>OW119929.1:86429446-95952367 GCA_933210815.1 Meta bourneti
CCACATCTATTGGTTGAAACAATCCCAGGAAAGATTCTATTGGCCAAGAAAGTCAAAACAGGTAAAAAAGTTATCTGCAGGTTGCAGAACGGATATATGCGCGTAAGCCCCCCCTCAGAGTTTTAATGACTAAATAGCACGTAACCCTCTTACGTGCTATTTAGTTACTAAATTACGTCCTATTTATTCACTTAGTGCTAATTAGCCAACCTAGATAACGGATCATCTTCAGTTGAAAAAGAAATTATAACCACGAATATGCCTGATCTTCCCGGCGTTTGATGTTTCCCGTATCTCATTGGTTAGTGGTGCTTGTCCTTCCCAATATATACTCTAACACACAACGGACCGTTCTCCCTTTCTCATACCTCCCATAGATGCTAGCCTTAGTATGTAGAAAGACAGTGTAACGTCGGTCACCCAAAAAGTACTTCATGGTGGAGATACAGGTTACACTGCTATATATTCTACTGCATTATACGTTACTTATTGTAGTGGTGGCTAAGGTCCACATAGTACTCTCCCACTGGAATTTAGCAATGGTTGAATTCGATAGATGCTACCACGAATTGACAGACTGCCAGTTGCGTGAAACCGTGAGAGCTGTATTAAGATAACGGGTACATTTCCGTACATGCGGTCATGCAATGGATGACTATGACTTTTTGATTGTCCAGTGCTGACGATGACTATGACTTTTTGATTGTCCTTGTTGACTTTGGCAGCTGATTATGTGTTCATGCCAATAGACTAGTTGTCTAGGCTGAGCAGATACGGTGAGTGAATACGGAGTGTGATAGGAGTGGAAGAGGCGTCTGTTATCCCAGAGCTTCAGATAGTTGTTGGAAGTGATATGCAACGCATCAGCAATTCAACTATTGATTGTGAATCATCTATCGAAGTGCAAAACAAGCGTCACCTAGAATTTGTTATAAGCACCATCTGGCTTTCATTGAAAGTGAGGGTGTTCATCACATCCGGGTCACCAATTGTAGAGAAACGTGGAAACACAGAGCAACGTCAGTCAACTCAAACGTTACTTCATGGTAGAGATATAGGTTGCACTGCTGATACTACTGTTTAGTAAGTTAATTTAGAGATTGGGCGCGTTCTCCACGTCCAGCAAATATCGTTTTGTGAGTGATCTATCAAACTTTATTCACACGCCATTGCAAAAAACATTTTCAGCTTCAAGACAGAGAGCTGGCAACTGGATTCTAAGCATGGAACTTATTTATAAACGCAAAATTAAAAAAATATATATGGTTTGTGACACCAGGGATACAAAACAGATCCCTGACAGGTTGTATACCAATTGTCCAAAATCGCTGGGCGAATTGATTGGTATTGAGTAGGTTTCATCTATGAGCACTGTCCTGGTTCATCAAAGTAATCGCCGAAGTGCTCGGTGACCCAATTTTCGCTTGACACAGAAAGACGAAACGCTCGCTCATACAAAAAGAAAAGTACCCATTATCGTGTATTGAAAGTGTGCATTAAGAAAACATCCTTACCCAAAACCAACAGTTTAATGGTCTTCTCCTGTTTGCCGTAGCTGTTGGTGGCAGAACAAACATAGACGCCGGCATCTTTCCGCAGGACTCTTGAAATGTAGAGCTCGGAGAGCAGTCCGTTTGGTAGAGGCGTTTCTTGGATCTTGTACCTACAAGACATGATACAAAAAAAACAATGAAGCTAGATCAGATTTGATAAGGTCATTTTAGAGGAACTTATTACTTAGTGTTGAATATTTATTTATATTCCAAAGTATTTTGCAACTAATGGAACGACAACCAATTTGTCAGTACTTAAGAAAAAGGAAATAGCACTTCTTAGCTTCGGAACAGTCCATCAATCTGTAATATTCATATACTACAATAAAAGCATCAATGATTTGTCGCACAACGGTCATCTTTTGCGCTTTAAGGGGTAGTTCTTTGGTAAAGGAATGCTTAGAAATAAAATGTTTCAGTACCTCTGGGCTAACCTACAACCAGTCTCCCATATTTCCGATCAATAGAAAAAGAGGTGCGTATCATGTTTTTCATTTAGGCTGCATTCATCTGCCTAAGAAAAAATTGTACTGTAACTTCGACTTCAGTTAAAAGATATGGCAATAAACAAGGGTCTGTAACTCTTGTTCGTATAAAAATATTTTGAATAGATAATACTTAAAAAAATATATTTACCCCCGGCGAAAAAAAATCAAAATTTTACCACATTTAAATTTGTTGTTCTGGCTACAGCCAGAGAAAATTTAGAAATATAATACTGACAATGACTGGAACAATGGTGAATTTAGTGCGAAATTTTATGCATGTTTCTCGTGTGCATCGGATATCAATATTAATTTTATTTCTAGTCGCAATCTTCAGATTGCAACACTAACAAGTTAGTAGTGTATCGTGGTATGCAATTAATTTTCTTTTGGAAACTTCCTATTTTGAAAGACTGACCCCTAATGCTACAGATTTATACATCTTCCGAAATTCATTAGTGCCAAAATTGAAATCATAAGTGCACGCAGCACGATAGCAACTCCTACCTACTATCGGTATTGTCCATGTACTCCTTCGTCCATTTGGCGGTGATTGGTGCATCGCCAGTGACGTCGCATCTGAGAACAGCTGAATGGCTGCTCCTGGCCTTCTGGAGGTTATAGGTCTCGTGAAACTGCGGTGGCACTGGGAATGAGACATGAGAAAAAATATCAACATCTGGGCGGGTTGGCTGCCAAATGGTGTAAGTCCCAAAAATCCGAAAACGGACTTGCACCATTTTCCAATGATAGGCAGCTAGATGTATCAAATTACCAAGTGGTGTGGGTCCTGGTTCAATAGTTTGGCCACACGATGCGTTAAATGTTATTGCACTAAACGGAATTTATACAGTTGAAAACTTCCAATTCGCTCTCCTGAAAAATTGCACATTTGGACTTACACCAATTGGCAGTCAACCCGCCCATCTGACAAACTGATATGACGTCTTTGGTAGCGAGGATACACATTTTTCAACACACAAAACCAAATTTATATAAAATTTTTTTGGATGATAGCAGTGGTGCAACCAAGGGTAGAGAAGTGATCCACCAAGACGTCAAGACCAAATCAACAAAAGTGGATTGGTTTGTTGCTTTATCATCTTTACGTCACGTTGCTCTAAGGTCACGTCAATTGCCCCTGCCATTGTCAGATGGGACACAAATTACCCCTCCTGGTGGTTTATCTTCGAGTCAAAAACTACCCTGTAGTGGCTAGCCTCAAAAACTTTTTCCAAATTGTCATCAGTTCAGGGCAAGGGATAATTTGTTTTTCCTACTTAGATTTCCATACCCTTTCGAATGATGGGCAACTTTGTCTCGACGAGGATCTTGTAGGGTTAATGGCTTCTTTAGTATTCAAGAAAACAGTCAACGTCAGTTAAGTAACAATCCTACGACAAAATAATACTTTATAACATAGTTCTTCAAAGTGGGCGTTATGGCTTCCCTGTGGGCGTTGAAGCAATCTTTGGGGACGAGCAATGCTGAACCCAAGGAAAAACGTTCAGGAGCAAGAATGAGGCCCAATAAGATGTTATAACCATCTGTCACCTTAAAATGTTTTAATCCTCATCAATTTGAACATGAAAACACTCATTAGAATTGGCATTAATTCTTTTAACTAAAAAGAGGAACCGACTTCAAATAGTTGGCTGTGAACAAAAATCGAGTCTAATATAAACAAATTGGTAGCACAACACCAGAGGCTCATCCTTCTCATTAACGATTATTTCCAATTTAACTGATTTGATTGATATTAATTAATAATAGTAAGTAATTTAGTGTGTTTATGTGCAAACTATTTTTATTTTATTTTAATAAATAGCTTTATGATATTTCAGTTCCAAGTTGCTTTATTTCCAAACAAGCTTTCTGAAATTCTGAAATTACAGATACACAAATATTTTATTGGAATTAAAAAATTATGGGCACAGCTACACCTGCGGTTTATTATTAGTTGAAATAGTTTTCCAGGAGAGGGGGCGCCGAAAAAGATTAAGCTCACCGGAGAAAAGGCTGTCATAGTAAAAACCATGTGTGGTGATTGCCATAGGTGAATATTTGTTTCCTAAGTCGTAATCACTGATGTGACTTCCGGCATCGTATGATAAACTCGGAGCTAGAAACCACACAAAAGACATTTGTGGAATGCATTTATTACGTTTACCCTGCCCTCAAATGCAACCCGTCTAAAATCACGGGAGCCGGACTATAGCTTGTATTACGATAACATAAATATATACTAGATTAAAGAAAATTGAATTTATATTTTAATTTGAAAAAATTTTAAAAGTTTGAATGATTCCTTATAATTAACTTTTAAAGCAATGAATGTACCAAATTATATATTTTCTTGTCCTGTGAGATATATTGTATGAAGGGTGAATGGGGGGGGGGGGTTTGGAAATCAATATTTGCATCAAAACTGAAGAACGAATAATTTAAAATATTTCATTACTTATTTTAGACTCAATAAGAGGGAAAAAAATTCAACAAATATTTCAAATTGTTAATTCAGACTTAAGTTAAAAATTTACTCCTTGTTTTAGACTTTTATTTCTAGAAAATCGCATATTTCACGGAACACATTATAATACATATCTTAACCAAAATATTTATCAAATAAAATGTTTGTTGCAAAAATCGATAGTTTTTGGCCCGGGTGGCCGGAATATTTACCATGAACAATTACCGTGACTGTTTTCTTCAGATCATCGCCGATGCCATTGGACGCAATGCATTCGTAATTACCGCCATCCTCCGATCCGACATCAGTCAAAAGAAGACTGCCGTTAGTTAAAATGCGGTGGCGTCCTCTGTTGGTTATGAGAGAAACCTCAGATGCTGAAAGAAAATTATTCGTTAAGTTCATTAAGATTTTCAATCACATATCGTAAGTGTTTTTGAACTTCAAATACAGAAGATAAATTAAATATTTCTCAGTTAAATTAAAGTACATCTCGTGAAAGATAACATACATATTATGCATTCCATGAAAATTTTAAGTTTGAATATAGGAATTGGTGCATAAAACAAATCGCCGTCTATATAAAAATTCAGTCAATCGATCATAAGTTTCGAAATTCAATTTACAAAAATAAAAAACGCCAGAAAAAGTCAGTTTGCAACTAAAGATTTCTCAGAAAATGCATGGAAAATTTAACACAATCACGAGAATTAAAAACACTACGTAATAAAAGAAATCAACAGGACTTTTAATGTAAAAAAATATTTGAAATCAACCATTTCGTAATCAGATAAGTAGCCTCAGTCTTCCCATTTTCGGGTTCCAGTACCATTTTAGAAAATGGGCCCTCATAAAAAAATAAGTATCCCGCAAGTACTCAAAAGTGTTTAACTTGCACAAATGCATCAATTGGTCTTCTTTTCCATTATACATTACACACTTCATTAATATTATTACGCAACTCTTTTACCCAGAAAACAGACTGAAATTACAGTAGACACTTTTCACATTTACCAAGAACTCCTCAGACCTCGGTCTTATGGTACCCCCGATCCCCATGTGAGACCATGAGCAGCCTAACGATGAGAGCACCATTGTCAAACAAACAGTTGTTTAAGACTACAAACTTTGATGTTAGAGTATTATGTAGCGTCTAAACTTATGGCGAACATTGCTTAAATTAATATACAATGCATTAGCACATATGGCACGGTAAATTGTATTTTCACCATAAGTACTTTCTGATAGTAAAAGTAGCTATCTTTCACACATTTTACTAAATTGGGGAATGGCGGACGTGATAATGAACACGAACACTTTTCCAGATAGCGCTCGCCTCAATCTTCACACACGATGGTTGGTCCACGGTGAACATTTAAATTGCCAATACGATGCCAATCTCTTCCAATATTTGTCTGAAATCCTGTGTTATCAGGTTATCACACAACTCCCTCTTCTTTGCCACTGAATCTTCTCTTCACATGGCGCCTCACACTTGACAAGTTTAAAAGTCATAAAGGACAGTCCACGGTCGCAATCATCCATTGCAAGAAGTATATGGAATTACATCCGTGATCTTCATACCGCTTTCACGGTCTCAAGCAATCGACAATGTACCAACTAGTGGTAATATTTATCAAATTCAGCAAAACCTAAATTCTGGTGAAATGAACTTAGCCACCACTTCAAAAGTTAACCTACAATACAGTAGTATATTTAGCAGCGTAACCTGTCTTCAACATGAAATGCTTTTTGGTAGACAAAGTTACATTGTCTCTCCAAGTCTTGCTTGCAGAAACAGTAACTTAAGACCGGGCAGAAATGGGAGATAAGCCCCTGATGATTGATCAGTGAAGTGTCTACACTTGTAGTGCTAACATTCACATTGAAATGAGAAACGCTACTACATGGGAGAGAGGGACGACGCTATGAAAATGGGACTGAACAAAAGAAGCGGCAATCAATCACCCTGGGGAACCCCTAATTATATGGTGACAGAAGCAATTTTTGATGTTAACCGAAATTCGTAGAAAGGAAAATCACATTTCGCAATCATTAACACTTTTTGCCACCCACGATGCAAAAATCTGGTTGGTGATATGGTGACAGGAGCAACCTTTGATTTTTACTGAAAACACGCAGGAAGGAAAAATCACATTTGGCAATCATTACCAACCATTTTACCAACCAGGACACAAAATCTTGTGATTTGTGTTGGGAGTTACCGGTTCCTCAAATGCAGAACACAAGCATTTCAATCGCATCAGTTTTGTGTTCAATGTACTTCCTCTGGAAACAATCTCTCTCGATGCTACGAAGGCCACAAAACAAATAAGAAAATATTTAATGTACTCACAATCGCTTTCAATTTTCTTCCACGTCAGTTTGGGAGTTGGCACTCCCGTCGAAGAGCAGTCTATACGCACATCACCTCCAAAGACAATTTCTGCATCATCGGGTAAAATATTCCACTCAGGTTGCTCTAGATTTGAAAGAAAAATTGCAATATATTATAATGCTCTAGACATTGATTATACTAAGCATAGGTTACACTTATCTCCCTTTTATCACCTTTCTTGTCGAGGGTAATACTGAAATTATTTTACATAGGCTCATTGTATGGGTTTCGAAAGTACTAGGGGTGTTCAAATGAAAAGGTACGAAACGACACTGTGGATATAATTGAAGTCTTTATTCAAAAGTAATCACCAGAGGACTGAGCACAACTATCCTACTGTTTCACGAGCCGAAGGATTCCCTGTTCCCAGAATTCCTGTGGCTGTGACAAGAGCCAGTCCTCCACTGTGTCCTTCAGTTCGTCGTCCGAGTTGAAGCGCTTCCCTTTGAGATGTTTTTCAGCGGACAAAACAGATGGAAGTTGTAGGGCGATATGTCCGGGCTGCAGGGCGGTTGCTCAAGCTGCTCCCTCTTGAACTTGGCCAGTACACTTTGTGTGACCCTGGAGACGTGTGGACGCGTGTCATCGTGGAGCAGAATCACTCCCTCCGTGAGCAGCCCAGGCCGTTTGCTCTTGATAGACTTGCGTAGGCTACGGAGTGTCTCACCTATCGGTTTAACACCTTCCGCAATCAGAAATCTGATAACATCTCGCTGCTCCTCAATCGTCGAATTTTGCAATGTGAACGTCATGATGTCCTCACACGCACTGCCGCGTCAATTGGACGGAACACACAACTGCATGCTTCTCTTCTGCGTCATGTGCGGGCGCCCGCGCATGCGCACAACCACGCCGGTACTCGTGCATTCGCTTCCTTAGATGTCTCACTACGTTATCCCAAAGCGGCATATTCAAATTTCAACCGGTTTTGTTTTTACGACGTTTCGTACCTTTTCATTTGAACACTCCTCGTATGATTATCCTAACTTTGGAGCAAACACTACTACAAACAGAAGGTTTGTAATCACTGGTACCAAGAAGTCCCTTTGAGTCCCATGGTCAAAGGAGCCTGATTAATCTAGTGTTGCGAGCGTTGAACCCAAGCACAACATTCCAAGCCAACATTCTTCACATAGGAGTCAAGATTCGCCCTATAGATTATAAAACTCTGAGGGTCTGAAAAGAACACGTAACACGCAACCAGCACCGTTGTTGAAAGTAGTATAAGTTATCGCAGTACCAGCGTGTGTCATCGCCACATTTTAGTATAATTTTGTTTCCTAAGAATGGCAACAATGTGCTTGTATCGCGGTAATTGAAGAATTCGTTTTTAAAAGAAAGCTTGTAAAAATATGGAAAGGTAACAGACTAAAAACAGCGTATTTCGTTAGTCAGATTGAATAAAGTATACATTTTAGGAGAATAATACATGATAATGAATAATTAATAATAATGAATAATAATGAATAAGTAATATATTTTAGGAGAATAATAAATGATAATGAATAATTAATAATAATGAATAATAATGAATAAGTAATATATTTTAGGAGAATAATAAATTTAAGGAGAATAATAAATAATAATGAAACATCCCTGAATAATTTGATTCAGGGATGTTTCATAACACTAGTAACATCGTTGAACAGCGCGTCTTTATTAGTGTTGATATGGGTTGTATTTTCATTGTGGTACCGCACCGACCTGTACATGTTCACAGGCAGTACAGTGACGAGCAAAAGGTATCGGGACCAAGTTCTAGAATACTAGGTGTGACTATAATGCAACATTCGGACCAGATTTCCTTTGGGAAAGCCACACATTGATCCAATATCAGTTCTGCGACACTAAATAGGTTGCAATACGCATACGTACCAACTTGTTTTCTGTTCAGAAACGAAGTACGCAACCGCATTTGAAAGTTCTGTCGCTTATCTGATCAATGGCTTGTCTTAGATGATCGATAACCTCGTAAAGGTTGTGATAGAGTGCCTTAAGTACGAGGGCATTGTTCGGGTGCAATCGCCAGCATGTTTCGCGGATCACAATCCCATCGAAAATCTTTGGGATTCTCTAACAGAGCTGTGTCTATCTGTCTACTCCTTCCTATTACCCTCCAAGAGCTGTAAACTGCCATTTTAACCCTCCTGGTGGCTATCTTGACAAGGTATCTCGTCATTAGCAAAACTGACCAGATCTTGATAGGCGAAATATCTCGTCATTAGAAAAACTGACCTGATTTTGATCTTATTATCATCAGATAACGGTAAAATCATCATTCGGAATTCAATCGGCATTCTTAATGACGAGATATTTCGTCATTAGCAAAATTAGTCAGATCTTGAAGGACGAAAGAAATTCTAAATACATTGTTTTTACTTTACTCTGGTTTGAATGAATAAAGGAATAAATTATATTTGAGACAGTCGGTGGGAGAGCTTTTAGAATTATATCACATTTACTGTTTCGTGCTTTACGTTTGATAGGTAGGCAGTTGATTAACGTCGCACTGGAGCAACACCACGAGCTATTGCTAAACTTTTGGAACGCAGTGCATATTAAATACAACCGGCGAGTTATACAGGATTCAAAACGCAGAAAAAATTGTTTTAGAAAATAAAATAATTTCATTTATGAGCGTATAATTGGTAGCTAGGTAGGTACTTAATTAACGTTCCACTGGAGAAACACAACGGGCTATTGGCGACGGATCTGGACCAAATCTGTAGGGAAAAATCCGAAGACAAATACCACGTAATTTTCATCCACGGTCAGATGACGAGGTCACACCTGAACTGACACCCCACTCTCCAAATTTCCACACCACGCCAACGTGAGGACATTTGAGGCCACAACACATTTAACTTGCACCAGTCCCCCATCTACACACGACAGTCTTTGGTTGGATTCGAACTCGCAACCCTCCCGTTTCTAATCAGTTACTCTTCGAACCGGGCTACCACGGTCCACGTGTAAAATTGGCTTTAAATCAGTGATAATTGGTTTCTACAGTTAATAATCATCAAAGAAAACGTATTTTGTAAAGTTGCATTGCAACTTTCAATAATATTTGCATGCCGTAGATATCACATCAGGGTCAGTAACATTTCCACTATAAAATTGGTTCACACCTCTTCCGGGTATGTAGTTAATTAATATCGCACTGGAACAACACAACGTACTATTGGTGACGGTCCGGGATTAATCCCGAAGGTTTTTCCGTTATACAAAATGGCGAAGTTAATTTTTTGCTTGTTTTAATTCCCTTAAAAATGAATAACCCTTCTGAACTAAGACATACGTTGTGGACCTGACTTTAATTTCATGCCATAGGTGTCAATATCGCCATAGGGTATGGAGGAAAGAATATTATTCAATATTCTAAAATAATTGCAGGGTTAATGAATGATTAAAAATTAAACCTTTGATTATAAAAGCATTTCATCTTGTTTAAATTTAGCTATCTTCAATTAAAGATTTACGGTGATTAATGTTTTGGTGGTAGCTAAACCTTTCCTTAAGGTCAACTAAAAAGTTGCAAATTCCTTCGACACTTGTTTGATTAAATGCCGGGTAATTCGAAGTGAATTTTTATTTTCTGGTTTAATTTTTGAGGCAGATTAAGTTCTATAACATTTTTTAAAGTGAAAGCGAGCTTGTAAAGATGGCTAAAATGAGACTTAACATAGTCGGAACGAGAAAATAATTGCAGAATCAAGTAGATACGCTTCATTAAAATAGTGAAAAGTAGAGCAAAACTACAAACATAATTTATTAAAACTTAAATTTAATTATAGTTCCAATCCCAAGTGCATTCTTAAAATATCATTTTGTTGTTGCAGGTAATTTCGAAACATTGCAACGGATTAATTACGTTCAACCGATGCAGATCTACTCCTCTTTTTCTTAGGTACAGCCGCCTGATCAGAAGCGGAAGCATCGGAAGCTGTTACTGCATCTCCCCCGCCGTGAAGTGCTTTGTTGTGGCAAATCTGTATGTTTTCCATTTCATTTAATTCTTTTCCACTATCACCAATAAATTTAGAGACATTAACATCACCATCTGCGACTCGTTTTCGAATCTTACGCTTTTTCTTGGTCTTCTCAGCTCTGAGGTCTCCGACTGGAACAGGCGAATTTCCTTGGTCCTTTCCAGTTTCTTGAAATCCAGTATGTCCATCAATTTGTGCAGAAGCACTTCCATCACGTCCTCCTGATGTAACCTGTTTCCTATTTTCAGTTTGAGTGGTATTGTTTCGGCTTGATTTTTTGACCTCGGCAGAACGGCCAGTCGCATCTGTAGCGTCTACAAGTGCGCCTCTTTCCAATGCTTCCTCCAGAACTTTAATCACTTCAGAACTTTCGGGGCTGAGTTTCTTCGCAGGTTTAACGTTGTACATATACCGTCCGTCTACTTTCACTATGTGGCCAGTCTCAATAGCTCTCTTCAAGATGATTTTGACCTCAGGCCTGTTAGACAGTCCGTTCACTTTCGAATCGAGGTATTTTTTGATGTAGTTCAAAGTGAGTCCACCGTTGGCACCCGCCTTAGAAACCACTGCAAGGATCCATCGCCGAATTTTGTAAGCGTCTTGTAAAGATACTTTGTTTCTGGTCATACTCTTCACAGTGTTGACAGATCTCGATTTTTTATACATTTTGCAATTTGTGGATCAGAAGGAATATTTCTTATGGGCGTTTAAGGTTATGAAGAGTGATATTGAGAGATAGTGAGAAATAAGTTATTGAATGCGAAATATTTCAAACATGATTGCAGAATGGTGCATTCACGCGAGCGACACGAGTTGGATTGAAGATTTGAAAAAGAAAAATGTTTTGCAGTTATTTTCATGCTTCTTTTTGAGCGTGATGTTATTTATCTAAAACTGATAAATTAGTAGTATTAAATTAATTATACTTGTTTCTGCCCACGCTTAAGTAAAAGGCTTTTATGTTCCTATTAATGGAAACATAATATGAAACTACCGGACGATTAGATAACTAGTTTTTCACTATAGATCGTTGTGTACTGGTGTATAGCTCTGAATTTCACAAGTCTTGTTCCACTAGAGTGCACAATACTTATTGTTTTGATATTTCGGTACATACAAAAGGGTCATGTCTAGCTGAATAATATTAAAGGAGAGTTGGTCCACATTTTCATACCGTAGAGGGAAAATTGTAAAAAAAAACGCTTAAACAACCAATTCAATGGGAGTAGAGAGAACAATTACTGCTTCGATTACCATTCACAAACTACAACTCCGATCCACCGATCTTTCGAACTAATACAGTAAAATACAAGATAGGTAATACTCAAATAGACAAGACTGATAAAAGAGAATGTTTAAGAAGAGCGAACAACTAGTTATATGAAGGAAACCTTCTTGGAAATGTAAATTATCTACAGGAAATTCAAAGAATATAATCATCAACAGAAATAGGTAAGCTGTATTTAATCGTCGATGAATCGACTGTTTCAACCTGTTAAGGACTCTAACGAATACATGTTCTGCAACTTGCAGTCTTCCCTGCATGACTTCTAAGCAAGCAGTTTTAACTTTCTAGACCAATAGAATGTTTCCTAGGATTATTTCAACCATATGTGGTCACTTAATCGCTATGTATGCAGTGAGGAAAAACAATACTTGACTACTTGGAAATATCGTGACGCTCAGAAGGTTTTACAGATTAAATTGGTAGTATAAAATACATTTAGTTCCTAATGAACAGTTCTGAACCTTACTAAATTTCTCTAGCAGCTTCGAGCAATCAGATGGCAAACGCCTGGAAACACAGCAAATTAAATTTAGTTTCCATGGAAAATGATGAAATCTTAGTGGAACTCAAACACACGGTACCGGATCCTCGCCAAATTGACGACTTAACTTTTCCTTCGCCAAATGGCTATTTGAATAGGCCGCCATATTGGACGCCTTCCACTTGGGATCAAATGGAATGTAGTAAACCTTCAACGGGTTACCGCACTCCAAAATTATCGCCCACTAGCGATGGTGATTATTGTCAAATGACGATGGTACCATGTTTTTGGGTCGAACCAAAATTTTGATTAAAGAACAAAATATTATTCCATTGATGAGAGGTTTTTTTTCCTACGTCAAAAAAAGTCCAGGGACCGTAATTTCCTACGGGCAGCCCAGTACAAATTAGCCCGGCTACAAAAGTCTTCAACGAAGATTGATCAGATAAAATAGTGAAAGAAAAATATGACTAAAATCCATAAAGCTCCCCGTCGAACAAAAGGGGCAGTCAGGAGAAGCATGTACACCAATGCGGTGTAAGTTTCCTCTTAAAAAGTCGTGTCCAGTTAAAATTCGAAAATTTTCCGTAGCAATATGTCACGACATATTGCTACGGAACAGGGTCAGACAAAAGCTTGCTCCAAGTTTTGTCCATGGATTTAAGCTTTTGATGGTCGCAGACGGACTTATTTATCTTTCACTCTACCAACCTGCAAGCACGGAGGTAAGGGAGAGGGGTGGGCGGCTGGGGTAGAAAACAATTATTTTTAGCTAGCTTGTCTGCGCGCTCATTGCCTGTTATATCGCAATGGCTTGGTATCCATTGGAAGGTAATGATCCAACCAGAGTTCAAGATGTCACTGCAATTAAACGAGTTCTGGACAAGCGAAAGCAATGAGGTTGTCTATAGGAGCATAAAGCCAAGATTGCCGCCTGTGAGTCAACCAGAATGACTGTTTTGTTATAAGTGATAGAAAAGTCTAGAAATGGCTTGGGCTATGGCTTCAATTTCAGACTCAAAATTTGTGGCTTGTTGACCAATTGCGACATAACCCTCGAAACTGCCCTCCCACTGATGAGAATCACAGTCCACTGATGAACGGCACCTTTTATTCACTGACAACTACAACTTTGAATAAAATTAAGAATCGAGGTTTTTACTCGATTGAAATTATCAGAATTGCGTGATTAGTGAAGTTTTAGGATGTTTAATGTCTGTAACGATGAATCAACACCAATCTCAGTGGAAAAGGAAACGACTTTCAGCTGATTGGTTTCTTATAATTACTCGAGCTTGAATTCCTCAAGTAAGTCACGTGCCGTGCGTAAGGCAATCATTGTTTCCACTCCAACAAACCCAAATAATTTGCTGTCATGAATAATCCTCATTACAGTGAAAAAGAAATGAGTCCAATTTGTTCGACGGACAACCCGAAAACTGCCTTTTGTTTCGCAAAGGATTGACGACTGCTGCTGCATATGTGCACAAGCAGGGATAATAACTTACGGCCAACTTCCTTTTCCGTTTGAAAGGATAAACACGAAGAGTTAAACTCAGCTGAGTAGAGACAGTACTTAAAAGTTTCATTCCTCTGATTAGCATGTCCGGTTCCCCCAAAGAACCTTGAGCCTTGAATTATGAAGACCAATAAACAGATCTACGGTTGACGGAGGAAGAGCAACACGTTGTTTGTTCTCTTGAATGTAGTACGTTCACCGAATAAAGCGCGTTGAGAACGTATTTGGCACGGCGGAAATAGGTTGAGCAAGTTCACGAAATTTCTTTAAATATTAAAATCTCTGAAAATATTTTTTCAAAGATATATTCAAAGAAATAAGCAACGTAGTACTGTTTAACGAAAGACACATCAATTTCATTTTCTTCCATCAAACTTTTCTTCTCCGGGATTGATCCCGGACCGTCGCCAATAGCCCGTTGTGTTGCTCCAGTGCGACGTTAATCAAATACCTACCTACCATCAACCGTCGTGCCCCTTGCCCCAGCAACCTGTTAAGTTGAAGGAGGAGCAGATTTGATTTCTGTCAGGTTCGATTCCACTCTCGGTGTATTTCTCCCTTCTGTGTCTTCCTTGTATGTGTTTTATCATTTATTGATGTCTGTATTGTGTCTAGCGCAACTTGGCCAAATGTGGCCCTTGCGCCATAAAACCTCGAAACCAACCAGCCATCAGACTTCTATCAAGTAAAGCATATGTATGACGATCCTATGCCTCGAAGACTAGTGATCTACTTGACGTTTGCCTTACTTTTTGTGTGTTTAGAGTCCACCTCTTGTTTCCGCTTTCTTTTTTTCATATTTCATCTTGAATTTTTTTAGAATATACTAACATTTAAAATTATTAGAATAATTAAGCAGATGAATTTTGAGATAAATTCGAATTTCATGAATTAAAAATACTATTTGCCTCGGGGCCGCGGTAACCCGGTTCTTAGACCAACGGATTAGCAACTGAACGGTTGAGAGTTTAAAACTAGATTCAACCAACGATCCTTGTGTACGCGGGGCTAGTGCACGCTAAATTTAAAGTGGCCTCAGATGTCCTCATGTTGGCGTGGTGTGGAAGTATGTTGAATGGGATGTCAGCTCCAGTGTTGACTTCGTCATCTGACAGTGGTTCGAAATTACGAGGTGTCCAAATCTTGATCTGGCCAATTTCTTGATCAGATCTGGTCATCATAAGAAATCGGCAATATCTTTATGACGAGATATCTCGTCAGTAGCAAATTTGGTCAGATCTAGATGACGAGATATTTCGTAGAAACCACTAGGAGGGTTAAAGCTACTGCAAAGTTGTGAATCTATCATTTCAGTGTCGAAGAAGCGAAACTGCAGTTTTAATGACCAAAAGAAATAATATATCGTCTTACTTTTTCACGTATACTTAATATTACATAACACTAGTCCCGTTTTTAACATTTCAATGTCCCGTTTTTAACATTTCAATGTCCCGTTTTTAACATTTCAATGTCCCGTTTTTGCCTCAAATAAATATGGTCAGCCTATCCA
Source organism: Meta bourneti (assembly GCA_933210815.1). Taxonomy (NCBI): domain Eukaryota; kingdom Metazoa; phylum Arthropoda; class Arachnida; order Araneae; family Tetragnathidae; genus Meta; species Meta bourneti. Next base: position 86,445,143 of record OW119929.1, read on the forward strand.
TTACCATTTGAACGCTGTTCCCCACGCACATCACTTCTCACTCATCTCCGATTGGTAGATAGGTAGGCTAATGAATTTACGTCGCACTGGAGCAACCATCGACCTTAAAATGAAATAGACGAAGCATGTTCCCGCAGCTTCATGTTATTTCCTTCCAGTTCCTCGGTTTGAAGATCTGTCACGCAGTTGTGGGTAAAAGCATGAATCCGAAAGTATTGATTGGTTAGAGTGATTATCCACCCTCATCAAAAACACTAGTCTGCTTTTCGACAGCCAATCGGCTACGTCGATTCGTATGTCTACGGTATTTTCCCTTCAGAGATCTTGAGACAGCGACTCCGCCCACATGTTCCGTCTATTTCATTAGAAGGCATCGACATTCTAATGAAATGGACGTATCATGCGGGCGGAGTCGGTGTCGTAAGATCTCTGAAGGGTGAATCACAAATCGATTTTGCCGATTGGCTATGGAAGCGCAGACTAGTGTTTTTGATCACGGTGGATAATCTCTTTAACTAATCACTAATTTAGGATTCTTTCTTTTTTTACCCACAACCACGTGACAGATCTTCAAACCGATCAAGCGGAAGAAATAACATGAAGCTGCGGGCACATGCTCCGTCCATTTCATTTTAAGGTCGATGAGAGCAACACAACAATTTCATCTCCGATTATACAGGGTGATTCTACGGTCGTGGGACAAACTTCAGGGAGTGATAGAACACAACGAAACAAACACTTTTCCCCATAGAATGTAGGGTCGCAAGTGCAGCGGTTGGCCGCTAGAGAGCGCAGTCAAATGCTTGTATAAAAGCGTTACGTCGGCGATGTGCGAGGCCTGCATCAGGTGTGGTGATCGACATTTTGAACAGATTCTGTAATTGTGCATTTGCGTTGTACTTACCGACTGATGTTTGTACATGTCGTTTCATTTCCATGTGAAAAGTTTCTCATGTTTTGAACATGTCATTTCTTTCTTACCCGTTGTTCCTTGTACTTATATTTAATTTATGCAAATCTAATTGTATTATTTCGTTTTGTCAAGCAGTTATTGATGCTTATTTGACATTAAAGCGTTGTTTCCATATTTCATGCCTCTTCTTTCCAACTTGCGTCGGACCGTGTGTTTGTGCCGAAATGGAAAGCGCCCTCTATCGACCATACATTCTGTGGTGAAAAGTTTGTTTTGTTGTGTTCTATCACCCCCTGAAGTTTGTCGTATTAGTTTAGACTCACCCAATAGACATTCTATGGGCTTTTATACAAGGGTTTGATTGCGCTATCTAGCGGCTAACCGGTGCACTTGCGACCCTACATTCTATGGGGAAAAGTGTTTGTTTCGTTGTGTTCTATCACCCCTTGAATTTTGTCCCATGACCGTAGAATCACCCTGTATATAGATATGGTTGTGATGTAAGAAAAATAGCGTAACAGCAAAGTAAAAGTAGGGTCGCCTTGAGTGATAATTCGCGCGAAGTGTTTAGTGCGTCCGAATGCTATATTCGTCGAGAAGGGGAGAAGGATAAACACTGGAGGTAATAAATACTGCGGCCGGATATCTGAATATATCCACCAAAAAGTACTCTCCTTACAGGAAATGGTAGCAGCGGTTTAATTTAAAAATAATTCACAGCTTTCCTTATACGTATCTGCGAGAATCACATTTCATAATTATAAATATAAGTCCATTCATAACTTGGAATTAGAAGTTTTCTTTTTCGTTGCTTTGGTACATTTTATAGGTAAGTTGACTAGCGTTAGTAGTTTAACATCTGATTTTAAGAGGCATTTATACAATTTTCGTGAAAGTATTTTCAAATTTTATTCAACTTTAAGAGTGATAGAATATAAAATGTGATCTACGTTTTTGCACGTTTGCCTCAACGAAATTCGATAAGTCAGTATCACAGCTCAAAATTGATCTCAATCCTAAATGGAACATAAAATTAATCATACAGTTGCCAAATATAGAAAATTATAAACTTATTAATAATTTAAATATTGTATTGCATATGCGTTGGTACTAAGTTTTTATGCTTTCATATTTTCTACTATTTTATCAGTACTATCCTTGTATTAATAATCTCACCAGATTTAATATTTCTTTATTGTGTGCGATCAATTTCCCGTGAAGTATTTAAATAGAACTTTAATCAACGATAGGAGGGTAAAAGTAGATAATTGAATTAACGTTGCACTGGAGCAACCATCGACTTTCTAATGAAATAGACGGACATGTGCAATGTGCATGCAAATTTCTTATTTTTTCCGAAGATCTGTCACGTGGTTGTGGGTAGGTAGTTATTTAATTAACGTAGCACTGGAGCAACACAGCGGGCTATTGGAAACGGACCGGGATCAACCCCCGAAGGGAAAGATCCGACACGTGGTTGTGGGGAAAAAGTAACAGGAATCCTAAATTATTAATTGGTTGAAGAGATTATTCACCGTGATCAAAAGCATTAATCTGCGCTTCGATATCCAATCGGCTAAGGTTACATGATATTATATGTCTTGTGTCAATTACTTAATATTGTATTGTGTCTGGCGCAGCATGGCCAAATATGGCCCTTGCGCCATAAAACCCCAAAACCAACCAACCAATCAGCTAAGTCGAATCGTTAGCGGGCGTAATTTACCCTTTAGAGATATTACGACAGCGACTAAGTCTATTTCATGAGAAGGTTGTTGGGAATAACACTACGGATTATTGGCGACGAGATCCTGGATCAATCTCGAAGGGAAAGGTCCGATGACAACTCGTAATTTTTTGACGGTCAGATGACGAGATCAACAACTGAGCTGGCAGCCCACTCAAAACTTCCACACCACGCTAATTAACCAACGATAGAGCGAGGATAAAAAGTGATCCACGTCGCAGCAAGTTTGCTTTTGAAAAATTAAGAAACACAGAAGCGTGAAAATTGTTCTGTAATAGAAAATATCTTTCTAATGAAAGGGGGCGGTAGCCAGGTTGGCAACCTGAGGGGTCCGAGTTCGAAACTCGATCCAACCGAAGACGGTCGTGGACATGGGGGTAGGTTTAAATGTGTCGTGGCCTCAAATGTACTCATGATAGCCTGGTGTGGAAGTTTGGAGAGTGGAGTGCCAGCTCATGTGGTGACCTCGTCATCTGACGGTGGTTAAAAATTACGGGGTGTAATTGTTGGATCCGAGGAAGTATGAAAAGTAGAGTGACCAATGGTAACCTTTGGACGTGCCCAGGATCATGCGATCAAAACTAGTAGTCACGTGACCCTGAGATGAGTGGAACCTAGCATTCATCATCTGATTGGTTCACGGGACGGGAGAAGTCACACATCCATTGGTTCATCAAAAATTGGTTTGCTTCTGAAAAAATTAAGATATTAAAGTGCAAAAATTGGTTCGCGACAGAAAATATCTTGCCAGAAAAAAGTGTATCAAATAAACCTTTGGTCATATTTTGACGTCATTCCAAAGACCATTTTTAGGCCAGCAAAATCCGAGCCCTGGCCATTAGCATTACCACCTCTAAACTCATGCTTACAGCTGCTCTTTCAATGCACGACAGGGCTCAAGCACATTCCTCACTCATCCAACAGAGCCCGTGTTGGCAGGAATAGATGAAAGAGCAAATCGAGCGCGGAGGGAAAGAGTGAGGGATAATTTTCCGGACCGGCACAGGCCGGAGTCCGCACGGCGCTAAACGAAAGTAATTAGATGATCGACAATTTCCGTTCTTTGTATGAGCCATTAATGACGGCCGAACCGAATTTTTTACCCTCCGGCTGCGTTTTCGGTGCAAAAAAAGCGAGCCTCATTGAAAGGGTTGGGGCCGTTGTCTCTTAATGACTCTTAAATACGTCATTTTCGCTCGTTTTTGACACACATTGTTACAATCGCTCTTTAGCGAGCGTACTGCTACGATGTTAAAGATAGTTCTCGCTCTCATTAAGGAATTTACAAGCAAGTGAAATTGTGTATTGTGTGCTATGTACCTTGGCCACAAGACTGATGATCATTTAAGGCGCAATGCAGGCTTTATTTGTACTCGGGTTTAAGGAGCAAAGAATTGTGTTCCTTGGTTTTCCGGGATTCCCGAACCAGGGCATAATAAATACTTAGAAAACTGACCAGATCCTTTTGAATGAGATATCTCGTCGTTAGAAATCTGACCAGATCTTAATCTTGTCAACATAAAAAAACTAGATGAATTATCCGGCGTTGCTCGGGTTGAATTGTTTATAATTCATACTGATTATTCCTACGGAGATTTCTAATTGTTTTAGCCCCCCTCAGATCCAGGACAAATCGAACGGGGTTAATATACAGCCTATGTGTTCCGCAGAATTCTATAGAATGAATGGTTTTATTTATTGAAATTAAAATAGTAGGTAGTTTATTAACGTCGCACTTGAGCAACACAAAGGGCTATTGGCGACTGTCCGGGATCAATCCTGAAGGAAAAGATCCAAGGTCTCTTAATTTTGAACCACTTTCAGACGACGAGAACAAGCTGGAGGCTGAACTGGTACCCCACTCTCCACACCACCCCAACGGGAGGACATTTGAAGCCCCGACTGATTTAACGTGCACCAGCCCCCGTGTACACGACGGTCTTTGGATGGACCGAGTTTCGAATTCTCAACTCTCCGGTTGCTAATTCGTTGCTCTACGAACTGGGCTACCGCGACCCTTAAAGTAGGATGAGATGGGGTAAATGCAAACCCAAATCTTCAAAGTTTATATTGAACCAAGTACGACTCTGACAATACTGTTTTTTAACTTCACATTTTTACCACACACTCCCAGACCCTTTGTTTATATGATCGCCGTGGATCAATGGGTTTTCCCATTGCGCTAGAAACCTGCGAGTTGTTGACGCAGGATCTATTCCTATCAGGTTAGATTTGTCCCTAGTTGTAAATCTCTGCCTTGCGTCAGTAAAACCTTTATTTGTAGGGCCATTTACTTTACGTTGTTTGGCGCATTTCGGCCAAATATAGATCTTAGTACCATAAAACACAGCCAACTCTTTACTGTTATGATTACAACCGTATTAAGCTTACACATTGCAGGGCTGCCACAGCCAAAGCACTTGTAAAATAGCATACATTTTTTAAAATAGTAGCAAAAAAATCTCATCTTAAATAAAATTTAAATTGACCAGATACAAAACGAATCGGCTAAAACACAAAACGTGCTAATTAAATATGAGGAGGTAGTTAATTAACGTCGCACAGGAGCTACACAACGAGCTATTGCTAATTACGTATGAAACATGTTGAAGACCTCGCCAAGAAATTTAAATTGTAAAATAAAAAAATTAAGCATTTTCATGATAAGATTTTCATGACAATCTAGGAACCATGTTTTTCTTTTGTGGTTACCACGGTTTGGTGCCAAAATTTTTCCGTCCGCTACCAGATTAAAACAAAAAGGAACTAAATTTTCTTTGACCTTTGGCGAATTTTCAAAAAAGGCGCCAAAATTGTTAAATTAATTGCTTTTGAGACGATTTGCAAAATAGTAGCAAAAAGTCGCCTTTTAATCACCTTGGCAGACCTGACATTGGTAGGTAGGTATTTTAATTAACATCACACTGGATCAACACAATGGGCTATTGGTGACGGTCCGGGATTAATCCCAAAGGGAATGATCCGAGGACAACACCACTTAATTTTGAACCACGGTCAGATGACGAGGTTACCCCTGAGCTGGCACCCCACTCGCCAAATTTCCACACCACGCCAAGGTCAGGACATTTGAGGCCACGATGGATTTAACGTGCACCAGCCCCCTTTGTACACGACGGACTCTGGTTGGATTCGAACTAGCAACCCTCCGGTTACTAATCCGTTACTCTTCCAATCGGGCTACCGTGGCCCAGCCCCTGACATTGATATAATAAAAACAATAATTTCCAATGATATTTTACGGGGTCGCACTGCTCTTATGACGAAGCAAATGCATACCATGGGCTGTTTTCTTGTTTGCAATGTGATAGTAATATGAGTGGAGTAAAAGCATATAATTTCATTCATGCCCTTCTTTGATGTACGTATCCCGAGGTACCAAAATGATTTATCCTCCCTTCCGTTTTACCCTCGCCTACACTTCAGCATTTTACTTATTTCCGTCCATCGTTGTTGACTTATGTTTGGCGCAACTTGGCTGGTCCTAACGCCATAAAATCCCAAAACAACCAACTAACCAAACATCTCTGGTGTGCTCAACTTCTGCCGAGACTCGGAGCGCTCTAGCGGTGAAATCTTTAATAACAGACACGTTTAAAATTTCGTAGAGACAATTACCCCACAAACGCACTTGCCCCACCTCACCCAAAAATAATAATTAATAAGAAAAAGTTACAGATATAGTTACAGACCACTATTTTCAGAAACAATATGCATCAACTCATGAATGATTAATGTTAAACGTTCCCTATTATTTATGTTCTTGATCAGTTTCAAACAAGGTATATCTATGGGATTTTTGAAGTCCTTTGTCCCAGTGGGTTTCCACAGTTTGCAAAAATATATTGCATGGTTAACTGTTCCTAGGGTTTCTTCACAATTGCTAAGATATATTTTGTATAAAATCTAGTTTTACAAGTACCATATGCTTCATGTGATGTTTGTTTGATTTATATGAAACTATAAATGTTTTAACGTTAACTTTTCGGATGAGTATGTGTTCATTTTCACTATATTGTCTATTTCACTTATTCACTACGGATTGATTTTCGTTCGTGTGAAACGTTTTCAACTTGAACAGAATCCTTAATGATCCTATGTTATCAAAAGGATTATCTCAGATTTGCAACTTTTATTGCAATGTATACTCACCATGTCTCCGGATTCGTATCACGTTATCTGAAAAAGTAGTTTCCGTTTGAAAACCGCATTAGTCACAAACTCAATCATGGTTCCACTTATTCATTATTCCACATGTTTCACTTAATCACTATGGATCGATTTTCATTCATGTGAAATGTTTTCCATTTGAAAGATGTCGAAGTGTTCCTCAAATGTCATCAAAAGGATCTCAGATTTACAACTCGTATTGCAATATGTACTCACTAAGCCTCCGCATTCATGAGACACTATCTGAGGAAGTAGTTTCAGTCTGAAAACCGCATTAGTCACAAACTCAATCCCGGTTTTTTCTTAGTCTGTTTACAAATCATTTGAAAGTTCTCAAGATTGTGAAATACAATGCTTGTAATTCTTGGAAGAATGAAAAATCACGAAAATAAGTTTATAACTGATAATTTACAAATATACCGACACCTTAGAAGTGAAACACACAAGTCAAAGAACATAATTCTGAGAAGACGAAAGAGGTAACATTCAACTAAAATAATTTCGAAGAAACTAAAATAATTTGAATGACTTAGTCTCGTATAAAGACAGGAGCATTTTTTCGAAATATCTTAGTTTGGGAAAGATGTTTTTCTACGAGAATTTTGCGGATTTCTTCCAATAAGGGGCTGGTCAACACGAGACCCTCGGGTCGCATACGACCCGGAAATTATATTTTGCAGCCCACAAAGTCATAAAAATAATAGAAAATATTGAACATAAGTCATAAAAGCTATGGAATATTAGTAAATAGGTAAATAACAGATAAATATATAACTATTTATAAAAATTTCATGAAACACGACAAATGATCTATAAAAAACTAAAATGCTTCAATCAAAACCAGTCATTTTTTTATTTTTAAACTTATAAATATTACACTTAATCCTATGAGAGTCACGAGATTCCCGAGTAGTGTAATATTGCTTTTTCCTACAACACGCATATTTGCTAATAACATCTATTGGTTGAAAGAATCTTAGGAAGGATTTTATTGGTCAAGAAGACCAAAACTAAATAGAAGTCATGTAGTGCAGACTGCAGATTCCGGAACGGGTATATATGTAAACCCCTCAAATGGTTAAAGTGCTTTTTATGGAAAGGCAGTACTATGCAGTTGAATATCTTATAGCACTTTTCAATTTTGTTCTATCGTTCCAAATTTGTCGACTTGAGGGTTTGTTGAAACGGAATTAAGAAGTTAAAACAAACGATTCAGCGACTGAAACATACGTGAAAATTTGAACTTGCAAGGAGAAAAACATTCCTTAAAAAAGTATACAAAATGTTTGACTGAAATGAATAAAACCTTTCGTTTCATTTTTAAGACTATTTTATACTTTATATGCAGCCCACGCGAAAACTGTATTTCGTCAAAGTAACTCTTTTGGGTCGTCATGGCTTAGTGGGTATACCTATTGTTATAGCAACCTACGAGTTGCTGGAGGCGCAGGTTTGATTTCTATCAGATTCGATTACTCCCTGTGTGTATTTCTCTCTTCTGCGTCAGTAAAACTTTCTTTGTGTCTGTCTATTAGTTGACGTTGTCTGTACTGTGTTTGGCGTAGCATGGCCAAATATGGCCCTTGTAAATATAAAAACCAACCACCCAACTAAAGGGAATCAAAAAAGATTTTTGTTGGCCAGACCTTGTAATACGAATGTAAAATCCACGGTTAACTGGATTGACGAATAACTTCTAGAAGCGAAAAATTCCTCGTTTCACTTTTCTTTCATAAAGTACTGTCCTCTGACCCTATTTTATTGTTGCTCTTCAGAAAAGTTTGAAAGTGAAAAAATTTATATCATATAAATGCGTTGTACTTATAATATAAATGTTTATATCGTTAAGTACAACACAATTTAAAAAATTATTATGTACAATTATTATCTCCAAATCTTTCAAATATTACTAAATAAAATAAGTTTTTATAATGAAACAAAGAAGACTAGTTTCTTCTATTGCTGCAAAAACAAATTACTTTGGAAAGATGATCAAGATCTACACGTTTTAAGCCCATTTACGTGTCAGCAGAATGAAATTTTCAAAATATAATACGTCTTTTACATCTACTAGTTTGCTTTCAACGAGGGTCAGAGTACAGCGCCCCAACGAACCATTTCTGTTACTATGGCCCATAATACAGTTCGCATAGGCATATCGAAAATCCGGACAGCCGCTACCAGTTTTCTATTAATCCGCAGCCGTAGTTGATCGTAGTTAGCCGTGGCAAAAAACGATCAATTCTGGGCTTCATCGCTTTTGGAGAGATTTATACAACACGAGAGCAAACGCGTATGCACAATCACACACCGTGAGATCACCGTCATCCGCTTAATCACTAACACACTCGATAAAAATCAAAATAAATAAACCCACCCCTTCCTGCAAACAGAAAGTTCTCCACTGACTCAGTCGATCAAGTTGCCCAACTCGTTTTAGACCGATTCACGCGACAATCAATTCCGGCCGAAAGATCAATGGCGTGTCGATAACGCGTTTGCGATTTTTCAGAGGTTGACCTATGAACGATGAAACGTCTTCGGGCTGAGTGCCACCAGCTTCTTCGAGTGCTGCGACAACAAAAGGCGGTATCGGTCGTCGGTGACTACTTCACACACGTGATAAGATGTTCCGAGAAAGATTAGAAAATTGTCTTCACAGAAATCAAATTCCCAGTACACAGAAGATGTTTTCCCAAAACATCTAGCTTTGTGTATCTATACATAGACTGAAGTGTAAAACTTAACCCTCCAAGTGGTTTGGACGAGATATCTCTTCCATCAAGATCTGACCAATTTTGTCTATGATGATGTATCTAGTTATCAAGATATTGCCGGTTTTGATGATGACGAAATCAATATCTTGTCAGTTTTCCCAAATGACGAGATACCTCATCCATCAAGATCTGGTCAGTTGTCTTCTAATGACAAGATGCCTCGTCGAGGTAACCATCAGGAGAGGAAAGGAACGCCGTTATTTTTAAAAATAACAACCTCAAATTAAAGGAAACAGATTGGCGATTTGCATAATCGGGGATATTCAGTAGGAAACTGGTGCATATTCAGATTTTGGAATTGTGACGTCAGGGGCTCTAACACGTCGACCTTAAAATGAAATAGACGGATCATGTGCTCGCAGCTTCATGTTATTTCTTTCAGGTTCTCGGTTTGAAGATCTGTCTCGTGGTTGTGGGTAAAAGCATGAATCCTAAATTATTGATTGGTTAAAGTGATTATCCATCGTGATCAAAAGCACTAGTCCAAGCTTCCATAGCCAATCGGCTAAGTCTATTTGTGATTTACCCTTCAGAAATCTTACGACCTTGACTCCTCCTACACGATCCGTCTATTTCATTGGAAGGTCGATGCTCTGACATTGGATGCTACCGCAGGAACTCATTATCAGTACGCAAACGCGGTACAAGGCCTGCATCAATGTTCGAGATGATCATACCATCTACAAAGGATTACATCCTCTCTTTTAAGTTTTCAGTTAACGTTCTGTCTCATAACACCTTGTGCAGTCACGACTTCAACTCACAAATTTTTGTAATGTTTGGTTATGTTCTTGTATATCCGTTTTTACTCTTCGGTTTGATAACTCTCGAAATATCTTTCATATGATTATCTCACATCCAGGTCGCTTCACTGCAAAATAGTAGCTCAAACTCTTACTGTTCCGTAAGTTTTGCAGGTCTGTGTATGTTTCTTTAACGTACGTGGCAGATTAGATTGAATTTTGGGTTTCAGTGCGCAAGGTAGGTAGGTAATTAATTAACGTCGCACTGGCGCAGCACAACTGGCTATTAGACACGGTCGGGAATCAACCCACAAGGGAAACACAACCGAGGACAACACCAAGTAATATAGATCCACGGTCAGATGACGAGGTGAACACTTGAGTTGGTACCCAACTCTCCGAAATTCCACACCATGTCAACGTGTGGACATTTGAGGCCACGACAGATTTAACTTGCACCAGTCGCCCTTGTACGCGGCGGTCTTTGGTTGGATTCGAACTCGTAACCATCCGGTTGCTACTGATTGTAAAAAGAAATATGGAAAATGGAAATCAGGACAAAATAGAAAATCTGAGCCTAACTGGAAATAATCTTGGACGTCAAAAGATATGGAATCGAAAATACTATTATATTTATTAAAATAAACCAAATTATGAAAAGAAAAACAATTCCAGATATCTGAATGGTGGAGACAACGGAAAGCTTACAAACATGGAATGAAGTTTTTAATGTCAGTTTAACTTATGAATGAATGATAAGTAACTCGACTCCTTCACCGGAAATTTATCTTTTAACCCCAAATTCTCAAGTCTACTATCGACTTATCGAAAAGCTCTTAAAAGGAAAGAGAAAATATCTCAAACAATGACTGTACTGACTGAATGTGCGATTACTGGTTCTACAACCTTTTTCTGAACATTCAAACAAAGCCATTCTGTTTACTTTTGAAGATTTCGAATCAAGGCCATTGACGAGGAAATTGCTGCTTACAAACTCTGCTGAGTAACATTCTCAACATATTTTTTACAATTATTTTACAACGTTACACTCGCGATCCATTCAAGATTTAATTGTCAATCACGTTCTTGTTAACTAAATTTCGGGAGACCATTAATTTTTTCATTTCCTTTTTTCAGCCTTTTAAAATTCTAAAGACTAGAATTTTAGAAAACCAAAAATATGTTGGACTGTATTTGAGTATGTCTTTTTTCTAACATTTTTGGGTCGTATATTTTTTGTATTAATAAAATTAATAAAATTTAGAAATTTAAAAAGTAAAAGAAATTAACCTTTGATAGAACCAAAATATTTCAGAAGAGTTAAATTTGATATTCAAACTTTTTTTAAAGTTCGTAAAGAATGAGTTTACGAGACTCTCATGGCCAATTGGAATGGCAGGATATTGCTTAAGAGAGGCTAAAGGCTGACCATGATAAAGGGATGAGATCGACATCTAAAAGACGTGTTCTGGAGCACCTTAAGGTACAAGTCGGTCTTTGTTCCTTTACCTGTTTGCTTTAGCTGGGAACAGTACCTTCAAACCTTGGGTGACATGGTTAAACTGAAGAACAATTTACCATGGCCAATTGTCGACAATTACCATTGCCAATAATAGCGATACTTTTCGAATATGGTAACTCGTCGTAGGCCTATCCAAATAGCCGTTTGATGACGAAAATTTCAGTCGCCAATTTGATGCTGGGCCGTTATCCTATCTTGAGTTTTTCCGAGAATATTCTCCAGATGTACTTCACCAATTGCACCCAGTGGCATTCTCCACCTCGTTGAAAGAGCAAAGCAGGGTTTTGGGTGTTATTGTTATTTTATTAGGGAGTTGGGTGTTATTTTACAACTTGTCTAAACTGCAACCCCCACCGAATAAACCTCACCAAGTCCTTTTCTGGCATGCGTTGGTCTGGGAAGGGAAGATCTGTGTGGAAATCCTGATCTAGCGCTTTCCTTCTTGAGCGTGTTTGGACTCATGGGTAAATAAGTTCTTTGTTGGTCCTTTTTGCGATCGTAAAAAAGATACTTATTGAATCTGCATATTTTGTTCGAAATTTACATTACAATTTTTCGAAGACTCATGAAGGGCAAGAATGTATTCAGGGGAGTACTCACTTGGATCGAATTCTTCCCGCAAATGATTTCGGAATTAAAAACTATCAAAGATACAAGCTGAAGCTAGTAATATCAGAAATCAAAGTTAATGCATGTTTAAATTTATCACTTAGTCTGAAAACAGTCGAAAAGAATCAGAAAATTTCTTGCTAATTTAACATTAAGGAATTTAGAGAATCGGGAGAATAACTGGCCACATGAAATTATTTTCAAAATTGTGCTTGTGTGTGATGAAAGGCGGTCTTTTAGGAAATCATGTTTATGAGAAGAGGAAGTAGCTTGCTGAACTTTGTACGTAGGCAGCTAAATCCTTAGGAACAGCACTGCGTAAGGCTTCTTTCTCCTATTAAATCTGTAGCTGTTTCTAAAGATTAGCTGTTTAACTAGACCTTAAGAAATAAGTAACAAGAAAACTTCACAATTCCAAAGATATGGCCTTATTTGGAAAATTAAGAAATCCACTCGATGTTAATACAAAACGCTACTCTAATCAAAACAGAAAAGTATCACCTTCAAAATTATTTAGATAATGATTAAAGAGAATCATTATAGATTATAAATAAAATTTCAGAGAAGAATCAAAAATGTGTTTATTATTTAAAATACTGTAAAAATAATTTAAACGTATTGTTTAAGGAACAATGCCATTACGTGAAAATAATTAAACATTAGCCTTATTGCCCACCATATTTCATAACTTTGGGCGTAGGTAGCTTTCAAACTTGCTAAATGCTCAACGCTTAGTTTTATAAAAGAGTGCTTTCAAGGTGAAGGAAAAAAAACGCAATGCAAATTTGTCATTCTGCTTTCTCAAGCTCTATTGTAAAAGCATCCACAACCTGTTGCAAGCAAAGCAGATATTTTCCAAGAAACAGTCGTCACCCCGCCCTATCTCCAAACAATGCGACTCGTGCGGTATCATGGCTAGTTAGACCGAGCTTTTCTTCTATTAGTTGTTGGAGCCTTTCTCGTAACCCTTTTAAACGACACGGATAGCAGCTTTAACAAGCTCGCTGGGCGTTTAAATCACTCGGGGTTTCTTTATGGACGGGAGTGTTCGTGTCGTTTGAATCGAATGCAGAAATATAATCAAAACGAGTGGAGGCTTTTTACTTCTCAGACCCGCGTTTTAAGACATGCGGTATAAAATGGGTAGTTTAATCTGTGTGAAGCACTTATCTTTCTTATTGTGAAGATGACTGAGCACGACTTTTGGTGTTTAACAGAAGTTTAAAATTGATTACAGCTATCGACATTGTTTTCGTGACCTCCTGTCCGACCGTTAATTTTAAAATGAGGAGCTGCTAAAGGATTTCCGGAGAGTCATAGACAAAAAAGCATTGAATCTAATTAACCTCTTGAGCTCTGATAAAACATGCTGAGAGATCATTTCAGTCCAATTCCGGTTTTTCTAATTTAAATATTATATGCTTGTTACAGATGAAATTCCCCGAAGTTGTTACAGCGAAATTATATTTTTGATTAGGTACTTAACATGATTTTTGGCACATTTTTTGAAACAGTGATGTCCTCTTAGTCCTTAACACTTTGAGCGTCAAAATATTTCCGAGAAGTGTGGTATAGATTTTCCTCCACAGTACAAATAATCACTAAATAACCATATCTATTAATTGAAAAAAATGCATGAATTCTTTCTGCCTTTAGAAATGTGTTATTGGTCCTTTCCACAGAATGGAATCTTTTGGAAAGATTATATTGGTATTTTCCGCAGAATAGAATCCGTTGGAAATATTCTATCAGTTCCTTTTGGAATTGAATTACTTTGAAAGATTCTTTATGTCCTTTCCTCAGGACAAAACCTTTAAAAATATTTTGTACGTCCTTTCCTTACAGTTGAATCTTTTGGAAAGATTCCATCGGTCCTTTACTTAGAATAGAATTATTTGGAAAGGTTTTCCATCGGTTCTTTCTTGAGAACAGAATCCTTTAGAGAAATTCTATTGGTCCTTTTCACATAATAGAATTCTATGGGTCCTTTCCTCAGAACATATACCTTTGAAAAATTTTTGTTCGTCGTTTCCTTAGAGTTGAATTCTTTGGAAAGATTCCATTGGGCCTTTCCTTATAGTTGAATTCTTTGGAAAGATTCCATTGGGCCTTTCCTTAGAATAGAGTCCTTTGGAAAGATTCTATGGATCAAGTCAAAACTATTTACAACTCATGCAGGGAAGACTACAATTTGCAAGGTGGAATGATGCGTGTGAGCCCCCATAGAAGGTTAAACACCCTGCATAGTGTCACCTATTCATAAATAACAATAGCGTCCTCCAAGATGTGCACGTGCAACATACATAATCCCCATTCCTAAGAACCTCCAAATTGACCACACCCATTGATACAGATAATCCAATTTCTACTCACCGTACACAATAAGTTCGGTGGTGCGGTTGGCGGATCCCACAGTGCTCATGACATAGCACGTGTAGTTCCCACTTCTCGAACTGTCCACCGATTTGAGGAAGAGCAGGGAGTACTCCTCGAAAGTCTGGATCCTGGTCAAGGGCTGGTCACTCAGCGACTGACCGTCTCGCGACCACCTGAACGTGTACGTCCCCGATCCGGCCGCTACCGCGCACGTGATGGTCACGCTTTGACCCTTGATGACGTCGCTGGGGAAGGAGAAGGGCTGTATGAGAGGAACATCTGTAAAGAAAGGACGATAGGTATTCAATACAAAACGTGAAACAGGAAAATAAACTTTTTCGAGGAGGGTAATCCATGAAAACACCTAGTAACTTGAATTGCGGATGCATATCAATCTTCAGTTCTCATTTATTTAGAATGCAAGATCGAATGTACAGTATAACAGTTTTTAGCCCTCCAAGTAGTTTCGACGAGATATCTCGTCTATCAAGATCTGACCAATTTCGCTAATGACGAGATATCTCGTCAAAGATATTACCGATTTTCTATGATGACGAGATCAAGATCTGGTCAGTATCCCTCTTATGACGAGATATCTTGTCCATCAAGTTTTGGTCAGTTTTCTTATGACAAGATATCTCGTCCATCAAGATCTCGTCAGTTTTGTAATGACGAGATACCTCGTCGGGGCAACCACCAGGAGGGTTAAATATCAGTTCCTATGAAGAGGGAGTTTCAGTGTAAACAAACCAGACTGTCTGCGAAGATTTTACTTCTGCTGTCCAAATGGTCTGGCATGATACATATCGGGGTTATCTTCAAATGTAGTTTATCACCATTTTGGCAACGTTTGGCATTGACCAATAAACTAACGTATATCAATACGGAATTAATTCCTTTGTAGGTAGTTAATTAACGTCGCACTGGAGCAACACAGCTGTTAATTCCTTGGAATTATTATTGACGAAGTCGCAATCGACAATCAAGTCAACCGACGTCACGTTCAGAATACTTAAAGGAAATACGTATCGCCGCATAAGCACTTGGCGCGGCAAAAAATGGCTCTCATACATATGTGAAAGTTAAATTATTCTTCCAGTATAAAGTTTAGATGAGGTTTAATCAATTTTAGCTAAGATGAATTTCTCATGGGCCAGCTTTGATTGATGTAAGCAGTCGAACAAGTTATGCACCATGAGTACCTGAATGTGCAGAACTCTAATTGGCTAAGGGGAGCTCGATTCTGATGACGTCATCAAATGAGTGACTTGGGGTTGGATGGATTTGTTTATGGCGCAAGGTACACGACGGTCTCGAGTCATCTGGGGAAATCATATACTCCGTGCACTATCTTGACTATTTGACCCAAATCACTAGTGGATTAAATTGGAAAAAATTCCAGTAAATAGTCCTTGAGAATAACGTTGAGAAAATAAACGTAGAGGACATAAGAATCCTATATTCAGAAAGACAATTACACATAGATATAAGAAAACGATACTATACAAGCAAAACGTACCGCATTTACATGTTAAAAGAGGATAGTGGTAGGTAGGTGAATTTATGTCGCACTGGAGTAATACAACGAGTTATTGGACGGTCCGAGGACAATGCCCCCTAATTTTGAACCACGGTCAGATGACGAGGTCGATACCTCAGCTGGCAGCTTACTCTCCAAATTTCCACACCACGCCAACGTGAGGACATTTGAAGCTGCGACAGAATTAACGTGCATCAGCTCCCACGCACACACAACGGTATTTGGTTGAACAGAGTTTTGAACTCGTAACCCTCCGGCTACTAATCAGACTCTACCAACTGGGCTATCGCGGCCGATATTCCATAGCGTGCTGTGGCCTTTTAATATGAAAGTAATCGTCCTGATCTTAGTTATTACCCATTTTACTCTATAGTAATCTTGGGGTAATCTAAGGTCATGTACAGGTAGGTCATTTTCGAAAGTAGAAATTGTTACAAGCAGAATTTAACGCAAAAATCTATATTTACATGCGTATATATAACCCTACTAACTTGTGCACTAAAAGGCTGAATGTGTCAATTGCGACGCATGATTACTCTTATTAACCCTCCAAGTGATTTCGACGAGATATCTCGTCCATTTCGATCTGACCAATTCTGTCAATGACGAGATAACTCGTCATAACAATATTTCCTATTTTTTTAAGACGAGATTAAGATCTGGTCAGTTTATTTCTCATTACGAGATATCTCGTCCATCAATATATCCGGTCAAGTTTACTAATGACCAGATAATTCATTGAGATAACCACCAGGAGGGTAAGAGAGACCAGTCGTACTGGTCTATGAGTAAAAACAAGATTCTTATGAACAGAATCTTTCAAAACTTCCTGTACAAACATTAAGGGGAAGTATGGAACAAACACATGGATGTATGTATGCAAGGGAATCGCAAGTTTGATTCGAGAATCGAATTATCGGCCAGGGGTACCCGTCGCTTGGCCACCACGATTACCCAGTTTATCACGCATTCCCTCAGACGATAGGCACCATTGACGAAATCCACATTACTCCGAAGTTGACCTTATCGCAAGAGTCACGGCTGAAATATCCGTGGAAGACTAGGAATTTTTGAACATGTATGCCATCCGATGCAATCAGGCGTTCATTAATGTTGGTGGTTGCAACTTTGAGCACCTACTGTAAATTGCATGTATAAAACTACTCTCAAACTGCAAAATTAGGGCTAAAAGTGTTCACACAATGTCTTATTTCTGCACTTTCGTTTACTCTTATTACATCCTGCTGGCGCGAGCGATTTAAACTGCAAAATTAGGTTTTAAAATAGTGTTCATACAATTGTTTTTTATTTTTGCATCTTAATCTACTCTAGCTCATCCGTATGATTTAAACTGCAAAAATAAGTTTTAAAATGTTCACACACCTATTGTCTTTTATCTTAGCACCTAAAGCCATGGTCAAATAGGAAGAGCAAAGCGACGCGTGCAGAGCAATCAGAGGCGCCAGCGGTGGAAACTCTGATTGGTCTGATCGTGACGTTTTGCTCCTTGTGCTTTCTATTTGACCACGGTTTTAGTATACTCTATAGCACATTTGGGTAGCGCTTGCGATTTAAACTGCAAAATTAGGTTTTAAAATAGTGTTCATACACTTGTCTTTTATTTTTGCACCTTAATCTACTCTAGCTCATCCGTATGATTTAAACTGCAAAAATAAGTTTTAAAATGTTCACACACCTATTGTCTTTTATCTTAGCACCTAAAGCCATGGTCAAATAGGAAGCGCAAAGCGACACGCGCAGACCAATCAGAGGCGCTAGCGGTGGAAACTCTGATTGGTCTGAACGTGACTTTTTGCTCTTTGTGCTTTCTATTTGACCACGGCTTTAGTATACTCTATAGACCATTTGGGTGGCGCAAACTGCAAAATTAGGGTTTAAAATGTTGTCGAAACACCATGCTTTTTATTTTTGCACCTTAGTCTACTCTAATACATCCGGGGACTCTTGCGTAAATACATATGAATACTGTCTAATATTGTATTTCCGACTCCTTAAAGTTTGAACAGGAAGCTTTGAATCACCTAGTATATATTAAGACAAATAATTGTTACCCGGTCTGTTCCACAGTAGCAACCCCAATCCCACATAACTCCCAAATACCAACATCTCTTTAGCAAAATAAAAAATTCTATTACGCTTCTCACTCCATCGCATGGTCCATTTCATTTCCTCTTAAGTGTTAATAAGCAACAATGAATACTTATTGAAAGTCCACGCATAAAAGGAAAACAAACTCCAGAAAAGTTGGAAGGGAAATAAAAGAACATGTTATTCCTGGAACGCAGCTGTCACTCAGTGAAGGATTCTCCCTTTGTGCGAATAAGTGAATCTCACATTTGAGACAATCCGAGTAAGTATGAGCCATAGATGAAGGAAGAGATAATAACCTGGTGTCTCAGTCAACTCACGTAAACTTTCTCTGCATAAGTGATGGGAGATAATTGCTGTTACATTGTGATGAATTCAAATATAGAAGTAAAATAAAAACCATTACAACAACTAAGTGGCGTTTGGTTTAAATACACGAGATCACCGACATTGTCTCAGAGGATGCTTGGTATCTTTTTATTGCAGTTGGTGTTACGTAATGAGTGTCCATAGACAGATGGATGGCTTGATTTGGTTAGGCTCCATTGGTTTTAAGGATTCTTCTTCACAAAATAAGTGGTCACCAACCTTGCTAATTCAGGAACTTTCTCTTAGGACAGCTTCACATGAATTGATTCCGGGTAAATCTGATTGAATATGAATCCAGAAGCTGACTAACGAAGATTCGGGAAAATCGTTTTCATAAGAAATAGCTTCTTCGTTTTAATACCTTCCTCATTGTCTGAATCCGAAGCGTTCCGTTTCAATGCACCGGAATCTACGGGGTCGCCGTGGCTCATTGAGTTTGCCCACTACGTTAGCACCCTACGAGTTGTAGATGGCGCAGGTTCGATTATTCCCTGTTCGCAGGTGCATTTCTCCGTTCTGTCTCAGAAAAGCTTTTCTTGTGTGTTTGTCTATTTACTAAAGTTTTTTTGCCGCAGATTGGCCAAATTATAGCCTTTGCTCTGTGAAACAAAAAAAAATTCAACCAGCACCTAAATCTACATTAGTCAGTTTCTACTGATTCAGAATGATTTGGATTGACACGGATGTTTTGGGTGTGAAGGGAACCTTAAGTAACTCCATCTTGTTACTTATTCCTTAAAGCATAGCAAGACGAAGTCCATGATTTCTAGTGGATTAATGGTTTTTCCCACTGCGCTAGCGGGCCATGGTAGCCCAGTTGGAAGAGCAGCGAATTAGAAACCGGAGGTACGAGTGTGGTGGGCGAACCGGTGCAAGTTCGAAACTCGGTCCACCCAAATACCGTCGTGTACATGGGGGCTGATACACATTAAATCTATCGTGGCCTCAAATGTCCTCATGTTGCGTGGTGTGGAAGTTTGGAGATTGGGATGACAGCTCAGGTGTTGGTCTCATCTGCCCGTTGTTCAAAATTACAAGGCGTTGTCCTTGGATCTTTCCCTTAGCGATTGATCCCGGACCGTCACCAATAGCCCACTGTGTTGCTCCAGTGCGACGTTAATTAACTACCTACCCACTGCGCTAGCAACCTGCACATTGTAGGCGGAGCGAGTTCTATTCCTCCTTGGGTGTATTTCTGTTCTTTGTTAGTAACACTTTACTTGCGTATGTTTATTTCTTGACCTTGTACGTATTGTGTTTGGCGCAGCATGCTCAAATATGGCCCTTACGCCATAAGACCAAACCAACCAACCATAAGTTCAAACAGGCTCAAAAGTCCAACATTAGATCAGGACTTCTATACAGATCCTGACCCGACGAACACTGCCAGATGATTTGAGAGGCGAGTTCAGCATCACACGTTAGGCAAGTTGGATATGTCCTATGGCCCAGAACGAAAGATATAAATCGGATGTGCCCGCTCAGTCTAGAAATGGTAGTGTAGTATTTTGTTACCCGTATATTTTTTATCAAGGCTCCAGAGTGGTACCAGATTACTTTTCGGAGCGTTTTAAGACTATCCCTCGCAGACTTGACCGTGGACATTGTAGGATTCCACACAAAATTACAAATGACAATCTAGTTGATACTGTAGTTTGATCAGTTAATTAATAATCATAACTAGGAAGAAATAGGTGGTTAGTCGAATTTATGTCGCAATGGTAGGTAGGTTGTTGAATTAACCTCGCACTGAAGCAACACGACGGGCTATTGGTGACGGTCCGGGATCCATCCCGAAGGGAACACCACAGTCAAAACTAAGATGACCTGGTAATTTAGCAGTATAACACCTAGTAATTTTGAACCACAATTAGATGACGAGGTCAACACTTGAGCTGACACTCCATTCGCCAAACCTCTACACCCCGCCAAAGTGAGGACATTAGGGGCCACGACAGATTTAACGTGTGCCATCATTCACGTACACGACGATCTTCGGTTGGATCGAGTCTCGAACTCGCAACCCTCCGGTAGTTAATCAGCGACTTTAGCACCTAGGCAACCGTGGCTCTATCTATTTGATGTTGCCTGTTTTATCAGGTAACTAATAATGATAACTATAAATCAATAGGAATTTTTGCAGATTCATGTAATGACCTATTTGCAATTAAAATTAAAGCATAAATATAATAGGGGGTTTCGCGTAACATCTATCATACTTTTTTGATACTTTTGACTTCTTTATGCAAGTTCAGCCCCTTAATCTTTATAATCTACATCTCACGAAACGTCGGGGCCTCGGTAGCCCGGATGGAAGAGTAACGGATTAGCAACCGGAGCGTTGCGAGTTCGAATCCAATCAAAGACCGTCGTGTACAAAGGGGACTGGTGCATGTTAAATCTGTCGTGGCTTCAAATGTCCTCACGTTGGCGTGGTGTGGAAGTTTGGAGAGTGGAGTGCCAGCTCAGGTGTGACCTCGTCATCTGACCTTGGTTCAAAATTACGTGGTGGTGTCTTAGGATTTTTCCCTTTGGGATTGATCCCGGACCGTTACCAATAGCCCGTTGTGTTGCTCCCGTGTGTGACGTTAATAAAAATACCTACATACCCTTCGGGTTTGATCCCGGACTGTCGCCAATAACCCATATGTTGCTCCAGTGTGACGTTAATTGAAAAAGCTACCTCACGAAACGTCGAATACAGGATTGGTTCACACGGTAAGGTTTATCATGAATTTGTTATATCGTGCGTAGTCTGACGAGACAAGAATTTCCAGTTTAGTATGATTTCTGTCAATTCTTTCCATTTGGAGTATTTTTTTAATTTTGTAGTCAACTTGAGCTAAAACTTGCACTCATCACTAATTTTTATCCAAGCAATAAACTTATTCACAAATTTAGAACAGTAATAGTCATCTCAATGTCTATATAACTGCTAGACCTACTTGTATTTTACAAAATACGTTCCTTTATCTTCTGAAACTCGCTGCTACTGTAAAATGAATTTACTAACATTGAAGGCACATGCCCTTGTTTTCAGTAATTGCTTTGGAGTTTAGTAACCGGGCAATAACTATCTACATTTCTTGGCGCAAAAATATCTGTATTAATTGCCACACGAGCCTTTATTGTTCCGTATTATTTGATAGATGCTTTTCTGTTTCTGTATCGTTTGGAAAGTGAAACAATACACTTTTAGAAAACCCTCGATCAGTTTTTATCGGTTCACTCAATTTTGAAAACGAGATTCGGATCGCTAACTTTAATCAAACCATTCAGGAAAACAACTTTTACTCGTTGAATACATCTATTTTTCGTTTTAAATCTCAAACTCGGTATTTCATTTTCATAAACGCATATTTTATTATTTGATATTGAATTAGATGGATACAAAATTCTAGAAAGTCTTAATAGGTTAGGTTGCTAAATTGTGATTCAAAATAATTGCAATTAAAATTTTCGATAATTTGGAAGGAAAAGGAACAAATATATATGAATTGCGGATTCGATAGTGTTACGAGTGATATAATTTTTTCATTATGAGTAATTGACAGATTTCGGATTCTCTTTTTTAACGTGTATTTTGGTAGCTTTGTATTTTATGTTGCAGTCTTTATTTATACGAAATTTAACGTTATTTTGATTGGTTTACAGTTATTTTACAGAAAAGACAATAAACAATAGATTTTTCAAGGTAATTGTTAGTTAGTACATTTAAATGTCTTCATTTGGCCGGATTTTTCTGTTTGCTTCATTTAAATAAAATATGCAGCAGCTAGTTTTAACAAGAATATTTTAATTAAGCATTTTGTGTTATGTCTATTTTGATATGGTCAATGTCGTTTTCGTTTTATACTCGTTTCCAATATAAGATTAGCATTTAAACTGCATTTATAAGTCTAATTTTAATATTAATTTAACAGTGTAATTAGCGCTCTTGTTGCATAAAATGACGGCAGAGGCTAAACAAACCTTCCTCATTCCTTCAAATCCTAAGCTACAATATTTTATTGGAATAATGAATTCAATGCAAATAATACATAAAAAATAAGCAACATTTATTTACATCTGTTTGGAAAATTGATTTTTTATTAAATCTCTAGTTTTAATTTACAAACTGTTTTATTTCTCAAATTCTTTTAAAATATTTAAGAACTGATATATTCTTATTTCTATTGCAGTGATGGTGTTGGGAATAAAATACTAAATGAATTCAGAATTTAAGAAGTTTGTTGAATTTTTTTAGATTTAACAAACTATTCCAATTGTTCAATTAGTTTCCTTGAATAAATTATACGTATGAACGCGGGCAGAATATTTCAACGAACAATGAAAGTAGTCCGAGAACAGAATTCAAATTACTTACCTGATGATCGCACAAAAGACACAAATTCAACCACACACAAAATGACAGAACATGATAAAATCCACATGTTTAAAACACTTCAATCTTCCACCGATGTAATCCAGTGTTCGATTCGAACTCTATTTCACCAAAATAAAGGATCCTATCTGTCCTACTAAACGATCCATTCGCCACACACCATTCGAAAAAAGAAATCGCCTTTCAGCGAAAAAAAAAAAGAATATTTTACGCGTATCACGTGTTGAAACGGACACTCGCTGTCAAAGTCTCTTCTCCGCGTAGTAAGAAACCGACAAATCTTATGAGATAATTAAACTAAAGGAAAAGCAGACGAAAATGAGAAATTTCCGGTGTCGCCGTCAGCGCCATCTCTCGGGGAGAGGGCGAGTTACCGGCAGAGAGATTCCGGGGAATGCGAGTATTATTCAGAGTTGGGGAGATGATTTAGAGGTGAAAGAGTTCACGAATGTGACTCATTTAGACATAACAGCGCTGCATATCTCGCTGAATTACAGTTGATTTGCAACTTCCGCGGCCGTAACAGTAATTCATGGCGATCTCTGCTCTATTTGTAATTAAGGGTATTTAGTCTGAATATTCTCTGAAACACTGTGTATTTCGTTATTTTGAACGAGTTTCGAAATGGTTTTAACACTAATGAGATATTCATATACGGAATCTACTCTTTCCTTTGTGTTCAGTACAAAGTATGTTAACCGCTTATTTTGATGAACACTTATGTAATGTGTTTCATTTTTACAGAAAGATTTGTTCCATTCTTTATTATTATTATTCATCTGAAACCGATCAAAATAATTCAGATTCAGAAAATCTAATAACTCTAGTTTGCATGCGCATACTTCCTGTTTAAGTAATTTGTCTCTTGTATAAACATTTAGAAACTAAAAAATTTCTAATCGCTATTAAGTTGTACAAGATTTTAGGATAGGAGGTTTATCTTCCATTATGAAATATATTTCTTTTCCTATTTCGTAAAAATAGTTTTAACGTTCTTTCAAACTGCTTGTTCTTAGAATTTTTAGTTTCATATTTGTAATCTTAAGATATATTTGTTACTGTGAATGACCGATATCTGGCAAATGTCGATATTCTCCGGTGAATGTCAGCATTCACATAGTCGCTTGGTGTATGTCCGAAATATTTGCTAAACATCATTATTTCTCACTTACACCGGCAAATGTCGACATTCAGCATGCACTGATGATGAATGATGAATAAAAATATTTTTTAACGTTAAGACAAAAATGCAACTCTTTAAATCATACTAAATTAAAACATAGTATGATATATGTCAAAATAGGAGAAAGCTTAAGTAACAGCACACGTAAATAAATTGTTGAACCTAAAACGAACAGTGCATTCTAAATGAGAAAAGAAAATATTACCAATAATAAACTAACACATAAATTATGTGATTAACGTTATACAATCTTATTTATTGCAATAACTTAAACTGAAGGCGGAGAGACCTCTATGGCTGTGGCCTCTCCGCCTTCTCGGCTTCTCGTTTCGATTCCCAACAGAGTTTATCTGTGCTTGTCGACATACACCGGCGATGGTCCGAATGTATAAGAATATAACCAAATATTCGGTCTTTCACCGACGTATTTGGTATGTGTGTCGACATTCACCGGAGAATATTGACATTCTCTAATTTCGGTCTTTCACGGTAACATATTCATATCAACTTGAAGTTTCGTGTACCGAAAGCTGGGAAACTGAATTACTAAGGAGACAAACTAATCTATTTAATCAAATCAGGAAATCTATTTTTTTATTTCATTGTGTACAAGGATTTAAGTAAAATTAAAGTATAAAAATCAAAATGAAACCATGTGTAAGATAAAAGGATGAGAAATATTACGGAGAAAAAAATGGGTAACCTAATAAACCTTGTGAAACGAACTTTAAAATTATGGTACAGTTAATAATTTGTATTAGTCCATGGCGCCCTTTACCTTCAAGTAAATTTCAGTGACTACTTGGTACAAAAATTACGCTTAAAAAATTGCATTTAAATTAAATTAAATATTTAAATTGGTTGCATTGCAATTGTCGTAATCCAATCTTCTAAAATTGTTCTTACGGCAATTAATATTTTTGAAGAAAAAGAGAAACCGAAAAAAATTGTTAAAAATATTTCTTCTTCAAAAGTGTATAAATATGACATTGAGTTTTACAGGATAAAAATAATTCCAAACGTACAATAACCAGAGACTCGACAATTTTTCCTCCTCGATTGGTTAACTATTTTTTACAAAATCTATTTCGATCTATAGGGACAGAAAAATTAACTAACGACCTTCTTTAGATAATCAGACGCAGTTCTTTTTAAATATTCTCAACAACATATGTTTCATTATTTTTTCTTGATCTTTCATTACTTTAATTTTAACACTATTTCTTTTAACACCTAATATTACTTTATTACACTTAAGAAGTCATCAGAGCGCAGACCGCGGCTCCCCTGGTGGAAAACCAAGGCTCTCCTATTTAAAGACCTAGACTTGGCTCCCCTCGTGAAAAATCATCAAGGAACCTCTAGTGGAAGACTAAGATTCCTATGGTGGATGCCCAAGGCTCCCTCTGATGGCAAACTAAGCCTCACGTGATAGAAGACCAAGGCTCTCCTGGTGGAAAACCAAGGCTATCCTATTTGAATACCTAGACTTGGCTCCCCTAGTCCCCTCGTGGAAGACCAAGGAACCTCCAGTGGAAGATTTCCCTGATGGACCCTCACCCATGATCTGGTGGAAGATCAAGGCTCTGCTCCTCTGGTGAAAACTCACTACTCCTCTGGTGGAAGATCAAAGTGGTTCTCCTGGTGGTAGACCAAGGTGGTTCCCCTGGTGGAAAACTATGGTTCCCCTGGTGGAAAACTATGGTTCCCCTAGAAAGACCAATACTCTCCTGGTTGAAGACTACGACTCCCCTGATGGAAGACCACGGCTCACCTGGTGGAAGAACCCGACTCCTGGTGGAAGACCAAGGCTCTTTTAGGAGCCACTACATACAGTTTGAAAACATCACAATAAAAAGGTACATCTAAACCGGGAGCTACTAAAATTATTTCAAATCGGGAAAAGTTTCAAATCGCGCACTTCGCTTCCGTCAAAGATTGTTTGAAACATCGCTTTTCTTCGCAACTATCGAATGATATCGGTCACCCGAAACACTCTTGAGCAGAAATATGCTGATAAAGAAGCAAACATCTTCGGATACACGAAAACAACGAAGCGACAATACACATCACAGATTAGCCTATGATTCAAACCAAGTTCATTTTATCAGCCTTATCCTTAAGTCAACAAACGAGACAGACATGGTTTCCTTAAGCTTGAATGATTCCATTTAACAAACAATCACTTTTGTATGATCAAGTAGTACTTCTAAGCCACATCCGATGTCATTTCCACCGTTGATTGATTGTAATTAACTCCTTGATGATAATTATTCGTAGCCGAATTGAATACCTGCTTTTTCAATGAAAGCACGAAAACAAAACACAAAGGAAATAAAAAAGTTGAGAAAGGTAAATGTGTATTGAAAGGCGTTTTCTGGCAAGCTAAATATAGGTGACTATATTTATCTACCCATATTTAAATATCTGTTTTTGTGGCGATACGTCTTTCCTGTACGTATTCTGAATGTGACATCAGTTGGCTTGTTTTTGAATACAATTTCAGCACTTCGCCAATAAAAATTCCAATGAATGAATGATATGAGAGTTGATTGGTCAATGCTAATTGGACTAAATGTCAAATGTCTCCAAAACGACGATAAACTGCATTTTAAGGAAACCCAATAGGTATCATGCGAGAACAGTTATACAGCAAAAGTAAAATCTTTGGTTTGTTTCCATTGAAAGTCCATCTCATAGTCCGGTGCCGGAAGTTTTCAGTTGAGTCACATGGTTTCTAACGTGTCTTTTAGCTCAATAATGGGACTGGTGATAACACAAAATAATCACTTCCACTATTGGCGCCTTTTGCGCAGATTCTGGTTCTAAGTTTATCGTTCGATGACAAAAACGATAGTGATAACAAGTTGGCTGAAAGAAAACCATTCATGGAGATCGCCATTCATGCTTTTGCGTAGGGCTCAAACGAGCTTTCAAACCCTCTTCACACCTTTTCAAAAATCGACTGACCCAAGATTAACTGTCTTCGTAATGTTATATTTTCATGAAATGTTAACAATTTTAAACAAATGTTACACATACAGGAAACAAATTAATGGAAATAAAATGACCATTTCTTAACTATTTCCTTTAATGTTTCATTGATCGTTTTTTCCACAATTTTACCTCTTCTAAAAGACAAATTCAAACAATTCTTTCCCTTTACAGAGAAGGAATTTTGAATGATTCAACATTCACTTCATTCACCATAAAAATTAATTAATTATGCAATTTATACATTCTAATTTAAGAAAAGTGAGCACTAATTAAAGATGTAAAGAAACCAAGCAAGCGTTTCAGATTGAAAATATGCTTTTTATTGTAAAAGTAAAAAAGACATATACAGGTAAAAAGCACGCCACACAGTGGAGTTTACGGGCAAAGCAACATCTTAACATATCACAGTCTTACAAATGGATAACAAGTATTTGTCACTACATTGTGAGCGTCTTGTAACAAAAGCACGATTCGTTCGGAATATTGTTAACGAATCCCGTAAGTCTACGTTAATTGACCGTTTTAAACTTTATCTCTTGTGAAATTTTAAATGTGAATCACAAATTATGCTTTTAATATCCGTTATACTTTATACAGAAACCTTCAAAAATTATTTCACTTTGAAATTATTTTTGAGATCCTTCAATGTGTAATTTCGATAAACAGATTAAAATTAATCCCGCATAAAATTCTGCGTTAATGTTGATGCTAAAAGACGTTTGTGCACTAAGTCAAAAAAGGCTTATCAATGTAGTGAGAAGATGTATTTGCCATGCGTTACAAATGAGCACCAACACCATGATTTTTGTGCATTTTTTCAAGCGTCCCAAACACATATTTACATTTTTTCACTTTTTTTAATAATGCCCACATTCACATTTTTTACATGTTATTCGTATTTGAGACATGTCCATTCGTAATCGATATCGTTACCAATATCTGAGTTGAGCAAAAATCCTTAGTCTTTCTACATTCAACAAATAAATGTTTCACAAGCATCCACATAAATCTATCCCTCCAAATACAACCCTGAGTGATATACTTGCCTATAACAAAAAACAATAATTCTTAAGGGAATAAATCTAACTTTACAGTGTTTGTGCTAATCAATCAGCTATTCAAGTAATCCATTATACAAAACTTCCACCCCCTTGATTATACCCATACCTAATTGCTTAACATGATGATTTTCTAGTGTAAAGGCCAAGAACCCATTTCATAAAAATTAAATATACTTAGTGTTTTTAAAAGGGAAAGGAAATTGCTACCCAGTACATCAGCAATTGCAACAACGAAAACTAAACATAATTCGGATATAATCTGGAATTAAAAATACCAAAGCAAGGCTCACACAAAGTGTCATGATAGATATGTATGTCTAGCAGAATTCGAAACAGTATATTAAACAGAATATCGAAACAGAATATGAAATGCATAAAACCCCTTATCCGAAAGGACCATTAATTCAGTGAGCTAGTATCCATGACAGCAAATGAAACGAAAGTAATGTTTTATAAAGACCCTCACCTATATTCTAAACCTAATTTGACAACAAACTTAACGATTAAAGGTGCGAATTCCTAACAATCTCTGAAATCACCACCTCCAAGAAAGACCTAAAGTTCTGCTCAGTTCCCAAATGTTGGCTCAGAGGACGTTTTTAATTACCGGTTCCACGCGTCCACGGATTTCTGGCTGATCATACTGGACTTTTGGGTGTAGGTGCGGGCCGGGAAGTTAGCCTTGGATGGCTGTTGCTGGACGGGTGCATTGTATGCTGGGGCGTCCGACTTGAACATAACATCAGCGGGGTCGTCGCTTTTGGTGCCGGCTTCGTTGGTCTTGACGTTGGCCCTGAATCCGTCTTTGTCCGCGATGTACTCTACCACCCTCAAAGATCCGTCTTCGTTTCGGACTGTGTAGCTGCCGGTCACTTTGCCGCTGCCGTCCGAGGATTCGCTGCGAGCGCTGCTACCACCTATAGCTTCTGCTTCGTAGTTGAAGTTGTAGGGGGATGGTTGGTAAGACGGTTCGGCTTCAACCTTCATGGAGAAATACGGAATGAAAGTTAGCTGGAGAAATTTTGCGAAAAACGTTTGTATTAGGATGTTTTACAAACGGAAGACAATAACTTTAGCATATAATGTTGCTTTAACCCTCCAATTGGTTTTGACGAGGTAACTCGTTCATCAAGATCTGATCAATTTTGCGAATGACGAGATACCTCGTCTTCAAGATATTGCCAATTTTTTTTTGATGACGAGATCAAGACCTGGTCAGTTTTGTTAATAGCGAGATACCTCGTCGAGACAACCACCAGGAGGGTTAAATTAATACACTCAGTTTGAATGTATGAAATTATGAGTCTGGCGGATATATAAGTTGAGAGAACTATATATATAGAAAGTCCTATTAAAAAGTATAGAAAATCTGATTGAGATATAATCGAATCTCTAAAGCGGTTTTAAAGTACTAATTCAATCGACTATTGTACTTAGACTTTAGCTTTCAGAAAGGTACCTACTTTTTAAATAAATAACAAAATGCCTGATAGTTTCAGCTAAGATAAAGTCAGTGCCCTAACTAAAATTCCTATGCGTTAGACGAATAGTTAAATGGCATGTAGAAGTAATTAATTCACTGTCGGTGATTATGCCTCAAAAACTATTTTACATAGCATTGTACTTCCTGATATATTTTGACTTATAATGGGAACTTTCAATAGACTCTTCCCTACCCCACGCTTTCTGATGAGGCTAGTCCATACTATACGCAGGGTTACCTTGCGCAATGCCTGTCATTCTCTCCATGTTCTCTCATTTTCCCACCTTTGTAAAAGACAACTTCAGGGTGTAGACAGCGCATGGAGCATCCATATAGTTGCCAGAATTATGCGCAATATTGCCCTTTGGACTCCATTTCAACTTAAGACTTAAATTATTTGTATTATATTGTCTTTGAGGAAACAACGGCGAATCGAGTTGACTTACACTGTTATCTAAAGCTAAGCATTACATTTTTTTTCTTTTGATCCAATCTAGTTACAAATGTTACGCTATTCTACTGGCAGATTGCAGAGGCGTGAAGGATCATACGTGTTCAACGGTTAAAGGGTCGAAAAAGCTCTTGCAGAACATAGCTCACCCTTTGTTGAGAGGCAAAGGCTCCCTTAGAACTAGCAGAATGGAACTGAGCGGTTGAAGCACCACTTGACTGGAAAGCAGAAGAGGAAGTTTTCGAGGCCTTGTATTGCTGGGGGGCTTCTTCGGGGGCATTGGAATAGAACTGGACATCAGCTGGAGAGTCGCTCTTGGTGCCGAACTCATTGGTGTTGACGGTGGCACGGAAACCGGAATGGTCGGCCGAGTAGTCGACGGTCCTCTGTCGTCCGTCGTTGACTGACAGGCTGTAGGATCCCTTCACTTTGCCGGACGCGTCACCGGATTCGGATCGGGAGCTGGACCCGTCATCATGTTGGGCAACATAGTTGAAGTTGTAGGGAGCGTAGCTCTCGATGCTGGATTGTTGGTTGTACTGAACAGCACTCTATAAAATTGAAACGGAAGAAAGATATCGTAAGTCCACCCTTCTGTGATAAGGTTTCAATAACTTATTAGTTAAGACATCAAACTGTTTCTTTCGAAACTTAAAACTCTGTACCAAATACTAAACAAATGTATTTTTACATTATATACATTTGTAAAAATAATGTATTTGGTTCCTTTAAACTCATTTCAATCAATGGGAATCAATAAAACATTAAATTCAGATAGAGAGACCATCGTCTTGGAAAAATCGGGAGCACTCTAGCAATTTTTTCCACATACTTCCGAGATGGCATGTTATCTTTTAAGAGGTCAAGTAACATGTTATGTACAGTAAAAAATGGTGAGACGTCAATAAAGGATTTGGTACTACTAAAACACGAAATTACAGCTAATTATAAAAATTTTGAAATTGGATTGAATTTTTGTCTAATTAGTAAATGTACGGCGAATCACTGATACCACGATATGAATTTAAACATAAAATCCGATTTCGAGACATTTCTAGAAAACAATCAAAAAGAATGTCTGTTCTTTTCGTATTAACTACGGAAAAGGTCTTTTTTTAACTATATTTAATTAATGTTCGTATGACGAAAGGATAACTAACACTGTCTACAGCTTGAGGATAGAGTTAGAAGCAGTGGCTGCTCCTGTGGAAGGGTGGGATGCTGTCTCCACGACTGATTGATGATGTCAAATTCGTTTCAACGGACATTGGAAGTCAGACCCGTTTTGTCCGTCCACTTGGGGACTCTTCTCTTATCTGTAGGAACCTTATTTAATCACGTCAGAGGGATTATCCCCATTTAAAGCAAGGTTGTTTGGGTTTTTATTGTGAAAGGTCCATATTTGGCCAATGTGCGCCAAAACAAGACGAAAAACGGCAAGTAATGGACATATACACACGCACAAGGAAAGTTTTACTGACGCAAAAAAGGAAGGTTAAGTTCCCCACCAGTAAACTTCTGGAATCAAACCTGCACCCCTTCAACTCTCAGGTTGTTGGCGCAGTGGGAAAAACACACTGAGGCCCATTGAATAAGAGAAGTATAGATTCGAAGGCATTTTTTAATGCTCGGTCGATTAAACATTATTCATTATGGCTCTACAAAAGCTAACTTGTGAACCACTTGGCCTTACCCTAAAGCAGCACGCGGGGTGGGTTCACTTTACTTCTCACATACATGCCATACATTCTAGGCACAGTCCGTTGATAGAGGCCACACAATCCTTCTAACATCCATGTCTCATCCCGGATTCTAACCAGGAATCTTTCGACCCAGAAGCCAGCACCCTGACCACTAGACCGATTAGTAGCACATGGACACGAAAGTAGATTCAGCTAAATACGTTGCTTACCTGTCCCTGATAGATGGACTTGATCTGGCTACCAGAATTCAAATGACTCTGCTCAACAGGAAAAGCAGACGGAATCTTCTTCTGACTGTACTGACCAGCGTATGAAGCAGGGGCTTCCTGTGGGGCGTTGGAGTAGAACTGGACATCGGCAGGGGAATCGCTCTTGGTGCCGAATTCGTTGGTGTTGACCGAGGCTCTGAAGCCCTGGTGGTCAGCCTCGTAGTCAATGGTCCGCTTGCGACCGTCGGCGTTGGACAAACTGTAAGAGCCGACTACTTTTCCTGAGGCATCGGCAGATTCAGTTCTGGAGCTGCTGCCATCTTCGAGTTGGGCGTCGTAGCTGAAGGCGTACGGGCTTGGTTTGTTGTCGAAGTGGGAGTAGTCCTGTGGGGTTTGGTCTAGAGTTAGTTTGGAACGCCAGCATAGTATGATATCAAATGTTGTATGCCTTATTTGAGGATATTGTTAGGAAATATTTAGCTTGCAGGAAATAGATGCATGCATATGATGAGTAATACACTGACGTGCAGAGCCTTAAGGAATACCATTATTTTACTTAACCAATCTTTGTTTACTTTAAACAATATACCTAAAGTGTACAAGGAAATCTTTAAAGAAATGTATTGAAGTGCGTCTAAGTAGAATATTTCGGCTGATCTTTCGTCGAGCAAATGTCAGGATCTCGAAAAAGATTTAGGTAAATTTATGTAAACTTTGTGCAGAGTATAAGTACTAGTCTGAAGCAGTATTTTAATTTTGTAATCACAGGAAAGGCAACAGAAATGTATTACAATCAAATACATTTTCATTAATTTCTTACATCACACTACGATTTAGGTAATTCATCGAATTATAGTTAACGAATGTAGGCATTCAACACATATGTATTATTGATAAGAACATTTTCTTAACTGAATTGGTTGTTGCTTCACAGGCGATGTAGCAAATGGAGTCTAGAGAAAAATCTATGTATTTGACAAGGTATTACTTTTAGCTTAATGCTATAAATTCTTAAATTTTTAGGAGTTAATCATCGCTTATCTTGCAATTTTCAGAATATTTTTTTCTATGAGTGATATCAATATATGAAATGTTCTTACCTGGATAGGTTGCTGCTTGATTGGAGAAGTAGAAAATGCCCCGATCTGAAAACAACAAATATTTCGTTTTATACACTATCATAACATTTCAAACACCAATATAATTAATCAGTGTATCAATTTCGCATTGCTTTAACTTTGAATAATTGTTACTTTCCTGAAGAAACAATATTTCACGAAAAACTAAGTTAAAATTAAATGACTTTAAGAAAAATGATGGATTACTTATGTGCAGTTTTTTATGTAATTTTTTCCTTGTCGAAAGAGAGAACAGTTAAAACAGTTTCATGTGTTTAATGTAAAGTTTTTTATAGCTTTTCTGATAAGAATATCTTCTGCAATAATAAATGAAATGGGTTTCTGATATATGCGTAGCAATTTTTACAATTATTTTTACCAAGAATGCATTGCTTGCTGTGAAAACACTTACAGCAATGAATTTCTTTGTGTTAGAGAAATGTTTATGAGAAATTATTTTTATGTCTTCCCCTCCCAGATATCTGCAGTTACAATTAAACATGAACCCAATGATGTGTGATATAATTGCTTTAGCTGAAGAAACGGAATATCTGCGATGAAATTGGTCATGGAAAACTAGGTTTCCTTTGTTTTTTCTGACGCTTTCATAAAATTAAATTTATTCTAAAATGTGTTTCGTGGCAAATGTTCATTTATGTAGTTTAACTTTTCATTGATGTTTCAAAACGAGTGCAGTTTGCTTTTTTACTGTCCTCTAAAAGGATTTCACAGTAATGCACTGTGTTCTTCCACTAGAATGGTTTCTCCTTTCCTTTAACCCTCTGAGGTATTTCCACGCATTTTTACGTTCTACAACCTGCAGTCTTGACTGCATTTCTAACCAATTGTAACCATCTCGACCAATAGAATCTTTCCTAGGATTCTTTAAGCCAATTGATGTGGTAATTTAGTCATTATGTGTGCTATGGGGTAAAAGCAATTTCACACTACTCGTGACATTTAGAAGGTCAACCCTCTAAGAACAACACGATTAAATAACAAAACCCACTTGTTGAATGATCTCAAGAAAGATTCCATTGGCCGAGGAGGTCAAAACTCGATAGAAATCCTGCAGAGAATAATGCAGGCTGCAGAACGGATGCGTGCGAGCCCTTCAGAGGGTTAAAAATGTCTTCAAAAGTACAACTTACTTGTTTCTGTTCATGGTAGTTGGTCTTGGAGAAACTTGAGGTAGCAGGTGCAGCAGGGGCTTCCTGGGGTGCGGAGGAATAGAACTGGACATGGGCGGGCGAGTCGCTCTTGGTTCCGAACTCATTGGTGTCGATCTTGGCCTGGAATCCGTCGCTCCCGGAGGAGTAGTCGACCTGCCGCCTTCTGCCGTCAGCGACGGACAGGCTGTACCGTCCGGTTACCTTCCCGGATCCATCGGAGCTCTCGCTTCGTGAACTGCTGCCGCCATCTTCGAGCTGAGCCTCGTAATTGAAGGAGTAGGGGCTAGGTTTGTTGGCATCGCCCAGGTTATATTGGATGGGCTTCTGTTTAAGGATTGGAGGGAAGGTTCAGTTGAGTATTGCAATGGAAATATACTTTATATCTGTCTATGAGAACAGTTTCAAACAAAAAGTCTACATAATACACATGTGGCAAGGTTATGCGGCTCCTCCAAAGGGCGAAACATCCAGAAACATATCCCTTTAGGGGACCTTAATATCCTCAATATAAACAAAAACCTAATATCCCGTTGTGTTGCTCCAGTGCGAAGTTAATTCAACTACCTACCTGCCTATAATCAAACACATAGTATGGTTTGTAACGGTCATGGTCCCTTCTGCTTGCACAGATTCAAGATAAAGCAAAGCCTCGTTTACTCTTGTGGTGAGGTATGTGTCGCAGATCAATATCTCTTACGTCCACATCAAAAATCATCACATTACTAAGCCGATAAATGACACTATTGCTTATGGTTTGATAATAATATTATTAAAAATAAACATTCAAGATATGTCTGAATGTGGCTGGAGAGATTCCATATCGCCCATAGATACTTCTATATATTGATTTACAGGAACTCAATATGATCTTCCCGCCTTCCCTCGCAAAGGCTTTAAATCTCATAGCGAGTTAGTAAACTCAAGGAACAAAGAAGACACTAAGTTTTTTTCCTGCCCCCTGTTGCAGTAGAAATTTACATTATCCTACTTTCCATGTGGTATACTATAAGAAATGCATTCAAGTTTGTCACATTGGCACACTTAATGATAATTTCGAAATGTTTTCGTTAAGATTTTTGCTTGTCTTCGAGAAAATCTATAGAATAAGCTACCTTTTCGAGTCGTTAGCATTCGCGAAAAACAAAATTAAATTAAATCATCTCCGAGAGTCACCTGTACTCAAAAGGAACAAGTCCTGTTTCTCTAACAACCGCCTAGACTTTGGTGTTGGTAATAGGTCTCATGGAAGGCAGAGTACACGAGTCAGAGTTCGACCCATCAGACAGAAGGAATTTCATTGAAATTGTAAGGTTTTATTGTTTACATCTTTTCAAATTACCAATGCCAAATTTCTACAACTTAGTTTACTGGATAAAGTACCCTCGATCGGATATAGTCGATACTTTCCAATTAATAGATAAAAGGGAAAATCTATTTTTTTTTTTACTCAATACATACTTTTAAGTTTAAACTAAAACAATTCTTTAGACAAATAAGTGCATAATTTAGCTAAGGACCATGCTTTATGGAAACAGTAAAGAATTTTAGCTCGAGATTGTAATCTAGACTGACTTCGAAAGTTAATACAATTTTCTTTTACCTAATTGTAATCGAAAATAAAAGAACCTTAAATTAAAATTAGTTTGGTTTGTCACTATGACCATTTTTTGCAACTCAAGGTCTAATTAGACAGCGATCTAAAAAGGGATTTGAAACCAGAGCCTGCTTAACCCTCAAGTGGTTTCAACAAGATATCTCGTCCACCAAGATCTGAACACTTTGTTAATGACCAGATATTTCGTCATCAAGATATTGCCGATTTTTTTATGATGATGAAATCGTTTCAGTTTTTGATGATGCCGAAATCAAGGATCAGTTGTCTTGCACTGGCGAGAAATCTCGTCGATCAAGATCTGGTCAGTTTTGCAAATGGCGTGATACCTCGTCGAGACAACCACCAGGAGGGTTAATCAAAGGCCAGAAAGCCGATCAATCTTCAATATTAGGACAGTTCTATTTCTAGAGGCTCATCTGACCTTCAACTTTCAACAAGACCCACTACAAAATATCAGCCAACTCACCTGCTCGTATTTCGCTTGGCTTGTAGAGAAATCGGTCTTCTGGGCGACGTACTTCTTGGGGGCCGGTGCAGCAGGGGCGGCGGGCTCAACGAAGGCGGACTTGATGGCAGCGTTTGCGGGGTTGGAGCTCTTGGTCCCGGCTTCGTTGGTGTCGATGTCGGCACGGAAACCATTATCATCGGCCACGTAATTTACGACCCGGACGGAACCGTCCTCGTTGGTGACGGTGTAGCTGCCGGTCACCTTGCCGGACGCGTCGGCAGACTCCTGGCGGGCGCTACCGTCCGATTCGTAGCCGAAGGAGTAGGGCGATGGGGCGGCTTGGGGTTGAGGAGCGGCTTGGGGTTGAGGAGCGGCTTGGTGTTGAGGGGCGGCTTGGGGCTGGAAGGCCGGTTGAGGTGCTGCGGTTT
The DNA here is from genome assembly GCA_933210815.1 of Meta bourneti. Taxonomy (NCBI): domain Eukaryota; kingdom Metazoa; phylum Arthropoda; class Arachnida; order Araneae; family Tetragnathidae; genus Meta; species Meta bourneti. The sequence continues at coordinate 86,482,288 of OW119929.1, forward strand.
TGGTGGAGTGAAAGGAAGCTACGCTTGCGTATTGGCCCTGGAACGAAATGAATGAAAAATAGGAGTGTTTGTATAAACTATATACTCGGATTTTCAGTACGTTATTGTCTTCCTTTGAGAAATAGGTGTGTTTGGAGAGTGGGGTGCCAGCTCAGGTGTTGCCTCGTCATCTGACGTGATTCAAAATTACGTAGTGTTGTTCTTGGAATTGTCTTTGGGATTGATCTCGGACCGTCGCCAATAGCCCGTTGTGTTGTTCCAGTATGACGTTAATTAAAGTACCTACCTACCTTCAGAAATAGGTGTGCCAGACGGAAGCAAAAAATTGTAACAATTCTTTCGTATGCTTGGTTTTTTTTTCTCTTAATTTCGCTCCTGTGAATCATGAACATTCGTTTCACTTATACAATATACATGCTAGACAGAAATAATTCATTCAAGAATTTGTTCGTTTGATTGGCTTTTCCGTAATTTAACTACTGTAAAGCATTTTCATTGGCTTCAATTAAGATTTATTATACTTGAAGCTTATAATATATCACAACCATTCATTCTTGCATGTGTTTGTGTGTGTATGCGTTTTCACAAAATTTCGTTCTGTTCTACATTATAACCATACTGAATAGATGCATGATGCTAAGCATTTGCCTTTCACCATGATTCAATTATCTCTTGTACATAATGGCATCACAGATAAGATGTTAAGTACAATATTTGCAATCCATTTTAGAGAGAGACACACAAAAGAATGGTTTAGTCTGGTTGGTTTTTATGGCGCAAGGGTCAAATCTGGCCAAGCTGCGCTAAAGAAGAATATCCTCTGTTAATATTGTCTTTTCCGTAACGCTGGTAATATCTCGAAAATAATTACCTTTTGTCATGGAATCTAAATTTCCATAAATAAATTTGATTTAATCTTATGTTTTATCTCCTGTGCCTATAGAAATCTTTACCACAGATTAAATAAATATTTTAAAAATCATTTTAAAAGTCATTATACGTAGATCACTATGTTGAATATTCCAACAACTTCATTCAAATATGACTAACTTTGAAGTAGACGATTTTGTTGGCAAAGTAAGAAAACATTGAGGGCTATAGCTGATTTTTAAAATCGGAAAAAGTTCTGTAAAGTAATATTTATATCTGTTATTAAGATTATCTCAAATGAACTTATAAACCTAGAGAGTAAATTACCTGTTTTTGGAAACCATTCTTTTTAGAGTGAAAGGCAGGTCCGTTCCCCAAAGACATTACGACTGCAACAGCCGATAGAAAAAATACTACCTGTTGAATAAAACAGAGTTTGTATGTTCGAAATTTACAATATTTGGAAAGCATAAAAAATTGTTTTAGTCAAAAGAAATTGCTCAGATTCATAACAAATTTGATTGAAGAAATGTGTATCGAATCAGTCACTACTGGCTAGATACACACCTAACAATCTTTTTTCGTCGTTTGATCAATTTCCTTACCATTACAGTATGTTTACCAAGATTTTATTTTCTTGAGTAACTTCCTTTTAATTATCGAAGCCCATTTTCATATATTTCATTACATTTTGATATCATTAGATTCTAGTTTAAAATAAAACGAGATCATGTTTTATAAAAAAGGAACATTATATTCATTATTGAAGAATGTGCCTCGCAAAACATGATGGATTTTCTAAGTTCTTATCAACTCTTAGATTCTTTATATAAAACCACAAAGTAACTTTACTTCTATAGATACATTCTAATGTTATTCTCTTTAAACATGCAACATGATACAAATTCTTCATTTTCTAACGAGCAAAAATCGTAAAGTTTTAACAGAGATAGATAGAAAGAAGTCGATTTCGACTGAAAAGATGTGCATCCGAACATTAAAATATCAAATAACATTTGAGAAGTTTAAAATTTTTCTATCAAAGTACAAAAACTCAGATTTTATTTCTTTAAACTTCAAAACCACGAGGTGCCCTTGTGATCTTTTCTCCTTTTAGTTTTACTTCTTGTGTTTGGTGCAATTTGTCTACTATCAGACCTTCCGCCATATAACCCAAAGCAACTAACTTTAAGTTTTAAAAACTCGTATTTTAAAACCAATCTGTGACAAAAATTAATTCAGTTGCGATTAAAAGTTATCCCAATCAATAGAAAAAGTAATCAATCTTCAAAATAATCAAGTATTCTTAGACTGTAACACCTTTCAAAGAGAGAAAATTCAATTACTTAAATCTACAAAGTAATACAAAGAGAAACAGAATTCTCGAAGTGTAAGTGACTGCACTTTCACAAAACACAGATAACTGCAGAAGATTACACTCGAGAGAGGGGTCTCTAAGAATTTTGAAATTTTTCTATCAGTGGATTAAATACAAAAACTCAGATTTCAGTTTAAACTTTAGAATCCCGAGCTACTCTAGTGATATTTTCTCAAAAGAGAGAATTCAATAACTTCTTAAATCTACAAAATTTCCTTTATCAACATAGTAAAACAAAGAGAAACAGAATTCTCGAAGAGTAAGTGGTTACACTTTCACAAAACACAGGCAACAACAGAAGATAAGGAATCAAGAGAGGGATCTCAACTTACCTGTCTCAACATAGTTGATTGTTTGCTCTGAGAAAGCGAGTGCCATCTTCGGGGATGACCCACCCTTATATAGTAGAGAGAGGGACGTTGTCACGTGACTGGGGAGGATGGAATATGATCTGGATCTTCCCAAGGATGGCTCAATCTCCTTCCCTGGCGGTGGTTGCACACCCGGCGGCAAGGTCATCTCTTCGATGATGAGACTATCCTCTTCGCAGCCGAGAAATACCGCTCTAACCCCGTTAAGATACCTGTTGGCGACAACGAGGAAGAGGAGTGCCATTCTTGGCATGTTATCGTTTTGAAGTTGATCTTTTTATTTTATTAATTGTATAATTCGCCGGCAATCATTTCTATGATGGATGTTGTCTCGCGGTCGCTTATCATTGAATTTTGAATTTTCCGCATTGCCCAAATGTCAATTTAAAAGACTCCCGTTTTGCTGTATCTGACCATTTTCTAGGAAAAGGAAAAACAAATCAACACAAGAATTGAATATTGACGAATATTTCGCCTGCTTACTAGTAAAACGCACTGTCAAAATGTTCAAGATTTAAGTTTTTTAGTTTTTTAAAGTCTAGCTTTCGAAATATTTTCATGAAGTGAGTACAATTTCAGTGACTGTAATTTTCTTGTATCATCCCCACAATTATTTCGATTGTCAACTCAGCATTATTTAGGCGTTTAAAATGCAAGTAGACAAGGAGGGAATATTAATGAATACTTCGTAGCTTACTAGTGAAACACACCAAGTCAAAATTTTTAAGGTACGAGTTTTCCAGTTTGTCTAGATCAGAATGTAGTGATCTCTAGGAAGATGAGGGGGCATCCGTGGCTCAGTGGGTTTGTCCACTGCGCTAGCAACCTGTGAGTTGTAGGCGGAGCAGGTTCAATTTCTGCCGGGTTCGATTCCACCCTAGATGTATTTCTCTCTTCTATGTCAGTAAAACTTTCATAGTGCGTGTTTTTCTATTACTTGACGCTGTCGTTTTTGCTCAGCTTGGCAAAATATGGCCCTTGCACAATAGAGCTCAATGCAACCAATCTAGGCTGGTGAAGTCCATTAAGGTTTTTTGCACGATGGTTGGATTTCTTAAGAAACACAATGAGTTTAACTTTGAACTTAGGATACAGCTTTCAAATCTAGAAACCCAATTTTTTTAAATAAATTACCAGACCAATGTCGAACTAAATACTTCAATTCAAGGATAATTTGAGCTGAGGTAGGTAGGTATTTTTAATTAACGTCACACTGGAGCAACACAACGGGCTATTGGTGACGGTCCGGGATCAATCCCAAAGGGAAAGATCCGAGGACAACACCACGTAATTTTGAACCACGGTCAGATGACGAATTTGAGCTGAGAAAAAGTTAGTTTTCTTGTGAAATTCCTATGCTGCTAAACGAATTGTTAAATTATATGTAGAAAATAATTGTTTCATGCTAAGAGATGCTTAAGAAAATGCATTTTACATAGCATTGTACTTTCTGCAATATTTTAACTTTTCTGTTTCAACCCAATATCGTCTTTATACACGTGAAAAACTAAGTCAAATTTTCAGGATATACGTTTTTTTAACTTTTTTGGATCGATGAAGTTTATTAAGTTATTTTTTTCTTTGCATGATACTTTTATGTTACAAATCTATATTCTTCCAGAAAAACGTACTCAGTGAGTAAAGCTTAGGGTGTAGAATTTTCCTCCATACTTTTTTATCAGAACTATGTTTTTGTGACTTGGTGAGTTTTACTGACGATTTGCTTTAATGAAAATCTACATTATGTTTTTAAAATTTAAGGATTTTCATAAGGATTCATATCTCTTCTTCTCTTCTTTTGTGACTTAGTTTATTTTTAAATTAAGCAATATATTATGAATGAGTGCGAAAGTCTTGATTATCTTTTGAAACAGCATATTCATAAATGCAGTTTTGAAAATTCGGAAAACTTCCCGTTTGTCTTTGATCTTAGTAACCACCTCAGAGAACTAATAAGGGGTATTTCTAAAAACACTTCATTTCTGTGAAGAAGCAATTCGTTACCTCTTTCTGTGCTACAAATGAATAAAATGTATTAAAGCAACAAATATTAATACAAATTCCATATGCTCGCCCCTCTTATATCAACGTACAAATTCCAACATTCAGTAGCAGCATAGAATATCTTTTCCAAGATATTAGGTATAATATTAGCCACTGCAACTACTATCCGTTACTTAAGTTGATTGATAGTGTTACTCTTAATTTTGTACACACACCTCTACACAACAAAAAAATCTAGAGATGTGAGGTAAGGACATCTTCGGAAATTCTAAATTCTAGTCTCACCTCATCGTAGGTTTAACCCGCAGACGTGCTTCAACTAGTTAAATTTCGTTTTTTTTTTCAGTGGACAGCCTGATTCATAAAACAGGAATTCTATTTTTTCACTAAACTGGATAATTACTTTAGAAACATCCAGCTCGTTACAGTATAATTGACACCTCTTCTGGTAAATACTGCCTCATAATGTATAAGTATCTATGAACGCATAAGAAAGAGAGAGACATCATACTAACAAAAAGTTTTCTGTTTCTCCATTTTTCTATGATTGTTATCTTTAAAAGCAGTGTCCATATATTAAACCAGTTGTTTTTTGTTGGAAGGAATTATTTTTAATTTTTTTCAGTGGTCAACATGATTCATCAAACATAGAAAAAAATAGTCACTCTATTCTTTTCACTATAAGCTGGATAGTTACTTTAGAAACACCCTGCACTTAGTAACCATCTCAGATGAGTACTACCAAGCTCGTTACAGTACAATTGACACCTATTCTGGTAAGTATTGACCCAAATGTATAAACATCTATGGGTACATAAGAGACATACAAACAACACATGTAAATAGTTTTCTATTTCTCCGTTTTCTATGACTGTTATCCTTAAAAGCAGTTTCCATATGTTAAACCAGTTTTTCTTGTCATAAGGAATTTTTTTAATGTTTTATTGCATACTCTGTATTACAAACTGTATCTGAGAAGGACTTCTGTCATTCATATGTTCATTTATGAGCACGTCAGATAAGCATGCATGCCTTTTTAGAAACGAAGTGCTTTGTTTTTCATTTATTGAAATTTAAGTCCCAATCATAATATACGTGTGTTAATAATAAACCAACTAAATCAAAATAACATTAAACATACTAGAAATAATTTTAAAATAGAGAGATGGAAATTCTGACCAACAGTCACTAAAACATATTTTAATTTAGTTCCACGTTTTTTGAATCCATACTTCCAAATTTTATGTGAATATTTGAAATTACCTATTTCGAATTTAAAGTAGAAGTTCGTCTATTAAAGTGCATTTTTTCTAGACTGCTTCAATACTTTTTTACGATTACTTTCACTGTGAATTACATTAGTGTAAAATACTTTATTTGTTTATTACTTTAATTTAATTTTTTGCTTTACAATCTATTTAGTACAGTCCGAAGATCCTGAATGGAATGAAAACTTTTAGTTTTGGTGTAAGTATGAACAAATGAAGGTTTTGTATTGCAAAGAAATATTTTCGCTTGAGGTTAAAAGAAAAACTGCGAAACGTGAATATCTTTTCTATTGAAAGAAACATTCACATTCTGATTTAGTTGCATTTCATTATGCAAAAATCTGACGAAACGTCATGAAATCGAGTGTTATCAAAAGCAATTGACCTATTTGTTGACCAAGACCACACTGAATTCGTACAAAACTAACATTTCAACCACGGAATGTTGGCGACGACTTGGCGCGATAGAGCGTTCATCTTTTTTTAAAAAAAATCAGCGATCAAATACAGTAGCCCTAAACACCTTTGTGTGTCTATCTTCTTGAGAGGAAAAACAGAGTAAGAAATGCCTTTCTCTTTCATTTTCGCTCTCTTTTTTTAATAAAAATGTATCACTTATTTTTGTATGTTTGTTATCCTTTCCCTGTTTCTTCTTTCTACTCGAGTTCTTTCCGCTTCAGATATGTGATTAGTACGATACGTAGGTAGTACAATTGGTGTGATCACGCACAGATTGAAAAATAGTAATTACAATTCGGAAACTAGTATTTGTGGCTGGCGGTAGAGTGCAGACTCAGCTGTGATTTTATACACAAAGTGATTTCAAGGAACTATTCTTTCTGTTATTTAAAGACTGCTCTTAATCTACTTTTAAATAAAACTCGTAAATATATTAATCAAACAAAAATTTGTGATCAAATAACAATGCAAAAAGTGGTATGTCTGGTATTGTGGAACTGGGTTTATGTCAAAGCTATTGCTTTTCATTGGATGCTTCTCATGAGAAATGTAGCAGTATTCAATGTTACACGAGGTATCAACTTGTGTATCAAGCAAAAGATCTCAGTGCGTCTTCGACTTCGGCAGTGTTTTGACAGTGTTCCTTGTACCAAATCTATTGTTTATCCCCGACATCACATTTAACAACCAGACATAATCATTGGTTAAAGGAATCCTAGAAAAGATTATATTGGTCAATAAGGTCAAATCTGGTAAGAAATCATGCAGGGAAGATTATAAGTTGACGAACGTGTATATGCGTGTGTGCTTCTCGGATGGTTTTTGTAACGTAATCCATGTTATATGATACGACTTTATAAGCTTGAGTATCAAGCAAGAAACCTTCCTGCGTCGTCGACATAATATTTCTATATTCTTGTGCCAACTCTTGGTCTTCCACAGCACAAAAAGTAGACCAGGGACAGGGATCTATAAAATATCAACCCTCCTGGTGGTTGTCTCGAAGATGTATCTCGTCATTAGCAAAACTGACCAGATATTGATCTCATCCTCAATCGAAAAAACCGGCAATATCTTGACGACGAGATATCTCATCATTAGCAAAACTGCTAAAATTATCATGCATGAAATATAACCATCTACCCTCCTCGGAGATAGATAACTTTAAATTGTTGAAAGTAACGTATGCAATTTTAAATAAAGGCCAATTCTTTGTTTCTTGTATAGCTACTGTGTGTTCCTTTTTCTGGACCTAGGCATCCTTGCGCACCTTGACAGTTTAATTCAGTAAGCACAGCAGCATTGCTACCAATTGTAATACCAAATCATTGCTATTGTCGGTTAGGATGTAAAAGATCTCGTTAATTCTTTTAAGATCTTATTGTTTTCTAATTGGAAAAGCATTTAAATATAACCGCATAAAATAAATTCTGTCTAAGGTCACATTATTTTTAACCCTACCGACGAGGTGTCTCGTCATTAGCAAAACTGACCGGATCTTGAAGAACGAGATATCTCGTTCATCAAGCCCAAGGTCAGAAAAGGAGGTAGGTTGGTCAAAAACAGCCTTTGTCCCTTCCTCCGCGAAAAGAGGGGTGACCTTATGACGTCACGTGACAGAATGAGTGTTGCAGCGAGCAGTGTCTCGTTATTGTCACTCAGTGGAAAGCATTGCTTTTAGAGTACTAGTCGTTTTCGACTCCCTCTTACTGTTTTTCACTGTTTTAAGAACATTTCATAGTTCTACATCTATTTAAACAATAGCTATTTATAACACTGGTCTCCTGAGGTAAGTATGTTCTGAGGAAAATAAATGTTTTGACTCCCGTTCTATTTTTCATTGTTGTAAGAGTCGTTGATGGTTCTACATCTATTCTGAAGGAGTTTTAGCCCCAATTCTGTTTCATGAAGAAAGACTAAAGGCGGTGACAAGACTGAAGATGAAAAATTTACAATTGTTTGTTTCGATTAAATGAATATTGATTGTCGTGTTTGCTATGATTCAGCAAAAGATAAAGTATTAGGGCCTTACAGCAATGTCTCATTAAGTTTTGGAAGCAGCCAATTTATAACTTTGACCGGAAAACTATTAAGGTAAGGCGAGATAACTGAGTACCGATTTTACAACATCACAAATTTATTTTGAGTTTGGACATTTTTGCTAGCTATAATGTTCCTCTTTTGTACTATTGTAATATATCAAAGTGCTCAGTAGACTTTACCCTTTAAGCCGGTATATAAAACTTCTTGAAACTAATCACGTGTTTAAGTGTAAAATTTGTTTTATATATGTATAGTCACAGGTACCCATATCGTCGGGTGTAGGTGAGCACTCCCCCCCCCACACACACACACCTAAAATTTAGAAATAGTAAAGAGAAATTTTTTAGAAACTGGGGTGTTCTTTTGTTATTTAATAATATTTAAATGCTGGTTTCATGGTTAGAAAATAAGAATTTTAATATTTTTATTGTAGTTGTAAGTGTGAGGTACACTGGCTTCTATCTCAGAAATAGATTGAGAACGACTCAAGTACTCTCAACTGTCTTGTAATGAAGCAGTTATTTAATCGTATATAATTCTTTTCCAATTATTGTGTGTGCGTGCACAAAGACACGAGCGCGTGTATGTATGTGTGTGAAACAGCAGGAAATATAACTTTTGATTAGAACTTAGGTAAATAACTGTATTTATTGAGAAAATGGGTTACAAAATTCTAAAATTAACATATTAAGTTATTTCCAGAAATCGCTGACGAGTGCAAATTGTTATGTATGCTAGTTAAACTTTCTTAAATCAAAATTAAACTTATTAACAAAATCTTTAAGATAATTTTTCAAACTAAGCTAAACAGCAAAACATTTAAAGTAACTTATTACATAGCATGAAAAATTAAATTAATTTCAGTGCTTAAAAACAATGTGTGATAACTAGAACATAATACTTAATGTTTGAATATTAAACAATAGGGTACTGAGATAATTTAACTGGGTACTGTATGAAACAACTTGGCCTTACCCGTACCCAGTTCCGCAAGCCCAAGTACACAGTTGCCCCTAATCAGTTTTGGACACGCGGCAACTGGGCACCCCCCCTTATAACTTTTTTATGCAAAAAAAATTGAAATTAGATATAAATTAAATCTACTTAGTGTAATCTTTAAAGTGGTCTAGTTCTTTTTATTGTAATTATACGAGTAAAATTACATATACCAGAATAGCTTGAATAGAGTAGTGTCAAAAGTTGTAAGCATCAAAAACTATTCCATTTATGAATAACCTCTCATCGCTACTGGTGGAGTGTCACTGGTGATCTGACAGTTGTTTTGGAGGAAAGATATATCCAGTGTTGCCAATACGTGGTTTGAAATTCCCTCTATCCACATTTAAAAAATACAAAGGGGGGTGCCCAGATGCCCCGTTGTACCCAGTTACCCCACCTCACCTTATTATTTCAATTAATAGAAACACTAAATTGGATTCAAGGTGCTAATTATCGTTTCAGATTTAGGTTAGAAAAACATCCGCATTTAGAAGGAATTATCAATAACACCAACAAGCAGTTCATTTTCAAGTCCAATGGATTACACATCTGGTTTTTGCTAATGTCCCTCATCTTTTAAAGTTATAAAGAAATCATATCTTAGATAGCGGAATAAAACTATCCTCTGATAGTGATTCAAAAATACATATTTGAAAATTTATTCGAAGCCGATTCGGGCGAATTGAAAATATGTCCCAAATTATCTTGGGGGCACATTCAAGTTAAAAACAATCAAAAGTAAAATGTGCGAATGAATCAACTTTTGTCGGATCACGTTGCAATGATATAAGACTTATTTTCTGAGTGAGAAAGAAGCAACTAATTTCATGTCTACCATTGATAGTTGTTTTGATATTTTCAATTCCAAGACTTTGATCAGTGACAAAAATTTACAGTGCGGGTTTGGGCTCAAATTAGAATCCCAGATGGATGTTCTGCATAAAGCAAAATATTATATTGATGAGAGGTCGGTAAGTAGAATATGCTACCTTTCCAAAAACGGATGTTTATTCTCCGTTTTTAACCTGTAGAGTAAACCAAGATTCTTTATAAAATTTATTCAGCCTAATAAGAGGCTTAAGAAAGTTTTACGACCACCCTCTACCTATCGACATCAGATACAGACTACGACAAATTCTTTTATGTGTGTTTTTTTCTCACCATTAGCAAAATTGGTCAGACATTGATGGACGAAATATCTCACCATTAACAAAATTGATCAGATAATGATGGACGAGATATCTCACCATTTGCAAAATTGGTCAAACATTAATAAACGAGATATCTTGTCGAAACCACTTGGAGGATTGACATTTCTATAGAAAGCCCTACCGGCCTTCTAGAAGCACCTGCCTCCGGGTATTCATCAATTTTCTGGTGGTCCTGTTTTTGACTGGAAACTGTTCAATGGACGCAACTGTACACAAATGGACATCAATTAAGCTTCTTTCCTGCATTCCGTTTCCCAATGCTCTTAGATTGAATACCAAGGCCGCATGCCCATGTTGGTATCGTAAACAATCCTCGGAATTAAAACGGTCCGCTTCGCTTTTTTTCTTATGAGATTTACAGCTGGAGTGGGAAAGCACTAAATCACAGCTCGTCGTGGCCTCAGAGGTAAATCGACACTCCCTTTTCATTTGACTCACCTCTCTTGAGATCGCCGGGTGAGAGGGTGAAACGCGAAGTTACAGAAAGTCTTCCTTTCGCATCGGGATCCTTACGAAAGCATCGATTCGTCGAAGTTCGGTTTGCAATGAAACTAAAGATGGGCAGAATCGAATGCTTTTTAGAATAGAATACTTGTATTCGAGTACTTCCAAGTATCGAAAAAGTATTTAAATGCATATTGAAGAAACGATTGATCGATAGTAATAATCAGCCAACTGCGATATAAGACTTTATAAAAATGAATTGGATGAATACTTTGGCATTTCAATACTGGATGACTACTTTGTTGTTGAAATACTTGGTATGAAAATTTTGGTATTCGAGTCCTTTGGTATCCGATTACTTTGGTGTGTTCTTTATTTTGGTTACCGAGAACTTTTGTATTCGTGTACATTTATATTAAAATACTTTGTGTGAATACTTTTGTATTCGAATACTATGAATGCCTACTTTTGTATTTGAATACTTTGAATGTGAGTACTTTGGTATTCAAAAACTCCCATCTCTAAATGAAATTACAGTGTGCGCCGTTAAACCCTTACAAGGCATCCCACATCCTTGAAATGGTTAAGGCTAAGTGCAGGGTGTGTTTTATGTGCGGGCACCATTTTATTTTGGAATAACTTTTCAATAAAACGTCTTTAATTGAATCTCTTTTACATCCTGTTTACTTAATTAATAAGAGTTGGAAGTTTGGAGTTGAGTCATTATTGGACCATTTTGTTTCTCAATTTATTGTACTGGAAATGCGGTTATTGTCAATTCTAAATGATACTGTTACAAATTTATTTCTTCCTGAATTTGATCTTGAGAAGGTTTACAATACATGTGGTTTCAACAAGATGAAAGAACATGTCATACAGCTCGTGTGAAGTCTAAAGGACTACTAATTCTACTGTTACTGATTTATTGAGTGATCCCCTCATGCAAATCTGTTATTATTTCAACCAGATATAGGTGTGTATAATTTATTTGAAATTTGATTTTAATTTTTACAATGGTTTTGTACAATTCTGACTCATTGTTAAATTTTGATGATTTGTTTTAAATTTACGTATAAATCATAATATAATTTATTCAATTACTGATAGTTTAGGGCAGCTTGGCTAGACCTGTCCCGTTCTCCATAAAAACAAAATAAAATAAAACCTAAAGGATCCATTTCCCGGGCGAATAAAATCTTGTCGATTGGCCCCTCGATATAAGTTAATTGGCCCCTCGTTCCCCTAATTTGGCCGCGTCGGGTTTTTGCTATAGGGCTACTTAACCCCTCAAGTGATTTGACGAGATATCTCGTTCCTCAAGATCTGTCAAATTCTGTTAATTATGAGATATCTCGTCATCAGGATAGTGCTAATTTTTTTATGATGACGAGATCAAGATCTGGTCAGTATTCTAATGACGAGATAGCTTGTCCGTCAAGATCTGGTCAGTTTTGCTAATTGCGTGACATACCTGGTCGAGACAACTACCAGGAGGGTTAAAGCAATGCTTCGAAGCTAAGAAGTCGACAACGGTTATATAGCTTAAGCGCAACATTCGCAAAGAATGTTAAATAAATCAACCCGGAAATGTGCTCGAACATAATGGGAAATGTGTTCGAAAGAGTCCGTATTTGCTGTGGGACTTGAGGTGGTCATTTGGCAGGTGTCCCAACACGGGCAATTCCATAAATATTGTTATTAAATGAGTAAACAATTTGTTTAACATTTTTTAATTAAAAAGGCTTTATTTAAAAGTTACTCTTCAAAACAAAATTCTACAAAAAAACTGCATATCAATATACTAATTCTATTAAGGTTGCTAAGGTATATGAATGTTCTCATTTGATATCCTGATGCTTAGGCGTGTACTAAATGGGCGGTGAGGTAAAGGATTCAACTAAAAATAGTTTCATTAAGTGCAAAATATATTCATATAATGTGATAATTTCACTTATACAGTTTTTTTTTCCAAAACTATTATTTTTAACATGACCTTCAAAGGGTTCGTATAGTCAAATTCCCTGGAAGAGATTCAAACCTGCGCAATCTCTTTGTAATATCGCTGGTTAATTAAATCAACACCATAACGAAAAATCAAACTTTTCCGGTCTGACAATGTCTAGTTCATAGCAAGTGAGCCAAATATTGAAGACATATTGCTAATTTCTTTTAATTTGTCTGGTTTTTCAGCAAAAAGTACTCACATATCCAAAATTAAAGGACACTACTCGTATCAAGCAAGATCACCTATTCTAAATCCAAAAGAGCTTTTTGGGATGCTCTTTTACATTGCATTGCAACCTACACAACCCCACCAAGGACTAAACATGAGCAAAGACATGCACTTGAGCGCCAATGGGACTCCTTGTCACCGGAATTCTAGTACAGCTTTCTGGAAAGCATGTCTGCATTTTGCGGTGCTGCCATTAGGGTCAGAGGCCAGCACATTCCCTTCTAGATTTCTTTTAAACAGAGCCAAAAAAATGTTTTTTAGCAATAACTGAACCCTAAAATGTATTCACTTAAGCATTTTTGCAATTCTTCAATTTCCAGTAGCACGACGAAGCTTGTGGGTGTTCGTATTTTATTTCGAATAGCTTGTAGAATGTTCATTTATCATTTGAGGTACTTTGGTGGGGTTACTTTTCACAGTATTGGTCTCGGATTACATTATTCTTAGTTTTTGGATACGTGTGTAGTTTAGGACACTTCAGCATAAAGTAGTTTTATCATTAAGGAAGTTTTAAAGAACTTTTTAGATTTAGAAAGACATGTTTAGAAACTGTTTGGGAACATACAGTAGTGGAAAATATCATTTTACCTTTTCATGAATAGCATGTTCTGATATACAGCCGTCATATATGGACTACTGATGATTTTTAATGACGATGAACAATACAGATAACCTTTTCGAATAACATTATGGTACAAAATTTTAATGACTATATTATGAAATTCTACATATTTTTCAAAAAAATTGAAAGTAAAACACCAAGCTGACCTAATTATACAACATCTTCTTTTGGTTCTGTGATAAAAGTCAACTTTTTTTAGAACATGAGGTATCTGAGAAATGAGTGTGCGTATAAAAGATTTTATTCACATAAGAGTCCTTTAAAGACATTGCATTAAGATATTGAAACGTACAGTAAGCATTATATTCTGAATGGATTATTAACGTAATTAAAAAAATGAACTATTATTTGTGCGACCGATGCACGTTTGTAGAATGATTTGTTCATGCACTGATAAAGCTTGATACCTAACAGTCTATTTAGCAATTTTTTACAAAATAATGTTGTACTTAACCCTCTGCATCTGCGACCGAGAAAAATGAAAATTAATTGTTTGTTTAGTTTAAAAGCACTTGTATATTATGTGTGCAGATTCAAATGTCCGTGTCAAACATGGTCAGCATCAAGATGTCTTTGTTTCTCAAAATAACCCAAAGTAACATGACGAAAACTATTTAAATCACAACACCAAAGATTAAAAATAATTCTTAATTTTATTTTATTCGTTATCCACCTAAACTCTTTCTAAGTACATTTCTAATATATTGCTTCTACATTCAAGTAACGAGAGGCAAGAATTTAAACTTAATAATTTCATTTTTTTATTCAAAAGTATTGAACACTGAAAACTCATTACTTGATGAAAGGTATACACAAAAACTAGTTAAAACGCAATGCACTTCATACATGTACCGTTAATGCTTCTGTAACAAAAAAGATAACAAAAACGTAGACGTTTTTTCTGTCAATGCAACATTTGTAGTTTTGAAAAAAACACTCATTCATAGCAAGCATTAACACAATACCCAGAAACATAAAACCAATAGCATTAATGCTTGCAAATTGATGTATACGCTTATTATCGATGTCTCCTACTCTCTTTCAATGCCATCAAGAGGTAATTCCTACCTGCCGGACTTTATCTAAGTACACCCCGTATTTAAAATGATAGCACATAAGCCTTTAATCATTTTTATCATTTTATCCTTACCACATTAGCAACGCCATGCATGGACGTCTGCTGAATAAAAGCCGTAATCATTTATTATGAAAAAATCCCTATCGCTCTGCAAACTGTGATTGACTAATGTATTTCTGAAAAAACGATATGTATAAAAGAGGACATCCAATTTCATCTGCTTTCTGATATGAACGATTGACTACAAACAATACTGGCCGGCATCCAAATGTTTCAAAAAATCAAAATAAGTCGTGATTGATTTCGTTAGCTGGAGGCTAGTAAATAGACTTGAGTGTGATCATTCGAAAAATCACAGTGATGAAGGTCAAATGTGCTAAATTATTTCCATTGAAGCGCTAAAAATCCATTTCAATGGGTATTTAATTCATAGGAATGACTGTTTTTTGAAATTTAATGGTGGCTTTTTGTATGATTTTCGGGTTTGTGTCTCTAGCAGAAGTATGATCTGTAAAATGTCCGTAGAACCTTGAGTTAATGATTTCGGATTTTTAACATGGAAGTGCCGTTAAACACAATGAAAAACTAGTTAGGTGTTCTTTCAAGGCTGTACTTGTTATCTTCTTTTATGACAAGGATAGTCAGAAGTGGAGATTGGGCGTCACGTAGAATTAAAACGCTTTTTTAATACCTAGAGGAAAAAATGATATACAACACTCTTTAATGACAAATTTTTCTCAATCCTTTTATTAGCTATTTTCGAAGTATCTATTGCTCTTGTCGGGATCAGGTTTAACCAGCCTAACAACAAAAACCATGCGCGTAAGATAAAGGTTGATTTATTGGTTAGATTGGGTTTTTTATGGTGCAAGGGCCATATTTGGCCATGTAAGATAAAAGATTATACAAGAAAGATAATAAGTTTTGTTGAATAAATGGATCTCAGGCCCGCAGACCAGATACGGTCTCTGAAAAGGTTTTACCGAACCTTTAGACAGGTACGGCCTACCAAAAAGGTTTCTCCAGCCCGACGCCCAAATATGGCCCATCGGAAAAGATTTTCCGGCACATCGGCCACATACGACCATTCAAAAAGGTTTCTCCAACCCGATGTCCAAGTATGGCCCATCGGAAAGGTTTTACCGGCTCATCGGTTAAAATTACAACAAATGCTCCAAGGACCCCAAAATGGCTATCCTAGATTTAATATCTTAGAAAAATATCAAGTGTTTTAAGATATGATGATTTTACAAATCATGATGTAAACAAAAACTGTGGACCAAAAAAGTATTTAGAAATCAACTTGCAAAATATGCTCTCTGTCACAGAAGAGATACAGCTCAACAACGTTAAGCCGCAAGATTTAAAAAATAAGAAAATCAATTTATTATAATCACAAGGTAGTATATATATAGTGTATTCAAAATAATTTCATTTTTCAATTAAATGTCCGTTAAAGTCTAGATCAAGGATTATAAATTGATTTAGCTTCATATGAATGATAATCTCGAAGTCAGCCCTTTCAAACTCTTAATGAACCAACGATGCCTGTAAAGTTAATTGTATTATTGGAACTTAAGGGTTAATATTATTTACTAATACTCATTAATATATATTTATTTGTCTCTATGGTTCGTTGGATAGAGTTTTATGGCACATGGGTCATATTTAGCTAAGATGCGCCAAATTAAATTAAGTAAATGGGCAGACGCAGAATAAAATTTTACTGACACAGAAGAGAGAAAAATACACCCGGGTAGGAATCAAACAAGCGCCGCCTACAAGTCACAGGTTGCTAGCACAGTCAGGAAATATATTGAGTCACGACGACCCCACTGTCAAGAGATGATAAGATCACGTGGGCAATTACATATAAACAGTTGATGGAAATTCATATCTTAATTTACAAAGATTTAATGGTACAATGATATTAAAGCTTTGAGAGACATTATTTGGAAATGTATGTCAAATTTCGAACTGCTGTCAGATAATCTATTTTTAATATAACAGAGGAGGAATATTCTAATTTTAAAAACAATCATATTTTGTAATGGAAAACTTCAGGAGATATTTCATTATCATAGCATTCAAAATTGCTTAGGATGAGGAAAATATCTATATTTGTGAATTTTCCTTCTCTTTTCATAACTCATTTTGACACGTTCATTGCATACTTCTATACATTCAAGCGTAATCTTTTAATTCGTGAACAAATGTTTTAATAAAAATGAAAAAATGAATACGTGCAAATAGTAGTTAATAAGTAATATTTATTTTGAAGTATTCATAATTAATGTAACTCATAATTAATGTCTTTATAAAATAAATGTAATTTGGAAAAGTCTAAGTCTTTCCCAAGCAACATCTATTAGTTTAGGAGCGGGTTCCCATAGAACAACCATAAATTTGCTTTCACAAACTTTTGATGGGATAATTTAGCTTTTACATTCCAGTTCAAATTTCTAAAGAAACATTTATTAGGATCAATTGGATCCAACATTATATAATATTTTCTGCGAACTTCATTTAACATCTTCGGGTAACAAAGAAAACGGATTATTGCACTTCACTCTGAAAACTCATGTATCATTCCCAGAATCAATTATGCAGATAGCGTTTTGTTTTGCACTCAAAAACTGCGTGGGGGGCCAATTTTCAAGAAGTCCCGGACCCAATGATCTTTGTTCCCAACACGTTATTTGAAGCGGTGTCCCTCTCCAACATTACCCACAATTACCTCCATGATTCCATTATAACACACCCTTTGAAGGGAAGATTTCCAGGCCATCGCGTTCGACGTTGAAAAACAAGTGAATTAATTGATCTCTCTCTACTCATTGCCGCATCTCTTCTTGCAACAGCACCCAGTATGGACCCGAAGAGAGAAAAGATGAGCGCCCCGGTAAAGAAGTGAAGTGAAGCCTCCCTGGCGAGTTTTAACCTTGAGCACAACATCTAGTTCTCTCGACAAAAGGCGGCTGCCCCTTATGTGGGCCACAGACAACCGTCCGACATTGATTGCTCGAAAATTACATCTACGGACGGATGGTACGAGGTTGCGCAACTTCGGTTTCATCAAGAGGGGTGCTATAAGGTAAAGGGATGATAAAGGCGAAATGTCAGGCCCCGAAAAGGGTTGGAGGACCTCTGGAGGAAAGACCTGTTGAAAGAGGGTTGGATAAAATTCGTTTGCTCGAGAAGTGTAATTAGAGGAAGATGGACTAGCAGCGATGAGATTTCTTAATTTGTTTCATCTTTTGGGCATGATAAGGGAGTATGGTTTTTCGTAACTTGAGAATCGGGAAAGTCATGAAGCAGGGGTTGTACCGAGGAGAGAAAAAAAGTGTAGTTTTATTAACTTTGTATCGTCCTTGTTCCGCCTTTTTGATGAATTGATTAAATATCAAGCATTAAATGGCACTTTTGATAGCGGTGAATGGGTTTTAATTGGAGCCGGATGGATTGATTAGATGTCTCTTTTTTGGCAACTTTATGGAGTGCCTTCTGTTGCGCTTTCCTTGTCTCTTTTGTGTAACTGATAGGGTTATTTTTTTATGTCCAGAGCCTTTTGTTTGATTCCATTGGGAAAGTTTCAACTATGTTTACTATTGTACGATTGAGTTGATTAAAATTTGAAACGTTTTTATTTTTGTACTAATTATAACGTCATTTCTGAAAAGCTCCTGTTGTGAGCTGTAAAACTACTTGTTATTATCGTTATTTCATAATTATAAAAGTAAATTAGAAATTCAAATATTTTGTTTTCTTTTATATCTAACTTTAATTAGTAATAGTATGTATGTAACTTGTTTGAATGAGAAATTTTTTTCTAAAAAAGGAGGCATTATAAAATAAGTTTAATATTCTAAAGAAGCAGTGTGATAATGCGGCATTCGTTTTCTCATAAGAGTACATTTTTTTATCATGGTCATAATTGTAGTTAATTAGTAAGTTATTGAATCAAAACAAAATTTTTGAGTGTAAAATAATATAATTTTTAAAACGAACATTTTATAATACTTTCAAGCATAGCAGAATTTTAAGTTTTACCAAAGCAAAAATCAAACCTCTTGATTGATATTACAAATTGTAGTAGAGAATTTATTGATTACGCAGAATTACCAAATTTTTTCTTCATATTGCACGCATATTAAATTCACATATCGTCGGCATGTAATCAAAAGTAAGGTGTTCGGGAGGACTTCAATGAATAAAACTCAATGGTAAAAAATCAACAGTATTTATTGAGCGGATGAGATTCATCCTTCTCCTCATACAAATCCTCCAACGCTCTGACGCTTAACCCCTTAAACAACCCTTACAGAGGGCAACAACCCTTACAAAGGGCGCCATCTCGCGGCGTACACATACTCCCCACCTTGAAACCTCAAGGTTTCAAGTAAATTTCATAATCAAACTCAATTTCGACACTTACAGATACATTAAAATCTAACATGTACTCTCAAAATCATAAATGATATCTAAAATGTAAATACAAACACACTTATAAACTTAGTAACAATTTTCTTTTACACCAAATTATCCGAGATTGGCAAAATGCATACATTTGAAATACTTCTTTTAAAAGTGCCCTTAGGCGTTTTTACATAAATAACTCTAATTTTGCCATCCTTTCCCGGAATCACACTGCTAATTCTACCAATTGACCAAGTACATAAAGGTAATTTCTCTTCCTTTAACAATACAATCATACCTGGTTTAATTTCAGTTTTAATACAATGCCATTTAGACCGTTGTTGTAAGTTATTTAAATAATCTCTGGACCACCTCTTCCAAACAGTTTGAACAAATTTTGTTAGCAATTGCCATTTACCAAGTCTATTGTTTTCGACAGATGATATATCCTTCTCAGGCAAAGAGTTAAGAGGTCTGCCGATCAAAAAATGACCTGGCGTTAAGACATTGTAATCATTTGGATCGGATGAAAGTGGGGTGAGGGGACGGCTATTTAAAATAGCTTCAATTTGATTGCTTACCGTCAAAAACTCTTCAAAGGTGAGTTTGTGCTCACCAACAACTCTTTTAAAATGGTGTTTAAAGGACTTTACCCCAGCCTCCCAAAGACCTCCAAAATTAGGAGACAGAGGAGGGATAAAGCTCCAAGACACACCCTCAGAACACAAGTAATCAATTACATTCATATTTTTAAACAAAGCAAATAACTTCTTTATTTCCGAATAAGCACCTCGGAAATTAGTGGCATTGTCAGAAAAAAAGTAAGATGATAAACCTCGGCGTGCAAAAAATCTTTTTAAACATGCAATCATAGCTTCAGCAGATAACTCGGTGATGATTTCAAAATGTACTGCCTTAGTAACAAAACAAACAAATATACAAACATAAATTTTATGATATACACCCTTCCTCTGGTTTTTATACTTTATCAAGAACGGGCCACAACAATCTAAGCCAGTTTTGAAAAAAGGAGGATTGATGGTTACTCTCTCTTTAGGTAAAGGTGCCATAATTTGACTCATCTCCTTTGGTTTAGCCTTAAAACATGTTACACAGTTGTGGACAGTTTTTCTAGCAACATCACGCCCACCCAAAGGCCAGTATTCCTGGCGAATAGCATACAACAAAGTTTGAGGCCCAACATGGTAATTTCTCAAATGAAAGTACAAAAATATAATTTCAGTGAATGCATGGCTCTTAGGAAGCAAAATAGGGTGTTTGACATCAATTGATAAATTAGAATTAACCAATCGACCACCAACTCGTATAATACCATCGTCATCAATGAACGGGGATAAACTACTTACGTTGAATTCCTTGATTGTCTTTTTCTCTGTTAGAGCCTTTATCTCTCGAGAAAATACCTGCTGTTGAACATACCTTATCAGAAAGATTTTACCTCTCCTTAACTCTGCAGTCGATAAGGGTCCCCTTTCTTTGGTGCTACATTTCAAATTTGAGATGAATCTGAAAACAAAGCTAAAAATTCTAATTAACTTTACATATGAATTAGTAATCTTGAAAATATTATCAATGTCTGAAATTTCACAAAAGAGTCCGATTTCGTTGTTCTTAATGTCGCAGTTCTGTTTGAATTCTTGTTGGAACAGCTCAGTTTCACTTAAAGTTAAATGTTCTTTCTCCGTCTTGGAACATTCCATCTGGGACAAAAATTCAGGCCCAGACCACCACAATTTAAGATGCTGGAGTCTTGCAGGAGTAACACCACGCGAAATGAAGTCAGCTGGATTTTCAGCAGTTTTCACATGATTCCATGTGAAGCCCTTCGTATGGTCTTGAATTTTGGCGACACGATTTGCCACAAACACCTTAAGCGTTTGAGGCGGTGAAGCAATCCACGCAAGCACTACAGTTGAATCTGAGTACAAGTTTACTTCACGAATTGGTAAGTCCAAGGATGACAGGACTTTAACGATAAGTTTTGAAAGCAACTCTGCCGCACACAGTTCCAGTCTTGGGATGGTCATCTCCTTGATGGGTGCCACTCGAGATTTGCTGCAAAGGAGTGACACCTTGTTTTCGCCTGTCTCTGATAAAGAACGGATGTAAATTACACAGCCATATGCTTCCTTAGAAGCATCTCCGAAGCCTATCAGGTCTATTTGTTGTGAGTTTGAACACAAAACATGGCGTTCTATCTTCAAGTGTCTCAACTCAATCAGTTCTTCGCGAAAGGTATCCCAAATTTTTCTTTCGTGCACAGGAATTTCGTCATCCCAATTGAGCTTGAGAAGCCACAGTTTCTGCAAGTAAATTTTCGCCGTAACTATTACAGGTCCTAAAAGACCCAACGGGTCAAATAGTCTTGCAATGTCCGATAACATAGTTCGTTTAGTCACGGAACTCACAAACGGTTTAATTGTGTAGCAAAATGTGTCTTCTTTGGGATTGAACTGTAATCCCAGTGTTTTTACAGTTTCTGAGTTCTGGCTGTCAAAGTTGTACTCCTTCTCCGTTGCTGAAACATTTTTCAACAACACTGGATTGTTGGAACTCCACTTGTGTAGTTCCATTCCACCTGACTAGTAGCTGTATTAATTGGCTTTGAAGTTCAACGGCAGTCGAGG
The DNA here is from genome assembly GCA_933210815.1 of Meta bourneti. Lineage (NCBI taxonomy): Eukaryota > Metazoa > Arthropoda > Arachnida > Araneae > Tetragnathidae > Meta > Meta bourneti. Next base: position 86,504,332 of record OW119929.1, read on the forward strand.
TATCTTCAGTACCACTGAGAATGTCATCTACATAAAAGTCTCTGCCAGCAGCTGCACCCAATGGATAATTTTCCTTTTCGTCGATGCATAGCTGTTGCAATACTCTTGTCGCCAAATATGGTGCACATTTGGTTCCATAAGTAACAGTCAGCAACTTCAAAACGCGTATCATCTCATTCTCGCGCCCTTTCCATAAAATACATTGTAAATCACACTGATCGGGACTAATCCAAATTTGTCGGTACATCTTTTTGATGTCCGCGGTAAAAACTACCGTGTGTTTTCGAAATCGCAACAGAATAGAAAATAAATCATCTTGGACAACACATCCTGCATATAAATTATCATTAAGCGAATGTCCAGATGACGTTGCTTCAGAAGCATTGAAAACAACGCGTAATTTTGTTGTACTATTATCTGGCCTAAAAACACCATGATGAGGCATAATGTATTTTGGACTTTCGTTGGTTTCTTGCATATGCCCTAAATCCTCATACTCAGTTAAGAATTTGCTGTACAGCTGTAAATACTCAGGTTCTCTTTTCAAACGCTGCCAAAGAGAATTCAATCTTTTAACAGCAACACCCTTCGACTCTCCTAAACACGGAGGATCTTCCTTTAACGGCATTTTAACTACATAACGTCCATCGTCATTTCTGAAATGCGTTTTCATAAAATCTTCACATATTAATCTCTCATTGTCTAGCACGTGTTCTGCCTCAACATTTTCGATTTCCCAAAATTTCTTTAAGGTGGTGTCTAAGTTTTCCATAATTAACCCACAATGAACAGAGGTTTCATTTTCTATTGGAACGCTCCCTGTAGCTATAAATCCAAACACTGAATTCTGTAAAATTATATCTGTCCCAGGGGTACTAATCTGACCAGGTTTTAAAAACTCATACAATAATTGAGCCCCCAACAAAATATCCACAACACCCGGTTTATTGAAACCCATGTCCGCTAATTTTAAATTATCTGAATCTATCAGATCAATGCTGAATTGCTTAGCGGGTGTATAATCTGTTGTATTCGAAACTATCAATAGACTCCCCTTTCGTACGTTCCGCTGTGATTCGCAATTTTTGTTTTCACTACTGAATGAATCACTGACGATTATTCAACCCGGACACCACGATATTTATTTTTTCCTTTTTCAAATTAAGTCTATCCGCGCACTGTTTAGAAATAAAACAAGACTGGCTTCCATTATCCAGTAACGCACGTGTTTCGTGAAGTATTCCGAAGTTATCCGCGATCATGACTTTTGCTGTGCTCAACAAAACCACTAGAGATTTGTTGATACTATTAACGTTCGTAGCTGTGAATGATAGGGATTCCTTTTGCTCCCCCGGACGATCGCCTAAACATTCATTTCTTGGAACGAACACATGTGACCTTGGATCTAATCCTGCGCCAGGCGAGACTGATGTTTTGACTTCGGAAATGGCATCGCTTGCATTTCCACGCATTCGGCTTTCATATGAATTTCCTCCAATATGTAAACAAGTGTTGTGACGCCTTTTGCAAATGGCACAGTTTACTTTTGAATGACAATTAGTAACCTTATGGTGATTAAGGCAATTAAAACACAGTTGATTATTTTTAACCGTATCAATTCTTTCATTAACAGGCATTTTTTTGAAAATGGGGCACATATTAAGATAATGGTTCTCGTTAGACTTACAAATAACACATTTAGGACTTTTAACCTCTGACACAAACGCTTTTGAAATCTTTTGTGGACTGTATACATTACGATAAATTTGCGAATTGTTTCCGAACTGTGGACGTGAAACATTAGTTTCGGTTCTACATTTATTTTTCGATGATAAATAAATATCACAACTTCTAGATAATTCTTGTGGTGAATACCAAGATTCACCTTGCTTTACTCCTATATGAATTTGAAGTTCCCGGTCTAATGAGCTAAATATCTTATCGGAAATCATTAACTCACACAATCCCTTAAAGTCATTCACTTTTCTCAACTGGCAATAATACCCGAATGCTGCACTTAATCTCGACGAAAATTGCATATAACTTTCATTTGGAAGTTTTTGCGCTTTACGGAAATTGTTTAACACTTCTTGCGGAGTGGATTGAAATTCCTTTAACACAATTTCTTTAAGCTTATCATAATTACTTAGATCATCCTCACTCAAATATACCATTAAATTAGTGGCCTTTTCACCTAAAATATTCAACACAATTTCTGCCTTAAACTCTTCGGGAACATTTTTAGTTTTAAAAGCTCTTTCAAGCGATTGGAAAAATAGACTATACGAATCTGCGCGTGAAGGTACTGGAATGGTTAGTGTTTTAACGCTTTTTATTAAATTCTCTAAACTACAATTTGGTGACTCAAATTCTCCAATTTTTGATGCTTCGCTCAATTTATAGGGTCTATCCTTCTGAATATTTGCGATTTCCAATTGTTTTTCTAACTGAGCGAGTTTAATTTTTTCTAACTCTAAGTTCGATTCTCTTTCTAACCTATTCCTTTCTTCCCTTTTCTCGTTGTCCTTTACCTTCTGAATTATAGACTCGACAACAGTTTCAACAAGTTCGTAATTAGTGTTATAAATATCGCTCTCTTGAATTAATCTTTTTACTTGAACAACCCTAGCATCCGTAGGTACAACGAGCTCAAGTTCTTCCGCTACTTCAATTAATTCACTCTTTTTTAACTTTGACAATAACATTTTGATTGAAAAGAGAACCCGATTCAAAATTCCAACCGAAAACAGTAGACAGCAAATTTATAATAAGTTGATAAAACTAAACGAAAGTGTACTCACAATTACAATGGAACCAAAATATATGGACCTTCTCTAACTTATGGCGTTCCCCAGTTCAGTCTTTCACACAATGTCATCCATGTAACGAGCACATTTCTTCACAAACAACCGAAACTCTCCAAATTCGCAAATTTCTTTGTTTGCTTCTTCACCTCCGGATCAAACTGACCACATGTTCGGGAGGACTTCAATGAATAAAACTCAATGGTAAAAAATCAACAGTATTTATTGAGCGGATGAGATTCATCCTTCTCCTCATACAAATCCTCCAACGCTCTGACGCTTAACCCCTTAAACAACCCTTACAGAGGGCAACAACCCTTACAAAGGGCGCCATCTCGCGGCGTACACATAAGGGTTACTCTAAAAAATTGAGTTGAAACAAAATTAAATAAGAAGACGGACCCTTAGGCAAAAAAATCCTACTGTTGGATTATTTTAATTGAAATGACACTTTTGATGTTATTTTACGTCTCCAGGGACACAAATAGCAATAAATATTCGTGTACTCTTTTGACCGGCTGTACAACCGCTAGTTGCTTTTAAATTCTGCACAGCTAGTGCAGTCATATCAATTCAGATGAAAAATCTGACTCCACAAATGTATGAAAAGGATTTTCAGTGCAAACAAACAAACCACACGGTCTGCGAAAACATTACTTCTGCTATTCAAATGCTCTCGCATCACACATATCGGGGTTATCTTAAAATATAGTTTACCCCCGTTTTGGCGTTATATCGAATTGGTGTTGAACAATCAACTATCACTCGCCAAAGCGGAATATATTCTTTGGAATTTTTATTGGCGAAGTGTTAAAATCGTATTCGAAGAAGCCAAGTGACGTCACATTCAGAAAACGGACAGGAAACACGTATCGCTGCAGAAACACACTGCCAAAAGACAGAAACTCCTCTTAATACTGGAAATGTACGAATTCAGTAAGAACTTTCATCAAACCCCTCTTCGTCGTGACGTAGTGCTTCAAAGCGTCCTCTGAAGATTGGCAAGAGACGGATAAGATCGAGTTTCGTGAACTAGGTTTCCAATGTTTACCTTACACAAGAATTAACATTGTGTGGGTTTAAGACCCTGAAGTAACAACCGATATCGGTTATGAAAACATCATTAATTGTTGGAAGTCGTTACTGATTTATTTTTTTCTTGTTGAACCTTGAACACACGATTAGATCTCCTTCCCATGATGAGAATATTAACGTTCTGTAAATCATACCTGATAACTCACTTTCATTGCATCCGTTCATCATCGAGTTTTCCAATCTCCATACTTGTGTAGTTAGTTGGATATCTTAAGTAGGGGATCACATGGCTTTATGTCGTGTCGTGGTATATTTATATGCACTTTTTTCGATTTAATCATAAATGGCCTAAATAAAATTGTGTAAAATTATGCATGTATGTATGGATGGGAAATACTGTTCTTTTCAATTAAAAGTTCTTTGCTGTTCCTCTTCTTTTAAAAAGAGCTGTTCTTTAACTTGCTCACCACTGTTCTAAGACAATTCACACAACTCGAGACCTAAAATCCATGTTCCTAAATAGTGACTTCAACTATCTAGGCCAGGGGTGTCAAACTCAATTAAAACACGCCACCTAATGCAACTGGAAAGATTCACGCGGGCCACATCACATTTACAAATTTTCTTAAAATTCTATTTTGAAGCGAGAATTCAGAAATATGGATAGGATAATTAAAACACATGTAATTAAGTGAATTTAGGGTAATAATTTATAATATTGCTATATAATTGCTTTTATTTAAACGTTTATTTAATTTAATGTATTTATAAAACTATAATTATTTTTTTTACCGGAAATGCCAGAGCTTTCCTCCTACTAGAGTTTTCCAATATCTGGATTCAAATACTGAGAACAGAAAATCTTCATTATGGCAGATAGATGTTTATCAGTTAATCTTGATCTGTAGGCCGTTTTATTTAATTTCATGGACGAAAAAGGTTGCTCACACATTTTTAACACGACGAAATTGTGTGTACGGTATTGCCTCGATCTCCCCTAAGTGCTATTTTCTTCATAACATATTGCCCTGTTTTCATTTTATTTCAGAGCTCGTGGGCCATAAAAAATTACCTCGGGGGCCACATGCGGTCCGCGGGCCGCCAGTGTGACACCCCTGATCTAGGCTATGTGGCGTCAGCAGTTTTAGCAATAGACAGACAGACTCCGGATTTCGTTGGCACGTTATCTTTTTGTTAGTACTTTGTAGGCAATGTCGGTATAAGCAAAATACAAATGACTTATCTGCTAGATTTTTTCGATCAACCATTTTTTATCGATGAGTGCATCACGACAATGATATAAGTGGGAAGGGTTTTTCTATAGTTTTGACAGGAAGAAAACGAAAGATCACATAATTAGGGGGTCTTAAACGATTGATTTTTTATTGATCATGTCTGGCCAATCTGCGAGAAAATGTCAGTAATTAAATAAAGTATATCAAACTACATCAATAAATTTGAAAAAGTCTTGAAAATCGCGAAATGTTAAATAATGCTTAAATCTGAATCATTTAAAGTAGTTACCCAAATTGATCCACGGTTGCCAGGACAAAACAAATTTGCTAATCGAAAGTAATACAATTTTTAGGTAATTTTATATCAACAAATCCGGGCCCTCATAATCACTTGGCAGATCTAAATATCTCTTTTGGCAATAAGAAGTTGCTCTTAAAAATAAATGAAATACACATAAGACACAACTCGGGAAAGACAAGGTAGCTAATTGACTGAAGCTTCACGACGAGCTATTGCCGACGGTTCGGGATCAATCCCCAAGGAAAAGATCCGAGGACAGTACCACGTAATTTTGAACCCCGGTCAGATGACGAGGACAACACTTGAGCTGGTACCCCACTCTCCAAACTTCGACACATCTCGGGATTACCACATGGAAAGTAAAATTAATTTATTTGTTAAAAACAGGTTAATTATTTCTATGGATCTTCACACGTTCAAAACATGAAGAATATAAATCAAAAAACTATATTTACTTTTCAACACACTTTAGTGGTGGATGCTTGTTTCCGAGTTGTCTTTTTAAATTCGAAAAATCTTCTTAAATGTGATCACTTTCCGACATGTAGAGCATGAGGCCCAATCCGAATCTTCATTCTTCACAGTAAAATATTATCCGCACATTTGAAATTTCGCAATCCATTTGTTTGTAAAATTCAATATTAAATTAAAATTAAAATTTTTGCAGAAAGAACGAGTAGCGTAAACACCTATTGGAGAGAATGCAAGACAGCAGTCTTGATCAGTACTATTTTTAAAAAGTTCAATTTGTTTGCAACTAAAAATTAATTTTCATGTCATTTCCTAACCATCAAAAGCTTTCCCAATTTTCACAATCATTGTGCTGGTTTTCTCATTACAAACATTAAATAGTTGGGGTTCAGTTGAGAACAATTCAAGAAAAGAGCGACAGCACTTCAAGCACGAAGGGAGAGCTATGAATCATAAGAAAAGCAGAGTTCAGTTCAAAAACAGAGCAGAAAGGCTTAAGGTCATGGAGCAGTTTAAGAGCAGGGGCAGATTGTGAGAAGTTTTAAGAGCAAATAGCAGTTTAGGAAAAGAAGGATGGTGTATTATCTGTTCCTAAATGAGAACGGTGTGTTATTTGTGTATGCATAGCAGAACGAGGAAGAAATCATGAACTTTTTATGCTAAAGCCAGAATAGGCCACATTGTTACTCAGGCCTACTTGAATCGTTTTCACCTGACTAATTCCAACAAGTGCTTTATTTACCTTGACGAGAAAGAGACTTTGGAATATATTTTTTTGACTGCACAGGCGAGAACATTTTTATATTAACACAATCCTCCTAAGGGAAATTTGTGATTGATCTTGTACTCTTACTGTTTTTCTAATGTTCGTTTTCTGTATATTGTTCCGCTGGTTTATAGAAGTCATCGTGATATGGACATTAATCTGAGTTATTAGTTGAGAGTTTTTCTTAGGGAGATGCCGAAGAAAATTGTCTTTGGAAAAGGAGACCTCGAGCCAAAGATGTTCGGAAAACTATGATGTAGACATTTCTCATGTGTAATGTTGCACTTTCTTGTTCTCGGTACTTGATATTGAACACCAATCAAAACCAAAGAAAAGCATAGAAAATTTATTGATACGATGGAAATTTATGGTAATAATTCAAGCACGAGTCCTGACTGTCATCGCAAAATCCTTGAAACTCGAATCGATTCTTTTGAAATATCTGTTAAACAATAAGAATATATTTGAATCCCCATGCCTTCTTTCGCCAACTCATAAAAGACGCCTATTTCTAAGGAAATCTGAATGAAGTTAACATCGAACACATTTAATTTTTTAAAAAAGGGCACCGTGTCCTTCTCACGCACGAATATTAAATAATGACGGACTCAAGGTGATTCAAACAATTAGATCTTTGTTTACTTCCGCGTAAATGTCGCCCGAGATGGGTAGGAACCCATCCAAAGTGATCTAGATATATCAGCATATATCGGACAAGCACAGAAAAAAGAAGCACCTTCAACGTCGGACGGCTTTACATGTTTTTTTCTTTTGATCGCTGCGAATCGACTAGACTAGATTGAATTATAAGAAACCATCTGTTTATTTAATTATGCGCTTGAGCGTAACAATCATAGCTTTGGGAAATACCGAATTGGATGAAGGTCTGCACGCGAAATTTGACTTCTTTCGGTCAATTTTTTTTTGCAATATACTTCTCGGAAGGTAGGTTGGTGTTACGAATTCCTCTCGGTCTAGCAGAAGCTAGACCAAGTCCATGAAATCACTTCTCCTTAAAAGTCCAAAACCATCAAAGGATTCTCAAAAAGATCATGGGAATCCAATCCGACACACGAAAACATATGAGCCGAGGAGACCTGTTAGTGCGCGTATTTAGGACAAACAGTAAAAATTGTAAGTCCATTCTCTGAAATCGGAACTCCATATCTCAATCTCGATAAAGGCGTTTGTGATTTTCGATCGATAACACCGTCAAGGTATAACCTTTGCCAGTTCCCCTATACTGATCATAAGTAGGGATAGTTCTTCATATAATATTACTGAAGATCTTGGACTCGAAAATTTCCTGGGATGCTAATTGGTTCAATTAAGTAGGTAAGTAGAAGGTTGGTAGGTAGAAGGTTGGTAGGTAGTTGAATTTACATCGCACTGCAGCAACACAACGGACTGGCGAAGGTCCGGGATCAATCGCGAAAGGAAAGATTCGATATCGGAAGATATTCCGCTAAGATTTTGCGGATTGATTTGTTTTGTCTTCTGTTTTATCTAATTCCCGGTCATATAAAGGCTGTATATCGGTATTAAACACTGTCTGCGTATCCACGTCAATTTGAGATGTTGAATCACTTGACGAAGGTGGTTGGCATAGTTTCGATTTTTTGTGCCCCTGGGCTATTACTCTTTATGGTATTTAATTAAAAATTCAAATGAACATAAACATGAAAAGCAGTAACTGAAAAATAAGATGTTTTAATTTTTAAAAGCTTAATATGAATCGAAATTTTCTCTGTTAAAGAACCGATTAGAATAATTTTTTTGAACAAGTGAATAGAAATGTATGTGCAAATTCGATATCGCAGTTCCATAACCTCTCATTGTTCATTGATTTTAATTAAATTAAAATTATCCAAAAGGTTTAACTTAAAATATTAAAATTTAATTAAAGATAGATTTTGTTTCATTCTCATCTACTTAATTGTGTTGATTCATATTCTCTGGACTTCATAATTGTAATTGATTCATGACTTCTTGTCTTTTACCACACTATATATCAATGCAATAATAATGTTTGCAATATTTAAGTCATTTTCATTCCAAACATCTCTCTCCATTTTCATTAAGCCTTACAAAGTTCTTTTCAATAACCAAGTTACTTCATTCATACATCCCCATAGACTTTACTGTTGTCTTCGACTTTGATCAACAACTCATTCAAAATGGAATGGCTGACTTTTCTCAAAGATATATTTATGATCTTTACCATCTATGAACACTCTCAATTCGAATGTATGCAGATGAAAACGGAAAGACAGGAAGTCAATGGCATAATGTCAAATACATGACATTTGAAATCATATACCGAACTATTTCAACACACACATAATTTTCTTTTGAGAAAATTTAATATAGTTTAATTTAAAAAATAAATAAGGTCTTGTACAAATATGATTGTGTATGTGATTAAATCATATTTCAGCGATAATGGAGATTTCGTTGGGGCTCGCAAAGAATTCTATCCTTCATTGCATATATGTTCACTTTTTATTTTAGAAAACCTAAACACACACACATCAAGCTTTGCTTCACACTGACATAAAAATTCGATTCATCCCTGAATACACGAATATGACGACATTAATAGGTATTGGTATTGGTATTGGTATTTTTAATTAACGTCACACTGGAGCAACACAACGGGCTATTGGTGACGGTCCGGGATCAATCCCAGAGGGAAAGATCCGAGGACAGCACCACGTAATTTTGAACCACGGTCAGATGACGACGACATTAATAATTTAAATGAGTATTATGCACTTTATATCTTCAATTCTGATATTTACTGTTATTTATATATTCGATAATGGCGCAACGGAAATTTCGTCTTGAATTGCGTTACTTGCGGTTTGAGATTTCGAATTTCATATCTATTCTAATAGGTTTTGCTTTTCTAAAAACTTCATGGAATCACAGCGTGTATTTATTGGACCAAGTGACTCATATCCAGTGGATTGCACGTTTGAATTTCAAATGCACCAATCTAGGAGTCCCATAAAGTAGCCTGGTGAGATTAGAGGCATCCGAAACAGACCCCCCAGAGAGACTCGTTCTTATTTGGTTTATTGCTAATCTATGCACAGAACATAAAAAGTCAACCCTTTCTATTTTTATTACTTTAGCCGAGTGATTCATGGTTTTTTCCATAATGGAGCAAAAGAATGATGCTTTCATACCAGCTACAAACCGAATATTTGAAGACTGTATTCATATTTTACCACCCAAATCGAATAAAGAACATATTTCGAGCTGTAACTTCATTCTGCTTTCAATTTGCAATATAAATTGCTCATGTGTTACACTTGCTGCACTCTTGATTTGTTCAGACTTGCTCTTGAACTCGAAAGTTTAAGGTAAACTCACAGGTTTCCTTCAATTAAAAAGATCAGAAATAACGTACTTTTAACCCACCTAGCGGTTGTCTTGACGAGGTATCTCGTCATTAGAAAAACCATTAGCAGATCTTGATGGACGAAATATTTCTTCATTCGAAGAATACTGACTCGATCTTGATCTCGTCATCACACAAAAAAATTAACAATATCTTGACTATATATCTCGTCGTTCGCAACATCCCGTAAAAACACTTGGAGGATTAAAATGATTTCGGATACTAGAAGATAATCGGACAAATTATTTTAGCTCTCAGAAAGGTGTTCGCATGCATATATCCGTTTGGTAATTTGTAGTTTTTCTTGTACAACCTATCACTAGTATTGACCTTCTTGACCCAATAGAATTCTAGGATTCTTTTCGACCTTAAGTATTTGGTGGGGTAAACGTAATACTACACAATTCGGAAAACTCGTGATGATCAGTGGATGAAAAGCACAAAATCCCTTTTCATGTCTTTACTTCGACTAAGAATTTGATGATATTGCACTTTCTGGCAAACTGAAATATTTTTTTATAACAAACTAAGCTGTTTTATGTTTTGTTTGTTTATTTCATGTGCATATCTAGACTTCTTTGGGGAGCTGAGAATATGGACATTATCACGGTACGGTTGCACAACTAATGGGGATTTGAGATCCCTATTCTCCTCCCCCATACTTCACACTTGATCCCGTGATTCAAGTGTCCTGTTGTATAAGAAAAATAATAAGTTATGTAAATTTGAAATAATTGAAGTTAAGGTTTGCGTACGTGAAACTTGCAAACGAATTTATTAATAAATTTTTTCATTAATTTTTATTTAACATTTTCAATCAAAAATCATCCGTTGGTGATTTTGCATTTTTCAGTATTCCCCAAACATGCTTGAAAATATGCAAATATATTCCAACAACCCTTTAAGTGGTTTCAACGAGATATCGCGTCCATCAAGATCTGAAAAAATTTTGCTTCTGATGAGATATCTCGTCATCAAGATCTGGTCAGTTTTTCTAATATGACTAGATACTTCGCCGAGCCAACCATTAGGAGGGTTAATGATGATTTTAGACGCATGAATCACATGAACATGGATCCCTCGACGATGTATTGAGGATTACGAATCTTGTGATTTAAACGACTGGCAACAGCGTTCCCGATCCGCTCGAAAGCTAGGCTCATTCCCGTCTTTCAAAACCGACTCGTCCCAGTCCCAACCGAGGGACAATTACATAAAATACAACCACTGAGCACTCCTTGAAACCATTCTAATGGAGAGGAAACTCTAGACGCTGACAGACACCCCTAAGCTAAATTTATGCCAGTGATTTGTTTAATTGTTTCTCTAGAGAAAAATATCCTAATAAAAAGAACTAAAAATATATATAATCCAAAACATTGCAAGAAAATACATAAACAGATACAGAGAGAGGTTTTCCGAAACACCTCACTGAGGCAAACTACATATTAAATTGAAATCACTAAAAATATATTAACCCACGAGAATGAATTATACAGTTTAAAAATCTATTTGTAGCAGAATTGATACATACATTCGTTTTTAAAGAACTGAAAATGTTCTACAGTTTCTGGTAATATGCTTGATGACGTTAAAATAAATACAAGAAACGAGAAATGGCGAATCACTTTTGTTGTTTAGAAGATTGCAAAACATTTTGTTAAAGCAATGTCTCTATAGAGCTTTAAAGTAATGAAACTAACCCGTTGATCATTAGATTATAACCATTTAAAGCCCTGCATGTGTTGATTCTATTCCCCTGATGAGATCTGCGAATGCCATCAAACAGCTACATCTTTCTTTTTATGTATCCAATCAGGTACCCCAACTAATGGGGAACTGGAACACCAGAAATTCACGAGAGACCAGTGCTTACAAAGGTCGATAGGTCACACAGAAAAAGAAGAATACAAATACTATAGGTTTTGACGAAAAGAGTTTATTTAAAACAGTAACCAATAAGAAGCCAGTAGCTTGATGTTGCGAAGATAATTGCGATTAGATATATGAGCCCAACCCAGTCAAGCGATGTCCTAGAAGCCTCGTCTCCGGAAAGTAAAAGAAAAAGAACAACCAGTAGTGACATGGTCAAGTCAATCAATAGTAGTCGAGAATTATTGAAATTTGCTTATCACCTTGAAGCCTCAGCACGTGCTAACTGGGAGAAAAAGGTGGGAAAGGTCACACATTAGTTATGGAATCGAAGAACGAATTAATTAATACAACCTGAACGTGTGTGAACTTTTGAGTAAGTACTATCCTCCTCAAGTATTCAGCTAATTGATAAGGCGTCAAATTGAACATGGTAAAATTTACTTTTAACATTTTCAAAAAGCCGAGGCCGGTATAAATTTTACAATTCTCGAGCCGATCAAACTAGCCAGTCCTTCACATATCCCATCCCACAGTTAAGCACACCGTTTCACCCTTGGTGATTTCGTTCTAGAGCTACAAAAGGTGAAGTTATTCCCATTACCAGAAAAGAACTAGTGTGAGATCTAGAGCTAGAGATTAATACAAATGTAGTGTAACTTGAGTTAACTTTATCTATAAATCAACCTTTCATTTGCATGATTAAACCTATATTTGAGTATCATATAGCTCTACCCCATAATCCCCTAGGCCCATAAAGCTCAACCCAACCAATCTTTCATTAGAGATTGGCATGAATCGTAATAACATTTAATGGATTTCTTAAAAGGGAAATCCACTAAACACCAATCCCCGTACAGCATCCGTATCGGGTAAAATTTTATTTTGTTTTGGTATAGCCACCCCCTGGATGCTCCAATGGAACATTTTCATGCATTCTTCATGAGTTTTATTCGAAATCGCATTTTCCTCAGATTTTACAATTTTCAGATTGCAAAGCATTTTTTTGTTACTTTTGTTATTATTTTACAGTTTTGTATTTACAAAGGAAAACGCCTTTTATGATGACTTCCTTTTCACTAGTCACAGACCCCATTTTTAAGGCCACTATGAGTAACTACTGTCAAACTATAAAATGTAGAGCACTGTGGGTATCAACAGTCAAACTGTAAAAAATAGGGCAATAAAAGTGTACATATGCTTTCTGTATATATTTATACTTAAATCTAATTACAAAGATTATTTTCTGAAACTTCTCTTTTTTTAGAGCATAAGTGACGAAATCTGTTTTTCATAATTAGAATGGTGCAATACGTTTCATAAAACGGTTAAATTTCATTTGTAGATATTCTCTGCATTTACATTTCACTAGTTTCATATTTAATTTCATAAATATGCAAGCGAACGTGCATTTTTTTGCTGTATCTGATTGGACAGAGAATTATTTTATGATCTTGATTAAACCACTATGGATTGTTATTCATCGAACTAATAAACACAATGACTGAATGTATTCCTGTTTATCCTTTCCCAGTATTTAGTTCACTGATGATTTCTATTTTAGAAATAAACTGTGGTGTTTCTTATTATTTCATTTATTCATACAATAATTTCTCAATAACTGGGTAAATGAAACGAGTAATGTGTATGATATTTAAGCAATTATATGAAGTAATGGGACTAGATAAATTTGTTCCTTGTGAAAAAGTATCCAATTGAGATGGGGAAAATAGAGGAGAAAACACAATGATCCATCCGATACTCACAACGAGAAGGCAATTTGAATACGCCCTTTCTTAACAGAAGCTATAATCACCACACTGTTTTGATGAATGTGAAATAGTAAGTTTTGTGCATTACTCATTGTTCTTAAAATGTTTTTCATTCATTCACTTTTACGGTATAAATTTTGCTGAAATTTCCCAAATTTTTTTGGAATATTTTTTGGAAAAATCACAGCCATTTTTACGATCGGACCATCGACAGACCTCGGAGACATAACTAAATCAGTGCATCCGAATTAACCTTCAAATTTATGTAACCAAAAGACAAAATCAAAGGACGCTTCACCTTCCTTGGAATATGCAGAGCTTGTGCATCTTGGGTGTCAATTGATCGGTAAGCGTTCTTTCTCCGAATGTTCAATTAACCTACATATGTCAATATACCTTTTGATTAAGGAGGTATTTGCTATTCGTCTAGCCTCGGGATCCGAAGGTCGTTTTGTATGCTTCTTTGCGATGCAGTAATTGCACCATAAGAAAAACACACAGCGGTGATGAGCTTTTCGATGAATAATGTTTCCGCTAAAATTCTGTTTCCCTGAAAACCATTCCATTCATTTCGATTATGATGGCTCCAGATTATGTTCATTATAAGATCCCCAGGCGATAATTGTCCGAGCGCTGAAATTACTTATCCTTTGCTTGTTTTTTGCCCATTTTTCATTGGCCACTTTTTGTGATCCTTCATTGGATAATGCCGTCAGAAGAATGTAATCGTCCACGTCTGTTTCACTTTTCTCATTAACTGCCTGTAGGATGTGATAATGACACTAAGGTGTATAAATTACGGCTTGTACTGAGAGATTTTCAAGCACATTTAATTATCTTCCCGCGATAATTTTCCTATTAATGAGAAGCTCAGATGCAACATGAGCTTTATGTTCCAGAAACTTCCTGCATTCTTCCTTATAGGATTGAAAGTAATTTATACAGATTCTATCGTTCCAGATTTTTTACGTTTAGCCAAAGAATACGAATTGATGAGAATAAGTAATGAATTTATAAAAGTAAAGCAATGCAATTTTGAAAGAAGCTTTCAATGATAGAAATCTTGTCTATTACTGAAGGACCTCTCAAGATTAAAAATGGTTCTCGCATTTGTATACAAGGCTACGTACTATTTATGATAAAGCGAATGAAAGAAATAATCCGGTACTTAAAAATCCTAAAATGTAATCTACCACGCCATAACTTATTCGAGAATGTCGATTTAGGGATTTTTTTATTAAAATTGTATTTATTAAATTTCCAATGCAAAACTGAATCTTACAAAGTCAATAAATAAGTAAAAATCAACAATATATGCTAACAAAACTCACTCAAAAGTATTATGAATTCGTTAATCTCGAAGCTTTTATTATGATCAGTTTTCTGTCTTTCAGAATTTTTTATATTTCTTGCAGAGGTAATTGAAAATAAGTGAGACCTTTTGGATTGTGTTTTACATGTACCATATACTTACTAAAATAAATATTTTGTAAAATTAAAAAATAAACTTAGAAATTCGCTCTCTGCCAAGCAGATGATTTAAATATCATACACACAGTAACCACAAACGACTGCAAAAGTTTGTAATATCAATCTACAATACTTCAGTATAATTCCTTATGCAGTTAGATTGTAGATAACTGTTATCTACAATTCCTTATAGGAGATCTAATTGATTCAAGGGAATATTTTTGTTGCAATTTTATATCTGCTTCAGTTTTGTTGACTTTTTACGTTATGTTCAATACGTGAGGGCCAAACACAAAAGGCTGTGTTCCGCTAATTTCTCAAATTATCTCATCTTTCAAGGCCTTAACTCACCAGCGTTTGATCTCTGTCTAGTTCAAGCTTTGTTTAGCTTTGTTAAAAAAACAAAGGCCCTGACATTTGCTAAAGATTAAAAGAGACAAATCGATGCGTTATACACCAATTATATTTTCACTTTTACTGGCAGAAACATACCAATGAACCAGGTTGTTCTCGCAAATGCATGATTGAGAAATTCCAAATTGAATTCCCGATAGATCCCCAATTACCTACCGCATGGCACAACAAGCCATTTTTTAACATTGCCTGAGACCGTCTGGCAGCGATTGCATTGTGGGTCGAAACCATTGACAGCCCTCAGAAACGAACAAGGTCGAATTTCAGTCACGCCTCGGAACAGTAAATCCCCCGCGTTCATCACAAAAAAATCGCCCCTGGGCAGTACAGCTAATCTTTAAAATATGAAATAGCTCCAACAAAGAAAAAACGCCGTTTCGAAATATTGAACTGAGTGTGCACATTCTATCTTCATTGCTCATCGAGTCACGAATTGATACATCCTCGTAAAAAAATCGGAAAATGGGGTTTAATAAATCTGATACACCAGATAGGGGATTTAACACTAAGTTAGGTTGTCAAGGCTTGTCCTTTGCAATTAAATCTTCTACGATCGAAATCAACCCTATCGTAGAAGCTGTGGGGGTATAATAAGCTGTTTGATCTTCGTGTTTCGTAGCTTATGTAATGAAAGGAATGTGTTATATGTTAAGAGTGAACTGATGCTGAGATGCCTTATAGATAACCTCAGTGGAATTGGATGTTGACAATTAATTTGGTTCTTAATTAAGGTCTCGTTTTTAATTGTGTAATGGTCGTGATTAACCTTCATTTTCAGAGGTCGACTTTGGAAGGCTAATATAAAATAATGTTCTTCAATGTAAAATTATATTACAGTTATAAACTGTTTATGTAATTTAACAAATTACTGGTAACAAATATGGGATGTAAACATTTTTAAACTATTGAAGTAGAAGAAAAATATTTTGTCAATTTATTTTACTCAAAACACGTCTTAGGAATTACTAAATAAAGTTTTGTCAGGTTATTCGAAATGACGTTTACAAACTTATCATTTAGATGAACCTAAACGATAAAAGCTAAATATATAATGATATTAACGTTTTCCATTATTATGATACGTGATGCTTTATGTACTATAATGATACTTTAAGCCCAATAATTGTATCTCACCCTCAAGGGCACCTAATGCTTAACTATAATCAACAATGGTACTTTTCCCACGGTACTTTTTGCACAGTAATGATATATTATACCACAGTACAATGACATACTATTCATTGTGGTATGATACCTTAAATACTCTGCAATGGTACCTTATACTCTACTACAATCATAGACTATTTGTCATATATCTTGTCATTTTTACCATTTATGCCATTTACTAGTAATGTACCCTAACGAATATACTATAATCTCTATTGATTGTTGTGGTATGCAATTTCGAAAAAAAATCTTATGTTCAACATTCTATACATTACTAACACATAACACGATATTCTATACACTAATGTAACACTTGATGCTCTGTTACAGTGTGTTCCTGCCGATAATGGTTCAAAATTCAATCGCTAGGGTGAAAAGGTCAATAAAAACAAGTCCCTAACTCACTTCAAATAACATTCAATTCGGTTAGTTTTAAAATTTTAAAGTCATCGTTGATGAATTTGTATGGAAAAATTTGATTCTGTTCGTAATACTAATTTTTCAACCTCACAACTATTTGCTCTATCTAGACTGTAAATATTCGGTGAAATAAATTGTATGCACGTCTTATGCAAACATTTGATACACACACACACACAAGTCAAACTTTTTTTTAAAGCTCGTAATTTCCTTTCACAAACTAGAATCTTTGAAACCTTACTTTACTTTCAGTACACCTCACGTATTAAAGGCTAAATGCTCTAATTCTTTTGACACGATTTTGACGAAATTGTTTATACTCACGTTTGGAAACCACCCATGGTGATTCCACAAGTGCAGCAATAGTGAAGTACAAAAGATAAATTGATTTACCGATGATTCCGTCACTTCACTAATCCGCGCTCATTCGGTGAGACTGTGTCCCCTTCTATTGCTGATGCCTTCACACTTGACTATCAAGGAAAGATATTGAAAAACGTCGTTTTATTTCTGAGACGCTAACCATTTAACACAATAAGCTTCGTCAAATTTTGCAATCCTTTCTCGCGTTCCTGTGGGTGTCGTGTTTTTTTACTCCACATATCCCAAAACCCATTCTTTTCTAGAAATCATTCAGTAATGCACTTCCTCGTCTTTCCGAGAGCTTGGCATTTCAGCGAGTTGGATTTTTGACAGTCAGCGCAGAGGGATTGTTCTTTTGTCAACCGAGACACATTGTTTTGTCCTTTCCCTGAGCTTGACCTTTTTCGAAGATTCACTTGCATTCATCTTTAATGCTACGAAAGTGTAACACAGGTCCAGCCATTCGCTAAACTTCCGTTTCCTTTCGCCTGAGGGCCGCGGTAGCCTAGTTGGAAGAGTGACGGATTAGAAACCGGAGGGTTGCTAGTTCGAAACACGGTCCAACCAATGACCGCCGTGTGCTGGTGCACGTTCATCTGTCCGGGTCTCAAATGTCCTCACGCGGCTTGGTGAGGAAATTTGGAGAGTGGGGTACCAACTCAGGTGTGACTTCGTGATCTGACCACTCAAAATTACTTGGTGTAGTCCTTGGTGTTCCTTAGGTGCGATGTTAATTAACTACCAACCTACCTATCGTTAACCTGAAAGGTGCCCGTGTCTATGAGAGTGTAGATATAGATAGATAATTGAATTAACGTAGCACTGGAGCAACAAGATGGTCTGTTGTCGACCGTCATGGATCAATCCCGAACGGAAAGGTCCAAGGAAAACATCTCGTAATTATGGTTCATAATTACGAGATGTTTTCCTTGGACCTCGTAATATATGAGACACTTATATATCAGATACGTAACATTAGTCCACCCACAATGGCTAAACTTGGACATATCATCGGCTTACAGCAGAAACTCATTAACTGACATTTTTCAGAAATCATTGTTCTCTTAATGAGAAATACATTGTCACAACACAAATATAAAACAATCAAAATGCTTATAATTTTTATTTTTAACCTAAAACTTAATAGTCTTTAAACGGTTGTACTGTAAAAACATTGTGTGTCAGTTCATGAATTTCTACATGAAACCAACGATATTACCTTTTGTCTAAAAAGTATCGCTTTAATAGTTTTCTTTAATTTTTTGTTTTCATAAGGTTTCTATGATATTGTTTTCAAATACTCTTACTGCTCGTTATCTTACTCTCAACTATTTACTTTGTACTATGATTCAAAGCGAAAACTTTTAATTAATTTTTACATGATTTTGAAATACACAGAATTCGTCCACGTTAAATTTAACAAAATTTCTTAAGATTATTTAAGTGTAGTCTGCTCAAACCGAATGTGTAAAGTATAAAACTATTGAATTTTTCTCCATAATTGGCTACACTTAAGAATTTCTTAGTGTTTAAGAAATTTTTTTCAATTTTAACGTGGACTGCATTGATAGAACATTAGGTCCATCATAAGTAAATTGACATGAGTTCTTCAAATTCTTGATGAAAAAAATTATATTTCCTAATTATTTAACTAGCGGCAATTTCAAATTATTAAGAAACAAGATCGCCACAGATTACTAATTTAATTTTTAAAGTGTAAAGAAGCATCGAGAATATAGTTAAAAACTATCTTAAGATGTTGAATTAATAAAAGGAATAAAAAGGAAATCACATTAATAGAGAAATAAAAAAATTTAGAATGAAATTTAAAATTCTAGGAAGCTTATCTACTTTTTAGTTACGAATTTAAGATTTTTAGGCTCTTACAATAGCCGTGTAGTATTTTATAGTAACACAATAATTGTTTAGGAGATCTTTTAAAAAACGTCAATAACTTATAACCTTTCACCAATTTAAAATGAACATAAAATATGAAGGGTTGTAAATTAACTCATTTTTTCTAATTACTATATAAGAGACATCGCGTTTGTTCTGTTTTTGGTTCAATTTATTACTGATGCATTCCACTGTAAATGGAGAAAACCGACATACTTAAAAAACTACTCCGAATGTTATTAAAGCTATTTATCGAGACATTTTTAAATTAAACAATGCTACTTTATGATTGACATAGTTATTGTTGTTGATATTTATTATTATGTCAAATTATAATGGGAATTTTGTGGGTTTTTTATGATCTGAGATTCTAAAATGAGATCTAAAAATTTGAGATTATCTAAATTCCTCAAAATTTTAAAAATTCTAAATTTAATTATACTGTACTTTTCTCATTCTTGAAAATATTTCACACAAAGTTCATTATAGCAGCAAGCAATATCATGCAAGAAAAATATATATAAAATGTTATCAGTAAAAAGAAGGCAAAAATTAAAGGAGTAATATTTTGTTTTCATGACCTTCTCATTGGAAATTGAAAATCCCATTCTTATTGTGTTAAAGCTTCTTGTTTTGTTCGCTGATAGACTTGAAAATAATGCATCGTAACGAATTCCGTATAGAAGCAACTAGAACATTCCATTTTCATTTTCTTGTGAAAAATTTAATTAAATTTCTTTTAAAAACAACAAAAAAATCTTTGAACTTCAATAATTTACCAACGAGACGAAATTATGTCTACTCAATTTTGCGCATGCGCTATGATTCTCAAAAATTTAAGGCCAATCACAATGCTTAGAATGAATTTTGATCCGATTAGGATTCGCGTTTGTTTGAGCTGTGTCACAACGGACATTTCTGAGTTCATCCTTATTTGCCGAAGAGTTACTCAAATAAGTGAAGAAAGAGTATATTATAGCTACTGAAGTTGTTGAGCATGCAAAAAGCGGGAAACAATGATTGTAAAGTGGCCTAACCACTTAAACTGAAATTGTGATAGTCACCTTCGAAAATGAGTATTTACCTTGAATAAATTTTATTTACTTAAGCTCCTTTTAAATTGAAGTATACATTGCGGCATACAATTTGTTTTGTGGATAATGATACTAGATACACTATTGATGTTTCTTAATGATTTTATATGCAAATACATTCGGAGTTTGATTGCTTCAACTCAAACTGTGATGTAAGATTATTGTATTACTTCACGTGCGAATAAGTTAATAAAAATTATCTTATCAAATAAGTTTTTTGAACCAAATAATCTTGGCGAATAATGTACATTAATTTGGCGGTTAATAGAATGTTCTTTACTTTAAATTTGAACTTAATTTCTCAACCGATTATGAACAGACCGTGAAATTCCATAGCTGAATCAACAAGTTCCACAATTGGCCGTTTTCAAACTCGTAATTGAAGCGAAAGATATTTGCACTAACGTAGCTTTTGCTAGAAAGAATTTTTCGAATTTGTTGAAAATTAAAATAAAATATTACAAAAAAAAATTAAGAAAAAGCTGAAAAAATGCATTAGACTGCCGATAGGCTAAACCACAAGTATGGAATAGATAGAACGATCTTTTATGCAAATTTTAGAATAAAAAATCTAATAGTAAATTTTATTTAAAAGTTTATTTAATAATTATTTAACAAACTAATAATTCAAATTCAAAACTCAAAATAATATATTAATAATTCAAATTGACAAATTATTCATTCAGTTTCAAAATTCGAAACAAAAATTAATAATTCAAACTCAGAAGTAAAATAAAAAAAAATTGAAATTCAAAATAATAAATTCTGATTCAGTTTCAAAATTCTAAGTTACAAATTTATTCAATTCCAAAGCTTATTTGATAATTATTTGATAAATTAAATTTTTATTAAATATGAAAGCTCTAACTAGGTAGTAATTCTGAGTGTTCTTTCAGTCCACTCTTAAAAGTAATGTGTTATATATTGTGCTTTCTTTCATTACTACTTAGACGTTATAGCATATACTACATTATACAGTATTAGCTTGGTAAAGGTGGACCTACTCAGTCATTGTAATAAATTACTTATCTTATGAAATCTTTCAGAACAGTACCTCTTGAAAAATTCCTCCCTCTCATAGCTGGTACCAGAGAAAACACTCTGGCATTGCTCTCAAATTCAAGGGTGATAAAGGTAAACAGACTGACATCTCTAGACTTGTGAATATTTCAGGAAAATTTAATTTTATCATAGTTTAAGGTTTTCCCGACCTGTCATCCAATACAATTCTAAGCAAGCCATTACTGGTCATATCCTTGCTTTTCTGGGGATGTCCAGGATCTACCCTTATATTAATCTTGTGCTCTCTTGGAATTTTTTGAAGGTGCATGAACTCACGGACAAGGTCCAGCTTGTTTAGATCAAGTAGAAAAAACTGACAATACAGCAGAAAATTATGTTATCTAAACTTTTGTAATAAGTCCTAAAACGATTAATTTCAGGGACATATTGAAATAATTACTGAACATTTTCCTTAAAAGTAGAAATCCATAAAAATTTTAGTGACTGTTACTAAATGATGGATAGATGCTTCACAAAGGGGTCAAAAGTTTTAAGACAGTAAAGTGAAGAAACTTCTACAACAATTACTTGTATCCAAGGCTATCAGATCTCATGTCTTCTGATAAGATCTCAAAGAAGCATTCTGATATCCGCATGTTACCGTTACACGATGCATCATCTTTCAGGGTGGGGTCAGAAGGGTTAGGGATCAAGGGGCAGGTAAAGTTGAGTGTGTCGAAATGGATTAAATGTGAAATTATAGGTGAATTAATATCAATTTTTTGTTGAAACACTGAATTTAAATTCTCTTAAGATTCCGTTGTCATTTCTTTACTGTTGGTTTCGGGCACCTTTTGAAAAATAGAAATTATTACTCATTTCGAAATTACCCCACCAGTCAAGTTTGATGGCATGAATCTGAAAGCGTTGTAAAGATTGGTTGCAACTATTCACTAAACTTATAAACAAGCTACAGCTGTATAACTTTGATTTTGCCAATTACTTAAAAGTATAGTTTTTACTAAGTTGTTCACGGTACTTCGATTCTATTATTGATCATTGGAAAATGTCTAACTCAGATTTAAAAGAAGTGATCTCTACCAATCCCTGATCTCTTGGGCTTTCGGCACTAAAAGCACGAATTAGCGACTATTTGTAAAGGAACACACAGTAAGTAAACAGCAGTTACTCCAAACAGGGAAATAACCAACAAGGATTCGAACCCGGAATTACTGGGTGGTAGACAAACACTATGACCCCCTATACAAGTTAAGTGTCATGGAAAAATTTCCAATACTGAATATTCTCGATAAAGTTCCGTTAAAAGATCTAAAACTTAAAAAGCAACGATCTGTCAGCGAACGAAAGAATACCTGACAATTTCATAAATCCGAAGTAAACACTTTTTAATTAATTATATGCCTGCATGCATATAGTGGATGTATCAATACTATATAATGATGAAAGTATAAAGCAGCATTTATTTCACTCAAAATAGCTTTCCTAACCTTTTTAATCAATAATAGAAAGATGAAACATTGTTTTACCAATTTCTGAACTTGTTTTAAAAAGATCGTATCTAATAAAGAAAATATATAAAACAACTATCAAAAGCTAATGAAGTCTCCATTAGGCGCAGTTTTGAACCACATTAATGATAATTTACATGGGCTTCGAGAAAGCAATGAATGCTCCAATAGACACAAGAAACAAAATGGCGATACTACAAGTCCATAAATTCTTGATTAAAATGTCATATACCTTGAAGGTCCTTTCAATTTGTTTTCTACTTTGAGTCTCGGACTCTTATGGTGTCACCAGGCATCAACATTTCACTCATATGTAGAGCTGAAATGCTGATGCCTTAAATTCTCATTAACAGAAGACGGACGGAATTCACGACATGAAAAACAAACTGCAACGGGCATGGTAACAGCTTGATGAGCTTTCCAGATTCATTTGGGAACAGGAGTCAACTCTGGCAGGTCTTCATCTCATCTCTGGTCATAAATTTATCAGTATGTCCGTCTGGAAGATTTCCTTCCACTGCAGGTGGTTTTCAAAGAGCAATGGACTTTGAAAAAAAAAAAACTTTTGGAATTCTTATCCGATTATTATCAAATTTGCAGAATATTCTTTTCCACTATAAATCTATTAAATTTCGTCCAAAGATATTAAGCTCGTGTACGGAAGTAATAACATATAATCCGTCGTCAAAAATTCATGGGTCCAACGTGTGTATTGCCATTATTTTAATTTATATGATAGTTTGTACACATATCCACCTCCATGAATAGCAGGTGTTCACTCAATTCAAAATCTAAAAAGAAATTGAACTGAACCAGCAAAAACGTTATAAAAAAGTATAGATTAGGCAATATTCTAAGCCAAAATTAATTTCCAAATCAGGAAACAACGAATTTCTCATTTGCATTTTAAGTGCATACAATACATTTCAAGTATTAGCTCCAAAAAATGTTTCAAGGAAATCACGAAAAAATTGATGCGCAGGAAACTGTTTGCTATCAGAAAAATGTTAAAAACAATCGATCGGTGAAAACTGCGTTTTTGTAAATAGACCTACTTATACGTATCTAATATGTTTTATGTTGCGTTATCTATGTAACTCCACCAAAAGTTGTTGGTTATCGAAAAATTCAGTTTCTCTAAAGCATGTGCATCAATTAATATGTTAAATTAAAATTTTAAAAATGATTTTTCGATCTATTCGCGTGATTTTGAAAGTCCATTGTCCTTCTAAAGAAGACTGCGATCCCTTTTTGTTAACAATCCTTCATTAAAAGGATAAATCGAAATAAGGAATCTAGCTGTCGAGCAGAACGGGAGTGTTTTGGGCGAGAGGTCGCAGGACTTTTCACTGGTCCTGTAACATCAGAAATTATTTTTAAAGTCCTCAGCCGGGAGACCCAAGTTCTTAAATTCTTATATCTTAATTTTTAAGAAAGTAAGTAAAAACAGTTAAAGTATCTGGTAACCAAAACAGTTCTGGGGGCCGCGGTAGCCCCCAGAAATACTCCAGTGCGACGTTAATTAAATACCTATCTATGTAAACAGTTCTGACTCCCTTTTCGTATGAAAATCAAATCAGAATGGAATTACTTCAAAACCGAATTTACTCGTCTAAACAGGCACCATCACGTTCAAAAATCTTTTCCCAACCAGAAACTTTCGGTAAATAATACCGGTTAAAGTCTCCCATACACAAAGCATAGGCATCTTAGAATTGAGTGGAGTTCTTCGGTAGCAACCAATGATGCAAATGAAATGGTGGTTGCTGGATTACTGGGTCCATTTTCCATCACACGTCTACAAAAATCCAAAAGCTGTTCATTTTTATGACGAGATGTAAGTGAGAATAAAAAGGCAAGCCTCTGAAATTCATAATCGAGTGGGATCTACTAACTAAACTTCCAAGCCTTCCCAAGTTGATGCAGATGCACGCGGATGATTTCTTCACTTCAAACTTCGTTTTTTGACAGGTTTTCGAGAGCATGGTGCATTTTTCAACGATTCGTGAACAGAAAGAAGATTTTGAACCACCTTTGTTCGGTTATTTGTCACAACATTGTTTCGAAATGTATATTTTACATGCCTCATGCCTTGGCAGCATTTGTGTCAAGTTTGATTTCACAAAGCTGGCTAATTGGTTTTGTGTTTTATGGAGCAACACGATATTTTGGCCATGCTGGGCTAAATGAATTCACAAAGCTATCTAGAATAACATTGTTACAGATTACAGAGAGTTAATTACAGAGATTTTGAATGCTTTGTGATTTATAAAAAAAAATCACAGTGGAATTTTCCTGAACGAAAATTCATATTGGAACTTTGCGAAAACTTTTCAAAACATGAGCTACACGAATTCATTTGCTACAAAATCATCTACTGCAACGATCTCTACTTAAGAGTCAGAACCTTTCTGGCTACCCGTTACTTTAGCTCCGTTACTCAAATAATCAAATGAGAATTGTATATATATACCTTTGGAAAATAAATAATTTCCTCAATTTTATTTTGTATACCTCTTTTCGCAAACTCCTTGGCCTGGTACATCACAACACACACAACAGCTTACTCAAACCAATACCACCTTCCCTATTTCTCGAACCAGAGCTGATAAATATTTTTATTTATCACCATTTTACTTTTTTCAAAACTAATATATTGCGTCTGTTATAATTAAATCAAACGCTACTCATCAAGGCCAAAATGGTTCAAAATGGCGGAACCTTGCCGCAGCTCTCGAACGAGTGACATAAAGAAGCGTCTTATTTATCGCCATTAGCGCTTGACAGCTAGCTGTACATTTTATGGCCAGAGTGTTTATCTCGCCTTTATTTTTTTATTTTTGTATTTCCTACGCTCAATGTCTGTCTGTAAAGCTTCACCCCTTTTTTTGTTCTCTTTTTTTTGTATCGATAAGGAATTGGCTGCGCCGTGCTCGCATTCCAGCTGTGACTCGACTCACCTTGTGAGGAGGATGGAAGAGGTCACACGTGATGTTGAGAAGATTCGGCATTGGGCAACGGAGCGATTTCAGACGGGTTGAAAGTGAAGTTAGGTGGGGCACTGGCATTTGGGTGCTGCAGTTATGGAAGTTTTATCTCTCTTCTGGGGGTAATTCAATTACTATGATGTTCTATGTGAAAGGAAACATCTCGCTAAAGCACACAAGCACAGATAGAATCGAATTGTGTTGTATAATTGCACTAATAATCCTTCCATATTATTTGCCAAGTGCAACTGAAACAATAGTCTTTATTTGAAACTGCTAGTTATTAATACATGAAATAACAGCAATTGTGGATATGTAATTTAACAATCAGAGGGGCTCACACACATATATCCGTTATACAATCTGCAGTCTTTCCTCGGATCTTTACTTTCGGGATTGATCCCGCACCGTCATCAAAAGCCCGTTGTGTTGCTCCAATGAGACGTTAATTTACCCTATTGGTGTTCACGATCATTTACCCTTAACAAACTGCGCAAACATTTTCGTTTGCATTTTTTTCAGACAGGCTCTTTCTGTACTATTCTCCATCGAACAATAGTTTTACTGATACCTTTCATAATACTTTTTTAACAGAAAATAAAAATATTTGTTTTCTCCCATTTTCTGCAATAACCCGTTGTGTTGCTCTAGCGCGACGTAAATTTAACTACCTTACCATTTTCTGCAATAAATAACCCGTTTTGGATTTGTATGTAATAATGTATAAGTATGTGGCATTCGTTTTAATTATATTGGGGAATTGGATCTTCAGTTCAAAGATTGCCTTATTTACATGCATTTTTGAAACGTTTGAAAAAGAAATCTTTCAACTATTATCTCTTTATGATGTTTTTCTGGATAAGGTGTATTGTAGTTAATCAGGTTGTTTTGTTCAAGGAACAAGTTTTTTGTTCCAGCAAAAGCTCTTCCATTGAACACTTTAAAAATCAGAAAGTTAGTTGGTTTGGGAGTTTTGGGGCGGCGCAAGGGCCATATTTGGCCATATTGCGCCAGAAACAAGACATACAATTCCAAGTAATAGACATAACAATGGAAGTTTTACTGATACAAAAGAGAGAAATACACCAGGGAGGAATCGAACCTGCTCCGCCTACAACTAGCAAAATGCTAGCGCAGTCGGCATAATACCTACTGATCAGCGACGACCCCTTCTAACAGAAATATTTCTACTCTTAATAGTTTTAATCCAAATATAGAGCAATTATCTTACTTCATATGTTCCTGCTCGTTTTAGCAGGTTGATTTTAATTAGTTTTTAATACTTTAAGAAATTTCGTAATTTTAATGGATATTATGTGACTTGTTCGTTCAAAACCACAATTACCGTATACACAGCTATTATTCCCAAATTTAAATTAATTTTTACTAAAATATTTTAATTTTGAGTTTATGTGTGCGAATCATTTCAAGCATTTGTAGTTAGTTTCTTATAAAACCAATCGAACTCACTTGAATCTTCGTCTATTCCCTTTTTAGTTCAATCTTGACTACTCTAAGCAGAAAACACGCACCTGTTCTTTGAGCATCTCTTCTTATTATAAAGCAAAACTGATATCTTTCCAACCAGACAACGGGGACGTAGCTCAGATGGTAGAGCGCTCGCTTAGCATGCGAGAGGTACCGGGATCGATACCCGGCGCCTCCAATTTTTTAACTTTATTTTCTTCAAGATTTGTATGATCTTAATGAATACTTGAGTGATATTCATTTTTGAACTTTAAAAAATTCTTTCATCAATCAGATGCAATGTAGAAAATTCAACAATCGATGGTTTTTGCTTTGTCATGACTAAAAATAACCTCAATCTTATGAAGACACTGAAGAATAAGACATTTCAGAAAATATCTCGGAACTAAAATTATCAAATGTAAACGTGTTTCCAGGTTCACAGAACATGGATATCCAATGGACTATAATCTCCAATACGAAATACATATAGATGATTTTGAAACTGGAGCGTATTTATGCTCTACACAAAATTAACATCCAGTCCTCATTCATTATTTACGATGATTTGTAGGCGGTTAAATTCCTCCCTGGGTGTATTTTTCTCTTCTGTTCAGTGAAGTTTTTCATGTGTGTTCCACTTGTCCATTTATTTGCCGTTGTCTGTCTTGTGTTTGGCACAGCTTGACTAAATATGGTCCTTGAGCCATAAAACTCAACCAACTGTTCACAGATATTCATTTAATCATGCAAGTAGTTTCGACGGGATATCTTGTCCATCAAGATCTGACGCTTTACTAAGAACGAGATAAAACTGCCTGATTACTGTGGAAAACAGTCTCCCTTGCCCAGAATTGGTGACAATTTTTAGCT
The DNA here is from genome assembly GCA_933210815.1 of Meta bourneti. Classification (NCBI taxonomy): domain Eukaryota; kingdom Metazoa; phylum Arthropoda; class Arachnida; order Araneae; family Tetragnathidae; genus Meta; species Meta bourneti. The sequence goes on from OW119929.1 coordinate 86,532,676, forward strand.
TACTTTTGTATCAGAGGCCGGTAACTGCAAGGCAGGTTTTGAAACAAAAATAAGCCATCAGGAGGGTTAATTGAAGATCAACTGTGTCGGCTAACCCACACTTTAAATAAAAGGAAGAATTCTTCATCCATTTCCATCAATACAATATTGATAGATTTTATAAATATTATATTACATATTTAAAAAATATTTTTTATTATGCATGTAAGTATCTATCCGCAAATAATTAGAATTTCTTTAATTGCAAAAGACATGTCTCAGTATGTATGATGTAGTAAGTTTCCAATACATGGTTTGTGAATATAAGTTTCCCAATTTCTTTGTTTAAGGGATTTCTAGAATGTTTCAAGTTTTCAAAATAGATTTCTACCTCTCTTTTACAAAACGCAAAGTTGAGAATATATGAATGGAGTCATTGTGCATTACCATGCGCGTACTTACAAGTTAACTCTTCCTGACTTCCAAAGGAGGTTTTTACAAACGAGGAAGTTGAGTATGTACAGATAACAAATGAATATTGCGGAACACAAACGCCCCTTATGGATAAAAAAAGTCACAACCACTACCCTACCTTCTCGGCACTTGCGCAACACAAACGGAAGAAAGTTATTTGATGAACACTAGGAGTTCAAAATTCTTACCCCATCCCTAGTCATTAACTTTCACTGATGATCCCAATAAATGGTTCTCGGGAGATAGGTCAGCTGTAAGATTGTAACTCAATTACTTAAGGACACGATATTTCGTGTTCCTCTTCCTACCACTGAGTGTCAAACTTGAAATTAGGTGTCGCATCTCCTGGTTCCCTACACAGGGCCTTGGGGTGTACTTTCATGAAGGAAACAGCATCCGTCGTGACAAATGTCCAGTTTGCTAAACACAGTGATGAGAAATAATAAGTACCTTAGTACAAGTGAAGAGGAATACTGATTTCGTTAATAGAGTTTTGATGATAGATTCATAATGAAGATGATATCAATGCCATGCATGTTTACTGTATCTTGCCACCTTAAACTCAATCGGAATCTGTGAGAAGTCTGACGTCCAACCTCTTCGAAATGGTAAAGGTTAGTTATATAAATTAAGGCTACTTAGGTATAATAATAATCTCTCATTTGATATTCTAATATCTAATGGCTCGTAACCCTCCAAGTGGTTTCGACGAGATTTTTCGCGATCAAGGTACTGCCGAATTTCTTTATGATGACGAGATTAAGATCTGGTTTGTTTTATTCCTTATAACGAGATATCTCGTCCATCAATATCTCGTCAGTCTTGCTAATGACGAGAGACACCTAGTCATTAGCACAGAGACAACCACGTGGAGGCTTAATGGGTGGTGAAAGATAAGGGAGATCACCACCCCTTGAAAACTAATTTTTGAGTTCGTTGGTTGATGGGATTTCAATAGCGCAAGGGAAAAGCATGGCCAAGTTGGGCCAAACAGAGGATGAACAGAAATGACTATAGAATTTTTTTATGCAACGAGGAAGGTAAAAAAGAAGGAAACACCTGAAAAGGCGAAGTTAAACTGAAGGGAGGACAGATCATTAGATTATTTCGATCCCCGTGTTTACTCAAAGATGTTGTGATCCCCGTGTTTACTCAAAGAAAGTAAACTCCCTAAGGGAACTAAGTTTTTATGCATTAGAAACGTCTATGTAAGAGGATAACTCTCTTCACCTATAAAATTTTTTAAACTTTTTTCCGGCATAGTATACTTTAAAGAGTCAAACGTAAGGCTTTTATCAAAAAGATGTTATAGGGCTGTAGTTTGAAGGAAAAGAAGAAATTTCAGTCAGGTGTTAAAATCGATGAATTATAGGTTGCTGATCTTGGTATCACTCCTGTAACCTCAGAGGCTTATTATAACTCAAAAATCTAAATTTTCAAGAAAAAACCTAGTTCCAGTTACATTGCATTGAATTGTGAAGTAGTTATTAGAAAATAGAGCGGATTTCGTTCGCCAACTTAGCCACTGTCTAACTATGCTTTATTTGAGCAATAAAGCTGCATAATATTGCAAAAGCTACACGGAGGAGCTCGCTGGTTTAATAAAATTATTTTCGTTTCCTGATGGCAGAAGGTAATGAGAAATCTGGAAGATAGAAATCAGCATAGAAAAGAAAATGTGAGCGAACACGAAAATAAATTTAGATCCCAATAATAAAGAATAGTCTTCAAAAAGTGAATAGGATATAACTGTAGGTTGTGTCCTATTGTTGTAACAGGACTAAGATGTGAACTCTTTGCTATGCACTTTGTTTCAAAAAGATTAAAACACGAATGAATTCTGGTACAAGAGGCTCTGGATTCGAAACCCAATCAAAACATTTCCATCCTTGTGGTAGAAAAGAATCGTGATTCAGGTCCTAAAGCCTGAAAAGGACAAGACCTTCTGAACTATCGTCCAATTGGCTGACTGTATAAAACCTTAGAACGTGTGGTATAGACTCGTCTCTTGTAAGTACTAGAAATGTATTCCTTCGCATCAGAATGACTTAAAAAGAAAGTTCCGCTCTTGGTAACAAAGTTCATTGGACTTCAGTTCGTATATGTAAATTCAATGTGTAACTGACTCAATACTTAAAAATATATAAAGAAATTTTCCTTTCTAACCCTCAACTCTACTCTTGTGTAATTTTTATAATCATGCGTTTAGCACAACTTGTCCAGTTTTGAACCTCACGCCATAAAATCCGATTTCCAATTCAATCCCATCCTGATCATAGCATAGTTTGTATTAGTTCAGAATCAACTTTAAGAAGTAGCTTGCGGGTCTAATTAAACCTCGTCGAGGAAAAAATGACCGTAGAACAGGAAACCAAGACAGAAAAACAACGAAAACCGCTGATATTTAAATGTTTGTGTTAGGAAATTTTGATTTAAAAAATGTTTTATAAATTTTAAAACATGGAGGCGCCGGGTATCGATCCCGGTACCTCTCGCATGCTAAGCGAGCGCTCTACCATCTGAGCTACGCCCCCGTCACAAGAAAAGCAGCGGATTAAGTATATCACGATGAAAAGATAATAAGGTCATACCAACAAGACACGAGAATGCCCCAGGCACAGGTGTGTCCGCTGTTAAAAGTGAACGTAAAAGCAGTAAAATAAAAATATGCAAGGACGGTTAATGCACTTTACGATCAATTTGTCTCAGGCGTCATAATCTATCTTTGGCCAATGTTATGTCAAACTATAGGAAAATCACCCCCTTTCTTGGTGCATCGTTCACAGTACAGCAAATTCAAAGGTATCATTCGATAGGGAAAAGCATCTTCTACAAATTCATTTCAATAAAAACTACATAAGGCCCGACTTCATATCAAAATTCCGATAAGCTACAAAATTTTCAATCGCAATACATAGTTTCGATACCTTAACGCGCCTGGTGGCTGTCTCGATGATATATCTCTTCATTAGCAAAACTGACCAGGTCTTGATGGATGAGATATCTCGTCGAAACCGCTTAGAGGGTTAGGTATCCATTGTGAGGTGTCATCCGTTCTGTATCTGAATTGTATCCCCGTTGACTCGTGTATCTCATTTCTCAGTTTTTCTAGAAAATGTGGATCAGCCGACTGTTGAATGAATATCTCTATAGGACTGGTTCAGTTTTACGGCGCAAGGGCAATATTTGTCCAAACTGGTGTCAATAAGACAGCGGCAAGAAAATGGACACATGGAATACAGATGGAAAGTTTTACTGACCAAAAAGAATTAAATACACCCTAAGAGAAATCGAACTTGCACCACCTACAAAACGCCTGTGACGGATGAGAAGTGGATATTTCTTTTATAGAGCATTAATGTATTCTACTTTCAAAATCATCCATCCCCATATTCCTTATTAGGAATTCTAATACACTGAATATCTATGTCCTGTGTATAGGGAAATTTTTCTTGATGGAAAATAAGCGTAGATTTTGTCATTTTAGTTATTGTACCAAGGTTATTTTCTTAAATGTGTTGCTCTCTAGTTTTTCATAGTATTGATGATATTTTTGTCCACGACAAAGCAAAAACTGTCCATCGTTGAATTTTTATATCACATCTGATTGCTGAAAGAAGTAATTTTTTAATTTCAAAAATGAAAATCACTCAAGTATTTATTAAGATCATACAAATCTCGAAGAAAAAAAAATAAGAAACATCTTTTAATTAATTATTAAGATTATCCTGATGAAAATTCGGAAGAAAATCAAGTTTTAAAATACTTTTTTAAAAGTTGGAGGCGCCGGGTATCGATCCCGGTACCTCTCGCATGCTAAGCGAGCGCTCTACCATCTGAGCTACGCCCCCGGTGCAAGGAAAGCAACGGATTAAGTATATCACGATGAAAAGATAATAAGGACAGATTGGCGTGACACGAGATTGCCCCATTCACAGGTGTGTCCGCTGTTAAAAGTGAACTTAAGAGAAGTAAAATAAAGATATTCAATGACGGTTAATGCCCTTAACGATCAATTTGTCTGAAGCGTCATAATCTATCTTTAGCAGTATGTCTTATGTCCAAGTACAGGGTAAAAAACGACACCCTCTTTCTTCGTGCATTGTTCACAGTACAGCAAATTCAAAGACATCATTAGATAGGAAAAGACACCTACTACAAATTCATTTGAATAAAAATTACACAACGCTCGACTTCATATCAAATTTCCGATAAGTTACGAAAGTTTCAATCTGAATGCATAGTTTGAATGCCTTAACTCTCCTGGTGGTTGTCTCGACGATGTATCGCTTCATTATCAAAACTGATCAGGTGTTGATGGACGATATATCTCGTCATTAGAAGAAATCGGAACAGATCTTGATCTCGTCATCATAAAATAAATCTGCAATATCTCGATGACGAGATACCTTGTCATTAGTAAAGTTCTTAACATCTTGATGGACGAGATATCTCGTCGAAACCACTTGGAGAGTTAAGCATCTATTGGAAGATGTCATTCGGTAGGTATCTTACTTGTGTCCTCGTTGACTCATTTCTTCCTTTTTTTACAAAATGTGTGTCAGCCAACTGTTGAAGTACGACCCTCATTTAACCGTCCTGATGGTTTATTTTGGTGTCGGAAACTGCCCTGTAGTAACCGACCTCTGATACTAAAACCTAATCCAGACTGTCACTAGTTCTGAGCAAAGGAGACTTTTTCCTACTTGGACCTTCATTCCCTTGGAGTAATAGAGCAGTTTTATCTCGACGAGATATCTCGTCATAAACAAAACATCAGATATAGATGAACGAGATAGCTTGTTGAAACCACTTGGAATGTTAAATCCATTTATATGTAGGGTTGATTGGATTTTATGACGGTTGGTTGGTTTTTGGAGTTTTATGGCACAAGAGCCATATTTGGCCATGCTGCGCCAGACACAAGACACTATCAAGGAATTGACACACGACGTACAATTTAAAGTAATTGACACACACACACACAGTGAAAGCTTTACTGACACAGAAGAGAGAAATAAACCCAGGTAGGAATGGGTTTTATGGGCGGTTGGTTTTTGGTGTTTTATGGCAAGGGCCATATTTGGCCATGCTGCGCCAGACACAATACACTATCAAGTAATTGACACACGACGTACAATTTAAAGTAATTGACACACACACATAGTGAAAGCTTTACTGACACACAAGAGAGAAATAAACCCAGGTAGGAATGGGTTTTATGGGCGGTTGGTTTTTGGTGTTTTATGGCAAGGGCCATATTTGGCCATGCTGCGCCAGACACAATACACTATCAAGTAATTGACACACGACGTACAATTTAAAGTAATTGACACACACACATAGTGAAAGCTTTACTGACACACAAGAGAGAAATAAACCCAGGTAGGAATGGGTTTTATGGGCGGTTGGTTTTTGGTGTTTTATGGCAAGGGCCATATTTGGCCATGCTGCGCCAGACACAATACACTATCAAGTAATTGACACACGACGTACAATTTAAAGTAATTGACACACACACATAGTGAAAGCTTTACTGACACACAAGAGAGAAAGAAACCCAGGTAGGAATGGGTTTTATGGGCGGTTGGTTTTTGGTGTTTTTTGGCAAGGGCCATATTTGGCCATGCTGCGCCAGACACAATACACTATCAAGTAATTGACACACGACGTACAATTTAAAGTAATTGACACACACACATAGTGAAAGCTTTACTGACACACAAGAGAGAAATAAACCCAGGTAGGAATGGGTTTTATGGGCGGTTGGTTTTTGGTGTTTTATGGCAAGGGCCATATTTGGCCATGCTGCGCCAGACACAATACACTATCAAGTAATTGACACACGACGTACAATTTAAAGTAATTGACACACACACATAGTGAAAGCTTTACTGACACACAAGAGAGAAATAAACCCAGGTAGGAATGGGTTTTATGGGCGGTTGGTTTTTGGTGTTTTATGGCAAGGGCCATATTTGGCCATGCTGCGCCAGACACAATACACTATCAAGTAATTGACACACGACGTACAATTTAAAGTAATTGACACACACACATAGTGAAAGCTTTACTGACACACAAGAGAGAAATAAACCCAGGTAGGAATGGGTTTTATGGGCGGTTGGTTTTTGGTGTTTTATGGCAAGGGCCATATTTGGCCATGCTGCGCCAGACACAATACACTATCAAGTAATTGACACACGACGTACAATTTAAAGTAATTGACACACACACATAGTGAAAGCTTTACTGACACACAAGAGAGAAATAAACCCAGGTAGGAATGGGTTTTATGGGCGGTTGGTTTTTGGTGTTTTATGGCAAGGGCCATATTTGGCCATGCTGCGCCAGACACAATACACTATCAAGTAATTGACACACGACGTACAATTTAAAGTAATTGACACACACACATAGTGAAAGCTTTACTGACACACAAGAGAGAAATAAACCCAGGTAGGAATGGGTTTTATGGGCGGTTGGTTTTTGGTGTTTTATGGCAAGGGCCATATTTGGCCATGCTGCGCCAGACACAATACACTATCAAGTAATTGACACACGACGTACAATTTAAAGTAATTGACACACACACATAGTGAAAGCTTTACTGACACACAAGAGAGAAATAAACCCAGGTAGGAATGGGTTTTATGGGCGGTTGGTTTTTGGTGTTTTATGGCAAGGGCCATATTTGGCCATGCTGCGCCAGACACAATACACTATCAAGTAATTGACACACGACGTACAATTTAAAGTAATTGACACACACACATAGTGAAAGCTTTACTGACACACAAGAGAGAAATAAACCCAGGTAGGAATGGGTTTTATGGGCGGTTGGTTTTTGGTGTTTTATGGCAAGGGCCATATTTGGCCATGCTGCGCCAGACACAATACACTATCAAGTAATTGACACACGACGTACAATTTAAAGTAATTGACACACACACATAGTGAAAGCTTTACTGACACACAAGAGAGAAATAAACCCAGGTAGGAATGGGTTTTATGGGCGGTTGGTTTTTGGTGTTTTATGGCAAGGGCCATATTTGGCTATGCTGCGCCAGACACAATACACTATCAAGTAATTGACACACGACGTACAATTTAAAGTAATTGACACACACACATAGTGAAAGCTTTACTGACACACAAGAGAGAAATAAACCCAGGTAGGAATGGGTTTTATGGGCGGTTGGTTTTTGGTGTTTTATGGCAAGGGCCATATTTGGCCATGCTGCGCCAGACACAATACACTATCAAGTAATTGACACACGACGTACAATTTAAAGTAATTGACACACACACATAGTGAAAGCTTTACTGACACACAAGAGAGAAATAAACCCAGGTAGGAATGGGTTTTATGGGCGGTTGGTTTTTGGTGTTTTATGGCAAGGGCCATATTTGGCCATGCTGCGCCAGACACAATACACTATCAAGTAATTGACACACGACGTACAATTTAAAGTAATTGACACACACACATAGTGAAAGCTTTACTGACACACAAGAGAGAAATAAACCCAGGTAGGAATGAGTTTTATGGGCGGTTGGTTTTTGGTGTTTTTTGGCAAGGGCCATATTTGGCCATGCTGCGCCAGACACAACACACTATCAAGTAATTGGCACAAGACGTACAGTATAAAGTAATTGGCACAAGACGTACAGTATAAAGTAATTGACACACACAGTGAAAGCTTTACTGACACAGAAGAGAGAAATAAACCCAAGGAGGAATGGGTTTTATGGCTGAAGGACCATATTTGGGCGAAGCTGTGCCAAACTAAAGACAGGAAACGTCAAGTGGAACGTGAAACAAACATGGTAAGTTTACTGACCCAGAAGATAAAAATACACCTAGGAAGGATTCGAACCTGCACAACCTACACCTCTTCTATTTTGCAGAATAAGAAGAGGATGTTCATTTTATAGGGTATAAATACGCTCGTCTCTTAAAATAATCCATCTGTATTTCTTATTGGAGAAATAGTACACTGGATATTCATGTTCTGTGGTAGGTGGTATTTTAATTAGTACACATTAGAGCAACACAACGGGCTAATGGTGACGATCCGGAATCAATCCCGAAGGGAAAGACCGAGGACAACACCACGTAACTTTGAACCACGGTCAGATGACGAGGTAACACCTGTGCTGGCACCCCACTTTTCAAACTTCCACACCATGCCAACGTCAGGACATTTGAAGCCACGATGGATTTAACATGCACCAGCTCCCTTTGTACACGGGGGTCTTTGGTTGGTTTCGAACTCACAACCCTCCGGTTACTATTCCGTTACTCTTCCAACCGGACTACCACGGCCCTTATACTCTGTGAATCTGAAAATATTTCTTGGTGGACAATACACGTACATTTGATACTTTTAGTACCAAGATATTTTCTGAAGCGTCCTGTTTTCTAGTGTCTTCATACGATTGAAGGTATGTTTAGTCACGATGTAGAAAAAATTGTCTGTCTTTGAACTTCTATATTGCACTGATTGATGAAATAAGTAACTTTGTTTTAATTTCCAAAATGAATGTTATACACCCATTTATCATAATCACGCAAATCTTGAAAGTCAAGTAAAAAAGCAATTTTTAAAAAACTGGAGGCGCCGGGTATCGATCCCGGTACCTCTCGCATGCTAAGCGAGCGCTCTACCATCTGAGCTACGCCCCCGTTGCCTGATTGGAGAGATATCAGTTTTGCTTTATAATAAGAGTAAAAGTACGCTCAAAGAACAGGTGCGTGTTCGTTGCTTATAGTAGCCAAGATTGCACTAAAAAGATAATCGTCGAAAATTTATTCAAGTGGGTTAGATTTTTTTAATAAAAATCTTACTACAAACGTTAGGGTTCACCTCACTCCTTACTTTGTCAAAACTAGTTTTGTGTCAGAGGCATATTGGCCAATGCTAGTTAAAGTTTAAATTCAGTGAGGTTTTAAGGTGGGTGAGGTTTTAAGGCGCAATTTAAAACGAGAAAGAGAGATTCAGGAGCACATATGGAACATTCACAAAGATCTTAGTAGCAAAATTGACTTTTCCTTTATTGTTGGTTATTAATCCAAAACAAAAATTGAACTTAAGCCACGCTCCCTTCAATTAACGTTATCCTGAAGTTTTGGATATTTCTGTATTTTTCCTTTCAAAAAGAGCTAATATCAAACCGTCGCATATTGGATATCTCTTATCGCATAGAGGTGGCCATACTTCGTTATATAAGTTATTTTTATGAATAAAAAAATACCGATTCACACCCCTTAAAAATTTAGGGCGCTTAATTGAAAGCAGCGTGGCTTAAGTTCAAAAAATTCTTTTATTTAAAAATAACAGAGGACGATTTAGCCATTTTCACAAATAAAATATATGTGTGATCGTGTCATACATGATAGTGAAACGCCCCTTAAGACCAAAAGGTAAAAAAAAATAATGTAAAAACAAAATGGAGGCGCCGGGTATCGATCCCGGTACCTCTCGCATGCTAAGCGAGCGCTCTACCATCTGAGCTACGCCCCCGGTGCAAGGAAAGCAACGGAATAAGTATATCACGACGAAAACAGGTAACGGTCAGATTAAGAAGTAAAAATATTGTTTCAGATGAATTACAAATGAAGAAATAATCGAAAGTGAATCAGAACCTGCATGATGAACGGAACGCTGAAGTAGTGAGGCAAACTGCCTTCGGCACAGGTGTGTCATTTCTCAATCAATGAAAGTCATAAAATCGGAACGCAACATGGACATTTTGATTATATTATCTCCGGTTTATCTAAATAACGATCCTCCATCTTTTGCATATTGTATCATGAAATAATTTCAATTGATATCCACATGGCTATGTAGTTCCAATAATAACTGCATTAGTTCCAGTAGGTTTTCATAGTTTGTGTATCCGCTGTAGCCCGGTTGAGGAAGGGTGGTAGGTAGTTGAATTAACGTCGCACTGGAGCAGGCTATTGTCGACGGTCCGAGATCGATCCCGAAGGGAAATACCCGATGACAACACTTCTTAAATTTGAACCAAGGCCAATGACGAGGTCACACCTGAGCTGCCACCCCATTCTCTAAACTTCCACATCACTCCAACGTGAGGAAATTTTGAGGCCACAACACATTTAACGTGCAACAATCCTCACGTGCATGACGGTCTTTAGTTGAATAAAGTTTCGAACTCTCAACCGGCCTGTTGCTAATCCGTTAATCTTCCGTTACGAAGCCCGAGGTGTTGTCCTTGGATCTTGTACTTCGGGATGGATCTCGGACCGTCGCCAATAGCCCGATGTGTTGCTTCAGTGTGACATTGATTTAACTACCTACCTTAAAATAGGCCCACGAAGAATCTGCGAACCCTCTCCCTACTCTTTTCTGTAACTATGGTACCGTTTGCCACGATCTATGCACCGAACATTTTTATCCAGTTCTATTAAGGTGAGTGATTCCTTTGTTAAGAGATAGATAAAGTGCACTGGGATGAAAAAATTTAAAAACTAGGAAAATTATTGGTTGGAAAATGAAACCTCAGTTGCTTCATTTATGTGTGTTGTGTTTTAGTACCAATTCGCTGTTTTACGTATTTCATTCTCGATATTGTGAGTTTCTTTGGCCTGAGACAAATTAATGCTGACCAGAAGGAACCACTGTATCTGGCTCCCCTTTGAATTGGAAAGGGGGGTGTTCGTGGAAATGTCGTTACTGGGCGTTAGATCGGGTGAGGAAAAATTTCAGGGGGAGAGAAAAAGAGGAAAACAGAAGAGACTGGTGGGAGAGACGACACGGAGAAGAAAGTACGTAAAAGGGTCCAGTCGAGAAAAGTGAACGATTGATTTGCAATTGAACTGTAAATAGAATGCATATATGGGGATACTCGAATTGAAAATATGATGCGACTTAACTCACAGATATGAAATATACGAGTAAGTAGACTGAGCATTGCTATTGAGAGGAGCTTTAAAAAGTGTGACCAACATGTCGACCAGTTGACACGCTCTGTGAGAAATTAACTTGGTTGATCCAATTTGGCATCCTGTCGCCTCATTTGGCGATATAACATAATATGACAAAGTAGATGTGTGAATGCGCATTTTTATAGATTGACGACAGAAATGGTGAAATCGCCAAACTCTACTGTGTCGGGTGGACCAATCAGATGACAAATCAATGGATAGGCGTTTTCTACCATCCGGTGGACCAATGGTGAAAGATCACTTCCACCCGCAAACGAATGTAGTCTAATGGTTGAACTGTAAATAGAAAGTATATATGGGGGTACTCGAATTGAAAATAGGATGTGACTTAACTCACAGATATGAAATATACGAGTAAGTTGACTCAGCATTGCTATTGAGAGGAGCTTTAAAAAGCGTGACCAACATGTCGACCAGTAGACACGTGACTGCTCTGTGAGAAATTAACTTGGTTGGCAAATTTGGCATCCTGTCGCCAATGGTGGACCAATGGTGAAAGATCGCTTCCACCCGCAAACGAATGTAGTCTAATGGTCACGTTGTTACCAGTTTTGGTCACATCACCTCGGACACATAAAAATATTACCATTGCTAACTACTTTTATATTTTCCCTATGACTTAACTGTATTGACATTAACTTTAATCATGTCTTGTCCTTAGTTTTGATTCTGTTGAGTATTTTCTCAGAGTGCACAGACAACCCCACTACCCGTGGTGACATCACTTATGACAGTTGGAGGACAGTTTGAAAGACTGCTCAGCCGCTCCCTCGTTTTTTTTACTTCTAAGGGGACTGCTTGCCGGTCATGAACCTCCTATCCTTGCTGTCTGTTATATCGTTAATTGTTGTTAATAAAATTGTTGTTTGTTAATCCCGAGTTCAATTTTTTCAAATCAAGCTCAGAACACGGACCGATTAACGTGTCCAAACAGATTCTAGATTTATTTATGAGGAGTTTATATTGAATGTAGCAGTGTTGTGTACCTCTTAAGAAAGCACATTTCAATGCATTTTGAAGCATCCCAAAATTCATCTCATAAAGTAGAAAATAAATGTTTAATAAGTACTTACCATTAGAAGTCATCTCTAGTAGTATGTAGAAAGAGAAAGGTTCATTATAGATATTATCCGTCAGTTTCTGATAATTATCAATCTGATTTGGGAGACTCAGACAGAAACTTAATTGTAAAAATATTTTTGAAGGCAATGAGCTCGCGGCCACCAATGAGTTTGCTTTCCTCTTTTCTGATATAGCGACGTACTATACACTAAGTCTTGAATAGTCTCACGATATTTTTGACTTCCAAATAATATGAATAGTTATATTAGTCATCCCTCAAGTTTTAGAAAGGTCTCTGTCAGAATAATGGAGAAGCTAAGAGTTTCAAGTGTCCACTTCATAAAAAAATTCTTATTGGTTCACCATAAATTCACCTGATTAAATGTTTCAATATTTTGGGATTCATTTAAATGAATATGAAAATTTCTTTGTCCGAAAAATTGAAAGTACAAAAATTTTTTATTGTCATTCGGTCAAAAAAATAAGAAGGCGCTTTAACTAATTACACCACGGGGCACGATGCTTGATCCGAGAATAGCGAGCACTAATGGTATGAAAAAGATTAGGAAATATTTCTTCCGTTCGTGTAATACTTGGTCAGCCCAAAATTAAATACAGAATCACATAGAGATGAACACATACTTTGAAAATTCATTAACGGATTGTTGCAAATAGCTTAGATTTCCACCAAAAAATGATTATTATCGTTGGTGGTTAGGCATGAAGGACGTGACGAAAAGCGTGATACGGACCAAAGAACGGCAATCCATCAAATTTGTATAAAAAAATTTCTTAAATGTTCACCTTATGATCAAAAAGTGAGGAGGTATATCACAATGAAACTTTAGTAGCGAAAATTTCCTTTACGATATCATGTGTGGTAACGTATCGCTCTTCTAAAGGAGAATGTTTACGAGCTTCACCTGTAGTCAATATCGTTACAGGCATAGATATCCTTCCAAAAAGAAAATGCTTGCGTCAAATAATTCAAATCCTCTCGCTCATTTGGAATTGATCAGACGACATTCCAATTCCGACAAATTTCAACCCTCTTTTACAAATTTCTCAACAATCATTTACTCGCTTTTACTGGCTTAATTTTTTTTCTACAAAACACATATGTTAGAGCAATTTTCATTTGTATTGACGTTTCGTCGTTCCACCTTCGAAACAATAGACAAACGCATAGGTGTATTGAAAAATAAAAGTATTTAATTTTTAACTTAAAAAGCAGCACATATTTGAAATACTCTACTGAGAGAAATATACAAGGAACGAAATTCCAAGCAGGCGCCGACGAGATTCGAACTCGTGATCTCCTGTTTACTAGACAGGCGCTTTAGCCAACTAAGCCACGGCGCCGATGCCTGATCCGGGAATAGCTAGAACTATTGGTATGGTAAAGATAATTAGGCAGCCTTTCATCCGTTTGCCTATTACTTGGTCAACCCACAACTAAATACAGCATCACTTAAAAAGGACCACATACTCTACAAATTCATAAACGGATTGTTGCAAATAGCTTAGATTTTCACTAAAACTTAATTAACTTTGGTGGTATTCATGAAGGACGATTCGAATAGCGTGATACGGCCAAAGAACTGCAATCCATCAAATTTGTATGAAAAAGTTTCTTAAATGTTCACTTTAAGATCAAAGAGTGATGAGGTATATCACACACAATGAAACTGCAGTTGCGAAAATTTCCCTTACGATATCATTTGTGGTAAGAAACGTATTGCACTTCAAAACGAGAATGTTTACGAGCTTCACCTATAGTCAATATCATTACAGGCATAGATATCCTTCCAAAACGAAAATTCTTGTGTCAAATAATTCAAATCTTCTCGCCCATTTGGAATTGATCAGACGACATTCCAATTCAGACAAATTTCAACTCTTTTACAAATTTCTCAACAATCATTTACTTGCTTGTTTCTGATGCTTTTAATAAATTAAATGTCTTTTTTTCAAACCTCTTATGTTATAGCAATTTTCATTTGAATGGACGTTTCGTCGTTCCACCTTCGAAAGAATAGACAAACGCATTGGTGTATTGGAAAATAAAAGTATTTAATTTAGAACATAAAATAAGATAATGTTGCACCGATTTGTATTATTCCACTGAGAGAAATTTTCAAGAAAATGAAATTCCAAGCAGGCGCCGACGAGATTCGAACTCGTGATCTCCTGTTTACTAGACAGGCGCTTTAGCCAACTAAGCCACGGTGCCGATGATTGTTCCGGGAATAGCTAGAACTATTGGTATGATAAAGATAATTAGGCAGCCTTTCATCCGTTCGTCTATTGCTTGGTCAGCCCACAACTAAATACAGCATCACTTAGAAAGGAAAAGATAATCTACAAATTCAAAAACGGATTGTTGCAAATAGCTTAGATTTCCACTAAAAACATAATTATCTTTGGTGGTAGTCATAAAGGACGATACGAATATCATGATACTGTCCAAAGAAGTGCAATCCATCAAATTTGTTCGTCATCTGACCGTGGTTCAAAATTACGTGGTATTGTCCTCGGGTCTTTCCCTTTGGTATTGATCCCGGACCGTCACCAATAGCCCGTTGTGTTTCTCCAGTGTGACGTTAATTGAAATACCCTCCATCAAATTTGCATACAAAAGTTTCTTAAATGTTCACCTTAAGATCAAAAAGTGAGGAGGTATATCCCAATGAAACTGCAGTTGCGAAAATTTCCCTTACGATATCATTGGTGGTAAGAAACGTATCGCACTTCAAAACGAGAATGTTTACGAACTTCACCTGTAGTCAATATTGTTTCAGGCATTGATATCCTTCCAATACGAAATTGCTAGTGTCAAATTTTTCAAATCCTCTCGCCCATTTGGAATTGATCAGACGGCATTCCAATTCAGACAAATTTCAATACTCTTTTACAAATTTCTCAACAATCATTTACTTGCTTGTTCCTGAAGCATTTACTGACTTAAATGTCTTTTCTACAAACCATTTATGTTAGAGCAATTTTCATTTTTTTACGTTTCGTCGTTCCACCTTCGATAAAATAGACAAACTCAACTGTGTATTGAAATATAAAAGTACTTAATTTTGAGCATAAAATGAGAAAATGCTGCACATATTTGAAATATTCTACTAAGAGAAATTTTCAAGAAAATGAAATTCCTAGCAGGCGCCGACGAGATTCGAACTCGTGATCTCCTGTTTACTAGACAGGCGCTTTAACCAACTAAGCCACGGTGCTGATGATTGTTCCGGGAATAGCTAGAACTATTGGTATGATAAAGATAATTAGGCGCAGCCTTTCATCCGTTCGTCTATTACTAGGTCAACCCACAACTAAATACAGCATCACTTAGAAAGGAAAATATACTCTACAAATTCATAAACGGATTGTTGCAAGTAGCTTAGATTTCCACTAAAAACATAATTATCTTTGGTGGTAATCATGAATGACGATACGAATAGCATGATACGGGCCAAAGAAGTGCAATCCATCAAATTTGTATACAAAAGTTTCTTAAATGTTCACTTTAAGATAAAAAAATTGAGAAGGTATATCACAATGAAACTGCAGTTGTTGCGAAAATTTCCCTTTGGATACCATGCGTTTTAAGAAACGTATAGCTCTTCCAAACGAGAATGTTTACTAGCTTCACCTGTAGTAAATATTGTTTCAGGAATAGATATCCTTCGAATACGGAACTGCTAGTGTCAAAATTTTCAAATCCTCTCGCCCATTTGGAATTGATCAGACGACATTCCAATTCAGACAAATTTCAACTATCTTTCAAAAATTTCTCAACAATCATTTACTTGCTTGTTTCTGATGCTTTTAATAACTTAAATGTCTTTTCTACAAACCACTTATGTTAGAGCAATTTTCATTTGTATTGACGTTTCGTCGTTCCACCTTCGATAAAATAGACAAACTCTACTGTGTATTGAAAAATAAAAGTATTTAATTTTGAGCATAAAATGAGAAAATGCTGCATCTTTTCGAAATATTCTATTGAGGGAAATTTTCAAGAAAATTTAGTTCCAAGCAGGCGTCGACGAGATTCGAACTCGTGATCTCCTGTTTACTAGACAGGCGCTTTAACCAACTAAGCCACGGCGCCCTATTCTTGATTTTGGAATAGCAAGCACTATTGTTATTAAAAAGTTAATTAAGAAACATTTCATCCGTTCGTGACTTGATCAGTTCGCATATAAATACAGCATCACTTAGAAAGAACCACATACTTTGCAAATTTATAAACGAGTAGCAAATAGCTTAGATGTGCAATAAAAACATTATTATCGTTGGTGATAGGCATGAAGGGCGTTACGAATTGCGTAATATATGCAAAGAACTTCAATCCATCAAAACTGTATGAAGAAGTTTCTTAAATGTTCACTTTAATATAAAGAATTGTGGATGTATATCACAATGAAACTGCAGGAGTTGCGAAAATTTACCGTTGTATTCCATGTAAGGTAACAAACGTATCACTCTTCTTGTCGACGAAAACGTTTACTCACTTCACATGTAATCAATATTGTTTCAGAGATAGATATCCTGACAATACGAAACTGCTAGTGTCAAATTTTTCAAATCCTCTCACCCATTTGGAATTGATTAGACGACATTCTAATTCAGACAAATTTCAACTTTTACAACTTTCTCAAAAATCATTTACTTGCTTTTTATGCTTTTACTGACATAAATGTCTTTTCGTCACCTGTCCTTCCAAACCACCTGTGTTAGAGAAATTATCATTTGTATTGATGTTTCGTCGTTCCACCATCGAAACAATAGGCAAATTCAACGGTGTAGTGAAAAATAAAAGTATTTTGAACATAAAATTAGAAAATTTTGCCTCCTTTTGAAGTATTCTACTCGTGAGAGAAATTTTCAGGAAAATGAAATTCCATGCTGGCGCCGATGTGTTTCGGATTCGTGATCTCCTGTTTACTAGACAGGCGCTTAACCAACTAATTCGCGGATAAAAATTAGAATCGCAGGAACAATAAAAATGTATATAAAAGTGAAGTTATTGCATTTGATGTCTCTCCTCCCAATATCGCTCGGTTTTTCGAGACCAGGTCGATAGCACTGCGCCAATGAATATGATCCCCATACATCAAATCTTCATCTTTACAAAAACAGCAATTTGGGTTGGTTAGTAGATCAAAACCTCAAAGGTGTCCCCTCAAACACGGGACATCTACTCTACAAATTCGTATGCACGAATATTTCACAATTTTCATAGATGTAGAGTCTTCATTTCAAATTTTTTTTTTTCATAAGTTAAAAAAAAATTCTATGACAATATCTCGTTTCGATGCCTTGATAAATTCTACGTCATTACATTAGTCCAAATATAAGATTTCGTGAATTTCCTGCCGTTTCGACGGGAGAGAAATAACGTGAAATCCGACATTCATTTCAGGATTCATCTAAATATTGAAAACCTTAATTTATAGAACCAGATTATTTTCAATTCACCAGCGTTTTTTCATTTGATGCTTGACTCATATGGTCTAAAAGAACTTCAATTAAAGAAGGTTTATTCGCCTCTTGTGTTTGAGAATGCCTTATTCGTCTCTTGTGTGTGAGAATGTAAAATCAATTTTAATTCGTCATAGTATGGAATCGGAACAATTGTTGAATTAAGCGAATCAGTAGTGTATTAACATTCTAATAAGACGGAGATTATCAAATGTATATTTTGAGGACAGTTTGGTGTACATAATTTATAGGCACCAACTCCCTAATAAATGACTACATTAATTCGTTTTCAATTACCAAAAATTAAGAAATTTCCAATAATAGTTAAAATAAAGTGTTGTAACAAAGTGGCAGCAAGAAACAATTGTGGAATAATAAGTTACCATTAAAATTATTAAGATAGTGAAGCAATTTAGATTTAATTCATTTTAAAATTAAAAAATTGAAATTTACAAAGAAACATTTGTTGCAAATTAAAAGTTGAAATAATTTGCTATATTATTTAAAATCAGTTAACATTTAATTTAAACAATGAATTGTCAAAATTATCCATTATTGTTAATTTTTAAGAGTTATTATAACCATTAAATTCAGTTGCTAACTGATTGCAAAACTTAATATTGACAGTTAATAATGACTGCAAAAATGAGAAAAGTCTTTCAAACTTGAAGTCAGGCACAAGTCCGAACTCGCCATTGACGATCTTTTCTAAGCAGCTTTTAATCTATTATATGTATATATTGTTTTGAAGATTATTCATTACCAACTTGACTTAAAGTTTTCATCTGTTTATTTTGTAGTGACTTATTGTAAATTAGCATTAACGTTAAAACGATTATTGTGAAATGCGTTTTGCCAATTTCCATAAAAATTATTAGCTAGCAGAAGAAAAATTCCCTTTAACATCTTAAAAATGAATTCATGAAAAATTAATTTTAACGTTAAATTATCAGTCTTGAAAACATAGTATAGTGATTAAAGTTAAATTTAGTGTTCCTATAAATTTTACAATAGCAGCATTTTTCTGACGAGACTAGTGTGTTAGTGTGTAAAATAGTATGTCACTTTCAGAATTAAATATAAAAGGTAATTTTGTATTCCTAAAAGGTATAACCACGATTATTTCGAATGCTTGTGTCATATTTAAATATCATCGTTTCATTTCAGCAAGCCATCCCTTTTAGTGATATCAAGATGTCCACCACAGACTTCATTAACTCGTTTTGACAAATCGTGTAAGTTACCAACAAATTGCATTCCATCAAAGCATTAGTTCATTAGTGATCTTCCAATGCGAATAAATGGTGCCAAACTACCCCGCCTTCAATAGTTCATTCACGCTTAATTCGTCGTCCTCTTCAATCAAGTCAATTTTCAAGAGTAGGAGTCTAAATTTACAGGATTTGATTGGGAATAATCTCTATTAAAATTTTTATCCATTTTTACATATCATGGCTTTTTGAATCTTAACTCATTTTATCTTTATAATGTGGATCATTTGTTTACTTTCAAAATTTTCAAAATTCAATTTTATCAAATTTTTAAAGTTTTATACGTATTAATTCAGCTTTGATTTCTCATTTTTAGCTTTTAACTTTACACTGTTTTCTATAATTTAATTCAGTAATCTTGTGTTTGGCTCAGGTGATACGCATTCAGACCTTGCGCCATGAAACCCAAAATCCAATCCTAATGTTGAATATTTAGTCATGCAAGTCAAACGGCACAACCTTGTTTCCATGGATCCTGTAGAAAATTTCCGTTCGGTCACTGTGAACCAAGTAGTTTATTCGGCAACATGTGGCTTGGAACAATATGAACAACGTTAATTGCACAAGCAGTTCTACCAGTTTTCTATTCCAGCTAAGTATACTTCCTGTTATGCTTTTGAGAGCTAAAACACATTTGAAAATGAACTTATTCTGTAATTCAAAATATAAAGGGATATAGATTATACACAAACATCAGAGTCAAGTGGAAACTCCTATTTAGACTCCGACTGTTGAATTCTGTTGATTGAAAACTGATTCTTATCTTTCTACCAAATCAGAATTACAATTCTAATTAAAGGATCACGCGACATTAAATTCTGATCACGCTTAGTAGAACTTCGACATACCTGCTAGTCTTGGAATTGCACGTTGAACACACTTCCTATAAAAAGTTAAAGTTGTTAAAACTCATGTTTCAAAAAATCATTGAAAACAAAATGGAGGCGCCGGGTATCGATCCCTGTACCTCTCGCATGCTAAGCGAGCGCTCTACCATCTGAACTACGCCCCCGTTGCATACGAAGCGGGATATATATCAGTTTTTATGTGATAAAGAAAGTATTAAAATCAGATCATATGAAAGATGTGTGTTGAATAGGATAGTCATAAATGAGCCATTAAGGTAGAAATTTATTCAGGCTTCATACAGTAGAACTCGGGCGACAACAGCTGCATTTTCTTGCATATTGAAACAAACTGGGCTTCACTGTAAAGAGATCTAATTTTCAAGCATTCACACACACTTTGAACAGTCGGAATTCACTACCTACATTGATCCGGAAATGTTTAAGGAAGTTTTATTGCTTGTTAAAAATGGTTCGGAGATCACTTCATAGTATATAACCCCGTACGGCCTGTATTTGTTCTAAGAGAACTCTAAAACCATGGCAATTGTCATTGGTTCGAGTTCATGTTGTGGACTACAGCACCAAAACACCATGTATCTCTCTCTCTGATTAAATCACTTAAAAATTAAATATAGGGTACAGCTGTATCATATGCCTCGTTTGCTGGCAACGCCCATGTCGCGTTTTTGGTTCACATTTGTGTTTATCTACCACTGGCTGTTTTATGGTAATCCAATTCAATATCTCAGGAATCTGATACACTTTATTAGCATACACTTTGCCATAGTTTATAACTGTAGTGTATTTATGCCCTATAAAATTAACATCCACTTCTCATCCTACATAAACGATTTGCAGTTTCGATTCCTCCCTGGTGTATTTCCATCTTTTGGATCAGTAAAATTTTCATGTCCATTTACTTGCCGTTGTCTTTTTGTTTGGCACAGTTTGGCCAATTATTACCCTTGCGCCATAAGACCCAACCCTATATAGATATGCATTCTATTGAAGGTCACACTTCAACAGTCGGTTAACCCACATTTTGTAAAATAAGGGGGAAATGAGATGTATCAGTCAATGGGGACATAATTCAGATACAGTACGAATGACAACTTCCAATACATACTTAGCCAACCCTCCACGTGGTTTCGACGAGATATCTCGTCAATCAAGACCCGGTTAGTTTTGCTAATGACGAGATATCTCGTGAAGACGACCACCAGGAGTGTTAAAACATCGAAACTAGGCATTGCGATTTAAAATTTTCTATGTAATCGGAAACTTGATATGAAGTTGGGCCTCATGTAATTTTTATTCAAATGAATATGTAGATGTGTTTCCCTTTCGAAGGATATACCTTTGAATTTGCTGTAAAGGAAGAAACAGGGGGTCTTCTCTCCCTACAGTCGGATATAACATATTGCCAAAGATAAAGATGCTCTCAAATTGATCGTGAACTGTTTAACCGTCCTTGCATATTTTATGTTACTGCTCTTACGTTCACTGTCAACAGAGAAAGAACCTGTGCCTGAGGCAATCTCCTGTCTCGTCGATCTGGCCTTACTACATTTTTATCGCGATGTGCTTAATATGTTGTTTTGCATGTACCGGGGGCGTAGCTCAGATGGTAAAGCGCTCGCTTAGCATGCGAGAGGTACCGGGATCGATACCCGGCGCCTCCAACTTTTAAAAAATATTTTATAACTTGATTTTCTTCAGGATGATATTAATAAATACCTGAAAGGGGATATTCCTTGAAAATTAAAAAAAGTTTCTTATTTTCTTAGAGATTTGTATGATTATAATAAATACTTGAGTGATATTCATTTTGAAATTAATTTATTTCTTTCATCAGTCAGATGTGATATAAAAATTCAACGATGGCAAGTTTTTGCTTCGTCGGGGAGGACAGGAGAGCACTTCTCATCCATCACAGGCGTTTTGTAGGTGGTGCAAGTTCGATTTCTCTCAGGGTGTGTTTCATTATTTTGAGTCAGTAAAACTTTCCATCTACAGATGGAAATGTATCCATTACAGATGGATCCATGTATCCATTTTCTTGCCGCTGTCTTCTTATTAACACCAGTTCGGACAAATATTGCCCTTGCGCCGTAAGACTCAACCAGTCCTATATAGATATGCATAGATATGCATTCAACAGTCGGCTGATCCACATTTTCTAGAAAAACTGAGAAATGAGGTGCATGAGTCAACGGGAATACAATTCAGATACAGAACGGATGACACCTCACAATGGATACCTAACCCTCTAAGTGGTTTCGACGAGATATCTCATCCATCAAGACCTGGAAAGTTTTGTTAATGAAGAGATATATCATCGAGACAGCCTACAGGCGCGTTAAGGTATCGAAACGATATATTGCGATTGAAAATTTTGTAGCTGATCGGAATTTTGATATGAAGTCGGACCTTATGTAGTTTTATTGAAATGAATTTATAGAAGATGCTTTTCCCTATCCAATGATACCTTTGAATTTGCTGTACTGTGAACGATGCACGAAGAAAGAGGGGGTGGTTTTCCTACAGTTTGACATAGCATTGGCCAAAGATAGATTATGACGGATAGTAAAGTGCATTAACCGTCCTTGCATATTTTTATTTTACTGCTCTTACGTTCACTTTTACAGCGGACACACCTGTGCCTGGGGCAATCTCGTGTCTTGTTGGTATGACCTTATTATCTTTTCCTCGTGATATATTTAATCCGCTGCTTTTCTTGTGCCGGGGGCGTAGCTCAGATGGTAGAGCGCTCGCTTAGCATGCGAGAGGTACCGGGATCGATACCCGGCGCCTCCATTTTTTTAAATTTATCAAACATTTTTTAAATCAAAATTTCCTAACACAAACATTTAAATATCCGCGCTTTTCGTTGTTTTTCTGTCTTTGTTTCCTGTTCTACGGTCCTTTTTTCCTCAACGAGGTTTAATTAGACCCGCAAGCTACATAAAGTTGATTCCAAACCAGTACAAACAACTATGCCATGATCAGGATGGGATTGAATTGGAAATCGGATTTTTTGGCGTGAGGTTCAAAACTGGACAAGTTGTGATAAACGCATGATTATAAAAATTACACAAGAGGGTTAGAAAGGAAAAATATTTACATGTTTTTAAGTATTGAGTCAGTTACACATTTAATTTACATATACGAACTGAAGTCCAATGAACTTTTTTACCAAGAGCGGAACTTCTTGTTAAATCATTCTGATGCGAAGGAATACATTTCCAGTACTTACAAGAGACGAGTCTATACCACACGTTCTAAGGCCTTATACATTCATCTAATCAAGACAATTGGATGATAGTTCAGAAGGTCTTGTCCTTTTCAGGCTTTAGGATCTGAATCACGATTCTTTCCTACCACAAGGATGGAAATGTTTTGATTGGGTTTCGAATTCAGAGCCTCTTGTTCCAGAAGTCATTCCTGTTTTAATCTTTTTGAAACAAAGTGCATAGCAAAGAGTTCACATCTTAGTCCTGTTACAACAATTATCATTTTCAGACAACCTACATCAATTATATCATATTCACTTTTTGAAGACTATTCTTTATTATTGGGATCTAAATTTATTTTCGTGTTCGGTCACATTTTCTTTCCTATGCTGGTTTTATCTTCCAGATTTCTCATTACCTTCTGCTGGTTTAATGAAAATAATTTTATTTAACCAGCGAGCTCCTCCGTGTAGCTTTAGCAATATTATGCAGCTTCATTGCTCAAATAAAGCATAGTTAGACTAAGTGGCCGTTCTATTTTCTAATAACTACTTCATAATTCAGTGCAATGTAACTGGAACTAGGTTTTTCTTGAAAATTTAGATTTTTGAGTTATAACAAGCTTCTGAGGTTACAGGAGTAATACCAAGATCAGCAACCTATAATTCATCGATTTTAACACTTGAGTGAAATTTCTTCTTTTACTTCAAACTACAGCTCTATAACATCTTTTTGATAAAAGCCTTAAGTTTGACCCTTTTAAGGATACTATGCCGGAAAAAAGTTTAAAAAACTTTATATGTGAAGAGAGTTATCCTCTTACATAGACGTTTCTAATGCATAAAAAATTTGTTACCCGGCGCCTTCATTCCTTTTAAATAACAAAATCACGCACTTAGAAGTTGAAATTTTTAACTACGTGTTATTGTTTACCTAGAGGAAATTAATGAAGCATCTCCTTTATCAAGTAGTAATAAATATAAAAACGTAATGTAAACAAGATATATTTTTTTAACAAAAGCAAACTCCCCGTGCACCACAGAAGTACAACACAGGGCTTATAGAAGTAAGTTGATTTAACAAAGAGAAAGTGGAAAACAATTTAACAAAAATTACAAGATTTTACGAACTTGACAAATGAGTAGAAAAGCAGATTATATTTAACAAAAACATTGAGTATATTGGCTTAAGATTTTTCAATTCAGAACATTGAAATACCTTCTAGCCCACGTTTATGAACTGAGGCAAAATGTAAGAATTAAAAATGTATTTAAAAGTTATTCGACTCCGACACATTAAACGAAACCATCTCGCGGGCTTTGTAACATACAACCTATCACTCGATATTCAGAAGAAAGTTGGCACACAAGCAAATTTCCTCAAAGTTCCAGTTCTATAACCATGACTATAGGATATGTACCATGGTATATATAGGATGTATCATCATGGTATACATAGGATTCTATGCCATGACGATAGCCCTAACTTGAATGTTTGCGGTGATTGTTTTATTAGTTTCAAAAGCAACGTTCTCGCTACCCGAAGGCCCGATAGCGTAGTTTGCGGAGTCACTGATTAGCAACCGGAGGGCTGCTAGTTAGAAAGTCGATTCAACCAGAAGACCGTCGTGTACGTGGAGGCTAGTGCACGTCAAATCTATCGCGGACTCAAATGTCCTTAATTTGGCGTGACGTGGAAATTTGGAGAGCACAGGTGTTGACCTTGCCATCTGATCGTGGATCAAAATTACGAGGTCTTGTCCTCAATTTTTTCCCTTCGGGATTGATCCCGGACTGTCACCAATTGCTCGTAGTGTTGCTCCAGTGGGTAGATAGATCGGTAGTTAATTAACGTCGCACTGGAGCAACACTACGGTATATTGGTGACGGTTCGGGATCAATCCGAAGTGAAAGATTCAAGTACATCTCGTAATTTTGAACCACGATCAGATGATGAGGTCAACACCTGATCTGGCACCCCCTAGAGAAAGATCTGAGTTCCTGCAGTGGGACGTAAATTCAATTACCCAATTCTCACTATAATGAAATTTAAATGTTTTTTCGTCGAAGTATATTTTTAACTATTTAAATCACATTCAATAAAATTTCGGATGGTCACATGACATCATCGGATCCATATGTTTCTCATATGATACCAGTACCTAAAGCTAAAACGCTTCCACTTATTGAAAAATCACAAAAGTTATTAAAATAGCGTATAAATCATGAGCAGATTCAAAACTAGTATAATGTTTCTGATATTTTACTATAATATTTACGTTAGGTACTTGAAATGGTTACGTTGGGTACTATTAATTGAGAAATGCAATGTTTTTATACCCTTAAGTAATTATAAAATATGGGTTGATAATTCAATAACAATAAACGGTAAATTTATAATTTGGGTCATTCCATGTGAAATTGCTACATAAAGTATCGAAGACCTTTAATATACATTTTTTAGAAAGAAATAATGAAATTTTTTGCAATACTCAAGATCAGAGATAAAATTGAATGAAATCAAGCATATCCCTCACAGAGCTATACGATACGTTATTGGAAAGACATTATTATCTACAAAGTAAGCTAAGTGGCCGAATTTATTGGGGCAATTTCTAAGTGGACGAATTTATTGCTTAAAAGGATGGAGGCGCCGGGTATCGATCCCGGTACCTCTCGCATGCTAAGCGAGCGCTCTACCATCTGAGCTACGCCCCCGTTGGTTGGTGGCAAAGGGATATAGAAGTTAATGTAATAAAACAAGAATTAAATCTGAAATTAGATATTCTCAGGTGGGAAGTTCTATTTGGTTAATAGGTGGATATGCCAAGAATACGAATAAAAAACACATTACGTGAAGTTTAATTTTAAAGTTGCAAGACAACATTAAAAGAAAATGAATTCAAGGAAAGTTAAAGAAAAGTAAAACTGGAGGCGCCGGGTATCGATCCCGGTACCTCTCGCATGCTAAGCGAGCGCTCTACCATCTGAGCTACGCCCCCGGTGCAAGGAAAGCAACGGAATAAGTATATCACGACGAAAACAGGTAACGGTCAGATTAAGAAATAAAAATATTGTTTCAGATGAATTACAGATGAAGAAATAATCGAAAGTGAATCAGAACCTGCATGATGAACGGAACGCTGTAGTAGTGAGGCAAACTGCCTTCGGCACAGGTGTGTCATTTCTCAATCAATGAAAGTCATAAAATCGGAACGCAACATGGACATTTTGATTATATTATCTCCGGTTTATCTAAATAACAATCCTCCTTCTTTTGCATATTGTATCCTGACATGATTTCAATTGACAACCACATGGCTATGTAGTTCCAATAATAACTGTATTAGTTCCAGTAGGTTTTCATAGTTTGTTTATCCGCTGTAGCTTGGTTGAGGAAGGGTGGTAGGTAGTTGAATTAACGTCGCACTGGAGCAGGCTATTGTCGACGGTCCGAGATCAATCCCAAATGGAAATATCCGATGACAACACTTCTTAAATTTGAACCAAAGTCCAATGACGAGGTCACACATGAGTTGTCACCCAACTCTCTAAACTTCCACATTACTCCAACGTGAGGAAATTTTGAGGCCACAACAGATTTAACGTGCACCAATCCCCACGTGCACGACGGTCTTTGGTTGAATAAAGTTTCGAACTCTCAACCGGCCGGTTGCTAATTCGTTAATCTTTCGTTACGAAGCCCGAGGTGTTGTCCTTGGTTCTTGCATTTCGGGATGGATCTCGGACCGTCACGAATAGACCGATGTGTTGCTTCAGGTGACGTTGATTTAACTACCTACCTACCTTAAAATAGGCGCTCCAAGAATCTGCGAAACCTCTCCCTACTCTTTTCTGTAACTATGGTACCGTTTGCCTCGATCTATGCACCGAACATTTTTATCCAGTTCTGTTAAGGTGAGTGATTCCTTGGTTAAGAGTTAAAGAGCACTGGGATGAAAAAATTTAAAAACTAGGAAAATTATTGGATGTGGAAAGTGGAACCTCAGTTGCTCCATTTATGTGTGTTGTGTTTTAGTACCAATTCGCTGTTTTACGTATTTCAATCCCGATATTGTGAGTTTCTTTGACCAGAGACAAATTAATGCTGACCAGAAGGAACCACTGTATCAGCTCCCATTGAATTGGAAAGGGGGTGTTCGTGGGAATGTCGTTACTGGGAGTTAAATCGGGTGAGGAAAAATTTCAGGGGGGAGGGAAAAAGAGGAAAACAGAAGAGATTATTGGGAGAGACGACACAGAGAAGGAAGGACGTAAAATGGTCCTGTCCAGAAAAGTGAACGTTTGTTTTGCAATTGAACTGTAAATAGAATGTATATATGGGGGGTACTTGAATTGAAAATATGATGTGACTTAACTCACAGATATGAAATATACGAGTAAGTTGACTCAGCATTGCTATTAAGAGGAGCTTTAAAAAGTGTGACCAACATGTCAACCAGTAACACGTGACTGCTCTGTGAGAAATTAACTTGGTTGGCCAATTTGGCATCCTGTCGCCTCATTTGGCAATATAACATCATATGACAAAGTAGATGTGTGAATGCGCATTTCTATAGATTGACGACAGAAATGGTGAAATCACCAAACTCTACTGTGTCGGGTGGACCAATCAGATGTCAAATCAATGGATAGGCGTTTTCTACCGTCCGGTGGACTAATGGTGAAAGATCGCTTCCACCCGCTAACGAATGTAGTCTAATGGTTGAACTGTAAATAGAATGTATATATGGGGGTACTCGAATTGAAAATATGATGTGATTTAACTCACAGATATGAAATATACGTGTAAGTAGACTGAGCATTGCTGTTGAGAGGAACTTTAAAAAGTGTGACCAACATGTCGACCAGAAAACTGGAGACCAGAAGACTCCAAGTTAATTGCTCTATGAGAAATTAACTTGGTTGGCAAATCTGATATCCTGTCGCCAATGGTGGACCAATGGTAAAAGATCGCTTCCACCCACAAACAAATGTAGTCAAATGGTCACGTGGTTACTAGTTTTGATCACATCACCTCGGACACATAAAAATATTACCATTGCTAACTACTTTCATATTTCCTCCATGACGTAACTGTATTGATATTAACTTTAATCATGTATTGTTAAGTATTTTCTCAGAGATGACGCACAGATAACCCCTCTACCCGTGGTGACATCACTTATGACAGTTGGAGGACAGTTTGGAAGACTGCTTAGCCGCTCCCTCGTTTTTTTTACTTCTAAGGGGACTGCTTGCCGGTCATGAACCTCCTATCCTTGCTGTCTGTTATATCGTTAATTGTTGTTAATAAAATTGTTGTTTGTTAATCCCGAGTTCAATTTTTTCAAATCAAGCTCAGAACACGGACCGATTAACGTGTCCAAACAGATTCTAGATTTATTTATGAGGAGTTTATATTGAATGTAGCAGTGTTGTGTACCTCTTAAGAAAGCACATTTCAATGCATTTTGAAGCATCCCAAAATTCATCTCATAAAGTAGAAAATAAATGTTTAATAAGTACTTACCATTAGAAGTCATCTCTAGTAGTATGTAGAAAGAGAAAGGTTCATTATAGATATTATCCGTCAGTTTCTGATAATTATCAATCTGATTTGGGAGACTCAGACAGAAACTTAATTGTAAAAATATTTTTGAAGGCAATGAGCTCGCGGCCACCAATGAGTTTGCTTTCCTCTTTTCTGATATAGCGACGTACTATATACTAAGTCTTGAATAGTCTCACGATATTTTTGACTTCCAAATAATATGAATAGTTATATTAGTCATCCCTCAAGTTTTAGAAAGGTCTCTGTCAGAATAATGGAGAAGCTAAGAGTTTCAAGTGTCCACTTCATAAAAAAATTCTTATTGGTTCACCATAAATTCACCTGATTAAATGTTTCAATATTTTGGGATTCATTTAAATTAATATGAAAATTTCTTTGTCCGAAAAATTGAAAGTACAAAAATTTTTTATTGTCATTCGGTCAATAAAATAAGAAGGCGTTTTAACCAATTACACCACGGGGCCCGATGTTTGATCCGAGAATAGCGAGCAATAATTGTATGAAAAAGATTAGGAAATATTTCATCCGTTCGTGAATACTTGGTCAGCCCAAAACTAAATACAGAATCACATAGAAATGAACACAAACTTTGAAAATTCATTAACGGATTGTTGCAAATAGCTTAGATTTCCACCAAAAAAATGATATTTATCGTTGGTGGTAGGCATGAAGGACATTACGAATAGCGTGATACGGGCAAAAGAACTGTAATCCATCAAATTTGTATGAAAATGTTTCTTAAATGTTCACTTTAAGATAAAAAATTGAGGAGGTATATCACAATGAAACCGCAGTTGTTGCGAAAATTTCCGTTTGGATACCATGTAATTTAAGAAACGTATCACTCTTCTAAACAAGAATGTTTACTACCTTCACCTGTAGTCAATGTTGTTACAGGCATAGATATCCTTCCAATACAAAAATGCTTGTGTCAAACTATTCATATCCTCTCGCCCATTTGGAATTGATCAGACGACATTCCAATTCAGACAAATTTCAACTCTTACAAATTTCTCAACAATCATTTACTTACTTGTTTCTGATGCTTTTAATAACTTAAATGTCTTTTTTTCAAACCACTTATGTTATAGCAATTTTCATTTGAATGGACGTTTCGTCGTTCCACCTTCGGAACAATAGACAAACTCATAGGTGTATTGAAAAATAAAAGTATTTAATTTTGAACATAAAACGAGAAAATGTTGCACCATTTGAAATATTCTACTGAGAGAAATTTTCAAGAAAATGAAATTCCAAGCAGGCGCCGACGAGATTCGAACTAGTGATCTCCTGTTTACTAGACAGGCGCTTTAGCCAACTAAGCCACCGTGCCGATGCTTGATCCGGGAATAGCTTGAACTATTGGTATGATAAAGATAATTCGGCAGCCTTTCATCCGTTCGTCTATTACTTGGTCAGCCCACAACTAAATACAGCATCACTTTGAAAGGACCACATACTTTGCAAATTCATAAACGGATTGTTGCAAATAGCTTAGATTTCCACTAAATTATCTTTGGTGGTGCTAATGAAGGACGATTCTAATAGCGTGATACGGGCCAAAGAACAGCAATCCATCAAATTTGTATAAAAAAGTTTCTTTAATGTTCACTTTAAGATCAAAAATTGAGGAGGTATATCACACACACACACACAATGAAACTGCAGTTGTTGCGAAAATTTCCCTTTCGATACCATGTGTTTTAAGAAAACTATAGCTCTTCAAAACGAGAATGTTTACTAGCTTTACCTGTAGTCAATATTGTTTCAAGCATAGATATCCTTCCACTACGAAACTGCTAGTGTCAAATTTTTCAAATCCTCTCGCCCATTTGGAATTGATCAGACGACATTCCAATTCAGTCAAATTTTTTCAACCTCTTTTACAAATTTCTCAACAATCATTTACTCGCTTGTTTCTGATGCTTTTACTGGCTTAATTTTTTTTTCTACCAACCACTTATGTTAGAGCAATTTTCATTTGTATTGACGTTTCGTCGTTCCACCTTCGAAACGATAGACAAACGCATAGGTGTATTGGAAAACAAAAGTATTTAATTTTGAACATAAAATGCAGCATATATTTAAAATATTCTACTGAGAGAAATTTCCAAGGAAACGAAATTCCAAGCAGACGCCGACGAGATTCGAACTCGTGATCTCCTGTTTACTAGACAGGCGCTTTAACCAACTAAGCCACGGTGCTGATGCTTGATACGGGAATAGCTAGAACTATTGGTATGATAAAGATAATTAGGCAGCCTTTCATCCGTTCCTCTATTACTTAGTCAGCGCCCACAACTAACTACAGCATCACTTAGAAAGGACAACATACTCTGCAAATTCATAAACGGATTGTTGCAAATTGCTTAGATTTCCACTAAAGCTTAATTATCTTTGGTGGTAGGCACGAAGGACGTGACGAATACCATGATACTGGCCAAAGAACTGCAATCCTTCAAATTTGTATAAAAAAGCTTCTTAAATGTTCACTTTAAGATCAAAAATTGAGGAGGTACATCACACACACAATGAAACTGCAGTTGTTGCGAAAATTTCACTTTCGATAGCATGTGTTTTAAGAAAACTATAGCTCTTCAAAACGAGAATGTTTACTAGCTTCACCTGTAGTCAATATTGTTTCAAGCATAGATATCCTTCCACTACGAAACTGCTAGTGTCAAATTTTTCAAATCCTCTCGCCCATTTGGAATTGATCAGACGACATTCCAATTCAGACAAATTTCAATTCTCTTTTACAAATTTCTCAACAATCATTTACTTGCTTGTTTCTGATGCTTTTACTGACTTAAATGTCATTTGTACAAACCATTTAAGTTAGAGCAATTTTCATTTTTTTTTACGTTTCGTCGTACCACCTTCGAAACCATAGACAAACGTATTGGTGTATTGGAAAATAAAAGTATTTAATTTGGAACATAAATGAGAAAATGTTGCACGGATTTGAAATATTCTACTGTGAGAAATTTTGAAGAAAACGAAATTCCAAGCAGGCGCCGACGAGATTCGAACTCGTGATCTCCTGTTTACTAGACAGGCGCTTTAACCAACTAAGCCACGGTGCCGATGCTTGATACGGGAATAGCTAGAACTATTGGTATGATAAAGATAATTAGGCAGCCTTTCATCCGTTCCTCTATTACTTAGTCAGCGCCCACAACTAACTACAGCATCACTTAGAAAGGACAACATACTCTGCAAATTCATAAACGGATTGTTGCAAATTGCTTAGATTTCCACTAAAGCTTAATTATCTTTGGTGGTAGGCACGAAGGACGTGACGAATACCATGATACTGGCCAAAGAACTGCAATCCTTCAAATTTGTATAAAAAAGCTTCTTAAATGTTCACTTTAAGATCAAAAATTGAGGAGGTACATCACACACACAATGAAACTGCAGTTGTTGCGAAAATTTCCCTTTCGATAGCATGTGTTTTAAGAAAACTATAGCTCTTCAAAACGAGAATGTTTACTAGCTTCACCTGTAGTCAATATTGTTTCAAGCATAGATATCCTTCCACTACGAAACTGCTAGTGTCAAATTTTTCAAATCCTCTCGCGCATTTGGAATTGATCAGACGACATTCCAATCCAGACAAATTTCAATTCACTTTTACAAATTTCTCAACAATCATTTACTTGCTTGTTTCTGATGCTTTTACTGACTTAAATGTCATTTGTACAAACCATTTAAGTTAGAGCAATTTTCATTTTTTTACGTTTCGTCGTACCACCTTCGAAACCATAGACAAACGTATTGGTGTATTGGAAAATAAAAGTATTTAATTTGGAACATAAATGAGAAAATGTTGCACCGATTTGAAATATTCTACTGTGAGAAATTTTGAAGAAAACGAAATTCCAAGCAGGCGCCGACGAGATTCGAACTCGTGATCTCCTGTTTACTAGACAGGCGCTTTAACCAACTAAGCCACGGTGCCGATGCTTGATACGGGAATAGCTAGAACTATTGGTATGATAAAGATAATTAGGCAGCCTTTCATCCGTTCGTCTATTACTTGGTCAGCCCACAACTAAATACAGCATCACATAGAAAGGACCACATACTTTGCAAATTCATAAACGGATTGTTGCGAATAGCTTAGATTTCCACTAAAACTTAATTATCTTTGTTGGTAGGCATAATGGACGTGACGAATAGCGTGATACGGGCCAAAGAATTGCAATCCATCAAATTTGTATGAAAAAGTTTCTTAAGTGTTCACTATAAGATCTAAAATTGAGGAGGTATATCACAATGAAACTGCAGTTGTTGCGAAAATTTCCCTTACGATATCATGTGTGGTAAGAAACGTATTGCTCTTCTAAACGAGAATGTTTCCTAGCTTCACCTGTAGTCAATATTGTTACAGGGATAGATATCCTTCCAAAACGAAAATCCTTGCGTCAAATTATTCAAATCCTCTCGTCCATTTGGAATCGATCAGACGACATTCCAATTCAGACAAATTTCAACTCTCTTTTACAAATTTCTCAACAATCATTTACTTACTTGTTTCTGATGCTTTTAATAACTTAAATGTCTTTTCTACAAACCACGTATGTTAGAGCAATTTTGATTTGTATTGGCGTTTCGTCGTTCCACCTTCGATAAAATTGACAAACTCTACTTTGTATTGAATAATAAAAGTATTTAATTTTGAACATAAAATGCAGCACATATTTGAAATATTCTACTAAGAGAAATTTCCAAGAAAACGAAATTCCAAGCAGGCGCCTACGAGACTCGAACTCGTGATTTCCTGTTTACTAGACAGGCGCTTTAGCCAACTATCCGGTGCCGATGCTTGATCCGGGAATAGCTAGAACTATTGGTATGATAAAGATAATTAGGCAGCCTTTCATTCGTTCTATTACTTCGTCAGCGCCCACAACTAAATACAGCATCACTTAGACAGGACCACATAATCTGCAAATTCATAAACGGATTGTTGCAAATTGCTTAGATTTCCACTAAATTATCTTTTGTGATAGGCATTAACGACGTGACGAATAGAATGATACGGGACAAAGAACTGCAATCCATCAAATTTGCATGAAAAAGTTTCTTAAATGTTCACTTTAAGAACAAAAATTGAGGAGGTATATCACAATGAAACTGCATTGTTGCGAAAATTTCCCTTTGGATACCATGTGTTTTAAGAAACGTATCACTCTTCCAAACGAGAATGTTTACTAGCTTCACCTGTAGTCAATATTGTTACAGGCATAGATATCCTTCCAATACGAAACTTCTAGTGTCAAATTTTTCAAATCCTCTCGCCCATTTGGAATTGATCAGACGACATTCCAATTGAGACAAATTTCAACTATCTTTTACAAATTTCTCAACAATCATTTACTTACTTGTTTCTGATGCTTTTAATAACTTAAATGTCTTTTCTACAAACCACTTATGTTAGAGCAATTTTGATTTGTATTTACGTTTCGTCGTTCCACCTTCGATAATATTGACAAACTTTACTTTGTATTGAATAATAAAAGTATTTAATTTTGAACATAAAATGAGAAAATGCAGCACATATTTGAAATATTCTACTAAGAGAAATTTTCAAGAAAACGAAATTACAAGCAGGCGCCTACGAGACTCGAACTCGTGATTTCCTGTTTACTAGACAGGCGCTTTAGCCATCTATCCGGTGCCGATGCTTGATCCGGGAATAGCTAGAACTATTGGTATGATAAAGATAATTAGGCAGCCTTTCATTCGTTCTATTACTTCGTCAGCGCCCACAACTAAATGCAGCATCACTTAGAAAGGACAACATACTCTGCAAATTCATAAACGGATTGTAGCAAATTGCTTAGATTTCCACTAAAACTTAATTATCTTTGGTGGTAGGCACGAAGGACGTGACGAATACCATGATACTGGCCAAAGAACTGCAATCCATCAAATTTGTATGAAAAAGTTTCTTAAATGTTCACCTTAAGATCAAAAAGTGAGGAGGTATATCACCATGAAACTGCAGTTGCGAAAATTTACCTTACGATATCATGTGTGGTAAGAAACGTATCGCACTACATAACGAGAATGTTTACGAGCTTCACCTGTACTCAATATTGTTTCAGGCATAGATATCTTTACAATACGAAACTACTAGGGTGAAAGTTTTTTAAAACCTCTCGCCCATTTGGAATTGATCAGACGACATTCCAATTCAGACAAATTTCAACTATCTTTTACAAATTTCTCAACAATCATTTACTTGCTTGTTCCTGATGCTTTTACTGACTTAAATGTCTTTTCTACAAATACATATGTTAGAGCAATTTTTATTTGTATTGACGTTTCGTCGTTCCACCTTCGAAACAATAAACAAACTCATAGGTGTATTGAAAAATAAAAGTATTTAATTTTGAGCATAAAATGAGAAAATGCTGCACATATTTGAAATATTCTACTGAGAGAAATTTTCAAGAAAATGAAATTCCAAGCAGGCGCCGACGAGATTCGAACTCGTGCTCTCCTGTTTACTAGACACGTGCTTAACGAACTAACTCACGGATAAAAATTAGAATTGCAGGAACAATAAAAAGTTACATAAAAGTGAAGTTATCGCATTTGAAGCCTCTCCTCCCAATATCGTTCGGTTTTTCGAGACCAGATTGATAGGCATTGCGCCCAATGAATATGATGCCCCATACATCAAATCTTCATCTTTACAAAAACGGCAATTTGGGTTGGTTAGTACATCAAAACCGCAAAGGTGTCCCCTCAAACACGGGACATCTACTCTACAAATTCGTATGCACGAATATTTCACAATTTTCATAGATGTATATTCTTTATTTCAAATTTTCATAGATGTAGAGTCTTCATTTCAAATTTTCATAAGTTAAAAAAAATTTCTATGGCAATATCTCGTTTCGATGCCTTGATAAATTCTACGTCATTACATTAGTCCAAATAGAAGATTTCGTGAATTTCCTGCCGTTTCGACGGGAGAGAAATAACGTGAAATCCGACATTCATTTCAGGATTCATCTAAATATTGAAAACCTTAATTTATAGAACCAGATTATTTTCAATTCACCAGCGTTTTTTCATTTGATGCTGGACTTGGTCTAAAAAAAGAACTTCAATTAAAGAAATTTTATTCGCCTCTTGTGTTTGAGAATGTAAAATCAATTTTAATTCGTCATCGTATGGAATCGGAACAATAATCAGTTAGCATCTGAATATTATATTATATTAAGCGAATGATGGAATCAACAGTGTATTAACAATATAATTAGTCGGAGATTATCAAATGTATATTTTGTGGACAGTTTGGTGTATATAATTTATAGGCACCAACTCCCTACTAAATGATTACATTAATTCCTTTTCAATTACCAAAAAATTAAGAAATTTTCCAATAATAATTAAAATGAATTGTTATAACAAAGTGGCAGCAAGAAACAATTGTGGAACATTAAGTTACCGGTAAAATTATTAAGAAATTAAAGCAATTTAGGTTTAATTCATTTTAAAATTAAAAAATTGAAATTTACAAAGAAACATTTGTTGCAAATGAAAAGTTGAAATAATTTGCTATATTATTTAAAATCAGTTAACATTTAATTTAAACAATGAATTGTCAAAATTATCCATTATTGTTAATTTTTAAGAGTTATTATAACCATTAAATTCAGTTGCTAACTGATTGCAAAACTTAATATTGACAGTTAATAATGACTGCAAAAATGAGAAAAGTCTTTCACACTTGAAGTCAGGCACAAGTCCGAACTCGCCATTGACGATCTTTTCTAAGCAGCTTTTAATCTATTATATGTATATATTGTTTTGAAGATTATTCATTACCAACTTGACTTAAAGTTTTCATCTGTTTATTTTGTAGTGACTTATTGTAAATTAGCATTAACGTTAAAACGATTATTGTGAAATGCGTTTTGCCAATTTCCATAAAAATTATTAGCTAGCAGAAGAAAAATTCCCTTTAACATCTTAAAAATGAATTCATGAAAAATTAATTTTAACGTTAAATTAGCAGTCTTGAAAACATAGTATAGTGATTAAAGTTAAATTTAGTGTTCCTATAAATTTTACAATAGCAGCATTTTTTCTGACGAGACTAGTGTGTTAGTGTGTAAAATAGTATGTCACTTTCAGAATTAAATATAAAAGGTAATTTTGTATTCCTAAAAGGTATAACCACGATTATTTCGAATGCTTGTGTCATATTTAAATATCATCGTTTCATTTCAGCAAGCCATCCCTTTTAGTGATATCAAGATGTCCACCACAGACTTCATTAACTCGTTTTGACAAGTCGTGTAAGTTACCAACAAATTGCATTCCATCAAAGCATTAGTTCATTAGTGATCTTCCAATGCGAATAAATGGTGCCAAACTACCCCGCCTTCAATAGTTCATTCACGCTTAATTCGTCGTCCTCTTCAATCAAGTCAATTTTCAAGAGTAGGAGTCTAAATTTACAGGATTTGATTGGGAATAATCTCTATTAAAATTTTTATCCATTTTTACATATCATGGCTTTTTGAATCTTAACTCATTTTATCTTTATAATGTGGATCATTTGTTTACTTTCAAAATTTTCAAAATTCAATTTTATCAAATTTTTAAAGTTTTATACGTATTAATTCAGCTTTGATTTCTCATTTTTAGCTTTTAACTTTACACTGTTTTCTATAATTTAATTCAGTAATCTTGTGTTTGGCTCAGGTGATACGCATTCAGACCTTGCGCCATGAAACCCAAAATCCAATCCTAATGTTGAATATTTAGTCATGCAAGTCAAACGGCACAACCTTGTTTCCATGGATCCTGTAGAAAATTTCCGTTCGGTCACTGTGAACCAAGTAGTTTATTCGGCAACATGTGGCTTGGAACAATATGAACAACGTTAATTGCACAAGCAGTTCTACCAGTTTTCTATTCCAGCTAAGTATACTTCCTGTTATGCTTTTGAGAGCTAAAACACATTTGAAAATGAACTTATTCTGTAATTCAAAATATAAAGGGATATAGATTATACACAAACATCAGAGTCAAGTGGAAACTCCTATTTAGACTCCGACTGTTGAATTCTGTTGATTGAAAACTGATTCTTATCTTTCTACCAAATCAGAATTACAATTCTAATTAAAGGATCACGCGACATTAAATTCTGATCACGCTTAGTAGAACTTCGACATACCTGCTAGTCTTGGAATTGCACGTTGAACTTCACACTTCCTATAAAAAGTTAAAGTTGTTAAAACTCATGTTTCAAAAAATCATTGAAAACAAAATGGAGGCGCCGGGTATCGATCCCTGTACCTCTCGCATGCTAAGCGAGCGCTCTACCATCTGAACTACGCCCCCGTTGCATACGAAGCGGGATATATATCAGTTTTTATGTGATAAAGAAAGTATTAAAATCAGATCATATGAAAGATGTGTGTTGAATAGGATAGTCATAAATGAGCCATTAAGGTAGAAATTTATTCAGGCTTCATACAGTAGAACTCGGGCGACAACAGCTGCATTTTCTTGCATATTGAAACAAACTGGGCTTCACTGTAAAGAGATCTAATTTTCAAGCATTCACACACACTTTGAACAGTCGGAATTCACTACCTACATTGATCCGGAAATGTTTAAGGAAGTTTTATTGCTTGTTAAAAATGGTTCGGAGATCACTTCATAGTATATAACCCCGTACGGCCTGTATTTGTTCTAAGAGAACTCTAAAACCATGGCAATTGTCATTGGTTCGAGTTCATGTTGTGGACTACAGCACCAAAACACCATGTATCTCTCTCTCTCTCTGATTAAATCACTTAAAAATTAAATATAGGGTACAGCTGTATCATATGCCTCGTTTGCTGGCAACGCCCATGTCGCGTTTTTGGTTCACATTTGTGTTTATCTACCACTGGCTGTTTTATGGTAATCCAATTCAATATCTCAGGAATCTGATACACTTTATTAGCATACACTTTGCCATAGTTTATAACTGTAGTGTATTTATGCCCTATAAAATTAACATCCACTTCTCATCCTACATAGACGATTTGCAGTTTCGAATCCTCCCTGGTGTATTTCCATCTTTTGGATCAGTAAAATTTTCATGTCCATTTACTTGCCGTTGTCTTTTTGTTTGGCACAGTTTGGCCAATTATTACCCTTGCGCCATAAGACCCAACCCTATATAGATATGCATTCTATTGAAGGTCACACTTCAACAGTCGGTTAACCCACATTTTGTAAAATAAGGGGGAAATGAGATGTATCAGTCAATGGGGACATAATTCAGATACAGTACGAATGACAACTTCCAATACATACTTAGCCAACCCTCCACGTGGTTTCGACGAGATATCTCGTCAATCAAGACCCGGTTAGTTTTGCTAATGACGAGATATCTCGTGAAGACGACCACCAGGAGTGTTAAAACATCGAAACTAGGCATTGCGATTTAAAATTTTCTATGTAATCGGAAACTTGATATGTAGTTGGGCCTCATGTAATTTTTATTCAAATGAATATGTAGATGTGTTTCCCTTTCGAAGGATATACCTTTGAATTTGCTGTAAAGGAAGAAACAGGGGGTCTTCTCTCCCTACAGTCGGATATAACATATTGCCAAAGATAAAGATGCTCTCAAATTGATCGTGAACTGTTTAACCGTCCTTGCATATTTTATGTTACTGCTCTTACGTTCACTGTCAACAGAGAAAGAACCTGTGCCTGAGGCAATCTCCTGTCTCGTCGATCTGGCCTTACTACATTTTTATCGCGATGTGCTTAATATGTTGTTTTGCATGTACCGGGGGCGTAGCTCAGATGGTAAAGCGCTCGCTTAGCATGCGAGAGGTACCGGGATCGATACCCGGCGCCTCCAACTTTTAAAAAATATTTTATAACTTGATTTTCTTCAGGATGATATTAATAAATACCTGAAAGGGGATATTCCTTGAAAATTAAAAAAAGTTTCTTATTTTCTTAGAGATTTGTATGATTATAATAAATACTTGAGTGATATTCATTTTGAAATTAATTTATTTCTTTCATCAGTCAGATGTGATATAAAAATTCAACGATGGCAAGTTTTTGCTTCGTCGGGGAGGACAGGAGAGCACTTCTCATCCATCACAGGCGTTTTGTAGGTGGTGCAAGTTCGATTTCTCTCAGGGTGTGTTTCATTATTTTGAGTCAGTAAAACTTTCCATCTACAGATGGAAATGTATCCATTACAGATGGATCCATGTATCCATTTTCTTGCCGCTGTCTTCTTATTAACACCAGTTCGGACAAATATTGCCCTTGCGCCGTAAGACTCAACCAGTCCTATATAGATATGCATAGATATGCATTCAACAGTCGGCTGATCCACATTTTCTAGAAAAACTGAGAAATGAGGTGCATGAGTCAACGGGAATACAATTCAGATACAGAACGGATGACACCTCACAATGGATACCTAACCCTCTAAGTGGTTTCGACGAGATATCTCATCCATCAAGACCTGGAAAGTTTTGTTAATGAAGAGATATATCATCGAGACAGCCTACAGGCGCGTTAAGGTATCGAAACGATATATTGCGATTGAAAATTTTGTAGCTGATCGGAATTTTGATATGAAGTCGGACCTTATGTAGTTTTATTGAAATGAATTTATAGAAGATGCTTTTCCCTATCCAATGATACCTTTGAATTTGCTGTACTGTGAACGATGCACGAAGAAAGAGGGGGTGGTTTTCCTACAGTTTGACATAGCATTGGCCAAAGATAGATTATGACGGATAGTAAAGTGCATTAACCGTCCTTGCATATTTTTATTTTACTGCTCTTACGTTCACTTTTACAGCGGACACACCTGTGCCTGGGGCAATCTCGTGTCTTGTTGGTATGACCTTATTATCTTTTCCTCGTGATATATTTAATCCGCTGCTTTTCTTGTGCCGGGGGCGTAGCTCAGATGGTAGAGCGCTCGCTTAGCATGCGAGAGGTACCGGGATCGATACCCGGCGCCTCCATTTTTTTAAATTTATCAAACATTTTTTAAATCAAAATTTCCTAACACAAACATTTAAATATCCGCGCTTTTCGTTGTTTTTCTGTCTTTGTTTCCTGTTCTACGGTCCTTTTTTCCTCAACGAGGTTTAATTAGACCCGCAAGCTACATAAAGTTGATTCCAAACCAGTACAAACAACTATGCCATGATCAGGATGGGATTGAATTGGAAATCGGATTTTTTGGCGTGAGGTTCAAAACTGGACAAGTTGTGATAAACGCATGATTATAAAAATTACACAAGAGGGTTAGAAAGGAAAAATATTTACATGTTTTTAAGTATTGAGTCAGTTACACATTTAATTTACATATACGAACTGAAGTCCAATGAACTTTTTTACCAAGAGCGGAACTTCTTGTTAAATCATTCTGATGCGAAGGAATACATTTCCAGTACTTACAAGAGACGAGTCTATACCACACGTTCTAAGGCCTTATACATTCATCTAATCAAGACAATTGGATGATAGTTCAGAAGGTCTTGTCCTTTTCAGGCTTTAGGATCTGAATCACGATTCTTTCCTACCACAAGGATGGAAATGTTTTGATTGGGTTTCGAATTCAGAGCCTCTTGTTCCAGAAGTCATTCCTGTTTTAATCTTTTTGAAACAAAGTGCATAGCAAAGAGTTCACATCTTAGTCCTGTTACAACAATTATCATTTTCAGACAACCTACATCAATTATATCATATTCACTTTTTGAAGACTATTCTTTATTATTGGGATCTAAATTTATTTTCGTGTTCGGTCACATTTTCTTTCCTATGCTGGTTTTATCTTCCAGATTTCTCATTACCTTCTGCTGGTTTAATGAAAATAATTTTATTTAACCAGCGAGCTCCTCCGTGTAGCTTTAGCAATATTATGCAGCTTCATTGCTCAAATAAAGCATAGTTAGACTAAGTGGCCGTTCTATTTTCTAATAACTACTTCATAATTCAGTGCAATGTAACTGGAACTAGGTTTTTCTTGAAAATTTAGATTTTTGAGTTATAACAAGCTTCTGAGGTTACAGGAGTAATACCAAGATCAGCAACCTATAATTCATCGATTTTAACACTTGAGTGAAATTTCTTCTTTTACTTCAAACTACAGCTCTATAACATCTTTTTGATAAAAGCCTTAAGTTTGACCCTTTTAAGGATACTATGCCGGAAAAAAGTTTAAAAAACTTTATATGTGAAGAGAGTTATCCTCTTACATAGACGTTTCTAATGCATAAAAAATTTGTTACCCGGCGCCTTCATTCCTTTTAAATAACAAAATCACGCACTTAGAAGTTGAAATTTTTAACTACGTGTTATTGTTTACCTAGAGGAAATTAATGAAGCATCTCCTTTATCAAGTAGTAATAAATATAAAAACGTAATGTAAACAAGATATATTTTTTTAACAAAAGCAAACTCCCCGTGCACCACAGAAGTACAACACAGGGCTTATAGAAGTAAGTTGATTTAACAAAGAGAAAGTGGAAAACAATTTAACAAAAATTACAAGATTTTACGAACTTGACAAATGAGTAGAAAAGCAGATTATATTTAACAAAAACATTGAGTATATTGGCTTAAGATTTTTCAATTCAGAACATTGAAATACCTTCTAGCCCACGTTTATGAACTGAGGCAAAATGTAAGAATTAAAAATGTATTTAAAAGTTATTCGACTCCGACACATTAAACGAAACCATCTCGCGGGCTTTGTAACATACAACCTATCACTCGATATTCAGAAGAAAGTTGGCACACAAGCAAATTTCCTCAAAGTTCCAGTTCTATAACCATGACTATAGGATATGTACCATGGTATATATAGGATGTATCATCATGGTATACATAGGATTCTATGCCATGACGATAGCCCTAACTTGAATGTTTGCGGTGATTGTTTTATTAGTTTCAAAAGCAACGTTCTCGCTACCCGAAGGCCCGATAGCGTAGTTTGCGGAGTCACTGATTAGCAACCGGAGGGCTGCTAGTTAGAAAGTCGATTCAACCAGAAGACCGTCGTGTACGTGGAGGCTAGTGCACGTCAAATCTATCGCGGACTCAAATGTCCTTAATTTGGCGTGACGTGGAAATTTGGAGAGCACAGGTGTTGACCTTGCCATCTGATCGTGGATCAAAATTACGAGGTCTTGTCCTCAATTTTTTCCCTTCGGGATTGATCCCGGACTGTCACCAATTGCTCGTAGTGTTGCTCCAGTGGGTAGATAGATCGGTAGTTAATTAACGTCGCACTGGAGCAACACTACGGTATATTGGTGACGGTTCGGGATCAATCCGAAGTGAAAGATTCAAGTACATCTCGTAATTTTGAACCACGATCAGATGATGAGGTCAACACCTGATCTGGCACCCCCTAGAGAAAGATCTGAGTTCCTGCAGTGGGACGTAAATTCAATTACCCAATTCTCACTATAATGAAATTTAAATGTTTTTTCGTCGAAGTATATTTTTAACTATTTAAATCACATTCAATAAAATTTCGGATGGTCACATGACATCATCGGATCCATATGTTTCTCATATGATACCAGTACCTAAAGCTAAAACGCTTCCACTTATTGAAAAATCACAAAAGTTATTAAAATAGCGTATAAATCATGAGCAGATTCAAAACTAGTATAATGTTTCTGATATTTTACTATAATATTTACGTTAGGTACTTGAAATGGTTACGTTGGGTACTATTAATTGAGAAATGCAATGTTTTTATACCCTTAAGTAATTATAAAATATGGGTTGATAATTCAATAACAATAAACGGTAAATTTATAATTTGGGTCATTCCATGTGAAATTGCTACATAAAGTATCGAAGACCTTTAATATACATTTTTTAGAAAGAAATAATGAAATTTTTTGCAATACTCAAGATCAGAGATAAAATTGAATGAAATCAAGCATATCCCTCACAGAGCTATACGATACGTTATTGGAAAGACATTATTATCTACAAAGTAAGCTAAGTGGCCGAATTTATTGGGGCAATTTCTAAGTGGACGAATTTATTGCTTAAAAGGATGGAGGCGCCGGGTATCGATCCCGGTACCTCTCGCATGCTAAGCGAGCGCTCTACCATCTGAGCTACGCCCCCGTTGGTT
Source organism: Meta bourneti (assembly GCA_933210815.1). NCBI lineage: Eukaryota > Metazoa > Arthropoda > Arachnida > Araneae > Tetragnathidae > Meta > Meta bourneti. The sequence continues at coordinate 86,576,754 of OW119929.1, forward strand.
GGTGGCAAAGGGATATAGAAGTTAATGTAATAAAACAAGAATTAAATCTGAAATTAGATATTCTCAGGTGGGAAGTTCTATTTGGTTAATAGGTGGATATGCCAAGAATACGAATAAAAAACACATTACGTGAAGTTTAATTTTAAAGTTGCAAGACAACATTAAAAGAAAATGAATTCAAGGAAAGTTAAAGAAAAGTAAAACTGGAGGCGCCGGGTATCGATCCCGGTACCTCTCGCATGCTAAGCGAGCGCTCTACCATCTGAGCTACGCCCCCGGTGCAAGGAAAGCAACGGAATAAGTATATCACGACGAAAACAGGTAACGGTCAGATTAAGAAATAAAAATATTGTTTCAGATGAATTACAGATGAAGAAATAATCGAAAGTGAATCAGAACCTGCATGATGAACGGAACGCTGTAGTAGTGAGGCAAACTGCCTTCGGCACAGGTGTGTCATTTCTCAATCAATGAAAGTCATAAAATCGGAACGCAACATGGACATTTTGATTATATTATCTCCGGTTTATCTAAATAACAATCCTCCTTCTTTTGCATATTGTATCCTGACATGATTTCAATTGACAACCACATGGCTATGTAGTTCCAATAATAACTGTATTAGTTCCAGTAGGTTTTCATAGTTTGTTTATCCGCTGTAGCTTGGTTGAGGAAGGGTGGTAGGTAGTTGAATTAACGTCGCACTGGAGCAGGCTATTGTCGACGGTCCGAGATCAATCCCAAATGGAAATATCCGATGACAACACTTCTTAAATTTGAACCAAAGTCCAATGACGAGGTCACACATGAGTTGTCACCCAACTCTCTAAACTTCCACATTACTCCAACGTGAGGAAATTTTGAGGCCACAACAGATTTAACGTGCACCAATCCCCACGTGCACGACGGTCTTTGGTTGAATAAAGTTTCGAACTCTCAACCGGCCGGTTGCTAATTCGTTAATCTTTCGTTACGAAGCCCGAGGTGTTGTCCTTGGTTCTTGCATTTCGGGATGGATCTCGGACCGTCACGAATAGACCGATGTGTTGCTTCAGGTGACGTTGATTTAACTACCTACCTACCTTAAAATAGGCGCTCCAAGAATCTGCGAAACCTCTCCCTACTCTTTTCTGTAACTATGGTACCGTTTGCCTCGATCTATGCACCGAACATTTTTATCCAGTTCTGTTAAGGTGAGTGATTCCTTGGTTAAGAGTTAAAGAGCACTGGGATGAAAAAATTTAAAAACTAGGAAAATTATTGGATGTGGAAAGTGGAACCTCAGTTGCTCCATTTATGTGTGTTGTGTTTTAGTACCAATTCGCTGTTTTACGTATTTCAATCCCGATATTGTGAGTTTCTTTGACCAGAGACAAATTAATGCTGACCAGAAGGAACCACTGTATCAGCTCCCATTGAATTGGAAAGGGGGTGTTCGTGGGAATGTCGTTACTGGGAGTTAAATCGGGTGAGGAAAAATTTCAGGGGGGAGGGAAAAAGAGGAAAACAGAAGAGATTATTGGGAGAGACGACACAGAGAAGGAAGGACGTAAAATGGTCCTGTCCAGAAAAGTGAACGTTTGTTTTGCAATTGAACTGTAAATAGAATGTATATATGGGGGGTACTTGAATTGAAAATATGATGTGACTTAACTCACAGATATGAAATATACGAGTAAGTTGACTCAGCATTGCTATTAAGAGGAGCTTTAAAAAGTGTGACCAACATGTCAACCAGTAACACGTGACTGCTCTGTGAGAAATTAACTTGGTTGGCCAATTTGGCATCCTGTCGCCTCATTTGGCAATATAACATCATATGACAAAGTAGATGTGTGAATGCGCATTTCTATAGATTGACGACAGAAATGGTGAAATCACCAAACTCTACTGTGTCGGGTGGACCAATCAGATGTCAAATCAATGGATAGGCGTTTTCTACCGTCCGGTGGACTAATGGTGAAAGATCGCTTCCACCCGCTAACGAATGTAGTCTAATGGTTGAACTGTAAATAGAATGTATATATGGGGGTACTCGAATTGAAAATATGATGTGATTTAACTCACAGATATGAAATATACGTGTAAGTAGACTGAGCATTGCTGTTGAGAGGAACTTTAAAAAGTGTGACCAACATGTCGACCAGAAAACTGGAGACCAGAAGACTCCAAGTTAATTGCTCTATGAGAAATTAACTTGGTTGGCAAATCTGATATCCTGTCGCCAATGGTGGACCAATGGTAAAAGATCGCTTCCACCCACAAACAAATGTAGTCAAATGGTCACGTGGTTACTAGTTTTGATCACATCACCTCGGACACATAAAAATATTACCATTGCTAACTACTTTCATATTTCCTCCATGACGTAACTGTATTGATATTAACTTTAATCATGTATTGTTAAGTATTTTCTCAGAGATGACGCACAGATAACCCCTCTACCCGTGGTGACATCACTTATGACAGTTGGAGGACAGTTTGGAAGACTGCTTAGCCGCTCCCTCGTTTTTTTTACTTCTAAGGGGACTGCTTGTCGAGCATGAACCTCGTATCTTTGCTCTCTGTTATATCGTTAATTGTTGTTAATAAAATTGTTTGTTAATCCCGAGTTCAATTTTTTCAAATCAAGCTCAGAACACGCACCGATTAACGTGTCCAAACAGATTCTAGGTTTATTTATGAGGAGTTTATATTGAATGTAGCAGTGTTGTGTACCTCTTAAGAAAGCACATTTCAATGCATTTTGAAGCATCCCAAAATTCATCTCATAAAGTAGAAAATAAATGTTTAATAAGTACTTACCATTAGAAGTCATCTCTAGTAGTATGTAGAAAGAGAAAGGTTCATTATAGATATTATCCGTCAGTTTCTGATAATTATCAATCTGATTTGGGAGACTCAGACAGAAACTTAATTGTAAAAATATTTTTGAAGGCAATGAGCTCGCGGCCACCAATGAGTTTGCTTTCCTCTTTTCTGATATAGCGACGTACTATATACTATGTCTTGAATAGTCTCACGGTATGTTTGACTTCCAAATTATATGAATAGCTATATTAGCCATCCCTCAAGTTTTAGAAAGGTCTCTGCAAGAATACTGAAGAAGCTAAGAGTTTCAGGTGTCCACTTCATAAAAAAATTCTTATTGGTACACCATAAATTCACCTGATTAAATGTTTCTATATATTGGGATTCATTTAAATTAATATGAAAATTTCTTTGTCCGAAAAATTGAAAGTACAAAAATTTTTTATTGTCATTCGGTCAATAAAATAAGAAGGCGTTTTAACCAATTACACCACGGGGCCCGATGTTTGATCCGAGAATAGCGAGCAATAATTGTATGAAAAAGATTAGGAAATATTTCATCCGTTCGTGAATACTTGGTCAGCCCAAAACTAAATACAGAATCACATAGAAATGAACACAAACTTTGAAAATTCATTAACGGATTGTTGCAAATAGCTTAGATTTCCACCAAAAAAATGATATTTATCGTTGGTGGTAGGCATGAAGGACATTACGAATAGCGTGATACGGGCAAAAGAACTGTAATCCATCAAATTTGTATGAAAATGTTTCTTAAATGTTCACTTTAAGATAAAAAATTGAGGAGGTATATCACAATGAAACCGCAGTTGTTGCGAAAATTTCCGTTTGGATACCATGTAATTTAAGAAACGTATCACTCTTCTAAACAAGAATGTTTACTACCTTCACCTGTAGTCAATGTTGTTACAGGCATAGATATCCTTCCAATACAAAAATACTTGTGTCAAACTATTCATATCCTCTCGCCCATTTGGAATTGATCAGACGACATTCCAATTCAGACAAATTTCAACTCTTACAAATTTCTCAACAATCATTTACTTACTTGTTTCTGATGCTTTTAATAACTTAAATGTCTTTTTTTCAAACCACTTATGTTATAGCAATTTTCATTTGAATGGACGTTTCGTCGTTCCACCTTCGGAACAATAGACAAACTCATAGGTGTATTGAAAAATAAAAGTATTTAATTTTGAACATAAAACGAGAAAATGTTGCACCATTTGAAATATTCTACAGAGAGAAATTTTCAAGAAAATGAAATTCCAAGCAGGCGCCGACGAGATTCGAACTAGTGATCTCCTGTTTACTAGACAGGCGCTTTAGCCAACTAAGCCACCGTGCCGATGCTTGATCCGGGAATAGCTTGAACTATTGGTATGATAAAGATAATTCGGCAGCCTTTCATCCGTTCGTCTATTACTTGGTCAGCCCACAACTAAATACAGCATCACTTTGAAAGGACCACATACTTTGCAAATTCATAAACGGATTGTTGCAAATAGCTTAGATTTCCACTAAATTATCTTTGGTGGTGCTAATGAAGGACGATTCTAATAGCGTGATACGGGCCAAAGAACAGCAATCCATCAAATTTGTATAAAAAAGTTTCTTTAATGTTCACTTTAAGATCAAAAATTGAGGAGGTATATCACACACACACACACAATGAAACTGCAGTTGTTGCGAAAATTTCCCTTTCGATACCATGTGTTTTAAGAAAACTATAGCTCTTCAAAACGAGAATGCTTACTAGCTTCACCTGTAGTCAATATTGTTTCAGGCATAGATATCCTTCCACTACGAAACTGCTAGTGTCAAATTTTTCAAATCCTCTCGCCCATTTGGAATTGATCAGACGACATTCCAATTCAGTCAAATTTTTTTCAACCTCTTTTACAAATTTCTCAACAATCATTTACTCGCTTGTTTCTGATGCTTTTACTGGCTTAATTTTTTTTCTACCAACCACTTATGTTAGAGCAATTTTCATTTGTATTGACGTTTCGTCGTTCCACCTTCGAAACGATAGACAAACGCATAGGTGTATTGGAAAACAAAAGTATTTAATTTTGAACATAAAATGCAGCATATATTTAAAATATTCTACTGAGAGAAATTTCCAAGGAAACGAAATTCCAAGCAGGCGCCGACGAGATTCGAACTCGTGATCTCCTGTTTACTAGACAGGCGCTTTAACCAACTAAGCCACGGTGCCGATGCTTGATGCGGGAATAGCTAGAACTATTGGTATGATAAAGATAATTAGGCAGCCTTTCATCCGTTCCTCTATTACTTAGTCTGCGCCCACAACTAACTACAGCATCACTTAGAAAGGACAACATACTCTGCAAATTCATAAACGGATTGTTGCAAATTGCTTAGATTTCCACTAAAGCTTAATTATCTTTGGTGGTAGGCACGAAGGACGTGACGAATACCATGATACTGGCCAAAGAACTGCAATCCTTCAAATTTGTATAAAAAAGCTTCTTAAATGTTCACTTTAAGATCAAAAATTGAGGAGGTACATCACACACACAATGAAACTGCAGTTGTTGCGAAAATTTCCCTTTCGATAGCATGTGTTTTAAGAAAACTATAGCTCTTCAAAACGAGAATGTTTACTAGCTTCACCTGTAGTCAATATTGTTTCAAGCATAGATATCCTTCCACTACGAAACTGCTAGTGTCAAATTTTTCAAATCCTCTCGCGCATTTGGAATTGATCAGACGACATTCCAATTCAGACAAATTTCAATTCTCTTTTACAAATTTCTCAACAATCATTTACTTGCTTGTTTCTGATGCTTTTACTCACTTAAATGTCATTTGTACAAACCATTTAAGTTAGAGCAATTTTCATTTTTTTTACGTTTCGTCGTACCACCTTCGAAACCATAGACAAACGTATTGGTGTATTGGAAAATAAAAGTATTTAATTTGGAACATAAATGAGAAAATGTTGCACCGATTTGAAATATTCTACTGTGAGAAATTTTGAAGAAAACGAAATTCCAAGCAGGCGCCGACGAGATTCGAACTCGTGATCTCCTGTTTACTAGACAGGCACTTTAAACAACTAAGCCACGGTGCCGATGCTTGATACGGGAATAGCTAGAACTATTGGTATGATAAAGATAATTAGGCAGCCTTTCATCCGTTCGTCTATTACTTGGTCAGCCCACAACTAAATACAGCATCACATAGAAAGGACCACATACTTTGCAAATTCATAAACGGATTGTTGCGAATAGCTTAGATTTCCACTAAAACTTAATTATCTTTGTTGGTAGGCATAATGGACGTGACGAATAGCGTGATACGGGCCAAAGAATTGCAATCCATCAAATTTGTATGAAAAAGTTTCTTAAGTGTTCACTATAAGATCTAAAATTGAGGAGGTATATCACAATGAAACTGCAGTTGTTGCGAAAATTTCCCTTACGATATCATGTGTGGTAAGAAACGTATTGCTCTTCTAAACGAGAATGTTTCCTAGCTTCACCTGTAGTCAATATTGTTACAGGGATAGATATCCTTCCAAAACGAAAATCCTTGCGTCAAATTATTCAAATCCTCTCGTCCATTTGGAATCGATCAGACGACATTCCAATTCAGACAAATTTCAACTCTCTTTTACAAATTTCTCAACAATCATTTACTTACTTGTTTCTGATGCTTTTAATAACTTAAATGTCTTTTCTACAAACCACGTATGTTAGAGCAATTTTGATTTGTATTGGCGTTTCGTCGTTCCACCTTCGATAAAATTGACAAACTCTACTTTGTATTGAATAATAAAAGTATTTAATTTTGAACATAAAATGCAGCACATATTTGAAATATTCTACTAAGAGAAATTTCCAAGAAAACGAAATTCCAAGCAGGCGCCTACGAGACTCGAACTCGTGATTTCCTGTTTACTAGACAGGCGCTTTAGCCAACTATCCGGTGCCGATGCTTGATCCGGGAATAGCTAGAACTATTGGTATGATAAAGATAATTAGGCAGCCTTTCATTCGTTCTATTACTTCGTCAGCGCCCACAACTAAATACAGCATCACTTAGACAGGACCACATAATCTGCAAATTCATAAACGGATTGTTGCAAATTGCTTAGATTTCCACTAAATTATCTTTTGTGATAGGCATTAACGACGTGACGAATAGAATGATACGGGACAAAGAACTGCAATCCATCAAATTTGCATGAAAAAGTTTCTTAAATGTTCACTTTAAGAACAAAAATTGAGGAGGTATATCACAATGAAACTGCATTGTTGCGAAAATTTCCCTTTGGATACCATGTGTTTTAAGAAACGTATCACTCTTCCAAACGAGAATGTTTACTAGCTTCACCTGTAGTCAATATTGTTACAGGCATAGATATCCTTCCAATACGAAACTTCTAGTGTCAAATTTTTCAAATCCTCTCGCCCATTTGGAATTGATCAGACGACATTCCAATTGAGACAAATTTCAACTATCTTTTACAAATTTCTCAACAATCATTTACTTACTTGTTTCTGATGCTTTTAATAACTTAAATGTCTTTTCTACAAACCACTTATGTTAGAGCAATTTTGATTTGTATTGACGTTTCGTCGTTCCACCTTCGATAAAATTGACAAACTTTACTTTGTATTGAATAATAAAAGTATTTAATTTTGAACATAAAATGAGAAAATGCAGCACATATTTGAAATATTCTACTGAGAGAAATTTTCAAGAAAATGAAATTCCAAGCAGGCGCCGACGAGATTCGAACTCGTGCTCTCCTGTTTACTAGACACGTGCTTAACGAACTAACTCACGGATAAAAATTAGAATTGCAGGAACAATAAAAAGTTACATAAAAGTGAAGTTATCGCATTTGAAGCCTCTCCTCCCAATATCGTTCGGTTTTTCGAGACCAGATTGATAGGCATTGCGCCCAATGAATATGATGCCCCATACATCAAATCTTCATCTTTACAAAAACGGCAATTTGGGTTGGTTAGTACATCAAAACCGCAAAGGTGTCCCCTCAAACACGGGACATCTACTCTACAAATTCGTATGCACGAATATTTCACAATTTTCATAGATGTATATTCTTTATTTCAAATTTTCATAGATGTAGAGTCTTCATTTCAAATTTTCATAAGTTAAAAAAAATTTCTATGGCAATATCTCGTTTCGATGCCTTGATAAATTCTACGTCATTACATTAGTCCAAATGGAAGATTTCGTGAATTTCCTGCCGTTTCGACGGGAGAGAAATAACGTGAAATCCGACATTCATTTCAGGATTCATCTAAATATTGAAAACCTTAATTTATAGAACCAGATTATTTTCAATTCACCAGCGTTTTTTCATTTGATGCTTGACTCATATGGTCTAAAAGAACTTCAATTAAAGAAGGTTTATTCCCCTCTTGTGTTTGAGAATGCCTTATTCGTCTCTTGTGTGTGAGAATGTAAAATCAATTTTAATTCGTCATAGTATGGAATCGGAACAATTGTTGAATTAAGCGAATCAGTAGTGTATTAACATTCTAATAAGACGGAGATTATCAAATGTATATTTTGAGGACAGTTTGGTGTACATAATTTATAGGCACCAACTCCCTAATAAATGACTACATTAATTCGTTTTCAATTACCAAAAATTAAGAAATTTCCAATAATAGTTAAAATAAAGTGTTGTAACAAAGTGGCAGCAAGAAACAATTGTGGAATAATAAGTTACCATTAAAATTATTAAGATAGTGAAGCAATTTAGATTTAATTCATTTTAAAATTAAAAAATTGAAATTTACAAAGAAACATTTGTTGCAAATTAAAAGTTGAAATAATTTGCTATATTATTTAAAATCAGTTAACATTTAATTTAAACAATGAATTGTCAAAATTATCCATTATTGTTAATTTTTAAGAGTTATTATAACCATTAAATTCAGTTGCTAACTGATTGCAAAACGTAATATTGACAGTTAATAATGACTGCAAAAATGAGAAAAGTCTTTCAAACTTGAAGTCAGGCACAACTTCTCTTGTGGCTTATTTCTATCCGGATGATAGTGGACGTCTCGCTCCATCGACTATATATATATATATATATATATATATATATATATATATATATATATATATATATATTGATATATATTGTAAATTAGCAATAACGTTAAAAAGATTATTGTTATGTGAGTTTTGCGAATCTCCATAAAAATTATTAGCAAGCTAAAGAAAAATTCCCTTTAACATCTTAAAAATGAATTCATGAAAAATTAATTTTAACGTTAAATTATCAGTCTTAAAAACATAATATAGTGATTAAAGTTAAATTTAGTGTTCCTATAAATTTTACAGTAGCAGCATTTTTAGTGACGAGACTAGTGTGTTAGTGCGTAGAAATAGTATGTCACTTTCAGAATTAAATATGAAAGGTAATTTTGCTTTCCTAAAAGCTATAACCACGTTTATTTCGAATGCTGGTGTCATGTTTAAATATCATCGTTTCATTTCAGCAAGCCATCCCTTTTTAGTGATATCAAGATGTCCACCACAGACTTCATTAACTCGTTTTGACAAGTCGTGTAAGTCACCAACAAATTGCATTCCATCAAAGCATTAGTTTATTAGTGATCTTTCAATGCGAAGAAATGGTGCCAAACTACCCCGCCTTCGATAGGACATACTCGCTTAATTCGTCGTCCTCTTCAATCAAGTCAAATTTTCAAGAGTAGGAGTGTAAATTTACAGGATTTAATTGGGAATAATCTCTATTAAAATTTTTATCCATTTTTACATATCATGGCTTTTTGAATCTTAACTCATTTTATCTTTATAATGTGGATCATTTGTTTACTTTAAAAATTTTCAAAATTCAATTTTATCAAATTTTTAAAGTATTATACGTATTAATTCAGCTTTGATTTCTCATTTTTAGCTGTTAACTTTACACTGTTTTCTATAATTTAATTCAGTAATCTTGTGTTTGGCTCAGGTGATACGCATTCAGACCTTGCGCCATGAAAGGCAAGATCCAATCCTAATGTTGAATATTTAGTCATGAGTCAAACGGCACAACCTTGTTTCCATGGATCCTGTAGAAAATTTCCGTTCGGTCACTGTGAACCAAGTAGTTTATTCGGCAACATGTGGCTTGGAACAATATGAACAACGTTAATTGCACAAGCAGTTCTACCAGTTTTCTATTCCAGCTAAGTATACTTCCTGTTATGCTTTTGAGAGCTAAAACACATTTGAAAATGAACTTATTCTGTAATTCAAAATATAAAGGGATATAGATTATACACAAACATCAGAGTCAAGTGGAAACTCCTATTTACAGACCCCGACTGTTGAATTCTGTTGATTGAAAACTAATTCTTATCTTTCTACCAAATCAGAATTACAATTATAATTAAAGGATCACGCTTAATAGAACTTCGACATTCCTGCTAGTCTTGGAATTGAAAGTTGAACTTCGCACTTCCTATAAAAAGTTAAAATTGTTAAAACTCATGTTTCAAAAAATCATTGAAAACAAAATGGAGGCGCCGGGTATCGATCCCTGTACCTCTCGTATGCTAATCGAGCGCTCTACCATCTGAGCTACGCCCCCGTTGCATGCGAAGTGGGATATCAGTTTTTACGTGATAAAGAAATTTAAAAAATCAGATCATATGAAAGTTGTGTGTTGAATAGGATAGTCATAAATCAGCCATTAAGGTAGAAATTTATTCAGGCTTCATACAGTAGAACTCGGCCGACGACAGCTGCATTTTCTTGCGTATTGAAACAAACTGGGTTTCACTGTAAAGAGATCTAATTTTCAAGCATTCACACACACACACTTTGAACAGTCGGAATTCAGTACCTACATTGATCCGGAAATGTTTAAGGAAGTTTTATTGCTTGTTAAAAATGGTTCGGAGATCACTTCATAGTAGATAAGTACGGTCTGTACACTTCATATATTTTCCTTTGTTAATGGGAGAGGTTAGTTTGTGGTGTACCACTCTGCTAACATTATTGAATAACATTGATATGATAGTAAAGACGATTCTAGCATGGAAAGACATTATTTAGACAAACGTGCAATTCCAAATACTGGTAAGTGGAATTGTAACCTGGTGGCACACTATCTGTATTTGTTCTAACAAAACTCTAAAACCATGGCAATTGTCGTTGGTTCGAGCTCATGCTGTGGACAAAACACCATGTTTCTCTCTCTCTCTGATTAAATCACTTAAATATTGAATATAGGGTACAGCTGTATAATATGCCTCGTTTGGAGGCAACGCCCTTGGCGCGTTTTTGGCTCACTTTTTATGTCGCCAAGGAAAGAATTCTTAGAAAAAATCATTTTTTAAACGGAAAATAATAAGCTTTAGCTGAAAGCAATTAACGAGGAAAATACAAATTGGCATGTTCAAATAGAAAATGGCAATGATTTTTCAAAAGAAAATAGCAAGAAACAATACAACCTCATGCAACTGCACTGGACTGGGACTAAAATCAAACTTAACGTTTGAATTCTTCCATGCATTAAATGGAAAAGAATTGGGGTAAAAAATTTTAAGAACCAATGAAATCAAAGGACAACTTAACAGAATTAAAAGAACATTCTATAATATTCAAAATGAAAATTTGAACTTTCCGGTTGCCGAGGTTGCCATAAAAACGGAATAAACTTAATAAAGATCGGTTACCATAACTCGCTACTAAAAGCACCAAAAACGCGCCACGAGCGTTACCACCAAACGAGGCGTATAATACAACTGTACCAGATATAGTATTTGTAATACGACTTAAAAAGATAATTCGCACTATAATGTTCAAGTAGTTTGAGGAGGACAAGGACAACAGATATCTCATAAGAATACCCTGGAAAATACTTGTCCCTTTACGAAATTAAAAATTGTTATTCCTTGAAAAAGGGTTGAAGAACAAATAATATTTATATACTTAAGTTAATTTATTTGCCTGGTTTGAAATATAGTCACTAACATAGCACTAGTGGTTAGAGCTTATGTCTCCTTGCGTAACTCATCTGAATAAGTTTCTCTACCACTGGCTGTTTTATGGTAATCCAATTCAATATCTCAGGAAACTGATACATTTAATTAGCATTCTCTTTGCCATAGTTTATCTAATCTCTCCATAACCTTTAATAAGAGATATATGGATGGAAGTTTTATAACTGTAGTGTATTTATGCCCTATAAAATTAACATCCACTTCTCATCTTACATAGGCGATTTGCAGTTTCGATTCCTCCCTTGTGTATTTCCATCTTTTGGGTCAGTAAAATTTTCATGTCCATTTACTTGCCGTTGTCTTTGTGTTTGGCACAGTTTGGGCAAATATTACTCTTGCACCATAAGACCCAACCCTACATAGATATGCATTCGATTGAAGGTCACACTTCAACAGTCGGGTAACAGTCGGTTTTGTAAAATAAAGGGGAAATGAGATGCATCAGTCAATGGGGACATACTTCAGATACAGTACGAATGACAACTTCCAATACATACTTAGCTAACCTTCCACGTGGTCTCGACGAGATATCTCGTCAATCAAGATTAACTGGTTAGTTTTGCTAATGACGAGATATCTCGTGAAGACTACCACCAGGAGTGTTAAGACATCGAAACTAGGCATTGCGATTTAAAATTTTCTAGGTAATTGGAAACTTGATATGAAAATGGGCCTCGTAATTTTTATTCAAATGAATATGTAGATGTGTTTCCCTATCGAAGGAGATATACTTTTGAATTTGCTGTACTGTGAACGATTCACGGAAGAAAGCGGGATCTTTTTTCCCAACAGTTGGATATAACATATTGCCAAAGATAAAGATGCTCTCAAATTGATCGTGAACTGTTTAACCGTCCTTGCATATTTTATTTAACAGCACGAACGTTCACTGTCAACAGAGAAAGCACCTGTGCCTGAGGCAATCTCTTGTCTCGTCAATCTGGCCAAACTACCTTTTCATCGTGATGGGCTTAATATGTTTCTGTGCATGTACCGGGGGCGTAGCTCAGATGGTAGAGCGCTCGTTTAGCATGCGAGAGGTACCGGGATCGATACCCGGCGCCTCCAATTTTTAAAAAATATTTTATAACTTGATTTTCTTCCGAATTTTCTTAAAGCAGATCTTAATAAATACCTGAAAGATATTCCTTGAAAATTAAAAAAAGTTTCTTATTTTCTTCGAGATTTGTATGATTTTAATAAATACTTGAGTGATATTCATTTTTGAAATAAAAAGTTATTTCTTTCATCAATCAGATGTGATATAAAAATTCAACGATGGACAGTTTTTGCTTTGTCGGGGATAAAAATACCATCAATGCTATGAAGAACTAGAGAGCAAGACATTAAAGAAAATAACCTTGGTACAATAACTAAAATGACAAGATCTACGCTTATTTTCCATCAAGTAAAATTTCCCGATACACAGGATATAGATATTCAGTGTATTAAAATCCCTTATAAGGAATATGGGGATGGATGATTTTGAAAGTAGAATACATTAATGCTCTATAAAATAAATATCCACTTCTCATCCGTCACAGGTGTTTTGTAGGTGGTGCAAGTTCGATTTCTCCCAGGGTGTATTTCATTTTTTTGGGTCAATAAAACTTTCCATCTGTATTCCATGTGTCCATTTTGTTGCCGCTTTCTTCTTATTAACACCAGTTCGGACAAATATTGCCCTTGCGCCGTAAGACTCAACCAATCCTATAGAGATATGCGTAAATATGCATTCAACAGTCGGCTGATCCACATTTTCTAGAAAAACTGAGAAATGAGATGCATGAGTCAACGGGGAAACAATTCAGTCACAGAACGGATGACACCTCACAATGGATACATAACCCTCTAAGTGGTTTCGACGAGATATCTCATCCATCAAGACCTAGTCAGATTTGCTAATGACGAGATATATCATCTATACAACCACCAGGCGTGTTAAGGTAGCGAAACTATGTATTGCGATTGAAAATTTTGTAGCTTATCCGAATTTTGATATGAAGTCGGAACTTATGTAGTTTTTATTGAAATCAATTTGTAGAAGATGCTTTTCCTTATCGAATGATACCTTTGAATTTGCTGTACTATGAACCATTCACGAAGAAAGAGGGGGTGGTTTTCCTACAGTTTGATATAGCATAGGCCAAAGATAGATTATGACGCCTTAGACAAATTGATCGTAAAGTGCATTAACCGTCCTTGCATATTTTTATTTTACTGCGTCCAATTTTATAGCGAACACACCTGTGCCTGGGGCAATCTCGTGTCTTGTTGGTATGACCTTATTATCTTTTCCTCGTGATATATTTAATCCGCTGCTTTTCTTGTGCCGGGGGCGTAGCTCAGATGGTAGAGCGCTCGCTTAGCATGCGAGAGGTACCGGGATCGATACCCGGCGCCTCCATTTTTTTCAAATTTATCAAACATTTTTTAAATCAAAATTTCCTAACACAAACATTTAAATATCAGTGGTTTTCGGTGGTTTCCTGTTCTACGGTCCTCTTTTCCTCGACGAGGTTTAATTAGACCCGCAAGCTACTTCTTAAAGTTGATTCCGAACCAGTACAAACAACTATGCCATGATCAGGATGGGATTGAATTGGAAATCGGATTTTATGGCGTGAGATTCAAAACTGGACAAGTTGTGATAAACGCATGATTATAAAATTACACAAGAGGGTTAGAAAGGAAACTTTTTTATATATTTTGAAGTATTGAGTCAGTTACACATTTAATTTACATATACGAACTGAAGTCCAATGAACTTTTTTACCAAGAGCGGAACTTCTTTTTAAATCATTCTGATGCGAAGCAATACATTTCCAGAACTTACAAGAGACGAGTCTATACCACACGTTCTAAGGTCTTATACAGTCAGCTAATCAAGATTATTGGACGATAGTTCAGAAGGTCTTGTCCTTTTCAGGCTTTAGGATCTGAATCACGATTCTTTCCTACCACATGGATGGAAATGTTTTGATTGGGTTTCGAATCCAGAGCCTCTTTGTACCAGAAGTCATTCCTGCTTTAATCTTTTTGAAACAAAGTGCATAGCAAAGAATCTTAGTCTAATCTTAGTGAATCAATATCACATCTTAGTCCTGTTACAACAATTATCATTTTCAGACAACCTACGGTTATATCCTATTCACTTTTTGAAGACTATTCTTTATCATTGGGATCTAAATTTATTTTCGTGTTCGCTCACATTTTCTTTTCTATGTTGATTTCTATCTTCTATATTTCTCATTACCTTCTGCCATCAGGAAACGAAAATAATTTCATTAAACCAGCGAGCTCCTCCGTGTAGCTTTAGCAATATTATGCAGCTTCATTGCTCAAATAAAGCATAGTTAGACTAAGTGGCCGTTCTATTTTCTAATAACTACTTCATAATTCAGTGCAATGTAACTGCAACTAGGTTTCTTCTTGAAAATTTAGATTTTTGAGTTATAACAAGCTTCTGAGGTTACAGGAGTAATACCAAGATTAGCAACCTATAATTCATCGATTTTAACACTTGACTGAAATTTCTTCTTTTCCTTCAAAGTACAGCCCTATAAAATCTTTTTCATAAAAGCTTTATGTTTGACCCTTTAAAGGATAATATTACGGAAAAAAGTTTAAAAACTTTATAGGTGAAGAGAGTTATCCTCTTACATAGACGTTTCTAATGCATAAAAAATTAGTTACCCGGCGCCTTCATTCCTTTCAAATAACAAAATCACGCACTTAGAAGTTGAAATTTTTCATAGTAACTACGTGTTATTGTATACCTAGGGGAAATTAATAAAAATCTCTTTTATCAAGTAATAATAAATATAAAATTAATGTAGACAAGATATATTTTTATTGAACAAAAGCAAACTCCCCGTTCACCACAAAAGTACAACACAGGGCTTACAGAAGTAAGTTGATTTAACAAAGAGAAAGTGGAAAATAACAACCAAAATTACAAGATTTTACGAACTTGACAAATGAGTAGAAAAGAAGATTAGATTTAACAAAAACATTGAGTATATTGGCTTAAGATTTTTCGATTCAGAACATTGAAATACCTTCTAGCCCACGTTTATGAACTGAGGCAAAATGTAAGAATTAAAAATGTATTAAAAGTTATTCGACTCCGACCCATTAAACGAAACCATCTCGTGGGCTTTGTAAGATACATCCTATCACTCAATATTCAGAAGAAATTTGCCACACAAGCAAATTTCTTCAAAGTTCCAGTTCTATAATCATGACGATAGGATATGTACCATGGTATATATAGGATGTATTGTCATGGTATACATAGGATTCTATGCCATGACGATAGCCATAACTTGAATGTTTATTTTGATTGTTTTATTAGGTTCAGAAGCAACGTTCTCGCTATCCGAAGGGCCGTGATAGCGTAGTTTGAGGAGTCACTGATTAGCAACCGGAGGTCTGCTAGTTAGAAACTCGATTCAACCAGACCGTCTTGTACGTGGGGGCTAGTGCACGTCAAATCTATCGCGGACTCAAATGTCCTCACGTTGGCGTGACGTGGAAATTTGGAGAGCACAGGTGTTGACCTTGTCATCTGATCGTGGATCAAAATTACGAGGTCTTGTCCTCAATTTTTTCCCTTTAGGATTGATCCCGGACTGTCACCAATTGCTCATAGTGTTGCTCCAGTGGGTAGATAGGTCGGTAGTTAATTAACGTCGCACTGGAGCAACACTACGGTATATTGGTGACGGTTCGGGATGATCAATCCCCTACTGAAAGATCTGAGTTGATGCAGTGGGACGTAAATTCAACTACCCAATTCTCACTATAATGAAATTTAAATGTTTTTTCGTCCAAGTATATTTTTAACTATTTCCATCACAGTCAATAAAATTTCAGATGGTCACATGACATCATCGGATCCATATGTTTGTCATATGATACCAGTACCTAAAGCTAAAACGCTTCCACTTATCGAAAAATCACAAAAGTTATTATAATAGCGTGTAAATCATGAGCAGATTCAAAACTAGTATAATGTTTCTGATATTTTACTATAATATTTACGTTAGGTACTTGAAAGGGTTATGTTGGGTACTATTAATTGATAAATGCAATGTTTTTATACCCTTAAGTAATTATAAAATATGGGTTGATAATTCAATAACAATTAACGGTAAATGGGTCATTCCATGTCAAGTAGCAGGTATCGAAAACCTTTAACATACATTTTTTAGAAAGAAATAATGAAATTTTTGCAATATTCAGGGTCAGAGATAAAAATTGAATGAAATCAAGCATATCCCTCACAGAGTTATACGATACGTTATTAGAAATACTATATAATTATCTACAAAGTAAGCTACGTTTGAGCTGGATCGAACTATTATGTCCAGACATACAGGCCTCCTTATAATGATTCTAAAATCATATGCCCGATTTTTCGAATTTAAAATTACTCTTAATAAAAGCTACTGCATGTAGAAGCCAAACTTTTCTAGATTTCTTCACATGTGACAGAAACAAAGTAACCAAGTTTTAAAAAAATCAGCAGGTAGGTATTTAATTAACACTGGATCAACACAACGGGCTATTGACGCCGGTCGGAGATCAAACCCGAAGGGAAAGATCCGAGGACAACACCACGTAATTTTGAACCACGGTCAGATAACTTAAAGAAAATCGGAGAAAGGGTATTGTTCTGAGTTGTATCGATTCGACATGAAATGACCCAATTAAAGATTTATTTTTTTCTCCGAAATATATCCGAATAATTCTAATATTGGTAGGTAATATTCTATAAAGGAAAACTTCGAAACATTGTACTAAAATATTCAAAATATCAAAGTTGTTGCTCAAAATCCACTGAATAATGGTACCAAAAATGTCATTCATGCTCTTTCTATTGTCTATTTCATTGTAATAGCAGAATGTAAACCTATATAACGTCTGTTTAGATTATGGTTGCTGTTAGACATCTACGTTATTCGGTTTTACCGGATTTAGATTGATTAGAATTGATCCAAATTATGTCGAGTACGAAGCGTTCCTAAGGTAACATATATAGCTGCAGTAGGGATCTAGAAAATATCCTGCTTTTTCCCATTTAATGCTATCCTTTGACTCCTATCGACATGGTATAGAATTGAAACTTCGAAGAAATTTGCTTGTGCACCAACTACTACTGTGTGTGTGAATATTGAGTATGGGCTGTAGCTTACAAATCCCTCGAGATGGTTAAGTTTAATGTGTCGGAGTTGTATAACTTTTACATTTTTAAATCTTACATTTTGCCTCCGTTCAAAAACGTGTACCAGAATGTATTTAAATTTTATGAATTGAAAAATCTTAAACCAATTATCTATTCGCATTACTTTTTTATATTAATTATTACTAGTACGAGATGCTTCGTTGATTTCGCCTAGGTATATAATACGTAGTTGATATGAAAAATTTCGACAACTTCTAAGTGGGCGAATTTATTGCTTAAAAGAATGGAGGCGCCGGGTATCGATCCCGGTACCTCTCGCATGCTAAGCGAGCGCTCTACCATCTGAGCTACGCCCCCGTTGGTTGGCGTTAAAGGAATATAGAAATTAACGTAATAAAACAAGAATTAAATCTGAAATTAGATATTCTCAGGCGGAAAGTTCTATTTGGTTAATAGGTGGATATGCCAAGAATACGAATAAAAAATACATTACGTGAAGTTTAATTTTAAAGTTGCAAGACAACATTAAAAGAAAATTAATTCAAGGAAAGTAAGACTGGAGGCGCCGGGTATTTTTATTTTGCATGCTATTGGTTGCTGCAGAATGAATAATAAATTATTACTGTATTACTGTACCGTTACATATACCATGGCCCAACTGTACAATTTGTAACAAAAATACTATCCCACTGTCGTGAAATAGGTGTTTCTAATAATATGATTTCTTATTATGTCACCGGATTATCATGGCATCTGTAAGAATAAAAAAATGGAGGCGCCGGGTATCGATCCCGGTACCTCTCGCATGCTAAGCGAGCGCTCTACCATCTGAGCTACGCCCCCGTTGGAAAGACTGCAACAGATCAATTATTATACAAAGCGATATGAATGAAATGACTCTTTAAACGCCTCAGGTGCAGGTGGTTTCAGAAAATACAGACGTGGAGGTCGTAAAATTGTACGAATCGCGGAATATTAATCTCAATTACATATGTAGGAAAACAAGTGTAGCATGAATGTGCAGGTTTCTCTGTATGCTCTAAGAACTTTATAGGATTAGAAACTATTTATCTCCATGCTACTCTGTCCTAGGTTCGATTCCGGGTTTGTAAGCGCATGGAAGTTGATGATTGTCCCTATTAGGAGTAACGGTGGCTTTACCCACTCACAAGTTCGTCTCTTATAGCGGCGAAGATCAAAGAAGTTAATGGACGGTCATTTGAAATGGAAAAAGAAAGAGGAAAATGAAAACTGCAATTAATAAAAGGAGTTTATTTGAAATTGATTAATTTTGTGGGTTGTATGGAGCTTTTTTGGCGCAGGATCCAAAAGCAGGAGAACTGTTCGAAGTGCAAGACAAAATAATAAAAACGATGTAAATATAAAAACATTAAAAGGAAATGGACAACTAAATCAAGCCCAAGAATTTTGCAGCAGTAAAATGCAAGTTTAAGGAGTTTGTGATTAAAGATGTGTTGAATAATATAATATACGTTGGATAAAACTTAAAGGTATAGAAGTGATGAAAATGAAGTTTAAAATAGAACATGTCTATCAACAATATGAAGATAAGGTTGTAGTATTAGAATAGTAATATTGAAACAATGATTTAAAACATGTTGATCAGAAACATCATGTAATATATAAGAGGTATGAAAGTGGTGAAGAAATGGTAAATGAGATTTAAAAATCCTATACCATTTAAAAACGGTAGGTAGGTAGTTGACTTCACACTGGAGCAACACAGCCGGCTATTGGCGACGGTCCGGGATCAATCCGAAGTGAAAGATTCAAGTACAACACCTCGTAATTTTGAATCACGATCAGATAATGAGGTCAACACCTGTGTGATCTGGCACCCCACTGTCCAAACTTCCACACCGCGCCAACGTGAGGACATTTGAGGCCATGACATATTTGATGCGGACCAGCCCCCGAGTACACGACTGTCTTTGGCTGGACCCAGATTCGAACTCGCAACCTTCCGGTTGCTAATCTTTAGCTCTTCTACCTAGGCTACCGCGGCCCCATTTAAAAGAGGAAAAAGATTTGAATGAAGATTTTTCCGCAAAAATTTTTTGGATGTTTAAAATTGTGCTACTAAAACATTTTAGTCGATTATCGTTAAAAACAACCATGGAATTAAAATGTGATGTGAACAGAGGAAGAAAACACAAGCGTTACAAATAGCTATTGATCAAGTACTGTTCATTTGATATTTGACGGGAAAACGATTGAAAAACGTCTCTGAAAAAGGTTTCTTCTGCTTTCTTCGCATGTGTTGTAGAATGTAGAATTATTAAATTAATTAATTATTAACTTTATCGGTTTCCATCGGTTCTATTCATAATTTTTAGCATTAATTTAATAGTTAATATTTCACACTAAAAACGATTTTAGAAAGGAACCATTAGGCCTATATTGTTTGGATTCATTAGTAGTAATATAGTACAAAATACCACAGAACTCTATAAGAAATAAGGCCGAGGTAGCTCAGGTGGAAGAGCGATTAGCAACCGGAGGGTTGCGACTTCGTGGGGGCTGGTGCACGTTCAATCTGTCATGGCCTCAAATGCTCTCACGCTGGGATAGTGTGAAAGTTTAGAGAGTGGGGTGCCAGCTCAGGTGTTGACCTTGTCATGTGACCGTGGCTCGAAATTACGAGACGTTGTCCTTGGATCTTTCCCTTAGGCATAGATCCCGGACCATCTCCAATACCCCGTTGTGTTGCTCCAATGTGACATTAATTAACTACCTACCTGTAATAAATAATATTTATCATAGCTACAGATTTTCGGAAGATATGATAAAAGTCTGGGTATCTGTTTTAACATCAGGGCTCTAAGCTTTCCATACTATGATTCATGATTCAGAAAAGGCTGGACCAAAGGTAGGTAGCTAGGTATTCGAGGTTGAATTTTAATATAAATTCGAATTGGTGACGAAATTGGGGGTTGCTTTGATAAAATATGTGAAGTTTATTCTCCTTTTAATATGAACACCACCTCTAAAAATTTTATCCAATACAGAAATTATACGGTATGGCCATTTTAATGGGGACACAATAATTTTTACTTTTAAAACATTTTTTCGTGCGTCTTTTTCGTAGTATGTCTCTTATTTCTGTCCTATCTCCTATAAAGATCTTCTGTTTCTCTGGGAGAGAACAGAAGGAATTTGAATGGTTGAAGAAATTGTGGACTCTATATAATAAAGAACAAGACATGTGTGGATGAGTGCTTTGTAATCTGTGTTATTACGTTGTAGATTCTAGTTCTATTTGACATGTTTGTTTTAATGCTAACTGTTCTCAATAATGAAAATCTAATTTAATGGAGTTCAACAGCTTTTTAAGAACGAACTTTCTTTATTCGTTTACTTAGGCCATGTTGGCAATGAAACAATAAAATTCGATGCTGGCGGCCGAATTCTGTTGACTACATCAATATGAGTTGATTGCAAGTGGAAATGTTTGACAGTTGCAAATACTTTTTTAAATATATTGGGTTGATGCAAAAGTTCGGCCTGGTTTTGGTTCTAGATGGCATTGCATCACAAAACCGAAGTTCACACGTGTTAAGTTTTGATGTTGTTTGACAGAAGGAATTTCAGCGAGTACTTGGGAAAAAAATTGTGTTATTTGGTTGCGTTTCTTTTTAATTTTGTTAAGCATTAAAATTGTCAGAAAATAAAGAGCATTTTCGACATATTATGCTTTTTTATTTCCGAAATGGCAAGAATGCTTCGCAGACGCGAAAGAAGATATGTGTTATGTATGGTGGTGGTGCCGTTAGCGATTCCACTTGCCGTAAGTGGTTCAGAAAGTTTCGTCACCTGTATCAGTTCCTTAGCCAGAAACTTCAGAATTTCTATGAGCGTGAGATTATGCAGTTACTAGAGATATAGGGAAAGGTCATCGAACAGAACGGCACATGCTATATTGATTAAATGTTATTTTTAGTAAATAAAATTTTTCTTAAACGGGACGAACTTTTGCATCAACCCTATAGTTGGGATTTCTCTAATGCTGTAAATAATAAAAAGAATATAAAACAGTAACAAATACAAATAATGCTGTAACCTGACATTTTATTCCCACTAACTTTTACACTTTAAAATGTCTCTAGTGTGTGAGAGACTACCTTCTATATTTAGATAGAAGTTTATTCGGTATATACGCTCAGCCTGTCCAATATTCATGTTCACATGATTTGTTATTTACCATATTGCAAATCTAATTCTAACGAAGTTAGCCCAACTTCATAGAAGTATACGAAGTCCCGCTGCATTCCAAAGACAATCTTATAACATATACTTGTTTCTGATACTTGCCTAGTGTCTGCGAAAACCATACAGTGGCCAATAGATCCAAATCTGAAAGCATCGATAAGCATTTATGAGGTTTCTCAAAACGTTCAGTACTCCCTAATTTGGATTCATTCGACTACTAGAAACAACCTTAGACCCATAAATCAGAGCAGTGGTATTTTTGTTGGTATTAAAATTTATTTCTTCCCCATTCTGTTGTTGTGGATTATGTTTCCTGTCTTTTCCTATCGTTTATAATTTCAACTTCTATTTTAAAATCATTTTCTTATTCCTGCATGAGAGAATCTACGATATCCGAAACAAATTTTGTGGGCGAAAGAAACATTTCAAATTTATTGATACTCATTCTAGAGAACTGTTCCATCTTCTGCCCTTTATGGTGTTAGTACAAAATAAAACTTAACGTTCTTCGCTGAGTAAAATACATTTTACAACATGCAGTTTTCGACAGAAGCCCCCGTACATTGTATAATTTTTGTGGTAAGTGTATGTGTACAAGTATGTATTATAAGAAGTTTTAATTTATGAACAATACCTAGTTGCGCACTTAAGCATCTTATCAGTTAATGATATGTGTAAATATCTGTCATCCCCCAATTAAGGAACCATGTCTGTTCACTAGGTTTTAAGAGAGCTTGCTATCCAAGTCTATTTAATCAACTTTGCACACCCAGCTAGCTGATGTGATGCTTGCCACAAAAATTACTTTTTTCTCCGAAAACTTGAAATTATTTCCAAAATTTACATGAACGTGAAAAATTGTTGGATTGCTAATAAAAGAAATATTGGAGGCGCCGGGTATCGATCCCGGTACCTCTCGCATGCTAAGCGAGCGCTCTACCATCTGAGCTACGCCCCCGTTGCATATTCATTAAGTTATCCGTTATCTATGTTGAAAAGAACATTAAAAGTGTCGCAAAACATTAAATGGATCAGGTGCAAGTGCGTCATATTTGTTGTAGATGTGTGTGTAAAGAGCAAAGTCGTAAAAATAGCCAATATCAGAAAAATTATTCCATCTCTGCTGCAAACATTTTGGATAGTAGAATGTGAAGAGATATTTTGTAAATAAATTGTACTTGATTCGGTACCGATGGTTTTAAGTTCAACGTACCCTTTAAATGGAATAATTGCATGGAAGATCTATATTGTGAGTTGTTTTATAAAGATTTTGTCTATTGGTGGTGTTTAAAAAGTAGGCGTTTGAGAAATTGGTAGATTTACATTTTACCAAATCTAAATCAACTTGTGGATTATGTGCGATTTTAGTTGCAAATTTACTATTGAATTCTTTATTCTTACACCTCCATATGAAATGAGAAAAATGTGTTGCCTAGTAGTGGTGAACCTACAGGTTATTTTAATGTCCTCTATCCCTTAAAATAAGAAAAACTAAGACCCTGATTTCCATATTTTACTTTCCAATGAACAACTAACGGAACGCTTTTATGGGCTCAGCATGATATTTGTTATGTTTTTATTACTTATTCCTAACGGTCTAGCTAAACAACTAGACCAAGTCCATGAGTCCGAATGCCTTCAAAAAGTCTAACACTATATCAGGACTTCTGTAGTGATCCTCCCTTGCCAGACGGAGGTCAGACTTGAGGAGACTTGTTCAATATTACATTTTAGGCAAGTTATAAAGTTAGTGAGAAAAGCTCGACCATCTACAATTTCATTGACCTTTAGAGTGTGAAATAGAAGAGCAATTTATCATTTTAGTTGACTTTAACGTTGCATTAAATGTGAAGTTAAGTAAATTAGCGTTAAATAAATAGCTCAAAATTTCCTTGATGCAGCCAGTCAACGCAAGCATCTCCTTGGAGTCAAAATTACCAGCGACCACTAAATTCTTGACCACTGCTGTATGCAATCCCGCATTCAATACCAATACCACCAATGACCTTCCTAGATTCCCATACCTTTTACTACCTGTCTACCCGATAAATGTCACGTACCACACATGTTTCTGCATATTATTACATCACACCTTCCGAAAAATCACGATACATTTTCTCCACAAGAATGAAGGGAAAGAAATAAATAACGCCATTCTTGTCTTCTTGACATATAGGTCAGGATGATTCAATGGTGTCATTCTTTATTTCGTCTCTCTTACCGCCACCTCCAAAGAGTGAAATTGAAGAAAAAATGCAGCCATATTTCTGCCATCCTCACATAGGTTTGCAACAATTCCACCCTATCTATATTTTATGGATTTAAAATTCTGTTCATCTCCTTAAGGAATGTAAGGGGAAAGTGGTTGTGCTGGTAATTGCGTTTGCTCGTAAAATCTGTCGACATTACTTACTAGCATTTAAGAAATCCATGGAGTTTGTATATAGTACGTTATCTTTATAGGAAAAGGAAGTGATTCGAATCTACGAAAGAACTGGTATTTAATCTTTCACTTTTGGTTCTGCTATGAATTTCAGCTAACTGGATAGGCATTGGCCGCCTGTTCTTTTTTAAAGATTTGTTCTCAGTTGTTCACATGGTTTGGGGCTAAGAGATAAAAATTTTGGAAATACCCTGGATGAAAAACGCTTTATTTCATGCAAGGAAATAAATTAAGTTTCGAACGCTTAAGTGGAACAATTCTTTCGAATGAAATAACAAATGTTAAATATTGTAAATTAATTTTCTTAAATATTCATTCTATGGCGGACAGAGGACTATTTCCACATAAACTCTTTTTAAGCCTTGAGTCTCGATCTAATTTGACCTAATACAGTAAGAAAGGATCACTGAACGACAAACCAAACAAAACCGATACAAACTCTAACGTTCCTTAGTAAAAGAAAATATCAATTAGAGTAACAAACAAAAACCACACAAGCTCTAAAGTTAAAATGGTTGTTGGTTGGGGCTCGGTTTTATGGTTTTAATATTTATTTTGATTTATTTAACCAAGATGAGCTAAACAATGCCAAGTAAATGGACATACACACAAGGAAGGTTTGTTTTGACTGATACAGAAGCGAGAAATACACCTAGGAGGAAGAAATTGAACCTGCGCCGAAAGTTAAAAAAGAGATCTAGTATCCCTCGTGTTGGCAGGACATGACCGAAGAGTGAGAAACCAAACCTATTAAAAGGAATTGAGATCTTTAATCTACACTTCCTAGCCTGTACCTATCATTACGCAAGTTAGTGACGGATTATCCACTTGTCGAGGTAGGTGCGTGTCTAGAATGTTTTAGTATAGAAGGGCTTCAAAACGAAAAAATACAGATATCAAACAAGTATTTTTCAGAAAAATTTTCAATGTTGAATTCAGTGCACTAGTATTTGCGAATATTAATTTTTTATTAATTAATGTTTGTACAATAAAAACTTCGTACACGATTTTTAATAAAATTATCTAGATATATTTTGGTCAACAAACCTGAGAATAATCATAAAGACAGGTATCTGCACCTATATCCTCAAATGACGATCTTTATGCACAAAAATTAAAAAAGTGATCTTGAACTACATTTGATTATATTAAATTGTTGTAGTATATCAGTACTTGTATCGAGCATTGATAGATAATTTGAATTACTTAAAAGTGTTTCGTTGTAAAGTAAAGATGTTTTAAAAATTCATTTGAGTTGACCCTACTCCTTGATTGTATTTCATAATTATCTATCTGTTTTAAGATCCCGTCCAATCGTAACAAATCACTGAAGTTGTTGATACACAGAAAGCTACAGGAGGTGTCAGGTATCATTTTCATATGGGGAAAGAGATCTAACTACCCTGAAATTGAAAATATTTATACTAGACACGCACGAGAAACAATTTTACATAAGCAAGAGCTCCAACAAGCAACTCTATAAACCGGTAAATGCCTTTTATTGATTGTCAATGATATAAATGGTAAAAGGAATATGTTAACCCTCTAAGTGGTTTCGACGAGATATCTCGTCCATCAAGATCTGAAAAATGTTGCTAATGACTAGATAGCTCTTCATCAAGATAGGTCGATTTTATGATGACGAGATCAAGGATCTGGTCAGTTTTTTTCTAACTACATGCCTCATCTACCAAGATCAGTGTCAGCTTTGGTAATGACTAGATACCTCATCGAAGTAACCACCAGGAGGGTTAACATTTGTGTAGCATGCAACCACTACAAATTATAAGATATTACACTTTACTATATAAAGAGTAGCGAGCTCCTTAGGAAAACGAGAAACAGTAGTTCCCTGTTTCAACAGTTTTTTAACTCTCTCGTAATTTGACTAGTAGACATGGTTTGAGTTCGTGCTATAAGAATACCAAAACCTCAGCAGATGTACTTATACGAGCTCGTACTTTGCCTTACTGGCATTGAAAGTCCTAGGAACCTTGATTTATTCTTTACTAGACACGCACAAACAAATTTCAGAAATTCGTCCCCTTGAAAAAGAATTTTTGAGGATGAATAGTTTTACGTGCTGTGTGATTACTGGTTCATTCAAAATCTTCATGCTTTGACAAACAGGGTAGCGATTAGAATTGCAGTTATTAACAATGCTAAAGGTTCCTGCTCGGTTGTAGAAGAGCTTCCATTATATATTTTTTTACTATGAAAGACCAGGTAATAATTTTGAAAATCATCGGACCAACTACAGACAATAGCTTTATATTGACAACTATAAGCATTGACTCCAAGAAACTATATTAAGACACTTAACGCAACGAATGTTTATAAGCCTGTTCTCAACGAATATTTATGATATTCGTATATAATCTTCAAATAAAACAAAATTTTCAATTTTTTTCCGTAATATACACTTAGTGTTACGGTAAAAAGCGTGGAAAATAATTTTAATTTTAATTTTAATAAATCCGAAGACAGTCCGATATTGTGTCCTAAATAACAATTATCGGGTAAGTCAAATATTAAAACTAGAGCAAAAAAATATTCGATTCAGCAAATCTATAATAAAGCTAAAATTATGAATTCAGTAAAGTGCCTGAATACTTAACCGTGCTTCATCCAAGGGAAGAATTACGGAATGGAGGAATGGATGAACCGGAAAAAATTTAAAAATACTTTGCCATGAGTACACAAAAAAATTCATCCAAAGAAGCAATTTTATTCTGCTCGTTATCCATCAGATTGTTTGCTACAAAAATCTGCATCAAAGGCAGTCCAGAAAGCTAATGCGGGTTGTCGAGAGTAATGTGAAAAATCTTCTGCCAGAAGGGACTTTAAGGTGTGCAAACAATAGTTCACTGTTTCGACAGGCCCACGGGTGCTCGAATATGAATCATGCCAACAGATTGTGGAAGGATGTGCAGGTGGTTGCTTTTAAAATCAACAACCCCGACTCGTTCTGACTTCCTGTCCACCACCGTTTTCAACCGTCCACTACCTCATGACACACACAAACCTTCTTCCATCAACACCGGTCTGTTTCTCGGCGGCACCAAAGTGTTGCCAGTGACTTATTAACTTATTTGTAACACTCTTGTGAAAGGATGAGTTATGAGATGACACTTGTTCCGGGGAAAGAGAAGAAGGAAAATATCTGTATGCCGCATACTTGGATGCACCTAATGGGTCCATCGATCAGAGGAATCTCCACTTTTTTTCCTTTCGGGAAATAATGGTTAAGTTGACGAAAATGGGACTTTGGAAGCTTAGCACGTTCGTAATCGAAGTACGTACTGTGGGTGCTGTAGAAGATGGCTGCGTTTTGCCCATAGCAATCATGCTCTGATATTTGAGTGGAAGGTTAAAAGTCAAACGGAGCAATCAAGATAAGATATGTCTTCCTGAAATGTATCATCAAATACCACACTCTATGACTTCATTGCTTTAAGGGGACGTTCGTGTTTCCAGACATGTCAAAGATGTATTACCGTTCTTTCAAACTGTTTGCATTTTATTTCTGAAAATTTGTATTCTCCTGTTGTCTTCAATCC
The DNA here is from genome assembly GCA_933210815.1 of Meta bourneti. Taxonomy (NCBI): domain Eukaryota; kingdom Metazoa; phylum Arthropoda; class Arachnida; order Araneae; family Tetragnathidae; genus Meta; species Meta bourneti. The sequence continues at coordinate 86,605,044 of OW119929.1, forward strand.
AAGACCACGCATGCATGATTTTACTTCCGTTTCTTAGTTAAAACTTATATTTATTAATTTAATGCTATCTCCCCTTCCCCTTACAATGATTATTTTCGATTTCATCAATCATCTCCATCAAAAAATTCTCAATTTTAGCATAAAATAAACATCAAGTCTGAATATGATGAATAGATACAGTGGCTCCCAAAAGTGTTCGTACACTTACGAATTTCAATGAAATACTGCTCCATCCATTAATAAAAATTAATATTTCAGAATGGGAATTTTTTTTATAACTCTATAACTTGTTCTTAACAAAACTACATAAAATATTTTTAAAACTTAGTAAAACTTTTTTTTTGGAAAATCAATAATTAAAAAGTCACAAAAAAGTTACTTCACAAAAGTCTTCGTACACTTTAAAAAATCTCTACATATTAGTAAATATTGTAATATTTCGGTAAATTAGTACTTAGTAGGATATCCTATAGCATCACAACGGCTTTTAAACGTCTGGGAATAGAGTTCACTAGTTTTTTTGTAATTTCTGCATCAATGTTCCTCCATTCTTCAATCATTACTGTTTTTAGTTCGCTTTTAATGTTGTGTCTTCGTACTCTAACCTCCAGTTTTCTCCAAATGTGTTCTATTGGGTTTAAATCCGGCGACTAAGGTGGTGTTATCAGAACTTGTGGACAATTATAGAGACACCAGAGGCGAACGTTGAGAGCCGTGTGCTTATGATCATTATCTAGAAAAAAGCAAGTAAATGATTTTTGAGAAAGTTGTAAAAGTTGAAATCTGTCTGAATTGGAATGTCATCTAATCAATTCCAAATGGGCGAGAGGATTTGAAAATTTTGACACTAGCAGTTTCGTATTGTAAGGATATCTATCTCTGAAACAATATTGATTACATGTGAAGCTAGTAAACGTTTTCGTCGACGAGAAGAGCGATACGTTTGTTACCTCACATGGAATACAACGGAAATTTTCGCAACTCCTGCAGTTTCATTGTGATATACATCCACAATTTTTTATATTACAGAGAATATAAGAAGAAACTTTTTCATGCAGTTTTGATGGATTGAAGTTCTTTGCATGTATTACGCAATTCGTAACGCCCTTTATGCGTATCACGATAATAACGTTTTTATTGCAAATCTAAGCTATTTGCAACAACTGGTTTATAAATTTGCAAAGTATGTGGTCCTTTCTAAGTGATGCTGTATTTATATGTGAACTGACCAAGTCACGAACGGATGGAATGTTTCCTAATTATCTTTTTCATACCAATAGTGCTTGCTATTCCAGGAACAAGCATCAGGCGCCGTGGCTTAGTTGGTTAAAGCGCCTGTCTAGTAAACAGGAGATCACGAGTTCGAATCTCGTCGGTGCCTATTCGGAAGTCCTTTTTTGTGATAATGGCTTCTAGTGCATGAATATATCAGGTATAAATCAGTTTAACATTTTAGCCTATCAGAATTTAATATTTTAGTGTTTTCATTATATCGTGTAGTTTGTGTTTACAATTTCAACTTCATAAAATTGATTTGGCTTTTCGTTGTATGAAATGGCACCAAAAAGATTAAGTATTCAGACACATGTATTACACTGTAAAGGAAATTTAATCAATAATAGTGAGAACTAACTTAAAAAAACTAGTACAATGTTTCATTTTCTAGTGGAAACCCTATTACTGTGATATATATATTAAGGACCAGGGATGTTAAAAAAATCTACATGGTATAGTCGACATGCAAAATACATCACTTCGCACCACGAAGTTTGTCCTATTCTGCCTTAATCTTATCTTTTTGTGAAATCTTGTTAAATAGAACGACTTCAGAGTTTGTAAAATCTTCTAAGGAGACACCTATATGATGGGGAAGACGCGATGCTGTGGATGTCTACTGACTGATCACCGGGAATCCGTGTTTGATGGGACGCCTTTGTGGTTTTATGTATTGACCAACCCAAATTGCCCTCTTTGTAAAGATGAAGATTTGGTGAATGGGGATCATTTTCAATCTCGGCCTGGTCTTGGAAAACCGAGCGATATTGGGAAGTGACTTCGAATGCGATAACTTTACTTTTTTGTACCTTTTCATTGTTCCTGCAATTTTATTTTTTATCTGTGTACATTAAAATATTATAGAACTAGCAGAGCCCGCACGGCGTTGACCGTGACATCATTCTTGTTATCTCCTCACTGATCCTGGAAACATTAAAAAGATGAAACAATAATTTTAAGAATGAGTCCCACCACCCGACATGATAAAAAACAAAGTTGTTTCCAATACTCAAATTTTGGACTGATAATTTTAAATTGTCTTTTAAAATATTTAAAATAAAGAGCATGATTCATTATGTGCCATCAATAAATACCAAATTACCTAGTCCTGATGCTGACATGACCCCCACACAAGGACGCCTCCACCGCCATACTTTACTGTTCCAACTAAGTTCTTGGGATTAAGTTCCTCATTTTTTCTTCTCCATACAATTATACGCCCATCGGAATCAAACATGTTAAATTTGCTTTCATCTGCAAATAAGACATGATTCTAATACATTTCGGGCTTATTTATCATTGATTTTGCGAAGAAAAGCCTAAGCTTTCTATTTTTCGCACTTACAAAAACTTTTCTTCGGGCAGAACGCCCATTTAATCCTGCTGATCTGAGCACTCGTCGAACAGTTTCAGATGAAATTGAAATAGAAAATTCTTCAGTAAATTCTGTAGAAATTTTTACAGCACTCAAACATGGATTTTTCACAAATTTTCTAACTATAAATCTCTGATCACGTTGAGTTAACTTTGCCGGGCGACCTTTCCTTACCTTGTTTTCGATCCGATTTTCTTCTTTAAAGCGTTTTATCGCATACTGCACCGTAGAATGGGATAAATTTACTAATTTAGAGGTATTCCGAACTCATTTACCACTACTATGATGAAAAATAATCAATTTTTGAATGTTGTTCGTTGTTTCGTTACGACTACAAGCCATTTTTAAATTATAAATGGAATATTACGAAGTAAGCAAGCAAATATTAAAGCCAAACGATTTTTTAAATGTAACCACAATGCAAAAATAAAAAAAGCGATAAACGATAATTTTATTTATGAATTTATCCGAAAATGTTTCTGTGTACGATCACTTTTTGTGACGTGTTCTTTCTCTGCCTCCTTGCATTTTCATTTTTATAAAAAGCAAATGAGTCAATATTTTTTAAAGAATGTTAGGTTTTATTCAGAACCACATGGAATCACAGAATCTCATTCAAGTGTACGAACACTTTTGGGAGCCACTTTATAAAATTCTCGATAATAGTAATGATTTTAAGGCTCAATGGTAAACATCATCTTTATTTAATCAATTTGTAAATAATTAATAATTATTCTATATACATGTTCAGGAACTGTGGGAGGCCGTCATGGCTCAGTGGGTATGCCCACTGCGCTAGCAGCCTTCGAGTTGTATTCGAAGCAGGTTCCATTTCTGTCAGGTGCATTCCTTCCTGGACGTATTTCTCTCTTCTGTGTCAGTAAAACTTTCATGGCATGTGTGTCTATTACTTGATGCTGTATGTCTTGTGTCTGGCCAAATATGGCAATTGTGCCATAAAACCCCAAAACCAACCAACAATCAGGAACTGTGAAACTGAATTTACTGAATTAGTTCTTGTAAACTTGTAATCGCATTATATGAAAGAGTTGGGCAGTGCATTTGACTGGACCATTATATGAATCAAGCATGTCACATATTTCTGGATTTTACTTCTAGGTTTTTAAACAAACTTTCTTGATTTTTCATTCAGTTGCTTCCAAACTTTTGTCAAAAGCAAGAAAAGATGGGAGAACCATCTGAAAAAATTGTATTTACGTGGTAAGCTAAGAATTACTGAAACCTTTTATTTTTATACTTGATATACAAGTAGGAAACTATTTTTAAAGGTGGTCATTTGACCAAGACACTGTGATTTTAGAGATACCATATTCTTTTCAAGGGGAAGTGTTTGGTTGGATTGGGTATTTCATGGCACGAGGGCCGTATATTTAGCCAACCCAAATATAATTCAGCCATACATGAAAGAAAACTTGGATATTCCCTGGGGTCTAAAGCGAGGCACCAGGCAGCTCGGAAGTGTACAAAGGGGACTCAAGCATCGCTAATATTTGTGTCAAATGGGTGGAGCTTCCATATCTCTAATTACTCCCATACTGGTCTAGCCGGAGTTCGATACAGCACCTCAAATCATGGCTTAGGATTAGAAAAAACGGGACGTGATATTGTTACTATTCTTTCCAATTTTGCTCATGACGTTTCCATACATATCCAGTGGATTCCATCGCATGTTGGAGTGTATGTTAACGAAGTTGCAGACCAGCTGGCTAAGGAGGGTTGTGTACGTTCCCTTCCACTTAATGAGAACCTCTCGGCCACAGAAATTTTTTCTATCTTCAAAGCAAAAACCAGAGATTTGGCATGTTCCCCTGCACATGCATGGTATTCGGCCAGCTTCACTAAATTGCAAGTTGCCTAGAGTTTTCCAGACTTCTCTAGCGAGACTCAGAAGTGGCCACACTAAGGACTTGAGATTCGAGGATGGCGTTAAGATCTTCTCCAGATGGTCCCTGTTCCACAAGCCTTGCCCACCTTATCGATTGCATCGGTGTTTCCGTGGGCCAGCTTGTCTTGGATCAGGAGAAAGTTGCCTTTCTTTTAGAGCGGCATGGTCTTATGGACCTGGTTTAGGCTTATCCTGAACCTTGGGGATAAGAAACAACAACTCCCATACCTGAGGAAGACAGAAAATGCGCTATTTGATAAAAAGAAATAGCTTAAAAATCGAAGAAACATCTATCCTTGAGAGTCACTGTTTTCTTGTATAAGTATTGTATAAAATTTGTCTACATGATAAAGTTGACAAATTATATTAAAAATTCAGTAAATCGAAAATTCAGATTAAATGCTATTTGAATTTATTAAAAATTTCAATGAAGTATGAACAGTTTACACATGCACTAAATACTACGCTATAGTTATAAAACTTCTAGCTTAACAGATAGTAAATAATAATATTTTTGTAGCATATTCTATTAAAGATCCTTTACAAAAGTGTGTTTAACATTTTATTATTATGCGTAAATACCCCTTTTCTCTACAAAATCAGGTTTCTAAGATTTTTTCTTTAACACCCCCAGTGAGCACTTCTAAGGTCCTTGCCAGATACTACAGATGTGAACTGAAATATTCGGCTTAATTTATCCAACTTTTTTCTTTATCTTCAGAGAACCATCCTATCATATTTTAATATGTATGAATACCATACGCTCTCGAAATCATCGTATCTGGAAAACAATAGCTGTCAGACAATGAGAAATGTTTGTATTAAATATTTTCGAAGAAATTATAACAATACCATTAGTGTTGTCAACAAGCCAATGCATAAGCTATATTATAAGAAACACACTTGATAAGCAACGAAAGTCCATGTACATTTTTTCTTTCTTTTGCTGGAGTTAACTGAAGTATGAAACTATCATAATATATTGTTCACATACAAATAATACAAACTCTTAAATTCAACGCATTCGACAATTAATCCTCACTCGAGTAATGTTTCTGACATGATCTCACAATGGTTATGATTTTGCGAAAGAAAAAGATCAAGAATTACTACTTGAGAGTAAATACACCGGCACTTGATGAGAAAATCTCTGATACAATGGCGGCACCTATAGAAGATGGTCTCCGAAATTCCCATCATGTCCTTGATGCTCATCCAAACTCGAGTGTCTGTTAGAAATCACCCAATTGACCTTAAGGTTGGCCAGATCTCACATAAAGATCGCAAGTACCGGCGAGACACATATGAAGCATCCCGCAGTTACAGAACTCTCACATTTGGCCTTGTTTTCTACACGACGACAAAAAAATATTATAAATGACCTTGATCCCACCATATATTTCGATGTTTTCCCCTAAGTTTCACTTTTAGTTGAGTGAACTTTTCGAATTTTTTAAAGTTAGCCCAGGGTTGGATGCGAAATCATCATCTTCCAAAGGTTTTCCATGCCCTCCAGTCTAAGCACTGCTACTTATCAGAAATCAGCGCTGGCAATCATTTATTTTCTGGAGGGGCCTCAGAAGGGGCTCACGCCGTAAAAAAAGAAATGGAGAATCGGTAAATAGAACTTTTTTGTAGAATGTGCTAGTTGCTTTGGCCTTCAGCATCCTGTACTTTCACAACATGAAAGAGAATCCGTTCGTAATTAGAGCTATATAACTAATGCGTTTCGAGGAGGCTAAATTATATACTTTGTCTACTTTCTGGGAGATGTTACGTTGTGAATTTTGATGCCGGAATGTTATTTCTATAAAAGAATTTAATGGGTATGATTCAATTGGGGAACGGTTGATTTTATTAGATATATGAGATGACGTCAATTCGTTTTATTATCAGAAAAAATCATGTCATTTTTGAAATAATGAAATGGGCTTAATAAGCGAGGCTACTTAAAAATGAAGAAAAAACTCGTTCTCTGTTTTACTCTTATTCTAAAATCAAATAATATAACGTTGCTCAAATCTCTTCTGCTCTCTATATACTTTGTCTATTTACAGAGAGATTATGTTGAGTGGTTTGAAACCGGAATGTTATTTCGATGAGAATTAAATAAATATGATACAATAGAGGAACGTACTTTTTATTTTATGTGATGACATCAATTTATTTTATTACCTGAAAAAATCACATAATTTTTTGAAAAAATAAAATGAGCCTGATAGCCGAGGCTACGTATAAATGGAGAAAAAATTCGTTTTTTGCATCAGTCTTATTCTGAAATCAAATAATTTGAATTTGTTCAAATCTCTTCTGCTCTTTAAGCCCTTTGGTGGCAGGTCGGAGGAGCTGGGATTGTAGAAAGATCTCTTCTGGATTTTAAGCTCTTCATAACATATGTTTTTATTTATACATTTTCTAAATATGTATAAAAACTACAAAGAATTAGATAGCCTTGATAATTGTCAGTTAAAATATTACTCGATACCATGAATTTTCTCCCTCATGCCATTTTGGCAGGATTTTTTTCTCCAAAAGTCAGGGAAAAAGAGAAGTGTTTCGTTCTCTTCCAAACTACATAAACTTGGAAATCATTGAAAACGTTTAATCCCGATTAAATTAAATTCAACATTCGTTTCGAACCTGTTTCACTCTCCACGTTCGTTTATTGTTTTCCTATGATCTTCATAACTAACTTTTTATAGAATAATATGAACCATATTCCAGCTTTGATGTTAATATTTAGTTCTAAAGATGTTTGGATGATGATTATATATGTGTAGATCTCTCGAAAGAAACAAGGTTCCAAATTAAATCATTTTTCATTTTACCATGCTATTAAAATTGTTTACTAAGTTGTATCAAAGTTGCTTTTTCAAGACGTTTAATGAATTTTTTGAATAAATATTCTTCGGTATCACATATTTTAGTTTGCAAATAAATGGAGAGCTTGAGTCGTGATCTAGTAAATAACTGTGGCAATAACCAAAAGTTATTGCCTCGATTGATACACAAAATAAATATAAAGATTGTTAACAACCAAAAATCTAGTAGTATTTCAGTACCAAATTCTAGCCTGCTTCAAAATTATAGCATACGAAAGACATAATTTTGTCCTTTTCCAGATGACTGAACCAAACTGATCAAACTAAGTACCAACGGAATCTGCTGCAGTACTCTCTCAGAATTCGCTGTTTGTGCTGATTGATATTATTCCATTGAAAAGTAGATATTAAATCAATTTCTCATGAAAAAACGTTCTTGTCATCCCCCAAGTCAGTCTTCGTTAGCAATTACTATTTCTTAACCACACAGCCCTTATCAAAAACTCATATTTCCTAAAGTTATTTTTTAGTTTACACGCATACAAATAAAATCTGAACTCCAATCGAACAAATTAGCTTTTTGTTCTTTTTCTCTAGAGCTTGATTGATTTAACACAGGAAGCGAGAACCTCCATTATTCTATTAAGAGAATTAAACGGAAACATATTTCGCAGCTAGCGAGTGAATATGGCCACAATATGTTTAAACAGTGCGTTGTAGAACTTTGTAAGACTAAACGTTAATTGGTTGGATAGATTGTATTTTGCTTAGTTGCATAATCCATATTTTGTGGCAAAGACTAAACGAAACGTGTTGGAATATCTCAAATCAGATAAGAAATTTTGATGTCATTGTAGCTTACGAGTACACAACATAATAATGTTGCTAAGTTGGAGGGCACAGAAGCCTAATTTGGCTGTGGCAACAAGGCATACAACGTCAAATAATGGACACACGCACTCAAGGAACGTTTTACTGACATAGAAGAGACAAATACACCCAAGATGAATTACAGGATTCGAATTTGTGCATCTACAATTCGTAGCAAAATAAAATAGGTAGGCAGATTGGTTGGTTTTACTTTTCATGGCACAGGGGCCACATTTGGCTAAGCTGTGCCAAACAGAAGAAAAAAAGCAAAAAGCAGAAGGATAAGCGGTAGTAAAATAGAAGAGAGAACATATCACTAAGGTACTTCGGGGTTGTACCCCGTACACACCTAAATAAGATTTGTTCCTGAGGGCAGCTAGGGGCAGGTAGTTGAATTTACTTCGAACTGTAGAAACACAAAGGGCTATTGGCGACCATCTGGTATCAACTCCGAAAGGAAAGATCCGAAAACGACACCTAATAATTTTGAACCACGTTCAGATGACGAGATCAACAACTGAGCTGGCCCCTCTATTAAATTCCACACCATACCAAAGTGAGAACATTTGAAGCCAAGACAGATTTAACATGCACCAGCCCCCACGTACACGACGATCTTTGATTGAATTGTTTCGAACTCGCAAGCCTCTTGTTCCTAATCCGCGATTCTACCAACTGATCTACAGCAGCCCAATACAATTAGGCTGGGTGGTTGCGGTTTTTTTATGGCGCAAGGGCCAAATTTGGTCAAGTTGAGCCAAACAACAATTAGAATAAGGAATTCTAAACCATGTAAAAATAAATAGTGGTGAAAGGTGTTTCACCAGTCTCATTTCTAGAAGAAAGTTGGTCCATATAATAACAGCAAGACAATCAATAAACACTTATTTAAGGTGTATGTACACACTAGAAATCACTAAAATTGACCAGAATATTGATTTTGTTTTTAGTACGTGAAAATATTTCCCAATTTCTTAGCTTTTGAACGATAGCAAGATTTTGTAAATATTAGGAATACTTTTCTAGTAACAAGCGTTTTTCGTTGAGTACTATCACCAGTACAAACATGTTTCCAAAACTTTAAATTCACTTTCTGAAGAATTTTTCTGCAATACGATGCTTTGTTCAAACAGTGATAACTCAACAATGAATCAATCTATTATAATTATGTGTGTATCATTAAAATCTATATAATACAGTGGATGTTTTGAACCTCAATCAGAGGTGTTAGTTAAGAAATTAATTTTTAATTAATTTTTAAATGTTAAAATTTCTGAAAAATCTTGAATTTATAGACTTTCTTGGTGAAAACAATTGTAAAAAAATAACCTATTCCCTCTAGCAACTTAAATGGAGGGTCAAAACATGGAGAATAACAGTAGGAATAATTTTCAATAGGAATCGTCTTTCTAAACACATTAGAATTTGAGGTATCACTTAAAAAACATGCTAATTAGCTGATTATATTTAAATTAGATAATTAATAATTAGCTTAATCGGATTTTTTTCTCACTGAAAGTATTTTAATCATAAGCCAATGACTTGGAAAAAACTAGATTTTCAAAATCAAAATTAAAAAAAAATCTTCTAGTATATACGTACTCCTTAACTGAAGTATGCGATTTGATATTGAATCCAGGACATTTTTAGTATTCATCTCGTAACAACGTATATCGATGTTTTCACATAAGACTAACTCAACTAAGTTTATTTAGCGAGCTAGTGATAGACTCCTTTTCTTCTAGTGATAGACTCCCCTTTTCCTTCGACTAACCCGAATTTCTTCTCAAGTTGCAGAGCTCGAAAAATGTCCCGAAAGGTCACACCGGATACATTGCAAAAAGGTTGTTCCCCTCCCACTTTTTCGAAACGAGGTTTGAAGTTCGAAGACCTTTTTGAGAATTAAAGTTTAGGTAACGCAACCCCAAACGGAAACTTTGCAACCCGTTTCTTCTCCATTTCGTGTCCTCGACTTCCTCCAAAAATTGCATCACCCCCTTGATCTCTATAAATCCAAAAAACCCGACCCTTACATTATTAAACAAGAAATATTGCGTGTAGGGGTAACGGTGCCCTGAAGCTGCATTCACCAAGGAGGTACGAATTAGGGGCTAGATGTATGGCTTGTTTAGCAAGATGGACGGAAGTTCATTGGAAATACTGACACAAAAATTGCACGTTGTTCAATCATAGACCGTTCTGGCCACCTCGTTTATCTATACCGGAAAAGTAATTTTTATTTCGTCTTTTCCTCCTTTCTATAAGAACCGATTACTATATTTGGCATGTAAAAGGATGTACTAAAAGGATCCAATCCCTTCATTTCTCTTACCCGAATCTCAGCACACCTCCCGAAATACATTTATAATTCCAAGTACAGTGCTCAACTCTTTGAGGCACACGAGTTTAAAGGAAAAAAAGCTAAAATACACAGATTTGTTTATTCACTTATGCAAGTTTAAGATTCGAAAACACCAAATAATATGTTTTTATTATAAAACGATTTATTCACTCAATAAATTTTTCGAAAAAAAACAGCATTTACCGTCATGAAAGACAAAAATTCACTGCACCACACAATTCTCCAACCTTAATTACAACAGTGTCAACAACTTACTAATGCGTTTTGACCATGTGTGAATTTTGTTTTCAGTTCTTTACACATTTAGCGTTAGTTCATATCATTGCCAACTCAATGAAAAACTTTAAATAAAATATTAAACCGTATGATTCTGAGTAATTTCAACTTTTTGAGGTGTGTTAAAAACATCCCCATGCATAAAAATCTAAGCAAAAAAGGTGGGACAGTTCTTAACCCACCTAACCCCAAAGAGTTAACTTGCCACAAATGTATAGATTTTCCTTTTCACTTCCCTTATGCTCTGGTACAGCTTTAATCCAATGAAAACAATCATAACTTTTCATCTCAGAAAACAGACTGCGCGTTATAGGTCGAAACCTTCTCATATTTTCATGGCCCCCTTTCGCCATCAGGTTTCGGTACCATGGTGCTTATCCTGAGTGTGTAGGGGGCCTGAAAATTAACTGAAGGGTTAATTGGTGTAATGAGTTGATTGTCCTTTTTCGATTGTATGACCAAATTCTAATCTTCATAAGAAATAGATTTTAAATGATGCTTTTACCATGGCCTCTTACCGCAGGAAGATAATCTACAGAACATGTCAGTCCTTAATGCTAATATAAATGTGTAAATATATATACCAACAAAGTATAATGATTATGTCAGGCTGTGACCATTACAAAATTACTGTGGTGATTCTTCTGTTTTTGTTAGATGTAATCTCAATTAATTTAGTACGAATTTGTCATTTTAGTACATTTTTAAATGAAAATGAAGACTGTTCTCTGCAAGAACAACCAAACTTTATTGTCCTTATATCTGTCCCTATGGTCCAGTGATTTTCAACCTTTTTCATCTCATGGCACACATAAATTAATTATTAGAATTCTGCGGCACACCAGACAACATGGGTCGTTGTAGCCCGGTTGACGGGAAACGGATAAGTAACCGGAAGGTTGCGAGTTCGAATCCAGCCAAACACCGTCGTGTACAAAGGGGGCTGGTGCACGTTAAATCTGCCGTGGCCTCAAACGTCCTCACATTGGCGTGGTGTGGAAGTTTGGAGAGTGGGGTACCAGCTCGTGTGTTGCCTCGTCATCTGACCTTGGCTCAAAATTATGTGGTGTTATCCTCGAATCTTTGTCTTTGGGATTGATCCCGGACCGTCACCAATAGCCCGTTGTGTTTCTCCAGTGTGACGTCAATTAAAATACCTACCAAACAATATTTTTTTAACAATCCTACAAAAAATGGTATAATTTTTATTGATTTGCAAAAAAATTAACTGTATTGCCAACCTTTTTAATCCCAAGTGGCTCCTTAGCTAGGTAAGTTGAATTTATCTCGCACTGGAGCAACACAATGGGCTATTGGCGACTGTAAGGGATCAACCCCGAGGGGAAAAGATCCGAGGACAACACCTCATAATTTTGAACTACAATCATATGACGAAGTCAACACCTGAGCTGGCACTCTCCAAATGTCCACACCACGACAACGTGAGGACATTTGAGGCCACGACAGATTTAACGTGCACTAGTCTCCACATACCCGACGGTCTTTGGTTGGAACGAACTCACAATATTCCGGTTATCCAGGACTCTACCCACTGGGCAACCGCGGCATTTTAAGGAATCTCTGAAACAATTTTTTATGATACCTTGTTATCAAAAAATAACATTCATAAATTATTTGCTTGATATTATTTGTGAAGACACTTGGTCAAAAGATTCAAAACTAAACCGTTGAAATGATATAAACTTTACCGTTTCAGCATCCGTAAGGCCATACCAGTTTAAAATCACTTTTTTTTTTATAGCCTACTCAGCAGAAATACGGCAAGCATTCTATTTTCCCGTGTAGTTCTCGTATACACAAGCCATCTTTCCACATTCATGAACCATCTTTCCATTTTCGACATTAATGAAGAGAACAGCAAAAACATCAATTTTCGTTTATGCTACTGCAAATTCATACTCACACGAAAACCACAAATATTAATGACGATGCCCTTTCATCAGCTGGGGCATCTGACAAGTTCTCGAACTCTGGCCATCTCGAAGGGAGTGGCAAGAGGTCTTGAGCAAGAGCAGGGGGAATCACACCACCCCTGCGTACGGCATGTGATCAAGAAAACCTCTCACGTGCGTCAAATCGGCCTAGTTCTGCTCGTTGCGAAATGCCTACCCAGCCTCGTTTGTTTACCGGCTTCGGAATCTTGCAGCAATGGGAAGAGCAAATGGTTGAGGCAACCCGCAGTGAGGTATGACATTTGTGTCTGAAATTCCCGACAACCACAAAGTAGGAGCAATAAGAGACAGGACATTCCATCGAGGTTTCCTCACAAGCTTTCTCCCTACGACCATTCGTACGTAATTCCCATAAAATTCAGACAGTGAACCAACGAAGCAAATCTAAGTCGCGGGATAATCTATTTAGAGTTCAAGACGACGGTATTTCCAATTTTTACTAGAAACTAGCAGAGATAGTGTAGAGCAGTGGCTCCCAACTGGTGGTACACGTACCACTGGTGGTTCGCGAGAGCATTTGGGGTGGTACGACAGAAGGGTTCGATAATAATACAAACCGAAAGTACTGGGATAAAACTTACAATATCCCGCGCTGCTCTTTTCAGCCAAGCACTAAAATTTTTACCTCCATTTGTAACAACGTATTTATGTGAATGTGAGTTTTCAGAGCTAGTGTATGTGAAAAACAAGTACATGAATATACTGTGCGTGGAAAACGACTTAAGATTAAAGACAAGCACTATTGAATCTGACATAGAATCTCTAATAAGAAATAAGCATAAATAACAGCAAGCTTCTCATTAAGCCTTCTGATAAAGACATTTTAGTGTTGGGAAATTGTATTTGCCATTTGTTAATAACAATTACATATAAACGACTTTTTCTAGTTTAAGGGATTTATTTTCTGTATTTTGTTTTATTTATACTTAAATACATTTTGTAAAGTTATTAAAATGTGTATAGAATTTATTTGACCCCCTCAAAAAGTTATGATAGCCAGTGGTACGCCACGACCCTACAAAATTCTGAGGTGGTACTCAAGTATAAAACGGTTTGGATTCACTAGCGTAGAGCATCTGCTCTAAACTTTCTTAATTGTTTATAACTACTGAAGACAAAGTGTCGTTGTTCACATTGTATACCTCATTTCAATCCATCACAATGAATATAGAATCCATATTCATTCACTGGGCCAAAGTGGCTCGGTTGGAAGAGTAGCGGATTAGCAGCCGAAGGGTTACGAGTTCGAAACTCGATCCAACCAAAGACCGTCATGTACGTGGGGGCTTCACGTTAAATCCGTCGTGGCCTCAAATGTTCTCATTTTGGTGTAGTGTGGAAATTTGGAGAGTTGGGTGCCAGCTCAGGTGTTGACCTCGTCATCTGACCTTTGTTCAAAATGACTAGTGGTTCTCGGATTTTCCCCTCCAGGATTGATCCCGTACCGTCGATAATAACCCGTTATGGTGTGAGACGTTAATTCACCCCCCACCCCGAAAAATTCAGACAGTGAGCCAACAAAGCAAATCTAAGTTGGGTACAATCGAATTAGAGTCCATTCGTATACGTATAAGTGAACTAAATTTCCAGCTATTTACTAGAAACTAGCAGACACCCACATACAGCATCTGTGCTAAACTTTCTTAACTTCTTATATCAACTGATAGTAAAGCGCGTTATATACATTTAAATCGTATTTCAATCCACTGTAATGAATTCGATCTTTCCAGAAAATATCGTGTTATCAAATTCTTTTAGTGGAACGAAGAAGAGCGTGGGAGCTTGCACAAGATTCGATCTACACACGTTACTGCACGACTGTCGTGTTGCTATCGTCCACCGCCACTACAACAGACGATCGCCGTGTTTTTATTCCCCTAATCCAAGTTTCTATCTTTTGAATGGTTAAAGATAGAGTCAAAATTTCAACGGATTTCAGATCTACGTAAAATTTTACATCAATTCGATACCAAAACATGATTTTCTTTAAAAACTATTTTTTATCAATAGTCGCAGCTAATCTCTCTCTCTTTTTGCAGATATTCCTTTTATACTAAGTGTAAACGAAAGTATTTGTTTTTAAAGGGAATGTCACTTTAATAAGATATTTTGTCTCCCCTAATCAACTGTTTTAATTTTACAGCCATTAAAAATAGGATGATTCTTTTTTTCTAACAGAGAAACCTGCTTTTTCTGTGTTCACTTGAGTCCGAATTTTGTTAATTTAGAAAGTATAAAAATTTTACTTCGCTAAAAATTTTCGTATTTTCTAAATTATGCTAAGTCCGAAGCATAGCTGTTCATCCTAAGGTTAATTGTGAAATTTTATAATTGTTAGTCAATGGTATGGTGATGAATTTTTAGTTTTAAACAAATTAATTTTTTTAATATTACTCATCAAGATTTTGTCTAACTTTCTCTCTGGTGGTGTCGCCTCAACTCGTTCTTAGGATCTGCAATGTTTTTAACTTTTAAAACCGAAGTTTACAAGAAATGGAAACAAAATTTCAAATGTGTGGACATATTTCACTGTGAAAGATGGAATTTCGAATCGGGTGTCATGCTCTCTGCATAAGTTAAAAAGGGATCTCATTTAATCAGCTATTACGATTTTAAAGACATCTCGGAAACAAGCATACCACCATAAAACTAATGTGTTTAAAAGCTAAAGTGTTTTTTTGACTTAGACTTTTAATGTTTCAAACGAGTTTAGATAAATTATATAATAATTAACCTGGGTTTTTTACCCAAACTACTTTTTACTTTCCAAATGGTTATCCCTTTATGCGTTTTTAAGTGTTTATAATATTCTAAAGGGTAACTCCGTGTTGCATAACATGATTCAAAATTACGTGGTGGTGTCTTCTGATCTTTTCCTTCGGGATGGATCACGGACCGTCTTCAAATGGCCCGTTGTGTTGCTCCAGTGCAACGTGTTAATTACCTACCTACTCACCCTATTGCATAAAGCTATACTTAGAAGTCTTCCAAGTGATTATCGGATCCTGGATTTTGTTGATCTAAAAATGACATTAAAATCTAAAAAAATTAATACTTTCGTTTGCGAATTTGTTTCGTCCTAGGCACCTCATATCTGTTTGGGAACCGTATTTGAGAAGGTTCAGATTCGGGTCATTTTTAGCTACCCATTGAGGATCCAGAGAATTTAAACGTTTCGATTTACAAGAACTTTTTCAAATTTACGGATATATTCTAATTTTCTTTACTTAATTACTGATAGTTTGGCGTAGTTTGGACAGACTTGCCCCTTGCGACATAAAAAAATCAATCAATCGATTATATATATATATATAACAATTTGAAGACTCCAAATTATTTTATCTTTCTTTCTCTTGTCATACTCCTGAGACGACGGTACACGAACCACATAGCAACAACACGTTTGGGATTCATTTTCCATACAACTTGAGATGAGTAGTCAACAGCTTTCACACTACAGTTTTTTTTTTCAGAAAAAAAAACTGTAGTGTGTGCAAGCACGTAATAAAATAAACACGATAAAATATCGTTCGATATTTTTCCGAACGATCGAAAATCGATGTATGTGCAACTAGCCTTACCATACAAATGCTCACATAATGGGGTTACCTTAAAATATGGTTTAACGCCGCTTTGGGCGTTTGGCGTTTAATCTGATTGGTATTGATCAATCAACTATCATGCATCAATTTGAAATTTATTCTTTGAAATTCTTATTGGCGAAGTGCTGAAATACACTGGTGTTCAAGATTAAGAGAATTTTCACTTTTGGGTGGTTATCTCCGAACTACTGGACATATTTTAATGAAATTAGTTATGTACATAGGTTGAAATAATACAAAAAGTAACCAAACAGTTATGGTACACACGCATGGTCGTGCGTAAGACTCATCAGAGCAGGAAGGTCTAAAACAGAGGTTATAATGTCGACATAAAAATGGACTAATAGGGGGTATGGTCCCCTCCTACACTTATACAGCTCTCACAACGTGAATTCATACTGGAAATGAGGCAGTTTATGTCCCTGTGGCAGTCGGTCCCACTCCTCCAGCAACGCTGTACTTAGTACCTGGATGGTTCTGGGAAAGGCGTTGCAATTGCCCTCCCAAGAGCGTTCCAAATATGCATGCTCTATAGATGAATAGTTTGGTATTCGAAAACCTAGAATGAATGCTTTGGTATCCGAGATATTCAATACTTTGGTATTCGAATAATTTGATATGCGAATACTTTGGTATCCTACTACTTTGGCATCAAAGTACTTTGGTATTCGAATATTTTGGTATTCGAATTATTTGGTATCCGAGTACTTTGGTGTTCGAATATTTTGGTATTCGAATATTTTGGTATTCGAATATTTTGGTATTCGAATACAACGAGAAAGAATCGAATACAACAAATACTTTTATATATCGAGTACACAAGTACTTTGTATTCTAATACTCCCATCTCTGGTTTCATATTCAGACGATGCACATTCTCCACCTCACTTTATTTCAATATAAGGAAGTTTTCGGGAACATAGAAAATATATAAATAACTGCAGAAAATATGAGAAACAAAATAATAATGAAATATATCGCATACATATGATTTACAATCAGTAATAATAACCTTCATCCTCATGAATGTTTGACAGAAAACCTATTAATTCTTAGACTCACGTTACCTCAGAATATAGTAATTTAAATTAGAATTCATTGCTGCAGTTAAATATTCTCTTCAATAATCAAAACGGCAAGTTATTCAATTGATATTTTTAAAAGTTCTCTTTAATGGTATGAGGTTTGGAAAAATTACAAACTAACTCAAGCAAGAAGTGAATTATTCGAGTACATTCCTTTGAACCTTTACATTTCGAAAACAGCATTACAGTGATAGCTATAATTTAACATAAGTGCTTTTGTCTTCTATAAAAGTCCTCAAATGCTGTTGGTGGAATGGTCTGTTTCCTAGATACTAGCAGTACATATAATTCATGTCTACCTAATGGCACATACAATGGGAACATATGAGCTTGAGGTTTTAGTAACCTGCTCAGCGAGGAAGAAGAACGAGAAAAACGCTTGATTTTAACGACAATAAAGTGTCTTTGGAAGAGACATATATCGAGTGAATTTCACTTTTGCGCCGAGGCACACGTCTACACGGAAAATTCAGGTTGTGGTTTTATTACTTTTTAAGTCGACCTTGTTTCCATGAAATTCATGCATTTGTCTTTTGAAATGAAATTTTAAAAGCTCAATCCAGAATGAAGACTTCGAAAGATGCTTTATGGTCTTAAGTCGTTCTACAATTCCATTTAAATTCCGGTACATCTTCGTTGAGAACAACTACAGCGTTTCAAAAGTAAATTGCTCTCATAAAAAGGCTTATACTTGAGTAAAGGAAAACGAACCGGTTGCCACATTCTTACAATGCAATAACATCTTTGGAAAATAACATTCAAAAAGGACTAGCTGTTGCCACATTCTTACTTCGCAATAACATTTTTGAAAATAACATTCAAAATTTAGGGGCCGCGGTAGCCCGGTTGGGGGGTATTTCAATTAACGTCACACTGGAGCAACACAACGGGCTATTGGTGACGGTCCGGGATCATGTCCTCACGTTGGTGTGGCGTGGAAGTTTGGAGAGTGGGATGTCAGCTCAGGTGTGACCTCGTCATCTGACCATGGTTCAAAATTACGTGATGTGTTGTCCTTGGATCTTTCTCTTTGGGTTTGAGACCGGACAGTCGCCAATAGCCCGTTGTGTTGCTCCAGTGCAACTTTAATTAAATACCTACCTCAAAAAATTCTAGTTTTCATAAAAGTTGTCAAAATGTTCCATAACAGTTCATAAATATTTTAAAAGGTCAATAAATGTCAACAGTTAAAACTAAACCACACATCTGAAAATACTGTTTGTGACTAACTGTAAAAATTAGAATTTTATTTTTTATTATATCTAAGAGAAAGTAAAAATATATTCGATCATTACTTTTTATAAAATAATACTATGAAGATTTAATTTAATAACTTACGTCCACGTGGTAGACAAGGCTTTGGGTCAAAGTTCAATTTTTATATCATGATTGTGGGAGGATGAGCCGATACCTAGCAATGAACAAGCGAACTAAGAGATCAGTGATATCCACGGAGTATCAAAGAAGGGATGCTCTTTTTATTTGAATCATTGGTGTCTCTAATGAGAGTTACTCTGTGATTATTTGTTTCACCAACTCAGGCAATCACTGCTAATCGCTAACCGAACGATAAATGCGGATCCAGATTCCATGGTATAGTCCGGTTCACTACAGTTAGCAGTCAAGTCAAATGATTTAGAAATGCTGAGTAAAATTTTGAACACAAATTGAAAATACGTAATACTTATTTTTAAAATACACTATATGGACAAAAGTATCAGAAAGTCAGAAAAAGTGCTTTATTATTCTATTTAGAAACGGGTAGGCCCTCCTTTTGCCGATTGTTTTGACACTAACGGAGCTCCCTGATGAATTTCCAACCTCTACAGCGATCGCAGCGGCAGAAGTACGCGACTTCTTGACATGGCGTACCAAGCATCTTCTGTCGCGTTCTGTCAGTTTATGCGGTCGTCCGGGTTTTTTGCTGTTGTTGCTCCGTCTCGCTTCCATCGCTTGAAACATACGCTACACTCGATTTTGGAATATCCAGTTTGGATGCAATAGCTCGTACAGAAAGATTACGCAAATGACATCCTATGACGAGCCTGCGTTGGAACTCAGTAAGTTCAGGTCCACGCGGCATAGATCCACTAGAGTGAATGTATAGTTAATACAAAAAAATAATCTGCTTTTTATTTTACCCATGCCCTTCCCAGCATACCGTTCGGCAAACTCAATACTTGCATATTTGCCGATTTTCTGCAGTGTCCAAATACTTTAGTATATAATCCATATAGTGTATATGTGGATTGTTTTTTTTGTTTTTAATCCACGTCATAATACTTGCAAAAAATGAAAACATTCGAGCGTATGACGTATGCATTATCGTTTTATCATTATTAGCAAATCAGGGATAGGCATTTACACCCGTGAGAGTTTTTTTCTGTCTATGGGGTATTCTGTATAATCAAATTAAATTGACCTAATGTATGAGAGGCTTTCCTCTAAAATTTTATGTAAATGACGCTAGTGCTTTTGTGCTTCCTGTTCATATATTGGGTAACTGGAAGTAAAATGTTTGTTTTCCAGTGATGTGTTTGTTTACACTGAAAATTTCGCTTATAGTGACAAGTGTGAATCTGAATCCTGAATCATGCTCTCTTTATCGCAAACATTTAAATATTTATCAGAATGAATATTTCACTTCAATTAAGATCATGGAAAGATAAAATAATATCGTTACATAAGTAATCTCGAATTATTACATCTTTTGCAAAGATTATTATAATCTTCCCACAAGAGTTATAGATCCAAACTGCTTAGAGAAAGAAGGTTGATTTGTTTAGTTTATCACTCTATGGTCTTTTTTTTACTAATTAGACCGGAACAAACTGCTTGATGTGGATTCCGAACATTTTCAAACATTCATGCCTGTACCGTGATTTAGATCCAGAGTATGCTGAATCAAGGGCCAGAGAGCTAGCTTCACATATTTGGGAACATACCAAAGATAGACAATGTTAATACACACAGAAAGATAATTCCTTTCATGTTCCATAATACTTTTTTACCTTTAATTAAACAATACTAGAGTGTAATGAAGCCATCTCATATAAAGGTCCATTGAACTGAGCATTTAGCTTCCATGATATGCCAACAGCAATCCAAGCACTGTCACCGCATTTCCACAGGAGTTTCGACTAAAAATCAACAACTCACCAGCGGAATATTGATAGTCAATCCTCCTTCTGCAGAAATCGTTTTTAAGTGAATTCCGAACTATCAAACATCCATGCCTGTACCAATATTTAAATCCTGAGTCTGCTGAATCAAGGACCAGAGAGCTAGTTTTCATACTTTTGGGAACATACCAAAGATGAACAACGTTAAGATACGCTCAAAGTGAATTCCTTTCACTTTCCATAAAACTTATTGACCTTTAGTTAAACAAAACTGGAGCGTAATGGCGCCATTTCATACAATGGTCCATTGAACTGGGCATTTAAACCACCATAAACTGGCAACTTTAGCATCCGAAGCACTAAATCCTCCGCCTTTCCACAGGAGTTTCAACAAAACATCAACAACTCACCAACGGAATAAACATTAATTGTCAATACACCTTCTGCAGAAATCGGTTCAACCTCTGGAAAGACGACAGAGCAATGAGATAGTTTGTATGCACTGCCCTTTCGACTTGTCGGAAATCATTTCAACCGGGTGGGCAGGTGATCTTCGAGCTCCCTTCCCATTCGGAAATTAATGGTCCTCGTCTTTCAAACTGGGCTCCGCACCTTCGATGGTGACGCAAGGGTTTGTTTTTTGTGACGTTGACAGGCAAATGTGGAGCGATGCCATTTCGATAGGGTTGGGAAGTTCTCTAATCGTTATGCAGATTAGGAACATTTGTATGGCGCTGGTTAGAGAACACACGTGGCTTGTCGACAATTATAACACCGTATGTTTCCAGACACGGTCGGGAATCAGAGGTTAAGTGTATAATAATCTTCATGATAATGGCCCAGTGTCTCGACCCGACCTTAATAGCTCCAATTTTAATTTGAATATTTAGACTAACAGATGTAAACAGATGTTGACGCAACGAATGGAATGCAGTGGGAGAAATTAGTTACAATTTTACTTGCCTCAGAGTGAGGTTGCTAAAATTCGTGGGAAAGATTATGATGGTGAAAATAAAAATTATCTTTGGATTAACAGGAATAGTGATGTCACTAGGAATTAGGAGAAAACGGACCACACAAGGTAAACATCAAACCAGAGGAAATAGCAATAATAATAATTGAAATTTGTGTGCTGTTTCAACAACAAATTAAGTTTTACAGAAATATTTAAAGAAATTATCATTATTGATCATTTGGTAAGTCCAGCTGGCATGTTCTATAACAAAATAATACGTATTACAAAAGGCCTAAACAACCTCTGCTAATTTACTTTTCCAACAACTCGCGAATCTCAGCATGCCGCCTCCTATTCTCAAAAGCATTTGATTTTCTAAAAGAACACCCTTGAAGCACGAATTCAGAAAACATTTCGGATGTCCCAGTCTTTTCTTCCGGTTCCCTAAATATCTTAATGATAAATGAGAGTTTGATGTTGAGTACTGGCAACACTGGTGTGAAGTTGTGACTGGTGTGAGGTTGTGACTAGTGTGAGGTTGTGACTGGTGTGAGGTTGTGACTGCTGTGAGGGGAATGGTGTGAGAATTATTTATTTAAACAAAAACTTTTTTTGGATTCTACTATGGGTGGGTAGCCCTTGATAGGCAGTTCATCATTTACAGAATTTTTTATTTTGAAGCATCCGTAACCAATTAACGTGCAAATTTCGCCACTATTTTTGCAGCTTTTTGGAAAATATCTACGCCTTTAGCATTATAGCATTTTTTTGCTGCCTTCACCAGAACAAACAGTGTCTCTACTGAAACAGGTTCTTCAAAATTACTGATGATGGTGGCGCTTGTTCTCTTCCTGTAACCTATCCCGGGTTTCTCTCTTCTGTGTCAGTAAAACTTTCTTCGCGTGCGTGTATGTCCATACCTGACGCTGTATTGTGTTTGGTGCAGCTTGGCCAAATAATGGCCCTCACGCCATAAAGCCCAACCAATCACCAAAATTGCTCACACCACTTAAGTTGACAATTAAACTGATCCCCACTGCTTTAAATTTAGAATTGTTTAATCACGAATTAAACAATTCTAAATTTAAAGCAGAATCGAATTGAGGCAGAATTAAAAAAACGCAAAATTGAATTCTTAGAGGAAGAACACATGAAAATTTACCCTTATACATTCATGAAGTATGAAATACATGAAAAATGACTAAAAGCCCAAGTTGACGTGAGCAACATTGATAAAGTTCAAAACCTTGACTATTAGACAAAACGGATCGATATATCTCATTCATGGGTATACTGACGCCTGACGAAAATCCCTGCCCACACGTTCCTCCAAAGCAAGGAGCGACTGTTTTAAATTTATAATTGTTTAATCGCACGAATTAATTGAGAAAAAGAAAAAGCACAAAATTGAATTCGTAGAGGAAGAATGCATGAAAATTTTCCCAATACATACATGAAAATATGAAATACATATAACATGATAAAAGCCCAGGTCGACATTAGCAACAATGTTTGATAAAGTTCCCAACCTTGTTTATTAGACAAACCTTCTAGATCTATCTCATTCGTGGGTATCCTGACGCATGTTGAAAATCCCTGCCTACCCACGTCTCGAAAGCACAGAGCAACTCCATAAATGTCGAACGGAATCCCGCTCTCTGCATCTATCATCCCCCCCCCCCCATTCTCCTGTCTTAAATTACTTTCCGATGTCATTGAAATCGGGTGAATGATGTCAAGGTTCTTCACACCACACCATGCGCCTCATCCCGACCCTGACGGTCAAATTAAAAAGCACCCCTGCTACCGCTGAGTTGCAACCAACTAAAAGGTCGCCCCGCACCTCCCTGTTCATTGGTTATCACACGACGCTGCAATTAATTATCGCTCGAGCAATCTGAAATTAAAGTTAATCATTCGCCTAGGGATTATAAATAGTGTATTATGTACGGATCTACTTTGGGGATGGTAATTATATTTAAATGCCCTTCTGGAGTACACAATGCGATACGATGTTCCCCATTTTCCATGAGCTGGCGTTATGAGGAAGGACGTGCTTTGACTGCTGATGCACCAATCCGATATTAATCGTCAAGTCACTGTTATAATTTGAAAAGATGCGGTGGGATTTTATTTTCCGATTTTACTCTTAGATGTGTTAATCAATGATAGATAAAACATCAAAAGACTTTCCTGCGGTTTTTAATTCGGGCAGATATCATTCTCATTATTTTTAAACATGTATGCTATCGACAGAAAGGAGGCGATCGGGTTTCTTAGCCCTTCACTTCACAAGAAATACATCAGTTAGTAATCTAACAATTTTAACCCTCCAAGGAGTTTCGACGAGATATCTCGTCCATCAATATCTGACCAATTTTGCTAATGGCGAGATATTTCGTCATCAAGATATTGCCGATTTTTTTTATGGTGAAATTTCTGGTTTTGACGAGGATGACGAGATCAAGGGTCAGTTTTCTTCTAATAATGAGGTATCTCATCCATCAAGATCTGGTCAGTTTTACTAATGACGAAAATACCTCTTCGAGACAACCAACAAGAGGGTTAATGAACAACTAGTAGACCCACGCATAATATCTGCTCAAAAAGTTTCTAAATTTTGTGTCTATTGACGGCATCTGAAATCTATTTAAATCCGTTTTCTGGACATAAGCACCGATATGTCTATTTCCTACCTCAAATGAAATAAAATTAATCAAAAATATAAATCACAATATGTGTGATATTTCTTACAGGTGTTAATTCAGATTTCAAATTACTGAATGGCAAAAATGCACACCTTAATCATGTTATCACAATTGGATTCTGAACGTTCACTTAGAATTGCATTTCATTCACTTGTTCCAAGACAATCAATGCTGTACTATTCGGAAGTCATCTGAAACTCAGAGGATTAAATTAGTTATTCTTAATATTAAAAGTATTTTAGTCTCTATTGCATGTCAAAATGTTAATTAACACTCGAGATATACCCAAGAGATAAGTGACAAAGTTTCTGGAAATCTAGGTACCAAGATCTAGAATTTTCCACGAGTTCCCATAGGGATGTATTGAAAACCTTCCGGAAATATGAATTCAGTGAGGGTTGTGGTGAAAGCCCATATAAAAGAAATTAAAGTTACACCGATAATAGTACAAAATAGAAATTTTGGCAGTAAACCTGAGTAAGTTTTGTCGAAATCCAATTGAACTTCGATACCCGAACTGTATAACTGTTGTGCTGTATAACTTTTTGGGCTACTTTGATTCTTGTAAATGCTATAAATTTTGAATTCTGACATCTAAAAACTTCGTGCCTAGCATTTTGACTGTCGTGTCATAATCTATTAAACGTTCCTATACTCGAGAATTAGAATCAGTTGAAGTCTGATAATAAAATGCAGCTTTGACGAAATGTATTCAAATCATAGCCGTATTGAATGACTTTGAGACGATATATTCAAATAAAATAAGTTATGCATTGTTATGAAGTTTTTCACGAATCGTGAAGAAAACAAATAGTAGAAAAATCTAATGTATCCTTATTATAATTGGGCCGATGTAGACCGGTTGGAAGAGTAACGGATTAGCAACCGGAGGGTTGCGAATTCGAATCCAACCATCGTGTACAAAGGGGGCTGGTTCACGTTAAATCTGTCGTGACCTCAAACGTCTTCACGTTGGCGTGGTGTGGAAGTTTGGAGAGTGGGGTGCCAGCTCAGGTGTGACCTCGTCATCTGACCGTAGTTCAAAATTACGTGTAGTTGTCCTCGGATCTTTCCCTCCAAGGTTGATCCCGGACCGTCGCCAATAGCTCGTTGTGTTGCTCCAGTGCGACGTTAATTAAATTACTACCTACCTTATTATAATTTTAATCTTTCTAATACGTACACAAACTCATAGTTAAAACATTCAATACGAATTTAGGTTTTTTCGGGTCGTCGTCTGAGAATATTTATTTTTTAGACGACTAATAGTATGATTCTATACTGCTTTGTAATCAGCATACCTTTCAAGTGAAATTTTTCTAAATTAAACGAATAAATTAAAGAAATACCTCATAATCTAAGACCTTCGTTTGATGAATTATTGTGTGCACGATAGTCAATCTTCATGTAACTGACATTCATAAAAATTGTTTTTGCAGGCTGACAAGTTTGCTGTATAACTGCAGGCTGCAGGCTGTAAGTTTGCTTTTACGATCGACTTCCAATTATCCGTGAAAGGTTTGTTCAAAAACTGAAAAAGAAAAGACCAAAAGAAAATAAAACTCGTGCAATAAAGTGTCACTTTCAAACCATATTATAACAAGCGTAGTTCTCAGGGCTTTCTTTGGAATGAAGATGCACCTTATTTCTACTCATATTTCAACAGGGAAACAAGAGACTGATATTTAATGACTTGAATAAGTTCGGAGTGTGTTTGTTTGGTCACAGTCACAATTTATGGGGAAAATCTAGACCGTATGTTGTACAAAAGACGTCCTATTTTATTTAGTAGTCGCACTCTTA
Organism: Meta bourneti; assembly: GCA_933210815.1. Classification (NCBI taxonomy): domain Eukaryota; kingdom Metazoa; phylum Arthropoda; class Arachnida; order Araneae; family Tetragnathidae; genus Meta; species Meta bourneti. Next base: position 86,631,178 of record OW119929.1, read on the forward strand.
AATTATCCGAAATTTTATTAAACACATTATTCCTGACACCCTTACGTGCAGATAAGGAAAAGAACTGTAGGTTTTAGAGATGGAAACTCCAAACATTTTCCTTACTGCCATCTATCGGCTACAGTGATAACTATCTCAGTTTGAAATCATTGGCTCCATTTAATAGTCAGTTAATCTATTTTCGAAATGATTAGAGTGAATATTTGGTTCCAAAATGCAATTTCTCTCTTAATAGTCAGAAAATATCTAAATCAAAGCGTGTGTGTTTATTACTTGGGAAAATACAAAAGTTATCAACATCAACCATACATTGCAGAATATTTGTGGACTCCAATCAATTATTCGAGTTAAATTTCGAAACATTCTGAGCAGCAAAACTCCAAAGTGAGATTTCTAGGTGACTTGTTAGCAAAAAAAGTAATATCTCTATTTTAGACATAAAACTCGACTAAAGAATTAGCTAACATGTGTAGAGAACAAAAATTAGAAATCTATAGTACACAGAAGCATACACAAAAAAATCACATGTTGAGATTTGACGACAATCTTTCGTTCATGATGATCAAAAAGTTGCTGAACGCTTCATTATCGTGAAGAATGGTAAAGGTGAAGCAGACTTTTCTTAAGTTGAAAATGATGCGTGTGTCCGGCTATTTTGCAAGAAACATTAATTTCATTAAAGACGTAGATTTTTTTAACAGATTCAGGTAGAAAGCTATTACGTATTCATTCGTTATGAAATTCCACATGCTAATCAACTACCCTAATTTAAATTGGAGCTAGCATGTTTCAAAAAAATTCTGCATCCAAATTGCAAAAAAAGCAATAATGCCTGTGCTGAGATTTTGCTATCTTATCCAAGATTCCACAATGGTCTGATGGTCTCATGATAGACAAAGTCTGCTTTTGTTAATCTCAACCGAAAAGAATAAAAATGTTAAAACTAATGGTCAATAGTGCCGCCATCTATGGAGGATAGTGATAACATTTTACTTTATTGCGTCATCTACATACATCTCTGTGTAAAATTTAAAATACGTGTCCCTTAAATAGAATGCAATCCTCTAAAACCGATAGTTTTTCACTAAGAAAAGACCATGTGTGTAACAAGTGATACAGATTTTGCTTATTTGCATTATGTATCTTAGAGTCACAGTGTTTTGTGTTAATAAACTGAATTACTTTTTATAGCAAAACTCAATATATTTATCTTTAGAGCTCTTTTGTTTGCAGGCTTAATTCGTTGCTTTATTTTCTTTTCACTTTCAAGGGAAAATAACCAAGCACATGTTTTAAGGTGTGTCTTTTTCTTTAGTTTGTCTTCGATCTGCTGACTTGGTTCATGGTTTTCATGTTCGCAACTCACTCAATGATAAAATGAAGACAGATATTGTTCTATACAAGAAGGTCAAATCCTTTGTTCATTAAAGTCAACACAGCCCCTGTGGTGAATTCACTCGCTTTCCTATCGGAAATTAAACTTCTGGTATTTATCTTTCACATCGCATATTCACGGGAGAAGTGACACAACAAATAATGGAGAATTTTATTAGTTTTTTCGATGATTCTTTTAACTGGATAAAAGCATGGAAATAAAATCAGATAACACGGTACACAGTTTTAGTACCGTGCTATCTGATAAATTTCCATTTCTATTTTAGTTGTATAATCAGATAACACTGTTCAATAAGAACAAATTCTACAGATTCAAGTTCATAAATAAAGTATGCTTAAATATTACCAATCTTCCTTTTCTTCTTCTGTGCAATTTATTCATTTATTTATTCGTACAGTCAAACAGATTACTCCATTTACATGAGAAAATATCCGAAAACTAAAAAAACATGCAAGACAAATAATAAAACAAAAAACAAAGTACAACTATACAACTTAAGCTGCATCACATAAGAGCTTTATGTTTATATATAAATATTTTTTTCAATTGCTTATAAATACCTAGAAGCATACTTAAAAATGAATGGGCAACGTGATAAATGAAAATTGTTTTCACAGCTTGCATGGCATTCATAAGATAAAGCGCCACCATACGGTATGCAATATTAACACCGCATGGTGGCGCTTTGTACGTTGAACAGTGACTGGTATTCTAAACATTGTGTTTTTCATTTTTTCAAGTATTTAAACGCAATTCCCTTATAAAACATCTTTTCTATTAAAAGATCGGATGAGAATTCTAAATAATTTTTTTCAGTTTAAATATTCTGGAGATATATTCGGTTTTTATACCAGAATTTAACATCTAAACATAAAAATAAATGTAAGAAATTTTTGTGTCCTAATTTTAACTGAAAGTAACAGATTTTAAAAAATTCAACCAGACATACAAAAGTTGTTTTAATGCTACTGACAGATTAAAGCAGAAAACATCGGTATAAATCATTGAAGGTTAGATAAAAATACTGCTTCTTTTGTGATTAAATTTGTAAAGAAGCATGTGCTTCACCTATCCTGTTAAAACTTAGTTTCATTTCAAAAGTTTCACTTTGAAACCTAACACCCCAAGGTATGCGTATATTCTTTCACATGAGACATAATAAGAAAAAGACCCTGTACTCTCATAGGCAGTGATTACTCAAATTTAAATGAAGTTTGTTCACTCGGCTTTAACAGAGGTTTTTAAACAGTGCCCCGGTTTCTTTGGGTTTTGTTCTAGGGGTATCTATTGCTACACGAAGGTGAATTAAACCAAAGAAATGTGACTGCTCAATAGCAATCTCTGTGTTTTGCGAGGTACTATTAGGTGATCTGTGATATAAAACCAAGAAGCAAATGCAAATCCTAAAATGTCGAGAATCAGATGAATGTAGGATGAGCATCTTTAGTCAAGAATTTAGGGTAGATTTCGTCCCAACAAATTTTACGCACTTAGCAGCCCCGTGTCATTCCAACAAATGTTCATGGAATGAATAATATTAAAGAAAACAATTAATTTACATTGTACATAATATTAAAATCACAATATAGAATAAAATTTTACAAATTTGCTTGCTTCTTAGCCCTAATCTGTATGGATTCGTCTACAGATGTTACAGAACAAAAAAATTATACTGTGCAAATTTCAAAAACTCTTTACAACGATAACGAATTAACAGCCGCCATTAGCTCCGACTTAATTAGTTCAAAGCTGCTTACATTTCACTTATCAGTCTATTTATTACTCATGAGTGCAAAAACTCTTTCAGTATCGTTATTTGATAATAGGATGCTTAAAACAAAGCCAAAGATCTTAAGATTTGGCATAGCGGTTTTCTTGTTTTTTAAATCGCTGAAAATATTGACCCAACTTTGGGGTCAATATTTCAACTCTATGCTTTTCAATCTGGAAACAGATATTCCGCTATCGATTAGTATAAATTAAACTTTCCATTGATTATTAGAGGTAACTTTTCAACAATTATGGTATTTGGTAGGAATAATATATGATTTAAATTTCGTGATCTTGATTGTTAATGAAATATACAGGATAAATAGAATGTCAATACGGGAGTCGGGAATCAAAAAAAATAACTCTGGTACTGGAGAGTTGATCACTCAGTGGTTCTTAACCTGGGGTGTGTGCACCCCTGGGGGTGCGAGAAAGCATTTCCAGGGATGCGAGAGAAGTTTCTAAATTTTCGATGGAAACTACCACCTGCCCACCTGTGAGAAACTAATGTACACTACGTCAACTTTTGGGACCCCCACTCCTACCCTCTCTACCTTTGCCTCAGCCACTGAGTTATTGTTTTTCAATAAATAATCTTGCAATAGATGAAATTTCCTAAATCAAGAAAAAGACACACATTTTTCAAGGGGTGCGAAAATTTATTTTTAGATTCAAGTCCGGAATAGATACATGTGAATCTTCCGTTGGAAGCAGTGATTGTCTTTCTTAAAAATTCTGTAAAATCAACCTTCTGCTTTTTGAAAAATTTTTATCTATTTGTCTACACCGATTACATTTATTTCCAACCCAAGCACCGTTATTCCGAAAAGCACAAACGAAAAACTCATTGATCATAAAAGCGTAATTTTGCTACTCGGTATCTGGCAGCACCAGAATTAATGTTTACTTTTTTATAAAACTTTGTAGAACTTTCTAGAAAGTTGGGGAAACGGAAACTTCCTTGGACTCATGATGGAGAACATTCCAGCACCCACTCGATTCTTAGCTGGTCGTATTTAACGGAAGCTAACTCGGCAAGTCTTGCAGTTTATCATCTTTCAGTGAATCTGACAGTTTTATTTCGCTCTTTTAGTTGATTGTATAAGTGTTTCCTACTTTATTTGACAGTGATAGTGTACATTTTGGATTTATATTTCTAAACGGATGTAAGTAATTCATAATTTTAAATTTGTTTTTTCGTTAATTTTAGCTTTTTATTGTATTCTATAATAGATTTCATTGCTCAGTGAGAGTGTGCCTTTTGCTTAATTTTTTAAATAACTTTAATGGGGGATCAGAATTGATGCTTTTTTTTACACAAGAATAAAAGTTTATTTTTTAGTATGATTTAGAATTCTGTGTTTGAGTATTTTGATTGACAGCTTTTAAGTAAGGCATTGATATTTTTTTGTGTTAAAAGTTTGATATTCCTAAACTGATGTAAGTACTTCACAATTTTTTTTACCGTCTAGTTTATATTAGATTTTTATTGTATTCTATAATAGATTTCATTGCTCACTGAGAGTGTGCCTTTTGCTTATTTTATGAAATAGCATTTCTTTGTAATCATTGACAGATTTCTTTGCTGTAGCAATGCCTCCAAGGAAGCGGAAGGCGATCGCAGTGCAGTCAACGGCTAAGATGATGAAAGATGAGCGTAGTCAAGAAACTTCTGAGGAGAGGAATAGAAGACTTGCGATTGTTAGAGAGAGAGCTACTACATTTAGAGCAACAGAGATGGCACAGCAGCGTGAGGCCCGACTACAGGATAAGAGAGATAGAGCCAAACGATCACGGACTGCGCACCATTTTAGCTTAGCATTGGAAGGATTCCACCATGATTCACATAAAGACTACTCGCTGCATGCAAGTGTTACCATCGGGAAAATGCAAATGGTTTGTAGTTACTGTCAAGCCAAAAAGTTTAAATCAGAGTCTACTAATATTTGCTGCAAAAATGGAAAAGTTAAGCTCTGCCAACTGGAACCACCACCACAAGACCTTTTGACTTACACATCAAGAGATACGTCAGAGTCGAAGCATTTTCTTAGTAATATTAGAAAATACAACTCATGTTTCCAAATGACATCATTCGGCGCCACATCAGTTGTTGGATAGCCCGGATTTCCGTCGACATTCAAGGTGCAAAGGCAGATTTACCATAGAGCGGGACCATTGCTTCCGCTGCCAGATCAGCCAACAAAATTTCTACAACTATATTTTATTCAAAACGAACAAATGGAAACTGATCAGAGGTGCGTCTACATCTCGGGAACAAGACGCCAGATTGTGTTATACTTACAGAGGATGTTTCATGAGCACAATAATCTTATTAAAACGTTTGAAACAGCATTGGAACGTATGCCAACAGATGAATATAAAGTAGTCATAAGAGCAGACCGAAGACCAGCAGGCCAACACGAGCGGCGCTATAACTCTCCTCAAGCAGATGAAGTCACGGTGGTTATACCAGGCGATGAGTTTCCTCAACGAGATATCGTTATTCAACGACGAGGTGAATTATTGCAGCGCATTTCGGAAATACATCGATCTTATGATGCTCTGCAGTACCAAGTGATATTCCCCCATGGTGAAGATGGATATCATTTTAATCTGAGGCAGATCAACCCAAGAACAGGTGAAATAACCATCATCGTCGATATGTACGCTAAAGTCGAGAGTGCGCGTCGCCTTCACATTCGTCTAAATCAACGTAAACTGAGAGTTGACGAATATATTCACCTGAGAGATGCTGTGTCAAATGACGGGAACGTTGAAAACCTCGGTGCCTTAGTCGTACTACCAGCTACATTTACAGGTAGTCCCAGACACATGCACGAATGCACGCAAAATGCTATGACGTACGTGAAGACGTACGGGAGACCAGACTTATTTATCACCTTCACCTGCAATCTGACTTAGACGGAGATCAAGGAGGTTCTTACCAATGGTCAATTACCCAGTGAGCGCCACGACTTGATTGCAAGAGTATTTAAACAGAAGCAGTTGAAACTGATTGACGTTATAACAAAGGGCCATGTATTCGGAGTGCCGAGATGCTGGATGTACACGATTGAATGGCAAAAGCGAGGGCTGCCACACTCGCACAATTTGATCTGGTTAGCGGACAAAATTCAGCCCACTCAAATCGATGACGTTATATCTGCCGAGTTGCCAGACCCGGAACAAGATCCCGAACTTTTTGCAGTGGTAACGAAAAACATGATCCACGGACCGTGTGGAAATCTCAATCCCATCTCTCCGTGTATGAAGGACGGAAAGTGTACCAAGAAATAAATACCCTAGAAAATTGATTAAAGAGACACAAACCGGAAATGACGGCTATCCCCTGTACAGACGGCGGGCTCCGGAAGATGGAGGGTTCACGGCGAAACTAACGATACGCAACAACACGGAAATAGAAATCGACAATAGGTGGGTTGTGCCATTTTTCGCCGCTGCTGTCAAAAATGTTTCAGGCACACATCAACGTGGAGTACTGCAACAGTGTGAAATCGATTAAATATGTGTGCAAGTATGTCAAAAAAGGTAGTGGTATGGCTGTTTTCGGCATCAGCGACGAGAGATCGAACGATGAAGTGACGCGGTATCGGTTGGGAAGATACCTCAGCAGTAACGAGGCAGTTTGGCGAATACTGGGTTTTTCGATTCACGAAAGACACCCTACTGTTGTTCACCTCAGCGTCCATTTAGAAAATGGTCAGAGAGTTTATTTCACATCAGAGACCGTCCCTAAAGTGATTGATCAACCACCAAACATGACTTTGACGGCATTCTTTCAAATGTGTCAGCAGGATCCTTTTGCGAGGACTTTGTTGTATCCTGAGATACCTCGATATTACATGTGGAATGCATCGAGGAAAGTTTTCTGTAGAAGAAAAGTTGGCCAGCCCGTCCCTGGACATGATGCAGTCGCGAGTGACGCCTTGGGTCGAGTGTACACTGTTCACCTCAACAACGCCGAATGCTATTTCCTTAGGATGCTTCTTCACTCGGTACGAGGACCTAGATCTTTCACAGAGATGAGAACAGTAAACGACGAAGTATGCCAGACATTTAGAGAGGCCTGCCAGAAGTCGGGTTTGCTGGAAGGAGACCAGCACTGGGATGACACGTTGCGAGAAGCCGAATTGATCTTCCTACCAGAGCAAATCAGAAACCTGTTTGCTATAATATTGACTACATGCAGTCCATCGAATCCAAACACTTTATGGGAAAAGTATAAGGAGGCCCTGAGAGAGGATATACTCGGCAAAGTCCGGAGGGAAACCCCGACATTAGAAATCGCATTTGGTCCGGACATTTTCAACGAGGTTTTGGTTATTCTTGAGGACAAATGTGTGGCCATGACAAATAAAACATTACTGCAATTGGGCCTGCCTGCACCAGTACGAGATCGACGAGACGTACTTCGCGCGGATTACGTGCGAGAAACGAACTACGACGTCGAAGAGCTGAGTGCATACGTCGCGGACAAGAAGCCACTTCTGAATCGAGATCAGAAAAACGCATACCAAATTATCATGGACCAGGCAGCAAAACAACAAGGTGGTATCATTTTTCTCGATGCTTCTGGGGGCACAGGGAAAACATTCTTGATTAATATAATACTGGCCGAAATCAGGACTCGGGGAGAAGTTGCTCTTGCCATCGCCTCTTCGGGAATTGCGGCGACGTTAATGGAAGGAGGGATGACGGCCCATTCTGCACTTAAGTTGCCATTTGACATCGCCAGGCAGGAAAATCCTACCTGCAACATAAGCAAGGCAAGTGGTTGGGCGCAGGTGCTCGAGACTTGCAAATTAATCGTGTGGGACGAATGCACCATGGCTCACAAGAAAGCTCTCGAGGCCCTCGACGTCACTGAGTGATCTGAGAGGAAACGACAACCTGATGGGAGGAGCTCTGGTACTCCTCTGTGGAGACTTTCGTCAAACTCTGCCCGTCATCCCGAAGTCGACGCCGGCCGATGCATCCACGCATGTTTGAAACATTCGTTTTTGTGGAGACATGTGCGAAAGATAACTTTGAAGCAAAACATGAGAGTACATCTGGGGGGATGAGAGTGCTCAAATTTTTTCAGACAAACTTCTGGAGATCGGAGAAGGCGGATTGGCAGTCGAGTCTTCTGGCAAGATTAAATTCCCATCCGATTTTTTTAATCTGGTGTCGTCCGTCGCAGAGCTGATAGATGCAGTCTATCCGTCTGTTTCCCAAAACTATCACGATTTGAACTGGTTGCGAGAGAGGGCCATTCTTTTTGCTAAAAATGAAGACGTCCACGACATAAACAAATACTTGTCATGTTACCAGGCGTGGTCACTGAATACAAGTCCATCGATACCGTAGTAGATGCCGATGATGTCGTCAATTTCCCGCCAGAGTTCCTGAACTCGCTTGATCCGGCTGGATTGCCACCACATCGTCTTTTACTTAAAGTGGATCTCCGGTTATTTTACTCCACAACATAAACAATCAAATACTTTTATATTACAGTGAATTTGTAAAATATTTTACTTCCTGATGTGTGTACTGTCCTTATACTTTTAAAAATCTGTTAATGTAATTACTTTGATTTTACACCATAGATTGATTTGATGCATTTTCCTGTCTAATAGAAGATTGGGATGAATACCCGGGCAAAGCTATGTTTCGGTCATGTTTGATCATTACTAAATCTAACTTTTAGTTGATTGTATAAGTATTTCCTACTTTATTTGGCAGGTGTAATGTGCAATATTGGATTAAAGTTCATTATTATTATTTTATTTCTATGATGAGTTTTATATTTTTACATGAATATTGTGAATATTTGATTGATACAAAAAGGATAATTAAAATATTTCATTATTCATAATTTACATTTTGTAATGAAACACGAAAAACTTCAACTCATTAATCATAAAAGCGTATTTTGTTATTTTAGATTTGGCAAAACAGAATTAATGTTTTATTATTTTATAATTTTGATTTAGTATCCCGTGCTTGTCTATTTGAATTAACACAGCGAAATGTTGTTGTCATATTTGAGCATTATTAAATTTCATAAATTATTATCGTCTTTATCAATATTTTTCAAATATCTTTTATCACTCTATTTCAGAATACACTCAGGCAGTCGAAATTCGACACTTCGCGCATCTTTCGTTTTTTAGAATTCTGCAATTTTTTCGTCGGAATTTCGTTTCTGTTTGTATTTATGTCTTAATATTTTACATATCGCAATATATTCAGGAATTAAATGTATATATTTGCGTCCGAAGTATATTGTAGAAGCTATGAAAAAATTAAAACGTATTTTCCGTACAACTTAAATGATTGCATTTTTCTGTGAAAGAAAAGTGATTATTCTAATTCACTTTTCAAGCAACATTTAACCATTTCAACCCGAGCATCGACGGGTAATTCAGCTAGTTCATTATAAAAATTAACTCATAAATGAGACTGCACAAGATAATGTTAACATTATACTAAATCAAAAGTGCTTAATCATGATAGTTAAACCTCAAATGGATGAGAAATTCCAAAATTTATGAGAAATTCCATTCTATAGTCTATTTGTTGAAAATAGTTTGGCGACAGGACAAATTTGTTTCACCCTTTTTGTTCTTACATAAAAAATGGTTAGATTCAAGAAAACGGTACCATCGCCAATACTGGCAACAATTTTGATGTATAGTAACCCGTCGTATGCATATCCAAATAGACATTTGGCAACGAAAATTTCAGTCGAAAATTTGGCGAGTTTTACCAAAAAGTATTTATATATGATTGTAAACACCTTTTAAGTAATTTTTCCGATACCAAAATATTCATGTATCATATATATGTTGTTCACTTTATCAATATGAATGAAGATTTCAGAACAAAAAATTCTGGGCAAAATCTACTTTATCTGTACTGTACTTAAAATATTTTTGTTTCTGGGAATCAAATTTATCATGTTTGGTAACTTTTATCGTAAATGCAAGAATAAATGTTTATTTAAAAAAATCTTTAAAAATGTGGGGCGCCAGACGTCCAATCGCCATTGTAAGAGTTAATATACATTGTGCGCGTGATTGTCAAAGAAATAACTAAACTCGCTGCACATTAATCACTGCATGAAATAAGATTTATAATCGTTACTGCTGAAAGAATTTACTGGATGTACTTTTTTCAGTTGTAAGAGGGCCAACCACTGTATCTATCATTGGATCATTAAACAATTGTCTCCTCGTTCTGTAGAGCGTTTGATGTGGTACTGATGCACATGACTGAGATAGAGATGGTGAACACAATGCTGCCGCGTTGGAACATCTAAACCTTAAGAGGCAGCTATGAAAAGTATTTTCTGCCAAGCTAGTGGTGGTAGTGTTTCTGCGGTGGAACGTGTTTCCTGTACATATTCCAACCGTTACGTCACAGCTTGTTTTTCGAATACAATTTCAGCACGTCGCCAATAAAAAATTGCAAAAAATGAATTCCGAATTGATAGTTGATTGGTCATTACCAATCAGATTAAACACCTCTTTGCTAAAACGATAAATTACATATTAAGGTAACCCCGACACGCATCGTGAAGGAGCATTTGAGTATCGGAAGTAAAATCTTCGCATTCCGTCTGGTTCATTTGTTTGCACGGAAAATCTCTCTCGCGGTTAAAACAGAACTTCTGAAGAACAACTTACAGTTCTTTGCAAATAACAATAGGCATTGAAAAATAATATTCTGATGACATAGTTTAGAAAACTTTTGGGAACTTAGAAAACTTCAGGCTCTCATTATTTTTCCTGCACTATACGTTTTAGACTAATTTCAAATCATTTACATTTTTATGGAACGGCAACAATTATAAGAAACTGAGTAGATTCTAAAATCGATCAGAAGGAATTTTTAATTAAATTATGTTTTATATAATCTTTGATTTTGGCAGGGAGTACTTTAAAAATATAATTCTATGATAGGATAACATTTACGAAATGAGAGCATCTGTAATTATCGCTAAAGCGACATTGTACATTTCACTAATATGAGTTTATTTTTCTTATTAACATCCTTTAATCCTTGTGCTTTTGTGCACTGCATCATGAACGAAGATTAATTTTTAATTTCGCTTGTTTGAAATACACGAGATAATGAAGATTCGTTAAAAAATCAAGAAAATAGCTAGAAAATTATGTGTATTGTGTTCTTTCATTTCTCCTAGGTAAACGATTTCAACAATACATTTGTAAGATGTTAAGAGCTGAGAAAAGATTTGAAATCCTGCAACTGGGCTTTTAAAACATTCATTTAATTTATTTAAATACTATTTAGTTGCATTCTATTTATTTGAAGGGTTAAAATAAACGTTTTTTAAATACTTTTATCGAACCGTGTAACTTCCTTATCTTGGATCATTTAACATTGCCATCCAGTTTGTGCAATTGCTGTAAGTAGAGTTTATTATGCATCGATTCGTCATTTTATTACATTTTCGTATTTTCCATCCTCGATTTGTAGGTCATAATAAACTGTTGTCACACCTGTGGCTCCAGTTTAATGATCTTTGTGTTTCGTTATTATATCATAGCTGATGACTTCCAAACGAAGGGGGCGTAGCTCAGATGGTAGAGCGCTCGCTTAGCATGCGAGAGGTACTGGGATCGATACCCGGCGCCTCCATTCATTTTAGCTGAAAAGAATTAATAGGCTAAATGGGAATTTTTTTTAACTAGGGAATATTTAATTAAATCAGATAACAATTAATACAGGAAAAAGGTAAACAGGTGATTTGGGGAAAGTAGAAAGTTGGTACACAAGCAAGTTTTCATCAAATTTCACTTCCATACCATGATAATAGGAGTCAAATTATAGCCTATAAACGGAGTAAGAGCAGTACTTCTACGTATACTTAACCCTCCTATTGATTACAACGAGATATCTCGTCCGATAAGATCTGACCAATTTATCTAATGACATCTCATCATCAAGATATTACCGATTTTTTGCGGATAACAAGATCAAGATCTGCTCAGTTTTCTTCTAATGACGAGATATATCGTACATCAAGATCTGGTCAATATTGCTAATGACGAGATACCACATTCAGACAGACACCAGGAGAGTTCAGCTGCCTAAGATCCACTACATATCATCTGACCGTGGTTCAAAATTACGTGGAGTTGGGCTCGGACCTTTCCCTTCGGGATTAATCTCGGACTGTCGTCGATAGCCCGTTATGTTGCTCTAGTGCGACGTTAATTAACTACTAACCAACTGCTACATACAGAGTTCGAAACAATCCTGATTAATCTGAATCCAGTAGAAGTTGACTAACGTTGATTCGGGTGCACTGAAGCTGGACACTCTGGAGTCAAGCAGTGAAAAAGATTTTACGAACAAGCTATTCCTTATCAAAGCGGCTTGACCGAACATTCGTTAATAAGTTTAAACTGGATTTGGATTAACCCAGATTCTGCTGACGAGGAGTTGCCTAAAAGTGACTACGATTTTAATAGACGTTCCATGGTTTTTCTTTGCTAAGACTATGAAATAGGTAATAAAAAACACGTGTATGGTATCATTAACAACGTTACACACCACAGCGCATGGTCCCTATTGGGGTGTATAAGTTTGAAAATGTCTGCGTACAAGGCATTTAACCAAATCCCCTGCACCAGATCAATACATCCACTTTGGCGTCAACTGAATTTGATTAGCGTCGTTAGATAATGAAGTTCTATTTGAAATAGATCATCTGTGTCCTAAACGCCGGGGATTCAAATGCTTTCCTAGAGATCTGTGCGAAGATAGTTCGTATTTAAGCACTAATTTGAAGAAACCAGGAAAATTAAAGCGTGATCCCTATCGCAGCACCTAAGGCCTGCTTCCGTACTATTTCCCTTATGCAACTCATTTGAATACGCTTCTCTAGCGCTGGCTGTTTTATGGCTATCTAATTCAATATCACCTTCATCTGAGACGTTTAATCACCAATCTCTTTATCATATGAAAACTGATATCATAATTCATATGCAGTGGGGGCGTAGCTCAGTTGGTAGAGCGCTCGCTTAGCATGCGAGAGGTACCGGGATCGATACCCGGCGCCTCCAGTTTTATTTTCTTTAATTTTTCCTTGGATTCATTTTCTTTTAATGTTGTCTTGAAACTTTAAAATTAAACTTCACGTGATGTATTATTTATCCGTACTCTTGGCATATCAACCTGTTAACCAAACAGAACTTTCCACATGAGAATATCTAATTTCAGATTTAATTCTTGTTTTATTAGTTAACTTCTGTATCCCTTTGAAAACAACCAACGGGGGCGTAGCTCAGATGGTAGAGCGCTCGCTTAGCATGCGAGAGGTACCGGGATCGATACCCGGCGCCTCCATTTATATTTCCTTTAAGTTTTCCTTAGATTCATTTTCTTTTAATGTTATCTTGCAACTTTAAAATTAAACTTCACGTAATATATTATTTATCCGTACTCTTGGCATATCCACCTGTTAACCAAACAGAACTTTCCACCTGAGAATATCTAATTTCAGATTTAATTCTGGATTTATTACGTTAATTTCTATATTTCTTTAACGCCAACCAACGGGAGCGGAGCTCACATGGTAGAGCGCTCGCTTAGCATGCGAGAGGTACCGTGATCGATACCCGGCGGCTCCATTCTTTTAATCTTATAGATGCCATAATAATCCGGTGACGTAATAAGAAATCATATTATTAGAAACACGTATTTCACGACAGTTGGATGGTATTTTTGTTACAAATTTTACAGTTGCCATGGTATATGTAACGATACAGTAATAATTTATTATTCATTCTGCAGCAACCAATACCATGTAAAATAAAAGTGAAAACTTGAGTATTGAAACAAGTAAGAAAATTAAAATAATTCACCATGAATTTTCTAAAAAACTCCATTTACACAAAATTTAGAGAGTGAAAAAGAAAGAGAAAGATTTTCTAATCTACGAACTTGTCACTCTTGCGAGGGGAAACGAAGACTCGAGGGTAGTCAGGTCATAGCTACCACCGGGGGCGTAGCTCAGGTGGTAGAGCGCTCGCTTAGCATGCGAGAAGTACCGGGATCGATACCCGGCGCCTCCAGTTTTATTTCCTTTAAGTTTTCCTTGGATTCATTTTCTTTTAATGTTTCTTGCAAATTTAAAATAAAACTTCACGTGATGTATTATTTATCCGTACTCTTGGCATATCCACCTGTTAACCAAATAGAACTTTCCGCCTGAGAATATTTAATTTCAGATTTAATTCTGGTTTTATTACGTTAATTTCTATATTTCTTTAACGCCAACCAACGGAGGCGTAGCTCAGATGGTAGAGCGCTCGCTTAGCATGCGAGCGGGATCGATACCTGGCGCCTCCAGTTTAGTTTACTTGCATTCATTTTCTTTTAATGTTGTCTTGCAACTTTAAAATTAAACTTCACGTGATGTATTATTTATCCGTACACTTGGCATATCCACCTGTTAACCAAATAGAACTTTCCACATGAGAATATCTAATTTCAGATTTAATTCTGGTTTTATTACGTTAATTTCTATATTTCTTTAACGCCAACCAACGGGGGCGTAGATCAGATGGTAGAGCGCTCGCTTAGCATGCGAGAGGTACCGGGATCGATACCCGGCGCCTCCAGTTTTATTTGCTTTAAGTTTTCCTCGGATTCATTTTCTTTTAATGTTGTCTTGCAACTTTAAAATTAAACTTCACGTGATGTATTATTTATCCGTACTCTTGGCATATCCACCTGTTAACCAAATAGATCTTTCCGCCTGAGAATATCTAATTTCAGATTTAATTCTGGTTTTATTACGTTAATTTCTATATTTCATTAACGCCAACCAACGGGGGCGTAGCTCAGATGGTAGAGCCCTCGCTTAGCATGCGAGAGGTACCGGGATCGATACCCGGCGCCTCCAGTTTTATTTCCTTTTAGTTTCCTTGCATTCATTTTCTTTTAATGTTGTCTTGCAACTTTAAAATTAAACTTCACGTGATGTATTATTTATCCGTACACTTGGCATATCCACCTGTTAACAAAATAGAACTTTCCACATGAAAATATCTAATTTCAGATTTAATTCTGCTTTTATTACGTTAATTTCTATATTTCTTTAACGCCAACCAACGGGGGCGTAGCTCAGATGGTATAGCGCTCGCTTAGCATGCGAGAGGTACCGGGATCGATACCCGGCGCCTCCAGTTTTATTTGCTTCAAGTTTTCCTTGGATTCATTTTCTTTTAATGTTGTCTTGCAACTTTAAAATTAAACTTCACGTGATGTATTATTTATCCGTACTCTTGGCATATCCACCTGTTAACCAAATAGAACTTTCCGCCTGAGAATATCTAATTTCAGATTTAATTATGGTTTTATTACGTTAATTTCTATATTTCTTTAACAACAACCAACGGGAGCGTAGCTCAGATGGTATAGCGCTCACTTAGCATGCGAGAGGTACCGGGATCGATACCCGGCGCCTCCAGTTTTATTTCCTTTAAGTTTTCCTTGGATTCATTTTCTTTTAATGTTGTCTTGCAACTTTAAAATTAAATTTCACGTGATGTATTATTTATCCGTACTCTTGGCATATCCACCTGTTAACCAAATAGAACTTTCCACATGAGAATATCTAATTTCAGATTTAATTCTGGTTTTATTACGTTAATTTCTATATTCCTTTAACGCCAACCAACGGGAGCGTAGCTCAGATGGTACAGCCCTCGATTAGCATGCGAAAGGTACCGGGATCGATACCCGGCTCCTCCAGTTTTATTTTCTTTAATATTTCCTTGGATTCATTTTCTTTTAATGTTGTCTTGCAACTTTAAAATTAAACTTCACGCGACGTATTATTTATCCTTAGTCTTGGCATATCCACCTGTTAACCGAATAGACCTTCTACTTAAGAATATCTAATTTCAGATTTAATTCTGGTTTTATTACGTTAATTTCTATATTTCTTTAACCCCAACCAACGGGGCCGTAGCTCAGATGGTAGAGCGCTCGCTTAGCATGCGAGAGGTACCGGGATCGATACCCGGCGCCTCCAGTTTTATATCCTTTAAGTTTTCCTTGGTTTCATTTTCTTTTAATGTTGTCTTGCAACTATAAAATTAAATTTCACGTAATGTATTATTTATCCGTACTCTTGGCGCCTGTTAACCAAAATCCGTATCTATCCACCTGTTAACCAAATGGAACTTTCCACCTGAGAATATATAATTCCAGATTTAATTCTGGTTTTATTACGTTAATTTCTATATTCCATTAACGCCAACCAACGGGGCCATAGCTCAGATGGTAGAGCCCTCGATTAGCATGCGAAGGGTACCGGGATCGATACCCGGCTCCTCCAGTTTTATTTTCTTTAATTTTTCCTTGGATTCATTTTCTTTTAATGTTGTCTTGCAAATTTAAAATTAAACTTCACGCGATGTATTATTTATCCTTAGTCTTGGCATATCCACCTGTTAACCGAATAGACCTATTCTACTTGTGAATATCTAATTTCAGATTCAATTCTGGTTTTATTACGTTAATTTCTATATTTCTTTAACACCAACCAACGGGGGCGTAGCTCAGATGGTAGAGCGCTCGCTTAGCATGCGAGAGGTACCGGGATCGATACCCGGCGCCTCCAGTTTTATTTCATTTAAGTTTTCCTTGGATTCATATTCTTTTAATGTTGTCTTGCAACTTTAAAATTAAACTTCACGTGATGTATTATTTATCCGTACTCTTGGCATATCCACCTGTTAACCAAATAGAACTTTCCTTATGAGAATATCTAATTTCAGATTTAATTCTGGTTTTAATACGTTAATTTCTATATTCCTTTAACGCCAACCAATGGGGGCGTAGCTCAGATGGTACAGCCCTCGTTTAGCATGCGAAAGGTACCGGGATCGATACCCGGCTCCTCCAGCTTTATTTTCTTTAATATTTCCTTGGATTCATTTTCTTTTAATGTCTTGCAACTTTAAAATTAAACTTCACGCGATGTATTATTTATCCTTAGTCTTGGCATATCCACCTGTTAACCGAATAGACCTTCTACTTGTGAATATCTAATTTCAGATTTAATTCTGGTTTTATTACGTTAATTTCTATATTTCTTTAACGCCAACCAACGGGGGCGTAGCTCAGATGGTAGAGCGCTCGCTTAGCATGCGAGAGCTACCGGGATCGATACCCGGCGCCTCCAGTTTTATTTCCTTTAAGTTTTCCTTGGATTCATTTTCTTTTAATGTTGTCTTGCAACTTTAAAATTAAATTTCACGTGATGTATTATTTATCCGTACTCTTGGCATATCCACCTGTTATCCAAATAGAACTTTCCACCTGAGAATATCTAATTCCAGATTTAATTCTGGTTTTATTACGTTAATTTCTATATTCCTTTAACGCCAACCAACGGGGCGTAGCTCAGATGGTAGAACCCTCGTTTAGCATGCGAAAGGTACCGCGATCGATACACGGCTCCTCCAGTTTTATTTTCTTTAATTTTTCCTTGGATTCATTTTCTTTTAATGTTGTCTTGCAACTTTAAAATTAAACTTCACGTGATGTATTATTTATCCGTACTCTTGGCATATCCACCTGTTAACCAAATAGAACTTTCCTTATGAGAATATCTAATTTCAGATTTAATTCTGGTTTTATTACCTTAATTTCTATATTCCTTTAACGCCAACCAATGGGGGCGTAGCTCAGATGGTACAGCCCTCGATTAGCATGCGAAAGGTACCGGGATCGATACCCGGCTCCTCCAGCTTTATTTTCTTTAATATTTCCTTGGATTCATTTTCTTTTAATGTTGTCTTGCAACTTTAAAATTAAACTTCACGCGAAGTATTATTTATCCTTAGTCTTGCCATATCCACCTGTTAACCGAATAGACCTTCTACTTGTGAATATCTAATTTCAGATTTAATTCTGGTTTTATTACGTTAATTTCTATATTTCTTTAACGCCAACCAACGGGGGCGTAGCTCAGATGGTAGAGCGCTCGCTTAGCATGCGAGAGGTACCGGGATCGATACCCGGCGCCTCCACTTTTATTTCCTTTAAGTTTTCCTTGGTTTCATTTTCTTTTAATGTTGTCTTGCAACTATAAAATTAAATTTCACGTAATGTATTATTTATCCGTACTCTTGGCGCCTGTTAACCAAAATCCGTATCTATCCACCTGTTAACCAAATGGAACTTTCCACCTGAGAATATATAATTCCAGATTTAATTCTGGTTTTATTACGTTAATTTCTATATTCCATTAACGCCAACCAACGGGGCCATAGCTCAGATGGTAGAGCCCTCGATTAGCATGCGAAGGGTACCGGGATCGATACCCGGCTCCTCCAGTTTTATTTTCTTTAATTTTTCCTTGGATTCATTTTCTTTTAATGTTGTCTTGCAAATTTAAAATTAAACTTCACGCGATGTATTATTTATCCTTAGTCTTGGCATATCCACCTGTTAACCGAATAGACCTATTCTACTTGTGAATATCTAATTTCAGATTCAATTCTGGTTTTATTACGTTAATTTCT
Source organism: Meta bourneti (assembly GCA_933210815.1). NCBI lineage: Eukaryota > Metazoa > Arthropoda > Arachnida > Araneae > Tetragnathidae > Meta > Meta bourneti. The sequence goes on from OW119929.1 coordinate 86,649,919, forward strand.
ATATTTCTTTAACACCAACCAACGGGGGCGTAGCTCAGATGGTAGAGCGCTCGCTTAGCATGCGAGAGGTACCGGGATCGATACCCGGCGCCTCCGGTTTTATTTCATTTAAGTTTTCCTTGGATTCATATTCTTTTAATGTTGTCTTGCAACTTTAAAATTAAACTTCACGTGATGTATTATTTATCCGTACTCTTGGCATATCCACCTGTTAACCAAATAGAACTTTCCTTATGAGAATATCTAATTTCAGATTTAATTCTGGTTTTAATACGTTAATTTCTATATTCCTTTAACGCCAACCAATGGGGGCGTAGCTCAGATGGTACAGCCCTCGTTTAGCATGCGAAAGGTACCGGGATCGATACCCGGCTCCTCCAGCTTTATTTTCTTTAATATTTCCTTGGATTCATTTTCTTTTAATGTCTTGCAACTTTAAAATTAAACTTCACGCGATGTATTATTTATCCTTAGTCTTGGCATATCCACCTGTTAACCGAATAGACCTTCTACTTGTGAATATCTAATTTCAGATTTAATTCTGGTTTTATTACGTTAATTTCTATATTTCTTTAACGCCAACCAACGGGGGCGTAGCTCAGATGGTAGAGCGCTCGCTTAGCATGCGAGAGCTACCGGGATCGATACCCGGCGCCTCCAGTTTTATTTCCTTTAAGTTTTCCTTGGATTCATTTTCTTTTAATGTTGTCTTGCAACTTTAAAATTAAATTTCACGTGATGTATTATTTATCCGTACTCTTGGCATATCCACCTGTTATCCAAATAGAACTTTCCACCTGAGAATATCTAATTCCAGATTTAATTCTGGTTTTATTACGTTAATTTCTATATTCCTTTAACGCCAACCAACGGGGCGTAGCTCAGATGGTAGAACCCTCGTTTAGCATGCGAAAGGTACCGCGATCGATACACGGCTCCTCCAGTTTTATTTTCTTTAATTTTTCCTTGGATTCATTTTCTTTTAATGTTGTCTTGCAACTTTAAAATTAAACTTCACGTGATGTATTATTTATCCGTACTCTTGGCATATCCACCTGTTAACCAAATAGAACTTTCCTTATGAGAATATCTAATTTCAGATTTAATTCTGGTTTTATTACCTTAATTTCTATATTCCTTTAACGCCAACCAATGGGGGCGTAGCTCAGATGGTACAGCCCTCGATTAGCATGCGAAAGGTACCGGGATCGATACCCGGCTCCTCCAGCTTTATTTTCTTTAATATTTCCTTGGATTCATTTTCTTTTAATGTTGTCTTGCAACTTTAAAATTAAACTTCACGCGAAGTATTATTTATCCTTAGTCTTGCCATATCCACCTGTTAACCGAATAGACCTTCTACTTGTGAATATCTAATTTCAGATTTAATTCTGGTTTTATTACGTTAATTTCTATATTTCTTTAACGCCAACCAACGGGGGCGTAGCTCAGATGGTAGAGCGCTCGCTTAGCAAGCGAGAGGTACCGGGATCGATACCCGGCGCCTCCACTTTTATTTCCTTTAAGTTTTCCTTGGATTCATTTTCTTTTAATGTTGTCTTGCAACTTTAAAATTAAACTTCACGTGATGTATTATTTATCCGTACTCTTGGCATATCCACCTGTTAACCAAATAGAACTTTCCTTATGAGAATATCTAATTTCAGATTTAATTCTGGTTTTATTACGTTAATTTCTATATTCCTTTAACGCCAACCAATGGGGGCGTAGCCCAGATGGTACAGCCCTCGTTTAGCATGCGAAAGGTACCGGGATCGATACCCGGCTCCTCCAGCTTTATTTTCTTTAATATTTCCTTGGATTCATTTTCTTTTAATGTTGTCTTGCAACTTTAAAATTAAACTTCACGCGATGTATTATTTATCCTTAGTCTTGGCATATCCACCTGTTAACCGAATAGACCTTCTACTTGTGAATATCTAATTTCAGATTTAATTCTGGTTTTATTACGTTAATTTCTATATTCCTTTAACGCCAACCAATGGGGGCGTAGCTCAGATGGTACAGCCCTCGATTAGCATGCGAAAGGTACCGGGATCGATACCCGGCTCCTCCAGTTTTATTTTCTTTAATTTTTCCTTGGATTCATTTTCTTTTAATGTTGTCTTGCAACTTTAAATTTAAACTTCACGTGATGTATTATTTATCCGTACTCTTGGCATATCCACCTGTTAACCAAATAGAACTTTCCTTATGAGAATATCTAATTTCAGATTTAATTCTGGTTTTATTACCTTAATTTCTATATTCCTTTAACGCCAACCAATGGGGGCGTAGCTCAGATGGTACAGCCCTCGATTAGCATGCGAAAGGTACCGGGATCGATACCCGGCTCCTCCAGTTTTATTTTCTTTAATATTTCCTTGGATTCATTTTCTTTTAATGTTGTCTTGCAAGTTTAAAATTAAACTTCACGCGAAGTATTATTTATCCTTAGTCTTGCCATATCCACCTGTTAACCGAATAGACCTTCTACTTGTGAATATCTAATTTCAGATTTAATTCTGGTTTTATTACGTTAATTTCTATATTTCTTTAACGCCAACCAACGGGGGCGTAGCTCAGATGGTAGAGCGCTCGCTTAGCATGCGAGAGGTACCGGGATCGATACCCGGCGCCTCCAGTTTTATTTCATTTAAGTTTTCCTTGGATTCATTTTCTTTTAATGTTGTCTTGCAACTTTAAAATTAAACTTCACGTGATGTATTATTTATCCGTACTCTTGGCATATCCACCTGTTAACCAAATAGAACTTTCCTTATGAGAATATCTAATTTCAGATTTAATTCTGGTTTTAATACGTTAATTTCTATATTCCTTTAACGCCAACCAATGGGGGCGTAGCTCAGATGGTACAGCCCTCGTTTAGCATGCGAAAGGTACCGGGATCGATACCCGGCTCCTCCAGCTTTATTTTCTTTAATATTTCCTTGGATTCATTTTCTTTTAATGTCTTGCAACTTTAAAATTAAACTTCACGCGATGTATTATTTATCCTTAGTCTTGGCATATCCACCTGTTAACCGAATAGACCTTCTACTTGTGAATATCTAATTTCAGATTTAATTCTGGTTTTATTACGTTAATTTCTATATTTCTTTAACGCCAACCAACGGGGGCGTAGCTCAGATGGTAGAGCGCTCGCTTAGCATGCGAGAGGTACCGGGATCGATACCCGGCGCCTCCAGTTTTATTTCCTTTAAGTTTTCCTTGGATTCATTTTCTTTTAATGTTGTCTTGCAACTTTAAAATTAAATTTCACGTGATGTATTATTTATCCGTACTCTTGGCGTATCCACCTGTTATCCAAATAGAACTTTCCACCTGAAAATATCTAATTCCAGATTTAATTCTGGTTTTATTACGTTAATTTCTATATTCCTTTAACGCCAACCAACGGGGCGTAGCTCAGATGGTAGAACCCTCGTTTAGCATGCGAAAGGTACCGCGATCGATACACGGCTCCTCCAGTTTTATTTTCTTTAATTTTTCCTTGGATTCATTTTCTTTTAATGTTGTCTTGCAACTTTAAAATTAAACTTCACGTGATGTATTATTTATCCGTACTCTTGGCATATCCACCTGTTAACCAAATAGAACTTTCCTTATGAGAATATCTAATTTCAGATTTAATTCTGGTTTTATTACCTTAATTTCTATATTCCTTTAACGCCAACCAATGGGGGCGTAGCTCAGATGGTACAGCCCTCGATTAGCATGCGAAAGGTACCGGGATCGATACCCGGCTCCTCCAGCTTTATTTTCTTTAATATTTCCTTGGATTCATTTTCTTTTAATGTTGTCTTGCAACTTTAAAATTAAACTTCACGCGAAGTATTATTTATCCTTAGTCTTGCCATATCCACCTGTTAACCGAATAGACCTTCTACTTGTGAATATCTAATTTCAGATTTAATTCTGGTTTTATTACGTTAATTTCTATATTTCTTTAACGCCAACCAACGGGGGCGTAGCTCAGATGGTAGAGCGCTCGCTTAGCATGCGAGAGGTACCGGGATCGATACCCGGCGCCTCCACTTTTATTTCCTTTAAGTTTTCCTTGGATTCATTTTCTTTTAATGTTGTCTTGCAACTTTAAAATTAAACTTCACGTGATGTATTATTTATCCGTACTCTTGGCATATCCACCTGTTAACCAAATAGAACTTTCCTTATGAGAATATCTAATTTCAGATTTAATTCTGGTTTTATTACGTTAATTTCTATATTCCTTTAACGCCAACCAATGGGGGCGTAGCTCAGATGGTACAGCCCTCGTTTAGCATGCGAAAGGTACCGGGATCGATACCCGGCTCCTCCAGCTTTATTTTCTTTAATATTTCCTTGGATTCATTTTCTTTTAATGTTGTCTTGCAACTTTAAAATTAAACTTCACGCGATGTATTATTTATCCTTAGTCTTGGCATATCCACCTGTTAACCGAATAGACCTTCTACTTGTGAATATCTAATTTCAGATTTAATTCTGGTTTTATTACGTTAATTTCTATATTCCTTTAACGCCAACCAATGGGGGCGTAGCTCAGATGGTACAGCCCTCGTTTAGCATGCGAAAGGTACCGGGATCGATACCCGGCTCCTCCAGTTTTATTTTCTTTAATTTTTCCTTGGATTCATTTTCTTTTAATGTTGTCTTGCAACTTTAAAATTAAACTTCACGTGATGTATTATTTATCCGTACTCTTGGCATATCCACCTGTTAACCAAATAGAACTTTCCTTATGAGAATATCTAATTTCAGATTTAATTCTGGTTTTATTACCTTAATTTCTATATTCCTTTAACGCCAACCAATGGGGGCGTAGCTCAGATGGTACAGCCCTCGATTAGCATGCGAAAGGTACCGGGATCGATACCCGGCTCCTCCAGTTTTATTTTCTTTAATATTTCCTTGGATTCATTTTCTTTTAATGTTGTCTTGCAAGTTTAAAATTAAACTTCACGCGAAGTATTATTTATCCTTAGTCTTGCCATATCCACCTGTTAACCGAATAGACCTTCTACTTGTGAATATCTAATTTCAGATTTAATTCTGGTTTTATTACGTTAATTTCTATATTTCTTTAACGCCAACCAACGGGGGCGTAGCTCAGATGGTAGAGCGCTCGCTTAGCATGCGAGAGGTACCGGGATCGATACCCGGCGCCTCCACTTTTATTTCCTTTAAGTTTTCCTTGGATTCATTTTCTTTTAATGTTGTCTTGCAACTTTAAAATTAAACTTCACGTGATGTATTATTTATCCGTACTCTTGGCATATCCACCTGTTAACCAAATAGAACTTTCCTTATGAGAATATCTAATTTCAGATTTAATTCTGGTTTTATTACGTTAATTTCTATATTCCTTTAACGCCAACCAATGGGGGCGTAGCTCAGATGGTACAGCCCTCGTTTAGCATGCGAAAGGTACCGGGATCGATACCCGGCTCCTCCAGCTTTATTTTCTTTAATATTTCCTTGGATTCATTTTCTTTTAATGTTGTCTTGCAACTTTAAAATTAAACTTCACGCGATGTATTATTTATCCTTAGTATTGGCATATCCACCTGTTAACCGAATAGACCTTCTACTTGTGAATATCTAATTTCAGATTTAATTCTGGTTTTATTACGTTAATTTCTATATTTCTTTAACGCCAACCAACGGGGGCGTAGCTCAGATGGTAGAGCGCTCGCTTAGCATGCGAGAGGTACCGGGATCGATACCCGGCGCCTCCAGTTTTATTTCCTTTAAGTTTTCCTTGGATTCATTTTCTTTTAATGTTGTCTTGCAACTTTAAAATTAAATTTCACGTGATGTATTATTTATCCGTACTCTTGGCATATCCACCTGTTATCCAAATAGAACTTTCCACCTGAGAATATCTAATTCCAGATTTAATTCTGGTTTTATTACGTTAATTTCTATATTCCTTTAACGCCAACCAACGGGGCGTAACTCAGATGGTAGAGCCCTCGTTTAGCATGCGAAAGGTACCGGGATCGATACACGGCGCCTCCATTTTTATTTCCTTTAAGTTTTCCTTGGATTCATTTCCTTTTAATGTTGTCTTGCAAATTTAAAATTAAATTTCACGTGATGTATTATTTATCCGTACTCTTGGCATATCCACCTGTTAACCAAATAGAACTTTCCACCTGAGAATATCTAATTTCAGATTTAATTCTGGTTTTATTACGTTAATTTCTATATTCCTTTAACGCCAACGAACGGGGGCATAGATCAGATGGTAGAGCGCTCGCTTAGCATGCGAAAGGTACCGGGATCGATACCCGGCTCCTCCAGCTTTATTTTCTTTAATATTTCCTTGGATTCATTTTCTTTTAATGTTGTCTTGCAACTTTAAAATTAAACTTCACGCGATGTATTATTTATCCTTAGTCTTGGCATATCCACCTGTTAACCGAATAGACCTTCTACTTGTGAATATCTAATTTCAGATTTAATTCTGGTTTTATTACGTTAATTTCTATATTTCTTTAACGCCAACCAACGGGGGCGTAGCTCAGATGGTAGAGCGCTCGCTTAGCATGCGAGAGGTACCGGCATCGATACCCGGCGCCTCCAGTTTTATTTCCTTTAAGTTTTCCTTGGATTCATTTTCTTTTAATGTTGTCTTGCAACTTTAAAATTAAATTTCACGTAATGTATTATTTATCCGTACTCTTGGCGCCTGTTAATCAAAATCCGTACATATCCACCTGTTAACCAAATAGAACTTTCCACATGAGAATATCTAATTCCAGATTTAATTCTGGTTTTATTACGTTAATTTCTATATTCCTTTAACGCCAACCAACGGGGGCGTAGCTCAGATGGTAGAGCCCTCGATTAGCATGCGAAAGGTACCGGGATCGATACCCGGCTCCTCCAGTTTTATTTTCTTTAATATTTCCTTGGATTCATTTTCTTTTAATGTTGTCTTGCAACTTTAAAATTAAACTTCACGCGATGTATTATTTATCCTTAGTCTTGGCATATCCACCTGTTAACCAAATAGACCTTCTACTTATGAATATCTAATTTCAGATTTAATTCTGGTTTTATTACGTTAATTTCTATATTTCCTTAACGCCAACCAACGGGGGCGTAGCTCAGATGGTAGAGCGCTCGCTTAGCATGCGAGAGGTACCGGGATCGATACCCGGCGCCTCCAGTTTTATTTCCTTTAAGTTTTCCTTGGATTCATTTTCTTTTAATGTTGTCTTGCAACTTTAAAATTAAATTTCACGTGATGTATTATTTATCCGTACTCTTGGCATATCCACCTGTTATCCAAATAGAACTTTCCACCTGAGAATATCTAATTCCAGATTTAATTCTGGTTTTATTACGTTAATTTCTATATTCCTTTAACGCCAACCAACGGGGCGTAGCTCAGATGGTAGAGCCCTCGTTTAGCATGCGAAAGGTACCGGGATCGATACACGGCTCCTCCAGTTTTTTTTCTTTAATTTTTCCTTGGATTCATTTTCTTTTAATGTTGTCTTGCAACTTTAAAATTAAACTTCACGTGATGTATTATTTATCCGTACTCTTGGCATATCCACCTGTTATCCAAATAGAACTTTCCACCTGAGAATATCTAATTCCAGATTTAATTCTGGTTTTATTACGTTAATTTCTATATTCCTTTAACGCCAACCAACGGGGCGTAGCTCAGATGGTAGAGCCCTCGTTTAGCATGCGAAAGGTACCGGGATCGATACACGGCTCCTCCAGTTTTTTTTCTTTAATTTTTCCTTGGATTCATTTTCTTTTAATGTTGTCTTGCAACTTTAAAATTAAACTTCACGTGATGTATTATTTATCCGTACTCTTGGCATATCCACCTGTTATCCAAATAGAACTTTCCACCTGAGAATATCTAATTTCAGATTTAATTCTGGTTTTATTACGTTAATTTCTATATTTCTTTAACGCCAACCAACGGGGGCGTAGCTCAGATGGTAGAGCGCTCGCTTAGCATGCGAGAGGTACCGGGATCGATACCCGGCGCCTCCACTTTTATTTCCTTTAAGTTTTCCTTGGATTCATTTTCTTTTAATGTTGTCTTGCAACTTTAAAATTAAACTTCACGTGATGTATTATTTATCCGTACTCTTGGCATATCCACCTGTTAACCAAATAGAACTTTCCTTATGAGAATATCTAATTTCAGATTTAATTCTGGTTTTATTACGTTAATTTCTATATTCCTTTAACGCCAACCAATGGGGGCGTAGCTCAGATGGTACAGCCCTCGTTTAGCATGCGAAAGGTACCGGGATCGATACCCGGCTCCTCCAGCTTTATTTTCTTTAATATTTCCTTGGATTCATTTTCTTTTAATGTTGTCTTGCAACTTTAAAATTAAACTTCACGCGATGTATTATTTATCCTTAGTATTGGCATATACACCTGTTAACCGAATAGACCTTCTACTTGTGAATATCTAATTTCAGATTTAATTCTGGTTTTATTACGTTAATTTCTATATTTCTTTAACGCCAACCAACGGGGGCGTAGCTCAGATGGTAGAGCGCTCGCTTAGCATGCGAGAGGTACCGGGATCGATACCCGGCGCCTCCAGTTTTATTTCATTTAAGTTTTCCTTGGATTCATTTTCTTTTAATGTTGTCTTGCAACTTTAAAATTAAACTTCACGTGATGTATTATTTATCCGTACTCTTGGCATATCCACCTGTTAACCAAATAGAACTTTCCTTATGAGAATATCTAATTTCAGATTTAATTCTGGTTTTAATACGTTAATTTCTATATTCCTTTAACGCCAACCAATGGGGGCGTAGCTCAGATGGTACAGCCCTCGTTTAGCATGCGAAAGGTACCGGGATCGATACCCGGCTCCTCCAGCTTTATTTTCTTTAATATTTCCTTGGATTCATTTTCTTTTAATGTCTTGCAACTTTAAAATTAAACTTCACGCGATGTATTATTTATCCTTAGTCTTGGCATATCCACCTGTTAACCGAATAGAACTTTCCTTATGAGAATATCTAATTTCAGATTTAATTCTGGTTTTATTACGTTAATTTCTATATTTCTTTAACGCCAACCAACGGGGGCGTAGCTCAGATGGTAGAGCGCTCGCTTAGCATGCGAGAGGTACCGGGATCGATACCCGGCGCCTCCAGTTTTATTTCCTTTAAGTTTTCCTTGGATTCATTTTCTTTTAATGTTGTCTTGCAACTTTAAAATTAAATTTCACGTGATGTATTATTTATCCGTACTCTTGGCGTATCCACCTGTTATCCAAATAGAACTTTCCACCTGAAAATATCTAATTCCAGATTTAATTCTGGTTTTATTACGTTAATTTCTATATTCCTTTAACGCCAACCAACGGGGCGTAGCTCAGATGGTAGAACCCTCGTTTAGCATGCGAAAGGTACCGCGATCGATACACGGCTCCTCCAGTTTTATTTTCTTTAATTTTTCCTTGGATTCATTTTCTTTTAATGTTGTCTTGCAACTTTAAAATTAAACTTCACGTGATGTATTATTTATCCGTACTCTTGGCATATCCACCTGTTAACCAAATAGAACTTTCCTTATGAGAATATCTAATTTCAGATTTAATTCTGGTTTTATTACCTTAATTTCTATATTCCTTTAACGCCAACCAATGGGGGCGTAGCTCAGATGGTACAGCCCTCGATTAGCATGCGAAAGGTACCGGGATCGATACCCGGCTCCTCCAGCTTTATTTTCTTTAATATTTCCTTGGATTCATTTTCTTTTAATGTTGTCTTGCAACTTTAAAATTAAACTTCACGCGAAGTATTATTTATCCTTAGTCTTGCCATATCCACCTGTTAACCGAATAGACCTTCTACTTGTGAATATCTAATTTCAGATTTAATTCTGGTTTTATTACGTTAATTTCTATATTTCTTTAACGCCAACCAACGGGGGCGTAGCTCAGATGGTAGAGCGCTCGCTTAGCAAGCGAGAGGTACCGGGATCGATACCCGGCGCCTCCACTTTTATTTCCTTTAAGTTTTCCTTGGATTCATTTTCTTTTAATGTTGTCTTGCAACTTTAAAATTAAACTTCACGTGATGTATTATTTATCCGTACTCTTGGCATATCCACCTGTTAACCAAATAGAACTTTCCTTATGAGAATATCTAATTTCAGATTTAATTCTGGTTTTATTACGTTAATTTCTATATTCCTTTAACGCCAACCAATGGGGGCGTAGCTCAGATGGTACAGCCCTCGTTTAGCATGCGAAAGGTACCGGGATCGATACCCGGCTCCTCCAGTTTTATTTTCTTTAATATTTCCTTGGATTCATTTTCTTTTAATGTTGTCTTGCAACTTTAAAATTAAACTTCACGCGATGTATTATTTATCCTTAGTCTTGGCATATCCACCTGTTAACCGAATAGACCTTCTACTTGTGAATATCTAATTTCAGATTTAATTCTGGTTTTATTACGTTAATTTCTATATTCCTTTAACGCCAACCAATGGGGGCGTAGCTCAGATGGTACAGCCCTCGTTTAGCATGCGAAAGGTACCGGGATCGATACCCGGCTCCTCCAGTTTTATTTTCTTTAATTTTTCCTTGGATTCATTTTCTTTTAATGTTGTCTTGCAACTTTAAAATTAAACTTCACGTGATGTATTATTTATCCGTACTCTTGGCATATCCACCTGTTAACCAAATAGAACTTTCCTTATGAGAATATCTAATTTCAGATTTAATTCTGGTTTTATTACCTTAATTTCTATATTCCTTTAACGCCAACCAATGGGGGCGTAGCTCAGATGGTACAGCCCTCGATTAGCATGCGAAAGGTACCGGGATCGATACCCGGCTCCTCCAGTTTTATTTTCTTTAATATTTCCTTGGATTCATTTTCTTTTAATGTTGTCTTGCAAGTTTAAAATTAAACTTCACGCGAAGTATTATTTATCCTTAGTCTTGCCATATCCACCTGTTAACCGAATAGACCTTCTACTTGTGAATATCTAATTTCAGATTTAATTCTGGTTTTATTACGTTAATTTCTATATTTCTTTAACGCCAACCAACGGGGGCGTAGCTCAGATGGTAGCGCGCTCGCTTAGCATGCGAGAGGTACCGGGATCGATACCCGGCGCCTCCACTTTTATTTCCTTTAAGTTTTCCTTGGATTCATTTTCTTTTAATGTTGTCTTGCAACTTTAAAATTAAACTTCACGTGATGTATTATTTATCCGTACTCTTGGCATATCCACCTGTTAACCAAATAGAACTTTCCTTATGAGAATATCTAATTTCAGATTTAATTCTGGTTTTATTACGTTAATTTCTATATTCCTTTAACGCCAACCAATGGGGGCGTAGCTCAGATGGTACAGCCCTCGTTTAGCATGCGAAAGGTACCGGGATCGATACCCGGCTCCTCCAGCTTTATTTTCTTTAATATTTCCTTGGATTCATTTTCTTTTAATGTTGTCTTGCAACTTTAAAATTAAACTTCACGCGATGTATTATTTATCCTTAGTATTGGCATATCCACCTGTTAACCGAATAGACCTTCTACTTGTGAATATCTAATTTCAGATTTAATTCTGGTTTTATTACGTTAATTTCTATATTTCTTTAACGCCAACCAACGGGGGCGTAGCTCAGATGGTAGAGCGCTCGCTTAGCATGCGAGAGGTACCGGGATCGATACCCGGCGCCTCCAGTTTTATTTCCTTTAAGTTTTCCTTGGATTCATTTTCTTTTAATGTTGTCTTGCAACTTTAAAATTAAATTTCACGTGATGTATTATTTATCCGTACTCTTGGCATATCCACCTGTTATCCAAATAGAACTTTCCACCTGAGAATATCTAATTCCAGATTTAATTCTGGTTTTATTACGTTAATTTCTATATTCCTTTAACGCCAACCAACGGGGCGTAACTCAGATGGTAGAGCCCTCGTTTAGCATGCGAAAGGTACCGGGATCGATACACGGCGCCTCCATTTTTATTTCCTTTAAGTTTTCCTTGGATTCATTTCCTTTTAATGTTGTCTTGCAAATTTAAAATTAAATTTCACGTGATGTATTATTTATCCGTACTCTTGGCATATCCACCTGTTAACCAAATAGAACTTTCCACCTGAGAATATCTAATTTCAGATTTAATTCTGGTTTTATTACGTTAATTTCTATATTCCTTTAACGCCAACGAACGGGGGCATAGATCAGATGGTAGAGCGCTCGCTTAGCATGCGAAAGGTACCGGGATCGATACCCGGCTCCTCCAGCTTTATTTTCTTTAATATTTCCTTGGATTCATTTTCTTTTAATGTTGTCTTGCAACTTTAAAATTAAACTTCACGCGATGTATTATTTATCCTTAGTCTTGGCATATCCACCTGTTAACCGAATAGACCTTCTACTTGTGAATATCTAATTTCAGATTTAATTCTGGTTTTATTACGTTAATTTCTATATTTCTTTAACGCCAACCAACGGGGGCGTAGCTCAGATGGTAGAGCGCTCGCTTAGCATGCGAGAGGTACCGGCATCGATACCCGGCGCCTCCAGTTTTATTTCCTTTAAGTTTTCCTTGGATTCATTTTCTTTTAATGTTGTCTTGCAACTTTAAAATTAAATTTCACGTAATGTATTATTTATCCGTACTCTTGGCGCCTGTTAATCAAAATCCGTACATATCCACCTGTTAACCAAATAGAACTTTCCACATGAGAATATCTAATTCCAGATTTAATTCTGGTTTTATTACGTTAATTTCTATATTCCTTTAACGCCAACCAACGGGGGCGTAGCTCAGATGGTAGAGCCCTCGATTAGCATGCGAAAGGTACCGGGATCGATACCCGGCTCCTCCAGTTTTATTTTCTTTAATATTTCCTTGGATTCATTTTCTTTTAATGTTGTCTTGCAACTTTAAAATTAAACTTCACGCGATGTATTATTTATCCTTAGTCTTGGCATATCCACCTGTTAACCGAATAGACCTTCTACTTGTGAATATCTAATTTCAGATTTAATTCTGGTTTTATTACGTTAATTTCTATATTTCCTTAACGCCAACCAACGGGGGCGTAGCTCAGATGGTAGAGCGCTCGCTTAGCATGCGAGAGGTACCGGGATCGATACCCGGCGCCTCCAGTTTTATTTCCTTTAAGTTTTCCTTGGATTCATTTTCTTTTAATGTTGTCTTGCAACTTTAAAATTAAATTTCACGTGATGTATTATTTATCCGTACTCTTGGCATATCCACCTGTTATCCAAATAGAACTTTCCACCTGAGAATATCTAATTCCAGATTTAATTCTGGTTTTATTACGTTAATTTCTATATTCCTTTAACGCCAACCAACGGGGCGTAGCTCAGATGGTAGAGCCCTCGTTTAGCATGCGAAAGGTACCGGGATCGATACACGGCTCCTCCAGTTTTTTTTCTTTAATTTTTCCTTGGATTCATTTTCTTTTAATGTTGTCTTGCAACTTTAAAATTAAACTTCACGTGATGTATTATTTATCCGTACTCTTGGCATATCCACCTGTTAACCAAATAGAACTTTCCTTATGAGAATATCTAATTTCAGATTTAATTCTGGTTTTATTACCTTAATTTCTATATTCCTTTAACGCCAACCAATGGGGGCGTAGCTCAGATGGTACAGCCCTCGATTAGCATGCGAAAGGTACCGGGATCGATACCCGGCTCCTCCAGCTTTATTTTCTTTAATATTTCCTTGGATTCATTTTCTTTTAATGTTGTCTTGCAACTTTAAAATTAAACTTCACGCGAAGTATTATTTATCCTTAGTCTTGCCATATCCACCTGTTAACCGAATAGACCTTCTACTTGTGAATATCTAATTTCAGATTTAATTCTGGTTTTATTACGTTAATTTCTATATTTCTTTAACGCCAACCAACGGGGGCGTAGCTCAGATGGTAGAGCGCTCGCTTAGCATGCGAGAGGTACCGGGATCGATACCCGGCGCCTCCACTTTTATTTCCTTTAAGTTTTCCTTGGATTCATTTTCTTTTAATGTTGTCTTGCAACTTTAAAATTAAACTTCACGTGATGTATTATTTATCCGTACTCTTGGCATATCCACCTGTTAACCAAATAGAACTTTCCTTATGAGAATATCTAATTTCAGATTTAATTCTGGTTTTATTACGTTAATTTCTATATTCCTTTAACGCCAACCAATGGGGGCGTAGCCCAGATGGTACAGCCCTCGTTTAGCATGCGAAAGGTACCGGGATCGATACCCGGCTCCTCCAGCTTTATTTTCTTTAATATTTCCTTGGATTCATTTTCTTTTAATGTTGTCTTGCAACTTTAAAATTAAACTTCACGCGATGTATTATTTATCCTTAGTCTTGGCATATCCACCTGTTAACCGAATAGACCTTCTACTTGTGAATATCTAATTTCAGATTTAATTCTGGTTTTATTACGTTAATTTCTATATTCCTTTAACGCCAACCAATGGGGGCGTAGCTCAGATGGTACAGCCCTCGATTAGCATGCGAAAGGTACCGGGATCGATACCCGGCTCCTCCAGTTTTATTTTCTTTAATTTTTCCTTGGATTCATTTTCTTTTAATGTTGTCTTGCAACTTTAAATTTAAACTTCACGTGATGTATTATTTATCCGTACTCTTGGCATATCCACCTGTTAACCAAATAGAACTTTCCTTATGAGAATATCTAATTTCAGATTTAATTCTGGTTTTATTACCTTAATTTCTATATTCCTTTAACGCCAACCAATGGGGGCGTAGCTCAGATGGTACAGCCCTCGATTAGCATGCGAAAGGTACCGGGATCGATACCCGGCTCCTCCAGTTTTATTTTCTTTAATATTTCCTTGGATTCATTTTCTTTTAATGTTGTCTTGCAAGTTTAAAATTAAACTTCACGCGAAGTATTATTTATCCTTAGTCTTGCCATATCCACCTGTTAACCGAATAGACCTTCTACTTGTGAATATCTAATTTCAGATTTAATTCTGGTTTTATTACGTTAATTTCTATATTTCTTTAACGCCAACCAACGGGGGCGTAGCTCAGATGGTAGAGCGCTCGCTTAGCATGCGAGAGGTACCGGGATCGATACCCGGCGCCTCCACTTTTATTTCCTTTAAGTTTTCCTTGGATTCATTTTCTTTTAATGTTGTCTTGCAACTTTAAAATTAAACTTCACGTGATGTATTATTTATCCGTACTCTTGGCATATCCACCTGTTAACCAAATAGAACTTTCCTTATGAGAATATCTAATTTCAGATTTAATTCTGGTTTTATTACGTTAATTTCTATATTCCTTTAACGCCAACCAATGGGGGCGTAGCTCAGATGGTACAGCCCTCGTTTAGCATGCGAAAGGTACCGGGATCGATACCCGGCTCCTCCAGCTTTATTTTCTTTAATATTTCCTTGGATTCATTTTCTTTTAATGTTGTCTTGCAACTTTAAAATTAAACTTCACGCGATGTATTATTTATCCTTAGTATTGGCATATCCACCTGTTAACCGAATAGACCTTCTACTTGTGAATATCTAATTTCAGATTTAATTCTGGTTTTATTACGTTAATTTCTATATTTCTTTAACGCCAACCAACGGGGGCGTAGCTCAGATGGTAGAGCGCTCGCTTAGCATGCGAGAGGTACCGGGATCGATACCCGGCGCCTCCAGTTTTATTTCATTTAAGTTTTCCTTGGATTCATTTTCTTTTAATGTTGTCTTGCAACTTTAAAATTAAACTTCACGTGATGTATTATTTATCCGTACTCTTGGCATATCCACCTGTTAACCAAATAGAACTTTCCTTATGAGAATATCTAATTTCAGATTTAATTCTGGTTTTAATACGTTAATTTCTATATTCCTTTAACGCCAACCAATGGGGGCGTAGCTCAGATGGTACAGCCCTCGTTTAGCATGCGAAAGGTACCGGGATCGATACCCGGCTCCTCCAGCTTTATTTTCTTTAATATTTCCTTGGATTCATTTTCTTTTAATGTCTTGCAACTTTAAAATTAAACTTCACGCGATGTATTATTTATCCTTAGTCTTGGCATATCCACCTGTTAACCGAATAGACCTTCTACTTGTGAATATCTAATTTCAGATTTAATTCTGGTTTTATTACGTTAATTTCTATATTTCTTTAACGCCAACCAACGGGGGCGTAGCTCAGATGGTAGAGCGCTCGCTTAGCATGCGAGAGGTACCGGGATCGATACCCGGCGCCTCCAGTTTTATTTCCTTTAAGTTTTCCTTGGATTCATTTTCTTTTAATGTTGTCTTGCAACTTTAAAATTAAATTTCACGTGATGTATTATTTATCCGTACTCTTGGCGTATCCACCTGTTATCCAAATAGAACTTTCCACCTGAAAATATCTAATTCCAGATTTAATTCTGGTTTTATTACGTTAATTTCTATATTCCTTTAACGCCAACCAATGGGGGCGTAGCTCAGATGGTACAGCCCTCGTTTAGCATGCGAAAGGTACCGGGATCGATACCCGGCTCCTCCAGTTTTATTTTCTTTAATTTTTCCTTGGATTCATTTTCTTTTAATGTTGTCTTGCAACTTTAAAATTAAACTTCACGTGATGTATTATTTATCCGTACTCTTGGCATATCCACCTGTTAACCAAATAGAACTTTCCTTATGAGAATATCTAATTTCAGATTTAATTCTGGTTTTATTACCTTAATTTCTATATTCCTTTAACGCCAACCAATGGGGGCGTAGCTCAGATGGTACAGCCCTCGATTAGCATGCGAAAGGTACCGGGATCGATACCCGGCTCCTCCAGTTTTATTTTCTTTAATATTTCCTTGGATTCATTTTCTTTTAATGTTGTCTTGCAAGTTTAAAATTAAACTTCACGCGAAGTATTATTTATCCTTAGTCTTGCCATATCCACCTGTTAACCGAATAGACCTTCTACTTGTGAATATCTAATTTCAGATTTAATTCTGGTTTTATTACGTTAATTTCTATATTTCTTTAACGCCAACCAACGGGGGCGTAGCTCAGATGGTAGAGCGCTCGCTTAGCATGCGAGAGGTACCGGGATCGATACCCGGCGCCTCCACTTTTATTTCCTTTAAGTTTTCCTTGGATTCATTTTCTTTTAATGTTGTCTTGCAACTTTAAAATTAAACTTCACGTGATGTATTATTTATCCGTACTCTTGGCATATCCACCTGTTAACCAAATAGAACTTTCCTTATGAGAATATCTAATTTCAGATTTAATTCTGGTTTTATTACGTTAATTTCTATATTCCTTTAACGCCAACCAATGGGGGCGTAGCTCAGATGGTACAGCCCTCGTTTAGCATGCGAAAGGTACCGGGATCGATACCCGGCTCCTCCAGTTTTATTTTCTTTAATATTTCCTTGGATTCATTTTCTTTTAATGTTGTCTTGCAACTTTAAAATTAAACTTCACGCGATGTATTATTTATCCTTAGTATTGGCATATCCACCTGTTAACCGAATAGACCTTCTACTTGTGAATATCTAATTTCAGATTTAATTCTGGTTTTATTACGTTAATTTCTATATTTCTTTAACGCCAACCAACGGGGGCGTAGCTCAGATGGTAGAGCGCTCGCTTAGCATGCGAGAGGTACCGGGATCGATACCCGGCGCCTCCAGTTTTATTTCCTTTAAGTTTTCCTTGGATTCATTTTCTTTTAATGTTGTCTTGCAACTTTAAAATTAAATTTCACGTGATGTATTATTTATCCGTACTCTTGGCATATCCACCTGTTATCCAAATAGAACTTTCCACCTGAGAATATCTAATTCCAGATTTAATTCTGGTTTTATTACGTTAATTTCTATATTCCTTTAACGCCAACCAACGGGGCGTAACTCAGATGGTAGAGCCCTCGTTTAGCATGCGAAAGGTACCGGGATCGATACACGGCGCCTCCATTTTTATTTCCTTTAAGTTTTCCTTGGATTCATTTCCTTTTAATGTTGTCTTGCAAATTTAAAATTAAATTTCACGTGATGTATTATTTATCCGTACTCTTGGCATATCCACCTGTTAACCAAATAGAACTTTCCACCTGAGAATATCTAATTTCAGATTTAATTCTGGTTTTATTACGTTAATTTCTATATTCCTTTAACGCCAACGAACGGGGGCATAGATCAGATGGTAGAGCGCTCGCTTAGCATGCGAAAGGTACCGGGATCGATACCCGGCTCCTCCAGCTTTATTTTCTTTAATATTTCCTTGGATTCATTTTCTTTTAATGTTGTCTTGCAACTTTAAAATTAAACTTCACGCGATGTATTATTTATCCTTAGTCTTGGCATATCCACCTGTTAACCGAATAGACCTTCTACTTGTGAATATCTAATTTCAGATTTAATTCTGGTTTTATTACGTTAATTTCTATATTTCTTTAACGCCAACCAACGGGGGCGTAGCTCAGATGGTAGAGCGCTCGCTTAGCATGCGAGAGGTACCGGCATCGATACCCGGCGCCTCCAGTTTTATTTCCTTTAAGTTTTCCTTGGATTCATTTTCTTTTAATGTTGTCTTGCAACTTTAAAATTAAATTTCACGTAATGTATTATTTATCCGTACTCTTGGCGCCTGTTAATCAAAATCCGTACATATCCACCTGTTAACCAAATAGAACTTTCCACATGAGAATATCTAATTCCAGATTTAATTCTGGTTTTATTACGTTAATTTCTATATTCCTTTAACGCCAACCAACGGGGGCGTAGCTCAGATGGTAGAGCCCTCGATTAGCATGCGAAAGGTACCGGGATCGATACCCGGCTCCTCCAGTTTTATTTTCTTTAATATTTCCTTGGATTCATTTTCTTTTAATGTTGTCTTGCAACTTTAAAATTAAACTTCACGCGATGTATTATTTATCCTTAGTCTTGGCATATCCACCTGTTAACCGAATAGACCTTCTACTTGTGAATATCTAATTTCAGATTTAATTCTGGTTTTATTACGTTAATTTCTATATTTCCTTAACGCCAACCAACGGGGGCGTAGCTCAGATGGTAGAGCGCTCGCTTAGCATGCGAGAGGTACCGGGATCGATACCCGGCGCCTCCAGTTTTATTTCCTTTAAGTTTTCCTTGGATTCATTTTCTTTTAATGTTGTCTTGCAACTTTAAAATTAAATTTCACGTGATGTATTATTTATCCGTACTCTTGGCATATCCACCTGTTATCCAAATAGAACTTTCCACCTGAGAATATCTAATTCCAGATTTAATTCTGGTTTTATTACGTTAATTTCTATATTCCTTTAACGCCAACCAACGGGGCGTAGCTCAGATGGTAGAGCCCTCGTTTAGCATGCGAAAGGTACCGGGATCGATACACGGCTCCTCCAGTTTTTTTTCTTTAATTTTTCCTTGGATTCATTTTCTTTTAATGTTGTCTTGCAACTTTAAAATTAAACTTCACGTGATGTATTATTTATCCGTACTCTTGGCATATCCACCTGTTATCCAAATAGAACTTTCCACCTGAGAATATCTAATTCCAGATTTAATTCTGGTTTTATTACGTTAATTTCTATATTCCTTTAACGCCAACCAACGGGGCGTAGCTCAGATGGTAGAGCCCTCGTTTAGCATGCGAAAGGTACCGGGATCGATACACGGCTCCTCCAGTTTTTTTTCTTTAATTTTTCCTTGGATTCATTTTCTTTTAATGTTGTCTTGCAACTTTAAAATTAAACTTCACGTGATGTATTATTTATCCGTACTCTTGGCATATCCACCTGTTATCCAAATAGAACTTTCCACCTGAGAATATCTAATTTCAGATTTAATTCTGGTTTTATTACGTTAATTTCTATATTTCTTTAACGCCAACCAACGGGGGCGTAGCTCAGATGGTAGAGCGCTCGCTTAGCATGCGAGAGGTACCGGGATCGATACCCGGCGCCTCCACTTTTATTTCCTTTAAGTTTTCCTTGGATTCATTTTCTTTTAATGTTGTCTTGCAACTTTAAAATTAAACTTCACGTGATGTATTATTTATCCGTACTCTTGGCATATCCACCTGTTAACCAAATAGAACTTTCCTTATGAGAATATCTAATTTCAGATTTAATTCTGGTTTTATTACGTTAATTTCTATATTCCTTTAACGCCAACCAATGGGGGCGTAGCTCAGATGGTACAGCCCTCGTTTAGCATGCGAAAGGTACCGGGATCGATACCCGGCTCCTCCAGCTTTATTTTCTTTAATATTTCCTTGGATTCATTTTCTTTTAATGTTGTCTTGCAACTTTAAAATTAAACTTCACGCGATGTATTATTTATCCTTAGTATTGGCATATACACCTGTTAACCGAATAGACCTTCTACTTGTGAATATCTAATTTCAGATTTAATTCTGGTTTTATTACGTTAATTTCTATATTTCTTTAACGCCAACCAACGGGGGCGTAGCTCAGATGGTAGAGCGCTCGCTTAGCATGCGAGAGGTACCGGGATCGATACCCGGCGCCTCCAGTTTTATTTCATTTAAGTTTTCCTTGGATTCATTTTCTTTTAATGTTGTCTTGCAACTTTAAAATTAAACTTCACGTGATGTATTATTTATCCGTACGCTTGGCATATCCACCTGTTAACCAAATAGAACTTTCCTTATGAGAATATCTAATTTCAGATTTAATTCTGGTTTTAATACGTTAATTTCTATATTCCTTTAACGCCAACCAATGGGGGCGTAGCTCAGATGGTACAGCCCTCGTTTAGCATGCGAAAGGTACCGGGATCGATACCCGGCTCCTCCAGCTTTATTTTCTTTAATATTTCCTTGGATTCATTTTCTTTTAATGTCTTGCAACTTTAAAATTAAACTTCACGCGATGTATTATTTATCCTTAGTCTTGGCATATCCACCTGTTAACCGAATAGAACTTTCCTTATGAGAATATCTAATTTCAGATTTAATTCTGGTTTTATTACGTTAATTTCTATATTTCTTTAACGCCAACCAACGGGGGCGTAGCTCAGATGGTAGAGCGCTCGCTTAGCATGCGAGAGGTACCGGGATCGATACCCGGCGCCTCCAGTTTTATTTCCTTTAAGTTTTCCTTGGATTCA
This sequence comes from Meta bourneti, assembly GCA_933210815.1. Lineage (NCBI taxonomy): Eukaryota > Metazoa > Arthropoda > Arachnida > Araneae > Tetragnathidae > Meta > Meta bourneti. The sequence goes on from OW119929.1 coordinate 86,671,070, forward strand.
TTTTCTTTTAATGTTGTCTTGCAACTTTAAAATTAAATTTCACGTGATGTATTATTTATCCGTACTCTTGGCGTATCCACCTGTTATCCAAATAGAACTTTCCACCTGAAAATATCTAATTCCAGATTTAATTCTGGTTTTATTACGTTAATTTCTATATTCCTTTAACGCCAACCAACGGGGCGTAGCTCAGATGGTAGAACCCTCGTTTAGCATGCGAAAGGTACCGCGATCGATACACGGCTCCTCCAGTTTTATTTTCTTTAATTTTTCCTTGGATTCATTTTCTTTTAATGTTGTCTTGCAACTTTAAAATTAAACTTCACGTGATGTATTATTTATCCGTACTCTTGGCATATCCACCTGTTAACCAAATAGAACTTTCCTTATGAGAATATCTAATTTCAGATTTAATTCTGGTTTTATTACCTTAATTTCTATATTCCTTTAACGCCAACCAATGGGGGCGTAGCTCAGATGGTACAGCCCTCGATTAGCATGCGAAAGGTACCGGGATCGATACCCGGCTCCTCCAGCTTTATTTTCTTTAATATTTCCTTGGATTCATTTTCTTTTAATGTTGTCTTGCAACTTTAAAATTAAACTTCACGCGAAGTATTATTTATCCTTAGTCTTGCCATATCCACCTGTTAACCGAATAGACCTTCTACTTGTGAATATCTAATTTCAGATTTAATTCTGGTTTTATTACGTTAATTTCTATATTTCTTTAACGCCAACCAACGGGGGCGTAGCTCAGATGGTAGAGCGCTCGCTTAGCATGCGAGAGGTACCGGGATCGATACCCGGCGCCTCCACTTTTATTTCCTTTAAGTTTTCCTTGGATTCATTTTCTTTTAATGTTGTCTTGCAACTTTAAAATTAAACTTCACGTGATGTATTATTTATCCGTACTCTTGGCATATCCACCTGTTAACCAAATAGAACTTTCCTTATGAGAATATCTAATTTCAGATTTAATTCTGGTTTTATTACGTTAATTTCTATATTCCTTTAACGCCAACCAATGGGGGCGTAGCTCAGATGGTACAGCCCTCGTTTAGCATGCGAAAGGTACCGGGATCGATACCCGGCTCCTCCAGCTTTATTTTCTTTAATATTTCCTTGGATTCATTTTCTTTTAATGTTGTCTTGCAACTTTAAAATTAAACTTCACGCGATGTATTATTTATCCTTAGTCTTGGCATATCCACCTGTTAACCGAATAGACCTTCTACTTGTGAATATCTAATTTCAGATTTAATTCTGGTTTTATTACGTTAATTTCTATATTCCTTTAACGCCAACCAATGGGGGCGTAGCTCAGATGGTACAGCCCTCGTTTAGCATGCGAAAGGTACCGGGATCGATACCCGGCTCCTCCAGTTTTATTTTCTTTAATTTTTCCTTGGATTCATTTTCTTTTAATGTTGTCTTGCAACTTTAAAATTAAACTTCACGTGATGTATTATTTATCCGTACTCTTGGCATATCCACCTGTTAACCAAATAGAACTTTCCTTATGAGAATATCTAATTTCAGATTTAATTCTGGTTTTATTACCTTAATTTCTATATTCCTTTAACGCCAACCAATGGGGGCGTAGCTCAGATGGTACAGCCCTCGATTAGCATGCGAAAGGTACCGGGATCGATACCCGGCTCCTCCAGTTTTATTTTCTTTAATATTTCCTTGGATTCATTTTCTTTTAATGTTGTCTTGCAAGTTTAAAATTAAACTTCACGCGAAGTATTATTTATCCTTAGTCTTGCCATATCCACCTGTTAACCGAATAGACCTTCTACTTGTGAATATCTAATTTCAGATTTAATTCTGGTTTTATTACGTTAATTTCTATATTTCTTTAACGCCAACCAACGGGGGCGTAGCTCAGATGGTAGCGCGCTCGCTTAGCATGCGAGAGGTACCGGGATCGATACCCGGCGCCTCCACTTTTATTTCCTTTAAGTTTTCCTTGGATTCATTTTCTTTTAATGTTGTCTTGCAACTTTAAAATTAAACTTCACGTGATGTATTATTTATCCGTACTCTTGGCATATCCACCTGTTAACCAAATAGAACTTTCCTTATGAGAATATCTAATTTCAGATTTAATTCTGGTTTTATTACGTTAATTTCTATATTCCTTTAACGCCAACCAATGGGGGCGTAGCTCAGATGGTACAGCCCTCGTTTAGCATGCGAAAGGTACCGGGATCGATACCCGGCTCCTCCAGCTTTATTTTCTTTAATATTTCCTTGGATTCATTTTCTTTTAATGTTGTCTTGCAACTTTAAAATTAAACTTCACGCGATGTATTATTTATCCTTAGTATTGGCATATCCACCTGTTAACCGAATAGACCTTCTACTTGTGAATATCTAATTTCAGATTTAATTCTGGTTTTATTACGTTAATTTCTATATTTCTTTAACGCCAACCAACGGGGGCGTAGCTCCGATGGTAGAGCGCTCGCTTAGCATGCGAGAGGTACCGGGATCGATACCCGGCGCCTCCAGTTTTATTTCCTTTAAGTTTTCCTTGGATTCATTTTCTTTTAATGTTGTCTTGCAACTTTAAAATTAAATTTCACGTGATGTATTATTTATCCGTACTCTTGGCATATCCACCTGTTATCCAAATAGAACTTTCCACCTGAGAATATCTAATTCCAGATTTAATTCTGGTTTTATTACGTTAATTTCTATATTCCTTTAACGCCAACCAACGGGGCGTAACTCAGATGGTAGAGCCCTCGTTTAGCATGCGAAAGGTACCGGGATCGATACACGGCGCCTCCATTTTTATTTCCTTTAAGTTTTCCTTGGATTCATTTCCTTTTAATGTTGTCTTGCAAATTTAAAATTAAATTTCACGTGATGTATTATTTATCCGTACTCTTGGCATATCCACCTGTTAACCAAATAGAACTTTCCACCTGAGAATATCTAATTTCAGATTTAATTCTGGTTTTATTACGTTAATTTCTATATTCCTTTAACGCCAACGAACGGGGGCATAGCTCAGATGGTAGAGCGCTCGCTTAGCATGCGAAAGGTACCGGGATCGATACCCGGCTCCTCCAGCTTTATTTTCTTTAATATTTCCTTGGATTCATTTTCTTTTAATGTTGTCTTGCAACTTTAAAATTAAACTTCACGCGATGTATTATTTATCCTTAGTCTTGGCATATCCACCTGTTAACCGAATAGACCTTCTACTTGTGAATATCTAATTTCAGATTTAATTCTGGTTTTATTACGTTAATTTCTATATTTCTTTAACGCCAACCAACGGGGGCGTAGCTCAGATGGTAGAGCGCTCGCTTAGCATGCGAGAGGTACCGGCATCGATACCCGGCGCCTCCAGTTTTATTTCCTTTAAGTTTTCCTTGGATTCATTTTCTTTTAATGTTGTCTTGCAACTTTAAAATTAAATTTCACGTAATGTATTATTTATCCGTACTCTTGGCGCCTGTTAATCAAAATCCGTACATATCCACCTGTTAACCAAATAGAACTTTCCACATGAGAATATCTAATTCCAGATTTAATTCTGGTTTTATTACGTTAATTTCTATATTCCTTTAACGCCAACCAACGGGGGCGTAGCTCAGATGGTAGAGCCCTCGATTAGCATGCGAAAGGTACCGGGATCGATACCCGGCTCCTCCAGTTTTATTTTCTTTAATATTTCCTTGGATTCATTTTCTTTTAATGTTGTCTTGCAACTTTAAAATTAAACTTCACGCGATGTATTATTTATCCTTAGTCTTGGCATATCCACCTGTTAACCGAATAGACCTTCTACTTGTGAATATCTAATTTCAGATTTAATTCTGGTTTTATTACGTTAATTTCTATATTTCCTTAACGCCAACCAACGGGGGCGTAGCTCAGATGGTAGAGCGCTCGCTTAGCATGCGAGAGGTACCGGGATCGATACCCGGCGCCTCCAGTTTTATTTCCTTTAAGTTTTCCTTGGATTCATTTTCTTTTAATGTTGTCTTGCAACTTTAAAATTAAATTTCACGTGATGTATTATTTATCCGTACTCTTGGCATATCCACCTGTTATCCAAATAGAACTTTCCACCTGAGAATATCTAATTCCAGATTTAATTCTGGTTTTATTACGTTAATTTCTATATTCCTTTAACGCCAACCAACGGGGCGTAGCTCAGATGGTAGAGCCCTCGTTTAGCATGCGAAAGGTACCGGGATCGATACACGGCTCCTCCAGTTTTTTTTCTTTAATTTTTCCTTGGATTCATTTTCTTTTAATGTTGTCTTGCAACTTTAAAATTAAACTTCACGTGATGTATTATTTATCCGTACTCTTGGCATATCCACCTGTTAACCAAATAGAACTTTCCGCCTGAGAATATCTAATTTCAGATTTAATTCTTGTTTTATTAGTTAACTTCTATATCCTTTTGAAAACAACTAACGGGGGCGTAGCTCAGATGGTAGATCGCTCGCTTAGCATGCGAGAGGTACCGGGATCGATACCCGGCGCCTGCATTTTTATTTTCTTTAACTTTTCCTTGGATTAATTTTCTTTTATTGTTGTCTTGCAACTTTAAAATTAAATTTCACGTGATGTATTATTTATCCGTACTCTTGGCATATCCACCTGTTAACCAAATAGAACTTTCCACCTGAGAATATCTAATTTCAGATTTAATTCTGGTTTTATTACGTTAATTTCTATATTCCTTTAACGCCAACCAACGGGGGCATAGATCAGATGGTAGAGCGCTCGCTTAGCATGCGAGATGTACCGGGATCGATACCCGGCGCCTCCAGTTTTATTTTCTTTAACTTTTCCTTGGATTAATTTTCTTTTATTGTTGTCTTGCAACTTTAAAATTAAACTTCACTCGATGTATTATTTATCCTTAATCTTGGCATATACACCTGTTAACCGAATAGACCTTTCTACTTGTAAATATCTAATTTCAGATTTAATACTGGTTTTATTACTTTAACTCCTACATCCCTTTGACAACAACGAACGGGGACGTAGCTCAGGTGGTAGAACGCTCGCTTAGCATGCTAGAGGTACCGAGATGGATTACCGCGTCTCCAGTGTTGTTTTAATCATGTTGTATAGCTAATACTTAAGCGAGGAGAAATGAAACTAGGCAAAAATATTTGGTAATAATTTAAACTTTTTAACGCGATTATATGAAATCAATTCACTAAATTTCTATAGTATTTAGTGCTGGAATTGCAATGAATTTATATTTGGTGTCATTTATTCATCCAGAAAAATCACGTCATCCAACCAAGGAATATTGAATTATCGCTTGTTCTTTGGTAACAGTGGAAGATAAATAAATTTGGCATAGGAATTGAACATTTGAAAACAAAGGTTCGTATTTCCTTTACATGGTAAAGCAAAGTCTTTCGAATGTTCCAATACCATTCACACTTCATACTCATAATGCATTGAAAAAGGGTTCAGTTGAATCAACAATCACACTTAAGCATCGAAACATTTTTAAAAGAAAGCCTTCTAAAACTATTTAATTTATAATATTTAATTATAAATTAAATTATTTCTTATATTGCCTTTAAAATTTGTTCAGTTCTAACATTTTATAAAACGACATTAGTCCAGAAACGAAGGTTATACAGGTTTCAGAAGAGTTTAACCATTCAATAGTTTCGTGGAATTGTTTCCTTGATCAGTTAATTCTTGATTCAAACTACATTTCCTGTTCATATAACCCTTATATCACTTTTACTACATGGACGTATTTAAGGAGGACTGTAGGGGTATCCCCTAAATGTTACTGATGTTACAAAAATAAATACTGAGGTTAGCTAAATTGATATGCAAGGATCGCTTGATAAGTAGGGTATAAAAGCATGTTAAACACCGTTTTGGGAAACAAAATCAATTTTATTTCTCAAAATAGTCTCCATTGAAGTCTTCACTCTTGGTCCAGCGAGTTTCCAATTTTTTCATCCTATTGGAAAGATACCCTTTTTTCAGAGGCCTGCAAAATGCGCATTGACACCCTTATTCGACGAGAATTTCTTCCAACCGAGCCAAATTTTCAAGTTTGGAAACAAGAAGGGGACAAATCTGGAGAATAAGGCGCCGTTCACGTCTTTAAATATTTGGTATTTAGTATTTTTAATTAACGTCACACTGGAGCAACACAACGGGCTATTGGTGACGGTCCGGGATCAATCCCAGAGGGAAAGTCCGAGGACAACACCACGTAATTTTGAACCGCGGTCAGATGACGAGGCAACACCTGAGCTGGCACCCCACTCTCCAAACTTCCACACCACGCCAACGTGAGGACATTTGAGGCCACGACAGATTTAACGTGCACCAGCCCCCTTTGTACACGACGGTGTTTGGCTGGATTCGAACTCGCAACCCTTCGGTTGCTAGTCCGTTACTCTTCCAACCGGGCCACCGCGGCCCTCGTCTTTAAATAAATATGGTTTATCTCTGAAAGGAATTTTTTTTCATTTTGTGGTAATTACTACAATGCTCACTTTAAACGTCTGTAGAACGCAAACAAAGTGGCACATTTGGCTGAAATTTGGCCTGAGCTAGTTCGAAGAGTGACACCTGCTAGCTGTGACGTTATCAAATTATTAATTGGGTCAGCATCTCTTATGCATATTTACCCAAATTATCAAACGACCCTGTAATTTGATCGCTTGCTAAAACAAGCGAAGGATCCATCTATGTGTTATGTGAGAATTGAAAACCATAGAGAACGATAAGCAAAATCTATTCGCCTAGATATGAGCGGCCCTTCCCCCCCCCCCCGAAATATATTAAGTATTAGGGGAAACAAAACAAAATCCACACTGAATCTTATCTAGTCAGCGTAAATCGAAGTTCGGTCGGCTTATCACTCAAGTAAAATACCCATAAATGTCTGAAAATTCAAAAAAAAATCATTGAAGTAATAGTCATTGAGATTTACTGCCTTTCTATTAGAATAGAAAAATTGAGCCTCTTCAGAAAATTTTGTTTTGAACACGTGCCTTTTCCGGGGTAATAAATAACTATCATCTGAAACTGTGTTGTACAAATTTGGCTTTTTTTACTTTAAGTGGTATTCAGTGTTAAGAAATAATTATTAAAGTTAAGTTAATCAAGAGTGGCAACACTAGAATTGTTTATGTTCTGTATCGTATGCGTGTTTGTGATCTTCTAGTCCTAGCTGTTGTAGAAGTATTGTTTTGCTGCTACCATGTTTTGTCCTCAATAAACTAATTTAGCCATAAACCAGTGTGTTGTCTCTGCACTAAAAACCTTCAGGTTATGGGCCCAGATTATCGTTTGGTGGCTAATTTGAAACAAAAGTAAAAAGCTCCAGGCAACGAAAAAAAAACTAAAAAAATGGCTAACGTATTTGAAGATTTAAGCAGTGTTGAAAAACTGAAAAACCAAAGTAATTTTCCAGTGTGGAAGTTTCAAGTAAATATACTTTTCAAATCTCATTCTTTATTCGATATAGTAAACGGAACTGAATCAAAAGAAGGCTTAACTGATTGTGCATTTTCTTCGTGGATAAAAAGAGATGCACAAGCTCAAAGAATAATTGTGACAACTATTGATAAGAAAGTTATGATGCATATTTTAAATTGTGAAAATAGTTGCGATATGTACAAAAAACTTTGTGCAATATATGAACGGGATTCTGAGCAGCAAAAATGTAATTTGTTGCAGGAATTTTTTAATTACAATTTTGATTCTGAATCCAATATTGCTACGCATATAAGTAAACTAGAAAATATAGCATTCCGTTTAAAAGCTCTTGACAAAGACATAGATGATGAAATGGTAATATCGAAAATTCTCTCAGCTCTTCCAGAAAAGTACAAACACTTTCGAAGTGCATGGGATTCCACAAATAAAGATGACAAGACATTAGAAAATTTAACAGCTCGATTGTTGAATGAAGAAAATTCCAGTAAAATGCCTGAAATTCAAGAGGAAAGTGTTGCATTTAAAGTCCAAGAAAAAAGATGCTTCAGGTGTAACAGCGGAGATCACCTTGCCAGATCCTGCCCTAAAATTAGGATGCAGGAAAAAATATATCAAAGAAAGAAATTGTTATACGTGTAACAGTTCTTCACATTTTGCTAAAGATTGTAAGAACCAGAAAAATCAACTTCATTGTAACATCTGTAAAAAAACTAATCATGTGGAAAAAGATTGCTATTTTAGAAAAAATGGAAGAAAACAAGTTTCCTTTCTTGCTTCTAATGGAAATTCTACTCACAAATGGGTTGTCGACTCGGGATCTTCTAGTCACAGGGTAAATCGCGAAACATTGTTGGAAAATTCTGTAAAAATCTCAACAGAAATTGGTCTTGCAAAGAATTCAGAAGTGATGGAAGCAAAAAGTGTCGGAAGTGTCAAAACAGATGGTTGCATATTAAATCAAGTGTTATATGTTCCTGAACTCTCTAAAAATTTATTGTCAGTAAATGCTATTACTAAAAACAAAGGAGAAGTGAAATTTGTTAAAGATAGAGTTGAAAGGTTATAAAAATGAAATAGGACTGTATGAAATTGATTTGAATAAACAAAATGAAGCATTGTTGACAGAAAGTAAAAATTATGCAGATGTATGGCATCGTAAACTTGGACATTTGTGTGAAAAGAACATGAAACTTCTATTGGAGCATTCAAAAGGCGTGAAGCTGTCAGGAAAAGAAATAAAAGGTATGTCAAATTCTTGTGAAGTATGCCTAAAAGCTAAACAAGTTAGATTTCCTTTTAAAACTGAAAGAACTAGAGCTACAAGACCATTGCAAATAATACATACAGACATATGTGGGCCTATAGAAGTAGAAACATGGGACAGGAATAGATATTTTTTAACCTGTTTAGATGATTATACACATTTTGTTATGGTGTTTTTGATTAAAAGCAAATCTCAAGCTCTCAATGTACTAAAACAGTATACAGAGGAAGCTGAAGCAAAATGGACACTTCGTGTAGATAAAATACGTTGTGATAATGGAGGTGAATATACTTCAAATGAAATGAAAAGTTGGTGTAAGTCAAAAGGTATCAAGTTAGATTACACAATTCCACATACACCTCAATTAAATGGGAAGGCTGAACGCTTGAATCGAACTTTGCTTGAGAAAACTCGGGCATTGATTTTTGATTCTGGTCTTAAAAAATTAATGTGGGGTGAAGCATTAAGAACTGCAGCATATCTAGTAAACCGAAGTCCTACTGAGGTAACACCAGCTGAAATGTGGTATCAAAATAAGCCTGATTTGTCTCGATTGCAAAGAAACTTGGTCAACTAAAAAAATTGGATTGTAGAAGTAACAAACTTATTTTTGTAGGATATACTCACAATGGCTATCGGTTGTGGGATGAAGAGAAAAGAAGAATAGAAATCTCAAGAGATGTGGTATTCCTTGATCCAAGAAATGAAGAAAGAAATATTTTATCACTTCCAATTGATGCTGAAGAAAATAAGGAGAATATAGAAGATTCTAAAGAATCAAAATTATTTCAGACAGATGAAGAAACACAAGAAAACAATGAGGAACTTGGACGAGGCAAAAGAATAAAGAAATCACCTAATCATCTCAATGATTATGTTTTACTTACATATGAAGAAGCAGTAAATGGCCCTAATAAAGAAAATTGGATAAAAGCTATAGAAAATGAAAAGAAATCCCTGAAAAAAAATGAAACTTGACAAGTTGTGGATAGAAGTACGGCTGGAAATAAAAAGATTCTAAGTAATAAATGGGTATTTAAAATTAAAGATGATGACACATACAAAGCAAGATTAGTTGTCAGAGGCTGTGAAGAAACTTTTAGTCCAGTTGTGAACATTACATCCCTAAGAATTTTATTCGGATTGGCAGCAAAAAGAGAATATCATATTATGAAATTTGACATCAAGACAGCATTCCTGTATGGAAAACTGGATGAGGAAATATTCATGAAAATGCCAGAAGGTTACAGTGATCAGTCTAAAATATGCAAGTTACAAAAATCATTATATGGTTTGAAACAAGCTCCTTTAAGGTGGAATAAAAGGCTAACTGATTTTCTGAAAAGTAAAGATTTTCGTCAAATTAAATCTGAACAATGTATTTTTGTGGGAAATGATACAATATTAGCTTTTTATGTAGATGATGGAATCTTAATTGGGCCAGATAAATCCAAACTAGTTAAATACGTAGAAATTCTTCAAAACGAGTTTGAAATGACATCATATGATAAACCAGATTCATTTTTAGGAATTAATATGGAATTAAATTCTGAAACATTGAAAATTCATCAAGAAGCTTATGCGAATCAAGTACTACAAAAATATAAAATGCAAGATGCAAAGCCATTGAACACTCCTATGTTAAAAACTTCAACAGATGATGCAGAAAAACTTGAAGAAATCGTTTTCCCTTATCGAGAAGCTGTGGGAAGTCTTTTATATTTATCGTGCAGGACAAGACCAGATTTGGCTTTTGCAGTGAATTCTAACAGTCGTCATGTTGAAAATCCATCAAATAAAGATGTTGTAAATCTGAAAAGAACTCTAAGATATCTAAAAGGAAGCTTAAATTCAGGAATAAGCTACTCAAAGGAAAGCAGTGAAAAAGAACTTATTGCCTATTGTGACTCTGACTATGCGGGAGATAGTGAAACACGTAAAAGTACTACTGGATATGTGATTTATTTTTGTGGTGGACCAATAAGTTGGTGCTCTAGAAAACAGTCCATTGTAGCTACCTCAAGCACTGAAGCTGAATATATATCAGCAGCAGAATGTAGTAGAGAACTTGTGTACCTTAAAACTTTAATTGAAGAACTTACAAATGAAAACATTTCTGTTATTTTAAACATTGATAACCAAAGTGCTATAAGTTTAATTAAAAATGGGGTATTTAACAAACGTAGTAAACACATAGATGTTAGATACCATTATATAAAAGAAAAGGTAGATGAAGGTTTAATTAATATAAAGTATTGTCCTACTGACATACAAATTGCAGATATTTTCACTAAAGCATTGGGATCAAATAAATTTCAGAAATTTAAATCTGAATTAGTAATATAACTTTATTTCTGAAATATATTAGCTTAGTATTTATGAATGTAAAATTATGTTTAATTTTTGGTGTATTTTTTTGTCTTTTGCTGTTTTATTTTTATATTCAGTGAATGTGAAAACTTTGATAATTAAGAGGGTGTGTTAAGAAATAATTATTAAAGTTAAGTTAATCAAGAGTGGCAACACTAGAATTGTTTATGTTCTGTATCGTATGCGTGTTTGTGATCTTCTAGTCCTAGCTGTTGTAGAAGTATTGTTTTGCTGCTACCATGTTTTGTCCTCAATAAACTAATTTAGCCATAAACCAGTGTGTTGTCTCTGCACTAAAAACCTTCAGGTTATGGGCCCAGATTATCGTTTGGTGGCTAATTTGAAACAAAAGTAAAAAGCTCCAGGCAACGAAAAAAAAACTAAAAAAATGGCTAACGTATTTGAAGATTTAAGCAGTGTTGAAAAACTGAAAAACCAAAGTAATTTTCCAGTGTGAAAGTTTCAAGTAAATATACTTTTCAAATCTCATTCTTTATTCGATATAGTAAACGGAACTGAATCAAAAGAAGGCTTAACTGATTGTGCATTTTCTTCGTGGATAAAAAGAGATGCACAAGCTCAAAGAATAATTGTGACAACTATTGATAAGAAAGTTATGATGCATATTTTAAATTGTGAAAATAGTTGCGATATGTACAAAAAACTTTGTGCAATATATGAACGGGATTCTGAGCAGCAAAAATGTAATTTGTTGCAGGAATTTTTTAATTACAATTTTGATTCTGAATCCAATATTGCTACGCATATAAGTAAACTAGAAAATATAGCATTCCGTTTAAAAGCTCTTGACAAAGACATAGATGATGAAATGGTAATATCGAAAATTCTCTCAGCTCTTCCAGAAAAGTACAAACACTTTCGAAGTGCATGGGATTCCACAAATAAAGATGACAAGACATTAGAAAATTTAACAGCTCGATTGTTGAATGAAGAAAATTCCAGTAAAATGCCTGAAATTCAAGAGGAAAGTGTTGCATTTAAAGTCCAAGAAAAAAGATGCTTCAGGTGTAACAGCGGAGATCACCTTGCCAGATCCTGCCCTAAAATTAGGATGCAGGAAAAAATATATCAAAGAAAGAAATTGTTATACGTGTAACAGTTCTTCACATTTTGCTAAAGATTGTAAGAACCAGAAAAATCAACTTCATTGTAACATCTGTAAAAAAACTAATCATGTGGAAAAAGATTGCTATTTTAGAAAAAATGGAAGAAAACAAGTTTCCTTTCTTGCTTCTAATGGAAATTCTACTCACAAATGGGTTGTCGACTCGGGATCTTCTAGTCACAGGGTAAATCGCGAAACATTGTTGGAAAATTCTGTAAAAATCTCAACAGAAATTGGTCTTGCAAAGAATTCAGAAGTGATGGAAGCAAAAAGTGTCGGAAGTGTCAAAACAGATGGTTGCATATTAAATCAAGTGTTATATGTTCCTGAACTCTCTAAAAATTTATTGTCAGTAAATGCTATTACTAAAAACAAAGGAGAAGTGAAATTTGTTAAAGATAGAGTTGAAAGGTTATAAAAATGAAATAGGACTGTATGAAATTGATTTGAATAAACAAAATGAAGCATTGTTGACAGAAAGTAAAAATTATGCAGATGTATGGCATCGTAAACTTGGACATTTGTGTGAAAAGAACATGAAACTTCTATTGGAGCATTCAAAAGGCATGAAGCTGTCAGGAAAAGAAATAAAAGGTATGTCAGATTCTTGTGAAGTATGCCTAAAAGCTAAACAAGTTAGATTTCCTTTTAAAACTGAAAGAACTAGAGCTACAAGACCATTGCAAATAATACATACAGACATATGTGGGCCTATAGAAGTAGAAACATGGGACAGGAATAGATATTTTTTAACCTGTTTAGATGATTATACACATTTTGTTATGGTGTTTTTGATTAAAAGCAAATCTCAAGCTCTCAATGTACTAAAACAGTATACAGAGGAAGCTGAAGCAAAATGGACACTTCGTGTAGATAAAATACGTTGTGATAATGGAGGTGAATATACTTCAAATGAAATGAAAAGTTGGTGTAAGTCAAAAGGTATCAAGTTAGATTACACAATTCCACATACACCTCAATTAAATGGGAAGGCTGAACGCTTGAATCGAACTTTGCTTGAGAAAACTCGGGCATTGATTTTTGATTCTGGTCTTAAAAAATTAATGTGGGGTGAAGCATTAAGAACTGCAGCATATCTAGTAAACCGAAGTCCTACTGAGGTAACACCAGCTGAAATGTGGTATCAAAATAAGCCTGATTTGTCTCGATTGCAAAGAAACTTGGTCAACTAAAAAAATTGGATTGTAGAAGTAACAAACTTATTTTTGTAGGATATACTCACAATGGCTATCGGTTGTGGGATGAAGAGAAAAGAAGAATAGAAATCTCAAGAGATGTGGTATTCCTTGATCCAAGAAATGAAGAAAGAAATATTTTATCACTTCCAATTGATGCTGAAGAAAATAAGGAGAATATAGAAGATTCTAAAGAATCAAAATTATTTCAGACAGATGAAGAAACACAAGAAAACAATGAGGAACTTGGACGAGGCAAAAGAATAAAGAAATCACCTAATCATCTCAATGATTATGTTTTACTTACATATGAAGAAGCAGTAAATGGCCCTAATAAAGAAAATTGGATAAAAGCTATAGAAAATGAAAAGAAATCCCTGAAAAAAAATGAAACTTGACAAGTTGTGGATAGAAGTACGGCTGGAAATAAAAAGATTCTAAGTAATAAATGGGTATTTAAAATTAAAGATGATGACACATACAAAGCAAGATTAGTTGTCAGAGGCTGTGAAGAAACTTTTAGTCCAGTTGTGAACATTACATCCCTAAGAATTTTATTCGGATTGGCAGCAAAAAGAGAATATCATATTATGAAATTTGACATCAAGACAGCATTCCTGTATGGAAAACTGGATGAGGAAATATTCATGAAAATGCCAGAAGGTTACAGTGATCAGTCTAAAATATGCAAGTTACAAAAATCATTATATGGTTTGAAACAAGCTCCTTTAAGGTGGAATAAAAGGCTAACTGATTTTCTGAAAAGTAAAGATTTTCGTCAAATTAAATCTGAACAATGTATTTTTGTGGGAAATGATACAATATTAGCTTTTTATGTAGATGATGGAATCTTAATTGGGCCAGATAAATCCAAACTAGTTAAATACGTAGAAATTCTTCAAAACGAGTTTGAAATGACATCATATGATAAACCAGATTCATTTTTAGGAATTAATATGGAATTAAATTCTGAAACATTGAAAATTCATCAAGAAGCTTATGCGAATCAAGTACTACAAAAATATAAAATGCAAGATGCAAAGCCATTGAACACTCCTATGTTAAAAACTTCAACAGATGATGCAGAAAAACTTGAAGAAATCGTTTTCCCTTATCGAGAAGCTGTGGGAAGTCTTTTATATTTATCGTGCAGGACAAGACCAGATTTGGCTTTTGCAGTGAATTCTAACAGTCGTCATGTTGAAAATCCATCAAATAAAGATGTTGTAAATCTGAAAAGAACTCTAAGATATCTAAAAGGAAGCTTAAATTCAGGAATAAGCTACTCAAAGGAAAGCAGTGAAAAAGAACTTATTGCCTATTGTGACTCTGACTATGCGGGAGATAGTGAAACACGTAAAAGTACTACTGGATATGTGATTTATTTTTGTGGTGGACCAATAAGTTGGTGCTCTAGAAAACAGTCCATTGTAGCTACCTCAAGCACTGAAGCTGAATATATATCAGCAGCAGAATGTAGTAGAGAACTTGTGTACCTTAAAACTTTAATTGAAGAACTTACAAATGAAAACATTTCTGTTATTTTAAACATTGATAACCAAAGTGCTATAAGTTTAATTAAAAATGGGGTATTTAACAAACGTAGTAAACACATAGATGTTAGATACCATTATATAAAAGAAAAGGTAGATGAAGGTTTAATTAATATAAAGTATTGTCCTACTGACATACAAATTGCAGATATTTTCACTAAAGCATTGGGATCAAATAAATTTCAGAAATTTAAATCTGAATTAGTAATATAACTTTATTTCTGAAATATATTAGCTTAGTATTTATGAATGTAAAATTATGTTTAATTTTTGGTGTATTTTTTTGTCTTTTGCTGTTTTATTTTTATATTCAGTGAATGTGAAAACTTTGATAATTAAGAGGGTGTGTTAAGAAATAATTATTAAAGTTAAGTTAATCAAGAGTGGCAACACTAGAATTGTTTATGTTCTGTATCGTATGCATGTTTGTGATCTTCTAGTCCTAGCTGTTGTAGAAGTATTGTTTTGCTGCTACCATGTTTTGTCCTCAATAAACTAATTTAGCCATAAACCAGTGTGTTGTCTCTGCACTAAAAAGTGAACAGATGTGTTTTAATTTTCTCTTGCTCTCAAATGAGCAAGCAGTGACGTAGCGTCCGTTGAAAAAATTTGTATGTCATCGTATGAATCAAGAAATCATGCTATAAACAAAGTTTATTTTTGACTCAAATCTTTGCGAACATCAGTTTTGATTTCGTGTACACTTTCTCCAGCACTCTATTGTCGCGACTTCATGCGGCTTTCTAATCTTCCCTTCTATTGAAGCTTGTCTTAATCCAGCTGATATGCGCAGTTAGTCCTAGCGCATGATGTATGCAATCGCTTTGTCACCTAACTAGGCTACAAAAGACAGCGTGCTATCCTTTGTTGCTGTCGAGGTAAAGACTATTCTTTCTAGTAGGTATTTAATTAACGTAGCACTGGACAACACAACGTGCTATTGGCAACGGTCCGGGATCAAACCCGAAGGGAAAGATCCGAAGACAGTACCACGTAATTTTGAACCTCGGTCAAATGACGACTATTCTTTCTGGATTTCATTATCTGCATTTACGTTTATTTTATAATTTCATAACACATTTTGTCTTATTACATACTAGACAAAATAGTGATTCAAGTTGGCGAGAAAATTCATCGCCAAAACCGAAAAGGATTCAACTCACAATTTTTTAATTTGATTTGTATTTTATTATTTCAAGTCGTTTTCGGTTTATAAAAGCAAACGACACCGGAATAAATAACATTACTTAAAACGTTATTTCGGATTCATGTATATTGATTACAAAGCTAGGAAATGTAAGTATATTAATTCCAAAGTCAGAAAATATTAAGACAGTTTATTGTATATATATATAATACTTTTTAAATGAATGAAAATCTCTCATCTGTGAAACGTAATGCTTCCATCTTTAATATATTTGGAATTACATCCATATGCACAGCAGGATAGAATCATTTTCACTTTCAGTGCATTTGCTATGGAAGAGGGATGCGCAAACTTGTGCGTGGGTTGGTTATTGTTGGAATCGGTCTCAAACCTCCAATTATAGGGCCGTGTGGGGCACATAAATTTGAAGAATATGTAAATCTTTGAATGTATAAAAGTGAAGAAAAAGTGGGATCATGATCTGATCAGACTTCTTGTTGTTTTCTAAAAGTATGTTTTTAAACCATAAGACTTGGCTACGTAATAAAATTTATTTTTAATGTATAAAACTCTGTCTTCAATCGATAAAACCCAACAATTGGTTATGGGCCTCAGACCTTAAGCTGAACCTGAATTCTGCTACTACCGGTATCCAGTATGATGGGTATTCAAGAAATGTCCATGTTTTCCTTCCCGAAGTTATCGGATTTCAACTATGCCACGTGGAAGACGGACATGAAGGTATTGCTAATCGACCGGAACTGCTGGGAATTTATCACTAAAACGGAACCTCTATTATTGGAAGATGCTCCAGAACAAGAAAAAAGAGACTATCGTTATAGGAAGCAGAGGACATGTACAACTATCTACCAGGGCATAGACAGAAAATATCAAGTCTTAATTTCATCTACTGAAGACGGTAAGGAAGCCTGGGATATATTAAAGACCAACTTTGAACCAGCATCTAGAGCACGATTGGCAGGCCTTGTGGACGAGTTCTTTTCAATCCGCTACCAGCCGGAGGACGAATTCATTGGACTCTTCTGCAAACGAGTGCATGAGAAGCTGTTACAGATAAAAGAATGTGGATTCGAAATCCCAGACCTTTTAGTTTGCTTTCAACTAATAAGACATTTGCCTCACGAATACGATAATCTGGTACAATTGCTATACAGGATAGATGACAACGAGTTCACGCTAGACAATTTGTCTAAACATTTAATAACAGAATCCAGCCGGATCGACCTGAAGCGGAAGGACGAAGACACAAAATTAAGTATCGTGGCCGATGCTTATGCTACAAGAAACAAGTCATCTAAATACATGGAGACACGGGCGTCTACTCCTGATCACAGCAGATGCGTACTGGACCCTGAATTAATTCCTTCAAGCCCAAGAAAGTCGACAGTTTGTCGTATGGGGCCGCGACCATTCTGCAACTACTGCAAAAAGTCGGGACATTACGAATCGAAGTGCTTCAAGAAATGCAATCGGCAGAAACCTGGTGGTGAATTATTTTATATGGAGGACAATCCAAAAACTGATCTTCAACGTGCCTATGCAGTTTCAAATTTTCCAAATGAAAGACCGAGGGAATTTCTCATTGATTCTGCTGCAACTGCTCACTTCTGTAAAGAACGTGATATGTTTACGACATTCAGAAAACTACCACCACAGAAGATCCTAGTTGGAGACAAGGACAGCACCTCGGAAGTATTAGGTATGGGTGATATTCAATTTACAGTTTTAGATAGAAACAGAAATTATGATATAACTTTAAAAGATGTGTTATACTCGCCTAATATGAGAAGAAATTTAATTAGTGGTGCTCGTATTGACCTTGTGGGAAACCAAATTAAATGGGGAAATAACAAAATGATTATTTATAATAGTTATAATAAATATTTGTTTACTGTTCCCAGAATTGGAAAATTGTATATCTTGAAAGGTTATCCCAAGATTAAAAATTATACATATGTAACTGGTTTAGATCTAGAAAAAGCCCACCGTAGGTTTTGTCATATTAACATGCCCTTAATTGAAAATATGAGTAAAATTAATTGTGTAAAAGGAATTGAAAAACTTAATTGTAAGAATATAGATAAAAATTGTAAGATTTGTGCTATTGCTAAATCCACTAGAATATCCTTAAAAAGAAACTATATGTACGAAAGGAAAACTAAAAATGTTTTGGAAAGGATCCATATGGATTTGTGTGGTCCTGCTCCAGTTAACTCTCTAGGTGGAAACAAATACTTTTTATCTATTATTGATGATTTTTCACGTAAAGTAACTGTTTATATTATTCAAAATAAGAATGAAGTTTTTGATTACTTTAAAAAATACTTGGTTAAAGCTGAAAGACAGCTAAATGTTAAGTTAAAATGTGTCCGAACTGACAATGGTTTAGAATTTTGTCACAAAGAATTTAAAAAGTTTTTAAATGATCTAGGAATAAAAATCGAAAGAACTTCAACTTATACCCCTGAACAAAATGGCGTTGCAGAAAGGTTCAATAGAACAGCCATGGATTGTGTCAGAGCTATGCTTCAAGACAGTGGTTTACAACCACAATTTTGGTCAGAAGCACTTTTAGCATTTATTCATACTAAAAATAGATGCGAACACAAATTAACTGAGGGTATATCTCCTAACGAAATATGGACTGGTTTCAAACCATCAGTAAAACATTTTAGAATTTTTGGCTCTTTGGCATATGTTCATATTCCTAAAATACAGAGAAATAAATTACAACCCAGAGCTAAACTTGGTATTTTGACAGGATATGGTTTGAAAACTAAAGGTTACAGAATATATGTACCAAACGAGAAGAGAATAGTTGAAACAGTCCATGTTCATATCAACGAAAGTAAGAAAGCTGTTGATGTACTATTTGGTAAAAACTTTGAGTACGTTTCTTTTGATCTTAATTCTGATATTCCTATTTATCAATCAAATGAAAATATAAAAGTAAAATCGGAAAGTGAAACTCAAGTTTTAGATTCTAAAGATATAGTTAAAACTGAGGACTTAAAAAGTCTTAACATTTCAAATTGGCGAAGAATCGAAAAACCTAGAAATAAAAGCAATAGGATAGATGTATACTATTATTCTCCTGAAAATTTGAGAATGAGATCTTTAAATGATATTAAAAAATACTGTACTAAAAATAAGATTAGGTTTGATCCTGTAAATTTCAATTTTAAGCCAGAAACTGAACATCCTAATGTGGATATTTCTAATGTGCCATCTACTTCTAGTGATGAATCTAATTTTTTAGACCAACAGATGTACGACATGTATGATCAGTGTTACAATGTCGAAATCCCCAAAAGTTATGAAGAAACGCAAGCAAGTAAGGATAAAATTAAATGGAATACTGCCATGAATGAAGAAATTCAGATAATGAAGGATAGGCAAGTATGGAAATTAGTGGACACACCCCCAAATACAACCATAATTGGAAGTAAGTGGGTGTACAGCATAAAAATGGACGAAAACAATATACCTAAAAGGTATAAAGCTCGTCTTGTTGCTCAAGGTTTTAAGCAAAAACCCGGCATTGATTTTAAAGATATTTTTTCACCAGTTGTGAATTTTTCTATTGTTAGATTATTGTTTGTACTATTGATTTCTATGTTGGGTTGGTATCACTGTCAAGTTGACGTGAAAAGTGCATATTTATATGGACACCTTAAGGATACTATATACATGAAACAGCCAAAAGGATTTGTGCTGAAAGGATCCGAAAACAAAGTATGTCTATTGGAAAAGGCTATATATGGTCTGCATCAAAGTGGTAGAGAATGGAATTTGGAATTAGACGGTATTTGAACTAAATTAGGATTTTCTCAGTTAAATTGGTGTAATTGTGTCTACAAATTTAAAGATGTAATTTTAATTGTTTATGTAGATGATATGGTTTTGTTTTCAAAAAGAGAACATTTGATAAATGACGTAATCGAATTATTGGACAAAAAATTGGATCTTACAGTCCTAGGTAAAACTAAATATTTGTTAGGCGTAAACTTTCAAGAGATTGAAAATTCGATTTATTTACATCAAATTACCTACATTGAAAAATTAATGTCAAAATTCAAAGATCTTCCTAAAAGTTTTGTGAATTTACCTTTTAAAATTGGTTGTAACTTACCTGATAAGGTTAAAGAGGAAGAAATAATTGAAAATGATTTAATGAGGAAATTTCCCTATCGTTCCTTAATAGGATGTTTATCGTTTTTGTCAGATAGATCCAGACCAGATATTGCATTTGCTGTTAATATAATGTCTCAGTTTTGTAATGGTTATACTTACAAACACTGGTCTTACGTTGTTGATATTATGAACTATGTTTTTCTTACAAAGGATTTTAAAATTAATCTTTCCAATGTGAAAAGTTCAAATTTGATTGCTTTTTCTGATGCAAATTGGGGATGTGGTCTCACAAACAGACATTCAAGCAGTGGCTATTTAATTTATTTTGGTAACATCCCAATATCATGGAAATCTTCTAAACAAAAGTGCATAGCTCTTAGCTCAATGGAATCTGAATTTATTGCACTAAAGAAGTTATTTGGTTTAGTAGAATTATAAATGAATTAAGTTTGTGTGATTACATAAGACCCCAAGTATATTGTGATAATCAATCTGCTATCTATTTTTCAAAAAATAGTCAGGAAAATCAGAAAACTAAACATATTGATATCAAGTACAAATTTATTCGTAAATTAATAAAAGATGAACTATTTAACGTAAATTATATTTCATCGGAAAATAATTTGGCTGACTTTTTAACAAAGCCTTTATTGTTAAATAAATTTAAAAATATTATTAGAAAAATATTTTGTTAGATTTATATATATATATATATTGAATTGTAATACATCTGCTGAGGTTTTACAACCGATGGGGCCGCATGTTGGAATCGGTCTCAAACCTCCAATTATAGTGCCGTGTGGGGCACATAAATTTGAAGAATATGTAAATCTTTGAATGTATAAAAGTGAAGAAAAAGTGGGATCATGATCTGATCAGACTTCTTGTTGTTTTCTAAAAGTATGTTTTTAAACCATAAGACTTGGCTACGTAATAAAATTTATTTTTAATGTATAAAACTCTGTCTTCAATCGATAAAACCCAACAGTTATTTATGTTTTTATGGCGCAAGGGCAATATTTGGTCATGCTGCGCCAGACACGACACACAATATCAAGTAAAAGACAAACACACACAATGAAAGTTTTACTGACACAATACAGAATACACCCGGTGAGGAATAGAATCTGCACCACTTACAACTCTCAGGTTGCTAGCACAGTGGGCATATTTGGTCCACTGAGCTACGACTGCCTCAACTTGCGCATGGGTGAAGAGAGTCTAAGGATCACGTTACTATTAGTTTTGTTCACATGATCATAGACACATTAAAGGTTAATCATAGCTCACTCTACTTTTATATCTCTTAGCTCAGATCTTTCCATTCAGGATTGATCCCAGACCTTTATGTTGCCCCAATAACAATTACCCGTTGTTTTGCTACAGTGTGACACAAATTCAAGAAAGTTACTTTTGGGAGCGAAAATGCAGCACTGGGTTACTCTAGATTTTCGGAAGTTGCGCCGTCTTGGCTCGAAAACCTTTCTGGCGTGGAAGCCAATTTTGATTTTGGAATGCGTTGCAGTGGTCAATCACGCCAGTAGCTCAGTGTAACCTTGCTTGATATCAGAGCTGTTAGTGGGTTTGATTACTCTCCTTGGTATTGCGAAGCTTGTTGGGAATCGCTTATCCTTTTTCTTGCATATTTCGTTATTTTGAAAGTTATTTTGTTTTTGATATTCATTTTTGTACTAATTGCGTTTGTCAGTTCTCAAATATTTTTTACTGTTTGTTTAGCGCTTTTTTGTATTCCCATTGATTTGTTGTATTTCCATTTGTTTGCATGATTTTTACTATTTGTTGAATGTTTTAAGAGTTTATTTTGCATTTTTAAATTGAATGGTTGCACTTGTGCTGTAGTGTTATTTGTTTGATTTCTGTGACCAGTTTCTATTTTTTTAATTACTTTTCTTGTCTGTAAATTATCTAATAATTGTAAAGTATAACTATGAAGGTTTTAATTACTGGCGATTCTATGGTTAAATATTTAGATCAGTAGTTACCATCGCAATTACATGGTAGTGTAATACATGTTCTAGCTTTTCCAGGAATCACCATTGAACGTTTAACGGAAAAGATTTCATCTTTAAAGAATCATTATGACTTGATTCTGTTGCATGTAGGTACCAATAACACCTACGATAGCCTTGATGGATGCTTCTCAAAATTTGAGGACCTGTTTCAAACTATTTTAAACCGAAATCAAGAGACACGTATTGTGATTTCAGTTTTATTGTCTCGGGATCAGGATAAATACCTCTCCCTTGAAGAACAAGCTATAATGAGACCTTTTCTTCAGAAATTAATCAAAAAAATTATCTTCTAAACCAACGGCTGTTTTCCTACTGCCAAAAGGAGCAAAATGTTTCTTTTTGTAGATCCCAAGTCATTTGGAAAGGTTGTATGGCAAGGGATGGCCTTCATTTAAACAGGAAAGGGAACCTTCAACTAGTGCAACTCTTTATTGCAATGCTAAAGCTCTGGCGAGCATTCAAGCTTGTGATGTAGAAAAACAGCAGGTTTTCCACGACCTACCTGCTCAGTTTCCCTCTCTCAATTCTTCAACTGAGAGTTCGAATCAACCTGTAGTTCCCCCTGAGACTAAGGCTGTTGAACTGTATTCTACTATTGTTACCAAAGGTTCTGTTCAATGCAGGTATTAATATCCATTATGTTGTACATCAAATATCACTGTTAAATGTGTAACGTTGTTTCCATATTCAAGCTTTAGTTGAGGCTTGGCTAACAAGTTCCCTTATTTTCACTAGACGTCCTAGTCCAACTTTCAGTAGTAAGAACTCTGGAGGGAAAATCGCTGTTTTGTCAAAGCGTCAACAGCATCCCAGGATTGAGCAGTCTCAAAACAAAAAGTAAGAATAACTTTTTCTAAGATCGGAAGTTTTTATTTTTCAAAAAATATTCATCACAACTAGTATTTGAAATATATAACTAACAGTTGCAGTGTATTAAAAGCCAATTATTTTTATTTTCCCTTAGACATCCAAAGCCTCAACTATCTGACTACTCTATTACTAACGAGGATAACGATGGCTAGATCACTGTTTTGCCGAAGGAGAAACAGAGGCGAAGAGTTAAACAGTCACAAATTAAGAGGTAAGGATGCTTTCTTTTTCTGATTATGTTAAATGTAGGTACCAATAACACCTACAATAGCCTTCACGGATGCTTCTCAAAATTTGAGGACCTGTTGCAAACCATTTTAAACCCAAATCAAGAGACATGCATTGTGATTTCAGCTTTGTTGTCTTGGGATCAGGATAAATACCTCTCCCCTGAAGAATAAGCTGTAATGAGACCTTTACTTCAGAAATAAAAAATAACTTTTTCTAATAACTGAAGTTTATTTTTCAAAAAAATATTCATCACAACTAGTATTTGAAATATATGACTAACAGTTCCAGCATAATAAAAGCCAATTCTTTTTATTTTCACTTAGACGTCCAAAGCCTCAACTATCCGACTACTCTATTACTAACGAGGATAACGATGGCTGGATCACTGTTTTGCCGAAGGAGAAACAGACGAAGAGTTAAGCAACCACAAATTAAGAGGTAAGGATTCTTTCTTTTTCTGGAATTCAGAAATGAAATTTCTCTTCAAAAATACATGAATCACAACCTGCATTTTTAAAAAATGCAATGAATATCATCACAGTTTATAAAAATGTTATTTTTCCCATAGACATCCTAAACTTCAATCTGACTCTCCTAAGACCAGTTGTGAGGGCCATAATGGTTGCATCTCTGTTTCCCCAACGAGTGAACAAAAATTAAAGCCTGTAGAGTACAAGAGATGTGGTGGTGGTAGCTGTGACGATATGGTGAATGGTAAGGATAATGAGGGAAGTGGTCTATGTTCTATTAATTT
This sequence comes from Meta bourneti, assembly GCA_933210815.1. Classification (NCBI taxonomy): domain Eukaryota; kingdom Metazoa; phylum Arthropoda; class Arachnida; order Araneae; family Tetragnathidae; genus Meta; species Meta bourneti. The sequence goes on from OW119929.1 coordinate 86,695,239, forward strand.
TTCCAAAACTTGCAAATCTAAAGTTTCCAAATCTGCAGAATTTGTTTGTAATAAGTGCCAAAAGGTATATAAACATCGAGGTAATCTATTTAGGCATCAAAGAATTTGCCAAATTTCTGATAATAATAGTGATGGATATTATCCTTGTGTCTTTCCTGAATGTGATAAAGCTTTCCATTCGAAAAGTGTACGTGATAAACATATAGTTGATGTCCATGACAGTAACATAAAATTACACGAATACCAGTTTGATTCTATGGAGCAGTTTCAGGTATGGTTAGATGAAGAAAGCTCCAAAACTTACAGTTACTTTAAAAAAAATCTGGAAGCAAATGTGTTGCTGGTAAAACTTACCATTATTATGTATGTCAGTTTTATTCATCTGAGTCTGAAATTCAACGTCTTGAACAAAGAAAAAATTTAAAGCATAATATGCTTCCTAACTGCAACTGTCCGTCAAGAATATCTGTATGTGAAGAAGTGGATCAAGTTAAAATCAGTTTTTTCCCTGGACACAATCATGAATTAAATTTTGATAACACTAAATTTCAACCTTTGAGACAAAGTTATCGAGATCAAATTAAAGCTTATGTGGAATTGGGAATATCAACTTCCAAAATTCAAGCCATTTTACGAGATGGAACAGGATCACGAAATAACAGAGATTGCTTCAATGTGAAGAAGTCATTCGTATCTCGAAAAACAATAAATTACTATATGAAACAAAATAAATCATTTTTATACCCATGATAATGACGCCCTTTCAGTAGCTGCTGTAGTTGAACAACTCAGCAAAGAGTCTTATAATCCCATACTTATATATAAACCACAAGGGCAGCCTACTGTATATGGACCCAAAGGTCTTGATAAACTGCCCTCATCTCATGAGTCTTTTGCTCTTGGTTTACAAACTAGAGAACAAAAAGGTTTGATGATTGAAGGAAGCACTAGGGTGTTGTGTATTGATTCGACACATCAAACCAATCAATATATGGTTTTTATTTATTAAATTTGATTGTTCCAGATGAATTTGGTTCTGGATACCCTGTAGCCCACTTCATTGTAAGCCATCTAGACCAGGATACATTGTACCATTTGTTTAAGAGTATTAAAATAGTAATTCCTGATTTGAAAGTCAATTGTGTAATGACAGATGATGACCATGTAACAGGGCCTGTATTCAAAAAAGTATTTGGTGAAAATGTTCCTCATTTATTATGTAAGTGGCATATTTTAAGAGCTTGGCAGCGTCAATTGTTGGCCAAAGTTTCCAATTGTAAATTAAAAGAAGAGTTATATTGTGCTCTATTAACATTGCTTGAAGAAAGAAATTCAATTAAGTTTCAAACAATGATGGACAATTTTTTGCAGAAGTTTCAGACAATTGCACCATCATTTATTGAGTATTTTGAAGAATATTATTACAGCAGAGCAAGTCTTTGGGCAATGGCTTATAGGAATTTTCCCCATGCCTTCACTGAAACGAACATGTATTGTGAATCATTTCACAATAAACTTAAAACGACTTATTTACAACGAAAATTTAACAGGCGATTAGATTAGCTGATTGAAACCCTCTTACAAATTGAAGAAGATATATTTATGACCCACAAGTATAATATTTTAACTAACTGCCCAAAAAGCATATATCCACCAACTTATCAAAGACGACATTTATCAGCAATGAAAATTCCTGATCATCACGTACTTGAAATAAATTGTCAATCATGGATAATAAAATCTGCATCTAATGATCACATTGAATACATCGTAGAGCAGATTTACAAAGCATGTCCTCAAGATCATTGTTTTTTAAAGTGCTTAGATGGGAAATGTTTAAGTCTATGCAGTCACTTGTATATTTGTAATTGTCCTGATAAAAACCCATTATCCAAGCTATCCATAAAACTCATTCAATTTCCTGTAGAGAGGCTTTGTCTATAAGTGATAATTCTATCAAAAAGATGGAAATTTGCTCCTCGTTAGAATTAGTGGCAAAACCCAAGATTTCTCCAGATGCTATGCCACATTTTGTTGAAGACAAGCTTGAGTCATGCAGAAATTTAATGTCTGAGCTACTTGCTCTTATTCATGATCCAACTGTTAAAAAAATGTTATTGCCTAACATTACCAAAACGTTAAAAAATCTTGTATCTGAATGCAAAGGTGCAGTTAAATCAAAGACTTTGGAAGAGTTTAGTAATAAAATGCCATTTGTACCTATATCTCCAAATCAGAAGTTGATACACCAAAGCTTCTTTAAAACAACAGCCACTAAAGCTTCCAAACGCAAAGCAGGTAATTATCCTACATTTACTAAAAAAAAAGCCATGCAAGACAATTTGCTAGATTTGACTCAGAGTTATTTAAGTAAAGACAATAGCTTATTATGTCAAAAAGCATTTAATAATGAAAATACTACTGAAAATTACAAAACTTTTACTCCGAAACTTGATTTAAACAATATGACTAAGCCCATATTCTACACTGATGACATTTCCATTAGCTTGCTAGAAATTAAATCTCTTGATCCCTATATTCCAAACGAAGAAATTTTGACCTTAACAACTGCAGCATCTGATTTCAAATGTGGCTGGCTTTATGACAGTGTTATTGATGGATTTTTAAGTAAGATCCTTTATGGTACTAATTCCTTGGCTGCCAGGTGCTTTGAAAGGAATTATATCAGTAGCACTAATGAAATATTGAATCGATTGGCTGGAGTGCAATTTGCTCTTAGTGAATATTTATTTATACCTATAAATAAAAATTATCATTGGGTTCTACTGGTTGGAAAAATTCAAGAGAAAAAATTTGATTTCTATGATCCCCTGGGTACAACTTCTGCTGAAGATTACAAAGATTCCATTCAATTTTGGAAAAATCATATCTCTAAAGCTTGAAGATTGGTTAATTTCATGCCCTCCTCACTTTGGTTTAACCAGACAAATAGCACTAGTTGTAGTGTCTTTGTATCATACTTTGTACATCAGATTGTTAAGAATTTAGATGTTAGAAAGGAATTTAATACTTTTGACTTTAGGAAATTTATTTTTGAAACTCTGTGTAGCTCTGACTATCCATGTAGCAATAAATTAGTTTTATTAAATGTTGAGAAGACAAGACAGCTACAGGTTTTGAAGATTTACTTCAATCATTTTGCATTGTCAAGATTATAAGATGTAATGAAAGATCAAGATTGTTGAATTAAATTGTCAAGAAATATTTTAAATAAGTAGCAAATAAATACAGGATGATTCTAAAGTAACCTCACATATTCATAAGACTCTAGCTACTGCTAAGATTTTAGTGGGAAATTCGAGATGTAGCCATTTCAAGATATTCCCTTGAGATTTATGTAGGTCAAAAGCATGGTAACTACTTGAGGTTTAAATATAAACCAGTGTATCGAAAGAAATGATTAATTTTTGTTTCCAGAGTGCTACTCAAGAGGTTTGTATCATTGTACTTTTATGTAAAAAGAAACAGAATTAATTTTTCTTTTTAGGATGCAACTCGAGAGGTTTTATCATTGTATTTTTATGTAAAAAGAAACAATTTTATTTTTCAGGATGCAACTCAAGGTTTCTATCATTGTATTTGTATGTATGAGAACACAGAATTAATTTTTCTTTTTCAGGATACAACTCAAGAGGTTTCTATCATTGTATTGAAATTGATCTTTGCATGCAAATAGAAATACTGGTTTTCTTTTCTAGCTCGAATTTGCATTTTGTTTGAATCTAACTGAATATGGAAAGCTAAAATAATGCTGCAATTTGATGTCTCTTGATCATTCAGTATTCTGCTGTAAATAACTAGATGATGTTTGTTTTTGGTGACCATTTTATATGGCATCAATAATAAATTTCTTTTAGTTAAGATAATCAGTAGATTATAGAAGTGCAACATTGGAAAGATGCAATAAACTCGTTAGAATTGAAATATTTTCTTAGTGTTGCAAAGTTGTGATTTTTTCTCAGTCATGAGTAAGATTTAATTTTAGACTTCATATAGTGTTAGGCTCAGCTTTTCAGAACTTTTATTTTACTATAATTTTAAAAAATCGCAGTAGTATTTCCACAGCTTTTCTAAAAACGACCCAAAATGTACTGGAGAAACTTCCTCAAAGGAAAACATTTTATAAACTTCCCCAAACATACCAAACGCAATCTTTTAAAAATAACTTATTAGAGTTTACCAGAATTTCAGGAAACAATTTTTTTTAATTTTACATTTTAGAAATTCTAGCTGCGCTCAGGTAATTTTATCCTTTGCAAGGAAAAGTAAATGATAAGCGTCTGAAAACTAAAGGATGAAAGTTGAAAATACCTGCTTATAATTGAAAATCTACAAGGGATGCAGGATGTTCGCATACAAAGCGGGCTTAATGTTTTCCTCGCCTGGGGGGTTGAGCCCTCTGCCCCTCCATCCATTCAGTGGTCTTAGCAGCATGCGAAAATTTGCCAAAGGCAATGTCCGCAGTCTGGTTTTCATTGAGATTAACGAGTTTTTCTCAGTGGGGTGTGGAAGATTTCTCAGAAAAGTGTCGTATGTGGGGGAGACATAAGGGTCTGGATGCGGCCTTTTTTATCAAGACGGCCTCAGACATCCCCTTTGGCATAGCTGGTTTTTCTAGTGTGGGAAAAATACCTCATTCTCGCACCGAAGTTTTTCGAATCGAAGGGACCTATAGAGAAGGAATAATCTTTAACCTCTTCTATCGTAGACGCCATGAGTGGTGAAGAAAATGCTTCTACAGTTTTGATTCAAATAACGAATTCCAGATACATGATATATATCAGGGATATGGCAAAATATTCTCACTTTTAAAATCCCTAGAGCAAAAATGTTGCCGCTTTAAAGCAAAATCGTACCTTTTTTAGATAAAAGCAATTTATTGTGAAAGGAAAACGTTTTCTTTCAGTATGAAAAAAATTTTGTCGTAGCCTTTAATTTTGTTAAGATATTAATGATTCAAAAAACTAAATACAATTCCTATTTCTGAGTACGTTGCATAATCCACGAAAACATCACACTTTTTGTGTGAGAGGGGAATACTTTGGTTTATATCTTCATTACAATGATAAATTGCCAACTCGATACCTTAACTCAGTACTAGATTATTTAGATTTAGGCTTTCGAAAAATTATTAAATGCAATGCTCATAGAATGTTAGCTCAATTCTATTGGATTGAGGAAACGGGAGAGGGAAGACCTAGTTATTCCGAAATTGTTTTCTGATTATGTACCTGGGTTTGGGTTTACTTTTGTTTGGTCGCTCTATAGTAATTTTTTCCTAAATGAAGGCTAATTAGACTGGAACCTACGACTTAAAGTGGATTGCAAACCAATAGATGTATTCTTTCTCAGATCAAGAATCGAACCCAGAGCTTTTTCAACCAAGGGTCAGGAATTCGTGTGTCTGGATAAGGAAATATTCCCGTTTCAGATAGACTCCGCTCATTCATTCTAATTCACTCGTTTAGTTCTAGGTTATCCAGAATTACAAAGGATAGTGAAATTTTTCGGGAGCTTGAGAATTACTTTTGTTGAATTGTGTAAAATTCAGTGCGGTTGTTTGACATTTCGGAAAGTTTAGTTAACTCATATATTAACATGTCAGTTGTTTAAGCTTTATTTTGTGAAGTTCCATGAACATAAGTTCAATCTCATTTAAAAGTGAGACTGAACTAAATAATAAATAAAAATTAAAAATAAGGCATGGGTAACCTCAATGTCGAAAATAAAAGTTATGCATAATCAGGAAAATAAAATGTATTAAACCTGAACCTATAAACTTAATATGAATCAAGTTACAAATAGTAAGATCTCGATAACTTTTTAATCTATGTTACCGGCAAAGTTTGAAACGCCGGCATTGTATAGAATACCTAGGCATTTTATAGAATGCCCGGCGTTTTTAGGCAAAGTATGAAATATGAGAATTATTATATACTTTCCCTAGGCATTGTATATAATACCTAGGCATTCTATAGAATGACAAATGCTATTTAGGCAAAGTATGAAAAAAGGTCATGATAAGACTATTATTTAAAAACCGTTCATTCCTCAAAAATACAAATGTTATTGAAGTTTCATAAAGTACGTGAAATAACTCAGTGTCCGTGACGTAATACTGTACAGTACTGACGCCTTCTTTAACAGGATAAATGAGTTTACTTTTGTTTTCCACAAACATCACATCATAGCGATTCAGCAACCAATAGTCCCGTGGTTCCTTCTTAGTAGTCATTTTGGCTTTTTTTACATCATTTATTAACTTCTGGTAAGTAGTTTCGGTTGAGAACAAACTGTTTTTTGCAGCATTAACTCGAAGCTTAGACAGTTCATCTTCGAATCGTTGTTGCATGTCTATTGACTGTGACTCCTTCTCCAACACTATATCTTGCTCTTCCATTTTGATACAGCACAGTATAAAACTAATTTTTTGTTGAACAAATTTAAGTAAAATCGCGTATTTTGACACTCCCGAACAAAGCGCAAAATGCAAATGTGTGACCGCGATTTCGCCGTTAAAAAAATTGTTCGCATCTCCACTGTCGACAAATGTGCCACTTTTATTAAGTCTTCTGTTTGAGGTGATAAGGAAAAGTTGTTATTGATCTGCAAATATGGTGGCCCAAACATTATAAGACGATGCTTTCCCATTGAATTTATCTTCCATCCCTTACAAATGAGCCAGCATATCGAATTCCTATCAAGGGGATAATTCCCCTAGAAAAAAATTGAAGACATAATTAGATATTACTCCAAAGCTAAGATTTCGATGGCATCTATAATTTTATGAAAACTGAATGAATAAAGCCCATGTGCATCATCAAAAGAGAATGATTTTGTGTGGTCCGCCAACAAATTTTAAAGATCCTTTTAGGAAAAAATTTTTTTTCGTCTATTACCAATGTTCAAGAAAGAGGTGAAACATGCAATTCAAGTTGAAAAATCATCTTTACAATTCTAGTGATGAATTACCCACTAGACGTGCGACAAGGATGTTTTATACAGATGGGCTTCACAACGGAAAAATATTGTATAAATAAGCATTTTTCATATTTCCAGCAAGAAAGAAAACATTTTTTTAAATTTTACTTTTTGCTTCTTTCGTCGGACCGCTACCAAATTTCTAAGAGGAAGGGACTGATAACTCAAAAATGTCTTTCTTCTCAATGGGTCAGATAGTCATTTTTGTTATCATATGTACGAAATATTCGTACTGTACTGATACTCCTAACCAGTGGTCGATATAGACCCCAGGGGCGATAGAAAAATAGAAAACATCATTGTATGGGTAATATTAATTCGGTTCATATTTTCTACTTTGCTGCCTTATTTTCAAAATTTAATGACATACCGACCCGTTTACAAGATAAACTATCACGATTATTCAAGCTTGGGCGATTCTTTTAGATTTCCAAGCTAAATTAGCCTTATTTAAATCATCATTGTTACGAAAAGATTTTCAGAACTTTTCGAATCTACGGCAATTAAAAGTAAAAGAGGAAGACTTAGAAGTATACAAAAATATCTTCAAAATTTGAGCGATGATTTTAAAATGCGCTTTGCAGATTTTGAAAACATGCACATTCCAGATTGGGTTATCATTCCATTTTCTGCAGAAAACGTCGAATGTAACAAACAAGATGAACTTATCGAATTGTCAGTTGATCTTGAAGCTAAGACGCTTTTAAAAAAAAGATTTTAAGTTACTTTTGGAAGAATGTGAATGTTGTAGAAAAATATCCAAAACTTTTGCTTGCATTTCCGAACAATGGTTGAAGCTGGTTTCAGCCATGTTAATAGAACAAAGAAATAAGCTATATATAGAATTCCGTGGTGTAATGAAATGAACATGAGTCGCTCTAGTTAAAGTGGCGCTTTAAGTCTGAAACTTACTAATTTTGAATCCAGCATTGCTCATCTTGTCAAGAGTCACGAAGCACACCCTTTACATTGACAACGTTAGTAAATTGTATACTAAGTTAATAAGTCGGCAAGAAAGAGCATTTTTCAAGTTTTGAGAGTATTCGTGAAAATATCCTATATATAGCTTATATGAATTGATTACGTGACTCCGATTTTTGGTGGGGCAGTGGTAGCCCGGTTGGAAGAGTAGCGGATTAGCAATAGGAGGGTTGTGAGTTCGAAACTCGGTCTAACCAAAGACCGAGGTGCTGGTGTAACGAGACGTGGGTGCTGGTGTGTGTTAAATCTGTCGTAACCTCAAATGTCCTCACGTTGACGTGGTGTGGATGTTTGGAGAGTAGTGTGCTAGCCAGATGTTGCCACGTCATCTGACCGTGGTTTAAAATTACGAGGTGTTGACCTCGGATTTTTAAGATTCCCTCCCTTTAAGATTCAACTACCCACCCCCCGGTTTTGGAAGTGCTGTTCGTTTCACAGTTCACACTTAATAAACCATTAATGTAGTCAGGAATTATTTTTGGAGGTACAAAAGAGAGATTGAATTTTTATGCTAATTGAAGATTTGGACTTATTACATTAAAAAAGTATTTTTTATTTTGTACTTTGAACCAACTTAGGAATACAACTTTTTATGCAAAATGAATATCTGAACTTTATTATATTTTAAAAAGATATTGGTTCGCTAAATTTTTGTATAATATAATATATCAAATTTAGTCCTGACTATGAATTGAAAAACAAAGACATACAGTTTTAAAATTGTTACACCTCAGTTGTTTTAGTACAGAAATGATTTTACGAGGGTTTTTCAACAGATATTTATTGTTGGTTAAATACATACAATTTTCTATGCGAAGTACAATAAACAACAATTATTTTCATAATTCAATAACTATGTTAAAGAAATCCATGAATTTTTATCGTATTTTATCTTGAAAACATTTTAAAAAGCCGACTCCAACGCTTTCGAGGTCAGCTCAGGACCCCATTGCCCGTCCCCCTGGCCAAGAATATATGCTTTTTATATAGACCAAGAATATATGCTTTTTATATTTTTTATATAGACTAGATATATAATATAACTTATTTTATAAGGTAAATGCCAGACATTTAAATTATTAAAAAAATTTCTTCTCAAGTTTTGAAAATAGATATTTATAAAATTATTCTATGCAGGCACTGAAAATTGTATCTGGGAATTTGTCAAAAAATTCGAATAAATTTAAAACGTCGTAAAAGCTAATTATCCGAACCCCTAGTACATTTTTCAATCAATGGAGGTTTGACACATTTCAGTCTGAAAAATTACTATCTCCTTAATTAGTTATATTTATGGAAAATGTTTATGAAATAAAACCCAACTTTTGATACATTAAATTTAGCTATTTTATGCTAAATTTATCCATGCCTAATTTCAAAATTTATGACTAATTATAATTAATAATATTTGAAATTTATTATATGACCAGCTAATGCTATAATACTATGTAATATTTGAGCAACACATTTGATATTGTCATTGCTCATTCATCAATTCAGTTTAACCAGTTTTGTTCTGTTATATAGAACCATTGTGACAGATTTTGTCCAGAATAAGAAAACAGGAGTGTGTTTTGATCCTTTCAAGCCTTTCCAAGATTTGTCCACTAAAAATGGGAAATTTTGAAATTCCATTTTTTTAGTTGATGCTCGTGGAGTACGTTGAAAAATCTAAATTTGTACTAAGGACTTCTCTGTAACATCTTACTAAAATTTGAACACTTTATTGTTTTGCCTCAAGAAGTTTAAGAGGAATCACAATTTATAGTTGTGAAAAAATTCATTTTTCTATATTTACCAAAATTATGTATTAGGGAGACTAAAAGTTTTCTTGAGCTTGCTTTCTGATCTTAGGAGGGTTTGAGGAGAATCGATTTACAACTCCCTGAGCCACTTTATGTAGATGTATTCTACCGATACAAAATGATGATTCTGTATTATGTATGGTTTATCATCTTAGCAAAGAGAAAACGTATTTCAAGAAGTCTGTTGAAGCAACATCAATTTGAATTGCCTACAATAAATAGACGCCCTTTACATTTTCTTTACAAAAGCAAGCAGCTCACGAGATTTACCTCTACAATGTTTTCTTTTCAAATTAAAGTCTACAACATTCAACAAGATCTATCGTCATTTAATAAACTTCAAAAAGGTGTTAAACAAGTAATAAACAGGAAAAAGATAATGAATTGTCCTTAAAAAGAAATAAAGCGAAGAAAGTTTTTCATAACTTTGAACTGACATTACTTTATTACTCAAAACAAAGTGTCCGCATTTATAATGATATAACTAAACATTTTGATAAATTCAACTTTTAGTATAGTGGTATAATTTTACTTTTACTCCTCAGTAAAATATTTTTCAAGAGTCCCCAAATTGAAATAGATCCATAGTTATTAATTGCAATGAAAAATGTAATAGGTATGTAATAAACTGTAAAGGCGTGTTAAATTGCCTTTAAAAAAATAAATAGTTAAAGTGGATTTATCATTTTAAACTTAAATACTTCCTTAATTCGCACAACAAAGTGATCAAATTTTTTATGTCAGAACTGAATAGAAGCCATGAAAAATTCAGATTTTGGTTGTGTGTAAGCCATATATATACAGTATCTACTAGATTAAAATTTCTCTTTTTATCAGTGACAAAATCTTGCAAAGGCTCGAAACATTCCTGTTTTCTTACTCATGACAAAATCTACTACTGTCACTGGTTATTGCAAAAAATATTATTTTAGTGCATTTCCCTTTATGTAAATTTGTCTTTGAAATTAAAAAGACAAATCGCAAGTTTCAATCAGGAAAGTTTTTGAATACCTAACAATCAAAATTAAGCCAAAGTTCTATCAGCAATTTATTCTGAGAAAAGTGGGTTTGTATTTTGTTATTTGCTCAATCAGAAGGGGAGTCAGCATTTTGTGTACTCCTCAATTGCAAAAATGGAGAGCTTCGCAGTTCCTTAAATTCCAAATGGTAAAGAAATCTCAAAAATAAAATTGATTTTTAATTTTCAAAACATGTACACATACGATTGTACAAAAAATGAAGATGCTTATAAATGATGCACCACCCTTTGTTAAGATGGCGTCCCCACTCCCCTTGTAGCAGATTTCTAGATAATTCTATTCAACGGCAATTCTTCGAAAGACGGGGAAAAGATGACTCACTAATGACTTCAGTGAGAAAATGTCTCAAAGAAGCCAAAGCCAAAAAATGCGCCAAAGCATTTGCCAAGAAAGCGATAACTAGTGAAATGTGACAGTTGCAAAGTACGATAACTTGCCAAATATGATTACCCTGAACACACCCTAATTACCCGCCTCGGGCGCTGCATTTTCGCTCCCATTTGACAGACTACAAATTCAATTACCATCAACTATAGACCTTTTAAAGAAATTCTTCCTTCGAAAGTCGATACTTTAACTACACTCAGTTCCATCGTAGATTACACAGAAATTGTTTATTTATCAAACATTGGCGTGGTAACCACTAGCTCGTGGAACCTTTCAAGGTGAAAATCATCTGACTTCGTGAAGTAGTCAGACGTGACTTGTAGTCAGCAAAATGAAAATCGTCTGGTGGCTTCGTGAGTGGTTGAGAAATTTCCTATAGTATCGAATGAGAATTGTCCTGGATAATGATTTTTCGTCAACCGTTAACTTACCAACCTTTGATCTCCAAAGCATAGAACCATTTTTTTTATTTCATTTGTCATCCGTATTCTCCCGTATGTTTCACTTCATTCATGCTCTGCGAATGGCAAATGCAATTTTTTAAATGGTTCTGTCCTTTGGTAATGGGAAGCCCTGAGGAAGTAGATGGAACTCTGGCGAAGCTAACTCTCCTGATCCAAAGAGCGAGCAAACGGGCGTTGCTGGTCCGTAATTTCGTGCATAAAAGAAATCACTGGTGGGATGTTGAACTTACCATCATGAGGAAAAAGACGAGAGCTCTACGTCGACGTTACCAACATGCCAGCTCCGAACTGGACAGGCAAAGTTGGCGAACGGTGTTTAAACGACAATCGGCGCTTTACCGCCAAACTATCCTTCGCAAGAAGAGAGAATCATGGGAGTGCTTTCTACACACTACTCCCAAAAATGACCCCTGGACTCTGCCGTATAAACTGGCCGCCTGCAAAACTCGAGGGCACCAACCCATAGGTAGTGTCAGACGGGCGGACGGAACACTGACAGAAACGCACTCTGAAACAATTGACTTACTTCTAAGCACCCACTTTCCCTCTGATACAGTGGACACAATGCCCTATCAGAGAAAGATTCGAAGGGCATGTAAAAAGATACCAAGCTCTCTCCTAACGGACGACCGACCAATAACAACAGTCGAGATCGGTTCCGTTATACATAGAATGAGGAAAAGGAGAGCAGCTGGCTTAGATGGGATTACTGTGGAAGTAATCCAAGAACTTTTCCAGCGATACCCCAAGTTCTTTCTAGAACTCTTTAATAAATGCTTTTCTCTGGGGTACGTTCCAACTAGCTGGAAAAGCGCAAAAGTCATTTTAATTAGAAAAGTAAACAGAGATGCTACGGACGTCAGGTCCTACCGTCCCATCTGTCTACTGAACACCATGGGTAAGGCGTTTGATAAAGTCCTTACCCAGAGAGTTTATTATTGGCTGAAGAAGATGGGTAAACTTCACCCACAACAGCACGGGTTCAGGGTAGGCCGCTCATGCGAAACCGCCCATTACCGTCTTCAGCAGATTCTTAGTTACAATAAAAGAAATCGACTCCACACGAGTCTAATTGCTCTCGATGTTGAAGGTGCCTTCGACAATGTCTGGTGGCCAGCAATTCTCGCACGACTTGCTGAGGCCCGCTGTCCTGTCCAACTCTACAAGATTTTTAAAGCATACTTAAGTAACAGGACGGTGGTTTACTCCACACAAGGATACGCAAGCGAGCGTAAAACGGAGAGAGGCTGCCCACAGGGTTCCTGTAGCGGGCCTCTCCTTTGGAACCTCGTTGCAGATGCTTTTCTGGAGCTTACTTTGCCAGAAGGGTGTGAAATAATAGCTTACGCTGATGACCTTATGCTTACGGTCACAGGGCGGAACAAATCTGACTTGGAGATCAAAGGAGACCAGAGCATCTCCATGATAACATACTTCGGTCATAAGGTGAAGCTCCGCTTCAACCCCCACAAAATCAAAGCAATGACCATCTCCAGTCAGAAAGCTCTGAAAAGGAACGGGCCTTCTTTCATTTGTGAGGGGGCGGCAATTGGAAATGTGACTGAACTCAAATACCTGGGGGTCACGTGGGATCAGAACCTAATGTTCACAACCCACTTCAGAGAGAAACGGACCCTCTCAACTAAACTACTCTTTATGCTGAACAAAGTAGCTCGAAAACTCTATGCCGAAAGACCCTGGCTTTTCAAACGCATCTACTTAAATGTTCTTGAACCAACTATCCTCTTTGGTTATGGCGCATGGGGCGAGCGCATCAATAACAAGAACTTTGCGTACAATCTAGAGTCAACTCAGAGGCAGGCACTGATACCGCTCACACGAGGTTTTAAAACTGTCTCCACCAAGGCCTTGCAAGTCTTGGCGGGGACCCTGCCTCTGGACCTTCGAGCTACAATAATTTATGCCCAATTCCTCCTCACAAAGTTGGAAACTGAGGTGGTGGTTTATGGTGAGCTCTTTTCGCCCTCCGTCTTCGCTAGAGAGATCGACGTGTGGAAAACTCACCCGGCAGACCGAATTGTCGTACCCTTCGACGTTTCACTTCCAAAATGTACAGAGACAGAAATATATACCGATGGTTCAGGTATTAATGGACGCTTTGGGGCAGCGTTCACGGTGATGTATTTTGGCGCCATCGTTGAAACATATAAGTACCGCCTGAGCAATAACAGCACGGTATTTCAAGCGGAATTGACAGCCCTTGAAAAAGCGTTGGAATGGGTACAGTCCAAACCCCTGTACAACGCAGAGAAAATATCCCACATATACTCGGATAGTCTTTCCGCTTTGCAAGCTTTAAAAGACCCAAACCACTCCAATCCTGTGGTACACCGAATTAAGTCTCTGTACTGGAATATCGTGGGATGCCAGGGTGTACGACTCCATTGGATTAAAGCTCATGTTGGCTACCGAGGAAACGAGGCAGCTGACGCGGCGGCCAAATTGGCTACCGAGAGTGAGGTCGTAGACATACTGGTGCTGAGGTCTAGCCTTACATTAAAATCCATGCTTATTCAAAAAGCTTTGGAACTGTGGGAGCAAAGATGGAAGGCGGCAACTGAAGGTCGCCATACGTTCAAGTTCCTTCCTGTTCCCAGCCTCAGAAGGCACCTCTACGACCCCTTTATTATCCAACTGCTGACAAATCACGGACGGTTCCCAGACTACTTCTCTAGAATGGGTTACCCGATGTCAAACGCCTGTCAATGTGGTGAAGTAGGTGACTCTCTTCACTACATCTTGGACTGCAGGCTGACGGCACACCTCAGGGAAGGTCTCGATTTCATTAGAGATCGCCCACATGAATTTCTTAAAAACCCAAAGCATCTACAGGCACTCCATCGCCTGGGTAAATTTGTGTGGAACTGGACCCCCGGCCCACCGCCGAGGGTTCGGGACATCTAACATAAAGGATTTAACGGAAGCTCTTCTGCGCAGCATAAACAATAGGATTTGATAGAAGCTGTTTAGCATAGATGACAAATGATTTGGAGATACTTGGTTTCGTATGTCTTGTGGAGGTTGACAGAAACCTTAAGCCCTTTACTTAAGGGAATTGATTGTTGACTGCAGAACGTGCTTAATGCAAAGATCAACTTGCTTAAACAAAGTATGACAAAACTTTGATCTTAACTCATAGGAATTGATGGTAACTTCGGCAAGTGGAGTTTTTGCTGGATTCTCCACATCTTTTGCCACCCAAACCTCGATAGTGCTGCGTTGCACTTGAGCATACATCCTGTCCCTGCTCAGCCAACCATGGAGGGTCTTCGCTGGTTTCCCCTCCACGTAATGCGAATGCAGGTTGGTTTAAAAGACCTTCCAGCGGAGGCACATGCCCCTAGGAGACGACCCAGTGTCAAATGTCTCATGAAAATCTTATTCAGCCAGCACGCATGATTATGCAAGTTAGCTAAAAATGTCAGGAGCATATTTGCTACCCTCCTGTACCAATGGTACCAATGTGTCCAACACGTTGTGGGACCATCCCGTGAAGCCATTACATTTAAGTCTAGTTGGAGGGAATTAACCAAGGTGACATTCCCCTCCCGTCTGAGCTTGACCAAATGTGATAAATTCCGCACCAAGGTGACGGAGTTGCCGTCGACTGTCATTCAGACCTAATGACTAATGAGTCTCGTCCTTGCTTTGAGAGACCGTCGCCTGTCCGCTTCAGGGGCCGCCTCTGATAATCTATAATGGCTTATGTCGGGGTAGAGGGGGCTGCGCCCCCAACTGGTGGTGGTGGTGGTGTCCTTTGGTAATTCAAGAATGGCAAACTAGCTGTTGGCAAGAAATCATAGCTCAGGATAATCCTCATTCGATGCAATAAGACATTTCACAACCACTCACAGCCAGATGATTTTAATTTTCCTGCGATCTACGAGCTAGTATGGTACATAGAGGAGATATAAAAGTAGAGTGAGTAAAAGTAGAGTTATGTCCCTATGATCATGTGACCAAAAACAGTAGTCACATGATCCTTGGACTCTTCTCTCTAACGCTCATATACATAGTTTGCGCTTTCCTTCTTCCATAGCAAATGCATTGAAAGTGAAAGCTAAGTTAGGTTTCACTCTCAATGCTAGTTAGCTTAGCTAGCATGGTTCTATCGTGCTATGCATATGGATGTTTTTCCAAATTTATTAAAGGCGGAAACATTACTTTCACAGATGAACGATTTACTTGCATTTTACATTTGTTTTTGTGTTTTCAGTACTTGCTAGTATGATCAAAATAGATGTTCTAACTTTGGAATTCTTAATAAAACCTGCGGACATTTCCCGTAGATTTGTAGTCAATATATATCTAAAATAATGTTTAAAATAAAATAACTGATGTTCGAGTGTGTCTGTTATTGTAAATTGTACATCTACAAGGGCTTAAAATATTAAAAATAATAAACCGAACTTTAAAAACTTGTGTGAAATCGTTCTCTGCCTTGGCTAAAATTTTTTTGGTGCCAAATAGGAGCACTATATTCTTTCGTGTCTTATACGATAAAAATGTTATGAATCAAAAACATGAACTTAAGTACATAATTTAAATTGTTATTTCTTGCTGAACAAAATTATTTTGTATCCACCCATCTGTGGAATTACATAAGAATTATAATTAAAATAAAAGATAAATTTTGAAACTTTTAAGAATCGTAAATAAAAAAATCGATTTTGTTAAAAATATTATTAAATCATTTCATAAACCGTATTATAAATGTGAACCACATTTATGCGCTTTAGGGAACTTTTTTGTTCATGTTTTAAAATATATGTAAAATTTTTCATTATAAGATTGCATTTGTCAAAAGAGCTTTTCTTTTAAATAATTTAAATAATTTCCCTTGAACCTATAACTTTCTACTGGAATGACGAAAAACAAATTCCGTTATCTTTGTGAAAAACAAAAACATTGCTTGAACCGAAATTGAAATACTGTACCTGTTTTGGTGTATATTTATTCTTGTTAATGAAGCATACAATATAGCAAATTGGTCAAGTAAAAAATTAGAGAACAAAATGAAACTTCTTTTGTACTAATTCCAAACAATCCGCGCAGCTGGAAAAGTTTCTTTTGTAAAAACATCTGCTTGACACCCTGATTTTTTTGCTTAGTGTTTAAATAAATCTAACATTAATATTTAATTATTTTCCACTTTTAAACCAGTTTCATCTTTCTTCCTTATATGTTTTAATCTTAAGATAAATCATACTGAATTAGATTGTTTCGAACAATATTTGTCAACATTTCAATGTTTATATCGTTCTTTAACTCGATAAATAAGCTTGATGGTGATAAAAACACATTCCACAGCGAAATGAAATCCTTCACTCTTTTGTTTTCAACCTGAAAAAAGGGGACACATTTTGATTTCTTCTCTTTGTGAAGAGTATTTGAACGAATTAAATATATTTGTGAAAATTTATGCACACATAAAACATGCTCCTCGATCGAGCGAAATATTTATTTTCTACAATTTTTTAAGCTGAAAAAAACTATTTTTTTAAGTAGTAAATTTGTGATATCTTGAACTCTTAGGTATTGTCCTTCAAACTATCAACATAATTCTGTATTAATGATTTTTAGAACTATAAGTAAAACATTTTATATTTATACTTGTAATAAGAACTTGTAAAGATGTGTGTACTTGCTAAAAATAAAAATTCATTTATTCAGTTCTTATGTATTTAAAATTATTATTTTGTACCATTTATTAGTTTTCTCAAAGATAAAGGAAGAAGGTGGCTAGTAAATGGCTACAAGTTTCTATAAGTTTTATTCAGTCGATTTAAAATGTGATGAATGTGATAAGAAATTTTATAAGTTTACTGTTTCTTATTTATCTTTCGTATTTATAAAATATTGAATTCACACATACAATAAGTAATAGAAATTTAATATTAAAAATCCTGCACAGTATTTTTGCACGCATTTTAAATCATAAAAATTGTCAAGAGTTATTTACATGATCACTGATAAAT
The DNA here is from genome assembly GCA_933210815.1 of Meta bourneti. NCBI lineage: Eukaryota > Metazoa > Arthropoda > Arachnida > Araneae > Tetragnathidae > Meta > Meta bourneti. The sequence continues at coordinate 86,712,917 of OW119929.1, forward strand.
TTAAAACCCAGATATAAACACACGGGTGTAGCTTTCTAGTTTTTGAACCACAAATTTAAAATTGGGCAAAATAACTAACTTCAAGTATATGGTTAGACGGTTACCTTCCGTCTTGTAAAGATTATATGCATAATTTTTCATGTTAACATTTTTATGCGTAACTCCTAAAATAAGTTTGCGTTTTCGAAAACATAAGCGAATAAGGATCCATAATATAAATGAAAGCTTTCAGTGGCGACTTGACTTGATTTGTGCACGCAACTTTGTTTTCACTGTTATTCACTGTTTTATTTTATGCATCAGTAAAATATTTATTGAAGCCAATTTTATTAATTTCCAAACATGTATATTTATTTTTCAATTTATTCCAACTTGTGTTAACCTCATTAAATTTAAACAAGGAAGTTTGAATTATTTTCTGCCTATTAAATCTTTAAGTTAATTTCCCCAACACCTACTATAGGTTAAAGAAAAAATATATAATGTATTGAATTAATTAAAGAACGTCAGGTTTAGGACAACTATCTTATACAAAATTTTAATTAGTGACGAAATACTTGTGAACATTCCCTACTCCCTTTAACATATGCCCTTGCTATATACAATAGAAGGTAATAGTCGAGCGATAAATCAAACCGGTACTACTGGGCTGGCTGATCTCAACTACAGGCCTGGTAAACTTGTGTGGAGGACCGTATCTGAACTGCAGGCTGGTTAAACTGATTTGGAGGGCCGTGTCTAATAAAAATATATGGAAGACTGTATCTAGATTGCGGGCTAGGTAAAACCGTCCTGAAGGCCGTATCTGGATAGCGGGCAAGTTAAACCTTTCGGGTATATCTGGTCTGCTGTCCTAATAAAAAATATTTGGATGACCGTATATGGACTGTGGGGCGGGTAAACCTGTCCGAAGTCGTATCTGAACTACGGTCCTGATAAAAACTTGGAGGTTCGTATTGGGTATACAGACCGGGTCCAGGTCTGCATATCAGAAACCGGGTCCAAATCTGTCTGCAAGACCGTATCTGAACTGCGGGTTGGCTAAACTGATCTAGAGAGCCCGACCTGATCTGCGGGCCTGATAAAAATATTTGGTGGGCCGTATCTGGACTCCTGGCCTGAGATCAATCTATTCATTACAACCTATTTATCTTACGCGTACGGTTTCTGTATATGTGCTAGTTAAACTTGATCCCAACGAGTCCTTCAGCTAATTATATAACAACTCAAATAGCTAAAGAAAAATTGAAAAGTAACACAAATTTAAGAAATATTCAGTAGTTTGTATATTCTCATCGCTAACAATGTTAAAACGTAAAATCAAATTCAAGAAACATTCAGATTAGACACATTCGCATCACTAACTTTTCAAAAAATATATTATGTCGCCAAGAAGAGCGATAAAAACCAAATCAATCAACCAAGCTGAATTTTCGCATAGCAGTCACGTGACTACTAGCGACATGTTGGTCCCACTTTTTGAAGCTCTTCTCAATTGCGATGATCTGTCTACTTGTATTACACGTCGTCTATGGTATGGTAACCCACAATACTTGACGTCACAGATCAGTTATGAAATTATTATTAGGTGGTGTTGGTTTAGCCACACAAAACATGTTTCCATTTTTTACGATTTTATTTCCTAGATGGCAACCATCCCTAAACGCTGGAGAACGAACAATTATGGCTTATCTGTTATGATTTCTAAATAACTTTTTTAAGTACAAATCGTATGATTTATATTCAGTTTCACAAAGCGCCTGTAATATTTTCGACGTCATGCTGTCTTTGTAAATAATGATTATCATTGCACCAGCCATGGCTACCCCTCTAACACCAGAAGAAGAGCAGGTTCGTGACATAAGTCTAATCCTTTTAATTTACGTCGGCAATATTTTATAACTGCTTTAGCTCCAGGCATTTTAAGCCGCATCCAATTCTCAAGTTCATTGTCGTGATTGGAAGGTTTTTTTTCCGAGGGGGGCTAATTTTCTTGCATTTGTGTAAAGATAAACATTAAAACTTTTCGGATCGAGTAATAAAATACCTAGCGATGATTGCCGTGGCATTATGTCATCAACATTAGGTCAGAAGATTCTGCCATTTTATAGGTCTCTTAATTTTCTGTACATATGTATTGACTTTAATCAACCAAAAAATATATACTTGTGACATGTTTGTGTTCTGATGTTATGTTCAGAGTTAATACAATACAAGAACAAGATGAATTAAAACAAAAGGCACCAAAGCAAGCCACAAATTTGTATTCAACCATGTCCAGAGTATGACCTGGACAAAATCTTGAATATTTTGTTGCATTTACTTTTGCATGTATGATTACTCGTCTTAATAGCATTGCTTAGATCATGTGTTTGGACAAACTGGATTCAATTGTTTGAAGATGTATTTTTCTTTTATGACAATTTTATTTTTAGTTACTTTTTCTTTGGTACAGCTGTAGTCTCTGCCGCGCGCGGTGGCAACGCGTTTTTTTTGGCGGCGTGTTTGGCGCACTTTTTATGTCGCCAAGGAAATCTTCCAACATCGAATATATACTGCATACGTACGGAAGAATTATGTAAATCTGAATTAAACAACATTTTGACTAGAAAAACACTGCAAATATTGAATAATTATATGGACTTTTAGCGTAGTTATAAGCGACTCATGCCGGTGAGGGTAACCCATTTTTTCTCGAATTTCCAACAGTGAATCTATACTGTACATATGGATGAAATGAATCAAAAAATCAACATAAGTAGAATATAAGTTATTTTAACAGTTTTCACTGTAAATGAGGGTTTCCTGTTTAAACGGGGCTGCCAGTCGTGAACTGAACCCTCAGTCGCACCCCATTCGTTTTCTTTTTAAATGGAACGAAATTTCAAAGCAAACCATTATAGGAACCCTTGTGTTTTCCCATGCGATCTGCAAAGATCTGCCTCCCCTATATCTTCCGTCTTTGTACCCCTTAAAATCTCATATGTCAAAAAAAAATCTCCTCCATCTTCAAATTACTCTTATGGAACCATGACCCGTGTCTAATAGATTTATAACTACGACAAGGCTTATCATCCCGACGATTTCGACAAATCCATGTGTAACCATCGCTAACAGCATTCCTAACTGAAAAAGTCATATCCCCGTTACATTTATCACATGAAACTTTAGATTTAATTAATCCCGTTTCCTTTAAAAAATTTAAAAAAAGCTCTTTATCTCGACACAACTCGTAACAAAAAAACCGATTAGCTACTCCCTCAGTCCCGTAAGTTAGCCTACCACCAGAAAAAGAAAACTTTAAATTGCGAGCAAAATTCTCCTGAAACTTATCTACAATACTAAAAACAGAAGGCATCTTAAATAAGGAATTCTAGAAATAATAAAATAAAATAAACCGAAAAAGTACAACCTGATGCAATATCCTAAAAAGAAAAGACCCGCTCCCCACCGTGTCCAAACTAAAAAGAACAACCAATAAGTATTAGTATTGCAGATAAGTCTGAAACTTATCTACAATACTAAAAACAGAAGGCATCTTAAATAAGGAATTCTAGAAATAATAAAATAAAATAAACCGAAAAAGTACAACCTGATGCAATATCCAGAAAAAAAAGACCCGCTCTCCACTTCTATCCTGAAAAAAAAAAGACCCGCTCTCCACCGTGTCCAAACTAAAAAGAACAACCAATGCTGGACAGAACTGGACGCCAGCAAGGTTGCCATAAAAACAGGTTAACCCTAACCAGGAGAAAATTCGAGAAAAAAATGGGTTACCATCACCCGGTATGAGTCGCTTATAACTACGCCAAAAGCCGCGCCAAGAGTCGTTGCCACCGCGCGCGGCAGAGACTACAGCTGTACCTTTTCTTTCCTCATAAGTATTTAATAGGATATTAAATATTGGAGACAGGTCAGATTTGATACCTTACACTATGCAACAAACCTTTTTATTCCAAAAATGTATTCAGATCATGTTGTTAATCAAAGTATCCACAATACATAAATTTATTTTTTAATGATATCATTTAGTACAACTTGTAGGCAGCACAGGTTCGATTCCTTCCTGCGTGTTTCTCTCTTCCTGTGTCAGGAAACTTCTTGTGTATGTCCACTTTTCTTGGTTGGCCAAGTGTGGCCCTTGTGCCTGAAAACCCAACCATCACAAAGTACATATTCTGACTCGTATTTGAAATCAAGAATCTGCTTATAAATTATTGTCCAATAATGGACATACACACAAGCACAAGAAAAGTTTTACTGATGCAGAAGAGAGAAATTCACCCATGTTAAGTAATAGGAATTGAACTTATTCCTTTTACAACTCGCAAGCTGCTAACATAATAGACAAACCTACTATGTCAGAGACCCCATAAATAATGAAAATGTAGCGAAACAAACTAAATATTGCAAACGAAAATATTTTTCCTTCCCAAGCACATAAAAATTGACTGCCTACTCTGAGTACTGGAAACTGACTGAAGTACAAAGACTCCTTGGACTAGTTTTCCTCATTGAATTCAGAATGTATCATCCTGTTAATCATTCTTGGTGCAACTTGTCCACTTTTGTGCCACAAAACCCCAACATCCAATCCAATCCCGTTAATCAATCAAGTTATTTGGTACAGCTGTATTATACATCTTTGGTGGCAATGCTCTTAGCGCATTTTTGGCACACTTTTAGTAGCATGGCAGGTGAAGCCACCCCACCTTTATTAGGATTATTCTCTATGGCAAAATAAAAAGATATTTTAACCGCAACTTTCCAACTATTTCTGCTTATTATTTTCCATTAAAAAATGTTTTCAGAGTTTTATATTTTTCCCCTTAATTACTTTCCACAAAAGCTTATTATTTTCTGTTAAAAAAATGATTTTCTAAAAATTCTTTCCGTGGCGACTTAAAAAGTGTGAAAAAAAAAACCAAGACCGTTGCCACCAAATGAGGCGTATAATACAGCTGTATCAGTCATTTTCATTTTTCAAGATTGGCACCCCAGCAATTTTTATTTACATTTCAATGTGACAGTTATAAACTGGTCTGTTTAAAATGTGTCCTAATGTATTGAAAATTAGGTATAGTGGTGATTGTTATTTATGTTTGAAATGAAATTTTCTGACAATGCTATATATGAGTGTTAAGACAGTAATTTTTTCTGTTGTAGGCTGTTCAACAGTTTATATCTGTTGTGAATGAATTACGGTTGGGTCAAAACGTTGGACCACTGTCATGGAGTACAGCTGTGAAGTTCATGATGGCTCGTAAATTTGATACACATAGAGCATTGCAACTCTATGAAACACATGAGGTAATTATTTAAGATGCTATTCTTTGAAATGTACAAGAAAATACAGTGTAATAAATATCGAAATAACTTTGATTTTTAGTAAGTTTAAAAATTACTGATTTTTTCTTTTGTAAGCAATAGTAAGAATTGATTTTAATATGATGTTGTGTTTATCATTTTAGACTTCTTTTCTAGATTATTAAGCTAGTAAATCTGAATTAGTAGCATGCATTGTGTATTATAATATAGAATATTAAGTGTTTATGAGTATTATTTGTATATATAATGCCCCGAGGTATAATTTTGATACCCTGTAAAAAATATACTAAAATAAAAATTCGTATGACGTGCAAATATTTAATGAAATGTAGTATGGAAAGAATAAATACAGAAAGTAAAAATTTGAGGATAGAGTATATTAACACAATGCAAATCTTCTAAATAAGTTTATTTAATGCTTACATCACATTATTTAGTTACTTTTTCTATATAAGACACGGTGCACATGAATCTCAAAATTGTATTTTAATAATTCTTTTTGAAAATCTCGGGAATTTAAAATTATTCCTTTTGTTGTGTCCCTTATTTTGAAGTTGTATGAAGACAGTTGTACAAATTTCAGCATATGAGACATGTTAATGCAATTTAAAGATTATTTTATATGTTTTCTCTAATTTAATTCTTAGATATATCAGAAAATGATTATGGCATGGCTTCTGCATTGCTGCTACTAGGTTCAAATCATTTTGAAAAATGATAAGAAATTTGCCATTTTAACTAATATGTAGAATTGGGTTGAATGCTGTTTGTTGGATTATATGCGTAACATATTTTTTGGAAGCTAAATAATATTAAAACTTGTAATTAGTCCAAAATTCACATCTGCTTCTATTTAAAACTCCTTTTTCATTTGAGTTGTTATTTTTTAGCTTAACCTGACAGTTAGAATGTTATAGAACTATGTACTAATTTTATTTTGTAACACTCCAAAAGTAAAGTGTTTTTCTTATGTTGATAATTATATTATTTTGATTTGAATTCATTTTGTGTGATTAGATTATTCGAAGAAAAGAGGGACTTATAAGATTTGATCCAAACTGTGATCCTTTAAAATCTGAGCTTGAGACGGGAAAATTTACTATTTTAGTAAGTAGAATTTTATGAATGGTTCATACTATTGAGATTTGAAAAATAGTTGTAATTGTTATAGTAAATATATATAATTTACAATTTTGTTTTCACTTTGTCCACTTTGTTAAATATTTTTCTTTTCTCTACTTTAGCCTACAAGAGATTCTGGTGGGGCTGCATTAGCACTTTTTAGTGCTGGAAAACATAATCCTTTTTCGAGCTCTCATAATATCACTCTTCAAGGTGTGGTGTACCAGTTAGATGTGGCATTAGAAAGGTAATTTAAAAATTCAATTCGTTCTGTGTTCTTATCTATTTTTGCCAGCTAATCTATGTACCTGCTTGATGTCCTTAAAAATTCATCTCCTTTTCAATGTTTGATAAATCTGTTTTGAAAGTTTATAGAATCATTTTTTATTAAAAGGATTTTTAGCACTTTCTTATATGTACGATGTAGTCACTTTGTTCAAGTTTTGAAATGGTCAAATTTACATGTTACAGCTTTCAAACCCAAAGGTGTGGTGTTGTCTTCATATATAATATGAATGATTCCAAGTACTCTAATTTTGATTATGAACTTAGTCAGAAAATGCTGACCTTATTAAAGGTAACTCATTTCATTTTATTGATAGTACTAAAACTTGCTGTTTGTTTCATTCAATATGTAGACTCTCAATTCTAGAGCTGGTATTTTAGGTATTATTAACATTGCAAACATTAAATTTTTAGCATGTAGTGCCATGTTTCCCACACATTTGTAGTGTAATAAAATTGTGTTGAACACAATGTATGCCGATAACTGATAGTCAAGCAGAAGGTGGGATCTAAAACTCAATGACATTTGACTGCTTTAAGAATAAAATTTCACATGATACTGGTATGATTGTTGGATTTGTTGCATGTAAAGTGAATTCAAAAAATGCATTGAAGCTCAGTGTTTATGTTTAAAATTTAATCCTACTTTTTTCCCTCTGTTGATTTTTCTTTAAACTGTTGCATATCCTAAATCAAAATATCAATATTCAAAATATATTTATTCATAAATGATTCCATACAAAAATGTGTGCATTGTTTTTTAAAGTGATGAAAATTTTCTTTCAGGGTGGTTATCCTGCAAGATTAAAAAAAGTTTTGATTGTAACTGCACCCTTATGGTTTAAAGCTCCTTTTAAGATTCTTAGACTTTTTGTCAGAGAGAAGCTAAGAGACCGAGTAAGTCTTAATATTTTAATGATATTTACTCCAACAGTTATTTATCGTCATCTGACCGCGGTTCAAAATTACGTGGTGTTGTCCTCGGACTTTCCCTCTGGGATTGATCCCGGACCGTCACCAATAGCCCGTTGTGTTGCTCCAGTGTGACGTTAATTGAAAATACCAAAAAATACCAAAATACCAACAGTTATTTCTCTACATTTGATAAAATATTGTTTTACATTTAATTATTTTCTTTCCTAAAAAAATTAGTGTTTTACAAAACCTGAGTGAAACTTATAAACATGATTATCACTGAAGTTTTTAAAAAAATTAAGTTTCCACCTGTATGTTATCAAAGTTTAAAAGAATGATTTAGTAACCTTAATTGAAAATTGCTGATATGTAATTTTTCAAACGGACTTAATTTTCAGATTTCGTAATATTTTTCTAATCATTCTGTTCTAATCTTATAATCTGATCAAGAAATTACATTGGGCCGTTGTGGCTCAGTGGGTTTGCCCACTGCTCTAACAAGTTGTAAGCAGTACAGGTTTAGTTCTCCCTGTTTGTATTTTTCTCTTCTAGGTCAGTGAAACTTTCTTTTTATATATGTGTCCACACACATTACTTGGCATTTTCTGTGTTGTGTTTGGTGCAGCTTGACCGAATATGGCCCTTGCGCCATAAAAACCAACCAACCAAGAAATTACGTAAAATTTGCCTTAAGAATTTTTGCTTGTATAATTGTATATTATGGGGTTGAACCAATGAAAAGTAATAAAGAATTGCTACTAAAAACGCTTTGTTTCTTGCTTAATTTTCCCCTTTCTTTTCTAGGTTTATATGGTGAATGTTCCCCAGCTCTCTCATCATGTGCCATTATCCTCCTTACCACAAGAGCTTGGTGGAAACCTCAACATCGATCACCAGTCCTGGCTCCTCCACTGTCTCAAATCCATGGCGAATCGTTGCAACGACCTGTTCGATTTGGTGTCAACTCCCACCTCTCCTTCCAGCATTTATGGGCCACTCTTACCCCAGGTAGTGCGGAGCAATGGCCTACCAGTGCACCATTTCCACTTTGGCAGTAGCGAAGGTGACACGGACGAGTCCAGCGAGCATCAGAACTCGGTGCATGAGAAGCAGAACTCCGAGGACAGGGAGAAAGAAGTCGAGGTGATAAAGGAGATCTCCCTGACAGTTCAGGAGAAGCAGGTGGCATCCTGCTCTCCCCTCCAGGAGATCATGCCGGTCGATGAGAAGTCAACCGGCACACCGACTTCCTCTTTGTCTGAGGACTCTCTCCATAGTGACCAGACTGGTGGTCAGACTTTGGAGGAGTTTATTGAGCATTTGCAAAAGAAGGGGCGAAGAGGTCTTCATGATGAGTATGCTGAAATTAAATCCAAGAGTTCCGATGGAAGTTTTGAATCCTCCAGGTAGTTATCAAAAGAATTTATACATCTGCCAACTATGAAATGTTCCTAGTTTATGCTTTCCTACAAATGACTACGGAAGAAGAATTTATTGTATTTAAAAAGATTTGTTGTTTTATGACTAAATATCCTATGTAAAGCAGTGACAATGTTGTTACTTCTAACGTTAATAAACTTTAAAGGGGCTTAATCATTTTATTCTTCTGTTTGCTTCACATATGTGAAACAGCAAATTGAAATTGCTTACAGTTTGTTGAGATGCTTTCTTTGTTTGAGAAATGATATTAAGCTAAATTGCATTCCTGCAAACTTTTCCTTGAGTCTGAAAAAACTCTTGATTTTCCAGTTTTTCCCTTAGGGAGAAAGTATTTAAGTGACCAAATTGGAAGCCAATTCATGGCAACCATGAAATCAAAACATCAGAATCGGTAGTTACTAGATTGTTATGAAAACCATTTTCGCCACTAATTGTCAATTAAAACCTACAAGTATATGCCCAAGAAAAGTATAAATTGCTCCTTTTTGGTGCCATTTGTGGAAAATATCCCCAATTCGGTTACGCTGAGTTCAAACTGCCACCAACATTTAACTAGCAGAGCCAGATTACTTTTCTACTTTGAATTCCTCATAAAGCCCAATTTGGCACAATTATCACTAAATTAGTTTTTAATTACTTTTATTTTAGAAATTATTTTTAGGCGTTTTTCTTTTCCCAATGTATGCTTTGCATGCTGTAAAAATCTACTGGATTTTTTTCCTTGGAGGTATGAAATTGTTTTACTGTATGAAAAAGCTAAATTATTTGTATTGTTCATTGAATTTTTACTAGCCTAGTCCTGTAAAGTCAAGTTTAGTTAAAGTATTTTGTAGATATTTTCATATATCTTTTACTCAATTGAAACTGAAAAAGTGTACCCAGGAATAAATTTTAATCGGAAGAAATAAAATTCAGTGTAAATGGATTGTTACTCTAGGGTGGTGTTATTGTGTAGTGTGTGATACTATGTAAATTAGAGGTTGATCTGTATTACTTAAACTGCATAGTTCTTAATATACTAATCTTAGCTATTTGTGAGAACTGAATGGAATGAACTGAATGACAAACGAGTTATCTGTGATATTTCATTTTTGCAGGTTAAAATCCAATCAGTCTAAAAACAGGTATTCTGATGTTCTTTGCTACGACCACTCCCGTGTGAAAATCTCTTGCATGGGTGCAGACCCATGTTCGGATTATCTGAATGCAAATTTTGTTGATGGATTCTGTCAGAAAAATGCCTTTATTTCAACACAAGGTAATAGCATTTGATTCAAAGTTTTGTGAAAGATTTTATTGTTTTAATAAACCTTCAACCCTCTCTTAGTCACAGATCTTTTTTACAAAGATAAGATCGCTGTGCATCTGAGGTACTTGACATTTTCTTTCCTAGTTACAGGGGCATTACTTATTCCTTTTTTTCTAAAAATACGTAATATATTTTAGGGTATACTAAAAAAACACAAATAATTGGGGCTATGTATTATTTTTAATCTAAATAATGCATTTTGGAAAGTTATGTTTTTCATTGCATAACTTCTTTGAAAAAAGTCCATGCACCTGTCAGGACCAGTAGGACTAACAGATGGTTAAGGTATTGCTAAAGTAAACAAGTCATGATAATACTTTAATGATTTAAGAGATATGAGGAACATGCAGTGGGTGATCATATTATTAGAGCCACCTTTATAAATGAACAATTTTACATTTCAATAATTTTTCTATATAAAAAGAAAACTTGATGACATTGAATTACAAGCAAAGTAATTAAATAAATAGTTGGAATGCACTGTTCTTTTCACAATCTGACATAGGTACTTTCTGTTAAGATAAATATAAGTGGTGGTAACGTTTATGCAATGATACATCTTGTATATATTCTGTATGTGACATCAGTTGGCTTGTTTATTTTTTAATTCAATTTCAGGACTTTGTCAATAAAAATTCCAAAGATTGAATTCCAAATTGATGTATAATAGTTGATTGGTCAACATTAATTAGATTAAATGCTGAACATCATTTTAACTGGGGTTGACCAATTAGATTAATGTTGAGCATTAATCCAATTTATGTTGCTGATAAACTACATTTTAAGGCACCCCAATATGTATCATGGAAGAGCATGTGAACAGCAAAAATAAAATCTTTGCAGGGCCATCTAGTTTACACTAAAAATCCCTTTCATACAGTCAGGCTCCCCGAGGAGGCAATCAAGTCATGTGATTTTGGACAAGTTCTTTAATTAAGATGAGTTAGAATGTAAACAAAGTGCGTCTTTAGTGGGGATTCTGGCTCTTAAGTTTATCATTTGGTGCCATAAGCGGTAGCAATGGTGATAAGTTGATGGGGATTACTCACAGCATTCATGCTTTTTTGCATGGTAGCCCCATCCAAACGACATTTCTTTGTGCCTGTCATTCACGAGTCACATGGATTTTTATTGGTTTGGAAAGCAGCTCTATCATGCCAGCATTGCCAAGAACCTTTCCATAAATCATATTTTAATTTGTACAAGTCTTAGACACGTTTTTATACTTCATCCCCAATTTTATCAGACTTAGGTCACCCTCTGCATTCATCACTTTACCTTTGTCCCTCACTCTGCATTTTTATCAGATTTATAGTTATCTTTTGAATATATTTGATATTGAATTTTGATAATCAACTAGGATAGACATCCCATCTTAATCACAATTTTTCCTTGAGGCTTAGCCTCAAATTATATTTTTAGCCTCCTTAAGTTTTACCATGGTCACCTACTTGTTTTCTTTACATTTCATCTTTTAACTTATACCTTTTATGTCATTTAAACCACATCATATCTATTCAATTAACCTTTACACTAAGGTACCCAAATTTCGTTGCCCGCGTCTCAGAACAGCAGATTTCTCTTGACTTCCTTCCCCTACAGAACTTGTGAGAGTCGTGAATGACTTTTACGACTGACCACCTAGCATGCTTTCCTTTCATGGTGTTTGGTATGCTAGAAAATATCATCGGCACGACATTCTGAGTTCCCAGCATTCACAGAATGATCGACAGGGTGGGCTTCGGACAAAAGGACCGTCCCTCTTTAGGGCCAGTCGCTGACAGCTCACAAATGGTGATCGATGTCAGCGGTCATTTAAAAGGGGGGATAAAATCGCATCTGTACCAAGCTGCTCTAGGAAGGAAAAATCTCACGGTACAACTTTTACTGCCTGTAGTCTAAAGGTTAAGACGTTTTAAATCTACTTTTAATAGATCGTTTAACTTTTAAGTCGTTTTAACTTTTTATCTATTTTTATTGGTTTGAATTTTGTCATTTATTTGGTACAGTTTGTCCATTTTTGGACCTTGTGCTATAAAACCCAACCCAAGCTGACAACCTTTCACACCTGTTCAAAAATCGACTAACCCAAGATTGACTGCCTTCTCATCGAAGCCACTATCCTATTTTACCCAAAACTCGGAATATACCTTTTTTGCATTGTGGCTATAATAATTTGATCACCTACTGTGTGTGTAAAAAATCTGTTTTACATTTCTATCAGGCTAACACTTGTTCATGTTCTGAATAAATGCTTTTTGCACATAGGACCATTGCCAAAAACCTTCACTGACTTTTGGCGGATGATATGGGAATTTCAAGTTGGTGTCATTGTCATGACAACTCGCACTATTGAAAGAAGCCGGGCAAAATGTGGTCAATATTGGCCAAAAGAGGAAGAAACTAGTGAAGAATTTGGTTCTTATCGTCTTCATAATGAAGGTGTAGAACACTTCAGTGATTACACAATTACAAATCTTAATTTTACTGACACTAAGGTGAGTTTTTTTCCCTCTTATTAGTTTAGAATGTTAAAAACAATTCTAACACAGGAGGAACGAGTGACCTCAAGGCCACATGTGGCCTTCTAGGTCCTTAAGTGCAGTCTGAATGAAAATTTTACAGGACAAATCCTTTTGTTTTTATTAATCCTCTGAGTGTCACAAGATTTTCTAGTAGTAATACTTTACCCTGTAATGCTCATAATGATTAAATAGCCACATTTATTTTGTTGAAAGAATCTTGGAAAGGATTCATTTGGTCAAAATATCTCAAATTGGTTAAGTTACGCAGAAAAAAATACTAGTTAGATGGTGTAAATAGATGGCTAGTTAATAATTGGATTTTAAAAAAAATATGTAGTAAGTATCATTAATGCGGACTTATTTTATTATAGCTAAATTAATGATGACTACCAACATGAAAAGGTTTCTCACCCTTGTTCTAACTCTTCATATCTAATATAGATTGATTAAACTTTCTTTAGACAGTTGTTTTCAAATGTATTTATATATGATATGGATAGTAGCAAAATTGTTTTTATGAAATCTTTGTTTTAATGTTTTTATTTACTTATGAGGTAACATGATCCATGCTTAGTTATAAAAAGGTTGAGATGAGAGAACTATATTTATCATCAACTAGTTTGTTCTTTAATCTACTGACTTTGAAATAAAAAGTTAAATTGGAAAATATAAAATAACCAAATTTATAGCATTCTTATTTTTGCAATGATTGGAATAATCCTCTTTAAGTGTTCTGGTTTCTGATGAATTATTTAGTTTTTAATGCTCTCCCTTGGCATCTAGGTTTGTGTTTTTGTTCAATTTTTTTGCTTTCCTTTAACTTATTTAATTACTCCAATTGTGTCCTTCTCAACCAAATATGGCCATTGTGGCCTAAAACACAACCAATCAATTATGTCTTATTTGTATCATTCATATTTTTAATTGTTGAGAGATAATTTTTAAACTGAGTATTATACTTCTAAATTTCTGTGTTTTCGATAGTTTTTTATTGTACTTCACAATACTTTTTTCAAAGCTTTTCCCCTTGTTTAAATAAGTAGAAATTTCTAATACAACATTTGTTGGTCAAATGCAAAATCTGATATTTAAAACACATTTTAATTGAATTAAATTCCTTAAGAATAATGTATACATTAAATATTCAATGCAAATTATCTTCAGATGAAAGCTCCCAGTTATTTTAATTCAATTCCAGCTTTTCTTTTTAATCACCCTGATTTTTTTCTTACTTTATTCATATTCGATATTTTATGTCAATCTAGTTTTACCTTTTGTATAAGGTAGCAATTTTTCTGTAATTTGATCTTCATCACATATCTTATATGAAGTTATTATAGAGTAACTTTGTAGAACTATAAATTTTAAGTATTTCTCTGATTATTTTATAAAAATAACACTGGAACTTCGATTCACTTAATTTATATGAAAGAAAGTGAATACAAAAGAAATTTAAACTTGGAGGCAACTCAAAACTGAGAATTTCATTATTCTAAAACTTTTCTTTGGAATCATTTTTTTATCTAATTGAAATCAAATTAGATTTATAACTGTTTCTTTTTTAACAGTTATAAATCTAATTTGCAAGTGTGTAATTCAAATGTTATCTATATAGTACATTGCATTGGAATTCAAAAATATTAAACTAAATGTTTTTATGCTTGGCAGACAAACCAAACCCGGAAAGTGTACCATATGCAGTTTACTAGCTGGCCAGACTATGGTGTTCCACATTCGGCTCTGGCCATGCTTGGCTTTCGGGACAAAGTACGGGACAAACAGAAAGATCATGTTTCTTGGCTTGCTGACAGGTGGAGTGGTCATTCTGCTGGACCGCCTATTGTTGTACACTGCAGTGCAGGAATAGGACGTACAGGTATTTAAAATCTGCATTGTCTGGTTTCTTTTGGATTTATTTCTTTTCTAAACATTTGTCTGAATTCAATGGTATTCTCTAAAAAGGTTTATGGTACTCTAAAGTTTGAAAGAATATTGTGTTTTTAACAGGTTTATAAATTATTTAACTGTTTCTAACATGCACAAGATTGCCTAGAAAGATAGGGCATACATTTGTTAATTTATTTGCCATATTCTCTAGTTAATTTCATTTTGGTTTTTACCCCTCAGGTGCACACCTAAATACCCCAGTGATCTATTCTTTTCCCATGGGTTTTACTACCTCTGGTAAATATGGGAGTCGCGACCTCAATATGCTAGAGTGATCTTTCTCTTCATCCTTTCATTTCACAATTGACATTGCCTTGTGTTTGCAGCTAGGCCAAATATGGCCCTTGTGCCATAAAACCCAAAGCAAACCAAACAGCCTTTTGTGTTTTAAAACCTTAGGGTAAGCAGTATTCCCTTTGAACAATCAATTTGGATTTTACATTCGCCCAAAATTTTTATTATACCTTATTCCAATACACATGAAATAAACATGAAGGGAAATATCATTTTTACATAAAGGAAGGTTAAAAAATTCTATTTTTTTTCCAAATATTATATTTTAAAGTTTACTGTTAATTTAAATTATTTTTTTAAATATATTTTTTTTAATTTTCTTTTAAGTGTTTCCCATAATTTATGCATTTGTTCCTGTGTACTATTGCTATTTATTTTTTACAAATATTTTATAAGACACTGGAAAATATTAAAAAACAAGTAATTGATTTCATCGTTTTTTAATTGACTTCTAAATCTTTATTCCACGCCTGCTCAATTTTCCGAGGGATGCTTTGACTAACATCTTGTTTAATGCAAATATTTTTTAGAAAAAGCAGCTAAAATAACAGTATTTGGACTCAATTCATCCTTTTTGTTTTTTTTTAATGCTGAGAGATTCTGTAAAATGTTCATAATAAAAAATAACTTTATTTCATAGTTTCAGTTTTTACTTGGGGCAAACCTTTTTAGGGAAGACCTGATTCAGTATATCATGTGGTGTCCCCTATTCTTGAAACCTTAATTTCCAGTTTAAACGTATAACTTTTGCTTCTTATCCTGCACTTGCTGTTAATATGACGTAATACTCATACAAATAAAGAAATTTCAGTTTCAATTAACAAAAAAGTGCATTTTTGACAGTAATTAAAAATCACTAATGTATCAAAGGTGTTTTAATTAGTTACTGGGTGACACATCATTGCTTCGTGGGGCTTTCATGAATTTTCTGGTCCATTCTGAGCAGGACATTTAGCTCCAACAAATAACGTTTTTAATTTCTCAAGTGTTTATAAAAGTGGAATATTTTAATATTAAAAGTACAGTTCTCACATTTTTTTCTTCAGTAGTACAACTCCTCTTATTTATTTTTAAATCCTGAACTTGGGAGGGGGGGAGTAATTGTCCTACCTGCCCTCCCTATATGCCACTGTTTTCTTCAACTAAGAATGGATAATATACCTTCAGTTATGTTTCTAAATTTACTACTTTTGCTAAATGTTCTGTGATATTGAAATAACTATTCACTGGAGTGTCCAGGAATCTGGCACTAATGTAAGACTTGGGACCCTTTAAGGTATTTACAAACTTATTAAGCAATTTTTCCATTATAGATCTACTGTCTGGATAAGTAATATCTGGAATTTTGTGGTTTCTTATCTTTAAACTCAACCAAATGTTTGCTTTCTATCAGTCATCAGAAAAATAATTAATAGATATTCCCGATTTTGTGATATTTTAATGAAATTCCTAATGTACAAATAAAAATATTAACTTTATCAAGCTTTCCTGTTTTGTAAATACTACTAAATTTTACTAGCTAAAATGTAACCAAAGCATAAATGTGAATATTTTTAACAGATATGTTTAAATTAAATATTGTAAAAGTCATCAAATTTAGGAAAGGAAAGATTTTAAGAAGTAATTTGTAATTTAATATTGTCTTGATATCTAAACATTTAATTATGAGCCTGCTTTGAAATTAGTACTTCATAGAATTCAATTTTGACTATTGGTTCTTAGGCTGTGATAACGTTTGCTCTGTAAAGTGGCTACCGTTTTGAAATATTTTTCCCTCTTTGAATTTTCGTCAACTTAAAGTATATATATGTGTCTTATAAAACATTAGTTGATAATTCGGCAAAGTTTCAGAGAGAAATGAGGGTTCATTTTTTCATTTTACATGTAATAATCATTGAAATGTAAAATTATTCTTGTTTTGTATTTAATATACACTCTTGAAATAAATGACTTCTATTTGATACAAAAATGGCATCTACACAGTGGGCCAGATCCAAGATTACCGCCATTTTCTAAAGTTGTCCTATTTTTTAATTCCTGTATCTTAGCTAATATTGGACAAAATATTTTAAATGTCAAAATTTAAGGATTTCACTGTCATGTCTATCCATTGTAATAATTAAGAAAAAAATTTGACTAAGGTGCCATACCGTCCAGGTGTTCCTCGTATAGTCCCAAGTACATCATAAAAAGTAACCACAAAAAATTTCAAATCTATATTATGTAATTACAAAAAAGCCTTAGCATTTTAAATACATTGTAGTCATAAAAAAATCATAGCTGAGAGAAGGGACTTATTATTTAAAAGTTTGTCAGTTTCACATCTGACATTTCATAGGAAAACTTTAATTATTAAATAATGTAGCTACAGGCATGAAGTTTTGCTTACTCTTTCTTTAAAGTTGTGCAATTAACATAATACAGTAAAAAATTTGACATTGTTAGTTTAATTTATTTGTAGGATTCCCCTTAAAATAAATTACTGATCCATTTGTAACCAAATAAAAGGTTCGTTCCAGAACAAATGGAAATTTCTTCCTGTTATTATAGTTTTCCATTGAAACTCATGGGGAAAATTCTTAACTTTAGTCATGTCCTAATTAGTCCTATCGTGCACCATAAACCCAAATCAATGAAGCTAATTAGTCCTAGATTTTATGTGACTAAAAATAACTGAACTTACGATTTCAAATGGCAACATTGACATAAGGGCGAATAGCTATAGCAGAGCTGATTATAGCATGCATCTTGTGCATCTCAAAAATAATTTTGAATGATTACAGTTCACCTTTGGGGAAACGATGAATAGGTAGGTAGTTAATTAATATTGCATTGGAGCAACACAACTGGCTATTGTTGATGGTCCTGGATCAATTCCAAAGGGAAAGAATCGAGGACAACACCTCATAATTTTGAACCACGATCAGATGACAAACAATGATTGGAGACTAACTGTAGTGTCGCACTTTTTCTTCCTGAAGATTTCTGGGGTATATTCTATTATATTACTCTTTATTGGAATAAATTATTTGTTAAAAAATTTCTAATGTTCATTACAGTTCATGAAATAACAATCTTTTTGTGACAAGAAACATACAAGCTACATTAAAATATTTAATAGTATGAATTTCTTAAACATATTCTCATAATCCTTAAACAAACAAGTATAGATTAGTTTCCTCAAGAATATTTTTGCTTTTCTCCATTTTCAAATTCATATAAATAAAAGATTTGAAATATTTCTTAAACTAAAAAAACTGAATAATTTGGGACTTAGTGTAGTTTACAAGCAAACCTGAGTACCAAACCCTAAAAAACACCTTGTAACAGCATACCTATATTCAACCTTGCTATCCCTGGTCTCCTAGACTATTGTCTCACTGCTGTTCTTTCTCTCTTCATGTCTAAGGGATCCCCTATTAGCCAAAATAGCCCATTGTGTTATACTCCAGTGCGACAAAATCAATTACCTACCCACCAACACCTATTGGCCACAAGTCCCGTAAACCCATGGTGTCCCCTTGTGAGGAAAAGTGATGTGAATCTCAAATGGTACCTGAAAAACATTGGAACTTCAGAATGAAGATATAAGAACTAATATCAAAATATATTTAATATTTCCTAATCAGTGTTGTATGACTTCTAGTTTCAATGTTTTCTTTATATTTCCAGGTACATTCATTACATTAGACATAAGTATTTGTCGTTTAGAAGCGACCAGCCTTATTGATGTGCGCACAACCGTTGAGAAGATTCGTTCACAGAGAGCACATAGCATACAGATGCCTGATCAGTATGTCTTCTGTCATCTAGCCCTGTTAGAATACGCTTTGAGTCGCAGGCTTCTACAAGACGTTGACTTATCAGGCTTCGACGACAGTGATTCTGAGTCGGAGTAAGACTACAAAGTTCTATCTTTGACTTCAACCGTGCTATATATTCAGATTGCTATGGCCAGTGTTTAAAAACTGCAAAGCTTCTTAACTTTTTTACTGCTGTTAAGTGACAGTTATTTATTATCTAACAATTGCCAAAAAATGTTGAGTAATGGTCTGCATTTTGTATAGTATGTTTATCAGTCCATTCTTCCAGATTTAATGATCATTGTGTTTGTAAGTTTATCATGGGTTGTATAAATTACATTTTTATACTGTGCACACACTGTTCTATTGCCTTACATGTAATGTTTTATGTTTGCAACAAATACTTCCATTCTCAATTCTCTTTCAAATTGATTGCCTAGTCATCTTAAATTTGTGGGACAATAGTTATTACCAGGATGAATGAATGTTGATTTGTTTTAATATTCTGTTTGATAAATGAATCCTGTGTTTAGTTCAGATTTAAATTTGTACTTGATCATTTCATGAAAATTTGTTTTAAAAAACTGGTGGTTAGTATTAAAAAATATCAATTGCTGTGCAATAGCTTATTATAGTATAATCATAACTTTTTATTTGTTTCTGTGACTGTAAAAGATAATTTTTACAAATGTAGTTGACATCTTCATATGCCAAAATTAAAGTTTGTATAAAGTTTAAGTCATTGCTTTTCATTCTTACTTATGCACTTGCATTTCAATATATTACTAAGTGCTTAAACTTTAATGTTAAAATTAAGATAATGAGTTACTTAACAGAGATTAATGTTGGAAAATTTATGATTCAGACCTTTTCTAGTTTCTCATTATTTGTTACTTTATTTTTGTTGTGTTTGAGCAGTATCCGTTTCTCGGCATAGATCATGTCTTATCAAATTGTAACAGTTAACTTTCTCCAGAATTGACCATCGTTTTTAATTGTTGCTATTTATTTTTGAACTTAGGTTATTATTTTGAAATCTGTTGGAAATTGTTTTGGTTATCTGCACGTTCTACATTTTTTAAAACATTGCTTGATGTTAAATATATGTTTTACTTTTTGATTTCAAATTATATTGTTATTTTGTGTAGTAAAATTCTTTGAATCGCTATTTAATTAAAAAGTTTGTTTAAAATATGTATTACTAATTTAATTTTGTATATATCATGCGTTGTTATATTGCCAACCTGCTGTAGCAAAGCTAATCCAATAATTACTGCTAGCAATTTGAATCTGAACTCATTAGGTAATGGCTACAAGCTTGCAAAATTTGTACACAATTACCCAAATCTACCTTTGAATGTTTTACGATTAAAAGTTAAATAATGCTTTTAACCAACTACAAAATTTATAAATGGTAGGAATTGGTGTTAAATATTCTCGATTCAGTAAATGAAAACAAATATGGTAGCCAACTTTTGTCTATAAATTTTGAAACTTGGCAAAGTTTGAATACAGAAAAATAAAACTTTAATTTTATTTCCTGATTCAAACTATCTTCAGATAAATTCTTACAAATCATTAAGTTCTTTGCTGCACCAATGTGTGAAGAATCAATGCAGTCAAATGGTTAGTTATGTGGTTAAATTTAAAAATCAGAATTTAACTGTTTTGAGGTATGTTTAAAATTACTAGTATATATTGGAAACATTTATTTATTTTTCTGTGTGTTTTGATTATTCTATTTACTAGACTGTTTGGATGATTCCTACTATTGTCTGGCTCTCATTGATCATGGTTTCAGGTTAACATTTTCTAATTTTCTTGTTTACATGACTAACTATTGTTGTAATTAAACATCTAAGTTGTCACTAACTACATTATGTAGTTTTCATGAAAATATCGGCAATCAATACATTTTCTTTCCTAACACTTCTCAATATCAATTCATTGTTTAAATTTTGCAGCAGTGATTGCATGTGTTCACAAAATATACAGCTTTAACTGTACATGTCTAATGATTGCATAAACATGGAAAATGTTTCCTTTTCTGTACATAGTATTATCAACATTTTTTGCATTTGGAGCATTATGGTATAAAGATGTTCCCAAAGTTGATGTTATATGTTTTGAATCTGTGTATTGTACTGTAGATGTAAAAAAATATTTATTCCAAAATATATAAAATATATATTCAGTAGTATTTTTCTATTGCAGGTACTTGTTATTCTGTGTTGTTCTTAATATAAATATGAATAGATATATGTATGTGACTTTGTTTTTAGTAACTGTTATCAAGTTTGTAGTTGACTGAGCAAGTGAATCTGTAATTGTTGTTAAAGCTTTTTATTCATTTATTCAGAAGATAGTATTTTACCTACCTGAAGTGTTAATGCAGATTTGTGACACTGCATATTTGGCTTAAAAGTCAACATTGCTTCAGTTGAAAAACTAACTTTTATATGGTATTTAATCCATTTTGTGTTACTTACGTAATTTAACTTCAAAAGTATGGTTTATAAATTGTGTGATCTTAAAAGCTATTACAATGCATCAAACTACCTTTCAAAAAAGTGCAATGAATACGAATAAATTGCAAGAATGGTAATATGCTATGCAAAATTTGTATTTATGCATTACTTAAGTTTAGACTCAGACGATCATTTAAACAATTTTAGTTTGTCGTTGTGATGTGAAGAAATAATTTATTGTGAAAATAAAAATTTTGTGGTTAAAACTTATTTAATTTTTTCATTTTATGATTAGCTATATCAAAAATCATTAGTTGTACAACTCGTGTAATTACCTTTGAATTAGAATTAAGTTTGCAAATTTTGATTCTACTTGATCCCAATTTTATACTTATCTGAAATGGAGACTATCTTTCAAAGCTTTGCATTTGACATGTGTTTGTAAAAGCTATTTTCGAAAATCTACAGCGAAATGTACTGTTTTATAAAGCAAAGAATAGAGCATTGATGAAAACATATCAGTTGATATTCTTGTATGTTTCTTGTCACAAAAAGATTGCTATTTCATGAACTGTAATGATCATTAGAATTTTTTTAACAAATTATTTATTCCAATAAAGAGTAATATAATAGAATATATCCCAGAAATCTTCAGGAAAGTTTTTATACATAATTATTCACCACTAAAATCTCGTTGGCTGGCATTTGTAATTTTATATCCCAATTTATGCTCTGATTTGCATATTGGAATTATATACTTTGAATAAATTAAGATGTTACATGTCTTGAGATATTTTTAATTTCATTATATTTAATAAATTGTGCAGATGTATTTTTCTATGACAACCCTAAAATCATGAAACAATAAAGACATTTTACCGTCAGATTTTTAACTAATAAAAACATACTGCATATCGTCTTTGAAATTACTTATTGTTTCCAAGATGTATTTTTATAATTAGGGTATTTAAATGTTTAAAATTGACATGTTTGCATTTGTTCAAAAATATTTCCATAAGTAAACATTGAAATGGGTTATAATCATCAGTAAATTGATGCTACAAAATTGATCAGTTTAATATCCTTATCAGTCTAACTACTTGGAATTATGTGTCCCTAATTTAGTATTTCTTATGTTAAAAATAAGAATATAAATTTTTCAATGTATAAATCTTCAGTAAATTCAGAATACATGCTTTGTTTTAATTTAAAGCTGTTCTGCATAATTGAATCTAATACAAATTTAATGTATGTAATTGTATTCAAAACACTTTGTTTTGATGATGATTAAACGTTTGTGTAGTACACTGCACTTAGGGAATTTGTATGTACTCACATAATAAAAAAACTTGCACAACTTCTATGGATGGAGATACTGCCATTTGTTGTCAAAATTTTTTCAACCTCATTCCTTATACAGTATTTCTACACCCATTCTTGTAGGCAAAATGCCTAAATATTTGAGCTTACATATATTAGTGAATTCGAAAGTGAGCATAAAAGTTATGTTTTCTAAATGTTGATTTGTTTTAAGTTACACTTTATAGTTTAATCAAATTTTACTTCTAGAAATAGCACCTTCCTCAAATTTTATTTCAAGCCTCATCTCATAATAAAGGAATTATTTTTAAGTATTTAACTTTTTAATTTAAAGTTATGAACAAATACTAACAATATATTCAAGGTTTGCTTACTGTATTAGAATATTTGAGTACACAAATCATTTATAACGAATTAATATGCTTTCAGTTATACTAATTGATATTAGGTTTTCCGACTGTTTTAAATTTTTATTCATGAAGTTTATGATTGTACTTTTGTTTGTCAGCTTTTCATTTAACACTTCAAAATTATTCTTCATTCAAGTCTTAAAATTTCAAACTGCAATATTTACTGTTACATAATAACTTCACTGGTTGAATTAACATAGCAAAACTATGAAGCAGTTGATGTCATTTGCTAAGAATGGGTGTACTTAAAACCAAGCCTTATATTGTATGTTTTTTACAATAATTTTTACCAAAATATGTGCTAAACTTATGTATGCATGCATCCTGTTGAATACTCTTCAAACCATCTGCTTGTTTAAAAGTGTGGCTCTAGTTTTCAATTAGTATTATATTTTAAATTGTGTAAGTGATTTGCAAGAAGTATTGTTATTGCACCTATGTTGCTTTTAAAAATGAATACTTATCTGAAATAAACTATTGTTGTATATTTTTGAAAGTTTCTTTATTCTTTTTACTCTCGGTTACACATTTATATTGATAAATGAAATTGAAGTTTATATTAAAATCAAAGCTATCCATGGGTCATAATGGAATAGTTACTTACATGTCTCCTTCACTGGACTTGTCTTTTAAGACTTTATTTACAATTGTAGTTAAAAATAGTTTGTAAATTTTAAAATGTATTAATTATAATTTAATTTTAGTGATGCTAGTATTGCATTAGAAATTTTTGAGTAAATTCCAATACAAATAGAATTTAACCATCTGAACCATGGATTGTTGCAATCCGTGGTGTTGTCCTCGGATCTTTCACTTCGGGGGATGATACCGGAATGTTGCCAAAAGCCTGTTGTGTTGCTTCAGTGCGACATTAAATACCTACCTACATGGATTGTTCCACGATGCAAGCTGCAGTTTTCCCTGCATGGTTTTAACCAGTTTTGGACTTATTGACATTAGAAAAGTAACCAGCTTTACTCTTTCAATCAATAGATGTGGCTATTTAATCATTAAGTGTAGGATATAAGCAAAAGAACACTAAGAAATTTCGTGACTTAAAATTGATGGATAATATTTAACCAGAATTTATCTGCTTAGCTTTAATAGTTCTAGATTGATTACTAAGCATTTTAATTAAAAAAACTTAATTTGACACTAAAAATTTTTTTATTTGGATACATCTATTCACCAAATGCACCAATTTAATTTCTTTCCTTTAAGACCTTAAAGTTGGAATGAGTGACAAGTGTGCAACTTTCTGTCCCAGGAAGAGCAACTTTGGTTACTTGAAAATTGATTATTCCAAATATGTTGAAGTAAATACATGAGTAAACAAATTACAATAGCCCCATTGAATGATGATGGGGTACTGATGCTAATGCTATTTCAAGATAAAAAGCTACAAATATCTTGCTTTTGCTAAAGTTTACGAGATTTAAAAAACACTAATGTGGAAATTTTCATCGTAAGTCTGATACCTAAGCATACATATTGATCCTCCACTGATCAGCTCCATTCCAAAAATGAGATGTAGGTGGGCAGGTTCGATTCCTGTAATTACCCTCTTCTGTCAGTAAAAACTTTCCATGTGTAGGGATAATTCCATTTGCTTGGTGGAAAAGATTATTTGGCTAGATCTGGCCCTTGCGCCATAAAAATCAAAAATGTCACTGAAGTCAATATTTGGTCAAAACTTCTCAACACAACATATCCTTGAAAGTTAACGAGTATATTTGAATTTGATAAAATCAAAAGCATCTGAACATGCTGATATAGTGTAAATTAACAATGGTAAAATTCACAAATTCAATTTTGCCGAATACCTAACCTTTATTCAATAAGTAATAAGTCTCGTGGATTGAATATTTTAAATACCTTGTCACCCAAACCTGGGGAAGAACAAGTTTGTTTAGAAGCTTGAAACTCGAGTGATGATTAGTATTTACAAACTGAATTAAAACTTAAGTCTACAAGCAACTTTTCAGTCTTGCATTGAAATTGCTTGGCACTCAAGCATCAATAATTTTGGAAACTCAAAAATTACAGGGGGTTAAGTCAGATGAATAAGCAAGATGACCTAATTCGGCATTTGATATTTTTAGCCAAAAACTTTCATGCGCACTATTGCTTGGTACATTGTGATGAATGATCCACTTGTCAGGCCCAATTCATATCTTCCTCTGAACAGTATCTCATAATCTGACATGCTGTTCTAAATTTTAAAACTAATTTGAGCACCAAAGTTTAAACGCATCTATTGTTTTCACAGTAGCCAACTAACAAATGGCTCCATAAGCTTGAGGTTTACCCTAGCATTAGTTAAAACATGTGCAAACACAATTACTCCTGTGATTTCACAGCATACTATAGTCCCTGGGATTTCAACCAAATCACGAGTATGCTGTTATTATGGGAATTAAATTGTCACCTCTCTCGTAAATGGGTAAAGATGACAAGTTCATTGCGGGTACAAGGAATCAAGTACCTAAAAATAGCAGTTAAAAAATTTTAAATTTGCAATCTCTAAAAGGAGACAAATTCGACAGAATAAAGTATTAGTGCTCATAAAATAATGATCCAAAATGTTCACTTCCACTACATTTGTTTATAGAACTCATTTTTCCCCAATGAACAAGATGAAATTAGCTTGAAACAAAATTGTAGTGCAGTTCCAAATAAACTATTAAATTCAAAACTTTTTAATTCAACATCCAAGACCTTTTGCAATCAGTTGATGAACAGCCCAATATAGGTCTGAAGTGATTAAATATGGTTTAAAAACATTTATCTATATAGTATAGTTTGCAATTATAATCAAAACTTGATATAAACCATTTCCTAACAAATTATTTCTTTATTTCTATTAATTATTTTAATACTCCTTCGCATACAATTAATTTGAAAGTGAAATATTTTCAGAATTTAATTCAGCACATTGAAATTAACACAAAACTTCCTCGATATTTTCTTAAACCTCCTTAGAGTCCAATGGTGCATGAAGATATAAGATTAAATACTATTAAATTTCAACAGCTGAAGTGAAAAACAAGAGATGCGGCATGAAACTAAAGCTTAATAAATATAAGCTCCTTCAATCCAGTTTAATTAGTACAGGAGTATAAAATGGGGCTTAGCAAAACCTTTACAAATGAATTGGAAACAAACCAGTTATGTGTAGCATGTAACTAAAATACAATACCAACCAAATATATAAAATTCGTATTAGCTGAATATTCTCCATTAATTCTTCGCTGATAATTACAAACATAATTCCCCAGATGTAAAGTTTAGATAATAAATAATCAGACATATACTTTTAAAACTCTCTTTATTCTAAACTCCCAAATACTTTCCTTAATAACAACAGATTTCTTTCATCGGCAGATTTACTGTCTTCGTGAGGCACTGTGCTCGTTTCAGAATATGTTTGAAGACTTCTAAGATTTTCCATGGTGTCATCCTTTCCTTTATTTCTTTTCATGCGTTTTGATTTCTCAACACCCATTGTGTAAAAATTAGCTTCTTTCTTAACTTGGGCTATTTCAGCTCTCATTCTCTGTACTTTCTTTGCCTTCTGATAAGCCTGACGCTCATGGAGCTGACTCCATTGAAACCTTAATAATAAATAAATATTTTATGCAAGTTATACTACAAGTGTAAACTAAACATCTTATTATAAAAAGTTGTATATTTAACATGTTATAAATAGATGTGCAACCAAACAAATTTGTGAATTACTAATAACAGAATCAATACATTGAACAAAATTTGATACTTTTTGAAACAACTGAACAAGTACTCTTAGTAAGAAATAAAATAAGATTTAAAATTTAATAAAAAAGATGTTATCATTACTTGAATAGGAGAAACTGGATGTGAAAGTAAATAACAGTTAAATTCAACATGCAGAAAGAGCACAGTTTGAATAATTTATACTAGCTTTACATAGCCTGTAATTGTAGAATATAAACAGTCAGGTTAATAAAAACAGGTTTAAAGTTTTTTTGGAATACCACTTTGTGCATGCATAATATATACATAACAGTTATTCAAATTAATATCAATACTCAACAGAAAAAATCCTGTATGAATTAAAAGTTAGAATTTAAAAATATTTTTATTCAGTTATTTGATTTGCAGAATGTGTTTGTGTTTTTGAAGTTATGCAGAAATTGGATTTAACTGGTTTTGTTTAACTAACCTTGTTCTTAATTTCTAGAACATATACATATACATACATGCAGAATTTGAATTCACAAACATTTCGGGATAAAATGTGCATGCTTTGAAGTATAATTCACCTCACATGTCAAGAAATCAACTGTCGAAATCAGTATAATAAAGCTACCAACCTAGCAATTAAATCCTACATGAATTTGTATGTATACATTTTTAAAGCGTGTTTTGTAGATTATTTCAAGAAAACTAAATTTATATAAACTAATAAAAAAGACAGAAAAATTTTATGAGAAAAATTGTTAATAAAAAATATTGTACTTGTAAATAAACATTGCCAGTTTGATTAAAGTGCATTGGTTTCACATCTATCTCATTAGGTATATAATCTTTAACATAAAATATCCCCAGTTATCAACATGTGTTAGTTCAGATCTCTAGAAAGGATATGAACTAATTTTTTAACAAAATTATATAAGTAAAAGGATAGAAATATAAAATATGGCTTAAGTTTGGAAATTGGGTCAAATGTTTTTTATAAATATGAAAATGAAACAAAGATCACATCCCTACAAATTGTAATAAAAGGTTGAAATTTGCAATTTATATTAATAAAAAATGCATATTATACATACTCGCTTAAGTATTTGATGCTCCATAAAGCATCATAGTAAGGAGTGCGACGTTTCCCTCCCACTTGTGTTCCATTAAGGCACTCAGCTACCTGTTTTGCAATTTTTTTCTTTGCAAATTCAATCCATCCTTCACTGAAGAATTTGCTGGGTTTCCCAGGCTTTTTAGATTTATCTGGAAAAACCTCATATTGTAGTACAAGTTTGCAGAGTACATGATGATGAAAGTTCAATACAACTAATATCAAAATATCCTTCTGTATATTAATAAAAGGAATCAGATATGCATTCTGAGATACAATAGTAAACAAGAAATTAGCAGCATAGTTCGGCTCTGGCTAGTTACATGGTTTTGAGCGAGTCTTAGTTGGGGATATGTTTAAGCAAATAACATGCTTCCACAATCGGCATCTTTAGTATATTCGGTACAGCTTTGATATAAAGACTTTCTTGTGGCATGCTTTTTGAAGTGAGTTGTGGCAGGCAAAGGCAAACCTGCTTTATTAGGATTATAGCAAAGGATTCATCAAGTTAAAATTTTCATTCTTGAATAGTTTGGAATGCTCTTTTCATTTCCCTTTTGTTGTCCTTTGATTTCACTGGTCCTTTTCCATTTCCCGTAAATTAATTAAAACTTTCAGTTTGCATTTTAAACACAGTATAGTGCAGTTGCATTGGGCTGTACTGTTTCTTGCTTTTATTTGAATCTCTTATTAATTTTTGTAAATCATTCTTTTTTATTTTACCACACCTTCTGTATTTAGTAATGTAGATAAATTTCAGGGTGTTCTTTTGCAAAATTTGAAGTTTAATATTTCCAATGGTAGGGCTATTTTAGGAAATGAGGAAGTTACTAATCATTTATTTGTCTGGATAAGCACCTTTTTTAAAATTTCTTTAAGGAATCGTAACTAATTAAATTTTTGTGCGAGAAATGCAATGTGCCGATAAAGTTTGTTGCAAAAAATTTACTTTTAGATAGTTATACTTGGATTTATAGAAGTGTTCACAATAATAAGGTATGTGTGGAAGTACAAAAATGATTAGGCACAAGTCAAATTCATTTTGTTAATTTTATAATCATTCTCCATTAATCCTAAAACAGTGTTTCGCTTAATTCTTCCTTGGCAATATAAAAAGCATTGCCATAAAAGTCTTTATATCAAAGCTGTACTGTGTGTTCTGGTAACAAGTTTACCATTCAGGGCAGGAAGGATTTGAGTTGGCAAAACAAGCAGTCATCTATGGCAATCGCTATGCGCGATTTGGCAAATATGGCAGTCCTCTCCCCTGGAGAGTGGCTGGCTACCTTTCTAAAAATGGATTTCTTCTCATCAGAGCTGCACTATGGTAATACATGGTACAACTTGTAAACTTTGATCTAAAAATGGGTATTCATTTCTGCCTCACATTGTGGTGCTCTAATCTTTTTGGCGAGTTGGGAAGCATAGATGTCAAAAACAGTAGACATGATGCCTAGAGAATATTAAATTTTAGATCAACAGGTAATCAGGTCACACTGATCTAGGCCATTTATCAAAACACTTATTTCACATTATCCATTATGTCACACCAAAATGGAAAAATTCCAATTCAAATGCAAGAATGAAGAATCCATATGCCAACAACTCATAAAAGTAATTAAACGGTAAAATAGATTGAAACAGTTCAATTGCAAATTTGAAATCTCATTAATGACTTTTGGCCCCGCCACATGCTCCGTTAAAAAGACATAAGCATGAAATGTGACTTTACACAATTACTTTCTGTGTACTTACAATTTATAATATAAATACAATTAAATATTCTGATGATAAAAAAAAAAAGAAACCGTCATGAGGTGTTTTTTCATGAAGGTTTGCTGTCGGCAAAGGCAGACGAAATTGAGATGTGTTATTATTAGAGGATTTTAGAAACATTTTATTTACCAGGCTTTAGAAAAATTCTTCTAACTTCTCCAAACTCAGTAAAATATTCTCGCACACTTCTCACATTCATATACCGTGGAATGTAGTTCAAATAAACCACTCCGGGTTTCTTGATTTTTTTCACGTGGTCTTCCGTTTCCTCCATTACAATTTAAATTTGCTATTAAAGATTGTGCCTTTCCAGGCTAAATTTGTTATTATTGACATTTTTGCTTGCGAAATGGCTGCTTGATCTGCAGTTTTCTGACGTAGCATCGTCTTTTGTTTATTGTATGGTAGGTATTTTTAATTGACATCACACTTGGCAACATAACGGGCTATTGGAGACATTCTCAAGGGAAAGATCGAGGACACCATGTAGTTTTGTACCATGATCAAAATGACGAGGTCACACTTGTGTGAGCTGGTACCCCACTCTCCAAACTTTCACACCACGTCAACGTGTGTCCTCGTGTCCTCACGTTGACGTGATGTGAAACGATACGACGGTCTTCGGTTGAATTCGCTTTAGTTTATGGAGAACGGTATTGAAAAATCTATTTTTGAACTCCAAATAAAAATGTAACATTTTAAATTTTTTATGAGGTTATGTAGATTTGAATACGTCGCACTGGAGCAATACAACGGACAATTGGTGACGGTCCGGGTATGTAGGTATCTAAAGTTTATCTGGAAATACAACGGGCTATTGGCGACGGTCCGGGATCAATTTCGAATGGAAAGATCGGAGGACAACATCTCGTAATCTTCAACTCGGATTTTCAGTGTTGGCTATCAAATCAGACAGATAATTTTACTTAATGCTGCCCAAATGCTCTCTCACGAAACATATCGAGGTTACCTGAAAATGTAATTTATCGGCGCTTTTACGACGTTCGGCGTTTAAGCAAATTTATATTGATCAGTTAACTATCATATAAATTCGGAATTTCTTCTTTGGATTTCTGGTTGGCTTTTTCTGTCACCGTAAATTTTGGTGTCTGAAGTATCTGCGGCGAAACACGTTTCCTCTGCATATTCCGAACGTAACATTACTTGGTTTTGTTTTTCGATTTCTACATGTCGTTAATAGAAATTTCAAAGAAAGAATTCCAAATTAAAAAATGATAGTTGATTGGCCGACGCCAGTTAGATTAAACGCCAAACGGCAAAATTTTATCAAGGTAACTCCGATATGCATCGCGTGATAGTATGGTATGGTATTTTTAATTAATGTCACACTGGAGAAACACAACGGGCTATTGGTGACGGTCCGGGATCAATCCCAAAGGGAAAGATCGGAGGTAGTAGTAGTTTTGTACCACGGTCAGATGACGAGGGAACACATGAGCTGGCACCCCACTCTCCAAATTTCCATACCATGCCAACATGAACAAAATTCTATGAAAATCCGTTATATGTTTTCATTACCTGGCTTGTCTTCCTAGCACTTGAGATTAATTCTTAATTTCAACACTCGTAATTAGTAAGTTGCAATGTCTTGTAACCCGCCAATTGCAAAACTAACGAGTCTTCATTTTGAAAATGCCCTGCCCTTAAAAATTCGGTAGGTGGGTATTTAATTAACGTCGTATTGAAGCAACAAAACGGGCTATTGGTGACGGTCCGGGATCAATCCCAAAGAGAAAGATCCGAGGACAACACCACGTAATTTTGAACCACGGTCAGACGACGAGGTCACACTTAAGCTGGCACCCCACTCTCCAAACCTCCGCACCCCGTCAATGTCAGTACATTTGAGGCCCCGATAGATTTAGCGTGCACCAGCCTCCTTTGCTTAAATGTTGGGAAATTGTTACATTAATGAAAGAAATAGAACACCGATCTATTAGGTTTTGGATTCTCTGGATCTCCTTTCCCAAAAAGGATTGCTATACATTTAGATCTTTAAAATCGTTGTGTAGCTCCTGTGTGACCGTTAATTAAAAATTCCTACCATACATACCTACCTTTAAACATATCCTTACTTCTGTCAGGATAACAGTCTTCCTAGTACTGACCGCATACAGCAGTGTTTCGGGGTGTCATGGAAGGACAGGACATTATTTATTATGATCAAAGATTTCTTTTGGACATTTTTCGCAAGAGGACATCATGGAATTGATCTAATTTTGATCCAAGTGTAAGAAAAAACATATACTTATATGTAAATGAAGCTCTCTCTCTCTCTCTCTTTCCAATACCTGTTTTATCACTCCCACAGCACCTTATCTAAAACCCATATAGGAGAGGAGGAACTTTTGGGTGTAAGACTGGTCCAGTCATATGCCATTGTGGTAATTGACAGTAACACAAATTCATCGTGTACTATCACATAAATGACCGATTTCTACAAAAAGCTTTTATGTATAGTAACTTATGAGGAAAATATATAACATGCTAAGAGAATAAAATTGTAAAATCTTTTAAATAAAAAAAACCGTTAAGAGA
The DNA here is from genome assembly GCA_933210815.1 of Meta bourneti. NCBI lineage: Eukaryota > Metazoa > Arthropoda > Arachnida > Araneae > Tetragnathidae > Meta > Meta bourneti. Next base: position 86,745,249 of record OW119929.1, read on the forward strand.
ACTGGTTTGATAATGGTTCAGTGCATAGAGAAATTTGCAAAACAGACGTTCGTTAAAAAGTGGTACGAATACATAAGCATAATGATATGTGCAACACGTTATATTATGTTTGAGTAGCATGGAGATAAAAAAAACCTGGTTTCTTATATTGAACGAGATGAACATTTTGATTCTATACTTGTTTTTCGTGACATGCAAATAGATATCAATATTCCATACACTGCGTCCTTTTACGACTTTCCTGTCAACCTTTTATGAAAACACCTGCAGCTAGTCATTTCATATAGTACAATACTTGTTGTGCTACTGCATGTTCACGGGGGCGTAGCTCAGATGGTAGAGCGCTCGCTTAGCATGCGAGAGGTACCGGGATCGATACCCGGCGCCTCCATTCATTTTTTGAACTGCATCAGTTTTAAGTTTCGGTGTTTTAAACATGTTAGGATCGAAAATAATTTTTGGCGACCCTTTCTGAGAGTCATGTGCGTGTTTTTTCCATCATCAAAACTGCAGTTTTCGCAGCATAACTTTTAACCAGTTTTGGACTTCTTGATGAATAGGTTTTTCTTAGGATTTTTAGGGTCGCGGTAGTCCAGTTGGAAGAGTAAAGGATTGTCAACCGGAGGATTACGAGTTCGAAACTCAATACAACCAAAGACAACAATGTACGTGGGGGCTGATGCACGTTAAATCTGTAGTGACCTCAAATGTCCTCACATTGGCGTGGTGTGGAAGTTTGGAGAGTGGGGTGCCAACTCAATTGCTCACCTTGTCATCTGACCATGGTTCAAAATTGACCTCTGTTGGGAATTGAGCTCGGACCGTCGCTAATAGCATGTTTTGTTGCTCCAGTGCGACGCTAATTAACTACCTACCTACACCTTAGAATTTTTACAAGCAATAGATGTAGCTCTTTAGTCATTAAATGTGTTGTTGGGTAAAAGCAATAGCACACTACTTGGACATTTCGGACACCTCAGAGTGTTAAAATTCTCTCTAGAGCAGGGATGCAGACTTGTTAACACTAAGGGACATATAGAATCAATAGATGTGACTAATGGATGGGCCACCAAAAAACACAAAAGTTATCTATCATATATTATTTATATTTATTATATATTGTCACAAAGAAAGATAATATAAAAAATAAATACATAATTTAATTTGAGTGACATGGCATTGATTTAACAATTGTTTTAATATTTGGTTTGATTTTTGTAGTTGCCAAAAGCAAAATTGATTCCAAATTTTCATTGTTCAAGCGGTTTTGTTTTTCGGATTTGTTAATATTCGTAGAGGCTTGCGTATTTTAATGCATTTTCTAGTAACGGTTTACAATTGTTTTTATCGACACAACGATAGAAGTTTAATAAATTGTCTACATTCAATTTATTTCACACGTTCTCATCTTTTTGCATGTCGATGAGTTCGTTGATAACGGTCGTCCGTGGCCGGCCCGCGTGCCGTTCCTGTTTCCACAGCTACTTTGTTGTGCGCATATGCAATTTCTAAAAATTACCTTTCGTGTGACTTGCTAAAGTTAAAAAAAACATAGGCGTCAGGCGGGCCGCAATCAAATCAACGGCGGGCCGCATGTGACCTGCGGTGCATGCCTGCTCTAGAGCATAATTTCCCAAGCTTGTTAAGACCTGTTTTAGACAGATCAGTAGTGGACATGAATAACCACTAAAATTGTTAGGTATTTAACCTTGCAGTGCCCTAAACTGATAACTGCTAGTCTCAATTCGGAAAAGCCTAACATTGTTTTGTCTTCCTCACCTATTTATAGTATTGTACAGTATACTTGACCTAACATACCGGAATCTTGCCACTGCACTTATAAGAGCTTCGGTAAGTAGGAAAAACGTGCAAATACATACACTACTGTTTGTGAAAATTGTAACACCATGAAGGAATCATGCAAATTAAACGAAACTTGCAGGAAATGCAAAACAGGTTAGGATATGCAAATGATTAGAATTTACAAAGCAATCACGCATGTGCGGATCGAGAAACACCCTCTGAACTTGTGAGCAGTGTATAAAAAGCACTGTAAAGGTGCGTTAAAATGTGTGTATCGTCGTTTGACTGCTGTAAATGATTGATGAGAAGTCAACATGCCTCGCCAAAAACGCAGAGTGCCATACAAGCAACTAATGGAGTTCGAACGGGGCCGCATGATCGGCCTCCGTGAGGGTGGACTTTCGTATCGTGAAATCGCCACTCGCACGGGGCGTAATGCCACAACAGTGATGCGTGTGTGGAAGAGATGGACTATGGAGAACCGGACAAATCGAAACCCTGGCAGTGGGCCACGCAATATGACGTCACAACGGGACGACAGACACCTCATCCGCATGGCGGTGACGGACCGTACAGCGTCCTCTCGTGCTGGCACAACATTGGAGCACGTCTGGAGGTATGTCATTGTCTGCCCCCACGGTTCGTCGACGTCTGCTGCGCCTTGGCCTACGTGCAAGGATTCCCTTGACAATGAACCACCGTCGCCTCCGGCTACAATGGGCTCACCAACACAGCCAATGGCGTGCCGATTGGCAACAAGTCGTCTTCTCAGATGAGTTTCGCTGCAATCTGGACTATAACGATGGACGCGTACTCGTCAGACGCTACAGAGGTGAACGCCTTTTCCAGGAGTGTCTTATTCATCTTCATACTGGACGAACGCCTGGCGTGCTATTGGATATCATGGGCGATCCCGCCTACTCCAAATTGTAGGAACCCTGAACAGCGGGCGCTACATCCGGGAAGTTGTGGAGCCCGAGGTCCTACCCCTCCTGCAACGCATTCCCGGAGCTGTATTTCAGCAAGACAATGCCCGCCCACATGTTGCTCGGAATGTACAAGCCTTCTTCAGTGCATGACAGGTTTCGCTTCTTCCATGGCTTGCACGTTCCCCGGATATGCCGCCAATTGAAAATGTCTGGGATTACATCGGACGGCGACTCGCTCGTACAGCTCGTCGGGTAGAGAGTACGGCTGAACTTTGGCATCAGATAGAGACCATCTGTAATGCCATTCCTCAGCATGACATTCAGAATCTGTATAATTCGATGCCACGACGTGTACAGGGTCTCATCGCTGCGCGTGGCGGCTGCACAAGATATTGATTTTCGTCCTTATTTTTTGTTTTATTGCTCTGTAAATTTGATCGTTCATTAAAACCACTATAAGTAATACGTGGAATAAATTTCATTTATTTCTGTGATGATTCTTTCATAGTGTTGCAATTTTCACAAACAGTAGTGCACCCGCTTGTTACGATCTGTTGTCTTGTTTCTAGACACATCAGTTTTAACTTGCATTTTACAATGAATAATTCTTGCGACAATGAATCCTTGTAGTGAGTGTCTGTATGGTGAATGGATAAGTGTGTGGTCCTCAACACCTCCTATTTCCCCTGGGCCCAACATTGCCACCAAGATTCCTTCAGCGCCCACTTTAAAATGAAGTTTTGTAGAATTGATTGTTGTTTCTAAGCTAGTTTGAATGTGAAAAAGAATATATGTATAGTTTGAAACTTAATACGCTAATTTTTGTAGTCGAAGTTAACAAACTTCCATGACTCAATGATAGAATCCATATCTTCTCATATATTTCTTTATTTCAATATTGATTTAATTTCTGCCAAAGAATGGAACGCATCATGCAGCGTATATTTTATCATTTGAGTTGCAAAAGAGGCATTTTGTATGCAATTGGCGAAAAATAAAACACTTTTATTTTGCCATGCAAATGAAAAAGGCAATATCCCGAAGGTTGGTTATCTTGGATTTATGATTGTGACTTACTGTGTGTAAAAAAAAAGTCTAATACTTAACAATATGAGATAACAATATGATCACTTAAAAAACTGTGGAGTATTTCATTTCATAGTGTTATGAGATATCCACATGTACTTTTTTATAGGAATCATTCTAACATCAATTAACTTCAAACTTTGGGATACTTTCTTCTTTACTAGCATGCAAGTAGTAGCAGCCGGTCACATTTTCCGAACTATTTTTCCACGCTCATCGACAGACAGGAGGCCGTGCAGTCTGAACAGTTCCTTTTCCTGCTCATCTATTAGGGACAATCTTTTTTCAATCTCTTCCTCTTCTGCTGCTTTCAGATGCAAAAGCGACGATGATACGAACTTCATTCGACGCTTCGTTTCTACCGGGTTAGACGCGAACTGGTGCATCTCCATCCCCAGGGCTTCTTCCAAAGCATGGATTCGGTCCCGTTTCTGTCGAATATCTGCTCGCAAGGCCTCCGCGAAAGCTGTCCAGTCTGAATTTTCCTGAAATAGATAAAAGTGTTATTAATTTGGAAGTACTGCCTGGTTTTTTTTAAGCATTGGTTTATATTGAGCGAACCGATACACCTGTAGTATCTAATATACCCTACCAAAGAAAATTTTATCCAGCAAAAATTCCTATTTATTTGAAACGTGAGGTGTCCATACATTTTTGGCAGCATATGTATGTATAAAGGACGAAATATCATTTTCTATCTTTCCTTTCTGAGCACTTTTTACTTGCTGTTGTTTTGTGTTTGGCGCAGCTTGGTCAAATATGGCCCTCGCACCATAACACCTAAAAACAATAACCAACCTTTCTGGGCATAAATTATCATAAAAATCTCGTATTGATTACACAGTTTGTTTTGACGATTTCAGTTTCTTTTTCATTTCAAATGCAGCTGGCGTAATAAGGGAAATTGCATGCTTGGGTCAGGAAAACTCACACCCGGATAAAATGCAAGACAAATTATAAATACATCAAAACAGCGAATTCAAAAACAACTATTACAAAGATGAGAAAAATCACGAAGTTAGACAATGTCTCTTGCTTCCCAATAACTGTAAAAAATAGATTTATTCGATAACGCAGGATCGTGAAGGAGATGGTCGGCATCCCTAATGAAGGTGCCCCGGCAGAGAGGGTACAAAGGGGTGTCCAGAATTTCAATGGAGTGCAGGTCGGCTGCAAGGCAATCATGGCCAGTTGGCAATCTTGAAAGCGGCTTGGCTTGAACCCCATTTGGAAAACTGCAGCTGTCTTTTCACTAACACAATCAGGGAGCCAACGAAAGCTCCTTTCCAACATTTCTCTTTAATCCTCCAAGTGGATTCGACGAGATATCTTGTCCATCAAGATCTGACCAATTGTACTAATGGCGAGATATCTCGTCATCAAGATATTGCAGATTTTTTTATGATGGCGAGATCAAGATCTGGTCAGTTTTTTCTAATGACTAGACGACAACGGCTTGATGAACGAGATATATCGTCCATCAAGATCTGATCAGTTTTGTTAATGACGAGATACCTCGTGGAGGACAACCACCAGGTGGGTTAATTTGATGTTGGATGTATGGAGGTCTTTAATTTTTTGACACGTAAATAATGATTTTGTGAAAGTTCTAATTGCGACCGAACATTTGTTAGTAACATAAAGAGCAATTGATTTTCCTCCGTCTTATTTCGCTGAATTAATAAATCCAGTTTTTACAAAGTTTAAAGATCCTATCACTAACCCAATAAAAGATATTTGTTTTCAGAGACTTGTATTGTTTGACAAAACAATACAAGTTGGTAGAACGAAAGATAAATACGTCCGTCTGCGATCAAAAGCTTAAGGCTACGGACAAAACTTGAAGCAAGCTTTTGTCTGACCCTGTTCAACCTAATTTGCCACGACATATTGTTTGACATATTGCTACGGCAAGTTTTCGAATATAAGTGGAGACGATTTTTTAAGAGGACACTTACACCGTATTGGTGTGCATGCTTCTCCTGATGCCCCTTTTGTTCGACGGGGAACTTTATGGATTTTAGTTATCTCTTATCTTGCACTTTTTTATCTGACGATCACATCTTAGTTGACGACCCTTTTAGCCGATCTAATTTGTACTAGGCTTGCCCGTAGGAAATTATGGCCCCTGGACTTTTCCTGACGTAGGAAAAAATATTTGAGACAAAGGAAAATTACCTTCGCCAACTTGATATAGTTTTCCCTAAACGTATTTTGTACTTGAGAAGTCCTATTCAAGACTACGTTGATCAGAGATTCGTAGTGGTCCCTTTGTCTACAAAAACGGCTGTAAAGATCAGTATCTCCTACGAATACATTTTCTTCCTGTAACAAAGACATCTAGTTATGTATAAAGGCATGTTGCAAATATAGGATCGCTGATAGAAAAGTTTTTTCCGACATTACATATCTTTATTACAATGAGACATGTACAAATTTTTGAATGAAATTCATTCATTATGCATAACTTACTTTCGCATGAGGAAAACAAATTACTTTTATATTATATAGAATTTAAAATCAATGTTCGACTTCACGTTTTTAGTATTAGATCCTCACACTCTAAATTCCTCCGTGGTTGTATTTCTCTCTTCTGCGTCAGTAAACCTTTCAATGTGTGTGTGCCTATTACTTGATATTGCGTGTCTGGTGTCTGGCGCAGCATGGCCAAATATGGCCCTTGCTCCATAAAGTCCCAAAACCAACCAAATTCACTCTCTGAAAATACAGCCTCTTGCTTTGTCTTTCTCAAAACCATCATAGTTGCTCAGTATAAAGCCTAATATATTAAATCTTTAAGGTTAGTATGAAGTCAAAAGGTGAGTTAATGTGTGACTGAAATCAAATTGAAACAGAAGACAAGAAATAATCAACTGTCAAAGAAATGTCAACTGTAGGCTGTATGTCTCTTGAATACTGGGATGTTTTCATAAGCTGCTGGTAGCTTTCTCAATAGGAATAGGACTGCTACGATTACATTTTACGGAAAGAGGATAAACACAATAAATAAAATTAAAAACTTCCAAATGATGGGCAAATTATTTCTGTTGAAGAGCTTTTCCTTTAATCGGACCTTCAATCTATTTTCATTAAAACAGGTTTTTGAAGCTCAGTCAATCCCTGGTCGTTTCACACTATATATTAAGACTAGTGAACATTGCCTAAAGCAGAGGTGCACGTCATACAGCCTACAGGTCGAACCCAGCCCGCATTCTGCTTCTGAGTAGATAGAAAATGCGGGTTCTAAATCAGTGGTGGAGAAGGTGGTGAAATCGAGTGGAGTTGAGTTGTACCGGAAGTGACGTCATGACAGGAAGTGACGTCATAACCGGAAGTGACGTCATAACCGGAAGTGACGTCATAACAGGAAGTGGAGTTGTACCGGAAGTGACGTCATAACCGAAAGTGGAGTTGAGTTGTACCGGAAGTGACGTCATACCTAGTGGAGTTGAGTTGTTAGTTTCGTTTTCGATGTTGAGTTGAGTTTAGTTGTTTTCTTCCTGCTTCGAGTGGAGTTGAGTTGTTAGTTTCGGTTTCTCGGATTTCGTCGAATAACACGTGTTTACGTTTTGGACTTGCGAATTTCAGAGGGATTGGATTTAAGGCAAATTTCAGAGCGGTTGGATTTAAGAGCTGATTTTTCTGTAACTCGTAGCGCCATCTATTAGTACTTTTTGAGTAAAAAAATAATAAAATCTTTAAAACATATTTTTAAAACTAAAAGATGTGATATTTTTTTTGCTGGGATCGAACTGACTACCAAAAAGTACTCGTAGTCGAGTGTTAGTTGGATGAGAATATAACCATTCGGCCACGAATACCTGGTTACTTACCGAAATATAATCAATTTAAATCTGAATACATTAAGTGCGTAATTGGCTGTTAAAATAGTATAGATTGCTCCACCACATCAATAAGTTCGATCAGTTTTTATCTGCGTTTCTGACATAGAAAGGTGAATGTGGTGGAGAATGACGTCATTCCAACGTGTTCAAACGTGGAATCAAACACGTGGTGGAGAATGTGGTGGAGAATGACGTCAATCTAACGTGTTCAAATGTGGAATCAAACATGTGGTGGAGAATGACGTCAATCTAACGTGTTCAAACGTGGAATCAAACATGTGGTGGAGAATGTGGTGGAGAATGACGTCATTCCAACGTGTTCAAACGTGGAATCAAACACGTGGTGGAGAATGTGGTGGAGAATGACGTCAATCTAACGTGTTCAAACGTGGAATCAAACATGTGGTGGAGAATGACGTCAATCTAACGTGTTCAAACGTGGAATCAAACATGTGGTGGAGAATGTGGTGGAGAATGACGTCAATCTAACGTGTTCAAACGTGAAATCAAACACATGTGGTAGGCAATGAAGTCACTCGAGAGTAGAGTAGAGTTGAGTAGTAAGTTTACCTCCGCGTTTCTGACATGAAAACGTGAATGTGGAGAAGAAAAGTTTTAGTACCGAATCTGGCAATGGTATGTAATAAGGTTATTTGTGGACTCGCAGAATGGCAACACCTGGACCCATTCTAACAGGTCTGACCAGTAAGATTCTTTTGACTGCAAAATATCCCAGAGGAGGACGTGTCGCTGCCCTGAAATCTTGGAAGTGATATCACTTGTATCTTCAAACGTGTTCATTCCTGTTCCTTAGTGCTTTTAGTGGAAAAACATGAAGCGATCATTTCCTTTTGGATATACTTTACCCTTTACAGATCAAAAAGTGAATATGCATTCTGGGGCCGATGTACTTTCATCTCAAGTATCTGATTCATCAATGAATGAACTAGGTCCAAATAGCTTCCATTTGGGTGATACCAAATTTGCTGTTGTCTCTTGCTTCAAGGGAATTATCCGCGTGCATATTCGTCATTATTACAGAGATCAGCAGGGAGTGCTGCAGCCTTCCAGAGAGGGAGTTTCTTTGCTTCCTAAAGTCTGGAAAGCCTTCTACGAAGCAATTCCTAGCTTTCGCTCAAAGAACGCTAGCGATGTTATTATCGTTTCAAGAAGCCTTTTACTCTCCAAAGAAATTCGGGGAAACGAGAAATGTGTGAGTTTTCAAAATATGTTTCAAAAGAAAGACTGTGCTTTTCAACTAACTGCAACGCGCATTCTTCTCTCTGTGAAACAATTGGATCGACTGGAAGCTGTATCGGAGGAAATTACTGAAGCCATTAATGAAGGATTTGTTAATGAATCCCTCGATTATTTTGTGAAAGAAGAATTCGTGAAACGTGGAGCAGGAACCGATGAGAAATATTACGGCGATCCTGATAGATCTGAGAAAGTGAGCGAACTTACCGACAGAGTGGCTAAACATCTAAAAGTACTCATTTCGGAAAAAATAAAGAAAATGATGAATTGTTTTGGATGTGAAAACAACTTTGAAAATCAACTTGGGCATGAATGTATGACTATGAGTTTAAGTGAACGTTACGATCGGTATTTCCTAAACGCTTTATATGAAATCGACTGGAATAGATTCGGAGAAACTTTAACTTCGGAGAATATGTCCTTGAGGTATTTATTCTTTGATTTTGACGTTCTACGTTTTGTAAATACAACAACTCTGTACGAAACAGTACGGAGGCTTTATGTTAATGATAAATCTGATAGTTTTACATGTTAAAGAATATAAATATGTTTTGTATATATATATATGTATAATCAATAAATTCTTTGTTTATCTTTTTCAAATGTGTCTCTCTTTATTTTAAAATGTATAAGTACTTATTTTATTACTTTTCTTTTTTTTTGTATTTGTATACATACTTTTACTTACTGCAGTGTCATTTGACACATTTAGAATTGTATATTATACAGTCTGTTATTAGAACTAAAAAAATGACAAACAAGTAACATATTTCTGTAAAAGACAAGTTTATTCAAACACAGACATGTACACAAAATAAACATTCCCTTACAAGCTTCCGTGTATTTAACATTTAATAGATTGCAAGTTCACAAATTGAATAGATTTGTAACATTGACATTTTTTTTCTCTTTCAAAGATTTTCTGAAAAACTTTCTAGAGATCTTTGACGCGGCTGTTTCTGTTTTGGAGAATGAATTGTAATTTTTCTTTCTCCAGGTAGATGTAATTCCATTGTATCATTACACATATTTAAAGAGTAATCATCTATGATTCCATCACTATCACAAATTGTTACATAACCTTTATCGAGTATCATTGTAAGGCCAAATATGAATGCTGAGATTCCCATGAAAATAAGAACAGAAAATGCTCTTCTCTGGATGAGTTCCATTGCTTGAAATGAGACATAGACCTTGATTATAATCAATATATACTGCTTGAAACTTGAAAGCCTCATCTACTTATGGATTTTTATAGCGGGGAAATAACTGATGATTTACAGAGGAAGCCAATTACAGACTCGTTTTGGGGTTGGGGTAGGCATCACTTCTTTCATTACCCTCACTGCCTTACCGAGTTGTTGAGGTATAGCAAATTTATTTTTTACAAAGGAACTGGGGAAGTTAATTTCCTTAAGTGCATCTTTAAACTGTTCTTGTCCATTCACGTACTTATCCATCTTTCTTTTTCGCACTAAACGGTCTATCAGGTCAACAATATTAGAACTTTTCACTATATTTTACCTTTATACACAAATTCTCCATTAGGCATCCAAGAAACAACCTCTTTATTGCGTTTTAAATAAAGAATAATATTTGTAGTTAATCCAATTAAGTTTTTGGGAACGGTCTTGAGCACCATCTCCTCCACATTTAACGTTCTTTCTTTCTCATTCGCAATATCTGTTTCCTTCTCTGGATTATCTGACAGTTCTGAATTAATTGATACAGATGGTGGATTCAATACATTCACGTTAATCCTCCTCTGCAATACTTGATTGTATAACTTAATTTTTTCATCATCATCCATTTTATTAACTAAAATACTTTTCATCTCACAATCTAATTCACTCAGCTGTTCGTCTGAAGGTATATGTCTTGATAATCTCTCCTCTGGAACTAAAATCATTTTCCTTGCATATTGCATGTTTTTACTTGTTAAGTAGAGTAGTCAAGACAGTGAGTGCTGCGGGTATTAAGATATTTAAAAACCCTCCTTTTTGAATAATAATTTTTCGCTTTTTAGTGAGGGTTACTTTTTTATCTGCTAGGTCTCTAAGCGTATGCTTATGACGAGAAAGTTTTTTCTTCTGTTCATCTGTTAAAGGAACATTCCCTTTTAAAGTGTTCAAACAACATTCAGCTATGCAATGGATGCTAGATTTCGGAAGATTTTTTAAAAAGGCTTTCCGACATTTTGTGGGGCATACAGTTAAAAGTCTCATCCGTTGCACGTCTCCTTCTGTTAAAGGCATGATGAACAATGAATTATTTGCAAGTTGGGAGTTTATTTATTTTAACTGATAAACACAAGTTTCTTCTCCTGGAAGGATTTTTGTACGCAGTCGCATACGCTCTTCTGTTTCAGATTTCAAATCTATAAGTAAATAGCTGAAAGGCTTTATCGTGGCGTCCTCAAACACTTCAAGAAAAAAATGTAAATTTCGAGGGTAGAGTTGTCGACCGAGGTGTATAATTTGACTTACATCACGTCGCGATTTAAATAAAAACATGTAATGACAGTTTAATGAAATTTCTCTGAATTCTTTTCCTTTATGAAACAAATTTTGCGTTACAGTCATCACAGATAAATTCATATGATGAGATCCTTTTGTATACAAGTTTGTTATTCTTTTATCACTGCCACATTCAGAAATTAAATCGTCATATATAAAAAGTGTATTATATCCTAAATATTGCTTAAAGTTTTCGGGTATTCCTTCTACAAAGATGATATTTGGCATCTCATCGTATAACTTTTGATAGATTCCATAAAACCACACTATTTTATCAAGGGTAGGATGAATTATATCTGTGTGGCTGTTTATCAATTTTTTCAAAAAATGCGACTTGCCTGATGATGTAGGTCCACAGACAAGAGCAGTGAAAGGATGCTTTAAAGCGAATGAATTCATGGTTACAAATGACAGAAGTAAAGACTAGGGCGATTACTTATACTTTTTTTATTGAAATAAAGGTACATGTATATTCGAAATTTTTTTCACAAAGTTATACACACGTATATCATTATTTGTAGACTGTCTATCAAATAATTTAACAGTAAATTCCATAGATCTACTTCTAGATCTTTGATACAAAAAGTATACACAATATTGTCCACAAACAGCAGTTTTAACACTTTGAAGAGGTATGTCGTTGTAGACCACATGCGGAACTTTTTTGAAGTAGTCATGTATGTAGCCCAAAAAATACGAAGGTGGTTGACCGAACGAATCGAAAAACTCTACACTTGTTGGTGATTTCATATAAACAGCTAACCAATGAGTCCCTGGTTTGTGATGAGGATCGGTGTTTAAAATAAATGCAGCCGGAAAACTCTTAAAATTCTTGGGAATTCGATCACTTGGGAAAACTCCAACAAAATATAAACGTGTGTATGCATCACTTCGTAAAATGTTATTCAATTGTACCACATTCATATCGAAAAATCACACAAAATATTTCTAGACTTCGTAATTTCGATCACGTTTTGAAATTCTGCATATACCAGCACTGAAACAGTTTTCGGTAAAGCGTTTGCAAACTTTATTTCAATGCGAAGATTTCCTTGATGAATTAAATTTAAATGGTTGCCATCACCCAAGTCTGGTGTTAAGTCAAAGGCATATAGCGTGTACCCTTCGGAAAACTCATCTCTGTTAATATAGATACCTTTATTGGATGAGAGTTTTTCACTTCCTAGGAGCAAACTATTGTAAGCACGAATAAATTGGCCGTCGGCATAATTAGGATCCAAGGGTTTGTAGCTGATAGGATTTCCATCTACGTAAACGCCTATGAAATTTACATGGTTATGCTTGAGGTAAAATGGGTTTGTTGGGTAAGTGCCACTAAATGAATCATGATCGACACATGTTACAACTATCCGTTTCGGGAGTTGCCCAGAAAATATGTTATCCTGTGAAAATGAGAAAGAACCTTTCGATACTGAATATAGCTTACACAAAACTCGATCCATTGGATATTTTGCAGATGATTTTTCTAAGGCTTTGGCATGTCCAATTAAAACACCTGGACTGACTTTCACTTTCCGGATGAAAAGGGATGCATGTTCAATAACAACGTCATAATTTGCTTTTTGAGGAGCAATGAGACAAAACTCCGGTTTGCTGCGTATTAACTTTAACTTTAAGTCTACCAAGTTGAGTAATAGACGATCTTGATAAAACAAGTCGCAATGTAAATTTCCAATCATATCTAAAACTTTACTCTTTTCAATCATAGAAGCCCGTTTCTTCAACCCTGCATTTTCACTTGAAGGATCGGTTTCATCAAAGTGTCCTGCTGTATCTTTGTAGAAGCATTCTGAAATTAGGAAGCTTTTCTTATAATCAGAGCCGTAATTGAGCAAAGTCTCAATGTAAGCTCGGTAAGGGTAAGTGTTACTGGATGATGAAATTAGACGCTCATTCAAACTCACATCGACTTGGGAAAATAACGAGTGAAGAAATAAGTTACATGGAGCAACTTTTTCATTTTCTGGTAAAACTGCATTGTCCTTTACAACTTTAACTTTTACATAGAGTTGGGTTGCTGATAAATCGATGTATTCCTCACCACTACCAGATATGTTGAATTCGATAGGTCCACCATCACGAATATTAGCTATGGGATAAAATTCAGACCACTGCCCTTTTTCAATAGCTGTTTGAGTCGGTGGCATAAGAAATAAGTCCAGTTCAGATTTCACAGAGGGTAAGGAATCATTTCGTATTAAGGCCATGCTAAAGATTATGAGAATATGTCAGGTGCACACAGCTTGCGATACTTCTTTCGAATGATGCGTTTCTTATTTGTGCGTTTCCTTTTATTTCCTCCAACCATTGATTTCACTCGAGTGGATACTTTATCGGTTAAAGTTTTCGTTGCTTCTTTAGCTCGGTCTTTGATAGCTGACTTTACATCTTTACCTTGCAAGTAATCATTTGCAATATCCACCCCAGATCGAAGTGCTTGCTTTCCCAATGCTTTCGCACCTGATTTAAATAAAGGAAAAACCATCCTAAACATGCTTCGAAAAATTCCACCCAAGCCACTTCCTTTCTGCAGAGAGATGCCTTTGTAATATGACAAGCCATTACCTGCTTGCTGAGTATAATAGTCTTCAAATGTTTTGGTGCAACAACGATAAGGTTGATACATTTTGTTCTAGAGATTACAAATGTCTCAAGCGAAAATGTAGTTTCACTATCAACTTCCCGCGTTCAAATGAGACGTAACGACCAGTGTGTGTCCTTATAACGATTTCAATCGAATCAAAATTTTTTCTGGAAACTGATAAATAATGAGGTCTCTCAAATTGTTCTTGAATCATGTCACCATCTCTTCCCTTCACTGTCAGAGTTCGTAAAAGAGGAGCTAAGACCCCACCAACAAATTCAGGCTGAATGATATCGGTGTAAACGTACAGCAAATGTAAATCAACATTAGGATCCGCAACAAAAGGACTCTCAGTGATTACTGTATCTATGCCTCCATTTCCTGGAATAATATTTTCTCCAATCACTTTATTAGGTTCAAAACCTAAGTTTTCAGCTAATCCCTTGGATAATCGCAGCTTTGCTCCGTTAGTGAGCTGCAACACCACCTTTTTTGTGTGTTTGTTATATTTCATTTGAATTTTTATGTGCTTCGGAAATGCATTTAAAATGTCAATCGGAGAATCATAAAATCCGCACGCTATTTTTCCATTCGTTTTTACTCCGTTTCCTAAATCATATTCGAAAGAATTTTCACCATCAATAATGTTATTCCACATTCTGGGATAAATTATTTCAACTAATCCAACTTCCCATTCACCTGAGAGTTCTAGACGTTTGGGGAGTTTCGTGTAGAAGTGAGACATTGTGTTGCCAGGATAAAACTCGATAGAGCTGTCGCTGGGCAGTGTGACGTAGAAACTCATTGTGGGTTATGGAAGCGAAACAAATTTAATGAGCAGACTCAATTTATCGAAAATAAGTCTTTGGAATGAATCCAGGCGTTAAATTTGCGAGGATAACCTCTAAACTTGACAAAGTATTCCAAACGTTTCTTAACTACTCTCTTCTTTAAAATTTTCTCAACATGAAAAGAATGCGATTTTTTAACTTTCTGCAGTTCTTCTGAGTAAAATGTACCAGTGATTATTTCTCCCATTAAATCTTTTATCTTATATACTGGTAGCTTTCTACGTATACAACGCTGAATCGTAAATATTTCCTCGGACCAATTATTTTCATATCCTTTCTCAAATGTTAATTTAGTCTTTGCAACCCTAACGAAGTCTCCAACCTGAAATTTGAATGGAATCTCCTTAACATTAGTTTTATTTACATCTCCATATAAGGTATTCCACACTTGTTTTTGATTTTCAACTGTTACATTAATAGGTTCTTTTTTTATGCTGCGATGGAGTGTATGATTATAACTGTGTACGAGTTGGTCTAAGACATCTATAAATCGATAGGTGTTTTTATTGGTAAAGTATTTCCACATTTTCGTTTTCAAAGTACGATTGAATCTTTCAACAACACTAGCTTTGGTTTCATTATTTGTCGTGAAAAACTTTACTTGGACAGATTTTAAATAAGATTGAAATGATTTATTTGTAAATTCAGTTCCTTGATCTGTTTGTAATTTTTTCGGTTTTCTTTCCTTGAAAATTGACTTAAATGCATTTACAATGCTAGATCCATTTTTCCGTTTCAAAGGTATGACCCATGCATATTTAGAAAAAATATCTATACATGTTAACAGATATCGATAACCATCGTTGTATTTTACAACACTTAACATGTCTACTAAATCCGATTGCCATTGAAAATCGATTCCCCCAACAATAACTCTGTTTCGCAGAAAGTTGCGACGAACGCTTTTATGTAGGGTGTATGCATTCTGACTCTCCAACCATTCTTTGATAGTCTTTTTTGGAACTTTCCCTTTCATTGCTTGATACAAGGCATTTATTCCACCAAAGCTCCCTGGTAAGCTAGGGTCTTCATAATACTGAGCTAACTCGTCTTTACCCATTCAGTCCAGTTACAGAGATGCAACTTCTGTTACTTTACTGATATTTCTACTAGAAATAGTAAAAAAACTCAAACTATACTTCCTTAATTTCATCTACTTTCTATCAAAAAATATATATAAATCTTGTCCAATGGTAGATTATATATATACATGCTTTCAAAATAGTGGTAGAGAAATCAGTTTTCTAATGCAATAACTTTTTCATAACAAATTGCAGATTGTAACCATAACATGAGAAAAATACTTGTTTGTAAGTTTAAATAAAGAGAGAAACATTTTTTTTAAAGAAAAAAAAAATCGTTTATTAAATAATCATAATCAGAGCATGTATGTAAACAATAATGTACCCCTCAATACTAAACTGACCCATATGGCCAAGTCATTAATACTTCTTTTTTCTTTTTTTTATAAGCATAATTCTATGTTCCTTGACAAAAACACAATGAATTTCTGGGGTAAAGTTAGGGAAAATATTTTTAACATCTAGTATAGTAACACATAGAATTTATATATATATATATATATATATATATATATATAAAATACATCTCATATTAATTTTTTTAAATCAAATACAAAAGCAATCAGTACAGCAAAATACGAAAGCATTCAGTACAGCAAAATACGAAAGCGTTCAGTATAGCACAATACGAAAGAATTTAGAGCAAATATACATATATACATTACATCAGACAAGCGAGTAATGCCCCCAAGGTAGCGTATGAATACCATCATCGAGAACGTATCGTTTGGAATCAGTGGAGGAGAGGGCAAGTTTATTTTGGGTTATTGAATACAAAGTATGATGCTTGGATTTGATTAGATTCATCTTTGCATGCTTATTTCGTTTATGTAATAGGCATTTTAGATAGTCATCAAAGTTAATGCTTTGTTCAATTGACTGTTTTTTGATGCCTTTCAGTTTCTTAACTACCTTCCTACCTTCGACTTTGTACGAGTACATTTTTGACCTTAACCCTACGAATTCGGTCATAATACTACCACTATTCTCGTCCTTCATTTTACCTACTATTTTCTTATTTAATTTGGGAATATCATATTTATTGTTTTCTGGGAAATCTGAAGTGTCATAAAGGTCCAAATTTTTTTTAATATCTTCGAAAAAATCATTTGTGCGAATATGATAAATAAAAGAGTCCGTATCAGTATATAATAGTTTTGCTTTTACGTCATATTCATTTTTTATCACATTATAGTGAAAATCAGTCATTAAAGTTTTGGATATGTCCAGTATTGACATACCAATACAGATGGGTTTGTTAAAAATTAGTTTAGTTTTTTGCATATGAATGGCTACTAAATTTTCTGAAAAAATTGTCCTGCGATTAAAATTAGGTTTAGCTATCAATTTTGAAGCGGACTTTTCGTTTGAGCATAACCGAATGTCAACTCTTCGTCGAATATTTTCGATGGTTTTTCCAAATATAGAGTTGTTCATGAGTTTAAAAAAATCTTTTTCAAAAGAGTTTTTAGCTATTGCTCTCATATTTGTATTCAGTTCTATATAAGTTTTTAACCAATCTGTTTCTATAAATTTTATAGCTCTGTTAATTTTTTTTAATTTTAGACCTAAATCCAAATAATGCAAAAGAGATTTATGATGAATAACATACCTCTCCTTGTGAGTGAGCGTTAGTAGTAAGCGATTTTCCTTATACCCAGGAGGAACGGCATTTAGGGCAGCTAATGGATAATCACTATGTAGATCATGGAGTTCCTGTGGATACTCCAAGTCCACATCTAAAATGTATCCATTTTGGTCATCATTACGCAGTGTATCTATATCAATAATGTTGCACCACTCAAATCCTTTGAGAGGTAGTTTCTGGGACATCGCCCAACCATACAAATTATTGGCGTCTAGGTAGAGAAGGTAGCTGGAGGGCTGAGAATCATCATAATTAGACATATATTTATTATTTGCTTTAGCATGTCGATGAGAACATTGAGAAACTCCTCCCCTGATTCCTTGTTCGACAAACATAAGCATGTCATAATCTGTTAAAAGTTCTATTTTCACTCCGGTACTCTTCAACATGGCATCCCAAGATAGTCCTGGAGCGGTATAATACCATGCAGGATCTAGCTTGTAGGATGCCATGCATAGTTTTCGAAAATTTTCGAAAACGTCGCAGAGCAGTAAAACATCAGTTTTAACATATAAGTCCGAATATTCTCCGAGGGTTTTAATGTTGAAAGATTTCCACACATTTTTTGCATGAGCGTAATCACTATCCGTAGTTGCTGTTTTATTTAACACATTATAAAATTTTTCTTGAGATGGAAGTTGTGTTTCGGAAAATTTATCCATGGAATCCATGTAATCATACGGGTACACACCCTTTCTTATCATAAGTTTCCAATTTGAAGGAAAATGATTCTTCGTATGGTGAAATTCATGTTGTAGGAGATTATTCGCGAGGGTATCTAAACTACTGGCCATGAATTTCATTGTGTCCAAAAACCTCAAATTAAATTTATTCCCGGTTTTTTTGCTAATCGAGATGTATCTTTCTTCTGTATTCGGAATCACGGTTATGTTTTTAGAGTCCTCCGCTAATTCCCGAATAAAAAGATGCGAGTCATAACCTGCGAGGTTATGGAGAAAAACCGGGATAAAATTTGGCAGTTTGTAGTTGAAATTACATGACGCATGTGCCGGTCCTCGGTAATTCCCAGTCACATGGTCATGATCCCTCACTTTTATGTCTCCAGCTGAGATTGGCTTCTGACAGATGAAGCACACATTTGATTCATGGAGTTTTTTCTGCGACTCATTCAATTCCTTCATCGGCACAAAGTTTGTGTACTTTGACTCGATGATCTGCGCCTCCATCTGAAGGCATTCTATGAATTTCCGCGAAGCATCTTCTCCTCTATAAACTACCGGAGGTTTGGTTTCTCCTCGACCGACTACGTAATAGCAGAAGCTTACAGGCTTGTGCTTTTCGTACACGTTAGTGTATGAGCAATCATCGTCAAAAGGAGCACAGGTGGATACTTTTTCAGTCAATGTTTCAAAATCAGCATAAATAACGTAAGGCACGTATTGAGAATGCTTGAAATTATTAAAAAAACCCCACTTCTTCTCTTCAGAAGGCATCTCTATTTTGCAAGGAACATTCATTTTGCAAAGCTCAGAGTGTAAAGTTAAACTATCGTTTGAACTAAAAAAGCTTAAACATCGTCTACAAATGAAATGTCTTCGCTTTCCTTTGGTTAATTGACTTGAAACAAGACGTGAAAGACTAGTAATTGTACAATAATGAGATTTTTCTTTCTCTTTAATAAATGAAAGATCAACGCGTTTATTTTTAATTTTGGGTGTGACTACTAATGGAAAAATCATCATATCTTTACAAAAAGAGTAAACGTTAATAGAAATATCATTATTGTTTTTTTCAAATATTTTTATTTCTTCTGGTTTTGTAGGGAAACTTATCCCAGAAAAGTTAAAAGCATCCTTAAAGTTGACATAGTTTGAAACTCTGGATGTATTTTGATCTGCTGGAAATAATGCAGCTAAAATGGCCCAACGAAAACATTCATTGTCTGAATTTCTAACATTTACAACCGCACGTTTTAATTTTATTTCATTTGGTAACTCTATAAAACTAGTTCCTCGTAAAGGTAAATATTTATTACATCGTATTTCCAATTTAACAATAGATTTAAGGGCCCAACCTGAATCCTTCATTTCAAATTCTTCGCTTTCTTTTAAAATTTTTTCTGAAGCAATACTGAAAGCGTAGTCAATTTCATTTATAGATAATAATGCAACATTTTTAGTTTTAAAAGAACACTCTTTGAAAAGTGAGCCTTCCGAGAAACGTTCATAGATACATATAAGTAGAAAATTTACCTTTACTGCATTCTGCTGATGAACAATTTCTGTAATTAGTTCCACAGCTGCGCTCCTCTTTGCCTCCATAAACTCGAAGACATCTAGTATGCCTTGCGGGTTCGAAAGAGTCCAAGTAGAGAGACGATTTCCAAACGCACTCTCTTTCCGTCGCACAGTTCGAGAAGAAGCTCCACTCGTTGATGTCGATGCTTCAGGATTCACTCCACCCGCTGATGTTGATGGTCCAGGATTCACTCCACCCGTTGATGGTCCAGGATTCACATTATTACCCCCTTGAAAGTTTTCACTGCGTCTGGGCCGCTTGCTTTTCTCAGGGTTAGCCTCGCCGGGTTTTTTTCTTTTTGGAGGTTGTTGATGGAGGCTTTTTTTATGTCGCGTAAGTGCGTCAAGTCTTGAAAATGCCTTATTGCACACATCACAACGGAAATCATTGTTTTCGTGTACACTGGCTACGTGTCGCTGAAGGGTTGATTTTCTATTAAAGTTTCGCTCACATAATATGCACGGAAATGACTCCTCGTTATGCACGGAAGAAACATGACGTTCCAAATTAAACTTGGAGCTGTAGGTGTTGCTGCAAAGTCCACAAACGTGTGTATTCATTACATATGGTATACTGGCTTGCAAAGTTCTATGAGAAAAATGAGAATGCGTCCCTCTCTCACACACACAGGTTAAGTATAAGAGGCAGGAAAATGAGAAAGCGCTACACACGCTCACAGGATAGAATGAGAATGCGAAACGACTACACGTACTATCTTGAAATACAGGTAGGGGCCGATCCCTTGGAATGCAGGACAAGTACGTACAATGCTTTGGAATGCAGGAGGGTAGATAACAAAAGGCTAGTTTCAGACATGAAAGAGGGGTGTACTCAATGCCTTGGAGTTCAGAAGGGTAGATGACAAAAGGACTGGTTTCAGGACGAATCGGCCTCAGAAAGCATATCCACTTTTTGATCTGTAAAGGGTAAAGTATATCCAAAAGGAAATGATCGCTTCATGTTTTTCCACTAAAAGCACTAAGGAACAGGAATGAACACGTTTGAAGATACAAGTGATATCACTTCCAAGATTTCAGGGCAGCGACACGTCCTCCTCTGGGATATTTTGCAGTCAAAAGAATCTTACTGGTCAGACCTGTTAGAATGGGTCCAGGTGTTGCCATTCTGCGAGTCCACAAATAACCTTATTACATACCATTGCCAGATTCGGTACTAAAACTTTTCTTCTCCACATTCACGTTTTCATGTCAGAAACGCGGAGGTAAACTTACTACTCAACTCTACTCTACTCTCGAGTGACTTCATTGCCTACCACATGTGTTTGATTTCACGTTTGAACACGTTAGATTGACGTCATTCTCCACCACATTCTCCACCACATGTTTGATTCCACGTTTGAACACGTTAGATTGACGTCATTCTCCACCACATGTTTGATTCCACGTTTGAACACGTTAGATTGACGTCATTCTCCACCACATTCTCCACCACGTGTTTGATTCCACGTTTGAACACGTTGGAATGACGTCATTCTCCACCACATTCTCCACCACATGTTTGATTCCACGTTTGAACACGTTAGATTGACGTCATTCTCCACCACATGTTTGATTCCACATTTGAACACGTTAGATTGACGTCATTCTCCACCACATTCTCCACCACGTGTTTGATTCCACGTTTGAACACGTTGGAATGACGTCATTCTCCACCACATTCACCTTTCTATGTCAGAAACGCAGATAAAAACTGATCGAACTTATTGATGTGGTGGAGCAATCTATACTATTTTAACAGCCAATTACGCACTTAATGTATTCAGATTTAAATTGATTATATTTCGGTAAGTAACCAGGTATTCGTGGCCGAATGGTTATATTCTCATCCAACTAACACTCGACTACGAGTACTTTTTGGTAGTCAGTTCGATCCCAGCAAAAAAAATATCACATCTTTTAGTTTTAAAAATATGTTTTAAAGATTTTATTATTTTTTTACTCAAAAAGTACTAATAGATGGCGCTACGAGTTACAGAAAAATCAGCTCTTAAATCCAACCGCTCTGAAATTCGCCTTAAATCCAATCCCTCTGAAATTCGCAAGTCCAAAACGTAAACACGTGTTATTCGACGAAATCCGAGAAACCGAAACTAACAACTCAACTCCACTCGAAGCAGGAAGAAAACAACTAAACTCAACTCAACATCGAAAACGAAACTAACAACTCAACTCCACTAGGTATGACGTCACTTCCGGTACAACTCAACTCCACTTTCGTTTATGACGTCACTTCCGGTACAACTCAACTCCACTTCCTGTTATGACGTCACTTCCGGTTATGACGTCACTTCCTGTCATGACGTCACTTCCGGTACAACTCAACTCCACTCGATTTCACCACCTTCTCCACCACTGATTTAGAACCCGCATTTTCTATCTACTCTTCTGTCTGGTGGGGGCCGCGGTGGCCCGGTTGGAAGAGTAACGAACTAGCAACCGAAGGGTTGCGAGTTCGAATCCAGCCAAACACCGTCGTGTACAAAGGGGGCTGGTGCACGTTAAATCTGTCGTGGCCTCAAATGTCCTCACGTTGGCTTGGTGTGGAAGTTTGGAGAGTGGGGTGCCAGCTCAGGTGTTGCCTCGTCATCTGACCGTGGTTCAAAATTACGTGGTGTTGTCCTCGGATCTTTCCCTCTGGGATTGATCCCGGACCGTCACCAATAGCCCATTGTGTTGCTCCAGTGTGACGTTAATTGAAAATACCAAATACCTTCTGTCTGGCCTGTGAACATCTGACATCTATTGACCCTAGACTAAACAAAATTATTTAAAAAAGCTATTTTTATTCAGTGGTCCAAATTTTTAAAAGGCAGATCTAGGAATGTCCGCGAGATAAGATGAAAATGGTATAAACTGAATTCTAGGAAGATGTAGACAGGTCATTACATTTTATGTCTGAGAAAAAAAGTCGAGTTTCTTTGCCTAGAACGACAAGGGATCAGTGTGTCTGGACAAGGTGTACACCTCCTAAATGGAGATAATTGGTTTTCAATGTCCAACAACATACAAGTCATAATTTAAAATTTTGCGTTATAAATACTTTAAAAAGTAGGAAAAGCGTAAGTTTAAAATTTTAACAGCCCAAAAAATGTAAAGTATGTTTAGAATGTATGTGAGCAAACTTGTTCAATTATGAACCAAAATAAGACTAAATTCTGTGTAATTTAATAAACGAGAATTTGGGGAGGTGGAATATATTGAAGATTTCTACTACAGGACTAACTCCAGACTACAAATCTTGCTAATGAAAAATCGCACACACACATCGATTTTCACATCGATATTTATTAAATAATTTCCCCTAAATGACAATTATTTGCTCACTCAACTTCTTCCCCTTCTAAAAATATATGACATGACCCCCTTTCTTCACAATCCAGCCCGCAACACTCATAAAGTTGTGCATCTCTGGTTTATGTGCTACATTATTCTCATTGTGGTATTTGATTGAATATCGTGTGATATGGTACTTGTCTACTTGGAAAAAGCTTAATTTTTTATATTATGTATAGAAAACATTAGCTACATTTCACTAACGTACGTGACACAGAAATCGACATTATTTGTGTAAAGTTCAATTTCAACAAAGGATATAAACAATATAAAATCGACATTTACGGGATTCATTCGCCAATTTTGCCGATTAGCTTCAATGTGCTTGATTTGAGTTATGGAGCAGCACAATATGAACTAGAACTACACGACAAAATTCTTTAATAGTCTGATGAGAGAAAGCGATGATGAATCTGGAAGGTAGAAATCAGTACAGAAAAGAAAATACGAAGCAAAATAAGTTTAGCGTTCAAAAATGTCGAATCACCTTGGAACAAGGGAATGGAACGAAATTGAAGACGTTCATAATCTAACTGTGGTAACACTTTAGATTGAGGTGCGCATCTTTGCCATGCATTTATAAAAAATGAAAATTCACACCGGTAAAAGTAAACGAAATGTTGCTACATATTTTTGGATAGATAATTTGTTTCATTTAGTGCTATGAAATCCATTTATACGAATATGGATGCTATATTTATTACAAAAGGGTTGAAATAAGATATGAAACGTGAGTAACGACACTCTGCCGTCAATAGAATTAAGCAATTTAAAAAAATTCAACCCAAATGCTAAGTGTGGGTCTGCTAGTTTTCATTAATAAATGTATTCTGAAGGAAGTCAATCGAAATCAGTTGTACCTTTGAAATGCGACTGATTACTACAAAAAATTAGATACAATGAAATATAAAACACACACGTCTTACCTTTATATGGGACTTCAATACCCTTTTTTCGTATAACCTAAGGAGTGCCCACCTTAAGGCACTGGCTGATGGACAGTTCTGAGTGCAAGACAAAAATTCCGAATGGTATCGCTCCAGAAGCAGTTCAACTGTTAACAACTGCAAATAAAGATTTTGTCACATTCAAAGAGCAGCATCGTGTAAGAGCATCAGTCTGGTGAAATACGTATTTAAAAGCATAATTTGAAACGAGTTTCACTAAACAGAACTTTTGAGAATAAAATTTATAACTCAAGATTTCTGTCTAGAGCTTTAAGATTTCAGCCCGTGATAAATTCTTCAAAGCAATTGTTAATGTGACTATTGA
Source organism: Meta bourneti (assembly GCA_933210815.1). Classification (NCBI taxonomy): domain Eukaryota; kingdom Metazoa; phylum Arthropoda; class Arachnida; order Araneae; family Tetragnathidae; genus Meta; species Meta bourneti. Next base: position 86,769,755 of record OW119929.1, read on the forward strand.
AAATATTGTTATATTGTCTTGGAATTCGACAGTTTTATATACATGTACTTACTTGACGTGTATTGTGTTGCACACTCTTTTCCGTAGACTTCAGCCTCTCGTTCAATACCAATTCTACCCGTTTTCTTGTTTTTAGTTGAGCAGCAAGATCGCGATGTACTTCAGTAATCTGCAACACAATGACAATTACTAACAGGTAACTAAAGTCTAACCAAATGTCGCATAAACCGTCATATCCACATTGGATGTTTAATATACATGTGGGATATGGTTTCCAGAATAACTTCCTGTGTGTAATCCAGGAAATGAACAAGCACCATGATGTCCAGACAGAACCGGCGACGGAAGATATTCTGATTCCTCAGACAGTTCCATGGAAAGACTCGAGAAGAGGATAGCGTACGGCCATGTCTGATGATGTAGCGAAGTATTTCACCTATAAATAAGTTCCCCATATCCATTGTAAATAAAGATCTTTAATTATTAATAATGTCGCTTCCATCCCCCCTTTTAATACAAACTAGTAGTCGCCCAGTGGTCGAAATTCGACCATAATTCATTTAATTTTTAAGTTTGAACGTTAATAAGGTTCTTTTGTCAAAGAGTTATACCTCTATATTCATTGCATATAATTTTTTTGAATTTTGTTCTATTACGTAAGCTGCGAGCATCTACAAATACGTCATAGGAAAAATGCGGTATAGCTTGGTTAAGCCATATCTAAAAAACAATAACGCGTTGTTTGACATTTTCTTGGGGTTTTTTATTGCTATACTTGACCACAGGTTTCGCCAAGGCTAGACAGTTAATTTGCCTATCTTTTTCAAATTCTATAAAATTTAAATAAAAAATAAATCCAAAAAATGAAATAAGGAATACGTGCTTCGTATTTTTTATATATTTTTTTTATTGAAACAAAAAAAAACGGGTGGTTAAAAAAATAAATGTTGTCCATTGAACTTGAAATAGTTCGACATTGAATTTAATGATTCAAAACTTCTGTGTAGACGATGTTTTTTGTAAAACTCTTTCATCGTTTGCTAAATGCCCTTGACCGTTATATTCTGAAATATAAAATCTCAAACCATCGAATGATAGAACTCTACTTGCTGCGACGTACAATTGACCATGTGTAAAAACTGGCTGCCTCAATACAATTCCAATTTTTTCGAATGTTTGTCCTTGAAACTTATTTATTGTCATCGCAAATGCAGGTATAATTAGAAATTGAGTTCTTTGAAAGTTAAATGGTAAAATGGTTCCGGAATATGTTAAATTTATACGTGGAATCAAAATTCTCTTATTGCGTGCGGTTCCAGTTAAAACTTCGCAATCAATAGTATTACGATGCATAAATTTGATGCGCATTCTTGTTCCATTGACTAATGCTTCCTTTGTATTTAAGTTTCTGATCAGCAAAACGATGCAATTAACTTTCAATACTAACTTATGTGGTGGCAAATTATGCCAAATCTCATATTCCTCCGTTCGCGCAATGTGCTTAAAAAGGGGTACAAAGTTTTTTCTTCACGTATTAATATATAGATTACAGTATATGAACGTAGACAATGAATGTTTTATTTTGTTTAATTTAATATATTTGTAACGCATATTATACATTAATTTTATCTTTCTGCACTCCTTCTCCATATGAACTTTAATTATGCCAAATCTCATACTCCTCCATGCGCGCAATGTGCTTAAAAAGGGGTACAAAGTTTTTTCTTCACGTATTAATATATAGATAAGAGTTTTATGTATTCTACATGGGCGCTCGGCTCGTGCTTTTTCAAGCTTTACCCTTCCGTAAACAAACTCGCCACAGAGAATAACAGAAGTGAAAGAAAACAGAAGTGGCCCAACGTAAATTAAGCGAACTTCGAGTGATGAATTATCTTGCAGAAATGAACTGATGTGTGTTTGAAACCGAAAGAAACCTGATTGGATTACCAAGCTGTGAAACAGTCTACACTGACAAAATCCGATTGGATTACCTAGCTGCGCAACCGTCTAAACTGGGTACGAAATTTTGTTTTTGTGAATAATTGTTTTGTTATACTTCATCATGGCAAACACTCTTGGTGATATCCCCCAGGATGCGCGAAAGCATAAAAACAGCATCCACCAAAAATATCAAACTTTTTCATTCTTTGATATTCGAAACAGACAATGGAAGACTTAACAGATCAGATTTGAGAAAAAATTTTGGACTTCATCTGTGATCTAAAGTTGAAAAAGAAACAGTTCTTAAAAAAATTTCTCTTTGCCCGATCTTATTTCAAACCAACATTTTATCTAACAGCTGACATAAACGAATTAACTGATCGAATCTTGTTTGGATTATCTAATTTAGACTTTGATCAGTGTGCGCAATTAAATTCTGACGAATGCGAAAGTGAAAACGAAACAAATTCTCGTCCCAACACAACAGCAGAAATAGTTTCTCACAATCATTTATTGAAAACGAAACTATTATGTATCAACATCCTATAAATCAAAAAGAAAGTAATTCTGGCTTACATCATACCATGCTTAATCGAAACGAAGAACATTCTTTTTCTTCAAACTAAACTATTCATGCTCGGCGAAAAAGTATTCCACATTTCCTGTTGTATCCAATTCTTTTCAAGAGTGTTTGCCTATTCTTACTCAAGGATAGAAGAAATGTTTGCTTTTTATAATATCGCCTCCGATCAACAAAGAATTTTGTGTACTAAAAAAGTTCTCTCTCTCTCTCTGCCGGATTCCAACCAAACTTCAACCTCTGCGACCACATGAGAGACTGGTTCAATTAAAAACTTTGAATTACATTCACAAAACTGAATTGAACAAATATTTTTCAAACATTTTTTTCCATTGTATATTTGTGTTATCGATTCCTACGATGCAGACTACATGACGTATACGATAGGAAAAGACGACCAATGCAGCTTCTACTTGAGACAGCCACACGATGAAAAAGCCCGCGTTACGATGATCAACCACCTGTACACGATGAAAAACCCAGTCATTACGACCAACACATGCACACGACAAAAACCCACAGTCAATAAACTTATCACTGCACATGATGAAAACCCACAGTAAAGATGTTTACCACTGCTCACGACGAAAAGATGCTTTTCAACAGAACGCTGCTAGTAGATCCTGAAATCAACCCAACGTTGTACAAAATTGCTGCATTATGAAAAAAATGTAAAAGAGCATCCCAAACATACTAACACAATTTTCTTTTTTTTTCCTTTTCTATTTTTCAGATAGTGATGATGTCCTATTCCCATTTCGTATACAGCCGGAGAACCTGGCTATATCAAGATGCCCGTGTGTGGGATATGGTTTCAAGAACAAGTAGAACCCCTGCCACTTCCTGTGTGTGATCCAGGAAATGAACAAGCACCACGATGTCCAAACAGAACCGGCGACGGAAGATATTCTCATAGATTCCGCAGATAGTTCCAGAGAATGACTCGAGAAGAGAATGGCGTACGCCCATGTTAGAAGATATAGCGAAGTGTTTCACTTGCAAATAAGTCCCCCTATCCATTGTAAATAAACATCTTTAATTGTTAATAATGTCGCTTCTATTCCTTTTACTGCAAATGAGTTTTATTTATTCTACATACATATTGTGTGTTTAATGTACATATTGTGTGCTTAATGTGTGTAATATATCCATACTGTATGAGTAACATTATGTACTTTAGAAGCATATATGTTTAATATCAACACTAGCATAATACTGGTATTTGGGGATGCTGAGATTGGATCGAAAGCAAAGAACTAATCGCATGCCTAGCTTTGAACAACCATATAAATCAACTAGATCCGTCGTTATTTCCTTTCCTCAAAGACATTGAAATACTAATTATTGTAGCTTTAAGTTAAAAAGAAGCCCAAAAGGCGCAATTACGCCCAATCCTGTCATAGAAAATCCCAAGGCTGTCTTAGAAAAGCGGGGAAATGAAGAGAGAATAATAGTCTATGCGCAAGGATCCATTAATCTAGATTGTGTGCTAGCCTCAGTAGGACGTTCGAGGTAATGGAGAAGGGTTAAGACTGAAGTTATCCGTTGTGCATGACAAAGACCATTAACCAATCACAGAAAGAAGCATTTGAGGCTGAAAGGATGAGGCATCAGCAGTCCTCGGTTGGTTCTTTGTAATGAAAATCAAGGACGGTGAAATAGGAATTGTCGTCTCACTTAGATTTATGTTTTAAAAAAGCCCCTTTATTGCTTCATATTTCATCTATTATTTTTTTAGCCATAGATGTTTATGTTTTTATTAGGGGATGCGGAGCTTCTGACTTTCCATGAACGCTATGCCACTGCTTTATACTATATGCCTCAGATGCATACTGCATGCATGAATTTAATTCAGACACCAATTGTGAGAGGTATACTGTGATGAAAATTGTAGGGGATAGCTTTACCTAAGTAAACCTACCTAAAAAATGAAATTTTGTTGGTAGTAGAATTTACGTCACATTGAAGCAACACAACGGGATATTGGCAATGGTTCGGGATCAATCCCATAGGTAAAGATGCGAGGTTTGTTGGTGGGTAGTTTAATTTACATCGCATTGGAGCTGCATAACGGGCTACAAAAGTTCCGAGGACATCTCGCAATTTTTAATGTTATGGGAAAATGTTTTTTAAGGAAAAAAGTAACAGCAAACAGCTAGAAAAGAAAATTTCTCAAAATTATACTGTCTATGTGTAACTAATAAAGATAATTTTTATTGTGTTCAATTGTCATTTGCTTTTTGTATTTCTCACAAATATTCCAAAAAATCAAATACTTTCGAATTTGAGTGAAGGTATTTTTTCTTATTAATGAAATTCTTCTCATAGTTCTTGTCTAATACTACCAAAATTATTAAATGAATATCCTTTTGGTTATACTGAGGGGTAAAACTTTGTCATTATACCTACCTACCTATTTATTCTTCTTTAAACTGTTGATTTGATTTAGGCATAAAATTAAGTTTGTCATCTCATGGGCTTTATCAAGTGTTTCATAAAATTTACGGCTTCTTTCACCAGCTGAATCATATAAGATTCTAAATCGAAGTCTTACTCGTTTTATTTAACAAGACAACAAAAATAAATTATCATTTCCATGCATTTTATATTTCTATTCCAAAGTAGAATTTTGTCTGAGTATATTTCAAAATAAAAAGGTTTTATTTTGCCTCGAAATTTACTTATTAGCGGGAAAGCAGTATCTTTTTATGGTAGCACTCTTAGAAAGTTATAAGATTATAATCACACATCAGTGCTCCCCAAACTTTTTATCGCCGCGGCCCGGTCAACGTTTGATAATTTTACCGCGGCCCGCTGAGGGGGGGGGGAACGTTGATTGTTTATATTTTAGATTGTTTTGATTTAATAATTTTAATTTAATTGTATTTAAACATGCCTTCAAAATAAAATACAGTTACACCATAAAATGAATATAAAGTGATTTAACATTTTAACTCACTAGAACGCTAAATCAATGAGAACCCTGAGCTTGTTTCTTTGCAACGTGACGGTTCCATCTGGGGGTAATAGGAGACAATGACACCCGAAGTGTGCTGCATGTTCAGTTTATTCCGTTGTTTTGTTTGCTGTCACTGCAGAAAACTCCGCTTTACACAGATAGGTTGTCGGAAATGGCAATAGGGATTTAAATGCTGTGGTGGCAATCTCAGGGGATTCCGCCATGACTTTAATCCAGAACACCGGCAGAGTTGTTGTCTCGAACGTAGTTTTAAGGCCGCCGTCATTTGCAATCACCAGCAGTTGATCTTCTTGCACAGACATGCTAGATTCGCCTGATTTATTGACAAATGGGTCGCGGATCCATTCCTTACCAGTTCGTGGGTCTTTTGTGGTTGGGAAGTAGCGCTCGAACTCTTTTAAAAGCAAAGACAAAAAGCAAAGATCGTGCACCAACTGGGAGAATGAATGTTCAGGCTCAGTCTCGCCTAAAATCCTCGCTAATGTCTGAAACATGTGCAAAATGCTTCTGTTCACGGGCCGTCCCCACAACTCCAGTTTGGCTTTAAATACAGCTACTACTTCTGCCAACTTGAAAACAGTTGTCATTTTCCCCTGAAGGCATAGATTGAGTTCATTGAGCAGGCTGAATATGTCACATAGGTAAGACAGTTTTGCGACCCATACCTTGTCACTGAAATGTGCTGCCAGCGGTGACTTCTTTTCTGAGAGAAATCTTTGCAATGGCTCTCGTAATTCAAATGCCCTGATTAGCGATTTTCCTCTGGATAACCATCTTATTTCTGTGTATAAGAGAAGGCATCTATACTCCACGTCCATCTCCTCACAAAGTTGCTCAAACAGGCGCGAGTTAAGGGCGTGTGCTTTGATGTGGTTAATAACTTTAACGACATCAATCAATACGCTGTTAAATTCCGGTGACATTTTTCGGCTTGCCAGCATTTCCCTGTGAATGAGACAATGCGTAGATTCACTCTCAGGTGCAACCTCCTTAATCCGAGCAGTTAAACCAGACAGTCGTCCGGTCATGGCAGCAACTCCGTCTGTACATATGCCGATACAAAAGGACCATTTTAGTTGTCCTGATATATAACCATCCAGTGACTTGAACAGTTCTGCTCCTGTGGTGTTGGTTGGCAAAGATAGTGCACATAACAAATCCTCATGCACATCCTCCTGATATAGATATCGCACATAAACAAGTAGTATTGCCTTGTTGTCGATATCTGTAGATTCGTCAACCTGGAGTGCGTACCACGATGATGTATTAATCCTCTCCAACAATTGTGTCTCAATGTCTTCGGCTATTTCTTCAATGCGCCTAGTCACAGTGCTAGCCGACAAAGGCACATGTGCTATCTTTTCCACAGCAGCCTCTCCTAGAAGTTCACGGCAAATGTCTTTAATGGAGGGCAAGACCAATTCTTCACCGACAGTGAATGGCTTTTTAGCCTTAGCAATACGGTTAGCCATCAAATATGATGCTCTCAGTGCATTCACCTTTATTGATGTGGTGGCCCTCATAAATTTCTTCTGTCCTTCGTGTTCCCATTTTTTCTTTCAAAATACTCCAGGGGCTTGTCTTTTAATTCAGGGTGCTTGGCGTTCAAGTGGCGAAGCAGTTTTGAAGGTTTCATTGCTTCATTAGAGAGCTGGTCGCCGCAAACTATGCAGAGCGGTTTTGGTGTGTGGGAATCACCTGTCCCGATAAATCTATATTTCAAGTAGGACTCATGCTATTGTCTGTTAAAAGTTACATGTTCCTTTGATGTTGAAGGCTCTTCTCCTGTCTCTTCACTGGGCCTTTTCTTTTTCCCAAGGAAACTTTCTAACGAAGTCTGTTTCGTACTCATTTTTGCTAATTTGCGGGTTAAATTTGAGCAAACACAATATACACGTACACCAAGCACTGTTAAACATGAGAAAGTACCGATGAACAGAGAGAAGAGCGATACACAACTTCTCTTTACCAAAGCTACAACGCCACTGCCGCTTGCAGCCGCTCAGCTCCAGACGTCACCTAAAACCGCCCCGATATCACGATATTTTGCGCATGCGCGGTATTGGTGCGGCTTTAGGTGACGTCTCTCAGCTCCCGGTTAACCTCTCGTCCATGGAAAGTCGCACAAACCCGAGAGAAATACACCACAGTAAATAAAATGGAAATAATTTAATGTTCCTTGGGCGGCCCGGTACCATTTGATCCACGGACCGGTACCGGTCCGCGGCCAAGGGGTTGGGGATCACTGGCTTAGATGATTATGTAAACATTTTCATATAAATATGTGTGTTGTGTCCACGTTACGTAAATTGTTTTAATAAAGTGTTTGTGAGTGTCAAGTCTCACTTGTTCGTTACCTTCAAGAAAGGATTCTCCGTACACGATCACAATGTCGAATTCTAGATTTCACTCAATATTTTTTATCCTTCGTCTTGGGTACCCACCTGTTAAGTAAATAGAAACTTTCCAACTGTGAATGTCTAATTTCAGATTTAATGTTATTTTTATTACATTAATTTCTATATCTCTCTCACCGCATCCAACGGGGGCGTAGCTCAGGTGGTAGAGCGCTCGCTTAGCATGCGAGAGGTACCGGGATCGATACCCGGCGCCTCCAATATTTTTTATTAAAAATCACCAACCACTTTTAACAATCGTAAAATTTTTGGAAAAGGTCATCCTTCAACAAAACGTTCAGGCAGGTAGTAGAATTAATATCGCACTGGGAGCAACACAACGGACTATGGCGACGATCGGAGATCAATTCGGAAGGACAACATCTCGTAATTTTGAACCGCGGTCAGATAACGAACAAAATTTTCACATCCAGTTCGATTGCAAAAGTTTGGTTTGCTATTAACCAAACCGTACATCCTCAACAATGAACTTGTTCCGCCTGCTAATGGATTGGTCAACAAGATCTCTCTTTCTCTTTACAATATAGATTATGCTTACTGGATAGATGAAATAAAATATTAGAAACAACACAGTTGAATCAACTTCGTCTACAATAGCGATAAACTATCGCATTGATCTCTGTGTATTCTATCATCTCTATGGGGCCACTGCGACTCAGTTTGTCTGCTGCGATAGCAACATGAGAGTTGTAGGTGACGTAGGTTCGAATCCTGTTAATACTCTGGGTGTATTTCTCTCTTCTGTGTTAATAACACTTTCATTGTGTGAGTTAGGTTCATTACCTTATTACAGCTGAGTGTTTGGCGCAGCTTGGTTAAATATAGCCCTTCCAACAAAACACAACTAGCCAATCTAAAGACATATAACTAACGTAAAAATAGACCCCTGTATTTATCTGATTTCTAGTTCTAACTCGCATTGGAACAAAAAAATTATTTATTTTATTTAATTGTTGTTTCTCTACAGAAAAAATCCAATTACAGACAACAAAAGTATATGATATAAAAACAAGAGACAAACGCGAAAACAGTTAGAAAATAGATAAAACGAAACACTACATTGAAGCAGATTACTTATTGTATTAAAATCATTAAGAAACATATCAAACTCCGAGAAAGCTCTATAATGTTTAAAAACTATAGCAAATCTGTTACGGGCATTCTTTTTTAAAAGATTTAACAAAAAATAAGTGAGACGGTTTCTGGTGATATTCCTGGAAAGGTTAAAATCAATACAAGAAATTTAAACGGTTGAACCAATTTTGTCATGTAGAAAGTTGTAAATTTTTTTTGCTAAAGTGATGTCCAGATGGAGCTTCAAAGTAATGCAACCGAAACGATTTCGCAATTCAGAAAAATGTGTACCTGAAGATTCATAATTCTTAAAATATACATATATATCTCAATTTATTTTGCATTCTTTCAATATATATGGCATTCGTAATAAGGATTCCAAATTACCGATTACTTATAACCGTGTCGACGTCAACTGTCATTACGTCGTTTAAAAAGGAGGGTCGTTATTCAGATAAACAAGAAATAATACAATCTAAATTTCCAAGTAGCTCTCCAATTTTATGCCTTTCCTTGCTTCAGTAATGACACACCTGTGCCGAAGGCAATTTCCTTCACAACTTGAGCGTTCCAATCATCACGCCGTACCTGATTTGTTTTTGATTATTTCTTTATTTGTCCATAGAAACCCGAGGCATATTTTCGTTTTGTTAATCTGATTTTACTACCTGTTTTCACCGTGACATACTAAATCCACTGACTTTCTTGCACCGGGGGCGTAGCTCAGATGGTAGAGCGCTCGCTTAGCATGCGAGAGGTACCGGGATCGATACCCGGCGCCTCCAATTTTTATTTTATTAAAAGCCATCAACCACTTTTAAGCAGTGAAAATTTTGAAAACTCCTCATTCAACAAAATTCTTGGATCCTGTTCAATCACAAAAATTTAGCTGGCTATTTTTGATTAAACCGCATATTCTCAAATCAAATTTGTTCCGCCTTCTAATGGACAGATGTTGAATTTATCAGCAAGATCTCTTTCACTTGACAATACAGATTGTGTTTACTGGATAGATGAAATAAGACTTTTACGGTCAGAATTACAGGGTGTTTTGTATGTAAGGGCACCATTTTAATTCGGAATGAGTTTTAAATAAAATACCTTTAATTTGATTTCTTTTTTCGTACGATTTTCTTAATTAATGATTGGAAATTTGGAGTGAGAGCATCAATGGACCATTTTTTTTCGAAGATGCTAATGAAACTGCTGTTGCTGTCAATTGCGAACAATTCTGTGCGATGTCATAAAATTTCTTTCTGCCTGAAATTGATCGACAAAGATTACAGTCCATGTGGTTTCAACAAGACGGATCAAAAAAGGTCATACAGGTCGTGTTACCATGCGAATTGTAAAGGACACATTTCCTGGCCGAATAATGCCTCAATCTGATGATGTCGATTGGCCTTCTAGTTCCCCTGATTTGAACGCGCTGCGAGTTTTTTCTATGGGGCTACTTAAAGGAATGAGTCTACGCTAACAAATTGACAATGTTTCAACAGCGAAAGCAAAGAAATTGAGCAAATCACCCCGGAAATGTATTCACACGTAAAGAAAAATGTGGTAAAAAAAGCCCATATTTACAGTGAAGCCGGAGATGGTCATTGGGCCGATGTCCAAATGCGGGTAGTTCCATAAATATGGTCCTTACTTGAGTAAACAATGGTAAAAAGATTTTAACAGAAAATGTTTTATTTAAAAGTTATTCTAAAAGATTGTGCCTCTACGCCCTTTGTAGAAACAGCACCGATGTTTTGTCTACATTAGTGACCAACGATCGTATTTATCCTCAGCTGGTTACCTCTGTATTATGTTAGCTCTTGGGGGCTGCCGCGACTCAGTGGGTTTTTCCACTGCGCAAACAAAATGGTGGGATGCAGGATCGTATTCCTGTATTTAGTTAAGGTTCGATTCCTATAATTTACTCTGAGTATATTTCTATATTCTGTATCAGTAAAAAGTTTCCTTGTATATCTATGTCCACTACTCAGACGTCTACTATCTTGTGTTGGACGCAATTTGGCGGCCCCTGCGCCATAAAACCCAACCAATTCATCAGCTCTGTGAAGTTCATTCAAAAAGTAATGAGATTGTTTTGACATGAGTCAGAAGTGCAGTACAGTAAGCATAAATAGTCCAGCCATACACTTGAGCAGTACACGACAGAACATACGACATGCGCATGTGTGGTCAGTCGTACAGAAAATATGTTGGTACTTTCAACTAATTAAGTGTTTCAGGAGCGATGCCCAAGCGATCTTTCAACTTCTGAAAGGTGTGTTCAGTGTCCTCCTTCAACAAGATGTTCAGGATATCCATAGGGACATTGTTCAGTTCAGTATTGATTCAAAACAATGCCCAATAAATTGTTTTTCCACTTATTGGATAGATGGTCACACAGGTCTAGGTCTGATGAATACATAGGAATTGTGGTAATCTCTCGATGCCCCAGATCTTGGTTGGTTGGATTTTTATGGCGCAAGGACCATATTTTACCATGTTGCGCCAGATTCAAGACAGACAATATCAAGTAATGGAGATACACACACAATGAAAGTTTTACTGACACAGAAAGAACCTGACAGGAATCAAACTGCAACCAGCAGGTGCCCAGATCTTGGACCTGCTGGGGGTAAAGCACTCGATTTGCCTTAAGGGAACTGAGATTCCGAATTTCAGCGACTCTGCATCCTAAATGGATTCTCTGAGTTATAACGGACATCTGCATCGAATTAGGAATATTCTCAGTGGTCTTTGTTGTGCAGAAATGACTCGATAGTATTGACTCTAACCTCCATAATTGATGCCGAAAGCCTGGCGGAGCTAGACCCATCTTCCAGTCACTATTCACCATTCACAAATTTCCTGATGCACTCTGCCAATAGCATCTTCCATATTGGTTGTTTTAATGATACCATACAATTATGTGATGGTTTCATTAAAACTAGCGCGAAATATTATGATTATGCAAAATACGTTCATGTAAATATACAAATTAATTTTTTTTTTCAAAATTGTCAACTTTAAATTTACATTGATAGATTAAACTTTTGTTTTAAAGTTCAGTAATTGGGGGCATTTTTTTTTGTACTTTTTGTACTAGTAATTGCACTTTTGCTTTAAAGTATCGTTATGAACAAATGACTGTCCACTGATTCAAAATTAATAATATTCCAAGTTTCACTTGCCAATTACAAGTAATAAAAAGTACAAATTGCTTTTGCTGTTCAAAGGTTAACGGCAGCACAGAATTAAAAATCCTTTGCCGTATATACCGAAACAAGCGTTTTGGTTCCATAGGTGATATTCATGACACATGTTAAGAGAATTTTTATTTCTTGCCGTGCGTCATTTTACGACTCTTTCTTGCCTACCTTTATCATTAACATTTGCACCTGAGGTTTTGGTAAGTGCATTTAATTTGAATACCATATTTCTTAATATCTCACTACACGGAACGGGGGCGTAGCTCAGATGGTAGAGCGCTCGCTTAGCATGCGAGAGGTACCGGGATCGATACCCGGCGCCTCCAACTTTTTAAATCGATGAACTATAATTTAGTTCAAATTACATCAACAATTGATTAGAACCTCTAAAGTTCCCAATGCTTTCTTGTCGACCGATGCAGAAAACGAATTTGCACTGGAACACCAATTATTTCATGTAAGTTACGTACATAAATAATGAACATTTTATAATTTTTCGCTTTTCCTACTTTTTTTATTTGAATGTAATTACCTTTCTCTGTTGGAACAATAAAAACGTTATTAAAATGAGAATAAAGAGTTGAAACGCACTGGAATATTTAGATATAAACATGATTAGAAAAGTGGTAGAAAATGAGGAGTGAAAGATTGGATTCATCATTCATGAAATAAATTAAGAGATTTAATCAATGACTCATCAAAGTAAAATTTGCAATTACTCCACTGAATCCCCTTTTCCCCGTACCTCCTTCTCAAATGTGCTCGGATGAGAACCCCGTGGCCATTTTGTAGTTTTTATGAAAGACTCACTGATTGAGAAGTCAATTAACAAGAAACTAATTAATTAACTATAAATTAAGGTTTATTTACAGATTGATTATAATTTACAGACAAGTTTTAAAAGGACTGGGTAATTTAAACTTAATTGACAGATAAACTTCTCCAAGCAAGCTCTTCAGTTTCCGAATTATCTGTCCTTTAGTGTCTCTTTCGTTTATTACCATTGGCAATTTAATGGTATAAGAAATCAGCTTCTCTTACCCTCTCCTTCCTTATATTCTCCTATTCCTTCCTCTCTCAAGCCCTGTGGTCATGTAATTAGCACACTGAATCCCTCTGGATTGGGTTCAAATCTTAAGCTGAACATTTATATTCTTAGCTTTTCGGATTCGTTTTCAAGTTATAAGACCCGTTTAATAAATTCTCGAGTAACGAAATATGATTGCAGAGAAAACGAAACTACCTAATCAAAGAGTAGCAAGTGTTCGCAAAGAAATCTTCGGTGACAATAAACAATATTTGTGATTCAATGTTGACTCATCTCATTTGAGTCATTTATAACACACTGGGAAGTTCAGAATAAGCTACTCATGCAACAGCATGCTGATATTTACGAACATTGGAATAAGTTGTATGTCAACCTGAAGTATGCATCCAGTAGTTTTTAAGTTAGTGATATCAGTGTCGTCAAGTTAATATCACAGTGGTGCAATTTGTACAAGATTTTTTATTTTTACGACAGGTTAAATTTAGCTCCACAGAATATATTTTCATTTAAGATAGATTAATTGCACTTTTTAATATGCTTTAGTTATAATAAAGTTATTTTAATTTTCCTAATCAACTTCCTCCAATGATCGTATTTAACAGTTCTAGTAGCGTTTTGAATAATAAGAGAGGTGGTATTGCTATACGTTAGACCATCCTTTTTCATCTCATGTCACACATAAACCAATTACTAAAATTCTGCGGTATAACAGAAAATGTATTCAAATTTTTGCCGATCTGACAAAACAATAGATCTAACTTTGATTGATTTACAAAAAAATAATAGTACTTAATAACAATTACCTACCCTTTTTGATTCAGAGTGGCATTTTAAAAGTCATTTTGGAACAGATTATTTATAATATTTGTAATAAAAAATCCTACTTAAAATTATTTATGCTGGTATAACTTGAAATTATGTTAACACGCTTGTCAAAAGTTTAAAACTAAACAGTTGAAATGAATCTTATGCAATTTAAACTGTTTCACCATGCTTAAGAAACACCAGTGCCCTGACACACCGGTTGAAAATCCCTGCGTTAGACTAATTGAATGTTGAATTTGATTATTGCTTAGAAGAGCACCTTTTGAAGTTTACTCTTTGCATCCATGAGGACTTCGTTCTTAATCTTCAGAATTTCCTCATATTTCTGTATTGTTGCGTCCCCTATCTTGCTCAGTTCATCTACTTCCTCTTCAAGCTTCGTACTAACATCACTCTATGAAATATAATGACTGGTAACATTTGTCTTGGGATCAAAAAACATTATCATATATTAACACTAATAAAGTATACAAACTAAAGTGATTAGTTAATCCTATGTGGTACAGTATAAAACTTTAATGAATGTTTGTCACACACCTAAGCTAATCTTTGTGCATTTCTAAATAATATATGTATACTGTCAACTAAGCATATTTCAGTTCAATGAATCCAACTTTTCCTATCTCAAGTATCTTAGTAAATTTTTATCATTCAATGCACAATATGAAATACTTTTTCGTCAATAAATATAGTATAGAATGTAATCTTCAGATTATCATACATCAATGTACCAATCACACAAATCTACAAAATTTCATTTTCCTATTCAAACATTTACATGAAATATTAGAAAATTGTTGTCAAAGTATTGAAGTATTTATTGTTGAATGCTCTAATTTTTTATATTAGATTAAAATGTAGATGTCTTCTTATTTTATTCCAATGCAGATTAACCATATTAATGAAGCACTGGTGAGAATACTGAATTTGGGAAATTAATGAGAGAAATAAAAAACTTAACTTTAAATGAAAGTCAACTCATTAAATATTCAAGGACTGTTATTTATCAGTACAGAGGACTTTCAAAAATTGATGTGTAATTATTTTTAAGTACTAAAACTATTCGTGGCAGCTACAGGTTGAATTTCTTTACGAATATAAATTTCATTACCCCAACTCTATAGGTGGTATTTGTGCAAAAATACAAAATAACTTTTATGTGTGCTGCAGAAATTGTTTAAAATCAAACAATCACTTACGCAACCATATTCAATTGTCAAAACAAAAAGCTGTATGAGAATCAAATGCTGCCCGTGAAGTTTTCATTTTTGCTACTACTCATTAAAATTTGTCAATTAAAACTACTAATTACCTCCTTTTTTCGTTCAGGTATGTTATAACTTTGAGGTTGAATTTTAAAAATGTTAAATTTGCACAGTTAAACTGTGCAATACCATTTTTAATAGGAACAATTAAAAAGCCTTCAACGACTAATAACGATTTAATAACTTAGAAAATATTCTAAAATGGCCATTTCAGCGGATAAAGGCGTCCACCATCATCAGGACAGAAGTAAGTCACAAGAAGGCACTCGAGTTCAAATACGTTCTATCTAATTGGCGCAGTGTGAGAGATAGAACTGGCATAACGATCCTTAACAAGCAAGTCTCATCCTTCTGTGAGGTGCACCTACAGTGGATCCCTTCACACGTGGACCTCAGGGGAAACGAAGTAGCGAATGATTTGTCAAAGGCTTGGTTGTCGATGAACCATTGTCCGATACCCACTCATTGACGTTTCTTGAGCTTTACTCTATAAGAAAAAAAACTTGATAAGCTTGGATCGTTCCCCCGGTACACTCTTGGTATAGTGGGGATTGCCCCGGAAGATCTCTTGCTCTCAATTGAGACAGACATATTCAGACAGCGCTCTCCCGCTTTTTCAGTATCCATCTGAGGAGTCTCACATTTTGCTGTGGTCGCAAGATTCATCCTGCTTGCCTTAAATGCCAGTCTGACCAGGCCTCCCCAGCACATATTCTTGAGTGCCTGGAGTTGTTTTCTGAACCTCTTTTGGTGTATGACTTGTGCGGGTGAATGGGCTTGTGGATTTGGTATATGGAGTTAGACTTGGAGATTAGCAACAACAAATATGTTCTTCTAAAATAGTGTTGCCTCAACTTAATTTTTAACTAAGCCTTTCCAGGTGGCGTGTAAAGGTGGGGAAGTACTAGAGTCATTCACTAGTGTGTTCGACAACGAAAATAGATAAGGTTTCTCTGATGCTTAACTCGAGAATAGGTCTCGGAGATTGAACAATTTTTGCTTGTTTGAAATCAAACTGGTGAGAAAATCTTCAACAGTGTTGAGTGATGACAGATTTGTTTATTACTGGGATAGATTTGTGTTTTCACACTAATCTATTCTAGAGCAACACACTTAAACTCGCTTTTCTTCTTATGACTTACTTCTGTTCATATGATAGTGTACGTTTTGAAAAACTTATAAAGCGTGTTAATGGATAGAAATAGACAATGTCACTTTTTCTGTTTTAAATCGTTATCGGTCGTTGTTTGAAGGTTTTTTCAATTTTTACTAAGATTTTCATCTGTTCATCAACATTCTAAATATCTAAATAGTTTTTTATAAAATGTACTTTCACGCGAAGAATTTCGTCCATTCTAGCAATATCATTGTGCGCTTGAATTATTAGGGCCTGGATTTCTTTTGAGACGTCCTGTAGGTGACGATACTTCTTTTCCTTATCCTTGAATTCACTGTCTAATGCTCTGCAGCGTTCTTTCTCAAAGTTCAACTGAAATTACCATAGTCATTAAATGCAAAAATCTCTGGAAAATATTTTCAATACTTAAGAGAAATAATACTTTTTGCATCGAATATTTTTAACCCTTCGAGTGATTTCGACGAGATATCTCCCCCATCAAGGTCTGACAAATTTTGATAATAGCGATATATCTTGTCATCAAGATATTGCCAATTTTTTTATGATGACGATATCAAGATCTGGTCAGGTTTATTTTCTAATGACGAGATACCTTTTCTAGACAACCACCAGGAGGGTTAAGATTCTCTTTATCTATCCAACATCATCATTCAGTTTTTGAAGTTATGTACAACTGTCGTAATTTTACATGTAATTTTGAAAATGCGATCTTTTTCAAAAACAAATTCACATGGGTTAAGACAAAAAAGTCAGAACTGTTATACCTTTTCAACAGCGCTTATATAAAGATGACTAACACAATAATGCCTTATATCAGGTGTGGCTTGCCTGACATTCAGTGAAGAGGAATTGACTGTGACCACATACAAAATATAATATAATTAATTTATGAGAGGCATTTTCTGTCAGGCTAATGTAGGTGAAGGTAGAGTTTCTGTGGCAACTGTGTTACTTGTGCTTATTCTTAAAGTGACGTCAGTTTGCTTGTGTTTCGAATACGATTTCAGCACTTAGCAAAAAGTAAGAAATAATTCCAAAATGATAATAAAAGTTGATTGAGCAAACACCAATTAAATTAAAACCCAAACATTGCAAAAATGGCATAAACTACTTTAAAAGGTATGTATAAAAATGTAGTTGTACTTGCTACGGCGTGTACTACTACATTTTTGTACATGCCGTCGCATAATACATATAGGGGTTACCCATTTGGGCAGCAGAATCAAAATCTTCGGAGACCTGGTTTTTGTTTACACTGAAAATCTCTCTCCTATTAAAAAATTTCTTTATTTTTCTATATTTTTTCGTTTTAACATTTAAAAAAAGAGGGCAACATTAATATAAAACTAGTAAGATATTTTATCTCAATTTTGTGAAACTAAATACTTCAATGTAGGGGATTGCAATTATTAATGAGTTCTCAAGGGTGCTCGTCAGAAAATCTAATCTTACTCTTCATGTATTTCATCCTTGGAAAATAGTTCAAAAATGAACGCACTGCCAAAAAGAATAACACGAATAAGGCGTGATTGTGAAGCGAGTGAGATTTTTCTCTGGGAAGATAGGTCTTCGAGTAATGAAAAACATCGCCAAAAATCGCATAATAGTATTACAAGTTTACAATTCTGTGGGGACGTAGCAGCTGTGTCTAGGGACGCTGGTTGACACCCGATCGTAGATGTCGTATTTAGAATGGAAAATGTTCCTACGAGAAGTTTGTTTTGCTGCATCAATGATACAGTGGATAAAAACCTTATATACAGTCAAAACCCGTAAGGAGAAGCTTTTTCCGAGATTATAAGTTTCATATAAGCATGCACTCTTAGCTCGGTAGCACACTGGCGTACTCCGTTTCTGTGCAGAGCACTTATCGGTGCGCGTGGGTATTTCAGACAATTTAGTGTCGCAGGACTGATGTTGGGACAATGTGTGGCTTGATTTAGCCCGACTACACGCTAGAGCAGCATGTGACAAAACATACGACATGCATATGAGTATTCCGTTTCTGTACAAAAAACATGTTGGTACGCATGCTTATGTCAGTCAATTCAGTGTCGCAGGACTGTTGTCGAATCAAGGTGGACTGCCTTATTGTTTGCCTAAGTTGGATGGATGTCTAATAGATAAATCCAAACGGCGAATGGGGAAGTTGGAAAACGATAGGCCTTTGAAACTTTCTATGGTGTTCTAAAGATGTATATTGATCTAGTATTTCGGTCGCATGATTTCGATCATTCATGCATTTGCATTACTTATTACCTTAATTCAATTGTGTGCCTAATGGTTCACAAGCAATCTAATAAGTAGACAAAGTGATTTGTCATCCTAACGTAAACTGTTAAAAACAAGCAGAACGAAATGGTTTTAAAATAGAGGTGGGAAGTTGAATTAATGTCGCGCTGGAGCAACAAAACGGGCTATTAGCGACGGTCCGGGATCAATCCGGTAGGGAAAGATTCGAGAACACCTCGTAATTTTGAACCAAGATCAGATGACGAGGTCAACACCTGAGATGGCATCCCACTCTCCAAACTTTCACATCACGTCAACGTGAGGACATTTGAGGCCACGACAGATTTAACGTGCACCAGCCCCCACATACACGGCGGTCTTTGGTTGGATTGATTTCGAACTCACAACTTTCCGTTTGATAATCCGCTATTCTTCCAACCGGTTACCGCGGTCGGTTTTAAAATAGAGAAGTTAAAAACAATTTAGTCAATGAACAAACGCGTCAACAAATATTTTAAGCATTCATCTGTCCACGCACTCACCTGACTTTGCAGTTTTTCCATTTCTATATCATATTGTTCTTTCTGCGTATGAAATTCCGAATCACAATCGGCATTCGTATTTTCTGACTGGGACTTGTCCTGATTCTCAACATCTTGTAAAAAATTGTTGTGTTCTTCATCGATCTGGCTTTGAAGTTTCAACTCCTTGAGTTCAAAAGCATAACGAATAGAATTTTCATTACGTGGTTATATAAAATATATAGATAATTGTCCCATGTTTTATTCAAAATATATCCTTTTAATGAAACTGAATAATTTTTAATTGCTAGAACATAAAAAATTATAATAAGATGTAAGAACCATTAGTGAAAACTTATTTTATCGGAATATTTTCAATTGACAATTCGGAAATATTTTTTATCCTATGCCTATCTCCGACCACTCGGTTATCAGTTGGCGTAAGTCTAATAGAGGTCTGAAGTGATCTATATTTTAAAAACACTATCTACAGTATTTGAAACAACTGTCTAGTCAAGAATTTTAGGGCAGTACTTGAGGTGGTTTCCAGTTATTTCGTCCAGTTCGTAGAGACGATAGATAAGCTGATATACCTATTCCAATATGATGTGTTTTAGGAAAGTATCTCAAATAAGAAGTCAAAAGCAAGCGACTCCAACAGTTCTGGGTAAGCAACTTGGGCTTTATTTCTCAATGAAATATTCCAGTTCTATCAGCACATCTTTGTATTGGGTTGATGCAAAAGTTCATCCCGGTTTTTTTTTGACAAAAATTGCTGAAAAATTTTATTTACTAATAAAAATTACATTCAATCAATATAGTATGTGCCGTTCTGTTCGATTACCTTACTCCATCTCTCAGGTAGCTGCATAATTCCGCGCTCATTGAAGTTCTGAGGTTTCTGTCTATAGAACTGATCCAGGTGACGAAACTTTCAGAACCACTTACTGCACGTGGAATCGTCAACGGCACCCTCACCCTACACAACACATATATATCTCCTTTTGCGTCTTCGAGGCATTCTTGCCTTTTCGGAAATAAAAAAGCATAATACGAGTATGTCGCTAAAATGCTCCTTATTTTCTGCCATTTTTAATGCTTAACAAAATTTAAGAAACGCAACTCAATAACACAATTATTTCCCAAATACTCGCTGAAATTCTTTCTTTCAAACAACATCAAAACTTTACACGCATGAAGTAGATAACACTTCGGTTTTGCGATGCAGTGCCATCTAGCACCTAAAACGGGACGAACCTTTGCATCAACCCAATAGATTTAAAATCTATTATTCCTTATAAAAGTACATATGAGCCTCTTACTATTATGCAGAGGCAAAGGGGATTCTGGTAAGGGCTGCTGTGCCCTTACCTGAATCGTAGCCAATTGGTCAGCTCATTTTTCCAGCACAACCATTGGTAATCATTGGAAGAATATACTTTTGGCTGGGGGATGGAAAGAGTGGCGATTCCAGACTGTATTGCAGATATGAGGGAGAAAATATTATCTGGTACAACCTGGAAATCATTAGCTTAAATGCTTTTCTGAAATTAATTGAGGATATTTCAATATTGATTCGCTCAGTTTGAGTTACCTAAAAGCGACGATTCACTATTTCTGAAAGAAATGTAAAAGTAATGATTAGGTAGAAATAAGCCTCACAATCGCACAGGATTATAAATCGATTTATTAAATTCAAAACCACCAGAAAAAGCGAAACTGAAACTGAAGTTATTCCTTTTTTCAAACTGGACGATTCAATCAGACTTTCCTAATCTCTTTTAAGTAAATGGTTGATATGTCTAGCTATGGAGCTGTGAATGATTCTGATTGTATTTTTTAAGAGAAAAAATATAATTTTGGATAGTTTCTTGTGATATTTTACACGATCTGAATTTTGTACTCTGTTATGCCGAGAGAAACAGTTAAAAAATTTCTATACACAGTAAACACCATTCAAAATGTCGTAGTGTCATAATTACATCGTACTAATCTAACTGTTGACTATCGTATATAAGAAGGTAGGTAGTTGAATTAACGTCGCCCTGGAGCAACACTTGGCTATTGGCGACGGTCTAGGGGGGTCAATCCCGAAGATAAAGATCAGAGGACAACACCTCGTAATTTTGAACTACAGTCAGATGACGCGGTTGCACCCACGCTGGTATTCCACTCTCCAAACTTCCACACCAACCATCATGAGGACATTTGAAGTCACGACAGATTTAAGGTGCACTAGTCCTCACGTACACAATGGTCTTTGGTTGGATCGAGTTTCGAACATGGTTGCAAATATTTACCACATGCTGAAAAATATCTGCCATAATAGTAAGAGAGTTCATACTTGAAAATGACAGTATTCGTACCTCTCTTAAAAGTTCTTCCAGTTCTCTAGCTTTGATCTGATGACGAGAATATCTACTTCTAACAGTATCTAAAAAGGATTCTTTCTCCTCTAATTTTCGGGATGCTTTAAGATCAAAATCCTTAACTATAACATCTCTCTCGAAAACTGCCTGTTTTATTTGGTTCTTTTCTTTCTCTAATTTACTCTGAAAATCATTTTCTGAAAGAAACACGTACCACATTTTCCTTTATTCTCGCTCAAAGTGATAAAGCATTCCAAATTTTTAAAGATTAATCGGTACAATTTAAAAAATTTCTATTTCTAATTTACGAAACAAGTAAGAAAAAGTTCCAACGCTTAGAATTTTTATATTATCATTCTTAAAATACTTCGAGATATAATCCCTCATAAATATTTAATGAGGGTTTGCTCGCATATAAGAAGCCGAACTGTTGACTTTAATTTTGTAATATTGTTTAAAAGATCTGTTTGCATTTGACTTGAAGGATCGAGAACAAAGATTTTGTTTGTACGCTTTTGGAAATCAGTTTATCACCTCCGTATATACTTCACTAACCGGACGTGGCACAGATATCGACGATATTTGTTTATTGTTGAACGACAACAAATGATATAAACAATATGAAGTCGATAATTACGGGATTAATTCGCCAATTTTGCAGCTTACTTTAAATATGCTTGATTTGAGCAGTGGAGCTAAATAAAGTTGCTAGAACTGCACAGAGCTTTCTTTGCTAATCAGTCTGATTACAGAAAGCGATGAGAAATCTGGAAGAAAGAAATTATGGCAGAGAAGAAAATCTGAGCGAACCCGAAAATACGTTTGGAAGTCAAAAAATATCGAATCCCTTTTGAACTTGTGAATGAGATGCAGTTGAAGTGGAAGTTCAGAAACTAATTGTAATAACATGACTAAGGGGTGTGAACTCTTTACTATACTCTTCAATGGAAATAAGAATTAACGCCAGAACACATTTGAAAATGCAAACGAAGTACCATTTCATATTTGAAAGTAATCTATTTCATTTTAAAGGACTTTGTTAAATTCAAGAACTTACAATACCATAGCCAATTGGCAATGATTTTCTATCGCTAATTGGCGATAATTTTCTATTGCTAATTGACGATAATTTTGGAATATGATAGCCCGTTGTAAGCCTATCCAAATAAGCGTTTGGTGATGAAAAGTTTAGTTACCAGTTTGGCTACGATACTTTGTTCTTGAGTATGAAATGTAAATAACGATAAACTGTTATCGATTACGAAACTTAGGCAAAAATGCTATGGGTAGAACTGGTAGTTTTAATAAAATTTACTTTTATCGTTGTAACACAAACGTTAAAGTGACAGTTTAAGATGTAATGTTCACATGCCATTATAATATCCAAAGTTCTAGGAAAATTATATAAATTTTGACTATCTGTTTAAAAATGTATTAAAATCACGTCCTTACCATTTTCATCTATTTCTCTCTGAATCGAAGATTTTTGGCGATTAAGCGCTTCTTTTGAGGTTGCAAGAATTTTCTGCAATTCTTCATTTAGAGACTATAAATATTAAATTGCCTTTTAGTTAGGTGAAACAGAAAAAGGAAACACTCAATTTTTAACTTTACTTACCGAACAGCCGTCAACCTTTTAGAGTAGTATTACACATCAATATACTATACACATCATGAGACATTGAGCTCTTTTCCAGAATATTAGTTGATCTTGGATGCTGATGTTTCTCTTGGTGTTTTCTAAAGTGTGCTTGGATGTTGATCTTAATGTTTTTTAATGGGTGTGTGTTCACATCACGTTCGGATCATCAATTTAGTAGAACGCGTGATAAACAGTGCAACTTTATCTACAAAACAGTACTTTTGGTGGAGCTGTATATACTATTGCATAGTAAGTTAAATTTTATAATGGTGGCTAAGTTCACCATAAATATATCTCTCTACACAAAGAAAATACGTATTTGCTATCTAGATGAGGTTTAATTTTCTAGTTGAGTGTATAGAAATTCAAATCAATAAATAAATAAGAAATTAAATAAACTCTTTTACTCACGTGAAAATTGGAATTTATAACCGCTTTAAATGGCATTATCTATGAACATAAATTATTAAAAATTCAAGTTTACGTACATTCGCTGTATTTTGTAGCGAGGTCAAGATTCTCTCGTGCTCTTCCTTCGCTTCCATTTGGCGCTTTTGGTGAACAGTCTTCTCCAAACATCGCCCCTCATTTGTGTCTCGAATCCGAATGCGTAACTCTTTTTCCAACTCAGCCTTTTTTCGAACCTAGACTCGAAATGAAATTGAAAAAAATGAATTCAATAAATTAGTGGTTCATAAACTGTAGGGCTCTCTCCTCCCTTCTGAGGGGTATAGATGGAACCGTAAAGGGGAAGGACAATGTTTTAAGGCCCTTAAAACCTTACTTTAACCATCCTGGTGGTTGTCTTGACGAGGTATCTCGTCATTAGTAAAACTACCCAGACCTTGGTTTGACGAAATATCTCGTCATTAGAAAAATAAGACCAAATTTTGATCTCGTCATCATAAAAAATTTGGCAATATCTTGATGACGAGATAACTCGTCACTAAAAAAATCTCAGATCTTGAAGGACGAGATATCTCGTCGAAACCACTTGGAAGGTTGAAGGAAACTGAACTACTGTGGTGGACATTGCAGCGGGCCATGAATGCTTAAATCTGCGCAAGTGTATGCCAGGTGTCAACTTCAAAACTATTGCGAGCCTCTAAACAAAGTAATTTGTGCGACACTTCGGCTGAGCTCGATCATGGAGGGCAGCACTCTCGTGATTATCAAATTAACCAATCGAATTCATGTGGTGTAGCCCAAAATTAATTTATTTCCGGGCTCAGTTCGGTTAAATTCACTCTGCCTAAAGATATTGTCATATATGGGACATGGGTGAGCATGTCCCCCAAAATGACATAGAGTCTGCAGCTAAGCTGGCACTATACAGCACTTGTGAGGTTACCCGAAAAAAATCCGCTATGCAATTGGCCTATAAATTTTTAAAGTGTGGTCTCGTGGTGAAACCACTTCACTCCAAAGGGTTAATAACTACATTTATCAGAATTCATCATATTGAAACACTGAAACGTTTTGTTTTTATAAACGTACTAGCTGAATTACCCGGCGTTGCTCGGGTTGAAATGGTTAAATGTTAAGTGAATTAGAATAATCACTTTTCTTTCACAGAAAAATGCAATCATTTAAGTTGTACGGAAAATACTTTTTAACTTTTTCATAGCTTCTACAATATACTTCGGACGCAAATATATACATTTAATTCCTGAATATATTGCAATATGTAAAAGATTGAGACATAAATACAAACAGAAACGAAATTCCGACGAAAAAATGCGTTCTCCAAAGTTTCATAAAAAAAAATAAACATTAATTCTGCTGCTGCCAGATACCGAGTAGCAAAATTACGCTTTTATGATCAATGAGTTTTCGTTTGTGCTTTTCGGAATAACGGTGCTTGGGTTAGAAATAAATGTAATCGGTGTAGACAAATTAAACTGAATAGATAAAAAATTTTTCAAAAGCAGGTCGATTTTACAGAATTTTTAAGAAAGAAAATCACTGCTTTCAACGGAGGTTTCACATATACCTATTCCGGACATTTTAAAATAAGGAAAGTTGGTCGAAATATACACCAACTTTCCTTGAAAATAATCCTTGAACTCCTGAAAACTTTTCCTTGAATTTCCTTGCAAACATAAATATTTTAAAATATTCTTTCCCCCTTCATCAATAAAATATCTATAATTTATTTACATCATGGGAAGAACTAAAAAGTCAGTTCAAACATAAATACTGTAATTTAATTTGTTTCGGAAAAAATTGTTTTTTGATCAACACTGGTAAAGCAACCATTGCTGCCTAAAGCAATCAATCTATGCTCAATGTTATTTCTATGGCGATTTCGAATAGTGTTTAGCCCCCTAGGGCCAATAGAACATGGGTTAAGAGTTAGCCTATGCTGACCGCAGTGCTCTCAGGTATAAGTGTACCAAATTTGGTGTGGATTGGTCAAACGGTGTAGATTTGTATAGAAAATATACCCACACACACACACACATCCTATTTTATATATATAGATAGTATTTAAAAATAATTTTCGCTGCAAAACCCCTATTTTTCTGCTCTAAAATTTACCATTCTGGACTGCAACCTAATCAGAAGCGTGAAACGGCGGACATTGCTTCACCAGTGAGTGCGGCTTCACCTGTGTACTCCTTAAACAGTAGACCTCTGTCTTACGGAGGAGTTACAGGGATTAAGGGACCGAAACAATACACTATACGTATAAAACATTAAAAAAAAACGAAAAAATATTATATGAAGAACAAAATTCAGTGATGAGCAAAATATAGACATGCAGATATCGTCGGCTTAGAACAGAAACTCAACAACTAAACACAATTTCTACTGTAGAGCTGTTTAAAGACTAAGTATAAGTTTCAAGATCGAAAACTAAAAATTACAAGCATTTTGATTGTATTATATATCTTTTAAACAGATTACAATCTGACAATTTATTTCTCATAATCATGAAATTGAGCATTTATCGTCTCTGAAAAAATGTCAGTTAAAGAGTTTCTTCTCTAAGCAGACAATATACACAGTGACGTTAGAAAAGGATTACAAAATTTACCGAGTAGAAGAAATAAAATAAAGTTCAAATTATATAAAATTTATGGAACAAAAAATACATGATGAACAAAAATTTTAATAAATGGATCAAAAGAAATTATCTTAAATATTTGTAAGATATGAATAAAAATAAATTACTAAGAAAATCTGAAGACATTTTGAAGAAAACTTTCGATTTCTTAGCTCTCATAGATACAGGAAACGTGATTCCATCAAAATTGTAATGTATTCTAATTTAGTGTATTGTTAAAATATTACAGACCAACACTTTTATATGCTTCAAAAATAAATGTGCAAATTAGGCGTTATAATACTTTTTATAATTCCTAGTAGTTTAATATTACTCAACTCTGTTTATAGTAAAAGAAACTTATATTTAACTGAAGCCTTCATAATTGTGTGGTAACACTTTTCAACACGAGGAATAAGTAATCATAAAAAAAATCTTAACACTATAATAAGTAGGTAGTTGAATTTACGTCTGAAGCACTTCAACGGGCCATTGACGGCGGTCCAAGATCAATCCCGAAAGGAAGGATCCGACGACAACACCTTATAATTTTGAACCGCGGTTAGATGACGAAATAAAAAATAGGAAATGAATGTGCCTAACTGCTTAGGATGATCAGTGGCGTCATTAAATTAAAGTGTAAAATCAGTTGGTTTTGGAGAGTTCTAACATAAGTAGTTTATCATAACATGTAGTTAGTTTCCCATGAGATATGTGAGATGAGTGTAGAAAGTTGGAAAACTTTATCACATAAAAGATAATAAGAAATGGTTGAAATTAAACTTAATAAAGTTAACTTACAGAAGCTTGTTGTTGCTCAATAGATACTAATACTTGTTGGCGGGTGGGAAGACATCTAGTGTCACTCGACTTTTGAGGACTCCATGTACTTATCTTACCATCCACTCCTACTGTCACCACAGTTGATCCATCATTTAGTACCGTTAGCTTTATGAAAAGAAAACATTAGAATAATGCGATGATTAAGAAGTAAAACATTAGTGTTGTACCGGTCGGTCTGGCATTCCCACATCTGGAATTCAGATCTCCTTCGACTGCAAAACAAGTTGTCAACACCTAAATTATCTTGGGCCCTCCATGAGAGGAATGCAGACGGACCACCCCCAGGAAAACATTTGTTTACAGTTCTGTGGAAACCCGGGCCAGAAAGACATTACATCTGTCCTCGGGTCGGGAAGCTGTGGAGGTTCTCATGACCTTCCGTTGCATATGGCGTGGAAACACCGGGATTAACATTCCAAGAATGAGACGAACTTCCCCTCGAAAGATCACGACAGAGTAGATTGAAACCACGAAAGGAGCAGTCGCATCCTTCAGACTCTCAGATTTTGGCGAGCCTCCTGGCTCCTTGGCAGATTCGATTGTTAACAGCTGTGCCCTCATATTTTTCAATTAATCTTATATGTAAATAATCTTCAAAATTCTCTATTCTAAATAAATATTTTATTGTGCTGTAAGCAGTCTTACGCCTAATTAGAGACCGGAAACGTTACACTGTATATTAAATCAATGCTTTTATTATTTGCCTGCGTTAGTTTAATGTTTTATGGAGAACTAAGCCACCACTACCAAAATTAACGTAAAATACAGTAATACATAGTATAACAGTTTAACCCGATTCCACCATGAAGTAATTTTTGGTAGACAAAGTCGTACCTTCTTTCACACGTCTTGCTAAATCGATGGCACTGGTAGACGTGATGCGAATACGCTCATTTTCAAAATCAAGCCAGAGGACGCTGCTGACCTATTCCAGAGGATGCTCTCCTCAACCGGCGCTCACTTCATTGTATAGTCCACGAAGAGTGGTTGAATTGCGATGCTATGCATATCACTTCCCACAACTGTTTGAAGCTCTGTGAAAATAAACGCTACTTCCACTCCAATCACAGCTTCACTATTGGTTACCCCTCAGCTTCGTTCCTACAAACATCTGGCTGCAGTCACACTCGGCTGTAAAAGGGAGCACAGACAAATGGTCTCTATCATCCATTGCATGACCTTGCATACCCCGAGGGCTGTATTACAATCGTAAACCCGTGATTGTAATACAGTCCTTACGGTCTCACGCAATTGACAATCAGTCAACAAGTAGTAGAATTTATCGAATTCGACCACTCTAAATTCTGGAGGGGAAGCATTGTGGTGAACTTAGCCCTCCTCTATAAAAATTAACTTACAATACAATAGTATATGCATAGCAGTGTAACCAAACTCTATCTTGACGTACTTTCTAGTAGACCAAGTTGTACTGTTTTTTCTCGCGTCTCAAGTAAAGGTTAATGTTTCTGCCGCGTACCGTTATAGGATATTTTTAAGTACATACTTACGTGAATAATGTCTCCCAAGTGACATTCACTTTCAAAGAAAGGAACTAGAAGCGAAGAATGAAATCCTAATATTGCTCCTCGTTCCGTACCAGCAAACAATATATTTTCGGTCGCAATCATAGCTGTTACTTTGGATTTTGTGGACGCCGAATCCTTCAACTGAATTTTAAAGAGTATTAGTATTGGAAATATATTACGGAATAAGAGAAATCTTATAATTAAAATTGCTCTTGTTTCATAATATAAACAAGGAAAATTTTAAATAAAAGGAAAGAAGAGAGAGAGAACAGAAATCTTATAATTCAAATTGCTCTTGTTTCATAATATAAACAAGGGAAATTTATAAATCAAAGGAAAGAAGAGAGAGAGAATAGAAATCTTATAATTCATTCTACAGTGACTTTTTAAAAAGTTATTGTGATATTCATGGAGATGAATTGACTGATGGTTTGGCTCAGTTCGGTTCTGAATTACCCCAACCACATCCTTCCATTGAATACTATACAATGAAAATGATTATGAGTATAAAAATCAAACACTTTCGACTTAATACTCACACAGGCCTAGCTAAAGAGAATGATTGTTACTCCTTGCTAAGGTGTCAGTTGCCACAGGATCTACCGAAAGCTATACAAGTGGCTTCTTTTCGTGTTTTCACTGGGCATGAAAACAAGCGACTATACCGAAATCATCTCTACCGAGTTGGCTTGTCTAATTTTCCGAATTTGTCCTCTGTGTGACCTTTCTGACATGGCAGGAACCCTCATCAATAGTTGCCCTGATCTTACTGACGTAGCGGTGTGTGCTGACTGAGTTATTTATTTTATTTTGTTTCTAGACTATATTGGGCCGCCCAGATAGAGACTTATGATGAAAAGGCTGAGGTCTGGGGCCGTCGTGGCTCGGTGGGTATGCCCACTGCTCTAGCAACTTTCGAGTTGTAGGCGGCGCAGGTTCGATTCCTGTCCGATGCATCCCTCCCTGGTTGTATTTTTCTCTTCTGTGTCAGTAAGAAATTTTCATTGTGTGTCTATTACTTGATATTGTATTTAAATGGGTGGCTAAGTCAGATTGTACAGAGATGGCTCCCAGATCTTATGATCAATAGCAGATGCGTTCTACCCATGATTGGATAAAACAGAAGACTGGGGTCTGGTGTAGGATAAAAAAATCTTTTAAAGGAGATTAATGTCAATAATCAACTTGACATTTGTAGCAATGAAGTTGAATAGCAGAGATTAATATTCACTGGGTTGAATATTAAATGGAAAATCTATGCAACATATTGAGTATTGTATGGATGCATTTATTTCATGTGTAAAATAGGATTAGATTGGATTGGATTTTAGGGTTTTATGGCTATTCGTAAAATAGAAATGATAATCTATTAATATTATAGAGTAATTCTGAGGATTCTGTTTAATTCCTAGAATAAAAGGATTAATGCATTAAAATCTAATTACAATTCTCCTCCTAGAAATTAACAATTTTAGTCCTAACAATTAAGTTGATATCTACACACATATATATATATATATATATCATCATAAATTCTTTAGTGCCTAGGGGCACATAAGGCCTTCAATCTAGATCGCCAAAGTTTCCTGTCCGATGCAGCAAGTCTAGCTTCATACCAGCTTGCCCATCCAGCCTCACTTCTCTCTTGTTCCATCATACGTCGCCAGGTCAAACGTCCGCGCTTCCTCTTTCCATCAGGGGTCAATGTTGTATTGGGAATACTGTCCCTGTTCATTCTTAAAATGTGTCCTGTAAACTTCCGTCTAAATTTGATTTCATTTCCTATTTCATTAAATTTTTCTTTATTTAATAATTCTTTATTTGAAATGTAGTATGGCCAAAAAATCTTTAAGATAATTCTTAAACGTTTGTTTTGAAAAACATTTAGTTTATTGCATTGTGTTTTGATAATTTTCCATGTTTCAGAACCGTATAAGAGAACTGAAAGTACTAGTAATTTGTACAGATTTAGTTTGGTTTTTACATGTATATTTTACATGTACATTCCTCTGGGGTACCATTTATTTCAATTTCATTTTTTCCTTTCATGAAAAAAACACTCTTCATCCTCATTTTAATCAAAAACTCAAATTAAAAAACTTAGGAAGTACCATCAACCCTCTCTTACCCAACTCCTTTCTTTGACTTGTCTTATTCTACAATCAGAACAAGCTACATAGAAAACACGTTCATTGCCTTTCATGTTAGGAATAGCTAAGCACGTGATGGTAGTTTCTGGGATCGAGAGTTTCCAAGCTGCTGTCTTTTGGGGTACGTTCCACTGGTACAACGTACCGTCGTCTTCCGATGACAACAAGTTATTATCGTCTCTCCACAGCAGGTTTCGAACCTGTTGATAAAAAATATCAAACTTACATGAATTGTGCAGGTTCTTATAATTACATTCGCGAAGACGCAAACAAAGGAAACGATTCTCACCTGGCTGTGATGTCTTTTAAACGACACCAATTCCTTAAACCCTATACTGTAGTAAAGATTGATGTTACAGCCTGATGTGACAGCAATTATATTCCCGCTGGGAGCAAAAGACACCTAAACCAATTGTACAAAGTTTTTTTTTAATTACAAACGCAGCAGACCATTACTGACACAAATCCTTCAGTCAACAGTACACATACATGAAAACAAGAATTGAAAAACATGAAATACATTCAAGAGCAAAATACAGGAAATTAAAATACTGTAAGCTAGGAAAGCTTAAGAGTCCCTCGCTTACAAATAACGTCCTCAGAGAATTGTGTCAATTGGAACTGCATAGGTTAGTAAGCGTGCTGCATCCATTTGTGCGCCATCTGTACAAAGAGGTCACAAGGGCTATTAGCAATGCCAAGCTTATGTAGATGGGTAGGTAGTTAATTAACGTCACACTGGAGCAACACAACGGGCTATTCTCAGCGGGCCGGGATCAGTCCCGTAGGGAAAGATCCGAGAACAACCCCTAGTAAATTTGAACCATGGTCAGATGACGAGGTCAACATTTGAAGTGGCACCCCAATCTCCAAACTTCCCCACCATTGCAACGTAAGGACATCTGAGACCAAGATGGAATTAACGTGCACCAGCCCCACGTACACGACGGTCTTTGGTTGGAACCTAGTTTCGAACTCGCAACCCACAGGTTACTAATCCGTTACTCTTCCTACTGGGCTACCGTGACATGTAGATGGGAAGCAAAGTAATCATGATCCGTACAATGTACTTTATCAGCTCATAAAGGTAAAAGTATAGGCAAATTATTAAAGATTATTAACCTCCTGGTGGGTGTCTCGACAAGGTATCTCGTCATTGTCGAAATTGACCAGATCTTGATGGACGAGATATCTCGTCAATAGAAAAAATTACTAGATCGTGATGACGTCATCATAAAAACATCGGCAAATCTTAATGACGAGATATCTAGTCATTAGCAGATCTTGATGGACCAGATATCTCGTCAAAATCACTTGAAGGGTTGGAGTTAAATATCGATATCAGTCTAGTAAAATACAATGCTTTAATTTATGTTACAATTAATAACCTTAACTGCATCTATGTGTGAGGTAAAATATTTCTGAGATGAAACAGTTTTCATCTCAGAAACAGAACTTTGAAAACGTAAAACAAAAACACATGAAAGTGGTAAAATACTTGTGCATTTTCTGCATCGTTGAAGCATTTTTCTTCGAATAGTCTGTCCACCAAAATGGTATATACTTTGGCACAATCACGAAATCCAATCCCAACAGCAGTTCCCAAAGGATGCAAGCATACACTAAGAGGGGTCGATTCCAACTCGTTCCGTAGAAGCGCGTTTCTAGAAGTAAAAGAAATATCTAACTTAAATTATAACAAAAACTCAACAAAAAACGGCGTGCATATACTTTTCCAGCTGCCATATACTTTTTCGCGACATTAAATTTTCTATTTTACCCATTCTAGTGAGAAGAAATTACTAAACCAGAAGAGATTAATTTTTTTGCAAAGTCGTACTAAAGGTCCTGGATCAATATTAATACAGACAATTAAAGTTGGTATTCATATTCTTTTCGAATATCCATTTATAATTCATATTGTAAATTAAAACGAACTTAAAAAGCAATACATGTATTTTGTATGTCTCCTTTAATAGTATCGTAATAAAAAATTAATTTATATGATTTCGGAAGATATATAATTCTTTGTGAGCTTACCCAGTTGTGAGATCTCGTATAATAATAATAGACGAAGAGCAAGCTACTTGAAGAGAAACAAACGTTGCTGTATTGGCACAAGTAACTTTGTCAGTGTGTTGGTAATCCTGTATTACTTGAAATTTATCTTGACACGATTTTTTCTGTAAAATTCAATCAAGATGTGAAATACTTATTGGAAGGAATAAATACAAAGATTATTATTTACATTTTCTTCATATAATATAATATATTTTTCATCGCACAGAACCATATTGCAGCGTGGTTCAAAATTACGTGGTGTTGTCCTCGGATCTTTCCCTTTGGGATTGATCCCGCACCGTCACCAATAGCCCGTTGTGTTGCTCCAGTGTGACGTTAATTGAAATACCCGCCATATTGCAGCACAATAATACAATGCTATCCATAAAAAATGTCGTCATCTGACCATGATTCAAAATTATATGATGTTGTCCTCGGATCTTTCCCTTCGAGTTTGATCCCGGACCGTCGCCAATAACCCGTTGTGTTTCTCCAGTGTGACGTTAATTAAAATACCTACCTACCACCAAAAAGGCCCATGAAGGCGCCCCATTCAAATATCCTTGAAATTTGCACGACTATAGACCATGGAAGGATATGCAAATGATTATCATTCCATGCTAATAATGTATATGCTAATCATGTTCTCCAATAACCTCTGTAAACAGTATAAAAAGGGAGAATGGAGAACCGTTTTAAGTATTGGAATTATGTTTTCTCGCAGTTTCTGTGTAAAGGAAGCTTAATTCTACCTCATAGAAAAATATGAGTCATCTTAGCATGTTTCTGAGTTCGACAGAGGAAGCATTGTGGCTTATCGAGATGTTACTGATTATACCTCCGAGGAATGGGTGCTCGCGTTGGACGAAATCAAGTCACAGTGGCGAGAATATGGAATCGGTGGGTATAGGAGGGGTGAACTGACTCAATGCTTATTAAGGGCTCCTTTTATTAACCTTGAACTGAACGATTGCAGCAGCCTCTCACATCACCGAACGAGAGGACAGGCATGTTGTTCACATGGCTATTACGGGTGTTGATAGAGTATTAGGGTGTTTCACAACAACCTGTGTTAGCAAGTACAATACCGCGTCAGCTGCAGTGAAGTTTGTCAAGGCATCCATTGTGGAGACCACCTTCGATTCTACTTTCACAAATGTCTAAGGCTGCAATGGTGCGTAGAACGCCACACGAATGGCATGACATCGTCTTTCGATTCTGTCTACAGCACCAGTCGAATGGAGCTATAATTTGAATCATTCCCCTCTTGTTAGTATCCCTTCCCTTGTGTTATTTGTATAATAAATATAGCTTTGATATATCTTGTCCTTCACATTGTTGCATTTTCGATGGCCAGCAGTGTAGAATATTTTACCGAGTAATTTGTGAGCGAAAATTCCCTCAATTTTGTCATTTTCAATTCAAAACTTAAAGCTCGAAAGAAATTGAAATTGCATTTTAAATAACTTTAGAAAAATGACTCAAAATAGATTTTCACTTTTAGTTCCATATGTATTAAGTATTATTTTGACAATTTGTGTATACTTATTAGAATGATCCACTTATACGAATTTGAAGAAAATATTGAATCAAATTATATTAATTTCTTCAAAAAACTGAAGTTTTAATTGTACAGTCATGAATGCATGTAATTAATTAAAATTTTTTATTTATCAAACCATATATATACTATATATATATATATATTCATTAAACATGTGAAGATAAGAATATGGTAAGTAAAATGAGGATCTGACCTCTGAATACGCTAAACAAGATAAAATCCTTCCATCTTTTGTAGCTGCAACAATACGGTCTTTTTCCTTGTTCAACACTAATTGAATTATTTGTGAGTCTTTAGATGATTCTGGTATCTATGGGGTACAAAATATTTAAGATTTCTAATGATCTCATCTGCATATGTTAATATACTGTACAAATGAATGTAAAGTTTAACTAATATTAAAATATATATTTAAAATATTGATTGACATTCAAATATTTTATCTGAGATTCAGCAGAAAACAGTTCTGCATTTGAAACAATTATTATAGAAGTTTATGTTTAATTCATACTATTAAAATGAAAGCAATTTATTCTTATTTTATAATAAAGATAACGTGTATTTTTTCCTGGTTCATTTTTGGTGACAAAGTAATTGTATGATGGCTGGTTTGAGGCCAAGGTCCATATTTGGCCATGTCGCGCCAGACACGACATATAACATCAAGTAATAGATACACAATGAAAATCTTACTAACACAGGAATGAGAAATACACCCAGGGAGGAATTCACCTGACAGGAATCGAACCCCCGCCTCCTACAACTCGAAGGTTGCTAGAGCAGTGGACATACACTGAGCCACGATGGTCCCAGTAATTGTATGAAGATTGCTACGTTAATTAATAAAAGATACATGTTCTATATTTAATTTATTTACAATAACTATTTCCAATTTAAAGAATTACGATGTCATACGAATGCTAGCTGTCAACTTTGACATTTTTATCTGATCTGATTCAGAACAAGAACTTGACTATTTTTATTATAAAATAGATACTCGCAGAAGCATGCGTGCTAGTGCGTTCTAAGTGCTCGTGATATTTTGGTTCACCCACAAATTTGGTACTTTAGGTAGAAAAATCCGTTTTTCTAGTTTAATTTATGAGTTGTGTATACAAGAACTTAAGAAGTGTTTTGTCATTAATATTGAATGCAAACCTTTAACTTGAACTATGAAAAGCACGTCTTACATGAAATTTACAATTTTTATATAGAAGAGTAGCTTCTAGTAAAGATTAAAGGACCATCTTCTCAATACGTAGTTTTGGGATTGGTAAAATATTAAATCTCGGCAACCCGAAATGTTTAGAAAAATCTGGATACATTGTTCGTTAATACAGAATGTCTTTTTTATGTTGTAAGGGCACCATTTTGGTTTGGAATAACTTTTAAATAAAACGTTTTTTATCCAATTTTGTACATATTATTTACTCAATTAATGACATTGTTTATGGAATATGACATCTGGCAAATGACCTCCTCTGGCCACGCTGCAAATAAAGGCTCTTTCGGCCACATTTTCCATTACGTTCGAGCCCATTTGCGGGGGTGATTAGGTCAATTTCTTCGCAAATGTTTTGCTTAGGCTTTTCAACTGTTATCGGTTAGTTAACGTTGACTCATTCCTTAAAGTAGCTCCATAGAAAAAAATCAGGGTTTAAATCAGCGGAACAAGGTGGCCAATTGGCATGAACAGATTTTGACATTCTTCGGTAGGGAAATGTTCCTGTAGAATTAACATTGCTGCACGAACTGATGGCATGCTGCTTCATCTTGTTGAAATCACATGTGCTATAAAGTCTTTGTCGATCTATTTCAGACATGTAGAAATTTTGCAACATCATTTACAATTGGTAGTATCTGCATTTTCATTAGCATCATAGAAAAAAAATGGTCCAATAATGCCTTCACTCCCAATTGCAAGCCAAACAGTTGCTCTACGAGGATGAAGAGATCATTCACAAATTAACCTTGGATTTTTCTGTTCTCTAATAGCGGTTATTCTGCTCAATTACGAATCCGCTAATGTCGAAAGAAGCACGAAGTAATTGATCAAATCGAATGGTTAAAAGAGAAAGTATTTGCAGAGCAACAAGAACAGAAAACATATTCTTTAAATTGTCATTAATTGAGTAAACAATACATGTACAAAAATTAATAATAAATGTTTCATTTAAAAGTTATTCCAAAACAAAATGGTGCCGTTGTATTAAAAACGCTCTGTATAAGCCCAATCTATTTTGTCTTGCTTACTTTCTTGCTATTTAAAGCAAATATGTTGATTTGCGATTTTACTAATATATCGTCGATTTTGTAATGGCGGCTAGGGAAACTGACAATCTTGCCGGCGGATCAAGCGCCGAAAAGGAAACGACCACCACGACAGCCGAAAGAGATAGGGGAGCTGCTAATCTTGCCGGCGATCATGTGCCGAAAGGTAAGACCACACCGAATCATCTTTTTAACGGCAGTACCGCTTCCAGGGGCAAAATCGTTGGTGGCTTCGAAACAAAGGGCAGGCTCCTTTCTGTCACGCTCTATGACATTTCGAGACAAAAAGGTGCGGAGATGAATTACGATGACCATTGCCGATAGGTTTTATGGTCCCCTTTCAAGTCCGCCGAAGTCTGACGTAAAAGTCAAGGGGAGAGGCCAACGTGCGAGAGCCATTCGGGAAGGTCCGAAGATGGTGTTCAACAGCCAACCAGCACCGACTAAGAGGCCGACCCGAAACGAAAAGGAGGAGTCGAGAAGCACCCGATATATATATAGAGTTTTTGAGATCTTATAAAAGTAGAGAACAAGAGAGAAAGAGAGAGAGAGAGAGAGACGAAAGTCGAACGAGAAGTGAACACCCGTTCACTGTCGGCGAAAGATTGCCATCTTTCGGGAGAGCTCATCCGAGCTGGAAAAGGCCGATTTATCCCGCCCTGGGACTCTATACTCGCCTGAGTGTTTTATTGAGAAGGGCTCGCCCGTAGCCGTGAAGGAGACTCCTCCGAGAAACCTGTGTAACTACTCGCCCGAGTAGTGGAGACTTCACCGAGACCCGAGTTCATCAGAGCTGACAAGGCTGATTTATCCCGCCCTGGGATTCTATACTCGCCTGAGTATTTTATTGAGAAAGGCTCGCCCGTAGCCGTGAAGGAGAATCCTCCGAGAAACCTGTGCAACTGCTCGTCCGAGTAGTGGAGATTGATCTCATCCGAACTGGAAAAGACTGAGATATCCTGTCTTGGGACTCTATACTCATCTGAGTATTTTTATTGAGAAAAGGCTCCCCCCTAGCCGTGAATTAGACTCCCTCCGAGTAATTTGTGAGAGGCTCCCCAGCAGCCATAAGAAGCGCCTCGATAAAACTTTGGACTTTCCAACGAACAATCATTAAATGAACTCTTCATTCGTTTTACCGACTAATTGTACCAAAGTTGTAAATAAAATCGTTAGTCTAGAAACGGATACTTTTGAATGGTAACTAGTCTAAGCTACCCGTGAACCAAGACGTTACAATTTGCAAGTGAAACACACTAAGTCAAAGAATATGGTTCTGAGAAAATGGAAGGGGAGAATTCTATTCCCAATGGCTTTACTCACTAAGTGTGTTTCTCGAGAAGAAATGTAACCATCAAGTAAATAAATACAACTTAGTTAACTTCTCCAGTCTAAAGA
The DNA here is from genome assembly GCA_933210815.1 of Meta bourneti. Lineage (NCBI taxonomy): Eukaryota > Metazoa > Arthropoda > Arachnida > Araneae > Tetragnathidae > Meta > Meta bourneti. The sequence continues at coordinate 86,807,855 of OW119929.1, forward strand.
TCACCACATTCACCATGATAGGTTATAATCAGACGACATATGATAGGTTGAGTATTTTTATGATAGGTAGGCAATATGATAGGTTGAGTATTTTTAACTGCTGTAATGGAGATTATTAGAATTTGAAAAGATAAGCAAATTTATACCGTTTTGGGGCAGTGGGAGTGGAATTGATACATTTGGTTTTTTACACAAGCATAAACAACAACGGAATGGATTTGATTGGATTTTGGATTTTATGGTGTAAGGTCCTATGCAGGACAAGATTGTAAAATTAAACAACAAATGGCAGTGTTATGTTAAAGGCTAATAATGGGAAATCAAGAAGTGAGACAGACGTGTAAGAATTTAATTTATATGTATCAAATTTTGAGAAAGTGAAATTTCAAAAATTGAACTCTAAGAAAATTTGAAAAAGCAGACAGGTGGAGTCAATTTGAATTTGAAAAAAGTTCACGATTTGGAAAACCAACAGCATGTAAAAATACGAAAAGGTTTAAATGGGGGTTTTCCCCAACCAAATCTTGTTAGTTTAGAATTGTACTTTCGAAAATAAAAATCAACGATAATGATGGAATGACGGACAGGTAATTAAAATATGATGAAGATAGGGGAATTCTTTCCCAACGATAGATGTCGGTGAGTGAATCTGTGACAACGAAATATGGTTTCACCTAATAATGAATATAGAACGAGCACATGCAAATACATCACGCAATAGTCTTATTCATTTCATTTAATGAAGCGAAAATTTTTGTTCGTATGACTTAATCACTTCGTGAAAATGTTGAAAACCCAACTTACTGGTGTCATCTCCAATAAAGTGAATTTAAGTTAAAGCTAGAAAAGTAAGAAGAAAGCAAATAAACACTCATGACTCAAAGGCTGTTTGTGTATATGATCAGGAGCCGTTCACAGAAATCAAGTGTTCTTAGAGAGCTACCTTTCACTTCTGACAATAAAATGCAAATGAAATTGTGAAAATATATTAATATTTTCCGTAAATTTATACTCTGTTTTCATGAATTAATTTTAGATTTTATTTTCATGCTATATCTTTACTTTATCTTCTGTAAGTTACTTAGCTGGGGTTATTTTTGCTCAAAATTTTGTTATTTACCATCCTCCATCAAGTACATACAATTCATATCCAAATTTAATTTTGCAAAGTTTAGATGAGATCTCTTTCGAAACCAGTGGAGCCAAAAAATTAATCAGTTATATTTCTATGCAATCAACAGTATTCATAATTGTGTTGCATGACGAATAAATATTTAAAAATCAATCATACAATCAGAAAAACCGAGTAATTTTTTTCTTTCTTTTGATACACTCTGAAATTGAAAATTGTTGTTCCCTCAAATTCGCCTAATTGTAATTTTACTAACCCATATTTCCATTTTAACCCTCCTGGTGGTTGTCTCTACGAGGTATCTCGTCATTAGCAAAATTGACCAGATCTTGATAGAAGAGATATTTCGTCATTAGAAAAAACTAACTTGATCTTGATCTCGTCATAAAAAAAAAACGGCAATAGCTTCATCATTCGGAAATCAATCGGCATTCTGATTGATACTTCGTCATTAGCAAAATTGGTCAGATCCCGATGGACGAGATATCTCGTCGAAACCACTTGCTTAAACCCGGCCACCCTATAGCAGCATGCGACATGCGCATGCGTACTCCGTTCCTGTACAGAAAACATGTAGATAGGCATGTTGTATTTCAGAAAATGCAGTGCCGCCGGACTGATGTTGTACCAAAGCGTGACTTGCCTAAGACATTCAAAAATATTCAGCATTGCAAATATATCACCACAGCCACTTGAATTGATTCTTAAAAGAAAGTAGCAATTATAGTAAAAAAGTATATGCTCCATACTGAAGTTTAAAATTCCCTGAAGCCACGCAACAAAGATTAGCTCAAAATATTCCTGAAATTTCAGCCCTTAAATTAAAAATTTATGTCACCCACAGAAGTGATACGTACGTTAAATATACTTTCTATCTGGAAGTTTTTCTTAAAGTAAAGGACCGAAGTGGAACCAAAGCTGCATATTACTTCTTCATCAGTAACCAAAAGGCACGATACATTCTTTTCTTCCAAATCAAACGATCTGAAAAGTGATTTTTATTGTATCGTTTTCAAGTTATCAAACATTTTCTAGTTGTTTTAAAGTTTTACCTTAATTTAGAATTTCGAAAATGACTCTTACCTGCTCATTTGTGACAATTCTTTTGTGACAGACACTTGCCGCTGTAAATTGTTATTTTCATAAATTAAAATATCTCCTTCAGACGTCCCGACAAGCACTTGTCGAGGATCCCGAGTCCATTCGACAGTATGAAAGGTTTGTTTCGACCGTTCTTTCTCATGAACAGCATTTTCTTGCATTTTCTGTTCGTCTTTGCGTCGATAGAACCGCAGGAAGTAGCGGCCAACAACAGCAATGCTTTTGGGATCTTCCGGGCAGAAAGAAAACTGAAAAGTAAAAGCTCTGTCATTTTTAGGAAAGTCGCACATCGGATTGATATGCGACATACGACAGGCTGATATGTACATGAAAAACTCATAGTGGCGCCAATTTGAGGAAATTACTGGGGTGGCCCAAGTAACGTCCGAGTTCTTCAGATGTAGTCCATCTCCGGCTAGTCGGTATTTGATTCATTGGGGTTTGGACGAATCTATTCGTTAAGTTAGAAGGGATGCGGTAGCCCAGTTGGTAGCAACCGGAGGGTTGCGAGTCCGAAACTCTATCCAACCAAAGATCGTCGTATACGTAGGGGCTGGTGCATATAAAATTTGTCGTGGCCTCAAATGTCCTCACCATGGCGTGTGTGGAAGTTTGGAGAGTGGGGTTCCAGTTCATGTGTTGAACTCGTCATCTGACCATGGTTCAAAATAACGAGGTGTTGTCCTCCGACTTTCCCATCGGGATTGATCCCGGATCGTCACCAATCGCCCGTTGCGTTGCTGCAGTGTGACGTAAATTCAAGTACCTATAGTTAAATTAGGGGTAGGTTAAACGTAAATGTGTTCATGCGTATTCTGGTACCGAATTTATCGTTCGGTACCCGAAGTAAAAGCGGTGATTACGAGTTGACGAATCAAATAATCACCTTTGACTTGATTTTTTGTATGGTAGCCCTTCGAACATAACTCGATATCCCATAATCCATGTTGCAGTCAAGGGACCTTCTGACAAATTTAATTTCGGAAAGAGGCAGCGATGGACCGTGTCTCAGCTGACCTACACCCCAATAATTTGATCACAATACTAGCCTTAATTTGATTAATACCCCAGGTAGAGAGTTGCAGATAATCTTCCTCAAATTTCAAACTCAGTTCTTAATTTATACCGACGGCTCAAAAAGGAATAATGAAACTGTTTGTGTTTTGTTTACATCCTTTTCACACAGATTATTCTACACCATAAAATACTTGTTATTAATAGATCTCAACTCCGTCTTTTTCAGACTGAAATTTCTACCATCCACTAAGAATTGTGACTACATAATCACCGAGCAATTGGAAATTTAATAGTCTATGCTCCATCCAGGCTTTAACGAAATCCACATAAATAAGAATGGAGTGTTTGTTTGTGCATTGAATATTTTCGACCCATTTCAAGTTTTCTATCCGTTTTGGATCCTTCTGATGCAAAATCCGTCTCTTGCGCGTTTGATATCTGTCTGTCCATCTGTCTGTGCCCGTGCTACGTCCAAACGGTTGAATATATTTTCATGAAACTTGGCATACTGTGAGTTCTTACATTCATTTAGTGACTGAACTTAATTGCGAAAGTCTGTCTGTCCGTCTTCCCGTTCTATGTTTGATTTTGTGTCTGTGTGTTTGTACAAGTATCACATAAGATGTGTTCAACGTATTTTAATTTAATGTTTTATATTTATTATATCATATTATTGTTTAGTGAATGCATTATCTGAAATTCCTTTGCTTACATATTAAAGCAAATGTTACGTTAAAACATCTCAGTAGCTATACTTAAATCAACCATAATTTGGTAAATTTGGAGTAGCTGGAAAGTAGATTGAGCATTGAAATTACTTGAATTGTTTTACCAGTACTGTTGAAAAATCAATTATTTTTCAAACTATTTTTACAGAATTTAAATTATAATAATTTTGTATTTTGAGCCTTATTTATTTTCTTTGCGAACTATAAAGTATTTCCGAAATATTTGGGACAGACGATAAGCGAAAACTCGTGTTCGTTTGCCAAGTGCAGTATTATTTTCTGTTTCTTTCGCTCAGAATTTATTTCGTATTTTGAAATTTTTTCTAATTTTTAGTTATAAGTTGTGGCAACTGTGCGAGATCAAGAGGAAAGAAAGAATCACGAATTTATATCTTTAGAACTTTTTCCCGCCAACTTTTATTTTGTTTTAATTCTTATCTGTTTTAAGTATTTATTATTTTAATAAATTGTAATTCCTTTTATCACACGCAACACTACCACAAAGTATTCTGTTTAAAGAGGCATGTAAGTTAGAATAAAGCAAATTTTTAATGTAAATTTGTCATTATTGAAAGAGCGTTAATGTTAAAAAAATCCGAACTAGGACTTTTGAAATATTAAAATTCTTTGTCATAACGACAGAAGGTCAAGGTAGCTTATTTTACGAATTGAAGCTATATTCCGTATTAAGCATTGCATTTACTTAAATTGTTTTACCATACTGCTGAAAAATCAACTACTTTTTAAAAAACTATTTTTGGAAAATTTAAATTCAATGCTTTCTTTTCATTTTGTGCCTTATTTATTTTCTTTGCAAAACATAAACTATTTCCGAACATTATTTGGGACAGACGATATTTTGAAATAAAATTGAAACTTGTGTTCGTTTGCCACGTGTAGTGATACTTTTTTCGCTCCAAATCAATTTCGTATTTTTAAATTCTATCTAATTTTTAGTTGTAAGTTGTGGTGACTTGCGAGATCAAGAAATAAAAAAGAATCACAAATTTATAGCCTTAAAACTTTTTCCCGCCAACTTTTCTTTTGTTTTAATTTCTGTTTTAAATATTTATTATTTAAAAAAAAATTCATTTTTATCACACGCAACACCACTGCAAAGTATCTATATATTAATACGCGAAGAAAAAACTTTGTACCCCTTTTTAAGCACATTGCGCGCACGGAGAAGTATGAGATTTGGCATAATTAAAGGTCATATGGAGAAGGTGTGCAGAAAGATAAAATTCATGTATAATATGCGTTACAAATATATTAAATTAAACAAAATAATCTATATATTAATACGTGAATAAAAAACTTTGTACCCCTTTTTAAGCACATTGCGCGCACGGTGGAGTATGAGATTTGGCATAATTAAAGTTCATGTGGAGAAGGAGTGCAGAAAGATAAAATTAATTTATAATATGTGTTACAAATATATTAAATTAAACAAAATAAAACATTCATTGTTTACGTTCATGTACTGTAATCTATATATTAATACGTGAAGAAAAAACTTTTTACCCCTTTTTAAGCACATTGCGCGCACGGAGGAGTATGAGATTTGGTATAATTAAAGTTCATATGGAGAAGGAGTGCAGAAAGATAAAATTAATGTATAATATGCGTTACAAATATATTAAATTAAACAAAATAATCTATATATTAATACGAGAATTAAAAACTTTGTACCCCTTTTTAAGCACATTGCGCGCACGGTGGAGTATGAGATTTGGCATAATTAAAGTTCATGTGGAGAAGGAGTGCAGAAAGATAAAATTAATTTATAATATGCGTTACAAATATATTAAATTAAGCAAAATAAAACATTCATTGTTTACGTTCATATACTGTAATCTATATATTAATACGTGAAGAAAAAACTTTGTACCCTTTTTTAAGCACATTGCGCGCACGGAGGAGTATGAGATTTGGTATAATTAAAGTTCATATGGAGAAGGAGTGCAGAAAGATAAAATTAATGTATAATATGCGTTACAAATATATTAAATTAAACAAAATAATCTATATATTAATACGTGAAGAAAAAACTTTGTACCCCTTTTTAAGCACATTGCGCGCACGGAGGAGTATGAGGTTTGGCATAATTAAAGTTCATATGGAGAAGGAGTCCAGAAAGATAAAATTAATGTATAATATGCGTTACAAATATATTAAATTAAGCAAAATTAAACATTCATTGTTTACGTTCATATACTGTAATCTATATATTAATACGTGAAGAAAAAACTTTGCACCCCTTTTTAAGCACATTGCGCGCACGGAGGAATATGAGATTTGGCATAATTTGCCACCACATAAGTTAGTATTGAAAGTTAATTGCATCGTTTTGCTGATCAGATACTTAAATACAAAGGAGGCATTAGTCAATGGAACAAGAATGCGCATCAAATTTATGCATCGTAATACTATTGATTGCGAAGTTTTAACTGGAACCGCACGTCATAAGAGAATTTTGATTCCACGTATAAATTTAACATATTCCGGAACTATTTTACCATTTAACTTTCAAAGAACTCAATTTCTAATTATACCTGCATTTGCGATGGCAATAAATAAGTCTCAAGGACAAACATTCGAAAAAATTGGAATTTTATTGAGGCAGCCAGTTTTTATACATGGTCAGTTGTACGTCGCAGCAATTAGAGTTCGATCATTCGATGGTTTGAGATTTTATATTTCAGAATATAACGGTCAAGGCATTTAGCAAACGGTGAAAGAGTTTTTACAAAAAACATCGTCTACACAGAAGTTTTGAATCATTCAATTCATTGTCGAACTATTTCAAGTTCAATGGACAACATTTATTTTTTTAACCACCCGGTTTTTTGTTTCTATAAAAAATATATAAAAACATACGAAGCACGTATTCCTTATTTCATTTTTCATTTTTTGGATTTATTTTTTATTTAAATTTTATATAATTTGAAAAAGATAGGCAAATTAACTGTGTAGCCTTGGCGAAACCTGTGGCCAGTATAGCAATAAAAAAAACCCAAGAAAATGTCAAATAACGCGTTATTGTTTTTAGATATGGCCTAACCAAGCTATACCGCATTTTTCCTTTGACATATTTGTACATGCTCACAGCTTGCGTAATAGAACAAAATTCAAAAAATTATATGCAATGAATATAGAGGTATACTTTTTGACAAAAGAACCTTATTAACTTTCAAACTTAAAATTAAATGAATTATGGTCGAATTTCGACCACTGGGCGACCACTAGTTCTATTTAAAGCGGCATCAAAGTTGTAATAGAGCAAATTTTAGTGAAATTTTGCCATTATTGAACGAACGTTAATGTTAAATATATACCGAACTAGGACTTTTGAAATATTACAAATTCTTTGTCATAGTGACATATGGCCAAGGGCTTATTCTACGAATTGAAGCTATATTAAAGCAACTTACAGTGGCTCCCAAGTGTTCGTACACCTACAAATTTCAATGAAATACTGCTCTATCCATTAATAAAAATTAATATTTCGGAATGGGAATTTTTTTAATAGCATCTATAATCTGTTCTTAACAAAACTACATAAAATATTTTAAAAACATGGTAAAAATTTTTTGGAAAATCAATAATCAAAAAGTAACGAAAAAGTTACCTCACAAAAGTCTTCGTACATTTTAAAAAAGTCTACATATTAGTAAATATTGTAATATTTCAGTAAATTAGTACTTAGTAGGATATCTTATAGCATCCACAACAGCTTTTAAACGTCTGGGAATAGAGTTCACTAGTTTTTTTTGTAATTTCTGCATCAATGTTCCTTATCAATCATTACTGTTTTTAGTTCGCTTTTCATTTTAAAATGTCGTGTCTTCATACTCTAACCTCCAGTTCTCTCCAAATGTGTTCTAATGGGCTTAAATCCGGAGACTGAGGTGGTGTTTTCAGAACTTGTGGACAATTATAAAGACACCAGAGGCGAACGTTGAGAGCCGTATGATTAGAATCGTTATCTTGATAAAAAACAAAGTTGTTTCCAATATCCAAATTTTGGGCTGATAATTTTAAATTGTCTTTTAAAATATTTAAATAAAGAGCATGATCCATTATGCCATCAATAAATACCAAATTACCCAGTCCTGATGCTGATATGCACCCCCACACAAGGACACCTCCACCGCCATGCTTTACTGTTCCAACTAACTTCTTGGGATTAAGTTCCTCATTTTTTCTTCTTCATACAATTATACGCTCATCGGAACCAAACATGTTAAATTTGCTTTGATCTGCAAATAAAACATGATTCCAATACGTTTCGGGCTTATTTATCATTGATTTTGCGAAGAAAAGCCTAAGCTTTCTATTTTTCGCACTTACAAAAATTTTTCTTCGGCCATAACGCCCATTTAATCCAGCTGATCTGAGCACTCGTCGAACAGTTTCAGATGAAATTGAAGTAAAATTTTTGAGTAATTCTATAGAAATTTTTACAGCCCTCAAACGTGGATTTTTCACAAATTTTCTAACTATAAATCTCTGATCACGTTGAGTTAACTTTGCTGGACGACCTTTCCTTACCTTGTTTTTGATCCGCTTTTCTTCTTTAAAGCGTTTTAACACATACTGCACCATAGAATGGGATAAATTTACTAATTTAGAGATAGTCCGAACTGATTTACCACTACTATGATGAAAAATAATCAATTTTCGAATGCTGTTCGTTGTTTCCTTACGATTACAAGCCATTTTTAATTAATAAATAGAATATTACGAAGTAAGCAAGCAAAGGTTAAAGCCAAAAGATTTTTTAAATGTCACCACAATGCAAAAATTAAAAAAGTGATAAACGATAATTTTATTTATGAATTTATCCGAAAATGTTTCGGAATACGATCACTTTTGTGACGTGTTCTTTCTCTGCTTCCTTGCATTTTCATTTTTATAAAAAGAAAATGAGTCATATTTTTTAAAAAATGTTAGGTTTTATTTGGAGATGGTAAGAAAAAATAATTGGACTTTATATTCGAATTCAATTCCAGGCTACAGCGCTTTTTCTACAAATTTTTAAAGTGTACGAACACTTTTGGGAGCCACTGTACATGGGGAAAGTTTGTTTAAAACAATGATTTTTTTTTAGAAGAAACGCTGTCAAATTGATTTACCATATAAAAATGGTAATAGTAATCGTAATGGCCTTGCTTTATCAGTACTGAAGACATTAAATGTTAAAACAAGTTCTTTTATTATTGCATGTGCCACAAGACGGAATTTTCAAGAAAAAACTTCTTCGCTTTTAAAACAAACTTAGTGATAAATATCTTATCAAATTAATTTGTCATCTTTCCCTTAATGGTAGCGAAATTCGAAAAGAGTGCTACAAATAAAAAAATGTTGGCAGGTAAATTATGTGAGAGTATCTTCAGTAGATTCGCCATTTTTACAAATTGAGGAGCAATTTTACAGGAATAGAACTTAAGACAGGGAATTCCTAATCCTCCCTCAAAATAGTCTTCTGTAGCAGTTACCTTACTGTCGCCAATTTGTACCTTTAGCAGGGGTGCGATATATGTATGTGAAATGTATTACATGGATGGATTTGCATGTATGGAATTTGTGTCCAAAGCATGTTGTAGAAATTATAAAAATGTCGAAAAGGTGTTAAAATATTATTTTACTTACACTTAAATGGTTTGCCATTTTCTACGAAACAGGAAAGTGATTATTTTCTGGTCACTTTCAATATTTAGTTAACCAATTCAGCCCGAGTGAGGTCGGGCAATTTTGCTAGTTTAATAATAAATCTGCTTTTTAAATAACATTAGGAAAGACCTTCAGAAACATTTTAACATAATTGGGTTCAGCTAGGTCACGGGCCAAGTTGAGATCACGGCAACGAGCTCACGGACCAAGAGTCCAAGTCGGGTGATAATTCTGGCTAGGAGATGGAGGTGCCTATCCTCTGTCTATAATGTACCGAACTATTAAAATCCCATGTAATATCGACCTGGAAATCCCTGCGGGATCAAGGTACCACAGGGAGGAGAACTTATACATTCAGTGAAATCCCCAATCTTAATTTTCCCCTCTCAAACAGGTATTTTATATTTTCGAAGACCCCGGCCCGCTCTTATTGTAATTAAAGATTTAAAATTAAACAAACCACCGATGCGAACCTCTGCGTGTTCCTTAAAGGTAAGCAGATATTTAATTAACGCCGCACTGGAGGTAACACAACGGACTATTGGCTACGGTCCGGGATCAAACCCGAAGAGAAAGATCCGAAGACAACACCACTTAATTTTGAACCACGGTCGTTTGTTTATACTTTTCAGAGCCGCGTTAGCCCAGTTGCAAGATTGTTGCCAATTCAAAACTAGGTCCAACCAAAAACCGTCGTGTACGCGGGGGCTGGTGCATGTTAAATCTGTCGTGGCCTCAAATGCCCTCACGCTGGCGTGGTGTGGAAGTATGGTGAGTAGTGTTGACCTCGACATCTGACCGTGGTTCAAAATCACAAGGTGTTGTCCTTACAACTTTCCCTTCGGGATTGATCCCGGACCGTTGCCAATAGCCAGTTGTGTTGCTCCAGTACGACGTTAATTAACTAACTACCATCAATACTTTTAATTTAGTCTTGGCATTTGTGACTAAATGAGAAGCATTATTATTAACTCGTCTTTATTCGAAGGTTTTGTTTTAAATGTATAGAAATTAATTAACATTTGGCTTCGTCTTAATTCGAAATTTTTTTGCTTGTATTATTTAGAAAGAAGTCTGTTTTACGTTGAATTGTAAATTTTTTTATTATCCTGTTCCCGCTTGCAGCGGATGATTGTCAATATAGGTATATAGTATATGTAACATCTTTGAATTTAATGTAAGTAAATATTATCTGACGCTTAGTGCTGGCTTAGGAGTCCCCACCCGTCCACCTCATGTCCGGCATTAAACCCCTTTTGCTAGGGTGGGTGGTCTGTCATTGAAAAAATTAACTTCCCCAAGAAAATAACATTTAATCAGACTAAATTATTTAAAATTCTTAAAACTAAAAGAACATTAGTTTTTCCTTTTTTGCTGATACATCGATCATAGAAGTGAATCACCATGATATCCGAATACTCAGAATGATAATATACGCAAATGAAGTTACTATGGGAAAATTGAGAGCACTGCACTATGCATTGTATAAAAAGCCTAATCCAAACTCGGGGCCCCTTTGTTCAATTGTTTTGCCCAGTGTTCTAATAACCTGCGAGTTGTAGGTGGCGCAGGTTCTATTCCTCCCCGAGTGTATTTCTCTCTTTATGTGGTAATGAAGCATTCTTCTTTGTGTATGTATGTCCATGTACTTTACACAGCTTGATCAAATACGGCCCTTGCGCCATAATTTCCAACCAATCGATGTCATCTGACCGTGGTTCGAAATTACATGGTGTTGTCCTCAAATCTTTCCCTTGGGGATTGATTCCGAACTGTCGCCAATAGCCTGTTGTGTTGCTCCAGTGTGACGTTAATTAAAATACCTACCTACCTACCCAACCAATCGAACTCAAAATATTTTATTACTTCCTCAACTCTTATTTCAATACTTCCTTTGTGGTCTACAAAGAGCTATTCGCTTTTATCAACGAAATCCCTCATTTCAACAGAGGACAAAAATTCCTGAAAAGTAATCGTCTTTTTTCATTATTAACGGCCAATTGAATATTATTCATTATGGTACAACAAGGTCAGATATTGGTCGGCTAAGTTACTGTCCTTAAAACAACTGTTTGCAAAGGTTGAGCATATTTAAGGGTATTTCGTCGCATGAAAGTATTTTCAAAATAAATACTTCAACTGACACTTACTTTATAAATTTCCGAGCCCATCTCCATGCGAAAGGGATGAAAAATGCATTCGAGTAACTTCTTTTCCCATCGCCAGATGACGAATGCCCAATCGGGTGAAAGACTTTGTGCTCCAACACGTTCATTGTCTCCGGTGAATGAAACAAACACAAAAGACTCACTAGAAAATATAAAGTAAATGCATATAAGAAGGTCCCTTTCTAAAAGAGGCAAAGTTACTGTCACGAGAAATGCCCTAGACACAAAGTCTGCTGCTGATTCTTGATGGAGAAACGGATCTTATCCTATTCCCATAGGGGTGCTGGAAGAAACGTATTCAAGTTTGTCACAATGGTGCACTTTAATGACAATTTCGAAATATATCTGAGATTTTTACTTATCACCCATCTATACTGTCTGTATATCACAAGAACCGCTCCAGATAGAAAGTCTGAGATTGTCGCCGTAGAAACGAGACTGTCCATTTTCCATAGGAAATTCTTGATACATTTGAGTGTGCCACATTGGCGCACTTAGCAACAATTAATCTTTTATGATTGTGAGACAAAAGGATACATGATTGCAAGGAGCTACATTCAAAACCCCATCGAAACAAACCTTATCCGATCCATCCTCACTCAAAATGTATGAGAGTTGTTTCTATGGTGACCTAGGCCAGTACCTAGACTTTGTGTCTGGAGTAGTTCTGATAGACTATAGTTAGATGATATTTTCTACACTTATTACGCAAAACTTACAAGCAGGATGAACTGTATAGTGTTGAGTTCATTTTATTACGATTAGAGCACCCAAGATATACACTGCTGGCCACCGTAAATGCAACACCCTGAAGGAAGCATGCAAATAATATGAAATTTACAACATGCATTAGCGGAGGTGAGATATGCAAATGATTAGAATTTCAGCGCAGACGCACATCACGCGCGCCTGTGGCGCCACTTCAAAGCGCTATTTAAGGCTTGGAGATTTCGACGATTTCAAGTACGGCAATTGTGTTTTTCTTGTGGTTTTTTCAAAAAAACGATCAATTATGCCTCGTAGAAAACAGCGATCATCTTTTGATCAAGTATCCGAGTTCGACAGAGGAAGGAAAGTGGCCTACCGAGATTGTGGATTATCTTTCAGGGAAATCGGTAGTCGTGTTGGACGAAACCAAACAACTGTAATGCGGATATGTGATCGTTGGATGCAGGAGGGTACGACGGACCGACGTGTTCGATCGCATCCACCTCAGTGCACCACTTCACGTGATGACAGGCATATTGTGCGTATGGCAGTGACGGATCGCTCAGCCACATCACGAACCATAGCACAGCACATTCAGTCTGTACCGCATCATCCAGTGTCTGCGCGTACCATTCGACGCCGTTTACAGCAGAGTGGTCTGTCCGCAAGACGTCCATTGCTTCGTCTACCCTTGACGCAGAACCACAGACGTTTCCGCCGCCAATGGTGCGATGAAAGAAGGATGTGGACGGCAGAATGGAATGAAATTGTCTTTATTGACGAGTCACGCTTCTGTCTGCAACACCACGATGGTCGGATTCGAGTCTGGAGACACCGTGGAGAGAGGATGCTGAACAGCTGCGTTATGCACCGCCACACTGGTCCTGCACCGGGTATTATGGTATGGGGCGGTATTGGATATCACTCTCGCACTCCTCTAGTACGCATTGCCGGTACTTTAAACAGCCAGCGCTACATCTCCGAGGTGTTGGAGCCAGTTGTCCTTCCTTACCTTCAGGGCTTGCCCACAGCCATATTTCAGCAGGATAATGCGCGACCACACGTGGCACGCATTGTCCAAGGGTTCTTCGTCAATCGCCAGATTGAATTGCTTCCCTGGCCAGCTCGCTCTCCGGATCTTTCGCCGATAGAAAACATGTGGTCCATGGTTGCTCAACGATTGACCCAGAATACATCCCCAGCTGCCACACCAGATCAACTTTGGCAACGTGTGGAAGCTGCTTGGTCTGCTGTACCCCAAGAACACATCCAAAGTCTCTTTGAATCAATGCCGAGGCGTGTGGCAGCGGTGATCTCCAACAATGGCGGCTACTTTGGCTACTGATTTTGGCAGGAACCACACTTCACAGAAGTCTATAAATTTAATCATTTGATACTTGGTCAACATGTTATCTACAAAATAAATTTTGTTGTGATATCTCTTGTCTTTCTTGGTGTTGCAATTTGGGTGGCCAGCAGTGTACATTCAATAAGCAAATAGTTTTGTTTCCTTTTTTAAAATCTAGCACTAAATGTAAAAATTTAGTGTGAAATTGTATTGTATAATTACACTGAGTGTGAAAACTTCCTATGTTTTAGAGTCACTGAAAATTGTGTTATTGAATTATGATTGATTTAGGTATCTTATGTGCTCACGCTAGTGAATTACTTAAACTTTTGTGTCAGCATTTTCCTCACTACATATAGATAAATGGGGTAAGTTTACATCAAATGGAACACCACGATACCTCAACATCTAATTATCAAAATCTATAAAAATCTGTTTCTGCTTCTAAAATGCTTTTGTTTTAGAAAAAGGCACCCATATTCTGAGCATCAAACTTCTCAGCATTTTTACTGCTTAAGTTTTTTGGAATAGAAGCATTTTTGTACTTCAAGGCCTTAGAACTGTTTTTGAGCCTTATTTATAAAGATAAATATTTAAGAGAAAATTAGTTGAAAAATGTTTTTATTGCAAGATTCCTTATAAAAAACATTTGCTTGTGAATGTTCAATACTGTCTGTGTAAAATTTATTATTTTCTTATGTGTAACTTTTCTGTCGAAGCACGTATACATAAAACGGACACTTCGACAGCAAGCAGTATGGATTTATGTTCCATATGATCACAGAAATGCAATATGGAACATGATTCATATTGCGTATATATCCCATGAAACATGTCCCCATGTAAGGAAGTAATGGACTTCCTAGCTATATATAGAAGAGATATACTCCAATTGAAATTAAACTAAAATCTTTAACAAAATTTTTACCGTTTGAATGAGGATGAACCATATCCTCCAAGTTTCGCTCTGACAGAGCGATGGTTATTATCTCGGATTTAAATAGTCATAATTTTACATATGTAGAGGTAACTTTAATAGAATGTGATAATGTTACAAATATGTCAAATTATGTCTTATTAGCACATGCACCGATCTTGTTAATTTCATTATCAGTATTAATAATTTTGAATGATCAACTATTTTCAAAGATCGTCAAAATAAGTTCAAACCCAACATGTAACATTACGGCTTATTTTATTAACATGATAGGATTTAGAATCAGACGAACCACTATCATAGTAGCAGCAAAACACAGAATAACTGCCGTTTTAGTCAAGAAGGTAGTTTCATCAAGTTTTGTCCCAGGATTTACGGTCGAGTCCCCTTAATCATCAGTTTGTTGACTGATCATACCGTTACCTAATCTTTTGAATACTAGAATCATACACAGGCACCATGAAACAGTCAACGGTTAGAGTAAAATATACGATACAATCGCCAATTGGCATGAAAACAATTGTTGTCAAAGGACAATTTTTCCTCAGCTTGGTTACCACTACTGATGTCAAATCCTGTTATTGCATGGTTAGGGTTACCCCGTCTTTTGTTGTCTTTACCTAGACGAAAAATATTGGGCTCCAAGCCTTAACGTGTATTTAACACCCAATATGCAACTCGAAAGGCCGAACTTGGAGATGCGACAGGAATTTCGGTTAGGTAGGTTAGTTATTTAATTAACGTAGCCATGGAGCAACACAACTGGCTATTGACGACGGTCCGGGATCAAACCCAAGGGAAAAAATTCACGAACACAGTATCATTGCCAATTGGCGATACTTTTGAAACATAATAAGCCCCGTTGTAGGTTTACTAAATACACTTCCACTTGCCTATAGAAGGCATCCAATATGGTACCATTCAAGAACAAGCTACCGGCTTCACGACAAATTGGCAATTACAATTTTTCTCGCCAAACAGCTATTTGGATAGGTTACGACGGGTTACCATGTCCCAAAATAATCGCTAATTGACGATGGTTTATTATTGCCAATTGGCGATGGTACCGTGTTTTAGAGTTTGACCTCCAAATAGCCTTTCGTCGCCAATTTGGCGAGAGGCTGGTACCGTGTTCTCTGTGTATTAGGATTTTCGTATTTCATTTGACAACAAAAATATCAGTAGGAATTATCTATCACAAGTTTCACTCGCCTTTTTACGTCGGCACTTGGCAGTATTTTCTTGTTTTGTGCTTTGATATTTAGAACAAAAACTTGCGGCGTTGTGCCTTTCGAAGCGAATGCTATGTTACCGTTTGTTCCAAAAGATGCGGCCGTTATTTCATTCTCTTGACGAATGGAAATAAACTTCTTACTCTTTTTTCTCAAATTATGAAAGATTCCCTGGTGACCCGACAAATAGAAAATAGTGTTGTGTCCACAGAAATCAATGTTCCCTTTTATTGACTGCTGGAAACCCAAAATTTCCTTCAATTTAAAGACATTTTCTTGTTCATTGGCCATTATTTACTCCCTCAAAGATTTTATGGGAAAGAGATCGATATGTTTGCAATAAAAACTTTCTTTTGTTTAGTTAGTGTACGTGTTTTTGCCCTAATGTTGTAGTTCAGATTTGACTGCTATTGTTACATTTGTAAGCGTCTATTTTTACTTTTTAATTATTTTTTATAAACGTCGCAAAAGATACTAACCTAATCACTCACATGAGAATGATTTTCATTATGAGACGTGATACTAAATATTTTATACTAAACATTTTTGTTCAGAAAGAAATGAAATTTTAAGTTCATATTTAAGTTAATTTTATCATTCCATAACATTATTTATCGTATAACACACTAGACAAAAAAGTTATTCGAATGTACGTAATAAATCATCGCCAAGACCGAAAATGATTTACCAGAATTTTTTAGAGTTCAATTTAATATTTTTATTATTTCGAGCCATTATCGACGCTCAGTTAGAAAAGCAAGCACCACCTGAATAAATTATTTTATTTTAAACATTTTTTCGAATATGCATAGGAAGGGAATGTTTTATTATTAAACAGAAAATGTTCGCAAGTATATTGATTCCAAAGTCAGAAAATCTATTATTATACCAGCAAACATTAAGACGCTTTATTGCATTTTAAGGAAATAATTTTTTAAATAAATGTTAATCACTCTCTCTCTCTCACCTGAAGAACGTGATGTTTCCATATATAATAAATTTCGAATAACAACCATGCACCATAGACGTGAAATTTACATAGACTGAGTATTAATTACTATTGAGAGGAGCTTCAAAAAGGGCTACCAACATGTCACTAGTAATCGCGTGATTGCTCTTAGGAAATATTTCTTGGTTGGCCGATTTGGCATTTTATCATCTGTTTGGTGATATAACGTCTCATGATAGCGTAGATGCGTGAATGCGCATAAGACTGAACATTTATTGGGTTTGGCACATTTGCGTTTAGATTATATTATATATACTTTTAATTATTAAATCATAAGTAATTTGTCCCTAACTTTGAAAAAAGTTATTAGATTGTGGATGTTTAATATTGCTGTATGAAAAGTTTTACACTACAAATTAAGAAATTAGAGGTTTTAAATATAAATGAAGAAATAGACCAAATATTTATCTTTTGAGTTTTGTTTCAGTTCTCTTTTGTTCTCAAAACATTTCTCTTTTAAGTTCCGTTTCTCGAAAATTTCTTTCTTCACCTACGGGAAAACTAATAAATGGAATAATATAAGTTCTAAATCCATATAAATTGAATAAACAGATTTTTAACAGATCTACACATCTTTAATATACTCTTATTATCAGATAAATATAAAGTGTTATTTAAAGTTACTCATTTCGTAAACACAAAATTATTTTGAATCATTGGAAGAGCAATGCCTAAAATGTTTTGTTTTGTAAAAAGTTATCGCAAATTCAAAGCTTTAAAAACTAGTTTTCTCGATGTAAGACATTGCATCAATGGTAAAAAATTCTTTTAGTAGGAGAGCATGTATTTGCGTGCATATAGTTTTACTAAGTATTTTAAGTCACTCAATATGCTATATACAGTGGATAAAAAAAGTTTCCGTACGGAAACGTAAACGGCGTATAAATTATTATAATCTCTAAAATCTCACCAAAGATTCAGGAAACAGCACAAGAAACTTATTTCATACTAGAGAATATGTTCGCAACAAAAGTTCCTTAGTTTTCAGAAATGAAAAGTAATTAATTAAAACTTTGAGAAAAAGGTACAAAATGAAAGGCAAAAGAGTTTCCGTACGCACTATGAAAATTGTTAGAACGAACAGTCCAGCTGTCCCGCATTCAATAATCATAACTATCGAATGAAAAAGAACTTCATTATTGTGCAAGTAATTATTTCAAACGATTTTTATACCATTGGATCGCCTAAAATGGAAATTCCGAAAGCTATTTCTCTTGTTGTTGATAAAGTTGAGAAATAACGGTTTATCAATGAGGAAAATATTGCGAAATCGCAAACAAATTTAAATCTACGGTAAAAATCACTGAAAGATATAATTAGGTAGAAACTGAAAAATAAAGACCGAACCGGAAGACCTCAAAAATTGAACCCTATACACCAGGAATATTCTGCGAAAAGTTCGCGATAAACGCGAATTAGGCACCACAACTTGCACCCTTGTTGAAAACTGATTACAATCTTGAAATATAACTTGACTGTAAGAAAAGTAATAAAAAAGATGGCTACAATGGGCATGTTGCACGTAACACTCATTAGCAAACTTAACTGAAGAAAGCGTCTTGAGTTTGAAGAAAAGGATGAAAGTAAGCCCTTAACTTTCTGGGATTCAGTACTTTTCAGGGATGAATCAAAATTTTGTCTCTATAGTTCAGATGGACGCGTTATGGCATGGAAAAAAACCAAAACATCAAAAGTAAACAAAAATTTATGTAGAATTGTAAGAACGGCGGAGGAAATGTAAAGGTACGGAGTTGCATGAGTTCTTCTGGTGTGCATAATTTATGTGTTGAAAGTAACACGGATAGCTATGTGTACCTAGACATTTTGAAATAAAATATCCTTGCTAGTGCTACGAAACTGTCTCTTGGAAGACCATTTATCTTCCAACGGGACTACGATTCAAAACACACTGCAACGTTCTGTAAAGAATGATGCCTTTACCATATGTTGCAGCAACTTCACACACCACCAGTCTCCAGATTTAAACCCCATGGAACACTTATGGGAAGAAAAATCGGTCGTGAACTGAAAAATTATGATACCAGCAGTAAAGATAACCTGAAAAGTGGCATTCTGGACGTCTGGAATAAAATTACTCGAGAAACAACAAAAAACTTTTGGGAGTCGTGCCTAAACTTCTGAGAGGTCATTAAAGCAAAAGCAGGTTCAACTTACCATTAAATGATGAAACATGAGGGAATAACATTTAATGAAATATTTTTCACCGTGCGGAGACTTTTTTTGCTTTATATTAGACACATTTTTGCGTTATTGGGGATTATGCGTTAAATTATATTAATATTTTTGTTTTAATGTACTAGAAACTTTCTAAGAAATTATGCTCATCTTCTTTTCCATTTTTATTTCTTCAATATTTATATTCTGCAAATAATAATGCAATTTATATCAAATAGTAAGGGCGTAAGGAAACTTTTTTACTCACTGTATATTTTAAAGGAAAGAATTAAAAACTGCTTCCTCTTACCATAAGGATTATTTGTTTTGGGATTTCATTTCGTTGTCGAATGCGTTTTAATCGCTGTCGCGCTTATTGCGCAAACTAGAAAACAATATCTAAGATAGAAATGTTTTCAGGAATTGCTCAAATTGATCTAATTTTATACAATTTATCACAAAACTACAAAAAACGCAAGGAATAAAAACTGATATGGTTTGGCACTAGAAAATAATGAATTAATATCGTTTCTTCATTCATACTATATGAGAAGCGAAATCAGATGTGTCGAGCAGATGTTTTCGAGAAGACATTTTCAGCTGCACTGATCAGTGCACTGATTTTCAGCTGCACTGATTTTAAAACGAAATTTAAAAAAAGTTAAATTTCGTTCTCTGTTTGTATGTCTATAGTAAGCTGAATTGCATTTTTCTATTTTTCTTGGACACTCGCTAGGTTTTATGTAAAAGAATAAATACTTTAAAAACTAGCTAGGTAATACTTATTCAATACTTGTTAACTCACTGCTGGTCATTCCACGCAAAATGAGCAAATCGGCTGTGGCTGATATATCACCGATTTTAATGAAAATCACTTTTTTTAAATAGGTCACATATAGTAATGACCAACTGCAAAATATTATGTTTCAGAAATCTATATTTTGTTAATTATTGACATTTAAAGTTCAAGGTCACACGAATTTAGATTTTCTAGCACTAAAAGTGGCCTGTTTGCAACCCTATATTTCAATAAGTTATTGACACAAATTTAAAATTTGTATATCGTTGCACTCTTCAGAAAAGGGTCTCTTAGGAAAGGTCAGAATATAATTCAATAGCCGTCATTGCTGAATCTGAGGAATCGACGAATATAGAAATCTTGCCAATTTGCTACACATTTCAAATTGCTCTGGTATCTCTAGAAACGGAAAGACAATATTAAAAATTATTCTTAATGAAGAGCCTTTCCTAACAAATAGCGTGGTGTAGTTTGGTGATTGTATATATACTCCTTTATAAAGAAAAAGCACTTAAAAGTAAAAATTATGGAAAATACGATTTTTCAATTTATAAAAATGCATATTTCGAAAGCTCCAAAAGCATCAAAACCTTTCAACATAAAAGAGCAAGATGTCTATTATATTTCCTAAAATTTTCATAATTGTAATTTGATTATTTTTGTCTCAGGAAAATTTTTAATTAGACGTAAATTTTACTTTTTTATCGCAGCTAATAATGAATTATAACCACCTATAATATAAAAATGCGATTGCTTGGATTAGAATTTGCAACCCTCCGGCTGGTAATTCGTTACTCTTCCAATCGGCAGCTAATCCGTTACTCTTCGTGTTGCCCTCGATCTTTCCCCTTGGGATTGATCCGGATCGTCACCAATAGCCCGTGTATAGCTCCAGTGTGACGTTAATTAAAATACCTACCTTCATCAGTTTATAAAACTATTCTTTTAGCCTTGAACACATGAGTTGTTTCACAGAGTAAAAGATACAGAGGCTTCACTGAAGGTATGACTTACAGCGTCCTCGGTGTGGGTCCGATGTCCCTAATTGTGGGCGGAGTTTGACAGGTTCCACTCAGAGCAGTAGCCATTTCGTTGCTGATGCAAACGGAGACTTCTGTTCATGTTTCCCGCTTCTCTTTAAAGGGAAGTTTCTTAATATGTTCATAAATTACAAAACCACTAATGTGAATTTGTGTGTCATTTAAAAATCGTTTTACAATCAAGTTAAATGAATTACGCTAATATTTTAAATCCCAATTGTTTGAAAGAAGTTAAAACGAAATTGTTCTATTTGGTGTTAAGACATTCGATCAAGATTATTGACTTTTGTTAACAATCTTTCAAAGTGTTAATTTGTGCATTTTTTATTTAATTAAAATCGATCGTAATTGAACTTAACGAAAAATTTGATATTCAGAAATCTGTACAATTGTGCTCTGCTTAATATACATTCTATTTTGTGCTGTTAGTTGGTGATTTTATTTGCATACAGCTTTTATGTAATTAAATTGATCTTTTTCTGAATTATAACTTATTTTATAAATACAATTATATAGATTTATGTGCAAAATTGTGTGTAATGCTTTATACATACTTTCATGGAGTATTCGTAGTTAAGAACCTTAATTTTTCTTCTTCTAAGAGCTTGAATTTCATTTTTCTCAAGCCATCAAGAACATAAAATGACTGCACAGATGTATTTTGTGCCAGCATTTGGCCGTATGATGGTCAAACGTAAAGTAAAAATATGAAATGCATTACACATTCGAAGATAAGAATTCTATAAAAGAATTAAAAATTTTATCGCGCATTTAATTTATATACATTTGTGTATTTTTATGTCTATATCAAGATCTAATAAACTTTTCCCTTTCGTGATGTTATTGTATAATTTGTTATCTGATGCAGGGAACACTATGTTCGAGGGTGCCAGATGCTCGAGCCGTATGAAAATGGAGCAATGGATTTGGTGACCAACTATAGATGCGATTGTCTGCCGAATTTCAGTGGAAAAACTACCAGACTGAATTGACAGAATGCACTGATGTCTTAACGTGTCTTGTTCTCTCTTCCTACATCGAAGTGCCAGATTATGTTCCATTCTACCCTTCCCAGAGGCCTGTGTTGTGTTGAGAAACTCAGCGGTATCTCAAGGTTCGAATATAAGAATTTATAGACACTAGTGGTCGCCCAGTGGTCGAAATTCAACCATAATTCATTTAATTTTTAAGTTTGAACGTTAATAAGGTTCTTTTGTCAAAGAGTATACCTCTATATTCATTGCTTATAATTTTTTGAATTTTGTTCCATTACGTAAGCTGCGAGCATGTACAACTACGTCATAGGAAAAATGCGGTATAGCTTGGTTAAGCCATATCTAAAAAACAATAACGCGTTGTTTGACATTTTCTTGAGTTTTTTTATTGCTCTACTGGCCACAGGTTTCGCCAAGGCTACACAGTTAATTTGCCTATCTTTTTCAAATTATATAAAATTTAAATAAAAAATAAATCCAAAAAATGAAATAAGGAATACGTGCTTCGTATTTGTTTAATATATTTTTTATTGAAAAAAAAATCGGATGGTTAAAAAAATAAATGTTGTCCATTGAACTTGAAATAGTTCGACAATGAATTGAATGATTCAAAACTTCTGTGTAGACGATGTTTTTTGAAAAAACTCTTTCATCGTTTGCTAAATGCCCTTGACCGTTATATTCTAAAATATAAAATCGCAAACCATCGAATGATCGAACTCTACTTGCTGCGCCCATGTGTAAAAACTGGCTGCCTCAATAAAATTCAAATTTTTTCGAATGTTTGTCCTTGCCATCCCCAACTTATTTATTGCCATCGCAAATGCAGGTATAATTAGAAATTGAGTTCTTTGAAAGTTAAATGGTAAAATAGTTCCGGAATATGTTAAATTTATACGTGGAATCAAAATTCTCTTATTACGTGCGGTTCCAGTTTAAACTTCGCAATCAATAGTATTACGATGCATAAATTTGATGCGCATTCTTGTTCCATTGACTAATGCTTCCTTTGTATTTAAGTTTCTGATCAGCTAAACGATGCAATTAACTTTCAATACTAACTTATGTGGTGGCAAATTATGCCAAATCTCATACTCCTCCGTGCGCGCAATGTGCTTAAAAAGGGGTACAAAGTTTTTTCTTCACGTATTAATATATAGATTAATACATTTACAAGTTAGCTGGAGACTACAAAAACTGAGCAGGTATTGTTCTAGTGAATACATAAGAGAAGGAAATCGCCTGCGCCGAAGGAACTGTGGCGCCTAGCAGCGGAAAAGAGTAATTTATTACTTTTTCTTTGTACTCAACTGCGAACGATATTCAAAATTCTGATTAGTTCCGGATATGAATATGTTGGCGGGTGGGAGAAAGGTAAACTCAAGTTAACAATAACAACGAATTTAGTAAAGTTACTTAAAAGGCATACATTTACCGTGCACAAATGTCAAAACAGAAATCCTTTTAGCTGCATTCAAGTCGAGTGACGTGAGCATTATTCTAGGAGCCAAGAGCGAATGAAATTTTATCCCCTTTCCGAAATCAACGCTGTTCCTTTTTTAACAACCAGCAAAATACTTAATTTCTGTTCCTTTTTCAAATTGTATAATTTGTTCGAAAAAGGATGTGTACCTGATCACAGACTAAATACCTGATTATGTGTGAATGAAAAAAATTCTAATGTTCTCTTTTGTTCAAATAATTTTTCAGACTACAGAGATCAACAATCTTCTAAATAATAAATCAAAATGGCCTGTTTTGGAATATTTTCGTAGTTTTAAAAAGCGTTCACTTAAAAAAGAACCAACTAAAATTGAAGAAACAAGTTCGCTCATTAGTAAAATTTTATAATTCACAAATGGCTTTCATAAATTAAGGTTCTTTTTAATCTCAGAAGACATTAAAAAATTGCTAATTTAAAACATTTATGCTGAAAATATATAAAGAATACTTAACTTTTAATTAGAAATACAAAACAAAAATGCAAATGACCTTTCAAATCGTAGAGAATGAAACAGCCAAAGTGAAAAAAACAGCTAACCGGATAGGGATGTACTTAAATCAAAATCTTTCTGCTCTATCGTATATTTTAGCGTGCTACAGCAGTCCTGACCCCATCTATTTCAGAATTAAAACAAACAAATCTGTTGACATTGTTTGAGTAAACAACCCCAGCACTAGCATAAACTTAAAATGTACATACGAAATACCATAAAAACAATAAATAAACAAATCACCGAGTTCGGTTGTCATGGAAACGAAGCTAAATCGGTTGCCAAGGTCGTGATGCTGGACTCCCACCAAGGGCGCCCCAGTCTATGCAATTTCCCAAGGAAGTGGTTCCTCTGTATGCGTAGCTATTTACTCTGGGTTGTTTTATTAAAATTTCAAAAAATGGCAACACATAAAGCAGCTGCTTTTGTTTTGTTTCTACCGG
This sequence comes from Meta bourneti, assembly GCA_933210815.1. Lineage (NCBI taxonomy): Eukaryota > Metazoa > Arthropoda > Arachnida > Araneae > Tetragnathidae > Meta > Meta bourneti. The sequence goes on from OW119929.1 coordinate 86,832,357, forward strand.
TGTCCACATTGCTTGTTTATTTCCATTTAGGAAGATTGGAGACAAAAGCCTGACTGCAGCTAAAAGTCTCAAGAAAAAACCAACCAACCAACTTGTTTATTTCTGTTGCGAGGTCGAATTTTGAGCATAACTTATAAATGATATTCGAAGTTTTGTTCATATAATAAGGTATGCAACGTTTTGCATATGATATTGTGGTTGTTGGAGGAGGAATCATTGGAACTGCTACAGCTAGAGAATTATTAATAAGAAATCCCGCCCTTAAATTGGCTATCCTCGAAAAAGAAAAATCTCTCGGTGTGACATTTTCATTCTCTTCTGTTTTTTTTTTAATTTTTACAATTTTAGTGAATTTCTTTATTTGCAAAATTGCTTGGAAACCAAGTTTCTGATTCTTTTTGTGAAATCTTTCAGCTTTTCATCAAAGTGGTCACAACAGTGGTGTTATTCATTCCGGAATATACTACACTCCCGGATCTCTAAAGGCCAAGTTATGTGTAGAGGGACTAGATCTTGCATATAAGTATTGTGATGAAAAAAATATACCATACAAGAAATGTGGGAAAGTAAGAGTTTTTGTGTTATATTTTTATCAGTAAAATTGAACACTGTACCCTTCCATTGCCAAATTAGCAACTCAAATTTATGTCGCCAAATGGTTTTTTGATAGGCCAACGACGGGTAACTACATTCCGAAAATATCCCCAATTGGCAATGGTTATCATACTCATCAGTAACATTTTTGCTATTTTATTTTTTATTCAATTACATGAAGTTAATTTTTTATTCAATTACTAAAATAGTAAAAAGGTTTGCTACAGCTGCAGTCTCTGCCGCGCACGGTGGCAACGACTCTTGGCGCGGCTTTTGGCGTAGTTATAAGCGACTCATGCCGGGTGATGGTAACCCATTTTTTTCTTGAATTTTCTCCTGGTTAGGGTTAACCTGTTTTTATGGCAACCTTGCCGGTGTCCAGTTCTGTCCAGCATTGGTTGTTCTTTTTAGTTTGGACACGGTGGAGAGCGGGTCTTTTTTTTGCAGTGTTTTTCTAGTCAAAATGTTGTTTAATTCAGATTTACATAATTCATCCGTACGTATGCAGTATATATTCAATGTTGGAAGATTTCCGTGGCAACATAAAAAGTGTGCCAAACACGGCGCCAAAAAAAACGCGTTGCCACCATGTGCAGCAGAGACTGCAGCTGTACCAAAGGTTTATTTAATTACGTGAAGTTAATTTTTTTATTCAATTATATGAAGGGTACAGCTGCAGTCTCCGCCGCGCGGAGTGGCAACGCGATTTGTTTTGGTGCACTTTTTATGTCGCCACGGAAATCTTCCAAAATTGAATATATACTGTATACATATGGTTTAAATATATAAATCTTGATAAAACAACATTTCGACTAGTAAAACACTGCAAATCTGGATTAAATATACACAAAATACAAGAAATATTTTTTGATGGAAATCACATCTTGACTAGTGAAACATTGCAAAACTGGATTAAATATACACAAATATGCAAAAAAATTAACGGTCGAGCAGTCGATCAGGTTGTATTTTTCCTGTCTATTTTGTTTTATTAGTTATCTTATTATTTCTAGTATACCTTATTTCTTAAGATGCCTTCTATTTTAAGTGCAGTCGATAAGTTTCAAGAGAATTTTTCTCGCAACTTAAAGTTTACTTTTTCTGGTGGTAGACATACTTTCGGGATTGAGGGAGTTGGTAATCGTTTTTTTTTGTTGCAAGTTTTGTCGCGATAAAGAGCTTTTTTTAACTTTTTTAAAGGAATCGGGATTAATTAAATGTAAATTTTCTTGCGATGAATTCAACAGGAAAATGACGTTTTCTGTTAGGAATTCAGTTAGCAATGGGTACACGTGGATTGGTCGAAATTGTAGGGATAATCCAAATCCGTATCCAAACTGAAAAGAACAACCTATGCAAGAGCACTTGACCATGTCGGAAAACGGAAATAAATAGAACAATCTAGAAAAAAGAAGAATCAACACTTCTGGACGCTGGCAAGGTTGCCATATAAACACGAGAACCCTAACCAGAGAAAAATCCGGGTTACCATCAACCGGCATTAGTCGCTTAAAACTGCGCCAAAAGTCGTTGCCACTCTGCGCGGCGGAGACTGCAGCTATACCACATGAAGTTAAAATATTCTGCCACTTTACTTTGAAAATTCACGACAAGAATCGTTTTTAAATGAAGTTATTACTTTGTTTTATTGTGGGATTCACTGCAAAGATAATTTTTCAATTTAATATTTGACTTATAATGTCATTTAATTAAATTGACCCTGATTTATGAATATCAACAGAATTTACTTGTACTTGATGTATATATTAATTTTATAAAAGCAGTTTTGTTACATGTGATTTAAAAGTATAACTGTTCAAATTTTCTGCTTAGTTAAATTTATGAAGGAACCTTAAGAATAAAGCTTATTTGTGAAAATGTTTTGCAACCCTACTTAAGGCAATTATTACACAAATCTTAAATCAGTTCTCAACCATAAAAAAGTTAATTGTCCCGTAGTGAAATTTCAGAAATTCATGGAATCTCTTGCTACACATGATTTATCTGGAAATATTCCACGTATATTAGATATTCCTATTCAAAATATTGACACAGGAAATATAACAATCTGAAAAACAAACTCGTTAGTTCTTGCTTTGACTAAGGGCATCCTGAATTAACCCAAAACAGAAATTTGATATCACTGAAATGATGTTCTGGAACTCAGTGATGGGAGATATTTGTGTGAAATTTATTCAAATTGAAAGTTAAAAAGTTCCAGATGGGCAGTACTTTTGCAACAATTGTAAAATAGAAACCAGAGTTCAGTTATCTCCAAGAAAGAACAAGTATGTATTGAGCAAATAGAAAATTCAAAGTTTGAATTTTGCATTCTGTTTGGCTTCAGTTGACTACTACTTGATTGTTGCTTATGAAGTTAGACAAAAATATGTTGGAAGGCTCATGCTCTGAAGATTTACTAAGTGTGAATAATAGATTGTCATCCAGCATGCATGATAACCATCTGTTGTACTGCATTTTTGATAACACTTCAGCAGTTGTACGACAGGTTTCCCACTGGCCTTAAAATGGCCTGATTTTTCATATTAGTTTTTTAAGCCCCTTAAAAAGGCAAAATTTGCTTAAATCCTTAAAATGTTTTAAAGAGCCTTAGTTTTTACAAGAATACCGTATATTTTATTTCACCTTCATTCAAATGCCAAGGTCAGTGAAACTCATCCAAGGTCAAATGCTATCTAAAATCAATGGCATAATATTTATAAATTACTTACAAATTTATGTTTTGATGAGTGTGAGATCCAAACATAGTATTCATGAACGTTTCTTCATATATGCACTCGCGATTTAATCTATTGCAATCTATGTGAAATGTAACCTTATAAGGAATGAAAAATATAGCCTTAACCCTTTTAACATGAGATTTCTTTGTGTTGCTTTTACCCCACAATGCACATAGTAACTGAATAACCACATTGATTGGTTAAAAGAATCCTAGCTAAAATTATATTGACCAAAAAGGTCAAAACTAATAAGAAGTCGTGCAGGAAAGACAACAGGTTGCAGAACATATATATGCATGTGAACCCCTCAGAGGGTTAAAAAGCCCAAATTTTTATTTATTTGAAGAGTAGGAACCCAGTATAATGTCAAATATGCATATGCCTGGGGGACGTTACTGAAGTCTAGTGTAAGGGGGAAAACATCAGATATTAAATGAAGATATTAGATTAGTATTAAATATAATATATATTTAACTAGAATGGCATTCAAAGGCTGTTTCTATTCTTTACTATTTTAAGTTAGTATAGTATACTTTGTTTTTTCTCTTACATTTATGTTTTTTTTGTTTCAGTTGATAGTTGCTGTTAAAGAAAATGAGCTCGATAGACTTGATGCACTATATAAAAGGGCCATAGAAAATGGAGTGAAAGACATTAGTCTTGTTGATGCAGAAGGAATTAAAAAATTGGAACCTAATATCCATGTCAGTAATTGCAGTTTTAAAAATAATACTCTTAAATCCCAAAGCAGGCTCATGTAGTAAAAATGATGTTAGTCGAGTAGTAAACCAACCCAAATTAGACTCCCCTCATGATTTTAGCCCTTTCCCATTTGAAAAACTACATTTATAACAACCTGCTTCTTTTTGTAAGAAATGACCTAAATAAAAGTAGTAAACTTATTTTAAAAACATTCAACTAAGTGTACCTTTTCTTCCTATCTCAAACTATATTAATATGTCAAATTAAGATTGTTTCTTTTTTGTATAACTTTTCCTTCTAACTCGAAATTTTTTTTTACTGTAATACATTTGATTAAATGTTTTACAAATAATGGCAAAAAGTGTGTAATATCAGTGCATAAAATGTGAGTCATATTTCTACATTTTCCTATGAGCGCAATATTTCCAATAAAATCTTAAACTTTATTTTTCAAATTGAAGGGCCTAAAAGCAATATGGTCTCCAAACACTGGCATTGTGGACTGGCAACAGGTGGCACGATCTTATGCAGAAGATTGCAAAGCTAGAGGTGCTGATATCTATCTTAACTTTAGAGTTAAAGGATTTCATCCGCAGAAAAAAGGTTCAAAAACTTCCATTTTAGTGAATGGTCTAACTAAGGTAATTATTAATATTTTATATACTCTGTACCACACTTTCAACGAAGTTATATTTTTATTCATATTCGTGTACTAAAAATCAAAGTGGTTATTACATAGATTTTTTAGTTTATGACAGAAAACAGTTCATAATTTATCTTAGAATCCTCAAAACAGCCATCACCATTCTACTTACTGATTGTCACGCTGGTCAAATTTGAAGTTACCATAAGTACCAATTTTAGTGAGGCAAGTGAACCTAGGTTTCACAGGAAAATTTCCAAACTCTGTTTTTATCATAATTTCTTTGAAAGTTTAAACTGTCTATTGCATAGTAAATGCAGAGTTACTACAAATTATTAATTTTAGCTTTTTTTAACCTTGCATTTGTCTGAGAGGGAATAAGTATCATTTCCCCAATATTATCTTGGAAACTATAATTCTTTCAACATAAGTTTTTTAATTTTAAGTGGTAGGTAGGTGAATATACATCACACTGGAGTCACTATGGGTTATTGGTGATTGTTTCGGGATCAACCCCAAAGGGAAGGATCCTTGGACAACACCTCGTAATTTTGAACCACAGTCAGAGGACAAGATCAACACCTAAGCTGACCCTCACTCGCCAAACTTCCACACCTTGCCAACATGAAGACGGTGAGACTATAGTGAATTTAATACATACATGCGGGTCTTTGATTGGATCGAGTTTCGAACTCGCGACCCTTTGTTTGCTAATCTCCGACTTTACAAACTGGGCTACACTGTTGCTCCTTCAATTTAAAGTATTTCAAAATAAATTATTTTTGCACTGATATTTAGCTGTTTTTCTATTTTGCATTGTATTTTTGTGTAAATGGATAACACATTGAGTACTGAATTGCATATATTGTGGGTTTTGATGAACCCTTTGTTTAGTCCAGTTGCAACAACATGTTCTTCACCTCAAGTACTTTAATTTCTTCTAATACAGTAAACCCCATTATACCCAAGTTTTGATTTATCATGTATTAAGGTATATTGCCCTTGCTTGTCCTGTTGGATTTTTTGTTTCAAAAGGAAGTGGAAATCTTGATCTGTTCCTTTAGAATTGAAAGTTTAAAAGTAACTTGTTTCAAGTAGCTATACCAAATATGGTGTGTGGGTGATTTGGAGTATGAAAAGAGAGCAGGAATTTCTATTAAAAAATATATTCTACCTCATTTAATAATATTTTAAAAGGTTATACCATCAAACTTGTGTTTAACTTTTAGTTTTACATAATTTTAAATTAAAAATGTACAACTTAGCTCATAATTTATGCCTTTTTGTTTGATATTTTCTTTGCTCTTGTATCACTCCCCTTGGTATGTTTCCTGTGTTTTGTGCAGCTTGGCCCTTGTACCATTAAAATCCAATCAACCAACCCCTCAGTTTGATTTCGTCAGCCCCCAAAAGAGTGATATATTGAGGGGCTTCTGTCTATTTCAAAATAAATTATATTCTTATACAGAAGTTTTTAAAACTGAAAATTGCTGAACATAATCTTCGTTATGGGTTATGTTTCATAACAAAAGTTTTTATGTGACGCTATAAGGAAAAAGTGACATTAACCATTTAAGTGCTGTGCCAAGGTATATCTGAGACATGTCATTATCTTTTCAAAATGTGTGTAAGAAAGTTTAGTTTCTGAATACCGTTGTAATGTTTAATGTTATGTTATTTGTGAGGCTCCCTGGACAGACATGAAAGAATGTTGACATTTGAACCTCAATGGACATAGGTGGGGATGTCCTTGGATCCCCCTATGAGGATCATCTGGGTCTCGTGAAGAATGGAAGAAATTTTGGGGGTAAAATAAGACATGGGTTATGTTGAACTAGAATTCTGTAGAACAGACACTTACTTAGAAGGGAGAATGTAAGGATGTCCTTCGAGTTTTATGTCTGAGACTAAGAATGGTTTTAATGTTCAGTCTCATGTAAAAATTTTGGAAAAGGAAATGTTTAAATGTAAATGTTTTTAAAATATCATGATACTCAGATATATAAATAAATGTCTTAATTAGTGCATGACATTAGAAACATCATCTTTAGTAAGGTAGAGAAAGGATGAACCAGAGAGAGAGAAAGCACTTCATTCAATCATTTTTTTGCATTAAAAATATTCAATATTTTTAGTATTGGAAATCCTGATTTGGCAGTTACAAGATTAAATGATGCGTGTTTCTGGATTATATTTCCTATTCTCAATTCTAACCCACTTAATATATCGTCAGCTTAGGGCAGAAAGTCATTAATGGACAGTTTTTGGAAATGTGTGTTTTGTGAGACTAATTCTTATTTCATGGTAAAAAATACATTGTCATTTTGTAGTATGTCATATATCTATCAAAATGTTTATAATATTGAATTTTGACCTAAATACTTATAGTAAATCTTTAAATAGTTGTACTGTTTTTTTTTGTCAGTTAATCAGTTACTGTTCTAAGTGCCAATGACATATTCGTATAAATTTGTTTTCTGAATTAGTATATTTTATTTATCAAATCATTTTTAATTCTTATACCATGCCATATTTTTTGAAAGTTCAGAAATAGATTCATAAGTGATTTACTAATGTATTTTACTGTCTTCAGGATATATTTTGTGATCATGCCATCACTTGTGGAGGTTTGCATTCAGATAAATTAGCCACCTTGACTGGTTGTAGTCTTATACCAAAAATTATACCAGTCAGAGGAGACTACCTTGTTTTGAAACCAGAAAAGTCTCATTTAGTGAAAACAAATATTTACCCTGTAAGTATGAATGTTGTAAATCAGGTATAATTTATATTTTCTATTTTGTTTTAAAAGGATGTTTTTATTCTCAAATTATTTGTAAATTCTCTTGTAATTATATTTTCTGCTGTTAACATCTCTTCAAACCATATCTCTTAAAAATATCAGATTTTACTTCTTTTGATGTTTTTAGCAATTCCATTAACACATTCTATTTTGTTTTATTAAGGTAATAGAATATTTAAAATGCATTTGTTCCTTAAAAAATGTGCTTACTTAAAACACAGCTAACTTGATTGATGAAAAACCCCTCTAGTTGTGGCTAGTCGAATTTGAAATTTCCTTGTTACAGTGCAATTTTCACTTTTCTGCCACAAAGCACTAAATGATGAACTTATTTTAGTACTGGCATTCAGAGAACCTGAAAACATTCATATATAAATGTGTTGTACAATTACTTTTGCAATCTCCAAACCTTTAAAAGGGATGATCCCGGACCATCGCCAATAGCCTGTTGTGGTTTTCCAGTGCGACTTTAATTAAATATCTACCTACCAAACCTATAAAATATGATTTTAGACACAAGATGTATGAATAATCTCAATAAAAAAATTTTAAACTCGCAAAACCTCAGCATAAATTCTAATTGGAACTATAAAACAAAAAGTATTGTCAGATATAGAATTGCATAATTGCTATAAGTATTACTGCTTATGCTTTTGCTCTATTATATCACTCATTATATACCTTTTTTATTGTTTGTGATTGAATTTATGCTCATCGTAGGACTTTTACAGGGTATGCCACAGGCAACTTTTGCTACTATTTTATAACCTTGGTGATTAGGGATATTTTTTAAACTAAAATCGTCTCAAAAGCTCCTATTTTCAAAATTTTGGTGACTTTTTTGAAAATTCACCAGAGGTCAAAGAAAATTTAGTCCCTCTTTAACTTATATCTGACAGAAAAATATTTTTTGGATTTTTCTTTAGGGAAAATTTTTCCAAGGGATGTCAATTTCAAAGTTTTGGCACTAAGCCGTGGCAACCATGAAAAACCATCGGAATCTGTGGTTGCTAGATTCTCATTAAGAAATATTTAGCTGTTTAATTTTAAAATTTAAATCTCTTGTCGAGATCTTCAATGTCTGTTTCATACTTCATTAGCACATTTTGTGTTTTAGCTGATTCATTTTGTATCTGAGTAACTAAAATTGCTATTAAAATAATATCTAAGAGGAGACTTTTGCTACTATTTAAAAAAGTTATGCTACTAATGCAACCATTTCATGAGTGCTTTGGCTGTGGCAGCCCTGTTTTTAGGAAAAGAGGGTTGAAAAAATATTTGTAAAGCCCATTTTAGTGTCAACTGAACAGAATTTTCCCCGCCCAAATATAACACAATTTTATTCAATGTCTCTTACTACTAGTTTGCTTTCTACCCGGCTTGGTGTACAATGCCCCAAACCCTTCAACCATTTTAGTAACTACAGCCTGTGAGACAGCACGCATCAACATTGCTTAACCGCTAATAAGAGTTTTTCATCAATCCATGCTTATCCATCATCAGCCATGCTTAAACAGCAAAACTGAACTGTTGCAAAATATCTTATGAAATTATATTATCTTTTGAAAATAAATTACATCATTTGATATCACACTAACATTTTAATTAATTTAAACTTTGTCTCTAGTCTTCTGGTTAATTTCTTTTCTCTGTTCACTTCTGGTTAATAGATGCTTTTACATTATTATCATCGAGTAATCAGAGTAAAAGTAAGTTTATTACATAAAACAAGAACATTAGTTTTTGATTTAATAACCAAAGCTAATAAATCCTAATCCGTTTTGATTTAACAATCAAAGCTAGCAAATCCTAATAGCGATATCTAAACCTCTGCCAATATGGAAAACTGCTCTTATTGCCTATTTAGGAAAAATCTATATGTATTTTTCACTAACATATCTGGCACAGAAATCAGCATTATTTGTATATTGGCAAATGGCAACAGATGGATATAAATAATATAAAATCAAATGCTGGTGAAGTTAATTTGCTAATTTTGCCACAGAATTTAAATATGCTTAATTTTTGCTAAAGCTGCATAATATTACTGAAACTTCACAGAAGAGCTTTCATCACTCTAATGAAGTTCTTCAGCAGTCTGATCACAAAAGGTTGGATCTTTCCCTTCGGGGATTGATCCTGGACCATCACCAATAGCCCTGTGTATTGTTCCAGTGCGACATTAATTAAACACCTACCTGACTTCAGAAGGCAATAAGAAATCTGGAAGATTGAAAATAGCACAGAAATCAAAATCTGAGCCAACCCAAAAAAAAGAGGTGAAAAATTATCGAATCAGCTTTGAACAAGTAAATGAGATGCAATTGAAGTGGACATTCAGAAGCTAATTGTGATAATATGACAGGTGTGAACTTTTTACTATTGACTTCATTGGAAATAAGAATTAATGCCATTAGCAGTGCATTTGAAAAATGTAAACAAGATGCTAGTTTATATTTTTGATTAATTTTATTTCATTTGGACATGAAATGTGCCATAATACATGGATTTTAAAATAGTATGTAACAATGTGAGTTATGACACTCATCAATAGATATCAGCAAAATTAAAACTTGTTACGGAGTTGCTATGTTCAGGTCTACTAGTATATTTTAAATTCTTCCCATGTTTAATGTTGATATTGCTTCAAATACTATTGTTAGAAATAAATTGGTCACTTGAAATCTTAAACCTAACCTAGATTGCAAGGTTCGTGCAACTTCTTTGGCACTGTATGGCCTATTTGATGCATAATAGTGCTCCATTAGCAACAATATAAAATGCATTTCAAATCTGTTTCACTCTCTTATCGTACTTTAAAGTCTATTATATTAAAACATTCATCAAATATTTATTATTAATTAATTTTTCAAGTGACAAATTTAGTTTGGGACAATATCTGCTAACATCCTGATTATATTAGTCTTCAATTTTATAGCAACTGGTGTTTATGGTATTCATATCAGAAATTAGAATAATACATATGAGTTTTGAACTCACAGTAAACTGGTATAATATTATAAATTACTTACAAGATACTTTTCAATTTGTAAAAAAAAAAAAAAAAAAAAAAAATTATTCAAACACAAAAATTTTTGAGGTATTTTATCAAAGAACTTTAACATTACTTCTTTTATGGATACACGTATTTATGTACAATTACTAAAAGCTTTTTTTAAAGATTCTTTAAAAATAGCAAACAATCTGACCCTCTGTACATAGCAAGATTTCAGAGTAGTGTAGTACTGCTTTTACCTTACACCACACTTAATGACTAAATAACCACTTACTGGTTGAAAGAATTCTAGGAAATATTCTATTGATCAAGAAAGTTAAAACCATTTAAGTCATGTGATTGCATCCTTCAAAGAGGTAATTTATAAAATAAATTTGTGGCTCAATACCCAATAAGAACACACTCCATATAGAAGAAAATATAAATTGCTGCGGACAGTTACACACTAAGAACAATAAAGAACGAGTGACACTATCCTATTTGCAGGTGGAACCTTGCACCATAAAACCCTTATTACCTACCTACAGGTGGCATTCATCATCCTACTTGTTGACTGGCTATCTTTTCTTGTGTAAGCAGTTAATACTGTCTCAGTTACAAACCATGTGGTGGCGTACAAAGTTATTGTTACAAGTTTATTCGATTTAATCTCGTGTCATATAGATTAATTTCGTAAAATACAAATATACCTAAGTTCAATATTTTTATTCTCAATTCCTTAAGTATGTGACTTTTCTTTAATTGACATATACACATTGTGCTGCAATTTCCGAAGAAGCAATTAAAATCTAAAAAATGTACACACTAGATTAGCCCACAAAGGGGTGTTGACCTATAGTTGGTGTTTTTACTTTAGAACACAATTTCAATCTACCTATTTCCACTGATTATGATGTTATATTTTGCTGCATTGTTCAGTACTTGCCATTTAAAACTGTAAAATAAGAAAACATAAATAATAGCCTGCAGATATATTTGTATACTTTAGGTTCCGCATCCAAACCTGCCTTTTCTGGGTGTTCACATTACTCCTCGAATTGATGGATCTGTATGGCTTGGGCCAAATGCTGTTCTGGCATTTCATCGAGAAGGATATGGACGATTTGATATCAAATCTGAAGATATGATACAATTCTTAAGCTACAGGTATTGTTTTAAATTTGTTAAAAACAGTAAAATTTTTTCTGTATTAATTGATCTGAAAACTGGAGGTAAATTAAATTCAGTTACATCATTAAAATAAATTTCAATTAAGAAACCTTTTGCCAATCTATATCAGCTTATTCCATTTCTCCTATTTCCTAGCCACACTTCAACTGTAATTAGAAATAAATATCGATTTCAATTATCTTAAAATTTATAAAACATCAATTTTGTACATAATCATTTTTCTTTATTATTTTAAAGGGGTTTGTGGAAGCTAGCTGGGAAACATGCGATCTATGGTTTGAGAGAAATGTATCGATCGATAAGTATTGGAGCACAAGTAGAAGTCTTAAAGCAATATTTTCCTGCACTCACAACTGCTTGTGTCACAAGGTATTATAAATTGTGTTATTAATTTTTATTCAGTTTCATTTAAAAAAATTAATTATATGTGTATTTTTCTGTTTTTGTATTTACATTATTAATTGCAACTATTACTATAAATCTTTCACAAGGCAGTGGCTGTTAAACACATATATGGTGCTTTTAATGCTGTACCATTTAAGTGAAAATAATTTGATTGTTTTTATTATATATATATATATATATAATAAAAACAATCAAATTACAAAATATACAAAACATTAAAACGTAAAATAATAGAAATGCAGACCAGCAAAAGATCAAAAAGTCAAAATATTAGAAATGCGGACCAGCAAAATGCCAAAAGATCGAAAAGCAGACAAGTAAAAAGCCAAAAAAGTTGGGGGTAAAAAATAGTCAAGCAGAAGGCAGAACTGTCCATGTATTATATATATATATATATATAACCTCAAAATTATCTATATATATAAATATATATATATATATATACTCATTTTACAAATAATAATCAAACAGATTTAGCTTAAAAAGAGACATTTAGATTTTGTTCGTGTTCTGTAACAGTAACAAGACAAATGTTCAAATTATTTTGAAAGACATGAATAAAAGTGAAAAACTAATTTTCTGGATACTCCAAATTTCCATGCTTATATTCTAGAAATTATTAAATGACTTGAAACTAGGTTAAATTGTGATGTAGCTGCAAAATTTCACTTCAAAATGAAGTTTGTGCTCAATTAGATAAAATTACTTGTAAAACAAATTTTATGCATATGAATTGATAGAAAATATTCCCTATTGAATAATGACTTTGAATTTGCTCTACCGTGAATGATGCATGAATAGAGTTGTACCTCAATGTAGTTAATATTTTTTGGTGCAGTTGATGATGTTGAATTTTTCAATCTTGCAGAGGCCCATCTGGGGTGCGAGCTCAAGCTCTGGATGGAGATGGAAACCTAGTTGACGATTTTATTTTTGATTCTGGCGCAGAGGAATTTGCCGGAAATGTACTTCACGTTAGGAATGCCCCATCACCAGCAGCCACCTCCTCTCTGGCTATTGCCAAAATGATTGTAAATAAAGTAGAAGAAAAATTTAATATTAAAAAGTTATGATAAAAATGTGTATTTTTAAATATTTTATTTAATGTTAAGCATTTAATTGTTTTGACAGTTTTACCATGAATAACTAAAAAGAGTAGTTTTGAAGATATTGCATGTATTACATACACGCAATTATATAAATAGAAAGAATACAAAAGCATGTAGGAAGAGTATAAATAACAAATTATGGTAAATAATTTGCTCTACAACTTGGGAGGTTTTGTTACACTACTTTAATGTGTTAGCACTATATGTTGTCCAAAGCATTTAAATTGGATTTTTACAGGAACTTGTAGTTTTAGTACAAGGAAATTTTTTATACATCAATAAAATAGGAAATTTTACATAATAATGCATGCATATTTGGAATCTCAGATATTGTCCCTATTTGATGTATAACCATTCATTAAATTTCTTTGGCTAAAGAAAAACAAGGAAATCCATTTCTTTAATTTAAATATACAGGAGGATTTAAAATTCCTTGACCAAATTTTAAAGAGCAATAAGGTGCATCAAAATAAACATTTTTTGTCAAAGAATGTTCACAACTATTGTGTGTAGGTGCTTCAGGGATGTTTGCAAAATCTTTTTAAACTTTGTCATTCCCAACACAGATTTTGCTCGTGATGAGGCAACATACAAATTACGAGATGGCTTACGTGCATCTAACACATGGGGCTGCCAATGGGAATAGGAGGCTCAAAGATTGTACTCTAAATGCTTACCTAATAGGATAGTGTCGAATCGTCTAACATTTGAGAGTTAGCATCACTGAAACCGGAACATTTCAAGTCAGCAGCGATGAGATGCTGGTTAACCGAAAGGTTTTAGCATTCCACGCATGGAAGAAGACATTCTATACAAAACTGAGAGAAAGCCAGGCACAAGCACATAATCTGTTGCACATAGCCAGGTGTAAGCCAATCCATACATCAGATGCATGTCTGCCATCTCTGAGGGCTACGGTAGCCCGATTTGAAGAGCAGCGGATAAGCAACCGGAGGGTTGCTAGTTCGAATCCAACCAAACATAGTCGTGTACAAAGGGGGCTGGTGCATGTTAAATCCGTCGTGGCCTCAAATGTCCACGTTGGCGCGGTATGGAAGTTTGGAGAGTGGGGTGCCAGCTCAGGTGTTGACCCGTCATCTGACCGTGGTTCAAAATTACGTAATGTTCTCGGATACTTCTCTATGGGGATTGATCCCGAACCTTCGCTAATAGCCCGTTGTGGTGCTCCAGTGTAACGTTAATTAAAATACGTGCCATCTGAATTCATATTCTCTATCATGTAGGGCCGCGGTGGCCCGGTTGGAAGAGTAACGGACTTGCAACCGAAGGGTTGCGAGTTCGAATCCAGCCAAACACCGTCGTGTACAAAGGGGGCTGGTGCACGTTAAATCTGTCGTGGCCTCAAATGTCCTCACGTTGGCGTGGTGTGGAAGTTTGGAGAGTGGGGTGCCAGCTCAGGTGTTGCCTCGTCATCTGACCGTGGTTCAAAATTACGTGGTGTTGTCCTCGGATCTTTCCCTTTGGGATTGATCCCGGACCGTCACCAATAGCCCATTGTGTTGCTCCAGTGTGACGTTAATTGAAATTCCCCCCCCTCCCTCTCTATCATGTGCGAAGGGCCCCGGTTGGAAGAGTAACGGATTAACAATCGGATGGTTGCGAGTTCGAATCCAACCAAAGACATTCGTGTACAAAGGGGCTGGTGCACGTTAATTATGCAGTGTCCTCAAGTTGGCGTGATGTGGAAGTTTGGAGAGTGGGGTGCCGGTTCAAGCGTGACTTCGTCATCTGACCATAGTTCAAAATTACAAGATGTTGTCTTCGGGATTGATCCCAGACCCTCGCTAATAGTCCGTTTTGTTCCTCCAGTGCGACGTTAATTAATTACCATTGCCTGAAGTAAAATTGATCGACAATCAGCAATTTTCACGCTCGTAGTTTGAAATTATCGATAAGGACTCATCATTTGAAATGTCATGCTGGTGAACACAATTTGTTGCATTTATATATGGGATCTTTCGTAATTGATTTTTGTCGGGGGGGGGGGTATTTCAATTAACGTCACACTGGAGCAACACAACGGGCTATTGGTGACGGTCCGGGATCAATCCCAAAGGGAAAGATCCGATGACAACACCACGTAATTTTGAACCACGGTCAGATGACGAGGCAACACCTGAGCTGGCACCCCACTCTCCAAACTTCCACACCACGCCAACGTGAGGACATTTGAGGCCACGACAGATTTAACGTGCACCAGCCCCCTTTGTACACGACGGTGTTTGGCTGGATTCGAACTCGCAACCCTTCGGTTGCAAGTCCGTTACTCTTCCAACCGGGCCACCGCGGCCCCTTGATTTTTGTCGGACAGAAGACGCTCGCGTGATTTCTTGTCTTGCGTCTTACCAATAGCCCGTTGTTTTGCTCCAGTGCGACGTTAATTCAACTACCTACCTTGTATTGATTGATTAAAAGCTCAAAAGGTAGCTAAAGTAAAGGCTTAAGTATCACCCATGGTACTTTCGCGAACGAGTGGACGAAACGTAATACTCCTGAAATTCTACTGACTTGTTTCAATTCGGTCTGGGATAGATGCTTGTGGTTTGGAATCCACTTTAAGTTGTAACTCTTGGTACAATTAACCCTCGTGTAGCAAAGTGCATTGTAATCGTATTGAATAATTTCACATTGTTTTGTCTGGCGCAGCTTGGCCAAATATTGCCCTTACGCCATTAAAAGAAACCAATTTGTAGTTTATCCGGTCAGACAGGAATATTGACCAGAAGGAGCCATTTGATCCCCGAGGGAGGTCGGCGGGGGTACCCTTGGACGGTCATCCGGGTGAGAAGGCCAAAAGAGAACGATGGGGTGAGACGAGACTCGAGAGATGGTCGCTGCGGGTGTATGTCCATGTGATTAGGAACGTTTGAAGTGTGTATTTGTACAAATATTTATGTTTAATAGATATTTATTGCTAATTGCATTAGTAAATATTTGTACAAATTTTCAAACTCCACGATCCTTGTTTGATGGATTATAAAATTTCAAGGTAGCTTAAGTAAAGGCTTACCTATCAACCAATGGTGCTTTAATAACGCAAACGTGTGTGTAAAACGCGTATTGCTCCTGAAATTCTAATGGTTTTGGGTTCAATCCGGTCTGGGATGGATGTTTGTTGTGGTATGGAATCCAGAACTCCTGGTCCAATAAGCAATCAAAGTGCATTGTAATTGTGTAAAATAACGTGTCTTATTCGTGTCCCTATCATTGTTTTCCCTTCATAGCATTGAAAAAAGTACGAAATTTACATTAATTTCTTTATTTCTAATATTAACGTTGTATTAGATGATAGCAGGAAGTACAAAAGGGAAGGAAATGCCAAGTCAATCCTGTTTCGTTGTAATCTGATCTAATTTCTAAATCGTAAGTCTAGCTGAAATCTTGACTAAAATAACTAGACCTATTACGTTTTAATGCTATTTACTCTGCATTAAACGTAATAGGCCTAGCTCTCATTGATTCTTTCAGGTATTTTTCCATCGATTACCAAATCGCTTTCAAAGTGGTACGTGTACATTTCTTGAACCTTGCCAGGATAAAAATACGTTATTAAGCATTTTTTTAATTTGGAAATATTACATAGATAATTTATTATTTTACATTATTTAGTATGATGCTCTTCGTAACAAACGGTTTGTCTCCTGTTCATATTTTGCTGCTAATTGAGCCCAACACTCGAAAGACGAAATCAATACATAATGTTAGTGAACAGTATCACTGCGAAATTTAGTATTAATGCGATTTTATGTATATTGGTTTATTCACGCATGGAATACAGGTTGGTAGGAAATTAACGTCGCACTGGAGCAACACAACGGGTTATTGGCGACTGTCCAGAATCAATCTTGAATTAAAGAATTCAAGGACAACACGTAATTTTGAACCATGGTCAGATGACGAGGTCACCACTTGAGCTGGCACCCCACTCTGGAAACTTCCACATCACGCCAACGTGAGGATATTTGAGGTCACGACAGATTTAACATGCACCAGCCTCCACGTAGACGACTGTCCTTGGTTGGATCTAGTTTCGAACTTGCAACCCTCCGATTGCTAATCCGTTATTTCCACCAGGTCCACCTCGATCCGCATATAATACAGATCGTCGGCTTACAAGTGAAACAGGCAAAAAATCAGTTCCTTACTAAACGAAGGGGGAAAACTAATTTTCAAGCAATGTAAGAATTGGAAATAATTTTAACAATTATTTATTACACTTTGTATTTCGATTTATCTATTTAGAGAAGACCCCTTTCATTATGATTATATGTATTGCTATAGCAACTTAGTATTATAAGTAATGTGCATTTGTTTGTTTCTCAAATGCGTTTTCTAAGTGTTTCTCAAGAAGAAATCTATCCTTCATGTTAAGAAAAATGACTTAGCGAACTTCAACCAGTCGAAAGAACACGACATTCTGATCTAGAAAACCTGAAATTTTAAAAATCTAAGTGCTTTACTTGTAAGCAGACGATATATAGGTATATCAGTTCAAGATGTATTAAATGCTTTAAGCAGCTGAATTTTTTTAACTGAATAATTTTTAACTACTTATATCGTATTTACGGAAAGGTGCACATTTTAAGTAACATAACTTTAAGAGAAAATGGATGGAAATCCAAGTAGGTTGACGTCGTAAAATGTAAAATGTTGTCAAGAAGCTTTTCCTCTCCGCGGGGTTTAACTCTAGCAACCTGCGAGTTATAGGCGGTGCATGTTCGATCCTGTAACTGATTTTCCTTTCTAATGCCCGGCCAATTAATTGAACATTTCCAGCATGGCGCGACCATAGACGTGAAATATAAGTAGACTGAGCATTTCTATTGAGAGGAACTTCAAAAAGTACGACCAACATGTGTCGACTAGTAATCACGTGACTGCTCTGAAAAATTACCTTAGTTTGCCGATTTGGCATCTTATTGCCTCGTTTGGCGAAAAAGCGTCATGACAAGATAGATGTGTGAAAGCGCATTTCTAGAGTGGCAAAAAATGGTGAAATTGTCAAAGTTTACTTCTATTTCGCGCGGACCAATCAGGTGATGAATCAATGCATGTGCGTCTTCTGTCCTGTGGACCAATCATATGATGAATGTTCGTCTTTACCCGGCCTACGAAAGTAGTCTAAGGGTCTAATTAACACCAACACACATTCCCGTGCCTAGTGTCGTGAGACACTGTACCAGTTTAAATAAATGTGGTTGGGATGAAAAGAGCATGCCACCGAGGTGACATGTCTATCCAGAATTTAGAGCACATTACTTTTATACATTATTAAATCTATACAGTAATTACATCTATATTATACTAAGTTACACTATATACAGGGTGAGTCTAAATTGTTTTTACAAAATAAGAGGGGTGATAGTACCCATCCAGACGATCAATAATTACCATGGAACATAGGGTCGCATTCCACTCTGAGAGGCAGAAAAGAGTAAAGTCGAAACGCGTCGAGCAAGAACAAGTCATCGCCTCTGGCCAAAGTCGCACACGGTCCGGCACTTTTTGAATGCCACATATCCCGCACGATGGATCGGAAGTGGCGGACCTGTGGCTTAGCCTCCTTGCTCATCGGACCTCAACCCACTGGACGTTTTCTTCTGGGGGCACATGAAATCTTCAGCTACCTATCAGCTTCGTTACCTTCATGACCCGCATGGGCTTAATCCAGCCTAGACAAATTTCCTTGTTGTTATTTAATAAATATTGTATTCTTCGTACCAGTGGACTCGGCGTTTTAGGATTTCTAAGTGCCAGGAGACCAGGCTGTCTAACCAGATCTTTACATTTTTGTCTGCTCTTGCTTCTGCTGCTTTTATGGCTGCTAAAATCCCATACAGCTCCTCCTGGAAAACAGAGTTGTTGTCCTGCATTCTCGTGAACCATTGCTGGGTTATACGCCCCCCTTCTTGCATAGAGCAAAAAGCACTTCCCACTCTATTTTCCATTTTGGAGCCGTCTAAGGGCCACGTTACTACTAGCTTTGGTCACATGATTCTGGGCACATAAAAAGGTTACAATTGCTCACTCTACTTTTATATTTTTTCTATGGGCGCGACAAGGGTGGATTTGTGAACCGATTTGCATTTTCCTGGTGCATCACGGGAGAGGTGGGTTTGCGTTCTTACCATACATTCTAATGACAACCCGTTTATAAAGAGGCACACATTCATTCAGGACGAACAAATATTCATGCCTTACCTCGGATTCGAACCTGAAACCTTTAATTCAGAAGCCGGCACCCTGATCACGAGACTGATTAGTAAGCATTTTCCTGCAACTTACCCTGTGCGTAGTTATATGTTCTGTGTAAGTAAAATTTTCCTCGTGTGTGTTATGTCTAGTAGTCGACGTTATCTGTCTTGTGTTTGGTGCAGATTGGCCAAATCATATGAAACGTGAAATATCAGTAGATTGAGCATTGCTATTGAAAGCAGCTTCAAAAAGTGTGACTGACATATCGACTAGTAGTCACGTGACTGCTCTGTGTGAAATTGACGGTTGCGCGATTTGGCATCTCATTGCCTCGTTTGGCGAAAAAGCATCTTATGATAGGGAAGGTGTGTGAATGTGCATTTCTATAGAGTAGCGACAGAAGTGGTGAAATCGCTAAAGTCTACTACCATCATATGATCAATAAACCAATCAAATGATGAATCAATGGATGGGGTCTTCAACCCTTCCCGTGGGCAAATCAAATGTTGAATTTTAGGTTCCACCCAGCAGACGAAGTAGTCTAAGAGTCACGTTACTGCTAGTTTTGGTCACATGATCCTGGACACATCAAAAAGTTACCATTGCTCACTCTACTTTTATACTTTCTCTATGAGCCAAATGTGGCTCTTGCGCTATAAAAAGCAAGCAAACCAACCTTTTGAAAGTAAAGACTTAAGAAATGCAAATTGTCACCATCGAATTTTTAGCCTCTGAGTCGTCAGTGCTGCCAGTTTGAGCGTCAATAAAATCGACAAATTATTCGAACGCAAGCGATCTGAGTAGTTTAATGTATCCAAGCTCTTGTCTTGTCCGTCAATGAGTGAAAAAAATTTCAAAGCAACAAAAGGTTTGTATACCATCGTGACTTTAATTCCAACTATTTTAACAAACAATGTGTGTGTTGCGTTTCCCAGTAATATCAATTTAAAACCAAACATAGTCTGTCTACCATGAGAACTGTGCCCGATACCAAGTCTGGGCGGTGGTCGCTATAGAAAAAAAGTTCATTCATTTTAAGTAGGGATGACTTAATTAAATTTGTATTTTTTCGCGAAAGTTGGCGGCGAAAAGAGGTAACTGATAAAGATATTCTCGGTGCGACAGAAAAATTTTAGCAAATATATTTCCAATTTGTCATCAAGTGCGTCAATGTGATTAAGAAACTTGAATACTTTTCTTCAAGCACCCCTATGGAAAATGAGTAGGTATTTTAATTACCGTCGCACTGAAACAACACAACGGGCTATTGGCGACGGTCCGGGACCAATCCCAAAGGGAAAGATCCGAGGACACCACGCAATTTTGAACCACGGTTAGATGACGAGGCAACACCTGAGCTGGCACCCCACTCTCCAAACTTCCACACCACGCCAAAATGAGGACATTTGAGGCCACGAGAGATTTAACGCGCACCAGCCCCCTTTGTACACGACGGTCTGGTTGGATTCAAACTCGCAACCCTCCGGTTGCTAATCCGTTACCCTTCCAACCGGGCTACCGCGGCCCTATGAAAAGTAGGATGAAGCCCTTTTTCTACGGCAAATGACAGTGCTAGACTTCTTGTGTGGAATAGCTCCCGTGATAGACACAACAATTGCACAATCATTTGGCATCCACAAACTATCAAAAAAGAACGTAACAACTGCGTCGAATTTGGAGACAATAGAAAGGGACAATAATAGACAATAGATTTGAAGACAATCAAACTAAGAAAATGCGAATCGTCTGAAAGGGACTGATTGTCGACGGCGAATATTACTACGCCTTACCAACGTATCCGACATTCTGTTCGGGTATGTCATCTTCCGTCCAGTGCTGTGTAATATATCAAGCTGGGAAGAGCTAAAAAAAGTTGCAGATAAATTATCTTTTCGTATTAGCTGCGCAATTTTTCATCATAGTTTTGTCGAAACGTTTTGAATAGAAAATACCGACGAAATATGAAGTCATGACATTAGGTTGAATTTTTTTCTTCAACCAATAGAAATGGCTTTTACTATTTGTTGCTTTTAGGCTGATATAAAACCTGTCTGATCTGATCTCAGGCAGTGTTAATCTACTAAACTCCTTATTGAGTTGGCGTTGGCGTGGTGTGGAAGTTTGGAGAGTGGGGTGCCAGCTCAGGTGTTGCCTCGTCATCTGACCGTGGTTCAAAATTACGTGGTGTTGTCCTCGGATCTTTCCCTTTGGGATTGATCCCGGACCGTCACCAATAGCCCGTTGTGTTGCTCCAGTGTGACGTTAATTGAAATACCCCCCCTTATTGAGTTGGGTCTTCTGGTTTTATTAGACGTCATGTCACAACTAATGTAATTTTTGAATCCATTTTAATTAGTTCTTAATTAAAACTACTGATAGAATTTGTTCAAAAATCAACCGCTACGGGATGCTTGACTTGAAATATCCTTGATTTGAGCTACAAAGATGCATAATATCGCCTAAAATCTGCGAAAAACTCGGCTTCTCTAAAGCAATATAAAATCAACTGCTACGGAATTCATTCGCTAATTTTACCACTTGCTTCAAATAGCCTAATTTGAATTATGGAGCTGCATGATGATGCTAAAATAACACATAAGAGCTGGCCGCTATAATGCTAGCTTTTCGAGGACAGAAGGCAATGGGAAATCTGGAAGATTGAAATCTAATAAGAATATAAAAGAAAATGTTAGCGAACATGTGAGAATAGGATTAGGTGTTAAATATATGGAATTGCCTTGGTGAATAGGATGCAATTAAAGAGCATGTTCAGAAGGTAATTGTTGACATGACTGAGGTGTGCAGTTTTTGCCATGCCGCTTTATTAGAAGTAAGAATAAGTATTGGGTTGATGCAAAAATTCGTCCCGTTTTTTGACAAAAATTGAAGAAAAATTTTTATTTACTATTAAAAATTGCATTTAATCAATATAGCATGTGCAGTTCTGTTCGATGACCTTCATCTCCTGTAGCTGCATCATCCCGCTCTCAGAAGTTCTGAGGTTCTGGCTCTTACGGCACGTGAAATCGTCAACGGCACATCTCACCCTACACATCTTTTGCGTCTGCGAAGCATTCTTGCCTTTTCGGAAATAAAAAAGCATATGTCGAAAATGCTCCTTATTTTCAACCATTTTTAATGCTTAATAAAATGGCGCAATTTTTTCCCCAAGTACTCGCTGAAATTCCTTTTTCCAAACAACATCGAAACTTTACACGTATGAAGAAGATAACACCTCGGTTTTGCGATGCAATGCCATCTAGCGGCAAAAACGGGACGAACTTTTGCATCAACCCAATACAGAAATACTGCTTTAGCTAATTTTTTGACTTACTTTATTTAATTTGGAGGTATGAATTGCGCATATACACATTCATTGCGAATGAATTTAATATCACTTCTATGAAATTCTTCAGAAGTCTGATGACATAATGAGAAATATGAAAGACAGATCGGGGGCACAAGAAAAGAAAATATGAGTGAAAGCAGGTGGTTTTGTCTCAAGAATACCGAAATGGCTTTGAACAAGGAAGTGGGATGCAATTATAATGAACGTTCAGAATTTAACTGTCGTAATATGAAAGAGTTATGCTTTTTGCAATGCATTGTATTGGAAATAAGAATTAGCACCAATAAAAAGAAACTACATGCAGTTGCATATTTTTGGATGATTTTATTTTATTTAGAGATACGAAATTCACACACACACACACATTTGTGTGAATATGGATGCTATCTGTATTATATGTGGATTGAAATAAAAAATAAATGTAAGTAACGACACTGCCATCAATTGATATAAGCAATTAAGAATGTTTAGCGCAGATCCTATGGCACGGGTCTGGCTAGTTTAAGGTGTACGTACACTAGAAGCTTTTTAATTTTTGACTCCAAATCCAATTTTTTACGATAGGTCATATGTTTCTGCTTAATATCATTTCAGTATAAAAAATCAGATTAAGCTCATTAATTATCTAATTTAGATATAATTAGCAAATTAGCCTGTTTTTTGAACAGTGATATCGCATGTTTTTTGATGTTTTGACCCTCCATCAAGTTGCTAGAGAGAATAGGTTGTTTTGACAATTTCTTTCAACAAGGAAGTCTAAAAATCAATTTTTTTCAGACTTCCTTGTCATTTTTCAGAATTTCAACATTTAAAAATTAACTAAAAATTCATTTCTTTATTAATAACTGACTGAGGGTCAAAACATCCACTGTGGTATATGGATTGTAATGACCATAAAAATAATTATAATAGATCATTTCTTTGTTGAGTTATCACTGTTTGAACAAAGCATCATATTACAAAAACACAGTTCCTCAGAAAATGAGTTTAAAGTTTTGGAAACGTGTTTGTATATGGTGACAGTACCTATCGGAAAACCCTTGTAACTAGGAACCTATTTCGAATATTTACAAGATCTTGGTATCGTTTGAAAGCTAAGGCGTTAGACGATATTTTGAACTAATAAAAAAGTATCGATATTCTCGTCGATTTTCGTGATTTCTAGTATATACATACACCTTAAATTATTTTTACTAAAAATATTTTCGGTACAAAAAATTCAAAATTTTCTTCCGTTAATCTGCCTCTCTAGGCTCCAGGGACGTAACTAGGCTAGTTTCCACCAGGGTCAAGAACTCGCCTTGTCGCCCCCTCTCTTTATTTTTTATCATACGTAAATATCTATAGTAAAAAAATACTCGGCCAGTTTAGCGCCCCCCCCACCCAATCCGGCGCCTGGGGCACATGCCCCGTCTGCCCCCTAGTTACGTCCCTGCTATGCTCATAGCCTATTCAGCCCTATATAGGTACGACACTAATGGAAGTATTTATAAATCCCAACGTAGTTGAAGTATTAATTTAACATTAATCTAAAACAAAAATTTAAAAAAATTGGGAGCAAAATATTAAAAAAAAAAGTTTCCTGAAGTCCTACATTCCTAACAGGCAGTTTCATAATATTGAACTTTCAATCTAGCGAAAAAATTTCTCTCCAAGTCTCATTGATCTTCACGATAAAACTTATCTGTAATAACAGGTCATTCAAACACAGAAAACCGTCTAGTAAATTCTACATTCGAAACATCGAGGAAATCTGTCAAGGAAATAAACAGAATGTACACATCACGAACGGAAACAGAATCGGTAAACACAGATATGATGCCTTATGAAGCATAATCAGCAATATTCAGTGCACCTTGACATGTGAATTTAAAATCAAGATTCTGGTTGTTCTAGAGAAGAAAGAAATGTAAATTGTGAAATAAAGAATAAGTTCCAGAGACATGTGTCGTTGCTCATCTGTCCAAGCAGTTAGGATAATGTTCTTTTGTGGCAACGGTATTCGGCTGTCGTTCATCTAACAGGTAGGTTCAGCTGTTCCAGGCTCTATTCACGTCTCGTTTGCGAATCGAAGGCAGCAAATGATCGCTTGTGTTGCTCGATCATCGCGTTTGAGTGAGTGATTGACGAAAGGCTTGTTTGTCTTTGGTTTGTGTTTATTTGTCCGTGATTAAATTTTGGTTCTTAAATTTATTACCTGATCCGTGAAAATTGGATTTGGTGCTATCTTAAGTGAATGAAACCTTTGTGAGAGCGTAGTTCCGATGACTGTAATTTAATTTCAAATTTGTGTTTATTTTATAATGGTAGTCTTTTCAAGACATTCAGTGAATGTGGATTTAGATCATTTTTAAATGTCTTGTTCTCGCATCAGTATATTTTAATGGCAGTAGAAAACAGTATTAGAGTTAGTTTTTATAGTTAAGAAATTTATACAAATAAAAAATCCCCTCAAATACACTCAATTTGATACAGATTACGTGTATGCGAGTATATTTCAAAGACAGGAGAAATCAATTCTTAGTTTGAAGAGGAGGTTAAAAATTGGGAAATTCTCTGCTTAATAGCTTAATATATTATCGGAAAATATGTGAAACAAACTAAGTCAAAAAACAGTTCTGAGAAAATGAAGGGGGAATTCCAGTTTTTAAGCTATGGGAACATTTTAATCTTAGCAATTATTTATTACTTTGTATTTATTCAATTTATCAATTATTCAGAGAAGAGTACTTTCATTATGAATGTGTATTGCTTATAGCACCTTATTAATAAAATTATAATAAACCAACAGACTCGTGCATATCATCTGCGTTAAAGTTTCTTAATTGCTGATATCTATTGATGACAATGTCGTGACTCATTATTTCATACTTTATTTAAATCTATTTACAATGAATACACGTATCGATGTGCACGTTTCATTCGTCTAAATGAAATAAAATTAGTCAACAATATAAAACGACATTTTGTTTACATACTTAAAATGTTCTCTTACTGGTGTTAATTCGTCTTTCCAACCAATCAAATTATTGGTAAAAAATTCACACCTCAGTCATATTACCAAAATTAACTTCTGGACTACCATCTAAATTGCGTCCATTCACTTGTTCAAAGGCGATTTTCGATATTTTTACCTCTAACCTATTTTAGGATTGACTCCATTATTTTTATTTTCTGCGCTACTTTCTATCTTATTTATATCTGTGTGTTAAGATAAGATATAGTAGTAAATATATTCCTTTTCGGAAATAACCATTTGAAATCAAAACTAATTGGATTGATTTATTAGATTTTGCGCTAGAAGTGACCCAAAACTGAACTGGCCACTATAAATTTCTATCGCATGTTAGATATTTATTAATCTCGTACAAACCTCTCACTCCCAACTATGTATTTGTTTACCTCTTAATAACAATAAAATATACAAATTTTCTTATCAAATAATAGCCTGTTTTTGGTTCGCCTAACTACCATATAATAAATGCTGCTATTATGTTAGTAATAAACAATCAATCTTAAAGAAATATTTCTAAGATTGAACCCTATTTAATTATTAATAATAAAATTAACATCCTTTTAACATTTATAGAAAATTAACATAAATACTGGTTCATAACCTGTGATGTAAAATGGTATACCGTTTTAATGCAAATCCGTTCCATTCCTTCTAATCTGAATAAAAATTCGAAATACTTTCAACTACTTAAAATTTCGCAACAATGTGTGAAACATCTTTTATTGATGCAAATATTGATATGATCTCCAAATGGGACATTGTCAAACAAAGAAAGATGAAGAGATTGTAAAAGGATGTCTTTGACAGTTATGCTGATTGCCAAACGGCATATCTGGATGAACTGTTTTTTGTGGTTAGCCTATTTTCATACTCTTAATGCACTACATACGGGGTGAGATGGCTCAAATGTTAATCCAAATCTTGACCAATTACTACTCTGTCCCATTAATTTAAAAAAACTGATAATTTTACCACATATTCCCAAACTTTTTAAAAATGCGTGAACTCTCTTATTTGTTTGTACAAACTTACTATTCATATAATTAAAAAATACTTCTAATACTCTTTCATGCAGTCGCATTCGTATCACATGATGGGGAAAGTGCATACCATGGATTATTTTCTTTTTTGCACTGTGATAGTATTGTAAGCGAGACAAGAGCATATAAGTTTATTCATGCCCCTTTTTATTGGTCTGCACACTTCCCTACCGAAATTCCAAGCGCTCTAGCTGTGAAATTTACCAAAAGAACTTTAAGCATTTCAAGCGGGGAAGTCCCTCCTTAAATCACGCACACGTTTTAGTGCCGTATTCAACTACAGTAAGTTTCGTCTTGAAATTCAAAATGGACGGAGTCATGTCGACGTTCGTATTTAGCTACCTCCGCTCTTTCACTTTTCTTCGAATTCAACCTAGAAAACTTTCGTCTCCTTTTGACCCGGTGAATCCCTTCGAATCCGTCGGATTTTGATATTTAACCCCAACCAGTTCGAACGATTCAAAAGGGTAGATGAATGCTCGAGTCGAAAGTGAAAAAAAAAGATCGAGTTGCTATTAGGTATTTAATTAACATCACACTGGAGCAACACAACGGGATATTGGCGACGGTGCGGGATCAAACCCGGAGGGAAAAAAACGAGGACAACACCACGAATTTTTGAACCACGGTTAGATAAAGTCACACCTGAGCTGGCAACCCACTTTCCAAACTTCCACACCAAGCTAACGTGAGGACATTTGAGGCCACGACATAACGTTAACCCCTTTGTACATGACGGTCGGTTGGATTCGAACTCGCAACCCTCCGGTTGCTAATCCGTTACTCTTTCAACCGGGCTACCGCGGCCCTCGGGTAGGGTTTTCAAATTCGAAATCAAGTAGATCGATGGAAGTCGAATTCGGCCCTTATATTCACTAGATACACTTACCTCCATTCGCTAACGCACTTGCCCATGTTTAGTTTTACATACCCTACATGTTTAGTTTTCAGAGACAGTTACTCTCAAAATAATTTATCAAGCCATGACAATCGTTTGTAAACAAATACATTTTCCAATTAAACTTGCTTTGGCCATAAGATTCAGTGATTTTTTCTAAATACCTATCTCTCTTCGGACAGTATGTTGTTAACGCCTACGAAATTCCTCTCAAATACTTACCTCTATAAATAATTCCAACCTCACCTGGTCGTCCCCCTCATGAAATGACAATTTGTATCCTAACTACTTATTGCTCACACATCCTCAAATACTTATTCAAATGTACGTTTTCTCTTATTTTTTGCGCACTTATTTCACATCTTTAATACTATAAATGTACTGAAGATTTTACTCGCTAAACGTACAAAATGGAGTACTTATACTACACTTCATTTGTGCCGGGTCCCTGTTACCATGGTTGAGTTTTTAACTTCCCCTATGTTGCGGCCTTGCCTGTTGTCGTATCAATTTCGGTATATTAATTGTTAGCAATAGACGTTTTTAACTACCTATTTTAAAGCAGGGTTTTAAAAAAAATTCAAATGTGAATTTTATCTATTCCTTGAAATGACTCCATTATGGTGTAAATTTCCGCACGGCATGCGGCAGACCCGAAATATTTCAGGTATGCCACCCGACTCACAGAGGCACCTTCAAACTGCACTCGGGGTGCCACTTTGAGTTGAGAATTGAATTTATGTCGCACTGGAACACCACAATGGGCAATTCGCGACGGGCCGGAATCAGTTGGAAAAATAATTATTATCAGTCAACCCATATTTTTTCAAATGGGTAATACTATATTTTATCCAAGTCCTAACCAATATCAAAGTACTTATTGTAAAAATTGTACGTATACTGAATGCAAATGATTCGTTTTGAAACAATCGGCATGTATTGCCTTTTTAAACATAAGCAGTCTTACTGTGTCATAAATATTTTAGTACAGTATTTTATTGCTACATAGAATTGTTTTGTCATACTATTTTATTACTCCACAAAACTTTTAAAATGTCACGAAATATTTTCTCTCCCGGCAAATATCTGCGACACGTATTGGCGCCACTCTTTAATTGGCGTCAATTTTCATGTACTTGCAAGCGCCAAGAACTTTTCCAACTTGTCATTTAGTTCCTGATCTCCAAACGCGATGGTGGGTATCGCCAGCGTTACTTTCCGGAACCATTTTTTGTGTACAAGAATACTACAGTACTTAGAATATGTGTACTTAGGAAAGAACCGCAATTTGAATCAATGTCAATAAATATAGCCACAGTCCACTAAAGTTTTCGCTTTTGTGTGAGCCAGGGCTGTCTTGATTTCTCATATGTATAGTAGTGAAAATAGGAGCTAGTCTTTAGTTGTACATGAGGAAAAGATTCTTATGTATATTTAAGCTTTGATTGTCAAACCTAAAGCTATTGTTGTTTCATGTTGTCAGTGTTTTTCTAGTTCTCATTGGTTGATGATACTGACGTAAAGCCTCCATCAACCAATCGGAGCATATCACTGAGTTTAAAAAACTGATCAAATTTTAAGTTCGAAATTTGGTACTTATTAAAAGATTTCATTTCAATTTCAAAAGATAATATTATAATGCAAGGAATGTAACAACAGTTCAATTTTTGTTGTTCAGCGCTTTTTGAAGAACAAGCATTTTACTTAAAATACGTTGTATTATCCAAACAAGATGTTTTGGATTTTTTTAAATGCGTAAAAAGAATTACAAAAATGACTAAGCATCAAATCAATAAGGATTCCATGTTTCTTTGATTTTTATTTCAATAAATTACTTTTTCGTAAGTAATGAAATCAATTTCCTAAATTTTTATAGCTTGAAAACAAAGCTGTTTAAAATTTTATATGGGATAGGTTTCATTTCAGTTAAAAAAAATTGTACATCTTTTATTTCACTGATTAAACTTCTCGCTCATGTCTTGTGATCTTTTGCAGCTGAAACTAAAATAAGAATATTTAAAATAGAAATGAAACAAGTATGCATGACTGCAATGGAACTAAAGAAAATGCAGTACAATTAGGTGAGTATTATTTTTTTATCTTATGAGCAGAATTGTGTGTGTGAACCTCACATGTATAATACCTAATTACCCCAAATACCTAACTACCTCAATTTTTAATCCCTAAACATGATTGTTGAATGTGTTTTCTTGAACTTGATACAAAATATGTGAGATTTTTATGCATCAACATTTCACATGTATTTTAGGATATAGTTAGTTCTATTTCGAATTAAAAATCGAAGTATCAAAAACCGAATACATTTCTTTTAAGCTAATCAATATGCCGCATTCAGTAAAACGTAAATGCGCCTGCTAAGACCTTTAAAGAGTAACGGACAGCCCAATTCCACGTATGCAGACGAAACTATTCCTACTTTCTCTACAGAATTGTAGGACACGCGTTTCTCGTGTTTTATGAGAAGAAATTCTCAAGTTCAAGGATTTGTTTTCGTTGATTTCAATCACTTATTTTCTTTTTTATTAAATTAAAAACAATGATTTCTCTAAGACTGCTGTGGGACCGTCGTAGCCCAGTTGGTAGAGTCGCGGATTAGTAACAGTAGGTTTGCGAGTTCGAAACTCGATCCAACCAAAGACCGTCGTGACGTGGGCGCTGATGAAATCTTTCGTGGCTTCAAATATCCTCACGTAGGCGTGGTGTGGAAGTTTAGAGAGTGGGGTGCCAGCTCAAGTTCAACCTCGTCATCTGACTGTGGTTCAAAATTACGAGGTATCTTCGAACCTTTCCCTTCGGGATTGATCGTGGACCTTCCCCAATAGCCTGTTGTGTTGCCACCGTGCGACGTAAATTCCACTACTTACCTAAGACTGTTGAAGTAAAAAATATCAAGATAGTCTTAAAATAGAATTTTAGTAGGAGTGATTCCAATATACAGAGTATTTGATCAGTGGCCAGATCAGGTTAAGAGAAATTGATATAAAACGATCTTCGTAATGGAATTTCTAAGCAAATAACACTGTTTACTTCCTTAGAACGATTTTAAGTATAGGGATAGTTTAATAGCTGATAGGTTAAAACGGCTACTTGGTTTCTGGGTAAGTTTGTATTGTCACTGGGATAGCACTTGACCTGAAAATAGGCAAATATGGTCGCTTTTAACTCTTTGGGGTTAGGTGGGTTAAAAACTGCCCCACCTTTTGCTTAGCTTATTTATGCATGGTGGGATATTTTTCAACCTACCTCAAAAAGTTGAAATGACTCATAGTCATGCAGTTTAATATTTTATTTAAAGTTTTTCATTGAGTTGGCAATGCTATGAACTAACTCTAAATGTGTAAATAACTGAAAACAAAAATTTACACATCAGTAAGTTGTTGACACTTGTGATTAAGGTTGGCGAACTGTGTGGTGCAGTGAATTTTTGTCTTTCATAACGGTAAATGTTTTTTTCCTTTTCGTAAAAATTTATTATGAGTGAATAAATCGTTTTATAATAAAAAAAACCACGTTATTCGATGTTTTATACTAATTTTGAAGCTGAATAAGTGAATAAACAATTCTGTGCAACTTGGGTTTTTTTCTTTAAAATCGTGTACCTCAAAGAGTTAATGGCATATGCACTCTATTTCAAATACGTTAGCCTATTAAACGGGAAAATTCCTCAATAAAATATGCAAATTTCATAACACCTAAAAATGCCTAATTGGGCAATGTTAGAATTTGGTTACTTTTATCACTAGTGCTAGCGGTAAGTAAAGTAACTTCGTAGCAAGAGCCGCACTATTCACTAACCCTGATAGCCCACCAAGAGTGTACCCATCAGGTCTCCTGAATAAGTTAAAATATTTTAAATACAGGGTGTTTCGGAAATATCTGGTCAAATTGTAAAGGGTGCTAGAGTGGCCCAAAATAAACAGTTTTAGAGAAGACACATTCATTTAGGACGGACAAACATCCATGCCTTTCCCCGGAATTGGAGCCAGCAACCTTTGAACCCAGAAGCAACATTTTGACCATTGTACAACCTTCAAGCAGCTCGTCCGTTTCCATTCACAGCCCCATGCATATCTGCGAGCTAGGAATTAGTGTAGCGATACATGCCCTTGAAAATTCGAGTGGGAAATGGGGAATGACGCCTTACGGCCACAGAAACTATGTGTGTGTGTTTTTGATTGACTTAAACAGAACCCTATACCACCTAAACGCGGTGTTTCCGGTTGGTTGGGAGGCCGTCGTAGCTCAGTGGGTATGCCCACCGCGCTAGCAACCTTAAAGTTGTAGGCAGCGCAGATTCGATTCCTGTCAGGTGCATTCCTCCCTGGGTGTATTTCTCTCTTGTGTCAGTAAAACTTTCATTGTGTGTGTCTATTACTTGATATTGTATGTCTTGTGTCTGGAGCAGCATGGTCAAATATGGCCTTTGAGCCATAAAACCCCCAAACCAGCCAATTCCGGTTGGTTGGTTTAGAGGTTTTATGGCGCAAAGGCCATATTGGCCATGCTGTGCCAGACACAAGACATACAATATCAAGTAATAGACACACACACACAAGCTGTTTCCGGACAAACATTCTTTGACAAAAAATGTTTATTTTGGGTCCCTTTACAATTTGGACAGATATTTCCAAAACACCATAGCCCATGAATATAAAATGGACGCATCTGCCTTTTTTGGATCTAGAGTGCCTTATGCTCGTACCAGGTGGTTGGGCCGCCCATGAATTAAATAAGTACATATTTGCCTTTTCGTCTTGGGGGTGAAGAACTTAAGTCCTCCCTGTACGCTCATAGATTCTATTCAATTATTTCGTAACTTTGTTCGTCTTAGTCCTAGCTAGCGTATTTATGATTGTTTATGTACGTCTTAGGTGTCTTATAATTTAAATGTTTTGAACGATTTTGAAGCAGATTGCAGTTCTGTATGGGATCACTGACAAAGCGTTAATAAAGTTACGAAAATATTTTTTCTAGATTATTTCGCCCATTATTATATATATTTCATTGTATTCATTTTTATTCACATTTATTTCACCTATATCCCTTGCCTGTTTCTATCTTTCTTCTCTTAAAACTAAAATAGAAGCATCAACTACTTCATCCACATCGTCCGATTGGCGTGGTGTGGAAGTTTGGAGAGTGGAGTGCCAGCTAAGGTGTTGCCTCGTCATCTGACCGTGGTTCAAAATTACGTGGTGTTGTACTCGGATCCTTCCCTATGGGATTGATCCCGGTCCGTCACCAATAGCCCGTTGTGTTGCTCCAGTGTGACGTTAATTGAAATACCCCCCCCCACATCGTCCGAAAGCACAATTCTTAATAATGAATAATTAAGGATAATTAGTCTTAGAAAACTTCGAACAGATTCTTTCACAAACATGTAGAAGATGTTCTTTTATTATCGGTTAGTTGTAAATTTTAGCTAATTTATGTAAGATTTCCGGTCATTGAATCTGTACCTTGGTAGAATAAGGGTCAATGTCCATTTTGCAAATTTTAGAAGTAGCTTATTTAGCAAATTTTATTTTCAATACAGAGTACAAAAATACTTTTCAATGTTTTGATACTTTCATAATGTATTTGGAAGGGTCGCAATGGCACTTTTTCTAATTATAACTTTCATTATCTTAAAGTGAGTTGTGGACATAACTCAAAATCAGATAAAATTTGGACATTCCCCCTGTTTTTCCAAGTACACAAATAGTTTTTCATATAAAAATCTTGTAAAATAAATGTGGTTTATTTAGCAAATGTAATACAAAAAGTCTAATCATAAAAAGTATTGGTGACTATTTTTCGTTCAAATACAATAATTTTAATTGTTTTCACAATAAAATTTGCATGTTTACAATGATTAATTTGGCACTTTTAAATATAAATACCATTTTTGTTAGAAGGTTTGAAGTTCCCTAATGTTTGTGTAGTACCAAAACTCGCTAAATATAAGGAATAATAGGAATACGAATTAGTTTTGAAATTCTTTTGAAAGGATTGATGGTTTTATAACTTCCAAACTCACTGGTGTTTCGTTTCTTGAATTTGGTTTCTGCACTATCGTACTTAGCAAATGCTTAAGCAGAAATAATTCACATCAGGACACGGTTAAAATTCTTAGTGTGAAAAAGTTGAATATAGCAAATAAGTAGCTTTAGCACAAGAAAATGAAAACAGCACTTTTTACACGCAGTGTAAAAAGCTGTACACATAAGATTAAGATAAATTGATTTGAGCCTCTGACTATGAATATACAGCTGAATACACACACTCTCCTCACAGTAAACAGTCAACCGCTATCAAACAGAACTAACTCGCTATTTGCAACGCTCCTTTGACTAATATAATTGGCTTTAACCAAGTTTTTTAATGCTTAAGGATCAATAATATAATGATAACTATTAAATGCTATTGAATACTAATTTGATTTTAATCACTTGAATCCTTTGTAACCTAGTGTAGCTTTTAAGTTACATTCGCGTGCAAAACTTACGGAATATAATTACTTTTAAATGTTGCAATCTTAAAATTAAATGAAACAGCCTGTCGTAATTTTCATAACCGAGGATATTCAGTAGAAAGCTAGTGCATACTCAAATTTTGTAATCGTGACGTCAGAGGTAATCGTGACGTCAGAGGTAATCGTGACGTCAAATTTTGTAATCATTCCTCTAACCGGGGTCATCGTTTACGATGATCTCGCTTTCTCTCTCTCTCTCTAACACCTAAGAGGTGTTACGGCCAATGAGAATTTGAGCAAAAGAGGGCGCTGTGCGCGCCTTTGAAGAGTGTAGTGAATTGTCGGCTTTGTGCTGAGAGAGATCAGGCAATGACGATGTAACAAGTTAACTGTGAAATGTCTTAATGTCTGTTCTTGTTTCATGATAATAAATGTTGTGGCTGTACATCGAATGCTGATTCTTAATGAATCCACATCAAATAACGATTTGAGAAGACGTCAATTTTGGAGCGTCACAAGAGATTCTT
Organism: Meta bourneti; assembly: GCA_933210815.1. Lineage (NCBI taxonomy): Eukaryota > Metazoa > Arthropoda > Arachnida > Araneae > Tetragnathidae > Meta > Meta bourneti. Next base: position 86,867,061 of record OW119929.1, read on the forward strand.
TTTCCGCAACCTCATTTACTGCATGCTTTTTTAAGTTTTTACAGTTAACCTTCTGTTTCATAGAATCAAGTGCAGTGTCACCACTTCAGTTCAAAGACGTTTCGACGTGAACACGTCTTCAAAATCGAAACCGTACTGGGGACATACATGAAATTTCGAGCTGTACAAAATAACGTAACAACTGGTTTTGTCTTATGATTTCAGAACTAGAAGACGTATCTTCACAATATGTTTAAATTCTACAGTGCTGAGCAAGTACAACTATGTATTGCTTGGAGTGAGGACTGCGTAAAAGTGGTGTCCTTCGAAAGCCACCGAACTACGCTAAGCCTTTAATCAATATCTATATGGAACTACATAGGCAATAAATTATATAGAATTAAACAGGCCTTTAATCATTAAAATTATCCTTCAATATTAATATCAAACTGTATTTTAAATCATTCAAACTGTAAATGAATTGTCGAATATTCAAAATAATCATTCAAATTTACTGTCTGCTTTATTCATTCCACAATCCAACATCAGGCCCGAGTATTCACATCAAAACTAAGGTTTGTGTCCTTGACACAACCTACCATTTTCTACTGTTCGCTTCTGCTACTGTTATCGTTGTGTTTTTACTCATTCACCACTTATTTACACAACTTAAAAGGTAAAAATTTCGTTACAGCTACCTTCAATTGACAGAGTCTCCTAATTTATAGCGGGGTCACCGTGGTTCAGTAGATTCGACCACTGCCCTAACAACCTGCGAGTTGCAGGGAGCACAGGTTGCTGTAACTTACCCCGGATGTACCTCTCTTCTGCGTCAGTAAAACTTTCCTTGTGTGTGTATGTCCATTTACTTGGCGTTGTGCTTGCCGCAGCTTGGCCAAATATGGCCCTCGCGCCTTAAAACCCAACCAACTTATTTGATTCATTGGGGCTATTTAGGTTTCGTTGATTCGTTTAGGGTTTTGCTTTGTTCCCTTCTAAAGTGCGTCGCATTTTTTAACTGATTTCTTTATCTTCAGTGTTTAACTTAAGTTATTCATTTTAAAATTTTTACTACACTACAGTTCAAACTTTATTTAATACTGTTATTCATTAAGAGTAGCTTCATATGCAACGGAGTGTTTTCCTTCTGAAATTTCAAAAATTTAAAAGGTGTGAAAATCGACATTCCTTCCTCACCCCCCCCCCCAAAAGAATGTTCGATAAAACGACCATTTGATAGACCGTCCCTGGAGCGAGGTCTCCTCCACAGAGTCGTTATAACGCGAGTTTACTGCAGTTGTCTTAGCTGCAGTGGCGAAGCTAGACTTTTTTGGGACCATGCAAGTGAAACCGATGCCACCCAAAGAAACAAAATTTATATATTTTAAAATGTATAAAAGTAAATCTATTAAAATAATACGGATAAATTTTCCTAATGAGTACCATTTTGATTTTCATTGACCAATTATTTTTCACAGCATGAATAGTGGATTCCAGCTAGTTATTGCTTTTAAATAAGTAATCAATTTTGATAATATCTGATTACTGATTTTGTTGTTAAAACGAACTTACCTTCACAAACAATTTTATAAACTAGCTGTATGGCCAAGCGTTGCGGAGGACAACGTGTTAGTAAATACCTCCCTCTTGGATTTTTTACTCCTTTTTTGCATGCCTTCTTATAGATTCACTGTTATGTAATTCTATAAATTTATCATTATTATTATTCGGATTTAAAAGTTTTATGGTTTAATGTGTCACGAAATAACTGATTGCTAGTAAACGACATTAGATTTTTCGCCGTCTCATGACAAGTTTTCATGTAAATTTCCCAATTTCACCCTGACGTTCAGCTTCGACCAGTCTTCTATTGGTAGCTTGTTCCTTAGATTCATTGTGACGTCTTTCACGTAGTTTATATTTAGCTGAATTGTTTGTTATGGAACGTTTTCTTTTTGGCATTGTCGTTAAAAATTACAACGCAAAAAACAATCGCTATAAAAAAGGCAGCAGTAAACAATTTGAAATTCCAAATTACGATGGATTTAAGAGTCGAGTTGTACAGGTCTGCTGTATTGGATGTGAAATAATTATAAAAATAATGTTTATTTAAAGCAGTAAAATGTAAGACACGAAAAAGTACTGTAGATTGAATTTTGAACATTTTCTACGTTTTTATCTCGAATTTAACACGAATATTTAAGTCAAGTCTGACAAAAAAAAACATAATAAAAAAGTTAGGACAAAAACCGCTACAAAAGCATTACGGAATCAGCCAGTGACGTCACGGCACTCTGTTCAATCAGGTAATTTTTTGAACATTTTATGTTAAAATTTATATTTTTGGAAATTTTAAAGGGACGGACTAACTTTCCCAGTTTATTCTGCGTATTTTGACACCTCTCTCAGATCTCTACTTGCTGTGGTTGAGACGAAGATAGATTTCCAACAGACAAACTATCACACATTAATAGTGTAGATAGCTGAGCACGAATCTCAAATCATCAAGTGTTCTTACTTATCTCACTTGCCATAAATAAATTACACCTAGTCCATAAGCCCGTGAGACTTAAGGTCCTCAAGAACCAACTCAGAATGGTGAATAAGCTGACTTCAGGGACAACCGAAACAGTAGATGATGTACTCGGGTTGGGACTGAGCCTGAATTACATTTGGAGCATAGAGAGTTGGGCTTACAGCCCAATTCAATCCTCATTTACTTCATGTGTCCAATGAGAAGCCTAGAGAGCAGTCTCGTCTTCTCTGCTGCCTATTTTACCCAGAAAATAATAATAATTACTATGCTTTTTTGATTGAATTATCCTTATTACCGATCTTCTCCGGATCTAGTTTGTGTATCTTACAACAATAACTTATAGCTTTAATGAAAAGTTCCTTATGAATCTCGACAGAAATATCGTTCTCTCTAATTTAACAATTCTGTGAAGTAAGAAATGAATGTGCATGAAACATTTTTCTCAGAAAAACATATGTTGCTAAAACGTCAAGGTGGAACTCGTAACTCCTGAAATTCATCAGTGGTTACAGAAAGAAATGAGAAATCTGGAAGATAAAATCAGAGCAGAAAAGAAAATATGAGCGGAAAAGGTTTAGCATCTGAAAATGCCAAATCGCCTTTAAAAGGGAATGGGATGACATTGGAAGTGGACGTTTAGAATCTAATTGTGAGAATATGACTGAGGTGTGCTTTTGCCATGCATTTTATTGGAAATCAGAATTACTACCAGTAAAAGCATACGAAATACTGCTACATATTTTTGGATGATTTTATTTCATTTAGAGGTATGAAATCCATGTATGTGAATATGGATGCTATATTCATTATAAATGGATTGAAAGAAGGTATGAAATGCGCCATTAATAGTTATAAGCAATTAAGAAAGTTTAACGCAGATACTATGCGCTGGGGTTCTGCTAATTTATAAATATTGATCAAATGCCTCCTCTAGACATTAGATCCAGGGACCATTGATCTTGTTCGCCATGTCAACTACACCTGTTTAGCTGTTGCGATCTTTGAAAATACTGTAATACTTGAAAATGTAAATCTAAAAGCAAGCCTCCAATAAAATATGTTTCATTGGTTTTCCGCCTTCCTGCCATCAGTCCATTGAAAGTGATCCTTAGAATCCATTAACTCTATGAGGACACGATTTTAAAGAAAAAAACCCAAGTTGCATAAAATTGTTTTTAATATAAAAAATGGGAAAAACTGTTCACTTCAATTATTTAACATAAAATATTACTCAAAACGAGAAAAAAAACTTTTTAACAAATCCTTTATTACAGAGTGGGGGACATAAATAATCCCACCATGCAACTAATGTTTTAAATGAAAATCATTGAAACGCATGTTTTTTCCAAAACAAAGTGGCACTTTGCAGACATAACAGCACCATGAAGTGCGACATTTTTTTCGTGCCGCAGAAAAAAAACCGCACATCGTCTCCGAGTACAGTGGACTCCCTCTTAACAGGCCACTTCGGGACCGGGACCCAGACCTGATAACGATTTGGCCGGTTAAACCGTTCTTCCCTTAATAGCATTAAAATACACTCCCGAAATAGCTTTGTATATATAGCCTACTATATATATATAGCCTACTGTATATATAGCCTATAGTGTATAGCCTACTTTATTATAATAATTAAGAAAACTTACCCTGGAAGAACTTCCTTTATTGGGAAAAAACTACACATGTTACTGTAGGCTACTGTATTTACAATACATAATTGCAGTATACATATTAGACCTTACTAAACAGGTCATTAAATCTCATATTTAGCAGTACAGTACTGTAAATATAAAAAAATAAGCTCTAAAAGTAATCGTCGATTTTCTTTTGTTTCTTTGTGTGCATTGCTCTTTTGAAAGCGATGTCACGCCATTTTTCACAAACATTATGTCACCTGGAGTGGACTCTTGCTGTTCAATGTAGGATGCTCAAGTGCGGCTTTTGCTTCTGCGTGGCTTACTTTTTCTACATCCTCCTCTTGAACAACTTCTTCATTTCCTTGATCATCTTCACCAATACCTGCTCAGGCTAGCGGCTAGAGACATGTCGCGACAGGTCCGTGAGTCATCGTCTCAAACTCGTGGCGGCCGGTTGAAGCTTAGGCCGGTTAAGAGGGAGTCCACTGTAGTACGTTTTTGTAGATGTTTCGAATCTTTTCCTTGTACTTCCCATGAAACAGTGGGTTTAGATTTTTTGTCTGCAGTGGAAGTGCAGATGTTGATGGTGCATTTTGATCATTAAAGTCTGGGTAATAAGCTCTTCAGCGCACTGCCCCTTGAAAAGTTTCAGCTCCATGTTTTGACCCAATTGTTTATAAACAATGCATGAATTAATAACAGCTGCATCCCAAAAAAAGAATAGTATGCGGTGCCACCATTTTTTACTACGTCGGTTAAGTTTATAATTAGTCAATAGCTGATCAAATTTATCCACTGCACTCATATTCGCATTATAATCAATAATTAACGAGGGACAAGCAACTGAAATTTTATCCCCATTTTTATCTTTTCTCTGTACTGTTCCCACCTGATTTGGATCATGATAATTGGATAAAAGATATATTTCCCTGTTATCGATCCATCACAACAGTGTCAACAACTTACTAATGCGTTTTGATATGTGTCAATTTTTGTATTCAGTTATTTACACATTTAGCGTTAGTTCATAGCATTGCCAACTCAATGAAAAACTTTAAATAAAATATTAAATTATATGACTATGAGTAATTTCAGCTTTTTGAGGTGGGTTAAAAAATATCCCACCATGCATAAAAAGCTAAGCTAAAGGTGAGACAGTTTTTAACCCAACAGAGTTAAAAAGCGACAATTTTCGCAGAACACTATTAGAGCAAGACTCGATCTCGCAAGAAAGAATTATCCATCAATCTCACGATCGCAAAGCCTTTAAGATGCATTTGAACAGCGCACGTTCTTATCTAACCTAGCCTAGATGTGTTTCGGCGTATTACCCGAAAAGATGAGAAATCAGCACATTAAAAATCCATATAATCTAATAATCTTCTGTACAAGATGGTTAAACAGGGATGGGTTGCGAAGCACATGTTTCTGCACGAAATATGAGTTTGAATGGAATGTGTTTGGGGCATTGCTTTATTTCTGAATAATGTGTACTTTCTCTTTTCCAGACCTTACTGAGAATTCCGAAAAATCTCTTCCAGTCCTTTCTGAGAATTCCGTTAGCGCCAGTTATGGAAGTTCGTCGCTCACAAATCTGGTACCTAATAAGAAAAAGGCCGTTGATTACAACTCAGTTCTCGATGAGAAAATTCAAGTACCGGAATCTGAGGACGTAAGTTGTGATAAATATTCATGCAGACATTAAAACTGACCTAATGGTTTCGACGAGATATTTCGTACATCAAGATCTGACCAATTTTGTCAATAAGGAGATATCAAGATATTGCCAATTGTTTGATGATGACGAGATCAAGATCTGGTAAGTTTTCTTCTAATGACGCGATATCTCGTCCATCAAGATTTGGTCAGTTTTCTTCTAATGACGAGATACCTCGTCAATAGAAGAAAACAATCACCACGAGGGTGAAAGACCATCAGACAATTAGTTTTTAATTAAATGTCTTGGAAAATGAAATGGGGGGGGGGTATTTCAATTAACGTCACACTGGAGCTACACAATGGGCTATTGGTGACGGTCCGGGATCAATCCCAAAGGGAAAGATCCGAGGACAACACCACGTAATTTTGAACCACGGTCAGATGACGAGGCAACACCTGAGCTGGCACCCCACTCTCCAAACTTCCACACCACGCCAACGTGAGGACATTTGAGGCCACGACAGATTTAACGTGCACCAGCCCCCCTTTGTACACGACGGTGTTTGGCTGGATTCGAACTCGCAACCCTTCGGTTGCAAGTCCGTTACTCTTCCAACCGGGCCACCGCGGCCCGAAAATGAAATGAGGAAATAATGTAAGATTTACTATATTAGTGATGGGGATATAATTATAATTGTTAAGGTATCGTACTGATATATCTTAGGTACCTTGCCTTGAATATTACCATTCGAGCAGAAATCTGTTAAAATACGAAATAGAGCTAAGAAAATCTTTTATTAATTATTCACATTTTCAGCTGATATTAACAGAAATAATTATTGTGTAATTGTTTTATTTTTTGTCATAGACATTGTCTCGCTGTAGTCAGTGTCAGTACTAGAGTTTCGGATTTGTGGATTAAACCCTTAAGCGATATCTGGTTTTGACGGAAACTCGAGGCGGTACTAAAAAAAGTATTTTATTTTGAAATCGCTTTGATGCAAAAAAGATTCTTTTGTCTTGATATATTCTGTAGATCTTTCCAGATAAAAAAGCACCAGATAAAAATGGGTCAGCTCTTGTTGAATGAAATAAAATTCATCAAACGGAAAACATAAAAGTCAATAAACAGTACGAAGCACTTTCGATCAGCAATTAAATCCACAAATGCGGGAACGATCGTTTCCATTGAGCAGTAGTTTTATTCTAAACTTGGCACGCAGCTAAGTGACGAGTCATTAAACGCGCTCGCATTTTCAGTTTTTGTACCTTCTAAAATGAAATCTGAATTAAAACAATAATAATAACGATTTTAGGTATGACTCTAAAATAATTTTTTTTTGTAAATTAGGTTCTAAGACCATTATTGAAGAAGGTTAAAAGAAATAGTAGGAATCATTTTTACTCCAACTCCAGCGGAATCAAAAGTTTGAGGCAAATTGAAACTTTCTTTATTAATATTTAATAACACTTTTACCCCTAAACAGTAATATGGGAATGTACACTGCTGGCCACCGTAAATGCAACACCCTGAAGGATGCATGCAAATAATATGAAATTTACAACATGCATTAGCGGAGGTGAGATATGCAAATGATTAGAATTTCAGCGCAGACGCACATCGCGCGCGCTTGTGGCGCCACTTCAAAGCGCTATTTAAGGCTTGGAGATTTCGACGATTTCAAGTACGGCAATTGTGTTTTTCTTGTGGTTTTTTCAAAAAAACGATCAATTATGCCTCGTAGAAAACAGCGATCATCTTTTGATCAAGTATCCGAGTTCGACAGAGGAAGAATAGTGGCCTACCGAGATTGTGGATTATCTTTCAGGGAAATCGGTAGTCGTGTTGGACGAAACCAAACAACTGTAATGCGGATATGTGATCGTTGGATGCAGGAGGGTACGACGGACCGACGTGTTCGATCGCATCCACCTCAGTGCACCACTTCACGTGATGACAGGCATATTGTGCGTATGGCAGTGACGGATCGCTCAGCCACGTAACGAACCATAGCACAGCACATTCAGTCTGTACCGCATCATCCAGTGTCTGCGCGTACCATTCGACGCCGTTTACAGCAGAATGGTCTGTCCGCAAGACGTCCATTGCTTCGTCTACCCTTGACGCAGAACCACAGACGTTTCCGCCGCCAATGGTGCGATGAAAGAAGGATGTGGACGGCAGAATGGAATGAAATTGTCTTTACTGACGAGTCACGCTTCTGTCTGCAACACCACGATGGTCGGATTCGAGTCTGGAGAAACCGTGGAGAGAGGATGCTGAACAGCTGCGTTATGCACCGCCACACTGGTCCTGCACCGGGTATTATGGTATGGGGCGGTATTGGATATCACTCTCGCACTCCTCTAGTACGCATTGCCGGTACTTTAAACAGCCAGCGCTACATCTCCGAGGTGTTGGAGCCAGTTGTCCTTCCTTACCTTCAGGGCTTGCCCACAGCCATATTTCAACAGGATAATGCGCGACCACACGTGGCACGCATTGTCCAAGGGTTCTTCGTCAATCGCCAGATTGAATTGCTTCCCTGGCCAGCTCGCTCTCCGGATCTTTCGCCGATAGAAAACATGTGGTCCATGGTTGCTCAACGATTGACCCAGAATACATCCCCAGCTGCCACACCAGATCAACTTTGGCAACGTGTGGAAGCTGCTTGGTCTGCTGTACCCCAAGAACACATCCAAAGTCTCTTTGAATCAATGCCGAGGCGTGTGGCAGCGGTGATCTCCAACAATGGCGGCTACTCTGGCTACTGATTTTGGCAGGAACCACACTTCACAGAAGTCTATAAATTTAATCATTTGATGCTTGGTCAACATGTTATCTACAAAATAAATTTTGTTGTGATATCTCTTGTCTTTCTTGGTGTTGCAATTTGGGTGGCCAGCAGTGTAGCTGGCAAGTACCCGTAATTTGCAAAAATAGAACTCGAAATCCTGCGATTCTTCAAACTGGATTGTCCAAACTCTAATCAGACCCCCCCCCCTCTGCTCTCCAGGTCCTAATACCAGGTAAAATAACGGGTTCCAGTCTAGTCCGGCGAGTTAACATCTGAGTCACGTGGTTTTGAATGAGTCTATTCGTTAAATTTGTGGTTAGATTAAAGGTAAATAATATTTCCCCACCATTAAACTACAGGTTCTATCTCCGAGTTTATCAGTCATTGCCGGACGCCATATCAGCGATTCTGTTGGTGAAACAAATTATCACCTGTGGTCGTCGCCATACATAATTTTGTGTCCAGTAGCTTTTTCCCCTGACAAGCTTACCCCTGCAGAAATGGACTTCTCCAAGGACTTCTCACCGCAATCGCACTATACCCGGTTAGATGACGGGCCTTTGATGAAATACAATATGGTATTCCATGTATTCAATGCTTAACTTGCACCGAATGCATGAGTTTCTTTTTTCCCTTTTGTTGGGTTGCTCCCAGTGCGTTTTAAATACAACTACCTACCTACTTTTGCACACTTATACAGCTTTATTTTATGAATACAATGAAAGGATGCACTACTTTTTCTAACTTAGAAAAAAAGACTTTCCTTTAGAATGCAAAAAAACTTTTCACCTCTCACTTTCTCGAGCCCTCGGGGCATGATACCAGCTATGAAAGAGATTTGAAGTCAGGAATAGCCTCTGCAGACCTACATCGCTAAAATATGTCGATACTTCTTACGTTGAAGAAGTTTGTGAACTGATAGTACTCAGGAAATTTATCCTTCTTTCTGAAGATCCTAGAGTGCAAAAGTTAAGATTTAAGCATGAATGTTTTATATATAAGTGCTTTTTTGATATTAATGAATCCAATATTATATTCCAAATCGACCAGTTCTTCAGTGAGACGTGTGGTGACATCATGTATACTATATACGTTCCTATGGATGTCACTCTTATGTTTGGATTGATTATGTGTATTTTCTAATTCATTACCGAAGTTGATTGTAAGTTAGATCACGTGATTTAATTTCAATCCACGCATAGGATCCAAAGTTGTGTACTATTGAGCTGAATATATAGATCGTATTCAAACTGCACTGTCGTGAAAAGCTTAAAGGAACACCATTTACAACAAAATTAAACGAAACAGCCTGTGTCGATTTGCATATCCAAGGATATTCAGTAGAAAGCTTGTGTCTATTCATCAAAGGCTCTTACAGGGTAATGTGTTCTATGGAACTCATCCCCGAGTTCATTCTCTTTATAAAATCGCGGTGCAAAGTGTTCAGTGTTCGAGGTAATCATACAGCCGGCGAAACGACTGCCTCCTATCTTTATTTAAATCTTCTGCCTTAGTGCCAGTGTCATCACTTCAGCTTAGACTCTTTTTACTGTTCGCTTCTGTTCTTGTTATCGTTTTGTTTTTACTCATCGGTTATATTTGTATCATTACCCCATATCCAAGTCACTTCACTTGAGCAGCTGAAAGCCATACTGTTGTTCCTCGCGTTTTGCACGCTAGTGGTAGTATAGATTCTCTTCATAAAATCTGTCATAAATAGAGTTCCCTCTTTTCTTGAACACAAAACAGGGTACTTAACGAAGTATGCGTGGGCTGAGGTAGCATAAAAACGATTTTTTTAAGTAGCATTTTATAAGTAATATGTGTGCACAAAGTGTGGGGCGAGGTCAAACGATCCAAAGCAGGGTATTACGTAATGTCAAGCCATGTTTCACTTTTTTTACTGCAAAATAACTATTTAAAATATATACACATGTATCAAAATGAAGTATCGACGTTTCGTCGAAACCACTGAGAGGGTTAATAGAGTCAAAATGTCAAGAACGTACATTTTAATCCTCTTGGTGGGGGTTGTCTCGACGAGGTATCTCGTCATTAGCAAAACTGACCAGATCTTGATGGACGAGATATCTCGTCATTGGTAAAAGCTGACCTGATCCCGATCTCGTCATCAAATAACAGTAGTATCCTCATCATATGGAATTAAATCGACATTCTTGATGACGAAGTATCTCGTAATTAGCAAAATTGATCAGATCTTGATGGACGAAACTATTTAGAGGGTTAAAAAGTGTTTTGAATTTCGTTACATACATCGAAGTATGTCTCATATGAAACCACAAATACATCAAAGACATACATCATATGAGGTATCATATGTGGTTTGTATGAGACATACATCAAAGTATGTCTCATAAAAACCACAAATCCTAAGCTCAATGGCTTAGAATTTGTGGTTTGCAGATGGATCTTTCACTTGGTGGATCTAGTGGTGGCAGTCCCATCGGGCTTTGGAGGATAAAAAAATCCACTTGACTTGGACAAAGCCTGTATCTTATTAACATTTAATGATTGGCGCCAAGTGTTACACAATTGAAACGATATGACATGTTCATATGGAAATTCTTTCAACAAAGCGAAATGTTTTAAATTAACTGGCTTTGAGTCTCACAAACCAAAAGCAATCATAAACATTACAAACGAATTGTGAATTCATTCTTGACAAATACCGATTCGTAATGAACATCGACCCACTGTCATTTCTTTACAAACTCTTCAGGGCGAACTGAGATAGTAATATTGTTATTTCTTCTAATTTCATCATTTAACATTTCAAAGTTATCAAATTTCAAGTCAATATCTATCTGTTCAAGCCACTCAAAGTACTCAGCAAAATATTGCGCTTAGGATGATAAATTGCGGGCCACAGTGGCGAATCAAGGCCACAGTGAAATCAAGGCCACAGTGACGAAAATGGATAAATTACTTCATCAGACTTCAAACAACTAAAAGGCGTAAAACTGCCCATATTCCATTTATCATGTGAATTTAACAATATTAAAGTCATAAACTAGGAAAAGAAATAAAGTTTGAGAAACTCTTGCCCACGTGTGTGCATATTACATGTTTACACAGGACTATTCCCAAGACAGATCGAACATGTGCAAATATAAAGCTATTCAATTAGGAAACCATTTGATACTAGAAAAACTTGCCCTTGATGTATGACTTGAATCTTCTAATGTAAGTTGTGATCAAAGTAAGCAGACTCATTAGAGCTTTATCACAGTCGAAAAAAACAAAAAATATTGTCGAACCAAGTATCGAAAACCAAAAATCTCAGAAAATTTTAAAATATAGAGTTGAAGGCAAAAAGGCGGTTTTTCGGCCGTCCTTATATTTTCTGTCAACGTGCAAATGCCATGCACATAGAGTTGCGAGTTCGAAACTCAATCCAACCAAAGACCGTCGTGTACGTGGGGCTGGTGCGCGTTAAATCTGTCGTGGCTTCAAATGTCCCCATGTGGTGTGAAAGTTTAGAGGGTGGAGTGCCAGCTCAGGTGCTGTCTTTGTCATCTGACCGTGGTTCAAAATTACGAGGTGTTGACCTCGGATCTTTCTCTTCGGGATTGATCCCGAACCGTCGCCAATAGCTCGCTGTGTTGCTCCAGTCCGACGCTAATTCAACTATCTACCTACATACAGGAAGGCATTATGAATATATTGTATCTTCTAGAGTGATGTGACACTTCAAAATGAGAATTTTATTTATCTAATTAAATAACGGTTGTATTGAACTTCAACAAGTGATTGCAATCAAACCAGGATAAATGCAACATTTTTTAGAGATGTGAACAATCGCTGGAAATTTTAAATTGAGAAGTAAAATAGGCTGAAAGATTTTCATACTATTTTTTTGGATCTCAAAATTAAATATTTTTTAATTGTACCCTGTGTAAACTGTACCAAAGTCGCTGGGAGGTCCTAAATCCATCCTTGGGAGAAATCGGGATTTCCTACGGAAGTTATACTTTAACACATGGAAGTCCTGAGGACTTTTAGGGACTGATGTGTGCTATATCCTACATGGGTCACCTGGGAAGTTCCCAGGACTTCTACGTGTTAAAATATAGCTTCCCTAGGATGTCCCGATTTCTCCCAAGAACCGATTTAGGACCTCCCAGGAACTTCGAATGTCAGCCTATACGCTTCCGTATTCTGCCTCAGGAACTCCTCGGTCTTTCCTCTTTAGGGACTTAGAAGCATCGTAGGAAGTCTACGGATCTATCTAGGAAAGTTCTAGAAAGAATCGGTAAGAGATTAGGGACAGTTTAAAAACCATAAGGAAGGTTAGCCGATTAAACCTGGGAAGGTGTTTGGAAAAATAGGGCACTTACTGACCCGATCGTTCCTTGGGACCTCCATGGAACATCCTACGGATATCACGTCAGCCTAGAATGTTTCTGAATACCCACCTGAAAATCACCCGGGTCTTTCCCTTGAACTTTCATTTGGAAGTCCGCGGATCTATATGGGAAGGTTTTAGGAAATTTTTGGGAGAACTTAAGAAAGAGTTGAAACTGGGACGGTATTTGGAAGAATCAGGAACCTCCTTAAGGCTTCCTACTGAAATCTAATGTTCACCAAGAATGTTTCTCAGTATTACACGGAAAGCTCATAGAGCTTTCCATGGAAACGTCATTGAAAGTCCGTGTGTCCATATAGGAGATTATTGGGAAGTGTTTTAGGTAGTATTAGAAAAATAATCCGGTTTTATCTGGATAGGAGGTAATTGAATTAACGTAGCACTATTTTTTCTGTCTAGCTAAATGTAGGCTGCGGTATTGCTTTTACGGCGGAATGTAAATCCTGTACGTACTTCAGATGTGATGCCACTTGGCTTGTTTTTCGATTGCGATTCCAGCACGCCGCCAAAATACCAAAGAATCAATTTCGAATTGATAAATGATAGTCAATTGGTTAACGCTAATTAAATTAAAAGTCTAACGTTGCCAAAAAGAGATAAGATATATTTTTGAAGGCAACTCCACTATGTATCATATGAGAGTATTTGGGCAACAGGAAATAAAATCTCCTTTTTCTATGTGGTTTTTTTCACTGAAAATTCCTTTTATGTATCCGGTGGGTATTTAGGTGTTCATAAAAATTATTTACATAATAGAAGTGGCATTGTTTTCTTTTGGTCAAAATAAATAAAATATTTGTTTTAATTTTCGAAAATATCTGCATGTTTGACAGAAAATTATTAAAATTTAACCAACGTATTACTAGGAAAGTAAAGGGAGAGATTATGAAAATTAGAAACCTTTTTTCCAATTTCTTTGCCGATGGAGAAAAAATTTCAATTTCTCCCACATTGATCGAATTTTAACTCATAAAAGCATTCACTTGTACCATTCAAATAAGACCATACAGATTCAATGGAAATGAAAACGCTGAATAATAGCTTTAGAAGCTGGATGACGAAATTCTAGTAGTGCTTCGAATTCGTAACATCCACAGTTACCAGTTTGAAGATGAAGTATCTTCTACAGCGAGTCATAAACACACGTTTACAACATCAGAGCTAATATTTCCTTGTATACTGTTCGTTTATAAAATAACAATTGGGTTTGTTTCCTCTGTGACGATGCATTGTGTGTAACTAAAGCGCTGACGAAATACTGTTTGCTAATATATTAGCATACCAATACAATAACTACTAAGTTTCTCTATCTTACTTTTGCTGTCTTCTAGAACAGTGGTGCGCAAACCGTGGGTCCCGACCCCTCTGGGGGTCGCTTGAAAATTTTTGTGGGTCGCCAAATTCAAAGAAATTTATCCGACAATAAAAAATATAAGGCTTTTCTTCAACAAGTATCAGGTACCAGTAAAAGAGTGAAATGAGATAATGTTATTTATCAAAAAAGAACTACATTTTTTTACGAAAACAATTGTCTGTATTAGTATAGGACCTATACTTTGTCAACAGGCAGGCGAACATAGTGATAAAAGATAATTGTCAATTTGAGATGCCCTTTACCTGCTCTCCGGTGGGATTCTTGGGTCGGTCTGACGTTTAGCAGTGGCCATCTTGACTACAGCTTTTTCAATCTAGGTGTGCACCCCTGCTATTTAGTCTTTATACTGTGATCACAGCTAGGACCATGCAGTTCTTTCCGTCTGCCTCAGTAGTTCGGTTTTGCTGCGTCTTACGTTCATTCAAGTGCATTCTGTAATTCTGTTTATATACTGCTTTTGCTAATTTTAAGTAAAATTTGCAATCGGGTATGTACATAACTTATTTTTTAAGTATAGGACAGTTCAGTAGCGTGCTCGGAGGGCAATAATAAACAATTAATTAAAAAATCAATATAGATATTAAAATGTTTATAAAGAAAAACTGTCTTTTTTAAATATTTTGTATTATTTTTTCGTTTTTGATTTTTTTCGAAAATCAATTATCATCAACTGATATTTCGTTGGAAACGTTACCAGGGTAGTTACTATTTTAAAACGTGTAAGGGAACAGTTAGTTCTGTTTTTGGATTACAGATGGCTGCTCACTAAACAAAGCCTGCTTTTGCAGTTTAAATGCGAGTACAAATTTAAGATCACAGTAAGATGAATTTTGAAAAATGAACACTAATTGTAATATTTTTAAATATATATTTTCCCATCTTTGGAGCAAGTAATGTTAAACATAATTATATTAAATCACTATAATTAATTTTGTACTTGTTTTGTATTTTTTTAAGTAAGCTCCAATATTTGTGTGTTATGATTCACTGTAACCTCTGTGTACAATATAGATGTGTGCTCGACTGGCAACACCAGTTGAGATATTTATTTACTTGCCTCGATTACCATGTGTAAATTTTTATTTGAGCGTTGTATTTTTTATTTTAAGTAGCGAGCCATGTGCAATTGGTATAAAGAGCTGTTTCTCTTATAATTAAGTTTTCTTTAATTCTCGTCTGATTAAGCTACAAATAAACATGATTTATACAGAGTAATCACGTACTTTATTTTCTTCCCACGTGGTAGCCGCACGTGATTGAAGAAACGCAGATATGAAATATTGTATATTTATAATTTAGTTTTAGTTTTAATACCCTCATGATGGATAAATGGCTAAAAATAGGTACCCAACGTCCAGAAAATGAAAAGAATGACATTACAAATGAGAATGATGGACCAACATCCAATGAACTTAGAAAAATTGTGAATGAATCTAATGGCACTGTTTCTACATAAAAAAATATCGAACGAAATGTGCTGTCTAATAAAAAATTGAGAAAATATCAAGAAGAGTTTATTAAATATGGATTTACATATTTGCGTTGTTAATGGGAAAGAACATGCGTTGTGTTTTAATTGCAGGGATAAACTAGCAAATGAAAGTATGAAACCTGATAAATTAAAAAGACATGTGGAAACCAAACATAAAGGATTAGCAAATAAATCTGAAACATTTTTTAAAAAACGAGCTGAAAGTATGAAAAATCAAAATGTATTTTTGAAAAAATACACAATTCCTGAGAAGGCTTTACGGGCATCCTTAGAAGTTTCATATTTAATAGGGGAAAAATTTGAAACCACATACAATTGAAGAATCACTCATTCTTCCTTCAGCAATTAAAATGATATCAATTATGCATGGAGAAAAATATGGTAACGATTTAAAAACGATACCATTGTAACGTCTTGGTTCACGGGTAGCTTAGACTAGTTACCATTCAAAAGTATCCGTTTCTAGACTAATGAATTTATTTTACAATTTGTACAAAAGTCGGAAAATGAATGAAGAGTTTAATGTTAGTTCATTGGAAAGTCCAAAGTTCTATCGAGGCGCTTCTTATGGCTGCTGGCGAGCCTCTCCCAAATTGCTCGGAAGAGTCTGATTCAGGCTATGGCGAGCCTTTTCTCAATAAAAATACTCCGATGAGTATGGAGTCCCAGGGCAGGATATCTCAGTCTCTTCCAGTTCGGATGAGATTAATCTCCACTACTCGGATGAGCAGTCGCACAGGTTTCTAGGAGGAGTCTCCTTAACGGCTACGGGCGAGCCTTTCTCAATAAAATACTCAGGCGAGTATAGAATCCCGGGGCGGGATAAATCGGCCTTTACCAGCTCGGATGAGCTCTCCCGAAAGATGGCAATCTTTCGCCGACAGTGAACGGGTGTTCACTTCTATCTCCAAAACGGTCTCTCTGCTGACCTCCTCTCTCTCTGCTGTCTTTCCTTGGAATCCTCCTCTCTCTCTTCTGTCTGATCCCCTCTCAAGATCTCAAGAACTCTATATATATCGGGTGCTTCTCGACTCCTCCTTTTCGTTTCGGGTCGGCCTCTCAGTCGGTGCTGGTTGGCTGTTGAAAATCTCACCATCTTCGGACCTTCCCGAATGGCTCTCTCACGTTGGCCTCTCCCCTTGACTTTTACGACAGACTTCGGCGTACTTGAAAGGGGACCGTAAACCCTTGTCGGCAATGGTCATCGTAATTCCTCCGTCCTTTTTGTCTCGAAATGTCATAGAGAGCGACAGAAAGGCGCCTGCCTTTTGTTTCGAAGTCACCCACGATTTCCGCTACCTGGAGCGTGGTACTGTCGTTAAAAAGATGTTTTCGGGTGGTCTTTTCCTTTCGGCACGATCCGCCGGCAAGATGGTCAGACCCCCTATCTCGACTGCCGTGGTGGTCGTTTTCCTCTTCGACGCACGATCCGCCGGCAAGATTGTCCGTTTCCCTAGCCGCCGTTACACCATTATCAAGAGATACCGTTTCTCGCTGAATTTCCGCCATCTCACGTAATATAGAATCAGTTCTGTTAAGTCGATTACAAAACTCTCCTGTATTTGCTCTACAACTTGACGAAACTACTGACATTTCTAAACTGTCTCAATTAATTGTTTATGTGAGATACGTTTATGAAGAAGACATATCAGAAGATTTTTTTATGTTGTAAAAAATTGGAAGGAAAAACAAATGGAGAGAAAATATTTGAAATTATTAATAGATATTTTGAAACAAATGACCTTACCAGATAATGAATTAGGTTGGATACGTGATCCATTTTCGTTTGATATTTTTAAATCCAATATATCTTTAAATGAAAATGAACAGTTAATTGATGTTTCAAGCGACGAAACACTGGGCATTCAATTTAAGTCTGTCTTGCCAAAAATTTTGTTTATAGATTGGAAACGGATATGCCGATTTGAAGAAAAAGGCAATTAATATTTTGATTCAGTTTGCATCGACCTACTTATGTGAAACTGGCTTTTCAAAATTAGTTGCCATAAAAACAAAATATCGATCTCGATTGGATCCAGAGGATGACTTACGGCTTGCGATTTCCAATACAGATCCGAACATAGAAGCAATTATGAGCTCTTTGCAAGCGCATACCTCACATTGAATTCTTATGTTGTAAGTTTTTTGAAGTATTTTCCATTAAAAAAATATATATACCCATATGCATAAATGAAACCATTGCTTCATAAAATTATGTGTTTTATTCAGTCCTCTAATAAGGCACAAACATAAGCGCAAAGTCTCAAAAGAATTCAACTTTAACTATGTTGATGATTAAAAAAACGTCAATTGTCTATCCAGGGGTCGCGACAAAATAGTACACAAAATTGGGGGCCGGAAATGAAAATAGTTTGCGCGCCACTGTTCTAGAAAATACTAATTTTTTGTGGTAATTATTTTTCACTGTTGTTGAGAGTTTGGTAATTCTCGTTGGATCATACAAAGTAGTCATAAAAAACCGTGAAATGTTACTAAATAAAAATGAGCAACCTTTTTATTAATTCTTAAACTCAATTTGAAATGATGACATAAATCTACGGAAAAGGCACACTCACGAAAGAGAGCATTGTTACAAAAGTGTTGGGTTAGCAGAGTGGAAACAAAGGTAGAAACATTACTTTTATTTAACAAGCATAATTATCAATAACACAATACTTACATAATGAAATGGAAACAGGGAGCGTCTACTGTTATGGACTCCACTCTGATAAGAACCCAGCAGCAGTGTTGATGATGTAAGTGGTTGATGACGTCAGACAGTAATGACGTAATGCGTAGGGGAAGAGTAAATGAGTAATAATTTACAACAAAAAGATTATAATTTGCACATCATAATTAACAACAAAAGTTTTTATTTCCTTTCGAGCGAAGGGTCACCGTGGCTCAGAGTGTTTGCCCACTGAACTGGCAACCTGCGAGTTGTAAACTGCGCAGGTTCGACTCCTGTAATTTACTCTGGATGTATTTCTCTTTTGTGTCAGTAAAACTATCTCTGTGTGTGTGTCCATTTACTTTCATTGCCTTTTTTGTGTATAGTTCAGATTGGCCAAATATAACCTTTGTGCCATAAAACCCAATCAACCATCTTACAAACAAGGATTTATTGTAGCATACTCACAAACTTAAATGTCTTGTTAACCATAAGAATATTTAGCAATATGTGACATACTTTATAAAATTACGTATATCATAAGGAATCAAGTGAATACTTAAGTCAGTGATTCTCAACCACTGTGCCGCGGCAATTTAGTGTGTCGCGAGATTCTTAAAGTGTGCCGCCACTGCGAACATTCAGAAGAATCACAATTAATTCGTTCTGGATTAATCTTAGATACGATTATCCCACAATCTCAAAAAGCCTTAAGTGTGTTATTACAATTTTCCACATCTTATTTGTGCGAATTCAGATTTTCGGCTTTGACTAACATAAAAACGAAAAAAAGATCCAGACTTTTAAATCTGGATCACGAAATGAGAATATTATTATTTTTACGACCAAATATACGCAAATAAAGTTATCAAAAAACACCAAGCTCAAATTTTGCATTAAATGTAATTTGTAATTTTTTCATTAAATAAACATTTTGTTTACTTTGTAATGGAATTTCATTTTATATTTCATTGAAAATTATTATCGTATGCTATTTTTACAAAATATATTTTAGGTACATCCAATCAATTAACCAAGTAAAATTCCTTTAAATTTATCTTATTGTTAGTGTGCCGCCAAATTTTTAAATTATTAAAAGTGTACCGTGACAAAAAAAAGGTTGAGAATCACTGACTTAAGTGTTCTGTAATATTCGCTCTCAGATATAACCAGTTACCAAAATTTATAAAACATTTTCTTGGTCAGAGTATAAGTAGAACAAGCCACCAATACCGCGCAGGGAACTCGCAAGGGGCGGGGACTAAAATGAAAAAAGACATCTGTTTTCGAGGAGAGGAAAAATTCTTGAAAATTTTGTTGGCGCACTCCATGAATACAGTAAATCAAAGGGGACGAAATGGCTCAGTTGATTTGCCCACTGCGCTAGGAACCTGCGAGTTGTAGGTGGCGTGGGCTCGATTCCTGGAACTTTCCCTGGGTGTACTCATATCTATGTCAGTAAACTTT
The DNA here is from genome assembly GCA_933210815.1 of Meta bourneti. Classification (NCBI taxonomy): domain Eukaryota; kingdom Metazoa; phylum Arthropoda; class Arachnida; order Araneae; family Tetragnathidae; genus Meta; species Meta bourneti. Next base: position 86,887,062 of record OW119929.1, read on the forward strand.
CCTTGTTGTGTGTATGTCCTTTTCTTGACGTTGTCGAGTTTGGTGCACCTTGGCCACATATGGCCCTTTCGCCACAAAACCTAAACAACAAATACATCGAAACTGATAAAATAAAGTTGTTGGAATTTTGAGTCTTTTGTTTAGCTAAATACATGCCCAACCATGTTTACAAAGAATACTAAACACTGCCTACGAAAAGCTAAATGAATAGGATAAGTAGGTAGTTGAATAAACGTCTCACTGAAACAACACAACGGGCTATGGGCAACGGTCTAGGGATCAATCCCTAGAGAATGATCGAGGACAAGACCTCGTAATTTTGAACCAAGGTCACATGACGAGGTCAACACCTGAGCTGACACAAATTGCCACACCACGCCAACGTGAGGACATTTAAGGCCATGACCATTTAACGTGCACCAACTCCCACGTACACGACGATCAATTGGACCGAGTTTCGAACTCCCAACTCTCCAGTTGCTAATCCGCTACTCTTCCAACCAGGCCCCCTAAATGAATAGGAAGTGTATAGAGTAAAATATTCCTACTTACAACACTTACAAAGAAAATCTTATATCCTACTTGGCCTAGTCTGAGCTAGACCATGTCCAAAATACCGTTAAAACCCTGAGTCCAGCGAGAGTCAGCAGAAGACTAAAAAGTTTCACTAGCGACTCCAATGCGTGAAAGTTGGATCTTTCCCTTGGTGATTGATCTCGGACAGTCCCCAATAACCCGTTGTGTTGCTTCAGTGCGACGTTAATTAACCACCTACCAATACATGAAAGAATGTGCTCTGACGAAGTCGGAGCGGCCTTGCACTTGGTTCAAATTGGTATTGGTATTTGGTATTTTCAATTAACGTCACACTGGAGCAACACAACGGGCTATTTGGTTCAAATTGGAAAATTATTTTATTATTTATCATTTACTCCATTGTGATAAGACTCCATCTTTAGTTGTGTACTGGCTTTTCGGACTCTGAGGTACTACAATGATTTTTTCTTTTCACATGGGGTTTACAGTCTTTAGTAAACACGGGGTCGCGCTGTTTGGCCAAATATGGCCCTTGCTCCATAAAACACCAAAACAAACAACCATTATGGTAAATGTAATGAAACTATTTGTTTTTCAGTACAAGTTCAGCTTCAGGAAACTATGGGCATTCAGCGGACCCGGGTTCTTGATGAGCATAGCCTATCTGGATCCAGGGAACATTGAAGCCGATCTGAAAGCGGGCTCGGAAGCCAAGTACGCTCTGCTATGGATCCTGTTGTGGGCCACCATCACGGGCCTCTTCATACAGAGACTGGCGGCTCGTCTCGGAGCCGTGACTGGGGAGGATCTTGCTGAAACGTGCCGGAAACGATTCCCTCCGATTCCCAGATACATCCTGTGGATAATGTTGGAAATCACAATCATTGGAGCTGATATGCAGGAAGTGATTGGAACAGCTGTCGCTCTGTACTTGCTTTCCAATAAACAGTAAGTATCTGAGTGTCAACATTGCTTCGTTTTGGTGGCGTGGTACTGACACAGAGTGGAGCTCTGGGGTTTCACGCCCCTTCTCAAAGTGTTGGTTTCTGATTCTTTTAAACAAGCAGACCCGCGCATGGCATCTGAACATCTAAACTTTCCTAATTGTTTGCGTATATTGATGGAAAATGTCGTTTCTCACATTTCACCTTATTTCAGTCCATTAGTGAAATCGGTACAGCTGTGTCATACGCCTCGTTTAGCGGCAACACTCTTGGCGCACTTTTAGTAACGAGTTATGGTAGGTGAAGGCAACCCATCTTTATTAGGGTTATTTCCGTTGTTATGGCAACCTCGGGAAGCGGAAAGTTTAAATTTTCATTTCGAATATTCTAGAATGTTCTTTTCATTTCCTTTAAATTGTCCTGTGTGTGTATGTGCTTTCATTGGTTCTGTAAAAAATATTTTTCCCAATTCTTTTTCATTTAATGTATGGAAGAATTCAAACGTTCAGTTTGTATTTTAGTCACGGTCCAGTGCAGTTGCATAAGGTTGTATTCTTTCTTGCTATTTCTTTTGAAGATCGTTACCTTTTTCTATTTGAATATGCCTTCTGTATTTAGTGTTGTAGATACGTTTCAGGGTATTCTTTCGCGAAATTTGAAGTTTATTATTTTCCTTCAAAAAAACTATTTTTCCAAAGAATTCTTTCCTTGTCGACATAAAAAGTACGTCAAAAAACGCGCCAAGAGCGTGGAGAAAATAAAATTATCAAAAAATATGTAATAGTTTTTCGTTTACTTTTACTGGTGTTAATTCTTATTTTCAACAACATTCATGGCAAAAAGCACACCTCAGTCATGTTACCATAGTTAGATTCTGAACGTCTCATCAATTTCATCCCACTCCGTTGTTCACAAAGGGATATGGCAGTTTTTGACGCTAAACCTATTTTCGCTCATATTTTCTAACCTGTGCGGATTTCTATCTTCCAGGTTTCACAATGTTTTCTGTAATCAGACGGCAGAAACATTTCATCATAGTGGCACCATCCTCCGTGTAATTTCAGAAATATTATACTTCTACACAGCCCAAATCAAAGATATTTAAATTAAGCAACAAAAGTAGCGAATGAATTCCGTAACAGTCGATTTTGTATTGTTTACAGCCGTTGTTGCCATTCAACAATATGCAAATATCGTGGATTTCCGTGCCAGTGAAATATATGTTTATTTAGTATAAAATTTTCGTTCTGAACTTGGGATCCCTTCGAAATAAAACTATGTCTGCGCTACTGCTTCTTTTACTTGTGGTCAAATGCTCCAATCTTCTGGCACTTTCCTTTTCTCTTTGGTGGCCACTGTAGCCCAATTGGTGGAGTCGCGGATTAGCAACCAAAGTATTGCGAGTTCGAAACTAGATCCAAACAAACATCATCGTGCACTTGGGGGCTGGTGCACGTTAAATCTGGCGTGGCCTCAAATGTCCTCACGTCGGCGTGGTGTGGAAGTTTGGAGAATGGGCCAGCTCAGGTTTGACCTCGTCATCTGACCGTGGTTAAAATTACTTGGTGTTGTCTTCGGATCTTTCCCTTCGGGGGTTGATCCCGGACCGTCGCCAATAGCCCGTTGTGTTGCTCCAGTGCGACGTTAATTAAAATACCTATCTACCACTTTTTTCGGAGTCTCACCTTTCACTACTAAAAGTCATAATGATTCGTTCAGATTATGACCTGAATGCATTGTCAACTAAGACGTCAAATTGAAGAGTTGCGTCAAATTGAAGAGTCAGTAATCGAAATTTAAACGTGTTCTTTGATTTATCGTCATTGTAATATTGTTTACTTTACTATAGCATTCCACTATATGGAGGAGTTCTGCTCACCATAGCAGACACATTTACTTTCCTGTTTTTGGACAAGTATGGACTTCGGAAATTGGAGGCCTTTTTCGCATTTTTGATTGCAGTGATGGCAATCACTTTTGGCTATGAAGTAAGGAATTGCAATGTCGCAAAATTTTGTTTAATATCAAGTAACTTTGTGATGCCTGTTCAACTTTCTGCATGTTCAATTTTACCGAGGCTTTTAAAGAAAGTCGATTATTCTGACAGCTTTACGGTTCTAAACACAGAAACTCGAGACTTCTCGTGTAAGGATGAGGTAGATTTGCAGGGTAAATGCGTCCACTGGATATGAAACGTCTGTGATTAAGGGATTTTTAAGGGATGATTAGGGATTGCTACCCGCTGGAAATGCTTGAAGAAGTCTCAGATTAGTTTCTCCGTCAGAGCGCTTCGAATTTCGGCAAGAAAATTGAGCAGACCAAAGACTGACATAAAATAAATTATGTTCTTCCCCACTACCAATATATCACATTGCAAATATGAAAATTTTAAATATCGCTGTGAGACAGAGTACTAATTGGTTCAATTCAACCTTTATCATCTCACAGCAGCTATAATTTTCCACTGAAAAATATATTTGCCAATCTGACAAAAATAGATATAATTTTGATTAATTTATAAAAAAAAACAATTTTAATTACCTTTTTGTTTCAAAAATAATACTTTGGAATAAAAAATAATGCTCAATGAATAGTAAAATGTAAGTATCACTCATTCACAAGTATGACAAATTATTTGTTAATCCTCTTATCACAGTTCAAAACTAAATCATTGTAATGAAATAAATCTTAAACAATTTAAGCCGTTTCGTCATCTGTAAGGCACACGAGTGCCATTCTTGTGGCACACTGCTTGAAAATCGTTACCTTCGATGATTTGGGTTCGCACTTGTCCCACCTCAACCTAAATTAAAGAATGACACAACTTTAAAAGATAAGTGGAAAGAGGTTAGGAAAAAATACTTCTTATATTCCGAGGTTAGAGGCACTTAAAGTAAATATTCCCCCATTTTAATATTTCTGATCGTGGTTCAAAATTCCGAGATGTCCTCGGATTTTTCCCTTCGTGATTGATCCAGGACCGTCGCTAATATATCATTGTGTTGTTCCAGTGTGATGTAAATTCAACTACACACCCTATTTAATGCTGCTGTCTTGCTTAGTCTCTAGAAGGCAGTATTTCCAAATTTTGTCTTTGTGGTGAACGGTTATTAAAATGCTGCTTGTAAAAGTGACTAATGCCCTTATCACACTAGGAAACAGTATGAGCACTCTTAATTAGCAGTTGTTTAAGTGGCTGTAATGTTATCTAGCGTTATTGTACATCAGGCACTTATAAGGGTATTTCAAACTTCCTGTACAAACTTTGAGTCGATAGGACAAAATTACACCTCATTCATTCAGATATTGATCCCCACAAGTTCCACCCTAATGTGCTAGAGCATACACAAACTTCTTTTACTCAACGCCCCCTTTTCAAAGTCAATTTTTTCAGTCAAAGAAAAACTGGTGCAGACAAGCCTATGCAAAATACATAGCAAAGCCATCTTTGCACGTCATTGGTTACGTCTTCCAGTGCATACAGGGTGAGTCTAAACTAATAATACAAACTTCAGAGGGTGATAGAACGCAACGAAACAAACACTTTTCACCATAGAATGTATGGTCGCAAGTGCAGCGGTTGGCCGCTAGAGAGCGCTTTCCATTTCGGCACAAACACACGGTCCGATGCGAGTTGGAAAGGAGAAGAGGCATGAAATATGGAAACAACGCTTTAATGTGAAATAAACATCAATACCTGCTTGAAAAACGAAATAATACAATTAGATTTGCATAAATTAAAGATAAGTACAAGGAACAACGGATAAGAAAGAAATGACATGTACAAAACACGAGAAACTTTTCACATGGAAATGAAACGACATGTACAAACATCAGTCGGTAAGTACAACGCAAATGCACAATTACCGAAGCTGTTCAAAATATCGACCACCACACCTGATGCAGGCCTCGCATCGCCGACGAAACGCTTTTATACAAGCGTTTGACTGCGCTCTCTAGCGGCCAACCGCTGCACTTGCGACCATACATTCTATGGTGAAAAGTGTTTGTTTCGTTGCGTTCTATCACCCCCTGAAGTTTGTATTATTAGTTTAGACTCACCCTGTATATAAAGATATACATCTATGGAAGCATCTAGAGCTTTTTTCGCAGTGAGAATGGCAAATTATCACGATTTTTAAGTGATTTTCGACCCGGTTTAATAGTTGGAGCCCGTAAGATGGGTCACAGATTTTCGGAAGTGGGGAAGTTTAGATTTTCGCGTACTACCCCCATTTCAAGGGTATTCCATGACTACCAAAATTATGGCAAAGTATGTAATTTATGACAGTAGTGTGGCCGTAAAAAGACTGGTTGAATGTGATCAGAATCGGTTGGCAAGAATAGTTCCACTTGATGGTGTGCAACACAGCCTCAAAGAAATCGGAATCATTGCTGACAACAAAGCCTCAACTAATATCAGCATGAGGACTGTGCAACGTTCCCTCAAAGATATGAGCTTTAGGAGCCGAAGTATAAGTCGAAAATCCTTGGTGAATCCTCGACACACAGCTAAGCGCCTCACATGGAAATACCACGTCTGGACACTTGATGTCTGGAAAGGAGTAGCCTGGTCTGATGAGTCGCGTTTCCAACTGTTTCGGAAGGATCCGTGTGGAGAAAACCCCATGAAGTCATGGATCCCGCATGTCAACAGGGGATTGTATAGTCTGGTGGCGGCTTCGTAATAGTATGGAGTTTGTTTAGCTGGCATTTAATGGGATCCATGGCACGTCTACAAACGTCACTGACATATAAAAGTTATGTGTGCACCCTTTCTGACGACTTACACCCGTTCATGCCCTTCTCTCCTGATGAGTTTGGCCTCTTCCATCAAAACAATGGGTCACCACATTAGTTAAGACACGCCAAATTACGGTTAGAGGAACACTGAGTTTGGTGTCTTCCCATTCCAATTAAGTCACCAGATCTCAATGTTATCGAACACATTTGAGATGTCATGCAAAGCGCTGTGGAATAAAGAAATCCTACATCTCGAAATACAATAGAATTGTGGACCACTCTTGCAGAAAGTATGATGTTCAATACGTACAGAATACTTCTCAGCAAGCTCGTAAACTCTATTCCCCCGTCATATTTCTACAGTTCTGCGCTATCTTGTGTCTACCATATATTAGAATGGTGTGCCAGTTTTTTCTGGCACTTCTGTGTACATCTCTGTGTGATTACGTTTAATTTTGTATTGGTTATCTCCCCTTTAAGTTTGTGCAGGAAGTTTTTAACTACCCTTTTACGGATAGTTTTAACCGTCAACTTGCATGGCCAAACTTAGAAAACTTTTTCTTTACAAGCATGGCACAAATGCGATTGCTGTTAACAGCGAGAAATTTCATGGCCGTAAGTGTTTAATGTCGATTGTCTGTTTATCATTTCCATTTGTATGCATTTTAGTATATCGTGGTACAACCAGACCAAGCCGAGGTAGTCAAAGGTCTGTTCATTCCAGGATGTGCGGATTGCAGCAGCCGAGTGCTATTGCAAGCAGTGGGCATAGTTGGAGCTCTCATTACTCCTCACAATCTCTACCTACACTCCTCTCTTGTGAAGGTAAAGTATTTGCACATTTAGTATTATAATTCGCCCTTTGTTAGTAAAGACACTTCCCTCCCATAATCTATCTCACTTGCCACTCTAGTGCAGCTGAGGTGAGAAAGGAGATGACCTTGGAGTTTATTTCTACAACGGTAGTAAGCTCTCCAGGGAAAAGGGCTGCCATTCGCAAAATAATGTTTGGTGACTGCTATAGATGGTTATTTGTTTCGCCAACCACACAAAAGACGTGACACTTGCGAGTACATTGCTTACGTTTAACATGTCCCCTAATTTAACAAATGCCAACTTTCCAGAATCGGACTACATAATATTGTATACTACATAATTTGTTCGCAGTACAGAATTTACAATTGTGTATGTACAGAATTTCCTGCCTACATTTCATTTAAATGCCTTTAGGGATTTAGGGGATTGGCGACTGGATGAGATGGCTGATTTTTCAAAACTAGTATTGAAATACATAAACAATTGTACAATATAAAATCAACCGTACGAGATTAATTCTCTAATTTTACCGCGCAGTTTAAATATGCTTAATTTGAGCTAGGAGCTGAATAGTATTGCTAGAACTGTATGGGGAAAAGCTCTCATCGCTCTAATGAAATGCTTCATCAGTCTGATTATAGAAGTCAATGAGAAAAAAATCTTGAAGGCAGAAATTAGAGCAGAAAAGAAAATTTGAGCCTACCCGCGAAAAGAAGTTCAGACGACAAAAACTGTCGAAGCACCTTTGAACAAATGAATGAGATGCAATTGAAGAGGTCGTTCAAAAGTTAATTGTGGTAACATGACTGAATTGTGAATTTTTTACCATTCACATTGATGGAAATAAGAATTTTCACCAGTCAGTACATTTGAAAATGCAAACAAAATGACTTTCTGCATTTTTCGACTCATTTCATTTCAAGGTATGTAACGCACATATCGATACATATATTTATTACAAATGGATTTAAATAAGGTATGAAATGTGAGTAACGACACTGCCTTAAATTAATTCACTAGAATAAACAATTTAAAATCACACTCCTGGATTCATTACCCAATTTTGTCGCTCAGTTTAAATATGGAGTTGACATCGGTTATCTAACTCCGATTCAAAATTACTGGGCGTTGTCCTCGGATCTTTCCCTTTGAGAGTGATCCCGGACCGTCGCCAATAACCTGTTGTGTTGCTGCAATGCGACGTTAATTAAAATACCTACCTGTGGGAAATGTGCCTTAAAAATGAAAGATATCCTCGGAAAGGCCTTGAAGTAGGCTCTGTGTTTGCTTGCTGTGTTTGCGGAAACCCTGCACAAGAATGAATATTAACATTTTAATCTAATAGTGAATTCCTAAGTCCTAATTATATAAGGGTGGGAAATATGGTGTAAAACAAATGTATGTTGGTTTACTTAAAAAGCATTTAAGTTGCATATTTTTTGGAAGTTTAAAATTGTTTTAAACCTTTGAGTGTCACAAGATTTCCAAGAAGCATAGTATTGCTTGCCCACAATACACAAAATGGCCACTTCAATTAGTTGGAAGAATTCATGGACTCTTTCGACTTAAGAAATATTCTTTAGGTCCTTTCCTCCGAATGGAATCATTTGGAAATAATCTATTGGTTCTTTCCTCAGATTAGAGAGAATCCTTTAGAAAAATTCTTTTGATCCTTTCCTTATAATTGAGTCCTCTGGAAAGATTTTACTGATCCTTTCCTTAGAATAGAATTCTTTGAAAATATTTTATTTGTCAAGAAGGTTACTGTGATGTAAGGAAGAATTAGTTAGAAGTCTTCCTCAGAATAGAATCCTTTAGAAAAATTCTTTTGATTCTTTCCTTATAATTGAGTCCTCTGGAAAGATTTAACTAATCCTTTCCTTAGAATAGAATTCTTTGAAAATACTTTATTGGTCAAGAAGGTTACTGTCATGTAAGGAAGAATTGGTTAGAAGTCATTCAAGGAAGACTGCAGGTTGCAAGGTGAAATTACGCGTGTGAACCCCTCAGAGTGTTAAATGCATGCCATCACATGTTTTATGTCTGTATGTACAATGCTGTAAACTAAATGTTGTTTTTTCCTATGGTCATGAAAAATTTTCCTGCAGAGCAGACAAGTCGATAGAAAGAACAAAGCCGAAGTTTCGGATGCCAATAGATACTACTTCATTGAATCTAGTATCGCTCTCTTCGTATCCCTCATAATCAACATCTTCGTCGTTTCGGTGTTTGCAGCAGGGATGAATGGAAAAACCAATGAGTATGTGGTAAGTAGTGTTATTTCTTTATTATATCGTGATGTCTCTGTGACGTTATAGCAGACATTAGAGGAACAAACGTGTTTTCGAAGGAACATCGACTGTATTTGTAACCTAATCTTAAACAAACTCAACAGAATTCCTGAAGTAAAATAGGGCCACGGTAGCCCGGTTGGAAGAGCAACGAATTAGCAATCTGAAGGTTGTGAGTTCGAAACTCAGTCCAACCAAAGACGTCGTGTATGCATGCTAAATCTGTCGTGGCCTCAAATGTCCTCACGTTGGCGTGGTGTGGAAGTTTGGAGAGTGGGGTACCATCTCAGGTGTTGACCTCGCCATCTGATCGTGGTTCAAAACTACTAGGCGCGTTGTCCTTGTATCTTTTTCTACGGGATTGATCCCGGACCATCGCCAATAATCTGTTGTGTTGCTCCTGTGCGATGTTAATTAATTGCCATTACCACCAATTACCTGAAGTAAAATGAATCGCTAATCAGAAATTTTCAAGCTCGTAGTTTATGAAATTATCGATAAGGACTTTATGATCATTTGAAATGCCTTGCTGGTGATGAACAAATTTTGTTGCATTTAGATATGGGCGCGTTCTTAATTGATGTCTGTCGGACAAAAGATGACGCACACGTGATTTCTTGTCTTACGTCTTACCAGTGTTTTTTTACTTTAGTGCTGACAAGTGATGGGCTGGTCCAGAAGAAATTGGGAAATTACCGATAGGCTTGGACTACTAGGAAACTGGTAGGACTTTCAATAGAAAAAAAGAACTCGACATTAGTCAATGAGAGCTTGTTTTATGCAGTAACTAAATATTTTTCAAATTAGATAGATAGTAAACTGGAACATATATCAATAATAAAATCAATATGTAAATCGGAATGCAACTGTAGAATTAGTTTTGTGTTGCGCTTGAAAGTAAAGTTCATCGTGGTTTAGTATTAGTACAGGATATAGATGTACCACTCATTTAGTTCAAAAGTATAGCTGTTTATATAGAAATAGTTCTCATTTCATAAATCTATCTCATCTTAAAATCTAACTTAGATCAATTTTGTAATGGCTTTTATTCACACATATTGAATCAATATTTCACTAACATAAATAAACCTTTCTCGTAAGGTGACAATCTCAGAAGTGCTATTTCCTTGAATTAATGTTGCTAACATCATCGCCTAATTAATATGGCGTCAAATTGTTTAAAATTACATATTTTACTTTTAACAATTCAAAGTATACCCCGTCTGAAGCCGGTAGATGCCTTCATTTTACCGGACCGATTACTCAGCCAATCTGTCACTGGCCATAGTCTATGTTCTCTGCTAATTGCTCAAACGTGCATGGAATTCAAAATTGAAATGGACCTTAATCCTGACTGACTGTATGTCACAAAACATTTGTTTTGTGAAATGTACTTTCTCTAAATGACAGATCATGAATTGACATTTATCTTTCTCAAGTAGAGTTCGAAATCGATACGATGTTTTCCATTGTTCCGCAGAGTACACATGCCAGAATACAGACACTGGACATGTGAGCAGTTTGATTAGGATTCAAGTTATGGACCAATATTCATTTCGCCTTACGCCTATATGAGCTAATTTTGCATGCCGAAAACCTAAGCAACTATTGAACAGTTTGAATAAATCAAAAACATGTGATTTGTTATTTGGATAAATCCCTGAAATATGTCGCGCGACGAAACACAATAAATTATTATTACCATCTTTCAGTTGCAAAAACGAATATTAAATGGCAAATATACAAATTTCATCTTTTCATTGATTAATTATATTTGATAGCTTTTATAAATAAATTGTCACTCAAAATAAAAGAGCAAATCTATGTTATTAGAAACCACAAAATTTGACAAGCGATTATTGTGAATATATATAGGTAAACTAGACAGTTATTGACCCCTCGGACAGTTGACACCTTAATCTTAAATTTAAAAAGTAAGCATTCTTGTCAATGTTCAGTTTCAAATAAGGGCGGGAAAATTCCTTGTGAATCACAGAAGTCAGCTGTGTTAAAAGATTTCAAACTGTAAACATTAAGAAAGGTAATATAATCGTAATCAAGAAGTATACAAACAAGGTACTAGTTAAGAGGACGGTTTCTTTTGGTATTGGACGGTATTTTTGCTAAGAAGAGAGCATGAGCATGTTTTGTAAGATTAGCCAGTTTCCTTTGCGTAAGTCCATTTATACTGCAAAAATAAACTAAATATGAATGAAGGGATGTCAATAACTGGTGTCAATTACTCATCCATAGGGTGTCTATAACCGATTTTGCACTATTTATTCCCGATATATTGCAAAATACCTTCCAGGGATAATTTTTTGTATGAAATCTTTATTCAACTTAAAGTAGAGTAACTCAGAAAAACAATGAATTTCAACTTGGATTGAACTATTTTTACTATTTTTTCCATGAATTTATAATATAATTGCCTTAAGGGTATCAATAACTGTCTAGTTTCCTTAAGGGTGTCAATTACTGTCTTGTTTACCCTACTAGTTATGATTATATGTATACTTATTCATGAATATATACTTGAGGAATGATGAATATATCATGCTTAAGTACTAAGGTAGGTAGGTAGTTAATTAACGTCACACTGGAGCAACACAACGGGCTATTGGTGACGGTCCGGGATCAATCCCGAAAGATCCGGGGACAATGCCTTGTAATTTTAAATTACGATCAGATGACGAGGTCAACACCTGAGCTGGCACCCCACTCTCCAAACTTCCACACCACGCCAACGTGAGGAAGAGTTTCGAACTCGCAACCCTCCGGTTGCTAATCCGTTACTCTTCCAACTGGGCTACCGCGACCCCCTTGAGTACTAAGAGAAGCGTTTTCCACGATGCATAAATTTCCACTTTTCTTTTCAAGTCTTAAAAATGATGCAAATTTAATTTATTATTTTAATTTTTTTATTTAAAAATTGTTTTTTAATCTGCTAATTTTTATTAATTTCGATTTATTCAATCAGTTTGTGTGTGTGCGTGTGCGTGTGCGTGTGCGTGTGCGTGTGCGTGTGCGTGTGCGTGTGCGTGTGCGTGTGCGTGTGCGTGTGCGTGTGCGTGTGTGTGTGTGTGTGTGTGTGTGTGTGTGTGTGTGTGTGTGATATAACTTCTAATGAAAAAAAAGTTTTCCATTTCACACAAATTAGATCGTAATATTAGGAAATAAAAATATGCTTGTCGTAAAAAAAAGGTTTTGTGCTCACTCATCTATTCTTAGAGTCTATTGTGCAGTGACAAAAAAAACAGCTATCAACACAAAGATAACATTTCAACGAATTTAAAGTACTTCATCACTGAGTATATTCCTTGTTTGTCTCCGGATGAGAGGTTTTCTTCAAATACATTGCAGATTAGTTTCTTGGAACCAAAGCTGATTCAATATCAACTGCGTGAATAAAATCAATATAAATCATTCTTTCCCCTATTCTATGTCAACTTAAATATCAGTATATGACCACACTCTCTTCTTAACAACTACAGGTATCTTTTATTTTGAGTACACAGCATTCCAAATCGTATTTCGAAAGAATAAGCAATAATTTAATCTTTTGTTCTTGTTACAAAAACCTATCATTCCCAGCTGCAATACCGCCGTAAATCAAGAAATGAATTTCTAGTTTTATGAGTGGAAAGACTAAACATATGCTTCTGCATTGTTGCAAAACTGCCACAGCTGTATATTTCAGTAGTGGACAGTTGAGGCTCCAGTAAAGAGCAGTTTTACAGCATACAGAAGCGTATACTTACGGTCTTTCTGCACTTAAAACTAGAAATGTGTTTATTTTTACAAAAGTTATGACGGTCTTGTTTGCTACCAGAGTGTTATATACTCGTATTAGTGAACCGTGACGGAGGCATAAATTCTATAGAAATCTGGTAAAAACGTTGGTGTACCCACCACACTCACGCATTGCATTTTAAATTAATATTCAAATGCAATAAAAGCTTTGTTGGCGGAAAAGAAATAAGCTAGCCATGTTTCTAAAGTTTCATGTGAAGGTTGAGTTTGATTAAAATGTTATGTGGCCTAGAAAGGAATGGGATGAGAGCGTTTCAAGAGATTATTTATAAATATCATGATTTTAACAAGGTATGGTATTTTAATTAACACCGCACTGGAGCAACACACCGGGCTATTGGCGACGGTCCAGGATCAACCCCCGAAGGTAGAGATCCGAGGACAACTACACGTAATTTGGAACCGCGATCAAATGACGAGGTCACACTCTTGAGCTGGCACTCCACTTTACAAACTTCCACACCACGCCAAAGTGAGGACATTTGAGGCCACGATAGATTTAAAGTGCACCAGCCCCCTTTGTACACGACGGTCTTTGGTTGGATTCGAACTCGCAACCCTCCGGTTGCTAGTCCGTTACTCTTCCACCGCGGCAGCGAATTTAAGAAGGAAACTGAAAAGGGTCATTTTACTTTTTGCAATACCCTTCGAACCCAATGAAGAATCGACGAAATTTTTGTTCACATAACTGCAGAATATGAAAAGTAAGTAACCATAACCGGCGGTAAACGCGTGTACATACAAGAACCTATTTGTATTAATTTACAAAGAAGTTGAGTAATGTACAAATGCCTGGACTAATGAACCAACATGCACGAAGTAATTTTAGTGTGTTTAGCCTTGTAATATCAGGTGCCAATTTTATGAATTCGTTGCAAGTGTACCCTTATAGACACCGTTTTACAATTCCCGTTTTCTAAAAGTTAACTAATTTACCAATCTCACGAGTTTCTTATACTAATTTGCCGAAACTTCAAGACTTCCAACATAAGCGACGTTCCGTGATTATTGAAAATGGTGACAAAACATATTAAACTCTGCGATTAAAAAAATAAGCCCCAATTTAGTCATTAATTGTTGATTCATTGTTTTATTATTATTTATTTATATTTTAAGGACCATTTATTTAAGCACAGGGTATTATTTATGTGGGAGTACCACTTCAAGTTTTAAAAACATTTAAAATTAATTTTTACATATTGTTTACTCAATTAACGACATTGTTTATGGAATATGACATTGGCTAAATGACCGCATCTGGTCTTCATGTGAATACTCGGGCCTGATGTTGGATTGTGGAATGAATGAAGCAGACGTAAGTTTGAGCGATTGTTTATTGTGAATATTCAACGATTAATTTACAGTTTGAACGATTAAAGTACAGTTTGATATTAATTGTTGCCCAATATTAATTGTAGCGTAGTTCGGTAGCTTTCGGATGCCACCACTTACGCAGTCTTCACTCCACACAATTCAAAGTGACACTGGCCCAAAGCTCGCTCAGCACCGTAGAATTTCGACATGTTGCAGATCCCCTCCCCATGCTCAAGGTGCCAGTGTACCCGGACCGAATGTCGTCAAGTGCAGACATCCTTTACCTGTACGACGCTATATTTATCTTGTTTTTTCTAGTCCTGAAATCATAAGGCAAAAGTTGTAATGCTGTTTAGTAGTGCTAGACTTTTCATGCATGCCCCCAGTACAGTTCCGATTTTCAAGACCGTATTCACTTCAAAAAACTGGTGTGGTATACTGAAAGTGGCAGCAGAAATTGTTTACCCAAGGCTGTCTGTTTTAATTCTCCTATGATATTACAAAATGAACTATTTGACGTATCTGAAAGACAAAACTGAGTGATATTCCATGGATTAGTTTGCACACGATCAGAAAATTTACTCAAAATTAATCGAAGTATCTCCACGAGGAACTCAGTAATATCCAATGGGAGAGGTAGAGCTGTTTTGTAAGTTTCCCCTTAAAAACGCTTTAGAAAAATATTTTACAAGATTTAAGATACCCTGAAAAACTTCGGATCATTATTTGAGACATTATACATGATATTGTGTGCTGAATTTTATGAGGATTTTCTCCATGGTTAAATTTAAACTCCTAAATATCAAAAAATTCTTACTCGAAGCAGTGCGCTGTCATTATTTCACTAACGTACGTGGCATCGGAATTATTTTATATTATCGGCCCATGGCAACAATACTTAATTTAGCAAATAAAACCAAACGTTACGAAATTTACATTTTTACCACTTCTTTCAAATGTGGCTTGGTTTGCGCTATGGAATAACAAATATCGTCGTGTTTGCTTCAAACGTTTTTAGGCGACTTCTTATTGCCCACTCTTGCTCCTCAACGTCTCCTATTTCCCATGAGTACAGTATTGTCCTCCAAGATTTTTTAAGCGCTCAGAGGGCGGTAGCGCCCACTTTGGTTGGTAGTTTTGGAGTTTTATGATTCAAGGGCCATATTTGGCCATGCTGCACCAGACACAAGACACAGAATATCAAGTAACAGACATACACACACAATGAAAGTTTTACTGACATGTGACATTTACTGACATAGACGACAGAAATACACCCAGGGTGGAGTACACCTAAAAGGAATCGAACCTGCACCACCTACAACTAGAAAGTTGCTAGAGCAGTGGACATACCCACTGAGCCACGACGGCCCCGCGCCCACTTTGGAAAATTGGCTTGATACAATTACTACCAGCATTACTACCGAGAACAGGAAATCCTTGTTATTGTCAAGTGAAACACGATTTCGATATTTATTGAGTATATTTTACTGTATTTCTGATGAGATTCAGCCATATTATTTTCGATTCATTTTTATTCTGAGGCTATACCGGCCTCATAAAAGAACCAACCTTCCCGGAATGTCCGGTGACGCGGTAGCCCGGTTGAAAGAGTCACGGATTAGCAACCGGAGGGTTGCGAGTTCGAAACTCGATCCAACCACAGACTGTCGTGTAGGTAAGGGCTGGTGAACGTTAAATCTGTCGTGTCCTGACAGGCATCGCTAGACGAATTCGGAGCTTGCCGTTGAAAATCCGTGGAGGGAATGGTGCCTTAGGCCGCAGAAACGATGTTATCGACTGACCTAGATAGCGCCCTCTACCATCCAAGCTCGGCATTCCGGGACACTCATTCTTTGACAAAATTGTTTATTTTGGGCCCCTCGACCACCCTTTACAATTTAGCCAGATATTTTCGAAATACCTTGTATGTGTGTGTTGAATTAACTTTGAAATTTTTAAAAAGTTTATAAATGAATTGAGAGATGAATGAGAGATGACACTATTGGTTAAATAGTGTTATTTAGTAGAAACAACATTTCAGAGTTTTGGTACATATAAAGGTACATATACATATAAAGGTACATAATATATTTGGTACATATATATATATTTGGTACCAGTATAAAATATTTAAACGCAAGGTTTCTGCTCTGTCTACTCGTTAGAATGTTTTCTCATAAGAGACACGAATGTTTGTTATAAAACTTATACCTACTATTTTAGTTAAATTTTGATTTTTGTATGAATTTAAATACACTACAATTTGTAGAAATATTACGAATGGGCCTACATTTTTAATGTGCTTTGAATATTAAAAAATGTAGGCCCATTAAAAATAAGGTTAAAAATATCAGTTATTCGAATAACTAATATTTTTAACTCTGACACTTTAACTTAAGTCTAAATATAACTAATGTTTTAATATCACTCTTTTTTTACAGTTACATTTGTGTTACAAAAGAGGTATAAATGCAACGGATGCTTTCACCGTAAGTATATCGACTAAGTGTTTGGAATTCTAACACTATTCAAGTGTATTGAATTTAAATATGCATAAAAACGGGATTGTAAAAAGTCATTGCTTTTGCAGGACGATGACAGTATTATTCAAGGAGATATATATAGAGGGGTAAGTTTCCAATTTTCAGGATATTTAAAACATGCTGTGCAAAGTGTAGTATTAAACTGCCAATTAATACTGACATTAAATTTCATAAAATTTATGGCGTGGGAGGCAATTGTAAATAAAAAGCATCAGTTTACTTGAACAATTATGTCAAAACTGATTATACCAATATTTTTCATTTATTTGTGTATGATCTATTGGGTTGATGTAAAAGTTCGTCCCGTTTTTGGCGCTATAAATGGCATTGCTTCGCAAAACCGAAATATTATCTGCTTCAAGCGTGTAAAGTTTTGATGTTTGAAAGGAATTTCAGCCAGTTTTTTTGGGGAAAATTGTTATTTGGTTGTGTTTTTTTAAGTTTTGTTAAGCATTAAAAATGGCAGAAAATAAGGAGCATTTTCGACATATGTTTTTTTATTTCCTAAAAGGCAAGAATGCTTCGCAGACTCAAAAGAAGACGTGTTGTGTAGGGTGAGGAAAACCTAAATATTATCTACTTCACGCGTGTAAAGTTTTGATGTTTGAAAGGAATTTCAGCGAGTTTTTGAGGAAAAAATTGTTATTTGGTTGTGTTTTTTAAGTTTTGTTAAGCATTAAAAATGGCAGAAAATAAGGAGCATTTTCGACATATGCTTTTTTTATTTCCTAAAAGGCAAGAATGCTTTGCAGACGCAAAAGACATGTGTTGTGTAAGGTGAGGGGTGCCGTTGACGATTCTCCACGTGCCGTAAGTGGTTCAGAAAGTTTCGTCACCTGGATCAGTTCTTTAGCCAGAAACCTCAGAACTTCTACGAGCGCGGGATCATGCAGCTACCGAAGAGATAGAGAAAGGTCATAGAACAGAACGGCACATACTATTGATTAAATACAATTTTTAATCAAGAAATAAAATTTTTCTTCAATTTTTGTCGAAGAAAACGGGTCGAATTTTTGCATCAACCCAATAAATCGTTTTTTAACATTGCATACGTTTTAGAAGCCTGGCTCATAGAAAAATTAAATTTCAAATGTTTCACTATTTATCAATTAAGACTGGATTTCTTCTTTATGAAGCGATCATAAAAGGATAACAAATATTTAATTTTTAAGATTGTCAAGCGTTCAAGTCTTTTCCAACTTTTTATCTTTAAAGGGAATTTTTCTGGGATGCGAGTTTGGACAAATGTACATGTACATTTGGGCAGTAGGACTCCTTGCAGCTGGACAGAGCTCAACGATGACCGGTACCTACACGGGTCAGTTTGTAATGGAGGTAAGAAATGCATATATTTCGATTTCGCATTTTATCAAGGAAAATCAATAAAATCAGCATCAAGGAAGGCACATATAACTCCACCTACTAAACACAATTTTTAAAAATATGCTGGTCAGTATTAGACATTGCGTTGCCCAAGAAATTTGAAACAGGTAATATGGTACGAAAACATGTTACCCTTTCAGGCGCGGAACCTCACCTCCTTGAAATGGTTAAGGTTGGATGTATTCATATTCTAGGTATTTTAAGACTGTTAAGGTATATATATTCTCTCGTTTGAAATTCTTGTTTAGAAGGGCATAAGGGGATCCTAGAGTAACACCCCCCCCCATTTCCCGGGAACTCCGATATTAGAGCTATTTTTTAATCATATCGGTTCCAGTACTGACCTTCTATTTCTCCCGTATATTTAATTAATAATAAAGATTACGAAATTTAAATTATATACTACTAGAATTACCTGTGCGTTGTTTGGGTAGAATTAGTTAAACGGTGATTGAAAGTGATCCAAAAATCACGTTTCTCTATCATAGAAAAATGCAAGTATCAGAAAATGCAAATATAGAAAGAAAAAAATAAGCGGCAAATAATTTTTTTAACTCATTTTGACATTTTTAGTTTCTACAATTTACTTTGGACAAAATACGTATTATTGCTTTATCCATCCATGCAATTCATTTCACATAAATCGCACAATACTATAAGACAAACTCACAGATGATAGTGAGATGACTATTACAGAAGTCGATTTTGGAGTAATTGTGAATGCCCTTTAAGTTCGCTTCCTGTAAAAATGACAAACTTACAACGTGTTATAGCGGCCAGATTACCTACCAATATTTTTTAACCTGTAGCACTCGCACCAGGAATGCGATATTTCCGAATTTCACCATCATTATGAAAGGCTTCATTATGACAAATCATTGATACGATAATCATGATCAATTTCTTTTCAAGCAAATACATTTTTTTCTTGAAAATGTCATTCCGTATGTGAAATAACTTGTTTTATAAAATTAAATGGTCTTCAGTACAAAGTTGATCTATTGCAATTTTTCAAGAAACGGATGGTCAATTTTGCAGCATTTTTCAAAAAAATCAATATTTTCAACGAACGTTTGAGATAGAAAAGTTGCATAAAAATAGCTTCACTGATAAACAACCACGATCTTCTGTCACTTAAGACAACTTTTCAAGTACTAGTTAAAATATTTTATAACTGATATTATTCCAAGATCAGCAGTTTTATTTGAAATTCGTTTTACTCTAAGTGACATACAATTTTACGAAAAACAGTTGAAAACCAGGTGGGATTTTGAAGCTGCTGGACATCCATAATATCAAGATTCAATTTGTATGTAGCTATTAGGGGTATCCAAAAGTAATGTCGTTTTTGCTGGCGTATACTTTAGGTGTGTTTCTTAGGGTTTTATACCATTGAGCTCATTCCAGTTTTAGTTGTTAAAGTGTATACACGTGCTTTTAGCCGAGATTTTTAAGACTGCGTTAAATATCCTTTATAAATGAATATAACGGTAGCTCATGGAGAAGCTCATGTTAGGCATTGTACGCTCTTTCAGTTTAATTACTGTCATAACGCAACTACGAATATCAATGCCATTTTTGCATTGATATTCGCAGTGCAGATATATTTGCAATCACTCAACAAAAAATTAGGGAACTCGGATGATATAAGTTCTCCCCATCCTCCATACTCGCCTGACCTTTCCCCATCTGATTATCATCTTTTCAGATCCTTACAGCACTTTCTGGGGAAAATTCAATTCTTACGAAGAGGTCAAAAACGCATTGGTTGAGTATTTTGACTCCAAAACCTCAAAATTTTTTATAGCTGGGATACAAAACTTGATAACCAGATGGGGAAGACCATAGAAAATTGGTGACTACAGTTGATTAAATGCTGCTTTTTAAAATAATATACTCGATTTACATCTTACGATAAAAATGACGTTATCTATGGGTACCCCTAATATCTGTATATAAAAATACTAAATGTATTTTATTTGAATTATTTTCTGTGTTCTTTGGCTTACGGAGCTTACTTTGTTTTGAATTAGTTTCTTGCACCTTTATAATGCTTTTTTCCACCAGTTATCACTCTAACCTACTCCATAACCTTCAATAGTTATTCTATCCATGGTGACATCTTAACAGGTGGAATTGAAATTGAAAGCCAGGTAATGAAAGTGGCCATTATTAGTATACAATCAAGAAGCTCCAATCAGTGCTTTTAGATTGCCTGTTTAGGATGTGTCTGTTGGAAATTTTTTTTAATGTCTCTTTAACCCTCCAAGTGGTTTCGACGAGATATCTCGTCCATCAAGATCTGACCAATTTTGCTAATGACGGGATATCTCAAGATATTGCCGATTTTTTCTTGTGTTGACGATATCTAGATTTGGTCAGTTTCCTAATGACGAGATAACTGGTCCATCAAGATCTGGTCAGTTTCCTAATGACGAGATAACTGGTCCATCAAGATCTGGTCAGTTTCCTAATGACGAGATAACTGGTCTATCAAGATCTGGTCAGTTTTGCTAATGACGAGATAGGTCGTCATTAGCAAATCTGATTATCGTCGAGACAACCACCAGGAGGATTAAGGAGGTGGTAGATTTCGTGCATTCCCAAATACTTTTACAACAATAAAATTAATTCCAGGGATTTTTGCACATGAAGTGGAAAAAGTGGAAGAGAGTGTTGGTGACCAGGACCATCGCTATCTGTCCGACCATCTTGGTGGCGATTTTTCAAGACGTCAATCATATGAGCGGCATGAACGACTTCCTCAATGCCCTCATGTCCATGCAGCTTCCTTTTGCGTTAATGACAACTTACTTATTTACTTCTTCCAGGCAGTTGATGGGAGATTTCGCCAACGACAGGCAAGCCATAATTTTTCTATCGACTCGTAATTTTCATATCAGCAATTTAATGTTTAGGAATCAATTCATAGCCTTATATCTAGACATTAAATAGTAATACATATTTTCAAATAGGCTGCTGGTATGGGTTTAGAAAGCTACCCTGGCATGTAGATATTTCAATTAACGTCGCACTGGAGCAACACAATGGGCCATTGGCGACAGTCCGGGATCAATCCCAAAGGGAAAGATCCTAGGACCTCATAATTTTGAATCACGGTCAGATGACGTGGCAACACCTGAGCTGGTACCCCTCTCTCCAAATTTCCACACCACGCCAACGTGAGGACATTTGAGGCCACGAGATATTTAACGGGCACCAGCCCCCTTTGTACACGACGGTCTTTGGTTGGATTCGAACTCGCAACCCGGCGGTTGCTTATCCGTTTATTTCTCAACCGGGCTTCCGCGGCCCACATTACCCGGATATGCAAAACTTAAGAGTAAGGAATTTCAGCTGCTATCTGCAACGAAGTGACCTGGATGTCCGAAAATGATACAAGTGTTGTGAAGTTCGATTCCGGGACTGTCGAAATTATATTAAACGTGATCAGAACTTAACGTCACGTGATTCTTTAACTGGAAATTTGGAAGAACGATAGGAATCAGTGACACGATCAGAAGTGTTCAACGGTCGGCGTCATAAATTCAGTTTGCAATTGGTCGTTAAGTCGGATATTTTGGGGTGATCCGTATCCCTTATACGTTAAAGAAAAGTTCCTTTACAAATGAGTTTTCAATTCACGAAAACGAAAAGGTACTTTGAAAATTAGCGAACCGATGAGTACAGACAAAATGATACCGAGAATAGATGCAAACAGTAAAATAAGTCTTTGAACAGAAGTGGTGACACTGCACTGGATGCTACGAGACCCAAGGGTAACTGAAAACTTAAGAGACGGTACTTAGTGGACCATCTCGAATACTGACGCAGGCTTTGCACCATGTTTGCATACAGGGAATGATGATGCAGATGAGTTCCTGTGATTGCAGAACCCATTCCTACGTTAGAGCTTTTGTTGACACGATTTCAAATGCACCACCTTTCTACTGAATATCCTCGGTTATGCAAATCACCAGTCTGTTTCATTTAATTTTGAGGTTATAACCCTTAAAAATAATGGTGTTCCTTAATTTTGCACACCAGTAGGATTCAAGAAGCTCTGCATAAAAATAATCAGTACTTCCACTTAGGTTCATTATAAGGGCTATTTATAAACCAATTATTATCAATCATGTTTCTGTTGGATCACATTTTACAACACTCCCTAAATAAATTTAATGTCAATTTAATCTGATACTGTAGGTGGTAAATGTAATCATCAGAAAGGTTATACTTTCATCTACAAATTAAGCCTTATGAGCTTGATTTGACATTACCTGAAACAATAGATGTTTATGGGCACTGATCATATGATTCTATTTATTTGGAATAGTTTTTCACAATGAAGCCATGCGTGTTCCTAATTGAAACTTTCAAAAAGTAAAGACGAATATTGTGCCTTCAACATATACTTTTTAGAAAAAATTAATTGCACACTTTATAATTCAAGGTCAATGACATTGACACTAAAATGGTCACTCACAAGATCATGTTATACACTACCTGACATTGAAAATGCAACACCCAGAAGGAGTGCGCAGAACTGGATGAAATTTACAGGGTAGACGCAGCTCACCGAGATGTAAATGATGCAAACTGCGCAGCTGTCCCGCGCACGGCGAGTGAAAAACCAGGGAAGGAACCTGCAAAAGTGGTTAGTTTCGCGCCGCTCTGTTTGCCAGGTAAATCAAGTTGCAATTTGTTTTTGTCTCAGAGGAAACGTTTAGTAGCGGAGAATGCCAGGACGCCGCCAATCAAGACAGTTCCAGCAAACAGACGACTTCACGAGGGGTATGGTGATTGGCCTCAGAAGGGCAGGTTGGTCCATACGTCAAATCTCAGCAGATACCCACCTACACGCGTCCACCGGTTGTGGCACAGATGGTTGGACCAAGGGAATGTGGCACGTTTGAGAGGTTCCGGTGCAGCCAGAGTGACGTCAGCACGCGTGGACCGACGCATCTGCCGGCAAGCATCGACGGCCCAGCAAGCCACGTCTGTCGCCCTTTTTGCAGCATACCCTTGATGCTCCCATATCGTCCAGGACCATTAGCCGCCGATTGATCGCTGGCGGCCTGCACTCATGGCGCCCGTTGAGACGACTACCATTGACCCAACAGCACAGACGTCTCCGTTTGTAATGGTGTCGGGATAGAGCCACGTGGACGACGGAATGGCACAGGGTAGTGTTCTCAGACGAGTCACGCTTCTGTTTTAGCAATGACAGTCGCCGTGTACGAGTCTGGCGCCGACGTGGTGACAGGGCCAATCCGGCCGCATCTGTGGAACGCCATACCGCGAGACAACGCGGTATAATGGTTTGGGGCGCCATCGCCTACGATAGCAGGTCACCTCTGGTCCGTATTCAGGGCACTATGACGGCCCAACGATACGTGGATGACGTGCTGCAGCCGGTGACACTACCTTTCCTTCAGGGGGTGCCCAATGCCATTTTCCAGCAGGATAACGCCCGGCCGCACACGGAACGCATCAGCCAACATGCCCTGCAAGGTACCCAGGTGCTTCCCTGGCCAGCTGTCTCCCCTATCGAACATTTATGGGACGTCGCTTGCATGCGTTGCCACCGGCACGTTCAGAAGACGAACTCTGGCAAATGGTTGACAGGGAATGGGCAGCTATCCCTCAGGATACCATCCGCACGCTCATTGCGTCTGTACCTAGACGTGTTGTTGCCTGTATCGCAGCTCGCGGTGGTCCTACAACCTACTGATCAGACGTTCTTGCTGCTCAGTGGCAAGGTGTATAATGTTGCAATAAAGATCACTTATTGCTCGTTGCTGTCTCTCTCTGTTTAGCCAAATTTCATCACTTTCTGCCAACTCCTTCTTGGTGTTGCATTTTCAATGTCAGGTAGTGTACATCACCAGAAACTTCTACATTTACAAAAAAGTTAGCCCTAATTTAGTTCGATCAAACAGATCCAGAGACACGGGTGATTTAGTGAGTCTAGAATCATAAAAATTGCCAAATTTTCAAATTAAAAAATAACATAAATAAAAAGTATTGCAAGCCAGGAAGCTAAGTTTTCATATTTTTCTTATGTGACTAAACAAAATTGACAAGTTTTTAAAAAAATCAGAGTGGATAGGGTTGTGGACTGTCGAATTCTCAACTACATTGCCTACAATTGTCACAACTTCTTTTTCTCCATCACACATTTTCATTAGTCCCCTACCAATTTTGGTGCCATTCCTGCCAGATCGAGCTACAGATGGCCTGGAGTAGTGTCAGTTTAATTAGCCACTTTGTTACCAATATAATTGATAGTTAAATGCTTTTAATTTTAAAGTTGTTTAAATAGTTTTAATAAAACCACTAATTTCTAATGAATTTCAGTATGCAATAGAATGATAAAAACTCAAAATAATGAGAAAGCTTTTATACAAAAATACTTTATTCAAATTGACTTGTTAATTAAATACAAAATGAAATATCACAAAGTTTGCTTTTTATAAATTAGTGAGGAAAATAATTCATTTTGTTCTTTTTTTCATCCTAACAGGAAGAATAAAGTCTTCATGGGAGTCGTCACATTTTCTCTCATTGGTCTAAACCTTTACTTTATGACCAACTTTGTCTTCAGAAATTTTCCACACACGTGGCTAGTCTACCTCCTCTTTGGGATCTTTTTAGTGTTTTATATAATAGTCCTCGGATTCCTGGTGAGATAAATCTCTCTTTTAATTTATCTACATATTTTTAATGTTTATTTACTTATACGTACAGACAGTTGAATTTTCAATTTCTGTCACAAGGCACATTAATTACACTTACTTACTTAGTTGGGGGTGCAGCCCCCTCCGCGCCCGACAATTGCCACAGCAGAGTAATGGGGGAGGCCCCAGAAATAAGATGTAGTGCAGTCTCTCAGAGCAAGGGCGAGATTCAAGTCTGAGGTCGTAAAGATAGTCGACGGTACTCCTTAGGTGGGCAGGAGTTTTATCGCTTCTCACTTCAGTAGCAATCGAGGGTAGAGTGGGCCCTTGTCCCTCTCAACTAAAACTTTAGGAGTACAATTTTTTGGCTGTGCGCTATGTTCGCACAACATATTCGGCATTAATTGGTACCATAGGTACTGGGAGGGCATGCAAATATGCACCTAACATTAACTAACAAGCATAATAATGCTTACTGGCTCAAGAGATTTATGAGATGTGTGACCAATGAACGGTCATCTCTTAAAGGACATTTGCCTCCACTGGAAGGGCTTTTAAACCAACCCGCATTTGCATGACATGAAGGGGAAACCAGTGAAAACCCTCCATGGTTGGGTGAGCAGGGACTTGCGTATGCTCAAATGCAACGCAGCACTTACGAAGGTTTAGACATCACCAGCACTATGACAATTCCAGCAAAATCATCATTACACAATCACATTCCATGTGCTTTGAACTTCATCAATCTAATTTTATTACAATACTGCATTTACTCAAAATAGTTGAATATATGAATTGGCTGCAAAGTTTTTGAACCCTTACTTTTTATTGTGTGTATCATTGGTTCCCAAATTAGATCTGTGGACCATCAGGGATTCGCAACAGGGTTTCACGGAAACATACACTTCTCTAGCCAAAGTAAAGAGAAACAAATTTCATTCCAATTATTTTCTCAGATTTTTTTGTGCTCTAAAACAATTAGGAGATTTCAATATTTTTTTTAGTTCCAACTAATTAAAATTGTAAAACTAATTTCATACTGATAGCTTTAATAGTGTCTTGAAATTTATTGGAGGAGCCTATTGTCATTCAAGCTGAGTGATGTATGTTTTTGCATCATTCGCTGCATTTGGTAGCTAGATAGTTAATGAGCGTCACATTGGAGCAACACAATGGGCTACTGGCATCACCGCATTTGGTCTTGGGAAGCCAGACAGGTCAGCTGCTGGCTCGTAGCCATTTACGCTTGTGTGGCATGTTAAAAAATGGGTCATTGGTTTTCTATGAACTGAATATATATATATATATATATTGATCTAAATACTTTAGATCAATATTCAGATGAAAATCATCCCTAAATTAAGGTGAAAAATAAGAATCACCATTTAATTTTATAATCTCAAGGGTTCCACAAAAAAATTTTAATTTTCAAGTGGATCCTTGGACTGAAAAAGTATGGGAATCACGGTTGTATATAATCAAGTCTATTTAATTTCATAATCAAAATAATTTAGCAATATAATGGCACAACCTGTAGTGAAAAAAATTTCATAGAACAATCAAAAATTACTTGATCATTTATGAAATCTGGGAAACATTATTATGTAAACAAAAATGAAAGCAACATATAAATACATTTTTTAAGGAAATGCAATCTTGAGATTTTCATAAATACCTGTTAGATTTTCAGATTTCTTTTAGCTGATCTTCACTATCGGATGAAAAGGCTGTGGTTCTATAAAAAGATAATTCAATAGCTTTAAATAATGGAATATAAAAACTTAAAGTTGCTAAACAAACAAAATTTCAATATGTATGGTTAGTTGTATTTTAAGTTTTATAGTTACATTATGTATTGAATTTTTACAAGTTTTTGGGATGTTTAGTGTTTTTTAATCATAAAACTTATTTCATTTATTTTCCAGGCCCTTTGCCTTTTTGTTGTGCTAGGCTTTCAACAGCTAATACAATTACCAGTAAGTATTTATTAACACTTAAGTTTCGCTCCATATCCAATCCGACATGAAAACGAAGCATAAAATCCACCCTTAATATAATTTATCTAGCATTGTTCAATTTCACTACAGTTCTGCATGAGCAAACACACAAGCTAATACAAAAACTTTTCATATTTTACAAAATTTCAGACTTATGAAATGCAGTTTCATGCAACTAGCTTTGAGTTAAGTGCATTACAATGGTAGCACTCACTACTCATTATATTGCATTTCAAGATACTAGAGAAACATGCTATAAATTAAACTGTTTAGGAAAGTCTCATGATCATGAAAAATTTATGAGTGTTACTAGAAAGAACCTAGTTACAAAAAAACCAATGGACATAATTCAATAACAAAATAGAAAATTAAAACTTTCATAATATTTAAGGTCACAATACTTCAATCATTGCTTTTGAAGATATAATGTTCTGAATATCCATTTCAATACTGTTTATCCTGCTTGTAAATTGTTTTAGTCTATTATCAGCATATTAATATAATAATAATCAAGTAATAAATCAAAATTGTATTTATGCCATTGCAGAATATTGCATATCCAACATTCTCAATTTTTAATTTTGACCACTTATAAACTATCTAAATAGATAATCTAATTTAAACAAAAAGTGGAGTGTTATAAAGAGGATGTTTTCAAAACAGATATAACTTCTCAAATTTATTTAAAAAAAATTAAAACTTGCCTTCTAAAATTTGATAAACAAGTAAACATTGTTCATTTGACATATCAATGTACTATTTTGGTTGGTTTGTTGATTTAGGTTGTATGGCGCAAGGTCTGATAACAGACAAATTGCACCAAATGCAAGGTGCCATTTTGAAACCATAATCATAGTTTCATCATTTTTCTATAAAATTATGCATGAAAAGAAACAGTAATGCCAGAAAGCTGCAAAAACAAGCTACATATAAAATTAAATTGACATTTAAATAATGAGGATGCAACAAGTAGCACAAGCAACCAGGTGGAACAGGACATTAAAAGCAACATAGATAAAAGCATCACAGTAAAAACTTGATTTTATTTTTTAATGAAACACAAATCTATTGTCGATATAATTCAATATTTGAAAAGCTTCAATGCTAAATTAGATTTAAAATTAAGCTTTAACTATATTACATCTAATTTTATTATAGATAGCATGTTCGCACTTGACTAAAATTAAGATATTGTGAATGGCGATAAAACAAACATCTTAAATTTCCAACAAATGCACTTCAATGTATGCAGAGGGTACAATGTAATTTCTAATTTAAATAAAACATTTCAAGATAAACAATAGATTTTAATTCATTTACTTATCATCTCGTATTGTTATTTATGCATTTGACAAATGAACTATTTATTTCAGGAAAGGTTAATTTGGATAAACTTTGTGCAACTTGATCTCATTCATGGAGATGTCAAAACAAATAATTTTTCCCAATGCACTTAAAAATTGTGTGAACTTTTAAGTTTTCATCATGAAATATTTTCTTTACAGTTAAATTACAAGACTAATATTACAGAATTTTTTAAATGCTGAATGACAACTCTGACTTATTAGCAAGTTTTGATAAAATTCCTTACAACCCTAAAATTGTTTTTGCAGAGATTAAACCATTTGTTTGACTCTTAATGATTAGTTTTGTAAACTTGAATGTTCTATTGATTACATTTATTTTGTATATTTCAGATCATTGGCAAATATCTTGAGGAACGATACGAGATCTCTGAATTTCATAAACTTTTAGATTTGAAAGAATCGGTTATCCAGTGATGATGAAAATGTGATAAAAATAAGCGTTTTGTTGTTAAATTCAAGTATCACATTTGGAAGCTGCAAGAACTAGTTTTATTATTGTAAAATTATTTTATGGGTAAAACATCTGGAATCTTATGGTTTCAACTCCAATTTTTATTTTATAAGTGAAACATTAATTCAAATCAAAGTTCACAAAATTAATAACTTGTAAGCATTTTTCCTGTTCCACATACAAAATTTGATTTTTTTTTTCTCATGCACAAAAAAGTTTAAAAATTAGTAAATGCAACATTGAAGTCTATTTTATACTTCAAGTTAATGTTAAGTATGAGTGGTGTCCAAGAGTTCCTTTTAAAATGAAAGCATTCTCTCATTGAAAACTTAACAATTACTTAATGGGACAAAGATAATTACACATAGTTACTGCAGTCTAGTGGCCAAATACAGTTAAATGACCTAGTACTATTTAAAGTCCTGCAATTCGGACATTGTTTTATCATTGGCCTCAGTGATGATTTAATACAAAATATCACACAATAGTACTAATTAGAAAAATATTACACACAATACAAACTAAAAAGTATACACAAAATGACAAAAAAAATGGCTTTGAATTCAAACACTTTGTCATTGAATTAGCATGACCAAATGTGTGTGCCATGTGGAATAAAGAGAAACAAAATATAATGATTAAACACGAGGTACAAAATGTAAGTGAAAAAATACCACACAAGAAATTCAAAATACTAAATTGGACATATAAAAATTCAGATTCCAAACGATTTGTGAAAATGATTTTATTAGATCAACAGAACTAGTGGTTACATGACCTGGATGTGATCTACCTTTTCACTTCATATTGGGGTCATTGGGATTGACAACCTCATATGAACCAAAGAATTTAAGTCCTTATCGAATTGGGTCCCCTGGCTATGAATCAACAATTTTGTCAACAAGTTCTTTTCCCTCTTGTCGTAAGTTTTCTTATTCTCATCCTGGATCTTTGCCTCTTGTATGAAATTTATTTGGTCTTGAAAACCTTCCTTCTTTTCTTCAACTTCTTAAGTAGATTTCCTGTGGTTTAATTTTTAGCAACCAAACAGGTGCACATTTTTCCAACTGCTCCAACTACTTCATTCACCTAGATCAGACTTAGTTCAGCCGTTCAATGAAGGTGACTCATATTCCAGTTTCAACGTCTTAAATATCACTCTCCTTAAGGGCAATGTAGTGATACTCTCAGCTACTTTCTTGTTATTACCAGTTTGAATCCCAAATTCAACTTCATTGCCAAGATTAAGATTTTTGCATTCACTGAAAGTGGAAAAATATCTTTTACAATATCATTCATTTCAACTAAATCTTTCGGAGAATAGATAACACCACAATATCGAATAGGCAAAGGCCTATTCAAACCAGGAGGATGCAGCTATACCCTTCCATCATCAACAGTTTTTATCTTTTATTTATATGCACTCTTTGCATAATTTTGATAACTGCATCAGCCAGTTCTTTTTCACCAATTTCAGAAATGCAGCTCCATCCTTACTGAAATTGAAGGAAGCTTGATCAAGAATATCAGTTCTTATTACAACTTCAAAATCCAATAAACCAGGTGGTAAAACATAGAAGAGAGAAATGCCAATTACCAAAGTCAACTTGTACAAAAAGGCTTTTGTCCAAACTCGGGTTGCATCAATACCTGATAACACCAAAGTTACTTGACAAGGTTACAGAACCACTATTTTTATGGAAAATGTCCTCATGTAAGAAACAGAACTGCCTGTGTCAAAAAGGGTAGTAACAGACAAATCACAGAACTTAAATTCTTTCATCTGAATTTGGTTTCTCACAACCCCAGTACATGTTTGTGTGATTTGTATCTGAAATGCTTTCTGTCATCGCAACCTTGCTCACTGCACTTGAACTGTCATTATTTTAATAAAACTTGGGGCATCGAGGTTTCAGATGGCCAATTTCCCCACAACCAAAACATCTCAAGAGTCTGTCTCTCAAATCTTGTTTCGCCTATTCTGAGGCACCTGTGTTTTTCCAACACTTCTACATCGCCACGTAGTAAATTTCTTGACATTCTCATAGTCATCAAGTTTCTCTGTAAGCTTTCTGATCTTAGACCACTCATCAATGAATTGATCGCAATTCGAAATTTACTTGATGCTTCACTTGATCCATAATAAGCTTTTAGTGCTTCAGAATTATTTATTTAATCCATTCCTCAAACAAATTCTTCAATACAAAAACGAAATCCTATCATTTCTTCACTTACTCTGAACAAGCTTCAAACGGAATGCCTCAGGGCTCCAACAAACACCCCTCTTCAGTAAAAAAATCTTTCACATAATCAGTCAGCAGTAAATTCTTCAGGTTCTGTGGCTGAAGAACAAGCTATGGTCTGAAGAGCATCAGTAGTATACAAAGGTATTAAATGCGACACTCATTCCATTTTATTGATCTTGTCTTGTTGCTTGATGTTCAAACATGACAGGGTTAAAGGCTAATATTCACTTCTTGCTTAAACATTTGAACAAACTTCTCTAAGTCAAGGTGACTATTTTCATAAGTAGTCCCAGATGCAGAGGTCATGGAACTAACTGATGCCTTGATTTTCATTTCCTCTAATTTATATATATTCATTTTTTCTTCCCTTTTTTCCACTTCCCTCTTTCTCAATTTGAACTTGCTTTATTGTGTTTCAAGCATAGCTTTTACAAATTCTTCATAAAACTTATCATTTTAAAATTAAATCCTTGATCTCAATTCTTCAGAGCTGTATTCCCCTCTTCATCCATTCTTCAGAGCTGTATTCCCCTCTTCATCCATTCTTCAGAGCTGTATTCCCCTCTTCATCCATTCTTCAGAGCTGTATTCCCCTCTTCATTCTTCAGAGCTGTATTCCCCTCTTCATCCATTCTTCAGCAAGAGCTCTCAAGTCTTTTCCAGCCTTTTGCCAAAAGATGTCATCTTACTAGTAGTGGGTATATTTGTGTTGATTAACAATAAAAAATGTAAATATTTAACCTATCAACATACTCATGAACTAGTACACACAACAGGCATTAAATGATTACATAAAAACAAACCACTTTACTAAAATTGTGAAGGCGAGTAAAGTTAAAATCTAACTGTTATACTATGCTGCATGAATACCAGGTGATCTCTAGCTAAAAGCGCCTGCAATTTTCAATGAATCAGAATGAGATTTAGATTTCAAGGTATGTGCTCAAGAATTTTGTAAACAAGAATGAAGCTCTCACAATTACAAATAGTTAACAAATTTCGAAGAGCAACACCTTTTTTATTGCAATCGGCACAACAAAAAACCAAAAGTGGCTTTGAAATTTTATCTTTAGCTCTAAAATCAACGGCACAAGAGCACTGTCAAAGATGATAAACAATGAAAGTTTTGCCATGATTTATGAACAAGAGGAAAGAAAGGCAACCAGAGCAGTGATAATATATTCGAATTATTAGTTGACACAAAAAGAATGGAATCCGTAGCATTTCCTTTTGAAATAAAACTTAAAGTTGTAAACACACAAAAAGTACTTCAGCTTCTTTCCTTTTTTAGAGATTCTTTTTTTTTTTTAGAGATTTTTAGAGAACTTTTATCATAAGGTTTCGTTAGATTATACTAGTTAAGACAAAAAATTCACTTTAAATCACCCTTCAATTTCTCTTCACTGGGTTGAGGATAACCTGGTGGCCTTCACATCAAGTTAAGATCATTATCTTGGCTTGACAGCAAAACCTGGCCTGATTATCTCCAGACATTAAATTAATTCTAGATCAACTTGGCTTGACAGCAAGACCACACTTGGCCTTCAGATGCCTAATCAATTCTGTATCATCACACTATCTGGGTTTGACAGCACGATCTGGCCTGACAGCACGATCTGGCCTGACAGCACGATCTGTCTGACAGCCATTTCAATTTTTTTCAAATCCTGGAACATTTCTTGCCCACTTTGATTGGTGTCCATGGCTTAATTTAAAAAATGAACACTTGTTGAAAACATATATTCAATGGGCCAAGTTAACCACACATAATTTGAGGATCACGATCAGAATCGCCACACATCTTTCTCACAAGCGGAAAACCTTGTAGAAGTGTAACACATGCTTCTTGTTGAAGATCTGATCACATAAGTCCTTTGACGTTTCGTAATCACAAACATAACTCCACAATTGGTCAAATACACTTAACAGTTAAATGACAAAATTAGTATTTAAATATCTTTCATAATTGAGCATAAAGAAGCTTAAATGCTAGATAAAATGAATTCATTAATATCCATTATATTTCATGCATCTCTAAATTAAAAATATACTCATTTACAGTGGTACCTAGAGATACGATTTTAATTCATTCCATAATCGAGCTCGTAAATCAAAATGCTTGTCCTCATATCAATTTTCCCCATTGAAATCAATTGAAATGAGATTAATTCGTACCAGCTCCCAAAAACCCACTCCAATTTTTCTATAATGTATTTATAATGAGCAAATATTATAGTTGGAGTTATAGCCTCTATCGAGTCCTGCTTCAGAATAGTACATATTGTAGAAGTAGTGCGATCGTACTGCAATGCCAAGTCTATTACTCTTATACCTTGCTCATGTTTGTCTATTATCTCACTCTTTAATTCCATCGATATTACCTTTTTCCTTTTCTCACCACTGTGTTTCATACTTCTTTGGACTCATGGTTATACGAAAAAAATAGCTAAATAACTGTACATGACCCCGTTTTTCCATTTTCAGAATTGGCATATCTGGTCGGAAAAGAAAAATGAAAAAAATAAGAAAGACTCGGGCCTCCCGGTGGCAGTTGACAATAAATGTCAAACCAAATTAAGAAATTGATTGATTTTTGTGACAGAAGTTAACTGTCATCAGGTGAGGTAAACATGTGAATTGAATGAAGCGTAACACTCAGGAATCTGAGCGGAGTAGTGGTTGTGACATCACCGAAGCAAGCTCGTATCTCAAAAAACTCGTACGTTGGGGCACTCGTATCTCAAGATACCACTGTATTTGAAAATATTAAAATTTAATTTTCTCTTTAAGACTTACTATGAAGTTAATGCACTTAGAATAACCCTTTATAAAGAACATTCTATACAATTTCTTTTTCACAAGCTTTAAAAAGTAAGTCTTACTTTTGCGCTAGTCACTAACAAAAAACTTGATTATCAAACATTATGTAATACTGAATCAGAAAGTAATACCAATGAAGATAATGAACTCAAGATGAGAAGACAGGTCATTGGTATAATGGATAATTTATTTGAACTGTGGATTTTATTAATGTTATATATATGTATAAAATGTAATTTATTTGTTGTATATTTCATGATAAATAAAAAATTACATTCTAAGACATGCCTCAGATTAAGAATCAGTTGATTTGCTTGTATTTTTTAACTCGAAAAAGGACAAAAATAAATTATAGTTAAAATGAATTCAGACATTTCGCTTTCTTTACAATGATCAAACATTTAAATAACTCAACCCTACAATTGAAAACTTTTAAATCTTAAACTTATTTACCGTGATTGAATAAAAGAGCTAAATCGAAACATGGCTTAAATCCTTTTGAAAAGTTTCACAAAAGTTTTAGCATGGAATGATTTTTTTATCTTAGTATTTTGCTAGAGCTTTGCATTCATAACCAGTATGCGCTACATACATTTTGCCCCAATATTGAAATTTATAAAATATTCAAAATATTCAAAATATAAAATTAAAGTCAGAAAAAAACTTAGAAAATTTTAATATACATCAATTTTAAGATACAAAAACATGAAAACTCTAAAATTATAACTTAGTTATAAAATATCCAAATATTAATGCAGCAAAGTATATTATAATATAAATACATATGGATTGGTGTAGATTCTATGCAAGATATTCTTTTCAGGTACATCGAGCATATGTGGAACGAGTATTGCACAAGTGTATAAAAACTCATAAGTATAATAATATTGAATTATACAAAGTATGCTTTTATATTAACGGTATGAAAGTGTTGATAATCTTTCAAAAAGAAAAATATTTTTACAAATAAGGAGGAATTTACGAAATATGGCACATTTAAAACTTAAGATTAATCTTTCAACAAACACAATGAATATATAACTATAATAAGGAACTAGGAGAGAAAGGAGGCTTTGAACTAGTATTAAATTTAGAAACTGAAAACTTTTTCATCATGAATGAAAGCTTACCGTAAATTATTTTATTTAGAAACAAAAACATTATAATTTCTCAACTCAATTAATTTGAAAATCCACCTTAGCTATTTCAGTTTGGCTATTTCAGTTTGGCTTTTTAAAAATTCCATTCACTCAATATAAATATCAGACTGTAGAAACTAATATAATTCAAAATATTTGTGGAGAACATTCTCTAAAAATCAAATTTTAAATCTAGAATAAAAATCTCACAAGAAACAGGTTACCTTACAAACAATCATAAGTAAATAATTATAGCACTAGTAAAAGGATTTTGCAAGTACTTCATTCACCATATAAAAAATTTGAAATTATTTGAATTTCAACTAGAATATATTACCATGTATAATTTAAAATATTCCTGTAATAATCAAGAATTTTCTGAAGAATCATTGATCAGATCTGGTTCAAATATAACTGTTAAAACAATGTCCTCATGTGCGTCTAATATCAGTTAGATTTAAACAACTCTAGACTTTCTTCAAATACATTGGATTTATAAGTGAGACAAAATACATACTAAACCATTCTATTATTAAAAATAAGTTTTATTTAAAAATCATTATTTAATTTAAGTTTATACAATCAATAAAATACAATCTTTTTAATCACGAAATGATATTGGTTAAAAAATAAGCTCCCATTTTAAAATAAGATTCCAGTTTGATTGGCCATTTCATTTTTGTGACCACAAACTTCCTGATTCACCATGTATTTAAAATAACATGTTTGGAATAAATACCACAAAAATAGCTCATAAAATTGTTCTTAGAACCCTTACAATGGTTCTAAGCAATTTTCTAATATCCATAATAGTATAAATATTTATTTCAAGTGATAAAAAAAATTGAAATATTTTTTAGATTAATTCTGATTAGGTTAGTTAATAATTAATTTATAGTAAATCATTAAACATGTGGAAAATTATAGGGAATTAATTCTGAGCAATTTTTGTATTCCTAAATGCAGACATTAAACGTAAATTCATTTAAGTTGTTCCTCTCGCAATTTCCTTAAAACACAAACAAGACAAAAGACAATCACAAACAACTTGCAGGAAAGTTTACAAACTAAAGAGATTGTAAACTAAACAAAAAGCATATGCAAGCTCACTGCATGCAGAATTCAGTTTGTCCAGGGGATAACACATGCAGTCTAGGACTAAAATTTTCAACTAAGTTCAGTCAAGCAAAGCCACAAAATTATCATTGCACTTCAGTGTTTCTAAAATGCACAGGCATAGAAGCTATATCGAAATTTTCAGTTGCTTTATACATTTCAGTCCTGGATTCTGAAGTCGCTACTAGAGAATTTAGTTCATAGGGTTCAATCAGATATGAGCCAATGATCTGCAAAACAAAGAAATCCTTTAAGCAGTCATATTTACAAAATAAGATAGATTATTCATATTGAAACGAGCATATTTCAACCAAAATCATATAAAACAGGATTTTTTAAATTCTATTCCAGAAGAAACTGCAACCCATGGAAAAGTTCGTCAGATGGTATTAGAACAAAAAACATAAGTCAGTCAAGGTAAAAGTAGTCAAAGATAGTAAAGCAATGAACGTTTGTACTTTTAAGTACTTTTTCATATATATTCTAAACCATTTCGATAGGAAACTGACAGAATCTTGTAAAACAAGATTTTCAATAAATTGGACCAAAAGGGATATTCAAAATGGCCCTTACCTACTCTACTTATCAATCCTCACTAAACAATTACAATTTTCTATAAAGCTAAACAAATATCAGAATCTACTCAGATTTTCTGCAGCAATTGGCAGTGCATCTAATAAGGGCATTGCTATTTATAGAATTTTAACGTACTGTATTCCCTTCAAATCGATGGATGAATTTCATTCATCAAAATATCTCTTGTAATCATCAAATGTCAGAACAAACGGGCATCAGTGAGAATGAGTCTCGGCATCGGCTGCGTGGTTAGTTTGATGACAAGTAGCCAACATAGTAGTAACGGTAGCATGGAAGAAAGTAATTTAGACACAGCAAATCTGTCATCTGCTAAGCTATGTGTCGAAAATAAACTTATTTTAACATTGGATTTTCTTGATTTAGTTGATAATTTACAATTTCTTTCAATGGGGTAGTGCTGGGCTTCTCGACATGCATAGAATTGCTGTGCTTCTGATATCGGAAATAAAAAGATATTAGAGCACAATTTAAAACAGATTTTTAAAGGCAAGATGCTAAACATTAAACCGGGCTTTGAATGTCATTTCCTTCACTTTGAAGATTGTTATTATTGGGTCGGTGTGAATGAAATGTCCGATGAGAAATAGCTTTGGGAATGATCTCCATACAGCTAAAAGTAATTACCTACAAGCTTCTGGCATCTTATGTCAGAGCTATTATAAATAGCTATCACGTGTATGAAGTTCCAGATTTAATTTGTTTGGGAGTAAGGTGCTCCCAAATTGGACATGAAAAACTCAGATTTGAGTCATCTTCCTTTACGAATTTAAAGACATTCTGCTGCAGTTGCTGCTTGAAACATTAACACAGCATTCGGGGATAATACAGTCAATGAACAAACCATTCGTCAATGGTTTGCGAAGTTTCGAAGTGGAGATATGGATCTGAAAAAAGAACCATGTGGGGTCACTAAGTTGCAGTTTCTGACGATGTTCTGCTAAAGTGTGGTTGAAGCTGAAACATGGAAAACATGTGAGATAGCGGCCAAACTAGGTGTCCACCACACTACAATTGTTCACTGTCTGGCTGCACTGGGTAAGGTCAAAAAGATGGATTCTTGGGTGTGCCTCATGAATTGACAATTGCCAACAAGATGAGACATTTGGAAGTCTGCATAGCTCTTTTCCAGGAATGAAAGATAACCTCTACTGCAGCGAATCATTAACTGTGATGAGAAATGGATCCTTTGACAATCAGAAACAATCTGCACAATGGTTGAGCAAAGCACAACCTCCTGGACGCCATTCCAAGCCACCATACATCTCAGGAAGGTTATGCTTCTTATTGTATGGTGGTCTACAGCTGGAAAAATTCATCGCGGTTTCCTGCCAAATGGCCAAACCATCACTTCAGAATGACATTGTGATGAATTATGACAGATGCACTGGAAATTGATGGTGAAACAACTGGCTTTAGTATACAGGCATGGGGTTCTCCTCTTGCAAGATAACGCCCATCCTCATGTCGCACAATGGACGATGCTGACACTATGTGAATTGGGCTATGAAGATACGCCTCATTCCCCTATTCCCATGACTTATCACCTACAGATTTTCATTTGTTTCGTCACCTGGATCGCTTTCTGTCTGGCAAACGGTTCACCTAAGATACGGAGGTTCACCATGCAGTTGACGACTTCTTTGTATCCCAGCCACAAGACTTTTTTTGTTCTGGGATCATGGCCTTGTCAGACAAGTGGCAACAGTGTGTCAATTCAGAGAGATTATTTCGAGTAGGTCAGATACTTGATTTTTCAGTTATCGCCATCGAAGTGTGATGGTCATTTTCCAGACATTTCATTTACACTGACCCAATACTTTATGTCTGACAAAAAAATTCTTAAGTGATTTTTGTAAACAGTAATTAAATTTTCAGAATAGGAATCCCTTCTAATTTAACATAATTATGGAACTCAATAACTAAATACTTTTATGTAAACTGAATAGTTACTCTTGCTAATTTAATGTACTTCACTGTAGACAATTCAATATACAAAAGATATATGCATTACTGTGCACATCAAAATTTACATTTACAATATATTCATTCAAATGCAATCGAATATAAGATACTTTATTTGTAAATAAAATAAGAATTGTTAACATACAACTAAGCTGCTGCTAAAATGTGTTGAAAAAAATTGAGTACTTAATAGGTCTACAGAAAGGGATTGGAAAAGACTTACTGGGATGGAAGAAACTTTACGAAGACCAAGAACATACATTAGACACAGTGCCTAAAATAAAGAACATATTTTAAAATAAAAAGTATTAAGTTTTGAAATAAAATCATTTTCTGTTATGTCAATGCAATAATAAGCATCATTTCAGCATCTTATCTTTTAAAACGCCCCTCACTTCTTGGAATGTCATTGTACTTATTCCAGATTGTTTAGTTTTTTATAGTATAAGGGTCATATCTTCCCATGCTGTGCCAGACACAAGACATACAACATCAAGTAATGAACATACACACAGAAAGTTTTACTGACATAGAAGAGAGAAATACACCCAGGGAGGAATTGAACCTGTGCAGCCTACAACTCGCAAGTTGCTAGGGCAGTGGGCATATCCACTGGGTCACGACAGTCCCACTTATTCATTACATGAGCACCTGTGGAAACAGTAGGCCGTTTACAGATGCAAGCAAAATTGGAGCCTGTGCCATTGTTGATCTCGGGTGCAATGCAATCAAATGCAGTATTTCTAACCTAGCCCTGTCCAGCAGATTTGCCAGCACCTGCATATGCAGGCGGCGTTGAACTCGACCAATTGGAATACTTTCATTGATGATCGGTTCAAATTACTTACCCTGCTTACTTGTTTGCTTGCATTTAACTTTTACTTCAATTCTGCCATTCTATTCCTAGCGATCAGAAAATTGCTGGTTTTATTTTTATAAATTTGTTCCAAAAACAAGTAAATTGTTTAAGTATAATGTCCTCATGTTAAAAGGAATGTACTCAATATTGTCTTGCATTTTTGGCTCTTAGGTGCTTCATCAGGAAGCCCAAGAAGATGACGTATGTTGACAGAAGCACAGCCAAAATCAAACTAATCAACACCAGCAATGCCACCGCATTGCTGGTGTTGATTAGTTCGATTTTGAAAAAGACACAAATAGAATTAGACAATGGTGGGCTCCGGTAAGGTTTCGCTGGTGTTTGTGATAATGCCTGTACTATTCACAGGTCCCCAAGCAAAATCTGGTAATTTAGCCAACTAAATTTGCGTAATCTACCAAGAATTGGCAGAACTGGTGGACTTTTAGGATTGAGTCAATCCACATTTGTGCATCTCTAAGGAAAGCATACAGGTAGTCAACTAGACCAACGAAAACTGATAAAGATCAAACTCACAATTCAATGTTTCAGTGTCAATTTTTTGTGGATGGTCTTTTTTTTCTATAACAGGAGAACTGCTCTGATAAAGAGTGAAAATTCGATTCAGGCATAGTTTTCTTGCAGCTAATAGTGGGCAGGATTTGTCAAATATTTTTCATTAATTTATAATTCATTTCTGAATTTTCCTGAGATCAAGTAAACCACCTAAAAAGATGACTTAAACAGAATGCAACTTAAGAAGTTATGTCCAAGTATAAAACAATACAAATGATGACCTGTATTACAAAAATTTTGTAAGTGAATAAAAGAAATTTTAAATACATAAATTATACATCAGACATTCTTTTCATATAAAAGTAAGCATTTAGGAGTAATAAAAAATTATGACTTACTAAATACAAAATAAAGCACATATAAAACAGCATAACCAATGCAACTGCTAAGTAGACAGCCCAATGCTTAGTTAGGTTCTCTCGTGCGAATATTACTACAAAGTATAAGTTGATGCCAATCACAGAAATGCCTAATAATGTAATGATTATCTTGTTGATGCTAAAAAATATAAATAAATATGCATATGAATAAGTTTTCTAGTTTAAATGTTTTATAGCTTGTACAATTCATAAGAATTCAAAGGTTTAAAAACTATTACAGAACTCCAACTCAAAATGTATTCATTTACCCGAGTGACAATATTGTAAGATTAAAGGTAAAGTTCAAGGTAGTAGTATATGTCATAAGGTTATAAAAGAAAAATACTGTTAAATATATTTCATACAAGTGAAATAATTAAAATGCAGTTAAGTATATATTGCTTCCTATCTTTTAAATTCAGTATATATATTTTTTAAATCATTCTGATGTATAAATGAAATAGTTATCAATAAAACAAATCTATTTTATACATAACTTATGTCAAAATACATTAATCTTTTACTTAATTATTTAAACAAGCTTTCAACCTACTAGTAAAGAACTTAGTTTAGAATATTAAAAGCAATTATTATATTTTTCAGACTGATTTGTTGTAACATACAAAGGAAACAAATCAGCAAATACAAAAATGTATTTATATATATCAGTTCACAAATAAAATGTGATATATCAAGAGAAAATATAACATACATTCCATTTTGAAAATCTCCCATAACGTTTTTTGATGATGTAAAAATTAAGGTGGGAAACAAAGCAAAAGGCAACTGCAATGACATCAGGGCATTCAGATAATCATTCATTGATGAAAGGCTATCAATCGAACTGGTGAAAGCAATGAAAAGCGTGGGCGTGATTGCAATACAACGTGTCAGTAAAACTCGCATCCAACGAGCCCATTTGAGATTCAGAAAACCCTTAAATTAAAAAGAAAAACATAAATATACACATATAGGGAAGACTTGAGAAGTATTTACATTTAAATTTCACAATTTGTAACGAGTACAAAATGAATTGGGTATCAAACTAAAAGGTATATATATATTCATGACAGCAAATCATTGTGAGCAACACGTTAACAAATTTAAGTTTTAAAAAATTTGGAAAATTACATCCATGATAGTATCTAAGTAAAATTTAGAAAATAATTAAAGCAATTTTTTAACCTAATTTACCAAAAAATTAATAAAAAAAATTATGTAAATATGTATTTCTAAAAAAATATTTTAAATCTTTTTGTATAAAAAAGATACTGGGCTTAAAGTCTGAGAAAATTTACCATTTTGCCAAAAAATGATTTCCAAAATTCAATTACTTTGAAGGAAAAGAACATGCCTTAAAATAAATTGTATAAGTTAGATATGCCCTCATGTACTGCACTGAAATACTGTGTTAATATACATTATATCATAAACTAAAATAGATCTTTAGCTGCACTCCATTTTTGAAAGTTTTAAAATTAAAATGGCTGAAAAAAATTGGTACTTTATTTTTTTATTTTCTGCTGGAGAATATGTTCTTAAGTGAAGAAAATAACAATGTACAAGGATTGCAGACTCTTAATACAAATACTCCATTCATTTATTTAGTTTATAAACCTTTACATTCTAAACGAAGCAATAGGGACAAATCTACACATACCTCCATCACGAACTGCCCAGAATATGTTCCTGTCATGGTAGAGCTCTGACCAGCAGCCAGAATTCCAATAGCCCATATATACAATGAAGCATTGCCATAGCGACAACCCAAGAAAACTCCCTATCAAAATTAAACAAAAACATTAAAACTCAGATATTCTATATAATACAGCAAATTAAGGTGGGAAACCTTAATTTGATATTCTATATAATACAGCAAATACAATTTCTTAAAAAAGTCGCTGCTTAAATAATAATTGTGCACATCAAATTTAACTAACATTTTTTTCCTTGAAGAAAAGAGGAATATTTAAATTTTTAAAATTGAGCACTCGAATGATGTAACATTATATTTCAATAATTTTCATATTTATCTACAATATTGTCATCTATTCTTTATAAAAATTTTAACTTCCCGTTGTGCATTTATTTACATGCCAATTTCAGACTTTGTAGACCTCTTGGGATTTAGCAAACATTAAAAACCAGTAGTTTAAAATAGAAAAATATTTTAGTCAGTTATATAGAGATGTAATTCATCATAACCATGGAAGAACTAAATACTGATGTTTTGCCATCACTGAATTCAACCCATCAAATTTTCTTTTTCTAATCAAATGGAAGATAAGACTGCTGTCTCTATGATGATTGGTCATCATTTTATGGTGAGTCAGTACATCCATATTGCATCAAACATGAGATTTTTAAAAGTCAGATTTAGGACTGCAATGATAATATTAAACTCTTAAAAATAGTTCTAAAAACCTATTTATGAGATGAGAATAAGATTGAGTGTGTGTGAACCCAATGACAGCAGAAAATCAACATTTATGCTTTAATGGCTTTAGAAACAGTCCCCTACAGTAAATACTTAGTTCAGGTTAAAATAGGTATGTATTCATTTGCAATTTGCATAAATTTTTCTGGTAAATCAACTAAAAATTTATTAAACACATCCTTTATTAATGAACATAAACCCATCAACCAATATTTACCACACACACATGCACAGGTTTGTAAAATCATACTGTCTAATAACCTATCCACAACCAAGAGTATTTTATCTTCCTGTATCATCTACTATCTCATTTTAATTGCAAGGTTTTAATTCAGGCATTCCTTTCTGATATGTATAATATACCAACTTACTTTTGTGTAATAAACATATATTTATTATTCATTTTCATCTTTCTCCCAAATAAAACTCAACATCAAAAATTCTTGATATATAAAAATATATATATATAACTTATTTTTATTTAAAAAATTTATCTACCGTGCATTATGGTGGATAATATAAGCATTAGAAAAGACTGACCAAAACAAACATACTAAAGACAACCCTATTTAAAAGTTGGGACATCAAGTTAATTTGTGTGGATTGTGTTCCAAATCTCATAAATTGCATAATAAAGTAATCAAATTCATTGCTTTTTAAATAAAAATTTATTTAAAAATTACTCGTTATTAATTGTGTCATCTAATTTTAAATAAGTTTATAATTATATAAATTGTAAAATGCATTGAATACATACCACTAGAAATATGAAATGCACATCACAAAATGGATTTAATTCGTGTCACAAAATCAATGTAACGCGAGTCACTGCGGTATTGTTTAATTAAAACTAATGATGGAGTTATCGTAATTCAAATGAGGCATAAATGTTTTTCAACTAAAGTATAAAAGTTTCCATCATGATTCATTTCTGTATTCAATAGTTTGTATGAAATTTA
This sequence comes from Meta bourneti, assembly GCA_933210815.1. NCBI lineage: Eukaryota > Metazoa > Arthropoda > Arachnida > Araneae > Tetragnathidae > Meta > Meta bourneti. Next base: position 86,931,014 of record OW119929.1, read on the forward strand.
AATTTTAAATATGCACTAAAATTCCATGTCCTTTGCACTGTAACATGAGTCACACTGCTATTTTTATGAAAATGATATTTAATATTAAAATATTTTTTAAATCATCTAATATTCAAATCTGTATTAATTTTTAATATGAGAAACCAAAAAAGAAAAGCTTTTGACAAAAATGTAAAAATTACAACTCATTTTTATTTGAAAAACTTCTCTAGGTTTAATGTGAGTCCCACTGGATTAGTTCTACAAATGAAATAAGTTCTTTCTGTAAAAATTTAAACAAAAACTCACTTTAAAATTTTTTTAAACAATTAAAAGTTTACTAAGTGAATTCCAAAACTTTAATAAAATATTCAAAAGCTTCAAATTATTACAATTTTATACTTCATGTCACATAAACATAAACTATCAAAGTATAATACAAATTGTATATACTACTTGTATATAGATAGGATTAGGAAAGATAATTAAAATAAACATTCAACTATTTACAGTAGATTCGATGAACATAACATTTTAAGTACAAGTAATATTATTTAAATATGAAGAACGAACTTACAGCTTTGTATATGTCTGCATCAAATGTACTATTGTCATTCTGAAAAAAAATCACAGGTTATTATACATTAGCTAGGAACACATTTTTTTTATGCAAATGTAAACTTTTCAATAAGTTATAATAAAAATTATCCAAGACTAAAATTTAAAAAAATCTTCACAAAACAATTAGCATATTACACAAAAACGAATATGTATACCTTTAAACTGGCACTATATTTCATTCACTTAATTGCTGACAAGATTTATTGCATTCATAGGAGCAATAAAATCCAAATACTTCCCAAGCTTGTAACTTCTAATTCAATTATTAGATTTACAACAAGATTACCTAAGGATGTAAAAAGATTAACTTACTTTTAAATCATCCATGTGAGAACTTTTAGCATCTTCACAGAGTTTATACTGTAACAAATAACAAAGATAAAAAATTTGTATATTGAAATCTAAAAACAGTAGTATATACCTTAAAATGCAAGAATAGTTATAATCTTGTAGCATTTATAGGATATTCTGTATGTAATGCCCCATTTTCTTTTGGGATTTTTATAAAGCATTTTTAATTTAAATTTTTTCACATATTGTTTGCTCATTTACTGAAAATGTTGTGCTTAAGCTGTTGTATTGTTGTCGACTTGTTAGCGTAGACTTGTTCCTTTTATTCCTCCACAGAAAAAAAACTGCCTCTGCCAAATTAGGGGAACGAGGGTGCATTTTGACATTAAATTTACCTAGTAACAAGATGTTCAGCTTGTAGAACCATGCAGATTCTAAAGGACACATTTTATGTCTGAATAAAATCTGTTGATGTCAAAATTCAGACATAAAATGCATCATCTAGAACATGTATGGTTGCACAAGATATGACGCATTGCTCCGTCCAGTTGAAACTGGTTTCCGTAAACCTTGCTGATCAATTTTAGGCAGAACAAAGTTTTGTAACATCGCACAGTAGCATTTACAGTTGACAGTAACCACATTTTCATTAGCAACCTCAGAAACAAAGGTTCAATGCCTCTATTCCAAATTTTTAATCGCCATTAAGTGAGTAAACAGTGTAAAATAATTTAATTAAAAATGAATTTAAAATTATTTTAAAGCAAATGGTGCCCAGTTACATCCTGTTTTGTGTAAAATGCTATCAAGTAAACATCAACTTGATTTTAAACACATTCTACATCCTACCAACTCTATTTCCATAGTATTAAAAATCGAAATTTAATTTACCATTAAGAATTTATATTCAGAACAGGATTAAAATAACCGTAAATTGTTAATCTGCTATCTTCTATAACTATCCATTCCTTTTAAATCAAGAGTGTGCAGTCGAAATCAACTTTAACATTACAATGAAGCACAGCAATTCATAAAAACTCAATTTTAATAAACATTTCTTTTCATTGAGTATTTATTAAGAGCCCTACTCCATAATTCCAATTATCGAAGGTTGAAACTAATACCAAATATCTTTCATTATAACATTTATTTTTGTAGTCAAAGAAACTAAATTTGGTTTAGAGGTATATCGGTGCATTTTTGGCCAGTTGTCATTTTCTCGGCAATATGTAATAAAATACAAAAAGTTGCCAATAACCCATTTGAAATTCATTTTCAATTCTGCCTCTATAACTAATGAGTAAAATGTGTTTGAAGGACAATCTTATGACAATTAAAAATGTACTGATTACTAAACTACAGAGGCAAGAGTGATGCATGAATTATCAGCTTTTTATACATATCCACAATTTTGTTATGGAAATTGCACATCTTATAGAAAAATTACATGCAGTTTTACATAACATATTTTAAATTTGAGTTTTAGCAAGCATGACTGAAATAACTCAAGTTCATCAATGGATTGCTATCAACTTTTGGACCACAAGTGTTTTACATCGTTGAGTTCTTTAAACAGTTTAACAGGTAAGTCTTAATACTTTTTCATTAAAAGTTGTTACTGTTTTAGATATAAAACACATTTAAGCAAAAGTAGTGCAGTCTCTGGACATGTCACACAAAATTGCAATTTGAATGAAACTGCCCAACGAAATATTGTTCAAAATTTAACAAAGTATAATCTATGTGATTCCTATTACAAAAGCCTAACTTACCACTTGAGCATTTGTTTGGCCAAAGAGCCCATCTGCAAATACAGCCACGACAAAAATGTTTATGATGAGTGAAACAAAGAGAGCTACTCCTGATTCAATGAAGTAATACATATTTGCTTCTGAAACTTTCTTTTTATTATCCCGATCCACATCCCTGGACTGGAAGAAATTAAACACAAGGTTAACATAGACTAGAGATGTAAATTTTTTGTTAATAATCTTTTGGTAAATATTCTTTCACAAGAGAATAACCAAGAATTTTCTTCAAAAGGCACAAAACTTTTTTAATGGCATGTAATATATTTTTTAATTGATGAATGAATACAAAAATGGAAAAATTAGTTTAAAAATTCAGTACTTCTGAGGCTAAAATTAGATATAAATATATCAGTTGTTTTTGTTATTTTCAACAATTTTGCTCAAACTGTGAATTACTTCTTTGACCATATGTGTAGTTACTTCCAACTTCACTGAAAAAGAATTCATTTATAATATATTCCCAAAAGTTTAATGTATGCGATGTACAACTATATGCAGAAATATAAGGTTGCTAATTTTATCTCTAGACTTCACTGTGATATCATTATCAGTAATATATGAAAAATGTATCACTGTTTACGATAAAAACTAACAATAAATTTCTAAAAAACAGTGCTTATATATTGCAAATAATACATAAAATAAGCTTCGGGTTCATTTCTGCAATTAATAAATTGCAATTTTCTGAAAAATGAGGTTTTAAATAGTTGATTTTTATGGCACCAGTCATAATTAAATAGAAAATTCTCAAATATTCTTCAAATTTTGATGGAGAATATTCTTGTCCAGATAATATTCCCTACTAACTATAGACTAAACAGTTCACACATAAAGCTCAAACAATCATGTTTGTATATTTTTAAAATGATCAAAGATTCATACAAAGTACTTAGTCTTTTTAGTTTCAACATTCTAAAGTTATTTAGAATAAAATATATCATTTTGTTCTGATGGCTTACCTTTACAAGTGCAGAATGAAGATATAAATTATGCGGCATGATCACAGCACCAACAATACCAACTGCTTGCAAAATCACCTTTGTATTCCAGTCAGTATTCCATGGAATCATTAATCCTTTGACCACTTCCCCTTGATTTGGCAAGACACTAAAATACTGAAATAAGAAAGACAAGCAATGACTAAAAATTGAGCAAGCTTTTTTAAAATCATGAATCTGGAATCTTTGAATAGTTCTCTATTTAACTGTTGTTTATCTACAGAAAAATGTGATTACAAAGAAAAAATATGATCCAAAAAAAATTTAGGGAAAAAAGAAACACAAATACAGTTAGATAAGAGCTAAAACCAAACACTTCATTGAAGCAAATGTCTTATTGAATTGAAATCATAAAAAATACATAAACCTACAAGAAAGAATTTACAGCTAAAAAAATCTATTTGTGGCAATTGGTAGCATTGTTACATACATTCTTTTTTGAAGGTTTAACAAAGTACAATTAACAATTTTGGTGACATACCTTGGGATTTTAAAATCAATACAAGAAACTAAAAAGGGCAAATCAATTTTGTAATGTAAGAGATAGAGATATTGCTTTAACAAATTTTTTAACTAAGTTGAAACTTCAAAGTAATGAAACTAAAATGATAAAAATGAAGATTGCAGACAAAAAGGAAATTAAGAGTAATAACAATGATTGAAGATATTGGAATATTTTTAAAGTTAATATAAGTAGGGTTGAGAAACAAACCTCATAGCCAAATGTTATTGCCATAACTGTGATCAGAAATGCAAAAAATGCCTCCAGTTTCCTCAATCCATATTTATCAAGCAACAGGAAAGTGAATGTATCTGCTACTGTTATTAAAACTCCAGCATAAAGAGGTATCCTAGAAGAAAACAGATGGGCAAATGAGATATAACAAATGACTTTAAAATGATATTCTGCTAACTAAAGAGTTTTCGTTTCTTATTCACTCCGAAGAAATCCTTTACCTAAATTCAAAAGAAAAACGTATGCAGAATGAAATGAACAATGAAACTGCAAGAGACTGAAATTTTCAAATACAATGGTCTTAAACTAATTAATATTGCAGCCCAGTGTTAAGTATTATTTAGAATAAAAATTCCTAAAACATCAAAAATTTGGGGTTGCAAGAGAAATGTAAATTTCAAATCGAACTAACAATTACAAGATTTACGTTTTTTTTCTACTTTCAAAACTTCTAATTAAGTATTAATAAAATTAAGAACCTTGATAGCTTCCAGATTTTTCTAACATAAAAATTTTAGGATTCTAGAAATGAGTGTTTTTCTAATTCTGTGGTGAAACAGCTTGGGAAAATATTACGACAGCATTGACTTTCTCCAGTGAATAGCAATTTTCCACTTGTTGTCTGTAAAAACCCTTAAAGAAAGTAGATTTTAGTTTCTTATACTTTATTATTGCAAATCTCGGGAAGTAAATAAAATGTATGTAATTTTTATGTACTTATATACTTTAGCAATGTTTTTGTAAAATAGGCTTAAATTACTTTGATAAAACGTTTGAATTGCTTGGCCTTTTCTGGTACATAACTTTAAGCATGTGATAGCAGATTTATTTTATTTTACACAAAACTTAAGTGATTTTTTCCATGAAGATTTTAATTCAAAAGAATTAAAAATTTAATTTTGAGTTTATTTTCAACAAAATACCAAACTTAGCATGTAAATATTTTAAAACACTGGCCTTACTGTATAAAGCATTTTTTCTGTTTGTAAATAACATTCAATACCAGGAACTAACGCTTGCAGCATGACAGGATGTTGGGCTTTATGGTGAAAGGGTCATATTACATGGAAGAGAAAGTTACATATTTCTTTTTACAATGTGAGTTTATATTTCTTTGAATTATTTTAGTTTTATATTTATACCAAAGATCATTTTACAAAGTAAATAAATGTGGATTATATTTTAAAGATCCATCTGCCACTCCCTGTGTGTAATACAGAAAATGAAGAATCGCCGCCAAGATAAACGGACTGGCTTAGGACGATTTTCCCAGAGAGAGGCGAGAGACAGTTGCAGAACGATGACGAGAGAAGAGGATGGCGTACGGCCATGTCTAACTAATACCCGATGAAGTAAAGTTGTTAACTATTTTTAATCTGTAAATATTCCCCCTTTATTTGTAAATAAATTTTTTAATTGTTAATTATGTCGCTTTTATCCCTTTTTCTAAAGTAGAGACTCATCCTAAAGTGGTTTGAGTATCCTACATAAATGTGGGTTGTTTTAAAAATCAGCATTTCATCTGCCACTCCCTGTGTGTAATACAGGAAATGAAGAAGCAACGCCAAGTCTGGACAGACTGGCTTAGGATGATTTTCAAAGAGATTCGGGAGACAGTTGCATAACGAATACTTGATGAAGTTGAATTGTAACAATGTTTAATCTGTAAATATTCCCCCTTTATTTGTAAATAAACGTCTTTAATTGTTAATTATGTCCTTTTATCCCTTTTGCTAAAGTAGAGTTCTACATATTCCATATGCAAACTCATCCTAAAGTGTTCAAGTATTCTACATAATTGAGAAAACTTTAAAAATTGTTTCAATTGATATAAATAACAAAATAATAATTCGTACCTTCTGTTTGAAAGCAGATAAAAAGCTATAGCTGTTCCAATAACTTCCTGCATATCAGAGCCTACAATTGCTATTTCAACCATAATCCATAGCAAGTACCTGGGAACAGGAGGAAACCTCCTCTGACAAACCTCAGCAAGGTGCAGTCCAGTCACAACACCGAGTCGAGCTGACAGACGCTGCATCAAAAGGCCAAGAACAGTTGCCCACATTAAGACCCATAGAAGCTGATAATTTGCAGCAGCTCCTGACTGTAAATCAGATTCGATGTTGCCTGGATCCAAGTAGGCTATGCTCATTAAAAATCCTGGTCCAGTAAAAGCCCATAATTTACGAAAGTTGAAATTATACTGGAAAAGAAATGAAAAAATTAGTAAAGCATTATATATACATGTGTGTCATAATAACAGAAATCAGAATCATAAGGGTGGCGGTAGGAGTGATGTAGACAGTCGTCGAGTAATTCCATTGGATTGGTTGGTTGTTTGGGTGTTTTATGGTGTAAAGACCATATTTCATCAAGCTATGTCAAACACAAGACAATGTCAAATAAAAAATGTTGTGAGAGGGAAAAAGAGGCACTGGGGAACGAAGTAGTTGAATTAAAGCTGATAAAGATTGCTTGGGTATCCCAGGAGCATGGCCTCAGTTTTCACTAAAGACAGTAAACCACATGTGAAAAAAAATAAGAGTACAAGTCCATGAAGCCCTTACACTCCTAAAGGAGATGTGCCCATGAAGGCAATTCTATTGGGAAGGGGTGTAGTACTGAAAATCCACAGAAAAAAGGAAACCTTTTGATAGAAAATTCCAGGAAACCTTTTGTTAAATCCTTCAGTTAAGTTGTAACATAGATATATCAAGATCCATGGAGGGGTTCTGAGTTGTATGTAGGATGTTTTGAATGGCTCTGAGCTCCTTATTCAAAGGGCTCGTAAACAAATGAAGTTAAAAATCAGTCTTCTAGGGGTTAAGGATTCAGAGAAAGGTTATTGGATAAAGGGACCTACCTAGTTTATTAGCAGAAAAGGGGAGTTTCTATTAAGCCACATGTGAATCTTAAGTGTTGTGGTGGAATGCATCGGCAATCTGGAAGGAAGTAAGAAACAAACATCTTGAGTGAGCAGGTCTGTTTTAAGCCATGGTTAGCAAGGTGTGGAAGTTCAAAAAGTGAAAGTGGTGGTAAGATATATTGAGGACAAGATGTTATAGCAATGAAACAAACTAGTAGGTGGATGAAAAAATAAGGAGAATTATTCTGGAACGTTAAAGGGTAGGTTGGGTTTTATGGCGCAAAGGCCATATTTGGTCGTGCTGTGCCAAACACAATACAGCAACATCAAGTAATAAACATACACACCAGGAATGTTTTACCAACAGAAGACAGAAATATACCCAGGTAGGAATTGAACCTGCACCACCTACAATTTGCAGATTTCTAGTGCAGTGGCCATACCCACTGAGCCATGATGGCCTTGAAAGCCAATAATATAAAACAAAAATATTCACACCAAACTTTTAAAACAAGTTAAGTCGAAGACAATGCATTTACGAAACATTCCCCACTGAATGAAATACTGAAAAATGCCTTTCCGCAGCTATTTTTCCTTTCTTGTAAAGATGCAATCTTATTCAAATTACAGGCAAACAAATACTCCATCTCTAAGTGCAAGTTGTTCTTCCTGACTCCTGGACTATAACAATCGTAACTAGTTATGAGAAGCTAAAATTTTATCAATTGAAATATTCCAGTGTAAGAGCTATATTAGATTTAAAGGTAGACCAGGTAGCATTGTCTAAATCAAAATCAAGAATTGGGATCATTAATAGCATATACCCTGTGACTTATTCCACTTCTAACTCATCAACAGTGAACACTGGCGACTTCCGGTAGGAGTTGCGAGAACATTCCAGAACACGAGAGACTTATGGGTAAGGAGTGGCAAATAGAATGTTCGAGGAGGAGAAAAATTTCATACGACGAAGGAAGACTTGAATGGCAGACTGCATTCCTTTTTTGTTTTAAATATGTTTGTAACTCCTAATTACTATTTTTTAATTAAATGTTTTACCTTTTAAAGAAGTTCTCAGTTTCTTTTAAAGCCCTGTTACACTACCACTGAACTTCACAAATAATTTTTAGAAAACTCTTTGACTTACTGTTAAATACCCAAAAGAACCAAATTAAAATTACATTACTACAAGAAATAGAGAACTATTTACGAGGACACATTGAGAGGGTGCGATAGTAATCATCTACAATGAACCTGTAGCATGTATTTCGACAAAAATAGAACTTACAATAAAATTATTTTTCAACATATCACTATCACACCCCGGTTGAAATACCACCATGACTAAAAAAATTAATTTCTAGTTTTATGCGTTAAGACTAAATACATGTTTCTGCATGCTGCAAACTGCCATAACTGTAGTTTCCAGTAAAGGGCAGTTTGCAGCATGCAGAAACATGTATTTACAGTCTCTCTCTACACATAAAACTAGAAATTAATTTTTAGTAATGGTGATTTTGCAGTCGGGATGCAATATTTAGGATATGAATTTTCATACTTTTTCCAGATGCTTTTACATTTTCAATACATTTATAACATGTTTACAATGCAATGATATTCTTTCTATTGCACATTTCAGTCATAACATGGAAAACTGCTTTACATTTTATAAAAATCACAATAATTTAAATCTTAACAGCTCTACTTTCAAAGTATTGCATAGTATCTATAAGATACAATAAAAGCATAAAACCCTGATATACTTACATTAGCAGTTTCTGGAATTGGAACTCTTTCTTGAAAATAAGTATCTAATTCCTTATCATTTTTCAATGAAGTATTTTCACCCACTTCAGCTTGACTATCTCTACTGCCCCTTTCTATAAAAACATTAAAAACGAGCAATCAATTCTCTAAAGTATATAAAAACCCTACAAATTATATGAAAATACTTTACGGAAAATGAAACTTAGAACTTGTAAAGCTGACATCAGATAAATACAAAGATGTCAAAGAATTGTTTAAGTTTACAAGGCTTTTAAAACACAAACTAAGAAAGTTGGTTGGTTGATTTGGGTTTTATGGCACAAGATCCAAAAATGGATTACCTGCACCAAACACAAGACAATAAAATTCAATAAAAACATATTTTAAAAACATCAGAATGGCAACTAGACCAACATTAAAAGAAACTCCATACTATGAAAAAGAGTAACTATGTTAACCTATCATTAACACAAAGTAAAATGCAAGACTTAAAATGCATTGATGCAATTGAAATAGACTAAGTGATGCAGTTTAAGACTTAAAAGGGTGTTTGAAAAAGATCAGATGAATAAAAGACATGGAGTACCCTTGAAAAAACAAATCAGGAAAGTTAAAACATTTCAAAAGAAAATACTTAAGGAGGGAAAGAACCCCACCTTTGCAAATTAAAAAAGTTAATGAATTATAGATATGGTAACAATCTAGTGTCGGATGTGTAAAGGTAAAAAGTGATTAATATGGAGGGTGACTCAACAAGTCTGATAAAATTGAACTCGGAAAGATTGCTAAATGCTATTTGAAAATAAATTGCGAAAAGTATGAAAACAAATGATAAATGCAGATGAAACAAAATTAGCAAAAGTGGAACCTACCCATAAAACATCAATTTTTATAGCAAGTAGAATTGTTATAAGCTTCATAAAAAAAGTTTATTTTAAAAGGTTAGTTTTTGTAGCACAAGGGCCAGGTAGGTAGATATTTGAATTAAAATCACACTAGGGAGCATCATAACAGGCTATTTGGTGACAGTCTGGGATCAGTCCCACAGGGAAGATTCGAGAAAACCACGTAATTTTGAACCACAGTCAGATGACGAGGCAACATCTGAGCTGGCATCCCACTCTCCAAACTTTCACTTCACACCAACATGAGGACATTTGAGGCCAAGACAGATTTAATGTACAACAGTCCCCTTTAGCACATAAGGGCCAGATCTGACTGAGTTGAGTCACGAAACTTAATTTTAAAAGGAAAAAACATACCAGATCTTTTCGATGGAGATGAGGATTGGATAATGTCACCCATGCTGAGTAAAGGAATACTGTTTAAAAGAAAAGGAACAAATCAGCAGTTTTAACATATTGTTTCACAAACACAAATATATATCTTTTCACACAAATGTAAACCATAATCAATAAGTCTGTTGTCATTGAGACCCAAATTCTCAAATCAGTTCCAGCTGATGATTCTATTTGCTCAATTTCGTAACAATAGCGTGGTGCATTACAAGATTTCCAGTAAAAGCACTGTTTTCAAGCAACAATACATTTAATGATTACATACCCATGTCTGTTGAAAGAAACCAGACAACTTTTGATTGGCTAACAACGTTGAAAGTATGTAATCATATTTTCTAATAAAAACAATTAACATGGTCAGTGAAATCTCATATCTAATGTTTTTCAGCTATAATTACCCTAATCAGTTTTCTATAGTAAAAAGAACTGGGGTCCAGCACACATTTTATATCTGTTTAGTTAGTAATAGTTAAAGGTTTTTCCTTTGCCCCTTATTTAGTAAAGAGAAGAGAAGTTTTCAGAAAACCCACAAAATGAAAAGTATTTTGTAAAATATACATTGGAAATGGGAATTTTCAGTACATCTTCCCAATTTTTAACTAAAGCAATCAATTCAAATTACAAAAAAAAACATAACAACAATGACTGAAAAATCAGTTTATAAGGTAAATGAGGTATGAAGTTATTGGATGTCTGAGAGCAAAAACTATCTAAACAAGACAAGTGAAACTATAAAACTGTTGAACACATCAAGTTCAGAAAACCATGATTATCGATAAGCAGAATCCGAACTAAAGATGCCAATTGAATAAGTGATTTATTTACATTACTACCAGTCCCAACATTTAACTAATAGACTCCTTCAAAACCACATGACTCCACTACCAACTCCCGTGAACCTGACCATACTAAAAGTAGTTTATTGTAATTATTGATATTGTACAGATGCAATAAATTAGCTATTTCTTTAATCAGGAGTAAATGACACACATCATGATTATAAAATAGATTTAGAAAAGAAATTTTAATTGCAATTTGCCTCTGGAACATTTAGATATATCTTTCATGGGCGGGAATAAAAGTACAAGTCAGTTGTGATGTGCAACTTTCTTGGTACGAACAGTACATCACAATTTTGTCACAGGACCACATCCAAAATTTCTCTTAATTTCCCCTTTAAAGTTGTCAGACATGGGTACAGAACTGATTTTATAAATTTTATTCATTCACAATATGTAATGTTAAACGGTTTTTTCGTTCTCCTAAAAAATGTCATTTTTTGGTTTGTACTGTTATTCCCACCCATCATATATTTAAACCTTGGTATGTCATAGGGACAAACACTTCAAATGATAAATGTTAATGATACCATTGATGACATAAATCAATGGTTTTTAAAATGATTCAATACCACAATTCAAGTAAAAGTAGAGCTTACCTTCATGCTCAGTAAGACAGAAAAGGGTATGGTAACATGTATTTTACTCTAATGGAAGTTTTAAACAAACCTCTAGGATCACAACAAAGAAAACATGCATGTCTATCATGGATAAAATAAAGGCATTCATAATATAAAAATTCACTCAAACCTATTTACCAATTTTCAAAATCTGTTACTACGATGAAAACTTAGAAATACATTTAAGTAATGAATATGTAAACTACTTTGTGAAACACACTAAAAGGACTACCAAAAAATTATTCTCATGTATAAGTACTTGTTGGATATTTCACACAAATTTTCTTGTAAAACTTCATCCATTTAACTTTTAATATAAAAAACAAGTATCGCTGCATTTCCAATGCTTTATGCTTTTATTCTGAATTCATCCATCACTCAGAAAGTAAGATGTCAACACAAAATGTACATAAAAAGAAATTTAAAATGTACTATGACATTCAAGATTAGAATTTTATAAGAGATGCAAAATATGGGTCAATTCTTGTCAATAAATAATGTATGTTAATAAATAATGTTATGATTTGAACTGACACTAAAGGATTGATAGTTTTTGAAAGCATACCAACTTTTCATAGGACATGCAAGAATAAAAAATTATATTTTCCCATTGACAATTTTGTATCAAATTTAACATTCAACTACGTAACAGAGAACATTGTCTATCTGTTTTTATAAGATAGTACTTTTTTTTTTTCATCTATTCCCTAGTATTAAGATAATCATTTAAAATCATACGATTTTGAATTTTTCGATGAAATGCAGTTATCCTATTGAAAAAGAAATATTGGAGTATCCTCTCAATAGATAACTTTTACATTACAACAGCTTCTGACTTAAATTGCATAGATACAACTCTTTTTACTGTGTCATGGTAACTTTTTATTGTTATTGTAGCGCAATGTACCGCGCAATGTATTGTGTTTACATGTGGAAAACGAAACTTCGTAGGCAATTCGTTTGACAAAACATACAAATCTGGTAAATCACAATCAAAAGTACCAAGTAATGCTTGAATATCAAACCCCGAAATTACAAAATACATGTTACAAAAGGGAGCAGAGCATAAAATCCTACTAAAACAGAGCGAAAGAATAGAAGAGAAAAGGGGGCGATACTCACGCTAGTAATCACAAGAGTAAGTAGGAAACATTAACATACATCAAGACACAGGGCACATTTTTTTGATAGCGAGAGATATCGATCCACGTGTAGATTATGGGGACTTGTCAAGTTGACAGTCCTTTCTTTTGAAGTTACGTTTTCCTACGCAGAAAATCCCGACTGAAGTTTGCAAGCATGACTAGTTTATGTCATGACTTTGGATGACGCAATGTCAACAGTTATCGGGCAGAAGTTATCTCCGTATCTTCTTTTGATTTTGCTTTCCTAACCATAACAGCCCGTTGTGATGCTCCAGTGTGACGTTAATTAAAATACCTGCATACCGAAAAATCATGAAAAAAGTTAAAAAAATTTTAGGATTGTTCTATGACCTAGAAAAAGAATTTTGGGGAGATTTTTCACAACTCCGCAAGCAGTCCTAATTTATAACCCTAAAAAGAAGAAAAAAATATTTCTATTTGAGATCAAATTAGATTTATTGCCGTTTTGGCGAGATTTGGCGTTATTTTTTAACGCAAGCGACATTCTGAAAGTGCATTCGAGTTACATGCCAAATTACGCCTCTAGTTAGAAGTCATTAAAATACTTGCGCCCATTATGTGTTCAACCGAACAGAAAAACCTCAGAGGAAGACAGCTGAACTAAAGTCACCCTGAATCAACACAACGAACTAAAGGCGATGATCCAGGATCAATCCCGAAGGGAAAGATTTAGGACAACTTCTCGCAAGTTTGAACATTAGAAGTTTCCCGGAGACTTTCTCAAGAGATCCGGCCATCTGTATTCCCCAAAATATGACAGGTTTTATATTGTTTATCCACAGAGTTTTCATAGACAAAGTGTATATTGTTAAAGGTATTGGAATTGGTATTTTCAATTAACGTCACACTGGAGCAACACAACGGGCTATTGGTGACTGTCCGGAATCAATCCCAAAGGGAAAGATCCGAGGACAACACCACGTAATTTGGAACCACGGTCAGATGACGAGGCAACACCTGAGCTATATATTGTTAAAGAAAGCATGTAATGAAAATTAAGATAGATAGTTGAATTTACGTCACACTGGGTAAGCACAACGGACTATTGGCGACAGTTCGGGACCAAGCCTGATGGGAAGGATCGAGGACAACACCTCGTTATTTTGAACCACGGACAGATGACGAGTCAACACCTGAGCTGGCATTCCACTCTCCAAATTTCCACACCACGCCACCGTGTCAACTTCAAAGGGAAAGATCCGAATGAAAATTAAGAGCCTGTGGCAGAGTGGAAAGACAATAGCACGTTCCATCTATCAAAAACATGAAGTTACTCTACGTTATATACTTTTGGATAAGAAGTTTAAGATTGCATTGGTTCCCCACCCCGTTTAGAGTTTAACAATTTAGTATTCAATAGATGTTACCACATTTTTGTTGACTGTTTGGCAATTATGCGGAGGTCATAGTTCTCTATCCGAATCAGTGGTCGTACCACCGGATTGCGACTAGACTGGTTATCTTCAGCAGCCAAGTAAGCATGAGGACCGCAGTGTGGAGTTAAGATTTTGTAGGAAGGATGAAGCCCTAATAGTAGTAGAGAAAAATTCTATAATCACGGGGAGTTGGCGAAACAAATACCAACTTCGGTGATCGCCATAACCAACCTTTCTCCTGGGAGCTTAATCACTGATGTACAGATGGACCTCCCCTAGGTCATCTGCTTTCTAACTATGGATGCACTATTTCAGTACAATATAACAAATTTGTATTCATTATTGCATTATTATAGGGTTGGTTAAGTTCCCCAGCCAATGCTAGGCATTCCACACTTTTAAGCAATAATGTCATTCGATAAAAAGAGGTATTAATTCTAAACCTCGCATATTTTGATTAGGTAGGTAGTTGAATTAACGTGGCACTGGAGCAATACCATGGGATATTGGTATCGGTCCGGGATCAATCCCGAAGGGAATGATTCGGGGGAACATCTCATCATTTTGAACCACAGACAGATAACGAAGTCCACACCTAAAAAAAAGGTGACATCCCTCTCTCCAAACTACCAAACCACACCAGCGTGAAGTCATTTGAGGCTACGATCGCATATCTTGGGTAAAAATATTAAAGAAAACTTTTGTTCAGACTTTTAAAATCTTAATTGCAAAATATCCCACTGAAAAATCTTGGCGCAGCTTGTCCGCTTTTGGACCTTGTGCCATAAAACTCCAACATCCAATCCATTGAGAAATCAAACCCATTTGATTCAGAAAACGTTTTACTTCATAATGGTTTCGATTAGATTTTTGTTTTTAAATAGTAATTTATACTCTATTTTTACTCTCTTTTATAACGGGATTTGAACTAGTGAAGCTGTCACAAATATTTAAGCAATTTCACCTCGATGTAAGAAATTCTTATTATTTATCTGTGCTTGCCTACAGAACAGACAATTCGACCATGTTTATTTTTCTTTGAATCATCCTTTTTTCTTGAATACTGGCTGAGTGGTCTGTCTTTACTGGAAACTACTAAAATTCATTTTGAAAATAAAAAAAGTACGGGAAACTTAACAAATTGACAATAGAACAAAAATCTATTCCAGGGAGACATACTTTCTGACATCTACATGTACTTGATTTGTTTCTAAGACAGCACTCTACGTAACATGCGTACCATAACATACAAACATGTGTAAACATAGTTGTTATTAAACAACCCTCTCCCCCATTTCTTGGTTGTTATCAAACAACTCTTTCTTCGAAATTGCAGTACTATTTCGTAACTAATGTTCTTCTTTCTTGTACCGAGATAGTGATATAAATGATAAGTCAAAAGAACTGTTTAGTTTTGACTTACATATTGTTATCGGATGTTGTGCATTCTAAGATTTGTCGTACTAGATGATTTTGGCAGGAGTTCTTGTTGTATTAATCTTTATTTTTTATTCCTATCTTATTTACGAGGTCACCATAGCTCACTGGGTTTGTTCACTGCGCTAGCAACTTGCGAGTTGTAGATGGCATAGGTTCAATTTCTCTCTGCTGTGTCAATAAAGCTTTCCTTGAGTGTATGTCCATTTACCTGACGTTGTTTGGAGTAGTTTAACCAAATATGGCCCTTGCACCATAAAGCTCAACGAACTTATCTCATTTACTTTTTATTGGCTTTAAATGTGACTAGGCGAGCTACAAAAATTATGTGATGGGCCACGGGCAGACTAAGTGTTGACCAACCCTGGTTTAAGCATTTGTAGAATTGAAAATTACTCTCTGAGCACATCACGAGTTTACCGAGTAGTGTAGTTTAGCTCTTACTCTTCATCACACACATAATGGCTGAATGACTTCATCTACAGGTTGAAAGAATCCTAGGAAACAGTCTACTGGTCAAGAAAGTGTGAACTGGTCAGTTATACAGGGAACACTGAAGGTTTCAGGACGGATATATGCGTGTACCCCTCACAGGGGTTAAGACTGACTCGGCAAAGCATACATTTGGAATATGGGCAGTTTGGGCCAGCAATCGTTAGGTGTGTGTAAAAAAGGGACGGAATTCGTCATCACCACGCAATTTGAAACATCACGCTGAATATGAAAGACCTTGTTTTGAACCACATGTTGACAATTTTACCTGAGAAATCGAAGTGCAATAACAAAGATCTCATTCAAGCGGATGATAGTCTAGTACAGAAATTTTCAAACTGTATTGCGGCTCCA
This sequence comes from Meta bourneti, assembly GCA_933210815.1. Classification (NCBI taxonomy): domain Eukaryota; kingdom Metazoa; phylum Arthropoda; class Arachnida; order Araneae; family Tetragnathidae; genus Meta; species Meta bourneti. The sequence goes on from OW119929.1 coordinate 86,947,668, forward strand.
GTAGTAGCCACTGCCTTTCACCAGGAGAACCATGGATTCTTGAGTATTTCCTGATAGCCTCTGTCTTCCGAGGTATGATAGATGATATGAAACAAAGAAAAATCATGAATCCTTTGCTGTTGATTTTTTTGTATAAAAGTGCATTTGGTTGGGCGAAACTAGTGTCATTACTTGAGATCACTGTCGAGATAAACCGGGGCGTGTAATCTTGGTCGAATGAGGTGCCAGGACATTAGTGGAACGATAATTTCGATTTAATTTTGAAAAAAGACGAATTATAAAAATTAAGAATATAATGCCACTTATTTACACAATTTTGTTTTCTTTTTGTCTGTTCATTTGCGTTAGTTACCGCTTTTACAATTTTTGTAATTAAATTGATATAATTTTTTTAATGCGATTGGCTCCTTTTCATGCAATTTTCTTTAACAAAGGGGCCCTAAGATTTGCCTTTTGTTGAAGGGAACAGTGGACCAAAAGAATTAGAAACATACATGCTAAATAAATTGAAGATTAGCTTATCCGAAAGATTATTATATGAGGAGTTTAGAATACGTATCATGATGACACATTTTTCACAATGATTTTTATGTTTTTCAAAACTTTTTGTAAAAAAATTAGTTTTTTACCGAATGATTTTACTTTAAAGTGCCCTTTATGACACTTCGTAAAGAAATGACAAAAGCTCGGCAACTCTATTTAGACTTCTCTACAAACATTCTAACCCCTCCGAATGGGAGGCATTTTCTGTCAAGCTAAAAACAGGTGGTAGTAGTACTTCCTGCACATATTCTGAAGTTGACGTCACTTAGCTTGTTTTTCGAATAGAATTTCATCAATAAAAATTCCAAAGAATAAATTTTGAATTGATATATGATAGTTGATTGGGTCAACACCAATTAGACTAAACGCCAAACGGTGCCAAAACGACTATAAAAAAACATTTTAAGGTAACCCCGATTTGAGCATTTGAACACCAGAAATAAAATCTTCACAGACCGTCTGGTTTTGCTTGCATTTGAAAATCCATCTCATATATCAAATATTTTCCTGCCAAAATTTTCCATAAATAAACAGAACTTTTCAATATGGGTATCAAAATGTTCTATATAAATTTATTAATTAGCTAAACGTGCCAATCCAGTTAATACTAAAACAAATATTTTTAAATATTTGCTTTGTGTTTAAAACGGTGATCAAAACTGTAAAATCATTTAAAGTGATCACAGGTTTAACTCAGAGGATCGTACGCGTATATATCCTCCCTGCATGACATCCAACAACTTTGACCTTGACCAATAGAATGTTTCTAAGAATTCTTTCAATCAACAGATGTGGTTGTTTAATCATTAAATGAATGTGTGGTGTATAGTAAGGCTATACTATATAAAATTCAGAAATGCCTTTTCATATCATCTTATAAGATTAATCACATTACAGCACTAGTTCTGTAGGCATCCTATACGTTGAAATACAAGTCTCTTAAATATACAATACAAAAAAAAACATTTTATAATGACAATAATAAATACGATAATGGAATAATAAATGCGTTTACCTTGCGCTATTCACCCCTCTTCTATTGCCAGAAATATGATGATGCTTCAAAATATATCGAATGGTCGTTAACCAATCATGATTAGGTTTAGATTTACACTCGCCGTTCATTTTATAAAGTTGTAATATAATTGGATAGAATCGAAAGGAATGTTGTGAAATACTTTCCTCGAAAAGCGCCGATTTATTACTCAGTTCGAGGTTTCGCCATCAAGAAGCCATTCGTTGTGGATGCTGCATAGTCATTTTCGTGTAAGCTTTGTGACAGAATTGCTATAAAGAACAACACGCGCGGTCGCAATTTCTGTTCCGTACAAATTGTAAAACTTTAACAGCAGAACCGACAGATTAAGATTTATGGTAGCTTTATTCAGCTGTGCAAACTGGATACACGATCATTTATAATAGCACAAGCTGAATTACCCGGCGTTGCTCGGGTTGAAATGGTTAAATGTTGTTTGAAAAGTGAATTAGAATAATCACTTTTCTTTCACAGAAAAATGCAATCATTTAAGTTGTACAGAAAATACGTTTTAATTTTTTCATAGCTTCTAGAATATACTTTGGACGCAAATATATACATTTAATTCCTGAATATATTGCAATATGTAAAAGATTAAGACAAACAGAAACGAAATTTCGACGAAAAAATGCAGAATTCTAAAAAACATAAGATGCACAAAGTGCAGTTTCAACTGCTTCTGTTTAACTGCTTCTGTTCTGTCGTGGCGCTCACTGGGTAATTGACCATTGGTAAGAACATCCTTGATCTCCGTCCAAGTCGGATTGCAGGTGAAGGTGATAAATAAGTCTGGTCTTCCGTACGTCCTCACGTACGTCATAGCATCTTGCGTGTATTCGTGCATGTGTCTGGGACTGCCTGTAAATTCAGCTGGTAGTATGACTAGGGCACCGAGGTTTTCAACGTTCCCGTCATTTGCCACAGCATCTCTCTCAGGTGAATATATTCGTCAACTCTCGGTTTACGTTGATTTAGACGAATGTAAAGGAGACACTCACTCTCGATTTTGCGTACATATCGACGATGAACTGATGAAACAATTGCCTGCAGTTCAATACGTGGTTCTGCTCAATATCTCGAACCATTAATCTGTACGCATAGAAATCCATCGCTGAAACTTTCTTGCTGGTTGTTTCACCTGTTCTTGTGTTGATCTGCCTCAGATTAAAATGATATCCATCTTCACCAGGGGGAATATTGCTGGGCACTGCAGAGCATCATAAGATCGATGTGTTTCCGAAATGCGCTGTAATGATTCACCTCGTCGTTGAATAACGATATCCCTTTGATGAAACTCATCGCCTGATATAACCACCGCGACTTCATCTGCTTCAGGAGAGTTAAAGCGCCGCTCGTATTCGTCTGCTGGTCTTCGGTCTGCTCTTATGACTACTTTATATTCATCTGTTGACATAAGTTCCAATGCTGTTTCAAACGTTTTATTAAGATTATTGTGCTCATGAAACATCCTCTAAGTTTAACACAATCTGACATCTTGTTCCCGAGATGTAGGCGCACCTCTGATCAGTTTCCATTAGTTCGTTTTGAATAAAATATAATTGTAGAAATTTTGGTGGTTGATCTGGCAGCGGAAGCAGCGATCCCGCTCTATGGTAAATCTGCCCTTGCACCTTGAATGTCGACGGAAATTTGACCAACAACTGATGTGGCGCCGAATGATGTCATTTGGAAACATTAATTGTATTTTCTGATGTTACTGAGAAAATGCTTCGACTCTGACGTATCTCCTGATGTGTAAGTCAAAAGTTCTTGTGGTGGTGGTTCCAGTTGGCAGAGTTTAACTTTTCCATTTTTGCAGCAAATACCAGTACTGATTTAAACTTTTTGGCTGGATAGTAACTACAAACCATTTCCATTTTCCCGATGGTAACACTTGCATGAAGCGAGTAGTCTTTATGTGAATCGTAGTGAAATCCTTCCAATGCTAAGCTAAAATGGTGCGCAGTCCGTGATCGTTTGGCTCTCTCTTATCCTGTAGTCGGGCCTGACTCTGCTGTGCCGTCTCTATTGCTCTAGATGTAGTAGCTCTATCTTTCATATTCTGTAGTCGGGCCTCACGCTGCTGTGCCGTCTCTGCTGCTCTAGATGTAGTAGCTCTTTTTCCAATCGCAAGTCTTCTATTCCTCTCCTCGGAAGTTTCTTGACTACGCTCATCTTTCATCATCTTAGCCGTTGACTGCACTTGGCCGATCGCCTTCCTCTTCCTTGGAGGCATTGCTACAGCAAAGAAATCTGTAAAAGAATACAGATACAAAGGGCACACTCTCACTGAGCAATGAAATCTATTATAGAATACAATAAAAAGCTAAAATTAACGAAAAAAACAAATTTAAAATTATGTAGTACTTACATCAGTTTAGAAATATAAATCCAAAATGTACACTATCACTGTCGATTAAAGTAGGAAACACTTATTTAATCAACTAAAAGAGCGAAATAAAACTGCCAGATTCACTGGGGCTTAATCCTAGTATACGTTACACGGTGGATTTGGCGACATTGGTGATGTTTGGCAACATTTGTGAGGGCGATAAAGTTTGCAATCTGTAGTTGTTGATTTGGTGAGATTCGGTGGGTTATTGCTTTTTATTGCATTTGCATTTTGGAATTCATGGTGTGATTTTGCGGTTGAGCTTGAGATTTGTAAATTCTTGAAATTTTTATTTGGACCCCATTTTCTTTTGTAAATATGTTATTCGGATTAATGATTTGTATAATTTTTCAATAATCGAAATTCATAAATGCTTGTCTTTTCATGTTATGCTTATTCATTTATGATTTATATGCTTTTTTTCATGGTATGTCTATGTATTTGCCATTTTCAGGTTACGATTTTCTATGTTTTTACCTACGCCAACTCTTGGCGACAATCGTAAAAACGTCATTTCGGCGTTGGCAACATTTTTCAAAATCGCGCTAAGCGTGTAACGTATACTAGGATTTTACCTAAACTGGAAGACGTACCGAGTTAGCTTCCTTTAAATACGACCAGCTAAGAATCGAGTGGGTGCTGTAATGTTCTCCATCATGAGTTCAAGGAAGTTTCCGTTTCCCAACTTCCTAGAAAGTTCTTCAAAGTTTTATAAAAAAAAAGTAAACATTAATTCTGGTGCTGCCAGATACCGAGTAGCAAAATTACGCTTTTATGATCAATGAGTTTTTCGTTTGTGCTTTTCCGAATAACGGTGCTTGGGTTGGAATTAAATGTAATCGGTGTAGACAAATTAAACTGAATAGATAAAAATTTTTCAAAAAGCAGAAGGTCGATTTTACAGAATTTTTAAGAAAGAAAATCAATGCTTTTGTAACGGCAGCTTGGGAAAATGGACACTCTTGCCGGCTCAAGTGTCGAGAGGGAAAGACCACACACCAAAGCGACCACCCGAAACATCTTTTAAACGACAGCCAGCCAGCAGGGGTCGGAAATCGTTGTGGTTTCGAAACAAAAGGCAGGCGCCTTTCTGTTGCTCTCTATGACAGTTCGAGAGAAAGAGGACAGAGATAAATCACGATGACCTTTGCCGACAGGGTTTTATGGTCCCCTTTCAAGTCCGCCGATGTCTGTCGTAAAAGTCGAGGGGAGAGGCCAACGTGAGATAGCCATTCGGGAACGTCCGAAGATGGTGAAAATTTTCAACAGCCAACCAGCACCGACTAAAAGGCGGACCCGAAACGAAAAGGAGGGGTTGATGAGCACCCAATATATATCGAGTTTTTTGAGATCTTGAAAAGAGGGAGAGAGGAGCAGAGAGAAGAGAGAGCTTGGAGAGGCGGTCAGCAGAGAGACGTGAACACCCGTTCACTGGCGGTGCATTTATCCCGCCTTGGGATTCTATACTCGCCAGAGTATTTTATTGAGAAGGGCTCGCCGTAGACGTGAAGGAGACCCCTCCGAGAAACCTGTGTCGCTACTCACCCGAGTAGTGGAGACTTCACCGAGATCTAAAATTCGCCAGAACTGATAAGGCTGATTTATCCCACCTTGGGATTCTATACTCACCTGAGTATTTTATTGAGAAAGGCTCGACCGTAGCCGTGAAGGAGAAGCCTCCTAGAGATCCGTGCAACTGCTCATCTTAGTAGTGGAGATTGATCTGATCCTATCTGGAAAGACTGAGATATCCTGCCTTGGGACTCTATACTCATCTGAGTATTTTTGTTGAGAATAGGCTCACCTGTAGCCGTGCATTAGACTCCCCCGAGCGAAATTGTGAGGCTCGCCAGCAGCCCTAAGCGCCTCGATAGAACTTTGGACCTTCAAAGGAACTAACATTAAATGGACTCTTCATTCATTTTTCTAACTTTTGTACAAATTGTAAAATAAAACACCTTAGTCCAGAAACGGATACTTTCAATGGTAACTAGTCTAGCTACCCTTGAACCAAGACGTTACAGACTAGTTTAACCAAGACGTTACACTTTCAACGGAGGATTCACATGTATCTATTCCGGACACTTTAAAATAAATTACACTCCTTACCTAAAAAGCTTATGAAACATAATTCTACAAATCATTACGTATTCAATAAATTATTTAAGGAAAGTTGGTCGAAATGTACACCAACTTTCCTTGAAAGTAATCCTTGAACTCCTGAAAACCTTTCCTTGAATTTCCTTGCCAAAAATAAATATTTTAAAATATTCTTTCTTCATCAATAAAATATCTATAATTTATTTACATCATGGGAAGAACTAAAAAGTCAGTTCAAACATAAATATTGTAATTTAATTTGTTTTGGAAAAAATTGTTTTTCTATCAACACTGGTAAAGCAACCATAGCTGCCTAAAGCAATCAATCTATGCTCAATGTTATTTCTATGGCGATTTCGAATAGTTTTTAGCCTCTAGGGCTAATAGAACGGGGGTTAATAGTTAGCCTATGCTGACCGCAGTGTTCTAAAGTATAAGTGTACCAAATTTGGTGTGGATTGGTCAAACGGTGTAGATTTGTATAGAAAATATACATATATACACACATACATACACACACATCCTATTTTATATATATAGATAAAGCGAGAGAAAGATCTTTGCATGTCTTCCTTTCAAACAGCATTATCCATTTAGTCCAGTCTAATTAAGGTTGAAGTATACATCCTAAAAACAAAGCAGGACCAATGAGAAAGTGTTCAGGGGACCTCTCTGAATGTCCCCATGAAAATCCCCCGAAATCCGCTTGCGGGTTTTTCGGTATTTGCCAAAATTGTCCACCATTTTGGATTTTACGGGCACTTTCACAAAAGTTATCATTGAGCTCGAGGTTTTAACTTAGACCTGATTCGTTCTGTTTAAGTATTCTTTTTAAAAGGGTTTTCATGTAAGTGCTATAGAATATACTAATTTCTATTGTAAAATTTTCAATTTGCTAAGGAACTAAATTTTGAATAATTTTCTATTACATAGTCTAAAATAACAAAGCCAGACCAATCAAATATGTTCAAGGGACCCACTTGAATGCCTCCCAGAAAATTCCTGAACATCCAGTCACGAGTTACCAGTGTTTTCAAAGTTTGATCACCATTTGGCGATCTTGGATTTTACATTTTCACGTTTTTTCAGTTTTCAGTTTTTAACTCAGACTTCATTTTTTTTATGTAAATTATTTATTTTTTACAGGGATTTCATAAACTGGAAAAGATATCAGTTCTAATTTGAAATATTATTTTCTTCGGTATTAAAAATAAAAATATATAATTTGCGGAGTAAAATGTTGTGTATTTTTCAAATTCTTGGTATAAAATAACAAAGTGGGAGCAACGGGATATGTTCAGGGGACCTCCCTTAATGCCTCCAAGAAAATCTAGGAAAATCCAGTAAAGGATTTTTCGGTATTTTGAAAAATATTCTTCCATTTTAGATTTTTAAAGACAATTTTAAGATGTGAGACTAGGCCGAATTTTATGGAAAGATCGCACACTCGAATAAAATTAAACAAAATATTTGCCATTTACACAGTTGGGTAAAAATTATAAAAGATGAAATTTATAAATATGTAAATACTTCCCTCCCAATTACATCCTTAACATACACATATGCGAGAGGTTAGTCACGGAGAATTCAATATCAAAGCAGCAGGCTACGGAGCGGCTATACTCTAATGGTCCGAATCACAGGCTTCCTCTTGTTTCCTAAAGAGTAGCGGATTAGCAACTGGAGGGGTGCAAGTTCGAAACTAGGTCCAACCAAAGACCGTCGTATACGCAGGGGCTGGTGCATTTCAAATCTGTCGCGGCGTCAAATGTCCTCACATTGGCATGGTGTGGAAGTTTGGAGAGTGGGGTGCCAGCTCAGGTGTTTATCTCGTCATCTGATCATGATTCAAAAATACGAGGTGTTGTCCTCGGATCTTTCCCTTTGGGATGGATTCTGACCGTCGCCAATAGCCCGTTGCGTTGCTCCAGTGCGACGTAAATTCAACTACCCCCCACCTCCTATAAGAGTGATAACTTATAATCACTTATTGCTCAAAATTATCTAACTGTGATAACAAAAATTTCTTGCAATTGTTTGCCGCATACTACTTAGAGTAGAGATTGCTTTGCTTTATAATACCACTAGCAGAATGAATTGGTTAAATGTTGATTCTATTTCCTAGAAAAATCCAAGCATCATTTAAGTGTACAGAAAATAATTTATAACATCGTTTTAACCTTTTAAATAGCTTCTACAATTTACTTCGGAACCAAATATGTATACATAATATATCAATCCATATAATCCATTTCATATTCATCACACTCTTGCTGTAAGACAAACTATAAAAACCTTTTCTGAGATGACTTCAGAAGTCGATTTTGAGTTTTGGAGTGATTACGAATGCCAATTAAGTTCATTTTCAGTAAAAATGAGGAAATTTCAGGGTATAGTCTTGCATTCAGTTTTCCAATCAATATTTATTATTTGTGGTACCCTTGCACCATGGATTCGATGTTTTCGAATTACATTATCATTGTGAGAGGACGGCAAATTAAAATGCTACGGCATTCGTGGTTAATTTATTTTGAGGCACACATTTTTTTCTTGAAAATTCTATTCAGCCGCACGTGGAATGACGGAGCTTGTTTTTAAAACAAATGTCATCAATGTAGGCCAGCGTTTCCCAACCGGGGTCCACATGGACCCCCAGTGGTCCTTAGAAGCTTTGAGGGGGTCCACAAGAAAAAATTGTATTTCGGGGGTCCATAATATGAGCTAAGGGGTTCATGATAAAATATTACAAAAAGATAATTTAAAATAATAATCTATATATATAAAGAAGAGTTGGCGTCTGTGTGTATGTTCTCTTTACAAATCTACACCATTTGACCATTCCACACCAAATTTGGTACACTTATACTTTAGAACCCTGCGGGTAACGTAGGCTACATATTAACCCCCTTTCTATTTGTCGTAGGGGGATAAAAACAATTCGAAATTCCCATAGGAATACAGTCTTATTTTAGAGAAAAATATTCCACTCGAAAATTTAATGGCTTGTTCTACTGATGCCGCTCCTTCCATGGTCGGTAGGTACAGAGGGTTTACCACTCATTTACAAAATGCATTGCCAAAAGTTTTTTGCATACATTGCGTGATTCACCGCCAACATCTGGTGGCGAAGAGATTGAGTGGACGTCTTCATGAAGGGGGCCTTAACTCTTGTAATAAAAGCTGCCAACCTCATTAGGGCTAATGCTCTTCAAGATCGCCTCTTTCGCAAATTTTGTGATGAAAATGAAGAAGGATTTGACCGTCTTGTACTGCATGCAGAGGTGCGATGGCAATTGTCTTCATCGTCCTTTGGGACAGTATTGTATCATTTCTTAACGAAAAGGAGATTGGAAAGCAGTTGGTTGCCATGAAAACAGACATACGTATTTTACCTCTCAGATGTGTTTGAAAAACTGAATTCTCTTAATAAGCCGCAGCAAGGACATAATTGTGATTTAATATCTAGCAGAAGCCATTAATGCATTCCTAGGAAAACTCAAATTGTAGTCTTAATATCTCACGCATGCGTTTGACCACTTTCCAAACCTTGCTTCAGTTAGGTTTGGAAAGATTTATCGATAAAAGATGATGATTGTGTTGTGTATGTTGATCACTTAAAAAAAATTATGAAAACATGCAAGGGCGATTCACGGACCTACTAGAACTGAACATCCCAGATTGGGTGCTGATTCCATTTTGAGGTAATTGTTGCTGATGTTGAAATTGATTTATTAGTGAAACTTGTTGAATTGCGATCTGATGAGACAGTCCGAAGTCTATTCAAAAAAGGAAAGCATGATGTATGGAAGAATAGTGACATTGCATGTAAATATCCGCTTTTATGAGAGAAAGCTAAAATGTATGTTATTGTTTTCCCATCATCTTATCTTGTGGAATCTGCCTTTAGTCGTGTAACAGTTGTTAACAAAAATCGCAATCGACTTGATATAGTAAAAAGAGGTGATCTTCGTCTGACTCTCACAAAATTGGAGTCAGATATTAATATACTAATATCAAAACATCAGCCACAAGGATCTCATTAGTAGGGCCTATTTAATGGGATCCTATTTAATAGCCTTAGGAATAAATTTATATATGTTGTTTGAAATAGTATTTTAATTTTATTACTGTTTCTGTCATTACAAGTAAAAATATGTTGCAGTTTTATCAATTAAAATTTTCAAAATTTGTAATTTACATTTTTTATATTATATTGGAATTATTTAATTATTATCTTTTACTAACTTACAAATAAATATTTCATTTAGGAATTGTTTAATTATTAGCTTTTACTATTTATTTGTAGTTTACTAATCTACAAATAAATATTTCATTTAAGGAATGTTACATATGCGTATATGGAGGTCCACATACGTAAAGTTAGGACTTAGGGGGTCCACAAGAAAAAAAAGGTTGGGAACCCTTGGTGTAGACAAAGCAAACTCAACCGATTACACTTTTTACAAAATCACTGCTTTCAATGAATGTTTCACAGGTACCTAAGTTGTATACGAACGGTTTCAACTTCAAGTAAGCAACTTCGACCTTCTGCCACTTAAGACAAAAAAAATTCTATTTTTCAACAGTCGTGGTAGTTTACACACTTCCTTACTATATTATTCCAAGATCAGCAAAGTCGTATTTAAAATTCGCTTTCCTCCAAAGAAAAATTTAGTTTTAAATCGAATCCTTAAGGTACTATTTTCAATTGATACTCAGTTTCTATATGGAAACCACGTACCTATTTAGAATGATAGATGTAGTTACTTGATTATGGAGTACAGCTTTCAATAATACCCATGAAACATGAAAAACAAATGCAAATTAAATTGATTTTAATCGTCTTGTAATGAAAATATGTCAAAATTTAGAAATATCTTTGAACTTCAAAGTATGGCTACCCGTTTTCATTTAACGTAACATATCTTATTTTTAGAATAACTTTATTTTAACTTCACCAGTCATTTTAAAATAGAAGTTACCTTACTTAAAAAGGTTTCCATTTATTTTTATGAAACAGAATTCTACAAACTATAACATATTTAACCGAAGACTTAAGGAAAGTTCGTCAAAATATACATGTACCCCCAAGAAATTACCCATATCTAGTGGTATTTGTCAGAAAATAAAAATAACCCATTACAATTTAACTCCTAAATAATATATCTGTAATATGAAAAGTAATGGAACACATAAATACAAACAGAAACGAAATTCTGGTCATTGAAAAATGTAGAATTCTGAAAAACGAAAGATCTGAGCAAGCGTGTCGAATTTCGACGTCATGAGAATATTCTGAAATAGAGAAATTCGAAAAAGACGCTTGAAAAATATTGATAGACAATAATGAATTATTTGCAAAAAGAACACAAATTTACAAAACTTAGAAATGCTCAAATATGACCAAAACATTTTTGTCTTAACTCAAATACACAAACACGGAATTCTAAATATAATTTATAAAATAAAACATTAAACGTTGCCAGATACCGAATTGAAAAATTATACTTTTATCATCAATGAGTTTTAGTTTTGGCTTTTCTTGTTCCATTACAAAATGCAAATTTGTGTAATATTAAGTATTTTAAATATCCATTTTCACCATTCAAATATTCTTAAATTATTTATATTGTGGAAAGAAATAAAAAATAAGTTCAAACATGATTAGAATTTTAAATTGTTTAAATATAACGTTTCGGTAAAAATTGTTTTCGAGCAATACTGGTAAAATAATTTTATTAGAAAATTTGATTTTCGACCAATACTGGTAAAGCAAACTGAGTTGCGTACCGCAATCGTTTTATGCTCAATGTTTTCCTAAGGCAATTTCGAATTGATTCAGCCTTGTCTGCACATCCAGGTTAAAGAGAAGGGGGTTAATATGTAGCTTGCTTTACTCGCAGGATTCCAAAGTATAAGTGTACCAAATTTGGTGTGGATTGGTCAAACGGTGTAGATTTGTATAGAGAATATACATACATTCACACACACATACATTTATACATACAGTGGCTCCCAAAAGTGTTCGTACACTTTAAAAATTCGTAGAAAAAGCGCTGTAGCCTGGAATTGAATTCGAATATAAAGTCCAATATTTTTCATATAATCTCCATGTGATTTTGAATAAAACCTAACATTCTTTAAAAAAAATATTGACTAATTTTCTTTTTATAAAAATGAAAATGCAAGGAGGCAAAGAAAGAACACGTCACAAAAGTGGTAGTACACAGAAACATTTTCGGATAAATTCATAAATAAAATGATCGTTTATAGCTTTTTTATTTTAGCATTGTGGTGACATTCAAAAAATCGATTAGCTTTAATCTTTGCTTGCTTACTTCGTAATATTCTATTTATTATTTAAAAATGGCTCGTAGTCGTAAGGAAACAACGAACAGCATTCGAAAATTGATTATTTTTCATCATAGTTGTGGTAAATCAGTTCGGAATATCTCTAAATTAGTAAATTTATCCCTTTCTACGGTGCAGCATGTGATAAAACGCTTTAAAGAAGAAAATCGGATCGAAAACAAGGTAAGGAAAGGTCGTCCGGCAAAGTTAACTCAACGTGATCAGAGATTTATAGTTAGAAAATTTGTGAAAAATCCACATTTGAGTGCTGTAAAAATTTCTACAGAATTTACTGAAAAATTTTCTACTTCAATTTCATCTGAAACTGTTCGACGAGTACTCAGATCAGCTGGATTAAATAGGCGTTCTGCCCGAAGACAATTTTTTGTAAGTGAGAAAAATAGAAAGCTTAGGCTTTTCTTCGCACAATCAATGATAAATAAGCCCGAAATCAATGGTAAATAAGCCCATGTCTTATTTGCAGATGAAAACAAATTTAACATGTTTGATTCCGATGGGCGTATAATTGTATGGAGAAGAAAAAATGAGGAACTTAATCCCAAGAACTTAGTTGGATCAGTAAAATCATGGCGGTGGAGGTGTCCTTATGTGGGAGTGCATGTCAGCATCAGGAATAGGTAATTTGGTATTTATTGATGGCATAATGAATCATGCTCTTTATTTAAATATTTTAAAAGACAATTTAAAATTATCAGCCCAAAATTTGGGTATTGGAAACAACATTGTTTTTTTTATCAAGATAACGATCCTAAGCATACGGCTCTCAACGTTCGCCTCTGGTGTTTCTATAATTGTCATTACATTAAAATGACATTAAAACGAAAAGCGAACTAAAAACAGTAATGATTGAAGAATGGAGGAACATTGATGCAGAAATTACAAAAAAACTAGTGAACTCTATTCCCAGACGTTTAAAAGCTGTTGTGGATGCTATAGGATATCCTACTAAGTACTAATTTACCGAAATATTACAATATTTACTAATATGTAGAGATTTTTTTTAAAGTGTACGAAGACTTGTGAGGCAACTTTTTGATTATTGATTTTCCCCAAAAAAAGTTTTATTATGCTTTTAAAATATTTTATGTAGTTTTGTTAAGAACAAGTTATAGATATTATAAAAAAATTCCCATTCTGAAATATTAATTTTTATTAATGGATAGAGCAGTATTTCATTGAAATTCGTAAGTGTACGAACCCTTTTGGGAGCCACTGCATATTTAGATTTATTATATGCAGTTTATTTTATTTGCATCATTTCGTTATTTTTATTTGTGCCCTAAAGTTGTAAAAAGTACAGGTAAACCATATTCTTATATTACTTTTAACAGTTTTCTACATGCTGCCTTTTACCAATTTATTTATTTTTACGATCTGTGTGCAGTATGCATTTTACAAGCTATTAAAAAAAAATCAATTTATGTTGAACAACATTTATTCGAATTTGTTGTAAAACCTATCATTTAACTACATAAATTTCTTTTTTTAGAATTTTACCTCTAAAGGGAAAAATTTTGATTTTTAAGGTTATAATGAAATTAATATTAGAAATAAGTTGTTAACTATATTTTTCACTTGCATGAAAGCCATATTAAAAGGGAATACTTCGCAAAACAAATCTAAGTCTAGTTTAATAACTGTCGGGGAAATGATAATTTCTGTGAAAATATCAAATCCAAGATGGTGGAGTTGTGATTAAAATTTCAAAACACTGGTTACCCCGTGATTGATTTTCGGGGATTTTCTTGAAAACATTCGTAAAGGTTCATAAACATCCCATTAGTCCTGTTGCGTTATTTTGTACTGTAATGGGGACTGCGAAACTGGAAATATTCAACATTTTGCTCCATAAAGGAATTTTTATTTTCAAAATTATGGGTAAGAAAATTTTTTCATTTTAAAATTTATGCGTTTATGTGACACTTACATTAAAGAAATTTTTAAAAAGGAATTTTTCCCACAAAAAAAGCAGGAATCCAAGTCAAATGTTCAGGCGAAATGACAATTTCTATGAAAATATCGCGAAATCCTAAATTGAATCCTTTTCAAAATACCAGAAACATACAATCGGATTTGGGGAAATAAAACATTTCTCTATGTTTTATTTCGCACATATTTGTTATTTTGGACTATCAAAATGGGGGATATTCAAGTTTTTACCCAAAAAAATGAAAATTTTTATTTTCAAGGTCACAAAAACAGAATATTTTAATATAAAACGTTATTGTTTTGCATTTATATGAAAACCATGTTAATAAGGAATACCTCACAAAAATCAACTCTCTAAGGCAAAAAGTTTGCGTGTAATGATAATTTCTGTAAAAATATAAAATCTCAAAACTCCAAAATGGCAGACATTTTGTAGAAATATCGGTAAACCCACATCCGGATTTTGGGGATTTTCCAGTGGATATTCATGGTACTTACGTATTATCAGTGCCAGTTTGGTGTTTTTTGGCGACAAAAAATATTTGTGACGATATTTTGATTTCCGGTGGGAACTGCTTTGAAAATTGCCTTGAATATGGCATCAAAATAATTGTTTTCCATTTCAGGCAAAGTTTATTTTAGGCAAAATACCATATTCTTGGAAATAACAGATAGCATCTTCAGTTCTCGGCAAATCTAAGAGACGCATAATTCAGCAAATCTAACAGATGTGGCAAGAAAAAAAATTCGAAAGCACCTCACGTGTTCACGAGACACGGCTAACTACGCGGTTTTCCCACAGAAAAAGGGGTTGCTATAATCCACATTATCCTTGGTACTATTACTGGCAGTTTATTTCCCTGCACGGATAACACGCAAGTACCATATTCAGGAAGGTCCATTTCACATTTTCGGTTACTTACTTTACAGGTTCTTTACTTTTTTAAGTTGTCTCGGTTTGGCACATTTTTTTGCCTAATTTTATTGGACTAATTACCAAGTCATGGAGTCAGTCAGTTTTACGGCAATTACTCGGTTTAATTGAAAACAAGCAAACACAAAAGATAGAGAAAACGCAATCATTAATACAGTATTTCCTTTTACGTGTTTATCATTTACAACAATTTTTTTACGCATCCACTCAAAAATTTCCAAAACATTTACGTAAAATTTCAATCCAGTAGATTTCCACAAAAGTGAACTGCTTGGAGCCGCCAAAATAATTTGTAAAGATATTTGCATTTTAAAAGAATTGTCATTGTTCACGTAAAATTAGTGTTAATGACCATTAATAACACTCATCATGTTGAACTTGTTGAAAAATGACAGTACGAATAAATAAACAAATAAAATTTAGTGGAAAGAATTTCGAAAATCAAATACTTGTTTTCTACACTTTCACTCCTTTTATTTTCTTCCTTCGATGCAAGTTTGTTGTTGCCATTTCAGCATTGTTTATGTACTTTCAATTTTAGGGTTAATTATAAATTAATAAATTAGAAATTCTTTTAATATTTTATTGGATAGTTGAGACAAGCCGCAGCTTTTTGTTCCACGAGCCTCAACAACATTATATTATTTACGCAAATCGTTTCTATTACGCAATACACATTTTCTCGTTTGCTCCTTCCACTTTTGAACACTGCACTCCTCTTGCATCAGACTGTGCAATGCCTACTTTCTTTTTTGGAACCCATGGTGTATAATGAAAAGGTATTTTGTAGTGTATTCCATTCTATAGCTCCATTTTTATTGCTTCCGCTCATTGTCCCATTCAAGATGCCACGCGTTTCTGTCCCGCGAACTATAGAAAAAAAAGTATTTCTGTCTTATCGAAAACACGAAAGGGATTTCCCAAAACGAAACATCAGATCAATCAATTCCTTTCGCAATTTCCCAGTGTAAAGCTTCCCGTGCATAACGATATTTTTTTAGCTAGTTTCCGGAAATCGCACAAGGCTGAAAAATAGAAATCATTAGTAGTATTGTACATCTGACACAGAAATAAGAAATAATGAGATGGCAAAATGATGACACTCATAGCTGAATATCAGCAAGATATCTAACTCAAACCCGAAAGTGATACCGCTTAAGTATAAATTTAAAAATAATATTGAAATAATTCAGGTGTTCAGCAAATTTATTTTGAAAAAACAATCTGGCTACATTAAATGCAGAAACTTTTTCATTCCCTCCACCATATCACAAGTTTAAATCTCATCTCTTCCCCTCTAACCCTCTCGCTGCGTAATTTTTTTTATCAAAATAGGTTCAAAAATTGCGTATTTTTTTTATTACATATTTCAAGTCTACATATATTTGAGAGTTAAAATATACAAAAAATTTTTGTAAAAGAGTTTTTTCAATATAGAATTAGATCATCGAAAAAGGTTGTCGGAATATTGAAATTGAAGAATAATATAAAAGCAAAATTTTGAAAATAATCTTGGTTTAATTATGATTTATTTTATGAAATACAAAGGTAAAATGTATATACTAATGAAAATATGCAAAATGCTTACAAAACATTTATTAGAAATGAAGAATTATTAGAAATCACTATCTTCAGAGGAATCCGAGAAATTCTCATCAGTTTCGCTATAACTATCTCTTCAACATACTTGAAATCAGAGTCAGAACTGCTATCAGTGTCGGAAATATTGTCAAGAATGTAGGTTCTATCACTCGCGAAACGCTTCTTGCCAGACATCTTTGAGCTTTGAAAAGAGCGCGCAAAATGCTGCAAAAAATGCTTGTATATTTCGCAGAAATGTGGACATCTAAAGTCATCTGTTAATCCAGATTTGAATAAACAATTAAACATCACAGAAAAGTCAAAATGAAACCATGAATGGGGAAAGAGTGGGTTGCACAGTTAAATAGATGGCAAAAATGCATTCCCGCGGAAATCGCGGGCTGCGCAGGTTCTATTCCTGCCAGGTGCACTCCTCCCTGGGTGTATTTTTCTCTTCTGTGTCAGTAAAACTTTCATTGTGTGTGTGTCTATTGTATGTCTTGTGCCTGGCCAAATATGGTCCTTGCGCCATAAAACCCTAAAAAACAATCAACATAAAGGTGCTCTTTGGGTGTGAAAGGAAGGACACAACCCGGAGGTACCCGAGAAATATTTCCTTCCTTTCATTTTTATTCTCGCCTACCCTTCTGCATCCTTCCATTGTGTTGTTTGTCTTGTGTTTGACGCAGCTTGGCCAAATATGGCCCTTGTGCCATAAAACTTGAAAACAATCAACCAACCTAACGATGCTTTCGCTTAGATTGATTTTGTGCAATTTAAAGATAGTAGTATGGGGGTTTCTATACCGTTTTTCCCAAGATGGCCGCCGTTTGATAAGGAGTTGACTGCTGATAAGGAGTTGGGGAGGATTGCTGATAAGGAGAGGGTGATGCCTTGAGGTGGTGACGTCATTGTAAAGATGGCGTTGTTGTGTTGCCATGGTAATGAATCAAAAGTAGCTCCATCTGGTGGGGAAATGAGAAACCCTATTATTTTGAATTAAAAAGGAATTTCGTGGATTCGAACTGGGGACCATGGGATCTGTAGTACAGTGCGCTATCCGTTAGGCTGTAAGAAAGTTAACTACAGGTGGTGAATTAATGTAGTGTTTGCTTTTTTCTTAGTACTAGGAATGCGTTATGGGACTTGGTTTTATTTGATGATTTTTTATTTTCCAATTAGTTGTAAGTGTGTTGGACTGGTGATGCCATCTAGTGATTTTAAAAGAAGTTAATCTAAGGAACGAATTTATTTTTGTCATTCATTCTGGGAATGTGCTATTTTTAGAAAATGGTTTGAACAATTGTGGTACAGCCATCTGGTGGTGGAAGAAGTAACAATTAGTTTTAAAAGATTTATTTTCTAGCTCTAGACTTGTAGCTTGATACTTTCGACTGGAGAATTTTTTTTAAGAAAATTTTATAAAGACAGATTTGAACCCGGCAAAAGGTAATCGCGGCCGCCCGTTTTACACGAGCACTTTAACCGTTCGACCACCTACTTTTTAGAATACATATAGAATACTAACTCGTGAATTTACAGCTTAAGGGAGTGAAAGTATGTGTTTTTTTTTCCTTGAGAATAGTGCCCTTATGAAGAATGAATATGAATATAAAAACAAATAAAGTTGAATTTATAAACCTTAGCTATATAACAAGTTTATTACCAAGATTTTAAAGTATGCGAATTGTATGTAATGACAGGAAAAGTATCAGAATATAGAAGACTCTGGAACTTGTGACAATATGACTAAGGATTTATGTGTAGGTTAATTAAGATAACAGAAGGAGTTAAACACGTAGTCACCGATAGGATACAAGCTTAAGTAAATGAGAAAGCTTTTAAACGCATTGCTATTTAGGAGAATGGTGTTGTTTTTCTGATTGTGAGAAAAGCAAATGAAACTACATCATGCCAATGAATCACATATGACATGCCCGAACTGGAACTTTCTATAGGGGTTTTAGCTATGAAATAGTGACGAAGGGATTATCTTAATACTCTAACGTTGGAACTCGGAACATAAGTAATTGAGGCCAACCAATATATGCGAAGATTTTAAGCGTATGAACACTACATGTAAGATAGAATTTATAATACGGAAACCTTTTTTATATTTTAATGAATTTATATACAACATGAGCTTGAAGAAAATGTGAATGTTTAAGGGTGAATGTTTTGTAGGGAAAATTATTATTACAATTTGAGGGGAGGACTTTGAGATATGAATAGGACACACAGGCATAACGGTGTATGAAACATTACATTTTTAGGTAAATAAGAAGTAACTAACCAAAGATTTATAGTATACATATTATAAGCGATGGCAAGGAACCGTATAAGATTGATATTATTAGAAGCCTCTGGAACTTGTGAGAATATGACTAAGGATTGTTTTTGCACGTGTAAGTTAATTAAGATAACAGAAGGAACGGAGTTAAACACTGAGTCACAGATAACGATAGAAACTATTTGATAATAAGAGGCTTTTTAAAGCATAGTTGGAGCATCTTGGGTCTTTGAATTACTTTGCATCTTGTTTTGGGGTTTTTCTGCCCTTTTTTACTGTTTTTAAATAAATCATGGATTCTAAGGACATTAGACCTGCAAAGAAAATGCGTGCAGACAAAGAACTGTGTTTGCAGAAATATTGTAAAGATTCTTTATGTTATGAGTATGGTAAACTGTTTACAGATCGTGAAGGCTGGGCATATTTTTGTCGATTGGAAAACGAATTAACGTACTTAAAGAAAGAGGAAACTACTATTGAAATTTATGGTAAAAAATGTACTGTGCCTCGGCTACTTGTAGCATACGGAGACGTAGGAATAAGCTATGCCTTTAGCGGATCTTGTATTGCAGCCAAGCCTTGGTCTCCTTTACTATTGGAAATAAAGGCAGAAGTGGAACGAATAATTGGCACAAGATTTAATTTTGTGTTGGTGAACCGTTATAAAGATGGTAAGGACTGTATAGGTGCCCATAAAGACAATGAGAAGGACTTGGATCTTAATGCACCCATAGCGTCTGTTTCATTTGGACAGAAAAGGCAATTTGTGTTTTCTAGAAAGAACTACAATTCTCTAAAAATTGTTCTGGAAAATGGAAGCTTGCTTGTGATGAAGTATCCAACAAACCAATTTTGGTTTCACAGCTTGCCCCGTGGGGATGCATTATGGCCTAGAATAAACTTAACGTTTCGTAAAATTCTTGTATAAAGCAGCGATAAACCACTTATGTGCCCCCGAACTAGAACTCAGTGTCGTACACTAGACGATATTTGGACAACGTTGCAATTTATCTTTGTCTTTCTGAATAGTATTTTTATAAATGCTTATATCTTATTGTTTTTAAATAAATTTTTTAGCGTGTCTTACCACATATACTGTATTTAGGACTTTTTTATTACATAATTTTATAAATTGTTTTTAAAATGCAAGATCTGAAATGAAATTTTTCTTTGCTATAAAGATTTATGTTTTTAAGTTAGATGTTTTTACTCAAAAATTAATTATACATTAGATGTTATAGCACATATTTTCAATGCAGAAATTTTGTTTTAAGTATTGTACACACTTAAGTAAGAGTAAACTTTTGAAAACTTTACAAGACCCGTACTATGAACGTACACATTTTGAATAAGTTGTAATTGTATTGAAATCATTTATGCTATAAAATCTAAACCAACTGTTATTTTTTAATTAATCTTTCCTTGCATATTTTTTTTAAAATAAATCTTCCTAAATTTTAGTGATTTAATTTTTATTATACAGATTTACAAACTGTTTTTGGTTGAAATATAAGGATTTATATTTTTAAAAATTAGATGCTTTTACTCTTAATTATATATTAGGTACTATTACACATATTATTATTACATTGAAGATTTTTAAAAAACGTTTAACAATTGAAAAAAATATATATATACTTTAAATATTATTACAAACATTTAAATGCAATTTGCTTTTTATTTTTAATTTTACAATTAAGACATTTGTTAAAAGTTTGATTCTTAAAGTGTGTTTTATGCATAGTAAAAAATAATTATAAAAACCTGTAAGAGTAATTTTTTTTTGCTTTTATTTGAAACTTTGCAAGACCCATACCATGTTTCCTTGCACATTTGAAGTCGTGAAAAATAGTTTATTAAAACCATTTGTCCTTGAAGTTCTAAATTAAATGTCCTTTTTCTTTTATGCTTTTGTAAACCACACATTTTACTAAATATGAACTTCCTTTTATTTGAAAACCTTATGCATATTGTGCAGTTTAAATTGCAGAGCAAAATTCCAATACTGTACGAAACTATAAAGTATTTTACAAGATACTTCATATTATTCTCTTAATTTACATCTAATTCATTACTACGTTAAAATGGATAGCATGTGGGTTTTCTGTTTTAAAAATAATGTGTGCACATCTGTGCTGAAAAGTAAATTAACTTTTTGCCTTTTCTTGATATTTAATGCATAATCTAAATATTTACGCACACCGCTGATAGTTTTACACATGAGTAAAATTAAATAATAACTGAAAATTTTAAGTATTAGTGTGAATTTTAAAATGAACAAATATTGAATTAAATATGAATTCTATGTATTCTTAAAACAACTCTGCAAGAAAAAACAGATACACTTCTTAAACAGATTGAAGGCAATCACATGGAAACAAAGTAAATTAGAACACTTTTTAATAGAAAAAAAACATTGATTCATATATTTTACAAAACTAATACATTGTAGTAAAAAAGAACTTATTTTTACATACTTGCATTTTTTAAGAGACACATGTTTACGACGAGCCAATTATTAAATGCCATCACCTCAGCTTTCGGGCAATGCAAATTATTTTTGTGATGACCACATGATAGTTTTTGGATCTTTTTGTTGCTACTTAGAGCACATAGTGCATCGAATTTGGGACACCCATATTGTTCCAAGTTGATATTTGGTATATTCAATGCATCTAGGTGTTTCTTTTCCACACAACGACCTTTGTAAGCCACTAGGTACTGGGTGGCGCTCTTGGTCTGCTCGTACAATTCTAAAAGCTTAGAGTTTAAACTTTCTAAAGGAGACACAATTTTTTCATGCCATGGGACAGAAAGGAAGACCACATATGTAATTTTTTCAACATATCGCACAGTTTTGTGATCTTTTGCACTCAGTTTTATGCTTATAAGGCGATAAGTTAAAACGAATGCTTGAAGCTACTTACGATTTTATGGCGATGTATACGTATTTACGTACTAAGAAACCCTCTTGAGTCTGAAATCCGTCAAAATGCACAATTACACAAATATTAAACATTGCTATTGAAATGTGTTAGCTGTTCTTGGAAAAAGAATTGTAAATTAGAGGCACGAAGAACTGCACTATATACACTTACTAAACAGTGAATAACACCATACACTTACTAACCAGTAAAATTAAAATTTATTGTATTCTTAGCTTTTGTGAGTAACTACGAACGCTTAAGTGAAGAATGTACTCAGAAAACTTGTACTTGTGATAATGCGCCAAGTAAAATTGTGTGTTGTAATGCAAGAAGATTTTAACGAAAGGATATGTTTAAATGTGCATATGATTTTTTTGTTTTTACTCTACCACTAGTATCTTAGACAAGTACCAGATTTTTTAAAAAAATTGACGAAGAGAACCTTTTCAACACAATCTGCACTCTAATTTTACACTTAAGAGTAACAGAGCATAATATAATTTTAAGGAAAATGAGTAATTAGCACGTAAATTTGAAGCCTAAAGTTCCAAACATGTCTATGCTCAATAAACGTCTATCTACGTTTAGAGATTGGCCACGCACAGATGTTGACATTAGGGACCTGGCCGAAAATGGATTGTATTACACGGGTGTCTCGGACGGAGTTAAGTGCTATTGGTGTGGAGGAGGGCTTGAAAATTGGCAAAAGGAGGATGTAGTCAGACACGAACACATAAAGTTTTATCCAAAATGTTTGGTAGCCCAACAAGGACCGATTGTTGACCCTAGACTAAAAGAAACACCCATAGATGAAATTGTACAGGTGTTGGATGAAACAAACAATAATGCCTATGTTTTTATAAAACCTGATGTAAAACTTTACTCCTCATACAACGACAAGGACGAACGACTTTGTAAAATTTGCATGGAATCGGAAATGGATGCTACTTTACAGCCTTGCGGTCATCTGGTGACATGCATGAGATGTACGAAGAGTCTCTCAACGTGTCCTATGTGCCGAACCAAAATTTTACATAAAATTAAAACGTACATTTGTTACTAAATAGTCTATTTATTAGTACATGTAGTAGATACAATTTCAAGTGATTTATTGAACACAGTGTGGAAGAATTGTAAAAGGGTGGTTTTGAGTTGAATGTCATGAAATTAACACTCGTACTACAGCAAAAAAGACTAATAAGGAAGTTTAAGACTTTTCTAAAAAGCATAAGACTTTTATCAAGGACTTGTGGAAAAAATCTTGTAGGAAAGACCTTTTTACCCCTTATAAATATATTGACTATTTTTATTATTATTTGTTGTTTGTTCATTACATGTTAAACCTATTTACTAAAGAGGAATTTTAAAATGCCTTAAAAAAAGGAGTTACTAAATGCTTTAGGAAAAATGTGTAAATGTACTTTAATGCAAGAAAAAGAACGCTTGAAATAAATATTCATCTAGCTATTATTTTTAGTACTTATCAATCATCTTGGTGTATTGTTTATTTTCTAAATTAAACCTTTCGTACTTTTAAATCTCAAAACAAAAAGAAAGGAAAAGTAACCATCTAGAATAGTAAACACCAAATTAAAAAAAAAACATTTTTAAAAATATTTTCTTATAATTTTTTACCTTTGCCTTTTTTTGTTGTTGAATAAACATTGTCATACAAAATTAGTATATTTGTTGTGTAGAATATTTTTTGAAAACACTGAATTGAAGAAAAAAAATCATTTATTGAAAAAAGAATCAACAGTTTATATATATTTGTAACAACATATCTTACAGGTCTTTTACATACATCTCTCTAACAGTATTGAAAATATCAGTGGTATTCAAATTCTCAAAAACATTTTCCTCCATTATTATGTAATAAAAGTTTAACAGTTTATTGCTCTGTCTTACAAAATTAATAGCAAACTCTTTCCAGTTAACAACACATAAAGCAAGGGCGAAAAATTCGCAAAAGCGTTCGTCAACGCTCATCGTCATACATTTATGTACAGATTGATTGACAATTTCATTCTTACAGCCTAAACAGTCAAAAAGAATATTTATATTTTTTGACACAATATCCTTTAGGCACTTGCAGAGAGAAGCTATGAAGCTTCTCTCCAACAATCAGATTTAATGGTATCACTGCAGTAAGGTTTGTAACTTTCACCAGGAAAACATTTTTTGATTTCCAGTTTCACATAATATGGCAACAAATACGTCAAAAGCGATATCTTCAATACATCTAACACATTGCCGTAGATTTCACACAGTTTAAAATACTGATCAGAATTCATAAACACACAGTTGGGCGAGAACTGAAAAGTATAATTTCTTTTCTGAAATACACGTTGTAAAACTAAGTGCATTTCCCCCACATCGAACACTTTAGAAAGGCAGACTTCTTTTTCTATAACTTTAACGTTGGAGGCAGTTGCAAAAGCGAAAAATGTGCTCAACTTTTGCATTAGAATGTACCATGTTTTTGGATGCAGGGAAACACAGTCCTTCGTTGGTTTCAAGACATTGTTTTCATGCAAAGCAAATTTACGTATGTGGACACGTGTGGAACCGTTGAAGTTATTGATTAGCACGAATAAATAGTCACCAAGGTGAAACACATTGTCAGGAAGTGATTGCATCGTCAAACTTAAGCTTTCCCTTGGAAACACCTGATCGTTGAAATACATTCTTTCACACACTTTGGGTCGATTTGTAAAACGCATCATTTTCAGAACTTTGAGGTACACGTTTTCAATAAAGCTTCAACTTAACCAAGAGATAAAGGCGAGTTCATTAACGTTGCTTGAAATTTCAGTTTATCGGTTTTTATTGTTATCAACTCTAGAATCATATGACGTAGAACGACTTTATCTCTGCAAAAAACTGAATCAAGTGGTGAGTTGCATTAACTTTGCTTGAAATTTCGGTTTATCGGCTTTTATTATTATCAAATCTAGAATCTACCAAGAGATTATATGACACGTATCCACACGTGTCCACATACGTAAATTTGCTTTGCATGAAAACAATGTCTTGAAACCAACGAAGGACTGTGTTTCCCTGCATCCAAAAACATGGTACATTCTAATGCAAAAGTTGAGCACATTTTTCGCTTTTGCAACTGCCTCCAACGTTAAAGTTATAGAAAAAGAAGTCTGCCTTTCTAAAGTGTTCGATGTGGGGGAAATGCACTTAGTTTTACAACGTGTATTTCAGAAAAGAAATTATACTTTTCAGTTCTCGCCCAACTGTGTGTTTATGAATTCTGATCAGTATTTTAAACTGTGTGAAATCTACGGCAATGTGTTAGATGTATTGAAGATATCGCTTTTGACGTATTTGTTGCCATATTATGTGAAACTGGAAATCAAAAAATGTTTTCCTGGTGAAAGTTACAAACCTTACTGCAGTGATACCATTAAATCTGATTGTTGGAGAGAAGCTTCATAGCTTCTCTCTGCAAGTGCCTAAAGGATATTGTGTCAAAAAATATAAATATTCTTTTTGACTGTTTAGGCTGTAAGAATGAAATTGTCAATCAATCTGTACATAAATGTATGACGATGAGCGTTGACGAACGCTTTTGCGAATTTTTCGCCCTTGCTTTATGTGTTGTTAACTGGAAAGAGTTTGCTATTAATTTTGTAAGACAGAGCAATAAACTGTTAAACTTTTATTACATAATAATGGAGGAAAATGTTTTTGAGAATTTGAATACCACTGATATTTTCAATACTGTTAGAGAGATGTATGTAAAAGACCTGTAAGATATGTTGTTACAAATATATATAAACTGTTGATTCTTTTTTCAATAAATGATTTTTTTTCTTCAATTCAGTGTTTTCAAAAAATATTCTACACAACAAATATACTAATTTTGTATGACAATGTTTATTCAACAACAAAAAAAGGCAAAGGTAAAAAATTATAAGAAAATATTTTTAAAAATGTTTTTTTTTTAATTTGGTGTTTACTATTCTAGATGGTTACTTTTCCTTTCTTTTTGTTTTGAGATTTAAAAGTACGAAAGGTTTAATTTAGAAAATAAACAATACACCAAGATGATTGATAAGTACTAAAAATAATAGCTAGATGAATATTTATTTCAAGCGTTCTTTTTCTTGCATTAAAGTACATTTACACATTTTTCCTAAAGCATTTAGTAACTCCTTTTTTTAAGGCATTTTAAAATTCCTCTTTAGTAAATAGGTTTAACATGTAATGAACAAACAACAAATAATAATAAAAATAGTCAATATATTTATAAGGGGTAAAAAGGTCTTTCCTACAAGATTTTTTCCACAAGTCCTTGATAAAAGTCTTATGCTTTTTAGAAAAGTCTTAAACTTCCTTATTAGTCTTTTTTGCTGTAGTACGAGTGTTAATTTCATGACATTCAACTCAAAACCACCCTTTTACAATTCTTCCACACTGTGTTCAATAAATCACTTGAAATTGTATCTACTACATGTACTAATAAATAGACTATTTAGTAACAAATGTACGTTTTAATTTTATGTAAAATTTTGGTTCGGCACATAGGACACGTTGAGAGACTCTTCGTACATCTCATGCATGTCACCAGATGACCGCAAGGCTGTAAAGTAGCATCCATTTCCGATTCCATGCAAATTTTACAAAGTCGTTCGTCCTTGTCGTTGTATGAGGAGTAAAGTTTTACATCAGGTTTTATAAAAACATAGGCATTATTGTTTGTTTCATCCAACACCTGTACAATTTCATCTATGGGTGTTTCTTTTAGTCTAGGGTCAACAATCGGTCCTTGTTGGGCTACCAAACATTTTGGATAAAACTTTATGTGTTCGTGTCTGACTACATCCTCCTTTTGCCAATTTTCAAGCCCTCCTCCACACCAATAGCACTTAACTCCGTCCGAGACACCCGTGTAATACAATCCATTTTCGGCCAGGTCCCTAATGTCAACATCTGTGCGTGGCCAATCTCTAAACGTAGATAGACGTTTATTGAGCATAGACATGTTTGGAACTTTAGGCTTCAAATTTACGTGCTAATTACTCATTTTCCTTAAAATTATATTATGCTCTGTTACTCTTAAGTGTAAAATTAGAGTGCAGATTGTGTTGAAAAGGTTCTCTTCGTCAATTTTTTTAAAAAATCTGGTACTTGTCTAAGATACTAGTGGTAGAGTAAAAACAAAAAAATCATATGCACATTTAAACATATCCTTTCGTTAAAATCTTCTTGCATTACAACACACAATTTTACTTGGCGCATTATCACAAGTACAAGTTTTCTGAGTACATTCTTCACTTAAGCGTTCGTAGTTACTCACAAAAGCTAAGAATACAATAAATTTTAATTTTACTGGTTAGTAAGTGTATGGTGTTATTCACTGTTTAGTAAGTGTATATAGTGCAGTTCTTCGTGCCTCTAATTTACAATTCTTTTTCCAAGAACAGCTAACACATTTCAATAGCAATGTTTAATATTTGTGTAATTGTGCATTTTGACGGATTTCAGACTCAAGAGGGTTTCTTAGTACGTAAATACGTATACATCGCCATAAAATCGTAAGTAGCTTCAAGCATTCGTTTTAACTTATCGCCTTATAAGCATAAAACTGAGTGCAAAAGATCACAAAACTGTGCGATATGTTGAAAAAATTACATATGTGGTCTTCCTTTCTGTCCCATGGCATGAAAAAATTGTGTCTCCTTTAGAAAGTTTAAACTCTAAGCTTTTAGAATTGTACGAGCAGACCAAGAGCGCCACCCAGTACCTAGTGGCTTACAAAGGTCGTTGTGTGGAAAAGAAACACCTAGATGCATTGAATATACCAAATATCAACTTGGAACAATATGGGTGTCCCAAATTCGATGCACTATGTGCTCTAAGTAGCAACAAAAAGATCCAAAAACTATCATGTGGTCATCACAAAAATAATTTGCATTGCCCGAAAGCTGAGGTGATGGCATTTAATAATTGGCTCGTCATAAACATGTGTCTCTTAAAAAATGCAAGTATGTAAAAATAAGTTCTTTTTTACTACAATGTATTAGTTTTGTAAAATATATGAATCAATGTTTTTTTTCTATTAAAAAGTGTTCTAATTTACTTTGTTTCCATGTGATTGCCTTCAATCTGTTTAAGAAGTGTATCTGTTTTTTCTTGCAGAGTTGTTTTAAGAATACATAGAATTCATATTTAATTCAATATTTGTTCATTTTAAAATTCACACTAATACTTAAAATTTTCAGTTATTATTTAATTTTACTCATGTGTAAAACTATCAGCGGTGTGCGTAAATATTTAGATTATGCATTAAATATCAAGAAAAGGCAAAAAGTTAATTTACTTTTCAGCACAGATGTGCACACATTATTTTTAAAACAGAAAACCCACATGCTATCCATTTTAACGTAGTAATGAATTAGATGTAAATTAAGAGAATAATATGAAGTATCTTGTAAAATACTTTATAGTTTCGTACAGTATTGGAATTTTGCTCTGCAATTTAAACTGCACAATATGCATAAGGTTTTCAAATAAAAGGAAGTTCATATTTAGTAAAATGTGTGGTTTACAAAAGCATAAAAGAAAAAGGACATTTAATTTAGAACTTCAAGGACAAATGGTTTTAATAAACTATTTTTCACGACTTCAAATGTGCAAGGAAACATGGTATGGGTCTTGCAAAGTTTCAAATAAAAGCAAAAAAAAATTACTCTTACAGGTTTTTATAATTATTTTTTACTATGCATAAAACACACTTTAAGAATCAAACTTTTAACAAATGTCTTAATTGTAAAATTAAAAATAAAAAGCAAATTGCATTTAAATGTTTGTAATAATATTTAAAGTATATATATATTTTTTTCAATTGTTAAACGTTTTTTAAAAATCTTCAATGTAATAATAATATGTGTAATAGTACCTAATATATAATTAAGAGTAAAAGCATCTAATTTTTAAAAATATAAATCCTTATATTTCAACCAAAAACAGTTTGTAAATCTGTATAATAAAAATTAAATCACTAAAATTTAGGAAGATTTATTTTAAAAAAAATATGCAAGGAAAGATTAATTAAAAAATAACAGTTGGTTTAGATTTTATAGCATAAATGATTTCAATACAATTACAACTTATTCAAAATGTGTACGTTCATAGTACGGGTCTTGTAAAGTTTTCAAAAGTTTACTCTTACTTAAGTGTGTACAATACTTAAAACAAAATTTCTGCATTGAAAATATGTGCTATAACATCTAATGTATAATTAATTTTTGAGTAAAAACATCTAACTTAAAAACATAAATCTTTATAGCAAAGAAAAATTTCATTTCAGATCTTGCATTTTAAAAACAATTTATAAAATTATGTAATAAAAAAGTCCTAAATACAGTATATGTGGTAAGACACGCTAAAAAATTTATTTAAAAACAATAAGATATAAGCATTTATAAAAATACTATTCAGAAAGACAAAGATAAATTGCAACGTTGTCCAAATATCGTCTAGTGTACGACACTGAGTTCTAGTTCGAGGGCACATAAGTGGTTTATCGCTGCTTTATACAAGAATTTTACGAAACGTTAAGTTTATTCTAGGCCATAATACATCCCCACGGGGCAAGCTGTGAAACCAAAATTGGTTTGTTGGATACTTCATCACAAGCAAGCTTCCATTTTCCAGAACAATTTTTAGAGAATTGTAGTTCTTTCTAGAAAACACAAATTGCCTTTTCTGTCCAAATGAAACAGACGCTATGGGTGCATTAAGATCCAAGTCCTTCTCATTGTCTTTATGGGCACCTATACAGTCCTTACCATCTTTATAACGGTTCACCAACACAAAATTAAATCTTGTGCCAATTATTCGTTCCACTTCTGCCTTTATTTCCAATAGTAAAGGAGACCAAGGCTTGGCTGCAATACAAGATCCGCTAAAGGCATAGCTTATTCCTACGTCTCCGTATGCTACAAGTAGCCGAGGCACAGTACATTTTTTACCATAAATTTCAATAGTAGTTTCCTCTTTCTTTAAGTACGTTAATTCGTTTTCCAATCGACAAAAATATGCCCAGCCTTCACGATCTGTAAACAGTTTACCATACTCATAACATAAAGAATCTTTACAATATTTCTGCAAACACAGTTCTTTGTCTGCACGCATTTTCTTTGCAGGTCTAATGTCCTTAGAATCCATGATTTATTTAAAAACAGTAAAAAAGGGCAGAAAAACCCCAAAACAAGATGCAAAGTAATTCAAAGACCCAAGATGCTCCAACTATGCTTTAAAAAGCCTCTTATTATCAAATAGTTTCTATCGTTATCTGTGACTCAGTGTTTAACTCCGTTCCTTCTGTTATCTTAATTAACTTACACGTGCAAAAACAATCCTTAGTCATATTCTCACAAGTTCCAGAGGCTTCTAATAATATCAATCTTATACGGTTCCTTGCCATCGCTTATAATATGTATACTATAAATCTTTGGTTAGTTACTTCTTATTTACCTAAAAATGTAATGTTTCATACACCGTTATGCCTGTGTGTCCTATTCATATCTCAAAGTCCTCCCCTCAAATTGTAATAATAATTTTCCCTACAAAACATTCACCCTTAAACATTCACATTTTCTTCAAGCTCATGTTGTATATAAATTCATTAAAATATAAAAAAGGTTTCCGTATTATAAATTCTATCTTACATGTAGTGTTCATACGCTTAAAATCTTCGCATATATTGGTTGGCCTCAATTACTTATGTTCTGAGTTCCAACGTTAGAGTATTAAGATAATCCCTTCGTCACTATTTCATAGCTAAAACCCCTATAGAAAGTTCCAGTTCGGGCATGTCATATGTGATTCATTGGCATGATGTAGTTTCATTTGCTTTTCTCACAATCAGAAAAACAACACCATTCTCCTAAATAGCAATGCGTTTAAAAGCTTTCTCATTTACTTAAGCTTGTATCCTATCGGTGACTACGTGTTTAACTCCTTCTGTTATCTTAATTAACCTACACATAAATCCTTAGTCATATTGTCACAAGTTCCAGAGTCTTCTATATTCTGATACTTTTCCTGTCATTACATACAATTCGCATACTTTAAAATCTTGGTAATAAACTTGTTATATAGCTAAGGTTTATAAATTCAACTTTATTTGTTTTTATATTCATATTCATTCTTCATAAGGGCACTATTCTCAAGGAAAAAAAAACACATACTTTCACTCCCTTAAGCTGTAAATTCACGAGTTAGTATTCTATATGTATTCTAAAAAGTAGGTGGTCGAACGGTTAAAGTGCTCGTGTAAAACGGGCGGCCGCGATTACCTTTTGCCGGGTTCAAATCTGTCTTTATAAAATTTTCTTAAAAAAAATTCTCCAGTCGAAAGTATCAAGCTACAAGTCTAGAGCTAGAAAATAAATCTTTTAAAACTAATTGTTACTTCTTCCACCACCAGATGGCTGTACCACAATTGTTCAAACCATTTTCTAAAAATAGCACATTCCCAGAATGAATGACAAAAATAAATTCGTTCCTTAGATTAACTTCTTTTAAAATCACTAGATGGCATCACCAGTCCAACACACTTACAACTAATTGGAAAATAAAAAATCATCAAATAAAACCAAGTCCCATAACGCATTCCTAGTACTAAGAAAAAAGCAAACACTACATTAATTCACCACCTGTAGTTAACTTTCTTACAGCCTAACGGATAGCGCACTGTACTACAGATCCCATGGTCCCCAGTTCGAATCCACGAAATTCCTTTTTAATTCAAAATAATAGGGTTTCTCATTTCCCCACCAGATGGAGCTACTTTTGATTCATTACCATGGCAACACAACAACGCCATCTTTACAATGACGTCACCACCTCAAGGCATCACCCTCTCCTTATCAGCAATCCTCCCCAACTCCTTATCAGCAGTCAACTCCTTATCAAACGGCGGCCATCTTGGAAAAAACGGTATAGAAACCCCCATACTACTAAAGATGTGTAAAAAGTGTTGTTTCGCTTTTTGTCAATTCTACGTTTCTGAGCAAAGGACAAAAGTTTTTAATTTTCATTTGTTTTCAGCAATTTTATTTATTTTTCAGTAATATTAGATAAGGTGTTAATACACTGCTGGCCACCCAAATTGCAACACCAAGAAAGACAAGAGATATCACAACAAAATTTATTTTGTAGATAACATGTTGACCAAGTATCAAATGATTAAATTTATAGACTTCTGTGAAGTGTGGTTCCTGCCAAAATCAGTAGCCAGAGTAGCCGCCATTGTTGGAGATCACCGCTGCCACACGCCTCGGCATTGATTCAAAGAGACTTTGGATGTGTTCTTGGGGTACAGCAGACCAAGCAGCTTCCACACGTTGCCAAAATTGATCTGGTGTGGCAGCTGGGGATGTATTCTGGGTCAATCGTTGAGCAACCATGGACCACATGTTTTCTATCGGCGAAAGATCCGGAGAGCGAGCTGGCTAGGGAAGCAATTCAATCTGGCGATTGACGAAGAACCCTTGGACAATGCGTGCCACGTGTGGTCGCGCATTATCCTGTTGAAATATGGCTGTGGGCAAGCCCTGAAGGTAAGGAAGGACAACTGGCTCCAACACCTCGGAGATGTAGCGCTGGCTGTTTAAAGTACCGGCAATGCGTACTAGAGGAGTGCGAGAGTGATATCCAATACCGCCCCATACCATAATACCCGGTGCAGGACCAGTGTGGCGGTGCATAACGCAGCTGTTCAGCATCCTCTCTCCACGGTGTCTCCAGACTCGAATCCGACCATCGTGGTGTTGCAGACAGAAGCGTGACTCGTCAATAAAGACAATTTCATTCCATTCTGCCGTCCACATCCTTCTTTCATCGCACTATTGGCGGCGGAAACGTCTGTGGTTCTGCGTCAAGGGTAGACGAAGCAATGAACGTCTTGCGGACAGACCACTCTGCTGTAAACGGCGTCGAATGGTACGCGCAGACACTGGATGATGCGGTACAGACTGAATGTGCTGTGCTATGGTTCGTGATGTGGCTGAGCGATCCGTCACTGCCATACGCACAATATGCCTGTCATCACGTGAAGTGGTGCACTGAGGTGGATGCGATCGAACACGTCGGTCCGTCGTACCCTCCTGCATCCAACGATCACATATCCGCATTACAGTTGTTTGGTTTCGTCCAACACGACTACCGATTTCCCTGAAAGATAATCCACAATCTCGGTAGGCCACTATCCTTCCTCTGTCGAACTCGGATACTTGATCAAAGATGATCGCTGTTTTCTACGAGGCATAATTGATCGTTTTTTTGAAAAAACCACAAGAAAAACACAATTGCCGTACTTGAAATCGTCGAAATCTCCAAGCCTTAAATAGCGCTTTGAAGTGGCGCCACAGGCGCGCGTGATGTGCGTCTGCGCTGAAATTCTAATCATTTTCATATCTCACCTCCGCTAATGCATGTTGTAAATTTCATATTATTTGCATGCTTCCTTCAGGGTGTTGCATTTACGGTGGCCAGCAGTGTATTTCAACAAAGCTTGAACTGAATTTAAAGATGTGCCGTAACCAAACAATAAGCATTGAGACAAATAAAGGCCATCTAAACACAACAGGCGGCGCTATTGTCGCTGACGTCATGATCGGGAGCTTATTCTGCTCTTTCTATTTCAATGATCTAAAAGGCAAATACATCAAGTTAATAATAAAATTTTACGACCTCCCATGAAACTGTAAATTTGAAGTTATTTCACTTTGAACCTTTAACTTTTTCTCGAAGGTAAGTGCAAAGCTTCTCTCTTTTAGAATTATAACAAACAGGTTTTATAAAATAATTGTCAGCAATTGGCAAATTCATTTTAAAAGATAGTCAATTTCTAACTGTTTTGGGCTCTCAAAGTTTAAAAAAATTTAATCCATTTTCATTACTACTTGTGGGCCTAACTCAGCTACAATCGATCGTATATCTTGGCATATCTCGACAAAAAAAGGAGGGTTCTTTTCTTTTTAAGACGTGACATAAAAAGCTACTCACATTTTTGGGTGATAGTTCAGCTGGGTTTTGTATGACGCAAGAAATGGGACAACTACGCTAAAAATCCTCTTGAAGTGTTCTTTTCGTCGTATGGTAAAAGACAATGATTATATCAAGCAGGTGAGCACTCAGACCTTTCCTTTGGGAAGGGCTGAAGATGATGAATGACATGACAAAATTTATTATACAACTCCGATAATCCGTACCAGAAAATTTCCGTTTCCAGACAATTAATAACTGCTAATAAATAAGCAGCTTTGATTTAGATGTTCATCAATGCACATTCAATGTTAAAGATCAAGGAAGCTTCTGATATCAAGAGAAAAATAGCAATTCGCCGACTCATCCAAATCCTATCCAGAGTTTCATATTCTTATGAATACAGTATGCTACTGTCAGTAACAGACTGGCTATAATGATAGGCACAGGAAATTGAACCATCTACCGGCCTCAGGTGGAAGAACTTTGAAACGAATTAAATTTTAACTCTCCGAGGGTTTCACATACATATATCCGTTCTATAACCTGTAGTTTTCCCTGCATGGCTTCCAACTAGTTTTCACCTCCTCGGTCAATAGACTCTTCCCTAAGATTCTTTCATCCAATAGGTGTGGTTATTTAATCATAATATGTGTTGTGGAGTAAAAGCGATACTGCACTCATGGCACTCAGAGGGGTTTAAACAATGCAGAATTATGAAATGAGAATTAATACGAGAAACTACCACGGTCTGTACTCAGTCAATGATCTTTTTCTCCTGAATGCATTTGCTTGCAAGGTTGACTGTTTGGTTGGCTTTTTATGGGGCAAGGGTCAGATTTGACCAAGCTGTGCCAAAAACTATTTATATTTAATAATTAGTAGTTTTCAAATGAAAGAATAAGCAAGCGATTATCCCAAGTTCTACTGTCTTCTCTTTGGAGCACAGCACTAGCTCTCTCTCTCTAAGGACAATTAAGTGCTGTCCTCCGATTGTTGTCTCTCCTCTGCCTTCGTTAGGACAAGGCAGAAGACATCCTTTTCCCCTCCGTTTTCGAGGAAATCCTAAGTTCTGCTCACATATAGGAATGGAAACTCGTCTTAATTCACCAAGCCAGGGTCCACTGTCGGTCATAACATAACAATGTAGAATTTCGGACGATACCATAGTTTACCAAGCAGAACTTTGTGGACTAAGGAAATGCATTTACTGGTATACCCAATCAGTATACTGATAATATAAAATTCATACAGATAATATGTCAGTCTTAAAACGATCGGAGCAATCACAATAGATGGGTGCATTTTTTGGAGGGGAGGGGGTAAAAGTCACGTTGAAATACATGGAAAGCTGCTGATTTTTGGAAATTGCTGATCAAAAGTTGAAGTTTCAAAAGACACATGTTGATATTGAAAAACTTATTTCTATAAGATTGAAAACGTCATTAGAAATGAATTAAACAGAATGACAAAAATCACTGGAGCAATACTAAAAAGGAAGATATACTTATACCTCATCGTAATGTAAATAAACCACAAAATCGTGATACAGATTTCTATATAAACCAAATAATCACCACATGAAACATTTGAAACTTATCAAGTTAAATTTCACAATAAAACAGATCTTTGCCTCTGCGTGCTGGAACACTTGAGAATAGTTGATCACGCAATTTATTCTTGCAACCACATTCGGGAAAAACTTCAAACACATCTATTTTGAAAATAATAGAGAGCGTGTTGAATAAGTTGTGTATGAGTAGCACCAGAATTTTTTAGAAAAGTGAATAGATTTGAAGATTTCGTACTTCTCTTTCTTGTATTAGCTCTAAATAATTTTCACAAATGTATGTGGCACAGAAATCGAAATCATTTGTATGTTGGCGAATGGCAACAACCGGAGATAAACCACATAAAATCAATGTCTACTTATTTTACCGATTCGTTTAAATGTTTTGAGCTTGAAACTATAAAATACAGAAAAAAGTTCTCAGAAAAGCTAGCCGCTATAATGAAATTCTTCATACGTCTGATGATAGGCGAAGAATCTGGAAGATGGAGATCAGTACATGAAAAAAAGGTAAAGATGTAAAATCCGGGGCATGTTTATCGCCAAGCAATTTTTGTAGCCAAATCAAGATGGCGTCCAAAGCCAGTATGTTCGTTAAAAAAACGCAGACTTTCCTAGGCGAAAAACCTTTTGTATAGGGTTGCCATAAAGCTGGATCAAAACAAAAAGGTTACCATGTTTGGCGATAAATCGCTATTGCCCCGGATTCGACATCTCCACCGAAAAAAATGTGAGTGAATGAGAAAATAAGTTGATGTTAAAATATAGCGAATCGGTCTTTCAAGTAAATAAAATGCAATTGAAGTAGGCGTCCATAAGTTTAGATGTTAAATATACCGAATCGGTCTTTCAAGTAAATGAAATGCAATTGAAGTAGGCGTCCAGAAGCTAATTGCAATAATATGACTGGGATATGAACTTTTCCCCACGCACTGTATTAGTAATGAAGGATTAATCCCAGTAAGAAGTACACGAAATGACTAATTTTATTCCATTTGATGTTATGAAATGTGAATTCCAATACTTCTATTGATTACAAACGAATTTAAATAAGGCAGGAAAGTGAGTTTTGCGCGGCTCTTCTAGTTGTGTATTGGTCTTCTAGTTGTGATTTCCGTTCAGATGACGTCCGGACAGGATACACTATATTTTTTAATGTAATAAAACTCAATAGTACTGTCTCATCGCCAAACGGCTATTTGGATAGGCATAATACGGTTTTCCATATTCCAAATCATCGTGAATTGCTGATGGAAAATTATTGCCAATTGGTAATGGTACCTTGTTTTTTAGTCTAACCCAATAAGAAATACTTCCGTATTTTTCGATTGGACATGGATGTCTAAACGTCCCACTTCAGCCAAAACGTGAATGAAATGGTTGTGGTGTGCTCGTGGCATTTCTACCCCAAATTATTTGACACAATGCAACTATCAAAGATTGATCTCACTTTAAATTGTAGGTCCCGGTCTACTTAACCTTCAAATAATAAAATAAAAAAAATAGAACGACAAATCAAAGATCGGACTGTTTTTAAGACAGTCGTTTCTTACAATTCAATTGAAATTGAACACTTCTTTCGCAGTCACTAATAAAATGAATTCATGCTAAATTTTTTAAATAAATTCTTCCCTCGCGTTTTATTATGATTTGTGACACACTATACCAATTCTACAAGACTATTTATATGCTCCACTCCCATTGAATTTTCGGGCTATAATAACATGTAAGGCTTGAAATTCAAAATAATTGACAATTTCAATTCAATGTGAAATCGTAGAAAGTATTTCAAACAATATAAAATTCCTTTTCGTAACTTTTTATCCAGTTAAAGATACATGCAGGAAAATGCATTGTTATTTTCAGCACGAAAGGAATTGTCCCTATTTTTGCATTACGCAACTATACGAAACTCCCCGTTATTCAAGATATATGATAACTGATAACTACGTGATACGTAGCAGGCAGCAGCTAAATAAGTCATTTTCCAAGGTTAATTCATTTACTGTTGACAGGTGTGGTTTTATCATCAGTCTACAACTCTAAAAATAGTTTCAGATGTTTTAGCCTTCCATTAAATCTTTCTTATATAAGTATTCTCTTTAGACTAATTTTTAAAAATACGAGCAATATACTAAATTTGATGCTTGCCCTGTACAAAACATTGTATATCACCAGATGCCTTAATCCCTTTATCTTCGTGAAATACTTTTTATTCTCCGGCGAAGGAAAACCCGAAAACATTTTGTGTGTCCATATAACTTATTAATGGGGAAACTGTTTTGTATACCTAACAATATATGGTGGTACAAGTTACCTGCATCTACTACGGAATGTATTCGACATACCCACATATATGTAGGAAAGGTGTAGACAAGATAATATTGTGTATAGCGTTCCCGGTGGTGGTGAACGGACGTGTGGTACGTACGTATCTTAGACGAAAGATTAAGTCTGTGCGCAAAGAAGTAACTAAGCTAGTTTCCACACGGGACAAGAACTCGCCTTGGAGCCCCCCTCAACGACAAACCAAACCAAAACCCTCCCCGACAACATCTGATATCGCCCCACCACACATTAATTCCACTAGTCCAAATTTTTTTTATTCAACTTAGATGGTAAATGCTTGATTTCAAAGGTAAATAGATTAATTTCCAGTAATTTCATTTTTAGTACAAGATAAAATACCTAATTAATTCCAAGATATTTCATTGTTTATTTATTTATTTATTTATTTATTTCAATTAACGTCACACTGGAGCAACACAACGGGCTATTGGTGACGGTCCGGGATCAATCCCAAAGGGAAAGATCCGAGGACAACACCACGTAATTTTGAACCACGGTCAGATGACGAGGCAACACCTGAGCTGGCACCCCACTCTCCAAACTTCCACACCACGCCAACGTGAGGACATTTGAGGCCACGACAGATTTAACGTGCACCAGCCCCCTTTGTACACGACGGTGTTTGGCTGGATTCGAACTCGCAACCCTTCGGTTGCTAGTCCGTTACTCTTCCAACCGGGCCACCGCGGCCCGATATTTCATTGACAAATAATCTAAGAGTAACATGTTTGGTATATTCTTTCACACTTATCGCTGCAAATGAAATGAAAAGGTTTTATCAAATGATATCGGGATATGTGTGGGCTTAATCAAAATCAACAGACTGTTGCTTTAGAATAGGATATTTAATTATGCTAAATACAGAGACTGTTATGACATTTTTTGAAAGTTTTTGATGAGCTGTAAAAAATTGTATGCTACGAAATAATTTTATTTTCGCTGCAGTTAAATAGTTAAAGTATAACCTATCGTCTGCTAACTCAGAGTTTTGTTTACTTTCAAAATGGCGCTTTTAAATAAGCAATGGATGGAAGGCTATGTTTCCGCTCTTTCCGAAGAGAATTATGCTTATTCAATTATTCATAAACGCTGTAAAAGTCATGTTTTTTCTATATCTAAAGGTACGATAAGTAATATTATTAGTGAGAAAGGAATAAACGCGTAAAAGTGGAAAAATACTTATCCAAAAAAAGAATTTCTGAGAATATTTGTAAAGATCTTTAATTTTAAAAGAGAATCCGCCAAGTCAAAGGACTATTACAAAGTCATTAAAATGTTCAGTTTCAACTGTAAATAAAATAATTAACAGTGATTTGAATCTTAAAAAGGCCAAAAAATACAATGTTCATCGTCTATCTCTACGACATATTGCAGAACGCAGAACTCGTTGCAGAATTCTGCATGAGATGCATTTAGCTGGAGAAAGAAAAATGTAACAATAGCGGAGGCGTGGGTGTTAAATGATTGCAATACGTCTCAGCTAGACGGAGTGCGTGAGCTATTTTTCATCCTCTTCGCTTGCGCAAGCGCAGTAGTCAAGGACTCTTAACAGGAAACTTCCTGGTCTGCAGCCCGCCTTCCTAGACTCTTAGGCGCAAGATGTCACGGTAACTTTAACGTGAGAACTTTCTCTGAGATTTATGATTATTGCAGGTTTTGCATATGATGGAAAATTAAAAGCAAAAAGAGAGGAAATTTTTTTAAAAATCAACTCCCACTTTTTTTCAAGACCATATTTTATCCACAATATAAAAAAAGAAATACCATATCTTCACCCACAGTGCCAACAATCAGTAGATCTGCATCACGGTAAAGCAAAAACGGTAAAGCATCACGGTAAAGCACATCTAAATCCAGTATTAAATTCTTGGAAAAAATAGAACAAGAAACTGGTATCAAGTCAATACCCTTTACTGTTATTCCTGATAAATCTCCAGATCCATGAACTTTTGTGCATTTGGACTTTTAAAACGAGCATTATCGAAAAGTCGACCGAAAACCATTCAAGGATTTTGGAAAACTGTGCAACAAGAATTAGAAATAACAGATTTTACTCAGCTTATTATCTTGAGTATTATACTTAGACATTTTACACAATCTCTTCATCTATTGACAAAATGTGAAAAACAATTAATTTAAACACCAGAAAGCTTGAACTAAAACTTAACTTTACGGGCTTTTTCGGCTGCAAACATTTTACAATGTCCTCAAAAGATAGCTTTGAAGCTAACTTGTGCTCTATTGATATGAAGCTCAGGTTGGTTAGTCGTTGTTGTCCTGTTAAGTTTCTGATGTAATTTTTTATGATCTTAAGTTTGCTAAAACTCCTTTCATTTGATGCTACTGAGACTGGTATTGTGAGGAAAATTCTCAACGCTGTCGTTATGTTGGTGGACGCGTCTTCAAGTCCGTTCTTGTATATTAACGTCAGAAGACTTGACGGTGTAGCCGTTTTCATATTAGGGTTTAAATCCAAGGCATGATACTTAAAACTCTCCACTTCTATCGACAGCTAGTCCCTGTCTAAGTCTTCTTTATATGTGGTAGCTAACTCAAGTGCCTGGTTCTTCAATTCTTCTCCATTCATTGTTTCAAACCAAGCTTCATTAAGGAAACCACATAAACTATTCATTGTTTTGAATGACTTGAAACCTTTGCCTCAGTTCATTCAAAATCCGATCTATTATTTGTATAATCAATAATCTGAACTTTTTTCCTTCTGAGAATTCATAGCTTTCAGCTTCGCCCTTCTCATCAAACATCCGCTTCTTCCTCCTCCGTACTTCTTTAAAATAAGTATCTAGGTTAAGCTTTCCTGCTATTTCTTCACAGTCTGCATTTAGCTCCTTTTATAGTTTTTGGTTTTTGTAGTCTACTAATAAGTTTTTCCCTCTTCATTTTT
This sequence comes from Meta bourneti, assembly GCA_933210815.1. Taxonomy (NCBI): domain Eukaryota; kingdom Metazoa; phylum Arthropoda; class Arachnida; order Araneae; family Tetragnathidae; genus Meta; species Meta bourneti. Next base: position 86,988,605 of record OW119929.1, read on the forward strand.
ATCATACGTAAATATCTATAGTAAAAAAAATACTCGGCCAATTAGCGCCCCCAATCCGGCGCCCGGGGCACATGCCCCGTCTGCCCTCACCTAGTTACGTCCCTGTCTGTGCGTTTGTCTGTAGCGAATATGGGTATTGTATTGACCCTGTCTGTCGTTATAGAAATAGATATCCCATTTTTCATATGGGAGGTTAAAGATGGTTGGTTGAGTTCATAGTAGTGAAATATATAAGTAGACGGAGTATATTGCTTTTGAGAGGAGCTTCAAAGAGTGTGACCAACATGTCTACTAGTAGTCACGTGACTTGCTTGACCGATTTGGCATTTTATAGCCTCGTTTGGCGATATAACATCTTATGACAGAGTAGGAGTGTGAATGCGCATTTTAAAATAGTGGCGACAAAAACGGTGAAATCGCCAGTCTACTACTATGTCACGCGGACCAATCAGATGATGAATCAATGGATGATCGTATTCTCCCGTCCCGCGCACCAATCAGGTGATGAATGTTTCCTCCCAGCAGACGAAAGTAGTCCAAGGGTCGCGTTACTACTTGTTTTGGTTACATGTCATGGGCACATAAAAAGGTACCATTACTCACTCTAATTTCATATTTTCTCTATTGTTTTGGGTTTTATGGCGTAAAGGCTATATTCGGCCACGCTGCGCCAAAAGTAAAACAGACAACCCCAAGTCAGGAACATACACACAGAAAGTTTTACTGACTCAGAAGAGAGTAATACACCCAGGAAGGAATCGGACCTGCGCAGTCTACAACTAATACATTACTAGCGCAGTGGGAAAATCCACTGAAGTGCAACAATTCGATAACGTACCAAATGTAGGACATTTTCCTGGCGTTGTCAGCTCGCTAAGGCCCAACAGGCAGCAGCAGTTTGTGTTTCATTTGATTCACTGTTCTATTTTCTATCTATCGGTTTATGCTATGTATATGTGGGGCCGCGGTAGCCCGGTTGGAAGAGTAACGAATTAGCATCCGGAGGGTTGCGAGTTCAAACCCAACCAAAGACCGTCGTGTGCAAAGGGGGATGGTGCACGTTAAATCTGTGTGGCCTCAAATGTCCTCACGTTTGCGTGGTGTGGTTTAGAGAGTGGGGTGCTAGCTCAGGCATGGCCTTGTCATCTGACCGTGGTTCAAAATTACGCGGTGTTGTCCTATGATCTTTCACTTTGGGATTGATTCCGGACCGTCGCCAATACCCCGTTGTGTTGCTTCAGTGTGACGTTAATTAAAATACCTACCTATCCGTCGACTTATGCTATATGTGCGTGTCGTTACATTTGCGAGCAGTAGAGGCAAGGGTATCTGCATTTTTCGTGACGGTCAATTTTCAAGTTACTTCCCCATACCTACTAAGGAGAAAGATTTAATTGTAAGTCAAAAAAGCGTAATGTATACGATATCTTCTGCTTACAATAAACTATATTTAGGACTGCATGGTTTAGTATTAGAAAGGACCTCCGAAAAGTGACCGGTACTGTCTGCTTCTGGAACCTTGACTGGAAATGATTAACTTCTGCCTCATTTGCATCGCATTGCACTGTCTAACACTTCGACGTGTCCACTTTATGGACATGTGAATATGAACAAAGACCACTTTTTGGTTCGTTCTGAGCTTCGTGACATCGAGTGTACAGTTTTATCTGTTTCTGACGTGACTCTGTCAAACTGAACTGCAACGCATGACATGCTCCGAAGAGCCAGAAATAGACGTAGGATAAAAAAGAAGTATTAGATGGCAATAGGGTAGGTAGTTGAATTAACGTCGCTCTGGAGAAGCACAGCGGGTTATTGGCAACGGTCCGCGATCAATCCCGAAGGAAAAAATCCGAGGACAACATCTCGTAATTTCCAACCACGGTCAGATAACGAGGTCAACACCTGAGCTGGCACCCCATTCTCCAAACTTCCACACCACGCCAACGTGAGGCATTTGAGACCACGGCAGATTTAGCGTGCACCAGCCCATGTACACGACGGTCTTTGGCTGGACCGAGTTTCGAATTCGCAACTATACGGTTGCCAATCCGTTGCTATTCCAACTGGGCTACAGACGCCCCAAGTTTTAGAAAGGATGGTAGGTAGGTATTTAATTAACGACGCGCTGGAGCAAGACAACGGGCTATTGGCAACGGTCTCGGATCATCCCCTGAAGAGCACGATCTGAGGACAACACCACGTAATTTTGAACCACGGACAGATGATGAGGCCATATCTGAGGTGGCACCCAACTCTCCAAATAGAAAGGAAGGAGAGGTTCATGACTTGACGCAGCATGATTGTTTTTTATTGCACAAAAGCCAGATCTGGCTAAGCTATGTTTTTATGTTTCAAGTAAATGGTTAAATGCACACATAAGGAAAGATTTACTGGCACAGAAGAGAGAAATACACCCAGAGTAAGTTAGAGGAATCTGACATGCGCTGTCTACAACTCCCATGCTGCTAGCTCGGTGGGCAAACCCATTAAGCCACGTCGATTACTTGACACACTCAAGGTGACATTAATTCTAGTGACACTACTCAATATGCACGTAGATAGTAGACATAATTCATATCTCACCTATCAAATGAGGTCAGATCATCTATCTCATTCATCATCTCGAGAAAGAACAACGATTATAAATTCAAATCAAATGAACAGACTAGTATGAGTTTTATGCATACTCTACATTTCTGGTTTAAAAATAATCCCGATAGTACGATTTTACATGATAATGTATCTGATTTATCATAGTTTTCAAAAGGTAGCGAAAACGTGACTGATAGCAGGCTAGGAAGTTGCATCTGATAAATGACTGATATCGATATATTTCTCAAGTTCATTTGAACCATGGACTCCTCCAAACGCAGGTATAAAGTACCCAGAAGTTCGAGAATGTTTGCAATCCAGCGAAAACAACGAGAAACAGCAAAAAAAAAAGCATAAGATTCGACATCAAACGAGCCTTGATCGTCAATATTGTAAACAAAATTATTTTTGAAAATGGCAGAGAAAAAGACCGATGTGTAAACTATCATAAATTAATCAAAATAAATTATTTCGACCCGAATTTTGATTATCTATCCAGGGGTGTCAAACTGGCGGCCCCAGAGGTAATTTTTTGTGGCCCACGATGCTCTAGTTCAAATCTTGCTCCTTTTCACACTATTGTGGTAAAATTGAAGAAATCAAAAACGAATTCGATAAACGTTTTAATGATTTCAAAGAGTTACGAAACATTTTTTCTCCTTTTATTAGGCCTTTTTCCTTTGAAGTTGAAAATGCTCCCACTTCGATACAACTGGAATTAATTGATTTCCAGAATGATTCGGTTTTAAAAGGCAAATATCGAGAAGTAGGAATTCCCAAAATATATTCTTATTTAGGTGAAAAATACCCGGAAATTAAAAAGTTTGCTGCACAAATTTTATGCTATTTTAGTGTCATCATACTTGTGTGAGCAACTATTTTCGTCCATGAAATTAAATAAAACGGCCTACAGATCAAGATTAACTGATAAACATCTATCTGCCTTAATGAAGATTGTCTGTTCTCCCCCCAGTCTTTGAATCCATATATTGGAAAACTCTCTAGTAGGAGGAAAGCGCTGGCAAGTTTCCGGTAAAAAAATAAATTTTAGTTCTATAAATACATTAAATTAAATAAACGTTTAAATAAAATCAATTATATAGCAATATTATAAATTATTACCCTAAATTCACTTAATTACATAATGCGTTTTAATTATCCTATCCATATTCCTCAATCCTCACTTCAAAATATAATTTTAAGAAAATTTGTAAATGTGATGTGGCCCGCGTGAATCTTACCAGTTGCATTAAATGACCCGTGTTTTAATTGAGTTTGACACCCCTGATCTATACAAAAGTAATAGTAGGCTATCAAAAATGAACAGTCGAAAATGCCATCGCGTCGCAATTAAAATTACAAATAAAAATATGATGGTAGAGCGACAAAGGCAACCAGCTGGGCTGACTAAATCAGCTTACTTCCCATTTGCGGACTAGGAAAGGACAATCTTTAACTTGAATGAAAGAAATTTACTACATTTAATGATTGACGTGTCGCACTATGGTAAGTTTTTGCAATACGACGGGGAGGACTTATTAGACCGGACCCGACTTAAAGTGGAATCCAGATCACTATGAACAACCATGACAAGACCGTGATTCGAATCCAAAGTCTATGGAACCGAAGGTCAGATGCGCTAACTGATCACTTAATAATCTCGGAAAATTTTACGATTCAAAATATTTTATTACAAAACTAACAGATCGGCCCGAGAATTGAAAATCATCTACCGGTCTCGGGATTTACGAAAACGTTAAGAGAAAATTATGCAGTGAAAAACAATGCCGAAATGTGCCGAATTTGGGTAGATATTTTAATTAACGTCGCACTGAAGCAACACAACGGGCTATTGGACGACGGTCAGGGATCAAACCCGAAGGGAAATATCAGAGGACACAACGCCACTTCATTTTGAACCACGGTCAGATAATGATGTTACACCTGTGATCTGGCACCCCACTCTAAAAACTTCCACATCACGCCAACGTGAGGACATTTCAGGCCACGAAAGATTCGATGTGCCCCTATCCCCGTTATACACGACTGTCTTTGGTTGGATTCGAACTCGCAACCCTATGATTGCTAATCCGTTACTCTTCCAACCGTGCTACTGTGGCCCATTCGGGTATAGGATTCACTCTAAAGGAAATAATATCCGTTCTGTTCGTATCATTATTTATTGGTCTACGATTCTAAAATTAATTTATTACCTTTTTCTAATGAATATCCCTGTATGCACGGTGACGAGACTAGAACTTTAACAATTCCTGACTATTATTTATTGAGTTGACCTTACCAATATTATTTCTAATATCATTTTTGTTTGTTTTTTGTTTCCTGAACAAAGCGTCTAAGCTTCCTAGTACACTGTTTGATCAGGTAGTTTTATAAAATCCAATTGCACAGCTTTCAGCAAGCTTAATTTATTTTATCATTCACTCATTGTCTTGTTTGTTTTTATTTAAATTTCTGTTTAAAACAAATTTTTCTTGCCAAATAATACAGTTTTCATCTTTTTACTTTACGAAACCTACAGGGCCTCAACAAAGCACCAGCCTCTGGTGAATTTCCTGGTGGAAATCATTTGTCACAAAACCTGATTCATCGAATTAAACGAAAGCATTCAAGTTTTTTGACGTGAATACGTCTTTAAAACCGGTATGGAGGTCATAGGTAGAAACTTGCGCGTCACGAAAAGTGTTGATAACAAAAGGCCCCATAACTCCAGGGGAATCAGCCTATAGGGATAAATGACCTACCATCGTGTAGAGGAAGGTAGGCCGCGTCTACCAGGTCGACCACTAATCCACTTCCCCTCTGACCTTTGTACCGCGTAGTGGAGGAAATGAGTCACATTTCTGGCATACGCTGGCCTGTTTAACCGCTGTAACTTCAGTTCTAATCGACGGGTCGTGGCGAGTGCGTGTTTAAATTAAAGAGAACGACGAGTTCTACAATTCGATATGACTAGTTGACAGTTTAAACCATTTGTGTGAAAATTGTATGCAGTGGAAAGTGACTATTTGTCGAAGATTTCATTATGAAGCCAAAATATCACACTAAATTTCAATTGTGGCATAAGAAACGTAAACAGGTTGAAAGAGCAGTTCAAGACGAACAAAATGATACCGAGAAGTCAAAACATATGACAAGAGCGGAGAGATCTAGAGCTCAATGAAGGCGCAAGAAGTTTTGTTGACATTTAGGAGATGTGTTGTCATGGTGGAATGACTGGTAACGTCATCTGGTGATGGGATGAGCAACCCTATTATTTTAATTAAAAAGTAATTTCTTGCATTCGAAAGCGGGGCCATAGATCTGGGCGCTAGCCACTGGGTTGTTGGGACTTAGTTATTAGTGGTGAATTAATGTAGTGTTTGCTTTTTCTCTCTCGGACTTGTACTTTTTTCTTAATACTAGGAGAGTGCTATTTTTAGAAAATGGTTTCAAAAATTGTATGGGGGAGTTTAATAAATGCTTTTTACAAAATAACTGGTAGCTGCATCTAGTGAGGGGTTGAACGTACCTTACTGAAAATACTATAATATATATAAAATATAAGGGATCTACGGGGCTTTGTTAATTGACTAGTACCGCCATATAGGGGTAATTTTTAAACTAATGTATTTTATATTTGTATAATTGTATTAAGATTTTGTGTATAGGTTAAAATGTTATTTTCTAAATTTATTTCTCAAAATGACTGGTACCGCCATGTAGTGATGGAATAAATTAAGAGAATATTGTTTAATATAGTTTTTTTAATATGATACGAGGATATATGTGTGAAAACATTTGGAATAAAATAAAAGATTATCTTAAAATAATACCTAACGTTGGAATTCGGAACACAAGTAATTGAGGACAACCGATAATATGCGAAGGATTTTAACCGCTTGAACCGTGTATGTAAGATAGAACTTATAATACGGAAACATTTTTTAAAATTTATATTTTATAAATTTATATACGGCATGTTCTTGAAGAAAGTGTGAATGTTTAACGAAGAACGTATGTTTAACGAAGAACGTCATTACTGTAACTCGAGGGAGGACTCTGAGAACTGAATAGGATACAAATGCATAATTCTGTATGAAACATTATATTTTTAGGTAAATAAGAGGCAACAAACCAAAGATTTTATCGTATACTTATTATATTCGATGATAAAAGTGATTGATATTATTAGAAGCCTCTGGAACTTGGGACAATATGACTGTGTATATGACAAACGTGGGAAATTTTTGTACTGATTAGATGCAATATTAGGCAAATACATTCTACCAAAGATTGGTGATGGTAAAGTGTCAGATTGAAAGTCTAGAAGACTCTGAAACTTGTGAGAATATGACTAAGGATTGTTTTGCACGTGTAGGTTAAGTTAACAGAAGGAGCGGAGTTAAACACGGTGTCACAAATAACGATAGAAACTGAAAAACTATTTCATAAATAAGAGGCTTTTAAAAGCATAGTTGGAGCATTAGCTTATATCTCTTGGTCTTTTGAATTACTTTGTGTCTTTTTTGGGTTTTCTGCCCTTCTACTGTTTTTAAATAAATGATGGATTCTAGTGATATTAGACCTGTAAAGAAAATGCGTGAATACAAAGAACAGTATTTGCAGAAATATTGTAAAGATTCTTTATGTTATGAGTATGGTAAATTGTTTACAGATCATGAAGGCTGGAGATATTTCCGTAGATTGGAAAACGAATTAACGTATTTAAAGAAAGAGGAAACTACAATAGAAATTTACGGTAAAAAATATACTGTGGCTCGACAACTTGTTGCATACGGAGACGAAGGAATAAGCAATGCCTTCATCGGATCCTGTATCGCAGTCAAGCCTTGCTCCTTTACTATTGGAAATAGAGGCAGAAGTGAAACGAATAATTGGTGCAAGATTTAATTTTGTGTTGGTCAACCGATATAAAGATGGTAAGGACTGTATAGGTGCCCATAAAGACAACGAGAAGGACTTGGATCTTAATTCATCTATAGCGTCTGGTTCATTTGGACAGAAAAGACAATTTGTGTTTTCTAGAAAGAACTACAATTCTTTAAAAATTGTTCTGGAAAATGGAAGCTTGCTTATGATGAAATATCCAACAAACCAATTTTGGTTTCGCAGCTTGCCCCGTGGGAATTCATCATGCCTTGAATTAACGTTTCGTAAAATTCTTATATAAAGCAGCGATAAATCACTTATGTGCCCCAAACTGGAACTGAGTGTCGATAGGGATGTACACTAGACGATATTTGCAGAACGTTGCAATTGATCTTTGCCTTTCTGAATATCATTTTTATAAGTGCATACACCTTGTTATTTTAAATAAACTTTTTGCGTGTCTTACCCCATGAACAATATTTTGTATAAGTTTTTTCTTTAATTTCAGTTCTATAAATTGTCTTTTAAAATGCAAAATCTGAAACGAAATTTTCTTTGCTATGAAGATTTATGATTTTTAAGTTAGATGTTTTTACTCAAAAATTAATTACACATTAGATGCTATAGCACATATTTTATTGCAGAATTTTGTTTTTAAATATTGTACACTTAAGTAAGAGTAAAATTTTTGAAACTTTACAAGACCCGTACTATGAATATGTTTCCTTGAACATTTGAAGAAGTTATAAAAGTACTGATACCCTTTATCCTACAAAATCTAAATCAAATGTTATTTTTTAATTAATATTGCCTTGCATATTATTTTTTTACTTTAAGTAAATCTTCCTAAATTTTAGTGATTTAATTTTTATTATACAGATTTACAAACTGTTTTCAGATGAAATTTTCTTTGATATAAGGATTTATAATTTTAAAAGTTACATGTTTTTACTCCAAAATTAATTATATTTTAGATACTACTACACATATTTTAATACGAAAGATTTTTAAAAAACGTTTTACAATTGAAATATGTACTATAAATATTATTACAAATATTTAAATGCAGATTTGCATTTTATTTTTAATTTTACAATCGAGACATTTTTAAAAGTTCGATACTTAAAGTGTGCTTTAGGCATAGTAAAAAAATAATAAAAACCTGTAAGAGTAAAAAAATATTTTTTTGCTTCTACTTGAAACTTTACATAAGATGAAGCATGATGATTTGCTATGAAGATGTTTCTTTGCACATTTGAAGTAGTAAAAAGTATGAAAAGTCATTCGTCCTTGAAATTCTAAATTAAATGTTCCTTTTTTAATGCTTTTTTTGCAAACCATACATTTTACTAAAAAACTTCCTTTTATTTATTTGAAAACCTTGTGCATATTGTGCAGTTTAAATTGCAGAGCAAAATTCCAATACTGTACGAAGTTATGAAGTATTTTACAAGATACTTTGTACTGTTTGTTCTCTTAACTTTTAAATGTACTACATTGCTACGTTAAATGGATAGTAAGTGGGTTTTCTGTTTTTGAAAATAATGTGTACATTTCTGTGCTGCTAAGCAAATTAACTTTTGTCCTTTCTTTATAGTTAATGCTTAATCTAAAGATTTACTCACACCGCTGACAGTTTTACACATGAGTAAAATTAAATCATTACTAAAAATTTTAAATATTAACGAATTTTAAAATGACCAAATATTATTGAAATAATGGATTAAATCTGAGTTCTATGTATTCTTAAAACACTCCGTAAAAACAAACACAGATAATTCTATAACAGATTGAAGAAACCCATATGGAAACAAAGTAAATTTGAACAATTTTTAATAGAAAACATCATGATTCATATATTTTACAAAAATAATACACATTGTAGTAAAAAAAAACTTAGTTTTTACATACTTGCATTTTTTAAGAGACACATATTTTCGACGAGCCTATTATTAAAAGCCGTCACCTCAGCTTTTGGACAATGCAAATTATTTTTGTGATGAACATATGATAGTTTTTGGATATCTTTGTTGCTACTTAGAGGACATAGTACATCGAATTTGGACACCCATATTGTTCCAAGTTGATGTTTGGAATATTGAATGCATCTAAGCGTTTCTTCTCCACACAACCACCTTTGTAAGCAACTTGGTACTGAGTGGAACTCTTGGTCTGCTCGTACAATTCTAAGAGTTTTGAGTCTAGACTTTCAAAGGGAGACACACTTTGCCATGCCATGGGACAGAAAGGAAGCCCATACACGTGATTTTCAACATATCGCAATTTTGCGATCTTTGGCACTAAGTTTATGCTTATAAGAAGATAAGTTAAAGCGAATACTTGAAGCTACTTGCGATTTTATAGTGATGTATCCGTAGTCACGTTCTGAGAAATCGTGACTCTGAAATCCATCAAAATCTACAATTGCACAAACATTAAACATTGCTATTGAAATGCGTTAGTTGTTCTTGGAAAAATAATTGTATACTCGAGGCACGAAGAACCATGCACTTACTAATCAGTAAATAACACCATACACTTACTAATCAGTAAAATTTAAATTTATCGCAGTCTTATCTTTTGTGAGTAACTGAACGCATAAGTGAAGAATATACTCTGGAAACATGTGCTTGTAATAATGCGCCAAGTTCAATTTTGCGTTGTAATACAAGAACGAAAGGATATATTTAAATGTGTATGTGATTTTTCATTTTACTCTACCACTTTTATGCGCTGAATACAATTTAATTCTACGACTAAACTTGAGCAAGAAAATAAGAACATTACCAAATATAATTTATAAGATAAACGTATTTTGACTTTCTTTAAAGTATACTGAATTCTCTTGATTCTGCAGTTTTATCTTTCTAAAATTACATCAGCAAATTGAATTATTTATTTGTGGGCACACATGTCTTTGCCTTTGTTGTAAGGAAACAAGTGCCAGATTTTTAAAAATTGACGGAGAACATTTTCAACTCAATCTGCGCTACAATTTTAAACTTAAGAGTAACAGAGCATAATAGTTTCAAGGAAAATGAATAACCATTATGTAAATTTGAAGCCAAAAATTCCAAGCATATCTATGCTTAATTAACGCCTATCTACGTTTAGAGATTAGCCACGCATAGATGTTGACATCAGGGACCCGGTCGAAAATGGATTGTATTATAGGGTGTCTCGGACGGAGTCAGGTGCTATTGCTGGGGAGGAGGGCTTGAAAATTTGCAAAAGGAGGATGTAGGCAGACACGAACACATAGAGTTTTATCCAAAATGCTTGGTTGCCCAACAGCGACCGATTGTTGACCCTAGACTAAAAAGAACACCTTTATATGAAATTGTACAGGTGTTGGATGAAATCAACAATAATGCCAATGTTTTTATAAAATTCGATGTAAAACTTTACTCCTCATACAACGAAAGGGCGAACTACTTTGTAAAATGTGCACGGAATTAGAAATGGATGTTACTTTACAGCATTGCGGTTTTCTGGTGACATGTATGATATGTACTAAAAATATCTCAACGTGTCCTATGTGCCAAACCACTATTTTACGTAAAATTAAAACGTACATTTGTTACTAAACGATATCTACTCTTTATTAATAGACGTAGTAGATGCAATTTCAGTGATTTACTGAACACGGTGTGGAAGAATTGTAAAAGGGTGGTTTTGAGTGGAATGTCATGAAATATATATTAACACTTGTGCTACAGCAAAAAAGACCAATAAGGAAGTTTAAGACTTTGTAAAAATCATAAGATTTTTTATCAGGGACTTGTGGAAAAAAATCGAGTAGGAAAGACTTAATATGCCTTATAAATATATTGGTTATTTTAATTATTTGCTGTTTATTCACTACATGTTAAATCTATTTACTAAAGAGGAATTTTAAAGTATCTTAAAAACAAGTTACTAAATGCTTTAGGAAAAATGTGTAAATGTACTCCAATGAAAGAAAAAGAAAGCTTGAATGAAATATTCATTTTGAGATTTTTTTTTAGTACTTGTCAGTCATCTTTGTGCATTGTTTATTTTTCTAACTATAACTTTTTGCACTTTTAAATCTTGAAACAAAAAACGAAAGAAATAACAATTCAGAAAGTAAACACCAAAATAGAAAGAAAATGAAAAGAAAAACATTTTAACATATCTTTTCTTATTGATTTGTTTTTCCTCTTTTTTTGGAAAAAACATTATCATAAAAAATACTATAATTGTAGTGTAGAATATTCTTTTGAAAACACTGGATTGAAGAAAAATATTATTTATTGAAAAATAAGAACCAGTAAAGCAGTTAATATATTTGTTACAACATATCTTACAAGTCTTTTAGATACATCTCTCTAGCAGTATTAAAAATATATGTTGTATTCAATTTCTCAAAAAAAATGCCCTCTAATGTATAAAAAAAGTTTAATAGTTTATTGCTCTCTTACAAAATTAATAGCAAACTCTTTCCAGTTAACAGCACATAGAGCAAGGATGAAAAATTCCATACATGCATGTACAGATTGATTTCATTCTTACAACCTAAGCAATCAAAAAGAGTATTGATATTTTTTGCCACAATATCCTTTAGGCACTTGCAAAGAGAATATATAACTTCTCTCCAACAATCTGATTTATTGATATCACCGCAGTAAGGTTTGTAACTTTCACCAGAAAAACCCTTTTTGATTTGCAGTTTCACATAATATGGCAGGAAATACGTCAAAAGTGATACTTTCAATATATCTGACACATTACCGTAGAATTCACACAGTTTAAAATACTGATCAGAATTCATAAACACACAATTGGGTGAGAACTGAAAAGTATAATCCCTTTTCTGAAATACACGTTGTAAACTAAACGCTATAGCAATTCACCACTTTATAATTTAAATAAAGTAATGAGTTGCAATAACGTTTCAGTTTATCGGCTTTTATTATTATAAACTTTAGAATCATATGACGTAGAACGACTTTATCTCCCGGTTAGTTGAAGCTATTTGTTGAAAGATTGTACCTCAAAGTTCTGAAAATGATGCGTTTTATAAATCGACCCAAAGTGTGTGAAGGAATGCATTTCAACGGTCAGGCGTTTCCAAGGGAAAGCTTAAATTTGACGATGCAATCACTTCCTGACAATATGTTTCACCTTGGCGACTATTTATTCGTGCAAATCAATAACCTTAAAGGGTTTCACACGTGTCCACATACGTAAATTTACTCTGGATAAAAACAATGTATTGCGACCAACGAAGGAATGCGTTTCCCTACATCCAAAAACGTGGTACATTCTGATGGAAAAGGTGAGCATATTTTTCGCTTTTGCAACTGCGTCCGACGTTAAAGTTGTAGAAAAAGAATTCTGCCTTTCCAAAGTGTTTGATGTGGGAAAAATAGATTTAGTTTTACAACGTGTATTTCAGAAAAGATATTATACTTTTCAGTTCTCGCCCAACTGTGTGTTTATGAATTTTGATCAGTATCTAAAATACTTGTAAGATATGTTGTAACAAATATATTAACTGCTTTACTGATTCTCATTTTTCAATAAATAATATTTTTCTTCAATCCAGTGTTTTCAAAAGAATATTCTACACTACAATTATAGTATTTTTTATGATAATGTTTTTTCCAAAAAAGAGGTAAAACAAATCAATGAGAAAAGATATGTTAAAATGTTTTTCTTGTCATTTTCTTTCTATTTTGGTGTTTACTTTCTAAATTGTTTTTTTTTTCGTTTTTTGTTTCAAGATTTAAAAGTGCAAAAGTTATAGTTAGAAAAATAAACAATGCACCAAGATGACTGACAAGTACTAAAAAAATCTCAAAATGAATATTTCATTCAAGCTTTCTTTTTCTTTCATTAGAGTACATTTACACATTTTTCCTAAAGCATTTAGTAACTTGTTTTTAAGAAATTTTAAAATTCCTCTTTAGTAAATAGATTTAACATGTAGTGAATAAACAACAAATAATTAAAGTAGCCAATATATTTATAAGGCATATTAAGTCTTTCCTACACGATTTTTTCCACAAGTCCCTGATAAAAAGTCTTATGATTTTTACAAAGTCTTAAACTTTCTTATTGGTCTTTTTTGCTGTAGCACAAGTGTTAATTTCATGACATTCAACTCAAAACCACCCTTTTACAATTCTTCCACACCGTGTTCAGTAAATCACTGAAATTGCATCTACTACTTCTATTAATAAAGAGTAGATAGCGTTTAGTAACAAATGTACGTTTTAATTTTACGTAAAATATTGGTTTGGCACATAGGACACGTTGAGATATTTTTAGTACATATCACCAGATGACCGCAATGCTGTAAAGTAACATCCATTTCCAATTCCGTGTAAATTTTACAAAGTAGTTCGTATGTATGAGTAGTAAAGTTTTACATCGAATTTTATAAAAACATTGGCATTATTGTTGATTTCATCCAACACCTGTACAATTTCATATAAAGGTGTTCTTTTTAGTCTAGGGTCAACAATCGGTCGCTGTTGGGCAACCAAGCATTTTGGATAAAACTCTATGTGTTCGTGTCTGCCTACATCCTCCTTTTGCAAATTTTCAAGCCCTCCTCCACACCAATAGCACCTGAACCAGTCCGAGGCACCCATATAATACAATCCATTTTCGGCCGGGTCCCTGATGTCAACATCTGTGCGTGGCTAATCTCTAAACGCAGATAGGCGTTAATTAAGCATAGATATGCTTGGAACTTTTGGTTTCAAATTTACATAATGGTTATTCATTTTCCTTAAAATTATTATGCTCTGTTACTCTTAAGTTTAAAATTGTAGCGCAGATTGAGTTGAAAATGTTCTCCGTCAATTTTTAAAAATCTGGCACTTGTTTCCTTTCAACAAAGGCAAAGACTTGTGTCCCCGCAAATAAATAATTCAATTTACTGATGTAATTTTAGAAATATAAAATTGCAGAATCAAGAGTATTCAGTGTACTCTAAAGAAAGTCAAAATGCGTTTCTCTTATAAATTATATTTGGTTATGTTCTTATTTTCTTGCTCAAGTTTAGTCGTAGAATTAAATTGTATTCAGCGCATAAAAGTGGTAGAGTAAAATGAAAAATCACATGCATATTTAGATATATCCTTTCGTTAAAATCTTCTTGTATTACAACGCAAAATTGAACTTGGCGCATTATCACAAGCACATGTTTCCAGAGTATATTCTTCACTTATGCGTTACTCACAAAAGTTAAGACTCACACAGTTACTCACAAACGATAAGACTGCTATAAATTTAAATTTTACTGATTAGTAAGTGTATGGTGTTATTTACTGATTAGTAAGTGCATGATTCTTCGTGCCTCCAGTTTACAATTATTTTTCCAAGAACAGCTAACGCATTTCAATAGCAAAGTTTAATGTTTGTGCAATTGTGGATTTTGAAGGATTTCAGAGTCAAGATTTCTCAGAACGTGAATACGGATACATCACTATAAAATCGCAAGTAGCTTCAAGTATTCGCTTTAACTTATCTTCTTATAAGCATAAACTTAGTGCCAAAGATCGCAAAATTGCGATATGTTGAAAATCACGTGTATGGGCTTCCTTTCTGTCCCATGGCATGGCAAAGTGTGTCTCCCTTTGAAAGTCTAGACTCAAAACTCTTAGAATTGTACGAGTAAACAAAGAGTTCCACTCAGTACCAAGTTGCTTACAAAGGTGGTTGTGTGGAGAAGAAACGCTTAGATGCATTGAATATTCCAAACATCCACTTGGAACAATATGGGTGTCCAAAATCGATGTACTATGTGCTCTGAGTAGCAACAAAGATATCCAAAAACAATCATATGTTCATCACAAAAATAATTTGCATTGTCCAAAAGCTGAAGTGACGGCTTTTAATAATTGGCTCGTCGAAAATATGTGTCTCAAAAAATGCAAGTATGTAAAAACTAAGTTTTTTTTACTACAATGTGTATTATTTTTGTAAAATATATGAATCATGTTTTTTTATTAAAAAGTGTTCAAATTTACTTTGTTTCCATATGGCTTCCTTCAATCTGTTTTAGAATTATCTGTGTTTGTTTTTACGGAGTGTTTTAAGAATACATAGAACTCAGATTTAATCCATCATTTCAATAAGATTTGGTCATTTTAAAATTCATTAATATTTAAAATTTTTAGTAACGATTTAATTTTACTCATGTGTAAAACTATCAGCGGTGTGAGTAAATCCTTAGATTAAGCATTAACTATAAAGAAAGGACAAAAGTTAATTTGCTTAGCAGCACAGAAATGTACACATTATTTTCAAAAACAGAAAACCCACTTACTATCCATTTAACGTAGCAATGTAGTACATTTAAAAGTTAAGAGAACAAACAGTACAAAGTATCTTGTAAAATACTTCATAACTTCGTACAGTATTGGAATTTTGCTCTGCAATTTAAACTGCACAATATGCACAAGGTTTTCAAATAAATAAAAGGAAGTTTTTTAGTAAAATGTATGGTTTGCAAAAAAAGCATTAAAAAGGAACATTTAATTTAGAATTTCAAGGACGAATGGCTTTTCGTACTTTTTACTACTTCAAATGTGCAAAGAAACATCTTCATAGCAAATCATCATGCTTCATCTTATGTAAAGTTTCAAGTAGAGGCAAAAAAATATTTTTTAATCTTACGGGTTTTTATTTTTTTTTACTATGTAAAAAACACACTTTAAGAATCGAACTTTTAAAAATGTCTCGATTGTAAAATTAAAAATAAAATGCAAATCTTCATTTAAATATTTGTAATAATATTTAAAGTACATATTTCAATTGTAAAATATTTTTCAAAAATCTTTCGTGTAATAGTATTTAATATATAATTAATTCTTGAGTAAAAACATCTAACTTAAAAAACATAAATCTTTATAGCAAAGAAAATTTCGTTTCAGATTTTGCATTTTAAAAGACAATTTATAGAACTGAAATTAAAGAAATAACTGATACAAAAAATGTGTATGGGGCAAGACAAGCAAAAAGTATTTAAAATAACAAGGTGTATGCACTTATAAAAATGATATTCAGAAATGCAAAGATCAATTGCAACGTTCTGCAAATATCGTCTAGTGTACATCCGCATCGACACTGAGTTCCAGTTCGGGGCACATAAGTGGTTTATCGCTGCTTTATATAAGAATTTTACAGAACGTTAAGTTAATTCAAAGCATGATGAATTCCCACGGGCCAAGCTGCGAAACCAAAATTGGTTTGTTGGATATTTCATCACAAGCAAGCTTCCATTTTCCAGAACAATTTTTAAAGAATTGTAGTTCTTTCTAGAAAACACAAATTGTCTTTTTTGTCCAAATGAAATTGACGCTATGGGTGAATTAAGATCCAAGTCCTTCTCGTTGTCTTTATGGGCACCTATACAGTCCTTACCATCTTTATATCGGTTCACCAACACAAAATTAAATCTTGCACCAATTATTCGTTTCACTTCTGCCTCTATTTCCAATAGTAAAGGAGCAAGGCTTGACTGCGATACAAGATCCGCTGAAGGCATTGCTTATTCCTTCGTCTCCGTATGGTACAAGTTGTCGAGGCACAGTATATTTTTTACCGTAAATTTCTATTGTAGTTTCCTCTTTCTTTAAATACGTTAATTCGTTTTCGAATCTACGGAAATATCTCCAGCCTTCACGATCTGCAAATAGTTTACCATACTCATAACATAAAGAATCTTTACCATATTTCTGCAAACACTGTTCTTTGTATTAACGCATTTTCTTTACAGGTCTAATGTCCCACTAGAATCCATCATTTATTTAAAAACAGTAGAAGGGCAGAAAACCCAAAAAAGACACAAAGTAATTCAAAGACCCAAGAAATATAAGCTAATGCTCCAACTATGCTTTTAAAATCCTCTTATTTATCAAATAGCTTTCAGTTTCTATCGTTATCTGTGACACCGTGTCTAACCGTTATCTGTGACACCGTGTCCTTCTGTTGACTTGATTAACCTACACGTGCAAAACTATCCTTAGTCATGTTCTCACAAGTTTCAGAGGCTTCTAGACTTTCAATCTGATACTTTACCATCACCAATCTTTGGTAGAATGTATTTGCCTAAGACTGCATCTAATCAGTACAAAAATTTCCCACGTTTGTCACACACACTCTTTAGTCACATTGTCCCAAGTTCCAAAGGCTTCTAATAATATCAATCATTTTCATCATCGAATATAATAAGTATATGATAAAATCTTTGGTTTGTTGCCTCTTATTTACCTAAAAATGTAATGTTTAATACACAGTTATGCATTTGTATCCTATTTAGTTCTCAGAGTCCTCATTCGATTTACAATAATGATTTCCCGACAAAACATACGTCCTTCCTTAAACATACACAGTTTCTTCAAGAACATGCCGCATATAAATTTATAAAATATAAATTAAAAAAAAGGTTTCCGTATTATACATTCTATCCTACAGTGTTCAAGCAGTTAAAATCCTTCGCATACCATCGGTTGTCCTCAATTACTTATGTTCCGAGTTCCAAGGTTAGGTATTATTTTAAGATAATCTTTTATTTTATTCCAAATGTTTTCATACATATATCCTCGTATCATATTAAAAAAACTATGTTAAAGAATATTCTGTTGTTAATTTATTCCATCACTATATGGCGGTACCAGTCATTTTGAAAAATAAATTTAGAAAATAAAATTTTAACATATAGACAAAATCTTGATACATTTATATAAATATAAAATACATTCGCTTAAAAATCAACCCTTAAATGGTGGTACTAGTCAATTAACAAAGCTCCGCAGATCCCTGATATTTTATGTGTATTATAGTAATTTCACTAAAGTACGTTTACTTGTTCAACTCCTCACTAGATGGACCTACCAGTTATTTTGTAAAAAAGCATTTATTAAACTCCCCATACAATTTTTCAAACCATTTTCTAAAAATAGCTCACTCCTAGTATTAAGAAAAAGTACAAGTTCAAGAGAGAAAGCAAACACTACATTAATTCACCACTAACATCTAAGTACCAACAGCTCAATAGCTTGCGCACTTGACTTCAGATCCTATGGTTCCGCTTTCGAATCCAAGAAATTACTTTTTGATTAAAATAATAGGATTGCTTATCCCATCATCAGATGGCGCTACCAGTCATTCATTACCATGACAACACATCTCCCAAATGTCAACAAAACGAAGCCATCTCGTTTCTCCGCCAAAATGTAAACAAACTTATTTATCTCACCCTTTTCTTATCTACTTGAAGTTCCCCTCTCCCCTTATCCTAATGTCAACAAACGGCGGCCATTTTGGATTTGACGGTCAAGTGATCCACATACTACTTATGACATAAAAATGTATTAATGTACTTAACATATAATGGAATGTGAAATGTTTCTAAGAATTTCAAGTCCGGCCGAACATCGGTCTTTGAGTAAATTTCTCGAAAACGATATTTTAATGGAATACTTAGTATTAGACATCAATTTTTTTATAGTTAAATCCCAAGGAAACCATTAAATGTGTTGTGGGACAGTATCCAATAATATGAAACATGTGCTCGTGTGTGGATATAGTTGGGTTCCGACGAGAAGCAGTCGATTTTTTAAAAGATGTGAAGTCTTGTTAGGGGAAGGTGCCGTGCGCAAAAACATGGGTGGCGATCGTTGCACCTGGTCCTACCCCACAACGCCCGTTATCAGTGCTGTCATTTCCGGAACCGAACATAAACTTTGAACCAGAATCCGCGCTAAAGACGCTTCTTGGATCTTCTTAAAGAAAATCTTGGAAACAATTTGTTTACGGAACTACCAGTACCCTAATTTAACTAATAGACTCTTTCAAAACCAAGTGACTCAACTGCTTTCTCACGGTAGGTATTGATTAACGTCGTATTGGAGCAACACAACGGGTTAGCTGGCATTCCACTCTCCAAACTTCCACACCCCGCCAACGTGAGGACACGACAGATTTAACTTGCACCAGCCCCCATGTACTCGACGGTCTTCCAAGTCATCCAGTGTGTCACATGCCTAAGAAAACAATAAGTTGGAGAGGTCGTGGATGGTCAACCTTCGTGCGTAATTTGATGAGCAGAGCTTCCTCGTGACAGCAGTAAAATATATTCGCCCGTGTAACAGTAACTCAAAATACTGGGCATTTTTTTGCTCCTGTAAAAGTAATAATATAGACCTTATTCGACCGAATGCCCTTCAACTCTCAACAGTTCATATACTAATATAGAAATTAAAGTAGTAAATCGCGAAGATTTTTTTAAATGTTCCATTTTTATTCAATGTTTTTGTACATGTCATTATTGAACATATCTTCCAAATATGATCTCGTCAATGAAGACCTCAAACAAATGTCATACTTTGTATCAATTTGTTTTCTCTGTTGCACATTTAATATTTTATACCTCCCACTTTAACAAAATGCAATTAACAGAAATGTATGACCATGTTTCCAAATTGTCACACAATTTTAAAATTTATGAAAACCTTATGGGCTTTTAGATATATTGAGCTGAGACATTGATTATAATAGAAAATGTGTCGTGACTGAGTAAGGTAGGTATTTTAATTAACGTCACACTGGAAGAACATAACGGGCTATTGACGGTCCAGGATTAATCCGAAAGGGAACGATCCGAGACTGAGGAAGGAAAAACTAAACTTATCCCTTTAACCCTCCAGTGGTTTAGCAGAATATCTCGTCCATCAAAATCTGACCAATTTTGTCAATGACGATATTTTGTCAAGATATTGTCGATTTGTTTACGATGACGATATCTCGTCTATTAAGATCTGATCGGTTTTGCTAATGACGCAATACCTCATCACAACCACCAGGAGGGTTGACCCTCCATTAGTCGAGAGTTAATGAGAGAAACGGTGCATATGAGGAAGTCAACGTTTTCTTTCCTAATTACGCATTCAATTGTCCTCACTGCTGTTTTATTTTGGCTTTGACAGCAAGACTAAAATAAAAAGGAAGTACACGTTTGTTTAATCTTTCCAACATCCTTGGAGATTTTGCGAACCAAAATAATTAAAATATGATGTGCAAGTGAATTTCTTCAGGCTTAAATAGAACCAAATAACTTCATACATGCCAACCTCCAAGAAAAGAAATACGGAAGATTGTTACGACCTTATAAGAAGTGTCAGAAAATAAGAATTTCTAAAAATAATTCTTTATGGGGCGAAATAATTAAGTCAATTGGGCTTTACGCGCGCGCGAAAAAGCACACACACACAATTTAAAACAGAAAAAGTAAAACTACTCCCTACTATTGTTGTGTTTGGCAGCAATTCGAACTCGGCGTAACCGATTTGGCGATATTATGCACAAAATGGCGCCAAATATATGCAAAAAAAGAGCAATTAAACTTTTTGTCGAGTATTTCAGATGTATACGAGTCTTTTGAAAATTAGTGCCCAATTAGGTTATCACAGTAATCTAGCAACCACTGATTTCGATGTTTTTCTTTCATGGTGGCAGTGTATGCCGATTTATTAAAAATATTGCGTGATTTTATTAAAAATAATCATTGATTTAAATCAAAATTTCCTTTCTATATTAAATTTATGAAATAACTATGAACAAGATGGATGTTATTTTATTCAAATAAGTTAAGAACTATACCAAATAAATAGTCCGTTTTTGATAAAAACAGACTTAGTCACAATGAAAGTTTTCTGCAGTATCACAAAATCATTCCAATTTTGAAGATATATTTTAAAAACTGGGAATTTTAATATTTTCATTGTGTAATGTTGGTTTATTTTTATTTAAATCTAATTGAAATTTTTATGCAATGACCCCTAGGAATTCTTTACCACTTCTAACATAACTATTCTGTATTTAGGGAATTGAAATTTGGAATGCAAAAATTAATTGCTCATCTGATTGAGTATGCTAACAAAATAGATTATGGATTGAAGCAGAAAGCTATTTTAATGATATTTTCATTGCAAGTTCAAAATTCCATTTAATTGGCACTCTGGGAGAATGCTATTACACTTATTCTATGCTGTTCATAGAGTAAAGCTTCATTTTCTTGTATGTTATATATGAACCCTTTTTGTGCTTGTAATGTCATAACTAGGAAATACTAAAATTATCAAAGCTCAGAAAAGTTTGAAAAATAGGCACATTTGATATCAATTTATGTATATTTTCATGTTTTGCCTCATTTTTGTTTACGAATAGGTTATTTTTGAAAGCTAAATATTAATAAGTAGGAATTTTTCATGATGCAATTCCTATTATTTTCTGTTGGTAGCGTTTTCTCAAAAAATCCAACAAATTACTTCATATAAAAATAACTTAATAAATTCTACAATTTTATTCATGATAAATATATAATGCAAAAAAATACTGAAATTTGTCTGATTTTATACAAAAATTTATAATGGTTAGTGGGATCTCACAACTTTATTTATCTAGGTTCAAAAAATTTCATGCCTTCAGTTCTGGTGAAAATCAAACTAATCTAAACCATGCGAAAACCAGATGTGCAAAACATTACTTATGCATTGCATTTATGCTGTTCTATTTATTCTATCATGTGATTAACTTTGCTAATTCCTATATTGCATTTTAATCTTTCCAAATGTACCCTGCTATATTTCCTAATATTTTATTTATCATAAATATTAATGTTTAACATAAATCGAAAAACCTAGAAACTATACTGATTTTGCATGTCTCATGTCCCACAAGTTTAAACTTCTACGGGCAAGGGATTAATTAAAATTATAAAAATACGATTTAAATAAAAAAAAAAAATCTGATTTAAATCAAACAAATCCGATTTTTATGATTTAAAAGAAAATCATAATTTTTTCATATCCTGCATAGTTGCCATGGCTTGGTGCCAAAACTTCCAAATTTTTTCCCATAAGGAATATATTTTTTCTGTTTGGAAAACTAAGTATTTTCTGGAAAAGCTGGCTGGTATGAACTTGTGCTTTTTAAGAATGACAACCAAGAAACATAATCGTACAATTACCACATTTTAAGAACATTAACTTTTTTTCTTTCTTAAAATTGAAAACTACCACTTTAGTTTTCATGTATTTAGATATAACATTCAAAATAAATGTATGTGCCACAGAAAGACAGCTAAATCATAAGCAAAATTACTTTAATATGAATAATCATCACTATCCTTTTCTCAGGATCAACAATCAGACATGACAGAAGCAAGCTTCATCAACAAGTTCAGTTAAATAATGGGCTTCTGATTTCATTTTCATCAGAGGGATATATATGGCACAGAAACTTAACATTGCATAAGCAGGCTTACCGAGGCAACAGCAAGATGGGCGCAAAGACCAGCTTTGACATGAATGGCACATAGAAACGCATAGTGGGCAAAGCATACAACTCAATTGCAAAGGCAACTAGGCTTTTGGAATATTCCATGCTACCAGTTAATGTGCTAACTTTGGCAACTCCTGATATAGTTAAAACCATTTAATCAATTAAAATGGAATAAAAATGTACATTTTTATTGCCACAAATACATCTATGTTTTCTATAATGCTTATTGTATTAGTGCACACATTCTGTTGGGATCATGCCAGCTCCAACGAGTTTTGTATTCAGTCATAAATATTTTCAATTGAACAACAAAATGTGATAGTTTAAAACATTTGGCCACTTTTTTATTCATTCTAAAATTGCCATTCCTCGGTAAGTTAATGTGATCGATAAAACTGCAACAATAACCAATCATTTGAACATTGTGTACAAATAACACACATAATTGTATTCAATATTAACAATTGTGCAGATGATTATGACAACATACTATGTACATTATAATGCAAGCACACATAAAAAATTAAAATGCACTTAGCATGAAGAGACATGATTTATCAAAAATTATTAAAACATGCAATAGGAACATAACTTAATAAAGATACAATTTGTAAGCTTTTAAATAAAATCAAGTAGTACAGAGGAATGTGTTTTATCCTGGATATCAAACACTATGAACAGTGAAAACATGCCTTACATAAAATTACACTTAAGGATAACTTTCTGAACAGAACCTATAACATGGAATTAAAAAGTTTTTTTGCTGAAATATAAATAACAAATTTGGCTTTTAATTTGCAGTTTCACATATACTTAAAAGCTGTTTAGACATAGCTGTAACAAAACCAAACAGAATAAACAAAATAATGTTTATGTTTAATACAGTTGCTTCACATTTCAATTTCTTTTAAGTTCAAAAAATAATTTTAGCAGTCCTTTTTACATTTGCAGCCAGATATAAAATACTTGTTTGTGAAAAGAAAATAGGACAACACAATATATTCTATTAATATATCCTCATTCATCACACAAGGCTTCACAACATTCTTTTATATAAAATACTTTTATTACACTTTTCTTTAACCAGATATAGAGACGAATAATTAATCGCTGCAATCAACAAATAATAAAATAAGATGAATCAGAAGCCAATAATAAGTCACTAAAATATTGATCACAATTTACAAGATGTTCTCACTTCAGTATAGATTTCTTCCATGTAAAAGGTTTGACTTATAAACAGATTAGATTTTTTTTAAATATAAGAAATAAACTATACAATACTAAAATTAATGGAATGCTATAATTGGTGGTCAGTCCATAATTAGTGAAGACCATACCTGCCAACCTCCAAGGGAAAAAAAATCAGATTTTTACGACATAAAAAGCACAACTATCAGAAAAGAAAAATGAACAAAAATATATTAAAAGTATTAAATTGGGATTTATGAAAGACATTCAATCAGAAAAAGTAACCATGATTTCTACTATTGCTGAGTGCTTGGCAGCAATTTGAACTTGAGGCAACTGATTTGGCAATTTTACACAAAATGGCACTGAATATAACAGTAAAACAAGCAATTAAACTTTTCGTAAGTAATTTAGTGGTATATTTGTTGGATTTCCTTGAAAATTTGTGCCAAAGGTTTTCACAACAGTCTACCAACCAGTGATTCCGATGTTTATCTTTCATAGTTGCCTCGGCTGGGCACAAAAACATTGAAATTGGCATCACTTGAAAATGATCTCCCAAAAGAAAAGCCCGGAAAATATATTTTCCATCAGGAAGAACAAGTGTTTCTTCGGACTACTACTTCCATAAAAGGTAGCAGGTATGGAAGACGGTTTTGACAATATACAAGGTCTAGAAGCAAGTCTACCAGCATAGTTTATTTGAAATTTTAAAGATTTAATTAGACAGTTTAAGATTCAATATAGGGTATAAGATGGATGAGTGGAATGTAATGCGAGGTAATAAAACGGTTTCAAGTGTAATGTAGCATTCCCATAGTTTTGGTATAAAAATAAAAACATCAATAAGCCTTCCTCAGCATTGCTTCAGAAGTATTAATGTATTACAGAAATATAAATTTTATGTTAAAAATATTGAACAGTGGGTAAAGGTTGATTAGTGTTTCAATTAATTTCTTTCACATGCAACTTCATGGGCAAATTATGGAATTTTATTAAATTTGAATGGTGCATTTTAACAATTCAACACATTTACAACAGACTGAGAATGGGTACTCAGAAAGTATATGCAAAACGATAATGTTTAAAACATTAATTATACTGGAAACGTTGAATGACTAAACAGATTAACATTAATTGTGCCCAAGAAACATTTTTGGTATTCAGGGTTGCATTAGTCTATTGCCACCAAGTGTTAAGATCTCAATATAGTTGTTACTGTATGACTTGACAGATGAATTTATATCTTAATATAGATTATAAAAATAGTATTACAATTAAAATGATTATCAGGTAACTTGATGTTGAAATTTGAATAAACTGGAAGCAAATAAAGAACTAATAAATTAAATAAGATGAAGTATTGGAATAATCTTACTTTGAAAATTTTCATTTTCAATTTTAGAATTGTAGAAAATGTAACCTTCACTAATTATGGATTGCATAGTATGAAGTTTTTTAGTTCAACTAAATAATACTGTATGAAAATCAAAAACATCACAAATTTAAAAATTGTATTAAGCTTTCACTTGATTCACACTGGATTTCAGAGCATTTTCAAGTTTCCATAGGAACTAAATAAAGTAATCTAATTCAAACTTTGCCTAGCTTCGCAAAAAGTCAAACTTGACTAAATTTAAACTAATTGTAGGACTAGAATGAAATTCTAATAGAAATGAAAGACAAACAAAGTTATAGTTATGCTACACAAGCTAAGGCCTAATGTTTAATCTTTCCTTTTCACTTTAGATTATGTATTAAAGACAAGTAACTAGAGCTTAAATAAGAAAAATTTAATGGAGCATACATGCTTTTCTCCTGAATTGACATTTGAATAGAGAAGTACAAGAATTTAAGAGGAATTTTAAGATGTTTAATTGATTATTTACTTTCCCATCCTGAAAAGAAAATTTTAATCTTTGTATAATGAAGTCACATTCAATAAATTAATGTAACATCATTTTAAATTGTTCTCAAGTTTCAAAAATTTTCCCATAAAATAACTATTTAAACATGCAAAATACATAACACAATACAATCATAAATAAAGGTAAATTTTCTTTCTACTTTTGTCTACTCAGTGTATTAAAAGCAGATGAAAGCTTTAGCTTCAGTTAAATGACTGGGAAAAGTTCAAGTAAAATGATGACCTCAAATTACTCAATTCATCACACTAAATTTGCATGAAAGCTTTAATTCTTGCTAAATGACTGGGAGATAATTAAAATAACACAATGGCATGAAAATACTCAAGAATGTAAGATTAGAATACCACTGTGTAAAAAACAAAAGACAATATAACAAGTGTAATTTAAATATCACAATTGAGTTCATTAAACCGCCCTCAAATGGAGGAAAGAATGAAAATACTTCCTCTACCACAAGGAACATTAAATTGTATAAAAGAAATCACATTCATAAAACCGGTTTTCATCCAACTCAAAGAAAAATCAAGAAAGCCAACACACAGATTATCGGCCATGTAATAGTGTCAAGCAATTGCAGTAGTGGTACTACACTAGCTATAAATAATATATAATTTACATAAAACTTCTACATGACAAATGTAGAGTACCCCTCTCTAAACGAAAAAGTGTATACAGCTATAAAGTTTAATAACTGCATTTCTTCAATCCATTTTCATTACAATTTTTCCAACACGTACACTCGGCAACTTCTTCATGGTTTCAGGCACAGAGTCAAATGCTACAGTATGGTACACATTTGGCCTAATACAAAACAATAAGGTATCAGTAAAACATAAAAATCTTATATGGTGGATCTTACAAATCTTAATAGATAATAGCATGTCTCAATACATAACTTTTCACTAGATGCATACTTGCTAACCTCAAAGAAAAAAGGTTTTTAGTGACATAGAAACTAATGCTGTTCAAAAGAAACTCAATAAATTGAAGTTAAAATAGATACCTTACTACCAATTGAAAAATGGTAAAGAAAACAATTCTTGTTTTCCAATTCAAATCGCCAAAAGTTGACATGCCCAAAGTAAATCTCTGGCAACTTGCCAACAGATCTCAAAGCTGGTTCCTTCAGTTTTAAAAATAAAATGGCACCTCCTAAAGTTAGTTTGCCTACAGCAAAATTTTCTAGACACTCGTCAACCTGATTCCAGAGTTGTGATGACATGGCACTAAATGCTGAATTCGGAGTAATTTGAAAATGCCAAGCAAAAATATTCTGGCGATTCATCAACCTGATTCCAGTATTGTGATGACATGGTGTCAAATGCTGAACTTGGCGTCATTTGAAAATTTCACATTGAAAAGAAAAATCTGGACACTGGAAAACGTGTTATTTTATTTCTCGGGAAAATCAGGGAGAGGTGCAGGTATGCAGGGGTATAGTTACCAGCATTAAGTCTCTTCAAAGTCAAGAGAAATTGCATTTTTGTCATTTATTTATAACTTATAAATGCTCGCACAATTTTTATGATAATTATTTTCAATTTTCATCGTGTTATTAAAATTTTTTGTTCTCTTAAAAGTGACAATTCCTTGAGATTTTACTGTATATGAGATGAAAAAACACTTACATAATGAATACCGTATATTTCCGAATATAAGCCGATCCGTGTATAAGCCGAGGGTGCGTTTTTTCTTCAAAAATTTACCTAAAATTCAAAACCCGTATATAAGCCGAAATAAAAATTTAAAAGAAATTTGTGACGTTCAAACATAACGCCATGAGGGCGTAAATGTCGCCAAGAAGGTAAAACGGGTGGAATATTTTCCAAACAAATCGCTGTAAAGTAAAACGCCACTCGCCAACGATGATAGTTTTAACCAGCTAATGATTTCCCTCAATGTCCAGATGGTCCAGCTCCTGATATCCGACATCTGATGGGGTGATTGACAGGTGATGATGTACGGGACATTAGGATTCAAAAGGGGGAGGGGATTCATTATGGCTCTTGAAAGAAACTCAGGTAGGGACTAAATGAGATTGAACTCTCCAACCGGTCGCCACGATTTAACTTGTAAAAACTTGGCAGTAAAGATGTGTAATGACGAGCATACTGAGCTTTAAGCCGCAGGTTTCACTGCAAGGTTGTCCAATTCGCCCCCTTTCCACGAGGTGACCACTAATGATCTTCCCCAGTGTCCTGCACCTGATGCCGGACCTCTGACTGGGTGATTGACAGATGATCAGTTCAACAATGGTCAAGGGGAGCGGCTGGGGCTTGGAATTTTTTTTTTATCAGTGCCACTTTTCTTCGCCGTGCAGCCTAAAACATGTGCGGAACAAAGTTTCAAAAAAGGGGGAGCGGGCTCATTATGACCCTTGAAAGAATCTCAGCTACTGTAACCCTATCTGATTCCAGCACAGTTTTTCCATTCATTTGCTGTCTGCTGGAATAGCTGTTGGATTCGGATGGCACGAAGTAAAAAAGTAGGGTTGCTTTCCCAACACCCGTTGGAGTTGCTATAAAAATTGTTAATCGCTCGTAAAGTATTCGAAAATTTCGCCAAGTTGCTGCCGCCGGACGGAGATCCGAATCCAACAGCTGTATCAAAAAATATTCCCTTTCCAATTGTTATTTTTATGTGCTAAATAATTACGGTATTCAATTATTATTTTGAGTGCTACATTTGGCGATTTATCGCTTGCGCACGGCTAACGGAAAAGTACCTTCGTTTTTGCGAAATTAGCGGATCCGTATATAAGCCGACCCCCCACTTTAGCTTTAGAAAAAGTTCCAAAAATTCTCGGCTTATACACGGAAATATACGGTAGTTAAATCTTTAAGTACAGGAAATAGCATTGCACTCAATCTCATTTATACTAAATCAAAATAATTTAGAATTTAAATTATAATGATTGTAACATACAATCATTAGAATAAATACTGTATTTGTGTGACATCTAAAGCTAGATTTTCAAGTTCAATTTTATGTTATAAACAAATTAATTCTTTGCTATAAACAAAGAAAATCAGATCATGTGTAAAAAACAAAATATTTCAAGCATGTCTCAGAAAAATTAAAACTATCGCAAATATATTGCATAATATAAATAAACATGTAATTTAATCACATATTTTTATTAATATGTGATTCCAGTGAAATGGGACAGACATTTAATTAATTGAATAAAAAATACTTGAAACATTGCTTGATTAAAACAATTGGTTTCATTAGATTAGATCAAATATAAAAGGGGATGACCAAATTTAGATTTCCTTTCTTTATTTTCATAGCAAGCTATATAAATGAAACTATGAATATTCTGTCGCCAGATACAAAGGAGCAACAGAATTTTGCACTTTTCTAATTTCCGTAAAAATGAGATTTTGTGAAAAAAAGTGAGTTAAAGCTAAATTCTGGTTTAACACAAGAGTTAAAATACATGAAATTTTTTATAACATTCATGTTAAATAGACATGAACAAACATTACTTACCTTATAACTCCATCGGCGACTTTTTCCATAATATCCATCAGAATATCTTATTTAAGTTAAAGTTAATATGTGCATGTATCAATTAAAATATTAAAAGACATTTATAACAATGTTCAATAAATTATAAGAACACATAATTCAGATTCAATTGCAGTTATTGAGTTTATTGTACATAAATATATATCACAACTAAAGAACAGAAAAATTAAAATGTTTTTGCCTTACCACTTGGAATCTTCTCAAGTCTCTAGGGAAGCCAGGGAAATTCCAATGTGTAAGCCCTCGAGAGAAAATGTTAGTTAAATAAACAACATCATTTCTCAAGAGCTTTAACATTGATTTTCATTGAAGATTGGATGCTTGAAATGGTTACTCTAAAGAACATAAAGCTGAATATGTGTATAATTTTGATGTGCAATAAAAACATTTATTTTAAGCTGGTCATAAGAATGTATAAAATTGTTTTAAAATAAAAAGTAAATTTTACATAAATCTGAAAGTGAGCATAGCTTTCTAAAAATAAAAATATATTTAGTTAACTTAAATTCAAATGACTGAAGTCAAAATTAACATTTTTGCTTTATTGATTTTAAAATTGATATTAAATGCAGCAATTTTCATATTCTACTAAACAAAATTGAGAACATAAAATACCTTGGCATGAAAAGAAAAATACATCAATAATTCAACTGTAGTATTATTTCTTACACAGGGTGAGTCTAAACTAATAATACAAACTTCAGGGGGTGATAGAACACAACGAAACAAACACTTTTCACCATAGAATGTATGGTCGCAAGTGCAGCGGCCTGCATCAGGTGTGGTGGTCGACATTTTGAACAGCTTCTGTAATTGTGCATTTGAGTTGTACTTATCGACTGATATTTGTACATGTCATTTCTTTCCCGTTGTTCCTTGTACTTATCTTTAATTTATGCAAATCTAATTGTATTATTTCGTTTGGTCAAGCAGTTATTGATGTTTATTTGACATTAAAGCGTTGTTTCCATATTTCATGCCTCTTCTCCTTTCCAACTTGCATCGGACCGTGTGTTTGTGCCGAAATGGAAAGCGCTCTCTAGTGGCCAACCGCTGCACTTGCGACCATACATTCTATGGTGAAAAGTGTTTGTTTCGTTGTGTTCTATCACCCCCTGAAGTTTGTATTATTAGTTTAGACTCACCCTGTATAAACAAGCAATCTTTAACTAAGCAACATTTTAATAAATCCGTACTTTAAATCCATTGTTGACAATGAAAATAATTACATCTAATAATTTAGCTTATTACAGTACAATAATCAACTTTCTAACTTGTCAACAATAGATGCAACTTTTACTCAATTTGGTAAATTCAGAAACTTTTACTTTGACGAACAAATCATAATTCATATCAGATATAAAGAACAAGAGGGTCATCAATAACAGACAAGTGGCAACAGATCACTAGAATGCCTTTAAGCTTTTAAGACTGTAATCACAACATACATAGAAAATACACCAGATACAATTACTTGTTCTAAACACTAAGAAAAGCAAATAAAATTTAAATGTCTGAACACACAAACAAAATAAAAGATCAAAGGATACGTAAGTATTGTCCTTGCTGTGTCGAAGACAAAGTCCAAGCATGCTCAAACAAAAAGCCTAAACTAGCACATTTCAGGAATAATAGTCTAGAATTTGGCGGGTCAAGCTGTAAATAAGAAGCCAAGCATTACAACATTATAAAATATTAATTAAGCTAAATATTGTTTATATTTCTGGATTAAATCGCTAAAAATAGGAATAATCTGCAAAAATTTCCACAAAATACAAAATTTATAATATATATTTCACAATTTAATAAAATGTTTTATTCTTTAATCTCATTCTATGAAATAGTTTTTAACAAGTTTTTTACATAATTTTTCATTCACCCTTAACTTTCCATACATGTAATTTTTCCTGAGATAAGTATTTTCTATGTGGCACACATGAATTAATAGTAAATAATTTAAAAATGTTTCGCTCAAAGTCATGCTCCATCCTTTGTTACTGTGGTAGCAAATCCAAATGCTGAGCTCACTTTTGTCACTTTACTATGTTTTGTGTTTGGATTCCACAATGACATTCAATAAATAAATCATCAGTCTCAATTGAAATGGGTAACTAAATTGGATACATTGATCACTGGAGATACCTTGTAACAGGAAACTGCCTCGTTTGGTGGCAACACTCTTAGTAGCAAGTTATGGCAGGTGAAGGCAACCCATCTTATTAGGGTTATTACCATAAAAAAGATATTTTAAACACTATTTTCCAACTATTTCTGCTAATTATTTTCCGATACAAAACATGCTTTTTTTCTTCAAAGTTTGGTATTTTTTCCTGCTAATTACTTTCCACTAAAGCTTATTTTCAGTTTTAAAGCCCCCTGATGTTTCTAAGAATTCTTTCCTTGGTGACATAAAAAGTGCGCCAAAAGCATTGCCGCAAATGAGGCATATAATACAGCTGCAACAATCTTGGTTTCTGAATGCATGTGAAAAATAGTGTCATAGTAAAAACTGATGCTCTTTAAACCTTTTTAAGCAAAGGCTTAAAACTAAAATAAATCAGGCTTTTTAAGGCCCCTGGGAATCCTGAATAAGATGAGGTAAGGAAGCATACCTATAACATTATGGTTTAGCAATTCAAAGGGAATAATTCAACCAAAATCAATCACCTGCAAATTTTCTTTGGACGTAATCCACCTTCCCCCAACAGCTAAAGCAGATATAATTTCATGTTTACTTGGGACTGGGTAGGAATAATTGTCATTGGTAAGTATCCTGTACTCATTGTCGGAGAAAAGGGTGACACCGTTGTCAACAATCAGATCGACTCCGAGACCCCCGGTTTCTTCCATGCACGCAGACCATATCATCTCACTGTTGCCGTTTCGGAAACTGGAGGTGTGGAATGGCGTGAGAGATCGTTTCCTCTGATCAATAACAAGTGCCAGTTGATCGTCGAGGCCCTCTAAGTAAAGCTTTTCATCTTCAGAACTAACAGTCGTGATGACCTACATAAATAAGGTTTTTATTTTCAAGTACAAGCTCCTGTATTAAAAAAATTCATACAATTCAGTAACTTTTGATAAATTGCTAAATGTAGCAAGTTTGTTAGTTGTTTAATGATGAGTTTTATTTTCAAGAGACTACAATTGACATACGAGATTGAAAATTTAATAAAAAATACTTTTGACTTAACTTCAAAGATTAATAATGATTACTTGCATTTAAATCATTATAAAAAAAGAACATATCAACCCAAACAGATTTATGTACTGTAAAGCCACAACAAACGAAAGTTGCATACATTTTAGTTTTTATGCCAACATAAAATTATCAAATCCATCAATACTATGCAATAAAAATGAATAAACTAGCCAACAATTCTATTTTTGCATACCTGCCAACCATGATGGAAAAATATGGAAGATTTTTAAGACATAAAAACTCATTGAAAATGCTAAATTAGCTACAATTGCAATTTGTGAAAACTAATTAATTACAGAAAAATTAGCCTAGCTCATACTACTGTTATAGCCTTGGCGATAGCTCAACTTGGTGATATTTTACACAAAATGGTGCCAAATAATTAGTTAATTTAACTAGGTACATATGTAGGTTTTTCTTAGTTGAAAATTAGTGCAAAAAGTTTTGATAACAATCTAGCAATTATTGATTCAGATTTTTTTTTTCCAAGGTTGCCACAGCTTTGCGCCAAAACCTCAAAGAAATTTTCTCCCTAAAGGAAAATATTTTTCTGTTGGGAAAACCAAATTTTTCCAGAAAAGTGGACAGATATGCTTTATGAATATCGATTTTTAAACTATGATGGACATTAACCCTTGAAGTGCCTGAACACAGGTAGAAAAATTAAGTTCAAAACAGACATGGAAATTACTGCATGAACCTGAAATACACAATATCTTGGATTTGTTTAAGATCAGATAATTAATTTTTTAAAGTATTAAGAGAAAATTGAATACTTTAGCACCCCAGTGATGTGCCAGCTGGATGCAAAGGCTTCCAAATGCGGAGGCTCCATCCATCACAAGTACTGTATCTCCATGACTCAATCGGCCCAAATAATGAAGGGCTGTATAAGATCGTACTGCATCTCCAATGCATGCAGCTGCATCGACATAACTAACTTGTTCTGGTTTCTTAGCTGAAATTAACAAATTCATGAATTATAAGACCTAAAAATGTATTAATAAAATGTCATTAAAATAAAAAGCTTGAAACTTTTTCATACTAGGAACTTGTTAAGTACCTGTAACTTGGCACTCAACTATTTTTTAGAACAAATGAGTCAGTGACATATTAATGTTTGTTATCTGGAATTTCAAAGCATTTTTAAAATTAAATTAGTTTTGATAGCAATATTCTTTAAAGTTAGGTTGGATTAAACATGCTCGGTTCTTTTTTCTGATTAATAACCATAGCTAAAGGTTATAAGTAAAGTAAATTTTAATATTTCTTCAACTTTAATAACTCACTGACACCCAAGCTACTTGTGAAAACATTAAGCAATAATCAACATATTTGAGTACAATAGATTTGATTAAAAAGCAAGTTTGTTAGTGTGAAATATTTAAATATATAAAGTTACAAAAAAAATTAAAGACAGCATTAAAAAAAATTAAAGACAGCATGTAAATTTTTTTGGATTATCAATGATCACTTACTGACATCAAATTCATGCAAAACTACATATTCAGCACATCCAGAAAATCCATAATCCAATGGAATAATGCCTGAAAAGAATATTAATGTTAAGCAAAGGAACATGTTAAAAGTCATTAATGAGTAATTATAACGCACTTTTAACTCCTAATAATAACTCCTTTAACTACAAAAAGCACATGTTCTAAAAAATTGTAGATCTGTTTTTACATCAAACATATTTAGCAAGTTTGTAGTTAACTAACTCAGCCATTATGGTTGATTGTATTTGTGTTTTAAGGCATAAGGGGCCATATTAAGAACTTATAGAAATCACCCAACAAAAGTATATTACCTACAACTTCGTCTCCAGGTTTAAGAGTAGTAACAGCATTTCCTACTTCTCGTATAATGCCCGCAACGTCTTTGCCAACACTGTAATGCGAAGGAGATGAGTCCCTGCTCACCAACTGCATCAGCTATTTTTATTAAAAAAATTTAAAATGCATTAAATACATATATTTATAAAAATTACAGGTATTCTAATTCTCAACATCAAAGTTTCAGATCCAATTTTTCAAAACAAAATATTGGCAACTACACTATTTTCTGAGCATAGGAATATCAATTGAGCTGAAAGTTAATAATTGTCAGGGACTGTAATTATGATAGTTCATATTATATGATAAATATGAAGTGATACAAGTGCATCAAAAATAAACAAAAAGCATGCGAATTAAAAAACTTAACTATCAAAGTTATTTTGAAAACAAGTTTTATATCATTATTGTTATTGAATTAACTTCTATCTCAATTATGGTTGGTCAGGTTTCATGGCAGGAGGATCATATTTAGCCATGCTGTGCCAAACACAAGACAGACAGTCAAGTAAATGGACATGCACTATCCCAGTTATGATTTTCTAAGGATTATTTTTCAGACAAATAAAAATCCCATCTAATTTACAGTAGTTTGTGTTTAAGCCCATGGGAACTAAAGTCTGGTACAAATGAGACTGATGCTTCCCTGTCCAAAACAAAACAACCTACTTGAAATTATTAGTATAAAATAATATACCAGTAGAAAATTAATTTGTGTTAATAAATTATTTGCTCAAAATATTAATTTTTGATTGCAATTAATAAAGGATCCCCATGACTTGCTTTGTGTCGTTTATCAGAAAAATTCCTTGCTGTTTCCATCTCCTCATCTTTTTTAAACTTAGATTTTTCTGAAGAGTAAACAGATCAATCACTGATTAAATAATTATAAATTAAAAGATACGTTGTGATACCATGTAAGTCAAAAATCACAACTTTCCGGGAAACGAAAAAATTCATTTTCATACCATATTTGTTTATTTTGCGTTTTTTTAATACTTTATCATTTAACACGGGATACGAAACCATTCTTTGCGATTTCTCTGTTGCTGATTTTTTTAAATTAGACTTACATGTTCTCTCAAAACACATTTGTTTACATTTTCGGACATACGTGGTATCACGGCTTAAACGACGATATGTTGCTTCATTAAGGCAGAATCTGTAGTTCATAAGTTTTTTAATTCACATAAAAGAAATTTTAGTCACAAATTTAGTTTAACAAACTGAACTTAATTTGAAATCTGCTAACACAGAAATGCTGTGGAAAATAAAACAAGATTGTTGAATGCACAATCATTGATTAAATTATACCTTAATGTCAACTTCTGATAGTGAGCATGCCTTGACTTCTATGAGGACTGAATATCGCGTAAGAGGTGGTAAGTCAGTCTGAAAAAATATATATTACTTACATAAATCTTCATTTACAATAAAACTGAATACTTCTTAAAAACATGATAAAAAACATTTTTCAATCCATTACAGTTAAATATGGCTGATAAAAGCTTCACTCAAGTTAAAAATGTAGAAAAAATATTAATATTTCAGTATGACACAATGGCAAATTAAAAATAAACATGTATACTTTCAGAGAACTATGTATATTTTCAGTTTGTAATTGATACTTTGATTCTATAATCCAGGAACAGTTTCTTTCTGAAGAAGCTAAACTATTTTATTTGCTCAAGTGTAATGCCTAATATTATAAATAAAAACATCAATTATTATAACAATTCAGCAAACTGAAAATACGTTTCTTTCCCTTTTCTTCGATAATTTATTAAAAACGTTTCGTGCTATTTCGTTTTATAAAACGTCAAATAAGTTATACTTACAATTTGTAATATTGGTTACTAATCTACGCATCTCATCTCACATTTTGAATGTTGCATTGAAATCGGCAGAAAGAACTGATTGAAAGTTCCAAAGTGATGCATTAGATCGATCGCTGGGATCGACTGTTAAGACCTTTTCAGCCGGTATCTCGAAAGACAATAAGGGGAGGACAAGTATTAGCATCTGTTTTGCATTCATTAATCAATGATTGGTAACTTTAAAATTTCAAATGATCTGTAATAAATCGTGGGGAATTTCAAGACATACTCGACGCACGCCTATACTCCATTGACAACAAAAGCATATCAATGGAGATCAAAACCAGAACTGGATGAAGAGTATAAATCAATAAATACGAAAAAGCTTCAAATCCATCCTGAAACGACATCAATCCTCTTCATTAATGACGCATTAGACAAAATGAATGTGCAAATATATGTCAATTATGCTACAGCTACTTCACATTAAATCTGTCAAGATGCGTCATTTTTCTTAACAGCATCGCTCTCGGAGGGATGCGGAAGATTCGATCGATAAATGTATAAATACGAGAACACTACCAAGAGCCAACAGAAAAGGTATTGATACGTACATTGTTTTCTATGATGTATTTGGGAGTTAATGTGCCGACCACCTCCTTGTAAACACTTCTCATCTTTTTCATCGACATAACGTTTTCTAGTCCACTTCTGCAGACATCTCAGGAATCACATCACAAACAAACAAAACCTCTTGACGCCCTTGGAACAGTCCTTGAGGGAATTGTTGCCAATTTCACTTTGCTCAAGATATTTAAATGCATTTTATTGGAAATCGATTAGTTTAGTTTAGTTAAAATTCAACCCATTTTTAATGTTGAAAATAGGTTACTTTTAACGTTAGAATCAACAATTCAAATTGGTTGTATTCTTACGCTGCATTGGAATGTTTGTACCTAAAATAACAAGGAGATTAAAGAAAGAGACATGAGAGGTTGTTCAGTGTAAACGTACACAAACCAGCAGAAGATGAAAAATTACTTCCGGTATTTTTTTTAAATTATCACCGCTCTGATAATGTTTGGAGTAAATTTTTAATGCAATACTAGAAATACAATTGAGTAACTTGCCAAGTTGCAAAATAGGTTACAGCACACTACATGTTAAAGTAAGGTTGCATTTTTTATTTTTATTTAAAATTATATCGATTATCACAGTTTAATATAGTTTTGTTTTTGTAAGTGGCAACAGTTTTTTTCTTACTTATGAAGAATAAAGTTCTTGTGTTTACCTAACTCGTAATTTCTTCGATAATTCTCAAAGTATTTTTAAATAATAATGTGTGGTACACGTTAAGAAGATTATTTTTAATCTATAATTAACATTTATGGCGTCCGCGACAGGACTTTGAGAATTAATTTTGATACTTCGTTTTTATTTGAATAATGGAACGTGAAGTACGAATGAGAACGGTAAGTAGAGCTGCTTTCACAAGAGCTTCTACGACTCTTCAGACATTACTGAAAGAAGAAAACTTAGATATTGAAAAGATTGAGGTTTCTATTGCAGTCTTAGAAAAAAGAAATAATGAACTTTGTGAGCTCAATGCAAAAATCGTCGACTTACTGCTGGAAGTTGAAAATTCTGATCTGGATGCGGAGCTTACGGCTGCGGAAAGATACGAAACTCAATTTATAGAGTTGCGACATCGAGTGTCTTCCATCATAAGAGGTAATGCAAAAAGTGTATCTTCCATTAATGGTGACGTGAATGCACACTCCAGAAAGTTCAAACTTCCAAAACTCGAATTTAGAAGGTTCAGTGGGGACATCAAGGAATGGCTTCCTTTTTGGGGACAATTTCAGAAGATTGATTCTGATCTTGAAATTGCTGAAGAAGACAAATTTCAATACCTTAGGCAGGCAACGTTTGAAGGTTCCAGAGCCAGGGATATAGTTGAAAGCTTTCCCCCTATAGGAGAAAACTATAAGAAAGCAGTGGAAAGTCTCAAAGCTCGGTTCGGAAGGGAAGACCTTCTTGTGGAAATTTATGTTCGAGAGCTTTTGAAGCTAATTTTATCTGTACATCAGGATAGGAATAGGCTTTCCTTTTCTGCTCTTTATGATAAACTTGAGACATACCTGAGGGCACTAGACACTTTGAAAGTGACTTCGGATAAATGTGCATCCATGCTGCTGCCTCTTGTGGAGTCCTGTTTTACAGAAGATTTTCTTAAGGCATGGCATAGGAACATGACTTTTTCCGAAAAGGATGATGCCCAAGATCGTTTGACAAAATTGATGGTTTTCCTGAAGACCGAGGTGGAGGGTGAAGAGCGCATTTCTTTAGCGATGGAAGGTTTTGGCTTGGGGAAACGAGGTGTTTCTTGTGAACAGAAGAAAAACAAACCCCATCTTGTAAAAGAGAAAATTGCAACTGCTGCTGGTTTACTTTCCTCTACCACAGTACCAGATCTTAGAACTGCTTGTGTATTTTGTCAAGGAAAACATTTGAGTTTGGATTGTTTTGTGGCTCAGAAAATGAGTTTAACTGACAAACAGAAGTGCTTAAGAGAAAAGGGTGTTTGTTTTGCTTGCCTGAGACCTGGCCATATGATTAAGGGATGCCGTGCTAGTTTAAGATGTTTAATCTGTTCTAAAAAACATGTGCCCTTAATGTGTCCTCAGTTGAAGCAAAATGGCAGCTGCCCTCCAGATCCACCTGTGAATCAGTCAACTGGAAATTCCAGTGAGGTGAATATGACGTCTTTCAATTACGGCTCTAAAGTCTTTCTTCAAACTTTGAAGGCAAAGTTAATTAGCGAAGGAAAAGTGAGAGAAATACGCATTTTAT
Source organism: Meta bourneti (assembly GCA_933210815.1). Classification (NCBI taxonomy): domain Eukaryota; kingdom Metazoa; phylum Arthropoda; class Arachnida; order Araneae; family Tetragnathidae; genus Meta; species Meta bourneti. The sequence continues at coordinate 87,027,771 of OW119929.1, forward strand.
TGGACACAGGATCTCAAAAAACGTATATCCTAAAGGATGTAGCTGGACAGATGGGATATGTGCCAATACGGAAAGAAACCATCGTCCATGCATTATTTGGCGGATCGACAGAAGAAGTCCAGCACAATTGCTATAAAATAAGGTTGGAAAGTTTCAATGACCAATTTAAATGTAATTTTGAAGCTCTGGATCAAAGGGTCATTTGTTGTGATGTAGCACCCGTGGAGAAGGGACCGTGGATTAAAGAGCTAAAGGAGTTGAAAATTAATTTGTCAGATGTGGCGGAGAAGGCTTCCCAAATTCACATTCTTGTTGGAGCCGACATAATGGGCAAGCTGTTGACTGGCCGGCGAGAGATTCTGCCATGTGGTCTAGTAGCAGTAGAAACATACTTGGGATGGACTTTGATGGGGAAAGTCCCTCAAGTGGGCCCAAAAGAGCCAAACATGTCAATGGTGGTCACTTCGTTATTTATGAAAGAAGCTAGTATCACCGACCTTTGGAGTCTAGATGTTATTGGAATTTTGGATCCTTTGGTCTCCAAAAGCAAAGTGGAAAAGGAAATGCAAGCTAAAAGGCTGTTTCAGGAATCAATTAAGGTAAATGAAGAAGGGCGTTACGAAGTTTCCCTGCCTTGGACAGATGAAAGCATTCCTCTACCGAGTAATAAAGCACTTGCATTAAAAAGGTTGGAGACAACTACAAGGAAGCTAAATTCAGAAAATATCCTTTCGTCATATGATGAAGTTTTCAAGGACTGGATGTCGTCTGGAATCATTGAAAGGGTTTCGACTGAGGCAACAGAACATGAACATTACCTACCACATAGACCTGTTGTGAAAGAACAAAGTACAACTAAAATACGACCAGTATTTGATGCTTCAGCCAGAGAGAAGGGCTCACCGTCTTTAAATCAATGTCTGGAATGTGGACCTAACTTAATTGAGCTTATTCCATCGATTCTGCTAAAATTTCGACAGTTTAAGTATGGTGTTGTGAGCGACATCGAAAAGGCTTTTCTGCAAATTAGTATCACAAAAGAAGATCGTGACTACTTGAGATTTTTTTGGTGGGATCAAGAGGGAGATAAACAATTGAAGACATTTCGTCATGCAAGAGTTGTCTTTGGTGTTAAGTGCAGCCCATTCCTTTTGTGTGCTGTCATAGAATATCACCTCCAAAAATGTATGCTGATTTCACCTGTTGATCACATAATAAGGAAACTACTGAACAGTTTCTATGTGGACAATGTTCTTGCTAGTCTTAGCTCACAAGAAGAGTTAAAGCAGTTCATTGAAGTTTCTCAGAATGTAATGGCCGAGGGAAAATTTAATCTGAGAGGTTGGCAATACATTGGTGATGAAGACTTGGATGTCCAAACAGCGGTTTGGGGTCAAGTTTGGAACAGGAAAGAAGACACATTGTGTCTAAATCTGGACTGGTTGGACGATTTAAAGATCACCACTATCACAAAGAGAATGATGTTGTCAGTTGCTCAGAAAGTTTACGACCCATTTGGTTATACTGCAGCTGTTATGCTTTTCCCAAAATTGATACTGCAGAAAACTTGGAAATTGGGATTGAGTTGGGATGATGAAGTCCCTGAAGCTTTTAGTAAAGAATTTCTAAATTGGTTTGAAGAACTTCATGTTTTAGAAGAAATAAAATTTGACAGATGGCTTCATATAACGGATGATAATTTGCAGAACTGCACTATTCATACCTTTTGCGATGCAAGCAAAGACGCCTATGCCGCTGTTGTGTTTCTGCGACTTGAATCAGAAAATGATGTCAAAATATCCTTACTTTTCGCAAAGTCCAGAGTTGCCCCCTTGAAGGGTGGGACAATTCCTAGATTAGAATTGCTATCTGCATTAATTGGAGCCAGGTTGACTCAATTTGTTGTAGAGGCACTGGATTGGTCACAAGTACCATGCTACTACTGGAGCGATTCGACGACTGTTCTCTCATGGATCAAAAGAGAAGAGAATTGGTCTGCTTTTGTAAGAAACAGAGTTGCAGAGATTAGAAAACTATCTGCTTCTTCTTCCTGGAATCATATTTCTGGTGAATTCAACCCGGCTGATCTGCCTTCTAAAGGCTGCAAATCAAGACACCTACTGGCAGCTAGATGGTGGGAGGGTCCTCTGTGGTTAAGAAGTCCTATAGAAGAATGGCCTGTGAGTTTTTCTACAAATGTAGACTGCAAGGAGGAAGAAATTGAAAAGGAAAAGATGTCCACAATATTGGTTACTAACAATCTAAATGTGCAAGACAGAAAATGGTACTATTCATATTTTTCGAGGTATCAGCAGATTGTGCGTCTAGTAGGTTGGGTTCTTCGCTTTAAGCACAATTGCTCCTGTGTAGATGAATACAGAATTAAAGGAGAACTTACATCAGTTGAATTTCAGCAAGCAGAGAGACGAATTGTGCAAATGATTCAAGAGGACACATTTACTGGTGAGAAAGTCAAGAAGTTGAAAACTCTGAGTGTATATAAAGATGACCAAAACATTTTTCGTTTGAAAACCAAGATTGTCAACAGAAAAGACCATGAAGACTTTAAAAGACTAATGATTCTCCCAGCACATGAAGTTGTAGAAAAGTTAATTGTTTATCATCATCAAAGGAATTCACATGCGGGAGTACAGATTCTTTTGAACCTTCTCCGAGAACATTACTGGATTTTGAATGGACGGAAAACAGTTAAAAGAGTGCTGTCTAAATGTGTTGTATGCCGCAGGCATACATCTAAAAGGTTTGAAACTGAGACGTCTACTCTTCCCGAAGGTCGAGTAAAGGACACTGCTGTCTTTCAAGTTACGGGAATTGATTTGGCAGGTCCCTTGTATCTGAAAGATAATCAAAAGGCATGGGTGACCTTATTTACGTGTGCTACCTACAGAGCGGTCCACCTTGAACTGGTTACGTCTATTTCAACAGAATCTTTCCTTCTCGCTCTGCGCCGATTTATTTCTCGTCGTGGAAGATGTTGTGTTATTCACTGTGATAATGGCACAAACTTCACTGGTGCAAGAAATCTTCTGGCTTCCTTGGATTGGAATAGAGTGGTCAAACATGGATCAGTCAATGCCATCGAGTTCAAATTTAACCCTCCAACTGCGTCCTGGTGGGGCGGTTTCTGGGAAAGGTTGATTCGTGTCCTGAAGGATTTACTGAAACGTGTATTGGGACGTGCTCAGTTGACCTACGAGGAAATGACAACAGTTCTCTGTGATTGTGAGTCTGTTATAAATTCAAGACCGTTAACGTATCTTTCAGATAGTGACGCTGACTTTCAACCTATCTGTCCATCAATGTTTCTTCAGGACATTGTTGAGTGGAAAGTTCCTGATATTGATGCAGCCGATAATCAGAGCTTGAATAGACGAATCATATATCGTCGAAATCTGCAAAAGGACCTAAGAAATAGATTCCGTTCGGAGTATTTGGGTTTGCTTATACAGCGTGCAGAGAACAGGAAAAACCTCCGACAAATTTCCATTGGAGAGATTGTTCTTGTGGGCTCCGATAATAGCAAGAGAATTAACTGGCCACTTGGTCGAATCGTCGAGCTTCTCCCTGGAAAAGACGGAACTGTTCGCTTGGTTCGAGTTCAGACCTATACTTCAGTACTTCTGAGAGCTGTTCAGCGAATTTACCCATTAGAAGTCGCCTCTGATGCTAAAATTTTGGAAAATGCTAAATGTAATCCAAAGAAGAGATCTGACTCTTGTTCATCATCTTTTCCTGCGGCTGTGAAACCCGAGGCTGGCTCATATTCATCTAGAGTTGGAAGAGTAGTAAAAATTCCCAATAGACTTGACTTGTGAACATATCATTTGTATTTAAATGTGATAGAAAGTATTTAGTATTATTTATGATGTTAAAATTAAGTGATTGTGTATTGTTACAAGTGTTTGAAGTTTCAGTCGGAAATGTAAGCTATGTTGTGATGCCCACATCACAAGGTGGGAGTATGTTAAAGTAAGGTTGCATTTTTTATTTTTATTTAAAATTATATCGATTATCACAGTTTAATATAGTTTTGTTTTTGTAAGTGGCAACAGTTTTTTTTCTTACTTATGAAGAATAAAGTTCTTGTGTTTACCTAACTCGTAATTTCTTCGATAATTCTCAAAGTATTTTTAAATAATAATGTGTGGTACACGTTAAGAAGATTATTTTTAATCTATAATTAACACTACAAGAGCCTTTTTCTGCAAAGCTGAATGTAGGTGTCACTTTGATTTTATGGTAGAACGTGTTTCCTGAACATATTCCGGAAGTGACGGAAACTTAACTTTTTTGAGTGTGAGCATTGGATAAACAGAAATACAGTTCTTGTCTTCCGGGGGTTTGTTTGTTTACAATGACAATTTCTCACATAGAGGGACTTGAGAGGGATTTTTAGTGTAAACAAACAAATGAGACGGTTTACGTAGATTTTCCTTCTGCTGTCAATCGAATCCATCCAAAGACCATCGTGTGCAAAGGAGGCTGGTGCACGTTAAATCTGTCGTGGCCTCAAATGTCCTCAGGTTGGCGTGGTGTGGAAGTTTGAAGAGCGGAGTGCCAGCTCAGGTGTTACCTCGTCATCTGACCGTGGTTCAAAATTACGTGGAGTTGTCCTCGGATCTTTCCCTTGGGATTGATCCCGGACCGTCGTCAATAGCCCGTTGTGCTGCTCTAGTGCGGTGTTAATTAAAATACCTACCTTCTTCTGACCAAATGCTCTTGCATGATACACGTATGCAAGTAGGTAGGAAGGTATTTTAATTAACGTCGCACTGGATCAACACAATGGACTATTGGGGACGGTCAGGGATCAGTTCCCAAGGGAAAGATCCGAGGACAACACCACGTATTTTGAACCGCAGTCAGATGATGAGGTCACACCTGAGCTGGCATCCCACTCTCCAAACTTCCATACCACGCCAACGTGAGAACATTTGAGGCCACGACAGATTCAACATGCACCATCCCACTTTGTACATGACGGTCTTTGGCTGGATTCAAACTCGCAACCCTCCGGTTGCTAATCCATTACTGTTCCAACCGGACTACCGTGCCCCGATACACCAGTATATTGGTGTAACTGGGTGATGCGAGACACATCAAGTGACACCATAAGGTAATGGTGATTAATTAACGTCGCACTGGAGCAACACAACGGGCTATTTGCGACGGTCTGGGATCAACCCCCAAGACACCATTAGGGAAAGACAGAGGGATGTTACAAAATATAACCCTGTACTCAGTAGCGAAGTTAGACTTTTTTGAGATCGAGGCAAATGATGTTGATGGCACCCTTCGTACGAAAGAAATTTGTATTAAACATGTAATAAAATAACGAATCTTTTATTTTATTTATTATGTGTGAAAGTAAATTCTCTTCAGCAAACGTAATGTATCGGTAAATAAAATATACTAAATTACTTTCAATAGATATTCAGTATTGTGAATATCAGTTTTTAACCCTCCTGGTGGTTGCCTCGATAAGGTATCTCGTCATGAACAAAACTGACCAGATCTTGATGGACGAGATATCTCGTCATTAGATAAAAACTGACTCTTGATCTCGTCGCCATCAAAACAGAATGAGAATAATGAGGACAATTGACCTCCCAAAGGTAATTGCTCCTATAGTCTTAAAAAGACTTGCTCCACCTCTGAACACACATATAGAGAACTATAAAAGGCATGCAGAATTTATCGTTTAGTTTGGAGACGAATTTGCTAGTAAATACGCGCGCGCGTTTAAAAATTTCCCAATTTTGAAGGAAAAACATTTTTGTATTATTTGGAAGCAATTTATTAATTGATTATTTCTGGGCAGCGTGTTTGGACTGATTATTAATTTGGTTCTCGCTATGCCGACACTGATTTGTTTATAAAATTCGTATCAGTTGAAAATTAATCAGACTGAATCTATCGACATGTGGGACAACGCATCTACTTCGAAGGATTATCGTGCTGCTCATATTGTCGACCGAATATTGCAATAATATTGATGAATAATTGAACTGTGCCATTGCGACAGAAATGTAAGCAATACCTTTTCTATTTTACCCTCTTTTCTGCTTAGAGACAGAATATATAAAGAAGATCATCGTATTTGCAAAGCTGCAACTATTTAACTTGATCCTACTCATAACTTGATCAATCAAAAACTGACTAGTCATGTGAAACCGGAACCGTTCCGGGAACCACGCAATCCCGACAGATACCGTACTAAATTCAATAAAATAAGTATAAGTATTTCTTTACGAATTTGTTTTGTTATATGCTGTGAATACGTAAACAACAGGTGGTTTGATTTCCTCCCCCATTCTTATCCATTCATCTCATTATTCATCTGCTAATAACCCTTTCAATTGTTCTCACACAATGACATTAAAAAAAGTGACGCAGCAAAATCTTCTGATATAATAAGTCGCAAAGTAACTCAATTAAAAAGTTATTTATGATAATTCACACTTTGGGAAAGCTTTAACTAATTCTATATAAATATTCACACGTAATTACGTTATAAAGCGAACATTGTATAAAATTTAAAATTTACTCAGCTATGTGTAAGGGTAATATTTTGAAATCTACTATATTTTCTACTTAACCAACTTTTAAAATTGTTAAACTACTCCATCCTCATTAACACACTCGACAGTTTGCTTTGTTAAAAGTCACTGGAAACATATTTTATGTGAAGGTTACATTTCAATAACAAATGTTAAAGTACACGCACTACTTCATCGGTGTGTTAGACTACATGTTTGGGAAGTAACACCTGTAACCCAATTATCTTTATTGGGAAATAAGCACATTTTAAGATAAGACGCAAGACGCGACCAGAGAATTCTCAAGTCAATGATTATTACGTAAATTTGCGACAGATTTGTACATTTCTGAAACATAAGAAAGGGATAAAAGAGTGACAATCCTGAATTCTTCTTTGGTGGTTAATTCAAAGTCTGGGTAAGTCTTTTGGATTATCTTCCTTTACTTCTTTTAAATTCAGAAAAGGGTGCACATTAAGATCTTTAAAGAAGTCTATAAAGTATATCACATAAAATGTTTAGGCATTTGGTTATGCATTCAAAGGGTTAATGACAAAATTAACGAAATTTAAAAGAATTCACTGTTGGTGTATGATGAATTCATAATTATTAAGGTAGCAGGAAGTAATAGTTGAAATTTTTTTATAAATGATAATCAGTTTTCTCCATGAAGTTAAAAAGCTTGAAAATTATTTGATATTATGTGAATAAGACCCGATTTTGTTTCAGTTAAGCTTAGTGATTCTCAATCTCTGATTGAGTCCCACTCCAATTGATATTCTCTAATGAGTCTTTAAGTCATAAAGTTTGAATTTTAACGAAATCAAGAATATTTAATTAAAAACATTAAATTTGTTTCTTCTGACGTGGAAGCTGTAAAAAAATTAATTGGAAGTTTAAGTGAATGTATGTGTGTGATCTCATAAAATATAAAAGTTATGTGACAATATGTGTCTTGAGTTTTATGCATACAGATTTCTTGTAAAAATAAATAATGCATCCAATATCTATACATGATTTAATCATATTTTATAATTTGAAGTATGTGTATGGAGAGTTATGAAAATAATCACTATAACACACATTCTGAAGCACCCTGCGTATACCATAACAATATACATATTTTTGTAACGTGAATTAATCATTACAATGATGTCAGTTTAAAAATAAAGGTTTTCAGCACAGAGAAAATTGAGAGGCAGGAATATTAAATTGTCGCAGGAATAAAATAAAAGGGATCAGCATCACCATCCATCCATAAAATAAACTGGATTCTTTTATCTAAATATGTGGTATAAAAGTAATGAATTTTCGGAAATTCTGTTATTAAGAGAATACTAAGTTAATTTTTTCTCTAATGAGAGAGATAGAGATAGAGAGAGGAAACCTGATAAATATATTTATTCAATTTACGTGAATGGCCTTTTGAAAACTAAGTTAGACTGGAAAATCTATTCGATTGTGATTTAAATTCTAGATGTTTTTCGAACTGTAGAATTATCCTTAACCTATTCCTGTTTAAATTTAAAATTCTATCTTCAATATTTGTTATCAAGCCATCCATAAAAACACAACTGATTTGTTACATATTGAGCCGGTGTCTTTCTAAGCATTTTCGCATGCTATTATAATGACCCCTTTTTTGTGAAAGAATTTCAAAAATATTTTACAATTTCTCTTTGAAGATTCATCGAATGAAGTAAGAGGATGTTTTACACAAATTCTTTATTTGTAAAGTTCAGCAAATGAAGTTGTCATTCGAATAGAATATGTATAATGCGTTGTAGAAAAATCCGATTAATATTTGGAAATACAAAATAAAAGCTATACTTAAAATTTTCTTAAGTTTCTAATTACATTTTAATGTTGCAGGAAAATGAGAATACTTGCTTTCTTATTGCTGTTTGGTATTGCATCGGCTTCGTTTCACGAGGGTAAATATAACTCACTTTTCTATATGCTTCGAATCTGCTTAATTTTTTCAGTGCATCTGGTAATGATAGCATACTACGATTCAACATGCTCTAGGTTCGTGTCCCTGTCTATCCCTCTGAGCTGTGCACACGTATGTATCCGTTTTGCAGCCTGCAGTCTTCCATGCATGATTTCTTACCACTTTTGACTTTCTTGACCAATGGAATCTTTCTTTGGACTTTTTCAACCTATGATGTGGTTATTTAGTCATTATGTGTGTTGGGGGAAAAGCAATAATACATTACTCGGAAACCTATTGACTCACAGACGAATTTCGTAGTGACAAAAAGTCGACCATAGTTCGCAAAACAAATCTTTAGTTGGAGTTCTTTCGAGACTCGTTAAAATCAATAGGTAATCATTGTATTCATTATTCATTAGCAGTTAACCTTCGACTGTAATTTCTACGGTCTAGGACAGTCTATGTCTGGTGAACATTTGGACAAGTGCCCTCCATCAGTGATTCTGAATTGTGCTGTGAAAATAATGGAGATCACGTGGTTTAATGGCCTAGTGACCAAAAAGGTCAGCATTTGTCAACAACATATTAATTAATCGTTATAGAATACATTAAACTTTCTCCTAAATTAAAGTGAAAAAAAAATGCAAAGAAAGTCTAGAATTTCCATGCTTACAACGAAGAATACTTATAATGGATTTGCTAGTTTGAAATTTAAATGAATTGTTCTTTTCTTTGAAACTCGTTTTAAATACAACTACTCTTATATTATAAACAGTTGTCTGTTTGCTTTACAGTTCCATTTACCCTGTAAATATATGACTTCTATAAAAATTATATATGAAACAGGTATCATTCCTAAAATTCAATATAAATTCAGTAAAATTGGATTTCTGTGTACTTATTTTCAGGTATTTTGGGGCAAATATTAATCGTCCTCTTGCAAACCTCAATAAGGCTCCCCTCCTTTACCACAATCTAGTATTCCAAAATATAGCCCTTAATGAGTTCTTGTTAGATATTTTAATGGAGATTCACAATGCACAATGCACGTGTCTTCAAGTATTTTACCACAAACGGAAAAGAACCTAAAATATAGATAGTTGGTAGCTGAATTTACGTAGCACTAGAGCAACACAACGGACTATTGGCGACGGTCTGGGATCAATCTCTAAGAAAAAGATCCGAGGACAACTCGTAATTTTGAACCACGATCAGGTGACGAGGTCAACAACTGAGCTGGCACCCCACACTTCTACATCACTCCATCGTGAGGACATTTGAGGCCACAATAGATTTAACTTGCACCAGCTCTCATGTACACGACGGTCTGTGGTGATCGAGTTTCGAACTCGCAACCCTCCCATTGTTAATCAGCGATTCAACCAACTGGCTATCACATCCCCCTAAAAAATCAACCTGCTGTCAAATCAACCTACCATTTTTGAGAAGGTTGATTTAGGTGTTATATTTACTTCGTCATCTGAACGTGGTTGAAAATTACGAGGTATCCTCTGTAGGTAAAAAGGTAACTAACGTCTCATTGGAGCACCACAAGGACAGATATATATTATCGACGGTCCGGGATCAATCCTGAAGGGAAAGATATAAGGACAATGCCTCGTAATTTTGAACCAATGTCAGATGACGAGAACAACACCTGAGCTGGCACCCCACTCTCCAAGTGTTGTCCTCGGATCTTTCCCCTCGGACCGTCACCAATAGCCCTCTGTCCTTGTGTATTGCTTCAGTGCGACGCAAATTCAATTACATGCCTAAATATATACCTACATTTTTATTTAACCGATAGATAAGGATTAAGTAATAAAAACGTTACCTAGTTCAGTTCTTGTATTAAATTCAGTATGATCCCAGAGTTATTGATTAAATTTAACAAAACCGACCAGTTTTTGAGTTACCTAGTTCTTGCATTCAGGTGACGATTAATGATTTTGTGGTTATTTGTAGCTCTCGATGATGCTGCCGACGAATTCCTGCTCAAGTTCTTGGAAGGCATGGAGAATGCTCCATCCTTAAGGGAACATTTAGGAGAACACGTCAACCAATACATAGACGCAGACGTGTAAGTATCTAGAGTTACACAAATGTACTGTTCTACACCAGTGGCGTAGCGTTCTTGGAATCCCAGAAATCCAGCATCCCCTAACAATGTTTTTAATACAGAAAAATTTGGTGGCAAAAAAAAATTAAAATCGATAAAGCCTGAAGTTTGGTTGGTTGTTTTGGGTCTTATGGCGCAAGGACCATATTTGGTCAAGCTGCGCCAAACATAAGACAACGTCAATTAAAAAATACCGTGAAAGGGGGAATGGCATTGGGGAACGGGGTAGTGGGATGAAAGCAGAAAAAGACCACCTTGGTATCCCAGTAGTGCGACCCTCGTGTTTACTAAAGACAAGAAACCCCATGTGAAAAGAAAAGATCACCTTGGGCCCGTGATGCCCATGTACACCTAAATGAAACCTGAAGGAAAATCGACGATTTTTTCAACGTAAATCTATGTGAGAAGTGAGTTTTTATTTTAAGGTCCTTGATCTTTCCAGCTCAGGTGTTGACCTCGTCATCTGACCGTTATTCAAAATTACTGGGTGCTGTCCTCAGATCTTTGCCTTCGGGACTGATCCTGCACCGTCGCCAATAGCCTGTTGGGTTGCTCCATTGCGACGTTAAATCAGCTACCTACATTCCTAGCTTGATTTTCACCGCATAAAGCCAACCAGGCTCTGCTAATGCTCTTTTCTTTCAACCCCAAACGGTTTCTTATTAAAATTGATTAAGGGTGTTTGTCATGTGTAATGAGTACCTTGAGCACAGACTCTTCTCTCCTACCCTGAGCTATAGAGGTTAACATCCAGTCGAGATAATATGCGTAGTCTGTTCTTGCGATTGGTCTATTATTCTTTCAATTTCCTACTTTCATCAATCTCTGAGATAGAGAGCTCCAAAGACCACCAAAGGGGGCTGGTGGACGTTAAATCTGTCGCGTCCTCAAATGTCCTCACGTTGGCGTGGTGTGGATTGGAGAGTGCGGTGCCAGCTCCCAGGTGTGACCTCGTCATCGGACCGTGGTTCAAAATTACGTGGTGTTGTCCTCGGATCTTTCCCTTCGAGTTTGACCCCAGACCGTCGTCAATAGCCCGTTGTGTTGCTCCAGTGCGACTTTAATTAAAATACCTACCTGAAACAAAGTTTGGACCATCCATAAAGAGTTGCCAAAAGTGGAAGCGATTACGGCTTTCGGGATCCTTTTTTAGTTTATGGCTAAAAATAATTTGCATTGTCTTTTTGCGGAGAAGGAACAATGGCGAATGAATTGACTCATAAGGTTGTCTAAATCTAAAAATAAGATCTTTTAAATACAATTTAAAAAAGGATGACACCTGAAGAAAAATCGACAATTTTTCTACTTAATTCGAGTGAGTCGTCAGTTTCTATTCCTTGAATTTTGAACGAATAGAGACAACCAGGGTCTGCTGTTTCCAGTTTCTTTCATCCTAAAATGCTTTCTTACTATAATTGGTTTAGAGTATTTGTCATGCGCAATGGGCACCTTCAGCACTCTATCCCCTACCCCATGCTCTTCTTATAGAGGCTAGCATCGAGCAAAGAAAATATGCTCAGTTGGTCCATGAGCATGGTCTATTATTCTCTCCTCATTTTCCGGTCTTCATAGGACTGCAGTCAAGATCTAAGACGGAGTTTGGATTCATCCACCATAGTTGCCAAAATTGGTCGCCCAAAATTCTTTAGGCTCCTTTTTTAGTTTATGGCTAAAAATGATACATATTGTCTTTGACGAAAAGGAACAGAGGCCAATGAATATAAGGTTGTCTAAATCTAAAAATAAGATCTTTTAAATACAATTTTAAAAAGGATGACACCTGGAGAAAAATCGACAATTTTTCAACGTAATCCGAGTGAGTCGTCAGTTTCTATTCCTTGAATTTTGAACGAATAGAGACAACCAGGGTCTGCTGTTGCCCGTTTCTTTCATCCTCAAATGCTTTCTTACTATAATTGGTTTAGAGTATTTGTCATGTGCAATGGGCACCTTCAGCACTCTTTCCCCTACCCCATGCTCTTCTTATAGAGGCTAGCATCTAGCAAGAAAATATGCTCAGTTGGTCCATGTGCATGGTTTATTATTCTCTCCTCATTTTCGGCCTTCATAGGACTGCAGTCAAGATCTAAGACGGAGTTTGGATTCATCCTCCATACTGAGTTGCCAAAATTGATCGCCCAAAATCCTTTAGGCTCCTTTTTTAGTTTATGGCTAAAAATGATACATATTGTCTTTGCCGAAAAGGAACAGAGGCCAATGAATATAAGGTTGTCTAAATCTAAAACTAAGATTTTCTTGCTCCCTATCGAACCTTGGCATCCCCAGTTATCGATGTTACGCCACGCTACTGTTCTACACCAATTGTAATGTCTGCAATCCAGTGTGTAGCTGTTACATGATCCCCACTTAAATGGCTTCCGAAAAAGTACTTAATCTGTCCAAGGGCATGGTGTAAATTGTTTATTACATCACGTCTTGGCTATTTCTGCATGAAAGTTTCTCTCTCCTACAGAATTGAAATTGAAGTGAAGACCGGACTCTTTCAGAAGCTGAAAGAAAACCTCCACAAAATCCTAGAAAAGGTCAAGGAATCTATTGAGCATGGAAAGACTGTCAAAGAAGAATTCTTGGAAAAGGTAAATTTGAAGAGACATCGTGTCTTCATAAACGTCTAATTACTCGATCTCTACTCTCGAATTACTCTAATCTCGCATTATTTTAACTATCTCCTCAAGTATTCAACAATAATGCACACATATCCAAAATTTAAGGATAATATCATCCGACTTGAAATCTCAAGCCAAGTACCTGCAAGGAAGTACTACCTCAAATGATAAATGAATATTCCACAAGCTAAGGAAATAAGATAAGAACACCCACATGGTGCTAATGGGAACTAAAGAAATGAAAATAAAATGTATAGGTGAACGCATTGTAGGTTTTAGTTATTGCGAATTTTTTTTTGCCTTGTTAAAAGAAAACCAAATAGGGAATGTGTTAGCCTCTGACCCCAATGGCAGACCTCACGTGTAAAATATGCTTTCCACCGCATTTTTGCTGTGTTCCAAGAATTCATGTAGCAAGGAGTATGAAGACTGAAAATGGAATAAAAATTTGCAATAAGTGCCAAATTGCAAATTTTACAGGAGAGCGAAAAATAAATTAATATCTCGCGGTACTTATATTACTGGCGACATCTACCAATGCGTTTTTCAACTACTTAGAGTGTGCTGAACACTTACATCGTTTCCCAGGTTGAAAACCTTGTTTTGCCTCAAACCTACCCGGAGGGCCGCGGTGGCCCGGTTGGAAGAGTAACGGACTAGCAACCGAAGGGTTGCGAGTTCGAATCCAGCCAAACACCGTCGTGTACAAAGGGGGCTGGTGCACGTTAAATCTGTCGTGGCCTCAAATGTCCTCACGTTGGCGTGGTGTGGAAGTTTGGAGAGTGGGGTGCCAGCTCAGGTGTTGCCTCGTCATCTGACCGCGGTTCAAAATTACGTGGTGTTGTCCTCGGACTTTCCCTCTGGGATTGATCCCGGACCGTCACCAATAGCCCGTTGTGTTGCTCCAGTGTGACGTTAATTGAAAATACCAAAATACCAAAAATACCAAACCTACCCGGTCCCGCCTCAAAACCTACGTTTTGACGGCGGGAAATTTTTTTTATTGGTTCTTACTGCGTTTTCCATTTTCAGTCCTAGAGCACGTCTTTGGTCTTCTGCGGTCCTTGATAATGTCGTGTAGGCTGCAATGCGACGTCCGATAGCATCCCAAGGATGCTGTATTGGATTGAGATCAGGTGATCTGGCTTGAAACGAATTCAGAATTATCCTCAGTTATCAAACATCAGTATGCATTATCGTCACCACACCATAATCATGGAACTGAAAAATCATTGCTTTGTGAAAACACGTTTTACGGTTCAACGATGTAGGTAAAATAATGCTCTGTCGAAAATTTAGGTTATTTAACTATGGAATTAGAACTCATGCTCTTGGTGTAGTATGAAAATCGAATAGTTGTTTAGGAAATGCGTTTAGGTCAAAACACCTAAAATTGAAGATCCGTGGTTTCGGCGAGATGCCAAATCAAGTTATTCCTAAACTGCATTTAATAGTTAATGTATATTATTAATCATCTATGGGAGGAATTTTTAATATAAACAAATAAATCAGATGGAAAGTGGATTTTGCTTCCGCTTCAGAAATGCTCTCGCATGATACATATCCGGTTATCTTAAAATGTAGTTTGTCACCGTTTTGGTAATGTTTGGCATTTCATCTAATCGGTATTGATTAATCAACTATTATATCAATTTGGAATGAATTCCTTGGAATTTTTATTGGTGAAATGCTGAAATCGTTCGAAAAACGAGCCAAGTTAAGCCACGTTTAAAATACGCACAGGAAATAAATATCGCCGTAGAAACACTATCGCCACCTACATTTAACTTGACAGAAAATGCCTCTCATATGAAATAATGTGCAGACCTTTCATCGTATTTTTCAATTTTTGTTGTAATGTTTGATATGATGAATAATGTTTGAAAGTTGAAAATGTGCTCACAGATAACAAGAATTTGTAGCTCAAAAAGTAATGTTATACACGAAGTACGTACACGCACTAATTTTTGACATCCAACATCTATTTTTCCAACAGTTAATAAAATGTGTCATAAACCTTCCGTTTGGAAACAAAATTGTCTCCAAAGACATTACAAATTGAGAGTATCAACCATTTTAATATTTATTGTATTATTTAATTACCATGTAACTCAGTAAAAGTTTTACGATTGCCCTAATTCTGTTCTCGTCATTTAATAGTTTTACTCATTTCTAAAACCATAATTTCCATGTCAACTTCATTGATAATTTTTTACAAGATACACAACCAGGAAATTTAAATTACCTTGTAATTTTATTTGAAATAATGTAAACAAATTAGTGTCAAGAATAACTCTTACAAACCCATGCATTAAGGATAAAGGGAAATTTCCTGCACAGAAAGAAAAAATAGATTATACATTCCTTCTCAATTTGGATCACCATCTACATTCCATTTTCATGTTGAATGACCCTGTTCTTGTTTCTTTTATTGCATTAGATCAAAGAATTGAAAGAGCAAATGAAGGCTCTGAAGGTTGAGCTCGGAGAAAAAGGCAAAGATCTCATCGAGAAGATCAAAGAGAAGGCTAGGAACTATTTGAAACAGCTCCTGGACAAACTTGGATCCAACAAGCGAGCTGCCGAAGACCGCTTCGAAGAAGCCCTCTCAGAGTTGAACATTAGAGACATTCTTATAAAAGTGAAGGAACATGTAAGTAATCAGAATAATACTGACTTCATAATAGAGCTAATACAAAAAGTCCTTTATAATTTTCGAAGAAAGTATATTGCTGTAATTCTATTTTCCATCCACAGTTGCAGAAGAATGTAGACCCAGAACTGCTAAAAGAGAAGATCGAAAAGATTTTCGGACAAGGATCAGAAGTGAGTATTGTTTTCCCTTTTGTATGCAGATTTGTTGCTAAGTTATTATTTTATTTTCTTTAACTTCTCATTAAAAGTTATGCATCAATTTTTGGTTAAAATTTTAATTGCTTCGTTTTACACTTTGAAATTATGTAGTACGCTTTAGAAGTTTGAGATAGAGACCATTTTCCCAATTTACTCTGGAAGAAAATATGTAAAAAATGTTGTATAGAAAAGCTTTATAGGTGAATCTTATCTTTAATGTATTTCCGTATAAGAAAATATTTTTAGGGGACAGGTGAACTTTCACAAAAACACCAAAATCGATTTTTTAATTTTAGCTTCAAAAATGAATTTATAACAACTTTTTTGGATAGCAAGAAGGAATGTTCAAATCCCATAATTTTTGACGGAGTTGCATATGCAACAACATAAAAAATAGAGCATGGGAAGTCTATACAGAAACGCGTTTTTCTCCTATTGAGATTTTATGACCTTCGGAATTCAAAATATTCCCTGAGCGGTTTAATTGATTTACTTGAAATTTGTTTTAGATAATCCTTGAAATCTATTATAATATCTAAGTGCAGAAGCGAAATTCATAATACTTCCAAATTTTGAAATACCGGTTTAAAACATTGCTTAACCTATGCTTCTTTTGAAAAATTTTAGTTGTTTTAGCACAATTGTTTTTGTTTTACAATTATGCGATACACTTACAAAATGAAGTTAATATAATTTATATGTATACAAACTATTAAGTGAAATAAAATTTTGACATTTCATAACAACTAATGCGTCTGGAACCAATAGTTTTTGCAAGTTTATCAAAAGTTTTGACCACTTTCGTGTAATAACTTCCGAACAGCTTAATGCTTTTAGACCAAATTTTATATTTTATGTATAGAAAACAGTGTGCAGATTTCATAACAATCGGATGATAGATACAAAAGTCGCCATCCTTGAAAGTCCACTGTCAAGGATGGCGAGTATTCTTATATATCTCACCACCAGTTTAAAGCACGCCTTGTCATCAGAATTCCAAATGATAGAATACTTATATACTAGAATATTTCTATAATTCAGTCTATCATTTCAAGTCTTCTCATTTATCTCATCGCTTCTGAAATTGTTAAAGCATTGTTTGCTTGTGTTGCAGCCAGGAGAAAATCGATATACATATTTACTGGACAACAGTCAGCTATATCTATGTGTGTAGAAAGCAGCTACCACTACAAAAATTAACTTAAATTACTAGTGGTCTATTTAGCAGCTTAACCTATCTTCATTAAGCACTTTTTGGTAGACAAAAGTTGCACTGTTTTTCACACGCCTTGCTAAAGAGAAGTCTACGAATTCACACTCCTGATAAATCATCCAATTTGTTGGCGGTGCTGTGTCAAAAAGTCAGATAGATGGGAGTTGGTTAATTTGATCATGAGATACATCGTCATAAAACGTGCTTAGATTGGCAAATTGGAAGGCAAATTTAGCTACCTCGAAAGGAAATGAAAACTGATAAATACGGAATGGAAAGTTTCTTCTCTCTTTTCTGTGAGAATCAATATTTCTTGTAGAAATGTGAGAAGTGTTAAATTGAAATATTAAAATGGATGTAAAAAGGACGATTAACTATAAAACAAAAATTAAATGTAAAAGCCTTACATATATCGTTGACTGACTCATGGTTTTAAGATGAGAGTGGCTTCTGATCTGAGAGTCCCGTCTGTAATCCCAATATAGTCTAGAAACAAATAAAATATGGACCTCTATCAGCACAGTATTCACTACGAAGTCAGTAAGACCAAGACAACTATTGAGGTCCTGTGTGACCTAACAACCAGGATAACTGTGATTGGTGATTTCGACAAGCGAATTCGGTAGAGATGATTTTATAGGTAGTTATGTCCAGTGAGAACACGAAAACAAGCGACTGCTATATCTATCGATAGATCCTGTGGCAACTGACACCTTAGCAAGGAGTTCCAGTCTTTCTCTTTAAACTTCTAAGCCTTTATAAGCATTAAAGAGAGTGTTTGATTTTTATATTTATAATTGTTTTTACTGTATGGTGATAAATGGAAGGGTACAGTTGGGGTAATTCAGAATTAATTAGGAAAAGGCAATTAATTAGGAAAGGCCTTCACGCCATGGGTGGCTTTAACAGGAGAATAATCTCCAATGTACTTCGGAGTCGTTGTGGCTCAGTGGGTATGCCCACTGCGCTAGCAACCTGCGAGTTGTAGGGGGTGCAGGTTCGATTCCTGTCAGGTGCATTCCTGCCTGGGTGTATTTCTCTCTTCTGTGTCAGTAAAACGTTCATCGTGTGTGATGTCTATTACTTGATATTGTACGTATTGTGTCTGGTGCAGCATGGCCAAATATTGCCCTTGTGCTATAAAACCATAAAAACCAAACATCTAACCTGATGTACTTCCCGTATTCCTCCCAGTGGCACACCCATGCCACTTTGAGGCAGTACAGAAGTGTTTAGGGGGTTGCCTGTATAAAAAAATATATACACTGCTGGCCACCCAAATTGCAACACCAAGAAAGACAAGAGATATCACAACAGAATTTATTTTGTAGATAACATGTTGACCAAGTATCAAATGATTAAATTTATAGACTTCTGTGAAGTGTGGTTCCTGCCAAAATCAGTAGCCAGAGTAGCCGCCATTGTTGGAGATCACCGCTGCCACACGCCTCGGCATTGATTCAAAGAGACTTTGGATGTGTTCTTGGGGTACAGCAGACCAAGCAGCTTCCACACGTTGCCAAAGTTGATCTGGTGTGGCAGCTGGGGATGTATTCTGGGTCAATCGTTGAGCAACCATGGACCACATGTTTTCTATCGGCGAAAGATCCGGAGAGCGAGCTGGCCAGGAAAGCAATTCAATCTGGCGATTGACGAAGAACCCTTGGACAATGCGTGCCACGTGTGGTCGCGCATTATCCTGTTGAAATATGGCTGTGGGCAAGCCCTGAAGGTAAGGAAAGACAACTGGCTCCAACACCTCGGAGATGTAGCGCTGGCTGTTTAAAGTACCGGCAATGCGTACTAGAGGAGTGCGAGAGTGATATCCAATACCACCCCATACCATAATACCCGGTGCAGGACCAGTGTGGCGGTGCATAACGCAGCTGTTCAGCATCCTCTCTCCACGGTGTCTCCAGACTCGAATCCGACCATCGTGGTGTTGCAGACAGAAGCGTGACTCGTCAGTAAAGACAATTTCATTCCATTCTGCCGTCCACATCCTTCTTTCATCGCACCATTGGCGGCGGAATCGTCTGTGGTTCTGCGTCAAGGGTAGACGAAGCAATGGACGTCTTGCGGACAGACCACTCTGCTGTAAACGGCTTCGAATGGTACGCGCAGACACTGGATGATGCGGTACAGATTGAATTTGCTGTGCTATGGTTCGTGATGTGGCTGAGCGATCCGTCACTGCCATACGCACAATATGCCTGTCATCACGTGAAGTGGTGCACTGAGGTGGATGCGATCGAACACGTCGGTCCGTCGTACCCTCCTGCATCCAACGATCACATATCCGCATTACAGTTGTTTGGTTTCGTCCAACACGACTACCGATTTCCCTGAAAGATAATCCACAATCTCGGTAGGCCACTATCCTTCCTCTGTCGAACTCGGATACTTGATCAAAAGATGATCGCTGTTTTCTACGAGGCATAATTGATCGTTTTTTTGAAAAAACCACAAGAAAAACACAATTGCCGTACTTGAAATCGTCGAAATCTCCAAGCCTTAAATAGCGCTTTGAAGTGGCGCCACAGGCGCGCGTGATGTGCGTCTGCACTGAAATTCTAATCATTTGCATATCTCACCTCCGCTAATGCATGTTGTAAATTTCATATTATTTGCATGCTTCCTTCAGGGTGTTGCATTTACGGTGGCCAGCAGTGTATAAACGACTTACTTTACTTCAAAATGAATTTTTCATTGCAAATTTTATGTGAAGTACTTTTCCAGTTCTCAGACTATTGAAAGAAGGCAACCCAAGTATAAATTACGCTGCATAAACAGTGCTTGAAATACAAAAAAGTTTTGCAACAATGCTTTTTGAAATTTAGCAGTCTCATTTTGCAGCAGATTGAAGATCCCATTTCTTTCTATTCGCAGTTCCTTAAGCAGTTGTTGCAGACACTGAAGGAAAAAGGTAAGAAAAAGGTCCTGATTCTGATTGATCAGCTTCTCGACGAAGACGATGACAGAGCTACCCGTGGGATTTCGGATTACTGGGAAAAAGTAAAGAATTATTTCAAGGACCTCAAGATCGACCTGCAAGAAAAGTACATGAAATTCGGACAATGGGTGAAGGAGGTTATGGATAAAGGAATGGAGCACTCCAAGGACAAAATGGACAACATCAGGGCCATTGCTAAAGAGGTTAGTATGGAGTGAAATGAAACAAATTTCAGTGCGTCATCTCTCCTGGATAATAGATGTGCCATCTCTTCCAAATATCAGGGAGAGACGATGTACTCAGCCATCCGATGAAGTAAAATGCCAATAAGAAAGCTATCCCAAAGTTTACAATAGCCCATTGTGTTGCTCCAGTGCGAGGTTAATTAAATACCCACCTACTCATCCAAAGTTTGCTTCTAAACATTTCAAACTATCTCCAATAGCAATAAACAACTGAAAATAAGTTGTTCGGTGATATTCTAGCTTCAAACTGATGTTAAAAAGTCATAAGAACGACAATTTTGTTGTTCCACTTCTGTAATATGATAAACGCTGTTGATAATACGAGAATACAACACAATTTTTTACACTTTGTCATCTGAAGGCACTGACTAAAAGCAAATCGAATTACAAAAAAATATGTCTAACATTCGAATTGTGACCACTGCGTCGTCTCACCCTGCCTCTTATATTTAAATGACTTAGTTGTTTTTTCAACATCGTTGTTTATGTTTCAGTTTGCAAAGCATGCCAAGGGAATCAGCAAAGAAGTCGCTGCCGAAGCTGGGGAATTCTTTAGGAACTACAAAGATGAACTTGGAATTGTTTGGGATGAGATCAAGGAAAAGATTGCCCAAATCACAAACAGAAAGGATTAGAAAATAATACTTACTTTTTACTTTAGTTCATGAAAATAAAATAATTCTTTACAAATTAAAAGCAGTAGTCTTTTATTATGTCTAGGAATATTAATATCGATTTATTATGATTTATGTACACTTTCAATTACGATTACAAATGCATTTAGAGTATGACTGATTTCATTCCGAACATTTTTACTGCAGCCGACCAATCAGGGTACTAGATCGAAAGGTTCCTGGTTCGTATCCGGGTAAGGCAAGGATGTTTGTCTGGAATGAATGTGTGGCCTCTATATAAACTGGTTGTATCTTGAATGTATGTGACATGCAACTCGAACCCACCCACTTGGTGCATCCAGGTAACGCCAAGAGGTTCAATAGTCCGCTCTTGTAGCGACTAATGCAATTCTCCTAGCAAGTTTAAACCATCATGCACGTGGGCGCTGGTGCACGTTAAAGCTGTCGTGGTCTCAAATGTCCTCACGTCGGTGTAGTGTATAATTTTGGAGTGGGGTGCCAGCTCAGGTGTTGGTCTCGTCATCTGACAGTGGTTAAAAATTACGTGGTATTGTCCTTGATCTTTCCCTTCGGGATTGATTCCCGACGTCGCCAATAGCCTGTTGTGTTGCCCCAGTGCGATGTTAATTAACTACCAAACAGGTTCAAATCGGTCGGGAATCGGTCACAAAGAAAACCCCCATTTTAACTGTATAAAGAACTTAAACAAATAAACAATTCAAAACCAATGGCGTAGGTACTAAAATCTTACATAGATGTGTGTTAAACGTCTAGAGTTCAGAGCAAATTACACACTTTGAATTATGAATTTGCTCTTGTACAAAATCATGATCAGGTCTAAATAATCGTGAAGATTATACCAGTAATATGTTTGGGTGTGTGAAAACTTAACATCCTGTGGCGATTTGCATAACCAAGGATACTCAGTACAAAGACTGGTGTATATTCCAGTTTTGGAATCGTGCTGTCAGAAACTCTGACAGAGGAATGGATTCTAATACCACAAGAATTCATCTCTGACCTCATTCTCAGTTTGAAAATACTGTGTAAAGCCTACATCAGTATTCGAGGTGGTCATACAGACTATCAAGAACCACCTCCTCTCGTTATTTAAGTCTTTACAGTTACCCTTCTGTCTCATGACACTCAGCACAACATCACCACTTCAATTCAAGGACTTTTTTGCTATTCACTTCTCTTGTTGTTATAGTTTTGTTTTTGTTCATTGGTTCAGCAATTCTCGAAGTATCTTTGCATCATTTTCCCACATCCAAGTTACTCCACAGTACACTATTCCTGAAGTTTTGCTCGCCAGTGTATCAGTAAAATCGTTTTGGAGATTTTATTAACAAGCATTTATACAATGGGGATATAAAAAATTACATACAGACCACTGGCACATATAGACCGTAATTTAAACAAAAAATTCAAGACATTGAATGACACTTTATGATCAGTGACGTAACTAGAGGGGGGCAGACGGGGCATCTGCCCCGGGCGCCGGATTGGTGGGGCGCTAAATTGGCCGAGTAATTTTTTTACAATAGATATTTACGTTTGATAAAAATGAAGAGGAAAAACTTATTAGTAGACTACAAAAACTATAATAGAAGCTAAATGCAGAATGTGTGAAGAAATAGCAGGAAAGTTTAACCTAGATACTCATTTAAAAGAAGTACGGAGGAGGAAAGTTACAAAGTTGAACCACGTTTTAAGATTTTTCTCCTCTTTTATGATAGTAAATTGTTCTTTTTTATTGCAATCTTTTAAATACACCCACGCCTCGTCTATTGTCACGATATTTTTCCATCTTTCTCCAGCTAAATGCTTCTCATACAGAATTCTGCAGTGAGTTCTGCTTTCTGCAATATGTGGTGGATAGACGATGAACATTGTACTTTTGGGCCTATTTAAGATTCAAATCACTGTTAATTATTTTATTTACAGTTGAAACTGAACTTTTAATGACTTTGTAATAGTCCTTTGACTTGGCGGATTCTCTTTCAAAATTAAAGATCTTTACAAATATTCTCAGAAATTCTTTTTTTGGATAAGTATTTGGAAGTATTTTTCCACTTTTACGCGTTTATTCCTTTCTCACTAATAATATTACTTATCGTACCTTTAGACATAGAAAAAACATGACTTTTACAGCGTTTTTGAATAATTGAATAAGCATAATTCTCTTCGGAAAGATCGGAAACATAGCCTTCCATCCATTGCTTATTTAAAAGCGCCATTTTGAAAGTAAACAAAACTGAGTTAGCAGACGATAAGTTATACTTTAACTATTTAACTGCAGCGAAAATAAAATTATTTCGAAGCGTACAATTTTTTTACAGCTCATCAAAAGCATTCAAAAAATGTCATAACAGTCTCTGTATTTAGCATAATTAAATAGCCTATTTTAAATCAAGTCTTGATTTTGATTCAGCCCACACATATCCCGATATCATTTGATAAAACCTTTTCATTTCATTTGCAGCGATTATAAGTATGAAAGAATATACCAAACATGCTACTCTTAGATTATTTGTCAATGAAATATCTTAGAATTAATTAGGTATTTTATCTTGTACTAAAAATGAAATTGTTGCAAATTAATCTATTTACCTTTGAAATCAAGCATTTACCATCTAAGTTTAATAAAAAAAATTTGGACTAGTGAAATTAATGTGGTGGCGATATCAGGTATTGTCGGGGAGGGTTTTGGTTTGGTTGGTCGGGGGGGGGGCGCCAAGGCGAGTTCTTGCCCCGGGTGGAAACTAGCCTAGTTACGTCTCTGTTTATGATTAACATGAACAGAAAATTTTAGCTTAGAACGGAAGTTACATGGGGTCATTTGTGATTGCCTTCAGTTTATTATACAATGTGAGTTCGGATTCATCCAACGATTCACTACTGTCCACCCAAAAAATTGTCTGTCCACAGTTGTGAACATAGCGCACTGGGAAGAGGAACTGGAAGTATTCGACGAACCTGGACAGCGGGCAGTATTCTGTGCACCCTTTCAGGGTGAGGACGTGTGCAGTTTGTTTTCCCAGTTCTGGCGACGTGGAGTTGAACAGCAGGAGGCGGACGCTGTAGTCGCCACTGTCCTGGTACATTTCGAAGTTGACCGTGGTACAGGGAGGGGGCCGAACTCCACTGAAGTGGCCCAAGGCTGTCAGAAGGGCAGCCATGTTCCAGTCGTGCTGCAAAGGAACAAGTAATTTGAGTTGCCATTTACAATTAACCTCCCAGGTGTTTGTCTCGAAACGAGGTATCTCGTTTACAACAAAACTGACCAGATCTTGATGGACAAGATATCTTTGTATGACTTGAACGGGTGGCTAAGTCGGACTGTACAGAGACGACTCCCAGGATCTTAGGATCAATAGCAGACGTATTTTACCCATGTAAAAATGGGATAAAAAAAGAAGAGATATCTCGTCTTTATAAATTGACCAGATCTTGATCTCGTCATCATTGAAATATCAGCAATGACCACCGACCTTAAAATGAAATAGACGGAGCATGTGCCCGCAGTTTTATGTTATTTCTTTTAGCTGTTCAGTTTGAAGTTCTGTCTCTCGTGGTTGTGGGTAAAAGCAAGAATCCTAAATTATTGATTGGTTAAAGTGATTATCCACCGTGATGAAAAAACTTCGACAGCCAATCGGCGATGGCGATTCGTAAGTCCACGTGATTTACTCTTCAGAGATCTTACGACAGTGACTCGGCCTACATGGTCCGTCTATTTCATTAGAAAGTCGATGGCAATAACTTGATGACGACATATTAGCAAAATTAGTCTGATCTCGATGGACTAGATATCTCGTCGAAACCACTTGGAGAGTTAAGCATCAAGCAACAACACGCCTTCTTACTTATCCTTCTTGGCCAAAAGACCGTTTGTCCTGAGTTCATTTGGAGTCAGCACGGGACTTTTAAGAAATCCTCCCGAGGAAAGAAGATGCTCAGGAAAGATGGTCACAGGAAGATGCACCTATTAGACAGGAAAAGGATGCTCCAGGGAAGCCGCAGTGGTCGTGGTGGGGTGTCACTAGGCTGAATACTTCGGGAGCTTGCTCCTAGTAGGATCACTCTGGACTTGAAGATCATTCCACTATGCTCAGTTAAAGTTAGTCTGCAGGAGGCCAATTCAGAATTTTAACCTTCGAGTGCGTCAGGTCTTTGACCAAAGAGAGATGCATCTTTTTTTACCTTTATCATAGACCAAATTCAACAAAATGTTCAACTATTAATTTGTTAACTATTCAAAGTGATGTATAGATACAATAATTTTATCAATGCTGGTTACAAAAAATAAGTTACTGGTTACAAAAATAAGCGGAATTACGTGGGGAATTTGCTCCTGGTAGGGTCACCCTAGACGTGAAGGCCATTCTACTGTGCCCAGCTAAAGCTAGTCATCTAATTATCTTACAGCTCATCTTACAGCTAGTCAAAGCTAGTAAGGAGACCAATTCAGACTTTGATATTCATGTGCTTCAGATCTTTGATCGAAGAAATCTGCATCCTTTTGCCCTTTATCATGGACCAAACGCAAAAATATGCCCAACCATTAAGTCCAAAAGTGCTGGTTACGAAAACTGTGGTAAAAGACTATGATATAAAAATCGACCATAACCGATTACCATGATCCAATGCTTTTGTGTAGTCAACGTCAGAGAACCCCATGTTCTATAATAGCAAATCGGGCCGAAAAGACTAATGGAAATGGTGATTGATTGTGGATGCCATCGAAATGTCTACGAGAAAAATGATTGTTTGCTACGTTGCACTGAAAGAATAGAAATTACTAAGCTCGATATAGGTGCTCCTTACCGAGTAGGGGAGACTGCTATACCTAAGGATAAAATTCACGTTTTAATTTTTCTCAGCCGCTGGGAAACATATTTTCACCTAGTAAAACGCTCAGGTTATGCTCTAAACCTTTGTGAATAAAGTCATATTTTTAAAATCTAAAATTTTGAATATTGAATTTTAAAAAATTCAAAATTTGGAGATGTAATTTTCGTCTTAGGTACAACAACCTGATATACCTATGGACACACCCGGATTTACCTACTGATATAATATAAAAAGTTTTTTCCCTCCTTACTCCGAGGCATTATAGCCAATTTTAGTGATTTCGTATCTAAAAAAATCAATTTAAAAACTCTCTTGTAGGACCTATAACTTCTTTATAACTTTGCAACTGTTATTATATGGTTTTTACAGAAAACCAAAAATAAAACACTATTTTGTAGGGAAATTTAAAGAAAAACCAAAAATAATGACGAATTAATAATAAAAATAAATTTAAAAATGGCCGATGTACCTGCGGACACAAACGATTGTGTCCGAAGGTACATCACCTTAGAGTGTCCGAAGGTACAACGTAAGCCATTTTGTTTTCTAAAGGGAGATAGAAACAGATAGGTTGAGATTTCGATGACTTTAAAATAAAAAATAAATCATCAAAACCTCGATAATAAACTACGACTATGACAAATAATCATACAAAAAATTAGAGGGAAAGAAAAAAGTAAAGATGAGATGCATTTTTTTACTTTGACCTTCAAAAAGGAGTAAAAATATCATATTTACTTATCTTGAGTCTTCCACGAGCCGGCTTCCCGTGAGCCTATCACTAGTTTACATCCGCTAGGAACCGCCAGCCTACATTCCCACCTGTTTTCGAATTTTAAAACGAAATGTCCGTAGGTGCAACTGTCCTAAGGTACAGCGGTCTCCCCTACATCTATTAATCACTCGGTATAGAGCCCTTACATGAGGGAATACTAAACTATACTATACTACTCATAGGAGGACCTATACCTTAGATATATCGTGAGATGAAGCGTGGCTACAAGACATTTATAATTTTGTCCCTTTATGCATAAATCAGAACTTTTATATTTGCCATGCCATTCTGACGTCTCAATTTACATGTTAAAAAGCTCCTAAATAAGCATGTTTTGCATCCGAAATTTGCATGTCTGAATAGTTGATGCAATACTTTCCTTGGAAAATCCCTAGATCGGGGTAGAATTTCAAGAATTATACCTGATTTATTATCATTCGTAATTAACTTATGCGGAATCTCGTACTTCTGAAAGCTGGAGTAGGCACGTAGGTATTTTAATTAACGTCGCACTGGAACAACACAACGAGCTATTGGCGACGGTCCGGGATCAATCCCCGAAGGGAAAGATTCGGGGACAACACCACGTAGTTTTAAACCACGGTCAGATGACGAGGTCACACCTGAGCCCCAAACTTCCACAGCACGCCAACGTGAGGACATTTGAGGCCCCGACAGATTTGACGTGCACCAGCCCCCTTTGTACACGACTGTCTTCGGTTGGATTCGAATTCGCAACCTTCCGATTGCTAATTCGTTACTCTTCCAACCAGGCTACTGCTGCCCTCTGGAATAGATGAGAGGTTGAATCGAAAATAGGTGTATAAAAAGTCAGCGTTTGTAAACTGGCGATAATCCATATTTTTGCGCAACTCTGAATCGTCAAATCGTCTTCTGACCGTGGTTCAAAATTAAGAGGTGTTGTCCTAGGATTTTTCCTTTTGGATTGATCCTGGACCGTTGTCAATAAACCGCTGTGTTGCTCCAGTGTGTGACGTAAATTCAACTATCTACCTACTTACCTGGATTGCCGAACGAAAATGGCTCCTTAGGTTAGATTTGATCAGATTAAATATATAGATAAAATGAAACCCACTTGATGGATAACACAAAATTAAAATTGTGATCTCGCAATAAAATTGATAAAAATAAGTTTTCTTACCGTCATGTATACGCTAAGTTTAATTGTGGGTGATGGATCATCTGCCAGCATTTTTACTCTCATTCTGGTGGTCAGAAAATCAATTAAGTTTCCTACATGAAAAATAGATGGCAGTACAGATAAATAATATAAAAAGATATGAAGTGCATTAGCAAATTATTTCCACTTCTTATTATGATCAAGAAATATTTTCCATTTTAACACACTAGCTTAAAAATCTTTATTTTATGTGTAATTTATAAAAAAGAAATGTCTCATGTACAAGAAACTTACTCCTATGATATTTTCTGTTTTCATAAGAGTGAGTTAAAATTTTTTAATCATTCTGCAATATCTGAAAACCAAATCACCAAACAATGGTTGGAAAATAAAGCTTTAGATATATCTGTAGACGTGTTCTGATAATACATATAAGTACAGATTACCTATAAGTAATCGACAGTGTACAATGGGCACTGTATATGTTTCAGTAATTAAAATCAGTTCCCACGAGCATTGCGCTTGAAGATACTTTCGAATCCCTTTTGCTTTTGTAAACTAAAGAAATTTTTTCGGTCTAACATGCAAAATAATGTATGCTAAATACATTTACAAATGTTTACCTTTCAATGAGGATTTTACCAATGAAGGATCTATGCAATGAGAATTTATACATATAAAGCAGAGTTGGCGTCTGTCTGTTCTCTATACAAATCTATACCGTTTGACAGATCCACACCAAATTTGGAACACTTATTCTTTGGAACCCTGCGGATAACGTAGGCTACATATTAACTCCCGTTCTATTTCTCTTGGGTGTGCAGAGGGTGTAACGTCCCGTCATGCTGAACAGCACTTGCTAGGGGCGTTCTCTCCCGGTATGTCTCTGCAGATGAAGTCAGAGTTAACATCTACAGGAGTCGCCTCTCAAGATGATATTGGAGATCTTTTTAAGAATCTTAGAGTATGGTGCAATCGTAGATGGATGCGGTTGCGCTGAAAATCGCACAGTATCATATCGTTTATAGAGTAACGTAGGCTACATATTAACAACCCGAGCAAAGCCGGATAAATTCAGGTAGTACTAGATAAAATAATTAAAAAATATATTCTGCAAAAAGCTTACGAGGAAGGGGTAAACTATTTATGTAGTTAACCCGCTCTGTTCCTTGGTTCAACAGTTACTGGGTTCGTATCCCAGTATAGGTATGGATGTTTGTAGGGGTTAATTCATTTTAACCCGGTTCTGGTCTAATCAGCCCTTGTGTAGCAAAAATGACTGTAAAGCAACAGACCAAACGAAACACAAAAGTTTGTCGCATTAAGGTTTATACGTTATGATCGCTTTTCCTTTGCCTCATGAATAGAAGATAGCAAAAACAACGGTACATTTATAGAAGTGAAGCGAAGAAGCTTTCAACTTCGCAAATCTCGATATAATGTGGAGTTTTTCCTAAGGTCTACAAAAGTAATTTACAATAAAGTTAGTTTTGATGTCAGTTTTTATTCTTATTTTGCTCTAGTCTACACGGATTTAGACAGACTAGTGCTCATAGATGATTAGTGGTTTGGATTTTAATGAAATAAGATATAGAAGAAATTTTGCGATAGATAGAACAGCAAGAAACACTAATCCTCGGTATTTTCAACGCATATTTTACTTTCTGGTAAATCGATGAAATATTACCCACGAATTAAACTTTTACTAAATAAAGTTTATGTTCACTATCTTGTTGAAAAAAATTGATATAATATTGTTACGCACACACTCTGTTATGTTCATTATGTTGTAGTTTATCCTTTTTGGACCTAAAGTCAAACTAACCAATCAGCATATCAATAAATTACTCCAATATCTTCGATTTTTTTTTATTAAAGTCTGATTTTAAGATAAAATTTTGGCTATGAGAAGGATTTTCAGTTCAAACAAACCAGATTCTCGAAGATTTAACTTCTGTTATTCAAATGCTCTCGCATAATATAGGGATTACCTTAAAATGTACTAGTTTATCGCCGATTTGGAAACATTTGGAGTTTAATCTAATTGGTACTGATCAATAAACTATCATTTATCAATACGGAATTCATCCTTTGAAATTTTTACTGGCGAAGTGCCGAAAGCGTATTCGAAAAACAAGCCAAGTGACATCATGTTAAGAATAACATCAACCTTCTATAGAAATAGGCAGAGCATATGCCTGCAGCTTCATGTTGTTTCTTCCAGTCGCTGGGTTTGAAGATCTGTCCCGTGCTTGGTAAAAGTACGAGGAGTGTTCAAATGAAAAGGTACGAAACGTCGTAAAAACCAAACCGGTTGAAATTTGAATATGCCGCTTTGGGATAACGTAGTGAGATATCTAAGGAAGCGAATGCACGAGTACCGGCGTGGTTGTGCGCATGCGCGGGCGCCCGCACATGACGCAGAAGAGAAGCATGCAGTTGTGTGTTCCGTCCAATTGACGCGGCAGTGCGTGTGAGGACATCATGGCGTTCACATTGCAAAATTCGACGATTGAGGAGCAGCGAGGTGTTATCAGATTTCTGATTGCGGAAGGTGTTAAACCGGTAGGTGAGACACTCCGTAGCCTACGCAAGTCCATCAAGAGCAAACGGCCTGGGCAGCTCACGGAGGGAGTGATTCTGCTCCACGATGACGCGCGTCCACACGTCTCCAGGGTCACACAAAGTGTACTGGCCAAGTTCAAGAGGGAGCAGCTTGAGCCTCCGCCCTGCAGCCCGGACATATCGCCCTACAACTTCCATCTGTTTTGTCCGCTAAAAAACATCTCAAAGGGAAACGCTTCAACTCGGATGACGAACTGAAGGACACAGTGGAGGACTGGCTCTTGTCACAGCCACAGGAATTCTGGGAACAGGGAATCCTTCGGCTCGTGAAACAGTAGGATAGTTGTGCTCAGTCCTCTGGTGATTACTTTTGAATAAAGACTTCAATTATACCCACATTGTCGTTTCGTACCTTTTCATTTGAACACCCCTAGTACAAATCCTAAATTATCGATTGGTTAAGGTGATTATCCACTAAACAAAACACTAGTCATCGATTCAACAGCCAATCTGCTTTGTCAATTCGTAAGTCCACGTGATTTACCCTTCAGAGATCTTAGGACAGCGACTCCGCCCATGTGATCCGTCTATTTCATTAGAAGGTCGATGCAGAATAAGTACAGGACACATGTGTCACCGCAGAAACACTACCGCCACCTTTATTTAGCTTGACAGAAAATGCTCTCATATTCAACTGACCTACTTTCACTTTCAAACTCAGCGTTGAGTTGTAGTTCTGCTCATACGCAGCATTTGCGATTCGCTCCATGTCCGTCAGATACTTCTGTGCCCACCATGGGACTTTTAGACCAGCATCTATCTAATGAGGGGAGAATGAAGATGAGTTCTATTATATAGGATTAGTAATCATCAATTACTCTTTCAGTAGCAGCTATTTTCCTTAACAGTATACGGCTATATTACAAAATCTCCTTAGTTTGGATAAAATATTAATTTGTTTCATCACTAACGAAATTAACGGAATGAAAATGAGCGAGACATTTGCTAAGAATTAAAAAAAGTCGTTTGATATATTGGACGTTAGAACAGTTGGTGATTTCAGGGTTTGTAAAATTTTGTCAGAAAAAAAGAAATACTTTAACCCTGCAAATGGTTTCGGCGAGGTATCTTGTCCATCAATATCAGGTCAATTTCGCTAATGACATGAAATCTCGTCATCAAGATATTGCCGACCTTTTTATGATGACGAGAAAGACTCGGTCAGTTTTCTTCTAGTGACGAGACATTTCGTCCATCAGGATCTAATCAGTTGTGACCTAATCTAATGAATGACTAGCTCGTCGAGACAATCACCAGGAGAGTTAAAAACCATACGGGCGGAATATACAGGGCCAATCTGACAATTCATCATTTAGAGATTCAAAAATTATGAGATTAAAAGTAAATATGTTAGAAAATGAGGCACACCGCACTTTAGCAATGCTGGGTATGTTTTACACTAGAGCCGTTCAGAGTGCACTCGGCGGCCAATCAACGACGAAAAGAGCAATAATTCCACCTATGAATCAGTACTTTTTTCGTCGATGATTGGCTGGTGCGTCCGCTTTGCATCCGTGTTGCTCTAGTGTAAAGCATACTTTAGTGATTCTTGAGGTAGTAATTGAAGCAGAATGAAAAAATTAGATAAGAAAAACAGACGTTTGTGGGAACGTTGTAGTAAATGGATCATGCTGAAGAGTGCATGTTATTGGAGTGCTAAAATGGTTGAATTCTTAACAAGAATTATATAATAAATGTGTGAGAAATTGTTTAATTTAGGCATGTTTGGAAAAGTTGAACTAAAATTTCCGATCTTGAAGGTACAAGGAATGGAAATCCAAGAAAGGTTGATTGTTGGGTTTCGTAATGCGCAAGGGTCAGATCCGACCAAGCTACACAAAGCAATATTTTCCCTTCACATTACGCAAGTAAATGGACATTACACATATAAGAAAAGTTTTACTGACACAGAGGAGAAAAATATAATCAAGATAGTAACAAGAATCGAACCTGCGCCGCTTACAGCTTCCAAGTAATAAGAAAGTAGTTTGTACATTGAATTACAGTTGAACAGGGGTCAGCAAAATGAAAAATTCAAAATCAGTGCAGTCAATTCTAATCCCATGTGAAGTTTGAGGGGTAAAGGTGTGTATTGTCACTAATAGAAGTATTATAGAACATTTTTGCCTTTCTTACTAAGTGGTATGCGATATTGAACAGTGGCTACATTAAAAAGATGCAATCATATATTACTTCCTTTCCTATGGCATCATGCAGCAGTGCTACTTCATTCCAACTAAGTAATTCAAAACGACTGTTTTCTTCCCAGAACGAAAATAAGAACTGTGAATGAAAAGAAAAAACATGTTTCAGGCGTGAATCTGTCGTCATATTTCATAGATCAAAGAATTATTTTAATGGTCCCCAATCTGAGATCTGTACTTTTAATGTCAACTCACCTTATCCCTGGCTCCATGATACTTCGTAAAACGGGCATTTGCGTCCAGAAATTGGTTTAGGCAGCTGTCGTTGTACTTAAAAAACTGGAACATAATCAAACATTAAATCAAACTGCGCAAGATGAAATACAAGAAAGTGTTTTGTAAAAACTAGTTTTCCATATACCCTAACGCCTTGATGTGTAATCCTTCTTGAGGGATAAGAAAACGCTCGATATACCGTGGGGTGCGATATAGCGTAACAAAACTACACAATTTAACACTAAATTAACCAATATTTTGTAAATACCTATTTCTACCGAAAAGGGATAAATGAATGGAGATAAAGATGCACAGCTTGCACGTTTTTGTATTTAAAAATTATACAAATCTACGTAATTTAACACTAAATTTACCGACCTTTAGTAAATACCCATTTCTTATCGAAACAGGTTAAATGACCCATTTCCCATTTGAGAATACATGCAACAGTAGAATTAGTGCTTGAAATGGTAAAAAAATTATCTTTAAATAATAACAATAATTATAAACAAAATAGCAAAAATTCAATAATCATAAGTAACAGATTATTTCGACTCTTTTCCAGTTTCACTTTTTTTAAGTATTCAATAATAATTCGATAGAATTGAATTCACTACGAAGTAATCACTGCTATGACCTGCAGTAAATTGATGCAATTTCAATATGATATTCAACCAAATATCCTTATGATTAGTCCTTATGATCTATCAACAGAAAACGGCTCTTATGATCTAAGAACATAACACAGTTCTTATGATCTAGTAAGATATGACAGTCCTTATGATTTTCCAACATAAGGTAATCCTTACGATCTAACCATGTAAGACAGTCTTATGATATAACTTATGATCCTAAGAAGTTCTTATAACCTAACTTTTATAATCTGAACTCGTCTTGGAATGCATGCGAAAGACAAACTAGATTACAGTTACAAAAGATGGTATGTCCCAACAGAATTTGAACTTCAAGCAAGTCAATGACAGCTGATGAGTCCCTATTATTGTTAAATGGAGTTGCCGTGGCTCAGTGGATTTGCTAGTTGCAGTGCAATCTGCTAGTTGTAGACGGCGCAGGTTCGATTTCTGTCAAGTTCGATTCCTCCCTGGGTGACTCTCTTCCGTGTCAATAAAACATTCCTTGTGTATATCCATTTACTTTACGTTGTCTGGTGCAGCTTAGCCAAGTATGGCTCTTGGGTCAAAAACCCAATCAACCTTTTGATCTACCAACACAAGACAGTCCTTATGATCTAATTCAAAAACCTCAAGTTAGAGATATATTTAAACTCTTTCCTCTGGTTAGGTCATCAATGGCGATAAATATGATTGAAAATTTTAAATTTGAAATTAGTTATATTGTCATACAAATAGTAGATGGTTAATTGGGTCTTATGGTGCAATAGCCATATTTGGCCAAGTTGTGCTAAGTACATGATAATCAACATCACGTACTGGACATAAACACACACAAGGAGTGTTTACTGACACAAAAGAGAAAAACACCCGGGGAGGAATCGAACCTGCGCCGCTTACAACTCGCAGGTTGCCAGCGCAGTGGGAAAATACACTGAACCACTGCGGCCCCCATACACATAGTTGAAATCCCAAACATTATAATAAGTTAGGAAAAGAACAGGCACTTACAAAGTCGTATTTATCCATAAAGGAAAGTGCTGGAGGCTGCCAAGGAAATCCAGGAATGAACTCCCAATCTTTAGTCGGAGCATTCAAAGAAGCCAAGAGGGTCAGGAGACTGTACGTGGACCGGTCCTCTGCTGAGCTGAAAGCATCGATCTGTAAATCACAGTAATAACACCCCTCATCACGAGCTGTATTGATACAACAGTTATCTTTTCTATTTCCTGTATTTAACAATCATATTATGGAAACATTCCTTTAAGAAATCTTAAGATAAAGGAGACATTTAACGAATAAAAACTAGAAAGATAGAAAAAAAACCCGATGAGATTAATCTTACCATAAGGGGAAATCCGTACCTATACTTGTGAGGTTTTACCGGTTTAGTGGCCTCCCTTGAAAGCTGGTCAGTTTCTGAAATGCCCAGAATCACTGTTGGCTTTTCTTGTTGGACATGGACACAGTTCCCAAATAACCATGCAATTGTTGTTTCCCAACAGCAATTGCATGGTTATTTTGGAACTGTGTTTATGTTGTTGCTGTAAAGTCCTGGGTGCATATCAATAATTTTGCATATATTCTCCTTGCACTTCCTATGCTTAAGGTTTGGATATATTCTCTCTGTACTTTCCATGTTTTTGTTTTTCATATATTCTCACTGAACTTCCTGTGTTTGAGGTTTGAATATATTCTCTCTGTACTTCTATATATGTTTGAATAAATTCTTGCTGTACTTCCTACGTTTAAGTTTTCAATATATTCCCTCTGCACTTCCTGTGTTTAAGGTTTGAATATATTCGCTCTGTGTACTTCCTATGTTTGAATTTTGAATATATTCCCTCTGTACTTCCCATGTCTAAGGTTTGAATATATTCTCCCTGCACTTCCTATGTTTAAGGTTTGAATATATTCACCTGCACCTATATATTTAAGGTTTGAATATATTCTCTCGCATTCCTGGCGGAATAAAATCTGGGAATGTCGATTGGCCCCCTCATTCCCCTAATTTGACCGCGCCGGATTCTTTTCTATGGGGGTACTTAAGGAAATCAGTCTGCTCTAACAGCCGACAACGATTCAACAGCTTAAGCAAAACATTCGGGAAGATATCGAACACATCAACCCGGAAATGTGCTCAAACTTAATGAAGAATGTGTATGGTCGAAAGAGCCCGTACTTGCAGCGCGGCCAGATGCAATCACATATTTGGCAGGTGTCCAAATTCGGGTAGTTTCATAAACAATGCCATTAACTGAGTAAACTATGTAATAAATTAATTAAAAAGGTTTTTATATAAAAGTTATTCAATACAAAATGTGGGTCCTTTTTATGAAAAACACCCTGCTGTTCAGCATTTTGATACGTTAACCCTCCAGGTGGTTGTCTCAACGAGGTGTCTCGTCATTAGAAAAATCTGACCAGATCTTGATCTCGTCATAAAAAAGAGGCAATATCGTGCTTTCGGGATATCTCGTTATTAGCAAAATTAGTCAGATCCTGATGGACGAGATATCTCGTCGAAACCACTTGGAGGGTTAAGATTTCATATGACCCATTCTAGGTTCAGGGTTTTCAAGGAGAAATCCCTGAACCTGATATACACTGCTGGCCACCGTAAATGCAACACCCTGAAGGAAGCATGCAAATAATATGAAATTTACAACATGCATTAGCGGAGGTGAGATATGCAAATGATTAGAATTTCAGCGCAGACGCACATCACGCGCGCCTGTGGCGCCACTTCAAAGCGCTATTTAAGGCTTGGAGATTTCGACGATTTCAAGTACGGCAATTGTGTTTTTCTTGTGGTTTTTTCAAAAAAACGATCAATTATGCCTCGTAGAAAACAGCGATCATCTTTTGATCAAGTATCCGAGTTCGACAGAGGAAGGATAGTGGCCTACCGAGATTGTGGATTATCTTTCAGGGAAATCGGTAGTCGTGTTGGACGAAACCAAACAACTGTAATGCGGATATGTGATCGTTGGATGCAGGAGGGTACGACGGACCGACGTGTTCGATCGCATCCACCTCAGTGCACCACTTCACGTGATGACAGGCATATTGTGCGTATGGCAGTGACGGATCGCTCAGCCACATCACGAACCATAGCACAGCACATTCAGTCTGTACCGCATCATCCAGTGTCTGCGCGTACCATTCGACGCCGTTTACAGCAGAGTGGTCTGTCCGCAAGACGTCCATTGCTTCGTCTACCCTTGACGCAGAACCACAGACGTTTCCGCCGCCAATGGTGCGATGAAAGAAGGATGTGGACGGCAGAATGGAATGAAATTGTCTTTACTGACGAGTCACGCTTCTGTCTGCAACACCACGATGGTCGGATTCGAGTCTGGAGACACCGTGGAGAGAGGATGCTGAACAGCTGCGTTATGCACCGCCACACTGGTCCTGCACCGGGTATTATGGTATGGGGCGGTATTGGATATCACTCCTCTAGTACGCATTGCCGGTACTTTAAACAGCCAGCGCTACATCTCCGAGGTGTTGGAGCCAGTTGTCCTTCCTTACCTTCAGGGCTTGCCCACAGCCATATTTCAACAGGATAATGCGCGACCACACGTAGCACGCATTGTCCAAGGGTTCTTCGTCAATCGCCAGATTGAATTGCTTCCCTGGCCAGCTCGCTCTCCGGATCTTTCGCCGATAGAAAACATGTGGTCCATGGTTGCTCAACGATTGACCCAGAATACATCCCCAGCTGCCACACCAGATCAACTTTGGCAACGTGTGGAAGCTGCTTGGTCTGCTGTACCCCAAGAACACATCCAAAGTATCTTTGAATCAATGCCGAGGCGTGTGGCAGCGGTGATCTCCAACAATGGCGGCTACTCTGGCTACTGATTTTGGCAGGAACCACACTTCACAGAAGTCTATAAATTTAATCATTTGATACTTGGTCAACATGTTATCTACAAAATAAATTTTGTTGTGATATCTCTTTTCTTTCTTGGTGTTGCAATTTGGGTGGCCAGCAGTGTATAAGATAGATACAAATGAAAACTGAATCGTGATGCCATATTTTAGATACTATCGAAAAAAAATAAATTATATAGCTGAAATCGTTGAACTACATCTCATTTCAATAACTAAATTGTGGAAACTTAATTCGATAATTTAGATTTTTTGTTTTAAAATCTCCAATAAATTTCTTAATATTATTGGAGATTTTAAAACAAAAATGGGGTGCTTCATATTTTTGTAATGTAATTAGCTTTATTATTTTTAAACACATTTAGTGAAAGATTGAAGGAAAAGATGTATGGTGTCATCAGAAATGACATATAGAATAGGTCTAAAATTTCGAAATCTACGTCTAGACAAATATCAAAATTTCACCTACTTCTACGGGATTAGATGTAATAAAACTTTTGTAACGCTCGCGCAGGTATTTACCCATCTCGAACTGCTGCAGTTTGCCCAACTGTTTAAAGAGAAAAAAGAATTAACATTTTATGCAAGATAACTGTTACAAAACAAAAATCTTAGTATATAAAGCAAAGTTAGCGTCTTTTCTCTATACAAATCTACATCGTTTGATCAATCCACACCAAATTTCTTATACTTATTTTTTCAGGTTACATATTAACCCCCGTCCTATTTGTTCTAATAGTGCAGAGGAGGCTAATAGCAATCTGAAATCCCCATAGGAATAACATTGAATATTATTACCATCGCGGTACGCAACTCAGATTGTTTTACCAATATTGCTGGAAAAACTGTTCTTCAAAAAATTTTTATTCAAAGAATTTAAATTCTAACTAATTTGAATTTACTTTTTATTTCTTTCCAAAATATCAATAGTTGAAAAAATTGACTAATTATGAAATGACTAAAGACATTTAATTTTGGATAACATACATTTTTGTAAGGTAGGTAGTTGAATCTACGTCGCACTGCAGCAACACAACGGTCTATTGATAACGATCTGGAATCAATTCCGAATGGAAAGATCCGAGGACACCTCGTCATTTTGAACCAAGGTCAGATGACCAAGGTCAACACCTGAGCTGGCATCCCACTCTCCAAATTTCCCCACCTCTCCAAAGTGAGGACATTTGAGGCCAAGATATATTTAACATGACCCCCACGTAAACGATTGTGTGTGTGTGTCTTTGGAATGATCAAGTTTCGAACTTGAAACACTCCGGTTGTTAATCCACAATTCTTCCAACCGTTGTTAAATTAGGAAAAAACATTCTATCCTCAAAATAACGTAATATAAATATCCATTTAGTATTTATGCTATGAAGGTAGCGTTTAATGGTAATTACCTTGTGTGCACGTCTCATATTCAAATAGAAATGCATTAAAAAACAATCATTTATGTGAAAAGGGTTCTATGAAGTTCCTAGATGCTTCTAGGACTTACTGGGAGTTCGGACATTTGAAACAACGCTGGGACTTGGTTACCAGACGTCTGGAAAAAGTCCAGAATCGGCTAACTTTGCCCGGAATCTACAGTAATATAAATTGTCTCAAATAAATCGTCAATTAAATCCAAATGTATTCAATCGCGTTATGTACAAAAAATATATTACTAGGGATCGCAGTTCGTGGAATTATATGCGTCAAGTCAAATTTTTTAGAAGCATATTTATTTGTAATTCTGTTTTTCTAGTTTGTAATACTGTTAATTTGACAGTTTTGATGTAAATTTTTTTATTAATACTCCATTAATTGAGTTTTATTTGTCTGGACTTTCCCTGAAATGTTAGGAATTATAATTGAATTGGTTACGAAATTCCACTTTTTAGGTCTTGTAACCCTAAATGGGGCACTTACCATGCCATACCATTGATGGATTGGAAAGTCTACCAGAAGTTGGGAGACTAACTTTCTAGAGACAAACACTCGTTTTCAATCATTTATTTCTCTTGCTATGAAATTGTGGAAAACTTTCAGAACAATATCTCTCGTAAAATTTATCCCATCCATAGCTCGTACTAGTTAAACCTCGGAAGTTCCTTCAAATTCGAGGGTGATACAGGTCAGGCAGACTGTCATCTCTAGACTGACCACTTTGCTTGGCTGGGGCTGTCCAAGGAAGATCGGTTTTTTAATTCTATGCTCGTCTTGGATTTTTTGAAGGTATAGAAGCTTACTGATTCGGTCTAGCTTGTCTGGATCAAATGGGATAAGCATGCTAGCAACAACATTTAGCGAGAGAAGCTTCGAAGTTGGGCGATGACCAGAAGACACGTTCTTCATATTAAAAACAACCGGCGAAAAGGCTTTCTGAACATCTAAAGTTTGTTTTCAGATACGAATTAATCTCTATGGACGGAGAGTTACAACGCCAATTTCTGTCAGATCGAGACAACCATATTAATTCCATTAGGTGCTGTGAGAACTAGGAAAAGAACCCAATGTGAACGCCATGTGTCGTTGCCTTCCGATTGGTGTGTGGGTGGCATGTAAAGACGATAGAAGTTCGTGTCCCCTGTTATATTCGATCAAAATTGGCTGCCATTTCAAGCCTCTCCAAATGGTTTAAATACCAATAGAGAAGATGCCATGTGTTGGTGTAAGGCAAAATATATTTAGATTCTTATAACGTTTCTAGAAGATAGGTTTTAAAATGTTTAACACCTAATTTTATTTGACTGTAATTTTCCTATTTTCTTTGTTTCTCGACAACGTAAAAAGGAATTTATACTTATAAAATTTTCCTTCGGGTCTGATTCCGGACCGCCACTGCTCCAGTGCGACGTAAATTCAACTATCTAACTACCAACTACCGATCATCTATACATTAATACGTGAAAAAAAACCTTTGTACCCCTTTTTAAGCACATTGCGCGCACGGAGGAGTATGAGATTTGGCATAATTAAAGTTCATATGGAGGAGTGCAGAAAGATAAAATTAATGTATAATATGCGTTACAAATATATTAAATTAAACAAAATAAAACATTCATTGTTTACGTTCATATACTGTAATCTATATATTAATACGTGAAGAAAATACTTTGTACCCCTTTTTAAGCACACTGCGCTCACGGAGGAGTATGAGATTTGGCATAATTTGCCACCACATAAGTTAGTATTGAAAGTTAATTGCATCGTTTTGCTGATCAGAAACTTAAATACAAAGGAAGCATTGGTCAATGGAACAAGAATGCGCATCAAATTTATGCATCGTAATACTATTGATTGCGAAGTTTTAACTGGAACCGCACGCCATAAGATAATTTTGATTCCACGTATAAATTTAACATATTCCGGAACTATTTTACCATTTAACTTTCAAAGAACTCAATTTCTAATTATACCTGCATTTGCGATGACAATAAATAAGTCTCAAGGACAAAGATTCGAAAAAATTGGAATTTTTTTGAGGCAGCCAGTTTTTACACATGGTCAATTGTACGTCGCAACAAGTAGAGTTCGATCATTCGATGGTTTGAGATTTTATATTTCAGAATATAACGGTCAAGGGCATTTAGCAAACGATGAAAGAGTTTTTACAAAAAACATCTTCTACACAGAAGTTTGGAATCATTAAATTCATTGTCGAACTATTTCAAGTTCAATGGACAACATTTATTTTTTTAACCACCCGGTTTTTTTGTTTCAATAAAAAATATATATAAAAATACGAAGCACGTATTCCTTATTTCATTTTTCATTTTTTGTATTTATTTTTTATTTAAATTTTATATAATTTGGAAAAGATAGGCAAATTAACTGTGTAGCCTTGGAGAAACCTGTGGCCAGTATAGCAATAAAAAAAATCCAAGAAAATGTCAAACAACGCGTAATTGTTTTTTAGATATGGCTTAACCAAGCTATACCGCATTTTTCCTATGCCGTATTTGTACATGCTCGCAGCTTACGTAATAGAACAAAATTCAAAAAATTATATGCAATGAATATAGAGGTATAACTCTTTGACAAAAGAACCTTATTAACGTTCAAACTTAAAAATTAAATGAATTATGGTCGAATTTCGACCACTGGGCGACCACTAGTCTTATTTCTATAGTATAGATCCCTTTTACGCCTCTTACACGCGACGAATCTTAACAAGTGAGGTATCAAAAGAAAGAAAATTTCCCGGAGCACTGACGAATCCGTTCTATTTCTCCAAGGTGTGCAGAGGGGGGTGGGTTAAAAAGAATTCGAAATCCCCATAGGAATAACATTGAGTGTCAAACGATTGCGGTACGCAACTCAGTTTGTTTTACTAGTATTGATGGAAAAACAACTTTTCCAATAAAATTGTTTTACCTGTATTACTCGGAAAATCAGTTTGTTTTACCAGTATTGATGAAAAAACAACTTTTCCAATAAAATTATTTTACCAGTATTACTCGGAAAACAATTTGTTTTCATCCTCTATATTATTTCTATAGCATAGATCCCTTTTACGCCTCTTACACGCGACGAATTATTTATTTATGTATTGAACTGGTTTTCATTTCTTTCCATAATATCAATAATTTATGAGTGTGTGATTTGATGATATAAGGATATTAAACGGCGCATGTTCCAGACGAGGTTAAAATTTGAAAAAAAATTTTAAATATACAACTTAACAATTTTTGTGAATTCTAGAGAGTTAAGATAACCTTAAGGCCTTTTGGCGGAAGAATTACATGCTTTACACAAATGGTTGGAACAGCGCTAACAGTGATCTCAAGGAAGTGTTGTAAATAGTGATGATTGAATAAACTTTTTGATATTTTGGATATAAAAAAATTCGTTTATATCCTTCACCCTTACAACGGATGGGGGTTGGGGTTGAGGGGAGGGGTGGAATTGTTCATGCGAGAATTCTCGCACGGGCACGCGCTAGTACTTATAAATTTCAATAAAGAACAATTCATCTTGTTACCCCTCCGAGTGGTTGTGACAAGATATATATCTTTTATCAAGATCTGATCACTTTTGTTAAAAACGAGATATCTCGTCTTCAAGATATTGTCTTTTTTATGATGACAAAATCAAGATCTGGTCAGTTTCCTTCTAATGACGAGAGACGACGAGAGCTTAAT
Source organism: Meta bourneti (assembly GCA_933210815.1). Taxonomy (NCBI): domain Eukaryota; kingdom Metazoa; phylum Arthropoda; class Arachnida; order Araneae; family Tetragnathidae; genus Meta; species Meta bourneti. The sequence continues at coordinate 87,070,388 of OW119929.1, forward strand.
GGACGAGATATCTCGTCCATCAAGATCTGGTTAGTTTTGCTTATAATGAGATACCTCGTCGAGACAACCACCAGGAGGGTTAAGAAGTATTGATAAAGAGTATTCGAATTGATTGGGGACATAGGCCATTGTCAACTCCCAAGCAAAATATGGCAATAATTGATAACTATAAATCTCCATAAAAGACTGAAACATCGAAGTTTTTAACTTATTACGGATAAAAAAAATGGTACTGACAGACATTTTCGTTTAGTTTGCATCATAAAAATTCTTAAAAGTTTCATTAAAGAAAAAAAAGTTGTGAAAAATAGATCATGTAAACTTTGAAGCATGAACAGTCGCAGGCTCTGAGTTAGGTTTTATGCTTTAATAAAATACCTTAGTTAAAGATCCAAGTCCCTCTGGAAAGTCTTCAGCAGTATTTTCATCAGTAGGATACAGTTCTAGAGGCGCATAAAATCCATTAGTTGATACCTATGAAAAATATGAAAAACCATCAAGCTTAAAATGATACGAGATCCTCACAGGCAATTTAGATGAAATTCTTTGCTTTTTGACTGAAATAAAATTTTGAAATTGTCTACGTTTTGTATGAAAAATCAGAGTTTCTATTAAAATTTTCAGACTCGTATTCTCTATAGTAGACTCGTATATTCTATATTACTATTCGTATATTTGCTAATGATATAATAGATCTATTATAAAATATCTACTACAGAACATCGATTCAGTGATTTAATGATTCACGACAGTTAATAAACAGAAAGCATGAAATAAAGATAGAGAATTTGCTCATTAACTATCCACACAAATATTTTGTCTATGAAAAATGAAATCAATAAAAAATATCTTAATCAGCACTTTTCAAAACAGTTTCAACACAATATTTTAAAGTTCGACGTTTTCATAATTTACCAAGTATGATTTAAGTTATTAAATTGGCTCTTCTATTAGCTATAAAAACAAATTTATATTCGGTGATTTACACAGCAGCTCAAAAATACACTACATTAAATTACAAACTGTAATAGCTACGTATACTCTTAGAATTCTTTACTCATTGCACTATGAGCATTTTAATTTTCCATATAAATTAAGTAAGAAACTGAAAAAACCAATGCACAATTTAAATAATTTAAGGATAAGCAAATTCATATTTACGTAGGTCCCACATTAGGTTCTTAGTATTATCTGTTGAATGCATTTATATTGAATTATCTGTCAAATAATAGTTTTGAACAATATCCTGCTTCTATTTGAACTTTTAAAAATGAAGCATACAAAGAAAATAATTAGATTTATAGAATCAGAAATCTTCAACTATATAGATAAGCGATTTTCACACCCTTTTTCTTTTCGTGACACACATAAACTAATTACTAAAATTCTACGGCACACCAAAAAATATTTAGATTCTTTTATGCTTTTTTTAGATGAAAAAATTTTTTTGCCGATCTGACAAAAAATAAGGTGTAATTTTGATTGACTTAAAAAGAAATAATAGTAATTAATACCCCTTTTGTACCAAAGTGACTTTTAAAAAATTTATTTACACTTCGTAACAAAAAATAATACTTGAATTATTTATACAGTTATTAAAAATACGAGTATTTACTTGAAATTATTTGTGGACATAAAACTAAACCGTTGAAATGAAATAAATTTCATTTAGGAATCAAATTCGTATCCTCTTTTAAATACATCAAAATCATCTAAAATTCTCAAGCTCTATTAAGTTTAAAAGTAGTTAGCGTAAAGAATGTTTTAAAAATTTACTTACGATTTGAAGATACATTAATTGCCTTTCATCTTTTCCTTTCGACCTCGAAGAGTTTGTGTAAACTCCATCTGCTGGGAACGCAACACAAATCAATGCTAAAACTAAACTTAAGTATCTCTTCATCACTGAATAATTTAAAGTATTAATTACAAAACATTTTCTTTTCATTTCCTCGAAAAATGCTTACCGACGTGTGAATTTCGAGGGAGGTTTTAATCGTTGTATCTGGTATCTGGCCTAACAGAGACCAATGCTCCTGAACGAAAATCCAGTTTCATGTTTGCAGTTGTAAATTGACTCTTCAGCAGCTGAGTTACAGAGTAAAACGCATGAAAATAACGCGGGCGTTTTTATTGGTGAAAGATTAGTTTTTATTGGTATTTGTTTTACCTTTCTTTTAATGTAGGAGGACACTAAGTATAGCATGCAGCTAAAGGTAACCCAATGAGCAAGAATTTTCCAATTAATTTGGGATGAACCCAACATTAATCCAACTGATGATCTACTGCATGAGCTTTTTGATTTATATTGCCGTCATCTTGAAATAGAAATCGATTGACAAAGAAAATATCTTGATGCAGTAGGTGATATCATTATATATAGTATCATGAGCCCATATCCATGGTTTCTAAGACCTACCGCTATCGCTTGACGCGTATTCCTATAACAGACATAATTACTGCAAGTACATTTAATAAACTTTTCCATAAAGTATACTGTACATTACATCGTACCCCAGTTAACAGTGAGTTTTCTCTTTTGTACACCTGAAAATAAAGCATTCTCATTACATGTCCGCGAGTGGTTCTTTTTTGACAAAAGAAAGAGAACACTTTAAACTTAAGAAAACTTTTGATGGATAAATGCTAAAGCAACAAGTTAACCAACAAATGACAATCTTTGTCTTAGGGAAGAGCCTCAAAAAATACGATCGGTCTGCAATACCCGATCGTCTTTCTCGCTTTCTCGTTCCCCTCTCCTTCTCAAACCTTTTTTCTACTCCAACCGCCCACAAGTGAAACCCCTCATAGTAGCAGGTGGTCACTTCTCGCTCTGGCCACGTGACACTTGCACCTCTGTTTTCCCTATCAAGGTGGGGTTGGGTGAAGGGCACTACACTGATATTTTCCCCATATCCTCAAGGGAACACAGATATGAAAAAACAGTTAAAATATTTTTGTGTACTATCTCAAGTGATGAAGGAACCATACAAATCATGCTTCTGTGAGAGAATGAAAAATACTGTGAACCTGTTTCGATCCATAATGCCAGTGATTTTATATGAAAAATATCTTATATCCTGCATTGATCCTTAACCAATTTATTATGTGTAGAGACTAGCGACCCACTTTGTCTTCCCAGGGGAGCAGTTTTAAATTTACTACGATAACCTTTTCTTAACCCTTCTGGTGGCTGTCTCGATGAGGTATCTCATCAATAGCAAAACTGGCCGGATCTTGATGGACGAGATATCTCGTCATTAGAAGAAAACTGACTTGATACTGATATCTCGTCATTAGAAGAAAACTGACTTGATACTGATATCTTCATTATGAAAAAATCGGCAATGTCTTGATGACGAGATATCTCGTCATTAGTAAAATTGGTCAGGTCATGATGGACGAGATAACTCATCGAAAACCCTTGGAGGGTTAACCAATGGCTTGTAAGATTTCGTTGTAGACATCATTTTTCCTCCTGACGTCATTACGAAAATATTTTGTTTGACGTGACGTCCGAAAGGGTCTCATAAAGTTGTCCAAGAGTAAAACTTTCTCCACTTAGGTCAACTTCAGCCTCCAAAAGGGCTTGTTCCTGTGCCTATATTCGCTTTCCTTCTCATAATGGTAATACAATATATGATAATACATTTAAATTCAATATTTGGACAACCACTTTTTCTTTGACGCTTCACGAAATTCATCACTGCTCGGCTCCCTTTTGTTTCAGATTAATGTTTTGTACGTTTTTCCGTCAAATGTTCCATAGATAGGTGAAAATCGCATAAAAATCCGTTCAGTGATTCTTGAGATAAACCCGGACAGACGCTTACCGAGGAGTTTATTAAAAAATGTAGATAACTTATTTAAACGAGGTTATAATCGATTAATAAAATACAGAATGAAGACTTGTTTAAAATGAAGTCTGCAAAGCCCTTCTTAAACTTTTGTTATTTAAATTCTTCGGTTAGCCTATTAAATCGTATCACCACAGTGTTTTTGGAGCTTGCAATAGCTAGCAGGTGTTCCTACAATTTACGCAACCAGTGTTCTGTTACTTGCAGATGCAATTTAAAATTTAGATGGATCAGAGAAAATGGTGAAGAGAAAGTCTAGAGTTGTTCACTTGTTCAAAAGAGGCTGCATACGACGTGCATTGCATTTCCTCGCGAATGGCCGTCGTGCTATACCCATATTGATAATGTGCGCATGCGTCGTATATTTTATAAGACAACCAATGTTCGTGGCTGTCAAGTATTTGTGGTCTAAATCGTTTCCGTCGACCGAGAATTTATATTCATCGCCGACTTCAATGGATATTAATGTTCCAAAGCGGGAACTCCGCCTTGTGCAAGTGGTAAGTTTAGATTTGTGGTGAACTTAGCTACCACAACAAAAATTAATTTACACTTCTGTAATATATATAACCCAGTTCTTTTTAGTAGACAAAGTTGCACTGTCTTTCACGAGTCTTGCTAAATATGTGACCGGGACTTGATATGAACACGAGCAATTTCAAAAACAAGCCAGTTGGCGCTTCTGGCAAATACCAGATGGCGCTTGCAACTATCGACCTTTATTTCGATGGATAGTACTCGGTGAACAGTTGAATTGCCGATGCGGTGGAAATAATTTCCAACTACTGTCTGAAACTGTCATGACGGACACTGCTTCCACTCCTATCATAGCTTCACTATTCGTTGCACCTCAGCCTCATTTCAACAAACTGCCAGCAGTACTCACAAAAGGCTGTTAAACTAAACACAGTACAGTCAAACGGTAGCAATCATCCATCATATACGACCTTCTTTTGTGGATGTACAGTGTCTTGCAATTCATCTCATGATCACATCTTTAGGTGTGTGTACGGGCTTCACGAATTGGAAGTACCTTAGTGATCTATTATTTTCCCATGGTCTTTTATTGCCTTTGATAAACATGGGGGTCGGTCGAGACCCCAGGATGCCCGAGCGATCTTTCCTGCTTTCATCCTACTACTCTGTTCTCCTAAATCCCTCCTTTCTCCCTTTCACGACATTTTTTATCTAACGTCGTCTTGGCCAAATGTGGCCCTTGCGCCATAAAACCCCAAAACAACCAACCAATCTGCAATTGACAATCTGTCAACTAGTGGTAGCATCTAATGGACCCCGTGTACACGACGGTCTTTGGTTGGACCTAGTTTCGTTTTTACAACCCTCCAGTTGCTAATCCGTCATTTGGGAAAAACTATTCCAAAATATGCATGACTAATATTAGGTGCATATTTGTTACAAGAGTGGTTGGGGTTGAAATAACCGAGAAAGTATCTTTATTTGAAATTACTCGCTTTCAGGGTTGACTTCCATCAGACATCGAATAAACATGTACTCATAATTGTGACTCATAAATTAATTTTGAACTACTCAATTAAGCCGAATTTATCTCTAATAATTTCCACTATTTTCATGTATTACAGTTATTCCGTCATGGCCATCGATCACCCTTCAAAATTTACCCAACTGATCCAAATCCAAAATCGCTTTGGAGAGAAGGGCTAGGGCAGCTGTCAAAGGTAAGTTTATTCTACTTTCCAAACACAAGCGGACATTTCTGAATCTAATTTGATATAAGAGGTTTTTCTGTCAAGGGCCAGATTCAACTGCAACATTTCTCGATTATTTCTCCTTGAAACTCGATTGGTCGTCATTAAGCAAATTAATGCCGACGTTTCGATGCAATTGAAACGACTCGATCGCATATACTCGATTCACTGATCGAGAATATTCTACTCTCCGCGTCGCACGATCATTTTCTGTTTCCATTTCTTCTGGACATGGCAGATCTCGTTCATCTTTCAAGGAGAATTCCTCGATGTTTACAAGTTCGAGGAAATCCTTTCGATTTGCCCAGACCTGCAAGCATTTAATTCGACTGCCACTTCGTTCCATCCTTGCCGTGGAACGCCGCTGTTTGGCTAAAGTGGCATAAGCACCGCCGAGTTTTCCGCTCACGAGATCCGGGCGGACTTCTAAGGAGGCAACCAAATATTCGCTTTCTTTGCTCATTCTATAATTGTTAAAGGATGGTGGATTGAAATTAGGAGATTGGGAAAAGATAGTTAATGCTTAAAATTGGGAGAATGAAAAAAAGGAATTGGTTTCACCAACTTACACAAAGTCTTTCTTAGAACTTTCAGAGCGACAAACTGAACCGCCAAAGAACAGGTAAAGAAACGTGACTCAACTTCAATTATTGGTCAATTGACGATCATGTGACGTCAAAACCCCATTTGAGCAATCGTTTTACTACTGTGGTAACCCTAACAACCTCGATCGGGTTTAACCGGGAAAATGAATTCCAAAATAAGACTCGATCGCAGTGCTTTCAGTCGATCGAAGAGATCGATCACGTTTCAGTTGAATCTGGCCTTAAATGTAGGTCGTGGAAAGTGTTTCCTGTACGTATACCGAACGTGACGTTACTTGACTTGTTTCTCGAATGCGATTTCAGCACGTCGCCAATAAAAATTCCAAATTGCTGTGCCTAAGACATCGACCTTCTAATGAAATAGACGAAGCATGTGCGCAGCTTTATGTTATTTCTTCCAGTTGCTCGGTTTGAAGATCTGTCACGTGGTTGTGAGTAAAAGCACGAATCCTAAGTTATTGCTTGGTTAAAGTGACTATCCACAGTGATCAAAAGCACTAGTCTGCGCTGCGATAGCCAATCGGCTAAGTCCATTCGTAAACCCACGTGGTTTACCCTTCAGCGATCTTACGACAGCGACTCCGTCCACCTGCTCTGGCTATTTCTTTAGAAGGTCGATGAATTTATAGATTTCATAAAACGAAAACTAAGAATATCGTTCATGATAAATATTAATTACAGAATCCGAGAATATTTGATGGTAAAGAAAGGAGTTAATAACAGCCTATTTATGTTACTTTTAAATGATGTCACTCATGTAGATGTATTTTGAATATTCACCGTAATTTTGCAGTTACTGCGTTGTTCTAAAATTTGGATTGATATATTCAACACAAAATAACTTACAAAACAAAACATTTTTATTAAATTTATTTATATTATTTTTACAACATATTTATTGAGTTTTATCCACTCAGTAATTTACATAATGAAACGGTCGGAGAGTTTATATCAACAATGACATAATGTACAATTTTTTCAGTCGAATTCAACACACAACTTATACAATCGTTCTAAGCAGTCTTTGCGTCGTTGCACCGAAACAATATAAATATAAATTTAATAGAAAACATTTCTATTAAATTTATTCATATTTATAGACATTTTTATTCGTTCAGTTATTTACATCATGAAACTGACAGAGATTAACAATGAGATGATATACCACTTACGTGGTCAATTTCTGGTATTTTTTTTTTTTTTGGTATTTTTTTAATTAACGTCACACTGGAGCAACACAATGGGCTATTGGTGACGGTCCGGGATCAATCCCAAAGGGAAAGATCCGAGGACAACACCACGTAATTTTGAACCACGGTCAGATGACGAGGCAACACCTGAGCTGGCACCCCACTCTCCAAACTTCCACACCACACCAACGTGAGGACGTTTGAGGCCACGACAGATTTAACGTGCACCAGCCCCCTTTGTACACGACGATGTTTGGCTGGATTCGAACTCGCAACCCTTCGGTTGCTAGTCCGTTACTCTTCCAACCGGGCCACCGCGGCCCCGGTCAATTTCTGGTATTTGGTATTTGGTATTTTCAATTAACGTCACACTGGAGCAACACAACGGGCTATTGGTGACGGTCCGGGATCAATCCCAGAGGGAAAGATCCGAGGACAACACCACGTAATTTTGAACCACGGTCAGATGACGAGGCAACACCTGAGCTGGCACCCCACTCTCCAAACTTCCACACCACGCCAAGGTCAATTTCTGAGCCACATACATTAGTGAAAGTTTAATTAACGTCGCACTGGAGCAAAACAACGGGCTATCGGCGACGGTCCGGGATCAATCTCTAAGGGAAAGATCAGAGGACAAAACCTCGTAATTTTGAACCTCGGTCAGATGACGAGGTCGACACCGGAACTGGCACACCACTCTCCAAACTTCCACATCACATCAATATAAGGAAAATTGAACAGATTCAACGCGCACCAGCTCCCACATACATGGCGATATTTGGTTGAACCGAGTTTCGAACTCGGAACCCTCCGGTTGCTTATCCGTTACTCTTCCAACCGTACCACCGTGACCCCTGAAATATATAGAGATTGGAAGTGCACCAATATTTGTAATTGTCAACTTTCCACAATTCTGTCCAACATTGATACAATTTTCGTTTCACGACACAATTTTAAAGAATCTGGTTCACATTGAAAACAAATCCTGTTGTTTTCAGGAAAAGATCAAATTGCTCAGTCACAAACAGGATATACGTACGATTCAAGTAACAATATTTAGAAATAAAACAGGTGGAGAGAGATGTTCAAGGTAGGAAATTGAAAGCTGGCAAAAACGTTCTTATATCCAAGTCTCTGCCAAGAGTAACATAAAACTATATGCCTTATTCGCAGATGTAGGTTATGTTGTACGAGTTCCGCATTCTCTGATAAACATTACTGCACTTGTACATTAAACCAGCTTTGTCGAATATCTGAGTTATTTTTTAAAGATGTTCTCAATAAATGTATTTCTGTCCTTGGGTTCTGGTTGCAAAATACAGCTATATAGTGACAGATCAAACCTAATTAAATGCCACAAAAATATTGAATATTTCATAGTTTAAATGCTTAGGATGAAAGATTTTGGCTTTTCTTTGTAATCGATAACAGATTTATTGCTTTACTGTCAAGTGTGTTCAAATTCGCCAAAGAATTTCACCTCCACAAGATACTAGATCTGCATATCTGAATTAAAATTGCTTGCCCCTGAATGAGATTGCATAAAAAACAAATTCAAATTTATGTCATAAAAATGCAAGCTTTCTTTAACCTTCTGAGGGGTTGACACTCTTAAAATTCCCCCTTGCAACCCACAGTTTTCCTGCATGACATCTGACCACTTTTCACCTTCTTCATTAATCGAATCTTTCCAAAGGATTTTATTTTAATCCTCGGGTGGTTGTCTCGAATGGATGTGTTGAATTAGCAAAACTGACCACATCTTGATGGACAAGATTTCTCATCGTTAGAAGAAAACTGACCAGATCTTGATCTCGCCATCATAAAAAAAATTGACTACGAGTCATTTGCAAAATTGGTCAGATCTTGATGGACGAGATATCTCGTCAAAAACCACTTGGAGGGTCAAGGACGCTCCAGAGATACCCAAACTATCTGTTTTTGCTTTCATCTCACTACTTTATTCCCTGATACCTCTTTTTCCCCCTTTCACGAAATTTTTTACCTGACGTTGATTTGTCTTGCGTTTGGGGCAGCATGGCCAAATATGTTCCTTGTGCCATAAAACCCAGAACCACCATCTATTTTAAAGAAATAAGCAATAGAATCTTTCCAAGGGATTCTGTACTAAATAAAGGAGCAATTGAATCTTTCCAAGGGATCCTATTTCGAGGAAAGGAGCAATAGAATATTTCCAAGGAATTCTATACTAAAAAAATTAGTAATTGAATCTCCAAGGTATCCTATACTAAAGAAAGGAGCAATTGAGTCTCCAAGGAATTCTATACTAAAGAAATTAGTAATTCAATCTTTCCAAAGGATTCTATTTCGAGGAAAGGAGCAATAGAATATTTCCAAGGGATCCTATACTAAAGAAATGAGAAATCGAATCTTTCCAAGGAATCCTATACTAAAGAAAGGAACAAGAATCTTTCCAAGGGATTCTATACTAAAGAAATTAGTAATTGTATCTTTCCAAGGGATTCTATTTCGAAGAAAGGAGCAATAGAATATTTCCAAGGGATTCCATTCTTAGATAAGGAGGAATGAAAGGGAAAGAATCAAAGGATTCTCTAGAATGTTGTGGCTATGTAGTCATTCCGTGTGTATTGTGGGGTGAAAACCGCGCTAATTATTCTATCTAAAGAATACGAACGGCTAGTCTAACCAAAGTATGTATGAAAAAGATCACCAGGAGAGTACAGGGATAAGTTGTGAAGTACCCTCAAAAGAAAGGTTAGTTTATATTTGTGTCGCTAGTGGACTTAATTACAACTTAATGTCATTGTTAAAATATTAAAAATAAATTTCATTTCGCTTATTTAATTGCATCATATTCCCTCTTACAAATAATAATCTACATATAATAAATGGAACTTAATTTCCATGTCAATTTTAGAAAATCTGTTTAGTTTTTACGATTTGCTTGAAACATATATACAAGGTGGACCACGAAAAGCAGCCCGCCTCTGTCTCGTTACTGCATGTGGAATATCATTCTAAATATGGTTTAAAGACAACGGTATATCCACTTAACTTTTACAGAAGATGTTGAGAATGATCTTGAACATCAGAAGTCACCGTGGGTCAATGGGTTTGTCACTGCGCTAGCAATTTGTGAGTTGTAAATGGCGAATGTTCGATTCCTCCCTCGATTCCCCTCCTTATATTTATCTTTTCTGGCGGGCAGCATGATGCTTTCATTTTGCTTCAGCTTTAATTTTGTATGTTTGTCTTACTTGACCTCGTTTGTCGTGTTTGGTACAGTTTGGCCAAATATGGCCCTTGCACCATAAAACTCAATGCAGCCAACCAACCAATCTTGAACCTTGAACACCTCTGTGCACTTCGACGCATATTTTTGAGACACTCGTTGCAACTCACTGACATCAATGTTCCGTATAGCAACCTGAATGTTTTCCTTCAGTTCATCGGGAGCCGCGGTAGCTCAGTTGGAAGAGTAGAGGATTAGCAACCGGAGGTTTGGGAGTTCGGACCCCGCTCTAACTAAAGACCGTGGGGATTGATGTTCGTTAAATCTGTTGTGGCCTCAAATGTCTTCACGTTGGCGTGGTGTGGAAGTTCGGAGAATGAGGTGCCAGTTCAGGTGTTGACCTCGTCATCTGACCTTGGTTCAAACTTATGAGGATTTGTCCTTCGAGATTGATCCCAGGCCGTCGCCAAAAGCCCATTTGTGTTGCCCTCAGTGCGACGTTAATTCAACTACCTTAACTACCTTCAGTTCGCCTATTGTCTTGAGATTGTTGGCCTATACTTTCCCTTTTAAACTTCCCCACATGTAAAAATTACGCGTGACAGGTCCTGCGAACGAGGAGGCCACAGCCCCTAACTCATAGTCCATTCTTTAGTGAAGGACTCATATATTCATATCAGGGATTCGCCAGACGCCTGACAGGTCGCTCCGTCCTGCTTTAAGAAGCAGTATTCCAGTTCGTCAGACGTAAGTTGTGTGTAGAATTCATCAGATTTGCAAATACGCGCGAAGGCTGCTTTTTCGTTGCCCACTATGTAAAATTTATTTGATAATCTTTTATGAACCATATTTATAATTAAAAGTTAATTTATATACAATAGCAATCAAATATTCACACGGAACATGATCTTCAAACTGGAATCCTAGGGCCACGGTAGCCCGAGTAGAAAAGTGGACCAGCAACAGGTGGGTTACGTGTTCAAAACTCGATCCAACCAAAGACCATCGTGTACATGGCTAGTGCAGATTAAATCTGTCATAGTCTCTCGTTGACGTGGTGAAGTTTGGAAAGTGGGTGGCCAGCTCTGATGTTGACCACTTCATCTGACCGTGGTTCAAAATTACGAGGTGTTTTCCTCAGATCCTTGGTTTGATCTCGGGTCATCACCAATAGCCTGTGTGTGTTGTGTTGCTCCAGTGCAACGTTAATTCAACTACCTATGTACCCACTGGAATCCTCGCGATTTTAGTGTTGCTAGAGAAGGCTTACTAAATTATCGCACACGACATTATTTCATATTTCCACAAACTGAGTGATACAATTTAATGAACTCAACTGGCATTGCAGCTTGGCAGATTGCAGCACTATGCAGTGGGCGAGTACTTGCGCAAGCGCTACCAAGAATTTATCACCTCAAGTCCTAGAGAAGTAAGTTGATGAAAGTAGGTTAATTGCAAATGAAATTTTCTCTATAAATCTGTTATACTTTTCTCAAGTTTCCGCAAAACAGTATCTTCCCTTGTAATTTACAGGTGCATTGCTTAAGTTCTGGAGCTGACAGATGTCTTTATGGAGCCTACTCACTTCTAGCGGGAATGTATCCTCCTCATCGTGATAAAATGATACATGAAAACTTGTACTGGCAACCTATACCGGTAGTGTACAACACGGAGCCTAAAGACAAGGTAATGAGGCAAGTGCTGGACAGACAATACTGCAATGTCTGTTCAAACATACTAAGATAATGTCTATCATAATATATTCATCTGCTCGGATGATAGGTCCGCACATCGTGTCATTGTAATTTCTCTTTAGAAGTTTTTATTATTACCGATGGCTATTTAGGTATTTTAATTAACGTCGCACTGGAGCAAGACAACGGACTATTGATGACGGTTCAGGATCAACCACCAAGGCAGAGAAAAAATACATAATATAAAGATTAGTGAGGTGGCATCGGTCTGTGAATGTAAATCAGACTTGACAATGAATCAACACAAGTTGGTATTTCCATTTAGTCATTCTGCGAAAGTTGGCTGCAGATATGACATTACCCATGTGAGGAGATCAATGATGATCAGAACACTTTATCATGAATGTTCAGACCTTTATTTTAGACAAAACGCGGGCTGTGGTAGCCCGGTTGGAAGAGTAGCGGATTAGCAACCGGTGGGTTGCGAGTTCGAAACTCTATCCAACCAAAAGACTGTCGTGTAGGTGCGGGCTGGTATAAGTTAAATCTGTCATGGCCTCGGATGTCCTCACGTTGGCATGGTGTGGAAGTTTGGAAAGTGGGGTGCCAATTCAGAGTGTTGTCCTCGTCATCTGACCTTGATTAAAAATTCCGAGGCGTTGTCCTCGGTCTTTCCCTTCGGGATTGATCTCCGGACAGTCCCCAATAGCCCGTCGTGCTATTGGTGACGCTCCAGTGCAGCGTTAATTCAACTACTCCACCTCTAGGATTGTGTTTTTCGAAGTAGTATTTAGTGGTGAATGTTCTGGAAAATTAAAAGTTTAAAATTTTGTTACAGCATTGAAATTTCAATGTGGAATACTTCTAAAATAGGCAGTGTTGAATATCGGTGCATAAACTAATCTTCGGTCATTTTTCAAATTTAAAAAATCGATGTTGTTTTTTCTAATCTTCCTAAGGAAAAAGTGATATCTGAGTGATATCTGTAATTAACCTGAGGTATAAATCCGGTCTGAAACCTGCAGTCGTCCTTGCATGTCTTCTTAACAATTTAACCTTCTTGACCAACATAATATTAGAATTCTTTCAACCAATAGATGTGGTTGACTCATTATGTGTGTTGTTGAGTAAATATGACACTACTCGTAAATCTTGCTATACTCAGAGGATTAAATGGTTTTTAACTAATAATGGAATACTATTATTTTCTAACTAATATTGTAATACATTTAAGTACCTGAAACGTATAGTTTGCAAAAAACTACGAGGAAAGAGTCTGAATTCTCACGATAGAATAAAAAGCAATAAAACAGTTTTCATACTCGTCAATATTTGCATATTTATCGTTGAATGATTGTAAATGTTAATTTTTTTTATGTTGCATTCTACTTTAACATGGTTTTAGATGTAAAAATGGAAGTGCGAATTCACTGGGCTTCAGCTGTGAAATTATTTGTTCCCTAACCTCTCAAATCACATTGTTTTTCTCCAGTATTTGCAGTCAACTCCCAATTGCCCGACTTCAGATCTGGAGAAAAAGAGAATGGTCACGACTCCGGAAGGAAAGGCCTTTATTGAAAAATATAAAGTGAGTGGAAGTAAGAAATGTGGACGGCATCTCGAATTTCTCTTATTTAATCTCTCCTTATGTATACAGGGTGATTCTACGGTCATGGGACAAACTTCAGGGGGTGATAGAACACAACGAAACACTTTTCACCATAGAATGTATGGTCGCTAGAGGACGCTTTCCATTTCGGCACAAACACACGGTCCGACGCATGTTGGAAAGAAGAGGCATGAAATATGGAAACAACGCTCTAATGTCAAATAAGCATCAATAACTGCTTGACAAAACGAAATAATACAATTAGATTTGCATAAATTAAAGATAAGTACAAGTAACAACGGGTAAGAAAGAAATGACATGTACAAAACATGAGAAACTTTTCACATGGAAATGAAACATGTATAAACATCAGTCGGTAAGTATAACGCAAATGCACAATTACAAAAGCTGTTCAAAATGTCAACCACCACACCTGATGACGCCGACGTAACGCTTTTATACAAGCGTTTCACTGCGCTCTCTAGCGGCCAACCGCTGCACTTGCGATTCTATGGGGAAAAGTGTTTGTTTCGTTGTGTTCTATCACCCCCTGAAGTTTGTCCCATGACCGTAGAATCACCCTGTATATAATACGGATCGTTACCTGAGCTGTCACCCTTTTCTCCAAGAGTCCACACCACGCCAGCATGAGGACATTTGGGGCCACGACAAATTTAACGTGCACCCCCCACATACACGACGGCTATAATGAGTGAGCGACCAAGGCTATAATGAGTGAGTAGGCTTGGGGTGCTTGCGTGCCTCATTAACCGGAAGCTCACACAGTCGGGTCCGGGGATTATAGTAGTATTGATGGGCTACTCCTCGGGTCAAGTTAGCTACAGGTGCCTCCTCGTGGGGGTTGCTGGTAATTGGTTGGGATCGCTTGACCGAGGATCCCGCCAGGCCAAATCCTTTCGGCATGCGAAATTTAGTCCGGCTGCCCTGGGAATAGTGAACCCTCGCCCGTTTTCCCGGCCATGTCGGAGTTGGGTTTGCACTGAGATCTCAGGCCTCATCAACCGGGGTGAGTGCCGCCCTCTCCTTCGTTCTTTGATCCCCCGGATAGGCAAAGGGGTGATTTGGCTGGAATCATCGTGGCGTCGGTGATGTGGGGATTATTGAGGCCGTCTCCCCCGAGACGTTTTAGTGGGAGCTCTGCTGGTCCGGTCAACCATCTTCCCCACAGGAAATCTCAAAATGGACCAGAATATTGGTGGCTACCCATTTCCCACAAGACGAGCGAGCCTGGACAACTCCTCGCGTGGACATGGTTCTGTGAGAATATTCCGGGCCTTCAACACAGCATTGCGACCGCTTGACGGTTCGTGTGGTCTTTGAGCTTGCCCTCTGAGTATTTAGGGATGTGGCCCCTGTCTGTGCTCTGGATTTAATTCTTCTCGTTAATAGAAAAGAGGTGCACCTGCTGTGTAGGCAATTGCAACTGGCCTGCAACCAGCTTGCGATCAGCGTGCGGAGGCGCCTTAATGGTTTGACCATTTCTTGAGCACGTTGGTGTTGCTTTTGCACCAGAGCATACCCATGGTCCCTGTTCACCCAACCATGGAAGGTTTTGCTGGTTTCTCCTTCCACGTAATGAAAATGCAAGTTGGTTCGTAAAAGTCCTTCCAGCAAAGGCAGCGCCCAGAAGATTGGTCACTTTCGCTTCATTCTACGAGATGCTTGACCGTAATCTCATTTAACTTATAATTGCTTGCCAGCAGCATATTTGCATGTTAGGTTCTTTGACAATTATAGGTGCATATTTGCGTTGTCCACCCATTTTGAACTCACCCATGTGGGGCAAGGACCTGTCCATCCACCGAACCAGATGTTTGAGGAGTGCAATTTTATTCGTCAGCCTTCGGCTGTCGAGACCGTCAAAAGTCCTTTAGACACAATATTGCGAGTTTCGTCCTTTGCTCTTGACCACTTGCCAAATTTCCCGGGGCCTTCCCCGTTACTCCGCAGTTGCTCGACAAGGTAGGAGCGGAGGGGCTGCTCCCCCAACTAAGAAGAAACCGAGCTACTGCGGCCTCACCAAATACTTAAGGGCAGCGGTAGCCGGGTTGAAAGAGTAACGGACTAGCAACCGGAGGGTTGCTAGTTCGAATCCAACCAAAGACCGTCGTGTTCAAAGGGGGCTGGTGCACGTTTAATCTCTCGGGACTTCAAATGTCCTCACGTTGGCGTGGTGTGGAAGTTTGGAGAGTGGGGTGCCAGCTCAGGTGAGACCTCGTCATCTGACCGTGGTTAAAAATTACGTGGTGCTGTCCTCGGATCTTTCCTTTCGAGGGATGATTTCGGACCATCCCCAATAGCCCATTGTGTTTCTCCAATGCGACGTTAATTAAATACCTACCTACCAAATACTTAAATCCCATGTTTTCATCTTCGATATACAGGAGAAGCTCTTAGAATTTGGGTCTTGTGTAAGTAGTGATTTTGGGGCCTGGTAAAAGATGGCAAATATCACAAATTGAAGATGATTGACAAATTCAAATTTTCATCAGTTGAACACGAACACCCGCATGCCTCATAGAGCAGCTGGGAGCTAAGGAAATGAAAAAAATGCTTAGGTGAACACACACACATATAGATATATATATATATATATATTGTAGGTTTTAGTCATTGCTTAAAAAAGACTTTTTGCTCTGCTAAAAGCAGCCCTAATAGGAAATGTTTTATCCTCTGGCCATAATGCATGGACTCACAACGCGCAAACACGCCTTGCATAAGGCTGTCCTGTAACGCGTTCCTGTGGCAAGGAATAAGGAATCCCATTCCTGCGGTAGAGCATGTTTTTGAGCTTGTGCGGGTCTTTGGTAGAGTTGTGTAGGCTGCAATGTGACGTCTCAGAGCGCATCCTATGGCAATATTCACATTAGTCCAGCATTAGTAGATAGAAAATGCGGGTTCTAAATCAGTGGTGGAGAAGGTGGAGAAATCGAGTGGAGTTGAGTTGTACCGGAAGTGACGTCACGATAGGAAGTGACGTCATGACCGGAAGTGACGTCATGACCGGAAGTGGATTTGAGTTGTACCGGAAGTGACGTCATACCTAGTGGAGTTGAGTTGTTAGTTTCGTTTTCAATTTTGAGTTGAGTTTAGTTGTTTTCTTCCTGCTTCGAGTGGAGTTGAGTTGTTAGTTTCGGTTTCTCGGATTTCGTCGAATAACACGTGTTTACGTTTTGGACTTGCGAATTTCAGAGGGATTGGATTTAAGGCGAATTTCAGAGCGGTTGGATTTAAGAGCTGATTTTTCTGTAACTCGTAGCGCCATCTATTAGTACTTTTTGAGTAAAAAAATAATAAAATCTTTAAAACATATTTTTAAAACTAAAAGATGTGATATTTTTTTTGCTGGGATCGAACTGACTACCAAAAAGTACTCGTAGTCGAGTGTTAGTTGGATGAGAATATAACCATTCGGCCACGAATACCTGGTTACTTACCGAAATATAATCAATTTAAATCTGAATACATTAAGTGCGTAATTGGCTGTTAAAATAGTATAGATTGCTCCACCACATCAATAAGTTCGATCAGTTTTTATCTGCGTTTCTGACATAGAAAGGTGAATGTGGTGGAGAATGACGTCATTCCAACGTGTTCAAACGTGGAATCAAACACGTGGTGGAGAATGTGGTGGAGAATGACGTCAATCTAACGTGTTCAAACGTGGAATCAAACATGTGGTGGAGAATGACGTCAATCTAACGTGTTCAAACGTGGAATCAAACATGTGGTGGAGAATGTGGTGGAGAATGACGTCAATCTAACGTGTTCAAACGTGGAATCAAACATGTGGTGGAGAATGACGTCAATCTAACGTGTTCAAACGTGGAATCAAACATGTGGTGGAGAATGACGTCAATCTAACGTGTTCAAACGTGAAATCAAACACATGTGGTAGGCAATGAAGTCACTCGAGAGTAGAGTAGAGTTGAGTAGTAAGTTTACCTCCGCGTTTCTGACATGAAAACGTGAATGTGGAGAAGAAAAGTTTTAGTACCGAATCTGGCAATGGTATGTAATAAGGTTATTTGTGGACTCGCAGAATGGCAACACCTGGACCCATTCTAACAGGTCTGACCAGTAAGATTCTTTTGACTGCAAAATATCCCAGAGGAGGACGTGTCGCTGCCCTGAAATCTTGCAAGTGATATCACTTGTATCTTCAAACGTGTTCATTCCTGTTCCTTAGTGCTTTTAGTGGAAAAACATGAAGCGATCATTTCCTTTTGGATATACTTTACCCTTTACAGATCAAAAAGTGGATATGCTTTCTGAGGCCGATTCGTCCTGAAACCAGTCCTTTTGTCATCTACCCTTCTGAACTCCAAGGCATTGAGTACACCCCTCTTTCATGTCTGAAACTAGCCTTTTGTTATCTACCCTCCTGCATTCCAAAGCATTGTACGTACTTGTCCTGCATTCCAAGGGATCGGCCCCTACCTGTATTTCAAGATAGTACGTGTAGTCGTTTCGCATTCTCATTCTATCCTGTGAGCGTGTGTAGCGCTTTCTCATTTTCCTGCCTCTTATACTTAACCTGTGTGTGTGAGAGAGGGACGCATTCTCATTTTTCTCATAGAACTTTGCAAGCCAGTATACCATATGTAATGAATACACACGTTTGTGGACTTTGCAGCAACACCTACAGCTCCAAGTTTAATTTGGAACGTCATGTTTCTTCCGTGCATAACGAGGAGTCATTTCCGTGCATATTATGTGAGCGAAACTTTAATAGAAAATCAACCCTTCAGCGACACGTAGCCAGTGTACACGAAAACAATGATTTCCGTTGTGATGTGTGCAATAAGGCATTTTCAAGACTTGACGCACTTACGCGACATAAAAAAAGCCTCCATCAACAACCTCCAAAAAGAAAAAAACCCGGCGAGGCTAACCCTGAGAAAAGCAAGCGGCCCAGACGCAGTGAAAACTTTCAAGGGGGTAATAATGTGAATCCTGGACCATCAACGGGTGGAGTGAATCCTGGACCATCAACATCAGCGGGTGGAGTGAATCCTGAAGCATCGACATCAACGAGTGGAGCTTCTTCTCGAACTGTGCGACGGAAAGAGAGTGCGTTTGGAAATCGTCTCTCTACTTGGACTCTTTCGAACCCGCAAGGCATACTAGATGTCTTCGAGTTTATGGAGGCAAAGAGGAGCGCAGCTGTGGAACTAATTACAGAAATTGTTCATCAGCAGAATGCAGTAAAGGTAAATTTTCTACTTATATGTATCTATGAACGTTTCTCGGAAGGCTCACTTTTCAAAGAGTGTTCTTTTAAAACTAAAAATGTTGCATTATTATCTATAAATGAAATTGACTACGCTTTCAGTATTGCTTCAGAAAAAATTTTAAAAGAAAGCGAAGAATTTGAAATGAAGGATTCAGGTTGGGCCCTTAAATCTATTGTTAAATTGGAAATACGATGTAATAAATATTTACCTTTACGAGGAACTAGTTTTATAGAGTTACCAAATGAAATAAAATTAAAACGTGCGGTTGTAAATGTTAGAAATTCAGACAATGAATGTTTTCGTTGGGCCATTTTAGCTGCATTATTTCCAGCAGATCAAAATACATCCAGAGTTTCAAACTATGTCAACTTTAAGGATGCTTTTAACTTTTCTGGGATAAGTTTCCCTACAAAACCAGAAGAAATAAAAATATTTGAAAAAAACAATAATGATATTTCTATTAACGTTTACTCTTTTTGTAAAGATATGATGATTTTTCCATTAGTAGTCACACCCAAAATTAAAAATAAACGCGTTGATCTTTCATTTATTAAAGAGAAAGAAAAATCTCATTATTGTACAATTACTAGTCTTTCACGTCTTGTTTCAAGTCAATTAACCAAAGGAAAGCGAAGACATTTCATTTGTAGACGATGTTTAAGCTTTTTTAGTTCAAACGATAGTTTAACTTTACACTCTGAGCTTTGCAAAATGAATGTTCCTTGCAAAATAGAGATGCCTTCTGAAGAGAAGAAGTGGGGTTTTTTTAATAATTTCAAGCATTCTCAATACGTGCCTTACGTTATTTATGCTGATTTTGAAACATTGACTGAAAAAGTATCCACCTGTGCTCCTTTTGACGATGATTGCTCATACACTAACGTGTACGAAAAGCACAAGCCTGTAAGCTTCTGCTATTACGTAGTCGGTCGAGGAGAAACCAAACCTCCGGTAGTTTATAGAGGAGAAGATGCTTCGCGGAAATTCATAGAATGCCTTCAGATGGAGGCGCAGATCATCGAGTCAAAGTACACAAACTTTGTGCCGATGAAGGAATTGAATGAGTCGCAGAAAAAACTCCATGAATCAAATGTGTGCTTCATCTGTCAGAAGCCAATCTCAGCTGGAGACATAAAAGTGAGGGATCATGACCATGTGACTGGGAATTACCGAGGACCGGCACATGCGTCATGTAATTTCAACTACAAACTGCCAAATTTTATCCCGGTTTTTCTCCATAACCTCGCAGGTTATGACTCGCATCTTTTTATTCGGGAATTAGCGGAGGACTCTAAAAACATAACCGTGATTCCGAATACAGAAGAAAGATACATCTCGATTAGCAAAAAAACCGGGAATAAATTTAATTTGAGGTTTTTGGACACAATGAAATTCATGGCCAGTAGTTTAGATACCCTCGCGAATAATCTCCTACAACATGAATTTCACCATACGAAGAATCATTTTCCTTCAAATTGGAAACTTATGATAAGAAAGGGTGTGTACCCGTATGATTACATGGATTCCATGGATAAATTTTCCGAAACACAACTTCCATCTCAAGAAAAATTTTATAATGTGTTAAATAAAACAGCAACTACGGATAGTGATTACGCTCATGCAAAAAATGTGTGGAAATCTTTCAACATTAAAACCCTCGGAGAATATTCGGACTTATATGTTAAAACTGATGTTTTACTGCTCTGCGACGTTTTCGAAAATTTTCGAAAACTATGCATGGCATCCTACAAGCTAGATCCTGCATGGTATTATACCGCTCCAGGACTATCTTGGGATGCCATGTTGAAGAGTACCGGAGTGAAAATAGAACTTTTAACAGATTATGACATGCTTATGTTTGTCGAACAAGGAATCAGGGGAGGAGTTTCTCAATGTTCTCATCGACATGCTAAAGCAAATAATAAATATATGTCTAATTATGATGATTCTCAGCCCTCCAGCTACCTTCTCTACCTAGACGCCAATAATTTGTATGGTTGGGCGATGTCCCAGAAACTACCTCTCAAAGGATTTGAGTGGTGCAACATTATTGATATAGATACACTGCGTAATGATGACCAAAATGGATACATTTTAGATGTGGACTTGGAGTATCCACAGGAACTCCATGATCTACATAGTGATTATCCATTAGCTGCCCTAAATGCCGTTCCTCCTGGGTATAAGGAAAATCGCTTACTACTAACGCTCACTCACAAGGAGAGGTATGTTATTCATCATAAATCTCTTTTGCATTATTTGGATTTAGGTCTAAAATTAAAAAAAATTAACAGAGCTATAAAATTTATAGAAACAGATTGGTTAAAAACTTATATAGAACTGAATACAAATATGAGAGCAATAGCTAAAAACTCTTTTGAAAAAGATTTTTTTAAACTCATGAACAACTCTATATTTGGAAAAACCATCGAAAATATTCGACGAAGAGTTGACATTCGGTTATGCTCAAACGAAAAGTCCGCTTCAAAATTGATAGCTAAACCTAATTTTAATCGCAGGACAATTTTTTCAGAAAATTTAGTAGCCATTCATATGCAAAAAACTAAACTAATTTTTAACAAACCCATCTGTATTGGTATGTCAATACTGGACATATCCAAAACTTTAATGACTGATTTTCACTATAATGTGATAAAAAATGAATATGACGTAAAAGCAAAACTATTATATACTGATACGGACTCTTTTATTTATCATATTCGCACAAATGATTTTTTCGAAGATATTAAAAAAAATTTGGACCTTTATGACACTTCAGATTTCCCAGAAAACAATAAATATGATATTCTCAAATTAAATAAGAAAATAGTAGGTAAAATGAAGGACGAGAATAGTGGTAGTATTATGACCGAATTCGTAGGGTTAAGGTCAAAAATGTACTCGTACAAAGTCGAAGGTAGGAAGGTAGTTAAGAAACTGAAAGGCATCAAAAAACAGTCAATTGAACAAAGCATTAACTTTGATGACTATCTAAAATGCCTATTACATAAACGAAATAAGCATGCAAAGATGAATCTAATCAAATCCAAGCATCATACTTTGTATTCAATAACCCAAAATAAACTTGCCCTCTCCTCCACTGATTCCAAACGATACGTTCTCGATGATGGTATTCATACGCTACCTTGGGGGCATTACTCGCTTGTCTGATGTAATGTATATATGTATATTTGCTCTAAATTCTTTCGTATTGTGCTATACTGAACGCTTTCGTATTTTGCTGTACTGAATGCTTTCGTATTTTGCTGTACTGATTGCTTTTGTATTTGATTTAAAAAAATTAATATGAGATGTATTATATATATATATATATATATATATATAAATTCTATGTGTTACTATACTAGATGTTAAAAATATTTTCCCTAACTTTACCCCAGAAATTCATTGTGTTTTTGTCAAGGAACATAGAATTATGCTTATAAAAAAAAGAAAAAAGAAGTATTAATGACTTGGCCATATGGGTCAGTTTAGTATTGAGGGGTACATTATTGTTTACATACATGCTCTGATTATGATTATTTAATAAACGATTTTTTTTTCTTTAAAAAAAATGTTTCTCTCTTTATTTAAACTTACAAACAAGTATTTTTCTCATGTTATGGTTACAATCTGCAATTTGTTATGAAAAAGTTATTGCATTAGAAAACTGATTTCTCTACCACTATTTTGAAAGCATGTATATATATAATCTACCATTGGACAAGATTTATATATATTTTTTGATAGAAAGTAGATGAAATTAAGGAAGTATAGTTTGAGTTTTTTTACTATTTCTAGTAGAAATATCAGTAAAGTAACAGAAGTTGCATCTCTGTAACTGGACTGAATGGGTAAAGACGAGTTAGCTCAGTATTATGAAGACCCTAGCTTACCAGGGAGCTTTGGTGGAATAAATGCCTTGTATCAAGCAATGAAAGGGAAAGTTCCAAAAAAGACTATCAAAGAATGGTTGGAGAGTCAGAATGCATACACCCTACATAAAAGCGTTCGTCGCAACTTTCTGCGAAACAGAGTTATTGTTGGGGGAATCGATTTTCAATGGCAATCGGATTTAGTAGACATGTTAAGTGTTGTAAAATACAACGATGGTTATCGATATCTGTTAACATGTATAGATATTTTTTCTAAATATGCATGGGTCATACCTTTGAAACGGAAAAATGGATCTAGCATTGTAAATGCATTTAAGTCAATTTTCAAGGAAAGAAAACCGAAAAAATTACAAACAGATCAAGGAACTGAATTTACAAATAAATCATTTCAATCTTATTTAAAATCTGTCCAAGTAAAGTTTTTCACGACAAATAATGAAACCAAAGCTAGTGTTGTTGAAAGATTCAATCGTACTTTGAAAACGAAAATGTGGAAATACTTTACCAATAAAAACACCTATCGATTTATAGATGTCTTAGACCAACTCGTACACAGTTATAATCATACACTCCATCGCAGCATAAAAAAAGAACCTATTAATGTAACAGTTGAAAATCAAAAACAAGTGTGGAATACCTTATATGGAGATGTAAATAAAACTAATGTTAAGGAGATTCCATTCAAATTTCAGGTTGGAGACTTCGTTAGGGTTGCAAAGACTAAATTAACATTTGAGAAAGGATATGAAAATAATTGGTCCGAGGAAATATTTACGATTCAGCGTTGTATACGTAGAAAGCTACCAGTATATAAGATAAAAGATTTAATGGGAGAAATAATCACTGGTACATTTTACTCAGAAGAACTGCAGAAAGTTAAAAAATCGCATTCTTTTCATGTTGAGAAAATTTTAAAGAAGAGAGTAGTTAAGAAACGTTTGGAATACTTTGTCAAGTTTAGAGGTTATCCTCGCAAATTTAACGCCTGGATTCATTCCAAAGACTTATTTTCGATAAATTGAGTCTGCTCATTAAATTTGTTTCGCTTCCATAACCCACAATGAGTTTCTACGTCACACTGCCCAGCGACAGCTCTATCGAGTTTTATCCTGGCAACACAATGTCTCACTTCTACACGAAACTCCCCAAACGTCTAGAACTCTCAGGTGAATGGGAAGTTGGATTAGTTGAAATAATTTATCCCAGAATGTGGAATAACATTATTGATGGTGAAAATTCTTTCGAATATGATTTAGGAAACGGAGTAAAAACGAATGGAAAAATAGCGTGCGGATTTTATGATTCTCCGATTGACATTTTAAATGCATTTCCGAAGCACATAAAAATTCAAATGAAATATAACAAACACACAAAAAAGGTGGTGTTGCAGCTCACTAACGGAGCAAAGCTGCGATTATCCAAGGGATTAGCTGAAAACTTAGGTTTTGAACCTAATAAAGTGATTGGAGAAAATATTATTCCAGGAAATGGAGGCATAGATACAGTAATCACTGAGAGTCCTTTTGTTGCGGATCCTAATGTTGATTTACATTTGCTGTACGTTTACACCGATATCATTCAGCCTGAATTTGTTGGTGGGGTCTTAGCTCCTCTTTTACGAACTCTGACAGTGAAGGGAAGAGATGGTGACATGATTCAAGAACAATTTGAGAGACCTCATTATTTATCAGTTTCCAGAAAAAATTTTGACTCGATTGAAATCGTTATAAGGACACACACTGGTCGTTACGTCTCATTTGAACGCGGGAAGTTGATAGTGAAACTACATTTTCGCTTGAGACATTTGTAATCTCTAGAACAAAATGTATCAACCTTATCGTTGTTGCACCAAAACATTTGAAGACTATTATACTCAGCAAGCAGGTAATGGCTTGTCATATTACAAAGGCATCTCTCTGCAGAAAGGAAGTGGCTTGGGTGGAATTTTTCGAAGCATGTTTAGGATGGTTTTTCCTTTATTTAAATCAGGTGCGAAAGCATTAGGAAAGCAAGCACTTCGATCTGGGGTGGATATTGCAAATGATTACTTGCAAGGTAAAGATGTAAAGTCAGCTATCAAAGACCGAGCTAAAGAAGCAACGAAAACTTTAACCGATAAAGTATCCACTCGAGTGAAATCAATGGTTGGAGGAAATAAAAGGAAACGCACAAATAAGAAACGCATCATTCGAAAGAAGTATCGCAAGCTGTGTGCACCTGACATATTCTCATAATCTTTAGCATGGCCTTAATACGAAATGATTCCCTACCCTCTGCGAAATCTGAACTGGACTTATTTCTTATGCCACCGACTCAAACAGCTATTGAAAAAGGGCAGTGGTCTGAATTTTATCCCATAGCTAATATTCGTGATGGTGGACCTATCGAATTCAACATATCTGGTAGTGGTGAGGAATACATCGATTTATCAGCAACCCAACTCTATGTAAAAGTTAAAGTTGTAAAGGACAATGCAGTTTTACCAGAAAATGAAAAAGTTGCTCCATGTAACTTATTTCTTCACTCGTTATTTTCCCAAGTCGGTGTGAGTTTGAATGAGCGTCTAATTTCATCATCCAGTAACACTTACCCTTACCGAGCTTACATTGAGACTTTGCTCAATTACGGCTCTGATTATAAGAAAAGCTTCCTAACTTCAGAATGCTTCTACAAAGATACAGCAGGACACTTTGATGAAACCGATCCTTCAAGTGAAAATGCAGGGTTGAAGAAACGGGCTTCTATGATTGAAAAGAGTAAAGTTTTAGATATGATTGGAAATTTACATTGCGACTTGTTTTATCAAGATCGTCTATTACTCAACTTGGTAGACTTAAAGTTAAAGTTAATACGCAGCAAACCGGAGTTTTGTCTCATTGCTCCTCAAAAAGCAAATTATGACGTTGTTATTGAACATGCATCCCTTTTCATCCGGAAAGTGAAAGTCAGTCCAGGTGTTTTAATTGGACATGCCAAAGCCTTAGAAAAATCATCTGCAAAATATCCAATGGATCGAGTTTTGTGTAAGCTATATTCAGTATCGAAAGGTTCTTTCTCATTTTCACAGGATAACATATTTTCTGGGCAACTCCCGAAACGGATAGTTGTAACATGTGTCGATCATGATTCATTTAGTGGCACTTACCCAACAAACCCATTTTACCTCAAGCATAACCATGTAAATTTCATAGGCGTTTACGTAGATGGAAATCCTATCAGCTACAAACCCTTGGATCCTAATTATGCCGACGGCCAATTTATTCGTGCTTACAATAGTTTGCTCCTAGGAAGTGAAAAACTCTCATCCAATAAAGGTATCTATATTAACAGAGATGAGTTTTCCGAAGGGTACACGCTATATGCCTTTGACTTAACACCAGACTTGGGTGATGGCAACCATTTAAATTTAATTCATCAAGGAAATCTTCGCATTGAAATAAAGTTTGCAAACGCTTTACCGAAAACTGTTTCAGTGCTGGTATATGCAGAATTTCAAAACGTGATCGAAATTACGAAGTCTAGAAATATTTTGTGTGATTTTTCGATATGAATGTGGTACAATTGAATAACATTTTACGAAGTGATGCATACACACGTTTATATTTTGTTGGAGTTTTCCCAAGTGATCGAATTCCCAAGAATTTTAAGAGTTTTCCGGCTGCATTTATTTTAAACACCGATCCTCATCACAAACCAGGGACTCATTGGTTAGCTGTTTATATGAAATCACCAACAAGTGTAGAGTTTTTCGATTCGTTCGGTCAACCACCTTCGTATTTTTTGGGCTACATACATGACTACTTCAAAAAAGTTCCGCATGTGGTCTACAACGACATACCTCTTCAAAGTGTTAAAACTGCTGTTTGTGGACAATATTGTGTATACTTTTTGTATCAAAGATCTAGAAGTAGATCTATGGAATTTACTGTTAAATTATTTGATAGACAGTCTACAAATAATGATATACGTGTGTATAACTTTGTGAAAAAAATTTCGAATATACATGTACCTTTATTTCAATAAAAAAAGTATAAGTAATCGCCCTAGTCTTTACTTCTGTCATTTGTAACCATGAATTCATTCGCTTTAAAGCATCCTTTCACTGCTCTTGTCTGTGGACCTACATCATCAGGCAAGTCGCATTTTTTGAAAAAATTGATAAACAGCCACACAGATATAATTCATCCTACCCTTGATAAAATAGTGTGGTTTTATGGAATCTATCAAAAGTTATACGATGAGATGCCGAATATCATCTTTGTAGAAGGAATACCCGAAAACTTTAAGCAATATTTAGGATATAATACACTTTTTATATATGACGATTTAATTTCTGAATGTGGCAGTGATAAAAGAATAACAAACTTGTATACAAAAGGATCTCATCATATGAATTTATCTGTGATGACTGTAACGCAAAATTTGTTTCATAAAGGAAAAGAATTCAGAGAAATTTCATTGAACTGTCATTACATGTTTTTATTTAAATCGCGACGTGATGTAAGTCAAATTATACACCTCGGTCGACAACTCTACCCTCGAAATTTACATTTTTTTCTTGAAGTGTTTGAGGACGCCACGAAAAAGCCTTTCAGCTATTTACTTGTAGATTTGAAATCTGAAACAGAAGAGAGTATGCGACTGCGTACAAAAATCCTTCCAGGAGAAGAAACTTGTGTTTATCAGTTAAAATAAATAAACTCCCAACTTGCAAATAATTCATTGTTCATCATGCCTTTAACAGAAGGAGACGTGCAACGGATGAGACTTTTAACTGTATGCCCCACAAAATGTCGGAAAGCCTTTTTAAAAAATCTTCCGAAATCTAGCATCCATTGCATAGCTGAATGTTGTTTGAACACTTTAAAAGGGAATGTTCCTTTAACAGATGAACAGAAGAAAAAACTTTCTCGTCATAAGCATACGCTTAGAGACCTAGCAGATAAAAAAGTAACCCTCACTAAAAAGCGAAAAATTATTATTCAAAAAGGAGGGTTTTTAAATATCTTAATACCCGCAGCACTCACTGTCTTGACTACTCTACTTAACAAGTAAAAACATGCAATATGCAAGGAAAATGATTTTAGTTCCAGAGGAGAGATTATCAAGACATATACCTTCAGACGAACAGCTGAGTGAATTAGATTGTGAGATGAAAAGTATTTTAGTTAATAAAATGGATGATGATGAAAAAATTAAGTTATACAATCAAGTATTGCAGAGGAGGATTAACGTGAATGTATTGAATCCACCATCTGTATCAATTAATTCAGAACTGTCAGATAATCCAGAGAAGGAAACAGATATTGCGAATGAGAAAGAAAGAACGTTAAATGTGGAGGAGATGGTGCTCAAGACCGTTCCCAAAAACTTAATTGGATTAACTACAAATATTATTCTTTATTTAAAACGCAATAAAGAGGTTGTTTCTTGGATGCCTAATGGAGAATTTGTGTATAAAGGTAAAATAGTGAAAAGTTCTAATATTGTTGACCTGATAGACCGTTTAGTGCGAAAAAGAAAGATGGATAAGTACGTGAATGGACAAGAACAGTTTAAAGATGCACTTAAGGAAATTAACTTCCCCAGTTCCTTTGTAAAAAATAAATTTGCTATACCTCAACAACTCGGTAAGGCAGTGAGGGTAATGAAAGAAGTGATGCCTACCCCAACCCCAAAACGAGTCTGTAATTGGCTTCCTCTGTAAATCATCAGTTATTTCCCCGCTATAAAAATCCATAAGTAGATGAGGCTTTCAAGTTTCAAGCAGTATATATTGATTATAATCAAGGTCTATGTCTCATTTCAAGCAATGGAACTCATCCAGAGAAGAGCATTTTCTGTTCTTATTTTCATGGGAATCTCAGCATTCATATTTGGCCTTACAATGATACTCGATAAAGGTTATGTAACAATTTGTGATAGTGATGGAATCATTGATGATTACTCTTTAAATATGTGTAATGATACAATGGAATTACATCTACCTGGAGAAAGAAAAATTACAATTCATTCTCCAAAACAGAAACAGCCGCGTCAAAGATCTCTAGAAAGTTTTCAGAAAATCTTTGAAAGAGAAAAAAATGTCAATGTTACAAATCTATTCAATTTGTGAACTTGCAATCTGTTAAATGTTAAATACACGGAAGCTTGTAAGGGAATGTTTATTTTGTGTACATGTCTGTGTTTGAATAAACTTGTCTTTTACAGAAATATGTTACTTGTTTGTCATTTTTTTTAGTTCTAATAACAGACTGTATAATATACAATTCTAACTGTGTCAAATGACACTGCAGTAAGTAAAAGTATGTATACAAATACAAAAAAAAAGAAAAGTAATAAAATAAGTACTTATACATTTTAAAATAAAGAGAGACACATTTGAAAAAGATAAACAAAGAATTTATTGATTATACATATATATATATATATATATATACAAAACATATTTATATTCTTTAACATGTAAAATTATCAGATTTATCATTAACATAAAGCCTCCGTACTGTTTCGTACAGAGTTGTTGTATTTACAAAACGTAGAACGTCAAAATCAAAGAATAAATACCTCAAGGACATATTCTCCGAAGTTAAAGTTTCTCCGAATCTATTCCAGTCGATTTCATATAAAGCGTTTAGGAAATACCGATCGTAACGTTCACTTAAACTCATAGTCATACATTCATGCCCAAGTTGATTTTCAAAGTTGTTTTCACATCCAAAACAATTCATCATTTTCTTTATTTTTTCCGAAATGAGTACTTTTAGATGTTTAGCCACTCTGTCGGTAAGTTCGCTCACTTTCTCAGATCTATCAGGATCGCCGTAATATTTCTAATCGGTTCCTGCTCCACGTTTCACGAATTCTTCTTTCACAAAATAATCGAGGGATTCATTAACAAATCCTTCATTAATGGCTTCAGTAATTTCCTCCGATACAGCTTCCAGTCGATCCAATTGTTTCACAGAGAGAAGAATGCGCGTTGCAGTTAGTTGAAAAGCACAGTCTTTCTTTTGAAACATATTTTGAAAACTCACACATTTCTCGTTTCCCCGAATTTCTTTGGAGAGTAAAAGGCTTCTTGAAACGATAATAACATCGCTAGCGTTCTTTGAGCGAAAGCTAGGAATTGCTTCGTAGAAGGCTTTCCAGACTTTAGGAAGCAAAGAAACTCCCTCTCTGGAAGGCTGCAGCACTCCCTGCTGATCTCTGTAATAATGACGAATATGCACGCGGATAATTCCCTTGAAGCAAGAGACAACAGCAAATTTGGTATCACCCAAATGGAAGCTATTTGGACCTAGTTCATTCATTGATGAATCAGATACTTGAGATGAAAGTACATCGGCCCCAGAATGCATATTCACTTTTTGATCTGTAAAGGGTAAAGTATATCCAAAAGGAAATGATCGCTTCATGTTTTTCCACTAAAAGCACTAAGGAACAGGAATGAACACGTTTGAAGATACAAGTGATATCACTTCCAAGATTTCAGGGCAGCGACACGTCCTCCTCTGGGATATTTTGCAGTCAAAAGAATCTTACTGGTCAGACCTGTTAGAATGGGTCCAGGTGTTGCCATTCTGCGAGTCCACAAATAACCTTATTACATACCATTGCCAGATTCGGTACTAAAACTTTTCTTCTCCACATTCACGTTTTCATGTCAGAAACGCGGAGGTAAACTTACTACTCAACTCTACTCTACTCTCGAGTGACTTCATTGCCTACCACATGTGTTTGATTTCACGTTTGAACACGTTAGATTGACGTCATTCTCCACCACATGTTTGATTCCACGTTTGAACACGTTAGATTGACGTCATTCTCCACCACATGTTTGATTCCACGTTTGAACACGTTAGATTGACGTCATTCTCCACCACATTCTCCACCACATGTTTGATTCCACGTTTGAACACGTTAGATTGACGTCATTCTCCACCACATGTTTGATTCCACGTTTGAACACGTTAGATTGACGTCATTCTCCACCACATGTTTGATTCCACGTTTGAACACGTTAGATTGACGTCATTCTCCACCACATTCTCCACCACGTGTTTGATTCCACGTTTGAACACGTTGGAATGACGTCATTCTCCACCACATTCACCTTTCTATGTCAGAAACGCAGATAAAAACTGATCGAACTTATTGATGTGGTGGAGCAATCTATACTATTTTAACAGCCAATTACGCACTTAATGTATTCAGATTTAAATTGATTATATTTCGGTAAGTAACCAGGTATTCGTGGCCGAATGGTTATATTCTCATCCAACTAACACTCGACTACGAGTACTTTTTGGTAGTCAGTTCGATCCCAGCAAAAAAAATATCACATCTTTTAGTTTTAAAAATATGTTTTAAAGATTTTATTATTTTTTTACTCAAAAAGTACTAATAGATGGCGCTACGAGTTACAGAAAAATCAGCTCTTAAATCCAACCGCTCTGAAATTCGCCTTAAATCCAATCCCTCTGAAATTCGCAAGTCCAAAACGTAAACACGTGTTATTCGACGAAATCCGAGAAACCGAAACTAACAACTCAACTCCACTCGAAGCAGGAAGAAAACAACTAAACTCAACTCAAAATTGAAAACGAAACTAACAACTCAACTCCACTAGGTATGACGTCACTTCCGGTACAACTCAACTCCACTTCCGGTACAACTCAAATCCACTTCCGGTCATGACGTCACTTCCGGTCATGACGTCACTTCCTATCGTGACGTCACTTCCGGTACAACTCAACTCCACTCGATTTCTCCACCTTCTCCACCACTGATTTAGAACCCGCATTTTCTATCTACTAGCATTAGTCCTGCTTCATTAAATTAGCTGTACGCATGCGTATGGACACGTTTTTTGATCGGAAGCGGAGTACGCATGCGCATGTCTGTAGCATGCTGTTCCAATGGGCTCCACGGTCAGATTACGACCTCGTAATCTGACTGGTTTAGAGATTATATCGACCTTCTTATGAAATAAAAGGAGGATCTGCGCGCAATTTTATGTAATTTCTTTCGGTCGCTCGGTTTGAAGATCTGTCACGTGGTTGTGGGAAAAAGCATGAATCCTAATTTATTGATTGGTTAAAGTGATTATTCACCGTGATCGAAAACATCACTCTGAGCTTCGATAGCCAATCGGCTAAGTTGATTCGTAAGCACACGTGATTTACCATTCAGAGATCTTACCACAGCGGCTCCGCCAACAAGCTCTGTCTATTACATTATAAGGTCGATAAAAATTACGAGTTGTCCTTTTCTTCGAGATGGATCCCGGAATTTTTCAAATACCCCATTGTGTTGGACCAGTGTTAAGTAAATTCAACTACCAACAAGGGATCGGGCAAAGCATGCTAGTTTGGATTGAGATCATGAAATCTTGGAGGAGTTCTGTATTGTCCTTAATTTTCGGATATGTGTGAATCATAAGACACGTTTTTTTATATCTTGTACACTGTTCTAAGTAGCCTTTATAGAACAGATAAATCTGTTTATCTCATCTGAATTACTACAATATCGTTTTGTCCTTTAGCATCTCTATGAATTCTGGGCTAATAAAAGTGGTTTACGAATCATTAATTACGACCATGCAGGTAGCTTGTACAAAACTTTAGTAGTTCAGGTAAGCTCTGCTATCGCTCTTAAAAAGTTTTAGCTATGCATTTTTAATTAAATTATATCTGCATTTGATTTAATTATCTTTCTTTAATCAAAGCAACATAGTGCAATTGCAGAAATAAAAACTAGTACTACGTACAGCGAATAAGAAATATATGATATATAATTCTATATATGTTTGATATTTATAAGTTTAAGTGCAAATTTACCTTAAGACTAACTGCTCCCATATTATTGTCGGCAGTTCGGAAATGTGTCCCCAATTTCTACTGGTTGCCACACCAACTGCTAATAAACAAAAAAAAGTGGGTTATCGGATTTGGCACCGAATCACTCGACAAATTGAAAGTCCCCTGTAATGCATCTTTACTCAAAATTCAATTAAAATTCTTTAAAAAACATGAATATCTCTACTTTTAAACATTTAAATTTCAAATCTGCATTTAGAAAAGTTAACGACAAACGGTACTACTTGTTTTTAGTAGAGTAGTATTCCTTAGAACCCAAATACCCTTTTCTTCTTCCCAAATATTCCTGTGCTAGTGAAAATTTCGCCCTTTCTAGCGGTTGGTTTGTTGGGGTTTTATGGCACAAGGGCCATATTTGGCCATGCTGCGCCAGACACAAGACATACAATATCAAATAAGAGACACACAATGAAAGTTTTTACTGACACGAAAGAGAGAAATACACCCAGGGAGGAAGCCCGCTCTAGCGGACCTTGTGCCATAAATCGCCAAATCCAACCCAATTCAATAAGCTGTTTACACAATCTACTTTTACAAAGTAAACAATTGGAATGCACTTGAGTGAATTGTTGAGACACTGGAAATTTGTTTAATGACTTATCGATTAACATTTTACAGTAATGGTAACACTTGTTCATTATACCCAATTAGTGAAACCAAAACTTGTATCCTGAAAGTCTTAATAAATATCTTTAATCCTTTGAGCGTAGCGGGAGGTCGCCTACCTTCCTTCGGACGGAAAGTAAGCGACCTAGGATCAGTCCATTTGTAAATAGGAGTGAAAGCTTGTTAGAGGAAAAGTTTGTCATACACAAAAGCATGAATGGTGGTCACCGTGGATTGTTTCTCCCGCCAATTTATTAACACTGCTATCGCTTTCAGCAACGAATGATTAACTTAGAACCAGCATCCGCGCTAAATACACCGGTTGCAGATATGATTTGTTGACATTATCACGTCCTCTTGTTTAACTAATTGACTAGTTCAAATCCACGTGACTCAACTGCCAACTCACAGGACTGTAGTGTAGTGCATCAACGAAAGTTCAAATAAGTTTTTCTTTTTATTCAAAATACAAGAAATCTGCTCCAGTGAACTGCTACGAATTAGCTTTCATGATTAACAAAACGAATGTTCGCTATGGATCATACCATGAACGGAGAACTACAAGGATAAGAAGTTCTAGTTCAGTTACATAATGCATTGGGCATGCTCCCTCTTGTCGGCTTGGGTATGTCGCCAAATCTCCAATTCACAACACTTCCCGCTGACTATATCTCCCAGCTGGTGTAAAACAAAATTTAAATATTTATAACGGTATCAATATTCTCTCATAAAATCATTTAAATGTTTATCTACCAAACACTTTCTTTAAAATGTGAAACATGACGCTCATAAGTTGAACACACAGCTCACAAAGATAATACCGTTAAAAAAATTTTCTTGAGAATCCTTCACTGATATAATCAATACATTTGAGTACACTCGCTAATCCGACTTTTGAACAATCCGCTTTGAGTTATCAGCATGCATCATAGATGGAAAGCATTTACTAACACAGATAAAACCTCTTAGAGTTCAGTACACCACACACACACAACAATCTTCGAGACTACTTCAAGTAAAATAACAATACTCCTGTCAAATCACTGAAATTTTTAAGTAGGATAGAATTTGATATCATTTAAATATTAAAAAGCTTGATAGTGCTCGTACTATTTCCAAATAAAAATAGGAAAGATATTTTAATCTGAGAGAAAACTATCAAATTACGTATTATAAGATAAGAGATGTCAATATCTTCAAAAGCGTTTGCTGTAATGGAATTTTCTTGGGTTTGAACACATCACCCGCATTCCATATTCATTTATGGTATTGACCTAGGCTGGATTTGTAATATTTTTTTCTTAACAGAGCAATTGCTTTCTTTCCACAATACCTAGAAAACGCTTAATCTCATCATTCCTGATTGGGCACAAGAAACATGGGATGAACTGAATCTTCAAGGTGACATGTGCTACTATTTTCATTTCAAATCCAAAATAATTCACCGACTAAGAGCAGGTGAGACTATAAGACTATTTAATTGACAATTAAAAGCTATCTTTAGGAAGAACTTTTGTTGATTAAAATAATATTTTTGTATATAATTTAATAACGATTTTTAAGAGCCCATAAGTATTACTTCATTTTATTATGAACGTTTTATGCTATATTTCTCGTCGTAGGACCCATAATTGGTCGGATACTAGACAATATGAGAATTAAAATGCAGTACCCAGCAGATATGAAGAAAGTCTACTTGTATTCAGGTGTAAGTATTTAAAATTCAAAAACTAATACTGAAATAGTTTTCTATAGCATATGCACTGAAGTGCCAGAGCAAATGGTACACCAGTCTAATACTTGGTAGGCCCTCCATGGGAGGGTAGA
This sequence comes from Meta bourneti, assembly GCA_933210815.1. Classification (NCBI taxonomy): domain Eukaryota; kingdom Metazoa; phylum Arthropoda; class Arachnida; order Araneae; family Tetragnathidae; genus Meta; species Meta bourneti. Next base: position 87,105,755 of record OW119929.1, read on the forward strand.
ACGAACTGCAGAAATACGACGGGGCATGGATTCCACGAGCTTGCGGAAGTATTCTGTAGGCATTGAACACCATACTTCCTGTAGAGCAATCCACAATTCTGTTGAATTCCGAGGTTTAGGATTCCTGTGTTTCACAGCGTGTTGCATGCCATCCCAGATGTGTTCAATAACGTTGAGATCTAATGACTTAAGAGGAATGGCAAGATGGATGTTCCTCTAACCATAATTTGGCGTGCCTAGACTTGCGTAGCGGCGCTTTTTTGTGTTGGAAGAGGCCAAACCCATCAGAATGAACGCAGGACATGAAAGGGTGCAACTCACCAGAAAGCATGCAAACATAGCGTTCACCTGTCAGAGATGTTTGTGGACCTAGCAGGTGTCGCATTGAATGCCAGCTAAATAAACCCCATACCATTAAAGAGCCCCACCACCAGCCTGTACAATCCCCTGTTGGCATGCGGGTTGGTTAGTTATTCGAATTTTATGGCGCAAGGTCCAAATTAGGACGAACTGCGCCAGTTGACGTGCGGGATTCATGGCCTCATGGGCCTTTTCTCCACACATGGATCCTTCCATTTGCCCGAAACAGTTAGAAACGTTGGCTAGTCAGACCAGACGACTCATCAAGTAAGCGTCCAGTGATGGTGTTCCCGAGTCCAAGCGAGGCCATAGCTGTGTGTCGAGTATTCATCAAAGGTTCTCGAGCTGTGCGTTGGCTCCTGAAGTCCATATATTTGAGGGAACGTTTCACATTCCTCATGCTAATGTTTGAAGGCATTGTTATCAGCATTGAATTCCGATGTTATTTGAGGCGGTTATTCGCCTATCGCTATTCTTGCCAACAGACGTGGGTCACATTCACCCAGAGTCATTTTATGGCCACACTGCTGTTGTAGGTTGCAGGTCTTGCCAGAATTCTTGTAATAACGGTACACTCTTGAAAATGTAGTACGTTAAAATCCAAAGTTTGCCTTTACCTGCGAAATACTATGATCCATCTCAAGAGGCCCAACTATTAAACCTCCCTGAAAATCGCTAAAATAGTGATAACTTGCCATTCTCACGGCGGAAACAGGTTTAGATCCACAGATGTCTATCGCTTTACATAAGCACTGGCAAACTCAAATAATTACGTGTATATGTGTCGTTGTCATGTATGCTCAGGCTCGTCTGTACCAATTTTTCTAGCATTTCAGTTTTATTATTGATATTGTTAATTATCGATTGTGATTGATTATCAGTGGATGGTTTACCTCCAAATGGCTTCGACGAGATATCTCTTCCATCGACCAGTTCGCGTTCAAACAAAATCTTTTCATAAGGACGTCAGCAGGAAAAACGACTAATGTCGTCTACAACGAAATCTTTCAGTTAACCAAGTGTTTTCGATGAAATATCTCGTCCATCATGATTCCTGTCCTGTGGCCCCTCATTGCCAAATTCCAGTAGTTTGACATTTAGAAACTGATAGTATTTTAAGTCTGACTGTAATCAGAGATAAAAGTAGAGGAACACTCATTTCCACACCAGAGTTAGCGGCTGACTTGACTTCCCTATCCGTGAGCTCACTACCAAAGTTATACGCTTGGGCTCTGACCCAGCTGCATTCCTGAAAGCTTCAACACATGGATAGACGTACAAACTGACCACCTGTCTCGCTGTCGAAGAACGCCCTCTAGTAAATCCAGATGGCGCTTGAGAACACACATCCCTAAGGGAATCGGTTTAATTTGTGTGCCGTACCACCCCTAAAAGTTTGTACAGGGAATTTTGAAACACCCTGTATATTTGTGCAAGTTAAGCATTAAGTCCTGGAATACATATTTCGTTTCATGAATTTCTGATTTAACCCTCCAAGTGTTTCAACGAGATATCTCGTTTAAGATCTGGTCAATTTTGGCAAGGACGAGATACCTCGTCGAGACAAAACCACCCTATTACTCCGAGGGTAATGAAGATCCAAGGATGAAAAATAAATTATCCCTTGCCCAGAACTGCTGACAGTTTGGGTCAGGTTTTTGCACAAAGTGAGGCCAATAGAAGGCAATTTTCGACACGAAGATAAATCACCAGGAGGATTAATACTGAGGCCTGGAGTAGAAGTGTGAGAGGGGCTGGCTTTAGTTTTCAAAATGTTAAAAACTTTATGTGTATATCGTTACTGTAATTCCATTTCCCTCTGCATTTTCAGCACGGAAGTAATATCGCTGCCGTACTTCAAGCTCTGAGACTCTTCAACCACAAAATACCACCGTACGCTGCCAGCATAATCTTTGAACTATACAAGCAAGGACATGAATACACAGTGAGACTATTGTTTTCCAACACAACGGTCCCAGAGGAAAATATACCAGATCCACACGTCCTGGTGTTAGAAGGTTGTACTGAGTACTGTCCCTTCGACTATATCGAGAAGTACACAAAAGACCTCATTCCGATGGACTGGAGAAAAGAATGCTTGGAAGGAAAGAAAAATAAAATCAAAACGCTAAAAAGGTTCTAAATAATGCCCTTAGGATGCATTAATTTGTATATAGTTTTGAATTAAAATACTGATCTCATGGTTAGTGATTCTTAAATTTGTGGTGACTCACAAAAATTGTATTTTGGAAGGTTTAAATATATTTAAAAAGTTATAGATGTTTAACTATTAAATTAATTTTTATGAATGTCATTTTATGCTCTTATGCTAAGATTTCTGTATTGTTTTAAATGTATTAAACTGTTCTTAAAAGTAACCAAGAGGCTGGTCTTATTTTCAATAATACTTCCACAATTTTTAATACAATAACTGAGGGCTGTACATCGATAACAGTCGATCATCAATAATAGAGTATTAAAATTCCTTAATGACAACAGTATCCAGAATATACGAACCTATTATTTTAAGTATCTTTATACAAGTGTACCTATTGTTAAACTTTGAATCACTATACTACCACGATTATAAAAACTTGACCATTGAATTTTGGATGTGGAAGCTTTTAGTAAATTATTGTAGTTACGGAAAAGAAAAACGAACCACCCCTCTTCATTCGAGCAATTTTAATAGTGGAGAAAATTCAAAGATGGCGTTCGACAGCAACTACGTTTTCTATAAATTCAAATGAATAAAATTTGCATAAGGGGCCGTCTTCGTATTAAATTGAGGACCAAGTTCATAATTTCCAATAGAAACCCCTATTTTGACACAATTTCAAATTTATAGCAAAATTTAACTTTGGATACCAAATTTCCTGTTATTAGGTCTTACCGTTCTGAAGTTATGAGTACAGAAAGATTGGAGCTCCTAATGTTGAATCAGTTTCTCAGATTTTAATGGATATCTTCCTAAATAATATTTCTATAGCGCTGATATTTTGTACCATGTTACTGTTAAGCAACCCAACAAAATCCACATAATATTTTATTTTTAAAATAGTTTTTAGTATGCAAAATTATTAAATTAATTTTTGAAAAATTATGAATTGGACCTTACTATATTTTGATGGGAATCGATTCAGAAGGACTTCTACTATGACCATGTAAAATTTCAGGTCATTCAAATTATTAGTTTTTCTGTTACATGAAATTTTCCTCATTAGGGACAACCGAAAGTAAAAACATAACGTCTGACAAACCTGAGGAATGTTTAGATTCTTGAAAAATGGTTGGAAATTTCATATATGTAATCGCCTTTGTACCAGTTATATGTCGTATAGATGAACTCTACTAATCAATGGTCAATTGAATGACTCACTCTATTCACTTTTTTGATGATCGGAATATCAGTTCGATTGTATTAAATAATTGTTAATAGACTTTTTGGTTACATACATGGAGACGAACGCTAATTAAAAAATTAACATTTATTAAGAACACTAAAGACAATACAAAATTATACAGAACATTGATCAACACTTTCTCCATTTCGAATTGATCTCAATTCCCCAAATCCTTCTTTTATCACATTTTAATCATGGTAACAATTCATAATATTATCGTTTGAGCTCGTATAATTAAATATAATAATTCTCGGGTCGTTTGCACGCGCTGACAAACACGTTTGAAATAGTGTTCAAACTTGAAATTCGGGTAACTATAACTACAATTAATCTCGATCTACGAATAGCGATATTCCATGTGGAGATGATCCCTGAAATCGACACCAACTTTAATATTGAATACCTCCGGATATAAAGATAGTAGAGTCGTGAAATTTCATATTTAGCCTAATTTAACTATGCAAAATCTGATTAAGGCATCAAAACATGGTGTTTCCATTAGAAATTTTGTTTGTGCAAAATTTGATATGAAGACGTCCCCTTATGCAATTTCTTTTTGCATTTGAATTTGTAGAGGACGTTATTCCCTATTGAATAATATCTTTGAATTTGATCTTCTACGAATAGTGCTCGAAATATGGGGTTCGTTTTTTTTCCGCGACTGTACATGGATCATAATGATAATAACAGAGTAATGAAATTCCTTACTGATAACAGTATAAAGAATATACGAACATATTAATTTAAGGATCTTTTTTACAAGCGTATCTGTAGTTAAACTGAATCACTACTACGACGATTATAAAAACTTGACTAACACATTGAATTTTGGGTATGGAAGCTTTTAGTAAATTACTGTACATTTAAAAACTATATTTACAACGGTGAAAATATTTAATCAAATTAAGGACAACTCATAGGGCTCTTATTTTTCATCAATACTTGTCAGCCTTCACTACTATGAAGTAAGTTTTTGTTTACACGTCAACTCCTCTCAGATATATAGACTTTATTGTTTTTAATATGCATGGCGATGTGTTTATCCAGAAGAATTATTTCTAATTAAAAACTAATACAGAATATTTTAAAGCTGGTTATTTGGATTTCAATATTTGTACTAAAAATAAAAAACTTAATTTAATAATTTTAACCAAAGAAACTAAAATTTTCCAGTTTTAAATTAATATATTAGAATTCAAATATTTCTACACGTTTACTATAACATCATTGTAAATAATTTTTTGCTCTCTGATGAAATTACTAACGACGCGCGGACTTTTTTAAACTATGCCAATAACAAATTCCCTGTGAAGATTTAGGGAACATGAACGGGATCTTTATGCGTATTTGGAGACAATGTACAGATGGTTTTACGCATCGTCGTGACGGTATAGTTTCTAATTAATTTGTCATGCTTTAGTTACCGATTGTAAAATTCGGAAATATCTTATCACTGGTGCAAGAGTGCCACAAATAAAAAATATTGATAGGAAAACTGAGTGTAACATTATTCTCCGTGGGTTCGTCATTTCGTCAGGTAATATTCTGCTAGTATATAAATATGCTACATTTCATCGTCCACACTGGGGTAGGTGGTATTTAATAATAGAAACAAAACATGCCACAAAACCGTATTTATTTAACCTTTTCCAGTCATGTAAATACAAATCAATGACACTATCATTAACATCCAATGAAAGTCGACCTTTGCGGATGAAGATAATGGTACCTGAAACAGTGAAATAAACATTAATATAAACGTTTTACCTTAATCCAGAAGGCCGCGGTGGCCCGGTTGGAAGAGTAACGGATTAGCAACTGGAGGATTGCGAGTTCGAATCCAGCCAAACACCGTGGTGTACAAAGGTATATTTAACGTGCACCAGCTGGTACACGATATATTTAACGTGCACCAGCCTCCTTTGTACACGACGGTCTTTGGTTAAATTCGGACTCGTTGCTCTTGTTGCTCTTTCAACTGGGCTACCTTGGCCCCATGATCAGTTTGGAAAATGCTGCATTGGTATGCATACTTACACGCATGTTTGTCTCAAAGGGCTTGAACAGATTTGTCATCGACTGGTTCGTGCACTCTTTTTCCCAGTCATCTGGAATGAGGGGTCTGATTAAGTCCTGGAACGTGCCCAACGGACAGAACTCCCCACCGCAACCAGGGATGTTGAGAGCCACAGGAGGATCGATCCTTCTCTCAGGGTTGGAAGAGTTGAAGTAGAGCCACCGGAGGGTGTAATCGTCGGTTTCTTTCCAAAGCTCCAGGACCATCGTGGCTGCATGAGGAGGACCCAGCCAGTTGTACTGGTCCAGGGCTAGTAGCAGCGTTGCCAAATTGCTTCCGTGCTGAAAGAGTTAAATAGGGTGATTGGAAGGCAACGGTGATAAAAGAAGTTTCGATATCTAAGTGTGTTGAGACAGAAAAACAGTTCTTAAAAACCATGCAGCCTTCTCTACGAATTTTCAAATTTGCATCATGCAGGGCCCTCATCGAGAAAGAAGGTACTGCCAGGCAAAGTACGCAGTGAAAAAATAGATACGCCAGATTGCAGAGAAATACACTTTTATTCTGCATCAAAATAAACATAATATTACGCAGAGCGACTTGCCCATCTAACCATAAGAAAGTAGGTATTCTAATTAACTTCGCACTGGAACAACATAACGTCATTTTGAACCACGGTGAGATGACGAGGTCAATTCTGAGCTGGCACCCCACTCTCCAAACTTCCACACCACACCAACGTGAGGACATTTGAGGCCACGACAGATCTAACGTGCACCAGCTCCCTTTGTACACGACGGTCTTTGGATGGATTCGAACTCGCAACCTTCCGGTTGCTAATCCGTTACTCTCCAACCGGGTTACCGCGGCCATAAGAAAGCGCGCGCTATAACATGCGCTATCGAGACATGCAGCTTGCTATAGTAGACTTCGTCCACTGTATTTGTAAGAGTACATCAATCGAAGTGAAAGTGATTTACGTAACAGTTACCATGGTACTTGAAATTACTCCCTTCTACCAAGTAACAGGCTATTAAGTAGGGGTGGGCAATCCTTTTAGGTGTGCGTGTCTAAACCGCCAAATCTTTGAAATAAAATTTTTTCAAGTGCCACTCGAAATTTTGAGGAACATTGTTTTCTGCCTTTTAAGTCTATGGAGAACCTTTTTAAATACGTAAAAATCACATTCCAGCGATTAAATCAAAGAGCATAAGAATTCGTGACAACGAATGAATGCAAAATTTAGTGACAGGTATTTTTACTTAAAAGTCGTTCTACCTAATCCATCCTGTTGATAGCGGGGATATTTTATTAGCCTTTAAGCGTAATTCTAGCTGTCCTACACAACCAGACTGTTTAAAGACGCAATTTTTAACATCATCAGTGGTTTTTGTTTTTTACATCAGATCAATCAGGAAAGTTTTTCAAGTTGTTCCCAATAGTGTCTAATCTCAAAATCGTTTTGACTAAAGGACGATGGTAGAAAATTTAATCAAGATGTTCTTTTATTAATTCTGAATCCCTCCTCTTACAACTCAGCGAAGAAGTTGGATACCTATTTATTAAATTATTTTTCAAGGTGAGCTCTGTTTTGCATGCCAATGATTCCCATCCCTGTCATAGAGCTATGGGCCCCCAAAAATGATAAAAGGAAAAGAAAATGTTTGAAATGTCCGATTTGACTGATTTATCTTTTAGCGTATTATTTAGTAGCGTATGGATGGGCTGGTTAAGGCTACTCCCGTCGAAAACTACAGCCATTTCTGAAATACACTGCTGGCCACCGTAAATGCAACACCCTGAAGGAAGCATGCAAATAATATGAAATTTACAACATGCATTAGCGGAGGTGAGATATGCAAATGATTAGAATTTCAGCGCAGACGCACATCACGCGCGCCTGTGGCGCCACTTCAAAGCGCTATTTAAGGCTTGGAGATTTCGACGATTTCAAGTACGGCAATTGTGTTTTTCTTGTGGTTTTTTCAAAAAAACGATCAATTATGCCTCGTAGAAAACAGCGATCATCTTTTGATCAAGTATCCGAGTTCGACAGAGGAAGGATAGTGGCCTACCGAGATTGTGGATTATTTTTCAGGGAAATCGGTAGACGTGTTGGACGAAACCGAACAACTGTAATGCGGATATGTGATCGTTGGATGCAGGAGGGTACGACGGACCGACGTGTTCGATCGCATCCACCTCAGTGCACCACTTCACGTGATGACAGGCATATTGTGCGTATGGCAGTGACGGATCGCTCAGCCACATCACGAACCATAGCACAGCACATTCAGTCTGTACAGCATCATCCAGTGTCTGCGCGTACCATTCGACGCCGTTTACAGCAGAGTGGTCTGTCCGCAAGACGTTCATTGCTTCGTCTACCCTTGACGCAGAACCACAGACGTTTCCGCCGCCAATAGTGCGATGAAAGAAGGATGTGGACGGCAGAATGGAATGAAATTGTCTTTATTGACGAGTCACGCTTCTGTCTGCAACACCACGATGGTCGGATTCGAGTCTGGAGACACCGTGGAGAGAGGATGCTGAACAGCTGCGTTATGCACCGCCACACTGGTCCTGCACCGGGTATTATGGTATGGGGTGGTATTGGATATCACTCTCGCACTCCTCTAGTACGCATTGCCGGTACTTTAAACAGCCAGCGCTACATCTCCGAGGTGTTGGAGCCAGTTGTCCTTCCTTACCTTCAGGGCTTGCCCACAGCCATATTTCAACAGGATAATGCGCGACCACACGTGGCACGCATTGTCCAAGGGTTCTTCGTCAATCGCCAGATTGAATTGCTTCCCTGGCCAGCTCGCTCTCCGGATCTTTCGCCGATAGAAAACATGTGGTCCATGGTTGCTCAACGATTGACCCAGAATACATCCCCAGCTGCCACACCAGATCAACTTTGGCAACGTGTGGAAGCTGCTTGGTCTGCTGTACCCCAAGAACACATCCAAAGTCTTTTTGAATCAATGCCGAGGCGTGTGGCAGCGGTGATCTCCAACAATGGCGGCTACTCTGGCTACTGATTTTGGCAGGAACCACACTTCACAGAAGTCTATAAATTTAATCATTTGATACTTGGTCAACAAGTTATCTACAAAATAAATTTTGTTGTGATATCTCTTGTCTTTCTTGGTGTTGCAATTTGGGTGGCCAGCAGTGTAGTTAAAATGCATCCAGTTTTGAGTTTAATATTGGGTACTTGGAATACAAATTCTTATTTCTCGAGGTTACCTTTAACCCGTCATCTAACCTGGTTCTGGAATTCGTGATGTATCTTGGTACTGAGGCCCAAAATAAAACCTGGGGCTCTAGCACCATGAAAAAATGCCTGCATTAAAAAGACAAGTTGTAGTAGGTTTTGACTAATGTTTCCAGTAGAAATCTATATTTTTCGATATGACTAAACGAGTAAAGTGTCTGATACATATGAAATCATCTTATACATGCAACACTGTTGCAAAGATTTAGAAAACTACGAAATAAATACAGCATCAACTTTGCAAGCTCTATTTGATAAATATTGGATATATCAGGGAAACACAAGAGCGAGTGTGAAAACTATTTTTAGCGAGTAAAAGATTCTTAAATTTTCAGTGGAAAGGAATCACTATAATTTTTCAATACATAGATTTGATATCTGAGCTTTTAATTAGCATACTGTTGGTAATTTTGGTTCAATATTTGACGTATTGGCGTCATTTAAGAGAGCTTTATAAGGACGAACACATTTATTTTCAGTAGAGAACATAACAAATTGACAGTTAATATTTACAGCAAACACATAAGAATACCACAACAGACCCACCTTGCCTCTAGCACTAACAGGAAGTATCTACTTGCCTCGGCATTTTTTCTCCCCACACCCTACTGCAGCCTTTTGGTTGCAGTTAGGGGTGGTGATCTCTCTCACACATACTAAATTCGAAAAGGGTCGTTACTAAGAATCATTGTCCTGCTTTTACAAACGCACATTGTATCTGCATTTTTCTTTCGATGGATAATAGAGATACAAAAATGAAAACACATAGATAAATTATCTAAAAAATGATACAATTCTAAAGCAACTTACTGCAGAGTAGACGATCACACGCTTTTCTGATAAGCTATTAAGTATTTTTTTATGGATGTTATCAATCATGTATCCAAGTAAGGGTCCTATGTATAAAGAGCAAATTCACTAGTAATAGGTATATTAACACATTTAAGAGATAAAACACAAAATATCACCTTAAAGATGTTCAAAGCATTTAGTAACTGCTCTAAAAGGAATTGAATTTTTAAAAATGAAATATTAAATATAGAGAGCAGGTGGTTCCCAAAATAGGGTCCGCGAAAAATTTTTTGTGTACGCGCAAAACTTCACTAGTTAAAATAGAGAACTTCGAAGAAAAAACAAGCTATTCCGTTATTTTCTCCGATTCTTTTATGTTCTAAAATCTAAATTTCTGAATCTAAAACAATTAGTAGGAGATTCCGGAATTTATTAAAGTGAAATAGATTTGAAGTTGAGGCTTAATATTGAAATTATGACACGAAACAAAACATTTCAGCTCACTGTTAAAGAACATTCTTCATTATTCGCATTAAAATTATACCGTATATTTCGGTGTTTATATTATAATTTTAGAAGTTATTGTAATGAGGAAGTGGTTGTCTCGACGATGTATCGCGTCATTAGTAAAACTGACCAGTTCTTGATGAACGAGATATCTCGTCATTCCAAGAAAACTGACCAGATCTTGATATAAAAAAAATCGGCATTATCTTGATGACAAGATGTCTCGTCATTAGCAAAATTGGTAAAATTTTGATGGACGAGATATCTCGTCGAAACCACTTGAAGAGTTGAGAGCCTTTTGATTTGAATACGTTTTAATTAATAAACAAGAGTTTGTATATTTACTGTTTACTTTATTTCAAAATTCAAGTTTTTCTGTTTCGGAACTTTTTGTTAGTTTTAACGTTTTTTATAAGCTATTTGACATAGATCTAAATATATTTCTCCCCATACCAAGGTGAGAAATAAGGACCACTATATGGATCTAATGCAGATCTCATGTGCTCCTTTTAATTTTGTTATCTCAATGGATCTGTCAAAAATCTTTAATTTTCGAGGGGTCCTAAGACTGAAAAGTTTGGGAACCACTGATGTAGAGTATTTATAATATTACTGAAAGGAGTATATAATCAATTGCTAAAATTGATTACGTCCGTTACTAATTCAAAAACTTTTAACACTTCCTTACCAATTCGATATCGTTGTATGAGCTTTGTCCCAAAGTTGAAGTAGTATGAAATGGCTGCCTGTTTGCGAAATTCCTCCCAATACTTCAAGCCCCACTCCGGTATTGTCAAGTTGTAGTCTCTCTAATAAAAAACTATTTTTAATTATATAACTCGTCTTATTTGTAATGTTGGTAACAAATTAACTTTATTCCTCCAGATAGGGAACATTCATGAATGTGGACATCGATCCATCAAATGTGCTTTTAACCCTCCTGGTGGTTGTCTCGACGAGGTATCTCGTCATTAGCAAAACTGACCAGATATTGATGGACGAGATATCTTGTCATTAGAAAAAAGTTGACCTGATCTTGATCTCGACAAAAACTGCAATATCTTTATCATTCCGAATTCAATCGACATTCTTGATGACGAGATATCTCGGACGAGATATCTCGTCGAAACCACTTGAAGGGTTAATACAACTATGATGATGCAGGATTGCTAAGTTTATTGTTCAGAGTTGATTACATCACAGAACAAATTTAGAATACGAGTTTATTTCATACATGTCATTCTGTGCGTGGAATTATAGTCATGGGAATCATGGCTAATTGGACTGTCATTGGAATAGTTTTGAATAGTTAGCTTCTAAAGAGGAAAGTTAACTGGCAATACAAGCGAATATCATTCGGATGATTTAACATTTTTTTATATAAGCCTTTTTTATATATCGTCGATTACAAGTGAAACGTACTAAATAAAAAAATATGCTTCTTAAAAAACGAAAGGAGGAATTCTACTAACCTAAGTATGTTTCTCAAAAAGAAATCTAAACTTTACTCAAAGAGAAAAAATAACTTAGTGGATACTTCACTTGGCGCTTTCCGAGCGGTTCAGCTGTTTTCTTCCGTCAGGAAAAAAGAAAATAAAACCCAGGTTGCGCTTTGTAAGTCGCCTCGTGTGTGTCGCCTTCCTAAGAAAAAAATAGGTTGGTGAGGTGGCGTGACTTGTAAATCGTGGCTGAGTAACGGATGGTAGATCGTTGCCCATGATTTGACGAGATGAGTAGACCTAACCCGTGTGACAGGGGCAATAGAAATATATTCATCCACCAAGTCGCACTGCTCAAGTCACCTAACAAAGTGGGTGATGAGGAGAGAATGACTGGGCATGTGCAAGGGTCAACTGCATTATATGGACGGAATGCTAGCCTCAATTGGAGGCATGGGAAGAGAGGATCGTTGTTGAAGGTGCTTCATGTAAAGATAAAATGACAGTGTTCACTACTCACCACATTCTGATCCAGAAAAGCTATAAAAAACTCATATCTCAAAAATGTTGATTATAATGTGTTCTATTTGTAAGCCGACGATAGTTCCTTTAAAATTAGCGCTAGTACTAGAATACAGCAGTACTAAAACTTTATTGTTCGTCAGGATAATATCAGAATATCAAAAACGTCCCGTTTCTTACCTCACAGGCGAGTGTTTTCCCCAAATCAGCAGCAAGTACCCAGTTATCAATGAGTCTACCAGAGTTCATGGACCAAAAGTTGTATAGGTCCTGGAAAATAAACGTATTTTTCAATCTTTGGTTTGGTGAATGGTTAAATTATGAATATAACTTTTTATGAAGTTATAAATTTTGCTGAGGGGTTCACACACATAATTCCACTTTACAAACAGCAGTCTTCCCAGCATGTCTCCTAAACAATTCTGACCTTGACCAATACAATATTTTCAAAGGATTCTTTTATCAGGAAAGTACCAACAGAATCATTCCAAAGGATTCTATACAACTGAAAGAACCAATACCTTTCCAAAGGATTCTATTCTAAGGAAAGGATCAGTCGCGAATCTGTCCAAGGAATTCTATTCTAAGGAAAGGATAATATAATTTTTCCAAAGAATTCTATTCTAAGGAATGGATCAATCGCGAATCTGTCCAAGGAATTCTATTCTAAGAAAAGGATTAATATAATTTTTCCAAAGGTTGAACAAATCTATGGAATTCTTTCTTCCATTAAGTGTAGTTATTTAGTCATTAAGAATGTTGTGGCGTAAAAACAATACTACACTGCTCGGAAATCTAATGATGTTCAGAGGACTAATATTTTAATTCAAAGTTCGGTTATTTGAAATGAAATGAAGCAATTATGAATAAAGTTTACATATCACACTTTATATATCTCCTGGATCTCAATGGCTTCTCTGGACAGTTTGAAATCAGCGGATTCTTTGTCCGATATGTTGCAGCGTCTTCTTGTAAAAATATACTGAAATAGAATAATAGAATGGTAGAATGCTGGAAAATAAAGCGAAATGATAAGCAATTATTAAAGTGAAGTCTAAATATGAACTCGTTTCGATCTTTAAAACTCATTTTGAAAAATCTATACGATTGTAGTTTAATTTCTTTTGAAATTTGTCCTTTGTGTTTATAAAATTGATTAGAGCGACAGACCAAACCAACAAAATTTGAGACTAATGTAAATGACTGCATTTTCAATGCAGTCATTTGCACTGGTAGTGCCCAGATTAAATGAACTTTTTTCTTCATTTGCAAATCTTGTGTTGAAAAGCACTGCTTTTTCATTTCTCGTAATATTCATAACCGGTTGCACATACCGGAAGCTGTAACATCACGAGTGCCCGGACTTACCTGGACTGTATCTAGACTACTACTTCACCCCTTATTACCGAATGCTGAGGTTGCTCTCGTGCTTTGGATGTACTATATTTCATATTGCACATACTCATGTAATCTAAGACTGATGTTGCAAAAAGTGCTGTGAATTATTTATAAAAGTCTCATGCCCAAATCATTATTAGCTTATTTTAACATTTAAAAAATGAACGTCGATAAATACAGGGATTTTATATATGCATTGCCAAAAAACACCTGAGCACCATGAAGAAAACTTCCGTTTGAAATGAAATTATCAATGTGTAATGTAGTCGCGAGAAGAAACGAATCACCCTTCATTCAAGCAATTTTAACAGTAGAAAAAATTCAAAGATGGCGTTTGATAAGAACTAACGTCTTCTATAAATTCAAATGCATAAAATTTGAAAAAGGGGTGTCTTCATATTAAATTGAGCACCAACCTAATTTCCAATGGAAACCCACTATTTTTTTTTTTGGGGGGGGGGCACAATTTCGAATCTATATCATAATTTAATTTCAGCTACCAAATTTCATGTCATTAGGTCTTACCATTTCGAAGTTATGAGTACAGAAAGACTGGAGAGCCCCTAATGTTAAAACAGTTTCTTAGACTTTTATGAACTTCCTAAATAATATTTCTATAGCGCTCTATTTTGTACCATGTCACTGTTAAAGAACCCGAACAAAATACACCTAATATTTTATTTAAAAAATACTTTTTAGTATGCAATAATAATTATTAAATTAATGTTTGAAAAAATTATGAATTGGAGCCTTACTATATTTTGATGGGAATCGATTCAGAACTTCTAATATGACCATACAAAATTTCAGCTCATTCCAATGGCTAATTTTTGCATTACATTAAATTTTCCTCGTTATGGAGATTTTAGGGGGTAACCAAAAGTTAAAAAAATGTCCGACAAACATCGGATAATAATTTTCGGATCGTTTGCACGCGCTGACAAATACGTTTGAAATAGTGTTAAAATCTGAAATTCGGGTAGCTATAACTACAATTAATCTCAATGTACGAATAGCGATTTTCAATGTGGAGCGGATCCCTGAAATTGACAGCAACTTTAACACTGAATATATCCGTATATAAAGATAGTAAGGTCATGGAATTTCACATTTAGACTTATTTAACGATATAGAATCTGATTAAGGTATCAAAATATAGCGTTTCCTTTGAAAATTTTGTTGTTTTTGTTGAAAAAATGTGATATGAAGACGTTCCCTTATGCATTTTTTTTGCATTTGGATTTGTAGAGGAAGTTATTCCCTATTGAATGATATCTTTGAATTTGCTCTATGAATAGTACTGGAAATAAAGTTGATGGTTCGTTTTTTCCTGGACTGTACATGTGTAGATAATTAAATGATCATAATTTTAAAGTCAGAGGATACTTGAATAGCTACAGCAGCAACGTAAAGATTAGAGATTAGTATGTTGTAAAACCTCTTCTGGCAGCGAGATGCATGCATCTATACTGCGTAGCATGGATTTATAGAGCCTTGATGTCATTCTAGCAGCATAATTTACCAAATGTTCTGCAATTCCTGCTCATGTTCTCTGATATTTTGTGGATGCCTGCAACCAGACGTGCTCTATAGGTGAAAGATTTGGGGACCTTGTTGGCCAAGGAATGGTTTGAAGACCACGGAGGCATTTTAGAGATAGCCGCCATATGGGGCCGAGTATTATTCTGTTGGGAAATGGCTCCTGGCAGACATACAATGAAAGTCAACAGAACTGATCGCAGAACGTCATAGATGTATAGCTAGGCTGTTGACTTGAAACCTATGACTCTTGGGAGACCTGCTCCTGTGGAATCCCAGGCGCTCTTAAGAGTAAAGCTTTGTGCAGTTGCACGATACAGTCTACGGAGATGTCCTAGTTTCCTCCATACACGGATACGATGGTCAGCGGCACCAAGTCTGATATAGGATTCATCGCTGAACCGATGGGATTCCATTTTGTGGCTCATATATGACGTTCCAGCAAAACACCCACGGTATAGGGTGGTTAATGGAAGACATCTTAACGGGTGACGTGAGTGTAATCCTGCCTCAGTCAGGCAATGGAGCTTGAAGCTTCAGGTGGGTACAGAAGATACGCGTTGTATTGGGGACAACGATGCTGCTGCAGCAGTCCGGGCTTGTAATATCTGACGATACTGTCACGCAGATTCTAGACCTCTTACGCCTTTATCATCATACCCATCGGCCTTCTAATGAAATAGACAGAGTATGTGGGCAGGGTCGCTGTCGGAAGATTTCAGAAGGTTAAGCCACGTGGTCTTACGAATCGACTTGGCAGATTGGCTATCGAAGTATCGACTAGTGTTCGGAATCACGCTGGATAATCACTTGAATAAATCAATAATTTCTCCCATATTAGGATTCATGCTTTTTTTCTACAACCAGATGACATATCTTCAAACCGAGAGACAGGTAGAAATAGCATGTAGCTGACCTCACATGCTTTATTAGAAGGTCAATGATCATATAATGATTTCGAGATTTTAACACCCGGACATTTCTTTATTGGATGTTAATAAAATCAAATTCCCGAATCTGAACTCATAGATATTAACGAAATAAGTTATCCTGTTGGCAAAAAACCACAAAATGGTCCAACCTGGTATATAGAAAAAGTGGTTATAGCTATTTAAATCACCTTAAGTAGAGGGCCAAGTGGCAGTTTGAAAAATAAAATTACTCTAGGTGCTTTAGGCACTATTAAAGGACGATAATTTAACTCCTTTAAAGTGCTTGAAGAATTACTTAGTTCTGATGGAAAAGTTACTTTTGGTTTTCCGGACCCTTCAGGGCGATGCGATCTTAGACGCAACCACGCCATAACGGTATCTGTACGGCCCAGATGACGGCCGATTCCTCTATATGACCACTCTGCTTCTCGTTGCCTGATGATGCGGTCTCTCTTAAAGCATCGATCTTCTAATGAAACAGACGGAGTATGTGCGTACTGCTTCGTGCTTTATCACCCCACTGTCTGTACGGCCCAGATGACGGCCGATTCCTCTATATGACCACTCTGCTTCTCGTTGCCTGATGATGCGGTCTCTCTTAAAGCATCGATCTTCTAATGAAACAGACGGAGTATGTGCGTACTGCTTCGTGCTTTATCACCCCACTGTCTGTACGGCCCAGATGACGGCCGATTCCTCTATATGACCACTCTGCTTCTCGTTGCCTGATGATGCGGTCTCTCTTAAAGCATCGATCTTCTAATGAAACAGACGGAGTATGTGCGTACTGCTTCGTGCTTTATCACCCCACTGTCTGTACGGCCCAGATGACGGCCGATTCCTCTATATGACCACTCTGCTTCTCGTTGCCTGATGATGCGGTCTCTCTTAAAGCATCGATCTTCTAATGAAACAGACGGAGTATGTGCGTACTGCTTCGTGCTTTATCACCCCACTGTCTGTACGGCCCAGATGACGGCCGATTCCTCTATATGACCACTCTGCTTCTCGTTGCCTGATGATGCGGTCTCTCTTAAAGCATCGATCTTCTAATGAAACAGACGGAGTATGTGCGTACTGCTTCGTGCTTTATCACCCCACTGTCTGTACGGCCCAGATGACGGCCGATTCCTCTATATGACCACTCTGCTTCTCGTTGCCTGATGATGCGGTCTCTCTTAAAGCATCGATCTTCTAATGAAACAGACGGAGTATGTGCGTACTGCTTCGTGCTTTATCACCCCACTGTCTGTACGGCCCAGATGACGGCCGATTCCTCTATATGACCACTCTGCTTCTCGTTGCCTGATGATGCGGTCTCTCTTAAAGCATCGATCTTCTAATGAAACAGACGGAGTATGTGCGTACTGCTTCGTGCTTTATCACCCCACTGTCTGTACGGCCCAGATGACGGCCGATTCCTCTATATGACCACTCTGCTTCTCGTTGCCTGATGATGCGGTCTCTCTTAAAGCATCGATCTTCTAATGAAACAGACGGAGTATGTGCGTACTGCTTCGTGCTTTATCACCCCATCGCACCATATGAAGATATGCCACATGGTAGTAGGAGAAAGTATGGATAATAGTGTAGGATTAATTATTGACTGACTAATACGGTTATATCTAGCGTGATTAAACCGGTTACGTGTCCTGAGCGGACACCTATTTAGGGCGTGTTCAGAACACGTTCTCGCTTTTTTTCCAAGGGAACGGGAAGGTCTCCGAAAAGAAAGGGATGGGGGTAAAGTGAGAAAGGGACCGTAGTTATAGTGAAACTGTTTGTATAGTCCCACTTCGTATATATTTGCAGTTAGTTGGTACAATATTACCTATTACTTTAAAGTTTATGTCAGTGCGAAAATCGTTATAGCGCGTCATTGCATCGTTTTATATCGCAATCGAATGAATATCGGAAAATCGAACTCCTGAGAAAAGCGCAATTTTTAAGTTATTCCTCACTGGACATTCACTTCCCAGAGAGCCGTTCTCCACTTCCCATTTCTGAGAACTTCTCCACTAGCACCACCCCAAGTCTCCCCTCCTAATTCCCCTCTGTAGGATTGCCAGCCGGTGTCCGCTCAAGACACACCCGCATAGGACACCACACCGATTAAACCACTAGTTTGCGCTTCGACAGTCAATCTGACGAAGTCGCTTCCCAAGCCCACATAACCAACACTTTTGAGATCTTACGACAGTGTCCATACGCTCCATCTAGTATTTCATCAGAAAGTCGATAGGTTAAAGTCGTGTAATCGTATGTACGGTATGAGGGTGCATCGTAAAGGTATTACTGGTTGTAAGCTCTGTCAGATGTAGCGCCAACAATAACCATTATAAGCACAGCCAGTGTCTGACAACTGTTTTATAGGGAGCAAGTTGCGCAATTAAAATACACACCATAACCGCAATTAATTTCATTCGCCACAAAAATTTAACAGAATAAGAGAATGATAATCCAAGAAATACAGACTTAGAAAGAAATTAATGATCTAACATGTGAGTAGTTTTTCTTTTATATCCTTAGTAAAGGGGAATTTACACACCAAATTCAGTCATGATTCTATTAATTTTTTGGGGTTCGCCGAATTTTTTCGTGGCAAAAAGTGTACTTGAACTCGTTTTTTTTCTGTTTTCGCCATTGGTCTTACATGTACGCTTCCAATTTGTGTTCTTAAAACTAAAAGCAAAATCCTTTCTTATAATTTTTTTCATGGGTGCTCAAGTGTAAAAACAATTTCATGTGTCAATCAAATCCGGACGTTTAAGCTCATTGGATCTACGGAATCAGTGATCATACATAACCATATTTCCTATTTACCAACGATACAGCTATGTTATGTAACCTCTTTCCATTTCTCTCATTTCCTTGACGAAAAAGGACCAAGCGATATTTAACCACAACAAAACGGATATACAAATTCAAGACAACAATTTTGGTAATTGCGAATGCTTTATGAAATACATACTTCTCCTCCAGCGTCCTGATGCATACTGATGATAGGCTGCCATCGTAATTCGTCTGTAAAACTGTATTCTTTTGTCGGAGCGTATAAACCAGCGATGAACGTGTACACACCGTACTGGCATCGGAAGTTATCCGAATTGCTCATCTCTACCTAAGAGAATTAAATAATGCGAATTAAGATGTTTAATTTCCAGTGAATCCCTAAAAGGAATAAATAAATCAAAAAGGTATTAGGTCGATACAAAAGTTCGTCCTGTTTTTTTTGACAAAAATTGAAGAACAATTTTATTTACTAAAAACTACATTTAATCAATATAGTATGCGTTATTCTTTTCGATGACCTTTTTCCATCTCTCCGGTAGCTGCACAATCCCGCGCTCATAGAAGCTACGAGGTTTCTGGCTAAAGGTGACGAAATTTTCTGAACCACTTACGGCACATGGAATCGTCAACGCGGTATCCTCACCCTACACAACACATATGTTCTTTTGCGTCTGCGAAGCATTCTTGCCTTTTCGAAAATGAAAAAGCATAGTATGTTGAAAATGCTCCTTACTTTCTGCCATTTTTAATACTTAACAAAATTTAAAGAACACAATTTCTCCCCCAAGTACTCGCAGAAATTCTTTCTTTCAAACAATATGAAAACTTTACACGTATGAAGTATATAACACTTAGGTTTTGCTATGCAATGCCATCTAGCGTCAAAACCGTGACTAACTTTTGCATCAACCCAATATTAAAGTATTTGATTTTTCATAACGTTGGTGTTCCATTCGCCCGTGCAGGATGCAGTACAGTTTCTTGTAATGAAAATGACAAAAACGTATAAAGGCAGAAAAAGAAATATAAGGTCTGGACGGTTTTGAGGTGCATGGAGAACCTGGGCCTATGGACCCTCGATCTCCAGTGAATTGAGTTAATCGGAGCCTTTATAGAGAAATATAAGGTGTTAAAGTGAGTTCGGGGGTCCTCTAAAACATTTTGCGTGCAATTAAAGAAAATCGCTGACGATTATACCAAAACTGATCACAAAATAAATTGAGGTAGGCAGAGATAATATGGAAGGTAGTTGAATTGACGTCGCACTGAAGCAACACAACAGGCCGTTTGTGACGGTCCGGGATCAATCCTGAAAGGATAGATTCGAGGACAACGCCTCGTAATTTTGAACTACGGTCAGATGACGAGGTCAACACCTGAGCTGGAGATAATATGGAAATTTCGTGCTGCCAAATGTAATGGTCATTAGAGTGAATTAGATTCGATCTCTGGTTATAAGTAAAACCAAAACGTTTATTTTCGGGAGTGTGATTTAATGTAATTTATTACCTAATTTATATTCCTTACCAAGAATGCAATTAGTAGGCAGTTGGATATTTTAATAAATATTACTATAAATGTATTATAAGAGTTTATAATCATCGAATTTTTAATTTCCAGCTTTTTTATCCAAATATAATTTATATTTCTTATAGGTTTCATAATGTGAAATAAATATAGAATTTAAAATTATTGGCACCAAAAAATAACGAAGCTTTTTCATTTTATTTCAGGTTCAGTATAATACAAGGCAGAATTTGAATTTACAAAGTTTGAGCTATCGAAATTCTTTACACTTTAAAAATGAATGACTTTTTCATGTTATTGAAATATTTTGCTCGAAGTAAAAGTAAAGTTGTCATTTCGAATTTTTATTAAAGTACTTCGATGCAAGCTGAATTTTGATTTAAAGATGCGTGATTCAGAAAAAAAGATATTTACCAATTCAATTTTATTAGAAAATAGTTAAAGCAGACTAACTTCTTTTGGATTTGTTGTTATGAAATCCTTATATCTGTTCTGCAAATGCAGTCCCAACACATAGTGTTGTAACTTCCCTAACTGTAAAGAAAGAAATAATAAGCAGTACAAGTAGGAAATCTTAAAATATTAAGGAAAAATTATTTTACAAAACTCGTGATTCTTTTCAGAATATTGTGTTTGTAACTCTACAATTCGCAATGCCTATAAATAGAACTTGATCGTATCATATTTATAGGTCTCCTATATCCAAGTCATAATATAAGCACTCAAAATCCAAATGGTTTATGCATGAAGCTCTAAAAATTTATTGCTAAAAGTAAAACTTTTGACGCAAGTCTGTGACAACCGGTGATTTGTGTGTCAGATTCAACCATCAGACAAAACTACAGTCGACAAAATGAAGGCGTGAGGCTCAAAGTACCATGAAAAAATCTTAAGATCAGAAAGGCAGTAATTTGGAAATAATTTTGAAAGCAATACTCCATCTGTCTGTAACTAAAACTTTAGTAACACGTTAACAGAAACAATTAATTTCACCTCAGACCAGAGGAATTTTTTAAGAAAAATTTATATTTTTAATGTGGAGGACTTGTTATTTACAAAGAAGGAAAATTGCAATGGTTTGTGACGAAGCATCTTACACTCCTTTTCCCGGAGGTGTTCCTCTCCCCTTTTCAGACTATGGAGGCGCCGATCAGCCCAGCAGCCATGGTTCGGTGCCGGGGCACAAAAGGTGAATGGGAACCGAAGCCCCTTCATCTCTGCCGACGCTCCCAGAGTTTTGAAGGAATTCGGGGACAGTTCGTCTCGGCGGCGCCCGAACATTCTGGAACTCATGAGAAAAAAAAGAAAAATCCACCAGGAGAACTTTGACCAATGGGGGACGAGAGGACGTCCCCCACCGCCTTTTGCCGACCCGAGTCCGGGGAGGATGAAGGCAGACGGCGCTAGAACTTCAACGGTGTTGGGAGTGTCTCTCAGAGGTCCCAGAAAGGGTACCGCCTTTAAGTCCCGTTGCGGGCAAATTTGTTTTCTGTACTGTACATATTTCATGTAACTGGAGATATTTCTTTGTTATTAAATAATCCAGAAAGCAGTACAACCATTAGTACTCATTTATACGATTTCCCACCACATAGCGTGAAGACGCTACAGGTTCATTAGCAAAAAATAAACAGTTCAGGGCTGGGCTGCACCTACGGAGGGGGCTTAAGCCCCTCTCATATCGTATAAAAAGCAGAAAATATCCTAATTTAATTTATTAATTTCTTTAAAAATCGTTTATGAAGGTGTTTTGATATTTCCACCTTGCAGTCAACTAATATTTCTTCATTACTTTTAGCCCATTAACAGAAGTGCTCCATTTCTCATTTACTGTGGTGGGATAAAATAATTGAAAATTTTAATATTTCATTAAAATGTTGACATCCTTTAATACATCTTTTATTCGTCTTGGAATGGCCACTTTAAAAGTGCTCTCTAGGTAACATACTCCAAAACTAGGTAACATACTCTACAACTAGTCTCTGGGTAACATACTCTACAACTAGTCGAAATTTCAAAGAAATTTTTAAAATCACTCCAGAACAAAGAGATTGCGACAAAAATATAGCCCCCTCCAGATTGATATCCCTGGTTCAGGGAACGCCAGGCTAGAGAGAAATTACTAAGAATCTAAAGTGGACAATTATTTCATTGCTAATCTATTTTATGGTATTGGACAAAGTATAAGACAAAGCGCGCGACGCTGGCGTCATCTAGCGGTAAGGCGACTTCCAGAATTAATAAGTTTTTCAATCCAATTCCAATTCAACCAGTAACATTAAAAACCCTATCATTGAATAGTATACGATGTGAACAAAAGGGAATTTCTATGACTCGGGTTAGCGATGTTAAAATGGCACTTTTCTGAGAAAGATACCTATATTAATTTTGTAATTAATGAACCTGATAAAAATCTGATTTTGATTTGACGCGTACAGTTTTCCATCGAAATCCTTTTTATGGGACTGGATAAAGCCAGCGACGCCAGAGTTAATTAGAGGTTAGGCAGCTTCCAAAATTAATAAGGTTTTCAGCCCAGTTATTCCATTTCAACCAATAACATTGAAAACTTCGCTTCTGATTCTATCATTGAATTAAGATACGAACTTAAGCAACAAAAAAAATTGAACGACTCGGGTTAGCGATGTTAAAAGGGTATTTTCTCTCAGGAAGATACTGCATTAATTTTGGAAGTAATGAATCTTCTGAAAATGTAATCGGATTTTTCTTTCTACGTACCTTTGTTAACATCCCAAGTCCATCTGGCCAGTCCGATATGCTGTTGGGGTCGCTTGGATAGAGAATAAATGGAGCCCTATGTCCATGTCTAAATAACTGAAATTCATATAATCGGTCAAAGATCGATATAAAAAAATATTGATAACATTTTCACATTTAATCACTACACAAGTACACATTAGGAATTAAAAACGGTAAAACGACCTGTCCACTAAACACTCGTTATATTTATTTACAATATTTGTCGTGATCAGTATCTAATTTACCTTAGAGATGAAAACTCATTCTTCTATTCACTTTTTGGATGATCAGAATATCTGTTCGAATTGCATTAAATAATTATAGATAAGCTTTGTGGTTGCATACATGGAGAAGAACGCTTTTAAAAATTAAGCTTTTATTAAGAAAACTGAAGACGATAAAAATTACAAGGAACAACAATCAACTCTTTTTCACTCCCGTCTCAAATTCTAAATTTCAATTAAATCTTTTTATCACATTCCATCTCATGGTTGCAGTTTGCACGTGCATTATTAAAAAATACGTTCCCAATATCATAGTTTGCACGTACTTGATAATTATAATAACTTTTAAAGATACGAACGTAGCATTTGCAAGCACGCAATAAAAAATTAAATTTTCTTATCGCTTGCACGTGTGCAATAAAAATTAAATGATCGGATCGCTTGCACGCGGTCACAATATCCTTTTTATTCCCAGTGTAAAGGTTATACAGGACATACTTACGGATTTACATAGCACCCGATACGCAGCAATTTATCTTCACATCATAATTGGTAGGTAGTTAATAAACGTCGCACTGGAGCAACACGACGGGCTATTGGTGACGTTCCGGGATAAATTCCGTAGGGAAAGGTGACACCACCGGATGAGGACAACACCACGTAATTTTGAACTACGGTGAGATGACGAGGTGAATACCTGAGCTGGCACTCCACTCTCCAAACTTCCACACCACACCAACGTGAGGACATTTCAGGCCACGACATATTTAATATGCACCAGCCCCCGTATACACGACGGCCGTTGGTTGGACCAAAAGAGGTTCAGATAATAGGCCGTCTCGGGACAACCCCTGGCACTCGAGAATGTGTGCTGGGGAGGCCTGGTCAGACTGGCATTTAAGATAAACAGGATGAATCTTGCGACCACAGCAAAATGTGAGACTGCTCAGATGGCCACTGAAAAAACAGGAGAGCGCTGTCTGAATATGTCTGTCGCAATTGAGAGCAAGAGATCTTCCGGGGCAATCCCCACTATACCAAGAGTGTACCGGGGGAACGAGCCAAGCTTATCAAGTTTTTTTCTAATAGAGTAAAGCTCAAGAAACGTCAATGAGTGGGTGTCGGACAATGGTTCATCGACATCCTCCTTCGCCAAATCATCCGCTACTTCGTTCCCCCTGAGGTCCACGTGTGAAGGGATCCACTGTAGGTGCATCTCACAGAAGGATGAGACATGCTTATGGAAAATCGTTAAAAATATCAGCAGAGATCACCTCAGGTTGTAAAATGTAATACTATCTTGGATCCGGATGGGCACATTCCCAGTGATGAAAAGCACAAAAACTAGATGCAATCGAGTCACGGAATATTCAAATTATCACCATCCTAAATACTGAACATGACCGAAGGTGATCAGCTTTTGATGATCAATGACTGGTCATGGATTCTAACCCTTGCTAAATGTTTGACTTGCTTTAAAAGCATTTAAAATTAAAGATAAATGAAATTCAGTTAAGGTAATTTAAAATTTTTTAAAAGAGTTTAAATTGTGATGTAATAGGAAGTTTACTTAAAAAGTAGCGACACCACTAAGATGTTTGGGCCGATGCCCTTACGAAAAACTTTTCGAGTTCTATAGAATTCTATAGATTTCTATAGAGAAACGAAATTTCGTTTCTATAGAAAACAATTCTATAGAATTCTATACAGATTTCTATAGAAAAAACGAGCTCTGATCCTATAGAAATGTATTTGTATATAGAATCAGGGCTATACAGCTATAGGTCTCTGAAGAATTGGGTCGTATAATGATAACTACTCAAGTGCTTCGTTTGACACCTGAGGAATTTTTTGAAAGAAGTTGGGCTAAAGGTGCAGTAAAAATACAGCAATGGGTTTAATTTTGAGGTCCAAATTAGATGACAGTTTTAATGTCATCAACTCTTTTAGTTCTGATTCAGAACAAGAATTTACCTAATATTGGTTTTGATTCCACATTTACAACACGGATTCTGTGGATATTTTTATGTCTGTTGAAAATTTTAAATCAACTGGCAAAATATTAGCTACATCTACCAGTACCTAATTTAAAATAAATACGTATGTACTACTTTCGTGTTTTACACTTATTGATTTGTCTTAAATCATACCAAGATTGACTTTAAGTATCATAGATATTTATGTTTTGTAAAGAGTCTATAAAACACTTAGTTCTTTTTTACATTAATCGTTTTAAAATTCTCACGCTGAGGACACCCAATAGCAAAGTGGTTGTTCTCTTTACATCTGGAACAGACTTAATGATATGAAAGGCACTGTCTCGATCGTTTCCCACATTTCTTAGTCATATTCCGAAAACTATTTGGAAGAGTTCTTTCTCACATTTTTCTGGTTCTTTATAACATGTACCTTGATTTCGTAATCGGCTTGTCTAGATCCAATTTACCTCACCAATCTGAGTTATTCTGTTGATTTCGCTTGCTCTCACGATTTCAGCAGCATTCTCTGGAAAGAACTGCTTTTCGAAGACGTTCTGTAAGTCATTTATTACGGATCCCTAGCATCACGAATTAGTTTTTCTGCTTGATCCCGAAACTCACAAGTGAATGCTAGCGTTTCAAATGAGTAGGATAATTGTCAATTGCTGCTGAACATGAAAAAATTTGTAGAACTCAACTCAACACAACACTTTGCAAAAAGACAATAGAGTAATTTGAGTACACAATTCGGATTAAAAATTCATTTATAGAATTACTCGTGGACCTATGACTTGGTTTTTCAAAAGAAATAAATCCAAATTAAATTCATGATCATTACGAATTTATGTTCTAACATGGTAGTTTTCTTACACAAAACAGCAATACAGACGATATCTGAATTACTTATAAACAAAACCTTATTCTTGACGGCTACAGTTATAACAATAAACAATATCTGACGGAATTCAAGGATATGTAAAGATATTTTCCCAAATGACGATCAAATTTCAAATTGTCGAAAACTGATAAAATATGCTCCAGAAAGAAAAGGGTGAAGAAAGAGAATTGGTGCAGGAATGTTCGAATGAATGTTTCTAATTGTTCGTTGTGAAAAATATTACAGTGCCTTATAGACTTTAACTGTAAATCTATAAACGTACTTAAGCATCTTTCTCTCCTACTTCTTTAATCATTGTTTACGAAATTCAAACTTGTAACGAGTAAACTACGAGAACTTCTAACGAGTGAACTTCTTATTTAAACTATTGTCAATGGTTAGAGTTACTCCAGGTTCATTCCATTACAAACTCTAAATTCTTTTTTTAATATGTGTGAAATTACATGACATTTTTTGTGGTTTTCACGATTCATGGTTTAGAACAAATATTAATAAATGAATTATTTTTGTATAATTTTATTATAAAAGGAATATGTACTTTTTAAAATGAATTATTTAAGCAGGAAAAAAGAAACGTAATTTAATATACGAAAAGAACATACCACCACCTAAAAACCTTCAAGTAGGACAGAATGTTAGAATAAGAATCTATTATTAAAACAAATATGCTTCTTAAGACATAGAACTGATATAATTAAAGTATATCTATGTTTTGTTCAATGCATAAACATGTTCTGCTAAGAACTATTTTGCAACCATCTTACTTTTGAAAGCTGATTGTTCTGTGTTTAGTTATATCTAAATGCTTAACTAATGTTTCCAGCTATTCATTGCTCATATACTGTTCAAAGGCATTAGAGGTATAGTTGATTTTATAATTTAAATTTTTATTTCGGGGTTGTTATGTAGAAAATTACAGAAGGTAGGTAGGTATTAAATTAACGTCACACTGGAGCGACAAAACCGACTATTGAATATTACAGAAATAGCAAAAGAAAACTGCAGCTTTTGTATAATTCAGTTTATAGTATTGGTTTCTGTAAAAATATTATTCAGTGAGATTTTGAAAGTTTGAATTCCATTAGTGATAAAACTACTAAATATTTTTAGAATTTTCCCAAAGCCATCAAATTTTCATCTCTTTTATTGAGAAAATCATGGCAATTTTTATAGATTGTGATATCAAATTTTAAATAGGCACAAAAATATTTTTTATAAAAATACACTAGTGATTGTCATACACAAGAGGGAGTGCAGTTTTCAAAAATTAAAAACAGCCTCCATTGCGGAATGTAAACAATATGATATTCAAAAATGTAAAAATCGAAGTTGAAGGACATGGTTGAAAAATCAGCCAGTTTTTAAAATTTAAATATAAATAACGAGTATTTTGTAATATATATATATATATATATATATATATATATATATATATATATATATATATATATATATATATAATATATTGAAAAATATTTTAATTTTATCCATAAATGGATGCAGAAATTGTTTAGTTTTATTGATATCAAATATTATAATATGTTACGATAGCATGTTGATATTTTCAATATTAAAAATGGCAGATTGACCTTTTTATGAAGAGCCTTCCACAACTCAATAATGAGCCCCACAACATTTTGATTTAATCTGTTTGGTTCTAATGATGTAAAAACTTAAAACGTTTAAGACATAATCGTAGAAATTGTGTGTGTGTATTTCTAGTCAATTTACGACACAAAATATATCCTCGTAAATGATGAAATTGTGTGCCTAGACAAGATGATGGCATATATCATCGCTAAGAAACGAGCATATCACCAACAAGGTGAATTTGTTAGATCCAATCTTTAATCTCTTAATCATATCCCACAAAAATATTCGAACTTTTTAACGCAGTTATTCATAACTTCAAAACTGTTTATCACATATATTAAAGATATATATGAGATTTTATTTAATTTCTTAAATGATTAACATCTCACAAAACTATATTCACTATCAGCTTTCAACACTTTGAAATTTGATCGTCATTTGGATATTGGATTCGTCGACCAAATGATGTTGGAATGACAACTCTTGCATTTTATTCCATCAACAAATTGGAAAATTATGTAGATGTTCAAAAAATATCTCAATATATGAGTAATTTCAAATGAAAAAATAGCACTAAAACTTTCTGATCTTAGTTAAGCATCAGACAAGGTATCAAACTGAATTGTTTTCTGAAATTTAAAAATTTAGATTTCATCAAATGCCTAAAATTCAATTGCTGAAATTTCAACATTCCACTCATTTTTATTTAAAAATAATTTATTGTGCAAGTAATTCAGTATGAGATATAGCTCTAGTATTACAGTGTGAAAAACTCCTAATGAAATAAAAACTTACCATTTGCAACAGTACTAATTCCCGTTTAGTAGTATTCCCCTCAATCACTTGAGCGACAGCAGGATTCGTTTCACTAAATCTGTTCTGGTACAAATCATTGATGACTTCAAGCAAGGTGAAAACGCTGTCTTGTATGCAAAATATAACGACGATTGTGACCAGAATACATAAAGAGTTCCTTATTAGCGGTCGAGGAATCGCAACCATATTTGTTTTCCAGAAACATTGAGCTTCGACAGAAGGGCTCACAGATTCTTCATGTATTCGATCAAACACAGATAAAACCTGTTCTGAATCAGAATTATGGTTCTATTTGAACAGCAGTCAATAGAGAACGAAGAGAAGTATCAAATAGAAATAGATTTTTTATATTGCCATAAAACTATCTACAAAACAAGGGATTATTCGTTATCTATTAGTCCCCGACAAACCATGGTAACCTTTCGCCTTATAACTAGGCATGGTAGTCTTCTTCCCATCTGCATAGAATTTGCATTCACTATGTCTTCCTGCCCGCTTTGTAATCAGCCTGACCCTATGGACAGATTACACCTGTTTCGCTGCAAAACAATTAATAGAGACTGCAATTTCCCGAAACTGAAAAGCGAGATAACTTTTAGCGCGATAACTCTAGTTATATATATATATATTCCTGTATTTTCTCTTTCGCGGTTGTGGTGCAGAACTCCTCTCCCTTGTATTACAGTTTTGTATTGTAAAGGGTGTCCCAAAATTCACGCAAGATTTGAATTTTGCGCCATTTGTGCGGTAAAGTGTTGCCAACGAAAAAAAGACAGCGTGACAGCTGACAGTTCAGGGTTATTAAAAATGGAACAGTTATTAAAAATGGACAGTTCAGGGTTATTAAAATGCGGCTGGTCAGGCAATAACAGTTAATGGTGCTCGCTATCGCGACATGATAATCCAGTTTTTGGTGCCTAAATTGCAAGATATGGATGTGGATGACATGTGGTTTCAACAAGACGGTGCCACATGCTATACAGCCCGAGGAACAATTCAATTACTGCATGAGTCATTTCCTGGTCGTGTAATTTCCCATTTTGGTGATCCCGTTTAGCCGTCCAGATCATGTGAATTAACGCCGTTGGATTTTTTTCTTTGGTGTTTTTTGAAGTCTAAGGTTTATGCCAACAAGCCCACGACCACCCACGCCTTGAAGAAGGAAATTGAACGCTGCATCAACGAAATTCAGTCACATTTATGCAAAACGGTCATGGAAAATTTCAACAAAAGAGTGCGTATGTGCCAGCAAAGCCGTGGAGGCCATTTACCCAATATGCTATTCCATACATAACCCTATACTGTATGCTTTATGAATCAATAAAAAATTTACAATTTTTAATTATAAACCTGTGTTTTCTATCAAAATTACTTCTTTGCGTGAATTTTGGGACACCCTTTAGTAGCTTGTGTTTGTGTGCTGCAATTCTTCTGTTTGCATCTCTCCCTGGCCATTGTAAAAAAATTCGTTTTGCCATAAAGCAGTTATATTACCTACAACAGATCACGTGCATAAGGCTTAAAACTGTTTAGAAGCATGTGAATAGTGTTTCTATAAAACCTATGACGAATCAATTCTCTATTTGGTATTTTTAATTTAGAAAGTTTTAAGCTTTTAACTAAATTAACTTTATCAAGGAGCAGGTCAGCGCGTATCAAGACGTTTTGAGACCTTAAGACAAACTTAGAGACATATTGTGCTCTCTCTGAAATACCTTCTTTCAAAACGATGACGTGACAACAAATTCCGGCACTGATGATCATTTTTCTCTAACCGCTACATTAGTTCGTTGATTTATCGTGTTTTCTCATCATAACATATATTTTATTTAATTTTCCCTCAAATAAACTTGCATATTAAAAAAAATCTCTCTAAACATCTTAATGTATCAGAGGAACACATTATTTATAACAATTATTGCAGTGAATATATTTTAAGCAGAACTTTCCTACAGTACCGATTATACATAACGAAAAAACCAACCCTCTTTCCGGTGTCCTTTTGTAGCCCAAATGTAACAGCGAATGGAATTACGATTGGGAATGTTTCAACAAAAATTTGATTAAAACCGAGGAAAAAAAGAAAAAATTTTAAAAAATCAAAATGATCTAAAAATGTCCAAAAAACAGAACGTATCGAAAATCAGAATAAATAAAATTTCCGTCTTGACAGGCATATAATATAAAAGTTCCAAAATAATAATAGTAAAACATTAATTATATAAATTAAACATGACAATTAAGTTTACTTTCAAAAGCCATATAAAGTTTAATGGTATGGGTTCATGGGGATGTAAAAAAAATGAATCTTACACATTTCATATTGAAAATATTTAAAAAATAACTTTAAAATTTAACTTTTAAATGGAAGGTTTATTTTAGCTTTATTTTTAAAAAGTTTGCCGCATATGAAAATGAAACGGACATTTGTCGGTATGCGTTATCTCTAAAGTAAAATTACCTATTACCTCCTTTTGTTACGTTACTAGATTAAAACAATTTTTGCACAAAATCGGGGGAGGGTTGCGAGTTTGAATCCAACCAAAGACCATCGTGTACAAAGAGGGCTGGTGCACGTTAAATATGTCGTAGTCTCAAATGTCCTCACATTGGCGCAGTGTGGAAGTTTGGAGAGTGGGGTGCCAGCTCAGATGTTGCCTCGTCATCTGACCGCGGTTTGAAATTACATAGCGTTATCATCGGATCTTTCCCTTTGGGATTGATCCCGGACCGTCGCCAATAGCCCGTTTTGTTGCTCCAGTGCGATGTTAATTAAAATACCTACATATCCAACTGGGTTATAGCTGCCCACTTGATCTTGGCTTTAGAGTAGGCGAAATAAAATGTGCAGTGTTCTTGTAAAAATTAAGGTTTTATAAAAAGCTCCTTCACAAGTAGCAGTCAGCTCGACCCTTGTACCAAAGGCCAAGAAGTCAGTGGTCAGCCGTTATAAAAATAAATTAAGGACTTTCAGCAAATATTAAGGTTATTTAAGGGCCCTCAAAGTCTAAAATGAAAAATCAGGCCTTTTGAGACTATGGGAACCCTGTGAAAGGATTAAAAAATAAGTACGAGTTGTAAAGGATGCATAATTTCAGCTGTTAATAAAATTAAATCATGGAGTGGAAGGATTCTAATAAACTTAAAATTGCATGAAAATTGGAATCAAATTTTTTATTCAATATAAAAAATATAGTATTACAGTTTGAATAATCTCACATAAAAATTTCTTTTGAAAAGCAAGAAAGGATGACTTAATAATAATGCAGCAAATTAAGCACACAGTAAACATTTCATTAAGTTCTCAAATACTTGACAAGAGTTATGAAACATATTACACAAACAAGTTTACAAACAGTCGTCTATTCGCCAGTTCAATAATTTTCAAAAACAATCTAGTAAAATTTACAGAAGGAATGAAACCATATTTAAAGGATAAAAAATTATAAAAGCACATACATATTGTTTTATATCTACTGTTATGAAAGTTTTGAAAAGTACTCAAAAGTTGAAATACAATATATTTAGCAAAATATACGATGATATTTAGTTCACAAAAACATTAACATCATAGCGGCATGAGCTGCATAGGCAGTTCAGAGTAGTTCTCAATTAAAATTTGCATGTTAAATCATCAAATGGAAATAAATGTTAACAATTCAGATAAAAGATGTTTAGAAAACGTTTAACTACTTGAATATACTATATTGACTGGTATCAACACATTGTGCTTTCCATCAGTTATGAAAATGACATTCCCTTAAAAAGCCAACGTAGAGTTAATTCTCACATTCTTAAGCGCTAGACCAGTTTCAAAAGAAGGTTTTACCATCCCCTTGTGGGCAATTCTGAACCCATAGAAAATAGGGGGCATTGAGAAACAAGAGTGGGCAATAAGATGCTAAAAATTGTTGGGTAAAAACGTTTCAAGCAAACACTTATCCACTTGACAATACACTCAGATGAATTGCCATTGATTTTTTAAATTAAAAAGAGAAACCTATTGCAAATAGTTGGCAAGAGATTTAAGGATGCTGCTGACGAAAATAAAGCCTAATATAGACAAATTGGTAGCAAATTATCCTTCTCATTAGTAATTATTTTCAACTTTACTGATTTTATCGATATTAATTTCCAATACCAGTGAGCAATCTAGTGTGTTTATGTGCAATTTATTTTTTTGTTACTTAATTTTAATAAATAGCTCTATAATTTCTGTTCCAAGTTGTTTTATTCCTACACTAGCTCTTATGATTTTTCAAATTATAGAGCTGCATGCATATTTTGGTGAAATTCAAAAATTACAGCTACACTTTTAATTTATTATCAGTTGAGATAGAATTTTATAGGTAGGTAGCTATTTTAATTAATGTCACACTGGAGCAACACAACGGGCTATTGGTGATGGTCTGGGATCAAACCCAAAGGGAAAAACCGAGGACAACACCACATAATTTTGAATGACTAGAATTTTATAGAGGTAGTTAAAAGGAAAAAATTTGAGAAACTATGGCTTAGTGACTATTTTTATATTTCCCAATCAATGACTGATTAACACTTGATATGCATTTCGATAAGAGTAGCGATTTGTTATTTCTACTCATCTGCTACAAAAGGCGGTAAAAATTCGATATAAATAGGCAGAGATTGAAATTGGTTAATCACTTTACCCCTACCTCAATATAAAATATATAGGAATAAAAATAAAAAATGGTGTATTAAAAAATATTACTTTTCTTTACTCTCTTATTAAACAAATTACGATTTAATTGTGGTGTATCAACTTTTTCTTGATATTGTTGTAAATGTTTTTCTTCTCAAGCTAAGATATTATTTTCCCTGACCTGTAAGTTTTGTAGAGTTCACAATGGCAATATTAAGATTCTCGAAATGACCTTTGCATTTATCCTTAAATAGATGTAGATAATATAAATTTAAGGTCAGAAAAAGAGACATAGCATAAAACGATTGAGTGAATTAATAAGTAAAATCTTGACAATGCTAAACTTTTCTGACACAATTTCATGGAGTTGTTATACCAGTTTATACAGTATTTTGAAAAAGAAATAAATAAGAATTATGTAGCTATTTTGATACTTAAGTAATAAAGCCTGCTACATTTTACTTCTAGAAGCACATCACAATTCATTTTAGCAAATAAATATATTTACAAACAGACAACACCATTTTACCTTTTTAAACATTATCACATTAATCTTTCAGAGAAAAATTGTTTTTGACAAAATTATAGTCCAACATATAATGCAATTACATTTTCGAAACTTTTCACTGAACAATACACCGCAACACCTAGTCAATAAATTATCAGCAACCTAATTCTAAAGGAAAATAAATAAGTGAATGCCTTTGGAATTGCATTAAATATTTTGAGCAAATTCCCAAATTTATAATACAAGCACAAAAATTCTATAAAAACATTGACCATGGCTTAAAAAAGAACATTCACTTTAAAAACAAAATTAGTGATTGTAATTATGATTTCAACAATTGGAAATAAGAAAAAAGTGACAAGGGACCAGGAATCCCATACAATGAATTATTGAAATGAAAAGAAATATTTTGAAAACTAGTCAAAATCGATTACTCACATTGAATTCATTTTTTTTATCAATTTGTTTGCAATGACAACTATAATTCCCATAAATGAGTAACAAACAGTGTATTTTATATGGATATAATTACAATTTGATATTAAAAACAACAATTACTTTTAATAATACAGTTTCATCTTCATACAGATGACTGTTTAACTGAAATTTTGTTTTGCTAATTTTTTTTAGTTCTGCAGTCACAATAAACATTGATTGCAATCTTCCTTTAAAATGTATTTACAATTTAAATTCAATTCAACTAAATGAACAATTATTACATTCTATATGCACTGAATTATAAATCAAATTAAAATTATATATATATATAGTTTAATGTATAAACTTCACTTTACCATAGATGTTAATCTAGCTATACATATAATTTTTCAAAAAACACTTTTTTCATTTTATTACATTTATTACAATATAAATAAACAATTTATCAAACACTTACAAGAAACAAATATTTTAAGTATTAAAAAATAAAATATGGATTATGTGTTATAGAGATCATAATCATTTTACATTTGCAGACAAATGAATATATTTACATCCATATGTTACATAAAAATGGACATGCTAATGTGTTAACTTAAAATAGTTTACTCTGAAAGAAGCACCTCAAAACATTTTATAAACATTATAGGACAATGCATTTTAGCTAGATTAAAAATAAAAAATAATAATTAAAGTAACAAATATTAATCTAAATTTCAAGCATAGCGAAATCCTATGGAAAACAATGAATTATTTGAATAAGTCATGATGCTCAAACTGTTAAACTACTGTATAATATAACTTCAAACAAAATATACCTGAATTCGTTATGGTGCATATCAATAAAATGCTTTCTGAAATTGTTGCGCTTATAACATTACACAATTAATAAAGATAAAAGAAATGAGCAACTGATGGCCAGTGACTAGAATTATGTACAATTATAATCGTACAACAATCATTAACATCAGTGGGTACAACACATATACACTCATGTATGTATTGCTACATACTTTTCTAGTGCGCTCAAGTTTCCTGCTTTTTGGTTTAGTTATTCGTTCTTCAATCTGATATTCAATGGATGGAATGTACATAATTCTTACATAAATCAATTTCAATGGATATCAAAACAATAAATAATGATGTGAAACATCCTAAGGTGCACCTGGGGGATGTGATAGCCCAGTTGGTAGAAGCAGATTAAAAACCAGAGGGTTGAGTTTGAAACTCGACCCCCAAAAAAGAAAGTTGTGTATATGGGGGCTAGTGCATATTAATCTACCATGGCCTCAAATTTCCTCATGATGGCATAGTGTAGAAGTTTGGAGAGTAAGGTGCCAGCTCATGTGTTCTCATTTGACCATGGTTTAAAATTACAAGGACCATCTTCCATAGCCTGTTATGCTGCGCCAGTGCGATGTTAATTCCACACCTACTTATCTAACATGCACCAGGTAGAATAAATCATTAAAAACCAACAAGTAAAACAAAATCTTGCTATACAGGGTTTCCACTTTTCAAGCAAAAGAAAAAAAATTAGGGCATTTTAAAGCCTCTTCAAAGGCAATTTTTAATTTTTTAAGGCTACATTTCACAGATCACAATAGATTAACACATAAGTAAAGAGGCGAAGAAGCTTTCACAAGTGTTAGATTTGGGTCTCCAGACAGTTTTGAAAAAATTAATTTTTTGTTTATATATAAACATTGGCCCTCTATTTTTAATGACAATTGACCTTGTACAAGCATCATTAATCTTGGTTTTTGAATGCCGGTGAAATAAAACATGTAGTGTTCTTGTAAAAATTCAGGCATTTTAAGGGCCTTCAGCAAATATTAAGGCTTTTAAGGATTTTCAGCAAAATATTAAAGCTTTTTAAGGTAGAATTAGGAAGAAATAAGGAATTATAGGTCCTTAAAAAACTGAAATAAAAAAAATCAGGTCTTCTTAAGGCTTGTGTGGATTCTGTTATAGAAATGACATCCAATCTCACTGATCACATGTTTGGTGAGTATGACCTATGTTTCATTGACCATAACTACTGTTATCCAATTGGAAAATAAGCAGTATTTAACTCATGTGAACAAATACATATATAATATAACATGTTTACTTGGATACCTTTCCTCTTTAATTAAACATCAAATACTGCAAACTCCACTCATTTCGTATTTAAGATGTCATTGTCCTATGTGCCATTTACATCGTATATTTATCCACAGGATATTTCACATCAATCATTACAAAAAGTTTTCTCATAATTTACTGGTATGTTAATTAAAATATGTTACATCAAATGAGATACTAAAGACAGGCGTTGAATTTTAGGATATTTCTTTAAAAACTTTTGGACCCTGGTATTCAGATTTTTAAACATGTTTGATTTGAACCCAGAAAAATGGAAGCATGTTATAATTTTGCAACTCAAAACTATTTTTCATCTATACTTTGAAAAGATTATAGCAATTAGGCAATGTCATGGATATTGTTTTGGTGTATAAATACAGAAATTAGAAAAAAGAATTAGAAAAATAGTTGGATGCATCCAGACCTTTTATTCTATATCTTTCTGATAACATAATTTACAAATAATTTGTTTGGTAATATCATATAACCACAAAAATGAGGAGATAAAATTTCAAGTTCCATCTTCAATCAATAGAAAGTTGTGCAACACTGTATTTGGAGGGTACATTAACTAATAATTCGATTCACTCAAAATATTTAAACATTTCACTTTCTTAATCACATGCATTAAAGAAGTTATCACAAAAATCTTTCACATTCTTTGTAACACAAATTGTGTAATGAACACAACTAGCTAAAACATGTAATCATAAATGCATCTTCAACTGGGTTTGTGCATAAAAAGTAGCAGAACTTTAAAAATTTAATGCAGCAAACATACTTTTTAAAGCTAAAAATTCATTTATTATTTCCTAAGTACACAAATAAAGAAATATGTCAATTTTTATCTTTTAAATAGTACTGCAAAAATAATTGTACACAACTTTTTATTTTAAACTATAGTTTCCCAAAGTGAACATTGAAGGAGTCTTGGGGGCATTGCACAAAATAGAAATAGAGGAGGGGTTGAGGAAAAAATTGGGTAAGATGATGATAAAAAAAGTTGCCGAAAATGTTTAAAACAAACACTTATCAACTTGACTACACAGACGCACTTACTACAGCGATGATTTGCCATTGATCCTTTTAACTAAAAAGAGGAACCTATTGTAAATAGTTGACTGGAAATTAATAAGAAAATAAAAATATCGATACGTTTGGTCATTTTTAAGGATGCTGATGATGAAAATAGTTTCATGTAAATAAATATTCTAAAATTACACGTACAACCATATAAATATTTTGGTGAAATTCAAAAATCACAGGCACAGCTACAGTTGCAATTTATTATAAGTCTAGATAGAGTTTTCCCAGAGAAGAGCACCGAAAAAAATTGTCTTTGAAAAGGGGACGTTGAGCCCAAAAAGTTTGGGAAACTATATTTTAAACCTATTTCAAACTTTAATGCCTACAAGTGCTCTATGCTAGATTGCAAATGAGTTATTTTAACCAAAGTATTGAGAGACAATCGCACTATATATAAGCCCCCAGTTGAAGACATGAAAAATCACAATACAATCACAAAACATTTTCCACCAAATCCATTTAACTAGAGTTCACTATCAAATATTAATTCAGTTTTCTTCTTCGCTTACTTTTTCCACAGACTGACTGCCAGAATCAGATTCCTGTGTATTTTCCTCCTCTGTGCAAGTATTATCGTCAGTGTCAGTCACGTCATTTTCGATCTTGCCCCCATCTCCTTCATCCCCTGGGTTGTTCTGGCATTCAATCAGGATATCTTCAGGATCAGGAGCACGTGGCAAGAACTCCTCTCCAGGACATATTCGTTCAAAAATCGTCCTTGCCTAATAAACATGAATATAGTTATTGCATTCGCCAAAACAGGAATTAAATCAATAATGTACAATAGTACTGATATATTCTAAATGGTTAACTGAAAAAATTGGAAACTAAAGAAATAAATAGTTTAAAGTTGAAAAATGCATTCCAAATAAGGTTGGTTTTTTACGGCCAGATCTGGCCAACCAACACAATGAAATGAACCAGTTCAAATACTTTTGGTATAAGCACAGAAGAGAAAGTATACTGTAAATTTGTAAAAGGTAATACAATATAAATGTGTAATAAGAACACAAACAATTCCATGATGTATATGTATAACTTTTTATGCTGCTTAATCACTGGTTAGAATTATATTTAAACTATCCTCACTCTCTCATTGGTTAACGTCATATTTAAATTATCCTCCTTCTTTCATTGGTTAAAGTTACATTCAAATTATCCTCACTCTATCATTGATTAATGTATCTGACTGATTCAAAGTTATGTGGTGTTGGCCTTGGTTCTTTCCCCTCGGGATATATCCCGGACAGTCTCCAATAGCCCATTGTATCGCTGCAGAGCGACATTAATTAAATACCTACCTCTTTGGTTAAAGTTATATTTAAATTACTTTCACTCTCTCATTGGCTAAAGTTATTGTTAGAAAACAAGTTCAGAAAAATAAGTTCAGAAAGTCTTCACGGGCTGCATCTACCCGATGCCGGGTGCATTTGGAAATAAGCCAAAAAGCCTTTTAACACAACATTCATAATTTTATTTACAAGATTAACAGACGACAAAAACATACATACCACATACCGCCGAGAACAAACTTAATCTGACTTACAAAATTCAGCTCGGAAGCTGACGTCACTTTTTACAGCGCCGCTCATTGGACAGTTACATTCACGCTCACTTCACTTCACAACATCCTCCCCCCCTTGAGACTCAGATAGAGTCTCAAGCTCATAACTAATGTTATTCAAAAGATCAAGTCTCTTTGGAGCTTTCACACACCTTCCAGAGGAGGTGTATCTTTTCATTATCACATTATCTGGTGTTAATGTTGGATACAGAAAAGATTTATCATCATCTCGATAAAGTATTCTGGTTTTCACTCTCAAAATACCTTCATCATCTATGAAAGTTTCAATAAAATTTGACGACTTTGCATCAGACAGATAATGTCTTTGAACTAAACGAATTAAATTCTTTTCAGCATTTTCAATTTCAGACTGTGAAAGTTCATAGTTTTTACATTTCTCATGTGCCTCTTTACAATTATTCACAAATCTCAATATCCATGCAAATACTCTAATCATTTTATCATAACTGGATACACTGTTTAGATGCCAAGGGGGTGCGTCTTTTGATAGATCAATATTTACTACTTTTATTTTTTTCCTCTCTACGTCTACTTCTTCAGATTGACAGTGTGTTTCACCAATAGGCCAGTACTCAGGGCTTTCTCGTAACCAAGAAGGACCGTCCCAAATGCTAGAAAGGAGCATTTGTCGCGAAGAACAACCACGCGATAATAAGTCAGCAATATTCATATTTCCTGGAACATGTCTCCATAACTGACCCTTCGACAACTCACGAATTTCTCTGACCCTATTGCTCACAAAAACAGACCAATTGCCTTGTTCTCTTATCCACCAAAGCGCTGTGGTGGAATCGGACCAAAATGTGATTTTTATGTCTGGCAAATTGAGGGCTTTGATAATAGAATTCGCAAGTCTAGAACCTATACAACAAGCCATCAGTTCTAAACGAGGTATGCTTAAAGGTTTCATGGGGGATACCCTGGATTTCGCTCTAACGAGAATTACTTTTACTTCAGAATCAAGTATTGATCGAACAAAGACGCACGCCGCATACGCCCCCTTGCTAGCATCCACAAAGACATGTAGTTCAGATGAAGAATTAATTACCATGTAACGAGGTAAAGTAACATCTTTTAAAACATAGACATCTTTAAACCACTTTAAAAAAGTATTTACATCATTAGGGGACAATTCATCGTCCCAAGCAATTTTCAACTTCCACAAGTCTTGCAATAACAGTTTCGGAAGCAATGTAGTTGGGGTTAACAAGCCAATAGGATCAAAAAATTTCTGCACAATTCCTAAAATTAGTCTTTTTGTGATTTTCGTATCACATGTCAATGCTTCCATATCTGTGCAACACTTCAAGGTATCATTATCTAAATTCCAAATTACCCCTAAAACGCAAGTATCTCCTGAATGTTTATCAACATTTATACCTGCTACATTGCTTTCAAAACCACGCAAGTTAAAACATTGATTTGACATAATTAATTTAGCATGCTCAATGAAACGTTCTTGTTCATCAGTATTAAATACTCCTGATACACAATTGTCTACATAGAATGAACGTTTCAGTTTCTGAGCAACATCTTTATACTGAGGTGGGCAATTGTCTAAAATATGCATTATAGAAGCATTCAACAAAAAAGGGCTAGAAGAGACTCCAAATACAACTCTACAGTGCCTATAAATGAGCTGCCCT
This sequence comes from Meta bourneti, assembly GCA_933210815.1. NCBI lineage: Eukaryota > Metazoa > Arthropoda > Arachnida > Araneae > Tetragnathidae > Meta > Meta bourneti. Next base: position 87,146,588 of record OW119929.1, read on the forward strand.
TCATAACATGGGAAAAAAAACCTAAGAAAATTTCTGTCCTTAGGTGCAACAGACAACATTAAAAAAGCTTTCTCTATATCCGCACTTATACCCATTGGATACATTCTAAACCGATCAAGAATATCAGGTATCAATTCAATAAGATTAATTCCCTTAAATAAACATTCGTTCAAAGAGGGTTTCCCTCTCTCCGCGGCAGAAGCGTCAAAAACCGGACGGATTTTAGTAGTTTCACTATCTAGTTTAATCACTGGCCTGTGTGATAAATAATGACATTCTTTATTCAATTCGAAATCTGGCACACGTTCGATTATGTTCAATTTTTCCCATTCCTGAAACACCTTCTGATAATCGGTGAAAAATTCACCACATCTAAATCTATTGATCATTTTTTCATGTCTCTTCCAGACTAATTCTTTATTATTAGGTAAATTCGCAGAACTGCACTTCCATGGAAGTTCTACTTCATATCTTCCAGTGGGAAGAATTTTCATTCTATCATTAAAATCACTTAAATTAAGATCACCTTTCTCCCTTTCAATTTGGGTTGGATCAGATATTCCTAAAATTTCAAGTTCCCATAATTTGTTTATAGGTACTTTCATTGCATGCATTGATAATGTCGTCAAAATATTATCTTTCTCACATGAATTTTGTTTTCCAATTACAGTCCATCCAAGTTTCGTTTCAACGGCCGTTAAGCCAGACTGTAATTCAATAGAATTTCCTGTCAACAATTTTCCTACAACATCTGCACCAATCAAAAGATTAATTTCGGTTTCTTTTCGGAAAGAATCAGTAAAATCTATCTTCTTTTCTTTTAATTCATTCAAAATCCCGTTAGATTTTATCTTAGGAATAAAACCACAAATCCTTTTTTCAGAAAGAGCTTCAAAACTACAAGCAAAAGTTAATTTTAAATTACTGACCTCGACAGAAAACACATCATGTCGTTTTGGTTTCGTTTCAGCCCCCCCAAACAGCGCATGTATAACAGTTTCGTCTCAGTGGAGATGCTTTAAGCTGAGTCATAACATTTTCGCTTACGTAACTACTTTGACTTCCTGTATCAATCATCGCGCGAATAATTTTCTCATGACCTAGATATCGAATAAGTACGCAAAGAGTTTGCAAAAATACAATTTCGCTTCTGCCACAATTAGAGAGAGAACTCTCAGATTTTGGAACACTCTTTTGCTCATCATTTTTTTCTTGTTTGGAACACATAATTTCAAAATGAGGATTATTACAAATAGAACAATTCAATTGCTTTTTGACACTACAAAATTTACTTAAGTGACCAGCTCTTTTTAAACAAGAAAAACATGCACCTTTTTTCATCAACAATTGTTGTTTAGCAGCCAAAGTCATTTTCCTCGCGGTAAAACATTTTTCACTAGGATGAGACTTATCACAAAAAATACAGTTATTAATTCTCTTACCTGAATTATCAACAAGGCTTACCAAAGCTGATGCTGTTGTCCGGTCAGCTTGTTTTACCTGTTCAATAAAGTCCTTCTTTCGATGACTTTGGTGCGGCGCGAAACCAGTCCGGGCAAGTAAAACCATTTCTTCACCCTTTACTTCCTGTCGAAGAAAATTCATCAAATGTTCTAAAGTTCGAGATCCTTTGGTTTCTGTCGAGTCGTGATTTCTACTTCTTTCCCAAGCCACTAACACTTCTTCTGGAAGGCAACTCTCCACTAACGGCGTTAGAAAGTCCCCGTACTTTTCTTGTGTTCTTCCCAAGCTTTCCAATGCTCGCAGCTTTCCTTCCAGTTCATCATATAGAGAGGGAAGATCCGTCTTCACTCTTCCGGTAGCAGCGTTCTTCATAACTAAGCTTAACAAATCTCTAACATAGATTTGCACAAGCAAATCTTCTCGTCCAAAATGCTCTTTCAATTGTTCAATTGCCTTAGGGTAATTAGCCGCCGTAGCTGGGAAACTCAGAACTAAACGTTCTGCTTTCGATTTGGGTTCCATAGATTGCCATAAATATTGCATCTTATCCTCATCGGCAATACTTTTGTCGTCGTGTATTTTCTGAAACTGACTCCAAAAAGTCAGGTATTCTTTCGCTTCGCCATTGAACTTTTTCAGCTCTATCTTTGGCAATTTAAATTTTCTCGTTTCCTTATTGTCATTCGGCAGAGCGACTTCTTGCAATTTCAAATCTATCTGAGCACATAGCTCTAAGTACCGGTCTCTGTAAGTTTCAGATTCTTCTAAATCTTCATTAAATAAATGTTCGTCATCTTCACTCTGTAAAAACTGTTCTGAAATAGCAGTTTGACAGACATCAAGTCTCTGAAACTTATCACTAAGTTGAATTCTCAAAATCGAAAGCGATTTCAAATCACATACTTCTTTCGATAATGCCGTTTCTATTTTCTTTAAACTCAGAGAAAAAGCAGTTCTCAGCCCTTTTCGTTGTGTTTTTAAAGCATTTAAATTCATTTTCAAAAGTTCTAGGTTCAAAAGTTCTTAAATGGCCAAAGCACCCAGTCCCGCCGAGGGTACCACTATGTTAGAAAACAAGTTCAGAAAAATAAGTTCAGAAAGTCTTCACGGGCTGCATCTACCCGATGCCGGGTGCATTTGGAAATAAGCCAAAAAGCCTTTTAACACAACATTCATAATTTTATTTACAAGATTAACAGACGACAAAAACATACATACCACATACCGCCGAGAACAAACTTAATCTGACTTACAAAATTCAGCTCGGAAGCTGACGTCACTTTTTACAGCGCCGCTCATTGGACAGTTACATTCACGCTCACTTCACTTCACAACAGTTATATTTAAACTATCCACACACTATCTTGTTTGTTAAAGTTACAATTAAATTATCCTTGCTCTCTCATTGGTTAAAGTTATATTTAAATTATTGTCACTCTCTCACATTGGTTAGTTATATTTAAATACTTTCATAAGAAATTGCTGCCACAAATAAATATTAAATTAAGATGTAGATGTAAGGAAACAAGTAATGCAAGTGATAATATTTATGAGAAAATAGCAGAAAGTGGAAGCGATATTTATACAGAAATTTGTGAGAAAATGAAAAGCCCAAGCTATAGCAGATTTAAATTATTAAGTAGTTTTCTAAAACTGGCAATGCCAGTAATATGTTTAATATTTCAGTCTCATTCAGGATTATTAATTAGATGTAGTTTTGAGGAGTAAGTTTAATTCAATTGAGATTTTGTGAGATTATTACTGAGACATAGATGTATTTTTGAGCTGTAAGATTTATTAAATGATTTTTTCAATGTGACCAGAGTTTGAAGTAGGAAACTCAACAATAGTAGCAAAAATTAAGCTGCCTTGAGTATTTAAATTCGCAAACTGAGGTAAGTTGAGTAGTCAACACAACTCCAGTAATATATTATATATTTTAAGTTTTGTAAGCAATTTGAGGTTGATTTTGGAAACTTTAATATTCTAGAAATTTAATTTCAGAATACATAAGGGAAATTTGGAAAACACATAATTATTACACATATTAGCACAAATACATATTATATTCGGAAAGCACATATAATATGTGATTGGTGAGATGTGATAGGAAGAATGTATTCAATCTTGGCTCTGATTCAGAATGATATTGTTTAAGACTATTTCTATTTTATTTGTCTGGAGAGAAAAGCTTTACAGTTTCAAGAACATTTAATGGAATTCTCTATACCTTCCAAGAGATTTCAGTGCAGCAAGGTTTAAACTCTGACCATCACAAGATTTGCGAAGTGTTGTTTTTACCCCACAACCCATACAATGACAAAATAACCAGACATTGGTGTTAAAAGAATTCTAGGATAGATTCTATTGGTAAAGATGATCAAAATTGATTAGAAGTTACGGAGGGAAGTCATGGCAGGTTGCACGACAGATATATGTGTGTGAATCCCTCAGAAGATTAAGAATGAAATATGCAAGAAAACAGATGAAGAATCAGTTTGCAGCATGCCTTGACAACTACAAAATTTATTTGCTTATGAAGTATTCATGGAATGATGAATCAACAGATCAAACAATACATTTGTATAAAATCTCAAATTTCTCCCATAATTGGTTGAATTTAATGTTGACTTTTTTTGGGTTATGTCATCATTTTGACAAATGAAAATGGAGACTGATTAAAAAACTTGTCTAAAGTCTCTAAGTAAAAGGACTTTATCAGCAAATGTCTTATTTTTCATAATTTTTTCCATATTTGGTTCAACTGCAAGTAAAACAGTACTAACACCAACACACATTCCCGTGCCTAGTGTCGTGAGACACTGTACCAACTTAAATAAATGTGGTTGGGATGAATAGAGCATGCCAACGAGGTGATGTCTATCCAGAATATTTAGAGCACATTACTTTTATACATTATTACCTCTATACAGTAATTACATCTATATTATCATACTAAGTTACACTATATATACTATATACAACACGAGAGAAAAAAAAGTAGGTTTTTCAGTGTCTTTGGATAATCAAGTCCTGATGATTCTCAATGAATCTCACCATGTAAATAATTTTGATCCTCGAGTCTTTGGTATTAGCTATGTTCCTGAGCCATGCGATTTTAAGGTGGTCGGCACGCGTCCTCATATGCCATGATGCAGTAAGGGGGTAGACTGTGATGTAATGTAGAGGTGTGCCGATTTCACCACAGGAGCAATTTTATGAATTGATTTTTTTAAACCTCATTAGGTAGGATGGAAACGGACCATGTCCTGTGAAGAAGAGTCTCTTCCCTGGTCCAACTTGCTGATTTGTGACACTCTTGGCCATCATGTACCATCCTACCTGTTTCTCCTTCATCCCATTCTTTCTGCCATGTACCAAGTAGCCAGATAGTGGTTTCCCTCCTGCAATGACTTCTGGGCCATTTCACCCCTTCATCAATGCACTCCGTTGTGGTCGCCTCTTTTGCTAACCTATCTGCTTCTTCGTTTCCTTCATGACCCGCATGGGCTTTAATCCAGCCTAGACAAATTTCCTTGTTGTTATTTAATAAATATTGTATTCTTTGTGCCAGTGGATTCAGTGTTTTTGGATTTCTAAGTGCCAGGAAACCAGCTCGGTTGTCTGACCAGATCTTTACATTTTTGTCTGCTCTTGCTTCTGCTGCTTTTATGGCTGCTAAAATCCCATAAAGCTCCGCCTGGAAAACGGAGTTGTTGTCCTGCATTCTCGTGAACAATTGCTGGATTACACGCCCCCCTTCTTGCACAGAACAAAAAGCACTTCCCGCTCCATTTGGGAGCCATCGGTGAAGTAGCTTATGCCAGAGTGAGGTACTCCCAGTAATGGGTTTATTCTGTCATATGAAAGAGTTTTAGCTGGTTCTACAGACCAACCTATTGCCCTTTCCTCGTAGTCATCTTTGTCATAATTTGCATTTCCAAGAGCTTTATACTTATTCTCATTCAAATTTTGACGCACACTACTTCTTTTTGAAGTGAAAGATGTAGTGGTGGAATTCCAGCAATTGTTTAGAGGGCCAAAGTGGGTGCTGTTCTGTAACTGCCTGTAATTGAGATCAGAAATTTTCGTTGTATCCCATTAAGCTTTCTTATAGTTCGTTGAGTTGGGTTACGACACCAGACCACTGCACCATGATTCAACATTCTTTCTGTCATTGTTTTGTACAGCAGCTTTCGAAATTTCTGTCCTATTCCCCATCTCGTTCCAGCTATTCCTTGTAGCATATGAAATTGGAACATGGCTCAAATGATGGCTTTGGTAGATTGAATGATTTTGCTGGAATTAATCTTAAAATTCGATATGGACCTTTCATTTAAAGGGATAAAACATGTAAAGCTATGTTTCTTTCTCCACAGACAGTGTTGAGGAAAGATTTATTCAGATACTTAGAGGAGACAGCAAGCAATTAAGCTAATTCAATTGATGCGAATGGCAAGAGAAAATGCTAAGCAGTATTATCATAGTTTTTAAATAATCAAACTCCATGAGGAATTCCACTTCAGAGATTGGATTGGAGCTATTATTTACTCATGAGAAACCTCAATACACAATGAGGTTTATGCAATGACTAATAGTCATATAACTAAAACCCAATATGAATATTGCAGAAGTACTCACAGGTTTTTTCTGTGAATTGACCTCACACCTACTCCTACAGACCTCCCATTCACATTAAAACGATGACAATTTTCTGTAAAATTCGCAATTGCTATGATCTTAACAAGTCTCAAGGTCAAAAACTGGAAAAGTAGGTATCTACCTTCCTAAACCAGTGTTTACCCATAGACAACTTTGTTGCAGTCAAGAGTTTGATGCCATTTAAAATAGTCCATGGAAAATGAAAAATACTTCCGGATTTCATAAAGATATTTATAAAAACGTTGCACAAAAAGAAATTTTCCAATGTCGTTGACTTTAATTATAAATGCTAAAAAAATAAACACAATTAATACAACCCCAAAAAACATGGGAGTAGCTTGACGAAGAGGGTACATATTCCTTACACTGGGAGGATTATCATCTCGAAAAAGCTTCTGTATTTTAATGCATGAGCAATGAAGAATGTCAAGGATATGTTTCAATGTGCACTTATTATTTATGATTATTCAGCAAAAAATAACAAGCACTTAAATAGCAATAAGTTATTTTTAGAGCTTGTATTCTTATATCAACAGGCCTTACAGCTAATATACTGTATATAGAGCAAAGAAAAGTTTTGTTAAAAGTAGTTCTAATTATTTGCATTTCAGTTATTGTTATACTTTTGCATAATTTGGTTTTCTACGAATGGCAATAATGTGCTGTTACTGAAGAATTTTTATACAAAAGAAAATTCTAAAAAAATATGTGAATAAGCAGCTGTGCAAATAATTGTATATAGCATTTATGGAATCAGATTAAATAAAGTGAACTTTTAGTAGAGAATGATTGAATAATTTGATTTAGGGAAAATCTTGCAACAATTTTATTACAACTTTACTTAAAATTGATGCTTCATGCTATATTTATATATGCCACACTAATATCACATTATATACAACATTTGATATTATCCAAGCTTTCATATAACCAAGATAAATTTTGTAATGGAGAGAAGGCATTACTATTTTTACTTCATCGATTCAAGTTTTACAAACTATTGAAATCTGATTAAAATTCATTATTGAGGAATAAGCATGTTGTTGCAAATGTCTATACTTTCCGAATTGAATTGATTTTTGTTTGTAGTGATAATACATTGGTATATAAAACAATTATTAATTATTCTGACTATGAAACTTTTGTATTTCGAATTGTATGTGTGAGCTTAAGTAAATTCTTTAAGAAAAATTCCAAAGATTGCAGAAATAAAGCAGAGGATCAAAGACAAGTTAATATGGGTCACAAAAGGATAGAGAAAATATCGTTTTAGTGGTGTAGCATCCATGGAGGCCCAGAAATCTGGTATTCCTTGATAAAAACAATCAAAATTCATGAGTCAATTGATACAAAAGGTAACAATTTTTTAAATGTTAATCTGAATGAGATGTCAGTTTTGATTTTAAGGTTCTTGATTTTCATTGCAAGAAGTCAACTACGGCACATAGATGCCTGACCATTTCAGCCTCCGATGGTTTCTTACTATAATTTAATAGTGTTTGCCAGATGCAATGTATACTTTTAGAACCAACTCTATATATTGAGGTTGAGATAATGCAGTTGGATCCTATGCATGGTCAATTATCGTCTCATTTCACCGCTTTTGTAAGACTGCCTTAAGTTTTAAGACAGTGTTTGGATCATCTATAGTTGCTTAGATTGGTTGCAATTGCACTTTTTGGGCTCCTTTTGTAAGAGGGCTAAAATGATTTGCATTATCTAGTCTTTGCTGAAAAATAAAAGAAAAAATAACGAACAGAGTGGACTTATAAAGCATTCTTTTTCTTGCTATTAATCCAATCTTGGTGTGAAATTCTCCAGCCAGGTAAGAAAGAATGTTGGTCAAAAGGAACCATTTGATCCCAGATGATCAGAGAGGTGTCCTTGGATAGTAATTTGGATCCTCTGAAAAATTTCGAGGGTGAAACAGACTCAAGGATTGGTTGGTAGGTATTTAATTAATGTTGCACAGGAGCAACACAATGGTCTATTGGCGACAATCTGGGATCAAACCCGAAGTTTAAAAAATCGAGAACACCACAATGTAATTTTGAACCAGTCGGATGACGAGGTCACACCTTAGCTGGCACTCCACTCTCCAAACTTCCATGCCATGCCAACGTGAGGATATTTGAGGCCACAACAGATTCAACATGCATGAGCCCCCTTTGTACATGACGGTCGATGGTTGGATTCAAACTCGCAACCCTCCAGTTGCTAGTCTGCTACTCTTCCAACATGGCTACCATGGCCCCTCAAGGATTGGACATGAGGAAGAAAGGACATAAGGGGAGTCTGGAGAATGTCATCTAATAGGAAAGTGAACTACTGATTTTCAATTAAATTGTATATAGAAAGTATGATACTCGGATATGTAAATAAATGTTTTTAGTAAGTGCACATTGCTATAAGCATCATCTCTAGAAGTAGGTAGAAAAGAACCATCATACTTGGCACATTACCAGTTACCAACCTTGCGCCTCACCATTGAATGTTACAGAATCATGAAGGATCATAATCTGTATAATAAGAATTTTCAAAAAGCAGCACTATTTTCAATTGCTACAATGTTGAAAATGAATCTTACCTCATTGACGGCATGCTCATAATCCAAGTCCACATCTGGCGATGATGTCAAATACACTCCTGGTGGCACGCGGGCATTTAAGTTCACAGTTGAGGTATCTCTTTGGTTGAAATAAACTCTCCACAGAAGGCTTGGTTTGGTGTTACTGTTGTTTTCAACAGAATCTGAGCAACAAATAACTAATGTGAAGAACTCGCATTTTAATGGAAATTAAGATTGATGTAAAAGAGAATGTGTGCAGGTACATAAAATTTTGGGGAAAGGTAGATTGGTATAGGCAAATAAATGAGTGACTCAAGAGAAAAACATTTGTTTGAAAAATGATTTTGTTTGCTGACAAATTGTCAATAAATGGATATAAACAATGTAAAATCATTCACAATGGGATTCTACCACAGTGCAAATATGCTTGGTTTGAGTCATAGTTGCAGAATATAGCTAAAACTTTACAAAATAACTTGCTACTCAAATGAAATTCTTCAGCAGTTTGATAACAGAAGGCAATGAGAAATCTTGGAGACAGGAATCAAGGAAGAAAAGAATATATGAGCAAATATGTGAAAAGAGTATTAGGAGTTAAAAAATACAGAATCACCTCAGTGAATGGGATGGATGATTTTTGTATTTATGGAGCAAGAGTCATATTCCTTGGTGAATGGAATACAACTGAATCACTGATTCAGAAGCTAATTGTTGTGATATGAATGAGGTTGAACTTTTTGCCATGTACTTAATTGGAAGTTAGAATAAATAAGATGAATAAGTGCAAGAAATGCTGCTTTATATTTTTTTATTAATTTTTATTTCATTTGGAGGTATGAAATGAGAATATTGATCCATACATTCATTGTAAATGGATTTAAATAAGATATAAAATATGAGCAATGACACTACCATTAATAGATACATTAAGAAATTGTACCACAGATGCTATGCCCAGGTCTCCGAGAATATTTTAAAATAAGAAGAGTATAACAAAGCCTTTTTCGAAATATGACCTTACTAATATTTAAACAATCATAAACAGTATTATTACTTCTAGTCTGAACAGATAACTAAATTTAAAATTGTAACCTAATAGACATCAATATTTCCAAACACAAAAGTGAAGAATCAATAAATCTGCACTTACTTATCATTAAGAGCTTAGAAATTAGCATTTACATACCATTGTCAGAGGACTGGAAGAGCAGTTCAACTGCAGTCTTAAGATCCTCTTCTGCTGTTGGATTTGAAGAACGGCAACTCAAGTACACAAGATCTAGATATTAAAAACATATTATTTACTTAAATTGTTAAAAAGTTATAAATTAAGAACCATAAAAATTAAACAAAACATGCTAAATTACTTGGTAGGTAGGTATTTTAATTAATGTCACTATGCAGCACAGCACAACAGGCTATTTGCGATGGCCTGGGATCAAACCCAAAGGAAAAAATCCTAGAACACCATGCAATTTTGAACCACAGTCAGATGACAAGGTCATCTGACTGTGGTCACACCTGAGCTGATACTCCAAACGTTCACACCATGCCAACATGAGGACATCTGAGGCCACGACAGATTTAATATGCACCAGCCCCCTTTGTACATGACAATTTTTGGTTGGATTTGGATTTGCAACCCTCCGGTTGCAAATTTGTTACTCTTCCAACCAGGTTACAGCACTAAATTACTTGGTCAACCTCATGAACAGCAATAACAAGTTTATTTTTATTTTTAAAATTAATAATGGTAAAACTGCAAAAGTACCCAACTATGTTAAATCATATTCCCCCAGTATCTTAAATTTTCCTTCCATAAAAAATATTTTTCATTACTAAGAAATATATTACAGCCTTATTTATGGGATTAAAATCATCAAGTAAAAAAATAATTACTTTTAAGGTAATAGCAAAATATCAGACCTTCCAAATTCATGCATCAAAATAAAACATTTGCATAAAAAATTGATTAATTAAAACTATGAATGAAGTAATCATTCCAGGGAAATAAAACAAAATCCAATGCTCTTATATCAACAAAACACCATATGAAGAGATTATTTTAAAAATGAATAAAGAAAAGCAATGGATTGTAGGCTATGATACTGATGCACTTACACAGATCTTCTGGACAAACATAATTCTTTGAACTAAGCTCCAATACAGTGACAGGATGTTCAATCCCAGGACCAGGAGGGAGTTTCAATAAAGTGTTCTAAAAAGTATATGAAAATTAAAACAAACTTGAAAACACAAAATAGATACTTTTATATTTTCATATTTAATTCAATTAAAATAAAAAAAGTTGCATTTTTAAATAAATGGTGAAAATTCTCTTGTACAACAATGGGATCCAGTGTAAGTAACACCTATCGCAAAAAGGACTCCCAAGAGACCAGAATTACAGAACTATTTTCCTAGACTGTAATACAGATATATGGATCCTTTCAAATGCTCATAGTTCCAATCAATACCTTAGTTGTTGGAGGAAAAATTAGAGACATGTTAAACAAATGGATTGGACATATTAAACAAATTTAAGACGTGCTGCAATAACAAAGATATTCATATCTAATGGATTCCATTTCATGCAGACATAAAATTTAATGAAATTTCAGGTAGACTTCCCAAGGAGGCCACAGCTAAGCCTTTTCACATACCTTGCCCAATAAACTATCAAGAGTTATTCATCATAAAGAGCTAAAGTAACAAAATTTGGAGAGACCCAATTCATATCTGGTACCTTAGAGACAACCCTGAAGCCTCGTTCACATATATGGGCGATAGAAAATGTCAGACTTCCTGTTCTAGATTTATGAGTGAGCCCATCAGATTTCTATCCTTCATTGGTCTAACAAGGGGAGATTTCTATTGTAGTCCTGATCTAGTGTTAGAATGTTTAAGTGTGTTATGGATTTGATTCAGCTTGAGTAAAAGTAGCAGCAGCAGAATTAGAGTAAAGCACAATTTTAATTAAAGTATTAAGAGATAAATTATGAAACAATCATAATTTCTAATAGCAGGTTGACAAAAAACCGTAAAAACCAATATAGCACAAATATAGAATATTTATTTCAAGATGTGATTGTATCATAGTAAATTTACATTTACTTTGAAATTATTATAAGGAATATCAGTTCAAAAATAATAGTTATTTTAAGAATATATATACATTTTTATCCAGCACCTGTCTCCAGCCTCTTTGCCATCAGTTGACGAGCAGCCCAATAAAGGTCTGAAGTGATAAAATATCTTCTAAAAACACTGGATACAGTATTAATGGTATTGTCAAAAATTTCAGGTCTGTCCTTCAGTCATTTCATCCAGTTTGCAAAGAGGCTAGATAGCTGATTTTGCTACTCCAAAACTATGTAAGCGTCTTTGTACATAGTCATGTCGGGTAAAAAGATGAGAGGAAGCGACTCCAACAGCTCTGGGCAAGGAACCTGGGATACAGGCTTTGTTTCTGAATATAGCATTTCACAATTCTTTCGTTTAGACATCTCAGTAAATTGAAATTTATTAGTCCTTTTCAATGAGTATATAAACCTTATGTAGAGGTAAAGGGGATTTAGGTTGGGGAACTATGCTGCAGCCTTAGCTGATCAGTCAGCTTGTCCATTGCCATATACACCAAAGTGACTCTGGGATCCACTGTATAAGGCAGCTTTTTTCTTGACTTTCCCAAGGTGGATTAGTTTTTCTCTACATTGATGCATAAAATCAAACTCATTTTGACCAGGGGTGGTAAAATCTATTATTGCTGCTTGAAAATTGATGAAAAATATGAGGTTTTATGACTTCACATCCACAGCCAGGCAAACAGCAGCAATCTCTTCATCAAAGTTATCCCAATATTTCCCTACAGGACAGTGAAGCCTGAAGCTGTAGATTTTAAGAATAAAATCTATATATTAAACCTATATATAATATATCAACATATTTCACAAACAAATGTAGCACAGAAATCGATGGTATTTGTTTATTGTCGAATGGCAACAACAGATATAAACAATATGAAATTGACCATTATGGGATTGATTCTCAAATTTTGCAGCTAAATTTAAATATGCTTGATTTGAGCTATGGAGCTTCATATTATTACTAAAATCATACGGAAGAGCTTGCCACTCTAATGAAAAATTTCAGCAGTCTGATTACAGAAGCAATGAGATTTCTGGAAGAAAAAGATCTGCACAGAAAATTAAAATATGAGCAGAAATAGGTTTGGCATAAAAAAAATAATGAATTGCCTTTTAACACGGGAATGGGATAAAATTGATGTTTACAATCATGAACTGCATATCACGATTAAGGTGTACTTTTTGACATGCATTTTATTGTAAATAAGAACTAACACTAGTAAAAGAAAACGAAATGTTATTATATATTTTTGGATAATTTTACTTCATTTTGAGGCATGAAATCCATTTATGTGAAGTCGGATGCTAGATTAATTATAAAAGGATTGAAATAAGATATTAAATGTGAGTAATGGTCCTTTGCCATCAACAGATATAAGCAACTGAGAAAGTTTAGCACTGATGCCCCTGCTAGTATTTATTATTTTATTTTATTCGAAGAACATAAAAAGTATTTCATGTGTGTATAGAAATAATTTGAAAAGTTTAAAAAAAACACTTTCAGGGAGGGCAGCTTGAACCTCCCCCAGACTAAGTCACTGCATGAGGGCATTTCAGTAAGCAGAACACAGGGTCTAATCAAGGACTTGATTCATGTTCCCACAGAATGACAAGTTCAGGCGCATACCCATAATACAATCACAGGCCTCTTAAATTGAAAACAAATTACCACTTACCTCTCTCTTTTCTGAAGGACAAAGAGAAGCATCAGTTATCAATATAGCTCTAGAAATTCTGAAAAACAGTTGAGAATATTCAAAATTTCACTTTAATGTTTTTAATTACTTTATATTACACATATTTGAAAAGTATTAATATGCAGCATATATACTCATGTAATAGACACATGAGAAAAATTGTAAAAATGTTAAGTAAAACTTGCAAGGTTCAGTAATATAGATTTGACAAGAAAATCTTCCTCTGGCAAGGCCATTTGACGTTACAGATGAACTTTCTTTTGTAGCCTTATCATAAAATACATGGTACTGCTTGAAGACTGTTGGTGAGTGGATAGAAAGTAAACTCAAGCATTTCAAATATGCATATTAGTTTATAATACACATATTTGAAAAGTATTAATATGTAGCATATTTACTCATGTAGCCGGTTCATGTGAAAAATATTGAAAACTGTCAAGTAAAAATTGCAAGTTTCTATAATATAGATTTATAACAAAAAAATCTTCATTTGACTAAGGCCATTTATGATACAGCTGGACTTCCTTCTAGCCTTACCATAAATGACACAGATGGTACTGCTTGAAGACTGTTGAAGGATGGATGGATTGTAAACTCAAGCATTTCATAACAAGGTTTTTATTTTACGAGAACATATACAGGCAGTGCATGCTTGCCAAATAGAAGTCTAAATCTACACCCAAGGTGAGCAGCTGAGCGCTACAGGAGTCAAGATGGGAAAATTTTATCATAATGCAACTCAGCATACATTAAGAACCAACTGACCACCTCCTAGAACTCCACAAATTTAATTTAATTGCTATAACTAAACCAAATTTCATATAAAGGCTAAAGGGAAAATTAAAATATCTAAAACCATACAATAAAAAATGGAGAAAATTAAAGTGAAGTATAAAAATGCATGCTCCAACAAACACAAACTGGATTTCAATGAAATTTGCAACTAAAATGTTTGCCATAGTTCAGAAATTGTTATAATAGTTTTGTTGATAAGCAAATATTTTTAAACTGATTATATGGTCAAATGTATAACAAAAAGAACCTTAAAAATTATATAATTTGAAAATTTAAATATTGTAGACTTGTTTTGGCTCAAAGTAAAACAAATATATTCTGACTGAAATCAAGGAAATTCAGAATCAAATTATCAATACATAAATAGGATGTATTATATTTTAAAATAAAAATGCAAAAATTAATTCAAATAAATTTTACTTTGGAAGTTTCATCGAATTTGCCAACTACACCAGGAGTGTCTCTACATAGAACTCCAAGGTTATAGTAAAAAGTGGGAAATTTTTCAATTTATTCAAGTTTTTAATCAATAATTTATTTTCAATGCACTAATTCACAAGCAACATTTTCTACTAAAGTAAGCACCTGCTTGAATTGACAAAGCTCAAATGAGCAGAGCAATTAGTTAAAAATAAAAGAAGTTTATTGTAAAAATTATTTACCTTTGAGGAGGAGTATGGGAAGCATAAAACTCTGTAGGAGCATAACTAGATTCCATAACAAGCCATCTGAAATGAATAAAAATTATATTTTAGAAATAATAACGATGCAAAACAAAAACACATCTAAAAAGCAGAAAATCAATTCCTCAGAAGTAAAATGGTTGGGATGGAAGAGAAAAATCAAAATACGCTGTTCACTTACTGGCAACCAATTCTCTGCCCCATCGAGACAATACCATTGCATCTATTGTCGAGGCCGAACACAACACCCTCTACTTTCCTCTTCAAATAATACATGCCTTCGTATACAGCACAGAGCCTGAAACCAGAATATATAAAATGCAAAATTCCTTAAACAAATATAAAGAATATCCAGAAATTTGTATGCCAATACACAAATCACCTGCAATCGAGTGCAAATATCAGTCCAAAAAATTTGGAAACTGACTTTATTGCATAAATGGGCTTATCTAAGGTCAACACATATTGTGTGTAGAAATTATTAGTCCATGGATTCAGTTAGTAAATATAAGACCATGAAAAAATGCATTAGATGCAGAAATTACAGGAATAGATAACTCTTATATAGTTTCTTCACCCGGTTTTCTTAAATTAGAAAAATGAGACTGGTTTCTACTCACACTGATTCAATTATAGTCATATTCTCTCATGTTAATCATATTCTGATGGTATTTCATAAGATTGAGTTTATGCTTATGGTTTGTATTGTATTTATTATGTCAAAGTCTTGCAAAATGATTATGCAATGTCTGTGATGCAAAAACAAGTTTCACATGGAAAAATAAAAGTTCAATCAAGAAATTTACATGTGAAATTCTACATCAAGGAACTTTGGAGAAATATTTTTGAATGCTTGATGAGGGATGACAGCATTCACGACAAGATGTGGAGAGAAAATTTAGAGATAGATGCTTTGGTGAGATTGAACATTAAGTAATCAACATTTCAAAATTTATAATCTAGTTATACACAATTCCCTGTAATTAAAAATCATTCACTTACTATTAAGAGAATTAGACTTGATAGGTGCATTGAAGACAAACAGCTGCTTGTAACACAATGTGTTTTGCAAGCTAAATCTACTAAATTTCATTATAGGTATAAAAAGAAAAGCATTGATTTTTCTTATCAAATTTAATTGTTCACTCATTAACATTTTGACGTTGTCGTTCTTTTTAGGTTTTATAATGCAAGGGCCATATTGGGCCAAGCTGCACCTAATACAAGACAATGTCAAGTAAAAAATGTTGTGAAAGGGCAAAAGAGAGGGCTTGAGGAATAGAGTAGCGTGATAAAAGCAGAAAAAGATCGCATGGGTAACCCTGGAGCGTGACTTCTGTGTTTACTTAAGACCATAAACCTCATGGGAAAAGAAAAGATCACTCAAGTACCTCAGGTTCGTAAAACCCATACACACCTAAAGGAGATGTGCCCTTGAGTAGATTAATTTCTGAACAAACATAGTGGAACGGAATAGATTAATTTCTCACTACTGCATTGTAAATTGCATTCTTAACCTATGAAAAATATTGTAAGTCTTATCTATCTGGTTCTCACATCATATATGTAACATGTAATGATTCTAATTAATATTGATTCTGATATTGCAAACCTCACTCACAAAAAAATAATTTTCTTGAGTGTTTAGTAGGAAGTTTTGAAGAATTTAAGGATCAACTACAGGTAAAAGAAAAGAAATGCAAAAGTATTTCATAAAATAAAAACCTATCTGCACGATATACTGAATATTATGTTGCTTTCATCTCACCTACAAAAGCACTGAGGTAATTCTGCACTACCATAACAAGTACACAGAAATGGGCTTTTCCCGTATCTTCCTAATGACTCCAAAAACTTTTGAGTAGCTTTCAGACCCTGAAAGAAATTTTCATAATGGTTATTGCAGTTAAATATGTACTGGAATGAATACAAATTGATATGAAGAGTTTGTAGCAAGGAAAATCAGAGTAGACTTCAGCATGCTTCCTAAAATGCTATTGATAATAAAATATGCAAAAAATGTCTACTTTTTTTATTTTGATAACATTTCAAATGTAGTACAATGAAATGTTTTAGAAACTTCAAATCAGTCATAAGTCACAGATAAATCAACAAACCTGAAGAGTGGAGCATGATTCATCTACCATAGCAATGGCGTGGACAATGTAATGTTCTACATTCGAAGTTAGCTTCTTGGATCTTAAAAATTCAACAAAAAGTTTGTCTTCATAACCTAAATCATAAAAGCACAATGAAATAAAATTATATTTAAAAACTGAAATTGAAGATTCAACAAAAGATTAGTTTACGCAATCTAAAAACACATAGTAAACGAAATTGTATTTAAAATGAATCGCAAATATTCAAAGGCTTGGTTTAATAATGTGACCATTTTAAAATTTAAAACGCAAATATAATTAAAAATTAAACCCGAAAAACAAAATGTTGCTGATAGAATTTTAAAACATACCTTTAAATTCGTCTTTTTGCTCTTCATACTTCAGACAAAAAGTTAAAAATTTCATGAGCATTCTTTTCTCTACAACAGTAACATTTTTGGTGCTAAACACATCTGCTCTAGAGCATGGAACCTTTAATCATAAAGTATATATATATTTACATCCACACAAATGCTGGCATAAATTCTAATAAAAAGATTAAATAAAATTGCTTTTAAGTACAGTAATACCTTGACTTACGCTTAAATCGAATTCGAATAAGTCGGGGTACAACTTTGCATATAATACATATAAATTTTGTTTAATTGGGACCAAGGATTAACAAAAACACTAGTTTAGAAGAAAAATATTTAATAAAATTGCAGTTCTTTATACATATTAATACAAAATATTAAAAAATAAATGAGCTACGTAAAAAAGTTATTTCGATATCAATGGCTTCATAAGAATCTAACAAATTCATCTGACAACACAATGCCTTCTTTTTTTTCACACAGAATTTCTTCGTAGCAAGCTAATAATTTTTTTATTCCTTGCTTTGTAGCTATAACACGTTCTTCATTGGAGTCTATGTTTTTGAAAAATTTTAAGCCCTTTCCAATTGAGCTGAGACCTTCTGTCAAGCTTGCAATTGTCATGTGCTTTTCTAGTGGAACTGGGTCTTAAGTGTCAGATATTTCAGTGACATTTTGCTCACGCATCTCTGAGCTCATCAATTGTCAGCTCCTGACTATGTGAATCCAATAGCTCGTAGACATCATCACCATTGACTTCCAAATCTAATTGCCTGGAAGATTAACAACTTCTATCACATGAGCGACATAATCTTTCTAGCATTGTTTCAGTCTCATTTTTGAAAAAAAAAAAATTCCTTCCGGACACCATTCAATGTTTTTTGAAAATTTCATTCCAAGATTTTCCAATGATTCTTACGGCATCAGTTGAAGGAAGCTGGTTGTGTTTGGAGGTAAAAACAGAGCTTTCACATGTGGGTCGAAATCAATTAGGGTGGCAGGAGGGTGACTGGGTGCATTGTCAATAAGAAGCATCATTTTAAATGGAATCTGTTTAGACTTGCAATAACGTTCGACTTCGGGTATGAAGTGGCGACTAAACCAGTCCCCAAAAACGGAAGCTGTCACCCAAGCTTTATGATTTGATTTCCAAATCACTGGTAAACTAATTTTAGATATATTTTTTAAGGCTCTTGGGTTTTTGGAGTGGTAAATTAAGAGAGATTTTAACTTGCAGTCACCACAGCTACATTCCCACCAACCATCACTGTCAATTGGTCTTTAGAAACCTTAAAGCCTGGAACGTTTTTCTTCATGTGCGACAAAAGCTCTTTTAGGCATCTTCTAACAGAACAGGCCGGTCTCATCCACGTTAAATATGGTTTCACTACTATAGTCACCTTTTAGTCACCATAATTTCAGCATTGTTTCCATCTCAGCAATAATACCATGATGTTTATGAATTATGCTTGAGTTCAAGGATTGAGCATTTTTCACCGCATCGAGAATTCTTTCTTTATCTTATGAATGTTCTTACTGTGGATCTGGTAGCTCTAACTTCTTTGCCAATTCACAAATTTTCATTCTGATATCAAAATCCTTGATAATGTTAAGTTTACATTCCAAATATATTGTTTTCCTTTTCTTACTAGGTGCAGGAGAATCAGATTTACTTCGTTTGGACAACATAGTTTTTATAAGGGTTTAGAAAATGTATAACTAAACAATCTTAACTTTCATCGATTGTAGAATAATAATTGTGCATGAAGAGTTCGCACGAAACGCATCAATGCGCATCACAGCAAGAGGAACACTGAAGATAGTGAGAGGCAGTGTTGCCAAACGAAAAAATCAAGAATCGTGTAACTCTGAGTTTGCGTAAGTCGGAGTATTACTGTATTCAAGAAAAATTTATTTTAAAAATTCCAGAATACCAGGCAAGTTTAAGAAAGAGTTAAGATAAATCCAACAAAGTAGAGATGAATCATAACTTGTGCACAAATATGTACTAGCCATGCATATTGATATGATTAGAAAGGTACTTGACAGATATAATAAATTGTAACTTCTACTATGAACTATCAGTAACAACTGTGAAATGCTTTTGCAGTGCTGATTATAAATTTACAAGCCCAAGTGTATAAAGTTTGCTTCATAGAAAAAAGTCATTTCTTGATGGGATCAGTATAAATTTTATAGTTTGATGCTCCGATTGCAAACTAGCATGTAATAGACGAAATTCTAAATAGTAACCCAAATTCTTTCAAAATTGAGGTGAATTACTTTTAAACCCTGTGTTCTAAAATATTTTGTTTAAGTATTTTTATGTGATATCTCCAAATTTTTTAGATAGCCATGTTATTTGATTAGAATACTTACAAGACAACTCATTATTATTTAGACAACTTAGATAAATTATCCATTTACAAACAATTAAGTTAAATTTTAGAAGAGTTATGGGGAGATAAATTCAGTTTGATGATGCTGTTTGCAATTTTCAGACACATTCAGTTTTACGTCATTAACCTTAGACAGGAGGAGAGCATAATGCATTTACCTGGGTGTTAATTCATTATAGTAGTTTTATAAGCAGCTGATTCCAATTGAAATCATTAACTCTCTGATTAATCGAAGATTTCTGAGTAGCGTAGAATTGCTTTCCCCCCAGCAACATACTTGACTAAATAACTACATATATAGGTCCAAAGAATTTTCTGGCCGATTCTATGGGTCATGAAGATAAAAAATTTTAGTAGTTATGTAAGAAAGACTGCATGTTCCAGAATGGATATATGCTTGTGAAAATTTATATTATTTGTTATTAGACAAGATTGACTGTGACCATGGCACCAACCAGGAAAAATTATTGGGGGTGGAAAGTAAAATATCATTTGCTTCAGTGTTTTCAATACTCTTTATTTTGTTAAAATAGATTGCAACCAATATCATTGGAAAATTTGAAATACATATCCCTCATGTTGGAGAGGGACCTGGACCTCAACCATAACAATTTTGGGATATAAGGGGATCAGGCCCCAACATAGGTTATGGTTAGTTTTGGGGGATCTGTGGCAAATGAGGTTTGTCTTGCTGTCCAAAACAAAATTTTACATGTTTAACATGAAGATAAGGATAAAATTTATGATTTGTAACATTAATATTTTTGCTAATGCCTGGCCAATTGACTTTAATCATTGTGACATTACAAGGGCATATTTGTGAATCATTTAGCGTTACCCTGGTGCACCATGGGGGATTGACATTACACCTCGTATGAATCCACACATTCTAGACACAACCCGTTTATAGAGGCCACAAATTCATTCTAGACAGACAAAAATGCATGCCTTAACCCTGGATTCAAACCAGAAACCTTCCAATAGCTAGCATCTTGTGTGTGTGACCACTAGATTGATTGGTCGGCACATACATATTAATCATGTTAAAAATATTAATATACCTAATATTACTTTTTATTACAATTAACTGACTGCATGAAAACTAGCAAAAGGCTGAACTTTGTAAATTTGTCTCCAGGACAAGGTAAAGGCAGCAACTGTGTTTTTCAAATATTTGTGAGAAAGAGAATTTAATGCTTTGTCCCTTTTCTGAATAGTAATGTGATCGCATGGGATAGATGGCAAAAATAATTGATTTTTAAGTGTCATATTCTAAAGATGGAGTGTAGAAAGTACATTAACTTTCCATGCATACAGAAGTATTCACAGGAGAATACTTCTGTATCAAGGACAACATTGTGCTTAAAATTACAATATTTTCCCCCAAGAATGAATTTTTAATAAACATTGCTAAAATACCACCCCTTAAGACACTGGTACTCAAAGCCTGAGGCTGCCTCCCTTTTGCTATGCCACCAGGCTTTCTCGTGTGGGTGTTTGGTTGAAATAAGCTATTTGGTTGTTCATTGGTAATATTTTAATATGTATCCCTCTCATTTGGGGGCTGAACCCTCAATCAGAATAAAAATGTTGGATGGCGGTAGAAGTTTGGGTACTAAGGAGTTGGTGTCCACGGAAGTGGTCGTATAAAAATTAATTATGTAAGTTTCCTAACCTGTTCAATGTGACCATTGATAAGAGTAAGTACTCGGCTAATACATTGGAATTCAGCATAGCGAGCAATGTTAGATGATATCAACAATTCAACAAGGGATCCTCGAGAGAACATTATCTAGAAAAAAAACAGTAAAGTAAAGCATTTAAGTAAAAAAGTAACAAAAGTTGAAATTTTTTTTAATAAAATGAAAATTTGAATACTTTTTGCTATGAAAATGTTAAACAAAACTAAATTCATACCTATATAGTGATTCAGACGAATGAATTTTTTAAATGGAGACATAATAGCGAAACATTTTATTAATATCTTGTTCATTAAAATTAATGCATTTTCAAGATATATATTTTTTAACAAAAAAGCTATAAAATTGCAAAATTGAGTTTTAAATTACCTATATTAAAGGATATAGACAGTGATCTTTTTATTCATGTTACTACGTTGGGTTATTAAAAAGGTGTTATTTATTTATTAATTCTCAAATAACAAATTTATATACCCACAAACTGTTTCCATAAGAACAATGTTTTGAATACGAAGGTAGGTTGGTAGGATGGTTTCAGGGTTTTATGGCGCAAGGGCCATATTTGGTCATGCTGTGCCAGACACAAGACATACAATATCAATTAATAGACACAGACAAAAGTTTTTACTGACAAAAAGAGAAACACACCCAGGGAGGAATGTACCTGGCAGGAATCAAACCTGTGCCACCTACAACTCGAAGGCTGCTAGCGAAGTGGGCGTACCCACTAAGCCACGATGGCCCCATTTGAATACGAAGGAGGTATATTATTAGATAAAGCTCGAAATAAGAAAAAATTCATCTTTAAAATGTTTGCCTAGGTATGCAAGTGATAGTATTTAAAAATATTAAATATTCCAAGGAAAGTACTTGATACATTTTACATTAAAAAGGTTCATTTCATAATAAGTGACAGAATTTCTAAAAAGTTTTGCTTTAGAGAACTAGAATACAAATTAGGAAGAGTAGGCTAATTAAATTTACATACCAAAAATTTAGAGTGTTTGAGGATCATCTTGCAGAAAATTCTGACACCAAGTTTGAACTTGTTTAAAAAATAAACTTTTAACTCGTGTCATTAAATCAATTTATTCATTTCGATACAAGACATTTTCTCAATTAAGATATTCACAAATTACTGAACAGAATATTAAGTTAAGACATAACATAATTTAGAAATTGAAAAGAAGTGCCATAGCCTTACCTTAGGAGCTAAATCAATGTTAAATTTCCTGCGGTTCTCCATGAAACTACTTGTGGTCCACTCATGATGTACTGGTTCTGGTTGAACTACACTTACATTAGAAGCAGCAGAACTTTCTTCACTTCCATCCTCAACAGCACTGCTATCTTGTTCACTTTGCTCACTAGATTCACCTGCATTGTAGAGATAAATGATTCTATGCAAATAAAAATTAACATTCTTAGACTAGTTGTTTCTAATTCCTCTTGGTTTAGCAAGTTGTCCAAGATGTGGTTGGTTTTGCTAATGATGAAATATCTCATGGAGACAAAACTACCCTATTACTTTACAGGGAATGAAGATCCAAGTCAGAATACAAACTGTTCCTTGCCCAGAACTGGTGACAGTTTAGAAAAGTTTTTCATATCAGAGGCCGGCCCTTACAGGAGGGTTAAAACTTGGGATGAGAGCAAGGACGAAAGTCCCTCAAATCTGTTCCACACAAAAGCATACATGGTATGTAGCTTTTATGTGTGGTTTTGATTTGTTCAATATCCTGTTCCTGTGTTAGCTTTTAGGAGTGGTTTTAATTTGTTGAATAGCTTTTATGTGTGTTTTTCCATTTGTTTAATATCCTGAAATTGAACAAATGAAATCAAAGAAAAACCGCTATGTAGTTGTGAATATATGCAATAATGTGGAAAGATATTAAAGGATTTACTTTGACCCATAAATCGTTTGAAGCAAATTTAAAAAAATTACACATTAAAATCACAAACTACAGTTGCATTTACAATTATAGAGAAACACAAAAGTTTACTTACCATCTCCTTCAGAATTTTCAGAAGAAACAGGTTTGTTTTCAGAATTTGCACCTCCATCTTCCAAATCAGTAGAAATTGTAGCCTCATTAGTAGCCTCTGATTGTACAGAGCTGGGGGTAGCAGGTGGCTCTGGTACATCTCTTAAGAAAAGTTAAAATACTTATAACCGTTAAGAACACATTAAAATGGATTTTCTACTATAATACAAGCTATTTTCTAAATGTATTAAAGAATGAATGAAATATATGCAAGGCACTTCACTCTACGTCATTTGCCATCTGACATTCCAATGCTTCTGTACTCTATTATAAAATTATTAAGCGCAGTGCACATGTCTAAGTATTGAGCAGTCATAGGTTGTTTGCAATTACATGAGATAGTCACGAGAGAGTCAACAATATTTCAATAAAATAAGTGTGTATGCAGGCAATCATGCCCAATCAGGAAAAGAAATTCAGCAACTAAAGTCTTCCTTGAAGACTGTTAGACAATGTCATTGGGGAAAGAAGGCATTCCCAATATTTATCCTTGGCAGCAAGGTTTTCTTCTAGGCAGTGTGTGAAATTCTTTTATCCAAAGTTTCGAAGTGTGAAAGGACAGAGGGTTTAATGGCTTTTGGGTGATCTTGGTTCCCTTTCTGGCAAGATAGTCCGCTCTCTCATTTCCAGGTACATCACATTGAGCCTGGACCCATTGATGTACCAACACATCCCTGACTGAATTTGAAGAGACCATGGTATTGCAAATTTAGGTCAGATAAAATAATTGCTTTCTCGAATAAACTTTTCTCAGAATCTGTTTTAATGCTACACAAATTGCTTCGACCTCTCCATCATGAGTAAAATAGCAGTCAACAGCATTAAAGACAAGTCTTCTAAGTGAATATGTTTTTCCTCAAAGCCCTTTATAATTATTAGAGAATACATTTTAAAAAAACAAAATGGCTGCCATCCACTGTCATTTTAATAGTTTATTTCTTATATATTCTCTGCATTCATTTTAGGTTTAGTCTTTCCAACAATTGTGCTATTTCAGTATTCAGTGTGCTAGCAGAAGTGGAATGGCCATAATATTTACTGGGTGAGCACGGGTGAAGCACTGACCATGTAAAAATTTGAACACATTTTGACTGAGGGTCAAAACATCCACTGTATTATACAGATTATAATGACACAAAAGTAATTATAATAAATCATTTCATTGTTGACT
The DNA here is from genome assembly GCA_933210815.1 of Meta bourneti. Classification (NCBI taxonomy): domain Eukaryota; kingdom Metazoa; phylum Arthropoda; class Arachnida; order Araneae; family Tetragnathidae; genus Meta; species Meta bourneti. The sequence continues at coordinate 87,171,392 of OW119929.1, forward strand.
TATCACTGTTTGAACAAAGCACCCTATTGCAAAAACGCAGCTCCTCAGAAATTGAGTTTAAAGGTTTCAAAACATGTTTGTACATGGTGACAGTACCAAAGAAAACCTTTGTAACTAGAAAACTATTTTGAATATTTACAAGATCTTCGTATCATTTGAAAGCTAAGGAGTAGGAAAATATTTGAACTAATAAAAAAAGCATCGATATTCTGGTCGATTTTCGTAATTCCTAGTTTATGTAGTACCTTAAGTTTGGAATTCCGAGCCGAGCTGTTTATGTTTGGACACTAAAGCTTGAAAACTTGAGATTTAACAAGGAAATGCAGCAATGATAAATCTAGTAAAAAGCTTTACCTTATAAAGGATTTGAAATTTAAGTTTGTTATAGGTCTGGATCTCATAGGACATGTCACTAAATTTTCTCCCTCTCTAAGGAAAGAAGCTAGTGTAGTCACCAGATCAATCGGTGTTCCAATACTGGGTTCCATATTCTACAAAAGAAAGTGCGATGAGTTGCATTTCAGTCAATATTTTCAAAGTAATAACAAAATGCAGATAAAAATAAGAAATATTACAAAATACCAAAATACTGTGCATCCATTCCATAAACTTGTCATAACTGAAGCTACTCCAATCACCACCATAATAACCATTCCTGAAACCAAAATGATTAATTCATGAAAATAATTCAGATTAATTTAGAGAGGTTAAGTATAAAAAAATTAAAGCATCTAAAATAAAGTACACATTTTAAGTGAACAAAATTTCAATTGGAATGTAAAACTGGATTTTGAAACCAGAGATAATTTTTTGATAAAAAAAAATTAAGATTTTTAAAATTAAATTTTTGAAAGAAAAGTTTGAATCATTTACTCTTAAAATTTAAAAAGTATTGTGGGGTTGTTGCATGTGATGGATAGGAAAAACAATTTATCAAAAACTTAAATTTTTATTAAATTTACAACCACAGAATACCGAGCGAAATAAAACTAAAGTCACAGAAGAAATAATTTGTTATAGATATCGATTAATTTTTCTTATGATCTTGTTTAGTTGACACAACTTAATAACTAAAAATAGAACTAGATTTTAAAATGCCAAAATAATTCTAAGTAAAAAAACAATATTACTAAACTTGTACAGTTTAACGAACATACTTCGTTGAGCATGCACAAGTATTTGTAACGTTAACTGTTTTAAAATTTCAAATGTGAAAAACAGGTAATAAAGTTTGTATCTTTCGCTGCTTTTCATTCCTTGCGTGATTTACAAAAGTTGTTTTGTTTTAAGATATTTTTTATCAGTTGACATTTATTTTAAATAGTTGAACAATACCAATACTTGGATATGTGTTATTATGAGTGGGGTTACTGTTTTCATAAAACAACATACCGATCAAGATGCAAAACTTTCTTTCCCACCCTGGCAGCAGCTGCAGCTATGATGCATTCCGGCATTCCTAGAAACGCAATTTGACACCTTATTAGTTCACTAAATGTGAAATACAAGTAAAAAAGCACAGAACTAAGTAGAACATTTAAATTTAGTCATCTGAACACACAAATGTTCAGATGACTAAATTTAAATGTTCTACTTCTGAACACACAAATGTTCATAATGAAATATCGTTGAAATTTTTAATTGATAAGATATTTTTTAGCAGAAAAATAATTTTTCAGCACATCAAATTATGCTCCAATATTCGTAATATACCTTGAAATATTTGTCACTAATATATAAATGCCATAGTGCTAGAGCATATAAAAAGCATTCTACGAGGGCATTCCAGAAAATAGTACCCGTTTACTCATATAGATGGTGCTACTGATCCAATTAAAAGCAAAGCGGCGCAGGTGTCTAAAGTAACATCGTAGCTTTGCGGTTATGTGAGTGCGTGGTGTGTTTTGTGACTGTTTACAATGATGCATAAGATAGAAAATCCCGCCACACGTGAAGTGCGATCCATGATCCGTTTTTTGAATGCTGAAAACGTCGGTTCAAGCGAAATTCATCGCAGGAATACTGAAGTGTATGGTACAGGAACAATGGATGAGTCATCTGTAAGGCACTGGGTTTTAAATTTCAAACAGGGAAGAGATAATGTGCACGATGAAGAGTGATCAGGTCGCTCGTCCCTTATCACCGACGATCTGAAGAAACGTGCCGATGATTTCATCAGGGAAGATCGGTGCGTAAAACTTAATGAAATGAGTAAGCAATTTCCTGAAATTTCACGATCATTGCTCCATGAAATCGTGACAGACCATCTGAATTACAGAAAAATTTGCTCAAGATGGGTGCCCAAAATGCTTACTGACCAGCACAAGACCAATCGCATGGTTTCAGCGTTGTCGTTTTTGACTCGTTACGAGCAACAGGGTGATGCATTCCTTGACCAAATTGTTACTGGGGATGAAACCTGGGTGTGCCGTTTCACACCTGAGACCAAACGCAAGTCCATGGAGTGGCACCATCCACAATCTCCAACAAGGCCGTGCAAGTTTAAGCAGTCGTTTCCCACGAAAAAGGTTATGGCCTCAGTCTTCTGGGACCAAAAAGGTTTGTTGTTAGTTGATTTCATGTGCCAAGGGATGACCATCAATGAGGACGAATACTGTGAAACACTTCATAGGCTGTGTAGGGCCATCCAAAACAAGAGACGGGGAATGCTGACACGTGGTATTGTTCTTCTGCATGACAATGCTCGTCCTCACACGGCTCGAAAGGCCAATGACCTTCTTCGGAAGTTCAAGTGGGAAGTTTTTGACCACCCTCCGTATAGCCCTGACTTGGCTCCAAGTGACTTTCATTTGTTCATTAAACTCAAGGATTTCTTGTCAGGAGAACGTTTCCAAAGTGATGATGACTTACGAGAAGGTGTACAGCATTGGCTGGCTAATTTGGCGGTAGGGGTTTACGAGGAAGGCATAAACAAACTGGTTTCAAGATACGACAAATGTCTCAACAACGGCGGCGACTACATTAAAAAATGAGTAAATGTATTACTTTCATTTAATTAAAATCATTATTTACTTTCCTTCATTTTTCTTTTAATTATATGTAAACAGGTACTACTTTCTGGACAAGCCTCGTATATTGCAATCAAGACACCTTGGAAAAGTATTAAATTCAAATTACATCTCTTGGAATGTAATATACATGTAGTAACTCCAGAAAACAGGGGATTATTAATTAGCGGTGATGATCGAGAATTGCAAAGTAATCCAAATAAAGAATATTTATTAGCACAATAACAGGATTGTATAGCATACATAGGCAGAAGGAATATAAGGACTTCGGATATATGCCACATCCGACTGGCTTCTCTCTGAATAACTGGAGAAACCCCCTTGGGTGGAGAGACTAGGGATCACAAAAGTAAAGGCTCAGGCACATCATACGACCTTGGGGTGCTTTATCATATAGGGGTTTTGGCTAGTGTGAAGTTAGGTAGGTATTTTAATTAACGTCACACTGGATGAAAACAATGGGCTATTGGTGACGGTCCAGGATCAATCCCAAATGGAAAGATTGAGAACACCACATAATTTTGAATCAGTCAGATGACAAAGTGTGAAGTTAGGTTCTGGGAGTTTACAGGTGAGATTATTACATATATAAATCAAATGATGCTTCAACATTCACATAATACCTTGAATTATTTATCACTAATATATAAAGGCATTTGTGTATATAAAAGCATAATGCAATCAAGATGTCTTGAAATGTATTAATAATAACATGATGAAATTCCCTGAGTACAACATCAATTCATATTTGCAATAAAATACATGTGACACAACATGAGAAATGAAAATTGAAATAAATTTAAATGCATGTTACAATGAAAACGATTTTCATTTTTCATAATCTAACATTTTTCTCGAGCTCCGAATATTTTTCTACAAAATGTGTTTCCATCACAATTTTCTGATTGGATATTTCAAAATTTTAGAAAAACAAAGGGGATTATTCTCAATATCATGTACATTTTGCATACAAACTATTTCCTTGATCATGGGACCTACCAGAAAAATATGTATAGCCTATCAATGTTCAAGAAAGTTTGATTTGATCTGAATGTAAAAAATAGAAAGCAATAAAAAATTACCATTTTTTAGTCATAAGTGGCATTTTGCAACATAAATGCCATTTTAACAACCAAACGGCAAACTTGTAATAAGTAATGTAAATTAAAGAACAAAGGTAGGTATGTAGGTATTTTAATTAACGTCACACTGGAGCATTACAACAAAGAGTTAATTAAAACAGGGCATAAGGCTTATAATGGATTCTGAACTGAAAATCCATACAAAAACTGGTTTTCTTAGCATCAATATGCACCTGGCTTGAGTAAAACTTAAGAACATGGTCTGGTCCCTTGCCAAATTGGCGCCTAAAACTTTGTTGCCAAATGTCTATTTGACAAAGCCTATGGGTTACCATATTCCATAATTGCTGTTAATTGGCAATGATACCGTGTTTTTCAATCTAACTGGCTTTTGAATTAAAAGAACATTTGTGATAACTTTTCTGCAAAGTTGGATTAAGACTTTTTCCTGCTTCTTACAGCTTTAAATACTGGTCCCATAAAAACGAAAAATTAGTGTTTCACTGAATTGGGGAAATCTGGTGTTTGTGGTGATTCTTGATTTTTTTTAAAAAGTGAAGCTGAAACCCTCATCTTTGTTTTCTAGCTTCTTATATTGGAAGAGATGAAAACTATTCACTTCATTAACTCATTTAGATCATTGCAAAATTTAAACGAGTTGTATAATTTATTCATTTATAATCCGATAATGCACTCACATCAAATAAAAATACCTACATTCGATTGTTGGTCGATATTTAATGAAATAATTCTACACTTGAACTGATAAAACGTTGGTCAGTTTAATTTTGACTTTGTAACACAAAGTTCACAAATAAAGTAACAAGCCACATCTGTTCTTCCTCAAAACAGAAAATAATATATCTCCGCATTTAAATGTAGGTGAACAATATGAAATCACTGAGATTCACCATATTAATCATTCATATTGCGTGCGCAATTGTAATTTTTCCGCTGATCGCAGCCTCTTTGCAATAAGGTTGATGCAAAATAAAATAGGAAACATTTTGAATGAAATAAAATAATCTACAGAAACTAGATTACCTGTGCCGACCACCACCACATCAAAATAGTTGGGTAGGTCATCCATCATTTTGCAGGTATTTTCAGATTAACCAATCATGGACAAAACAGGGTGAAAAATGTTCAAGGAATAGATTACTAATTTTGATTTTTTATATGACAAAGGTACAATTAGCTGTATTTTACAGAAACGGTTATATTTATGAAGTGACAGCCGATTCCTGTTAAGAAACTAATATCGACATTAAAAGTGTAAACAAAGCTGTCGACAATGCTATAGTAAAAGTTGAAGTGTTTTGCTTGTAGCAGATTTCACGAGTCTAATGATGGTAGTTGAATTTACGTCAAACTGAATCAATATAACGGGCTATTAGCGATGGTCCGGGAAGGATTCCGAAGGGAAAGATCCGAATCGAAGGAGAGATTTAAGAACACGACAAACTTCGAAACTCTCTCCACACAACGCCAAAATGAGGATATTTGAGGTCAAGACAGAATTAGCTTGTACCATTCCCCACGTACACGACGGGGGGTATTTCAATTAACTTCACACTGGAGCAACGCAACGGGCTATTGGTGACGGTCCGGGATCAATCCCAAAGGGAAAAATCCGAGGACAACACCACGTAATTTTGAACCATGGTCAGATGACGAGGCAACACCTGAGCTGGCACCCCACTCTCCAAACTTCCACACCAACGTAAACGAAGGTCTTTGGTTGAATCAAGTTTCGAACTCGCAATTCTCCGATTGCTAATCAGCTGCTTTTCCAACCGGGCTACCCCGGCCTCATCAAACCAAACAGATTAACCAATTAAGACACTTTATTCTCAGCATTTGACACACAAAAATTATTTTGTAAAATAGGGTAGGGTATTTGGGTATTTCAATTAACGTCACACTGGAGCAACACAATGGGCTATTGGTGACGGTCCGGGATCAATCCCAAAGGGAAAGATCCGAGGACAACACCACGTAATTTTGAACCACGGTCAGATGACGAGGCAACACCTGAGCTGGCACCCCACTCTCCAAACTTCCACACCACGCCAACGTGAGGACATTTGAGGCCACGACAGATTTAACGTGCACCAGCCCCCTTTGTACACGACGGTGTTTGGCTGGATTCGAACTCGCAACCCTTCGGTTGCTAGTTCGTTACTCTTCCAACCGGGCCACCGCGGCCCCTTTTGTAAAATAGAATATAGGATTGCAGGTAGGTATTTTAATTAACGTCTCACTGAAGCAACACAGCGGGCTATTGGTGACGGTCCGGGATCAATCCCAAAGGGAAAGTTCAAGGACAGCACCATATAATTATGAAACACGGTCAGATGACGAACATTTTTATAGATAAAGTGTTAACGTGTAGTTCAAATTTGAAAGTTTAATTCTTTAATAGGTAATTATTTTAATTAACGTCACTCTGGAGCAACTCAAGTTCTTTAAAAAGCATAAATCTATTAGCAAAGAAGATGAAGCAAATCTACCAATCAGAGCAATGTCAACAATAAATTTGTTTCGTGAAAGGAAAAATTCACTAACAGCTGTAGCGACTGAGTGTATCATGCTGCGGGAGATCTCGAAATTTTGTCATTTCCTTTTCTTTTCTACCAGACTGACGTTCTGAAAATAACTTTGTACTCTCAGTTTTATGAAAAAAGAATTATGAATATGAAATTGCATTTTGTTTTAACTTATATTTTCTACCTCTTTACTTTGACAAAGACAGAAGAAAACAGGAAGCTTCTTTTTGTACAGATTGTGAGTATTTATTTTAAATTCAAATTGTTCTGTAAAAAGAAAAAAGCAGGTACTAATTTTAGTGATTTTCAAAAAGACCTGTTATAAAAACTAAAATAATTAGATCTAAACTATAAAATGGTCGATTTGCAATGTAAGATTGTTGCATATATCTGTCATCGTTTTCGAAAAAATTAAATGTTAGCCACGTGTAAGGATTTTTACAAAGGAATTGTAAACGACAGTATTTATTTTCACAATGTAGTGTAACTAATGTAAAGTTACGAGAATCGTAAAATTTTTATAAACTAAAATGATAATATTGCTACTGATAAGTTTTCTAAAAAATGAGTTATATTGAATTTCTGGAAAAATCATATGGGTAAAATGATGCACATAACCTTTGGTGAAAAACATGGGATGTTTAGTTCGTTTGAAATTTTGAATTGACTTTTTTATCTCCAATGCTCAGAGTTTTATCAAAACATTTTGTATAAATAATCAATGCTTCTAAAATTTCAATAATAAAAGTGTCATGATTGATTTATTTACTCACATAACACTTTTTCTTAGTTTTTGGTATTGATAAGTTTAGTCATCAAAATTCTTCTTTTTATCATTTAAAATGTCATTAAAAATGAGTCATGACTGGAATTTTTGTTAAGATATAAACTTGTTGAACTGTAAATTATTCATGCAAAATATTCTCTCAAAATTTTACTAAGGAGCAGTGGGTCAAGAGTTGTCAATTTTAGGATTTTTTAAATGTAATTTCGATTAGTACGATTTTTATGTACTTTTAATATCTATTGATCATTAGTATGATTATAGGAACAAAGTATAGCACCTGTATAATTTTGTAGACTAAGTTTATTTTTTGTTTTGTCGCTGTTTTCAAGTTATAAAAACTTAATGTTCTCCAAATCATTAGAATTAGATGTTAGCAAATTTAAATATTTAATATAAGTCTTGCATTTAAGTAAATGAGCTTTAAATTATTTTAAAATTCCTTTTGAGTCCAGTGATTGGAAAATTGAAGCTCAAAGTGAGGAAGTACCTGCATTGAAATTTTGAATTTATGGTTTTGTAGCCATTTCTATCATGTGTGTAGTTTACTTTGAAAATGCAAATTTGATGCAGCTTGGTTATTTCTGACTCCTACATCAAGAAACCAGCCAACCAACTGAAAACTTTATACTTATTAGTTACTTAGAACTTGCATTTTTGAGTAACTGGTACATCTTAATTATTTGATATGATGTTTTAATATTTAAATTTTCACAAAGATGTGCTAAAAATTAATGGTTACAATTCACAATTTTAAAAACCAATTTATTAAGTTTCTGTGATGTGCTTTATGCTTTAAATGGGTTATAAATCAACTTTTATATTCCAAATGTATTTTTACAAAACAAAATAGCATATTTTTAACAGAATCGAAAGATGACTACAATTTTGCTAAACAAAATATATTACTGTCATCTGAGATATCAGCAGTCCAATCAAACAAACATCAGAAGAGCTACAATTTTTAATGATTTATCTGTAGATCTTATTGACCCAAATTTCTTAACATATCTGTTATATTTACAGAAACTGATATTTTCTAAGAGAAATATGTCATCAACATGGTCGTATAGATATTTTCAAAACGCGTTTTCAGACTTTACGCACTCGCAAACATTTCTATCTACAAAACTCATCTAATCTTTTTATTCTTTGTAAATATTCTTATCATTCTTTTATCAGCATTTGGATTCTCATGATTTCATTGCTAAAATTGGATTTGTGATAGTACAGTTTTAGTTTTACATTTGACGATATTTCTTTTTCTTTAGTTCCTTTTCTTTTTATAACAAAAATTGTGTTTCATAAACAGTTCTCAACAGTTAACTACAAAATTTTCAAGCAATTAATCATGATAACCACATGATTTAAGTATTGTTATGAAAAATATGTGTTGTGGAAATGATTTTATTGCTGTTAATTTCTGATAAGCTGGTTTCAGATTTACATTCAATTTAAATCAATGCTTTAAGTTATAATTTTTAATTAGATAAATAGCTCTAAACAGTTGCATGACTTCACAAAATTAAATAATGGAATGTCTGCTGTGAAAACTTAAAAGTATTTATGATCAATTCCTTTGCAATATATGTATGAATAGATATTGTACATTTTAAACTGATCTGTTGTGTTTAGAATAAAAACTACACTTCTAAATTCAAGGACACATCAGTATAAACAATGGTGCCAACTTGGGTTGGCACCATTGTTTATAGACCTCAGGTGCCAACCCAGTTGCTTCTGTGTTTTGGAATTATTTGTTTTTACATTTCAGAACATTATCAGTATGTTTGTTGTATTTATTCCATCTGTTGGAAGGGGACAACCATAAAATTAAGGTGTTTGAGCCCCAGGATTTTGTACCCCTGTCTTTGATATGGTAGCCAAGGACTATGAGTGAGTCATATTTGGTTGATCGCTTTATCTGAAAAATGGTGTAGTTATCTCAAAGGGGTACTGACCCCTCAAAATATTAGAGTTACTTCAAGGGGAGTTAGGACGTAGCATTCCTGGTAGTGTTTTGTTGTAATAATGGATTTAGTTACTTGTAGATAATGCTTTAATATTTTCCTCTCGAATTCGGTGGGGGAGGGGGCAATTGGGACTTAGTGGGTATGCCCATTGCATTAGCAACCTGTGAGTTGAAGGCAGGCAGGTTCGATTCCTGCCTGCATTCCTCCCATGGTGTATTTCTCTTTACCGTGTCAGTAAAACTTTCATTATGTGTATGTCTATTACTTGATAATGTATGTCTTGTGTCTGGCGAGCATGGCTAAATATAGCCCTTGCGCCATAAAACCCCCAACAAACCCATTTGGTGGGAGAGATGACTACTGACAGGGCCGTAACTAGGGGGAGCAGATGGGGCATGTGCCCCAGGTGCCAGATTGGGGGCGCTAAACTGGCCAAGTATTTTTTTTACTGTAGATATTCACGTATGTGATAAAAAATGAAGACGGGGGGCGCCAAGGCGAGTTCTTGCCCCAGGTGGAAACTAGCCTAGTTACGTCCCTGACTACTGACTCTCTATAAAAGTTTGAGGGGTTTAGGATCATTCTATTGATAAGTAAAACTAGTTGAAAATCGTTGTTCTTAAGTATAAAGTTTTCTTTAGATATTTTAATTTTCATCTGTAAACCGAATGTGCTTTCCTTGTAGCTTTTCCGTCATGGAGACCGTTCACCTATTAATCTATATCCTAGTGATCCAAATCCTGCAAGTTTTTGGCCAGAAGGTCTAGGAATGTTAACAAAAGTAAGTTTTCAATGCATTTATATGCAATTTGTGTGACAAAATTTCAAAATTCAAACTGGTTTGTAATGAAGGAACAAGATATTTTAAAATTAAACTTCCCTGTGTAAAGTATGTCACTGCTTATAAACATAAGTACTAATGTAGAAGGAAAGTTTATCGAATTTGACTAAAATCTCATTAGCATCTTAAACGGTTCAGAATTTGTAACCAAATCCTATCTATTATATCTCTCTTTCCTCTTAAATTAAGTTATACACTAGCATCAGACTAAATATATTTAGTATATATAAAAGGTGAGGCAAAATTAAGAATACTAGGTAACATACTTGTTGACCTGAGTGAGTGGTTCCTGTTAGTTTCCAACGTAATTATCTGTTGGCAATACCATAATTTTTTTCATAAATAAAATACATAGTCATTACACATTTATAAATAAGTAAAATTGCAGCTTTGGAAAATTGGATTGATTGGAAAATTTTTCATATTTGTCACACTAGAAAGAATTTTTTCTTTAATCCACCTAATACTATTAAGTGTGTAAAATTAAATGAGGTGCACAAACTGAGTTTTGTTAAAAATAATCTCATACTATGCTTGATTTTACTAAAACATGAACATTACATTAGCATCTTAATCATTGTGAGTTAATTTCTCAATTTGTCATTATGTAATTTTAGTTTTTACTGTGTCTGGTCTACTGTTTTAACATATCAATATTGATCAAATCCTTTTCAACAGCTTGGAAGAAAGCAGCACTATGCCTTGGGGAAATATTTCCGTACAAGATATCAAGATTTCATAACTTCAAGTCCACTTGAGGCAAGTTGAAACATTATCAATATTTTTATTTCAAAATAAACACTAATTTATTTAATGAAAATTTAAATGAACTGAAGTACTTTATTCTGCATTTAAGTATGATTGTTTTTTAAAACTATGCTATGGTTTGGTAAAGACATTGATCAATTTTATTTTTAATGATATTTTAGTCTAGTTCTAATTGTTAATCACTTTTAAAAACTATCTTTCAGTTTATCATAAAACTTTATTGTATGTGGTGTAATTGCTTAATCAAATGCTAGCAGAATTATCCGGTATTGCTTAGGTTGTTTTGATTATATATAAGTTGAAAGTGATCAGTTATTAATAACTTCTAATTCTCTTTTATGGAAAAATGTATTCAGCATTTATTACATGGAAAAGAACACTACTGATTATTCACCTTTGTGAATTATACAATTAATTCTTGATTCAGATCTGTCATATCCATTTAATACATTCCACTTATGTACAGATGAAATTACTAATGTAAATGAAGAAATAAGTTATTATGTATTGTTAATATGTAAGATTATTTGATGAATATTACATCACCAGTCTTGTAAAAAGTATGTTTATAACACCTCTAAGTAATCTGACAATCATTGTATTGAAATATTTGCTCTGAGATTTCCAACAAAAATTTGCATCAAAATTTTTTCAAACAAAATTACACTAATGTAGTGCCTAAGATATTTTAGGCAACTCATCTGCATACTTGGAAAATTTTAATTTTCTTACTTTTAAAATTATCCTACAATCTCTCCAGATACCATATATACAAAATTTTGCCGCTTGCTGCAAAACTAATTTTCTAAACTTCAAACTTACATGAACTGAATATAAATAGATTTTAAGTGTCTGTTTCTTGAATTTTCTTTTATAATTCTGTTATTTATATGAGACCATTTGAGTACCCTGTATAAAACAATCTCGTCCAGATATGGCCCTTGTGCCATAAAATCTAACCAACTAACCTGTATAAAAGTTTTTTATTGCTATATCACATTCTTATTATTTTATGTGTTTATTACAGGTCAATGTGACAAGTTCAGAAGTTGATCGATGTATGAAAAGTGCTGTAACAAATATAGCAGCTTTTTATGCTCCAGATGCCAAGTGGGAATTTGTGGAAAACCTAGACTGGCAGCCCATACCTGTTCACTACATTCCAAAACCCTCAGATAAAGTAAATATGCCTTTTTACTTTTTGTATGGTGCATATTTTTAGATTGTAATTTACTTTTTGAACAATTAGACATTTACTTACTAGATTATCAAATCAAACCTAAAATTTGAATTTAATTTCACATTACAGTTTTAAATTTCATATTGCAGTATTTGGAGACTGATAGCATTTGTCCCCGAGCAACTGAGGAACAGAAAAGAGTTGTTGAATCTCCTGAAGGACAAAAGTTTATAGCTGAGCATAAGGTATGTGTTTACTGAGTTTTAGGGTATGTTTTTTGCTTGAATCTTTTGTCACCTGACTTGGTTCGTGTTGAAGACTATTTAAATAAAAATTATAATTTCTAGTTCTCTCATTCTTCATTATTTATATGAGAGTTTTTTTTAACCCTCTCAGAATATGCAGCCCGAAAAAATTCCCTCACGGCAAGCGGTAGACCCGAAATATTCTGACATTTCGCTCATCCAAACATTTGGGTCTATCCCCCAAAACCACTCAAACTGTACATCAGCATGCCACCTGGAGGATTAAGCAAAAGAAGCATAATGAAACTAACTATAAACTGTAAATCTTTCAAAACTAGCTCTACAAGCACAAAGTACCCTCAGAAGTCATCATCAAGTAAGGTATTAGACTAGTTTTCATATTAAGCCAAATAAATAAAGTCACACATTTTTTTGAAATTGCACAAATTATACTAAATCTTTAGTATTGTGCATAATTTCCTATCTAATATTTTTTATAAATTTACTCTTGGCTGTTTAGAATATTTCACTCATAAGCATTATATATTTAGATTTTATTAATGTAAATACATACTATATGATAGCTAGAGCCCATATAATCCTTTTATGAAAGCAGAAACAATAGTAATTCTGTTTAATATATGGCTGTTTCTGCTTTGATTGGGTTGACTGCTTGAACTTTACCTGGTTTTGTCATATCAAAACAGGCAAATGTCATCTATTAAAATTCAACAAGGTGTTTAACCCTAGCAGACATACAAGAGAAAGGTGTGCCGGTGTTAGATTAATGAAAATCAATTTAATTTGGTTGAATAATTAATTGGTAATCAATTACTGGCTTGTACCTCTTTTGGGCTGTTATTTTCTAGAGATGATAATTTACAGACGTATCTTTCATAGGATAAGTACAAAGGTATTCCTTGTGGATTATTTGGTATACGGGGATTAACAGTAGATATGTCAACATAAGTGGATCTAATTGATTCATGTGACAAAATATGACCTGTGAGCTTGTTTAATTATACTTTGATTGTCGCGAGAGGGCGCCACTGTTGGTATGGTATGTATAGACGTTTTTGTGGCAGTGTAAAAAGAGAGAGACATTTTGAGTAAGTGATGAGAGAAGTCGGTCTGAGACCGTTCGTTGCGAATGTTATTTTACGGAGGACCAGTGGGTCGATTCATATGTGAAAGAGGCACAGGGTGCCATGTATATATATTAATTGTACATAAAGTTATATATATATATATATATATATAAAGATTATTAGATTGAATTTCCGTGTTGCCATCCATCGAGACGCCTACAAAGTAGTTCGTCGGTCGGAAATAAGCGACAACAGACCATAGTGATAAACCAAACCCAAGTATTTTTATTATAAAACATTGATTTTAGTTACCTTTACTGAAGATGGTTTTGTTTGATTCTCATGGACATAGAGACTGTTGCTGCCTTTCTTTTTGGTGCTAGAAATGTTTGACTCCACTAAAAGTTAAGCTAAAAATATTTCAATAATTGCAATTATTTTAAATTATACTTGTGTATTAATAAGGAAAGTGTTTCAAATTGGAAGTACATCTGGTAGATTCTTTTATCAACCAATCAAAAGGTTATGTAAATTTTCAACTGCACTTTTACCCTCTGAGTGTCTCTAGATTTCCAAGTAGTGTAGTATTAATCTTACCCTTCATCACATATTTAATGACTAAATAGGCGCATCTACTTGTTGAAGAATCCTGTGAAGCATTCTGTTGGTCAAGAGGGTTTAAACTGGTTAGATGTCGTGCAAGGAAGACTACAGGTTCCAAAACAGATATATGTTGTACCCCTCAGAAGTTTAAACTTCTAAATTTAGACTGAAAAAAATAAATGTTCCATTAACAGAGTTAAGAAATGTTGTAATAGGTTATATCTTTTCTATATACGTACATTCGATATTATATCTTTCTCAGACATTAAAAGACTAAACAATTACATTACTCGTTTTAGAGATACTGAATCATATATCATGGAAATTTCTGTTGTAGAAATTTATTTTGTGCATTTTGCATACAGAGAAATTTCTAATGTGTTACATGTAACTGAATTTCAGGTGGGTGAGTAGCTCAACCTGGTGGTTTTTTTTTTAAAAGCTATGAGTGGCACTTTTTTTATTTTCCACAAGATGTGCTGTGTTGCATTCTATAACCTATCCTGGATGTTTTTCAACCCTAAATACTCATTAGTCTTAAACGTTTTCCTGCTAGAACACCATGTAATCGTGCTTGATTTAGTTGTTAAATTTGTAGATGTCCATCTCCAAACTTGCCTTAAGTAAGTAAATTTTAAAAAATTTTGATGCAAAAAGCATTTTAATTAAAGGAATCTTGATAAAATATCATTAATGGGGAGCTTCTTAATCACAATTTTGCATAATTTTTAATTTTGTAAATTATCAAAAGCAAGGTATTTCGTTCTTTGTTAGTAAAACTTGCCTTGGGTGTGTATGTACAGTCGCAGGAAAAAAACGAACCACCCCACCTTATTTCGAGCGCTATTTATAGTAGAGAAAAATCATAGGTATCATTCAATAGGGAATAACGTCCTCTAAATTCAAAATAATTGTATAGGGGGCCGTCTCCATATCAAATTTTGCATTAACTGCAAAATTTCCAATGGCAACACCATGTTCCGATGCCGCAATGAGATTCTATATCATCAAATAGTCTAAATATGAAATTTCATGAATTTAATATCGTTATATCCCGAGATATTCAATGTTGAGGCTGTTGTCAATTTCAGGGATCATCTCGACATTGAATGTCGCTATTCGTAGATCGGGATTATTTGTAGTTAATTGGGAACTGTTTACTTGATGCTTGACCGAAAGAAGCCTTCAAAGAAAGGTTCGTTCTTAACATAATATTCCTTTTCTAAATACCGAAAATTCAGAGATTCAGGCCGCAGTTTGAATATCAATGTTTTCACAAAATAACAATTAGTAGCTGTTATCGAAATTCTTAATTGTTAGTAAGTTATCCAAAATATTAGCAGCTATCTATAACTGTTATTGCGATAGCAGTAGAGCAAACTAATTTACAGTTAATAATTGTTAAAATTGTCTGTTTATGTCGATTTCTGTCAATACCAATTGTTATATTTAGTTGCTAACGGTTTGTGCCACATGCTAATGACAAATGTTAATATTAACTGCTAATAATATCTTTATCGCAAGTTAACAATAACCGTTAAGACTGTTAGCATAAAATCAGTTTTCACCCCTCTCTACTATTAGATTGGTCATTGTTCAAGTGTACCACACGTTTTTGAAAAGAAATGGACAAAGATTCTTCCAGGCACCATTCAATGTATTTTTGGAAATTTCATCCCAAGATTTTCCAATGATTATTACATCTAAAACTTTAAATTGTTTCCAAAAGTCTCTAACAGGATATCTCACTGTTTTGCCTCATAGCTTCATTCAGATGTGCAAACGAACGCCTCGTGTAGTAAGCCTTGAATGTTTTGATGACTCCCTGGTCCATCGGTTGAAGCAAGCTGGTCGGCAAAAACACAACTTTCACATTGCAGGAGAATCATATTTACTTCGTTTGGACGACATAGGTTTTTTAAGGGTTTAGAAAACGTATACCGAAACAATCTTCACTTTCCTCTATCGTAATCGTGCACGTAGAGTTCGCGCGAAACGCCTCCAATGCGCATCCCGGCAAGAGAAACACTAAAGATAGCCGGCGGCAGAAAAAAAAAGAAAAATTGCCAAAAGAAAAAAAAAATTCAAGAACCGCGTAACTCCGAGTTCACGTAAGTCGGGGTATTTACTGTACATTTTGTTTAGGTTCCTTAATAGCAACATGGGGTACAAAATATCAGCGCTATAGGATATTTTTCGGAAGATATCAATAAAGTCTGAGAACTGATTTAACATTAGAAGCTCCAAACTTTCTGTACTCATAATTCCCAAACGGTTCAACCGAATATCATGAAAGTGTCTAGTTATATTTTAATATACATTCGAAATGTGAAGAAATAGGGGGTTGCTATTCGAAATTACGAAGTTGGTTTTCAATTTAATATGAAGACGATCCTTTATGCAAATTTTGTGGATATGAATTTATAGAAGACGTTATTCCCTGTCGAATGTCATCTTTGAATTTGCTGTATTGTCAAAATTGCTCGAATGAAGAGGGATATTTCGTTTTTCTTTCTGCGATTGTACATTACTTGACATTGTAAAGTAGGTAAATCTGGTACAGTAGACTCATCAAGTTGTAAAGATAATTGAATTGTTTTTTAAATATCACATAAGACTTCCATATTATGGGTCATTTCATCAATTCGTCTTTGCTGTGTTACTACTCAAAGGAGTTTTCTTGATAATATTAGACGCCAGTATACAGGGTCTGACTAACAGTTTGTTGGATCAGTTTTTCGACAGTACACGGTTTTCCAATATAGCGATAAGTAAGGAAATGCTGTTAGAAGCGTATAACCCGTTATTATCTTATTTGATGTGACTGAAAACATACCTGTTAATGTAGGTTGTTTCTAAATTTTTTTTGATTACTTGGAAATAAGATATAGCTATCGTATGTTGTCGCTTATTTCCAACCGACGAACTTCTATGTAGGCGTCTCGATGGATGGCAACACGGAAATTTAATCTAATAATCTGTATATACAATTAATATATATACATGGCACCTTATGCCTCTTTCACATATGAATCGACCCACTGGTCCTCTGTAAAATAACATTCGCAACGGACGGTCCTAGACCTTCTTTTCACATCACTTACTCAAACCGTCTCTCTTTTACACTGCAACAAAAACGTCTATACATACCATTCTCACAGTGGCGCCCTCTCGCGACAATCAAATTATAATTAAACAAGCTCACATTCGGCCTTTCCTGACAATCATTCGCTCTCGAATGTGCTACTAATATTATAAAATAATATAAGTATATTAATAAACATGATTGGAAAATTATAGAAATCATGCACATGATTATCAAACTACATAAATCAGCAATAACCAAATAAATCAATTAATTCAATATAAAAAAATCAACAAATAACAAATAAATCAGTTAAATTCAATATAAACAAATTGAAGTTAAGGTTGAATCAGTTATATTCAACCAGTTATTTATTTTTAATTATTATTTTCCGTAGAAAATTGTCTTAGTACAGGCACGCTTTGGATTATGTCTCAGTTCAGAGTCACTAAGTTTGTTGTCTGAAAAATCACTGAGTTCATCTGATGAGTCCTGTATCAGAATCAGTTTGGTTCGGCCATGCCTTTAACTGGCTTACGTGTGTAGTAGTGGTGTAAGAATGTCCCTTGCTCTTTTCCCCAAGTTGAGTGATTCTGTAGGTGTCGCTTGGTTGGGTTTTTGTTGGTTCTCCTGTCGGTATTGGAGCTTTTTTCATAACAACTTCTCCTGACTAATAAGCAGTTGTTCCGCATTTCTTCCTTGTCATGAGCATCCTTCATCTTTTTCTGCATATCGTCTATTCGCTCTCGAGTCGAGATTTGTATCTCCGCAGGATCAGTCCATCCTTCTGCACTCTCATCAGCTTGTTTTCGTAAAATTCCATCATTAAATCTTGGTGAGTAGCCGTGTAACATTTGGAAAGGGGTCTTGTTAGTTGTTTTGTTTAAGACATTGTTTAGATTTCTTTCCACTTCTTTCATTCTCAAGTCCCAGTCTTTGTGTCTATGGTCTTCCATGGACGTTGCTATGGTTGGGTTAATGGTACAATTAGCTCTCTCAACCATCCCATTACCTTGTGGGTGCTTTGTGGAGTTTAGAGTATGAGCTATGCCATCATTTTCTCGACAAAACTTCTCTAAACCTTGTGAGGTGTAACTGGAACCCCGATCACTAATGATTCGATCTGGTAAACCAAAGTCGTTGATGAAGTTTTTCAATGCCTTCTGAATGTAGCTGTATTTCGTACTTTTCACAGGTATCAATCGTAAGAACCTCGTGAAATTATCGATGATGATCAGTAAGTGTTGGTTACCTCTGGAACTTCTTACAAATGGACCCAAGTGATCGACGTGAGTTATGGAAAATGGTCTCTTTCCAGGCTTAATAGGATGTAACAGTCCTTGTTGTTTACCTCCGGGAACCTTGTTCACTAAACATTCTAAGCACATCGATATGTGTTTCTTCACGTAGCGCTTCATTCTTGGGAACCAATACAATTCCTTAATTTTACTCACAGTTCTGTCAACTGAAAAATGTCCGATTAGATCGTGAAACTTGACTACAGTACTTTTGCGCATGGATCTAGGTATAACGTAAAGCAGTCTGTCTTTTATGGTTCAATACAGTCTTTCTCTCTTGAAAACGTAATTTGCAATAATTTGGTTGTCGGCTTTTGTTCTTTCAAATTTTTCTTTCTTGAAAATTAAAATGATCTTATCCAATTCGGGATCTCCTCGTTGAATCATAAGGATTTGTTCGTCAACGGACATCGTTAGATAAACTTCTAGATTCCTTTCGATCAATTCAGTCATCGTGTCATCAGCTTCTAAGGTAGGAGCTCTATTCATTGCATCTACATGAGACATCTTCATACCTGGTCTATGTTTTACTTCAAAATTGTATTCTTGAATAAGATTACTCCACCTGGCAATTTGAAGATTTGCCGACTTCTTTGCGTTCATATAGACTAAGGCTTGACAATCGGTGACGATAGTAAATTTTATTTCGAGCAAGAATTGTCGAAGTCTGTCCAATGTCCACACTATCGCCATCAATTCTAGTTTGCTAGAATGATAGTTCTTTTCAGCCGGTGTTGTCTTTTTGCTGACAGCGTACACTAGATTCCAGCGACCATCTGTTCCTCTTTGTAGGAGTATACCTGAGAGTCCATCAGATGAAGCATCGGTGTAAACCTCAGTCAATGCTTCGGGCTGGTAATGAGCAACTATCGGTTTGTTGGTCAGATTACCCTTGAGTTCTCGAAAAGCATTTTCCTGTTTTTCCGTCCATTCAAAGTCCTTGTCCTTTTGAATTAAACAAGTTAGATGTACTGCCTTCTCAGCATACTTCGGAACAAATCTTCTGAAGAAACCAGTCAAACCCAAGAAACGGCGACCTTCATGAACATTCTTAGGTTGTGGGAACTTCGCTATTGCTTCCACTTTCCTTACTCCTGGCTTTATTCCTTCTTCATTGATCACAAAACCCTTCCCAAATTCGCATTTAGGTAATTTGAGTGTTAAGTTAGCATTCCTTAGACATTAAAGTACTTCTCTCAGTCTTTCCACCATCTCGTACCAATTTTTGGCTGGTATCAATATATCGTCCAAATAACAAAGCTTTTGTGTTCAGTAGTGGCCCTAAGACATGGTGCATTAACCTCTGAAACTCCGCCGGTGCATTAGCTAACCCAAAAATCATTCTTTCAAATTGACCCGTTTCATCCGGTGTTATAAACGCGGGTTTTAATTTTGATTCCTCACTCAATGGTATTTGTAAATATCCGTGAGCGCAATCTAGCGTTGTGAACATTGTGGAATTTGCTAAACATTCAAGTAAGTCATCTATTCTTTGTAACGGGAATTTATCTTTAACTGTTTGATTATTTAATTTCCTGTAATCAACAACTTACCTGTGCTCCCCTGTTTTCTTTTTGACTAATAGTACTAGCATACGGCGAACGTGTTTCAGAAACAATACCGTTTTCCTTCCATTCCCTCACTACATCCTTGATAATCCCCATCTCAGTTGCATTCGTTTTATAAGGTCGTACACTAATGGGTTTACTTCCTTAATACTCATTTTAGTTAGCGTTCTACACCCTAATTCACCCAATTCCAGTCCCTAAACTCATTGACTAACTTCAAAATTTCACTTCTATTCTCAATTGATGTTCCTTCGTCAAATTTAATTTCACTCATTTCAATTAAACGATTATTTTCCTTCATCACGTTTACGTAACAACTCTCATTAACCAAACAAATGGGGTCGAATTCAATAACTCTATCTACACATTGATTTTTCCTCAATAAAACATTGTCATTTCCCATATTACCAACAAAGAATCGTAACACCCTTCTTCTCCCTCTATAATTACCAAGCCTTCATTTACCAAGGTGGTCTGAGCCCTTACAAAATTCACCGAATTTCTTTAAAGTAACACTTTACTAGACGTTTTCAATTCTCTTACGTCCGAATTCTTTTCACATTCCATGTTAGTAAACGGGTTATCCTCTGCATAATAAACATGAAATTTATTCCCAATGCGAGCAAACGATATGTTCTCCCGATCCAAAAATGATCTCCCAATTAACAAGTCGTGCGGTAAAGCGTCGTCTCTAACAATAAGCATTTCAACCCTTTTTACTTCAACGCCATCCAAGGAAATATCTACTGTTGACTTTCCTAGCGCGCGCGGCACACAATTTGACATTCCCAAATCCGTACATTACGTTCGAAGCTGGTTCTATTTTTAGATCTAACTTTTTCGCTACAGAATTCCTACAAATAACGGAATCGCTCCCAGTATCAATCAGAGCTGCAAACTCCAACGAACCCTTGTTTATCCGTGCAATTTTAACGTAAGATGATGTCTCATTGTGTCTAGTCGTCACTAAACTGTGATCTCTTTTCGACACGTGGCTTCCTTCATTCCGTTCAATTCTTTCTCCTTGTCTGTTCTCTAATTTGATCAAATTTATTTTTTTGTCTTGGGCATACTCTAGCGAAATGCGTATTTTTATTACAAATGAAACATCTACTATCTTTCTGCATTGGACGCCGCCATTCTGTCTGACTATTATATTTATTATTACTTCCGGTCGTAAATCGTCCGTTACTCAAATTAGGATTTGTTTTTCTTTCATATCAGGCTGACTCATTCAACGGTGATCTCGGTCTAGACGTAAATTCGTATTTTTTTCATACATATTTTGATTTCCGTTTTTGAATTTGGACAAGTTACTTTCGTTTCGTACATTTTCATATTGATCTAGTTTATCCGCTAATTCTGACGATTTAACTATTTTTACCCATTCGTCCACGAAATGTTCTTTCATTACAACGGGAACTTTTCTTTTTAATTGATCTGTTATAATTAACTCTCTAAGACCATCAAAATCATTTACATTAGTTCCGCGTAACCATTCGTCAAAGTAGTTTTGCAATTCATACGCGAAATCTCTCCATGTATTTTTGGGTAGTTTGGCATGGCCAAAGAACTTCTGTCGGAATTTATCCAGACTTAATTTAAACTTTTTTAATAGTAAATCTTTAATGTGTCCATAGTCATTTGAAAGTTCTTCCGGAACTCTCGCGATAATTTGGTTAATTTCATACGGTAATAAATTAACTAAATGACTAACCCAATTCTCAGGACTTAGATTTAAACGTTTCGCTTGTCGTTTAAACAATATGAGGTAAAAACTGATGTCTCCATCCCTCATTTCATATCGTTGCATTATTTTAGAAATCATGCAATTACTAGAAATTTCATTTTGGTTTCCATTTTCGCTTTCGTTAGATACGTTACCTTGTTCTATTCTTAATTTGGTAAAGATGTAGAATCCGAGACATGTTTGTCGCCAAGCAATTTTTGTTGCCAAATCAAGATGGCGTCTTAAGCCAGTATGTTCGTTAAAAAAAAAACGTCGACTTTCCTACGCGAAACACCTTTTGCATAGGGTTGCCATAAAGCTTAATCAAAACAAGGTTACCATGTTTGGCGATAAATCGCCACGGTCTCGGATTCGACATCTCGCCCCTTAAGGTATTTTTCTAGTTCGAACTGTCTTTCTAATTCACGTTCGTTTAGCTGTCTTTCGAATTCACGTTCGTTTAGCTTTTGATTTTCTTCTCTGGTACTTACTATCGTTTTTAACAAATCACGCGTGAATTCCTCATCATAATCCTTACTTTTCGTAATTAACTCTCTAATTTCAACAACGACTGCGTGATCAGGTAATTTTATATTTAATTCTTCCGCTAAAGAAATTAAATCTACCTTTTTCGATTTTGCAAGAAATGCCATTTTTACACACTATTTCAAAGTTCCTTAACCAATTTAACACATAAAATAAATAAACTAAACTCCTCAACACAATTTCACCCAGAAATTAAAAAATAAATTGCACCAAGACGGAGTTTCAGAAATTTCATGCCACATACCTTCTTAAATTGTTAGGAGTTAGTCCCGAGTTCCGTTTGTACATACAGCGTTGTTCGGCTTCCAGATGATTCGTTTAGACTTCACACTGATTAAGTCTTTGTTGTATACATGTAATTGTTCCATCCACGGTCAAATATCCCACTTCTGATTCTTGTCGCTTATTTCCAACCGACGAACTTCTATGTAGGCGTCTCGATGGATGGCAACACGGAAATTCAATCTAATAATCTTTATATACAACTTTATGTACAATTAATATATATACATGGCACCCTGTGCCTCTTTCACATATGAATCGATCCCTGGTCCTCCGTAAAATAACATTCGCAACGGACGGTCCCAGACAGTCTTTTCACATCACTTACTCAAACCGTCTCTCTTTTACACTGCAACAAAAACGTCTATACATACCATACTCACAGTGGCGCCCTCTCGTGACAATCAAATTATAATTAAACAAGCTCACACGTATAATGAATATAGAAAGTAAGATATCTATCTTATGATAGTAAGTGTTAAAAATAAGATACATCTATCTTATATTGAGAGTTGAAAATAAGGTAATTTATCTTTTAATTTTTCCGTGATCTTTTAATCTTGAAGATTTCATCGATATATTGGAAAAAAACTGGAAAATCAGACACATTGCTGATGTTTTGTTTGTGGGTAACTGAATAGCACCATACTCCAAATATTCGACATTATACTGTCTATGTTTCTTTGGTTACACCATGAGTTTTTTTCACGTTGGAAAATGGGGTGCCGGCTCAGGTTTTGACTTTGTCATCTGATCGGGGCTCAAAATTTCGATGTGTTGTCTTCGGATCTTTCCGTTCGGGATTGATACCTAACTATCGCCAATACCCCGTTGTGTTGTTCCAATGTGACGTAAATTAAAATACCTACCACCATGGGTTTATCTGTAAAAAATCTACCATTGTTTTTATGTTCTAAGTCGTGTCAAGAATATTCACAATTTTTTATTAATGCGAAAGTTAAAAGGACGAGAATTTCCGGTAAAAAGAACTTGAAAACCGCAATTCCATTAGAATAATATCTTTGTATGTAATCAGTAGACCCTGTAAATAAGCTCTAAAATAGTTAGGTGTTTCATTTGCTTTGTATCAAATTGAAAACTGCTTGCCACACAATTTGAAAACCGCCTTCTAACAATGATTTAAACCTTATCTATGTAATTGTTAATATACAGTGAAGAGCCCGAGAAACAGGTACAGACGAGCCTATGCAGAATACATAGCAACGCCACCTAAGCACGCCATTGGTCGCGTCTGCCAGTGCACATATAAAGCGATAGACATCTGGAAACATCTACAGCTGTTTCCGCCGTGAGAATGGCAAGTTATTACGACTTGTATGATTTTCAGCGCGGTTTTATAGTTGGAGTTCGTGATACGGGATAATTTTGCATTTTCACGAACTACCGTTTCATAGATGCACCGCTACTACAAGAAATTTGGCAAAACTTGTAACTTACGAGGGCAGTGTTAAAAGACGATGAAGTGACCGGCGTCGGCTGGCAAGAATCGTTTTAACGTGATGGGCATGCAACACTGCCTCAAATAGCATCGGAATTCAATTCTTGACCCCCAAAAAACAGCTTGAGGATCGTGCAACGTTCCATCAGAGATACGGGCTTTAGTAGCTGATGCCCAACACGAGTACCCTTAATGAATACTCGACACATAACTATGCGCCTAGCTTGTGCTCGAGAACATCCCCACTGATGACTGGAAACGCGTAGCCCGGTTTGATGAGTCGCGTTTCCATCTGTTTCGGGCAGATGGAAGGATCCGTGTGGGGAAAACTCCATGAAGCCATGTATCCCGCATGTCAACAGGAGATTATACAAGCTGATGGTGGATCTGTACTAGTATAAGGTTTGTTTAGCTGGCATTCAATTGAACCCTTGGTACGTTCTACAAACGTCTCTGCCAGGTTAACGCTGCGTGCATCCTTTGTGACGAGTTACATCCTTCCATGTTTTGCGTTCATTCTGATGGGTTTGGCCTCTTTCGACAGAACAATGTTCCGTCACATAAGTCTAGACACGCCAAATTATAATTAGAGTGTCACTCATCTAAGTTTGAGGTCTTACCATTCCCACCTATGTCACCAATAGCCCGTTGTGTTGCTCCAGTGTGACGTTGATTAAAATACCTACCTACGTCACCAGATCTCAACGTTATCGAACACATCTGAGATGCCGCCAATCAACAACACGCTGTGGGACACAGAAAGTCCTATACCTCGGAACACAACAGAATTGTGAACCGCTCTGCAGGAAGTATGGTATTCACAACGCCTACAGATTACTTCCGCGAACTCGTGGACTCCATGCCGTGGTAGCCCAGTTGGAAGAGTACTAGCCCGGACTAGCAATCGGAGGGTTGCGAGCTCGAATCCAACCAAAGACCGTCGTGTACAAATGGGGCTGGTGCACGTTAAATCTATAGCGGCCTCAAATGCCCTCACGTTGGCGTAGTGTGGAAGTTTGAAGAATGAGGTGCCAGCTCATGTGTGACCTCTTCATCTGACTGGTTCAAAATTACTTGGTGTTGTCCTCGGATTTTTCCTTTCGGGGGGTTGATCCCGGACCGTCGCCAATAGCCCGTTGTGTTGCTCCACTGCAACGTTAATTAAATACCTACCCGTGGGACGCTTACCAAGTATTTGACTGGTATACCAGTTTTTCTGGCACTTCAGTGTATATACATCGTAACTTATATTTTACCATGTATAATTCTTGCGACAATGCTTCACTGTAGAGTGAGTGTGCCTGTATAACCAAGTGGATAAGTGTTTTGCCTTATATTTTTAAGCGACACATTTTTTAGCATCTTATTGCCCCGCTTTTGTTCCACAACGTCCCCCTTTTTCCCCATAGGCCCATCATTGACCCAAGATTCCTTCAGCGCACCCAAGGAAGATGTAGCGCCTATTTTAGGAAACTATACGTTAGACCATATAAGGAAATGCAAGGAAACTGAAGCAATAGGAATTTCTCAGAATGAAAGTTGATCTCTGTCCATCGACGAACAATGCACTTTTCTAGCAGTATTGCATTCTTGTGGAGTAAGCGGCGATAAAATTGACCTACATTCCCTGTGATCTGAGCCTTGTGGGCTTAATTCTTGTAAAAATATAATGTGCAGAAATAGGTTCTGAGAAAAATTTTAATTTTAAGGTACCTATACCTTTGAAAGCAATTTTTCGAAATTATCACGGAATTTCGATTTTTTGTAGATTTTCTCATTGATTTCTACTGGAAAAAGCATTTTATGGTCGAAAATATTATGTTTAATATTTATTTTTTATAAAAATGGAGTAAAAAATGTTAAACAGCCAAAAATGCCATTTACGCAGAATGCCATATTTAAAAAAAAATTATTTTTCCAGTTTGTAAAATGAATTACGTATCTTCTAAAAACATTGATTCAGGTGTTGAACTACAATCATAACTATATTGTTATATTTAAATAAATTGTGAACTTTTAACGCCAGGCATCTGTTAAAAACATGAAAAAAGCGAAATGCAAAAAATATTCAGGTTTACATCCCGCTCAATTTTTTTAAATGCATATTTCTTAATAATAGTTCAAACCCTGCGGTTTTATGATACAAAAGATATGATGGGGAAATTTCATTTTTGTGGTGGTATGTGCTATAGTTTGTGATTATAATTATAATGGTTTGTTAATTTAATGGTGCTCTCTGAAATTCTAAAATGTAATAAATCGCAATTCTACGCTATGCAAATGTAGTTTACTTATTAAACACATTAAATAAAGTCTTTTATAGACAAAGCTAAATGGTTTGCTCACGAAATGTAAGTTTGTTTTCAAATTTTTATGTATATTTAATGTTGAAGCAGCATAATTTGGACATGTGCTTTATTTGCTGAAACATAGTCCAAAATGGAATTTATGTGATCGTGATATCCTGCCATACTGAAAAACAGGTTTGTTTGGGACACTTGAGAAATTTAGTTTCTGAAATTGGTAATTATGTATTTTGCCATAATAGTTTCTTGACAACTATATTTTATTTTAGGAAATGTTTGATAATTTAACATATAACAGTGGAAATCCCATAGTCAACTGGACAACTGCTTCCTATTTGCATGATGCTCTAATGATTGAGGTAAGTTAAAATTTTCTGATTTCAAAAATGTATCCAACTTTGGTTTATATTCTCTTGTTTGCTCGCTGGTATGTGTATTTCAGATATGTGGAGGACTTAATTAAATTACGATTTGGTATGTTCAAAGGAAAAGTTTCATTTTTGTAACTTCAAAGTTTTCATATTTTTAACTTGTAGATAGTCAAGTTTGCCCGTCACCACGTAGGTTCAACGTTTGATTTTAAGTGTCATGAAATTCGATTCATTCTAATTACATTATTTTCATTACCAATGTTCAAAATATGAAATCGGAATATGTAATAAAATGAGTATAATCCTAAAATTGAATATAACATTTCAATTTCATGCATTCATTTTCAAAATAGACATTAAACATTTTTGTAGGTTATTTAAAATTGGTAAAATAGTAAGAAATCGTTAGCTGTGAATGGGATGCCAGGTTCTAACAGACTTCTATCTTCTAATTTTGTTTTCCTTAATGTCTTCCTTGTTTTGTCGATTTGTTTATCGTTTGTCTTCACGCCGTATTGCAGCAACATAGCGTAACGGTATCAGTATATGATTATTCATGTTTTTGTAGAGAATTAACTATTTGAGTCTCAAATTTGTAATTAGTTCTTAGGCTATATATACCCTTACAATTTCATTGACTTTATATATTAGTTTCCTGCTATGAGTATTTTTTAAATCCTTTTCAGACGTTATATTAAGGTGGCCAACTTTTGGACATGAATTTCAGGGATGTTTAGCCGTGACAAATTTTGCGCATTTTTAGCGGCGTGACATCATTCCTACAAATGTTCATCGAATGGATAATATTAAACAAAACAATTCAGATTGTATATAATTTACATGCCACAATATCGAATAAAAATGTACAAATTTGCATGTTTCATAGTCCCGACCTATAAATATTTGTCCTGATACTGCAGAACTAAGCATTTTTTATCGTGCAAATTTCAAAACCTCTTTTTTACTATAGTCCATTAATTGCTACCTTTAGCTCTGACTTAATTAATTCTAAGATGCTTTGATTTCGCGCGCGTATCAGGAAAAAACCCATTCAGTATGGGCATTTGAGCCTGGGATACTTAAAAACAAGCCGTAGATTTTATTAAGGTTTGGTGTATCACTTTGTTTCTTAAATCACTGGAAATATTCTACCAACATTGTGTTCTATACTTCCTGCTCGTTGTTTCTAATTCTTTTTGGTCATGAGCACATGACATTACCATTCGGAAACGGATATTCCGCAATCAATTAGTGTGCTCTAAACTTTTTATCGATTATTATGTTTTTCGATATTTATAAATGAGCACCTCTAAATCTAAACTGTCGATAGTAATGGCAGTTTATAACGGAATGTGTTAGGCGGGAATAATATATAATTTCAATTATGCAAGCTTTATTTTTAATGAAATAAATGGGAGAAATAGGTTAACACAGGAGCAGGGAGGATAAAAAATAGAAATTACCACTAATACGGGATTTCCCGGGAAAGAAGGAGAGTTTGTCACAACATTATAGTCACGGAATGTACTTTTCAGGGCTGCCACAAGCGACTAAAAGTTGACTTTTTCTACTCTTTTTCAACCTTGGTGTCTAGGGTAGGTATTTTAATTAACGTCACACTGGAGCAACACAATGGGCTATTGGTGACGGTCCGGGATAAATCCCAAAGGGAAGATCGAGGACAACACCACGTAATTTTGAACCACGGTCAGATGACGAGGCAACACCTGAGCTGGCACCCCACTCTCTAAACTTCCACACTACGCCAACATGAGGACATTTGAGGCCACGACATATTTAACGTGCATCAGCCCCCTTGTACACGACGGTGTTTGGTTGGATTCGAACTCTCAACCTCCGGTTGCTAATCCGTTACTCTTCCAACTGGGGCACCGTGGCGACTAGGGATATCATTTTAAGCAAAATCATTTCGAAAGCTTTTATTTCCAAAGTTTCGAAGACTGAAAATTTAGGCGACTTTTTTGAAAACTTACTAAAGGGGGCCAAAATTAAATTCTCGTTTTTTAACCAAATTCACATTTGATAAAAAAAACTGCGTTCTCCAAATTGGTGACATAACGTCTTTTTCACAAAAGATCGCCAAGTTGGCGCTTTATAAGAATCTAAAATTCCAATTCAAGTTTAATAATTAATAGAAATACTTCTGCCTTGTTTTCTACATTGTTGAATATTTAGATTAAAAAAAGAGCATTTATTTTATTTCAAAATGAAATTTCTTTGAGTTTAACGTTTGTTTCATACTTAATTAACACATCATGTGTTTGGGATTATTCATTTCTTATCTGGGCAACTAAACCTGCTACTGAAATATACTTCAAGACTAATTTTGTTGCGTTAAGAATTTATGCTACTAAAGCTACTATTTCACTTGTGCTTAGGTTGTAGCAGCCCTACAACCTAAGCACAACCCTACCATTTCTTTGCTATACTTTCATTCAAATCTATATCGTTTATTTGGCGATTGTTTCATTTTTTTATGACACTAACACACATCTCTTCTACAGAAAAAATATAATCTCACTTTTCCATCGTGGGCTGAACCATTCTGGGATGAACTTATTAATGTATCTGATCTTTCCTTTTTCTGGAGTTATAATTCACCCTTATTGCATCGATTACGAGCCGGTAAGTTTTCTTGTTTTTTTTAATTATTCCGATTTATTGGAACCACAAATCATCCAAATATGTGGATTATTCATACGATTTATCTTTTCTTAAGGCATATGTTGCCACATATGCCTTCAGAAAAGATAACACGTAATACTTTGCATGCCATACTTTGGGAAATTCTAGTCTATTTTTACCTGCTACTCTACAATTTGTTATTTATGAGAAAGTTATCAGTGAGGGTTAAATATTGCTGCAAATATTTTACTTCCCCTTCATTAATTAATAGAATTAAAATTACTTGCAATTGCATGAATGTTGCATAATTCATCTAGGGTATTGCTTGAATTCACATTGTTTCCTTTTATTTTTAAAAAAATGTTTCTACATCCAAAATTTCCATTTAAAGCAATTTTTTCCGTGCACTTTAAAACTTGGGAGCGATTTGGAAAAATTAATTGGAAGCCAACTGGGGAAATGCATTTTCTTCAGTTCACGGTTTAAGTGTTTCTGAATATTCATAAAAGTTGTAATTTGTGTTGCACTACTCATTAAAATATAAGATGGCATAATTAAAAACGACAAGTAATGAATAACAGTTTCTCTGTTAAATTCTTTTAGCCTCACGCCCTAGTGTAATTAGCCCTCAGGCTGCGAAATCCTGACTAGATGGCAAATCATCAATCCGGTATTTCGTACTTTTATTACATTTTGCATTTTTATAAGCACGCTACATATTTTAGGTGTGCTTAGGTGCATGCTTGTTCATTTTGCTATGCATAGTTAGGCATAACTGTTATGTTACTAACAAATGCGTAAATATTTCTATCTGTTGAATACTGTGTTAAAAGTATTATACATAATATTGTCTGTCTGTCACAAGAACCACTAAGTCTGCTTGTCTGTTGCCGGAGAAATGGGCTTTATTCCATTTTCTATTGGGAATGATTAAAGGAATGCATTCAACTTTATCACATTAACCCACTTAGCAACAAATTGGAACTATATGTTTGGTTTTTCTTGTTGCCAAGATCTGTTAACTTTCTGCTGCCAGCATCCTTCAAAAACAATAAAATACAGACATCCATAATCTCAGTGCAGGAATAGTTCTATTCTCATTTTGGACAGACAATACCTAGCTTATGAGTTCTATAAATGTGTAGCTTATGATTTCTATAATGTTCTGTAGAAGTGTTACCTTACACTTCTGGAGAATTTAATGAGTCATTTCATGCAAACAACTAGAGTGACCAACTTTCTGACGTGAATTTAAGGGAGATTATTTAGTCGCCACAAATTTATCGCATTTTTCCAACACGGCGGCATTCTAACAAATGTGTGTGGAATGGATAATATTAAACACAACAATTCATTTACATTGTATATGATATACAGGTCATAATATGGAATAAAAATTTACGAATTTGCATGTCTCTTAGTCCTAATCTATATGGATTTGTGCACTAATGACTGCAGAAATAAGCATTTTTTAAATTTTGTACAAATTTCAAAAATTCTTCATCTATAGTCTGCCGCTATTAGTACCATTAGCTCTGAATGTTACCATTAGTTCTAAGTTGCTTTGATTTCTCTGATCAGTCTAGTGCTCTTCAGTGAAAAAATTCTTTGAGAATGGGCCTGGGAATGCTTAAAACAAAGCTTAAGGTCTTGTTAAGGACCCATTGATTTGGCTTCTTAAATCACTGGAAATATTGAACCAAATTCGTTCTATACTTCCTGTTTTCAATAGAGAAACTGATATTCTGCTATTATTGATTAGCATAAGCTAAATTTTTTGTCGATTATTATGAATAATTTTTCGATATTTATGGAAGAATATACCTCTGAGAGGAAATAATGGCAGTTTATATCGGAATGTATTCGATGGGAATAATGTAATTTAAATTTCGTGTTCTTTGTTATTAATGAAATAAATATACGTGAGAAATAGAAATCAATATGAGAGCCGGGAGCATCCAAAGAAATTAGTTATAATCCGGGAAGTACTGGAGAGTTGGTCGCTCTTTAAACTACTATTATTAATATGCATTTTTTATCAGGTCCACTGATTCAACTAATAATTGAAACTATGCAAAAGAAGATAAATGGTGACATACCAGAACAGAAGATTCAACTTTACTCTAGTGTAAGTTTTTAAAATTATAAATATTTCAACACATTTTTATAATTTTAGGCATTTAGACAGTTTGCTGCTCAAACTATTAAACCAACATTAATTATATAATTTCAAGGGAATTCTCTTTTCAGCGAAAATAATCTATTTTTAATTTTTACGTAGTTTTATTCTTTAGGGTCTTAAGAAATATGTGCTAAATATCAAGTCAAATGTCGCAAAATTGGTCCTGTTATAAGCCATTACCAGAGCTTTGCTCAGACGTAGAATTTAGAGCGTGCGCCACTTCATAAGGATGTTGTAAATGCTATAAAGCCGATTTACAACGATTTGCCATTACAAGATGGTGTTCAAAAGATCATCACATTGTATGGCGCTGTAGTAGCAGATTAGTAGAAAAATACTAAAAGTACTGATATGCTTCCGTTACAGCTCCAAGTGTTTTCGACGCGATATCTCGTCAAAGATTGGTAATTTTTGCGAAGGACGAGATTTCTCGTCGAGACAAAACTGCTCTATTACACCAAGGGCGAATGAAGTTTCATGAAAAGAAAAACAAATTGTCCCCTTGCCCAGAACTAGTGCCGGTTTGTAACAGGTTCTGCATCAGAGGCTGGAACTGCAGCGAAATTTTCGACACGAAGATAAACCACCACCACCACCAGTTGGGGGCGCAGCCCCCTCTACCCCGACATAAGCCATTATAGATTAGCGGAGGCGGCCCCGAGAAATGGACAGGCGAAGGTCTCTCTGAGCTAGAACGAGACTCAATTTGTCAATAGGTCTTAATGACAGTCGACATCAGTCCTCTCCAATTGGAGAATTCAAAGATAATAGTCTAATAAGACGTGAGGGAGGGGTATCTAGATTGCCTCCCTCAAAATAACTGAAGATGCAATAGGGTGCTTCATGCGGATCGACCCTGTTGGTACGCCGAGGCATACAGGGAGGAAATTGCAAATATGCTCCTATCAAAATTTTAGTATAGATATCTAACATGCAAAAATGCAGCTGGCTAGAGAAATTTAGAATTGAGACATTGCTGGATGTTTCAACTCGTTCAGTGCTAAGTGAATAGTTCCCAGCGTCTCATAAGGGCGTGCCTTTACTGGAAGGACTTTTAACCCCGACCTGCATTCGCATTACGTGGAAGGGAACCAGTAAACCTTCCATGGTTGGGTGAGCAGGGACCAAGGTATGCTCTCGGTGGAACCCTCACCGACGCGCCAATCGAAGTTTGGAAGGCACTGTCAACATCTCCCCCATGCGACCGGGTGGGGGGGCGAGGTCCAAAAGCATGGCCCCAGGGTGCCTACTACTGTGGCAGTACTCCGACATAGTCGTAAGGGTGCCGGCGGACTCAATTCCGGCACCAGAGGCAACTGGACATACCTCATTTTTCATACGAACCGCGGGTGCGTTACTTCCGCGGGGCGTCTTTTTCTTACCCTTTCGCAGGCGTAAGGGATCTAGGATCCAATAACAGGCAATGATCGCATGGAAGAATCATACAGTGCCCCCACATCACCGGCGCAGCGATGGTCCCAGCAAAACCACCGCCTTGCCCATTCGCCTCCACTGGGGGGCCGAGACCTCCGAAGTAGCGGCGCTCACCCCGGCTGATGTAGCGTGAGATCTCAGGGCACACTATTCCGGCATGACCGGGAAGCATTGAGGGTTCACTACGTCCTCGCAACCCGGCCACCCCCAGGCCGGCCGAATATTTTTCGCATGCCAACAGAATCTAGCCTGGAGCCTCCGCAGAGGACACCCAGTTACCAGCGGCCACCACGAGGAGGCTTCTGCAGCTAACTTGACCCGAGGAGCAACCCGAAGATAAACCACCAGGAGGGTTAATTCTACCGAAACTAAAAAAATTGTTATCGAAAAAGCTTTTTCGCGAGTGGTTGGTATATCTACAAAACTGTTGAATTGATCGATTTGAACTTTTTGCACCATGTCTATCAAGCATCCCTTTATCGATTAATGAACCATGAAACGGATATAATTTACGTTTTTATTCTTTTATAGCAAATATTTGGTCAATATTTTTCAGCGAAATCGATTATTTTGATTTGGCAAGTTGCCATTTCCTCAAATATTAAAAAAGTTCTGGATCATCAAGCGATAGCTACATGAATAAGTTATACGCTGTTCAATTTTTTTTGTTTAAGATCATCTAGAGTTGGAGAAATGCCAACCAGCGATCACCACGGAACTTTGCACGCCGTCATGGTAAAGTTTGATTGTTTGGGGGTTTTATGGCGCAAGGACCAAATTTGTCCAAGCTGCGCCAAACACAAGACAACGTCAAATATGCAATGTCGTGAAAGAGGGAAAAGAAATGATTGGAGAAGAATGGAGTAGGGAGATAAAAGCTGAAAAAGATCGCTTGTGGGGATTCCCGGGAGTAAAAATCCCTGGAGGCGCGACCCTCGTGTTTACTTAAGACCCATGGGAGAAGAAAAAGTCACTAGGGTACCTCGGGTCTTTGAAGCCCATACACACTTAAAAGAGATGTGCTCCGAGGGCCGTCATGGTAGAGAAGAGTTAACAGGTGTGATTCTCCATGAAAATTATTTTAAAAAATTTGTAAATACCTGAAATGATAGAATTATTTGATTGCATAGTTCGTCAATGAAAGTGAATTCCCTTTATTTAAACAGCTAATTTTTTTTAATTTTAAGGATTTCTAAACGTTTCAACTTATTTTCCAGCATGACGTAAATGTTGCAGTGGTTTTAGATGCTTTGAATCTGTACAACATGAAGGCCCCACCTTATTGTGCATCTTTGCTATTTGAATTGCATGAAAACAGTGATGGTGTGAAACTGCTGCGTTTACTGTATGAAAACTCTTCAAACCCTGAATCTAAAATCGAAGATCCTCATGTTCTTGTCTTGGATGGGTGTTCCGAGTTTTGTCCTCTGAATTACTTTATCAACTACACCAAAAATTTGATTCCAGAGGATTGGGACCAGGAGTGTCAGCTCGACAAATCATTTGTTGATAAAATAAAAGAGCAACGTAAGTATATGATTACTTGATGCTTGGCCATTTAACTTGATACAAATTGTCTGCTTTTTTTTATAAGTAACTAATCAAACTTAATAAATCTAAGCTTATATATGTAGGTAATAATTGTCGTTTAATTGTAGGTCCTAATTTTCGTGACTCACAAAATACAAAATTTAGTGGTATGTTAGTATACCACTAAAGTATATTTACTGACATTGATTTCAAATTTCTGTACTATGCTAAGTACTGTGACATCTTAGCGCCTAGGAGTCTAGAATGGCCGGCTGCAGACCCGGAAGTTTCCTGTTAAAAAGTCCTTCAATACTGCGCTTGCGCATGTGAGGAGAATGAGAAACAGTTAGCTCACGGACTCCGTCTAGTTGAGACGTCTTCGTAGCAATTCGTAAATTATAATATGAAAATAAGCATTTTTGTTTCGCGCGTCCATTGTAAACCCATTGTTTTGTCTGTGTTAAAATAAATGTTATTTTTTAATGTCCAACAAAAGTTCGGATTAATTCGTCACAGTACACAGAATAGTTCTTGTATCGGAATGCTGGCGATACCTATTATCGCGTAGAGATGGACGATACTGTATCGATGTTTGAGATATCGATACTTTCATATCTCGATATACTGTGTCGATTCCCAAAGTGGATCGATACATTTTAGTGAATATCGTTGCAGTATACCGACGGGAACAATACCAAGCGATTTGTACTAGTACGGGGATCGATACTCTGAAAGTACTCATTCCGTAAAATACGAGTATTGGACCGGTATCCGTTCATTTCGGGTCGGATCGCTCCGATACTTTTCCCAAGAGATACTAGCCCGATACCAAGGCGACTTGACAATGAGAAGAAAGTATGGGGTGCTGTGGAATAAAAAGCTTTTTTTGCTGGTATCGAATATCGATACTTTTTGTTCGATATTTCAGGTGTATCGATACTGCGAGCTTTGAGACGTATCGGTCCAGAATATTGATACTTGGACCAAAACTGCCCATCCCTACTCTCGCGTCGAGATTAAATACTGACAAATTAGTTATTTTTTGTCGTTTGCCAAGCACATGAAAAGTTTCGCCAATTAAAGAGTGGCGCCAACATCTGTGACGGAGATGCGCGCTGCACGAACAGTAATCTTATGTGAAAATTGTGATATATTTAAGGGGTAAAATTGTTTCTTTATCATAAAACCACTGTTATGTGTCGTATTTTAATAGACTTCCAAAATACTAAAAGGCTTTGAATGTGAAAAATTGTGAATTTTCATTTTGAATGACTTGAAAATTTGAAAACTTTCAAGAAAATTAGAAAATATTCATGTTTTAACAGCTTAACAAATTTTCATTCTTGATGGCAGATATCGGAAAGTAATTAAAATAAGTTACTTTATAAAAATATTCACAATTCAGTTCAAATTAAAATTGTTTTGTTTCTTTAAATAAAATCATGTGTTCCATTTGAAATTATAAACGCATGTCATGTTTTGTGCTAGCACTAAATGAAACATGACACTAAATATCAAAATTAAAATTTAATACCAATCCCAACTTGGGACATCACAATCAACTTAACCCTGAAGATCAAGTAAGAAAACAGGCAATGAATTACTTTTACATTCAGCTTTAAATATTGTGTTGCGGATGGTTGATCAATCAGCTTTTATGATTCAAAATTTGCATATTGACAGTTCTAAGTAAGATTGAATGATAAATATAATAAAGTAATTTAATTCGATCGACCGAAAAAGTTTATTATGTTGCATTTTGAAAATCTCATATTTTTTGTAAGAACAGAATAATGAACAGATCTATAAATTTAAATTCCACTACTATATTCACATTTCCTCTTATCTGAAAATTCTCAGTTGCGATTGCAGTTATTCGCATCCGTGTTTCAGTATGAACTGCAGAAGGAAGTATTCAAAATTAACTTTTTAGTAGCACTGAAACAGCTTGTGGAACAGAAATCGACATTATTTGTGTACTGGAGGAGAATGACAGCAAACGGGTATAAACAAATTCAACCACTTCGGCATGTATTCGCTAATTTTACCGCTTAGTTTAAACATGTTTGATTTGAGCTATTGAGCTGCATAATATTGCTAAAACTACACGGAAGAGCTTACCACTCTTAAGAAGTGTGATTACAGAAGCCAATGGGATATCTGAGAGAGAAATAATTGCGGAAATGAAATTGTCAGAATCCACTTTTTCCCGTACCGTGCTCAGATGAGCACGCCGTGGCCATTTTGTATTTTTTCGAAAGATTCTTTGATTAAGAGGTCAATTAAACAGAAACTGATTAAAGAACTTTAAAATAAGGGGTTTTTACAGGTTGGTTATTACAGAAAAACTTTTTAAACTTCTTGGTTTCAGAATTTGTGTTCTTATTCAGAACTGTTCGTATCCAGAATTCTTTGACTGACATTATTATTGGACTAGTAGATCAATCGGCATTCCGCCGTCTCTAAAAAAAAACAATTTTGTTCTTCGGGCACCCGTCCGAGGGGTCGCACACAAATTGCGCACTGTCGATGTCTTAAAGTTCCTTGGGACCGGACTGTACAGTCATGTAAAGCGTAAATCGGTATAGGCGTTAAAAAATACCGAATCGACTGAACAAGTGAATGGGATGCAATTGAAGTGAACGTTCAGGAACTAATTGTGATAATACGATTCAGGTGTGTGCTTTGACATACAGTTAGAAATATGAATTCACAGTAATAAAAAGTATTAAGTGTTGCTTTACATTTTTCATTAATTTTATTTCATTAAGAGGTACAAAATGCGCATATCGTCGGCTTAGAGCAAAAACTCGTTAAATGACAAAAAGTTGAATTTTACAGCACAGCCGATTAAAGACATTAGTTTTTTGGTCTGAAATAAACATTTTGGTAGAGGTATGTTTTCTTTCAAACCGAATACAATATGACGATTAATTTCTCATGAAAATAGTCATTTAGTGTCAAAAAATGCCTTTCCTAAAAATGTCAGTTAATGAGTTTCTGCTCTAAGCCGACGATATATGTAGATGCTTATTGCCATTATAAATGGATTGAAATAAGGTATCAAATAAGAGTGTCATTATGTGTACATAAACAATTTAGAAACTAGTGTATATGTTAATTGTGGTTCTAGTATTTATTTATTTATTGTATTAAACGTTATGATATATTTTGCTTAAAGATGGCTATGTATAGCTACTGTTTAATTGGTATTTTTGTATTTTATCAACAGAGGTTACTATTGGCTGGTTTTTCATCCTGGTGGCTGTTATCATTGTATCAATGAGCATTTACACACTGTGGAGGATATATTCTCGTAAACAAGACAAGTATGCTTATCATCTTATGCCTATGAATTGAGGAGTTCTTATCAAAAAAAGTGTAATATAAAAAACTAAAGATATCGGAAAAGCTTTTGTATTTTGAAATCAAGCACATGCATTTAAAGCAACAAATCTACACAATCTCTTAAGTAAATATTTATTGCATTTATTTGTAAACTTTCGATTTATTTTACAAATGAGGCTTCTTTCAAATACTTTTGTGATCTCAACGTGTATTGTACAGGAAAAAAATTCCTTTGTTTTCTGTTCAAGAGCTTATATACCATATCACTCTCATTCAACTTGTGATATAAATTTAAAAATATAAAAGTTTTAAATCATGCTGTGTGTTATCTGTGATTTCTTTTCTAAATGTTCTCTTGCATCCACTTTCCTTATTCTACATGTATAATGAAAAAAAATATCCTAATGTACTAGTTTCAATGCATTCCTGTGCAGAATTATCACAATCTTTTCCAACAAAGATATCAGAAATACTTTATTTATAGGTGTGGTTAAAAACAATTTTTATTTGTATTGATTTTTGAGTTTATTCTCTAATCACGATTTTAATTTAACTATTACTAGATAAATGCACGTTCTCTGATATACCTTAGGACTATTGGGCTGCCAGACATTCATTTAGGCATTTTTAATTAACGCCTCACTTGGAGTAACACAACGGGCTATTTTCGACAGTCCTGGATCAACCCCCGAAGGGAAAAGTGAGAACACCACGTAATTTTGAACCATGTTCAGATGACAAGGTCACACCTGAGCTGGCACCCCACTCTCCAAATTTCCACACCAAGCCAACGTGAGGGCATTTGAGGCCCCAACAGATTTAACGTGCACCAGTCCCCTTTGTACACAACAGTTTTTGGTTGGATTCAAACTCACAATCCTCTGGTTGCTTGTCCGTTACTCTTCCAACTGGGTTACCGCAGCTCGGACTGCCAGACAGATATATGATGAAAAGACAGGTGTGGCATAGTTTGTAAAAAGCTTTCCAATTTTAAAAATATACTGTTGAAAAATTTTAAATACCAAAAATTAGATTTGTAAAGAATTCTATCTTGCAATTTTTAAAAATTTTTAGCCTTTATTATATGGAGATACAACTGTAATTTAGGATATTTTTTGATAAGTATTTTGAAAAGTGTTAACAATTTTATATATTGTTAATACTTCATTTTTGTATTCATTCATACTTCTATTCATTCGTCATGGAGGTTTAATGCAAAATTTTAATTTGATTCAGACACAGTATTACAAATATTTATATTTTTATTTAAATCAAGACTACGCTGTCTTTTAATACACATAATGAACGATGAGATTTTAAAGGGCTAATTACAATTAAATACTATAGAACATTTTCTCAACCTAAAATGATGATTAAATGCCAAATAAAGAGTGGGACGTTTTATGAAGGTGATATAAAAAGTAATTGCTCTGAAATACTCTTCCCTTAAAGCATTATTTTACCATGTTTCTTTTTCTTCCTTTTTCTCTTTTTCTTAAACTCTACATCAGTACTTTTCTTTGTAGACATCTAATATGTATAAAATTAACTAATAGTTTGTTTTACATATGTAAGTAAAGATAAAAACAGTTATATTTTAGTGTTACACCTTGATTGCACATCAAAATTTACATTTACTTTTTGTTATACGTAACCTAACCCTTTCAAGCACACTTCTATTCAATCCACTTGAAGAAATACCAGCTAAAATTTCTATTCAATTAGCCGTTGAATATATTTGAACAAATTTTACTCCATTGATCGATAAATGAGGGTACTAGAGAGTAAATGCCATATGGTTACCAGAAAAAAAGTGGCACACATTTAGCCTAGGAATTTTTAAAGCATGGTTACTTGGTGAAACCCCCGAAGGGAAAAGCTTCATGTGAAAGGATTAAA
This sequence comes from Meta bourneti, assembly GCA_933210815.1. Classification (NCBI taxonomy): domain Eukaryota; kingdom Metazoa; phylum Arthropoda; class Arachnida; order Araneae; family Tetragnathidae; genus Meta; species Meta bourneti. The sequence goes on from OW119929.1 coordinate 87,211,217, forward strand.
AGTATGGCTATAAGTTTATAGCAGCTAATGAAAGATTTGGTAGTGTTTATATATTTGTAATATTGATACACTTTGTTTAGGAAATGAACAATATTCTCTATAAAAAATTTGTTTTCTTACCTAAACCAGAAGTATCTCATTCTCATAGGAGCCAATAGTGTGATTGGATAATAAAATCTTAAAACCTTTTGGAGTGTAAATTTTTAAAATACTTTTTTAATTTCCATAAATCCTAAAAATTTCATTTAAAGTTTTTCTCACTAATAATTCATTTCAAGACAATTTTTTTTCAAATAGTAATTTCTTTCATAGGTACATAAATAAATGAAGCTGTGGTTTGTCGGGGTAAAATGTTTATATTGGTGCCAAGCACTTTTTAATTCATAGCAAAATAATAAAATTCATTCATTTATCAGGCAAAAGGGTTTTTCGAACTTATGAATTACAATTTTCTTATTGACTTTAATCTGTATTATTAATTCGTAAGATATGAAAATTTATCTTGAGTTGTAAAAATATTTGAACCTCAGCTTATTTTGGAAACATTCAAGACCTACATTTTCGAACTGTCATTTATATCTTTATATTTTTATTTATGTGTTAAATGTTGATTCCTAGTTTCTATCTTTTCAACACTAACCAAATCAACTCATTGGATAGCGGAGGGAACAGACTCGTCAGTGACTTTGAGTTCGCGCGTGGCGAGGGAAGGGAAATCCGGCGTTTCCGCTGCACCGTGCAAACTTTAAGTCAGTGTAACTCGGGACTGCGAAGCTCTGCGACGTCGAAATTAGTCTCAAACGAAAGCTAAGTCGAGATCTGTCGATTTAAGACATTCCAAATGAAATTTAATACGCTGTTTTTAAAACTTTGCATCGCATTTGAAAATAAAAAATTCACAATGTCGGCATATACTCGTCGAAAAGCCAAGCGGAAGTGCAACTCGTCAGCTTTTGATGAACACTGAATTGATTACTGAATTTGTCTTTCATTTATTAGGTTGATGCAAAAGTTCGTCTCGTTTTTATGACAAAAGTTGAAGAAAAATTTTATTTACTATTAAAAATTACATTTAATGAATGTAGTATGTGCCGTTCTGTTCGATGACCTTTCTTCATCGCTTCGGTAGGTGCATAATCCTGTGCTCATAGAAGTTCTGAGGTTTCTGGCTAAAGAAATGATTCAGGTGACAAAACTTTCTGAACCACTTACAGCACGTGGAATCGTCAACAGCACCCTCACCCTATACAATACAAATCCTCTTTTGCATCTGCGAAGCATTCTTGCCTTCTTCTAAAACAGCATAGTATGTTGAAAATGCTCCTTATTTTCTGCCATTTTTAATGCTTAACAAAATTTTAAGAAAAACCACAATTTTTGTCCCAAGTACTCGCTGTTAAAAGTTGGTGTTTTTATGTCTCATTTTGGATTAAAACTATACATTTCACTTCATAATGCTTAGGTGTACAAATATATAGAGTTAGTTTATTTATGTTACGTTTTTGGTTTGTTTAAGTCATTTTGTAATTTACTTTATGCTTTTGTGAATGGCAACGAGTTGGTTGCCGGTTTTTTTGTTTTTCTTGTTATGAAAGAAATGGCGACGTTTTTAGAACATGAGAAGTGCCGTTGAAATAAAAGTGGTTTTGTTTGGATAAATATGGAGTCAGATTAATATTATAGATAGTAGAGAACGACGGTAAAGTAATTCCGATAGAGTCTCGCAACACTCGCGGCGTGGTGTGGAAGTTTGGAGAATGGGGTGCCAGCTCAGGTGTGACCTCATCATCAGACCGTGGTTCGAAATTACATGGTATTGTTCTTGGATCTTTCCCTTCGGGTTTGATCCCGGACCGTCGAGCCCTTTGTGTTGCTCCAGTGCGATGTTAAATACCCAAGTACTCGATGAAATTCCTTCCTTCAAACATCAAAACTTTACATGTGTGAAGTAGATAACACTTCGGTTTTGCGATGCAATGTCATCTAGTGCCAAAAACGGGACGAACTTTTGCATCAACCCAATACTACACCCAAATAAATACTATACACTAACGACACATTCACGTAAAACTGCTGTCGTGCTCCGACACAGCCTACCCGTTTTTCTGCATTATTTGCTTTCATTTATTATTTCTATTCGTGAATAACATTCGTAAAGGTTTCCAAATTGTATAAAATTTATTTAACTTATATTAGGTTACAGGAAATTCTATTCTAGTTTATTTTTATCTGATTTTATGAATAATTTTTTGCTATTTAGGGACCACATATCTTCTATAAAATATAGCAGTTTGGATTCATGATGAAGCAGAATTTGAAAGGAATGAGAACATCAATTCTTGCAGCGTTATCTTGCACTTTTGAACTCTATAGGAGCTCTTTTAACTATGGGACACTTTTATTTTGTTTTAAAACATGACATTTTTTGTACTCTTGTGTGTTATCTACATTGTTTTTAATAAAAATTTCTCTAATTTTCTTATATTCTGTCCAAATATTTCAATAACATTTTTTGGAATTGAATGACTATTTGGTTGATCCTAAGCTCTTCTAGTTTTTTTTTACTCTTATCAAATCACAGAAGTATGTTATCAAATTTCCACTTCTATAATCTAATCACTGAAGCTTTGATACATAATATTTTCTTTTCTCAGTCTTCGTTATGCAATCATTGTCCCTTTTATATTTAAGTTAATAATTTGAACATGTTTAAGGGAAAATAAATTATAAAAGAAAGTGAAAAGAAATCTTTAAAGAAAACAGGATTCCTTCCCAATGAGATTCCTTAATCTAGGATATTTTGAGTAAAATCACTTTAAATTTCAGCTTGAATAAGAAATTTTCTTATAAATTTATTTTTCGCATTATGGTGTTTTTTAAACATTATCTTTTATTCGCTAAAATTACAGCTTTTTTTTATTGACGAAACTATGCAATCAAATAATTCTAAATTTTGCAAGTATATTATTTAAGGTAATCACAAAATTAATTTTTTTTCATGAATCACGCCTGCTAACCCTCCTCGATCGACCATGACACCACGCGGAGTTCCTTGGTCGCTGGTTGACATGATTTCTCAATTCCGAGTGAGCTTAAAAAATGAATTGAACAGCATTTTACTTCATACAAACATGTAGCTATCGTTTGATGAACCAGGAAAGTAGTATTGAAACGTATTTGAGGAAATGGTGATTTCTCAAATATAAAATTGATTTAGCTAAAAAAAATTGATCGAGTGTTTTGGTGTAAAAATGACATCGCTTTCCAGGTTCATTAAACGGTTTACTCGACATTCTGTAAAAATTTTAAGTCTATCAAACCAACAGTATTGTAGATGCACCAAACCACTCGCGAAAAAGCTATTCCGATGAAAACGTGTTTAAAGTTTCAGTACAGTTAACGGAAACATTTCAGTTCTTATATTTCCTTGCTAATCTGCTATACTAGTGCCGTACAGTGTTTATATTTTGAACGCAAATGATCACTTGATGATAAATCGACTTTGTAAAATTTACATTTTTGCGAAGTGGCGCACGCTCCAAATTTTACACCTTCACGCGTCTGTATAACAGCCAATTTCGACTTGAAATTGGGCACAAATGTTCTTAAGAACCTAAAAATAAAATACTTAAAAAATGCGAAAAAATAAATTTTTTTGCCGAAAAAAAGACCCCTTAACACATTCATTGACTTGGATGTCCATGCTTTGTTGTAGACTGAAACAGTTTTCAATAACTTAGTCCAGCATAAATTATGCTCTAGTATAATTTAGATCTATATTCTGGTCTATCGGCAGTGTCCAGAAAAAAATCACAAGCATGCTAAACTTTGTTTAAGAATACTAATCTGTTTGAAGTTCGGAGTATTTATCATTGACTTGCACTTTAAATCAATTGTTTCATGTTTTGATTCAATGGTGCATTCAAATATAAGTTACATTCCTAGGTATTAGGCAAGTTGTGTTAAAACCAGTGATCAATGGAGAAACACTAGGTCTAGCTAAAGATATTTTAGATAATTATTTTTCAATGAAGGATCACCGAATATTATATCAAAGATCTACTCACTGTACTAGAAACTAATGACGACATACAAATCTAATAATTTTTAATGGTTTTAAGGAGTAGAGTTGGCACATTGCAAAATATGTCCTTCAATTTTTTTGACAAGGAAAGGAAGTACTAACAAAGGAAAGCCCCAAAATACTTTTGACTTTTTTCATATTGCACATTACTTTTTATAATGTTTTTAGGCAACCGAAAATCCCGCTTCAACGAAATAGAAATTTTATAATGAACAATGTAAACAAGAATATATACCACAGGTAAACAGTCCAAATAAGTTTATTTCCTACATTAAATCATTGTAAATGACTCAACTTTTTACCTCGTACTATGGAAATACGACTGATTCATACAAGTTTACTTAATCCACTGCTAGGAGTCGGTCGTGGCTCAGTGAGTATACCCACTGCGCTAGCAACCTGCGAGTTCTAGGTGGCACAAGTTCGATCCCTCGCTAGATGTATTTCTCCTGTGTTCGTAAAACTTCCCATTACTTGATGTCTGCCTTGTATTTGGCGTGGCATGACCAAATATGGCCCTTACGCCATAAAACCCAAACAACGAATCATCCGCTGTGTTAGGAGTTTAGGTGTAGACTTCATCTGACCTTAATTCAAAATTACGGTGTCCTCGGACCTTTCCTTTCGAAATTGAACCCGTACCGTCGCCAATAGCCCGTTGTGTTGTTTCCCAGTGCGGCGTAAATTCAACTACCTACCAACCTCATTCGCTGCTAGAGTTGGTTACAATCTTTCGCACATTAAAAAAGCGAAACCAAATCAAGTGGTAAACAGCCTTAACTCAAATTCATACAAAATTGGAGAAACAACAATTTACCTTCTAAGGTATCAGGTTTTTTCCCGGACTGTCGCCAATAGCCCGTTGTGTTGCACCAGTGCGACGTTAATTAACTACCTTACCTTTAAGGTATAGATATATAAATCTGCTTGCACAAATTTCAACGTGTAGCTATTTGCGAAATAACCTTACGCACTGCTCCTTTTTAAATACACTACTGGCCACACAAAATGCAATACTATGAACGAAGTAACACAACGAGCTGTTGGAGACGGTCCGGGAACAATCCCCAAGAGAGATTCGAGGCTGCTGCAATTGTTCACGTCCTCATTTCGTTCCTCCTGCACCCCGAGACGCAGAACAGATACAGCTCTCCGATGTGGTTCTGATGACTCATTCACATCACAGAAAAGTTACGCTACCTAGAAACATGCGATTTTGAATAAACGTAGCTTACATACCGAGGATGTGCACCTCGGGTTTTGATTTTCGAATTTGTCAGTTTTAGTTATGAAAAGTAGTGGAGAAACGAATGGCTTTATGTGTGCGTTGATCACGGGAAAGTGCGGTTTCTGCACGAGAACGAAACACCAAATTCAGATTGCTTTGCCAGTATTGCTGGCGTTGTGTTATTCCAGTGCGATGTTAATTCAACTGCCTACCAGTGTTGCTGAAGAAACAATTTTTTCACAAATTATTTTTTTACAGAATCTAAATTCTAATTCTTTATGTTTGAACTGGCGGGTTCTAGTATTTAAACGGCCGTTTAGGGTGGTTGTGGAGAAAGGTTGGTAATGTCTATTTCGAGATGGACGAAAGAATGTCATGTATTTGAATTTCATAGCTCGTATGTTGGGTAATAGGATTAAAGAATACGATGGATAATTTTTGAATATGGGTGGGTAGGAGAGGGGTTAATATTTAAGCATTTTATTTTGGAGGAGAGTTATATTATTAATGTGGTTTTTTGCTGTAAGGCTCCAGATTGGAGCTTCTTAGGTAATTATGTGTCTTAATAATTTGCTTAGAGTAGAGTTTATTACTTATATATATATATATATTTCGGGATCGAGGGGATTTTCGGTCTGAGGCAATAAATTAGGTTAATTTGATTCAGTATTTTTCCTTAATGTTTTCGCAGTGGAATTTAAATATTAGCTTTTCATCTAATATTAAATCAAGATGTTTTACCTCGTCAACCAAGGAAGGGGGTCTTCGAAAAGTACGAGGAGAGGAGTAGAATTTATGTTTTGCTTTGTAGAACATTGCTTTAATTTTATTGACGTTGACAGCAATGTTATTTGGTACGCCAGGTTTCAAGGGTTTTAAAGAATTGTAATTTATGCCTAATATGGATTTGAAAGTTATTCTGTAAAAAAACCAGTTGTGATATTGGGGTGACGAGAAAAATCGTAGGTGACGATGTTTATAAATGATGGGGAAATTATTGACCCTTGAGGTGTGCATGCATTTATGGTATGAATATTTGAATGATGATTGTGAAGTTTAACTCTAAAGGTCCTGTCAAAAAGAAAATGCTTGATGGTTATAATTATAGAACTGGGGAAGTTTAAATGGATTTATTTATAGAGAAGGCCATTATGCCAAAAACCTTCGATTGCTCGGGCAATATCTAAGAAAACAACCCCTGTGGAAAAAAAATTTATTGAGATCTCCGGTAATTATATTCACGGGTCAGGAGTTTGTGTTTGGCTCTAAATAATTGTTTTGGCAGGAAGATATTATGATCACTGTAATGTTTGAATGTGTTTAAGAAGGATTTTTTCATAAAATATAGTGGGAGCTAAGACTTAGGTGGTAATTTTGTGGAAATCTACGATCTTGGCCACGTTTGGAGATCAACAATTGATGCGTGTTTGCAAATGGGTGGGTGGAATAATGTAAAAGACATTTATTAATTATTTTGGTGATGTGCTTTCGGGCGTTTTAGAAGGTATAAATTTAAGGACTTTGTAGTAGATTTTATTTGTGCCTGATGTTTTACTATTAGATAGGTTTTGATGATGTCATGAATTTCATTGGATGAGGAAAGGGAGTAGAGGTGGAAGGGTTGAATGGAGAGAAGGTAGAAATTTAAGGTGTGTGATTTACAATATTTATATACACCGGTGTTCAAAATTAAGAGAGTTTTCACTTTGGGGCGATTATGTCCAGAACTGGACATATTTTAATGAAATTAGTTATGTAAGGTTGAAATAATACAAAAACCCCACACAACAGTTATGGTACACACGCATGATCGTGCGTAAGACTCATCAGCGCAGGAAAGTCTAAAACAGAGGTTACAATATTGACACAAAAAATGGGGGTAATAGGGCGAATGGTACCCACTTACAGTTATACAGCTCACACAACGTGAATTCATACTGGAAATGAGGCAGTTTATGTGAGTCCCTATGGCAGTCGGTCACACTCCTCCATCTACGCTGTTTTCAGGTTCTGGGAGGGGGAAGGCGAGTTGCCCTCCCAACAGTGTTCCATGTATGCTCTATAGGGTTTATGTCTGGAGATCTGGCTGGCCAATCCATCCGGCGAATATCAGCACTTTCTCGTCGACCAGATGAGCCCTATGTGGACGAGTATTGTCCATAAAAATGAAATCAGAGCCAACTGCACCCCTGAAAAGGCGAACATAGGACTCCAAGATCTCATCCCTATACCTCACAGCAGTTCACAGAGCCTCTGTCAAAGACATGGAGGTCTGTGCGCCCCATCACACCTCCGCTGCCATAGTGGTCTCTTTCTCGGATGTTGGAGGTCAGGTAGCTGGTCTCTGGTTCTCTCCAGATGAACGTACGTCGAGAATCAGTGGTCAGGCTGAACGGGGACACATCAGTGAATAGAACGGTCCCCCGTTGATCACTGTTCCAAAGTCGATGTTCTCTGCACCATGCTAAACAGACTCTCCTATGCGCAGAAGTGAGCGGGACGCAAACAGCAGGTCTTGCAAACAGGCCTATCTCATGTAGCCTTCTGGAAACAGTAACCCTTGAAACTCGGCTTCCTGTGGGCGCAATGAAGGTCACGAGAGAGCTGAGAAGCTGTTGCACTCCTGTTACGCCTCGCTGTAATGGACAAATATCGATCTTCATTGGCCGTCGTGGTTCTTGGACAACCTTGCCCAGGCTTTCTCTCTATGGATCTGGCATCCTTAAACTGTTTCCATAAATTGGACACGACGCTGGGCGTTACATTCAAGTCTCTAGCAATCTGCACTTGAGACTGCCCTGCTTGCAGTCTCCCGACGATTTGCCACCTCATTCCATCATCCAAACGTTGGTGGTTACTCATTTTAACTGTTTGCTTTTGAATTTTACCGAATGTTGCAAAAAAACCCACGAAATTCGCCGAGGTGTGCGAGCGAACGAAGCGCGGAAATTGTCACGTGCGCTTAGAAAGCCTGCTCCTTTAAATGAACCGCCCACAAGCACGTGAGTAGGGAGAAAATGGGGATACAACGCCAGAGGGGAGCCAGGGATCGGGAAGTGACGTCATAACAGGAAGTGGAGTTGAGTTGTTTCTCCTGCTGTTGCAGGAAGTGACGTCATGACAGGAAGTTGAGTTGTTTTACCGGAAGTGACGTCGTAACAGGAAGTGGAGTTGAGTTGTTTCTGCCTACCCGTTGAGTTGTTTACCACCTGCTACACGAAATGAGCAGAGCCGGAAGTGAAGTCATCAGGAGTTGAGCTGTTTACCACCTACTGTTATTTGTACACCTCCTATTTGTTTATGTTTTGGACTTGTGCTTTTCATCATGTTGGATTGTTTCATTGGAGTTGCCATGGTAATGAGTCACTGGTAGTGCCATCTGGTGGAGAAATTCGAAACCCTATTATTTTTAATTAAAAAGGGATTTCTTGGATTCGAACCCGGGACCATAGGATCCAAAGTCAAGTGCGCTATCCGTTAGGCTGTAAGAGAGTTAACTTAAGATGGTGAATTAATGTAGTGTTTCTCTCTCTTTTGGACTTGTATTTTTTCTTAGTACTAGGAATGGGCTATTTTTAGAAAATGGTTTGAATAATTGCATGGCGGTTTTAATAAATGCTTTTACAAAATGACTTGTAGCGCCATCTAGTGATTTTAAAAGTAATTAATCTAAGAAACGAATTGATTTCTTAATGTTTTTACTTTATTCATAACCAGTAACGTCAGTGTGTTTACATTTGGGACTTGGATTTTTCCTTCTAAGATTTCGATGTGACGTCACGATTATGTCCATCGAGCAAGTCTGAACTTGAATAAGGGTGAATGTTTTGTCGGGAAATCATTATTACAACTTAAGTGGAGGACTTTGAGCTATGAAACATTCGTGTTAAGTGAAATATGCACTTTAAAGGAATTAAAGAATTGTGCCCACCTCCACCCGGTAAAAGAATTTACCGCCACAATTCAATTATTTGTTTAACATACAAAACTAAATTTTGTAATGACCATAAGCTAGTGTAGACACTCCACCTTCTAATATATAACGTTTGTCGTCAAATGGTGAGAGCGATTTTTCTTGTCTTCGTAGTATAAAGATAATGTTTTTCACTGTGAATTGCATACTGTTCTTCTTGAGTTATCGATGCATTAAAAAGACATTCTTTATAGTGCTGGTGTTTAATTTTTTTCTTAATAACTGTTTTTGAAATTCCTTTTGCTGTCTTTTTCTCTCCACACTCCGACAAAAGGGAATACATTTTTGATCGTAACCCCACGAATTCTACTGCGGGTTTGGAATTTAATTCATCCTTAAAATATCCAATTTTCTTTTTATTTTTTTCGCTGTATGCAAAGTGATCTTTAGGATAATCGGATGTGTCAAACTGATCGCTATGGATGTGCATATCTTTGTAAACATCTTCGGTTTCAATCTCATAAGTTAACGAGTCTTTGTCAGTGAAAAGTAATTGAGCCTTTTCTCCATATTTCTTTTTAATAAAATTATAGTGAAAATTGTACATATGTAATTTACTTAGTTCTAAAATAACGAATCCTACGTAAATAGGTCGATTCAGTGTTACTTTTGTTTTAACCCTCTCAACTCCGACCAAATCTTCATTGAGAATTGAAAATGTGTTAAATGAGGGAGATGCAATCAATTTTACAGCTCTCTTTGGATTATTGACAAGTTGAATATCAACTCGATTTCTTACATTTTCCATTGTCTTTCCATACACAGAGTTGTTCATTAATTTGAAAAAATCCTTTTCGAAGAGCGTAGTAGCGTTTTTCCGGCGATCTGTGTTGAAATCAATATAATTTTTAAGCCAAGGTTCCTGCTTAAATTTTATAATTTTATGAATTTTAATTAATTTCATTCCCAGTGACAAGTACAATTTAAGATTTCTATAGTAAATTACATAATTTTTCTTATCGCTTAAATTGGGTACTAATTTTGAGCATACACTAAGACCCTCTGAAGGAAAATGCTCTTTGCTATACTCGGACCACATTTCGATGTTGATTACTTTTCTTTCCGGGGCAAGTGGGTAATCATTATGTAAGTGGTGGATCTCTTTGGGGTAGGCTAAATCCACCTCTAAGATGTAACCCTCAGCGGAATCGTCAGGAATCGAATGAATCCACGTTTCGTCTACCGATTCGGTTGTCATCCATTCCAGATTAGCATAGGGTAGAGGCTGTGACATAGCCCAACCATAGAGGTTGTTGGCATCCCAATACATAATGAATTTATTAGGTTTCGAAGGATCGAAAGGGTCTACATATTCATTATTGGCTTGTGACCAACGTTTACTTATCATTGACACTCCACCTCGAATACCTCGTTCTAGAAAGAGATGCACATCTATATCTGTTAAAAGTTCCAAGGATCTCCCCGTCATCTTTAGGCAAGCTTCCCATGCCAGTCCTGGAGAAGTGAAAAGATGTGCGCAGTCCAAATCATAATTAACTTTACAAATTTTCCTAAAATTTTCAAACACGTCGGCCAACTGCAACACATCACTTTTCACATACAAATCGTGATATTCCCCCAAATTGTTTAAGTTAAATGTTCTCCACACATTCTGTGCATGTTCATATTCCTCATCAGTAATGTGTTCTTCTGATAGTGTCGAAAAAAAGGCTTCTTTTGGTGGCAAATTTGTTTCATGAAACTTTTGAAAGGATGATATGTACTCATATGGATATATACCTTTTCTTAATAGCAAATCTGTATTAAGTGGAATATTTTGAGATAATATGTGAAAATTTTGTCTAGGCAAGTTAGATACTAACTTTTCTAATGACGCTGGCATAAATTGCAAACTATCAATGAATCTTACGTGAACTGGGTTGTCTTTGCTTCTGCTGGATATATTGTAAAAGAAATATATTTTTCCATATTAGTGGCTATGACGCTAAACTCACGATTTTTGACTTTGCCTAACCCCTGCATAATGTGATGAGCATCATAGTGTTTTAAATTGTGAAAAATTACAGGAATTACTTTTTTTAATTTGTATTTTAAATTACATGCATTGTGCAAAGCACCTCTGTATTCACCAGAAAGATGATCGTGATCTCTCACTCGATCCACTTTGTCTAATTTTTTCTTGCATAAAAAGCAAAGCGTTGCCGCTTGAAATGCACTTTCTTGCTCCCTTGTCATTGCTAGAGGCTTAATCGTGAACATGTGTTTAGCAAGATCATCCGTTTCATTGATAATATTTTCTAAAAAATCATCGACAGCATCACTGCCCCTATACCATCTGATTGGTTTATAACAACCCCCACCTGGTCCAACCACAACGTATGCATATCCACAAGGGACGTGTGATGCCATTTTTTGAGTGTTTTTACACTCTCCACTCAAATCTATTGGCTTTATAATTGATTCAAAGTCCGCATAAATAACAAAAGGTAGGGAATGTTGATAGTGCTGGTTTTTGAACGTAAGCATATTATCTCCCACCGCAGGCATTTCAATTTTTTGTACATCATGCTCATTGCAGTACTGAAGATGGTTTATTAAACCTATTTCTTGGGAAAAACTGTGCAGGCAGCGATAGCAAATGTATGCTTTTGCTTTATGTTTAGTTAGGTGATTCAATAACCTCGACATACTTCTAATTAAACAATAATGATGATTTGTTTCATTACTGATGAGGAGTAAATTTATACAATCTTCATGTTTTTCCTTTGAAATATACAACGGAAAAATTTCATCGTTTTCACTCTCATAACCAAACACATTAATTCTTACATGATTTAATTTTTTCACAATAGGCACCTTGGTTACAGGTACGGGAAACGTTACATCACCCATGTTTACGCTATTTTCATGTACATGATAATGAGTGACCCGGTGTGGATGATCTTTAAAACTTATATTTAGCTTATGAGCAATTAAAGTCCAAATGAAACATTTATTATCCTCGTTTTGGATATTAAGGATTGCTTTTCTCGCTTGCAGTTTTGGTGGAAGGGGAATATAACTGCTTGCCGAAAGAGGAGAGTATTTAGCAGAACATTATTCAACGCTTAGAATTTTATTCATAGTCCATCCAGATCCGCGTTGTATAAATTCTTCGAACGAAGACACTATTTTAGTGAATGCTTCTTCTATATGTTCGGGTATAGACTCCTTCATTAAATCTACTTGACACAGGCTTCTGAAATGGGTAGTTATTGTTTCTTCCTCTCCCTCAACAGAAATTTTACTTAGGCTTATTTTTATTACTAAATACCACTTAATGGCATTGAATCTCTCCATTTCTTCATTTAATAATTCATTGATGGGCAATCGCATTTCAGTTAAACAAGCCATTAAATCAGCGCATACTTCTTCGGGAGGAGATAAATGGTGAGTGCAAAAAGCGTCAAGAGCAACTCCGTTTTCTTTCCTGCGTTTATTCTTAAGGAGAGGCTTATCGTTTTTCCTTTTACGAGGAATGGTACTATGTTGTGTGCGCTTATGGTGTATAAGAAAACTTTTATGAGTAAATTGATAACCACATTCCTCACAACGGTGCGAAATTTTATGATTAATGATATGCCTTTTCAAGTTGTCCTCTCGCGAAAAAAGATCTCCACACACATCACATTGAAACTTTTTTTCATGTGTAGTCATATGTTGAATCAATTTATCGTTGCGATAAAACGTTTTTTCACATATAGAACATGCAAATTCTTTGTCTTGAGAGTGTAATTTTATGTGCCTATTTAAATTCTTCTTTAAAGTAAAAGACTTTCCACACGTAGTGCAAATTTGCAAAGTTAGAAAAAAGAAAATCTCTTTAAATTTAAGGTTGAAATCATATTTGATTAAAATTAATTTTACACCTACACTATGTTTCTATATTAAGAACTACCTTTAAACACTGAAGTGAATCTAGATTTCATATAAAAAGACAATTTCAAGACAACTTATTTTTAACAATACTGATTATACTAAAACGGATAAAATACACTATACGTTGAGCACGGAAGAAATAATTTCAATACAACTTGATTTAACAATACTAGTTATTCTAAAACGATAATATACTTTTATTACTTCACATTCATTATATTTGAAAACTTTAATTGCACGCATAATAAAAGCGAAAGACCGTAGTTCTTCAATGAATTAATTTAATTCCAATAAAATATTAAATAATGTACTTACATGCACATCGCTAGGACCAGCACATTGTTCATCATGCATATCAGAAGTAGTTCGTTGTTCATCGTCCACACTAGATGTAGAACACGTACAGCTTACTGGTGAGGGCTAGAAATGAAAGGAGATAAAAAAAATATATCATAGACTTTAAACTATGAAATTATTTTATATTTAAAAAAAATATTAACAATATATTTACCTCTGAAACCATTTTCCCATGGTCGTTCTTACTCATATCGACTTCTCCAGTTGAAATCTAAAACAGGAATGGTTAAACCAAAGAAATAGTGTCTTACATTATCGTTAATCTTAATGATAAACTAGTCTCGTGATATGCCAAAACAACAAAGTTAAAGATAAACTTAGATGACCAATGAAAAAATTCCTAGCATGTTCAAAAGCGAAGTGAAATGAAAACATGACGTGAATTTCTCCTAAGAGAACTTGCAATGGGAACAAGATCAGACATGTAAGAACGAGTCCTTTCTCGTATACTGAGTCTTACGTCACACAAGGCACCGCACTTCGTAGTCAAGAAGCCCTTAACCAGCTAAACATCCCGCGCTGTGACGTCACTTACGGCACCGCAATTTGCTCATAACATGCATTTCCTATCATAAATTCGTTGCCATTCTGCTAAAGATATGGAGTTGTGTTGCCATGGTGATGAATCACTCGTAGTGCCATCTGGTGGAGAAATTCGAAACCCTATTATTTTTAATTAAAAAGGAATTTCTTGGATTCGAACCGAGGACCATAGGATCCGAATCCAAGAAATTCCTTTTTAATTAAAAATAATAGGGTTTCGAATTTCTCCACCAGATGGCACTACGAGTGATTCATCACCATGGCAACACAACTCCATATCTTTAGCAGAATGGCAACGAATTTATGATAGGAAATGCATGTTATGAGCAAATTGCGGTGCCGTAAGTGACGTCACAGCGCGGGATGTTTAGCTGGTTAAGGGCTTCTTGACTACGAAGTGCGGTGCCTTGTGTGACGTAAGACTCAGTATACGAGAAAGGACTCGTTCTTACATATCTGATCTTGTTCCCATTGCAAGTTCTCTTAGGAGAAATTCACGTCATATTTTCATTTCACTTCGCTTTTGAACATGCTAGGAATTTTTTCATTGGTCATCTAAGTTTATCTTTAACTTTGTTGTTTTGGCATATCACGAGACTAGTTTATCATTAAGATTAACGATAATGTAAGACACTATTTCTTTGGTTTAACCATTCCTGTTTTAGATTTCAACTGGAGAAGTCGATATGAGTAAGAACGACCATGGGAAAATGGTTTCAGAGGTAAATATATTGTTAATATTTTTTTTAAATATAAAATAATTTCATAGTTTAAAGTCTATGATATATTTTTTTTATCTCCTTTCATTTCTAGCCCTCACCAGTAAGCTGTACGTGTTCTACATCTAGTGTGGACGATGAACAACGAACTACTTCTGATATGCATGATGAACAATGTGCTGGTCCTAGCGATGTGCATGTAAGTACATTATTTAATATTTTATTGGAATTAAATTAATTCATTGAAGAACTACGGTCTTTCGCTTTTATTATGCGTGCAATTAAAGTTTTCAAATATAATGAATGTGAAGTAATAAAAGTATATTATCGTTTTAGAATAACTAGTATTGTTAAATCAAGTTGTATTGAAATTATTTCTTCCGTGCTCAACGTATAGTGTATTTTATCCGTTTTAGTATAATCAGTATTGTTAAAAATAAGTTGTCTTGAAATTGTCTTTTTATATGAAATCTAGATTCACTTCAGTGTTTAAAGGTAGTTCTTAATATAGAAACATAGTGTAGGTGTAAAATTAATTTTAATCAAATATGATTTCAACCTTAAATTTAAAGAGATTTTCTTTTTTCTAACTTTGCAGATTTGCACTACGTGTGGAAAGTCTTTTACTTTAAAGAAGAATTTAAATAGGCACATAAAATTACACTCTCAAGACAAAGAATTTGCATGTTCTATATGTGAAAAAACGTTTTATCGCAACGATAAATTGATTCAACATATGACTACACATGAAAAAAAGTTTCAATGTGATGTGTGTGGAGATCTTTTTTCGCGAGAGGACAACTTGAAAAGGCATATCATTAATCATAAAATTTCGCACCGTTGTGAGGAATGTGGTTATCAATTTACTCATAAAAGTTTTCTTATACACCATAAGCGCACACAACATAGTACCATTCCTCGTAAAAGGAAAAACGATAAGCCTCTCCTTAAGAATAAACGCAGGAAAGAAAACGGAGTTGCTCTTGACGCTTTTTGCACTCACCATTTATCTCCTCCCGAAGAAGTATGCGCTGATTTAATGGCTTGTTTAACTGAAATGCGATTGCCCATCAATGAATTATTAAATGAAGAAATGGAGAGATTCAATGCCATTAAGTGGTATTTAGTAATAAAAATAAGCCTAAGTAAAATTTCTGTTGAGGGAGAGGAAGAAACAATAACTACCCATTTCAGAAGCCTGTGTCAAGTAGATTTAATGAAGGAGTCTATACCCGAACATATAGAAGAAGCATTCACTAAAATAGTGTCTTCGTTCGAAGAATTTATACAACGCGGATCTGGATGGACTATGAATAAAATTCTAAGCGTTGAATAATGTTCTGCTAAATACTCTCCTCTTTCGGCAAGCAGTTATATTCCCCTTCCACCAAAACTGCAAGCGAGAAAAGCAATCCTTAATATCCAAAACGAGGATAATAAATGTTTCATTTGGACTTTAATTGCTCATAAGCTAAATATAAGTTTTAAAGATCATCCACACCGGGTCACTCATTATCATGTACATGAAAATAGCGTAAACATGGGTGATGTAACGTTTCCCGTACCTGTAACCAAGGTGCCTATTGTGAAAAAATTAAATCATGTAAGAATTAATGTGTTTGGTTATGAGAGTGAAAACGATGAAATTTTTCCGTTGTATATTTCAAAGGAAAAACATGAAGATTGTATAAATTTACTCCTCATCAGTAATGAAACAAATCATCATTATTGTTTAATTAGAAGTATGTCGAGGTTATTGAATCACCTAACTAAACATAAAGCAAAAGCATACATTTGCTATCGCTGCCTGCACAGTTTTTCCCAAGAAATAGGTTTAATAAACCATCTTCAGTACTGCAATGAGCATGATGTACAAAAAATTGAAATGCCTGCGGTGGGAGATAATATGCTTACGTTCAAAAACCAGCACTATCAACATTCCCTACCTTTTGTTATTTATGCGGACTTTGAATCAATTATAAAGCCAATAGATTTGAGTGGAGAGTGTAAAAACACTCAAAAAATGGCATCACACGTCCCTTGTGGATATGCATACGTTGTGGTTGGACCAGGTGGGGGTTGTTATAAACCAATCAGATGGTATAGGGGCAGTGATGCTGTCGATGATTTTTTAGAAAATATTATCAATGAAACGGATGATCTTGCTAAACACATGTTCACGATTAAGCCTCTAGCAATGACAAGGGAGCAAGAAAGTGCATTTCAAGCGGCAACGCTTTGCTTTTTATGCAAGAAAAAATTAGACAAAGTGGATCGAGTGAGAGATCACGATCATCTTTCTGGTGAATACAGAGGTGCTTTGCACAATGCATGTAATTTAAAATACAAATTAAAAAAAGTAATTCCTGTAATTTTTCACAATTTAAAACACTATGATGCTCATCACATTATGCAGGGGTTAGGCAAAGTCAAAAATCGTGAGTTTAGCGTCATAGCCACTAATATGGAAAAATATATTTCTTTTACAATATATCCAGCAGAAGCAAAGACAACCCAGTTCACGTAAGATTCATTGATAGTTTGCAATTTATGCCAGCGTCATTAGAAAAGTTAGTATCTAACTTGCCTAGACAAAATTTTCACATATTATCTCAAAATATTCCACTTAATACAGATTTGCTATTAAGAAAAGGTATATATCCATATGAGTACATATCATCCTTTCAAAAGTTTCATGAAACAAATTTGCCACCAAAAGAAGCCTTTTTTTCGACACTATCAGAAGAACACATTACTGATGAGGAATATGAACATGCACAGAATGTGTGGAGAACATTTAACTTAAACAATTTGGGGGAATATCACGATTTGTATGTGAAAAGTGATGTGTTGCAGTTGGCCGACGTGTTTGAAAATTTTAGGAAAATTTGTAAAGTTAATTATGATTTGGACTGCGCACATCTTTTCACTTCTCCAGGACTGGCATGGGAAGCTTGCCTAAAGATGACGGGGAGATCCTTGGAACTTTTAACAGATATAGATGTGCATCTCTTTCTAGAACGAGGTATTCGAGGTGGAGTGTCAATGATAAGTAAACGTTGGTCACAAGCCAATAATGAATATGTAGACCCTTTCGATCCTTCGAAACCTAATAAATTCATTATGTATTGGGATGTCAACAACCTCTATGGTTGGGCTATGTCACAGCCTCTACCCTATGCTAATCTGGAATGGATGACAACCGAATCGGTAGACGAAACGTGGATTCATTCGATTCCTGACGATTCCGCTGAGGGTTACATCTTAGAGGTGGATTTAGCCTACCCCAAAGAGATCCACCACTTACATAATGATTACCCACTTGCCCCGGAAAGAAAAGTAATCAACATCGAAATGTGGTCCGAGTATAGCAAAGAGCATTTTCCTTCAGAGGGTCTTAGTGTATGCTCAAAATTAGTACCCAATTTAAGCGATAAGAAAAATTATGTAATTTACTATAGAAATCTTAAATTGTACTTGTCACTGGGAATGAAATTAATTAAAATTCATAAAATTATAAAATTTAAGCAGGAACCTTGGCTTAAAAATTATATTGATTTCAACACAGATCGCCGGAAAAACGCTACTACGCTCTTCGAAAAGGATTTTTTCAAATTAATGAACAACTCTGTGTATGGAAAGACAATGGAAAATGTAAGAAATCGAGTTGATATTCAACTTGTCAATAATCCAAAGAGAGCTGTAAAATTGATTGCATCTCCCTCATTTAACACATTTTCAATTCTCAATGAAGATTTGGTCGGAGTTGAGAGGGTTAAAACAAAAGTAACACTGAATCGACCTATTTACGTAGGATTCGTTATTTTAGAACTAAGTAAATTACATATGTACAATTTTCACTATAATTTTATTAAAAAGAAATATGGAGAAAAGGCTCAATTACTTTTCACTGACAAAGACTCGTTAACTTATGAGATTGAAACCGAAGATGTTTACAAAGATATGCACATCCATAGCGATCAGTTTGACACATCCGATTATCCTAAAGATCACTTTGCATACAGCGAAAAAAATAAAAAGAAAATTGGATATTTTAAGGATGAATTAAATTCCAAACCCGCAGTAGAATTCGTGGGGTTACGATCAAAAATGTATTCCCTTTTGTCGGAGTGTGGAGAGAAAAAGACAGCAAAAGGAATTTCAAAAACAGTTATTAAGAAAAAAATTAAACACCAGCACTATAAAGAATGTCTTTTTAATGCATCGATAACTCAAGAAGAACAGTATGCAATTCACAGTGAAAAACATTATCTTTATACTACGAAGACAAGAAAAATCGCTCTCACCATTTGACGACAAACGTTATATATTAGAAGGTGGAGTGTCTACACTAGCTTATGGTCATTACAAAATTTAGTTTTGTATGTTAAACAAATAATTGAATTGTGGCGGTAAATTCTTTTACCGGGTGGAGGTGGGCACAATTCTTTAATTCCTTTAAAGTGCATATTTCACTTAACACGAATGTTTCATAGCTCAAAGTCCTCCACTTAAGTTGTAATAATGATTTCCCGACAAAACATTCACCCTTATTCAAGTTCAGACTTGCTCGATGGACATAATCGTGACGTCACATCGAAATCTTAGAAGGAAAAATCCAAGTCCCAAATGTAAACACACTGACGTTACTGGTTATGAATAAAGTAAAAACATTAAGAAATCAATTCGTTTCTTAGATTAATTACTTTTAAAATCACTAGATGGCGCTACAAGTCATTTTGTAAAAGCATTTATTAAAACCGCCATGCAATTATTCAAACCATTTTCTAAAAATAGCCCATTCCTAGTACTAAGAAAAAATACAAGTCCAAAAGAGAGAGAAACACTACATTAATTCACCATCTTAAGTTAACTCTCTTACAGCCTAACGGATAGCGCACTTGACTTTGGATCCTATGGTCCCGGGTTCGAATCCAAGAAATCCCTTTTTAATTAAAAATAATAGGGTTTCGAATTTCTCCACCAGATGGCACTACCAGTGACTCATTACCATGGCAACTCCAATGAAACAATCCAACATGATGAAAAGCACAAGTCCAAAACATAAACAAATAGGAGGTGTACAAATAACAGTAGGTGGTAAACAGCTCAACTCCTGATGACTTCACTTCCGGCTCTGCTCATTTCGTGTAGCAGGTGGTAAACAACTCAACGGGTAGGCAGAAACAACTCAACTCCACTTCCTGTTACGACGTCACTTCCGGTAAAACAACTCAACTTCCTGTCATGACGTCACTTCCTGCAACAGCAGGAGAAACAACTCAACTCCACTTCCTGTTATGACGTCACTTCCCGATCCCTGGCTCCCCTCTGGCGTTGTATCCCCATTTTCTCCCTACTCACGTGTACGCTTATGTATTCAATACTAAAGATTTGCATCTTTGTTTGGAAGCATTAGTTTTATCTTTCGTTCAGTACTTTTCAAGAAATTCGACAAAATATGCAAATTCTCTTAATTTTGAACACCAGTGTAGTTAATATCATAAATGTGTCCGTTTTCTTTAAAGTGTTTTAATATGTGAGTGTGTAGAGCGTTGACATTATTATAGTCAGTGAATTCAGTACCTTTTGGGCAGCTCAGTAGAGATATTGGTAATTTTCTTAGTGAATTTTCTATTATGGGTATAAAGGGAATTGTCTTTGGGATTGGTACATAACAAGTTCTGCCCAGGAATAATTTCTACGTTGTTGATCTTTAATGTTACGTATTAAGGTTTTAATATGGATATCGGGTTTCTGCCAGTTTACGTAGTGTCTACATTCTCTAAATTGTGCAATTTAATAATATGCATACCGTTAAGTATTACCATCATAATCTATATACAAGAGACAATCTATTCTTAAATATAGCTTACATAAAAAGCATAAGACATCAAAGACGTTAAGTGTATAATTTCAAGTAATATATTTTCCTTTATGTGAAAAATCCTCATGTGGTGGAATTCTGCATTCAAACATTCGTTAAAATCACATAATTAAACAAAACAACTTTTTCATTGCAGGACCTGTGTATTCAGTTTTAAATGTTTGTGCAGTGCAAATACTTAAATAGTTGATATGACCGTTTTCAACCCAAAATGTGGCCTTTATCAATTTCGGTTATGTTCACAAGCCTAGCTCTTTTATATGCAAATCATTTTTTATCATTGTGATATAAAATAGCACTTTGCATGCATAGGAATCACCCACGATGCCGATGAGCAGATTATACAAAACTAAGAAAGAGTATTCGGATTTTTGAAACAATTGTTCCGAAGAATTATATCGGCAGGCCATTTTCCAACAAACACTGACCAACAAAGCGGGAAAACATCGCAATGTTTGACTGTCACGAATAGATGAAACCTGGAACTCGTTTTAGATTAGAGAAGCTCGAACTCGGAGCTGACCGCTCCGGCTAATCATGAACGAAAAAAGCTGATTGATAGAGGTAAGTAGGTAGTTAATTTTCGTCGCACTGCAGCAACACAACGAGCTATTGGTGACGGTCAAGGATCAATCTCGAAGGAAAAGATCCGAGGGTTACACCTCGTTATTTGAACTACGGTCAGATTATGAGGTCAGCTATTAATATGGCACCCCACTCCAAACTTCCACTTCATGCCAACATGAGGACAGTTCAGACAACGACAGATTTAACGTAAACCATCCCCCTTATACACGACGGTCTTTGGTTGGAAATCGCAGTTGCTAATCCACGACTCTACCAAACCGGGCTATCGCGGTCCAGAACCCCTCCCTTTACATTAAAAAATACAAAGTATTGATTTCTTTTTAATTTCTGTTTCTAGCTATCTCATAAATAAGAGCTGTTGTAACAAACTTTAATTTCTGATAAGTAGCAGACTCGTCTAGCTGAGAGGACTGATTCATCTAATTATGAGAAAAATATATTACACTATATGTACAATGTTTCAGCTGTCATCCACGCTTTTAACGGGCCGCTGTAGCCCAGTTGGAAGAGTAACGGATTAGCAACCAGAGGGTTGCGAATTCGAAGCTTAGTCCAGACAAAGACCGTCGTATACACGGGACCTGGTGCACGTTAAATCTATCGTGGCCTCAAATGTCCTTTCGTTGGTGTTGTGTGGATGTTTGGAGAGGGGTGTCATCTCAGTAGTTGACCTCATCTGACCGTGGTTCAAAATTACGAAACGCCCTTCGATCTTTCCCTTAGGGATTCATCCCAGACAGTCGCAAATAGCCAGTTGTGTTGCTCCAGTGTGACATTAATTAACTACCTACCTCTATCATTAGATTTTATATTAATCTGCATTAACCCTCCTGGTGGTTGTCTCGACGAGGTATCTCGTTATTGGCAAAACTGACCAGGCCGATATATCTTGCCATTCGAAGAAAACTGACCAGATCTTGATGGCCGATATATCTTGCCATTCGAAGAAAACTGACCTGATCTTGATGGCCGATATATCTTGCCATTCGAAGAAAACTGACCAGATCTTGATGGCCGATATATCATGCCATTAGAAGAAAACTGACCTGATCTTGATGACCGATATATCTTGCCATTAGAAGAAAACTGACCTGATCTTGATCTCGTCACCATAAAAAAAATTGGCAATGTCTTGATAACAAGATACGACTGTCTGAAAAATCGTCAAATCATTATTTGTGAATTACACAATACTTATAGGCTGATATTAGTTTCAGCTAAGTTTAGGTCTTTAATCAAATTTAGAGTGGGGTGCCAGCTCAGGTGTTGCCTCGTCATCTGACCGTGGTTCAAAATTACGTGGTGTTGTCCTCGGATCTTTCCCTTTGGGATTGATCCCGGACCGTCACCAATAGCCCATTGTGTTGCTCCAGTGTGACGTTAATTGAAAAAATACCAAAATACCAAATAATCAAATTTGAGGTAGGTAGCTAATTAATACCGCACTGGATCAATAAACGGGCTATTGGCGACAGTTCGGGATCGATCCCGAAGGGAGAGTTGGTTGGTTTGAGGGTTTTATGGCGCAAGGGCCATATTTGGCCATGCTGCGCCAGACACAACATCAAGTAATAGACACACTATGAAAGTTTTACTGACACAGAAGCGAGAAATACACCCAGGGTGGAATGCACCTGACAGGAATCGAACCTGCACCGCCTACAACTCGAAGGTTGCTAGCGCAGTGGGCATATCCATTGAGCCACGATGCCTCCCCGAAGGGTAGGTAGGTATTTAATTTACGTCGCACTGAAGCAACACAACTAGCTACTGGCGACGATCCGGCCCGACGATCCAATAGCCCGTTGTGTTGCTCCCAGTGCTACGTTAATTAAAATATCTACCTATCTGCAAAGCTAAATGTAGGTAGCGGTTGTGTCTACGGTAGGTATGTACTTTTAATTAACATCACACTGGAGCAACACAACGGGCTATTGGTGACGGTCCGGGGTCAATCCCAAGGTTGTCTACGGATACGTGATTGCAGTAAGTATTGGGGGGGGGGAGTATTTCAATTAACGTCACACTGGAGCAACACAACGGGCTATTGGTGACGGTCCGGGATCAATCCCAAAGGGAAAGATCCGAGGACAACACCACGTAATTTTGAACCACGGTCAGATGACGAGGCAACACCTGAGCTGGCACCCCACTCTCCAAACTTCCACACCACGCCAACGTGAGGACATTTGAGGCCACGACAGATTTAACGTGCACCAGCCCCCTTTGTACACGACGGTGTTTGGCTGGATTCGAACTCGCAACCCTTCGGTTGCTAGTCCGTTACTCTTCCAACCGGGCCACCGCGGCCCTGTAAGTATTGGGAACTTAATGCTAGGTGACTCATTTTTGGAATACGATTTCAGCACTTAGACAATCAGAATTTAAAGAATGCTGAATGATAGTTGATTGGCTAACGTCAATTTGATTATGCGTTGACAGAACGGGGATAAACTATATTTTAAGGTAACCCCGATGTATATATATTCATATACATTCGAGAGCACTTGAACGGCTGAAATAAAATCTTCGCAGACCGTCTGGTAAGTTTGCTTGCACACTGAAAATCTCAGTTACAGTGTGTAAATTTACAACTTGATATATATTATAAGCTACCAAAATTAAATTGGTTTATCTAGTTTTATTTTTAAGATACATGCGCTTGTTAACTACACCTTGATATAACAATTCGATTACCTGTGTTACAATCTTAGTTTCAGACCCAAGAGTGCTTCTGTCACTAGTTTAATTTCAACATCATTTCTATATTCTAAATTAGTTAGTTTGCTTTCTAGATTATTTTGTATAATTTATGATGTTGTGGAGTTTGGCTTATAAGTTCTTGCTTCAGTGAACGATAGGCGATTCAAGGCTTTGTATTCAAGAAATTTGCGTTCCTCTTGGCGTTTTGGGCAATTGCAATCGTGGGTGTAAGAACCAGACAACTCGTTTTCAAAGTTTTTCAGGGCGGACAAAAACACAAAATACTAAACGTTTTTTAAAACTTATCAAATTCGGGTAAAACATTAATACCTTCTACCACAGACCGGTTTTACTTTTTCAACCTTTTGCCGGTTTTTTTCTATTGTAAAAAAGAATAGAGCTGTCTGGCTTTTCCACCTAACACTGGAATTCTGTGGCCAGACTTACCAATAAAATCCTGGTAGATACTAAAAAACTCTTTATTAACATATTGAACTGTATGGTTACAAGTAACTTGTAATAAACTTATAGAAAAATCTAGAGAAATATTTTAAAAGAATCGTAAAATTTTGTCCATTTTTTAAAAAGTACTTGACCAAAATCACTTAAAAACAAGTTATTACACTGTTCATTGACTCGCTTTAAAGGTGCTCAGAAATCATCATTAACGTTTGCTTCATCTTCTGCATCCAAAGTAACTATTTCAGTTAGTGTATTGAAAACCATGTGCAATCCGGAGGTACGTACTTTTTTGTCTGCTTCAGGTAAATGATAACACTTCAATATATTTTTCTAGAATAAGTCTTAGCAGTGATACTGATGAAGATCAACAAACTAATTCATTAGTCTTATTCAAGATGTCTGTATTTTGATATTCCAAACTTAACACTCCTAGCAACTTGGCGTTTTCTCTTTTTTGAGGGCCTGATACTGGCCTGACTGACCACGTCTTGATCGACCTTAGCATACAGTTTAATGGTGGGTATGAAAGGTTTAATAAAATGTGAAGAGTAATCCAAAAACATGTCTTGCTTTACTTCAACTACAACAAACTTTTTAGGTACCTTTAATCATTTCCTGATAATCCTTGGTTACAGCTTTTCCCTCTTGTTCAATATTACTAAATATTCGATCACATGGAAGATGACTATGTCCAAGTTCTGGGTAGCGATGAATGATTTTATCAAATCTTTTTAATCCTTTGGCAAGTGTGTAGAAGTAATGAATCAATGCATAGTTTTTGTTTTGTGCCGAACAGTTGTCTGAGAATATGTACAAGGTTTTCACATCTCCACTTATTTCATTTTGTATAAAATGATTAACCATACTTAACCTCATTTTGACCCTTACTACCCGTGGTTTTATCATACATGTAGCAGAATGATTTTCCTTGTTTTGCAGAGCATATTGTAAAGTTATATACCCAAAGTTGTCTTTTATAAAAGACATCACCATTTGGTATAGCATATAATGGCATGTTTTGTTGAAAATCAAATGATAAAATTTCCACTTCATCGTTTTCTTTAACTTAATTTAAACCTCGAATCCTTGTAAAACTCATCACTTCATTAAATGTACATCCTTTTTATTCTTTATTTCTGTTAAAAGTGTAGGGTGTCTATTTTCAGTTGATTTTCTAGCAAATCACTTGCTGGCATGTATCCGATCTTGGTGTACTAAAAAAATAGCTTGTATTTTGTCGTAAAATGACGACGATAAAAGTCATGATACTGTTGAATCGCATTTTTCACCATTTCCAGTTGTGCATGCACGTCAGGCTCATTTTTGTAAATACAACATATGAATTTTTTTACATTTAAATCGGATGACAGGTAGCTAACATTATCATTTTGAGCCCTACTGTAATGTCATTTTTCACTCGGGAAATTCTTTATATGTATATCAATGGTGTCAATAACACGCTGGGGATTTTTATCGGCCTATTGTCATGTTTTCCTCGATTATCTTTTGGGAAATGATTTTTTTTTCCCTGCAAACATTTCACTATTCGTTCGACTCTAGCCTTGCCGATTCCGTGAAATGAACAAAAAAGGTTTTTGCAAATAGTTGTTTCAAAATCGCCCAACTTAACTTTATAATGGCAGGCGTAAGCACGGTTTTGGCCTTCGCCTGTTTTTTACGCCTCTGAATATTTGTAATACTTATTAAGCCACTTGAATGCATGTCCTGCATATTCTTGTCAGCAGCTTTTTTAAATTAGCTATAATATCATCTTGGACATTCTGAGGAACCTTGACGAAACAGCCAAACTTGCATTGACAGTTTTCCTCAGTAACTCGTGCAGGTATGGTTTTACCTGATTTACTGACATGTTCAACGCCACTAGTTCTCTTTTTTAAAACATTTCTTTTCCATGTAGATTCATATCTTACACGTTTTTCCCTAACTGTTTATTTGATACAGTATCATTTAAAGCTTGTACCTCAGGCTGGTTAGAAGTTGATGCTGTAGCCCTGGGAGTCGATGTGGTACACGCCTATGAACAGTTGTCAGAACTCTCGTTAATTGGGTCAGGGGAGTCCCTGGCACATAAGTGACGGTACGGACAGTGACCCGGATTAATATTAAACATACTGTATATTGTCGTACATTCAACAAGTATAAAACCACTCCAGTAGAAATAAAAACATTCCAGTCAGCAAAACAACCTCACGCCAATAAAACTGAAGCCAAAGACTGGAGAAAGCGCTGCCACCAAACGTTGAACTAATTCGGTGAAGAAACAAGACAGCTCCTGGAGCTGTACGTTTCTTGCACCGTATGAGACATCAGTACAGCTCCTTTTCCTTTATATCTAGTCATTGCTTAGAGTTGTATGGTTCGAACTCGACATCACGAACGTCATTGGAGAGTTTTTTGCTAGTGTGTCCAGCTCCGACTCTTATAGTTCAGCTTTTCAAGTGACAAAGAGTCGAGCTGAGAGAACACCCATTAATTTCAAAAGCACTCGCACCCTCCCTTATAACTTGTATGTTGACCGATGTTGGAGTTGAGGGCGCTATCTAGGGCTCAACTCCAGTCCTGGGCCGGATAAAATTTCATACCAGATGCTTCGCCACCTGCCCCAGATTCCTTACAAAACATCCTTGTCCTCTTAAATCGAATCTGGAGAGCAGAAATTTCCTACTCCATGGAATGAAAGCGTGGTGATACCCATCCTGAAGCCTGGAAAGAACCCCCAAACCCTCTGAACTATCGTCCAATTGCCTTGACAAGCTGCCTGTGCAAGACTTTGTATATGTGTGTATATGACACATACGAGTATTGACCATACTCGTATGTGTCAAGTACATATACGAGTCGGGCATTGACCATACTCGTATATGTACTTGAAGAATAACTGAATCCCTCCTCCAACAGTGGCTTCCGGAAAGGAAGGTCCACTCTAAATAACATGCACCTGGAGACAAATCCGAAATGTTTTTGTGCGGAAGAATAATTGTCTCCATCTTCGACGTAGAGAAGGCATATAACCGTACGCAGCGACAGGGTATTCTCCGACGTATGTTCGAATTTGATTTAAGGGGAAATCTTTAGAGTCTGCATTGGACAAATGTTTCCTGATAATTTTATCTCAAGCTGAGGGAGTCCCTCAGGGGAGCATTTTAAGTATGTTACTGTTTTCATCCTACATTTTAGTAACAATATGATTTAGTATAGGATGATGATACAATATAGAAACTACCTGCATATCAATCTGAGCAACTAAAAATTAAACCAAATTGGCGAACTAAAAGTTAATGTAACTCCACACAGAACTCTAAATTCTAGTCGTGGAATTATATCTGAATCTGATCTTTTTAATGTATCTGAACAGGAGTTTATCGAAGAATTGAAATCTCGGCATGCTTGTTCAGCCAAACGCATCTGCATCAGACGAGATGATAAAAGTATTAACACAACATGTAATAATATTCAACACACCAGACATGCCGACATCCATTAAAGCGGGATACTTAAATTGCAGCGTTAGACCATTCATTCCAAACCCCAAAGAGGGCCGCGGTGGCCCGGTTGGAAGAGTAACGGACTAGCAACCGAAGGGTTGCGAGTTCGAATCCAGCCAAACACCGTCGTGTACAAAGGGGGCTGGTGCACGTTAAATCTGTCGTGGCCTCAAATGTCCTCACGTTGGCGTGGTGTGGAAGTTTGGAGAGTGGGGTGCCAGCTCAGGTGTTGCCTCGTCATCTGACCGTGGTTCAAAATTACGTGGTGTTGTCCTCGGATCTTTCCCTTTGGGATTGATCCCGGACCGTCACCAATAGCCCATTGTGCTGCTCCAGTGTGACGTTAATTGAAATTCCCCCCCTTAAACTTCTAAGTAAAAACCAGAAATGACATTAGATGCTACAAAATCTAATAGAATCGATGAAAAATATACTGGGAGACCTATTCATCTGGTGAGAAAATGGAAATAGACAAAAATAAAGAGTAGGCACAAACGTAAAAATCTAAAAGAATATGATGGTTAAAATAATATTTTGAAATTGCAAAGGCTGCCGTAACCATGTTGAGAATGTGGAGACTGATTGTTGCCATCCTGTATGTCTTGGTCTGCAGGAAACTTTGACACCAGCAGTATGCATAAAAATTGGACAATATATCGCAAGAAGAGATAATTTAAAAAACAATCATGATAGTGGTGTAGCGATTCTGACTTGTCTGGGATTGTCCATCTTCTGCTGCTTAAATTTCATACTTTCAAAAATTTATGCATTTTTATTTTGTACACATGTAAATTAAATTCTTCAGTCTCATTAGTTATGCCTCGGATGATCTTGTTTTTATTGTCTGACTATTTAAATATTTTTATTCTCATCTACACATTTTACATGTTTTAAATTTACCTTTTATCTTTGTCTTGGACTTCATTTTTAAATGTTTTGCGCTTTTATTGGCTATATTCTGTCTTGTGTTTGGCGCAGCTTGTCCACTTTTGGACCTTGGGCCATTGAACCCAAATCAACCAACCATACGGAAAGTCTGACTGCTCCAGCAATATTCCAACTATGACTTACACCGCTGTCAGTTCGACACTTATCTACCAGTTTTCACGGATGGGTCTAAAGTAGGAGGTTATGTAGGCTGTGGGATAGCGTTTCCCAATACTATTTATAGTTACGGAATTTCATGCTTCTTGCTCCGTCTACACTGCTTAAGCGGTGGCAGTTTATTGCGCTCCTACTGTATTTACACTGACAGCATGAGTGTGTTGCAACAGCTGGAGCAATATACCATCACTTGCCATTCTGTCGTGTCATATTTTTACTACTCATCGTCACCAGATATTTACCGTTTCACTCATCTTTTATTAGGAGAGAGCGCACCCATCTGCAATTCAGGCTCTACGGTTTTCTGTTTTTCACATTTTAATTGTCTGTCCTGTTTTTCATCAACGCATCAAATTTTTTTAAAGTACAATTTTAAATCTACGAGATTTGATTAGGAAAAATCCCCATTCAAGTCTTCTCATTTTTAAATGGCATTGGCTTTTTTAAACCTCATTTGATATATATTTTTCACCATTCGCAACTCATTAATCATACCTTTCTATATTATACATCTTGTTGCTGGTCAACATGTTTTAAAACATCAATTCATATCAACCATGATTTTTTTATATTGATCATATCTTTAATCAAAATTAAATATCTTCGTGCACATGTTGTGCTTTTATCTTTGACCAATAATTTTTTAATATTTTATACTTTTATTGGGTCACATTTGTTTGGCCCAGCTTATCCACTTTTGGACCTAGTGCCATGAAACTCCAAAATCCAATCCGCCTTCTAAAAGAAACAAGTAAAGCAAAAGAATCAATGCAGTTAGCTTCACACGAAAACAACATCGTAGCAGCGTAGGTATTTCTATGAAGAAAAAGACCATAAATATAAACACGTCACTGTCTCTTTAAGCTTCCCCTGATAAGCGTATTGGTTTAGGCCCTCATGCATCCAGTCTTTCTAGGAAGGATATAGAGATGACTTCTCAACCTCCTGGACTGACTAAGTCTACCTTCCTCTTCCATTTAATGGTAGGGAGCCTCATTTCCTGGAACTGTCATGGATTTCGCAATAAACTGGATGACATAAAAACCATCATTACACAATGCAATCCCACCTGCAGCGCATTTAAGGAAACGAACCTGAAGTCTGCTGACGCGGAAAAATCCGTCGCTATACCTGCTTTCAGTGTGATAATAACTGATAAAAGCTCCGGGAGGTGTTGCACTCTTCACCTCAAGTATACCCATCGCGTTCTATCGCTCAGCACACCTTTACAATGCAAATACGACGGAAAATCACCAACTGCACTCTACTTGCCACCCAGTGAAACCATTCAACATCAGCCTTGACAACCTGATAGAACAACTGCAGGAGCCTTTTACCATCCTCGGAGACTTCAATGCACAGTGTGCTTTGGAGAAGTGGGGACACTAATTCCCGTGGGTGACAGATTGAACGGTTGATATCTGATCACTGTCTGCTGAACAATGGTGAAGCTACTCACTTCCACGAACCATCTCGCACTTTTCATGCTATGGACCTTGCCATATGCTCTCCTATTTTACTTTATTTTTCCTTTTGGAGAGGGGTGCCAGATTAGTTGTTCTCGTCATCTGAGACCTTGATTTAAAATTACGAACCGTTGTCCTCGGATCTTTCCTTTCGTGTTTGATCCCGGACTGTCGCACTTAAATTGTTAGACTACTTTGGCTGTTTAACCTGTTTTTATTGGGTATATTTAATTTTGCGTTTGAAGCAGCTTGTCTGCTAACGGACCTTGTGCCATAAAACCCAACCCTGACTGTCGTCAATAGCCCTTTGTGTTGCTCCAGTGCGACGTTGATTAAAATACATAACCTACCTTATTTTTTCTTTTTTTGTCGGTAATGATCTGGGCAACAGTGATCATTACACGATATTCGTTACACATATCGATGGAAATGACCCTGTTAGCCGTCCATCTCGATACATCTATGCAGCAGCCGACTGGCCATATTTTATATCTAGGACCAATATTACAACTCAGATGGTAGAAGTTAATATTGATGCAGCGATACGCAGTCAGTAATGATAGAAACTGCTGATGTAGCTATCCCGAAGAATTATTCATCCTTTCGGAAACATCGAACACCATGGGGAATAACGAATGCAATGCAGTTTTCATAACTGCAGTGCATTCGTTATTCCAACGCAACGAAGATGTGGTATTTTTCGCAGATACCCTACATCTGCTAATTTAATAGCATTTAAGCATGCGAAAGCCAATGCTCGCCGAATACGCCGTCGCAGCCGAAGGGAATCGTGCGAACGTTGCGTCTCAAACATTACATCCTCTACTCCATCTAAACAGTTATGGAGCATGGTACGAAGAGCTTTGGAAATATACTCCGAACATACCATCTCATTCGTGATGGAAAATGGGCGCTGTGTCTGAAACTGTTGAAATGGCAAATTCAATTACACGCGCCTTTCCTTCAGCTTCAACAGACATTTGTTTTATTTCTGTTCAGAATCACAACCAATTAATTTCCATTCCCATCTCGAATTCGCTTATAACTAGCTTCACAGAACAAGAGTTGATACGGTGCTTCAGAATACCAGGATGACTGCACCTGGTCCTGATGGCATCGTTTATATTATGCTACAAAATCTATCCCATTATTCCCTGTCTAACCTTTTCAGACTTTATAATCGCATATGGGAAGAACATGCTTTCCCTTTGGCTTGGAGACGTGCTATTGTACCTTTTCCCAACTCTTACAACTATCGGCCTATAGCACTTACAAGCTGCATGTGCAAACTCGTCGAAGGAATGGCGAATTCTCGTCTCGTCCAAATCTTAGACACCACAGGCTATTTCACCGTATCAAAGTGGCTTTAGGACTGGACGCTCCACAATGAATATAACATCTTGAATCTCGAAACGCAAGTTCGCCGTGTTTTTCTGCACCGAAACCATCTGGTTTCAATATATTTTGATATCGTATGACCGCACTTGGTGTCATGGTACACTTCGGGATCTTTATGCCCTTGGACAAAGGGGTAACCTATGTTTATCCAGAAATATTGTGAGCTACTACATTTCCAGGTACTAATTGGTTCTACCCTCTCAGACTTTCATCCAGGAGGAAGGTGTACCTCAGGGTAGCATTCTGAATGTAAATATATTTACAATCAAGATTACTAACGTCTTACATCAACTATCACCCTCAGTGCAAGGAAACCTTTATGTGGATGACCGTAACATCTTGTCAGGGAAAAGACATGCGATTTATCGAATGACAACTCCAGACGGCCGTTTCTCGCTTGACGCAGTAGTGTTGATAATGGCTTCAGCTTTTCTCAAAAGACCTAACATTCTGTGTTGAGAACACAAAGAATCACCCTGTATTTATGCTTTTCAATTTATTTAATGTTTTGAACTTAGCTTTTTTTTTATTATATTTGAAAACGTAACGCAAGTAATAAAATCGTAGTCTTAAAGACTACGATTTTATTACTTTGGCTGTCTGTTTAAGCTGTTTCTATTGAATATATTTAATCTTGCGTTTGGTGTTGCTTGTCCGCTAATGGACCTTGTGCCATAAAACCCAAATCAAACCTCTTTTTTTTTGACGACTTTGAAATTCACTGCGCAGATGTCAACATGTCTTTCATCGAAAGACAAATGCAAATTGCTCTAAACTCACAGAATGGGAAGACAAGAATGTTTTCTTTTCTCTTTAAAAAAAACAAACTGTTCATTTTTGCAAACGGCGTGGTCCCAGAAGAGAATACAGACACAAATTTTAATGAATGGAACCACCATACCTGTAGTATCAGCGACCAAATTTTTGCGAATTTTACTGGATTCTAAACTGAGTTTTCGACTTCGTATCCTAAATCAAACGAAAATGCAACAAAACGTTGACACTATTAAGCATAACGTGGGGAGCTGATTGCTTTTCACTCATAAAACTATAAAGCTTTTATTTTGTCTAAATTGAACTACCGTTGCATGATATGTGTATCTGCAGCTCGATCGACCGTACAGACCATGGACCCCATCCATCATCAAGGCCTTCGCATATCATCGAGCTTTCAGGACATCTCCCCCCACCCAGAGTCTAATTACAAACGATCCTTATCTACAAATGAGAAGAGACTAGCTCTGAAATATTTTTATACAAATGCAAGAACCGACATCTGATGTATGACAGAATCGTTATGCAATTCACGACTAAAAAGTGATTTTTGAAAACTTGTTTCTTGTTACATTCATTTATTTCAAGGATAGAGGTGCTCGTGAAAATATTGATGTAGATAGCTGAAAGTTTTGTATTCCATAAGTGTCTCATTCTCCCACTCTTTAACATCGTTACCAATTATTACTAATTCAGTATAAATTTTTTTAAATACTTTTCAAGGGCAGAGATCCCAACTAGGCATTATTGTAGATCGATTAAATGTTCTTATTTTGTACAAGGTTCCATTCAAGTGTTTCGTAAAGTTTGTTTTTAAAATTGTCTAAAATAAATACTTGAGATTTTCGAATTTTTTTTCCAAGGTCAAAGAAACTTAACTAGATGTCATGAATATGGTTGAAATTTATTGTCAGATCTATGACCTACTAGCCAACTTTTCGAAATGGGTCGAAGTCAATTTTTGAAAAAGTGTTGGTTTCGGCTCACCATAATAGCTCCTCCTGTTTAAAAGAACGAATAAATTAAAAAGCTTTTAGGTACCACCATTCCTTTCAACATTCAAATAATGCATTTTTATATTTGATTTCAGAAGTGGGAACCGCTTTCTTCTCTCAACTCTCGGAAATGCAGATAATTTGGTTACCGATTTTGATTGCAGTTATCCTCACGCCAACGCAAGGCTATCAAAACAATACCAAACTGCTATTAGTGCAAATCGTAAGTATTTTTAATTTCTTTATTCAAAGGCTTAGAACTTTTGCAGTCACAACTACATTGAGAGTTATCCCGCTAGTTCATTTTTTAAAAAGTAAACGTCTGAAAAGATCACGCCAACTATTTTCTTCCAAATACTGTCAGTTTACTTTTCCTATTTTGTAGGTCGCTGTAGTTCGGTTTGTAGAGTAATGGATTAGCAACTGGAGGGTTGCGAATTCGAATCCAACCAAAGACCGTCGTGTACAAGGGGGAGGGGTTGATGCACGTTAAATCTTACGTTGGAGTGGCCAAACATGGCCCTTGCGCAATAAAACCCCAAAATCAACCTTACGCTGGCGTGGTGCGGAAGTTTGGAGAGTGGAGTGCCAGCTCAGGTGTGACCTCGTCATCTGACCGTGGTTGCAAAATTGCCCCTTAGGGGCACATCTTTAGGTGTGTACGGGCTTCACAAACCCGAGGTACCCAAGTGAACTGCTCTTCTCCCATGGGGTTTACTGCCTTTGGTAAACACGGGAATCGCACTCCTGGGGTACTCAAGCGATCTTTTCCTCCTGCTGTTAGATCTCCCACCCCCTCTTGTTTTTCCCTTTCATGTGTCTTGTGAACAACATTGAAATTATGAACAATTTTGCTTTCAAATCCAATTATCATATCCAGATTCCATTTTGAGTTTTCCAATTTGATTTGCTTTTTTTAAAATTCCCATCACTGAGTTGTTTAATTTTTACTTTATAATACGTCAGTACTTTTTCTGATCCGCATGTTTGCCGTGTGCGGCGTCCCGTATCGGGGGAAAATGGAATTTCTGGGGTACTCGATGCGTGCCCTTCAGCCCATGCTTCAACGTAGACGGTGACCAGAGTGAGCCCGCTCTGGTCAATCGTCTCACTTCAGAGTGCTTAGCCCCTCTGTCGTGCTGGACTTCACTGGTCTAAAGTATTTTGGGTTAGTGCTGCAGCTAGGGATGCCCTGTGGGTGAACCGGCGGATCCACATCCCAATACTGTAGCACTATCATGGTGGTATTTTGAAGTGCACTGAGGCTGGAATGTTCCAGAGCAAGAAACCACTTCCCCTTGGACTCCGTGGTGGGTATGGGTTCACCATAAAGATAATTATTTAATTTATAGATCCAAAATTTTCTTTGTGCCCTAAAGGAGGCCTAAATCCCTCTAACAATATTTGCTTAGGGTTATTGATTATTAAATATTTAAATAATCAATAACCCTGAAGGTAAACTTGCAACCTTTTCACCATTTGGTGTACAAAAATATATTCAGTCTCCTGCTGGCGAACCAAAAGCAATAAATAAATTGCGGTCTGGTGATCTTTTCATAGAAACTGTATCCCTGCATATCGATCTGAGCAACTAATGAAATTAAACAAAACCACACAGAACTCTAAATTCTAGTCGTGGAGTTATCTATATAAATCTGATCTTTTAAAGTATCCGAACTCCTTCGGAGAGGATTTTTTTTAAATTTGTCTTCGGTGGTGCATTATATGTTATAACATGATTAAAAACTATGAATAACTAAAAATAAACATATTAAATTATTTTAATTTTGCATGAAAAACAGGTGAAAATAGCCAAATATTGGCTGTATCGCAAAACACAACAGACCAAATTTAAATACTTTCATTCTGTAAATTGTAATATAAAGACAAACCTCCTTCAGGGAATGATCCACTCATTGTATTCCAAACCTTTAAAAGTTTAGAAATTTAAGTTTTGAGAAAAGAAAATTTGTAAAAATTTATAGCAATCTATAATTTTGATTAAAATGAAAACTTTGAGTTATACTGTTTTGCGTAAAGATAAAATGTTATAAAACTGATTTTAAAAAGAAAACATATTTTTTAAAGCTGAATTTTACCTTTAATTTGAAAATGAGTGACTAAAATGCTCCTGATTTATAAATCTCTTCATCTTTGACTTCTAAAAGTTATCTTTTTCCTTATTGCTCTTAAAACTTTTGTCTTTTTGTAGTCGTGGTTCCGTAACGTTTAGAATCGCTGATTCGACTTTGGTATCCTTTTAAGGTATATAGTCCAGGATCTTCAATGTTCAATACATTTAAACATCCTGTATAGCCATCATTGAATTGAATGATAGCATCGTATGCACCCAATTTTACAGTTTTAAAGCTGACGAAAACCTTTCCGAATTCGCTGCCACATATTACCATTGAAAGACTCGTTTGCGTTTTGCCATGCAGACACTTTCCAGCAATTATCTTGAACAGAGCTTCAGGTAGACTGGTTTAATGATATTTAATATATCTAGGGATGGGAAATACAATTCTTTGCTGTTCCTGTTCTTTCTAAAAGAACTGCTCACTACTGTTCTCACATTCAACTTGAGACACATGAGCCTTGTTCCTATAGCAACTGCCCTTTATGGCGGGAATTTTCGTGGTAGACACAGGGCTCAGATTCTGTTGACACCTCATCTTTTTGTAAGTACTTATTGTAGATAATACCGGAAAAGGCTAAGTACAAAAAAATTATTGCCAGCGTTTTCGCGATCAACGATTTTTTTTATTGGGGAAGATCTGGAGTTTTTCTCTTGTATTGACAAGTGAAAACGAAAGGTATATACTATATCGCATAACTTTGTATCTTGAGTAGATCGAGGTGTTTCTTACGTCTACCTGAACCATCTACAGCATGGTTTCTGAAAATGTGATTCATGGTGCATAGGACAAAAAAAATTTCCCTCCCTTCGTTATACATTTTGAGGAAACTTTTGGTCAACAAAATTAAAGCCCTGATAATCACAGGGCAGACGTTTTAATATACACTACCTGACATTGAGAATGCAACACCAAAGAAGGAGTTGGCAGAAAGTGATGAAATTTGGCAAACAGAGACAGCAACGAGCAATTAAGTGATATGTATTGCAACATTATACACCTTGCCACTGAGCAGCAAGAACGTCTGATCAGTAGGTTGTAGGACCACCGCGAGCGGCGATACAGGCAGCAACACGTCTAGGTACAGACGCAATAAGCGTGCGGATGGCTGCCCATTTCCCTGAGTTCGTCTTCTGAACGTGCCGGTGGCAACGCATGCAAGCGACGTCCCAGAAATGTTCGATAGGTGAGAGATCAGGGGAGACAGCTGACCAGGGAAGCACCTGGATACCTTGCAGGGCATGTTGGCTGATGCGTGCCGTGTGCGGCCGGGCGTTATCCTGCTGGAAAGGTAGTGTCACCAGTTGCAGCACGTCATCCACGTATCGTTGGGCCGTCATAGTGCCCTGAATACGGACCAGAGGTGATCTGCTATCGTAGGCGATGGCGCCCCAAACCATTATACCGCGTTGTCTCGCGGATTGGCCCTGTCACCACGGCGACTGTCATTGCTAAAACAGAAGCGCGACTCGTCTGAGAACACCACCCTGTGCCATTCCGTCGTCCACGTGGCTCTATCACGACACCATTGCAAACGGAGACGTCTGTACTCTTGGGTCAATGGTAGTCGTCTCAACGGCGCCATGAGTGCAGGCCGCCAGCGATCAATCGGCGGCTAATGGTCCTGGACGATATGGGAGCATTAAGGGCGACAAACGTGGCTTGCGAGGCAGATGCGTCGGTCCACGCGTGCTGACGTCACTCTGGCTGCACCGGAACCCCTCAAACGTGCCACATTCCCCTGGTCCAACCATCTGTGCCACAACCGGTGCACCGTGGACGCGTGTAGGTGGGTATCTGCTGGGATTTGACTTATGGACCAACCTGCCCTTCTGAGGCCAATCACCATACCCCTCGTGAAGTCGTATGTTTGCTGGAACTGTCTTGATTGGCGGCGTCCTGGCATTCTCCGCTACTAGACGTTTCCTGAGGCACAAAAACAAATTGCAACTTGATTTACCTGGCAAACAGAGCGGCGCGAAACTGACCACTTTTGCAGGTTCTTTCCCTGGTTTTTCACTCACCGTGCGCGGGACAGCTGCGCAGTTTGCATCATTTACATATCTCGGTGAGCTGCGTCTACCCTGTAAATTTCATCCAGTTCTGCACACTCCTTCTGGGTGTTGCACTTTCAATGTCAGGTAGTGTATATTCGAGCAACAGGGAACAGCCATTAAAAATTAGCACTTAAGACATCTTGAGGTTACCACTTTGAAAGTAAAATTAATTTATTTATCAAAGGCCAGATTAGTCATAGGATATATCTCAGCACATTCAAAAACATGAAGCATATAAATCAGTAGAATTGAAATATACAATTTATGTAAAATATAAACTCTACAATAATTGTGGGGGTGCTGGTTTGTGGGCGATTGGCAACATTACGAAAGTTTTAAAGAATAACTAAATTTAATGAGATTTATGAATATTTACAATGAATTTGGTTTAGACAATTAAAGTTAAGTGCACAGCACAGACATCATAAACTCCATCGGCGCTCGTCAACATTGCACAGTCTAACGCTACGTCCGTCTTGTAGCTTCGTCGTCTTCCTTCTGTGTCGCTTTTGACTGCGTTCCTCCAATGCGCGGAATGGCTGCGCAGTGGTCGGAGATGACATCAGCGCGGAGGTGCCCTCTAGTGGCAGTCTGGGCACCACAGATCGGCCATCCTGGGTTCGACTGGTCCACCAGGCGTTTCTGAAAATATACAAAAAAGGCAAAAGCAGAAGCAAAGTTCCAAAATCTGTCAGTCTCTGTAAAGCAAATGTATCTAGGTTATAGAGCTCTGAATCGTTCTTCAGCTCTGGAAATGATTAAATGAGCCAAATCGTCTTCTAGCTTCATTTGTCCTCTTTAAACGTCGTTTCTCGTCTTTCTTTAAACGTCTTCTTCAAACTTCTTTCAACGTCTTAGCAAACCCTTAAATCCAATTCCACGGTTTAAGAAATTCAGCGCATGTTGTAGTGAGGTCGGGTCCTTCATGACATCCCTCTTTTACAACGTCGTATGTATTTCCTCCTTTAATTCTGGTGATTCTATAGGGTCCAAGGTACTTTGGTTTTAGCTTCAAGTGCGGACCAAACTGAGTTCTCTTGATGGCAACAAAATCATTAACTGCATAAGATTTTGGTTCCTGTCTTAAATTGTACGTCTTCTTATTTTCTTCTTGAATTTTAAAAATTTGTTGTTTTGCATGCTTCCTGAGTTCTTCTCTTTGCGTTTCAAAATTTGCTTGAAATTCAACTTTGATAATTTCTTTGAACTTGTCCAGACCCTTTATTTTCACTTTTTTTAATCTTCTATAGTCTATGCACACACGAGGGGTTCCATCCTTTTTCTTTACAATTACAACGGGGCTACAATATTCTGAAGAACTTGGTTCTACTATCCCTTGATCTAACCATTCAGTAACTTGAGTCTCGACAATCTCTTTCTCTGAAAATGGTAACCTACGTGGCTGATGAGATACGGGTTCATTACTTTTTACCAAAATATTTAATTCAACATTTGTTGTTTTTGTTTTGTATGGTACATAATTCAAAACTAACTGTTGTACCTTATCCTTTAAGATATTTGGAACGTCAGGTTCAATATTTACATCAACATCGTCTTCAGTTGACAAATCAATTGGTAAAATAGACAAAGTATTTATTTCCTCAACACACTGGGATTTATTTTTCAGAGTAATTCCGTTTTCATTAATTAGTGTTTCACCCAACATTAACACATTTAGTCCAATAATAGCGTCATAAGTCATAACATCGTTTCCTACTACGCATATATCTGAATCTCCCTCAAAATTATCTATTTAAATGTTTCCTTTAAAATAGCCTAACGGTTTTACACGGCATTTTCCAAAACCAGTCAAAGTAGAATTCAACGGGCATAGTTCCTTAACATTTAATTTGTCAAAAACAGATTTACGAATCAAAGTAGCTTGACTTCCAGTATCTATCAATGAATTAACACTTAAACCATTAATCATTACAATTTTCCTTACTTTCGATTCTACGCCAACATCAAACATGGCTACTTCTGGTTTCGAATTCATTCCGCATTCCGAAGCCTTGTGACCAAACGTGCCACATCGAAAACATTTAAGTCCCTTATCTTTATGAATACAAAATCTAGAAATATGATCTTTTGATCCACAATTAAAACAAATCTTATTGTTACGATTTTCTGAACCATTGTATTTCATTCTATCAAACTTGACTCTATCTCTGTTTACAGTTTCGTTTTTAGAATTAAATCTATTACTGTACTCATTTTTTGTTCTATCAAGAGTTAATTCTACCGTGATCATCATGTTTGGTTTTCATTCTATCAAAATTTTTATCATAATTAATCCTATCGAAATTCCTTCTATCGAAATTTTTTCTGTCGAAAGCACTTTTACCATATGCAGAATCGGCTT
Organism: Meta bourneti; assembly: GCA_933210815.1. Classification (NCBI taxonomy): domain Eukaryota; kingdom Metazoa; phylum Arthropoda; class Arachnida; order Araneae; family Tetragnathidae; genus Meta; species Meta bourneti. The sequence goes on from OW119929.1 coordinate 87,251,440, forward strand.
TCATTATTTCATACACTTTCAGTTTTTCCTTAAACTCAAACACATTTTTACAACCGTACAGAATAGTTTTGTTTTCCTGTTTGTCATTTATTCCTTTAATCACATAGTGCATCAAAGCAGCGTCATCGATTTTTCCGCAACTGCCCAATTCTTTCATCTTAAAAAAAATATTCCTGAGTGGATTCAGAATCCCTCATTTTCCTTTTACTCAAAAGTTCATGTAAATTAGCAGAGTTTATCTCAAAAGAGAATTCGTCGATCAAGGCCTGTTTCAATTTTGACCATGAATTTATTTCTGGTTCTGTTCTAACAAACAAAGCAGCGTTACCACTAAGCGATCTTTTGCCAAAAATAAATTTTTGTAAATCTGACAAACAAAACAACTGAGAAATATTCTCGAAATGTTCGATCCAATGAAAAACATTTTCGTGCGGTTCTGCATTGAACTTAGTAAGGGTACTTTCGATATCAGAGTAATTTATACTGACATTATGAATAGCATAATTACTATTAATCTTATTTCTACTTGTATATACATCATCACACTGAGAAACATGAGTATTACTTTTAAAATCATATTCACCACATTGCATAGAAAAATCATTACTATCAATCTTATTTCTACTACTATGCATATAATCACACTGAGAGTTATGAGTAATACTTTCAACATCACATTCATTGCACTGCATTGAAAAATCGTTTGTTTTGCTTATGTCTTCTGATTCAGACAGGTCGGCGCGTTCGTTCTCGACGAAGCTTTCAAGGTTACATAACATAGAATTCTTTTTGCTAGTTCCGTTTTCGTGCCTTCGAAAGAAATGCTTAGCAAACAAGATATTGTAACCAATTCGTTTAGAGAAAAGCTATCATCTTTATTTTTTAATTTCTCATCAAATTCTTCACTATCCGTTCCGAAATTAAAGCCAGAAAAATTTTTAACGTGTCTTCTATTCGATCGATTGCCGTCATTTTCGAAAATGAATCTCTGCAAAATTTTTATTTTGTCTGTCTTGCAATTTTTCAATGCAACGCTGACTTCTTTAATATCATTCAATATCATCTTGTATTATGGAATGTTCACGTACCTTTAAGATGCTTGGCAACAAGGAGCAGCTTGGAGACTGGAGAACATAGTTCTTTTTTTTTTTTTTTTTAAATATCCTTTCGAAAATACTGTCTGAAATCTTACTAGGCGTCTATCCCGCTTCTGAGATGTGGGGGTGCTGGTTTGTGGGCGATTGGCAACATTACGAAAGTTTTAAAGAATAACTAAATTTAATGAGATTTATGAATATTTACAATGAATTTGGTTTAGACAATTAAAGTTAAGTGCACAGCACAGACATCATAAACTCCATCGGCGCTCGTCACCCGTCAACATTGCACAGTCTAACGCTACGTCCGTCTTGTAGCTTCGTCGTCTTCCTTCTGTGTCGCTTTTGACTGCGTTCCTCCAATGCGCGGAATGGCTGCGCAGTGGTCGGAGATGACATCAGCGCGGAGGTGCCCTCTAGTGGCAGTCTGGGCACCACATAATGAATACTACTTTATAAAAATAGTTGGCAAAAATAGGAATTCAGTTTCGTACACAATATTCATTACATTTCGTATTTTCTCAAAATCAAAAGAAACTGCATACCAGTCATGTTACAAAAAGCAATAGCTATTTTAATTTTCAAAACGTGAAGTGTATAAATCAGAAGGGATTGAGAATACTTCAAATACCACATGTGAACACAGTTGAATTAAATTTTTATATACAAATTTGTATGAAATAAAAAATTCACATCTTAGAAAAAAATTCTCCAATTTTTTTACTCTTATTTTACACATTCCTTTAAAAATCGATACAACTAATTGTTACTATTACAATTTAATAAGTAATAATTGTTTTGCTTTTTAAACAAACAGCCTAGATCTTTCATTTAAAATTTGTCCCGATTTGGAAATTATTCTTTCACAAAGAACTGAAGTAGCCGACAGGAAAGTGTTCTCGAAATAATCTTTTCAAATTCGGATATACGTACGCATTTTCATTCCACCACTTCAATGGGTCGTCATCCATGTACCTCAATGATCGCTTTTGAATCGCTGGATCTGGAAGGTTTGAATTTCGAAGCTTTAGCATCAAATGCACCCAAATAGACCTATTAGTAGTCTCATTGGCGTTTCTTGTAGAATCTGAACTTCTTTCGGGAAGTTCAGATTTAATGTACCAAGAAACCATTCTTGTTATACTTTCTTTTATCTGATTGAATATTTTTCACAAATAATGTGTTTGAATCTAGGATCGAAAAATACTGCTTCGTGGAGTGCTGCTGTTTTCTAAATTTTCTAGGCGATCTTGTAAATGTTTTAAAATTGCGAAAATTAATTATTTCATATTATCAGTTTTCATACACATTTTGCAGTCCCATGGACAAAATTATTATTGAGGAGCAAGAAACATACTTTCCACTTAAGAGCTTTTGTTACATTTTCCAGGGGTTCTAAGATTTCAACCATACACTCGCAACTTTCCCACTCTGATGTTGTGAGGCAAGGTAAATTGCTAGTCAGTTCCGTATTTAAAAGGGCCATGGATTATTTTTTCAATTAAATTATAAACTTTCTTTAAAGCATCATAAGCGATCAAATTAATAGTATGGTCTAAACAAATGTTTTCATCGTAAAATCTTTTTAATGGCTTTTGTAATGTTGGGGCATTGTCCGATACGGTAAGGATAATCTTTTTCTATCTTCCAATCTGAAATTCACTTTAACCACTTAAGTGTCCCTTATTTTTCATGAAAACCATCGAAAAATTAACTATTTTTCAAGAAATTTAATAATTATGAAGTTTCTAAATGAGATGTAATTATTTATAATTTTAGGACATCATTTAAGGTTTTATAGCTGTTTCACAAAAAAGCCAACATGAGAATTTTGCTCCTAAATGTTGTTTTTTCGATATACAGATTATGCAGGATGATAGCGAAAGAAGGTTCTTTCTAATTTCTTTATTGATTTTGAAAATGCTTTGGGTAATATATCAAGTAATTATAACAAATTACAGTTATGACAATATTGATTACGTTTCAATAATTCTTTTGCATGTGATGTTTCAAAACATGCACAATGCAGAGTCCAACATTACAGTCAGCAAAAGTACCTAGTCTCTTTTCAGCACTTATTATTTTTTATCTCTTTGAGCAACAGACTCTGCATTCCCTAGAAGGTTGTTTTTCTTATCTGAGGCAGGTATTTGGTTTTAGAACATGTTGTTCAATCAAGCGGTTGGGATTGTCTTCCAAGCTGGGACAGCCCCTCTTTGGATTGGAGTCGGATGAGTGATATGTTTCTAGAAGAGCATCTACTAAGTCCAATCGAAACATCAAAGGAGTTCTTTTCCCCCTTGTTTTTTGTAAATAATGAACGAGTTTAGTATCACTTGATCCAATAGATGAAAAAATATTTTTTATAATATTTACCCCTTTGTGCAATGGAATAAATCACCAAGATACTGATCCATAATATTTACTCCTCCCATAGTTTGGTTAGTCTGATATAACCTTTGGTTTCTTGACAACTTTGTTGTGATACGTCATGTCAACCATATGGTTTGTATGGATAGTTGACAACATTGTAACATCTTTTTGTCTTTCCATTTGATGACAAGCACTTCTCCCAACGGAAAGCAGTGGTTTCGCTTTTTCCTAGTTTCATTTTCATCAGTTCTGGTGGCGTTTCTTTACGATTTTGTTTCACTCTTCCATACGTATCTGTTTGATACGTCAGAAGCATGTACCAATTGCGGAGAAGTATAAAAGTTGTATGTCATAAGCCAATGTCCTTTCTTCAGCAATGGTTTAATAAGTAACATCACTACTTGGATCGACTGAGGCAGATCTTTGTATTTCTGGTCAAACAGGTACCTTTCCAGTATATATAATTTACGACTATATATCCCAAAGTTGATTAGCATAACATGTAGGATTTGATTCCAAAACATGACCGTTTCATGGGAATATATTTCACCAAGACAAATGGCCTTTGTACAGAAGCAATGTTTCATCAATAGCTATTTCCCGCTCAGGAGTTATAGCACGTCGGAAAAGGTTATTTAGATGTTCTAACACAGGCCAAATCTTGTATAGCTTAGGATTTGGATGGTTATTAGGATCATGAGTTTTGTTATCCACAAACTGAATATACTTATGTATATTATAAAATCTATTTCACGTCATGGCTAGAAAAAATGGAGTTGAAATAGAATGTTCTTGCTCCAATACATGTTTCTGGTTTTTTTATACCTTGCAATATTATAATACTCAAATATTTCATGCTTACAAACTGGTGTCCAAGCTTTTCGACCTTTTACAAAGTGAAATCGTGGAGCTACATGACATTGTTCAGCATATATGTTCGTTTTGGAGACAATGAGATCGATCAAATCATCATTGACAAAATATTGCATATTGCCAGAACTTAGGTCAAAACTGGTATTTACTTTCGGCATTTCCAGAAATTTAAAATGTGGTGGAGCACAATCTAACACATCGGGCATAATCGTATGCCACACACGACCAGGTAACAATGGGACACAATCACTGCTATCATCGGATTCAGAATCTGAACTATTATAAAATTCACTTCAGAATCATTGCCGGATTCACTAACACTAAAATCGTCACCCAAATCACTCGAGTCATCCGAATCCATCAGACTTGCATATAGAAAAGCAGCAAATATTTTTTATAAATCAACTATGATCAACAACTGGTGCGCAGGAAAGAACATAAAATAATTTGCCGAGTGTCCCAAAAATCATTTCAATAATATTTCATTAAAAACTTATGCCGCCATCTATTGATCCAAATAAGAACTAAAACATCCGAATTCTTCCGGGTACAATGAATAAGTACATCAGCGGCATATTCGTGCTATTCAGTCTAACTTCAGAAACGCTTCAGCCCAGCAATATCACTGGGGCGACAAATAGGGATAGATATCCCATCCCGTCATATTCACGGGAGCAACGCTTAAGGGGTTAAACATAAAGCTAAATTTTCATTGGTATGACGCATTGTCATGCAATCACATTCCAATAAAACAGAACGAATTTTAAACCGTTCATCAACAAAATGAGCAGTGACTGCTATGAAGCTGCCATTGTTTATTGACGTCCAGCAATCGGTTGTTAAAGTAGTATAGGATGCTTTTATTAAATTTAAAACATTGTTGTTGACACTTTCATGCATTGCTGGCAATAGGAAATTACATATCGTTTTCCGATGAGGCAATGCATATTGAGAATTTATTGACTAAGTAAAAGATCGAAAACCAATATCCTTGACAACAGAAAATGGTTGTAAATCTTGAGTAAATAACTTCATCGTCAATCATTTTACCATTACTTAAAAGCCATTTTTTTGTTCATAAACTGCACAATATTGGATTGTGCTGTATGTTGAATTGGCTTTGTTGTCTAAACATAATATCGTTACTTACCGAGTGTTTCTTTACTGGTCGAGGCGATACCATTTCAGTGCTGGTTTCCGTCAACTTTTGCTTGTCAACACTTAGTTTTATGGTGGGATGCATTTTTGTGAGATGTCTTTTTAAATTAGAAATAGATGATGTAAAGCAGATCGATTTCCGACGTATAGGGAATGACGCCCGATCCGAATCTCCATCTTTCATAGTGAAATAAGCCTATGTCCACACATTTGAAAATTTGCGTTCCATTGTGTGGTAAAATTAGATTTTAAAATGAAGTTAAAAGCATTACAAATCCTAAGAACGAGTAGAGGGAAATCTAGACAACAAAATCTTAATTAGAAATGTTTTTTAAAACTTTCCTCACCACCCTGCCATTGCCTAATTAAAAAATTTCAAAATCAATAGGCTGGTCTTCACAAATTCGTCAAACATCGGGACCTTGGTTCAGTCAAGAACAGTTCTGGGTGGAGTGCAGAGCGTTTCACCGAGATCAGCTCCGAGAACAGTTTATAAGAGCAGGAATCATTTTCCGAACAGGAAGTAAAACAGCTCCGAGAACAGGGTCGGATCAGTTTGAGAGCATGAATCGATTCCTGCTCTCAAACAGGAAGTAGTCTCAGAGCAAGGTGTAGTTTATGGACAGAACGGGTGAATGAATCAACAGGAAACAGTGAGTCGAGAACTGTAGGATGAACAACTGTTTCGGACTTCGCATAACTTAGGATATACGAAAATTTTTAGTGAACTTAGAAAATTTGAGAAAAGATAAACTACTTTCTTTGCAAAATTCCTACCCATTTAAAGTCAAAGTAGAAAATTTTTGCAATGTTTTGTTTTACAAAAAGAATGGAGAACAGATTTTTGTGAAAAGTGGGAACAGGCTGTTCCCGTTATTTTTGAAGAACATGTGAAAAAATAACAGGTTCTTTTTTCCCATCCCTAAATATATCATTTGACAAACCAGGATGCTTGGCTGTGACTGGTGTTCTACATGCCACAGCTCGGTGATAGTAACACCAGCTGCTTTCTCCAATGGGGCATTGGCTTTTGGGAATTGGATGCACAATGAAATAGAACAGCTATTACAATTTGTTGAGTGCTTTTTAAATTGTCCACATTAGAGCAAACAGCAATCCCATAATAATTCTGAAGTCGATCAATAAGGACAACTGTTTTAACTTCCCATTCCCTGATAAACCTTTGTTTTTTTTAATTTACGCAACTGTACCTACTCTTTTTTGGATGTGCCCGATGCATTCTAGTTTAGATACAGGGTTGTTCCCGTAAGTGTTTTGGACACATAAAAATCCTTTAGAGTCACTGTCACCGTAGTATTTGGTATATTTTAATTTTCGCTTTTTTACCAACCTGAGAAAAATCCATGATGCCCCAGTTTCCATTTTTGCAGCCGAACCTTTAAAATTGCATTGGCATACGTGGTCAGCTTTAAGTGACTCGTATGCAATGTCCCTTGGCAGTTTTTGTAGCTTCCAACAAATGGAACAATATGATGACAACTTCAATGTCGAGGACTTTTCCAGTATCCACAGAAAGAGCAACCATTCAAAAAGTATGTCCTTCATGTTGCTATGTTCCATCGACTGAAACACCACATTCATTTGCTTTTAATTTTAAGATAACTTCTTTAGCTGCTTTCACCATAGAAATTTCGGCTACTTCGGAAACAGCTTTTAGAAGTTTTGCTTTGTGAGCCTTATACACAGTTTTACTAAGGCGCTTGGTTAAGTTTAGAGTGCACAGTTTGTAAAAGATGCTGAGTGACCTTTACCAATTTGCCACATTCCATAAACTAATCTGGCATTCACTTCGGATTCATTTTTGGTCTTTGAAGAAACAAAACTTTAAAAAATATCAGTTTTCACATTTGAGAATGAAATGGAACACAATCCACACCTAGAATCTTCCGTTGAAATTAATGTCCCAGCAAAGCATTTTGGACAGAAAAGTTCTGAAAATACATCCAACAAAATGTTCAAATGTTTAATCTCGCTCAAAGTTTCAGTAGCCACCTTTGAGGAAATTGATGTTTCCAACTTCGATGCACTAACACTGCATCTTCACAACTATTTTCGTTGCTTTTTGTAAACTGGTTGCCTTTAAACTGGCGTTTCTTTCTACCTCTCTATACTCTTTCCCATTTAAACAAAAATAACCAGATCAAAGACGTCTATTAAATTATTTTCGCAGTAGAACGTAAACACCAAAATCTCAAATTCAAAATAAACACCAACTGTAAATGAGAACTTTGATGCCATATTCCATCGTAAAACTTCCGTTGCCAGACACATTGTGTTTTTTACAATTACAAATTTCATTTTATTTAGAATTGCGTTTCTATGCACAGGGGTGAATTTTGATGTTCACATTTAATAAAACTAAACTAAGATTGAAGTGGTCTTTCGGTTAGCAGAAAGCAACATCCGGTTTTTAAAAGTTGCTGGGAAGCGATATAAAAATGCCTATAACTCCGGTTTTGAACAAGAAAGAAATTAAATTTAAACTGCTTTTGAAAGGTAAGAAATCAGGCTTTCACTTAAGCATAAATTTCGAAAATCGATATTTTGACCAAAATTGCGTTTTAAAGGTGTTCGGATACCTTAACTCGCCTCTTGTCGCAGCTTATCCTTTTTTGGATCTTGCGCCATAATACTCAAACCACCAACCTTAACTCCCCTCGGGGCGCATCTTAAGGTGTGTACGAGTTTCACGCACCAAAGGTACCCTTGTGATCTATTCTTTTCCCATGGGGTTTATTGTTTCTGGTAAACATGGGGATAGTGACACCAAAATGCCCAAGCGATCGTTCTCTACTTTCTACTTTTCACAATTACTTAGCATTGTTTTGTGTTTGGCGCAGCTTGGCTAAATATGGCCCTTGCGCTACAAAACACCCAAGCCAATCAACCTTATTAACTAAAGCGAGGTAAACAAGTTAGATGAGTAGTGGTTACACATTCTACCACGAATAAAGAGTTGGGTAGGTGATGAAGAGCGTGATCTCGAGGCTCCTATATGAGTAAATAAGTGTAGGATCCCTCCCTTTCGACTCTAGAACAGTATTCAGTATCTAGTACAGTATCTAGTATCTAGTACCTCAGAAATTAAAAACGTTCAAGAATATTTTGCATGCTAACAGCAGACTCGAAATTGCTATAAATTTGATACCATAAACGTCCTCTAAACACTACACTCAATCGCAGGCTACCGTACTTTATCGGATTGAAATATGGACACCAGACCAAGAATGGCCCCCTCAACTCATTATGTTCCTGAAATCTTTACCTTGCGTTAGGTGGGACCGTCGTAGCTCAGTGGTATGTCCTGCGCTAGCAACCTTCGAGTTGTAGGTGGCTCAGATTCGATTCCTGTCAGGTTCATTACTCCCAGGGGGTATTTCTTCTATATCTGTAAAACTTTCATTGTGTATGTCTGGCGTAGCGTGGCCAAATGGCTCTTGCGCCACAAAACCCCCAAAACCAACCTTATAAGATGAGCAGCTTTTGTGAAATGATACACTGCTGGCCACCCAAATTGCAACACCAAGAAAGACAAGAGATATCACAACAAAATTTATTTTGTAGATAAGTTGACCAAGTATCAAATGATTAAATTTATAGACTTCTGTGAAGTGTGGTTCCTGCCAAAATCAGTAGCCAGAGTAGCCGCCATTGTTGGAGATCACCGCTGCCACACGCCTCGGCATTGATTCAAAGAGACTTTGGATGTGTTCTTGGGGTACAGCAGACCAAGCAGCTTCCACACGTTGCCAAAGTTGATCTGGTGTGGCAGCTGGGGATGTATTCTGGGTCAATCGTTGAGCAACCATGGACCACATGTTTTCTATCGGCGAAAGATCCGGAGAGCGAGCTGGCCAGGGAAGCAATTCAATCTGGCGATTGACGAAGAACCCTTGGACAATGCGTGCCACGTGTGGTCGCGCATTATCCTGTTGAAATATGGCTGTGGGCAAGCCCTGAAGGTAAGGAAGGACAACTGGCTCCAACACCTCGGAGATGTAGCGCTGGCTGTTTAAAGTACCGGCAATGCGTACTAGAGGAGTGCGAGAGTGATATCCAATACCGCCCCATACCATAATACCCGGTGCAGGACCAGTGTGGCGGTGCATAACGCAGCTGTTCAGCATCCTCTCTCCACGGTGTCTCCAGACTCGAATCTGACCATCGTGGTGTTGCAGACAGAAGCGTGACTCGTCAGTAAAGACAATTTCATTCCATTCTGCCGTCCACATCCTTCTTTCATCGCACCATTGGCGGCGGAAACGTCTGTGGTTCTGCGTCAAGGGTAGACGAAGCAATGGACGTCTTGCGGACAGACCACTCTGCTGTAAACGGCGTCGAATGGTACGCGCAGACACTGGATGATGCGGTACAGACTGAATGTGCTGTGCTATGGTTCGTGATGTGGCTGAGCGATCCGTCACTGCCATACGCACAATATGCCCGTCATCACGTGAAGTGGTGCACTGAGGTGGATGCGATCGAACACGTCGGTCCGTCGTACCCTCCTGCATCCAACGATCACATATCCGCATTACAGTTGTTTGGTTTCGTCCAACACGACTACCGATTTCCCTGAAAGATAATCCACAATCTCGGTAGGCCACTATCCTTCCTCTGTCGAACTCGGATACTTGATCAAAAGATGATCGCTGGTTTCTACGAGGCATAATTGATCGTTTTTTTGAAAAAACCACAAGAAAAACACAATTGCCGTACTTGAAATCGTCGAAATCTCCAAGCCTTAAATAGCGCTTTGAAGTGGCGCCACAGGCGCGCGTGATGTGCGTCTGCGCTGAAATTCTAATCATTTGCATATCTCACCTCCGCTAGTGCATGTTGTAAATTTCATATTATTTGCATGCTTCCTTCAGGATGTTGCATTTACGGTGGCCAGCAGTGTACATTATCTGGTGGATATGCTGTTTCCGTAATGGGATGAACTTGGTTAAGGGCAATAATTAAGTAGCCGTACTATTTCACCAACTACCTAAGAATCAAAGTGAGGCATTAAACAGTCCCCCATACCATACCTTAGAACTTTGTGATGACTTGGGTATTGAAACAATAATTGTTTCAATACCCAAAGTTCTGTACGTGACACGACAAAAATCTATTCGTCTGAAACGTTTTTCCAATCACTCAGTCCAATTTCGACGTTATTTCAAATGCAGTATCACGCATAGATTTTATGAAGGATAAGGAAACGAACCGTTTTCAGGTCATTTTATATCATCCGTGATAACAAACATACGTTCTTAAAATTCTGTTGAGAGCTAATATTGAATCGGGTTGTGATTTGTTTGAGTGGGACCCCTAATAAGCCTGGATAATTTTGAAAATGTTTTCTCAACGACATCCATGGATGAGCTGTTTCCGTCCTAGCTTGAATTTTTCCATTATCCTATCGATAAACCCGATTTCTTTCATATGGCATTGATGATTATATTTCTTTCAGTCACTTGATTCCTAGTTTTAGACAGTCTGAATGCTGCATGTTAGGATTATAAGTAACGGTAGTGGTGAGTAGTCTGACACTGCCTCTAATCCCATTAAACTTCATACAATTATATTTAAAGCTATATTTTAGTTACGTGTCTTAGTAAAAAGTCACACAGGCAGTCGCTCCTTTTAGTATCGTGTAGACCTGTCTAATTAAATGGCCATTATTGTAGATTTATAAATATTATTCCATGGTAAAATCGATGATTCAACAGACTTATTCTCAAGTGTATGGGATTCGGATGAATCTACAACTCCAAAAAATAGTAACACTTTATAATATCTTTTCAAAATTGATCAGGTGTGGCCTCGTCATCTGAACGTTATTCAAAATTACGTGGTGTCCTCGAATCCGACAAAACTTCCCCGATACTCCAAGGAGGAATGAAGATCCAAGTAGGAAAAACAAATTGTCCTTTGCCTAGAATTGGTGACATCTTGGAAAAGGCATCAGGAGAGCCATTAGAGTGTTCGATGCAAAGATAAACCACCAGGATGGTTAATGGAGATATCGATCACCGAGCTTCGGCACAAGAAACTGCCACTGCTTCGCCAAATCTGTCAACCCGATACGATATTATGTCTTGTAGGCAAATATCGAGTTATAGCTGTAAAGCCATTGATTCTCTCGCCTTCCAATATTTCTGAACACTGGAATTATAAACATTTAGTGCCACGTGATAAGATTATTAGTATTATAGTGATATCGACATTCACTCTTTTCTGTTACCAACACTACACAGTTAATACCAATTTACTCTTTATTTCCTTTCAATGGACAGATAAGCAAGATTTCAAGAGTAATGTTGATTTAGGTTTACAACTGAAACACAATAAGTAAAGTGTTTCTCAAGAAGAAATCTAACCTTCATGCAAAGAAAAAATGAATTTGGGGACTTCACCAGTCTTAAAGATCGCCACATTCTGGCTAGAAAAGTAAAAGAACCACTCATATCTACTCATCTTGGAAATTTTGACTTTGTGTTTGAAGCCAATTGTAGATTTGTAAGCCAACGATAAATCCTACAGATCTCTTGAGGTTTTATAGAAATCCAAAGTTTAATCCAAATCGTTGAACGAGTTACAAATAAGTATACAGAGATAATACAAAGACATGCGTGTCCAATATCCACGTTTAGATATGTTAACTTGCTATCGTTAAAATTGCATTTTAATTCAGAGTTCCAATTGGTTTCGACAAGATGTCTCGTCTATCGAGATCTGGCCAATTTTGCTGATGAAGAGCTATCTCGTCATCAAAGTATTGCAAATTTATGATGAGATCAAGATATGATCAGTTTTCTTCCAATGACGAGATATCTCGTCCTTCAAGATCTAGTCAGTTTTTCTAATGGCGAGATATTTTGTCGAGACAACCACCAGAGGGTTGAGGAAACTTATTCATTTCTTTTAAAAGTGCAATAACTTGAGTAGTTTGACTTTATATTTTGATGCTTTAAGCATGATTACGTCTATATCAGGGATGGGCATTAAGTCGATCGCTATCGACCACCAAGACATTTTGGGGTGACCGCCTTTACTAATACCTAAGACGCGCATACTAAAAGAAACATTTATGGAACACCGACGCCAGCTAGACTGGAGAATCGGCTTTTCACAATCGATGCGACTGTTTACTTAAGCAAATGATTCGATGAATGTGAAGACGACACATGTACCTTCATTGGAAGCGCACGATGACGCTTAAGTACATACGTCGGTTACAGATTCATCGGTTCACGTATGCTTGCTGCTCGCTGCATTGAATACGTCCACGCTCCACGGTCTAGCAGTCGCTCATAGTTGTTCAAACATTCAACTTGACAATTTTGTGTTACTTGTGTTTTTGTAGTAAAAATAGTAATGATATTTTAAAAGAGGGTACAATGTCGAAAACAAATGTTAAGAAAAGAAAGACATACAATTTTAATACAGAATGGGAAGAACAGTTTTTTTTACAATGGGAATGCAAAATGTGTGTGCTATATACTATGTCATGCAAGTGTGGCACTTCCAAAAAGGAAACGTTGAAAGACATTTCAAAAGCATGCATGGAAGTTTTGATACAGATTTTCCGTTAAAAAGCGAATTACGTAAACAAAAGTTAAAAGAATTTAAATCGCAATTAATCGGACAGCAATCATATTTTATTAAACCCAATACTATACGAATCTACGGACATGGTTGATATTTCTCAACTTTGCATTTTTATAAGAATGGTTTTTAATGATATGAGTGTAAAAGAATTATTAACAATATTACCTCTAAAGAAGAAAACACGAGGTGAAGATGTTTACTGCGCCTTCAAAAAATACATGAGGAGAAAAAAATTCCAATTTATAAAGTTGTATCGATGACAACTGATGGGGGGGCCCCATCAATGACCGGCACAGTCAATGGATTTTTGGCTATGTGTATCAGAAACGATGACTTACCGCATTTCCTTTCTTATTGCACTATTCACCAACAGGCCCTCTGTTGTAAAATTCTAAATATGCGTCAAGTTATGGGAATCTGCATGAAAATTGTGAACTCAATTCGAGGAAGAAGTCTTCAGAGAAGAATGTTTCGGGCCCAACTAGAAGATAACGAATCTGATTACGGGGAATTGTTATATCATGCAGATGTTCCTTGGTTAAGTCGGAGTATATTTTTACAAAGATTCAGGGACCTACTACAAGAGGTAAAAGATTTTTTGGAATCAAAAGATGAAGCGTACGTTGAACTTAGTGATGACGTTTGGTTGATGGATTTAGCTTTTGTTTTTGATATAACAAGCCATCTTAATGAATTGAACTTACAATTGCAAGGAAAAAAATCAAACAATAGTAGAATTGATTGGATTTGTTAATACTTTTAAAAACAAGTTAAAGCTAATATCTTCCCAGTTGAAGAATGAACTAAAAAATTTCAAAAAAATTTCTGACGAGTTGTTTAAAACCGGAGGTATATTAAACAAAGAAATAGTATGATGAAATAATAAAACTTGACTCCGAATTTGAGAGACGTTTTCAAGAATTTACTAGACTAGAACCAATTGTTACATTCATGTGTTACCCATTTGGCAATGTTGATATGGAAGAAATAACTGAAAATATAAATTATATATTCTCCTTTATCTCTTGAGGAAAATGAAGTTTTTCTCCTTCAAAATGATATAATTTTAAAAACACGTAGTTCAGAATAACTTTTGGAATCTAATGGACGAAGTAAAGTATCCTAATTTATAAAAAAGTTGCATTTCATTTAACATCGTTCTTTGGCTCTACCTACCTGTGTGAATCTGCATTTTCAACGATGAATATAATTAAGACAACATCGTTCCCATCTCACAGACGACCACTTAGAATCCAGTGTAAGATTAGCAGTTAGTAATTATATACCGAGATATTCAAGATTGGCGGACAGTATGCAGACTAAGTCTTCCACTAACTATAACTACGAGAACTAACTTTAGATGAAAATGATTTATTTTTTAATGTATTTTGAATTGTTTGATAATAAATGCATCATTTGATATTATTATATTTGTGGCTATTATTATGTTTGTTTCTTGCATTTTGCTTTAAACGCGGTTTTAAAAGAGTAAGTTTTTTTTTATTGTAGTTATGTAGGTAAGTACATATTCCGTATTTATTAAGTTATAATAAATATTGTAGACCTTTTTTTTAGCTCACCACACCTACGCCACTGGGTAGACCTCAACACCTTGAAAAATTTAGAAGTAGCCCGTACCCTGGAAAAATCTGCCCACCCCTGGTGTATATTATAGAAGTATGTACGCATAAACAAACTTGTATATTTAGTTATAAATTATATTGTTCCTTTTCAGCTGTTTCGCCATGCAGAACGCACTCCTGTACTACTGTACCCAAATGATCCTAATCCAGTAGATGCTTGGCCCGAAGGTCTTGGAAAATTAAGTAAGGTAAATGCATTTGAAATTCTTGGTATTGTATTGCTTTTACACCACAACACACCTAATAGCTGAGTATATCTATTGGTTGAAAGAATCCACGAATTCTTCCACCTTTTCAAAGCTTCTATTTGACCTTCCCTTAGACTAAAATCCTTTCGAAAGGATTTTAGTCTAAGAGAAGGAAAGATAGAATAGAAGAAAGATTTTATTGCTCTTTTCCTTAGAATGCACTCAGGGTATTCTAAGGAAAACAACTGCTGTCAGCTTTTGGATAGCTTTTTTTGCTGTCAGCCCCATAAAACCCAACATCCAATCCACAATCCCGGAGTACTTGAGTGACTTCTCCCTCCCTCCTTTTCATTTCCCCCTCTCCTCTTCTGCTTTGCTTTTGTTCTTCCTTCCTCGTTGGACCCTCACCTTTAGGTTTATGCCGGCTTCACAACCCCGGGGTACCTGAGTGATCTTTCCTCCCTTTCTTTTTACCCCTACCCTACCATTTTGCTTTTTCTTCCTCCCTCGTTGTGGTTGCCTCTTCGGAGGAGAGGGCTCGCCTTGAGAAGCTTTTCGCCACTGTTGCTTTCAACTTCTCTTGAGGATTATATTACCTACGTTTTCCCGTGTCCCTGGAAAAACGGGGATCCTGGGAGTTGAGGGGTGATATACTAACCCAATACACTGCTATCAGTATCAGGTAAACGGAAAGTGTACATTGGTCCCGTGTGTATCAATCGGCTGGTCGATTGCCTCTTCGTCGGCTAGGACTAAGCAATCGGCCACTTACTGGACACCTTGCAAAGGGTGGAGGCTGCTTCAGGGCTGCGCGCGTATAGTTATCGACTAGCACCGGTGCAGTTGTCTGCATCCCCTTGTAGGACTCCGTGGTGGGTGGTGCAGTCGGTTTCTGAAATTATTTCTCATTGTAATGAATACTGAAAATAAAAATTCTCTCTCCGCGGGAGCAACAAATGAATACAAATATTTCAAATGCTCGTTTTATCTGGATAAAACTTCTGAACAACTCATTTAGTATAAACCCGGTACAAAACTCTTTTGCTTCTGTTTCGCCGTTCTTGATCCATAAAACGTTTCAATCTTTTTAGGCACCATAAAATCTCTTTAAAAAAAACTTCTTTCTGGGGATCTGCTGGTCGAAGTCTCAACTGAAACATAGGCACATTTCCTAATCAACGCAAAAACTCTTGGATCCTTTTCTGGTCAAGTTACTCTCCACTATTCACTTAATACATCCAGTGGCGTCATCTCCGAACCGGTCCTTCTGTTCTCCCCAGAAGAAATCCTGGAAAATATTAGTGATCGGCACGTAGTTGGTGTTCGTCGTATTATAATACGTCGAAGATGGGAAAACGTATCACCAAACATCTAATATTGAAGTTCGACACACCAACCCTGCCGACACGAGTTACAGCCACATAGCCGAGTTGCCTAGTCCGAGCCAATGTCCCAAATCCTCAGCTCTGCTTCAGCTGCCAGAGTTTCGGACATTCAAAGATCTGCTGTCGCAGCTAGATTAGATGTGCTCGTTGCGGTGAGGTCGGCCACGACAGTGACGACTGCGCCGGGGTGGATCACTGCGTTAACTGGAGACCATCCCTCATTTTTCAGGACTAGTCCAAAGTGGGTTCTCGAAAAGGAAGTTCGATCTGAAGGTTGAACAAAAGCTTTCTTATCCCCGAGGCCCGAAAAATAGTTGAATCACGAAACCCCAAAACAGTAATCTCTTATGCGACAATGACCAAAAAAGCTACTAAACCAATGCCACACAAACAAAATCTCCCTCAGCAACCCAAATTCTATAACGTCAAGAACAAAAACAAACTACACCTAATAAAAGCTCTTCACCTTAAAAAATATTTCTTACCCCCAGAAAAAGAGTTCAACTCATAATCTAGCTCACCCAATCAATCCACCAACCAACGTCCTCAAGATAAAACGACGCCACATCCCAAATACAAATATAGAAAGATCAAATTAAGATTTAGGTCGTCTAATTACTTTCTAACGGATCTACAAAATATAAACTCAAAATATAAAATGTTTTAAAAAAACCCGTAACATCTTCGGCACGCAGGTGAAGAACTAGAAATAAGCCTCCATGCGTCGGATTTTTCCGAGGACGACGCAGATATGGAGGTAGAATCATCATGAACCTCGGGGAAGGATAAACCAAACCCACATGTAAACAATAGCTTCCTTTATTTCTTGGAACTGCCGTGGTTTCCGGTCTAAGAAAGATGACGTGGAGGAACTGATATCCTCCTACCACCCAGCATACGTGGCCCTTCAAGAGACATTCTTGAAGCAACATAACTTTTCAAAAATCAGAAGGTATAGTTGCGTTCGTAAAGATGCTGATCCTAGTACTAGTGTCTGAAGGCGTGTATTTTCATTTCACATTATTCCAGCACTAGTTTCACTACACACATCTTTGCAGGCTGGCAGTGCGAATCCATTTGCATTCCCTTGTTACAGTCTGTCTATACCTGCCACGATACTACGTCTTCCAACAAGAGGGACTAAACAGGCTGGTAAACGAACTTCCAGACTTTCTTACTACAAGGTGACTTTAGTGGTCACAGTACCCTGTGGGGAAATGAGAGTACGAACCGTCGAGGTCAACAGATCAAACTGTTTATTTCTGATTAGTCTCAGTTTACTTAATACCGACGAGATAACATACTTTCATGAACCCTCTAGGACATTCACTAGACTTGGCCATTTGTTCCCCTTCTTATACTGTTGAGTTTTGCAATTGGGAGTCATTTGCACAATAGTGATCACTTCCCTCTTTTCGTCTCATGTCAGTAGCAGTAGAGTGAGACAACGTCCACCTACCTACTTGTACCATAGAGCGAATTGGGATGCATTCTCACAACAAGCAATGATAACGGAAACAATAGTCAACTGATATAAATGAGGCAGTTAAAATGTCACCTATGTAATTATAGAAACTGCCAATGTGACCATTCCAAAGAGTTCCTCAAAGCCAGACTTTGTAAACCATGATTGAATCAAGCCTGCCTTTCTGCTTACGAAACGCAAAGGAAGTTATGGAACATATTCCGGAGATACCCAACTACTACCAACTTGGTCGCTTTTAAACAGGCCAAGATATTTGCTCGTGGCGTGAGACGTCAGCCAGAGGGATTCTTAGAATAGATACGTCTCTTCTATCACATCATCAATATCGAACAAGCAGTTGTAGAGGAAAGAGAAAGCAGCCAACGGCCTGTATCGGGACTTTTCCATCCCTAGCTTTTGCTAGTGTCCAGTTCCGACTCTTTACAGTTCAGCTTTTCAGAGGACAAAGAGTTGAGAGAACACCTATTAATTTCCAGAGCACACACGCCCTCCTTTATAACTGCCAGCTCACGATGTAGGAGTTGAAGAAGGCACAATCTAGAGCTCATAACACTAGTCGTGGGCCGGATTAAATCTCATACCAGATGCTTCGCCACCGGCCTCGATTCCTTACAAAACATCCTTGTTCTCTTTAATCAAATCTGGGGAGAGCAGAAATTTCCAACTCTCGAATGAGCGTGGTCCCATCCTGATGCCCAAAGACCCTCTGAACTATCGTCCAATTGCCTTGACGAGCTGTCTGTGCAAGACCTTAGAACGTATGGTCAATGCCCGACTGTTATACGTACTTGAAAAGAACTGCATTCCTCCGCAATAGTGTCTTCCGAAAAAGAAACTACTCTGGACAGCATCATACACCTGGAGACACAAATCCGAAATATTTTTGTGCGGAAGAACCATTTTGTTTATTTTTCGACGATAAGGCATATCTAAAAACCTTTGGAAGAAAAAACAAGATACGTTTTGTTAAAAATGTAATGTCTACCACAAGAGCTGTTCCCGACAAGTCTGGATGGTTGCGGTCACTATAGAAACGGGTCTTGTTCATTTTCAGTATGGCATGGTTTCATTTAATTTTGTTTATCGCGAATGTGTGTTGACGGCGTAGTTTACTAGTATAGACTCGGCTCTATGAAAAATAGGATAAGGTCCGTTTCTACGGCAACAGACGGGCAGAGTTTGTCTGCAGCAATTCTCGTGGTACAGATTTGAATGTGGTATGCAGTTTTGCACTACTTGTATTGAATGTTTTCAACTGAATTAAAAACTACTATATTTCTACTCTAAGCTCATGAACTTCCTCTTCGTAGCTTGGGAGAGAGCAGGCCTATGCTCTTGGAAAATTCTTCCGAAAGATGTATGGAGATTTTATCACCACAAGTCCAAATGAGGTACATTAAAGAAATTTTCTTGGAGTCAAATTACGATTTTTTACTATAAATGTACTATTGCCATTTGAATGTTTTTGTACTTGTGAGTCGCCATTTAATTAGTTAATTCGAATAGTTACTACATTTAATTCTTAAAGTTGTATTGAGATTTCTTATTGAGATACTGAGACCTTACTGAGATAAGGTGAGAATTCTAGAAGATTGATTTCACAAATGGATTTTAATCCTCCTGGTGGTTGTCTCGACGAGGTATCTCGACGATAGAAAACTGACTAGATCATGATGGACGATATATCTCGTCACTAGAAAAAACTGATGTGATCATGAAAAAATTGGCAATATCTTGATGACGGGATATCTTATTACCAAATTGGTCAGATCTTAATGGACGAGATATCTCGGTCGAAACCACTTGGAGGGTTGGAGCTAAATGTCTTGGAACTTATAAGAAATATATATTATGTGCGTTCGTTATAAAAGCAGATAAATAATTTGTTTGAAAAATATTAATGAAAACAATGCTTGATCAATGCTTCTACAATTTTTAGAGATTGAGGTCCATGTATCCGTAACGTATCCGTGTATCCGTAAACTGTAACGAAGTAAATTTCTAAAATAATTTCGCTTTAAATATGATAAAGTACTTTGCTATGTTAAGAGCACAAAATTACCCATCTTTTCTGCTAATTCAATTTGATTTCGTACAGCTAACATACTCTTAAAACTAAAATAAAAAATAACAAAGTGGCTATTTGAGACCCATTGGGTCTTTTTCCGCGTTTCTTCGAGTCACCGGCCACTAATTGAAAACATCCATAATGTAGACGCCTTGGATTAAATATATTTCTTTAACTTTTCTTTTAATATATTACTTTAACAATGATAAAATTATGTTTTCAAAACGCTTCTGCAATTCTCGATATTGTTCCACATGAAATAGAATTAATATACATATAATTTGTATTTTAATAGCCGTAATTATTTATTCTATTAAAATATAGTGTTTCAAAACTTTCTGTACAAACTTGTAATCACATTGAATCACATCTTTGCAGTTTCAATCTTCAGCTGTAAATGTTACGATACTGATTTTTTGTAACAGATAATTGCCTTTAAAAAAGCATTTAAATTTCTATATAAAACAAACTCCTTGTATAATGTGGGACCACGGCAGACCAGTTAGTCTCGAATTAAAACCCGGAGGATTGCGAGTTCAAAACTATCCAACTAGAGAACGTCGTGTACGTGGGCGCTGGAGCCCGTTAAATATCTGACTCAAATATTGGTGTGGTGTGGAAATTTGTAGTGGGATACCAGCTCAGTTGACCTCGTCATCAGACCTTGGTACAAAATTAGGAGGTGTTGTCCTCGGGTATTTCCCTTCGGAATTGAACTCGAACCGTCGCCAATAGTAAATAGGGAAGATGAAATTATGGTCATGCCAAGCAGTTTACAATAGCCTGTTATGAAGCTTCAGTGCAAAGTTAATTCAACCTACTAATTGTGTAATGCCATAATATTTTCCTATTGAAAGCCCTACCAAGTCTTAGAAGCACCAATATCTCGCGAATTTCCTTAAGAGTCTGTCTCTGAATGTGCTACTTCAAATTCTACTAAAAAATTAAGAGCTCGTGTATTATACTCGTAATCTGACTGGTTTAATATATATTATGAGGTTTAGTCCACGGATCCTTCCCTTCAGGATTGATCCTGGACGGTCACCAATACCCCTTTGTGTTGCTCCAGTGTGAGGTTATAATTCAACTACCACCCTTAAATATATTAACCATTTTATTCCATGGCCAATAAATCATTTTAGGTTACCGTAAACAGCTCAAATGTTGATAGGTGCGTAAGAAGTGCTCTCGCAAACGTTGCTGCATTTTACGAACCATCGCCACAATGGACATTCGACGAGGACATCAATTGGCAGCCAATACCGGTGTCTTCTGTTCCCAAAGAGGAGGATATGGTATGGAATGCATATTATACGCTTTATGTTAAAATTTATCGTATCTTTAAAAATTATTTAGGTATAACGGATTACATCCTTTTTTGTATGTTTAGTATCTTAGTGGTCAAATGCCATGTCCAACGTCGGATGAAGAATTGAAAAAGATTTTTGTTGAGCAATTTCAAATCTTGCTTGCGGACCACAAAGTATGTTGCTACTTGAATTTACACACTAAGTACATTTCAATTTCTCTTTAACTCTAAGTGTCCCGACGAGATATATCGTCCAAGATCTGGTCAATTTTGCTAAGGACAAGATATCTCGCCGAGACAAAACTGCCTTATTACACTAAGGGAATGAAGATCCAAATAGGCAAAACAAATTGTCCCTTGCCCAGAACTGGCAATATTTTGGAACAGGTTTTTGCATCAGGCTGGCCACTACAGGGCAATTTTCGACGCGTAGATAAACCACCAGGAGTAAATAAATCTGTATGTCATACTGATCCAGAATAAAGCTAATTTCAGCATTGGGCATCATTTTTCTCGTCCAGATCTTAATAAAGATGTAGTTTGGGATTAAGGCAAGTTTTATGAAAATATTAGCGAATTTTTAAGTACAATGCCTTGCTTATTTTGATATAATTATGGCAACTTTAAGGCATAGATCCTTGTCTAATCAACCTTCGTGTGGCATAAAAAGTATTGTAGATTGACAAACTAAATCTAAGGTCATGTCGTATGTTAAAGGTTTAGCTCGACGATGGGGAACCTTTGGCTCGCGTGCTAAAAGTGGCACGCAAGACTTTTTTAGACACTCGAAACGTAGGCCTCATCTTAAAAGTAATGAAATAAGTATCCAAAGAAATCAGAATTGTTTATTCTTTTGGTAATGTTAAAATGTGCTACTGCACATGGTAGCTAGAAATGCACTTGATCCTCCAAGTGGCTTCGACGAGATTTCCCATGCAAGATATCTCATCGCATGTCTTTTGCATTAGACTGGTCACTACAGGGTGATTTTCGAAGCGAAGATAAACCAGCAAGAATATAATATCCACCCTATCAGCAGCATATGAGAAAATTTTGTATACAATATCTGACATGCACATGTGAAAAGGTTGCCTATCCCAGGTTTAGCTCTTTTCAATGAAAATGTTATGATTCGCAATGTACAGATCTGAAGTTTTCAGAATTCTATTTCCCTGCCCCTTTTTCAGTGGGTATTGCTTTATAGGAAAATATTAAGCAGGACTATACATATCATGTAGGCCTTACGTCCTAGAAAACTCAGAACTTTGAAAATCAAACATCTACTGAATTGAATTTTCGCAGATACCGATTTCATTTTTCTGGTAACTGGTATTTACCATCGGGTGGTAAGTGTTTTCTCGATTCAAATACATTTATTATATATAGCACTATCTCGGTTGGTGGCATGCCTATCTAGATATATTGTTCCTTCTCAAATCCAGTGCGTTTTACTGTTATGATTTTTTTTAACATTCATTTACGGATGATTTTTTTTAAAATTATATACATTAGAATATGTTTTCCAATACGAAACGAACTGGTGGGAATGACAGTCAAATGCAAATAATTATGTCGATTTTGATACATACTAATTAAATAAAGAATATTGATATTCCGATTAGGATTTACGAACAGATACCTTAGAATCCAAACTTGCCAATGTTGCCTCAATCATAGATTTTAAACTACTTATGATTAATTCGAGTCAATAAAATAGTAAATCGAAAACGCAAGAGGTGAACAAACAGTACTTGGTAGCATAGATTCTACAGAATATTGATCATATACAATAATTATATACATTTTCTATATATTTTAAGCACATTTGTTTCAATCTGATCCTAAAATTTCTTACACTTTTCTGTGATATTACAAATAACCTTCCAAGCGAATTGAATCAAATTTGTTCAGTTTCCTGTCTGTCAGATTGATACTTTCATTAAAATCTACAACTGCCATGAAATGAAACTGAAACCTTTTAATATAAATTTGTATGGTTTTTACACAATAGGAAATGATAGAGCACTTGAGTCTTCATAGTGGCATGCGTCTGGATGACATATTAAGCCTTTCAATTCTTCAAGATACTTTGCAAATCGAAGTGAGTTTGGAAGAACGTATATTCTTTTATTTTAATGTTATTATTTATAAATGTGGCATTAATAGCGAATACTGTTTTTTCTTGAATATATTTTTCAGTTTCAAATTTCACTTCGTTAGGTTAATTTAATTCATTTCTATTACTATACAGACATTAAAAACACATCTATATGAAAGAATGGGTACTCTATCTAAATTTGGATACTAGGCTTTAATATACAAAAGAGAAGTCTTAAAATAATTTTCATCCATCTGATTTGTTTTATTTTCGTAATTAATTTCTTGTGCTGAATTAGCCTCAAATCTCTTTTGAACAATGGGCAAAGATTTGTTTCAAATGGTTTTTCGGTGGTGTCTTTCTGATGCATTATCAAAGGAAAAGATAATTTAAATGGAAAAGTGCTGAACTTCATTTTTGTTAGTCATTGTATTAGATAAGGCTGAAAATCTTGACTGAAGTCATGAAAAAAATTCTTATGATCCCCAAATCAAATGCACCGTCTATTCACTTTGTCACGTAAATTTTGTTTATTGTCCATTTCGATGCGCTAATACAACTGGCTTAAACCCCGCAATGCCTATTCTTCCACCAACATCCTGAAAGTAGACCATTACAGAGGCGGAATGATGGTCTGGGAACGGTATTATGAATGAAAGTATCGAACTTTACTTGGAAAGTGGAACCATTAATGCTCAGCGTAATTGTTAGGATGTTATTATTTCTCATGTTCGCAATTTTCGTGGTATTTTTAGAAATCCTTTTATCTTTAAGGGTGATAATGGTCGGTTTGTGTTGATGGGGATCTGTTGAACAGCGAAGGAATAGACTAAATGGAGGGGCCAACGTACTCCCTTGACCTCAATCCCATAAAACATGGAATGCTCTTGGGAGGCACATGGCAGAACAAAATCCGTGCCATTCGTGCATTGCAGTGGGGTAGACATGCCTTATAAAAGACTGACAATAGGGGACAGTATTCGAAAAGTTAGACATTTTGCTTCTGCTGAGCCAAAGATAAAAATTGCATACTTGTTACTTGAATGTACCGGTAATATATGTTAAATTAAGTTTGTTTCTGTGCACGACTAAATCTTTTGTGTCTGCCTGTATTTCTAATTATATTTATCATCCTCCCTTCAAAATTTTGTTTTTCTCTAACTATATGGACACCAGTGTATTATTTCATTACACATTGCTACTTTATTTTTAGAATGATTACCACTTAATAATTCCATCATGGGTTAGATATTACTGGGATGAACTTAAGAGAGTTGTTGAACCTATTATGAATTGGTTTAGCCAATCCCCAATTGTTCGAAGACTTCGTGTTGGTAAGGTGATCAACATTTTATTAACTAAATTCTATTTTTAAATTACTAATTAAAATGTACGCCAGTTCAGTCATTAAGAGAAACTGGGGAGGCTTGACCTTAGGGGAGAGTTACCTAATCCATGAATTTTCGTATTTGAAAGAGCTTCAGGGTTTTGAAACAAGGAGCCAATAAAAGCTGCCTATAATAGTTGCATGCATCTAGTTCATAGTTTCTCAAACTTTTTAGAGCTCAAGATTCAAAGACAGTTTTTTGGTGTCCCCCTCTGGAAAGCTTTATCTCAACTAATAATTGTAGCTGTGCCTATAATTTTTCAATTTCACCAAGATTTCTGTAGCTATTTCTGTTAAGTCTAGAATTTTAAAAAGTGTTTTTTTTTTTAAAGAAATCGTTTTCAAATAAAACTAGGACCTGAGATTAAAAAGCTATTTATTAACATGAAATAACAAAAATAAATTGCAAATAAACACTAGATTGTTCATTATTATAGGTAATTAATTTCAATATAGTCAGTAAAATTAAAAACAATCACCAATGTCATGGATGAGTCTGGTGTAGTGGTACCATTTCTTGACTCTATTTCCGTCCTTAAATCTCAAGTCAACTATTTGCAGTCGATTTGTTTTTTTTTGTTACAGGAATAAATGACCAATGACCATACTATAGTGTCTGTATGGTCAATTGGATGAGCGTTTGATTGAAATATTTTTAAGCAACAATTTTTAGTATTTTCCAATTGCTCACTCTTGATCCTCAACGTCCCCAAATTTCCCTTGGGTCCTGTATCGTCTCCAAGACTCCTTCAGCGACCAAAGGGGCAATAGCGCCAACCTTGGGAAACTATTTTAAGATTTTATTGATCATTTACTTAGAATAGAATACTTTAGGGAAAGATTTTATTTTAATCTTTTATTTAATCTTTTATTTAATCTTTTATTTAATCTTTTATTTAATCTTTTATTTAATCTTTTATTTAATCTTTTATTTAAATCATACTGCAAATCCAACTACAATTTAAAAAAAATGGCCAAAACACGAAAACGTTGAATGTGATAAGGATATTTGAATTAGTTTCAATTGAAATAATTTTTTTGTCAAGAAAAGTGAATATAAAACATTACATAGTTTTTCATAGGCCTATGAAATATTTAGAGTCGTGGAAAAAAACGAACCACACCCTTTATTTCGATCACTATTCACAGTAGAGCAAATTCAAAGATATAATTCAATAAGGAATAACGTCCTTACAAATTAAAATGCAAAAGCAAATTGCCTAAGGGGACGTTTCATATCAAATGTTGCACAATTTCTAAGGCATCAAAATAGGGTATTTCCATTAATCAGATTCCGCATCGTTAAATTAGTCTAAATGGGAAATTTCATTACTTTGAATATCTCCGGATATTAAGATAGTAATGTTAAAATTTCTGTCAATTACAGGAATCGTATCCACATTGAAAATCGCTATTCGTAGGTAGAGATTAACTAGTTATAGCTACCCGAATTTCAAATTTGAACGCTATTTCAAACGTATTTATCAGAGCTCGTGCAAAATGATCCGAGAATTATATTTATTATGCAAGAGAAAACGACTCGAGAATTATGTTATATTTATTATGTAAGTGCAAACGGTTCCGAGAATTATATTTATTATACGAGCTCAAACGATAATGTGAATTGTAACCATGATTAAAGTGTGATAAAAGGATTTTGGAATTGAGAACAATTCGAAACGGAGAGAAAGAGTGTTGATCCATGTTCCATATGATTTTGTATCGTCTTTAGGGTTCTTAACAAATGTTAATTTTTTAATTGGCGTTCATCTCCATGTATGCAACCAAAAAGCCTACCTATAATGATTTAATACATAAATACATATTTAATACAATCGAACTGATATTCCGATCATCCAAAAGTGAATAGTGTCATTCAATTGATCATTGATTAGTAGAGTTCATTTATACGACACAACTGGTAAAAGGCAATGTATTTTAGATTACATAAGTGAAATTTCCAACCATTTTTCAAAAATGGAAACATTCAGGTGCGTCAGACGTTTTTTGAACTTTTGGCTGTCCTCTTAAATCGTTATAATGAGGAAAATTTAACGTAACGCATAAAACTAACAATTGGAATGAGCTGAAATTTTTCATGGTCATTTAATTTAATAATTATTGCATACTAAAGACTATTTTTTAAAATAAAATATTAAGTTGATTGTGTTTGGGTTGCTTAACAGTAACCTGGTACAAAATATCATCGCTATAGAAATATTAGGAAGATATAAAAGTCTGGAGCTCCTACTGTTAAATCAGTTTCTCAATCTTTCTGTACTCATAACTTCGAAACGGTAAGACCTAATGACATGAAATTTTGTTATCTGAAGTTAAATTTTGATAGATTCGAAATTGTGTATCGAAATAGGGTTCCTATTAGAAATTATGAAGTTGGTGCTCAATTTAATATGAAGATGGTCCCTTATGCGAACTGTATGCATTTGAATTTGTAGAAGACGTTAGTTCCTGTCGAAGGCCATCTTTGAATTTACTCTACTGTTAAAATTGCTCGAATGAAGAGGGGTAGTTGTTTTTTCTACGACTGTACCTTATTGCATTGTAGATATATGATGTTAAAATTCAGTGTTAAAGATACACAATTAAATTAAATGCATTTTGTATAGAATCAATTTTCTTTATAAACCAAAGTGGAAAATTTGTTAAAAGCATTCTTCGGGAATTGTGGCCGTAAGGAAACCCAGAAGGATAAGATAAATAAAGATGCTAGGTCTCGGAAAATAAAAAGGGAAATTATCATCAGAAGACAGTAATCAGATAATGAAGTTGATATTCCTTTTGATAATGCCCAATGTATATTTAAAATATTTTTAAAGAAAAATATCCAGCTTAACCAACCCTCTGAGCGTCACGAGATTTCCGAGTAGTGAAGTGTGCGCGCGGTGAAACGACTAAATAACCATATGTCTCTGAAGAATCCATGGATTCTTTCAACCTTTGGAAAGATTCTATTGGTCCTTTTCTTGGAATATAACCCTTTGGAAAGATTATTGGTCCTTTTCTTGGAATATAACCCTTTGGAAAGATTCTGTCCTTTTCTTGGAATATAACCCTTTGGAAAGATTCTGTCCTTTTCTTGGAATATAACCCTTTGGAAAGATTCTGTCCTTTTCTTGGAATATAACCCTTTGGAAAGATTCTGTCCTTTTCTTGGAATACAACCCTTTGGAAAGATTCTGTCCTTTTCTTGGAATACAACCCTTTGGAAAGATTCTGTCCTTTTCTTGGAATACAACCCTTTGGAAAGATTCTGTCCTTTTCTTGGAATACAACCCTTTGGAAAGATTCTGTCCTTTTCTTGGAATACAACCCTTTGGAAAGATTCTGTCCTTTTCTTGGAATACAACCCTTTGGAAAGATTCTGTCCTTTTCTTGGAATACAACCCTTTGGAAAGATTCTGTCCTTTTCTTGGAATACAATCCTTTGGAAAGATTCTGTCCTTTTCTTGGAATACAACCCTTTGGAAAGATTCTGTCCTTTTCTTGGAATACAACCCTTTGGAAAGATTCTGTCCTTTTCTTGGAATATAACCCTTTGGAAAGATTCTGTCCTTTTCTTGGAATACAACCCTTTGGAAAGATTCTGTCCTTTTCTTGGAATACAACCCTTTGGAAAGATTCTGTCCTTTTCTTGGAATACAACCCTTTGGAAAGATTCTGTCCTTTTCTTGGAATACAACCCTTTGGAAAGATTCTGTCCTTTTCTTGGAATACAACCCTTTGGAAAGATTCTGTCCTTTTCTTGGAATACAACCCTTTGGAAAGATTCTGTCCTTTTCTTGGAATACAACCCTTTGGAAAGATTCTGTCCTTTTCTTGGAATACAACCCTTTGGAAAGATTCTGTCCTTTTCTTGGAATACAACCCTTTGGAAAGATTCTGTCCTTTTCTTGGAATACAACCCTTTGGAAAGATTCTGTCCTTTTCTTGGAATACAACCCTTTGGAAAGATTCTGTCCTTTTCTTGGAATACAACCCTTTGGAAAGATTCTGTCCTTTTCTTGGAATACAACCCTTTGGAAAGATTCTGTCCTTTTCTTGGAATACAACCCTTTGGAAAGATTCTGTCCTTTTCTTGGAATACAACCCTTTGGAAAGATTCTGTCCTTTTCTTGGAATACAACCCTTTGGAAAGATTCTGTCCTTTTCTTGGAATACAATCCTTTGGAAAGATTCTGTCCTTTTCTTGGAATACAATCCTTTGGAAAGATTCTGTCCTTTTCTTGGAATACAATCCTTTGGAAAGATTCTGTCCTTTTCTTGGAATACAATCCTTTGGAAAGATTCTGTCCTTTTCTTGGAATACAATCCTTTGGAAAGATTCTATTGATCAAGAAGGTCACAAAATTGGTTAGAAGTCATTCAGGAAAGACTGCAGGTTGCAAGGTGGAATTATTCGTGTGTACTCCTCAGAGGGTTAATACTTGGAGACTAAGGCTACGAATTTTACTACCAAGATTAGCGTTAACCCTCCTGGTACTTATCTTGATGAAATATCTCGTCGTTAAAAAACTGACCAGGCATTGATCTCGTTATCAAACAATCGGCAGTATTTTGATGCGGATATATCTTGTCATCAAAATTGGTCAGATCTTGATGGACGAGATAGGGTTAATTTTGATATGCGACCTGAAAATAATCGATGATAAATATTAAATGTGATAAATAAATATCAAATGATGAAAGTGATTGAGTGGTAAGCAAAGTTAATTAACATTAATATTTGTTTATTCAAGAAATGGACATCTATTTGTGAAAAAATATAGCCAAACGCGCGGGAATACCATTTCTTCAGGTGTCACCGCTATGTACCAGATTTCATAAAAGTACAATTTGGTTTTAATTTTTCAAAATCTGTCTAATTTTATTTAATCTATTACATTAGAACTATTCACAACAGGCACTCGTCAATAATTTTTCTTTGGGAGGCACTGAGAAATGGTCATTATCATAGTATTTATATAGTTAATTGGAGGTGGGTGGAATTTAATCTTAAAACTTAACACCAGTGAATCAAGATACCGATTGTTATCATTTAGGACTATAAGATGGGAGGGTTGGAAAAAAATTAAAAACGAAACTTCGGTTTTTGTGTGAAATTTATGCAAAAAAATTAAGATAATGGAGGATGTTGAACATTCGTTGTGGAATCTTGACACATTTTTTAAGGCTGCGGACCGAGTTGTTCATATTTGGAAGCGTGCATTGGCTAGAATTCTCATTATTCACGTTACCTATTTCATACTCCATCCTTTCGGAACCATGCCGCCTATTTGCCACCCATTCCACTGTCCGTTTGGGTGCTACAAAGTTCTTGTACAAGATCAATCATCAAGGTTATGAATAAACAAAATCCCCCATCGTTGAAAAATGACTGAATTAAATTATCAATTATTTAAACTGATGTTTTAAAATCTGGTAAGTTATTTTGGATTTTTATTGTACCGTATCCTTAATTTTATTCAGGTCCTTTGCTTGGAAAAATAGTTGAAGATATGAATAAGAAGAGTGCAGGTGGAATTCCCGATATAAAAGTTCGGCTCTACAGTTCTGTAAGTCTTGAGTACTACGAACTTAGTTCTAAGTACAGTATTTTACAATATTTCTAATTAGGTATTTTTTATGAACATTTTGGTCACTGAAAAAATAAACGTATAGCTCAATCTAAAAATTTAAAAAGCAATCAAGGGTGTGAAATTTGACACTAGTATTCTTGGATCCTGATAGAAAGGTTTGTCTCGATTATGCATATACTGTGCTTAAATTTTTTAATTTATGGATGTATTTGAAGGAAATATCAGCCAATAAGGTTTGAAACTTTCAAAATACGTACATAATTCAGATAATGATTAACTCGTAACCAAATCAAATTGTGCTAAATGAAAGAAGGTATTTGATAAATTTGTGCTACGATGACAAATAGGTAAATAACGTCAATTCTCAACTGTAGTATAATCATCACTTCATGTCGGTGTATGAGACCTGTCGTATCAAATTTCTTCCCATCTATGTAGAGGCCGCATTATTGGCTTTACCCCAGCTTCGTCATGTCATCCATTCTTATTCCTCTCTTCCTCGACCATACTCCTCCATTTCAATTTTAGTCTGCCTTTCCATCTGGGGCCATAGTGCTATTTGTGGATGTTCCGTAGTGTTGTTGTTGTGATGTTGTGTGTTGTTGTTGTTGTAGATGTTTACTATTAGTACACGTCCGATTCACTTTCTAAATTTAATTCAAAAAGAAATGAATTCTGTGTTTGTCTTTACATTCAGTTTGGCATTAAAGATAAACTTGTGTTTGTTAGCCTTTCATGTGCACTTGTTACAAACACTTGTGTATTACTGTGTCTTAAAAGAAAAATGTTATTCAAAGGTTTAATAATACCCCAATAAAGATACTGGTTCATAATCTCAAATCAAAATGTTTTCCATGTTTTACTCTTTAGGTTTGTACGGGCTTCACAACCCAGAGATACCCGGGTGATCTCTCCTCCCTTTGGTTTTTACTCTCCCCTATCCTTCTGCTTTTTGCTTTTAATTCCTCCCTCGTTGAGGTTGCCTCTTTGGAGGTGAGGGCTCCCTTGAGAAACTTTTCGCCACTCTGTTGCTATCAGCTCTTCATAGGGATAATATCACTCGCATGTTTGCCGTGCATTTTTACTGGTTTATATTTTGTGTTTGGCGCGACTTGTTCGTCTTTGTACCTTGCGCCATAAAATCCACAACAACCAACGGGAGGTGTGTATTGGTCCCGTGTACACCAATGGATTGATCGATTGGACTTCTAGCTTCTTCGGCAAGGGATCAAGCGATCGGTCATCTGTTGAGCAATGTGTTAAGGATGGTATCTGCTATAGAGGTGATTCGTAAGCGTATACGACCTGTTAGAACGATGCACAGTTTACATCCCTTGTTAGACTCGGTGGTGGCGCTACAGGGCCCAAATTCAAATTTTCGTTATTATAAATGTTTCAATTTCTTCCTCTGGAAGGGAGCAACAAACTGGACTGGATTTCCCTAATGCTTGTCTTTTTATGATTAAACTTTTAAGCAATTCACAAAGTTTAAATCGCCTACAAACTTCACACAAATTTACCGTTTCACCTATTCTAATAAACAAAACTATCAAATCATACATAGGAATCATGTAATCTATTATAAAGCTTCGACCGGGGGACCTCCTTGTTGAAGTTTCAAATGCTGTGTACGTCGCATTATACGTCGGGATGGGAAAGTTCTTGCTATGAAGCATCTCATCTTGACGTTTGACACCTGCACTGCTATCACGAGTAAAAGCGGCATATAATTTGCCCTGTTCGTCCGTTTGTACCAAACTCTATTAGATGTTTTAACCCTCTGGATACGGGGACCGGTCCAACCGATCGAAAGTTTCGAGTCCCCTCGTTAGGAAAGGCTCGGATTCTTTTAGACCTCAAATTCCTGAAGATTCGCCGAAGCCCATTACGATTTCCATTCCCTATTTTCTGTGCTACAAAGAGAGGCGCGTGAATAGACTTATCTCCCGTTAACGAAAATGACAGAGTTTTCGTCGGGGAGCCTCGCAAATTGTTTATCCTCGAGCATCTAGTTCATGAGAGGTTGAGTAAATGAAAAGAGATACTTAAAAAGTCACCGCCGCCCTTTCAGTTTACCCGTTAAGAATCTGTCCCCTCTAGACATACCCACGACCCGACAATAGAAACCGGCACATTAGGTGATAATGGGACGACACATTCCTCTCCTGGGGGAAAGCATTGTAAAGGCCGTTTCGGCCGGTTTCAGTAAGTTGCCTGTAAAGCCGTTGGGCCGGCTGCCATAACCAAAGAAGGAAACGATATTCTGCCCCGACGTATGTAGAGGGTTAATACCAGAGGTTTGGTGATTCCACGATGTCCTGTCGTGGATCCGAAACCTGCACCCATTGTGAAGTTGGTCATGACAGCAACACTTGTGCTGCTCCTCCCCGATGGGCGAATTGCAGCGGTGACCACCCTACTTATTCGAGATCTTTTAAAAGGTAGGCATTTGAGAAGGAGGTGCAATCTGTTAAACTTTTGTTGAATCTCTTCTGTCGTGAAGCTCGGAAATGTTGAAGTTTCGCACACATAAAGTAGTAGTTTCGTACGCCAAAGCAACAACAAAATCAGTTTGAAACACGACCTCTCAAATGGACTCTCCTTTTCGAAGAAATTTTTCACTCCCAAATTTTTCAATTCCCCAACCAGCTTTGGAACCATCTACAAAACCTGTAACTGAAAACGTTACCACCTTGCCATCACACTTGTCCTCGAAAAAAGTAAATATATAAAGCTGAAATCTATTCATCTATTCCTGAATCAATTTTTAAAACTTAAAAGTAGGAATACGGTAGGATATTCTAAAAAGAAATATCCTAAATATTTAGAGAATGTTCGTAAACATAGCTTTCGACATCCTGCTGAGGAAGATAAATTAGTCCTTCGCGGATTCAGTCTTTTGGAGGGACAGGGATATTGAAATGACTGGAAAAGAACCTCCAGGGCAATTAAGATATCTTCCTCCTAAATCAAAATAGATAGTTTTATTTCCTGGAACTGTCGTGGATTTCGCAATAAGTTGGATGATGTCAAAACCATGATCGCAGAATATCATTCCGCTTGCGTCGCACTTCAGAAAACATGCTTCAAGTCGACCATCACAGCGAAGATCCATCTCTGCTTGCATCAGGAGTGATAACAACAATGATGGAAGAGCTTTGGGAGGTGTCGCACTCTTCACCTTTTATGCATACCCATCTCTCATTGTGTCACTCAGCACGTCCTTACAGGCAGTTGCTGTAAGAATGCAAGTACGACGGATGATTACAATTTGCACTGTATATTAACCAAAAAATCAAACCATCCAACAGCGGCCATAGCCTTGAAAACTTAGTGGATCAGCTACCTGAACCTTTTTGTATTTTTGGTGAATAATGCACACAGTAAGATATCGGAAAATACAGATACTAATTCCCGTGGGCGACAGATCGAACAGTTGTGTGATTACTGTCTCTGCTCAACAACTGAGAAAACGCCTATTTCCATGAACCATACCGCACTTTTCATGCCACAGACTTCGCCATTTGCTCTCCTTCAGTTTTATCGTTTCTCTCCTTTTTTGTCGGATTCGGGTTTGATCCCGAGCTATGAAATAAGCCCTCTTTCATCTTGGCTGGACAAACAGGTCAAAAGATAGATGTTTATGGGTACAGATTACATACTTCTCTTTACTTCGAATATTTTTTAGCTCTGAACTCATACGTGTCCCACTGAAACTTTCAGAAAGTAAAGATACATAGCGTTACCATATTTAGAAAAAATTGAAAAATACACTTTTTTGTAATTGCAGTTCAAAGATCATATGTCATTAGAAAGGTTGTACATTTTCTACAAAATAAGCTCTTATTCAGTATGATTGGACAATTAGGTCCAGAAAGAGGTATAGGAAAGTTAGTGAGTCTAAAATTGCGGAAAAATTGCCCAATTTTTCAAATTTAAAATTAATATACATAAAAAGTTATTGCAAGTTAGGAGCTAAAAATTTCCAGAATTTCTTGCATATGGCTGGGAAATAAATTAGCCGAGTTTAAAAAACAGAATGTTTATTTTACAATTACTTATTTACAATGATTTTTTACATAAACTGTTCAACACATTAATGCAAGCTTGGCAGCGTTGATGCAAGGATTAACGGACGTTTTCGCCGCTAGATTGCACTGTTTGGTTCGACGCACTTGGATATAGATCCTTTGCTGAAATCCGGCAGTAAAAAGGCGGATTTCGCAAGCTTGCATTGATGTTGGTGGTGACACCTTTGATCAGTTATTGTAAAAAATCACTAAATAAGTAATTGTAAAATAATGATGTAAATAAACATTTTGTTTCATTTCCTGCACAATTTGCGCCTAAGGGCCTCGCTTAAGGCATTGTACACAAAATTTGTTATGCACTCGCATTGCATAACAAAAATTATTCTTTTAGTGTGCTCTAACACCCTGTATTATTTCCCAAATCCTCAATTATTCTATATACACGGAATATACACACGGCATTTGCAACTTTTCCGCCGTTTATTCTGGATTGTTAAATTAAAAAATATATCAAATAAAATGTAAGATTTTATTTTTCTGCAGCATGATTTTCTAGTAGCCAACATTCTGGAAGCCTTGAAAGTGTCCAATAAGATGCGACCTCCGTACTGTGCGTCAGTAATATTCGAACTGCACGAGGAAACGGATGGCGAGAAAGTTGTCCGTTTACTTTATTTAAACTCAACAACTCCAGAAGACGTCTACCAAGTACCTCGCATACTGATCCTCAACGGGTGTTCTGAATACTGCCCTCTGGATTACTTCACAAAAATCGCGGAAGAAATTGTACCAGTTGATTGGAAAGAAGAATGCAAGCTGAATAGGATCGAGTTCTACTGACTCGACAGATATAAGATTCGATTGGGTGATATCCGCCTGCTCACAAGTACCGATAATTAAAAAGTGAGTACATTCTTTTTTAATACCTTCGTAGTTCAGATCAGGGTTTCCACAATAAGATCCTCGGATTTGGTTTAATAGATCCTCGAACGGCGTCGTGATATTGCCATCCCACTGATGCCGTCATTTAATGTCGGGACATAGAGTGGTGATCCCGAGTTGGTCCGGGCTGTGGTAGCCCGGTTGGAAGAGTAACGGATTAGCAACCGAAGGGTTGCTAGTTTGAATCCAACCAAAGACAGTCGTGCACAAAGGATACTGATGCCCGTTAAATCGGTCGTGCCTTAAATATCCTTACGTTGGCGTGGACGTTTGGAGATTCAGGTGCCAACTCGTCATCTGACTGATTCAAAATTACGTGGTGTTTTCGTATCTTTCCCTTTGGGATTCATCCCGGACCATCACAAATAGCACGTTGTGTTGCTCCAGTGTGACGTTAATTAAAATACCTACTTGCCTGATTCTGTCCCTAATTCACTTGATGAAGACTCCCTCTATCCACTTTTTGGATGATCAGAATATCAGTACGATTGCACTAAACAGTCAGATTAGCGGGTACAGCTTGGAAATAAAGTTTTATTGTGGCAACGCTTTTTGCGTGTTTTTTCGGCACATTTTGTAGCGAGTTATGGCAGGTAAAGGCAACTCCGCTTGAATACTTATGGCATTTCATTTTTATTTAGCTGTTTATTTGTTTAAAACAGTTTAAAAACGCAAGTGTTTAAAAATTCGTGTTAAGATAAATAGATTGTTTCAATAAATTTCTAACTGCATGCGCTAATTATTTTCCGTGAAGAAAAACGATGTTCTTTCTAAGAAATTATTTGGCGGTATAAAAAGTGCGCCAAAAAACACGCCAAAAGTGTTGCCACAAAAACATCTTTATATCCAAACTACCGACAAGCGTTTTCGCTGCATACCTGGAGACGAAAGCTTGTTAGAAAAACTAGACATTTATTAAAGAAACTAAAGACGATACAAAATTAAAGAACATCGATAAACTAACTCGTTCACTCCAATTCTTAATATAAATTTTTTATCACATACAATATCATGGTTACAGTTTACACGTGCATAATAAAAAATACATTCACAGTATCAGTTTGCGCGTGCATAGTAAAAATATTACTAATATTATAGTTTGCAGGTGCTTAATAAATATAACAATAACATTTTCAAACAAGCTAATAACAGTTGCACTCTCGCAATAAAATTTAAATTCACGGATCGCTTGCATTCGCTCAGTTTTAACAAACATAGAATAAAAACAGTCGTTTTTCTTATTTATCTGACTTGGGGCATAAATATGTAACACCAAAAATCGATTATCCCGTGAATCAGATCAGTATGATGAATAAACTGGCCTGAGAACCGAGACAAGAGATGTTGCGCTCGGGCGAATCCTGAGCTAAGTAACGTTTAAAGCACATAGGGAAATGCTTGCATCCCTCCAATTCCATATTCGACTTAAAATGTCCACTTCGAAGCCTGGAGAGAGCAATCTGGTCTTTGCTGTCCGTTTTATCCAGAGAGATACCAAGATGGCTGCTGGTATACCAGTGATGGATCGGGGTGTCCTCGTGGCTCGGTGGGTATGCCCACTGTGCTAGCAGCCTTCGAGTTGTAGGCTGCACAGGTTCGATTCCTGTCGGGTGCTTTCCTCTCTGGGTGTATTTCTCTAGTGTGTCAGTAAAACTTTCATTGTATGTCTATTTGATATTGTATGTCTTGTGCCTGGCGCAGCATGGACAAATATGGCTCTTGCGCCCATAAAACTACAAAAACAACCTAACTTACTTATCTTGGTATAAAAAAAGCATAAACTCAATTAGCCGGTGAGACTTGAGGTCCACAAAAAGCAGCTAAGGATAGTGCATAAGCCGGCTTGGGAGACAGCATAGATGTGCTGGGGCGAAGCTTTCGCTGAATTGCATTTAAAGCGCACACGGAAATGCTTGCATCGCTTCAATTCCATCTTCATTGACTTCTAGTGTCCACCTGAAAACTGAGGAGAGTAGTCTAGTCCCATTTTACCTAGGGAGGCACCAGGCTGACTGCAGGTATACCAATCATGAATCGGGGTATTCTCTAAATTCTGTTGATAAAAAAAAACAGGAAAACTAAATTCACACACAAAGAGTAAAACTTGAATGATGGTTCTCTGCATGCCTGTGCACAATGCAAAGTTGTGGAAACAGTCTTAACTTGTGCAAAGATAAGAATGGAATTATTCTATAGAGAAGTATGTGTGCGCTCTCTCATCCAGGTTCTCAGGCCTTTTTAGTTTTTAAGGCCACTTAATTTCCTGGAAATCCTTAAAAACTCAAACCTTATTTTATTAGAGGAACAATACATATTTTATCGCACCTACATTCAAAAACCAAGATCAATGTTTTCCAAGGACAAGGGTCGTCAAAAATCGAGGGTTTAATATCGTTACCACCACCAAAGGCATCCTTGATAATGAAAAGGCCCGTACTGCTGCCAGAAACGCTATTAATTCCCTGAATATACGCATTCCACATGATTATCTCCGACGAAATGTCCGAAACATCGTGTGGAATGAACGGCAGCATGACTGGAATTCCGCAAATAACAATAAACTGCACAGAATCCAGCCTATTATTTCCCCTCGACCTTCTCAACCATCTCGTCGAATAGACGTAATTTTAACAAGACTTCGCATCGGACACGTGTTCCACGCAGACACCTTTTAGGAGAGAATGCCCCAGTGTGGCTCGTGTGATTCCTTATACCATTCATCATATTTTAATAGAATGTCCTGTTTTTAATCATCGCAAAAACGTTTTTAATACTTCTAATTTAACATTGCGGGACTTGATTGAGGAAAAACTCCACTCAGGACATTTTAAAATTTTTACATGCTATTGGCTTTCTAAACTATATAGATATTACTTTATCATATATTATTTGCATCATAAAAACATCGTGTAAATATTTACTGCATCATTTATATATTGCACATCGCGGTGCTGGACAACTGTTTTAAACTGTCATCTCATTGAATTCATATTTGATACAAATTAATTACTCATTCATCAGGCTTTTAATGTTGGTTTGGTAATAATTATACCTTGAAATCTATTTTTATCCTGAGTTCGGCACAGCTTATCCATTTTTGAATCTTGCGCCATAAAACCAAAACAATCAATCACCACCAATCTGCATAATTGACGTTTCTACAAAAAAACGCGTTCAAAGTTTTGATGCTTCGGGGAAAATCGAGTTACGACTCAAAGGTTGTTTTCTCATGAAAATCAACATTTCTACTAAGAATCGAGATAATTCGCGACTTTGTCATAGTAAAAAAACATGAAATGGTGTCTCGCATAAAAATGCAGTTAGGTGAAAATCGCCAAAATGCAGATTGGTGCCTTTAGTGTGGTGATAACGATATGTGTAGGTTAGCTAAGAATTGATTTTTAAACTGGGTGTGTGAAACCCAACCTTAGCGCTTGGAGTTTTTCATCTGTGCATTCACGAGTTGATCTATTGTGATTTATGTCAAACTTTTCCTTCGACAATAAAAAAATAGCCTTCAAAAGGCCCTAATTTTTCTTGAAGAGAGGGAACCTTGATAATGCTGTGCAAAGATGACAGTATCTCCATAATTGGTCTTTAAGATAAAGCATGATAAAACTTGTTGAGTATTTTCCTACGAGATGGCGCACGGACAACCCGACCTCCCGGGGATGTCACCGCGCCTGCATGTTTATGTTCAAAGGGGCTGCTTAACCACCCCCTGTTTTCTTGTTTATCTGGCACTTCGAGGGGACTGCCTGCCGAGAAACCAACCTCGCAGCTTCGCTCTCCGTTGTTACTTGTTAATAAATCTGTTATTTGTTAATTCTGAGTTCTATTCTGTTAACTCACAAAGCACAGAACGGGATCGATTGACGTGTCCAAACAAAACTGAATATGAATATGCCATATGATGTTTGAAAATAGCTCATTCGATGAACAGTAGTTTGAATGATCATACTAGTATTACCCTTCCAAGTATTTCGACGAGATATCTCGTCCTTCAAGATCTGATCAACTTTGTTAATGACGAGATGCCTCGTCAACAAGATATTGTCGATTTTTTGATGAGATCATGATCTGGCCAGTTTTCTTCTACTGATGAGATCTCGTCTATCAAGATTTGGTCAGTTTTGCCAATAAACAGATAGCTCGTCGCGATAACCCCCAGTAAGGTTAAGCAATGTATAGTTATAATTTGCAATATATAATAATCGTCAACTTGCCAACACCAAACTTGGCGAAATTGCCCTTTGTACGCAGAATAATAAACAGTTCACGTATAATTCAATCTAATGTTGCAATTAAGGTCGACTATCTACTAATACTGAATACTTCAAAAAGGAGGAGTTCCTTGTATTGCACAAATTGTGTTGAGGTTTATTGCTTTGATTTTTTACAATCGCTTGTGAATAATTTCTATGTTGATAACCACACTATGTGAATTTTTACGCCTATTTTTCTTTCTCTTTAAGGTTTTGCATCAGGGTACAGATGAAACTGAAATTAATCTTTAATTTACGTATAACAATAATGCAAAAATAATTTGTACTTTTAAACAACTCAGCACTCACGCATTCATCTAAAAATAAAGTTAATTTTAACTACTTTTCTGTGTTCGACATTTTTTAATAATCACGTCGTCCAACGCAGATAAAAATAAAAAATCTCTAAATACTATTTTACTATTTTTAATGGTGCTGGACTGATTTGCTGCTGTGATACCATGAAAGAGGAAAATATATCAAAGATGGTGAAATTATTACATTTATTTAAAAAGAAGTATTAAAATAAAGTAAAAAAAGTGAAACTTTTTTACATTTAATTCAACCTTTGTTTCTGATTATACTAATTCGAGAAAATTTTACCTATGAAATGAAAATTAACCATTTAAAAACAAGGCTTACAGTTTATGTTAAAATGACAAAGTAATACTTTTTGCGTGAAATTAATATTATAAAAATAATCAAATAATCGACAGAATTCAATTTTTAAAAACTTAGTATTGAAAATAGAAATTTCAAAAGATCTAAACACTTTTCCCGTAACGAATTTTTTCCCATTAACGAATCGAAGAAAACGTATTTTTTCTTAAAGGGAAACCCCTTTCCATTCCTTTAAATATTTTAATTGTTTTATTTTACTTATAAACTTATAAAATTAAAAACAAAAATTTTGAATAGAAATCATTTGAGTTATAAACATGCTCCATGCATCATTTCACCATTACATTAACACAAAGATGGAAATTACTAATTTGTTTTTTACTTGATTGAAAACATATTAGCATGATTAAGTACATTAATTGTATGCTTTTCCACGGCCTTTTGTACATTAAGTACATTAATTGTTGTATAAACAGTAAAATATAGATTAATTGTCCATTAGAACGTTTGACGTCTGGTTTCTTAAAGAGACAGTGGACTTTCTCAAAATAAACTTTGCAGATATTCGATTGTTATAAAACTTGCAGATTGTTTTCTAAAAAGTCCATACATGAAGCTTGATCCAAAAATATTAAATTGTGCATAACCCATATTCAGATATTGGACCTTTTAACACCCTAAATCTCAGCAAAATCTGATTCTGAATTCGGTTTTCGTAAAACAATTTCGTCAGTAACACAATTCGATACCAGAGCCTGTTGAAGTGAAAGTCGGTATTCCTTGTACCGGGCCACGACCATAGTGTTAGGATATCTATACTTTTAGTATTTACGACTTGGTCCACAAGAGCAGATATATTTAACTTCCCGACACTTCAGAAGATAAGGAAGCTCTTCACCTATTCTCGGAGCTTTCGTGCGATTAAAATCGATTTGTTTCGACTAGTGAGATAGGGTATATGTGGTCTAACCCCTTTTCAAAGCTTCGGAAGACCAGGAAACTCTTCTCGGAAGTTTCAAATAATTTCAATCGAGATTTCCTTCTAGAATAAATGGTGGTTAGATAGGTATATGTGGTCTCAGTCCTATTTGACGATTCAGGAGACAAGGAAACTCTTGGAGTTTTTGTACCATTTCAATTGATTTTCTAGAATTTAAAAATGATGCTTAGTGTATAGATGGTCTAGCTATCTTTAAAGCTTTAGAAGACAAGGAAGCTCTTCACCTGTTCTCGGAGTTTTTATGCGATTTGAAATGATTTCTTTCTCGAATAATAAACAGTGAGGTAAGGTATATGTGGTCTAGGTCCCATTAGAAATTTCGGAAAAACAGGAAACTTGTTTCGGAAGTTTCGAATATTTTCGATTGATATTTCCTTCTAGAATAATAAATAGTGGTTAGGGTTCATGTGATCTTTGCCCTATTTGAAGATTCAGAAGACAAGGAAACTTTTCTTGGAATTTTCGTGCAATTTCAATTGATTTTCTTTTCAACTATAAAAATGATGCTTAGGTTGGGTATAGGTGGCCTAGGTCATTCCAGATAAGGCAAGAGGCCTGAACCCCAGCACTCGTCAAACGACATGACGTCACAGCCGAGGTCGAGGAAAGTGGTACCAGGAAGAATCGCCAGTAGAGGGAAAAAGTGGTTGTGTTTTTGTTTGTGGTGTACATTGTTCTATTTTTACGATTATATTGGATCACAGGCTACAGATTGCTGCAACAATTTTAAGGTAAGACGTTAAAAAATACTTGAGATAGGGGGGCTGGATAGTATTGGAGTTATCATTGTTTCAAACTCAGTATAGTTAGGCGTGACATTTGAGCTATCACTGTTTCAAACACAGCATAGTTCGTCAATTATTCTCTGGTTTCAAATATTTGCTGCTTAAACAAAAAATGTAAAGTAATAACGAGAAATGAGCATGAATTTCTCCATTAAAGACCATAATTTTTAATTCATGACAGAAAAGAATAATTTACAACAAACTCGATTTCATTTTAAATGTAGTTCGGTTTTGAAAGTGAAAGAAGCATTTTATATATTTCAGAGGGGTCGCAAATGTAGTGTGCAGGGATGTAAATGCAATTATGATGCAAAAAGTCCCCAATAAATATGCTCAAATTTCCAAATGTGGAAATGAAAACTAAATGGTTGAGAAGTATGCATAGGGAAAACTTTTTATACCTAGCACAAAAATGCCTGTATGCATACATTTTGATGACCAATTGAACAATTCCCACAATTTTTAAGAGGCTACCTAGCTATTTGTCCATTTCTTTATCTGCAAAGAGAAAGACACCAGAGGAGAGAGAAAATGAAATTTCCATACGATGTAATGTAGCTTTTAAAAATGGTGTGATATAAATTTTTCTGAATGCTTCTCATCCAAACATGATGAGGGCCGCGGTGGCCCGGTTGGAAGAGTAACGGACTTGCAACCGAAGGGTTGCGAGTTCGAATCCAGCCAAACACCGTCGTGTACAAAGGGGCTGGTGCACGTTAAATCTGTCGTGGCCTCAAATGTCCTCACGTTGGCGTGGTGTGGAAGTTTGGAGAGTGGGGTGCCAGCTCAGGTGTTGCCTCGTCATCTGACCGTGGTTCAAAATTACGTGGTGTTGTCCTCGGATCTTTCCCTTTGGGATTGATCCCGGACCGTCACCAATAGCCCATTGTGTTGCTCCAGTGTGACGTTAATTGAAATGCCCCCCAAACATGATGGAAGATATTGATACGCATCTCGAAATTCGAAAAGGAACAGCTTTCGAAGACAACTAAGGAAACAAGTCTAAATTTGCGTATTTGCTTAATAACTAGACCGTACAATGTATCACGAATTACATCTTTACTAATTTCAAACTTGAATTCAACTTTAAATAATACTTCGAGGATTGGTATGTTTATTTTAAGCTTTAGATTATGTGTTTGTTAATTTTCAAAATTTGTATTTGAAAGATCGTAGTATAATTAGAGATCAAATTCAATTGTCTGTTTAATCATTATAGATCTTATCTAAATCAATGAGTGTCCTATCGGATTTTGTAGTGATGAGATATAAATTAATTTTATAAATACTAGCAGACCCGCGCTAAGCATCTGCACCAAATTTTCTTAATTGCTTATATCGTGATTGTAAAGTG
Organism: Meta bourneti; assembly: GCA_933210815.1. Lineage (NCBI taxonomy): Eukaryota > Metazoa > Arthropoda > Arachnida > Araneae > Tetragnathidae > Meta > Meta bourneti. The sequence continues at coordinate 87,294,720 of OW119929.1, forward strand.
ACGTTACTCATATTTCATATATTATATCAATCCGTTTATAATGAACATAACATCGATATTCACATAAATGGATTCCATGCCTCTAAATGAAATAAAATTATCCAAAAATATGTATCAGCATTTTGTTTACGTGTACTGGCGTTAATTCTTATTTTTATGTATGGCAAAAAGTACACCTCAGTCGTGTTATCAAAATTAGATTGAACGTCTTCAATTTCTTCCCATTCCCTTGTTCAAAAGTGAATCGGCATTTTTTTTATGTTAAACCTATTTTCACTTATTTTCAAATATTCTTTTTTTGCTGATTTCTATCTTCAGGATTTCTTGTATTCTGTAATCAGGCTACTAAAGAATTTCATTAGTGATATCTTCCTTTGTTTTAGCAATATTATGCGGCTTCACAGCTCAAACAAAACATACTTAAACTAAGCGGCGAAATTAGCTAATGAATCTCGTAACGGTCGAGGGCCCGGTTAAAAGAGTAACGGATTAGCAATCGGAGGGTTGCGAATTCGAATCGAGCCAAGCACCATCGGGTGCAAAGGGGGCTGGTGCGCGTTAAATCTGTCGTGGCCTCAAATGTCCTCACGTTGGCGTGGTGTGGAAGTTTGGAGAGTGGGGTGCCAGCTCAGGTGTTGCCTCGTCATCTGACCGTGGTTCAAAATTACGTGGTGTTGTCCTCGGCTCTTTCCCTTTGGGATTGATCCCGGACAGTCACCAATAGCCCGTTGTGTTGCTCCAGTGTGACGTTAATTGAAATATCCCCCATCTACTTGAAAGGCGATTCGGTATATTTTACCATCTAAACCTATTTCCTCGCATTTTCTTTTCTGTGATTTATTTTCCCTGATTCCTCATTGTCTTCTGTCATGAGCGGCGAACTCTTCGGAGTAATTTTTTTAAACTATTTCATTGCTCTACAGCTCAAAATCAAGCATATTTAAACGAATCAGCAAAAATAGTACGGGCACTCAGACAGACAGATGGACAGACACCAAACACGCAAGGGACGGGTTTTGCAAAAGGGCCCAAAATGGATACAAAACTAGAAATGGGTCGAAAATATACAATATACAAACGCTCCATTTTTATGTATATCAAAATTCTGACGTTTTGAAGGAAACATTTTCGTATTCTGCATTCAAGCTTTAATTAAAATCACGTAAGAAAACAATAACGTTTTCATTGTAGAACATGTGTATTCAGTTTTAAATATTTGTGCAGCTGCAAATACTTAAATAGTTGTGATGTGACCGTTTTCAACCCAAAATGTGGCCTTCATGAATTTCTTTTATGTTCACAAAAGACTATCTCTTTTATATTCAAATCAAATCATTCTTTTGCACTGTGATACATAATAGTAGAATCACTTTGCATTCATGAAAAACGCCTATAGTGCTGATGAGCAAATTACGCAAAACAAAGGAATATTCGGATTTTTGAAACAATTGTTCCAAAAGATTTATACCAGTTGGCCATTTTCCAACAAAACACTACTCAACAAAGCGAGAAAACATCTCAATGTCTGACTGTTTTATCCTTTTTTTTTTGTATTGTGTCACCTATTCAGAACTTTTTTGGCAAACACAAAGTTATATCCTCAGCACCAACAATGGTGGACTGTTTTCTCGCGCAATTAGTTATTTAAAAGTGTCATTCTGTAACCTGTTTTGTATTCACAAAACTCCGTATCTCGTTTTCGGACTAAAAGGGTAAGTAATTTATTTTGAATGTATTTTTGTATTTCATACATAGATTAAATAATTTCGGAGAAATCTTTAGTATAGCATTGTAAATTGGTATTAATTTTCGTACAATTTTCGTTATACCACTTTCAAAGCTGTGTCGTCAACTAGAGATTTGCTGCCATTCCATCTCGAGAATATTATGGAAGAAATCGGTGATTAGGCGTACTTTGTGAGATGGATTGTTGAAGAAAATAAATTTGAAGACTAACACATCAGGATAGCCTCATTTTGGGTTCAATGATATCATTCCTATAGTGATTTCCAGTGACAGTGTCTCCCTCGAAGACCTGAAATGAGTTGCTGACTTCCAACAATAGAATTTTGGCTTTACCAAACCGTGATTCTCGATCTGGTTCATCTGGAGGTAGCACGACCGTTTCGCCAACATTATAGTTGGTTGTTTTGTTATTTTATGGCGCAAGGACCATATTTGGACAAGCTGAGCCAAACCAACATTGGAAAGGGACTGATTTGAGAATCCACTAATTCATGCTTCCCAAATACTAACAAACGTGATTCTCTTTGTTAAATGTCCAGCCAAATGTTCATGATACATTATTCCCACATTATACAAAATCAGCATTGTCTTTAGGCCTCTTTCTTGTCTTTCTGTAACTGGGAGAGAATGAAGTCTTGCACTTTGCAGTCAAACCCGTATGCTAACTTTTCATCAGCTGTTAAAATTTATTTAAAAATATCGTCTTTTTCGACGCACTCAAGACTCGCGAGTTGCTGAAACATGAAGCTTGTTTAAGACTAGAGAAACGTGAACACGGGACAACTATTGTTCTCTCCAAAAGGAAGTACAGGTAACTCCCGTATAACACGGGAGTTATGTTCCAAAAAATTGCCGTGTTATGCGAATCCGTGTTATACGAAACAAAGAACTAGTACGAAAAGGGGGGGGGGTTAGGTTCCAAAAATTAAAAAACATGCTATTATATTTTCATAATTAAGATAAATATCTTTATTGAAATTTTCTTAAGTAATACATATTAATATGAATTAAACAATGTTTTCTTCGTCATCACTAAGCACTATTAATCGAGGGTGTTTTCTTTTTGGCAAGATATCCTCATCCTCTGAGTGACAGCCACGAGATCAGTGATGCCATTTACTTTTTAAGTCCTTTATTTCTCAATTCCGTTTTCTCCCTCGCTCCAGTGACGCTCATTAACTATGCTAAGAATCTTCCAGAAAGTTACGTCATGCATGTCATGTGTGTCCGTCAAACAAATTACAGATGAGCTAGCTCAAAAACAGCGAATCAATAAGTCCAGCTCCCTTGGTTGACAAGACCATCTCCCCTGATTTGCGACCGCCTGAAAAACTAATAAAAAGCGTGGAGAGGAAGAATACGCTCTTTTTTTTTCGCCTCAGTCCAACGACCTTGCAGTTTTGCGAGAAAGAAACGGTTAAGCGTTCTTGCCACTTTTTATTTTTGATGACGAGCGGCGATCCCCGAGAGACGCCATGTCTCTTCTAAGCTAAGTTACTTTTTATTTAATTTATCTCGAGATAATATCCGCGCGTGTAGTTCTTGGGATATTCCCATGCTACACCGTTTAAATTAAACTTTCATAATGCCGTCCTTTTCGCATCGTTGTTCCAATCATTCCATAAAAGCGCCGTGTTACACGGGGATGTTCCCAATTCTCGAACCGTGTTAGAGTGAATCCGTGCTATAAAAGCACCGTGTTATACGGGGATGTTTCCAATTCTCGAACTGTGTTAGAGTGAATCCGTGCTATAGAAGTGCCGTGTTATACGGAGGTTACCTGTATTTGATACAAAAATATTATCGTCTCGAAGAAACTCGAGGGCTGCCGTGGTTCAGTGGGTTTGCTCACTGCGCTCGCAACCTTCGAGTTGTAGGTGACGTAAACTCGATTCCTGTCGGGGTCAATTCCTTTGAATGTTTTCCCTCTCTTCTGTGTCAGTAAAACTTTCTTTGTGTGTATGCCCATTTACTTGACATCTGTTTTATGTTTGCTGCAGCTTGGCCAAATATGGCTCTTGAGCCAGAAAAGCATAATCAACCAACACAAACTCTAAAATAAGCACAAAGTTTCATTCCTGTGTGCGTGATGCAATCCTTGATATAATTCGAAGATACGATTCCGAATTTTAACTGAATCATTCTATATTCAATCTAGAATGACAAAGCCTTATCCTGTTATCGATATGCAAATTACGATTCCGTCAACCTGTATTTAGAATCTCCATCTTAGTTTCGGAATATCCTCTGGTATTGCTTCAGTGCAAAGTTAACCTTCCTATCAACTGAGTTTCGAAACCAAAATTGTCTGACACTCAATAGTTTGATTTCAACATCAGATATGAATATGAAAGATTATCTATCAAAATAAAACGCTGGTGTGCTTTAAGAAATTATGTTCAATTTATGCAACCTTCTCTGGGATGTGTAATAGCCCGTTGTGTTGCTCTAGTGTGACGTTAATTAAAATACCTACCTATCTGGTATTGGTATTTTCAATTAACGTCACACTGGAGCAACACAACGGGCTATTGGTGACGGTCCGGGATCAATCCCAGAGGGAAAGATCCGAGGACAACACCACGTAATTTTGAACCACGGTCAGATGACGAGGCAACACCTGAGCTCTACCTATCTGGAATGTTTGTATTATTTTCTGCTGTGATAAATTAAATGAGAGAAGAAGTCTAGTGTGTGCGTAGATTTAAGAAAGGATTTATAGGAATTTAAATGAGTGAAGATTGTGTTATCTATTTTGAAAATTTCTCCACACACACACACACACACACACACACACTTCAGCTATTTTTAATTTTACAGTTATCACGTTTACGAAAATCTGGTACGTCTCCCTTTATATTGGAAATACATCTTTAAGGTTTTTTTCAATTATTATTTATAACTTAATCTATATAAATAAAAATGGAGTATTTGTACATTGATTATTTTTGTCCCATTTGAAGTTATTTATCCTTTTAGGGTCATTTTAATGCAAAATCAGTTGTTTCAATGTTAGTTGTCTGCATTTGTGTGCACCCACCAAACGGCTGTGTATATTTTCATAAAACTTTGCATACTGTGAGTACTCATACTCATTTAGTGACTGAACTTCGTTGTATCAGTCTGTCTCCCCGTTTTATGCCTTTTACTGTTTGTGTGTTTGTGTACGTGTAACAAAAGTTTTTCAATGTATTTTCACAAAATGCTAAATATCTTAAACTTATTTTCACTTAGTGAATACATTATTTAAACTTCCTTTGCTTTCATATTTAAGCAAAACCGACGCTAAAACCAGCTGGATAATTATACTTATCAACTCTAATTCGGCAGTTTTGAAAAAGCTGGAATGTGTACTCGTATTGATTGTTTTACTACTGTGAATAAGCAATTATTTTTCCAAAAATTATTTTTACAAATTTTAAATTCTAATATTTCACTTATTTTTTCTTTTTGCAGTATAAATAATTTCTGAATAATGGGGACAGGATTGATAGGATCATATATACCGAGGAAACTTCAATGCTCCCAAGATGCGATTGTTATTAATGATCAATTGCAGCTTAAAGGTTGGTTGGGTTTTATGACACAAGGCCCATATTTAATCGAACTGCGCCAAATATAATACAGTCAACAAGTTTAAGCCCGGCCACACACTGGAATAGCCTGCGACAAGACATACGCATGCGTATTCTGTTTCTGTACAGAAAACAATGTCGGTGCGCATGAGTATGTCAGACAATTTAGTGTTACATGACTGATGTTGAACCAATAATGGCCTGCATAAGAGGCTGTTGGAGGAAGGAGAATAAGAAGTAAAAAAGCTCCACTTTATATTGACGCAGACCACTGAATTTATTTGAGCACAGTTTCAACTACCTTAGGTCCACTTTCCGCTAGTGCTTATTAAAATGTTTGTTTTTCTTAATAAAATTTGAACACACTTATTTTCAATTCATTCTATGAAGGATTTCCTTTTTCAGATGGTAACTTCTGGTGAGTAAGTCGATTTCTTAAAAGAATTCCTGCAACACTGCTTTGGAACAAACTTTGAGGCTTTTGTAAATGTTCATCTGAGAGTTAATTATGTTTATTCGGTTGTGATTTGCTTGAATTGTACCCCTCTATAAGCCTGTATAATTTTCAAAATTCTACTCTCATGGACGAGCTGGTTTCGATCCGGCCCATGAGAATTTTTCTCATGATCTTATCTGTAAACTCTGGACAATTACACCAGGAAAGTCCAAGAACTTGAAGATTACCTAGGTATTCTGTTTCGTGTGACACCAATGATCTTACTTCTTTCGAAGTCAGACAGGTTTCAGCCAGTCTGTAAGGGCTAAGGATCCAAGTAAGTTTGTGGCGAGTAGTCTAAATGACACTGCATCTAATCCCATTAAACCTCAGACACATTTGTACTAACATTTATTTTCTATTTTTAAGGTGTGTGAGAGAGTGAGGATCCGTGAATTTAATTTTTATTGCGCGCGTGCAACTGATACTTTGGTATTTGTAAACGTTATTATATTTATTAAGCACGTGCAAACTGATATTGCGAATGTATTTTTTAATTATGCACGTGCAAACTGTAACCATGATATGAAATGTGATAAAAACGTAATTTGGATTTTAGAAGAATTTGAGACTGAAAAAGAGTTGGTCGCTGTGTAATTTTATATCGCCTTTAGTTTTCTTGATAACTGTTTATTTTTTAACAAGCGTTCGTCTCCATGTATGCCACCGAAAAGCTTATCTACGACTGTTTAATTAATGCAATCGAACCGATATTCTTATCACCCAAAAAGTGAAGAGAGTGCGTCTTTATCTCCAAGTTAAATTGACTCGGATCACACCATGCTATAAGTCGATGGAAAGATATAGATGTAGATAGCTGAAAGTTTTGTATTACAAGTCTCACACACATTCTTCCATTGTTCCGCACCATTACAATATCAATTTTTTGAATTAAACATAAAACACTTTTTGTGATTTTTAATATTTTTCAACGGCAGAGAGCCCCATCTAAGCATTATTGTTGAGCGATTAAATTTTTTATTTTGCTCAAGATTCCCACTCAACTGTTTCGCAAGGTTTGTTTTTTAATACTTTGTCTAAAATAATTGCGTTAAAATAGATTTTCGATTTTTTTTTTCAAGGTCAGAGGGGCGCGGCTAGATGTCCATGAATATGGTTGACATTTTTGCCAGATCTATGACACACTAGCCAACTTTCCGAAATAGGCCAATTTTTCAAAATAAAAAAAAGTTTCGGCTCGCCATAATTGCCCCTCCAGTGTAAAAGAAAATGTAGAAATTGAAAAAGCTTTTAGTACCATCATTCATTCCAACTAATAATGCCTTTTTATTTCAGAAGTGGGAACGTCGCTTTCTTCTCATAACTCTCGAAAATGATAGTTTGGTTACCGGTTTTCTTAGCAGTTATCCTAACGTCAACGCAAGGCGACGAAAGCGATACCAAACTGCTATTAGTGCAAATCGTAAGTATTTTAATTCTTCTATTCAAAGGCTTCGAACTTTTGCAGTCACAAATGCATTGAAAGGCCACTTCATGAGTCACCCCACTGTAGTCCATTAAAAAAAGCGTTTTGCCTGTCTTGCGTTTAGCGCAGCTTGACCATATATGGAACTTACGCCATAAAACCCGAAAACAATCAAACAACGAACCTTAACTAAAGCGAGGTAAATAAATTCTGTGAGCAGATTGCGGCACATTCTACCACGGATAAAGAATTGGGTAGGGTGATAGAGAGCATGATTTTTAAGCTCCTATTTATGAGTAAATAACTGTAATAACTTGGACTCCCTCCATTTTAACTTAAGAACAGTATTTATTCGATGTAGCATCTAGTACCTAGTACAAGAATATTTTTCATGTTGACCCTCCGGATGCTTGTCTCGATGAGATATCTCGACATTCGCAAAACTGACTAGATCTTGATGGACGAAATATCTCGTCATTAGAAGAAATCTTACCAGATTTTGATCTCGTCATCAAAAAATAGGCAATATCTATATTTCGTCGAAACCACTTCTAGGGTTAACAGCAAACACAGACTCCCAAAGCTGCCTTTAAATTTGATACCAAACATCCTCTAAGCACTACACTCAATCTCTTGCTACCATACTTTATAGGATTAAAATATGGACACCAGACCAAGAATGGCATCGTCAACTCATTATTGCGTTCCTGAAATCATTTTACCTTGCGATATGATGTGCAATTGTTGTGAAATAATACATTTCCTGATGGAGACGCTGTTTCCGTAAATGGGTGAGCTTGGTTAATGGCAATAACTAGGTAGTCGGGTAGTATAGTAATATACACTTTACAATATCTATTTAAAATTGAAATGCAATTTACAAGAATTGCAACAGCATACAAAATTATGCTGCGATGTGTAAAAATAACAGTACGGAAACATCGCTAAATACTCGACCATTACAGTTCCAGCTTGTTCTTTATAATAAAAATAATTCGTTTCAGCCGATATCTTCCTTTCCTTTCATACCGGTTTTATTCACAGCCTAATTTGTCATGTTAAGGGAAGGAGACTTTGATAAATCTAAGAAATTTGATATCGCGGCTTTTAACCCTTCAAGGGGTTTCGAAGAGATATCTTGTCCACTATTAGTTCAATTTTGCTTTTGAGGAGCTATCTCCTCCATCATGATCTGGATAGTTTTGCTAATGACTTGATACTCGTCGAGACAAAACTTCCCTAATACTCCAAATAGGAATGAAGATCGAAGTAGGAAAAACAAATTGTTCCTTGCTAAGAACTGGAGACAGATTGGAACATATTTTTGCATCAGAGGCTGGCCACTACTGGATGTTTTTCAACGCAAAGATAAACCACCAGGAGGGTTAATGGAGATATCGACTAACGAGCTTTGGCACAAGAAACTTCCGCTGGTTCGCCAAATCTATCAACAAGACGCCAAATTTTGTTTGTTGCAGGCAAATGCCGAGTTAAATCGCTGTAAAGCCATTGATTCTCTCGCCTTCCAATATATCTGAACACTAGAATTAAAAAAATTTAGTGCAGTGTACGTGCCAATATAGTATATCAACATTCACTTTTCTTTTCTGTTACCAAACACTACACAGTTAATGTTAAATTACTCTTTATTTTCTTTTGGCGTACAAATAAGCCAAATTTGTGGTGTCCCTTGCTAGGGATTTGCCGTGTTGATGGTGTCCAGATTAATCGTAAATATACACTAGGTGGTTAAAAAGCATTCCCCTCTTAGTTCATCAACAAAGGATCTTGGAGAAATGTTAATACAGATCTGGCCAAACATGTGTTAAGACATTTCATAAACATAAACACAATACCACGACGGATGCGTGTTGTAATCCGAGTTAATGATGATCCAATGAAATATTAAAATGCACGACTTGTTTGGTCACGAAGAGTAGGCATTACCTGTACGATCCGCTGAATTTGGCAAGACACCGATTCCGTCGGATGATGAACAGAATGAGGAGTATCCGTCGGATGATGGGCAGTTTAAATTACTTCTTAACAGTCCTACTTGCCAGAAAACATCAATTTTTGTCAGGCAAGAGAATGGGCATCTGCTGAACTATGGTTCTTGTTCGGAGCGGTCGTTGGGAAAGCTCGCCCTTTCCCCACTACAATCCAGTGCGATCTTCCTCTCACTATCTCCCCCTTCTCCCATCGTTAACTCAGCTGGTGGTTTTGACAAGATATCTGGTCCATCAAGATCAAGACATGTCATCAATTAACATTTCTTTTAACGATCCTGGTAGTTGTCTCGACGTGGTAACTCGTCATTAGCATCTACTCATTCATTAGATTCGGTCAAAACTGACCCGATCTTTATGAACGAGTTATCTCGTCATTAGAAGAAAAATTATCATCATCAAACAATCGGCAATATCTTGGCGAGATATCTCGTGATTTGGAAATTTTGTTAGGTCTTGATGAACACGATATCTCGTCGAAACCACTTGGAGGTTTACTGTATACAAAGACAAAAATGTCCATACTACAAAATATAATCAGAATAATTTATAATAAATGTAAAACATAATTACAATACATTTTTAAACAGAATCTGAAAGACCGAGCGGGTAACCGAGTAGTTAACTCTCTGGCCCTCGGTATAAATCTCAGAGTTCTAATCCTGGATGTTCGTGGGTCTTATTAGCCTTCGTGTTTCAAAAAATGAGCGTAGGATGACAAACCTTAATCTGAAAGAAGAAACAACCATTTGCAAATCAATCGTGCCTACAATATTTAAAACAATATCAAATATAGTTAGAATCTGTTCAGACAATCCTTCTGAATATCCATTTACTTTTATTTATGACTTGGAAATAAAGAAAATTTTAGGAATATAAAAATATATTAAATGCAAGAAAATAATTATATCTGTATAGTTCTATAATATATCGTTTGGCTTACAAGTGAAACACCAAATAAAGTGTTTCTCAAGAAGAAATTTAACTTTCATGCGAAGGAGAAATGACTCTGGAGACTTCATTAGTCTCGATCACCGCATTCTGGTCTAGAAAAGTCAAATCTCATACCTTCAAAATTTTGACTTAGTATTTTATTTGTAAGCCATAGATAAATCCTATAGTTAGGATTTGACGCTTATTTGCTGCCCAGTAGGTCACGGGTTCGAATCCCGGTTTCTAAACGTTTAGTGTTAGTAATTGTCCTTGTTAGGAGTAGCGGCGGCTGTCCCATCGGGTGCTCCTTCACAAGTAGCCGTTATTTTGCTTCTTTTAGTGCCGAAGGCCGAGTAGTCAGTGGTTGGGCTTGGTAAGAAATAGTTCTTAGAGTTTTACACAAATTCAAAGTCCAAAAGGTAGAACGAGTTACAACTAAGTATACAGAGAATACAAAGACACTTGTGTATCCATTATATACGTTTCAATATGCTAACTTGCTATCTCGAGTTTTAAAATTGCATTCCAATTCACAAGCTAACATGAATTAACGAAATTTATTAATTTTCTTTTATAAATGTAATAACTTGAATAGTTTTACCCTATCTTTGATTGATGCTTTAACATCAAGATAGTTATTTTGTTCCTTTAACCGTGTTATTGCTGTGCATTATAGAAGTATATGTAAACAAACTTGCATATTTAATAACAAAATTGTATTGTTCCTTTTCAGCTGTCTCGTCATGCACAACGCACTCCTGTACTACTGTACCCAACTGATCCCAATCCCGTAGATGTTTGGCCTGAAGGTCTTGGAAAATTAACTTTGGTAAATGCATTTTAAATTCTTGGAAGTGAAATATTGCTTTCACTCCACAATACACTTAATGGCTAAGTAACCACATCTATTGGTTGAAAGAATCCACTAATTCTTCAACCTTTCGAAAGCTTCTATTTGTCCTTCCATTGGAATAAAATCATTTAAACGATTCTATTGATCTTTCCTTGGAATACAAACTTTTGGAAAAATTTTATCGCTCTCTCTCTCCTTTCCTTAGAATAGAATCTTTTGGAAATATTCTATGTCAAAATTTGCTAGAAGTCATGCAGGTTCGAAGGTGGGATTAAGCGTGTGAATTCCTCAGACGGTTAATAACCCATCAGTTCTAATTTTCCTTAAATGTCAAGAAATGCAATTGAGTTTGTCAAACACTTTCATTTTGAGGTTTGGTAACCCTGAGAATACTCGCTATCGAATTTATTTCTCTACCAAATACTCCTCTGTAGTAATGAGAACAGGCTGTCACCATTTGTTTGTCTACCCACGATTTTCGAAATGGAAGCAGCAGTACCTTGACTCATGCCCTACATCAACACCCAACAATCCTTTGCAGTAATATTTTTTTAGTTTGTGTACAGGGCTGTGTTTTTATTTCATTTATCTTCCACATGCACCTCAAAATTATTAGATGTGTAGATCGGATCAATTAAAACAAAAGTACCAAACGTGACAAAATTTTTACAAAAAAGTTATATTAGATACAAAGTTTTTGAATGTGGTGAAGTAATTATCAGAAAGGAACAGATAAAACTGGAGTGGCCAAGAGTCCCCAAGAGAAGGCAGCAAGTTGGAAAAGAAAGCTTCTATCATAATCAAGAAATGGGCAATGGAAGAGGACGTGATCGATGTCGAACTGCAGAATGGTGAATCGATAAGGTGGAAACGGTGAAAATGGTAATTAATTCTTGAATTACCGGAGAAAATTTGAGTGAGTGTAACACTTTAAAATTTCTTTAACTATCTTTATTTATCTTCAAGTCAAAAACTACCCTGTAGTGGCCTGCCTCTGGTACAAAAACCTATTCCAAAGTGTCACCAATTCAGGACAAGGGACAATTTGATTCCCCTACTTGGATCTTCTATCTTACTTGGAGTATAAGTGGCGCCACTTCAAAGCGCTATTTAAGGCTTGGAGATTTCGACGATTTCAAGTACGGCAATTGTGTTTTTCTTGTGGTTTTTTAAAAAAAAATGATCAATTATGCCTCGTAGAAAACAGCGATCATCTTTTGATCAAGTATCCGAGTTCGACAGAGGAAGGATAGTGGCCTACCGAGATTGTGGATTATCTTTCAGGGAAATCGGTAGTCGTGTTGGACGAAACCAAACAACTGTAATGCGGATATGTGATCGTTGGATGCAGGAGGGTACGACGGACCGACGTGTTCGATCGCATCCACCTCAGTGCACCACTTCACGTGATGACAGGCATATTGTGCGTATGGCAGTGACGGATCGCTCAGCCACATCACGAACCATAGCACAGCACATTCAGTCTGTACCGCATCATCCAGTGTCTGCGCGTACCATTCGACGCCGTTTACAGCAGAGTGGTCTGTCCGCAAGACGTCCATTGCTTCGTCTACCCTTGACGCAGAACCACAGACGTTTCCGCCGCCAATGGTGCGATGAAAGAAGGATGTGGACGGCAGAATGGAATGAAATTGTCTTTATTGACGAGTCACGCTTCTGTCTGCAACACCACGATGGTCGGATTCGAGTCTGGAGACACCGTGGAGAGAGGATGCTGAACAGCTGCGTTATGCACCGCCACACTGGTCCTGCACCGGGTATTATGGTATGGGGCGGTATTGGATATCACTCTCGCACTCCTCTAGTACGCATTGCCGGTACTTTAAACAGCCAGCGCTACATCTCCGAGGTGTTGGAGCCAGTTGTCCTTCCTTACCTTCAGAGCTTGCCCACAGCCATATTTCAACAGGATAATGCGCGACCACACGTGGCACGCATTGTCCAAGGGTTCTTCGTCAATCACCAGATTGAATTGCTTCCCTGGCCAGCTCGCTCTCCGGATCTTTCGCCGATAGAAAACATGTGGTCCATGGTTGCTCAACGATTGACCCAGAATACATCCCCAGCTGCCACACCAGATCAACTTTGGCAACGTGTGGAAGCTGCTTGGTGTGCTGTACCCCAAGAACACATCCAAAGTCTCTTTGAATCAATGCCGAGGCGTGTGGCAGCGGTGATCTCCAACAATGGCGGCTACTCTGGCTACTGATTTTGGCAGGAACCACACTTCACAGAAGTCTATAAATTTAATCATTTGATACTTGGTCAACATGTTATCTATAAAATAAATTTTGTTGTGATATCTCTTGTCTTTCTTGGTGTTGCAATTTGGGTGGCCAGCAGTGTATCATCCTTAGTAAAAAAAAACAGACAAGATCTTGGACGAGATATCTTGTCGAAACGATTGAAGGGTTATAAACGCATTTGTATCGATGGAAATTTTTTTTATCAGTAGCAGACCAGAGTTGTCAAGATATTAATAAATTAGCATAGTTACTCTAGATAGTTACTAGAATTACTCTAATTCACTTCATATCGGACTTTCAAAGCCACTGCACTGTGAGTTGTAGGCGGCTCAGGTTCGATTCCTTCCTCTTTTCTCTGTCAGTAAAAATTTCGTTTTGTGTGTTTGTCCATTACTTGACGTTATCTGTCTTGTGTTTGACACAGCTTGACCAAATATGGCCCTTACACCATAGAACTCAATGCAACCAACCAACCGCTTCTGCATTTAACGCGTACATACTCAACTTAAGTCTGCCTAATGCCGATGACCTAAACGTTAGTTCAATATGTACTAGAGTAATATATTTTAGTTTTGCCCGACTCGTGATACCTTAAAAACAAAATTAAATTATCTAAAATTAAAAATATCTTCCAGAATTTATTTTTAATAATGCTTTCTAAAACGTTCCATGCAATTGTTTAAAAACGTGTTCTAAGTTAAATAAAATGAAAAAATAAAGGATAAGAACGTCTGATTTTTCCATTCAACCGTTTAGTGTATAATTTTCCGTTACTGGTGCCAATATAAACAGCGTTTACGCAGACAGAAAAATAAATTTTAGTTTACGATCTTCCATATTATAAATATATATCTATCAAACTTCCTTTAACCTCCAAGTGGCGTAGACGAGATACCTCGTCCAACGAGATCTAGTCACTTTTTTTCTAATGACGAGATGCTTCGTCGTGACAACCACCAGGAGGGTTAAAGGAAAACCAAGATTGCATTTTGTTTAAAAAAATGTAGTCTGTCTACCACAAGAGCTGCTCCAAGTCTGGATGGTGGCAGTCGTTATAGAAACAGGTCTAGTTCATTTTTATTAGGGGTGACTCTTAGGGATGACTTCGTTTTATTTTGTTTCTCGCGAACGTTGACGGCAAAATTTAATAGTACAGACTCAGCTCTGGAAAATATGATACGATCCGTTTCTACCGTACAAACAAGGGAAGACCGTATCTGGAGCAGTTATTGTGATACAGGTTTATATATGTAACGTGTAGTTTTGTACTCTTTTCGGTACAGCTTGATATGAATTTTTTGTGACAACGCATTTGCCGCACTGTTTTGCGTGATTTTTATTACGAATTGTAGCAGACAAAAGTATCTCCGCTTTGTTAGGATTATGGCAACATCGCGATTATTTGAATCTTATGTTAATTTTGTAAATCATTATCTCTTTTTTATTTTATCATGCCCAAATAGTTTGCTAGAGTTAATGTGATCTTTTATAAATTTCATATTATATAACCTGGTTCCATTAGACTTAAAATTAATAAATTATTTAACTTGGACATTATCTTCCTTGGCGACGTGAAAAGCACGCCAAAACACGGGCCAACAGCGTTGCCACAAAAGAGTCCACATCAAAGCTGTGCCCTCTTTTCTTGCATGTTTTCACCTGAATAAAAACCTCTACATTTCAACTCTGAGCTCATGAAATTCCTCTTTGCAGTTTGGGAAAAAGCAGGCCTATGCCCTTGGAAAATTCTTCCGAAAGATGTATGGAGATTTTATCACTACAAGTCCAAATGAAGTAAGTACATTAAGGAAATTTCCTTGGAGCCAAATAACGATTTGTTTATTATAAATATACTACAGTCATTTGAATGTTTTTTACATGTGTGAGTTGCATCTAATCAATTAATTCGTGTAGTTACTACATTTTATTCGTTAAGTTGTCTTAACAGATTTCTTACTAGGAAAAAGAAGTTCGAGTCAGAAGAGCAAAAATGACAATATGGTTGATTACACATATTACAAGGGAATATTGTAAACTAATATAGTTTACAATAGCCCGTGGTATTGCTCCAGTGCGTTAATTCAACCTATCAACCTTGTCTAATGCCCTATTATTTTCCTATTAAAAACCCTATTAGTCTTGGAAGTACCCCAATATCTCACGAATTTCCCTAAGGGTCCATCTATATATATAAAATAGGATGTGTGTGTGTATGTATGTGTGTATATATGTATATTTTCTATACAAATCTACACCGTTTGACCAATCCACACCAAATTTGGTACACTTAGCCTATACTGATCGCAGTGTTCTAAAGTATAACTCTTAACCCCCGTTCTATTGGCCCTGGGGGGCTAAAAACTATTCGAAATAGCCATAGAAATAACATTGAGCATAGATTGCTTTAGGCAGCGATGGTTGCTTAGGGAAATTTTTATAAAATTTAATTCATGATAATTTATTTCACAAATTAAATTTTAAAAAGATCTCTTTAAAAGACTTTAATGACCCCTAGATGACAACATTTTAATGTAAATCGAATTGCAATCGGAGAGAAAAAAAACTGTTCGAATATACGTAAACCGGTTTAAACCGGCTTGCGTACTATTGATGGCGCAAACCGGAACAGAACCGAATTTCAAAAATTTTGGTTAATAGAACGAAAACCGGAACGGGAAAAAAATACGGTTCGAAGCCCTGATTTTTACATAATTAGAAAACAAGAATTCTAAATTTACTTAAAGTAAATTTTTTTTGCTCTGTGTAATATACGAATTTTCTCCAACTAACGGATCAGATTTACTGTACGGTCACCCTTGGCGCGATTTTTTTCCACATTGGCGATAAATTATTTTATATGGCAACCCCCATCCGACCCGACAAGGAATTGCAGCAACCCTATTGGACCTTGGAAAGGGTTGGTTTTTTGGAAGGAAAGAGCGCTTCTTTTTTTTTAACGAACGCATTTTTTTTAACAAAATATCGATGTTTTGCGTTCTATGATTGGTAACCGTTTTAAAATTTGAATTCTTTTTGTGTTAGTTGATCTCTTAGCTTTTTAGAAGGATTGTAATTGGTTACCGCTTAACCGGGTCGCAACGGAATATATTAGCAAAACCGGAGAGCTTGAAGGTGATTGATTTATTATTGCCCTATTCAAAAGGTTGTTCGCGTAGGAAAGTCCGCGTTTTTTTTAAGAACA
Organism: Meta bourneti; assembly: GCA_933210815.1. Classification (NCBI taxonomy): domain Eukaryota; kingdom Metazoa; phylum Arthropoda; class Arachnida; order Araneae; family Tetragnathidae; genus Meta; species Meta bourneti. The sequence continues at coordinate 87,311,227 of OW119929.1, forward strand.
TCCACAGGATTAGTTAGACCGTAAGTTTTATTTATTTTTACTTATTATTGCTTATTTGTGCATTCCTCATTTATTATTGCCCTATACAAAAGGTTCGCGTAGGAAAGTCCCCGTTTTTTTTTAAGAACATCCACACGATTAATTAGACCGTTATTTTAAATTTTTTTACTTATTATTGCTTGTTTGTGCATTCCTCATTTATTATTGCCCTATACAAAAGGTTGTTCGCGTAGGAAAGTCCGCGGTTTTTTTAAGAACATCCTGGCTTTGGACGCCATCTTGATTTGGCTACAAACATGTCTCGGATTCTACATCTTTACCCATTTTTCACTACGCTGTTTTCTTTAAACCTCGCTCGTGCAAGAAGTCGCCATTTTGGCGACTTTTGGCGATATTTTGAAAAAGTCGCCAAGGGTGACCGTACAGTAAATGTTTACCCAACTAACATTTATTTGATTTTTTTTTTTGTCCATAACAAGGATGAATTCAAAGAAAATAAAAGTTGTTGATGAAAACAGGAAATTTAATTATCGTTGGGGAAAAGATTAATTTTTCACAATGCATAATTCAAAATTAATGTGTTTAATTTGTAGAGTCGCTGCATTTAAGGAACATAACATTAACAGGCATCATGAGACAAAACATATTGAATATGTAAATTTCAGTAAAGAAGTAAAAAGTTTTAAGTTATCTGCGCTTAAATCGCATCTGAAAGCTCAGCAAACGATGTTTGATTCATTATTATAACAACCATCCACCATTCTCAAAGCAAGTTATTCTGTTGCCATGTTGATAGTAAAGAAAATTAAACCATTTTCGGATGGTGAACTGATAAAGGACTGTTTGGAAGCAGTTTTAAAGATGTTTTGCCTGATAAAAGCAAATTATTTTCAAGTATTAGTCTTTCACGCCAAACTATATGTCGTCGCATTGATGACATTTCAGCTGAAATCGTAGTAACTTTGCGAGATAAAATTAACCAATTCAAAGCATATTCTTTGGAATTTGATGAAAGTACAGATATATCAGACACATCTCAACTTGTGATATTTAAAAATTCGCGGTGTGAATCATTCATTCCAAGTGACAGAAGAAATGTTAAAGCTTTTACATTTAAAAGACACAACTAGAGAAGATGTTTTCCAGGCGATTGAAAAATGTTTAGCCGAAAATAGCATAAATTTTGAGGCTCTTTCAGGATTAACAACAGATGGAGCACCTGCTATGGTAGTTAAAAATAAGAGAGCTGTAAATTACTTATGGATAAGCTAGATTGCAGAGGCATTAAAACCAATGATATTTTCATTAGTCACTGTTTTATACATCAACAAAATTTATGTGCTCGATTATCATCCATGAATCACGTTATGAAAGTAGTTCTAAAAATAGTAAGTTACATTCGTTCACATGCTCTTTATCATCGGCAATTCAAAGATTTCCTTAGCGAATTAACTTCTGAATATGGTGATATCGTATATTTTACCAATGTTAGATGGCTAAGTCGTGGAAAATATTTAAAAAGATTTTTTAATTTAGGGTAGGAAATAGATATGTTTATGAACGAGAAACAAGAATCTGTTCTTGAATTACGTGATGATTATTGGTTGTTAGACCTGTTTTTAGTGGATATAACAGAAATACTTAATCAGCTAAATAAGGACTTGCAAGGGCAAGATAATTTAATAATATTTAATAATCGATACTTGTAATTTCATCAAAGCTTTTAATAAGAAATTATTGTTATTTGCGTGTCAACTTAGAAATAATAATTTCATCCGAGAGATATTCCAACTTAAGATATTTTGCACGAGTTGTAAGTGCTTTTGGATTCACATATGTTTGTAAAACATTTTTTTCGAAGATGAAATTTACAAAGAGTTCATCACGTGCTTCATTAACTGATGCCAATTTAGAAAACTAGCTACGATGTGCAACGTCGAACATTAATATAGATTTATAAAAATTAAGTGAAGGAAAGGATAAACAAGTATCTCATTAATTAAGAAGCGAAGAGTTCATTATATTTGAATCATAGTATAACAATAAAATTTTATTCATTTTGTATTTGTATTATATTTTTCAAAAACCTGTTTACCTAAAGTGCGGCCCGCTGTAATGTTACTCGTCATCAAAGTGGCCCGTGAAACCATTTGGGTTGGCCAGACCTGGTCTAAATCAACGTAAACTGAGAGTTGACGAATATATTCACCTGAGAGATGCTGTGGCAAATGACGGGAACGTTGAAAACCTCGGTGCCTTAGTCATACTACTAGCTACATTTACAGGCAGTCCCAGACACATGCACGAATACACACAAGATGCTATGACGTACGTGAGGACGTACGGGAGACCAGACTTATTTACCACCTTCACATGCAATCCCACTTGGACGGAGATCAAGGAGGTAATTACCAATGGTCAATTACCCAGTGAGCGCCACGACTTGATTGCGAGAGTATTTAAACAGAAGCAGTTGAAACTGATTGACGTTATAACAGAGCCATGTATTTGGAGTACACGATTGAATGGCAAAAGCGAGGGCTGCCACACTCGCACAATTTGATCTGGTTAGCGGACAAAATTCAGCCCACTCAAATCGATGACGTTATATCTGCCGAGTTGCCAGACCCGGAACAAGATCCCGAAGTTTTTGCAGTGGTAACGAAAAACATGATCCACGGACCGTGTGGAAATCTCAATCACATCTCTCCGTGTATGAAGGACGAAAAGTGTACCAAGAAATAACCTAGAAAATTGATTAGAGACACAAACCGGAAATGACGGCTATCCCCTGTACAGACGGCGGGCTCCGGAAGATGGAGGGTTCACGGCGAAACTAACGATACGCAGCAACACGGAAATAGAAATCGACAATAGGTGGGTTGTGCCCTTTTCGCCGCTGCTGTCGAAAATGTTTCGGGTACACATCAACGTGGAGTACTGCAACAGTGTGAAATCGATTAAATATGTGTGCAAGTATGTCAACAAAGGTAGTGATATGGCTGTTTTCGGTATCAGCGACGAGAGATCGAACGATGAAGTGACGCTGTATCAGTTTGGATGATACCTCAGCAGTAACGAGGCAGTTTGGCGAATACTGGGTTTTAAGATTCACGAAAGACACCTTACTGTTGTTCACCTCAGCGTCCATTTAGAAAATGGTCAGAGTTTATTCCACAACAGAGAGCGCCCCTAGAGTGATTGATCAGCCACCAAACACGACTTTGACGGCATTCTTTCAACTGTGTCAGCAGGATCCTTTTGTGAGGACTTTGTATCCTGAGATACCTCGATATTACACGTGGAATGCATCGAGGAAAATTTTCTGTAGGAGAAAAGTTGGCCAGCCCGTCCCCCCTGGACATGATGCAGTCGCGAGTGACGCCTTGGGTCGAGTGTACACTGTTCACCCCAACAACGCCGAATGCTATTTCCTTAGGATGCTTCTTCACTCGGTACGAGGACCTAGATCTTTCGCAGAGATGAGAACGGTAAACGACGAAGTATGCCAGACATTTAGAGAGGCCTGTCAGAAGTTGGGTTTGCTGGAAGGAGACCAGCACTGGGATGACACGTTGCGAGAAGCCAAATTGATCTCCCTACCAGAGCAAATCAGAAACCTGTTTGCTATAATATTGACTACATGCAGTCCATCGAATCCAAACGCTTTATGGGAAAAGTATAAGGAGGCCCTGAGTGAGGATATACTCACCAAAGTCCGGAGGGAAACCCCGACATTAGAAATCGCGTTTGGTCCGGACATTTTCAACGAGGCTTTGGTTATTCTTGAGGACAAATGTGTGGCCATGACAAATAAAACATTACTGCAATTGGGCCTGCCTGCACCATTAAGAGATCGACTAGACGTACTTCGCGCGGATTACGTGCGAGAAACGAACTACGACGTCGAAGAGCTGAGTGCATACGTCGCGGACAAGAAGCCACTTCTGAATCGAGATCAGAAAAACGCATACCAAATTATCATGGACCAGGCAGCAAAACAACAAGGTGGTATCATTTTTCTCGATGCTTCTGGGGGCACAGGGAAAACATTCTTGATTAATATAATACTGGCCGAAATCAGGACTCGGGGAGAAGTTGCTCTTGCCATCGCCTCTTCGGGAGGGACGACGGCCCATTCTGCACTTAAGTTGACACTTGACATCGCCAGGCAGGAAAATCCTACCTGCAACATAAGCAAGGCAAGTGGTTATGCGCTGGTGCTCGAGACTTGCAAATTAATCGTGTGGGACGAATGCACCATGGCTCACAAGAAAGCTCTCGAGGCCCTCGGCGTGACTCTGAGAGATCTGAGAAGAAACGACAACCTGATGGGAGGAGCTCTGGTACTCCTTTGTGGAGACTTTCGTCAAACTCTGCCCGTCATCCCGAAGTCGACGCCGGCCGATGAGATCCACGCATGTTTGAAACATTCGTTTTTGTGGAGACATGTGCGAAAGATAACTTTGAAGCAAAACATGAGAGTACATCTGGGGGATGAGAGTGCTCAAATTTTCTCAGACAAACTCCTGGAGATCGGAGAAGGCAGATTGTGGCAGTCGAGTCTTCTGGCAAGATTAAATTCCCATCCGATTTTTGTAATCTGGTGTCGTCCGTCGCAGAGCTGATAGATACAGTCTATCCGTCTGTTTCCCAAAACTATTACGATTTGAACTGGTTGCGAGAGAGGGCCATTCTTTCTGCTAAAAATGAAGACGTCCACGACATAAACAAATACTTGTTATGTTACCAGGCGTGGTCACTGAATACAAGTCCATCGATACCGTAGTAGATGCCGATGATGTCGTCAATTTCCCGCCAGAGTTCCTGAACTCGCTTGATCCGGCTGGATTGCCACCACATCGTCTTTTACTTAAAGTGGGATCTCCGGTTATTTTACTGCGGAACCTCGACCCGCTAAAACTTTGCAACGGCACGAGGCTGTGTGTCAAGAAGGTGCTGGGCAATGTAATGGAAGTGACTATCTTGACAGGAAAGGGAGAGGGTGCAACAGTTTTTATCCCACGGATACCACTCATTCCGACGGATCTCCCTTTCGACTTTAAGAGATTGCAATTTCCAGTGAGACTTGCGTTCTCGATCACGATCAACAAGTCGCAGGGGCAGTCTATCAAGTACTGCGGAGTGGATTTGAGATCGCCGTGTTTCTCCCACGGACAACTTTATGTTGGTTGCTCGAGGGTGGGTTCACCCAAGAATTTATTTATTGCTCCCGGAGATGAAACTAATAATGTTGTGTATAATGAAGTTTTGTGTTAAATTTACACTGCAGTGAATTTGTAAAATATTTTACTTTATAATGCGTGTACTGTACTTATACTTTTAAAAACCTGTTAGTATAATTACTTTGATTTTACACTATACATTGATTTCATTCCTTTTCCTGTCCAATAGAAGATTGGGATAAATACCCGGGCAAAGCTATGTTGCGGTCATGTTTGATCATTACTAAATCTAACTTTTAGTTGATTGTATAAGTATTTCCTACTTTATTTGGCAGGTGTAATGTGCATTATTGAATTAAAGTTTATTATTTTATTTCTATATGAATTTTATATTTTTACATGAATATTTGATTGATAAAAAAAGGATATTTAAAATATTTCATTATTCACAATTTACATTTTGTAATGAAACACGAAAAACTTCAACTCATTGATCATAAAAGCGTAATTTTGTTATTTTAGATTTGGGGGAAACCAGAATTATTTTTTATTATTTTATAAATTTGATTTAGAATCCCGTGTTTGTCTATTTGAGTTAACACAGCGAAATGTTGCAGTCATATTTGAGCATTACTAAATTTCATAAATCATTATCGTCTTTATCAATATTTTCAAATATCTTTTTTCGAATTGCTCTGTTTCAGAATACACTCAGGCAGTCGAAATTTGACACTGCGCATCATTCGTTTTTTAGAATTCTGCATTTTTTCGTCGGAATTTCGTTTCTGTTCGTATTTATGTCTTAATCTTTTACATATTGCAATATATTCAGGAATTAAATGCATATATTTGCGTCCGAAGTATGTAGTAGAAACTATGATAAAGTTAAAACGTATTTTCCGTACAACTTAAATGATTGCATTTTTCTGTGAAAGAAAAGTATTCTAATTCACTTTTCAAGCAACATTTAACCATTTCAACCCGAGCAACGCCGGGTAATTCAGCTAGCATGTCTCTAAATGTGCTACTTCAACTAGTATACAGAGCTCGGGTGTTGTACTCGTAATCTGACCGTGGTTCATAAAATATGTATTACGAGGTTTAGTCCACGATCCTTCCCTTTAGGATTGATCCTGGACGATCGCCAATACCCCTTTGTGTTGCTCCAGTGTGAGGTTATAATTCAACTACCACCCTTAAATATATTAACCATTTTATTCCATGGCCAATAAATCATTTTAGGTTACCGTAAACAGCTCAAATGTTGATAGGTGCGTAAGAAGTGCTCTCGCAAACGTTGCTGCATTTTACGAACCATCGCCCCAATGGACATTCGACGATGACGCAAACTGGCAGCCAATACCGGTGTATTCTGTAGCCGTAGAGAAGGATATGGTATGGAATGCATAATATACGCTTTATGTTAAAATTTATCGTATCTTTAAAAATTATTTAGGTATAACGGATTACTTCCTTTTTTTGTATATTTAGTATCTTAGTGGTCGAATGCCATGTCCAAGGTCGAATGAAGAATTGGAAAAGGTTTTTGTTGAGCAATTTCAAATCTTGCTTGCGGACCACAAAGTATGTTGCTACTTGAATTTACGCACTAAGTACATTTCAATTTCTCTTTAACTCTCCAAGTGTTTCGACGAGATATCTCGTCCAAGATCTGGTCAATTTTGCTAAGGACAAGATATCTCGTCGAGACAAAATTGCCTTATTACACTAAGGGAATGAAGATCCAAGTAGGAAAAACAAATTGTCCCTTGCACAGAACTGGCAATAGTTTGGAACAGATTTTTGCATCAGAGGCTGGCCATTACAGAGTGGTTTTCGACGCGATAAACCAACAGGAATATAATATCTATCGTATCAACAGGATATATTCGGTAGAATGACGTTTAAGGTGTATGTATGCACTAGAACATTTTGACTAAAAATCCATATTTTTCACAAAAGGTCATTGGTTTGTGCTTAAACTAATTTTAGTGTAAAAAATTCTGATTAAGCTACTCATTAATTATCTAATTTAGATATAATTAGCTAATTAGCATGTTTTTTAAACAGTGATATCTCAAATTCTAATGTGCTCAGAAAGACAATTCCTGTTGGAAATTATTCCTAATATTATTCTTTGTGTTTTGACCCTCCATCAAGTTTCTAGAGGGAATAGGTTATTTTTTACAATTTTTTTCACGAAGGAAGTTTAAAAAATCAAGATTTTTTCAGGAATTTCAACATTTAAAAATCAACTGAATATTCATTTCTTAACCAATTACTTCGACTGAGGGTCAAAACATCCACTGTATTATATAGATTATAATGACACAAAAGTAATTATAATAGATAATTTCATTGTTATCACTGTTCGAAAGAAGCATCCTATTGCAAAAACACAATTCTTCAGAAATCGAGTTTAAAGTTTTGGAAACATGTTTGTCTATGGTGACAGTGCCTAACCCAAACCCTTGTAACTTGAAAACTATCTCGAATATTTACAATATATTGGTATCGTTTGAAATCTATGGGTTTGGACAATATTTCGAATTATTAAAAAATAGATCGATATTTTGGTCAATTTTCGTGATTTTTGGTGTATATATACACCAAATTTTTTTCAGTCTTGATTTCATCACTCTAATGTGGTGTCTGATTATTTGAAGAAACTGAAAAGACAAAATAATTTCAAAATTTGGTTAGGCACATGAGAAAATATTTTATAAAAGATTTGGCAATTCTTGCACACACTTAAAAAGGTTGCCTATCCCAGGTTTAGATCTTTTCACTGAAAATGCCATGATTCATAATGCATATATATCTGCAGTTTTCAGAATTTTATTCCCCTCCCTTTTCAAGGGGTATTGCTTTATAGGAAAATACTAACAGAACTTTTGTACTATACATATCATGTATTGCTTACGTCCTGGAAAACTCCCAGAACTTGGAGAGTCGAACGTTTACTGAATTAACTTCTTTTCGCATATGCCGATTTCATTTTAGTATTGTATTTAACATCGGGTGATACATTTTTTCTCAATAATTCAAATACATTTATTATATATAGCACTATCTCAGTTGGTGATCCCCATGTCAGTCTAGAAATATTATTTCTTTTCAATTCCAGTGCATTTTACTGTTATGACTTTGTTGACATACATTTACGGATGATTTTTTTAGATTATATGTATTAGAATATTTTCCATTAGGAAACAAACTCTCTAATGGCAATGACAGTAAGGTAAATGTAAATAATTATGCCGATTTTGATGATAAATATTAAGAAAATAAAGAATATCGAATTTCCGATTAGGATTTACGAACGGATACCTTAGAATTCAAACTTGCCAATATTAAGTCTAAATCGTAGATTTTTTAAACTACATACAATTCGAGTCAATAAAATAAAGTAATTTGGAAACGCAAAGGAGGAGAATAAACAGTACCTAGTAGCATAGATTCTACAAAATATTGATAACAATACAAGAAGAATTGCCATGCATATTTTCTAGATATTTTAAGCGCATATTTGTTTTTCCATGATCTTAAAATATCTTACACTTCTCTTCTGAGGTGTTAAAAATGACCTCCCAAGCGAATTGAATCAGTTTTCTGTCTGTCAGATTTATACCTACATTAAAATCTGCAACTGCTATGAAATAAAACTATGAAACCTTTTTTATCTAAGTTATTTATACAATTTTTTACCATAGGAAATGTTAGATAACTTGACTCTTCACAGTGGTCAACGTAGTGACATATTAAACCTTGCACTTCTTCAAGATACTTTGCAAATCGAAGTGAGTTTGGACGGATCTATATTCTCTTTTATTTTAATGTTACCGTTTATAAATGTGACACTTAATAGCAAATAACAATTTTTACTTCCTTGAATATATTTTTCAGTTTCAAATTTCACTTCATTCGGTTAATTTAATTAATTTCTATTACTATACAGGGTGTCCCAAAAAGGTTGTTCCGCGATTTATCTTTTTACCATTTGGAGATAAGTAGGTAATGTAAATTGCAAAAGTGCACTAAATAAGGTAAGTAATTAAGATATGTGAATACAATTATCACGTGATAACAATTTAAGCGGATACAGTTTTTAATTTGTATACAACCCCACTAGATAAAAATCCGAGATAGCAAAAATGTTCCTTACCTGTATCCCTATCGTTAGTAAAAAACCATATTTCTGTAGGTTGAATAGTAACGGAGATACAAGAGTTTCTATTTTAAGGGGGCCGTATCTAATCTAGAACGGAAACTGACCCATGGCCAAAAATGAAGAGCTAAGTTCTGCATTGCTTAAGATGGAAAAATTTCCTTTTATTTTTATTTAAACCATTTTTTCTACAATATTTTTATTAAAGATTACATTGTCTATTATTATGCATTGCGATTTTCATCTGCAGTTGCAATACTACATTACTTTGCACAATATTGCACTTTCTGACCGAAAAAAAATGCTTTTTAGCATTGTGTATGCGGTTCCTAATCTGACTGCTTGTACAGCTGTGCACAAGCGGTATAAGTCAACTGTTTTGCGTCCTTATGCCTCCGTTACTGTTCAACCTACAGAAATGCAGTTTTCTGCTAACGATAGCGATGCAGGTAAGGAACATTTCTGCTATCTCGGATTTTTATCTAGAGGGGTTGTATACAAATTAAAAACTGTATCCTCTTAAATTGTTATAATTTTATTCACATCTTAATTACTTACCTTATTTGGTGCACTTTACATTGCCTACCTATCTCCAAAGGTAAAAAGATAAATTGCGGAACAACCTTTTTGGGACACCCTGTATAGACATTAATTTGTATGAAAGAATTGGTCAACATAGAAGAAATATGACTATTTATCTATACTGACGTGCCAAAAGTCAAGGGATAGAGGTATTTAAATTTACAAGTGGCGCTCGCATCGCGTTAAAAGTGTAGACAAATGGTTATCAGTGGCTATCTGGTGGACTCTTGAATATCTTGTAAAATTTTTAATAACGTGAAAATGGCTACCCGACGAGAATTAATCGAATTTGAACGTGGAATGACAGTTGGCAGTTCGACTCAGATTAGCATTTCGGAAGATGTTGAAACTTAAGATTCCTCGCTCCATCTTGTCAAGGATGTATCGAGAGTTCCTCGTGGTAGGCATTATCTTCCACAATGGACAGCCCAGTGGCCGGCCACGTCTGCTGAATGATAGAGACCAGCGACGTCTGAGAAGAAGCTTCCGTGCTGAACAGACGAACGACCCTGAGTGAAATGACTGCCAAATTCAATGAGGGATGCACTAAAAGCGTCTCTGAGGTCCGTGAAGCGAAATTTGGCGTTGATGTGATATGGGAAGACCGACTCGAGTGCCTTTGCTCACAGCACATCATCGGCTTCAGCATCGCACCTGGGCTCACGAACATATGCATTGGATCCTAGATGAATGGAAGTAGGTAGCGTAGTTCGATGAGTCACGTTTCCAGTTGGTACGGGCTGATGGCCGAGTTGGGGTGTGACTTAAACCCCATGAGGCTATGGATACGACTGGTCAACTAGGCATTGTGCAAGCTGGTGGTGGTTTCATATGGTGGTGGAGTGTTTACCTGGCATGAATTGGGTCCTCCGGTCAAATTGAACCTATCATTTACAACAAATCGCTATGTTCAGCTGCTTGGTGACTATTTACAGCTCTTTATGGACTTCACTTACCCCAATAACGATGGGATGTTCCAGGATGATAATGCTCCATTTCACCGGGCCCATTTTGTTCGCGATTGGTTTGAGGAGCATTCTGGACAATTCCAGCACATGATTTGGCCACCTAGATCGCAAGACTTGAACCCCGTGGAGCATATCTGGGATATGATTGAAAGAGCCCTTCGTGCACAAGATCCAGCACCTACCACAACCACATGCGAGACAACATGGCAGAATATTTGTCCTGTCGACTTCCCCGACTAGTTGAGTTCATGCCACGCCGAGTTGCTGCACTTCACCGAGATAAAGGAAGTCCCACTCATGAGAGATATCCCATGACTTGGCACTTCAGGTGTAAATTTGGATGCTGGGTTTTAATATACAAAAGAGAAGTCTTAAAATAATTTGCGGTAGCCCGGTTGGTAAAGCAGCGGAGGGTTGTGAGTTGAAAACTTATTTCAACCCAAGACCGTCGTGCATATGGGGGTGGTGCGCGTTATACGTATCTATCGTGGCCTCAAATGTCCTTACGTTGGCGTGATATGGAAGTTTGGAGAGTGGGGTATCAGCTCAAGTGTTGACTTCGTCATCTGATATCATGGTTCAAAATTACGAAGTATTGTCCTCGTATCTTTCCCTTCGGGATTTATCCCGTAACGTAGCCAATAGCCCGTTGTTTTGCTCCAGTGCGAAGTTAGTTCAACTACCTTTCGAAATTTTGATTTTTCTCTCAAAATAAAACTGATCCTTAATTTATGTACACCAGTGTATTATTACATTACACATTGCTATTTTATTTTTAGAGACATCACGGCTTAATAATTCCATCATGGGCTGAATACTACTGGGATGAGCTTAAGACAGTTATTGAACCTGTTACGAACTGGTTTAGCCAATCCCCAGTTGTTCGAAGACTTCGTATTGGTAAGGTGATCAGCAGTTTCTTAGCTAAATTCTCTTTAAATTACTAATTAAAGCATAAATCAGTTCAGTCATTAGGAGAAACTGGGCAGGCTTGACCTTAGGGTTACTTAATCCCTGAGTTTTCATATTTGAAAGCATTTCAGGATTTTGAAACAAGGGGCCAATAAAACTGCTTAGAGTAATCAGACAATCAAAGTAGTATCATGCATCTAATCCATAATTTCTCACATTTTTAGCTCAAGGCTCAAACACAATTTTTTGTTCCTGGAAAACTTTATCTCAGATTATAATAAATTACAATGTAGCTGTGTGTCTGAATTTTTTTAATTTCATCAAAACATTTATGTAGCTGTTTCTGTAATTTTAGAATTTTAAAAACGGCTTTTTTGAAAAGAATTTTTTTGGAATAAAACTAGGAACTGAGATTGTAACGCTATGTATTAAAAAGAATTAATAAAAAATAAATTGTACATAAACACGAGATTGCTCACTATTATAGGTAATTCATATGAATGTTGTCAGTAAAATTAAAAATAATCAGTAATGTCATTGATGAGTCTGCTGTGCTATCAATTTTTTTACTCTATTTTCGTCTGAAGCATACTTAAATCTCAAGTCAACTATTTGCAATAGCTTCCTCTTTTTGTTACAGGGATCCGTGAGAGTGCACCACTGTAATGAGAATAACTGTGTGGTCAAGTGGAAAGCGTAAAACATTTTTAAGCGACAATTTTTTCAGAAATTTTAAAATGCTCACTCTTGATCCTCAGCACACTTATTTTTTCTCTGGGTCCTATATCGTCGTCAAGACTTCTTCATTGCCAACAGGGGGCAGTAGCGCCCACTTTAAGAAACTGATCTGCTTTAAAAGGACTGCGGGAAGATTCTTTTAACCCTCCGAGTGTCACTAGATTTACGGGTAGTTTAATATTGCTCTTACCCCTCAGCCCACCTCAATGATTAAATAACTACATCCTTCTAAGGAATCCATGTATCTAGATGCTTTACCATCTTACTGCAGACTTGACTTATGAAAAATCGCTTTCGAAAGTAAAATGTATATGAACAGAATTTGGAGAACTCCGGACTGTGACGCTCCAAAATTGACGTCTTCTCAAATTGTTATTTGATGTGGATTCATTTGGAAAGATCAGCATTCGAATTTTACAGCCACAGCATTTATTTTCACAAAACAAGGACAGACATTAAGACATTTACAGTTAACTTGTTACATCATCATTTCATGATCTCTCTCAGCACAACAGCGCCGGCCAATTCTTTAAATACCCATTAGTATTATCTGTTGGTTTATTTAATAGAAGTGTTCGTTCTCGCGACTCCACTTTTTCTTTAAAAACTGCAATAAATCAGTTATCTTATTTTCTGCACCATCGTGCAATCTGTTAAAATCCAAAGCGATATCGTTTGGTATTATTTTGATTAGAATAGGAAACAGTAAAGCTCCGTATGCATTTGGCTCAATGCCAAGGCTATGCAGCGCTTGCATTTCCACTTCACACGTGTCATAAATATTTCGTAGAGACGTTATGTCTCTCGAACACTTGCATGGCGCCACACTGAGCAATTTCGACATGTGACTATCAATTTGTAATTCTGTTTTGCCAAATCGGGATTCCAAAATGGCAATCGCTTTGCTATAATTTTCGGCAACAAGTGAAAAACCAGAAATAGCTCTCTCTGCGTCACGCGTCAAATAAGTTCTTAAACGGACTCATGACTGGTATTTCTGAAGTGAGCTCGGTGCCTACGTGGTAAAATGGACAGAAGAAAATATCAGACTGTTCTTTTAACACTTGAAGCCAATGAAGATCAAATTAGGTTGCAAAAATATTCCTCTGCTATAAAAGCAGTTCAGTTCAAGCTTAACTGGAGCATATCATCTCGTGTTTCGGCTATCTCTTAGACCAGCTTATTCACCATAACTAAGCTGATTCTTGTGGGCCTCAATTTGCACTGGCCAATAGACGGTGTAATTTATTATTTAGTGAGAATAGTAATGGCGCACTACTTTAAGGGGCGCTACCGTCACTTATAATTTGTATATGAGCTGCACCTTTCATCATTTCCATCTTTTAACATGTTCCACCTATCCTGTAAAATTCTGGACAATCTTATGAGCACTTCTTGGCTATGAAATCTTAATGGCCAGAAGTGTAGCTGCACAATGAAACTTTCACAAAATCTCCTATGCGATCAGAATACACATGCTTAGAACTTTATAAATAATGTTAACCTTTGACAAAAGGAAAAGTGCTGATAATTATTGAATTTATAAAACTCATGTTTGTTGTAACTTGTTTCGAATTGAAATTTTAATACTTAATCACTATTTTGTTCAGTTTGATAACTAAAAGTTGGATTTTGAGAGTGCAATCTGTAATAGGTTTCGAATTTTAAATTTGGTAAAATTTAAGAAATTAAAACTGAACAAATTACTTACATTGACTATTAAGTCATTAAAACATTGACTATTAAGTTACACAAGTTTTGAATACAGGAACATATTGAAATGAAAACTGAAATCACGCAAAACACAAATTTAAATCACTGGTGTACTAACATGGGTGTTCGTGTTTGTGTTTTGACGCATTAACAAGCATGAATTTTTTAAATTGTGAAATCTACCGAATGTATATGATACATCGAATACTAAATCTTCAATAGTTTCAAAATTTGACAGTGTAACAAAGACAAGATCTATCAATATAATTTGCCTTTAAAATGAATTTTAAAAGTTGAAAACTACGATTTTTCATGTTATGATTTATTATGCTCTTGAAATTTACATGTATGTTATTGAAATGTAATTATATCTTTATCAGACAGTATTTTTACTGCCCAATTCAAGCCACCTTTAATAAAGAAGACCTGACATACATAAATGGGCTTTGAAAAATAATAAATAAAAAATCTTGAAGTGTGTTTTCAGACTGCAGGGGCGTAAATGTTAACTCTCAAAACTAATTTTTATCCATATGTTGTTTGAAGGTGAACTAAATTCTTTATTTGAAATATTCTTGATGTTCCACTGAGACCACGGTCTCAAACATTACAAAGTTGTGAAGGACACCTTCCAAACAAAATTAAAAGCTTAACGCAGAGGCCCCCCTATTCTAAATTACAAGCGATTTTTCCCGATGAGCGTTCAAGAACAATTTAAGGAAGAATGCTAATCGAAATTCCAAAATTCACAAATGAAGAGCGCTAAAAGAGTGGGAGATTTCAAGATTACATGGTTCATTTTCAATAAAAAGCAAGACTATAACTAGTATATTTATACTCAGCATGAAACTGCCATTGTTCAATCATGAATTTATAATTATAAAAATACAAATTAGAAAACATTCTCGTTCGAGGCTGCCAGGTTCTCCTTTACAGTATATAAATTACTTGGACTTAAATCAAAATAATAAAACTATCGAATCAAGTGATAAAATGTTCTAAGGAAGTCCTGCTACTTTCTGCATCCAATATCAAAGTTACATGAAGTTCAATATTTCTAAACTGAATACAGAATTAAATTTGCTTATCTTAGTAATCCAATGATTGATACAAAGACCCTATCACTTAATGGATATATTTTAATTTTGAAGTTAATATAATGAAACACATAGACATACTAGCAACAAGTTCTTCCAACTGCATATACAGTTGAAATGTACAGTTGCCTCATTAAAAATTGTCTAACGTTTTAATTCTATTCTTGTACAATATCAATCATCAAAATTATAAATAAACAAAATCTTTCATCGTTAACCTCATTCGTTAAAAAATGACTGAAATCAATTATTCAAATTGATGATTTTAAAATCTGGTAAGTTATTTTGGATTTTTAACGTACCATCTTCATTTCTATTCAGGTCCTTTGCTTGGTAAAATTGTTGAAGATATGAATAAGAAGAGTGCAGATGGAATTCCCGATATAAAAGTTCGACTATACAGTTCTGTAAGTCTTAAGTACTACGTCCTTAGTGCTAAGTACAGTATTTTACAATGGTCCCAAATAATTAGAATAATAGCCCATTGTGTTGCTCCAGTGCGACGTTAATTAACTACCCACCTATCAAATAATTGGGTATTTTTATGCATATTTTGGTCTGAAAAAATAAATGTATAGTTCAATCTAAAAATTTACATAAATGTAATCAAGGGACGGAAATTTATGACAGTAGTATTCTTGGATACTGATAAATGTTTCTCTTGATTACGCATATACTGTGCTTAAATTTTTTATATTCATGTATGTATTTAAAGGAACTATCAGTCAATAGACTTTGAATCTTTCAACAACGCTTACATCTTTCAGATAATGATCCACTCATAACTAAATCAAATTATAGCACTAAATGAAAGAAGGTATCTGATAAATTTGTTCTCCGATGACAAATAAGTAAGAAACATCAACTCTCAATTGTTTATAATCATCATTCTTTTCCTCCATGTAGACGTATGAGGCCTTCAGTCTTGTCTCCATTTCTTCCTGCCTACGTAGAACCGCATCATTGGCTTGACGCTTATCCACCCAGCCTTATGCCTTCTTCCTCGATTATTCTCCTCCATGTTAGTTTTAGTTTGCCTTTCCACCTCCCTTTATCTGGGACCATAGTGCTATTTTGGGATATTTCATGTGTTCCATTCTATGTCCGATTCAAGCCTACCTTCAAAATTTAATTTAAAAGGAAATGGGTTCTGTGTTTTTACATCAGTTTGGCATTATATACTCTTGTGATTGTCTATAATGTACATAAAATACTAACAAACACTTGTGTATTAGTGTGTTTTAAACAAAAATGTTATTCAAAGGTTTAACAATACCCCGATAAAAAAGATATCGGTTTATAATACCAAATCAAAATGTTTTCCATGTTTCATCAAAGGAAATCTAGCATTCTCCATTTATTTCATTAAAAAGGTTAAGAAAGGTTGTCGTTTTGTTTGTATCCTCTAGTAAGAAGCAAAGCATATCTTCATCGTGCAAAAAAAATTGTTTTTCGCTGTTTTCCCTAGTCAGAAAAAAATGACAATTGTTCTGTTTTCTCCTAATGAAGCAAATAAAAAAACGGTTCCATAGCCAATATAAATAATATATTTCCAATATAAGCCAATAACGTCTTTCCACGTTTCCACAGAAGGAAAAAAAATTACACATTTATTTCGATCCCATAGCCTGAAAAATATTGGATTTCCTTAATTCTTTGTACTATAAATCATTTATGGATATAATTTCACTGTCTCCTTGAGAGTAACGGAAATGAAAGGATGTTCACAATGTTTCCTCAAGGAAGAATTTAGTAGGGTATTAAATGCTTGTATCTTGCAGCAAAGAAAATTAATAATTCTGTAATCAAACTCCTTAAAATTATGGAAATAAGAAAAATATCCCATTCATCAGTAGCGTAACATTTACAACTGGGTATGCCGAAATTTAATTTGCTCTACTATGAACGCTGCGCGAATAAAAGGGGTGGATTCAATTTTTGTTGGTTTACATCTAATTAATCAAGGGAACCTGTCATACCAAAAGAAGAAAGTTATTCTGGTTGTGATTGAATAATACCAACCCCCCAATATGATACATCTATATATTACCTACTTTATTGATATATAATTCCCCTACATCTTTTAGGTAATTTAATAAATTTTAAGAAAATAGTTTAATTAAGTTAATTTAAATTTACGTAGCATGGTGTCTAGGGTGGGATGAAGATGTGAAGCTGGATGACAAGGAGATGAGGACTAACACAACATTTAATTATTCTAAAATTACGTGTAGAAGAATTACGTGTACATGATCCAAGGCTTCATGGATCGTGGCACAGTTTACACTCTGGCACATGTATAAGTTGTACGTACGGCGCTCCACCTGCGCGTGGAAGCGTATTTATCAGTCACTGTCACAACTCCAACTCTCGAGTTTTTTAAAGGTTAAATTACAGTTATGCTCCTCGTGCTCGGCGTGACCTCTGGTGGTGGTATGGAGGATGAATTCTACAACTCGGCCATTCCTGAAACCCATTCCGTCTTCGGAATTTCTCACCAGAACTGCATATCATCTAAAAAGGCCCAAAAAATTAAAGATAAGCGATAAAAAGAAAATTTCGTAGTACTGGGAAGACTGGATCTCTAGACATTTCAACAGTCCAAGGCTTCATGTGACCGGCAACAGTCGACATGAGACCTGGTTCTTCATGATGGCCAACTTTCTTCACATCGTACCGGTCATTCGCTCTGCTTGCTTCCACACGATAGGGGCCGAAGAACTTTGGACGGAGCTTCAGGCCAGATCCAAACTGAGTTCTATAGATGGCCACCGGATCGCCTATCTTGTAACAATTAGCTTTTTTTCTTTCCGGTTGAAGTTCCTGCGATTCTCTTGCTTTTGGAAGACATTTCGATTTGCTTCATCTCGGTAGTTGTTTTTTTTTTTCGATTTTTCATTATTGAGGGGTGATTTGATCCTCTTCGAGCATTTGCAAAATCCTTTAGTCGTCCGGACTCTTCATCTTCACGCAACTTGAATAGTAACCATTTGATGCTTCTGCGTGTAGTGTTGTTGATCAGCACAACTTGCCCAACAGTGGGTTTATTCGGGAAGAGTTTTTGTTTATGCAAATGTTTTGACTTCCGTAATCGAAATATGCAGTAACTTTTTTGGCATCGCTGAAAAGTTCGACGCACGGCAACTCGCTAATTGGCCTGTTGTTTATCCTATCACTAGAAAATAAATATTCGTTTCGTTTTTCATTCGCGTTACGTCTTCTGCTTTGTTAGTGTTCTGGGGTTTTTCCAAACCGTTTTGGACAATTTTTTGCCCACATACATAACAAGAGGTATTTGCCATATTTTTAGAATGAGAATTTCCAGAATGTTAGGTTTTCTATTCGGGTTATTTGGAAACCACTTATATTTTCTTTCACCGGAAACCACCTAATTTTGTGTGCCTGAACTCGCAAAGTATTAGTTCCGTTTAGCGATTTACCTTTCGATGAAAAGAAAACATCACATTCCCTGCCAGTTCTTGTGATTTAAACCAATTTTCACCTTGTCGTATTCCTATGTGAGTATCACGTTTCGTGATCGAGTGATTGAAACAAT
Source organism: Meta bourneti (assembly GCA_933210815.1). Taxonomy (NCBI): domain Eukaryota; kingdom Metazoa; phylum Arthropoda; class Arachnida; order Araneae; family Tetragnathidae; genus Meta; species Meta bourneti. The sequence continues at coordinate 87,330,147 of OW119929.1, forward strand.
TTATATGACACCATTAATTCACACAATGATGGATAATCTTTAGCATTACATAATTTACAATAATATTCGAACGTTGCTTCCAATTGCAATGCAAATTGTACATGCTATTCGTTTTCAATTCTTCGCGCTTTTTGAAAGTTAAGACATTCCTGCAGGGTTGGTTGATACTCTTTTAACACTAACGATTTAAATTTCTCGTAAACACACATATCTTGTTCAGTCACGTAAATCAAAACATTGTTAGCTGTCTTCCCGAAAATGTTAATAGAAATTTCCGTTTTCAAATCGGCTGGAACGTTTTTAATACTAAACGCCTTCTCCAAAGATTAAAAATAAAATTGAAAGTTTCTGGCTTAAATGGCACAGGAATCAAATTATCTAGACTATGGGACGTCAACTCACTTTCCGAACGTTGGGAAATATTTTGCAGAGATTGTCCCCTTCAAGTTTCGATTTTGAACTCCTTTTCCAAATGCGCGAGTTTTATTTTTCGAGCTCACGTTTCGTTTTCCCCAGTTCGAATTTCGATTGTTCGGCACAATCTTTATACTTCTTAACCTCAACGATGGAGTCTAAGAGAACAAACGAAATCGGGGTCACTCTTGTAAATTTCATACTTTGAATTAACAGTTTTAAATCAACAACTTTTGCACCTGAAGACCGTTTCACATCTCTTCAGCGATGAGGATTAAGTCCTCCTTTCTGCACTTATTCAGCATGGTCATAATTGTAATTAAATATTCCTACCTCTAATGTTTCAAAATTTCGCCCTGATGAAGGTACAAATCATAGCCCTTGCTCCCACTTGTACTACGGTGTCTAGAATCTAGAGTAAGTGTGATGAAGATGTGAATCTGGATGACACTGAGATGAGGACTAACACAGAATTTAATTCTAAAATTACGTACAGAAGAGGTTACATGAATCATGGCACAGCCTAACGCTTGCACGTGTAAAAGTTGTATGAACGGCGAAGCGTGTTTATCAGTCACAATTCCTACTGAGTTTTTAAAAGGTAAAATTATACTTATGCTCCACGCGATTGGCTCAACTTCTGGTGGCGATATGAGGGATAGATACTACATTTATTCCAAGGAAATAAATTAAAATTAACTAAATTAAGTTCAATTAAGTTAATTAAATAAAAATTTTAGTTATTTTAATTAATTTAAAAAACAATTTTCATGCATTAAATTAAGTTAAAATTTAATTTTTGTATTTATTTTCTCCAGACAACATCATTATAAGGGATTATAATAATACTCAAATCCGCCATTCTATATATACACAGAATATACACTGCAGTGCAAAACTTAAGCAACGATGTAATTTTTAACCAGACAGCCATGAAATTGTACAAAAGGGGCTTGTTACGTTCAGTACAATGAACACCCAATTCAGTAGAAAGGTGATTTGTATGCAAATATCAGGAACAAGACGTCACAGGTGACGTGAGGGCATGCAAAACGCTTGCAGTCAGCGCGCGCAGTGCAAGACTACACTAAAAAGAAGGACGAAAGGCGCTATTAAAGGCATTCGCTGCAAGTTCAAGTGAGTTCGTACGTGCAATATGGATACAAGAAATCATCTGGACGACTTTACACGTGGTAGAATGATCGGCAAGCTCGAGAAGGGGCGTAATTTGACGAGTGTAGCCCAAGAGTTTAGAATCGACAAAAGTGTCGTTTCACGAGCTTGGAAAGCCTTCCAAACAACTGGTACAGCTGTAAGAAAGGTTGGTGGTGTCGGCCAAGAAAAACAACGCCAATGGATGACCGATATGTCGTCCTGCAGGCGAAAAGAGATCGATACCAGTCAGCGGACAACCTGGCTCATCAGCTGCGTGCGGAAACGGGATGACAAGTGTCGCGGTTTACTGTGACCAGACGCCTTCATAAAGGTGGCCTATTCGCCCGCCGTCCTGAACGCTGCATCCCATTGACAGCTGCCCATCGGCGGCGCCGTTTGGATTGGTGTTAGGAACACAAAGACTGGACATCAATGGAATCATGTCCTCTTTTCAGATGAGAGTCGTTTCAGTGTCACAAGCGATTCTCAACGCCAGTTGATATGGAGAGAGGTAGGGACACGGTTTTATTCCACTAACATCAGGGAAAGAGGCCGTTACGGTGGTCCTGGCGTGCTCGTCTGGGGAGGCATCATGATGAACGGGCCGACTGAGCTCCAAATTTTCGACAGAGGTACTGTTACTGGAGGTCGCTATTGTCAGCAAGTGATCCTCCCCACGTACGTCTGTTCCGAGGTGCCATTGGTGCAGACTTCGTTTTTATGGACGATAACGCCAGGCCACATCGGACTCTTGCTGTTGAGGAGCTGCTAGAAAGTGAAGATATCACTAGAATGGATTGGCCAGCGTGCCCCCCTGATTTAAATTCCATAGAACATGTGTGGGATGCTATGGGGAGACGCCTTTCGGCATGATTATATCCGCCGGAGAACACCCAACTACTGAAACAGGTGCTCATTGAGGAATGGGCCCTCTTACCTCAACAACTGTTGGATAATCTGGTGTTGAGTATGGAGAGACGGTGCCAAGCAACCATTGCAGTTAATGGAGGTCATATCCCTTACTAAGGGGCATCTGTTTGTTGTTCTCCCTCTTGAGTAGACAATCATTTGTACCAACGTTACTCTTTCGATAAAGCCTTTTTTGTTTGATTCCATACTGTATGCGTTCTATTCATTTTTGCGCTAGTATGCTTTCATCATCCGTTAAGTACAAAATACTGTCTCTGTATTCTGAATTACATCTCTCCCAGGTGATTTCTTGCGGAGTTACGGCAAAAAAAACAGTCGTTGCTTAAGTTTTGCTCACCAGTGTATATTTATACACGGTACTTAGACTTTTTTTAAATTTAACAATCGAGAAAAACTTCTAACAAAATCTAAGAGACTTTATTTTATTTATGTGCAGCATGATTTTCATATAGCCATCATGCTAGAAGCCTTGAAAGTGTCCAATAAGATGCGACCTCCGTACTGTGCGTCAATAATATTCGAACTGCACGAGAAAACGAATGGTGAGAAAGTTGTCCGTTTACTTTATTTAAACTCAACAACTCCAGAAGACGTCCAGCAAGTACCTCACACACTGATCCTAGATGGGTGCTCAGAATACTGCCCTCTAGATTACTTCGTGAACTTCACGAAAAAAATTATACCAGTTGACTGGAAAGAGGAATGCAAGCTGGGTAATTCGAGCTCCACTGACTCGACAGATGATGAATGATTCGATTTGATGATGACCCCTGCTCACAGAGCACCGATAATTAAGGAGTAAGTACATTCTTTTTTCGTGTTTTCATAGTTCAGATCAGGGGTATCCACACTAAGATCCTCAGATTTGGTTTATTCGATCCTCGAACGGTGTCGTGATATTGCCATCCCACTGATGCCGTCATTTAATGTCGGGACGTAGAGTGGTAGTCCGGTTGGAAGAGTAACGGATTAGCAACCGGAGATTTGCGAGTTTGAATCCAACCAAAGACAGTCGTGTACAAAGAAACTGGTGCCCATTAAATCCGTCGGGGTCTCAAATGTCCTTACTTTGGAGTGGTGTGGAAGTTTGGAGATTCGGGTGCCAGCTCATGTGTTGCCTCGTCATCTGACTGGTTCAAAATTACGTGGTGTTGTCCTCGTATCTTTCAATTTAGGATTGATCCCGTAAAGTCACCAATAGCACATTGTGTTGCTCCAATGTGACGTTGATTAAAATACCTACTTACCTTATTCGGTCCCTAATTCACTTGGAGATGAAGATTCCATCTATTTGCTTTTTGGATGATCAGAATATCAGTACGATTGCACTAAACAGTCATAGACTAGACGGTACAGCTTGGAAATAAAGATTTTTTGTGGCAACGCTTTTGGTGTTTTTTTTGACACTTTTGGAAGCGAGTTATGGCAGGTAAAGGCAACTCCGCTTGAATACTTTTATGGCAATCTCGATAAGTTTAAATTTAAAATTTTATTTAGTTATTTGTTTAAAACAGTTTTAAAAATTCGCGTGAAGATAAATAGATTATTTCAATAAGTTTCTAACTGCTTCCGCTAATTATTTTCCGTTAAGAAAAACGATGTTCTTTCTAAGAAATTCTTCTTTGGCGGTATAAAAAGCGTGCCAAAAAACACGCCAAAAGCGTTGCCACAAAAAAAATCTTTATATCCAAACTACCGACAAGCGTTTTCGTTGCATACCTGGAGACGAAAGCTTGTTGGAAAAAATTAGACATTTATTAAACAAATTAAGACAATACAAAATTAAAGAACATCGATAAACTAACTCTTTTTCACTCTCTCCAATTCTTAATAATTTGTTTTTATCACATACCATATCATGGTTACAGTTTATACGTGCGTAATAAAAATACATTCACAGTATCAGTTTGCGCGTGCATAGTAAAAATATACACTGCTGGCCACCGTAAATGCAACACCCTGAAGGAAGCATGCAAATAATATGAAATTTACAACATGCATTAGCGGAGGTGAGATATGCAAATGATTAGAATTTCAGCGCAGACGCACATCACGCGCGCCTGTGGCGCCACTTCAAAGCGCTATTTAAGGCTTGGAGATTTCGACGATTTCAAGTACGGCAATTGTGTTTTTCTTGTGGTTTTTTCAAAAAAACGATCAATTATGCCTCGTAGAAAATAGCGATCATCTTTTGATCAAGTATCCGAGTTCGACAGAGGAAGGATAGTGGCCTACCGAGATTGTGGATTATCTTTCAGGGAAATCGGTAGTCGTGTTGGACGAAACCAAACAATTGGAATGCGGATATGTGATCGTTGGATGCAGGAGGGTACGACGGACCGACGTGTTCGATCGCATCCACCTCAGTGCACCACTTCACGTGATGACAGACATATTGTGCGTATGGCAGTGACGGATCGCTCAGCCACATCACGAACCATAGCACAGCACATTCAGTCTGTACCGCATCATCCAGTGTCTGCGCGTACCATTCGACGCCGTTTACAGCAGAGTGGTCTGTCCGCAAGACGTCCATTGCTTCGTCTACCCTCGACGCAGAACCACAGACGTTTCCGCCGCCAATGGTGCGATGAAAGAAGGATGTGGAATGGAATGAAAGAAGGCAGAATGGAATGAAATTGTCTTTACTGACGAGTCATGCTTCTGTCTGCAACACCACGATGGTCGGATTCGAGTCTGGAGACACCGTGGAGAGAGGATGCTGAACAGCTGCGTTATGCACCGCCACACTGGTCCTGCACCGGGTATTATGGTATGGGGCGGTATTGGATATCACTCTCGCACTCCTCTAGTACGCATTGCCGGTACTTTAAACAGCCAGCGCTATATCTCCGAGGTGTTGGAGCCAGTTGTCCTTCCTTACCTTCAGGGCTTGCCCACAGCCATATTTCAACAGGATAATGCGCGACCACACGTGGCACGCATTGTCCAAGGGTTCTTCGTCAATCGCCAGATTGAATTGCTTCCCTGGCCAGCTCGCTCTCCGGATTTTTCGCCGATAGAAAACATGTGGTCCATGGTTGCTCAACGATTGACCCAGAATACATCCCCAGCTGCCACACCAGATCAACTTTGGCAACGTGTGGAAGTTGCTTGGTCTGCTGTACCCCAAGAACACATCCAAAGTCTCTTTGAATCAATGCCGAGGCGTGTGGCAGCGGTGATCTCCAACAATGGCGGCTACTCTGGCTACTGATTTTGGCAGGAACCACACTTCACAGAAGTCTATAAATTTAATCATTTGATACTTGGTCAACATGTTATCTACAAATAAATTTTGTTGTGATATCTCTTGTCTTTCTTGGTGTTGCAATTTGGGTGGCCAGCAGTGTATTTACTAATATTAGCTTGCAGGTGCTTAATAAATATAACAATAACGTTTACAAATACGCTAGTAGCAGTTGCACGCTCACAATAAAAATTAAATTCACGAATCGCTTGCATGCGCTCACAAATACTTTTTAACAAACATACAATAAAAACAGTCGTTTTTCTTACTTATCTGACTTGGCATAAATATGTTACACCAAAAGTATATTAGACCGCTAGACTTGGGGGCCCTCAAGAATCAGATCAGTATGGTGAATAAACTGTCCTGAGAGACAACCGAGACAAGATATGTTGCGTTCGTGCGAATCCTGAGCTAAGTTACATTTAAAGCACATAGGGAAATGCTTGCATCCCTCCAATTCCATCTTCGACTTAAAATGTCCACTTCGAAGCCTGGAGAGAGCAATCTGATCTTTGCTGTCCATTTTATCCAGAGAGATACCAAGCTGGCTCCAGGTATACCAGTCATGGATCAGGGTGTCCTCCAAATTCTGTCTTATAAAAACAGTAAAACATTTAACTTCAAGGAGTAAAACTTGAATGATGGTGCTCTGTCTGAGCACAATGCAAAGTTGTGAAAAGCGAAACAAATATAAAGTTTTAATTCGTGCGTAGGTAAGAATGGAATTATTCTGAAGCGAAGAATACTGACATCCGGGGTTCCCACAGGCCTTATTCTTTTTAGTTTTTAGGGGTACTTAAAAAGCCTTAATATTTTCTGAAAATCCTTAAAAAGTTCCAAAACCTTATTTTTTTAGAGGAACAATACATATTTTATCACATCTACATTCAAAATCAAGATCAATGCTACTTTTGGATATCAAGGGTCATCAAACATCGAGGGCATAATATGTGTAGGTTAGCTAAGAATTGGTTTTAAAGCTGGGTCTGAAACTCAACCTCAGTACTAGTGAGAGTGTTTTCACTTGTTCATTCATGAGTTAATCTATTGTTATTTATGTCGAATGTAGCCTTTGACAATGTAAAATAGCCTTTAAAAGGCACTAATTTTTCTTTTGTTTGAAGAGAGGGAACCCTGGTTGTTCTAAACAAGATGACAGTATCTCCAAGTTTGGTCTTTAAGATTAATGGTTGATAAAATTCTACATATGAAAGTATTTGATGCCACAAAATGTTTGAAAACAGAGCTCATTCACTAAACAGCAGTTTGAGTGATCATACTCAGTGTTAAGTTTTGTATAATTACATTTACATTGCAGTATACGAATATAACAATCGTCACACCACCAACTTGTCAAACACCAAACTTGTCGAAACTGTATTTTGACTAACACGACAGTTCACGCGTAATTCAATCTAATGTTGCAATTAAGGTTAACTATTAATATTGAATATTAACTATAAAACGAGTTGTCCTTTGCATTGTACAAATTGGGTTGAGATTTCTTATTTTGATTTTTTACAACCATCATTCGTGTGAATAATTTCTAATGTTGATAACAGTGCTGTGTGTGAAATTTCATGACATTTTTTCTTTTTAAGGCTTTACAGCGGGGTACAGATGAAACTGAAGTTAATCGTCAATTTACCTATAACAATAATGAAACGTTCATAATTGATTGTGCTTTTAAGCTCATAGAGAGCACTTACCCATGCAACTAAAAATAAACTTCATTTTAACTCTTCTGTGTTATTACATTTTCCAATAATCACGTCGTCCAAGACAAATGAATATCAAAATCTCCAAAGACTATTATTTTGCTGTTTTGAATGGAACAGGGTCAATATTCTGCTGTGAAACCACAAAAGAGGAAAAATCTCAAAAGTGGTAAAAATTATTAAATTCATTTTAAAAAGAAGTATTAAAATAAAATAAAAAGTAAAACTTTCTTTTTACATTTAACTAGACCTCTGTTTCTGGCTATACTAATATCAGAAATTTTTACCGATGAAGTAATGAAGAATTAACGTTTAAAAACAAGGTTTGCATTATATATGTTAAAATTACAAATTAATACATTTGTTTGCGTGAAAACAATATTTATTATAAAAACAATCATAAATAATCGACAGCATTCAATTTTTAAAACTTAATGATATTGAAAATCGAGGTATTTAAAAAATCTAAGGGTTTGTCCATTCCATAATCATAAAATTTAATTTTTCTAGAAAAAGACACTTTTTATTCCTCCGAATTTTTTATTTTATTTTACTTACAAACCTTCTAATAGGATTTTTAAAAATATTTAATAGAAATCATTATATTGGATTAAACGTATTCCATGCATCATTTTTAAGTTATAGTAACACAGATGGAAGTTACTATTTTTTAAATTTTTGTTTGAAAACATTAGCATGATTAAATCCATTAATGTATGACTTATATAAACAGTCGAACAAGGATTGCCCACGAGAATTTTTCACGTCTGGTTTCTTAAGATGACAAGTGGACTTTTAAAACAAACTTTGCAGTCATTAATAGATTGTCATGAAACTTAGTGTTCGATTTCTACTAAAACGTTTATACATGAAATTTGGTCCAAAATATTAAGTTGTGCGGAAGTTATTACTTAAAATGTGGTAAAAAATTTTGATTAATTAGCAAAAATTGATAGGTCTCATGAACATTAATTTTCCATACAATGTCAAACTTTTAATTCAAATATGCCCATGACATTTGACATTCTGCCCTGTTTCGTTTTAGACGCTATCTTCAACCAAGCTAAAATATAAAAAAGTGGCAATCTTAACGAGGGTAAATTGAGAAAATCCCCTTAAATTAAACATGCTATAAATAGGTTTCAAGTTTCCTACTACAGTAACCCTGGTTCTTCCGTTCGTTCGTCATTATCGCTTTTTTTTACTTATGCCCCAATACATTTTTGTATTGCTTACAGCAAAGATAGGTAGTTAATTAACGTCGCACTGGAGCAACACAACGAGCTATTGGCGACAATTTACTGCAGAGGAAATCTCAATCTATTTCTTTCGAATTGGGAGCTCAGAAGTTACTTGTGTAAAGCATCTATCTTAAAGGAACCTCGAAGACGAGAAGGAATTTATTTTCAAAAATATTCTACCGTATTTAGTTTCATATTGACTCTCCAAGAGGGATACTTCGTCATCAAGATCTAACCAATTTTGCTAATGACAAGGTATCTCATCATCGAGATTTTGCCTATTTTTTTTATAAGATTAAGATCTTTTCAGTCCTATTCAAGTGTTTATTCTTATATTTTGCTGAGTAACCCTAAATGATGAGAGTAATGGAACATGCATTTGATGTTTCATTTTTTTCGAATATTTCAAATCAAGCTACTCGGAATAGTCAGTCAATATATCTCAACTCGGAAGTAGATTTGTCTCGATAATAATCTCACAAAAACTCAGTAATACAGAACTCAAAATCTCATTAAGCTCAGACTATTATATCTAAATTAACCTTTCAAGTGGTTTCGACGAGATATCTCGTCACCAAGATACTGCAGATTTTTATGATGACGAGATCAAGATCTGGTCAGTATTATAATGACGAGATATCACGTTCATCAAGATCTGATAAGTTTTGCTAATGACGAGATATCACATCGAGATCAGGAGGGTTAATTCTAAATTGAAGTAAATAATTAAACATATTACTGTCGTTTCAAGCTAGAGTTTTCTATAATTTTATAAATAGTATCGCTCACACTACTCGTTTCCATATATCTACAGTGGTTCCCGATATTGAGCATAAACCATTAAGAGACTTTAGAGCCCCCAAAACTCTTAAATAAATATTATTTTGAATTTAATTTCTGTAAGAATGGTAAAATACACGTTTAGAAATATATTAAAAGGATAGAAAGCAGTTCCATATTCGTTATAGCGTTTTTAAAGACAGGTTTTAAATATCAAATTTGCAAAATTCGATGTCACAAAATTAAGTAAACACTCAACCTTTTCAGAAATACAATGGAAACATAAAATAAAGTTTTGTTGTATATATTTTTGCATATTTTGCACATATTTTGGAATAGCTTCTAAACCGAGGGAAATCGAATTAAGAAAACATTTATGCTGGTCTTTTGAATATTTTTGTCTTTCCTCTCACACAATGGTTATTTTGTTCTTCGAATATATCGTAATTTTCAACCACTTTTTCCGACTAGGATCACAAATATTCTAGCCTATTCAGGTCCTGGGATTATGTGGGGGTATAGTTGATGCTTATAAGGTGGAACAGAAACTTTGACAAATCTATTTTTCCTCTGCATATCTTCTCTGTGGGTAGGTAGGTATTTTAATTAACGTCGCACTGGAGCAACGCAACGGGCTATTGGCGACGGTCCGGGATCAAGCTCGAAGGGAAAGATCCGAAGATAACAACACGTAATTTTGAATCACGGTCAGATGACGAGGTCACGCCTTAGCTGGCTACCCACTCTCCAAACTTCCTCACCATGCCAACGGACATTTGGGGGGGGAGGGGGGGAATTTCAATTAACGTCACACTGGAGCAACACAATGGGCTATTGGTGACGGTCCGGGATCAATCCCAAAGGGAAAGATCCGAGGACAACACCACGTAATTTTGAACCACGGTCAGATGACGAGGCGACACCTGAGCTGGCACCCCACTCTCCAAACTTCCACACCACGCCAACGTGAGGACATTTGAGGCCACGACAGATTTAACGTGCACCAGCCCCCTTTGTACACGGCGGTGTTTGGCTGGATTTGAACTCGCAACCCTTCGGTTGCTAGTCCGTTGCTCTTCCAACCGGGCCACCGCGGCCCCAACGGACATTTGAGGACACGACATATTTCACGTGCACCAGCCCTCTTTGTACACGACTGTTTTTGGTTTGATTCGAACTCGCAACCGTCCGGTTGCTAATCCGTTAATCTTCCAACCGATCTATCGCACCCCTCTGCTCTGTGGGAACGCTATGTTTAGACAGAAAAACTGGACAGTAAATCAAAATTTTGAGCAATTTTCTAAGACAGTGTTCTTCGACAGAGTTTAATACTTCACTCTTTCCCTGATTTCATCCAATAAAAACTAAACTTCCAACCTCTCCAGCGGAGCATACGACACCATACAAGCATTGAAACACATATATGCGTGGGAAATGGGCATAGTATGTTAATGATACCGTTCGTTTTTAGGGTTCTGACAAGCCTATCACAGGTCATCACTCCGAGAAATGTTAAATTTGCTTACATAGCTAAAAATTGCGATGTTTTTGTAGCTGTTAATCGATGATAAGCTTATCAGAACCTAAAAACTGCATCATTATCCCACATCCCAAGCATGAATGTTTCGATGCTTGCATGCTGGCTAAAGAGGTTGGAACTTTTGTTTTTACTGATTGATTAGTTGGTTTTGAGTTTTATGGCTCAAGAGCCATATTTGGCCAAGCTGTGCAAAACACAAGACAATGCCATGTAATTGTAAAAAAAAGATGGAGAGAAGATTGTGTAGATTCTGTATCGAAGTGATCTATTATAAATTGCTTAAATTTCTAAGCTGAAAAAAATCAATATTTCTCAATGCATATAACTTCAAAATATTTTAGTACTAAGTGAACTAACGTATTTTAAAGCTGAGAAAGGACATAACTATTAATTATTGATAAGAGCATTTTAATATTACCTCATTTGGATTAGAAGTGACGAAGTTCTTATACAAAGATCGAAGGAATCGTCCAAGTTCATAGCGTTGTTTTCGTCCCAGCTACATAAAAGGATAAGAACTGGAATATCTACTCAGTATATAACAAAAATTACATTGAAACATACAAACAGGTCAACAGAAATTAGAGTAATAAATACCTTTAACTTTCGTAATTTTTGTATTTATTACGTTCCTTCCATTTTAATTTCACCTTCATGAACTTAAGGTAATTTAAAATACAATAACTCTTTTATACTAGATTACGTAATTCAAAGAAAATAAGAACGTGATCTTAAACTGATATCTTAAAAGCACAGTAATTGTAAGTATAATATGGCATCCTTATGACTAACGACTTTTTGGCTGGTTTTGGGTTTATGGCACGAGGGCCAAGTTGTGCCAAACAAGACAGATAATTTTAAGTAATTGTGGAAAGGACGGGGAGAAGTAGAGAAAGATCGCTTGGGCATCCTGGAGTCATGGTCCTCATATTTACCATAGGTAGTAAACCTCATGGGTAAAGAATATATCACTAGGATGCCTCGGGTTGTGTAGCTTATACACCTAAAGATATACCCCGAGAGTTTTTTTTACTGACGAAATCATGGAAAAGTGAAATATTTAACTCCATTAAAATTTTTTTAATTAATTTTTAGAAAATTGCACAAAATTTTGATTGAGAGTCCAATTTTTTTCTGTCTAACATAATATTCCTCAATGGGCTTGAAATATTTTGATCCTAGTCGGGAAAGTGGTTAAAAATCGCGATATTCAGAAGATAGAACTTAAGAATAATGAATAATTCTGAGAAATGAGGAAAATATTCAGAAATACAAATATTTTCTTAATTCAATGTCCATTAGTTTAGAAGCTGCTCAAAGTGCAAAAATATGTGCAACAAAACTTTATTTTACGTTTTCATTGTTTCTTTACGAAATATATGGTGGGGTATACTCATTTTTAGGACAGAATTTGCAAATTTGATATTAAAAACTAATTAAAAATAGCATGAAGAATTAGGAACTGTTTTCTAGCCTAATGTATTTCTTCATGAGTATTCTACCATTCCTATAAAAATTAAGTTCAAAGCATTAATTATAGTTTTGGGCTTTTAAAGGTTAGGTAAAGTATCTCGCAACCCTCCAGTTGCTAATCTGATACTCTTCCAATCGGGCTACCGCGGCTCTTTGGGATTTTAAAGAAATATCTTCATGTGTATACTTACTTTCTGGAGCCACTGTGCGTCATGATTTAGTATTTATTTATTCAGTACGAACAGTTTCTAGTAAAGGTATTTTATTTAATTTTAACCATGTGTGTGTGATGGAGATGATAAAAGTTATCTACATTGTCGCAAGTCTTGCCTCTATCTAGTAGACTGCACGTTTTTCTCGGACCTTCATTAAATCACTCGCCTCGATATATCACTCTTTCTCGCCCTCAAAGCGCGATACATTGCTGCGGTGATGCGTTATGCTTTTCAAGCGTGGTTACAACGGTTAACTATTTGCTTCTTATCGTTAATGTATCCTCCTGGATTGAATACTAAACATTTCCAACGTTTTCCTTTCAATACAATGTCCTAAGCATACGTATTTTACGTGTTAATATTTATTACTCCTTGTTTTGATGGATGCTGTTGTCTGAAACATAATTGATTGAGATACACCTCTTCAACTTGAACAATACCTATTGTGTTGCAATGCGCGTTTGATTGCTTGTGAAGAGGCAAAATACATTTTTGTATCTTTCATGCGACTTTCCTACAATGGTATAAGCACTAACATTTTGTGAAGATCGTATCACATTCTTTGAGTTCAGGGTGCATAATTTTTCGCAAGTGGAATATAAATTTTGTATCAATGCAATTATTTTATTCTTGCATTCCTCGAAATGATTGAATATCAAATGAAAATGCCCTTCAAAAGGGCCGCGGTTGGAAGAGTAACGAATTAGCATCCGGAGAGTTGCGAGTCTTAAACTAGGTCTAAACAATGACCGTCGTGTAGGTGGGGGCTGGTGCATGTTAAATCTGCCGTGACCTCAATTGTTCTCGCGTTGGCGTGATGTGGAAGTTCGAAGGATGAGGTGAAAGCTCGGGTATTGACATCTGACCGCGGTTCAAAATTATTTTTATAACTTTAATTTCCGTTTCCAACGAATGAAAGTGATTGAAATTTGCACTGCTGGAACTGTCTGAGTCAAAATCTCTATCAAATGATTTACATTTCTTAATCTTTTTCAATGCAGTATACAGGGTGAGTCAATTATTTTTACAAAATAAGAGGGGTGATAATACCCATCGAGACGAGCAATAATTACCATGGAACATAGGGTCGCATTCCACTCTGAGAGGCAGAAAAGAGTCAAATTAGAATTTCAACATGAACTTACAACAGTGTTGGGAAAGCGAATGAACGATACCAAAAGTTGCCAAACTGATTGATTGATTGATAAACTCACAGCAAGTGCTGAAAGTGGCGTTGCACAGTTCACACCGGCGAAGGAATGACTGGCTCTCGAAGATTCCTGGTGTTGTGTTAATTTTGTCTGCGGCAACACCGATTCTCGCTACGAGATCTTCAGCCGAGTCCACAGGCGTCTGGTACACTAAAGATTTCATGCGCCCCCAGAAGAAAAAGTCCAGTGGGTTGAGGTCCGGTGAGCGAGGAGGCCAAGCCACAGGTCCGCCACGTCCGATCCATTGTGCGGGATATGTGGCATTCAAGAAGTGCCGGACCGTGCTGGAAAAGTGTGCTGTTACTAAACGACGTCCGAGGCGATGACTTGTTCATGCTCGACGCGTTTCGACTTTACTCTTTTCTGCCTCTCAGAGTGGAATGCGCCCCTATGTTCCATGATAATTATTGCTCGTCTGGATGGGTACTATCACACCTCTTATTTTTTAAAAGCAATTTAGACTCACCCTGTAGAATTATATATATATATATATAAAAACAACCCATCCAGTTAATTTTTTAAAATTTGCTTCAAACCTGAGGCCAACAGTTAGAAACAACTGAGCCAATAGCCCGCTGTGTTGCTCCAGTGCGACACTAACAAGCCCCACCTCTATCATTCTTGGTCATATTGTGGGGCCGCTGTAGCCTGGTGAGAAGAGTAACGAATTAGCAAACTGAGGATTGCGAGTTCGAATCCAACACTATGTACAAAGGGGACTGGTGCACCTTAAATATGTCGTAGCCTCAAATGTCCTCACGTTGACGTGGTGCGGAAGTTTGAAGAGTGGGATGCCAGCTCAGGTGTGACCTCGTCATCTGACCATAATTCAAAATTACGTGTAATGTCCGTGAATCTTTCCCTTCCGGTTTGATCCCGGACCGTCGCCAATAACCCGTTGTGTTGTTCCAGTGCAATGTTAATTAACTACCTAGCTCTGTAGCATCTGGAGGGGCCACTGTAACCCGGTTGGAAAGGCAGCGGATTATCGACCGGAGGATTGCGAGTTCGAAATTTGATCCAACCCAAGACCGTCGCGTACGTGGGGGCTGGTGTAAGTTAAATCTCTTGCGGCCTCAAGTGCCCTCACGTTTGGTGTGTTATGGAAGTTTGGACAGTGGGGTGTTTCCTTAGGTGTTGACCTCGTCATCTGACCGTGATTCAAAAGTATAAGGTGTCCTCAGTTTTTCCTTTCGGGATTGATCCCGGACCGTCACCAATAGCCCGTTGTGTTGCTCCAGTGTGACGTTAATTGAAATACCCCCCCGGACCGTCGTCAATAGCCTGTTGTGTTGCTCCAGTGTGGTGTTAATTAACTAAACGAAATTAAAATAAATATATTGCTCTAAAGAGACAGTCTGAAATAAATTAAAGTAACAAGTTCAATAACGACAGAAAGTATTAGTAAAACCAACAATTTCCTTTCAAATTCCTTGGGATTGATCCCGGACCGTCACCAATAGCCCGTTGTGTTGCTCCAGTGTGACGTTAATTGAAATACCCCCCCTTTCAAATTATTAAATCCCCATTTTATTTACGTTGTGTTGCTCCAGTGCGACGTAAATTAAAATACCTACCTACCATTTTATTTACCCTGACATATATCACGGATTCCTTTATGTGCGGTCATCTGACCGTGGTTCAAAATTACGTGGTGTTGTCCTCGGATCTTTCCCTTCGGGATTGAGGGCCGCGGTGGCCCGGTTGGAAGAGTAACGGACTTGCAACCGAAGGGTTGCGAGTTCGAATCCAGCCAAACACCGTCGTGTACAAAGGGGGCTGGTGCACGTTAAATCTGTCGTGGCCTCAAATGTCCTCACGTTGGCGTGGTGTGGAAGTTTGGAGAGTGGGGTGCCAGCTCAGGTGTTGCCTCGTCATCTGACCGTGGTTCAAAATTACGTGGTGTTGTCCTCGGATCTTTCCCTTTGGGATTGATCCCGGACCGTCACCAATAGCCCATTGTGTTGCTCCAGTGTGACGTTAATTGAAATTCCCCCCCCCCTTCGGGATTGATCCCGGACCGTCACCAATAGCCCGTTGTGTTGCTCTAGTGTGACGTTAATTGAAATACCCCCCCTTTATGTGCGAAGCGTAAAAGCCAGCCAGCATTAATGCATTTGTTTGGGCTTTTATTACTGTTCATCAGTAAAATGCAGTGATGGTGCAACAGACACCTGTATCACGTTTACCACTACAGAAAGTTGTTGAGTTAGCACATTTGGTTAAGCTAGGATTTTATACATTGAATTGGAAGCAGTTAAGCGCGAGCAAGACAGACGGATCTTGTTTTTGAATAATCAAAACTGTGTTCTGCATAAGTGTTTAATCACTACGCGTCTTCAAGTTATACAGATTTCTGCCGTTCATCCACTTTATTCATTAAAATGTGCTAAATCAATTTTATTTGAAGGTTCTCTTCTCAAATAAAATGATTTGGGTTTTCGTTTTCATTTGTTTCATCACTGCACAAGTGCAATGCGTAGGAAGTTCAAAATTACTACTCTTGGAAGTGGTAAGTATTTTTTTAATGTATTTCATAATTCATCTTAGTCAAATGGACATGGTCTTTAATCCTCCTGGTTGTTCTCTCGAAGTGTCACGTCATTAGCATAACTGACCAGATTTTGATGGACGAGATATCTCGCCATTAGAAGTAAACTAATGTCTTGATAGCGTCATAAGCCATGTCTAGGTCTTGATAGCGTCATAAAAAATCGACAATATCTTGATGACGAGATATCTCGTCATCAATAAAATTGGTCAGATCTTGGGGACGAGATATCTCGTCGAAATCACTTGGAGGGTTAAAGGAACAGTGGACTTCAGAAATAGACTTTCGAAGTTATTCATATATTATAGTACTTTCAGACGTTTGTTTTCCACCTAAAAGTCTACATGAAGTTTGGTCCACATATATTAAGTTGCGCGGAAGTTATGATATACGTGTTCAAAATTTGATAAATTAGCAAGCATTAACTTCCCATGTGTTATCATTACATTTTGGAAAGTATATTTCGATTGTAAATCTACTAAAACATCTAAAATTTTGCCTAAAATAATTGATTAGGTAACATTTTAAACCAACATTCCAAAATAAGGAATTAGCAGTTACACTTAAATATGTACAACAGATTACAAGGAAAATCCGAAATATTTTAAAGGAAATCATGAAAAACTGATACGCAGGGAAAATTTCGAAATCAGAAGTGTCAAAAAATTTCAATTGGAGGAAAACACGTTTTTGCCGTGGTTAGTTGGTTGTATTCGGGGTTATATGGCGCAAGAGCCATATTTGGCCATGCTACGTAAGACATACAATATCAAGTAATAGACAAAAACACACAATATGAAAGCTTTACTGTCAGAAGAGAGAAATACACCCAGGGAGGAATGCACCCGTTTTTTGCTGTGAACCTACTATATTTATCTATTATGTTTTATATTGCCCATGTAACTCCGTCAAAAATGACCGTAATTGAAATTTTCTTTTGCTATCTACTGACTGGCATACAGAATTGCTATACATAAATTATTTTTAAAGCTAAATTTAAAAATCTATTTCGAGTATGTCTCCTTAAAGCACATATCCAAATACAAAGTTCGACATATTCATGCCATTTCAATTTAATCAAAATGAAGTACAGTACTGAACCTGAAATTTATTCATGTCTAACGGCTCTTCCTTTTTGCAAGGAAAAGTCATCGTACCATGGAAAGGCAGACTTGGTAGCTGATGTGTAATAATTGTCCCTTCGTTGATTGCATTGGCCGCTGCCGGGACCAAATGATTAGGGTTGGTTTGGTTTTGGGGGTTTCAAGTAATTAACACAAGACATACAATATCAAGTAATTGACACACAGTGAAAGTGAAAGCTTTAACTGACACAGAAGAGAAGGGCCGTCGTGGCTCAGTGGGTATGCCCACTGCGCTAGCAACCTTCGAGCTGTAGGCGGCGCAGGTTCGATTCCTGCCAGGTGCTTTCCCCCTGGGTGTATTTCTCTTCTGTGTCAGTAAAAGATTTCTCTCTGTGTGTTAGCTACTTGATATTGTATGTCTTGTGCCAATTATTTGATAGTGTATTGTGCCTGGCGCAGCATGGCCAAATATGGCCCTTGCGCCTAAAAACCAAAACCAACGACAGAAGAGAGGAATACACCCAGGGAGGATGCACCTGGAATGTAATCGAGGCTTATTGAATGAGTTCAAATGCTACTTTGTTTGGAAACAGTTAACTCAGCTGAGTAAATGTTGTCTGAATCTAGCCAATCATGAGACAGTAATGGAATTCCGATGATGCAAAATTGGAGATATTAATCTGGGCTTCGGCTGGCCACGCTTCTTGCAATGGATAAATCTCGACCCGGGTATGTGGCGAAATGTTTGGTAGGTAGGTATTTTAATTAACGTCACACTGGAGCAACACAACAGGCTATTGGTGACGGTCCGAGATCAATCCCAAAGGGGAAGATCCGCCGACACCACGTAATTTTGAATCACGGTCAGATCCCGAACCGTCGCCAATAGCCCACTGTGTTGCTCCAGTGCGACGTTAATTAAAAACCTACCTGCCTTATGTATGTATTTTAATTAACGTAGCACAGGAGGAACACAACGGGCTATATGATCCAACATGTGACGCTAGATTTGCTGAAACAACATAAATAATTTAAATTTACTCAACCCTACATTAGTCACGGGCCTTTTTCAACAAATGAGATAGAGGTGTATCTGTAAGGTGCTAGACGTCTTCTTTCCTAGTTACATGCGCATTAATTATTAATTTTAAAATTACGTAGGGTAAACTAGACAGTTATTGACACCATAATCTTTAATTAAAAAAAATAAGCTTTCATGTCAATATTCAGTTTCAAATAAGGGCGGGAAAAATTCCTTGTGAATCATAGAAGTCAGCTGTGTAAAAGATTTTCAAACTAAACATCAAGAAAGGTAATATAACCATAAGCAAGAAGTATACAAACAAGGCACTAGTTAAGAGGTTGGTTTGTTGGGGTTTTATGGCGCAAGAGCCACGTTTGGCCTTACTGCGCCAGACACAAGACATACGATATCAAGTAATAGACACTCACAATGAAAGTTTTACTGACACAGAAGAGAGAAATACACTCAGGGAGGAATGCACATGACAGGAATCGAACCTGCGTCGCCTACAACTCGAAACTAGTTAGGACGGTTTATTCTGTTTTTGCTAAACAGACTGAGCCTGTTTTGTGAGATAGATTAATCATAGTTTCCTTTGTATAAGTCCATTTATACTACAAAAATCAAATAAGAATTAAGGGATGCCAATAAACTGGTGTCAATTACTCATCCATAGAGTGTCAATAACCGATTTTGCACTATACAGGGTGTCCCAAAAAGGTTGTTCCGCGATTTATCTTTTTACCATTTGGAGATAAGTAGGCAATGTAAATTGCAAAAGTGTTCCAAATAAGGTAAGTAATTAAGATATGTGAATAAATTTATAACGTGATAACAATTTAAGCGGATACAGTTTTTAATTTGTATACCACCCCTCTAGATAAAAATCCGAGATAGCAAAAATGTTCCTTACCTGTATCCCTATCGTTAGTAAAAAACCATATTTCTGTAGGTTGAATAGTAACGGAGATACAAGAGTTTCTATTTTAAGGGGGCCGTATCTAATCTAGAACGGAAACTGACCCATGGCCAAGAATGAAGAGCTAAGTTCTGCATTGCTGCAGATGGAAAAATTTCCTTTTATTTTTATTTAAACCATTTTTTCTACAATATTTTTATTAAAGATTACATTGTCTACTATTATGCATTGCGATTTTCATCTGCAGTTGCAATACTACATTACTTTGCACAATGTTGCACTTTCTGACCGAAAAAAATGCTTTTTAGCATTGTGTATGCGGTCCCTAATCTGACTGCTTGAACAGCTGTGCACAAGCGGTATAAGTCAAATTTTTTGCGTCCTTATGCCTTCGTTACTTTTCAACCTACAGAAATGCAGATTTCTGCTAACCATAGGGATGCAGGTAAGGAACATTTCTGCCGTCTCGGATTTTTATCTAGAGGGGTTTGTATACAAATTAAAAACTGTATCCACTTAAATTGTTATCACGTGATAATTTTATTCACATATCTTAATTACTTACCTTATTTGGTGCAATTTACATTGCCTACCTATCTCCAAATGGTAAAAAGATAAATTGCGGAACAACCTTTTTGGGACACCCTGTATATTCTCAATACAACAAAATACTTTCCATTGATAATTTTTGTATGAAACCCTTTATTCAGCTTAGAGTAGAGTAATTCAGGAAAAGTTACAATGAATTTCAACTGATTGAACTATTTATACTATTTTTTCCATGCATTTATAGTATAAATATTACCTTAAGGGTGTCAATAGCTGTCTTGTTTACCCTAGTATAGTTTAGAACATACTAAAAATATATAAATGTATTTAAATGCATAAATAATCTATTTTTAGTTATTACTTTCATTGCGTAAATCAATAACAGGTCACTGAAGCTGTCGGGACCAGTCCTATTAATGGAGGGTTAAGGCAAGCCACAATCAGTCATGCGATACCAAATTTGCTGAATTAAGAATTCGTAGAAGAAATAAAACGTAGATTTTGTTTGGGTTTATTAATCCCGTAAGAAATAAGATACATGATTTGGTAGAGAAATTAACCCTCCTAGTGATTGTCTCGACGAGGTATCTCGTCATTAGCAAATCAAACTAGGTCTTGATGGACGAGATAACTCGTCATTAGAAAAAACTGACCTTATCTTGATCTCGTCATCGAAGAACAATATTTTCAATATTCGAAATTCAATCGGCAATCTTGAAGAGATGTCGCGAGGTATCTGGTCATTATCAAAACTGACCAAATCTTGATTGACGAGATATCTCATCAGTAGAAGAAAACTGGCCACAGATCTTGATCTCGTTATCATAAAAAAATTGGCAATATCTTGACGAGGGATCTCGTCATTAGCAAAATTGGTCATATCTTGATGGACGAGATATCTCGTCGAAACCACTTGGAGTGTTAAAATATTTTGCTCTTGAAGCGTAGTAATTTATAACCAATGCAGAGCGTATGTAAAACTATCCATTAAGGCAAGGGTCGGCAACCAAATTGTATAGATGACTTAGGCTTATTTCCAAAGACATGCTTAAATGTTTGCTACAAGCTTCTAATATTGTGACTTCCCCTACCTGATCTCTCTCTTTCATTTGAACATAGATTATGGGGAGAGATTGGGGTAAAATTAAAAGTAAAGAGAAAAGTGTTTGGTTAGGAAATGAGAATGAAAATAACAAAAAAATTTGCTGCGTTCTAAAGTATAATATATTGTATAATTAGACTTTTTTCAGTGCGATTTATCTTCAAAAGTATGTAATCTATTTTAAAATAAGGAAACATTTATGTTAGGCACGGTATGGGGATGTTACTCTAGTTGTAAAGTGTTGTTAGACAGTCCATTATTAGTTTCTTTCACATTTTAAATCATAATTTGCTATCTCAAGCCTGAATTATTTTAAAAATCTGACTGTAGCGTCCGAATTTGTGATATAGATTTTTGTGTTGTCGACCCAGGTACCTAGATTTCTAAATTTTAAACACTATGTTTTTATAATCGGCTAACAATTTTTTCTTTCCAGATTTTTAGGCATGGAGACAGAGCTCCTAAGGTTTTGTATCCGACTGACCCGAATCCTAAATATATATGGCCTGAAGGTCTTGGAAAATTAACACCGGTAATTCACTAAATAAAATTATGTATTCCAAGTGTTTCTCACAGGGTTAAGGGGGTATGGTACCCAAATTGCTGAAATCTGCAATTTTCAAGTTAACTTTTGGTATTCAGGTAGATTTTTAGTATACAAAATGTGAATTCAAGATTTTAAAAATTAAAAACAATTAATTAAAAAATTAAAATTTCAAAAATTTGAAAAGTTTTCTTTTTGATATAAGCAGAAAAATAATTTGGCTAAAATTTTAATTTGAACATTTTTTAACATAAAAATATGTAAGAAATAAATTGTCTTCACAGTTTTAGTAAATATGAATCAAAAAAAAAATTTTTTAAATAATGTAAAAAAACGTGTTTTACAAATATTGTATTCAAAAATCATAATAAAAAAGCAAACATATATTTCAGCAATTGCTGAAGACATATTAAAGAAAGATATATATAACAATTGTTCTAAATTTCATTCATATCCGTGCAGTAGAATTTGACTATATCAATTTAAATTTATAAAAATGTCAAAATTCACCTCTAGAGAAAAGAGGCATCAAAGTTTTAAAATTATGCAAAATAGCTGTTTATGAAGATATTCATCTGAAATTTTTTTCAGTAATCTTTCGCACACAAGTATATTCCAAGTTTAAATTTTAACAAAATGTTAATATATGTACAAAAATAATAATTTTTAAAATTTGAAAAAAGATAAAAAATTTCATCAAAATTTTTACTACAGAGAAAAATATTAAAATTGCTGCCGTTGAACCATAATATATTATAACAAAATATGGATCTATTAACAACAAAATATATTTAACAGCATATTCAACAATTGCCGTTTTCGAAATCGAAACTAACGGCAAATTTTTCACATCAAATATCCAATTTACATTCAAAATAAGCTATCCAAAAAATACTAACAAGTGTTAGCTAATATTTTCGCTTCTTTCCTCCTACAAAAAGAAACATTATTTTCAACTGAGAGAAATAGATATGTAGAGGTTTAACTTTCGTTTGTTTATGTTAAAGTAGGCAGACGAAAATGGGCGTGGCTGGTGACAACTTCAGTACTTCAATTTTTAACATTGTAATATAATCGGTTCTATTTAACGTAGCAAGATGAATTTGGTGTCATTGGAAACAGAAAATTCTGAATTTTTTTAAACAATAAAAAATATTGCGATTTTTCGGGATTTTTTGAGTACCATATTAATATATTTATGATCATACTGCTATCAAATATGACCTCGAATCTAAAGCTCATACGGTTATTTAAGAAGCTAATACTTGTAAGAATGTTTTATTTAATCAAACCGAAATTACTATGTACTGTTTAAAATACTGGTAAACCATATTAACTCTGAGTGTCGCGAGATTTCAGAGTAGTGTAGCATTGTGTTTCTTTCAACCTTCGAAAATACTATATTGGTCCTTTCCTTAGAATAGAATCCATTTGGAAAGATTCTACTGGTTTTCTTTCCTTCAAAATAGAATCCTTTAGAAGGATTCTGCTGGTAATTGCCTTAGAAAAGAATCATTTGGAATAATTCTATCGGTTGAGACGGTCAATACTGTTCAGAAGTCACGCAGTCAAGACTGCAGATTGCAAAGTGGAGTTTTCCGTGGGACCTCTCAGAGAATTAAAAATTAAGTTTTCAGCAACCAAACTTAAAATAAATAGGTAAAAAAACCTGTTGTGCTCTCAATATTATAATTTTATTTTTTATAACCACTGTTATAGGAGCGTAATTAGAATTCATTTCAATGAAACCCAGTTGATTTGTCCAAGAACTCCCCCTCAGGGACACATCTTTAGGTGTGTACAGGCTTCACGAACCCGAGGTACCCTAGTAACCTATTCTTTTCCCATGAAGTTTACTGCCTCTGGTAAATATGGGGGTCGAGACCGTAGGATTCCCAAGCGACCTTTTTCTACTTCTCCCCGTCCTTTCCACAATTACTTAAAATTATCTGTCTTGTTTGGCACAACTTGGACCAATTTGGCCCTTGTGCCACTAACCCCAAACCAGCCAAAAAGTCGTTAGTCATAAGGATGTCATATTATAGTACTTACAATTATTGTGCTTTTAAAATATCAGTTTAAGACCACGTTCAGAATTTTCTTTGAATAATGTAATCTAGTATAAAAGCGTTATTGTATTTTAAATTACTTTAAGTTCATGTAGGTGAAATTAAAATAGAAGGAACGTAATACAATACAAAAATTACGAAAGTTAAAGGTATTTATTACTCTAATTTCTGTTGACCTGTTTGTATATGTTTCAATGTAATTTTTGTTATATACTGAGTAGATATTCCAGTTCTTATCCTTTTATGTAGCTGGGACGAAAACAACACTATGAACTTGGACGATTCCTTCGATCTTTGTACAAGAACTTTGTCACTTCTAATCCAAATGAGGTAATATCAAAGTGCTCTTATCAATAACTAATAGTTATGTCCTTTCTCAGCTTTAAAATGCGTTAGTTCATTTAGTACTAAAGTATTTTGAAGTTATATGCATTGAGAAATATTGATTCTTTTCAGCGTAGAAATGTAAGCAATTTATAATATGTAGATCACTTCGATACAGAATCTAATTGTTCATACAAAGGGCTCTGGGTAACATGGTCATAAGACACAGAAATATGTTCTGGAATGAAAAAAGAAGTTCGAAATAGAACATTCAAGAGATTCGAAAGAATTTCTGGTTACTTGAATGTGTATTTTCTCTTGAAAGTTTAAGATAACGGGACTTCTTGGCTAAACCATTACAAGTTTGGAACTTTTTTAAACTTCAAAAAATTGTTCTG
This sequence comes from Meta bourneti, assembly GCA_933210815.1. NCBI lineage: Eukaryota > Metazoa > Arthropoda > Arachnida > Araneae > Tetragnathidae > Meta > Meta bourneti. Next base: position 87,354,642 of record OW119929.1, read on the forward strand.
AAAAAGTTGAAAAGTGGCTAAGATGTTATCCGAAGCCCTTAATTTTATTGTAATATACATTATGTGGACGACAGTATCCCCCCGCTAAAGATGGAATTCGGCCACTGACGTAACAATGCACGCGCAGAATGACATAAAAGCAGGCAAGTATATTCAGAGACATCATTGGCAAAGCGCAAAACGTACTGTGGCATCTTAGCGCCTAAGAGTGTTGGATGGCGGGCTGCAGACCCGAAAGTTTCCTGTTAAGAGTCCTTGACTATGCGCTTGCGCATGCGAAGAGGATGAAAAAGAGCCCACGGACTCCGTCTAGTTGAGACGTCTTCGTAGCAATTCGGATAAAATTTATTTGAAAATAAGCATTTTGTTTCGCGCGTCCATTGTCAACCCATGTTTTGTCTGTGTAAAAATAAATATTATTTTTTTAATGTCCAAAAAAAGTTTGGATTAATTCGTCACAGTACAATGGGCGGATAACGCGAGCTTAGTGTCTTGGAAAGATAGGTATTTTAAAATAGCGTCGCACTTGGAGCAACACAACGAGCTATTGGCGACGGTCCGGGATCAATCCCAGAAAGGAAAGATCCAAGAGCAACACCACGTAATTTTGAACCACGGTCATATGACGAGGTCACACCCGAACTGTCACCCCACTCTCCAAACTTCCACACCACTCCAACGTGAGGACATTTGAGGCCACGACAGATTTAACGTGAACCAGCCTTATTTGTGCACGACGGTCTTTGGTTGGATTCGAACTCGCAACCCTCCGGTTGCTAATCCGTTACTCTTCCAACCAGGCTATCGCAGCCCGCTTAGTGACTTGGAAAGAGGAGAAATGATTGATTGTTATCGTTGTGGTAAATCTATTCGAGAAGTTTTTGACATGTTACATGTACCGCGTGCCACTGTAAGTGATGTAATTGTAAAGTGGACACTAGGAGCTACTAGAGCCCAACTAAGGTCTGGTCGACCCACAGATTGGAGCAGTAGAGTGCTGAAAAGGGTCGTCAAAGAGAATGGGATGGAATCGGCGCAACTATTCGTGAATTTCAACAGTCCTGGGGATGTACCGTAAGTACCAAGACGATTCGTCTGTAGCTTTGGACTTTGGGTTTTCACTGTCGAGCAGCCGCCTATAAGCTGAACATTACCGCAGGACATGCTAAGCTACTGTTAGCGTGGTGTAAAGCTCTTAGTAACTGGAGTCTTGGACAATGGCGACGTGTCTTTTGGAGCGATGAATCTCGGTACACTCTTGGCAGTCTGATGACCAATGTTTGATGGGTTCTGATGTCTGCAGTCTGATGGGTTCTGGTGTGGAGAATGCCGGGGGAACGTCACTACCCAAATGCATTGTGCCTTATGTCAAGTTTCGTCGAGAAAGCATGGTATGGGGCTGCTTCTCGTGCTTTGGCCTGGGGCCCCCTCTAGTTCCTGTGAAGGGAACTTTAAAGGCAGACCTATCTTAACATTTTGGATAACACTTCCCACATTGTGGCGACAGTTTGCTACCTGTCCATTCTTGTTTCAACACGATCGGGCTCACATCTTCGCAGGTGTCGTAAATACATCTTGAAGAAATGGACTGGCCTCCTCAAAGCCTCGATCTGAATCCTATCGAACACTTGTGGGATGAATTGGAACTGCTATTGAGAGCCAGGCCACACCGGCCTGCATCGATTTCAGAACTGACCACTGCTCTTTTTCAAGAATGGCGTGCCATTCCAGCTGAAACTTACCAACGATTTGTTATTAAAGCAAAAGGTGGACCCCTCCATATTAATTTTAGACACTTATATGCACGAGAATTAAATTTTATGGGTGTCCGGATACTTTTGTCCAAGAAAAAAAGGATGCTTTCTATAAAGTGAAGTGACTACTTTCAATTGCATTCTTGGGAATATGTTTTAAAAACTTTTATGTACGGAGTGGCTTCCCCCTAACACACAAGACAATTTCTTTTAACAAATTTTTTATTTAATAATTAATATATACACTAGAGACAACACGATTTATAAATAACACTCACAGAAGAAAGTCCATTGTCTCTCCCTTGCCATTTCCCCATCCATTTTTAGTTCCTCTGAGAGAGGAAGTAAATAACAAAAAAATATGTGGAATGGGAGAAAGGGTTGTTAGAATAGTTTATTCGGCCCCTGTTATAAGGCACTGATTCACCAAAACACTATTTACCAAATCGAAACACGTTAACACTATTGGTTGGTACGGTGACGATAAAACTGGGAAATTGATTTACATTTGAGATATAAAAATTTGAAAGTAACTTTTGATAATCGCGTAACATCCCGATAACTTACCAAGTTACCACAATTAACAACACATTTTTCTGCAAAACAAAGTAACATTCATTGGTACATGGTTTTCTTTGCTTCTGAAGCAAATCTTGGTACAATCTTCGATTATGAGATGGTGGTATTCGTATAGAATTTAAAAAAATGCTAATCCTTCAGAACAAATTTGAAAAGGCAGTCGTGCTGTCAAACTCAAACTGCTATCCAATCTATTAAATCCTCTGAATCCTGTTATTGTCTGAGATTCTCCGGTACCAACAATTGTTATAGCCCTAAAGGTAAAAAAACAAATTGTTTTGCAATGGTTGCCTGGCCATTGTAATCTAAACGGAAATGAGTAAGCAGATTTTCTTGATAAAAAGGGTGTAAGATTGCTGCAGCATCCAAATAACGAGACTTCCTTTTGAAAAGTCGGTTGAATTCGATACTCGGTCGAGCCAAAGATCGTCGGGTACACGGGGCTGGTACATGTTAAATCTATCGTGGCCTCAAATGTCCTTACGTTGGCGTGGTGTGGAAGTTTGGAGAGTGGGATACCAACTCAAGTGATAACCTCGTCATCTGACCGTGGTTCAAAAATTACGTGGTGTTGTCCTCGGATCTCTCCCTTCGGGCGTGATACCGGACCCTCGTCAATAACCCGTTGTGTTGCTCCAGTGTGACGTTAATTAACTACCTTCCTCAAGAAAGAACAAATGCAAAATGCTGGAAAAGCAAATGTCTCATCAATGTACATGAAATGCCGCGGTGATAGGCCGTTGCGGGTTTCTGCCTAATAACAAGATGACTGCCTTACTACTCATTTACACTGCTCGGGCATTTATTACACCAAGCCTTGCTGACCCATGATTCTTTAGAAGTAATGGATCGCAACAAACTCCTTCGATGTAGAACATTGTTGAATCGTCCACATACTTTCTGAGGTGTCTAAGCATTGGGAGGCAAGAGGACTTTTAGGACAAGGACTTTGACTTCGGTACTTTCTTTGTTTCTTCATTGTTCCTCGAAGCGTGTCATTTGAATCTTTGTACTTTCATTATTCGTTGTTTTTTTTACGTGAATTCGTATTTAAAATCGGAGCAGTACTGGGGCATGCTTGAAAAGTCTAGCGTTACAAAAAAGCGCTGTAAATATTTTGTCTTATGATTTCAGAACTAGAAGAAACATCCAGAAGATTAATATAGCATCATGTAGACGAAATATTTCTGTACAGGACCGAATGCGCAGGTGCACTGAATGCGGGAAGGGGGTCCACAATATGTCGAAATTCTAGTGCAGGGCGAGCTTTGGGCCAGTGTAACTTTCGATTGCATGGTGTGAGGACTGTGTAAGTGGTGTTATTCGCAAGCTACCGAGCTATGCTACAATCACAGGTATTTAATCAATAAACTTATTGTCGGGATAGGTAGTGTGGAGATCCGAGCTGATCGCCTGAACTTACACCTTGGACCGATCGCTAGGGTGTTACGAAGTGATACGGAGATTAGGACTAACACAATTTATTTCTCTCCCTAAAAACTATGTCCAGCAACCGTTATCTCAAATTCATGGAACAGCCTACACGCTGCCACTTGCATTAATTCTGTAAAAAACTGCGCTCGCTCCACCTGCGCGTGGAAGCCTTCAGTTACTAGTTCAAAACTGCGCTCGCTCCACCTGCGCGTGGAAGCCTTCAGTTAGTAGTTCAATTCCAACTCACTCTCGCTGAGTCAGGAAAATAGTTTCTACCAGTCACCGGATTTCAGCGGACATCTGCACGTGTGGTTAAGTCGATCATCAGCCGTTTGCACATCCTCACACGCCGCCGCCAAGAGGAAAACAGATTTTTTTTCCAAAAAAATCTGTTTTACTAATAATATAGTCCGAACATTTGTGGCAACCGGTCAGATCAGGAGTGGTTACCCTCTCAACCCAAGAGAAATCAAGGGATCCAAAAAAAAAATTATGCATAAGAACATTTATACTTTGCAACCACTTTTCAAGCTAATATTAGATCTTAACATCCAAATGCTATATCTATTTACACCACAAACAATCAAATATTGATACTCCCGAACTCCAATACCTTTTCATTCTAAATTGATCCAATCTACAAAACCTAACCTAAAGTATTGCAAAAATAACATTCGACTAACACCATACATATAAAATTAACCATTATTTACACTATATTTAATATACATCTTAACTCTCCATATTTAGTTATAAAAAAATAACAATCTCATCCAAATATGCTACCAAGCCTTTATTGATCGACCTCTCTTTCCAAGCGGGAGAGAGCATCAGCTCCCTGATGATAAATCCCAGGGCGATGGGTCAACTTGTAATTCCACCTTTGAACGGTATGCTATTGGTATGCAATAACTATGTGGTTTTCTCCGGATGGAGTCAGGCAGCAATTCAATCTTGTGCTGACTTACTCCCACGGGTTGTATTGGTCGGCAAAAAAGTGTTTCGAACTTACACAAGAGTCTTTTCAATTCTTCCTCCTGTTTAGGATTTAAGTACGGTGTCGTGATCATTTTCACTTCTTGGGTGAACTTGTCTCTTGCTTCGACAATTGGAGCGTTTTCTATGTTACCAAATTCTTCCTCACCTTCAAAAATGACATTTACCGCGTTGGAACCGACCACAAATTCCCTTATCTTGTTCTGGTGAACGTGCCTCATCCTATTGTCTGGCATCTTTATAATGAAAGAATGTTCATTCTTTTGTTCTTCAATGATTCCGGGACCTTGCCATCTGGCCAATAATTTGTTTGTAGAATCTGGCAAGAGCACGATGACTTTATCTCCCGGCTTGAAAGTCTTTCTTGTAGACCTTAAATTATAATAATGGGCCATTTTCCCTTGTTGTATATTAGATGTTCTCTTGGCTTTCTCTGCGGCCTCCTCCAGTCGGGTTTTCAACTTCTCCAGATAGACATGTATTGGGGTTGTATCCAGCTGCAAACCCTCGTGTCTTCCCGTCCAGGTATTCTTTAGAATCGACAAAAGACCTTCTGGCTTCCGACCAAAGAGCAATTGAAAAGGTGCTACACCCGTTGTACTGTTCGGGACCTCTCTGTATGCCCATAAAATGAACGGTATTTTGGTGTGCCAGGTCCGTGGTTCTTCCTTAATGGTGTGATGTAACATACTCTTTAAAGTTTGGTTAAATCTTTCCACTAACCCGTTTGATTGTGGATATAATGGTGTGGAGAACCGTGGAGTTGAACCCATTCTTTTTTCAAATTCCTGAGTCAATTCAGCGTTGAAATTTGTACCATTGTCCGAGGCAATTACGTTTGGCACTCCAGTCCTCATAAAAATAGATAATAAAGCTTCACACGTTGCTTTGGCTGTAAGACTCGTCAAAGGGATCGCCTCAGCCCACCTTGTATGTTGGTCTACCATACACAAGATAAATTTGTGTCCTTTAGAACTTGGAGGATCTATCGGTCCTATGATGTCCACATTGACCACTTGGAAGGGCAATTCTGGCCGCGCAACGGGAGTTATTGGGGCCCTATCTTTGTGTTTGACCCTTCTCGTCAACTGACAACCTTCACATGCTAAACAAAACTGTCTCACGTCTCTTGATAGCCCGTTCCAATAGAACGAATATCTAATTCTTTCTATTGTCTTCCTCGCTCCCATGTGTCCCCCAAACACTGAGCAGTGGGCTAATCTAAGAACCTCTTTTCTTCTACTTTTAGGAAGAACCAATTGACATACATTCTCTCCAAGAATCTTGTCTTTATGAAAGACCAAACCATCGTTAAAGAAAAATCCTCCACTACCTTGCTTAGCCTGTTTTCTGGTCTCTTCCAGCTCTCTACACTCCTCTTGCTCTTTACGGAAGCTTTCCGTCTTCGATATCCCTTCTTCCTGGTCTCCGTCGGTGCTTTCTACCACTAACACTTCTGTATCCTTATTCACTTCAACGGAATTCCCTTCTGTGTTCCCCTCTTTTGTAGGTGGTTCCAAGATGTTTCCACTACCAATATCGGTGGAAATTAATTCCTGCTTTCCTCTAAGCATGTCTCGGATATCTGGTGGCAACAGCACATCTTCCACCAATGAGGGAGCAACTGCGCAGAGGACTTCTTGGTGAAGCACATCACCCCTACCTCCTATGATCAGTCCTATGGGAACGTTCATTAACGGGCATTTCTCCGCTGGACCGAAGATTCCTTTAATAAAGATGGACGATTTCTCTTCCAGCGACAGATTTTGTACAATATCTTTCCGTATGACGGTAATTTCAGCCCCAGAATCAATTAGGGCTTTTGCCTCCCTCCCGTCAACACTAATTAAGATTCTTTCCAAGGGGCAAAGATTGTCTCGCCAGGATCTTTCCTTAAAGGATACAACTTTAGCTACCACCGCCGTTCCGCCAGTATTCAGTGTCCTTTTCTCATCCCCCACACCGCTTTCTTCAGTTATGATCCTATTCACGTTCGCTTTCCTTCTATTATCGTGATCTGATCTTCCTTTATCCGACTTTGGACAGAACCTCTTCATGTGTCCCTCAATTCCGCATGAGAAACAAACAAGCCTGGAATTATGTTTCGCCGGTTCTGGTTGAGTTCTGTGATAGGTTCGTTTGGTGTCCTGCTGAGATATGTGGTATCCACCGTAACCTCTTGCATCATACTGGGTATTGTATCCCGAATTTGTCTTCATGGTGGTACTTGGCTGTCTCTTGTATGTTCTACGAACACATTCTTATTCGTCTATCTTTTCAGCCAGCAATGAAGGTTTTGATATTTTCCCCCATTCATCGATAAAATGGTCCCTGGCTTCCTGTGGCACTCTTTTCTTGACTTGATCGGCTATCATCAATTCCTTCAGACTCTCAAAATCGGAGATACCAAGTCCTTCGATCCATCCTTGAAAATAATTGGTTACTTCATGAGTAAAATCTTGCCAAGTTTTATCAGGACTTTTTTGATGTTGAATGAACTTCTGGCGAAATCCCTCTGGATTCATCTTAAACTTCTTTAACAAGAGGTCTTTAATGTGTTCATAATCTTCTAATCCCTCTTCCGAAACCCTCGCAATCAATTCTATTATCTCCAAATCCAAAGGCATTAGGGTCAAAAGACATGATACCCAATTTCTTTCATCAATTTTCCTCCGCCTAGCTTGACTTTCGAACAGGGAGAGGTATAAAAGGATATCACCCTCTTTCATTTGGAATTTGGGCATGTATTTCGTCATGTCGACATGTATATCGGTAGGACTACTTCTTCCTTCTATGGAATCATTGCTTATCCTTATTCCTGCTTCTATCCTTAACTTTTCTAGCTCAAATTCTCTTTGTTGTTTCTTTCTCTCCTTTTCCTCTTCTCTCTCCTTCTTCTCTTCTCTCTCCTTCTTCTCTTCTCTCTCCTTCTTCTCTTCTCTCTCCTTCTTCTCTTCTCTCTCCTTCTTCTCTTCTCTCTCCTTCTTCTCTTCTCTCTCCTTCTTCTCTTCTCTCTCCTTCTTCTCTTCTCTCTCCTTCTTCTCTTCTCTCTCCTTCTTCTCTTCTCTCTCCTTCTTCTCTTCTCTCTCCTTCTTCTCTTCTCTCTCCTTCTCTTCTCTCTCCTTCTCTTCCATCTCCTTTCGTGAACTCACTATCGTTTCAAGCATCTGCATCACGAATTCGACTTCGTATGACTTACTTCCTGTTATGAGATCTTTCAGTCCTATAACTTTAATATTTGGATCAGGAGTTTCCCCTAACTCCAATGCTAAAGTAAATAGATCGCATTTCTTATATTTTCCCAAAAAAGCCATATTCACCAATATATTTTCCTTTCTAACTGGTATTAACTAAAAGACCATTAAAATAAAAACCCTTTTCAGCTACTGATTGACTACCCCTAGCATATATCACAATTGTTTAAAGAGAAAAATAATGGTTCACCCTAAACTGATAACGATGACATGTGAACAATAACACTGACGTGTCACATGAGTTAACGCTCAATTCGTAACTCTGAAATTCCAGCACTGTCGTGCTTTAAAAATACCTTCTGCCACTCCTGGTGTATCACAATTCTTCAAGAGAAACTATAATCAGCACTTTTGGCTAAGAACACTGACGTGTCACCTGCGCTGTCGCGCAATTCTAAAATTTGAAATACGGATGTATTTCCCGCACTGCCGTACTTCAACTACACCTCATCATTTAACAAACAAATATGCTTCACCTAACATTTATTTAGCAATGGATCCCTGATTATTTCTCTTAAAAGAAAGGGTAAACAACACTCACCCGGTTCGTCTGCTTCACCAGGATTTCGCGTAGCCTCGCCGTCCGTTTCCTCAGGATTTCTCGTCTCTGGCCAATCTTTACTGCTCCGGGTACATCATTTTTACCGCTGCCACCATCTTATTGTCGGGATAGGTAGTGTGGAGATCCGAGCTGATCGCCTGAACTTACACCTTGGACCGATCGCTAGGGTGTTACGAAGTGATACGGAGATTAGGACTAACACAATTTATTTCTCTCCCTAAAAACTATGTCCAGCAACCGTTATCTCAAATTCATGGAACAGCCTACACGCTGCCACTTGCATTAATTCTGTAAAAAACTGCGCTCGCTCCACCTGCGCGTGGAAGCCTTCAGTTACTAGTTCAAAACTGCGCTCGCTCCACCTGCGCGTGGAAGCCTTCAGTTAGTAGTTCAATTCCAACTCACTCTCGCTGAGTCAGGAAAATAGTTTCTACCAGTCACCGGATTTCAGCGGACATCTGCACGTGTGGTTAAGTCGATCATCAGCCGTTTGCACATCCTCACACTTATCCTTCGATATCAATATCAAACTGAACTTTAATCGTTCCAACTGCAAATTGTTGAATATTCACACAATAAACAATCGTTCAGACTTATGTCTGCTTCATACATTCTACAATCCAACATCAGGCTCGACATCAGATGTATTCACATCAAAACTACGGTTTGTGTCCTCTACACAACCTACCAATTTGTTACCTTTTTACTGTCTCTGTTCGTTGTTTGTGTGCTATGCTAATCCTTCTCGTGTATTGATTGAGCCCTAAACATTGGAAATTTAAAAAGATGAAACATTGTTTTTATACAATGTTCCAGGTCACTGTTAACAGTACAGACGTCGATCGATGCCTGAGAAGCGCACAATCTAATATTGCTTCCTTTTATGCTCCCACATCAGAATGGATGTTTGACGACAGCATCCCCTGGCAACCTATAACTGTCCATTACATTCCAAAAGAGGAAGATAAGGTAACGTGACAACTTGTCAGGATATTTTATTGATTTCAGTCTACCTGTTTATTCATATTTAAAAAAAAATCTTTAATTTGAACTTTACTTTTGTAAACCCGTAGCTTCTGTCTCCTGAAAGTGAATGTCCCGAAGCCGATGTGGAAATTGAAAGAATTACTAAATCTGACCAATGTCGGAAGTTGTTTTCAGATCATGAGGTGAACAATTTTTAATGCTTTTATCAGGTTGGCACAACTAAGTTCCCGCCGTTTTTTTTTAATTTTAACATTCCCATGTCATTAAATGTTTTTGACATAATGTTTTAAATCATTCGAAAGAGGATGTTTTGTTCTACCGGAATCTACGTTTTTTGTTCGAGTTAATTTATGTTAATTTTCAGATCATTAAAATGGAATGTCAAGTTGAGAAAAATGAGCATTTTCGACACCTCCTTCTTTTTGCTTTTAATCAAGGTTCTAAGGCCGCAAAAGCTGCTCGCGACATTTGTGCTGTGTATGGAGAGGGTGCCATAGCTGAAAGAACCGCTCGTGATTGGTATGCCAAGTTCAAAAATGGAAATTTTGACCTCAAAGACGCACCTCGTTCTGGCCGTCCAGTTGAGTTCGATGAAGAGCAATTAAACCAACTTTTGCACGAAAATTCGCGTCAAACGACAAGGGAACTGGCAGAGAAAATGGAATGCTCCCACACTGCTGTAGAGAAGCATCTTCACTCGATGGGAAAGGTTCAGAAGTGTGGAGCATGGGTTCCGCATGCTTTAAGTGACAACAACAAAAATCAACGAGCCACAATCTCCGCTGGTTTGCTTGCTCGTCACCGCTCAACTCATGGACGCAAGCAACGATTTCTTTACCGAATCGTTACTGCCGACGAAAAATGTTGCTTGTACATTAATATGAAGCAGCGCAAGGAATGGCTTAACCCCGGTAAACAAGCGACATCGCGCGTGAAACAAATCTTCATCCGCGTAAAACGATGTTGTGCATATGGTGGGACGGGGAAGGGATAATCCATTACGAATTGCTTGAACGGAACCAAACGGTCAACGCGGAACTCTATGTTCAACAGATGGAACGACTCAAAACGGCGGGAACTTAGTTGCCAACCCAATACTTGTATTTCAGGACCCCATAGTTCTTGAAAAATCTTTAAAAGCACATGAATTTTCTATTTAACTTTTTTTTATTTTACGAATCCTAACACTACATTTAGTCCTTGAAAAGTTGGAATTTTACCCGGATGTTATTTTAAACAAAATCTGCCTGCAAATTAAACATTTCCAATTTGCAAAGTTTTCGCCGTTCTTTTTATTGCATTTTGCTAATTGCTTTAATGATTTCATCAAACAAATTAAATTGCGTGATGATAAAAACTAAAATTTATCTAACTTTGTATGCGCTTTATTTGTTGAATATAAACCCAGTGGGGGTGTCGTATCTTCCTTTTCGTACGTATTTTTTCAAAATCAAACTTTTATCATGACTACTGTTTTAGAAATTTTATGAGCTCGATATTTCAAATGAAATAAAAATTTGTATTTCATTTTAAAACAACCTTTATAAGAGTGACAGCATCTCAACTCTGCTTTTTTAATTATCTTTCGGGTGCATTCTAAATTATAATAAACATAAAACGCAATGTGCACATTAAATTATGTATCCTTAGTACTGTAAGATTATTACAAATTTTTAGATTACTTGAAATGTGATAATTATGTATTTTTCTATAGGAAATGTTGAAGAACTTATCCTCTTACAGTGGCAAGGATCTTAGTACTATTGTTCGGGCATATCATCTATTTGACACTGTATTCGTTGAAGTGAGTTAAGGTGTTTCGTGATTCCCATGTTTTTGAATTTATATGTTGAGAGATAATACTATGTAATTTCATTTTGAAATGTTTATTTCCTGATATTTGACAGTAGAAATATATTTTTATTACAGAAATTATTCTCTAGCTTCTACAATTTATAAAAGCTTGGTTATATCAATATAGAGAATGTAATGAATTAGTTCTGTAACTTGGTAAAAACAGGACCAACGTCCACTGATTTTGAGTTACGGCCCCAAACTACTTCAAGGTAATGAAAGTGATAGTGGAAAAGTGCCAATGTCTTCCTGTCAAAACGTTATGAAATTATCAGACATTGAATAGGGAAATTGAAAAAATAAAAATTACTAAATAAGTTGTTACCAAAAAGTTGCTAAATAAACATTCGCCCTTCCTCTACCAAGATAGAGTCAAAACGTTAATATTAATTACACTAGTGTCTCGAAGCAAAAAATTAGTTACAAATATTAGATATGTAGAGCAAAAAAAACGTCAAATTTTTATGTGGATGTGTGCACCTAAGCAATCCCTGTGCATTTTTTAAATACCACCAATATGCAAATATATAAATAAGAACTTAGAATCGAATTAAAACGCCAAGTTGCTAGTGATTTGAGACAGCATAATCAGAACGCTTAAATCCAGACAGTCTCGGCCTGGGATTCATTTTAAGAGCACAGTTTCCCCTACGCCCCGTTTTCAAAGACGTGGCACCCCTCTCTGAAAACCTCTATCGCAACTAATAATAAATTACATGTGGAGCTGAGCCTATAATATTTGAATCTCGACAAATTATCTATGTAGAGCACCAAACTGATAACTCATCACACAATTCAGGAATAGTCTAAGAGTGATTTAAGTCTTATCAATTTATAGTATTGTATCATTCAGATTCCTGCCGCTAAACTTGTCGGAAGTGCGCGCAAATTCATATATTCTAACTCTTGATTAGACCTGTTGTCTTGTTTTCAGACCGATGAGTTGTAACTTGCATTTTGCAACTAATAATTTTTGGAAGATACATTTTTGTGGCATCTTATTGCCCACTCTTCTCCTCAACGCTCTCTATTTCCCCTGGGACCAGCCAGCATTGTTCCTCAAGATTCCTTCAGTGCCCACTTTGAGAAATTATGTTCTAATCAGTGTTGGTCTGATTCAGTGTTCTGTGACTAGATTTCATAGAGAAAAATCAGGACAACGGACCAAAACGGTGACTCATTGTTGGGAAAATTATAGTGCGGCTTGGTAAGAAGGCGGGGCCGTCGAGGCTCAGTGGTTATGCTCACTACAACCTGAAAGTTATGGGTGGTGCAGGTTCGATTCCTTCCTGGGTGTATTTTTATCTTCTGTGTCAGTAAAACTATCATTGTGTGTGTATGTCTATTACTTGATATTGCATGTCTTGTGCCTGGCACAGCATAGCCAAATATGGCCCTTGCGCCATAAAATCCCAAAATAAACCATCGGTAAAAAGGCAGATGACCATGGCTAAGTCCATTTGCATACATCACCCCACACGACTCATCGAAAAGGCTTAGATCTCCACAAGAAGCGGTTAATTTATAGGGGTCAGTGGATCCTGGCCCAGGCTAATTTTAATTGAAGAAAAAAATTATATTCAAGAAAAAAGTAGAAACAAGACCTCTAATTCAAAACAAAGTAGGGATTACCGGGCATCCGTAACAATTTTCAATAATTAGCGGGAATTTACAGAAAAAGGGAGATGGTGTGACCGTAACACTTAGATGATGGTGTCAGCTAATTCAGAAGACAGGTTGAGGCTGTTTTTAAAATTGTATAAAAATGTTGTATTTCTATTAGCATTTGTTAGCCATTGGATTTTGTTTAAAGGTAAAGATTTAGTTAAATGGTTTTTGTGCTAGTTAATCCTCCAAGTGTTTCGACGAAATATCTCGTTCAAGATCTGGTCAATTTTGCTGTGGACCAGATATCTCGTTCTGACAAAACTGCCCTATTCCAAGGGGAATGAAGATCCCAAGAAGGAAAATCAAATTGTTCCTTGGATTGGTGGGAAGAAGCTTTTGTACCAGAGGCTGCTAATATAGAGCAGTTTTCGAAGCTAATATAAACCACCAAGAGGGTTAATTTGTACTCGAATAGGTAATGATCTGCGTCACCAAATCCTCCCCAGGGGTGCTTTGAGTTTAAAACGATGAAGATATTACAAGAAAGGACCATGGCCAGTTAGGAAAACGATAAGATGTATTGGTAATTTGTGTGATAAGGTTGACATATGAACTGAAGGTTTTGTATGTATGATGATTTGGTGAAAGTATTAACAAATAACAGTTATTAGGTATTCCTGCATTCAAGCTTCTGTCAGAAATACGCATAAAAATATTAGTATATAAATTCTTTAAATATTTATCAGTTTTATTTTTGGTATGAGACTTATTTGTCTATTTCTTACTTTTTAGATAACATTACTATCCCTATTTTTGTGATGTATATTTACAGCAGTAAATTATTTTAGAAAAAGTATAATCTAACTATTCCATGGTGGATGGAGCTATATTGGGATGAATTATCAGATTTCGCGAGGAAGTCTCTCTCATCATGTAAAAGACACACTCCCGTGATTCAAAGATTGCGTGCAGGTAAGTATTCGATACTTTTTCCTTACAAAATTTTTTATCGGTATTGAACTCAAAGAAGAATTCATATTTAACTGAATAGCTTCATAATTTCTTAACAAAGTTGAATAGAGTTACTAGGAGTTAGTCACCAGTTATCCACTATGCAACTTTACACGTTATTTCTATAAAAAATAACTTCGCATTGAATCAACACAACCGGAAATCGGCGAAGGTTCGGGATCAATCCCGAAGAGAAAGTACCGAGGACAACACCTCGTCCTTTTGAACCACGGTCGGACGATGAGGTCAACACCTGAGCTGGCCATCCCACTCTCCAAACCTCCATACCAAACCAACGTGACGACATTTGAAGCCAGTCGCTGTTTGGACCGACTTTCGAACTCGCAACCCTCCGGTTGTTAACCAGCGACTCTACCAACTGGGCTTCCGCGGCCCTTAACTGTACGGAGTAATATGTTTGCAGTATTTGAAGACTGTTGGAAGCACATAATTTACAGAACCTATATAAAATCACAGATTTACTGCAAGTGTCACGCTGAAATCTTTTGGTCGTGGTCACGCAGGTTTGGTATGTAGTTGAATTTACGTGGCACTTGGAGTAACACAACATAGGTTATGAACATAGTTCCTTTATAAAAGGGTCCACTGTTACATCTAGATCTTAAAAATTTGATAAAATATAATATTCTAAAAGGAGCATCGAGCAAAATAATGTTCCTGGAAGCCGTTCCTTTGACATTGATCGTCATCTGACTGGTTCCAAATTACGAGGCGGTGTTCTCGGATCTTTCCCTCTAGATTGATCCCGGACCGTCGCCAATAGCCCGTTGTGTTGCTCTAGTTCGACGGTAATTCAATTACCTTACCTTACTTTTGACATTTATGCGAGTTATAAGCGACTCTGTCTCTTTCCCTTTAAATTATTCTGGGTGTATTTCTCTCTTCCCTGTCAGTAAGACTTGTGTGTATATCCATTTATTGACGCTGTCTGTCTTGTGTTTGGCACAGCTATCCCAAGTATGGCCCTTGATCCATAAAGTCCAATCAACCAACTAAACTTTGACATTGAGGGAATTAGTCTTCTCTAACATGGGAAGTCGTATCTAACAATAACAAACTCAGGGTATCTAAATTTGGTACTTTGGTAAATTAAAAAATACATCAGAAATAATGTAAGTAGCAAAGATAGCTAAGAGTATGTAGGTAGTTGAAGTAACATCGCACTGTAACAACACAAGGAGCTTTGGCGACGGTCCGGGAGGGAGATATTAATATTTGTAAATACTCTTTCTTTAAATAATATATAATGAAATATAAGTATATTTGATACAAATTTATATATAGTCATATTTTTATGATTATAAAAAACTATGGATGTGGTATTTGATTTCTGATCTATTTCGACGGATCGTATGGTAAGCATATTCTGTGTCTTTTTGTTATATGGGAAACTTACATTTTGTGGTGAACTACAAAAATTAACTAACAATATAATATAGTGTAACTAATCTCCACCATGATGTTTTTTTTTTCAATTTTAAACCTTCCAAACTGTTGAATTTAGAGTTTGCTTTGTCTGTTATAAGTATTCTTCATCTAGCAATGGCACCAAACCATCTAAAAGCTACATGCCAACTTCGGATACCGTCCAACGTCGAAACAACGCCACATTTTATGAAGGGTATCAATCGCCGACACTTTGATAAAGGGTATCCAAGCCTGCAAACTCTACCCTCGACTTCCAAGTCCGAAATTATACCTAACGAAATATTTGTGAACTAAAATCATTCAGTCATCAAAGATATAGACCTGGAGTCGGAGTCTTCGACTCATGTGCCTTGCACATATCCACCCCGCGTTACCATGATGTACAGTCGCGGAAAAATAACAAACCACCCCTCATGCGAGCAATTTTAACAGTAGAGAAAATTCAAAGATGCGTTTGACGGGAACTATCGTCTATAAATTCAAATACATAAAATGTGCATAAGGGGCCGTCTTCATATTAAATCTTCAAATTAAACCCCTATTTCGACACAATTTCGAATCTACACTGCTGGCCACCCAAATTGCAACACCAAGAAAGACAAGAGATATCACAACAAAATTTATTTTGTAGATAACATGTTGACCAAGCATCAAATGATTAAATATATAGACTTCTGTGAAGTGTGGTTCCTGCCAAAATCAGTAGCCAGAGTAGCCGCCATTGTTGGAGATCACCGCTGCCACACGCCTCGGCATTGATTCAAAGAGACTTTGGATGTGTTCTTGGGGTACAGCAGACCAAGCAGCTTCCACACGTTGCCAAAGTTGATCTGGTGTGGCAGCTGGGGATGTATTCTGGGCCAATCGTTGAGCAACCATGGACCACATGTTTTTATCGGCGAAAGATCCGGAGAGCGAGCTGGCCAGGGAAGCAATTCAATCTGGCGATTGACGAAGAACCCTTGGACAATGCGTGCCACGTGTGGTCGCGCATTATCCTGTAGAAATATGGCTGTGGGCAAGCCCTGAAGGTAAGGAAGGACAACTGGCTCCAACACCTCGGAGATGTAGCGCTGGCTGTTTAAAGTACCGGCAATGCGTACTAGAGGAGTGCGAGAGTGATATCCAATACCGCCCCATACCATAATACCCGGCGCAGGACCAGTGTGGCGGTGCATAACGCAGCTGTTCAGCATCCTCTCTCCACGGTGTCTCCAGACTCGAATCCGACCATCGTGGTGTTACAGACAGAAGCGTGACTCGTCAGTAAAGACAATTTCATTCCATTCTGCCGTCCACATCCTTCTTTCATCGCACCATTGGCGGCGGAAACGTCTGTGGTTCTGCGTCAAGGGTAGACGAAGCAATGGACGTCTTGCGGACACACCACTCTGCTGTAAACGGCGTCGAATGGTACGCGCAGACACTGGATGATGCGGTACAGACTGAATGTGCTGTGCTATGGTTCGTGATGTGGCTGAGCGATCCGTCACTGCCATACGCACAATATGTCTGTCATCACGTGAAGTGGTGCACTGAGGTGGATGCGATCGAACACGTCGGTCCGTCGTACCCTCCTGCATCCAACGATCACATATCCGCATTACAGTTGTTCGGTTTCGTCCAACACGACTACCGATTTCCCTGAAAGATAATCCACAATCTCGGTAGGCCACTATCCTTCCTCTGTCGAACTCGGATACTTGATCAAAAGATGATCGCTGTTTTCTACGAGGCATAATTGATCGTTTTTTTGAAAAAACCACAAGAAAAACACAATTGCCGTACTTGAAATCGTCGAAATCTCCCAGCCTTAAATAGCGCTTTGAAGTGGCGCCACAGGCGCGCGTGATGTGCGTCTGCGCTGAAATTCTAATCATTTGCATATCTCACCTCCGCTAATGCATGTTGTAAATTTCATATTATTTGCATGCTTCCTTCAGGGTGTTGCATTTACGGTGGCCAGCAGTGTATCAAAATTTAACTTCAGATACAAAATTTCATGTCAGTAGGTCTTACCGTTTCAAAGTTATGAGTACAGAAAGATTGGAGCTCCTAATGTTAAATCAATTTCTTGGACTCTTATGGATATCTTCCTAAATAATATTTCTATAGTGCTGATATTTTGTACCATGTTACTGTTAAACAACCCAAACAAAAATCCACGTAATATTTTATTTTATAAATAGTTTTTAGTATGCAATAATAATTATTAAATTAATGTTTGAAAAAATTACGAATTGGAACCTGACTAATTTGATGGGAAACAATTCAGGACTTCTAATATGACCATGCAAAATTTCAGCTCCTTCCAGTCGTTAGTTTTTGAAATACATTAAAGTTTTCTCATTGCGATTTTAGGGGGCAACCAAAAGTTTGAAAAACGTCTGGTAAACTTCAGGTAAAAGTTCTCGATCGTTTGCACGCGCAGGCAAATACGTTTGAAATACATCGACTTTAAAATGAAATAGACGGAGCATATACTAGCAGCTTCATGTTATTTCTTCGTTGCTCGGTTTGAAGATCTGTCACGTGGTTGTGTGTAAAATCATGAATCCCAAATTATTGATTGGTTCAAATGACTATCTGCATTAGTCTGTAAGTTAAAGTGATTAAAACACTAGTCTGCGCTTCGACAACCAATCGGCTAAGGCGGCGATTTTAAGTCCACTCTCTTCAGAGATCTTACGACAGCGACTCCGTCCACATGCTCCGTCTATTTCATTTGAAGGTCGATGTTGAAATAGTGTTCAAATTTGAAATTCGAGTAACTATAACTACAATTAATCTCAATCTACGAATAGCGATTTTCAATGTGGAGGTGACCCCTGAAATTGACAGCAAGTGTAACATTGAATATCTCCGGATAGAAGGGTCATGAAATTTCATATTTAGACTAATTTAACGATGCCGAATCTGATTAAGGCATCAAAACATGGTGTTTCCATTGGGAATTTTGTTTGTGCAAAATTTTTATATGAAGACGTCCCCTTATGCATTTTTTTTTGCATTTGAATTTGTAGAGGACGTTATTCCCTATTGAATGATATCTTTGAATTTGCTCTACTATGAATAGTGTTCGAAATAAAGGGGGTGGTTCGTTTTGTTTTCCGTGACTACCTTTTATAGTAGATGAAGTTGCACTGTCTTTCACGCAGTGGCTAGAGTTCAAAGTTTTTCGGAAGCAAGTCTTGTCTACTTGTAAAGAATTTTACTATTTGAGTCTTTCATAAATGCATCATCTCTGATATACGTAGGTCCATTTATTGAAAAACTGATTGAAGACATGAAAATGAAGATTTCTGGTCATCTCCCTGACATAAAAGTCCGAGTCCATTCAGCTGTAAGTTCCTAATTTATAAATTCTGTTTTGATGTGCTATCTGTCGAAAAGAAGTGGTATTTCTTTCCTTCTTTTCGAAAACGGTAATAAAGGTTAAAATAAATTTACCAGTAAAACATTATAAAATTTATGTTTCGTTAAAAGATAATTGGTTAATTAATTATATTTGTTATATATTGTGTATATTGTGTAGGATTAATTTCTGTCTTACGTGAAGAAACCAGTGACTGAAGACTCAATTTTGCTTTATTTTCAGCACGAATTCAACATCAAAGTACTTCTGACTGCCTTAAAAGTTTACAACAAGGAGCGACCTCCATATTGTGCAACTATACTCTTTGAATTACATGAACTGAATCAAGGCCAGAATGCTGTCCGTTTACTTTATTTAAATTCTACCACTCCGGAAAAAATGATTCAAGAGCCTCATGTACTGATACTGAATGGATGCTATGAATATTGTCCACTTGATTATTTTATAAAATATACTAAACATTTAATACCAAATGATTGGAAGAGAGAATGTGGAATTAGGTGAATTGAAATTTGAATATCACTAGGTAAGCAAAACAAATGAAAGATGCATAAATTTTCCACAACACTCTGGTACCTTTCTTATTGCCAAATATTTTGGAGTTTCAGAAAATTGAAGATTAAAAGTTGCGTAGAAGTTATTTTCACGAATTGAGTATTTAGCAGTAACTGCAACATGTAACTCTAGTCTTATACAAATTAATTATACCATTTTTCTAAGTACACTCTAAGTAAAAACGGATGATAATTTTCTTAAACTTATGTAATAGAAAATTATTTTAAATATATAAAAAAGACTAATAAACTATCCTCAGATATCGAATTAAGAATTGGTAAATTAATTGTGTTCTGCGTAAGTGACAATATTCTGAAAATCATTTGAACCCTCCTAATCTCGTATCTCTGTTATAATAATATGGATTCAGAACCTCAATTTGAAATCACGTAATTTGAAATATTTTCCTTTAAATTGTCATTGTTGATGCACAATTGGCTTGATTTTATTTACTTAATGTGAGATTTAATCAATTGTAAACATTTTAATATATTTCTTATTCAGAGATGTATTTCTCTTCTAGCAACAGATGAAAATTTGTGAGTCGACGATACTGAAAATATGCATCTCAACATATTGTGTGCGAGAGCACTTAGATTTTAAAGTTATCATAGGCTTTAGTGCTTCCATTAGTAAAACAAGAATTAAAGTATTGACTTCTCTTTGAATTGCATTTTCAACATTCTATGAGACAGGCCATTAATAAAATAATAACATCAAGTGATTTATGTCTATAGCTACATTTATTTGTATGTGATAAAATTTATTAATACTTATATCCAATATTGATTTTTCCCAATTAACAATTTCCCTCGAGGTCACATCTTTAGGTTTGTACGGGCTTCATGAACCCGAGGTACCTGAGTGAACTGGTCTTCTCCCATGGGTTTACTGTCTTTAGTAAACAAGGGAATTACTCCCGGGGTACCCAAGCGATGTTTTCTCTTTTCCTCCTACTCTATCTCCCACCCCCTCTTGTTTTCCCCTTTCATGTGTCTTGTGAACAGCATTGAAATTATGAACAATTTTGCTTTGAAATCCAATTATCATATATCGTCATCAATCATATCCATCATATCAAGATTCCATTTTGAGTTTTCCAATTTGATTTGCTTTTTTAAAAAAGATTCCCGTCACTGTGAGTTATGTTTAATCTTTACTTTATAAAATGTCAGTACTTTTTATGACCCGCATGTTTGCCGTGTGCGGCTTCCAGTATCGGGGGAAAATGGAATCCTGGGGCACCTGATGCGTGCCTTTGGCCCATGCTCCAACGTAGACGGGTGATCAGAATGAGCCCGCTCTGGTCAATAGGCTCACTTAGGTTCTCTGGGTTTCACCACTTCAGAGTGCTTAGCCCCTGTCGTGCTGGACTTCACTGGTCTTAAGTATTTTGGGTTATTGCTTACAGCTAGGGATGCCCTGGATGAACCGGCGGATCCACATCCCTTGTTTGGATTGTCCATCTTCGACTGTTTAAATTTCATTTTTAAAAATTTAAGCATTTCTTATTTTGTACATATGTAAATTAAATTCTTCAGTCTCATTAGTTATGCCTCAGATGATGATCTTGTTTTTATTATCCGTTTAAATATTTTTATTCTCATCTACACATTTTACATGTTTTAAATCTACCTTTTATTTTTGAATTCATTTTTAAATGTTTTATTCTTGGACTATTCTGTCGTGTTTGGCGCAGCTTGTCCACTTTTGAACCTTGCGTCATAAAACCTCAACATCCAATCCTAATATATGTAGATGATGTGTTTACAGGTTTTGTGCTAATACATTTCATGAACTATGAACAGATTTTTAAAGTTTTCTAATTTGAAATTTATCTGAAGCCTTTCTTAAAAAAATTTCAATAGCTCAACTAAGAACGTTAAAAAAAGAATAGCAGGAAGCACAAGCGTATTATACAATTTTAAAAGGTCTGTTAATTAGAATCGCGGATTAGCATACATAGGGTTGCGATTTCGAAACTATGCAACAAAAGACCATCTTGGACGTGAGGGCTGGTGCACGTTAACTCTGTCGTGGTCTTAAATGTCCTCACGTTGGCGTGGTGTGAAAGTTTGGAGAGTGGGGTGCCAGCTCAGGTATCGACTTGTCGTTTGATCGTTCAAAATTTAGCAGTGTTGTCCTCGGATCTTTCTCTTCTGGAAGGATCTCGGACCACCACCAATAGCCCGTTGTGTTGCTCAAGTGCGTTAAGTACACCCTCCTCCGCAACCCTCCGGTTTGCTAATCAGCGACTCTACCAGCTGGACTACTAGAGCCCTTTCGTCTGTCGGGAGGATAGTCGTCTGATTACTCCTCGCTACGGGAGGACGCTCGTTGTGTTGCTCCAGTGTGACGTTAATTAAAATACACTACGGAGAGGACACGAACATAAATCGATTCACACACATCATTTGATTAGTCCTCTTGAAGTTAGTCTCCAATGAAGTTTATTGTATTATTTAAGGAATGCGCACTTTATGCTAGTTTAAGAGCAACGAACGCATCAATTGCAGAGTATTGAATTTCAGCGAACTTCCGCATCATAATTAATAGGAGAGTTTATAATTTATTGATGAAAAACTGAAAAGAGTAAAGATAAGTTAACTTATCTTGCACTTGGAGAAAGGAAATAAGAGAATGGAAAGTAAAGAATTTAATGTAACTGATACAAAAGTCAATCAGGTCCGAAAAAAAAAGTGGAAACGCAAGAGCTTTGGAGATGATTTAGGAGTTTATATGGGGAGAATTTAATTGGGGGTAGGGCGTTTATATTGGATTCCCATCTGAATCTATATTTGCACATTGTCTTTATGGGCGTTGTGGGAAGGTGTATTCTTTTTTCAAGCGAAATCTGGGTTTTTTCTGGACAACAATATCGGGATCGTAGGGGTGGATATTTTGGAATAGTCGTTTGGAACATGAGCGATTTTATTGAAGAATCCGGTAGGGAATACGGCTTTAATAAATTCGGTAACTCACGTAAATTCATGTAGCTAATTCAGTTCCAAGTCGTTTGGAATGTGAGGGGGGGGTATTTCAATTAACGTCACACTGGAGCAACACAATGGGCTATTGGTGACGGTCCGGGATCAATCCCAAAGGGAAAGATCCGAGGACAACACCTCGTAATTTTGAACCATGGTCAGATGACGAGGCAACACCTGAGCTGGCACCCCACTCTCCAAACTTCCACACCACGCCAACGTGAGGACATTTGAGGCCACGACAGATTTAACGTGCACCTGGAATGTGAGGGATTTTATTCTATAATCTTTTAGATAAGGGTTTTTTTAATAAATTCGTTCAGTTTTTAAGTCGTAAAATTTCAGGGCGGACATAATAGGGGCATTAACCATTTGGAGAAGAGCCAGACTACAAAAAAGCCAAATAGAAATTCGAGGCATGCAGACGAAAATGTTTACTCTAATCGACCTGTTTAAATAGACAGCTTGGGGGTGGAATGGTTGTTAAAAAACCTCCGAAGGTCACGTTGGGGCTTGGGAATCCGTTTAAGTCGATTGTCTATCGAAGTGCGAACCATGTTTTTAATCATGTCCGATAATCGTATTAACCAGTCAATAATCGGTCCTTTCTCATCTGACCGTGATTCAAAATTACGTGGTGCTGTCCTCGGATCTTTACCATCGGGTTTGATTCCGAACCGGCGCAAATAGCCCGTTGTGTTGCTCCAGTCTGACGTTAATTAAAATACCTATCCTTCAATTCGTGATTTTTCCCAACACCACGTGCCAGCTCAGGTGTTGCCTCGTCATCTGACCGTGGTTCAGGGCCGCGGTGGCCCGGTTGGAAGAGTAACGAACTAGCAACCGAAGGGTTGCGAGTTCGAATCCAGCCAAACACCGTCGTGTACAAAGGGGGCTGGTGCACGTTAAATCTGTCGTGGCCTCAAATGTCCTCACGTTGGCGTGGTGTGGAAGTTTGGAGAGTGGGGTGCCAGCTCAGGTGTTGCCTCGTCATCTGACCGTGGTTCAAAATTACGTGGTGTTGTCCTCGGATCTTTCCCTTTGGGATTGATCCCGGACCGTCACCAATAGCCCATTGTGTTGCTCCAGTGTGACGTTAATTGAAATACCCAAATACCCAACCCTGACCGTGGTTCAAAATTACGTGGTGTTGTCCTCGGATCTTTCCCTTTGGGATTGATCCCGGACCGTCACCAATAGCCCGTTGTGTTGCTCCAGTGTGACGTTAATTGAAATACCCCCCAACACCACGTTGGCGTGGTGTGGAAGTTTGGAGAGTGGGGTGCCAGCTCAGGTGTTACCTCGTCATCTGACCGTGGTTCAAAATTACGTGGTATTGTCCTCGGATCTTTCCCTTTGGGATTGATCCCGGACCGTCACCAATAGCCCATTGTGTTGCTCCAGTGTGACGTTAATTGAAATACCCCAACACCACGTGCCAATAGCCCGTTGTGTTGCTCCAGTGTGACGTTAATTGAAATACCCTCCAACACCACGTGTCAAATTTCTAACCAAACGATCGAGAAAAATAACTTGAAGCTGCTCGCACATACTCCGTCTTTGTTTTTCGTTGTGTGGAAATTCGGAGTGGGGTGCCAGGTCAGGTGTTGTCCTCGGTCATCTGACAGTTCAAAATTACGATGCTATTTTCTTCAGTAGGTCGATGTTTACTCCCGGCACACGGAAATAGCCCGGTGTTTTGTTCCTTTGCGACGTTAAATTATTCCGCGGCCTTTCAATCTCGAAAGGCCGCCGTAGCCAGATTGGAAGAGCAACGGATTAGCAATCGGAGGGTTGCGAGTTCGAATCCAGCCAAAGACCGTTGTGTACAAAGGCACGTTAAATCCGTCGTGGCCTCAAATGTCTTTACGTTGGCGTGTTGTGGACGTTTGGAGAGGGTGTCAGCTGAGGTGTTGCCTCGTCATCTGACTGATTCAAAATTACGTGGTGTCATCCTCTAATAGCCCGTTGTGTTGCTCCAGTGTGACATTAATTAAAATACCTACATATCTACCTACCGTTTGAGATTAATCCCGGAGCATCGTCAATAGCCCGATATACTGCTTCAATGCGACGTTAATTAAATACTTTCTTACCCGGCACACGGAAGTGTTTATCTGAGCCTGTTGGCAACAGTAATTTCTGTTTTGGAAACAAGTCTGAAACTGAGTCTGAATCGGAATGATCGCTAATCAATTGTTTTATTTATATTGTCTTTACTGAGGCGCAATGGACACTTCACAAAATTTTTTAAACTTGACTCCATAAAACTCACTCCTTTGAAATACTGAACTGTTGATATAATGTCGGATTGCAATTGAATTTTGCATATTTTTCTGCTTAAGAAATGTCAAATGATTAGTGTTTAGTCGTGAACTAGGAACGATAATTAACATTTTTACACTTTCTCATTTTAACTGATTTTAACTAGTTTTTTAAATTTTAATAATGCGATTTTTTGTGTATTTTGACTGATATTGTGTTTTACTTTAATGTTTCATACAAATTTCAAAAGCGTGGTGATATTCCATCAATGGTTACACACACAGTTGTAAAATGTTCGAAATATCTAGTGTAAGCAGCAAAGACCAATTTTTAGAGCAAGCTAAAGCTGCTCGTTTGGAGCGGGCTCATGAGCGAAAGAAAGAACAGGCAACTTTAACTATTCAGGTAAAATGGCTGTGATGAAATCAAATATTTAATTATAAATTCTTTCCCATGTATTGGATTGTCTTCAATAGGGTGAACCGGGTAGTAATTGGTTATTTAGAGAACATTATTCACGAAAAAGTTCCACTAGAGTTATTTGCTATTGCAATTTTTAGAATTTTACACTTTTTGTTATAAGGAAGTTGATTAAAATTAGCTAACAATTAATAGCTCAATAGAATTTTTAAAGATCATTATGGCGATTTTATGAGTAATTGACCACTATGGATTTTTAAAATGAAATTTGAATTGACACATTTATGTAAATATCGTACTGATCATGAGTATATTTCTAAGAAATATAGCTAGGCTAAATATTTGTTACATAATATTCTAAGTTAAACTACTAGGAATACACAAGAACTATAGAATATTGAATAAGTAAACATGATAATAGGTAGTACCAATATCAAACAAGTAAACATGATAATCGTTAGTACCAATTTTAAATAAGTAAACGAGCTAAAATATGTAATAAACTATTAAACAAGTAAATGTGTTGCAATAATATTAAAAATTCTTTGGCATTAATTGTAGCATAAACTAAAGTCAATCACTTAATCTCTACCAATTTCTCTAAAACTTTTAACACAAACAAAATTGACTTCATTGGCATCAGACAAATCATCCAATCCAAAAAACTACAAAGTATGCCTCTTTGGAAAAAGTTATATGATATGTTTTGCATAAGGTGACCATTTGTAGGGGATTTACCAGGACAGTACTTGTTTTTGGGTCACCCGTCCTGGTAAGTCGTGAGATGTAACCAGTACACTTTTTAAGAATTCAAAGTCAAAATAGTTAATTTATCAAAATAAATTGTAATATGAATATTATTTTACATGTCAGTTCATTTTGTTTGGCTTTCGGGAATACTCAAGATTCGACTCGTGTCTTATTCCCTACTCTGTTGCATCTTGCACATCAAGTCAGTCATGCTCGGGGGCTCAAGTGTTGATCTTTTTCCCTCCCACTCCTCGTCGCTTTGTATTTGAGTGAACGAGAGGAATAATTCAAATTTATCTGTTGTCATTTGTTTGTAAATTGTAACGCTCCTCTGCTTTGACACGAAGCGAAGCCCAGTTTGCTGAATATTTCATTATTTATTTATTTTTCACACTCGTCACTCATGGCTTCAAAACGACAAAAATGCGTATTCGATGACGAGTTAAAATTGAAATACACTTTCCTCAAATTATTCAATGATAACAATAGCGAGGTGTATGAAATGTAAAAGTGTATTTTCTATTGCAAACAGTGGAAAAACTGACAGTAAAATCCACATACATACAGTCAAACACAAAAAACAAAAAGGCAGTGTCTGCAGCAATTACGAGTACGAGTGTGACATATTTCACAAGAAAAAACATTTGATAATGCTGAAAATACTAGCTGCAGCCAAAGGTTTATGAGCGTATCACTGTAATACATAATCACACATTCCGATCAATGGATTGCACCTGCAAATTGATCAAATAATGTTTTGGTCCTAAGTTTACATGTTGTCGAACAAAATGCAAGACAATTGTTACGGATGTGCTGGTGCCCTATGCAAAACAATTGTTGGAAGAGAATTCAAATGCTACACGCTTTATTTCCATATATTTGGATGCATCAAATCACAAGGAAATAAAATTTATGCCTATAATTTGATATTTTTTTATAAAGTCTGGAATACAAGTAAAAGTTTTGGAAGTGAGAGACGTTCCAGGTGAAACCTCTGACATTGTCACTAATTATATTTTGGAAATCTTGGAAAAAAACATCGTTTAGAAACCGAGATACTTGGTTTTTGTGCTGATAACACAAATAATAATTTTTGAGGATCATGAAGGAAGAGGAAAAAAATGTTTTTAGCAAGCTCAAATCACGTTTGGGTGGCAGAGAGCTTGGAATAGGTTGTGTGGCACATATTTTGAACAATGGCTATACAAACAGCTGCTGACTGTATACCAATTGATGTGCGAGCTTTCAACAAAATTTATTCATACTTTTATATGTATACAGTGCGCGTTCATGGATTGAAAGAATTTTGTAAATTCGTGGACATTGAATATAAAAAAGTTTTGGGATATGTTGTCACACGATGGTTATCATTACGACCCGCGATTAAATGTGTCCTACAAATTTTTCCCACATTGAAATCATATTTTATCTCAAACGAGAAGTGCCCCACAATTATCAAAAGTTATTTTGAAAATCCAGAGACAGAGTCATGGCATTATTTTTTGCATAACGTTTCAACAATGCAATATTGAAAATGGAGGGACAAGAGATTTCTATTATAGAAACTAACCTTATTTACAGTGACTTTAAAATGAAATTGACTGATAGAAAAGCAAATGTTTTCTTACCGTTATATGTGCAACAAAATTTGAAGCAGCTTGAGAAAGAAGGAATATTAAAATCTGCTATTTTCGAAGAAAGAGTGATGGAGTTCTATGACTCATATATTCAATATTTAGAGGAATGGAAAGAATCTATTGAGCAAACTGAAAAATTCAATTGGATTTTATTAAACACAAAACCTACCCAAGACAACATTCAAATTTGTAGTGATTTTATTCTTCAGCACTTTCCTAAAGTTAATATATCATAAGATGAACTATTTGATGAAACTTGTTTTGTTCTATGATACATCACAGATGAAAAAATATCACACTGGAAGCAAAATTCTGTATCACTATTGTGCAGATGGATCGAAACATTCAAAGCTTTCAGCGACAATAATGTACCTTGCAAAATATTGGCAAATGAGTAGAATATTGTCTCTGTTTACCTGGAGCAAATGCACCTGCCGAATGTCTTTTCTTTGATGACCAATATTTGGTCCAGTAATAAAATGCAATTAAATATTGAAACTGAAATGTTTACTAATAACTAAGTATAATTTTAGCCAGTCTGGAATTTTATATAAACAAATTCAAGGAAAGAAACTATTATTAAAGTCAATCTACTCATCTCAAAAATATAAAAACAAATTAAAATGTAGATTGGACACATCAAAAAAATTTTTATTTTCAGTGTGTCCATGACTGTCTAATGTTTTTAATAATTGAAATATTTAGAAATATACATATATTTATATTTTTTGAAAAAAATGTCCTGGTTTTGAGTTTCGACAAAATGGTCACCTTAGTTTTGCAGCCTATCATATTTAACTGGTGCTTTTTATTCCACATTTATTTTCATTTTACCTTTCTCAGCTTCACTTAGATATGCAATTGCATGTGACAATTTCTTTTCCTTTTTGAATCTTTTGAGACTCACTTGGCATACTAGATTTTGGCATACATGATTTTGGCATACATGATTTTGGCATGCATGATCTTGGCATACATGATCTTGGCATACAGGACTAACATACAAAAGTTTTAATGGAAATTGGAATACTAAGACTTACAATTTTCATTGCTTCTACATTTATCCTCTGTTTAATGCTTTTTTCTTCATTTTTAGTTTGGTAGATGTTGTCTTTTTACTTTTGCATTTCAATTTCTTCAGGTTTTTCACCTTTCCCACTTCATGATTTTGAATTCTCGAGAATGCTGACAACTTAATCGTTGACTTAGAGCAGAAACTCATTAACTGACAAACTTTTTTTTTACTGTACAGCTGTTTAAAGACTGATTATTAGTTTTTTGATTTAAAAAATGAAAATATAAGCATTTTTAATAATGCAGTATGTATTCTAAGTAGATTATATTATGACTGCATTTCTGATCTTGAAAATAAGCATTTAGTGTTGCTGAAAAAATGTCAGATAATGAGTTTCTGCTCTAAGCTGATAATATATTGTATTCCAGTAATTGATCAGCTGTACCAGTGTTTGACCAGGTGGTCAAATATGAGCTTAAAAATTACCAGGTGGTCAAATACTGGATATAGGCCTATTTCTATATCTAATTTTCCCAAAACAACTGCCTAACACTTAGTTATGAAATATAAAACTTTGAATTTAAAATCAAAGTTTGCCTAAAAACCCAGTAATTGACCAATTTGGTGAATTACTGGAACACATGCAGCTTTATCCTATCAGTGGATTGACCACAATGTTTATGACTTAAACTTAATTCAGATATGAATAGCTACTATATCAAAATAAGATATATTTACTTATCTCTATGCTAAGCTCTAGTTCCGAATAAGAAATAGAATTGAGATGAATTCAGATTAAGACATCACTCTTCAGAATAAATCCACTTTTCTGAAATTTCATAGATTCTAATCATGTTAAAATGCCTGGCTAACTTAACCCTCCAAGTGATTTTCATGAGATATCTTGTTCATCAATATCTGACCAATTTTGCTAATGATGAAATATCTAGTCATCAAGATATTGTTGACTTTTTATGATGAGATTAAGGCTGATAAGTTTTTTCTAATGACGAGATATCTCATCCATCAAGATTTGGTCACATTTCTCTAATGATGAGGTACCTTATCGAGACAACCATCTTGAGGGTTAAAACCTCTAAAAGTGAACTTGGCAAAGGTCGCAACACACATATCTACCTTCTTTTCAGAGCTGCATACAGTATTTTACCCCTTATTCGATAAGTATTGAAAAAATTTGAGTGTTTGCATTAGTTTATAAGCTCATGACTATTGTATTATTGTTTAGGCTTATGTTCGAGGGCATATTGCTCGTCAGAAGCTGAAAACTGATGTTTGGAAAGAATTCGATGAAGCCTTCCTGGATTTCACTGAAACACATAAGTTATCTCCTGGTATGTATTATACACATACAAATTATTCTATTCATTCAAACTTCATTTAATACACTTAAAAGGGTTTATTATTTAAATTACACTCACTTTGGTTTTGTTACTTTAATATAGCCATTGATATGTATAAAATGATACGAAGACTTATGTTTGTTATCAGTGATGAAAGTAGTGACCGAGAGGTTAGTGAAAAATGCACTTTCTTTTTTCTGTTAGATAAAATATATTTGTGAATGCATCTGCAGGAAATGTTTGAATTTTTTGTTTCAGAGATTTGAAAAAATTTGTAAATATATCATTGCAAGTATAGAAAGCGAGTCTTTAAAAGTAAGTCCAATTTTTTCTTTATATTTAGAATGGTAGTAAAACTATATTTTTTAAATGAAAAAGTGATGATTTTTATTTTCAGTTTTGAAATTTTTCAATATTTATTTCAATTTAATAACTTCCCCAAATTAAAAATCATTAATTTTTGTTTTGTTTGCATTTCTTCCTTATCTGCAAGATCCATGTATGTAGCATTAACCCATTTAAAAAATATAGTTTGGCATATTACTTTTTCGCTTTCTTTTATAGTTTCGTCCCCACAGGCCTTAAAACATCTTAAAAAGGCCTGATTTTTCACTTTAGTTTCTAAGTGCCCTTAAAAAGCCTCTACTGAAAGTACTTAAAAAATCAGCCTTAATTTTTATTAGGACACTGTATATTGTGTTTCACCTACATTCAAAGCCAAGGTCAACCATCACTAAAAATTGATGACCACTAGGGAGTTAATCTATGTGAAATGTAAACTTCAAAAAGAAAAATAGCCTTAAAGAGGCCCTAATTTTTCTCTTGCTTTATGAGTAGGAATTGTGATAACATAGTTTTGTTTTTATTGATTTAGAAAAGTTACATTGCTGTGGCCTTCAACAAAGAACTTGCAGTGGCATGGATACATCATTTAAAAACTTTATTATGGCAGTGTTGTATATATTTAAAGACTTTAAAAGTAAGTACTACATTATGTTAAGTACTTCAAAAGTATATACTCTGCATTAAAATGTAACAAAAATGAATTCAAATGAAAGGTGATCTGAGGTCAATTCTAGATATTGCCAATTCTATTTCTTAAGTGTGATTTCATTATAATTTATATGCATCCAATTTAATTTGTATCAATGAATGTTTATAATAAAGCTTGATGTCATGTGTTTTGCTTTTAATAAATGCTTTCACTTTATCCAGAGCAATTGTAACATTAAGGATGTAAAACTTGAAGAAGACATGTGTTTTGATTGTGAATAATTTCAGTTCGCAATATACATTGAAGATTTTATTAAGTAATTACCTTATATAGTATCTCTTGTAATGACCACCTTCTGGAATGGAAACTGAAGCTCACATGAATACAATGCAAATTTTACACCAACTAAGTGATACGTAATACTTGATGTTCTCCTTTACTGTTTAATATTATCATAATTAGCTGGGGAAAGTTAGTTTGCTCACTTCCTAAAGCTATTACCTACTGGAATGTCATTGTGATTTGAAACAGTGATGGCTAAGTTACCATCGCTGATTCTGTCTTACCTATATAATTTGCGTACAGCATTGAATAGACATGATACTTGTTCTGTTTTCAGAATGCATGTTTTAGAATTGTTGACAATTATTAAATGAATTATTCTAGCTATATTACCCAACCAAACCAAAGATCTTGCTAATCACTTGAAAACTGAAATTGTGAGAATTATAGTTCATGCTGTTCTGAAACTACTACATGCTTTTTCAAGCATTATATGCATGGCTTCAAAGCATCATATGAATCAAAATAATAATGGTTGAGATTCAGAGAGGGGGCATGCACAAAAGCACTTATCTGTCAACAGTAGGGGGTTGGATTTTATGGCACAATTATCCATATTTTTCCAAGCTGTGCCAAACAACAACTTTCATTAGGATCTTAACTTCTAAATTGAAGATGTAAAAATGCTAATACTTTTATTACTCAATGTTCCCTCTAACCTTTATCTTTTTCTGAAATGTGCCAATAGTTATTCTCCTTGATATCCTAAAATTGGGTTATCTTTTGTTTACTCATTACAGCCAGAATGGTCTCAAGATGTGAAGCCTATGATGCTATACCTCCACATGCTGGTGTCTTTCACAAGCATTGGGACGTGGAAAGTTTTAAATAGTAAACAAGGTAAATATGTCTTTCTTTTCTTTTAACTTGTTTCTTTCCCTATGATGAATTTTATTTAAATAACCCTACACTTTAAATTAATTTTCAGTTTGCCATATTAACATGTAGTATTAAATTATTTTCATTGAATAATATTAATGAATTTTCTTAAACCTGAACTTTTAAAAATGCTTCATTTTTAAAAATACTGTAATGGGTCCATTTGTTATGTGTGATGCATGATTATCTACATCAAACTTGCTATCCTAGATAGATTTACTAGAACTGGATACTAGAATTTGCTATCATAGCTTGATAGATTATAACCTGCAGATGTAAAACCATTTTTAAACACTTCCAGAGCTATTGTAATCGGTTTTGGTATTTTTTGTTGATTAGAAAGATAAAATAAAACGAGATTTAAAGGTGGCATTGTTAAAATTTGTGAGAAAAAGGTATTACCTTAATTGTTATTTGAAATTTTTTATTTTATTGTGCCATAAAAAGTAGCAATAAGCTCATTACCATTTTATTCCTTTGTATTGATCAGTAACTTGTTCTTAGTAAAGACTATTGTTACACTTAGTGTCTTATTTGAACAGAAAACTATCTTCCCAATTATTTAAATATGCTCAGTAATTGGTCACTTTGATGAAATTTTTCAAATATAGTTTCGTACCTTATAGAATTAATTTTCATACCTTTTTTAAATATCCTATAAAAGACAAATTTATTTTGAATTTTTTTTGTTAGTTGGATAAGGCTTTCTGTTAATTGACATGGTACTTCTAAATCTAATTGTAAACATTTTGTTTAATTCATAGCAATGATTGTTTTAAATATGTATTAAATATTTCCAACTTGTTTGCACAAAGCATAACTCTTTAATATTTGATCTTGGCATGCTCATTTTTGTGATTTTTTTTTGTTTTTCAATATATAAAATGATATCACTATCAAAACAAATATCTCTGTTAACATCTAGGCATTTGAGATTGTTGATACTGAATTATTGTTTTGTATCTTTTAAATATTTAAAAAATTTAAAATAATGTTATGCCAATAGAGAAAAAAAATGGTGAAAATTTTGTGGTGAATTAATTGAGTTTTTGATATTAATAGGTGAAACTTTGAAACCAGCAATGAACCAGTTGTGTGCTAATATCATGGGGCACTTGGTGACAAAAGGTCTTTACTCTGTTTTACAAACAATTTTATTAAAAGGTTTAGTTAGAGTGAAGCCATGTTTAAAAAAAGCTACCCTTCTGGCAATCACAAATTTGTCAATTCGGTAAGTATTACAAAAAAGTGCAAAAGTGCAGTCATTTTCAATACCTTTATGTTACAAACAGCTATAAAATAAATGAGAGGCTTATCTCAGTTTATATAGCAAGTATCAATATTAATGAATGAAATATTACAATAATTTAACTCTTATGTAGCATTGAAAACTTATTTATTGTATTGAAATTCTTATTTTATTGATACATTTCTGTGGCTCTACTATTTTCAAATAAAATGTAGTAGCGGGAAATTACTTAACATATGCTGGAGCAAACTAATATTTCCTATTCCTTGTGACTTTTCAAAATATTTACAATCAGGAATATTGCTATCTAATTAATATTATAATATTCAAAATAATTTTAGCAAAGATAATGTATGTTTTACTTTCTATCCTGTAGCTATTCATTTTATTTGGTTTCATTTCATGTTTTATGCAAAGTGAGCCAGTGAAAATATACTAAAATGACTCATTGTTGTCACCACACATTAAGTTTGAATTAATTGCATTTAAAATATTTTAATAAATAAACACAGCGCCTAACTTTTATAGTGGTTATAGACTGCTTGTCTGCCACCCAGTAGATCCCGTGTTTGAATCCTGTTTCTTAAGTACTTGGATGTTGGTGATTGTTCCTGTTAGTAGTATCAGTGTTTTTTCACTGAATGCTCTTTCACTAATAGCCACCAAAGAGGTAGGTCAGTGATTGGACTATAGTGACTCACTCTCCCATAATTCCCAGAACTTCCTTATTAGAGCTAATTTTTTGGATCCTCTTAGCTCATGTATCAATTTGTCCTGTATATTTCAATAATAATCAAGATCAAGATGTATAAATTATATACTACTCTCATCAAATATATTCTGGTAAGAGTGTACAAATTTGTGGAGACTAAATCTCTTAAATTCATGGCTGAAATTTGGTCACTCTAGATTGGGCATTAGTAAAACAGATCAATGAACAGACCAACTATTTTGTTTCTAGTGTTCAATTTTTTAAGCACCCATCATTGAAGTAAAAATATTTCCTTCAAACTGATTTGTTTTACAAGAAGCATAAAGCATCATAACTGCTGAACTGTACTCCTTTAGATCATTATTTCCTTAAATTATGCTTGATAAATAAAAAAAAGGTGTTTATAATTTAACTTCGATTAATTTTTGTTGCAGTAAATAATATTGCTTATTTTTTCATCCTTGCAGTCCTGTTGTATCCTCGCAGTTTTCCAACAACTTGATGAATCTCTTTCTTCTGCATGTTCTATCAGTTCCAGCTCTTGTACTGCATTTTCACAACTCTGCTCCTGAGGTAGTCATCTTTTGTTTTGAGAAATAGCCTTATATCTCATAAGAATTGTGATTTTGTTTTCTCCTTATACATTTTTAAACTAACGCCCTACCAGTGGCTAAACCGCTAAAACAGACATTGCTCTAAATAAGCTGGTTGATTGGAGTTATGAGTTCGAATCTCGCATGTGCTGATGCAGAGTTGGTTGCTTGAAGTTTACTGGTTTCAAGATGACAAGTAAGTGCAAGCCAGGGGGGGGGGCTCCCCAAAAATTCTCCTGGAAGGCAAGTCCCCCACAGTTCACAGGGTGTGATTTGGCTGCATCTCCCATGGTGCCCTGAGGTAACGCACATATGCCAAATTCTTGCCAATTAGTGCTTGAAGGATCATATGATAATGAAGCCTGACACTGAGATTAAATGAAAATGTTACGAAGGAAAACTTTATTGTTTTGAAATGTTTTCAATAGATGACAATATAAGTATAAAACAATTAAGTTAGGCATTATAAAAGTTTTTATGTTAAGATTTCAAATTTGAAGTTTTAAAAATAATTGGCTCATTCCATTCATCTTTTAGTGTAACTAACTATACATTACCACATGATTCTCTTTTTCTGTAGTGTTGTTTCTTTGCTGTTCTACTTATAATATGCTTATTTTATTAATTGCAAATATGCTACTAAAAATGCATGAATGTGAATATTTAAAATAAAAGTTATTGAATATACTTGTACTTTTATATAATCATTCAACTGTCCAAGAAGAATTCTTTTAAATAAATAAATTCCCACAAATTTAATGCACTTCACAAAATATCATTTTTGTAATAGTTTTTGACTGATTGATTGCAGACTGGTACTACAACGAAATATTTTCTGCATAAAAATGTATTGTTTATTTCCTAAAACTTGTTTGATTTTGTCATCACTATAAATCTTTCTATATTGCAGTGCTTAGCAATATTTTCAAGTCACGAAATTTTTAAACATTCTTTGGATTTGCTGGTCTCTGAGCAAAACACAAGGATACTTTTCAACGCACTTGAAGGAAATTATGCTCTCTGTCTTATAGGTGAGTA
Organism: Meta bourneti; assembly: GCA_933210815.1. Taxonomy (NCBI): domain Eukaryota; kingdom Metazoa; phylum Arthropoda; class Arachnida; order Araneae; family Tetragnathidae; genus Meta; species Meta bourneti. Next base: position 87,390,303 of record OW119929.1, read on the forward strand.
TTATAGAATGATAATTTTATGAATTTCTGAATTAACGTACGAAATGTGTCTTATTAAAACTGAGCAAATGTTCTTGAAATTAGCCCAATTAACATCAAGGATCTAAGATGGTACTGCCATCATCTGTCATCTTTTATTTATCTGTTTTTCTACTATTATATAAATGAAAGGCCTGGTAGTCTAGTGGTAACGCCACACTACAGGTCAGGGGTTCGATCCTCTGGCTGGGCAAGGTTGACTCAGCCTTTCATCCCTTTGAGGGTCGATAAAATGAGTACCAAGCATGCTTGGGTAGCGAGTTCGAATCCAACCAAAGACCATCGTATACAAAGGCGGGACTGGTGAATGTTAAATCTATCGTGGCCTCAAATATCCTCACATTGGCTTGGTGTGGGGTGCCAGCTCAGGTGTGACCTCATCATCTGACCGTGGTTTAAATTACGTGGTGGTGTTCTCCGACCTATCCCTTCGGGGGTTGATCCTGGACTGTTGCCAAGAGCCCATTGTGTTGCTCCAGTGCGATGTTAATTAAATACCTTTTCCCTTATGAAGACCACCCCCTGTTACCCACACTCACACACAACAAAACTTTTAAACTTTAAATTAAATGCTTACTGGTCATTTCAGAACAAATGTTGATTACAAAATATATTTTATAACATTCAATCCAGACTTCTATATGGTTCTATGCTGGTTCTTGATTTGTGAGTGGAATAAAGAAAAAGTGTTGGAATTTTTTAATGTCCTGATTCATAGATAAAATTACTTTAATCACCCTTGACACTGATTAAATTAAATGAATTTTTTCATGATTTTTTTTGCAAAACTATTTTACCTATGTTTAGATTTTTGTTTTTACTTTTGTATATATTAAATGTGTAGTAATACACAATAGAAATAAAAATTTATATGATAGCCAGAAAAAATACCACATGTATTTAAAATTTAATAGAGCAATTTGATACCAGGACATTGTAATCTTTGGAAATGAGCAAGCGGACCATCTTGCTATAAAGGTGAAATTGCTACAGCATTCCAAATGATGAGACTTCATTTTGGAAAATAAAACTTCCTAAAACACTCCTTGACATCAAATTACCAGCACATTCTTTCAAATAGAATAAATACAAAATGCTTAAAAAGTGAATGGTGGCTCAGGAATATATCTGACAAGCCTTGGGAAGGGGGGTAGTTATGACTCTCCACCTGGTAATAGGTAAAAACTGCCTTACTGCTCATTTGCATCACAGGTATCTCCACTGAGCATTTGTATCCTGCATATCAAAGTATAAATAATATTTGCCTATTTGTTAATTTTTATTGCTTTTTTCATGTTTTTATTTGGTCTTAATATTCATTTGTGAAACATGACTAATTTGTTCATATACAATTTAACAAATGTTTTTCTCTTTCAACACCAGCTAATCTTATACATTTAGGACATTCTGATCATGAGGTAAGTTTTGTTTAAGTCTGTATTACATTAAAAACTTGTTAAATCAAGGATCATTTTCATACTTTGAGTAAATTTGATAGAAATTTTATTTCTAGTTTTGATGCGTTTTCATAGTACTATGATTTTCCTGTGTTTTAAAATTGTAAATTCTAAAATACATTCTCATTATTTTTGCAGTTTATGTGTTCTACTTTGCATCCAAAATTGGTTAATAGCCACCAATTAATTTGATAAAATCAAACAGGAGAAAATATTTTGGACTGACTTCATTCTATTTCATCAAATTTAACTAATTCCTTCGATATTTACAAGCTTTGTAGAAATTCAAATCACATTAATAATCAGGATTGAGGATGAATTATTATTTTACAACCTACCTGCAGTTGTTAAACAATACATGTATTTGATAAATTCTACCTAAAATTTCTTTAATGCTAAATTTATAAGTACTATTTTAATATATAAAACTTCATTTAAGGGTAATAACACCTATTTGCTGATTTTATGTTGAGTTTATGTTTTTCAAATTACTTTTATGCAATGAACTCTGCTAATTTTTGTTTATTTATGAACTTTTTGTTTATTTTACAAAATCTCGCAAATCCCTTCTGAAATTTTCTTGTAAAGCAGACACTATCGAGAAGAATTAAAATTTCGAACATAATTTTATTTATGTGATGTAGTTTATGCAAACTGCTATAATGAACTGTTCAAACCTTTGTATGCTAGGAACCAGTTAAAAAGTAACATGTTTTAGGCCTGAAGTTTATCACCATTTACAAATCTCATTATTTTACAAAACATTCTTTAATTAAAGTTTTTTCATTTTGTTTGAAGTGCTATTTTTGTAAAGTTATGAATATACAAAAACCAAGACATCAAATCTTATGTTTCTGTTCTTAAAATGCTAATTGTGTTTTATCTTATCCTATCTAAATTTTTCATGTTTTTTTTCAGAATCTCCAATCAAATTTATTAGATTTCATAGTAAGTCCATTTTATGTATCTTACATTCTATTATTATGAATCTGTTATTATCATTTGCATTCATCCTTTTGCCATATCTGGTATCTTCTGATTTTTAATGCTTTTCTTAGAATGTTATTACAAGGATTATGGAAAGCTGCCAGAAGTACGTTGTCAACAAGCAGTCCAATTTAACACATTGGCATCCTGTACTGGGTTGGTTTGCTCAAAAAGTAGATCATGGGTATGTACCTTTTTTAGATTCTAAATCGTTCTAGTTATGTCTATGTGAATGCGGGCAAGCACTCTGAATTAAATTTTTATTACGGGTATGCAACTGCTACTATCATACTTGTAAACATTGTTTGTCTTGATATTGTATTTATTAAGAACATGCAAGCTAGAATATTAGTGAATGTATTTTCAATCATGCACATACACACTTTAACCATGACATGGAATGTGATGAAAAATGAATTTGGAAGAATGCAAGGAGAGTAAAAAAGAGTTGTTCCAAATTCTTTGTAGTTTTGTATCATCCTTAGTTTTTTAATGAATGTTTAAATTTTTTAAACAAATGTTGGTCTCCATGTGTGTGACCAAAAGGCTAATCTATTGGGTTGATGCGAAAGTTCGTCTCATTTAGGTGCTAGATGGCATTGCATCGCAAAACCGAAGTGTTATCTACTTCACACGTTAAAAGTTTTTATTTTGTTTGAAAGAAGGAACTTCAGCAAGTACTTGGGGTTATTTGGTTGTTTTTTAAATTTTGTTCAGCATTTAAAATGGCAGAAAATAAGGAGCATTTTCAACATACTATGCTTCTTTAGAAGAAGGCAAGATTGCTTCGCAGACGCAAAAGAAGATATGTGTTTTGTAGGGTGAGGGTGCCGTTGACGATTCCACGTGCCGTAAGTGGTTTAGAAAGTTTTGTCACCTGGATCAGTTCTTTAGCCAGAAACCTCAGAACTTCTGTGAGCGCAGGATTATGCAGCTACCAGAGAGATGGAGAGAGGTTATCGAACAGAACAGCCCATACTATATTGATTAATTGTAATTATTAATAGTAAATACAATTTTTCTTCAATTTTTGTCACAGGAACAAGACAAACTTTTGCATCATCTCAATATAACTATTTAATGCAATCTTACTGATACTCTGAGCACCCTGAAAAGTGACCACTCTTCATCTCCAGGTGAATTAGGAACGGGTTAGGATCGTAGCGCTAGATAAATGGTGGCAGTTGTGGGATTCAATATCTCGTATGTAATGTATGTAAATGAAGATTTTTGTTTTGGCAGGATGAATGGAACTAAAATCAAAATCTCATGTGTTTTGATTTCTTATAGTGTCTCTTTAATCTTTATTCTTTAATTCAAATTCAACGCTCTAAAGCCTATTAGTAAAATCATTTACAATTCATTTGATTCATGACTAATTGTCAAGTTATTGTTTGAATAATAAAAAATTTTGTAATCAACAATAGTTTTCTGTTGAAATACTAAATTCATTAAATTTTCCATTCTTATGGAGTATTTTTAAATTTTGATTTTAGTCGGCTGATCTCCTAACTGATCCCCTAAACTTGTCTGCACCCATATTGTCCTTGAATTCATGGGATCAGACTATGTTAGCCCATGAATTCATGGGCAACTATAGAGTTCTGCAACATGTAATTTGAATTACATATAAAATATTTGGTATGCCTTTTTCAATATATTTTGGGTTTTGAAATACAGAAGCTAATATATTAGGTATTAACTGCGGAAATAACTTAAAAGATAGAGCATGTGATGTGCATTTAAATACAACACTGTATTTAAATATCTAATTTTCTCCCCTTTCGTACTGTTGTAAAAAAATTGTTTAGTAACTACTTTTCAAATAAATACTAACATAAGCGATATCTGCATTGAAGCCTCATTGCACTTTATTGGTTATTTTCAAAGTATATCCTTTTTAACTGCCAAGTATACTAAAATTTTAATTGAAAATAATTAAAAACCACATACTTTTGCACACTGCTTTTGATTATCTAAAATTTCAAATACTCTTTCTTTTAGCCTCCACGAATCTCTTTCACTGGTCAAGAAGCAGGTGCAACTTTTATGGAATGGATCCATGATTAAAACAATGTTTTCGCACCTTGTTGAGTCTGTTTTAACTGCACCACAACCCTCTAGTCCAACAAACCAAAGTGCAACATCACCTGTACACCACTCCCCCTTCATGTCAAGTATGCTCCTGACCATGGCCAAATGGATTGACAAAAACTTATAGTAACTGCCATCTGGATTTCAAAATTCTTTATTACAGCTCAAGTTTCACTTGTCTGTTGACTCTATTTTATCGTTTGCCACTGAGTGAAAAGTTGAACATGGAAACATTTATGTCTTATAAATGCGATGTTCAGTTATTTTGGCCATCTCCAATCTTTAAAATATTATTTTGAATCATATTACTATAAAATTAGTTTTTAAAATGAAGCAAAGACTAATTTCCTTTTTCAAACACAAAGGACTTAGGGAAAGATGGTTGAAATGTGCACATTTTAAAATCTCGTTCAGAATGGAATTTTCAAAATATAATTCAACATCTTTTACATCAATAAGTTCACTTTCATTAATGGTTAGTGAACGCTGTCTCTAAGCAACCTTTTCAGTTACTATAGCCCATAAGCACAGTTCCCACATACATAAAATATCTGGAAAGCTGCTCCTAAAAGTTTTTCGTCAATCCTATTAGCCGTATGTATTAATCAAAGTTTACTTTTTTTCTTTCTGTACATAATTAAATATAAAGTACTTGTATATAAATATTAAGTACATTCTTAAAAGTAATATGTTATTATTGTATGTATCAATTTTGATGGTTTAATGTCATCAACACTTACTCAGTATGAATTACTTGTATCAGGTAACCAAGAAAGTTTGTGCTGTTTTAATCAATAGGAGATAAATGATACACAAAATGAATCACACAATACTTTATTAAAAAAGTAGTCACCTTTGGCTTTTATATATTACATTTTCCCAGCAATCTAACAACTTTTGGATTTCTTTATAAAATTTTCTTTTTGAGCATCAAAAGAGTGCTTCCACACTATTTCAAAGTCTTGCTGATTTTAGACTCACCAATTTCTTAAATGGTTGTCTATTTCTGAAAAAAGATGATAGTCTAAAGGCACAATGTCTGAAATATGGGATGTGGTGTAGAAGTTCCCAACCGACAACCAGTCTGGTAATTTGTTTGTTTGCTTTTGCTGAGTAGGGTCTGGCATTGCCTTGATGAAAGGATGCTCTTTCTCAACCAATACCGGCTAGTTCTGGGTCAATGCAACTGAAACACATTACAACTGCTGAGTGGACTTCAGATGTTATTGATTCTCCATTCGTCAGAAAGTGAACCATCTTGGTTGTGGTCCACCTAAATCAAAGGTGCACCTTTTGTTGGTGGATACTGAGTTTTGTCATGAATGGCTTTCAATCATGGGACAACAACCAATGGTGGGAATGCTTCATGTTGTATTGTGTCCACTTTTCATCAATATGCAGTCCTTAAATGGTTCAGTGGCATGACAACAAGGGCAAACAAATGGTTAGCCACATGAACTTGTTGGTTATTCTCAATACCTTGCTCAGCTTCTAAGCTGATGAAAAAGGGTATGGATGATTTCATCATTTACATTAAATAGTCCTGTAAATTCTTGACTAGTTTGACTTCTGTTTGTCTTGATACGATCCTTCAACTAGGTCCCATCAAGTCCTGATGTTCTGCAGGAGTGGGGAGCATCTCAAAAGTCTCATCTCCAGGTACAAATTTCTGGGACCACTTTCAACCACAACGTTCGCTCATCGCATCTGTGAATGTAGAGAATATTTTTCGAGTTGCGTTGAAACCCTAATATTCAATTTGAATTCATTAAGTAAACAAGCCTGAATATTTGATTTTGACAGTCATAATGTGATCCCTTTTTCAAAATTATATTGATCAATTTCAGTAAGCGTTCTAATTCTTTGTTAAATAAGCTTTAATATAAGTCTACACAATCACATTTTCAATTGATAGAGTGTGTATGCAGTTTGACAATGACAAAATTTAGAAATGGTATGAACTTAGTTACCTGATAGTCTACAACTTGCTGTCTATCCATATTGAATAGATCTTGGTATTTGTTAAACCTTGCATTGAAGTAGGCTAGATTGACCTGACCATTGTTATATGAAGCACAGACATTGTCTTAAACTTTTAAATGCTCATGTTACATTGTTTAACCCTTTAGCTGGTCTTCACTTAATAGCAGAATCTTATAATTCTGAAATAAATTTATATTTGTTTTATGAAATTGATAGGACTTTCATACTCTTTTGCTGTCAAGGATCAGAATCAAGTTTCATCTGGAAAAAGTATGAACATTTATAAAATATCAATTAAATAAACATTTTTCTTTATTAAAATTAAAAGAAAAGTATGAAAATCTTCCAATAAGGCTTAGTTTTCAATGCATTTTTGTTTTATATATTTTTGTATTTTTATTAGTTTATGTAATGGAATTCAATAATTATAAATATTTTTATGGAAATGTTATACTTATGTGAGTTTCTGAAACTGCTATTTTAGGTATATTTAAAAAAGCTCTAGAAAAAGCCTCATCTAGTTGCTTAAGCAATATTCGTTACAGAAGATTGGGAAGTCCAGAAACTACACTGGTTGCCTTAACATGCAATTTGTATGAAACTGCTCTTGCCACATTGACACAAATGAAGCTGGACATACTCACTGGTAAGTAGGTATTTAAGGATTCTCATCTGGAAATAATAGATACCCATTAGATAACTTATAAATTATCAGTTTAATATTGTACACAACAGCTTTCCTGAAATCTGCAGATTGGAAATCTTGTCAAAAACATTCAGTAGAGTATATATTTCTTTTTATACTGACGAAATTTTATTCTCCTCTAGGCCTTTGTTATCAAGACATGGTCTTACCTAATTTATGGAAATTCATTAGCAGCCTTGGACCAGGAAATGGATTAAAAGCATTCTTAGATCATTTAGCAGTTACTTCTAAAACTTGCAGTCCTGAGTTCCAGATATTGGTGTTATTTTGTGATTGCGCAACTCACCTGATTACGTAAATAACTCATTTTTTAGTTACTTTAATTTTTAATCAACTATATCAGAATTCCTAGCTAGACACTTAAAGATATTTGCAACCCTTTCCCACTTATGTGAAAACAGCTTTTTAAATATATCAATTTGATTTCATAAAAATAAAGACCGTGGCAGCCCAGTTGGAAGAGCAACAGATTAGCAAGCGGAGGATTGCGAGTTTGAAACTTGGTCCAGCCTAAGACCGTCATGTGCTTGGGAACTGGTGAATGTTAAATCTCTTATGTTCTCACTTTGGCGTGGTGTGGAAGTTTGGAGAGTGGGGTGCCAGATCTGGAGTTCTCGTCATCTGACCATGCTTCAAAATTACAAGGCGTTGCCCATGAATCTTTCCCTTCGGTATTGATCCCGGACCATCATCAATAGCCCTTTGTGTTGCTCCAGTGCAATATTAATTAAATACCTACCTCAAAAAACAACTCTTAAACACTTATACAAATTTTGATTCATCCTTATAATGGATATATATATATTACCAATGCCCCCTCCAATTTGAACTTGTTAGAAGTGCTTTTAGTCATCATGGCGCTATAAGGATGGAATTGTGAACCACTTGATGTTATCATGGCACACCATGGTGGTGGATTCATGTTGCACCTCACATACATTCGAGGCACAACCCATTTATAGAGAGACCACACATTCACCCAGACTGCCTAACCCCAGATTCGAACCCGGAACCTTTTGACCTAAAAGCCAGCACCCTGATTAGGCAGCCTATAATGTATCTATCATGAAACGTGTGGTTTGCTCAAATTTAAAGTTAAAATGCATTATAAATGACAAGAATTTGTTGCATATCTAAAGAAAGTTAGTGTTAAGATTGATTATTTTAGACAAAGATTTCATTCCCCTACTAGCAGATTGGTTCTAATGTTAAAGAAAGATGCAGTTTTCTTGAAACTGCTCAAAGGTGACAAAATCGTGGTGTAACAGGTTGAGGTGGATGTTCATTGAGATGAAAATGTCTAATTTTGGACTGAAGACAAGAAATATAATTGCTGTGAAAAGAGGCTTGGCTACTTTGACTTCATTGATTTCTACAGCCTTGACTGTCTGCCACTATCATATGGAATTAATTGCCATTTAGTGACAAAATAAATCAGCTGTGGTCAAAACATTGTCATTGAAAGCATTCATTTTAGTATTTCATTGTCAAAACATTGGAAGCATTTTACAACCAATCATTGTTTGATTTTAGATGCTTCCATTGTATGTAAAGCCTTTTCAAATTCCTCTGCTCGATCATGCTCTCTTTCTGACACATCAGTCGTTATTTTGCTTACAGCACTAGCATGTTATCCATGTTTGATTCGAGAGTAATACTCATATGACAGCTAAAACAATTCAATTGTACATATTTTCAAACAAATTCCACATTAACCCTCTGAGTATCACACGATTTACAAGTAGTATTATATTGCTTTTACTCCACAAAACACATTGTGACTAAATAATATACACTACCTGACATTGAAAATGCAAACCCAGAAGGATTGCGCAGAACTGGATGAAATTTACAGGGTAAACGCAGCTCACAGAGATATGTAAATGATGCAAACTGCTCAGCTGTCCCACGCACTGCGAGTGAAAAACCAGGGAAGGAACCTGCAAAAGTGGTCAGTTTCGCGCCGCTCTGTTTGCCAGGTAAATCAAGTTGCAATTTGTTTTTGTGTCTCAGAGGAAACGTCTAGTAGCGGAGAATGCCAGGATGCTGCCAATCAAGACAGTTCCAGCAAACAGACGATTTCACGAGGGGTATGGTGATTGGCCTCATAAGGCTGGTTGGTCCATACGTCAAATCTCAGCAGATACCCACCTACACGCGTCCACGGTGCACCGGTTGTGACACAGATGGTTGGACCAAGGGAATGTGGCACGTTTGAGGGGTTCCGGTGCAGCCAGAGTGACGTCAGCACGCGTGGACCGACGCATCTGCCGGCAAGCATCGGCGGCCCCGCAAGCCATGTCTGTCGCTCCTTAGCAGCATGTACAGGACACCCTTGATGCTATCATATCGTCCAGAACCATTAGCCGCCGATTGATCGCTGGCGGCCTGCACTCATGGCGCCGTTGAGATGACTACCATTGACCCAACAGTACAGACGTCTCCATTTGCAATGGTGTCAGGATAGAGCCACGTGGACGACGGAATGGCACAGGGTGGTGTTTTCAGACAAGTCACGCTTCTGTTTTAGCAATGACACGCCATGTACGAGTCTGGTGCCGACGTGGTGACAGGGCTGATCCGGCCGCATCTCTGGAACGCCATACCGCGAGACAACGCGGTATAATGGTTTGGGGCGACATCGCCTATGATAGCAGGTCACCTCTGGTCCGTATTCAGGGCACTATGACGGCCCAACGATACCCAGCAAGGTACCCAGGTGCTTCCCTGGCCAGCTGTCTCCCCTGATCTCTCACCTATCGAACATTTCTGGGACGTCATTTTACGTCGCTTGCATGCGTTGCCACTGGCACGTTCAGAAGACGAACTCTGGCAAATGATTGACAGGGAATGGGCAGCCATCCCTCAGGACACCATCCGCACGCTCATTGCGTCTGTACCTAGACGTGTTGCTGCCTGTATCGCCGCTTGCGGTGGTCCTACAACCTACTGATCAGACGTTCTTGCTGCTCAGTGGCAAGGTGTATAATGTTGCAATAAAGATCACTTATTGCTTGTTGCTGTCTCTCTGTTTGCCAAATTTCATCACTTTCTGCCAACTCCTTGGTGTTGCATTTTCAATGTCAGGTAGTATATATTGGTTGAAATAATACTAGAAAAGATTTTATTGGTCAAGAAGGACAAAACTGGTTAGAGGACTGCATGTTGTAGTAGGTATATATGTGTGCATCCCTCAGAGGGTTAATTGCTAATGCAATTTTTTGTCTTAACCAGTGTAAATGTAAAGCACAAATAAAAGAAATTTGAAGGTAGCAATGTAACTCCAAATGGATGCTGAAACCAACAGTAATTTTCAAACATAATACTTCTTCACATTTAGATTTCTTTCCACATAACTCAAGTTTAATTATGTATAATTTTAGGGTTTCATTCAATCAACCCAATTATATAGATTTGTATTGTATAAAAAGGTGTGTATTGTACCCCTTAAAATTACATGGTAGTTTTTTGACATATAACCCTGACATCTAGTTTTCATTGTTTATTTTCCACTACTGCAATCCTGTTTCGTTTCAAACATTTTTTGATTTTGTGTAGAACTATTCACAGAAAAATATTGTTTTAGTGTGCTTTAAAAAGTTTCTGACCCCCTCTATGGCAAGGAAAACTGAATTTTTAAGTATTTTTTCTAACAATATTAAGTTATTTTTTTCTACTGGTGTTGAATTGATTATTTGGATCTAATGATTTACTTCTAATTGTTTATGTTGTTTTCTAATAGAATTTTGGATGATGTTGAGCTGTATGAGCAACAGAAGCCATTTTGTTTAGAAGATTTAGTGTCTGTTTCTGCTTTCTTGAATCAATTGGTATTTAAACTTATATGGAATAACCTTATTGGTAAGTTTATTAAATTGTACCTTATAGATAGGGTGGATAAACTTTTTGATATTGGGAATCAACTTTTACTTTTCATTTGAAAAACAAGGCTCACTAATTAAGATGTATTTCAAATAATAATGTGTATTTCCTGGTGTGTACTTAAATTCAAAATCAAGTTTTAATTTTCATTTCTTACAATCTTGAATTCAAATCACGTACACAATGTCAAGTTTATGTAACAAAATATTGAAACTTGTTAAAATAATATTTTATCAATTCAATCTGAAGTTTCTCGTTGATTTAAATGAAATTTCTGTGCATCTTGTAAAATTCAAGTAACTGACTCATCACTATCTTGCTCCAAACCATTTTGAAATGTTATTCATACTTATAATTAGGTTTGCTCTTCATATTACTTTAAAAAGTAGTCAGTATTTTGTATTGCAAATTATCTTGATATAATTTAAAGGATTTCTTTATTTCTCCCATAGATGCCAAAGCTGTCAAGAGTAATGCTTTGTTAACATCTGCTCATACATTGTTAATGTTATTGTATAAAAGAGATTGCAGACATTCCTATACCCCTCCTGATCATTGGTTAATAAAGTAAGACATACCTGCCCATTCTTTTATCATTAATGCTCCGACTTCAAATTATTGATATTTGTTATTCAAATTATGTTCTTTATGAATATATATTCTATTTGAAGTTGCAATTTATTATTTGCTGTATTTGATAATTGATTATCGTATTCAGCAACTTTCAACCATTTTCATCTCATGGCACACATAAATTATTTACTGAATATTCTGTGGTACGCCAAAAATTTGTTACAATTTTTTGTGTATTTGACAAAATAATAGGTATAATTTTTTTTTAATATAGCAATTACCTACTCTGCTTTTAAAGGGCTTTAAAAAGAATTTTTGAAACACTATTTGTGATACTTTGTATTAAAAAATAATACTCGAAAGTATTTAAACGGGTATTAAAAATTAGTACTTTAAGTATTTTAGAGCACACTTGTCTTAACTTCAAAACTAACCCTTGGAATGAAATAAATCTTACACAATTTAAATTGTTTCACCATGGCTGTAAGGTATACATTCTTGTGAATGGTATTCTGCAGCATTCTAGTCCCATTCTTGTGAATGGTATTCTGCAGCACACTGTTTGAAGATCACTGATCTAATTTATTCAGTTTAGTTTGATTTATTTAGAAGAGTGTTTCAATAATTAAAAAAATCATATGTACTTAATTATGTATGAGGACGGATTTTAGGTAGCATAATTGTTAAACAATATTTGTAGTTGAACTAGAATTCTACATGCAATGTTTTAACGTGTTAGGTTTTCAGGTAGGTCAGTGGGATTCAATACATTTGCTGAGACCTATTTTTCTCTTTGATTGTTTCTCTTTGTTTGCTATAATATAAAAGTCTCATTTGAATAACTTTGTACTTCAGGGATATCAGAGTTAGCTCCTTTATGAGTGATCTTGAAAAGGGCAAGAAAGCTGCACAAGTCCTTATGCAGAAAGTGCCTCACATCATTCCCCACAAAGAAGTAAGACTTGTTTTTTGTAATTTTTATTCTCCAAAATATGTGTTATATAGGATACTAGCTGAATTACCCTGCGTTGCTCGGTTTGAATTGTTTGTAATTCATCGTAATTTTACTCTGTTATTCCTATGGAATTTTTGAATTGTTTTTAGCCCCCTCTAAAAGCCCAGGACAAATGGAACAGGGGTTGATATCTAGCCTATGATTCCCGCAGGATTCTAAAGAATGAGTGTACTAAATTTGATATGAATTGGTCAAACTGTGATAGTAAGGATACTTAATGTTATTCCAATGTTGATTTCAAATTGTTTTTAGTCCCCTCTACAGACCTAGGATAAATCGAACAGGGTTAATATATAACCTGTTTCCAACAGGATTCTAAAGAATGAGTGTTCCAAATTTGGTGTGGATTAGTCTGACAGTGATCGTAAAAATACTCAATATTATTCCTATGGGGATTTCGCATTGTTTTTAGCTCTCTGCAAAACCAAGACCAATAAAACGGGGGTCAATATGGTAGCCTATGTTTACCCACAGGGTTCTAAAGAATAAGTGTGCCAAATTTGGTGTGGATTGGTTGAACGGTGTAGATTTGTATAGAGAACAGACAAGCAGATGCCAATTCTGCTTTATATATAGGTTATAAGATCTCCCTAATTTCATTTCATGTAATGTAGTACAACTCTGTCTTATTTTATATTTTGGTCTGTTTCTTTTAGAGAGTAGTTTTGTTTAGGAAATATGTGAACAATGAAAAAGAAATACTCGGCTTGACGGAATCTGCCTGTGCATCACCACAGAGCACTCTAATAACTGTTCACAGATCCAGGATAGTAGAGGTGAATTTTTATTGTTTTTGTTTGAAAAGGAATTTAATTTAATCTATAAACAGTTTTATTGTTTTATGCAGACAGAAAAGTCTTATGTTTTAGTTTAGAATTAGATTTCGAGTTGAGTGTTTTATTTATATATTTCGGCTATGTGAAATTTATCTATAAATTGTTTTATTATTTTCTGATGAGTGAAGAGAAGTTTCTTTTTAATTTTATCACACCTAATTAATATGTTCTATTACTGCATCCAATACTTTTCCATTGTCTGGAAGATGCTTACTGAGTTAAAGTTTGATTGTCACTGTGTATTCTTATCTTGCTTCTGATTTTTGTATGTAAAATAATGTTTACTAAATTTGTGAGTAAAGTATGAATTGCTATGTACTTATTGCAGCTTTTGTAATGAAAGTGTGTAAAAGTATATATGTATAACGAACATACACTTATTTCAAGTATAAACGAGATGAAAAATGATGAAACTGACACCATCTCACTTTTGTTTAACCACAAGAAAGTGAGCTGGTGCCAGTGTCATTATTTCTCTATTTGTTTCTTTCATGCCATATATACACTGGGTTCATGCATAACAAGGCATTAACATACAATGATCTCTTTTGACAACAAATGACACTTTATAGCACTCAAAGAAATATTTTTCCAAAGTTTAATTTGAAGTACAAAATTTGTGGCATAAGAATCTTACTATGGAGCCAATGTGATTTTTTTGGAATCTTACCCACTGAATACTCCTTACAAAAAACATCAATTCACCTCTTGTAGGGCCAAAGGCCAAGAGGTCTGTCATTAGAAATAAAAAAGTTCATTGTTTTCTGATAACATTCATAATTCTGATGTTATTGATTAAAAAAACTCCAATTATTTTGAGCATTGCCTTTTTTAAATCAAGTTACAGATATTTACGTGAACATGATAAAATTGTCACATATTTGTCCATTAGTAAGTAATTAATGTAAAGAGTAGTATCCTATTGAAAGTTAAAAATATCCACCAAATGGAAAGAGATAATCAATATGGAGAAACTAATACCATGTATTTTTTAAACATTTAGTTTATAGTTTAATATGCTTCATTGAATATTTTCAATTCTTTATTATTTAGTTGCCTAAGAAAGTGTTATTGATTTTTTAATTTTTCTGACTACTATTTTCTAATTTTACTGACTGTTATTTCAGGATGGCTACCAGCAATTATCAATGCTTCCTCCTCAATCCTTGAAAGGAGTTATTCGAGTTAAATTTATAAATGAACAGGTATAGTCCTTGTCTTCCTTATTTTTGTTTCTGATGATAAACATTTATTTGCCATTTCTATATTTTCTATACTATTAATTGCCATGGCTCAGTGGGTTTTCCCACTTCATTCACAAACCACCTGTGAGTTGTAGGTGTTACAGATTTGATTTCTGCAAATTCCCCTGGGTGTATTTCTCTATTTAGTGTCCGTAAACCTTTCCTCGTGTGTATCTCCATCATTTGACATTGTCTGTCCTTTGTTTGGCATAACTTGGTGAGATATGGCACTTGCTTAGTAAAACTCAACCCACCTTACTATTAATCATACTTCATGTTATAAATGGGGAAAATCCCCATCCAAACCTTTTTGCATTTTTACGTTCAGTTGGTTTTTTACATCTCATCCAATTTTTTCCAAGTTCAAAATGACTCATCAATCTATTTTATAATTCAATCTTAAATTTCCAACCATCAAATTTTATGCATATATCAATTAAATCATTAGTTATGCCACAGTCAATGGTGTTGTATCTGACTATTTGTATATTTTTATTCCATGTACACATTTTACATGTTTTAAATCTATCTTTTATCTTTGTCTTGGACTTGATTTTTTAAATATATTATACTTTTATTGGGTTATATTGTCGTGAGTTTGGCGCAGCTTGTCCGCTTTTGGACCTTGCGTCATAAAACCCTAACATCCAATCCAGTCATGTGATAAATTTGCATGGTGATCTATACACTTTCATATACAACTTCAACTTGAATTTCTGCCATTATTTAGATATAACTTTAAGATGTAGAATAAATTTTATCCAGTTTGATGCAGATAATTATATATTGATTATTTTAGTGAATAGTAAATTTTGCATGTTAAATCAAAACTCATACTTTATCACAACTTCCTTTAACTAAGGGTGTACTATAAATTGTATTTTTATGCCCTCCTTTTTCTAGGGTTTAGATGAAGCTGGCATTGATCAAGATGGTGTTTTTAAAGAATTTTTAGAAGAAACAATTAAGAAAGTCTTCGATCCATCTCTTAATCTGTTTCGAGTGAGTAAAGTTTTGATATTTTGTAAAATAATCTTAATATATTCATTCTGTATTAATTTCTTACTCATCTCTGAATATTTTTTTATTGGTTTACCTCTTTAACTTATGTGTCTTATTTATGCTTTCATAAAATAATTTATTTCGATAAAAATTCCAAGTTTTGTATTGGTTTTGGCTGTCAAATGTATGTCTGCAGAAATAAAAAAATAAGAATTAAAATTTATCACATGTTTATATTCTGCATTCTCGTGTCTCAGGCTACAAGTGAAGAGCGCCTTTTCCCTTCGCCTACATCTTATATTCATGAAAACCACCTCTCTCTTTTTGAATTTGTTGGGAAAATGCTTGGCAAAGCTGTATATGAGGTATGTATTTATTTCTTAAAGTATTTAATAATCTTAATTTTTCTTTAAAAATGCTTTCTTTTAATTTATTTACTAGTAATGTGATCAATATTTTTAATACCTTTTCTTAGGGTATTGTTGTTGACGTTCCTTTTGCATCATTTTTCCTGAGTCAAGTGCTGGGTCATACGCATAGTGCATTGTATAGCTCCATCGACGAACTTCCATCCTTAGATCCTGAACTTTATAAAAGTTTGACATATATCAAGGTACAAATGTTTCAACAGCTTATTAATATTTTTTTCACAATTTAATTCTTCACTAGCTGTAAAACCAAAGGGATGAGCTCTGGAGATCACTTATTGCTATTCAAGTGCTTATTATTATCTTTCGTGGAGTAATTGTAAATGAGTGCAATGAAACACTCTAGATATGTTTACTGTTGAGTTATGTAGATATGAGAGAAATTAAGCATTTTATATGTTGTTTTAATAATGAGTGCTCATGATGTTTTACCCATTACAGCACTATACAGGTGACCTGCATGATTTGGACTTAACATTTTCTATTGATGAAGATTGTATGGGTCAACTAGTCACTCATGAACTTGTCCCTGGAGGAAAAGCAGTTCCAGTAACCACTGAAAACAAGTGAGAAATATTTAAAAACAAATAAAACTTAGTTATGATTACAAATATATAGTTTTAAGTTCAAAGTCAATGAGTTATCAACAGAAATATTCTGAGGTACAAGTAGATATTGTTATTTCTTTTATCATGTATATCACTCATCAATTCTTCTAACCTGTCTGTACCACTCATAATTCCTTTTAGTATAATAGATTTTACAATTTTTTGGTATAAAATGTTTATTTACCGGCTGAGTCACTTTTTGAAGTCAGGTTGAAATCATGCCGTATTGGTTTCAAATGTGAAAGCAATTGTGCTTGTGGAAGTGATGAAACTCGTTTTTTTGTGAAAGTAATTATTTTGTAAAAGTCGTTAAATTCTATTTTATAATTACCTAAACTCTCATTTGTTCAATTAAATCAAAATTCGTCTAAAATGAAGCAGTCCATTTTTATATCCAATACTTAAAACAATGATTTAAGTAATGAAACTTACTTCAAAAACAGTTATTTCAGTAATGTTTGTAAGCCAGATATGAAACAACAAAATATTTATTATTAACCCCAATGTTTTCTCAGCCAAATGTTATAAAATTTGACAACGTAACACAACATGTTGTTGAGACCTACTATCTCATATTAAATAATAATTAAAAATAATAGTATAATAATTAAAAAAATATACTGGAATTATTTTTTAACTCTGCAATATAGTGAACTATTTCACTTGAATGAATAGAACATTTGAAAGATTAAAATTTTGTGGCTTGGTATTCAGTACTGATGTTTATTTAACCTAAGACTTGATGGTAAATATAGCTGTATAGATTATATTTCTAGTAGTACTGTACCCACACTGTTGACATGTACCACTTCTGCCTTAAACCTTTTTTAACATATATGTTACAAAAAGTTTCACTGTGCAGAAAGTTAAATTACTGTACAAATTGTGCAGCTGCATATAAATTTGAACTTTAAATCACATGATACCGCTAAAAAGTTAAGTTGCTGTAAGTCATGAAACTGCATACAAAGTTGAATAAATGTAAATCATGCAACTGCATAAAAGTTGAATTAATGTAGATCACATGAAACCACAAAGTAGAATTTCTGTTCAACATGAAACTGCATATGAAGTTTAATCATTGTAAATCATTTTATTTTTAGGATCAGCTACATACATCTAATGGCTCATTTTCGTATGCATGTCCAAATACATGATCAAACAATTGCCTTCATCAGAGGATTCCGTTCTATTGTGAATCCCGATTGGCTGACTATGTTTTCTACACCTGAATTGCAGAGACTTATTTCTGGTGATAACACTCCTGTAGACCTAGTAGATCTCAGGTTTGTAAATTTTCTGACTTTGATAAAAACAAACTGAATTGATGACGTGGAAAGTTTAATGACCAAAAAATCTATGTTTAATGTGAAGTTAACTTTTGGATTTATGCTAAATTATTTTCTTTATTTATGTACATTAAATCCATTAATACCCATTCATACATTATGTATTCAAATTTGACCAATTGATCTCATGTGATCACGGTGCTGGTTTCTAGATCCAAAGGTTCCTGGGTAAGGCATGGATGTTTGTCCATCTGGAATGAATGTATAGCTTCTATAAGCAGACTTTGTCTACAATGTGTGGAATGCATTTAAGCTGTAACATGAATCCACCCCCTCGTGCACCAGGGATATGCAAAGTGGTTCATAAATCTGCCCTTATAGTGCCATTATTAGTAATGTTCAATTGGCCAAGCATAGGAAAAAATTAAAGTTCCTCAGTTTTTAATTGTGTGAATGTTAAAATAAAGTTAGCTTCATAAAATGTATTTAGTCCTATACAGAATTTACAAGTGTTCAGGTTTCTTAAAAAAATTAGTTCAGATATTCAGCTAAAGGAAGTATAATTTACTCCTTTATTCTTAAGAAACGCATACAGTTTTGCTTTAAAATATTTTTATTCCTGCTACTATTTTAAAAAATTGATTTTTAGAATTTTTAAATTTGTATTTTAAGGTGCAATTTGAAGATGTACATTAGTCAATATATATGTAGTAAATATTTGAGAGTAATAATGAATAAATTATAATTATATAGATATTTTGTTTTCATTATAGGAAACATACCAAATATTTTGGAGGCTTTCACAACAATCATCGAGTTATAAATTGGCTCTGGGATGTCCTTGAAAAAGATTTTACTCAGGAAGAACATAGAATGTTTCTAAAGGTATTCTCCAATTTATATCTGCAAATGTGAAAGTATTATAGAATATCTTCTCTAACTAAACACAATTCTAATATTTGCTTTAATTCTTTGAATATCATAAACAAAATTTTTAAAAAAGGTAGTACAAAACTATTTTTATTTGTCTATCCTGAGGTAGAATTCATACAAATCTTTCTGGAAAGTATTCACCTATTTCATTGTTAATATAATAAGAACATTTTCCATGGCATCGATGTAATTTGGTAGATAAGAAGACGAGACATAGATGTACAGGCACAGAAAAAACCCTGAACCCCTCTTTATTTCGAACACTATTCATAGGAGAGCAAATTCAAAGATATCAATCAATACGAAATAACATCCTCTATAAATTCAAATGCAAAAACATTGAATAAAGGGGCTGTCTTCATATCAAAATGTGCATAAACCACAAAATTTCCCAATGACGACACCATGTTTTGATTCCTTAATCAGATTCTATATTGTCAAATTAATCTAAATATGACATTTCATGAATTTACTATCTTTATATCTGAAGATATAAAGATAACTTTAGAGTAACTTTATATTCAAAGATGTCCGATAATCTATTGAAAGTTATTCACTTTCTGGAAAGCATTTAACAAGTAGAACACTTGAGAACGTTGAACATTTACAAGCTGTAATCAGCAAATATCGATAATTAACTGAAGAATCGGAAGATGATCTGGGGATTTTAAAAAGTACCATGTTTGAGAATTTGACGAAGGATCTTAGCATGAAATGTGTGGCGGCACCTTTTTATCACATCTCGTGCAACGTTTTTTGGTAAAACATCAAATCACCCAAGTGACCCAGTCTCTTTTTATCCTAGTGACTTCTGGCTTTTTCTAAAGCTAAAATCAACTCCGAAAGGGAAACGATTTCAGAGATCATGGATGTGATTCAGGTGAACACGACAAGGCAGCTAATAGCTATTCCACTAATGGACTTTGCAGAGTGTGGAAAAGTGGTAGCCATGCTGAGAGAAGTGTGTAAGGTTCTAAGGTACCTACTTTGAAAAAGGCTAGGTGCAATGTATCTTATTTTCATATTACATGGCTGAATACTTTTCAAACAGACCTCATGTTTGTAAACACTTGCAAACATATTTATTATTTGCTGTAAGAAAAATATATTATTTTCTTAATGCATTTATAATTGATATTGTAATCATAATGATATTTTTTTCAGAAAATAAATTATTGTATTTGATTCTTGTAAAACATTTATTTGGAACAATTTTTAAAAATAATATTTCAGCATCAACCTTCTGTGACAGTTTTTTTAAATTAAATAATTTAACTTCAAAATGTGCTTTTTTAAAATACTGTATAGTTATATATTTTAATAATTTATAACCAAAAGATGTGCCTTTGAAATATAGTCACTTTAAAGCTTCTATAAATGTTAAATGAATTTAATGGGGAATTAATCTTATATACGAACATTCTATATTTCAATTTATTTCCATTGCGCTACTAGTGCTTATTCATCTCTACCACCATCTGTATTTCCCAATTGCAATTAGTAATTGATAGATGTATTCAATCTGTATTTTTAGTTTGTCACCAGCTGTTCCAAACCACCTCTTTTGGGATTTGCTCATTTAGAACCAGCATTTTCTATACGATGCGTAGAAGTGAGTGATGATCAAGTAAGTGTAAAAACCAAAATATTTTAATCTTGATGTTTTAGTATTATGCTTATCAAATTATTTTGGTTTGAGTCCCAGTTCATGGTTACTGGTTAAAATTAATGACTCCCATATTTTATACTATTAATATATATGCATTTTGCAACTGAAAATGTATAAAACAGAGTTGTTATTAGGAACCCACTAGATAGTTTTCATATCAAATTTACATTATTCTTTATTTTTACATGACATTTTGCACATTTTCTATGGGGCTAAAGCCAGTTATTTAATATCTGACAGAAAGCCTATGTTGAAGTTGACCAATAGATGAATAAAATTATGACAAATAAAGCACATAATTGTTTTTCTTAAAAATAAATATAAATAACCAATCCAAAATAAACTTCTATTTTTTGCTGCATTTTACTCCAATTACTATAATTTCAGAATGCTAACTATTGGTTGTGTTACTGTTAGAATGAAAGTTCTTTCCTGATAGAATTTTAGTCAAAAAAGTAATATAACTCAGGTTTTAGTAATATTAAAATGTAAGAATTAAACAACTAATATTAAAATCACTAAACAATGTTAACAAACTTAAATTCTGTGAAATTAATTTCGAACCAAAGACTACATACCTGCCAACTTTTCAGGATTTTCTGGAAGTTTTTGAAAAAACACTTTGGTTTTTTTATGGTCTTCTGGACCAGAAAAATACTTTCCAGAGTTTTCTATAGAGTAAAATTTTAAGTGATGCCAATTTTAAAGCTCCAAACCTTGGCGACCATGTTAAAAAACCAGAATCAGTAGTTAGATTGTCATGAAAATCTTCTTTGGCACTGATTTTGAAGAAAAACCTACAAATACCGCTAAAATACTCATGGGAAATTTTTTACTGCTAATTTTTGCATATATTTGGCGCCATTTTGTGTAAAGTTTTGCCAAATTGGTCTCACCACATTCGGAATGTCGCCAAGCATATAACATTAGTAGAGAGTAGGCTTACTTTTTCTGTTCAGAAATGCTTTCATAAAGCCCAATTGGTACAATTGTCATTAATTTGAGACTTTTAATTATTTTTTATTTTAAGAATTATTTTTAGGCATTTTTCATTTCTCCGACAATTGGCACTCCATTAATTTCACCAAATTTAGCTTAAATTCTAAGTGTTTCTTTTTTTAAGGATTTTACGAATTTTAAAGATTTCTTGGAATGGAATTTGATATTAATCTGTTACATAAATGCACTACAAACTATTCCTTCCAGTTTTGTTTATTTTTACGCTTGAGAAAAAAAATTAAATAATAATTTAACATATTAGTTGGACCATCTGAATTTAATTTCTTGACATATCTTCTCTCCAGGACACTGGTGACACTGTTGGAAGTGTGTTGCGAGGATTCTTCACAATTCGGAAGAAAGATCCTGTGAATCGTCTCCCAACCTCCTCTACGTGCTTCAACCTTCTGAAACTTCCAAACTACCAGAAAAAGAGCACTTTGCGAGAGAAACTGCGATATGCCATTGCCTGTAACACTGGCTTTGAGCTGTCATGATTCTTACCTTTGCCATGGTGTTTGATCGTTTGCACATTTTATTCTTGCACTGTACATAGTTTACTGTATAACTACACTTTTGCTGATCGAAGAACCTTTATTATGAAAAACGTTAATTGGCATTTATTGCACTTTAATCATGATATATTTTATCTACGAAAACTTTAAAAAAACACTTTGTTAGGTAAGAGCCAAGCTTTAAGTTTTGGAGCT
Source organism: Meta bourneti (assembly GCA_933210815.1). Taxonomy (NCBI): domain Eukaryota; kingdom Metazoa; phylum Arthropoda; class Arachnida; order Araneae; family Tetragnathidae; genus Meta; species Meta bourneti. Next base: position 87,412,756 of record OW119929.1, read on the forward strand.
CTCGTTAAGATGTTTTAAATTACTCCAACAACGAGTCGATATGCATTGGTTTAGCTTTTAAACTATCAGTTTTATTTATTTATTTAAGAAAAATTTGTACATAGTTGTAAATTTGTTTTTAATAAATAGTATTTTTTGGAAATAAGTGTGTGGCAACAGGCTTCAACTGTTCTTGCTCTTGTGCCACTCAAAGTTTTAGGGAATTGCTAATAAAAAAACTATTATCAAGCTTGTATGTGTTAAAACTGATGTAGTGTCAAAAAGTTTGCAGGCATTCTTATTTACACTCCAGTTTTATGTACATGGTTACTGTTGAAATATCTTTTCAGAAATTTTATTTGTTAATGAGAGTTTTATTCTATTTCTTGCTGTTTAGTGTCTTTATGAGACTGAATCCTTTGTTGAAGCGTGATATTTTACATTTTTCAGGTTGTGTAAAGGTTTGGTTAAAATAAAAGATATTTTTGACTAGAGTCCTATCCTTAATACTGACGAATTTAATAAATTTTTTCCAAAGCAAGCTGAACTCTTAAAAATTAGCTGTTTTTAGAATTTAATTTCATAGCTGCAATCAGGATAATAAAAAGCTGTAAAATGAATTTAAGTATCAGTCAGTCTTGTAAAAATTGGTTCCCTATAAAATATTTTGTTAGTCTTTAAATTAAAATTAAGTTTACCATATTCTGCACATATTTCCAAAAAGTAAAAATAATTTATTCCAAGCTGACTTGCACATGCTTAATGATCTTAGCACTAAAGCATTACTCATGTTCATACCATTTGTCATATTGTCATTTGCTTTCAAAACCTCAAGAGTCATGAAATAAAAAGTTTTCAGGAATGGTTAAAAAAACTCAACACCAAATTGTAGAACAGTTATGAGATACGAGTTTGAAAATTTACCTATAGGAGGATTTATTATGTATGATGATTTGATAGGTAAAATGACGGTGTGTTGATTGTCAGTTTAGTGTGGCCTACCCGAGTCTTAAGTTCAGAATGGTTTGTCTTTTTATTATTGTTCATTTTGTCAATAAAGTTGTAGTGCTCTCAAACTTTACTTATATATACAGGGTGTTTCTAAATAAACCCATTTCTGTAAAGAAGCATTTTAGTTCCTCTTTGTATTACAAATGAATAAAAGACATGAAAACTACAAATATCAATACAATTCAATATGGTCACCTTGCAAATCAACCTACAAATCCCAATGTTCAGTGGTAGCACCAAAAACCTCTTCGAAGATATCAGGTGTAACCTTAGTCACTATGGCTGTGATCCAATCCTTAAGTTGATATATGATGTTAACGTTAATTTTGTATACTTCTGCATTAACAAAAACCCACAAAATATCTAGAGGTGCGAGTCATGCAAGTTTCATGCAGATAATCACTGATACTTTTTTCAAAATTGGATGTCGCCCCATCTTGTTGAATGACAACAATGATGATTCCATCAGAAACAAATTAAGGCACAAAAGATCTGCGACATATCCAGGTAAATGACACCACTGATTGTCTTCTCAGCTAAGAAAAAGGGCCAAATGCAGTTTTTGTCCCACTCCAAAATTGTATTTGGGTATTAGGCCTGTAAATCCTACAATTTAGCTGTTATTGAACCTCAACACAAATGCGCAACTATTGATGCTCTTCAACGGTCTGCATGATTAGCAAAATCTAGAAAAGAAAAGGATCATTCGAATTTTTCACTAAAATTGATAGTCACTTTAAAAATACCTTGAGCAATATAAAATTTAAAGGGACCAATTATCACATCTCTGCACTTGAAGACTAAACTAGGGATTAAAGACTTAAATAGATAGTTGGTGATATAAAATCGATTAATAAAATTACAAATTAGTTAATGTTCATCACATCAAATATATGGCATATTCTTGCTGTTTAATTCTTAACATACTTTATTCTGGGTTGATTTTATTGTGTAGAAAACTTTTTGCATTTGGTTTTTTATGTTAAGGATTTTGATTTTAAATTCTTTGTCATATTAGGAAAAGATTTGCCATTTGGCTACATAATATTTTTTTATTCTGTCTGAGAATACATGCTTTAAAATGTGCTTAAACTAAGCAAATTTTCAATATAAACATAATTTTCGTGAACAATAATTGTCATAAGCTGTGAAATGTAATAAATTCCATTTGTTTATATGTTATGAAAAAAAGCATTTCAGTGTTTATTTTTTATGACAGACAAGCAAAGAGTAAAGTTTGTTACTATATTTCAATTTTTAAGGAATAAAATTTTTTCTTTCTTAATCTATTAGTCAATTCGAAATTTACTGCTCACATGTGTTACTCTGTTTTGTTTTTATTGATATAATTTTGACAACTGACTTATAGAAAGTTTAATCCTTTAAACCTTTATTTTTTTGTATAGTTATTTTAGTTTTAAATTATTATAAAAGCACAATACATTGAAGACATTGTTAATGTAAGTTTTTTTGTATTTTACAGACATACTTGCCAACTTTTCCTTTCAAGCCTTTATTGAGCTCTATTTTCCTTTTTCCCCAGTTTTACATATTATGTTAGAAAATTTTTTCACTTTTCTGTATTTGAAATTTCCAATTCGCATTTAATAATGTGGGCAATAATTGTAGAAAATATTTTTTCCCAATAATTTAAAACTCTTATTTCACAACACTTTACAAATGTTGTAAACTTGAGTTAATTGTTGTTACTTTATCTAAATATTTTCCATTTATGCAATGCGGGAAAGTTAAATTATTCTGTTATATTACTAACCTATTGAAATTTTGCCGTCTTTGATCTTCAAACATAATTATGTTTGCATATTGCTGTATTTCATAAGAATTTCATATTTTGTAATGCTTGAATGAAACTAAAATTTTTAAATTTATATATTCCTTGATTTTATGCCCCCAGTGAAGTCATCTAGGTAATAAAATCTTGGGTTTTGACATGGTAGATTTTTCTTAAATTAGATTATTTTTAATTTTTCAATGCAAAATTTTTTGGAAATGTAAACTTGGCATTTTTGATTGCACTGCTTATAAGGAATTTAAAAATAACTTAATTTGTTTTATATTTCATGTATAATAGCATATCATTGTATGAGTGTATAAATATATAGTGAGACCTAATTTTTGACTATATTCATAAATTTTTATAGAATATTTTTGTGTGAAAATTCTTTTAAGATATAAACAAATCAGAGTAATAAACAAAATTTCACCAGAAATCTTTGTATATTGTCTCTTTAGAATGAATATCATACCAGGCTTATCAATACTAACAATGCCCTCAAAATATCTTCTAAAAGCCTCAAGCTGGTGTTAAATTGATGTGTTCATACAGTTTTGAACCTGTTATAATGAGCATGAAGATATTAACATTTGTTAGTGAATCAGAGTACTCAAAAAACGTGGTTTTCAAAAGTCCTTGGGCAACTTTTTGCAACAACTTTTCAATTTGAGCGACTTAGGGTATCTTTTTCAAAATAATCTCAACTACTCCTATTTTCAGTGTTTGCGACTTTTAGAAAATTTTGGCGATTTTATTTTTGAAATTTCATCAAAGGTCAACGAAAAAATTAAGTCCCCCATTTTTTAACCAATAGCACGGTTCCTTGTTTCAGTCGGGGTCGAGGCAGCCCTGTTGGTAGAGTCACGGATTAGCAATTGGAGGGTTGTGAATTCGAAACTATCCAACCAAAGACCGTCGTGTTCGTGGGGGCTGGTATACGTTAAATCTGCTGTGGCTTCAAATGTCCTCAAGTTGACGTGGTGTGAAAGTTTGGAGAGTGGGGTGGCCAGCTCAAGTGTTGACCTATTCTGACCATGATTCAAAATTACGAGGTGTCCTCGGATCTTTCCCTTTGGGTTTGATCCCGAAATGTCGCCAATAGCCCCTTGTCTTTAGTGTGATGTAAACTTCAAAAGTTTGAGAAGGTTTTAAATATAAACGTAAACACATACAAACCACACGGTGAAACGAGATTTTACTCAATTTTACACGAATGGTCTCGCATGATACATATTGAGTTACCTTAAAATGTAGTTTATCGCCGTATTGGCGACGTATGGTGTTTAATTAGCATTCCTCAATCAAATATGTATCAATACGGAATTTATTCTTTTGAGCATTTGGGAGAAATGCTGAAATCGTATTCGAAAAACGGGTGATATCACGTTCCGAATACGTACAACATACACGTTCTACTGCCAAAACACTACAACTCCTTACAGTTAGTTTGATAGAAAAAGCATAAGGAAGCACTTCAATTTCTACCTTTTATTTTATGATTTTCTTGAAATAAAAGGGTTTGCGTATGTTAGTTGGTTTGGCGTCAAGTGATATGTTGAAACCACAGCTAATGGTAGCGTGTACTTATTTTGTTTCAGCTTTTTATTGATTTTCACGAGAAAAGAAAGCCCGTACTTCAGTATTGTTCAATCAACATTTTTCAGTCAATTTTGCTATACCACGGCATGACGTTCAAATGTAGGTGCAGACTGGTACCATTCCTTCTGGTTCCCATTGAATAATTTCTTCAAAATGCTTTGCAGCACTAAATGATACGTCCTTTCCTTTTAACTCGTATGCTTGACGCGTCAAAATCACCTTTTATATGCTTTACCTCTTATAACAAAACGAGAACAGACAGACATGCCAACTCTGCTTTATATATTACTAAATGGATATTTACGCGCTCTTGTATTTACATTACTTCTATGAAATGCTTGTCTCCCAAAATATTTCCTCTTAAAAAATCTTCAAATTTATTATTTTGTCAAAATTTTAAAACTTATTATTTATGAAAACATATTTGAAGTGGGCACAGTATCTATAAGCATTTAAATCGAGACAAATAGCCTAATTTCGAGATAACTGCATCTCCGAAAGTTTGCTGTATATCGCAGTGTAACGTCTTGATTCACGGGTAGCTAGACTAGTTACCATTGAAAATATCCGATTCTGGACTAAATTGGTTTATTTTACAATTTGTACAAAAAGTCGGAAAATGAATGTAAAGTTCATTAATATTAGTTCCTTGGAAGGTCCAAAGTTCTATCGAGGCGCTTAGGGCTGCTGGCGAGCCTCACAATTTCGCTCGGGGAAGTCTAACGCACGGCTACGGGTGAGCTTATTCTCAACACAAAATTACTCGAGTGAGTACAGAGTTCCAAGGCAGGAAATCTCAGTCTTTCTGGACAGGATCACTACTAGGATGAACAGTTACACGGATCTCTAGGAGGGTTCTCCTTTACGGCTACGGTCGAGCCTTTCTCACTAAAATACTCCGGCGAGTATAGGATCCCAAGGTGGGATAAATGCACAACAGTGAACGGATATTCACCAAGCTCCAAAAACGGTCTCTGCTGACCGCCTCTCTCCAAGCTCTCTCTCTGATCCTCTGTGATCCTCTGTCTCCGTCTCTCTCTCTCGTCTCTCCTCTCGTGATCTCTGCAAAAACTCTCTATATGTTGGGTGCTTATCGACTCCTCCTTTCCGTTTCTGGTCCGCCTTTTAGTCGGTGCTGGATTGGGTGTTGAAGATTTCTCACGTTCTTGATTGGCTGTCTCACGTTGGTCTTTCCCCTCAACTTTTACGACAGACTTCGGCGGACTTGAAAGGGTCCATCAAACCCTGTCGGAAACTCATCATCATTTATATCAATCTTCTTGGTCTCGAAATGTCGAAGAGAGCGACAGAAAGGCGCCTGCCCTTTGTTTTGAAACCACAGCGATTTCCGACCCCTGCTGGCTGGCTGTCGTTAAGAAATCATTAAGATGTTTTCGGGTGGTCGTTATGGAGTGTGGGCTTTTCCTCTCGACACCTGAGTCAACAAGACTTTTCATTTTCCCACGTTGTCGTGGTGATCGTTTCCCTAGCTGCCGTTACAGCAGTGAAACTTTACTGTTTATGCACACTATACTACACAATGCTAAAAATTAGATTATAATTTTGAAATTAAGTAATATTCCAATTTACATAAACTCGATCTCCAAGATCGATCTATTTACAAGAACGTGCACACAACTTTGAGTCAACCCACACATTTTCTACAAAAATAATGACTGAAATAAGTAGCAGAGTACTTGTATTTTAAATTAAAACAAAAATATAACTCAAGTAAAATGAAAATGTGAATTAATCAATTAATATTTCACGTAATTGATTTTTATCAAAATTTCTCATTAAATTCAAATTTTTTAATTAAGCTCTTACTTTCGTGGAAAATTGTGGTTTAATTTTGAAGCTCTGATGATAATTCAAATTCATTCCAAATTTCATGTCTGTCTAAGTTTAAGAGTGAAAGTACGCGCAGTGTTGACAAATCTCATTTAAGAAAAATGCGATTGAAATTAAGCTGAGAGTTAAAACTGATTAGGGATGTCGAAACATTTTTAATTGTGAACAAACTAATGCAAATTTTTTTATGAGATTTTGTCTATCAGAATCAGAACTTTTCAGAATTTCTACATTCATCGAAATTGAAAAATCGATCTTTTTGAAGTTTTAAAGGTATTGCACAGTTAAGAGAGAGAAGAGGGTATTGTAATAACATCATTTAAAAAGTTTTGTATGCAGTATTTTTATTTTAAAGGTACTTAAAATTACTTTCCTGTAAAATATTTGCTTAAATGTTTTCAGATAAAAAAAATCTTATTCGTTCACAAATACACTCACTGCCAAAAGTTAAGCACGAAGCGGTAAAATGCGAAAAAATTGACAAGTACAGCTTTGATTGACACGAAATGCGGCAGGAAAGTAGCAAATATGTTTAAACATGAAACAAAACAACGAATACAAGGATGAAAACAATATTGAATTTTCATAAATTATAAGAAGTCATATTGGAGTCATTAACAAAATGATGTTTAAATCCAAACAAACAAAACCGACATTAATAGGATATGTGACCACCCCTCATCCTCATACAAAGTTTACAGCGTGTGACCATGCTTTCCATGAGGTGATCAATCACCCCAGAGTCAAGTAATCGCCATTCCTCCTGTAGAGCATTTTGAAACTATGTGAGTGTGACTGGGGGTGGGAAACGTGCAGACACAGCATGGCCGAGGGCATCCCAAAGATTTTCAATCGGATTAAGGTCGGGCGAGTACGCCGGCCAATCCATACGCGCAATCCCCTCACTCTCCAGGTAGTCGTCGACGATGTTGGCTCGATGGGGACGTGCATTATCATCCATTAAAACGAAAGCAGGACCAACTGCTGCAGCGTACAATCTCACATTCTAGGACTTCCGATACAGGACAGCCGTCACAGAACCCCGTCTATAGATATGCAGGTCGGTGCGATATCCCAACGAAATCCCTGCCCACACCATGATGCTTCCATCTCGGAATGCGTGATGCTCGATGATATTCTGGGGCCGATTGCGTGTGCCTTGTTCTCTCCAGACCCTTACACGCTTGTCATCTGGCTCCAGTGCAAATCTCGACTCATCCGTGAACATAACGTTTGCCCAATCAGACAGTCCAATTCACATGTTGCCGACACCACTTTAATCGTGCCCTCTGGATTGGACGGATAGAGGAACACAAACTCGTGGTACCCTGGCGTACAGTCCATTCATGGGTAGCATTCGGCGAACAGTAGTGACAGATATCGTCTTACCAATGGACGCTGCAACCATAGATATCACACGTGTGGAGGTCGCTCTTCAATTCCGCTTGGCTAAAACGGCAATATATCGATCTTCCGCGGGGATCGTAACCCTTGGGCGACCGGCCACAGGTCTTCGGACAACTGTTTGGAATTGTTTCCATAATCGTGAAATGACGGAATGAAGAACGCCAAAGAACAGAGCAACATCTGTGATTGATTGTCCTGCTTCAAGGCGTCCCACAGAACGCCAGTGCTCACAATCTGCCATTCGTCTTCTGGAAGCTATAGAAACACGTCTGTCTTGAAAACTATTCGTACGAAAGTTCTAAACACTTTTTATCAACACTCACATGAAACTCCTCTAACCCTTCACAATGCTTCTTATACGACTGCCTTTTTTGCATATTTCTCGACACAAAACCGTGATTGGCTGCTACAGAATATATTTGCATACTTCCATCTACCTCGGCAGCGAAATGCAGTCTCTCAAATTCAGATTGGATTCCGGAAATTAACATTTTCCTCTCCATGCTTAACTTCTTGGCAGTGAGTGTATAAAGCAAATATATTCTGGAAGATGATTTAAAATAAATTTGACGTCTAACCAACTGAAATCGGAGCGTTACAAATAAAGTAAATAGTTAGGTAGTTAATTAACGTCACACTGGAGCAACACAACGGGCTATTGGCAACGGTCCGGTATCAATCCCCAAGGGAAAGATCAGAGGACAACACCTCGTAATTTTGAATCACGGTCAGATGACGAGTTTACACCTGAGCTGCCATCCCTCTCTCCAAACTTCCACACCACACCAGGCCAACGTGAGAACATTTGAGGCCACGACAGATTTAACGGGCACTAGCCCCCGTGTACATGACAATCTTTGGCTCGACCTAGTTTCGAACTCGCAACCTTCCGGTTGCTAATCCGATGCACTTCCAGCTGGGCTACTGCGACACTGTAAATAGTTAGGGGGGTTTCAATTAACGTCACACTGGAGCAACATAACGGGCTATTGGTGACGGTCCGGGATCAATCCCAAAGGGAAAGATCCGAGGACAAACCACGTAATTTTGAACCACGGTCAGATGACGAGGCAACACCTGAGCTGGCACCCCACTCTCCAAACTTCCACACCACGCCAACGTGAGGACATTTGAGGCCACGACAGATTTAACGTGCACCAGCCCCCTTTGTACACGACGGTGTTTGGCTGGATTCGAATTCGCAACCCTTCGGTTGCAAGTCCGTTACTCTTCCAACCGGGCCACCGCGGCGCCGTAAATAGTTAGGAAGCTGTTATATTTAAACACTTAACAAAAAGCGTATGTTAAAAAAGAAATGCGTAATTTATACGCTTTTGTGCAAACTAAGATACCATATATGACTACAAAAGTAGTTTCCATATTTTGATATTTTGAACGATTCGCTTTAACTAATAAGGTTTTGATACACTTGTTAACACACTTTCGATGAGAAATCAACAACGAAAGGTACACTGGTTGGACAAAATATTATGAACACTTGTGAAAAAGCAACACTCGACGGAACCTGTCGTATACTCCCGCCCTCTAGTGTGGAAGAGTGCCACCTAGCGGGCGAAAATGTGCACACATCAGTCTATTAGTAGCAGTGATAGCGTTCGGATGCGAAATATTTTGGGGCGTTAAAACTTCGTTATGGCTGACCTCACAGATTTCGAACGAGGCATGATTGTTGAAGCCCGTCTTGCCGGAGCCTCAGTAACGAAAATGGCCACCCTTGTTGATGTCGGGAGAAGTACCGTGTCGACTGTAATGACAGCCTACAGCAAACAGGGAAAGACATCATCTGCCAAGCATAACAGTGGACGAAAGTCGAAGCTGACTGATAGACAGAAGGGTTTTGAAGCGGTTTGTGGCCAGAAAGCACAAGACAAGAGCATCCCAGATATTATCTGAGATGAACAATCATCTACAGGAAGATGTATCGACAACAACTATCCGCCGTGAACTGCATGCAACAAACATACACAGTAGAGAGGCTATTCCAAAACCATTGGTGACACCATGCAATGCCTTGAAACGACGAAAATGGTGTCACGACCATAAGAATTAGACACAACAACAATGAGAGAATGTCATCTGTTCAGACGAATCGTCGTTCACATTATTCCAGACTAACGGACGTGTTTACGTTTGAAGAACGCCAGCACAAGTCTTTGATGTTGACTGTCTCCTTCCTACTGTTAAGCATGGAGGGGGATCAGTGATGCTGTGGGGCGCGATGTCTCACCGTGGTTTCGGCCCACTAGTTGTCCTGCAAGGGCGGGTTAGAGCACCGGTTTATGTCAGTATTCTGGCCGACCTTCTTCATCCAATGGTGCAAACTTTGTTCCCTGATTCTCGACCTGTGTTCCAAGATGATAATGCGCTCATTTACACTGATAGAATTGTTGGAGACTGACTTGATGAACATGATGATGAACTGAAACACCTCGTGTGGTCCCCTCAGTCCCCTGATCTTAATATAATTGAACCTTTGTGGGGTATTTTGGAGGGCAAACTGCGCAGTAGGTTTCCACCTCCAACGATACTTTCTGAATTAGTGACCTTTTTGCAGGAGGGAGTGGCTACGTATCCCTGTAACTGTTGTGCATGACTTGTATTTGTTCATTCCACGACGGATACAAGCTGCAATTGATGCAAAAGGAGGGCCAACAGCCTATTAATATAAATTTTCTCTCATTTCACAGGTGTTCATATTATTTTGTCCACCCTCTGTAGATGTAAACAGTAAGCAACTAAATTGCTCAGAACGAAATTCTGTTTCGTGATCCTAACTTTGCTTTGACGTATATCTTATTTGTATTTTCCAAGACATTAAGTAAAGATAGAATAATTTTTGTTCGTGAGTATGGCTATGTTTATACATTGAATATTATATGGCGACAGTGATCTGTATGTATGCATATAATTTGTAACCTATGAAAGTTTTTGAAGGATGGATAAATGAGTTTCGGATGGGGTTCTTAGTTATCATGATGTAAATAACTATATGCCCATCATGTTTGTTTTACATTTTATTGAAGGAAAGCAAAAACAAAATTATTAGACAATGTAAACTATGTTCAACCAAAAAACTTCACATCTTGTAAAATCTACTATGTTGGGGAAACTAGTGCATGCTATCCACTCGTAACTTAGATTAAGTTGCTTCAATAATACACTAATTTTAAGTCTTATTGTCTGTTGTAAACGAATCAAATGAGACTTAGAAAATATTCGTACTTTATTAAATTCATTTTTAACAGAAGTTGTTTAAAACTATTTCAGCTTCATTTGACTTAGGATAACTTTCACAAAGATAGAAGAATCTCAAAATTTCAAATTCAGTTTCTTGTTTCTTTTCAAGTAGATACCATTTTACTATGTAGGAACCACGTGTTCAACTAAAAGAAGTCTTTTTCACAGTACTTGGAATAATTTCATCCAGAAAATAAAAACCATGCTGTTCATATAATTCATAATGCCTCTTTTTTTATCAGATTTTATATTCGTCACAAAGTAATGTAAGCATGACATAGTTTATATTGTCGTAGAGACTGACACGATTTTTAAAACTTCCTCAATTATTCAAACTGGTAACATGAATGTATGGCTGAATATGCTTCTGAATCTCGACTTAGAGTCTAAAACATCTTATATAAATCTATTTGCCTCAATTATCAGTAAAATTCAAAAAATGTTATAGAAAGTATTCATTATACAGACTCAGAACGAATCCCCTATTCCATTGAAACTAATTTGGATTTTTACCATTTTGTTGTCACTGTTCTAAAAAATATTACACTGGCCATTCAAACTGAAGCTTTTGGGTCTAGATTAATTTTAAGTATCCTGATAAATATTGGTTTGAATTTTAGTTCGTGAGTATAATTTGTCCTTGTTTTGTTTCTAAATAATAAATTGAAAATGTTTCATTTTAACTTTATCTGAAAGCATATTTGGATTCCTTCAATTTGGCAGTGTGAATGTAGAGTTATGTAATAGATATACGCGATTCTAAATGCAGGGTAGATTGCACTTCGCAGATAACTAAAAATAAATAGATAAAATTCATCTCAGTTTCAGCTCATTCTTATAAATATACCAATCAGTGGGAATAGAATCGTCGAGCATTAGCAATGCAAAGGGCGACACTTCATTTAAAGGCACAAAAGACTACTTTTCTCTTTGTAAAGTATCCCATTTGAACTGTCTAAAAATAATATCCTTAATTAGAGTTGTAGAAGTGTAGCTGGAGGGCCGATTGTAAAGCAGAAATCATTTCTACAAAAGAATAAGAAAGGGAAAAAAGATTTTCGTACGATGTTTTCTCTCTCCGCTTTTCTGCGACATTTATTTAACGACAAAGGGCATTTAGTTCTGCTCTTCGAATGTCTCATGGGAAGATAATCCTTCAAAATTGAAACTCAGCACATTAGCTGCAACCGTACTCGTGCATGGACCGGATCCATCGGAGGGAAAATTCTTTTTGTTTGTACTACTCGAATGCGTATTTCATTGAGCGAAAGAAGCAAAACGGAAAAAAGCTAAAGAACAACAAACGGAACACAACGATGAAAAGAGAGAATAATGTGTTTACTGTGATAAGCCTTTGAAATGGCGTTCTTTTTAATACTTGATGTATTTACCGCGAGGAACCTGAAGCAACAGAAGACGCGCACGACGACGCTGTTCTTTCGAATAACGTGTATCTCTCCCTTCCTCCTTCTACAAACAAAGGAAAACGCAATTTTCAATTTTGGAATTCCTTCTTATACAAATGCATTTTGAATGCACTTCAGTTCATTTCATCGTACGTTCTTTTTCGTTTCAGTTAAAGATTCACTCACTCAGTGAGAGGGGATAAAATAATAAAAAAATTCGACTTTAAATAATCCCTAATCCTTTTCGTCGGCTTCTCTTGCCGAAGGCTTCCTCTGGTTCTTCCTGGTCTGGAGCTTGTTTCTCAATTTATTGGATCGCATTCATGTGCATGTTTCGCTGATGTTTTGCAGAAGATTATGTCGCAGGAATTCCATTTATGTTGCTGTTAATACCTCTCGTTCTTTTCGAGATTTCGCGAGAAAGAAGGTTCCCGGGAAGATTATGTTAAGCGAAATAAGATAATTGTGAAGTAGTGTCTTAACGGGCAAAAATATTCGGCTCGAAATAGAAAGATGATGTTTCGTATGTCGATAATCTTCTTAGCGGTAAGTGGAGAATTTTTTACAGGAAAAAAATGTCCACATTTCCCACTCTCCTTTTCCTTTTTTAGAAGCATTAACCGGTAAGAACACCTTCAAAATGCCTATGGATTTCATGAGAGCCTCTATGTGTATAAAGATTTCTACCGAGGGAAAACGAATAATATAAATTTAAATTTCTACGAATTGCTTCGAGACATTTATTTCAGACTTAATTTATGGAATAGTTGGTTTTTCTAGGAATTGATTTCGAATTCCAAGGGATCCAAGGATTTGTTTCCTAGATTTCTAGAAACGCAGAGGAGTGATGTGCATCGGCAAAACAGAAATAAGAGATATAAGATACCCCTTTAGAGTATTCCATATTTTATAACTTTAATTTGTTTTTCTCAGACTCCTTTTTTCCCCTTTTAATTTACTTGTTATGGGGTTTCAAATAGTTTCCTTGTCAAGGGGATATATAGTTAAAAACTCATTAGCCACGATAATTTTAACACGTATTGCTATGGATAGTCTTCTAAGTATTTGGATATTGACGAATAGTAACGAAGGAATACAAATAACATAAAAATCAACCACTAATGCATTTCCCGCTTTGTTTAAATATACTTGGTTTTAACTACAGAGTATCGCCAAAACTCCACGAAAAAACTCGTCGCTCTAATGAAGTTTTCCAAAAATCTGATTACAGAAAGCAATGTGAAATCTGAAAGACAGAAATCAGCGTAGAAAAGAACATGTGAACGAACGCGAAAGTGGGTATATATGTTATAAAACACCGAATCGCCTTGGTGAATGAGAGGCATTTGAACGTGAGAGACGTTGCTATGCACTGTATTAACCCTCCCTCCTGGTGGTTGTCTCGAAGAGGTATCTCGCATTAGGAAAACTAACCAGATCTTGTTGAACAAGATATATAGTCATTAGAAGAAAACACGATCAAGATCATTAGAAGAATACTGACCAGATCTTGATCTCGTCATCATCAAACAATCGGCAATATCTTGATGACGAGATATCTCGCCATTAGCAAAATTGGTCAAATCTTGATGGACGCGAAATCTCGTCAAAATCACTTGGAGGGTTAAAAGTAAGAAAAGGTAGCACCAGTAAGAAGTACAAGAAATGATGCTTTATACACTGCTGGCCACCCAAATTGCAACACCAAGAAAGACAAGAGATATCACAACAAAATTTATTTTGTAGATAATATGTTGACCAAGTATCAAATGATTAAATTTATAGACTTCTGTGAAGTGTGGTTCCTGCCAAAATCAGTAGCCAGAGTAGCCGCCATTGTTGGAGATCACCGCTGCCACACGCCTCGGCATTGATTCAAAGAGACTTTGGATGTGTTCTTGGGGTACAGCAGACCAAGCAGCTTCCACACGTTGCCAAAGTTGATCTGGTGTGGCAGCTGGGGATGTATTCTGGGTCAATCGTTGAGCAACCATGGACCACATGTTTTCTATCGGCGAAAGATCCGGAGAGCGAGCTGGCCAGGGAAGCAATTCAATCTGGCGATTAACGAAGAACCCTTGGACAATGCGTGCCACGTGTGGTCGCGCATTATCCTGTTGAAATATGGCTGTGGGCAAGCCCTGAAGGTAAGGAAGGACAACTGGCTCCAACACCTCGGAGATGTAGCGCTGGCTGTTTAAAGTACCGGCAATGCGTACTAGAGGAGTGCGAGAGTGATATCCAATACCGCCCCATACCATAATACCCGGTGCAGGACCAGTGTGGCGGTGCATAACGCAGCTGTTCAGCATCCTCTCTCCACGGTGTCTCCAGACTCGAATCCGACCATCGTGGTGTTGCAGACAGAAGCGTGACTCGTCAGTAAAGACAATTTCATTCTCCATCCTGCCGTCCACATCCTTCTTTCATCGCACCATTGGCGGCGGAAACGTCTGTGGTTCTGCGTCAAGGGTAGACGAAGCAATGGACGTCTTGCGGACAGACCACTCTGCTGTAAACGGCGTCGAATGGTACGCGCAGACACTGGATGATGCGGTACAGACTGAATGTGCTGTGCTATGGTTCGTGATGTTGCTGAGCGATCCGTCACTGCCATACGCACAATATGCCTGTCATCACGTGAAGTGGTGCACTGAGGTGGATGCGATCGAACACGTCGGTCCGTCGTACCCTCCTGCATCCAACGATCACATATCCGCATTACAGTTGTTTGGTTTCGTCCAACACGACTACCGATTTCCCTGAAAGATAATCCACAATCTCGGTAGGCCACTATCCTTCCTCTGTCGAACTCGGATACTTGATCAAAAGATGATCGCTGTTTTCTACGAGGCATAATTGATCGTTTTTTTGAAAAAACCACAAGAAAAACACGATTGCCGTAGTTGAAATCGTCGAAATCTCCAAGCCTTAAATAGCGCTTTGAAGTGGCGCCACAGGCGCGCGTGATGTGCGTCTGCGCTGAAATTCTAATCATTTGCATATCTCACCTCCGCTAATGCATGTTGTAAATTTCATATTATTTGCATGCTTCCTTCAGGGTGTTGCATTTACGGTGGCCAGCAGTGTATTTGTGATGAATTTTCATTCATTTGGAGGTATCAAATGTACATATATAAATGCATATGTTCATTGTAAATGGATTGAAATAATCTAAAAAACATGAGTATTGGCACTGTCATCAATAGATATGAACAATTAAGAAAACTGTAACGCAGATGCTATGTGCGTGATCTGGTAATCATGATTACACCAGCTGTTCTTTATATCTCGATTTCAAAAAAAGAACCACTCTATTAAGACCACGACATAGGATCTGAAAGCATTGCCATTTGGCCTACTTTGAACATAGCACCGAAGTTTATTGTTAATTTAGTTCACCGTAATTTTCGTGGCTCCTATATCTTGTACTCTTTTGAAATATTTGACCACAACAGTGCATATGGAGGTTGCATTCCATAAATCAAAGTTATTTTTCTATACACGTATTATTTTAGTATAGTATATGTAGTATTTGAACAAGTAGTAACATTTCTGAAACACATTGCTATTGCAATTTTTAAATTTCAATGCGTGACATATCCGATTACTTTCGGGATTATGTCGGGATCCAGAAATTTTCACTCCACAATTTTATAGGTCGACCCGCTAATGCAGCGAACGATAATTAAAAAATTCTTAATCTAATAACAGTAGAAGACAAATTATAAAAAATGAAAATAAGTATTCAAGATAGAATGGAACGCAGAAACTCAAAATCTATATAAATAAGAATGGAGTGTTTGTACATTGAATATTTTCGACTCATTTCAAGTTTTCTATCCGGTTTGGGTCCTTCTGATGCAAAATTCGTCTCTTTCGCGTTTGGTGTCTGTCTGTCCATCTGTCTGTCTCTATGTATGTGTGTGTCCGTACAGCATCCAAACGGTTGAATATATTTTCATGAAACTTTGCATATTGTGAGTACTTACATTAATTTAGTGACTGAACTTGGTTGCGCAAGTCTGTCTGTCCGTCCTCCCGTTCTGTGTTTGATTTTTGTCTGTGTGTTTGTATAATATCACATAAAATGCTTTCAATTTATTTTAATGCAATGTTCTACATTTGATACATCATAATTTAGTTTAGTGAATGCATGACTTGAAATTTTTTGCGTACATATTTAGGTAATTTTTATTTTAAAACGTCTGTATAAAACTATACTTAAATCAATCACAATTTGATAGTTTTGGAGTAGCTGAAAGGTATATTGAGCATTGCAATTACTTGGATTGTTTTACCAGTGCTGCTGGAAAATAAATTATTTTTCCCAAAACTATTTTTTATTATCTCTTATATTCCAAAAATCTATTTCATTACTTTTCGTCCCAAGTTTTATTAAATCTGTTTTAAGATGTATTTCTAGATTTTGAATTTGACGTTTTTCTTTCAATAACTGTAATGAAGGTAAATAACGGTTTAATTAGTTTTAAAAACATTTTTAATCATTGTTTGATAATTTTGGGAAACTCTTGTCTTTAAGTGACATACAAGACTGTTATATGCATACCCTGAGTTATAGAATAACTCAGGGTATTGGGCAGCATTGGCACACTCCAGAGACTTCTTTCTTACTAAAAATTTAAATTCTACAAAATTCTAAAATGTTAAATATGACATTTATTTACATTTGTGAAATTGTATATTTCACAAATGTAACTAAATGTCATATTTAAATTTTTTAGTTACACAATTAAGTTAGTTAACCAATTTAACCCGAGTAACACCGGGTAATTCTGCTAGTTTACATAAATTCTAAACATTTGGATTTCCTTGATAAGAGACGTAAAACTTTCCCGTGAGTAGAAAAGGATATGTTCTTCTAACGCATTTCCGAACCAATATGAGGGGTCGCGTTAGCCCAGTTGGAAGGGTAGCTGATTAGCAACAGGATTGTTGCGAGTTCTAAACTTTGTGTATGTGGGGACTGGTGCATGTTAAATATGATCCTATTGGCCATATTTGGACAAGCTGTGCCAAACACAAGACAAACAACATCGTTTTGGACAACATACACAATGAAAGTTTTACTTACGCAGAAATGAGAAATACACTCAGGTAGGAATCAAACCTGCGCCATCATCTACAGCTTACAGGCAGACAGTTGTTTGTTTGCGTTGGGTTCTATGACGCAAGAGCTACATTTGGCCATGCTGCACCAAACACAAGACAGACAACATCAAGTAGTGGATATATAAACACAAGGAACGTTTTACTAACAGAGAAGAGAAATACACCCATGAAGAAATGGAGCCTGAGAAGAATGAAACCTGCTCCGCCTGCAACTTGCAGGTTGCTAGCAAAGGGAACGTAACCATTGAACCCCCGCATGCGGACAGAAGATAGATGTAACGAAAAGGATTAGTGATATAGTTTAGGGTTTCTCGTGTTATTTTACGCTCATGGTTGCTCTTTTATCCTGTTGTTTTGAAGCTTTTGAATACTTTACTACTCTTTAAACCTTTTTTTACTATTAAACATATTGTTTAAAACTGTCCACTCTCTAGGCCAGAATCAACACAAGCTATAGGCCCAGAGCCTCACTATTGACGCCTTTATAGAGATTAAAAAGAAATACCATTTCTAAAATGAAGGCACTCGAAAAATCTTTGATCAATATAAAATATATTTTAATTCCTCTTAAAATAAAGTAGGCAGTTGAGTCACTCTGAAGCAACGCAACAAGATATTGTCGAACGGTCCAGGATCAATCTCGAATCTCGTGAAGACTATAATTTGTATTATCTAACTACAAAACAATATCATGCATGGATCAATAGTGCCAAACCCGGGAATCATCTATAGCAAAAGACACAAGAACCTCTTTCCATATATCGCGATCACGAATTTTCACCCACCCCAATTTTTGCTCGCAGCTGGGGAGGACCTTAGAACGTTCTAATTTCAATGAAAACAGAAGATTCAAAGTTCTGCAAAATATTTATTTATCAGTGGTGATTTAACAGTACCACATATTCCAATCAGCAGCGTTAATTTCATTCCGATTTTTAGGCCCCAACCTTTAAGATCATGGAGGTCATGGATAGGGATAATCGTTATAACAAGTATTGCAATTTGTTGATATGATCATGCGACGGTATATGCACTAAAGTGGTTATTTTCACGCATAAGCACAAGAAACGCTGGGAATGAAAAAGATATTTGTCTGAAGAGAACAGTCATGCTGTTTTATCTGATTTAACAGTCGAAACATCAGCAGTATTAATTCCATTCCGATCTTAACCCCCAAGTGGTTTCAACGAGATATCCCGTCCATCAAGATCTAGTCAATTTTGCCAATGACGAAATATCTCGTCATCAAGATGTTACCTATTTTTTTTATGATAACGAGATCAAGATCTGGTCAGTATTTTCAAATGACGAGATATCTCGTCCATCAAGATCTGGTCATTTGTTCTAATTACGAAATACCTCGTCGAGACGACAACCACCAGGAGGGTTAAGCCCCAACCTTTAAGATCATGGTGGTCGATAGATTACAGCCATAACAAGTACTGCAATTTGTTGATATGATCATGCGACGGTATATGCACTTAAATCGTTATTTTCCCGCATAAGCACAAGAAACGCTGGGAATGAAAAAGATGTTTGACTGAAGAGAACAGTCGTGCTGTTTTATCTGATTTAACAGTACAGGATTTAACAGTCGAAACAGCAGTATTGATTCCATTCCGATCTTAACCCCCAAGTGGTTTCAACGAGATATCCCGTCCATCAATATCTAGTCAATTTTGCCAATGACGAAATATCTCGTCATCAAGACGTTGCCGATTTTTTTATGATAACGAGATCAAGATCTGGTCAGTATTTTCAAATGACGAGATATCTCGTCCATCAAGATCTGGTCATTTGTGCTAATTACGAAATACCTCGTCGAGACGACAACCACCAGGAGGGTTAAGCCCCAACCTTTAAGATCATGGTGGTCGATAGATTACAGCCATAACAAGTACTGCAATTTGTTGATATGATCATGCGACGGTATATGCACTTAAATCGTTATTTTCCCGCATAAGCACAATAAACGCTGGGAATGAAAAAGATGTTTGTCTGAAGAGAACAGTCATGCTGTTTTATCTGATTTAACAGTACCACATATTCGAAACATCACAGTATTAATTCCATTCCGATCTTAACCCCCAAGTGGTTTCAACGAGATATCCCGTCCATCAATATCTAGTCAATTTTGCCAATGACGAAATATCTCGTCATCAAGACGTTGCCGATTTTTTTATGATAACGAGATCAAGATCTGGTCAGTATTTTCAAATGACGAGATATCTCGTCCATCAAGATCTGGTCATTTGTTCTAATTACGAAATACCTCGTCGAGACAACCACCAGGAGGGTTAAGCCCCAACCTTTAAGATCATGGTGGTCGATAGATTACAGTCATAACAAGTACTGCAATTTGTTGATATGATCATGCGACGGTATATGCACTTAAATCGTTATTTTCCCGCACAAGCACAAGAAACGCTGGGAATGAAAAAGAAGGTGTTTGACTGAAGAGGACAGTCTGCGCTGAGCGTCGTGTCGCCTAAACGTGTTCGACCAAGCGTCGCAGCGCGCCCCTTTGTTCATAAATCTCTCTGTTCTTTAGACGTGTCCGTCTGTCTATCGGTCGGTTTGGCATTCTTTCCCCCTCCCATCAGCCCCTCGACATTCTCCACGGTCGGTAATGATGCCATTTATATGCACAACTGCTCCCTAGGGCGTGAGCTGAGAGCAGGCCAGTGCAGCAGAGTAAGGGTTGCCGAAAGAAGGGGAATGCACAAGAGTGGCTTGGAACTGTGGGGGACTGCAAAAATTGAGAAAGATAAAAAAAAATTAGATAAAAAAGAAAGAAAAACACACGAGTGAGAAAAGGGAGTGAGAATTCGGTGGGGGAGGTTTCGTAGGGTTGCCGGTTCGAAAATTTTAAAAAGTTTGAAAACACAAGAGCATGAAAAGATATGAAAGAAAATAAATAGCACCGTCTTTTACTTTAGCTCCTAAATATTATATAGAGATGAAATTGCTGCGATGAATTATTCGAGGCCAACAGATAAAACTTTATATGTGTAAACGTGATATAAATCTTTTTAATACCCCTCTGGAAGAAAAATGTCGTCTCGTTCTTATCACATATTTCCATACTAAGTACGTTTTGTTAACCTTCCCGGTGATTGTTTCGATGTATCTCGTTATTAGCGAAACTGATTAGATCTTGATATCTCGTTATTAGAAGAAAAATGAACCAGATCTTGATCTGGTTATCATAAAATTTGACAATATCTTGACGAGGCATCTCGTCATCAGCAAATTTAGTCAGATCTTGATAGACGAGGTATGTCGTCGAAACCACTTGAAGGCTTAAAGAGTCTAATAAGGTAATGAAATATGTATCAATGAATTTGCCATGAAGTCACCCCTTGAGTAATGCACACCTTTTATACACAGTGTGATTTGAAATTCCTCAGCCAAACTTTAAAGTGTGGTTGGGTGCACTAAAATAACAAATATTTATCAACGAACGAATGTCCGCAACTGTTGCGAGTATGTGCTAAAGGGTACTGTTTGGCACGTTTGCAAATTGTTCTTTTTGAAACTTGATCATTCGCAACGCGGAGTTGGCACATGATGGAGCATTACACGAATTCCGAGATGGCTGATATACATCTAACGTATGGGACTGCAAATGAAAGTTAAGAGCTGCTCAAGGATTATATCACGAATGCTTCCCTAATAGGTGAGTGCCGAATCGTCAAACATTTCAGTATTTGCAACCCCAGCTGGGAAACTGGAACATTTGATGCCAGTAGGCATGGCTCGGGTAAACCCAAACATCTACGGAAATGTAAGAAGATATTGTACGTGAGGTTGAGAGAAATTCGGGCACAAGCACGCTAGCTTTGGTGTAGTCCAGTCTATCGTATGGAAGGTTTTGCATGAGCAGCAATTGTATCCCTTCCATTTAGAGTTCAGGAGATTTTCCTTTGCTCATAGAATTCGTCCATTGGTTTCTTCAGCAGAGCGCAGTACAATCAGATTTTACACCATACGGACAGCATGTTCCACTGGCTGCTCCATGCGCTAGATGCATATCAGCCATTTTGGCAATCATGTAATATTACATCACATGCAAAATCCGAATTGGGAAATTTAAAAAAACAATTTGCTTGAGGGCCAAACAGCGCCCTCAAGCAAATGCGAACAAGAGTTGCTCACATACACTACGTTAAAAGTCTCTGGACATCAGTGTTTGACAAAATGTCGCTTTTACTGAAATTTCATTAAAGTGACAGTCACCCATCTTAAGCCACAATAAGACATACCGCGAATCAGAATCTGTTACCGTGCATCTGGAATTTAAATTATTCGTCCTACAACAAGGTAGTCAATTCTGACAGGAAAGTAAGACGTACTGATCAGGTTCGCAACCGATGTTCGAGTTCATCTCAAGAGGCCTCTATTGGATTCAGGTCGGTGCTCTGAGAAGACAAGGGCATATTTTCCAATTCGAAGTTATGAAACCACTGCTGATCGTACCTTTCAGTAAAGTAGGATGAGTTACGCCGATAGACGTATGGACCCTCTCCTTTGTACTACAGCATTGTCAATCCCGTAGAAATTCCAAGAACGTTCTCAAATTCACCCTAATATTCATGGTACCAGTTGCAGCAGTTACTCAAAGTGGGGGTTATTTCCCTGTAGTGGACACTTAAGGAATCTTGGACCCATGGGAAATATAGGGGACATGAGGAGTAAGATTCGAGAATAAAAAACGCTAAAAACATTTGTTGTTTTAAAATATTTCAAACAAAAACTAATCCACTTGATAATACAGATACACTCATTACAGTGATGCATTTTCATTGATTCTAGTAACTAAAATGAGGAACCGACTGCAAATAGTTGAATGCAGATTTGAAACTGATGACTTTAATGTAGACGAATTGACAACACAACACTAGGCTCATCCTTTCATTAGAGATTTTTTATTTGTACTTTTACTAATTTGATTTATTTAAATTACCAATAATATTGAACAATCTAGTGTGTTTATGTGTGCACTTTATTTTTTGTTATTTCTCTCATTTGAATAAATAGTTTTATAATTTCAGTTCCAAGTTGTTTTATTTCTATACCAGCTTTCTGACCGATGATGCAGTCAGAAATGCAGTGACTCATCTTAACATACGTATTCCATACGATGATTTACGTCGCTTTGTATGGGAAATCATTTGAAGAGTGGAGTCAACAGAGAAACAACATCCATCCGACAATCTCACTCCTACTGTCTTAAACATCTCGACGGTTCGATGTCATCGTAACTTGTCTTCGCATCGGCTGTTCTCGAGTCACACAGGCATTGATTGGTCGGAGAAACCGCTCCAATGTTCCAGTATTGCCAATAACATTTCTCCATAAACCATATTTTAACTTCTTATACGTGCCTTAGACATTTATACCGACGATTTTTAAAAACCTCACTACACCTATTTTATCAGACTTGTTGGGTCACCCTCCACATGCATAGTTCTTTGCTTTTTTGCATCATTGCGGCATTTTACCACTGTTATAATTCATCCTTTTTTATAATTACATTTGATAGAGTTTTAATAGTCGACTAAGGTGGGGACACCGCATCATGGCACAATTTTCTCCAGTTATATTGTTTAGCCTTCTTAATTTGTAGCAAAGGTGAGTGGTTCTGTTTCCCTCAGCAGCTGTATATCTAGTCAATAGAAGAAACCTCACGTACCTAGGTAGATGTGCCATTAATTGCATTATTTGTGTCCGCAACTTCGAAGAATTGGGAGATGAGCCTTGGTTTTAAACACACGTAATTCTTTGCAGGATGATTGGCTTATAAAAAATCACAAAATCACCATAATACTTTAATAAAAATTTTTTGGTCAAAATGTCACTCATAAAATAACAACACAAACGAAGTCTTCAATGAATAAGGAAAAGGAATAAAAGAATATTCTCTGAAACACAACAAAGTATGCATCAAACGTGCCTGGGTTTTATCTTAAGTTCCAAATGCAAATCATTAGAAGACAGTGCTGTGTCTTGAAGCTTGATTCGACGACAAGGAGTCCGCATAGATTATGCGCAAGGATCAATTGCGCATACCAGCTGGACTGAGGCTATAATATTATAACATCAGTGGAAGAGGATAAGGGGTTTCATGGTGTTAGGGGTATAAACTGCGCATGATAAACGACACTGCATTTACCATGACCAGAAGTATATGTCTCCAACATCACGTTTTTTTGATTCAGTCAATGACTTACAAATTTATTCATCATGAGAAACCGGGCTTCTGGGCTTCAATCTAAGCTTCTCCACTGTCGAGAAGTTTATTTATGTTTACAGTGAAAAACCCTCACGTCAATATTCTGGTCGAAATTTCGTAGACATTTAATTTTTCCTACATCCTTGAGATACTTGATGAATCGTCCAAGACAATTGTTTTTCTATGTGATAACATATAGGAATTTAATTTTCTTTTCCCCATCATTTCACCACTTAGGGGCAACTTTTTAGATGCGTATGGGCTTCACGAACCCGAAGTACCCTAGTGATCTAATCTTTTCCCTTGGGGTTTATTGTTTCTAGTAAAAAATAGGGGTAGCGACCTCAGGATGTCCAAGCGATCTTTCTCTTCTCCATCCTTTCCTTTCACAATTGCTTGACATTATCTTGTGTTTGGCTCAGCTTGGCCAAATATGGCCCTTGCGCCAAAAAACCCCAAACCAACCATCCCATCATTTTTCAATTTTAATGAATCAGATTTTCACAAAAGCTTATGAAGAGTCATTTATTCTCCTTTTTAAAATTATAATGAAGAGGAGTGAGCTGAATCTGTTATACTCATGCCGAAGATCTAGTACTAGTAACAATTAGTTTTTGGTGACTTATTTTAAACATACTTATAGAATTTTGTGTAATATTTTCATGTTGATGGATCGTTGGGCACTACTCAAAAATCTCGCAACGCTTAGAGGAGGCGGAACTTCGGTTTAAGCAGATTCAATTAGTTTTAACATGTACTTCAGATTGTATTTTAGACCAAAAATATCTTGGAGAGGACTTGAGGTCCATATACCCACCCCTGGAACCGTCCCTTTTGTGCAAGTACTCTGAATTTCTTTTTTTAACCAATTTGTACTTGTTAGGAGCAGTGCTTTCGTCATCATGTCACTACGAGGACGGACCATGGTGTCACCCTGGTGTCACCCTGGTGCACCGTGTGGGTTGAGTTCATGTTGCACCCTATATACATACCATATATTCAAAGTATGTAGGCAGTTTAATTTGCGTCGCACTGGAGCAATACAACAGGCTATTGCCGACGGTCCGGGAATTCAGAAGGGAAAGATCGAGGACAACAGCAAGTAATTTTGAACGTTTGTCAAATGACGAAGTCAGCATCTGAGCTGGCACCCCGTTTCTCCAAATTTTCATACTAGGCCAGCGTGAGGCATAGTATGTAGTAAAGGCATAGTTAGGCCACGATAGATTGAACGTACACCAGCTCCCACGTATACGAAGTTCTCTGGTTGGATCGAGTTTCGAACTCGCAAACTTCCAGTTACGAATCCGTGACTCAACCCACTGTGCTATAGCGGCTCTTGAACTTGTTAGAAGTAATCATCATGACACTGCAAGGACGGAAACGTGAAGCGTTGCTCTGGTACACCACGGGAAGGGGTCTCATTGATTTCCACATACATAACGGCCCAAACCGTTTATAGAGAGGCCATACATTCACACCAGACAAACTAATATCGATGCCTTACCTCGTATATTCGAACCAGGAGCATTACTATCTAGAAGCCAGCGCCCTGGCTACCATCCCAATCGGTTGGCAGAGTATTTGGAATACATATTGTTATTTCTTCAGATGCCCCCTTTATCTAACCAGGTTCAGCACAAATCCCTATGGTGAATAAATGAATGTATCCAGGTGGGCTCCGTTACGGCGGACAAAGTAGATTGATTTGGTCCTCCTCATGTTTTGTTTGTTGTATTGAAATATCTGTGTTCAAATCATATCTTTGTTTCTGTTACCACAGGATGCATGCACTTTGTATTGATATTGTATTTCTGGTTTTCTATTTTAATAAATGCATCTCAACCACTCCTTGACAAGCGTCAAGCAGTTTGTTTGCTAGCCAAGAAGCCTGGGTTATATATGTAAAAAGATCCTCAGGTTCTGAAACCCAGATTGCAGATGTGGGCCTGGGAAAGAAAAACTTTAAAAATATCGATTAACTCTTCAAGTGGTTCGACGGATACCTCGTCGTTCTCCAAGATCGGACCAATTTTGCTAAAGCCGAGATATCTCGTCCACCAAGATCTGACCAAATTTTCTGATGACGAGATATCTAGTCCATCAAGATCTGACTGATTTCGCTAATGACGAGATATGTTGTATATTAAGATCTGAACAATTTTTCCAATGACAAGATATCTCGTACACTAAGATCCGACCAATTTTACTAATAATGAGATACCTCGTCCACCAAAATCTGACCCATTTCGCTAACGAAGAGATATTTCGTCCACCAAGATCTGACCAACTTTGCTAACGACGAGATATCTTCACCAAGATCTGACCAATTTGCTAATGGCGAGATAACTTGTGCACTAAGATCTGACCAATTTGCTAATGACGAGATATCTCGTTCGCCAAGGTTTGACCAATTCTGCTAATGACAGATATCTCGTCATCAAGATATAGCCGTTTTTTATGATGATTTGATCAAAATCTTCTCAGTCTTCCTAATGGCGAGACATCTCGTCCATCAAGATCTAATGAATTTTGCTAATCAAGAAATACCTCGTCGACATAACTACCAGGAGGGTTAAGCAACCATTATAAATAGTCAAACTGTGGTTCAATAGTGTGATTTGTAGACACATGACTGAGGTGTGATCTTTTTGCCACGTATTTGAACCTCCTAGTGGTTTCGACGAGATAGCACGTTCATCAAGAACTGATAAATTTTGCTAATGACGAGATATCCCATCCACCAAGATCCGACCAATTTTTCTAATGACGAGATATCTCATCAAGATATTTCCGGGGTTTTATGATGACAGGATAAAGATCCCGTCAGTTTTTTTTCTAATGACGAGATATCTCGTTCATCAAGATCTGATCAGTTTTGCAAATGATACCGCGTCGAGAAAAACCACCAGGAGGGCTAAGCAACCGTTAATAAACAGTGAAACTGCGGTTCAATAAACTCTCCAAATGAAGGATGAGTTCTTAAATATGGAAGCCATGCGTCGGAACCGAGTGCGCGTAAAACAAAACGCGCGGGAGAGGATGGAGAGGAGAGACGGGACGAACAAGATTTTCGCGCCGCTTCGCTGATCGTGTCACATCAGCCTTGCATATCCTTCCGCTTTTGTTTATTTGTTTTTTAAATGTCCCGTATATTCCGTGGAGCGGACTTAGCGGGAGCGCTTACCCACCTCGTGGGGAGAAAAAGTTTCGTTTCAGCGAGATCACCCCGTAAAAATTCATTCACGCCAAGATAAACAGAAACTGGTTCGGATTGCTGGGTCCCCGGTGACGACAAATCTGGGTTAATGGCTAAGTTGGTGGGGCAGGGTGGAGTGGGCGATTATATATACGAAAATGGTTAGAAAAAGTGAGATTATTGGAGGGTGGTTTTGTTTTCGTTTTATTGTGACGTAGACTCGATAACGTTGAGGGATTAAGTAATTTTTAATTCAGGTTTCGATGCCGAGAGTGCGAATGGAAGATTATTCTTCCAGAAGGCCGTGAGGCTAAAAAGGCATTTCAATATGTCGTTGGCTAACAAGTGAAACACACCAAGGAACATAGTTTTGTGAAAACGAAGGGAAAAGTTTACTCACTAAGCTGAATTCATTTTTTTCAAATAATGCAACCTTCATGCGAAGAAAAAGTTACTTGGTTGATACTTCACCTATCTGAAGATTACCATCTTCTGGTAAAGAAAAGCTAAAGAACTCATCTTGAAAATTTTGACTTAGTTTTTCACTTACTTAGTATAGTTGGACTTAGGGTTTCACTTGTAAGTTTACGATATTCTGTGTTTGTTTATATTCGGGTGCAATATGAGAGATTTCTGTTAAGCTTATAGGTGGCGGTAGTATCTCTGCGGAAATGTTTTCTGTATGCATTCTGCATCGACCTTAAAATGAAATAGAAGGAGCATGTACCCGCACTTCATGTTATTTCTTCCGGTTGCTCGGTTTCAAGCTGTCATGTGGTTGTGGGTAAAAGCATGAATTCTAAATTATTGCCTGCGCTTCCATAGCCAATCGGTTAAGTCGATTTATGATTTACCCTTCAGAGATCTTACGACATTCGTCTCCGCCTACATGATTCGTCTATTTCATTAGAAGGTCGATGGCATTCTGAACCTGAAGTCAGCTGGCTCGTGTTTGGAATAAGATTTTAGCATTTTTCCATTAAAAATTCCAAAGGAGAAATTCCGAAATTGATATATTGATTGGTAAATACCAATTAGATTAAACGCCAAACATTGCCGAAATTGGCGTTAAACTACAATTTAAGGTAACCTGATATGTGTCATGCAACAGAATTCGGATAAAAATGAAATAGTCGTAAACTGTCTGGCTTGTTTGTTTGCACTAAAAATCCCTCTCGCATCGTTGAAAACATTAAGTTAAAAAACATTATTCTGAGAAAAACGAAGGGGAAAATATTCTACTTACCAAGATTTTTTTCAAGAAGAAATCTAGTCTTCATTTAAAGAAAAAGGACTTAGTGCACCTTCCAATTTAAAAATCACCACATTCTGGTCTAGAAAAGCTAAAAACTCATGAATAATTTGACTTGGTGGATTTCACTTGTAAGACCACGCTATTTTATGTGTTTGTTTATGTTTGCAATGCATGCAATATAGTGCAACTAACAGAAGATAGTCAACCTTGGGTCAGTTGATTTCAGAATAGGTGTGAAAGCGCTTTAGAAGGATGCTATACGCAAAAGCATTTGAATGGCGATCGGCGTGAATGTTTCCTCTGCTATATCGCCCTATCATGCTGATTTTCCGAACCGAAAAATGAACTTGAGCCATAATCAGGGCTAAAGACGTCAATTGTGGAAGGGATTTGTTTACGTTTCCACCAGTCCCCCTAATTAAACTAAGACTCGTTCAAAACTACGTAACATAACTGCCTCCTACTGGAAGCTGCACTATAGTGATGAGAGGATTTTTCAGTGTAAACATAAGAAATCTTTTGTGATGAAAAAATTCGGTTAAGAACTAATTTGGTTTATTGCCGTTTCGGGCGATGTTTAATTTTTAACGCAAGTGGCAAGCTTAAATGGCATTAGAATAACATGCCAAGTTACTTCACAAGTTACGACAGTGATTACCAAAGTACTAGCGAACTTTCTATTTAGCTTACAGGAAAACAGGAGGGGATAAATTAGTATAGTAAAGATAATTTCCTCTTACCTTTTGAATTATTAACAAGCTCACCAATAACATATCAATCTTTTTTGGACAAGAAATACATCTCAGCTATACATTTTTATTAATGCAATTCTGCGAGGCCGTAGTAGCCCAGTTGATAGAGTCGCGGATTAGTAACCGGAGGGTTGCGAGTTGGAAATGTGAGCCAACCAAAGTATTGTGTACGTGCGGGTTGGTGCACGTTAAATCTGTCGTAGCCTAAAATGTCCTCTCGTTGGCTGGGTGTGGATGTTTAGAGAATGGGGTACCAGCTCTTATGTTGACCCCTACATTTGATCGTGATTCAAAATTACGAGGTATTGCTCTCATAACTTTACCTTTTTGATTGATCATGTAGCATTGCCAATAGTCCGTTGTGTTACTCCAGTGCGACGCTAATTCAACTACCTACCACTTAATACAAGTATACTACAGCTTTGACAACACTGGACATTGGAACATCAAATAGCAATATTCGCTGTGTAGTAATGGGATGGAAGAACATAATTTTTTTGTCTTAGGTCATTTAAATCGGGAAGGAATTTGTAGCTTTTGTATGCACACGATATTTCTGAGGGATTAAGAACATATATTATTAACGTGCAGACGAGATGGTGATTAGAAAGCTTTTCGTAGTCTGGTTTTACGACCCCCAACGCTTCCTAACCTCTTTCACAAGCATGAAAGGCCCAATGGAATGAGAGCACTAAAAATGATTTGCTATAGTGTCTGAGAGTTTTAATCGTTCTGAAAGTAAAAATATTAAAACTCAACAAGGAAATCGAGTTCTTAGAATTCGAAAATTTACCCCTTCTCAAGTCCTGTCCTGAAGCCTCAACGTGGAATAAGGGTCACAAGGTGTAGTACAGGTGAAGTACGTTGGGAGTTTGTACTCCTGGTAGCACCTGAAGAAAATATGACTAGCTTCTCGATTTTTCCGATTTCATTTATTTTCCCCGCTAATTAACTCTTTGGGGTTAATTAGAGGGGAACCTTAACTCTTTGGGGTTAGGTGGGTTAAAAACTGTCCCATCTTTTGCTTAGCTTTTTATGCATGGTGGAATATTTTTTAACC
Organism: Meta bourneti; assembly: GCA_933210815.1. Lineage (NCBI taxonomy): Eukaryota > Metazoa > Arthropoda > Arachnida > Araneae > Tetragnathidae > Meta > Meta bourneti. The sequence continues at coordinate 87,442,696 of OW119929.1, forward strand.
CACCTCAAAAAGTTGAAATTGCTCATAGTCATACAGTTTAATATTTTATTTCAAGTCTTTCATTGAGTTGACAATGTTATGAACTAACGCTAAATGTATAAATAACTGAAAACAAAATTTACACGTGTCAAAACGCATTAGTAAGTTATTAATTAAGGTTGGCGAATTGTGTGGTGCAGTGAATTTTTGTCTTTCATAACGGTAAATGCTGTTTTTTTCGTAAAAATTTATTATGAGTGAATAAATCGTTTTATAATAAAAAATATGTTATTTGATGTTTTTATACTAATTTTGAAGCTGAATAAGTGAATAAATAATCGGTGCAACTTGGTTATTTCTTTGAAATCATGTGCCTCAAAGAGTTGAAATTGTTTCAGTACTGACAATGCATTTTAAATACATTTTCAACCCAAATTACAGATCGTTTCTCCTATTGGATGAATGAGATATGGATTGAAAGTGTAATCAGAACAATTACTTTTCTAGAATAGTGCCCTTTTCTACTAAGTAAATAAGTCACATAGAGGAATTGTACTTCCAATCTCTTAATTACACCACATTTTAATTACATAAAATAGGAAGTTTATATACAATTGAAGATGATTGTTGATTTCAATTTAATAAGTAACCTGCTTCAATGAAGTGTTGTTTCATCTCTTATCTAACTATATGTGTCTTTTTCTTGCATTTTTTGGATCATATTTATTTTCATCTCTATAATTGAATATTTTTCTAAACAGAAACAGCAGTTAAATAAATAATAGAAATGAATTAGAGATTACTTTTCAATGATTCTGTCTTCTTAATCAAAAGGCAATTAAAAATTCATAAAGATGATACTTTCTAGTAAATTAATTCCGAAAGTTTTAAAATTAATATTTCAATGGGTAGTTTCAAGAATTATATTTTAGGTTCGTAAATTAAGAATTAAAAATTACACTTGTATTAATTATTTTCATTGAACAAAACAAGCAATTAGTCAAACATTTCTACTCTATTCAGATTTTATTAATATCTCTGAACAAGAGTACGAGAGCAAAAGTATTTGTCCAGAAATATTTTGTTTTTGAAACGATAAAAAGCATCTACAAATCGAATGCCAGACTAGTAGCCATAGATTCGTCATTTCTATGATTTTAGATACAGGAATTTTACAGGATGGATTTAAAAGAGGCATTCATAATTCAACCATATGCTCAAAATTGATTTTTTTCAGTTTTGCAACTCTTGCACCATAGGTGCTATATGTATTTTAAATTCGAAAATTACTGTATGCAAAACTATGTTTAACATTATAAAAGCACCTGCTCAATTATAGTTTGTTTTACATTATAAAAATCACCTGCTAATTTATAGTTAGCACAAATTATGTATATTCATAACTAGTGTCTTAGAAATGTGAACTAATAAAAAATTATATTTGCATTGTAAATTTGAATTTGATTCTTTGATTTTAGCATATCGGTTTTAATTACAAAGCATTTCTAATAAATGAGCAACGTTCATGTTTAGGATACCTTTCTTCACGTTTCATGCAAAATTTCATGGAGATGAGCTTAAGAAATATTTAAAAAAAGGTTTTAAGTAAGATGACTACAACGAGTAACAAAAGATGAAAAACGTTTGTACAGGAAAAAATGTGACACAATTTGTGTCAGTCAAAGTACAGTCTGAACAAAAACACATTAAAATTAATAAACGGTAGTTTGACAATACCCATGTAAAATTTATATTTACAATGCATATTTCCTTAAAAAATGACGTAACTGGAATACGATCTTCAAACAGATTTTTGCATGCACACTCTGTTATCTCAAACTACAGTTTTTTGTGCATGGTTCCTAACCACTTTTAGCCTTCTTGATCAACCAAAAGCTTTCCAGGATTTTTTTGACCAATAAGTGTGACTTTTTAGCCATAAAATGGTTTTATGGTAATGACAACACTTCTCTTAGAAAACTAGGGTCTTGAAATTTTACTTAATTGAAATTAAATTGCAGCATGACAAATATTTAGAAGACACGAGCATGGCAACTGCGCTTAAGTTTCTTAATTGCTTTTATCTTTGGATATCAGTGTCGTTACTCGCATTTGATATCATACTGGAATCCATTTATTGTGAATAAAAACATCGATATGTACATTTCCTTCCTCCAAATGAAGTGAAGTGATCAAAAGTGTAAAATAGCATTTTGTGTATTTCTTACATTTGTTAATTCGTATTTCCATTAAAGTGCGTGGAAAAAGAGCACACTTCAGTCGTGTTACTACAAATAGCTTTTGAACATTCTTTCAATTATATCAAATTCACTTGTTCAAAAGCGATTTGGTATCGTATGACGTCAATTTGGTATCGTATCAAGTCAATTTCCGTGTTCTCTTAAATTTTCTTTTCTGTCCTTCTGAATTTCTCATTGTCTTTTCTGTTGTGAAATTTCATTAGAGTGACCGGGGTCTTCTGTTAGTATATCATTATTATCCAGCTCCAAAGCTTAAATCAAGCATATATGAACTGAGCGACAAATTTGGCGAATAATTCAATAGCGTTTGATTTCATATTGCTTACATCGATTTGTTAGCATTTGCTAGTAGAAAAATAATGTCGATTTGTGTGCCACGTATGTTTTATATACAACTACAAAATAGTTCCAACTATTATATGAAAACCCTGGAACCCAGTTGATGCAAAAAAATAGATACATATATAATACAACAAGCTTTCCTGTGAGCCATCACAATTTAATGGATCTAGATCGGAAAGAGTTATTTATTTCGTTTATAGTCCTTCCTTTGGTTTCTGGAAGGCCAAAGATCCCGAAAAGTGTTGCAAAAAAAGTAGACACTCCAAAAGTCCAGAACAATCCGTAATACTGTAAGTTGTCTACCATGAAGGCGAACAACTTCGTCAATACAAATGCAAGAAGCGAACTGCATGAGAGAACAATGGCTAGAACCGTGCTCCTGCTTGCGATGGGCACCATTTCAGGTGTCATGACAACTACCATGGGCCCTACTCCTAACGAATAGAATGCTATGTACACGAAGAGGCTTATAAGTGGTACCCAATGCCAGTTACTTAAATCATACTCTCTTTGATCTAAAAAGTCGTATAGACCTAGAATTCCAAGTGATATGGTAAGGAAAGTTCCAGATATGACGTACAGCACTCTTCTACCAGCTCTGTCCATAAGCAGGCTAGTGACCATAGTGGCCATGATATTCACAGCCGAGAAGAGCACAGTGGAAGACTGTGGATCAATGACACTCCCCGTGTTTTGAAATATCTCGACGGTGTAAGCGGTGATGATGTTTATGCCAGCGAACTTTGAAAAGATCACCAAGCTGATTGAGATGAGGGTTGGCTTGTACAAAGTTGGATTCAAGAACTTTCGCCAATCGAACTTCGTCTGAGTGGTAATGTTCTGGGACAAGGATTCCAACTCCTTTTCGATGTCTAAATGCTTTCCGTGGAAGAACCTCAGGCTTTGAATAGCTTCGGTTCTTCTTGATTTCCTCAGCAGCCATTCTGGAGACTCTGGCATGAGGACCATGAGGCAGGCGCCCATTGTGGTGACGGCGGCACCAGCTACTGCCAGCCAGGACCATCGAAGCCCATAAGCCAATATTATTATGACGAAGCAGCCCACAGCGTAAGACAGGTGGTTGGTGGTTCCCAAGAGACCTCGTATTTTGACGGGTGATATTTCCGTGGCGTATGCCGGAACTGCAACGCAGGTGATGCCGAAGCACAATCCGCAGAATAGTCGACCTGCGTATATCCACGAGATGGTTGGTGCGTAAGCTATCATGAGCCAGCTCAGCACATACAGTGGAGATATCAGAATAAGCGTAGCTCTTCTTCCAAGTATTTGGGAAGAGTAACCTGTGAGCAAAGAAAGTTGTATATTAATATTGATATAGAAAAATCTATGTGAGTTCTTTTGTTTAAATAATTTTAGAAAATAATCGTTGACTTAAGCAGATTCTAGAATCTCGAAATTCTATACAAACGCTTACAATACAATAAAATAGCTACCCTGTGGAACAGACCCTTGAAGAATTTATGGCTATTAACCCCACAGGGCGTGATGGAAAAGGTTTCAGGTAAGCTTCATCGTTGTGTATGTAGGTCCATTACTTGGCGTTGTATGTCTTGTGTTTCGCTCAGCTTGACCAAATATGGCCCTTGCGTCTTAAAACCCAACCAACCCTTATCACTCCAACAGCCAGCAATGCTGCCAAGCGCAAAGCCAGCGTTCAATTCATGCTGTAATATTCTTGGAGTAATAAGGATTAATTTACACTTACAAGAAAGCTTTTCATGAAGTATGGGAAGGTTTAACACCTCACATGTACTCTACTATTCATGGCAAGTGAATAGTGATATATAATTTCAATTTTTCTAAACGAAAATGTTGCTGAAAGAATTGTAATTTCTGTTATCTAAAAATTAAATAAAATAGAAGCATAGAGGTGAATTTATATGACTTCCGGGAAACTTGAGATACATTTTAGGTTTATATGCAGAAAGATTTGTTTCTTTTACTGAAAATATACCTTCAGGTTTATTACTTTAACTTCTACATTTTTAACTTAATAACATAATAAAAAAGTTATAAAATGTATCATAACAGCTAAAGCTATTGCTCAACAACTTGAAGTATTTGACGTCTGGGAAAAATTGTCGAATATGGCGCGTTTAATGATGATACTGAAAACAAAATGAAATAATGATTTAAGTTTTGATATGTTAAAGATAGAATTTCTAATACATCACGAACTGGCTTATCATGGTTATAGTTTGCACGTGCATAGTTAAAAATATATTCACAATGTCATAGTTTCCACATGCATAATTGACAAATATATTTACTAATATTATATTAGTTTGCACATGCTTAATATAACGCTTACAAATACGCTAATAGTAGTTACATGCTCGCAATAGAAATAAAATTCCGGGATCACTTGCACGCGCTTACATCGTATATATTCATAGTGGTTTGAAATCCCTTTTATGCCATAGATCCCGATCTACTAAGTCCGTGTAGCCAAAAATATTGTAGAGCTGCAAACCAAAGCATGCAAGATAAAACGTCATAATTGCATTTTTTTCTGGGATATCAAAATTTTATTTCAAATAATTTTTTTCAAGAGTTATGTTCTTACCAGAGATGAAACATCCGCCTGCACAAGCAAGCACAGGTAAGCTTGCAATCCAAGTTATTTGATCCTGCGTCACATCCATGAATCTGCTCCCCATTTTGGTCATGTCCACTGTGGCAGGGGCAGGATAAGATTCCACCATGCCTAGAACAAGTATGTACAAATTAGCAGAGATGACTGCCAAGAAAACTGTCCACCGAGTCGACTTCTTGTCAGTTTCTTTCACTTGCCGAGGTTTGATGTCCGGCCCAAGTTCCACTTTTGCATCCATTCTTACGAGTTTCTTCAGAACTGGGAATGTTTTCACAGATCAATTATGGATTTTGTTAGATATTTATACCACTTATGTGCTTCGACTGAATAATTCATGTGACTGCTTTCAATTGCTTCGTTTGATGACCAAATTTGACCATAATTGACGATCTGTTGTTTGCAAGTTAGATTAATTTCAGTATCCATACACTCAAAATACATATTTTTCTATTCCGAATTCAACTGCACACTTCATTCTTAAATGTATACACGAGGGGACACTTATTTTCACTTTGCGTAGAAGAGTTGAAATTTGTATTACACCAACTATTAAATTTTTTTAAACCGTGAACATTTAACAGCGTTGCTGGTATTGAAGAAAAGTAAGGCATTGTTAATAAGATAATTGCTCCAAAGAGATAAAAACATGCGTTTTGACATAAAACATTGCGGAACATGCATTCATCGCATGCTTCAAAAACATGATTTTGCGTTTTGGTTATCTAATCTATAAAACGGTCATTTATGAGATCGCTTATTTTGAGCGTATCAGTGAAATGTTCGTCACAAGTTATGACCTTGAATTTCCTTTCTAAGGATGACAACAAATAACGGTATCTCGAGATAAACCCGTAAACGATTAAATACTATTTCATAAATAATACTATCAGCTTGTTCTCCAGATGATTAGCAGAGATTATGATCTGTTTCAAACGTTTTAATAGATGAATAGTTGTATTTTCGGTTTTGAAATTTAGCAATAAGGCGGATGGGAATATGATTTTAGTTACAACTTTTAAAAATTAATTTATAATTATAAAATTTTGATATGAAAAACTAAAATATAATTAAAAATGTTTTTAAACATGTTCTATCGATAAAGTTTTATGCATACAGAATATCAGGTAATCAGTTTTCTTTTCAGAATTCAATACTTTTTCGCTAATTTGATTATGAAAATTTAACTCGGTATGATCTGATATTTACTTTCCACACGAAATATGTTCGAAAAGAATGATGCCATCTCTTACCGAATCCTTTATAGGAATTCGAAAAATGAGTCGCTATTTTTACCTATCCTCGTACCATTAAAAAATCATTAATTTTGAGTTTTATAGAAGTCCATTCAAAATGACGTGATCAGTTTAGATCAGTTATGGTCATCAATGCAGAAAAAAATCTTAAATGACGTCTGTTAGAATAACATATTTCTTAATCATTATTTATTAAGTCTGTTTTGATTTAATGGCTTTGAAATGTCTTTCTATCAACCAATATTTCTAAAGACACGCTGTATTGAACAAGACACAACAATAAACTCGAAATGAATGTTATCCAATCAATGTATTTAAAGACATATCGCATATATAAACTTTCGGTGATGCCTATACAAATTTTATCTAAGATTTCTTAAAAGATCTTTGATAGTCATTTGCGTTTGATTTAAAAAACTCTACTTTCTTTTGAATTATCTGAAATTATTTTTGTCTCCCCACAGATTTTACAGTATGGTTTATGTAGGAGACAAAATATTTATTAAAGAATTAACACTTTTTTTAATTTTCTGATTCGATACTTTTATATTACGTCTCAATGTACATGCAATACTAATACATTGAGAAAAATTATAGAGATCTTCGAGGGAAGAAATTTGCATCCCCTTTTCGGCACACTTAAGGACCAGAACTTTCAATTTAAGCTTACAAAATTAAAGTTAGTAATATTTGTACTTTAAACTGTTATTGTGTTTAAAAGAAACAATGTAAAAAACGAGATAAATTAGTATTCCTTCAAAGAAATTTCCATCCAAAATACATAGATGGCGCTACAAGTATTGAAAGAGCTATTGAAGCTCCTTGCGTTAGATTCGAATACATATAAAGAATGCAAAATGTCAATCTCAGAGTAAAAGAATATTGAAAATCAGTTCTTGTGTGTTTTGTAAATTTGATTATGCTTCAAAATAATGAATGCCTACCAAAATTTCTGACAAAAAAATTTTCATTGATAAACAAGTGTGTTTAATGAATCGTGTTTTTCTGCTCTCTTTCACTAGTTAAGACGATAATTAAAACAATTTAATTAAGTAAAATAGCTAAATTTTACAATTAATGTGCTTACATTAACTTATAGTCCTATAAATGATAAACAGACTATAAGTTCTGTTTTCAATATAAAGAGCCTCGTGTAATTCACCGTTACGAAAATCAATTCAATAGATAATTTTGGCAACAGAAGTACTTTTAGTTAAATTATATGAACATTTATTCCGCGGTAAAACTCTGCGTATTTGAAAGATTTACTATTTATTCTATGGAAAAGCAAGTTTTTTAACTCCATTGAGTTTTTAACTCAATTATTAAGTAAATGCTCACGTTTAGTTAGAAAAAATTAAAGCATAAATCCATAATTAATAAATGGGATCACTTTCACCCATTTGTGTTTGGAAAACCAGTTTATTGCGTTTTATGGGGAAATTTTTGATTGATATCAATTAAGAAAAAATTAAGCCGATAAAAGAAAATATGAATCAAATCAAAAATAGAGCAAAAAGTACTGAACATCATTATAACAAGTATTGAGATGGGGGGCAATTGAAGTGGACATTCAGAGACAATTGTGATAACCATGACCGGGGTATGAACTTTTTACCATACACTTTATTGGAAATAAGAATTACGTAGTACATTTGAAAAATGTAAACAAAATGCCGTTTTATATTTTTGAGCAATTTTGCTTCATTTGGATGCATGAAATGTACATATATCGATGCTTTTGTTCATTATAAATGGATTTAAAATAGGTATGGAATGTTATTAACGATAGATATTAGCAATTAAGAACCTAGCGCAGAAGCTACTCTTTCTATACTAGTGATTACGTACAAAGAAATAAACACCTTCATGTTTTACGTTTACTTTAAATTGCAGTAAACCTCTTTTACATATTGGAAAAGATTCGGAATATTTTCGATACTTTGTTCTCACAATAAATTGTACGTATAAACCAAAATCCTCTTATACATATCAATGCTACATTCGACCAGCTTTTGGAACTAAAATCTAAAGAAGTGCAGGTTTGCCTAATTGGGCATTTACCGATTTTGGTTCACTTTCCTGTTCGATCCTATGCACCACCGCGGCCCAATCGTATTTCATCTCGTGGTTATCTTTCTACTGTACAGTTTGAACTTCCATACGTTTCATGTTACTTACACATGTGCTTCGACGGAAAGGTTGCACTTGTTTTTAGAAAAAATAAATTTAACATAAAACTATTATTCAAGACTTGCAAACCAACGTATTTTATAAAAATCGCGTAATAGAATATTTTGGAATTTATTTTCTCTTAAGTAATTAGTTTTTTAAATTATATCGTTTGCAGTTAAATATTGTATTAGTAACGCCACGAAATAACTGTTAAAGATAGTTTGTTTTGTTAATTTAGAGTTGCGACGATGGCAACACTTATTGTCGGTTTATGTTTCAGAATGTCAACAGTTTGATTTAAAAAAATTGAATTCTTGTAACTTGCAATTCCATAGATCGTCTAACAGCAGTGTTTCTTTTATGTTCAATTCTTTATTGAACCTTGATGAGCCGTTGAGTTGCTCAACACAACATTATTTTCAGCACTTCGAAATACAAAAATTCTACTTAAAAAAAACGGATTCTCAACAGACGCAGAAAAATATACCTTTTTTCGATTGGGCCTTGGTAGCATTTCCCATCTTCTAATTTCATCCTGCTCAAGAAGTTCGGTGATCCTGGACAATTGATTGTGATTTACCTCATGCAACTGTTCGAGTTGGAAAGCAATTTTACAGAAGGTAGGTAGATATTTTAAATAACGTCACACTGGAACAACACAACGGGCTATTGGCGACGGCTTGGGATCAAACCCGAAGGGAAAGATCCGAGGACAACACCACGTAATTTTGAACGACGTCAGATGACGAGGTCACACCTGAGCTGGCACCTCATCATCTGAGTTGTCCTCATCATCTGATCGTGATTCAAAATTACGAGGTGATGTTCTCAGATCTTTCCCTTCCTGACTGATCATCTACCATCGCCAATAGTCCATTGTGCTACCAGTGCTACGTAAATTCAACTACCTACCATTTTGTTCACGGAATCCCTTCTATTACTATTCTTATGTAATGCAATGGAAGATTTACTCAAATAAAAAACTGTATATAGAATCATAAAAACTTTAACATATGATGTGTACTTATTTTAATCATAGTTACTTAAATTAGCTGTCTTACGAATTTTATCCGATAATCCGATATTTTATCTGGAATATTTTTGGTATTTGGTATTTTCAATTAACGTCGCACTGGAGCAACACAACGGGCTATTTATCTGGAATATAGAAATTTCAGAAAAAATTGTGGAATCAATGCTTTTACTCACTGATTGATAATTTCCATGACTTGGAGAATATTACAAACAAAGAATTTTAGCTAAAGAGCTCTCGAAAGATTGAAAAAAAAAAAACCCAGCGCAGGCACGAAAAATATGTATCCCGTTTGAAGTTGATACTTTAACTTGCGAAAGTCTGGAATCTCAATTATTGAAGGATAAAGTTTAGAAAAAGGAAAGGAAATACCCATACCACTTTCATATCCCCAGGCAGAATCTAGTCGGGAAGCGAAAACTTTAGGAAAATTGAAGAGTCGAGAATTCTGGATCCATATATTCTTTTTTTCGCGTGTGTTTGCTTTCTTTTTTTCTTTTCTTATCTTTCATTCCTGAGATCTGCATCTTTTTTTTATCTTTTCTCTCGCAACGGTTAAGAGTTTTCTGAATATATTTTTTCCTGCCGAACTCAGGGAAAATTTCCAACGGACTTAGATTCTGTAGATTTTTATGGATATCCGCGTTTTTTTTTATCGTTCTGATCTCTGGGAAGTTTTTTCGAAAGATACTCAGGATAGTTTTGGATGACGGAATATGGACACTGGCCTTATGTTTTGTGAGTGCATTTAATTATTTCCTGCTACTGGTATTTCGTTAAGACAATGAAAATTGTCTTTATTTTGAAAGATTTGGATTGCATAACAAAATTCAAAATATTTTTACGGTTAGCGATTTTTGATGGTATTCGAGTCTTTAATTGAGTGGTTCCAATGAGAGGAATAATTAGTGATTTCGCATTAAAAAACGAAGTATAAAAACTGGTGATGAGAGAGAGGAGCAATGAAATGTAAATAAATAAAAATGGAGTGTTTGTATATTGAATATTTTCGACCCATTTCAAGTTATTTATCCGTTTTGGGCCCTTCTAATGCACAATCGGTGGCATGCACGTTTGGTGTCTGTGTCCATCTGTTTGTATGCGTATTCCCGTACTACGTCCAAACGACTTTGTGCATTTTCATGAAACTTTGCATTCTGGGAGTTCGTTTATTGACTGAATTTGGTTGCGTTGGTCTGTCTGTCTTCCCGTTTTACATCTGTTTTTATGTCTGTGTGTTTGTGTGAGTACACAAAAATGTATTTATTATAATTTAATACGATGTTCTATATTTTTGCAAATCATATTTTAGTTTAGTGAATACATTATTGTAATTTTCTTTGCTTACATACTAAGACAATTTTCATGCTAAAACATCTGAGTAACTATACTTGAATCAACCATAATTTGGTAGTTTGGAAAAGCTGGAAGGTGTATTGAGCATTGCGATTACTTAGATTGTTTTACCAGTACTGCCGAAAAAGCAACTATTTTCCAAAAATTATTTTTTAGGAATTTAAATTATAATACTTTATTTATTTGGAGCCTTATTTTTCTTAACGCAATGTAAAAAATTCTGAACACTTAGTACAGACGTTAAAGAGAATAAAACATTATAAAAATATGCAGAATAAAACCTTTTAAAATAGGACTGGTAGCTAATATGGTAACCTTAGTATTTTTAGAAATTATTTTTGGCATTCGCAACTGAATTAGTTCGAAACAATCATTATTAATCGTTTCCTTTTTTAAAACTTTTTCTGTAATTCGTTAGTTTATATTCCAGGAATCCATTTTGAAGTGAAAAACAGATACATTCATTGCTTTCCGTTCGAAGCTTTTTTAAAAATTTGTTATAAGATGTATCTCTGGATTTTCAATATGATGTTTTTCGTTGGCTAACTGTAATCAAGGTAAGTGCTTAATTAGTTTAAAAACATTTTGAACAATTGTATGAGAATTTTGGGAAACACTTTTGTTTTTAATGACGTACAAGGCAGTTATATGCATATTCTCAATTATTCTGTGCATTCTGGGTAACATTGGCACACTCTAGAGACTTTTCTTTCTTACTAAAAATTTAATTTTACAAAAATGTAATATGTTAAATTTGACATTTATTTAAATTTGTGAAATTGTGTATCTTTATTAGAATGTGGTAGTTGTTACATGTGATTAATAGTAATTACAATTTATCAACGAAACCTGAAGTTAACCAATTCAATCCCAAAAACGCCGGGTAATTCTGCTAGCATAAAATATATTTCTAAGATCTAAATACAGAGTAGGGATATTTCATGAAATCCTTCCGTTGCCTAACTATTTTAAGCATAATCAATTTGTAATTGTTTGCATAAAAATGTAACAAATTTATAGAGCATATTTTCAACTGTCCAATTTTATTTTATTTGAAATTAAAAAGTACATTCTGAAGAATTCCAAACTTTTAAGTTGACAAAATTGTAGTGTATCAAGATATCTACTAGTATATACTATATATAAAATAGGATGTGTATGTATATGTATGTATATTTTCTATACAAATCTATACCGTTTGACCCATCCACACCAAATTTGGTACACTTATACTTTAGAACACTGCGATCAGCATAGTCTAACTCTTAACCGTTCTATTGGCCGTAGGGGGTTAAAAACTATTCGAAATCGCCATAGAAATAACTGAGCATAGATTGATTGCTTTAGGCAGCTATGGTTGCTTTACCAGTGTTGATCGAAAAACAATTCTTTCCGAAACAATTTAAATCACAATATTTATGTTTGAACTGACTTTTTAGTTCTTCCCATGATGTAAATAAATTATAGATATTTTATTGATGAAGAAAGAATATTTTAAAATATTTATTTTTGCAAGGAAATTCAAGGAAAGGTATTCAGGAGTTCAAGGATGATTTTCAAGGAAAGTTGGTGTAGATTTCGACCAACTTTCTTTAAATAATTTATTGAATACGTAATGATTTGTAGAATTCTGTTTCATAAGCTTTTTAGGTAAGGCGTGTAACTTATTTTAAAATGTCCGGAATAGATACATGTGAATCCTCCGTTGAAAGCAGTGATTTTCTTTCTTAAAAATTCTGTAAAATCGACCTTATGCTTTTAAAAATTTTTTATATATTCAGTTTAATTTGTCTACACCGATTACATTTATTTCTAACCGAAGCACCGTTATTTCGAAAAGCACAAACGAAAAACTCATTGATCATTAGAAAGCGTAATTTTGCTACTCTATTTGACAGGTGTAATGTGCATTTTGTTATTCTTGCTCCTGGAGGCGAAACTAAAAATATTGTGTATAATCAAGTTTTGTGTTACATTTATATTACAGTGAATTTGTAAAATATTTTACTTCATGATGTGTGTACTGTCCTTATACTTTTAAAAACCTGTTAATGTAATTACTTTGATTTTACACTATAGATTGATTTGAATCATTTTCCTGTCTAATAGATGATTGGGATAAATACCCGGGCAAAGCCATGTTTCGGTCATGTTTGAGCATTACTAAATTAATTGATTGATTGTATAAGTATTTCCTACTTTATTTGACAGGTGTAATGTTCATAATTGAATTAAAGTTCATTATTATTATTGTATTTCTATGATGAGTTTTATATTTTTACATGAATGTTATGAATATTTGATTGATAAAAAAGAATATTTAAAATATTTGATTTTTTCATAATTTACATTTTGTAATGGTCCACGAAAAACTTCAACTCAATCATAAAAGCGTAATTTTGTTATTTTAGATTTGGCAAACCAGAATTAATGTTTTATTATTTTATAAATTTGATTTAGAATCTCGTGTTTGTGTATTTGAGTTACCACAGCGGAATGTTGCACTCATATTTGAGCATTACTAAATTTCATAAATCATTATCGTCTTTATCAATATTTTTCAAATGTCTTTTTTCGAATTGCTCTATTTCAGAATACACTCAGGCAGTCGAAATTCGACACTTTGCGCATCTTTCGTATTTTAGAATTCTGCATTTTTTCGTCGGAATTTCGTTTCTGTTTTATTTATGTCTTAATCTTTTACATATTTCAATATATTTAGGAATTAAATGTTTATATGCGTCCAAAGTATATTGTAGAAGCTATGAAAAAGTTAAAACGTATCTTCCGTATAACTTAAATGATTGCATTTTTCTGTGAAAGAAAAGTGTTCATTCTATTTCACTTTTCAAGCAACATTTAACCATTTCAATCCGAGCAACGCCGGGTAATTCAGCTAGTGATTAATATTTGCACCCTATTGAATAAATATAATTAATCTGAATTCTTCAATATTTTTACTGTTGTTCACACCAACTCAACCGGAAATTATGCAAGTGTCAAATGCATATTAAATAGCGCTTTTATTCTTTGTATTTATTTCTTGAATTCTACCGAACAGTTTTGAATACAACATAAAAGAAAATTAGCACTTTGAATAAGCATGTATGGCAGAAAAAATTTTCATCGATTTCAAATTTTAATATTTTTAGTAAATTAAGAAGTAATCATTCCCATTAAATCGGCTATTTTAAAAGCTCAGAGAACTATTTGAAGTATATCTGATTATAAACATCTAACAGTTTAAACAATTAGCGAAAAGTACGTATGGTAAAAATAATTTTTCACATACTATATATCCAGTAGAATTCAATAGAAAAATATTTTTATACTCATCAATTAACGGCTATCGTAGTTAATATTGAATAACCTCAAGTATGATTTGCTATAGAATAATAAATGTTATTTAAACTTTATTTTAATGATATTCGTGATTTATATAAATAAATTCTAGTAGATTTAACGATCGGTAGGTAACTTTTTTCACTTTAAATTAAAATTTCATATTCTACCTATCTCCCTGATTCAACCTCCTAAAAAGAATTAAATAGATTTTTTAACTTCATAATTCTTTCTCAGAGGTTGATATGTTTCTCAATAATTTCAATAAATAATCTGCTTCAATGAAATGTTTTGTTTAATCTCTTATCTAACTGTATTTGTGTACGTCTTTATGCATTTTTTGGATGATACATTTTTTTGTTCCTTGTAATTGGATATTTTCTGTAGAGAAACACCAATTAAATAAATAAAAAATAATTTATTTAATTGGTGCTTCTCTATATTTGAGATTATACTTGATAAACCTCCATGCTAGGTATTATTTGATATCGCGTAAATGACTTATCTGAATGCAAGGACTGAACTGAATTGAGTGAATTCTGTCTCATTGAATGAATAGTGAAATGCACTGATCGAAATAATTATACTGAACGGAGTGAAATATACTTATCGAGAAGTAATTGTGTTGAATGAATTATATTGAAAAGGGAATTATGTTGTACTAAGTGAATCGTATTTCATCGTTATTTCTACTAACCGGATGAAATCCGTTGCATCATGGAAACTACATAGATCAATGCAAATTGTATGAGAGGATTTTCAGTGTAATCACACAAACTGGTGACTGAAACGGAGATTTTACTTCCTGTTACCCAAATGTTCTCGCATGATCTCGCATATCGGAGTTCTCACATGTTCTCGCATATCGGAGTTACTTTAAAATGTAGTTTATCGCCATTTTGGCATGGTCGGGTGTTTAATTTAATTGTTGTTGACTAATCAAGTATCATATATCAATTCAGAATGCATTCTTTTGAATTTTTATTGCCGACGAGCTGAAATCTTATTTGAAAAACAATCCAAGTGACGTCACGTTTGGAAGCACGTTCCGCCGCCTACATTTAGATTAACAGAAAAAGCCTATCATCGAGTGACTCTAGGAGGCTGAATGTTAAAAACATTTGGAAGCAACAGTTGCCTGTTTTGGTAGTTCGAAATTAAAAATTAACGATTTAATTTACATGTCAATTTCAAGAAATGCCGTTGCATTTATCAACATGAGTGCAACAACATGAACGTTAAAATTTTACTTTGACAATAACAGATTACATAATATTATGAGTTATGTGTGTGGAAAATTGGCATGCATAAAAATTAACCGAAACTTTCATTTTGATTTTATTTTCTTGTTATCGCCATCGAAATTCAACTCCCATTTTGTACAATTTATTGCAATACTATTTATTACAATTTATTGCAATATTATTGTTTTAGTATTGCTACTTTATATTAATTTAAAGTCTTCTTAAAATTCTTACAACAGCCATGCATACATCACATGGCTATATGATTATAAATATTGAAATTTCATGTTACCTTGACAAAGGCTTTCCATTTTAGTATTTGCTTTTAAATAGTATTAACTTCAGCACAATGTTTTGCGTTAGACATATTTTGAGCAGTCGTATTTCAGTAAATCATCTCGATAAAAACAATAATTGAAAATAAAATATTTAAAAGCTGTAGAGTAAATTTTGTTTCATAGGTGTTTTCTGCTGGTATTATTAGATATTTATGACAAATGGAATTTTTTTTTCCTTTTCCTTTTTAGATATCAAGATATGTGAACTAAACCTGCATAAATGCTTTCAGTGTAACAAAAATTGCTGTCTCCTCAAAACACAATAAAAATGTGTCAAGTGTCACGATGTCAGTTATGGAAGCTAATTTGACACCTGAAGAATCATGCAGGTTTTTGAGCTCTGATAAAAACTAAGCAATTTTCCACATTCAGTCCCGGATGCAATATTACCTTTGAGTAGTGTGGGACCTAGCTATAACTTAAGAGTGAATAACAATAAAATACTGATAAATAACCTTAAAGCAGCAATCTGGAATATTACGTCCCCCTTGGACTCCAAGTCATTGCGGAATCCATGGAAATGAAACCGACATACTGGTAAAAAAGGACAGTAGTGTATTCCAGGATTAGAATTTAAATGTAAAAAGTGAACACCAGACAAAAACTGTTGGAAAGTTTTTGGAACAGCAGCTGCTGTGTCACATTCCAACCAAGATGAAAAGAAACAACAGTGCATTTTAAATTGATGACAGGTCACTATTTGTAGGCATATCTAACTAAAATCGGAATAAAAGACACGGAATTCTGTCTGAACTGCAACTCCAATTGAATTACGAGATATCTCGTCCATCAAGATCTGATCAATTTTGCTAATGACGGAATACCTCGTCGAGATAACTACTAGGAGGGTTAAACAACCGTTAATAAATAGTCAAACTGTGGTTCAAAAGTTGGTTTTTGTAGAAACATGACTGAGGCGTGCTCTGTTTGTCACGAACTTGAAGATTCCGAGTGGTTTTGATGAGATATCTCGTCCTTCAAGATCTTATCAATTTTGCTAATGACGAGATATATCATCAAGATGGGACCACGTTTGCTAATTACTAGATATCTCGCCATCAAGATATCGCTGATTCTTTTTATGATGACGAGATTAAGATCTGATCAGTTTTGTTCAAAGGACGAGATATCTCGTCCATCGAGATCTGATCAGTTTTGCTAATGACGAGATACCTCGTCAAAGACAATCACCAGGAGGATTGAGTGCGATTCAAAACCTCAAAATGGAAATGCTTGACAAACTTAATTACATTTCTTGATATTTTAAGGAAAGTCTGGACAAATAAATACGTGGTGTTGTCCTCGGTCTTTCCCTTTGGGATTGATCCCGAACCGTCACCAATATCCCGTTGACGGTTCTCCAGTGTGACGTTAATTTAAAAATATATAAAAAAAATACCAAATACCAGATAAATAAAACTCTAAATGATGGGGTATAAGTCCAGAGGGTTTCACACGGATATATCCGTTTTGTAACCAGCAGTCTTCCTTGCATGACTCCTTACCAGTTTTAATCTTGACCAATAGAATTTTTTCTGAGATCTTTTCAACCAATGGATGGAGGTTATTTTAAAGCAATGCGATGCTACTCGGAAATCTTGTGACGCTCAGAGGACTGAGAAGTTATCTGTTATTAAGAAAACCACCTTTTTTATCATAACTGCACACTCGTAACTCGTATCTCTACTAGTAAGAAGAATAATGCATAACCGTCCGTCTGGAGCAGTATAAAAAATGTTTTGCGGGCATGACGTGTACATTTTTGTACCTTTCCTCTAACCCGCTGGTGTTTGATATTAAACCTGTAAATAGTATTGACAACTTTTCTTCTTTAACTGTACATTTCATTTAATGTTTTTCTCGATAAATGTCCTGTTTATGTTAAAATATTGTATCATTTTGATCCATGGAACACACCTGAACTCTAGCTTTAATTTATTTGTTGTTTATCTACAGAAAAATATCCAATTACAGAGAACCAAATATATTTGCACCGAAAAAGTACAAGACATAACACAAATGCAGTTAGAAAAGAGATAAAAATAAAACGCTTTATTGAAGCAGATTACTCATTGAATTGAAATCACTAAAAATATATCAACCTCCCAGAAAGAATTATAGAGTTTATAGAAATCTATTTCTAGCAAAGTTATCGGCAATTTTGTAGCAAAAATGTGTTTGCAGCAAGGCAAGATGAAAAGATAATTATAAAAAAATAATCATTACGCAACAATTGTTTTGGAATGGAAAAATATTTACTCTTTTGTCAAGCATTCATCAAATCAACTGAAAGTCCATCAATCGCTCGATTGCTTTGATGACAACATCTTGGTTATTGCTAAAGCAGAAACCGAATATTTTTCCAAACTTAAAAAAGTTTAAATAAAACGTAAGCCAATTTCCAACCAGGAAATAACTTGCAACCAATAACAATCCTTATTTTAAAAACCAAAGCCTCCATTCAATTTCAAATCTGCCCCATCTCACAAGAAAACCGTCTCCAGCAAAAATTTACTTTTTCGAAAAAGAAATTCTGAAATTACCGCTTTTTAAACACGGCCTCGCTCTTTTGTTTCCTACTTAAAAAACGCAGCTCGAAGCGAAAAGCAGTTTCCTCGTACTTACTGAGAATAACCGTCGAATAGGGGGGGGGGGGAGCGTTGAGGTCGTTGGGGGCTTCGGACAGAGGTGTTGTTGGTGTATAAAGTGGGGAAAAAATCGGACTCGTCATTTAGGGTGGAGAAGACGGATGAGACAAGGGACTCCCAGAACTCTTCCACTGATTTAGGTGATGGTTACCAAGGAAACGTGATAAATTTACGACGCGCCCCCACCCCTATCCTTCATGTGCTCGGCCTTCGGGAGAAACGCGAGCTAGTGGTGTACGTTCCCTTTCCTTAGACTCAACTTGAACACTTGAAAATTATTTAAATGAGATGAATTTGCTTTAATTTTAATTCGTCTTGGTTATATCTGTAGATAGAAGGCTTAAAGTGGTTACTATAGACAGGGCTGCCACAGGTCCAAAGCACTTGTGAAATAGCAGCAGTAGTAGCGTATTTTTTTTAACAGCTGTAAAAACGTCTCCTCATAAATCCTATTTTAGTTGCTCAGATGCAAAATTAATCGGATAAAACACAAAATGGGCCAATTAAGAATAAAACTGACGTTGAAGATCTCGTCAGAAAATTTAAGTTACAATTTTTAGCATTAAAAATTAAATATTTTGTTGACAAGGTTTTCATGACAATCTAGCAATCTAGCTTGGTGTCGAAACTTCGGAATCGGCATCCATCGGGAAATTTTAGCCCCAAAGAAAAATTCGAAATAAATTTTTCCGTCCGCTATTAGTGAAAAAGGGAGACTAAATTTTTTTCGAAATTGGGTGAGTTTTAAAAAATCACTGAACTTTTCGAAAAGTCGCCAAAATTTTGAAAATGAGAGCTTTTAAGATGATTTTACTAAAAACGATACTCCAAGTTGCCAGGGTTGAAAAATAGTAGCAAAAAGCCATTGCATTGTAGCATTGCTGTATAAAATACAAGTAGATAAACACAACTTCTGAATAAAGACGTGCACAAATGCTAAGATTAAATTAAAAGTATTCAGACGAAATCGACATACATTTTCAATAAACAATGCATTATTTAAAAGCATATATAGCCTTCTTGGCCGTTGTCTCGACGAAGTATCTTGTCATTAGAAAAACTTACCATACCTTGGTGGACGAGATATCTCGTCATTAGAAAAAGTTGAGCAGATCTGGACCTCGTTATCATAAAAAAATAAAATCTTCAATATCTTGATAACTAGATAACTCGTCATCTGAAAAATTGGTCAGATCTTGATGGACGAGATATCTCAAACCACTCGGAGGGTTAAGACATATTATGTACAATCAATAAGTGATTTTGGTAAGAAAAAATATCCTATGATGAATCACGATGACGTAGTGGGAAAGTTTGGAGTTGGGGTGTTGACCATGGTTCAAAATTACGAGGTGTCCTAGGATCGTTCCTTCGGGATTGATCCCGGACCGTCACCAATATCCCGATGTATTACTTCAGTGTGTTCATAAGTTCAATTACATCCCTAAGGTGGATGAGCATCAGGTTTGAGGAGATGAATAACATTATTTGGCCATCTTAATTTGTTTTCGGAGTTTGATTGAGTAAGGTGGAATTCTTTTGTGAGACTACAAACGGACACATAGTAATCAGCATCTCCCACAACACCTTGATGGACGAGATATCTCGTCCATCAAGGTCTGAAAACTTTGCTAATGACGATATATCTTGTCATCGAGAATGACGATTGAATTCCGAATGATGAAGATTTTGCTGTTTTTTTTATGATGATGAGATCAAGATCAGGTCAGTTTTTCTAATGATGAGATATCTCTTCCTTCAAGATCCAGTCAGTTTTGTTCATGGTGAGGCAACCACCAAGAGGGTTAATTTTAAATCTATTTAGGTAGGTAGTTAATTAACGACACACTGGAGCAACACAACGTGCTATTTTAAATCTATTTAGGTATGCAGGTATTTTAATTAAAGTAATTAATTGGTGACGGTCCGCGATCAATCCCAAAGGAAAAGATCCGATAAATATATTTAGATACGATAGGAATGGGCCATGATCTGTTAAAAAGAAAGTTAAATGCCTGTTTGCGTGAAAAAAGTTCTCTCAGTGATACTGTTATGGAATTCTGATTTCGGTAGGCTGATAAAATAAGTATTTTGGGAGTTGGAGGAGATTGATTGAGTACACATATAATCCGACTTGTGTGTGCTTGACCGCAAGGATCCGCTTGTAAATAATCGTCAAGTAATGGACACACACAAGTAAAGCTTCTTACTGATACAGAAGAGATAGGGGAGGAATCGAACCTGACAGGAATCGAATCTACCCAACTTACAACTGGTAGGTTGATAGGACAGTGGGTGAACCCTCTGAGACACTGAGCCCAGTTGGAGAAAATTTTCGGGTTAGTTTTTCAGGATAGGAGCCATGATGAATTTCAAATCTAGGCTCCATACCGCTCATGTCTCTTACGTTGGAAGTGGATTTAGACTTCTATATTTGGCCTTGGCAAACGTGCACTTTTCAATTTTATTTTAATATATTCAGATACAGTGAAAATATCGTAAGTAAATGCTTTTTACCCACTCCACCTAGCTAATATAGTGGTTATACAGTTTAACTGGCCACACACTAGTCCAGAGTTCAAATATCGGTTCGTAAGTGCTTGGATGTTGGTGATTGACCCTGTTAGGGATAATGGTGAGTGCTCCTTCACAAATAGGTGTCACTTCGCCCTTTGTAGAGTCGAAAAGTTCAGTTGTTGGGCAATAGAAGTAAAGAAAAAACTTCGAAAAACTGCAAAAATTGGGAGACTTTTTACAAATATTTTTGAAAAATTATCATTTAGATGGTTAGTTAGTTGGATTGGAGTTCAAGGCGCAAGGGCCATATTTGGTATGCTGTGCAAAACAGTCAAATAAATGAGCCTACGTACACAAAGTTGGTTGGATTTTTATGGCGCAAGGGCCATATTTGACCAAGCGGTACAAAACAAAGCCAAGTAAATGAATATACGTACACAAGCATGGTTGAGTGGATTTATATGGAGCAAGAGCTGCAATTGGACAAATTGTGCCAAACGAAGTCAAGTATATAAACATGCGCACAGAAGGTTGGTACGTTGGTTGGATTTTTATTTCGCAAATGCCATAATTGGCCAAGCTGCGCCATACAAGACTTACAACTTTAATTAATAGACATACACAATGACAGCTTTACAAACATAGAATAAAAAATATTCCTAGGAAGGAATCAAACCTGAGAGCAATCGTGCCTAATTCGAATACAGTTCGCAGGCAGGCAAACTCACTGGGACACGTCGGCTCCACTTATTGCTCAGGAACAACCCCCAGAAATTATTGCGGACAATATTGTTAAAATATAAGAATGAATAAGCATAAAAACTTCTGTTGCGTCGACGCTATGAAAATAAATACGAAGCAAAATGAACGGCGTGCAATACTTTCGCGTTCCGAATGCTGAAATGATTTCAAAAAATAATGTAGCGAGCTGTGTCAAATAATCTGCATTCAAATCTTCCACTGCGGAGGAAAAGAAAAACACAAATGGTTCGTTTCCCTTCACCCAACGGAACGCAGCATCTTAACGACTGGGAAAAGGTTATGTCAGGCGGCCCTCTGTGTTTTGAC
Source organism: Meta bourneti (assembly GCA_933210815.1). NCBI lineage: Eukaryota > Metazoa > Arthropoda > Arachnida > Araneae > Tetragnathidae > Meta > Meta bourneti. Next base: position 87,464,869 of record OW119929.1, read on the forward strand.
AAGAGAACGTGTAAGAAACTGTTTTCAAAAGCATTCTTTTTCTCTCCTCTCGGTGAGAGTTCGTCGTAAAAATACTTTTCAGTTTCCGAAGTAAGTTGCAGAAGGGGAAGAGTAGAAGAAAATTTTTACTTGGGAAAAGAAGTAAAAAAAAATATTAAACCAAAAGCGGAGAGATGGGAAAAAAATTATATATCCCGTGTCTGTGGCACAAGCTGAGATCCGTTTCCATAGTAACCAAAGACAAGGGTGTGTTACTGCCCAGAGGGCTCGAAGACGGAAAAACTTTATACGGGAACTCTCCCCCCTCACGTTGAAGCTTCAACAAAAAGGATTTGCGAGGAAAGAAGTGTAAGTCCCCCTCGCCTACGAGTTTTGTGGGTTCAGGTCCTGGCTTGTGAGGGAAATGCATGGCATAATGACTGTCGATTTTCTCAAATTTAAATACTGATTACTTTCTATTCATACGCAAAATGCAAAATGAACAGTTCCCTAATAAGCGAGTGTAAGTCAGTAAATCAAGTAGCTGCAAAAAATGCAAAAAGGGATTCAAACTTGAAAACCATCTGTGAGAGGCTTTTTCTGGAAAGCCAAATGGGTAAATGGCGCTAGTGTTTTTATGGTAGAATGATGGTAGAAGCTTTTCCCTCACGCTGAATCTTCTACAAAAAGATTGATTGGTTGATTTCGGATTTTATGGCGTAAGGGCCATATTTGGCCATGCTGCGCCAGACACAAGACATACAATATCAAGTAATAGACATACACACACAATGAAAGATTTTACTGACACATAAGAGAGAAACACACCCAGGGAGGAAAGCACCTGGCAGGTATCAAACCTGCACTGCCTACAACTCGAAGGTTGCTAGCGCAGTGGGCATACCCACTGAGCCACGACAGCCCCATCTAGAAAAAGGATTTGCGATGAAAGTGTAAGTCTCCTTAACAAGAAGTTTGAATGTTCGGGTCTTGATTTATGAGAATTCTATGTGATAATGATCGTTGATTTTCTCGAAATTCTGTTCTAAGAGTAGTGGCAACCGGAAGGCTGCGAGTTCGAAACTCCATCTAACCAAAGATCGTCGTGTACGTGGGGGCTGATGCATCTTAAATCTGTCGTGGTCTCAAATGTCCTCACGTTGGCGAAATGTGGAAATATGGAGAGTGAGATGCCGGCTCAGGTGTAGGCCTCGTCATCTGACCGTCTTCGGATCTTTCTCTTCGGGATTGATCCCGGACCGTCGCTAATAGTCCGTTACGTTCCTCCAGTGTGACGTTAATTTAACCACCTACTTATCTTAAAGTTTGCCACAGTTGAGCCTCGATTATCCCAGCTCCGATTGAACGAGCGTCCGGATTATTCGAGCCGAATTTGATACCGACTTTCCTTGCTTTATGACTCTTTCAGAGGCAGTAGTAGTAACATGTTTAATTTCCAATGGCAGGTATTGGTTATGGTAATTAAATAACGTCGAACTAGAGCCACACAACGGGCTATTGACGAAGGTCCGGGATCAATCCCAAAGGGAAAGATCGTATCCAATGGCAGGTGACAATTAAAAAACTGACCTAAGTCAAACAATAGAACAAATACAAATAAATGTCAGCAGAAGAAAAAGTATATTGACTCATTTGGTCCTCTTACGATTATGGACAGTGTACACCTATTGAGGTGTACACTGTCCATAATCCTGCTGAGGATCGCAGATCTGGCAAAAGAGGTAGTTTAATATAGATACGTGTTGCAAGTGATAGTAGCAAGGACATTGCTGAAAAGTCTAGTTCAATTAGCCGAAACAAATAGTAGTAGTTACATGTAGTTCACTAAATTTTTCTGTATTTCAAATAGGCCTGTTTTGTGGTACTACGTCCGTATTAGCTGAGGTAGCTTTGGACCAAACCACATCAGATAATCAAGGTTTTAATACACTGATTACTTAGCATTCGTACACAAATCTATAGTACACAGTTCCCCAATATTACCAGGTTGGTATGAAGAATTTACGTCGAACTGGAGACACACAACGGGCTATTGATAACGATCTGGAATCAATCTCGAAGAGAAATATCCGAACACAGCACCTCGTTATTTTGAACCACAGTCAGTTGAAGAGATCAACGCCTGAGCTGGCAACTCACTTTCCACACCACCCCAAATTGAGGGCATTTGAGTTCAATACAGATTTAACGTACACCAATCTCCTCGTACACGATGATATTTGATTGAATTGGGTTTCCTATTCTCAACCCTCTGGTTGCTCTACCAATTGGTCTACTGCTGTTCCATTTCTGCTTTAGAAAGCACCCATGTTCGGTTTTGAGTACCAGTCAAGAATTCTATGATCGTAGTGATTTAAAATCCTTAAGACGTAGGTCTTGGTATAATTAATCTTCTCGTAGAAATAAAATGACCATAGGTGGACAAAGCAATCGAGATCTTAAGTAGAAGTATTTTCGTATTCCTTGGTGCTGAAAATATCTAAAGACCCGTTACAGAAGCCAATTATTTGATATAAATTAATTTCACAAATATTTTTATCGCATAGTTTTGAATGACGAAGGTAGGTAGGTATTTTAATTACCGTCGCACTGAAGAAACACAACGGGATATTGTTGACGGTCCGGGATCAAACCCGAAGGGATAGATTTGAGGACAACACCACGTAATTTTGAGCCACGGCAGATGGCGAGGTCACATCTGAGCTGTCACCTCACTCACCAAACTTCCAGACCACGCCAACGTGAGGACATTTAAGGCCACGACAGATGTAACGTGCACCAGCCCTCTTTGAATGTCGAAGGAGGAAAACGATTTCCAAATGGTGCCAAATAGCAGGCTCTTGCTCCTTTGCGCAACAGTCACGGACCTACATCTTTTGAGCGAAAACGTTTATTTTGTTGCAAAAATTGAACTCGCTACCTCCGTGTAAAGTTTGGTGAAGGAATTCCGCAAATTACCAACAACTTTACTTCTCTCCTCTGCATCAGAAAAGCTTTTCTCGTATGTTCATGTCCAGATAACTGAAGTTTCCTATCTTGTGTTTGGCACAACTTGACAAACATGAGCCTTGAGCCATTAACCTCAACCTCCGACGGCGCAGGTTCGATTCCTCCCTGGGTGTATTTCTCTCTTCTGTGTCAGTAAAACTATCATTGTGTGTGTGTCTATTACTTCATGTTATATGTCTTGTGTCTGGTGTAGCATGGCCAAATATGGCTCAAACCAACCAACCAACTTCGGACTAATAAGTGCCACGTAAAGGGATTGTAAGTTCACAATTCTCTTCCTGCGAGCCTCGATCAAAATTGCTCATGCTATTCCAAATTGATGAATCCAAATAGGGATTGTGTTTTTGTGAGTCTGCCCACTGCGCTAGTAACCTGTGAGTTGTAGGTGGTGCTAGTCCCTGTGTGAATTTTTCTTTCTTGTCAGAAGATCTTTCCTTGTGCGTGTATGCCAATTCACTTAACCCCAAGGGGTTTCGACGAGATATCTCGTCTATCAAGATTGAATCAATTTTGCTAATGACAAAAAATGTCTCGTCATCAAGATACTGCCGAACTTTTGATGATGACGAGTTCAAGATGTGGTAAGTTTTCTTCTAATGACGAGATATCTCGTCAATCAGGATTTGGTCAGTTTTGCTAATGGCTTGATACCTCGTCGAGACAACCACCAGGAGGGTTAACGTTGTTTGGCACAGCTTGGTCAAATATAGTCCTTGCGTTATAAAACAAAAATCCAACCTCCATATAGGAATTATGTACCGGGGTGTGTTATGCTGTAGTATGGTGTAAGTGTAAAGAAAATTTAGTTAGGGTTACAGCTTGGTCAAATATAGTCCTTGCGTTATAAAACAAAAATCCAACCTCCATATAGGAATTATGTACCGGGGTGTGTTATGCTGTAGTATGGTGTAAGTGTAAGGAAAATTTAGTTAGGGTTACAGCTTGGTCAAATATAGTCCTTGCGTTATAAAACAAAAATCCAACCTCCGTATAGGAATTATGTACCGGGGTGTGTTATGCTGTAGTATGGTGTAAGTGTAAGGAAAATTTAGTTAGGGTTACAGCTTGGTCAAATATAGTCCTTGCGTTATAAAACAAAAATCCAACCTCCATATAGGAATTATGTACCGGGGTGTGTTATGCTGTAGTATGGTGTAAGTGTAAGGAAAATTTAGTTAGGGTTACAGCTTGGTCAAATATAGTCCTTGCGTTATAAAACAAAAATCCAACCTCCATATAGGAATTATGTACCGGGGTGTGTTATGCTGTAGTATGGTGTAAGTGTAAGGAAAATTTAGTTAGGGTTACAGCTTGGTCAAATATAGTCCTTGCGTTATAAAACAAAAATCCAACCTCCATATAGGAATTATGTACCGGGGTGTGTTATGCTGTAGTATGGTGTAAGTGTAAGGAAAATTTAGTTAGGGTTACAGCTTGGTCAAATATAGTCCTTGCGTTATAAAACAAAAATCCAACCTCCATATAGGAATTATGTACCGGGGTGTGTTATGCTGCAGTATGGTGTAAGTGTAAGGAAAATTTAGTTAGGGTGCTAACAGAAGAAAATAATGCGCAGCTTAATCACAGCCGATCGCTCCATATCTCATCTAAATGAAACTGACCATTTTTGAAAATATACCTTCGTTTCCAATCAACTGATACACTCGTCTTATTTGAAGATTAGGAAGGAGTTTATTTTTAACACTGTTTCTCTCACTTAGAGCAGATGAAACACTGTCTGAAACGTAATTAAAATCGTCATCTACTGACAATCCGACACTGCACGATATCGCATTCCAACACTCAGAATCCAAATAGAACAACCGCTTTCAAAAAAAAAAGCAAAAATCCACCGAAGTTCTCGGGGAGAGAAAAAAACCCAACACGATCTGAATCTCTTAAATTATCTCGCGATTTACTCCCCTTCTTGTTTCCACTTATGTTTGCATTATGAAATAAGAAAAATTACGCCTAGCATCCCGAAGATTAAGGTATTTAGCCGATTTAATATTTCAGCAACCACTCGGGCTCCCCTTTGTTCGAGATTTATTTACTCTGGGTAATCGTTCGTAGATGGTTCGTCGAAAATCTTTTATTCCTCCTCCCCTCGCGAAATCAATTTCTTAAAAGACTCTCCTCTCTCTCTCCTTCCCATTCATAATAATTCATCATCTCCCAAAGTATCATTTCCCCCCGTCAGAAACAAAAATAAAGCAACAGCAGCACAACTCGGAGGAACTTTGTTTGCCGGACGTGTAAATGTATAAATTCTTGAAATATTTCCAGGGCCTCACGGAGTAATCCGACCGAAAAAGAAAAGATTTCGTCCCTCTCCTCATAATCCTCAGACTACATCCTGGAAGAAGAGGGTATGATCCGTTTATTTTTGAAATGGGAAAAGGAAAACTGGATGTCGCCTTTTCTCTCTCCCAAATCTTCTCCCGAAATCCTTTTGCTTGGTTCGAATCTCGCTCGCTCCCCGACCCCCTTCCCGTTTAGTTGTTTTTCTTTAATCAGACACCGGTGCCGACGGCATTTTCATCCTTAAATTCATCACTAAGCTGTCCTCCATCCAGCGTTCATACATAACTTAAGGCACGCAGACGGAGGCATTACGGAAAATAAAACAACAAACCAACAAGAGAGAGGAATAAGAGAGAGAGAGAGTAGGAGAGTAACTCCCTCCCCGTGTACGCTTAATTATAGCAACAGTTACCCTCCCCCTTCAAGGGAGGGGGTGGGATGAAACAAAGACAACGACCACCCCGAGAAGAGATAGTAGAATCTTATTTATTATTTTTTCCCACCCACCCTTCTTTCCACTTCCTCATCCCCTGAAAGATTTAAAACTCTAATCTTTCTTGAGAAAAAGAATCAGGAGTTTTCTTCGAGAGGGAAGACGCACAAAAAAAACAGCAACGAACCTCCAAAAGTCTTGTAAAGTTTCACGAGGGGCGTACACATACACTTCCACTAATACCACATTTGCGTCATACCCTCAACAAGAGGATATATATATACAGACAAACAGAGAGGTAAAACTTTACTTTTCCAGTAGTAACTCATCCCATACAAGTGATCACGTGTGTTCTTCGAAAGGAACAGGGGGCTGGAATTCTAAATTTCATCCCCCTTTGGCTTTGGTGATTGCATCCCCGATACGAAATTGGTTTCGGTAATCTCCGGACGCAATCGGATTTTGACTAAGAATTTAAATGGAAAATCTCGGGGCCGTAGGAATGGGAATAGAAATACCCCAGAGAGAGGCTGGCCTCTAATTGGGTCGCGACGTTTTCTTGAGTCGCTCGTCACTCCACCCACTGGGTCTCCTCCGCGAGTGTCTACTCCACCAGAGCCGCATCCCCGGTTGCTACAGCACCCGCTAATCTGAAGCGATTTGTGTTTGCAAATGATTGAGGACATCCTTGTAAGATGTGTGCCCGGGTAAAGAAGATATGTTTATGCCCCGGTGCGTGTGTTGCTGCAAGGTTTGAAGATGGGGGATTTTGCCCGACCGATGAGGAAGGAGGCAGATTTTAATGGGTGGATTTATTTCTTGGGATACTCGGGAAAAGTCGCGGCTTCGATGTTTTTTGAGGCGTATAAGTGGGTAGTCACTTTCAGTCTGCATTAAAAGTAAATTTGGGTAATAAATTCTACTGAAGCGAATGGATCTGATAATGAAATCCACATAATAAGATTCAATAATCAGCATTGTAGGAAATTAAAGTTTCAGTGATAAGAGATCCATGAGCCGAAGGAAATGCTTTGAATCTTACATATTCAACAAATGCCGAATTGGTCTAATGGCATGGTTCTGGCTTTTGTATCGAAAGGTTCCTGGTTAGAATCCGGGATAAGGCATGAATTTTTGTACATTTGGAGTGTGAATATGTACCCCCTATATTAACGGGTTGTGCCTAGAATGAATGGTGTGTATGTGAGGTATAACGTGAACCCCTGGTGCACCAGGGTAACGTAAAGTGGTTCACAATACCGCCGTTGTAGTGCTGTAATAAACAACTAACCGGGCATTGGAAAAATATTCAACGAATAATTCAAGATGGGAACTAATTTTTTCGACTCTTTTACTGTTTGTCTACCACTTCCTGTCTTGCAGAAATGAAACTTATACCATTTTCCATAATGAATGCTTGACAAAAAGCATTCAATTTTGTCCCATTGGTACATAACGTCGAATTGGAAATATCAATACGATTTTTATTTGTTACAGAGATCTGTACTACCCGATTCCTCCGCCAGCTTTACCGTCGCCAATTAGCTTTGATTTTGGAATGAGGTATCACGTCGTGGGTTTGCTGCATGCACTTCCATTGCGCGCAAGTGGAAGGCATCCAATATTGTGGCCTATCCAAATAATCACAATAAAAGGTGAAAAGTTACTAGCCAATTCGGCGAAGTGCCTGTACCGTGTTCTTGACTTTTGTTGAATTTAGCAATGCTGAATTCATTAGATGCTATTCCTTGTTGACTGATTACCAATTACGTAAGAGCTCTATTAACATCACTCATACAATTCCGATAGGTGTTAGTGTATGATTGTTCCTGTGAACATATGATTGCGCCTGTGTTATTGGCTCAATGTGAGTATAGTTCCTGTAAGTGTGGAATGTAGGAGAGCTGCAAAGAAGATGAGATGATTCTGATATCACGTTGCTTTAGACGATTGCAAAACAATTCAGCTATTACTTCTTATGATAATGATCCTCATGGATCATCCACCAATCTTCCACCTTGCCTATTATGACGAGCGCTATTTAAAGTTTTTGATAAAAGCGCAATCTGATGGTTCTAAGAGTGTGTTTAGATTATGTCTGGCTTACCGATATATCAAAACACGTGAAAGACAGAATTCCAATTTACCAAAAAATACTCTGTCTGATATTTCTTTGTTTTATATGCTGTGCAGGTTCCCCTCTAACTCACTCTCAGCAAAAGATGACCATAGAGCATCACCTTTTGTTTGTAGGCTGAGTGGCTTGGGTCGTAAATAAAACCAAAGTAATATACTACTTAGCTATACACGTTTATACTTTTATTTGCAAATTATACATTTTTGTCTTGATAGTTAAGCTCTCCACTAAATAAATTTGTCAAATATATATTGAGGGCTTTGAAAACAAGACTTGGGTTCATGTTGTATCGAACCATTTATTCAGATACAGAGCCTGATCATAAGAGGTATTTCATGTTTCGAAATCCATGGTGGCAAAGCCAAAGCATCTTTCATATGTGCCATAAAACCACAAGCCAACCAACCTTCCTATGCTTCTTATAATTTTTCGATTCTGCCGAATCATCACACACCACATTTATTAAAACGTCAGAACAATCGGTGATTTTAAGTTTTCCCATCACTGCATAACATCGGTTTCTGAAAAAATTTGGGGCCACGGTAGCCCGGTTGGAAAAGTAACGGATTAGCAACCGGAGGGTTGCGAGTTCAAATCCAACCAAAGACCATCGCCTACAAAGGGGCTGGTACACGTTAAATCTGTCGTGGCCTCAAATGTTCTCACGTTGGCGTGGTGGGGAAGTGTGGAGAGTGGGATTCCAGCTCAGGTGTTGACCTAGTCATCCAACCGTGGTTCAAAATTTACGTGGTGTTGTCCTGGGATCTTTAACTTCGGGTTTGATCCCGGACCATCGCCAATATACATTGTATTGGTTCAGGTCCGACGTTTACTAAAATACCTACCTACTTTTAAAAAAATTTCCCAACAGCAAGTTCTTCAAAATATTAGCAATTGCGTTTTAGAGACAGTTTGTAACTTTGAATGAAAAATTACTTTGACTTACAAGTTTAATTTTTTTTAAGTAATCAGAGTTTTAGGGAGTACAACTTTTATTACTTTTATTTTTACCTTGTTTAGAATTAATTTTTCTTGGTGGGTTCTAGATATAAAATAGGAGGATTACAAGAGATGATGATAATACCTACTGACATAGTTCTAATCTATTTTTGATTTAAAACAGATTCTCAGGGCTTACAAAGGGAATATAGAAAAAATAGGTTCCGACTTTTACAACCTCTCTTCGGTTTTATTTTTGCAAACACTTTTACTGGAAAATAATTTCCAAAAATAAATATATTGATCACAAAAGAATAAACCTTTCTTACCCTTTGCAGATATGAAAAACGAATTCGAAGAAAGACCAGAGAAGCTAAAAGTAACATTTATTCGGACTTATTTAAATATATAGATAAGGCCTTCCCTTTAAAACACAAAAAAGGGAAAATAATTTGGGCACGTTTTATGAAGTGGAGTGAAGCGAGCGAGCGAGATCCGCTTTCCCTTCTTCTAGTCCCCAGCTTCAAAACTAATTACGAAGGGTAAAAACACAAACTGAATCTGGCAACCATAAAGGTGTTTTAACTGAGAAAGCCCTCCCCTGAGTATACGATCAAAGTAAAATGGCCTTTTTGACGACTTTTGGTAGCAGCTCATATAAATGATCGGAGCAGAAGCGAGTAAACGGAGCTCTCTCTCTTTTCAAGAGGAAATAAAAAAGATTTTCTCCCTTCAGCACAAGCTTTCGTGTGTCCTTTTTTCCCCCTTCTAACTCTGTTATTACTGGAGAGATAGTGTAAAGTTTGCGTTAAATTTTAGTTGCCCCGAAAATGGGCCCGCGCTTTTAAAATCTAACTCCGAATGTTGACTTCTGAGTTTATCAGGGAAGACAAAATTAGCGAACAAGTTTCTCTGAGGTAGCCTCGAAATTGGAAATGTTTCTCTTTTTTACACACCGGAGAGGAGCGAATTAATCCTTTCTTCCAAGCTTCTGTTTGACATCACTTTAGAAGTTTATGGAGACTGAGGAATGAGGACTTAAGAGTGCAGTCATCCTTTAAAGGATAATAACTTCTTCAAAGTATGCTCCTCTTACAAAAAGTAAAGTATTTTATAAATGGCATGGAATGTTGGGAATTTTGCATACAGTAAATGTTTCGAAAAATGACTTACATCTGGTTGAATTATTTTTTGAATTGATTAGATAACAATTGATTAATAACAATCGTAACTACAATTTTGTTAATTTCTCTATCAAATCAGAGCGAGCCAAATTAAACAGAAGGTATTTAGACCCATCTGTTGGAAAAACTACCTGGCAAATCTCAACCAAATTTTATACACATACTTTTTGGTTTCGATTTCTTGTTAAAATTTCGACAGTTGGAGGTGAAATTTGTCGCTGAGGTTTAAGTAATTTTCATATTGTCGAATTCGTTTAACAAGTATAGTGAAGAAAAGAAATAAAGTGCAGTAACTTTATTGCAATCACATATGTAAATTAAATTAATAACAAATAAAAAACAGCTGGGCAATTATATATGGAATCGCACTAACATCATAGATACGTTTCCATGTATCCTCCATCACCTTGCTCTGTAAATTGCATTCTCTGCACAACACACTCATCAGCCATGCAATTGATGATCATGCAATTGATTTGTATCACATGTTGCGAAATACTGTCTTTTATGACTGTGAAGTTCGGAACATTACCTTGATAAACGAGGCTCTTTAAATAACCCCAAAGCCAAAAATCACAGGCTCTTAGATCTGGTGACCGAATTGACCATGACGTTGGAAATTATCTGTTAATCACACAGTCAACCGAAAAGTTTAGACGTAGGGAGGCTTACACAAGTAAAGAGATTTGAGAGGTGCACCATCTTGTATGAAGATTATGGTGTCAAGACAATTCCTCTGTTGAAGTGATGGAATTACAAAGTTCCAAAGCCTATCTGGAGCCATTAACAGAACATATCACTGCCCCGATTCCGCGTTTTCTTCAAAGGACCCCAACGATGAAGGATGTCGTGAAGTTACTCCAAACCGTTATTTTTGGTGCAATGGGAATCGTTTGTGAACCTGGGGATTTGTGTCAGACAAGATGCAACAGTTATGTCTACAGCACTATTCAAATGGAAATGAGCCTCATTACTCCACTGTATTCTCCAAGGCCATGCATGCATCATGATTATTAAAGCAAATGTTTTCGGCGTATAATAATCACCAGACAGCAATTCTTGAGAGTGGGATATCTTATAAGGGTAAAACTTCAAGACATTTTGCAGAACTCTCCACACTTTCGTATACGGCACGTCCGATCCCTGTGATATCGCCTGTGTACTACTGCTACCATGTACATTTGATATTTCCTGCTCCACCACAGCAGTTGAAATTTCTACTCTCTACAGCCCAGTTGGCTTGCGACTTCGTCCTGGTTTTACAGAAAAAGTTCCTGTCTGTTCCCAAGATCCTGTCTGTTCCAATGTCACTACCCAAGATCATATTCTGAAGATTAGAAATCGTCAGTAGACCTCTAGGTAAGCCTTTTAATGGCCAAAATTCTTAAGTACGGCAGAAGCATTGATATTTCGTTGATGAAAGCGTATAACAAGTAACTCACGATCCGGTTGGTGAGCTTCATGACACAAAGCTAGAGTCGTCGATTAGTGAAAATGCTGTGTGACTCCTTATATAGGCCGAGGATGTTATATAAGTTCGGCAATACGAAAATTATTTGAACCACAGGGCCAAATTTCCCCTTAGCAACCGAAATGTGAACTATTTTTTTCTTCGGAAATCGAAAACACATACCCAGGGAAGTATGTAAACAAAATTTGATTGGTTGATATCGTTTTAAATGAAACAGACATCCACCTGTTGTCCATGTGGGGCTGTTGTCGACTACCGTTTTTCCGGACAGACGAATGTCTGTTTCACTTAAAACGGTATAGATGGTTCAAGAAGATGCCATGATGTGTGAGAAAATATATTAAATATCTGTTGAGGTGCTGGATAGTTGAATTTATGTCACACTGGAACAACACAACGGACTATTGGCGACGGTTTGGAATCAATCCCAAAAGGATAAATCGGTAGATAACCCCTCGTAATTTTGAACTATGGTCAGATGACGAGGTGACACCTGAGCTAAAAATCTGTTGGGAATAAAGATATTTATTGACATTTTCTATGTAAGTGAAGTTTTCCTTCTAGTTTTTCTTTCATTTAATTAATTTCGGTAATTAGATTTGGTCCACTTTTTAATTGTTATAGATATAAGGTACCTTATAGGAGGTACTTCTACTTCTCCTGAGCTGGTGGCTAGTTTAGACTCTTGATCAGCTAAGCTCGCTGCCTTATACCTATGTGTGGGCCCTCGCCCAGCTGAGTCCGAATAGATTAGTGTATTTATGAATTTCATTTCTAATATTATTTAGATTTGTTGTACTAGTGCATAAGAGTCTGAAAGGGAGTTTTTACTATAGCTATAAATATTCAATGTAATGTTATTGTTGATACAATTGGTAGCACAATAAATGGCCGTAATTTTTACCTGGAAGACGTAGTTTTGTTTCCAGAGTTTTTTCAGCATATATATAGTTCCATAAGTTGTTATATCCTTGTTCAGGATGCATATTGCAATGCCAGTTTGTTTATTAATTTTTTATCAGTCTGTGTAAATTATATATTGGGGGTTCGGGGTGTAAGATTAATTTTCGAAGGTTTGATCAAAATGTTGTGGGGCTTGGCTCAGCCGAGGCAGTGAGTTCCCTGGTGTCTTTTTCCAAAGTTGAATCTATTGTTGGCGCCCTGGACTTGGATGTGGACGGGTGGATACCGAGCAGGACATTTAACCCCACCATAGGGATGGTTCTGTAAGAACCAGAGATTTTTCAGAGATAAATTCCCAAAATATAATACATTTTATTACACAGTTATTTGGTTAAGCTTCCACACCAGATGCCGGAGCCATAAATAATGTTTTTTCTGAGACTTTCATACTAAGTCTTAGGTAATTCTTTGCACGTTCCCCAGTCAGCACCACTGGTCCGTCCAAAGACCTGATGTGCTTTGTATCATTAGTTGAAATATGTGGGAACTAAGTTAGTTTATTGTCAGATATTATTCCCAGGTCTTTGCATTCTTTGGTTATTCTGACCATGGAATCGTCCATTTTAACCTTCATGGTGTCTCAATTAGGTGTCTAGCCATTAGTAAAATTAACCAGATCTTGATGGACGAGATATCTCGTTCATTAAGCTCTCGTCGTCTCTCGTCATTAGAAGAAAACTGACCAGATTCTTGATCTCGTCATCATAAAAAAATTGGCAGCACCTTTCTGACGAGATTACGAGTCATTAGCAAAATTGATCAGTTCTAGATGGACGAAATATCTCATCGAAACCACTTGGAGGTTTAAAAACGGGGGTTCAGCTACAGTGAGTTTTAAGTCAATAAGTATCCTGTTAACCTGCTCCAGTATAAAGTTTGTGTTCCTTTCAAGATAATATCTTGTACATCGTGAAGAAAATAGGACCATATAGTCTGCGTATGTTTGCAAGTGGAAGTTATAGTACAGGAACAAAGACCAAACACTGCTGACAACTTCGTGAAATATCTCTCTTGATGTTAGTATCACAATCTTGAAATATGGCATTTCTATTTGGTAGAGGTGATATAATGAATGGTATAAAAGAGTGGTAATTTCTTAATAAATAAGAATTTCGTTCAGAGTAGTCCCATAGACATGAAATATAAGTAGACAAAGCATTGTTATTGAGAGGAGCTTCAGAAAGTGTCACCATGTCAGCTAGTAGTCACGTGACTGCTCTACGAAAAGTTGACTTGGTTGGCCGATTCGGTATCTTATCGCCTCGTTTGGTGATATGACATTTTATGATAGGGTAGATGTGCGAATCGCATTTATTTGGTGTGGAGACGAAAGTGGTGAAGTAGCTAGTCTACTACTATGACTCGGAGACCAATCAGATGATGAATCAATAGAAGGGCGTCTTCTCCCATCCCGAGGACCAGTCAGATTATGAATGCTCATTTCGATCCAGTAGACAAGGTAGTCTAAGAGTCACATTACTACTAGTTTTGGTCCCATGATCCTGGGCACATAAGGAGGTACCCACTGCTCACTCGACTTTTATATTTCCTCTTGGATTAAACTGACTCTTAAAGTTTACCTATTGCGCCAGAAACCTGAGAGTTGTAGGCGGTATAGGTTTTATTCCGTCATATGTGCATTGCTATCTTCTGTGTCGGCAAAATTTTACCTGTGGGCGCATGTCCATTTACTCGATGTTTGGTGCAGCTTAGCCAAATATAACCCTTACGCCATAAATTATAAAAGAATCATCTTCTGATTAAACATGCCAGCGTATTAGCCGAGTGGTTACCGTTCTGGCTCTCGGTTCATCATATTTGGATTCGAATCCTGGTTTAGAGAAGAATGTTCGTATCGGTTTTGAATACACTTTAAGCTATAGGTCAGACCCTCGTGCAGTATAAAGTGACCGTAAAGCGACAGAAGCCAGATAGCTGTTTAAATGAAAAGAAAGTGTGTATTAGTGAATGTGATTCAAAAGGAAATTAACGAATAAGGTTTCGTAATGCTTGCTTTTGGTACCATTAAGTGGTACCAAAATGGAGCTTCAGAAAGTCGATACCATTGCTCACTCTAGTTTTATATCTCCTCTATTGGTTCACATCCAGATTTAAGAAAAGTAATGCGTTCTATTGCTGGGAATTTGAATCAGTTTCGGAAATTTTTCATTCAAAATATAGTTTGTCATTTATGTCATATAAGTTTTAGTTCATATCACGGTCCCGGAATAACAATGACGCAAGTGTTATTAGCTTATCGATTCGTTCAAAAAAAGAAAACTCAGAATACAGTTCATGATTAATATAAATTACAACATGTGAGTAACTTTGATGGTAATGAAACTAGGATTTATAATTGCACATTTATGTTACTTTTGAATTATTCCACTTACGCAGGTATATTTTGAATATTCAAATTTAATTTTGTAGTTACGTTGTTTTAAAATTTGGAATTAAATATGCAACACAAAGTCACTTATTATACAAAACATTTATAGAATTTTTACATGTTTACAGACATTTTTATCCGCTCAGTTATTTACATCATGAAACAGTCAGAGTTTAGATTAACAATAACACAATATACATTTACGTCATTGTTCCAGTCGAATTCAACCCACAACTTCTTATGCAATCGTTGTAAACAGCCATTGCATCGTTGTTGCGCTGAAAAGCTAACTTCCCGCATCAAAATATGAATCACAGCTAATGTTTGATTTCTGCTTCTCAAGGATGAGAAGCAGTTGAAATTGGAACTATGATGGAGTGCTACTATAGTCCTTGTTTCACACATCGCAAGGATGAACCATGTCAAAGATAAGTGACACATTTAACTCAAATACCCATATTTGGCACTTGCGTCATTGCTAATCCGGAATAGCAACATTGTATTTATTATTCGCAAATTTAGTCACCTTAACCTTCCTGGTGGTTGTCTTGACGAGGTATCTCGTCATTAGCAAAACTGACATCTTGACGGACGAGATACCTCTACATTAGAAGAAAACTGACCAGATCTTGATCTTGTCATCATAGGATAATCGGCAATATCTTGATGACGTGATATCCCGTCTTTGGCAAAATCGGTCAGATCTTGATGGACGAATATCTCGTCGAAACCACTTGGAGGGTTGAATTTATTCGTCATTCTTGCATCATTGCTCCTTATGCGAAAACCGCACTGGGGTGCTTTCCCTTTCTACCTTTATCTACATATGCCTATCAGAAGGAAGAAATAATATACATAAGAGAAACCTACACGGCCAGCAAAGGAATTAAATTAACATTTTGATGCTCCTCTAGTCTTTGTGGCAAAAACTACTCGACCGAATAACAAAATAGATTTAAACTTCATTACTATTCTTTAAAGCACAATTCAGATATTTGGTGATGATTTGTGAGCGAAATGTATAGATGAAAAAATCTCACCTTTATCGACAAGTAGATTTGCAATCACTAAATTTAATTTTATGAAGACTCTAGTCTGAAACCCTAACTCTGAATTTTTTCATTCTTCTGAATTCGAAATCACAAAATTTTCGAATAGTGTAGTATTGCTTTCACATCACATCACACATAAAGACTTAACCTTCCAAGTGGTTTCGACGAGATATCTCGTTCATCAAGATCTGACTAATTTTGCTAATGACTGATTTTGTTAATGATATATCTCGTTCACCAAGATATTGCCGATTTTTTTATGAAAAAGATATCTCAATCTGTTCAGTTTTCTTCTAATGACGAGATATCTCGTACATCAAGATCTGGGTCAGTTTTTCTAGTGACGAGATACCTCGTCAAAACAATCGATCACCCGGAGGGTTAATAAATCCATTGGTTGAAAGACTCCCAGAAGGATTCTATTGGTCAAGAAGGTCAAAATTGGTTAGAATTACTGTAATCATTAGACATATAGCTATTTAGAACGAACATAACACTGTTGCAACGTGTATTTAAAATGAAACATTGATATAACTTGCTTTCATGCCACCGATAGTAGATCTTGATGTTACCTTATAAGATAAGTTAATATCTATAGTTTTATATATAAGAATTATCTTATACGATAAAGTAATTATATATAGTTTTATAAGAATAGGGAGAGAATTCGCAACTGTACGAATTAGCTTTTTAATAAACTTCAAGCTTATATGAAAGCATGGATAAAATAGAAACAGTTAAAAGCTAACATAATTATAGGTTAACACATGAATTGCTCAAAATTTCATATTCAATTACTCATTTCACTTGTAGTAAGTTATGTAAAGTTCACAACTGCACTTTTCTGATGAAAAATTGATTCCACATATTTTAAATACTTGAACAGCTGCAAAAAAGGACTTAGTTTGCAAATGTCAAGAAATATTTTGATACTGTAAACACAAATAAGAGCAAAACTAAAATTATGGGTTTAAAAAGCCTTCCATTATTGGATGGATTAGTTATTATTTTGTTAAACTTATTCCTATAGTTACGTTCATATCTGACTTTCAGACGATGGAGCAACAACTATTTCATTTTCAATGTTGAGATGCTTCTATGTTAACACGAAGAAGGAAGAATGAAAATCAATCAGACTGGATTTGACAAACGAGGAGTACTCACGATAGTTTGAAGCATCTGAATGTTCAGAAAAGCCAGTTTACCTCTCCTGGTGGTTGTTTCGACGAGGTATATCATCAGAAACGAAATTGTTAGCAAACTGACCAGGTCTTGGACTAGATATTTCGTCATTAGAAGAAAACTAACCAAATCTTGATATCGACATAATACCTCTACTCGCTAAATGCATCGATAAAATCTGCGGATCTGGAGATGCAGCCTTAGCCTTTGATTTTAATAAAACAATTAATAAGGAAATGTATTTGGTTTTTTAGAAAGTTGATTAATTTGACAAGATGTTCGAGTTGTTGGATTTGAATAAAAATTCGATCTTCCAAATAATAAATCAGTTGAACACATTTATTTCCAATGTACTAGAAACAAAAAATTTAAATTTAAATCTAAGTTTTTTTCATGGAATTTCTTAGTAGCAAAGAGCAAAAATATTTTATTATAAACAGTTTACCATTCTATCCTGTAGAAATCTAAAATACTTTTCATCAATTTTCATGCATGAAAATATTTATTTCCATACTTAATTCATTTTTTGTGGCAATATAGTCGCAGAATAAAACATAAATTACACAAACGAAAAGTAGTGCAAAAATCTAAGCGATTTTACTTGCTCTGAATTTCATCAAGCAAAATACATTGCAGATTAAATTCGAGGCGAATTGTTGAAATATTTACTGAGCAAGGAACAAACTTCTAAACAATTTTTACATACTTCGAGTTCAACCAAAATTTTAGTTTAACTTTTATGTATTAAAATTAATGCGATTAAATTTGAAAACTTTTAGAGTATATTGATGAAAAGAGCTGCTGTAAAGTCAGCATACATCATACATCCCAATGACTAATAAATAACTAAATAAATAAAAATTCAATCGCCTTTTAATGGCAGAACTGAATTTCCTAATGTAAAATATACAAAATATAATATATATACATTTTATCGGACGAACATATTTTCACAAATCACTTCCAAATATATCCATGCTTTCGTTCTGATTACGTCAATGACAAACTTCATCAGCCACTCAGGATGATCTGACCGACTTAAGACGGGCAATCAAATTAGAGAAAAAGTATTTTTGTTTTTGAGCCATCTGTTATAATTTAATCACAATTTCTCAATTTAACGACCTGGCTTATCTTCTTAGGAAGACGGAGTTCAACGAAAAAAAAACACCGCTAAACCCCCTAAAATCCTTAAAGTTTTTTAAACCTACTCCTTCAAACTCCCACACCAAGAAAAAAAAAGTAATTAGCGATTTTTTTCCCCTCCGAAAGATCTTTCCAGGGAAAAAAATCCCTAAGTCCCCCTGCCCTGCAAAATAAGGTTAAATCTCAAAAAAGGAGGCAGTGGGAAGAGTCTGCCCCCATAAATTATCTCCAAGGATCCCCCAAGTATACGGCAACTTTTATCTCAGAGCAAAATTTTAACTCTCGTTTTCTTTTAACGCTGCAGACCTTCCCCTCGCTTAAGCCCCTCTATTATTAACAAATCAATATTCTTCTTAAGATCTTCCCCCTTCCCAGATAGTGCCAGAAGTCCACACCAAGAGCTGCTCGCGTTCGCGGAGTCTTTTAATCTTAAAGTAAATCTCCATTAAATATAAATTAGGCTGTCAGCTGCTGCTGGCTGTTCTTTTCTCTGAAGGCGATACGAAACATTCCGGACTGTGTGTGAGTAACAGCGTGTTGCCGAAGCTTTACGCTAAGTAATAGCGCCGGATGTGTCTGTAGCAGGCAGTCCTCCTCCCCCATTAAGGCAGGTGCTGCCTTATGATGGAAGTTTTCCCGAAAATCCGGAGACGAGATGGAGAGGTATCACTCGGGCTTTGCAACTCCCGGGGTCGCGCTGCGCTTGGAGCAGCGATAGATGCGCGATGGTATCTTTCTTGTTTCGCGGGTGGGATTAGGTGTGTCAGGGAAGCTAAGGAGAGGTGGTGTCATAAAGGAACGGGGCGACGTGAAATTCGTGCTGCAGCATGCGGGCCCGTTGGCCCAGAGTCCGTCCGAGAGCAAATTGGTGACATTATCGGGTCGATTTGACAAAGTGGGAAATTTAATTATTTAGTGGGCTTCAAATGTGTTTACAGAAGTATTGTTTTGCCAAAATAATTATTTTTGAACAATCGAATGGCAATATAAATACTCCAACCCAATGGTTCTTAACCTGGGGTGTGCGCACCCCTGGGGTTGCGAGAGAAGTTTAGATGGACGACAGCGATTTAATAAAAGACTATCTTATTGAAATACGAGAAAATGCACGTATTAAAATAGAATTTGAAAAACTGGACTTGGAACAATTCTGGTGTTCAGTTAGAACCTTATCCACAGCTGGCAAAAGCAGCATTGCAAACACTTTTACCATATACCACCACCTACCTGTGTGAAATGGTATTTTCATCACTTTTGCACATAAAAACAAAAGCCAGAAATCGCTTAAATGTAAGTGATGACTTACGCTGGGCTCTTACAAAAAAGAAGCCTCACTTCAAAAGTATTATTATGAATAAATAACAACAGCGTACCCTCGTATGGTTATTTTTCTATATACATATACATATACAAATATATATATATATATATATATATATATATGTATGTATGTATATATATGTATATATATATGTGTGTATATATATATAAAATCTTGCAATAGATGTAATTTCCTAAATAAAGAAATAGAAACACATTTTTCAAGGGGGTGCGAGAACTTATTTTTAGATTCAAAGGGGTGCCGGACACTAAAAAGGTTAACCCTTTGACGAGAGAGCTCGTCCAAGATTTGGCAAACTTTGCTAAGGAAGAGATATATCCTCGAGATAAACTGTCTTATTACTCCAAGGGGAATGAAGATCCAACTAGGAAAACACATTTTTCCCTCTCCCAGAACTGCTGATTTGGAACAGATCTTTGTAGAAAGGGCTGGTCACTACAGGGCAGTTTTCGATACGAAAATAAACCACCAGAAGAGCTAGTAAGACATACGGAAAATGAAATAAACATCAATTCGTCATCAAGCTGACAATAAGTACGTCATATATCCCAAATGCCAAGGAAAAAACGTAGTCATCCATTTTATAACGAAAATTGAAATATTTTCGACATCACAGTTTACAATTGTCCGTTGTATTGTTTCAGTGCGACGTAAATTCAACTACCTATCACACAGTTCTTTTTCTCAACATATCTACAAATTACTTAACAATAAAAAAACTGAAATAAAGACTCTGAAAGATATACTAAATTGTCTTTTGTATGTTTCAAAATTTCAAGGATTTTTTTTTAACTTTCAAT
Organism: Meta bourneti; assembly: GCA_933210815.1. Taxonomy (NCBI): domain Eukaryota; kingdom Metazoa; phylum Arthropoda; class Arachnida; order Araneae; family Tetragnathidae; genus Meta; species Meta bourneti. Next base: position 87,485,220 of record OW119929.1, read on the forward strand.
TCTTCAAGGCGATGGTGAAAGCCCTGACTTAAATAAGAATGATGTAACTTTTACCACTAAATCTTCTGAAGCTACTTAATATGAGGAATTTAAACGATTGTTCGTTCAGCATACGAGTACTAGTTACTGTGGCATCTTACCCAGAGCGTCTCACTAACCTAAATATGCATTTTGTGTATAATATTGCTTTATCGAAGTAATTTACTTTATTCATTCATTTCACGATGTATTTCCTTTATTTGTATTAGCATGCACATAGACTATCCTTGACGAGGATAAAGGAATAGTCCCAATGTAGCTTAGGCGACATTTACTAGAATCGTGACTTGTGATTGGCAGGTAGGTAGTTAATTAGAGATGCCTTAGAGCAAAACAACGGGCTATTGGCGACGGGTGACGGTCCGGAATAAATCCCGAAAGGAAATATCCGAGGATGACACCTCGTAATTTTGAACCACGGTCAAATGACGAGGTCAACGCCTGGGCTGGGATCTCACTTTCCAACATCCACACCAAGCCATCCTGAGGATATCTGAGGCCAAGACAGATTTAATGTGCACCAGCCCCGTGTTGGTTGGACCAGGTTTTGAACTAGAAACCCTCCTGTTGCTAATCTGTTTCTTTTCCAACTGGGCTAGGGGCCGTCGTGGCTCAATGGGTATGCCCACTGTGTTAGCAACCTTTGAGTTCTAGGCGGCGCAGGTTTGATACCTGTCAGGTACATTCCTCCCTGGGTGTATTTCTCTCTTATGTGACAGTAAAACATTCATTGTGTGTGTTGATTACTTGATATTGTATGTCTTGTGTCTGGCGCAGCATGGCCAAATATGACCCTTACGCCATATAACCCCGAACAAACAACCATCCAATTGGGCTACCATGGCCCAATAAGAGTGAAGGAAAACACAAAACTTATTCAATAAATGGAAGAAATGATACATTCTCTTTGAAATGTTTCCTACTTTAAAGATATTGATATTTCTCTAATTAACATTATATTGGAGAAGTAATTACTGAATTGAATTATTCGGATCATTTTCATAAAAGACATAAAGTGCTATTTCTAATTTCACATATATACTAATATAAACTAAAATATATTCCACTCTTATAAACTTAAAATATTCTACTCTTAATATTTATACTAATATAAACTAAAATATTCTACTCTTACTGTTTATACTAATATGAACTAAAATATTCTAATCTTACTGTTTAAAAATGTAATTACAGAGATTAAAAGTTACTTAACTGTGTTTATTCAATGACTAATAAATACTTGTCTTTATAGAGATATTTAAGAAATCCACCTAACTTGTTATGCGTATGTGAATTCAATTTAAGCATTATTATTGACTATTAAGATTACTAAAGAAGTTATAAACGGCTAATTTTAGAAGTAAAAAATATCCTTTTATACTTTTTCTTTGGACTCCTAATTTGTGGTGGAATTTCATTAAATCATTAATGAACGGAAGGGGACAGTTACCTTCAAAATATGTTTTAAAATTAATCTACGCAATTAATTGAACAAATACTTTTTCTCCGGAGCAATTAATTCTTTAATTGCTTTTGATAAAAAGCAAAACCTAACGAAGTAATATCGAAATAATCTAATTAATGTAGAACAGAAGAAATTGATTAGCCAAAGATTTTGAACTAAATTAGTTTAGACCGTGTTCCCCCACTTAAGTGGTTGGCTATACCTGTATTACTTATGGAATATTTTTTTCTGAATAAATTTTAACATTTTTTCTTACAGAAACTTCGTGCACATTTTCTTAAGTAATCAGATATCGTTTATTATTTAAGTGTACTAACGTTTGATTGGCTACCATTGATCATACAAATAACAGCATATTATTTCTTTCATTATTCTAGAATGATAATTACCCCATATATACTTGGCTGTGTGAGATTTTTCTGTATAGCTACACATAGATGGTTCTAGCGTTTTTGTTGTAAAGTGTTTCCAGATCAAATTCCATAAGTGATATTATTTGACTACATTTTAAAGTACTTCATTATCTACCGAGCAAGAACGTTTGATAACTATAAGTAAAATCTCCGTCTTTAGGTGTTCTGTTTGTTTACACTGAAAATTCCTCTTATACACTATTTTCGTATTTTCATTACAAAAAGTGCAGTATAATGCACTATAGAAGGTGTATCGAAAAAGTATTTAAGATCTAAGAGCCCCTGTTAAATCAAAGACAATAAACTGCTACGCAATTTGTTAATGAATTTTATCAATAATTTTAAAAACTATAGTTTGTTGAGTCCATGTATTTACTCCAATGAAGTAATTGCTCCCAATTTCAATTGAGCAAGAAATTGATCCTATTCGATTTTCCACAAGTTCTGAAGTACCCATTTTTTGAACTATCTTATAACAAGTTCGTGACACACACAATTTCTTTTAGAATATATCTGTACCTTGGTAAAAAAAGGACCGATAACCGAATTCGCTTATATTGAGTTGTCCATCAATCACTTCAGGTTAATGAAAATTATAATAGAAAGTTTATGGCAGTGTACTGAACAAATCGTTACAACGGAAAATATTTTTGCATACGCTGCATTTAAATTTAAAAAATATTAAATCAGATGTTACCGAAAACGTGCAAAAATGGACATTGGCCCTTCCTCCAAAAAAACATTTCCCATAATATCGAAATAATAAATTACATATATATATATATATATATATATATATATATATATATATATATATATATATATATATATATATATATATATATATATATATATATATATATATATATATATATATATATATATATATATATATTGTTCCAGTCAACACAATATGGTGTTTTCTGGTCGTCCGCATTTCCGGTACTATACGTTTTAATGTTTTGTATGTTTGCTTTTTTTTAACTTTTCATAGCTTCTGCAATGTACTTCGGACGTAAATATGTATACATAATATAACCATCCATATAATCCATTTCATATTCATCACACTCTTACTGTAAGAAGTCAAACTATAAAAGCTTTTTCTGAGATGACTTCAGAAGTCGATTTTGAGTTTTGAAGTGATTACGAATATCAATTAAGTTCATTTTCAGTAAAAATGAAGAACTTTCAGCGTATAGTCTTGCACTCAGTTTTCCAATCTATATTTATTATTTGTGGTACCCTTGCACCATGGATTCGATGTTTTCGAATTACATTTTCATTGTGAAAGGATGGCAAATTAAACTGTTACGGCATTCGTGGTTAATTTATTTCGAAGCACACATTTTTTCTTGAAAATTCTATTCAGCCGCACGTGGAATATATCTTTACGGAATACGGAATCTATATATTAATACGTGAAGAAAAAACTTTGTACCCCTTTTTAAGCACATTGCGCGCACGGAGGAGTATGAGATTCGGCATAATTAAAGTTCATATGGAGAAGGAGTGCAGAAAGATAAAAATTAATGTATAATATGAGTTACAAATATATTAAATTAAACAAAATAAAATATTCATTGTTTACGTTCATATACTGTAATCTATATATTAATACGTGAAGAAAAAACTTTGTACCCCTTTTTAAGCACATTGCGCGCACGGAGGGGTATGAGATTTGGCATAATTAAAGTTCATATGGAGAAGGAGTGCAGAAAGATAAAATTAATGTATAATATGCGTTACAAATATATTAAACAAAATAAAACATTCATTGTTTACGTTCATGTACTGCAATCTATATATTAATACGTGAAGAAAAAACTTTGTACCCCTTTTTAAGCACATTGCGCACACGGAGGAGTATGAGATTGGGCATAATTTACCACCACATAAGTTAGTATTGAAAGTTAATTGCATCGTTTTGCTGATCAGAAACTTAAATACAAAGGAAGCATTAGTCAATGGAACAAGAATGCGCATCAAATTTATGCATCGTAATACTATTGATTGCGAAGTTTTAACTGGAACCGCACGCAATTAGAGAATTTTGATTCCACGTATAAATTTAACATATTCCGGAACTATTTTACCATTTGACTTTCAAAGAACTCAATTTCTAATTATACCTGAATTTGCGATGACAATAAATAAGTCTCAAGGACAAACATTCGAAAAAATTGGAATTTTATTGAGGCAGCCAGTTTTCACACATGATCAATTGTACGTCGCAGCAAGTAGAGTTCGATGGTTTGAGATTTTATGTTTCAGAATATAACGGTCAAGGGCATTTAGCAAACGATGAAAGAGTTTTTACAAAAAACATCGTCTACACAGAAGTTTTGAATCATTAAATTCATTGTCGAACTATTTCAAGTTCAATGGACAACATTTATTTTTTTAACCACACGGTTTTTTTGTTTCAATAAAAAAAATATATAAAAAAATACGAAGCACGTATTCCTTTTTTCATTTTTTGGATTTATTTTTTATTTAAATTTTATATAATTTGAAAAAGATAGGCAAATTAACTGTGTAGCCTTGGCGAAACCTGTGGCCAGTATAGCAATAAAAAAAACCCAAGAAAATGTCAAACAACGCGTTATTGTTTTTTAGATATGGCTTAACGAAGCTATACCGCATTTTTCCTATGACGTATTTGTGCATGCTCGCAGCTTACGTAATAGAACAAAATTCAAAAAAATTATATACAATGAATATAGAGGTATACTCTTTGACAAAAGAACCTTATTAACGTTCAAACTTACAAATTAAATGAATTATGGTCGAATTTCGACCACGGGGCGACCTCTAGTATATATTAACACGTCTTATTTAGAATTCGCTTTCCACCAACAGAAAAATTTAGTTTTAAATCGAATCCTTAAGGTACTTTTTCAAATGAGATACTCAGTTTCTATATGGAAACCACGTACCTATTTAGAATGATAGATGTAGTTACTTGACTAAGGAGTACTAAGGAGGAGGAATTTTTGACGTAATCTTGCACTTAGTTTTCCTATGAATATGTTTTACTTGTGTCATTCTTGCACCCTGTGATGTTTTCGAATTTCATCATCAATATGAGAAGATGGTAAATTAAATTGCTACGGCATTCGTGATTAATTTATTTGAAGCAAACACATTTTTTCTTGAAAATCACATTTAGTGGCACGTGGAATAACGGTAGGTACTTAATTAACATAGCACTTGAACAACACAACGGGCTATTGGTGACGATCCGGGATCATCCCCCGAAGCGAAAGATCCGAGGACAACACCAAACGGAATAACGGAGCTTGTGTTAAAAATAAATATCATCGGTGTAGACAAAGCAAGCTCAATCGATTACAATTTTTCAAAAAACAGAAGGTCGATTTTACAGCGTTTTTTAAAAAGAAAATCACTGCTTTAAACGAATGTTTCACATGTATCTAAGTTGCGTAAGAGTAGCTTCAATTTGTAGAGTAAGCAACCTCGACCATCGTTACATAAGACAAAAAATTTCAATTTTTCAAAATTTCTCACTCTGATATTATTCCAAGATCAGCAGTCTTATTTAAAATTCTCTTTACTCCAACAGACATTCAGTTTTAAATCGAATCCTTAAGGTACTTTTTTAAATTCAGAGATTCAGTTTCTAAATAGAAACCATGTACCTATTTAGAATGGTAGATGTAGTTACTTGACTATGGAGTACAGCCTTCAATAACACCCATGAAACATGAAAAACAAATGTAAATTTAATTGATTTTAATCGTCTTGTAATGAAAATCTAAGTCAAAATTTTGAATTATATTTTAACTACAACGTAAGACTACTGGTTTTAATTTAATGTAATCCATCTTATTTTAAAGTGATTTTTTAATGTCACTGGTCATTTTAAAATAAGAAATTACACACCTTACTTAAAATGTTTCTTAATGTTACTTATTTTTATGAAAGAGCAATATGCAAACCATTGATTGACCAAAGCAAAGAAAGTTGGTCGAAATATACATATACTGCCAAGAAATTATCCATGTCTTTGTGATTATTTTGCAGAAATTAAACAATTCATTAAAATCTAAATCCTAAATAATATATCTGCAATAGGTAAAATACTGGAACACAAATACAAACAGAAACGAAATTCCGGTCATTCTAAAGAAGTTATGCACCTTACTTGAAAAGGTTTTGTTTTGTATATTTTATTTATTTTTATGAAACAGAATTCAACAAACCATTACTTATTCAATCAAAGATTTAAGGAAAGTTGGTTGAAATATACATATACCGCCAAGAAATTACCCGTCTGATATTTTGCAGGAAATAAATAAATCACTGAAATTTTATTCACACAAATATCTGTAATATGTAAAATATTGGAACATATAAATACAAACAGAAACGAAATTACAATCCTTGAAAAAGAGCAGAATTCTGAAAAAAGAAAGATATGTGTAAACGTGTCGAATTTTGACTTTCTGAATATATTCTGAAAAAGAACAATTCCACAAAAGACTTTTGAACAATTTCGATAAAGACAATAATGATTTATTTACAAAAATAACACATTTATAATACTTGGAAATGCTTAAATATGACCACAATATTTCTATCTTAACTCAAATGCACAAACACGGAATTCTAAATCTAATTAATAAAATAAAACATTAATTCTGGCGTTGCCAGATACCGAATTGAAAAATTATTCTTTTATGATCAATGAGTTTTTTGTTTTGGCTTTTCGTGTTCCATTACAAAATGCAAGTTGTGTAAAATTAAGTATTTTATGTATCCATTTTTCATCATTCAAATATTGCTAAATTATTTATATTGTGGAAAGAAATAAAAAATCAGTTCAAACATAATTATAATTTAAAATTGTTTAAATACAACGTTTCAGAAAAAAATTGTTTTTCGAGCAATACTGGTAAAGCAATTTTATTAGAAATTTTGATTTTCGATCAATACTGGTAAAACAAACTGAGTTGCGTACCACAATTGGTTTATGCTCAATGTTTTTCCTATGACAATTTCGAATTTCTTTTGCCTCATCTAGGTTAAAGAGAAGGGGGTTAATATGTAGCTTACATTCCAAAGTATAAGTGTACCAAATTTGGTGTGGGTTGGTCAAACGGTGTAGATTTGTATAGAGAACATACAGACAGACAAACGCCAACTCTGCTTTATATATAGATACAGACAGACAGACGCCAACTCTGATTTTTATATATATGTTGAAACGCTTGATTTACAATTATTATCCTGGTGAATGCAAGGTAAATGTTTAATAAATTATATAAATATACCCTGAAATACTATAAAAACAATAAAACAGTTTTTACATATAAACCCATGGTGGAACCAAAGAAAAAAGTGTAGGCAATATAATGTTGAAGTATGGCCTTTCTCAGTCACTCCAAAACAAAACATTACCAATGTTAGTTTTATAAGTCCAGTTCCAAGTGCTTTGTTTGCAATCTAGCTTTTTATAATTGTAAAATTACACACGTAGCTACATAAATATTTTGTTGAAGGTCATAAACTGAAGGTACACAGCTACCCTTGCAATTTTTTAATCAGAGTTGAAATGGTTTCCTAGAGGAGTGCCGAAAAAAATTGCCTTTGAAAAGGGAGCGTTGGGCCAAAAAAGTTTGGGAAACTATCACCTAAGTCCTCCCTAACAAAACTTCTGTCCAAAGTTCCAACAATAAGCCAGAAAGTTATAAACTAATCTCGGTCGTCATTCATATAAGTTTGTGAAAAATGTACAAATAAATACTGAAAAATTTCATAAAAATAAAATGTTTACAGATAAAACTATAGTGGAACCAAAGAAACAAAGGAACGTAGACAATATAATATCAAATGCTTGAAGTATGGCGTTTCTTAGTCTCCCCAAACAAAACATTACTAACGCTAGTTTTATAATTTGAGTTTCAAGTTGCTTTATTTTCAAACTTGCCTTTCCAAATTCTAAAATTACGCAAACAGCAACATAAATATTTTGACGACATTTAAAAATTAAAGGTACAGCTACGCTTGCAGTTTATTATCATATGAAATGGTGTTTTAGAGGGGTTGCTGAAAAAAATTTCTGAAAAGGGGCTTTGAGCCAAAAATGTTTTGGAAACTACGACCTAAGCCCTCCCTACCAAACTTCTTTCCAAAGTTCCAGCAATAAGCCACGAAGTTATAAACTAATCCCGGTCGCAATTCATACTAATAAACGCCATTGTCCACAAGAAATCATATAGAAAAACCAACTTTCGGTCACGTTGCAACCGTCTGATAGAACTCGTCGGAAACAGTGACTCAGCACGTAATGATTGGGCACAAGAAATGCATTTTCTGGGCTTAACCCTTTGGTCCCATGCCGTGGGAGCACAATACCGCTCGCTGTCGGATAACAGGGCACAATGGAAGGTGTCAAAATTCAGTTTGTAGCGTCGCTGACGACCCGATAACTGCTTTAGAGCTTCAATCACAGTTTCATTACCGTTCGCGATTCAAAGGGTGGAAATTGACGCATGCGCGCTACATTCCCAAAGGACAACGGGGAATTTTGGTTTGCTGTTTTAAGAATGGCATTTTCTGTCTAGCTTAAATGTAGGTGGCGGTAGTGTTTCTGCGGCGATACGTGTTTCTTGTACGCATTCTGAATGGGACGTCACTTGGCTTGTTTCTTTTTAATATGATTTAAGTACTCCGATAAAAATTCTGAAGAATAAATTCCGAATTAATTTATGATAGTTTATCTGTCAATACACCAATTAGAATTGAGGCTATCAGAGCAGGAGTGACCTAGCCCATAAAACCCCGAAAATGCCAAAATAATTATTTTTGGCACCTACACTCTCTTGGCATTTAATTCATTTGCAATATAGATTCTAACTCTCCTCAAATCATATTGTGGATAAATAAAAATATATAAATAATGGTGCCAAGAAAATCTCATTTATCTCCATTGGGTATGTTGGTGGGATAGGTCACTCTTGCTATGATAGCCTCAATTAACCCTCCTGGTGGTTGTCTCTACGAGGAATCTGAGATAGAACTGACCAGACTTGATGGACGAAATATCTCGTCATTAGAAGACAATTTGCCAGATCTTGATCTTGTCATCATCAAAAAATCGGCAATATCTTGACGAGATATCTTGTCATTAGCAAAATTGGTCAGATTTTGATGGAGCAGATATCTCGTCGAAACCACTGGGAGGGCTTAAGCCAAATGTTGCGAAATGGGGATAACCTGCATTTTAATGTTACCCCGATATATATCATGCGAGAGTATTTGGACGGCAGAAGTAAAATCTTCGTAGAACTTCTGGTTTGTTTGTTTACTTTAAAAATCCCTCTGATAGGATGATTGCTTTATTTTTTATAATTTGTTGAGATTATTTTCAATGAAGATCTCTTCAAGAATTGAGATTAATTGAATTTACATTTTTTAGAATTTAGAGAATGAATTTCATTCAATTCACTATCAAATGTATTTGGTTTAAAATAAAAATGTCACCACCATTTTGAATGCGATAGGTTTCGGTGTTTCCTATTGAATCCCCCCCCCCCTCCCATCTACACTTATAAGAAATGAAACTCAATCCAGATGTTTATAGAATTTCCTGTTTTAAAATACTTTGCCCCAATTTGTGTATTGAGTCTATATAAATAAAATGAGCTGTTTGTACATTGAATATTTTCGACCCATTTCAAGTATTTTATCCGTTTTTGGGACCTTCTGATATAAAATCCGTCTCTTGCACGTTTGGTGTCTGTCTATCTGTATGCGTGTGCCCGTACTACTTCCAAACGGTTGAATATATTTTCATGAAACTTTATATACTGTGAGTATTTACATATTCATTTAGTGACTGTACTTGGTTGCATTTGTCTGTCCATCTTCTCGTTCTATGTCTGATTTTGTGGCTGTGTGTTTGTATAAGTATCACATAACGTTTATTAAACATATTTTAATGCCATTATTGTATGTTTAATAAATCATATTTTAGTTTAGTGAATACGTTATAGGAAATTTCTTTGATTACATATTTAGACAAGTCGTATGCTAAAACACCCTGTAAATCCACCATAATTTGGTAGTTTTGGAGTAGCTGGAAGGTATATTGAGCATTGCAATTACTTGGATTGTTTTACCCAGTACTATGAAAAATCAGTTACTTTTCCAAAATCTACTTTTAGTAATTGAAATTTTAATACTTTTTTATTTTAAGCCTTATTTCTTTTCGTTGCGAAATATAAACTATTTGCGAATATTTGGTACAGATGATATTTACAGATGATGTAAACTCGTGTTTGTCACATGCAGTGATATTTTTGTGACTGTTTCGCAAGGAATTAATTTCGTATTTTTTAAATTTTGTCTACTTTTTAGTTGTGGAAACTGAGAGAGGTCAAAAGATAAAAAAGAATCAAGAATTAATATCTTATGAAATTAATTAGTCATATTTCCCGTAATAATGGAGAAATTTGAAAATGTCCAAGCCTGTGTCAAGAGAGTCACAAGTCAAAAAATATTTGTGGGTTAACTATGAGTGCGAGAGTATTCGCCGTATTCTTCATTTTTACGAATTGAGTTGAATTATTTAAATGAAAAGAACTTGGGAGAAAAGAATTCCTAATCCTCCCTCAAAATTATCTTATGTAGTAGTTACCTTAGTGTCTGTCACCTTTCGTCAGTTTGTACCTTTAGCGGGAGTGTGATTTATGTGAAATATACACTGCTGGCCACCCAAATTGCAACACCAAGAAAGACAAGAGATATCACAACAAAATTTATTTTGTAGATAACTTGTTGACCAAGTATCAAATGATTAAATTTATAGACTTCTGTGAAGTGTGGTTCCTGCCAAAATCAGTAGCCAGAGTAGCCGCCATTGTTGGAGATCACCGCTGCCACACGCCTCGGCATTGATTCAAAGACTTTTGATGTGTTCTTGGGGTACAGCAGACCAAGCAGCTTCCACACGTTACCAAAGTTGATCTGGTGTGGCAGCTGGGGATGTATTCTGGGTCAATCGTTGAGCAACCATGGACCACATGTTTTCTATCGGCGAAAGATCCGGAGAGCGAGCTGGCCAGGGAAGCAATTCAATCTGGCGATTGACGAAGAACCCTTGGACAATGCGTGCCACGTGTGGTCGCGCATTATCCTGTTGAAATATGGCTGTGGGCAAGCCCTGAAGGTAAGGAAGGACAACTGGCTCCAACACCTCGGAGATGTAGCGCTGGCTGTTTAAAGTACCGGCAATGCGTACTAGAGGAGTGCGAGAGTTATATCCAATACCGCCCCATACCATAATACCCGGTGCAGGACCAGTGTGGCGGTGCATAACGCAGCTGTTCAGCATCCTCTCTCCACGGTATCTCCAGACTCGAATCCGACCATCGTGGTGTTGCAGACAGAAGCGTGACTCGTCAGTAAAGACAATTTCATTCCATTCTGCCGTCCACATCCTTCTTTCATCGCACCATTGGCGGCGGAAACGTCTGTGGTTCTGCGTCAAGGGTAGACGAAGCAATGGACGTCTTGCGGACAGACCACTCTGCTGTAAACGGCATCGAATGGTACGTGCAGACACTGGATGATGCGGTACAGACTGAATGTGCTGTGCTATGGTTCGTGATGTGGCTGAGCGATCCGTCACTGCCATACGCACAATATGCCTGTCATCACGTGAAGTGGTGCACTGAGGTGGATGCGATCAAACACGTCGGTCCGTCGTACCCTCCTGCATCCAACGATCACATATCCGCATTACAGTTGTTTGGTTTCGTCCAACACGACTACCGATTTCCCTGAAAGATAATACACAATCTCGGTAGGCCACTATCCTTCCTCTGTCGAACTCGGATACTTGATCAAAAGATGATCGCTGTTTTCTACGAGGCATAATTGATCGTTTTTTTTTGAAAAAACCACAAGAAAAACACAATTGCCGTACTTGAAATCGTCGAAATCTCCAAGCCTTAAATAGCGCTTTGAAGTGGCGCCACAGGCGCGCGTGATGTGCGTCTGCGCTGAAATTCTAATCATTTGCATATCTCACCTCCGCTAATGCATGTTGTAAATTTCATATTATTTGCATGCTTCCTTCAGGGTGTTGCATTTACGGTGGCCAGCAGTGTATTACACGGATGGTTATGTATGTATAGGATTTGTGTCCAAGGTTGATGGTAGAAACTATGAAATGTCGAAAAGGTGTTAAAAATTATTTTACTCACACTTAAATGAGTTGGCATTTTTCTACGAAAGAGGAAAGTGATTATTCTGATCACTTTTTCAATCTATAGTTAACCAATTCAACCCGAAAGAGGACGGGTAATTCTGCTAGTAATATGTAAAATTTTCTTGACTTTAACCAAATAATAATAAATAATTTTGGTTCAAGCTAAGGAAAGACCAAGAAAAATTGTAATATTTTCAATAATGCATTAATTTTGTAGTAAACATGGAAGTAAAGCATTAGTTAATGTTTCACGATTTTCGCGGATGAACTTAAATATTGTTTCGAACGAATTTCAAGATTGGAAACAATTAAAAAATTGAAGAAAGTTTAATATAAACATAAGTAGCAAAAGTTTTAAAAAGTTTAAAATACGTTTGATATTGAATAATTATGCAAATCTTACACATATTTTTTATATTGTGCTTTAATTTTATCTTTATTTCGTTGGATATTATTGTGAACACAAAAATGAATGCATGTTTCTTGCATTAAGATGCATGAGAATTGTAGAACTACACTAAATTCCTGTGTCTACAATTCATAAACTTGCAACTGATCATTTAAATTAATTTGTCATTTTCATATTTTGACGTTAAAGAATGTAGCACAGCATTTATTTACTTTGTTGATAGGCTAGAGACTTAGTTCTTATAATTATTTTTTGACGTTAATACGTCATAAAAATCGGACCAGTACTGGGGCATGCATGAAATTCTAGCGTTACTAGAACTAGAAGAAATATCCAGAAGATAAATATAGCGTCGTGGTAGACAAAGGATGTCTTCACCTTTGGACCGAGTGCGAAGTAGTCGCGCTGAGTGCGGGGAGGAAGTCCACAATACGTCGAAGTTCTGCTGTGCTGGGCGAACTTTGGGCCAGTGTGACTGGATTGCTTGGAGTGAAATATTGCGTAAGTAGTGTCATTCGAAAGCTATTGATTATGCTACAATTTATATTGGACAATATCTCAACAATTAATATCAAAATTAATATCAGTCGTTCAAACTGTAAATTAACTGTTGAATATTCACTATAATCTATCGTTCAAACTTCCTATGTATGCTTCATTCATTCCACAATCAAACATCAGTCACGAGTATTCACATCAAAATTACAGTTTTTGTCCTACCAATTTTTTATTAATTGCTTTTATCTGTATGGCTTTCCTGATGGTTTAATGTTAAAGCACTTTTGTACTGTGTTCTGTACTTTCTGTTGTACCATGCATTGTGCAATGAGGTAAGGATGTTTGTCTGTAGAACCTGCTGTATTAGAATTAAAAAAAAATGAATATGGCACAATTTTATTTATAAGAATTTTTCGTGAAAACTGGAGAAATTTCTGTACAAACTGAAACTGACATTAATTTGATACTTTTAACGTTCTTATAAAATATATAAAAGTATTCTGGAAAGGGCTTTCTGAACTTAATCTATCTATATCATAAAAGTGAGAATCAAAAATTAGGCCGAAACGAAACAAAAAAAGCGGTTCTGAGTTTGACACTTGCGTCTTAAGAATGTAATCTTCTTAAATGGGGTATCAAGCCATATTATAAGCGTAATACCTTTACCTGATTAATTCAGGACAAGATTAACTGGAGATGAACTGCAAAATATGACATAAGTTGATTAAAAAGCTTAGACTAAATAAGTAATCCTTTGTCATAACAACACTGTAAATCCAATTATGTGCGGTCTTCGTGCAGTTTTAAATGGTATCAAATTAAATTCTTTTTTGCGACAAAAATATGATCGTACTTTGAACAGTTAAGAAAAATCATGTTTTAAATTTCTCAAGAAATTCATAAGCTACTTAAAAAGAATTGAAAAAATAACGATACACTTTATTCAGGTGTGCATCAACCAGTCCATGTTTATAGTTTAACTTGCGGTTTTGAGCTTTTAAGAGCTAAATCATATTGTATTTACATATCTTTTAATTTTTTCACAAAGTCCTTAAAAATACAACTTAGCTCTCTCTCTCTCTCTCTCTCTCACGTAAATTTGTAACACTTTTATGCAATCGTGTTTCGATTGAAAATTTTCTTTAGCAACTGCGTACATTTTGTGTTTTTACAGACACTAATCTAGTTTTTGGAATTCGAGCCATATTTACGAGCAAAATCTCAAATTCTAGTAATTTAAATCACGCGAGTTAATTAATTTTAGAGCTTTTTCTTTGGTTTGTTGAAAATTATTGCTTTAAAAGCTAACTGGCTCTCATTTTAAAGTTGCAAATTCGAAATTAAAATTACGATTCCATATTAATAAACGTTGAATTTCTCTATCGCCAATTACTTTTTCCTGTTATCATTAAGTATAAAAACTCTTTCATATCAATATATTTAGAGAAACGTCGGTGAAAGTATTAAAATTATTCTTTTTTGTACTTCATACTTATGTTTCAAGTCAAAAATCATACTATCTTCTGAAGAAATCAGAAGAAAAAAGGCGATTTTAAATTAACGTAAGGTAATTCAGTTCAGTATAATTTCTCTTCGCCATTTCCTTACATTTCTGTGAAATTGAAATCTGGGTAACACTTAGAAGTTTATGCATTTGATTTGAATTATATAATTTAATTTCCTTCGACGAATTTTTAATTACTTTTAGTCTTGTTGGAAGATACCTAACCAATGTGCTTCTTTAGTGCTATATAGAATTTGCTTAAAATAAAGAATGAGGCATTTTTTGTCAAGCTAAATAAAGATGGTCATGTTTCAGCAGCGATACGTGTTTTCTGTACATATCTAAACATGACGGCATCTGGCTTGCTTTTCAAATACAATTTCATCATTTTGCCAGTAGAAATACCAAAGAATGAATTTCGAATCGATACATGATGGTTGGTCAACGCTAATTAGATTAAATTCCATACGTCCCCCAAACGGATATAAGCAACATTTTAAAGTAACTCCGATACGTATAATGCGAGAGCATTTGAATAATAGAAAGTAAAATATACGTTTCCCGTATCATTTTTTTGAAAAATGGTAATCGGTGAACTTTGCTTTGTCTGTGATGAAGACATTCAATTTTAAAATAATTTCTTTTGTTATTACACGTGCCACTAAATGGAACCTTCGAGAAAAATGCATTATCTTTATAAAAAAAATAAGTCATAAATATCTTATCAAATTAATTTGTAATCCTCCAGTTAAAGATGGTGAAATTCGAAAATGTCGCATGCCTGGTGCAAGAGAGTCACAAGTTTAAAATACTGGTGGAAAACTATGAGTTCTTGACTATTCGCCATAGATTCGTCCTTTTTATTATTTGAGTTGAGTTAATTTTATAGGAAACGAATTTAAGAAGCATTCATCATCCCTTTCCACCAAAATAACAACTAATACAAAATTGACTTTTGTAGTTCTAAGTGTCATCTTTTGTCAAGTGTCTTAATCATCTAAGTGTCACCTTTTGTACTTGTAACATGCATGAGATGTATGCGAAATGTATAATATGGATGGATATGTATGTATACGTTTTATGTCCAAAGTAAGTTGTAGAATTTATAAAAATGTCGAAAAACAGCTAAAAAGAATTTTCCTGACAAATAATGTCGGTATTTTTCTACGAAAGAGAAAAGGTGATTATTTTGGTCACTTTTTTCAATCTACATTTAATCAATTCAACCCGATTAATGTTGGATAATTATATTAGCTGAACATAAAAATTATTTCATATCAATAAACTTCGAGAAACAAACCCCGATATGTATCAAGAGAGAGCATTTGGATATCAGATGCAAAATCTTTGCATTTCGTCTTGTTTGTTTATTTGCATTGAGAATCACTCTCACACTGTAATTTTATTGAGATTCATCTTGCCTATTATTTCCATAGAAAATTATTGACATTTAATTAATAATTTCATCTAAAATTAACAAATAAAATTTATTTTTATTTCCTCCTTATTCATGTTTTTTTCGTTTTTCCTGCGGTCTGTGTTGTCTGCAGCCCAATGTCGAACAGATAGTTTGGCTTTATAGATACTAATAGCCCGTTGTGTTGCTACAGTGTGACGTTAATTCAATCACCTACCTACCTTGCAGATACCTTAACCCTATATAGCATGGAAAGGCAATAGATGTTCAATTTCTCATATCGTCAATCATAGTTTTAAGAACGTAAAATTGAATCGATAAAAATTATTAAATGCAGCTTGGTTTGTCAATCTATGACACTTTTATGCAACACAAGAGCCAATTAAGCTAGTTAAATTCGCAAAATCCAATATTCAAAAAATCAAAAATTTAAACCGCACGGTACAGCCCTGTGAAACTTGGATTGAATCAAGAATCTTCTTAAAATTACGACATGAGATTTCATTTGAAAAGTTAAAAATACTAAAACAAAACACTAATTTCATCAAAAACAAATTCCATGAAAGGCTCAAATTACATACGACAGGACCGTAACCATGCGAGCTCCAATAAAACGAATGTCCGTGCTGTCCAAACTCCGACAAACTGCGTGTCCGTGTTATCCAAGGGGCCTTCGTGGCTCAGTGGGTATGCCCACTGCACTAGCAACCTTCGAGTTGTAGGCGGCGCAGGTTCGATTCCTGTCAGGTGCATTCCTCCCTGGGTGTATTTCTCTCTTCTGTGTCAGTAAAACTTTCATTATGTGTATTACTTGATGTCTTGTGCCTGGGACTAGAAATATGGCCTTTGCGCCATAAAACCCTCAAACCAACCAATCTAGTTTTATATGTAGAAAAGCTGCAAATACATTCTTCTGCGCGCCGCAATACTGCCATGTACTGGAATCTACAGTTGTGGCAATTTTGCAGCATGCAGAAGACCCATCATCTATTTACAATCCTTCAAGAGTTTGAAAGTACGTAAATCACGTCCAGATTTACCGCAAAATCATCGAAATAAATGCGAACTGTGAGACAAATCGGAGTATTGGTTATTCTTAATCAAAGTTCAAAGAATCTTTCAGTAGCAGTAGTAGTATGTACGGGGTGAATGTTTTTGTATTTCGTATAAGCTTGTTTTATGTTACTATATCCGTATTATCTGAGTATTTGTCATCCAATATGATGTTCCTGTCCTATGTTCTTATGTTCGGTCCACATTACCCCGGATTATCAAGGTTCTACTGTAGTTGAACTACTAAACACATGATGGAATCCATCTAATTTTTAAAATTTTTATTTGACAGGAAACCATCCGAGAATTTAATATTTATTGTGCGGGTGCAACTTATCAACCTTCTAATGAAATAGACGGAACATGTTCGCATAGCTTTATGTTTTTTGTTCCAGTCGCTTGGTTTGAAGATCTGTCCCGTGGTTGGTAAAAGCATGCATGAATCCTAAATTATTGATTGGTTAAATTGATTATCCACCGTGATCAAACACACTAGTATGCACTTCGATAGTCAATTGGCTAAATTGATTCGTAAGCTCACGTGATTTACCATTCGGAGATCTTACTACAGCGACTCCGCCCACGTGTTCTGCCTATTTCATTAGAAAGTCGATGGTGCAACTGCTATTAGTGAATTTCTGATATTATATTTATTAAGCGCGTGAACCATAATATTGGTAATTATATCTTTTAATTATGCACGTGCAAACTATGATATTGTGTATGTATTTTTTAGTTATGCGCGTGCAAACTGTAACCATGATATAGAATCTGATGAAAAAATTAATTTGGAATTTAAACGAATGGGTATTTTAATCTTATCTTAATAATTAACGTCGCACTGGACAACACAACGGGCTATTGGAGGATGTCCGGATCAAACCCAAAGGGAAAGATCCTAAGACAACACCACGTAAATTTGAGCCACGGTCAGAAGACGAGATCACACCTGAACTGACACCCCACTCTACAAACTTCCACACCACGCCAATGTGATTAGAAGAATGGGAGACAGAATGAAAGGAGAGTTGATCGTGGTTCTTTGTAACTTTGTATTACCTTTAATTTTCATAATGAATTTTTAATTTTTTGCATAAGCGTTGGACACGAAATGGTTCACAAATCCGTCCTTGTAGAGCCCTAACGCGTAGTGTTCAATTGGTCGGCCATTGGGAAAAACTTCTTTTTCATCAATTCTGAACTGACAAGGAAACGGCAATTTCACAAGCAACCGAAACCTTAAGTAATTAAATCCATCGCTTACCTGTCCCTATAACACAGAAAACATCAACTTCAAAATCAATAACATAAGAGGAACACTAAAAATAAGAAGCATCTCTTTCTTTGGCGTCCAAAATAAATTGGCCTCTCCGAGTCACGGAACATTGGACGATGGGCCACTTTTGCATAAACAATCCAGCGGTCAATGGCATCCGAATGAATTTCCGCGTGCAAAAAGGGGCTTACATAAACCCGGGACACAAAGGAAAGGTTAAAGCGAGGGAGAGAGAGAAGGAAAAATGTCCCCTCTCTGTGCTCCAGGAGGCGAAGGAGCGTCCGAAGAAGGGAAGGAAGGAGTCAATTTAGCATATTTCATTGCCGGTGTCATCTGCAGTAATCCAATTTCACAGTTGGCTGAGCTTGGTATCCGCACAATGGAAATGGATGGTCATTACCAGTGGCTGCCTCCGTCTCTCGGGACAAATCCCCGGTACCCGAAAATCCCTGGACGGCCAGCCCCGAACGTCAGCGGTCGGCGGTTGGAGGGGCCGTCTTCTCGCCGCCCCGATTCGCAACGCGAGGGATTCTCGTGGAGGGTAATGTGGTTTTAATGCACGGCCAGTTTGTTTCGTAAATTTCTAACAACGGAAAAGATTTAAACCCTCCAAGTGGTTTCGATGAGATATCTCGTCCATCAAGATCTGACCAATCATGTCACAAAGATATTGCTGATACTTTGGTGATGACGAGATCGAGATCTGGCCAGTTTTCTTTTAATGACGTGGTATCTCGCTCGTCAAGGTCTGGTTAATTTTGCTAATGATGAGATATCTCGGCGAGACAACTACCAGGAGTGTTAAAATTCCAGCAAAATCTCCATTACAAATCATTAATCTACAATAGTCTGTTCCGTGTCTGGTACCCGGGATAAATTAAGGGTCTATCATTGTTTCACAAAGTGGAAAGAAGGGCTCAAACGGCTTTATACAGATTGTCACCTTATGAGCATGAAATTCGTGAATGGTCAAAATTCTTTTCCAGTTTGTTTTAAGAGCAAAGGGAATACGACTCTTGTAATCACGTTCTTTCCTGTATTGAAATAAGCCCTTCAAATTTATTCCAGAATCATGATGGCATAATAATTTCTTTTTGGACGAAAGACTCGTTGGACTTGGTCTAGCAGTTAATTAGACCAGGAGGAATAAGCAACAGCCTGTAAGTTAGATATCTGATTCTGAAGACTCCAAGTTTATAGTAGCCGAAAGGTATACTTTTAGAAAATTCTGGAGAGAAACTCGTTACCTAGATTTTCTTATCATCTTGTTGAGCCAAATCCCCAAAGAATCTTTACTAACTGAACAAATTTGTTGCATTTAAGTTGGTAGGTGTAACTAAATAGTTTTGAGACCATCTTCGAAAACTGATTTCAGTCAAAACGTTCATTTCATTCAATAGTTGCGATGTGCGCTTATCTCCAATTGTTAAATTTTGCGATAAAGTTCTTAAACGATATGTTTCAGAAAGTGAGAGTTGTTTGGTTATTCTTTCTTTTAATTTCTCATCAGTAATAGGAACTCTAGTCAAATCACTGACTAAGACAATACATTTGTATCGAGCTCAGTAATAACTAAGTGAAATTGCGTTACAGACTTATTAATTTCTGCTACTTTAAAATTGGAATTCACTCGGAGAAGCCATAAATCGACTTCAGATTTTTATATCTGTGGGATGCTAAAAGCTACTCTAGAAGCCTCAAGTTCAGATTACAGAACTGTTCTATTGTTTTCAACCATGGCGAAGAAAAATTACTCGCACAGTTCGTGATAACTACTTGAACGTTAGCTCAAGTACCTACTTTCACAGCCACTTTTTAAGTGGTCGTTAGACGGTGAAATACACTGTTATTTTTCTTTAAATAACAGTTAGGTTTCTTGTGTTAAGAAACAAACTTGGATGAGTATAGTAAGTAGAATCCTCCCTTGTTTTCTCAAAACCCTGTTTTTTTTTAAACTTAGTGTGCTTCATTTACAAGCTGACGTATTCGCAATGTAACCCATGCATTACTTTTTCGAGCCAAAGTTTCCCTATTTTTCACACGTATTGCTATAATTGGCGAGTGGCAGGCATGATTGTGAGCACCGCACTGTCAAAAACAAGCCTGCTTCAGACAAATGCTAGATGGCGTTAGCAACAATCGGTACGCACTTCCGATGGATGCTCCATGGAGAACGGTTGAATCGCCTATGCGATGTCAGTAATTGGCTGAAGCCCTGTTATAACAAACACTGCTTCAATTCCTATCATAGCTTCACTCTTCGTTGCTACTCAGTCTTCTCTTCACAAAACTGCTCAGAACAATCTACCATCGCAATTATCCATTGCATGACCACGCATATGGAAGTACATCCGTGATCTTAATACCGTTCTCAATTCCTCACGCAAATGGTAACGTATCCACCAGTGGTAGCATCTATCGAAATCATTCAGTGCTAAATTCCGGAGTATTGTGATGAACTTGACTACCACTACAAAAATAACATCTATTACAGTAGTATATATGTAGCCTATCCTCACCATGAAGTACTTTTAGGAAGACAAAGTTGCACTGTCTTTAACACGTCTTGCAATTATTTAATGTCGGGTTGTAGTATGATGATCCGAGTCGAGATGAAGACTCGCTCAATTCACTTTTTGTATGATCATACTATCGGCTCGATTGCATTAAATAGTTTTAGATAAGCTTTTCAGTCTCATATATGAAGACAAACGCGTGTTAAAAAATAAACATTTATTGAGAAAACTAGACTATACAAAATTACAAAGGACAACAATCAACTCTCTCATTCAGCCTCGAATTCCAACGTTCCTCCTAGAATTCAAAGTTCCAAATTAATTTTTTTATCACATTCCATATCATGGTTAGTATGTACGTGCAAAATTAAACAAATACATTCAAAACGTTATCGTTTGCCACGTGCATGATAAAAAAATATATATTTACTAATTTATCGTTTGATCGTGCTTAATAAATATAACATTTACAAATATGAAACTAGCAGCTCGCGTTCGCAATATACTAACAAACTTACCCTCAAAATTAATACAAATAATATTTTTACAGATTTTTACGTTAACCAAATTATCGCGCTACACAAAACCTTTGGAACGCATCAAGCTAAATTCCACAACAAAATGGACTTTTGCCTTTGATTTTGCGGGGACTATTTAGGAATTTCTGACCACACAATTTATTTTTACAAACTTTGGAAGTACATCTAAGGACAAAAGGTTTCAGAAATTCAACAGATGCCGTAATTTTAGAATTGATTAAGAACAGAAATAGAGAAGTTATCAAATTTATAGTTGAGCTAATGCATTATGTTTTTGATTAAAATGAATAGTGTTGTTTTTTTCATTTATTGGATGGCATATATGTAGATTTCTTGTATTGCATTTCGTATATTGGAAATTTAATAAAAAACTTGTGTGACTTTTGACGAGACAGGAATTAAAAATTAGAAACATTCTAAATTCTTGTGAGGCCTAGGATTTCGTTGAATTGCACAATTTGTAGTGCACAAATGGTCGGCTTAGAGTAGAAACTCACTAACAAAATACAATTATACAATACATTTGTTTAAAAACTCAGCTTTTAGGTAAAAAAAAAAGAGTTTTTAAGCAATTCGATAGTGCTATACTTATTTTTAAACTATTACAGAATGATAAAGTATTTATAATTGTCATGAAAATGATCATTTAGATTCTAAAAAATGTCAGTTAATACGTTCCTAGTCTATATAAGCCGACCAATATGCTGCCAAAAAATATAATGATTTTATGCGCTGTAATTTTTAGATTAAAATTTGTAGTTCTTATTATTCCAGTTAGCAGCTTTCTCAGCAATTAATGTACTTTTGAATCAAAATCAGGGATTTAAATGACGTATGTAATTTGCTTGATACATTTATCAGTTTCATTAGCTCTTTAGAAGTCAGGCGTTGCGTTGGGCAGAAGAACTAGATTGTAGATTGTAATTTCTGCGATAAGAATATTAACTTATAGTTCTTAATTTGCTTCAGTCAGCTGTTTTCTAGACATTAAAATGTGCTTTAGAAGGACTTCCTCAATGGATATTATTTCTCTACGTAGGAATTAATGTTATAAATTTATACATTTACCTAAGTTTACATTGAATTGTGTTCAACTAAACTCATTAAAAAAGATATGCGATTTTTGTACTTTATTATATTTTGCGATGAGTATTATAACTTGGTAGTTCTTGATTTTTGAGACATTTTTAATCTCAGCAATAAATAAGATTTTTATTCATATTAGTGATGTCAATAAAAATTGTAATTTTCATGGGAATTTTATAAATTTCAGCATTTCCATTCCGGTCCGGAGAGATGCGGTAGCCCGGTTGGAAAAGTAGCGGATTAGCAACCGGATGGTAGTAAGTTCGAAACTCGATCCAAACAGACCTTCATGTACGTGAGGGCTGGTGCATGTTAAATCTGTCGTGGCCTTAAACGTCCTCACGTTGGCATGATGTACAAAATTTGAGAGTGGGGTACCAGCTCAGGTAGGACCTCGTCATCTGGCCGTGGTTCAAAATTACGAGGTATCCTCGGATCTTTCCCTTCGGGATTGTTCCCGAACCGTCACCAATAGCCCATTGTGTTGCTCCAGTGTGATGTCAATTCAGCTATATGGCTACCGGCGTGACTCAGTGCCTTTGCGTGACTTTGCTAACTACGCTACCAACCTGTCAATTGTAGGTGACGCAGGTTCATTTTCTGTAACTTATTTTTGTGTTAAATAAAACTTTCCTTGTGTATGTATGTCCATTTGCTTGACGTTGTCTGTCTTGTGTTTGGCACTGCATGGCCAAATATTGCCCTCTCGCCATAAAACCCAAAACAACTAAAGCAACAGTAGTTCCATTAACTTCTTATTGCCATCTGGTTCCATTAAATTGTACAACAATCTTATACAAAGATGCGCGATTTTAAAATTTTATGATATTTTGCGATGAGGATAATATTGAACTTTAGAGTCAGATGTTTTTTCAACAATCAAATGAGCTTTTCAAAATCACATTCTTTTATTCACATCCATTGTTCTCACTGCTCATTACATTCGAGAGGTCACTGGACTTATCAAAGATCATTCACTCAGAAATATATCAACATTGAACTGACTCATAGATAGTTAAGAGTAAATTGCATTCTTTCTGGAAACGAATTTTCTTATAAATTTCAACAAAGCTAATTCTTGATTTCTTCACCGATTCGGGGTTTGAGAGTGGCCCATCTATAATCGTACAGAAATATTTGCTGAAAACAATTTTTGAATTTTGTGGTCTCTCGAATCTTTGATTTAGCCGTTTTCCATGCAATGACAAAAAAGGTTTTTGAAGGTGTCTTCTCAAAGTGTTTATAAATCCCAATAATTGGATTTGAGGACATTTATGGAATGCTGAAGATTACTCGTGAACAGGAACATCCTTCAAATTTGCATCAGTGTTCCCAAAAATGGGTCCACTACAATGTTCCAGGGGGAAATCATATCTCACTGCTCGAAACAAAATTTTCAAGAAAAATACAATATTCCATTACTTCTCCGATTCTTGTATGTTCTACGAACATTGTCACATTCTAAAATTTATTTCTAAAAATATCTATTAGTTGTTCCACAAAATGAGCAATTGTGATAGCAGCCAAGAAATTTATTCCCAGTGGTTGATGATTGTGATATCGCACCTCGGCTGCAATACCACCATGACTAAGAAAGGAATTTCTAGTTTTATGGAGGCCGTCGTGGCTCAGTGGGTATGTCCACTGCTCTGGCAACCTTCGAGTTGTTGGCGGCGCAGTTTCGATTCCTGTCAGGTGCATTCCTCCCTGGGTGTATTTCTCTCTTCTGTGTCAGTAAAACTTTCATTGTGTGTGCCTATTACTTGATGGTGTATGTCTTATGCCTGGCGCAGCATAGCCAAATATGGCCCTTGCCCATAAAACCCTCAAACCAGCCAATCTAGTTTTATGTGTAGAAAGATTGCAAATACATTCTTCTGCGCGCCGCAATATTGCCATGTACTGGAATCTACAGTTGTGGCAATTTTGCAGCATGCAAAAGCCCCCATCATCTATTTACAATCTTTCTACATATATAAAACTTGAAATTCGTTTTTTTAGTTCTGGGATGAGATATGGAGATAATTAATCTAATTGCTGATGGACTATAAGCCAACCTCTCCCTTATGCTACAAGAAGATATTTTGGCAGTTGAATTGACAGTTTATTGAAATTGAAATTTTCACAACTGACTTTTGGTTAACTGTAATGATTGGCTATCCTTGAACTGGCAATAAAAGTTTTAAAATGCTTAACCATATTTCCCCAAACTTCTGTAAAACTGCATTGTCTCAGCTCACGTATTGGGACCTAAGTTAAGAAATAGACTTGAAGTTGAGTGATTTATTAATAGTGAAATTATCAGACATTAAGCCAAAAATATCTGAGCTAATTGCTAAAAACTGAAAATTAGTTACATTAATATTTTAGTACATATTTTAGTGTCATTAATATTATAATTTTGCATTAAGAACCTTATGTGAATTAATTTTAATTAAAAAATAAGAATAAGAATCTGGTTAAATATTTAATATGTATTTTATTTCAGAACTCTAGTTTTTCTTTTTCCTTCAGAATTTTTAACTTTCAAACTAATCCGTTTTGAAGATTTATAATCTATTTTAACATAAATTTAGATATATATCCTATATTAAGGTGAAGAACCATGATAACTATGATTTTATGCCAGTTTATTTATGCACTATTCAATTTTATAATCTCCGAGTCCGCGAAAATTTAATTTTCAAGGGAGTCCTTGGACTAATGTTCCGAAATCACTGACTTACGTGCCTCCTAACATTGTTGGAATCAGGATCACTAGGGACTTATGCCAGCTACATACGCACTATTTAATTTTATAATCTCAAGGAGTCCGCTAAAACGCTTAGTTGTTTTCAAGGGGGTCCTTGGACTAATAAATTTGGGAACCACTGACTAACATGCCTTCTAACATTATAGGAAACTGGGCACAAAATTACATCGGTTCCAACGCATCACAATTTCATTTCTTTTTACAGATTCACACCACGCGTCTTGCTCCATTTAATTCACGTCTGTTTCACCGGCTTGTGGGTCATTGTTATGCAAGCGCAATTATTGAACGCTCCCCCAGTCCCAGAGTATTCTACATAGTTGATAGTGACACCGAACAGTCTTCGGAGCAAAACGGTGTTGGTTCCTGGCGCACTGTCTCAGGTAAATTTAAGGTTTGGGGGAGAGGAGGGGGCTTTGGAGAACCTGCTCTGGGCGCTAAACCCCAAATCCCAAATCGAGGCTCCTAAACCCTGCCCGGAAAGTGATTGTTTCAGCGGTTGGCAGTATCTCGTATTTATAACTCATAAGCAGTAACCCCTAGATGCATTGCGCTTCTTGGGAGACAAGAAAAAGCACGATATATCGAAGAAAAACAAACTGTTAGATATAAAGGGACTCAATTTATACATTAATTTACATTCTTTTTCATTTAGTACTTGCTAAATTCGAAATCGATGGTAATGCATTGTAGAATGATTCTAAGTTCTCTAGATGGTAGGTAGGGGTAGTTAAATTTACATAGCACTGGAGCAACCAAGCGGGCTGTTGGTGACGGTCCTGGAACAATCCCGAAGGGAAAGTTCCGAGGACAACACCTCGTAAATTTTTACTCCGGTCAGATAACGAGGTCGCCACCTTAACTGGCACTGCACACTCCAAACTTCCACACCACGCCAATGTGAGGACATTTCAGGCCACGACAGATTTAACCCTCCTGGTGGTTTATCTTCTCAAAGAAAACTGACTGTAGTGGTCAACATCTTGTGCAAAAAGTAGTTCGAGACTATCACCAGTTCCGTGCAAGGGACAATTTGTTTCTCATAATTGTATCCATATCTATTTGGAGCAATAGAGCAGTTTTGTCTCGGCGAGGTATCTAATGATTAGCAAAAGTGATCAGACCTTGATGGGCGAGATATCTCGCCATTAGCAAAATTTTCCACACCACCTTGATGGACGAGATATCTCGTCCATCATCCTACTTGGAGTATTAACGTGCACCAACCACTTAGTACACGACAGTATTTGGTTAGGATCGAGTTTCGAACTCGCAACCCTCCGGTTGCTAATACGTGATTCTACCAACTGGGCTAACGCAGCCCCTAAATAGTTTTGAAACAATTCTATAATATTTAGTGTTATTTAATAAATAATGTAATAATAACTAAATGCGTTTCATAATTAATAATATTGAATAATCAATAAAATAATTAATATTAGTAATAACTAATATTATTTAATAATTAATATTAGTAATAATTAATACGGTAGAATAGTTTTGAAAATAATGAATTTAACTCTGCTTTTGAAGGCAAGATTGATATTGGAGTAATAATAATAATTACGTTAATACCCATTTTCGTTGCCTTGAAGCGAGTGGTAGGTCGGGTTCAGGAATTTACAAATGCATTTATTCTTAAAGATAAGATCAGCTATACAGGGCAATGCGAATTATGGAACTCTTAATACGTGTCAAAGGATCCTGGATTGTAAGTATTTAGTAAAGGATCCTGGATTGTAAGTATTTAGTAAAGGACTTATGGGAGTCTATAAAAGGTTGTTGTCTTCCAGTATATTCTGACTCATCGAGGTATTCTAGATAACAAGGTGGCAGATAAATTGATTAAGAGTACTCCAGACATGTACATAGATACTCCAGACTTCTCAGGGAGTGTCTGTGTGTTCTGTATCTTTGATTCGTCGTAGAGTGAGTACGGAGCATAAAATTGCCCTTTTAGATTCAATTAAACATAAATTTTGGAATAAATCAATCCTTTCTCTCTCATTTGCCTAACCGAAGTAGATACCTCTGTTTGTTGAAACAACGACGATCGTTAGATAAACGGAATTCTGATTTCCATCCACTGATGCTATGAGTTTTCCTTCTGTTTTGAAATAATGTATAGATAAAAAAATTTTCTGTAACCAAACCATATCATTAATAAACAAAGTTGGGTGACTCAAGAAGAATTTAGTTAAATATACACGAAGTACCTAGAAATATTTGTAAACTGTTAGGATGTTCTAAAATGAGCGTTAAGCTCTCTTATTTTTGCTATGCAAAACGGTCTTGCAACCAAGAGGCTAGCGCTCTTCTAAGTTCAATATGAAACTTGTTTGACTTGTTTTAACCCTCCAGGTGGTTTCGACGAGATATCTCGTTAGCCAAGATCTGACCAAGTTTGCTAATGACGAGATATCTCTTTATCAAGATATTATCGGTTTTTTTTATGTTGACGAGATCAAGATCTGATTAGTTTAACTAATGATAGACAGGATACCTCGTCGAGATAATTACCAGGAGGGTTGTTTACATTTTTGGTAAAAAATTAAATTAACTAAAGGGTTCTTAAATTAGTACCTTAATTGCTTTGCTTTTTTACAATAAAATTGCGAATAAAAATGATATATTAGACGCAAATTTAAGTTCATAATTTCCTCTCCATGTAGAGATTATTTCAAAAATTAATCGATACTCTTAATTCTGAATAGAATAACTACAAAAGAAATTGGTTGTTTTCGAAGTTGTTAGTTATTGGCTTGTTGGCAGATAGTTGATTGAGTCCTTAAGAGATTCTTATGCAAAACTTTGAAGTTATAACAGAACATTTTCTTGATTGCTGCAAAAAATCTCATTAACACAAACTCACTTAAATGTGAACATCTATTGTGGACAGATTTGACTGTCTTAGAATTGACTTAGAATCTACTTTGACTATCTATCACAGAACAACTTACCCGCATATATAGCCCATATTTGAAGATTGATGATCCCTTTAGCTCCAGGTGAGTTTTCCATTATTTCATTGATCCATCATTAGGTTATTCAGCCAATCAAACTTTCAAAATAGTTTTCAGATGTTGGCATAAAGAGATACTGAAGAAAAAATACGAGTTATAACAGAAGGTTTTCTTAAAAAAGTTCTCATTGATATAAAGAAAGTTCTGTTTAAATGTGAACATACATCTATTAAGTAAATTATTAGGTTGCGAAGAATACCCACATCTCTAGCCCATAGGATTGAATATTGATGACCCATTTAGTATCAGGAGGGTATTCTCCTTTGTACATTGATCCATCATTGATTACTCATCTAATCAAAATTTTAGAAATTTCTTCAAAATATTGTTAAAATTTTGGCATTAAGATTCTGTAGCAAACTGTCTAGGTTATAACAGAACGTTTTCTTAATATTTTTGAAAATTCTAAGTCACGCAAATAATGTTAAATGTGTGAACATCTATTCTGGAGAGTAGAGAGTATCTCAGGTTTGTTTCAATCAAAATGTTTAAATCAAAAATTTAAAAATTCTTCAAAATATTTTTAAGATTTGGCATTAAGAGATTCTGAAGCAAAACGTCAAGGTTATGACTGAACGCTTTCTTAATTTGTTGAAAAAATTCTCACTAACGCAAATAATGCTCTTGTTGAGAGTGATAATCTACTTGGACAGTTGTGATTATCTCAGATTTGAACAGCAACCCTATCTAAGCAATAGGATTGAAGATTGATGACTCCTTTAAATATAGGACAGTTTTTCCTTTTCGGTCATTGATCATTGATTGGGTTAATCAAAATTTCAAAATTTCTTCAAAAATTTTTTGGGGTCTCCGTGGCTCAGTGGGTTTATCCATTGCGCTAAGCGATCTGTGAGTTGTATGGGAGCAGGTTCAATTCCTGTCAGATTCTATTTGTTCCTGGGTGCATTTCTCTCTTCGGTGTCAGTAGTCTTACTTGTGTGTATATGTCTATTTTACTTGACATTGTTTGGCGGAGTTTTGCCAAATATGGCCCTTGTACCATAAAATCCAAACAACCAACAAACGAAATCATTTTAGAGTTTCATTCATTCCATCATTTAGAAATCACCAGAGCAATATCTTCAATGCCGCCTAAATTCTTTAAATATCAATTTCGACAAACAAAATTGACACTTCTCTCGTCAAGAAACATCACCAATGCAAATAATGCTCTTGTTGAAAGTGAACCTCTATTATGGACAGTTGTGACTATCTCAGATTTGAACAACAGCAGTCCAATATATCTAGCCAATAGGATTGGATTGATGACTCCTTTAGGCCACAGGACAGTTTTTCCCTTTCGTTCATTGATCCATCATTGGGTTACTCAAGCAATCAAAATTTCAAAATTTCTTCAAAATCATTTTTGGGGTCACCGCGGCTTATCCATTGTGTGAGTTGAAGGGGCGCAGGCTCAATTCCTGTCAGATTCGATTTCTTCCTGGATGTTTTTCTCTTCGGTGTCAGTATAGCTTTACTTGTGTGTGCATGTCCATTTTACTTGACATTGTTTGGCGAAGTTTTGCCAAATATGGCCTCTGTACCATAAAATCCAACCAACAATCAAAATATTTTTAGTTCAGAGCAATATTTCCAATGCCACCTAAATTCTTTAAATACCAATTTCGACAAACAAAATTGACACTCCTCCCGTCAAGAAACATTACCAATGCAGAATTCCCGTCACCCCAAAAACTTCCCTCTTTATTCTCCCCAGATTTCTACATAAAAAGAAACCGGAGCGGTGAAATTGAATTCATTTGTTACACCCGCAGAGATTCTTCGCCAAATGTGTGGGGGAAGATTCCAGCATTGCATATGCATTCACGGTCCTTCTTTAGGCAAACATTTTGGCCCCGAGCATTCTCGTCAAGTCGTGATTGGATGTCGAACTGCTCCGTGACGTCACCGCTTGGAGCATCTTTCCCATGATGCGATGGGAAGATAGGATAAACTGGAAGGGGGAACGGGAGAATCCCTCCCCTCCCCCTTCGCGTAGAAATTTGTAGAGTTTGAAGAGAAGGGGAAAGCGTTTGTGTTGTTACAGACTTGATGTAATGTGGAAACGCGAGAGAGGTGGATGGGAGAATTGCTTTCTCAAAATTTTATCCCTCAGTGCACCATATTTGGCGATTAAGCGCCTTAAGCTGCCTCGTGCCTCGGGACATCGATATCAAGTATGCAAACAGTGTGGGATAACCTTAAGAAAATATACTTTTCTTTGCTCGGTTCGAGCTCTCGGATCGGTTTAATTGTTTTGTGAAAAATCCTCTCAATCTGGCGTCAAAAGTAGCACGACTCTAAATATGGACATAAAAAAGAAAAAATAATAGAATCTTGGTGTTCATTACCTTTTAGTTTTATTCAATTTTAAAATGTTATTTTCTCGATATTCCCAATCCCAAGTTCGATCGGATCTTTCCAACACGCATATAGAAAACGTTTCGGAATAGATTATTCTTTCAACTCCTATTTGCCCATTTTTCTTAAAGGGAACATTTTACACTACAAGTGCAAATTATAAAATAGCTTCCATACTACAATTTTTCAGATAAGAAAAGGACCACCGTGGACTCAATGGAATTTCCCACTGCGATAGCAACATATGAGTTGTAGGCGGCACAGTTTCGATTCTAGTAACATCTTGGTATGTTACTCTCTTCTGCATCAGTAAAACTGTCCTTGTGTGCATGACCATTTACTTGAAGTTGTCTGTTGGGTTCTTGGAGCAGCTTAGTCAAATATAACCCTTGGATCATTAAATCAAACCAAGCAGATGAAAAAAATGGTGAAATATCTAAAGCTACAAGAGGCGATTTCTTAAGCTTTGTTCACAAAATCAAGATTTCTTCTGACCATTCCTCGGAGGTAAATTGAGGATTTTTCTTCTATTTTGGAAGTTCGTAGAGTGGGTTCCAACTCGGTGTTGCCCTCGTCATTTGACAGAAGTTTAAAATTACTAGGTGCTTTTCGGGGTTGATCCAGGACGACCACCAAGAGCCCCCGGTGTGTTGCTCCAGTGTAACGCAAATTCGACTACCTACATACCTAACTTTACTAAAATATTTCTTTTGGAAAACAAATACAATCGCACACTTTTAGTTTGTCCGCTGTGTAGATGTAAAGAAACGGAGGGAATGCTTTCTATCATATAAAATGATATTACCAAGTATCATTGATTTAGTATCTATAAAATTTGGCTTTTGTGTGCGTTACTAAACAATTAAATTGCCATATTTAAGAAATGCGGGAAACGATCCTTATCTTATAAAGGTAGATCATTTTGTGTAAGCCAGTTGCATTAGTTTGTTTCAGATGACATACAGTAAAAAAACTTCGAAAGAATGTGGCAAGTGTCGATGAAAATGAATACTATTAGTTTTGATATTGAATGTATCATATTTATCTTGCTGAGGGATTTACACGCATAAATCTGTTCAGTAAAATAAACTCTTGCCTGCATAATTTTTAACCAGTTTCGACCTTCTTGATCAACATAATTTTCCCTTGGATTCTTCAACCAATAGATGTGGTTATAAAGTCATCTTGTATGCTGTGAGGGAAAAGCAATACTACACTATTCATAAATCTCGTGAAGCTGAGAGGGTTAACAGTCATCCAGTTTGACCTTGACCAACATAATTTTCCCTAGGATTCTTCAAGCAATAGATGCAGCTATCTAGTCATCGAGTGCTATGAGAGAAAAGCAACGCTTCAATATTCAGAAAACTCGTGACGCTCAGGGGTTAATAACCATCCAAGTTTGAACTTCTTGACAAACAATTTTTCTTAGGATTCTTTCAACCAATAGATGCGGTTATTAAGTCATCTTGTATGCTGTGAGGGAAAAGCAATAGTACTCTATTCATAAATCTCGTGAAGCTGAGAGGGTTAACAGTCATCCTAAGTGAGACTCAAGAAAGCGAATATAATACTGTACAATGCAAAATAGGAATAACAAAAGATAAATACAACACGAAACTAATGAACGAAATTTAAAGACCTGAAAATCCTTTGATCGTGTGAAGATCATAATTCCCAATTGGAATTCTGAGTGAAATAAACATGCATAAATATTATACGTACATCGCATTTACCCCCCTCCCCCTCCAAATTCAGTAAATAATTATATCTTTCATCTAGTACTTAAATTAAATTACGAAACTTCGTACCTTCCTAGTTGGGGCGCGGCCCCTCCGCTCCGACTAGTTGCAGTTATTACGGATTTAGGGAAGGGTCAAACTTCCTACCGCAATATTCTTAACTGAAATGCGCCTGTACGTAACGCAACTATAATTTTTAACTACACATAACGATACAACGATAATTAGTTCCAGTTTTCCTGACCAGTATAATATATATTCTCTATACAAGTAGTGTATATTCTCTATACAAGTGTACACCGTTTGACCAATCCATACCAAATTTGATACACTTATACTTTAGAACACTGTGGTCAGCATAGGCTAACTCTTAACCCCCCGTTCTTTTGGCCCTAGGGGGCTAAAAACCATTCGAATTCGCCATAGAAATAACATTGATCATAGATTGATTGCTTTAGGCAGCTATGGTTGCTTTACCAGTGTTGATCGAAAAACAATTTTTTCCGAAACAAATTAAATTACAATATTTATGTTTGAACTGACTTTTTAGTTCTTCCCATGATGTAAATAAATTATAGATATTTTATTGATGAAGAAAGAATATTTTAAAATATTTATTTTTGCAAGGAAATTCGAGGAAAGGTTTCCAGGAGTTCAAGGATTATTTTCGAGGAAAGTTGGTGCATATTTCGACCAACTTTCCTTAAATAATTTATCGAATACGTAATGATTTGTAGAATTCTGTTTCATAAGCTTTTTAGGTAAGGCGTGTAACTTATTTTAAAATGTCCAGAATAGATACATGTGAATCCTCCGTTGAAAGCAGTGATTTTCTTTCTGAAAAATTCTGTAAAATCGACCTTCTGCTTTTTGAAAATTTTTTATCTATTCAGTTTAATTTGTCTACACCGATTACATTTATTTCTAACCCAAGCACCGTTATTCCGAAAAGCACAAACGAAAAACTCATTGATCATAAAAGCGTAATTTTGCTACTCGGTATCTGGCAGCACCAGAATTAATGTTTGCTTTTTTTATAAAACTTTGTAGAACGCATTTTTTCGTCGGAATTTCGTTTCTGTTTGTATTTATGTCTTAATCTTTTACATATTTCAATATATTCAGGAATTAAATGTATATATTTGCGTCCGAAGTATATTGTAAAAGCTATGAAAAAGTTAAAAAGTATTTTCCGTACAACTTAAATGATTGCATTTTTCTGTGAAAGAAAAGTGATTATTCTAATGCACTTTTCAAGCAACACTTAACCATTTCAACCCGAGCAACGCCGGGTAATCCAGCTAGTCCTAAATAAAAGACGCAAGAAAGCTAATATAATACTGAACGACGCAAAATAAGTAGGTAAGTAGGTATTTTAATTAACGTCGCACTGGAGCGACGCAACGGGCTATTTTCGACGGTCTGATATCAAACCACTCTAAATAGGAATAATGAAAGAGAAATACAAAATCGAAACAGAAGCGAAATTTAAAGACCAGAAACTCATTTGATCACTTGAAGATCAGAACCCTTATTTGTAAGTACTGAGTGAAACACGCATGCATAACTATTATACGTGCCATCGCACTTCATAAACAAATTCAGTAAATAATCAGATCTTTCATCCGGTACACTTAAATTAAAATACAAACTTCCTACCGCAATATCCTTAACTGAAATACAACACTCAACGATATTCTTAAGACCCTGTAGAGCAGAAATTCGTTAACCAGGAAACATTCTCACTCAACATTTTCCTCTTGATCTTAATTCAGATGCATCTAGTAGTTTGCTTTCGATATAAAATGCCGAACATAACCCAACAGTTTAATCCGATTGTGTTATCCGTTTGATGTTCCACCAAACACATCCCCGCACCCCATTAATCAGTTTGTTTGTCGGTCTACCCATGTAAAGCTTGTTTTGTCGCGGAAAACAAAAGGAACTCGCTTCGTTCCTCCTACGACAAACCAGGAAGAACTGTCTTCTTCTCTCGGCGAGCCATCAAAAATTATCCATTTCCCAATTACATTTTCTCTCCTTTTGTCTTTCTCTGAGTTGTTCCACCCTCGCGAACCTCCCCCGTGTTCCAAAAAGGCCGTCATTCTCTCTCTGGGGGACAATTTCCTGTTGCCAGATCCGCGTTCAAGGCGCGCCGGATGTAAACACGATGCAAAAATGTCGCTACATCCAGACGAGGGCTCGAGAGGAGATTCGCTCGGGACGAGGGGAAAGTAAAACGCATTTTAATTCTGGTTCGGGTTCCGGTTCCAAACACCGAAATGCGTCGGGGGATTGTTTTGCCCTCTGGTTCTGGGCCGACCAACCGCCTGGGGATGACAGGAAAAGGAAAAGTTGCCATACGGGAAGAGGGCCGTCCCTCTACCACTCGACTGCTAAATATTTCCGTCCCCTTCGCGAAATAATGAAGGAGGACGACTTTTGCGAGGGCGCTTCGTCCGTGCTTTGTATTTTAAGAAAATCCCATTTTCGTTTCGTGTGTCTTTCGCTCTGTGCCTGTCAGCCAATCGCGTTGCTGCTCAGGAAATACGTTTCCCATTCTATGATTACAGTGTTGTGTTGTCGGTGTTACAAATTGATTTGATGCGATCTATAACGCCGTCATTGTTAATGTAACTTGGAAAAAAAGTAGGTACATTGAAACTTCGATTAGCAGTCAGGGTCGGGACCGGGACGGTTAATCGAAGAGGCGGATAACAGAAAAACCTTAAACAACAACCCACCCCCATCCATTGCATATGAACGAATGATAAAAAATGCACGTCACGAACGAAATACACTGTACATGTATTTTACTTTACAGAAACAAACAATTTTCATTAAGCACATATGTACATATTGTTATGAACTTATGCTCTAGACGTGCATACATATTCAAATTTTAAAGTAGTCTGTCATTTTCTTTTGTTTCTTCGAGGCTCGTGCTGTCTGAGCGGCAATGTTCCGTACTTTATGTAGAAGTATAGTACGTATGTATGAGTACAGTATGTATGCATGTGTGTACGTACTAATAACTTTTAAAATTTAATTAACTGGAGCCATAGAGGAAATATAAAAGTAGAGTAAGCAATGGTAACCTTTTGATGTGCCCTGGATCATCTGACCAAAACTAGTAGTAACGTGATCATTAGACTGCTTTCGCCTGATGGGTGGAACATAAGATTCATTATCTATAGGTATAAGGAATTGCTACTTACTCTGTCTCTCTCTATATATACAGGGAGTCTAAATTGTTTTTACAAAATAAGAGGGGTAATATTACCCATCCAGACGAACAATAATGACCATGGAACATAGGGTGGCATTCCACTCTGAGGGGCAGAAAAGAGTAAAGTCGAAACGCGTCGAGCATGAACAAGTCATCGCCTCTGACGTCGTTTTGTACCTGCCTACGTAGCATATCTCCTAAGCAAGATGGATCGGACGTGGCGGACCTGTGGTTTGGCCTCCTCGTTCACCGGACCTCAACCCACTGGACTTTTTCTTCTGGGGGCACATGAAATCTTAAGTTTACCAGACGTCTGTGGACTCGGCTGAAGATCTCGTAGCGAGAATCGGTGTTGTCACAGACAAAATCAACACAACACCAGGAATCTTCGAGAGCCAGTCATTCCTTCGCCGGTGTGAACTGTGCAACGACAAACGCCACTTTGAGCACTTGCTGTGAGTTTATCAATCAATCAGATTGTGCAACTTTTGGTATCGTTCATTCGCTTTCCCAACACTGTTATAAGTTCATGTTGAAATTCTAATTTGACTCTTTTCTGCCTCTCAGAGTGGAATGCGACCCTATGTTCCATGGTAATTATTGCTCGTCTGGATGGGTACTATCACCCCTCTTATTTTGTAAAAACAATTTAGACCCACTCTGCATATATATATAGAGAGAGTGAGAGCCTAAAATAACATATTTAGATGGAATAGTAGATGAAACAGAGTATCATGATAATCGGCTAGTTACCAACAAGTAAAAAGAGTAGCTTCTCTAAATCGCTCGATCTCAGCTCCCTTTTATTGCTGAAAAAGAAATCACGCAAATCAGCACAACTGAAGAAACGAATATTCAAATTTAACATGGACTGATGCCACAACAATCTGATTGGTCCACGGGCCGGTTGGAAGAGTAACGGACTAGCCACCGGAGGGTTGCGAGTTCGAATCCAACCAAAGACCGTCGTGTACAAGGGGGCTGGTGCACGTTAAATCTGTCGTGGCCTCAAATGTCCTCACTTTGTCGTGGTGTGAAAGTTTGGAGAGTGGGGTGCCAGATCAGGTGTGACCTCGTCATCTGACCGTGGTTAAAATTTTCGAGGCGTCGTCCTTGGATCTTTCCCTTCGTGTTTGGTCCCGGACCGACGCCAATAGCCCGTTGTGTTGCTCCAGTACGACGTTAATTAAAATATCTACCTGATTGGCCCACGGGATGGGAGAAGACACTCATCCATTGATTCATCATCTGATTGGTCCGTCGATTGATCATCTGATGGTAGTACACGGGGTCGAGTTGGAAGAACAAGGGATTAGATCAGAGGGTTGCGAGTTCGAAACTAGGTCTCGTCAAAGACAGTCGTGTACACGGGGGCTGGTGCATGTTGAATCTCTCGTGTCTTCAAATGATATCTGGCGTGACACGTTGGCGTGGTGTGAAAGTTTGGAGAGTGGGGTAGCAGCTCAGGTGTTGATCTCGTCATCTGACCATGGTTCAAAATTTCGAGGCGTTGTCCAAGGATCTTTCCCTTAAGAATTGGTACCGGACAATCTCCAATAGGCCGTTGTGACGTTATTTAACTACTTACCTTGTGTTGTGCTGACAGCCAATCGACGCCGTGACTGCTGTGGCTCAGAAATAATTTTCCCATTTTATTTCAAATCAAGTTACTAATAGATGGTTACAACGTTGTGTTGTTAGTGTTACAAGTTGATCTGATGCGAATCATAATGCTGTCATTATTAATGTAACTTGGAAGAGAAGGTAAGTAGGTAATTGAAACTAGCGTCGCACTGATGCAACACGACGGGATATTGGCGACAGTGCGACATCAATCCCGAATGGAAAGATCGGAGAATAACACCTCGTAAGTCCGATTCACGGTCAGATGATGAGGTAAACACCTGAGCTGGCACCCCGCTCTCCAAACTTCCACACCACGGTTATTCATCATTGAGTAAATATGTATAAAATTTTAATAAAAAATATTTTATTCAAAAGTTATTACAAAACAAAATGGTTCCCCTACTAAACACTATATAAACTCTTTCAAAACCTATTGGTGAGAGCTGCCAGTGTTCGCCGTAATTTCACATATCAGATAC
This sequence comes from Meta bourneti, assembly GCA_933210815.1. Classification (NCBI taxonomy): domain Eukaryota; kingdom Metazoa; phylum Arthropoda; class Arachnida; order Araneae; family Tetragnathidae; genus Meta; species Meta bourneti. The sequence continues at coordinate 87,522,887 of OW119929.1, forward strand.
TTTCTGTCCCTCGAATACCTCGAATCTCCGAAATGAGGTACTGAACAAGAAATCGGTATCTCCAAATTTGGTTATTTTGAATAGAGTTGATCGAATGTTAAGTATATTTTCTAGATTTATAAGGTGTTAGATATCTGCATAGAGCGTTTCAAAACTTCTAGAAAAGATATTCAATGCGAGGTAAGCAACACGAAATTAAAACGCATTCACATAAGGATGTATATTCGCAAGTGCCACTCATATTGGTTAGAGGACGCTGTTAGGTAGTTGGGGTGTTTGCCATACACCGGTCTCAGGTGGGGGGGGGGTATTTCAATTAACGTCACACTGGAGCAACACAAGTCTCAGGTGGGGAAGACAACATTACTAAAAATGAAGTAGGCAATTTTAAACAATTTGACTATTATAAATGAGGCGGTGGTTTTAGCAATCTTAATTCCAAGACACCTCTTTAATTGTCACCTCATGAAAGATATTTTATTTGATAATTATTCAAATATACTGATTCCAATATGAGAAGATATCGTTACTACCACGCAAAAGGCACTAATCTGCATTTTGGCGATTTTCACCTAACTTTATTTTTCGAGTCACCACTTTATGTTTTATACTATGAAAAAGCCACGAATCATTTTGATTCTTAGTGGTACATAGGTATTCAGGTATTTTAATTAAAGTCACACTGGAGCAATACAACGCTCTATTGTTGATGGTCCGAGATCAAAACAAAGGGAAAGATCCGAGGTCAACACTACGTAGTTTCGAACCATGGTCAGATGACGAGGTGAACACCTGAGTTGGCACCCACTCTCCAAACTTCCACAACACGCCAACGTGAGGATATTTGAGGCCAGGACAGATTTAACATGCACCAGTCGCCTTTGTACACGACGGTCTTTGGTTGGATTCGAACTCTCAACCTTCTGGTTGCTAATCCGTTTCTCTTCCAACCGGGCTGCTGAGGCCCGACAATGAGGCGATGGTTTTAGCAATCTTAATTCCAAGATACCTCTTTAATTGTCACCTCGTGAGATTTTATTCTTGAATTTTTCAAATATACTGATTCCAATATGAAAAGAAGATATCACGAAATGGATCCAAGATAGATTTTAGGCTTAGAAAGATCTATGAGATGAGAATTATTTCAAAGAAACTGCCATGGTCAAGAGGTTTTGAATTGAAAAATGAGTGGCACATCTACATCCTTCTTTACTAATATAGCCAGGATTTCTCAAATTACCAGTCTTTTTCAGAATCGAGGCCTCTAGGCTTGTAGCATCATTTGACCGCCTAATTCAACTATGATCGGCCTTGATTTCAAGTACAATAGAAAACTCATATTTTAATATGCTGGTTGATTTTATTATGGATCAATGATGGTTTACTGTCTTTCTAATTGAATAAAAACCACACACACCATTTGAATTACCGTATAAAATAAACTCTCCTTGTGTGATGCCACATTGAAAGCCCTTCCGGATTCCTGGAAGCACCAGCCTTTCGGGAATTTCCCCATTTCCTGGTGCTCCTCGGGGGCTGTCTCAGTGGTTGTACCCATTGCACTAGCAACCTGTGAAGTGTAGGCGGCGCAGGTTCGATTCCTCCTTGGGTATATTTGTCTCTTCCGTGTTAATAAAACTTTCCTTGTGTGTCCATTACTGGATGTCGTCTGTCGTGTTTGGCACAGCATGGTCAAATATGGCCTTGCGCCATAAAAATCCAACCAAACCAGCCTGGTTGGCCTGTTCGCCCCTGCGTCGACGCTATCAGGCTTGCGTACATTGACTGTTTTTAGTCGCCCCTTTGAGCACTTGCAGTGAAACTGTCAGGGTACTATTAATGCCAGACTATAAAATTAAACCCTCCAAGTGGTTTCGATAAGATATCTCGTCCATAAGGGTCTGAAAATTTTTGATGATGATATATGTCGTCATTAGAACATTGCAATATTTTGATGATGACGTGATCAAAATCTGGTTATTTTTCTAAGGCTGAAATACCTCGTTCATCGAGATCTAGTTAATATTTTTATAGGAAGAGATATCTCGCTTATCAATATCTGGTCAGTTTTGTTAATGACGAGATACCTCACCTACCACCAGGAGGTGCTAAAGCTAGTAAAATTGTTGCTCACATACTTGATGACTGATTTCTGTGCATTATCTTACTTTAAAGTAACGTTCCAGAAGATCACTAATATGACAATATATTCAATACATTACGTAGAATAAAGAGCTACCCAACGGATTAGACTCGATTAAACTATTTGAGTAACTTTTACTCTTGTCCCAATATGGTTGGTCTACTTGCACAGTTTTGTTCCGAATATTAATAGTTTTTCATCACTTTTTTAGTGAATACCAATGAGAGCAATATTTATTAACGGTATAAGGCAACCTAAGAATTCCACACAATATTTTTGTAGTTTTTATTTCAAACAAAACTGGTAAGAAATTAAAAAGAAACTTAAAAATTTCGCATAATATAAAACATTTTAAACATATATTTAAAGTGTAATGATGTCATTTGGAAGCAATGCCTACACAATTGTGCACGTGATGAAAAATAAACTGAAACTACAGTATCACCTACAAGTAATATTGATCTGGAAGCTATATTAACCCTCTGAGGGATTCCAAATGCAATATGTATTCATACTTGCATGATTTCTAACCGGTTTTGATCTTCCCAATAGAATCTTTCCTATGGGTGCAGAGGGTTAGAAGCCATACACTCTTAACGTCGTCTGACCGTGGTTCAAAACTACGTGGGTTTTGTCGACGGATCTTTCCCTTGAGGATTGATTCCATACTGTTGCCAATAGACCGTTGTGTTTCTCCAAAGGTCTATTGGACGGACGTTAATTAATTACAATAACCATTCCAGACACTCTTAACATGTTAAAAATGTTACCATGTTAGAAAAATAAACCTTTTAATTTACAATTAACCTTCCTGGCGGTTGTTTTGACAAGGAATCTTGTCATTAGCAAAAGTGACAAGATCATTATGGAAGAGATATATCGTCATTAGAAGAAAATTGTTCCAGGTCTTGATCTTGTAATCATTAAAAAATTGGCAATAGATATCTTGATGAGACAAAATATCTCGTCATTATCAAAGTTGATCATATTTTGATGGACGAGATATCTCGTCGAAACCACTTGGAGGGTTAGATCTTTTTCTTTTCCATCATTTTTAAAATTGTGACAACTATTTCGGAACAAAACTTAAGCCTTAAATATACACTGACTTTGGTATAGAGGGAATAAATAACGTTGAAAATCACATAAATACTATTAATCTCTGTTTCAATATGGGATAAGATGTCAAGCAATGTCGAAAACCTAATAAATGACACCTAACACGCGAAATAGTTTCGTAGATAGGTACTTCTAGCATTTCAGTTTGATGAATCGTGGAATTCAAAACATATTTATACTTAAAAGTATTTGCGAAAGTAGTGTCGAAGTACCCTTACAGGAACCATGATGCAAATTGGTTCCTTGCGCATTTTGCGAGCGAACAAAAAACACGCGCATCCAAAATTCACGTCTATTGCTCCAGCCCTGCACCTAGCAAAACCCTTTTCCACCTTAAAAAACTCCACTTTTTCCAATACAACAGCAATATTTCCCTTCCATTTTACTCACTGAATAAAAAATACAGTTCAGTAAAAAGGCACTTTAAAATAGCCCTCCTGTTACATAACTTTCCCCTCTTCCTCGTGGTACCAATATAAACACATTCCCCCAAAACATTTTGTGTCCCGCTTTATTTTGCGATAATCTTTCCGTATCTCGGCCATAGAAATTATTGATGCTAAATTCTCCCAAAAATAAAAACGGGCACACACAGCCCTACATATAGATACATTTGGTTAAACTCTATGCACACAGCCCCGAGTTTAACAGTGAGAGGAGTGTAAAAGGATAGAATAATAAAAGACCCAGGGCTATAAGAGAGAGTAAAAATAAAAAGGAATTGGTGGGGGTGAAGCAGGAAAAAAAAACATAAATAAATTTAAGCGAAACGTAGCGCAAGGAAATAATAAAACGTGAGGGAGTGGGTAGAGTTGGGAAAAGTGTGAATTAGGTAAGGAAGGTAGGGGGAGTTTTAAGGCTGGGAGGCATAACACAGAGAGAGAGAGAGTTGCCAATATTCGACGGTTGGGTTCCCCAAGGGGTGCTAGTCAATTTCATGCTGATTTCTCGTTACACGCTTTTAAATTGTGTTTCGTCGGAGGGAAATTGCCTCATCTTCTACCAGATCGGCCTGGAAATTAGAGGTCCTAAACTGGTTACCTCGGATTTTCGATTTCAATGGCTTCGCGAAGTTAAAGCAAGGGTTGCCCTCACCTTTGTCACGCTCGCCAAGGCACCCATCCCGATCGCCAACTGGGAACGCCAATTCGAGGCATAAACCGGATGGAAGATATTTATTATGGTAGAGACAGTTACTACTGTTTCTGATTAAACCTATTATGATTTTTAGGAAATTGAGCCCTTATCTTAGAATGATAGTATTATCTACACAAGACATGTAGATCATAGCTTTGTACATGAATTTGCATTGATCGTTTTTAGTGTACATTTGTGTTCAAATGGAGGCTATTTTTTATGGTAGGGTAACAGTTACTATTGTTTCTCAGTAAGCCTATAACTATGATGTTTAGGAAATTGGGCCCTCATCTTAGAATGACAGTATTAGCTATTGAACCAGACATGTAGGTGACAGCTTTGTACATCAGATTGCATTGACCATTTCATATAGTATCTATTTGTGTTTAAGTGTAGGTTATTTTTTAATGTAGGGCGACAGTTACTATTGTTTCTCAGTCAGCTTATTACTAGGATTTTTAGGAAATTGAGCCGTCATCTTAAGAGTGACAGCTTTAGCAATTGAACATGACATGTAGGTGATAGATTTGTACATGAGGCTGTATTGACCATTTCTTACATTGGATATTTGTGTTTAAATGAAGGCTATTTTTTATGGAAAGGCCACAGTTACTATTGTTTATCATTAAGCCTATTACTAGATTTTTTTAGGAAATCGAGCCCTCATCTAAGGAGTGACAGTATTAGCTATTGAACAAGCCATGAAAGTGATAGATTTGTACATCAGGCTGTTATAACCATTTCTTTCATTGGATATTTGTGTTCAATTGGAGGCTATTTATTATGGCAGGGGGACAGTTAGTATTGTTTCTTCTTAGGCCTATTACTTCGATATTTTAGGAAACTGAACTCTCTTCTTAGAAGTGATAGTATTAGATATTGAACAAGATATGTAGGTGGGCGCTTTGTTCATCAGGTTGCATCGGCTATTTCTTTCTTTGCATAGTTGGGTTCAGATGGAGCTATGTTTATCACTACGATTTTTAGGAAATTGAACTATCTTTTTATGAGTGGTATTATTAGTCATTGAATAAGGCTTTGGTGGCCCTTTGTACTTGCATTGACCATTCTTTCTTTGGATATTTGTGTTCGCATCGTAAGGCAATACATCAATATCATTAAATTTGGCTCTTGTTGGACTTGTATAAATCCTTTTAATGCGAGATAGATAGGTAGACATTTTGTACATAACGCAGCATGGGGAAGTATTGCCTAATCTGAAAAGAATCAAGAAAATGACATGATAATGGAATACAAACCACTCAACTGTGCTAATATTCTATTGAAAAATTATCAAGCTAGATTCTTATCTTATTATCCAGAGAAATGACAGAAATCCCTTATATTCATCTACATAATACTTCTTACATTATGTAGATAATATCATATTAAAAGTATGATGCAGATGATTAGTAGCATATTTCTTTGCATTTGAAATAAGTTGTTGAATTTTAAGCATTATATTTCCCCTTAAGACTTCGTAACCCTAAACAAGTAATTTTAATACTATTTTAGAAATGGTAATGCAATCTAAGATACCTTTGAGCATATAAATTGTAAATTGATTTACATAAGGAAATGTTATTAATTCGATTAAAATATTATAAATGCTTGCAAATTTTACTAAGCATTGGGTTATCTCCAAAGTAATGCCGTATTATAGAGCATTTTGAAATGACCCAAAAAACACATTCACAAAAATATAGAGAATTAAGGAATTGAAGTGAGATGGCAATGGCAATTAATTAACGTCGCACTAGAGCAACACAACAGGCTATTGACGGCGGTCCGGGATCAATCCCGCAGGAAAAGATCCGAGGGCACCGCGTAATTTTGAACCATGGAATTGAAGTGAGAGCCCACTTACTTTATCAAGGGAGTATAGAGGGATTAACTTTAAGAAGACATGTTTTGAGTTTTTGTATTTGTGTGAAGGAAGTTTAGCTTAAGAAATAAACACAAGTAACCCCCGAAAACTCAAAATAGAAACTTCCGGAAACTAGCGTGTATGGAAAACAATACATAACAGTAATATAATATTAAATAATCGGAGAAAACAAAATAAAAACTTTAGATAGGTATTTTTTTTAATTAGCCTCACACTAGAGCAACACAACGGGCTATTGACGATGATCCGGGATTAATAAGGGAAAGATCCGAGGATACCTCGTAATTTGAACCACTGTCAGACAAAATCTGAGCTGGCACCCCACTCTCCAAATTTCAACACCACGCCAACGTGAGGACATTTGAGGACACGACAGATTTAACGTGCTACAGCCCCCTTTCGAATCCAGCACGACGGTCTTTGGCTGGATTCGAACTCGCAACCCTCCGGTTACTAATCCGTTACTCTTCCAACCGGACTACCGCTGCCCTAAAAACTTTAGGAAAAGCTTAAATGGAAAGCAATACAAAACAGTAACATTGTATGAAATAATTGGAAAATTATTAAAAAGATATAATAATGAAAACGAGTGCCCTACATTGTTGCACTCGAATTATTACTGGTCAGTGTTTGAAATCCGAATCAAGAAAAAGCGAAAAAAAAATTCAAACAGGGAAAAAGAAGGCTGAAATGTAGTATCACACAGAAAATTAGTGAATGATTTAAAAAAAGGGGAGAGAAAATAATTTGTATTAATAAATTTCTATGTTTGTAACATGGATAAATTAAAACAAATTTGAAAAAATTAGATAGAGTGAAATATGGCTTTGGAACCCACTCATTTTTGTACTGGCTACTCAATAGGGAGTTTTGGGTGTTCCGATTCGTGTTCTCCTTTTGGTTATATTTGAGATTCTCAATGGGGAAAGGTCCTTCACAGTTCAGAATCTTCTGTGCCTAGCGATGAACAGTGTCTGTTCAGCATTCTCCCTTAACTTTGTAATGCTTGAGACATTAATTTTAAAATGCTTTGTAATACTGAATGTATCAAGTAATGTTTGAGACAGTAGGCTCATGTAACATTATGCAGTCCAAAATTCAACAACTTAATAGGTAATCATTTTTTAGAATTAACATCAAAGTCCCTACACTATCTTTTCTCTAAGAGGATTATGTAGACTCTGAACTCTGGGTGATCCTCAAACTGCAAAAATCGTATAATGTTAATTGAATCGTAAGCGTCATAGGTGGCATGTATACCGATTCCATCTAGAGAGAACTTTCTGATTTTATTTGCACATTTCCCGTGCACTTGGTGAATATTTTTCGGGTGATCCAAGAACTTTTCGAATTTTGTTCACTAGAGACACCTGAAACTAGAATTACCTACATTTCTATCTCTATAGAATGCCTGTTTGTCAAACCTGTCATCCCCGAACTATACCTAGGAAGCTGCTATACCAAAATTATAAGTTCTATTGGTAGCAACTTTTCAGATGTGCATCTACTGTTATTTGAATAAACATTCTAATCAAAAATATTACACTCATTTTATGTAATTTGATTTGATTTGAAGAACTCCCATAGTTACTATTAAGTTAAAATTTTGCTTTGAGAAAACCATAAAGATTCATTTTTTCCTTTTTTTAGTTATCGATCAGCTAATTTCATTTTCTATTTCATCACATATTTTCTTATAGGACTGAGTATCTTAATTTCAAACTAATATCGTTATAGTTTAGTTTATGTAATTCAACAGCCAAACAGTTTATATACTAAAATGCCTAACGAGGCTAGGAAACCTCGCGAAGTTCTAAAGAGTTGCTAAACTTCTATTGGAATAGAATGAATGAAATATAAGTGCATTTTGCATATTTTTATGAAATCTATTTTGCTTGCCTTCGTCTACATATAATTAAAAAATAGCCGTAAAATTCGATAAGTAAAGAATCTGACTATCTTCAAAATTCTAGCTTCTCCTTGGCTCAAGGAGAGAATTAGGTACATCCATTGTCAAGTCTGCTACATTTATGAACTCGGCAGGTGAGGTGGGTGCAGAGCACATGGGCCATAGACCCTCCGACTACAGATCAAGCACTTTGGAGTAAACAGAAACGTCTCAAGTTTGCAGAAATTCAATTATAATTTCTAACCACAGAAAATAATTTTCGAACGTATACCAGGAGGCCGTAAATTTCCCTACTAGGAACTTTCAGTATCTCTATTTAAGCCTCAAAATTGCATAAAAATTATACTGTGTAACAATTCAAGTATCGGAAAAATATTTCTTAAAAAGCAATTAGGTCCAAAAGTTAACAGTAGGTGCACTGTGTGACAGCTTTCCCAAATTTGCATAAAACTATGTTTCAAGTCATGACAGTGAAGTGAAAGCAAATTTTAAGAAGTTTTCAAGCTGTTGTAAAAACATAGTTATGTAACAAGAATAGTTCCTTTCTATGTGTTTGAAGAATTTCTTAAATTCGTCTTTAAAGTCAGGAGGAAATATTAAATTACTATTCTGATCTCTTTTCTTTTTCACATCGCTACATATTCCCCTATCGGTAAGTTTGTCATAGTATTTATTTCTGCGAAACACGTCTCTTAACCCTCCTGGTAGTTTTCGTGAAGAAGTATCTCATCATTAGCAAAACTGACCAGATCTTGATGACAAAATATCTTGTCATTAGCAAAATTAGTTATATCTTGATGGACAAGATATTTTGTCAAAACCACTTGGAGGAGTAATTAGTATATATTTAAAAAAAATGCAATTCTTGTACTTAGATAAATCTACAGAATGTTCTGAAAAGAGAAGCTCATATTATACCACCCTATGTATTCCATACTCAAGTGTTCCGTTGAGTTCATATTCAACTTGGAATAAACTCAACATATTCAGAATTTGTAGGAACCATGCGGGTCATTGGAAACTTGAACCAAAATCCCTATATATTGCCAATCCCGCGTTTTAACAAATATATTTAACTGAAATTGAGACAGTACCTTCCGTTTTCATATTGAATTGTACGAGAGAGCTTGAATTTTAAGAGCAATCACATACAATTTAACACAAACTTAATATGGGAGTCTTTAGGAATCATGTAAGTCATTAAAGGCTCGAAACACGATGCATTCCCATTGCCAATCTCGTGCCTTTAACATGTATCATTCTCACCCCAAAACTCTCTTGAATTTAGGCAGAGTACATCCAGTTTTCATATTGAATTGTAAGAAAAATTGAATTTTAAGAGTCACCCAATACAATTTTAGGGAAACTATTCAGAATCTTCAAGAATCATGTAGGTCACTCTCGAGTCAAGAACCTTTCCATTTCAAATATCGTGCTTTAACAGCTGTGCCACTCTTGCCCCAACACGCTCTTAAATTGAAGCAGCGCAGATATTGCTTATTTTTTCAATTAAGTTGTACGAGAACCTAAATTTTAAGAGCCACCACATACAATTTAACACAACTCAACCTGTTCAGCGTCTTCAGGAATCATGCAGGACACTGGAGGCTTGAACCAAGAACCTTCCCATTTCCAATCTCGCGATTTGACCCTGTACCACTCTTTCCCCAACACACTCTTTAATGAGAAAGTACATATTCCATTTTCGTATTGAATTGCACTGGAGAATTTGAAAGAGCCACTGTGTGTAAATACAAACTCAATATGTTCAGCGTCTTCCTGGAAGTCGCTCTCGAACCAAGAACCTTCTCACTGCCAATCTCACGCTCTAATTCTGTACCACCCTCGCCCAACATACTCTTGCCCCAACACACTCTTGTATTGAGGAAAAGCATACATCCCATTTTCATATAGAATTGCATGACATCCTGAATTTTAAGAGCCACCGTTTACAATTTAACACAAACTCAACATGTAGAGAAGTAATAACGTATATCTATAATATGCTCTAACATTCTGGATAGACATGCCACCGCGGTGGCATGTCTATCCAGAATGTTTAACCGATCTTTTAATCTCAACCACATTGATTTAAACTGGTAGTGTCTCACGACAGTAGGCACGGGAGTGTAGGATGGTGTTTGTATTCATTTAGCTCACTCTCAAACCAAGAACCTCTTCACTGTCAATCCCATTTTCATATTAAATTGAACGAGAGAATTTTAAGTCACAAGTATACAATCTAACACAAACTCAACATGTTCAGCGTCTCCATGTAGCCCACTCTTGAACCAGGAACCACCACACTGCTAATCTCACGCTCTAATTCTGTACCACCATTTCCCAACATACTCTTGCCTCAACACTTTTGTATTGAGTAAGCATGCATCCTATTTTCATATTGAATTGAATGACAGCCTGAATTTTAAGAACCACAAGCATACAATCTAACACAAACTCAACATGTTCAGCGTTTCCATGTAGCCCACTCTTGAACCAGGAACCTCCTCAATGTTAATTTCACGCTCTAATTCTGTACCACCCTTGCCCAACATACTCTTGCCTCAACACTCTTGTATTGAGTAAGCATGCATCCTATTTTCATATTGAATTGAATGACAGCCTGAATTTTAAGAACCACAAGCACACAATCTAACAGAAACTCAACATGTTCAGCGTCTCCATGTAGCCCACTCTTGAACCAGGAACCACCACACTGCTAATCTCACGCTCTAATTCTGTACCACCATTTCCCAACATACTCTTGCCTCAACACTTTTGTATTGAGTAAGCATGCATCCTATTTTCATATTGAATTGAATGACAGCCTGAATTTTAAGAACCACAAGCATACAATCTAACACAAACTCAACATGTTCAGCGTTTCCATGTAGCCCACTCTTGAACCAGGAACCTCCTCAATGTTAATTTCACGCTCTAATTCTGTACCACCCTTGCCCAACATACTCTTGCCTCAACACTCTTGTATTGAGTAAGCATGCATCCTATTTTCATATTGAATTGAATGACAGCCTGAATTTTAAGAACCACAAGCACACAATCTAACAGAAACTCAACATGTTCAGCGTCTCCATGTAGCCCACTCTTGAACCAGGAACCACCACACTGCTAATCTCACGCTCTAATTCTGTACCACCATTTCCCAACATACTCTTGCCTCAACACTTTTGTATTGAGTAAGCATGCATCCTATTTTCATATTGAATTGAATGACAGCCTGAATTTTAAGAACCACAAGCATACAATCTAACACAAACTCAACATGTTCAGCGTTTCCATGTAGCCCACTCTTGAACCAGGAACCTCCTCAATGTTAATTTCACGCTCTAATTCTGTACCACCCTTGCCCAACATACTCTTGCCTCAACACTCTTGTATTGAGTAAGCATGCATCCTATTTTCATATTGAATTGAATGACAGCCTGAATTTTAAGAACCACAAGCATACAATCTAACACAAACTCAACATGTTCAGCATTTCCATGTAGCCCACTCTTGAACCAGGAACCTCCTCAATGTTAATTTCACGCTCTAATTCTGTACCACCCTTGCCCAACATACTCTTGCCTCAACACTCTTGTATTGAGTAAGCATGCATCCTATTTTCATATTGAATTGAATGACAGCCTGAATTTTAAGAACCACAAGCATACAATCTAACACAAACTCAACATGTTCAGCGTTTCCATGTAGCCCACTCTTGAACCAGGAACCTCCTCAATGTTAATTTCACGCTCTAATTCTGTACCACCCTTGCCCAACATACTCTTGCCTCAACACTCTTGTATCGAGTAAGCATGCATCCTATTTTCATATTGAATTGAATGACAGCCTGAATTTTAAGAACCACAAGCATACAATCTAACACAAACTCAACATGTTCAGTGTTTCCATGTAGCCCACTCTTGAACCAGGAACCTCCTCAATGTTAATTTCACGCTCTAATTCTGTACCACCCTTGCCCAACATACTCTTGCCTCAACACTCTTGTATTGAGTAAGCATGCATCCTATTTTCATATTGAATTGAATGACAGCCTGAATTTTAAGAACCACAAGCATACAATCTAACACAAACTCAACATGTTCAGCGTTTCCATGTAGCCCACTCTTGAACCAGGAACCTCCTCAATGTTAATTTCACGCTCTAATTCTGTACCACCCTTGCCCAACATACTCTTGCCTCAACACTCTTGTATCGAGTAAGCATGCATCCTATTTTCATATTGAATTGAATGACAGCTTGAATTTTAAGAACCACAAGCATACAATCTAACAGAAACTCAACATGTTCAGCGTCTCCATGTAGCCCACTCTTGAACCAGGAACCTCCTCAATGTTAATTTCACGCTCTAATTCTGTACCACCCTTGCCCAACATACTCTTGCCTCAACACTCTTGTATTGAGTAAGCATGCATCCTATTTTCATATTGAATTGAATGACAGCCTGAATTTTAAGAACCACAAGCATACAATCTAACACAAACTCAACATGTTCAGCGTTTCCATGTAGCCCACTCTTGAACCAGGAACCTCCTCAATGTTAATTTCATGCTCTAATTCTGTACCACCCTTGCCCAACATACTCTTGCCTCAACACTCTTGTATCGAGTAAGCATGCATCCTATTTTCATATTGAATTGAATGACAGCCTGAATTTTAAGAACCACAAGCATACAATCTAACACAAACTCAACATGTTCAGCGTTTCCATGTAGCCCACTCTTGAACCAGGAACCTCCTCAATGTTAATTTCACGCTCTAATTCTGTACCACCCTTGCCCAACATACTCTTGCCTCAACACTCTTGTATCGAGTAAGCATGCATCCTATTTTCATATTGAATTGAATGACAGCCTGAATTTTAAGAACCACAAGCATACAATCTAACAGAAACTCAACATGTTCAGCGTCTCCATGTAGCCCACTCTTGAACCAGGAACCTCCTCAATGTTAATTTCACGCTCTAATTCTGTACCACCCTTGCCCAACATACTCTTGCCTCAACACTCTTGTATTGAGTAAGCATGCATCCTATTTTCATATTGAATTGAATGACAGCCTGAATTTTAAGAACCACAAGCATACAATCTAACACAAACTCAACATGTTCAGCGTTTCCATGTAGCCCACTCTTGAACCAGGAACCTCCTCAATGTTAATTTCACGCTCTAATTCTGTACCACACTTGCCCAACATACTCTTGCCTCAACACTCTTGTATCGAGTAAGCATGCATCCTATTTTCATATTGAATTGAATGACAGCCTGAATTTTAAGAACCACAAGCATACAATCTAACAGAAACTCAACATGTTCAGCGTCTCCATGTAGCCCACTCTTGAACCAGGAACCTCCTCAATGTTAATTTCACGCTCTAATTCTGTACCACCCTTGCCCAACATACTCTTGCCTCAACACTCTTGTATTGAGTAAGCATGCATCCTATTTTCATATTGAATTGAATGACAGCCTGAATTTTAAGAACCACAAGCATACAATCTAACAGAAACTCAACATGTTCAGCGTCTCCATGTAGCCCACTCTTGAACCAGGAACCTCCTCAATGTTAATTTCACGCTCTAATTCTGTACCACCCTTGCCCAACATACTCTTGCCTCAACACTCTTGTATTGAGTAAGCATGCATCCTATTTTCATATTGAATTGAATGACAGCCTGAATTTTAAGAACCACAAGCATACAATCTAACAGAAACTCAACATGTTCAGCGTCTCCATGTAGCCCACTCTTGAACCAGGAACCTCCTCAATGTTAATTTCACGCTCTAATTCTGTACCACCCTTGCCCAACATACTCTTGCCTCAACACTCTTGTATTGAGTAAGCATGCATCCTATTTTCATATTGAATTGAATGACAGCCTGAATTTTAAGAACCACAAGCATACAATCTAACAGAAACTCAAGATGTTCAGCGTCTCCATGTAGCCCACTCTTGAACCAGGAACCTCCTCAATGTTAATTTCACGCTCTAATTCTGTACCACCCTTGCCCAACATACTCTTGCCTCAACACTCTTGTATCGAGTAAGCATGCATCCTATTTTCATATTGAATTGAATGACAGCCTGAATTTTAAGAACCACAAGCATACAATCTAACAGAAACTCAACATGTTCAGCGTCTCCATGTAGCCCACTCTTGAACCAGGAACCTCCTCAATGTTAATTTCACGCTCTAATTCTGTACCACCCTTGCCCAACATACTCTTGCCTCAACACTCTTGTATCGAGTAAGCATGCATCCTATTTTCATATTGAATTGAATGACAGCCTGAATTTTAAGAACCACAAGCATACAATCTAACAGAAACTCAACATGTTCAGCGTCTCCATGTAGCCCACTCTTGAACCAGGAACCTCCTCAATGTTAATTTCACGCTCTAATTCTGTACCACCCTTGCCCAACATACTCTTGCCTCAACACTCTTGTATTGAGTAAGCATGCATCCTATTTTCATATTGAATTGAATGACAGCCTGAATTTTAAGAACCACAAGCATACAATCTAACAGAAACTCAAGATGTTCAGCGTCTCCATGTAGCCCACTCTTGAACCAGGAACCTCCTCAATGTTAATTTCACGCTCTAATTCTGTACCACCCTTGCCCAACATACTCTTGCATCAACACTCTTGTATTGAGTAAGCATGCATCCTATTTTCATATTGAATTGAATGACAGCCTGAATTTTAAGAACCACAAGCATACAATCTAACAGAAACTCAACATGTTCAGCGTCTCCATGTAGCCCACTCTTGAACCAGGAACCACCACACTGCTAATCTCACGCTCTAATTCTGTACCACCATTTCCCAACATACTCTTGCCTCAACACTTTTGTATTGAGTAAGCATGCATCCTATTTTCATATTGAATTGAATGACAGCCTGAATTTTAAGAACCACAAGCATACAATCTAACACAAACTCAACATGTTCAGCGTTTCCATGTAGCCCACTCTTGAACCAGGAACCTCCTCAATGTTAATTTCACGCTCTAATTCTGTACCACCCTTGCCCAACATACTCTTGCCTCAACACTCTTGTATTGAGTAAGCATGCATCCTATTTTCATATTGAATTGAATGACAGCCTGAATTTTAAGAACCACAAGCATACAATCTAACAGAAACTCAACATGTTCAGCGTCTCCATGTAGCCCACTCTTAAACCAGGAACCACCACACTGCTAATCTCACGCTCTAATTCTGCACCACTCTTGCCCCAACACTCTCTCGAATCGAGACAGCGCCCATCCCATTTTGATATTGAATTGCACCAGAGCCTGAATTTTCAGAGCCACCGAAATCAAAAGCCCGGCGGCTATGAAACCGGTATGCATTCCCACTCTCCGAGTTCCAACTCCCTTCATTAACTGCCCAGAGAGAGTCTCGATTCAGTCCCAATTCCAGCCAAACTTTTAAAACCGAATTAGAAAGCGTCGCCAAATTCCGGGAGACACATTAGCCAGTCGGATGAACCGCTTGGCTGGGTGCGCTAAGTCCGATAATGCGATTATGGATTAAAACGCCGAGTGTCAGGACGCCAATGCCCCCGATTTAAATGTTAAACAGACTTTAATTAGGGAGAGTCCTCCTCCCTTCAACAGATGCCATATTAATTACAAACCAATTAGGGAAAGTTTCCGTTAATTATTCATACGAATATCCAGCGACGTTTGTCTCTCTTCGTTTTCCATTTTGGTTCGGGGAAATCGAACGGAGGAGTGGAGGAGGGTAGAGAAAAGTTCCTTTGGGGACTTCCACCGTCATTTGCTTTTCGCACCTACCTTTCCCTCCCCTCCTTCTCCTGGGGGTGAGTCTCGAATCCCTTAAGTGATCAAAGAGTTGAGGGTCTGGAGCTATGTATGCATGGCACGGTGACGGTTGCAGTTGGGATGATTCGGTTAATTTCAATCGGGATGTTTGTGGGTGGAGGAGAGATTTCTGCGAGGAGGGGGAGGTTGGAGTGAATTTTGTTCTGGTTTGGGTTCCCAGGGAGGACGTGAGGTGATTCGAAGGAAAAAAATTGATTGGCTTGCGTTCTGGTTTAGAATTGATTTCTTTTGTGAGGTAATTCGGAAACCGTAGTTTAAATTCTGTTGGTGAATGAGGTGTCTTCAGGTTTTTTTTTAATTTTAGGACCTTTATAGGTTAGGAAGTGAGAAGCTATACTGTCAAGTGGTACTCGAGAAAACGGGGAGATAAATTGGTTAGGATTTTATTTTTACTTTCTATTTAAATTTATTTATGTTTGAGTTAACTGGCAAGTTTGGTACAATTTTAATTTATATACATAATTCAAATAACATAATTCAAATTTAGTCCAAAGACAAACATGAATTTTAACATATTTACAGAAAAGGTTTAATCGAAAGGTTCAAAATCAACAGACAACCGATTTGTTTAAATAGTTTATTCGAATCATTTTTTATCTACAATTCCGAATTTGATGCTTGTGCTCGATAGCACTTGATTACGATTAATTAAGCGCTTGTGGCGCTGAATCCTATTTACAATATTTACATTTGAGACATTCTCGTCTCTTCGTGGAAAATTGGTTTTCCTTTCCACCCTGACTGGCGTCATGTACCCGTGCCAAAAATTTGATCTCCACATACATGCCACGTTGCGTAGTATGGAAGTTTGGAGAGTGGGGTACAAGATCAGATGCTGACCTCGTCATCTGACCGTGGTTCACAATTACGAGGTATTGTCTTCGAATATTTTCCTTCGGGACTGATCCCGGATCGTCATCAATAGCCCGCTGAGTTGCTCCAGTGAGACTAATTTATTTTTTTATAAAAACAGCATGTTTTGGAGTATCTCACAGCATGAAAGATTAAACATAAAATGATAAATGTAAGAAAAAGCATGAATACTTTCATACAACTCATTAGCTTTTCTTTCGAAAAGTTCCAAATTTTTGCTTATTATGAGTTTTTTAATTGTTACCAAACTTTTTATTATATTGCGGAAACTCATTTTAAAAGCAGAAAAACAGAGTTTGTGTATTCAACAGGATTTATTCGTTACGCAATTAACACAAGAAAAAAATAAAACTATACTTTGTGGATTAACATTTTATAAAGTAGGTAGAGACAACATCAAGTTTTTAAATTGTGGATTTTAATTTTTAATTGAATTCTTTATGAAAGTCCCAAAATTGCAGTGTGTGAATCTAAGCTCCAAATCAACAATTTTACAGATCAAAGTTCTTAAAACACAGTTTTAAAATATTTTGAACTAGCAGACCAATATATAGCATCTGCGTGAAAGTTTCTTAATTTATTATATTTATTGATGGCAGTGACTTTATTCACATTATACCTTATTTAAATCCATTTATGATAAGCACATTACCTCCAAATGGAATAAAGTTAGTCAAAAATATGAAACTAAATTTCATATTTTACTGGTACAATTTCTTATTTCCAGTACAGTGCATGGAAAAAAGTAGATATGTAAGTATTTAATTAACGTCGTACTGGAGAAACACAATGGTCTATTGGCGACAGTCCAGGATCAACCCCGAAGGGAAAGATCCGAGGACAACACCACGTAATTTCGAACCACGGTCACATGACGAGGTCACACCTGAGCTGGCACCCCACTCTCCAAACTTCCACACCACGCCAACTTGAAGACATTTGAGGCCACGATAAATTTAACGTGCACCATCCCCCTTTGTATACGACGGTCTTTGGTTGGATTCGAACTCGCAATCCTCCGGTTGCTAATCGGTTACTCTTCCAACAAGGTACCTCGGCCCGCATGAAAAGAGGAGAACATCTCAGTCATGTTACCACAATTTAGTTTCTGGATGCAGAACTGAATTCATTAGTTGCATCCCATCCACTTGGTAAAGGCAGTCCGGTATTTTTTGGCGTCCACACCTATTCGTTTGCTCATGCGCTCACGTTTTCTTCCTGCTCATTTTCTGTCTACCAGATTTCTCATTATCTTATGTAATCAGACTGCTGAAAAATTTCATTAAAGAGGAGAGTTGATAGGCATAATTTTAGCCATAGTATCCAGCTTTACAGCTGAAATCAAAAATCAAATATATTCAAAAGAAAGGCAAAATTTGAGAACGAATTCGGTAGCGGTTAAATTTATTTTACTGGTATCCGCTTGTTGCCATTCGCCAATGTACAAATAATGTTAATTTCTGTGCCACGTACGTTAGTGAAATATATAGAGATTAGCACTCAATATAAGAATATAAATATTTTTATAAGCGGAGAAATAGAAAAAAGTATCGTTTAAAAGTTATTCACATTTCCAACTTATTTTTTATTCATCATATGAATTAAATAAATAATTTTGTTTCCAAAGAAACATTCTCATTTAGGCCTATCAAAAATACCGAAAAAGCATTCCTTCAGAATTTAGTATCTCAGTCAAATTTTATATAAAGCAGGAAAATCTGCATACTAAAAATAAATATCAATTTATTCATATGCACAAGAAACTATTCGTTAAATACTTCAAACAGCTGTACTTTTGTTGCTCCAATCTTTTCATTTGTCTCAAACAATAAAGCATTTAAAATGGTTTTCAAATGTGTTAAAATGTATCTTTACCGAGGTTGCACAAACAACGTTTCACAAATAAAAGGAGACATTTTTCCTTTTCAGACACTTTAGTTCTGGAACAACGGGATAGGTGTAGAAGATGCAACTAGCATGAACCAACACGCTTGAAAACCAAACAATGATACAAAAAATAAGTGTTATGCTAGAGCAAAAAGTGCGATATTTTACTGTTGTCTATCGATTGTTTGTTAATGTGGAGAGAAAGCAGTGTTCATAATTGTGTGTAGTTCGATAAAAATAACGATTTTGTTTATTCCAAACAAATTTATAGATGATAAAGATATCACTTAGTATGAAAATACATTGCAATTCGTGTTTTAGGTACGATTGTTTTCGAAATAGTAACCGATATCTAAGGAAACACTTATTTTCGGACTGCTTTAGACGTAGTTTAAAGTGGACTCAATAATAGCAAAGGAATGTTTTCTAGTTTACGAATAAGCGCACTATAAGTTGAGTATTTCTTTTTTTTTATTAAAACTGCACTCGTATGAAATGACGCTTGCTAAATATCCTTAAATGTATCTGAAAAGTATCTTTTGATAAAATCTTAAAATTTCAAAGTTTCCGCCAAAAAAGGTTTCGGACACTATTGTCTAGTATGACGTGAATTCTTTCTTCTCTTATCTTTATCTTAATCTTAATCTAAAGATCTTTATATAGGATTAATTTTTTCAGTACAAACATCTGTGCGATCCAATTTACTTTCTAGGCATATTGATGCAAGAGAAGCCGCCTAAGCACTTTTAAATCATACAATTCGTGTGAATGTATTCGAATTTAATTAATTATTTTCTTTTGAACTTTAAAAAACAATCTTTTAGTACATGGTAATGAAATATATATCCTTGTAGTTTTTGAATATCTGCTTTCAGGTAGTAAGTTTAAATTAGTTTAATAGTTTTTATTAAAATTGAATTAGTTACTATTTAAAGAACGAAAATTATTATAAGTCATAAACAGATTAAGCTATTTTTAATAAGGTTATTTTATGCAGCTACTTATATTAGTGATTTTTATTCATTTATTTATATTTCTTAATTTTATTTAAGTTCATATTAGTGTCTTTCATTCAAACAGAGTGAAATAAGATAAGTCGTAAAAAGAGTGTTATTTTTAATCAAATTACTTTATTCAGTTATTTATATAAGTTATTTTTCTGTTATGTATATTAGTGTGATCTTTATACAGATTTTTATATTGTTTACTTATTATTTAATTGTGCGCATTATGCATTTCTATTGAGTTAATTATATGCGTTTATTTAAATAATTTGTATTCAGTTATTTAAATTAATTACGATTTTGTTATTTTTAATGAAGCCATTTTTATTCAGTTAGTTTTAATCAAGTTATTTTTATTCTTATTTTTTGGTGATTTTTCAGTTCTTTATATCAGTGACTTTTGTTCAATTATTTACATTAGTTATTTTTATTCAGTTATTTATACTTTAATTCATATCAGTTATTTTCATTCAATTGTTTATATTTAAATTCATATTAATCATTTTTATGCAGTTATTTATACTTTAATTCATATAAGTTATTTTCATTCAATTGTTAATAGCCCGTTGTGTTGCTCCAGTGTGACGTTAATTGAAATACCCCCCCCCACCCCCCCATTCAATTGTTTATATTTAAATTCATATTAATAATTTTTATTCAGTTATTTATAGTACAATTCCTATTAGTTATTTTTTATTCAAACAACGTAAAATTATTAGTTACTTTTATTCAATTGTTTATATTTAAATTCATATTAGTCATTTTTATTCAGTTACTTATATTTCAATTCATATTAGTTATTTTTATTCAAACAACGTAAAAGGAGACAAGTCATAAATAGATTAAAAATTCAACTCAAACGCAAATGGCGCATACATAGAAGGAATTCAAACAAAACATTCTTCATTTCAAATTCCTCAGATAGGGAAACACGCTGTCACTAGAGTCCCAAGGTGTTCTTTGAGTCTGTAGTGGATACCTTGGAGTCCGTCCCCGCATTCATGACAGGGAAATATTTGGAAACACGCGACATGCAGATGAAGCGACAATTCTTGGGGAACTTTTGGACGCTCTTTCCCGTCGTTTTGTGCATTGCTTGTTATTAGGTTAGCGTTGCTTGGAGAACCTGATGAATGTATTCCGTGTGTCCTGACTCCGCCCCTTCTGCCGAAGATGGAAGAACTGGCTGTCCAGGCGTTCTAGGGATTCTCAATTTTCGGAAATGGGGAACTTTCAGAGTGTTCCAAATAAAAAGGAAATATAGACTAAAAAGTTTTCAGGCTGTTGCTGTGCGTTTTGGGTTCTAATACGCAGCTGAATTTTGTGTAAGCATTGAGTAAGATTTATAAAAATGTTTTTTGCCCCGCTAGGGTTTTATTTGTAACTGAAAAAAGGAATTGAAAAGTGAAATTTGTAGAAAAATGCCAAGATAATTTAAGAGTCAGGAAAATGATTTCTTAACTACTTTCCGGGCCGCGGTAGTCCGGTTAGAAGAGCAACTGATTAGCAACCGAAGGATTGCGAGATCGAACCCAACCAAAGACCGTCGTGTACAAAGGGGGCTGGTGCACGTTAAATCCGTCGGGGCCTCAAACGTCCTCACGTTGGCGTGGTGTGGAAGTTTGGAGAGTGGTGTGCCAACTCAGATGTGACCTCGCCATGTGACCGTGGTTCAAAACTACGTGGTGTTGTCCTCGGATCTTTCCCTTCGGGGGTTGGTCCCGGACCGTCGCCAATAGGCCTTTGTGTTGCTCCAGTGCGACGTTAATTGAAAATACCAAATACTTAACTTCTTTCCGACATTTTTATAGTTTCTACAACTTGCATTGCACGCAAAAAATCGTATACAAACATATACATCCGTCCATATACATTTCACATACATCGCACCCTGTTGTATGATAAAAACTTACGAGAAATGATACTAAGGTGACTACTGGAAAAGTAGATTTTGATTTTTGGGGGAGATTCTATGGATACTCCTTCTTAAGCTCATTTCTTGTAAAATTGCAGTAACCCAATTCGTTAAAATGACGAATCTCCGACTACTATTCCACCACTTAAAGCCTGCCAACAATGATTTTTGTGGCACTCCTACACCAAGCATGCGACATTTTTCAATGTAACTATCTTTAGAGGAAATATGACCAATTAATTTGATAATATATTCATGATTACTTTTTTCAAGTGAATACATTTTTTCTTGAAAATCCTTTTAGTGGCATGTGAAGTAACAAAAGAACTTGCTTTAAAATTGAATGGCTTTAGTGTATATAAAGCAAAACTAACCAATTACCATTTTTCAAAATATGGTAGGTTGATTAAACAGTGTTTCTTAGAAGTTGTGGTAACTCAGTTGATAGACTCGCTTATCAACAACGGGAGGCTTGCGAGTTCAAAAGTCGATCTAACCAAAGATAGTTATTTACGTAGTAAATAACTGTTATGTAAAAAACTATTACGTAAGAAATAAGTAGTGACAAAAAAGATTTCTAAAACAATTCGCGCATCTTACTTTTACGGTACTTGATTAATAAAAAATGCTTGAATTATCTTGGGAAAATATCTTTACTTACATGTGTATTATTTTACACAAGAAATTAGTTTGTCAGAAAACCAAAATATCTCTTTAAGCCGCATATCCCTCTAATCTAATTTACTCTATCATAGCAAAAAATTGGTAAAGCGATCAAGCAAACCAAAAGATCTCTTAACCAATTTACCTCAGTTGTAAAAGATACAGAAAAAAATAAGCGCAAAAAGTACCCCTTTTCAAACACACCTAACGCTACTTCAAAGAATAAAAAAATATGACGTATAGAAAAATTTGTTCCCTTTCCCCTAACCGTAAACTTAAAAAAAATTTAGCTTACAAATGAGCAACCTATGTTGAATGGAACGGAAGAACGAAGGGTTCGAGCGCCGTCGTTTTTCCGACCACCCTCCCGGACCGTGGCTAAACTTCCGGGCAAATTATCCGGCGGTAGGCGCTCATTGTTTGTCCGGCCGGTCCCTCCCTGTCCTAATATCCGTCCTATTTCCGGGACCAAAGTGGTCGTCCGCAACCAGATAGGTTCGGGTGACGAAAAGAGCACGTGCTTCGGAACAAGGAATTCCGAGTGCGTTTTGCGTTGCGTCATCCCTTCCCTCTTTCACAACTCTTTCTTCTCTGTCCACCATTCGTATATCTAGATTACATCGTCGGCTTAGAGCAGACCCTCATTAAGTGACATGCTTCGGAAATGCGTTTTATGACACTAAATGCGTATTTTCATGATGAGAAATAACATGGTCATTTTGTAACTTATCATACTAAAATATAACAATATCAGAATGTTACCCTTGACTAAAACACCAACAGTACTCTTTTAACGGCTGTGTTGGTAAAACACAGCCGTTGTAAAGTTTGTAGGTGGGTAGTTAATTAACGTTGCACTGGAGCAAAACAACGGACTATTGGCGACGGTCCAGGATTTATACCAAAAGGAAAAATTGAAGACCTCGTTATTTTGGACTACGGTCAGATGTCGAGAACAACACCTGAGCTGGCACCTCACTCTCCAAATTTCCACACTGCGCCAATGTGAGGACATTTGAGGCCACGACAAATTTAACGTACAGTAGCCCCCGTGTACACGAAGGTCTTTTGCTGGACCGAGGAGTTTCGAACTTGCAACCGTTTGGTTGCTAATCCGTTGTTCTTCTAAAAGGGTACCACGCTGTGTTAAAAAATTTGTCGTTATGTCAATTAAGTGGTCTAAGTGGTTTCGACGAGATATCTCGTCCATCAAGACCTGACCAAATTTGCTTAAAACGAGATATTTCGCCATCGCGATATTGCCGATTTTTTGACAATGACAAGATCAAGATCTGATCAGTTTTTTCTTATGACTAGATACCTCGTCCATCAAAACATGGTCAGTTTTTCTAGTGACAAAATGATCTGTATACACAACTACTAGGAGGGTTAAAAAAGAATGTATGAAATAATTTTGCAGCGATAGGTATCTAAACTATATAATTCTTTCTCGGAGGCTGGTATATTTTTTGATAATTTCAATTCAATAAGTAATCTGCTTCAATGAAGTATTTTGTTTTTCTCTTATCCAACTGGTATATGAGTGTTTTTTCCAAGCAATTTTAGGTTGGTTGTTTTGTTTTGCGGTTTTATAGTGCAAGGGCCATATTTCGCCAAGCACACAACTTAAAATAGGGATTGGTGAATAGAATATAATGGGATAAAATTAGGAAAAGATAGTTTGGATATCACGAGTACGCAATACCCGTATAAAGACGGTAAACCCCATAGGAAAAGAAAAAAATCACTAGAGACCTGTATCTGTGAAGCCTGTACACACTTAATGGATATGTGACTCTGAGAACAGCAATTTTGGGTGGGTAGGTATATAATTAACGTCGCACTGGACCAACACAACGAGCTATTGGCGATTGTCCGGGATCAAACCCCAAGTGAAAGAGCCGAGGACAACACCACTTAATTTTAAACCACAGTCAGATGACGAAGTTACACCTGAGATGACACCCCACTCTCCAAACTTCCACACCACGCTAAAGTGAGGACATTTGAGGCCACGACAGATTCAGCCCCCTTTGTACACGACGGTCTTTGGTTGGATTCGAACTCGCAACCATCCGGTTGCTAATCCGTTACTCTTCCAATAGGGCTACCGCGTCCCAGGAATTTTGGCATAATACATTCTTCGTTCTCTGCATTGAGATATATTTCAGTTGAGAAACAATTAAATAAATAAAATAAAGTAATAAGTAAAACAGTTTTTAACAGTAATAAGTAACAAGTGTTTTCCGGTCTGTACAGACTCTTCAAACCCTCTCCAGTTAATGACTGCCATTCAAAACGCAACTAAGCGATCTCATCCCATTCACACCCTTCTCCACTCATGCCATTTACTCCCAAACACAGCAGCGTCAATTACCCAAATTAATGTCTGCTCAAACTGTTCCCACACGACGCGATACGACCACCGACCCCACCGGTGTCGTGAGTGTCCTGTCCCGTGACGACACACGCGTGGCCTGCGTGGTGCCACGTGGCTGCCTGTGTGCGTGATCGTGGGGCCAGGGAACAGGAAAAGGCCTTCCCGAAAGGAGGCTCTGATCGCACTCCGGTGTCGTGTTACGGTGTCGCCGGGGTGGGGCCGTTACGGAAAATTTAAATGTCCGACCGCGTGACACGTGGCGGTTTATTTCTCCTGCCCGATCGCATGCTTTGACCGCTTTTCGCCGCATGAAAGTTGAGGTGGATAGAGAAGAGTGTATCAAATTTCGGTTATGCAGAATGGTAGTGAATGAAATGCGCGCGTTATAGGAGTGAGAGAGAAATGAATTGTTAGAGAGTGCTTTGAATTTTTTTAATCCTTCTGGTAGTTGTGTTGGCAAGGTATATTATCATTTGCAAAACTGGTCATATCTTGATGGACGAGATATTTCGTCATTAGAGGAAAACTTTACTAACTTTATCTAATCATAAAATAATCGGCAATATCTTGATGACGAGGAATCACATCATTAGCAAAATTGTTCAAACGTTGATGGACGAGATATCTCGTCGTTAAGGGTGAAAATAGTTTAATATAATTTTTCTTCGAAATTAATAGGTTAAACGGCATTTTACACCAAAATTTAAAAATTTGGAAGCATGGTGAATTTCTCATGTGAACTATTTATATGTATACAACAGATTGCAAAGATTATTCAAAAACGTTTCCAAGGAAATCAAGAATGATCTCATGCTCAGAGAACAATTAGAAACCAAACCAATAAAAAAATCACAATCGGAGGAAAGCGCGTTTTTGTAATAGACTTGCAATACTTATCTACTATGTTTTATGTTTTTTTTAATGTTACTGCTATCTACAGAGTTTGTATTCATTAATTTTTACTGGATTGTGAAAAAATGAAATGCTTTTATCTGATGTAAGAAATAAAGGATATTTTCATAAAATAAAATTTTTGATTGAATATAAAGCATTTTTGACAAAATTATTATAGACCCATTTTCGACCAGCAACCAGCTACATATTTAACCCTTTAACTGCTTAGGTTATGGCAGTTAAGTGGTTAAATGTAAAAAATATACAAATTTAATTAAAATATGTGCCTGCTGCATTATTTTATATTTATTTTATTTTATTATTATTTTATTTTTGATTTTAATCTTAAACCTTAAATAGATTTTTTAATTGATGTATCACAATTCTTGAATAAAATAATAAACATGTAATATGCATTTGAATGAAATAATAAACAAATAACATGCATTTGAATGAAATAATAAACAAGTAAAATGCATTTGAATGAATGCATAGCCTAGCTCATATTTTCTGATTTTCCAATGCTTCATAAATTGTTTTAAAACTAAAAGTAAGTTATACGATACTTTGAAATGACATTTCTCGAATTTAACTGAATTCTGAAGTTCGTTATTTTAAATTGATACATAACAACAGTAAAAGCGTCCAAGTCATTTGCAGGCTGTACTGAGTCTGTTGAAGTCGATAGCTGATGTAACGAATTTATATATACATATTTCGTTTAAATTAATATAGTACGTAACAAACGGAAACGTAGGGTAGAAGTGTCTCATTCCTAACATCAACGCATTTCCAGGCTCTCACATAATTTAACCCTTGTAGAAGTTGCTTTACTGCACGATGAGTTACGTTGAGAGAAAGCCAACATCGTGATAAATGTAGGCGGTGAATTCAACAGTGGATAAAATGTATTCTTATATTAAAAGCTAATTTGAGACGTAAACTTTTTATCCCCTATTATAGTTCAGGTTAAATAAAATATCTAATTATTTTCAGAAGAAATTTCTCGTACACAGTAAATAAATATAAAGGCCCTGTTCACATGAGGCGTTACCCAACACGCGTTTTATGTGAACGAAAAAAGGGGATAACAGAAATACATAGAGTTACACTGAAGCGTAAACATGCGAAAATCGCGAGAATTTCCGCGTTAGCTTGCTTCAGCGTTTCGAGGTTCTTCCATCGTTCTAGCGATTCAAAGGGGTCTTGAGATATATTGGAAGGAACTGAGCTGTTCAGATGACACGCGTTTTGACCGCCCCTCTCTTTAGGGCTTTTTTATACTCCTACTCCAAGTTTATATCTTCACAATTGTTAGAGGAAGTAGAAATTTTAACGGATTTCAAATCTGCGGAAAATTGTACAACCAGATCGATAACTTAAATGTGATTTTCTTTAAGTAAATCATTCTTCAATTGTAACTTTAAAATTTCCGCGCTAAGAATTCGGCCGCATTTGACGAAGATATGCATTACGAACACAAAAGGGAATATTTATGTCGTTTTAATAGCAAAGATATAAGTTTTTTAGCAAAGATATAAGTTAGTATTCGTTTAGGCTAGTCGGAACTCGGAAAATGTTTAAAAATTAAAAAACCTAAAAATTGTTATAAATGTTTCATTAAATGTTTAGATTTTTAAAAATATATATACAAATTTATTTGAAAGAAAATTGAATAAAAATAAGCTATAGATCGAAGGAAACACGATAATAACATTAATACGAAATAACATAACAGACAAAGAAAGTTTATCATCATTGCCGGATTTTATTTACATAGCATCTTTTGGACAGTATGTAGGCAATTCATAAACAGTGTCCGTATATACAGAAATTCTGTTCCAATTTCCTGATTCTAGAAATGTAGTTTTTTGAGGGATATATTTTTATTTTAAACTGTGAATTTTGAAATTATTAGGAAATTGTTTGGTCATTTTCTAGTTTTCAGCATAAGGGTTTAGTTTTGTTTTAATGAAAGTTTAGTAGAAATATTCAAATTTTTCATACACTGTTTCGCTTTTACGATAAAACGCATTACAAATAACTCATCTGCTAGCTTCTTGAGTCCGAAAAATCAGTGATCACCCCTTAGCACAAAACAAATCCTTCTTACTATTTTTTATTGGTAGATGAATCATCGACATCGGAAAGAGTGAAGGTAATAGGGTTTTTCTCTAGTCTTGACAGTGAAAAACGAAATATTACATTATATTATAATTTGGGATTTTTGTGTTGTTAATAAAAATGTTTAATAATGCCACAATTTGAACATAAAGTACTGCTTCTCAATAATCCGATGGCTCATACCGGTTCCTAGGTCCAAAATAATGCACCAGAATTCCACGTATACTATCCTATGAAAGATTTACCTTTTTAGATTGTCACTTCTGGTCAGTAAGTCGATTATATTGCATTCATTTATGTCTAAAGAGGTAAGTTCAAAAGTACACTTTATTCACAGGTAATTGGGTAAACGAGTGTTTTGCAGATGGAAAGAATACCAATCAAATTTTTTTGTCATTTTCAATAATTTTTAGATAATTTTAGGCACACTATTGGTGAATTATATACTTTTCAAGTTAACAAAATCCGAATCCCTGTGAACACAGAAAAATCAATTTTAGGTTTCTCAGGTGGAAAAGAAAAATTTTCATCCTATTTTAATGGCATCAGTCGATTAGAGGTAACAGCATATCTTATTAAAGTGACATTCTCTTTACAAACGAAGCAATACTTCCGTTTACGATAAAAGGAATATCTGCAAAAAGATTAATTGCGACTATTGACAAAATACCCCAATTTTTAAAGAAAATCATGTTTTTGGAAGCAATTTGATGTAAAATTTTACGCAAATTTGAAATCCGTTGAAAGTTTTACTCTATCCTTAACCATTGCAAAGATATAGACTTGGACTAGGGGAATAAAAAACACCATTTAAGGTATAACGGAAACTTACCTTGAAAAACGCCAAAAGGCTGCACATGGAACGCTCGAAAATCTCTTATCAAACGTGATTTAGAAAACTTCATGCGAACATGGCCTATATTCATCCATCTTCTAACGATATACACGGAGCATGTGCGCACAGCTTCATGTTATTTCCTCCAGTTGCTCAGTTTGAAGATCTGTTACGTGGTTATGTTAAAAAGCATGAATCCTAACATGGGACAAATTAGCGACAGGTTAAAGTGATTATCCAGCGTGATTCAAAATACTAGTCTGTGCTTCGATAGCCAAATAGCCCAAGTCGATTTGTTAGGCTACGTGACTTACTCTTCTGAGATCTTACGACAGCAACTTCTCCCACAGGCTCTGTTTGTTTCATTAGAAGGTTGGTGATTAAATGATCACAAAGAGGTAAGAAACGAGTAAGCGATAATATATATATATATATATATATATATATATATATATATATATATATATATATATATATATATATATATATATATATATATATATATATAATATTTCATTAACGCACGCGTGGCACAGAAATCGACGTTATTGGTTTATTGTTGAATGACAACAAACTGATAAAAACAATGCACAATTGTTAAAATTACAAGCAAAATAGGATTACTTTTGTTCATTGGAGTATAATTTTGAATGGATACCACCTTCCTCTTTTGAATGAGAATGTTGATGTTACGTACCAATTGAGTACAGCTTTTAATATAACCATGTAATTTTAATTGAAAGATGTAAAAGAAATGCAAGTTTTAATGTGTTTAATCGTTTTTGAAGGAAACCTGTCAGACTTTTAAAGTACTGTGAATGAATAGCTGCCGATATTGTATTGATATTTACGCAAACGCACAGACACAAAACAGATATAAAACGGGAAAATAGAGACTGATGTAATGAAATTCAGTCACTAATATATTTTTAGTACACAGTTTTATGAAAATAAATTTAGCCGTTTGGACGTAGAGTGTGCCCACAAATACCTATGAACAAACAGATATACACCAAAGGCATAAATCGCTGATTTTGCATTAGAATGACCCAAAAAGGATCAATAACTTGAAATGGGATGAAAATATTCAATGTAGAAACACTCCATTTTTATTTATATAGATTATCTACTCATTTTATTCATGACCACTGAAAAATAAACCAGAACGAAATGCTTGATTTGAAACATACTTGATTTGAGTTACAGAGCTGCATAACATTGCTAGAAATCAGAAGAACACGCTACTCTAAAGCAATATGAAATCAACTACTCAGAATTCATTCGTCAAATCTACCGCTTTGTTTAAATAGTTTTGAGTTATGGAGCAGCATGATATTGCTAAAATTTCACGGAAGAGCTATTTTCTCTAATGTCAGCGTTCTGTTGACAGAAGGCAATGATAAATCTGAAGATTGAAAGCTGTGTAGAAAAGATGGATATAGAATAAGAAACTGTAATTGATGAAACTGTTCGGCGGTGCTGGTTGGTATGATCTCTGAACTCCCAATGGTTTAAACAAAAACATTGAAAGGCGTTTTACTTCATATAAAGATGTAGCTATTGTTTGAAGAGCCAAAAAGATAAAAAAAAATATATTTGAGGAAATGGTGTCAAATTCCAAATAATCGATTTAGCCATAAAAAATTGACTGATATTTTGCTATAAAAATTAAAAACCCTAAAATATTGCTTTTCTGGCTCATTAAACGATGAAAAATGTCTGCTCGACATGCTGTACAAACTTCATGTGGATCAATCCAATAATTATAAAGATATGTCAACCACTCGCGAAAAGCTGTTCAGAGAAAAACGCGTTTAAAGTTTCAGTACAGTTAACGGAAGCATATTCAGTACTTAGTATTTTCCTGGTAATCAGCTACACCCGGTCCATATAGTGTCCAGATAAGTGTAGATAGCTGTGAATAAGTGTGATGATCTTTTGATAACAAATCGTTGTAAATCAGCTTAATAGAATTTATACGCTTCAAATTCTACATTTGCGCACCAAGTCTGTTCATGTCTTATAAATGGCCAATTTTGAGAATTTCGACTTGAAATTTGGCACATGTTTTTAAGAACCTAAAAAATAAAATAACATAAACATAAATCTAATTTGTTTATATGAAAAAAATATATTTCTCTCAAATAAGTTTTCAGTCCAATTAGGTGTATCATCTTCCTGTTGATATTTCTATTTGAGAGCACTATATAATGAATCAAATGGCATTAGATGTTTGTACAACAATTCTTAATAATTACTCATCTAGAAAGTGGCCCAAAATGAACTGCATGGGACCTTAAGCCATAAAATCCAAAATGCAATCCATCAAAAAATTCGCTGCAAGTCATCCTGCTAACGAAGATGCTCTCCAAACTAAGACGACTTTCATTTACTTATCTACAATAGCATAGTTTCTCAAAGAGGGCGCTGCCATCCCTCTGTGAGTGCTGAAAGACTCTGAGGGGCAATGATAGATCCAAGGGAAAGAATGGTGCGTTGATGAGCAATAATGGGCGATAAGAAACTAAAACATTTTGTCGTCTGAAATGTTTTAACCTCCCAAGAGTTTCTAGGAGATATCTCTTCCAAGATCTAGTCAATTTTGATAAGGAGTCCTTTGCTAGAAGGACTAGATATCGTCCATCTAGAGCTGGCTAGTTTTGCTAATGACCAGATTGATTGATAAATCAATAAATTGTTGGGTTTTATGGCGCAAGATCAAAAAAAGGACAAGCTGTGCCATTGCTAATGACCAGATGCATCGTCGAGGCAAAACTGCCCTATTACTCAAAGGAGGAATAATGGTACAAGTAGGAAAAGCAACTTGTCCCTTGCCCAGAACTGGAAACAGTTTGGAACAGGCTTTTGCACCAGAAGCTGGCCGTTGCATGTAACTTTTCCATGCGAAGATAAACCACCAGGAGGGTTAGTTAAGCAAACATGTATCCACCTGACCATGCAGATACACCCACTGCATTCATTCTCTTTTAACTAAAAAGACGAACCGACTGCAAATAGCTGATTGCGGTGATTGAAGGATGCTGCTTACGAAAATTGAACCGAATATAGACAAATTGGTAACGCAACATTAGGGGCACATTCTTCTCATTAGTGGTTATTTTTATTTTACTGATTTGATTAATATTAATTAAATAATAGTGAGCAATCTAGTGTGATTATGTTCAATGTATTACTTGTTACTTCATTTTAATAAATAACTTTATGATTTCAGTTCCAGGTTTTTTTAATTCTAAACTAGCTTTTTGAAATTTTAAAATTACACACTCAACTACATAAATATTTTGGTGAATTTCAAAAGTATAGGCACAGCTACGTTGCAATTTATTACTAAGATAAAGTTTTTCAGAGGGGGCGCCGCTAAAAATATTGTATTTCAAAACTGGAGCTTCGAGCCCCAAAAGTTAGGTAATTAAATGCATCTAGCCACGTACCTGTCACCTGCACGATTCTCAACTTGAACGCATTTAAAATTAACAGAATGCTTGTTATATTTATCTTAAACGAAGCAATAATTCATCCCAACCTTTAATTGCGTGATTTTAAAGTATACGACTTCTAGAATAAACCTTTCATGTACCCCTCCTTTCCACTTAAAATTAGTCGTATATTAGTCTTTGTAAACGATTCCAGAAAACCAATATTTTGTTGAATTTCAAGAACTGTAGGCACAGCTACATTTGCAATTTATTACTAGGCAAGATAAAGTTTTTCAGAGGGAGAGCTAAAAAAATATTAAATTCCAAAAACGGAGCTTCAAGCCCCAAACGTTTGGTAATCAAATGCATCTATCCACGTTCCTGTCACCTACAAGATACTCATCTTGAACGCATGTAGCAACAAAGCAATGCTTGTTACATTTAACTAAAGTGAAGCAATAATTTATCCCAACCTTTAATCGCGTGATTTTAAAGTATACGACCGCTAGAGTAAACATTTCATGTACTCGTCCTTTCCACACAAAATTAGTCCGATGCTTTGTAAACGGTTTCAGAAAAACAAAAAGGATACGATCCACCCTCTGGCTTCACGCACAACAAGAATACCAATATTATGCCGGGTCACGAGGAAATATTTAGTTAGAATGTCAATTTAGATCAACCATCTCCAGTGGAAAATAAAAACATCCATTATTAATTTTAATACGAACACTGTCGATGGTGTCGACTGTCGATTCGTGCACGTGTGGACAGAGCTCGGCATACACATACACGTATATATATTTGCACCTTGTTCAGAGGCAAGCACGCGAGAGCAGACAAGTCGAGATCCGCACACGACGTCGAAAAGACAACGCGATCACGACATGGCGGGGAAATATTTCCCAAAACAAACACCAACATTGGACTTTGCGGACCCCGCAGGAAATGAGGTTGCGAGGTAAGAGAAAAAAGGCCAATAAGTCGATAAAAGTCAACAACGTGATCGGTGTACATGGATCTATCTCGCCTTTGGCAAACAAAGGTCGCGTGAGATTTGCCCTCGGTCCGTGTCTGTCCATTACAGTACCAGACTTGTGTGGGGTTTTGGCATGGGACCCTGAGACACAACATACGGCTTTTAGGACTTGAGGGCTGTTGGAAGACAATTTCTCACTTTGAATTAGAAATATCAAACCGGGTAAAATTATGAATTGATAAAACAAATTATCTAATTCTGCGTTTTTATATGAGTTCATTATAATAGTGATATACACCGATGTTCTTCCCTGTCCTCTGGTTCAAAATTCCGTGGTGGTGTCCCCGGATCTTTCCCTTTGGGATTGATCCCGGACCGTCACCAATAGCCCGTTGTGTTGCTTCAGTGTGACATTAATTAAATTACCTCCCTACCCTGTCCTCATCTTCATAGTAATAACATTTTATTGATTGAGTTCCTAAAAATAAGCTTTATATTGTTGAGGTGTATATATCTTCCACGTCAGGGGAAAAGGTACTAAGTCAAAAGGGGTTCTCAGAATCTTAAGTGGAATATTTCACTTTCTCACAAATATTCAGGAAGAAAAAGAAGCATGCCATGATAGAAATAATTGCAATTTAGATTTTTATATTCATTTAGTTTTGATTTTAAGCGTATATTATTTTTTAAATTATGACAATGCACTTGACTCCTTTGAACAGATAAAAAGTCAGGCTTATCCCTTTTGCCCTCACACGGAAGATGTATAGATTAGCAACTTAACAGCTTAGCTAATTCTGAACGTTGGGGACATGATATTCCACGCTGCCAACAATTCTTTCTTCGCGGCTTTTGATAACCTTTAACCTTCTTGATCAATCAAAACTTTCCTAGAATTTGTTTAATCGATACATAGACGTAATTTAGCAATAAAATTTGGTGAAATATTGCATGGAAAAATACTACTTTCATAGGTCTACTGATTATTCAAATGCAACACCAATGCAAGTACAATGTATAAATGATTGAAATTGCAGAACTATAATTCAAAAGGAACATGCTTAAATCAGTAATTTGTGTGTTCAACTTTAGCAGGTATAATTGCTTGCACAATGCGTAACATTAACCGATAAAGATTTTGCTTCTCTTGGAATCATTGATGTCTATGGTTTAGGGTTAAATGAAGTCGTAGCAGTGGACACTTAGCTAGGAGTCGTCGGCGAACTCTGCTGACAGATAACGCCTATCAGTCATCACCCTCCATTGTTACTCTAACGTTATGGATGTTTCTATTCAATTCGTCACCGACATGCGTAGCAAGTGTTCTATCTTCTCTTCTGACGTAGTCATATGTGCATCCAGATTATTCACGAAGATGTGTGGAATATTCTGTCGATTGTCTCCAAGTACGCATAATCGTACTAGCGTTTCGCCTAACGCATGCAGCAATACCACGATGTGGGCAAACGTTCACTCGAGCCAATAGTTCTTCCACCTTCAAACTCCGTCAACACTTAATGTTATTTCGTTTGGCGACAAGGCGTGTTTACGCTCTAGCAGAGCAGCAATACCATTTGAATTCATCGTCAGAATGTTTGGATTTGTTTTTTGAGGCCTTTTTTGTATATCCTCCGGTTAACATTTCGGCCTTTATTGCGTTCACATCTGATGTTGCATTATAAGATGAAATTCCAATAATTTGCATTACCATGATAAATTATCAGTTTGCCGATTTCTGGTCAATCCGACAACTCTTTGGTGTTGCATTTTTAATGGACAGTAGCGCAATTTCAAATTGTTACGAGTCTCGAAATATATTACCGTGGTTCAAAATGAAATTACGTGTTGTTTTTCTCGGTCTTTCCCTTCGGGTTTGATCTTGGACCGTCACCAATAGCCAGCTGTGTTGCTCCAATGCGACGTTAGTTAAATACCTATCTATCTCGAAATATAATGAGTAGGTAGGTATTGTTTAATGAACGTCACACCGCAGCAACACAACGGGCTATTGGTGACGGTCCGGGATCAATCTCAAAGGGAAAGATCGAGGACAACACGTAATTTTGAACCACGGTCAGACGAAATATATTGGATATTAGATTTCATGTTTTTCAACAGGTATTTCAAATCTATTAAGTATTTATTTCCACAAATGCTTGCAATAAAATACTGCGATAGCATCAAGCACGTTAATCCAATTCTTCTTGAATTTCAGTTTGTGTAACCAATCATTTGGATCGATGTTTAAAGGCATCGTTCAATGCCTGCCCAGAATCCGATTGCGCAATGCAATACATATTAAATTTAAATACCACTTTGTACCCTTTACTTTCAAACACACAAATCGAAACCACCAACCAATTCCCATCGCAGAAACTCTAGGACAACGCAATAACGTGAAAAATTACATCGATCTCAGGACCAAGAGCGGAGCGTAAAGCATTCGGTTCCAGACCATCAAACACAATACACGAAAGCTACCCTGTATTCTAAACACACCCGAATACACAATCGCCATAGGATCGAAACTCGAGTCGCATTATTTTATTGCAGTTATAGACATCACGAAGGGAATCCGCTCTGGCAGGGAGCAAAATGCCGGTCGCAGGAATCACGGCCCCGAAAATTGCATCAGCTATCTAATTTCCTACTTTCGAAATCCAATTCCCGATTCTGATGATGCCCTGGCCCCGGTCCCGTTTTTCCTGTTCCGTCCGTACGCACTAATCGCATTTTCGGGAAACGCGAAAGTGTGGATGTTCGCATTGGCTGTATTTGTTCCACAGCGCAGATAAATGCCGGGGAGGGGTGACACATGTTCTGGTGGATGGAGAGGCAAAAGGCGTGCTAATTCCTTCAATGACGCTTCGAGAAATGAGGTGGAGTGATTCGGAGAGAAGCAGCGACAGTGTTCTAAATTGGTTTTGGAATGTTATGGGTTAGTCTACTTTTGAGTGTGCAGATGCTTACTTTGCTCCTGGTTGCTCATTTATAAATCTAGTTTTGTCTCAAGTTGAACATAGGAGATTGGTCGGTTTTATGGTTATTATATTTGGCTAAGCTGTTCCAAACACAAGACAGACATGGTCATGGTTGTCTTACAGTCCCTCTGCATAGAATTGGTATTATCGCCAATCCTCTCTGCTCATTTTGTAAACAGACTGAGCCTGTGGACAGATACCACCTGCTTTGCTGAAAATATAAGAGTGGCCAATGATAACCTTCTTATGTGTCCAGGATCATGAGACCGAAACTAGTTACGTGACCCTTAGACTACTTCCGTCTGTAGGTGGAAACGGACATTCATCATCTGATTGATCCAAACGACATGGTAGGGTTGAGCGATTTCATCCTTTTTGAAGTCAATCTATAGAAATGTGCATTCATACATCTAACCTGTCATAGGATGTTATATTGCCAAACTAGGCGATAAGAAGCCAAATTGGCCAATTCAAACAATTTTTCACAGAGCAGTCACGTGACTACTAGTCGACTTGTTGGTCACACTCTTTGTAGCTCTTCCCAATAGTAATGCTCAGTCTACTTATATATCACGTCTATCCTTTACTGCAAAGAAACTCGTGGAGACTGATATTCCCGACATTGTAGACCGAGATTTATTTTTCTGTGTTTCCTCTTTTATGTTATGCAAAACTCGTCAGTGTTGTAAGTTTGTGACTGGCGTTGTGGTGTTGTATTTCTTGTTCTGTTTGTGTCGTGCACTGGAATTGGGAAAAGATAGAATAATAATGCATATTAATATCTTATAAAACACAATCTCAAGCTGCTTATTCACAACTGCTTTTTAATGGTTTTAAAAACATATTCTTTATTTTGAAATCCGCGCGTATTGGGTCTTCCCGAACAAACTTTATGCCTAGCACATACATTTATCTATCACAGCAACAATCTTTTCAATAGAATCCCCTTCAAAAGTACTCAAACAATTTACTCTACCAAGTTCATTAAGTCAAGAGTAAAAGTCCTAATACCCTGAATAAAACTACAGCAAAAACAGAGCTTAGGACCCCCGACAAAAGGTGAAAAAAAGCACACAGAGACTCTTATTCTCGAGGAAAGAATTAGGAGCCCCCTTTAAACAGCTCCGTGCGGTGAAAAAGAGGCGCAAATTTTTACAAACTCCCGATTCAGAGCGAGGTTTTAAAAATGAACACATCATTCAACGGCAACCGCTCGGCTGGAAAGGACACAGAAAAAAGATCCCGACCTTAGCGCAGTGTGCAAAAAGTATCGGTGGCGATTTTTTTTGCGTCGTGGGTCTCTTCTTGTTGGGCCGACAAGAGAGCAAGTCGACTGGAAGAGTGTAATCCCTGCCGTTGCATACGCAGAGCCGGACGGCAAGATTACGGCCTGCCCCTCCGTACTGCTGGGTTCCCACAGACGAAAGAGGGATTAGGTTGCTTCCCCCCTCTTTTAATATTTCTTCTGCCGCCACCCTAACCCCTTGCGGTTGACTGAAAAAGACCATCATATTAGTCATAGTTCGGAATAGTTGGCAGCGCACGGAAAAACCAGTTTAGTTACGGAAAGCGCTTTTTGCATCTCCACGTGGATGATTAACCATTGCTGCGCGATATATTGTAACCTGGCTCTAAAGAAGACAATCTACTTGTTA
The DNA here is from genome assembly GCA_933210815.1 of Meta bourneti. Taxonomy (NCBI): domain Eukaryota; kingdom Metazoa; phylum Arthropoda; class Arachnida; order Araneae; family Tetragnathidae; genus Meta; species Meta bourneti. Next base: position 87,560,587 of record OW119929.1, read on the forward strand.
TGCCGGTATACATCACGTACGAGTCGTTACTTCTGGTATAAGCCGGCTATGGCTTGTAAAACAGTTTATCTGTGTTGGTAGCTCACGGAGAAACCCAGTTTATTTCGGGATAGACCTTTTTGAAACTCCAATGGATGATTAACCATTGCTGCATGCAATACTGTATACCTTTAGGTAAAGAAGACAATATATTTGTTGGTTTGGGGGTTTATGTCGCAAGGGCCATATTTGGTCATGGTGCTTCAGACACAAGACATACAATAGCAAGTAATAGACACGCAATGAAAGTTTTACTGACACAGAAGAGAGAAAAATGCCCAGGGAGGAATGTACCTGACAGGAGTCGAAACTGCGCCGCCTACAACTCGAAGGTTGCTAGCACAATGGGCATACCCAGAGCCACGACGGCCCCCAATCTATTTGTTATACGGGTATATATCATCACAGTATCACTACGAGTCATTACTTCTGGTATAAGTCGGTTTTGGTTTGCAAAACAGTCTATCTGTGTTAACAGCGTACGGAGAAACCCAGTTTAATTAGGCTTTTGCTATCTTTGAAAAAGCTTTTGCAACTCCACGTGGATGATTAATTATTGATGCGCGCAATACTTCATATCTGGATGTAAAGAGGAAAATGTGCTTGCTATAAGAGTATATATCATCACAGTATCACATACGATTTATTACTTATGGTCTAAGTCGGTTTGGTTTGTTAAACAGTTAGCTAACAGTTAGTCCATCTGTGTTTACAGTTCACGTAGGAACCCAGTTTAGTTAAGTAAATAGCTTTTTGCAATTCTAAGTGGATGATTAACTATTGATGTGCACTCTACTACATACTTGGATGTAAAGAGGACAATCTATTTGTGATAAGGGTTGATATCATCACAGTATCAAGCACGTTTCATTATTCATGGTATAGGTTTTTATGGTTTGTTAAACAGTTAGTCCATCTGTGTTTACAGTTCACGTAGGAACCCAGTTTAGTTAAGTAAATAGCTTTTTGCAATTCTAAGTGGATGATTAACTATTGATGTGCACTCTACTACATACTTGGATGTAAAGAGGACAATCTATTTGTGATAAGGGTTGATATCATCACAGTATCAAGCACGTTTCATTATTCATGGTATAGGTTTTTATGGTTTGTTAAACAGTTAGTCCATCTGTGTTTACAGTTCACGTAGGAACCCAGTTTAGTTAAGTAAATAGCTTTTTGCAATTCTAAGTGGATGATTAACTATTGATGTGCACTCTACTACATACTTGGATGTAAAGAGGACAATCTATTTGTGATAAGGGTTGATATCATCACAGTATCAAGCACGTTTCATTATTCATGGTATAGGTTTTTATGGTTTGTTAAACAGTTAGTCCATCTGTGTTTACAGTTCACGTAGGAACCCAGTTTAGTTAAGTAAATAGCTTTTTGCAATTCTAAGTGGATGATTAACTATTGATGTGCACTCTACTACATACTTGGATGTAAAGAGGACAATCTATTTGTGATAAGGGTTGATATCATCACAGTATCAAGCACGTTTCATTATTCATGGTATAGGTTTTTATGGTTTGTTAAACAGTTAGTCCATCTGTGTTTACAGTTCACGTAGGAACCCAGTTTAGTTAAGTAAATAGCTTTTTGCAATTCTAAGTGGATGATTAACTATTGATGTGCACTCTACTACATACTTGGATGTAAAGAGGACAATCTATTTGTGATAAGGGTTGATATCATCACAGTATCAAGCACGTTTCATTATTCATGGTATAGGTTTTTATGGTTTGTTAAACAGTTAGTCCATCTGTGTTTACAGTTCACGTAGGAACCCAGTTTAGTTAAGTAAATAGCTTTTTGCAATTCTAAGTGGATGATTAACTATTGATGTGCACTCTACTACATACTTGGATGTAAAGAGGACAATCTATTTGTGATAAGGGTTGATATCATCACAGTATCAAGCACGTTTCATTATTCATGGTATAGGTTTTTATGGTTTGTTAAACAGTTAGTCCATCTGTGTTTACAGTTCACGTAGGAACCCAGTTTAGTTAAGTAAATAGCTTTTTGCAATTCTAAGTGGATGATTAACTATTGATGTGCACTCTACTACATACTTGGATGTAAAGAGGACAATCTATTTGTGATAAGGGTTGATATCATCACAGTATCAAGCACGTTTCATTATTCATGGTATAGGTTTTTATGGTTTGTTAAACAGTTAGTCCATCTGTGTTTACAGTTCACGTAGGAACCCAGTTTAGTTAAGTAAATAGCTTTTTGCAATTCTAAGTGGATGATTAACTATTGATGTGCACTCTACTACATACTTGGATGTAAAGAGGACAATCTATTTGTGATAAGGGTTGATATCATCACAGTATCAAGCACGTTTCATTATTCATGGTATAGGTTTTTATGGTTTGTTAAACAGTTAGTCCATCTGTGTTTACAGTTCACGTAGGAACCCAGTTTAGTTAAGTAAATAGCTTTTTGCAATTCTAAGTGGATGATTAACTATTGATGTGCACTCTACTACATACTTGGATGTAAAGAGGACAATCTATTTGTGATAAGGGTTGATATCATCACAGTATCAAGCACGTTTCATTATTCATGGTATAGGTTTTTATGGTTTGTTAAACAGTTAGTCCATCTGTGTTTACAGTTCACGTAGGAACCCAGTTTAGTTAAGTAAATAGCTTTTTGCAATTCTAAGTGGATGATTAACTATTGATGTGCACTCTACTACATACTTGGATGTAAAGAGGACAATCTATTTGTGATAAGGGTTGATATCATCACAGTATCAAGCACGTTTCATTATTCATGGTATAGGTTTTTATGGTTTGTTAAACAGTTAGTCCATCTGTGTTTACAGTTCACGTAGGAACCCAGTTTAGTTAAGTAAATAGCTTTTTGCAATTCTAAGTGGATGATTAACTATTGATGTGCACTCTACTACATACTTGGATGTAAAGAGGACAATCTATTTGTGATAAGGGTTGATATCATCACAGTATCAAGCACGTTTCATTATTCATGGTATAGGTTTTTATGGTTTGTTAAACAGTTAGTCCATCTGTGTTTACAGTTCACGTAGGAACCCAGTTTAGTTAAGTAAATAGCTTTTTGCAATTCTAAGTGGATGATTAACTATTGATGTGCACTCTACTACATACTTGGATGTAAAGAGGACAATCTATTTGTGATAAGGGTTGATATCATCACAGTATCAAGCACGTTTCATTATTCATGGTATAGGTTTTTATGGTTTGTTAAACAGTTAGTCCATCTGTGTTTACAGTTCACGTAGGAACCCAGTTTAGTTAAGTAAATAGCTTTTTGCAATTCTAAGTGGATGATTAACTATTGATGTGCACTCTACTACATACTTGGATGTAAAGAGGACAATCTATTTGTGATAAGGGTTGATATCATCACAGTATCAAGCACGTTTCATTATTCATGGTATAGGTTTTTATGGTTTGTTAAACAGTTAGTCCATCTGTGTTTACAGTTCACGTAGGAACCCAGTTTAGTTAAGTAAATAGCTTTTTGCAATTCTAAGTGGATGATTAACTATTGATGTGCACTCTACTACATACTTGGATGTAAAGAGGACAATCTATTTGTGATAAGGGTTGATATCATCACAGTATCAAGCACGTTTCATTATTCATGGTATAGGTTTTTATGGTTTGTTAAACAGTTAGTCCATCTGTGTTTACAGTTCACGTAGGAACCCAGTTTAGTTAAGTAAATAGCTTTTTGCAATTCTAAGTGGATGATTAACTATTGATGTGCACTCTACTACATACTTGGATGTAAAGAGGACAATCTATTTGTGATAAGGGTTGATATCATCACAGTATCAAGCACGTTTCATTATTCATGGTATAGGTTTTTATGGTTTGTTAAACAGTTAGTCCATCTGTGTTTACAGTTCACGTAGGAACCCAGTTTAGTTAAGTAAATAGCTTTTTGCAATTCTAAGTGGATGATTAACTATTGATGTGCACTCTACTACATACTTGGATGTAAAGAGGACAATCTATTTGTGATAAGGGTTGATATCATCACAGTATCAAGCACGTTTCATTATTCATGGTATAGGTTTTTATGGTTTGTTAAACAGTTAGTCCATCTGTGTTTACAGTTCACGTAGGAACCCAGTTTAGTTAAGTAAATAGCTTTTTGCAATTCTAAGTGGATGATTAACTATTGATGTGCACTCTACTACATACTTGGATGTAAAGAGGACAATCTATTTGTGATAAGGGTTGATATCATCACAGTATCAAGCACGTTTCATTATTCATGGTATAGGTTTTTATGGTTTGTTAAACAGTTAGTCCATCTGTGTTTACAGTTCACGTAGGAACCCAGTTTAGTTAAGTAAATAGCTTTTTGCAATTCTAAGTGGATGATTAACTATTGATGTGCACTCTACTACATACTTGGATGTAAAGAGGACAATCTATTTGTGATAAGGGTTGATATCATCACAGTATCAAGCACGTTTCATTATTCATGGTATAGGTTTTTATGGTTTGTTAAACAGTTAGTCCATCTGTGTTTACAGTTCACGTAGGAACCCAGTTTAGTTAAGTAAATAGCTTTTTGCAATTCTAAGTGGATGATTAACTATTGATGTGCACTCTACTACATACTTGGATGTAAAGAGGACAATCTATTTGTGATAAGGGTTGATATCATCACAGTATCAAGCACGTTTCATTATTCATGGTATAGGTTTTTATGGTTTGTTAAACAGTTAGTCCATCTGTGTTTACAGTTCACGTAGGAACCCAGTTTAGTTAAGTAAATAGCTTTTTGCAATTCTAAGTGGATGATTAACTATTGATGTGCACTCTACTACATACTTGGATGTAAAGAGGACAATCTATTTGTGATAAGGGTTGATATCATCACAGTATCAAGCACGTTTCATTATTCATGGTATAGGTTTTTATGGTTTGTTAAACAGTTAGTCCATCTGTGTTTACAGTTCACGTAGGAACCCAGTTTAGTTAAGTAAATAGCTTTTTGCAATTCTAAGTGGATGATTAACTATTGATGTGCACTCTACTACATACTTGGATGTAAAGAGGACAATCTATTTGTGATAAGGGTTGATATCATCACAGTATCAAGCACGTTTCATTATTCATGGTATAGGTTTTTATGGTTTGTTAAACAGTTAGTCCATCTGTGTTTACAGTTCACGTAGGAACCCAGTTTAGTTAAGTAAATAGCTTTTTGCAATTCTAAGTGGATGATTAACTATTGATGTGCACTCTACTACATACTTGGATGTAAAGAGGACAATCTATTTGTGATAAGGGTTGATATCATCACAGTATCAAGCACGTTTCATTATTCATGGTATAGGTTTTTATGGTTTGTTAAACAGTTAGTCCATCTGTGTTTACAGTTCACGTAGGAACCCAGTTTAGTTAAGTAAATAGCTTTTTGCAATTCTAAGTGGATGATTAACTATTGATGTGCACTCTACTACATACTTGGATGTAAAGAGGACAATCTATTTGTGATAAGGGTTGATATCATCACAGTATCAAGCACGTTTCATTATTCATGGTATAGGTTTTTATGGTTTGTTAAACAGTTAGTCCATCTGTACTATAAAATTTAAGAACGAAATATGATCGAATCATTACATTATTTTTGCTTTAATTATTTTGCTAAGGGGAGTGCCCGCTCAGGTATTGATCTCGTCATCTGACCGTGGTTCAAAACTACGAGGTGTCTTTGGATCTTTCCCTTCGGGATTAATCCCGGACCGTCGCCTATAGCTCTGAGTTGCTTCAGTCCGACGTAAATTCAACTACCAACAGATTTAATTACTTCTACCGATATGAAGAAGTTTGTGGCGTGAGAATTTTACTTTTCTTACGTCAAAAGGATATACTAGTTAACAGTGCCTACCTGCAAGCACAATTCTGAGTCAATCCGTCCATTAGGGTTTGTAGTGGTAACAAACTTGCTGGCAAGTTTGATTTAATAATATTAAAAAATCCAAGCTAAATTCAGGATCTCGTAGCTCAGTTGGTAGACGCGAATTAGTAATTGGAGGATTGTGAGTTCGAAACTCGATTCAACCAAACACCGCGATGTATGGGGAGTCTGGTAGGAGGCTCCGGGAGTGAAGTCTTACGAAGCTCCTTCTGAAGTACGAAGATAAGTTCATATGACATCCCCGAATCTCTAGTCTTGACGAATTTCTGCAATATTCCATAGATTGATTAAAGGCGGACAATCTACTTACATAAGTTAGTATCTCGATGAAACTTGAGTTGTCAAGGAAGCGTATGACAGCTTTTAAAATTTACGATTCTTGTCTAAGGAGGAAGTCTTACAGCAAACTTGTCTATGCAGAAATCGCTTCAAAAATTAAAGTGGGTGTAAACAGAATTTAGAGGACTCCTCCAACTCATGATTGGTACACTTGCAGTCAGCCACTACGGTGTCACTTAGCTCAAAATGGACTGCAGAGGAGACCATACTTCTCACTCTGGGCTTCGCAGTGGACACTTGAATCCAGTGAAGATAGAATTGAGTTGCGAGCATTTCCTTCTGTGCTGTTACTGCAATTATGCACTGGTACTACCGGAGTACATCATCTACTGCCTCGGCTGTCCCTCACTCCAGCTTATTCATCGTCCCGAGCTGACTTTTGAGGGTCTGAAGTCTCACGGGATAATATAATTGGTGTAGCATACTTATGCCGAGTGAGATAACTGCAATAAAAATAGGACGACTCTTGTCTTGTCCTGATGTGGCAGATTTTGAACCCGAAGTTTCAAGCAAATCAGTGGGGAGGAAATACATTTTGATATGCATGTTCTCATATGTAGAGTGATTGAAAGATTTTGTATCTTACTTAACCCGACGGAGATATCTCCACTAGAAAATTGAACCAGATCTTGATGGATGAGACATCTCGTCAGAAGAAAAGTGGCCAGATCTTGATCTAATCATTAAAAAATAGACAATATCGATGACGATAAATCTCATCGAAACAACTTTGGAGTTTTAAATTTTATCATTGTTGGAATCACATTATGCATGCTTCACTAATTGCAGGTCTTCAGTAATTGGAACTGACATAGACAGACATCAAAACCAATTCCATCTCACTAGATGTGTCAAAGCCTGCCACATCAGGAACAATGCACAAGTCCAACAGCGGGTCCCCAATCTTTTGTGACAAGAGAAGTTCGGACAGACACCTAATTCCCCAACCCCCCAATGCCCCAGCATCAGGGCTTTGAGGACGTTTTCCTGGCCTAAACGGCCCCAACCTCGGAAGGGCCCAGCATCCCCAACCTGTCCAGAAGGGGAGGCCCCAAATCCCCCTGTCCATCCACCCGCAAAGGAATTCATCCAGGAGGAGATCTGGCAGGGACAGGGAAGCAGGGATTGAGGAAAGGCAGCAAACCGTGCACCGGGACTTCTGCAGCTACCACTGTCTTTTTTTTCTGTTGTTGGGGTTTCTGTTTTGTTCCGAGGGACCCGATGTCTTTTTTTTTGTTGCTGTTACCCCTCTCTGAGTGTTCGTTGCTTTTGTGCCTGGTCCTGTTGACTCAGTGCCTTTTCGGGGGACTGTGGTTTACCAAATCCTACTTTTGTTGGCGGGATCTCTTAAATCGCCTCTTTTTCACCGGACTATGAGAGATTTTCTTCCAGATGGGTGGCACTGTGTGCGTCCATTCGAGTGAGTTGTGGTGGGCTTGAGGTAAAACAGGAGGTTGGTGCAAGTGTTGCCAGTGCATGCCAGTCAGGGAGATGATTTGTGTTAAATTCTGGAAAATGTGATTTTCCAGGAAGGTTTTTTTTTAAATGTTCCTGACAAATAAACATATTGGTAGATAGGTTGGTATTTTAATTAACGTCTCACTAGTGCAACACAACGGGCTATTGGTGACGGTCTGGGATCAAACCCGAAGGGAAAGATCCGACCACGTTCAACACCACGTAATTTTGAATCACGGTCCGATAACGAGGTCACACCTGAGCTGATACCCCACTCTCCAAACCTCCACACCACGCCAACGTGAGAACATTGGTGGACCCGTCAAATTTAGCTTGCACCAGTCCTCTTGTTGGATTGGTTGGATTCAAACTCACAACCCTCTGGTTGCTTATCCGTTACTCTTCAACAACCCGCTATAAAATTGAGATAAATGTCATTGACACAATTGGCTCAGATTTGTAGAAGGCAATGTACACAAATTTATCAAAATTTTAATCAACAAAAGTATACTGGTCTTAAAAATACAATAATGTGATAATAGTAATTCCTTCTCTAATAGGACCATCATAGGACTCAGTGGATTTGTCCATTGTTCTAGAAGCCTGCAAGCTGTAGACGGTGCAAGTTTCATTTCTGCAAGTAGTTCGAGTGTATTTCTCTATTCGGAGTTAGTAAAACTTTCCTTGTGTGAATATCTATTTACTTTTCGGGAAAATATTGTTACTTCAGATCTGCTCCTTACTCCATCAAAACCAACCATAGCTTTCTTTGCAAAAATAAATCATTATATTGACAGTGAAAAACGTAAGATAAAAATAATTTAAAACAAAGAAAATCACGAGACTTACGACGATCTTAGATTCCAAGCGAAATACTAAAATATATCTTAATGTTAGAAATTATTTGTAATTAATTAAAATTAAATAAAACTTTCTTTTTATTTTGAGATGAAATACTAAATTACATTCCTTATTTTAAAATCTTGTTATGAGAAATCCTTAAATCGCATTGCGTGAATATTTCTGTTGTGAAAGAATTCTTATATATCTCTTCTTAATAAAATTAAGAAACTTAAACGTTTGACATTATTCAATCAAGTAGAATGCAGTTTTAATTATAGTTATCCAACCAAGATATAATGTCAAAATAGTTTTGTAATATTTCCTTCAATTAAACATCAAATACTGATATTGAATTTGACCCAGGACATAATACAATAAAAAAGTAAAATTTTAGGAACAGTTAAAAATATGATTCATTTCATATTACTATACAGGGTGAGTAAATTGTTTTTAAAAAATAAGAGGGGTGATAGTACCCATCCAGACGAGCAATAATTACCATGGAAAATAGGGTCGCATTCCACTCGGACAGGCAGAAAAGAGTAAAGTCGAAACGCGTTGAGCATGAACAAGTCATCGCCTCTGACGTCGTTTTGTACCTGCCTACGTAGCATATCTCCTAAGCAAGATGGCCTGGTCGATAGCGCACTGGCGTCCAGTCCGTGGCGGACCTGTGACTTGGCCTCCTCGCTCACCGGACCTCATTCCACTGGACTTTTTCTTCTGGGGGCACATGAAATCTTTAGTGTACCAGACGCCTGTGGACTCGGCTGAAGATCTCGTAGCGAGAATCGGTGTTACCGCAGACCAAATTAACATGACACCAGGAATCTTCGAGAGCCAGTCATTCCTTCGCCGGTGTGAACTGTGCAACAACACGCCACTTTGAGCACTTGCTGTGAGTTTTTCTCTGATCAATCAATCAGATTGTGAAACTTATGGTATCGTTCATTCGCTTTCCCAACACTGTTGTAAGTTCATGTTGAAATTCTAATTTGACTCTTTTCTGCCTCTCAGAGTGGAATGCGATCCTATGTTCCATGGTAATTATTGCTCGTCCGGATGGGTGCTATCACCCCTCTTATTTTGTAAAAACAATTTAGACTCACCCTGTATTTAATATGATTTTTGATGACAGATTTTCACTACTTATTTTAAGCATTAAAAGCTCCAAGGTAGGTAGGTAGTTGGGTTAATGTCGCACTAGAGCAACACAACGGGATATTGGCGAAGGTCCGGGATCAATCCCTAACTGAAGGATCCAACGCAAGTAACATCTCGTAAACTTAATATTGACTATGTAGGTAGTTGAATTAACGAGCTATTGGTGTCGACCTGGAATCAATCCCGAAGGGAAGGATATGATGATAGCACCTCGTACTTTTGAACCACAAGTTTAATAACTGAGCCCTGATGTACATACGGTCTTTGGTTGGATCGAGTTTCGAACTCGCAAACCTCTGGTTGCTAATCTGCTACTCTTCCAACCTGGTTATCACTGCCTTAAAAGATTTGAATATTTTTTGAGTTCCAGCTAATTTTAACTGAGAAATCTATTTTAAACTGACAGGCATGCCTTCAAATTTTATTTTGTTGGAGCTTAATGTTGACATTTGATCTTGTGTCGCCAGACAGGTCAGTCGCTGGCTCACAACCATTCATGCGCGTATAGCTTCTTCGGTTTATGTACGGTTCTGTGAAGCGTACTTCAGAAATTGAGCATAGATCTAAATCTTTTACTCCCGATATTAAGCAAATAGCCCGTTGTGTTCATCCAGTGTGACGTTATTTAAAATACCTACCCGATATTAAGCAGGGTTGCGAGTTTGAAAGACGATACAACCAAACATCTTCGGTTTCGTGGGGGCTGGTGCTCATTAAATCTGTCGTGGCCTCAAATGTCCTCACTGTGGTGCGGGTTTGGAGAGTGGGTTGCCAGCACAGGCATTAAACTCGTCATCTGCCCATTGTTCAGAAGTACATTGTCTTCTGGTCTATCATTTCGAAATAAATTCCAGACCCTTGCCAATAGCCCTTTATGTTGCTCCAATGCGACGTAAATTCAAGGACTTACCAACCAAATTGTAGATTCAAAATTTAGATTTTGGAGCACAAAGAATCGAAGATTATGCAATTCTTTTTCTCGAAAGTTCTCTATTTAGGCTAGAGATATTGCTTTTCCCGAGGACCCCCTGAAACCCTGTCTGGACCCCTAGGGGCCCCCCGGACCATACTTTGAGAACCACTGCTCTAACCACATTCCCCCACAGTGGCAGTAGAACTCGGCGCAACTCTAGGCATTCGTGGTAGATAGGTAAGTAATTAACTTCTCACAAGAGCAACACAACGGGCTATTGCTGACCGGCCGGGTTCAATCCCGAAGTGAAAGATTCGAGGACAACACCTCGTAATTTTGAACCACAGATGAGGTGACACTTGAGCTGGAACCCCACTCTCCCAACTTCAACACCACGCCAAAGTGAGGAAATTTGAGTACATGACAGATTTAAAGTGCACCACCCACGAGTACATGATGGTCTTTGGTTGGACTGAGTTTTGAACTCGAAACTCTTCAGTCAATAATCCGCTACTCTACAAACCGGGCTACCGCGGCCCCTCTATTTTGGCTAGAGAAATATTGCATGATCTGAGGACCTCCTGAAACCCTTTTGCGGACCACTGGGGTTTCGCGGATCACACTTTGCAAACCACTGCTCTAACCACATTCCCTCACAGAGGTAGTAGAACTAGGCGCAACACTAGGAACTAGTGTGCTTTCTGGGGTGAGTTTCCAAGTTGGCGAAAAACTGCCGCGATTGAAATGCATCCGACACGCACGTGCTCTAAGACGCCACAGTTTGAAAAGCGCGTCAAACGGCGTCCGTCACCAAACTGAGCACTGCGTCCATCAGCACTCCAAAACCGAATGATAACGCTGCTGAATAATTCATAAAGTGGAACACTTTATAAAAGTGAACCCCAAACAGATGCCCGGTGTTCCCTGCCGCTGACCGTTATCGCTCTGTTCCGGATGATGAAATTCGCGTGAATTAAAAGGGGTCGCCGGGGTTTGCGTGACGTCACAATGCGCGGGGGGAGCGATATCGTCGGTGTCATCTCTCTGGACGCGTGCCGAGGTTCCCCTGGGAACGGATGCGTCGCCATGGAAACCGACAGTCGGAATGAAGCGATTGGAGGACGCGGATAAGATTCCTGATAGATATTCTTACTGTGTTTCTTATGGGGTGGAGATCCCCTACCGCCGATAATGTCCCCCCTGCTCTCCGCTGTATATTGTTATCGGTGAGATGAGAGGGGAGGGGGCGATATTTTCTAATATAATCGCCCCCTCGGATTCGCAGTCGCTCTGGTGTTCGCCACATGAGTGAACGCAATGCTTCGATGGTGTGGAAACGAAAAACCGTTTTTGAATGAAGGAATGTTTTGTTCTGGTAAAGGTTTGGGCCTTCCTCAATCCTTCTATACGCTTAATGTGGTAGGTAGTTGAATTTACGTCAACGAAACGGGCTATTGGCGACGGATCAATCCCAAAGGGAAAGATCCGAGGTCAACACCTCGCAATTTTGAACCATGGTCAGATGACGAGGTCAACACATGAGCTGGAACACCACTCTCCTAACTTCCACACCACGCCAACGTGGAGGCATTTGAGATCATGACAGGCTTAACGTACACCACCCCCACACACTTAAGTGGATTTTAACAATTTTAATAGCGGTCAATGGACGCCTACAACTTATTTTCTGAATAACATTTCTGATTTAACCATAGACGTGAAATTTAAGTAGACTGAGTATTGCTATTGAGAGGAGCTTCAGAACGGGCTACTAACATGTCGGCTAGTAGTCACGTGACTGCTCTGCGAAAGTTGACTTGGTTGGCCAATTTGGTTATCTCATCGCCTCGTTCAGTAATATAACATCTTATGACAGGGTAGATGTGTGAATGCGCATCTATAGAGTGGCGACAAAAGTAGTGAAATGACCAGTCTCTATTGTGACGCGCAGACAATCATATGATGTATCAATGAATGAGGGTCTTCCACCGTTCTATGGACCAACCAGTAAAGAATGTTCGTTTCCACTCAACAGACAAAAGCGGTCTAAAATTCACGTTACTACTAGTTTTAGTCGCATGAACCTGTGAGTATTAAGGAGGTTGCTATCGCTCACTCTACTTTTATATTTCCTCTGTGGATTAAACTGAGTTTTCCCACTGCGCCAGCAATCTGAGAGTTGTAGGCGGGGCAGGTTTGATTTCTCCACATGTGCATTTCTCTCTTTTGTGTCAGCAAAACCTTCCTTGTGTGCGTATATCCATTTACTTGACGTTGTTTGGAGCAGCTTAGCCAAATATGGCCAATTTGACATCAATTTCAGAATTATTGACTAATCAGTAGTCTCTCACAATATAAAATTGGGTTAATTGCCATAATTTCCTGTTTTCCTTCCCTTTCACATACTCCAGACTAATAAAAAGATTTTTTTTTCAAAATGCTTTCATTCTATTTCCCATCATATGCACCTTACTACGAGACCTTTCCACACACACACATTACAGGTTGATTAGAACCATACGAAAGTAATTTTCAGAAATATATGCTTGAAATTGTATACACGTCCTGAACATTGGTCATCATCTCTAGCGTACTCAAACCAAGTCTCTAAGCTTAAACTTAGCTTTTAGAGGAATCAATCTAAAGTTATACTAGTTTTCTTCCATTGAATTGCTTGCGACTTTAAAAACGGGAAGCAATTTCAACAAAGGACAAAACAAACGAAAGCCCACTTTAATTTCAAAAGTCGAACACAATGCAACAACTCACACCTCTCTCAATCAGGAAGGACATTTCAAATACGGAGACAGACATGACAAATTACTAATAAAGTCGTTCATCATGACTTATCTGAAACCTATGTTTATTCATCATCCTACCGCAGAATACAATGTCGATGCTCGGTCACACCGAAGTTGTAACGACAAAAAGGAATTTTAAATAAAACTTCAGATTTCAAAGTGCAAACAAATTGACATCAATTTCATAATTATTGAAGAATCAGTAGTCCCTCACAGTACAAAAGTGGATGAAACGCCATCAATTTCTATTTTCTATTCTTTTCGCATTCTCGAGACTGCTAAAAAGAAATGTTATTACTTTTCTTATCCAAAATTTGAAAATATCTTTTGAAAATTCAAAATTGTTGCATTTTTTGTTTTTACTCCATTTCCCATCGGGGATCTTCGTCATCTGACCGTGGTTCGAAATTAGGTGGTTCGGATCTTTCCCTTTTCCTTGCGTTCACGAAAGGTGTGTGGATGTTTGGAGTGTGGGGTGCCAGCTCAGGTGTTGTTATTGTCACCTGACCGTAGTTCAAAATTCCAGGATATTGTCCTTGGATCTTTTCCCTCGGGATTGATCCCTGACCGTCGCCGATAGACCGTTGTGTTGCTCCAGTGTTATGAAAATTCTACTACCTCCCTAGCAATCGAGGATCGCCGTGGCTCAGTGGATTTACTATTGCGCTATCAACCTGCGTATTGTAGGTGCAGGAGTTCGATTCTTGTCGGGGTCTATTCACCTCCTCATTACATTTCTTTCTCTCTTCTGTGTAAGGAAAACTTTCTTTGTATGTGTATGTCCATTTTTTTACTTAGCGTTGTTTAACTCAGCTTGGCCAAATATGGCCCTTGCGCCATAAAACCCAACCAACCATCTACTTCTCATCATATGTACCTTAGAGCTACGGTAATCCGGTTGCAAGAGTAACGGATTAGCAACCGGAGGGTTGCGAGTTCGAATCCAACCAAAGAACGTCGTGTACAAAGGGGGCTGGTGCATATTAAATCTGTCGTGGCTTCAAATTTCCTCATGTTTTGCGTGGTTTGGAAGTTTAGAGAGTGAGGTGCCAGCTCAGGTATTGCCTCGTCATCTGAGCGTGGTTCAAAATTATGTGGTGCTCTCCTCGTATTTGTCCCTTTGGGATTGATCCCGGCCAGTCGTCAACAGCCCGTTGTGTTGCTCCAGTGCGACGCCATACCTACCCATACGTGCCTTGACACGAAACATTTCCATTACAGATTGACTAGACACCTTATAAAAAGTAATTTTCAGGTACCTATTCCGATCTCTACACATACGTCCATTCTTAATCTTCTCCAACGTACTCAAACAAAGCCTCAACTCTCATTTCGCAGAAATCAATCTAAAACCAGTCTGCATCCAGTGAACAGCATGCAACTTCGACCCAAGTACAAAACAAACGAAAGCCACATCAATTTCAAAAAGCCGCGGAACACAATGCAGCAATCCACACCCGACTCGACCCGACCTGACATTTCGAACACCGAGGAAGACCGACATGACAAATTACTGATAAAGTCATCTCTCACGACTTATCTGACATCCACGTTTATTCATTATCCTTCCGAAGCACAAAAAAAATGTCGATACTCGGTCACACGGAAGACACAACAAAAGAAAGCTCGAGTGGCACTCAAGAAGAAGGCCCGATGAAAATCGTCCCGACTACTCGTTCATCACATTCAAAATCCACCCAAGGTGCAACGTTTCCCACCTGTACTCATCTGAGGGCAGAAAGCAGATTAACAAAAGGGCAGGGTGCGATGGTATCGATTGGTGGTAGGAAAATTCTTTCTTGTAATCGACTCGGGGGAAGTGTCTTCTTTCATTATGCTCGGTGTCAGCATGACGGATGACTGTATCCCGGACACCTGTCCGATCGATGTCCGGCCATCACCCCGATAATCCAACGCTTGACCTACGGTCCGGCGCTTTGACAGCACGCCCGCTGAGACACGTATTCGGGATGTGACGGTGTGTTGATTCCAGGCTGTGTGGATGGCTTATCGCTCGCGACGAGTTCTTGCAAGAGCCTCGACGCAACGAAGCGGTCCGGCTGAGGAGTTGTTGGGAGAGGGGCTCTTCTTGGGGGTTCGAGCACCTTTTTTCGGTTGATCGCGTCGGAGGGAAATTATTTGGGTAACTCTCCTGTTGCTTCATGTAAATATATTTAGCTCAGCCACGAGTCAGGCTGTCTGAGCTTGGTTCTGATGGTAAGAGCAAATAAAGCACTGTTATGTTTATTATCCGCTGCACTAATGCAAACTTAAAAGTTCATGGAGTCAAGCAACTTCGCGAACAAACCTATTTTATTCGTACATCACATGGATTCGTACATACATCACATCACAAGAAAGAAAAGAACAAACATTTTCTTTTCCTTATATATATATTTTTTGACTAAAACAACAAGTTAAGTGGTTTACTTACTGCAACCCTATTTGCAATTAAAATATTATTACTATGCCTACTAGTGACGCTACAGCACCTTTCATCTAGACATTTAGGCATCCAGATAAAATATGAAAAGGCGACCTGTTATAACAATTTCTGACACTTTGTTTCAAGGGAGGGTTACAGAGGTTCAAAGACCTAGAATTTGATTTACCAGTACCCTTTAATAAGAATGAGCTGATCGTGAATGAAAAAAATTTAAATGATTTACTAGACATCTGAAGGCCTTGTTTAAAATGCCTTGAAGACTATTGGTAGAAAAGAGCCGATGATCAAATTCACTGATTTTGAGTTTTCCTCAAATCACTTCAGGGTTAATGAAAGTTATAACAGGTAGGTAGTTAATTAAGGTCACACTGAAGCAACACGGGCTATTGGTAACGGTCCGGGATCAATCCCGAAGGGAAAGAACCGAGGATAATACCTTATAATTTTGAACCACGGTCAGATTACGATGTCAACACCTGAACTGACGCTCCACTCTCCAAACTTACAAAATATCACAATACAAACAAGGCAAAAAAACGAGAAGTCTATACCTTTACCTCAATAGAAAAAAAGTCAATGCTCATTTGATAACACATGATTTAGTATTTTTAATTTTTAATAAAGCGGACAAAAAATACTCTCCAATGCTACAATTCTTTTAAAATATACTGACAAGAGGATATTGGCACCTTTCCTATTACAACTTTCATCACCTTGAAGTGTTTTGTTAACAGTACTCAAAATCAGAGAATTTAGACATTGGCTCCTTTTCAACTTATTTTCAGATATATACAGGGCAAGTTCAGATGCAGTCATAGAAGTATGAAAAAGTTCAATCCACCAAGATTTCCCTGGTAGCAAAATAGCAATGTGTAATTCCGCAGCTCCGAGTATCCTGGGGAAACGTCAGCCAAGAGAAATTTTGAAGATTTTGATTTTGACCATCGCATGAACCTACACCAACAGGCTCTCTTTCTTTTCATCCAGGAAAATCATGAGACGGTAATTCAGCGTTGCGTTCACTGTTGCAAGTAACCCGGTAGCCCTGTTGGCAGAATAACGTATTAGCAACCTCGTGCTAGGGTGGTGTGGAAGTTTGCAGAGTGGGGTGCCAACTCAAGTGTGACCTCGTCTTCTGACCGTGGTTCAAAATTACGTGGTGTTGTCCTTTGATCTTTCCCTTCGGGTTTGATCCCGGACCGTCGCCAATAGCCCTTTGGGTTGCTCCAGTTGCAACGTTAATTAAAATGCCTACACACCTGCAAGCAACACAATTATAGTCTTACATAAACTGGGTCTGGACTGGAATTGAACTTCAACTTACGCTGATAGTAAACTAATTTCCGAACTCGTATTTTATTCATAAGAATAAATACTGCGGAGTTAGTCGATATCACGTAGGCTCACTTCTGAATGCTTTCCTGACAGGGAGTTCCCACATAGCCTTCCCTAAATAAATTTATGTTAAAAGTTATTGAAAGTAGGTATTAAATTTAGTTTAATCTACGTGAAATGTCAACCCTACAAGTGGTTTCGACGAGATATCTCGTCTATCCAGATCTGAGCAATTTTTCTCATGACGAGATATCTCGTCAAGGAATTGCCGATTTTTAGATGATGATGATCAAGATCTTGTAAGTTTTTTTAATGAGATATCTCTCGTCCATCAAGATGTGGTCAGTTTTGCTAATGTCGAAATACCTCGTCGAGACAAGAAGCCTAGACATCTGAAAGCAGTGGGAAAACCTATGGAA
Source organism: Meta bourneti (assembly GCA_933210815.1). Lineage (NCBI taxonomy): Eukaryota > Metazoa > Arthropoda > Arachnida > Araneae > Tetragnathidae > Meta > Meta bourneti. Next base: position 87,578,287 of record OW119929.1, read on the forward strand.
TGCTCATTTAACATTACGGCAATTTGATCGAAAACAAAAAACCGTGAAAAAAGACTGGATTGAAATTATCTCCCACAGCTAGAGGTCAACTCCAAGGGGCCCGATCCTCTTTTTTTTTGTAGGACCCAAATCACTCACCCCACCAATAAAAAGTGACCGAGAAGGGTGATTAATTGATTGATTGGTTGAGTTTTATGGAGGAAGGTCCATATTGAAGCTGTGCCAAACATTAGACAGACTATATCAAGTAATATACAAACACACAATAAAAGTTTTACTAACACAGAAGAAAAATACACCCACGGAAGAATTGAACCTGTGCCGTCTACAACTTGCAGGTTGCTAGAGCAGTGGGCATACCCACTGAGTCACGACTGTCCCGGACGAGAAAGGTGATGGACATAAAAGACAATCCATGATACACAAAACGTCCCATGAAAGACATGAAACAAACACCCTACAAAAGACATGGTACACAAAACGCTTTATAAAAGACAAAGTGCTTCGACGTGATATGTCGCCAAGATCTGGTCAATTTTGCTTTTGCTAATATCTCGTCAAGACAAAACTGCCCTTTTAATCAAAGGGGAACGAAGACCCAAGTAGAAAAATAAATTTTCTCCTGCCCAGAACTGGTGACAGTTTTGAACAGGGTTTCGGACCAAAAGCTGGACACAACAGGGCAGTTTTCAACACGAAGATAAATCACTAAGACGAAACAAAACACTGCAAAAGGCGAAAAAAATCACCCTTTCTTAAGACATCCAACAAAAGCAGAGGAATGCAAGCCTTTACGCTTGACACGATACAGATCAGGCGAAACATGAATCACAAAAACATCTTAGACTAGACAAAACACATTGCGGGAAATAGAAGAAACTTGAAGGTTTTTTTACGAAAACAATTTTATACAAAACAATTTTATACGATTTTAAGAAACAATTTTATACGAAAACAAAATCTTTACATGGAAGGTGTTAAACGTATAAACGAAATATAACACACATTAAGCAAATATGCCCAACAAGGTACAGGAAAAAGAACCCGTCTCAATTTAAACTTTATTGTATTTCATAGCTGTGATGGAAGCTATCCAGACATATATTCACCGAAGTAAAATTTTGTTATTCGTAATCTGAGAAGCCACTGAGTTTTTGTTATCTTCTGTTTGTTTGTGGTGAGATGAAAATCTTTAGAATAAACTACAGGAGAACATAGTGGGAAGCACATAATAATTTTATGCAGGCCCCTGCAAATGTTTTTTTGTGACATGAGTGTTAGATCGTACCAAGCAATGTTTTGCTGTGAAGTAAATGGTAGGTAGGAAGGTATTTAATTAACGTCGCACTAGAGTAACACATCGGGCTATTAGCGAGTGTCCCGGATCGAACTCTAATGTCAAGTAAACGGACATGCACACACAAGGTAGGTAGGTGAATTAACGTCGTACTAAAGCAACACAAAGGGCTATCGGCGACGGTCAGGAAAAAGAAGATGCCAAAGAAAAAGATCCGAGACAACAACCTCATAATTTTGCACCATGGTCAGATGATGAGGTCAACACTTGAGTAGGCACCCCACTCTCCAAACTTCCACACCACTCTAACGTGAGGACATTTGAGGATATGACAAATTTAACGTAGGCCAGTCACTGCATACGACGGTCTTTGGTGCGATCGAGTCTCGAACTTGCAACCCTCTGATTGCTAATCCGTTACTCTTTAAACCAGGCTCCCCGCCGACACAAGGAAAGATTTGCTGATACAGAAAGAGAAATATACCCATGATAGTTACTGAAATAGAACCTGCACCGCCTACAGCTCGCACGTTGCTAGCGCAGTAGGCAAACCCACTTTATGCTGCCTCCCTCTTGTTTTTAGGAAAGACCCACACCAGTTTTTCCAAGTCATTGTGATCCCTTGGGCCCAATATTTTTACGTTTGGAGTCTGGTCCTCCAAATATAAGTTATAAATATTATTATAAACATATAGATACAATGGGAAACCAACTATCCAAATGGGCTTTATCTCACTCATTAAATCTGTTGAAGCGATAAGTCGATATCGCCAACGTTCCGATCCATGAACCATTCTTTGTGTTCTTATGATAGTAGAACTTTGAATGGTATGAATCTGTGTAATTAGAATTGTATAAATTTGCATCAAGTAAATAAATATAATTACAGTCACTAAAGTTTTTATTTTTGTGTGAACCCCGACAAAATCGTTTGGCCGTCATGTCAGGAGACAGGTCCCAATACTTTTATTGTTGGGCCCCTGACCTTTCCAACATGAGATAAATAGTAGAACGATAATTGTTATCTGTATGACCAAAATAAAGAGTTCTGAAAAATCATATGAAGCAGCTGGTTGTACTTATTTATTAAAGTATTGTTTGTCTACAGAAAATATCCTATTACAAGAACAAAAAATATATAATTCAAGAAAAAGACATGCACAAATATAATTAGATAAGATATAAAACGAAGCACTTTATTATCAATGAATTAAAATCAATAAAAAATATATCAACCTCCGAGAAAGAAGTATATACAGTTTAAAAAATCTAATAAGAGCAAAATTATCACCAAAGATCCTGGCTCCTTGATGCGTAATTTTAACCAAAACATTTAAATCTTGTAAAAAAGTGTTCCCATTAGACTCAACAGATGGCGCTGCGTCCGCAGGGGTGAAAAAAAAGCACCTTCCCATCCTGTCCATAATCATCGTAGCGTATTTGAAGTTCTGTTGAGAATTGAAATGTCATTTCTATCTATTGAACAGTGAGTAACAGTGACGAGATAGCGAAGAGGAGACGAATTGAAAGAAACAATAAAAACACTGTTTCTCCCCTGGACCACTTAGGCGCCTCTCACCTGATAGTCGACGACAGGTAGGGGAGATCTCGGGATGATTAAGTCGACCAGAATCGCGCAGAACACGGATCATGGCCCCGCCGACTCAATTTATTTACCTTCGAGTCCTACTTGAAATATCCGTTTTCTTGTTCGTTGCTTTCTTTTTTTTCTTCACTGGTGGAATCGAGATTTTTTCTCCTCGATATAATGGCCGTTATCAGTAACGGAGCTCCGTCTTTGAATATTAATTTGACGGAAGGGTGTCAGGTGTCACTTTTGCTCGCTTGTTTCGATTTTAATTGGAGGCTTATCGCTTCCCAAGGGATGTCTCGCCTACGAGATGAGAAACCTACTTCCGGATGGATTGCTTCTCTTATTCCTTTTCGATAGCTCGAATTTCTTTTCGATGTGAAGCCATATCTGAGAGAAGGGTTAGGTTGCCAAATGTAACGCAAAGTATCAGTTAAACTCGCAGAAATGCATCGTACTCCAGTCGCATACTTAAGTTATACTAAATGGTATTGAACATCGAGCAAATTGACAGAGCTGGACAAGATATTTTTTTCAATTGACAAATTATTCATTCTATTTACTCGACGAAAATTACTTCGTGAAATGTTTCATAATTTAACTAGTGTTCATCAATATTCTATTGCATAATAAGGCTAGGTACACAAGATGGTATGAATGATTTTATCTTATAATGCGATTCCTTGCCAAAAGCCAATACAAAAAATATTACCCGTATTTCGATTAGAAGTGGTACTCTGGAGATGGAATAATAAAGCTAGGTATACAGGATGCTCAGAATCGAATGCAAATAAACATACAATGCGATGCATTGTTGAAAACAAACATCCGAAATGCCACGTTTAATTGAAAAACGGTCAAAACTATTTCGAGTTGGCTTTTGACAAGGAATTTCATGGTATAATTATTGTTCCTTCGGAAAAAGTGTTCTGTTCTTCGATTGGACGTGTCATTCCGGAAATGGAATAATAAGGCTAGGTATAAAGGGTGGTCAAAATTAAAGGCACAATAATCATACCATTCGATTCCTTGATGAAAACAAACCCAAAAAGTGTTATCCGTTTTCAATTGGACGTGGAATTTTGGAGGTAGTACCTACAACATATAGTTGAACGTCAGTTAGCTGATAGTTGATACTTAGGAACGTCAATAGGACAGTTCGGTATTTTTAGCGCTGAAATTTTAAATGAGTCTAAGAGACTCAATAAAACTTTCGACGGTAACATCTCCAGAATGTGCTACGTCCAATTGAAAAACAGACACTATTTCGGGTTAGTTTTCAATTAAGTTTCGCATTGTGTGATTATTGTGCCTTCATTTCTGACCACTCTGTATATCTAGCCATATTTCGAAATGCCATGTTCAACCGAAAAGAGTACAACTCTTTTCGAATTGGTTTCCAAACACTTTTATATATATTTTTCGTTTGATTGCCTGATGTCAAGGAATGTTCTATAAGGGTGGTGGGACATATTGTGTCACCTTTAAACTGAAAAAACTAAAGTTTGCTGCTTGAAAAATACGCTTACGTAGGATAAATCTTCACACACAATTTTTTCAAAAAGTTAATTTAGTGCTTTCAAAGGGTTATGAACAAAATCTGGAAATTTGTAATTAAGAAAGTGAAAGCTCTTTAGAGTTTTTAACCTTATTTCTGTAATATATACATTTTTTATTTGTATCACTTTTTCCGAGAAGGTAAGATATGGAGCCGGTATTATACATTGATCCGTTTTTACTTTGAAACATAAATCACCAAGGTCAATTTTAAGTCACAGTTAAGGGAACAGTCGTTACTTGATTGTTGTAAAATTTGCAGTTTGTTTCATTCTAAAAAGATTATATATAAAGATTGATTTTAAAATATTAAGTTTGGCGGAAGTTATTACATTATACATGGTCAAAAATTTAATAAATTAGCAAAAAAGGATAGGGTCCCAATGCTCGTTAATTTTCCATTTATTGTTAATATTTTAATTCACATTATAACGTGTATTCATATAAATAAAATTAACTCTCCCCATTTGTTAAGTGTATCACTCAATTCTACAGCAAAAAAAGGTCTTTTGTGAACAAAACTTTAGCTTAAACTTTTAAAACTTGAAACACAGTGAACCGAATGATCAATATCTGGAATTTGTACCTTTAGAGCAGTACCTTTTTCATCTCATGGCACAATTATGCTAATTACTAAAATTTTGAGGCAAACCCCTCCCTACTGAAAAATAGGTATCATTTTGATTGGTTTACAAAAAACTGATAGCCTACCTTATCCTTTTTGCTTCAAAGTAGTTTTTTATCCCTTTGAAACAGGAGTCGCGGTAGCCCGGTTGGAAGAGTAACGGACTAGCAATCGGAGGGTTGCGAGTGAGTTCGAATCCAGCCGTCGTATACAAAGGGGGCTGGTGCACTAAATCTGTCGTGGCCTCAAATGTCTTCACGTTGGCGTGGTGTGGAAGTTTGGAGAGTGGGGTGCCAGCTCAGGAGTGACCTGGTCATCGGACCGTGGTTCAAAATTACGCGGTGTCCTCGAATTTGATCCCGGACCGTCACAAATAGCCCGTTGTGTTACTCCAATGTGACGTTAATTAAAATACCTAGCTACCCTTTGAAACAATTTATTTGTAATACTTTGTAATAAAAAATAACACTCAAAATTATTTATAGGAGTATTAACCCTGAGTGTCACGAGATTTCTGAGTATTGCACCCCACATTATGCTAAATAATCACATCTATTGTTTGAAACGAATCATAGGAGAGGTTCTATTGGTCAAGGAGTTCAAAACTGGTTAGAAATCATGCATCGAAAACTACTGGTTGCAGAGACATACGGGTGTTACTTGAAGTTATTTCTGAACACACTTGTGAAAAGCTCAAAACTAAACAGTTTGAATTAAATGAATCGTACACAATTCAAACCGTTTCACCATTCGCAAAGCTACCGATACCATTCTCACGGTTGAAAATCGCTTCATTACTGGACGCATCCAAGCAACTTAAGGTCAACTGGTGTTTAGTGGAACAGCAAAATAATTGACGAGTGACTCGATAGCACGATGCGTGATAGAAAAATAAAACAAATTGTGTAAAGGAATGCACAACAAATTTAATCATGACAAACTTTTAATCCCCTTTGACTCAGCAATACAAACTAACATGCTCCTCCAGGGCCATGTAGCAAGGGAGGGTCAGAGGGCCCTTTTAAGAGAATGCCTTTGGAATAAATGTCGTGTTTTTACGGTTTACGTTTGTATTAGTCATGCTCTTTTAGTTACGTAGGTATTTTAATTAACGTCGCACTGGAGCAAAACAACGGGCTATTAGCGGCGATGCAGGATCAAACTCGATGAGGAAGATCCGAGGTCAATACCAACGAGAAATAGTCAGAAGAAATCTTGTTTTTTGTGAACAAAACTTAAGAAATCGCCTCTCGTAGCTTTAGATATTTCACCATTTTTTTCATCTGCTTGGTTTGATTTAATGATCAAAGGGCCATATTTGGCCAAGCTGCTCCAAGAACCCAACAGACAACTTCAAGTAAATGGTCATGCACACACAAGGAAAGTTTTACTGATGCAGAAGAGAGTAATATACCCACATGTTACAAGAATCGAAACTGCCGCCTACAACTCATATGTTGCTAACGCAGAGGGAAATTTCACCGAGTTTATGGTGGTCTTTTTTCTTATCTGGAAAATTTTAGTCTACGACCTATTTTATAATTTGCTTGTAATGTAAAATACTCCCTTTAAGATGAAGGTATTTTAATTAACGTCACACTGGAGCAACACAACGGTGTATGACGGTTTGGGATCTAACCCGAAGGGAAAGATTCGAGGACAACATCACGTAATTTTGAACCACGGTCACGTGACGAGAGCACACCTGAGCTGCACCCCACTCTCCAAACTTCCACACCACGCCAACGTGAGGACATATGAAGCCATGACAGTTTTAAATGCACCAGCCCCCCTTGAACAAGACGGTCCTTAGTTGGATTCGAACTCGCAACACTTCGGTTGCTAATCCGAGTACTCTTCCAACAGGGCTACCGTGGCCCTTCTTTTAGTTAGTAATAAAAATAGATTTCTTTTTTAAATGGAATTCATTGATGTCTTTTCCATACATCTACATAATATTTGCTCAAAGCACGATTTGAAGCATCTACTGTCCAAGGATGAACGTGTTTCATTAGATGAATGTGTGTGGTGAAATTATCATAATACTTCACTTACAATACAGTAGTTTATATAGAAGTGCAACCCAATTCCACCTTAGAGTACTTTTTGGCAAAGTTGTACTGTCTTTAGCCCGGTTGGAAGAGTAACGGACTAGCAACCGAAGGGTTGCGAGTTCGAATCCAGCCAAACACCGTCGTGTACAAAGGGGGCTGGTGCACGTTAAATCTGTCGTGGCCTCAAATGTCCTCACGTTGGCGTGGTGTGGAAGTTTGGAGAGTGGGGTGCCAGCTCAGGTGTTGCCTCGTCATCTGACCGTGGTTCAAAATTACGTGGTGTTGTCCTCGGATCTTTCCCTTTGGGATTGATCCCGGACCGTCACCAATAGCCCGTTGTGTTGCTCCAGTGTGACGTTAATTGAAATAACAATAACAATAACAGTACTGTCTTTAACACGTCTTGCTGAATTATTGACCCGGTCATGACTTGAACGCGCGCACTTTAAAAAAAGCCAGATGGCGCTTCTGATAAATTCAAGATGGAGCTCGCCTTACTCGGCGTACGCATCGATAAATGGTACATGATAGTGGTTGAATTGCCAATGCGCGATGCGCATCACTTCCAGCAATTGGCTAAAGCTCTGTGATAACTGAGGCTACTTCAACTCCTGTCCCAGCTTCACTATCTGATGCCGCTCAGCCTCATTTTACCAATTCTGTTGCACTCACACTCGGCTGTTGAAAGAATCAAATGACATTCAAACGGTCGCAATCATCCATCGCTAGACCACGCATACGGAAGTGATAACAGACGCTACTTCAACTCCTGCCCCAGCTTCACTATCCGATGCCGCTCAGTCTCATTTTAACAAACTGCATGTTGTACTCACACTCGGCTGTTGAACGAATCAAATGACATTCATACGGTCGCAATCATCCATCGCAAGACCACGCATACGGAAGTGATAACAGACGCTACTTCAACTCCTGTCCCAACTTCACTATCCGATGCCGCTCAGCCTCATTTTAACAAGATGCCTGTTGCACTCACACTCGGCTGTTGAACGAATCAAATGTCATTCAAACGGTCGCAATCATCCATCGCACTACCACGCATACGGAAGTACACCCCTGATCTTAATACAACTCTCACGATATCCCACGATTGGCAGGGACCATGGTAGCCCAGTTGGAAGAGTAATGAATAGCAACCGGAGGGTTGCGGTTCGGTCCAATCAAAGACCGTCGTGTACGCGGTGTCTGGTGCACATTAAATATGTCTTGGCTTCAAATCACGTTTTCGTGGTCTGGAAATTTGGAGAGTGGGGTGCCAGTTCATAGGTTGACCTACCCATCTGACTGTGGTTGAAAATTACGGTGTTGTTCTCGGATCTATCTTTTCGAATTGATCCCGGACCAATAACCCATTGTGTTGCTCCAGTGCGACGTTAATTTACTACCTACCCACAACTAGCAATTATAGAATTCAGTCACTAAATTCTGAACTGGGAGTATTATGGCGAACTTATCCACCACTACAAATATTAACTTACAGCGCAGTAGTATATATAGCAGTGTGGTTTAACCCTTTATGGAGGACTTTTTGGCAGACAAAGTTTGCACTGTCTGTCACATGCCTTGCATTTAAAAATCGATTTTCCTTTGGATAGATTTCATTGCTACGGTAGCTTTGAAAACATTTTTAACATCTTTTCCGCTTGCGCACTCTTAATACTACCCTTCTATAGTAACATCTGCAACTTTCTGCCATGGCATCAGTTCGGGTAAAAGGGCGTTTTCAGTACCTTAGGGTGTGCCGAAAATCAGTAATTGCATTGCTTCAGTCCCATACTATTTGTATTTCGTTGCAACTCATTAAAATCACCTGGCAAAAAAGGCTTCCACGCAACAGGTGTTGCGATGTTTCGATATTTGCGAGATCCTTTACTTGAAAAATCCCTATAGTTTGCGTTTCTTCATTATTACTGGGAACCATCTAAGAAAGTCTGTTTTCATTCTTTCGGATTTTTCAAAACTGATGCGTCATTCATGATGTTGCGTTATGCAAGCGCTTGTTTTATCCGTCTTTTAGTTAGCAATGTATTTCATTACAAACTTTTTTCATGTTGGTTCCAACATTCGCTTAATTTTTTTATTTAAGTTTGAACCATAGATTATTTCGTTAATGATTAAATTTTTAGTTATCAATGTATTTCGTTACAATCGCATTTTCACATGTTAGCTCAAACATTCGCTTGATTTCGTATTTAAGTTTGAACCTAGATTATTTTGTTGGTGACTCACGTTTTACCTTCACTTGAATGCAAGAACCCTATAACTTGAAAATGGTATGCTTTGAGTTATACTTAAATTAGTAAGACAGATTTTAATGAACGCAAAAGGTATATCACCCGGGAAAATTCTTCAACGTAAATGTATTGAAAAATTGGCTCTGAATGATATTTGAGACAAATTTTTCATTTGCAGAGTTCCTGTAGTTTGCATTTTGTCACTATTACTAGGAACAGGATAAGAAAGACTATTGTTATGCTTTCGGGTTTTTGAAAACCGATGCGTTTTTCATCATATTATTGCGTTTTATTAAAGCATTTTTTAATCCGTGTTTAAGTTATTTATTGAACTGTAGTTTCTCAACAGAAAAATTTCCAATTACAAAGAACAAAAATATCTTATCCAAAAAATACGCACACAACTACCAGTTTTATAAAAGATAAAACAAAACACTTCATTGAAGTAGAGAGAGATTAGGGTAAACAAGACCAGTTATTGACACCCTTAAAACAATATTTATACTATATAAGTTCATGGAAAAAATAGTTAAATTAGTTCAATCAAGTTGAAATTCATTGTAACGTTTCCTGAATTTAATTAACTTTAACTGAATTTAATCCACTTTAAGCTGTGAATAAAGGGTTTCACATAAAAAATTATCCCTGGAAGGTATTTTGCAATATATTGAGAATAAATAGTGCAAAATCGGTTATTGACACCCTATGGATGAGTAATTGACACCAGTTATTGACATTCCTTCATGCTTATTTAGTTTATTTTTGCAGTATAAATGGATTTATGCAAAGCCTGAAACTGAACACTGACATTAAAGCTTATTTTTTTAAATTAAAGATTAGGGTGTAAATAACTGCCTAGTTTATCCTACTTATTGAATTGAAATCCTTAAAATATATTAGCGTTAGAGAAAGAATTATGCAGTTTAAAAATTCAATTGTAGCAAAATTGTTGCATTCATTCTTTTTTAAATGTTTTATGAAAATAATTTGTAAGTTCTGGCGACATACCAGAGGAAGTTGAAATCAATACAAGAAATTAAAAGAGGCAAATCACTTTTGTTGTATAGGAGGTTGTAAAAAGGTTTGTAAAAGCAAATGTCGGAGCTTTAAAGTAATGAAACTGATATAATTTCGCAAATCAGAAGATTACCAATTCTTAAAGTAAGTATATCTCAAAAATTTATTTTGTTTTCTTCCAATATCCATGATACGGCAGTCGTACTAAGGATTCCAAATTACAGATCTATATTCCAACCCCGATCTAACATAAACATTAAATAATAAAATTATCGTGCTAGTATTAAAAAAGTTCTTGTTTTCATTATAAATGTATATTTACGTTGGTTGAAACATCTGCTTAATTTTTTTAGTTCAAATTTTAGATTCTTTCGTCAATGCCCTTTTTTCTGTACCGTCACTTGAAAGAAAGAACAAGATGACACGAAAAATGGTATGCTTTCAGTTACACTGAAATTAGTAAAGCTGAAATCAGAGTTTAATATAAGCATTAGATAAGGCTGTTAGCCAAGTTTCTACTGCACGCTTTTTACATGTTATGTGTTCTAATTTCATGTGTAACCCCTGGCTGTATTTTCTCTTCGTCAGCAAAACTTTCCTTGGGTGTATATCCATTTAATTGACGGAAAAAACATTGATTGGTTGAGCTTGTCCAGTCCTTGCCCCATAAAAAATCCAAGAAACTAATCATCCTTAACCATTTAATGTATAAATAACCTTTTAGCGCAGATGCCACGCTGGTCTGCTATTTATTTTGTTTTGATCGCATAATTTATCAAGCATTGGAACATTTCCTATTGCGTGCATTCTGTCATGAGTGATAATAACGAAGTATATCTCTGAAGCACCATTATGCAGTGCATCAGGATTTCAAGAATGGAGCTAAGCCATTTTATGCTAACTTATTCACACTGAAGAGTAGGAGCTAATTTTCGAGAAGAGGTGCACAAGAAGCAGATTTTTAATAAAAAAAAAGAGTAAAGAATAAAAGGATAGGCCGGAAATCCCCAGGATTGAAGAAATGCTCAATGTGCACATGTGTGTTAGATGTTAACAGGAAACAAGACACCTGTTACTAACGTTGTGGAAGGGGATACAATTGTGACACATCCGCCCCATGTATCAAAAATGAAGAAAAGTGCCACAGAAAATTAAGATCAATGTCATATAACCCACTGTTACCCAACTCCAATATCTGTGATACTTAAGTATTTCGGGTGTACCAGAAAGAGTGTTTTTACTTCATATGCTTGCATGAAAATCAAACTTATGTTCACGTATTCTGAGATCCTCTACTTCACTTGGAGAGGTTTGATTAAAGGTGAAGTCTTCAGAAGTTGAGGCATCGCAAAAAATACGATTTGTATGAGTGGTTTCTTAAAACAAAGTCATGTTTGGAACCAAAGTGCAAACCAGAACTAAGAAACTTTAAAAGAGCTTTGCTTCTTCTGGGTAGAATTTCGGAAGGAATTTTGCTTAAAGCACTCAGTCAGCGGCAAACATTCTTCTTTTTGTGTCCACCTCTAGCCTGAAGCAGTCTTAAAAGTAACAAACATGAGCATCTATCTGTAAACACACTTCCAATGTTATTACAGGAATTGTCTTTGCCTCACTGCGTGATTTTGAGCCTTTTCAAGGAATGGCTGGGAGATCAGTATTGAGTTCGTGTAAATCTTTGTGTAGACATCTACCATCTCCCTAGACACATCTTTATTTTATATCTTGAATGATTATTTTTAGTGATAATTTCAAGCCAATTAGCCAAGGTGTTATATGTTGGATTGGATTGGATTGGACGCCGTAGGCGGACACTGTTTCACCTGTGCGGCTTTCAGCTATATAGTCCGCCTTACGGAGGAGTTTCGGAGATTAGGAAGAGCCTAGCAATCCATAATACACAAAAACCTTCAAGATAGTACACACAAAAATAATAGGTAAGTGAAGGGCAAAACATATACGCACGAAAATACAATATGACCTAACAAAACGGATTTCAAAATTTGTTAAATTTACAGAGAACAAAATTATAATAATAATATAATCCATATACCATAAACGGTAACAATACACAATGAATAAGGATACGTATTCATAATAAAAAAGGATTTCTAAGAGAAAAATGTCTAAAAAGACAACTATAAAGTACGGATATACCAATTTCGTAAGAAAAGCTAGATTATTTCGAGAACTTTCGACTACTCAGCCCTTCAGATATAATCAATGTTGGAGCTGAGAAATTCCATCATTTTTAAGGCTTTGGGATTGATCCCTGACCGTCACCAATAGCCCGTTTTGTTGCTCCAGTGTGACGTTAATTAAAATACCTAGCATCATTTTAAAGATTTTGTGGAAGGTGGCAGTGTCTATTCTTGGCAGTACTTTGGCACCAATGAGAGTAGTTTTGTAGAGAAGGTTTCGCCAAGCCATATATAAGTGTTATACGTTGGCTTCGTGATGCGATAACTTTCGGTGTGCTCACATTTGAAGAGGTAGTGGCTGCGTCGCCTATTCACAAGAACAAACGGAGCTTTGTTTTTAATTTGTACAAATAGATCATGATCCGACATAAACCATATGAAGTGTTTGTAGAAGCGATTAAGATCCCAAAGGAGGTAAGTTTCTTGGTACGTTCGCCCCTCAGGAAGCCGGTATAATTGCCTTACAACTTCTGCATTAAGTCTAGTTTTAATAGTTTTAATAAATATGAATAAGGTGGGGAATCAACAACCCTACTCTATAAATTGGAGAAAGTTCCTCAAAGTGGTCAGCCACCTCTTCCCCGGGTAGGCCGACATGAGCCTTTACCCAGCTTAGTCCAAAATAGCGTCCATGAATTTGGGCATATTCTATTGCAAGCCATCAGTCGGAATAAATTTAATTTTTCTTTTCGTCCCTTGGGTGAGAAGGCAGCCCCTAAGGTTCATTATCCTTGGTCGACGCCATATTTCGTCACTAATACTAATACAATAATATGAGGGCCTCTAAACTGTTAAAAAATGAATGGAACTCTTTTATACATCTCTATATACCACCTATGATGTAGCCATATTGTTTTCCAAGGACGACATATCGGGGATATGGTTGATTTTTTTATAGCGTAAGAGCCCGATCTGACCAAGCTGCTCCAAGCAATGTTTTCGTCGTGTACATACATGCACAAGGAAAGTTTTACTGATACAAAAGAGAGAAATACACTCAGGATAATTACAGGAATGAAAACGATACATAGGCAGGATAAAAAAAATCAAAGTATATTTTGGAAATTAGTCCGCCTCTGGTCAGTGTAATGTGCATTTGATTGAGATCAGTAGAACAAGTGTATTTCATGTAGAGGCAATAATCAAAGTGAACAACCGTAGTGGACTCCGTCTAAAAGCATGCTTTTAAGAGTGAAAATTTCAAATGCTTTCTATCGACGCTTTCCTGAGCCCCATTTGCGTCCATACACTTTTTAAGTACCCCAGTGTATGTATAACGTCTATTGTACCTTGTCAATTGATTGGGATTTATGGCACAAGGGTCATATTTGGCAAAGCAAGGTTTCCGTCAAGAAAATGGATGTACAGACTCAGATAGTCCTATTAACACAGAAGAATAATACACCTAGGATAATTACAATAATCGTACCGATACATGGATATGATAAAAATTTTCAATGGCACATTTTTGAAGTTAGCCTTCTTCTGGTCAGTTGATTGAGTTCAGTAAACAAAGTGTATTTTATGTGGAGGCAGTATTCAAAGTGAACAACAGTAGTGGGCATTGTCTTAAAGCGTATTTACAAGAGTGAAAAAATGCAGGCGGATTGGATGTTAACGGATTAAAAACGGATTGGAATCGACGCTTTCTTGAACATCATTTCTGTCCAGCTGTAAGGATCAAGCGACCACACACTTTCCATGTACTCCACCGTATGTATGAAGTATATTGTGGTGTGGCGCTTGGCTGGTTGTGTTTTATAGCGCAAGGGCCTTATTTGGCCAAACTGCGCCAAGCAATGCTCTTTCCATCAAGTGAAAGGACATACACACTCGCATAAAAACAGTTCTATTGACGGGAGAGAGAAGTACACCCAGGATAGTTACAATGGCGAAGAGAGTTGAAAATAGGTGCGTTGAACTAGGAATTCCAGACAGTATAAGCTGTCCAATTTTCATGACGCCAGAGCTCAGTGTTGGAGAGTTTCTTGCTGCTTCAGACAGATTTTCAGCTTTGTATATAAGATACTTGGACGTACCAAACTATCTCAATTTAGAGCCAACGTCAAAAGGAAAGAAAACAAAACTAAATATATACAATCAACCATTTTCTTTTCATAAACCTCCCATCAACATGGCCTCGCAGCCTTTCAAACCCCATTACACTGAAATAACAAGCCCAGTTCAATCTACAAAAAGAAAACCGTGTTTTGACAATCCGAGGGGTCCGCTTGTCTGAAGCAACAGTCCACCGTGAAAAAAAAAATTTAAGACGAAAGCCCCAACACACCACTGATTGCGCGGCCCGTCCATTCGTTCCGGTCGGCTGGCGACCGCTTACGCCCCGGTGACGCCCCTTCCGAGGCAGGCCCGCTCTTAGAATGGTCAACAGGGCTCGAAGAACACTCTCGGTGACTTCTTTTTCTTTCGATCGGATCCACGGAGTGGAGGAAATGAGAGTCGACAGAGAATCACCGTGTGAGTCTCTGGGGTTGATATCGGACGTCACTACCGTTTTGCTTCTAATGGATGGAAGCAGGAAGATGGAAAAAAAATAGAGATGGGCAAAACTGTTATTTTTCACGCTAACAGTATCAAATGTTATTGTTAATTTGTGATAACAGTTAATTAACAGTTTGTTATCAATTAGCAACTAAGTTTAACAGTTAATCACTGCAAGAAATTAACATCAAAGGTTAATTTTGATAGTTATAAACTGCTTTAATTAACCATTAAATAATTTTAAAATATTTAGAAATTCCAACTTTTTATTTTTATCAAATATTCTAAATTTCAATTTCTAAACAAAATTTAATTCGACTTAAATTGCTTACTGCTATCTCAATGAGATTCGACAGAGAATCGCCGTGTGAGTCTCTATATCGGACGTCACTACCGTTTTGCTTCTAATGGATGGAAGCAGGAGAATGAAAAGAAAATAGAGATGGGCAAAATTGTTATTTTTTACTCTAACAGTATCAAATGTTATTGTTAATTTGTGATAACAGTTACTATTGACAGTTTTGTTATAAGTTAGCAACTAAATTTAACAGTCCTTATTAACTGCAAGAAATTGACTTCAACGGTGGATTTTAATAGTTATTAACTACTTCAATTAACCCTTAAATAATTTTAAAATGAGAAATTTGAACTTTTTATTTTTAGCAAATATTCTTATCAATTTTAATTTTTTAAACAAAATTTAATTCGATTTAAATTGCTTCATTGCTATCTCAATGAGAGTAGACAGAGAATCACTGTAAGTCTCTGGGGATAGGACGTCTTTACTTTTGTTTGAAAAAAAATGGAAACAGGAGAAGGAAATAAAGTAGAGATCGGCAAAACTGTTCTTTCACAATAACAGCATTAAATGTTATTTTGTGTGTGATAACATTTATTTTTAAATTTTAATCTTAACAATTTTATTATCAGTTAGCAATTAAATTTCACAGCTCCTATTAACTCCATTAAATCGGCATTAATGAAAAATCTTAACAATTGTTACCTGTTTTAATTAGCCATTAAATAATTTTAAAATAATCTTCAACTTCTTATATTTATCAAATATTCTTATCATTTTCAATTTTTTAAACAGACTTTAATTCGATTTAAATTCCTTCACTGCTAACCCAATAGCATTTTTCGGTATTTTTGATAACAGTTACTATAAGTTATTTTGAAGCAAAAGTGTTATTTGAACTGTTATCAGAATAACAGTCCATCTCTAGAAAAAGTGGTGGTGAACGCTTGAAAAAAGTGTTTAAACATCGTGGAATGGTAGTGAGCTTTATAAATGGCTGCACTTTTTGTTGTATTGAGGATTGTTTTGAAAAAGGCGGATTTCTATGCAATCAAAGGAATTAATGATTATAGGTTTGGTCTCTACGGCAGTGGTTTCCAAACTTTTCAGTTCAAGGACTCCTTTGAAAATTAAAAAAATTCGTTGACCTCTTCAGATTCTTAAATTAAATGAGGCATATATAGACCTCATAAGACCATAGTCATCCTTATTTTTGACCTTAATATAGGGAGTATTAATATTAGATGTATGTTCAGCCTCTGAAAAACGCTTCACAGAACCCAACCTAAGACAACTCACTACACTTGTGTAAATAGCTGCGAGCCAGCGACTGACCTGTATTTCTCCACACCAGATACAGCGAATGATGCGTGGACGTTTACATCTCGATTTCACCGACAATAATCTTCTGCAATACAAGTTTTAAAGACATTATAAAACCTATTAGTTTGAAATTAGTTTTACAAGTAAAATTGGTTGAAACCAAAAAAATACTGGAATCTGATAATTGCTTTAAATTCAAAATTTAGATCTTCTAACGCAAAAGAATCAGAGAAAATAATTGAATGTTTTTCTTTGAAGTTCTCTATTTTGGTTAGTGAAATATTGCATGTTTCTCCTTGACCCACTGAAATCCTGTCGTGGAAGTCCGATATTCGATAGAAACTTTTTAAAAATCTTATCTCAGCGTTAGCAACTTTATGTCAACTCATCCGCCGTTGTTTCTTTTACGCATGGATAATGCAATACAAATAATATTTGGCCCTAACTTAGCCCTCTTTGTGGTTGTCTCGGCTAGGTATCTCGTCATTAGCAAAACTGCCAAGATCTGGATGGACGTAAAACCGTGTTAGAAGAAAACTGACCAGATCTTGATCTCGTCATCATTAAAAAATAGTCGATATATTGATGACGAGATATCTCGCCATTACCAAAATTGATCAGATCTCTATGAACGAGATATATCGTCTAAACCGCGTAGGAGGGTTAAATAAGGAACCCAAAAGGCGCAATTACGTCGAAATGAATGATCCAAACTCTGTCTTAGAGCTTGAAGGCACTCTTTTACAATTGTGGGGAAATGAGAAGAGAATGACTGTCCATGCTCAAGGACTAATTACGCATAGCATCTCATCTGAATGCTATCTTCAATACGAAGCATGGTGTAAGTGAGAAGAGTCTGTGATGAAGGTACCCATTGCTCATGATAAGCACCATTAACCAATCATAGTAAGAAAGTATTAGAGGTGGGAATATTCGGGCGAGAAAAAATTCGTTTGTGTTGTTGCTCTGATCTTGCAAATGCTAGATCAGGTCCATAAGGTCTTGTCGCCACAGTAGGAGAGAAGCTGCCTCCTATTGATCTTCCACCAATAAATTCATAGAGGAACTGATGCAGTCAAGCATATGAGGGAGAGTTGCGAACAAGCGAGGTAGTACAGGAGAAAGATAGAAAACACTTACCTCTACGCTCGAAAAACATACTTTTGGTGTGCGCACGTCTGATTCTCACCAAAGCAGTTTGCAATGATCTGGGGACACTAAACGGGAAGGTCCAGCGCGCTTAGCTGGATACTAATGTGTAGATGGATTCCGAGGGTCTTTGGATTTGACTAAGTATTGGACCTCTGATACAGTGAGCGCTCTTTTTGAGAGAACTCTGTTCACTACCCTCACTTGCAAGCAAGCCAGCGGTTTCACTTTCAAACCCGTTAACATTGGACAATTCAATAAAATTAACAAATCCGTTGCAATGTTATTATGAGGTCGTAATTTTAAAAAGGAAAGTGATGATGCCTCACTTTATCCTGTTTGCTGCACCTGGCCAGTTCTTCAGGCGTTGTACAAACTCTTACGAAGGTGGGAAAATGGTGAGGGAATAACAGAGCATGATCAAGAACTAACTGCGCATAGTATCTCATCTGAATGCTATCCTCAATACGAAGCATGGGGGGATGAGAAGGGTCTGTGATGAAAGTACCCATTGCTCATGATAAACGGCATTAACCAATCATAGTAAGAGAATATCTGAGGCTGAAACGATCGGGCATCGGCAGTCCCCGATTGCTTTTTCGTGGTGGATATCAAAGTTGGTTGGTTTTTGATTTTATGGGCAAGGGTCATATTTGGCCAAGCTACACCAAACACAAGACAGACAATGTCAAAGGTAATTGTGAAAGGAAAGGACGGAGAGAAGTAGAGAAAGATCACTTGGGCATCCTGGGTTCACGACCCCCCTGTTTACCAGAGGAGTAAACCTCATGGGGAAATAATAGATCACTAGGGTACCTCGGGTTCGTAAAGCCCGTACACACCTAAAGAAAATGTGCCCCAGAGGGGGTGGAAATCAAAGACTTTAAAATAAAAACTAACATCTCACTCAGATCTACTTTAAAAAATCGTTGTTTTTGCTTCAGGTTTCATCAATTTTAATGAATGAGTTTAATCAGGATGGTAGTTATTTTATTAGCGTCACACTGGAGCAACACAATGGGGTATTGGCGGCGGCCCGGGATCAAACCCGAAGGGAAAGATCCGAGGACAGCACCATGTAATTTTGAACCATGGTCACATGACGAGGTCACACCTGAGCTGGCACCGCTCTCTCCAAACCTCTCCACACCACGCCAACGTATTCAATCAGGATTGAGTGCTAGTATATTCAAGCACACCTTGTGGCAAGCCGCACATTTAGCAGATCTCCAGCAAATGTCACGACAGCTTGACGCCAGGTAACGCATGCGAAGCGCCAGGTTTCTTTGCAGACAGAATGCGCATACACATATCTGAGGTGAATTCTTGAAAGGGAGCAAAATAATTTAAGCTTTTCAATCACATGCAGATGGATTCATTTTTCCTATTATAGACTTGATGTGTCCAAGATCTAGAGACAAAGAAAACTATCTATTCTAAGGTCGTCAGTCGCCATTAAGATCATCCAAAAGTTTTAGAATTGTTAGTTTTTCATATGCTATTGTTGAATCTTGCTTTTAATAGTGTTTTAAAGAAGAAACTTGCATCTTCGAAACAGAAGAAATGAATTTCATCGTCGAGTGTAAATAATACTTCCATTTTGTATCACAACAATTTCTGGTGATTTATTTTGCAAGGGCATTTTAAACTGCATAGCGCGGACGATTATTTGTGTTACACAGAAAAACCCATATCTCAGGAAGAAAAAGTGGCACTTTTTTATTTCCTAAGACACTGCACGCACTTCTAAAGTAAAAACAATAAAAACCAATCACGTCTCTTTCCAACTCGAAAACATCGTGATTGGTCCGCTGCTGCAAGAATGCGAAAACGGCAGCCATTTGTAAAGTACGCGTAAAAATATTTTAAAATTTTAGTTCTCTTTTTCATTTTTTCTGATCCTGGAGAAATAAAAAAAGGTAAAGACGAAAACTCATTAACTTTCAGTCAATAATCTAAAAACATCTTAGAAAAGAAGTCGCCTCGTCTCTAAGCTAATGTACGGAGTATTTCTTAAGAGTTCAACACCGGTATAAAAGGCGCATAAAATATGGATAACATTATCATGGAGAGATAAGCAAGCTTTAGTCATAAACCTTACTTGGAGCGATGTGTCAACATCTTTGTAAAACTTCATCAACGATGCGTTTTAAATTAAAGGGACAAATGACACTGTAGTCTATTTTAACGAAATCGGAAATAATGATTTTTGCTTTTTCATAGCAAAGTGTAAAATTTTAGCTTCATTTGGTTTTAATTAGGTGTCCAATGGAACTATATTTTCGTAAAGAGCACATTCTAACGTACACAGGAAATGCGAGACGCCATGAAAGAATGTTAAAATTGAATGGAGACTTAGGGAATACATAAGCATGTATGTTTTAACATTTTTAAGAAATGATTTAAATTTATTTGCTACACAGTTATGTGATAAAATATCGAAGATTATTTAGTGATTTTATTATATGGTATGGCCACCGGGTTGGGTGTTGTATGCAGCAAAAAAAATGCGGTATCGACTTTGAATAATATTATGATCGATTGATAACCATATGGTGTTGACCATAGAGGAAATATAAATTATTATGAGCAATGGGTAAGCATATGCCCAGGATCATGTGACCAAATTTGCAGTAACGTGACCGTTAGATTTCTTTCCCCCATCCATTGAGTCATCATCTGATTGGTCCGCGTGACATGGTAAATAGACTAGACACATCGCGACATAGTAGTGATTGCACCATTTTAGCCGCCACTCTATAGAAATGCGCATTCACACATCTATCATGTCATAAGATATCGTCAAACGAAGTGATAAGGTGCCAACTAGGCACTCAGTCAATTCTTTATAGAGCAGTCACGTGACTACTAGTCGATATGTTGGTCACACTTTTTAAACTCCTCTCAATAGGAATGCTGTCTACTTATATTTCACGTCCATGGCATTGACAAGATTCCACTTTTAATCTTCACTTTGAGGTTATGGCACAGCCACGTTGACGCGCCTGATAATGATATCCCGAAGATGCTTAACAAGTCTATTAGTTGAATTAGGGGGATGGTGGAAACGTAACCAAATCCTTCCTCAATTGACGTCTTTTGTGCTAATTCTGGCACCAAGTTTATCATTCGATTCCAAAGTTGGCGAGGGATAAATAATCATCATCGCTTCTTTGGCTTCTGCATATGTCAGCCCCTATTCGAGACAACCTTTCACACCTATTCAGAAATCAACTGTGTGTGTGTGTGCGTGCGTGTGTGTGTGTGTGCGTGTGCGTGTGTGTGACCCAAGTTCGGCCACCTTCTCGAGGGAGCCGCACTTTTCCGTGTTTGTATTCTAGTCAAGGATGTTTAGTGGTCAAGATTGGAAAAAATTTAAATCTTCTAAACGCGTACATTTTAATATTTGGTTGATAGGGTGCTAAGAAAATAATTTTTGGGGTGGCAAAACTTCCGCCACCCAGTTCCCTATTTCAATCGAATTGCAATGCTCAACCCTCTCCGTAGTTGTCTTGACGAGGTATCTCGTCATTAGCAAAACTGACCAGATCTTTATGGACGATATATATCGTTGATCAATATCTTGTCATCTCTTAGAAGAAAACGGACCAGATCTTGATCTCGTCTTAATAAAAAAATAGATAATATCTTGATGAAGAGGTATTTCGTCATTAGTAAAATTGATCTGATCTTGATGGGCGAGATATCTCGCCAAAACCACTTGGAGGGTTAATAAGCATTGTATTCAAGATTCTTTCGAAAAGCATGTTTACGTGTATTTTTTCTTTGTGATTCACGAATCGTCGCTTAACACTTATTCATCTAGCTTCAGTATGCCCATTTGATTGTTTTTTAACTTTTCAATTATAAGATATTTCCAAAAAGTATTTCGGGAAAGGCTTATACCCATGGGCGATCTTTTGAAAGTCTTCGATTTCTTACTATTGATTTTTTATTTTCCAGATATTTTTGGCTTAACGACCCCTTGCCAAAGACAATTTTCTTCGACGCCCACTATGAACTCTCAACTAATAATAAATTGCAAATATAACTGTGCCTATAATTTTTGAATTTCTCCAATTTATGAAGCCGAGTGTAATTTTAGAGTTTCAAAAAGCTAATTTATGAAGTAAAACAACTGGAACAGTATTATAAAGCTATTTTTTAAAATAAAACATAAATTGTACATAACACACTAGATTGCTTGCTATTATTAGTAATTAATATAAATTAAATCAGTAAAATGAAAAATAATCACCAATGAGAAGGATGATGATCCTGGTGTTGTGCCACCAATTTGCCTATAATAGGTTCTATCTTTGTCCAGCAGCATCCTTAAATTTCCAGTCAACTGTTTGCAGTCGGTTCCTCTTTTTAGTTAAAAGAACCAATGACAATGCATCACTGTGGTGAGGGTGTGTGTGGTCAAGTAGAAAAGGGTTTGCTTGAAACATTTTTAAGCGACAAATTTTTTAGCATCTAAATATTGCTATTCAACACCCCTTGTTTTCCCCTGGATCCAGCGTTACCCCTCAAGATTCCTTCATCGCCTATAGAGGGGGTCGGTAGTTAATTAATTAACATCGCATTGGAGCAACACAACGTGCTATTGGCGACAGTCCGAGATCAATCCCTAAAGGAAAGATCCAAGGACAACGCCTCGTAATTTTGATCCACGGTCAGATGATGAAGTCAACACCTTAGCTGGCACCTCACTCTCCAAACTTCTACACCACACCAACGTGTGGACATTTGAGGCCACTACAGATTTAACATGCACCAGCTCCCGTGTACACTACGGTTGCTAATCCGCTGCTCTTCCAACTGGGCTACCTTAGAGGGGAGTGGGTACTTTGTGAAACAATTATCTGTAGCATAATGCACGAATTTTAAATTCCTTTCGTATGTCAGCAAAAGTGACGATAAACATCAGACAGAAAATGCAAAAATAGGAAAACTGTCTGGCTAGCCTTTCACCTTTGGACATAATCCTTAACCCATTTCCTTTCCGATCAAAGTTCAAGAGAAGTTTGAAGGCCGACATTTTTATTCATTCCCTTTTTACGCAAATATTACATGTTGTAAATTCATCTAGTTGTTCCAGGAAATGAATAATGTTTACCATTAATTCTCAGCTTCGATGCATGCGAGGGAGTTAGTTTATTTTATTTCTGGTTCCCAAAGCAGCACGAGAGCGAGCGAATTCCAAGGTGGACCGAGACAATTGGAAGGCCGGCTCCACGGGGGGCTTAGCATGCAATACCCCCGCGAGGCAGCGTCGGGGCATATTGCGGGGAGTAATTAGGAGCAGGACAGTCCGGCGGAATGCGTTCTGGACGGCCGGACAGTGGCACGCGACTCGGAAACCCGAGAGTTTGTCCGTGCAGCAGATCTGCCGCCATGGTTGACAGCGTGCGGATGGGCTTGGCTGACAGACCGAGCAGAACACGCAAAGTCCCGTTGCGGAGGCTTGGCTGCAAAGGCTTGGCGCCATTTCGCCCGCTTGGCGAATCTGCACATACTCACAAGGCAGATTTCCATTCTTAGTTAGAAATCGTGTTCAGGGCCATTTGGCCCATATTCGAAAGTAGTTTTATTAATTTATGGTTAACCCTTCAAGTTGTTTCGACGAGATATCTCTTCTCAAGATCTGACAAATTTTGCTCAAGATTAGGCAAGTTTTCTTCTAATGACGAGATATCTCGCCTATCAAGATCTGGTGAGTTTCGTTAGTGATTGCGTTTTCGATGAGATCGACACAATCACAAGGGAGTGATACATGGCACACATATACATTAAGAAAAGGGTCAAAACTCGATTATTTTGACTTGGGGACAACTTTAAGAACGATTAACTCAGTAAATACATGAGCAGGAAAGACGTCACTTTAACAGAGCTGTGCTGTGTATATGATCTAGGATAGAGCTAAAAACCTGGTGGTAAAACCCTTCTAGTGGCTATCTCGACGAGGTATCTCGTCAGCAAAATCATTAGCAGATTTAGATGTTCGAGATATCTCATCATAAGGAAAAACATCATAAAAAATCGGTAGCATCTTGATGACAAGACATTTCGTCATTAGCAGTATTGGTCTGATCTTATGAACGAGATATCTCGTTGAGACTACTTGGAGAGTTAAAACCTTTTGTTTAGTATGTGTGACTTATTAAAGTTTGAGAAAAAGTGACGAATCGAAATTACCAGTTTTAAGCCAAATGGGACAAAAATATTGTATTTAAAACTTTATGGCATAATTGTATTCTACACTCATGTCCAAAATTATCTTTACATGCATAAAATCACGGATTTCTCAGATACTGTGAACTATAATTTTATGAATTTGTGTGAAATAATACATAACATCATAACACATAAATACAAAGGAAAAATTTAAGAGCACTGCATATGATATAAAACTGTAGCATGAAACAATAAAAATGGCAATAATATGTGACAAGGAGTTCAGAAAAAAAATAACTCAGAAAAAATTAAGGCTTATGAATTTAATATGGAATGTGATATCCCCTGACGTGTACACACATATCGCTATGTGTTTTAATGCTGGCAATAACGTTGTTAACCACAGTTTGGGGAATTAAGTTCCACTCCTCCAGCAATGCGGTCTTCAGGGCATTTATATCTCTCGGAGGAGGAATGTCTCCGTGCAACTGCTTTTCCAAGGTAGTCCCATAAGTTCTCTATCGGGTTTAGATCAGGAGATTTTGCTGGCCATGGTATTCGCTCAATGGTTTCACTTTCAAGGAATTCTTCAACGAGGTTTGCTCGATGTGGACGAGCATTATTGTCCATAAATAAAAAGTCAGATCCATATGCATCTCTGAAAAGTCTTACATAAAGTTCTAAGACCTCATCCCGATATATCTGGCCGGTCACAGATCCGCTGTTGAAAACGTGTAGGGGCGTACGTCCATCGATCATTATTCCTTCCCATACCATCACACCTACACTACCGAAATGGTCAAGTTCCATAATGTTCGAAGGAAGATTTCGCATTCCTGACTCCCTCCAGATGTAAACACGTTTAGAATCAAATGTTAAACTAAACCTCGACTCATCAGTATAGAGAACACGAGTCCATTGGTGTTCACTCCAGTTCTGATGTTCTTTGCACCAATTAAAGCGATCCCTCTTTTGTGAAGACAGTTAAACACATACCATTGGCTTTCTGTCATAAAGGCCTTTTTCATCAAGCCTTCTGTATACATTTTGCCGTGATACAACAGTTCCAGTGGCGGCTGCAACCTCTGAACTTAACTACCGAGCAGTAGACTTCCTGTTACGACGGGCAGTTATTGCCAGATATCGATCTTGAGAAGCAGTTGTTATTCGTTTACGACCTTGTCCAGGCCTCCTTTCAACAGTTCCAGAGTTTCTGAAATTGTTTCCATAGCGTAGAGACTGTCTGTCTTGAAATATTCACACATCTCGCTGCTTCCATGATTGTCTGCTCTGCTTCTAAACGGCCGATAATTCGCCACTTCACAGATTCTTCCAAATGATACTTCGGAGCCATAACAAACCGTTTTGAGTCCTTACACACTGAAATCAAACGCTGTATTGCAGAAATTGACTCAGATATTAACTTTGCGCAAGGCGTTTGATTCACCGTCGGTTGACATAACGCCTTGATTTGATTATCAGAAACCGTTTGATCACTTTTGATTGGACAATGCTAATTAGGCTTGTCTTTCACACATTCCCTGCAAAAATGGATTACATCGATTGGATATTTCATGAAATATCATTATTTTTGGGTATGTAAAGATAAATTTGGACATGAGTGTACGTATAATAATAGACTTGAGTACCTTAATGTAGTGTTCTAGCTGTTTTGAATCTGGAACTTGGAAAAGTTCATACAGGTCTTTAAGGTACATTCTACGAATGTTTCATCAAAATTAATAGGGTCTGGTGGGGACCAGTAGTATACCGGCCCGTATATGCGGCGGAAGTGACGTCATACCACGTGACCAGAAGTGGGCGGGGCCACGTGACGTCACAGCGTGACGTCATCCAAAAGCGGAAGTGACGTATTGTTTGTTTACATTTGGACTTGGATTTTTTTTGTCATCGACTTCGTGCAGGCGTTGAGTTGTTTCAAGATGGCGTCGTTTCGTTACCATGGTGATGAATCACTCGTAGTGTCATCTGGTGGAGAAATTCGAAACTCTATTATTTTTAATTAAAAAGGAATTTCTTGGATTCGAACCCGGGACCATAGGATCCGAAATCAAGCGCGCTATCCATTAGGCTGTAAGAGAGTTAACTTAAGATGGTGAATTAATGTAGTGTTGGATTTTTTCTCTCTTTTGGACTTGTATTTTTTCTTAGTATTAGGAATGCGTTATTTTTAGAAAATGGTTTTTGAATAATTGCATAGGGGTTTTAATAAATGCTTTTTTTTCAAAATGAATTATGGCGCCATCTGGTGATTTTAAAAGTAATTAATCTAAGGAACGAATTGATTTCTTAATGTTTTTACTTTATTCATGATTAGTGACGTCAGTGTGTTTACGTTTGGGACTTGGATTTTTTTTCCTTCTGAGATTTCGATGTGATGTCACGATTATGTCCATCGAGCAAGTCTGAACTTGAAAAAGTCTACTCACAATTCTTTATGTTATGAGTATGGTAAATTGTTTACAGATCGTGAAGGCTAGGCATATTTCCGTCGATTGGAAAACGAATTAACGTATTAAAAAAAGACGAAATTTAGAAATTTTAGGTCAAAAATATACTGTGCCTTGTCAACTTGTAGCATACGAAGACGAAGGAATAAGCTATACTTTTAGCGGGTCTTCTATTACAGCCAAGCCTTGATCTCCTAAAGTATTGGAAATAAAGGGAGAAATGGAGCGAATAATTGGTGCAAGATTTAATTTTGAGTTGGTGAAGCGTTATAAAGATGGTAAGGACTGCATAGTTGCGCCAATAAAAACAACGAGAAGGACTTGGAACTTTATGCACCCATAGCGTCTGTTTCATTTGGACAGAAAAGGCAATTTGTGTTTTCTAGAAAGAACTACAATTCTTTAAAAATTGTTCTGGAAAATGGAAGCTTGCTTGAGATGAAGTATCAAACAAACCAATTTTGGTTTCACAGCTTGCCCCGTGCATTATGCCCTAGAATAAATTTAACGTTTCGTAAAATTCTTGTATAAAGCAGCGATAAACCACTTATGTGCCCCCGAACTAGAACTCAGTGTCGTACACTAGACGATATTTGGACAAAGTTGCAATTGATCTTTGCCTTTCAGAATAGTATTTTTATAAATGCTTACATCTCGTTTTTAAATAAATTTTTAGCGTGTCTTACCACATATACTGTATTTTGGATTATTTGGTTTTTTTATTACATGGTTTCATAAATTTTCTTTTAAAATGCAAGATCTGAAATGAAATTTTTCTTTGCTATATAGATTTATGTTTTTTTTAAAGTTAGATGTATTTACTCAAAAATTAATTATACATTAGATGCTATAACACCTATTTTATAGCAGAAATTTTGTTTTAAATAATATACACTTAAGTAAGAGTAAAATTTTTGAAACTTTACGAGACAAATACTATGAATATGTTTTCTTGTACATTTGAAGAAGTTATAATAGTATTAAAAAAACCATTTATTCTATAAATCTAAATTAAAATGTTATTTTTTAATTAATCTTTCCTTGCATATTATTTTTACTTTGAATAAATCTTCATAAATTTTAGTGATTTAATTTATATTATATAGATTTACAAACCTGTTTTTGGATGAAATATAAGGATTTAATATTTTAAAAATTAATGTTTTTACTTAAAATTAATTATATATTAAATACTATTACACATATTTTTAATGTTGAAGATTTTTAGAAAACATTTTACAATTGAAACATATACATTAAATATTATGACAAACACTTAAATGCAGATCCATAAGGGAATATTGGAAATCTTTTTAATGCTTACACCTTTTCTATTCTAAATAAACTTTTGCTTGTCTTACCACATACACTGTATTTTGGATTATTTGGGTTTTTTTTATTACATGGTCTTATAAATTTTCTTTTTAAAATGCAAGATCTGAAATGAAATTTTCGTTGATTTTAAGATTTATGTTTTACTCAAAAATTAATTATACATTAGATGCTATAGCACATATTTTATTGCAGAATTTTTTAATATTATACACATAAGTGAGCGTAAAATTTTTGAAACTTTACAAGACCCATATTATGAACATGTTTCCTTACACATTTGAAGTAGTGAAAAATAGTATTAAAACCCTTTATCCTGTAAAATATAAATTAAATATTATTTTTAATTAATTTTTCCTTCCATATTATTGTTTACTTTAAATAAATTTTCATTCATTTTAGTGATTTTTAGAAAACGTTTAACAATTGAGAGAGAGAGAGAGAGAGAAATATATACTTTAAATATTATTACAAACATTTAAATGCAATTTGCTTTCTATTTTTTAATTTTACAATTGAGACATTTTTAAAAGTTTGGTTCTTAAAGTGCGTTTTATGCATAGTAAAAAAATTATTATAAAAACCTGTAAGAGTAAAAAGAATTTTATACATTAATTTGAAACTTTACAAGACCCATACCATGTTTCCTTGCACATTTGAAGTAGTGAAATATAGAATTAAAAACCATTTGTCCTTGAAGATCTAAATTAAAAGTTCTTTTTCTTTAATGCTTTTGCAAACCACACATTTTACTAAATATGAACTTCCTTTTATTTATTTGAAATCC
This sequence comes from Meta bourneti, assembly GCA_933210815.1. NCBI lineage: Eukaryota > Metazoa > Arthropoda > Arachnida > Araneae > Tetragnathidae > Meta > Meta bourneti. Next base: position 87,606,920 of record OW119929.1, read on the forward strand.
TTATGCACATCGTACAATTTAAATTGCACAGCAAAATACCAATACTGTACGAAGCTATGAAGTATTTTACAAGATACTTTGTACTGTTTTCTTAATTTTAAGTGTTCTACATTGCTATATTAAATGGATAGTAAGTGGGTTTTCTGTTTTTGAAAATAATGTGTGCACATCTGTGCTGCTAAGCAAATTAACTTTTGCCCTTTTCTTGATATTAAATGCATAATCTAAATATTTACTCACACCGCTGATAGTTTTACCTATGAGTAAAATTAAATAATAGCTGAAAATTTTAAGTATTAATGTGAATTTTAAAATGAACAAAAATTATTGAAATAATGGATTAAATCTGAATTCTATGTATTCTTAAAACAATCTCTGCAAATCCAGCAGACAATTCTTAAACAGATTGAAGGAAGCTACATGGAAACAAGGTAAATTATAACACTTTTTAATAGTAAAAACATTATGATTAATATTTTTTACAAAAATAATACATTGTAGTAAAAAAAAGAACTTATTTTTACATACTTGCATTTTTTTAAGAGACACATATTTCCGACAAGCCAATTATTCAATGCCATCACCTCAGCTATGGGGCAATGCAAATTATTTTTGTGATGACCACATTATAGTTTTTGGATATCTTTGTTGCTACTTAGAGCACATAATGCATAGAATTTGGGACACCCATATTGTTCCAAGTTGATATTCGGAATATTCAATGCATCTAAGCGTTTCTTTTCCACACAACCACCTTTGTAAGCAATTAGGTACTGAGTGGCCCTCTTGGTCTGCTCGTACAATTCTAAAAGCTTAGTCTAGACTTTCTAAGGGAGCACAATTTGCTATGTCATGGAAATGAAGTGCACATACGTAATTTTTAACATATCACAGTTGTACGATTTTGGCACTAAGTTTATGCTCAGACGATAAGTGAAAACGAATACTTGAAGCTACTTGCGATTTTTACAGCATTGTATACGTATTTACATACTAAGAAACTTTTCTTGAGTCTGAAATCCATCAAAATCCACAATTGCACAAATATTAAGCATTGCTATTGAAAAGCGTTAGCTGTTCTTGGAAAAATAATTGTAAACTGGAGGCCACGAAGAACTGGACTATATAACACCATACACTTACTAATCATACTAATCAGTAAAGTTAAAATTTATCTTTTGCGTTCCATTGTTACTCACAAAAGATAAGACTAAGTGAAGAATGTACATATTCAGAAAACATGTGTTTGTGATAATGCACGAAATAAAATTTTATGTTGTAATACAAGATTTTAACGAAAGGATATACTTAAATGTGCGTGTGATTTTTTTTTATTCTACCACGTTTATGCGCTCTGAATGCAATTCAATTCTACGACTAAACTTGAGCAAGAAAAAAAACATAACCAAATATAATTTATAAGATAAACGTATTTTGACTTTCTTTAAAATGAGAATTTTAAAGTATACTGAATTCTCTTAATTCTGCAGTTTTATTTTTTCTAAAATTACATCAACAAATTGAATTATTTATTTGTGGGCACACACAAGTCTTTGCCTTTGTTGAAAGGAAACTAGTATCTCTGACAAGTATCAGATTTTTAAAAATTGAGTAAAAGAACCTTTTTTCATGGGATTTAACTCAATCTGCTCCATAATTTTATACTTAAAAGTAATAGAGCATAATATAGTTAAGGAAAATGAATAACCATTATGCAAATTTGAAGCCAAAAGTTCCAAGAATGTCTATGCGTCTATCTACGTTTAGAGATTGGCCAACGCACAGACGTTGACATTAGGGACCTAGCCAAAAACGGACTGTATTATACCTGTGTCTTGGACGTGATCAGGTGCTATTGGTATGGCGAAGGGCTTGAAAAATTGGTAAAAAGAAGATGTAGTGAGATCCGAACACAAAGTTTTATCCAAAATGTTTGGTAGCCCATAGATGAAATTGTACAGGTGCTGGATGAAATCAACAATAATATCAATGGTTTTAGAAAAAAAACGATGCATAGCTTTACCCCTTATACAACGACAAGGACGAACGACTGTAAAATTTGCAAGGAATCGGAAAATGAATGCTACTTTACAGCCTTGCGGTCATCTGGTGACATGCATGAGATGTACGAAGAGTCTTTCAACGTGTCCTATGTGCCGAACCAATATTTTACATAAAATTAAAACGTACATTTGTCACTAAACTGTCTATTTATTAGTACATGTAGTAGATGCAATTTCAAGTGATATACTGAACATGGTGAGGAAGAAAATTCAATTGTAAAAGGGTGGTATTGAGTTGAAAATTGTTAAATTGGCACAAGTGCTTCAGTAAAAAGATTAGTAAGGAAGTTTGAGACTCTAAAACCTTAAGACTCTTTATTAAGGAAAAAAAATCGTGTAGGAAAGACTTATACACCTTATAAATATATTGACTATTTTAATTATTAGTCGTTTGTGGATTACATGTTAAACCTATTTACTAAAGAATTTTAAAGAGTGCCTTAAACAGGACTTACTAAATGCTTTAGGAAAGATGTGTAAATGTACTCTGTAATGCAAGAAAGAATACTTGAATTAAATATTCATTTTGAGTGTTTCTTTCTTTTAGGGGGCTTATTAAAACTTTTGTTAAAAGCATTTTAAAATAATGTTTATTAATTTTTTAAAACTTTTTTACTTTACTGCTTAACTTTTTTTATTGTTACTGTTGAACTATGTTTTACTGCTTAACTTTTTTACTGTTTAACTCTTTCTGTTTAACTTTTTTAGTGTTTAACTTTTTCTCTTTAACTTTTTTTATTGTTTAATATTTTTTCTGTTTAACTTTTTTTTCCTGTTTAACTTTTTTCACTGTTTAACTTTTTTTATTGGTTAATTTTTTCTATTTAACTTTTTTTTTAGGTTTCCTGCCTCATAATCGAACATGTACTGTTTCCTCCCATCCTCCTGTTTTCTGGTCTTATTATCCTCCTTATCCAATCCTCGGTGTTTTCGAATTCTCACTTTTCTAAATCAAAATATATTTTACCTAAGTTTCGAATAATGAATCCAAGGAGAAATAATCATAGAACATAGATATACATACAAATGATATTTTATTTAAAATTACTATATTGTAATCCAGGCATTCTTTTCAGCAAACATTTTTGTAACATTCATTTTCACAAGAATTTTCGAAATATCCTGAATAATCTTATAGACCTATTTTTATAGTAGAAAAAAAACATTAAGCAGTAAAAAACCAATTGAAAAAGTTAAACACTAAAAAAGTTAAACAGAAAGAGTTAAACAGTAAAAAAGTTAAGCAGTAAAACATAGTTCAACAGTAACAATAAAAAAAGTTAAGCAGTAAAGTAAAAAAGTTTTAAAAAATTAATAAACATTATTTTAAAATGCTTTTAACAAAAGTTTTAATAAGCCCCCTAAAAGAAAGAAACACTCAAAATGAATATTTAATTCAAGTATTCTTTCTTGCATTACAGAGTACATTTACACATCTTTCCTAAAGCATTTAGTAAGTCCTGTTTAAGGCACTCTTTAAAATTCTTTAGTAAATAGGTTTAACATGTAATCCACAAACGACTAATAATTAAAATAGTCAATATATTTATAAGGTGTATAAGTCTTTCCTACACGATTTTTTTTCCTTAATAAAGAGTCTTAAGGTTTTAGAGTCTCAAACTTCCTTACTAATCTTTTTACTGAAGCACTTGTGCCAATTTAACAATTTTCAACTCAATACCACCCTTTTACAATTGAATTTTCTTCCTCACCATGTTCAGTATATCACTTGAAATTGCATCTACTACATGTACTAATAAATAGACAGTTTAGTGACAAATGTACGTTTTAATTTTATGTAAAATATTGGTTCGGCACATAGGACACGTTGAAAGACTCTTCGTACATCTCATGCATGTCACCAGATGACCGCAAGGCTGTAAAGTAGCATTCATTTTCCGATTCCTTGCAAATTTTACAGTCGTTCGTCCTTGTCGTTGTATAAGGGGTAAAGCTATGCATCGTTTTTTTTCTAAAACCATTGATATTATTGTTGATTTCATCCAGCACCTGTACAATTTCATCTATGGGCTACCAAACATTTTGGATAAAACTTTGTGTTCGGATCTCACTACATCTTCTTTTTACCAATTTTTCAAGCCCTTCGCCATACCAATAGCACCTGATCACGTCCAAGACACAGGTATAATACAGTCCGTTTTTGGCTAGGTCCCTAATGTCAACGTCTGTGCGTTGGCCAATCTCTAAACGTAGATAGACGCATAGACATTCTTGGAACTTTTGGCTTCAAATTTGCATAATGGTTATTCATTTTCCTTAACTATATTATGCTCTATTACTTTTAAGTATAAAATTATGGAGCAGATTGAGTTAAATCCCATGAAAAAAGGTTCTTTTACTCAATTTTTAAAAATCTGATACTTGTCAGAGATACTAGTTTCCTTTCAACAAAGGCAAAGACTTGTGTGTGCCCACAAATAAATAATTCAATTTGTTGATGTAATTTTAGAAAAAATAAAACTGCAGAATTAAGAGAATTCAGTATACTTTAAAATTCTCATTTTAAAGAAAGTCAAAATACGTTTATCTTATAAATTATATTTGGTTATGTTTTTTTTCTTGCTCAAGTTTAGTCGTAGAATTGAATTGCATTCAGAGCGCATAAACGTGGTAGAATAAAAAAAAATCACACGCACATTTAAGTATATCCTTTCGTTAAAATCTTGTATTACAACATAAAATTTTATTTCGTGCATTATCACAAACACATGTTTTCTGAATATGTACATTCTTCACTTAGTCTTATCTTTTGTGAGTAACAATGGAACGCAAAAGATAAATTTTAACTTTACTGATTAGTATGATTAGTAAGTGTATGGTGTTATATAGTCCAGTTCTTCGTGGCCTCCAGTTTACAATTATTTTTCCAAGAACAGCTAACGCTTTTCAATAGCAATGCTTAATATTTGTGCAATTGTGGATTTTGATGGATTTCAGACTCAAGAAAAGTTTCTTAGTATGTAAATACGTATACAATGCTGTAAAAATCGCAAGTAGCTTCAAGTATTCGTTTTCACTTATCGTCTGAGCATAAACTTAGTGCCAAAATCGTACAACTGTGATATGTTAAAAATTACGTATGTGCACTTCATTTCCATGACATAGCAAATTGTGCTCCCTTAGAAAGTCTAGACTAAGCTTTTAGAATTGTACGAGCAGACCAAGAGGGCCACTCAGTACCTAATTGCTTACAAAGGTGGTTGTGTGGAAAAGAAACGCTTAGATGCATTGAATATTCCGAATATCAACTTGGAACAATATGGGTGTCCCAAATTCTATGCATTATGTGCTCTAAGTAGCAACAAAGATATCCAAAAACTATAATGTGGTCATCACAAAAATAATTTGCATTGCCCCATAGCTGAGGTGATGGCATTGAATAATTGGCTTGTCGGAAATATGTGTCTCTTAAAAAAATGCAAGTATGTAAAAATAAGTTCTTTTTTTTACTACAATGTATTATTTTTGTAAAAAATATTAATCATAATGTTTTTACTATTAAAAAGTGTTATAATTTACCTTGTTTCCATGTAGCTTCCTTCAATCTGTTTAAGAATTGTCTGCTGGATTTGCAGAGATTGTTTTAAGAATACATAGAATTCAGATTTAATCCATTATTTCAATAATTTTTGTTCATTTTAAAATTCACATTAATACTTAAAATTTTCAGCTATTATTTAATTTTACTCATAGGTAAAACTATCAGCGGTGTGAGTAAATATTTAGATTATGCATTTAATATCAAGAAAAGGGCAAAAGTTAATTTGCTTAGCAGCACAGATGTGCACACATTATTTTCAAAAACAGAAAACCCACTTACTATCCATTTAATATAGCAATGTAGAACACTTAAAATTAAGAAAACAGTACAAAGTATCTTGTAAAATACTTCATAGCTTCGTACAGTATTGGTATTTTGCTGTGCAATTTAAATTGTACGATGTGCATAAGGATTTCAAATAAATAAAAGGAAGTTCATATTTAGTAAAATGTGTGGTTTGCAAAAGCATTAAAGAAAAAGAACTTTTAATTTAGATCTTCAAGGACAAATGGTTTTTAATTCTATATTTCACTACTTCAAATGTGCAAGGAAACATGGTATGGGTCTTGTAAAGTTTCAAATTAATGTATAAAATTCTTTTTACTCTTACAGGTTTTTATAATAATTTTTTTACTATGCATAAAACGCACTTTAAGAACCAAACTTTTAAAAATGTCTCAATTGTAAAATTAAAAAATAGAAAGCAAATTGCATTTAAATGTTTGTAATAATATTTAAAGTATATATTTCTCTCTCTCTCTCTCTCTCAATTGTTAAACGTTTTCTAAAAATCACTAAAATGAATGAAAATTTATTTAAAGTAAACAATAATATGGAAGGAAAAATTAATTAAAAATAATATTTAATTTATATTTTACAGGATAAAGGGTTTTAATACTATTTTTCACTACTTCAAATGTGTAAGGAAACATGTTCATAATATGGGTCTTGTAAAGTTTCAAAAATTTTACGCTCACTTATGTGTATAATATTAAAAAATTCTGCAATAAAATATGTGCTATAGCATCTAATGTATAATTAATTTTTGAGTAAAACATAAATCTTAAAATCAACGAAAATTTCATTTCAGATCTTGCATTTTAAAAAGAAAATTTATAAGACCATGTAATAAAAAAAACCCAAATAATCCAAAATACAGTGTATGTGGTAAGACAAGCAAAAGTTTATTTAGAATAGAAAAGGTGTAAGCATTAAAAAGATTTCCAATATTCCCTTATGGATCTGCATTTAAGTGTTTGTCATAATATTTAATGTATATGTTTCAATTGTAAAATGTTTTCTAAAAATCTTCAACATTAAAAATATGTGTAATAGTATTTAATATATAATTAATTTTAAGTAAAAACATTAATTTTTAAAATATTAAATCCTTATATTTCATCCAAAAACAGGTTTGTAAATCTATATAATATAAATTAAATCACTAAAATTTATGAAGATTTATTCAAAGTAAAAATAATATGCAAGGAAAGATTAATTAAAAAATAACATTTTAATTTAGATTTATAGAATAAATGGTTTTTTTAATACTATTATAACTTCTTCAAATGTACAAGAAAACATATTCATAGTATTTGTCTCGTAAAGTTTCAAAAATTTTACTCTTACTTAAGTGTATATTATTTAAAACAAAATTTCTGCTATAAAATAGGTGTTATAGCATCTAATGTATAATTAATTTTTGAGTAAATACATCTAACTTTAAAAAAAACATAAATCTATATAGCAAAGAAAAATTTCATTTCAGATCTTGCATTTTAAAAGAAAATTTATGAAACCATGTAATAAAAAAACCAAATAATCCAAAATACAGTATATGTGGTAAGACACGCTAAAAATTTATTTAAAAACGAGATGTAAGCATTTATAAAAATACTATTCTGAAAGGCAAAGATCAATTGCAACTTTGTCCAAATATCGTCTAGTGTACGACACTGAGTTCTAGTTCGGGGGCACATAAGTGGTTTATCGCTGCTTTATACAAGAATTTTACGAAACGTTAAATTTATTCTAGGGCATAATGCACGGGGCAAGCTGTGAAACCAAAATTGGTTTGTTTGATACTTCATCTCAAGCAAGCTTCCATTTTCCAGAACAATTTTTAAAGAATTGTAGTTCTTTCTAGAAAACACAAATTGCCTTTTCTGTCCAAATGAAACAGACGCTATGGGTGCATAAAGTTCCAAGTCCTTCTCGTTGTTTTTATTGGCGCAACTATGCAGTCCTTACCATCTTTATAACGCTTCACCAACTCAAAATTAAATCTTGCACCAATTATTCGCTCCATTTCTCCCTTTATTTCCAATACTTTAGGAGATCAAGGCTTGGCTGTAATAGAAGACCCGCTAAAAGTATAGCTTATTCCTTCGTCTTCGTATGCTACAAGTTGACAAGGCACAGTATATTTTTGACCTAAAATTTCTAAATTTCGTCTTTTTTTAATACGTTAATTCGTTTTCCAATCGACGGAAATATGCCTAGCCTTCACGATCTGTAAACAATTTACCATACTCATAACATAAAGAATTGTGAGTAGACTTTTTCAAGTTCAGACTTGCTCGATGGACATAATCGTGACATCACATCGAAATCTCAGAAGGAAAAAAAATCCAAGTCCCAAACGTAAACACACTGACGTCACTAATCATGAATAAAGTAAAAACATTAAGAAATCAATTCGTTCCTTAGATTAATTACTTTTAAAATCACCAGATGGCGCCATAATTCATTTTGAAAAAAAGCATTTATTAAAACCCCTATGCAATTATTCAAAAACCATTTTCTAAAAATAACGCATTCCTAATACTAAGAAAAAATACAAGTCCAAAAGAGAGAAAAAATCCAACACTACATTAATTCACCATCTTAAGTTAACTCTCTTACAGCCTAATGGATAGCGCGCTTGATTTCGGATCCTATGGTCCCGGGTTCGAATCCAAGAAATTCCTTTTTAATTAAAAATAATAGAGTTTCGAATTTCTCCACCAGATGACACTACGAGTGATTCATCACCATGGTAACGAAACGACGCCATCTTGAAACAACTCAACGCCTGCACGAAGTCGATGACAAAAAAAAATCCAAGTCCAAATGTAAACAAACAATACGTCACTTCCGCTTTTGGATGACGTCACGCTGTGACGTCACGTGGCCCCGCCCACTTCTGGTCACGTGGTATGACGTCACTTCCGCCGCATATACGGGCCGGTATACTACTGGGACCCCTGGACCAAGCAATGACTCCATTGATAATTTGCTTTAGTTTATTAGAAGTATCGCCAAGTATTTCCTGAAATATTCAACTATACTACATTTGAACAGGTGTTCAATCATAATTTTGGTTCTTCTTATTTACAGTACTCCATGAAACATAGCTTAATTATCCGTATTTAAATGGATAAAAATCAATGCATTCAATTCTGAAAACCTATACTGAAATTCCGAATTTGATATGCTTCACAGAAATTTGTTTGGAATTGATCCCGGACCGTCTCCAATAACCCGTTGTGTTGCTCCAGTGTGACGTTAATTAAAATACCTACTTACCTACCTAAGAAACTTGGCCAGAGATGTTTTGATTGAGAATTTTTATAGTTAGTAATGAATATTTAAAGCTTCTTATATCTGTGTTATCTATAGGTCTGTATTTTCTAAAAGCAATAGGTAAAAATAGTTATAGTAAAATGTTTAGTAAAAATGCATTTTTTTAACAGACATGCGAATTTGCAATACTTTTACACAGTAGAATAGCCAAGTTTCTTTTCGCAGGAACAGAAATTTACGCCAAATTAAGATATAATTAGAATTTTAGTTTCCCAAAAAATCTTATATTTGTTCAGTTGATTAATTTTAAAGTAGGGTAATAAGTAAAGTCAATTAAGGTTTCATGTAGGTATAAAAAATAACACATTTCGATTGATTCGGGTACAAAAATCCTTTTTAAATGGTTGCTTGCCAAATTTCATGACAATTCGATAACATTAAATAAATATTTATTAATTTATAGGCCAGTTTTCTTAAATACTTTCAGCATAGTTTTGATAAAAAGCTATCAATTATACAGCGTTTAATCTAAAATGGTTTTAATGAAATTTCAGTTTTCTCTCAATAGCCCGTTGTTGCTCCAGAGTGCGACGTTAATTAACTACCTACCTTCAGTTTTCTTTCATGTTAAACGAAATAAGCGTTTAGCAAGACATGTGAAAGAGCACATTTTTACTAGAAAAAAGTACTGATGGAGGTGTTAAGTCACACTGCTATAAATACTATACTATTTTTAAATTAATTTTTGTAGTGGTGTATAATTTCACCATAATACTACCCCTCCAGAACTTAGAAGTGACTGTATTTGATATATGCTACCACTAGTTGACGGATTGCCAATTGTGGAAGATTGTGAGGGCTGTTTTATGATCACGGATGTACTTCCGTATGCAGGGTCCGTATGCAAGGTTGTGCAATGGATAATCGACAGTTTGATTGTCTTGTGTTGCCTTCATCAGCCGAGTGTGTGCCGCCGTGTGAAGAGTGAGGCCGCGTGATAGGAATAGGAGCATTGATGTTATCACAGGGCTAAAGACAGTTGTTGGAAGTGATTAGCAATTCAATTCTTCATCGCGTATCATCCATAGACTCGCGCGCTGATGGAGGCGAGCGTCTCCTGGCTTGTTTAATTCTTTATTTTAAAGAGCTTGTGTTCATATCACGTCTTCGAGTCACAAATTTGGTAAGACGTGTGAAAGACAGTTAAACTTTTCTACCAAAAAGCATTTCATGGTGGCGCAGGGTGGATATATGCACATTGGCCGAAGGCCCTCCATCTCCAGGTCTGTATGTCTTTTATGTTGACTGAATAGATATTAGTTTAATATAATATATCGTTAGGTATAATTCAGGACTTAGAAGTCGAGCAGGTGGGAGGGTGCAGTTTGTAGGTTTGAATACCCTTCATAAAAGTGGCGTTGTTTCGACATTAGATCGCATCTGACGTGGCTGGTAAATGTATTGGCGTCATTGCTAAATGAAAGAGAGTTATCCCAGACAAGCCATACTCAACAATTTGGAATGAGGAGTTGCGTGGTCTACTATAAATAGTATAATATTGTAAGTTAATTTTTGTAGTGGTGGCTAAATTCACCAAAAGATAATCCTTATGTCTAAGTAGTTATAATTATGAAAAGATTATTTACATTACCTCCGAGCAATAATCCTGATTATTACGAACAAACTAAACAATACTTGCGAGCCACACACGGAACTACATGACATTATTCGAGTATATATTCCATTATATTTTTAACTTAAGAACAGCCCTTGCTGGTGATTTTACTTAAAATTTTAATGTTCTCATCGACGTTAACGGAGTGATACGATTTCACCGATAGCCAACCTGTCTTCTAAATGACTCCCCTTCTTGGGCTAGACTAAGCTTTTCAGCTCAAGATAGATTCTATAGTAATTGCCATCAGATAGAAAGAATTCGAATAGACAGAATTTTTTTGTGTCCGAAAAATTATGAAAGATATTTTTAGCTATTTGAGAAATAGTTGTTCTCGTTGGGGCCAGGTTTAACACAAACAGGTCCACAAATATCATGAGCGTAAGACAAAGGCCGTACACTTAAAATTAAGCAGTTTTAGTGAATAGATTGACTTCAGGCCCGGATATGTCCCTCCAAATATTTTTTCAAGCTCCCAGATGAGATACGGTCCTCCGAATAGATTTAACTGGCCCACAGTTCAGATACAATCCTCCAAACATTTACCCGACCCGAATATTACTGATACAGTCATCTAAATATTTTATCACATCCGCAGACTAGATGTGGCCCTCCGAATAGGTTTACCTGGTCTGCAGACGTATATACGGCCCTCCGAAAATATTTACGTGGTCCGCCGGCCAGATATGGCCCTCCGAAAAAGTTTTTCGGCCCGATTCGGATACCAGATATTCTAGAGGATATTCATTCATAAAAAAATATTCTTATAAAGTAGTTAATGAAAGCCTAGGGTTACTTCGCAAATAGCTACATTTAAATTTGTGCAAGAATATTTAGATATTCTTGTTCCATTCAGTTATAGCTGATTGTGAAAATCGAATTTTTTCAGCTGAATTCTTTTCATACTTTCTGTGAAAGAAATTTTTTTGTACTATTTTAATTATAAGTCGCAGTCTAAAACTTAACACTTGATTAAAGTAAACACAGCTAGATGTCTGAAAAGGGATACTCTGGTGGATTACGGAATTCTAATGAATAGAAGAAAACGCCCTTTTGTTTTATAAAACATCCTTTCACAAAGTGGAGTGTTGTTTTTAAGTTCATCGGTTGTGTATAACAAATTCCGCTCAAACTTGTTCTTACTGTTTGATATTGTCGTAGTTGGTAGTTTGTCGTAGGTAGTTTGAGACTGGTGTGTTAAGATTCCTTTTTAGTTTTGGTAAAGGCGAGTTTGTTGAAAAGTAGGATGGTAGGACAGCAATTCAATGAACAAAGTATTTGTGTGCAAGGCTATTAATTTAGATGTCCTTTTCCACCTCTTCTTGGCTTTGGATCCCTGTTTATGTAGGTATTGCAGAAACGTTTAGGCAGACTTGGCAGCAAAGAACGCAACGATACAACTCTTATTTCAAATATCCAGATTGAACAGATTGAACCCATATTGAAAAAGGAAATAAAATCATACTGACAAGATTCCTGCAACGAAGTCCAAAATATGACCCACTGCATCCAGTCATCCAATACAAGTTACCATGACATCTTGGTACATGAGTCCAGCACATTGGCACCGACATCAATGTCTTCAATAAACATGAAGCGCAATATGCATAAAAAAAGGATTAAAATGCGATTATGAATCTCATAGTGCAGTCAAAATTTCCCTAGTGCAAAACACGATGTGATTGTTTTACAAAAGGGAAAGAGGGACTCAAACGGCTTTATCTAGATTGTGAAGTGGGAACATTAGAAGCATGAAGTTCCTGGATGGCCAAGACGCCTCTAGTAATCATTCTTTCCTATATTGGAATGAGCCTCCAGATTTATTCCAGAATCCTGTTGGTATAATTTCTTTGAGGACGAATGACTTGTTAGACTTGGTTTAGTAGACGGCTAGACCTGGAGGAATAAGGAACAAGATGTGCTCCAAAGTCTGTTCTTCAGGCAGACAAGACATGAATCTGCACACCGGAATCAGCAAAGTGAAATCTGCAAATAGGATTGAGTGACAATATGGTTCATTAATGCAAAAGTGGCAACTTTTCTGAGGATCTTTCTGAAATATATCAGGTTATTCGGATCTTGTGGATTCCACAATTCAAACCTAAGGAGAAAATTCGTAGCGAAATTTACAAGACTTCGTATATGCCTTACTTATGCCACTTATTACTCGGAGATTCTGCTCCTTTTGTGCTCAACTTGTCGTCATTTTACTGTCAGACACACTTTGACTGAGTGTAAAGCTTTTAACAACCATAAACGAATTCGATTCGGAATTTCCAATTCAACCTTCAAAGAACTTTTGGGTAGGTAGTTGAATTTACGTCGACCTGGAACAACACAACGAGCTATTGGTGACGGTCCGCGATCACTCTGGAAGGAAAGATCCGAGGACGAGGACCGAGGATCCAAAACCTTGTAAGAATTTTTGGGATATAAGTAAAACAGAAATTTATGTGTCATTCATCACTGACCTCCATTTTGAAAACTTTAGGGTTTGTGATTCGACTAATTTCAATTTGAAATCGTAAATTACTAAATTTATTTTTATTAGTTTTCTTTATTTACGTTTAACCTTACAAGTGGTTTCGACGAGACATCTCGTCGGTCAATATCTGACCAATTTTGCTAATGCCGAGGTATATAGTCAAGGTATTGCCGATATTTTGGTTTTGACGAGATGAAGAACTGGTCAGTTTTTCTGACCAGTGGTCTCGCTCATCAAGATGTGGTCAGTTTTTCTAATGACGAGATACCTCGTCGGGACCACGATCAGGAGGGTTAGAATTATGCTGCTTTGTGTTTGGCGTATCTTGGCCAAGTATGACTCCTCACGCCCTAAAACCCCACCAATAACCTCTCCTTGAGAAATATTTTTTGTTTTATAATCACTTTACGGTTATTCTTGCTACTTGGTGACTAATTAGTGGGAATATTGATTAGAGTCTTAGGAAAGGTAGTGATAGAACATGAAATACGTGTTACTTTATAGCAAAACTGAATAGCAATTGAGTTGTCTTCAATGAAGGATACCAGGTGATTGATAGGAAATCACAAGATGCCCCAAACTTTTTAAGTACAAGCAGTACTAAATTTATAGTAAGATTTTGAGAAATCGAATAATTTAATAATAGTTTAAATTCAATATTTTGCTTCTTTTATTTGATAGTTACAATATTCGAAATGAAAAAATTTGAAAGTTACAATTTCTTCAACAAATTCCTAAAGCTCTCTCACCTATATTCCTATCTTGTATATAAATCAGAACCTTTACTCTTATAAACTTTTAGTATTTGACATATCCAATTTTATCTTCAAAATCTATTTTTATTCGATATTCTCCAACGACAATTTAAAAAAATTCCAATTTGATCACGAGTTATAAAAATAAAGTGCAAAGCTTTACAGATCATTCAGATTATGTAAAGATGGACAGACAGTTGAGGACTTAAACTTTTAAGAAGTACGAGAGGTCGTAAAATTGTTTTGAAGAACGAATAAAATATTTCATCCTGCAGGTGTGCAGCACCTTAAGGACACTTGTTTGTTCCGACGCGCAGTGTAATTGTGAGGTGGGTGTGTCGTGTGATGCTTTTAAAAACACTCCTTTCTTTGATTTCGACACAGATCGTACGAGAACAAACACGAAACTGAAAAAAAAACAAGAATCGGTATATCACACGCCAGTGTGGATGACGCATCGGTCGTTAAAGAGATACCTCAGACAGCCTCTACTAGACATCATCAAAATCAAAAATTGCGCATATAAAGTTCAGTGGTCCTTTCATCTTTTGATATTGTGTCAAGGGTAACACACCTTTTTACCTCACTAGAAAAGAATGCTCATATATGGATGTTAACTATTTAGTGATGAAACGTTACTGTAACCTTATATAAACACCTGAAAACTATCAAAATTTGAACAGTTTAAACAATTGTTGATTTCAGAAACTTATACAAAAGACAATAATCCTTAGGTAGAATAAAAATGCTGCTTAACAAAGATTTCTTTGACATTCCGTTTTCTGTATTTTCTCACCTGACAGTTTCCTCATTTATGGAACCATAGTCCATGTCCATAGTCCATGTACTTTGACGGAATTTAAGAGACCAAATAATTGCTGCGATTCCGCTTTAACCCTCCAAGTGGTTTTTAAGAGATATCTCGTCCATCAAGATCTGACGTTTTGTTAACGACGAGATAACTCGTCGAGATAAAACTGCTATATTACTCCAAGGCGATGAAGATCCAAAAAAAGTGGGAAAAACAATTTCCCTTGCCCAGATCTGATGAATACAGATTTTTACATCAGAGGCTGGTCACTACAGGGCAGTTTTCGATTCAAAGATAAACCATCAGGAGGGTTAAAAATATGTGTAGCCTACTTTATCCTTGCGAAGCAATATGCGCCATGGTTGTTAAAGGATACATTATTGAATGAGTTCTGGCATGGAAGGAAGTGATTATTTGACAATGCATATAATAACGTTATGGAAGCCGAAGTTTTTTTTTTTCATTTGAAATTCTAAATACCAAGTTTTACGCTGACCTTTGGGCTCACGAATGGACAACGGTTGAAAGCGTTGCTCTTACAAAAGTGGTAGTGAAGCTTGGTTACGAATTCGAATCTCGTATGTGCCGATGACTGCTTGAAGTTTTCTGGTTTCTTCAAGACGACACGGGCCAGCTTCCCAAAGTCTTCTATGAAGGCATGTCCCTCCACAGTTCACGGTGGATGCAATACGGCAGCACCTCCCGTTGTGTCCCGGTATCACTGAGTTTGCTATTTTCTCGCAATTAATTCCTTGGAGGTTTAACCCTCCAAATGTTTCGACGAGATATCTCGTCCAAGATCTGGTCAATTTTGCTAATGACGAGATGTCTAGTCCAAGATCTGGTCACTTTTTTTCTAAGGACGAGATATTTCATCCAAGATTTGATCAATTTCGTCAAGGACGAGATATCTCGTCGGGACAAAACTGCCCTATTACTTCAAGGGAATAAAAATCCAAGTAGGAAAAACAAATTGTCCCTTGTCCAGAACTAGTGACAGTTTGGAACAGATTTTTGCACCAGAGGCTGGCCACTACAGCGACCCGAAGATAAACTACCGGTAGAGTTAAGATCCATTCAAGTTGGCATTAGAAAATACTTTTGCTAACTGTCACGAGAGCTAGTTTGTTTGCAGATTGACTCATTTCAATGGGTCTCATAAGTTGGAGTCAAGCTGTACAGTTGATATACTATCTGTTACGGAACGACGTTCAGGTGAAGAATAAAGGCCAAAATAAGCAACACCGTATATTTTATATCAATCTAATGGCCTGCTATTTGCCAAATATTCAACAAAAAACTTATAAAAACAATACTAGGGATCGTCCTTCTTACCTTGCTTATGTTCCATGACAGAAAATTGGATTGCTGAAGCAATGTGATACGTGGCCAATATTGCAATTAAATCCGTTGAGGACTCACCGTCAACGAATATAATTTCAAGCTGAAATGAAAACGTACTGAATCGGCAATGCTTTCGAATATCTTGAAACCGTTCTTCAGATTCCCCTCAGTTTCCCCATATCAGATCAATAACCAATCAGCAATTATTCCCATTAACCCTCTAAATGGTTTTGACGAGATATCTCGTCCATCAAAATCTGATCAGTTTTGCTAATGATTACGTTTTTGATGAGATACCTCGTGGAGAAAACCACCAGGAGGGTTAAACCCCTAATTGTGCATTAATCAAATCCATTGAGTTAGGGCTGCAGACCTTACACTGGAACCAAGTTAATCGCTTCCCAAATACAGCAGATCTTAAATGCCTTGCTGGATGTTTTGAGAAAGCTGAACCACATTAGGGTGTCAGCTAAAAAACTAGGAAACTCCTCCCAATTCCTCAGTGAATCCAGTTTGCAACCAAACTAAACTAACACCAGCACACACAATCCAGAGCATAGGAAACACATAAATCTAGTCCTCATTATCAATCCGATTTGATGAATGAAAATTCCTGTCAACAGGGTTACGAAATAATTCACGCCACTAAGGTGGTCCCACATCATAGATGACTAGTTTCCTCAATCCTTCCCCGAATCCGGCTTGGCACTTAACAGAGTGGTGTAACGTCGCCAATCCCTGATCCAATGTGGTAACCCTTTTTCGAGAGCGAGAAGGATTTGGTGCGAGGCAGCGGGACGAACGTTTTCCCTTTCTTTTGGCAGGTACCAACCTCACATCCTGGTAAGAATAGGCACCTGCACACCAGAAATCTTCTCACTCCCCTACCCCCTACCGGCTTCTTTTTTCTCGTTTGTTTTTTCATTCATTCTTATTCTTGAAGCGCCAGAGTTTGACACTTTTCTCCTGTGTGTTCGGTTCGATTATTTATGCCAATGTTTCTTTAGTCTCCTGTTATTTTTTATTATCATTCTCGCGGAATAAATTTGCCAGAAAGAAATCTTGTCCGTGCTCTTCTGTTGTGCGCGCCTTCCGAGTTTGAAAACTCGAGTATGACTCCGAAAGCACGCGATTCTTTGGAGTTCTTTTCTTAAATCTTTTTCTTTGTCGTTTCCGTCTTTGTGACGGAATTTCAATTTTTGACTTCAAATGGCGACTTTTTTATTTTAAAAATCACGATGCTTTTGTTATGTCGCGAACTGCCGATGGGTTTATTGTTTACACACTGCCGAATGGAAATTTACATTTCTTGCTTTCTTATAACATCCGTGATTTTAATTTCAAAATAAATTAAAAATAGAAATTCTAGGCAAAAAGAAAAATTATACAAAAGTGAAGATGACGATGGAATTGTCTCTTTAATATCCCAGTATAATGGTGTTTTGAAAAGAGATAGAACAGATGCCGAGAAGGGAATGTGTATGTCCATTTACTTCACGTAAAGAAATATTGGTTGGCGCAGTTTGGACAGAGCAGCTTTTGCCATAAAGAAACCTAACCAACCATAAAAGCAACACAAAATATAAAAACTTACTTTTTTAAGGGGACGAAACCATATCCTACCGTATTTAATGGGGTAAAAAATATTTTTTATAAATTAATGTTTTAATACGATACGTATTAACCGTCCAAATGGAATCAACGAGATATCTCGTCCATCACGATCAGAGCAAATTTAATGACGAGATATCTCGTCATCAAAATATTGCCGATTTTTTGACGATGACAAGATCAATATCTGGCTAGTTTCGTTAATTCGAGACAACCACCAGGGTTAAGGTGTACGTATACACTAGGAAACTTAAATTTTGGCTCTAAAAACCCAGATTTTAACAAAAGGTCATTCGTTTGTGCTTAAAACCACTTTAGTGCGAAAAATATCAGATTAAGCTTGTCATTAATTATCTAATTTAGATGTAATTAACTAATTAGCACGTTTTTTGAACAGTGAAATCTCAAATTCTAATTGGGTCAGAAAGGCAATTCCTGTTGGAACTTATTCCTAATATTATATTTCATGTTTTGACCCTTAATCATGCTGCTAGAGCAAATAAATTTTTTTGACAATTTGTTCCACCCATGAAGTATAAAAAATCAAGACTTTTTCAGGAATTTTAACATTAAAAATTCATTTCCCAACTAATAACCCTGACTGAGTGTCAAGCCATCTACTGTATTATTTAGACTATAATGAAACAAAAATAACTAAAACAGATCAATTCATAGCTGAAGTATCATCGCTTGAACCAAGCATATTGCAAAAACAGTTCTTCAGAAATTGAATTTAAAGTTTTGGAAACATGTCTGTACATGGAGGCAATACTTAACGAAAAACCCTTGTAAAATAAAAATAGTTTCCGAATATTTATAAGATATAGGTATCGTTTGATAGCTAGAGTTAGAAAATACTTTGAAGCAATACACAATATCGATATTCCTGTCGATTTCTTGATTTGTAGTGTGTGCATACACCTTAAAGTACCAGCACAAATAATTCATCATCCAGTTATCCAGCACCCCTTCACATCTGCACTTCGGACTCCAATGCAAGGCTAGATGACTTTGATGATAAACCCTCCCGAATTAAGAAAACGTATATCAAGTACTCATTGTTTTAACTTGCACAAACGTATAATTTTTTCTCAGAACTTTTAAAATATAGACAATCAGCTAGTACGCTAATACAAATCGCTTAGAAAGCAAATTTTTAAATGTGTATTCATTTTTTCTTAAATGTGATTTCTATTTGTTCTCTGATGTTAGTAAGTATAAGCTCGAACCTACGAAAACCTTTTATTCTGCTATAAAATTCTTGTATTGGTCAAGGTCAAAACTGGACGGAAGTCGTGAATGGAAAAAAATGCGTTTCGGAACAGATATATGCATGTGCTCTCCTCAGAAGGTAAAAGTCCCTTAAGCAGAAGTGTGAGCGTCACGAGATTTCCAAGAATGGTAGTGTTGCTATTTTCCCACAACACCCATAATGATTACATAATCACATCGATTGGTTGAAAGACTCATACGAAAGATACTATTGGTGAAGCTCAAAAACTGGTTAGAAATCATGCATGAAAAGATTTCAGAACAGATATATGCGTGTGAACCACGCGAAGGGTTAGCACACTTGATCGATTTTGTGTATGTTATAAAAAATTCAGTTAGAACTGGAGAATGCGTTCGTGGTAAGCCTACTCCGTCACTTAACTCTAGTTAAGAAACAACAAAACTAGTTAAAACAAAAATTACTTTTGATCAAAACTGAAACATGTCACTGCGTTTCGGACATCGATTATTGAATGTGAATAAAGTTCCCCTCGGGTGAAGTTTGTCCAACTTGGTTCCTTGAATCGTGAAGGAAGAGTAAAAGTTTGATCACCGGATACGTATGCTCTAAATCTATGGATATCTTCCGAGAAAGTCGGGCACCAGTGTTTGCAGAACCTGAGTATGGTGCTATCGATACTATCATGCGTTTTCAATGCCGTCCGCGACATGAATGACTGTTTCCGCTTAAACTAGTGACTAGTCGGACAATTTTCTTTGTTGCTAATTTGCAGCACCGTTATTGCAGTATTAGCTGCCTACATGCAAACAGCATCAAGCTACCCCTCTTGAAAAAAAATTGATTTTGTTAAAACTCCTGGTGGTTGTCTTGATGAGGTATCTCGCACTAGTTGGGCCACAGTAGCCCGGTTGGAAGAGTAACGAACTAGCAACCGAAGGGTTGCGAGTATGAATCCAACCACAGACCGTCGTGTACAAAGGGGGCTGGTGCACATTAAACCTCTTGTGGCCTCAAATGTCCCCACGTTGGCGTGGTGTGGGAGTTTGGAGAATGGGGTGCCAGCTCAGGTGTGACCTCGTCATCTGACCGTGGTTCAAAGTCACGTGGTGTTGTCCTCGGATTTTTCTCTTCGGGGGTTGATCCAAGTCCGCCGCCAATATTCTGTTGCTCCAAGCGCAACGTTAATTAAAATACCTACCATCTCGTCACTAGCAAAATTGAGCAGATCTTGATAGACGAAATATCTCGTCAATAGAAGAAAACTGACCCGATCTTGATCATCATCACAAAATTGTCAATACCCTGATGACGAGGTATCTCGTTATTAGCAAATTGGTCTAATATTGATGGACGAGATATGTCGTCGAAATCACTTGAAGGAATGAAAAACGCTTACCCTTCATCAAGCACGTACCAAGAAAATTATTTCATATGGCCCATTCTTTCTCCCTGTTCCCTAAATGTTCAATGAACATCGCGTCAAAGGAAGGTTTCGGATGCATTCATTTACCTATGTAATTTACGAAACCGATTTTCTCTTATGAAACTAGCTTCAGTGTGTATTTTTCAGTTTTTTAATTCCGAAATCTTTTCGGGAATAATTGAAGCACCTTGAGGTTAGAGGTAGGTTAAATATAAAATAGGTAGATGGTTGAATAAATATCCCACTGAAGCAACGGGTTAGTGGCGACCGTTAGGGATCATTCGCGAAGGAAAAGATCCCAGGACAACATCTCGCAATTTTGAATCACTGTCGGATGTCGACGTCAACACTTGAGTTGGCTCCACACTCTCCAAGCTTTCGCGCCACATCAATTTAGGACATTTGAAGGCCATGACAGATTTAACGTGCCCAAGTGCTCCACGTATATGATTGTCTTTGGTTGGGTGGAGTTTCGAACTCGCAACTGGGCTACAACAGCTTTTCAAGCCACGTGGGCTCTACTCTAAATGCATTCTTGTCCTCGATGAGTTCTTTTTGAAAAAATATTCGATTATAAATTAAAACCCAAATATCGATTCATAAGTGTCTTATTGCAATCACAAAACAAACCAAGAAAGAGTCTATACATGCATTTCACTAAGTGACACAGAAATCGGCATTATTTGTTTATTTGCGGCTGGCAACAATGGATATAAACAATATAAAATCGACCATTACGGGATTCATTCTACAATTTTGCCGCTTATTTCAACTGTATTTCATTTGAGCTATGAGATTGCATAATAATGTTAAAACTACACAGTAGACAACGCCACTCTAATTAAATTCTTCAACAGACTGAGTTCAGAAAACAACGGGAAATCTGGAAGATAGAAATTGGTGCACAGAAAAGAACACATAAGCAAAAGTAACAAAAAATACTGAATCACCTTTGAACAAGGGAATAGGATGCCAATTGAAGTAGACATGCAGATTCTAATTGTGGTAACATGAGGTGTGCTTTTATGTCGAAAACACTTTTGAATGGCGGTAGCGCTTCTTCTTTACCATCGGGGTGGACAGGCTTAGTTGAAAAAGTGACATGTGGAAACACTATTCCAGAACATTATATTTAAACTCCCGTTTTCCTTTGTGACTTATGTCTTGATGATTGTGGACATATTGCTCCAACAAAATGTCCATTGACGATATTTAACTCTTCATTAGTCGTTGTTTTGATTGGTTGGTTGTTTTTAGATTTTATTGTGCAAGGGGTCATAATTGGCCAAGCTGCACCAAACACAAGGCAACGTCAAGTAAAAAATGTCGTGAAAGGTAATCAAGAGGGTTTTAGAATAAAGCAATTTGATGAAAGCAGAAAAATATCGTTTGGTTATCCCGGGTTGGTTGGGTTTTTATGGCGCAAAGGCCATGCTGGGTCAGACACAAGACGTACATCACCAAGTAATGGACATACACAAAATGAAAGTTTTACTGACACAGAAGAGATAAATATAGAGAAAATATGAAAGTAGAAAGAGCAATGGTAACTTTTTATGTGCTCCAAGATAACGTGACTCAAACTAGTAGTAACGTGACCCTTAGATTCTTTCGTCTGCTGAATAGAAACGAATATTCATCATCTGATTGGTCCGTGGGACGAGAGAAGACGGTCATTCATTGATTCATCATCTCATTGGTCCGCGCGATAAAGTAGTAGACATTTGCAAATTCACATTTTTTGTCACCACTCTTGGAATTGAACCTGCGCCGCCAACATGGGTATCCTGGGAGCGCGACTCCCATGTTTACTATAGACACTAAACCCCATGGAAAAAGAAAAGATCCCTAGAGTAACTCGGGTTCGTGAAGCCCGTACACACCTAAAGGAGAGATCGTTGTTTTGAAGTTTAGCATTTTTACTAAAATGATTCTTCACATCGATGCACTTTGAAGTATAAAATGCTTCCTCTGCTGCTCATATACCCCTCATAAATCACAACAAACAATCAAACACAGATGCGTGGATCGTGAGTTCGAAAACCTCCAACAATCAACTCCACTCAAAAGCGATTTGAAATGAACTTAGTAATTTCCCACCAAAAGATGACGAATTCTTTTCCGAAACCTAGTCAAAACAGCCAGTCGCTTGCGTTTACTTCCTATCAAATCTGTTTACTCTAGCTCAGGAGCGAATCGCAAAGGGGAAAAAATCCCCGATCCCGCATTGCACCTCAAACTAGAAGACATCCGTGAATCATAAACAACAATCTCCTCCAAAAGCGTATATTTAAAGCCGAATTCAACACACATTTGCTAAACTGCAAAAAGCTGCACAAAAATGTATCCACTTCATTCAAGACGGGTAGTTACGAGTATTTCACGGTCGGTTTAACAATGAAAAACAAAGCGCAAGTTCGCTCGGCATTTTTCAAAAGGGTTTGCCGATGATTTTTGCGTATTCTTTGTGCTCATCGGAGCGTGAGAGAAGGGGATTTCAATACCAAATGGGAATTATAAACAAACAAGTCCTTTCGGTCGCCTGTATTTCGGATGACATGCGAGGTAAATATGAGAGATTTGTTTATCTATCTTGAAAGTCATTTTTGAAATTCGAGAGCGCGTTGTTGGGAGTTGGAAAAAAAGCAAGGTATGAATTCATATTTTTCAGATGCCGATTAACTTTGATGCATCTTGGCTGTTTGAGAATTGTAATGCCTTTGAGAAAATGGCTTTTTTATTAAAAGGGAGTTTTGAATCTCACTATAAATTAATGACTCTGAAGTTTTGTTGCATGACATGATAGAAAAGTCTGTAAGGATGTGCTATTTTGTTGGATTTTTTAGGAACCAGTGGGGAGTTCGAACAATCAGGAAAAGCAACATTTACAGAAATGATTTTAAAATAATATGTAATTATATATATATATATATATATATATATATATATATATATATATATATATATATAATGTGTAGCTTCCCAACTTGGAGTCCAGATATATATTCAACTTCTTAAAGAAATATATTCTTAAATAGTAATGAAACACATTTATATTAATGGTTGAAATTTCATCGAATTTGCACTAAAATATCAAACAATGTTTGGTAAGTAAACCTCTTTAGGCTGCAATAAAAGTATTTGAAATTTTTTGAATTCATAAATCTCATGTAACTGCATATGAAGAACTTCAGGCAACATAACAAGACAGTTTTCAAATTTTTCAGGAAAGCAATTTTCAAATTTTAAACCATTCCCAAATCGTAATGGTTTGTCCTTTATTCAAGAGATGTGTGGTAATTTCTTAAACTTTTTGCGAATTAAACACTTATTCAAACAATCAGAAATTCTTTTTATTATCTTCAATATTTTATTTTTAATTATGTTTGATTACAGAAACCTATTTCTATGGTTCATCACTATCCTTTTATGTGTATTTCACCTAGGTCAGCGTTTTATTCAGATTGATGTAAAATTTTTGATACATTCATAAATCCATAATCATAATTTCATACCCTGAAATGAGATATAGCATATTCAAATGCATATAATGCACAATATGTGAAAAACTAATAGTGATACAATCTATTTCAACAATTTTTTAAAAAGTAACTAAAGATAGAAAAATTGATTTTTGTGAAAACTGTCAGCTGTCAAGAGAGCATGCCGTTTACATAAATTTTTATTAATTAAATAACACTTAGAAATAATATACCGTTGTGTTGCTCCAGTGCGAAGTTGATCAACTAGCAACCATAACCAACTTATCCGTAAGTACCCACTTTAGATACTAAATTGCAGTTTTTTTACATTCAAACTGGATATTCAGAGTGTAGACATCCGATATTTCGAGTAAGCTATTTCTCTTGAAATAATCTATAGTACTAATCAAAAGAAAACAAGATATTAATTCATTCAACCCTCCAAGTGGTTTAGACAAGATATCTCGTTCATCAAAATCTGACCAATTTTGCTAATGACGCGATATCTCGTCATCAAGATATTGCCGATTTGATATCGAGATCAAGTTCTGGTCAGTTTTCTTCCAATGACAAGACATCTCATACTTCAAGATTTGGTCAGTTTTGCTAATGACGGGATACAACGTCGAAACAACCACAAGGAGGGTTAAAGACATTTACAAATATACGGTACCAATTAACGTCAAGGTAGGTAATCGAATTTACGTCGCAATGGTGCAACACAAATTGTTGACGGTCCGGGTTCAATCCCGAAGGGAAATATACGAGGAAACATTTCTTAACTTTGATCCATGGTTAGAAGACGAAATCAACATAAAAAATAAGTGCAGTTGTAGTGATGTCATGATGAAAAGACTAGACTCCAAATCTATCTCCGAAGTATATCTAGGTGCAGTGATGGAACAGGAATAATTTTAATCTTCATAACAATTCTTTACATTATTTAGAAACGTTAATCCCTACATCATCTTAGGAGTTGTATGATCATTTGAGCACAAATTGGCGAAAACGTGTCAGTCTGCGTTACCCATAGCAAGCCACATGCTGTGTTGTTTGCTGCCATAACACACTCACCTTGAACTGGAGAGGACATGCCTTCCTAGAAGATTTTAGTGTCGTTTAGAAGAAACCAAGGAATTTCAAGCAGTGAATCCGACTTCGGCACATACGAGATTCAAACTGGTAATCAAGTGCTACGGTCTATCATTTTCTTAAGAACAAAGCCTTTAGCAGTTAGGTAGTTTGCTGCTCTTTTTGAAGATTTCATCCGATTCGTCGAACATATGTGTCGGTATGATAGGTAAGTATTTTAATTAACGTCGTACTGAAGCAACACAACGGGCTATTGGCGACGGTCCGTAGTCCGGTGTACGTAGGATCTAGTGCACGTTAAATCTCTCGTCGCTTCAAATGCCCTCACGTTGGCGTGGTGTGGAATTTGAAGAGTGGGCTCAGGTGTGCCCTCAGCATCTGATCGTGGTTCAAAATGACGAGGCGTTGTCCTCAAATCTTTCCCCTCAGGATTGATCCCGTACCCGTTATAGCCCGTTGTGTTGCTCCAGCGCGACGTAAATTTAACTACCTTCTATCATTTGTCAACTACATTTATTCGGATAACGTTTGGCAATTTTCCATTCAATTGAATGTTGGAATTTCTATTTGAACTATTTTTGTTAAATAATTCGACTTTATTAAGATATTAAGATATTGTCAAAGGGGTTATTAATCTTAAATAATTTTTAAGGGAATTTTTAAAAAAGCAATTAAATTATTTATTTTATCACCTATTTAATATAGTAAGCAAACACTTTGTACTTTTTATCTTGCATATGTATACGAACGAATGTATTTAAGATTGTAATACTAACCTCCCTTCAGTATTTAATTTTTTAATTTATACTGTATTCAATTTTAAATTTTACTATTAATTTTTATACTTTACTATTTAATTTTACATTAAACCACTCAATTTTATATTTTACTATTCAAATTTATATTTTACTATTCAAATTTATATCTTACTATTCAATTTTATATCTTACTATTCAATTTTATATCTTACTATTCAATTTTATATTTAATTATAGAGAGTGTAGTATTTAAATATATTATAAGTCCGTGAGTACATAGCTGAATTAAAATTTAAAACAATAGATGAAAATAGCGTTTGACTTTTAAAAACACTTCAATTTTAAAAAGATGATTTTCATATATTTTCTATTTTTCATATTGGCGTTTACAATTGGGTTCACACACGCTTGTCATGTTTATAAATAGTAGCGCAATTTTGATTGGCTGTGACAACTGATGTTTCCACCAATGATCGTGAAGCTAGACATTAGTCAAATTCTGTTAAGCTATTGTGCTTATTAGACTGCTGAATTGTTTGAACCTGTTCAATATGACGATCATTCCTGGATGGTATTTTCAATTTTTTAGACCGAGGTCATATATACTATTTTATTTTTCGGAACATGTTTTCGCCATCGAGTAAAATGAGAGTAAATCATTTTTAGATCTAAAAACCAACGTTAATTTGAAGTATACGCTTATGGATATCTGCATTTAAAAAATTTAAGGGTTCTCTTAATAATGTTCAGAAAAAAGAAATAAGAAGAATCCTTTTTCGAAAATGGAATGGGGTCGTCGTAGCTCAATGGATATGTCTACTGCGTTATCAGTCAGCTAGTTGTAGGCGGCGCAGGTTCGATTCCTTCTTGGGCGCATTTCCTCTCGTCTGTGTTAGTAAAACCTTCCTTGAATGTGTATGTTCATTACTTGCTGTTGTCTGTCTTGTGTTTGTCGCAGCATGGCCAAATATGGCCCTTGCGTCATAAAACCCAACCAAAAAATAAGAATCCGTTTTATTTTTTATAGGTCAAATGCCTTCTCATTTCGATTGATAGTTTTAATCATTTGAAGAACCTTATTTTTGTTTGTGTCGATTGGTTTTTTGTATACTTAACTTTGTCGTGGAGAAACAAAGAGCGTTGTATTTAATTTTATCTTTTTCTTAATCGATGAAATATCATAACCTATAGAGGATGTCATTTCTCATTTTACGTGTTTATCAAAATTTGAAACTAAAAAGGCATAAAAGTAACATACTTAAAATTATTATCTATATTCTCTGAAAATTTCAATAAAAATCATTTAAAAATTATTTAAATTGCAATTTTCTATACTCGTTTATTCATTCTCTTTCGTAGTACCTTCTATGGTTCAAAAATAACTAGTTACCAATGTAAGCAAATTTTAAAAGAACTAAAGGCAATTTTTTTCTCCTAATAGTAAAAGAAAGGGTTTTGTAGCACCTCAGATATCATAGTAATGTATAAATGATATTTTAATTTTAGGCAAGAAAATATTCTTGCAAGCAATACAATATTAGATACTTTATATTAAAAAACATAAATTTCAATCCAGCAGCAGATAATTTCTTTTCAACAGAGGGGTAATTGGACCGGACCACTGGGAACATCCAAGGCTCTGTACAGGATTCGTAGCAAAACCCTTCTGGACAGAGGGTCATAGCTCTGATTATTCAGCTAAGAGGTTTGATGAGTGCTTTTTGATAACTTTAGTGAAAATATAAAACGTACAAACTCAAGTATTTTCTATTACAACCACAAGTAAAAACATTATTATAAGTATAAAAACGAATCAACAAAAATTAAAAGGAAAAATTCTTAGTGTATCACATGCTGGTGATTAATTTTTTTTACACTACATTAGCTGCGTTCTTTGACCACTTTTTTTATTACTGGTCAGTTGTTTTAAATTGACCTCTTCGGTTTTTTCCTGACTTTTCTCAGAGTCGCCGTGCCCAGTGGATCTGCCCACTGCACTAGCAAACTACGAGTTATAGGCTGAACAGATGCGATGCCTGTAGCTTAACTCTGAGTGTATTTCTCTCTTCTGTGTAAGTAAAACATTTCTTGTGCATGTCCATTTACTCGACGTTATCTCTTGTGTTTGGCAAAGCTTGGCCAAATATGGCCCTTGTGCCATTAGAGCTAACCCAACCGATCAATCTAACCACGTTCAGGTGCACGCTTTACTTTGTATCAGGCCATCATTGAATATCCCCAAAATGATCGGGTATCGTGGTATCCCAGTTGGTAGAGTCGCAGAATAGCGACCAAAGGATATCGAGTTCGAAACTCGATCCAAGAAAATACCATCGTGTTCGTGGGGGCTATAGCACGTTAAATCTGTCGTGGGCTCAAATGTCCTCACGTTGGCGTGGTGTGAAAGTTTGGAGAGTGCTCCAGTGTTCTTTAATTTTCTCATGGGGTTTACTGTCGTTAGTAAATACGGGGGTTCCACACCCGGGATGCCCAAGCTATCTTTTCCTACTTTCATCAGATTATTCTATTCCACAATCACTCCCTTTTCCACGATATTTTTCACTTGACGTTGTATGCCTTGTTTGGAGCAACTTGACCAAGTATGGCCCTTGTGCTATAAAGCCCCAAAACAATCGCCAAACAACCAACCAGTCTTAACCCTCAGGGGCCCACCTCCTTTAGGTTCAAATGGGCTTCACGAACCCTAGGTACTATAGTTACCTTTCCTTTTCCTATGGAGTATACTTTATCTTGTGTTTGGCGCAGCTTGGCCAAGTATGGCCCTTACGCCATAAAACCTCAAAACAACCAACCAATGCTCACATCGATTTCGGCATCAACTGGATCCGAGCAGACGCCAATGTGCCTAAAAACACGCTCGAAACGAACCAGCCAACAACGGTAGACGTAACCACTGGTGTCACACCGTGGTTACGAGCGAGAGGGAAAAGCCATAAAAATCGGGGCCATAAAACCGAAATCTGTGGCCAGATCCGGAACCCATCAAGCGAACCGATGATCAGAGCAATCAAAACTTTAATTGGAAGTCCACAAAGGGACCCCAACAAAAGAGCGAGTAATCTGAAAAATCTAACAGGTGCCTCTTCGAATTGCCGACTTCTTTCTCCAAAAAGCTGGCTCAGAGCAGCCACTCTTCTGTCAACACCGCAGAAATAAGCCAGAGGGTGAGCGCGCGTAATAATCTAAATCGATTTTGATAAAGCAAATACGAGGCAATGTGCTCCATGTTCTTGTGTCATCAGAAAGTGTTTGTGCAGGTTCCGTAGGTTAAATAAATAAAAGACTTCATTTTGGTATTTCGGTTAATTTGATTTTGGACGGTGCAACTGGCGTGCTTTTTCTGTTTCGCTGGTTTTCATGCATGTGCATATTTCCTATGCTCGTGTTTCCAGCATTTCTGGGGGCCGTGGTAGCCCGGTTGGAAGAGTAACGGACTAGCAACAAAAGGGTTCCAACCAAAGACCTTCGTGTACAAAGGGGGCTGGTGCATATTAAATCTGTCGTGGCCTCAAATGTCCTCACATTGGCGTGTCGTGGAAGTTTGGAAAGTGGAGTGCTAGCTCAACCTCATCATCTGACCGTGGTTCAAAATTGCTTGCCGTTGTCCTCGGAACTTTCCCGTCTTCTGACCATGGTTCCAAATTACGTGGTGTTGATCACGATCTTTCCCTTTAGGATTGGTCTAGGACCGTCGCCAATAGCCCTTTGTGTTGCTCCAGCGCGACGTTAATTAAATACCTGCCAGGATTTCTGGAGTCAAAAACAGCGTCAATGTGTGCAGAAATACTAATTGTTGAGTAGGTAGGTGAATTTACGTCACACTGGAGAAACACGACGGGCTATTGGCGACGGTTCGAGATGAATCCCGAAGAAAAAGATCCTAGGACACCTCGTAATGTTGAACCACGGTAAGATGACGAAGTCAACACCTGAAATGGAACCCCACTCTCCAAGCTTCTACAATAACCCAACGTGAGGACATTTGAGGACACGACAGATTTAATGTGCACCAGCAACCTAGTACATGTGGTCTTTAGTTGGATGTTGGATATTGTTTCGAACTCGCAACCCTCTGGTTGATAATCCGTGAATCGACAAATTGGGCTACCTCTACCCCGAAATACACATTGGAGTGCAATGGCTGGCTTAATTGATAAAATACATCTATACCACAACTAAGGTAACCATTCGGATTATGGATAGAAAATAGATCAGAAAATTTACACATCCTGTGCCTTAGTCTTGAGCAACTTTATCTCTTTTTCCTCAAAACTTTAAGGATCGCCATAGCCCGTTTGGAAAAGTAGCGCATGAGTAATTAGAGTTGTGAGTTCGAAACTCGATCCAACCGACCGTCGTGTACATGGGAGCTGGTGCACGTTAAGTCTGACGTGTCCTCAGATGTCCTTACTTTGGCTTGATGTGGATGCTTATAGAGTGGGGTGCTAGCTCAGATATTGACCTCGTCATCTGACCGTGGTTCAAAATTGCGAGGTGTTGTCCTCGGATCTTTTACTTCTGGGTTAATAACGGACCGTCGCAAAAGCTCGTCGTGTTGCTCTTGTGCAACGTTGATTCAACTACCTTGCTACCCTCGAAACTGTAATGTAACTTACCCTGGATATACGTCCAGGTAAGTTTCTTCTGATTCTTCTGCCAGGTTTTCTTCTGTTTCAGTAAAACTTGCCTTCTGTGTGTATGCCCATTACTTGACAAAATTGTTTGTCCTGCATTTGCCAAACATTGGTCAAATATGACCCCTTGTGACATAAAGATCCAAATTAACCAGCCAATCCTCAAAAGGATAGGGTCCGCTATGACTTGGATTTGAGTCCATATTGGATTTACCCTCTACCCTAGCAACCCATGAGTTCTAGGTGGCGCATATATATGTATATATATATGTATGTATATGTATGTATATATATGTGTGTATATATATATGTATGTATATATATGTATATATATATGTATGTATATATATGTATATGTATATATATGTATGCATATATATATGTATATGTATGTATATATATATATGTATATATGTGTGTATGTATATATGAGGTAGGTAGGTATTTAATTAACGTCGCACTGGAGCAACACAACGGGATGTTGGCGACGGTCCGGGATCAACCCCCGAAGGGAAAGTTTTGAGGGCCACACCACGTAATTTTGAACTACGGTCAGATGACGAGGCAACGTCTGAGCTGGCACCCCACTCTCCAAATTTCCACGCCACACCAACGTGAGGACATTTGAGGACCTGGCAGATTTAACGTGCACCAGCCTCCTTTTCACACAACTGTCTTTGGTTGGATTCATACTCGCAACGCTCCAGTTGCTAATTCGTTACTCTTCCAACCGGGCTACCGAGGTCCATATATATATATATATATAAGACACAATCTATTCAAACGATGCAATAGAGAAACATTTGCACTGATTTCAAAAGCACGATGCATGAAGTAGCGTCGGACTGTCTCCAACGGTCCGTAGCTTCGCGTGACAACTTGTGTTACGAAATAGAGTATGACTCGAGTAACGTGAAATCGCTGTTCCTGACGCACAACGTCCACAACAACCTTTCAATCATCAAACCTCCTTCAGGAAAACGTTTCGTGGTCAGTTTCACTTTCCTTTACAGTTACTAAAACCGGGAATTGCATCAGGAGCGTTTTGGCGGACCAGTTTTAGCCGTGTAGCGTGGTACGGAAATCTTTTTTAAATGTGTGAACATGGCGATTTATGGCGCCAATCGTTAGAGCGAGCTTTGGCCATGAGGAAAAAGGGGAAACACGAGGTTTAGATTAGATGCTTTTATGGCACAATGGCCAGATCTGCGCCAGTGAAAACAAAAGTCAACGATGTATTCAGTGACCAAGGTTCCGAGTTGTTATTTTTTGTTTACTTTTATTATTTGTCGGTAAGATTTAAAAACTACACTCCGAAGCAGCACGGCGAACACTATATAGCATGTGAAATAAATAATGCTTATACAGGGTGAGTCTAAATTGTTTTTACAAAATAAGAGGGGTGATAGTACCCATCCAGACGAGCAATAATTAGCATGGAACATAGGGTCGCATTCCACTCTGAGAGGCAGAAAAGAGTAAAGTCGAAACGCGTCGAGCATGAACAAGTCATCGCCTCTGACGTCGGTTTGTACCACTTCTTGAATGCCACATATCCCGCACGATGGATCGGACGTGGCGGACCTGTGGCTTGGCCTCACCGGACCTCAACCCACTGGACTTTTTCTTCTGGGGGCACATGAAATCTTTAGTGTACCAGATGCCTGTGGACTCGGCTGAAGATCTCGTAGCGAGAATCGGTGTTGCCGCAGACAAAATTAACACAACAATTTAAATTAACACGAGAGCCAGTCATTCCTTCGCCGGTGTGACCTGTGCAACGACACGCGCCACTTTGAGCACTTGCTGTGAGTTTATCAATAAATCAGATTGTGCAACTTTTGGTATCGTTCATTCGCTTTCCCAACACTGTTGTAAGTTCATGTTGAAATTCTAATTTGACTCTTTTCTTCCTCTCAGAGTGGAATGCGACCCTATGTTCCATGGTAATTATTGCTCGTCTGGATGGGTACTATCACCCCTCTTATTTTGTAAAAACAATTTAGACATCCTGTATAAAGGGTTATATACACCTTGTACAGTTTCCGAAGGGAGGTATTTTAATTAACCTCGCACTGGAGCAACACAACGGGCTATTGGCGACTGTCCGGGATCAACCCCCAAAGGAAAAGGTCCGAGGACAACACCACGTAATTCTGATTCACGGTCAGATGACGAAGTCACACCTGAACTGTTACCCCACTCCCAACTTCTACACTATGCCAACATGAGAACATTTGAGGCATCGACAGATTTAACGTGCTCCATTCCTCTTTGTACACGACCGTCTTTGGTTGGATTCGAACTCGCAACCCTCCGGTTGCAAGTCCGTTACTCTTTCATGGCCAAATATGGCCCTTGCGTCATAAAACCCCACAACCAACGAACCGTTAGTCTTTCAACCCGGCTACCGCTGCTCACACTGTTTCCCAACCTGGACACAAGCATTTGAATTTTAATTATTATTTTGACTAGAGGCACATCTCCTTTAGTTGCGTACGGGCTTCACAGGCCCGGGGTGCTCTAGTGATCTGTTCTTTTTCCAAGGGCTTTCTGCCTTTATATAGAAAACACCTGGATCGCGCTTCCTGGTTACCACAAGCTATCTTTTTGTTCTTTCATCCCACTACTCTGTTTCCCAATCCCTCTCTTTTCCCCTTTCACGACATTTTTACTTGAAGTGTCTGTTTTGTGTTTGGCGCAGCTTGTCCAAATGTGGCGCCGTAAAACCACCAAAAAATAACTTTCGTCTACTTGTTTTAGAACTTTAATGTGGCATTAAGTTAAATCCATGCACATTTGCAGTATTATTTTTCTATCTATTCAGTTTTTTTTAATTTGGTCTTGCATTTGGGGCAGTTTGTCCTATTTTTGGACCATGCGCCAGAAAATCCAAACAATCAACCAACCCAAAGTGGGCACTAACGCTCCCTTTGGGCACTCAATGAATCATGGAGGAAGTGGCAATGCTGAACACAAGAGAAATAGGGAGGTTTTTACGAGCAAGAGTG
This sequence comes from Meta bourneti, assembly GCA_933210815.1. NCBI lineage: Eukaryota > Metazoa > Arthropoda > Arachnida > Araneae > Tetragnathidae > Meta > Meta bourneti. The sequence continues at coordinate 87,640,445 of OW119929.1, forward strand.
GGTAATTAGAAGTATAAAAAATTGTCATCTAAAAATGTTTTAAGCAAACACAGATATCCACTCGGCCATGTAAACGCACTCACTACAATGATTCTGTGCCATTGATTATTTTAACTAAAGAGAGGAAACTACTGCAAACAGCTGACTATATTTAAGGATGCTGCTGACGAAAATAGAACCAATTTGACCTAATAGTCAAATTGGTAGCACAATACCAGGCTCATGCTTCTCACTAGTGATTATTTTTCATTTTACTGATTTGATTGATAGTGATTACTAATAGTAATGTGTTCATGTATGCTTTGTTTTTTTATTTAATTTTAATAAATAACTATAATTTCAGTTCCAAGTTGTTTTTCTTCTAAACTAGCTTATCGAAATTCTAAAACGACCTACAGCTACATAAATATTTTGATTAAATTTTAAAATTACAGACACAGCAATACTTGCAAATTATTATTAGTTAAGAGATTTTCCAGAGAGGAGGCGTCGGGAAAAAGGTTCTTTGAAAAGGGGGCGTCTATAAAAAAGTATGGCAATTTTTATAAATTCAATGCAGTTAACATAAACTTTAAAAAATGGACATCTGAAATTGAACTTGGTTGGTTTCGTTTGACTCTACATCATCTTTTTACTATACGATGTTGGACATACATCGTACTTTACTTTATAGAGAAAGGGCTATATTGTATAGACATTCGAATTCAGATGAATTTGATAATTAAAAAAGCAGGTGCAGATAGATTAATATTAAAGCCTCATACATCCAGTTAATGGCAAAAATTGCGAGGTGGATCTAAGATGACTCAGTAACTAGACATCATATGGGCGTTACATTTCCTAAAAAGGCGTTACCTTTCGCTTATAAGCTCTCGAATCACGTCTGATGAAATTGTCGACTGCTGATGGAATAAGGGACCTTAATTTGCCTTTATTTCTAAGACAATGAACAGTGAATTTTATTTCCCGGCCAATAATATCTAACACTTTCCCAACTGGACATAGATCTGAAAATCTTTCTCGCCAAGAAAGAACATGAGTGTGTTCAAATCGATCCTTTGTGCTGGTTTAGAAGAACCCGTGAGACTAACTTTGTCTAACAGAAAGTTTTCTTCGTGGTGACATTTGCAATTCAACCAATCGTGGACCATCCATCAAAGTTTGCGCCGATGGAGGTGAGCAACATCTGGTATTCGTTAGAAGCGCCATCTGGTTTACTTTTTGAAAATGCACGTGTTCACATTACGTCTACCAGTCACAAATTTAGCAGAACGCTTAAAAGATAGTGCAATTTTATGTATTAAAATGTACGACATCATGGAAATTGGTTACATAATGCTAGTATACACTATATGGACAAAAGTATTTGGACACTACGTGTTTTTCAGAAAAAGTGCTTTATTATTCTATTTAGTAACGGGTAGGCCCTCCTTTTGCTTGTATTACAGCTGCAACACGTCGAGGCATGCTTTCCACAAGTTCTCTAAGTCTGAGCACAGGAATAGCTCGCCATGCCTCTTTCAACTTTTAAGGCTGTGAGAAGAGATTGTAGTGAAGATGGGCGTGCGTGGCGGTGTCGTACCCGTCGCTCCAGTTCGTCCCACAAGTGCTCGATCGGATTGAGATCGGGGCTCTGAGCAGCCCAGTCAAGCAAATTCACCTCATTTTCAGGAAACCAGTCAAGCACACGTTTTGCAGTATGACATGGAGCTCGATCCTGTTGGAAGAAACAACCATCATCGCCGTAGTAGTGCAAAGTGTAGGCAACGCCGAATTATCCAGAACGTTGAGGTACACGTCAGCGTTCATGGTACCATGTATATAAAGCAATAGGCCGAGTCCTAACCAGGAAAAACAATCCCATATTTGCCGATTTTCTGCAGTGTCCAAATACTTTTGTTCGTATAGTGTATGTAATCTCTTATTTGTTGGTGAAGGTATGAAAGGATACGTTCTTTACTATTAAATATGTTCAATTACAATGGATAAGGGGAAGCTATTTACAGGGTATCATCGTTACATCACCTGCTTGTCGTGCGTGGCAGTATGACACCTTCTTTACCAGGGTTCTTCAGCGTCTCCCTCTCTGAGATCTGACTCGGTCTGTCTCGTCATCCTGGATCACAAGAAATTGCAGTTCTTCTGATACTTTATGACTGGTCTGAACTGGACGTATCACTTTCGGAGCACTCGCTGCATAGCAGCTCATCTCCGCATCATAAACGGATCTTTCCCATGGGGACTGATCCCGGACCGTCGCCAATAGCCCGTTATGTTGCTCCAGTGCGACGTTAATTACCTACCTACCCGCATGAAAAGAAAAATATATGAAATGCTAATAACATAAGGGTGGGCGAATTTATAAAAATGTTGATGTAGGCGGCAGAAGAAACTTAAGTGGTAATGACAACCTTAGGGCCCGTCGAGCCGCAAAAGAGATGGAAGGTCACCCCATCCGCTGACCGCGACCGAGGGTGCTTAGGTTTAGGTAAAAAAAAATTAAAAGATACCAACAGCACGCGGTGTTTCCAGGTGATCACCCTCCCAAGTACTGACCGCGCCCGAAGGTGCTTTACTTCGGTGATCGGACGAGAACCGGTATGCTCACCATGGTATGGCCGTTGGCTCTGATACTCTATACCGAGATACTCACATATATACTATTGTGAGATAATTTTGGTAGTGGTGGCTAAATTCGACATTCTGTCGTAACCAGGAGGAATCTGTTATCAACAGACATGTTTATTGAGATTAAATGTACTATTGACAGACATACTATTTTTCAACTTATTTTCCTGGTATTAATTATAAGTTTGTTATTACGCTTCTCAAGGTTAAAGAAATCACTCTTTTTAAAATCTAAGCTCAGAATATAAACATAGTTAAGCATTCTCATTGTTAGATCGTCTCAATAAATTGCATTATATTGCAATGTCACATACCTATTAGCAGCAAATAAACGCAAACATTCCATTTAAGGCCCATTTTTGTAACGCTCGCGAGTACATTTTCATGACTCCTTCCCTTAGGATGCGGAAACACGAAACAGGAGCCTGTCCGTTCTCTCTACTTCTACACACGAGCTACTTACATAGACCCAAATGTCCTTAAATCATTAAATTTTTGTAGACAGTACCTGTACCTGTAGATAGCTTAATTTCCCCATTGGTCCATCGTCTGATGCACGCTAAAACTGTCGTGGCCACGAATGTCCTCACGTTGGCGTGGTTTGGAAGTTTGAAGAGTGGGGTGCCAGCTCAGGTGTTGACTCTTCATCTGACCATGGTTCAAAATTACGAGGTGTTGTCCTCGATCTTCCCTTCGGGATTGATATCGAACCGTCGTCAGTAGCCCGTTATGTTGTGCGGCGTAAATTCAACTACCTATCTAACCATTCTCCAATCCCCTCTGACAATATGAATACACGAAGAGTGAGATGTTATGATGAAAATGGCATTTAATATATCCTGAATGTACGATAACAATAAGGACTTCTGTATTTCATCGATGAATCATTGTCCCCTCAACATATGCCAGATTTGGTCAGATTGTCAGATCAACAGTTCGTCGGATTTGATCACATCAGTAGGATGGTCACATTGCCTCTTCAATCGGTCATCATTACAGCTTAGGCAGAAGCGGGACTCGTCACTGAACACGACACTGTTGCATCCATCACTTGAGGTTGCTGTGGTAAGTCCATAAACGTGAAATATAAGTAGACTGTTGAGAGGAGCTTCAAAAAGTGAGACCTTAAATTTCAACTAGCAGTCACGTGACTGCTTTGAAAAGTTATGCCAGATTTGGACTTTTATCACCACGCTTGGTAATATAGCATCCTAATACAGGGTAGAGGGGAAAATGCGCATGTGGATGAATATTTCTTGGGTTTCATCCAACACATTTGCGTTTAATTTATAGTATTCCCGATCATTAAATAATCAGTTATTTGTCCCTGACATAAAAATTTCTTTATTACACTGTGGATGCTTAATATTACTGTATGAAAAATTTATCATCAAATTACAAATTACATGAAATAAGGCTGTGTATGTAAACAAGAATGCAGGAAAAATCAGTTGTGTTTATAATTTAAATTTTTCATTACATTCATTAAAATTTGTTTCTTTATAAAGAGTATAAGAGAGAGGGGACAACAATATCAAATATTTGTTACATTAAATACCAGCAAAAATTCAAGCATTCTATTTTAAACTTTATAGGAAAAATATGGATTGAAGTAAATTGAAAATAACATGTTTGGCTGTGACAATTTCACTAAACTTTTTCGCACAATTCAGATGGACAAAATTTTAAAAAATTGGTGAAATATGTATTGGGAAAGCTTCAAAGGATAGCTATTGGGTTTCTAAAAGAGTTAAAACTATCTACATTGTGAAAAGCAATAATGGACATACATAGTTTTTTTAAGCTTAAATATGTGATATTGTTAAATTATTTTGTTCTGTGTTATATATTTTGTTTAAAAATATGTAAATAATGTAACTTCACGTATGTATATCTAAAATTTGAAATTCCTGGAAGCAATAAGAATTATAATTTATCTCCTAAATTTTAGACTATTGTTTTGTGAAAACTTTCAATGAAGTTTTTTATTATTAAATTTATATCTCGTTGTATAACCCAGTATTTTATAAACACAAAAGACGAATAATAAAGTATAAGCTCTTATAAATTTTCCCTTATTGTCACATTCATTTTATATAATCAGCAATTTATATATATGAAACAAAAAGTGCATCACGCAAGGGAAAAAAATCACATAAATCGTTGAAGTAATTTAAATAAAACCTTTTTCTCTTGAGTTTTGATCCCACAAATTTATCCTTTCTTCATCTATAGGAAAAGTAATAAATAAAATATAACAGAATTCTAAATTCATACAACCAGAATAAAAGTACGTATGCAGGTATTTTAATTAACGTCACACTGGAGTAACACAGCGGGCTACTGGTGAAGGTCCGAGATAAACCCTCGAAGGGAAAGATCGAGGACACCACGTTATTTTAAACCACAGTCAGATGACGAGGTCACACCTGAGCTGGAACCCCACTCTCCGAACTTCCACAGCACGCCAACGTGAGGCCATGACAGACTTAACGTGCACCAGAACCCTTTCTACACGACGGTCTTTGGTTGGATTCGAACTCGCAACCCTCCGGTACTTAGTCCGTTACTCTTCCAACCGGGCTACCGTTGCCCTGTTATTGAGAGGAGCTTCAAAGAGTATGGCCCACATGTCGACTACTACTCACGTGACTGCTGGGTGAAAAATTCATTTGGTTGGCCGATTTTGGCATTTTATCCATTCGTTTGACGATATAACATCTTATGATAGGATAGATGCGTGAAAGTCCATTTCTAGAGTGGCGACAAAAATGGTGAAATCGCCGAAGTCTACTATCTCGCGTGGAAAACTCAGATGATGAATGTGTATTTCCATCCGACAAACGAAATTTGAAGGTCACGATATTGCTAGTTTGGGTCACATGATCCTGGTCACAAAAAACTACCATTGGTCACTCTGATTTTATATTTCCTCTATAACTAAACGCACTATAACTAAACGCACTAAGCTACTCAAAAAAGTCAAATCCAGTTCTCGGGAGAGGTCAAATGCACAGTTGTGCTATAGTTTGAACAGGGGGGGGGGGTATTTCAATTAACGTCACACTGGAGCAACACAACGGGCTATTGGTGATGGTCCGGGATCAATCCCAAAGGGAAAGATTCGAGGACAATACCACGTGATTTTGAACCACGGTCAGATGACGAGGCAACACCTGAGCTAGGTTGAACAGGAAAATGCTTGCTATGAGGCAACTCTGGCGAAAATCTGAGTCCATGAACCTGCTGTGATCTTCTTTGTATTCATCGCAAAAACCAACAGGTGGTCGGTTCACTCCGAACAGTTCTGATGTGTTCAAGTCTTGTTCTCAATACATACGACTTTTGGGTTGATTCAGGACCGCCATCAATAGCCCGTAGTTTTGCTCCAGTGTGACGTCAATTAAATACCTACCTCAAGACATATATCTCGTCAGTGACGGAGTGGCGGAATGCTTCGCTCTTCAGAAATGGTAAACTGAAGCGCTTGTTTAGGAGCTCGAATCTCGTATATGCGGAAGTCGGGGTGATTTCTTCAGGTTTATATGTGAATGTCGACTAGCTCCCCGAAGTTCTCCAAGAAGGCCCCTCTACCATACTTCATTATGGAGGCGATGCACTAGAACCTCCCATGGTGCTCCGGAGAAACACAAAGATTGTCACATTTTCACCAAATAATGCTTTAAAGATTATACGATCCATAAGCTGGCATTGGAAGTTGGTAGTTGAATTTAGGTCACATTGGAGCAAAATGCAACGGGTTAATGGTAACGGACCAATCCCGAAGGGGAAAAATCCGAGGACAACATCTAGTAGTTTTGAACAACATAAAGTAAATGGCCATACAAACACAAGGAAAACACAGAAGACAGAAGAGAATAGTACGCAGAGAGAGAAATCGAACCTGACAGGGCACCAAAACACATTGACTTCTACTCGGATGCAGTTGATGCGAAAGGCATGGGTAGATTGGTTGGTTATTTTGTGCGTTTATGTCCCAAGCGCAATGTTTGGCCAAGCACAAGACCGACAACTTCAAGTAAAAAATATCGTGAGAGGGAAAGAAAGTGAATTGAGGAATAGAATAATGGGTAGGTAAGTAGTTGAATTTGCGTCGCACTAGAGCAACCAACGCAACAGGCTGTTGGCGACGGTCAGGGATCAATCCTGAATACAAAGTTCCGAGGACAACACCTCGCAATTTTGAACCACGGTCAGGTGACCGAGTTCAACACTTGAGCTGAACCCCCACTCTCCAAACATCCACACCACGCCAACGCGGAGATATTTGAGGCCACGACAGATTTAACGTCCTCCACGTACACGACGGTCTGTTGTTGGATCGAGTTTCGAACTTCATAATCCTCCATCCGCCGACCTATCAACTGGGCTACCGAGGCCCTACTGACAAAGGAAGGAAGGTTTTTGCAAGCGTGAACAGTAGGGAATTTGATACAGCGATTGTTACATTACTGTCGAGATTCGCTGGAAAGTACTGTACTCTAAAGATTACATTGTAGAATTATTTTCTTTTATCTCTCTCCGGAGTTGCATAATTTATTCCTAACTCGAAATAGCGCATAAATCACCCGTCTAAAGCGTAACCTCTAATTTGCTGAGCTGCAACAATCTTCATAACATGGCGTTTTCGCCATAAAATAGCTTGTAGAGAAATATACGATTTTTTGACACGCAACCACAATTAGTTTTTCTCTCAAGTCTGAAAAAGATTTTTATGCAAGTACTGAAATAATTTTAATATTAATTTTATTAATAGTATGGAGGGAGTTTTAAGAGAATTAGATGACAGGCATTTCAACTTAGTAAAAGTCGCGTTTCAGCAACTGGAGGGTTGTGATTTCGACACTCAATCCAGACCTTCGTGTATGTAGAGTTTGATTCACGTTAAATCTGTCGTGATCTCAAATGTCCTTGCGTTGGCGTGGTGTGGAAGTTTGGAGAGTGGGGTTCCAGCTCAGGTGATGACCGTGGTTCAAAATTACGAGGCGTTGACCTTGGATCTTTCCCTTTGGGTTCCTGGACCGCCACCAATAGCTCACTGTGTTGTTAACGAACTACCTACCTATTTAGGTTTACATAAAAACTCTATTGCAACAGATTTGCAGCTAATATGCTGTATAGCTAAATATAGGTGGTGGTGGTTTACGCATTTTCTGTACGCATTCTGAATGTGCCAGTCGACTTGATCTTCGAATACGATTTCAGCACGTCGTCAACAAAAATTCCAAAGAATGAATTCCGAGTTGATATATGATGGTTGATTGGGGATCTCCAATTTAAATAAACGAAAAAACGACGATAAAATATATTTTAAGGAACCCCTGATAAATATATCATGCGAGAGCATTTCGACAGCAGATGTAAAATCTTCGTAGACTGCCTTGTTTGTTTACACTGAAGATCATTCTCATTGACATCCTGAATCTTACTGATTTTTCAATGCTATGGTATTGGAAGGTTGAATTTTTTTATGGCTCAATTGCCAGATCTGCCCAAGCTCTGCTTAAAAGTTTTTTGCGTCAAATAAATAGGCATACACACGCTATGAAAGATTTTACTGACACAGAAGAGTGATAGTGGTAGTTACAGGAAAACCCGTCCCCTACAGTTCACAGGCTGCCAGGCCAGTGAGTAAACCCACTAAGCCATTTACGCAATGTGAATACGTAATGGGGTTGTTGGTAGTTGAATTAATGTCGCACTGGAGCAACAATGGGTTATTGACGACGGTCCGGGATCAATGCCGAAGATGCGAAAGATGCGAGGACCTCGTAATTTTAAGCCACAGTCAGGTAGAGGTCAACATTTGAGAAAGCACCCCATTCCAAACTGGCACACCCCTCCAACGTTAGGACTTTTGAGGTCACGAGGGATTTAACGTACACCAGTCCCCACGTACACGTCGGTCTTTGATTAGATCTAGTTTCGAACTCGCAACCCTCCGGCTGCTAATCCGCTACTCCTCCAACTGGGCTACTGCGACCCGCCAAGGAAAAAAAATCTAATTCAAATAATAAAGTTTCCACACTGAAGAAACACAAACATCAGTGAACAACGACTACTATAATAAGCATATTATATATAAACTACTATAATAGTATCGTCGAGGACAGATACCTCGTCTGGTACCTGATAGGTCATGGTCCTTTCCCAGCTTACTTACATAGATTCAAAATTAAAACTTCTGACCTTTGTGAATGTGGAAGGGTGGGAGATGCTGACCACTATCTCTTTGAATGTCAACACACAAAACCAAACCATATAACTAAACCAAAATCAAGTAATAAACCTATCTGGCTAAACGCTATCATTAAAAATTATTTATCTAGATATAAAATTAAGGCTTGTGTGTTGGTTGCAAAGGAGATAGTTGGAAGGCTTCCTCCACCTTGAATTCATATGTAAATAATTGAACTCTTTCTATCTCACTTTAACATTTTAATATAGTTAAAATATTTAACTTTGTACACTTTAACATACTTTGAATGTTTAAATTACATTTCCTCTATATTGTTACATTTATTAATAAATAGTTCTATATAAACTAATTTATTATACAATTACTCTCAGGCAATGTTTGCCTGATTTATTCACCAACATTTGTTGGATTTTTTTGTATTAAAAAATGTATCATTTTATGTAAATATGCAAAATTTAAAGATAATAAATGGTTCCCCCTCCTACCATTAAATGCTCTAAACCTCACGGTGAGTAGGTAGGAGGTGGGTCTACTACTACTACTATAATAAGCAGCAATGACCATGTTATAGCAACTTTTTTTAATTTTATCAAATGTTATGAAAAATTATTGGCTTTCTTTAAAGAAATTTTTTTTAAAAGATTAACTTTCGTTTTAAATGCGTAAGTGTAGTTTCGTGTAATATTTAAATTCACTAGCTGATTTTGAAAATTCAATCAGTAGACGAATAGTGGTACGCTCATCTTACTCTTAAAAGCACATAAAATCCAAACATAGCATTTTTTTCGTTCTTTGATGTGTTGGAAACGCTTCACTATTTTTGAAATGAATTATAAACATTAAAATTATGAATATTAAAACGGATTATAAACATAAAAACGATCATTTTCATTAAATGATTTAATGAAAAAATTACCGTTGGCTGTACTTTTGTTCAATTTTCAAAAATTATATATAAGTTTAAATAAAATTATATAAATTATATATAAAAGAAGAATAACCCGGCGTTGTTCGGGTTTAATTGGTTAATTGTTGATTGAAAAGTGATCAGACTAATCGCTTTTCTTTCATAGAAAAATGCAAACATCATTAAAGTGTACCGAAAATAATTTTTAACATCGTTTTAACTTTTTTATAGCTTCTGCAATTGACTTCGAATATGTATACATGGTATATCAATCCATATAACCCATTTCATATTCATCACTCCTCTGTAAGACAAACTACAAAAGTTCTTTCTAAAGTAAATACTTCAGAAATCGATTTGGAAATGTATGTAAATTCCAACGTATGGCTATCCGTTTTAATCTAAAGTAACCTATCTTATTTTAAAATGATTTTATTTTTACTTTAAAAGTCATTTGAAAATAAGAAGTTACACACCTTAGATAAAAAGATTTTGTTTTATATATTTTTATTTTTATGAAACAGAATTCTACAAACCATTTCGTATTCTACCAGACTTAGGAAAGCTGGCCGAAGTATACATATACCGCCAAGAAATTACCCCGTCAAGTGATATTTTGCAGAAAATAAAAATATAATTCATTAAAATTTAACTCCTAAATAATATATCCGAAATATATAAAATGCTGGAACACAGATACAAACAGAAACTGAATTCCGATCATTGGAAAATACGGAATTCTGAAAAACAAAATGAGCAAGCGTGTTGAAATTCAACTTCCTGAATATATTCTGAAATAGAGCAATTCGAAAAAAGGCGTTTGAAAAATATTGATAAAGACAATAATGATTTTTATTTACAAAAATAACATTTATAAAAACTTACAAATCTCAAATATGACCGCAACATTTCGCAGTCTTAACTTAAATACACAAACACATAATTCTAAATCAAACTTATAAAACAAAATATTAAATCTGGCGTTGCCAGGTACCGAATAGCTAATTTACGTTTTTATAATCAATGCGTTTTTCGCTTGGGCTTTACGTGTTCCATTACATAATGTGTGTTATGTAAAATTAATTATTTAAAATATCTTTTTTATCCATCAAATATTCATTTTTTTCCATTATGGGAAGAAATAAAAAGTTAACTCAAACATAAATAGTAGAATTTAATTTGTTTTGGAAAAAATTGTTTTTCGAGCAATACTGGTGAAGTAATTTAATTGGAAAAGTTGTTTTTCCATCAATACTGGTAAAACAAACTGAGTTGCGTACCGCAATCGTTCTATACTCAATGTTATTCCTATGAGAATTTTGAATTGTTTTTAGGCCTCTCTGCACACCTAGGATAAATAGAACGGGTTAATATTAGCCTACGTTACCCACAGGGTTCTAAAGTATAAGTATACCAAATTTAATGTGAATTGGTGAAACGGTGTAGATTTGTATAGAGAACTGACAGATACCCACTCTCTTTACATATAGACTAGCAGAATTACCAGGCGATGCTCGGGTTGAATTGGTTAAAAGTTGATTCTATTTCATAGAAAAATGCAAGCATCATTTAAGTATACGGAAAATATTTTTTAACATCGTTTTAACTTTATCATAGCTTCTTCAATTTACTTCGGACGCAAATATGAATATATAATACATCCATCCATATAATCCATTTCGTATTCATCGCGCTCTTGCTGTAAGACAAACTACGAAAACTTTTTCTGAGATGACTTCAGAAGTCGATTTTGAGTTTTGGAGTGATTACGAATGCCAATTAAGTTAATTTTCAGTAAAAATGAGGAACTTTCAGCGTAGTATTGCACTCAGTTTTCCAATCAATATTCATTATTTGTGGTACCCTTGCACCATGGATTCGATGTTTTCGAATTACATTATCATTGTGAGAGGATGGCAAATTAAACTGTTACGGCATTCGTGGTTAATTTATTTTGAGACATACATTTTTTCTTGAAAATTCTATTCAGCCGCACGTGGAATAACGAAGTCTGTTTAAAAGTGTCATCAGTGTAGACAAAGCAAACTCAATCGATTACACTTTTTACAAAATCACTGCTTTCAATGAATGTTTCATAGGTACCCAAGTTGTATACGAAAAGTTTCAACTTCAAATAAGCAAACTCGGCCTTCTGCCACTTAAGACAAAAAAAAATCTTTTTTTTTCAAAGTCCTAGTTTACATACTTCCTTACTATGTTATTATTCCACGATCAGCAAAGTCACTTAAAATTTGCTTTCCTCCACCAGAAAAATTTAGTTTTAAATCGAATCCTTAAGATACTTTTTCAATTGAGACTTTCTATATGGAAACCACGTACCTATTTAGAATGATAGATGTAGTTACTTGACTATGGTGTGCAGCTTTCAATAATACCCATGAAACATGAAACACAAATGCAAATTAAATAGATTTTAATCGTCTTGTAATGAAAATACATCAAAATTTAGAAATATCTTTGAGCTACATCATATGGCTACCAGTTTTGATTTGACGTAACCATTTATTTTTATGAAACAGAATTCTACAAACTATAACGCATTTAACCAGACTTAAGGAAAGTTCGTCGAAATATACATACATCACCAAGAAATTGCCCATGTCTAGTGGTATTTGGCAGAAAATAAAAATAATTCATTACAATTTAACTCCTAAATAATATATCTGTAGCATGGAAAGTAATGGAACACATATAAATACAAGCAAAAGCGAAATTCTGGTCATTGAAAAATGTAGAATTCTGAAAAACGAAAGATCTGAGCAAGCGTGTAGAATTTCGACGTCACGAGAATATTCTGAAATAGAGAAATTCAAAAGAGACGCTTGAAAAATATTGATAGACAATAATGAATTATTTACAAAAAGAACAAAAATTTACAAAACTTAGAAATGCTCAAATATGACCGCAACATTTGTGTTTTAACTCAAATACACAAACACGGAATTCTAAATCTAATTTATAAAATAAAATATTAATTTTGGCGTTGCCAGATACCGAATTTTAAAGTTACGCTTTTATCATCAATGAGTTTTTGTTTTGGCTTTTCGTGTTCCATTACAAAATGCAAGTTGTGCAAAATTAAGTATTTTAAATATTCATTTTTCATCATTCAAATATTCCTAAATTACTTATATTGTGGAAAGAAATAAAAATATGTTCAAACATAAATTAGAATTAGAAATTGTTTAAATATAACGTTTCGGAAAAAAATTGTTTTTGGAGTAATACTGGTAAAACAATTTTGTTAGAAATTTTGATTTTCGATCAATACTGGTAAAAGAAACTGAATTGCGTACCGCAATCGTTTTATGCTCAATGTTTTTCCTACGGCAATTTTGAATTGATTCAGCCCCCTCTGCAACCTAGGTTAACGAGAACGGGGGTTAATATGTAGCTTGCGTTACTCGCAGGGTTCCAAAGTATAAGTGTACCAAATTTGGTGTGGATTGGTCAAACGGTATAGATTTGTATAGAGAACAGACAGACACCAACTCTGATATATATATATATATATATATATATATATATATATATATATATATATATATATATATATATATATATATATATATATATATATATATATTCAATATGTCTAGCATTATTTGTCTATTTCATATGCATAACGAAGTATTATTAAATGACGAATAGAATTTTTCAATAATTTCTCCTTGTTATTTGCAACGAAGCGTAAACATCACGGAGAGATTAATGATAATTTGTATTCAACATTTTATAATTATTTGTAGTATATTTTATGAAATTAGCTTCCCAAATTTTATTTCATTGTGTCGCAGAAATAGACAAATTTTGATTTGAGTATTATGTTTTAGGACTGGCTTTTCTTCGAGTGAGCTCCAGAAATGTTTGAATCATTTTCATTATACTTCCATAGTTTTATTATTTATTATTGCATTTCAACGCTTTGTAATTTTACTCGTTAGGTTCTTTGAATATTATGATCATTAACCGAAGTCAAAATGCCTGTACGGACATTTACTATCAGTTTCCATATTAAACGTTATAGAGCATTTTTATTCTATATCGAAGAACAATACCATTTCCACAATTTTTAAAAATAAGACATTAAATAAAATATATTTACTGAAGAGGATTCTATTTAAATGATCAATCTTAGTTCTCCAAAGTCTTGGTGGGTTGTTTTGAGTTTTGTTCAGTGTACATTATGTATAAAGCAAATTCAAAACAGGTTGTATAGATCTCAAGACGACTCAAAAATGCTTTCTCATTGTTCTCCCTCAAACGTGAACCAAAAAATCTCTCGCAGAGGAAAAAAAAAATATCCCTCTCTTGTCACTCAGTTCAAAATTTTGACTTCGTGATACAAAACCACGTGACGGCCGAGAGGACGGTCCCTCCCATCGTCTCCATGGAAACTGCGGCTTTGATGGACGGGCCGAGGCCCCGCCTCCGCACCCGAGGTACCAAAGAAGCGAGCGGCGGGGATGCGATGGCAAAACACGCCGCGCCTGTAGCCGTCAGTGGTCGCAGCAGAAAAAGCTAGTCTGGGACAGACACTCGCCTGGAACACACGCGGCTGCCCATCGTCCCACTTGCGCCGCTGCGCTGGTCACGAGAGGTCGACTCGGCGGTGTTGTTTACCTGTTTCCCCTTGCGCTACCTTTCGCGCTGGAAATGTGTGGCTGATCTGTAACGGTCGCTGTCTCCAAGCATTTACCCATCGAGATGGAAATTCTCCGTTTGAAAGACACGGATCTAAACTTGAGTTTGCTTTGAGACCCATCGTTGAATTTTTTCATTCAGGAAGCTCTTGTCTGACATCAATGAGCAGCTCATGGTTCTTGAATTTCAAGTTTGTCTTGGGACCCATCGTTGAATTTGCCATTTAGTATTTGCTTCCATCGGGAAGGTTTTATTTGACATCATCTGGTTCTTGTTGAATTTAAATATCAGAGACAACTACTGGCCATCATTTGCTATCTGTACCCCCAACGATACATTGCCAAACTGTCTTGAGCGTGCCACGAAGTGACTCTTCTACTCATTCATCCGAAGACCAAGTCGGTCCCTCTATACGTCGTCCCTTTTTAAGACTTAGGATTCTTTGCCAAGCTGTCTTAAACGCCGGCCTGAAGCTACTCTTACTGAAGACAAGGTTTGCCTTCTGTAGTGTCACCAAGGGGAATTCCCTTTTTAAGACTTTGGATTCTTTGTCAATCTGTCTTAAAAACAGGCCTGGAGCGATTCTTTTGCTGAAGACAAGGTTGGCCTTCTGTAGTGTCACCTAGACGTCCCTTTTTAAGACTTTGGATTCTTTGCCAATCTGTCTTAAAAGCAGGTCTGGAGCGATTCTTTTGCTGAAGACAAGGTTAGCCTTCTGTAGTGTCGCCAAGGAGACGTCGGACACGTAGAGAGACTGGACTGAACCAAAAGTGGCCGCTCAGGTGCTGCCCAACTGCCTGCTGAAGTCGTACGAGGTGGATTCCAAAGTGTCGCTGGTCAACGAGCTATCAGCCCTGGGTCTGTCGTATGAGCCGAGTGGTCTGAGGTCGTCCAAGGTGGACACGCTCGGAGGCTGGAGGGGGCGAGGGGGCCGCACCCTTCCCTTGATTCGGACAGACGACATGAAGATGGTGCAGTGCGCCGGCTGCGACAGACCCATCATGGACAGGTACCTCTGCAGCGTCCTGGACAGGTCCTGGCACTCTAAGTGCGTCCTGTGCTGCGAGTGCAAGTGCACGCTGCAGGAGAAGTGCTTCTCCAGGGAAGGGAAGCTCTACTGCAGGAACGACTTCTTCAAGTAAGTTACTTTTCTCAGTACTTCTCCCACCAATATACACTGGAGTGCAAAACTTACGGGACGCCAGGTCTTTTCAGCCTCAAAATTAAGTGAAATAGACTGGCCATTTGCATAACCGATGATATTCAGTTGAAACTGGGACCTATTCAAATTTTGGAATCGTGACGACAGAGGCTCTGACAGAGGAATGGGTTCTGCTGCCACACAAACTCATCCGTAACCTCTGTTTGCAAAGCCTTCCGCAGTGTTCGAGGTGGTCATCTAGCCTACTAAGGACAGCCTCCTCTCTTTATTTAAGTTTTCACATATACCCTTGTGTCTCATGACCGGGTCACCACTTCAGTTTCAACTTTTCATACTGTTCGTTTCTGTTTTTGTCATCGATTTGTTTTTACTAATCGGTTTGGTAACTCTCGACGTACAATTTGTATCATTTCCCCACATCTAGGTCACTGCAAAGTGAAAATCTTATTGTTCCTTAAGTTTTGCACTCTAGCTTCTCAAAAACTGTATCACCAGCTTACAAGTGGGGCATACCAAGTCAAAAAATATCAGTAGAGGAAACCTACAGAAATGTGCGAAAATCCATTCAATAGTCTTTTTCAGCGATTTTCAACCGGCGTGTCGCGCTTGAATGGCACTAGTGGGCCGTATGGATGGTAAAGCAGCTTATATTGTGTGAGATTTATTTCATTTCAACGGTTTAGTTTTGAATTTCGACAAGTGTGTTCACAGGTAATTTCACAATAACAATATAAATAATTTTGAGTATTATTTTTTTATTACAAAGTATCATAAATAAATTCGAAAATATATATTTTTAAAGACTTGATAGCAAATAGGGTATGCAATTACATTGTTATAAATCCAACAAAATTACGCCTATTTTTTGTCTCATCGGCAGAAAATATATATTTTTGGTGTGCAGCAGAATTTTGGTAATTATTTTATGTGTGCCAATTGGATTTAAAAGGTTGAAAATCACTGCTCTATGTAAACTAAATACATTCTCGCTTATATAGAAAATGTATGAATACGTCGATTTCAACAATAGATCTGCTTTTCCGAGATACTTAAGTTGAAAAACTCAAATTTCTGATTTTGACTTGGTGTGTTTCATTAGCCTTTGGTATTCAACATGTCCCATGTTCTCTTGATGTGTAACTAAAATTCTTTCTCTGAAGTATAAGGTATCCGCATTGGGAAAATTAATATTCAACTATCTTATCTGTGGAATAGTTCTAAAACTAGGAATTTGCCTACATTCTTCCAAAATATACATGTTCATGGCATAAAGATATATACATGTTCATGGCATAAAGATATATACTTACAGAAAAAAGGATTCAAGTAGAATCTACATTGCT
Source organism: Meta bourneti (assembly GCA_933210815.1). Classification (NCBI taxonomy): domain Eukaryota; kingdom Metazoa; phylum Arthropoda; class Arachnida; order Araneae; family Tetragnathidae; genus Meta; species Meta bourneti. The sequence goes on from OW119929.1 coordinate 87,657,370, forward strand.
ATGATTCACATTGACTAACAAATTAGATCGTATTTGTAATATTCTGTTACTTATGATACTACTGGTATTCTACTAAGACTAGTACTTCTCTCTTACGATTTTAATTACTCTTATTTACGATACTACTGGTCGACTACTGATTCTATTTTTTTATCCCCGAGACAAAATGTACTTTTTCCAAAGATTTTTGAAAATCGAAAATCAGACTGGAAACATGTTGAAAAACTCATAAGCAGATCAGTAATAGGTTTATTTCAAGTAGTTCATCAATTTTTATATCTTCATCAATTTGCAATAACAGTATAGTATATTCTAACTGAGAAGGGAAATTGAACGATTTATAAAAATTTAAGTTAAAACTAACAAGGTACTTGCAGAAATTGAACATTAATTTTTATAAAAATCCCAATTGTGAGTAAAAGTATAGCTCAGAATCTATAATTTGAGATAACGAAAACTACCCAAATATACGAATAAATATCTCAAAAAGTTGCAATTTCGTTAAATAGAATTGTGTTAGGGGAAGCTCAGATTCCTTCATTGTTTTACATCAAAATTGTATCTTCCGATTATTATTAATTTAACATGAATAAAAAATTTATGAATGGAGTAATTGAAAACCGTTTAAATGAACAGTTAAAATATATTACGTGCATATGTTTCTTCTAAATACATATTGAAACTAACCAAATTTTGCAGTTTAAAGGCTCGAGAAGGAGGTGAAAATCTGAAGTAATAAAATTTTTATCCTTTAAAAGATAGAAAATAAATATGAAAGCTCTTGGTTAAAGACAAAAATAAATTGATACCATTAAAATGTTCATTGTCTATGACTCTGTTAGTCAACTCTTCAATGTATTTAATCGTTTTATGCGTCAATTTAATATAGTATCTGCCATTAATGAAATAAGGTATCTTTAGTAACTTTCTCATGTGTCCGAGTGAATATTCCGTTCTTAGTTGTGTGCAGTTGTAAAATCTTTAAATTTAATTTCGAAATAAGCATTTTAATCAATAAAACATATTTTACCCGTTTGTCATATTGACTTAATATGTAAAACAGTGTAGTTGAATCTGTAATTTCATTTTTCATGACTATAAATGGAAATGATATTATAATGTATTTATTAAATCAGTAAATTTAATTTAAAAAATAATTTCTTTTAATATATATCATACAAAAAATCAGCACATTATTCATTTCCTTCATAAATATAATAAAAATAAACTTTTTATATTGCCTGTACTTTTTAACATATTTCAAATCTTATATTAACTGTGCAACGTCTAAATTTTGTATTCAGTTTAAAATTGTTAAATATTTGGTATGCTTCTTATCATCATTATTAAATTTAAAACAAAATCTATATGGATGACTATAGTTTAATGTTACAGAAAATATAATTAAAATGTACGCCTACATTGGAAAAGTATACTACCTTAATGAAATATCAAGACAGTGCATAATAAAATATTTTGTTATTTTTCCTTTTTTCGGCATCGTAATATGTTCTACGGATGTACAGTAATTCATGTGCAAAAAGTGAATTATGTATATTTAATGAATATGGCTATTTGATGTAATTAGATAACAACTTTTTAACTATTTTGGTAAAAACGTTGTTATATTATACCAATCTAGAAAATTTATCATTTCACTCTTTTTAAAAATATCCTACTTTATAATATAATAATAATACTCCTTTTTCATATATATAAAATTCGCACCACTTAAGGCAGGGAAATTAAAAAAAAAACTTTTTATATGGAAATAAATTTTATCAAGCGAAATTTTTGGTTAGAAATATTGAGTCTTATTTTGTAACATCATATTACATGCGAATGGATACATAATATAACCTGCGAATGGATACACAATATAACCTGTTACTATTTATGAGTGCATTATTTTTCATTTTCCTCTTATTCAGTCGCTTATTATCCTTAAACATATACCATATTTTCATTTAAATTTGTTAAAGAAACTAAGATAGAAATTTGCATGTTTCATTAATATCCTTGAGTGAATTGAACGTTTCTATCACAGTTATTTATAATACAAATGTAGAGTTAAATAAACGAATTTAGGGTATCAATCCCAAACCTTTGAAAAGAGCATTTTTGATGCTTGGTTAGTTTTACTTTAGCGATATTGTCACTAAATTCTTTAGAACTGAGCATTAAAACTTACTCCCTTAGAGGTAAAGCAAACCTTCAAAGTCAAGTTTAATATCATTCTACACAGTAAAAAATTTCTCTGTTTTAATAATAGTTTTGTATTAATTCTTGCGTGTTATTCATGTCATGATCGGTGATAACGTTAATCTTTCGAGTATTTTGATCTAAACAAGGATATTTATAAGGCTTTCAGAAATTTTTAAATCAATATTTTTTATCACCCTGATGGGGACTTTTAGTTCTGTGTGAATATCATCCAAATATTTAGAAGAGAAAATTTTTTCGATTATTTTTTGTGTATGTTTTTCCGTACCAAACATATAACGGTATCCTGAAAACTGTTTCAATGGACTAAATAAAAGTTAATATATAAATACCTTAAAGTTAAAATAAAATTTCAAGTTTTATTTTGATATGCTTCAAAATTATATCGTGCATTTATACCAAAGTGATTATAATAGAACTACTCACATGGAACACCGTATTAAATTGTTATAAAAATGTTCTGTTTTAAGAAATAAATCACGTGATTGATATTTTCGTAATTTTATTTAAATTTGTGTTGTTAGAACCAGAATTGGAAAATATTTACTGCTATTCTCTATTTGATGTTATGATTACAGTGTTGATAAGGTTCTATGTGACATTTTATTCATCAGGGAATTATTCTGAATGATTACAAAAGCATTCATTGTTGAACAGAATTTATCTTTGATTCAAAAACGATTGATTAACACAATCGATATTATGCTTCAGTTTTGGTTTTGTTTCTCGCTGTATGGCAATGTTTTGCCAAACGAGGGCTAATTAGACGACTTTAGCTTGGAAAGAACACTTAAATATGTTTTAGAGTTACACTTAAATACGTCTAGTCTTAATCTAACAAGTAGGCATTACATGTTAACCATGAAATTTTCATCAGACAGTCGTTTTGATATTATCGTTTTGATTTTAACATCGTAGACGTTTATACACTGTATTTTTAAGCATTGTTTCTCCGAAAAACTCTTATAAAATATGAGTGGACGTGTAGTATATATAATTTTAGTGGCAATGCTTTCTGCTTTATTAAGCCCTAAAAGACCCACGCATGGCATTTGCTCTAAACTCTCTTAATTGTTTAGATCTATTGATGGGAAGTGTCATTACTCACATTTCAAACCTTATTTCAATCCATTTATTATGAATACAGCATCCATATTCAAACAAATGAATTTCATACCTCCAAATGAAATAAGATTATTCTAAAATATGTAACAGAGCATTTCGTTTACTTTTACTAATGTCAATTCTTTGTAATAAAGTGCATGCCAGAAAAGTACATCTCCTCAGTAATGTAATCGCAATTAGATTTTGAAGGTCTTAAATTTCATCTCATTCACATGTTTTTCGATTCATTTTTTTGACGCTAAACCTATTTTTGCTCATATTTTCTATTCTGCGCTGATTTCAATCTTCCAGATTTCTCGCCCATAGCTCAAATCAAGTATATTTAAGCCAATCTGGAAAATAGGCGAATTAATTCCGTAACAGTCGATTTATATTTTTATATCCGCTGTTGCCATACGACAATGAACGAATAACGTCGAATTTTGTGCCCCATACGTAAAATATGTGTATAGATTGTTATGTTAACTTTTTATGTGATGTCGTTTAGTAAACGTATAGCTTTTGGACACTGATATACATTTCTTAGCATTAACCCTTATTCACAAAACACAACAACGTGTTGTGTTGGGAACTGTTGTATTACTAGCATTAGATCTTGTTGAAATTAAGAGTTCGCATCGATCTGTTCAAAATAGGGATCAGATAAAATACTGATATCACTACGTGACCCATGCATAATTATTTGTTCGTAAACTAAATTCTATGAATAGTAATATAATATGTAACTTCAATGATCAATATAAAAGTTCAACGAACAAGTTATAATTAATTCATTTCATTATTACGACTTTTTAATTCCCTTCTAATTTTTAAATGTCTTTCAAATACCGTTAAGGCATATTTCAATTTGAATACAAAATGCTAATTGTACTTCAAACTTCTGGTAAGATGTCAATCAGAAATAAATATCTAGCATTATATTAAACTAACTCAGAAAGTTTATGTAACGTCATTTCACAACATACAACATCAAGCGATGTTTCAACTTGGACATCAACGCTTTGTGTAACGAAGCGTCACGTAATTTCCATTTTAGAAATCGAGTCAATTATAACGAATACAACGATCAATCCTAATTCAGTATTTAACTAAATTTCGAAAAGCCTCGAAGGTTGATAGTAGGAATAATCCATTAAAAATCATTTATTAAAAAATAATGATGCTAATAAAGGTAAATGCCACGTAACATTATTTCTATTCGATATCTGATATTATATTTGGAAAACATCTCAGAAATTATATGTAATGTCATTTCATGCATACAACATCAAATAAAGTTCCAACTTGGACATCGACGCTTAGTGTAATGAAGCGTCACGCAATTTCTACTTGAGAAATTGAATCGTTTATAAAGAATACAACGATCGACCTAAATTCAGTATTTAACTAAATTTCGAAAAAACCCACTAATGTGATGATTTACACCCACCATAAAAAATTATCTTTGGCATCATCTATTTAAACCAATGATTCTAATAAAGCTAAATGCTTGCGACATTATATCTATACTTGGAAAACATCTCAGAAATTATATGTAATGTCATTTCATACAACGTCAAATAAAGTTTTAATTTGGACATCGACAATCGAATCGTTTATAAAGACAACAATAAACTTTAATTCAATATTTAACTAAATAAAAACTATTAATGTGATTAGTAGCATCCAATTATAAAAAATTATCTATGGCATCATCTATTAAAAACCAATGATGCTAATAAAGTTAAACGCCTTGCAACATTATTTCCATTCTAAACCGAAAAAATAGATTAAGAGAAAAAGCAACAGCTCAACACGTCAGTGTTTAGGTAATCCAGACTCTCTCCTTAGCGTCGCTAAGTGAAACGCGCGCGTCGTAATTTGAGTAATTGAGACTAATTCACAAAAGTGATTTACGAGTTTTCATGAGAGCGAGATTAAACGGCGCGAACTCAATGATTAAATTATGAAGGGAGCTGAACACATATTTGTAATGTCAGTCATCCTTTTCCCGATTGGGAGTTAAAGATTAATAATTCAGGCCTGCTCATAATCCCGGGCCGATATGATTCAGTGCGATTATTTATTTAAACTTCACCAAATTTCTAAAACTCGATTCCGAGCTTTTTTCCCTCTTGTTGTCTCTCCTCTTTTCGATTCGAATCGTATTGTTTTGATTAAATTTCGGGTTTTAAAATGGCGTTCGGTTTCTCTTACGAATTCTAGAAAGATGCGTGAGTTCTTTTTGGATTATTCTATGCAGTTCGGATTTTGTTCTGGAAATTATTTTGAAGACGAATGAATTAGTTTGTTAATCTTTAAGAAATTTTCATATTATATATTGTCTTTTATACAAAAACTTTTTCAAAAATCTGCATTTCATTCTCAAAAGAGTTGAAAATTTTGGTAACTTTTAAGTGTAATAACATTGAGAAATTACATACTCCGTACCATTTTCTGGATATAAAAATATAATTTTACTGTAAACATTTTCACAGTATCGTCTTAATAAGAACATTGTAGATAGAACATTTTCATTGCATACAATTTTTTTACTATTTTCGGTTTTTAAATGGCGTTCGGTTTCTCTTACGAATTTTAGAAATATATGTGCGTTCTTTTAGGAAGAACATAGTTTGGTTCTTCTACATGTTGGATATTATTTTGAAGATGAACGAATAATGTTATTTTTTGTTGCCTTAATCTTTAAGGAACATTAATATTTTAGAGTTCCTTTTATAAAAAGACTTTTAAATTGATTAAAAATGCGTTATTTTATTCCCAAAAGCATTGAAAATTTTGGTCGCTATAAGGTGTAATAACAATGAAATTATAGAATAGCTTCGTATCATATCTGCATATAGAACCGTCGATAGCGTATTTTTAACTAAATGTATTAAATATACTTTAAAGTAGATTCATATTCAACAAGCATTCCTAAGGGCATAATGTATCCTCCTATTACTCACGTAATTAAGCAATCCAGAAGCAATTGTACAATAATAATGCATTTGAAAAGTTCAGTCAAATTAATATGAATATTAAAGAAATACGATTTTTAAATTTTCTCTATAAAATCTCTGGAATTATTCCTTTAGAACGTATATAAGCTCTAAGTTAGTGGTGTATCTAGAAATATTTCTCCAATCTTCAAACCGAATTTAGAGTCGATTGGATTCGAAATTTTAAAGGGTTTCACTATATCACACTACTTTATTTTGTTACAAATGCTTTTAAATAAACGATTTAAAGCTTTTTATTTCAGGACATTTGTGAAATCACATGTAGCGTACCATATAGTAGAAAATCTTACGAAATCCCCAGATATGTCAATTTATATCTTCACATCCACTTGCTTTTTAGTGTAAATCCATTAGTGTTTGGTGCCCAAATACTGAAAACCACTACTTCCAGCTATCCAAATCAAACTCTTTCCATTTGGGAAAAGGAAAGTGTATCAACGAAATTGGATTCTCGAGCAAATTTGACTAAGCAATCTGTATTTCTTAAATAATTTCCCAAGTCTAAAATTTTTTCAAGTTCTTAAATATTTCCTAATTAATTTACCAAATTCTCCAAAAAATACTACATTTTCCCCAAGATGACGGGTTAATTATTCAAAGTTTAAAAACTTCCATTACGAAAACTGTCTACACATATTTTCCTTTTTAATATATTCAGTTCTCTAAAGAAAAAAGAGCAGTATTTTTTTAAAAAAGACTTGTTGCTAGTTCAGTGGAAGTTTTTAAACTTCCTAAATACTGTCATAACATTGCATTATGCGTATATATAAATAAAATATATCCCTTTATACATGCAAGCGTCAACTACTTTTTATGTGCTGCACATAAAAAAAAATCCTTGCATTTTAATTTGAGGCTAAAAAAACTCTATATTAGTATTTTTTTGTTTTTCCTAAAAAATTCTCAGCCGATGGTTCTGATGTTGATGCAGGAAGACACTTAAGTAGCTCGAAAACATGTTAAAATGCTTAAAAACTATCCCATCCGGAGATGTCCTGACGTGCTGCTAATAACTGATGCGGGAATAATTTTCTAGCTGTGACAGCTTTTTGAGAAAGGGAAATAGGGGAAAAAACACGCGGAGCTTTTTTTACCGCTTCATCTCTACAAAAAATCTATTTGACGGAGGATGCACGTGTCGAAGAACATTTGATACTCACTGTTAACCATTCGAAACACCGGAGCTATTAAAAGAAAACCTCTATACCTGGTCGAAAAATAAATAAATCTGATAAATATTATAAAAAGTACACTCGCAATAATCATAAGAATTGAAATAAAAATCTTGGAAAGCACAAAAAATCTATTGACGTTTTCGGCATTTCCGTCCTTTGCGAAAACCAAGCGTGAGATTCCTTGAGTTGCTTGAATAAACTTTGAGAAAAAATTATATATTTATTTCTTTATTGGGTTGAATCGAAGCTGCGGAATATTTTGCAAAATCCAATTGCATTTTCATTCTATTCATTTTACAAGCCGCCATGAGATTTGACGTGCTTTTATTCGCTTAAAAAAAAGTTTCATCAATGACGTTGGATTGGAGTACTTTAAGATGTATAATTTCGTACTGCTAAAATTCCAATTGTTATCCCTGTTCTGTGTGATATCTATTTCGGCCTTTTGTGCGATTCTTTGAAGCGATGCAGAGAATTTGAAAAAATTTTATCTGTCAAGTACAACAGCTGTGGAGTGTTAGATGGAATGTTGGGATGATTCATGTGAATTTTGCTTAGAATACTTCTACACCTTCTTTGAATACTTCTACGTAAGATTGTCTGAAGGCAATAAACCAAACATTATGAATATATTTATGAATATTTCGTTTTTATGTTGAGTATTCTGTTAGACGATTGATAGTCATCATTGCTTTTTAATAAAATTTATTTTTCACATAAAAGGATGAGACTTGTAATTTTAAAACTGAGCTATTTTGTCTCTAATAAACGATTTAAATATTACGTTGAACTACTATAGAAACTTAAATAGAACGTTGTAATCCTATAGTACGTTAATATAGAGCTTTGTAATACTATAGCAAAACGTGGTAGTACTATAGCACGTTGTATAGAATGTTGTATTCCTATAGATCGTTGTACTAGAGTAGCACGTTAATATAGAACGTTTTAGTACTATCATAGAATACTAATTTGCAACGCTGTAGTAGTATAGAGCGCTACAGTCCTATAGCACGTTAATATATAGCTTTGTAATACTATAGCAAAACGTGGTAGTACTATAGCACTTTAATATAGAATGTTGTTGTCCTATCTAATATAATAGCACGTTAATATAGAACGTTTTAGTACTATATAACTTTAATATAAAGCGTTGTTTACTATAGGACGCTAATATAGAGCTTTGTAGTACTATAGAAAATGTTCCATTACAGATAGGTTCTTAAGTTACTTTGATCTAGATGCTTCATTACCATTGAAGTTTTCTTGTGGTTACACCAATATACTGCTTGCCAGAAATTCTAATTCTATTCTACACATCTTGAATTAGTTACTAACAGACCCGCGTATAAAATCTGCGTCAAGCTTTCTTAATTGCTTATATCTATTGATGTATGTGACAAAGTTTCGTTGCTCACATTTCATATCTGATCTCAATCCATTTATAGTGAAAATAGCATCTATGTTCAAATAAATAGATTTCATATCTCTAAATGAAATGAAATTATTCAAAAATGTATACAAGCATTTCTCTCACTTTTACTGATGTTAATTCTTATACCCAATAAAATGCATGGCAAAAGCATGCCCCAGTGATGTTACCCCAATTACTTTCTGAACTTCCACTTTGATTTCATGCCATTCACTTATTTAAAGACGATTCGGCATTTTGTGATGCTAAACCTAATTTGCTCATATTTTCTCTCCTGCGCTGGTTTCTATCTTCCAGATCTCTCATTGCTTTCTGATGCCGATGAATTTCATTCGAGTGGGAGAGCTCTTCAGTGTAGATTTTTGGCAAAATTATATAGCTACATAGCTCAAACCAAGCGTAGTTAAATTTAGCAGCAAAATTGCCGAATGAATCCCACAGAGATCGATTGCATGTATCTAACAACCGTTGTTGCCATTCGACAATGCACAAATAACGTCGATTTATGAGCCATGTACAATAGTGAAATATAGAAAGAGATTTAGATTGTTTGATGTTTAGCTAGTGAAATTCAGCATAGAAAAGGCATCAGTAAATTTTCTCCGAACAACGTTAAACCAAGCGTAGTTAAATTAAGCGTCAAAATTGGCGAATGAGTACCACAGAGGTCGATTGTATATTGCTTATAACCTTTGTTGCCATTCGACAATACACAAATAACGTCAATTTATATACCATGTACAACAGTGAAATATATGTAGAGAGATTTAGATTGTTTGATGTTTAACTAGTGAAATTTAATATGGAAAGGGGTATCATTCATAAATATTCTCCCAATAACATAAAGCCGGAGAATTCAACTTCTCATACCCATCTCTACAAACAAAACCCCAAACTCAGAAAGGTGAGAAAAAACCTACACCGGACTAATTATCTCTTTTAAAACCATTTCGGTGGCAAATTTTTATTCTTAATTCCATTCGAGTGTGATCATTTATTTAACGTTTAAGAACCCTCCATTAAAAAAAAGACGACCAGGTCGAGCAAGCGAGCACAGGAAGGGGAAAAAACCTCCCCTTCTTCGAAGCTGCGCGCCACCGCAAAACCGATCCTTCCTCGGCGGCAATTTGTCCGCTCTGCCGACGGCACGGGGCGCGTGCCTCTCGCCGCTTATAAACCCATCAGTCAGCGGCCGCGGCCGACGCTGGGCGGGTGAGTACGGTTGGGGTTACGGTAATAGCGTCTGATTATGTTAATTATCAGTGAAATACATATAATAGAGGGACCCGTTATTGCCCCTTGCCTTCTCCAACCCACCCACCCGACCGAGAGGTGCAAGTCGTTAGCTTTGCGAATGCGTAGACTCGAAGATGCGGAAGTCATTTTGGAATCGCTATTTATCTGCTGGACGGGGCATTTCCCAATAATTCACGGGTGTCTGGTGCAGACGATTTTCAAGTGTGTTGGAGACGAAGTGAAATGGTATCGAATGGATGGTTCGGTTTTCGGAAAATCCATAGCGTTTTTCTCATTGTGGATCACCTGGGAGTATTATCTCGTAATGGTTCATGTGTGTCTTAAAATGAAGATGAAGTTTATTTCTAGTATATGCCTTGAAATGTGCATTTTCTTAATTACAGGATAACTGTTGGTTAAGAGCAAAAGCTCATTGACTGACATTTTTCGAAAGTATGTTTTTAGAATCTAAATACTTGTTTCCATGATGATGAAAAATATATTGTCATGCTGTAATCTGTTTGAGCAGGAATACAACACTTGCAAATATATCTTGTTTGACCTAAAAACTAATAACTATTCTGTAAACGACAGCACAAAACAATTTGGTTTTTCGTCAGTTAATGGGTATCTGCTTTAAGACCATATAGAATTTTAGAGAGTAGAATGTTTTCAACAATATTTCTATCACATTGCCTACAATATTTCCATTGCATTGGTTTACAATGCAATAAAAATATTGTATGCAGTGTAATAGAAATATTGTTGAAACTCTTAAAAATTCTACCCAGGAGAAGTTTGTTTTCAATCTTTTATACGATTTTGGGCTGTATGTCCTTGGTTATGTATTCATAACTTATTCATACTTTTAACGCTTCATCCCGATTAGTTTCAACATTTCTTATATTATATTTTGCAGGCATAATATTAACAGTTAATACATGAAATAAATTATTTTCTTTTGCATGCAGCTTGTCAAGTGCTTTACTGTGTATGAAATGTGAAGAACATAAGAGACGTTAAAATTCATTTTGCCTGTCTTAACCGACTATTATTCGGAGTAAACTGCCACTCGTACTGCATCTTTTTCAGTTATAATTCTTGGTCCTTATTTCTAACAACACATTTCTTTAAAGTGTTTTCACTGTATCATAATTCACCAATGCTAAAACTACGTTACCCATTCCTAAGTTAACACAGCTGACAATTTAAATACAACTAAACTATCTTTACATTCTCTATTACAGATACGTCTCAATTGAAGAAAATATTAAAAACATTGATTTTCAGTTTGTCCGGTAAATATGATAAAAATCACTTTCGAAATTACGCAATAGTGACAAGTTTAAAAAAACTTCTAATTTGGAATTTCACCATAAACTGTAAAGATGTAAGGTGAAGTAGCTGCATTTGATATCAACAATAGTTGGAAAACTTTGAGCAATTGAAGATTATTCTAAGTTCTTTGATTTCAGTCTGAAAAGCAGATACGTCCGGTTTTAGTTTTCTGACTTGGGGCAACATGATACTGAGCTAGGTTCTTTTTGGAGAAATCAGTTTATGGATTTTAAAGGATAATTAATTAATTTATGGATTTTGTAAAAGTATCGCAAACCACTGATTAAAAGTTTTATTGAGAGATTGCATTAAAATACATGATTTTCTAAAATACAATATTTAGCATTTTACTTATGCATATTTAAAATTCATACAATTCATAAGTGATATATTTTTTGAATAGTTTTTCATATTCAACTGCGGAAATTATTTTACTAATCCTAACGAGTGGCTTTACAAGTCAAGATGCAGAATGTATGTAGTTACTTTTAAAAAAATCGGTGTATCTGAAATGCCCAGTATGTGTAAAAATTATTCAAATGCAATCATGATTTGGTTCAGTTTGTAAAATAACTCATATCTTTTAGATTCAATTTCTCATTCATTCGAATCATCATTAAATTAGCACAGAAACTCATTGTCATTTTTAGGAGACTGAAATTTCATTTTCTAGATGATGAGAAATACATTGTAATACTGTAATATGTTTAAAAGATATTTAACCCTAGCAAAATGCTTATAATTTTTTTGGGGAGGGTAGGCCTAAAAACTAATAATTACTCTTTAAACAAATATAAATTGAAAACAATTTTGTCAGTTAATAAGTTTCTTCTCTATGACGACGATATGTTCGCTATGGGTTTTTAATGTTTTAATTTTGCTCATATTGCTCGCATGAGTATGAGACTAATTGACAATATTTGTATTTAGAAATTATGCACATGTATAAAAATACATGTTAAATAAATGCTGTATACAAAGTTGACAAACCGAAAGTTTTCTCCTAATTTGCAACGTTTTAAGTATGAGTGCCGAAAAGTCATTGAATTTGTTAATTCGGGGATCCGATATTGAAAAACTCAAGGTGTGTTAAGTAATGCAGATTAGCTTACTTTTAAAAATGTTAAATAAATTTTAATGTTATCTTAAATCAAATAATAGATCTAATTAGTCCTTGTGATGAAAAAAATTAACATGAGTGACAAACCAAGTTAAATAAATAATACAGTATCGATCACGGAAATTATATAATAACAATTCAACTTATGTTGAATTGCTGTTATAATTCATTCAACTTATTCAATTTTTTATTTCATTATTTCTTTATTCAATTCAACTTATGTTGAATTTCTGTCCTCAACTGTGTTATGGAAAATTCATAATCATTACTTTTCTTAGTACATCAGTTCTATTAATAGTATTTTCGAACTGTTTCATTAACGTTTTGTTTGTGTAAACAAATGCTTAACTATTTCGGTAACTAGTATAAGTGAATATTTTTTTCTTTAAAAACACTGAACTGGAGGGGGATACCAAAGTGCATAAAGGAAGCTAAAATATAGATTTATAACTTTCTTAAATATATATAAGACTCATTGAATGTATAAAAACTTATTTTAGAATTCAAATTCCTTAAAATAATTAAACACCGACAGGTCGCATGATAAATTCATTCTTGTGCTGTTAAATAATTTTGAAATTTGTTGCAATAAATCTCTATACAATTATGGAGCTATATGACATAATATTTTGGCATAAATATCCTTATGTAATGGCGTAGTTTGCATTTCTTTATCGCTTAATTACAAACGTAACTACACGGCAGTTTATAGTACCTTTTGTTTCGAAATTTAAATATTGGAAAACATGATAAAAAATAATCTGTTTCGTTTCTTTAAAAAGTACTATTATTCCCATATCAGTTCAACATAAAAGTGCAGATATAGCAAAAAGGTGCTCTCGCTCAACATTTACTACAAAAGAATGAATTGTTTAATCATAATGTCTTTTTAAGTGATTTCTATGTTATTTTTTTATTACGGAAAAAGTTATTTCCTTGCACACTTACAATCCTTATAACGGATTTTAGGGCTGTTTCAACTTTTTAAGATACGAGTACAAGAAACATCCTTTGAAGTTGATGTTGAAATACAGATCCTTTGAAATGTTTCATATAGAAATTTGGTTCAATCCAGTTCCAAATGGATAACAAACGGATGAGGATGTTTCTTATAACTTTGAGCTTCAGTTTAGCTAGTCGGTAGCTCTAAGGAAATCCGATTAATGCAACTTAATAGCTAATATCGACGCCTTGTGAAATATCTATTCCGCTTATGGCGATGTCACACTGAGATTAAGTCTTCCTTACGCTGAATCAAAAAATATAATAGTTCTATTTATGTATTAGTACATGAAAAGCAAGTCACATGTATAAATAAAACACATGGTACTGACAATGTTTTCATGTTTCAATAATGGATAGATTAAGACTGGCAGATCCGCGAATATATACGCTGGAGTTTCTTAGTTGCTAACATCTATTCGTAGAAGTGTTCTTAATCACATTTCATTCCTTATTTAAATCTATTTCAATTGAGGGCCACGATATCCCGGTTGGAAGATTAACGGATTAGCAACCGGAGAGTTGCGAGTTCGAATCCAACCAAAAACGTCGTGTACAAAGAGGGCTGGTGCATGTTAAATCTGTTGAGGCCTCAAATGTCCTTGCTTTAGCGTGGTGTAGTAGTTCGGAGAGTGGGGTGGCAGCTCAGATGTTGCCTCATCATCTGACCGTGTTCAAAATTATGAGGTGTTCTCTGGTTTCCCTTTGGGTTTGATCCCGTATCGTCACCAATAGCGCGTTGTATTGCTCCGGTGCGACGTTAATTAAAATACCTACCTATTTCAAATGAATATACAATTCAATATGCTCATTTCTTACGTACAAATGAAATAAAGTTGGTTAAATATAAAAAATGTCATTTTGATAACATTTTTAAATGTACTCTTGCGTTAATTTTTATTTCCATTAAAGTACATGGCAAAAAGTTCACATCTCAGTCGTGTTGCTACGAATATCTTCTGCAGGTCCACTTCAATTGATTCCTATTCACTTGTTAACCCTCCTGGTGATTGTCTCAACGAGATATCTCGTCATTAGAAGAAAACTGACCAGATCTTGATGGACGAGATATCTAGTCATCGGAAGAAAACTGACCAGATCTTGATTTGTCATCATCCAAAGATCCGCAATATCTTGAAAATTCGTCATTAGTAAAATTTGTTAGATATTGATGGTCGAAATACCCCGTCGAAACTGCTTGGAGAGTTAAAGACTGATATTTTAATTATTTAAACCCATTTTCGCGTTCGCTCACATTTTCTTTTCTGCGCTGATTTCCGAGTTCCAGATTTTTCATTACCTTCTGAAGAATTTGATCAGAGGTGAGCTCTTTAGTGTGGTGATAGGAAGTTTGTGCAGCTCTATAGATTAATTGAATTAAACTAAGGAGTACAATCGCGAATGAGTTCCGTAGTAGTTGAATTACTGTCGCTTATACCTGTTTTTTAATAGCTTATAATTAATCTTTATATTTAAGTGACATTTCTTCACTGAATTTGTTAACCTGTTTATTACTAAGCAATGTGAATGTCCATTTTTGCTGAAATGATTCAAATGTTGGATGTGAAAGTTTGTCATATTGTTTAGCACACCATATATTTTGCAAAGTCAAAACAATACTAATTTTTTACTTCAATGTTATAATTTAATTTTTTTTAGTTTGATGTTATATCACCATGTGTACATTTTACAATATCAACGCAACTCCATGGTTGTTTAATCACACTGTACATATTATTTGATAATTAATATTTGACTTTTTAGTTAATTAATTTGCTATGATGTTATTTAACTGCGAAAGTGTAAAAATAATGTTTTATTAATTGCATGGTTTGAAAAGTCGTTCTTTTGGGGGAAAATGAACGGATTATAATTTGGTATTTTAATAAAAGAATCAATTTAAGTTGAGTAAATTATAATTAAGTTTGTTCTTTTAATATAATCTGTTGTATCATTATTCCTTTGATGTTACTTTACAGAAAAGGTACACCTTAATGAAACACTCGATAAGGTAATTTAGTAGGTTTTATTTTATATCAGGTTAATTAGATGTTGAGGTTTTTAACAATCCAGTTTTCAATTCTACAGGGTAACTTAGCCGGTGGCAGTAGGTCATAGCAGGCGAGGTATTAGCTATCCAGCGTGTTAACAAGTTCTTAAGTCGTGAAACTATGTACTGAGGAATTACCAACCATAGTGCTATTGATTAGTGCCCAATTCCTCTCCACTTCGAGATTTTGAGACAGGCCTTCACTCAATGGTGAATACTGTCAAAAAAGTCCTCTACTGGAGAAACAGATCTGGAGATCGGGCTGACTATGCAAGCATTAAGAGACTGTTTTCTGGATTTAATTAAATTGAATTAGGGGAATCGATAGCATGCGCAAGGTCTTCTCGGGCTGTAGGAGCTCGGAGAGAAAAGTTCATGATTCGATACCACACCCTGCTGATTGAAACGTCCTCATATAAGCAATGAATATGTATGCGTTAAATCCGCAGACTATTCGTTGCGGATTCGTTTCTATCCAAATCGAATAAGTATTTCTGGCTAGGCTTATGCAAACGGGTAAAACTGAAACAGATATTAGGTACCAGGGCACGATCTCGTGTACTGTAATGTTAACTAATATAACTGTGTAAGCAAATCTGGTATCGTGCTGAAAATATGACATTTGGTGTTCCTTAAGAATACGTAACAAAACTCATCTCAACGTTTTATCGAGAAATAGACTTATCGCTTGTACTAGTGACTTGGTTGATATTAATAGTACGCCAAACGACGATGCTGACAAACTATATGGTACTCCTGAAATTCAGTGGATCAACGAGTTAGCCACGTCGTCTCCAGACCACGGCGATCATCAGCTCTCAGACAGCAGGGAGACTCCTTCCAATCAGACACTGATTTAATTGTCACTATCGATAACTGATGTGTGCTGTAATCTTTCTCAATGAGGTACCGAAATGAGAGGTAGTCCTTGAAAAGGATGACGGTACTTCAAACCTGCCTCAATTTATCTGAGTATCAGTTCATGTCGACATTGGAACATTGAAATATTGCTAAATGTCAATAATATCCTCCTAAATGTCAGCGACTAATACAATTAAGTTATAGCTGTGTCGAGTCGGATATATTGATCAGAATGTTGTGACGTTCGCCTTCTTGTCCAGTCCCACTACGATGATTCAAACTCTCAATAGTCACTTTCCAAACTCGAACCCGTTGTCCACGTCGTATCACATTGCCTTTCCACCGGGTTGGGACTTGGATTAAAAAACCAAAAAGCTGTGTATATACTGACCTGTAGTAAAACCTTTGAAAAGCGCAATCTTTTTTTAATTAAAAGTTCGCGTCATTGTTTGTAAAGCACTTTCACTTCTTGAACTCTATTTCGATACAGAAGGCTACGTAAAATTCTCCACAGCCAATGAAAATCCACAAAAGTTAGTTTGACAGGCAGATTTTCTTTTTGTCTCGTTTCCTTTTATGTAATTTATTCAAAATTGTTCTATTTTGCATGAATTGCTTGTCCAAAAAATGTCGCCCATGAAAGTTTCCCCATAGCTAGTCATATTTAGAATTTCCATGAAAGAATTATATGTGTATTGATAATATCGAAATTATAAGACTACTGATTCCATCGTTTTTTCCTCTAATGCCCGGGCAATTAATTGAACATTTCCATCATTTGTGAACCATTTTGCGTTATCCTGGTGCACCGCGGGGGTTGGGTTCACTTTACACTTCACATTCTTACCATTAATTTTAGACACAATCCGTTTGTAGAGGCCATGAACTAATTCAGGACTGACAAACATCCAAGCGATAATACGGATTCAAACCAAGAATCTTTCGTTTCAGAATACAGCATCCTGACACCACTACAGCGATTGGTCAGCTGATTCTTTAGTGTTAATGTCGATTTTATACCGAGCGTTTCTTATAATAAATAACCTCTTCAGTTCTTAGACCAACAATTGGAGATCCTTTAAAGGATTCTTTAAAATAATAAATTGCTTTTATCCGTCTACAAAACCAGTAAGATTAAGAAAGATTTATTTTAAAGATTTATACCTAGTCTGGAAAGGTAGAAATACTTAAAATAGTGGAAATGCTTGAAAGTTTTCTTTTCTATTTACTTTGTGTACTAAACAAAAACCTACTTTTCAATTAAAATTTTTTCAATCCCATGGTACTACTCAATTTGGTACTTTTGTGATCATTGTAGTTATAAAGTATCAAAGTTCAAAATTGCATACATAAAATTCTAACGTCGCTGTGGCTTAGTGGATTTGACCACTGAGCCATAGAGATCTCTAAGCATACTGAAGAAAAAAACATCGAATTATCGTAGATTAGAAGATGAAGATAAAACGAATACTTCTCATACTAATGTCGTCATAACTAGAGTTTACGTTATTGCATGAAAGGAACACATTGAATCAAATGCACAAAACAGAAGAATTTCAGAGGAATATTTCTTTCTAAAACAGCATTTTTTTATTATTTACGTGTAAGCAAATAAAATGTTTGATCTATCCATACTCGAGAGGTAAGCAAAATATACGAAAATACCTTTGATGTCAATACCAGGCTGGAGTGATGCTGAATTTTCGTTTTTTGCCCGCTTTGCACCATAGAATATTTCCCTCTGTCTGCCGGACAGTCTGTGACATGGAGGCTCTTGCCTTTGGCCACTTGAAAGCATCTGCAGGAAACTTGTGCGTTCGCTGCACCACAAATCTAGTGCGTCGGAAAGGTAGAAGTGACAAGAAAAGCATAGAATATATCGATGGAGAACTTTTTTCAACGTTGACTCCTTTTATGCGTGGACTGACCTTTTACGACAGTTCGCACCTTGCCGTTGAACTTATTTTGCTATTTTTCTGCCATGATATTGAAACTCAACTTTTTCAAATGACGCTGTAGTTGTAAAGGTGGAAGTATGATCTTGACCTCCTGAGAGATACTTTAATAATTTCATCAAATGATTTTTATCATCCAAAAACACGCAATTTTTCTACTATACCTTAATTAGTAAATAATTTAACATTAACCCCCTGGTGGTTGTTCGGGTATCTCGTCAATAACAAAACTGATCAGATCTTTATGGAGGAGATATCTCCTCATCAACCGACCTGATCTTGTCATCATCAAAAAACAACAATATATCCATCATTCGGAATTCAATTGGCAGTTTTTGGGACGAAATTCCTCGTCATTAAAAAATTGGTCACATCTTGATGAACGATATATCTTGTCGAAACCACTTGGAGGGTTAAATTCAATGGCAGGTGAAAAACCTTTATTTTAACTCTGAGCATCACGAGATTTAGAAATAATGTAGATTTGCTTTTTCCTACAATACACATAAAATGACTAAATAACCACGTCTATTAGTCAAAAGGAACCTACGAAAGATTTTATTGATCAAGAAAGTCAAAATGGTTAGAAGTCATTTAGGAAAGACTGGAGACTGCAAAACGGATATAAATCGTTCAGAAGGTTAAGGAAAGGAAAACCAGGAATATATAAAGTTGGGAGGCAGGATTGCAAATTTTTAACAGATTTAAGAATTCTTCTGTGTATCAATTATGAAATATTACAATTTAAATGACAATATACGAATAGGTTAGCAGATATTCATTAGTTAATAAAAATAAATTTATGTGTATAGAATGTTTTTCCATTACCTAAATTAAAGTTTTATATGCACTGCGCTAATATGTTATATATTCGCTTGTTAATATACAGTACCCCACGGCTGCAACACCACCATACAACCAACCGCCGTATAAGTGGGGGTTGGTGCATGTTAAATCTGTCTTTCCCTCAAATGTCTTCTCGTTGGCGTGGTGTGGAAGTTTGGGTTTTAGGTTGCCAACTCAGGTGTTGACCTCTTCATCGCACCGTTGTTCAAAATTAAGAGGCATTGTCCTCTGATCTTTTTCTTCAGGTTTGATCCAGGACCGTCGTCAATAGTCCTTCGTGTTGATCTAGTGCGACGTTATCTCAACTACCTACTGAACTGCAATAACACCATAACTAAAAAATGAATTTCTAGTTTATGACTGCACATACAGGCTCCTGAATACTGATAACATAAAATACAGTTAATACATTTTCTGTATACCAAACATGCCACAACTGCCCTCTATTGGAATCTACAGTTGTGACAGGTTTACAGAAGTTATGTAGGTAGTTGAATTTACGTCGCACTGGAAGAACACAACGGGCTATTGGAGAGGGTTCGGAATCAATCAGGAAGGGAAAGATCTGAAAACACTTCGTAATTTTTAACTGTGGTCTGATGATGAGGTCAACACCTGAACTGGCATGTAGGAGTATGTCTTTACAGTCTTTCTGTACATGAAATCGGAAATTCATTTTTAGCTAGTTTCTTATGGCGGTATTGCACAGAGGTATGATACTTATAATGTCAACATGATTCCCATACTTATGACTTTAATTTAATGCGAATAAAGTAGATTTCAGATTGCATTTCACTGTACGCATCATATCCGAAAATCGTCAAATCAACGTGTGTTATTTTCCAATACAATTTAATGAAATGCATATAGATGGTAGGTAGGTACTTAACTGACGTCGCACTGAGGCAACGCAACGGGCTATTGGCGACGGTCCGGAAACAATCCCTAAGGACAATTCAAGGACAACGCCTAGTAATTTTGAACCACGGTCAGATAAAATTCCTAGAATTAAGTCGCATAGAACTGTAAAAATTCACTTGAAAACGAAGTTTCCAAATCCTTTTACTTTACGTCATCTGACCGTGGTTCAAAATTACGTGGTGTTGTCCTTGGATCTTTCCTTTGGGGGATGATCCCGGACCATCGCCAATAACCCGTTGTGTTGCTCCAGTGCGACGTTAATTAAATACCTACCTACCCTTTATATTATCCCTGGATGTATTTCTCTCTTCTTTGGTCTGTATTTTATTACTTGATGCCTGTCTTGTGTTTGGCACAGTATGACCAAATATGGCTCTTGCACCATAAAACCAACCAACCACTTACATTAACCTACACAACTAACCTACATTAACCTAATAATCTGATAGTGATAAAATTGGTAGATTCTATATTTTCATAAAAATCATGAACTTAGTCGTTTTCTCTATATATGAGAAAATTTATAAACCACATTCTAATTTCATTTTGCATACCAGTGGTATAGATTTTTCATATGATAAGCGTTTTGAACATCAAAATTAAAACCGTTATCAAGAAAAGTATTTGGAATCACAAGAGTAGCGTGTCCTCTTCCAAGTCTACTACATTAGAAATTTATTCCTTTGAAATAAAACCTACCCATTCGAAAGATCCGGTATGTTTTCACAGGAAACGGATTAAGCATACTGTAACAGAATACATTCTCCTTCCAGAGATTAAAACTCTTAGTCATACAGTGTGAATCAAATTTCCGAAATGTAAATTAGATATGTCAGAGGATTAAACTTAAAACTTAGAATCAGATACTCGCTCAAATATGTGACATCCAAATATGATTATTAAAAAAAATTGTATTTTACGTGAACTTAGAACTTAAAATAGATCTTATGTCTGCTGGTATTAAGTAAATAAAAACTATAATTAATTCATTTATTTAACTTTTCAAGTATAAGTAAATGCAAAGTAAAAAAAATTCTAAATACATCGAGTTTTACTTTTAAATACGGCTTACAGACGACTTGTTTCGTATAGGTATCATAAAAGTTAATCCTATTAATAGTGTTTGTCAAATATTAAAACATAAATTAAGTTATCATTTTATATAAATGTTTTCATATACATGTGACTATTTTTAAAGTGTTTAATTTATTACGTAATCTAATAAAAATATGAATGCAGCTGCTGATAAGTGTTGAAATAATGAATTCTCCCAGAATTAATGATTGCAATGAAAAATGTCATTAAGGTTACACAATGCAAATAAAATAATAGCTCACGAATTTTCGTTGAATAATATTGCTGCTACTACTCATATGAATAAACTTTAGATTAAAGTATTTAAAACCAGAAGGATAGTTAGTATTGTGTTTTTATTTTATAAAACACTTTATACATGTTATTCTAATTATTATGACTAATGTATTGTTAAAGTTTTTTTGCTTCACACACAGGAGTAATAGTGCCTTGAGCATTATAAACGTTACGAACTTTTACCACTTTCTGATTAAACCTTGAATCTGCTTTAAAACTATCAAAACTTGGAATTGATTCAGAATAGGAATAATTTAAAACTAAAATTACAAACAGAGAAAATTACATACGAAACTAGTCCTTTGTCCAAAAGAAAATTTACGTATTGAAAATGAAGATAAAGTCTAATTGCTAAAGGATAAATGTACTTAATAGCGCTAAATGTATTTCGTTATTCCATCATTGTTCACATATTTCTTGTTATTGTAATTAATTATTTATGTTTTGAAACATAAAAAGTCGGACTTTTTAAAGGCTCTTGTTAATGGATCTTCAGAACGGAAGTTACAAAAAGCGCCTCCTGTTATGTTTAGTGTTAACTATAAGTTTATGAGAAGAGAATTTTATTGTTTTGTCTCTTTTCTGAATAGTAATACGAGTACAATTGCAGTAGAATACATAAAAGAAATAATTGTCTTTTGAGCGTTATTAGAAATACAACGAAAAGCCGTTGTATTCCAAATACAACGAAGAAGCCGTTGCATTCCAAATACAACGATGAAGTGCAGGAAAGCATTTACTTCACGCGCATAAGATTTGACACTACTACTGTGACAAGGACGAAATCGTGCTTAAGATTATAAACCATTTTTTTTTTCAAGAAAAAACACAAAGCTTTTAAATAAATAATTCTGAAATGCCACCCTTTTAGATATAACTACTCGGAACCACCGTAACTGTTGACTCCGTTTACTTACTCCACTGGATGTAAAGAAATAGCGGAAATGTTTCCCTTGTAATTTAGTCTTCAAAATAAATCTTTACTATTCTTCTTCATTGGCTTGAAATTCCAGTGTGGTCCTTGGCCATCTTGATGATTCTGTTACATCTTGACCTGTTAATGGTAATAGTCCTCAGTACTTAGTTTGATAAATATCCAAGTCCTTCTCTACACAGTCTATCGACTTAAGCTTTGGTCTTCATCTAGGCCTAACTCCAATTTAACAATATATAGTTCTTTGTATCTGTGATATAACTCGAAGTTAAACATTCTTCGCCATATTCTATTTGTCTGTAGCCACCATATATGCCTCTCTCAGAGGTCTGCAGTGTATTTTCGACACGCCTTACCAACGTTGTTTTGAATATTTACAAAAAATATATAAGTACTAGAAGACCCATGCATAGCATCTGCGCTGAAATTTCTACTTATATCAACTGATATCAGTGTCATTACTCGATATGCAAATTTCATACCTCCAAGTAGAATAAAATTAGTCAAGAAATATTATACAGGATTTCGTGTCCTCTTCTTACTGGAGATAATTCTTATTTCCAATAAAATGCATGGCAAAAAGCACATCTCAGCCATGTTACCACTATAATATTCTGTACGTCAACATCAATTTCATCCCATTTCCATGTTGAAAGGCGATTCGGCATTTTCTTTTACGCTTAACCTATTTTTGCTTATACTTTCTTTTCTGCGCTGATTTCTATTTTCCAGATTTCTAATTGATTTCTTTAATCACACTGCTGAATAATTTCCTTCGAGTGGTAAGCACCTTTAGCAATATTATGCAGCTCAATATCTGAAATCAAGCATATTTAAACTAAGTGGCAAAATTGGGGTATGAATCCCGTAATTGTCGATTTTCTAAAGACACTATACTTTTAACAAAATTCAACACTTATGTTTTATTTCTTTTATTATGCTTTTTTACAAAAGTCAACACTTATGTTTTTATTTTTTTATATTTTTTTACAAAAGTCAACACGCTTTTATACTATTTACATCCATTGTTTCCGTCCGACAATAAACAAATAACGTCTATTTCTGTACCACGTACGTTAATGAAAGATAGAGATTGTTAAGCCTTCAATGAAATACAATTTTTGTGATGTAAAATTAAATCCGCTTGTTGATTTGAAAAATGTATAGAATCTTTCCATCTCATGGTCCCGATAGGATATCCTCCACTTTATTGTTTTTATGCACTTCCACTTATTCCACAGAGATGCTTGTAAGGGAAAGAGAAATTGCAATAGGGCAGCTATTTGCCAGGTGACGACGGTAGCCGAAGTGTCCTATTGTACCCCAAGGGCTCATTTCCGACTGACACTTTTACCGCTGTCCCATATCTCATAGGACTGCAGTGGGGAATACATTTCTATCAAATGACATTTGCCGAAAGAAAAGAGAAATGCTCATTGATATTGCTTTTGATTACGCCGATTGGAATCGGCAAAAATGATGAATCAAATTTCGCATTGCAAATGTGCCGTAGATGGAAAAGGTAGTTTTTAACAATGCTGGGGATGCCAAATAGGTATTTTTGTGGGGGAAGGATTCTTATTAAAGAATGCATGTAGCATTCGGCGATGTAATTTGAGTTTCCTCGTTCCCTTTGTATTTATGTTGATAACGATAGTTTGCTGATAGGATTTTATGAAATAATTCTGATTTATATATTTATTAGTACGGATTTATATCTGAAATCTTGAGTTTTAATGTAAACGTTTTTTACGAAGCGTAGAAAAGTTTTTTATAGGTATGAAGGGGTATAATTGGAGCTGTGAATTTTTCTCTATCGTTTCTATAGCATTTTTTGAGTAATTTATTAGTATTACATAGCGAAAGATAATTTTTTATTTGTCTTTTTTAACTAAATCTAATGACTGAACCCCTGTTCTTTTTTTCATGGCCACTCCCTTATCCGAGTTAGCAGTAATCTAAATCGCTATTTTAGCAAAATCTATTTCTGTACCACGTACGTTAGTGAAATACATCTATGAAAAAATGCCTTCTTAGTATCATCTTCATTTAAGGTAAGAGATTTAAAATTACTAAATTAAAAATTTTTGAAAAATTTGGCTTTTGTTGCACAAAATTGCATTAAATATACTATAATATGGCGCAGATCCGTTATTTAAAGTCAAATCATTAGACTTTAAAATAAGTGAAAGTAGTTTTCCAAAACAATCCCTCTTATTTGAGTATTTTCCCTGAAAATGAAATGGTATTCCGAATCAAAATGCGCTTGTATTCGAATAATATCACGAAATCCAAAATGCAAGGTCATTAACGTGATTTAACAATATATTTATGTTGCTGTATGAAATAACTTATTTTTCGAGACAATTCTAGTACCATGTTCGATAGTTTGGAACTTCTATTCCTTTGAATGGATTACTTTCATGACGTGACTATCGAATTCTGCTTACGACGATCGTTTGGGGCTTCCTAACACAACACGTGAAATTCGTATTAATGATTAAAACAGCTCCATTATTCTGTTTTAACGTGCACTTTTGTCTATGCTAAAATGGCGTAACTTGAACTTTCAGGTAAAGCGTAGAATGTTGATACCAAAGCAAAGATGTGAATTCTGCAACTCTTTATTCATGTTTGAATCTATGAATTTAGAAACAGAAGCTATCGACCTATTTTCTTTCATGAGAAAGTTGATTTGGGAGAACATAATTTTATGATTAAAGTATTCGAACAGAATAAAACTGTTATGAGCAATACTTGAAATAAAGGATAGTGTAATCCAGATACATTTAAATTTCAACCTTGCGAAATATTTCCCGAACATTTTGACTGCTTTGTTGACTATTTAATGGTCGCCATATCAATGAAAAAGTCAAAGCAGCTTTTTTATTCATTTTTATGGACAACGAAATGTAATCTATGAAATGGGGCACGCGAACTGTTTACAAAGTAGTTTTTAAAACAACTTGGATAAGGTTTTTGTTTAAATATACGGATTTCAGTATATTGTGTTTTGATAGTCCGTCTAAAATCAAACAGTCACTTTTTAAACAGCGTTTCCCTTTTACATTGTTGTATTATAAATGTCGAAAGTAGTTCCTAAAACAACTTAAACAACTAAAGTTTTGTTTAAAAACACGTTTTTCAACATATAGCGTTTTGTTAGTACGTTTAAAACCAGACACTTTTAAGCAATGTTTCTTGATATAACATTGCAGAATGTGTAATCTTTGCTTTTAAATGTAGGACAGTATTCTTCCTTGGAGAAAAATAATAAACACACTCTTGTATTAACAATAATCGATATACTCCACATTCGCTTCAGTAATATCAACAATATTCGTCAAAATAGCCTTTACTTCTTTTTGTACTGCATTTTGCAAACAAAATCTCTCTACACATCTCATATGTTAATTATAGTGCATTTTAAGTTTTGTTTGTGCTATATCCTAAACTTCCTTTTCTATAATTAGTTTTCCTAAGTTTGGGGATTCAACGTCATTCAAATTAGAAGCTATGAATGCAACTGTTCTTTGTAACTACAGTAATAAGATGAATTTCAATTTCAACTGTGACATGCAATGTCCTTAGAGTATGGGTGTAGGAGTAGGAGTATTTCAATTAACGTCACACTGGAGCAACACAATGGGCTATTGGTGACGGTCCGGGATCAATCCCAAAGGGAAAGATCCGAGGACAACACCACGTAATTTTGAACCACGGTCAGATGACGAGGCAACACCTGAGCTGGCACCCCACTCTCCAAACTTCCACACCACGCCAACGTGAGGACATTTGAGGCCACGACAGATTTAACGTGCACCAGCCCCCTTTGTACACGACGGTGTTTGGCTGGATTCGAACTCGCAACCCTTCGGTTGCTAGTTCGTTACTCTTCCAACCGGGCCACCGCGGCCCTCAATGTCCTTAGAAACTGAAGTTTATCTAAAGTTTCGTTATCAATATCTTTTATATGTGACGACTACAGAATCGAATAGGTAGCTCAATCAGTTCCGTTAGTATAATTTTCATGATTCTAGTAGAAAACTGAGTAGAACTCAAGAAAGAACATAATACTGGCCCCTCGCCAAATTGGCGAATAAAATTTTTGTCGCCAAACGCTATTAAGGTAAGCCTTCCTCTGACCTGCAAAAGGAAATGCACGCAGAAAATGACGGGTTAACATATTAAAAAATTATCGACAATCGGCGATGGTAATTATTGCCAATTGGCGATGGCATCGTGTTCTTGAGTCTAACCGATATCCGACAATTCTTTATTTTTTAATTCTTCCAAATATTATAATGCTTCATTCAAGGTTAGAGGTTGATATCTCTCACGTTTTTTTAAAGTAAAACTACAAGGTAGAAAAATTTAATTTTAATCTCAATTGTGCTGGCGTTCCACAACAGTTTTTAAAAATGAAAATAAACTTTAGTGATACATGAAAACGCTTTTTTCATGTAAGGAGTAAATGATCCGAATCGGGCGAAATAATTTAGATTGACATTTACTGCACTTTGTAGGCCCAGAGAAAAATTACAATATTCCGATTTGCAAAAAGATATAAATGAACTTTTAAATGTTTAAATGGGTATTATACAAGTGTCAATATATCTGCTGCTTAAAATTCTACTTACAAAAGATTTTATACTATAATGAAAAATATTTTGTAGTATGTATTTTAATTCACGCCGCATTGGAGCAACACAACGGGCTTGGCGACGGTCCGAGATCTATCCCAAAGGGAAAGGATTCGAGGACAACACCACGTAATTTTGAAGCACGGTCAGATGACGAGGCAACACTTGAGCTGGCACCCCACTCTCCAAACTTCCACACCACACCAACGTGAAGCCATTGAGGCCACGGCAGTTTTAACGTGCACCATCCCCTTTATACACGACAGTCTTTGGTTGGATTCAAACTCACATCCCTCCGGTTTCTAATCTGTTACTCTTTCAACAGGGCCACCGCGGCCCCTAAAGATTTTATGGATTTGTTGTGAAGTACGATTCCGAGACTCTAAATTGCATTGAACGAGATCAGAATTCAATGTATCTTGATTCGTTAACTGGAACTTTGGAAGAACAATAAGAATCAGTATTCAATCAGAATCGTATTTAACGATCGGGGTTCATATAATTTGAGTTTACCTTTTGGCTATCAACTCGGATGTTCGTTATGATCTCTATCCCTTATATGGGAAATTAAAGAGTGTTTCTTTGCAAATGAGTTTTTTCAATTGACGAAAACATAACAGGGTTGAAAAAACATTCTACACTGCTGGCCACCGTAAATGCAACACCCTGAAGGAAGCATGCAAATAATATGAAATTTACAACATGCATTAGCGGAGGTGAGATATGCAAATGATTAGAATTTCAGCGCAGACGCACATCACGCGCGCCTGTGGCGCCACTTCAAAGCGCTATTTAAGGCTTGGAGATTTCGACGATTTCAAGTACGGCAATTGTGTTTTTCTTGTGGTTTTTTCAAAAAAACGATCAATTATGCCTCGTAGAAAACAGCGATCATCTTTTGATCAAGTATCCGAGTTCGACAGAGGAAGGATAGTGGCCTACCGAGATTGTGGATTATCTTTCAGGGAAATCGGTAGTCGTGTTGGACGAAACCAAACAACTGTAATGCGGATATGTGATCGTTGGATGCAGGAGGGTACGACGGACCGACGTGTTCGATCGCATCCACCTCAGTGCACCACTTCACGTGATGACAGGCATATTGTGCGTATGGCAGTGACGGATCGCTCAGCCACATCACGAACCATAGCACAGCACATTCAGTCTGTACCGCATCATACAGTGTCTGCGCGTACCATTCGACGCCGTTTACAGCAGAGTGGTCTGTCCGCAAGACGTCCATTGCTTCGTCTACCCTTGACGCAGAACCACAGACGTTTCCGCCGCCAATGGTGCGATGAAAGAAGGATGTGGACGGCAGAATGGAATGAAATTGTCTTTACTGACGAGTCACGCTTCTGTCTGCAACACCACGATGGTCGGATTCGAGTCTGGAGACACCGTGGAGAGATGATGCTGAACAGCTGCGTTATGCACCGCCACACTGGTCCTGCATCAGGTATTATGGTATGGGGCGGTATTGGATATCAGTCTCGCACTCCTCTAGTACGCATTGCCGGTACTTTAAACAGCCAGCGCTACATCTCCGAGGTGTTGGAGCCAGTTTTCCTTCCTTACCTTCAGGGCTTGCCCACAGCCATATTTCAACAGGATAATGCGCGACCACACGTGGCATGCATTGTCCAAGGGTTCTTCGTCAATCGCCAGATTGAATTGCTTCCCTGGCCAGCTCGCTCTCCGGATCTTTCGCCGATAGAAAACATGTGGTCCATGGTTGCTCAACGATTGACCCAGAATACATCCCCAGCTGCCACACCAGATCAACTTTGGCAACGTGTGGAAGCTGCTTGGTCTGCTGTACCCCAAGAACACATCCAAAGTCTCTTTGAATCAATGCCGAGGCGTGTGGCAGCGGTGATCTCCAACAATGGCGGCTACTCTGGCTACTGATTTTGGCAGGAACCACACTTCACAGAAGTCTATAAATTTAATCATTTGATACTTGGTCAACATGTTATCTACAAAATAAATTTTGTTGTGATATCTCTTGTCTTTCTTGGTGTTGCAATTTGGGTGGCCAGCAGTGTATATCAAATCACTCAGAATTGGTCCTGGATCGTCAACTTTCGATCTACGTAATTGACAGTCTATAAATGAATTAAAAATTTATGAAGATGAAAAATAATAAATTTAATCTTAAAAATTAATCAAGATAAAAAGCGTAAGTGTTTATAGTCTTAAAAATTAATCAAGATAAAAAGCATAAATTTAGTCTTAAAAATTAATCAAGATAAAAAGAATAAATTTAGTCTTAAAAATTAATCAAGATAAAAAGAATAAATTTAGTCTTAAAAATTAATCAAGATAAAAAAGAATAAATTTAGTCTTAAAAATTAATCAAGATAAAAAGAATAAATTTAATCTTAAAATTAATCAAGATAAAAAGAATAACGTAAGTCTTAAAAAATAAAAAAACATTTTAGACATTTCCTGCTTTAGTATTACTTTAAATGTTTTAATTATATTTAAACTATGAATTACTACAAGCTAGCATACCCGCCGCATAGCATCTGTTCTAAACTTTCTTAATTGCTTATATCTGCTGATGGTAAAGTGTCGTTTCTCGCATTTCGTATCTTGTTTCAATCCATTTAAAATGAATATAGCATCCATATACATATGCTATATTCATGCATATATGATTTCATGCCTCCACATAAAATAAAATTATCCTAAAATATGCAACTGTATTTCATTTATATATGGATTTCATATTTTTTATGGTTATCCATATTCATAAATGGATATATATATATATATATATATATATATATATATATATATATATATATATATATATATATATATATATTTCATACCTCTACATAAAACAAAATTTTCCCTAAACATGTAACTGCATTTCATTTAATTTTTAGTGGTGTTAAATCGTATTTCCAATAAAAAGCGGGCCGTGGTAACCCGGTTGGAAGAATAATGGATTAGCAACCGGAGGGTTGCGAGTTCGAATTCAGCAGAAGACCGTTGTGTACAAAGGGATGGGATGGGATATTCAATTAACGTCACACTGGAGCAACACAACGGGCTATTGGTGACGGTCCGGGATCAATCCCAAGGGGAAAGATCCGAGGACAACACCACGTAATTTTGAACCATGGTCAGATGACGAGGCAACACCTGAGCTGGCACCCCACTCTCCAAACTTCCACACCACGCCAACGTGAGGACATTTGAGGCCACGACAGATTTAACGTGCACCAGCCCCCTTTGTACACGACGGTGTTTTGGCTGGATTCGAACTCGCAACCCTTCGGTTGCAAGTCCGTTACTCTTCCAACCGGGCCACCGCGGCCCTAGTGTGTACAAAGGGGGTTGATGCACGTTAAATCTGTATGAGCCTCAAATGTCCTCACGTTGGCGTGGTGTGAAAGTTTGGAGAGTGGAGTGCCAGCTCAGGTGTGACCTCGTCATCTGACCGTAGTTCAAAATTACGTGGTATTGTCCTTGGATCTTTCCCTTCGGGGGTTGATCCCGGATCTCGCCAATAGACCGTTGTGTTGCTCCAGTGCGACGTTAATTTAAATACCTACGTGACTACAGAAAAATCTCGCGACCTTATTTCCTTGCCCTAGTTTAATTCCATCGATACTAAAACGGTGCAAGTATTGCGGGAACAGAATGTCTTTAACCAACGATCTCGTTCGTGATATCAAGTTATGATTATTCACATGGGCAGCATATTTCTTTCTTATTGCATGATTGATCTCGAAAATCTGCTTGTTAAGTGGTCAAATAAGGAGAAACACAAAGTTTTTCTAGCATAGATTGTAGACAGATTAGACACCAAATGCCTTGAATTCGTTTATTCTATTGAAATCAATAAATGTTTTACGGTCAAGAACTCGAAAATGATCGATTGCATATTATAGAATTCATGAGAAGATAAAATTGATAATATAGAATCTTTACTACTTAGTGATTATAAAGGGGTGTGGTTAATTATTTATAAGTAAATTTTACTATCATATGTGGCACCGAAATAGATGTTATTTATGTCTTGTCTAATAGTAAAAATGAATGTATGAAATATAAAATCAACCACTACGTTATTCATTTATGTGTATAACATTGCTAAAATAACACGGAAAGGTCGTCACTCTAAGGAAATTCTTCAGCAGTCTAATTACAGGAAACTGGAAGATAGAAATCAGCTCAGAAAGAAGATATAAGAGAGGGAAAAAATATAAGTAATAAATATATAACTAGCTTCGATGTCAAAACTACCTAATCGTCTTGA
Organism: Meta bourneti; assembly: GCA_933210815.1. NCBI lineage: Eukaryota > Metazoa > Arthropoda > Arachnida > Araneae > Tetragnathidae > Meta > Meta bourneti. The sequence goes on from OW119929.1 coordinate 87,688,880, forward strand.
ACGGCATGATTTTAAAGTGGGCATTTAGAAACTAAACGTAAGGTGACTTGGAAGGTAGGTAGGTATTTTAATTAACGTCACACTGGAGCAACACAACGGACTATTGGCGATGGTCCGGGATCAATCCCCGAGGGAGAGATCCGAGGATAACACCACGTAATTTTGAACCATGGTCAAATGACTCAGCTGGTCCCACACTCTCCAAACTTCCACACCACGCCAACGTGAACACATTTGAGGCCCCGACCGATTTGACGTGCACCAGCCCCCTTGTACATGACGGTCTTCGGTTGGATTTGAACTCGCAGCCCTCCGGTTGCTAATACGTTACCCTTCCAACCGGGCTACCGGTGCCCTATAGTGACTTGGTGTTGAAACTCTTAAGAATGAACAAGGTGTGTACTTTCTGTCATGCACTGTATAAGAAATAAGAATTACAGCCAGTAAGAAATGTACGAAATGGCGTTTTACATTTTTTATTCTAAATTTTTTTCGAGGTATGAAATATATATATATATATATATATATATATATATAATAAAAACAATCAAATTACAGAATATACAAAACATCAAAACGTAAAACAATAGAAATGCAGACCAGCAAAACGCCAAAAGATCAAAAAGTCAAAATATTAGAAATGCAGACCAGCAAAATGCCAAAAGATCAAAAAGCAGATAAGTAAAAAGCCAAAAAAACAAAAAAGTTGGGGGTAAAAAATAGTCAAGCAGAATCCAGAAAGCAGAAGGCAGAAGGCAGAACTGTCCATGTATGCGCGCTAAAGCTGCAGACACAACATGGAAAGTAAAATAATTCAAAATTACAAACCAAAACAAAGAGAAATCCAAAAATTTTAAAATCAAGAAATTTAAGAAAATTTTGAAAAAAAATGATGGAAGTGTTGGTGGATGAGGGCGTCATCAGGGAGGAGCCTCACCCAGTCAACACAATATGGTGTTTTCTGCGTGTGAGCGGCAGTATACCAAAAGTAGCTCACACACCCCTCCAAACACCATAAGAAAATAAATTAGAAAAACAAAAATTAGAAAAACAAAACCAGGGACAACCAAGGACACATACCAAAGATAATATAATACGAAATTAAAATTAAATTAAAATTAAAAATTAAATTTAAATTTAAAATTTAAAAGGAGAAAACAAACCTACCCAAATAGATTGACCTAAGATCGACAACAACCCGCCGCAAACTACATGAGGACCGCCAACAAATGCCATTCATAACGCCGTATATCAGAAATCGGAACCGCAATTCCGACACGGAACCCCGACTCGAAATTCCGACTCGGAATTCCGAACCGGAACATCGGAATCGGAAGTCGAAAAAATAGTGTTCAAATCCAGTTTTTTAAAATTGATAGTCAACAGGATAGTCACCGAAATAAGCTATTAAATAATATTAGTTATCTTAAATCTTTCAAAAATCTGATTACTATTGATTTTGAGGATTAATTGTAGAAAATTTCATTCATTTATGACAAATAATTTTTAAATTATACCCATTTTTCACTATCGAAATCCCATTTAACAGAAAAGGAGAAAAAGAGCGTTTAAAATTATGAAAATATTCAAGTTATTAAAAAGCACTTTTGTATACTTTGTTTGTTTAAGATCCTCCTGGATAGTATTGTGTATTACTTCTTAGTTTTACAGCTTCATTTAATTTAATTTTAGCAAGTTGGACCCTTTTCCCATACCTTTTAAAAGTATTTGTGGACTTCATCGTCGCTTTACTGAACCGCCTACAGTCCTTTATGGAAAGCGTTATTGAAGTATATTGATAGTACAGAAAATTCGAAAACGTGCAAATTCAACAAAAACAGTGAGAATATTACGATAATCAATTCAGATCACTTCAAAAGTGTTCGTAGCGTAGTTTATTTGAGTTAGAAAAAATAGAGCTGAAACAGTAGAAAGTAGACTCCAAAACAGTTTGTTTACATTATCTGATGGGTGAGGCTCGTTTGATTTGCAGCTGTCATGTTATAAAAAGCCGAATATTTCCGGTTCTACTGATGATAGAAACAAAATGTAGGTGTTATTTTATTCAGAAATATCTATAGTATTTTTTAAGATAATAAAAAAAAATTGATTTTTTTTTTCATATTTTGAGTCCCAGACCCCCTTAAACATTGAATACATATACTATATATTCAAGTTTGTAAACCAGCACCATTCTCTAACTTACAATCTGATTCAAGGGCGTTAAGGACTGAGATTACAGTCTAATCGATTGTTTTCAGAAATGACCGTCAGCGACGAAATATAGCATATTAATGTTCCCTGATCGTGGGAAACGGCACCAAGAAATATATATTTCGAACTCGATTAATTGATTTCTGACCTTGAATGTCCAGGAGAGTTACCGACCTGACAATGAACTCCGAAATTCACAACAAAAAGTACAATCCTATTTACTTAGTCATGACCATTAAGGTTATGTGCGCATGTGTCGAACAGTAAATTGGTGGTGAAAAGCTTTGGATGGTTTGATAATCAAATAAAAATGACCAATTCCAATAAAGACGTATAACTGTTTTCACTTAAAATAAATTGTTGCTTTTTAAGATTTAAAATAGATTAGTATGCATTGCAGCCTTTGTTAAGCACTTAATTGCCATGTCCGAGATATGCTCGGGCACAAGTCACAGTTTCAAAATGTATATTTATAACTATTCAGTGGCTAAAAATTGTTATATATTACGTAAGCAATTAAATATTTGTTGTAAGTATAGAGCGTTTTTTATGAAAGGGCATTTTGTTTTGGAATAACATTTAAATAAAACATTTTAGTTTAATTTATTTTACATATTTTTTACATATTTACACGATTGATGACGGCAATTTGAAGTTGAGGCATTATGAGACCTTTTTTCCAAGGAATACTAATGAAAATGCGGTAACTACAAGTGAATGATGTAATTGTTGCCAAATTTCTTTCTGCCTGAAATTGTTCGACTAGCTTACAGCACACTTGGTTTCAATAAACTTGATCAACATATCATAGCTCATCCATTCATGCAGATTCTGGGCCGCGATATCCTAGTTGGTAGAATCGTGGATTAGCAACCAGCAAATTGCGAGTTCGAAACTCGATCCAACTAAAGACCGTCGTGTACGTGGGGGATAGAGCATGGTAAATCTGCTACCCTGCCTCAAATATCGTGACTTCGTAGTGGTGTGGAAGTTTGGAGAGTGGGGTGCCAGCTCAAATGCTGACCTCTTCTTCTGACCATGGTTCAAAATTAGGTGTTGTCTTGGGATCTTTCTCTTTGGGGTTGATCCTGGACAGTCGTCAATGGCCCGTTGTGTCTCTAGTGTGACGTTAATTAACTACCTACCTACTTGGCCGAATAATGTGAAAATCTGTAGGTGTCGATTGAACCGTCCTCGTTCCCCTGATTTGACCACGCCGGATTTTTTTATGGGGCTACTTAGAGCAATGAGTGCCTGTACGCTAAAAACTCCGACAACGATTCAACAACTTAAGCAAAGCAATCGCGAGAGAATTGAAGTAATCACCATAGAATGCGATCAAGACTTAATGGAAAATGTGGTCGAAAGGACCAGTATTTGCAGCGCTGCCGATGCGATCATTTGGTAGATGCTAAATTCCATAAATTTTGTCATTAATTGAGAAACAATATATAAACAAAATTTAATGCGTTATTTAAAAGTTATTCCAAAATAAAACCTTACATGGGAAAAAATCTGTAGTTACCATTTTCGACTCACTTTCGCGGCAGCGTACGTGAACTTTGGTCTTGAGGAGTGGGGTTGTGGAGGGCGATCACACCGAATCTCGAGCACAGAGATCAGTATCGCTTGATCATTCTGAGGCATGAGAAATAAATAATGAGATTATTTATAAGCTTTAACAAGCACTCTATTTACCTAGAATATATATATATATATATATATATATATATATATATATATATATATATATATACTACCTAGGCTTTGCTTTTTAATTATATAGAATATTAATATACCCCTAACCATATATTTTAACAACTTTAATATTCTTAGCCTTAACTATTTCAAGCTGGTGGGACACTAAATGTCCCACCAGAAAGGGCTAACAAACCTGTCACTAGATCCTAAATCAATCGCGTTCAGTTTCAAACATATAAGAACTTTCCTGAGTTCCGAACATACTTCTTTGCAATCGCTGACATATGGCTAGACACTAAACCTACTCACGATTATTATTTGAATATTAATATATCTAATCTTCACCTCTTGAAACTGTTTGGACACCAAGTTTCCCTCCAGCCTGAAATAGTGAAATGGCTTAGAACAGCTTCAAAGGGCTTGAAATGGCGATTATCACTAAATAGAATATTAATATACCTAGCCTAATTCATTTCAAGTTGGTGGGACACCAAATGTCCTACCAACGATTATTATTATATTAATGTACCTAAACTAAGCCATTTCAAGCTGGTGGGACACCAAATGACCTGTGGAAATGAACTGAACCTACCCACGATTATTGCTAGAATATTAATATACCTAGCCTTAGCCATTTCAAGCAGGTGGGACACTAAATAATCTGTGGCCACGAACTAAACCTACCCACTATTATTACTAGAATATTAACATATCTATCCTTAGCCATTTCAAGCTAGTGGGACACCAAATGGCCTGTGACCGCAGACTGAACCTACCCACGATTATTACTAGAATATTAACATACCTAACCTTAACCATTTCAAGCTAGTGGGACATCAAATGGCCTGTGACCACAGACTGAACCTACCCACGATTATTACTAGAATATTAACATATCTATCCTTAGCCATTTCAAGCTAGTGGGATACCAAATGGCCTGTGATCACAGACTGAACCTACCCACGATTATTACTAGAATATTAACATATCTATCCTTAGCCATTTCAAGCTAGTGGGATACCAAATGGCCTGTGATCACAGACTGAACCTACCCACGAGTATTACTAGAATATTAACATACCTAACCTTAACCATTTCAAGCAGGTGGGACATAAAATGTCACAATGTCCCATAAAGGGACAGACCTGTCACCAAATTCGGAAACAGTCGTTCAGTATCAAATGCGCAAGAACTTTTCCTTCGTTTCGAACATGCTTCTTCGCAACAGCTGACCTGTGGCCACAGACTAAACGTACCTACGATTTAAGTGAACCCCACCAACCAGGCACAGATAAGAAAAAATCTGATCGGTCTTAATCACCTTCCGCGGCTCACCGTCAGCAGCTCAGTGACCAACAGGCACGATGTTCAAGCAAACAAGAGCTTCGCATCATTACCCGTAATTCAAATGAGCGGGAGGGTCCGGGCGAAAGGCACCAAAAAAGATGAACGTAACACGATTTATAAATAACTACGGGTTGAGGCCGGCCATCACGACAGCCCACTGCTCTCTCGCACAAAGGACGCGGGGCACCGAGGAAGAGCATCATTTAAGGATGTTCAAACCTCCTGGTGTAGAAAGAACCTACCATCAGGGAATAAAATAAACAAAATTTCTTCACGACTTGTGGGCCGTCCAACCCCTTTCATGCCTAATGATGGCCGGCCGGTTCATTAAGAGGGGCTCTATGGTCTCAAATAACCGGTCGGCCATGCAGGATCGTGAGCCGCTTTTACAGCCGCTGGAGTACATGATGGAAATTATGGAGTTTTACGCGGTGGATTGTTATTACGACAAACAAATATGGATTTCAACGTCGGAGGGATGCCTACTACTAGATGAAGGGAGAGGTGAATGTGTGAAGTTCATACCCAATGATGCTATTGTTTGCCACATGTCATGTGATATTGGTGAAGAGGCCCCTCGGGGACACTTCTTTAGGTATGTACTAGCTTCACGAACTCGAGGTAGCCTAGTGATCTATCCTTTTCCTATGGGGTATGCTGGTATACTATCTCTGGTAAACATGAGGGTTGCGACCCCAGGATGCCCAAGCAATCTTTTTATACTTCTCTCTATCCCTTCTTTTCGCAATTACTTGACATTTCTAGTCTTGTGTTTGGCACAACTTAGAAAAATATGGCCCTTGCTCCATAAAACCTCAAAACAATCAATTTGGTGAAGAGGTATAACATAGTGAGGATGATTAAGACTTACCGTAGTTCTACTATGAGTATGTAGGACATAATTTTTCACAAATACCTGATCCATATTTCAAAAGGATTTTACAAAATTTCCAGCTTTTCATGACCCGTAGGTGGCTAGTATACAATTCTATCTGACCGTGGTTCGAAATTACGTGGTGTTGTCATCCGATCTTTCCCTTCGGGTTTGATCCCGGATCGTCACCAATCGTCCGTTTTGTCACTCCAGTGTGACGTTAATTAAAAGACCTACCGTATACAATTCTATTTTCCCCTAACTGTTTCGATCGGATCTTTCCCTTTCGGATTGATCCCGGACCTTCACCGATAGCCCGTTGTGTTGCTCCAGTGTGAGGTTAATTAAAATACCTACCTACCTAACTGTTTGAGGCTTCGGTGAAGAATTATAGCATTGAACGTTAGGGTGGACCGAAAACATTTACAAAAAATACACCGAGATGTCTACTGGAAAGAACTGCAATGTTTTATTGAGAAATAAAGCTCTTATCCCAGGTTCTGTAGAAGTGTGGAGAGAGCGATGCAAGCTCGGGTATTGACCTCGTCATCTGATCGTCATTTGCGATTACGAGGTATTATTCTCGAATCTTTCCCTTCAGGATTGATCCCGAATCGTCGCCAATAGTCCATTGTATTGCTCCAGTTGTTATATTACGGCGAAAGGGTTCAGTTTTGAATATTGAGTGGACCGTAATCATAACACAAGTTTTTTAAAATATTTTTCTTTATATTTCTACAAGTATTTATTGTATTTCAACGCCAATTGTGGATAGAGCCTGGAGTGGGCGTGCAGCTGGGTATAAGCTGTATAGATGCTATAAGAAAATACTATGATGAGAAACAATATATAAATGTCGTTTAGGGATATTTGTTCTCCATAATATAAATTTCTGTTGGTAGCCAAATAGTGAAACTTATTTTTGTCCTATTCCTCGAACTGTTCTTGCTGTCTGAAAGCAATTTATGTGCAGCGTGTCTTCAAAGTGTATAATTCCAACAAGTATTGTATCCCAACATCAATTGTAGATACAGGTTTGGTTTCTATGACGCAAGGACCAGACCTGGCCAAGCTGCGCCACAAGATGGGTTGAACTGTACAGATGCATCAATACCTGGAAAGACTATGAAAAAAAAAGCAATATATAAACGCCTTTTTGTGCATTTAGTCTTTTGAATATAAATTTCCGTTGGTACCAAGTCGTAAAACTTATTTTTGTCCTATCCCTCAAACTTTTCTTGTCTGGAAGCAATTTATGCGCAGTGTGGCCTCAAAGAGTTGAAAAAGCAAATAAAATTCTGTCAATTTTTTATCTTCCGCCCGCCAAACCCAGGATGCGATTATCTCTGACTCATTATGAATTCCTCTTAATATCCAGTGTGTCGCTGATGGGGTCTGTATTTTAGGCGTAACTTTTAACCGCCAGTATAATTAGGGCTCTAACCCCAGCTCCCGACTTTCTGAACGAGTGAGGCAATACAGTAGCATGTAGTCCTCCAAAAATACAGGGTTCTCATCCCAGCTGCAGCGATTCTTCATTCACTTATTTACATCCTTCACATTTTGATGCGTTTATTTTTTAATTTCATTCAGCGTGGGCTTCGGAACTGGCTTTTTATTTTCATTTCTTGTTGGCTGTTTTTGTCAGAGTACGTAAACACGGACGGGCTTTCGAAAATTATAGGAATTAAAAGCTGTTTCAGCGCTCTCCGATTCCTACCGCGGATGTAGGACGAAAATGGTACCTACCTCCGAAAAGTAAGAAAAAGAGGGAAGGAAAAGGAAAAAAAATCGAACGTCTGGGGTCATTGTCTCGGCGTTGTCGGATTCGAATGGACTTTCAGGTGCACAAGTTTCTCTTGCTTCTGTTGGGTAGAACTCTTTCTGTACTCGGGTGGAGGACTTTTCGTTTGAATTTAAAAGTTTTCAAAATTTGAATTAAAGTTGTAATTGACGTCAAGGGATTTTTGGATGAACTTTCAGATGCATACGTTTCTCTTGCTTCTGTTGTGTATAACCCTTTCTGTAATCGGATGGAGGACTTTTCGTTTGAATTTGTTTTCGAAAAATTTGAATCAAAGTTGTAATTAACATATGACGATATTTTTGGATGGACTTACAATTGCATACGTTTCTCTTACCTTCTGTTGGGTACTTGGATGAAGAACTTTTCGTTTGAATTTAAAGGCATTCAAAATTTGAATTAAAGTTGTAATTGGACGTCTGAAGTGATTTTTGGATGGACCTTCAAGTGTGCATACGTTTCTCTTGTTTCTGTTGAGCAGACCATTTCTGTACCCAGGTGGAAGATTTTCGTTCAAATTTAAAAGTTTTCAAAACCTAAATTTTGATTTTGTAGTTGACATCTGAAGTGACTTTGGATAGACTTTCAGGTGTACGAGTTTCTCTTGTTTCTGTTAAGTTTAGAATCTTTTCTGCACTCAGGTGGATGACTTTCATTTGAATTTACGTTTTCAAAACTTGAATTAAAGTTGTAGTTGACATCTAAAGTAATTTTTGGATGGGCTTTCAGGTGCATAAGTTTCTCTTCTGTTGTTATGTAGATCCTTTCTATACTCGGGTGGAAGACTTTTCGGTCGAATTTAAAAGTTTTCGAAACTTGAATTGAAGAATTGGTTGATGTCTGAAGTGATTTTTGTTTTAGTTTTAATCTAAACACAGCTGAAATTGTCCGCTCAAATCTCGTTTTGCCTCCAAATGGTTTGTTTAACGGATCGAATTGATATTAATCTTTTTAGCCATTTGAAAAATAACAGTTGTTTTTGTAGGGGTCTCGTTTAACAAGCCCGTCCACAAAAAAACGTACACGTAAGATAAAGACTAAGCGTAAGATAAATCAGTTCTAACGAATAGAATGATATCATTCCTGGAGACCAGATACGGCCCTCCAAATATATTTATCATGCCCGCAGACCAGATACTGTCCTCCGGAGACAGGTTTGCAGTCCAGATTCCTGCCCCTAAGACAAGTTTAACTGCCCCGCAGACCAAATATTTTTATCAGGCTTGCAGACCAAATACTGATACCAGATATCCCTAGAGGATGCTCATACATAAAAAATAAATATTTAAACTGTACAAATAGGAGCCTAGCGTTATTTCACAAATAGCGACATTGAAATTTGCACAAGCAGATTTATGCACATATTCTTGTTTTCTCTGCTTCCGCTTGTGCACAACAAATGTCAGTTTTATACTTTTAACAGATCGACAAACAATGGATCGAAGAATCGTATTCCCAACGCAGACGGATGAACAAAATGGCACAGAAGGAAGGGATCATCACACCACTTTTATTGAGTCAAATTATCGAAGCATTTTTACCAAATTCTGCACTTTATACACTGGAACTTCCATCAGCAAAACACAAAAAAATTTCCGACGTAAGTATGCAAGTCACCAACAAAACAAGTTAGTTTCCAACACAAGTTAGTTCCCAACAAGTTAGTTCCCAACAAGTTATTTCCCATCACAAGTTAGTTCCCAACACAGGAGGATGAACAAAATGGCACAAAATAAAGAGGTCATTACACTACTTCCATTGAATCGAACGATCGATGTATTTTTACCAAATCCCGCATCTCAGTCAAAGCAACTCCCCCATCAGCAAAACAGAAACAATTCTCCAACGATACAAATCCCAAGTTCCCAACAGACGGTTGAACAAAATGACACAGAAAAAGGAGTCATTACACTATTTTCATTGAACCGCAGTATTTTTTTTTACCAAATTCAGCATTTCCCCATCAGTAAAACAGACAATTTTCCAACAACTTTAGTATCCAAATTCCCAATACAAGTTAGTTCCCAACCACAAACGAATGAACAAAATGGCACAGAAGAAAGGGTTCATCACACTATTTCCATAGAATCGAACGTTCGAAGTATTTTTTACCAAATTTCCCATCAGCAAAACACGAAGAATCCTCCAACCGACGTCAGTACCAACACAAAAACACGCAAATCGAGAAGTTTGCCTTGTTTTGCATTCCTGCGAAATAACTTCGCCAGATACCCGAAAGAGGAAGAAAAAGGGTGCATATAAATAGGAGAGAGGCGATCCCGGTAGTGCATCGAGAAGGTTTCTGACCTCCGATTTAAAGAGGCTCGGTAGCCCGATCGTGATTATATCCTTTATTCCAGGACTCCCATACACCTATCCTTACCAGAGGATCTGCCCCTCCCACCAGACCATTAGACTAACCTCCCCCTCCAGGTGAGGTCATTTCATCGACTCCTCTCGAATCACGATCTCAAATGAGGGTGAGGTTGGATACACTGCTTTGGACGGATCTGTTTTTTCCCTTGCTTTTCGCAACCACCAGGAAGGATGAGAAGCTTGGCTAAGCCAAATGTTGAGACGCAGATGGTTCATCGTTCAGCTCTTTGAATCGAAAGTGCCTCGAAATCTACCTTTTTTAACAGGGTCAGCGTTAAGTTCATATTCAGAATCAGACAATAGTCTAGTAAATAACTCGTCTCTAGTTAACAATCGTGGTTTCGACGAGCTATCTCGTCGGACTAATTTTCCTAATGACGAGATATTTCGTCATCATGATAATGCCGATATTTTTTGATGACGAGGTATTTTGTCCATGATGCTACCGCTTTTTTTTATGATGACGAGAGAGTTTGTCATCATGATATTGCCGATTTTTTTATGATGACTATATATTTCGTCATCATGATATTGCCGATTTTTTTTATGATGACGAGATATTTCGTGATATAATGATACTGCCGATTATTGACGTAGAATACGTCTTACACTTCGAAACCGGGGTGCCGCGCTTAATTCGTGAGTGTTCCGAAAAGTGTTGATCACGAAAAATTTAAACCTATTTAAATTTAAATTTTAAAGAAAACTATCAATGATAGGTACATGAACAATATTGTATTCAATAAAGCATTAAACAAAACATGTTTTAGATATTGATTGACCTTGAGCTGACGTCATCGGCTGACGCAATCACAGCGCAAAGTTGAGTCACGAAAATGAGTAATTTCGTTACACATTAATTTAGTCTAGCTCCGGACTCCTTATATAAAAAGCGGAATCCAGGAAGACCAAAATGTCTGTTGGTGAACGTCAACGGGATTGGCGGGAGTGCTTGAAAGTTGAGGCGTTGCGCTGTCAAAATGCACAAATGCCTGATACGAGTGCATCAAGTACTTCCACCGTTCACTTCGTCGCAAATAGCATATTTGATGACATAAACGTTTCATTATCGAGTGGTGGAGTTCAACCCATGGGAGTCAGTATTGAGTCATAACCATCAACATCAACAGAAATTAAATTCTTTTAAATGTGTTGTACTAACTCATTTCTTTCGCTCTAATTCGCCATGGGGCGGCATTGACTTATTCTACGCCTTAAACCAGCGGCCGTGTCCCAACACAGCCCCGTCCGGTTTTTTATAACGACGATATATTTCGTCATCATGAAACTGCGGATTTTTTGTATGATGATGAGATTTTTCGTCATCATGATATTGCCAATTTTTTTATAATGACGAGAATTTTCGTCATATCTTCCGATTTTTTTTATGATGACGAGATCGTTTCAGTTTTTGATGCCGACTAGATCAAGGATCAGTTGTCTTCCAATGACGAGATATTTCGTCCATCAAGATCTGGTCAGTTTTCCAATATAACGAGGTACCTTGTCGAGACAATCACCAGGAGGGTTAAATGCTAGCATATAACTACTCTCTCCTTCTGATTGTATTAAACAATGCATTATTATTTCGAAATTATTCATTACTTTTGTTAAGTTAAGATACATTTATAATGCGAAAATATCTATGGGCACGGGTTTGTTTAGTTTTATGAGGCAAGAGTCATATTTGACCAACTGCACCAAAGTCAAGAAAAGAGAGAAATATACCCAGGAAGGAATCCAACCTCCGCCGCCGACTACAACTCGCAGGCTGCTAGTGCAGTGGGTAACCCACTGAGTCAAAACGACCCCCTATGGGGGCGGAATATGAAACTAAACATCGTAAAATGTGTCGTTTAATTCACAAATCCTATACTTTAGCTTAAGATAGAGACCACTAGATAGCCTTGTTGATATTATATGAACCAATTGTCTTCTTAAAATGAGCTCGGTGGAAAACTAAAATTAAATTTGTTTACATAATTTAAAAGATTGTGTTCTGAGTGAAAGTATATTGTGTGTCTGCATGCTTACTTTCCATTTCTCTTACGATCAGCTAAACCTGAACAATATTCAGTCTTCGAAGAAGCCGCAGTGACTTAATTTGCTCACTGCGTTAGTAATCTGTGAGTTACAGGCGGTGCAAATTCGATTCCTGTAACTTACCCTGGGTGTACATCAGTAAAATTTTCCTTGTAGTATGTATATGTTTATTCAATTGACTTGCTTGGCATCGCTTGGCCCCAAATGACCTTTGTCATAAAACCAAACCAACCAACCTTGTGTGTATGCTCATTACTTGACGCTGCCTGCCTCGTATTTGACGCATGTTGGTTAATAAATCTCTTGCCCCATAAAACCAAACCAACCAGTCTCTCAAAGTTCCAGAACATCGCATATTGATCGATTTTGTGGAATTTTCTTTGGACAAAAGTAGTTAAAAATTCTGGTTATATGAGACAATAGATTTTGTGGAATTTACGGCACACTTTGGGGGCAAAAGGGGGGGCTAGGTAGTCGAATTAAAGTCGCATTGGAGCAACACAATCTATTGGCTTATGTCCGGAATCAACCCCAATGGGAAACATACGAGGACAACACTTCGTAATTTTGAACCATCCGTAATAGAACCATTTGAAGACGACGTCCACACCTGAGCTTGCAACCCACTGTCCAAACTTCCACATCATGCCAAGGCGAGGACATTTGAGGCCACGACAGATTTAATATGCACCAGCTCACACGTACACGAACTTCGGGTTTGATCCCGGACCGTCTCCAATAGCCAGTTGTGTTGCTCCAGTGCGACGTTGGTTTAAATACCTACCACACGGACACGAAATTCTGGTTGGGTCGAATCCCGAACTCGCAACCCCCCGATTGCTAATACGCGTCTCTATCATCTGGGCTACCGCGACCATATTGCATCAAGCGAAAGAAATAATGAGATTTGAATTCCAGAATAGAACTTTGAATTTCTGCTACCCCATCACCCTTTAGCGTCCACCACCTCAACCTGACCAAACCGGACCTCCCTCGGTGTGACGCATCCCCAATATCCGTCACAACACATCAACAACCATTTCCACAATCCCCATTAATAAAAAACCTAACGGCCGATAACAGCAACACAATGGCGTGTCCAACATGTGCGAGCAGAAACAAAAACCAGCGTTCGAAAACAAACCAACAAACCAAAAAAAGCAGGCAGACCCACCACAAAGGTCAGTAACACAGGACAGGTTAGGAAAGGAGTGTGCTCTCGGGGTGGGGACAACCCCCCCGCGACCGTAACGGGGGTGGCACGAAAAGGGACTCACGGAAAACATCAGCTGCCGCAACGTGCTTCGGAGTTTGCATGAGCCTGTAATTACGGCGAATGGTAGGTATAGGTAGCCGCGTGTATTCGAGAATGGTAGTTAGGGTGATCCGAACACACCATAATCGCCTGCCCAAACATAGGAAGAAAACGATCAGGGTTATCTCTGCCCTCCCATTCCTTTTTTGCGTCGCCAGAGTTCTAATTTTAAAAATGCAAAGGGGATTTTCGGAAATATTTGAAATTTGGCTTCGGACGATTCCTGAAGTTGCGTCGCGTTTTGAGTCCGAGTCGAATGCCTGAAATTTTTCGGGACCACGGTAGCCCGGTTGAAAGAGTAGTGGGTTACGAGTTCGAAACTCGGTCCCACCTAAGACCGTCGTGTGCAAGGGGGTTGATTGGTTTTGGGGGTTCATGGCGGAAGGGCTATATTCGGCGATGTTGCGCCAGACGCAAAACGTACAATATGAAGTAATAGACCAACACACACAATGAAAGACAGGAGAGAAATATACACCCAGGGAGGAATGCACCCAACACGAATCAAACATGCGCCGGCTACAACTCGAAAGTTGCTAGCACAGTTGACATACCCACTGAGCCACAGCGACCTCCGTTTACACGGGGGCTGATGCACATTAAATCTGTCGTAGTCAGAAATGTCCTCACGTTGGCGTGGTGTGGAAGTTTGGAGAATTGAGTGCCATCTAAGGCGTTGACCTCGTCATCTGACCGTGGTTCAAAATTACGTGTTGTTTTCCTCGGATCTTGCGGTTCCGGATAGATCCTGGGCTGTCATCAATATCCCGTTGTGATGCTCCAGTGCGCCTTAACTACCTACCTACCTGAATTTTTTTTCAGTTTGGATCTTTTCTGCTGTGGTGGCATTAGTTCTTTTGCTGCATCTTGCAAATACCGACTAGCTCCTGTCAATCGAGCTGGAGTAAATTTCATTCTTCGCAGATGAAGATCGCATAAAATAAGTGACTATGTCTACGTTCACTCTCTTTATTTAATACAGTAATTGTTCTTGCTTGATGTGTTTGTTTCTGCCACAGTAATGCCGTGTGTCATAATTGAGTAAATCGGTTTTAACTTTGGAATCTTTGTTGATGTTATTTCCCTCTTCAGAGAACCTTTCCTATCTAGACGGCTTTCTTGAAGCACTGCTATAGTACGAGGTATTCCTATCTTGTAGTACTATGGAGTGTTAGATGATGTTGGAAAAATTGATGTGAGCGATCAGAGGGTCTGCGAGGGTCATTTTTGGGTAGATATCAGTTGGTTGGGTTTTATGGCACAGCCATATTTGGCCAAGGTGCGCCAGTGTCAAATAAATCTTTTTCTCAGCTCGCAATTCAAATGTCTCAGGTACTCAAATGTCTCAGCAAATTCGTCGTCATCATTAGATTAGACATCTGCTGAATGCTTCATACGTACGTGCGTGAGGAGCATGAGTGGCCAATAAGATTGTAAAAGCTTTTGTCGCATGAAATTTTTTAAAAAACACTTATCCACTTGGACCAATAGACACTCACTAACGTATTACATTGTTATTGGTTCTTTGAACTTAAAAGAGGAACCAGCTGCAAATATTTGACTGCAGGTTTATCTGCACCTCTGACGTAAAGAGACCAATATAAACAAATTTTTAGCTCACCAGGTTCGTCTTCTCATTAGCAATTATTTTAAATTTTACTGATTTGATTGATATCAATCACAAAAATACTGAGCGAAATAATGTGCTCATGTACCATCTTTATTTCATTTAGTAAATAGCAGCTTCAGCTTGTTTTATTTCTAAACTAGCTTTTCAAAATTCTAAAATTACACAGCTACATAAATATTTTGGGGTAATTCGAAAACTATAATTTACATAAATATTTTGGTGCAATTCAAAAACTATAATTTACATAAAATATTTTGGTGTAATTCAAAAACTATAATTTACATAAATATTTTGGTATAATTCAAAAACTATAATTTATATAAATATTTTGGTGTAATTCAAAAACTATAATTACACCCACACATGCAAAATTTATTATTAGTTGAGATAGGTTTTCCAGAGGTGGTGCAGAAAAATTGTATTTGGAAAGGGAATGTTGAGAGCTTCAAAAGTTTGTGAAACTATGATCTAGGACATTCGAGTAACTCTTGGAGATATGCATCCCTGTGTGAAAACGGGCAGAAGTTGGCCTGTTGGAAGAGCAACGGATTAGCAACCGGAGGGTTGATAGTTCGAATCCAACCAAAGACCATCTTGTGCAAAGGGGGCTGGTGCACGTTAAATCTCTCGCGGCCTTTAATGTCCTCACGTTGGCATGGTGTGGAAGTTTGGAGAGTGGGGTGCAAGCTCAGGTGTAACTTCGTCATCTGACCATGGTTCAAAATTACGTGGTGTTGTCCTCGGATTTTTCCTCTTCGCGATTGATCCCGGACCGTCGCCAATAGCCCGTTGTGTTGCATCAGTGCGACGTCAATTAAATACCTGCCTACCCTGTGTGATTACGGTTTTATTTGGTGTCTCCTATCTCCCTGTAATGTTGATTCCTCCCTCAGTATATTTCTCTCTTCCGTATCAGTAAAACTGTCCTTGTGTTTGTATGTCCATTACTTGGTATGGCGTCGTGTGTCTGGCGCAGCATGGCCAAATATGGTCCTTGTGCCATAAAGCCCAACCAATCTTGCCTCTCTGCAAAGTTTGTACAGGTTTTTTTTAAACGTCCTGCAGAACGTAGCATAAGAGCGGGTATATTCCTGGTGCACAATGGGATTATTCGATGGGAAAATTGTTTTTACCACCAAACCTATATTCACATTATCAGGTGTCCACACCGTTTTCCTTCCCATTTAAAAAATATTTTATGTCATTGTTGGTGCACAATGTGTAGAAAAGAACAGTTTAAATAAAAGGTCCACGGCAAGAATAAAAGCCGAAAACAGTTTGTTGAGTTATGCTGCAGTCCAGCAGCACAGCGAAAAAGAAATAGGGCTGCCACAGAAATAAAAAAGAACCCAAAAAACACGCAACAGCACAAAAATATGAAACCGCTTTTCTCTTAATATTTATTTATTCATTTTCCCGTCACAGGCACCGAGCGAAAGCCAGTGCATCAACGCTCTGACGGATTTCTGTCATTTTCTTCTTCGTCCCTTTACCTCTCGGCAGCGTATGGGGAAAAACTGGGAAGTTAATCATACGCTATTACACTACCTCGGCTACCGTCACAGGCGACCCACCAAAACAAGTACGCGCACAAAGGCAGGAAAAGAGAAAAAGAAACCTACCCGCCGAAGTCAGGAAATAAAAAGAAGAACAAGAAAAAAGCCAAGGGGGTGTAAGATTGCGAGAGAAGGGGAGGGGAGGAATAAAATAGAAGATCGAAAGGTGCTCCATTTTACGTAATAGTAGTTTGAGCTGTTAGGCAAGGTATACCTGTTCTAAATAACTTCAATTGAGGCAATGCAAAAGGGGCAAAGCCCTTGCACGAGTATTGCTCGTTACGAACTCTGCATTAGTGAACCATGCTTTTGGAATACATTTCAGCGCCATTTTCGCTCGTGAAATTCCATTCTCTTTCCTTGAGACCGAAACTCTCGTTCACGGAATAAATTTTAAACCATTCACACTATTGTAACTGATATTGAATGTCCGAAACGAGTGTTCTTGGTCATCTTGTCTACCTGAATGCTATAACTGTTGTTTCGATGACAAATTGTAGAGGCTCAGTCATTTCATCTCTGATATCCCAAGAACTTCGATAGGTTCCGGGTCTGTTGTTGAGAGGGGTACAGGCGCGTTTCGATCGAAGATCTTACACGAACAATTCTCGTGGCAAACTCATCTCTTTGCATCAGGGAACCATGCGTTTGGAATATATTTCAGTGCCATTTCCACTTGTGAAATTCTATTTCTTTATCACGGAATAAATTTTAAATCATTCACACACAAATGTAACTGATGTTGAATGTCCGAACCGACTAATGTTCTTTTTTATCATTGTGCCTATTGAATGCTATAACTGTTCTTACGACAATATAGACTCAGCTCATTTGTCATAAGAACATTTAGTAGCATTCCAACAGTTTAAAGAAGTTCCGGGTTTGTTGTTGAGAGGAGTCTAGGCACGGGCAGTACAGAACGGGATCCTCATGCACGTTGGAATCGGAAATTCTACTAATTGTGCTTTCCCTGGAGAATGTATTCCGCTTTTTCTATGAATGCTGCAGGTCAATCATGCCCAGTTCTAAGAGTATTAAGTGCAGGTGCCTCTTTATTCGTTTGTTTTTGTTGTCCTGTCACATTTTTGTGTGTATATTTTGCATAACTGAAATGATACCTTCAAACACTAAAGCATACCATAAGAAGATATACACGTATTTTAAAGTATTTTGAATCTTGAAGAGTTTCGTATTCATATTTTTGCTCGTAGGAAGTTAAATTCTGGACAAAAAGTCTATGCAGTGTTTGACTTCGGTTTTAATATACTTATGGACGTAGGCGATACATGGCATGGCAAATGAAAAGTACAATAACCCCAAAACCTTTTTGCCCTCAGGGATACATTTCTTTTAGGTGTGCACGGACCCGAGGTTCTCTAGTGATCTTTTCTTTTCCCATGGGGTTTACTGTCTTTAGTAAACACAGGCGTCGCGCACCCAAGCGATATTTTTCTGCTTTCGTCCCATTATTCTACACCTCCACTCCTCTTCTTTGCCTTTCACGACACTTTTTACTTGAAGTTTGCTTTGCGTTTCGTTCGGCTTGGCCAAATTTGGCCCTCGCGCCATAAAACTTCAAAACAACGAACCAACCCAAACCTCTATTTCAAAATAAAATAAATCTATGCCAAGAATATGCGTCCATCAGAAATTCTACTGAAGCGATTTATAGCCGGAGTCGCTCCATAATCGGCTACATTGTAAAAAGTACAATAGTTTACGAAACGTTAAGAAATCCATGATGACCTAGAAAATAGTTAATGACACGCATGAGGAAATTTGATGCCCAAACTCTCCCTTGAGATGGGTTCGTGTAACAAAAGTGGCAAGAGGACAAACCAAAAGCTAGACATGGGTCATTTTTGTTTTTTTCGCTATATCCTTCTTTATTTTAACCCTCAAAGTCGTTTCGACTCGATATCTTGTCCACCAAGACAGGACAAATCTCGCTAATGACGAGATATCTCGTCTTCAAGGTATAGCCGATTTTTTTATGATGACGAAATCTAGATCTGGTCCGTTTTCTTCTAATGACGAGATATCTCGTCCATCAAGTTCTGGTCAATGACGAGACAGGAGGGTTAAGTCTGTCTGTCTCGTGTTCTCTTAGTAATTAAGCCCGGTGTCATTTCCCCTCTCTTATCTCACTAGACAACACGTTCCTCGAAGCCGTAACTGGGCAACCGTACGTTATTAGAGCTGTGAATTTTAATCCCCATAGCACTTAAAACGAGATCGATCTGACAGATAGTCATTCATTTATTCTTTTACCAAGCATTAGGTCGTCCCATCTCCTCAGCTTGGACTGATTTGAAATGCTATCTGATGAGACATGACACGTTTCACTTTAATAAAAAGCGTCTTTATTTATATTTATCAATCCAATCAGTAAGAATTTAGCGGGTTTTGGATGATACTCATTCTGGGATTATGCGTTTTTTTCTGCTGTTTGAATGCATTCCCTAATAAAATCTTAAGTATCAGTATACTAAAAACAATGACTTTTGTAAACTTCAATATGTGGTTCAACGGGTTTAACGGTCATAGTTTGTTTGATGTTTATGGTTTATTGGGTGTTCCCTGAAGTTTTGTTTTGAGGACGTCGAGAATTAGTTCCTGTTTAAGTACGTTTGTCGAACCGCGCAGTACATCTTGCCCGAAAGGTCTATAGCCTGTATCTCTCGATGACTGTGTGCACTCCGCAATGGTCCAATCGTAAAACGGGCCCTTTTTCGGGTCGGTTTTTTATAAGGAATGGTTGTTACGTGGTTGATTCTGGCCACCCTGTACAGCTAGATACACAGATATTTATTTTTAACCCTTCTTATGGTTATCTCGACAAGATATCTCGTCATTAGAAGAAAACTGATCAGATCTTGGTGGACGAGATATCTCGGCATTGGAAGTAAACTGAACCATTCTTGATTATCGTCATCATCAAAAAATCGATAATATCTTGATGACGTTATATCTCGCCATTAGCAAAGTTGGTCAGATCTTGATGGACGAGATATCTCGTCGAAACCACTTGGAGGGTTAATGTGTCTTGGATAGCGACGAAAACGAATAAAATCATTTGGTTATCGCTATAAAAGTTTGTTAAGGTAAATTTTTGGTAAAAGTTGGGTTGGTCAGTCTAAGGTAATTTTTTTTTGCTACAGGAGGGCTAATCTAAGCATGTTTACAAGAGGAAACGATTGAAACATGCATTAAACCATAGTAAGGTATAAAATATGCATTTCTGATTGTATGAAAAATATTCAATTCTACAAATAGTAATTTATGAAAAATCTTACACCAATCGTAAGGTTTACGTATCATGCACTAATTAATTTTTAAGCATTTTTAGTTATTTGTTTCTGAAAGTGGAAAATTTTCATGTTATAAAGGATAGTAGGTAGATGAATTTACGTTTCACTGGAGCAACACACGGGCTATTGGTGAACATGTAAGAGAATCTCCGTGACCCATTGGGTCTGTCTCACTGACGTGGTGTGGAAGCTTGGAGAGTGGGGTGCCAACTCAGGTGTGACCTCGTCATCTGACCGTTTTTCAAAATTCATTGGTGTTGTCCTCGGATCTTTCACTTCGGGTATGGTCCCGGACCGTCGCCAATAACTCGTTCGTTGCTCCAGTGCGACGTTCTATTCCTTCCTGTTTCGTTTTTCTCTCTCTGCTGTATTAAAACTTTCCTTGTGTTTGTATATCCATTTACTTGGCGCAGCTTGGCCAAAATATGTATGGTGCTTGCCAGATGTATGGCGGAAAT
This sequence comes from Meta bourneti, assembly GCA_933210815.1. Taxonomy (NCBI): domain Eukaryota; kingdom Metazoa; phylum Arthropoda; class Arachnida; order Araneae; family Tetragnathidae; genus Meta; species Meta bourneti. The sequence continues at coordinate 87,709,509 of OW119929.1, forward strand.
ATGGTTCCAGTTATTTGTTTCTAAAAGCGGAAATACTCCAAGTTGTAAAAATTTCCTTAACTTCTCTCACAGCGGGAAATTTTTACTGAAATGGGAACCAATTCAAAAACTAGCCATTTTCTTCTTGTTCTTAAAACCAGATCTGAAACACACGCAAGCTTTTAAAAACCATTAGCTTCTTTTGTTAAAAATTCTCACTCGAAACTTAAAACGAGTAAAAGCATTTCGCACAAGATCAGCCTCTGCGCAAAGTTCCCAAATGATTGCCCCCAGAAGAAAAATGCTCGTTCCCTCAAAGAAGTTAAGACGAGTTTTAGCAACTGTTGTACACAAGCCAGCCGACAGGTACATAAACTTTAAGGCTGAGCCATTTTTGCTGTTTCTTCCTGCCTGAAATGTGCGTCTACCTACCGACTTGCCTCCCAGCCTGTCTAAAAAGTCCGTTGACTTTCCACCGCAGCTTGATTCAAACCGTCTCCGTCTGAAAACTAAAGCGACTGTCTTTTTTTCTTGCCTTCGCTAAATTTCGAGTCTTTTGAAAGTTAGCGGCGAATTCACCGCGTGCGATAGAGAAGAAAGCGCCCTGCGTTTGAACTTGTTTCGTTCTTTTCGTCTAAAATTGTACAGTTCATGGAAGTCGCTTTTACCAAGTTTCTTTTCACTCTTGCTACTTTGCTTCCTAACTTCGAGCTCAAAAGAATGTTTTCAGCTCTGGAACAGGACTAGCGCGAGTGATACTTTGCTTGTAGTTTATTGCTCTGTTTTGATGCTCTCTCTCGCTTCTATAGGTGCTTTTTATTTGCTGAAAGGTGTCATTAACCTCCGAAAGTGATTTTTAGTCAAGCTTGGAACGATTTTCATAAAAAAGAACTGTTTTAAATAAATCGTTGGTACTCACTATGTAAAGCAATACACCCAACTTCAGAAAGCTACAATATGTTCAACAAAATGTAAAGAAATCTTTTTACATTAAAAGGTATCCCAAAAAACGACATTATACATCTCAATTTTTAGTGTTATATTTGATTGAGTGCTCCAATAACTGTGCTTAGTCTAGGAGCTTTTTATTTGTATGTTTTTTGTTGTTTTTGTGGAGAATAATATGTGCAATTACAGAGAACAAAAAAATATATGATCCAAATAATGTAAGAAAAAAGACATACACTAATACCGTTAGATAAGAGATGAAGCAAAACACTTCACTGAAGCAGATTACTTATCGAATTGGAATCATTAAAAAATTTATCAACCTCCGAGAAAGAATTATATATTTAAAAAATCTATTTGGTATCAAAATTGCTACCTACATTCATTATTGGGTTTAACAAAAAATGAAATATGCAGTTTCGGGTGATATACCTGTGGGGAAGTTCAAATCACTTTTAAACTTAACAAAATTAATTCTCACAAAATTGTATTTAATTATTCCAGCTTATTTTATGAAGCTTTGAAAAACGAAATGTCTTTGAGAAGCGAGTAAATAAAGCCTATTTTTCCAAACAAACTGTAAATTTAAGAGTGAGACTATTTAGCAAAGGATTACCAGAACGCCTCGATATATATAGCGCTAACTATATTTAGAGAGAGAGAGAGAGAGAGAGAGAGAGAGATTAAAACAAACTAAAAAATTCTCCATAAAATTTCGGGTTTACTAAGAAATCTTAAACGAGGTATTCTTTATCCTTAAGCTTTCAACTCGATCCAACCCAAGACCATCGTGTGCATGGGGGCCGATGCACGTTAAACCTCTCGTGGCCTCAAATGTCTTCACATTAGTTCGGAGAGTGGGGTGCCAGACTCAGATGTTGATCTCGTCATCTGACGTGGTTCAAGATTACGCGGTATCGTCCTCGGGTCTCTCCCATGGGGATCGATCCTGGACCATCGCCAATGGCCCCGTTCTATTGCTCCAGTACGACATTAATTAACTACCTACCTTAAACATTCTATTCTATTTTCAATATTTGGATCTTTCCCTTCGATATGGGGTGAAAGTACGTTGTCTGACACGTCGTATCAGACACGTATACTGAGCTGTACATCGTTGAAGCTGGTGATAGTGCGGAACAGGTTTTTGCACCCAGACTGGTCACTACAGGGCAGCTTTCGACGCAAAGATAAACCAACAGCAGGGTTGTTTTGCGCTCCAGTGTATGTTCAGTATTTAAACGCATTGACCAGAACTTGCGCAATCCTGAGCATTGAAACTCCGTCACCCGCTGGGCAGCGAAAGTCTTCCGAGGTGAAAATTACACTATCTGTCCCACAACAGCACTCCGATGTAGGCCATGCATGCCCAGTTCCGCACGACATCCGACTTCTTTTTACCACTTTCTCTTTTCTCCTCTTTTTTCTTCCTTTTCTCCTCCAAACACGCGTCTCTAACGATCTGTAATGATCCGCATGACTTGTGGGAGCCCGTCCGTTTTTTTATTTGTGTTCCTCTTCCTCCTATTTCTCACCCCTTCTGCCCATATCTCATTTCACTTTCTCCCGTGTTGTCCGCACCTTCCTCCCTGGACTGCGGTCCGTTTATCGGTCGCAGTCCATCTTATCGCTTCGATCGGTGGACGTGATTTACGTTGCGCGCTGGAGTGCCCCTCTTTTCGGCCACTTTCCGATACGTTCGCCCGCTGCCCCTCTTTTTTTTCCGGACACCTCGCTTCCTTTTATTTCGATGCTGACGCCGTGCTTCCTGCAAGAGAGGTTTCGTATTAGGAATGGAGTGCGGTCACAAATCATTTCAGGTGCGATTTATGGTTTGGGAGATGTACGTTTGAAGACTCGCCGTTGAGCTGTGTTGTGCAATGTAACCGAATTCGTGTGGTGGGGTTCTGACGAGAAGGCAAGTGGTTGGTTGGGTTTTAAGGCACAAGGACCATAATTGGCCGAGCTGAGCCAAACAACTTCAAGTAAATGGACATAACATATCAAAATATCTAAACGAAATAAGGTAATACAGAGTGTTTCGAAAATATCTGGCCAAATTGTGGAGTGGTAGAGGGGTCCAAGATAAACATTTAATGGCAACCTCCAAATTCAGTGAGTATATGTGAACCGAATTCGTTGAGTGGGGATCTGATGAGAAGGCAAGTGGTTGGTTGGGTTTTATGGCGCAAGGAACATAATTGGCCGAGCTGAGCCAAACAACTTCAAGTAAATGAACATAACAAATCAAAATATCCAAACGAAGTAAGACAATAACAGGGTGTTTCTCGAAAATATCTGGCCAAATTGTAGTGGTAGAGGGGCCCAAGATAAACATTTAATGGCAAGCTCCGAATTCAGTGAGTATGTGAACCGAATTCGTTGAGTGGGGCTCTGATGAGAAGGCAAGTGGTTGCTTGGGTTTTATGGCACAAGGGCCATATTTGGCCGAGCTGAGCCAAACAACTTCAAGTAAAAGGACATAACAAATCAAAATATCCAAACGAAGTAAGACAATAACAGGGTGTTTCTCGAAAATATCTGGCCAAATTATAGAGTGGTAGAGGGGCCCAAGATAAACATTTAATGGCAAGCTCCTAATTCAGTGAGTATGTGAACCGAATTCGTTGAGTGGGGCTCTGATGAGAAGGCAAGTGGTTGCTTGGGTTTTATGGCACAAGGGCCATATTTGGCCGAGCTGAGCCAAACAACTTCAAGTAAAAGGACATGACAAATCAAAATAACTAAACTAAATAAGACAATAACAGGGTGTTTTGTAAATATCTGGCCAAATTGTAAACTGTGGTAGAGGGGACCATAATAAACATTTCTGTTACAGAATTGCGTGTCCGGAAATGCGATGTTTAGGTCAGTCGATAACATCGTTTCTGTGGCGTAAGGCTTCATTCTCCGTTTGGATTTTCAGTGGCAAGTTCCGAATTCGTGCCGTTAAAAATCCGAAGCGGGGAATGACACCTTACGCCACCAGAAACGATGTTATCAACTGACCTAAACAGCGCCCTCTACCACCTAAACGTAGAGTCTCCGGACATACAAATTCTTTGACAAAAATATTTATTTTGGTCCCCTCTACCACCGTTTACAATTTGGCCAGATATTTTCGAAACACCCTGTATACATACTCATATACACTATTTTGGAATAAATGGAGCCAAGGCTAACGACGGCTTGTACGATACTGAGGTGGCTGACCACTTTGAGATATTTGCTTCAGTTTATGGCGAGGGGTTGGAGATCCCCACACCTTATTCATGTTTATTACAACAATTAAAACTAGACTTAATTCAGAAGTGGCAAGGTTATTATGACTTCTCCCCAAAAGGCTAACGCTCTTAAACTCTTATCCACATAGTGAACCTTAACCTTCTAACTGCTAACAAGTAATATGGCTTATGACGGGTCATGATCCCTTCATTCACTATTCATACAGATTCAAGATAAATCATAGCCCCGTTTATTGTTGTGGTGAGGTAAGCGACATATACCACTAACTCTTCAATCGCTACTTTCCTGAATACGTGCTTGATACAACGTTAGCTGTTGTGATCTCAACCAGTAGCTATTACTCTAAATCTTTCGTTCTCCAGAAATTATGCCTAGAAAGAAACAGCGACGTTTTCAATCTGCACTATCACACATATTTTTTTTAATTTTATTAATTTTCCACAAAGTAACACTATTTTTCTCGTTCAGGTTTTCGCTTAAAGACTTACGCCGTGTGAGTCAACAATCTTTCAATTCGAAACACAATTTATTTTATTACTCAAAAACAAATGCAAAATCAAAAAAGCAATCAAATCTGAACTGATCGAATCCAAAGCTATTACAAAAATTAATAAAAGTTGATAAATTGTTGTTTTCGAAACTTTAAAAACACTAATAACGACTTTGAAATGTTTGGCAGAGAATATTTATTATAAATATGTTAAGAAAGAATATGTTGCATATCGAATCATAATTCAGTAGATATTAAAACATTAAATCATTTTTTATTCCACTTAAAGTAAACTAAATATAGCTTAAAATAAACAGCGTTTTTGAAAAGGTATTAAGTCTGAAATGATCAATATAATTTTTTGAAAACAAAATTTAATTTGAAGCATTCTTTAAAACTAAAATTGGTGAAAAGTAAGGATACTTTAATACTACACATCCAGTACAATTGGTGTTGACGATATTATATCGTCAACATCAAACCACTGACTCGAATATGAAAAATAGTGTTTGCATTTTGTGCTAGAATTTACTTTATAATTAGTTTTTCGTTACACAGAATCCTAGATATCATTTTAGAGTATTTAGGTTGCGAATCGTGCTTTTGACATAGTGTAACTCTAGGAAACGCAATTAGGTCACAAAAATGACAAAACTATAAATTTGTGTAGGTGTAATCATGCAATGAATAAGGTTTAAATAATTTGATTAAAAAACTTAGAATAAAAAATGTCCACTTAATGTCTAAAGTAAAATATTGGCTGTTTGTTTTTCGGTTTTATGCAAAACATTGAAAAGCGCTCAGCATCAATATATGAACTATAGATACACAGATAAAACCTTAGTTAAATATAGTCGAACACATTTAAAAACTTTAAAACTAACCAATAAAGATAAAAATGGATGATAAAATTGTCTGCTACTGTAGTATGCAAAACGTTCATCATTAGGATAAAAGTAAGTATTTACTTTTGACTTGATCACTTACTCCTTTATACTCCAAAGCTGCATTTAAGAAAATCCTTTTGAAACAACTGAATCGATGATTACTTAAACCACCGAATCCAAAAATTTTCAAAGCTGACTTTATTGCATCTTTGGGATTGTCTAGTGTTGACTCTTAATGTGTTGAGAAACCACATCAGTCCGTGGCTTCAGTTAGTAAATATAGGGCAATTTTTTCATTATACACTATATGGACAAAAGTATTTGGACGATGCACGTTCTTCAGAAAGAGTGCTTTATTGTTCTATTTAGTAACGGGTAGGCCCTCCTTTTGCTTGTATTACAGCTGCAACACGTCGAGGCATGCAGGAATAGCTGGCCTTGCCTCTTGCAAGGCTGTGAGAAGAGATTGTTGTGAAGATGGGCGTGCGTGGCGGTGTCGTATCCGTCGCTCCAGTTCGTCCCACAAGTGCTCGATCGGATTGAGATCGGGGCTCTGAGCAGGCCAGTCGAGCAAATTCACCTCATTTTCAGGAAACCAGTCCAGCACACGTTTTGCAGTATGACATGGAGCTCGATTCTGTTGGAAGAAACAACCATCATCGCCGTAGTATTGTAGGCAGCGCCGAATTGTCCAGAACGTTGAGGTACACGTCAGCGTTCATGGTACCAGGTACATAAAGCAATGGGCCGAGTCCTAACCAGGAAAAACAACCTGATTTTCTGCAGTGTCCAAATACTTTTGTCCATATAGTGTATTATGTGATATGTGATATATTATGTGATATGTGATATATTATGTGATATGTGAGTGTATTATGTGATATAATGAAAGATGCTTTGGGTGCAGAAACCACATGTCTCACCAACTTATGCGATTTCTGCATTCAGTTTCAATTTAATTATACTTTTTAATAAAAATCAATACTCAAATTATTAATGTACTTAAATTATTGTGATATACTTAAACTATTGTGAAAGTCCTGGTCAAAATTTCAAAAATAAATCCTTAAATAAGTCACAATTTAAACCGTTTCACCATCCGTGAAGTTGGCGAAACCGGTTGAGAATAACTACTAGAGCTCCACGGCTGCAATTCCAACAGAAACCTCTGCATAAAAATCCCCAATCCAAGATAATCTTTAAGCATCCCAAATAATCGCTCCGAGTGCCTCGCTAAAAGTGTCAGGATTTATGCATTTCTGGGGAGAAGCTCGTGGATAATGCGGAAGGGCCATTCTTTTCTTTCGGATCCCAAGTTTTGACAAATAAAACTGCGCCATCCCACCCATTAATCTAGTCCGCGGAAGGAGAAATTCCACACCAGGGCGACAAATATTTCCTGCTATGTCTTCTTTCCCATCGACACGACCGCTTCGTTTCCCCCTAGTTATCTTGCAAGAAGAGAGATCGAGGTGGAAAATGGTGTGGTTCGCTGTGACCCACATTCGCCTGAAGGCACACCGCATACCACGCTTTAAGGTAGCCGCACCAAACGAGAAACGTTTTCTGTACTGTGATGAGCAAGTAATTCCGGGATTAAAATTTATAAACCATCGTACATATCGGGGCTCAATGGGTTTGCCTACAGCGCTATCTATTATTGGAATAAAAAATGTTTCAAGATCCCACATGTTTCCAAAATAAACTCCATGTTTCCAAACCGTTCGAATCCAACCAAAGACCGTCGTGTACAAAGGGGGCTGGTGCATGTTAAATCTATCATGGCCTCAAATTTTCTCACGTTGGCGTGGTGTCGATGATTGGAGAGTGGGGCGCCAGCTCAGGCGTGACCTCGTCATCTGACCGTGGTTCAAAATTACGATGTGTTGTTCTCTTGATTGATCCCGGACTGTCGCCTATAGCCCGTTTTGTTGATCCAGTTCGACGTTAATTCATCAACCCCCCTAACCCCAAAATGAACTTGAAATAAAGTCTCATTAAAGGTAAAATTGCGAGTTGGAAGTGGTGCAGGTTCAATTCCTGACTGGGTGTATTTCTCTCTACTATGCCAGTAACCCTTTCTTTGTATGTGTATGTCCATTACATGACGTCTGCTTGTGTTTGGTGCAGCATGGCCAAATATGACTCTTAACCCATTAAAACTAACCAATCATTTTATTTATCAATAGCGTAGGGTTTTATTTCAGTGGGTTAAAAATCGCATTCTTATGAAGTCCAGACGTCATCAAATTTTTAATTAGGTGAAGTAGTATGGTATTGGTATTTTCAATTAACGTCACACTGGAGCAACACAACGGGCTATTGGTGACGGTCCGGGATCAATCCCAGAGGGAAGGAGCCGAGGACAACACCACGAAATTTAAAAGATCCGAGGACAACACCACGTAATTTTGAACCACGGTCAGATGACGAGGCAACACCTGAGCTGGCACCCCGCTCTCCAAACTTCCACACCACGCCAAGTGAAGTAGTATGATATGCATTAGCTGAATAATCCAAGGGAAATGTATTTTATTTGTCGACCAATCAATCGGGTGGTCGTTCGTTCGGAATGACTATGGCCTGTCTAAGAGGGTTGTGCCTGAAGCTCCGTCTATTTCATCACCAGATCATCGATCTTATAATGAAATAAATGGAACGTGTGGGCGGAGTCATCGTCGTAAGATCTCAGAAGTGTAGGTCACATGGATTTGGGAATCGACTTGGGTTGATTGGCTATCGAAGTGCAAATTGTGCTTTTAATCCCTCTCAATAGTCATCAGGCCAAAATTAGTCCCATTATAATCCTTGCTTTCCCTTAACACTGCATGATAGACCGCATGCTGGACGCATCTTAATACCGCATGCTGTTTCTACCGATCGCTCGGTCTGAAGAACCGAGCGATCGGAAGAAACAGCATGAAGTCTCGCGCACATGCTCCGTCTATTCCATTATAAAGCCGATGCACCAGAACACAACAAATCTGCGGATCTACAAATTTATGGATATTTTCACTACAATGAAAGCCTTTTCTCGCCTGTTATTGGATGCAATTTACTATGCCGTGTTCAAATTAGCAATCTAATTTGATACCGATACTTTCAACGTAATTCAGTTTTTTCCTAGATCTTCAAACCCTAAACCCTCCAAATGGTTTCGACGAAAAATCTCGTCCCTAAAGATCGGACCAATTTTGATAATGACGAGATATCTCGTCACCAAGATATTGCCAATTTTTTTATGATGACGAGATCAAGATCCGGTCAGTTTTCTTCTAATGACGAGATATTTCGTCTATCAAGATCTGCTAATGGTTTTTCTAATGACGAGATACCTCGTCGAGACAACCACCAGGTGGGGAAAATGTTTTGTTTTCGAAACTGATTGCAGATATGTGGTTTTGGCAAGTACTGGTATTGCACAATTCGCAACTAGACTTCCGTCTGCTTAATGGTCACGACTGCTTATGTGAACATTTCCCTTGGCATTGACCTTCTTGACTCTCTTCGGTATACTTGTTCTAAGGACCCCGACCAATCTATGAACTCTAACTATTTGGACGTGTGTAGGGCACTTAAAAACTTTAAATGAAATTCAAGGCTATCGGAAGGCCAGAAGGGGTCAATAGCTAAATGTCAAATGCTAGCATATGAAATGACGTGCTTATTTTTGGTATAATGTACAATGTCTCGAATCATTATAGCTTAAATGCACTATTAAACAGCTTTCTTCCTATTGAAAGTATGAAATGAAATTTTTCTCACTGTGGTGTTGTTAATGGTACACCAATGTTCTTGGCGGATCTCAACTATTAGAAATCGTGATTTGATTATGAAGTTAAAACTTAAAGAAAATGTTTAAAAGAGAATATCTAGAGCAAAGATATCTATTGCATTAAACCTTTAATCTTTTTAACTGTTCAGTGTCTAATTCGTGTTTATTTCCCACGAGTCTAAATTTAAAGAAATTATTACAAAATTCGCTGTGTGGTATTTTTTAAGGTGTTCTGGGGGTATTATAACAGACACGAGAAATTTGATATAGAATTTAGGAGGGTCTTTCGGTATTTTATGGAATTTTAAAACTTAAAAAAAAATTCGAAAAAACAATTTTATTTTTGTAATTTTATATTTTTACCGAAGAATTGTATTTTAAATTACTTTAAAATTAATTTTACTTGCTGCTTTACTAAATTCTTAGATCAATTTTATTTTTTTAAAAGTGCCCGACACTGTTTGGCACTTCAAAGGGCGAACTAGTGTCTATATGTTAAGAATCCCCCTGTAGGTAAGCTACGTTTGCTACTAATAGGGACAATCGCCAAGCTCTACAAAACGGGGTTCGAACCTGGGACCTACTCAGCGCAGACAAACTCTATGACCACTACCAGGTAGGCAGCTTCAAAGCATATCGACAAATCGGATTATTTGACAAATTGTTAATGTTGAAAAACTAGTTAAAATAATAAATAAATATTTAGAAAGAACTACTTCAATTTACGTTCATTCAGAAATAAATAATATCCACTTTCAATTATACAGAATCTCCTCTTGGTAAAAATTTTGAGCAAATAAACCTTAATGATAACAAACCAAATATAACGATTACATACCATATTTATTTCTATCGCGTAGTCATACTAGAATCGAGGATCGAGTACACCACTTTAAGTCTTTGTGTCTGCAAACTTTTCATACAAGTACAGAATACATCCTGTCTAGACATCCTAACTCCTGAAATATTTGGGAACTATTCAAGCAAGTATTTCTCCAGACAACTGTTCCTTGTGATATCCTTCTAGACAGAAAGACTTGAAGTCTCCTTCAAAGATGTGCCTTTAAACTCATCTCGGAACACTTTAAGAAATGAGTAAATACATATTTGGATCCTGTCTTCAAAGTTCAGAATCTCAACCACCATTTCAACAGGCAATTTAGAATGCTTGCCGCGTTTTCTTGGGAATTTATCGTCTGCCACATTCCCGGGTTGTACCAAAAGAAACTGATCATACCTTTGATTCGAAAATTATTCATGCTCCATTTTAGAGCCATACCATGAGAAATATTCTAATTACATTAGCTAACATTACCTAGACAATGCATTACATAACCATACATTACCTAAATTCTTTTTACGTGTATTACGAAATACAATAACACTAAAACAATACTTTTCGTAAAAGGTACTCTCAATCAATTCATTCCTATTCGTTTAAAAGCTTTACTTAAATGGAAGTATCATTGAGTAAATTTTATTCAGTTTCATTCATGGAAATATCAATTTTAGTTCCATCATCGGAACTTAAAGCAGAAACTCATTAACTGACAAAGAGAACTTTTACTGTACAGCTGTTTAAAACTACCTATTAGTTTTTAAGTCGAGGTATAAATTATAAGTATTTTGATAGTGTTATATATCTTTTAAACAAATTATAATATGATTGTGCATTTATCATTATCATAAAAATGAGTATTAAGTGTCTTCGAAAAATGTCAGCTAATGGGTTTCTTCTCTAAGCCGACGATATATCCCTTTGAAACTTCGATTTGAAAATAATCCATATTTTAATAGTTGAGTTTTAACACATCGATCATAAAACACAAGTAACAGATTATTTTAACTCTGGCATGAATGTTTTCGTAGTGGTTCTCAGAATCCACTTTAAGCTATGTGCCGGTTTAATTTGCCCTCGAGAGGCAAATAATGACCGTAGAGCAACAAACAAAACCAAGCCTTTTACTATGTAATGTAAAATATAATTCTAAAATATTATCTCTCGTTAGTTGATGCGACACAGTACCTTAATTATGACAGAACACAAAACCCTTCCTACAGACTCGATTCATGAGTAGACCTTTGAATGGCTTGTGATCTATGTTATCACATAGTCACTCACAATCAAATACATCCCAAAGGCAACGACGATCCAATGAGATGACTAAAGTGTAGTACCTATATTTTTGACATATAACATGTTTTCATTTTACTTTCATGGGGAACAATACGGTATTTCATATGTAAATCAAAAATGCTTTTAAAATTTAATTTAAGTAAAGTTATTCCAATTCAGGGGTCGTGGTAGCAAGGATGAAAGAATAATGAATTAGCAACCGGTGGGTTGCGAGTTCAAAACTCGATCCAACCAAAGATCGTCGAGTACGTTGGGACTGGTGCACGTTTTAAATCTGTCGTGGCTTCATATGTTCCTCGAGTTGACGTGGTCTGAAAGTTTGGAGAGTGGAGTGCCATTTCAGGTGCGACCTCTGCATATGACCGTGGTTCGAAATTACGAGGTGTTGTGAGGCATAAAACTTCATAAACACTTTTTCATAAGAATAAATGAAGTACAAAGTTTTAATTTTTTCCAATGCCCAGCCAATTGAACATTATTCATCATGGCACCATATGGGTGGAAATATAAGCCATTTGGGGTTCCCCTGGTGCCACCCTGGTAACCTGAAGTGGATTCATGTTACACCTCACATACATATCATACATTCCAGGCACAATCCGTTTGTATTACCACGCATTCATTCAAGGACAAACATCCATGCCTTACCACGGATTCGAACCAGGAACATTTCAATCCAGTAGCCGCACCCTGACCATAGAGGAAATATAAAAGAAGAGCGAGCAATGGTAACTTTTTGATGTGTCCAGGATCGTGACCACAAAACTAGTAGTAAGACACATTAGACTTCGCCTGCTAGGTGGAACCTACATTCATCATATGATTGGTCCACGGAACGGGAGAAGACGCCCATCCATTGATTCATCATCTGATTGGTTCATTGACTGATCATCTGATAGTACTAGACTGGCGATTTCACCACTTTTGTCGTCCATCTATAGATATACTCAACACCTACCGTGTCATAAGATGTTATATCGCCAAACGAGGAGATAAATATCAAATGGACCAACAAAGTCCATTTCTGAGATAGCAGTCACGTGACTACTAGTCGACATGTTAATTACATTTTTTTAAGTTCCTCAATACCAATGCTATGTCTACTCATATTTCATCTCCATGACCCTGACCACCACAACTTTAATTAAAAGCTATAAAGTTTAATAACGACAGAAAGATATACAACATTAATTTAAGAACTTCGAACTGCCACTGCACGAGCGCGTAGATTTTAAATTACTCTTTTTAGATTGTCTCGAAACCATTCCAGTTCCTTTCCTCCAGATCTCTCCCCCTCTGGAGTGGACAGGTCGTTGGAAACGAAACTTTTCTTCCTCGCCGTCTACGCCACTGAACCAATCCGATCCAGTATCGAGTCCCACCTCAGACAGGGAAGCAAAGCAACGCGTTGTCCCATTAGTCCTCTGAGTCAGAGGGTCCCGAAAATGTCTCCCCGAAGCACAGACAAAAGCACTTTCGGCGACACGCCCGACGCTTTAAACATGGCCAGTCAAGAACAAACCTCTCTCGTATTAAGTTCTCGCCGAGGAACTGCGTTTTAAGAGCGAAGCGTTCCTCCGGGGGGAGATCCTTCCACCTACTCGTGACACCCCCCTTCCAAAGACGAGAGAGAGGACTCTCGGAGAGGGAAGAGTTGTGCAGTAGCAGCAGCAGAGAAATCAAAAGGGAACTCGTTGAAAAGCCTTCTAAGAATGCACATTTTATTATCGCCCCTCGACTCAATGAAGGAGAAAGGGATGAGAATTTGTGCAATTTGCATAAGCCCGCTCCACCCCTCCACAATGAATAAAGGCCAAACAAGATGACGGGATAACGCTCCACGAGCGAAAGAAGAGGAGACTAATAAAATTCTTTTCTGTGTTGTGTGCGTCTCTCTCCTTTTGCCTCCATGATATCCAACCCCGGCAAAAGGTATGCATCGGATCCGGAGGATGGATTCAGTTTTGCGCATTTCTGGTAAGAAAATTTCGATGTGGGGAAGGGAATGGTTTTAATTATTTGGTGAATGGTTGGGAAAATTTTATTCCAAAAGGGACGCGGGAAGAACCTTTCACTTTTATTTACATTCGGTGGTGTGATTCGGTTAAAACGGTTATGTTAAAGATGGGGTTTTGCTTTGACTACGATCGCGAGTTGTGTAATTTGTATGCGTGGTGGGAGGATGCTAGGGTTGGTGCGTGATTCGGGAACGTGTTTTCTTGTTGTCTGTCGTCGGATGATTAGACACGCGGGTGCTCTCTCTCTCTCTCTCTCTCTCTTGCTTTCGATGAGCCGGAATTTTAACCCTCCAAGTAGTTTCGACGAGACCATCTCGTCCACCAAGTTCCGACCACTGACGAGATATGTCGCCATCGCCATTTTTTTGAAGATGGCAAGATCGAGATCTAATTCGTTTTTTGTAAGGACGAGATATCTCGTCCACCATGATCTGCTAACGGTTTTGTTAATGGTGAGATGCCTGGTCAAGACAACCACCAGGAGGGTTAATCCTCCGAGTGGTTTAAGACGAGTTACCCCATATCAAGATCTGACCAAGTTTGCTAATGACGAGATATCTCATCATCAAGCTATATTTTGCCGATTTTTTTTTTATAGTGACGCGATCACGATCTGGTTACTTTTCTTCTAATGACGAGATATTTCGTTCGCCAAGATCTAGTCATTTTTGCTATTTACGAATAACTCGTCGAAACAACAATCAGGAGGGTTACGAGGTGAAGATTCGAGTATATATACTTCTTTTTATTCGTTTAATCCGCAAATACAGACTGAGTTTACGTTATTACTTCATATGCTTGTCAAAATAAATCCACTGATACATTTCCTATTTTGTCTTTTGTTTGGTTGGTAGGAGCATGGCGTAAGGGGCTATAGTTGGCCAAGTTGCGCCAAACATACGACAGACACCATCAAGTAATGATCGTCTTGATACAAGGAGTTTTACGGAAACAGAAGAGAGAAAGTCACCCAGGGAAACTCGCCATACGGGAATCGAACTTTCGTCTCCAACTCTCAAATTTGACTTTTGTAAGATCGCGTTTGAAGTTTATTTTGAAAACTTGTGACATCCTAGGAACTTTTTGTTTCCAAACATGGATAAGGGCTGCCTTGGCTCAGTCGGCTTACCCATTGTGCTAGCAACCTGCGCGCTGTAGGTGGTGCAAGTTCAAAACTCCCTACAGTGTATGTCGTCAATAACCCGTTGTGTTGCTCCAGTGCGACCTAATTCAACAACCTACCTACCTACCCTAGATAGTATTTCTCTCTTCTATATCAATAAAACATTCCTCGTGTATGTATGTCTAATTACTTGACGGTAAAATAATTTTTTTTGCCTATCTGGCTCTTGCGCCATAAAAAATCAACCGCCCAAGAATGGATAGAAAAACCACAAATCTGGTATTGAAAACCTAGTGCATTAGATACGTCGCGTCTTTTGTTGAATATCCATATTTTGTATGTATAAAGTGATTTTTCAAAAAGAAATGTTTGGTTTGTTCTACGTTCAAGCTTTGCTACATATAGACTAATTAGACTGACTTAGAAGAAATAGATGGAGTGGAAACGCGACGCGAATTTAAAAAAATCGGGATACAGTACATTATTTTATGTTACACTTTAACAGAGCCAGTCTCTTTAAGGAGCAACGTTAATTTTGAAATATAACAGCTTTAAAACAATGTTTATATTCTTGACCTTTTGCCAACACATTGCCCAAAGGTCTGTTTGAAAACACCGAAGAGATGATACTAATGAAAAATACAAGCCATTATATGAAATAGACAATGAACAATATGGAATTCAGTTGATCCTATCTATATTACGGATTAAAGTACTAATTTCGAAATAATAATAATTTTTTATGTTGAACGCTTGCTCGACTAGCAGCAGCTTAAATTCCATGGAAGTTTTTTGTCTGTAAAGCAAAATGTAGATGAAACTATGGAGTTTTTGTGGTAGAACATGCTTTCTGTACGTACTTGTTCAGGAAATAAAAATTTCGTCTTCCGTTGGTTTATTTGTTTACACTGAAAATCCCTGTCATAAAAAATTAATAAATTACTAATATTTAATTGAATCTCAGAAAATTGCAGTATTTTTCATAAAAGCTTACCACTTCGCAACATTAATGGGTTATATATGATAGTTCTGATCAAGGTTGGTAATTGAATTTACATCACATGGAGCAATACAACGGGTAATTAGATCTGATCAAATATCAGCTGTGTACTTCGATGATTCAGAATGAATAATTTGTTTCATAATACAATCGTATCTCCGACAAAAAAATGGAAATATATATATTTTTATCTATGTACAGATTTTACTCAAGAAATACTTTTATACTTGTAAGTATTTTGTTTGAAAAAAAAATCTTAACGTTTTAAAAAATGTTTATGTTGAGTCCACCGCACAAAAATATTTGGGTGCATGATTTTTTACCCGACGCACATGTAAACAGGATGGTCTCAGGATACCAAGAATGAAATCAGGACATCTTTTTCCAGCAGAATCAGGAACTGCGAGACAAAATAGCATTGAGAGATCTTGTTATAGTAACGGATACGGGAAGATAAGAGAAGGTAGTCTTTCCTTTCACAATATTCTAAGGACAGTTTCTTCTTGGGCTATCATCTGTAACGAAACAGCACGTCATACAACACCTGAAGAGGCATCTAGATCAGTAAGCTCACGCGAACCGCTTTCTGGTGTTGTCAACTTTACCAATCCTAATGTCATCGTTTAGTTTTGATTCATTTGAACCTTACTTTTATTTGCAACGTAACGCCCGATGAAGCGTGCATTTGATAGATCGAACTAAATGTTTGTGCTTACGGATTTTGTTAAGGGTTTTTATATAAGCAATGTTTCTTGGAAATGCGTCATTTAGTAAGTTTAAGCTATTAATCATTTTGGTTTATTTACTTGGTTTCATCCACATGGTGTTCGAAGGATATTTTGGATTTGCTTGATGGAATTTTAAGTATGTGCAGCACACGACGTCATTCTACTTCTGTGGGTCAAAATAAAACTTTTTACTTTTGACTGACCATGGAAATACTGGTTTGACTTCAATTTTATGATTCCGAAGATATTTTTGTGTATCTTTATGATCACATCGAGGAAATAAAGATCTTTATGATCACATCGAGGAAATAAAGATCTTTATGATCACATCGAGGAAATAAAGATCTTTATGATCACATCGATGACATAAAGGTGGAACGAAATCTTACTTTTGTGTCAACAACAACAATCAACTCAATCCTAGACCATGTTAATCCATCTTTCCAACACACTTATCCTTAACGAAACTAAAAAATAACACAAAATTAGATACCAACTAAACCCTTCTCTAACGTTATTAGCTCATTTACTGCAACTTGACTCTTCAGAGTTGAGTTGTATTCGAGCTGTAGGTGGCCCAGGTTTGATTCCTGCTAATTACCCTGGGTTTATTTCACTCTTCCGTGACACTAAAACTTTCCTTGTGTGTGTATGTTCATTACGTCACACCTCCTATCTTCCCAAAATATAGCCCCTGCACCATGAAACCCAATAAACCAGAGTTGAATTCTGTGCCGGAAGACTTGGAAAATGAATATTTCAGGCTGAAATTTTATTTCGAGAAAATAAATACCGAAATGCATATTTTCATTAACATTTTATTTTTAAATATGTTTGCTTGTGAATTTTATAATAGTTCGATTTTTATGAAAACATTTCATTTAATTTTTATTAGTTCTGTGTCAATCCCAAAGTGTTTAAAATATTGATTTAAACTATGTAAGCTTTCAAACCATTGATTTTAATCCTCCTGGTGGTTGTTTTGACGAGGTCATTAGCAAAACTGATCAGATCTTGATGGATGAGATACTTGTCATTAGAAAAACTGACCTGATCTTGATCTCGCCAACATAAAAAAACGGCAATATCTCTAGTCGAAACCACTTGGATGAAAAATACATTATGCTAGGGAGGAAACTTTCAGTCACAGATTCGTTATTAATCACCTAAAACTATCAAATATTTCTAACTTCTTGACAAAAGAGAAAGAATAGAAGTCAGCTAATTGGAAATGAGACATGTGCAAATTATTTTAAATGTTCCTTCCTCAAAGCATCATCTTCCATCTTACTCAAGGAAAAAAATGTTCTGGTAGTAGGAAAATCTTCCGTTACAAAAGCTAGTATGTTTCCTTAAGATCAATATTTTTGAGAAAATTATGTTATTGATTTATGTTACTAAGACCAAAAGTTGAGGTATTTTGGATGTGGAAAGCGAGATTGAAAACAATCAAGTGCAATATTTTCTACACAAATGTCCTTAAAATATAGCACTCTTATTTATGTGTTAAATTTGGAGATAAGACATTTCTCAAAATCGTATTTAACTTATCAAATACAAGTATTTAAATATAAGCATTTCTCTCCTCCAGGCGTAAAATAATTTTGCAAGATTCCTAAAATCATTATTAATGATACGAACTATACTTATAAATCCTCGACTGTAAGAACTGTAATAAAAATTTCGAACCACGTAACGAACCTTGAAAACTTGAAACAACTTTACAAAATTAGACAGATAGATATCTGTATGAATAAAAATATTCTTAATGTACGCTAATAACTTGGAACAGATACTGTTTTGAATATCGCAATATATCATATTGTTCGTAGTAGTTTTTAACCATGAATCTAACCCCTATGGTTCTTGTCTTAAGTGTACAATTAGGTTTGCTAAATATCGTAGTAGTTTTTAACCATGAATCTAACCCCTATGGTTCTTGTCTTAAGTGTACAATTAGGTTTGCTAAATATCGTAGTAGTTTTTAACCATGAATCTAACCCTTATGATTCTTGTCTTAAGTGTACAATTATGTTTGCTAAATATCTAATAAAAAAGTTAGATTTTACAAATATAGATCTACTGGATTCAAATGCTGTGGACTGTTTCTCAATTTTAAACCTTCAAGTGGTTTCGACGATATATCTCGTCCATCAATATCTGACCAAATTTGCTAATGACGAGATACCTCGTCAATTAAATCTGGTCAGTTTTGCTAATGACGAGACAACCTTGTCGAACCAGCAAGGAGGGTTAAGCTCCAAATAATTACTGCTTAATATCGTCGGCTTACAAGGGGCCGTCATGGCACAGTGGGTATGTCCACTGCTCTAGAAACCTTCGAGTTGTAGGCGGCGCCGGTTCAATTCCTGCTTGAATTCCTCTCTGGGTGTATTTCTCTTTTGTGTCAGTAAAACTTTCATTGTGTGTATGTCAATTATTTGATATTATATGTCTTGTGTCTGGCTCAGCATGTTCAAATATGGCCCTTTAGCCATAAAACCCCAATAAACCAAACTGTCTTCTTACAAGTAAAACACTGTAGGTCAAAAAACAGTTCACAGTAAACGAGGGGTTGGTAGGTATTTTAATTAACGTCACACTGGAGCAACACAACGTGACGGTTCTCAGTCAATCTCAAAGAGAAAGATTCAACACCACGTAACTTTGAACCAGTCAGATGACGAGGCAGCACTTGAGCTGGTAACCCACTCTCCAAATTTCCTAACCACGCCGACTTAAGGCCCTTTGAGGCCACGACAGATTTAACGTGCACCAGTTCTCTTTGTACGCGACGGTCTTTGGTTGGATTCGAACTCGCAATTCTCCGGTTGTTAATCAGTTACCCTTTCTACCGGGATACCGTGGTCCAGTAAACGAGGAGGAATTCTACTCACTAGCCCAAACTCCCTAATGTAGGTTTCTCAGAGAAAATCCAGCCTTTATGCGAAGAAAAAAGATTTGGTGGACACACTTCATCAGTCTAAAGATCACCACATTTTGGTCTAGAAAAGCTAAAAACTCGTCTTGAAAATTTCGCTTAGAGTAAATAAATCCTGACTTGTAAGTCGACGATATCGTCTGAACTGAAAACAATAGATTGAATTTAAATTCACGCTTATACATTCGCAGCCATCAGGGCCGAGTTCTTAAAAAAACTGTAACGCACTAGCAGAGAGCGAAAAGCCATTTAGAGTCCACGCAGAGAAGAGCTTTTGGTTTAAAACTATTATTTCACCGCTGTATTTAAATTCCTTTTGCAGAATTAAGATAATTCTTCCGTGCGAAAAATAAATAAACAGAACGATAAAAAGAACATAAATAAAAAAACGCAACACCACCGGGAAGTAAGTAGGTAAGAGGAGAAAAAACAGTTTCCAAAAAGAGTCACAAACTCGAGCCTGAAATTCAGTAAAACTTCCAAAAGAGGAGGGAAAAAAATTCCACACAGAAACATTTTGCACAAACCGAGAATTCCAAAAAGAAAAGAGTCGGCGTCTTTTTGCATTAGCATAAGAATGTGACGTCACGGTGAAAGGTAGGCAGCGGGGACGGGAGGGGGTACACCGAGGCGAAGAATTAGATGTGTAAGCCCCCTCCGGTGGGAACATCCCATTGTCCATTCCCAGGGGTGTTTTGGCATGCATGGCTTGGGAAACTGTGGAGGCCACTGTCTAAGCCCATTGTCGAGGAAACTCTTCTTATTTCCTATTCAGGAGAAACCTGAGGTGCGTTCCTGTCAAGAATTTCAGACTCGTATGTAGATCGAGCAGAAGAATAAAATTTATACGGAAAAATTCTCTCCCCATTCCAAAGAATTCGTTCTGGATGCGAATCTTGGGGTGTTTTGTTTCATTTCTTTGAAATGAGAAAGCGAGTTTTTTTCCCGTTGCCTCTTTTAGATTTGGAATAACGTTAGTTTGAGATTTTTTCCCCTTCCATTTGGGTTCTTTGTTCAGTGCTGACTGCTTTACTTTATCTGTAATTACTGCCTATTCTGGTCGGTTTGAGGAATTGCGGTTTTTAGAGTTATAACGTAAGTTGGTTTTCGGATGTTTTCGATTAAGTAGCGCTTATGAAGGGTACTATAAATTTGTTCGCTGGACTAGTAAGAAGTTAACCAGCATTAGGATGGAACGCGAAATAAAATACATGTTTTCGAGATCTCTTTGCTTATAACATATTTTAATAACTCATTAGCACTATAAATAACTATATACAGAATACTAACAGCATACGTGTATGAGACTAAAGAAGCCCTGAATCATTGTATGTGCCAAAAAAGGTAACACTGAGAAATCCGAATCCAACATAAAAAAACTATCTCACCTGTTTACAAGAAAATAATTTAACACACTGAGGGGTTCACACGTATATATCCGTTCTGTAAAACCTGCAGTCTTCCCCGCATTACATCTAGCCATTTTTTACCTTCTTGATCAATGTTACTTAACGTTCTTTCAACTAATCGATGTGGTTATTTAGTTATTATGTGTTTTGTAGGATAAAGGTAATACTACATTACTCTGAAATCTTATGATGGTCTGAGGGTGTGTACGTATCTCAATTATTTCCGTTAGAATGGATTTAGAGTTTCTGGACGTAAAATATAGATAGCATTATACAGTATAAAAAATTAACAAACACTATAAAAGCTACACAGTAAGCTAAATCCACGCATATATAAAACAGTATAAAGTATTTACCCCAGAATGGGTGGATCTCCTTATAAATGTAATCTCACACTAAAGTGTAGAGACATCACAGTTAGCATATTAACATTATATAATGTTAAAGTTCCGTTCTTGTACATTATAATGGAATTTTA
Source organism: Meta bourneti (assembly GCA_933210815.1). NCBI lineage: Eukaryota > Metazoa > Arthropoda > Arachnida > Araneae > Tetragnathidae > Meta > Meta bourneti. The sequence goes on from OW119929.1 coordinate 87,730,668, forward strand.
ATGTATGATTCCCATCTTTTCAGTCTTAACCTTTAGATAGGTTCACACGCATATATCTGTTAAGCAACCTGCAGTCTTCACTGCATGACTTCCAACCAATTTTTGACCTTTTTGGTCAATATAATCCTTCCTAGGAACTTTCAACCTGTAGATGTGCTTATTTAGTCATCACGTGTGTTGTGGGGTGAAAGCAATACTACACCTCTCGGAAATCTCGCAAAAGAGGGTTAATTGAGTAACTAAGACTGAAATGCACACTGCATACGGAGGTAAAATATGAATATTTCTCCATTTTTGTGATCCAGATTACAGTGTATAGGTATATAGGCTACTTAAACACTTATAAGAAAGACAATGTTTAAAATTTGTCTATTTCATTTGAAACGTTATGATTGTTGCCTAAAATGCATCAAGAAAAATCACGAACAATTCTTAATAATCTAAATGGCCAATTCTAATGTATTTAAAACAACTAATGTTTTTAAATTATTTTGTTAGGGTAAATTTTGCTGGGTATGATGTTACATTAAAATCTAAATCAACCCATGGAAATGTTAAACAGTACTCAATCATCTCTAAGTTGAAAGAAATTAGTAAAATCTGCAAAAATAATCTTCTCTTAACCAAGAGATATTTAGTGTGCTTAAATGGCGAATGTAAGGCATTGGCGAAAAATTAAACTGCAATGCCAGCAAAAAAACGTATTCAGATAACGTAAAACTTAGTACTGGAATTTTCTCTTAGTTCCGCATCCAAAACACTAATATATTACCAGTTTATATTTCTTCTGCATCCTGGTATGACAAATAAAAACTCATACCCATAGCATAACAGATGGAAGCAGATTTTTAAAAAATTTCCTTCAACAAAAATTCCACACTCAACTGCGCGCCATTATCCCGGTTTTTCCGGGACCCGTTTTATTTTCCTGTAAGTCCGACGTCCGGCTCCCACCATTTATATATATTATAGCCCTCGGATTTTTTCCCGGAGGGTCCATACGTTTATATGCAGCCGAAATCCGTGTTACGTTTTCGCTCCAAATAAAATTCAGTAAAGCTTGGGAAGCAGTCCGTGCGCTCCTTGCATACAAAGCAGGGGCCCGATAAGCCAGAGGCAGAGGCGTTAAAAAATGTTCTTGACAACTTTGGCAACGGACTTAGAATACGGGTTATTATATATGTCCTGACAGCGGAGGATTTGGTATTGTATTTCAGGATCAAAACGTCAGGACTGCTCCGGAATGGAGTGAAATTACTGGTCTGGAATATTTTTCCAACTTGTGTGAAAGTGTGGTTCTTTCCTTTCCCTTCCTTTTCGCGTGGAACTAGTACGAGTGTAGGTCAGTAAGTCACAAATGGATGTACTAAAATACCAACTCGAGTACCAAGTTGAAAACCACTGAGTGTCATTGTACACTTTTCCTTATTTCCCAAGCTCAGGTGTTGACCACGGTGGTTCAAAATTACGTTACGAGGTGTTTTCCTAAAATCTTTCCCTTCGGGATTGATCCCGGACCGTCACCAATAGTCTGTTGTGTTACTCCAGTTCGACGTTTATTCAAATACCCCCTTATTTCCCAACATAATTTGGGGCCACTGTGGCTCTGTGGGATTGTCCACTGAGCTATCAAACTGCGAATTGCATGCTGAAGAGGTTCGATTCTTCTTTCTTACCCTGGGCTCTTTCAAACTTATATGGTCACTTACCATAGGCGTATTTCTCTCTTCTGTGTCAGTAAAACTTTCCTTGTATGCATGTCCATTACTTGGCGTTGTGTTTGGCACACCTTGGCTAAATATGGTCCCTTGTGCCATAAAACCCAACAAACGCAACATAATTTATACCATATACAGATACGTTCATTCTATCACTTTATAAGTATTTCAAAGCAACACAAAACTCGCCAGTCTGCTTGCTTAGCTAAATTCAAACCTTTCGAAACTCATCAGTATTTTGATACGTGTTTACAGTTTTGTGCCTATAAAAAGTGCAAGACTGCTAGCTAATCTTTGGTTTCATACCCAAGCGAACAGTTGGCATTTTCAAATATAAACTTTAGAATTCACATGAGTTAGAAATTGTTTGCTTAACCTATCATTCAGTAAAATGATGCTGTTATTTGTCTACCTTTAGAAAATAATAACTAATTTTCACCCATCAGTTATTCTGAGACTTGTTATCTGACTTTATTTGTAGACATAGCTTGTAAGGTTTCCATAATATATTCACCTGGTTAAAGAATGGATAGAAAAACTGGAGACAAAAATTTGCTAAGTAAGCATTGTTAGATAACGAGGGTTATCATCGAGATCGTGATGGCCCATTAGATCGTGATGGCCTATTAGTTAACTAATAGGCCATCTAACTAAAGCTAGGTTAACTGAAGTTAACTAAGTGCTCTGTTTCTGTTGCTCGGTATGGAGTTTGCACTCGGAATCTCCCTCAACTTTTTAACATTTCTAACCATGTTCTTTTTTTAATGCGAAATACTTCCGGTTTATTGAACAGTAATTTATTGTAGAGTTGGAAGACATTTCTCAAACTTCGATCGAAAATGCCTGTGGACATTGTTAGATGATTTGATTTCCCATAATCAAATTTCCTTTTAGCTCACGGCTAAGCATTGCCTTTTAGCTTAGGGTGGCCATTTTCTAATGAGAGATGGGTAGGTCTGAACTTATGATTTTGTTCACCGATTCCTGTTTCAACCACAATGAGAGATGTGCATCATGATTTTTCTCTCGGGACCTGTTTATCTGCCAAGTTTCTGATTATGCTTACACAATCAGAAACTTAGCAATAACTTAGCACATGGTCTTCAGCTTTTGTAAGTAAGTGAAGTAAAAAATAAAATAGTTTGTTTTTATAATTCTGTTACGTAATTTGGAGAAGTGCACTTAATTTGCTTAATTATAATTTTTAGAGATGGCTATTATTTCAAAAGCAATTTAAATAATAGTGTTATCGCAGTTAGCAACTGTTATCGAAAATATTAACAGTTTCCGATCAATATTATTGGGATTGCAGTAAAGCGATTTGCATTAAATAAAATTTAAAATGAAAAAATTAAAATATTTGGGATATTTGATGAGAATGAAAATTTGGAAACCCAAGTATTTTAAAATTACTTCAAAGCTAATTTTATGTATCAAAATATTAAAATCACTTTTAATGTCTATTTTTAAGTTTATTTAAACCATTAAATTTAGTTCCTAACTGCATTATCATTAGTTGCTTGTAAATAAAAAACCTGCTAATTTTAAGCTAAAAATTACTGTTATCGAAAAATTGCAAATATGCTTAACACAGTTATTGTAAAATAACAGTTTTCCCATCGCTAATAATTTCAACTTTTCCCCACTAATGTGCTTTATAAAGCATATTTTTAAAGAAAGATTAAAAGTCAACTTTATCCATACATATTTTTTGTTCGTTAAGAATTACTGTGCGCTTCACATACTTTCGTTTATCTTTAAAAAGTAATTTTCAAGACCATGAATTGATTCATTTTTTCATTTTTGTTTCTATAGAAATTATAAATTTTCAAAGCACACAAAAGCATGTGAAAAGGCAGTAACGAACTTTTAATTCATGCTTAATATATGTAATTAGAATACGGCTTATGTAAGATTATTAATCTCTAACAAACGAAAAAATAAGATTTAAGCAGGGAATGAATGCTGGCGGGAATCTAGTTCCTTCAACTGAAGAGATTTTGTTGCACCTTGATTGGACTATTGCAGATGGTATAAATTTTCATTCATATAGTCTCATTTGAACCTGTTAAAATTTGGTTAAAAATATCAAGCAACGCAATATATGAGAAAACTTTAAAAACAGTATAGCAAATCTTTAAGTTATTCGAAATTAGAAGTTTATATTTTAAGTACTTATGGTATAGGTTTGTCAATCATTATTAAACTAGCATTTACTTCAATTCCAAAAAGCTTGTTTCATTTACTTATTTCAGTTTTATTATGTCACAGACTGTCCATGTATTTTTCAAAATACTTTTAACACCACTACAAGACATTAAAATTTCGCTTACCTCATCTCAATCAAACTTCCGATAATGAACGTCAGATTTTACAACTGTATGGAAGCATTTCTACAAATCAATATAAACAAGTTTCACATTTGTCCTTTTTTGTCTCCAAACAAAAGACAGTCCGAACTAAATTAAAACTCGCCGGAGTTTTTTTAATTTTTTCTTCAAACAAACGAGATTTTCATAAAAGCCTTCCAAAATGAAATGCTGCGATAGGGATATTTATGAATATTTTATTGCCGTCTTAGACTTTTAGCTCGCTGACTTCATAATAAATTGTATTTTCTTGCATTTTGTATATTGTCACTCTTCATTAAAGAAACTCTCGTCCAAAATTGGCTTGTTTTCGCAGATTTCCTCTGTTTAATACGCTAGTTCAATTATTTTATGTGCTTTTCCTTTGTTGAAGAACATTACCTGAGCGAGATTTCTTAGCAGCTCAATTATAACTTCTAAGAAAATGCATTCTGACATTAATTTGTGAGATATTTCCGTGAACATTTTGCCTGCAGTCAAGAAGAATGAGAAAAAAGTTAAGTTGTCATTAAAACTAAAAACTTTTGAGAGATGTTTTTGAAATGAGGTATCTACGACTTGTTTTCTTTTGAACAGAGTCCTAATAAGAAGTTTGAATTTTTAATTCCCATTCTGTACTTCAGTCTTCGGAACTAAATTTAAAAAATACACTTTGTATGAAACTATCGTGAAACTTGTTTATAACTTCTTTTAAGGAAAATAAAGAAAACAAGGGAGATTTAAAATTTGATGCTCATCTTTTTGATTCATAAATTAAAACGACAAATATTCGTTTTTTTCTTTAGCTATCCTAAAACCAAAAATTATTCCTTCAGATAGTTTCATTCCTTGTTCTATGCAGTCAACTTATTCTTACTCTTATTGTTTGATCATTAGTTTAATGATTGTTACGTAATGATTATTACGTAAATACGACTATCAACCAATCAAAGGAAAGCAGTTTTACTTTAATGTTTTTGATTGCTAAGAAAGACTGATCGTCTTTTAGTATCGTATATTTAAATTCTGGTTTTGTATCAAACGATAATTTAATATCTTCAATGTATACTATTTGTTATTTTTATTTAATAACACGAGAGCGTATTCAGTTATAAACTAAGCTGATTAAAAGAGATCTTAACAATAAAACTATATCTAAATACTCAAAACAAAATCTGGTATTCTAATTTTCTGTTCTTTCATGTGAAACTTGAAATCAGATTATTTTTGAACTGAGAGTTTTTATGAGGCTTCTATAAGAGAGTTTTTCTGTTACACTAAATACAGGATGGTTGGTTTTGGATATTTTGGCACAAGGATCATATCTGGTCAAGCTGCGCCAAACACAGACAATGTTAAGTAATTATGAAGAGAAAGGATGTATAGAGAAGTAGAGAAAGATCACAGGACTCCGTAATTGAAAAACTGCATCAGAAAGATCATAAATTAGTATGCCCATCTGGATACGATACATTTTGTTATACTTCGTGGCATGGTGTCAAATGGAATCCTTATGCTCTTCTTTGGCAAATTATGCCAAGCATTCTGCACTTGCTGCCCCGGATCTCTTGTATTCTAAGGTGATGCAATTGATGGCCTAGCATATCACAAACTTGTGTCAATGGGAGACAGATCTCTTTGGCAACTGAACGGATTCGACACCATAGAGGCACTCCTGGGAGTTGCAAGTCTCAACAAGTGCTTACATTTCATACCAAAATAATTCGTTGGACAAACACATGAGTTCCCCGGACCCAAAGAAATCTGAACTTATTGCTTTCAAGATGTCTTTATTTGAATAAGGTTCTCTAAAAATATTTTGTCAACAAGTTTTACCTCTGAATTAAAATAAGATTTTAACCCAATGAAGGAAGAATACATTGTACACATCATTCAGATAAAAACTTATTTGCTCTTGCTGAACAAAACGGACTCGATGATTCAAGACCTCTTCAGCCTTCAGTACTACATGGGGCAAACTGGAGACTACTCGTGAAGGAGCACCAACTGGGTAAATCGCCGCTATTCTTAACAGGGACAATGACCAACATCAATTCGTTTATAAACCTAGGACCTACTGGATGGTAGACAAACGCTATGGCCATTAAATCAACTGGCGGTACTGATTCAATACATTGTCTCATGTACCCACTTTGTGGCTTAGTACAAAACCCGTTTGCTTACTTCAAGCCGAGTACACACTAGAGAATTGTAGCACTTAATGTATCATGCCTTGTAACCGATTTTGCTAGTGTAACACCTATTAAACGGCCCCCGTACAGCCTGTAAAGTTCGAAGCTTTCCAACGGATTGTCAGTTTTTGGGATGAACACAAATGTCCTCTTTTACGAAACGTCTCTCCCGTGATGTTGAATCCTTTCCTTAGCCATAGATATCCCCAGATCTATCTCCCATTGAAGAACACCCAGATAGGAACTGTTCGCTAGTGTTTACATTGCCCCGAAGCGATCATGTTCCCTCACAACACACATTACAGCATTGGGGATTCGTCTATTTGAGAACCCGATCTAATCGATGGGATTCGACTTCTTGCGGCGTGTTGCAAGGTGTCTGGACATTCAATCTACATCTGGAGATGTTACATTAGAGGCTATAGCTCAGTAGTGAGAACGTGGCTTAACATCTCAGATGATGTATTCATCTTTTGCTTACGATTCCGTGGAAAGCCACCAGTTTGCCACACCCTCGCCTCGTGAATGTCCTCTTCAACTACCGAGACAAGAACTCCCTTTCCAACTAATCCCTCCTCTCATTCTCCCAGAGGACCACCCATCATAGCCCCTCTGAAAGCTCCCACTAAACCCAACCTCCCCCATGTTGTCCCTCATTCAAACTCGGGTCTCCAAAGCTGGCTTTAAAGAAAAGGGTAGGGGATTAAAAAGAAGCAGTCGAAATGCGAGCGCACCCCGACTCACATTCTACACGGCAAACGGTGCAGGAGGTTAATCTGTTGCTATTCTTGTTGGTGAGACCCCATGCTGTGAAGTATTGATTGACTTAAAGGAGAACACACCAGGGTCAACTACAAGGAGTATCTGAAGTTACAGCTGAGGACATAAGTCCACTTTGTAGCATAGCTCCTTGAGTGTTTGTTCTTTAGAATTTCCCTAGTTGTAATGTTCTGGGAATTGTGGCAGTGAATGGTTAAGCTGGCTGTGGCAGTTTGGCTTTTCGCTTACTTAAGACTGCTAAGGCGTTGTGTAGTTTAGCCGCCAATGGCTACGCCATTTGAGAGGAACAATTTACCAGGACCACCCAATGCAAAATAGGCCACTTGGGAATTTAGGCATCCCTCAAAATTAGTCATAAATTGAAAGTATACTTTAAAGAAATCGTAGATACTTCGAAAGATCAATGGTCAATGATTTTGCATTTGTTTGTATATACACAAAGCCTTTAAGTTATATAACGACTTTTCTTAATATTGGCTGACTTAAAAAGAAGATCAAGGTCAACTGCAAGGGATATCTGAAGTTATAACTGAGGACATAAATCCACTTTATTGAATGTTCCTTAAATCTTTAATAATTGTGATATTCTGAGATCTGCTCCTGTGAATGGTAAAGCTGGCAGTGACAATTTGGTGTTCCTTTTATTTAAAGCTCTTAAGACGCTGTACAGTTTAAACATCAATGGCTAAGCTATTTGAGCGGAACGATTGAGGACCACACAATATATTTAAATCTGTCACCACTTTGACTTTAAGCTTCGCTCAAAACTAGTCGGAATAATTGAAAATATAGACTTTAGATATTCTGAGGGCACACAGCGAACAATGATTTAGAATGATTTGTTTCATTCACTTATAATCACTGACTTTTCTCAGTATTGATTAACTTAACCCTCCTTGTGTTGTCACTTCAAAACTCACCAGATCTTGATGAATGAAATATCTCGTCATCAGAAGAAAACTAACCATATTTTGATCTCGTCACCATCAAAACATCGACAGTATCTTGTTGACGAATTATCTCGTCATTAGCAACATTGGCCAGATCTTGATGGACAAGATACATCGTCGAAACTACTTGGAAGGTTAAGCGAAAATTAGGATCAATAACTACGTAGGACGATCTGGAGTTAAAGCTGTGAAGGCCTAAGTATACACTAGTAGTGCTTTCTTAATCGTACATATCATCTTTAGAGTTATACTAATTAAAAGAGGTAATCAGTAATCGAGTAGAAAAAAACTACCGTAGAGCAATAAACCAAACCCTAAACTCATCTTGTTTTGCAGGAGAATGGTAACGCGGTGGTAGTTTGTAGTTTGGTTTAGTTTGAGACGTTTGATTTGGTTAGGATAAGGGGTTGTGTAATCTAAACGAAGTTGAGCGATTTAGCATAACGAAAACCTGTAGGGACCGCCCAAAAACAATCAATCAGTAACATAGTTCATTGAAGGATGTAATCAATCCTTAACATAATTCAGTCAAGCATCACTCAGAATTTGTCAATGAAATTGTTCAGAGGGTTCATTGACATTTTGTAAAAAAAACAGCGATGACCGATGGTATTAAATGATTCGTTTCAGTATACGGAGCTTTTATATTAATTAGCGTTTATAACTGTCACACTAATCGTTAGAGGGACTCGATACACTGCACTTAAACGAAGTTTCTATTACTTCCCGTTCTTCAACGATTGTTAACTTAGTTCGGTATTATTTTAAAATATGTGATTGTGTGCGATGTGTGAAAATAGAACAAACTGTTATAAGTTGAATTAACTTTGGTTCATGTTATTTAAAAGCGGGTACAATTAATTAAAACAAATTCCTAAGTGGTATGCAAGTATTCGCTTTAATGTAAAAAACTACTCTATGACAGTGCCCTAATGATTTCACGCATACGGTTAATACTAAAATATGATGTATGTGTGTTTCTAGTAACAAAACTTATGTTGATATGATCTATCCCTACATCACTCACCATCTCTAAAATACCTAATCACAAAGACAATAAACACTATTCACAGTTGTCTTCAGTAAAAGTTATCAAAAGTTTCCAAAATGCAGCATAGTTGAAAACAAATTTTAAAACCTTTATTGTTAATTCAACTACCTACCTAGATGTGAGAGACTAGTACAGCCAACGAATTTTCATTTAACAAAAATTCACTTCAAAATTTCATTTTCAAATTTAACATAAATGTTTCAACGCGTAACACCAAAACTCTACATTCGACTCTCTAGTGGAAGACTGGAGAAACAACTGTGTTTCCCGATATTTTAAAACACTTCCCGATCCAGACCAACCCCTTCACGGAACCCGACAAAAAGCGTCTGACGGACCCACCCAACCACACAGAACACCCAGAAGCGCTTTCAAAACATCCACCCAGGGGTCAACTTCTTGTGAGACTCAATTCCAATCCCTTCAAGACTCAGTCACACACTCAAGAGCGACAATGAAGCTAATAACACGCGAGCACTCTTGCGGAAGCACCGGCCTCCCTCTAACACTCCCAGCCCGTCTTCCGAACACAACCTCTTGACAGTCACCAAAGGGACTCGATTCGGAACGTGAGATCCGAGCCACTTTTACCCCTTCTTTTTCAGAGGCGGCTCTTATCTCGGACACTTAATCCCGCGACTAGTGGCACAAGGCCAACTAATCCAGCGGAAAGCTCTGCTTGTTAAGGGTAAGTGGTGTATGAAATAGGAAAGAATGGCGTTCTTTGGCTTTGCTCTTTTCCCGAATTTCCTGTGACACCTCTTGCAGGTGTTGCTGCGAGTCTTGTTGGTTTTTCTTGAATTGTTTGCAGGAGGCGCTTTGTGGAGGTTGTTCCTTGGAACGGCGTGGCTTGAGGTCTGTCGCTGCCTCTTTGACAGCTTCAGTTACAAGGATTGGCTCTGGTAATCGTTCCGAGAAAATGTAGGCATCTACCTCAGACGGGGCTGGCAGTTGAATTAACGTCGCGCAGGAGCAACACAAAGGGCTATTGGCGACGATCTATCTCGAAGGGAAAGATCCGGGGATAGCTTTTACCTAATATCAATTTAAGAAGAAACAAACTATATTCTAATTGAAGGCGACTCAAATTTGATTCCTCACAGCCCTCAGGGACACATCTCCTTTAGGTGTGTACGGACTTCAAGAAAACTCAAGAAACTTTCCATAAGGGTAACTGTCTTTAGTAAACACTGGTGTCCCGCTCCGAGATACCCAAGGGATAGTGCTTTACTTTTATCCTTTTATTCCTTAGCCCAATCCCTCTTTTTCCCCCTTTCACTTCAAGTTATCTGACTTGTGCTTGGAGCAGCTTGGCCAAGTACGTCCCTTGCGCCATAAAACCCCCAAATAACCAATCAAATCGATGCCTCACGGGTTGTATTTCTCTCTTGCGTATCAGGACAATCTTTCCTTGTGTGTGTATATGTCCATTTTCTTGACAGGATCACGGTATCCCGGTTTGAAGCGTCACGAATTAGCAACCGGAGAGTTTCTAGTTCGAAACTCTATCCAAACAAAGACGTGGGTGGGTGCACGTTAAATCTGCGTGGCCTTGAATATTTTCACGTTGGGGTGGTGTGGAAGTCTGGAAAGTGGGGTGCCATCTCAGGGGTGTGACCTCGTCCTCTGGTTCAAAATTGCGAGATGTTGTCCTTGGATATTTCCCTTCTGAATTGATCCCAGACCGTAGCCAATAGATCGTTGTGTTGCTTCAGAGCGATGCTAATTCAGCTATCTACGTAGCAAGCTCAAAAAGGTTGGGCATTGGAAAAACCTTTAAAAATAATGGCGCTCCTTGAGTTTTGCCCGCCAGTGAAATCAGACGCCAAGACTTAGCGTAACTTAAATATTTTTAGAGATGTTTGAGTCTTCTTTCTCGCAGTTCCCTAAATGTCGCAACGTTAAATGGTAACAGTTGAATTAACGTCGCAATGGAGCAATATAACGTGCTATTGGCGACGGCCTCGTTCTCACGATCAGATGACGAGGTCAACACCTAAGGCGGCACATCACTCTCCAAACTTTCACACCATTCCAACGTGAGGACATTTGAGACCAAGACAGAATTAACTTGCACTACCTACTACTTGCCATTTATTTGACGTGGTCTATCTTTTGTTTGGGTCAAATATGGCCCCTGCGTCATAAAACCCAGCCAACCAACCAGCTTACCTAGAGGAAATGTCAAACGACGAGGTCAACACTTGAGGCGGCTCACAAGTCTCCAAACTTCCATACCACTCCAACGTGAGGACACTTGAGGCCAAGACAGAATTAACTTGCACTACCTACTACTTGCCATTTATTTGACGTCGTCTATCTTGTGTTTGTGTCAAATATGGCCCCTGCGTCATAAAACCTTTCCAACCAACCAGCTTACCTAGAGGAAATGTCAAATGACGAGGTCAACACTTGAGGCGGCTCACCAGTCTCCAAACTTCCATACCACTCCAACGTGAGGACACTTGAGGCCAAGACAGAATTAACTTGCACTACCTACTACTTGCCATTTATTTGACGTGGTCTATCTCGTGTTTGGGTCAAATATGGCCCCTGCGTCATAAAACCCAGCCAACCAACCAGCTTACCTAGAGGAAATGTCAAATGACGAGGTCAACACTTGAGGCGGCTCACCAGTCTCCAAACTTCCATACCACTCCAACGTGAGGACACTTGAGGCCAAGACAGAATTAACTTGCACTACCTACTACTTGCCATTTATTTGACGTGGTCTATCTCGTGTTTGGGTCAAATATGGCCCCTGCGTCATAAAACCCAGCCAACCAACCAGCTTACCTAGAGGAAATGTCACATAACTGCGGAAGTGAACCATCCCAATGGCTCACTTCACCTCGGCATAACATCCCCCGAATTAGCATACGACTGATACCAACTCCCCCAAATATCCCGCTTCCTACACCCCTTCCCCAAGATGTGCCCACCAAAAAAGACAAAAGGCGACCGAACCGGCGATTATTCATCGGCCACAACATGTCCCTTTTCTTCCTGCGCAGTTTTACGTGACGAGGGGACTGCTACGTTGTTTTCATTCGTTCCCTGGGCACGCGACCCGCTTCAACGGCCGTCTCACGCTTTAGCGGGGTTCACGTCACGGGCGACACGGCCACACGCGAAACGTCCCCGCCGCACGACATCCGCAATCAAACACCAGGGCCCGCTAACGACCCCGAGTGAAAGTAAACCACGCCACTTAGGCGAGCAGATGGATTAAAGGCAGCGAGGTCCTGGGCGTGTGAATGCGTAATTTCGCCCTTCATTTTTAACGGGAGAGGACCTTCCACGATCCTTCACGCCCGAAGTCGTGTGGAAGGAAGGAGAAGTTTGGGGTGTACTAGTTAAGGATTTCTTTGCTTTCTGGAGGTTAATGGATATGTTTGAGAAGTTAGGTTGCGCTTGGTTATGGAGAGGACATTAATCTTTGCCTTATGATGGGATCCTTTTCCAAAGAAGTCTGAAGTCCAGATAAATTTCTGATGTGGTGGTCGGACTTGGATGATGGTCTCTAGAAAAGCATAAATCTACCATCCTCAGGTGGAGGAACTTTAAAATGTAAAAGTAAAAACATGCAATTTGATGGTATGGTATTTTAATTAACGTCCCATTGCAGCATTATAACGAGCTATTGGTGACAGTCCGGGATCAATCCCAAAGGATCAATCCCATCCGAGGTCAATACCACGTAATATTGAACCACGGTCAGATGACCGAAGCAACACCTGAGCTGGTACCCCACTCTCCAAACTTCCACACCACACCAACGTGAAGACATTTGAGGCCACGACGGATTTAATGTGCACCAGTCCCCTTTGTATACGACGGTCTTCGGTTGGATTCAAACTCGTAACCCTCCGGTTTCTAATCCCTTACTCTGTCAACCGAACTACCGCGGCCCACATGCAATTTGAAGCAATTCGACGCTTCATAAATGAGGGGGTTCAGTGGATATGTCCACTGCGCTAGCAACCTTCCAGTTGTAGGCGGCGCAGGTTCGATTCCTGTCAGGTGTATTCTTCCCTGGGTGTATTTCTCTCTTCTGTGTGAGAAAAAACTTTCGTTGTGTGTATGTCTGTTACTTGATATTGTATGTCTTCTGTCTGGCGCAGCATGGCCAAATATGGCCCTTGCGCCATAAAACCCCAAATCAACCATAAATGAGGTAATGATTTGTTTTCTATTAATTTATTCAGGGCCGAGGTAACCTGGTTGGAAAATTCGCGGATTCGTTATCAGGGTGTTGAGAGTTCGAGACTCGTTCCAACTAATGGGTAATTTCGCTCTTCATTTTTAATCGGAGAGGGCTTTCGCCGATCCTTCACTCCCGAGTCGTGTGGAAGGAAGAAGTTTTGGGTGTACTAGTTAAGGATTTCTTTCTTTGCTCTCTGGACGTTAATGGATATGTTTGAGAAGTTAGGTTACGCTTGGTTATGGCGAGGACATTTATCTTTTCTTTGTGATGAGATCTTTTTTCAGGGACGTCTGGGGCACAGTTAAATTTCAGCAGTGGCGGTCTGACTGTTGATGGGTCTCGGGAAACATAACCATCTACCGGCCTCAGGTAGAGGGGTGCAGTTGAATTAACGTCGCACTGGAGCAACACAACTGGCTATTGGCGATGGTCCGGGATCAATCCCAAAGGGACAGGGCCGAGAAAGTCTACGGAAAGGACCTCGTAATTTTGAAACCTCAGGTGGTGGAACTTTGAAATGAAAATTAAAACACGACATCTAAAACAATACGACGTTTTATAAATGAGGCAATTATTTTTTTCCCAATTTGCTTATCTCCCTCTATAGCCCAGTTGGCAGAGTCGCGGAGTAGCAACTGGAGGGTTGCCAGTTCGAGACTCTATCCAACCAAAAGCAGTCGTGTACATTGGGGCTGGTGCCCGTTAAATTTGTCGTAGCCTCAAATTTTTTCTTTCATCATTTTTCCTTTGCATGGTCAGACTTTTTTCTTGAGAAACACACTTAGTGAGTGTAGTAAGATTTTCCTCCTTCGTTTTCTCAGAATTTTTTTTGACAGTGTTTCATTTGTAAGTCGACGATTTGTAATATAATAAAGAAAAGATGAACAGAAAATATGTCAGAATTTTCCAGATGCTTTTCGAAAGAGCATTATTGGTTTGATATTTTCAGTTGAAATTCATCAAAGGCAGTAAAATACAGAACCAAGTTGTTCAACAGCATGATCGAGATATGAGGTTTTTAGCTTTTCTCGCCCAGAATGCGGTGATATTTGAACTGGTTAAGTCCACTAGGTCATATTTCCTTTGCATGATTTCTTGAAAAACACATTTAGTGAGTACCTAGTAAGTAGAATCTTCGCCCTTAGTTTCCTTTGAACTACTTTTTTTGACTTAATGTGTATTATTTGTATAAAAGGGCAATATATAATGTAATAACGAAAGGTAAACAGAAAATCTGTCAGAATTTTCCAGACACTTTTCGAAAGAACATTACTGATTTGATATTTTCCATTGAAACTCATCCAAGGCAAGATGAGTCCATAACCGAATTGCTTAACCCTCTAAGTGGTTTTGACGAGATATCTCGTCCATCAAGATCCGACTAATTTTCAAATGACGAGATATCACGTCATCAAGGTGTTGACGATTTTGATGATGATATAAGGATTTGATGATGAGACATGATAATGGATATCAAAATCAGTTTTCTTATGACGAGATATCTCGTCCATCAAGATCTAGTTTTGCTAATAACGAGATACCTTGTCAAGACAATCAAAAGGAGGGTTAATTTAGATTTCTCATTGGAAACACATTTAGCGAGTGTTGCGTAGTTAGAATCTTCGCCCTTCGTTTTCTTAGAACTATGTTTTTTGATTTAGCGATGTTTTACTTGCAAACGGACGTTATACAACATAATAGAGAAATGGCAAACAGAAAATATGTCAGAGTTTTCCAGATACTTTTCGAAACAACATTATTGATTTGATATTTTCAGTTGAAACCCATCCAAGGCGGGAGGATTCCGAAACCGAATTGCTTAACAGGAACACCACCGAAGGATAAAGTAATAATAAAGAAACGCAAAAGGAAAAAAAATTCATAAAAAACCCGAAGAAAGAAACGCAGAGCCCCCTTCCATACGTTCTCCCCACTCCCCCATCGCTCCCTCTTTTGTTTCTGAGCAAGCTACTGTCGGGTTCGTTAATCAGTTGAAGGAAGATGGGGATATGAGAATGGCTCACAAGATACAGGTCGTCATGGCAACGACGAAGGGAAGGAGTAAAAATGGGAGGCTCCCGTCCTGAGACGAAGAAGGCCAGAAACAATTGGTAGAGCGACCGATTCTCGAAAATATTCTTTTCATGCGAGCTTACATAATACATACCCGTGCTTATATATTTACATAAACAAGCCCCCTTCCCCTCACGGTGCGGTGTGACGCTGATCATTTTTTTTCCTTTTCCATCTCCCGTGTGTTGTTTTCAACTTTATGCCTGTCGTACCACGAGGTCCTTGGTTTATGGATCGTAGCCTGCCCGGCGATATAATGACGAGGAGGCTCAGTTTTATGCGATTCTTTGCGCCCCTATAGTTTTCTTCTTACTTAGGCTCCGAATTTTATAATGGTCGTAAAAAGGGACGACGATGAGGTCGTACGATAATCTGAATTTTATTCATATTTCCACCCCCCGGAACTTTCTTTTCGGGGATCAAGACAAAGGTGGGCGGTGGGAAGGATGCGTGCGTTTTAATTCGCGTATTTAGGCATTCCTGTTGTTGCCTTGCCCGAGAATCTCGGAGTCGTGAAAAAGCGCTAAAGTGTGCCGGGATATCTCGAGCTGGTGGTGATAAACCCGTGTTGGAATTTAGATTCGGATTTATGTTTCCCGTCACAGGTTATTTTAATTGATGGCGCGTGAGCTTCAACAGGCCCTCTAACTGAATCGGGGATGATTTAGAGAAGGTGTACTGCTTCTGGATAAGGCTTATCTCGGGGTCACCCGGGCTCAGTGGGCTTGCCCACTGCCCTAGCAACCTTCGAGTTGTGCCCTCAGTGGCACATCATCATTTGGTGTGTACGGGTAACAACCCAGAGGAACCCGAGTGATCTGTCCTGCCTTCTGTTTCTCGCCTACCCTTCTACTTACTGCTTCCCCCTTGTTGCTGTCTTGTGTTTGCCGCAGCTTCGCTAAATATGGCTCTTGCGCCTTAAAACCCAAAATCAACCAAATAACTTTCGAGTTATAGGTAGCGCAGTTTCGATTCCTCTTTGTATGTTTTCCTCTGTCGCTTCTGTCTCAGTCAAAATTTTCTTGTATGTCCTTTTACCTGACGTTGTCTGTCTTGTGTTTGTCGCAGCTTGGTCAAATACGGCCAGTGCGTCAGAAAGCCAAACCAGCCAGCCGGCATTTTCTTGCTGGAAATGCAGGTTGTGAATTTGTTGTAATACTTTCGTAGCACCTTTATTTAAAACATTCTAAGCGGGAATATTGGATTCAATTTACAAATATTTAAAAACTTGGCTGCTGAAACAAAAGGGTAGGTGATTTAGAGAAGTATACAGCGAACACAGATAAAAAAACTTCAAAATACTATTAATTAAAGATCGAAAACAGGTGAAAAAATTGTCAATAGCTATTTCGATGGAGCAAAAATCTACCATCATCACGCTAGGTTTTCCACGCTTTTACACATGACATCGCTTTTTTAATTAAGCCTAGAAAGATTTATTTAAATAAGAGAATTGGTGACACTATTCTAAGATAATATTTTAAATTCACGTTTTCCTCTCATCGTTTATTTCTGTCCTGATGGTGGTGGACATTTTGCTCCACCGAAATAGCTGTTGAAGATTTTTCACATGTTTTTAATCTTTATTAGTCATATCCTCAAGGTTTTAGGGTTTTTTCTACGAGTTTGACGAAGGTTTCATCTGTTTATCTAATCAATATACCTCTGAATATTTGATAAATCAACCGTCGGTCATGTTTAAAACTTGAGAAGTGACAGGTACAAGTTCAGCAGCAGATACGATTCATGAAAAAAGGTTTTCATTGTATAAATTATGCAAATTCAAGAAGATTATCAACACTTGATTTTAGATTTGAGGGTATTTAAAACTGAAGAAAAGCTGTACATGATGGCTTATAAAAGGTGTGGTCACTTTGCAGCCACGCAATCCTCGCATCGATTTCTTATTTTATTTATCAGGTTGTGGTTTGTTGAATTGGATTTGTGACGCAAAAGCTATATTTTCCCAAGCTACGTCAAACACAAGACAGATAACGTCAAGTAATGGACATACACATGTAAAGTTTTACTGATGCAGAAGAGAAGCACCCAGGATTAGTTGTCAGGCTGTGTAAGAAAGTCCCACATTGGTCCAACATCAGTACTGCTACACTAAATTGGCTGCAATGCACATGCGTACAGACATGTGTTCTGCATAGAAACGGAATACGCATGTATGTGTTGTATGTTGCTCCAGTTTGTGACCGGACTGAGAGCCATGAACAACTTGCTCCAGTGTGTGAACTGGCTAAGAGCTATATACTCTTTAAAAAAGAGCATATAGCGTGTCAGATGCGTATTTCAGTCATTTTAGTGTCACAGGAATGATAGTGGACCAATGTGTGGCTTGCCTAATGAGTTGAATCTTATTTAGCAAATCATAGTCCAGTTACAATGACTCTGATGTGACTTCAACTCAATGGATTCTTCTCTTGCCAGTGATGAACTGGAAACAAACGGTTACATGTTTGACATGGATACTAATTGACCTAAACCTGCAAACAGTTTGTCTTGAAACTCCTCTTCCTGATAAGTCCGTCATTTTTAGAGTTGTCAGACGAATCTTCAATGGCGTAAAATTAATGCAACCTACTTGTGTTGCGGAGGTATTCTGAAATTGTTCTGGCCTCTAACCTCATGTGTCTGTCGGGTACATGACACTTCGTGACGCATTCAATGATCTAAAGACCCAAATCTTGGTTTGTGATTTTCCTGACAGTAACATTTTCAACATTCCATTCTAAAAAGAACGGTCAACCTGAAAATGAAATGTCAATTTGGGCATTTTGCGATCCTTTTATTTACGAGGTATATTTAAATGATATTTTGATACTGACGATACTTAACAGTCACAAGATTGGTTTGAATATCTGATTATTATACACAGAAATATTTAATAGAGATCGGTTGCATTTGTTTTAACTCACTATTTTTTGTGTTTAACTCATTATTATGTTTTAAAAATTATTCTTAACTTTTCTATACTAATTTTTATAGCTCATATTTGATTAAACAGTTAAGATGAGTGCTTGAGTTTCTTTCTAAAGAAGTTATGTATAATATAATCCAGTGTTAATTAAAAACGTATCAGAAACTGTATAACGAATCAAGGTGGTTGGTTGACATTTCTGGCACTGATTTCTCTCGGGACATACTTTGCCAAGAACAAGGTACTATACCGAATCAAGAATTAAAATTTAATATTAATAGATTGATAGACATGACTATGAATATTAAATTACAATTCTATCGATGCCTATTTTTTTGTGTACTCATAGTTTAATAGATACTTAAGATGGGTTCTTGAGCTTATTTAAATTAATTGTGTATAATACAGTATTGTGTATTATATTTAGATAAATTTGAAACCTGTTGGTTGACAATTCTGGAACTGTCTTCTGGGGATTTATTTTGCCAAGCACAAGGTAGTATAACGAATCAAGAATTATAATTCATAAGAATAATAATATTCATAGATTAGTTAAAAATGACATTGAACTGCTAAAAAGTTTTCCTTCTCAATCTTACTCAAAATAGTGAACATGCTTGACTTCACTAAGATCCTACAAATCCTATCAAATACAGTAACATCTAGCATTTTATTTATTATATTATATATGCAGAGTGCATCTTTTGTTTTCAATATCGCAGCAATGCTAAATACACATCCTTCGAGTTTTGCTTTCCTCTCTAAGTTCAAGGATCCATAGTGTGAATTCAATCACTGTCTCACACGATAAATAAATCCCAAAAACTAAATAGATAATAGGTGAGGTCAGTGCAAGTGATGGCCACTCAATCGGCCATACCCCTTGCCGTGAAGGATCTGTCGTTCGTTCCCCGCATGACTCGCATATTCATGAGGACTCAATGGGCGCGACATCGGCCAAGGGTCAGGGGGTCAAATCAACGGCCCTTCTGCTGCTGACAACACCCACGATCGGTTCGCACGCGGCCGTCCGTTTCGAGTCACGTGACCTGGTTTCCGCAGCCCTCAAGCTCGCAGTGTGCGGCGAATTCCTATTTAGCTGGGTTTTTTTCTTTTTGCGCTCCTTTTATCTCGAAATATATATTCGAGTTTCTGTTTCGTCTGCTTAAAAGTCTATTCTGTTTTCGCTGTCTACGTTATAATTGGAAGTTAAGGTCATCGTCTGGAGTTGTCTCGTTACTATCCGAGTACGGAATATGGGTGACTAAGTAGTTTTAGTGAGCTTCATACAATTAGCAGACCCGCGCATGACATTTGCAATAATCTTTCTTTCCCCTCCGAGAGAGTTCGTCCGTCATTGTTATTGACGAGAGGTCTGGTCCATCAAGATCTGATCAATTTTGCTAACGACGAGATAGTTCGTCCGTCATTGCTATTGACGAGATGTTTCGTCCGTCAAGATCGGATCAATTTTGCTAACGACGAGATAGTTCGTCCGTCATTGCTATTGACGAGATGTTTCGTCCGTCAAGATCGGATCAATTTTGCTAACGACGAGATAGTTCGTCCGTCATTGCTATCGAAGTGATGTCTCGTCCATCAAGATCTGATCAATTTTACTAACGAGACAGTTCGTCCGTCATTGCTATTGACGAGATGTCTCGTCCATCAAGATCTGATCAATTTTGCTAACTACGAGATTCCTCGTCATCAAGATATTGCCGATTTTTTATGACGACGATACCAAGATCTGCTCGGTTTTCTTCCAATGACAAGATATCTCTTCCATCAAGATCTAGTCTCAGTTTTACTAGAGAAGAGACGCCTAGTCGAGATAACCACCAGGAGGGTTAATTGCCTATATCTATTGATGTGGCAAAGTGTCGTTACTCACATTTCATATCTTATTCCAATCCATTTATAATAAATATAGCATCTACGCATATAAATGTATTTAATACATCTAAATAGAATAAAAAAACTCTCCATGGCATTTTTATTTACTGGTCTTAATTCTTATTTCCTATAAAATGCATGGCAAAGACCACACCTCAGACATGTTGCCACAGCTGGATTCTTAACGTGTAATTCGATATCATCCCGTTCCCTTGTTCAAAGGGAATTCGACATTAAACCTATCGTCGGTACACGAATTCGGACCATGCCGTTGAAAATCCGAACGCCTTACGTCACAGAAACGATGTTATCGACGAACCCAAACTGCGCGCTTTAAAACGCGACATTTTCGGGCACACAATCCTTTGACGAAAATGTTTATTTCTGGCCCTTTTCCCACCTTTTACAATCCGGCCATATATTTTCGAAACATCCTGTTTATACAGATATTACCATTTTCTTTTTCTAATTTTCTTACAGTTTGTTTAGTTCGGAGAGATGAAATAAGTAGTCCATACTTCCTCCAACACAGCACCCAAGCATCCATTCAAATGGATGCAACCAAAAAAAAACGAAAACCCTCACAAGAAATTATACAGCCTCGCGCGCTAACTTTTCCTTCAGCTGTCCCGAAACTTCCTCTCCTTGGATTTGATACGCTCACGTATGACAAATCTGAAGCCCAAAGTTCTCAAAAGCATTTTACTCCAGACTCCTCGCGAAATGTGACACCGGTGTCAAAATTTTGTCTCGACATTCCCGGGTCACGCGAAAGAATCGTCTCATGCATAAATTCGCGCTAATGAGGGAAAACTTCCCTAACAAGCTGTTAAAATGATACAAAGAAACACGAGAGAAATTTGCCGCGATGCATCCCGGGCCCCTCCATTAACAGTACCTGTAGGATCAACACCAGTCACGACATACTGAATGGGCGTATGCTCTGTGGTGAAGCTAAATGCATTCAATCTCCTCCTTGAGGAGCCCGCAAAGAATGGAGGCATTAAAATGCGCTTCTTGAACACATACAAAGTGAAAATCTGAATAATAAATTAATAGAGTTCTTTATTTTTTCGGATTAAGATTAGCGTGTTATTGGAAATGGAAATGCAGGTTAATAAAATCCAAGATGACTTAAAAGCCATTATTAGCTATTTGAGAAATTGTTCTCGTTGGAGTCTAGTTTAAGCAGCGAAGGGGGCTGGTGCACGTTAAATCTGTCGTGGCCTCAAATGTCCTCACGTTGGCGTGGTGTGGAAGTTTGGAGAGTGGGGTGCCAGCTCAGATGTGACCTTGTCATCTGATTGTAGTTCAAAATTATATGGTGTTTTCCTCGGATCATTCCCTTCGGGTATTGATCCCGGACCGTCGCCAATAACCCGTTGTGTTGCTCCAGTGTCTACCTACCTAGTTTAAGCAGCCTGTCCACACATAAAACGTGTAAGATAGATAAGTTGAAGTGAATAGATTGATCTCAGGCCCAGAGACGAGGTATGGCTCTTCTGACAGGTTTACCTGGCCACTGGCCAGATATAGCCCTTGGAATATTTTTATCGGGTCCCCAATCCAGATGAACACGTAAAGCTATTTGAATTTCAAATTTATCCATGTTAATATACTTGTTAATTTATACTAATTAAATTCGTAGCATTATTAATAAAGTATCTTGCAATAATCCCATAGTCGAATATCTTCATTAGCACTCACAGAAAATGTGTATTTTATGACATAAGTTCTATTTAAATCAAATGTATTTCTTTGCACCGAAATTGTATCTATTTTAATTTTTGCACCATAATTACATTTACGTATATAAATAAATATGAATAACATTCCATTTACCTAAAATGTTTTTACCACTACGTCTTTTTACTGCAATCTCGCATTCTTGATTCTGGGAACTTGATCAAAAATTAAACACTACCTATGGTTTGACTTTAAAACGAAATGTGTATGGTAAAGCAATGTACACATAGGAACTTCAAGAATCTGAGAAAACAATTTGTTATCTACAAAAGTATCATCTTTATCGACTTTCATACTTTCGTATAAACGTATCATACTTTCATATATACGTATCATACTTTTTCATACTTTTACTTACTTATCATACATATCATACGTATCATACTTTTATACTTCCTTTTCATATATATAGATAACATACTTTTACTTACTTTCATATATACGTATCATACTTTCATATATACGTGTCATACTTTCATATATACGTATCGTACTTTCATACTTTTACTTATTTATACGTATCATATGTATCATACTTTTACTTACTTTTCATATATACGTATCATGCTTTCATCTTTATCGACTGAAAGCACCGAATATGCTTAGATTATGCTTAGAGTGAAAGGTATTATTCCTGTGCAGATGTCAGTGTGATGTGGGTCTATAGTTGTCATACAATAAATCTAATGAAGGGTGTTTTTCTGATTGCAGGCGCTTCGGTACAAAGTGTTCTGGGTGTTCGCAAGGCATCTCTCCCACAGACCTGGTCCGAAGGGCGAGAAACAAAGTGTTTCATCTCAAGTGTTTCACTTGCCTCGTCTGTCGGAAGCAGCTGTCCACGGGAGAAGAGCTCTACGTCCTGGACGAGAACAGGTTCATCTGCAAGGATGATTACCTCAGCAGTAGGAACAGTCAAAGTAAGTCACGTTTGGGGTACTCGAGTAATTTTTCAGCTTCACATTTCCTTGGCAAACGAATTGGGTCGAAGAACCCCGTTGCACTAACAACGAGTCCGAAAGGTTTATGCAAGTATAAGTACAATTCTAGTCACGACAACCCACCGTTTCAGCGTTCGAGTAGAAATCGCAACAACGTTTACCCTTAAGAGGTAGAGAAAACAATCGTGTAACTCTTGCATAAGAGTCCTAGCTTTGTAAGAATTCCAGTTCGAGTAACTTCGTTGCACTAACAACGTGACGAAAGGCTTAAACAAGTACGAGTACAGTTCCAGACATAACAACACGCCATTTCAGCTCTCGAACTAAAACATAGGAATTGCAATAACATTTACTCTAAATGGGTAGACAATCAATCTAGTTATTCTTATATTATAGTCCTAGCTTTGTAAGAATAATAGCTCGAAGAACTTCATTAGAGTTTACTTCCTCTATAGATATCTCACTTGGTCTAGTTCCTACTCCACGAAGACACATCCAACTTAGGAGACCCTACCTGTAGTAAACTACCTCACGGCATAACTCATGGGGTAGTCAAAGCACGCAAGCTCCATCACCCCGACTAAGTGGGGATATTATGGTCGATTTTCATGATCCTCCGAGACATCCATTGGACATTTTCCACGGAAAAGGAATCGCAGAACTGATCTATTTTGAAACAGTGCCCTAATTTTGATACGAGGTCGGAAAAAAATTAGGGCAATGTTTCTTTACTTATTTCGAAATCAATAAAATAAAACAGCATTTGCCTCAAATCTTATTTTTCTAATTTTCGTGAAATTTGATGCTCTCGAATTTCAAAATTAGCAAATAGTTTGGTTAAATTTGTGAAAAGTTAAAGGTCTACGAATAGTAGCTGTAAGGGGAAATTGTTAATTCGCTTCTAATACTATAAAAGAGTAATAAGAAGCTATTGCGATAGATGAAAAGAAAAACAAGGTTTGATTTCTTGTTCCTGAAGTACACTGAATGATAGAAGAAAGTGTCCTTGAAAAACTTCGGAACGGATGAAGGAAAGTATGTAAATTCTTTTCAAAAATAAAAATTAAATTGCTATAGAATTCAACTTTTAGCTTGAAGTGATGCGTATCGTACTGCGTTTCAGATTACCAAGCCTTTCGACTTCGATTACGTCATTATTCATTTCCTAAATTTAGATTTTTTTTTAACTCATTAAAGGAAAATTTCAGAAAACTTTTACCCAATTCTTATCATTCTTGACGGCTTTTCGTCATTATTCGATAACATTTCCCAGAATTGCGAAAAATAACCCGCTGTCAACTTTAAATTTAGCTGTTGAAGATACCGATAATTTTCATAGTTCCAGGGAATAAACGATATAAATATAATTTCTTAACCTTTTCTTTTACTTACACATCTAAACAAAATATACATTCAGTTTCGTAGTATCACGAGTTTTTGGAAACTCAACAAGCAATACATGTTAGCTATTTGAGAAATAGCTGTTCTACTCGTTGAGTTCAGGTAGCGTTCACAAAAACCGTACCCGGAAATATAAAGAACCGTACGCGTAAGATATATGCTTACCTCAGGTCAGATACGGCCCTCAGGATAGGTTTAGCCGACCCACAGATCATATACAAAACTCCGGATAGGTTTAACCGGTCGCAGTCGAAGTACGCCACTCCGTACAAGCTTAGCCAGCCCCCAGACCAGATACGGCCTTCCAAATACTTTTCAGATCCGCAGACCAGATACGATTCCCCCAAAAGGTTTAACCGATTAATCGCCCTCCGAACAGATTTATCCGATCCGCAGACCATACCCGGCCTTCCAAATATTTTTATTAGGTTCGCATTGGGAGGTGCAGTCCTCCGGCCAGATAACGCCTTCCAAATAGGCCTTCGCTGCCCGCAGACTACGTGCTAATTATTCTAGAGGATACTCATTCGTAAAAAATAAATTTTTAAAAAGTAGCAAAGCAGAGATTATCATTATTTTGCAAATAGTTGTGTTGAAATTTGGGCAAGCAGAAATATACATTCATACATGTTTTAGCAACAGTAATATTTTGATAAAACAGTACCTCAAGTTCACGTTATTCTGACAGCGTAAACTATTGACGTTATTTTTAAAATTAAGTGCATTTTTATTGTTTTGCAATTCCCTTTAAGGATGGACACTGAACACAATCCGCCTATCATTTTTTCATTAATCCGACTATAGAAAAGCACAAAATTCTAGTAGATCGTATAGTCATATAGTTAGACAAATTGTGCTATTGATTTTAATACATGCTTTAGTAACATTAATGTTTTGACAAGCATTTTTTTTCAATGTCAAGTCTAGTTTTTTTTGACATTGACGTTACTTTTAAAGCGATCAATACCCATCGAACCGAAGGACGATTTTGTTTACTTCCATGAAAAGCATTTAATCCACCAATCTCCAATCCGGCTTCTTTGTTCCGTTCTAGTTGTTTGTGCGAGATCTGGTGGCTATATTCTGCATAGTGAACTGCGCTGACCCCCTGCAACCAAATGAAGGCTCCATTAGGCCTAATGGCCTTGCCTTGCCTGGCCTGAATACTTATCCTCGGCTAACTCAGCATTGTTCTTGGGGACGGATAATTGTATTTTTCGGTCACAACCAGTTTCTCGATCCCAGGGAAGTCGATTTTAATGGGAGGGTTGCGGAATCCGGTACGCTCAACCTCTATCCCTTCTTAAGTGAGGCTTCGAAGCTCGTTTTGCATTCGCATACCATTACAAAAGTTTTCGAGCAAAAATATGGCTTATTTTTCCTATGTGATTTGTCTATTATCGTCATATATTCTGTTATAATTTGCATTGGAATATTCAAAAAAGCCAGGGGCAGTGCTGTATTCAGTTGGGGAGTTCACGAGGGTCGAATCCCTCCTGAAATGATTTTGGAATGAGCTGGAAATTTCGTAAGTCATGTGAAATATACGTCTGAATACGTCAATGAAAGCAATAGAACAAAACCGTTGAACGCAATGTTTACTTAACATTATGACAATTAGGGAACCAGGATAGTAGGGAGAAAATGGGGATACAACGCCAGAGGGGAGCCAGGGAGCTGGGGAGCCAGGGATCGGGAAGTGACGTCATAACAGGAAGTGGAGTTGAGTTGTTTCTCCTGCTGTTGCAGGAAGTGACGTCATGACAGGAAGTTGAGTTGTTTTACCGGAAGTGACGTCGTAACAGGAAGTGGAGTTGAGTTGTTTCTGCCTACCCGTCGAGTTGTTTACCACCTGCTACACGAAATGAGCAGAGCCGGAAGTGAAGTCATCAGGAGTTGAGCTGTTTACCACCTACTGTTATTTGTACACCTACTATTTGTTTATGTTTTCAACTTGTGCTTTTCATCATGTTGGAGTTGCCATGGTAATGAATCACTGGTGGTGCCATCTGGTGGTGAAATTCGAAACCCTATTATTTTTAATTAAAAAGGAATTTCTTGGATTCGAACTGGGGACCATAGGATCCAAAGTCAAATATAGAACATGCAAATTCTTTGTCTTGAGAGTGTAATTTTATGTGCCTATTTAAATTCTTCTTTAAAGTAAAAGACTTTCCACACGTAGTGCAAATCTGCAAAGTTAGAAAAAAGAAAATCTCTATAAATTTAAGGATGAAATCATATTTGATTAAAATTAATTTTACACCTACACTATGTTTCTATATTAAGAACTACCTTTGAACACTGAAGTGAATCTAGATTTCATATAAAAACACAATTTCAAGACAACTTATTTTTAACAATACTGATTATACTAAAACGAATAAAATACACTATACGTTGAGCACGGAAGAAATAATTTCAATACAACTTGATTTAACAATACTAGTTATTCTAAAACGATAATATACTTTTATTACTTCACATTCACTATATTTGAAAACTTTAATTGCACGCCTACTGAAACTGAAAGACTCGAAAGAATGAAATTGAATGAATTATTTTATGAATTCATACAATTTCAATAAAATATTAATTAATGTACTTACATGCACACCACTAGGACCAGCACGTTGTTCATCATTCATGCTGGAAGTAGCTCGTTGTTCATTCATACCAGAAGTAGCTTGTTGTTTTGCATTAATTTCATGATTAATGATATGCCTTTTCAAGTTGTCCTCTCGCGAAAAAAGATCTCCACACACATCACATTGAAACTTTTTTTTCATGTGTAGTCATATGTTGAATCAATTTATCGTTGCGATAAAACATTTTTTCACATATAGAACATGCAAATTCTTTGTATTGAGAATGTAATTTTATGTGCCTATTTAAATTCTTCTTTAAAGTAAAAGACTTTCCACACGTAGTGCAAATCTGCAAAGTTAGAAAAAAGAAAATCTCTAAATTTAAGGATGAAATCATATTTGATTAAAATTAATTTTACACTTGCATTATGTTTCTATATTAAGAACTAACTTTAAACACTGAAGTGAATCTAGATTTCATATAAAAAAAATACAATTTCAAAACAACGTATTTTTAACAATACTGATTATACTAAAACGGATAAAATACACTATAGGCTAAGCATGGAAGAAATAATTTCAATACAACTTGATTTAACAATACTAGTTATTCTAAAACGATAATATACTTTTATTACTTCACATTCATTATATTTGAAAACTTTAATTGCACGCACAATAAAAGCGAAAGACCGTAGTTCTTCAATGAATTAATTTAATTCCCCTAAAATATTAAATAATGTACTTACATGCACACCGCTAGGACCAGCACATTGTTCATCATGCATACCAGAAGTAGTTCGTTGTTCATCGTCCACACTAGATGTAGAACACGTACAGCTTACTGGTGAGGGCTAGAAATGAAAGGAGATAAAAAAATTATATCAGACTTTAAACTATGAAATTATTTTATATTTAAAAAAAATATTAACAATATATTTACCTCTGAAAACATTTTCCCATGGACGTTCTTACTCATATCGACTTCTCCAGTTGAAATCTAAAACAGGAATGGTTAAACCAAAGAAAAAGTGTCTTACATTATCGTTAATCTTAATGATAAACTAGTCTCGTGATATGCCAAAACAACAAAATTAAAGATAAACTGTAGATGACCAATGAAAAAATTCCTAGCATGTTCAAAAGCGAAGTGAAATGAAAACATGACGTGAATTTCTCCTAAGAGAACTTGCAATAGGAACAAGATCAGACATGTAAGAACGAGTCCTTTCTCGTATTCCCGAGTCTGACGTCACACAAGGCACCGCACTTCGTAGTCAAGAAGCCCTTAACCAGCTAAACATCCCGCGCTGGGACGTCAGACTCGGGAATACGAGAAAGGACTCGTTCTTACATGTCTGATCTTGTTCCTATTGCAAGTTCTCTTAGGAGAAATTCACGTCATGTTTTCATTTCACTTCGCTTTTGAACATGCTAGGAATTTTTTCATTGGTCATCTACAGTTTATCTTTAATTTTGTTGTTTTGGCATATCACGAGACTAGTTTATCATTAAGATTAACGATAATGTAAGACACTTTTTCTTTGGTTTAACCATTCCTGTTTTAGATTTCAACTGGAGAAGTCGATATGAGTAAGAACGTCCATGGGAAAATGTTTTCAGAGGTAAATATATTGTTAATATTTTTTTTAAATATAAAATAATTTCATAGTTTAAAGTCTGATATAATTTTTTTATCTCCTTTCATTTCTAGCCCTCACCAGTAAGCTGTACGTGTTCTACATCTAGTGTGGACGATGAACAACGAACTACTTCTGGTATGCATGATGAACAATGTGCTGGTCCTAGCGGTGTGCATGTAAGTACATTATTTAATATTTTAGGGGAATTAAATTAATTCATTGAAGAACTACGGTCTTTCGCTTTTATTGTGCGTGCAATTAAAGTTTTCAAATATAATGAATGTGAAGTAATAAAAGTATATTATCGTTTTAGAATAACTAGTATTGTTAAATCAAGTTGTATTGAAATTATTTCTTCCATGCTTAGCCTATAGTGTATTTTATCCGTTTTAGTATAATCAGTATTGTTAAAAATACGTTGTTTTGAAATTGTATTTTTTTTATATGAAATCTAGATTCACTTCAGTGTTTAAAGTTAGTTCTTAATATAGAAACATAATGCAAGTGTAAAATTAATTTTAATCAAATATGATTTCATCCTTAAATTTAGAGATTTTCTTTTTTCTAACTTTGCAGATTTGCACTACGTGTGGAAAGTCTTTTACTTTAAAGAAGAATTTAAATAGGCACATAAAATTACATTCTCAATACAAAGAATTTGCATGTTCTATATGTGAAAAAATGTTTTATCGCAACGATAAATTGATTCAACATATGACTACACATGAAAAAAAAGTTTCAATGTGATGTGTGTGGAGATCTTTTTTCGCGAGAGGACAACTTGAAAAGGCATATCATTAATCATGAAATTAATGCAAAACAACAAGCTACTTCTGGTATGAATGAACAACGAGCTACTTCCAGCATGAATGATGAACAACGTGCTGGTCCTAGTGGTGTGCATGTAAGTACATTAATTAATATTTTATTGAAATTGTATGAATTCATAAAATAATTCATTCAATTTCATTCTTTCGAGTCTTTCAGTTTCAGTAGGCGTGCAATTAAAGTTTTCAAATATAGTGAATGTGAAGTAATAAAAGTATATTATCGTTTTAGAATAACTAGTATTGTTAAATCAAGTTGTATTGAAATTATTTCTTCCGTGCTCAACGTATAGTGTATTTTATTCGTTTTAGTATAATCAGTATTGTTAAAAATAAGTTGTCTTGAAATTGTGTTTTTATATGAAATCTAGATTCACTTCAGTGTTCAAAGGTAGTTCTTAATATAGAAACATAGTGTAGGTGTAAAATTAATTTTAATCAAATATGATTTCATCCTTAAATTTATAGAGATTTTCTTTTTTCTAACTTTGCAGATTTGCACTACGTGTGGAAAGTCTTTTACTTTAAAGAAGAATTTAAATAGGCACATAAAATTACACTCTCAAGACAAAGAATTTGCATGTTCTATATTTGACTTTGGATCCTATGGTCCCCAGTTCGAATCCAAGAAATTCCTTTTTAATTAAAAATAATAGGGTTTCGAATTTCACCACCAGATGGCACCACCAGTGATTCATTACCATGGCAACTCCAACATGATGAAAAGCACAAGTTGAAAACATAAACAAATAGTAGGTGTACAAATAACAGTAGGTGGTAAACAGCTCAACTCCTGATGACTTCACTTCCGGCTCTGCTCATTTCGTGTAGCAGGTGGTAAACAACTCGACGGGTAGGCAGAAACAACTCAACTCCACTTCCTGTTACGACGTCACTTCCGGTAAAACAACTCAACTTCCTGTCATGACGTCACTTCCTGCAACAGCAGGAGAAACAACTCAACTCCACTTCCTGTTATGACGTCACTTCCCGATCCCTGGCTCCCCAGCTCCCTGGCTCCCCTCTGGCGTTGTATCCCCATTTTCTCCCTACTATCCTGGTTCCCTAATTGTCATAATGTTAAGTAAACATTGCGTTCAACGGTTTTGTTCTATTGCTTTCATTGACGTATTCAGACGTATATTTCACATGACTTACGAAATTTCCAGCTCATTCCAAAATCATTTCAGGAGGGATTCGACCCTCGTGAACTCCCCAACTGAATACAGCACTGCCCCTGGCTTTTTTGAATATTCCAATGCAAATTATAACAGAATATATGACGATAATAGACAAATCACATAGGAAAAATAAGCCATATTTTTGCTCGAAAACTTTTGTAATGGTATGCGAATGCAAAACGAGCTTCGAAGCCTCACTTAAGAAGGGATAGAGGTTGAGCGTACCGGATTCCGCAACCCTCCCATTAAAATCGACTTCCCTGGGATCGAGAAACTGGTTGTGACCGAAAAATACAATTATCCGTCCCCAAGAACAATGCTGAGTTAGCCGAGGATAAGTATTCAGGCCAGGCAAGGCAAGGCCATTAGGCCTAATGGAGCCTTCATTTGGTTGCAGGGGGTCAGCGCAGTTCACTATGCAGAATATAGCCACCAGATCTCGCACAAACAACTAGAACGGAACAAAGAAGCCGGATTGGAGATTGGTGGATTAAATGCTTTTCATGGAAGTAAACAAAATCGTCCTTCGGTTCGATGGGTATTGATCGCTTTAAAAGTAACGTCAATGTCAAAAAAAACTAGACTTGACATTGAAAAAAAATGCTTGTCAAAACATTAATGTTACTAAAGCATGTATTAAAATCAATAGCACAATTTGTCTAACTATATGACTATACGATCTACTAGAATTTTGTGCTTTTCTATAGTCGGATTAATGAAAAAATGATAGGCGGATTGTGTTCAGTGTCCATCCTTAAAGGGAATTGCAAAACAATAAAAATGCACTTAATTTTAAAAATAACGTCAATAGTTTACGCTGTCAGAATAACGTGAACTTGAGGTACTGTTTTATCAAAATATTACTGTTGCTAAAACATGTATGAATGTATATTTCTGCTTGCCCAAATTTCAACACAACTATTTGCAAAATAATGATAATCTCTGCTTTGCTACTCGCTCGATTGATGTTGGATCAATGTGTGGCTTGTCTAACTTTCTTGACCAATGAAATCGTTCCTGGGATTTTTTCAACCCATAGATGTGTATTTAGTCATTAAGTATGTTGTGAGTAAATTAACAGTACATTTCTTGGAAATCTTATGACTCTCATAGCCTTAAGTCAAATGCTTCCCACTGAATAATACAAGATTTGTTTGCGCACCTGTTTCACTTCGCCATATGAGCCAACGAAGATAAGGCATAATTTCTCCTCAGCGCAGTTGAATAGTTTCAACGAGTGAACACAATACTCATGGAAATACGGTAAAACCTTTTCCACGTAGTTCTTTTTTGGGATGTAGTGACGTGGGTAAACTTGTGCTTCAAATTATAACACTTTTCTATGAAAAGTCACAGAGCTTTCAAACAAATGTGTCTGAAATGCCGCCATTTTAGACATTGGCGCTTGGGGCCGAACCCCCCGTCAACCCCCTTATTTAAGCCTCTGGCCCATGGGGTTGAGTAGTCAAACACTTCCCACTTAATAATACGACGAGATTTGGTTGCACACTTGTTTCACGTCGTCATACAAGCCAACGAAGATAATAAGACATCATTTCTCTTCTGCGCAGTTGAATAGTTTCAACGAGCGAACACAATACTCATGGAAATAAGGTAAAACCTTTTCCAAGTAGTTCTTTCTTGGGATGTAGTGACGTGGGTAAACTTGTGCCTCAAATTATAACTCTTTTCTATGAAAAGTCACAGAGCTTTCAAACAAATGTGTCTGAAATGCCGCCATTTTAGACATTGGCGCTTGGGGCCGCACCCCCCGTCAACCCCCTTATTAAGCCTCTGGCCCATGGGGTTGAGTAGTCAAACACTTCCCACTTAATAATACGACGGGATTTGGTTGCACACTTGTTTCACGTCGTCATACAAGCCAACGAAGATAATAAGACATCCTTTCTCTTCTGCGCAGTTGAATAGTTTCAACGAGCGAACACAATACTCATGAAAATTTGGTATAACTTTTTCGAGGTGGTCCGCCCTACCCCCGGTGCTTCCGACAGGTCCTGATCGCGTGATCGCGGGGTCCTTTCACACGATCCATTGATTAATACCCGGGGTGTCGGGGTAATTAAGAGTCTCGCGAGGGGGGCTGGGAAAGGCCACGTGCGGGTCACGAGGGGCGTCCCCCCCCCCGGCCTGGGTAACCGCGACTCCATGGCAACGTGCCCCGCGACAAAACAATTGCGGCTCAGGGGCGTAAATAATTCAGGAGGGGCGTCCGTCGGCAGAGGGGGCGCACGCGATGTACGGAGGGATTTCGGATCAAGATTTCATGAGCGAAAGACGCTCGTTTGGAAAGCAGGTGGGTTTTCTCCCGCCGGTGGATATCCGGCTCTGCGAGGTGGCTTTTTGTTGGTGTCCTCGTTTGCGGGGTTTTCTTTCTGCCGGACTCCGGACAGGGCTCGTATATTGTGTCTGGAGTGTCCGTGTTTTGTTATTAATTTATGCTGCCCTCGCGAGGGTTCGATGTGGGAAATCTTCTAATCTTTGTCCCGATGGGCGACATGGTTGGTATATGTGATACGCACACGTGAAGTGTGGTCCATGAAACCCCAGAAGCCCGGGATCTCCTATTTAAAAAATAAAATTTGGTGGCAAAAAGAATAATAATATATTTGGAGGGCAGTATCTGGTCTGCGGGCCGGAGACCAATCCACTTATTTATCTTAAGCGTACGGTCCTTCATTTTACGAGAGCCCATATGGTAGAGTCGTGGATTAGCCACCGGACAGTTGCGAGTACGAAACTCCATGCAACAGAGATCATTGTATACGTGAGGGCTGGATCACATTAAATCTGTCGTGACTTCAAGTGTCCTCACGTTGGATTGGTTTGGAAGTTTGGAGACTGGGGTTCCATGTTCCGGTGTTAACCTCGTCCTCGGCAATAATCGGCAATACCTTGATGACTAGGTATCTTGTAGTTAGCAAAACTGATAAGATCTTGATGGACGAGATTTCCCGTCATTAGAAATACATGAACAGATCTTAATCTCATCATCATAAAAAATTTGGCAATATCCGGATGACAAGATGTCTCGTTATTTGCGAAAACTGGACAGATCTTAATGGACGAGATATCTCGTCTTTGGCAGAATTGGTGATATCTTGATAGACGAGATATCTCTTCGAAAGCACTCGGATGGTTGGAAATGTCTGAAATAAATAATAAAGCGGCGCAAAGAAGCTTGTTTGTTCACATTTTAATCCCCTCTCTCATCTCAAGTACTCCCATACAACTTGAACACGGCACTTAATGAGGCCTCTTTGCGAACCTAAACTACATAATATCGCACTATTTACACGAGTAATTTGAACGAGCTCACGACGGGCAGGAATACGTACGGCATTATCCTCGTCCACCATCTCCAGGAGCCCCGATGCCGTAAGATGAAGTTATAACGAGGTTCACGGTGATGAGGTTTGAAACCCGTGATTATGAGCAATTAAAGGGCCTCGTGTGGCTTTTCCGAAGGTGGTAATGTCACGCATCGCTGTGCATTCGTTGTTGTGGTTCCAGTCACGACGGACAACAAAACGTGACAGAACTCGTGTAACGTACCTCTCCTCGAAATATTTCGGAACCAGAAGAAAGGCTTCGTGAGCTGCATGGCTACCGAACACGATAACTTTTTTTCCCATCCTTCCTTTTGAATATTCAAAAGGAAAATAGGTAATTAATACACGTCCGATTATTTCCTCTGACTCACGATGGATAGGAGGTTTGCGCGTCTGGGCTTGAAGGGAATAATTTGCTTGGTCATCCTACACTTGAGCCGCTATATAGTAAATAGACCAGAGATGGGCTCGAAGAAGGAGACTGATATTTATCATTCTACCAATTTTCGTATTCCATTTTGCAATGGTGCTGCCGCGACTCAGTGGGTTTGCCCACTGAGCTATCAACCTGTAAATTGTAGACGGCGAAGGCTCGAATTCACCTCGGGTGTGTATTTCTCTCTTCTGTGTAATTTAAAACTTTCCTTATGTATATGTCCATTTAATTTACGTTGTTGTGGCAGTTTGGAGAATGGGGTGCCAGCTCAGGTGATGACCTTGCCATCTGACCGCAGGTCAAAATTACGAGGTGTTGTCCTCGAATCTTTCACTTCGGGAATGGTTCTCATCCAAAACTGTTGCCAATAGCCCGTTGTGTTGCCCCAGTGTGACACAAATTAAATTATCTGTGCACTTATCGTGACTTTGTTTGACTCAACTTTGCCAAATATGGCCCTTGCGCCATAAAGCCAACCATTTTGTAGTAATGAAACTCTATTATTATCGTCAACTATAAGAGCATTGATATAAGACCTTATGAGGTTAACAGTTCATTAAAATTAAACTTTAAAAAAATTTAAAATTTCCCCTTAAACGTCATCATAACGTTTGTTATTTACCTTCTTTTATTCGACTAATGATGGTACTGGGATTAAAATCTATGTCCACCGGTAAGGGTCAGTACTTAGAAAAGTGACCAACTGACTACTCCACGAATTGAAGGCGTCAAAAAGCTTTTGAATCCGTTGATAAGATATATTATCCAGCCTCTTTACCACAACTGAATACTGAAATACTAAATACTGAAATACTTCTCCCATAATTACTTAACGTGGTTTAATCTTTCCTGATGAGAGGTAAGGTGCTGAGCAATGAGCACTCCGTAAATGACGTGTCTCTGTTCAATCCAAGCTCTAACCCTGTCCTCAAATTTCATTATCCTTGTGTACCCTTTCCTGGGTCTCGCAATAGCATTCTGTAACCTTTATATTGGAGTATTAACCCTTCTGGTGGTTTATAATCAAGTCGAAAACTACCCTGTAGTGCCAGCCTGATATAAAACCTATTTAAAACTCTAACCAGTTCTCGGCAATTTGTTTTTCCTACTTGGAGTAATAGAGAAGTTTTATCTCGACGAAATATCTCGTCTTTAGAAAATCGGTCAGATCTTGATGGACGATATATCTCGTCTAAATCACTAGTAGGGCTAATCCTGGTCACTTGGTACATATAATATGAAAAAGGCAATTAACGTCGCACTGGAACAACACAACGGGCTATTGGCGACGGTTCGGGATTAATCCCGAAGGAAGATATCCACGGACAACGCCTCGTAATTTTGTACCACGTTCAGATGACGAGGCAACACCTGAGCTGGCACCCCACTCTTCAAACTTCCACACCACGCCAACGTGAGGACATTTGAGACTACGACAGATTTAAGGTGCACCAGCTCCATTTGTACACTACTGTCTTTGGTTGGATTCGAACTCGCTACCCTCTGTTTGCTAATTCGTTACTCTTCCAACCGGGCTACCAAGGCCCTGGCGACGGTTCGGGATTAATCCCGAAAGGAAAGATTCCAGGAAAACGCCTTGCAATTTTGAATCACAGTCAGATGACGAGAACAACACCTGAGCTGGCACCCCACTCTCTAAACTAATATGAATACAGGGTGAGTACTATATATATACAGGGTGAGTCTAAATTATTTTTACAAAATAAGAGGGTTGGTAATATCCATCCAGACGAGCAATAATTACCATGGAACATAGGGTCGCATTCCACTCTGAGAGGCAGAAAAGAGTAAAGTCGAAACGCGTCGAGCATGAACAAGTCATCGCCTCTGACGCCGTTTTGTACCTGCCTACGTAGCACGGTCCGGCACTTCTTGAATACCACATATCCCGCACGATGGATCGGATATGGCGGACCTGTGGCTTGGCCTCCTCGCTCACCGGACCTCAACCCACTGGTCTTTTTCTTCTGGGGGCACATGAAATCTTTAGTGTACCAGACGTCTCGGCTGAAGATTTCGTAGCGAGAATCGGTGTTGCGGCAGACAAAATGAACACAACACCAGGAATCTTCGAGATCCAGTCATTCCTACGCCGGTGTGAACTGTGCAACGACACGCGCCACTTTGAGCACTTGCTGTGAGTTGATCAATCAATCAGATTGTGCAACTTTTGGTATCGTTCATTCGCTTTCCCAACACTATTGTAAGTTCATGTTGAAATTCTAATTTGACTCTTTTCTCTTTTCTGCCTCTCAGAGTGGAATGCGACCCTATGTTCCATGGTAATTATTGCTCGTCTGGATGGGTACTATCGCCCCTCTTATTTTGTAAAAACAATTTAGACTCACCCTGTATAACAGGTAGAGGTACTCCTCAGTTCAGCAACTTGATTACCTTGGTAGCATATTCCTCTCGTGTGGAAGGGTTCCCAGAGACCAGCAGCGAGTCGCCTACTTCACCATGCAAAGGCCTGGTCATAAACCCAGCTCCGTTGCATGTTCCGGAAGCCTACTCATGACACTAAATTACTTTCACCTATCGACTTGCTGCCCAACATCTTTCGGACCACCCCCTCTAACCAGACAATGAATCGATAAGTTTGGATTCCGGATTATAGATTCGCATGAATCATTTAGCTACTCCTGCCGACACCTGCGTTGATTGCACCCTCTTCGGATCTAATGATCGGGGTTCTTCCTTCTCGTGTCTGCGATAAATTTACCAGCCGTATTGTGCCATTAGTGGTGATGGACAACTGGAGCTATAACGTGGGCTTTTGTTTTTAGCCTCATGCTCTGTTTTGGTCCGAGGTCTTTTCCGCTATCAATTTACGTTGAACCGTTTTGGGGAACCTAGTAGTCGTATTGTTTGTGAGTGAAAATGGTGTAGCTTCCTAACCAAATGTATCGAGTCGGTTTTAACCCTCCAAATTTTTGGACGGATATATCGACGATCAAGATCTGACCAATTTTGCTAATGACGAGATTTCTTGTCATCAAGATTTTTTTATGATGACGAAAATATAATCTCGTTAGATTTCTTCTAATGACGAGATACCTCGTCGAGACAACCAGGAGTGTTAAATGATTCTTCGTTTTAAAGTTTAGAGCATTATTCTCTTTTTTAAACGTCGGGACATTAAGATTTTGAAATCGGATTGCAAATTGTCTTGAATTTCCGAAGTTGTGGGAAGGGCTCTTTTATGAGATTGATAAAACTACAAATGAATACTTGAAACGAAAAAATTCCGGATGTTTAGACTGAATTCTTGTTGATCGCAAATTTCAAGCTAGTTCTAATTTCAAGTTCCCCACCGAAAGAGAAGTTCCGATAAAACATTTTGCACTTTAAGGCAAGGCACACATTGATGGGACTAGCGACAAGACATCCGATCCGACATACGCATGCGTACTCCGTCTGCACAGAAAATATGTCAGTACGCATGCGTATTTCAACCTATTTAGTGTCGCAGGACTAAAATTGAACCAATATGTACTTTGCCCAAGAATACTTTATGAACATTGACACACACAAAACTTCAAAGCCTTAGGGTGTGAGAACTTTGCTTTCCACATAAAGTACAATTGACTAATTCGAGTTTTATGTTTTAATAAATGTTGTTTTCAAGAAAAACGTGTTGTTCCGAGTTGACATTGCAAGCTACAAAATCATTCTAAATTCAATAACTCCCGGGGAAAATGAATAAGAGCTAGACAACTAAAAAATCTTGGAAAATTATTAAGGTGAGCTTAAGATTTCAAATCCAATAGGAAGAATTTACAAGATATTTAAGCATATTTTAGTAAATGAAAGAAATAGCCCGTTGTGTTGCTCCAGTGTGACGTTAATTTAAAATACCTACCTAGTATAAATGAAAGAAACAAAATTATATTTATAAAATTTTCCTGCATTAAATAACTGCTGTATATTTCCGCGGAAGAGTAAAGTATTCCATCTATGCTACACTATTTTAGCCATTTTGCTTCTAATATTTCCCTAAGGTTCGAAAGTAACAAGCATCAAAAAACCCTAGGCTAAAACTAGCCATTACTGTAATTACGTTAGTTCTCGATGCATCAGCACACGTTTCGCTATCTCACTTTTCGGAGTCCATAATTTTTTTATGACTTTAATAACATAATACCCTTTCTAAATATACTTATATTTCTTATCAAAGCACGGCATCCGACTTCGGCGAACAAGAAGAGTTTAGTTGGGCAATCTGAAATTCAAATGCGGCAATTTCGGATCATTGGTGTGTGAAAGAGTTCGTTTCTACAGTGGTCAAGCCTCAAACTCATAGGAAATGGCCTACTTCCACTCGAGCCATACACCTGCTATTTACTATTTGCTGTAAGGTTAACAGGAGAGGTGTTGTAAGCGAACCGAGGGAGATGGGTCAACTTCTCTCTCATGTGCACGATCTGGGAATGAAAAGATTACCATAATTTGGCTACTTATCGCTTCTCATAAATCTTGATGGTAATAGGAGGGTTTGTAAGAGTTGAAAAGTGGGTTGAGTATCAACCGAACCGTACTCGGCGTCAGGAATACTAGTATTCTTTTACGTTGTGTTTCTTAACCCTCCTAGTGGTTTGACGATATAGTCCATCAAGACTTGACCAATTTTGCTAATGACTACATATCTCGTCATCAAAATATTGCCTATTTTTCGATGATGGCCAGGTAAAGACCTGGTTAGTTCTCTTCTGATGACAAGAGACGACGAGATTTTGATGGACGAGATATTTCGTCCATCAAGATCTGGTTAGGTTTGATAACGACGAGATTCCTCGTCGAAACAACCTCCACGAGGGTTAATGCTTCATCCATTGCTAAATGAACCCAGAGAAGATAAAATTGATTGAGGATGTTCAGAAAAAAAATCAACCTTTTCTAAAGTAGTTTTGTTCAACCATTGATGTTTACTTAAATTTAAGCAGATGGATTCAGGATGGTTGATTGATTTTTATGGTGCAATGGCCACATTTGGCCAAGCTACGTCAAACACAAGACAACATCAAGTAGATATACACGCAACTAAAGTTTAATGACACAGAAGACTGACATACATCCAGGGAGGAATCGAACCTGAACAGCTTACCACTCACAGGTTATTAGCTCAATGAACATGCCCATTTAACCACAGATTCGATAAGAATAATTTAATAAGCTCCATTTGGGGTTCCACTTTAATGTAAAAAAAGTTATGATAGTAGTCATTTTTTAAACGAAGAGTAATATTTTAGTCACAATGCACACTGTTTTAGTCTCAATGCAGGTGAAACTTTATTGTGCGTCACAAGGAAGATAACAGTTTTTTGTAGAACTTTTAATTTCTACCGTATTACCGTAAAGTTATTAGCTTCGGTAAGTCAGTTTGGGAATTTCAAAACGAATTCTAAATTTCTATGTGAAGTTCCTTGACAACATTTTTAAGAATTATGGAACCCTGTTTATGGACACTTCAAGCTCGCAAATTGTTCCACGTTGAGTTTAATTTCGGTTTACCTGTAAATAAATTATGGGTGTAACTATGGATCCCAAGTTGGAACATGAAATAAACCCATTTCAGTTCCAACACATCCATATAATTTTATTTTCAAAGAATCTTTAAAGCTCATAAAAAAACAATAAACTAAAAAAATCTTACCCTTTATGTTAATTTGTCGTATTAATGAGGCACAATTTAAGAGTTCGACCGAATATCGATTTTAAGGATGATGAATTTGAAGAAAATGAGATTTTAATGGAAAAACGATGTACGTAGTATTAGACGTCAATCACGGCAGTTCATTCCCAAGGAAACCATCAAATTGCGTTGCGGGCATTTAATATCATGAAATCACACTCTTGGTTGTGGAAGAACGATCTATATGACAACATCCGCCCTACAGGACTCGAACTCGTACTTGTTTACGAGGAAGGTTAAAAAGTCACTATGTCTCACGCTTGTTGTGGTTTGGTTCTACAATACCTTTCTGCATTAAAATATATTTCACGACATTGATAGAAGGTGGAAAGGTGAAGCTTTCTCCGTGTGACATCAAAGGCCTTAATAAGTTTAGCCACATTTACAAAATGTGAATGAAATAATGATACATACCCATGTAACACTGACATCAGAAATATTGATTTCTGCTTCTGTACAATTAATGATTTGTAACATAGACCGTTATTCAGCTGAATGCTTCAATTGATAAAAATTGCATTTTATTAGCTTTTAACTCTTCTGGTGGTTGCCTCGATGAGATATCTCGCATTAGCAAAACTGACCAGATATGAATGGAAGAGATATCTCTTTATTAGAAGAAAACTGACCAGATCTTGATGTCGCCATCATCCAAAAATCAGCAGTGTCTTGATGACGAGACATTTATTCATTAGCAAAATTGGTCACATCTTGATGGATGAGATATTTCGTTCAAACCACTTGGTAGGTAGGTATTTAATTAACGTCGCATTGGAGCAACACAGCGGTCTATTGGAGACGGTCCGGAATCATCCCCCGAAGGACAACACCACGTAATTTTAAATCATGGTCAGATGACGAGGTCGCTCCTGATCTGGACCCCACTCTCCAAACTTCCATACCACGCCAACGTGAGGACATTTGAGGCCCTGACAGATTTAACGCGCGCCAGCTCCCTTTGTACACGACGGTCTTTGGTTGGAACTCTATGGTTGCTAGTACTTACTTACAGTCCTCAAACCACTTGGAGGGTTAATAAAATTGGAGCTTGTTGGTATCGTTGTTTTCAATAAATTTTCATCCCCATCTTGCGATACGTTAAGCTATGTATCTCCATATATGCATGAGGGAAAGGGGAAATTGGCATAATCTTGGCGAGATGGAACATCCCAGAGCAACCCTACCGGTAGTATGGAGTAGGATGATTCGGACTCTCCGAAATTACTAGTTTCATCTCGGAAATGCTTCAACCCCGGGGTATACATCACGTTCTTTCGTGAAACTGTCCTTGCCCCATTTAAATCTCGGTTCGCCATTTTGGATTCAAAATAACAATAACAACAGCAGAAGAAAATGATGAAAAATGGGAGAGCTAACTCTCTCCTGTCTAGCGTTTTCTTCTTCGCCCGTTCTGATCTTTTTTGCTTATCCGGCGAAGTCATTATTTTGGAAATCGTGCGCTACACATGCCTTGTCTGCTCTAATCCTCGGAGGAGATCTTGCTTAAGATGCTTGGAGATATGAGGGGAGAAAATAAATGTCCGTCGTCGTGTTTTATGAATTATAAGGGGGAGGGTTCCGAGCAGCATGAAGTAGCGGTGGTCTGTTGTGTGCTCCAACCGCAAACGGTTAATTGGAGATTGTGCTGTTTGTTTCTCGCTTTCTCCTGTGACTTACAGCTTCATTCCGTGAGTTAGTTTAATTTTATCATCAATGTCCTTGTAAAACGGTTTGTTTTAGTCCTAGGTTAGAATCATCAAGGCAGAGTATGATGAAAAATGAAAGGAAAATGATTCCCTTAATATATACTATAAAAAGGCGGGCAAGTTCAATTGGCAGTTTTTAATATTTTTAAATACCCGTATAATGTATCAAGTACATCAGTCTACAAATTCACTTAACCCTCCAAGTGATTTCTACGAGATATCTCGTCCGTCAAGACCCGACCAATTTTACCATTGACGAGATATATCGTCATCAAGATATTACCGTTTTTTTTAAGATGACAAAATCAAGATCGGGCCTGTTTTCTTCTAATAACGAAATATCTCGTTCATCGCGATCTGCTAATGGTTTCGCAACGAGGGGTTTGGTTCGAGATATCTCGTCCATCAAGACCCGACAAATTTTGCCACTGACGAGATATATCGTCATCAAGATATTACACTTTTTTAAAGATGACGAGATCAAGATCGGGCCAGTTTTCGTCTAATAAGTAAATATCTCGTTCATCAAGATCTAATGGTTTCGCAAATGGCGAGATAGATCGTCAAGACAACCACCTGGAGAGTTAAACATTTTTATGTAACACAGAAAGATATTCTGAATTGATACAATTCCTAAAAGTTAAATCATTGATTTTATTTTAAGAAATCAAGTATTCAGACATTTAAATATAAATCTGTTCATTGGTAGGAAAAGGCCAATTTCCATTTCATAAATTTTCGATAGCCATTGATTTGAACCAGTAGTTTTTGATACAAAGTACAAAAAAATACAAATTCATGTTTTTATTATTTCATAATGTATTGACAAGAGGACGCTGGCACTTTTTTCTATTATACATTCATTACTTGAAGACGTTTGAGGACATAACTCAAAATCAGCGAATTTGGACATTGGCCTTTTTTCTACCACGGTACGGAAATATAACTTGGTTTTATTTGAAATTAATTTTAGGAGAAACTGAATTTAACGTGTATTTGCAATATCATTCATAATATTCATTTATTGTAAACTATATTCAAAATATAATAAAGATCAGACGTTGAAACAATATTACCTACAATAGTGTTAGGCCATATTTCGGGAAATTTAACCAAAGTTTCAATTCAAAATCTGGAAATAATTTAAATGTCTTGGAATTTTCTAGATTTTGCTCTTGTGCTATATTAATGTATTTTAATATATATTTCATGCGCAATGCGTTGTGAGATGTTTCATTTCAAAAACGAGCAGTGGAGCTCAAATAAAAAAAGTAACTAATTAAGCTTCTACTTTAAAAAGATGTTAGACAGTTTTCATGAAATTCAACTTCTCAATCTTACGTAATAACGCTTTGGCAATGTCATTTATTTTATGGCTACTGTTTCGATGCTCCTTTCTCATACAGTAATGGATTTTTTAATGAGAAGTCTATATTGTAGTAATCCTGTCATCTATCATCAGTTTTCAATTTATTCTATTGTTTTGTATTTATTATTTATTTTTATTTATGTTGCAGGTATCATTCATATTGTTAGTATTATTCGTATTATTCTGGTTACCAAATCCATATATGCTTCGTGAATGATATGAAGTTTTTTAAGATCCCCATGTTTGCACTTGAACAGCAAAAAAAGTTCATTTCGTCATTGTGAGCAAACAAAACTTATTTTAGAACTGAACAAAGGTATTTTTATAAAATCTTATAGGTATTTTTATAGTATATCTACCATTTCAAACGGTACTCGCGAAATGTTTTTAAAATTCAGCTTTTAATCGACAAAAAAGTTTTTAACTTAGGAGATATAAAAAGTAAACTCATTATTTAACCGAAAGGGAAAAAATGAAACCAAGATGAAAGATCTGACGAAACGTTATTTCCTTTTTTCAAAAAACCAATAACGACACAGCCCTGTTTACAATCGAGATAGAAGTGTAGGGTTTATTTAAAGAGGCCATATCAAAACAGGAATCCTGCATTTCAAAATCCATCACACGCACTTATCGCCTTATTGTCCTTACAATTGTTTATGCCAATCGCCGGTCAGGTAATCATTCGGACCACCTAGATTGAAAGGGTATTTGAAATAAGTCCCCTTAGGTATAAACTCGCATATTCCGAAAACGAAAAAGGACAAACGCTCGAGGCAAGTGAAA
The DNA here is from genome assembly GCA_933210815.1 of Meta bourneti. Taxonomy (NCBI): domain Eukaryota; kingdom Metazoa; phylum Arthropoda; class Arachnida; order Araneae; family Tetragnathidae; genus Meta; species Meta bourneti. Next base: position 87,774,496 of record OW119929.1, read on the forward strand.
CGGTCGAATCCGAAAGCCCCGACGAGTTAGCTTATTATTTTTGTGCTTTTAAAAAATATTAAATAAAAATACCGCTGTCGAATGAGCGTTTGGACAAAAACAAACCGCACAGAAAAAGACCTTCCGAATTATTATCCTCCCATTTTCATGCACCATTAAAGGCGGAAAAAGGGGAATTGAGCACAAGAAGAAGCAAAACCGAAGCAGCGCAGCGTATTTGTGAAAGGGGAAGCTTATCGCGCGCGCTTATCTTTTCTCTCATAAACACAAACAACAAAAACAACACTTGCGAAAGAGAACGCGGGACAAAAGAGAACTCACGAGCTTCGTGCCCCGGGGAAGAGAAACAATGGCCGCGGTGACCTATCGTGACGTGTGGCAGGTAGGGCCAGGTGGGATGTCCCGGGTGAGGTACTGTCAATCGGGGCCCCCGTTGCAGAAAGGGGGCGGTGTCCTCCGGACCCTGTCAGCGGTCGTAACGAGAAGAGTTGAGTGGTGTGTATCGGAGAGGATATGTTGCGTTTTGTGTCCGGTCCGTGGGTGGTAGCGGGGCCGTTTCCAAATAGTCAGAGAACTGGCCAAGGTTCGATCTACTTGGTGTCGAACAGAGATGGAAGATCTTTTACAACTTGGAATGTCGTATGCAGACCTTGGAAGATCTTTTGCAACTTGGAATGTCGTATGCAGACCTTGGAAGATCTTTTGCAACTTGGAATGTCGTGTGCAGACTTTGGAAGATCTTTTATAGACCATGGAAGATCTTTTAGAGACCATGGAAGATCTTTTACAGACCTGAAAGGCTATTACATACCTCGAAGATTTGTCCTGACTGGAAGATTCTAGACTTGGAAGATATTTTACAGAACTTGAAAGATCTTTTAAAGACCTTGAAAGATCTTCGAAAGATCTATTGCAGACCTCGAAGATCTTTTCAGACTGGAAGATTCTAGACTTTCCAGATATTTTACAGACCTTAGATCTTTTACAAACCCAAAAGACCTTTTACAGAACATGGAAGATAATTTATTAACACGAAAGACCTACTATATATCTTGGAAGATCTTGTACAGACCAGGAGGGTCTTTTACAACTTGGAATATCATAAATCTTTGAAGATATTTCAAACTTAAAAGATATTTTCCTTGAAAATCTTTCCAGACTTGAAGGTTTTACAGACTTCGAAGATCTAAATACCTTGGAAGATATTTTACAAATTCGGAAGATCTTTTACGAACTTGAAACACCTTTCACGAACTCGGATAACTTTTGCAGCCTTTAGAAAACCTGCTGCTAATCTCAAAGATCTTTTCAGACTTCGAAAATCTTAGTAAGAATTTAGAATATCTTTTATTTTTAATCTTTGAAACCGCATGGTCACTAGTTAACTGTAACGAGCGATGTGACTTCTTCAGGATGGTACGTCCACAAACGAATCCACATTGCTCAGAGTGTAGTCGCGAGTCGCCTTTGTCAATTTAGAATATCTTTTATTTTTAATCTTTGAAACCGCATGGTCACTAGTTAACTGTAACGAGCGGTGTGACTTCATCAGGATGGTACGTCCACAAACGAATCCACATTGCTCAGAGTATAGTCGCGAGTCGCCTTTGTCAATTTAGAATATCTTTTATTTTTAATCTTTGAAACCGCATGGTCACTAGTTAACTGTAACGAGCGATGTGACTTCTTCAGGATGGTACGTCCACAAACGAATCCACGTTGCTCAGAGTGTAGTCGCGAGTCGCCTTTGTCAATTTAGAATATCTTTTATTTTTAATCTTTGAAACCGCATGGTCACTAGTTAACTGTAACGAGCGGTGTGACTTCATCAGGATGGTACGTCCACAAACGAATCCACATTGCTCAGAGTGTAGTCGCGAGTCGCCTTTGTCAATTTAGAATATCTTTTATTTTTAATCTTTGAAACCGCATGGTCACTAGTTAACTGTAACGAGCGATGTGACTTCTTCAGGATGGTACGTCCACAAACGAATCCACATTGCTCAGAGTGTAGTCGCGAGTCGCCTTGTGTGATGTCTCAAGCTTAATGAAGCGTGTAAGAGGAAGTTGGAAAAAACATTTCAATCACATTGCTATGCAAGGCAACAAAACAGTTTGTCCAAGTTTACGGTTAACAGTTGTTAAATTGTTGAATATAAAAGCATCTAATGCATCATGAACAGCACCATTCAATCAACAGCTGGTTGAGTGATTACACAATTACCTGGTGTTGTGAAGCTCGTAGGCTTAGAGCAGGAACTCATTAACGGACAAAAAAATTTTGTTGTACAGTTTAAATAATAATTAGTTTTTAGGTCAAAAATAAGAATTATAAGAACTTTGACAGTTTTACATATCTTTTCAACATCACAATATGAAAAACTGATTCTCATGACAGCAATATGATCATGAAATAAGCATTTAGTATCTCTAAAGAATGAGAGTGAACGAGTTTTAATCCCAGCAACATGTGCAGCACGTAATAATTGTTAAGTAAAGAAGGTCAACTTTGGACATACTGAATCTTGATGGAATTTATGGCAAAATGTAGTGGCGACTCACGCGAAAAGGTTGACGACCTTGGTCAGTTGATTTCTCAATGAAAAGTGTCAAAAGTTGTATCAGAAAAGGGCTACCATACACAAAAGCCAAGAAATATGTGCAGCGATCGTCATAAATGATTATTCCCTCGCCAACTTAGGAATCGAACTATAAATTCGTTGCCAGAATCAGCACTAAAGACGACAATTGAAGAAAAGATTTGTTTACTTTTCTACCAGTCCCTTGATTCAACTAATATACCCGTTCAAAACCACGTGACCCAACTGCTTTCTCACGGGAGTGTATCATGTCTTTCTGTGTTTTCCTTGAGGACATTATACGTATGTTTACTTTTGCATAGCTCTTTTGGTTTAACTCTTAAGTACAATTGATTCTATGTCGTTCATGTGCCGTAAGTATCCTGGGGTCTTTAAGAAACTAGAAAGATTTCTAGACTATCACAAGGTTTCAAAATAAACTTAAAATGAAGTCTACAAAAGGCAAAGTTGAACATTTTTCAATGGAAACATTTTGACACAATATCTGTAAGTGCAACATGCCTCCTAGCCTTTCCTTAGGGGGTAGTGTTGTCGCTTAAAATCGCTAGTCTGAATAAGAAAATCTGTGAAGATATAAATCAAAATGAAAAAGACATGGGATCCACAACTTACTGCCGACGAAGTAAGTTAGTTATACATGTATATATGTATAACTTTATCACGTTATATTAGTGCTTTATACAAAAATTTAAGTTTGGTGATATGTTGAAACATGGTTCACATTTAATAGCTGAACACTAAGATGCAGTTCTACTTCATTTTTACCTTTTAATGGTCAATTACAAGCTTAACTGGGATGAGTCCATCGTGTAGGAATAATTAAAAACTCGAATGGAGGAAAATTGAACATTTATTTGGAAAAGAGAAACACATCTAAGCATAACATAATAAAAGGTGGAATGGTAAATAAATAATTATCAACATTGTATAGAATAATAAACATCTTTATTTAGAATAAATAACATCGTTATATAGAATAATAAACGTCGTTTGAGATATTATGATCTGTTACTAGATACATTCAAGTTCACGGTGCCATTAGCAAAAATACAAAATAAGATGTATAGATTTTAATGAAAGGGTAGATTACGGGGAAAATATCGTGTGCCATCAAAGTGTAATGGCATTTTGGACCTGAAACTCTTCATTTGTTCTCTTCCAATTATTTATCGTTTACTCAGTTCCGCAGGTGGAAATATAATCATACATTATGAAGTATTGCCAAAATAATCTTAAGTGTATTTCTTTTGTACAATATGCATTTTTATAACAGATTAGGTATAACATTAACGGGTTTTTCTCATTAAAACTCAAGGAATCCTGCGTGAAACGGTTCAAATTAATAGTTTTATCGCAGTCAATAGTTTAAGATATTCCTATGATGTTCCTATAGTTTGGAAATCTCTTGAGTCGAGACATTTTTGTTTATCTTCAGAATCAAAATTTTGTGATTAAATAAGTGGCATATTGCTGTCGGTGACCTTTTCATATGAAAAAAACCAAAGTGAATTATTCAGACTTTCACAACAGCCCTCGCGAGCAAAAGATGCAGAGCGACAAACCAAACTAATAAACATAAACCTACAGAAACTTGACCTCATCTAATTGGAATTACATGGTATGGATAGACTTCCTGTACATCTGAGAAAGAAATACCGCCATTTCCTCAACTTTTTTCCATTTTTTTTTAATTACCAAAAGATTTCTCAGATAAGTTGTGCTTTTCGAAATTGCTGTTCTCAGACCAAAATAACAAAAACAGATATTTCGCAGTATGATCGCTTTGCCACATGACAAAACCGAAGCGAAAACCAGTAAGAAAGAACCAGCTACTGGTTTTCACTGCAGCAAAGAAGAAATGTTCTTTGACCTCTTATCGAGCAATCAGCCACGGACTTCACTAACGACATGCGCTTTCAAAAACAAGAAGTTAAGGATTCTTGTATGATTGAGTGAATGATAAACGTAAGCATTTATCGTGGTCCAGTGAATGATTCAAATGCATAATGACTACTTTAACTAGATTTATTTTTGTGCGTATGGAGAGAGAGCTTGCCTTTAGTCCCGTCCTTGCTGATTTTTTGAATACTTCAGAGAACAATGAGCGCGACGGTGAGTTACGAAAAGCGTTTGACCACTGTGCGAAGGCTTTCAGATTGGGGAATGTTTCATTAAAACCGTTTTGACGTTTCATGATGAATTACTTTAATCACGTGCATTTTAAAAAACATTTGTTCTTCCATCTACATGATTCTTAACTCGAAAATGAAGTTGAAACGTTCTGTGTTGTTGGTATGATTTCTTAACTACTTATTTTCACGTTTGTGGTCGAAAGCATCGTCTTACATAGAAAGATGTTTAGATTGCATTTTCTATATCTTAACGAGGAAAACAGTTGGTGTCCTTACTTCTCACTACTGAATTTTCTGACATCTTTTATTGATGGCAGTCCTTGGCAGTTCTTTGAAATAAGCCTTTGCAGAATATAAAAATAAATTACCATTAATTAATGCAGTTTGCATATTTATGCTTAGAACTACACACATCTAAAACAAGCTACGAGGTTTTGTACTTTTGCCCACTGCACTAGCAGCCTGCGAGACACAATTCTTGTAACTACCCTGGGTGCATTTATCTCCTCCTTATCAGGAAATCTTTGTACTTTTGAATTTAATTGATGAAAACAAAAATACTTGGTGCATCTTGGCCAGATCTCGCCATAAGAAAACCAACCGCAAAACAAACTACCACATTTCATTTAACAGGAGGTATGAGATTCGAGTTGTTGAATATCAGTTTGCCGAAGTATAAATAAATCTGTTTCAAACAGGATATCAATCATTATTTTTTGATAAAAGCAAGTAAAACTTATCGGATTCGAAAAATTTCATCTAGTGTTATGGTACTTGCAAGTGCCAATTAAAATGCCACTTTAGAATACCACAAACAATAAGGTAAAGTAGGGCATATCAGCATTATGCCCAAAGCACGACATTGTAGAATCATAATTTCGAGAAGAAAAACGAGTTTAAAGTTTTTACACTATTAGAAACATTCGTGTCACATTCAAAGTATAGGTATAGTTTTAGGTTCATTGGTTTGTAACTCACCTTCGATATAACAAAAATAATCGAATAAAAGTTTACGGGATGTTTCAAAACTCCATGTACGAACTTTAGAGAGAGATAAGGAACATAAAACATACAAAGTCGCATACATACAGGGATGTATGTCCTGTAAGCGCCACTCCTGAGTCACTGTCCCAGAGGACATTTTCCCAAACTTTTTTGGAGAGTGGGGTGCCAGCTCAGGTGTTGACCTCGTCATCTGACCGTGGCTCGAAATTACGAGGTATGGTCCTCGGATATTTCCCTTCGGGATTGATCCAGGATCGTCACCAATAACCCGTTGCGTTGCTTCGGAGTGACGTGAATTGAACTACCTACCCAGTAAACGAAATGCGGTTATACATTTTTAGATGAGTTCGTATTTCTTTGAGGTATGAAACCCATTTATGTGACTTTGGATGATAAATTCATTTGAAAAGGATTGAAATAAGATACGAAATGAGAGTAATGACTGCCATCAATAGATACGACCGATTCAGAAAGCTTAGCGCAGATGCCATGCGGGCCGAGGTAGCCCGGTTGGAAGATTAGCGGATTAGCAACCAGAAAACTCGATCCAACCAAGGTACGTCGTGTAAGTGGACGCTCTGTCATGGTGTCAAATGTCCTCAGTCGTAGTTTGGAAGTCTGGAGAGCGAGGTGCCAGCTCAGGTGTTGTCATCTTCATCTAACCTTGGTTCAAAATTACGAGGTGTTGTTTTCGGATTTTTCCCATTGTTATTCGGACCGTCACCAATTACCTGTTATGTTGCTCCAGTGTGACGCTTATTCATCTACCTGTCTACCTACCCGCAGTTGCCATACGCGGGTCGGATAGTTTTAAATTAATTAAATTCCCCTTAGGAAAAAAATTGCCTATTTTGATTAAATTAAGCGATACGGGGACTGCTTCAATCTAAGCGTTCCAGTCCAGATCGGGCCCGGAATTCGGAACGTGCCTCGTCCATTTCTACACCTTCCCCAGCTGTCGTGTCTGAAGCGTGTAAGAGCGAAGGTATCTCCAAACAGATCTATACACACAATCTGACACGCCTTGACTCCTTATCTCATCTGACCTCTGCGATGCTCGTACTCGTAAGATATCGGCACACAACTGGCACTGCACCGTCCCCCTTTTCCGCGTCTGAGGCAACCGGTCGACAGCATCACTCGCGCAAAGGGAAGGTTTCACTTTGATTTATGGGCGAACATGTTTTCAGTATGTATCAGCACCTTTGACACTCCTGTTGCTGGTTGCGGAAACCTTGTTTGGCTTGGAATGATTACAAGACTGCGGTTTGATCGGACACGATACTGCTCGCATCCACACACTCGGATCGTATAACGTTTCATGTGTTCTGAAATTCGTTTGTTTAGCTTCCTGGTATGGTAAGGATATTTTTCAGTAATGCCCGATCAACTCAACTTAACTATTATCACACTACAAGGGTGGATTTGTGAATCGCTTGGCGTTATCCTCATTCATCAGGAGGATGCGTTCATGTTACACATTCTAGGTTCAACCAGTTTATAAAGAAGCCGTACATTCATTCTAGTACAAATATGTGTGCCTTATCCCGGATTCAAACTAGGATCTTTCCGACCCAAAAGCCGCCCTCGGGGCACATCTTTAGGGGTGTGTAGGGCATTACAACCTACAGGTGCCCGAGTAATTTGTCCTTCCTTCTCTTTTTTACCATCGCCTACCCTTCTGCTTTTTACTTTTTCCTCCCTCATTCTTGTTATGTGTCTGGCATAGCTTGACCCTTGCGCCATAAAACACCAAACCAACCAATCAATCGACCCAGAAACCAATTTCCTGGCCACTAGACCAATAATGTGTATCAGAGGGATTTACAGTGTAAACAAACAAACCAGACACCGTCTGTAAATATGTTACTTCTGATGTACAATGCTCTCACATGATGCATATCGGGGTTAACTTAAAATGTAGTTTATCGCCGTTATGGTGATGTTCTTTCATGTACAAAGGGAAGCGAAGTTTCACTTTGATTTATGGACAAACATGTTTTCAGTATATATCAGCACCTTTGACACTCATGTTGCTTGCTGCGGAAACCTTGTTTGAATTGGAATGATTACAACTTAAAGAATCTTCCTACCTTCTCATTCATTTTCGAGGCACCTATATCTTTTTAACCAATTCAGTATCTAAAAAAGCACAAGATGCAAATGAATTCCAAATTCTGTAGGAAAAGATTGAGATCTCACCTGCCGTTCGCAAATCGATAATCTATTGGGGACAAGTAAAAATAGAGCGATACAGCCGAATGCGTGATACATCGAGGCGTGATATAACAAGGGCTTACTATAGAAAAATTAACAAAACTGTTAATTAAAAATATTAAACTTCTGACATTGACCAGTAAAAATATTCCACATTAAATTTCAAAAACCAAGTCCACCTTTACGTTTACCTCATTAAGAATTTTGTCGACTCGCTTTAATATAAATAAACACTGGACTGCTATAACTGCTACGTCGAGAGGTCCCAGAGGAAACGACACGCAAGAGGTATTTAGTAATATGTAGCCTTTTAATTTGGAACGGGAGAAATAGACACGTGTCGAATCCATTAAAAAGAGAAGGACGGGAACGTGATCAGAACTCCCTCGCTGAACAGATGTCGTTTGGGTAAAACGTGGTCGGTGGTTAACACTAAATTTACCGACCTTTTGCACATGCCTATTTCTACCGAAACGGGTTAAATGACTATTCTTGTACTCTGATGTAGTGTTTGGCACAGCTTGTCCATTTCTGGATCTTGCGCTATAAAACCTAAACCAACCAACCATTGTCATACAGGCAACAGTGGAACTTGAAATAATAAACCAAATGGTAGTTAAATTATTATTTAATAATAATTACAATTATTGTAAACAAAGTAAAAAAATATCAATGATCGTAAGTAAGATATTATTTCGACTTTTATTCAGTTGTTTCACATTTTCTCGTATTTGGTAGTAAAATCCGATTTATTTGCAATAGCCCGGTGTGTTGCTCCAGTGTGACGTTAATTGACTCTCAACCGATTCATTTGCCGCATTTTTTACAGGTACACGATTGCTCTGCAAAATACTTTCCGCAAACATATTTCTTACACAGGGAACAGATTTTAGAAGCATAGTTTTCATGGCAGTGTCGTTGGCCCTTTTTGTGCACATTAGTAACTTCGCATGAGCTTGCCGATGCTGCTGCCATATTAGTCCCTTTTTCTTTACAGTGGTGTGTGTGCTTATTATGGTAATGAATGTTCGATATAACATCTTAGGATATAACATCTTATGATAGGATAGATGCGTGAAAGTGTATTTCTAGAGCGGCGGCAAAAGTGGTGGAATCGCCAAAGCCTATTTCGCGTGGACCAATCAGATGATGAATGTTTATTTCTACCCTGCATACGAAAGTAGTATATGGGCCACGTTGCTACTAGTTTCGGTCGCATGATCCTGGGCACATATAAAGGTTACCATTGCTCACTCTACTCATTATCTCTAACCGTAACTTACCACTGGGTGCACCTTTATAAATAGCGGCCAGTTCGTACCTTGAAGTGTCAAAGACTAAAGAGGGTAGTGATTGGGGAAATAAAAAATAACATTGCTAAGGTAACAATAAAAGTGATTCTGAGTTGGGTAATAAGCCACAGAAGCTCCGAGTTATTGTAATAAGCCACAGAATACGTATTCCGCAATGAAAAATAAATGTTCAAGAAGTTTAAAAGAATTTCCCATGTTTGAATGAGTGTGCTTGAAACTTTAAATTACAAAGATAAAATTTGAAAGAATATATATAGTAAGCTTTAAAGTTTTGATTTTTGAATAGTGGATAAACCATTATAATTTTGGAATTTTTTAAAACTTCAAAAAATGCTCTTCTGGAATATTTGTAAAGTGGATTATCATTATGGTGCTCGAGGCCTTCGTTTCATATTCATGTTGGCTCAGAGCCAATCAAGCTAAATATACTTTTACACTCTTTTCAATGTTAAACCGTTTTAATGAAGCTGAAAGATGCTCAATTTGTTTACCTGCTCATAATAATACCTTTAAAAGGGAATATCGTTGCTCCACCGTATTTTATCACTGTATTAAACTACCATTCATTTATTTATGACAATGATAACAATGATGAACAATTTTCTTCGATAAGATTTCGTAGTAAAGTTAAGAAAATAAATAATCTGATGTAGGTAGGAAGTTGAATTAACGTCACTCTAGAGCAAAACAATGGGCTATTGGCATCGGTCCGGGATCCATCCAGAAGGGAAGGCTCCGAGGATTACAGTTTGTTCTTTTGAACCACATTCAGATGGGTATTGGGTATTGGGTATTTCAATTAACGTCACACTGGAGCAACACAATGGGCTATTTCCACATTCAGATGACGAAGTCAACACCTGAGCTGGCACCCCCACTCTCAAAATTTCGACACCACATCAACATGAGGACATATGAGGCCACGATATATTTTACGTGCACCATTCCCCAAGCACACGAAGGTCTTTGTTTGGATCTAGTTTCGAACTCGCAACTCTTCTAGACTACCAGCTTTTGTAGAGATGATATAAAATAGGTTTTTCATTTGCGACACTGTTCTAGGTATAAATAAAGAAGTCATACGTTGGAATTTTGAAAGTATTTAGGTTGTTTACCAAATTCAAATGGGCCAAGGTGGCCCGGTTGGAAGAGTAACGGACTTGCAACCGAAGGGTTACGAGTTCGAATCCAGCCAAACACCGTCGTGTACAAAGGGGGCTGGTGCACGTTAAATCTGTCGTGGCCTCAAATGTCCTCACGTTGGCGTGGTGTGGAAGTTTGGAGAGTGGGGTGCCAGCTCAGGTGTTGCCTCGTCATCTGACCGTGGTTCAAAATTACGTGGTGTTGTCCTCGGATCTTTGGATCTCGGATCTTTTGGATCTTTCCCTTTGGGACTGATCCCGGACCGTCACCAATAGCCCATTGTGTTGCTCCAGTGTGACGTTAATTGAAATACCCCCCCCCCCAAATTCAAATAAATAATTTCGAAAATGAAACTTAAAAAAACCGCTTCCAACCCTAAAGGGCAGCAGAAGCCCGGATGGAAGAGTAGTGGATTAGCAACCGGAAGGTTATGAGTTCGAAACTTCACCCAACTAACGACTGCCATATACGTGGGGGCTGTTGCTCGTTAAATCTGTCGTGATCTCAAATGTTCTCACTTCGGCTTTGTGTGAGAGTTTAGAGACAAGGGTGCCATCTCAGATGCTGACCTCATCTGGTCGTGTTTCAAAATTACGAGGTCTTGTACTCGGATCTTCCGGATTGATTCCGGACCATCGCCAATAGCCCGTTGTATTGCTTCATTTCGGCTTTAATTCAAGCACCTACCTACCCAACCAAATTCAAATAAGCTCGAAAATTAAACTTTATAAGCCACCTCCAACTCTCTAGAAACACTGGTACAATATTGCCTTCCAGTTCGCCACATTCGCAGATAGAAATACACGTTCCCAAGAACAAAAACGGGCGAATTCAAAGAATAAAAGAAGCAGAGAAGCGAGTAAATCAAGCAATGCATCGTTGCAACAAATTTATGCCGTGGATTATGTGCGACACGTACAGCGGGGCGTATTACTCGTAAGAGAACACTCCGCAGAGGAAATGCAACGTTTTGACCCCACAGCGGGAAGGGCCGAGCCCCTGCCCCCCGCTGAGCCTTCGCAGGGCCCCCCTCGGCTCGCGTCCGACGCTGTCGATAACTCCTCGGGCCCTTTGTTTGTTTACTTTTTCGCTTTGCTTTGTTTACGGCTGACGAGCGTTTCAGCGCCAAGACACTCGCCAAGCGCCTTGTTTCATTCAGAATTTTATTTAGTCGGGGCCGCCGTGGCTGAGAGAGAGTTTGTCCGCTGTGAGTTGTGGGCGGTGCAGGTTCGATTCCTCGCTGGGTGCATTTCTCTCTTCTGTGGCATTAGAACGTTCATTATGGGTGTTTGTTCATCTCTTGACGTTATCCATCTTGTGTTTGGCGTAGTTTTGCCAAATATAGACGCATGTTCATGAGCTTATTTATAAAAGATTTTTTCTTGTTTTACAACCCAAAATTTTCTGATGAAGGAATTCATAAATGCGTCTCGTTCAGGTTGGTAGTTGAATTAATTTTGTACTGGAGTAACGTAATTGGCTATTGGCGATGCTTCGAGATCAATTCAAAGGAAAAGATCCCAAGACACTTCGTAATTTTGAACCACGTTCAAATGACGAGGTTCCACCTGGCACCCCACTCTCCGAACTCCCACACCACGCAAATGTGAGGACATTCGAGGCCACGACAGATTTAACGTGCACCCGTCCCCACGTACACGATATTCTTTGGTTGGATCGAGTTTCGAACTCGCAACCCTCCTGTTTCTCGTTCAGAAGCAATAATTGAGTAATTTTAATACATCGTCGGTTTAGAGCAGAAACTCATTAATTGACAATTTTTCGGAGACACTAAATGCTAACTTTAATGATCAGAAATACAGTCGCATTGTAATCTGTCTTTAAGAGATGCATCAAAATGCTTAAAAATTTTATTTTTTGACCTAAAAACTAATAGTTAGTCTTTAAATAGCTGTACTGAAAAAGTTTTGTTTTGTCAGTTAATGAGTTTCTTCTCAAAGTCGACGATATATTCTTGTGTATGCTTCGTTTTGTTTTTCTTTAGTTGTATTAATAAATACTATGGTAACAAATATTGCTTCAAAGGACTATTCAACTAACAATACAACCCTAAGAAGTATTTTTGTTGATAAGCTTCTTTTGTTTTCAACCGGCAAACTTTTATTGCAATTAAATTTTAGTATTCGTATTGTTTATATTCCATTCATATTTATGTTTGAGAAAAATGAAAGCTAAAAAAACTATATACACTTTTCGTCTATCATATAGTATTTATAACCTACATTCAAAGTTATTTTGCAAACAACGTCATAAGATTGTCGATTTAAGATATTATCTAGATTATTTTTAAATTTCTAAAAATCTTTCCATGGGACATTCAAAATATTTATATTTTGGATCGAACAAACAATAGAACAATTGAATTCTATAATTTTATTTCCGCGTTCTCTGCTTTACTTTTCGAGACCCAATCTGATATTCAATTCGTAATGTACATTTCTTTAGATTGGACAGCTTATAACATGTTGAGAGTATTTTTGAGCTTTATTTTCTGCTTATTATTTCTATTCTACTCCTATAAAACATCCCCCGCGCGCGCATTTCATTTAAATATTATCTATATACGTCGATGTGGTTTATTTGGAGAGGCATTTTGAGGCCCTACGAGAGGCATTTTCTGTGAAGTTTAATATAGGTGGCTGTAGTGTATCTGTATTTTCCTGTACTTAATCTGAACGTGATGTCAGTCGGTTTTCGTATGCAATTTTGCCCTTAAAAATTCCAAAGAATAAATTCCGAATTGATAGATTGGTCAGCACCAATTAGATTAAACGGCAAAAGTTGCTAAATTACGATAAACTACATTTAAAGGTAATCCCAATATGTATCAAGCGAGAGCATATGGACCAGCAGACGTAAAATATTCTCAGACTGTCTGATTTGCTTTTTTGCACAGAAAATTCCTCTCATAAACGCTATGGATAGCTTCGATCGCCATTGATGTTTGCATAAATGTAAAGCTGTTTTTTCTGCACAGTGCTTATATATGATGAGAAGCCACACTAACGAAACGAAGACAAGAGAACTTAGTGAACTATAAAATTTTCGCTTTCGGAAGGAACCTTTACTTGTGTAAAGCAAAATGTGTGTAAAATTGAAATAAAAAAATGACGGTTTTAACCCTCAAGATCTGGTCAGTTTTGCAAATGGCGAGGTATCTCCGAGACAAAACTGTCCTATTACTCCAAGAAGGAATGAAGGTCCAAGCAGGAAAAACAAACTGTCCCTTACCTAGAACTGGTATTATTTGAAACAGGTTTTTGCATCAGAGGCTGGCCACTACAGGATGGTTTACGACGTAAATAAAAACCACCAGGAGAGTTAAAGGGAACAACAGAAAGTAATAAAAAATTACCTGAAACTAAATACTATGTAATACTAATATGGTAGAAACAACAATTAAGTACAGAACATCATATTTACTACTATTACTTTCCTAACTCTCTTACAAATGCAAATGAAAAATATTTTTTTTTATTTTTAAAAACAATTTTATTTGAGCAATGATTCCCGACACGAAAACTATTCCAAACAAAACATTATGGTACTTAACTCATAAAAGTGAACTCGGTTATTGAGTAAAAAGCAATTCGAAACTCAAAACTGAAACTTTGGGATACTATAACATATACATGGAATAGAATTTGAAACAATAAGTTTTGCTTCTAATGTTTAATTGAATCAAGGTTATGCAATTACTGGATGGCTATCGATTAAATTTATGGAAAGCATGGTAATTGGAAACATGTCTGACGTCACATCTAGTTCAAATCAAACTTTTTTATAACTTCATATTTCTTATATTTTCAATGGTGTAAAAAATATGGTAATATGTAACACTTCTCAATCCTTGTCACTATTAAGAGTGGTTCTCTTAAAATTTCAGTTCCCAACGCTGAACGGGGCCGCCGTGTCTCAGTGGGTTTCCCCATTGTGCTATCCACCTACGAGCTGTTAGATGGCGCAGATTCAATTCTGTAACTTACTTTGGATGTATTTCTCTTATTCTAGAAAAACTTTCCTTTGTATATCCACTGCCTGATGTTTGTCTTCCAGCTTGGTCAAATATGGCCCCTTGCGCCATAAAACCCAACCAACTTAGTGCTGGATATTTTAATTTGTTTCCTTTACTCTAAAACATAACTGTAAGCAATACAACTCACATTTTCCCACGTGTACCACTGGATAACCACCAGAATTACCACGAACCTGTCCTTTCGAAAGACCTATCTATTGGATGGGCACTCCCAGGTACTTCATCCATCGCTTTGAAGGTAGCAATTTCGCTTCTGATTTTGATAATTTTATTATTATTTTATCAATACAACGATTTTATTTTTTCATCTTTCGTTTCGCGCAGCTTGTCCGTTTTTGGACTTGCGCCATTAAACCCAACCAACCAACCTAGGTACTTTATTAAAAAGAATTTGCAAAGTTAAATTACTGAAGAAAATTACCACTGCATACGGCATACCACTCCTTTCACACGGGGGGGGGGTCGTCCCCTGCAATTAATATTCCACAATATAATTTCCGAGTAAAAAACCAAAAATTTCAAGAAAGAGCATTTCGCAATCTGAACAAAATGCCTAATATATCTCCAACAAAATACCAAGTTCAACGACAGCCGAATTTCCAAATCTCGCCAAACTCTGCTCGCCAATGATCCCCACATATTTCAAGTCCACACACCAGAAGACCCAGCCTGACCTTCGTCCGTAAATCTAGGCCTCCAGCTTCGCCAAATGTATATAAAATACACACATACATTCTTAAACCACACGGGAGTCTGATCGAGTGACATATAACGGCTTGTACGCGCCAAAAATATGAGACACTCTCCACCCACCCCTTACAAGTCGTGTCCTTCCTCGAGCTGCCCCCCTCCTTAACAACCGTTCTCGCGCCCTCCTCTAACCCTTGAGCCTACCGCCCACTGGACTCAGTACAACGGCCACACGAGCCCGCTGTTTGCACAGGGTATATTTCTGTGACACAGAGCGCTTGACACTAATTTCCAGCGACGGTCATTTATTCTGGCTTCTACGAGGAAAGAGAGCTTTTAATGTTAAGAGAGGGTGGCTTCGGGCAGATAGCGCGGGGAAATGTATGTTTCTGAAGAGAAACTGTTATTTTATGTTCTTTGGAAGGTGTTATTTTTAAAAACAGTTTTGAGAGATTACGTATCTTCTTGGGGTGGTGGTGTTGGAAATAGTGTTTTGATAAGTTTCCTGATCTGATTTCGTTTTCAACCCTCCAAGTGATTTCGACGATATATCTCGCCCGTCAAGATACGACCAATTTTGCTTATGAAGAGATATCGTCATCAGAATATTACCGGTATTTTTTATGATAACGATATCAAGATCTGGTCACAATTTTCTTCTGATGAGATATCTCGTCAAGATATTGCCGATTTTTTGATGAAAATTAGGTTAGTTTTCTTTTAATGATGATAGCTGATCCGATGTGACGAGTTACCTCGTCACATCGGATCAGTTGTCGTTAAATCTGTTAAATCTCTGTTAAATCTATTAATTAGCATCTCGTTAAATCTGTCGTGGCCTCAAATTCCTCACGTTGGCGAGGTGTGGAAGTTTGGAGAGAGGGGTGCCAGGTCAGGTGTGACCTTGTCATCTGACCGGGGTTCAGAATTACGTAGTGTTGTCTTAGGATCTTTCCCTTCGGGTTTGATCCCGGACCATCGCCAATAGTCCGTTGTGTTGCTTCAATGCGACGTTAATTAAAAACATCTACCTATCACATCTATATATGTTTTTTAACGGTTTCTATGTCTGAGATTTTCGTTTTAGAAATGTATGATGCATTGAAGTTATTGCAGATAATTGTATACAAACAAACAAACCACAACGTAGATTTCTTCGAACATTCTATTCCTTCCTTCGGCGCATAAGCAAATTAAAAAAAAAAGGATCTTTGATGTAAATTTTGTAACTTTTGATCGAGTTTCTTATCTGCAACTTTATGGCCGCCTTAAAAATTATTCTGTACTCAATATAGCAGTTAACCCAAAATGGTCCAATTACTTAACCAATGTAACCGTAACATGGAAGTTCCATCTACAATGAGGAATTTTGTACGAAGCTCTATGAAACTATCAATGTATTGTGAGACACCTTAACGACTTTGAGGCCCTTTGGACCTTTGGTTTCGCTTCTTGAAACTCAACTAATGTCACAATTCTTAATTGTAACCATGAGTTCACGGGTTCAAGGGTCACATATTAACCCTTCTGGTGTCTGTCTCGCCGAGGTATTCAGTCATTAGAAAAACTTATCAGATCTCGATGGACGAGATAAATTGTCCTTAGAAAAACCTGACCAGATCTTCATCTCATCATTACCAAAAAAATCTGCAATATCTCATCTTGATGATCCTGATCTCATCATCGACAAAAATCGGCTGATGACGAGATGCATTAGTCCACCATTGAATGTGGACATTGTGGTAGCTGAAATTTTGCCATTGTGCTAAAGGTACTATTGACCGCGAAATGAAAACATCTGATTACCTCTCGCATATGGTGCATTAGCTCACCAATACTAGAGTTTGGTTACTGAAATTTTGCCACTTAAATTTTGCCAGTATGTTGTAATAAATATTGTTGACTGCACAATGAAAGGATCTGATTACCTGTTCCATATGATACATAAGCCCACGAATGCCAGAGTGAGGTAGCTGAAATTTCGTCGCTCAAATTTTTCCACTGTAAAAAATAGTATTGACTGCACAATGAAAACATCTTATTACCTCTTTATATGATGCCTCTTTATATCCAGCCAGAGTGCGCTCGCTGAAATTTTGCCAGTGTGCAAAAAATACTATTGACTGCACAATGTAAACATCTGATTACCTCTTTATATGATGCATTATCCAGCCAGAATGCGGTGGCTAAAATTTTGCCAGTGTGCAAAATATACTGTTGACTGCACAATGAAAACATCTGATTACCTCTTTCATATGGTGCATTAGCCCGCAGTGTGGATGAATCCAATTCACTTCACTGTGGACAGAGCACTGGGGGAGTACCCGCTCGAATTTTGCCGCTTTCAATTCCCGCCGACCTCCAGATGACACTCCCGTCGACCGAACCACTGCTCTGGGCGTGGCACCCCCCCCCTCCCCGGAGGGTCGCACAATGGGTCTCCATCCCACCGCTCGACTCTTGACTACCAAATCCCCCTCCCACTCGCATCCCAGATGGTGTGCTCGACAAACATACACGCGCGATGTCATACTTCCAGCATCTTTTGTGTCATCAACAAGTTCTCACGAGTGTGTGTTTGCCGACACGGGTTTTCTGCCGCGTCCCCCTACCACTCAGGGTTGTCGCGTGCTCGACACCCGATTCCTGTTCAGAATATAAATGATGTTCGGCACTCTGAGATCGTAGGGCTCTCTCTCTCTCTCTCTCTTTCGCGAAATCGGAAAAAGTTGACGCGGAATGCGGTCCGGTAATGCAAGTGGTTTGTTCTTGAGCGTTTGTCGCGGGGCAGCTTTTGCTCCACCCCCTCCCCAAATGGAAGTTTTCGAAATGCGCTGAAATTAAAGGAAAATCTCGAGTCTCTTGAATATCTTGCTGTGAAAGTTCTTGACGACCTGTGTCTTTTAACCTTCCGAGTGGTCTCGATAAGATATATCATCCATCAAGATCTGATCAAATTTGCTGATGACAAGATATCTCGCCAGTTGATTACATTAAACGCCCCGAACGTTGCCCAAACTGCGATAAAGTACATTTTAAGGTTACTCCTATGTGCATCACATGAAAGCATTTGGATAGCAGAAGTAAAATCTTCAGACTGTCTAGTATGTTTACACTGAAAATCCCTCTCTTACATTAAAGATCTGGAAGAAACCTAATTGTTAGAAGGGCAGAGAGGAATATTTTATTTTTAAATCTAGAACTCAAACACTGATGTGATTGTCCCAACGTCAGTGATCATGGTTACTCTTTCTGGACTATAAAGTATCCTTCCTTGGTCTAGACGACAACTACCTTGGAAGAACAGATAAAAAGCTTTGCTTAATTAATAAACTTTCTAGAATTTTCACTGTCATCAAGAGTAACCTTGTGTTTTTTTTACACTTGCTTGTCCAGAATGCGCCAAAGGGAAGTAAACGGAATACACATACAAGAAAAGCTTTACTGACACAGAAGAGAGAAATACACCCAGGGAGAAATTGAACCTGCACCACCGACAACTCGAAGGTTGCTAGTGCAGTAGACAAACCCAATAGGTCACAGCAATTCCACTTTTATATAGAAAATCGTCGATGGATTATTACTTAGTAAATAGTAGTACTACTATTATTGAACCTAATATACAACACGGTCTTGAACAAAGGAATCAGAATATAAATCACCATATAGAATCTATTCATTTCTTTAAAATATTAGATTTTTTAACGTAGTCAGTATTATATTCAAAACTGCAAAACTTTCTCTGAGTAATTTTTTTAATATATGAACAAATCATAGGCAAAACTGAGTATGATATTTAATTTTTTTACCTCCATGGTAGTTTTGAAGGCGTTTAAAATTAATTTTTAATGCAGATTTTTGAAATACGAAAAAATACTTCTCCCATCTACGAATACGGTACTGATGAGATTTTATTTTTAAAAACAATTTTAAAGCAAGCGCCTCAAAACTTCTGAATTTTAATAGAAAAACATTGGCTAAAAATACACATTTTCGCCAAATCCACTGCAAACATGTAACCGTGAGTGACAAAACAAGCAAACCTTTATATGAATCTAACCAACTCCGGGGAATTAAAAAGCAATGAAAATATTTCTTTCCCACATCGGGAGACGAAATATTGTTTATTTTCACACTTCGTGTTTGCCTTTCTTCTGTTTGAACAATTTTCAAGAACTTTTAATACATAAACCGTTCATATTCCCTCACATCAACTCGACCGAAAGACGAGAATACCTATCTGCTCCGACTTAAACTAAAAGAGAGTATCCGAAACCTAAAAATCCATACAGACAAAAAAAAACGGAGCGAAATTCCCGAAAAATAGTCTGCGGCTTCATTTTATTTTTTATCTTTTATATTCACCTCCTACCTTTAAAACATTCTTTTTCCTGTATTTTCTATTACATTTTTTCTCCTTTTTTTAAAAAAAAAGTGGAGGAAGGAAGGTTCTCTCCGTGGACATCCCCATACGTGTCCAGGGGCGATCTGTACACGTCAAAGGCGTCACTGCAAACTCAAAATAAAAAAAAAGCAACAAGGGTAAAAGAAGGGGAGAGAAAAAATAATAATGATAGAGAGAGAAAGATATAAATGAAGAAGAGAGCGTACGAAGGAGGGTCTTCTGTGGCCTTCTGATCATTCATCTTCGTCCGGCTGTCATTCAATATCCAGGCAAGATGTCTTTTCAACCAGATTTGAATGTTTTACTCCATTAAATCCCTACCAAGAGCTCTGACAATTTAAAGAGGGAGTCACAATCCGTGAGTTACTGTGGGCCATTATTTATCGCTTCCTTTATCAATGCTTCTTCAGTTTTGCTTCTCTTCAGTTCCACATAATATAATAATGGTGTTTGGCCAAAACGTATGGCTTATACTTGAGATGGTATATAGCGCTTATACTTGAGATGGTATATAGCCATACGCAAAGGTTTCTGAGTGGTGGTTGGTTGGGTTTTATGGCGCAAGGGCCAAGCTATACCAAACTACAATGGACATACACATACGGAAAACACACAATAGAATGACACACCCAGGAAGGATTCGAACCTGTACCGATTATAACTCGCAGGTTGCTAAACCAATAGGATTACCCACTGAGCCAATGCGACTCTTTCTGAGTGGTTTTATGGCGCAGGAGCCATATTTGGTCAAGCTGTGCCAAACAACTTCAAGTAAATGGACATAGACACAATAGGGGTGGGGGTTAGTTAATCAACGGGCTATTGGCGACAGTCAGGGATCAATCCCGAAGAGAAAAGATCCGAGGACAACACCACGTAATTTTGAACCATGGTCAGATGACGAGGTCAACACCTGAGCTGGCACCCCAAATTTAAACATCACGCCAACTTGAGGACATCTGTGGCCACGGCAGATTTAACCTGCACCAGCTCTTGTGTATACGACAGTCTATGGTTGGACCGAGTTTCGAACTCGCAACCCTCCTGTTGCTAAATCGTTACTCTTCCAACTGGGCTATCGCAGCCCCAGTACACACAAGGAAAGTTTTACTGACACATGAGATTATAGTACACCCAGGAAGAGAATCGAACCTGCACCGATTGCAATTCGCAGTGTGAAACCCACTGAGCCATGACTACTTCTGAGTGGTGTGATGGGTGTGTACTTGCAACTAATCGCCAAACAATGTGTAACAAAATTGTAAACGGCTAGTTTGTAAAATAGTTGAAGGATGCAGTCAATATTTTATAGAAAAGATTTCTTGTGGTATATGAGCATCGACCTTCCAATGAAATATACGGAGCATGTGGGCGGAGTCACTGTCTTGAGATCTCAGAAGCGTACGTCACGTGGGTTTGGGAATCGACTTGAATCCTTTGGTAACGGAAGCGTTAAATAATATTTTTTATCACGCTCGTCAATTAGTCCTGCGTTGGAATTTGTGCTTTCGCTCAATACCACGTAGCAGATCTTCAAACCGAGAGATCGGCAGGAATAGCCTGAAGCTGCATACACATGTTCCGAATACGTCAATAGAAGGTCGAGGTATTAGTAAGTGATGTACTATTTTTTAAAAAAAATTGCTATGATCAAAGTTGATATACTTGCCATATAATAATTTCAGGTTTGTCTTTGCAATTGTAATCGAAAATACTAATGAATTTTTTCATGTGTTTATAAAATTTTCACAATTACAAAAAGAATAAATACATCATAGTTACTTAAGTATATCAGGTTTCTGAGAAAAGGGGAAGGATAGCTTGTTGTGGGTGGTCTATACCTAAGGAGTGGCCCTAGTCATGAAACTAGTCTTACTTTCCATTAGACTAAACTACACTTACGGATTTATTACAATTGATAATAGTTTATTATATATTTTAATGAAGCACTTATCTACTCTTGAAGCTTTTATAAAGTTTTTTTGCTACTTATCCATTGATACATTATCAGTAAAGAGAAAGTCAATTTTTCAGTTAGAACTGAAATTAAGATTTTTATCAACGTAACAATGGCTTGGATTTATGATTTCGTGGATAGTGAATAACTTTCATGATATCAAAAATTTCCCATTTCAAATTTAAATCAAATTTTAATATTAATGCATGCAAAATCGCGAATACTAGTATTTATTTAGTGTGCAAAGCAATGCATTAAATGTTATCAAAATTTGGTTGAAATAAAATTTAATTGTTTACATATGTATTTAATTCATTGCTTATCATAAACAAAACCTGAAGATAAAAATAATTTAAAGATTGGAACAGAGCTCAAAAAATGATAGCATTTCTGAAACAAAATTAAACATACTTTTTAATTAAATTAGTTCCCCAAAGACACAATTTCTACTGCAATATAATGCATCAAATATATAAATATTATCATCAATTTAAATATCCACTTATACCTTCTCTTCTTCCTACCCCAGCAATATAACTTCCACTAAAAACAAAATAATTCAACTGAATGAATTGATAGACAAAGAAATACAAAAAGACACAAAAGCTACTACTTACGTCGTCATCCCCACGAACTGTCACTTATATCCTTATAATAAACGTTATTAAATATATAGCTTTCCAAATGATCCTCTCAACATTCCCTTTTCAAGAAACGGATCATCACAAGCCCATGCCCCTCCGTCAGAGAAAAAAAAGGAGAGCTTATCGCTTAAATCTGTGCGAAAGGTCTAATCCAGCACTAAAGTGAAAATGGAAAGAAAAAAAGCGTCGACTGCAAACAGGAGAAAAAATGCAATCCCAAAAGGAACCATCAGCGAACGGGGCGAAAAGCAAAAAGCAAACCCTCTCATGAACAGCAATGAAAAGGTTCCTGTCATTGCGAAGGGCCACATTAAAATACAATTACCATCATCAGCTCATAAAGTGAGGAAGCACCAACGAACGTTAAAAGGTGGTAAGGAGTGGTGGATAATTAGCGTTTGTCGAAAGGTGGGCCCCATCGTTACAGTAAATGATGGCGATTTAAACGCGCATTAACCACAATGGGCCCTCCATTGTTCTTTTCAAGGATTATTGTTCCCCGCGCAAAGTTATGGTCTCGCGGAGTCTTTAAACGATCATTTTTGAGCGATGGCGATTTGGTGAGCTCTCCCGCTACAGCTTGTCCCCGGTTACTTGTCAGATAAACCGGGGATTTGGTGATAAATGACAGCGGCAGGGTTTTACTTACGGTATAGATATATGGGATCGTTATATATATACTTCAGTCCAGGCGGAAGAATTCGTTCAGATCCTCAAATTATGGTGCACACAGCGTCTGGATACGATTGATTTTCTGGCCATGTCATCAGTTTTTACCGATTCCCTTCTCCAAACACTCTTCTACTTGAGTTTCTTTGAATGTTGCTCTTTGATCCATTACTTGGTCAAGATGTTTTGAGTTTATGCGCTTCGAACATAAAGTAAGTTTTTTTTTAATCGCTGCACATGAGATTTTTCAGATCGTTGCACATGAGGTGGAAGAATTCATTCAGATTCTCAAATTATGGTGCACACAGCGTCTGGATACTATTGATTTTTCTGGGTCATGTCATCATGAGTTTTTACCGATTCCCTTCTCCAAACACACTCTTCCACTTTAGTTTCTTCGAGTGTAGCTTTTTGGCCCATTATTCGGTCAAGATGTTTTGATTTTATGCACTTCTAACGCATAGTTTTTAATCGCTGCATATGAGAACTTTCAAATTTTTGCACATGAGGAGGGAGACTTCGTTCAGATCCTCAAATTATGATGTACACAGCGTCTGGATATGATTGATTTTTCTGGACCATGTCATCAGAAGTTTCTACTGATTCTCAGCTTGATGTTGCTTTTTGATCCATTACTTGGTCAAGATGTTTCGAGTTTATGCACTTTGGACGTATTGTAAATTCTATTTTTTTAATCGTTGCACAAGCTACTTTTCAGGTTGTGCATAAGGTAGAAGAATTTGTTCAGATCCTCAAATTATGGTGCACCTTCCTTTCTTCAGTGTCTAAATATCATTGATTTTTCCAGCCCGTGTCATCAGTATTTACGGATTCTCTCCTCTATACACTCGTCTACTTGAAAAAGTTGAGTTTTCCTTTTTTTTGTCCATTATTTCGTCAAGATGTTTCAAGTTTATGCACTTTGAACGTATAGAAGATTTTATTTTTAATCATTGCACATGAGAACTTTCTTTCGTTACAAATGGGAATTGCGTCATGTATTAATGACCAATGCGGTTACAATACTTATAGTATTTGGAGGTGATTAAAGCATTTTCGTATCTTACCAGAAAGTTGAATCCTTTTATTGAAAACTTATTTGTTTTTTTAGTGCTGTAATTCTCAACCCTTTAAGTATATTAGTATACTTTGAATAATTTATTCCCATTCTGGTTTGCAGTTATGGTTTATTATTAAAAATTGCTCTAAGTAGGTTAATCAAAATTGTAATCCCCTTCTATTACATAAATTTATGAAAGTATTTAATAAGAATATTGCTAATTAAATTCATATCTAAATCTACTTTAATAACGATGACTTCAAACATATTAACTTATGTTGACAATATTAATAAATTGATTCTCCATTCATTGAATTCAAGCACCCAGTATGCAAATATTTGGCATGACCGATGTAGAATTATAATTTTTCAAAATATGTTTTGAGCCAAGAATCTAATAAAATCTCCGATTTTCAAGCCTATTTAACTATAGACATTTTATTTTAATTTATTATGGATTTGGAGAATTTATTTTAAATTAAAATGGATTGTACGAAAAATGTTTACCCTAAAAATAAGGTAACGCTAAGATAAGATTTAGTGATTATACGGTGTAAAACATCTTGTCCTTTAAGCTTTATTTTTCAATGTTAGATACACCGATATCAGTTTTTAGCAGAGAATTCAGTGGACACAAAGTACTACAAATCAAGTTCTTTCTGTTGTCAATTTGAAGCTTAATTTCGTTAAGCGTATTTTCAAACTCATTCTGCGCAACAGGCATGTCAGTAGAGGGGAGTGGTGAAAACTCTGTGATTGTAGCTGGGCTGGGAATGTGAAGAGGTCATAGTTTCTACGGAGCACTGGTGCAGGCGTGCAAACGAAAATAAAATTAGGAAGTCAAGGGAAGGAGGGTTCGGAATCGAATTTGTGGAAGCTTTTGTGACAACTTTTCGATAAAAATCGGATGACCGCACATTTTACTCGGCGCCATTCGTTGGCACTTGTTCTTTCGTTCGATTGATTGCATTATCGGAACGAATTTAGTTCCTTTTTTTTATCTCCCAGCGCCAGTTCTATTTTTATCACCGGAAAAAGAGAATTTCTGCAGTTATTGAGTTTTCTCTTGATTGTTTGAAAGGGGGAAATATGTGCCGAAACATTTTTAGCTCGTCGTTGATGAAAAAATAACATAAAGTATTTCTCTCATATTACGAAGCTAAGTGAAGAAATGAGGCTTTATATTTCCTCTTAATGTTGCAGCATATTAAGATACATTTTTGAGAGACATGGCGTGATTTAAAAATAAGAACTACGATTTGTACTATGGGGTTGTATGTCCCATTTCCTTGTATTCGAAAATATATTTCCTATACTTATTGAAAAACAGGAGACCAATTTTTTCGCCAGGATTTTATCACTTAGAAAGCATAAATATTACAAGGAAAGCTTAAAATAAAATAGTTCCATGTTTTGAGAAAAGCTATTTTTACTTTATAAAAGCACAGAAAAATATTTTGAACTGGCACTCAAAAGGATATAGATCTTTACTTCTGAAAAAATTCAACAGAAGCGGGATAGCAGAATTAATTTCAATATCAGATATGTATTTTGTAAATAAATAAATAATACATAAAATGGCAGTAAACATTAGTGTCAAGGACTATCACACTTACATACTTTTCTTGCACTTAGAACCTTAACCAATAAAAATTACCTTTGACCCTACACATTTGTCAAGGTTTCAAAGTGCACACTTTCCCATGCTACCATCCTGTCCTTTAAGTGCAACATCCCTTCAACATCTGTTCTAAAGTTTTATTTACACTTGTACGTTGGCCCAAATCCACTCGCCATATATTTTATATCCATACTACTTTATTATCCATCGTACCAATGAGCAATGAGAACAGAAATGATTGACATGTTTAATCACTCCCGTTCTCGTCGTTGATTGTTTTGACGGATTCGAATACGGAGAGCGGATTCAAGTAGACACGCAAGTGTAAATGAACCTTCATTGCCTACTTATCTTTATTAGTATGAGTAGTAAGGATAAGTGTCAAGGGCTACTATACCTACATTCTATCTTGCACTTCTAAAGCCTTAACCGAGAATAACGACTTACCGCTACTATACACGCTAACACGATAAAGGCTACAAATTTGCCGATGTGTCAAAATACACACTTTTTTACGCTACAATCGAGTTCTTTGAGTTCAATATCCTTTTAACACTTATTCTTATTGGTATGGGCAGTAAACATAATAAGTGTCAAGGGCTATCATACCTACATACTGTCTTTTACAGAATCTTAAAGGGCAACCATATCTAAATAACTTTCTTGCACGACTTACCGCTACTATACACGCTAACACGATAAAGGCTACAAATTTGCCGATGTGTCAAAATACACACTTTTTTACGCTACAATCGAGTTCTTTGAGTTTAATATCCTTTTAACACTTATTCTTATTGGTATGGGCAGTAAACATAATAAGTGTCAAGACTATCATACCTACATACTGTCTTTTACAGAATCTCTTAAAGGGCAACCATATCTAAATAACTTTCTTGCACAGACCTGAAAGTGCTATCATATCTACATAACTTTCTTGCATTGAACTTTAAAGGGCTACGATGATAAGAACATCACTTTCTTATACAGAACCTTAACCACTTAACGCATTTACCCGTGTCTGACGCGGGCGAAAGTTACCGGCAAATTTGCACAAGCCCGTGTCTCACACGGGCGCTCTTGTATCTCGCGTTATTTTATTTCTAATGCCCCCCACAACTGAAATTGCAAAAAATAACTTACACTATACCTATATTTTCATTTTCTGTCAAAAAAAACTCGATCATTTTTTACCAGTTTTTCCGAAAAAAACTCGTGCTTTAAGTGGTTAAAGAGCTATTATACCTACATAACTCTCTTGCACAAAACCAAGAAAATAGCTTTCGAACTAAGAAAATAAGAAAATAACTTATGATGCTACAAATTTGACTGCATATATAAGTTTGCTTCGTTGATCAATAACATGATCAGTGCAAGTTCAGTCTTACGGCACAGAAACTTCCTCCGCATTTCAGTCGTAAAATCTCCACATTGTTTTCAATAAACAGCACAGTAATCTCACACACAATTCCTCCTGAAGCATCTTACGCGAGTCATTCCGAGCGACTCCTAAATAA
Organism: Meta bourneti; assembly: GCA_933210815.1. Classification (NCBI taxonomy): domain Eukaryota; kingdom Metazoa; phylum Arthropoda; class Arachnida; order Araneae; family Tetragnathidae; genus Meta; species Meta bourneti. Next base: position 87,801,523 of record OW119929.1, read on the forward strand.
AAACCTCCACCATGTGTTACCAGCACAACAAACGCAAGGCCCTCATTGCCACCGTTTTCTCTGTGATTATCCTGTCACCATAATTACAGCTCTTTATCTCCCGTTCCAACCCCTTTTCCAGCTGCCTTTTGTGGCCGAACCTATCATTTTCTTGCGAGAGGAAAATTTTCCCGGGTCTTCAACGAGAGGGGGCGGTAGACGAGAGAAAATTTAGTGGGTGGCCTCACTGATTTTTACACCGCACTTGCTTCCTCGTAAGGTCTGCGTTTAGAGGAGGAAATTCATCCCTGATACATGGTTGGACAGTTGTTGGATGGGTTGATTGGTTGACTGGCCCAAGGGGTCCAACAATAGACAAGAAAAATTCAAAGTTATATATATATATATATATATATATATATATATATATATATATATATATATATATATATAATAATCTAATAATAATAAATATTCTAATAATCTCATTGACACACTTCTTAATAATAAATACCCTCACTCCTTTAATAGGGCTATTTTTGAAAGATTTAAAAATGGTAATATTGCTTGACTGGGTTTTCGAACACTATCTTTTTGATTTTCGGGTTCGAGATCGGAAGTGCGATTCCGATTTCTCAACACTGATTCCGACTTCTCAACTCTGATTTTTGTGTGCTATAAATGGCATTTGTTGGCGATCTTCATGTAGTTTGCGCAGTTTATTAATTTGGGTAAGTCTGTTTTCTCTTATGTGGTTTTGATTTTCCGGTCTTTTTTTTCTAGTTTTTCTGTTTATGGTGTTTGGAGGGGTGTGGGGGCTACTTTTGGTTAATTGCCGTCCACACGCAGAAAACTCCATATTGTGTTGACTGGGTGAGGCTCCTCCCTGATGATGCCTTCATCCACCAACACTTCATTTTTTCGAAGTTTTCTTGGTGTTCTTGTGTTTAAATTCCTGGATATCTTTTTGTTTTGTGATATTGAATTATATTGCTATCCATGTTTGTCTGCAGCTTCAGCGCGCATGCATGGACAGTTCTGCTTTCTGTTCTGTCTTTTGTGTTCGGTTTTCCAGCCATTTGACTTTTTTTACCTTTGGCATTTAGCTGGTCTGCATTTCTGCTGCTTTGCGCTTTAATGTTCTGTATGTTTGAATGATTGATTGTTTATTTTATATATATATATATATATATATATATATACATATATATATACATATATATATATATATACATATATATATATATATATATATATATATTATTATATCGATTTAATTTTATATATATATATTATAAAATTATATCGATTTTGCTAGTGACGAGATATATCGTCATCGTGTCTTGTCCTATACTGACGGGCAATACCTAGACTTAGTGGCAGTAGGAGTTCTAATAAGCAGACAGTACTGAATATGAGAAGCAATCCCATACGATAGCGTTAGAAAATGTTTTAAAAATTATATCGCTGGTAAGTTTAAATAAATAAGAGTATAAGCATATTAGGTAAAGGGTCTAGAAGTGTGTGGTAAAAACATGAAAGTTTTAAAAATTACTGAGAAAGAGTATTAATTAGTTTCCCTCACCCTGGAAACTCATATGTGCAATTTTGAAAATATATATTGTTCAAACAAACCAAATTTTTAAAATATATTAAGAATTTGGGGATTACAACGAAGTTCACACATTTTATATATTCAGTTTAAATATAATTAAAGTATTCGAAAATATATTGATATAAAATAAGTTTTGAGAGACCTTAGCTGAAATGAATATCAACATTTTTATCTTTTATCTATTAAAATAGATACACAAACATTTTGAATGAATACTTACAACCTTATTTTTCTAAACGAGAGATATACGTATATCCACACACAAACATCTATACACTCCTCCCTTTCAAGTCTCCAAAAACTAAAACAATGCCACATGATAAAAGTTGTAGAGTATATCATCACTCTATATCTATATGCGAAATCCTTCAAACCAACTTATTTAACATTTTAAGAATCTATGTACTACAATGAAATTCAAATATTTTAGATTCTGTTAATTTAAAACTCAGTTTATTTATACATTTAACTAATAATATAGTTAAAATTATTACTAGAGTATTTTAAAATATATTGCTATTTAATAAGTTTTATAAATTTTAAACTAAAATGAGTATCCTCATTACTATTAAAATTGATACGCAAATATTTTCAATTAATTTTGACAACCTTATTTTTTAAAACGAAAGAGATATATCCGCAACCTCCCTCGCCTTTCAAAACGTCTTTTCCAAAACGAGAACAATTCCAAATGATAAAATAGAATATAACATTACTCAATATGAAAAATCTTGGAAACCCGTCTGTGCAACTTGAAAACATGAATTCGTCGATTTTTTTAAAATTTTAGGAATTTTGTATTACAAAGAAACTCGAGCATTTTAGATTCTGTTAATTTTAAATGGAGTCTTTTATTTGTATTTTTAACTACACTGCTGGCCACCCAAATTGCAACACCAAGAAAGACAAGAGATATCACAACAAAATTTATTTTGTAGATAACATGTTGACCAAGTATCAAATGATTAAATTTATAGACTTCTGTGAAGTGTGGTTCCTGCCAAAATCAGTAGCCAGAGTAGCCGCCATTGTTGGAGATCACCGCTGCCACACGCCTCGGCATTAATTCAAAGAGACTTTGGATGTGTTCTTGGGGTACAGCAGACCAAGCAGCTTCCACACGTTGCCAAAGTTGATCTGGTGTGGCAGCTGGGGATGTATTCTGGGTCAATCGCTGAGCAACCATGGACCACATGTTTTCTATCGGCGAAAGATCCGGAGAGCGAGCTGGCCAGGGAAGCAATTCAATCTGGCGATTGACGAAGAACCCTTGGACAATGCGTGCCACGTGTGGTCGCGCATTATCCTGTTGAAATATGGCTGTGGGCAAGCCCTGAAGGTAAGGAAGGACAACTGGCTCCAACACCTCGGAGATGTAGCGCTGCCTGTTTAAAGTACCGGCAATGCGTACTAGAGGAGTGCGAGAGTGATATCCAATACCGCCCCATACCATAATACCCGGTGCAGGACCAGTGTGACGGTGCATAACGCAGCTGTTCAGCATCCTCTCTCCACGGTGTCTCCAGACTCGAATCCGACCATCGTGGTGTTGCAGACAGAAGCGTGACTCGTCAGTAAAGACAATTTCATTCCATTCTGCCGTCCACATCCTTCTTTCATCGCACCATTGGCGGCGGAAACGTCTGTGGTTCTGCGTCAAAGGTAGACGAAGCAATGGACGTCTTGCGGACAGACCACTCTGCTGTAAACGGCGTCGAATGGTACGCGCAGACACTGGATGATGCGGTACAGACTGAATGTGTTCGTGATGTGGCTGAGCGATCCGTCACTGCCATACGCACAATATGCCTGTCATCACGTGAAGTGGTGCACTGAGGTGGATGCGATCGAACACGTTGGTCCGTCGTACCCTCCTGCATCCAACGATCACATATCCGCATTACAGTTGTTTGGTTTCGTCCAACACGACTACCGATTTCCCAGAAAGATAATCCACAATCTCGGTAGGCCACTATCCTTCCTCTGTCGAACTCGGATACTTGATCAAAAGATGATCGCTGTTTTCTACGAGGCATAATTGATCGTTTTTTTGAAAAAACCACAAGAAAAACACAATTGCCGTACTTGAAATAGTCGAAATCTCCAAGCCTTAAATAGCGCTTTGAAGTGGCGCCACAGGCGCGCGTGATGTGCGTCTGCGCTGAAATTCTAATCATTTGCATATCTCACCTCCGCTAATGCATGTTGTAAATTTCATATTATTTGCATGCTTCCTTCAGGGTGTTGCATTTACGGTGGCCAGCAGTGTAATACTCTTCTTAAAAATATTACTACAGTATTTGAAAGTATATTTTTATTACACCAGTTTGAAAATCTTAAACTAAAATCCTCATTACTATTGAAATAGATACGCAAACATTTTCAATGTATTCTGACAACCTTATTTTTCAAAACAGATATATCCGCACACAAACGTCTACGCACCCCTCCCCTTTCAAAACGTCTTTTCAAAAAACGAGAACAATGCCAGATGATAAAAGTTAAGTTCAAAGGATTCCTTAAAGGACATAAACCTCCATTCCCTCCCCCCTTTATTCCGAGTCTCTCCACGTGAATAAAACGCAGGAAACAAAAGGCAACTCCACACAACCGCTCCCAGATCTTTAAACAAAGAACATGGAAGCGACAAGAAATTCAAACCCAAAAACAACACCAAAAAAGCGACATAAATTGCACCCGAACAAAACAACTGCAACAGCCTGCCATCGCATTGAAAAAGCCCACCCATTTCGGTGCGAAGTCAAAGAAAAATTCACGCGCCTTCACCGTGTGTGAAAAAGATAGAGAATTTGAGAAAAAACCCCAGCGCAAAAAAAGCTACTCAGAAAAGAGACTGAAACATTATCAACACTCTGGGAAAAGCGCTTTTTTTCGCTCCGCTCTCCCTTCCTCGTTCTCTCTAAACAAAAGACGATTAAAAAAGCCGGTGTTGTAGTTTCAAACAAAAGGAATAGAATCGAGACCTGCAGGGAGAGGAAATGCACTCCCGATGTTGTTGTCGAAATTGTTTTTTTTTTTTCGTTTTCTGGAAGGGACATAAGGGGTATTGCCGTGTGCGTTATCTTCCAGATAGAAAGTTTTCCGTTGGGGTTTTTGCAACGCATTCAGAATTGAATTATCTGCGTTTGGAGGAGATGGTGTGATTTTTTTTCATTTAAAAAAATTAAAATTCATTATATTCATTGAGTTTTTTTGGGGGGGATGAAGGAGGGGGGAAAGCAGTTTTTGAGAAAATGTGCGATAAACCTTTTAATCAAAAGAATTCTCGCAAAAGCGTTTGCGATGCGGAAGCAGAAATAGGTATTTTAATCTATCGATCTGCTTCCTTATATATATATACATCGTTTCATTAATTTCTTAAAACTATTTACCATTGAATATCTTAGTTATTTATATTAGCCTATTAAGGTCAAAGTTAGCGATTACATAAATAGTTTATAGTGGTTTTTCATAGCAAAGTTTCTGTAAATTGAATAGTGTTAGAAGCTGCTTGGTTGGTTGTTTTCAGGTTTTATGGCAAGAGCCATATTTGGCCAAGCTGCGTCAAACACAAGACAACGTCAAGTATGAAATGTTATGAAAGGGGAAAAAAAGAGGGATTGGGAACAGAGTAATGGGATGAAAGCAGAAAAAGATCATACTCATGAGGTTTACTAAAGGCAGTAAACCTCATGAGTATTAGAAGCAGGTGTGCATTTTTGGGACAGCAGCATTTTTGGACATTTTTGGGACAATATTCCTTAAAACCCTTTAAGGAATATTTTCCCCAAAAAGGCCAAATAAAAGGAGTTATTGACACAAAATACTTTAATTCCCATCATTTTTATCTTCTGAAAAGGGTTATCACGCATATATTCGATCTGCAACCGGCAGTCTTTACTGCATGACTTCTATACAGTTTTGACCTTCTTGACCAATAGAAATGTTTCCTGTGATTCTTTCAACCAATAGGTTTTGACATTATGTGTGTCGCAACAAGAAGGAAATATCACACAAACTCGTGACGCTCATAGGATTAAAATTTTCCCCAAATTATAACAAAACTAACCAGATTTGTTGGATTAGATATCTCGTCATTAGAAGAAAACTGATCAGATCTTGATCTCTTCATCATAAAAAAATTGGCAATATCTTGATGAAGGGATATCTCTTTATTAGAAGAAAACACGATCATCTGAAAAATGACAAGATCTCGATCCATTCATTTAAAAAAATAGGCAATATCTTAATGGACGAGATATCTCCTCGAAACCACTTGGAGGGTGAAATCCACTCACCACGGCTTAAATTCACTTCACGTCGTCCCACTGCACAGAATCTATGGAACACCAAAAGGTCAGCGCCTGACGCACGTTTATGTATTCAAGCGACAAGATGAATTTATCGGCCATCCTGCAAGAGGGCCCCCAACAACAGCACAATCAACAATCGAACCTTCCCCTCGAGCGTGGCCCGAGGCCATAAAACGCCCCAGGTCCAGCCGACTTTTGGGTGAGAAGGATGGAGAACTGACTATAAACCCAACTGGAATATGACATTCTCCGAAGACCCCGCTCGATAACCGAGGACAGGACATTACGTCCACCCCCTTCCCTCGTGATTACAACTGGCGATAACGTTTTGCTCTGCCAGGAAATGAAGCATAAAATTCCACTGGATAAGCCACCGTCGCTGCGCTTTCAATGGGCTGCTTAATGTTTTCCTTTCTGGACTGGGAGGGAAAGTTTTGGAGCACTTGTCAACAAGGATCGCGTTGGAATTTATTCCCCGAGAAATCCATCACTCTTGTTACCTACGAGCAAACTGAATGAAGATAATGGAGAGAATATAATGATGATGCAATGCGTCGAACTAAGGGTGCATTGTATCACCGAACAGATACATTTCGCTGTCCTTAGAAGAAATTATTCTACATGTAATTACTGGATTCCAATAGAAATGTAATTCTGTAACGTGGCATCACATGAAGTAATTTGTGTATTGAGAAACGCTTGCTTTTATATTGCGTTCTTACGCGTTTTCCCTTTATGGTGTTCTTTCACCATTGGGATTGATGATTTCTTAACCCTCCAAGTGCTTTCGACGAGATATCTCGTTCAAGACTTGACCAATTTTGCCAATGACGATATATCTCGTCATCAAGATATTACCGATCTTTTAATGATGACGAGATTGAGATGTCATTTTTCTATGTCATCCATCCAGATTTGGTCAGTTTTTGCTAATGACGAGATACTTCGTCGAGACAACCACGAGGAGGGTTAAATGCACTTTTCCTTTGTATATTTAGTAATTTATTTACAAAAAACACCTATAAAAATAGACAGAAAGCCCTCTGGGTCATAACAGAAAAGAGCCTCCAATAATAGCAAACCCAGGAGGAACTAAGACAACATTATGTAACATTTCTCAAAATTTGATCATGAAAAATATATCTCGATTTGAATTCTAGGCTTTATATGTACTGTAAAATTGGACTATTGATTTGTTTTTGCATATATTTGAACGATATTAGTAACTCCCTACCACTTAGCTGTCTCTCTTGTATTTGGCACAGCTTGGCCAACTATGGCCTTTTAGCCCTAAAAGCTCCACCAACCTACCTCTTAATTTCTAAGATGTTGGGCCCAATTCTTGGTCAAAACATCTCATGTAGCAAATAAAATGAGCGCAGAGAATAAACCAAATCAAACTTCCATACAGATTTCATATAGTATATAACGTTTAATTTCAAGGAAATCTCATTAAAACTGATACCTCTACAAACCAACCAACCTTACCATATTTTGGATTGTATCGGTATCTGTGGAACAGCTCCTGGATGAGCAGGAGTGAGTCTCTGTGGGACTTGAAAAACATGGTCTTCTGAACTTAGTCTAGGTTTCACACTGATCAAGGGGATTAGTAACAACATCCATGCTCTTACAAACCGGAATTAGAATCCAGGACCTATTTGAAGCAAACAAACTATGACCACTATATCAATTCGGCAGCAATGATTATTCATTTCTGCTTCATGTGGTAATTGTTTCCTATGCATAGGTATTTCTTAATAGATAATTATTTCCGTATGTACGTTAAATATTTGAGATCTATTAACAAGAATCAGAAACCTGCTGGAAACGAATCCGGCAAAAAGTTATTTCAATTCCCAGTACCAACATACCTGGCCTGTGTACCGGGACCAACCGGTCATCCCTTCTTAGTCCCGAATCCGCCCGGAACCCTCCCCAAAGACAAGTGATGCATTCGAGTTGCCCTTGTAACCTCAGCAACACCTTACCACATTTTGAATTGTGGAATTATCGGTATCTCTGTGGAACAACCCTTGGATGAACAGTAGTTGGTCGCTATGCGACTCGAAAAACATGGTCTTCTGAACTAAATCTAGGTTTCACCCTGAACAAGGGGATTGTAACAACATCCATATATTTACAAACCGGAATTCGAACCCAGGACTGTTTGGTGTAATTGCTACTTATAGTAATTGCTTCCTATTGCGAGGTAATCCATTAAGAAATAATCCTCTCAGTGTAGTGGCTCAAAATTACGTGGTGTTGTCCTCGGATATTTCTTTTGGGATTGATCCCGGACCGTCACCAATAGCCCGTCGTGTTGCTCCAGTGTGACGTTAATTAAAATACCTACCTACCTATCTTTCATTGTGCATTAAATATTCGAGACTTTCTATCAACAGGAATCAGAAATCTCCTGAAAACGAATCCTGCAAAAAGTTATTTCGATTCCCTCTACCAACAGACCTCGCTTGTGTATCGGGACCAAACGGTCATCTCCTTCCTCGTCCCGAATCCACCCGGAACCCTCTCCAGAGCCAACTGATGCACGCGAGTTGTGACAAAGATGAAATCTGCATGAGTGACACTTCGCGTTCCCTATCAGCGGGACTCTTAAAGCTGACAAGTGCAGACGGTTCGCGATTGTCAGCGAGAGGGGGATCCGAAGGGGGAAGCATTCCGAGATAACGGGAATCCCCATCCCCTCCCCTCCTCTCCCAATTCGGGATTTGATATCGCGCGTTATAACTTCAGCCATCCCGTGGATTTGACGGCCATTATTCCTTCTGGACGCTCGCAGAATGCGCGGCCCTTCCATAGGGGGGCGATGGGGGATTGTTTCGGGTCCCCCGGGGGGCATGTGGGGCGGCGCGGGGCTTAAAAGTGCTACTCATTAAATGGAATTCGGTAACAAAGTGCCGCTTTGTGTTTGGAGTCACGCAGTGATTTGTTGGTTTAAACGTCAGCTGTTAACTTTTTAGAGGCATTGTGTTGAGTGACCCTGTGAGTTAGTTCTTCAGGAGGAACCTGACATGTGCGTTCGAGTTACCTATGGTGATTTCGTATTTGAGGGGACACACTTGTTTGACGCATATTTACTAAATGTATAAAGCATATACGACACACTAAGAATGGTTTTAAATAAGTCAAAATAACTCATTCACCAGTGCCGTTAATTCTGTGGAAAAACGCTCCTTTTAATGGGCCGCGGTAGGAAGGGCAACGGAACTAGCAACCGGAGGGTTGCGAGTTAGAAACTCGGTCCAGCCAAAGACCGTCGTGTACTCGGAGGCTGGTGCACGTTAAATCGGTCGTGGTCTGAAATGTCCTCACGTTGGCGTGGTGTGGAAGTTTGAAGAGTGAGGTGCTGGCTCAGGTGGTTTTCTCGTCCTCTGACAGTGGTTCAAAATTTCGAGGTGTTGTCCTAGCATTTTTCCCTTCGGGATTGATCCCGGACCATCGCCAATAGCCAGCTCTGTCGCTCCGACGTTAACTACCTACCTTACTACTCCTTTTTAATGTTAGTTTGTAAAGATTACATTTTTAGCATCTACGAATTATACAGGATAACTATATTGAAGAAGGGGCATCATTATTTACGGTTACACGTGGTAAAGAACTTATTCAAGGGGCTAAGAGGAATCGAATTGATCAGGTCATATTCAAGCGGCAATTAGATTACTATCGTTTGTATTGGTTGACGAAGAGAGAGAGGCCCAATACTGCTATAAATCGTTTATTTACAAATTTACATTTCGTATATTGTCGGTTTAGAACATAAACTCATTAACCGACAAAATTAATTACTTTTATTCAACAGCTGCTCAAAGACTAACTATTAGACTTCAAGTCAAAAAGAACAATTATAAGGTTTTAATAGTGTCATATTTTTGTTCAAACGCATTACAATATGGCAGTGTATTTCTCGTAATCATGAAACCAATAATTTAGTGTCAAAAATCACAATTCCAAAAAAATGTCAGTTAATGAGTTTCTGCTCTAAGACGACGATATACGAACTGTAATTGCATTATTCGTATATATTGCCGTTTTGACATCGCTTGGAGTTTAATCTAATCAGTGTTGATCACAATGAACTATTATATATCAATTCGGAATCTATTTGGAATTTTTAAAGGCGAAGTGCTGAATTCGTATTCGAAAAACAAGCCAACTGATGTCACATTCAGAATACGTACAGGAAATACGTATCGCCGCAGAAACACTACCGCCACCTATTTAGCTTGACAGAAAATGCCTATCATAGGACATTTAAAATTTTGAAATTTTCAGTTGCCATAAACGTACTATTTAATCGTAACACAACCATGTATATAAAGCAGAGTTGGCGTGATAAAATTTTACACCTTTTGACCAATGCACACTAAATTTGGAACACTTATTCTTTAGAACCCTGTGGGTAACCTAGGCGGCCTATTAACTCCCGTTCTATTTGTCTTGGGTGTGCAGAGAAGTACTTCTAAATCCCCATAGGAATAAGATTGAGTATCCTTACTATCGCAGTTTGGCGAATTCACATCAAATTTGGTGCACTCGTTCTTTAGAATCCTGCGGGAATCATAGACTAGATATTAACACCTGTTCCAATTGTCCTGGGTCCTTAGAAGGGATTAAAAACAATTCTAAAACTCCATAGGAATAACGTTGAGTAATATTACGATGAATTACAAACAATCCAACCCGAGCAACGCCGGGTAATTCAACTAGTCGTATATAAGAAAGGACCTTATCGTACACTTTTAAAACTACTTAAAATTTTCTTTTTGAGATTATGTACTATGGCACCGATGGATATCAAGAACAGGCTTGAGAGATAGAGAGAAAACTTAGATACTTAAAATTAGAGGGGCCATCAACTCTCAATGGTAGTTTCCGATTCCATGCACAACTTCCATTCTGGAATGAAAAATACCTGCATCGTCGTGTTCCCAGCGGAAGCCCCATCTCCATCCTCAAGAAAAGAACAATCTCTGAAAACACCTCCACCCCAAAAAGACACTAGACCGAACACCTAACCAACCTTTCCCGTAAACCGTAAATTAGAATTTAAAGACTAAACGTAAATACGTCCCACTCTTGTACAGCCGTAATCCAGCCCATGGGAAACATCCGGGCTGCTGGAACCCCTGGAACACGGAGCAACTGTATTGTTACGCAAACGGGGACTTTTTTCCTCCAGCACGTTGGTTGCAGGAGGAATTCTTCCAAGTATCACTTTGATGTTTGCAGAAGGGATTATGACCAGAGCTCGCGATGGCAGGGCTTGTTTTAACGGATCCCGCCTCTTTCTCCAGGATTAATTGGCCGTGGTCTGTGTTTGCAGTCTGTAGGAAATATGGGAGGCATTGTTGCTTTTTTGTTGTTGGTTCAGGAACTCCGTCGTTATTATTAACTCTTTGTTTCCTTTATCGTTATTATTGCTCATCGTGTCTGACTACCGTTTTGGAGGGAAGTTTGCCAAAGAATTTTCGAGATTTCCGCCTGCTTCGTAACTGATGGAAGTGCTGCTGCTGCTGCGGAAGAGTTTTCTCTTGCGAATGGTTTTCAATGGCAGCGTTTTATCGTGCTTTCTATTCACGAGAAGTAAAGAATTCCTCTTCGCTCTGTGTGATTCTTGTTTTCAAATTCTAAAATTTATTCTGATAAAACAATATTCTAGTATATTAGTTCTAATAAAACAATAATCATGAGAGGAAATCTACTTTTTACAGTGAGTATAAGAATGGTATGATTATTACAACTCCGTTTGGGAGAAGTTTGCCAAAGAATTGTTGAGATTTCCGCCTGCTTTGTAACTAATGGAAGTGCTGCTGCTGGGGAAGAGTTTTCTCTTGCGAATGGTTTTCACTGGGAGCGTTTTATCGTGCTTTCTATTGACAAGAAATAACGAATTCCTTTTTCTTTGTTTGTAATTTTTATTTGAAAATTCTAAAACTAATTCTGATTAAACAATAATTTAACAGGTCATGAGCAGGGATGTATTTTTTATTGATTGTATAAGGAATGGTATTTTTTCTTATTACAATTCAGTTTGGGTGAAGTTCGCCAAAGAATTTTCTAGACTTCCGCCTGCTTCTTACGCGACTGGTAACTGATTCAAATTCTGCTGAAGAAAAAAATTTTCTCTGGTGAATATTTTTCACTGGTAACATTTTATCGTGATATCTATTCCCAGAAATAAAGAATTCCTTTTTGCTCTAAGAACCGCAGTAGCTCTGCTGGTAGAGCCAAAGATTAGAACTGGAGAGTCCCTAATTCGAAATTTGTTCTAACCAAAGACCGTCATGTACGTGCTGGATGGTGTACGTTAAATCTGCTTTGGCGTCAAATGTCCTCACATTGGCCTGGTGTGGAAGTTTGAAGAGTGGGATGCCACACAGCTCAGGTGGTGACCTCAATATCTGACCGTGGTTCAAAGTTACGAGGTGTCTTAGGACCTTTTCCTTCTAGATTGAACTCGGATCATCGCCAATAGCCTGCTGTGTTGCTCCATTGGGACGTAGATGCAACGCCCTTACTTTTTCGCCCTTACTGTTATGCTTAATAGTGAATTTATTAGATTTTAAAACTAATTATGATAAGATATTTGTTTGCAATGACAGGCAGGAAACAAACCAAAATACGATGGTTGATAACAAAAGTACGCGCAAACATGAAATTGATAAGAAAAGTAAGGTAAGAAGTAAGATAAAAAAAATAATTGGATGTCCATCCGTCCTCTAGCCCCCCAGTATCGGCCAATGAGGTCCCGGCTAGGAAGTGTAGTACAGATTTACAGACGGGTGAAAACTTCTTGAACGCAGAACGTTTGCCAAAACCGTAGACATTTTCACCCTTAAAAGCGTTGCCTAGGAACACCACGTAAAAGTAGTTCTGTAATGCTTCTCCTGTGATAAAACAATAAGATAACAGGCAGTGATCTAAATTTAATAGTAATTGTAAGAATTCCATGTAATTATTTTGTAACTAGGAACTGTGAAAGAGGTTTGGAGTGAATATTTCGTTTTGGGGAGTAATTTCTTTCGGACATTTTCAGTCTAAAATTTCCTTCATTCTAAATCCCATTTTCATTAACTTGATTATGCGACTACACAAAAGATCAAATCTTATAGGAATAAGAGTATATGTAAATATCCAATACGAAAACAAATGCATCTACTCAATGACCTTGCATATTTTGTAGTTATAAATCATATTTGTCAAAATCTTATCTTGAATCTTAAATGGATTACTCACGCAAACTTGTTTTCAAAACTCGACTCTTTGAACTACAATAAGGCCTTGGGACTTTTTGTACATAGAAGTTTTATTCTGTTGTATACCAACTCTTAATTGATAGGTCATACGAGAATCGATATATTTGGAATTAACATCGAATATTTGGAATTAACAAATTAAGGCATATCAAGTAGTCTGAAATGAAAATTAGAGATTTGGTTTACAAAACATTTGTACAAAAACTTTTCACCAGTGAAATTTGAAAAATATTATCTTTAGAATACTGTTTTAATTCCCAGTTATATAACCTATAAAAACATAATTTAGATACTACAGTTGAAGACATGGAGTTAGAAAAATTAATCTTCTGTATGTTTTGATTTACATATTATGACAACGATACTTCGAGAAATTTTTTGCGGTCAATTAAGCGATTTTAGCTACAAATAATTGGATGTACGAGAAAATTATTTTTTTATTCATTGTTTTTATTTTGTTACTTTCAGGAAGCAATTTCTTTACGATACATTAACGTCCTTTTAAATCTTTATTATGCCCACTCATTATAATGTGTTCATGAAAAGAAGATGTGACTTATTTTTAGCAATAAATATATTTGGTAAAATCCGAAACATCTTTAAGTTAACCGTGGTTCAAAATTGCAAGGTGTTGTCCTTGGAATTGATCCCGGACCGTCGCCAATAGTCCGTTGTGTTACTCCAGTGCGACGTTAATTCAACTGCCAACATATTGAAAGCCTTTAATCTATAGGTGCTTAGGAATTGCTAATTAGCTAAGTGGCAGTCGAAACAAATACTATTAATTGGAAATATTAGTTGTTTGATAATGCATTAATTAAAAAATTATATCATAAGCGATGCTTACATACGTTGCACTACATTCCAAAGATTCATAAAACCATTTAGCACAATGAGTCGCTTATGAGATTGAAACGTCTTCCAAAGGACTGTTCATTCTCAGGTGTCGACTTCGTCATCTGACCGTGGTTCAAAATTACGAATCGTTATTTTCGGATCCTTCCCTTTGGGACTGACTAATTGGGTCACCAATAGTCCGTTGTGTCGCTGCATTACGACGTTAATTCAACTACCTACCTACTAAAAGCATTAAACCTACAAATGCTTGGGAATTGATTATAAACTAAGTGGCAGTCGAAACAAGTACTGAAAAAACAAATATTAATTGCTTGATGTGTTGTTGTCGTCGTGTCCATTTCTAGTCAGATGTCACCACGTGCACTTTGCACATCTTTGGCGATGTCGATTATTTTCTAGTTGTAAAGCTTCGGGATGGTAATCGGTGGTTTGAACAGCAACTACTATTGTAAGGTAAATGAATACATGATTATGTGTGGGTTCAACGCCCAGACAATTGTAACAATATCATTGCATTATTTAAAAATAATAATAGCATAAGTTTTGCTTACATAATGTTGCACTACATTCCAAAGATTTATAAAACCATTTAGCAAAGTTGCTTATGAGACTGAAACTTCTTCCAAGTGACTGTCCATACATTTCATCAATTCCCGAAACTTTGCCTCCCAAACCACCATAAGAGCAACTTCCACCCTACCTGTTCCCGTAGCTCCAGGAATAAAAATTCGATATCGACGTATCGGGGGTAGATTTCAGAAACCAAACCTCCCTCCCCTTTCGCCGTTGTAATCCCGTTACTCGGCTAGCCGAGTAGAATTCTGTTCTGCACATCTTCTTTACTAATCCCAACTGTCAACAAGCTCTTATCCCCACCCCACTCCCTGAACAAACTCAACTGAATGATCCTGCAGCAACGTTTAAGCCCGCTGTCTGGGATAAAAGGAAGGGAAAAGAAAAAGAGGGAAAAATAGAAACTTATAGATAGATAGCTGGATGTGTGGGAAAGGGAGTTTTTGGCCGCCGCCGGTTCCGATGCGATAACTCCCTTCCCGGCTTTCTTCTTTTTCCTCGTGGTCTCCGAGGCGGAAGGACGCGAGATTCAGTTTTGATTTTTGGTGCATGCGTTGATAATTACTCTTGACTGTCTGAGCCGCTTTTTGATGATTTCCGGTGCTTCGGTTGATTTCAAAGAAAAAAAACCGAGCGGCTTCTTTCGGCCGATGCTTTCTTTGGAGTCCGTGTCTTTTTGCGATGGTCGTCGGTGTAGGTTGCATTGTTTTCTGGTTCGGCAGACTTAATATGCGTTTCAGAAGCAGAAATCATACACGTGATTGAAAATTTGTATTTTTAGTAACAGGATAATAGAAATAATTATCTTGTGTTCTCTAGATTTCTGGTTTTGCTGACTCGTATGAGTATGTCTTCCATGGCTACAATCAGATTGATAAATTAAAATTTGTACCTTATATTCATTAATGGAAGAGTAAAAATAGTTGTAGGAATTTTCGAGCGGCTTCTTTCGGCCGATGCTTTCTTTGAAGTCCGTGTCTTTTTGCGCTGATCGTCGGTGTAGGTTGCATTGTTTGGTTCGGCAGACTTAATATGCGTTTCAGAAGCAGAAATCATACACGTGATTGGAAATTTGTATTTTTAGTAACAGGATAATAGAAATAATTATCTAGTGTTCTCTAGATTTCTGGTTTTGCGGACTCCTATGAGTATGTCTTCCATAGCTACAATCAGATTGATAAATTAAAATTTGTACCTTATATTCATTAATGGAAGAGTAAAAATAGTTGTAGGAATTTCCGAGCGGCTTCTTTCGGC
Organism: Meta bourneti; assembly: GCA_933210815.1. Lineage (NCBI taxonomy): Eukaryota > Metazoa > Arthropoda > Arachnida > Araneae > Tetragnathidae > Meta > Meta bourneti. The sequence continues at coordinate 87,817,398 of OW119929.1, forward strand.
CGATGCTTTCTTTGGAGTCCGTGTCTTTTTGCGATGGTCGTCGGTGTAGGTTGCATTGTTTTCTGGTTCGGCAGACTTAATATGCGTTTCAGAAGCAGAAATCATACACGTGATTGGAAATTTGTATTTTTAGTAACAGGATAATAGAAATAATTATCTAGTGTTCTCTAGATTTCTGGTTTTGCGGACTCCTATGAGTATGTCTTCCATAGCTACAATCAGATTGATAAATTAAAATTTGTACCTTATATTCATTAATGGAAGAGTAAAAATAATTGTAGGAATTTCCGAGCGGCTTCTTTCGGCCGATGCTTTCTTTGGAGTCCGTGTCTTTTTGCGATGGTCGTCGGTGTAGGTTGCATTGTTTTCTGGTTCGGCAGACTTAATATGCGTTTCAGAAGCAGAAATCATACACGTGATTGAAAATTTGTATTTTTAGTAACAGGATAATAGAAATAATTATCTTGTGTTCTCTAGATTTCTGGTTTTGCTGACTCGTATGAGTATGTCTTCCATGGCTACAATCAGATTGATAAATTAAAATTTGTACCTTATATTCATTAATGGAAGAGTAAAAATAGTTGTAGGAATTTTCGAGCGGCTTCTTTCGGCCGATGCTTTCTTTGAAGTCCGTGTCTTTTTGCGCTGATCGTCGGTGTAGGTTGCATTGTTTGGTTCGGCAGACTTAATATGCGTTTCAGAAGCAGAAATCATACACGTGATTGGAAATTTGTATTTTTAGTAACAGGATAATAGAAATAATTATCTAGTGTTCTCTAGATTTCTGGTTTTGCGGACTCCTATGAGTATGTCTTCCATAGCTACAATCAGATTGATAAATTAAAATTTGTACCTTATATTCATTAATGGAAGAGTAAAAATAATTGTAGGAATTTCCGAGCGGCTTCTTTCGGCCGATGCTTTCTTTGGAGTCCGTGTCTTTTTGCGATGGTCGTCGGTGTAGGTTGCATTGTTTTCTGGTTCGGCAGACTTAATATGCGTTTCAGAAGCAGAAATCATACACGTGATTGAAAATTTGTATTTTTAGTAACAGGATAATAGAAATAATTATCTTGTGTTCTCTAGATTTCTGGTTTTGCTGACTCGTATGAGTATGTCTTCCATGGCTACAATCAGATTGATAAATTAAAATTTGTACCTTATATTCATTAATGGAAGAGTAAAAATAGTTGTAGGAATTTTCGAGCGGCTTCTTTCGGCCGATGCTTTCTTTGAAGTCCGTGTCTTTTTGCGCTGATCGTCGGTGTAGGTTGCATTGTTTGGTTCGGCAGACTTAATATGCGTTTCAGAAGCAGAAATCATACACGTGATTGGAAATTTGTATTTTTAGTAACAGGATAATAGAAATAATTATCTAGTGTTCTCTAGATTTCTGGTTTTGCGGACTCCTATGAGTATGTCTTCCATAGCTACAATCAGATTGATAAATTAAAATTTGTACCTTATATTCATTAATGGAAGAGTAAAAATAGTTGTAGGAATTTCCGAGCGGCTTCTTTCGGCCGATGCTTTCTTTGGAGTCCGTGTCTTTTTGCGATGGTCGTCGGTGTAGGTTGCATTGTTTTCTGGTTCGGCAGACTTAATATGCGTTTCAGAAGCAGAAATCATACACGTGATTGAAAATTTGTATTTTTATTTACAGGATAGTAGAAATAATTGTCTTGTGTTCTCTAGATTTCTGGTTTTGCGGACTCGTATGAGTATGTCTTCCATGGCTAGTATCAGATTGATAAATTAAAATTTGTACCTTATATTCATTAATGGAATAGTAAAAATAGTTGTAGGAAAACCGAGCGGCTTCTTTCAGCCGATGCTTTCTTTGTAGTCCGTGTCTTTTTGCGCTGATCGTCGGTGTAGGTTGCATTGTTTCCTGGTTCGGTAGACTTAATGCGTGTTTCATAAAGCTGAAATCATACTCATGATTTAAAATTTGTAATTTTATTAAGAGGATAGTGAAAATAACTATTTTGTGATTTCTAGATTTCTGGTTTTGCGGACTCCTATGAGTATGTCTTCCATAGCTACAATCAGATTGATAAACTAAAATTTGTACCTTATGTTCATTAATGGGATAGTAAAAATAGTTGTAGAAAAAAACCGAGCGATTTCTTTGGCTGTTGCTTTCTTTGTAGTCCGTGTCTTTTTGCGCTGGTCATCGGTGTAGGTTGTTTTCTGGCTCAGCAGACTCGTAGAAGCTACAGTTAGACTCATGATTTAAAATTTGTATATTCATTAACCCTGCAAGAGGTTTCTACGAGATACTTCGTCCATCAAGATCTGACCAATTTTGCTAATTATAAGGTATATCGTCATGAATAAGGACGATTGAATTCCGATTGATGAAAATATGCCGTTTTTTGATGATGAAGAGATCAAGATCAGACAATTTTTCTAATGACGAGATATCTCGTCTATCAAGATTGGGTTTTACCTCGTTCAGGCAACCACCAGGGGGGTTAATAGGGTAGTAAAAATAATTATCTTGTGTTTCTTAGATTTTTAGTTCTGCCAACTTGTATGATTATGTCTTCCATAGCTACAATCGGATTGGTGAATTAAAATGTGTACCTTATATTCATTAATTGGGATGGTCAAAATAGTTACCTTGTGTTCTCTGCAGATTTCTGGTTCTTCCGATTAGTATGAGTGTAATTTATATAGAAACTACAATCAGATTAATGAATTAAAATATCTACCTTATAATCGTTACCAGAATAGTAAGAGTATTTATTTCTTTATAATAGATTGTCGAAAGCTACAAAAAGATCTTTAATAGTGTAAAGAACATAGTTTGTGAAGATGATCGAAACTTGGGAAAACAATTTTTTATAACTGATATCGATTTGATTTTTGGCTTCACTGCGACTTTCTTCTACTTGGGCATGACTTGTGTGTTTGTATTACTATCTAATCTTTTAAAAACCTTTTAAAATTTCCTGAAGTAAAAGTAGTCAACAGAATAAATATTTAGCCGTGCAGTTAATTTTTGCTTACATTATTTATAAAAAAGCCTTTTTGAATTACTTTTTACCATCCACAATGTAGCAAACTTATGACAAGTGTACTATTATGAGAACACGTAACGTGTATAACACACAACGTATAGACATTGTAACAACTGTCTGGATTTTGAACTGACACCTAATCATATATCCACCTGCCCTGTAATAGTAACTGCTCTTCAAGCCATCAATTACCATCCTGAAGAACAGCTTTGCAGCTAGAAATAATCGACATAGCCAAAGCAGTGCAAAATGCACATGGCGACATCTTACTTAGAAATGTGACAGAAATATATTCTATAACGGTTTTGACTACTTTCTGAAATACTCCGTCTTAAAAAGCAATTTCCTGCCCGTGTAAGTTTCCCATTCATCCTTCATAAACATAATAACAATATGTAATAGTGTATAAAACTCTGAAAATGTTATACACACCTATCTGTTATATCTGTAAACAATAAAATGACTAATGTAAACAAAAACTAAACAGAGTAACACGATACTTACAGTAGTTTTCTAAACTATCATAGATCAAAAACAAAATTTTAAACACTCCAAAACATTTCAAAGCTACCAATACGTTCTCATGCAAAAAATACAAATTCTTTATTCATACACCCTGTTTTCATACTGTTGGATTGCCTTTCTTCGTTTCAAAAAATGTGATAAATATTTTTTTGAATTGGTTTGAAAAATTCTAGAATTGTATATTTATTCTGACAACATTTTCAAGTTGCTATGCAAAACAATAGCGATGGAATTTATAGTTCAATTTACTTTGATGTTATCTCAGTAAACGTATTTTCAGTTATTGAATCCCCTCCCCCCCCCCCTTATAAGGACCCTCAATTTATTCTCAATTTTATTTGTATCATAATTATGATACAAATAAAATTCTGAATGAGGTAGCATTTATATCATTTTCATTTTTGAGATTTTCCCGTGTTCCTGTTTCTATATTCTATCCCTACAGATCAAATAACCCTAAAAATACTAAAATGAAAACCCATGAAAAATTGAGTACTAAATCTGTTTGATTTTACGCATCAACGGCCGTTCAGCCGTCTAAAAAAGCCGTCTCCAAACTAAAATATTTTAGTTTGGTTCACCGTATTTAATTCTCACCGTATTTTATCTGAGAAATTTGAAATGAACATTTTCAATATTTCGTAAAGATCAATTTTAGCAATGTAGTAAAACTTTGCGAAAGTTATCCGAGATTATTTAATACAAACAAGAAGCGTATTTATCTTTTTCTATGTTAATTATGCTTGAAAGTTTTATAATTGATTTGCTTATTAGGTGTTTAATTAGCACAAAAGATCGAGTGTGTTTGATTCAGTGAAATATTTTCGCAACTAAATATGTTGAAAATATGGTCCCTCTTAATGAATACACAAAATTTATTTCAATATTTTGATTTATAGTAGTTTGGATTATTTTTTCAATAAACCTAAAAATGTTTCTTTCCGAGCGAACTTTACTACATTCGCTGACTAATTCAAAATACCTTCTAAATTCTAAATGATAAATGTAAATAATATATAATAAGAAATCAATTTGAAAAATATCAAGATCTACAACTTCTTTTACATAACTTTTCTAATTTTTGGAAAAATAATCCTGCTTGGAGTCCAAAAATTTCCGTTTTTAAGTAGTTTGCTGTTTTAATCTTAAAAATTGAAAGACTAATATAAATTATAAGCCTATGTTTTACGTCTCTTAAAGCCTCACAGATTGTAGGATAACCGGTCTGCCAACTCGGCGACATGCAACGTTTGGCAAAATATTGAAGTATAACAAAAAATAAAAGGCAGCCGCCAAGTTTTACAAAACTGTCGATGCGTCTCAAAGACACAAAATGTTGACAAAACCAAACAGGAAGCAAATGGACCTTACACCAATCTAATGTAAACTAAAACTTCGAAGCAAAATCTAAACAGCAGGCACTATAGTCAACATAATAATGTTGAATGCTAACCCAAAACCTAACAAAATCTAGTTCGTAAAAAGATTCTTATTTATTGTTAATGGAGGCTATGTGCTCTAATATATATTGCTGCTATGCAGATCGCAGTTCATCCGTCTTGCTCCACGAGTAAAATCGATGCATTTTTTCCCCGATTTAACTAAACATTGGCTAAAATTTTGGATGTTTGACAGCTTATATGTTAAATGGACCCTGTGGCTTAGACAAAGAGCAATTTGGGGAACTCAAGCCTCCCTCCAAAGTTTTGATATCCTATTTTATCTATTCACAAATTAAATATTGTAAATGCATGTAATACTTTTGTAATAATTTTTATAGAATAATAGTTATTAAAAATCATTTTCGGTAACTTTCAATTTTGAGATTTTTTTTGTTTTTAATTGAGCAGGTTTCGAGCTTCGAAATTGTGTATTACCTTTCTTTGTAGCGGTTCGGAAAGTATTTTTATAAATAGTTAAGGGATGTATACTTTCTCATCTGGAGTTTTTAAAGTAAGATTTCTCAAAATAATTTATTTGCTTTTGAAACAATTTATATTTTTTGCAATATAAAATAACACTCAAAATTACTAAAACGGGTATTACTTGAAATTATTTATGTACATGCTTGTCAAAAGTGCAAAACTAATTCGTTGAAATGAAGTAAATCTTATACAATTTAAAAAGTTTCACCATCCGAACGACAGTGTCACTCTTGTGGCACTGTCGTTGCGACACATCGCTTAAAAATTGCTGCACTATTTTAATGTTCTGATGGTTGAGTAACAAACTTAGAAATATCATTTTATTAATGACTTTAATTACGTATTTGGTTCTTATACTATTAAAAGTGTTGTTCAACTTTGCCTCCAGCTATCATTTTGTAAAACGTACATCCAATAATTTATTAATATTTTTACAATTTATTAATATTTTTAATTAAGTAATATTTTTACAATATAACAGTTCAATCTACAATCCAGGTACGCCTTGTTACACCAGAACTTTAAGACTTTCAAGTTCATTCTACTATTTTAGTATTTGATGATTGAGAATAACAAACTTACAGACAGTGTTTCAATGATAAGTTCGATTATTAGAGGCATTTTCTGTCAAGGAAAATCTAAGTGGCGGAAGTGTTTCTGTGGCGATACGTGTTTCCTGCAAAAATTTTGCACGCGACGTCAGTTGGTTTCTTTTTTGAATACTATTTCAGTACTCTTCAACAACAAAAATTCCAAAGAATGAATTCCGTATTGATATATAACATTTGATTGGTCATCACCAATTAGATCAAACATCAAACGTTGTCAAAACGGCGATGAACTACATTTTGAGGTAACTCTGATATATACCATACGACAGCATTAGGACAGCAGAAGTAAAATAATCGCAGACCGTCTGATCTGTTTGTTTACACTGAAAATCCTATAGAGGAAATATAAAAGTAGTGTAAGTAATGGTAACCTCTTTATGGGCCTAGGATCATATGATCAAAACTAGTAGCAAAGTGACCCGCGGACTACTTCGTCTGCTGCGAAATATTAGTCAACATGTTGGTCACACTTTTTAAAACTCCTCTCTATAACAATTCTCAGGCTACTTATATTTCTCGCCTACAGAAAACCCCTCTCATATATCGAATTTTTATGTTTTCAATCCCCTCGGGGGACATCGTCTTTAGGTGTCTACCGGCTTCACGAACCCGAGGTAACCTAGTGATCTATTCTTTTCCCATGGGACTTACTGCCTTTGGTAAACATAGGGATAGTGACCCTAACGAATCCTTTTCTACATTTTTCTTTTCGCAATTACTTTGCATTGTCTGCTCTGTGTTTGGCGCAGCTTGGCCAAATAGGGCCCTTGCGCCATAAAACCCAAAACCAACTTATATTTTCGAGATTTATTCAGTTCTCCAGCCACCTAACTCGTCACCTGACCGTGGTTCAAAATTACGAGGTGTTATCCTACGGATCTTTCCGTGGGAATTGATCCCGGATCGTCGCCAAAAGCCTGTTGTGTTGCTCCGTTTGATTAATTAAAATACCATACAAGCCACCTAACATTTGTACATCGCACATGCAACGTGGCTTATAAGTAATATTTCTGCAATCCAACATTCCAATCTACAATCCACATACGCCTTGCTACGCCATTGAGACTTTCGTCCATTCCACTATTTTAATATTCTGATGAAGAAGAATGAAATAAAAAACATCCTGAGCAAGAGAGAGAAGAAAACTGCTTCCCCACAAGACGGAAAAAAGGCCGAAAACTATTTTCTTGCGTGCTCGCTTTTCCCAGTTTCTATCGATGGAGGCATATAATAATCGATAGGGAGGAGAAGGGGAGGGGCTCCTGCAGGTGTCGTGGGAGGGCGGAAGAAGTGCATGATAGGGGGGTCGGCAGACAACGAATGGGAGGAGGGCATTGATTATACTCCGAGGAAACAATGCATCTGGAGAAAGCAGGAGGGAGGAAAAAGGAATTGCTTTTTTTGTCCTTTTGTTTTTGGCTTAGGATTAAGGGATATTTTCTGATTTTATTTCTCGTGAGATTTATGAAATTTTGTTTGGAGTTTCTGCACTCGGGTTCTCTTGCCTTGGCTCTGGCGCTTAATTACTTTTCATATTCTGGTTGTGAATGAGGAACATAAATATCGGATCGGGGCGATGTGATGTTCCTCGGGATATATCGGGATAAGGTGCGTTCCGTGTGAGTTTTTTGAAAGCGCAACACTCTTATTGTTTAAGTTGATAATCTAGCGTTTTTGTTGTTAACGTAGCGTCAAGTTGATGAACTAACGTAAAACTGTCGTGTTTACATCTGTGTCTGAATCGTATTTTAATGTTTGCATCGTTATAACTAACTGGACTAACGAAACACTTAAAGTAGCGGCTGTCCGGATTTCAAAATTCCTTGTTATAGGCTTCTTGTTCATTGTTATAGGCTCCTAAAATTTCTTGTTATAGTTTCACTTTTCTGCCCCAAAGTGCTGAATGCCGATCCTATTTCATTGTTGCCACTCAAAGGAAAGTTGAACGTGAGAACGTTTATATCATATTAATGAGTTTTAACACTGTGATTTTTGTAATCTCCAAATCTTTAAAATATTATTTTATTATTTTGAATCAAATGACTTGATAAAATGTGTTTTTAAAATGAACAAAGAAGACTAATTCCCTGTCATGGCACGAAATATCGCGAACACAAAAGATCTTTAGGGAAAGATGGTCGAAATGTACACGTTTTAAAAACCCACTTTCATGCCAACAGAATACAGAATTTTTGAAACATAGTTCAATGTTTTACATCTACTAGTTCGCTTTAAACAAGTATAGGCATACAGCATCCCAAGCAACCATTTCAGTAACTACAGCCCGTAATAAAGAGCCCATAGACATTGAAATCCGGACTACCACTAATAGAAGCTTTTCGTCAGTCCAGTTAGCCGTGCGTTGAAAACTTCCATGCCAATGAGAATAGATTTACACGGATTACTTTTTTGTTTCCAATGACAGGGCAGAATAGTAATGAAAGGAGACACGAAAACAGTACAAATTACAACAATCAGAATACGATTGACTAAAAAGGAAAACGGAAAAGTTAATGACCGAAGTCATTGCCCCACTTTACACCAATTATAATAATTTAATTATAGCTAGTATTGACGCATTTATTCGGTCAGCACTTTTAAAAAATATGAGGTGTTCTTTATTGGTACATTTTGATTGCAGGAATCTAGTACATTTGGCATGGGGTGGTAAACATTCAAATATTAACTTTTTCTGCTGAACGCATTTTTTTTATTTATTGAATAAGATATCTAAGTATTTGTTGGAAATTAAAGGTATTACCATTTAATCAAAGTATACCATACATTATTAGTATTACGTCGTGAATTTTACTTGAAGTTCATTGTTAGTTGTTTTTGTTGATTTAATAAAAATGAAAATAATATTCTTAGTTGATGAGCTATTTAATCTTTTTAAAAAACAATTGAATTATGCAAAATTACTTTTCAACTTATACCGACTAATCGGTCTGGTGGTCAGGGTTCTGAATCAAAAGGATCTGATTCGTATACGAGGTAAGGCATGGATTTTTGTATAGCCTGAATGAATGCCTCTCAATAAACAGGTTGTGCCTAGAATGTATGGTACGAATTGTAGTGTAACGTAAACCCATCCACGTGGTATACCAAGGTAAAGCAAAATAGTTCACAAAGCCGTCCATGTAGTGCCATGAATGGAAATGTTCAATTAATTGGCAGGGCATTCAGCGAAAAAACAACTTTTTTACTTACTCGGAATATTTTCTCAACTTATAAAAACTAATATCTTATTAACTTTATCTTATTGGTCATTATTATTTATCCTTTTCTTTTTTCGGGGTCGTCGTGGCTCTGTGATTGTGCAAGGGCATCACAAACCCGAGGTACCCTAGTGATCTTTCCTCGCTTTCGTTTATACCCTCGCCTACCCTTCTGCTTTTAGCTTTTTCTTCTTCCCTCATTTCGTTGTTTGTCTTGCGTTTGGCGCAGCTTGGCGAAATATGTCCTTTGCGCCCTGAAACCCGAAAACTACCAATCAACTAACCTTGTGTGTGTATGTCTATTACTTGACGTTGTCTGTATTGTGTTTGGCACTGCACGCCCAAATATGACTCTTGCGCCATAAAATTCCACAAACCAACCCATCCTTTTGCTAGAATAGACAAACAACTAAGAGTATAATACGTTTCAAAGTTAGAGTAATGTATACCATATACCATTTCTTTGAATAGTGAAAATATTCGTATCAATGTATCAAAAATTGACGATTCATACGGATTGAAATAATACAAAACTCAATAAATTTTTACTTTGCATTGGATAAATATATCAACGAAGACAGAATTTACTGCAAACTATTTGCAACGACAGACGGTCTGCAAATGGTAAATACACAGATCAGTCAGGCGGTTTTTCTGGTAAGTGTTCGCTGATCTCTTCGAGTCGGAGTAAAATGTTTTGCCCCGGACAGACTTTATTCGTAATGATCGGTTACATACAGTAATAGAAACCAATTTAGACTAACCGACCGAAGCTTTTCAAAGCACACAATCTACTTTGATGATTTGATATGGTTATGTGATAACTATTTAGGGTCATACACATTTAGATACAGTGCCTTGCTGTATGAGTACATAGATAATAGTTAAATTACTGTACTTAAAGTAGTTTAAAAAGAATTTTAGGACTCAAATTTAGCGGTGTATTGTTCGTCCGCCATTCAAAAAGAATATTGTTTATATTGTTTTAAAATTAAGTATGATGCGGAAACTCAGAAATATCTTTAGGGATACATTGCTATTAGACATCTATGACATAAAATATCAAATACTTTATATATCTTTCTTTGAACTCATAGGTTAATGAACTAGAAAATAAGCATTTTACGTTTGTCTCCATTCCGTTATTCTCTAAGATTCCACACCGTTTGCTTCAGGGCAGACATTAAATATCGATTTCAGGTCTATCTGACATTCCGATGTTTATTTCTAGAGTTGCAAAATATACACTAGATTAAAGTCATCTCATTCCATTTCGGCGAATGGTTTAACCCTTTTAAGGTACATTGAGAGCGCAAAAGTTAATTCGTAGATTAGTTAATACGCAGATAATATTCTCTCTTTAATATTCTGATCTTAAAAAATGTTCTTAATGGAAGGTGAGGCATTCCGGGTACCATCTTCCCAAAGAAAAGAAAATTTCTAAACTTTTTTTCGCTAAATACACTCATATTGTGATACTTCTTCACCCAAAATCTTTTTCAAATTACTTTTTAGCATAGAAAATTTAGTTTAGCCAAAAGGTTACTAAATTTGTCCAGCTTGATTCGTTTGTCAGTACTGTATTGTCATTTTGTGTTACATAAAGGCTAATTAGACCCTAATATTATTTTGAGTAATATTGAAGTTAGGTTGTGGAGGTTAGGTGGGGGTTGTGTGGCTATCAATACATCTTTGCTCTAGGGTACATTACATACCACTGCAAATATTTCGACGAGATATCTTGTTTAAGATCTGGTAAATTTTGCTGAGGACGAGAAATCTCGTCGATACAAAACTGCCCTATTATTCCAAGGGGAATGAGGACCCAAACAGGAAAAACGAATTGTCTCCTGCCTAGAACTGGGGATGGTTTGGAACAGGTTTTTGCATCAGAGGTTGGCCACTACAGGGCAGTTTTCGACACGAAGATAAACCTCCAAGAGGGTTAACGATTCGACCTCCACTCCGTTGTGTAAGTAAATCTTTTAAAATATAGCAACCCCTCGATATATCGTGCTTTCTGAGACCAGTTTCACTTTGGCAGGTTTGGAGGATGGAGTGCTAGCTCAGGTGTTGACCTCGTCATCTGACCGTGGTTCAAAAGTTAGCCCCGTCGCGTTGTTCCAGTGCGACGTTAATTCAACTACCTACCAAGTAGGAAAAACAAATTATCCCTTCTTAGAACTGGTGACGGTTTGGAACAGGTTTTTGCATCAAGAGGAAACCGCCAGGAGGGTTGAAAATGTCACCAAATCGAATTTGGGCAATTTTTTTCCTCAATTTTTGGATTCAGGGGCAGCGTTGGTATGGTAGGTATTTTTAATTAACGCCGCACTGGAGCAACACGACGGGTCCGGAATCAAACCCGAAAGGAAAGATCCGAGGACAACACCGCGTAATTTTGAACCTCGGTCAGATGACGATATCGCATCTGAGCTGGCACCACACTCTCCAAACTTCCACACCAAGCCAACGCGAGGACATTTGAGGCAACGACAGATTTAACGTGCACCAGCCCCCTTTGTACACGATGGTCTTCGGTTGGATTCGAACACGCAACTCTCCGTTTGGTGATCCGTTACTCTTCGAACCGGTCTACCACAGCCCAGGCAACGTTGGAAAAATGTGGCATGTGAAGGGTGTTGTTGTCTTGTTGTGTATGAAAATATACGAGGAGTGTTCAAATGAAAAGGTACGAAACGTCGTAAAAACCAAAACGGTTGAAATTTGAATATGCCGCTTTGGGATAACGTAGTGAGACATCTAAGGAAGCGAATGCACGAGTACCTGCGTGGTTGTGCGCATGCGCGGGCGCCCGCACATGACGCAGAAGAGAAGCATGCAGTTGTGTGTTCCGTCTAATTGACGCGGCAGTGCGTGTGAGGACATCATAGCGTTCACATTGCAAAATTCGACGATTGAGTAGCAGCGAGATGTTATCAGATTTCTGATTGCGGAAGGTGTTAAACCGGTAGGTGAGACACTCCGTAGCCTACGCAAGTCCATCAAGAGCAAACGGCCTGGGCTGCTCACGGAGGAAAGTGATTCTGCTCCACGATGACGCGCGTCCACACGTCTCCAGGGTCACACAAAGTGTACTGGCCAAGTTCAAGAGGGAGCAGCTTGAGCATCCACCCTGCAGCCCGGACATATCGCCCTACAACTTCCATCTGTTTTGTCCGCTAAAAAACATCTCAAAGGGAAGCGCTTCAACTCGGACGACGAACTGAAGGACACAGTGGAGGACTGGCTCTTGTCACAGCCACAGGAATTCTGGGAACAGGGAATCCTTTGGCTCGTGAAACAGTAGGATAGTTGTGCTCAGTCCTCTGGTGATTACTTTTGAATAAAGACTTCCAATTATACCCACAGTGTCGTTTCGTACCTTTTCATTTGAACACCCCTAGTATTTGTATCCCTGGTGTATACCGTCTATTCCTCGTTACGTAAGAAACATCCCACTACACGCTAATAAACATTTATATCCGCTTCCTAATTCCTTCCCAAACAAAACCAAAACGCGAGTGATGATGCGCACCGACTGTTTTTTACTGACTTTCCACCCAACAGCTCGGAACGAGACGCATGTTATCAGACGCACACGAAAAAAACTTAACCTTTCCCAACTAGGGAAGGAAAAAAAGCGACGAAGATTCACACACCGAGGTGACAAACCGGGAAGGAATATTATGCTCTATGACCCCTTTCATCCATATTTAATAAATCTATTTTCACGCTCGCCCTAGCATGACGAATTGAATAGGAGTAAAAGAAGGCTGAAGCGGCAAAAAACGGGCCAAAAATTTGGCGGAACGGAAACCCAATACGGGCTATTCTTATCGTGTTAGTTCCCCCTTCTGTTTATTACGTAGGAGAAGAATTTATCTCTCTCAAGTGCTACTCTTTACTTCAAGCTCTATAATTTGCTACTTTATTGCCTCGCCGTGAGGTTGTACCCTATGAGAAGGAATTTCATTACGATGTGTAAGGGATTTGATACATAAGATTAAAGTAGAAAAGGAGATTTGATTCTACCACAAAGATTGCATACCTATTTTTACCAGGGTCTAGCATTAAAGTGGGAACTCGTTTTATAATGTTTTACTCGTGATAATTATTTTTTATTGCTCTTTTAATTTTATGGAACGAATCTTTGAGACACATTGTAATCAAATTTGTTCTCATGGATATACCTTATTGTGAGGAAATTAAGTTGCATGCGGCTATTTTTTTTTATTCAAGGTTTTGCTCAAGATAATGTGATATCAATTTTTCACACCTCCTCACACCAGAATTGAGTATGCATATCTCCATATTCAATTCTACTAAATTATCTTTATTTTACTATTTTATTTAAGCTATATTATTATTTCATTTTTATGTTATTATTTTATTTAAAGTATTATTTTATTATTCAATTTTTGTATAATTATTTTATTTAAATTATTGTGTTATTATTTTCTTCAGATCTTTATAGTATTATTTAATTTAAATTTTTACATTATTATTTAATTCAATTTTTACATTATTTTATTTAAATTATTATATTCTTATTTAATTACGCACGGCTATTTTTTTACTCAAAGGTTAAGATAATCTAATACCAATTTTTTACTCTTTGTACCTTTGATTTCATAATAGAATAGAAGGAGATTTCATTCTATGTAGTATTGGCAGGCGTTTTGAATAACTTGTTGAGACCTCTATATTCAATTCTACTCAACTATATTTATTTTACCATTAAGCCTTTCTTGGTCATTTCACTTATATGTAGAAAATGCTTAACGTTCCACTAAATGTAAAGCGTGTCTGTGGATTAAAGTAGACCGTGTCTTTAAATAATGCTTCCACGAGGCCTTAAAAATAATTTGCGCTTTAACAGTTCGACATAAGGCTAGTCGAAAAATTCTAACTGACGAAAAGTTCTAAAGATTTTCTTTATGTGTTTCCACAACTGGTGCTAAAGAATAAAACAAAAAATTAATTAAAATTAAATTAAATTAAAATTAAATTAATTAAAATTAGATTAATTAAAATAAGAACTTAGTTTAATTCTCCACGATCCAAAATATCAATGCTCGGTGTAAATCATAATTATTTGACATACGCACAAAAACATCGTGATTATACCAAAATTTCATAGTAGTCCACACTCAGATTAAAAGACCTGCTCAAAAATTGTTGAAATTTCATGATTTCCCCAAACCTTATCCACCACCCAAGCAGTCAAATAATACCGAAAAAGTAAGTAGTTTTTCTTCCTCCCTTAACCCGAAATTCCCAAGCAGTCTATAACCATTGCTCATGACCTTAACAATTTCGCTTCTGATTTTAATACTTTTACTATTATTTTATCTATACAACGATTTTATTGTTTTATCTTAAATTTTGCGTAGCTTGTCCGGTTTTGGACCTTGTGCCATTAAACCCAATCAACCATATCAGTCCACACTCTGAAAAACTCTTGCGCAGAAATTGCTGAAAATTCGTGATTTCTCCAAACTCTATCCACCATCCGAGCAGTCAAATAATACCGAAAAAGTAAGTCAGGGTTTTCTTCCTCCCTTACCAAAATTCCATAGCAGTCCACACTCAGAAAAACACAAAAAAATGCTTAAAAATTTCCCCAAACATTATCCACCACACGAGCAGTCAAATAATACTAAAGAAGTAAGTCGAGGTTTTCTTCCTCCCAAATGCTGCTCCTGTGTTCGTCAACCTAGAACGATCTCCCGTGGGGTGGAGATTAATCCCGCAAGTCAGAGGTCGCGGAATAAAATGTGTCACGCGTTGTTGTGACACCCGTTATCTGCGTCTGCTCAGCTCTCAACAGCCCAACCCCTCCCCCATTATTATCCTTCTGCAGCTATTAAACAATGCGAATATGAGGGGGGAGGGACAATCACACTAAATGATGTAATTCTCGGCTCTATATCGAGAGGGAGGGGGCGCCGTACACGCGTACCGGGGAAGGGCCGTGTTCGGTTTAAATGCCATCTGCACCGGGGGATCTCTGCAGCTATGAATAATGTACGAGATCGTGCTTTTGTGTAGGTCGGGGGACGGCCGTATCTGGAGGAGGACAAAAAAATGTGCACGAGATTGTCTATCTGGAGAGATCTGGACTTGGGTTAGGGAGGGGGTTGGTGATTGTCAGGGACATCTGAGGGGGACTGAGGATACGGCTGGTGTGTGTTTGTTTTTCGAAATAATGGAATGAATGGTATGTGATAAAATTCGACATTAGAAAATGTTGGATGTATGAACTTGACCTGTATATCTTATAGAGCAGTGTTTCCCAAACTTTTCAGTCCAAGCATACCCAAAATGTTCGGGGGCCACGGTTGGAAGAGTAACGAACAGGGAAGATCCCAGTTGGAAGAGTAACGAATTACCAACCAGAAGGTTGCGAGTTCGATCCAACGAAAGACAGATGGGTACGTGGGGGCTGGTGCACGTCGTGGTCTGAAATGTCCACACGTTGGCATGATGTGGAAGAAATTTGAAGAGTTGGGATGCCAGATCAGGTGTTGACCTCGTCATTTGACCGTAGTTAAAAGTGACGAGGTGTGTTCTCGGATCTTTTACTTCGGGATCGATCCCGGACTGTCGCCCATTGTGTTTCTCCAGTGTGACGTTAAATCAACTAGCCCCCTCAAAAAATGTTCGTAGACCCCTTGATCTTTGGACTAGGGTTAAGGAGGGAGATTGGTGATGGTCATGAGCAGTGGACGTGGTTAGAATGTGTTTGTTTTTCGAGAGGGGAATAATGTATCTATTGGGACGTGATAAAATTCGATGACATTGGAAAATATATTGATACCAACTTGACCCGTTTATCTCACAGAGCAGTGGTTCACAATCTTTTCAATCCAATTTCCACCTAAAATTTCCGCTGGCCCCTTGAGATCTGGACATGGAGAGATTGTCAGGGACCTCTGAAAAATCTGAGGTGGCCACGGACTGGATGTGGTTATTGTCTGTTTATAGAGACAGAAATAATGGAAGGATTGGGATGTGATAAAATTCGATGACATTGGAAAATATATTGGATACTAATTTGACCTGTATGTATGTCTTATAAAGCAATTATTTTCAAACTTTTCAGTTCAAATCCCTTGAAAATGAAAAATTTTTAAAAATGTAACACAAGCGCATAGTTTTAATTTTTTTTGTCTTCCTGGTATTCAGAATTATACTGGGTATTCTGCTAATGCTGGATAACTGGGGTATAACAGGGTATAACTGGGGTGTAACAGGGTATAACTGAGTAATTCTGGGCAACTGGGATACATAACTTGGTATTCTGTTAATGCAGAAACTATAAACATCCGGGATAATTGGTGCAGCGCTGGTAGTTCAATTTGTTACATTCACTGCTTACAAACCTTATATTCATTTCACATATATAAATCAGTTGTTACAATAAAGAACTTAGACCTTAAGTTTCAAGAGGTTCAAAGCCAAAAGTCTACATATGAAAGCCTAAGGAGCGATCGATAAGGTTACATAGGATGGCGAAATCTCCCTCATGATTATCCTTTCTAAATACACCTTTGCAATAATTTGTGTTCAGAAGCAAAAGAGTAACGAATGTTTTTCTCATTTACAGGTGTGTTAGCGGCCAGCTCACCCTCGGACGGCAACGATCTGGACGATCTGGGTGACGGCCTGGGTGGTGACCCGGACGGCCAGCTGAGCGAGAGGGACTCTAGCGTCGAGCGCGACGGCCACAACGGCCTCAACGGCTGCGCCTCCACGGTCAGCAGCCCCCCGCTGCACTTGCACTCCACCCCGGGCAGCGTGGGGGGCCCCGCCAACGGGCCCAACCCGGCTTCCGCGGGCCCCAACGGCAGCAACAGCAGCAGCGAAACCACCAATTCGTCCACCTCGGCGGCGCAGAACGACGAGAACACGCCGGGAACGAAGCGCAGGGGCCCGCGGACCACCATCAAGGCCAAGCAGCTAGAGACGTTGAAGGCCGCCTTCGCCGCGACGCCCAAGCCCACCAGGCACATTAGAGAGCAGCTGGCACAGGAGACGGGTCTCAACATGAGAGTCATACAGGTAAGGGCCATTCACTATATCGAGAGCAATCAATTCATTCAGAGTATTTTGCTATAAGCTAAGAGAATTCAACACAGTATTTGCTGTTGCTAATCGCCACGTCTAGCTCCAGCTAGACCAAATCTACAAGTCCGTTCACCCGCACAAAGTCATACACCAAAAGAGGTTCAGAAAACAGGTCGTCTCGGGACAATTCCAGGCACTCGACAATGTGTGCTGCGGAGGCCTGGTTAAAGTTTCATTTAAAGCAAACAGGATGAATCTTGCGACTGCAGCAAAATGTGAGACACCTCAGTTGGGCAGTGAAAAAGAGGGGGATCGCTGTATGAATATGTCTGTCGCAATTGAGAGCAAGAGATCTTCCCAACGATACAAAGAGTGTACCGGGGAACGATCCATCGCTTCTTGTCACGGTTTTTTCTAATAGAAAAACGCTCAAGAAAGGTCAATGAGTGGATATCGGACAATGGTTCATCGACACCCGCCTTCGCCAAATCATCACAGTATTTCAAGCAGACTTGCTACCATAAAGTGTGCCAATGAAAACAACAAAAGAATAAATATCTATAGCGACAGTTTAAGCGTAATTGCCGTAACCCTAAAATCTACAACGAACTCAACTCCATCATGGGATACCAATCCTACACAGCAGGGGTGTCAAACTGGCGGCCCGCGAGCCGCATGTGGCCCTCGAGGTAATTTTTTGTGGCCCACGATACTCTGAAATAAAATGAAAACAGGACAATATGTTATGAAGAAAATACCACTTAGGGGAGATCAAGGCAATACCGTACACACAATTTCGTCATGTTAAAAATGTGTGAGCAACTATTTTCGTCCATGAAATTAAATAAAACGGCCTACAGATCAAGATTAGCTGATAAACATCCATCTGCCATAATGAAGATTGTCTGTTCTCAGTCTTTGAATCCAGGTTTTGGAAAACTCTAGTAGGAGGAAAGCGCTGGCAAGTTTCCGTTTACCCTAAATTCACTTAATTACACGATGTGTTTTAATTATCCTATCCATATTCCTCATTTCAGAATATAATTTTTAAAAAATTTGTAAATGTGATGTGGCCCGCGTGAATTTTACAAGTTGCATTAAATGGCCCGTGTTTTAATTGAGTTTGACACCCCTGCTACACAGAATTAACTGAAAACACAAATTTCCGCAATGTGTGAGATGACTAGATGTGGACGAGGAATATTTTTTATGCAAAGCAGAAATTTCGAGTTATTTAATGTACACGCAGCTGCTCTATCTGAAGTCCACTTGCAAAAGAATTTTTTAAAACTAAATCCGGAATTATATTGGGGCCGCGGTAGCCCGGTTGATGGGGTAGCGAATTAGCAACCGGAGGGTTAGGAGTTCGAAATTTGACTCAACCGAAGACCGTCGTGCACGTGGGAGCTGGTGCACGTTAAATCTGTCAAGGCCTCAAATGTCCTCACTCCGGCCTGCCAGCTCAGGTGTTGACCTCGTCATCTGACCGTTCAAAATTACGTGGTGTTGTGCTCGGATCTTTCCCTTCGGGATCGATTCCGGGCCGTCGTCAATAGCTAATTGTGTTGCACCAGTGCAACGTTAATTCAACTACCTACCGTTATATTAGAGAATGGGGACAAACGTGAATAAAATATCTAAGCTAAAACAATTCCTTGATGACGAAGGAGAACTACATATATCTTGATTAAAATAACTACATACCTGAAATTCATTCTTTTAAATTATTTTTTACTTTCACATCCTTCGATGTATTTGACTTGTAATTTTTTTAGTATTCAGTATCCTGCTATGTAGATTGTTAGTATATATGTGTTTATCTCCCCCTGCGGATTTTCTCCGTAAACTCGTTTTGAGTCGATTCAGCCAGGGTGGTCCTAATCCAAAACAGCACTCACACAAAGATATTTTGTCTTCTAGGAAAGATACCAAATAAGAGTTAAACAGAATTGTTTTAATGGCATTCACTGTTTATACGAGGCTTTCCCTCTTGATGCTTTTCCTTGACTCGACTGAAAACAATTCAGCAATCAGAATGGTTTAAGTTAGGTTTGTTTTCGTAACACAAACATCAGTTGTCTTGTTTCAACAATACTTAAATGAGAAGGGCTGAGAATAACATCTAATGGTAACCTTCCAAATGGTTTCGACAAGATATCTCGTCCATCAAGATCTGACCAATTTTGCCAATGACGAGATGTCTCGTCAATAAGATGCTATCGATTTTTTTATGATGACGAAATCAAGATCTGGTCAGAATTCTTCTAATGACGAGATACCTCGTTCATCAAGATCTGGTCAGTTTTGTTAATGACGAGATACCGTCCCATCGGGACAACCACCAAGAGGGTTTATTTCTTTTACCTATCGATGGCAAAGTGTAGTTACTCACATTTCATATCCTATTTCAATTAGTTTATGATGAATATATCCATATTGACATAAATGGATTTCATACTTCTAAATGGTATGAACAAATGGTATAACATTTTGTTTACTTTTATTGATGTGAATTCTTATTTCCAAATAAAATGCATGGCAAAAAGCACGCCTCAGTCATATTACCACAATTAGGTAGGTATTTATAATTAACGTCGCATTGGAGCAACACAATGGGCTATTGACGACGGTCCGGGATCAAACCAATGGAGGGAAAGATACCACTTAATTTTGAACCACGGTCAGATGACGAGGTCACACCTGAGCTGGCACCCCACTCTCCAAACTTTTACATCACGCCAACGTGAGAACATTTGAAGCCACGACAGACTTAATGTGCAGCAACCCTTGGTTGCGAATCCGTTGCTCTTCCAACTGGGCTACCACAGCCCGTTACCACAATTAGATAACGAACGTTTACTTCAATCCTATTCCATTCCCTTATTCAAAGACGATTCCCCATTTTTTGACACCAAACCTATTTTCGCTCATATTTTCTTTTCAGAGCTGATTTCTCATTACTCTTTGCAATCAGACTGCTGAATTTCATTGGAATTCCAAGCTCGTCAGTGTAATTTTACTAATACTATGCAGCTCCATAGTTCTAATCGATCATATTTGAGCTAAGTGGCAAAATTGTCACATATTTCCCGTAACCTTCAATTTTATATTGTTTATATCTGTTGTTGCCATTCGACAATAAACAAATAACATAGATTTCTGTGCCACATGCGCATTAGAGGAATGTAACACTAATGCAATGAATATTGAGTAACACTGTCCCTTGTGATGATCCCATACTCATGTCCATTAAAGTAAATTCTTAAAACAGTAAATGGCATTTAATGTTTTCCCTATGGGATCTCGGGACCGTCGTGGCTCAGAGGATATGCCCACTGCGCTATCAATCTTCGAGTTGTAGGTGGCGCAGGTTTGATTCCTGACAGGTGCATTCCTCCCTGGGGGTATTTTTCTCTTCTGTGTCAGTAAAGCTTTGATTGTGTGGATGTCAGTTACTTGATATTGTATGTATTGTGACAATTACTTGATATTGTATTGTATCTGGTGCAGCATGGCCAAATATGGCCCTTGCGCCATAACACCCCTCCAAAACCAACCAACCTTCTGAGATCTCAGTAAATGGGTGTATATGGGTCCTGTGATTTGTTTACAAGTGAAATTCTAAAGTGAATGGTCCGTTAATCCTGCCGTCAAGAATAGCCTCGAAACCTTAACTACTACCCTACAATTTGCTATACATTTCGACTAGTTTCTTTCACTTGTTGGGTATCTTTCATAATCTCACGTTTGTTTGAATTCTATTGTTTATTTTTAATGCACAAAAAAGTAAGATTTGGGACATATACGCGTGGAAGAAAGTGCTAAGCCCATCATTAACTTATTCTTCTCTATTGACGATGTGTATCGGTTGGTTTGGGTTTTGTGAAGCAATCAGCCAAATTGCGCCAAACAGAAGACAGGCAACTTAAGTACTGTTTATCTAGCTCGAGAATTACTCCTTGCAAATCTGAGTAGTAGGAGTAGCAATAGAAATGGGATTACTTCATTTTTAGTAGGGTGACTCGGGATGACTCAATTTATTTTGTTTTTCACAAATGTTGGCGGTAGGAGGAAATAGTGTACTAAGTATACATCGGTGGCCAGAGAAAAATTTCAGTTAACCCTCTGAGAACGCATAATTTTTTCTATTTAGTCTTCCTAGCAAGACTTCTAACTAGTTTTCACCTTCTTGACCGTTAGAATCTTTCCAGAGGATTCTATTCTATAGAAAGCACCAACAGAATCATTCCAAAATATTATATTCTAAGGAAATGAGCAATAAAATCTTTCCAAAGGATTCTTATCTAAGTAAAGTACCAGAAATCTTTCCAAAGGATTCTTATCTAAGTAAAATACCCAGAAATCTTTCCAAAGAATTCTTATCTAAGTAAAGTACCAGAAATCTTTCCACAGGATTCTTATCTAAGTAAAGTACCAGAAATCTTTCCAAAGAATTCTTTTCTAATTAATCCCCGTGGTGGTTGTCTCAAGAGGTGTCTCGTCATTAACGAAACCATTAACAGATCTTGATGGACGAGACATCTCGTCATTAGAAGAAAACTGACCGGATCTTGAACTCGTCATCATAAAAAAATTGGCAATATCTTAATGACGATATATCTCGTCATTTGTAAAATTAGTCAAATCTCGATGGATGATATATCTCGTCATTTGTAAAATTAGTCAAATCTCGATGGATGATATATCTCGTCATTTGTAAAATTAGTCAAATCTCGATGGATGATATATCTCGTCGAAACCACTTGAAGAGACGAATAGAATCTTTGAAAAGCAATTCTTAGGAAAGGACTAATATAATATTTCCATATCTTGAAACTATCCAGATTCTTTTCATGGATAGGTGTGGTTGCTTAGTCATTATGTTATGGGGTAAAAACAATACTACACTACTCGGAAATCTCGTGAGGGTTAATACAGAAACTACTCCTAAAAAGGGGATAAAACTACTGCTTATTACACTAAAACACGTTTTTGGATCCAGTTTGAGCTTCTTTCGCCACTTCATTCGCAAAACACACTTGAAATCCACTCCCTAATCCCGCATGCCCCCGAACAATCCCTTTTGTCCACCACATCTCGTGAATCCAAACCGAAACGCGCACCATTATAACCATATGGCCCCGGAATATATACACTGCCATCCAACTATCACGTGTTAAGCCCGGTGATGGAAAGGCACACACCTATAGACTTGTACACCCCACGCTTCTATATAACCATCGCATAATGCGAGCTTACGGGTTAGACTGGAGCCTGCACTTGCAGCAAACATTCTGGTAGCCGAATCGAGCGGATTATTTGACATGTTACAGAGTTACAGTTCACACGCTCCCGTTCTGGAGTTCCAGCAGTGGGATTGTCGGAATCCTACTCCACCCCCTCGCTGCCACACCATTGAATTCGGATATTCAATTCGATATCCTGAGTCATTTGATGCCACCGCCTGGTTCGTCACAAGTCCCTGGCAGTGGTTCAGGTAGTGGGGATCTGGGATGCGATATGAGACCACCCAGCGGTCTTATTGGCATGCACTTTAAAAGCGAGAGGTGGTGGTATTAATGCAAGGGGGTGCCTGCGAATGCTTGCGAGGGCATTGATTTTTTCCAAGACATTTCTCGGTTTCTGAACGCGTCCCTGAGGTTTCGCGGCACGGTTTGCAGACATGAAACTTTGGGAATTGTCTTGCTCGTGGTTATGTTGCAAATTACGTCAGGAATTCGATTAAAAGTAGCGAGCTTATGTATATGGATAAATAAAAAGACTCATTGCGTAATTTATCAAGAAATGAAGAGTAAGGAAGCTGCATCTATGCTTTTATAATTAATTTTAAGTTCTAGTAGTTCTACCTGTTTCACCAAAGTAACAATGTTTATTTTGTTAGTACCTGGCCAATCGAACATTACTCATTATGGTATGAGGGCGGATTTGTGACTCACTTTGCGTTAGTTACCCTTGTGCACCATAAGGGCGGGTTCACTTTACATCTCACATACTCTAGGCACAACCCTGAAGCTACACATTCATTCCAGACGGGCGAACGTACCTTACCCCGGGTTTGAACCACGAGCTTTTCGATACAGAAATCAGCATCCTGACCACACGATCGATTGGTTGGCATAGTGGTCAGGATGCATTAACGAATAACAATGTTTGTATGGATCAATTTTTATTTATCTTATTTAAACATATTCTTTATTATCTGAAATAATTTTTAAATTTTTGTTTCTTCTTTAGTTCAAAAATCCAAGTTAATGAGCCTATGAGGATGGTACAAGTATTACGTGATGCTCCAAAATAAAAATGCATTGAATTATATTGTGCCTGAAATTGTTGAATTCTGTCATTGAATCGAACACCAGAATAGAAATTTTTAATATTTTTCTTTTGAAATTCTCAATAGATTCAGTGTTTTAGAATCGACTTAGATCGATAATTCTTTTATCAAATCAGAATTTAGATCGATAATTTTTTATCAATTCAGAATTTAGAAGACAAATTTTTATCAATTCAGAATTTTTAGAATCGATGCTATCTTATATTTATTCTTATACTTATATATTTTTCTCTTATACTTATTCTTAACCTATACCAATACGTATACTTATTCTTAACCTATACCAATACTTATACTTATTCCTATACTTAAATACTCCAATAGCTCAAGGCCTAGTTTTAAAGATCAGCAAAATGAAAAGCAAGCAATTCTCCGCTACGTCAAAAGTGGAAACACTTACTCTGCATAACGAACTCCAACTTTTTAGAAGAAAAAAACAGCTCTTAGAATTAAATGCCGCGATAATTTTTAATAAAAAATTCACAGAAGCTCTGGAAATTCCAAGTACCTCAGATTCCTTTCAAACAGTCAGGGAGGAGAGGAACCCAAAGCTAGTAATTCATCAAATAATCACCACGAAGAAACGAGACTCGCGAGCGGGGGATAACAAGAAAAAAAGAAAGCAAAAACGTCCGTATCCGTCCTCGGGTTTTTATCCAACCCACCCGAGCCCGGTAATTATCTGCGTAATTCCAGAGGTAAAGAAATTTATTACAGTACTCGAGCCTCGACGAGAACTCGGCAAAGGTGACGAAAGCGGGTGGGGGGGGGGGGACAAAGAAACAAAAACTGTCACTCTTTGAAGAGTGTTACCGACAGAAAAGCACTCCAATATTACATTTTCCCCTGTCACTCAAATCCGACTCAGCTGTTGGAAGAACAGCCTTAATAGTGGAAAGCAAAACAGGAAAAAAATCCAAAGGGCTTCAGAAAAGAGCCGCGGAATTGGGATTGACACTTGGGGCGTACAAAAGGGCGGCGGTAGCAAGTGGCAATTACCACTCTTGCCGCAGAAAATTACAGGGGCGCGGGCGCCGGGGCGGAAAATGATACGGCTCACGCAAAACCTCTCGAATTATAGAGAGATATGGAAATATTTCTATGGTGGAGGGAAAAAAACGGAGTAGAGGAAGAAAATGATATGCATTGAGTGAATGGGGAAATTGAGGGGTTCAAAATAGAGGGGGAGACTGAGTCCTACCCTGTAATGAAAGGATGCTAAAATAGCACTTATTGGATCATAAATAGTTTCTTGGCAAAAAAAAATTATTTCATTGCCGTGTGAAGATTCGAGATGGTTTCTACCTCTTTGCTTGGTGGAGTAGCGGTAATTTCTGATTACATCTTCAACAGCCTGATATTTGAATTTATCCCTAATCTGGATCGTGACAGGGATTTTTGTTAAGTCCGGTGATTAAATATTGCTCTGTGAGAGGCATTTTCATTCAAGCTAAATGTAAGTGGTGGTACCGTTTCTATGGCGATCCGTTTCTTCTGAACGTGAAGTCGCTTGGTTTTTTTTTTCGAATACGGTTGCAGCACTTTGACAGTAAATATTATAAAATATTATAAAAATAATTTTCGAATGGATGTATGAGGCCATCATAGCAAGAGTGGCCTAACCCACCAACATACCAATGGATATAAATGCGATTTTCTTGGAACTATTTTTTTATTTATCATCAATATGATTTGAGGAGGATTAAAATCTATATTAGAAACGCATTAAATGCCCAGAGAGTGTACTGTTGGGGTGGCCAAAAATAATTATTTTGGCATTTTTGGGTTTTTGTGGGTTAGGACACTCTTGCTCCGATAGCCTCATATGATAGTCGATTTGTCAACACAATTAGGTCAGGGATGCACGGACTTGTCTAGACCAAGTGCCACATAGATTCACTGTAACTTATGGAAAGGCAGCCAAGAAACACCCATGAAAGTTATCTATCATATATTATCTACAATGATATATTGTTACAAAAAAATAACAAAAGCAAATCATTTAATTTGATGCGTGATTTAATAATTGTTTTAATATTTGGTTGGATGATTTTAGTAGTAGCCAAGTGCAAAATTTATTCTAAATTTTCATTAGTCAGGCGGTTCCTATTTTTCGATTTGTAAATATTCATGACTGAAAACGTTTGTTCACAGATATATATGCTACGCCTGGAAACACAGCAACTTTGTTGTGTGCATGCGCACTTTTTGAAAAAATTATGCGTGCGTCAAAATTAACTATTATGTGACTTGTTGAAGTTAAAATAACACATGATGTGGCGGGCCACAGGCAAATGAAAGGAGGGTGGCCACCAACTGTGTATCCCTAAATTAGATTAAACGACAAATGTTGTCGAAATGGTGATAAGTTCCATTTTAAGATAGCCTCAATATGTTCCATGCGAGAGCATTCGAACAAAAGTAAAATCTTCGCAAGCCATCTGGTTTGTTTTACACTGAAAATTCCTCTAAAAGGGCTATGTTTGATTTTAATTCCTGAAATCTCTGAATAAATTAATTGTCCGTTTTTTAATCTTGCTCCATAAAACCCCAACCAAACAACTTTAAAAAGCTTAAAGCAAATAGTTTTAAATTTTAATTAATCGGATTCTGTAATTGACAATCTGTTAATATGTCTTGGTTTTATGGTACTTTGCTATCAATATTTATTTTAAAATTGAACGACTTCGGGTAATACACCACTTTTCGCCACTTTTTGAAATTTTCAGACTAGCAATTTTTAAGTTTTTAATTACAGTTTACACCAAAATTATAGTGGTTTATCCACTATACAAGAGGTCATATTATATCATACGTTGCCTTGATGCGTTTAACTTGTAAATAATTTTTTAGTCTTAATCAATATAAATATATTCCATTCATTCAATAAAAATAAAAAAACTATTTCAAAATTTAATCCTAGAATTCATTTCGTTTTCAAGTATACGAATATTTTACTGGTGCATAATGCAAATATTCATAAATTGAAAATGTCATTTAGTGGATATTAGGGTATATCCGATACCTGTGCAATTTACAAAAATTTACATTCAATTTATGTTTCTTATATTATCTTTATTCTTCACTTTTTTATTTACTTTGCAAAACTAAATAATTTCAACACATATTTTGAAATTTTTAGAGGAAAACAAAATAAATCCTACACAAATGAGGTAAATTAACTCTCACGTAGTAAAGCGACAGAAGAGTGAACACACCAAGTCCAACCCCTACACTTACGCAATTTTAGATATCGAATTGTTTCGATATCGAAAACAGCACCAAAATATAATCATGGTAAACCTGTTTAGTCTGAAATCAATACAAAATTTTCAATCAATTTGTTGGATTATAAAATATCTAATTGTATGGGTACACTACTATGTGCACCCTTGCAATATTTTTCTACAAATCAATTCAATTTTCTTCCGATTGAAGAGACAAACCTATGAGAGCAAAAAAGTTGACTGCGAACGAAGAGAGAAAAACGCATTTGCATTTTAATGAAATCGAATGCGATAAATTTTTAAATTTTAATAAATATCAGATCCAGGTCCCTTTCTTATCAAGTCCTCGACTGAGAGATGCAAGGAGTTCTTTAAAACACGACTAACAAAGATTAAAAACAATCACCGAGACCTATCCCCGAATTAAGCTTAGAGAATCCTCGCCTATTTTTACGTGATTTACTAATGCTCCCCTTCCTTTACACATGGCCATAAAGGAATAAGTAAAAAATATGACAAACAATATTTTACTCAGTTTGCAGAATTAAATAATTTCAAAACATTTTTAGAAAGTACTCAAAACAAAATAAATCCTGTATAGTAAAAATTGACCGCAGAGTGATCAAATCAAGCCTAACCCCTACACATAACTAATTCAGATTATACATATGTACAATCTGAATTGGGTATGCATAGGTAATTATGAATTGTTTCACGATTCCAGAGTTGCTACCTCCGATTTCACAATGTCTTCTATAAACGTAAAATAAAATGTACATAAAATAATAATTAAAGATCATATAAATAAATCGACTATTAACCGTCCTGGTGAAAATAACCCTGGTGGTTATTTTCACGAGGTATTTAATCATTAGCAAAACCATTAGCAGATCTTGATGGACGAGACATCTCGTCATTAGAAGAAAACTGACCAAATCTTTATCACGTCATCATAAAAAAATTGACAATATCCTAATGACGATAAATCTCGTCATTAGTAACATTGGTCAAACCTCGATGGACGAGATATCTCGTCAAAACCACTTGGAAGGTTAACTGCACTATCTTGTCAAATTTTCTCTTTAAAAGTTCTCTATTATGCAGGAAAGTGCCGCAGTAGCTCAGTTGGAAGAGTAATAGATTAGCAACCGGAGGGTTGTGAATTCGAAACTAGGTCCAGCCGTAGACCGTCCTGTACATGGGGGCTGGTGCACGTTAAACTTGTCAATACCTCAAATGTCCTCACGTAGGCGTGGTGTGGAAATTTGAAGAAAGGGGTGCCAGCTCAGGTGTTCTCGTCATCTGACCATGGCTCAAAATTACGAGGCGTTGTCCATGGTTCTTCCCTTTGGGAATGATCCTGGACCGTCGCCAATAGCCCGTTGTGTTGCTCCAATGTTGATTAACTACCTATGTACCTATGCAGGAAAATAAAATATGATCCAATGTCTCCATTCCTGTTGAAAGAACAAGGCATTTGTCCGAGTCCACAAGGTGGAACCTGTTCAAATAATCTCTTAGGTGACTGTGTGAATTCAGATTGTTGCGGTATCAAAAGGAGCACCAAAACCCTAATAATTTTAAGTCTTCTTAGTAATTGAAATCAATTCAAAATATTCAATCAATTTGTCAGATTATTAAATATCTGTTTTAAGCCTCTCAACAACAAATCCATTACCATGCGCAACCTCGCAATCTCTTTCTAGAAATCAATTCAATTTTCCTCTTCGTATTGAAGGGAATGAAAAAACTGAATTCGAACAAAGAGGATTAGAACGGATTTGCATTTTTAACCAAACCGTCGAATGTGCTGAATTTTAAAATCAAACGAAAAGTCACAGATCCAGGTCTTATCAAGTCCTTGACCGAGCGGTCCTCAAAAGCAAAAGCCGCTTCGATATTTGCCGAAGGACCACCGACAAGAGCATTGTTATTGGCGCGTATTGTCCTGTTGACAGAAGTTGACCGACCAGAAGTCAGCGTTGACCTCACTGACGAAAGAGGTAGTCAGTAGACTGGTTATTAGAGCGAAATGCAGAAGGGACGTCAGTATTTTCTCTGAGTCTCACTCCAGAGACAGATTTCTCCAGTTGAACGTCCTCTCCCAACCCCGCCTCCCTAATCAAAGGTTTCGGCATCTCTGCTGCGGACATTCGCTGATTTCGCATTCATTTTGTGTTTTTCCTTCCCTTGATGGTTTGTGTGGCCTATTTCTGAAGAAGTTTCTCTGGACGGCGGTGGAGGTTTTAAAAGAACGCTGTCGATTTTGTTTTTGGGTTGTTAAGGGTTTTCGTTTGTTAAGAGAAACAATGGGGAAATGAGTCTTTCATTTTTTCCTTCGGTCTAGATCGTCCATTATTTAATGCTCAAAACAACTATTAAAAAGGAATGTATTGCTTTTGCGACAGTACTGCTATCGGTTTGAGTGGAGTGACGTGGACTTTGAAGTATCGAGTTTTAGCCATAGACGTGAAATATAAGTAGCCTGACATTGGTATTGTAATGTTAATAATTAATTAACGTCGCACTAAGCATTGCTATTAAGAGGAGCTTCAAAAATTGTGACCAACATGTCGACTAGTAGTCACGTGACTGCTCCGGGGAAAATTGTCTTGGTTGGCCAATCTGGCATTATATATTTCCTCTATGAATGTAGCGTCGCTTTTTGCAATGGAAAGTTTTGAATATTCTTGGTAAATAATTATATATGCGCTTATAAATAAATGCTCATTGTAAAACAGTATCTAAAGCAGAAGGGGTCGACGTGGCTCAGTGAGTTCACCTGCCTTCACCTTGTAGGCAGCGCAGATTCGATTCTTCCCTAGGTATATTTCTCTGTGTCTGTTACTTTCTCTATGTCCATTATTTGACATTGTCTATCATGCGTTTGGTACAGCTTGTCCAATATGGCCCTTGTGCTATGAAACTTCAAAAGCAGAAAAAGAGTGAGATAATATCATTTTGATGTAGATCTGATCTCTCAAATCTTAATAAATTGTATTCTGTACTCTATTCTAAAATTGTAACGCTGTTTTAGGATAAGTGGGGCAAGTGCGAATCCAAATGATGCTTTAAATGTTTGAAAATTTCATAATTTCATCACACTCTTCCAGACGCTCTATTAAAATGTGTGTGCTTACACACACTTACGTTTTGGTTTTTATAAATTTACACAGTTGATATAATTTACAAAAATTACTTTCCAGTGCTATTTCATATGGTCGCACTTCTACCACATGATGGGGTAAGTGTATATCATAGACTGTTTTCTTGTGAATGGAAGCAAGAGCATGTCATTTCATTCATGCCCTTCTTATGTCTGCGTAACTTCCAGGTCGAATTCTCAGAACTCGCGATGAAACTAATCTATAGGACTCTTTCAAGCATTTCCAGCAAGTGGCACCCCTACTTTAATCACAGTCAAGTTTTGCATTCAGTGGACTTGCTTAACGAACGGAATGACAACAAAGGATCCGCTTAATCCTTTTTTTATAGTTACTCCATAGTTTTCTCGATCTCTACGAGACAGTTGTCCTTTTTGGACCTTGCGCCTTTGAACAATCCACCCATACATCCGATGTCTTATACGTTAAAACTAAACTCTTAACCACCTAACCACAAGGTTAAACCCACTACGCATACTGGATGAACCCACACACATGCGTAATCCACACAGATACTTAAGAGATACATTGTAACCGTACAGAACGATAATTGCTTAGATTATTAATGGTTGGTCATGGAATCGAATAAGAAAGTCATCTTTATCCTTTTCTTAGCTAGCTGTACAGTTTTTCTCAATCTCTACCAGACAGTTGCCCTTTTTGGACCTAACGCCTTTAAACAATCCACCATCCATCCAATCTCTTATACGTTAAAACAAAACTCTTAACCTAGCAACAAGGTTAAACTCCTCGCTACGCATACTAGATCAACCCACACACATGCGTGATCCACACAGATACTTAAGAGATACATCGTATCCGTACAGAACGATAATTGCTTAGCTTAATGGTTGGTCAGGGAATCGGAATGCAAGAAAGGATCCTCTTCTTAATCCTTTTTTTAGTTACCTGGATAGTTTTTTTTTCTCAAGTCCATCGCGTCCAATTACCTGCCGAGGACCACACACCGTCGAGAAGTGTGAACGATGCCTAGCCTTTCGGTGTCATAATGATAAGGTGGATGCGGACAAAATATGATATAAAAACGGTATTTTACGCCCTAATGGATCCGTCACGGGCCGAGGGCTCTTGCCCCCTTTTGTTTGAAGAATCCTCTTCCAGAGTGCGTACACCTTGGGGTTAAATCGGAGGGGGAAGCGACGTTAATGATGGTAAATAGGAATGAAGCTCCTTTTTTAATGATGCTGGAATCACTTTGGAATTATGTACGCGGGGATGGTTACGTTTCCGTTTAATGTTTCTTCTGGGATGAAGGAGGTATGCTCTTCCATTCTTAGCGTCACGGATGACGTGAGTATTGGGACTGAGATTTGTGGCTTTGTAAATACCGGCAAAAAAATCGGAGTGTCCCTGGACTAAGGACATTTTTGCCTTTGTACTCTCATCTGCAGTACATTGATTCAAATTTATAACAGTGCTGATTAATCCTCCATAATATAGTGCATTATGTAGTGTGCAGTATTGCTTTTACTCTACAACCCACAAAATGACTAAATAACGGCATAAATTGGTTGAAAGTAAAGATTCTATTGGTCAAGATTGGTCAAAAAGATTCTATTGGTCAAGGTCAAAATTGTTTAAGAGACTGCAGATTGTTGAACGATATATGCGTGTCAACCCCTGGAAGGGTTGATGGGCTGCTACAATTTTGGAAAATTTTCAAAACCTTTGATAAAATTTTATACTTTGGAGACATAGGACACTATGTCACAAAAATAAAATTTTTCAAGAAAGCACTGTCTTTTTCTACTTCTCTCTCAATTACATATTAATTATTATTTAAAAACGTAGATCCTTATGTATGGAGACTGGACATAGTGTTGTATACCATTAGGAAGATCAAACAAATTGGACAAGATAATTCCAAAAAGTCTATTTTCATAAAATTGGACATAGCGTCATATGCCTCGTAGGTGCGGAATTTTATATCAGTTTTCTTATTTATCATGGGATGTCAAAGGACTAAAATGTGTAATATCAAATAACCTTTGACCTATTCCTGTTTTTCTTTTTCCTCAAATACTTTCGGATCCATCGGGATTAATCCCAGACCGTCAATAGCCCGTTGCGTTGCTCCAGTGCGACGTAAATTCAACTACCCAGCTACCTAACTTCCAAATATTAAAGGGCTAGATTCCCTCTCGAGTATATTTCTCCCTTCTGTGATAGTAAAGCTTTTCTTTTGTGTGTATGTCCATTTACTTGATATTGTTTGGCACAGCTTAGCCAAATATGGCCTTTGCGTCGTAAAACCGAAAAACCAATCAAGCAAATATTAAAGTAGACTGAATTTTGAAGTTTATGCTATTCCAATTTCTATTCCTTCATGAAAATACAAGCAAATCAATTAGCATATTTGTGAAAGAAACACAAATGAATAGATTCATTAGAATTTTAAAAAAATACGTGATCTTATTTTAAATTCGAAGAAAAAATGTTATTTGAAGTATTATATAAAACAACATTCACACTTTTTCTTCAGTTCAGATACACTATTTTCAGTTTATGTACTTCATAACTTTCGACATTCGGGTAAGCAATTTAGATGAATAATTTCTAATAAAATAACACATATTACCACTTGTGTTTTAATAAATGTAAACAATGTTCTATAGAAATAGCCACCATAATAACTGAAAATTAAAAAGAACAATAATAAAGCTTGGAAGAAAACTGGATGCGCATACCTCAGAAATTATTTCAACAGCAGCAAAACCAATATTGAATCTACAAACGTGGAAATAATTATCTGAGAACGAATATTATGAACGAGAATAAATATTGCCTAAATAAATGTATGGAATTTTCATTAATATGTAATTTTTTAAATAATATTGTTTTCGGGGAGCAATTTAAAAAACATTTATAATTGAAACTTCAACTTATATTATTAATATGTAAGTTTAAGATTTCTTTTAATGCTATAATATTCCCTCCGAAATATATCCAGTAGACACTAAAGACTATTTCTTACTTAAAGACAATTCGAAGTCTAAGACGTTACAAGACCTATACCCCGCATTTTTCTTGACTCTTTGTTACTTATATTATTCGTAAGAACACTGTTTCAGATGTCTTTAGTATTACAATATTCTCTCCAATAATGATACTGAAGACTATTTTATAATTAAAGACGATTCGAAGTCTAACAACATTACAAGGCCTATACCCCGCATTTTTCTTGACTCTTTCGCCATCATGTAACAACTGTTATTTGCATTATTTATAAGATCACTCTTTCGTATGTCTTTTTTATTAGAATATTTTCTCCGAAACATGACACTTAAGACTCTATCATCGTAATTAAATACCATTAGAAGTCTAACAACATTACAAGACCTATACCTCGCATTTTTTACTTCATTTCCACAAATTATAACTGTTACTGATATCATTTATATGAGAGCACTTTCAGATTTCTTTTAATGACACCATATTCCCTCCCGAAATGTATTCAGTAGATACTAAAGACTATCTCATATTTAAAGACTCTTCGGAAAGTACAAGGCATTGCAAGGCACCTTGCATTTTTTACTACTCCTTTGCCACCAATTATAATAACTGTTACTTATATTATTTATAAGAACACTGTTTCAGATGTCTTTAGTTTGCGAATATTCTCTCCCTAAATATGATACTAAAGACTATTTCATAATTAAAGACAATTCGAGGTCTAACACCATTACAAGGACTAGACCTCGCATTTTTTTTACGAGCTCCCACGAGCTGCAAAGAAGAGGAAAAAACCTGAGCAGTAAGCACCGACAAAATCCAAGCTTAATTCCTTCTTCAGCGCCCGCAAATGAGAATTTATTATCCTTGACATTCATACCTAATATACACAGGGTAATTAATTTGTTTCTTCTCTCTCGCAAGCAAGGAGCAATTAGAGTTGAATTATGTAATTTTCAGTCAATTAGCAACGTAATAGATAGAAGCTTTTTTTCAACTCCTCGTTTGCACCAGCAACCAACGTTCTGTGGTGTTTGTTCACTAAAATAAAGCGACCTAATTGCCTTTTAAGAAGGTAAAAACCTTCGCAGAGTTACGCTTCTGTTTTTTACCCACCCACCCCTTTCAACAAGGTTTAGTTTTTTTGTGTGCAAGTGTGCCTCTTTTTTGCCCCTTTTTTATTTTCCAAGCCCTCTTTCCCACCTTCCCTTATGTGTTATTATCATTAGCCTTTCTCATTTCTTCTGCGGTTTTAGTACGTTAACACCCCCCCCCTGCCCAGACCCAAAAAATTCACTTTTTATCCTCTAGCCGAAGTGAGAGTTGTGAGTAAAAATATTTGGGGGAAAAAAGGCTTCTGTTTTTATGTGATTATAATTATAATCATCTGTTTTATTTAGCGTTAAAAGGCTACCACGCTTTCTTTGTTGCGTTTCGACGGGGTGCGGAAAAAATACAGTGATCTCGCATGTGTGTGTGCGTGTTCTTTTTTGAAAAGAAAAAACTTGCGTCATTTTTGGTGCTAATATGTGTTTGCTAAAAGTCACCGAGTGAGGAAAAAAATGAGCATTTTTTCCGTGGCTTAAAAGCAATTAGTGGTTTTCTCGGGTCAGAGCGAATTAAAATTAACCACAATTATTTATGATATGAAGCTCGTCAGGTGATATTAGGAATAGGAGATTAAAAAGTACTTCAACTAGATGATACAATTTGCGCAGTTTTTTTTGTTGCGTTTATCCACACGAAAGTGCTTTTTCCTGTTTAACAGTGGTGTCTTTATTTTTAATTTGCAGTTTAATTGAAGGTGTACGATTTTACCAAGGAATTAATGTATTGCAACTTGAATTATTTATTTAACTTGAGGTCACGGATAGATTTAATCGATAAAATTACTGTAACTTTCATTTTCGCGTTCAAGTGCAGTTTGTTTCGATTCTGTCTTTTAAGAGTTTTATTTTCATAATTCTTTTTGAACAAAATGCATTTATAACCAATTTTCTTTCGTGTCTATAAATCTTAATAATTTTATCTTATTTATTAGATCTGGTTAGCAAACCAGATTTAATAGAAAATAACATTTTTATACTGAGACAAACCAAACCTAAATCTCTATGGAAGCAAAACTGAATTTACCCTTCTATTTTCGAAGGAACTAAATTCTATCTGAACTGTTACTGGAAATATATTATTCATTGTCACCGTTGTCAAAGTCAATATCTGCAACTTTGACTTATTGCCTTTTGAAATTAAGCTCTTCAATTGTATGCTTTTTTACAACCCAAGCCACCCAGCCTACCAGCTAAGGGTTTAAGGCAGGGCAAAGGGTAACATGGTATATAGAAGGCGATACATGAAATATCCTTGATAAGCTAATTGTTGGTGCTTCAGTGGGTTCCGACTCATTGTGGAAATGAGGAAAAACTCACCGAGAAATGATAAAATGGACTACCTCGCCAAAAAGGAAACCGAGATCACCCAAAAGCCGATAAACCCTCTGTCCTTTCACACTTCAAAACTTCGGATAAAAGAGTTGTTCAAACACCTTCAAAAGAAAGACTTGTCAATGCTGCCATTGAGAAATCTTGGGAATGCCTTCTTCCCTCCATTAACGTCGTCCCAGATTCTAAGGAAGGCTTCAGGTGCTGAGTTTCGTTTCCTGACTGGTCATGAATGTCTGCGTTCATACTTATTTTATTGAAATATTGTTGACTCTCATGGATGTTTTTTATGTAATAGTAGATAACTTATTATGGCTCGACACTTAGCCCATGCACTGCACTTAAGAATTTTAGTAATACATTGAAGGGTATTGGGAAGCCAGATGGCGAATGACGTAAAGTCAAGTGCCTGGAATTTGTTTCATTCATTCTTGGAAACACAAAACATCCTACAAAAGACATTAAGCAAAAGCGAGAATACAAATTCCCCTTGTTGACATGAGATTAGGCAAAACCATGATACACAAAACATCTTACACAAGACAGTCTTGGGGGAAATACAAGTGGAAATTCGTAAAAGTTTTTAACAGAAACAAAAAATAGTCACACAGAAGATATTACAAATATGGCCCTTCGCCATAAACCCCAACAAACCAAACCAGAAGATATTAAACATATAAACCGATACATGGTATTTCGAAAATATTTGGCCAAATTGTGAAGGGTGGTGAAGGGCCCCCAAATAAAGTTTTTTATCAAGAAATTGTGTCCGGAATCACCCCTTTTAGTTGGTAGAGGAATCTGTTTGGGTCAGTCGATAATATCATTTCTGTGGCTCAAGGCGTCATTCCACGCTCGGATTTTCAGCGACAAAGCTCCGAATTCCTGTAGTGATGCATTTCATTCGAATGAATCATCACCAGTAAGAATTACATGAAATAATTGGATAATTTTATTTCATTTGGAGGTATAAAATGCGAATATTATGTTATATCCATTGTAAATTAATTTAAATAAGATATGAAATAAGGGTAACGACATTTCTATCAATAGATATAATCAATTAAGAAAGTTAAACACAAATGTGTTATGCGGGGGTGTCTGCTATTTTATTTTAATTGAAGATTTCCTATCATGATTTAGAGTGCAAAAATGTTCACAACCCGATATGTTAACTTTTAACAAGCGCCCGTTATTTTCGCGCTATCCAGTTAACTGCACTCGAAGGAGGAAAACCGGGACTGCTTCTTCCCATCAACTGATCCCCAGTAATAGGCAAAAAACAAAGCGGCGTAACGAGAGCCCATCTCCTCTCCAGCACAACACGGGTACCCTCTTCCCCGTGACACACCCGGGATACAGAAGAGAGAGAGTTAAACAAAGGTGATCAAAAGGTAGAGAGGAAGAGAGAGGGGAGAGGGAATAATCCTTCACTCACACACAAACACACATTCCGGAAAAACGCCGGATGTGACAAAAATGCGACACAGGAAAAAAAGCACGGGAGGGGAGGGCAGGCCCGAGGAAACAAAGCAGCAAGCACCGACAGAATAAACATGGACAAGAGAAAAGAAAACCCCCCACAAGGAAAAAACCTACACTGCAAACAAACAAGGCGAGACTACGAGAAGGGGGAAAAGAAAGAGAATACATATACGTACAACAACAAAAACGACAACGGTAGAACTAACAGGGAAGGCAGAGGTAAGGAACGAAGAGATGAACAACAAGAGAGAAAGAAGCCAGAGGAGGAAGAAGAGAAATGATTTTTCTGGAAAGGAGTAGTAGGAGGAGGAAAAAGACTTCCATGGCATACTAGAGACACGTCTCGACCATTGGAGGGGGGAGGGGCTGTCCCCCCGGCGGCACATGATGCCACCATCCTATTTCCTGGGGTAGCGATGACGGTTGGCAGCATTAAAGGGAACGAAGAAGTTGAGGAGCAGAATCGTTTTCCAATACCGAAACCCGGGGCTCCAATCACTAGCAGACGGAGGGGCTTATCTGGGGCGGCCGAGCGTCGTTTGGGCGGCCCCATATCTGCTGCCGTCCCCCCTCCGTCCTCAGATCCGAGCCTCAAAGCCTTCCCTTTTCCCACACGGGTTGGGGTGATGGATAGATCTAATCCTCCCCTCCATCCCTCCGTCCCTCGTTCTCTCTCTCCGCCACCCCCCCCTCTCTCTCTCGTGTTTCCGAAAGTTTCCAGATTTCTCTCCTCCCTCCCCTGCCGTTCCATTTTTTTTGTTCTTCGCTCCCTTTTATTTCTGGTTTTGTTGTTTCAGTTTCCTCCCCCGATCGTATGGACGGCGTGTGTGCTGAGAGGGCGAGTTTATGGTTTGGGGAGCCGTGTCGTTTTTGAGAGCTGTTTAGTAGACTAAACAGCTGAGTTTAATTGTCCGGGCTTGACCAGTCCCTTCGACCCCTTTGGAGTCGGTTGTTGATGATGTGGCTCGAGGAGTCTGGAGGAAATTAGGGTCGTCCGTTTGCCTCTGGTGCGGTGGCCAATGAATCGAGAAAAACTTTTTCAAAATATTTCGAACTTCGAATTTAAAGTATAGGGTTTAGCTGGAAAATAAAAATTTGCTCACTTTATACGGTATCCAATCGCAGCAACTCAACGTCAACTTGAGAGGGATTTTGAGTGTACACAAAGAAACCTGACCGGTCTGAGAATATTTCACTTTTGCTTTCCAAATGCTGTTGCATGATACATACCGAAGGCACCTTAAAAATTAGTTCTCTTTGGCGATGTTTGGTATTTAACCCTCAAAGTGGTTTCGTCGAGATATCTCGTCCATCAAAATCTGACCAATTTTCCCAATGGCGAGGTAACTCGTCATCTAGGTAGTGCCGACTTTTTTATGATGACAAGATCAAGATATGGTCAGTTCTCGTCTAATGACGAGAGACGACGAGATCTTGATAGACAAGATATTTCATCCATCAAGATCTGGTCAGTTTTGCAAATGTCAAAATACCTCATCGAAACAACCACCAGGAGGGTTAATCTAACTGGTGTTGAACAATCAATTACCATATATCGAATCGAATTTCATTCCTTGAAATTTTTATTGGAAAAGTGCTGAAATCGTATTTGAAAACAAGCCAACTGACGTCCCGTTCAGAATACATAAAGGAAACACTTATCACCACAGAAACACTACCGCCAGCTAAATTTAGCTTAACAGAAAATGCCAGAAGTGAAATGTAAACTGCGGCAATTTTAACATAAACGAGGTAAATTCATGTACAGTTCGGTTTTTTGTCCAATCTGGGGAAGATCATGCAGACATCGAGTCTCTGTTGCAGTTGAAGTGGCTATGAGTTTTTTACTGTTACTTTTTAATGTACTGCATGACATCGTTTTAACCTTTTTGAAAATGTAAGTAACGTACTGGTAAAATGAGTAACAAAGTCGGTTTTTATAGTTTAATTATGGAAGAATTACTTTGAATAGGAGTAACTAAGCGGGTTTTTTTTACTTTGGGCTAATGAATTCGAAATGTAAATGCTCTAGTTGTTCAATAAAACAAACCACCCATTCTGCAGAGTTCATTCTATCTATAATAAGGTCTCACACAGAAATGTTTGAAGTAAGAATCTATGACAAGATGCCTCAGAAGCGGCTGTCGAAATTAAACTGAATGAGATGGTGGTTTACTGTAATAAAAATATAAAAAATATAGATATATAAAACAAAGGATGTCAAAACTGAATTCCCATTCTGAGACATCCTGTCCTTGAAGAAGGTTCATCTTACCCAAAATCATTGGAACGTGATTCTGACCATCCACCAAATTCCACCATTTGCAGGGT
Organism: Meta bourneti; assembly: GCA_933210815.1. Taxonomy (NCBI): domain Eukaryota; kingdom Metazoa; phylum Arthropoda; class Arachnida; order Araneae; family Tetragnathidae; genus Meta; species Meta bourneti. Next base: position 87,856,749 of record OW119929.1, read on the forward strand.
CGATGTAGCCCGGTTGGAAGAGTAGCGGATCAGCTACCGATGGTTTGCGAGTTCGAAACTCGGCCCAACCAAAGACCGTCTTGTGGAGGATCGTGCATGTTAAATTGGTCGTTGCCTCAAATGTGGTGTTGTGTGGATGTTTGTATAGTGACAGCCAGCCCAGGTGCTGACCTTGTCATCTGACCGTGGTTCAAAATTATGAGGTGGTATCCTCGGATCTTTTCCTTCGAGATAAATACCGGACCTTAAATAGACTTTTGTGTTGCTCCAGTGAGAGGTTAATTCAACTACCTACCTGAACTTTCGCTAACTATATAAGCCTCAAATTTCTTAAAGATATTAATTACCAAGTTCTTAAACTGGTAACAAGCATACCCTTAATGGAACCCCACAGTATATACATATTGTACGTCAAAAGACAGTTGTGTAATAGTAATGGTTTTCCTAAAGTCATAACAGTAAAATTTTTTGTACTATTTTGTACTAATTTTTTGTACTATGATTACAAACATTTTCTTGTAGTTGTTAAAAGAGTCATCTAACTGGTATTGTTATAGCGTTTGTCACCCAGGATCAGGGTTCAATCCCAGTTTGTAACCCTATTTTATAATTTCGACTCCAAAAAGTTGAACGTGAAAACATTTGTATCATATAAATGTTCTGTACAACTATTTTTGCAATCTCCAAATCTTTAAAATTTTATTTTATTATTTTGAATCAAATTACTATAAAGTTTTTTAATGAAACGTAGACCAGTTCCCTCTCATAAAGCAAATGGGGCCGTGGTAGCCCGGTTGGAAGATTAACGTATTAGCAACCAGAGGGTTGCGAGGTCGAATCCAACAAAAGACTGTCGTGTACAAAGGAGGCTGGTGCACGTTAAATCCGTCGTGGCCTCGAATGTCCTCACGTTGGCGTGGTGTGGAAGTTTGGAGGGTGGGATGCCGACTCAAGTGCTGCCTCGTCATCTGACCGTGGTTCAAAATTACGTGGTGTCTTCGGAGGTTATAGCCTGTTGTGTTGCTCCAACGTGACTTTAATTAAAATACCTTCCTACCATACCTCATAAAGCGAAATGTGGCAAACGTCATGGACTTTTAGTGAAAGATGGTCGAAATATGCCCATTTTAAAAGCCTATTTTCGGGTCAACAGAATGGAATTTTCAAAACATTACTCAATGTTTTTTACTTCTACTAGTTTGCTTTTAACGAGGGTCGGTGTACAGCGCCCCAAGCAACCGTCTTAGTAACTACAACCCGTAACACAAGCGCCCACACACGCAGACGTATCGAAAATCCTGACAGCCGCTAGCAGAGGTGTTTCGTCAATCCAGTTTTAGCCGTGCGTTAAAAACTACCATCCCAGTGAAGATAGATTTACTTGGATTACATTTTTTTATTTCCAATGACAGGACAAAGCAGTAATTAAGGAAGACATGAAAACAGTACAAATTACAACAATCAGAACTTGAATGATAAAACAGGAAAACGAAAGAGTTAATGACCGAAGTTATTGTCCCACTTTTACACGAATTACAATAATTTAAATATAACTAGTGTTGGTGCATTTAGTCGGTCAGCACTTTTAATACATATGTGGTGTTCTTTATTGACAAGAACATTTTGATTGTAGGAATTTAACTTTCCTGGTGGTTGTCTCGACGAGGTATCCTCATCTGCAAAACTGACCAGATCTTTATGGACGATATACCTCGTCATTAACCAGATCTTGTTCTTGTAATCATAAAAAATCGGTAATATCGAGTGACGTTACTAATGACGAGGAATCTCGTCATTAGTAAAATTTTTCAAATCTTGATGGACGAGTTATATCGTCAAAACCACTTTGAGTGTTAATACATTGGGTATGAATTGGTAGAAATTCAAATTTTACTAGAAGCTCTTCCAGTCAATCCAGTTAGCAGTAAGATTTTTGCAGTATCTGAAATTGTTACACAAAGTAACTTCGTTTTTGTCCGTTTGCTTTAAATCTGAACAAACATACATTTTCATCATATACTCATTAAAGCTGTATGAATTAGCTGTACAGTTTTTTAAAAGCTGTATGAACTAACTATACAAGATTAAATATGTATAAAATAATAATCACGTTTAATATCAATAGGTATTACTAGATAATAAGTAACCCTTAAAACAAATGATGTACGGAAAATGAAAATAGTACGATTAGTATACAAGACAATTTAAATGCAAATAATCGATTCAAATTCAATCCCTGAAACCCATTCCAAGTGAACAAAAATAATTCAAAGCTTGCGAGAGATAAAGACATTCTCTTAAATATTTCTCAACGCCCATTTTTTTTCTTGAGTCGTCGGGTAGGCGAGAGAAAAGGAAGAAAAAAAGTGAAAGTCGTAACAGCATTTCGATCAAAAGAAACTTGTCATCATTTCTTGTACAGATGCCTCCCCAAGAGAAGTGGGCAAAAAGCGAAGTGACAACGGAACCGATACTGGAAGTTCAGATTGATCGATCAAACTGTATATATCCCCGGCAGATTCCGGCAACAGTGGTGTATAAAATATCTGACAAAATAGAAAACACCTTGTATGGTTTGTTTCTTTGTTTATTCAAACACGCAATCTTTCTCAATCAATTATATGTCCACCTAGAATTTGTTTTCGCGTAATATTTCTTCATATGATAACATAGATTTGATGGCTTGGAAATCCTGCATTAAACATAACTATGCTAAATAGAGATTATATTTGTTGTATGGAGTATTTATTAGATTTCTTTGGGGACGGTATGTATTAATGCAACCCCGGTTCAATTGAGAAATTAAATATTTCAATTCAAGATTAGAGAAATATCAACTAATTTTAGAAGAATTAAGTGATCAGATGATGTAACATATACATAGCCTTTCAAGATGAATTCTGCCGCAGATGCACGAATAATTATTTACCATCTAAGAACCTTATCCTAAAATTCATTATTTTTTTGTTTAAAACCTATTTGATAGTTGCAATTATGACCTAATTTCCGCTAATTTTTGCTTTATTTCAAATTAAAAAATATTTCCGTAATTAAACTATATTATTTTGAATGTATTTATAGAAACAAATATTCACATTATGCGAAATTAAAAAATGTAATTTATGTCATTAAAAGGGAGTTTGTGTCGTCAAATTTCCAATCTCATAAGTACGAACCCTGGTTTCAATTTAGTAGTTTTTTATTTTATTTTAAATCCTATTGTTCACTGTGCTTGTGAGAAAGTGTTATTTTGAATCAGAGTAATATCGAGAATACTATACCTTAACAATAATTAAAAATACTGCACTGAACTATCCTGGGATATTGCATAACACGATGAACATCATCGTCAGAAATACTCATAAGTAAAAATAATGTGTTTATAAAGGTGTAATAATGTATTTTTTTCTTATGAAAGCATTGGCATTGCAGACTATACCTATCCATTGTTCTCTGTCATCACTCTGATTTCAACTGGATTATGAAGTGATTAATTAATGGGGTTAGTTGAATTGAGTTTCATGGTGTGAGAACCACATTTGATCCAGCTGCGACAAAAAAGTCAAATAAATTGGCATATACACACAAGAAAAATTTTACTGACACAGAAGATAATGAAATACATTCAGGGAGGAATCAGACTTGACGTAATTAATTGGCTAAAAGTTGAACCGCATTACAAAGGCTTTCTTAATTTAATCACTTGGCTTGTTTATGAATCTTTCTTAACCCAATTGAAGAGTGATTAGGTTTAAGAATGAGTCTCAGATTATTTTTAGTAAGTGATTGGAAAACATCGCTAGATATGCATAACGACTCAATAAATTTGATATATTTTTATAGCATGAAGACAATGTTAACAAATATGTTCTTAAAGTTTCAATAGCATTTGATAACAAGGGTCTTTACTCAATCGATATATTAGATTGATTGTCATAAAAATAACTAGTTACGTTAATTTGCGCTGCTACGATACGTCAATTTGTTGTTTTCTAATCCCCTTGGTCACGGTATAACCTAGACCATATTTCACAGCGGCTGATTCCTGATACACCGGGAACTGTCCCACAGAGACACCAATACATTCTAAAATATGGGAAGGAGTTGATTGGGTTGTGGAACTTAAACAATTTGGATAATTTTCCTCTCACAAAAATCTTGTGTGCCCGTTTCTAAGTTTTGTCAGAGAACTCTGGTGTAGTCTTGAACCTTTAAAACGAAATAATAATCCAGGTTATATAAAATCCAGTCGATATAATAACTCTAATACAGATTTTGAATGTGTGTTTGTGTGAATTTCAGTTTAATCCCATCAGTTTCAATACACGCTGTGCTTGATTCTTAAACGGTATTTCAAACTTAATTAGCCCTCGTGTAATAATAATGACCGTATAATAGCAAACAACATCAGCAAATGCCACGTTTGAAATCATTTCATAATGCACTTCTCTGAAATGTTATGTTTCACCACTAAAATCACAAATTTATTGTCCTTTAAACACATCGAAGTAAGTTAAGCACTGTTATAAATTAAGCTGAGATAAATTCATTTTCATGGAATAAGGACAATAGCATTTATTTTAGGCTATTTTTCTGCTCTTTAACAATAAATGACAGCAAAATTCACCAATTGAAAAGTTGCATTATGACAATGTAATTAAAATAATACACTGTTAAATACCATTTGATAAATTACTAAGCACTAAACAGCCAAGAACTCCTTCATTAACACATAACGAGGCAAACAATGTGACATGATAGTCAACAACATATGCACAGTAGCAGCAAAATTCGTCAAATGAAAAGTTGCATTATGACAATGCAGTTAAAATAATAGTGTTAAATACCATTCGATACATTATCAAGTCATCCAAAAACTCGTACGTTAACACATTAAGAGGCAAACAATGGTACCAGACAGTCATTAACAAATGGCAAGTAACAGCAAAATTGGCCAATTGAAAAGTTTCATTATGACAATGCAGTTAAAATAATAGTGTTAAATACCATTCGATACATTATCAAACACTTAACAACAGCCACAAACTCCTAGAACAAAGAGGCAAACAATGTAACCAGACAGTCATCAAATAATTGCACAGTAATTGCATCCAATCAAATTAAAAATTAGCAAGAAATCTCAGGATTATAACCCGAATCAAAAAGGTAAACGAGATACAATTCAACACAGCACAACCATTAAGAAGAGATATTGCTTATTTCTTCCATTCCCAAATGCGAAATGAAAGAATCATGACAAAATAAGCACACTCTGTAATCCCCTTTAATCCATTAGCCCCATTGAGGAGGAAGTTTTTTCCGTGGGCTCAGACTTGTGCAGTTTGAAAAGTCTCAGAAATCTCCAAGCCTGGACTTGGACCACACGTGTCCTGAAGACTCCAGTCCTCTTCGGAATCTTCTCGTGTCACAGTCCCCTAAAGTCTCCTGGGACTGAACCACGTCACGAAAGAACGAATATATAAAGAAGAAATATATATATACACACACACATGGGCACCAAAAAAGGGGGTATAAAAAAAGAATGGGAGAACATTATAAATGGAGTTTCGTTGGAAGGAACAGTGGGGCATCTTTCATTTTTGCCCGGGCGTTCGCTTTGACAGTTTCGGGGTAGTGACATTTTAGCGGTGCGTTTGGATATTTATTGGTGGACATTTTTTGGTCGCTGCTGCTGCCACGGGGCTTTTCGGAGTGAGAGCACGGGTGGGCGCATATCTCATCCGGAGTCTTTCTGATTGGTCCTGACAGGGGGTGGGGGAGAGGAAAAGTTGACTCCGGCTCCTAAACAGATGAGGAAGAAAAAAGTGGGATTTGCGGAGGTTTTTCATCTTTTCTCCGTCCTCATTCTCCCGAGTGGTTGAGGCGGATTTCGTTCTGAATATTTAGTTCTTTTTTTTAAATGCAGTAGTGTAGTCACACTTCACACACGAAACGCACTCTCTTTTCTACTTTGTTCGCATGGTAGAAAATCGGTATAGTAAGGTGCTTCAAATCACCCTTTCAATCAAAAGAATTTAGACCCTCAGAAATGTTACTAAACTCATATTTTAGGTAGCCATAAATAAGTTCTGTGCGAAAAAGAGCAGCGTTACGATTCACAGAACAATGAAAAACAAACATCATTGGCTTATAAGTGAAACACTACAAAATTTTTTAAATATGAGGTTTTTGCTTTTCTGGACTATAATGGAATGATTTTTAGACTGCGGAAGTCCAAGTAAATTTTGCATGAAAGTTAAATTTCTTCTTGCGAAACGCACTTATTGAATATAGCCATAGTGAATAGAATTTTACCCCTTCGTTTTCTCGTAACAATGTCTTTCGACTTAATGCGTTTCACTTGTAAGCCAACCATATATGGTCCTGTTTTTAAAAATTAATTTAATATGTTTGCAAAGCACACAGGTAAAGGATATTCATTTAAATCCCTATTACTTTATGAAATTTTATTTATTATATAATAGCAATATATGTCTTCACTTGAAAATTCAATTTTTCCATCCTGTCACAACTCGAGACATTGGTTTTGTTGCTTGCTGTATTATCCTATTTGTGAAAGCTTAGAACTTAATTTTGTCGTGTAAAAAATCTTTGCTCAATTCCTTATTGGAGTTTTGGGTCTAATTCTGATTCTTACAGTAAAGTATGTCCAAGGAAAGGAGACTTATTGTACAATCAATGAGTGAACTCGATGCTTTTTACTTTAAATAAATTAGACAAATATTTGATATAGATTTTTGGTACACTCATTTCATAATTCCCAATACAGGGTAGTAATAAATTATTCATCTGACCGAACTTGACTACAGCACAAACATGCGTTGTGTAAAGAGAGGATTAAGCAACGAATATGTGTAGTGTTATAAAAGTAAAACTTGTAGAATCTCAAATTCACAGTAGCACTTTTTCAAAGTAGCACTAATAGCTCGTTTCGTTGCTCCCAATGTGATGTTAATTCAAATAACTACCTACCTCGAAGTAGCATTTATTGTTTTTGTAATAATTTTTCGAAGCACAGTTCTTTGAAACCCAGTGATTCATTTGTAACAACCATTTATATTAATGGACCACACAAATACCCTCTATACAAAATCACAACAAAGTGATACTCAATCTTCAATAAAATCCCATAGCCTTACGTAAATATAAAAATACGGGAAACCTTGAACAACTCGAAAAGAGAGATCTATTCATAATCCCTGTGTTATATAATTGTGAAAGCTGCATCCCTTGATAGAATATAATAGCACCAAGATTTTTTAAAAGGTATTGCTTTGTGGGTGGGTAGGTATTTAATTAACATCGCACACTGGAGAAACACAGCAGGCAATTATTGCTTTGTGGGGAAAAGGCTGTAAATAGAATTTGAATTATACTCACTGTTATTTTGTATTTTTTTAATGTACCTTTCCGAAGTGATGACAGCTCTTCATTGTTGAAAACAGTTTGGGTTCGCGACACCACAGAACTCCGGTTTCTTATTTTCTAGAAAATGCTCACATGCACTGGCATGTAAAACTTAAGGAATAGTAAGGTTTTCATCTTACTTTGTAGTACAGTGACCTGGATGTGTGAAAATGATACAAAAGGCACGTCGGAATCACCCAACCGATAAGTATAGGCAAAACGATATCAAAACAGAATCAAATAGTAAAAGTCTTTGAACTGAAGTGGTGACATTACACTGGGTCACATGAGGCAGACATGTAATTGGAAACTTAAAAAAGAGGGGATGCAATTTGTAAGCTGTATGACCACTCGAACACTGATGTAGACTTTTCACCGTGTTTGATACTGAGAAGGTAGGTAGCTTGTTGAATTTACGTCCCACTATAGCAACACAACGGGCTATTGGTGACGGGCTGGGATCAATCCCGAAGGGAAAGATCCTAGGACGAATCCTCGTAATTTTGAACCCATTCAGATAACGAAGTCATAATTAAGCTAGCACCCCACTTTCCAAACTTCCACGCTATGCCAACGTGAGGATATTTGAGGCCACGACATATTTAATATGCAATCGCCGCCACGTACACGACAGTTTTTGTCTGCAACGAGTCTCGAATTCGCAACCCTCCGGTTGTGAATCATCGACTCTTCCAACTGGTCTCATGGCCCTTGATACTGAGAATGAGGTTGTGAATGGAGCTCCTGCTGCAGTAAAATCCATTTCTCGGCCAAAGCCTCTGACGTCACGATTCGAAAATTTGAATATGCACCAACTTTCTGCAATTTGTACTCTACCATGCAAATCACCACGGGCTGTTTCTTTTAATTTCAAGGTCATAACCTTTAAAAAACAGTTATGTTCCTTTACTATCCTGGTGGTTGTATCGTCATTAGAAAACAAACTGCCAGATCTTGATCTAGTCATCATCTATCAAAAAATCGGCAATATCTTGATGATGAGATATCTTGTCAGTAGTAAAATTGGTCAGATCTTGATGATGAGATATCTTGTCAGTAGTAAAATTGGTCAGATCTTGATGGACGAGATAACTCGTCGAGGGTAAAGTTTTGCACGTAAGTGTATAATCCGTTTCCCTTTCTATAAACTAGTAATCTCTGTCGCAACCCCCTATAAAGTTCGCCACCGAAAGTAGTGAACCTTATAGACTTGTTTACGGTGTAATAGCGAAACTTGGTCAGATAAAGAGATGCAAATCTTTTTAAGACCCGGGGCTCCAGGAAATCCATAGTCCCTCGCATTTACCTGGTACAGACACCCCATAATCTTCCCAACGATCTAAACAAGTTGCGAGGAAAACTCACCCAGAGAGGGTCCTATTCCTTCATATTAACTTTCATGGGTCTCCCCGAACGAACCAAACAAAGCCATATAAAGACGGCGCAAACAAATAAACCAAAGGGAGCTATAAAAGCCGGGTAAAAACAAAGTAACGCCAGAAAATCCCTACCGATCCCAGATTTTCCTTCCCTTACTCTTGGTTTTGCTCTGTAATTAGTCGCGAGGCACACACAGGAAAGTATTGCCATCATAGAAACTCCCCCAACTCTCGTTTGGCCGGCCCTTTTTCCTAAAGTCACGATCCTTCCTCCAACAATACGACCTCCCTCTTTGAACGACCCTAATTCTTTCTCTTCTTCTTCCACCCTCAGTTTCTCGCAAAAAGTCGTTTGCCCCGAGACGTGACACCAGGCCAGATGATCGCAGTTTGGGCTGTGTGTGCCTGAGTAAAAATCGTAAAAGCTTTTTTTTTTCTTGTTGTTGCCCTGTTTTAGTGGTGGACGGGCAGCCCTCATAAGAGGGAAGACTATAGTGGTTGTTGTTTCTTTCTTTCCTCTCTGGGTGAAACAAAGTTTCCCAGCCCCACCCTCATCAACCAGAGAATTACTTTCGGCCTCTGCCGAGCGGTTTTAGGATCCTCCGAATAGAGCCCTTTTTTCTCCTCTTCGGATATAATAATATCCGGAGTTTTTATTTCGGATTTCGCCGGCAAACTTGGATAATGGATCATATTTTGCGTCGGTGGAAAGTTTTAGGGGACCCTGGAATTCTGCTCACAGTTTTAAAAACGGTAATTGCAAATAACTTCGGCGGTGTCGGCTGAAGAACAGAAATTTTGAAAGTATTGTTGCTGGTGTATTCAGGTTTTCTATTCAGATGTACTGTTTGAAATTAGAAACGAAATTCTTAATGTATTGTGAATAATAATAGTAACTTTAATTCAATTACCTACCTATCTTAAAGCATTGTGCTTGTAACCATAGACGTAAGATGTAAATAGACTGAGCGTTGCTATTGAGGGGAGCTTCAAAGTGACCAACACGTCGACTAGTAGTCACGTGACTATTCTGTGAAAAATTTACTTGGTTGGTCGATTTGGCATCTTATCGCCTCGTATGGCGATAGAACATCTAATGACAAGATAGGTGTTTGAACACGCATTTCTATAGACTGACAATGACGAAATCGCCAAAGTCTACTACTAAGTCGCTTGGACCAATCGAATCATGAATCAATGAATGGGCGTCTTCTCCCTTCCCGTAAACCAATCAGATGATGAATGTTCGGTTTCACCCAGCTGACGAAAGTTGTCTAAGGGTCACGTTACTACTAGTTTTGATCACATGATAATAGGCACATAAAAGGATACCATTGCTCACTCTACTTCTAAATGTCCTCTATACTAGAAATCTGTGAGTTGCAGGCGGCTCAGGTTTGGTTCCTTTGTACCACAAAACCCAACCAAACATCCTCTTCAATCTTATTTGTGTGGTTTTTTTTAATTTTTACTGTACCTCTATGATTTCTTACACATAACTAGATGCTAGTTATAAATAGTTGTAAAAAGCAAATACCCGGTAGATGGGAACATTATTCCTTCTCTCCTTCTTTGGTTCCTTGCGTATTCTCCAGATATACTTATCTCTATAAATTCTAACTTCCTGTAAACTTATATTTGAAAGAAAAATATGCAGTTCGTTTATAGATTTAAGAAAATGGAAAATATAATGAAAAGTTGGATGATGTGGCTTCTATGGGACCAAGGGATCGTTTTTGACCATTCTGTGCCAAACACAAGACATACATCCTATAACTGACATACACACACAAGGAAAGCTTTACTGACACAGAAGGGAAAAATACATCCAGGGAGGAATCCAACCTGCGCGGGCTACAACTCGCAGGTTGCTACACAGAGGAAATACAAAAGTAGAAGGCGCAATGGTAACCTTTTTATGTGCCCAGGATCATATGATCAAAACTAGTAGTAACGGGACACTTAGACTACTTTCGTCTGCTGGATGGAACCTGAAATCCATCATATGATTGGTCCACGGAACGGGAGAAGACGCCGCGCTCTATTGATTCGTCATCTGATTGGTTCATTGACTGATCATCTGATAGTACTAGACTTTGGGGATTTCACCACTTTTGTCATCACTCTATAGAAATGCGCATTCCCACACACTGTCATAAGATGTTCTATCGCCAAACGAGGCGATACGATACCGAATCAGTCTACCAAGTCAATTTTTCACAGAGCAGTCACGTGATTACTAGTCCAGATGTTCGCCCAGTGGACAAACCAACTAAGCCGCTACAACTGCAATATAATGACAGAGAATAGTGCAAAACTAAAGCCCCCCAACTATAAAGTAATATATGGCAGGAAACATCCCTCCACCTTGAGAAGTATAAAAAGAGAGCCAGCAAGAAGAAAAGAAGATTCAAGAAAAGATCGATGGCACAATAATAAGCAACCAAACTGAAGTCATCCCATCACTTCCTCATGCACGAAGGATCGATGCTCGCCAGATCTCCGGGATGGAAGTTTTGAACTAAAAATTCGGGATTAGCCGGGCTTCACGCGCCGTCGAGTCGTTTGATGATCACGTGCGGGACACCGCCCTCCCTTCTAAAAAACCCCCCTTTCCCGCCTCTTAATGAGTGTTCTCGGGATCTTTCTTTCTCCTGGGGAGAGATCTCCCACCTGTCACGGAGCCTCCGTCACTCACGGGATGTCACTTTCTTAACAAGGAGTTGAGGGAACGGGGGCCTCGATTCGCATAAATGTGCAAATCTCTCGCTTACGACTGAGGCAGGGACTTAAGAAGGGGATCGGTAGGCCTCAAGACACGTCATTTTTAGCTATTAAAGAAATAGCTGTTTGATCAGGTTTAATCTTCCAAGTAGTTTCGACGAGATATCTCGTCAATGAAGACCTGATTTTTTTTGCTAATGACGAGATATCTCGTCTCATCGAGATTTTGCATTTTTTTATGATGACGAGTTTTTCTAAGGACGAGAATATCTTGCCCATCATGATCTGGTTAATTTTGCTGACGAGATACTTCGTCATGACAACCACCAGGAGGGTTAACCAGCCCGTCAACAAAGGATAAAGTTCCGTAATATAAAGGACCATTCAATTAAGATAAATAAATTGTAGCGAATAGATTGATCTTAGGTCCGGAGACCAGAGAAGGCCAAACATTTTATCAGGTCCTCACACCTGAGTATGGCACTCCGAATAGGTTTATCCTGCACGCAGACCAGATACGGCCTTCCAAATATTTTTAACAGACCTGCTTACGAGATATGGCCCTCTGAATATGTAAACGGGCCCACTAACCTTATATGCTCGACCGCATAGGTTTAAACGGCCTAAAGATTAGATATTGATATAGGTATTCTTAGAGAATGTTCATTCATAAAAAGTGAATATTTAAAAAAGTAGAGGAGAAACTACAAATCTACATTCCACGATATCTACTCTTTTGAATTTTTAACATTCTTATTCTAAATTTTATATAGTTGTCCCAACTTTTAAATGAGACACCCCAAAAATAAATGAAATTTAAATCAAAGTATAATAAATAATAATGTATACGCAGATGAAAATTTACAACCAAGAAGTCGTTTAAAAGGGCATCTAAACGTTCAGTTCAGCTTGATCAGTTTCTTATTCGTGAGGTTTCGTAACACAACTATTTCATGTAAAATGTGTTGTCATAACTCTTTATTTTGTTTATACAGATCTTTACTTATATTATTAATTAATTTTCATATCTGGGAGGTTTCGTAGCACCCCAGTTGTTTCGTACAAGTATGTTGTCAGAACACTTCATTTTGTTTATATAGATCCGTACCCAATATTATCAATTATTTTTCTTATTCGCGAACTTTCGTAACACCCCAGTTGCTTCGTATAACTATGTTGTCAGAATTCTGGTTTATACAGATTAAATTACCAATGTATTTGAAATATTAATATTTGATGTTGGGAGCAACAACAAAATATTGTGATGTATGTAGGCACGTGAATGATTGTGGCAGTGTTGATATTAGTTACCAAGGCAATGTGCAGTTAACTTTTTCAGTTAAACAATTTTTCTACTTAGTTTCTTTCTCATAAATCAAATTATAGACACTCTGTATGAAATAAAAACTCTCGAGAAGCTTCTGTACTTGAAAAATATTAGCGCAATAGAATATTTAATCTTGTGTTTTGACCGTAAAGGTTCAAGTTGGTGGTCGTATATAAAGAACATATTCCGCAGTGGCTGCAATTGCTCAGTGGGTTGCCCACTGAATCAGCAATCTAGGAATTGAGGTGCTATTCTTCCCTGGATGTATTTCTCTCGTGTCAGTAAAACTTTCTTTGTGCGTCTATGCATTACTTGACGACAATTTATAAGCGGATCCTTGAGATCAAGCACACAAATCAGAATACATGTGTACTCAATCAATCAAGATTCCGCAAACCCAAAATTTCTAAATCTTCATTAAAATTTCTTCTCATCATTAAAATAAACGTTATTGCTGATCCCGTAGGAAACCATCAATAATTACTTTGTCCAAATAGGTATTTAATTAATCAGACCTTTAGCGACTTCAGGATTCTTCTTATGCTAAAACAGAGTATCGTGTTTCTCGTTGCAAATGACCCTCCAAGTGTGAATATTAACGTAACAATTGAATCTAAGCAGACGGGTACATGCGCTTTTTTAAATGAGTCAATTAGAAGAGTACATGCAACAAGCGGTATATTGTGTAAACTTAATTCAATTGATAATTAGTAGCAATTTACCATTAATTTCAAGAGTGAATTAGTTTTGCCAGATGCACATCAAAGAGAGGAGAAATCATTACATTTGAACCCAACCATTACAAATGCGGTTTTTAAACGACTGAACGATTTCGGAATTCATGAGTGAAACAATTGTTCCTGATAGCTGAGGTCTCATTTTGAGGCGTTAAGAAATTTTATTGTAACATAGGTAAAATAAAGTAATATTTCTCCTTGTTATAAAAGAAATCTTTACATATTGTATAACACTTTTACACTAACGGCCCTACTATTTTATTATATCGTACTTAGCGCGAGTCAGGAAAAGAAACCTGATTCGCAAGTAGTTTACAAAGGTCATATGATTATACCATAATCACCTGGACAACTTAAAAAACTCATTACAAGTAAATTATTACTATTGCAGTTTACAAATTTTAAATACTCATATTATTGTTCGATAACAGTGATATGTATTTTTGAATTACAAAGCGCTATTGGGAGAGAAATAAGGTATTGACTTAAGTTTGCATTAGAAATGTGCGATGTAATAACGACAGTTTCAAAAATTTTTAACTTCATAGTATGTCTTGCGATAGTTGAAAAATGTGTCTATTTGATATTGTTTACTTTGTTCTAAATAGAATGACAAACTAAATATTATTAAAGGTTGCGAAAATCTTACCGTGATGAATTATTCTTTTATAATTGATACTAAAATTAGAATAATTTTTCTTGAAAAAACGCCTTGAAATATAAAAAGTGCATTAAATTGTTTTCTGGTATTTCACGAAAGAATTCCGACTCAAAACGAAAACAATATTGTATTAATTTTAAAGCTCTGGTGTTAGTTCATTGTAATACATATGGTATAAGAAAAGCTTCATAAAATTGTTTTACTGAAAGGTTATACCCCAAGAAGTCTGAAATTCAACTTTCTTAACATCCGTGTATAAATATACATATTATTTTAATAGTCTATAGCAATAATTTTAATTTAACAGGACAAATGGGCATGAATGATTTAACGGATTCTGAAAAGATATTTGTTGTGATATCAACATATTACCAACGAAAGTGATTATACAAATTTTAATTCAGTGCTGTGATTTGGGTAAAATGTCAATCTTATCAGAAGTCTTTTATTTTTATAGTTTTCTAAGGCTTCAAAACTTTAAACCTTTGACAGAAAGAGTTATAGTGGAATTTTTGCATTGGGAGTACGATGTACCGTCGGCTTACATAAAATTATATCCCAAGTTTAATTGGATAAACTAAATATCGTGTTTATAAATAATTCAATTAAGAACATTGTTGTAATTAAAATTGTGCCGGCATACCCCTTTACTACTGCTTCGGTGATTATTTTTGGATATATATATATATATATATATATATATATATATATATATATATATATATATATATATATATATATATATATATATATTATATATATATATATATTATATTATTATATATATTATATATATATATATTATTATATATATATATATATATTATATATATATATATATATATATATATATATATCGTGAATCACGTTCTGGTCATGAAAAGCTAAAAACTCGTATCTTGAAGATGTTGACTTGATATGTTTCACTTGTAGGCAACGGTATTTAGTTTCATTTCAGTTTAAATTTAGCAATATAGGCAGTGGACTTCAGCAGTTCAAAGATAACCACATTTTGATCTTGAAAAGCTAACAACTCGTGTCTTGAAAATTTTGACTTTGTATGTTTCACTTGTAAGCGAGATGTTCAATTTTAGCGACATAGACTTTGAGGACTCCCCTGTCTAAAGATCGCCATATTCTGGTCTTGAAAGTTAACTCGTATCTTGAAAATTTTGGCCCGGCGTGTTTCACTTGAAAACTGACAGTATTTATTTTGATTTCAATAGCTAAAATTTAGCGATATAGCCTTAGAGGGGAGACAATCTTTCTAAAGATCACCACATTATGGTCTTTAAAAGCTAACAAATCGTCCTGAAAATTTTGCCTTTGTGAAACACACCAAGACAAAATTTTCAATAGTTGATGGCACTAGTTCAATGTAAGCAACGATATTTATAATTTATGTAACGATATTTATATATAAGCAACGATAATTTCAATAGTTTAAATTTAGCGATGCAGATTTAGAGGATAGATAGATAGATATTTCACCAGTCTCACCACATTTTGGTCTTGAAAAGCTGACAATTCATATCTTGAAATTTGTGATTTGGTGTATTTCACTTGTAAGCCGATGGTATTTAATTTAATTTCAATAGTTAATATATTTGATCGATATATTTGATGGTACGCAATGAAAATAAATCTTACAATCGATGCCTATAACTTGGATACAATTATTCATCCCATATCTTCGTGTCACTGACACCCCACCGACTTTCTTTCCGTGCTGCTGAAGAATATAATCTTCGCCAAGTAAAATTAAAGAAACCCGACCATTCCAACGGCAGAGATCTGGAAGGAGTTGACGTGGTATCTATGCTCTTCGGGAAGACTTCCCGTATCAGTGGGAGAAAAGTGTAGTCCCTGTACAGGTATGTGTACACAGAAGACTAGGACGGGGTGTTAACTGATAATGCCCTGTAGCCCTTGTTGATGAGCCTGTCTGGGAGCTCGCTGATGATAATCAGAAAGGCAATCACCATGGTAACCCTTCCACGTTAAGAGGATGGAGAGGAATCTTTCTCTCTCTCTCTCTGCCTTCAACTCCAAAGGAAGGAGGCGGCTAAACAATTAATGGCAGTGCAGAACATGCCAAACGGACTTTGAAATTACCCTCTTCCCTCACTCGCTTTTTCTGTTTTTTTATTTTATTACTTTTTTCTTCCTTCCTTGGCTGAAGTTTTTTTCTCCCCTCTTCGTTGTGTATATTTTAACCTGCAGGGTGGTGGGAAGTTTTCAGTTTTCTTCCGTCTCTTTCTTATTTTTTTCTTGCTCTTTCCTTTCTCTCTCTCTCTCTCTCTTGCCTCGTTATTATTATTTGGTAATTTTATTTTCTTCATTTCTTTGCGCGCGGGAATATTTTTCCGAGACATTTTCCCTCCCCGTCCCTCCATTTTGTTTATTGCTGTTATCATTTTTCTGCATTGCCTTCCGGGAAATTTTTTGACTTTAATGTATAGAGCCGCTTCGGAAAGATGCAAAAATCAGCATAATTTTTTCCTGCTTCTTTCTCCGGTGCCCCGCTTTTGTGTGGAGCCGCGTTCGTTTCCTACGTGCTAAGGTTTTTTTCCTACGTAATTTTAGGGAGCCGATATTTCATTGCCTTTGATTGAATAGGCCTTCCTCAGTGGCGTGGGGATGGCCTAATCGCTTGTGCGGTGTAGGTAGGCATGCACCTGTGGAAAATGGATTATCTTTCCTACAACTCCATTTCCCCAGAGGAAAGAATTATTAATAATGAAGATTAGTAGAAAAGAAATTCCTTTGTCTTGTAGTTTTTCTGGGGTGAAAAAGTAGTATACAGAAAAGTGATATATAGTGGTAATAACTTATGATTCCAGTAAGTGCTCGTTTTTTTTGCCATATATTGAAATGCTTTACTTTCAAGATTCAGTGCCTTTTTATTTTCCTGTCTTTACACTACTAACTCAGTAGAATTGCTTAATTCATTATTTTAGGCAATTTACTGAATCCAAATTAACAAGTAGCGTCATTTTATTTAAGTGAATAGGACGTAATAAGAATAGCTATTCCTACGAGTGTTTGAATAAGAAGTTTATAACGGTATAACTAGGACTGAGGTAGAACGAAAGGAAATTAAGTTTATTAAATGCAGATTAATTTATCATGAAGTCAATGTCCATTTGAATAAAATGTTGCTACAATTATCTGTTCGTAGGAAGATTTATTTTACGATCTCAAATTTTATTTGTTTAATTATTTTTCAAAAAATTGGTCCAACTTCGTTAAATCTGAATTCATAACATGTTATGGTGCAATATAACTACTTTAAATTTCACTTGCATGTTATGCGAAGCGTACTTAACTGGTATGGTTGATGTGGGTGATTTACTAGTTTACGATGAGCTACTTGATAAGTTTTGATGATATTTAAGAATAACGTTAATTCATTATCGTTAAATTAGAAAGAAAGAGGTTCAAAGATTATCAAAATTTAGTTCATGATTATATATTGCTAAATTTTTCAGTGGAATTTAGTTTCTATTTTTTGTATAACTTTTCCTCAATTTGCAGCGTAGGATTATAATGACTTGCATGAATAAAATGTTCAAAAATCCTAAGATTGCAGAATAGGCATGCAACAATATACACCTCATCCCAAATATGTAAGATTTTATTATTTAAGACACTAAACAAGGTAAAAATGATTAGTTAAAGGTAATATTGTCTCAGTAATAACATGGTTAGGAGCGAATAAAACAAATGAAGTCATTTCAACACACGTGTTGGCATTAATTTCTTAATTCAGCAAAAACTTTAATATTCAAGCACTCTAATAAATAGTAGAATCCTGGCCAGGTGCATGTCTCTCTCTCCTGTGTCTGTAAAACTTTCCTTCTGTATATCCATTTACTTGACATTGTTTGCCGCAGTTTGGCCAAATATGGCCCTTGCGCCTTAAAACCCTATCTAACCAATCCTAATAAATATTTACATGATGAGCATTTCCTGGTAGTCTAGGTGTAGTTAAGAATTTCTATATAATATAGTAAATATGGGGTTTTTTCTTCTAAAGGTCTTAATCCAAAGGACATTGTGGTATAAATATTATTTAAACTCCAGAGGAATCAATTAGGTAGGTAATTGAATTAACATCCCACTGGAGCAACATAACGGACTATTGGCGACGGTCCGGGATCAATCCCGAAGGGAAGAATCCGAAGACACCCCGTAATTTTGAACCATGGTCAGATGACGAGGTTCCATTGAGCTGGCACTCCACTCTCCGAACTTCCACACCATGCCAACGTAAGAACATTTGAGGCCACGACAGGTTTAAGTGCACCAGCCCCCACGTACAAGACCAGAGTGAAGCCAATGTATTGATCAATTGCATCTTTCAGCGGAGAACTCAGCTCCTCCTTTCAACCCTCTAAGTGGTTTCAACGAGATGTCTCGTTCATCAAGATCTGATCAATTTCGACAATGACGAGATGTCTCTTCATCAAGAATGCCGATTGAATTCCGAATGATGAAGATATTGCCTTCTTTTGATGATTACGAGATGATCAGGTCAGTTTTTCTGACGAGATATTTCCTCCATCAAGATCTGGTCAGTTTTTCTGACGAGATATCTCGTCCATCAAGATCTGGTCAGTTTTTCTGACGAGATATCTCGTCCATCAATATCTGGTCAGTTTTTCTGACGAGATATCTCGTCCATTAAGATCTGGTCAGTTTTGCTAACGACAAGATACCTCGTCGAGACAACCCCATCAAGAATCTTAATAAAACATCCGAAAAATGCGAAAGTGCATGGAAACATTATTAAACGAACAGAGCTCTCCATGTATGTGCGCTAAAGCCGCTAGACATATCGTGGTGCATGAGTTAACGTTGGAAAAATTCTATTGGTCAAAAGGTAAAAACTTGTTGGAAGTCATGCAGGGAAGATGTGAGCTTCAGAAGGAATATTACAAGTAGGCCTTTCCAACTTTAAACTAGGCAATTAAAATGTACTTAAGAGAACGTAGGTTGAGTTTTATGGTACAAAAGGGCCATAATTGGCCAAGCTACGCCAAATGAAAGGCAAGGTCAAATAATGAGCATACACGCATTTACTGATAATGAGTAGATTTACTGACACAGAAGAGACTTTGGAGAAGGAACAATACAACTAATACTTAGGATTTGAGTACAATGATACATCTGATAAAAATGAATCGATATAGAAAAATGTACATTGAAAATCTAATAAGTATGGATACTTTCAAGGATATTTCTAGAATCTAGAACCAAAACTGCTTTAAACCCCAACTGTTAATAAACTGTCCTTTAACTTCTTAAAATCGCCTAGCCCCTTAACATCGACAAACATTCTAGTCAAATTTGCTTTGTACAGAATGCTGCAAACACAATGAAATCTCTCTTATGTCTATCAGTGCTGAACGAGGCATGTTATCACTTTACGGACACAAGAAATACGAAAAGGATCGCCCTCATGATGATTTTGAACGGTGTCGTTTATGAGTGGAGGAGACAATGAAAAATCCCAACTACGCTAGATAATTCCAAAGGTGTTTCTAAAATCTAGCATCAATCTGCTTTAAATTCCTGTTAACAAACTGTCCTTCAACTTCTTAAAATCGCTTAGCCTCTTAACGTCGACACGAATTCATGTCCACTTGGCACAGAATGCTACAAAGCCAATGGCACCTCTCTTTTGTCTCTCAGTGCTGAAAGACACATGAATTATCACTTTACAGACACAAAAAGAATACGAAAAGGATCGCCCTCGTGATGATTTTGAACCGTGTAGCTTATAGCGGGAAGGGCAAACTGAGAAATCAAAACTACTCTAGGTAATTCCAAAAGTGTTTCTAGAATCTAACACCAAAACTGCTTGAAACTCTTTTTAAAATCGCCTACCCTCGCAACATCGACACAAATTCATGTCCACTTTGCTCAGAATCCTGCAAGCACAATGAGACCTCTCTTCCTCTGTCTCTCAGCGCTGAACGAGACGCGTGAGTTATCACTTTACAGACACAAAAAGAATACAAAAAGGATCGCCCTCATGATGATTTTGAACCGTGTCGTTTATGGGGAAGGGCAAGCTGAAAGACCTTAACCATAAAAAGGAGAATAATCATCCATAACTTCCCTACCAACTTTTACCACGGGCAAAAAAAAATATTGTCGCCAACAACAAGAAGGGAGAATGCCAAAAAAAAAATAGCTAATAAGAGTCCTCAAAAAGCTAAGGGTAACTGAATAAAAAAAAATCAGCGGGAGGGTGGGGAGAGAATAAAAAAATTATAAAGGGTGGCCATTCTATAAAGAAGAGCGGAGTCTAAGAAGAAATCTCTCTCGTGACAGCTCCAAACCCCGCCTCCTCCAAGAGCCACAAGTCACTCGAAGGAATGACGTAGGGCGCATCGGGCCGTGCGCATCGGCGCCGCTCAGCCAATGGCGCAGCCCCATCGATCCGGATGAAATTTAAGGATGGGGAAGAGCCCAGAAGAAAGGGACAAGAGAGAGGGAAAAAAGGGGAAGAGAAGCATAAAGGAGAACGCGGAAGGGAAAAATGAAGATATTGGGGTGTTAAAGCGACAGCAAAGGGTGCTGGACTGGGGGAGAGAGTGGACACTGGTCTGGGGTGTCCGGAGAGGGGGAGTTGCTTTTTTAGAGGAGGTATAAAAAATTATCCTTTAGTCGTGGCTGGAAAGATGATCATAAAGGGGGTATATTTTTCCTCTTTGGGTTTGGTATCGCATCGTGCGGTACCTATGTGAAATACCATACGGATCCGAGGTTTTTTTTCCTTCTCAGTTTATGCCTGGTACCTTCTTGTGCTTTTTGTCACTGTAGCGTGCATTGCTCTGACTAAATAATCTGCCTTGAAGTTCTCCAATGGATTCCCTCCCTTTGTGGTAATGACAGAAGCATGTATAGCATCTGCGCTAAAATTTCTTAACTGCCTGTATATCTATTGATGGCCTATCTATGTATGCCTGCTACATACTTGTGCCTTTTGTCACTGTAGCGTGCATTACTCGAATTAAATAGTTTGTCTTGGAGTTGTTTTTCAATGGATTCTCTCTCACTGCGGCATTGATAAAAGCAAGCATACCACCTGAGCTAAACTTTCTTAAATGCCTGTATCTCCGTTACTCATTTTCATATATTATTTCATATATTTTATTATTTCAATTAATTCATAGGATAAATGTTTGTAAATGGATTTCATGCATCCACATAAAATAAAATTATCCAAAAATATAACAGCATTTCTTTTACTTTTACTGGTGCTAATTCCTATTTCAAATCAAACGCATGGCAAAACGCACACCCCAGTCATGTCACTACAATTAAATCCTGAACACATATTTCTTTTACTGCGCTGATTTCTGTTTTCCAGATTTCTCATTATTTTCTTCAATTAGACTGCTGAATCATTTCGTTAAAGTAGCGGACTCTCCATGCAGTTTTAGCAATATTATGCAGCAACATAGATCGAATGAAGTACATTTAAATTAATTGGAGAATGAATTCCATAACAGTCGATTTTATATTGCTTTTATCTGTAACTGCTATTCGACAATTAAAAAAACACCTTTCTGTGCCACGTGTGTTAGTGACATATATAGATGATATGGTGGACCAACTGATCCAGAAGAAGACAAGTATCCTTCAGATCTTTCAACATGATATACCCTTTGAATCTGCAGTTAGAATCAAAACTGTGATTTAAAGGCAAGTATAGATTCAGAGTGGATTGGAACATTAAACAAAAAGTGGTGAATCCAATTTACCACATCCTTCCCAGTCCTCGCTATATATATTTTTTATTCTACGCCCTTTTCCGGCCTATTGGCCATCAACCGACTAACAGCCCAATAGAGTTCTGAAGTGAACAAATATGGCTTAAAAGCACTATCTACACTACTCTCAATTCCATTGTTAAGAATTTTAGGGCAGTCCTTGAGGTGTAGTTTCCAGTCATTTCGTTCTGTTCGCAAAGGGGACAGATAGATCTCGCTTCTCCAATACGGTGTAAGTGTATTTGTAGTCACGTCGAGTAAGAAGTCGAAAGCAAGCGACTCCTACAGCTCTGGGCAAGGATGGGATACGAGCTTTATTCCTCAATAAAACATTCTAGTTTTTCCTGTAGATATCTCTTTGTAGATTGAGAGTCTATTAATCTTTATAGACAAGGATATAAACCTCTTGATCTTACGTAGAGATCAAAGTTTAAAGGGGATTTAGGTTGGAGCAACTGTGCTCCAGCCTTAGCTAGCAGAAACTAGACTAGTAACAGATTATAGAGCATTGACAGGCTATAGACTATTGACAGGGCATGATTGCTAAGGATATAGACTATTAACAGACTAGAATATAGACTATTAACAGACTAAGATATAGACTATTAACAGACTAGGATGTAGACTATTAGACTAGGATTAGACTAAGGATATAGACTATTAATAGGCTATAGACTATTGACAGAGCATGATTGCTAAGACTATTAACAGACTATTGACTAGGCTATAGATTATTGACAGGGCATGATTGCTAAGGATATAGACTATTAACAGACTAGAATATAGACTATTAACAGACTAAGATATAGACTATTAACAGACTAGGATGTAGACTATTAGACTAGGATTAGACTAAGGATATAGACTATTAATAGGCTATAGACTATTGACAGAGCATGATTGCTAAGACTATTGACAGACTATTGACTAGGCTATAGATTATTGACAGGGCATGATTGCTAAGGATATAGACTATTAACAGACTAGAATATAGACTATTAACAGACTAAGATATAGACTATTAACAGACTAGGATGTAGACTATTAGACTAGGATTAGACTAAGGATATAGACTATTAATAGGCTATAGACTATTGACAGAGCATGATTGCTAAGACTATTAACAGACTATTGACTAGGCTATAGATTATTGACAGGGCATGATTGCTAAGGATATAGACTATTAACAGACTAGAATATAGACTATTAACAGACTAAGATATAGACTATTAACAGACTAGGATGTAGACTATTAGACTAGGATTAGACTAAGGATATAGACTATTAATAGGCTATAGACTATTGACAGAGCATGATTGCTAAGACTATTAACAGACTATTGACTAGGCTATAGATTATTGACAGGGCATGATTGCTAAGGATATAGACTATTAACAGACTAGAATATAGACTATTAACAGACTAAGATATAGACTATTAACAGACTAGGATGTAGACTATTAGACTAGGATTAGACTAAGGATATAGACTATTAATAGGCTATAGACTATTGACAGAGCATGATTGCTAAGACTATTAACAGACTATTGACTAGGCTATAGATTATTGACAGGGCATGATTGCTAAGGATATAGACTATTAACAGACTAGAATATAGACTATTAACAGACTAAGATATAGACTATTAACAGACTAGGATGTAGACTATTAGACTAGGATTAGACTAAGGATATAGACTATTAATAGGCTATAGACTATTGACAGAGCATGATTGCTAAGACTATTAACAGACTATTGACTAGGCTATAGATTATTGACAGGGGATTATTGTCTGCCCAAGCATTTGCATCGCTGTAGCATTTACGATGATCCAAAAAAATCTGTCTCGTGCAGAGGGATGGTTTATACGAACTGCGACCACCTTTTAGAATGTTCAACATTATCGGAGGAGAGCGTACATATTGGAAGACTAGAGAACTTTTGATAAAGCTATGCTATTGTGATCTTTTTACTACTTTTTTTTCTATGATTTAACCTCACGTGTCACTATGTGTCGCAGAGGGTTAATAGATACATTTATCAAAATTTTTCTGCAATGGTAAAACAGTAATTAATCTGAGCTCATAGTACGACGCCTTGGCTTGTGTCTAGGCTTTTTATTCTGTCATCGATTGGTTCATTATACAACATTACTGTCATAAAACCGCTTCGAGTACCTATTGGCTGGAATTTATAGATTCAAATCTCTTGCTTGAGGACGCTTGTGAACATGTTCTTGAATTTTTATCCACCCATGCCGCCCTAACAAAATCAGAAACACTTTTGACTCCAAGCGAATCGTTCTGAAATTATTTTGGGAATCTTAATAATTGTATCTTTTTTTATTTGCCCACAATTTCTTGCTGAGTTGAAATTGAAAATTTCTTAAATTTTAAAAATTAATTGAAAATTTCTTGTAGTAGTTTTCAAATAAGACGAAATAACTCGTGTATCTGTTCAAGCGAAATCTGTATTTTTCACCGTTTGTAGCCGGCGTTATGTGGTTGAAAGATAGAGGCAAAGCCGACAGTAATGTCGAAGCCACAAATCTCAATGCACATAATCCTGAATTTCAATATGGTTGACTTGGTGACCGTACGTGCTTGATGAATAGTAGAAAGGTAGATCAATTCTTTAAAAAAGGAAAACAAGTTAAAAAATATTGTGTTTTTTTTATTAGTTCTGATATCTTGTTTTAGAATCTACAGTCAGCTTTTTGAAAATGAATATTTAAATGATATAATTACTATGAGCTACTTGAAAAGTTTTGATGATATTTAAGAATAACTTTAATTCATTATCGTTAAATTAGAAAGAAAGAGGTTCAAAGATTATCAAAATTTAGTTCATGATTATATATTGCTAAATTTTTCAGTAGAGTAATAAAGTGTCCAATAATTTAGTGTAATGAATTCCCTTAAAGTATCATCGGTCTAAGTCAGGAATAACATCAAATGTTCCTTAAAGAATAAAATATGCATTCCGCGCGCTTCATGTGAATATAAAACTATTCACTATTGAAACTGCATCTTTCAAATTGTAAGCGAATGGCAAAAAATACCATTATTCATAAAATGAATGCGTATATAAAGTCGATTCTGCTTTATTTATATCTCAAGTCTTGAATAAAAAATCTACGTACTCATATGTACCCAATATACATTGGTTTGAACAGTCAATTTTTGGTGCAAATCCTTTCAAGAATAGTCGGCATTTAACTCAACATTTATATTCTTATTTTTTATCATAAGTGACATATTTTACTGTAACAAAAGTTTTCTTTGGTGTCAAAAATTTAACACCCCAATCCTGAATTCACATGTTACAAACTCAATGCTCAAAAGTGTCTTTATGTCCTGTTTTTTTCTCTTTAAATTTTTACTTACGAACCATTTAGTATTTTAAAATTAAGATGCATTAAAAATAAAAGATATGTGCAGGTTTTCATAAAACATCAACATGTCGGATTTGTTTTTAAAAAATTGGATGGTAGACAGTTGAATCAACGTCGCACTGGAGAAACACATCGGGCTAATGGTGGCGGTCCGGGATCAATCCTGAAAGGAAAGATCTGAAGGCAACTCGTTGTGATTTTGAAAGACGGTCAGATGAAGAAAAAAATTGGATGGAATAGTAAGATCTGTTAATCAAGTCTTTTAAGTTAAGTGAATGGGGTTTTTAATTATCTCAATATATATACTAATAATATTTTATCTGAACTAAATCAAGATTTTCCCCCAATATTATTGTATAATCGTTATGCTAAATTTCTCTAACGAGAGCTTGGGAGTATACTTTTAATTTAGATTATTAAATATTTCAACTATAAATATTTAAGATTTTAAGATTCTCAATGCGTTACTCGATTGGCTTTTCAAATGCATCCATATATTTAAAATCACGCACATGCTGCATCAATGTATATTTGGAATTAATTTTGTGGATAATCAACACAAAAAAAGCATTTCATTAGTTCAAAGGAATCCAAATCAAATAGAAAACACTTAACTGTTTAATGAATTCAAATGCATATCTATGTTAATAATTCAAAAATAATATGCATAAATATGTATTTATATTTAAATGTTTTAAGATTCTCAAACAAATTCCTTTAATATTAGAATAATGTGTTACTAGATTGGCTTTACAAATGCATCCGTATGTTTAAAATCATGCACATGCTACAATATGATGTATACTTTGGTATTCATTTTGTGGATAATCAACACAAAAAACAGCATGTCATCAAAGGAACCCCAAACAAACAGAAACCACTTGACTGATTGATGAATTCAAATGCATGTTATATTAATAATTCAAAAGTAAACAAAGTATCGTTTCCGCAACCAATCCATGCTTAGGCGTAGGCATATTGCTCGACTCGTTATCGCAGTTTTTAACAGTCACTTTCCGCTGTAATAAAACCGTAGCATCCGAAGCTCATTTTAATGATTTACTCTTATTTAATTTCGCCCTCACCTCGACGGAAGAACACAAAAACGAACTGCTCGGTGTTCACTTTATACTCTATTGAACCGATGCCACTATTTACTTAACAAATAACGTTTTTTTTTTCATTTGGGGAAGCGTAAAAACTCTTTATTCAGCCACAAGCGGCGTCATTGTTGGGAAATCATTGTGAAGGGATCACCGATACATAATGGTAATATTTTTCCCGAAAGCGGGCAGCCTTAAGGCCATGTAAACACAACAATCACAGAAACGACCTTATCTCGCGAGCAGAGGCGCATTTGAAGGCTGAGTGGTCTTTTCTCGCGGTTCCCTGCCTCTCCCGATCCCTGGTGCTCTTGCCCTTCTTCTTGGCTCCAGCCGACCGTGTTCTCTCTCTCTCTCTCTTGCTCCTTCCTTTCTTCTGCAATTTTTTTCCTTCTTTCTCTCCCGTTCCACCGGTGTGCGTTTTAAGTTGGTTTTTTGCGTTCGTTCTCTCTCTTTCTTTTATGGGTACTATAGTAGTTAGCCGGTTTTATTTCCTCGCGTTATAATTCTAGAGGATTTTATTGTTTAAACATTAAATGAAGAAATTAGCCAAGGAAACTATTTGCATGCTGGAAAGGATGTCAAAACGGGGCGATTGTAAATGGCTTCTCTTAAATGTTATATTATACATTATGCAAGTGATGTTCATTTTGTTAGCTACGTATATACTTATATGTCGAATGGCTACTTCTCAGAATTTTAAGTTGAATATTTCATTTTCTCGCAAATAGTCAGGAAGAAAAAGAAGCATCCCAGATACAAATAATTGTATTTTAGATTCGTAGATTCATCTAGTTTTGATTTTGAAGCCTATTTTATTTTTTAAATTAATGATGCACTTGAATCTTTTGAACCCATCAAAAACCAGGCGTTACCCCTTTTGCCCTGACACGGAAGATATGTATGCAGTACTATGATAATGTAACATTTGCAGCTGGGTTGAATTCCAAGTCTCAACCTTCCGGTTGCTAGTTCGTTGCTCTTCCAACCGGGCTACCGCAGTCCTAATTTGGTAATAACATACATTAATATTTATTTAAATATCCTAATTCGTATGAAAATGCCAGAAAAGTTTTAATTCCAAATAAAATTTCCTTTCATTCTGCAATGAATTCATATTATTCCTCTCATAGTCATTAATATAGACATCTTTGATGCTTAGTCAAAATGGTCTATGAAGTTTGTTCATACGTCAACTCTCCCTAAAAATAATTTGTCATGAAAAAGTTTCGAATCCCATGGACCCTTTAAGCTAGTTTTTGTTTTCCCCACACAGCACAATAATCGTAACTAGTGAACTTATATTTGATGGGCAATATCTATAAAAGAACTTGTCTTGAATTTTACAGTAACTCACCAGTTCGTGCGTTTTAATTGCCGTTATTGTTTACATTTTTAATTAAAACCTAGTCGTTTGCCGTTATTGTTTACATTTTTAATTAAAACCTAGTTGTTTGCCGTTATTGTTTACATTTTTAATTAAAACTTAGTTTACATATTCACTAGTTTATGGATTTTGAAATTTTAATGATTAATTTCACACTATACCTATTTTATAAGTTTTCATTTTTTCACTTGTCAAAGAGTTCTTATGTTATAAGTATCACGTGTTTGTAAATGATATTACTGATATAAATTTCCAAACCTAAGCGGATTATTCGTCGTTATGAAGACTTACATAAGTTATTTATTTATACTTCGATGCTTGAAACTTATGAAAAGGATTTTGTAAAGCTAAATAAGAAGCTAGTGTTTTGGTAACTTCTTTTTTTAACTTGTATGGTATTCAGGATGTCGCTCAAGTTAAAAATTAACACCAAATATCGTCATAGCAGTGATAAATCAATCATCTAGAAGTATTTATTTCTCCATGTTTACGTTTACATCGAAAAATCCTCTCGTAAACACACTATAAATTAATCTAAATATGCTATTCATGATGTTCACAGAGATTATAAACATCTAAAATCAAACAACTCGATAGTTAATTAATTTTTCACAACCAGATATATCGCCAACAAAATCCCCTCATTGACACACTATAAATTGATCAAAATATGTTATTCATCAGTTGTTGACAGAAATTAATAAACATCTAGCCTCAAACAACTTGATAGTTTATTAATTTTTCTCAACAAACAACTTAAAAAATAAACACGTTCAGTTCGCAAATCTTTAAAAGGAGCCTGCGTTTTCATAAGTTAGGCTTCGAAAACAAACCACCCTGCCCCTGGCAGCTTAAGGTTCCAACTTAGTGTGCAATCGATAAGAATAACACGGCCGTTCTTTCAAAAGTTCCCTCCAGACTGTTCACTCGCACGCACACGAAACCAGGTCCTGGCGACGAACCCTTCGCCATCGAAACTTGTAAAAATCTCAACGCGACGCGCCTGTAGGAAGCACCGCCATTTAACTCCCTTATCATCCGCGTCAATTCCTCGCGCAGATTTCATTTTAAGCCCACTCCTCCCAAGATCTCCTCTCCCTGGGTAGAAAAAAAACAAGAAAGGCAGCGGCGACAAAACTAAAATATTAACACACCATTCAACATCAGGCGAAACAGAATGGTCCCCTCCGACACACACACAACAATAACAACAACCCAGCAAGGCAGGAGAGGCAGCGATAGATAGCAGGGGAGAAAAAACCTCAACCCTTCCAGAGAAAACTTGTCAGTGGCTTCAGTAATCTTCCTCCAAAGTTTTAAGGATTTTAAGGAGGGAAAAGGTTTTAAGTTGGGGAAAACTTAAGAACAAAAGAAGTAGAAACAATGAGAGAGGGAAGCGAATAGACAGAAGGAAGGAGAGACGGACAGTCAGAAAGTATCAGCGGTGAAAAGTGACGCAAGGGATTGGAGGAAACTTTTATAAGAGTAGGAGGGATTGTTTTCAAGTAAAGGATCCCTCCAAGGAAGGGGGATCAGTTGGCAAAGGTAGAGGGGGGTTGGTCAGAGGAAGAATAGTCGGGAGGGATAGTCTGGGAAAAGCGGGCAGTTTTTATGCGCGAATTTTGTGCCTGATAAAGGGACTAAGAGAGGGGCTTTCTGTGGATTAATACCACAAGCTGGAGTCTCTCTCATGGCTGTTCAGCTCCGATAAGGTTTCGGTACACATATATACATATACATATATACATCCTCTCCTGTCTTTTCAGCCTGGAGGGGCGTTTTTCCCGTTTTCGGGAAAAGGGGTTCAGATGCCGTTTGGTTTCCAACGGTAAACCACATTTTCGGGAGTCTTTCTCCTGCGTTTTTAGGGAGGAGAAAAAATCCCTTTTTTGTCCCCTTCTTCCGGGCATTTCTTCTCTGTAGATTTAAATGTTTACGTTAAGCCATTAAAGAGCTTAGAGTGTAAATCCCGGAGATTTATTTATTTATCTCGGACGGGGCGAGAAGGCAGCTTTTAATATCTTTCGTAATCCCGGGATTCGCCCTTCCGTTTCTTTTGCTTCTGCTCTTGTGTTAAGTATTTTAATCTTTTTCCTTCTTTTCTCTTTTCCGTCTTTGTTATTAGCGTCGTTTTTCGGAGCGAGCCTTTTGAATTTTTGGAGAAGTGAGTATTTTTATGCGCTTTTTTTCCCCTTCATGGGAAAGTGATCCATTTTCTTTGGGGAATCCTGCGTGGATTTCATTTGCATAAATAACATTCAACGTCCGTATAGTGTCCAGTATCCCCCTTCAAGGAATTGTTTTTTCTCAAACGTGGACTAATTAGACCAGGACCTGAGATTTAAAGTGGATTTCGACCCACTGCAAATATCTAAACCCAGGCCAGAATTCGAACCCAGTGCCTGGTTTACTGAGAGCCAGCTTTCAAACCACGGAACTTATTAAGGTATTAAACTTAAAAAGAATGATAATGAAATTTTTCCTAAAGCGTTTTTGGAGAAATAAGTATTTTTGTGCTCTGTTCCCTTCAAGGGAAAGTGATCCATTTTCTTTTGTGAATCCGGCGTGTATTTCATTAGTATAAATAACATTCAACGTTTGTATATGGTCCTTTCTCTCTGCCGAATTTATTTTTCTTAGCAAGGACTAAATTAGATCAGAACCTGAGACTTGAATTGAAGTGAATTTCTACCCACTGCAAACAGCGAAACCTAGACTAGAATTCGAACCCAGTGCTTGGTTTGCTGAGAGCCAGCGTTCAAATCACGTGACTTATTAGGGAAGACTAAAAAGGACTGATAATGAAAGTTTCTAAAGCACTTTTTTGTTTCTACATAAACAAGTGGAGATATTACTATTTAATTAAAATACATAGATATTGTTCTCGTATTCTTTATTTTAGTGTGTCAACTAAGTAATTTTTTCTTAGCATGAAAGTTAATTTCTTCAGAAACACGCTTAGTAGGTTCAACATAGTGAGTAGAATTTTTCCTCTTCGTTTTCTCAGAACTATATTTTTGCTTAAGTATGTTTCGTTTTCAAACCAACGAGCTATTAAGCTGTTTATTTGACCGTTAAAAAAGTTATTTAATCTACCATAGCCTAGTCAACGTATTCCTCCTAAGTGTTGGCTTTCTTGCATATAGCCTTATTTAACTGTGAAACTGCTTTTACAGATAGTATTTAAGGTGTATACGTACATACCTCAAGATTTAAAATTTTTGACTTTAAAAATCCAGTTATTTACAATAGATCATTGGTTTATGGTTAAAATTTCAGTGTGAAAAAATCAGATTAAGTTAATCATTAATTATCTAATTTAGATCTAATTAGATAATTAGCCTTTTTGAACAGTGATATATTAAATTCTAATTTGTTCAGAAAGACAATTCCTGTTGTAAATTATTCCTAATATTATTCCTCATGTTTTGACCGTGAATCAAGTTGCTAGAGGGAATAGGTTTTTTTTACAATTTTTTCGTCAAGGAAGTATAAAAATCAATATTTCTTTAGGAGTTTGAAACATTTAAAAATCAACTAAATATTCAGTTTTTAACTAATAACCCTGATTGAAAGTCAAGACATCCACTGTGTGTGTATGATATATCTTATAATAATACTAAAGGATTATAATAGATTAAGTCATTGTTGAGTTACCACCGTTTGAACAAAGCATCATACTGCAAAAATACATTCTTCAGAAATTGAGTTTAAGGTTTTGGAAACATGTTTACAGATGGTGACAGTACCTAATGAAAAGCCCTTGTAACTAGAAACATATTCCGAATATTGACGAGAAATCGGGATCATTTGAAAGCTAACGTTGGAGAGAAAAAATTCGATACTCTGGTCGATTGATTTTCTTGATTTCTAGTGCATATATGTTACGATGTGCATATATGATCAATTGGTTTAAATTAATAACTAGCAGAATTACCAGACGTCACTCGGGTTGAATTGTTTAACTATAGATTGAAAAAGTGACCAGAATAATCACTTCCCTATTTCGTACAAAAATGTCAAATCAATTAGGTATAAGTAAAATAATTTTTTCACACCTTTTTCGACATTTTTATAATTTCTACAACCTACTTTGGGCCCAAATCCTATACATGCATATCCACCCATGTAATTAATACATTTCATACATATCGCACCCATTCTAAAGGTACAAACTGACGAAAGGGGACAGACACTAAGGTAAATACTAAAAAAGATTTTGAGGGAGGATTAGGAATTCCCTTGAGTACTTTTCCTGTAAAATTGTTCAACTCAATTCGTAAAAAGGACGAATCAACAGCGAATACTCTCGCACTCATAGTTTACCAACCAATATATTTTATTTGTATCACTCTTGCACTAGGCATGCGACATTATCTAATTTCGCCATAAAGGGAAGGATGAAAAATTTATTTCATAAGATATCCATAACTAAGTTTTTTTAAAGCTAGTACATTTTTTTTCTGAAAATTCCAATTTATGGCCGTTCAATAATAAAGATAACAGGCCAAGATACGTTAAAATAAGGTTATAATAAAATAATGACATCAAATAGATCATCTCAAGAATTTGCTTAAGCCTCCAATTGGTTTCGACGAGATATCTCGTCTATCAAGATCAGATCAATTTTGCTAATAACGAGATATCTTGTCATCTGGGTATTGCCTATTTTTTATGATGACGAGAACAAGATCTGGTCAGTTTTCTTCTAACGATCGTGATCGGGTTTTCTTCTAATGATGGGATATCTGGTCAGTTTTGCTAATGGCGAAATACGTCGTAGATAGGAAGGTTAAGTAGACAACAAATTAATTATTTGAGGAGAAGGTTTTTCTCGGGATTGAATAGGTTAAATACAAATGCATTTATTTCTATAAAATGTTAAGCAGCCATTTGTTTCTGTTCTCAGGTGTGGTTCCAGAACAGGAGATCAAAGGAGCGACGGATGAAGCAGCTGAGCTCCATGGGAGCGCGGCGGCACTTCTTCAGGAGCCCCAGAAGAGCGATGAGACCCCTCAGGCCTGGAATGTCCCCGGATGGCTTGGATGACAGTCCGGACATGGTATCTGGCCCTAATTCCGGTTATACATATTTTTCAGGTAAGCCCCATCATCTTATTCCCGCTTATAGCATAGTTCATGGGGAAAAAATTTCACCCGTAGAGTTTGATCAATGTTTACGATCTCTTTACAAACAAAATTAATTTCTATGATCTTTGATTACAATAAAGAAATCGTATATTGATTTACCTTCATCCCAATCCAACCCAACTTTTCTACTCGTAACCCTGACTGGAAGCCATACTTAACTACAGCACTTCCTACATTTTACCATTCGGGAGAATATTTTTTGCTCAGTTGGATGCCCTCACAGAAACTGAACTGATCCCACCTTCATTTCTATACAATCTTATGCAGTGTCAATACTCAATATTTTCTATTTTGTTTATTTGATAATGATCTGTTTGTTTGATGTATGATGTTAAAACAAATTGTTATTTAAATTCAGTTAACAGTTCTAATTCTTGTCTTTTGAAGAAATTATTATAATCAGAGGGAGCTTTTTGTATCTACTGCTTTAAGCCCACCTTAACACATGGCGCTCAGGGGCACATCTTTAGGTGCGTACGCGCATCACAACCCCGAGGTATCGAGTGATCTTTCCTCCTTTCCATTTCTTCTCTCGCCTACCCTATTGTTCTTAGCTTTTTCTCCCTCCCTCAGGGTGTTGTTTGTCTTGTTTTTGGCGCAGTTTGGCCAAATATGTTGTAAAACAGCCAATCAACATTAGCATCTGACCACATATTCCTTCGATGGTGGACCCACATGATCTATCATCTTAGCTGGAAGCCGTTCTCAGAAACATCCTAAAACAATGGGCCACGGTAGCCCAATTGGAAGAGTAACGGATTAGCAACAGGAGGGTTGCATGTTCGAAACTTGATGTATCCCAGACCGTCGCCAACAGCCCGTTGTGTTGCTCCAGTGAGACGTTAATTGACTGCCTACCTACCTGAAAACTGGTTTCATATTACCAGCTCAGACTGCCTTTTCATTTCTGAGCTACTTAGCAAACTCTTACCCAGCAATCATCTCGAAGGCAGGATGGCCCAAACGATTACAAGAAACAGCGGCACGCGTCGCCAGAGATCCTCCCTCCACCCAATCGTTCCAAACACGCCCAACAAGTAATCACCACCGTATCGTCAACAAACACACAAACGAACGTTGCAACCGTCACTTAGATGCGGATGCTTTAGTGTCTCCAATCCACAAAAATGAGAGTATGGAAAACGAAGAACTAATGACTCGGATTCTGTGTCCCCCGCTCCTCCTGTTCCGAAGACAATACCGACACAAGTAAACAGGGGATTTTTTTTTCTTGCAATCTTTGTCTCCAACGGAGGAAGTCAATTGCTTGTGTTTATCGGGATCGCAGTGCGTGAAACGTCGCCGGCCGTAATTAACGATCTCGACGACCATTTTGTCATCGGCTCTCTGGTCGCGTGAGTGACGGTGCTTGAAACGAGCCGTGATTTTTCCGCTGCTGGTTGCCTTTGGGGGGACTTGTAACGTACTGGACCAAGAGGTGGAATTAAAACGACACAGCCAAATTTCAATGGGATCGGTGAGGGCAGAAACCACGAGTCCAAAAATTTTGTAGCTATCTTTTTCTGCTTTCATGCAATTCCTCTGTTCCCCAATCCCTCTTTTTCCTTACACGACATTTTTTACTTTGTCTTATGTTTAATTGCGCAGCTTGGCTAAATGGCCCTTGTGCCATAAAATTCCAAAACAACCAGCCAAACATTTTGCAAACTGACTTAAATGCATAAATGGGCTTGTATAAGGTCAGTACGTAATGTGTGAAGAAATAGCATTAGTCCAAAAATTTTGGGAAATGTTGCATAAATGGGCTTGTATAAGGTCGATTCGTAATGCACGAAGAAATCAAATTAGTCGAAATGTTTCGGGAAACTGACTTTGTTGCATAAATGAGCTTGTATAAGGTCAATAAGTAATGCGTGAAGAAATCACATTAGTCCAAAAATTTTGGTACCCGACTTTATTGCATAAATGGAGTTTTCTAATGTCAGCACGTAGTGCTTGAAGAAATCACATAAGTTTAAAATTTTTTGAAACTTTGTTGCATAAATGGGCTTGCCTAAAATCGGCAAGTAATGCATGAAGAAATCGCATTACTCCGTGACTTTAGTTAGCAAATATAGGTGTTGGGTGCAGGAAACACATGAATCACTGACTTATGTGGTTTCTAGTTTCTATCACTGACTTACGTGGCTTCTAGTTTCTATCACTGACTTATGTGGTTCCACTTTTCTTAAATTTGAAAAATGGGACTAATGCGGTTTCTGCACTCACCGATTCAATTAAGATACATATTTATCAGAGAAGAATTTACACTTTTGAATTTAAAAATATAGAATATAAACAATGGAATACTTTGATCTCTGCTATGGGTGCTGTAAAATGAGATTAAGATGGTTACAAGATCAACTCAAAACTGTCGGTGGCCACGCGACAAAAATACCTTCATTAAAATCGAGTTAGCGGTCTTTTATCTCCTCTCGTCCATCCAGTAGACACTGAAAGACAGTTTAGAGGGGCCGTCGTGCATCCCTAGGTGGGTGTCTCACGGGACGACTAGAGCAGCGCGACCCGGGTTTGCTTTTTCTTTCAGGGAACGAAACCGGCTGACCGCTTGGAATGTGCTCGGTAACAAATTAGGACGAAAAGTAGAAACGCATCCTGGGTCTCTAAATGATGTAGTTATTATCGGAGTTCCTTGGTAAAGGAAATACCACACTAACAAGAAATCTCGAATTAACCCTCCTGGTGCTTTGTCTTCGCGTGGATAACTATCCTGTAGTGGCCAACCTCCTGTGTTAAAACCTGTTCCAAATTCTCACCAGTGGGCACGGGACAATTTGTCTGCGTCTCGTATCTTCATTCCCCTTGGGGAAATAAGGCAGTTTTTTGTCTTGACTAGATAATCTCGTCCTTAGAAAAATTGATCAGATCTTGTACAAGATATCTCGCCAATGCACTTGGAGGGTTAAAATCTTCGACAATCTCCTGATTTCGGGTACATTTAAAACTCCACGCGTATTCTTTTGCTAGTTTATCGATTTTCTCAATGCTCTTCGTGTTTGTAAAGATAAAACCTAACAATTTCGGCTCATTCAATGGTGCAAAAACGTTACATGAACTCGACACACTTTGGAGCCTTTCAAACCTTCCATTCTAGCAGCATCGAAACCCATTATTTCGCACGCGTAACGGAACACATAATAGAAATAAAGAGATGGGGCCCGCGTAGGGAAATCAAACATATCACGTGCACAAACTAAACACTGCATCTGCCTTAAAAGCCGTTAATGTACTACATCCTCCGCTTCATTACGAGTTAAGTGGTTGAGGGTGGAGCAGAAAACCGCGCGGCAAAAACCTCGATCGCCTCTTTCGAGAGCTGGAGGGGGACGTGCAAAAACACTGCAGAAGTGCTCCCCCGCTGAGTCTGTGTATACATGGCTGGTGCCTCGTATTTTCAAACACCACTTTGCTCTGGACCCCTTGCTGGGTGCTACAAAAACCCAGGGAGTGCCGAGGGGTTCCGGAGTCGCCGATGCGAGAGAAGGGAACAGGTCCGGGGTGTTCCGGATCGAGCCCACTTTCGGGAGAACGTTCGTCGCCCACCAGCTGGCATGTTTCTGGGAATGGTGGAGAGCGACTGCTTTTCTGCTGTAGCGCTTGAGGCCGGTAGCGTTACCATGATTTTATTTCGGTTGGTTTGGGGTTTTTATGGCGCTAGGGCCATGTTTGG
This sequence comes from Meta bourneti, assembly GCA_933210815.1. Taxonomy (NCBI): domain Eukaryota; kingdom Metazoa; phylum Arthropoda; class Arachnida; order Araneae; family Tetragnathidae; genus Meta; species Meta bourneti. Next base: position 87,893,517 of record OW119929.1, read on the forward strand.
CCTTGCTGCGACAAACACAAGACGGACAATGTCGAGTAATGAGTGAACACGCATAAAGATTTTCTGGCACAGAAGACAGAAAGACACCCAGGGTAAGACACCAGAAATCAAAACAGCGCAACCTACAAACAGCAAGTTGCTAAGTAGTTGAATTTACGTCGCACTGGAGCAACACAACAGGCTATTGCCGACGGTCTGGTATCAATCCCGAAGACAGAGATCCGAGTAGTACAGAGTAATTTTGAACCACGGTTAGATGACGAGGTCAACACCTGAGCTGTCACCCCACTCGCCAAACTTCCACACCACGCCTACGTGAGGACATCTGAATGTGCGAAAGATTTAACGTGCACCAGTCCCCGATGTAAACGACGGTCTTTGGCAGGAGCTAGTCTCGAACTTGCAACTCTCCGGTCGCCAATCCACGAGTCTTCCAACTGGGTTGCCATAGCCCATCTGGTTTGCTAGGATGCACTAATTGTAATGAATGTAGTAATGTACACTAATTGAGACTTAAGATTGCATAAATTGGACTGACAAATAGTATGGTAAAAAATCGTAACTACCTTAAACGGCCAGCGGATTTTCAAAACAAACTTTTGCAATTATCCGATTGTTATAAAATTTGCAGTTTTGTCCCAAAATATTAAGGTATGCTGAACTTACTTTTAAAAAAACGGGGTAAAAAATTTTGATAAATTTGCAAAATTTGACGGCTTTTATGCGCATTAATTTTCGATGTATAGACAGTATTTTAATTCACATCATGAAGAGTTAATTTTCAGCCACCTCTTTGTAGTACAACAGAAAAAGGATATTCAGCAAGACTATTAAACATTCCAATATGTAGGTTTGATCGCGGTATTTTAGATTTATCAAAAAGTTCAAATTTTCTATCTTGTTCCAATTTTCCCAAAGATTGTAAGAAACTAATGAACTTTAATAGTACATCAAAGTGATTGCAAAAGTTAGTTAAGTAGTTTGTTGTAGATGCTTCTCTTATGCACTTAATGTTTTCCATAGGTAAACTCATACAATCTTTACCACAAGATTGAAGAGTAAATTTTAAGCTAACTCTTTGTTAATTATTCCAATATGTATGATGCTTGATCATGCTATTTGAAGTTTATCAAAAATTCATATTTTTCTATCTTGTTGCAATTTCCCCAAAGGCAAGAAACCTACGAAATTTAATAGCACATCAAGTTGATTGCAAAAGTTAGTTAAGTAGTTTGCTGTAGATGCTTCTGTTGTGTACATAATATTTTCCATAGGTAAACTCGTAGTCTTTACCACAAGATTGATGAAGAGTTAATTTTCAGCTAAGTCTGTTGTACAACAGGAAAAGGACCTCCTATTCAGCAAGCTTATTAATTATTCCAATGCGATATGGAGAGCAATGTCTTCATCTAATAGGAACATTTGGAGAACAATAACATCCTCTTCTTTGTGTTCGAATCGAATGATCTAGGGGACTCTTAAGAAATTAAGTGCTTTATAATGATCCGGCGTTTTAAAAGTTACCTTTCAGCGAACTCTTCCGACGCTGGGAGATTTTCCTGTAAACTGGAAGCAATTAACCGATTACAGAAAGGCAGCGATAAATCGATTAGGGCGCTCGGAAGCTCCGCCATCGATTAAACGATTAACCGACAAATCGTTTTTTAATTGAAAGTTAATCGTGAAGTATGGCAGGGCGCAGATTCGTAACCGTGATTGTTGTTCGCTTTCGATTAGAAGAACTGGGTGTTATTAATCAGTTTCGGTTGAGAACGATTCGGAGATGATTCTGTCGTTTTGAAAAGCCAGGCTTAATAGTTTTTAGAACGATTCGGAGTGGCGTGATTCGTGGCCTTCGCGTCACGTGGTTCAAGCGCTCGTTTCATTAGTGGCGTTTATTTAATTTGGAACTTAACTGACTTTTATTTATGGACTATCAAAAGGACGTTTGGGGGAAATCTGCTATTTTGGCTTCAATTTACGTTTGTTTTCGGAAGGGGTATTTGGATTTGTTTTGATATATTTTTCATATGATATAGGATATATCATGAATATGATATAGGAAAAACTAAAACTGAATTTTCGTTAGAGAGAGAGAACGGGAGAGGGATTTTCAATGTAAACAAATAAACCTACGAAGATTTTACTGCCACTGTACAAATGCTCTCGTATGATATACATCAGGATTATCTCATAGTTTTGAGAAATTATGGTGTTTAATCTAATTGGTGTTGACCAATAAAGTATCATGTATCAGTTCGGAATTCATTCTTTGGGATTTTTTCTGGCGACGTGCTGAAATCGTATTTGATAAACAAGCCTATTGAAACATTGAATATAGCATTTATCTTAAAAGATAAACAGAGTGTACGCTTTTATAAATTCTTCATATAATTTCAAACTAATTATTTCAATGCTTGACCAGGAAAACATAAATGCAACAATGAAATTTTAAGCAAACTAATATAGATATTAAATAACTCAACCATATCTCCTTCAAGAACTAAGGCATAAATCCAGGCAAAAACAAATAAAATTAGCATCAACAAATTTCAAGTTGCGTTAAACTTATTTTCAATTTACCCTCAAAGCATTATAACTTCTAGTTTTTAGATTTAACTCTGAGCAGTAGTTTACCAAAAATACTAAATATTTTACCCTATATTACATGATACATTTAAATAGATTTGAAGGAATCCTGGAATGTTTCAAATGGTTTAGAAGGTTAATACTAGTCAGAAGCCATGCATTAAAAATTGCAGGTTACAGTTAAATATCGATCCATATGTTTCAGAGGTATAAACTCTGGAAAAAATCCAGATTATTCTATATGGTGCGTGATTTTACAGATTAAAATTGTTTAATACACAAATAAACGAAACTTTTCTTCGAAATCCGAGGCATTTCTCGTCCGGATAGCTACAAGTCTATGATATCGTACCACTTTATGGTTACATAGATACTGCTTTGAAAGAACCATAGAAAACTTTCAATCTATCAAAACCTTTTTCAGCATTAGTCTGTTTATGTTGATTTGTTAGGTTGGGTTTCACATGACGTAATGACCATATTTGGCCAAGCAGCTCCATTCAAGTAAATTGACATACATACATAAGGAACCTGACACAGAAGAGGAAATGCACCCAGTGGGGAATCGAACCTGACAGGGCCTGTTTAAAAACCCTGTAATAAACACCAGGTTATAGTGGTGAAATAAAGCTCAGTGGATTCAAATTCAAGAATAAGCCGCGAACACTTCTATGATGTATAATCACACTTATCCCAACTGTATTTGATGCCCATGAAACACTTGCCCATTTTTGATCCGACAAAAAACCAGTCTACTATTATATCACACCATTCGATGGTTACATAGCTACTACTTTAAAAGAACCCTAGAAAACTTTCAAAACGGATCAAAGATCGACCTTTTTCAGCATCAGCCTATTTATTTTGATTTGTTAGGTTGGGTTTCATGGCGAAAGGACCATATTTGGCCAAGCTGCACCAAAGTCAGTCAAGTAAATGAACATACACAAGGAAACTAACAAAGGAGAGAGAATCCCATTGAAGAATCGAATCTCACAGGGCCTGCTTAAGAGCCATGTAAAAAACACCAGGTTATAATGGTGAAATAAAGCTCAGGGATTCAAATTCAAGAATAGGCCTAAAACGCGTCTATGGTGAACAATCCTTCCAACAAACTTATCCAAACTGTATTTCCTGTCCCCGAAACGCGTGATAGTTCCACAAATAAACGCGGCTAACTATGATATCACACCATTTGATAATTCTATAGCTACTGCTTTGAACGTAACTAAAAACTGTCAACGGGTCAAAGATCAACCTTTTTAAGCATTGGCCTGTTTATGTTGATTTGTTAGGTTGGGCTTCATGGCGCAAGAACCATATTTGGCCAAGCCACGCCAAACGAAGTCAGTCAAGTAAATGGAGATACATAACACAAGGAAACTGACAGGAGAGGGAAATGCACCCATTGGGGAATCGTACCTGACAGGGACTCAGTGGACTGATTCAAATTCAAATGCAAGTCGCAAACGCTTCTATGGTGAGCAGTCCTATCCAACAAACTTACCCAAACTGTATTTCCTGACCTCGAAGCGCGTGACAGTTCCACCAAAAAACTCTGTTAACTATGATATCAGCGTCCCTAAATTCCGTATCGCGGCCGTCATCTGACACATTCATGACTCCCGTATCGCAGGCTAGCCAGGAGGCATTCCGATTTTTACCCGCCCTCCCTCTGAATAAAACCTCCCTCTTTGCATATTCATGGAACGAGGGACAAAACGGCTCCTGTCGTTGTCACCCCCAAGACACACAAGTGTTTCCAATCGGATAGTTATATGCTCATGCAGATTAATCCCCTTCTCAACACAATGCATTAATCTTCCCCTCCCCTCGCCTCCGGGAGCCGCTGGGGAGGTTAGGCTGCTCGACCGCACTGGAAGCACCCCCAGAGGGTTCCATTTTATCCCGATCGCTGGAGAATTTCCTCTCCCTCCCTACCTTCAGGATGATCGCGGTGTAAAGAGGGGCCCCAGGATCCTCGCACGCCCCCGCCACTGCTGCATTTCGTTTTCGATTCGGTGGGTTTCGGCACTTGAGGATGTTTTGGAATGGAAGAATTGTCGGTTTCGGTACTGTATAAATTCGGACGTTAATTTGAGCCACTTTGCCTGGTTCTGTCTGCTTATCAATATTTTGCCTCTGCATTGTAACGTCTTGATTCACGGGTAGCTAGACTAGTTACCATTGAAAATATCCGATTCTGGACTAAATTGGTTTATTTTACAATTTGTACAAAAAGTCGGAAAATGAATGTAAAGTTCATTAATATTAGTTCCTTGGAAGGTCCAAAGTTCTATCGAGGCGCTTAGGGCTGCTGGCGAGCCTCACAATTTCGCTCGGGGAAGTCTAACGCACGGCTACGGGTGAGCCTATTCTCAACACAAAATTACTCGAAAGAGTACAGAGTTCCAAGGCAGGAAATCTCAGTCTTTCCGGACAGGATCACTACTAGGATGAGCAGTTACACGGATCTCTAGGAGGGTTCTCCTTTACGGCTACGGTCGAGCCTTTCTCACTAAAATACTCCGGCGAGTATAGGATCCCAAGGTGGGATAAATTGCACAACAATGAACAAACAACAAGTTCACTTCAAGCTCCAAAAACGGTCTCTGCTGACCGCCTCTCTCCAAGCTCTCTCTCTGATCCTCTGTCTCCGTCTCTCTCTCTCCTCTCGTCTCCTCTCGTGATCTCTCTCGTCTCTCGTCCTCTCGTGATCTCTCTCTGATGATATCTCCAAAAACTCTATATGTTGGGTGCTTATCGACTCCTCCTTTCCGTTTCGGGTCCGCCTTTTAGTCGGTGCTGGATTGGGTGTTGAAGATTTCTCACGTTCTTGATTGGCTGTCTCACGTTGGTCTTTCCCCTCAACTTTTACGACAGACTTCGGCGGACTTGAAAGGGTCCATCAAACCCTGTCGGAAACTCATCATCATTTATATCAATCTTCTTGGTCTCGAAATGTCGAAGAGAGCGACAGAAAGGCGCCTGCCCTTTGTTTTGAAACCACAGCGATTTCCGACCCCTGCTGGCTGGCTGTCGTTAAGAAATCATTAAGATGTTTTCGGGTGGTCGTTATGGAGTGTGGGCTTTTCCTCTCGACACCTGAGTCAACAAGATTTTCCATTTTCCCACGTTGTCGTGGTGATCGTTTCCCTAGCTGCCGTTACAGCATGTATATTCTGCCCTTACATGTATCTAGTGTGCTTCTGATTCTGTGTACCTGTCGATACCTTGTTCATTCATCAATACGTTTTCGTGGTTTGGCTTTTAGTGTTTTGGAATGGAAGAATTGAGTTTCCGAAATATAAATTCTGGCGTTAATTTACGCCACTTTGGCTGGGTCTATCTGCTTATCAATATTTTGATTCTGCATGTATTCTTTTCATCTGCACGTATATAGTATGCTCCTGTTTCTGTGTACTTGTGGATACTTTGCTCTTTCATCAGGGTACTGTGTGCGTGCTCTTTTTTTTTTATTCAATTGGCTTCGGCACTTGATGTTTAGTAATGGGAGAATTGCTGATTTTCAAAACCAGATTCATTCATTAATTTGAGCTGTTTGCTAATCATAGCTTTATATCTACGTGCAAGCTTATTGATGCTTTGTTTATTTTTGTATTCGTGTCGATACAGTGTCTATTTTTGAATAGTTATCAATGGCTTTGTGCGGCTATTCGTTTTCAATTTATTGGGTTTCAACACTTATGGACGTTTTGAAATGGAAGTATTGTGGATTTCAATATTGTTGGATACTAATTTAAGCCACTTTGCCTAAGTGTCTGTTGATGAATACTTTGCTTCTACTGTATGAGTAGTATGCAGTGGTGTATACGGGGCGGAAGTGACGTCAGACCACGTGACCGGAAGTGGGCAGAGCCAAGTGACGTCATACCACGTGACCGGAAGTGGGCGGGGCAAGTGACGTCATACCACGTGACCGGAAGTGGGCGTGTCCGAATGACGTGACGTATTGTTTGTTTACATTTTTGACTTGGAATTTTTTTTTGTCATCGTGCAGGCGTTGAGTTGTTTCAAGATGGCGTCGTTTCGTTGCCATGGTGATGAATCACTCGCGTAGTGCCATCTGGTGGAGATATTCGAAACCCTATTATTTTTAATTAAAAAGCAATTTCGTGGATTCGAACCGAGGACCATAGGATCCGAAGTCAAGTGCGCTATCCGTTAGGCTGTAAGAGAGTTAACTATGGGCGGTGAATTAATGTAGTGTCGGATTTTTTTTCTCTTTTGGACTTGTATTTTTTCTTAGTATTAGGAATGGGTTATTTTTAGAAAATGGTTTGAATAATTGCATAGGGGTTTTAATAAATGCTTTTTCAAAATGACTTATGGCGCCATCTGGTGATTTTAAAAGTAATTAATCTAAGGAACGAATTGATTTCTTAATGTTTTTACTTTATTCATGACCGGTGACGTCAGTGTGTTTACGTTTGGGACTTGGATTTTTTTTCCTTCTGAGATTTCGATGTGACGTCACGATTATGTCCATCGAGCAAGTCTGAACTTGAAAAAGTCTACTCACAATTCTTTATGTTATGAGTATGGTAAATTGTTTACAGATCGTGAAGACTGGGCATACTTCCGTCGATTGGAAAACGAATTAACGTATTAAAAAAAGACGAAATTTAGAAATTTTAGGTCAAAAATATACTGTGCCTTGTCAACTTGTAGCATACGAAGACGAAGGAATAAGCTATACTTTTAGCGGGTCTTCTATTGCAGCCAAGCCTTGATCTCTTTTAGTATTGGAAATAAAGGGAGAAATCGGAACGAATAATTGGTGCAAGATTTAATTTTGAAGTGGTGAACCGTTATAAAGATGGTAAGGACTGCATAGTTGCCCATAAAAACAACGAGAAGGACTTGGAACTTTATGCACCCATAGCGTCTGTTTCATTTGGGCAGAAAAGACAATTTGTGTTTTCTAACTACAATTGTTTAAAAATTGTTCTGGAAAATGGAAGTTTGCTTGGAATGAAGTATCCAACAAACCAATTTTGGTTTCACAAGTTTCGTAAAATTCTAGCGTAAATAAGCAATAATCCACTTATGTGCCCCCGAACTGGAACACATATACTGTATTTTGGATTGTTTGTTTTTTATTACATAGTTTTATAAATTGTCTTAAAATGCAAGATCTGAAATGAAATTTTTCTATGCTATAAAGATTTATGGTTTTTTTTAAGTTAGATGTTTTTACTCAAAAATTAATTATACATTAGATGCTATAAGACCTATTTTTTAACAGAAATTTTGTTTTAATTAATATACACTTAAGTAAGAGTAAAATTTTTGAAACTTTATAAGACCCATACTATGAATACGTTTTCTTGTACATTTGAAGAAGTTTTAGTATAAAAACCATTTATCCTATAAATCTAAATTAAATGTTATTTTTTAAATTCTCTTTCCTTGCATATTATTTTTTTACTTTGAATAAATCTTCATAAATTTTAGTGATTTAATTTATATTATATAGATTTACAAACCTGTTTTTGGATGAAATATAAGGATTTTATATTTTAAAAATTAATGTTTTTACTCAAAAATTAATTATATATTAAATACTATTACACATATTTTTAATGTTGAAGATTTTTAGAAAACATTTTACAATTGAAACATATACATTAAATATTATGACAAACACTTAAATGGAGATCCATAAGGGAATATTGGAAATCTTTTTAATGCTTACACCTTTCTATTTTAAATAAACTTTTGCTTGTCTTACCACATACACTGTATTTTGGATTATTTGGGGTTTTTTTATTACCATGGTCTTATAAATTTTCTTTTAAAATACACGATCTGAAATGAAATTTTCCTTGATTTTAAGATTTATGTTTTACTCAAAAATTAATTATACATTAGATGCTATAGCACATATTTTATTACAGAATTTTTTAATATTATACACTTAAGTGAGCGTAAAATTTTTGAAACTTTACAAGACCCATATTATGAACATGTTTCCTTACACATTTGAAGTAGTGAAAAATAGTATTAAAACCCTTTATCCTGTAAAATCTAAATTAAATATTATTTTTAATTAATCTTTCCTTGCATATTATTGTTTACTTTAAATACATTTTCATTCATTTTAGTGATTTTATTTATATTATAAAGATTTACAAATTGTTTTTAACAAAATTTTCTTTGATATAAGGATTTTATATTTTAAAAGTTAGATGTTTTTTACACAAAAATTAATTATATATCAAATACTATTGCACGTATTATAACATTGAAGATTTTTAGAAAACGTTTAACAATTGAAATATATACTTTAAATATTATTACAAACATTTAAATGCAATTTGCTTTTTATTTTTAATTTTACAATTGAGACATTTTTAAAAGTTTGGTTCTTAAAGTATTTGTTTTATGCATAGTAAAAAAATTATTATAAAAAACCTGTAAGAGTAAAAAGAATTTTATGCATTAATTTCAAACTTTACAAGACCCATACCATGTTTCCGTGCACATTTGAAGTAGTGAAATATAGAATTAAAAACCATTTGTCCTTGAAGTTCTAAATTAAAAGTTATTTTTCTTTAATGCTTTTTCAAACCACACATTTTACTAAATATGAACTTTTATTTATTTGAAAACCTTATGCACATCGTACAATTAAATTGCACAGCAAAATACCAATACTGTACGAAGCTATGAAGTATTTTACAAGATACTTTGGTACTGTTTTCTTAATTTTAAGTGTTCTACATTGCTATGTTAAATGGATAGTAAGTGGTTTTTCTGTTTTTGAAAATAATGTGTGCACATCTGTGCTGCTAAGCAAATTAACTTTTGCCCTTTTCTTGATATTTAATGCATAATCTAAATATTTACTGACACCGCTGATAGTTTTACCCATGAGTAAAATTAAATAATAACTGAAAATTTTAAGTATTAATGTGAATTTTAAAATGAACAAATATTATTAAAATAATGGATTAAATCTGAATTTTATGTATTCTTAAAACAATCTCTGCAAAAACCAGCACAGACAATTCTTAAACAGATTGAAGGAAGCCACATGGAAACAAAGTTAATGGAAGCACTTTTTATAGAAAAAAACATAGTTCATATATTTTACACAAGTAATACATTGTAGTGTAAAAAATAACTTTAGTTTTTTACATACTTGCACAGACGCATATTTCCGACAAGCCAATTATTCGATGCCGCCACCTAAACTTTTGGGCAATGCAAATTATTTTTGTGATGACCACATGATAGTTTTTGGAAATCAAGTTGATATTCGGAAGTAATACATCTAAGCGTTTCTTTTCCATATGACCACCTTTGTAAGCAACTAGGTACTGAGTGGCCCTCTTGGTCTGATCGTACAATTCTAAAAGCTTAGAGTCTAAACTTTCTAAGGGAGCACAATTTGCTATGTCATGAGACAGAAATGAAGAGTACATACGTAATTTTTAACATATCACACAGTTGTACGATCTTTGGCACTAAGTTTATGCTCAGACGATAAGTTAAAACGAATACTTGAAGCTACTTGCGATTTTTTTACAGCGATGTATGCATATTTACGTACTAAGAAACTTTCTTGAGTCTGAAATCCATCAAAATCCACAATTTCACAAATATTAAGCATTGCTATTGAAAAGCGTTAACTGTTCTTGGAAAAATAATTGTAAACTGGAGGCCACGAAGAACTGGACTATATAACACCATACACTTACTAATCATACTAATCAGTAAAGTTAAAATTTATCTTTTGCGTTCCATAGTTACTCACAAAAGATAAGACTAAGTGAAGAATGTACATACTCAGAAAACATGGTGTTTGTGATAATGCACGAAATAAAATTTTATGTTGTAATACAAGATTTTAACGAAAGGATATACTTAAATGTGCGTTTGATTTTTTTTACTCTACCACGTTTATGCGCTGAATGCAATTCAATTCTACGACTAAACTTGAGCAAGAAAAAAATACAACCAAATATAATTTATAAGAGAAACGCATTTTGACTTTCTTTAAAACGAGAACTTTAAAGTATACTGAATTCTCTTGATTCCGCAGTTTTATGTTTTTTCTAAAATTACATCAACGAATTGAATTATTTATTTGTGGGCACACACAAGTCTTTGCCCTTGTTGAAAGGAAACTAGTATCTTTGACAAGTATCAGATTTTTAAAAATTGATTAAGAGAAGAACCTTTTTTCATGGAATTTAATTCAATCTGCACCATAATTTTACACTTAAGAGTAATAGAGCATAATATAGTTTTAAGGAAAATGAATAACCATTATGCAAATTTGAAGCCAAAAGTTCCAAGCATGTCTATGCGCCTATCTACGTTTAGAGATTGGCCAACGCACAGACGTTGACATTAGGGACGTAGCCGTAAACGGATCGTATTATACCGGTGTCTTGGACGTGATCAGGTGCTATTGGTGTGGCGAAGGGCTTGAAAATTGGTAAAAAGAAGATGTAGTGAGACACAAACACAAAGTTTTATCCAAAATGTTTGGTAGCCCATAGATGAAATTGTACAGGTGCTGGATGAAATCAACAATACCAATGGTTTTATAAAAAAAAAAACGATGTATAGCTTTACCCCTTATACAACGACAAGGACGAACGACTTTGAAAAATTTGCAAGGAATCGGAAAATGAATGCTACTTTACAGCCTTGCGGTCATTTGGTGACATGCATGAGATGTACGAAGAGTCTTTCAACGTGTCCTATGTGCCGAACCAATATTTTGCACAAAATTTTAAAACGTACATTTGTTACTAAACTGTCTATTTATTAGTACATGCAGTAGATGCAATTTCAAGTGATATACTGAACATGGTGAGGAAGAAAATCCAATTGTAAAAGGGTGGTATTGAGTTGCAAGTTATTAAATTGGCACAAGTGCTTCAGTAAAAAGATTAGTAAGGAAGTTTGAGATTCTAAAACTCTTTATTAAGGAAAAAAGTCGTGTAGGAAAGACTTATACACCCTTATAAATATATTGACTATTTTAATTATTAGTCGTTTGTTCATTACATGTTAAACCTATTTACTAAAGAAATTTAAAGAGTGCCTTAAACAGGAGTTACTAAATGCTTTAGGAAAGATGTGTAAATGTATTCTGTAATGCAAGAAAGAATGCTTGAATTAAATATTCATTTTGAGTGTTTCCTTCTTGTAGTGAGGGCTTATTAATAGTACTTTTGTTAGAGCATTTTAAAATATTTCACACTTTAAAAGAATTATTTATATTTATTTTTTATTAATTTTTAAAACTTTTTAACTTTACTGCTTAACTTTTTATTGTTACTGTTTAACTTTATTTTACTGCTTAACTTTTTTACTGTTTAACTTTTTAAGTTTAACTTTTTTACTGTTTAACTTTTTTACTGTTTAACTTTTTCTCTTTAAAATTTTTTTTGACTGTTTAAATTTTTTTTCCTGTTTAACTTTTTTCACTTTTAATTTTTCCTGTTTAACTTTTTATTGGTTAATTTTTTTCTATTTAACTTTTTATACTGTTTAACTTTTTTAATTGGTTTTTTCCTCCTGTTTAAGGCACCCTTTAAAATTCTTTAGTAAATAGGTTTAACATATAATGAACAAACGACTAATAATTAAAATAGTCAATATATTTATAAGGGTGTATAAGTCTTTCCTACACGATTTTTTTCCTTAATAAAGAGTTTTAGAGTATCAAACTTCCTTACTAATCTTCTTACTGAAGCACTTTTGCCAATTTAATAACTTTCAACTCAATACCACCCTTTTACAATTGGATTTTCTTCCTCGCCATGTTCAGTATATCACTTGAAATTGCATCTACTACATGTACTAATAAATAGAGTTTAATAACAAATGTACGTTTTAATTTTATGTAAAATATTGGTTCGATACATAGGACACGTTGAAAGACTCTTCGTACATCTCATGCATGTCACCAGATGACCGCAAGGCTGTAAAGTAGCATTCATTTTCCGATTCCTTGCAAATTTTACAAAAGTCGTTCGTCCTTGTCGTTGTCTAAGGGGTAAAGCTATACATCGTTTTTTTTTATATAAAACCATTGGTATTGTTGATTTCATCCAGCACCTGTACAATTTCATCTATGGGCTACCAAACATTTTGGATAAAACTTTGTGTTTGTGTCTCACTACATCTTTTTACCAATTTTCAAGCCCTTCGCCACACCAATAGCACCTGATCACGTCCAAGACACCGGTATAATACGATCCGTTTACGGCTAGGTCCCTAATGTCAACGTCTGTGCGTTGGTCAATCTCTAAACGTAGATAGGCGCATAGACATGCTTGGAACTTTTGGCTTCAAATTTGCATAATGGTTATTCATTTTCCTTAAAACTATAATATGCTCTATTACTCTTAAGGGTAAAATTATGGAGCAGATTGAGTTAAATCCCATGAAAAAAAGGTTCTTCTCTGAATCAATTTTTTAAAAATCTGATACTTGTCAAAGATTCTAGTTTCCTTTCAACAGAGGCAAAGACTTGTGTGTGCACACAAATAAAATAATTCAATTTGTTGATGTAATTTTAGAAAAAATAAAACTGCAGAATCAAGAGAATTCAGTATACTTTAAAGTTCTTATTTTAAAGAAAGTCAAAATACGTTTCTCTTATAATTATATTTGGTTATGTTTTTTTCTTGCTCAAGTTTAGTCGTAGAATTGAATTGCATTCAGCGCATAAACGTGGTAGAGTAAAAAAAATCACACGCACATTTAAGTATATCCTTTCGTTAAAATCTTCTTGTATAATAACACAACATTTTATTTCGCGCATTATCACAAACACATGTTTTCTGAGTATGTACATATTCTTCACTTAGTCTTATCTTTGTGAGTAACTATGAAACGCAAAAGATAAATTTTAACTTTACTGATTAGTAAGTGTATGGTGTTATATTGTTCAGTTCTTCGTGGCCTCCAGTTTACAATTATTTTTCCAAGAACAGCTAACGCTTTTCAATAGCAATGCTTAATATTTGTGCAATTGTGGATTTTGATGCATTTCAGACTCAAGGAAGTTTCTTAGTACGTAAATACGCATACATCGCTGTAAAAATCGCAAGTAGCTTCAAGTATTCGTTTTAACTTATCGTCTAAGCATAAACTGAGTGCCAAAGATCGTACATCAGTGTGATATGTTAAAAATTACGTATGTGCACTTCATTTCTGTCGCATGACATAGCAAATTGTGCTCTCTTAGAAAGTCTAGACTCTAAGTTTTTAGAATTGTACGAGCAGACCAAGAGGGCCACTCAGTACCTAATTGCTTACAAAGGTGGTTGTGTGGATAAGAAACGCTTAGATGCATTAAATATTCCGAATATCAACTTGGAACAATATGGGTGTCCCAAATTCGATGCATTATGTGCTCTAAGTAGCAACAAAGTTATCCAAAAAGTATCATGTGGTCATCACAAAAATAATTTGCATTGCCCCATAGCTGTGGTGATGACATTGAATAATTGGCTTGTCGGAAATATGTGTCTCTTAAAAAAAATGCAAGTATGTAAAGATAAGTTTTTTGTTACTACAATGTATTTTTTTTGTAAAAAATATTAATCATAATATTTTTACTATTAAAAAGTGTTCTAATTTACTTTGTTTCCTTGTGGCTTCCTTCAATCTGTCTAAGAATTGTCTGTGCTGGTTTTTGCAGAGATTGTTTTAAGAATACATAGAATTCAGATTTAATCCATTATTTTAATAATATTTGTTCATTTTTAAAATTCACATTAATACTTAAAATTTTCAGTTATTATTTAATTTTACTCATGGGTAAAACTATCAGCGGTGTCAGTAAATATTTAGATTATGCATTAAATATCAAGAAAAGGGCAAAAGTTAATTTGCTTAGCAGCACAGATGTACACACATTATTTTCAAAACAGTCAACCCACTTACTATCCATTTAACATAGCAATGTTATAATTATCCAATAACATAGCAATTAAAATTAAGAAAACAGTACCAAAGTATCTTGTAAAATACTTCATAGCTTCGTACAGTATTGGTATTTTGCTGTGCATAAGGTTTTCAAATAAATAAAAGTTCATATTTAGTAAAATGTGTGGTTTGCAAAAGCATCAAAGAAAAAGAACTTTTAATTTAGAACTTCAAGGACAAATAGTTTTTAATTCTATTTTTCACAACTTCAAATGTGCAAGGAGACATGGTATGGGTCTTGTAAAGTTTGAAATTAATGTATACAATTCTTTTTACTCTTAAAGGTTTTTTAGTATTGTTTTTTTTACTATGCATAAAACACACTTTAAGAATCAAACTTTTAAAAATGTCTCAATTGTAAAGTTTTCTAAAAATCTTCAATGTTATAATACGTGCAATAGTATTTGATATATAATTAATTTTTGTGTAAAAAACATCTAACTTTTAAAATATAAAATCCTTATATCAAAGAAAATTTTGTTAAAAACAATTTGTAAATCTTTATAATATAAATAAAATCACTAAAATGAATGAAAATGTATTTAAAGTAAACAATAATATGCAAGGAAAGATTAATTAAAAATAATATTTAATTTAGATTTTACAGGATAAAGGGTTTTAATACTATTTTTCACTACTTCAAATGTGTAAGGAAACATGTTCATAATATGGGTCTTGTAAAGTTTCAAAAATTTTACGCTCACTTAAGTGTATAATATTAAAAAATTCTGTAATAAAATATGTGCTATAGCATCTAATGTATAATTAATTTTTGAGTAAAACATAAATCTTAAAATCAAGGAAAATTTCATTTCAGATCTTGTATTTTAAAAGAAAATTTATAAGACCATGGGTAATAAAAATCAAATAATCCAAAATACAGTGTATGTGGTAAGACAAGCAAAAGTTTATTTAAAATAGAAAGGTGTAAGCATTAAAAAGATTTCCAATATTCCCTTATGGATCTCCATTTAAGTGTTTGTCATAATATGTAATGCATATGTTTCAATTGTAAAATGTTTTCTAAAATCTTCAACATTAAAAATATGTGTAATAGTATTTAATATATAATTAATTTTTGAGTAAAAACATTAACTTTTAAAATATAAAATCCTTATATTTCATCCAAAAACAGGTTTGTAAATCTATATAATATAAATTAAATCACTAAAATTTATGAAGATTTATTCAAAGTAAAAAAATAATATGCAAGGAAAGAGAATTTAAAAAATAACATTTAATTTAGATTTATAGGATAAATGGTTTTTATACTAAAACTTCTTCAAATGTACAAGAAAACGTATTCAAAATATGGGTCTTATAAAGTTTCAAAAATTTTACTCTTACTTAAGTGTATATTAATTAAAACAAAATTTCTGTTAAAAAATAGGTCTTATAGCATCTAATGTATAATTAATTTTTGAGTAAAAACATCTAACTTAAAAAAAACCATAAATCTTTATAGCATAGAAAAATTTCATTTCAGATCTTGCATTTTAAGACAATTTATAAAACTATGTAATAAAAAACAAACAATCCAAAATACAGTATATGTGTTCCAGTTCGGGGGCACATAAGTGGATTATTGCTTATTTACGCTAGAATTTTACGAAACTTGTGAAACCAAAATTGGTTTGTTGGATACTTCATTCCAAGCAAACTTCCATTTTCCAGAACAATTTTTAAACAATTGTAGTTAGAAAACACAAATTGTCTTTTCTGCCCAAATGAAACAGACGCTATGGGTGCATAAAGTTCCAAGTCCTTCTCGTTGTTTTTATGGGCAACTATGCAGTCCTTACCATCTTTATAACGGTTCACCACTTCAAAATTAAATCTTGCACCAATTATTCGTTCCGATTTCTCCCTTTATTTCCAATACTAAAAGAGATCAAGGCTTGGCTGCAATAGAAGACCCGCTAAAAGTATAACTTATTCCTTCGTCTTCATATGCTACAAGTTGACAAGGCACAGTATATTTTTGACCTAAAATTTCTAAATTTCGTCTTTTTTTTAATACGTTAATTCGTTTTCCAATCGACGGAAGTATGCCCAGCCTTGACGATCTGTAAACAATTTACCATACTCGTAACATAAAGAATTGTGAGTAGACTTTTTCAAGTTCAGACTTGCTCGATGGACATAATCGTAACGTCACATCGAAATCTCAGAAGGAAAAAAATCCAAGTCCCAAACGTAAACACACTGACGTCACCGGTCATGAATAAAGTAAAAACATTAAGAAATCAATTCGTTCCTTAGATTAATTACTTTTAAAATCACCAGATGGCGCCATAAGTCATTTTGTAAAAGCATTTATTAAAACCCATATGCAATTATTCAAACCATTTTCTAAAAATAACCCATTCCTAATACTAAGAAAAAATACAAGTCCAAAAGAGAGAGAAACACTACATTAATTCATCACCTATTGCTAACTGACCAGTGGCCCCGTGGTAACGCACTTGACTTCGGATTCTATGGTCCTCGGTTCGAATCCAAGAAATTCCTTTTTAATTAAAAATAATAGGGTTTCGAATTTCTCCACCAGATGGCACTACGAGTGATTCATCACCATGGCAACGAAACGACGCCATCTTGAAACAACTCAACGCCTGCACGATGACAAAAAAAAATTCCAAGTCCAAAATGTAAACAAACAATACGTCACGTCATTCGGACACGCCCACTTCCGGTCACGTGGTGTGACGTCACTTGGCACCGCCCACTTCCGGTCACGTGGTATGACGTCACTTGGCACCACCCACTTCCGGTCACGTGGTATGACGTCACTTCCGCCTACTATACGGGCCCGTATACTACTTGTATGTTTATCAATTCTTTATACCTGTTCTTTTTAAGGTCTATCTATGTTCACATCTATATTTCTGTTCGTGTGTACACATGTGCATGTGTTTCAGTGCACCTATCATTACTTTGTCCATTTTTGTGTATTTCTCAATGCTTTGTGCTTTTACGTTTGCTATTCGTTTGGCTTTTGCACTTAATGTTTTGGAATGAAAGAATTGTAAGTTTCAGTATTTCATAAATTTTTTCATTATTTTATGACACATTTTATGCTTATCAATGATTTACTTTTACATGCTTGCACATTTATGTGCAAGCATGTAAAAGTAAAGTGATGATGTAAAAAATGATGTAGTAAAAGTAAAGTAATGAACACAGCTTGCACACTTATGTGCAAGCTGTGTTCATTTTCTCTATGTTTTTCTACGATGTTTTTGCTTGTTCATCAACACTTTATACTGTTAGGTTTTCGGTATATTAGGTTTTGACACTAGAAATATTTTGGAATCGTCCGCTTTACGACTTTTTATGTATTTGAATATATATACATATAGTACAGGAATGGAAACACGTCCATTTATCGAAATAAATGTATCTAATGTTAGCAAATGTTCCCAAATTTATGACGAAACCAACAAGACGAATCCGAAAGCTCCAAGAAGCTTTTTCAAATACGACAACAGCCCATAAAATTGACGAGCAATGTAAATGCAAGTAAATGAAACTTAATTCGTAACCCTCCATTAAAGAAAAGTAACCATCTTTGATATAAATCAAAGTGCCACCAAATATACCTGGGTGTATTTCTCTCTTCTGTGTCAGTAAAGCTTTCATTGTGCGTGTGTCCATTACTTGATATTGTATGTCTTGTGTCTGGCGCGGAATGTCCAAATATGGCCCTTGGGCCATAAAACCCCACAACCAACCAACAGCCACCAAATATACATATAGTGCAGGAATGTGAACTCAATAGAGCCACCGAACATATTTCAACAATCAAAACGTAACCATATCTATTCATTAAAACCAATTTATCCAAGTAACATTAGCAAGTATTCCCAAACTTACAACGAAACCAAGAAGAGGAATCCGAAAGTTCTAAGAACACTTCCTCAAATACAAAATTAGCTCATAAAACAGATGAGCAATATAAATGTAAGTAAATTCCACCAAATTATACGTACAGGAAAGCGACGTACAGAAAATGAGTGAAAAATAACAGAAAAGTGAACTCAACCGATCCCACAGAACATACTTAAACAAACAAATTGTAACCAAATCTATTCATTAAAACAAATGTATCTAAATAATATTAGCAAGTGTTCCCAAACTTATGACGAAAACAACAGAGGAATCCAAAAGTTCTAAGAAGCTTCCCCAAATACAAAATCAACTCACAAAACAGATGAGCAATAACCAATGTAGTTGCCACCAAATTATACATAAAAAAAAAGGAGTGAAATATAACAGAAAAGTGAGATCAACGGATCCCATAGAATATATTCCAACAAACAAAACGTAACCATATCTCTATTCATTAAAATAAATGTATCTAAGTAATATTAGCAAATGTTCCCAAACTTATGACAAAACCAAGCAGAGGAATCCTGAAAGCTTCCTCAAATACAACACCAGCTCATAAAAATAGGCGAGCGAAACGCACTTCACTCAATGATACGAGCGAATGGGGAGGAAGGGCAGCCACGTAAAACAGAAGACCGGAATTCCAGAAAGCGAACACGGGTTTCAACAAGCCCACCCTCCCCATGTGGTCCCCGGGCCTTCCTGACCACAAATCTTCCTCCGCTGCGAGCAACTCCCATCTTTTAGTCCGGACAGACGTTTTACGGCCTGCAAGAAGAAGAAGCGTGTTTACTTTGGGCGCTCATAAAACGCCCATTGACTGGGAGTCCCGGCACCCTGTGGTCGCGAGCCCCTCGCCGCCAGCAGCATCCCCAGGAAGAGCCATTTGCCATTGACAAATCTAGACGCAGTTGGACGCTCACGAAGCCGTTATCTGCCTGAAATATTAGACCCTCGCCATGAATGAGGTGTCACGGGCTTTTGCCTCTCTTTCCATAGGTGTTGATTCTTCTTCCTTGGGCTGTGGCGTTTTATTTGCCTTTCCTTTTTTGGAATAGGGTCGGGATTCCTCTGTTGCAATGCGAGGAAGATAATTCCAAGAGGTGCTGCCGAAGGGGGGGCCGGCAGTTGTAAATTACCGCCGTGGAATTCGATGCCGTGTAATTTATTTTTCTCACTTAACCTCTTGGTTGCTGCTAGGTTTTTCTTTTGGTTTTCTTTTATCTCCATTGGTGGTACATGCATGTTTTCTTAACGGTATTAAATTCGGTGTAGAGCAGCTATTTTTAGCCTGTGTGCCGGCACACTAGTGTGCCACAAGAATGGCACTGGTGTGTCTTACAGATAATAACCCTACAAGAATACAAGAATTTTAGTGCTAATATTGGCATTTTAGCTAGTGCTCGAGTATTATTTTCTTCAGTTGATTTTCGAAAATTCTTAAGAGGATAGTGTACTTTCAAAACAAACTTTTGAAGATATGACCCTATTGTTATTAAATTGTTTAAGATTTATTGCATTTCAACGTTCAGTTCTTTTGAAAAGTGTTAGGAAATAAATTCAATTATCCGTGTAAATAATTTCGAACATTATTTTTTATTACAACGTATCATACATGAATTGTTTCACAATTTTTTTGGAGTTGATAGTGTAGTTAAGTACTGTGTCTTAACAAATCAAGCAAAACCACTTTTTCTGTCGGATCGGCAAAACACTAAATGCAATTTTTACATGCCACATAAATTTAGTAATTAGTTTATGTGTACCATGAGATGAAAAAGGCTAAAAACCGCTGGTGTAGAGTGAGATACGAGGAAAGAAAAAAGAATATTTGAATTTTAGTGCTCGAGTATTGTATTTGCTTCAGTTGATTTTCAAAAATTCTTAAGAGGACAAGATACTTTCAAAACAAACTTTTGAAGATTCCGATTAGTATTAAATTTGCACACACAGTTTGTTTTCCACTTGAAATTTTTTCCAGTTTGGTACAAAAAATAGATAGTTGTGCAGAAGTTATTAAGTAAAATATGCGGTCGAGTTTTTTGATATATTAACAAACATTGATAGATCATGTGCGCATTAATTATCCATGTATTGTCGTTATTTTAATTCACAAAATAGTTTCTATGTATATAAATCCAATTAACTGCATTTGGAAAGTATTACTCAATAATAAAGCTAAAATTTTTTGTACTAAAACACCTAAAATTTTGCAAAAAAAGTATAGGTTAAGCAAATTTTAAACCACTATTCACAACAAAGCACGATGAATTCCTCATGTGCACTTACATATAAACGATAGATTTTATGAGGATAATCCCCAAAAATGTTTTAAGAAAATCAAACCCCTACTTTAATCACAGAAACGGTTTATATTCATTGGAAGCACTTACCTACCTCACCCTATTTTAATAGCATAATATGCTATTAAAATAGGGTGAGGTAGGTAAGGTAACTAGTGTTATAGATTCTATAACACCAGTTATCTATAACACCAGTTTTGGAGAGATTGGCAGAATTGGAGTTTTGTCAACTTCTCTTTATATAGAGAGAAAGATATTGATAGAATTGGAGTTTTGTCAACATCTCTTATAAAAAGAAAGAGAAAGGGATTTACAAAATTGGAGTTATGACTGTTTATCTCTAAGGTACAGATCTATAATTTCAACTTTATCAACCTCTCTATATACAAAGATTGACAAAATTGAAATTACAACTGTTTACCTCTAAGGTATAGATTTATAACTAGTTTTGTCAACTTCTTTTTACATAGAGCGATTGACAACAATGGAGTTTTGTCAACATCTCTTTCTTTTTTGAGAAATCTATCTCTTTCTTTTTTGAGAGAGAGATAGATTGAAAAGATTTAGTTATGACTATTTATCTCTACAGATCTATAACTCCAGTTTTGCAAACTTCGCTCTATGTATAGAGAAAGAACGATAGATATCAAAAAATTGGAGTTACAACACTTTTCCCGTCAGGGTACAGACATATTAAATTTAACATTGTCGGTTTATTTCTTCTTTCGCTAACCGGCAGACATTGTTATAGCCATTCTCATAAACACACTAATCGAACGCAACAAACAATACGAGAACAATCCAAACTCCACCAGAAGGATTACGCAGCACGGGTCATTGCCGTCCACACACGGGGGTCTCAGAAAGTTACACCCCAGGTCATCTGTTCAACTCCCCCTTTCACAACAAATCCTCGGCGAGTGCGATTTCTATTTGAGGCCCGCTTTGTGGCAAGCTCCATCCATCTCAGAAGATGATGGCCGTTCGAACATGACGTCTCCCTCTAATCTTCATTAACGGCTGTTTTCTTCATGAGGATTCCGTCCTTCCATTCGATTACGGAGCAGCCGTGTTTACACATGTAAAGCCCCGCGATTCGAGGAGTGACGGCAAATATAACTTGTCCGCATATTGGTAATTTAATTAGTTGCTGATATCTATGTTGCTCTGGACTTTTCGGCAGCCTAATGGGCTGTGTTGTGTAGGGAGGGCGGAGCGGTAATTATTGTGGGAAACTAATCACGGGTGTATCATTCATGAGTTTCGAATGCAGCCGCGGATTTTTCAGTGATTTGTGAATGGGAGAGGGGTCGGATGGAAAATTATTACGGGGTTGCTGGGGACTTAGGAGATCTCTCATTATTTTTGAGGAGGCTCTTATAAAGTACTATCGCGGTGGCTGAGTTGTACTGCGGTATGGGCTTGATTAATTAAGCGGATTAATGAGGAAGAAAAATTAGAAATCTAAGACAACATATATGTATTCGCTGAGATATGACCCGTCTTTATTTCATTTATCATTAAAACACTGTCCTTTTTAATCCTCTGAGGGTCATGAACGTATTGTCTCCATGCACATTGTAATGTCCCATGCATGAACTGCTATAACCAGTTTTTGGTGTTTTGACCAATTGAAGATTGACCTTCTCATGAAATAAATAGACAGAGTATGTGGACGGAATCGTTGTAGTAAGATGTCAGAAGGGTGTCATGTAGACTTAAGAATCGACTGGCCGATTGGCTGTAGAAGGACAGACTAGTGTTTATAATCGAGCTGAATTATCACTTCAACCAATCAATAATTTGTCCCATATATTAGAATTCATGCTATTAATTCACATTAGGATTTCCCACAACCACGTGACATATTCAAACCGAACAATGGGAAAAAATAATATGAAGCTGCACGCATATACTCCGTCTATTTCATTAGAAGGTCGATGCAATCGAATCCTTCCGAGAATTGCAGGAACGCTGTAGCCCGGTTGGTAACGATTAGCATTTGGAGGGTTGCGAGTTCGAAACTCGGTTCAACCAAAGACCGTTGTTTACACGGGGGTTGATGCACGTTCATGCCTCAAATGTCCTCACGTCAGCGTGGTGTGGAAATTTGGAGAGTGGGGTGCCAGCCCAGGTGTTGACCTCGTCATCTGACCGTGGTTCAAAATTACGAGGCGGTGTCCTTGGAACGATCCCGGACAGTCGCCAATAGCCCGGTGTGTTACTCCAGTGCGACGCTAATTAATTACAATTACCTTCCGAGAATTGTAGGGGACGAAAAGTTCGATTCCTGTGAGGTTTAATTCCCTCCCTGGGTGTATTTCTCTCTTCTGTGTCCAGTAAAACTTTCCTTGTGTGTGTATGTCTATTACGTGACGTGTTTGGTGCATGATTTATTAATGAAATGAAATGATGAAATTTTAAATATAACAGATGAAACCTTCAAATAAAATAAAACGTTAAAATATTAATATTTAGGCACGCTATCCTGTATTAATTCCCAGACAACTCCTTATTCCCTTTTACCTTCTAAGCGATTTAAATATCATTTAATTAAGAATCAAATTTACATTTAAGACACTATCCCGAGTTAGAATAGTTCAACACAACGTTGCACTTTAACTACTTTAAAATCATAATTTAGCTTTTAACCATAAGAAAAATTTCATTTTCTCTTAAGTTTTACTTTGTTACCATAAACGTTTGGGCTACAAACAATGTATAAGATACTCATAGACTTAAGGCACTTAATCTATTTAACAAGTGGGATACTTTATTCTACAAAAAATATACTAAATATAGAAAAGGGGTGGAACTCGATAAAATTTATTACTTGTCCCAGCGCAAGGTGGTTAGCACACACACGACGTGATTTGAATAAAAATCGTAAAATATACTTTACGTTGTTCTCATGCGCTTCTTTGTATATTAACGCACTAGTTTATGGTTTGAAAATTTTAAGGCTTCAAGGTTACTGCGATTACCCATTCACTTTGATTCGAGAAACAATCATGGTGTGGAATTAAATAACTTCAATGAGAACTATGAAGTAAATATAATCTTAATTTTATTATCCCTCTGTGGCTCCAGCGCGACGTAAATTCAACTACCAACAAACCAACCATTAATTAAATTTTACATTTCGGTATAGAATAATTTGCCTTATAAATTTGTAAATGAATGTTATTTCTGTTTCATACGAAAAGCGATAATTTAATCCCCGGAACGGCCACGTAGTGTCTGTCGCCCGTGTGGGATTTGGTTGGAATCACGTGAGTAATTATGTTTCCAACTAAAACAGGTGTATATACCCTATATATACCGACACTGCCAAAAATAAATATGAGCTATTATGAAAATTCAGCGCAGATGATGAAAAGAAAATTTAGCGTGGGTCTGCTAGTATTTTAATAAATTACTTAGATATTTTGGTTGGAATCATGGGAGTGATCGTGTTTCTAACCAAAATACCCGTGTAATTTATTTTAATATAGGTATATTGTCTTAAAAATCTTCGAGCACGCTCCGAAGATTAAATATTCTTATAGTGAAATCCAATACCTGTACGTACAATCATGATTAGCTATCTAAACATCAGCTAAAAAAATTCATTCAAAATGCTAGATGTGGCAATTTCTGAAATGAAGATTGAATTGAAATGGTCTTTGAAAAATGTCCACGACCTTTCGAAATTTCCAGCCAAATATTTGGTTACGACTCCTAGATTGAAAACCAGTGTTAATAGTAATATTTTGAACTTCTTTACTATATAAGTACATGTTTCACAGCAGAAACTCTAATCATAGCTTAATATTAGATCTTTTCATAAGCATTCCTTTTTCCCTGGGGTCATTTTGAAACACTACAAATGACGCGGCGAGTTACTTTGAATCCAGAGCATATTTATCGTCCTTTTTTGCAACTGCTTTTGATCTGAAGATTTAACTCGGATATCAGTTATGTTTCGTACAAGTAATAATTCAATCTCAAATTAGGAGAATAAGGTGGATGTATTAGAATAATGTGAGATTAAAATAATGCTCTACACAAATTGTAAAAGCAAATTTGGCAACGGAACTGCCATTCCTTTTCGACGGAATAATTTATTTTTTAATGATTTCAAAAACACACTTTTTAATTTGCAGATAAACAGATGAAAACCGTAGACAAATTGGTCGTGGAAAATGTAAAACTTTCAAAACAACGACTAATAAAGTTTTAAAACTTAGAAAAGATTAAAAGTAAAAAAAGCAAACTGCAATTCTAAAAGGTCACCCAGACTGTATGGCCTGTATCATCTCTCTTGCGCACCAATATATTTCATAAATATTTCCCACCATAGTCGAACAATTCTCAAGGTGGGTTGCATTCATAACAACTTCAGAACCGCATACCACGCTGTAGAGACTAGGAAGGAAATTAAATCTAAATAAATAGTTAGCCATAGAGTCATGTATGTCTCCATCCGAAAAGCTGCGACAGCATAGCGCCTTGGAAAACTGGGAATTTTACCGAAGGAATTCTTCCTATCTTTATCCTTAATTTGCTCCAACTGTTTGGTTGAAAAAATGTTTTCCATCAGTAATTCTCACAATAGAGGAATAAGGTATTGTGTCTTGAAGCGACTGAATAATTTCCATCCCTTTCTTCGCCAGAAAATTGGCAATCTCGTTATCAAATATGCCGCAGTGAGAAGGGATCCACTGAAGCACAATAGTCTTGTGTCTAGATTTCAGAAGGACAAGTTCAAGTATATACCTGTTAAGTCTTGTAGAGTCTGCATGGGTGTGGGAAGAAACAGCCTGGATTGGTGATCTGGAGTTGGAATGTATCACTGTGCAATCTTTTCAACAACTGAGAAAGCTATTAAATGTTGAACTGCCAATCTTATAGCCTCCACCTTGCCACCAGGGCCACGGTAGCTCGGTTGGAAGAACAACAGATTAGCAACCGGAAAGTTCCGAGTTCGAATCCAACCAAAGACCGTCGTGTAAAAAAAGATGGGGTGCCAGCTCAGATGTGACATCGTCATCTGACCGTGGTTCAAAATTGCGTGGTGTTGTCCTCTGATCTTTCCCTTCGAGGGTTGATCCCGGACCGTCGCCAATAGCCCGTGTGTTGCTCCAGTGCGGCGTTAGTTAAAATACCTACCACCTTGCCACCAAAAGAAGTAGCAAAGGAAGCACGATATGTAAATAAACCTGAAAGAACAATGCTTTCTCTCTGTGCTATTTGGTATCCGTCGGTATACACATAATTTAATTTAAACTGAGTTAAAAAGTTAGGTTTAATAATATATCGTCGGCTTAGAGTAGAAACTCCATTAACTGACAAAAATAGATTTAAACTGTACAGTTGTTTAAAGACTACCAATCAGTTTTTAGATCAAAATATAAAAGTTATAATATTTTTTAATCGTTTTCACAGATTGCAATGTGACGATGTATTTCTCATCACAAAAATAAGCATTTAGTCTCAGAAAAATGTCAGTTAACGAGTTTCTGCTCTAAGACGACGATAAGTTCGTGTAAAATCGTCAACCGAATCTTGGTTGCCGAAGAGAAATTAATTTCGTGCATCGAAAATGTGTTATGCACTTTTTATCAAGTGAATAAGACGATAATCTTCAGAGATTGGCACAGTAGGGGTGGTTTAAACAAATAAAGCTACACAGATTATTGTCAACTCGCATCTTTTAAGAACGGTCGGCGGATCTTTCAAAAAAATCTTGAGAGCAAAACTACCCGAACCGAGCAATTTTTCACTAATACATAACTAAGCTGTCCATCGCACTCAAATTCCACTTAACCGATGGAACTTGTTTTTTAAAAAAATCTGATGTTTCTTTAAAAAAAAAAATAAGTACTCCCCTTTTCAACTACCCAGCTCACAAACTGAACAAACGGGTGGAAGTTGGAGAAGCAAGCAAGCAGCTCCACGAAAAACGGCGAAACAGAAGAGGGGAAAAAAATCTGAAAGCCGATAAGTCGCCAAATGTCGGCCTCCCTAACTCTCTGCTGCAGGTTTCTTCATCGTTCTTCCTATTCTGAGTTTTCTCCAATCCTTGTCTCAGGTCTCCCTTCCCCTTTCCCAACCAGCAACATCGATTTCCGATTGGTGCCTCGCGCGGCGTGGGGGGAGGGAAGAGTGGATTATTTTATGCCCCTTCCCTCCCTCTCTCGGCTGCCAGTTTCTATTCTACCCTACGGTATAAATATTTTCCCACGGGTGTTCGGGATTATACCGGTATGGAGGTTGGTGCAACGAGGTATTTTATACCTTTGGGCACGAGACCAAAAGCTGCCAGGCTATAAAAATATTCTCCCTCTTTTTTTGTTCTCTTTATTTATAGGAGAGTGGTCTTAGCCGTTTTTTTTAACTTGCTTTTTTGGTTTCGCACCTTCGCATCTAAGGTCGGTTGTTGTATAAGTCGGTGTATCAATGTTTCCCAGCTTTTCTTCTCTATGAAGCACCACGATTCTATTCCTAATTTTTTTTAAAGTTCTATTAATGCTTGAATTTGTAACGGTATCAAGAGGAAATACTTAAAATATAGTAATAAACAAATATTTTTTAAACATTTATTATCTTATTACAAGACCAAAAGCTACTAGTCAATAAAAATACTCTCCCTTTTTATTCACAAGAACAGTCTGTTTTCTAACTTGGTTTTTGGTTTCGTACCTTCGCTACTAAATTCGGTTGTTGTATAGGTTGGTAGGGAGATAATTATTATTAAATACCTAAATTTCTAACGTATATCAAGGGAAAATAATTAAAAATAAAGTAACAAACAAATATTTTACACATATTCCATTAAATCCATTTATATATATGAACATTTATTATCTTATGACGCGAGTTAGGCTATAAAAAATATTCTCTATATTTTTTCTTTATTTATAGGAGTGGTCTTTGGTTTAGCACTCTTATAACTAAGGTCGGTTGTTGTATAGATTAATCAAGAAACATTGTTTGTATTAGAGTTTCCTTTAATTCACACGATTCTATTTCTAATCTTTAACTCTATTTGTATTGAAATTTCTAAAGGATATCAAGGGGAGAAATACTTAAAAATATGTTAATAAACAAGTATTCGCGCGTATGACATAAGTCATTTTACATCTTAGCCTCATTATATGTGAAAAGTTTTACAAATTAAGTTTAGAGTTTCGGTAGGTGTAGTATGGGTTTAACTCAATGTAACAATAAACGTGTTTTACAATAATCTTTAGCGTTCAGCTGAACATACTTATATCAGATACATAATAAGTAAAAATAAATATATTTTATTTTGAAATCACATTTTCCCAAGGCTTTGTGGGCTGCAACCATTATTGATATATGAAATGTAAATTAAATTATCATGGAAAATGCTTATATCGAAAGTGAATCCTATGCGTTTTGGAAATGATATACAAACATCAAACAAAAATAAATGGGAAGAATTTCGATAGGCTGTAAGGACTCGATGTAACAATAAATGTATGTAACAATAATTTTTAGTATTCTACGGAACATGCTTATTTCAGATTATAATAAATACAACTAAATATATTTTATTTTGAAATTATGTTCTTTCAAGGATTTGTGGACTGTTACCATTGTTGATAGATGTAATTTAGGTTTCATTCTGATGGGAAAATGCTTTTATCAAGTGAATCCTATGCGTTTTGGAAATTACGTACAAACATCAAGCAACGCGAAATATCTTAATAGCATGGAAAGTTTCAAAACAACAAAAACCTAACTTTACTTATCAGTATGTAATAACTTGCTTTATTAATTTGTAAATAGTAGTTTTGTTACATATATGTCATACTGGTTAGATTTCCTATCAAAACTAATTTCGAGACGTTAACACGCTATAACGAGAGAGATTAATAGTACAAATGAAGCATAAAATATAATTCCTTTTTACGACCTAAATTTACAAATAATAATAGTAGCAAAACATGAATAATTTTCATCTGCCCTACAACTGTTGCTTTTTGCTGTACAACAGCCAATTAGCCGGGTTGGTTGATTTTTTTAGGTTTTATGGCCAAGGGCCACATTTGGCCAAGCTGCGCCAAACACAAGACAAAGACAAGTACAAAATATCGTGAAAAGGGGGAAAAGAGGGATTGGGAATGGAAAAGTTTGATGAAAGCTGAAAAAAGATCTTGGGTATCCCGGAGCGTGACTCCTGAGTATACTAAAGACAATAAGCCCCATTGGAAAAGAAAAGATCGTTAGAGTACCTCGGATTCGTGAAGCCCGTACACATCTAAAGCAGATGTGGCCCAGATGGCCCAATTAAACCGGGACATACGGTTTAACCCTCTTAGCGTCCCGAGATTTCAGAGTAGTGTAGTATTGCTTTTACTCCACTACACACATGACTAAATAATCGCATCTATCAACCAATAGATACGGTTAGAATCCTTGCAATGATTCTGCCAAGCTAGAAGTCCTACAGAGAAGATTGCAGACTGCAAAAAGGATATATATGTGTGAAAACCCCTTGGAGAGTCAAACATATCACGTGCTTCCTACCATTCTCTCACATTTGTCCTAGAATTAAAATTTGCCTGCCTCGTATCCGAATGGTTAGCGCTCTTGCCCTTAGTTTAACAAGCTCTGTGTTCCCAGACAGCATGGATGTTCGTAATGGTTCGGAGTCCACTTTACGCCGGGTCCCGGTCTTGTAAACCTCGCGTAGCAAAATAGGACCGCAGTGTGACGAAACCTACCTGAATCTGTTATTTATCGATGGAATTATTTTAACCCTCCAAGTGATTTCGACGAGATATCTCGTCCATCAAGATATCACTGATGTTTTGATGATGACGAGATCAAGATCTGGTCAGTTTTCTTCTAATAACACGTTATCTCGTCCATCAAGACCTGGTCAGTTTGTCCAAAGACCAGATACATCGTCGAGACAATCACCAGGAGGGTTGATTCGTTATCTCAACACTAACTCAATAATCGCTCAAAGTTATTTGCTCCATAATGAAAGAAAATCGCATACTTTACGCGGAAAATATCTTTCGCCGTTCGTGCACTTTAAAAATGCTTCCAACTCAACGCGAACAATCGTATACAACAAGATAGCTTCCTGCTAGAGAATAAAACCAAAGATAAACCACTTCTTCAGGGGTGTTTCCGAACGTTGCTCTGTACCGCCGTATCGTAATCCAATCGCATATCATTAGATTTGTGACTCTCCCTTCCACACAGTGCGGAATGCGAGAGGAAACGTGAAATAGGGACGATAGGGGACTAGATAAAGCGGCGGTGGGGCCTTTTTCCGCTGGAAAACCACCACAACACACGTTGTTGGATGGGTTGGGTTGTATCCGCTTTTTTCTACCTCCATTTAAAGATACCGTTGAGTTAAAAATCGTAAATTTCCACTTAAAAGTCAACAAGATTTTCCATCCTGCGTGGATTAGATAGCGGGTTGTAGTAGAAAGTATTTTTGAATAAAACAGTTTCGTTTTAGACACATTCTTATTGGAATGTACACTGCTGGCCACCCAAATTGCAACACCAAGAAAGACAAGAGATATCACAACAAAATTTATTTTGTAGATAACATGTTGACCAAGTATCAAATGATTAAATTTATAGACTTCTGTGAAGTGTGGTTCCTGCCAAAATCAGTAGCCAGAGTAGCCGCCATTGTTGGAGATCACCGCTGCCACACGCCTCGGCATTGATTCAAAGAGACTTTGGATGTGTTCTTGGGGTACAGCAGACCAAGCAGCTTCCACACGTTGCCAAAGTTGATCTGGTGTGGCAGCTGGGGATGTATTCTGGGTCAATCGTTGAGCAACCATGGACCATATGTTTTCTATCGGCGAAAGATCCGGAGAGCGAGCTGGCCAGGGAAGCAATTCAATCTGGCGATTGACGAAGAACCCTTGGACAATGCGTGCCACGTGTGGTCGCGCATTATCCTGTTGAAATATGGCTGTGGGCAAGCCCTGAAGGTAAGGAAGGACAACTGGCTCCAACACCTCGGAGATGCAGCGCTGGCTGTTTAAAGTACCGGCAATGCGTACTAGAGGAGTGCGAGAGTGATATCCAATACCGCCCCATACCATAATACCCGGTGCAGGACCAGTGTGGCGGTGCATAACGCAGCTGTTCAGCATCCTCTCTCCACGGTGTCTCCAGACTCGAATCCGACCATCGTGGTGTTGCAGACAGAAGCGTGACTCGTCAGTAAAGACAATTTCATTCCATTCTGCCGTCCACATCCTTCTTTCATCGCACCATTGGCGGCGGAAACGTCTGTGGTTCTGCGTCAAGGGTAGACGAAGCAATGGACGTCTTGCGGACAGACCACTCTGCTGTAAACGGCGTCGAATGGTACGCGCAGACACTGGATGATGCGGTACAGACTGAATGTGCTGTGCTATGGTTCGTGATGTGGCTGAGCGATCCGTCACTGCCATGCGCACAATATGCCTGTCATCACGTGAAGTGGTGCACTGAGGTGGATGCGATCGAACACGTCGGTCCATCGTACCCTCCTGCATCCAGCGATCACATATCCGCATTACAGTTGTTTGGTTTCGTCCAACACGACTACCGATTTCCCTGAAAGATAATCCACAATCTCGGTAGGCCACTATCCTTCCTCTGTCGAACTCGGATACTTGATCAAAAGATGATCGCTGTTTTCTACGAGGCATAATGGATCGTTTTTTTGAAAAAACCACAAGAAAAACACAATTGCCGTACTTGAAATCGTCGAAATCTCCAAGCCTTAAATAGCGCTTTGAAGTGGCGCCACAGGCGCGCGTGATGTGCGTCTGCGCTGAAATTCTAATCATTTGCATATCTCACCTCCGCTAATGCATGTTGTAAATTTCATATTATTTGCATGCTTCCTTCAGGGTGTTGCATTTACGGTGGCCAGCAGTGTATAATTATTTATCAATAAACAATAACGAAAGAGAATTCCACAATGTACTGAAATTTATTGTTTACAATCAGGGGCGCATCGACGGAGGGGTTTATGGGGCTCAAGCCCCTCCAGACCAAAGGAAAAGCAAAAATATCCATATTTTATTTATTGGTTTGTTCGTTTAAAAAATTATGTGTAAAGGCTCTTTTGACCTTTTCTCCTTCCTGTAGTCATGGGAACCGTTGTGGCTCAGCGGGTATGCCCACTACGCTAGCAACCTTTGAGTTGTAGGCTGCGCAGGTTCGATTCCTGTCAGGTGCATTCGTCCCTGGGTGTATTTCTTTCTTCTGTGTCAGTAAAACTTTCATTGTGTGTGTGTGGCCCTTGTGCCATAAAACCTCAAAACCAACCAACCTCTAGTCACGAAACGTTATTTTTTATACCATTTACAAAAGTGTCACAATACTTATTTGCAGGATTCAGCGAAGAAATTTTACATTTATGACTAAGAGTTGGGCCACCTTTTGCTTCAGTACAGGTTCTATCTATCGCACTGCGTCATTTTTTGCTACATGAAGGCAGATTAGACCGCGGCCTACGGCGTATATAACGTGGATTCCGAACCACTAC
Source organism: Meta bourneti (assembly GCA_933210815.1). Classification (NCBI taxonomy): domain Eukaryota; kingdom Metazoa; phylum Arthropoda; class Arachnida; order Araneae; family Tetragnathidae; genus Meta; species Meta bourneti. The sequence goes on from OW119929.1 coordinate 87,925,815, forward strand.
GAACTTTCCAGCCGGGATTCGAATCCAGAGCCTATTGAACCAATGGTCAGAGAACAAACAGCTCGGCTACCAGGTCAATCTGAATTGGAGAAGAATCATTTGAAAACTAACACGGCGCTCTAAGACTCCTATGCTTTGTAAGAAATTTATCTCAAAATCTTTACACCCCCCCCCCTAAATCTATACTACGCTGGACAACATTTTAATAATCTTAAATTATTATACTCTATAATGGAGTGCTTACGATATCAATGGAGGCCCCTTCAGACTGAGATCCTGGGTACATACATACATACAATGAATAACACGTGAAAGAACCTCTCACCTGATTGTATTTACGCTTTTCCGAGATTCACACTAGCTTAAACCGAAATTCTACAACAATAATAAGACTTGGTCGTTGTAATTCGCCTTCGTATAGCAAGTAGAATGGTTGCAGAGCAACCATAATTTCTTGTAATAATTTGTGTATGCTCTGTAGTGATTCTCTGAGTAGCGTGGTAGATTCAAATCTACAGAGAACAGTCTAGCTTAAATAACAAACGATAATTTTATTTAAAACAATGTCTTGACTAATTAGAATCTATTTACACGACACTTTCACGCCTCTGCTAACTGGATGCGACAGGGTGTCGAAATCTCAGGACGTACGAAAGTCTCTGAGTTGGAGAAAGGTATCTCAACAGTCTCTAGATGAAACTCTACTCGTCGGGTGACGATTTCACCAGATCAGCACTGGATCCTCACTGGACGACAGGACAAGGCAGGTTCACTGCCGGACGAGAAGTCGGTACCGAACTCTCCGCAGGTCGTCGGTTCGGCACAATCAGGGATCGGCTCCACTGGGGTCGTCGGGTCAGTACAAGACAGCACGGCTCCGCTGGGGTCGTCGGATCGGCACAAGACAGGCACGGCTCCGCTGGGGTCGCTGGTTCAAGTCTCGAACGAGAAATAAGCAGGAACTCGAGATAGGCAGCCTACGCCAGGCTACAAGAACGCGTCCTCTCAGGGTGAGAGAACCGTCTTCCAAATTAGTAAGAGCTCCTTAATGGGGTTGACCGCTCAAAGGGTCACTGAGCTAAGACGTTAGCTCGGGAAACAAACAAGACTCGAGATGGGTAGCCTACGCCGGCTACAAGAACGCGTCCTCTCAGGTTGAGAGAACCGTCTTCAAAAAAATATATTTTCTCCCTAAGGAGTGACCGCTCGAAGGGTCGCTGAGTTAAGCCTCTCGAACGAGATCACAGGCAAGAACTCCCGATTCGACTCCCTACTTTTCCTTTTGAAACCTCCCAGCCTTTGTTCGCTGGTGGTTCCCGATTCGTTCGTTCTTGATTGGTTCTTACTTTTAATTGGTTCGTTTTTACTTTGCTCATTTTTGAGGTTGCTGATTCGGTAGAGACTCTCTGACGTAAAATGGGATCAGCTACTTAGCGCAGGTGGCTTGATTACCTAGCAGGTGGACTTAATCACCTGGCAGGTGCACTCCTAAACACCTGGGCTCTTTTACGGAACGAATCTCCTTTTGTCCTCTTCGATCCAAGTCCCGACCGTCTGGCGCCAGAGAGATGGAAATGTATTGTCCGGCTTTTTTACGACCTGTCGGCGGGTTTGCCTTTGGGAGGGATAATTGAGGGTCTGTCAATGAATCCTCACAACCCCTCCCCCCTAAGAAAGATTTTGTGGTATGGCAAAATCTATAAGGCAAGGGTTAGACATGGCAACTCGACACATCATTAGAGGCAACAATTTTAAGAATTTATATACAAAATTTTAACATGATTTCAACACTTAAATTTCAAGTTACATCTACTATTTACAATACTCTTACATCCTACTCTTGTGATACAATTATATTTTATCACATAAGTTCAATCAAATACTGGGGTTTATGTACAATTTAAATCGGTACTTTTGGTATTATTTAATTTTCCGACAGCATTCTGCTCAGACAATCTGCATGTTGGTTGTCCTTCCCAGCCCTATGGATGATCTGGTAATTGAAGGGCTGTAAAGCCAACGCCCACCTCATCAATCTCGGGTTATTCCCGGAGTTATTCTTTAAAAATACTAACGGATTGTGGTCCGTTTCAATAGTGAAGCGTTGTCCGTCCAAGTAATGCCGCAGCTTTTTAATTGCGTAAATAATGCCTGCGCATTCTTTTTCGGTAGTGCAGAATTTCTTTTCTGTGTCGGTAAACTTCCGGCTTAAATATAATATCGGGTGATCAACTTTATCTGGCCCTTTTTGTGCCATGATTACCCCGATTCCTTGGTTGGAAGCGTCAGTTTGGAGGATAAATTCCTTTGAGAAGTCTGGGGCGTACAACACCGGCTTCTCAGTGAGTTTCGTTTTCAGCTCTCGGAAAGCTGAGTCGCATTCCGTGGACCACTCTACCTCCTCCCTTCTATTCTTTCCTTTTAATGCCCTCGTTAATGGCTCGGCTATTATGGCATAATTTTGGATATACCGGGCGTAATATCCACTCAAACCTAAAAATTGTCTGATCTGTGTTTTATTCCTGGGTGTGGGGAAATCAACTACCGCTTGGATTTTCGCCTCAGTCGGAGTTCTACATCCACTCCCTACCATATGTCCCAAATATTTGACACTGCTCTGTGCGAACTTGCATTTGGCAGGTTTAATTGTTAATTTCGCATACGTGATTTTCTTAAGAACCACATCGAGATGTTTGATGTGTTCCTCCCAAGTTTGCGAAAATATAGCTACATCGTCTAAGTAGGGTACACAAAATTCATCTAACCCTTGTAAGAGTTGAGCCATGAATTTTGAGAAGCAATATGGCGCGTTTACTAGTCCGAACGGAAGAACTAGTGGTCTATATGACCCGAATGGAGTCACGAAAGCGGCCAATCTTTGTGCCTTAAGACTCAAGGGTATCTGCCAATATCCCTTGGTCAGATCTATGACCGTTATATATTTTGCGGCTGCCACTTGTTCGATTCGCTCGTCCATATTAGGCAGTGGATAATATTCCGTCCTAATGATGGAATTTAATCGACGATAATCGACACAAGGGCGAGGGTCACGTCCTGGACTCTCTACTAAAATCATAGGGGAAGTGTAATCGGACTCCCCGATCTCAATGATTTTTAAATCCAACATCCTCTTAATTTCTGACTTGAGGATTTCCGTTTGTCTAGGAGAGGTGCGGTAGGGTTTCGATCTAATGGGTTTGTCACTAATTAAATCGATATCATGTTCGATAAGATTCGTCCTACCGGGATCATTTGAAAATAATTGCCTATGGGATTTTAACAATTTCCCAAGTTCATTGATTTGATCCTGCGTGCATCGCTCTTCCAATTTACTGTTTTTCACTACCTCTCCGAAATCAAAAATATTCGGATCGGCGATAGGATACTGAATATCCAAATCAGATTCTACGGTGTCGTGAGAGAATACTTCGCTCATCAAAACATTTACGCTTTCCATCCGCTGGTGGTATGGCTTTAATAAGTTAATGTGGTACACTCGTACCTTCTCTACCTTCCCTGGCATCTTAACAACGTAATTGGTATCCGAAAGCTGTTTCTCTATAGTTCCCGGACCAACCCATTTTACGGCGAATTTTGTTTGTTGGCAAGATGACAATACTAAGACGCGATCGCCTACTTTAAACTCGCGCTTCACCGATCCTTTGTCGTAGTACGACTTCCTTTTAACTTTTGCGTCCGTTTCGGTTGCGGTGGCTACCTGTTGACACCGTCGCAATCGATTTATCAACTGGAATACGTACTCCGTGACAATGTCTTCACATGGGGGACTTTGGCCCCATTTGTCAAATAAAATGGATTCGGGCATTCTCAAATTCTTCCCGTAAATTAGCTCTGCGGGGCTAAAACCGGTTGACGCATGGGTTACGTTCCGCAAAGCCAAGAGAGCCGATGGAAGTACGTCCTCCCAATTTTCTTTTAGCTCCAGGCACATCGCTTTCAAGAGTCTCTTTAGGGTCCGGTGGAACCGTTCCACCGGGTTCGTTTGCGGATGATAGATCGAACTACGCACCACCTTAATCCCAAACCTCTCAAAGAAGGTAGTTGTGAGGTTGCTAGTGAAATACGTAGCATTGTCCAGTTGTAGTTCTTTGGGGAAACCTATTCTACTAAAGATAGCAAGCAAGGCATCAGTGACGGTTTCTGAGTTCACTGCTGATAAAGGAATAGCTTCCGGGTATTTGGAAGCAAGGCAAATAGCCGTCAGGAGATATTTGTTCCCTTTCGGTGATATTGGCAAGGGACCCACAATGTCTATATTCATCTTCGCGAACACTTCGGTGATCACGGGCACTAACTTAAGGGGCGCTCTCTTTTGTTCCGAGGATTTCCCGACTTTCTGACAAGCATCGCACGATTTCACATATTCCTCGATCTCCTTAATACACTGGGGCCAGAAATAATAGCGCAACAGCTTATCTTTAGTTTTCGTATTGCCCATGTGGGATCCGAACCCATCATGACAAAGGCTTAAAATTTTATTTTTATATATAGCGGGTATTAATAGCTGCCTCCGCTCTTCGCCTCGATGATCCTTAGACTGCCTAAAGAGTAGCTCTTTTTCAATCACGAACTCACTCGTTTTATTTTGCCTGACCTTATCCCAAATAGATTTGAGTTCGGGACAATTCTGCTGTTCCTTGGCAAAAGTTTCAGCGTGAATGCCTACTAATTCGATTTCCGAATTTTCCTGTAAGGGTGGTAACTCTATCCCCAAATTTTCGTCCTCTAGTTCATTTTCAGGTTCCGTTACCTCAAGTGGATCTATTTCTGTCTGGTTTTCCTCAACTACAGTCTGTTCAGGGCTCAGACGTTTGGTTTGACTCCTAGTCATAATCGCGTTTACCAGTTCTGGTTTTACTCTCTGCGATTCAATTAATTCCTGGGTGGAATTTCCTAAGAGGTAATGTCGCATTTCGACGGATTTACCTACAATTGCTGCCTTAGTTCTAATTACGCCGAGTTCTGGACTTTCGATTTTAATTCTTGCCAAAGGTAGGCACTTGAAGTGGTTGTCCAGAGGTTGCTTAACCCAAATGTGCTCGCCTGTAAAATCCTCAGGTTTCACCAAGTCTAGGGGTCCCAGGTCAATGGTTGTTCCTGAATCACGCAGCAATACCATGTCAACATCATTTATTTTGGCCTTGCTTAAATAAGGCTCAAATGAGGGAGCAAAATTTGCGCTCGTAGCAAGATTATTTAAGGGTTCCGCTACTTTCTTTAACTCGGGGCATTGAGGGCGTATATGACCAGGTAAGTTACAATTAAAACAAACGGGGCCACTACGTTTCTCAAATTCCCTTGTCCGCCATTCTGTGTTGGTTCCCTTACTTCCCGATCTCCAGTCCTTTCCGTGATTTTTCTCCCCCCCGAATTTCTTTCCCTGATTCGGCTTTTCAATAGGTTTTGGGCGGTCGAGAGCCCTTTTCTCCGGTAGTTTGGAGAACACCTGTTTCTTGACTCGACGGGTTGACTCGTACGCGTCTAGCTTCTCAGCCAATGCTCTCGGTTCGGTCAACTCGCCCCATTGATCAATAAAGTGGTCCTTTATGTCGGCCGGTACCCTTCTTTTCATTTGATCAGCGATCATCAGATTCTTAAGAGAATCAAAATCCTCAACTTGGATTCCGCTAAGCCACCCTTCTAGATAGCTTCTTAGTTCGAAGATCATGTCCTTCCATAAAGAGCCATTTTGTCTCTGATGCGTTTGAAATTTGCATCTAAAGGATTCTGCGCTAAGCTTGAATCTAGCGAGAAGTACGGACTTTACATGATCATAATCATCACTCAATTCCTCGGGTTCACGAATAATAATCTCCGCGATTTCAATCGGCAACAGACTAAGCAGCTGTGAGACCAATTCGTCATACTCGATTTTTAATTTTCTACTCTGGCGTTCAAAAAGAGTTAAGAACAAGGCCATATCTATTTTGTCAGCATCAAACTTTTGCATGACTGATTTAATGTTTTTAGACGGTTTCCCGCTATCATGGCTAGACGAACTTAAACTATTTACTTCTCCCGATTGTTGTAATCTTAGCTTCTCTAGTTCGAAAGCCCTTTCCGCAGCTAATTTTTCCTCTTCCTTAGCTAATTTTTCCTCTTCCTTAGCCAATTCCCTCTCTTCTCTAGCCTCGGCCAATTTCCTCTCTTCTATGATATTAACTATCATATCTTTAGCGCTCTCCTCGCTAAAATCATTGCATCCCTGTATTTTCCTTGCTAGATCGATGATTCGATCGTCGGAACCAAACTCAACATTAAACTCGTATGCTAATTTCTGCAAGTCTACCTTTTTCTGCTTAGTTAAAACCGCCATGGTTCTACACTAAATTTTCCCAGTGACACAATTACAAAATTCAATCACCAACTATTCTGAACTTCAATTTTCAAATAACAATACACACATAAAATAATAATACACAATGCAGTCAATTTCCTAAGCCTTAACTATTTTCCAGACTCATGCAATATTAAAATATTTTTACTTAAAATAATACACAATAATAATCTCTACTACAAGTTCACTAAATTTCATTCAACTTGACTAGGTAGTTCACAATTGCGTAGATACTTCACAATCTAAGTTAATTTAACTATGTGCTAAAGGTACCAGATCATCCACAGCCCTGGAACTTATTCGAGCAATTGCTAAACTGACAATTTCCAAATCTTCACTACAAATTTACTGCAATTATTAAATCCTAACGTTTCCGCGACTTTGCATACACTAGTAATCAGAATTTCTTTAGAATGGATTCCACAATTAAATCAATTTAAAAATTTAAACACTCTTCACAACAGTTTTTTTTTCTCAACAATTTAAAACAATAATCTATTAAATTGCCTCTAAAGAAATGCCAAGCTTACCTTGTCTGACGACTGGCTCTGCTTTTGCGACAGGTCTCTGCTCTGCCTCTGTTGGGATGTCAGACGGGCGTTCGTTTTTTTTCTTTCACTGGCACACTAGCACTTTTTTTCAACACTGGACAGGATGTCCTTCACGTTGTAGCAGTTCTGGATGGTTCTGCTTTTTCTCACTTCACAACTCTTCTTGAGTTTGCCTCTGGACTGGATGTCCTCACGTAATAAATCCTGGGTGGGCTTACTACGCAAAAGGTGTGGTTGCCAATTTTTTATTTAATGGCTAACAATCCCACCTGCTGCCACCAATAATTTAAGTAGACTGTAGTGATTCTCTGAGTAGCGTGGTAGATTCAAATCTACAGAGAACAGTCTAGCTTAAATAACAAACGATAATTTTATTTAAAACAATGTCTTGACTAATTAGAATCTATTTACACGACACTTTCACGCCTCTGCTAACTGGATGCGACAGGGTGTCGAAATCTCAGGACGTACGAAAGTCTCTGAGTTGGAGAAAGGTATCTCAACAGTCTCTAGATGAAACTCTACTCGTCGGGTGACGATTTCACCAGATCAGCACTGGATCCTCACTGGACGACAGGACAAGGCAGGTTCACTGCCGGACGAGAAGTCGGTACCGAACTCTCCGCAGGTCGTCGGTTCGGCACAATCAGGGATCGGCTCCACTGGGGTCGTCGGGTCAGTACAAGACAGCACGGCTCCGCTGGGGTCGTCGGATCGGCACAAGACAGGCACGGCTCCGCTGGGGTCGCTGGTTCAAGTCTCGAACGAGAAATAAGCAGGAACTCGAGATAGGCAGCCTACGCCAGGCTACAAGAACGCGTCCTCTCAGGGTGAGAGAACCGTCTTCCAAATTAGTAAGAGCTCCTTAATGGGGTTGACCGCTCAAAGGGTCACTGAGCTAAGACGTTAGCTCGGGAAACAAACAAGACTCGAGATGGGTAGCCTACGCCGGCTACAAGAACGCGTCCTCTCAGGTTGAGAGAACCGTCTTCAAAAAAATATATTTTCTCCCTAAGGAGTGACCGCTCGAAGGGTCGCTGAGTTAAGCCTCTCGAACGAGATCACAGGCAAGAACTCCCGATTCGACTCCCTACTTTTCCTTTTGAAACCTCCCAGCCTTTGTTCGCTGGTGGTTCCCGATTCGTTCGTTCTTGATTGGTTCTTACTTTTAATTGGTTCGTTTTTACTTTGCTCATTTTTGAGGTTGCTGATTCGGTAGAGACTCTCTGACGTAAAATGGGATCAGCTACTTAGCGCAGGTGGCTTGATTACCTAGCAGGTGGACTTAATCACCTGGCAGGTGCACTCCTAAACACCTGGGCTCTTTTACGGAACGAATCTCCTTTTGTCCTCTTCGATCCAAGTCCCGACCGTCTGGCGCCAGAGAGATGGAAATGTATTGTCCGGCTTTTTTACGACCTGTCGGCGGGTTTGCCTTTGGGAGGGATAATTGAGGGTCTGTCAATGAATCCTCACAGCTCGAAAGGTAGTAGTTGAATTTACTTCTCACTACACTCACCTCACTATACTCAGTAGCAATGCTAATGTGAAATATAGCATTGTTACTGAGAGGAGCATCAAAAAGTGTGACCAGCATGCCGACTAATAGTTACGTGGCCGCTCTGTGAAAAATTTACTTGGTTGACCGATGTGGCATTTTATCACCTCTTTAAGCAATACAATATCTTATGACAGGGTAGATGTGTAAATGTGTATTTCTTTTGAGTGACGACCAAAATGGCGAAATCGACAGTCTTACTACTATGTCGTTGGGCCAAGATCTCCGGGGCGTTTCCTCATATATGATGAGTGGTTTTTTAATACTTTAATGCACAATATGCCGATTCATAAGTATCTCTTATCACAATCGCAAAAAGAATTAGCAAACGAACCTACAAAGAAAGAATAAGTATAAAATTAATATCTAGAAATATAATTGCCGGACGAGTTTATTTAAAACTGGAGACATACTGCACCTTCTTTCGGCCACCCTTATTTTTCTGGTTACGAGCAAGTGTCCGTCCCACATACCACTCAGGTTGGTCGATTGGTTGGATTGGGTTTTATGCGAAACAGCCATATTTGTCCAAGCTGTGCCATTCCCATTGTCTGATATTTGTACTCAATTTGTAAATTATACAATCGCTAGTCTCTAAGCAGTTGTGTATTGTTTATGTATGTCTTCTTATTTCGTCAACAAGATGGAGACGGCTTTTGTGATTATGACTGGTCTTTGGATCCTGATTATTTTTGTAACTTGTATTTGTTGTATATGAATCAATATTTTGTACTGTCCGTTTGGGCTAAGGGCTCTGAGGACCCTACTGGCCTTGACAAAGATCCTCCCGACCGCCTCTCGTGTAGCCTTACTCCCTCTAGGTTGGCTGGTTGGTTAGAGTCTTAAAAAATACTTTAAAAAAGGCTGCTCCAAACAACGTCAAGCAAATTGACATTCACACTCAAGGAAAGCCTTACTGACGCAAAAAAGAGAAATACATCCAGGGATCAAACCTCGACTAAGTAAGGTAACTCATGGGTTGCTAGCGCAGTGGGGCGAATCCACTGAGCCATGGCGACCCCCACACCGCTCAGGAACATCCCTGCCTTCCTGCCTCAAGACAAAAGCAAAAATTAAAACAATTTTTCAAGGACCAAACCATAAAAAGCGAACCACGTCCCTCACAAAAACCCAGTTTCGAAATCCATGTCACTGCGACCGCGTCACACAATTCATTTCGAAGCGTTTTTCTGCCCTTTCGGACGGCAATTACGGAGAACACATGCTCCGGCGTGTACACGGAAAAAAGAGCCCCATAAACGGCCAGCCCCTCCCGGTCGGGGGGAGAATAAATAGGTGAAATTAAGTGCACAGGGCAGATCTCTGGAAGCCGTATTCATTAGGGACGGGCTTGTGTGTGAGTCTTTCATTATAACGTCACCTAGTAGACCCATCAAGGGCTCGGGGACTCTACGTGGAATGTAGTGACGCAAAACTGCGCTGCAGGGCTTTCGGAAAGGGGGTGGGAGCTCTGAGGGAGGGGTGGAAACTTTGTGTGGCTTGCGGTGGAGGTTTTCTGTTTGTTTTTTGTGTAAAAATAATGTTGAAAAAGTGAATTCTGTCTTACGAGTTGGGCTTGATGTGGTAGTGGTAGATCTCTTACTCTTTTTCAGTCGGAAGGGGTTTTGATGAGTAAAATACCAGGAATATATTTTACCAAATGATATTTTTACAAAAGTAAAATTCTTATTTATATTTTACCAAGCGATATTTTTACTGAAGTGGAATTCTTATTTATATTTTATCAAGCGATATTTTTCAAAAGCAAAAGAATCTTATCTATATTTATCAGACGATGATTATTCGTATCAAAGTACAAGTTTTGCATGTACGCAAATGCATTGCAAACAATCTTTACTGAAGTTTAAATTTGTGTATTTATCTTTTCGGATCTTTCCCATCGGGATTGACAACGGACAGTCGCCAATAGCCCATTGTGTTGCTCCAGTGTGACGTTAATTCAATTATCTACCTTGTGTATTTTCTTTATTGGTATTATTTTGTTAAATGGCAACTAACAAAACCAAGGAATCAGTGGATGTAGCACAAAAGTTGATACGAAACAGCAGTAGATCAAGTCATTTTGTACCCTCAGACGCAAATATCACTTCATGGTTACTCTTTGATTTGATACCAAAATACTTTTAAATAATTTTATTGGAAAATTTGGACTGCGTTTATATAATTTTCTTTTTTATAAAGTGGAAAATTTGTTTGAAGCAGCAAAATCTCTGAAACGGTGAGCTCTGGTGACATGAAATTTGCACAGCTTATTTAGCCTGGAAGTTTTGATCAACGCAACTATTTTCAGCTCGCTACATCGTTTCTTTAGAATAGTGGAAGTAAAATTTAGTTTAGAACATTTTGTAAAAGAGATCAATAAACCAAACCATCAAAAGCTGTCACGAGTCAAGCTATCGGAAGAACACAAGCACGTAAAGTGAACAAATATCAAAAGGTTCTCCAACGGCCCAACGAAATTGCTGGGGAAACAGACGTGATCTGGTTTGCCTGAAGCAGCAAAAACTCTAAGACTAAACTGTGTAGTAAAGAGAGTAAATTATAAAACTACAGCTAATAATTATAATTCATTTTAAATAAATATTTGTACGAAATTAAACTTTATTTGGATTCACATGGAAATGTTCTGCAATTATTTTCCTTTTAGAGACCATTTTATGGGGCGAAAACTTTCTAGGTGAACGCATAAGTATGATCGCAGAAGTAAAGTAAAATTCCACATCGTGTTAAAGCTAAATAACAAACGTAAATACATCCACGAGTATCACATTCCCCTAGTACTGGCACGCGCAACAATATAAATATCAAATCACAACAAAGTGAAACAGAATGCTCCATAGTTTAAATTCACGAACTGATTTTAGCGAGACGTGTGAGGCAGTGTGTGACTTTGTCTACCAACAAGTATTTCATGGTGGAGATTAGTTACACTGCTCTATATTGTACTACTATAAATTGATTTTTGTATGGTGGCTAAGTTCACCACTACACAATATTCCCCTTCTATAATTCAGCATTGACTGAATTCGATAGATGCTAACACTATTTGATAATTTGCAAATTCATGAGAACTGTATTAACTCTCCTGGTGATTGTTTCGAGGTGAGGTATCTCGTCATTAGCAAAACTTGCCAGATCTTGACTTCATCAATAAAACATCGGCAATATCTCGTCAGTAGCAAAATTAGTCAGATCTTGATGAACGAGGTGCCTCGTCGAAGCCACTTTGAGGGTTAAGATCACGGGTTACTTTTATTCTCTTGGTGATGAGGTCATCACTGTACCGTCCATTAGGTATGCAGACCATAATAAAACGGGTTATATAACCTGATATTCAATTATTCTTCAACCTATTTAAAAATACGAAGCAACAGGGGTAGAATCAGGTGAGGATAAAGGTAAATTATTTTTAATATTAAAGTAATTTTTGTATTAATATGACAGAACTCATTAAAGCAACTAAAGCAATCATACATGAACATTCGGAACTATGACGAATTTTAAATTAATCCTTCAGGTCCTTTTGACGAGATAACTCGTGCACCTAGATCTGGTCAGTTTTATTACTCACGAAATACCTCGACAAGACAAAACTGCCCTATTGATCCAAAGGGAATGAAGGGGAAGTAGGAAAAACAAATTGTCCCTTGCAAAGAACTGGTAACCATTATCGAACATGTTTTTGTGTCAGAGGTGGCCACTACAGGGCAGTTTTGGACACTAAGATAAACCATCAGGAGGATTAATATGACATTTTAAAAACGAAGGTAAAAATTTTCAATCACATCATTTGACCCCCTATCTATTCTGCATTCGCCTCTGAGAAACAATGAATGTAATCGAAACCTTTGAAATAGAGCCATCCGACTACCATTCGTACCAATTTCCAGCAGATTGTTGGACAAAGAAGTCCTGAGATTTCAGCCACGGTATCCGATTTGAAGAGGGTTAGACTTTTTGACCTTGAAATTATCCTGTAATGCAGTGGGGAAAACCCCTGTTGGGTTTTGCGGCGTGGATGGGCGGGAGGTGGGGATTTTTGCGTGACACGGAAATCGCGCGCGGCACGTGATCGCCGGAAGTGCTGACTGCCGCCGGTGCCACACAGATCCGAAATGGTGCCTAATGAACCGAACCTCACCCCGCCCCCCTCCGTCTACTGCAGAAAGAGCAGCCCCGATTTTTATGTACGGTCTTTCGGCCATCTGACTTCCCAACGGATCTGGAGGACTGGCTCTGAAGAAGTAATAGACCGGGGTTGTGATCCTGGAGCCATTTGGCCTTTATGCATGTATAGTATTTGTCCAAATATGTCCGAAGATGTGGTTGATTCTGGTTCCAAGTAAAGAGACTTGTTAAAAAAAGAGTAGTTTTGCTTTTGTCTCTCGCATGAGAGGCCTCTTCCGTCAAGCTAAATGAAGTAGTCTGTCCAAAATATGTCCGAAGATGTAGTCGATTCCGGTCCCAAATAAACGACTTCTTCAAAAAAGAGTAGTTTTGTTTTTCTCTCGTATGAGAGGCCCTTTCTGTCTAGCTAAATGATGTAGTCTGTCCAAAATATGTCCGAAAATGCGGTTGATTCTGATCCCAAGTGAAACAAATCTGTTAAAAAAAGAATTCTGCTTTTGTCACTCCTATGATAGGCTTTTCTGCCAAGCTGAATGAAGTAGTCTTTGTTCAAAATGTGTCCAAATATGCGGTCGATTCTGGTCCAAGTGAAAGAGACTTATTAAAAAAAGTAGTTTTTTCGTCTCTCCTATGAGAGGTCTTTTCTGTAAAGCTAAATGAAATAGTCTTGTCCAAAATATGTCCGAAGATGCAGTCGATTCTGGTCTTAAGTAAAATTAAAAAATAAATTATCTGATGAGTCTTAGTAATACAGCAACAATGAAGAGACGTCTAATTTATTTGGCGACGAATATAAAATTGCGCCCTATGAGTAGACCTAGCTGTGAATTAAAATTTTTGTATCCGGTGTATGAAGTTAGATTGTGAAAGACTCACAGTCAAGAATTGAATGCCTTTAGATTGGTGCATCTACACTTTTCTTACAGAAGTGCATCACGAAATTTCTCATCTATCTTTGAAGATAACATAAAAGCCTTCAAATGTAATCATACTGAGCAACAATGCGGGAAGCCCTTAGTTTGAATCCAGTCATCAGATGTCTTTCATGGATCATGAATTTTTCCTCTTAAAAAAGTTCAGCGCATAGAATGTGTTTTTAAATGGTTCATTCATAATGTCGTCAAAAATACTTATACAAAAGAAACTCTAACACGATATATGCCTACATGAATTGTAGTTCGCTATCTAAACCTTGAGAATACTTTTGCTAAGAAAATTGCGAAAACTCGAGGGCGATCTTTTGCTTTTTCACAAAACACTCAAACTTCAAACTTTTTCGAGTGCCCATTTTTTGTTTCGTTTTTATTTTCCATAGCAAAAAAAACAACAAACAGAAAAATAAACCAAGTTTGCAAAAGGTGGGAACAGTAGCTTAATGTTGTTCCGTTTCACCACACACCATCTCTTCTTCCTCGAGAACCCCCCTTCCATCCTTTTTAAACGCATTAAAAATGTTCTCCCCTTTCTCCTTTATGACAAAATCGAAGTTCCAATGCAAAACTTCACATGTGCTGTTTCGTTTCTGCGAGGCAATTGAAACGTAAATGGCATTAGAGAAATATCCCCCGTTTGTAACTTGTGTATGTGTGCGCGCGCGAACGGTTTCTTTCTTATTTCTTCCCCTTCCTTTAAACCCCCTTTCAAAGCTTTTCATCTTGAAAGGTTTTAGTAAGATTTATGTATTTATATAATTTTCTTTCACTGGGAAATTTTCTTTTCACTGTTCGAGCTGAAATACTTTGCACTTGCTGCTGCTGAAGGAAATGCTTAAGAAACGGTGTATCTGCGAATTTAAATATTCGGAGGCTTTTTTTTTTACCCTCTTTTCTCAAGTGTGGATTTGGAGGTGGATGGAAGTTACAGGTATACTTTCCCTCCGTCTGTATTTCAGGCTCTGCCAGTGTCTGGATCGTGTCGTGAAAAAGTAAACACACTTCTGTTTTAGTTTGTTCTTAAGATTCATGCTTAATTGCAAAGTATTTGGGCACGAGCTTCGGCAACATTTCTCGTAGCATTACTTTCGTCACTCGCTTCGGGAAATACCGGACGAAAGGAAGAAATGCAGTTATTTACAAAGCAGTAGAAACATCTATGCTTGCCAAATGATACCTACATAATGCATGCAAGACTTGATTTTGTGCAAATTATTCATAAAATGCGGTATTGCAGTAACGAATATTGACAGCTCTCACTCAACACTCTAGATATTAACAATTCTAGGGATTTTTAACTAATTCTAGGGATATTAACAATTCTAGGGATTTTTAACTAATTCTAGGGATATTAACAATTCTAGGGATTTTTAACTAATTCTAGGGATATTAACAATTCTAGGGATATTAACAATTCTAGGGATTTTTAACTAATTCTAGGGATATTAACAATTCTAGGGATTTTTAACTAATTCTAGGGATATTAACAATTCTAGGGATTTTAGCCATTCGGTATATATTGGAATTGCGACAGCAATCCCGATATATACCGAATGGCTAAGGCCGGGACGGTATGCAAATTAGAACTTTCCAACTGCGCCAGTAACATTTTTTTATCCTACAGATTCTCGGCCATCAGTCGACAAGCAGCCCAATAGAGGTCTGAACTGATAAAAACATGTTTTAAAAACACTATTACAGCATTTGCAATTGTACTGTTAGGAATTTCAGGGGAGTTCTTGAGGTAATCTCCAGTCATTTCGTCCATTTATCAAAGAGGACGGGATAGCTGATCTCGCTACTTCAATACGATGTAAGTGTCTTTGTAGGTAGTTATTTCCGGTAAGAAATCGAAAGCAAACGACTCCAAGAGCTCTGGAAAAGGAACCTGAGATAATAGCTTTATTTCTCAATAAAACATCCCATTTGTTTCCTATAGACATCACTTTCTAGATTGAAAATATATTGGTCCTTACCGAAAAGCATATAAACCTCTTAATGTGTTGCCTTTTATTATTACTTTTATGCACCTCTTAATGTAGTGTGCTGTAGAGGCAAAGAGGATTCAGGTTGAGGCAACTGTGCTCCAGTCTTAGCCTATTGGTCAGCTTGTTCATTGCCATATATTCCACAATGACATGGGATCCATTGTGAGGTAACTTTTTTCTTCACCTTCCCAAAGTGGCTTAGTTTTTGTCTAAGGAGAAATGCAGGCAGCTTACATTCTATTCCTATTACTATCCTGGGTGTATTTTTCTCCTATGTACCTACTCTGTAAAACCTTTCCGTGTGTGTGTGTGTGTACATGCCCATTTTAATTGACGGAAAAGCATTGCTTGGCCCATCTTGGTCAGGTTTGACCCTTGCGCAGTGAATTACCAATAAATGCTTGGAAAATAAAGGATTAGTTGTAAACCAGTCACCATAAAATAATGAAGAATTTATTCAAATATTAAAAAGAGAGATGGTTGGTTTTGCTTTCATGGGCAAGGGCCATATTTGGCCAAGCTGCGGCAAACACAGCGTCAAGTAAATAGACACACACAAGGAAGTTTTACTTACACTGAAGAAATACACCTAGGGAGGAATCGAATCTGCTAGCGTGGTAGGCAAACCCACTCAGGTACGACTAATAGAAATGAAAACAGGAAAAAGTTCCAACCCGAATAAAAAAACACTACCCACTTCAGTATTCATTCCACAGAACATCACTCGACTCTACAGGTGTTGCATCACCCATAAAGCACCCTGCTTTAGTCGTCGTTTCCTTAAATCACCCCAAACATCCTCCCCACTCAGGACAAAACAGAAGCTGCTTTACCCTCAACACCTCCAAATCACAGGTTTATGCCCCCACAAAAATGGCCCCGCGTGTGCCTCTAAAGACATTCCTCCTCCCAAGCAGATGATTACAGGTTACTATAAAAGGAATCCGCGTAATGAGACGGTTGCAGGGAAGAGCCGGGCTGGAAGTTAGAGACCCAACAATTTGGGACGTTTAGCATAGTAAATCATTCACCGCATCACTGTCATTACAGAACCCCTTGCTATCTCAATAACTCGCACATTCACTCGGATTTTGCATCGCGATCTGTTTGTGCGCCTTATGGTTATTTGTCGTGGGAGTGTTATTTTTTATCGGAGATTATATTCGAAACGCTTTTTTTACCAGGCGGTTGTACTTTACGACTCGGGAATGAAATTAGGGTATCTTCGAAATAATGATTCGTTTTGGGTGTTTTTTCTGCCTTGGCGTTTAATTTAAGGTTGTTTTCGAGATGAGCGGGACATTTTTATCTTTATTATTATGCCCTCTCCACGCTGTTCTATGTACGGCTTTATGGACGTGGAGTGGTGTCGTTAAATTAATAACTTTAACGGGAGATATTAGGGGAGAGGAATTTTTCGTTTTTTGACTCTCCCGCTTGTCAGTGTGCGCTCTTTTTTCGTGTTTTCGCTTAACAGGGGTGTTTTTTTAAACTGATATTAGCTACAGATGATATTGCTCGACTTCGCATTTTAGATACGAATCTCGTGAGAGACGTGTTTTCTTGATTTTGTGTGCCCCGATTTTTTTAATCGCTTGTGATTGCAATTGAGTTTGGAATTGTTATTTTGTGGGCTGTTCGTTGTAAAACTGTTGTAGAGGTATCAGTCCGATTGAAATTATTCGTTTTATATTGAAACAATTATTTTGATACGTTCTCAATGCGACTGCTATTTTCGGCCGCCGTGACTTAGTGGGTTTGCCCACTGCGCCAGCAACCATAGAGGAAATATAAAAGTAGAGTGAGCAATGGCAACCTTTTTATGTGCCCAGGATCGTGTGACCAAAGCTAGTAGTAACGTGACCCTTAGACTGCTTTCGCCTGCTGGGTGGAACTTAACATTTACCATCTGATTGGTCCACGGGACCGGAGAAGAATCCCATCCATTGATTCATCGTCTGATTGGTCTGCGCGTTACAATACTTTGGGGGTTTTACCACTTTTGTCGCCACTCTATAGAAATGCGGATTCACACACCTACCTTGTCATAAGATGTTACATCGCCATACTTGATGATTTTCAATCTTCTTTTGACTCACTCTCCTGTAAAGTTTATTCTCTTAGGTTGTATCACTTCTTTGGATAGGGTACGATGTGTACGGAGGGTTCGTGAAAAAGAGAATGAGATTGATGTTAAGCTCTATAACATCACTGAGAAGACGCCCATCCATTGATTCATCATCTGATTGGTCAGCGCGACATAGTAGTAAGCTTTGGCGATTTCACCACTTTTATAGCCACTCAAAAGAAATGGCATTCGCATACCTACTCTGTCATAAACTGTTATAGCACAAACGAGGCTGTAAGATACGAAATCTGTCAACCTAGTCCAATTTTCACAGAGCAGTCACGTGAGTACTAGTCGACATAATGGTTATACATTTTGAATCTCCTCTCAATAGCAATGCTCAAACTATTTATATTTCACGTCTGTATGCTACCAACCGGCGAGTTGTAATCGGCGCAGGTTGGATTCCTACAACTTACCCTGGGTGTATTTCTCTCTTCTGTGTGTGTATGTACATTACTTGACGTTGTCTGTCATGTGTTTGGCTCAGCTTGGTAAAATATGGCCCTTGGGCCGTAAAAAGTTCAAGCAATTGCCATTCATTTAAAAACAGACGGATCTACTTTTTAAAAACGTTGTAGATATCGCATCCATCTAATGATGAATTCGTGTCGTAGAAAAGGACATACGAATTTAATCAAATGCGCACATCAGGAGCAACGGTATTTTCAATCGAAAACAGAAAGAAAGCTTAAATAATTATTGAATTTTTTTGCAATTTCATTAAAGAGGGATTTCTTTTCCTTTAAATGGAATCTCTTCAATGGTTTATGGTTATAAGTGATAATAAACAAGAGAATATAGATATTTTAATTTGAAATTCACACTTGTTTAACTTAGTCGTAAGCAATGGTACACAATGAAGCTGCTTTTTACCAATTACCTTAGCAATGCTTGGTTCAATGTCTGATAATTTGAATACTAAGTCATTTTCGACTTCATGTCTCTTTTAAACCAATAAATGCTAAAATCTACGAAATGTTTTAGATTTTAGAACAAAAGAATCGGAGAAAACAATGGAATACTTTATTTTTCTTGGAAATGTTTTGGCTTGTGAAATATTGCATGCAAAGTGGGGGTCGCCTTACCCCATTTTGGGAACCACTGGAGTAAAGTGTTATTCACCTGGATGGAATCACCACCAAAGTGTTGTTTTCCCGAAGGTAATAAACAAGTTACAAGAGGAGTGGGAGGGATACGTATCCGCATTCCCTCTGAACCTCCCCTTCGAACAAAGACGAGGGGCGAGCCAGCCCCTTCACCACCGGAGTGCGCAGAGGGACCGACAGACGGTCAGCGATAGCCCCCAGACGATCATCGGTCACTGTCGCCCGAACAAAACATTCTTTTTTCTCCCCACCCCCTCAATCGTTCATAACTTCGGCGGGGAGGGTCGGTCAGCCGAAATCGTCTGCGGTTCGAGGGCGGAGATGGTCGGCCTCCGCGTGGAGAATGATGACCTGGAAATGCATCCCCGGGGGATGAAGTGAAGTGAAGGGGATACAAAATGTAACTCATTTCGGAGGGGGTTAGTTATGCAACCTGTGCAGCGTTGAGAATAAGCATTTTTGAAAGGGTTCTTGATTAAATCCTCGCTCTGGGTATTTTCTGAGAACGAATAGTCTATCTTTGCTTTCTTAACAACCTTAAGCGGTTGACCCTCCAAGAGGTTTTGACGAGATATCTTGTCCATTAAGACCTGACCAATTTTGCTAATGACAAGATATCATCAAGAATGCCGATTGAATTCCGAATGATGAAGATATTTCGGCTATTTGATGATGACGAGATTAAGATCAAGGCAGTTTTTCTAATGACGAGATATCTCGTCCACCAAGATATCTCGGCGACACAACTACTAGGAGGGTTATATCAGAGTCTGGTAGCATGTACCTGTTTGTATGTTTGACTTCTCAGATCAAAACCAAAAAATATAATCGCAGTAAATACAAATATTTTTTGCTACATACTATTTCACTGGATTCTTTTCGGTAGCAAATGCGAAATTAATACCTATAGTATACTTAGACACAGTAAAAAAATGACATAGTACTAACAATTAAAAACTTAGAAAAGGTCGTCGAAAGAGATTTGAGTGAAGCAAGTCATTCACCATCATCAGGACAGAAGTGATTATGACTATTTCTCTGATGATGGTTCATGTCTTGGTCCACCGAAATGGCCGACCTTTTCTAAGTTCTTAATCTTTATAAGTCGTTACTTTTAAAGGTTTTTCATTTCCAATTTAACTGAGGTTTTCATTGTTTAGATGGCTTCAAAAAAACGATACCCACAGGCAAGAATTTGAGTTCTTTTTTAATTATAAAATTTTCATGTTCAATCATCTAATTCTCTCCAGTGGAGATTCATTAAAATGGTTAACTTATAGCATACCTAGAGTAAAAGTGTTCGTAAGAAAATGTTTGATGTAATAATTTGCAGTTTTGTTACTTCCATTTGTATCCCACGCAAGTTGATAATATAGTTTCTTATTGTATGAATTTTTAATGAGTCTTTCCACTCTTAAAAAGTGTCTTTTTTCCTTTGAAATGCATTAATAAAAATGTTTTTTTCTCAGATAATAATCGGGCACAATTTTTTAGTTTTGATAGCATTGATTGATTTTCGCGTAAATGGCCTTTTCTTCAGCGCAATCGAAATACACCAACTTCATGGAAACTTTAACAAACTAAACATCGTATCTCCTTCAAACAAGCATTTTTAAAGATTCAAGGATATATAGGCTCAAAAAATCGATTGTAAGTACATTAATTGAGTAATTATAGTCATTTTAAAATTCTTCATGTCAAGAATCCCTCCCCCATGTCCTTCAAATACTTTTATCAGGCTAGATGGCCCTTCGGACAGGTGAATCTGGTCCGCAGTCCATGTATGGCCCTTCAAATATTTTTTATCAGGCCCGCAGAGCAAATATGGCTCTACGACGAAAAGGTTCACGCAGACTAGATATCAGTTATTCTTAGAGGATACTCATACATAAAAAAATAATTTAAAAAGTAGCAAAACAGAGTCTATCGTTATTTTATATATATAAATAAAATATAAAAATTAAAATAAAAACACTTTCCGTTGGTGGGAGGTTTGTACCCCCCTTTAGTGGGGTCTGAGTTAACCCTCCTCATCTCAAACTCGTCATCATCAAAAATCCTCGTGGTGTTTGCAAAACTGATCAGATCTTTATGGACGAGATGTCTCGTCATTAGAAAAAAATGCATCCTATCTTGATCTCGTCATCATCAAAAATCGGCAAAATCTTCATCTTTCGGAATTTAATCGGCATTCTTGATGACGAGAAATCTCGTCATTACAAAAAAATGCATCCTATCTTGATCTCGTCATCATCAAAAATCGGCAAAATCTTCATCTTTCGGAATTTAATCGGCATTCTTGATGACGAGAAATCTCGTCATTACAAAAAAATGCATCCTATCTTGATCTCGTCATCATCAAAAATCGGCAAAATCATCTTTCGGAATTTAATCGGCATTCCTGATGACGAGAAATCTCGTCATTACAAAAAAATGCATCCTATCTTGATCTCGTCATCATCAAAAATCGGCAAAACTTTCATCTTTCAAAATTTAATCGGCATTCTTGGTGACGTAAAATCTCGTTATTAGCAAAATAGGTCAGATCTTGATGGACGGGATATCTCGTCGGAACCACTTGGAGAGTTAATCAGCCAAAAAGAAAACCCA
The DNA here is from genome assembly GCA_933210815.1 of Meta bourneti. Taxonomy (NCBI): domain Eukaryota; kingdom Metazoa; phylum Arthropoda; class Arachnida; order Araneae; family Tetragnathidae; genus Meta; species Meta bourneti. Next base: position 87,947,198 of record OW119929.1, read on the forward strand.
ATAAACATAACCTCTCTCCAAGACAGACCTAGCGCACCTGAAATGCGAAAGCGTCCTCAAAAAGAGTGTTCCACCGTCCCCACAACACAACTTGGAACAAGTGCGTTTTCTAATGAACACCGGCGTCAGTCCACTAGTAGCACGAGTTGGGGGCAGGGCACTGAAAAGAGCACTAAACGGCGCGGCAGCGTTAAAAAGGACTTGTTTATTGGTTTCGTTTGTCTCCTGTGGTACCATAAACACGCCCTCCAAATTCTGCAACTTCAGGACTGTCTCGTAAATCAAAAGAACCCTTTCCCCCTCTGCAGTAAAACGCGGGTCGTAAATCTAGAGACAGGGGGCCCTCAACCCCTGGGACTCCCCTCTCGACAGGGGGTGAGGACTCCCTCCCCTCGTGTTTGTAATGGAGGAGCTTTGGTTTTACAAGCGGCCAGTTCGGAGAGCTTGCATTGTAATGGCTCGTAATAACCAATATTTTGATGCTCTCCCACCTTCCCGCTCCATTGTTCCCTCGTTGCATAACTCTTCGGGGGTGATAGGAGGGCGAAGGATTCGCCAGGGGGTGGATCGTTGCTTTGCAATTAAATACCAGTTGGTTTTTGTGTGTTTGCGGTTTTTAAATCTTACAATGAATGGTCCATTCATAGGTTGGAACAGTAGCGGATTCGCAACCGGAGGTTTGCGAGTTCGGAACTCGATCCAACAAAAGACCGCCGTGTATGTGGGGGCTGGTACACGTTGAATTTGTCGTGGCTTTAAATGTCCTCACGTTGGCGTGATGTGGAAGTTTGGGAGTGGGGTGCCAGCTCAGGTGTTGTGCTCGTTCGTCATTTGACCGTGATTCTATTTGTCAATAAATCCAAAATTGATTAGAAGCTGTGTAGAGAAGACTGCAAGTTACAGAACGGATATATGCATGCAAGCTCGTCAGAGTGTTAAGCTGTAGGTCAAGGTCTGGTTAGTCTCGTGTAGCAAAACGTGACCATGGAGTGACAAACCAAACCGTAAGTGTTCAAATATTTTCATATCTAATTTACTTTTTTGCGATGGAGGATTTAAGTATGTTATATACAAATCAAATTAGGTAATTCAGTAATAAATTGCTATATACGCTAAATTGCAAGAGAATTATGCCTCTTGTGAGTACGCATTCATTTTTATTTTTTAATATAATGCTTTTACAAACGACTTTTGAAGAGAAAATATTGTTTATCAATTATCAGGATTTATTTTTAACATTAAAAGAATAATTTTACTATTTTCGACATTAATTTCGTTATTATTTCAAATGATTTCGTTGTCATTTGTTTAAGTAATTCATTTAAGGAATAAGGAACTTTTTATATTAATTTTATTAATTTATTCATAATATAGCCTGTTCCATCTCTGCTTATACATGATGGAGTTATTCCATAGCCAAAAATTCATCTCCAGAACTAACTATATAAAAATCAAGTACACGAATTAAAAATAAAAAATAAATTTTTGGTAAGCGAGGAAATATGTAGAATAGAAATTAGTCTCCTTTTATTTAACCCTTGTGGTGGTTTTTCGACTAGGTATCTCGTCATTAGCACAACTGACCAGATCTTGACGAACGATAGATCTAACCATTATAAAAACTAACCAGATCTTGATCTGGTATTCATAAAGAAGGGTAATATTTTGATTGCGAGATACCTCATCATAACACAATTGGACAGCACAATTGGTCAGATCTTGATGGACGAGATATTACTGAACGCAAGAGTTATTTGCATTTTTAAATATATCGAGCTTTAAGATATTTAAGGTAGAAATGTTTCATGACTTAAACTCTGCATATACACATAGAAAAACCTCTTCGAAATTTAGTAAAAATACCTTCAAGAAGTTAATTAAAAAATCATGAAAATTTTCTAATAAACAGTCAGTTTTATTAAATCCTCGTATATAGTGTTTTATTGTTAAGAAACTAACTATACTTTTTGTATTTTCTTCTAATCAAGACCAGTATAAGTCCACATAGAAGTATACTATTTCTGAAATTCTGAACCCATTACAATCTTAAATACGCAAACAATTCTTGATGCTATATATTCAGCTGTTAGTCTGCTTAGTTCAAAATCTTTACCTTACCAAAGTAATTGTAGAGGTTTAATACACATCAATTCTCGAGTCCTTTCGCTGTAAACTTTTATATTTCCATAATATAATCTATCATTAAAATAGGTGTCAAATTGTATAGTTCATCTTTTAAATTCGCAGTGAATAATTTCCCGTGTCATTTTAGTCTTCTCCGTAAGGCTCAGGCACTATCGAAACGTTAGATTGTGAACAGACCGAACATCGTCAAAGTTGGTGCTTAGAAGTTGACGTGGAGGGGTCAAAGCAAGAGGAACACCCGAAAGCTCATCAATTCCCTGCGGAATCCATTTTCCCGATCTCGTTCGTGTTTGGAAAATTGGGCAGTCAAAGAACATTAAAAGCTGGTGAATATTTAAAGCAGAGTTTCGGCGTTAGTTGAAATTTGATTGATGATTAACCGAATACTTCTTTGTTGGGAATCGGTGCATCTGAGCGCAAAACTAATTGTGGGCGGCCCTCTGGTAATCGGTTTCTGTTGCTGAAGGTTTGAATCCCGCTGCAGGGAGCTTCATAAAGAGAAAATAATTGATTGCGCCATTAGAAGAGCATTTTTGCTCGCTCTCTTTCTCTGCCTTGGGATTCGGAGGTTGCGTTATGCCGATTAAAAGACGATTTTTGCACCCCGTGAGTTCTTGGGTTACACTCCATTGTTGTAAGGGTTCTGTATTGTGGACTTTTTCGAGTTACTCGTGTTACCATTGGGTTATCAGGTTTTAAGTCTCAGGTACCAGGACTCGGATGGTGTTAGTTGTTAGACAATTTCGATTTCTAGGTGCCAAATTGTAATAAATTCTGTAATGGACAGTGACCAAAGTATCACATTTTAGTGGATCCCCAGTCACTGGTGCTCATGGCAATGAATATGCGAATGGTTTAGGCTTAGCTGAATTTCCCTATCCGTGTTCTCCCATTCAATACCACACAATAAAAGTATTACAAATACGAACCCCAAATATTCCCGACTTAACCCTCCTGGTGGTTGTCTCGATGACGTTTCTCGTCAACTTCAAAGATCGACGATATCTTGACGAGATATCTCGTTATAGGCAAAATTGATAAGATCACGAACGAGATATCTCATTCAAATCACTTGGACGATTAATATTTATCGATATAATTAAAGATAAAGACTGGAACTCCAATATTAGGTCTCAGTTGCAACAGAAGTGGAACTCTTCCTTGGGCAGGAGTGGAACTCTCTGAGCAAGGAAGGAGACTCCGTGCCTATTCTTGTGAGGATTTACCGTCATAGTAGTCTCCCCTGTGTTTGCTCAGTTTCTTAAAGGAGCAGAAACACTGCTAGCTTTTACTGTTGAATATCTGATGGTTATTTGGCAACTGTGTTTATGCGGTTGCTATAAAGTACCGGCGTCGACCAGAGAATATCGATCACTTTGCATATATTCTCTCACGAGATTTACAGAGAGTTATAGGATAGTTTGTTTTCGTTTACACTCGATACGACTAGCTGACTACCTAAAAATCATCTATACCGAATTGACTTGTCAGACTCTCCAACTTGCCCTCTGTCTGGCCTTTCAGACTTGACAGGGGCCCACCTCAATAGTTGCCCTGATCTTACTGACCTCGCAGTGAATAATGCTGCTGATAGAATTCCATATGTTATTTCTGTTTCAATACTATATTGGGCAGCCAGATAGACTTATTGCGAAAAGAATGTCTGTCATAGGATAAAAAAAGTTGTCGTTAGGTCCAACCATACCTATCCAACTTGTTTAGTGCTAGGTACAGGGGCATGTGCTGGTGTTAGTTATTAGATGACTTTTTCACCTTTTTGTATCTGTAAGACGTGAAGTTGGAAAACGCTTAGAACACCTACTGGCGCTGTTGTTAAAAATTTCGGCATTCAGAGTGACAGAGATTAAATTTAGGTGATTAACCCTCCAAGTGGTTGCGACGAGATATCTCGTGCATCAACATCTGACCAATTTTGCTAATAACGAGATATCTTGTCATCAATATATTTTCGATTTATTGATGATGACGAGATCAAGATCTGGTCATTTTCTTCTAATGACGAGGTATCTCGTCCATCAAGATCAGCTAATGGTTTTGCTAATGACGAGATACCAAGTTGAGACAACCACCAAATGGGTTAAAGCTTCCAAATAAAATTGGGCAACAAATGCGCACGAAAGGAAATTTTTATTTTGTCAAGCACACTTTCAGCTGTATCCACAGATAAGATCTCTTTGCGTGAGTGAGGAACTATATTCCATTCACTGCCATACCCTTTAAGTAAACAGGAAATATATTAATGCACACGTAGCAGATTTTGATCTAATGTATATCAAGTTAAACAGACGGAGAAACGTAAAGCAAAATTCATTTCTTTTGCCCAAACACCAAACTTATTCTTGCCGAAATATTCATATCACATCTGAATCCTTATCGGAATTTTATTACAAGCCTTCTTAGCACGAACCCCAGCGGATAATAGATCATAAAATACCCACAATCAACGGCGGGGTACAAACCACAAACCGAACCACCAAACACACCCGGGTAATTTCTCCCCCGTTCCTCTTGAAAAATTACTTTTCCGTCTTTTAAAAGTACGAATGATAAATTCCACTCGAACACTCGGGAGGGCCTAATGATCTTCTTCCTTTGCCCTCGCAGACGGAGGCAAACTCTGGTCGGACACAGTCTCTCGAAAGCATCTGCATATGTCGTACGCATTCCCACAAACTTTAAAACTGCATGGGCGGGAGGCTTCCCTTAAACGCGTTTTTGATGAAGTTAATTCCAGAGAAAAGTTCCCGCTAATGGTTCGATTACAGTAATGAGGAATTCTTTCAATTTGCTTAAATGAACTGAGAGGGAGAAGTGTGCCTTAAATGGATTTTCCCTCTGTGTGTAGCAAGGGTTCTCCTCCTTTTAAGTCTTAATACAAAACCCCTGCGATGTCCTTCTCTGGGTTAAGGACGGAATTGAAAGTCTTATAGTGTGTGGGATGTGCAATGGCATTGTCTCTGGGAGAGATTTCTTTTAATTAAAGCCGTTTTCTGTGGAAGAGTTGTCGACCGTGATTAATTCTGTTGAAGCTTCATTATTTGACTTTTATTTATTTGATTTTGAGCCCTTTGTGTTTCACTAAACTTTAGTTAAGAAAGCATCTGTTATTGATAAGAATATCTTCAATTTAGGCTTAAAGATAGGTAGGTGGTTGAATTAACGTCGTACTGGAGCAACACAAAGGGATATTGGCGACAGTCCGGGATCAATCCCAAAATTAAAGATATCTAAGGACAAGCATAGAGGAAATATATAAGTAAAATGAGCAATAGTAACATGTTTGTGTGCCCAGAATCATATGACCAAAACTAGTAGTAGTAGTAGACCCACCTCCTACCTGCTCACCGTGAGGTTTAGAGCATTTAATGGTAGGAGGGGGAACCATTTATTATCTTTAAATTTTGCGTACTTACATAAAATGATACATTTTTAATACAAAAAAAAATGTTGGTGAATAAATCAGGCAAACATTGCCTGAGAGTAATTGTATAATAAATTAGTTTATATAGAACTATTTATTAATAAATGTAACAATATAGATGAAATGTAATTTAAACATTCAAAGTATGTTGAAGTGTACAATGTTAAATATTTTAACTATATTAAAAAGTTAAAGTGAGATAGAAAGAGTTCAATTATTTACATATGAATTCAAGGTGGAGGAAGCCTTCCAACTATCTCCTTTGCAGCCAACACACAAGCCTTAATTTTATATCTAGATAAATAATTTTTAATGATTGCGTTTAGCCAGATAGGTTTATTAAAAATTATTTATCTAGGTATAAAATTAAGGCCAAAACTAGTATTAAAGTGACCCTTAGACTACCTTCATTTGCCGGATGTGGAACCTAACATTCATTATTAAAATGGTCCACTGAACGGGAGAAGACGTCAACCCTCTGATTCATCATCTGATTGGTCCAAGGAACGGGAGAAGACGCTAATCCACTTATTCATCATTTGATTGGTCCATTGATTGATCATCTGATACTAGTAGACTTTGGCGTTTTCACCACTTTTGTCGCTACTCTATAGAAATCCACATATATATAAGGAATGCTTCAATCGATGTAAGGAATGTTTCAACATCATTTAATCATACATCATTTAATCGTTGAGCAAAAAATTTATTTACGCTTTCAAAACTGTGCTCCTTTTCAGAAATCTGGAAATATTGATTTTAAAAGGAATGGGAATTTAGTAACTTTGCTTAAAGCGGATTTTACTTTGTCAGTATGTCATTATTTTTCTTGCTTCTTGTTCTATGTTTAGAACACAAAATTGACCCACTCTTTAATTGTAAGATTGGTTGGTTGGGTTTTTTATGACTCAAAGGCATATTTGGCCAAGCTGCGTCAAACGCAAGACAAACAACACTAAGTAATGGGCATACATACACAAGGAAAGTTTTACTGACACAGAAGAGAGAAATCCACCCAGGGAGGAATCGAACCTGCTCTGCCTTCAATTCGCAGGTTGGTTGTGGTTATGGCGCAAGAGTAATATTTGACCAAGCTGCACCAACCAATATCAATTGAATGGACATACACAAGCAAGGGAAATTTTTACTAACACAGAAGATAAAAAAATACGCTCAAGGAGGAATCAAACCACAACTCGCAGCTTGAAATCACAGATTAATTGGAAGAATATTAATGTTAAAATTAGAACTATCTTGTTATCCTATATTTATAAAAAATCCTCGTATATTACATGGGTTTTCTTGTTACAGAAATTTTAAGCTGAAAAGTCATTATCTGAATATAAATATAATTAATTTATCACATAGTTGTTTTACAAAATCTATTACATATCAAATTAATCATATTTAACTTAATTAATTAAAAATACACCAAAATTATGTTTACGTGATGTATTATTATTGCAACTAAAATTCACAAGAGACAAAAAAATTATTTACCCCTCTCTAAAGCTTTTCAGATGGCTATCTTTTGAATTTTTTGAACATCAGCATCCCATCCGGTATGCTGAAGGTAAAACCTCGGTAGCGATTACTGAAGAAAGCGGTTGGTTATGCGAGCCTTTGAAAGGTAGAGCTATAACAAAAACCTTTCTTAAAAACTAAATATTTAGCTTCCAACGGAAATAAAGGACCCAGAGCGTAATCGGATGTTTATTCTCTATAATATCGCGATCAATCATACCCAGGTTCTTCGCTCTTTGGCCATTTTTTTCCCTTCTCCTCCCACATATATCATTAGATAAATGTCTTCATTTCGCGAACGGAACTTTGTGAGAGCTTGCGTTAAATTTATTTATTAATTTCATCTCTGAGATTTTAATCTGGGCGCTTTTTACGCTAAGAAATGTAATGAGGCTCATCCGAAAATGAATGAATTTTTTCACCCGCTTTCCTAGTGGAGAAAAATTAGTTGCATTTTGCGTTGGGGTTTGTAAAGGAAGGGAGAGCACAGTTAGATGCTGATAGAAAAAAACCTCGTTCCTTCTCTCCTTAATAGCGTTTCGCACCGATTTTTCTTCATATACAGCACCGGTTTTTTTTCCAACTCTCAGTATTTGCTTATATGAGTTAAGCTCTTTTTCGGTGCCTTAATTTCCCCTCTCTCGCAGCGGTGTTTAGAAGAAACGTGCTTTTTTGCCTTCTCATTTTCTGCTTTCTAGGAATGAGCGCGAGCACAAAGACCAAATTTGCGGGCTCCAAAGGTGGCGGGGCTTATATACATACCTTTTTTTCCCCACCTTAAATGTATCACGGTAGATGAAAACCCCCGCGAAAGAAAACGTAATAACCTTTCGGAGGAAGTGGAGGGGTGGGACTCGAACTGAAGTGATGAGTGTCTGTGCCATTCTTTATTTAATCAGGGGGTCGGCGGTAGTGGTGTAGGGGGCTCCCCTTTCGAATAAGACATGAACACTTTTAGTAATTTCCATGCAAATTGCGGCCGGTTATGAAACCGTCAGCGCATGAAATTACACCTGGATTCTGAACTATAAAAAAATAAATAAATAAAGGGGAACCCACACCGGCGTGCCTGATGAGAAATAAAATATCAAGATAAAAAACGGGCATAAATAAGTGTGAAAGTAATAATGAAAACGGTGGCCAAACCAAATTAAATCTTGTAGAGTAAACGGAAAACCCACAAGGGGACTCATCATCTTTAGTTTCCTAATAAACCACGCTCGAAAAAAGTGAATCATAAATAGTATTAATTTTTCTCTCGAGTTGTGTCGTATACATATTATGCAGTTCTCATTTATTTACGCTTTTTTTTACCTCGTCCTTTCTACTTTTGTGGAGAATTCCTCCTTTCTCGGAATTCTTCGCGTGTGAATCTTTTTGGTCTGGATACCGCAGAATGCAAATGGGAAGAAAAAAAGTAATCAAGATATCCCCGTTAATTGGAAAGGTGTGGGGATCTCATCGGTCAAACAAAAGTCGAAATGGCATTGGAGGGTGTTCGAAAGGGGGAAAAAAGTAAGCGAGTGCGTAGAGGGGGAAAAGCCTTTGGAGGAAAGTTATCGGTTTGAAGTATCCGAGATTTGTTACGGAGCTCTTACGAAAGATTCTAATTTTAATGCCGTAGCATGGCATTTTAATGAATCCTACTTGACTTAAAAAATGCAAACTTGTTCGAATTTGGTTTTGAGTGAACATTTTAACAATATCTGTACCATTTAACCCTCTGAGGGGTTCACATGCATAAATCTGTTCTGCCACCTGCAGTCTCTGCATAATTTATAATCAGTTTTGATCCTTTTGATGAGTAAAATCTTTTCTGGGATTCTTTCAACAGACAGATATGGTTATTTAGTCATGTGAGTAGTATACCCCCCAGTATAGGACACGGAAGTGACGTCATACCACGTGACCCGAAGTGGGCGGGGCCAAGTGACATCACAGCGTGACGTCATCGAAAAGCGGAAGTGACGTATGGTTTGTTTACATTTTGGACTATGAATTTTTTTTTGTCATCGACTTCGTGCATTCGTTGAGTTGTTTCAAGATGGCGTCGTTTTGTTGGTGTTGCCATGGTGATGAATCACTGGTGGTGCCATCTGGTGGAGAAATTCGAAACCCTATTATTTTTAATTAAAAAAGAGTTTCTTGGATTCGAACCCGGGACCATAGGATCCGAAGTCTAGCGCGCTATCCGTTAGGCTGTAAGAGAGTTAACTTAAGATGGTGAATTAATGTAGTGTTTCTCTCTCTTTTGGACGTATTTTTTCTTAGTATTAGGAATGGGTTATTTTTAGAAAAAATGGAAAAAACATTCATCACCATGGCAACACCAACAAAACGACGCCATCTTGAAACAACTCAACGCCTGCACGAAGTCGATGACAAAAAAAATTCCAAGTCCAAAATGTAAACAAACCATACGTCACTTCCGCTTTTCGATGACGTCACGCTGTGATGTCACTTGGCCCCGCCCACTTCGGGTCACGTGGTATGACGTCACTTCCGTGTCCTATACGGGGGGTATACTACTCATGTGTGTTTGAGGAATGAAAACATTATTACAGCACTCGGAAATCTCATGATGTTCAGAGGATTAAGATTTGCGTCGAAATGATCCACTGAAGATGATACATTTTAGCACGTCAACAAGGGTCGTTGATAGAGGTATGACATTAGAAGAATCGTAATGCAAATACGAAGTGATATAAGGTAAAAGCATGTCTTAAAGATAGTTGCATATAAATATGGAAACATTTTAAATTTTTAAAACTTATCCTATTTTCCTATAATACACACGCGGTATGTTTGACTCCACACCGAATCATGTTTGACCTTGCTCATCATCAAGAAAAATAGAGGGTGAATGAAAGACCACTGCATTATGTGCCTTCAACTATAAATAAAAAAGTCCAGCAATAAATATTTTCCTATAGTTGTTAGTTTTCTTTTACAAGCATGATAAAATACATGAATCTGTGCACTTTATATTCTTAGTTTATAATAGAGGCGTAATATTTTTAATTTACGTTTGAATATTTTAACCTCTGAGCGTCACGAGATTTCCGAGTTGTGTATCATTGATTTTCCCTAACACCTCATATAATGTCTGAATAACCACACTTGTGGTTGAAAGCATCCTAGAAAAGGTTCGAGTAGGTCGAAAGGATTAGAAGTCATGCAAGGAAGAGTGAAAGTCAAAAAACTGATATTGCATGTGAAACCCTCAGAGGGTTAAAATACTTATTAACCCTCCTGGTGGTTGTCTCGACAAAGTATCTCGTCATTAGATGAAAACTGATCAGATGTAGATGGACGAGATATCTCGTCGTGAGAAGAAAACTGACCAGATCTTGATCTCGTCATCATCGAAAAATCGTCAATATTTGACGACGAGATAACTCGTCATTAGCAAAATTGATCCGACCTTGATGGACGAGATATCTCGTCGAAACCACTTGGAGGGTTGAGGGTGATGTTTTTGAAAATCCAGCTGTTGTGAAAAGGGGTGGTTATTCAGGTTCATGCCAGGCTAATGCCGCAGGAGCGGTCCTGATTCAACATATCCATTCAATATTCTCCCACAACAGTTGTGAAAAATCACCACACCAGTCTATCACGTAGACCCAATGACTGACGGAATTTCCACTGGTCTCATAATTTGGTTTGGCCTCATTATTCCCCCCACCCCCACACAAATCCGTGCCAACCTCCTCAATTATACCACCCACCTTAATTAAGTAGTTCTCCTCACACCATACCTATTCCAAATGCTCCACGGAGACATTTCCGTGGAGCGGTGCCCCGTGGATGGCCGGGTAGCCGGATGGGTGATACTTCGCAGAATCGCTGCCCTCCCCCCCTCCTGGGTCGGTGTCAGCTGGGGTGCGAAGACCCGGGGGTAGTCCATCACGGGGTCACGTGACTCAGGATGAGTCGCGGGGGACGACGGGACGCCTCGTTTAATTTCGCGCTCCACGGATCCTAGGGACCCAGGGGCCCCGCTCGGTGGTCGGGGGCGCTTTCTGGATGCTGCCTGCTCCTCTTCGGTGGAAAGGGGGGTGGCGTTTCTACGAATGCAACATGTGCTCGTGACGTAGTTGATAATGCGACGGCGGTGACGACCGAGCTCGCCTTGTTGAACTGTAGCCCGAGAAAGGGTTATTTCTACGTTTGCCGCTGCTGAAGATACGGAATTAGTGGTGGAATCCGGAAGAAGTATCGGTGAATCCCTTCGAAAGGAAGTAGGATGGTCTGATTGGAGAGCAGTATCGAATCTGTTGCAGTTTTATGAGTCTTGACTCGATCAGGGTGCTGATCGGTGCGCTTAGCGTGCAGTCATCAGAAAAAATAGGGGCGGCCAACTTGAATTAAAAACTCTCTGTTACAAAAGTAAAGATGAATGCAAGAACTTTACAGGAACCTATTTATTCAAAACTTTATTTATTTGAACCTATTTATTCCAAACAATATTTGAACCTATTTATTCCAAAGAGGATTTAGTAGAACCTATTTATTCAAAACAGGATTTATTAGAACCTATTTATTACAAACATTATTTATTAGAACCTCTTTATTCCAAATAGGATTTAGTACAACTTTTATGTTCCAAACAGTATTTATTAGAACCCATTTCTTCCAGACAGTATTTATTAAAACCTATTTACTCCGAACAGAATTTATTAAAACCTATTTATTCCAAACAGTATTTGAACCTATTTATTCCAAAGAGGATTTAGTAGAACCTATTTATTCAAAACAGGATTTATTAAAACCTATTTATTACAAACATTATTTATTAGAACCTCTTTATTCCAAATAGGATTTAGTACAACTTTTATGTTCCAAACAGTATTTATTAGAACCCATTTCTTCCAGACAGTATTTATTAAAACCTATTTACTCCGAACAGAATTTATTAAAACCTATTTATTCCAAACAGTATTTGAACCTATTTATTCCAAAGAGGATTTAGTAGAACCTATTTATTCCGAACAGAATTTATTAAAACCCATTTATTCCAAACAGTATTTATTAGAACCTATTTATTCCAAACAGGAAATAGTAGAACTTATTTAAAACAGGAATTAGGAGAACTTATTTATTCAAAACAGTTAGTAGAACGTATTTATTCAAACACGATTTAGAACTTATTTATTCTAAACACACAAGGATTTAGGGGAACCCATTTATTCTAAACAGGATTTTTTAGAAACTATTTTTCCAAACAGTATTTATTAGAGCCTATTCTTCCAAAATGGATTTAGTAGAACCTATTTTTCCCAAACAGGATTTTCAATCCAATAATTCATTCGGAAGTAATTATGAAATTTCCTTATCTTAATCATATTCAAATAAAAAATCCACCAAATCCTACATGAGATTTTTAAATCCTGAAATGTCCTCAATATGTGAATACAAACAAAAAAACTTTGAATTTGAATAACCGAATCACTTAAAAATTCATAAAAAATACCTACTACTAATCAAGCTAAAGTTCGAAATCATTCTTTCAGTCAATAATGTGTAAACTGGTATAAATTCTGCAGTTTTTCTATTTACGAAATAATGGTTCTAAAAATGTCTCTGTATGTGCGCATGGAAATTGAGAATAATCGCTAAATTTTAGGAGGGAGAGCACCCTTTAAAAGCATTAAATATTAAACAAAACATTCACCCCCGAAAAAAATTATCTGCATATCAAAGTACAAATTTAAATTTCGTTCCCAAGTTATCTAATACCGTACCTTCAATCAAGTTTTATGCCCCTACTTTTATTTCTTTTTCATGGAGGCACATACCGGAAGTGTTCTCCCCAACCCCTTCTGCCCGCCCTCCGATAACAATCTTCGGGCAAGATATTTCGCGAGCGCAGCTGACAGCCGCTTAACCCTAACCACTACACAAAACAAGGCAGCATCCAGTTTCCCATCCACGTTGTCATGACAACGAGAGGATCGTCTGATACAGCTCCGGCTTCAAATATCCGCGAAATTCTAGTCTAGATTAAATCGGGTGGGGGGCGCAGGTTATAATCCTACTGTGGTGTTATCGAACATCGAATTTGCAGTGGAACGTGCTGCCGCACCCCCCTTTTTTCGTTCGCTCTCGCTATTGAGTCGAATCTGTGAAAACAGCCTCCCTTGTTCTGGAATTTGAATTATTAAATTCTATTTTTATCACGAGACTGAAAAGTTAGGCCGTGAAGAAATGTTTCGAGCACCTGTATTCTAACAATTTCTTCATGTTGTGTTCAATTCAATTTCTCGTACAATATTGTTTATTTTTCCTCCCACGCCAAAATGTTAAATATTGTAGAAAAGGCATGTAGAAGTTTTATTTCTAATGATAAAACCTGGAATTCAAACATTTCTTAACACACAAACAACTATTTAGCAACTGGAGGGTTGTGAGATCAAAACTCGATCCAACCAGAGACCGACGGGTACGTACGGACTGGTGTACTTTAAATCTACCATGACCTCAAATGTCCTCACTTTGGCATGGTGTGAAAGTTTGGAGAGTGAGATGCCAGCTCTGGTGTTGACCTCGGCATCAGTGCGGGATTGATCCCGGACCATCGCATATTGCCCAGTGCTACGTAAATTCAACTCTATCTACCTGTATTGACTATTTCTGTTCTAGTCCTGATGATGACGCTTTTTTCAGATTCTGGCAGTCCCGGTGACTTCGGATACGGAGCGCAACCTGGGTTCTACGACTTCTTCCCTGGACAACCGCCACCAGATGGAATGGCGTACCACGGCGTCCTAGGACCCGGACAGAATGTTCCTCCCCCTCCAACCAGCATGGAGCAGCCCCTCTCAGCAGTGGTTGGACCTGGTAAGACACTCGAAACTTACCTCTTTTAATGCAGTACAGTAGTACAGGTGGGAAACATTTCACCAAAGACAGAAAATCAAGATACATGAAAGCGGGCATCTTTAGGCCTTTTTTTCGGAGGAGTATCCCTGAAATTTTTCAATCCACTCCCCCATCACATCATCTTATCCTTCTTACCAATCATGCAACTGTCGAAATTGTGAATTTTTACTCAATTGTTCTTGATAAAAGATTGATTTCTTATTTTCCGAAAATATATTCATGCGAGTCGTAGGTGGCGGAGGCACGATTTCTTATCTTGGGTTTATTTCTCTCTTTTCTGTGTCAGTAAAATTTTCCTTGTGTATGTATTTCTATTACTTGATGTTTGGCACAGCATCGCTAAATATGGCCCCTTGCGCCATAGAACCCAATCGAATCATCCAACAGGAAATATTTTCGCGGGTGAGAAACGCAATTAAAACCGACTAGCAATACACGGGTACTCTATGATTCAAAGTATTCAATTTTCTTTCCTTTGTAATGATAATTCAAAATAAAAGTTATAAATAAATAAAGCCAAATGAGCTTGCAACTCATTTAATTTTCATCCCGAACGAAAGATTCCGACATCGCCAATTCTATGAAATTATATGGAATTATTTTCTTTACTTGGGGTAGTGTGAAAATTTGGAGACGGGTGCCAGCTCAGGTGTTGACAGTCATCTGACCCGTCAAAATTACGCGGTCTTATCCTCGGATCTTTTCCTTCGGAATCGATCCTGGACCGTCGACAATATCCCGTTGTGGTGCTCCAGTGCGACGTTAATTCAACTACCTACCTACCTCTTTTCTCCTTCTGAGGGTCACAAGATTTCTGAGTAGTGTAGTGTTGCTTTTTCCTTTTAGTTCACGTAATAACTAAATAACTACATCGATTGGTTGAGAGAACCTTAGGAAAGGTTCAATTGGTCAAGAAGATCAAAACTGGTTATAAGTCATGCTGAGAAAACTAGGTTGGAGAAGGATATATACGTGTAAATCCCTCAGAAGGTTTAGATTGATTTCATGACTAAGGAAGGACAAGGGGAAAGATTTCTCCATATGAAGCCAAGGTAGGTATGTATTTTAATTAACGTCGCACTGGAGCAATACAACGGGCGATTGGCGACGGTCCGGGATCAAACCCGAAGGGAAAGATCCAGGCACAACACCAAATAATTTTGAACCCCTGGTCACACCTGAACTAGCATCCCACTCTTAAAACCTCCGCACCACGTCAACGTGAGGGCATTTGAGGCCACGACAGATTCAACGTGCACCAGCCCCATTTGTACACGATGGTCTTTTGTTGGTTTCGAACTCGCAACCCTCCGGTTGCTAATCCGTTACTCTACCAACCGAACTACCGCGGCTCCCATGTGAAGTCAATAAAATGTACAGAGTAGTGAATGGAATGCCATTTATCCCTCAGAAGGTTTAGATAGATTTTCACGACTATGGAGAGGAGAAAAATGAGAAAGGTTTCTCCATATGATGTCAATAAAATTTACAAAGTGATGAATGGAATAAGGGTCTATGTGTAGCGCTCACTTACCCACGTAACATTGACATCAGGAATAATATTGAGCGTTTTATTTGTTCCTATAAAATTAGTGATACGTAACATAGAACGGTATAGAGTCGAACGCTTTAATTGTGAAACTCACTTTTCTCTGTGTGCAATGAAAACAACCAAGCAATCCAATGACTGAACAGCTTTAAACTTGCAAGAAACGCGTGAGAAGTGGCCAAACGGCAAAGAAAATATTACTTGTTTTTTAGGTAAATGAAACATTTACCATAGCTTCGAACCTTCGACCACCCAATAATGACAAAACGCTACTCCACTTTCTTTCTGAAGTGGGTATAAAAAAAACAGTGAATAAAAAGCACAGTTTTTGTCTCCTCCCCTTATGTCAGAACCAATTTGGGAACAGAATTGCTAAAAGAGAATAGCCAAAAAATAAATATTGCAAGTGAAACTGAACCTCTATTCACGACTAACAAAAAAGGATCGGCAAAAAAATAGAGAAATAAGTTCAGAGAGAGAGAGAAAAAAGTGTTCCTACTCCGTCCTTTTCATGCAAAGTCTCTAATTTGTCACCAAGTTTAATTAAACTCAAAATATCTTTCATCTGGCGATCCCCGATATCGAAAAATCGCTCAATATATAGGGGAAAGGACCATCCAAGAAATGAGCCAATAAGAAGCCTCGCGTAGGGATTTTTTAATATTATTTTTTATAAATCTATACCTTTTCCCTTTCTGATCAATGTGCAAATGACACCCAGTTTTTTACGCCTCTTGATCGATCTGTAATTATCGAAAAATTCCCTGCCGCCTTGATTTTCAATATTGTATCACCCCCAATTCCGGAACAGAAGGCGAAGAAGGAAAAAACTCGAATATGACTATTGTTTTAGGATGGTTTTTTGCCGCCCTCGGAGTATTTTTTACCAGTAAAATTTCGTCATTACTCTTAAATAACGAAAACAAACCGTATCTGAATATCCGCAGGTATCGTTTGCTTTCTTTTTTCCCCGCCAGCCGCCTTCTAATTAAACAGACCGAGAACTAATCTTCTCGTGTAAGTGAAGTGAAGTGAGACACGGAATAATTCTTGTGCGCGCCGCCATTTTTCGAGAAGCTGCGAGTGCTTCAGTAATATACCGAATATTCATCTCCGAAAATATTTCCTGCGATAAGATGAGGAGGAAAAAATGTAGCTCATTCCAATGAGAGAAAATAAATGTTCTTCATCTAGTATTTATTTTTTTGTGCCGTTTTCCCTTCCCTTGGCACGCATGAAGAATTATTGAATTTCTTTCTATCCACGATTCGAAACTGGTGCTCAGTTTCTTTTCTGAAAAAAAAGAGAGGAATAAATTTGAAAATTTTCTTCCTTTTTATTCCTTAAAAAATAATAAAGGACGGAAAAGCAAAGTCTTAGTTTCGTCACTTGAGATGTTTCGTAAAGTATCTTTTAATTTAAAAATAAAAAAAGGGGAATCTCTTTAATATGTACTTCAAAAGGATTCTTATTAGCATCAAAAGTTTTTTGATAAGTCAGAACACAAGAGAGAGGGGAATCGACGATGAACTTTTTGATAATTCCGCGTGATGTTTTAATTTTTCTCGGAATCATTAAGTATATTAAGCAGGTGGGTATATACCCGGAATTTTAAAATGAGTTTGTCAGGTTTGCTTTTGCTTTTTATTGCTTTTATAATTTGTGCAAGAAGTTCCGAATTCTCGAAGAAATCTCACTAAAATTAGATAATTAGTATTCGAAAAAAGATGGAATTGTGCAGAGGGGAAAAATATCATCATGAATCTGACATATACGCGAGATTTTTTTTATCTATCCACTCCATCGGTTCTCGCAAAGAATTTCCTAGAATATGGCTGCACAGATGTGTTTCAAAGAATATTTGAATGGAGTTATTAAAATTTTCGAAAATTTTAAAAGAAACGTATGTTTGTTTTAATGTAGAGAGCAGTTTAAATTTGTATGTATGAAAAATATTTGCTATGATCCATCCGATCATAGAATATGATCATGAATTAAAATGAATCATGTTCCTAGAATCGTTCTAGTTAAGCCGATTAAATTTTAATACTTTGGAGAACATTTTTCATTTCTAGATAACCTGTTTCGGAAATTTTTATTTGGTCTCTATAAAGTATTATAAAATTGTATTGATAGAAGGATTTTCTTGATCTTTCCAGTGGTTGAAGGCTTTAAAAAAATATTTAAAACTAAGAGGCAATAAATGTTGTGTTCCAAACGATTCATAACACAATTAAATAGATTCAAGTAACAAGTGTATACAATTGATAATTTAATTTTGCCATTTATTATTTTTCGAGCTTTAATCGTTATTAGCAATCGACAAATTCAAAAAAATTATTGCTCTTTCAAATCTGTGTTTTTGAAATTTCATTTTTACGAGGAATGATTGGGATTGAACAGTGACATTTGATAGCATAGAGACAAAAATTTATAACAACTAGAAAGGTAGATGAGTTTACGTCGTACTGGAGCAACACGAAGGGCTATTAGCGGTTCGGGATCAATCCGGGAGGGAAAGATCCAAGGACAACACCTCGTAATTTTGAACCACAGTCAAATTATTCATAGCACCTAGCAGACCCAATGTTGTCACAATGTTACTAAGTGCTACCACAATGTTACTAAGCGTTACCACTATGTTGTTAAGTGTTACTACAATTAGATCCTGAACATCAATTTCATCCCATTCCATTGTTGGGCCTAGATTCGGAACTTTTTGAAGCTAAATATATTTTCGTTCTCGTTCATATTTTCTTTTCTGAGCTTATCAGATAGAGATAATAAGCTTATGAAATAGAGATAAGAGAGATCCAGATTTCTTATTGCTCTTTGTAATCTGACTGCTGAAGAATTTATTAGAGTGGCGAGCTAGTAGTAGTTCCATGTAGTTTTAGCAATATTATGTAGCTCCATAGCTCAAATCAAGCATGTCACAATCCTCCTCGGAATCATAAGTTTATTTTCTAAGTTCAAGTAAATACTAAAATCCCAAACCAAATTTTCGTAAATTTGAAAAAATGAAAGAAGGGCATTAAAAATAAAGAAGCGAATTAAAGAAAGATTAAAATTATTCTAATCGCATTATCTCTAAATTATCTCTACTCAACAAAGAGCTTTCAATATTCCACTAATTCCAAAAAAATTACAGATCTCTACTATGAGATCAATTCGTCCCTTTTTCATGTAGGCAATGGTAATTAATTAACGTCGTGCTGGAGCAACACAACGGGCTATTATCGATGGTCCAGGATCCAACACGAAAGGAAACATCCGACGACAACAACTCTTAATTTTGAACCACGGTTAAAATGACGAGGTTAACATCTCAGCTGTAACACCACTTTCCAAACTTCCACACCAAGTCAAAGTGAGGAAATTTGAGACCACGGCAGATTTAAAGTGCACCAACCTTCGTCTATACGACGGTCTTTGGTTGGACTGAGTTTCGAACTCGCAACCCTCCGATTGCTAATCTGCTACTCTTCCAACCGGGCTACCACGGCCCGCGAATTAAACGAATATTTAAATTGTTCTAATTGCAAGTATATCTATAAATTACCTTTACTCGACAGATTTCAATATTCCACTAATGTAAAAAAAAATTAGAGATCCCTACTAAGTTGGATTCGTCCCTTTTTTTTATGTAGGATACTAAATGTATTCACCAACTAAATTATCTGAAACAAAAAAATATGCGTGTTTGAGGATTAAATGAAAAATAAAAGCTCTGGGTTGTAATCTGAGTGAGATATCATGTAACGAAAGTGGGTCGATTCGACCCAGATAGCCGTAGAAAGGTTAAGTCTTCAGACTTGTTTTCTAGAAACAAGGGAATCTGCAGATTCAGGCTTCCTTAGTGGTATACTTTATAAATGTTACACTGACTCTCCTGGTAGTTGTCTCGACGAGGTATCTTGTCAATAACAAAACTGTCTAGGTCTTGATGGACGAGATATCTCGTCCTTAGAAAAACCGACCAGATCTTGATCTTGTCATAAAAAAAAAATCGGTAATATCCTGATAACGAGATATCTCTACATTAGAAAAATTGGTCAGATCTTCGTTGACGAAATATTTCGTCATTAGCAAAATCTATTTTATGTTTATTGACGAGATATCTCGTTGAAACCAATTGGAGGGTCAATTCAATAAAAAAATTATTGAACTAATGAATTTTTTCTCCGCACAGGTCCTGTGAACTTGGGCGCTGACGGCCCCTACCTATCCTCCCACGGTGACCACCTGATGTCCCAGAGGTCCAGCCCGGACAGCGTCCTCAGTCTGGCCTCGGACGCGTACGGCCCGCCTCGCTCCTCCTCGGCCGGATTTCCCGGAAACTTGAGCGGTCACCCGATGTCCGAGACGCCCGTCTGGTGACGTCACGCCTACCTGGCGCCCCCTGTGTCGATTTCCTCCGAGTGAGGATGCGTCGCATTGACCAGGACTCCTGACCGGTTGGACTTGCTTCCGGACACGAACTGGACTCTGGCTGTTGGAGCAGGCAAAGGGGGAGATCTCGAAGCGCGGGGTTTCCTTTGGTTTTTGAGGAATTGAAGAGAGAGAGAGACTGGCACCGATCTGAGTTTCAAAAGGCAGTGGTGTTCCTGTTCAATCGGTTTCGTGGTAGAACACGGGCCATTCCCTAAAAGGAAGCAAAGTGGTATACAGACATTGCATTCACCGAATAGCAATATACTAAGGACTGGTAAATTGATGATTGAAGAAGTCATCCAAAGTCATAACATTTGATTAGTTTCTACACACATTACTTTGAAAAAGCAAAATCGGTTTTGTCAGATGTTAAAATAAATTAGTTATTTTAAACTTGACACACCACAAAGCATGAGGCTGAATATTTTGACATCGAGAATACTTGAAGGTTATGAGGCCCTCCAAGCGGCACACGCCCGAACACAGCATAGCATAAGACAGACCCGAAATATTCGGACACCCGGACATCTCGCTCCACGAAATATTTGGTGTCCGCTACCCTCCACACAGAAACCTCTCCGAAATATAATCGGGCGCGCCGCTTGGAGGATTAATGGTAGTACAATAGACTGTATGACTACTTCACATCTTGTAAATGGACAATGGTTCAGTTAAAATAGCTTAACCGATATTTTTCAAGCAAGCTCTGTATATCTTAACGATTCTCAACCTTTAAAATGCAATTAAGCCTTTAAAATTTTAATAAAATGCTACTAGATCACTTTTGTATTGAAAAAGATTCCATTTTAATCCTCCCATATGCTAATGCTAATAGAAACCGATTACAATATCTTAAAATAGTTCTTTAAGGATCACATTAAGCAGCTTTACATTTACACTAAGCAATTTTTATGCGATGCTAAAGTTAAAAGTTTTGCTAGAGCATTCCGAAACTATTATCGGTCTTCAAATACACACAAATTTTTAAGGTTCAATTGGATATTAAAACACGTTACCATAATTTCAACAAACACCCTTATTTTTCATTATTGTTACCCACAGTATTCTCTCCAGTCCACCATCACTACTGCCATAAACCACTACCACCACCGCCACTGTTCCTCCACTAACGTCCTCGGGCAAAGCTATAAACTGACTACAAGCATCTCTAACGGGATATTCTTAATTTCACCAAACATCCGTATTTTTCATTATTGTTACCCGCAATATTCTCTCCAGTCCACCATCATTAATACTATAATCCATTAGCACCACTATCTTTGATTCTCCACTAATTTCCTCAAGTAAAGTTGTACATTGACTAGGAATCATCTGTAACTGGACGTCTTAATTTCAACAAACACCCGTATTTTTCATTATTTTACCCAACAATACTATCTCCTTTCCACCAATCACTAATGTCATAAACCATTAGCACCTCCGTCACTTCCTCCATTAACATCCTCAAGTAAAGTCATGCATTGACTACGAAGCATCTGTAACTTGATGTAACATCTGTAACTCTTAATTTAAACAAACACCCGTATTTTCCATTATTTTTACCAACAATACTATCAACCAATCACTAACGCCATGAACCACTAACAACTTCATCCTCCCATAAAACAGTAGGTCGACTACGAAGTATCTATACCCGGACGGTCTTAATGCTCGTTACCGTAATTTCAACAACACCCGTACTTTTCAATACTTTCATCAATAACGCTCTCTCCTCCCAACTCTTGTCCCGCTTTATCTATCGTCCCTCGGCATTCCCAGGCGAAAAATTATGGATTAAGCCAAACGTTAACCCGCCCCCACCTTTAAAAACGAATGGGAAGGAACAAAAATAACAGAGAAAGACTCACCAGGAAAAACAGAGGAGAGGCATGGGAACGACTGTGCTCGAAATTATTCGTTCTGCATGGTTCATCAAGGCTGGGAAGCAGAACAGGTGCACCTTACCTACAACCCCAGGCAACGATCTATATATGTACATATATATATACACTCCCGACGTACAAATGCGTACGATTTGGTGCCGCTGGATGTTGTACTGGGTGCGCGATTTTTATGTGGTGGAAAGAGTTCGGCCATCTGTTTGGGGTTTCTAAGTAGGCTTCGCTCTAGACATTTTTTTAATATTTCTTTTACCGCTGTTTTATGGTTTTGTTTCTCTTATTTTTGGGTTGGGTTGCGGGGAGGTGGTAGCACCTGGGTTTAATATAAAATTTACCCATCGTTTGTATTGATGGAGTTCGGAGTGAAGCAAATACAAGTGCGCGAGAGTAACGCTTTTGTTTTTTTCTATCTCTGGTACGGAAAAGTTCATTTTCGCTAGTTATGTTTTTGTTTCTTAGTTTTTCTCTCTGTTTTTTTGTGTTTTTCCCCCTCCATTTTACGTTTTCCGAAGTTTGTTAATGGTTCTTTTCTGTAGTTGAAACAGAACGGGAAGAACGCGTTCGAAATAAATAAAATTGTTGCGGCGTCGGCGCACGCAGTTAAGGAATTCTTTCTCACGTATTTGTTGCACATGCTTTTGTTTTAAGGATTCTGTTTTCGGGCACTTTTGCTGTTTTCTTTTTCCCTCAAATGCTCGGCCTCGAAACAATTCTTCATTCCTCTGAGCCATTAAGCGATCACGTAAAGTTCCGGGGTGCTTTAGGAACCCCAAAAGCATTAAATGACCGATGAAGCTCTAAGCTTAATAGCCTTCCATAGTTCATGATTGCTTAAAAACGATGCCTACTCCCAGAGTAAACGACTATTTCGGATAAATAGCTGTTTACTAATGCTTTAACCATTTCAACCAATTCAAATTCTCTATAGTTATTGTTCTAATTTTAAAACACCTCACAACTCACACAAAAGAGCATTAAATAACCGATGAAGCTCTAAGCTTTTAATAACCTTCCATAATCCAGGATTGCTTTAAACCAAAGTTTACACAGAGTAAACTACTATTTGAGATAAATAGCTATTTACTAATGGTTTAATCGTTTCAACCAATTCAAATACACTCTAGTTATTATTCTAAATATAAAACCTACCATATTACAACTCAGACAAAATTATTTTAATCTTACCCATAAGAAATGTATATTTAACAATCTAACCCTATAATTCAAATGAGCTGTGGAGTATTCAATACTTTATTAATAAATTGCAATAACAAATTCTTAAAGAATAATGGAATTTTGGCTTTGATACAAATTTATTCATCCTCAAAAATTTTTCCCACTCAAAACTGACTCACGAACCCAATTTAATTCGATCCTAACGTTATTTTAACAATTCAACTTGATCTCAATCTTAAAAGAACCTGAATTGTTAAACTTAGACTAAATTTGTGTTATAAGGTGGATTTAATAGTACTTTGAATACTTCACATTTACTTAATTTTTTTTATTTATGTTCCTATTATATTGCTCTCTAAACAAAGAATTACAAAATCGGGCATGTGGCATCCTCACTTAAAAAAGGTTGAGAATCACTGCTTTAAACAGCTTTAATTGCTATTGTCCAAAGTATGAATGTGAATTTGAATGAATCTCTCTTACAATTAGACATAAGCTTTCGAAAAAGCACATTAACCTTCTTTATTAACCCTCGTGATGGTTGTCTCGAGGCATCTCGTCATTATAAGGTAACTGACCAGATCTTGATGGACGAGATATCTCGCCATTAGAAGAAAACTGACCAGATCTTGATTTCGCCATCATCAAAAATTTGTCAGTATCTTAATGACGAGATAACTGGTCATTAACAAAATTGGTTAGACCTTGGACGAGATATCTCCTCAAAACCGCTTGGAGGGTTAAAACGTAAAATCATCATTTTACCTAAATCTATCAATTAGATTAAATCTTTTATTTAGACTTTTTCATTTTACCCACTCACCCATTTTTAAATTAAACACACATATTAAATAATAGAAAAACTACAAATCTATTACGGAACATGGTCATAGGTTTGAGAAATGAAGTATTCATCGAAATTCTCAGCCTCATATACAAAGGTTAATAGAAAAAATTTCAAAATTTGTCAACAAGTCTACGAAGCCATAAGTGCTTCGCCATTTTCTCTACATACGGTTTGCTATTGCTAGGGAACTCATAAAATGCCTCGTCAAGATTATTTTCGTTTTTTCAAGTTCACTAGGGAACAAGATCACGGAAACCACTGCAACATACCAGGAAAAAAATCAACAATGATGTCTCTAAACTAGATCTCCCCATTGTCGACCAAAAAGCACGAAACGACTCCGGTTTTGCCAGCGATACAGCTCAACAGTCTGTTGCGGAAAATAAAACAACGCTTTTTCCTAATTCTCTCAAAAACTTTCTATCCACTGGGAGCACAGAGACATAGTGCAATCTACAACAAACATCTCCATGTGCTCTGAGAACTGTTCAAAGTGAAGAATTATCTATATACATATAAGGGAGGCATGAGCGATGCCTTTTTGTACATACGAAACCAACAACCGAAAGAGAGGGTCTTTTCGTTGCCATAAATGTTTTATTGTCGTCCAATAGAAACTCTCTAAGGAACCTGGGTGTCATGTATTTATAAGAGCAACAGACGACTTCCTTGTGTAATGGTTATTTTCTGAACTTTAATGACAAAAGGAATGTTTTCTTTCTTTTGTGTTGTACCGTTCCTCCCCTATTTTCTGATTTCTGCCTGCATACCTGCAGTGTACTGGTTGTTTCTGAGAATTATGTAAATTTTATTGGTGCAAATATATTGAAATGATAATACATTTTTAGTCATGTGTGTGTTTCTTTGTTTCCTCAGTTACATCTAACAGTCATTTTAAGTCATTTCCAAGCACACAATTTTTTCCAATGTCAGCTTATGGATTATTCAATCAGTGATTAGTGAGGACGTCTGCCTTACCACCTTAAAGAACCCAGGAAACTTTAAACAACCCCAAGTTGTACAGAAAAGTTGAATAAACCTTGAGGTTGAATAGCCATTAAAAAATCGTTTATTAGACTTCGCTAATCACTGCAAATTCACGTTGAAAGAAAACGCTTTTTCAACGTTAACTAGCTCTCTTTTCAACGCTAAAATAGTTATTTTCAACGTTAAAATAGTATTTCTTTATTGAGTTTTCAACATTGAAATTTAAGCGGGAAAAACGTTGTTTTGCTTTAGTTGTATCAGCGTTGATGTCACATAAAATCAATGTTGTAACGTTGAAACTTAGTGGATACTGCTATTTAACTTTTGTTCGACATTAATTTGCATAAATATAGCAAGTTTTTCAACTTTGAAATTTGGTTGAGACCATTGTTATTTAGTACTTTGGTCGTTGATTTCCTTTATTCCATCCATTTTTCTAGCTTTTAAATGTGGTTATTTAGCCATTTGTTCAACGTTGATTATCTCAGATCTAGCCATATTTTCAATGTTGAAATTGACTCGACTTCGGTATATACAAGATTCCGACTCAACCAAGCACTAGTCTACCAGTTTCGTAAGAATGACGCTTTCAGCCACTCCGTCACTGGTGGATGAAATTCCCCATAGGATCATACGATCCATAAATGTTCCTAGGTTCATACACTCCATAAGCTGGCATTGGAAGAGAAAAAAATCCAATCACACAATAAACTAATGTGGTATATATTATGCCACTTCAAAACGTCACGTGTCACTAGTTAAGAAAGTTCGTAAAGTGTTACTTAGTTTGATTGTGGATATCAGAATTTCTCAGATTACAGAGAATAAATCTTTGATGGGTGGGAATAACAGTAGAAGTCAGTTGTGATGTGCACAATTTTCTTGGTACGAACAGTACAAGTCACTTAATTTTGTCACAGGGACATCCAAATTTTCTCTTAATTTCCCCTTTAAAATTGTTAGACAAGTTGCAGAACTGATTTGATAAATTTTATTCATTCACAATATGTAATGTTAAACGGATTTTTTTCTAAAAAATGCCATTTTTTGACTTGTACTGTTATTTCCGTCCATCAAAGAAATTATTTAATAAAAACTGAATGGCCCTCTTCAGTAATTCATATCTCAGAACCTAAATAAAAAAAATTGGTTGGTTGATTTGGGGTTTCATGGAGCAAGGGCCATATTTTGGCCATGCTGCGCCAGAAACAAGACATACAATATCAACCTAAATCAAAAAGAGCGAGATTTCAAAGTCAATACAAATAACTTTTAGCCAAGGTTATAAAAAGGAGTTCAAAAGTCGCCCAATCTTAGCAAATATAAATGCATTACCCAAACCATGCTTTAGACTTTGATTAGTCCCTTACAAAGACGGTAAAATGAGAAGAGAACAATGGACCATGAGGCAGGTAGGCAGTTGAATTTAGTACATCCATTAGAGCAATACAACAGGCTATTGGCTGTAAATCTGGAATCAATTGGCTCGGTCAACTCCGGGGTCAATCTCAAATGAAAAAGATACGAGGACAATATCTCGTAAGTTTGAAACACGGTCAGATGACGAGGTCAACACATGAACTGGCACCCAACTCTCCAAACTCCACACCATGCCAACGTTGGACCCACTGCGTATATTATTTGGATTGGATGCTAGCCAGCCTCAACAAGACGAATAGGGTATGGGAGATGAGTTTATGTTTGAAAGTACCTCATTGTGCATGACAAACACAACTAACCAATCACAATAAGAAGCCATTTGAGGCTGAAAATCGGGCTACTGCATGTACTGGTTGGCTTTTTGCAGTAAAAATCAAGGACGTTAAAATAAAAATTGATGACTCACTCAAATTTAAGTTAAGAAATCGTCCCTTTTGTTCCAGGTCCCATATGGATTTTTATTGTTTTCTTGCCACCAAATTTTTCCAAATCAAATTTTTTATTCTTCCACGAACAATTCTTCCTCAAAGAAATGAGACAACCCAAAAGCAGATTATACAGGAGCACTAAAGATAGGGAAAATTTTCAAGTACATTCTATTTTTCATTTTGAAATTTGCAGAATTCCGTCCTATTTTCTGATCTAGTTTCTATGGTTTGTTTGAGTTGAGAATTTCGACAGTCGGAAAAAAATATCCATTCTGAGATGTCGGTTTTCTATAAAAGGTGCTGTATTTCACTATAGGAAGATTTCATTAATTTAAAAAGTCTAAAATACTACTCCTGTCCCAAAATAAGTGTCACATTGTGCAATTTTGCTTAGAGTATTGACAGATTATCTTAATTTTTTAAATCAACTGTACCTACGAGTACAGCTTTTGTCAACGGTATAAGGCAACATAACAATGCCACTCTATAGTCTTACTTTTTTATTGTAAACAGGGCTGGTAAAAAAATTTAAAAAAAAGGAACTTCTTTAAAAGTGCCCCCAAATACATTTGAAGTTTTCTTAAAATTACATACATGTATTCAAAGTGCTATATCACATGGAAATAATGCCTGTAAAATTGTGTTCATTATGCAAAATTGAGACATAAAAATCGCCTTCGAAGTAATATTAATTGTAGTCGTGAAGTTATTTTGTAGCCAAACACTGTCTTGAAAATGTAATATTTAACCATTTTAGAAAAATAAACTTGTAATTTTCAATTAAATCTTTTTCCATCCTTTTACAAATAACTATTTTTGGACAAAATTCAAGCGTTAAAAGTGACGCTTATTTCGCGATAGAGGGAATATAATAAAGCAGTTGACGAAATAGGTGAAGAATAATTACATAAAAAAGGATGAGCGATGTATTTCCGTTAAGCTAAATATAGGTGGCGATAGTATTTCTGCGGCGGCGTATGTTTCCTGTACTTATTCCAAATGTGACATCCTTGGCTCGTTTATCGAACACGATTTCAGAATATCGCCAATAAAATGTCGAAAGAATAAATCCGAATTGATAATGTGTGATAGTTGATTGGTCCACACCAATTAAATTAAACGCCAAAATTGTGATAATGTACATTTTAAGGTAAAACCTATATGTATCAGGGACACGGTAGACCAGTTGCAAGAGTAACAGATTAGCAACCGGACGGTTGCGAGTTCGAATCCAACCAAAGCCCGTCGTGTCCAAAGGGGGATGGGGCATGTTAAATCTCTCGTGGCCTCAAATGTCCTCACGTTGGCATGGTGTGGAAGTTTGGAGAGTGGGGTGACCGTGGTTCAAAATTGCTTGGTGTTGTACTCGGTCTTTCCCTTTGGGATTGATCCTGGACCGTCACCAACAGCCCGTTGTGTTGCTCCAGTGTGACGTTAATTAAAATATCTACCAAACCTACCAAAGAATAAATCCGAATTGATAATGTGCGATAGCTGATTGGTCAACACCAGTTAAAATAAACGCCAAAACGGTGATTTTATACATTTTAAGGTAAACCCTATATGTATCATGCGGAAGCTCCTATTTGGATAGCAGAGCAATAAAATCTTCGCGAACCGTCAGACTTGTTTGTTTACACTGATGATCCCTCTCATAAGATAGTTAAAAAATATTAGTTATAGAGAATTGTAGCAACATTTATTTAGAATTGTAGAACAATGGAATATAAGATACTTTTCAAAACCTGCAACCTCCGGAATGAAGCGTCGAAGTGCAATTGGGGGATGAGACGTCGTTTCAACTGCAGGATGATTAATGAGTAACCGTTGGCTAACTGAAACATCAATTGGCGAGTTGATTTCAAATGCGCATTTATTATCTAATGATACCGGGCGACGTTGTTTTCAGTGAAGAGAAGTTCCCGCTTTTGATAAATGTAATATAATTTTCGCTCTTAAAACAACACTCGTAACAAAATACAACTTTGCATATGTTACGAGTTATTATGTAACTAAGCTTTCTAAAGAGTGGTTTCCAGATCTTTGAGGCTAGGGGTTCTAGACCTATTGCGACCTTAATTTCAAGTTTTGTGGCTTTAAACTTCTCTAGTATGAATAGAGAAATCTATTATGTAATTAGAAAGAAATTTTATGCATACTAACACAGACCAGCACATAGAAGCTGATCTAAGCATTCTTAATTGCTTATATCTATTCTTGGTAAGGTGTTGTTACTTACATTTCATCGTTTATTTAAATCCATTTATCCGTTAATGGATCGTACATGATTCCATTAATATACATTAATGTATCCATTATGATAACACGCATCCATTAATGATATACAGGTGGACAAAATAATATGGACACCCATATGAAAATGGGTTCCTACGGGTGTTCATGTGAACCCTTTTTCAACCTGTCAACACCGCAGTTGGCACCCCACTCTCCAAACTTCCACACTACACCATCGTTAGGGTCACGACATATTTAACGTTCACCAGCCCCCACGTACACGGTGGTCTTTGTTGGACCTAGTTTCGAACTCACAACCTTCAGTTGCTAATCTGTGACTATTGCGACGTGGTTACCATGGCCCATGATGCCACAGGAATAATGGATGTTCACTTCTCTATAGTTAAAAACGTATTTCAATATACAAAAGTTTATTTGTAGGTCTACAGTCATTTTTTCGCTATACTAGGGTTTATTAGACAAACACATAAAACAACAAAAACACGTTAACAGGAACATGATTTATGTTGCTAGAACAGTCTCTAAGTATGGATCGAATATGTAAAATACATCTATTGCAGCTGTAAACATTTGTTGAAGCTTAACAAACTCAATCTCAAAACATAATATGCACGTGTTTTTCTAATTACTTGAACAATTCTTTTTTTATTTTTGAAAAACTCGCTAAACATACCTTCATCAATCATGTCAATTTAATAGGATAAGAGCATTTTCAACGGTTTCTTAAAATATCTGCTCGACTCGATTATTCAATTTTTGCTTTGAAAGTGTATAGAGAACCCTTAAAATTCAATCAATTTTCAGCAAAGAAAATAAAAATGAATCCCGATCATAGAAAAAGTTAGTCGTTAATTTAACGAATCCTTTTACACCTAATCCAGAGTTTATTTTTCAATTCTTCGATGGAGTTAACGTCAAAGTATACATTCTAGAACCCACTATTAGTGATATATAAAAGGTGGCCATAAAATTTCTTTCACTCTTTGTAGGCATTTGTAGCTAAATCGAATAAACGGTATGGAACCAAATTTGGTATTGGATACTTTTAAAGACACAGGGATATAGATGTATTCCACGAAGAAAAAAATAGTCACCGATAGGATGAAATTTGGCGCTGTCGGAGTCGAAAACAGTCGAACTGGCATTACACGTAGATAAAATGAACTATGCAAAGTTCTGGTGAATAAAATGCTTCATCCTGTAAGTTGACTATCTATTAATTTGTGTGTCTATTGCCAGTTTTTTTAATTGTAACGTGTCACAAATAATCCCGTCGGAATTAGTGGCATGGTTGTTGCAAACACAATAAAACATTGCATAATCCACTTTTATCTACGTTTAATGCAAATGTTCGACTGATTTCAACTCCAATAGCGCCATATTTTCTCCTGCCGGCAACTTTTGGAACTAAAATTTTTGTGGAATACATATCCCCATGTCTCCAAAAGTCTCAATACCAAATTTGGTCCCGTTCAGTTTATTCGATTTAGCTACAGATGCCTACAGAGGGTGAAATTTTATTGCCAATCTGTATAGCTAAGCTAAATTGAATAAACATTTTAGTAAAATCCTATTTATAACAGGGGGCCGTTGGAATAGCAACGGATTACCAACCGGAGGGTTGCGAGTTCGAAACTCGGTACAGCCAAATACCGTCGTGTACATGGGGGCTGGTGCACGTTAAATCTGTCTTACCCTCAAATGTCCTTACTTTGGCGTGGTGTGCAAATTTGGATAGCAGGATGCCAGTTCAGCTGTTGACCTCATCAGATCGTGGTTAAGAATTACGAGGTGTTGCCCTTGGATCTTTCCTTTAGGGATTGATCCCGGACCGTCACCAATAACCCATTGTGAAACTCCAGTGCGATCTTAATTAACTGCCTACCTACCTACCTACCTATTTATAACAGTGTGGTCTTGTCGAAATTTCAATTTTCTATCGCCAAACCAATGTTAAATGACAATGATTATTTGCGATGATCAAAACTGCTATTTTTATAAACGATTATTTCTAATTTGCGATAACAGTTATGAACTGCTTATATTAACAGCTTCGTTAGCAGTTAGTGGATACATTTAAAAGTGTGTTGTGCTGAAAGGCACCCATTGAGCATGGGTGCCTACTATTAACCAATCATATTAAGAAACCATTAGAAACTGAGATGCTCGACCGTCCTCATTCCCTGGTTGGCTTCTTGTGGTGAAAATCAAGAGCATTATAACAGCCATTGACGTCTCACTCATTGCATCGAAAATCGTCGGTTTTGTTTCAGGTTTTATCGAAATTTTTCTTTAAGAAGGAAGGCCGAACTCTCTCTCTCTTTTGGAATTACATGAGTGGTACGCCACTGCTCCAGACAATCATATCTGTTGTATAATTGCCGAAATTTTAACAATTTTCCGTGTTATTTTCGCTTTACTTTTATTATGACCGTTCCTAATTGGTGTGTTGTGTTTACCAAAGATATGACCAAACTTTTTAGAGAAATAAAAATGGAAAAACTCGCCAACTATCAATGAGTGAGTAGGTAATATGAAGGACGAAGGATATTTTAAAGTTTATGTTGGCGATGTGCTCTAAATTTTAATTCAGAAAGCATTGAATTGCGCGTTATTTTGAACAATAAAATTTTTTTGAAGAAGCGGCAACTTATTGAGATAGATTCTTCGCATGTGAGCAATACTTCAGGAACGTTCAGGTTTGAACACAGAAAAGCTCCAGAAAAACAAAATTCACGAAGTAAGCATTTTGTCTCAGAATCCTTTTCCAACCACCTAGGATGACCTGAATCTCAATCATAATTGCTCTCACTTCTCTCACTAACAAGGCTTCCAACTACTATATATAGCCTACTATGTATACAATTACTACTATACACATTAGTCTAACTACATGTAATTTTATCGCTGCTAGACCAACGTCAAGCAATTCAATCAGATGACCAAAACGTTTTTCGCTTGTTTGAACAAAAAAATTACCATACACGAAGTAAGCCCTTTGTCTCATAGAACCCTTTTCCAACCACCTAGGACCACCTGAATCGGAATTGCCTTCACTATTCTCACAAACAAGGTACAAGACTTCCAACTACTGTATATAGCCTACTATGTATACAATTAACTATTCGTAGTCAATTACATGCAATTTGATTGGTGCTGGATTAATGTCAATCAATTTAATCAGTTGACCAAAAGATTTTTCGTTTTGTTCAAGCACAGAAAAGCACCATTCGCAAAGTGAACTCTTGAATAAAGCCAAGCATCCAATCATCAAGGACCACCAAATCTGAATCATTATTGCCCTACCTCTATCACTAACAAGACTTCCAACTACTATATAGCCTATTATGTATATAATTTCTGCTATACGTAGTGTATTACATGGAATTTGATTGTTGCTGGACCAACTTCAGACAATTGAATCAGATAACCAAAATATTTTTCATTTTGTTTGGACCCAGAAAAGCACCATTCACGAAATAAGCCCTTTGTCTCATATAAAACCCTTTTCCAACCATCAAGGACCACCGAATCTGAATCATTATTGCCCTAACCTCTATCACTAACTAGACCTCCAATTACTATATATAGCTTATTATGTATATAATTTCCGCTGTACGTATTCTATTACATAGAATATGACTGTTGCTGGACCAACGTCAGGGAATTCAATCATATGACCAAAACATTTTTCGTTTTGTTTGGACCCAGAAAGCACCATTCATGAGTAGGCCCTTTGTCTCATATAGAACCCTTTTCCAATCTCCAAGGGCCACCTGAATCTGGATCATAATTGCCCTCACCTCTCTCACTAACAAGACTTCCAACTACTATATATAGACGACAATGCTGAGTAAAAAATCCAGGAGACACAACTCGCACGAAGAGGAAAAAAGGGAAAATTCCGCTTCCGTTCGCATTCTTGACGCAATATCTAAAACGAGTTAGGGCGTTGCGAATCCGAAACAAATGACGCCGACTCATATGCCGGGGCGCAAGAGATAGGGCGTAGGGCTTATAAGACCCAAGAAGGGGAGGAAGGATCGGGGAGGGCTCTCGCTTATCTCGAAAAGGATCGAGAGAGGCAGAGGCCTTCCGGATTTTCCGGAAATAGGCACGTCGGTGGGACGGAAAAGGCACTGGGGGGACGGCAAGGAAGGTGCGCGGATGGACTATAGGGGGTAACGTGTGCCCTATGATGGAGCAGCAGTGGAAATTTGTGAAGTGATAATGTGATGATGTATGCGTTTAGTAGCGGTGTTCATCCCTGGTGAACCCTTGTGGAGGGTTGAAGTGAAAAGCGTGGGGAGTTTTCTGCACGGTTTTTTCCACGAGGTGCCGTTTTGAATTATTTTGTGTCGTCGGTTTTGTTTCGAAACCTAGCCATAAGCGAAGCTGAGAGTTTTCTAATTTGGGGATGAAGTCTGTTTCTCAAACAGGGGATTCCGTGGAGAGTGCAACTGGGGATATATTAATTCAGGTCAGTAGGAATCGTGCGCTATCAGCTCTTATTCCGCGAAAAAATTGACATAAAGCGACAAAACAAACCGTAAGTTGCACGCATTAATACTAAAAAAGTATTTTGAAAAAAGTGCATCTAATGAGCTCATAACTTTACATAAGAAGCAATTTTTCCAATCATATTTTCCCCATGATGGGCTGCAGTGTGGCAAGACAGTGTAAGACTACCAAAAGTGCTTTATGTTGGAGATGGATACGCTGCTATAATATATTACTGCATTTTAAATTTTCGTAGGGGCGTCTAAGTTCCCCACTAGAATTTAGCAGTGTCTGGATTCCATTGATCCTACCACTAGTTGTCAGATTGCCAGATATGTGAAATCGTGAGAGCTGTATTAAGATCACGGATGTACTTTCGTATACGTGGTCGTGCAATGGATGATGGTGGATTGTTTTTTTTATAAAACAAGGGCCACAATGGGCCAAGTTGCGTCAAGCACTGTTTCATCTGTCAAGTAAATGGACACACAAAAAAAAGAGTTTTTACTGATACAGAAGAGAGAAATACACCCAGAGTTGCTACAGGAATTGAACAGCCACAGTGACCTCCTGTGAAGTGGATGACTGTGACTGTTTTCTATCTTGTATTGCCTTTACAACCGATTGAAAAGGCAGGCCCGCAATTTTTTTTAAATGAAGCCGAAAGGCAACAAATGCTGAAGCTGTGATTGGAGTAGAAGTAGTGTATGTTATCATAGAGCTTCAATTGTTGTAAGTGATATGCATCGCATTGACGATTCAACTAATCATCGTGGGCTATCCATTGAAGTGTGCGTCGATTAAGGTGAGCGCCATCTGGTATTTGTTGGATGCTTTATATGGCTTGTTTGAAAGTTCGAGTGCTCACACGTCTATCAGCCACCAATTGTGGTAGCGCATCGAAGCAATGCAACTTCAGTCAACAAAACGTATTTCATGGTGGAGACAGATTACACTGTTATATATACCACTGTATTGAAAGGCTAGAAACTAATGTAGTTTAATTTTCCCCTTCCTCATGCTGTCAATGCGACTCAGTGGGATTTCCCACTGCGCTAGCAACCTGCAAGCTGTAGGCAGAGCAGGTTCGATTCCTCCCTCAGTTTATTTTCCTCTTCTGTATCAGTAAAAACTTTCTTTGTGTGTATGTCCATTTGTTAACTTTGTGGCAGACAGGGCAAACATGGCCTTTGAGCCATAAGACCCAACCAACCCTTCCCCATGACTCCAACTGAGGCTAGCATCCAGTCTAGACGTCATGCGTTGTTGGTCCTTGAGCATGGTATATCTTTCTCTCTTCATTTTTCCACCTTATAAAAGACTACCTCAAGCTTTTAAACGGCTCTTGTATCATCCATACAGTTGCCTATATTGTGCCTTTTGGACCCTTTTTCTAATTTGGCTAAAAGTAATCTGTATTTCACTGTTTTGTCATCAATGTTACGCTTCTGGTCAGGCGTTATTGAGAATAGATAGCTTACTTTCTAGAGATTTCCTTCAAATTCAGAGGTTGGTTTTGTCAAAAGGATCATATTTGGCCATGTTGCAAAAGATACAAAACAGACAATGTCAGGTAATGAACGTACACACACAAGGAAAGCTTTCCTGACACACGACAGAAATACACCCAGGGAGAAATCGAACCTATACTGTTTACAACTAGCGCAGTGGGCATACTCATTGAGTCACGACAGCCCCTTAAAATTCAGATAGCTGGACGGCTTTAGTAGGTTGTCCAGCACTTTGAATAATAATCATCTGGGTCCCTGAACTTGAGTAATGTGCAGGGAGATTGATTCCAAAGGCCTTGGTGTAATATTTTTAGATATTAATTCACTAATACGAACGGAAGGATTTTCCTTTTTATGCGGTTGTGTCTCCACTGGATTTTTTCTCTCATTATTTTATATTGTCTACGTGTAATCGCACGTGCTTTGTTTGTGGGAGGGGATGAGCGAAATTATAAAGTGGTTCTGGGTAGTTGAAAAAATGGTAAACTATGTTTGATCCGATGAGGCATGTAGAATGAAATGAGGGTTTAATTTGTAAATGGCGTTGCAATTTGCGGAGATTTTCCTTGTCTAAGCGATACGCAAAATATCGTGGTTAACTGACTTTTGTGACATTGTTCCAAAAATAAAAACGATTTAGTTCGATCTCATGTAATTGTACAATAGAAAAGAGAAAATTACAACCAAAATTTTGGGGACTTTTGGCCATGATAATTTAGCAAAGGATTTTAGCACTACCAACTCTCTCTCTCTCTCTTGACTTATAGACTTCTTTTCAATTCAATTGGGCAACCCCTAAAAGTAAACCACCTAAACATAATGGTGTAGGTGGCGCAGGTTCGATTCCTGTCAGATGCATTCCTCCCTGGATGTATTTCTCTCTTCTGTGTCAGTAAAAACTTTCATACGTGTGTATGTCTATTGCTTGATATTATATGTCTTGTGTCTGGCGCAGCATGGCCAAATATGGCCCCTGCGCCATAAAACCCCAAAACAACCAACCATAATGGAAGCACATAAAATTATGAAAGTAAGACATTACATAATAAATATTTTCTTAAAAGAAACTTAATGCCTGCTTGATCCTCACTGCAATAAAATTTTCGTATCTACTAGCAACAGAAATCATCACACTCGAGTAAAAGCAGTATGCGAATAAGTCAAGAATGCAAAACATGCAGTCTGACCCTTTGCATCCAGTTCATAAAATTGAGGACACACCGTTCACTAAGCCATCCGAAACGCAAGCAAATCTCGCAAGGGATTTAGGCCACAAGGAGCGAAAAAAAGAGTCCCACAAACGCACTTCCTCGAAAAGCTGCCCCCAGTAACATTAGACATTTTTAAACGATACCAAATGACCAAACCGGTGACCTGAAAGCTCAACCTTCCTGGAATGGATCGTCATTTTTCAAGTGCTTGGTCATGGGCCGTTTAAGAACCACCGACTTGCCCCCCACCCCCACCTCAACCCCTGCGGAGCGCTCATAAGCAGTCCGGCACTCCTGGACACAGTTCGGTGGCTCTCACCTTTTTCTTCTCCGCCTTCAGTGGTCGTTTGGGTTAATGGAGCGAAAAAAGAGTCCCTTACTAGTTCGGGACCACCACATGGGGAAGAGGTGGGGTCTCGACCCGTGCCTCGGCGGATGTTTCTCTAATTGACGCGCGTTTCGTCTGAGGTCAAAGGGGTTTGAAGATTGTTGGGGTGATACGTTTGAGCTCTATAGGGTGAATGTTTTGGAAAGATAAGGCAGCACCAAGAGAGTAGTAGAGGAATAGTTTTTCGCTTGAGTCGAGAGTATTTGATTACAATCAACATTTCCTTTGAGATTTTGGTTTCCAAATAACTTGAGTGGATTATGGGGTCTACCCACTGCACTAGCAACCATAGAGGAAGTATAAAATTAGAGTGAGCATTTTGGCAACCTTTTTTGTGTGCCAAGAATCGTGTGATCCAAGCTATGAATAACGTGACCCTTAGACTACTTTCGTCTACCGGGTGTAACCGAATATTCATCATCTGATTGGTCTACTGGACGGTAGGTAGTTGAATAAACGTCACACTGGAACAACACCAAGGGGTATTGGTTCGTGTCCTTGACACAACCTACCATTTTTTAGCCCTAAGTTCAAAAAGGAACCCACAATGAGCAATTGCACCCAATCTTGGCAAATTTGTAAGGACGATTCAATGTTGTCATAGCTTGATGGTAGTCATACAAAGGCCGGAAAAGGAGGAAAGAATAGACCATGCGAAAGGACCCACTGCGCATATTATCTGGACTGGAGGCTAGCCTCGATATGACGTATAGGGTAGGGGAGAAGAGTATATGTTGAAGGTACCATCAACCAGTCTTAGTAAGAAATCATTTGAGGTTGAAAGGATCGGTCATTACATCAGTAGCGAAGCATAACTTTGATAATTGTGGATGCCTTAATTCGAAACGAAAAGAAAACTTATATTTAGCTTTAAACAACCTTACAAGTCAAGAACTTTGTCGTTGTTCTGTTTCCGAAACGAATACGATGCAAATGCTTTTTAGTCCAAAGTTAATCTTAACTAAAGTCCAATCTTGGAAACTCTGGATGATCCAAACGCTGTCTTAAAGCTTGATTAGTCTTTTACGAAGGCTGGAAAATCAGGGAAGAATATCAGACCATGCGTAAGGATCCACTGCGCATATTATTAGGATTTGATGATAGCCAAAATAAGAAGCGACGGATCACAGTTTGCAGAAGGTAAGCATGACAAACACCATTAGCCAATTATAGTAAAAAACCATTTGAGGCTGAAAAGATCAGACATCTGCAATACTTGGTTGGCTTCTGCGGTAAAAATCAGGGAAGTTAAAATAGAAACTGACGATTCATTCAGATTTATGTAAAAACGAATTGACTTTTTTTCTTCAGGTTTTATCGATTTTTATTTATTATTATCCTTTGCAACCAAATTTTAATGCTTTTTTTACTGAGGGATGCCGGACTTCTGGGCTTCCATGGACCACGCCTCTGAAAAGAGCATATACGAATCGCAAAACTCAAATAACCAAACATGGAGAAACTGCTTCCATGACTAACAGTGCACTCAGTTCCTGAGCCCATTTACTTGACGGAAAAACATTCCTTCGCGCCACTTGGCCAGATCTAGCCTCTTGTCTGCCCTCCTCTCATAAAAAAACCCAGTTTACTTTGAAAATACTCCAGTGGCGAAAGATAATATAGAGACTATAAGCGAAAAATTTTAAAACTAATATTATTACTAAGCCTTCATTTAATCCTCTGACGGGTTCACATACATAATTCCACCTTTCAACATGCATATTCCCTGCATGACTTCCAACCAATTTTGACTTCCTTGATTAATAGAATCATTCCAAAGGATTCTATTCTAAGGAAATGAGCAATCAAATCATCACCAAAAGAATTACATTCCTAGAAAAGGAGCAATCGAATCTTTCCAACGGATTCTATTCTACAGAATGGGCCAATAGAATCGTTCCCAAGGATTATATTTCAAAGAAAAGACCAATAGAATCATTCCAAAGAAAGATTTTTTTCTATGGAAGGGACCAATATAATCGTTACAAGGGAAGATTCTATTCTAAGGAGAAAACAAATAGAATCTTTCTACAGGTTGAAAGAATCCATGAATTGCTTAGAAAGATATGGTTATTTAATCATTAAGTGAAATTGTGGGATAAAAGCAAAACTATACTACTTGGAAATCTCACGACGCTCAGAGGGCAAATCTGTATTTCTAAATTAAGGTCTCAGTGTCCATTTACTTGACGGGAAAACATTACTTGGCCCTGCTTGGCCAGATCTGGCTCTTGCGTTATAAAAAAACCCAACCAACCTCTTTTTAAGGCATCGAAGGCAGTCACTTTCCATCCACTTGACGTTATCTTGTGTTTGGCGCAGCTTGGCCAAACATGGCCTTTGCGCCGTAATATCCAACCAAGCATTATTACTCATCTAAGCATTACATTACTCGGAAATTTCGCTATTCTCAGAGGACGTGTCTGTATTTCAAAATATAAGCCCTTAGTGTTCCTCTGCTTGACGGGAAAACATTGTTTGGCCCGGCTTGGACAGATTTTGCGTCATAAGAAACCTAACCAACCGCTATTTGAGACATCCAACTTCCCTAACACTCACTTTGCATCCACTTGACGTTATCTCGTGTTTGGCGCTGCTTGGCCAGATCTGGCCCTTGCGTCATAAAAAAAACCCAACCAACCTCTATTTAAAGCATCCAGTTTGCCTATTACTTTCCGTCCACTTGACGTTGTCTGTCTTGTGTTTGGCGCTGCTTGGCCAGATCTGTCCTATTACTCACTTTCCGTCCACTTGACGTTGTTTATCTTGTGTTTGGCGCAGCTTGGCCAAGTCTGCTCTTTGTGTCGTAAAAAACACAACCAACCTTTATTTAAAGCATCCAATTTGCCTATTACTTTCCGTCCACTTGATGTTGTCTGTCTCGTGTTTGGCGCTGCTTGGCCAGATCTGGCCCTTGCGTCATGAAAAAACCAACCAACCTCTATTTAAAGTATCCAGTTTGCCTATTACTTTCCGTCCACTTGACGTTGTCTGTCTTGTGTTTGGCGCTGCTTGGCCAGATCTGTCCTATTACTCACTTTCCGTCCACTTGACGTTGTTTATCTTGTGTTTGGCGCAGCTTGGCCAGATCTGGTCTTTGTGTCGTAAAAAACACAACCAACCTCTATTTAAAGCATCCAATTCCCATTTTACTTTCCGTCCACTTGACGTTATTTGACTTGTGTTTGGCGCAGCTTGACCAGATCTTATGTCATAAAAAACCAATCAACGTCTATTTGAGGCATCCAACTCCCTTGTTATTCACTTTCCGTCCACTCGACGTTGTTTTGCATTTGGCGCAGCTTGGTCAAGTATGCCGTTGAGCCGTAATACCCAACCAACCACTATTACTCATCCAACACACCAAACCCATAGACTCCACTCAGCAGTGTTATTTGCGAGGAGGTTGCACGCATCCCTATTTCCATACAGCATGCGATTACTGGCAGCCGTGCCATCACTTAAGCCGGGGAATTCCCGATTTCCATTTAATATTTCCTCATCCCGAGTCCGAGACTCCGGAGTCCGAGGCCATAAAGTCGTAGGGAGGGGTGGGGTGTAAAATGTAGGCAGGTCCTGCGGGTGCGGTTGATTCCTGTAGGGACCTATAACCTGGCCAACAAACACTGCGGTGCTTGTGGAAGCCGCATTAAAATATCTGGGATATAGGGATAGAAGCAAAAACGGGATGTGGAGATGCGGATTGGGAATAATTACTTGGCTGGGAGCTTGTCGAGAAGATATCTTGACTAAGGGCATGTGGAGGGGGACAGTATTTGGCGACAGCTCGCCCAGTGAAATCGAGTTGGAGTAGTTTTACTCTGATTCAATTTTCAGTATTCTTCGTAAACTTTATAACCCACTGAGCGTCATATTTCAGAGTAGTGTAGTATTGCTTTTTTTCCCACAACACACATTTTTTAAAGGTGAACTTACGACGACGTGGATCATTTTTATACTCGTTCTATTATTGGTTAAAGTTATATTTAATAATTTCACGAGAAATTGTTCGCGCGCAGTAAATGATTATACACCATAAAGAAATTTTTTAAAGTCTAAAACTCTGTAATAAATTGTATTTTGAACTTCATTTTTATATGAATGATACAAAACATAATTTGATGTATATATATTTTTAAATATATCAAAAATTTTCAATATTCTTCGTAAACTTTAACCCTCCGAGCGTCACGAGATTACCGAATATTACTTTTTCCCACAACGTTCTTCATGACGAAACAACATAATCCTATATAAAAGGCAAACTTACGACGATTCGAATCCTTTTTTACTCGCTCTAGGTCAAGTTATATTGAATCACTTAGACGAGAAACTTCGCGCCTCAGTAAATAAATATTAAATCACGACATAACAGTAGCTCCCGAAATTGAGTATACACATTGAAGCCCGAAATTGTAACAAATGCTAACTTGAACTTAATTTTTATAAGAATGGCAAAGTATACATTTATAAGCATATTAGACTAAAAATAATTTCTTTATTCGTTGTAATATTTTAAAGATAGTTTTTAAATGGCAAATGTTTACAAAATTCTATGTGACAAAATTGGATATACACCCAGTTTATTATAGAAAAAAATTTAAATAAAGTAATGTTGCAATTATCTTTCCCTTTAAGGAATTTTTTAAACCAAGCGGCAATAAAATAAGAAATTTTGTTCATTTTCTGAGAACTTTGCCCGTTTCTCTCAGAATTATTCCTGCTTGCTGTTCTCCGAATATCGGGATTCTTAACTATTCTTTTTCTACCTGGACCACTAATTTTAACCCCATTGAGGTCTTGAGATTAGGGTAGGGTATATAGTTGCCTTTTAAGTTGGTGCAGAAGAACTTTAATTAAACTATTTTTCTTCTGTAATTCTCTCTATGTGGAGATAATATCTATAGACACAAAAATTTGACTCTAAATTCAAATTTGAGCCCTTTTTATTGTTCTTCAATAGAGTTGAATAATTCACTCTTTTCAATGATTTCATCAATAAAAATCAAATTTCCAACCTCTCCAGCGAGCTTACAACCTCTTTCAAGCACTTACACTCATCAATGCTAGGATAGATAGGTAGGTATTTTAATTTACGTCGCACTAGAGCAATACAACGGGCTATTATCCATGCTCGGGAGTGGTCACAATGAACTAAGGAAACGATTCACTTTTAGGGGTTCGTATAAACCTATCATCGGCCATCATTCAGAGGAATATAGAATTTGGTTTTCAAGCTAAAATTGCTGTTTTTGAAGGTGTTGACCGATGATTGTTTGTCATCTCTAAAAGTGAACCGTTTCTTCAGCACATTATACCCATTCCCGAGCATGAGTGGGCCGCGGTAGCCCAGTTGGAAGAGTAGCGGATTGACAACCGGAGAGTAGCGAGTTCAAAACTCGGTCCAAGCAAAGATCACCGTGTACATGAGGACTGGTTCACGTTCAATCTGCCATAGCCTCAAATGTCCTCACGTTGGCATGGTGTGGAAGTTTGGAGAGTGGGGTGACAGCTCAGGTGTTGACCTCGTCATCCGACAGTGGCTCAAAACTACGAGGTGTCCTCTGATCTTTCCCTTCGGGACTGATCCCGGATCGTCGCCAATAGCTCGCTGTGTTGTTCCATTGCGACGTTAATTTTACTACCTACCTACTTATCTGATCACGAGTGTGTTTTGGTGCGTGTATGGGGTTGAATGCAGGTTGCTGAAAGCGACTTAATAAAATTGCTCAAAATTCGGATGTAGTCAAAATTTGCTTGTTGATAGATAACGTCTGCACAGAGAGAAGACCTACAGAGCAAAAATATTTAAATTAAAGTTTCTCTGCCACCTTAAGAAGTAACAATAACCCCACCATAAAAAGAGTACAAATTCTTCTTAATTTATTGCCTCTTGGCTTAGAAGCTGTTCTAAATGCAAAAATATACGTAACAACTTTATTTTGCATTTTTATTCTATTGTACTGTATGAAATGCGCTGCGTGATTACTCAATTTTGTGACAGAATTTTGTAAATTTGCCATTTAAAATCTATCTTAAAAAATATTATAGCTTATATGGAATATTTTTAGACTGAATGCTTTTCTAAATGTGACTTTACCATTCCTATAAAATTAAGTTCAAATTATTATTTAGTAGTGCTTTAGGCTTTTAAAAATATCTTCATGGTGTATACTCGATTTTTTTGTAGGTAGGCATTTTAATTAACGTCACACAGGAGCAACACAACGGGCTATTGGCGACGTTACAGAATCAAACCCGAAGTCAAAGATCTGAGGACAACACCACGTAATTTTGAACCACGGTTAGATGACGACTCAATTTTGGGAGGCACGGTAGATGAAAGGAAATGAGTTATATAATTGATAATATTTATGACGTAATAGAAAACAGAAGCGATTTATACAGAAACTTTGTGAAACGTGCGTGCGATGGTATAATTAAATTATTAATTAGTATGTGATTTTCTATATCTGATAACGCTGGTAATATGTTTATAATTTCTTAGTTCCGTTTAGAATTATTAATTGAACTTCGGGAACAATAGAAGGAAAGCTAGCTCCTCTGCTGTAGCATAAACTTCAAATGAACATACGAAATAAATGAATTATTTGAGATGTTTTAAACTGTGAATTTAATTTGAGCTCTGATATTACTGAGTTTTTATGAAATTATTACTGATATTGAGATGTATTTTTGAGTCGTGAGATTTATTGACTCACTATTCTGAGTATTTTGTTTACTGATTTTCTGTGTACTGTTTTTGAGTTTCCAGGGCTAAATGGGTTCGCCCATGGTGTTAGCAACCTGCGAATTGTAGGATGAGTAGGTTCCATTTATGTCAGGTTTAATTCCTCTAAGTGTATTTTTCTCTGTACCAGAAAAAATTTTCCTTGTATATGCACATCACTTGACCTTGTCTGTTTTGTGTAGTCAGCTTGGACAAATATGACCCTTCCGCTATAAAACCCAACCAACCATTTGAATTTCTGTTTTAAAATATGCTATGTTTATGAAGCAGAGAAAAGAT
The DNA here is from genome assembly GCA_933210815.1 of Meta bourneti. Lineage (NCBI taxonomy): Eukaryota > Metazoa > Arthropoda > Arachnida > Araneae > Tetragnathidae > Meta > Meta bourneti. The sequence goes on from OW119929.1 coordinate 87,990,849, forward strand.
ATTCGTCACATACATATGTAGGAAATTCAATAGGTAGGTATTTTAATTAACGTCACATTGGAGTAACACAACAGGCTATTGGTGACTGTCAGGGATCAATCCCAAAGGGAAAGATCGAGGACAACATCACATAATTTTGAATCACGGTCAGATGACGAGGCAACATCTGAGCTGGCACCCCACTCTCCAAACTTCCTCACCACGCCAACGTGAGGATATTTGAGGCCGCGACGGATCTAACACCACGGCCCGTAGGAAATTCGGACTGTATACCAAGCATAAATGTATCTTAAAAGAAAATATAAAAATATTGAAAACTAAATTGTTCCAAAACCTTTTAAAATTAACTACAAATATTTTTTAAGACGTAAAATATGTAACATTTTAAAAATACAAAATGCAAAAACCGTTCAGTCAGGCATAAAATATATTGTTTCATTTAATCCGTACAAACATTTAAAAAATTAATTTAATGTTTAAAAAAATTGACCTTATAGAGAGTAGATATCATTAGTTACTTTTACATTTAAAATATAAAAATTTTCTCAAAAATACACAAATGTTCTCATTGTTTCCTTCTTTATATTAACTAATTTTTAAAAAATTATCACTTTCAAATGCAAATTCCCATCCTTTAAGTCAGAGGCGAAGCTATACTTTTGGGAACCTAGGACAAATGAGACTAATACCGCCTTCTGTCCAAAACAAAATTTAAGCATTTAGTATGATAAAATATATTATTTAAATAATTAAGTTAAAATATATTAGTAGTACCATATTGATTTTTTAATAAATTATTGTTCCCAAAATCCATTATTAATTCCAATTTAATTAAATAACGTTCTTAACCTTAAATAATTAAGTTAAAATATATTAGTAGTACCACATATTGATTTTTTAATAAATTATTGTTCCCAAAATCCATTATTAATTCCAATTTAATTAAATAACGTTCTTAACCTTAAATAATTAAGTTAAAATATATTAGTAGTACCATATTGATTTTTTAATAAATTATTGTTCCCAAAATCCATTATTAATTCCAATTTAATTAAATAACGTTCTTAACCTTAAATAATTAAGTTAAAATATATTAGTAGTACCACATATTGATTTTTTAATAAATTATTGTTCCCAAAATCCATTATTAATTCCAATTTAATTAAATAACGTTCTTAACCTTAAATAATTAAGTTAAAATATATTAGTAGTACCATATTGATTTTTTAATAAATTATTGTTCCCAAAATCCATTATTAATTCCAATTTAATTAAATAACGTTCTTAACCTTAAATAATTAAGTTAAAATATATTAGTAGTACCACATATTGATTTTTTAATAAATTATTGTTCCCAAAATCCATTATTAATTCCAATTTAATTAAATAACGTTCTTAACCTTAAATAATTAAGTTAAAATATATTAGTAGTACCATATTGATTTTTTAATAAATTATTGTTCCCAAAATCCATTATTAATTCCAATTTTTATTGACTACATAAAAACTAGCAAAAGACTGAGCTTTGTTAATGAATCTCAAGTGAGGAAGTAAGTGAAGGTGGCTATCTTTTCCTTTGGGATTAATCCCGGACCGTCAGCAATAGCCCGTTGTGTTGCTCCAGTGTAACGTTAACCATCTACCTACCTACCTGAACAGTTATAGGATTGCTAAGGGTCGCCAGCACTTTCGACACCTCCCCCAAGAAACGTCCCTGAAGTAATCGTCAAAACGAAATCTTCGACGACAGGCTACACCAGCAAGCTAAGTCGGTTGGCCACTTTGGCGACCTGAGATGCTCGCCAAGAAGGGTTCCGGCAACCCGAGAGTTATGCGAGCTTGCGAGGCAGAGGACGATCGACTTGGGACGGGAGTTTGCGGTCTCGGAGCGGTACTTTTGGGGAGGGCCTTAAAGTGACCGCCCTACCCACGAGGGGGCTGTTACCCCCTTTCTACGGGGTCCGCTTATCTCTCGCACATCTCATGTGCGAAAACATAACAGCCCCACGCACTTGGATGAAGTTATCCGTTTGCATAGCTCTGTACGCGAGGAGTGCTGAATTCTTTTCACTCCTGTTAATTATCCTCTCATAAAAGGTGTCGCGTTTTGAAGTGGATTTCGCCAAAAATTCGAAGTCTGAATTTGTATGCTACGATTTATTTCATTTTTTCACTTCCATTCCTGCTCTTGCTTTCTTCAATAATTTATTATTTAATCTTGTGCCTGTGTCAGTCAAACTAGATTATTCGCCTAAAACTTTGATTTGCTTAATCCCTTCGGAAATCTTGAGGGGTCGCAGTAGCCTGGTTGGAAGAGCGACGGACTAGCGACCGGAGGGTTGCGAGTTCGAATCCAACCAAAGACAGTCGTGTACAAAGGGAGCTGGTGTACGTTAAATCTATCGTGGCCTCAAATGTCCTCACGTTGGCTGGTGTGGAAGTTTGGAGAGTGAGGTGCCAGCTCAAGTGTGACCTCGTCATCTGACCGTGGTTCAAAATTACGTGGTGTTGTCCTCGGATATTTCCGTTTGGGACTGATCCCGGACCGTCACCAATAGCACGTTGTGTTGCTCCAGTGTGACGTTAATTTAAAAAAATACATACCCGGACCGTCGCCAATATCCTGTTACGTTGCTCCAGTGTGACGTTAATTGAAATACCTACTTATGTAACTCCTCGAGGATGGTCAATCATTGATGTGTGCAATACTGCATACCTCGATGTTAAGAAGACAATATGCTTGTCATATGGGTTCATATCATAGCATCACGTAGGAGTTACTATTTAAGGTACAAGTCTGTTATGGTTTGTTAAATAGTTCATCTGTGTTATGAAATATCAGAACAAAACATGGGGCTAACCATTGCATCTTTGTTTTGCTTATTTCTTCTACCGTTGCACAGTTTGAAAAAGTTGGTGTTGAAAAGAATTTGCAATGGTCTTGCATGAAATGGGCGGTTGAATTTTCGTCAGACAACGGATTATTGGAGATGATCCGGGTTCAAACCCGAAGAGAAAGATCCGAGGAGAACACCTCGTAATTTTGAAACCATAGTCAGATTACGAGGTCAGCACTTGAGCTGGCACCCTACTCTAAACGTCCACGCCAACGTGAAGACATTTGAGGTCAAGACATATTTCACATGCACAAGCCCCCATCGATCTTTGGTTGGATCGAGTTTCGAACTCGCGACCCACCGTTTGATAGTCCGCGACTCTACCAACTGAGCTACAGCGACCCAACGCAAGATGGATGCCATCAACAGTGTCTATTTACAAGCTAAATTCTGAGTTAATCCGACATTCGATGATTGTACTGGTAACAAACTTGCTGAGAAGTTTGATTTTTAATATTGATAAGTCCAAGCAAATTTCAAGTATCCCCTTCTGTGTCAGTAAAACTTTTCTTGTGTGTATGTCCATTGCTTAACGTAGTCTGTCTTGTGTTTGGAGCTGCTTATCCTATGTAACCCTTATTCCATAAAACCCAACCAACCGTGCTGCTATTTGTGATAGACCTGAGCCCAGTCCCAGGAAACGAGAACGACAGGAGGTCCGGAAATGAGGCAGTTTTTTGTATTTTTATGAATTCCGAAATTTATCTATCTGGCGCGCGTCCAACGAAAACAAAACCACGTGTTGGTAGACAACGTACTGCGACACTAATTTCTGATTTTTCACTCTAAATTTCTCGTTTCTCTCTTGGTACACTCGCATATATCCGTTCTGCTAGTTGCAATCTTTCCTGTATGGCATCTAACAAGTTTGAACCTTCTTGACCAATCGAATATTTCCTAGGATTCTTTAAACCAATAGATGTGGTTATTTGGTCATTATTGTGGTGCAAAAGCAATACTTCATACTCTGCAATCTCGCGACGTTTAGAGGGTTATACTTTATTTTTTTTAACGTAAGTTTTGGCAATTTCTTACGAGATCTTAAAAGGTCATATTGTATATTTAGAGCAGCGTTTTCCGTCGACTTTGCTGTAGTTCTTTTTCATTCTAATTTTCTGTGATGTTTGTCATTTTAATAAAGTTTTATTTTAGTAAATTGCAAATTTTATTTCATATAACAATTTATTTACCATTGAATTCATACTCACATGGAAATGGTGTCCTCTCTTCTGTGTCAGTAAAACTTTCCTTGTGTATATATCCATTGCTCGACGTAGGCTGTCTTATATTTGACGTGATTTGAATAACACGAAACTTTCTCCAACCATTTAAGAAAATCGAAAAGGAACGGCTAGACTGAAATTAATGTAGTTTTATCTCATATTGCCTTTACCCGTGAATCCAAATTGTCATTACAGATTGGTATAGAATATATAAAAACACGTCATATATGTCGTTTCAAACTACAAAAGAACATTGATTATCCCAGGTAATGTAAACAGAGGCCACCTTGAATAACCAGAAAAATGAATAATACGGACGTAGTAACACAAAATAACCTATACGAAATACAAAACGAATTGCTGCACTATATGCTGCTACGACTGAATGATTCATAAAGCTTGGATTAAGAGTAATTTATACTCGAATTCGTGTCCTAGTATGTATTTATTGTGATTTTACAACAAATTTAGATGTGAGTTACGTACCTTTTAAACTTTTTAATGGTCATCTGAGTATTTCTCTTTTACACACACAAACTGCATCATTTAATCCTTCATATCAATGCAACTGAAACTACATTTAACTTTTTCATGTTGATATGTTTCTAATATATTTAATTTTTCTACTTTTAAAGTGTTTGTTTTCATCTTTTTGAATTGTATTATCATACATTTAATGTTGGTCGAGTTGTTAAACTGATATTTTTAAATATATGATTGAATTTTATTTTACCTTGTGTTTCGCATAGATTATCCATTTTTGCATCTTCTCCATAAAACCAAACTCAATCAACCATCTGCAACCCAAAATTGTGTGGTGTCCTCAAATCTATCACTTGAGGATTGATCCTGGACCGTCGCCAATAGTCCGATGTGTTGGTCCAGTTGATGTAAATTTAACTACCTACCTCATAATTTTCTTATTTGGTGAATCTCAGTAATCAAATGCACTTATTCATATTTAGATTTGAAAATGAGTCATGAATTCAATAAGCTATAAAAATCTGTTCGCAGGATGGTTCAAATTTAGCGAAAATATAATCAAGTAGATGAAGTATTTTAAGACTAGGTTTCCAAGAAGAAAATTTTAAATCAGTGTAGGACAAATGAATGCTAATGAACACTAAGTCTTTGAGTAGTTGTCATGGATGAAATAATTTACTGACCAATTTACTAACACTGGCTCTTAGTTAAATAAATGAGTAACAATACAAAGATGAGCTATAGAATTATAAAAACTACTTACATCTAAATGTATAGTATAAATAGATATTATTTTTTAATTCTGCAAGAGAGAAAAAATGAAAACAAACAGTTTTTGATCAGTCCGGGATCAAACCCGAAGGGAAAGATCCGAGGACAACACACCACGTAATTTTGAACCAGCTTCCTTTGCCAGCAAATTTTATAATTTTGCCAGCTTCCTTTGTACGAGACTATCTTAGGTAGGATTCGAACTCGCAATCCTCCGGTTGCTAGTCCGTTACTCTTCCAACCGGGCTACCGAACAGATTTGGAATCCGTAGGTGCCGATCATTTATGATCGATGCAAAAATTACCCTCAAAAACTTTATTCTATAAAATATAACATGAAATATGTTTCTCTTACACATTTCTTAAATTATGATACTCTAAATGGGGAAGAGGTTTATTATTTTATTCACAAGTATTATTTTTAACAGGAATCTTTTACACAGGTGAATTTGGTAGCTTTCAAAAGAATTAAAATGAAGGCATGTTTTTAATTACTATTTACTACCCCTACATTTCGGCTCTATGTGAAAATGCATAAGTATGAAATATAAAAATTTCAGTATTCTTGATTTTTAATTTAAATACGCTTTAATTGAAAACTATTGATTTTCTCTTCCAGGAATTCTCAAATCCACTCTCATCAATATCCTTCAGCATAACAGAAAACATAAATGACTTCAGCTCTTTGTAAGTATCACTACTTCATTAAATTTTCTTTCTCCAGAACATTTTTGTCATTTCTTTTTTCAAATTTGTTGAAAAATATTAATTTTTCCTTATCCTTCAAAACTCATCTTCATCTGTTGCAATTGCATATTTCTGGACCACCACTGGACAATGTAAGAAATCCTGAAGGTTGATTGTTTTGGGGTGGGGTCATGGAGCAAAAGCCATATTTGGCCATGTTGAGCCAGACGTGCAGTCACGTGGTAGACATACACGCACAAAGAAAGTTATACTGACACAGAATACAAATCTTGAAGGGGAAAACGTCCAAGAAAAGGCCCGCTGTGATTCAGCATTTCATTAAGAGAGCGCTAGAGTTAAAAAAGTGAAACACTCTTTATTTGGAGTTTGCAGCAATCACTGCTGTGAAGAGTGTCCCCGTTACTCGTCTTAAAAGGACATGGAAGGTATGTAAACATTTCTTTTTCTTCGAATGATTGCAGGTTAATGTAATCATAAAATAAATATTTATTTAACTTGAAAATTTGAACTGAAGACAGATTTGTAAAGTTGCTCTCGTCTTTGATTCTTGTCCATGAAAAAACTGGGACGCGGTTCCCAGGTTGGAAGAGTAATGTACCTGCAACCGGGGGGTTGCGAGTTCGAATCCAGCCAAAGACCGTCGTGTACAAAGGGGGTTGGTGCACGTTAAATCTTTCGTGGCCTCAAATCACGTTGGCGTGGTGTGGAAGTTTGGAGAGTGGGGAGCAAGCTCAGGTATGACCTCGTCATCTGACCATGGTTCAAAATTACATGGTCTTGTCCTCGATCTTTTTCTTCGGGGGTTGATCCCGGACCGTCGCCATTAGCCCGTTGTGTTGCTCCTGTGCGACGTTAACTAAAATACCTACTTACCATCTCTACTATGTCAGAAAAACTTTCCTTGCATTTGTGTGTCCAGAACTTGACATTGTCTGCCTTATGCTTTGCGCTTCTTGGTCAAATATGGCCCTTGCACTAGAAAAGACCAACCAATAAATCAAACGTTCCATCTTCACTAAAAAGGTTAAATCTATCTCACTTAATTTTACCACAAAACTTAACTTTGCGCATACCAAATTATATTTTACGGGAAAAAGCATATTCCCTCATATTTCTATATAAATAACAGAAAAACTACATATTTATTTAAATTTCAGACTTATTTCTTGGGGTCGCCCTAGCTCAGCGGGTTTCCCGAATACGCTGACAACCTTCGAGCTGTAAGCGGAGCAGCTTTGATTCCACTGGCTATATTTCGCTTTTAAATGATAGTAAAACTTTTCTTGTGTGCGTATGTCCATTACTTGAGGTTGTCTGAATTATCCTTGGTTCAACTTAGCCAAATATGGCCCCTTGCGTCATAAAAACTCGCCAACCAACCAGACGCTCCCCTTGAGTGAAAAGGTTAAAACTACCTCACCTACTTTTACCACAAGTTTAAGTTTATAATCACCAAATTATATTTTACGGGGGAAAAATCCCATTCACTCAATTTCTATATAACTAAAAAGGAAAAACTATATTTATTAAAATTAGATTTATTTCTTGGAGTCGCCGTAGCTTAGTAGGTTTCCCCACTGCTCTATATGGTTCTAGCGCTATAAAAACCCAGCCAAGTGCCAGACTTTCCGTCTCCACTAAAAGGGTTAAATCTCACTCCTAATTTTAATACCAAACTTACGTTTACACACACTAAAATTATATTTTACGGGAAAAACCATTCACCACTCTTATTTGCGAACAACCAGCAGAAAAAACTCCACATTTATTGAAATTTCAGACTTATTTCAGCAGAGGAAAAAGTTTGGAAATAAATTTTTTGTCTCATATCGCTTTAAAAAAATCGATACTAATTTCCGTCGTGTCCTACGGACGAGGTCTCACTGTTACGATGGTAACAATAGCCGTAACAAAAGCATCATTCGTACACGGGAAGGGGTCGAGCGAGAAGGCAAGGTTTCCGAAATCAAATATTTACGAATGCGAGGGAAAAAAGGCGAGGGAAGAAAACCTCATGAAATATGCAGCACGGCTGCTGTGAGGCGCTCATTGCCAATTCATAGAAGACAGTCATCAGAAGTGAGAATGGATACCCCTTTTGGAAAGATGAGGAGGGAATGGACCGCTCTCCCGCAACAAATGCTCTCTTCTTCGCTTGGGTCCCCCCGCATGAAAACTGACTCGGAATTAAACACTTGGAAAGCCAAATCTTAGGTTCTCGAGCCATCCCCACAGTGGAATTCGTATTGGAGAATACCCATAGAATATCTTTTGATTTCATATGGGTTAACCCTCCAACGATTTATCCCATCCATCAAGATCTGACCAATTTTTCTAATGACGCGATGTCTCGTCATCAAGATATTGCCCATTTTTTGACGATGACGAGATCAAGATCAGGTCAGTTTCTCCCTTTGACGAGATACCCAGTCCTTTAAGGTGTGGTCAGTTTTGCTAACGATGACATACTTGGGACAACCACCAGGAGAGTTAATGTGTGGTGGGCAAAGTGCGAACACAAATCTTCAAAACTCACATTGAACCAGTTACTACTCTGTCCCGCCGACCAATCGGTCTAGTGGTAGGGGCTGACCTCCGGATAGAAAGGTCCCAGGTCCGAATACGGGGTATGGCATGGATGTTTGTCCATCTGGAATGAATGCGAGGTCTCTCTATAAAGGGGTTGTATGCCTAGAATATGTGGCATGTATTTGAGGTGTAATCTAAACCGAATAAAGTCAACTAATTGGTTTAGTGGTCAAGGTATTGACTTCCGGATCTAAGGTTCAAACACGAGGTAAGGTATAGATGTTTGTCCATCTGGAATGGACTCTATAAACAGGTTCTGCCTAGAATGTGTGATATGTATATGTGTTACGTGAACATACCCCCGTGGTTCACCTGGATAGCGCAAAGTGGCTCACAGATCCTCACTTGCAATTCAATTGACCGTGCATTAGAAAAAGCTACTCTGGCCCAGTAATTTTTACTCCACTCCTAGACCGCTTTACTAATACGCTTACACTCTTCTTTTTTAAACTTGCAATAAAATAATTCAACAAATTACTTTATGATACAATTTCATCAGGTTGCACTTACTTCATTTGATGGAGCAAGTGCATACCATGAACCATTTTCTTGTTTACGATGGGATAGTATTGTGAGAGGGGCAAGAGGTTATCATTTCTCTCGTGCCCTTCATTGGTCTGCGCAACTTCCCTGCCGAAATTTAAAACCCTGCGGTGAAACTAATCTATAGTACTCATTCTATAGGCTTTTTCTATACTCTAAGTATTTCAAGTCAGATGGCAGCCCTATTTTAATATTAAATGGGTGCATTTATAACAAGAGCGAAGATCCCCACTCCACCCTATATAGAATAGGCTACCCCCTAATGTCGCCAAAATGGCAAACCTCTTTGACGTTTTTTTGCCAAACGAAAACTAATTGGACCTGGGCTTGAGATTGGCACCAGAACGAAATTCGCCAACTAGAAATTTTATCATGACCTCGGTAACCAGTCTGGTTTAGTGGTTGGCATTGATATTGTGGCCACATCCACTTCCTGCTCAAATGAAGTCTGAGAAGATCAATAATATGTTGAATTATAAATAATTTGACCTTTTTATGAGAGGGTTTTCAGTGTGAACAAACCAGACCAAAAGCGAAGATTGTACTTCCACTACCCAAATTTTCTTGCATGATACATATCGGTGTTACCTTAAAATGTAGTTTATAGCCTCTTTGGCGACGTTTGGCGTTTAGGCTAATTGTCGTCGACCTATCAACTATCATATATGAATTCGGAATTCATATTTTGGCATTTCTATTGTGAAGAGCAAAAATCGTATTCGAAAAACAAGCCAAAATAACGTCACGTCCGGTATAGAAAACTCATTTCATAACAGAAACACTACTTCCCCATTTACATTTAGTTTAATAGAAAAACCTCTCATAAGAGTTTTCGCCATCTGACCGTGATTCAAAATTACGTGGTGTTGTCCTCGTACCTTTCCCTTCGGAACTGATCCCGGACCGTCGTCAATAGCCCGTTGTGTTGCTTTAGTGCCACGTTAATTAATTACCATTACCTCTCATAAGGGTTGTTGGTGTTGCTATTTGGAGGTAGGTATTTTAATTAACGTCGCACTGAAGCAGCACAACGGGCAATTGGCGTCGGTCCGGGATCAAACCCGATTGCGATTTGGAGGAATTCGATAAGCAGTTGGAAGCTTGTTTTGTTCTTGTTACTTACTCTAGTGTCATTTTCCACTACACAAAAGCTAATTGGACCGACCTGAACTTACGGTTTAAGATTGGACACCAGAAAAAAATTCTCCAAAGGGAAATTCTACCTTGATTTAGATAACCATACTGGTTGCTGGTTGGCAATGATAGTGCAGTCAACAAATCACTTTTTTAAATAAAATGTAAGAGAAAGCCAAAAATCCTTTTAATGCTAACAATGGAGTGAGACATTTAGATTCTTGAAGTAAGTCTGCACATTAAGACCTAAGTTGGAGATAAACTGGATAATGGGCCAAGCGATACAAATTGAAAGGAAGGATGACTGACTGGGAACATAAGACCATTATAATCCAGTCACGTCTGTTCCAATTCGCAGGCGTTGCTTCATTCAAAGGGTGGCATCTTACAAGTAATGAAACTCCAAGTCACAAACTGTGCATGTCTAATAACTGATTGAGGGACACGAGATAAAATAACGCAAGTTCCCGAACCTCTAAAATCTCCAGAGGAGAATTTTATCTATTTTCTCTGGTCTACGGTTAGAAAACAGTAAGATCTCTTACTTTCCTCCAGTATCTTTCAAAACATAAGAGCAGTTTCTGCATAACAAATGGTGTGACATAAGATTATAAGCCACCCAGAATTGGTATGCGTCCACACGCAAAGGAATTAAAGTTGTTTTCAATGCCAAAGATGGTCCTGCACCCTATTAGATACGAAATATCTTCTTGTACATGGTGTTCAAATTTGTGTGTCCAACATTTGCACCGATATCACTTCGTGAAAATATGTGTCGCGAAATCTTTAAACATTTTTCTTTAAATCACTTTGTATTTGCTATTCATTTCTCGTTCGAGTCTCCATGCGTCATCGCAATCCTACCTCAGACCCTTCTGTCCGAACCCCTAAATTTGCTGAATACACCTTTCAAATACTCTGCTTTACCTCATATACGAACATACTTTTCTCACTCGTCTGACTTCGATCTCCAAGGAGCCCCGACGTCTCATACCTGGGTACAATATTCGTAATTCATGTTGATGATGTCGTTATACTATGTCGTAATAAATCAGCTTTAATAAACTTTTACCACAACTTCCTATATGGGAGCTTCGTTTTAATACGACACACACACATATATATATATATATATATATATATATATATATACATATACATATACATATACATATACATATACATATATATATATATATATATATATGTATATATATAGGTAGATAGATTTTACTTTGAATTGAGTTTTTATCAAAACTGAAGACAAATAACTAGATTTTCCAACGAATTTAAGTCATTGCTTTAAGTAGGTATGGTAGGTATTTTAATTACCGTCGCACTGGAGCAACACAGCGGGCTATTGGTGGGATCAATCAATCTGGTATCAATCCCCCAAGGGAAATATCTGAGGACAACATCACGTAATTTTGAACCTCGGTCAGATGACGAAATAACACCTGAGCTGGCACACTACTCTCCAAACTTCCACACCACGCCAACGTGAGGACATGGGAGGCCACGATGGATTTAACGTGCACCAGCCTCCTTTGTACACTACGGTCTTCGATTGGATTCGAACTCACAACCCTCCGGTTGTTAATACGTTACTTTTCCAACCGGGCTACCGCGGCCCCATTGCTTTAGGTTAGGTATGGTATGATTTATTTGACTGAATACAAATCCGATCATTATATAGAATCTGGAGATATGCCTTGACTCCATTAACATAATATCAACGATCTAATTTAGTTGACGTGAGAGGAAAATAAAGTATACTATCGTTATACTGTCTTAATATAAATCAGCTTTTATAAATCCTTACCGCAATACCCTATATGCCAACTTCGTTTTAATCCAACACATCTATAGATTCTACTTTGAATCGAGTTTTGAATTAAATAAACAAACTTATCGACGAATTTAAGACATTGCTTTAGGTAAGGTATAATATGGTTTATTCGATTGAATACAAATCAGACGATTCTATAGAATCTGGGGAAGTGCCTTGACTCAATTAACATGATAATATCAACGATCTAATCCAGTTGACGCGAGAGGGAAATAAAGGTGGATTTTCAAACTCTAACGGATGATTTTCTCTCAAACTTATCCACCCGATAGGGGTTCTCAGTCAAGAAAAGACTTTGTTAAAACGGATTACGAGTGCAATGACGAACGAGGAAGATCAAATAAGGGAGAGAAATTTTATCTGCGGGTGATCAGAGATATATTGCATTGCTCTATGACAAGAGGAATAAGGTAGGTAATAGAGGAATCAGAGCAAGTGACGATTCGACTTCTTAAATATTTCATTTCTTGCTTCATCCCTACGCGCTGAAAGGTTTTAATTGAACAAGTAAAACACTTTCTCCAAACAAATTTCACTACAAACATTTTGCAATTATTAGAGTTCGCAAGAATGCTGAAACTTCACATTACGATATCAGTTCTGGTAGTTTAATAAGCTAAATTGTATTTAATTTTTAAGAAAATATTTGTTTATCATTGTTTACATCATAGTTTCCTAAACATCTTTGGCTCAATGTCCCCTTTTCAACTACAATATTTTTTGGTACTACCTTTTGGAAAGCTCTATCTCAAGTAATAGTAAATGCAAGTGTAGCTGTTCTTATAATTTTTGAATTTCACAAAAATATTTATGTAGCCTTGTGTGTAATTTTAGATTTTCTAAAAGCTAGTTGGGGAAAATATTAAAATGAAATGATAAAAAGTAAATTGCACACATAAACACACTAGATTGCTCACTACTCTTAGTAACTAATATCAATCAAATCAATAAAACTAAAAATAATTATTAATGATAAGAATGAGCTTTTTTGTGTTGTTTTACCATTTGATCAGTATTAGGCTCTATTTTCGCCAGCACAGCATCCTTAAATATAGACGGTCAGCTATAATTCCTCTTTTAATTTAAAGACTCGTTATACCACACTAAATCCACATTCATCAAAACAGGACGATGATAAAGCAATCGAAAATTCAAGTCGCAAGTGCTCGTAAATACATACATGCTAACACTTGCCCGCTCTTGTTCCTCAATATCCCCTATGTTGCAACGACTACTACTTCATTTTCTGTTTAGTTTGGCTCAAGGGATTGTCTGGATGAGAGTTGGGTTGAGTTTTGAGGCACAAAGACCATATTTGGCCAAGCCGTGCCAAACAACATCAAGTGAATGGACGAATACACACAAGGAAAGTTTTACTGACACAGAAATGATAAATTTAAGGAATCGCAAGGAATCAATCTTGACAGGAATCGAACCTCGCAGGTTGTTAGCGCAGTGCACGAACCCATTGAGCCTCGGCGACCCTTATAGGTTTCCGAAAGAACGTACTACTCTTAAGAGGTGCTACAACGACTACGACCTCATGTTCTGTTCAGTATGGCTGAAAGAGGTTGGATGGTTGTGTTGTGTTTTAAGGCGAAGGACTATATTTGGCCAAGCTGAGCCTAGCAATGTCAAGTAAATGGACATTCACACAAAAGAAAAGTTTTATTGACACAGAAGTGAGAAATACACCAGAGAGGAATCGATCTTGACAGGAATTGAACCTCACAGGTTGTTATTAGCGCACTGGGCAAACCCACTGAGCCACGTCGACCCTCTATATGTTGGTGGAAGTGCATAAAACTCAAAAACGGTTCTGGAACAATTACAACTCCATGTTCTATTTAGTCTGTTGGAAGGAGTTGGATTTTAAGGAGCAAAAACCATACTTGTCCAGTCTGCGCTAAGCAATTTTTAAGTAAATGGACATACACAAGGAAAGCATTACTGAGAAATACACCAGGGAGAAGTCGATCCTGACAAGAATTGAACCTCACAGCAGTGGCAAACTCACGGATCCACCATGGCTCCTTATGTGTTGGTGAAAGAGCATACAACTCATAAGCTGTGCAAGAACGACTAATACTTCATGTTCTGTTCAATCTGGCTATAGGAGTTGGTTAGGTTTTATGGCGCAATGACTACATTTGGCCAAACTTCATCAGCAATGTCAAATAAATTGATATACACACACAAAGAAAGTTTTACTAAGGCAGAAGTGAAAAATATACCAGTTAGAACCCTGACAAAAGTGGGTAAACACAGAGCCATGGCGATCCCTAATATGTTGGTTAAATAGCGTCCTAATCACTAGCGGAGCTGCAGAAACTACTACCTCACGTTCTGTTAAATGTGTCTGGAGTGGAAACAGTTAAGAGACAAGATCTCGTCAAAAACAACGCTATTTTCACAATAACTCGCAAAACAGGCAGATAAGCAGACTCAACATAAATCAGACGCAAAAAAGGTGGGCGAAAAAAGCGTCAATCGGGGAAATAACGCTTCGCCCTGCATCTCCCCTCTAACCTTATCTTCCCAATGACACGTGACTACAATGGCCACCGCATGTCGGATGACACAGGTCCCTTTCTAAATCATCGAACGCAAAACGCAATGACTTAATTACTCGAACCCTCGTTAAGAAACGTTGGTCCACAGGCCCAGCCATAAATTTTTATGTTCCCCGGCGTCTCCATGGCAACCGCTTGGTCCTGATCGTTGCCAGCACCAACTTTTTCCCCCATTCCCTATCCCGAAAAAGGTGTTCTTTCGCTGATAGGAGGGACAGACGAGAGACAAAGTTTTGAAAAAGAATAAGCGCCACCAGCGAAAGAAAGCGGGCAAACTTTCATAAAAATAATTCTTTGACCTACCCCAATGCCCCTAAAATATATCGGGAACTGCATTAGGGAGAGGGGGAAAGCCCCCCTTAAACTGCTTAACGGGAGTATCGTAAAAGCTAGTGGTTTCTGGTGTTAAAATTATTACTCTCCCGCAGCAAAGATAAAGGAGTATTGGCAACTTGGAGAACTTAAAACTTCGGTAATGGCGAGATATTGACAAGGGGGGGGGAATTCTCTGATTTTTTTCCCTCAGCCTTCTCCCACTTATTCCTTTCCCCTTAAGGTTTACCTCTTCTAATATATAGTTTATTTACTTATTTACGAGGGGGACCCCATTCTAAAGTTTGGCGACGAAAATTAAACTTCGACGTCGAAGACTCTTGTTTTTAATTCCGCACGGCTCGAGTTATTGCAGCCTAATCCTGTTTATCAAGAATTTAGTTAAGGAAGGTTCCGAAGGATAAAACCAAAACAAAAAAGGACGGAGCTCCTAATGGTATATATACTCCAGCCGGGCTTCGGTGACTTTGTCTTTTCTTATCAGTTAAAGCGTAAAGCCAATGTTTTTAAAATTAAGGGCTGCAAGAGGAACAGGTATTTTAAGTTTTGAAAATCGTCAATGACGTTAAGGGAAATGACACTTTTCGGATCGGGTGAAGGCGAGTTTTACGCGATTGTCTGTCGTGATAGTCGGGCATTAACAATCTTTTCGGAATTCTGCATGGAGAAAAAGTTAATATTTCCCCGTATGGATTTGTATTAAAGTTTTGTGATGAGCAGGCATTTGGAAGATAATGAATTAGATAGCCCGTGTGTCCGCAAGGCTTCGGAGATTAAGAGAAAAGTTCTGTATCCTGTCAGTTATGCGAGGAATAATGGTTGGACTGAGAGGTAATTAACGCTCTTAATTGATCGTTACGCCTTCTCGTAAATTTTAATAAAAATTTTTTTCCGCCATTCGTTCTATAAAATTTTATCGACGAGTGCATAATTTTCAACGACCTTTAAGCTTCATAAATTCGCGGGACGTTAGATTACTTTTCTTGATTTGTGTGCTATGAGTCATTCGAGTTTTTGTTCAAGATTTATTCGGAAGCTGTCAGGGTGCCTACTTAATTTTAAGATCACGGATTAACTACGACTTTCATTAGCATCCGAATATGGGGAGTATAGTTATTAAAAGAAAAATTATTGTAGTTAAAAAATTTTGTGTTTAGTTTTAAAACTTTAAAGTGGATCGTTGGTTTGGGTTTAATAGCGAAAGGTACAGTAATGGACAAGCTGCTCCAAACTTTAAAGGGGAGCAGTTAGCGAGTAGGAAGAGAAATTTCATTTTATTACTTCTAATGTTCTTATCCTGACGTTAAACACATGCTACGATTCTCCGGAAGAGGAGTAATGGTACACGTTAAATCTGTCGTGGCCTCAAATGTCCTTATGTTGGCGTGGCGTGGTAATTTGGAGAGTGGGATGCCAGCTCAGGCGTGACCTCATCATCCGACCGTGACCAAAATTCCTCTGATCTTTACCTTCGGGATAGCTCCCGGACCGTCACGAATAGCCCGTTGTGTTTTCCAGTGTGACTGCAACAAAACATACGACATGCGCATGTGTATTCAGTTTCTGTACAGAAAACAGAAACATGCGAACAGAAGTCATGAGGGAAAGATCAAAGCTTGCAAAACGGATATGTGCGTGTGAACCTTTAGGGTTGTTTAAAAGTATTTTTTAGATGGATATATCAGGAAAAATCGACAAACTGCAATAGGAAGGTATATGTTTGATTTTGTTTACCAATTGTGAAAAAAAAACAGAATTTAAGCCACTTTTTAAAATCCGGATATTAACGCAACACTCAAAATAGATTTCATCTAAAAAGCAGCATATATCAGTGAGGAGTAGCTAGGAATATTGTCTAAAGAATAATAATCCACTGCAGCTTTTGGACAGGGTAAAGAACAAGATTCCCTCAAACTACAGAGAGATACCTTCAAGAGTCAAAAAGAAACTGTATCAGCCATGGAAAGCATCATAAACAGCCTTCTACCGGATAGAATTAAACCCTTCATCCAGTCACTCCAGCTGTGATTAAAATAACTCTTAAATATAATTTTGGAATAGAAAGCAATGAGACGCATTTTCCGTCAAGCTAACTAGGTGGCAATCATGTTTCTGCGGCGAAACGTATTTCTTGTGTGGAATGCGATTGTGACGTCACTTGGTTTGTTTATTGAATACGATCTCAGGACGTCACCAAGTATGTCCAGTACGTCGCGACGTACTGAACATACTTGGTACTAACGTACTTGGTATACTAACGTACGTGGTGACTTTCGATCAATAGAAATTCCAAATGATAATTGATTGGTCAACACCAATTAGATTAAAACGTCTCCAAAACTGCGATAAACTGTATTTTAAGGTAACCCTGATGTGTGTGTGTGTGTGCGTGCGTGCGTGCGTGCGTGTGTGTGTGTGTGTCATGCGACAGCATTTGGGCAACAGATGTAAAATATTAGATCGTCTGGTTTGTTTACACTGAAACTTGTTTTGTGGGGAACAAACAAGAAGGCAGTCGACCTTGGGTCAGTCGATTTTTGAATAGGTGAGACAACGCGTTAGAACTGCCATACCAAATGTATGAATGGCGATCACCATGAATAATTTTATCCGTGGCAACTCGTTATCACCACTATCGCTTTCGGACCAGAACGATAAACTTCATAATCAGAATCTGCACTAATGACGCCAATCGTGAATTGGCTAGGTGTATTTCTCTCTTTTGTGTCAGCAAAGCTTACCTTATGTGTATGCTCGTTTACTTGAGGTTTTTTGCTATAGCTTAACCAAATATGGCCCTTGTTCTATAAAACTCAACCCAACCAAGCAAACATCCTTACGTACAAAAATCTGTATTGAACACAAAATATTACATACAATTTCACTCACTGAAAAATTCCAAATTTCTGGAAATACTGGAAATTTCACTGAATGGGACTTGCATCAAATAATATTCCTTTTAGAAAGGAACATTCACACCTGACACGAATTGTTCCTTGAAAAAATGTCCACCCTCTCACGCTGAATTTGTATTTACACATACAAATCCATCGCCTTTTTGATTCGGTGACTATTCCATCAAGTTCAGCGAAAGCAAAGTCTGCAGCACACTCAATCCATGGATATCACCAATGCAAACTATATCAGGCTCGAAAGGATGTCTACTGAGCGTTTGTGTGAGTATATCCATTTACTTGACGTTGTTTGGCCAAAATGACCCTTGTGCTATAAAACCCAACCCAACCAACAAACCATACGTACAAAAATCAGAACTAAACATAAAATATTAAAATCAGAATTGAACATAAATTCACTCACTGGAAAATTCGAATTTCACTAAGGGGAACTAGCATCAAATAATATTCCTTTTAGAAAGACTGACTGTTCCTTGGAGAAAAAAAACGTCCACCCTCTCTACCTGATGGATTGGTATCCACCCATACACATCCATCGCCCTTTCGATTCGAAGACTATTCCGCCAAGTTCAGCGAGAGCAAAGTCTACAGCACACACGCAATCCAAGGGCACTCACCAAATGCAAATCTTGGGGGCGAGCGCGAAAATTCTACATCGGAGGTCCACTGGGCGTTCGAGATCTAAAGCTAGCTGTCCTCGCAGTCCATAGTCCCTTCAGATCCACCGTCCCGTATTAGCTTTTCAAAGACCCTCGCCAGAAGCCCCCCTTTTCTAATTCCCGGAGAGTTCCCGGACGCGTTATAAGCTGAGGGGGAAAAACGGGATTAACCGGAATCGTTTCATTTCGACAAGCCAGCCGTTCCAGGGAGGGTGAGGATTGGTTGGTATCAAAATGCATATCCAATGCGCAGGGGCTTATACTATCAGCTAATGCTGACAGCTTTCCAGAAGAAATATTTTGCATAAAAGGACATGCTCGCTGCCGGAGAGTAGTATTAGGTAAATACTTAGGGCGTAATGCGTTCTGTCTGGCGCCGCCCCGTCCCGAGGGACGCGCAGGGGCTTTAAGGGCGCCTCGGAGACTGTGCCCCTATCATATTCCCATTTAGATCCGGGAGAAGGCACGGCGGAGTGATAGCTCCCGGATTCCGGAGTTTTAAATGTTGTAGTTCTGCGATTGGATTTGAAATGGGCTTGAGTCTCTTTCCGGCTGACTTCGGCGAGATTAATATGTCTTTGGAACGGAGATGATATCGGGGAAAAAGCAGAGCCCTGGTATTATGAAAGTTTATCTCACAAAAGCTCTGGATGTTTTTGTTGTGGGGCAATAAAAATAATGCATTATCTGTGTTCTGTGCGGGTATCACTAGTACAAACCGACGGCTAACTTAAAATGCACGCTTTGACTATCTTAGCTCTCTAAGTTGTTTCGAGATACCTCGTCCATCGAGATATGACCAATTTTGCTTACGACGAGATCTCTTGACATCAAGATACTGGCAATTTTTTTATGACGCCATCAAGATCTGGTCAGTTTTTTATAATGATGATATATCGTATCTACCAAGATTTGGCCAATTTCTTTAATGACGAGATACCTTAGCATCAAGATATTTTTTATGAAGAGATCAAGATCTGGTAAACTTTCTTTTAATGACCATACTTTCCTCTAATGACGAGATATCTCGTCCATCAAGATCTTACCAGTTTTGCTAATGTTGAGATATCTAGGCTTCAAGATATTGGCGATTTTTTTTATGATGACAAGATCAAGATCTGATCAGTTTTCTTCTAATGATCGTAATCATGTTTTTTCTAAAGATCGTGATCATGCTTTCTTCTAATGACGAGATATCTCGTCCATCCAGATCTTACCAGTTTTGCTAATGCTGAGATATCTTGACTTCAAGATATTGGCGATTTTTTTTATGATGACAAGATCAAGATCTGATCAGTTTTCTTCTAATGATCGTAATCATGTTTTCTTCTAAAGATCGTGATCATGCTTTTTTCTAATGACGAGATATCTCGTCCATCAAGATCTTACCAGTTTTGCTAATGTTGAGATATCTAGGCTTCAAGATATTGGCGATTTTTTTTATGATGACAAGATCAAGATCTGATCAGTTTTCTTCTAATGATCGTAATCATGTTTTCTTCTAAAGATCGTGATCATGCTTTCTTCTAATGACGAGATATCTCGTCCATCCAGATCTTACCAGTTTTGCTAATGCTGAAATATCTTGACTTCAAGATATTGGCGATTTTTTTTATGATGACAAGATAGATCTGATCAGTTTTCTTCTAGTGATCGTAATCATGTTTTCTTCTAAAGATCGTGATGATGCTTTTTTCTAATGACGAGATATCTCGTCCATCAAGATCTGCTCAGTTTTGCTAATGACGAGATACATAGCCTAGAGGGTTAATCTGGGAGATAACATTATTAAAAAGTAAGGACAAAGCAAGTGTAAATTAGTTTTTCTTTGTGGCTTTAATATCGCCTACGGAAATTCTAGACAAACTCAGGGTTTTTGCTGATCTTATGACTTGTACCGAGCTATATTAAGCTAGCACGCCCACGCATAGCATCTGCTGAAAACATTGATTTAGTTGCTTATATCTATTAATGATAAAGTGCCGTTAGACCATAATGAATACAGCATCCATATATATAATACATAGATTTTATACCTCTGAAGAAAATAAATTATTCAAAAATATATTACAGCATTTCGTTTATGTTTTATGGGCGTTAATTTTTATTTCCAATAAAATACACGGCAAAGAGCACACTTCTGTCATATTACCACGATTAGATTCTGAAGGTCTACTTCAATTTCATGCCGTTCCCTTGTTCAAAGGTGATTGGTATTTTTGACGCCTTTCTAGGCAATATTTTCTTTACTGTACTGATTCCTATCTTCCAGATTCCTCATTGCTGAAGAATTTCGATACAGATGTATCTAGCGCCTCGTCTGGTGGTAACGCTCTTGGCGCACTTTTTATGTCGCCAAGGAAAGAAATCTTAGAAAAAATATTTTTCATCTTTATAAATATAACATCTTTATAAATCTTTCCGCTTGCTGAGGTTGCCATAAAACCGGGAATAACCCTAATAAAGATCGGTTACCTTCACCTGCCATAACTCGCTTCTAAAAGTGCGCCAAAAAACGCGCCAACAGCGTTACCACCAGACGAGGCACTAGATACATCTGTACCAGAATTTCATTAGAGTGGTGAGTTCTTCCGTGTAGTTTTGGAAATATTATGCAGCTCCATAGCTCAAATGAAGCATATTTAAACTAAGCGGTAACATTGGCGAATGAATCCATTAACGGTCGATGGGCCGCGGTGGCCCGGTTGGAAGAGTAACGGACTTGCAACCGAAGGGTTGCGAGTTCGAATCCAGCCAAACACCGTCGTGTACAAAGGGGGCTGGTGCACGTTAAATCTGTCGTGGCCTCAAATGTCCTCACGTTGGCGTGGTGTGGAAGTTTGGAGAGTGGGGTGCCAGCTCAGGTGTTGCCTCGTCATCTGACCGTGGTTCAAAATTACGTGGTGTTGTCCTCGGATCTTTCCCTTTGGGATTGATCCCGGACCGTCACCAATAGCCCATTGTGTTGCTCCAGTGTGACGTTAATTGAAATTCCTCCCTCCCTCCTCCATTAACGGTCGATTGGATTGTTTATATCTATTTTGCATTGTTTATAACCCTTGTTGCCATTCGACAATAAACAAATGAGGTCGATTTCAGTGAGCCCGTCAGACTTGAGGGTCTCAAGTCTCACGGGCTAACAGACATGGTGTAATTTATGCATGCCAAGTTAGATAAGTAAGAGGAAACAATATAAATCAGCAGAACGCAAATATATATTTTTAAAAATATTGGCAATACACATACGAACGGAGGTGTTCCAATAGCAGGAAATGAGTTCGTTTGACTCGAGACACCATCCCGTAAGTCTGAAAATTATATACATAAATCGAATATCGTGAAAACACTTTTTATTTTATGTGATCTAATGATCTAAACCTAACTCTTTGAGTAAATATTTATCAAGTAAATATTCGCTTAAATGGCAAATTTGATTGTGAAACAGATTGTGATAATTTCATAAGTTCCGCAATCATTTCTGCAATTCTAACGAATTGCGTTTTCCTCTCCGATTTCCAACTGCAGAAAATTTGAAATGAGTGGTTAAGTTCCCTATTACTCGATGCGTGGAACCATATTCAATAGCTTAAACTTCAAAAGTAAGCAAGACTTTGAAAAGCATTGGATTCAAAATACTTTTTTCTGCTTGTGACCTTTCCCCGTTCGTTTTATACATAAAAAAGAATCCCCGCATTTCTGAGAGATTTAAAATAGACGCCATTTCCAATTTCGACGAGCGCCGAGGACTATTGTCAAAATCTGAGTAGCCGCTCCTTTATCCCGTAGTTATGTTCCGGAAAAAATATCCGCGAGAAATTGGAGATGCGTAGCTTTATCCACAAAAGCACAACGGCATATAGTTACGACAAAAACCCGAAGAAAAGGAGATCTTCGATTCTTAAACTGTTCCAATCGGGTCCAAAAATTGCCGAAAATCCATTAAACGCACCCAAAAAAAGTCGCACACGCGTCCATATGTTTATATAGAACAGAATCGCTTCGTACGTATAGCCAAAAGAGTGAGGAAGGGAATATATACAGCATATGACCATATCTCGCCAAAAAGTAATATTATAAATCAGGGAGGAAAAAATTCCTACGGAAAACGATATTTTTTGTGCCCCCTAAAGATTTTAGAAATTCGAAGATTCTTTCCCAAGCTCCCCCTATTTCTCTCTCTTCGAAGGAATAAACTGGGTCTATCCTTTTCGAATGCTTCCCAAAATGAGATAAGAGGGGCGGGGAGGCGACGTCTATGCGAAATAGAGTTTTTCCCTACTTTGAATAGGGAATTTTGAAGCAAAAGGGAAGGAAGGGAAAAAAGATGATGACGAAAGAAGAGAGGGAGGAGCGAAAAAAATATATTTCATATATAAAACTTTTGCACAGAGAGTGGAAGACCTACCGGATCTCCTCACTATATAAGGCCCTCAGAATATATGCAAGCTTTCACAAGAGTTAAAGCTCTCAGAAATAAGGTGAGCTGATGGAATATATGCGAAAAGAGAATAATAATAAAAAAGAGAAGGGGGTGAGTTTAGACGATTTTAGTCAACTGAGGAATTTTTTTTCGGGCAAAAAGGGTGCGACGGCAGATAGAAGAGACGCTTTGGTGATAGGGAATTTTTTTTTCCGAGCGAAGAAGAGTAAAAACTCATGGCGACAAAACAGGTTGATCCAACGCAAATATGGAAAAATAAAATCAATATATATATTCTGGTTAATCCTCATAGTGAGTCTGTTTTGAATACGTACTTCTTCCATGTGTAAGGGAAGTTCGGTAGATTCCGGATTTTTTTCACGCGTTTTTGTGAAAGCTTTTTGGGAAGGACATTCGACAAATAAAAAATGTATCGAGTGGATACAGCGTTTCTTGCCCACTCCCACTTCGTTTGCTTCTTCGGTGTACGCATGCGCTCATCCAGCCATTTGGAAACAAAGATTTCAGTGCGAGTTCTGTTTGCCCATGACGTTAAGTTCAAGTTTGTTCAGCAAATTCATGCACATTATATGAACAGGATATCGTTAAGCACTGTTACTTGGTGGTAGCCCGGTTGGAAGAGTAACGGATTAGTAACCGGAGGATTGCGAGTCTGAATCCGATCAAAGACCGTCGTGTACACGGGGGCTGGTGCACGTTAGATCTGTGGTGGCCTCAAATGTCATTACGCTGGCGTTGTGTGGAAGTTTAGAGAGCTCAGTTGTTCTCGTCATTTGAACGTGGTTCAAAATTACAAGGCGTTGTCCTTGATCTTTCCCTTCGGTATTGATCCCAGACCGTCGTATTGCTCCAGTGCGACGCTAATTAACAACCAACCTTTAAAATCTGTTGTCAATGAGAGGGTTTTTCAGTGTAAACAAAACACCGGATGATCTGCAAAGATTTTACTTATGCTGTCCAAATATGTAATGGGTAGATAGGTATTTTAATTAACGTCACACTGGAGTAACACAACGGGCTATTAATACGTATTGGGATTACCTTAAAATGCAGCTTATCACCGTTTTGGCAACGTTTGGCGTTTAATTCAATTCGTGTTGGCCAAGCCAGAATCATGTCAATTCGGAATTCATTCTTTGGAATTTTTAATCCAAATGGCCCGTTTGGAAGAGTAGAGGACTAGTAACCGGAGGGTTGCGAGTTCGAATCCCGCCAAACACAGTCGTGTACAAAGGGGGCTGGTGCACGTTAAATCCGCCGTGGCATCAAATGTCCTCACGTTGGCGTGGTGTGGAAGTTTGCAGGGTAGGGTGCCAGCTCAGGTGTTGCCTCGCCATCTGACCGTGGTTCAAAATTACGTTTTCTTTCCCTTTGGGATTGATCCCGAACCGTCACCAATAGCCCGTTGTGTTCCTCCAGTGCGACGTTAATTACAATACCTGCCTACCGACGTGCTCTAATTGTTTTCGGTAAAAAGAGTCAACTGACGTCGCGTTCAAAATACGTACAAGAAACATGATCGCTATAGTAACATTACTGTCATCTACATTTAGCTTGACAGATAATGTCTCTCGTTTAATTCAAAATCAATTTACAGCTTTTTGTAGAATCAGGTAGGTAAGTAGGTAGTTGAATTAACGTCGCACGGATCAACACAACGACGGTTCGGAATCAATCTCGAAGGGAAAGAACCGAAGACAGCACCTCGTAATTTTGAACCACGGTCGGATGACGAGAACACCTGAGCTGTCGCCCAATCTCCAAACTTCTACACCATACTTACTCTTGAGGTACAGGAGAGAACAGGTCTAATTAAAACTGTATGTTGATAATTTGCTTCGTTTGATCAAATCTGACTTGAAGTAACTACTCAATCTAAAGAAACAACGAAACTTCAACACCATGCCAACTTTTTTCAACAACACGCCGTCAAAAATTTATGATTTTATGAGGGGGAAAATCTTTAATATCAAGTATGTCGAGTTGAAACATGCTTCAGCCATAGGTTTTAAAAATAAAACCTAAATCAAAGAGAAAATACGTAGGTAGGTATTTTAATTAACGTTGCACTGGAGCAACACAACGGGCTATTGGCGACGATCCGAGATCATCCCCCGAAGGAAAAGATTCGAGGACAACACCCCGTAATTTTGAACCACAGTCAGATGACGAGGACAAAACCTGAGCTGGCACTCCAATCTCCAAACTTCCACACCACGCCAACGTGAGGACATTTGAGGCCCCGACAGATTGAACGTGCACCAGTCCCCTTTATACACGACGGTCTTTGGTTGGATTCGAACTCGCAACCCTTCCTTTGCTCATACGTCACTCTACCAACCGGGCTACCGCGGCCCCAAGAGGGTTATTCATCGTATTTCATCATTTAATAGTATGTTTGGTATTTTTGGTATTTTCAATTAACGTCACACTGGAGCAACACAACGGGCTATTGGTGACGGTCCGGGATCAATCCCAGAGGGAAAGATCCGAGGACAGCACCACGTAATTTTGAACCACGGTCAGATGACGAGGCAACACCTGAGCTGGCACCCCACTCTCCAAACTTCCACACCACGCCAACGTGAGGACATTTGAGGCCACGACAGATTTAACGTGCACCAGCCCCCTTTGTACACGACGGTGTTTGGCTGGATTCGAACTCGCAACCCTTCGGTTGCTAGTCCGTTACTCTTCCAACCGGGCCACCGTGGCCCCATTTAATAGAAATAAGTGGTTACATTTAGCTTTTAATGGACATATTAAATATTTACTCCATGACTGAAATTTTGAAAGGGAGAAAATTCTGTGAAGTACAGCACATAACCATAGCATTTAGTATTTAATATATAACTGAAGTAGTTAATATTTAATACATAACCGAGAGTTAGTATTTAATATATAGCAGTACTAGTATTTAGTGTATAACCGTAGTAAATATTTAGTATATAATCGTATTAGTATTTAGTATATAACCATAGTTCACACACACAGTATATAATTTTAATGTAGAGCAGTGGCAGGGCGTTCATTAGATCTAAAACGGCTGTAATCGAGTTAAATGTAATGTCTTGTGCAGTAATAATTAGGAAGTTTTGAATGCACAGATATCAGTAAATGAAACGTAGCTTTTAATTGCATCGTGAGGTACAGAATAAGTAATTGAAAGCACATATATATATATATATATATGTTGTAGGAAACCAAACTAAGCGTGGTTCTGCTTTAGTCTCACAGATATGGTTGCCGAACTTTCACAGCAATTCCGGATCCTATAAATCGGTAGAGATTGGTGGGTGGTCTTCCTAGGAGAACGAGAGAGTGGAATCCCGCCTCTGTTAGAGCAGCCCATTCAAGAGTTCTCACTGGGAGCCTCAGTAAATGAATGGAGTGAAGTTCAAGTGAACTTTCACTCTATAGTAAGTAGTAAGTAGTGAGTAAGTAGTGAGATGAGAATAATGTCCTCACGTTGGCGTTGTGAGTGGGGCGCCAGTTCAGGTGTGACCTATTCATCTGACTGTGGTTCAGATTTACTTGGTATTGTCCACGGATCTTTCCTTTCGGGTTTGATTTCCGGACCGTCGCCAATAGCCCGTTGTGTCGTTCCAGTGCGATGTTAATTGAAATACCTACCAACTTTACGTATTTATTAAAAATACTTGAATCGAGTCGTGTTTTATTTATTGTTGTACCAGAAAAAATACATACGTTTCCCTTTAACAGAAGGCGGTTCAAAATTAATTGGTGTTGTCCTTGGATATTTCCGTTTAGGATTGATCCCGGACAGTCACCAATAGCCCGTTGTGTTGCCCCAGTGTGACGTTAATTAAAATACCTACCTATCATTTCGCAGAAGGGCAGTCCATTCTGAAATCGAATTTTCTTTCTCGTAATCATGGTGACATACATGTGGGATTCTGTGCACGTTAAATATGACGGCCTCAAATGTCCTCACGTTGGCGTGGTGGGGAAGTTTTGAAAATGGGGTGCTAGCTACCTTGTCTTTTGACTGTCATTCAAAATTACGAGGTGTTGTCCTTGGTTCTTTCCCTTCACGATTGATCTCGGACCGTCACCAACAGCCCGTTGTGTTGCTCCAGTGAGTCGTGAGTGCAACTACCTGCCTACCACTTGTCAGAAATCTCGTGACGCTCAATCTTAAGTGGCGCAGGTTTGATTCCTATTCCTTGTCCTGGGTGTATTTCTCTCTTCTGGGTCAATAGAATTTTCCTTGTGTTTGTTTGTCTTGGCGTTGTGTGGAAGTTTGGATAATGGGTGCCAGGTCAAGTGTTGATCTCGTCATCTGACCGTGTTTCAAAAAAATGAGCTGATGTCCTCGGATCTTTCCCTTCGGGATTGATCCCGGACCGTCTCAAATAACCCATTGTGTTGCTCCAGTGCAAAGTAAATTCAACAATCCACCTTGTGTGTGTTTGTCCACAACTTGACGTCGCCTACCTTGTGTTTGGTGCAACTTGGCCAAATATGTCCCTTTCACCATAAAAAAAAACAAGCAACCAGAAGACATAAATTGATTGGCAA
This sequence comes from Meta bourneti, assembly GCA_933210815.1. Lineage (NCBI taxonomy): Eukaryota > Metazoa > Arthropoda > Arachnida > Araneae > Tetragnathidae > Meta > Meta bourneti. The sequence goes on from OW119929.1 coordinate 88,018,509, forward strand.
GATTTGATTCTTGCGTCGTAAGAAACCAACCAACCATGATATAAAATGGTAGGTTTAGATCTTATATTTGTTTGTGTTAAGTGATGCAGGACAGAAATGACGAATCTTGTTCGATTTCTCTAACTTACCAAGGTGTATTTCGCTCTTCGATATCACTAAAACTTTCCTTGGGAGTGTATGTCTATTACATGACGTTGTCTGTTTTGTGTTTGGTGCAACTTGGTCAAATATGGCCCTTGTACCATAAAAACACAACCAACCAAAAGACAAAATTGCTTGGCCAGCTCTGATCCTTGCGCCATAAAATCAACCAACCAATATTTAAAATGGTAGGGTTAGACCTTACATTTGTTTAAGTTAACCCTACAAATATTTAGACGATATATCTCGTCCAAGATGTGGTCGACTTTGCTAAGGACGAGATATATCGTCGACACAAAACTGCCCTATTAGTCCAAGGGCAATTGAAGATCGAGGAAAAGAAAAACAAATTGTCCCTTGCCCAGAACTGGTGGCATTTTGGAACAGGTTTTTGCTCCAGGGATGGGCCATTATATAGGGCAGCTTTCAATGTCAAGATAAACTACCTACCAGGAGGGTTAAGTGATGCTGAACAAAGATGGCGAATCTTGGTCGATTCTTCTAACGTACCCTGGGTGTATTTCTCTCTTCTGTATCAGTAAAACTTTCCTATTGAATATGTCCATTACTTGTCGTTGTCTACCTTGTGTTTGGCGCAGCTTCGCCAAATGTGGCCCTTGCGCCATAAAACCCAACCAATCTCGTGGCGCTCAGATGTTGCAGCATTTAACCTCCGCACCTTGAAAACCCATCAACCTTCGCCTAAAAGCACATAATTGGGAAACAAGCTCACCGCACAGCCGCGGATCTGGAAAATCACCACAGAAATCTCCTGCTCAATTCGATCTTTTATCGATAAAAATTTTAACAGTACAAAATCCTTCCATGGAATTAAACTGGGACGAAATCCGCAAGAGATTCAATTCCCCGCTCGGCAGTATTAGTGGGATTTGGGAAGGGGAAAGGGGAGAGAACAAAACCATCAGCAACAAAGTACGGGGAAAGTCAAACACAGCGCGAGAGGAAAAGGGAGCTCCAAAACTTGACCTCTAACTATTGACGAAGTTTGAAGAGTAATCCCTTTCTCAGGCACAGAACTTCAGAACAGTCTTTAATTACAACAAGAAAAAAAACTATTTTCACTGGACTCCCGCTTTGCTGCTGTTAATCTTACACCCGAGTATTGGGTTTGAGCTACCCAACAATGAAGGCTTACTGAAAAACGATCCAAAATTCAGAGGACCTCCCCCTCCTTCAGCCTGCTCATCATCTCGTTCTCTTTTTTCATTTCACTTCGCTTCGTTTATCTATTTATTTTTTAATCCTCTCAAACTAAGCCGATTCGAAACACAACGAGGGTGGGGGATGTTCTGGAACGCCAGTCTTAGAATCTCCCTCTCCTCCCTTCGCTGACAATTTTGGGGTTTTGAATTATGTACCGAATGGTACATATAATCACACATGCGGGTAAATACACAGATTCGTAAAAAATCGAAAAACATTTATATTATAGGATGTAGGTCTTCATCTAACCCAAAAAGCTGACACCACAGGATGCATATGTTGAACAAGACTTAGGCATGTCTCTTGAAATTTGATGCTATGACAGCAACAGAAGATCCCTCAATTCCCGTAAATTGTGTTTAACGTAATGATACTTGTACGCTTCTCCAACTCAAACCACATGCTTTAATAAATATGATTGAAAAAAATGCCAGGCTCCTGACTTTAAGTCATTTGCCATTTGGTTTCCCAATACTTCTGTACTCTGTTACTAAAATTAAGTGCAGTTCATATAAGGGTCGAAGTGTTAGCTGTCATGGGTTGTCTATTATTACCTAATGTCTAAATATGACACTTGCACCATAATCCCCCACAAAAAACAGCCAATTCAAATCACAATTTAGATTGAAATTAAGAGCCATTGCAATATGTATAGATGTGATTCCTTTTCATGTTCCTAGAAGCATTCCTAAGCCTTCCTTTGCAATGGAACAAGGAGTCTTGTTGAAAAATGTCATCGCCGCTAAAGAATGCAGTTTGTCATAAAAGAAACACATGTTTCTTGTGCGTATTCTGAACATGACGTCATTTGGCTTGTAATTTCGAATACTATTTCAGTGCATCGCCATTAAAAATGCCAAAGAATGAATATCGAATTGATGTATGATAGTTAATTTATCAACGACAATTAGATTAAACGCCAGACGTCGCCAAAACTGTGATAAACTGCATTTTTAAATAATGACAACAGATGCAATTGCAACAACAACAGATGATGATTTTTAAATAATCTTGGTATGTAAAATGTGAGAGTGCATTTACAGCAGAGGTAAATTCTTCGCAGAACGCAAGGAACGTTGTTTTTTACACTGAGTTCCTCTCATATTGTTGATTGTTGTAGTGGTGCCTAAGTTAACCACAGAACACCCCCTTAGAATTTAGAAGTGGCTGGATTCGATAGATGCTACCACTATTAGATTGATTGTCAATGGTTTAAAAAATCTCGAGAGCTCTTTCAAGATCAGATATACTCCCAGAAGCTTGATCGAAGATTTGATGATTGATGCTGTGTGGTAACCGAGTGAGGGTGAGGTGCCGTGTGAAGTGATGGCTTCATGGCATCTAAGAGGATAGCTGCGATGGTAATAGAAGCATCGTCACAAGGCTTCAGACAGTTGTTGAAAGTGATTGGCATAGCACTGACAGTTTATCTGCGCACTATGGACCATCAGAGGGCGTAATGATTGTGGGGGGGGGGTGTATCAGGAATTTGTCAAAAACGCCATCTTGCTTCTTTGAAAGTACGCGTGTTCATCGCGTCTACAAATCGCAAATGTAGGAGAACGTAGCTAGACATTACAACTTCAATCAACCAAAAAGTACTTCATAGTGTAGGAATTAGTTAGGCTACTATTTTGTTAATTTTGTAATGTTGGCTAAGTTCACCACACAAAGAGACTAATCTGTGTTAAATAAGATGAAATCGAATGTTATTTGAGTAGGTAAGTAGGTAGGTATTTAATTAACGTCGCACTGAAGCAACACAACGGGCTATTGGCGACGGTCCGGGATCATCCCCCGAAGGGAAAGATTCGAGGACAACACCACGTAATTTCGAACCGCGGTCAGATGTCGAGGTCACCTGCACTCTTCAAACTTGCACATCACGTCAACGTGAGGACATTTGAGGCCACGACAGATTTAATGAGCACCAGTCCCCTCTATACATGACGGTCTTTGTATTCAATCTCGCAGCCCTCCGGTTGGTAGTCCGTTACTCTTCCAACCGGGTTACCACGGACCCGAATATTATTTGGAAATCGCGACTAAAGTACCCCAAATTCTATCTAAAACAAAAAATTATTATCAGCCAACACTTTTAATTAGCTTGTTAAGCTATGTTTGCCCAATACTTTTACGTTAGAAAACCCATCAAATTCGACTTTCATATTCAACACTGAGTCTACTTCTAATCTAAAAGTGATGACAAATTCATAACACTCAAGAAGGCCGAGGTAGCCCATTAGGAAAATTAACGGATTAACAACTGTAGGGTTTCGAGACCGAAACTACTTGATCCAATCAAAGGCCAATGTGTACACGGGGTTGATGCGCGTTAAATCTGTCGTGGTCTCAAATGTCCTCACGCTGGTGTGGTATGGAAGTTTTGTCCGTGGGATGCCAGCTCAGATGTTAACCTCGTCATCTGACCGTGGTTCAAAATTACGAGGCACTCTTCGGTTCTTTCCCTTCCGGAATAATCCCGGAACGTCGCCAATAGCCTGTTGTGTTGCTTCAGAAATTCAACTACCCCCATAATACTCGATCTAAATTTCTGAGTAATTCGCTAAATACACTGAAAATGGTGCAATGCTGCAGCGTGTTTAAGAACATACGATTATCTAACAGAACTTTAAATTAAAATATTTTTAATAGTAGTTAAAAATGTTTTACAAAATATAGGTAGGTGGCTGAATTTACATCGCAAGGGAGCAACACATTGGTGACAGTCCTGTATCAATCCCGAAGTATAAAATATAAGGAAGGTAGGTATTTTAATTGACGTCATACTCGAGTAATAAAATATAAGAAATTAGACCCTAATTGCTTTGAACGAGATTATGTGGCTTTTTAAACAAAATACAAAGCCATCAGTACGTGTATTCTCATTGAATCCCGTTCTGCCATTATCTATTGAATAAGATACAGTAAGCTTTAGGAAAGAATTAGAAGAACAGCATAATAGGGTGGCAAACTCACGACAAAACATTTAGTAATTCTATAATGATTGGGAGGCAGAATGAGCTTTTTTAGCATTACGCATAAGAGATCATCAGAAAAATTGCTTTCCTTAGAGAAAAGAAGAAAGATTTTAACCCATTTAGTTGATGACAAGCCCTTTTCTTCATAGAAATAAGTATTTTTTATTTTCTAAGCCTTGATTCATTTTCTTCGTGACAGGAAAATCAGTTTACATTTTAAAAGGCAGTTTTTGTTACACGTAGTGGATATTTTGCAATAAAATAGACAATAACAAAACTGATTCGCGAACGGGACAGTGAGGCAGAATCTTTATTAAGGTGTGCTGCGCACAACGCTAACATAAACACAGTTCATACAGTGTCTAGGAACATAGCTAATGCACTGGCGTGTAAAACTTAAAGAACAGTAAGGTTTTTGAATATTTGAAAGTAGATAGTTAATTAACGTCACAGTGGAGCAACACAATGGACTATTAGCAACTGTATGGGATCAATACCAAAAGAGAAAGGTCCGAGGACAACACCTCGCCATTTGTGTAGTCCATTGTGTTGCTCCAGTGTGACGTTAATTAACTACCTATCTGGCACCCCACTCTCCAAACTTCCACACCATGCCACTGTTAGGACATTTGAGGCCACGATAGATTTAACGTGCACGAGCCCCCACTTGGTCTTGGACTGGATCGAGTTTGGAACTCCGGTTGCTAAACCGGTGCTCCTCCAACTGGGCTACCGCGGCCCTTAAGGTTTACAGCAACCGATGATTAGAAACAAAACAAAAATCATCGGTTCGGGTGTTACCGAACAGATGATTAGAAACAAGAGCAGAAATGAACAGCAAAAAAGTCTTGGAACTACAGTGGGTGCCATGAGACAGAAGGATGATTGTAAAAACTTTAAAAAGAGAGAGAGGAGAGAAGAGAGAGAGAGAGGAGAGAAGAGAGAGAGAGAGGAGGTGGTCTTGTAGGCTGTATGACCACCTCCTGAAGGCTTTTCATCACTTTGTGTACAGAGAATGTTCCTGTTGTGGTAGTACATCCATTCCTATGTAAGAGCTTCCGACGACACGATTCCAAAATTTGAATATGCACCAGCTTTCTACTGAATATTCGTGGTTATGCAAATCACCACAGGCTATTTCGTTTAATTTTGTGGTTGTAACCTCTAAAAATAGCGGTGTTTGTTACGTTTAGCACGCCAGTGTATGAACTCAGATTTCAATTCGATTGAAAAGCTGTGGAATTTATTAGCCGTCTAGAAAATATTTATAACAGATATTCTAGAAATGTAAAGAAACAGTGTACCCTAGTCAGTACCATATGATTATTCATTCCTTTTAATATTATGGGAGAACTTGCACACTACAGATCTTTCGAAACTCTATGTACAAACTTAAGCGCAGATAAGGAGCACAAAATTAACTGTACTCACGTAGGGATGTATGTCCGCATGTTCTAGAGGGTTCAAAGGTGCAAAAATAAAACGAAAAGTAAGCGAATAGCATTTTTACTAACATCATTTTACATTTTGGCAGCATTTTTTTGCAACATTCTGGGGAATGTTATGATTTCACACAATGATTGGTTGGTAGATGAATTTACGTCACACTGGAGCAACACAGCGGGCTATTGGTCAGGAATCAGTCCCGTAGGGAAAGATCCCAGGACAACACCTCGTATTCTGAACCACGGTCAGATGACGAGCTGGCAGCCCACTCTCCAAACTTCCACACCACACTAAAGGGAGGACATTTGAGGCCACGAAAGATTTAACTCATTCCAGCCCTCACGTACACAACTGCCTCTGGTTGGATCGAGTTTCAAACTCGAAACCCTCCGGCTGATAAGGATAAAAATACTACGAAACGAACGAACATATATGGGGTAAGCTATAGTTTCTCAAAATTGCTTGCTCAACGCTTCTTTTAAAAAGACGATTTTTTTCGGCGCTCTCTCTAGAGTAAAATGTCTCACCTATTTAAAAATTTAGAGTGTAGATGCACCTATGAGTTTTGAATTTCACCGACATATTTATGTAGGTGTGTGTAATTTTAGAATTTATTTTTGAATGATATTCTTTGTGTGTGTGTAATCAATAAGCCCTGAATAAGCAGTAAATTTTTGAGACATTTCACTTGAGTGCACGAAACTTATAACTTCCCGCCTCACAATTCGAAAAGAGTCTAATAGCGAGTCTTTATCGTATTTCACAGTAAACTTGATACAATATGGTGCAGATTCCTGCCGCTGCACTTGTAAGAACTTGCGTATGTTGGAACAAATACATACATGCTAACACTCGTTTGTTACGATCCATTGTATCTTGCGCTTTTGAAAATATAATTCTTGCGACAATGCTCTCAGGGGCACATCTTAGGTGTGTACGGGCATCCAACCCCTGGGTACTCAAGTAATCTTTCCTCCCTTTCATTTTTGCCCTCACTTACCCTTCTGCTTTTCGCTTTTTCTTCCTCCCTCATTGTGTTATCTGTCTTGTGTTTGGCACAACTTGACCAAATATAGCCCTTGCGCCATTAAAACCCGAAAACAACCAATCAACCAACCTTGCGGTAATGTATTACTGTATCGTTTGCTTAGAACACTTTTAGGCGACAAATTTTCGAAGCCTCTTATTACCCACTCTTGCTCTTCAAAGCCCCATCCTATTTCAGTCTGAAGGAATCTTGGAGCCAGCATCGCCCCAAGATTCTTTCAGACCCCACAAGGGTGATAGCGCCCACTGTGGGAAAGTATGCGCTAAACCAGTGGTAGTCAACCTGGTCCCTACAGCCCACTAGTGGGCGATTCAAGCTTTTATGGTGGGCGGTAGGGGTTTCGTCCGATGCTGAAGCTACTTTCCATTATCACCGCACATCTATGACTCAATGACAGAGCAGTTGTAGTGCGCATGACGAGGGCGGAGTGATCCAGCGGCCATCACTCAAGTTGAGTTCGTTTCATGGTGGGGCCAGTACGTAGTTAGATTTGTGAAAGTAAGCACGTGCCTACGGCTTCAAGAAAATTTTATAAATTGTGTGAAATATTGTGAATCCATGTCTCAAAAAAAGAAATACGCTCGTGGCTACAGAACATCTTGCTACAAAGCATCCAAAAGATAAAGGAAAGTCCATCGAATGTCTTCAGGAAATATATAAAAAATTTCAAAATCGTCCAACAATCCTTGCATCATTTAAGAAACAACATGCAACGAACGAAGATGGATTAACTGCCGCAAATCGCATTTCACAATTAATTGCAAAAAGTGGTAAAAGCCCATCAATGGTAGGTCGCTATCGCGGATTTGTTGCTTATTTGAAGGAAGAAGTGCTAAATGTTTTATTTATTCATTGTTTGGTGCACAGACAACATCTTGTAGGAAAACATTTAAGTACAAGTCTCCATTCATCATTAACTATAGTAATTAGAGCTGTAAATAAGATCAAATTCAATGCCAAACATGATAGAATGTTTTGATAGCTGTGCCAGGACAATAATGAGGAATTTATTAGGTTACGTTTGCACACAGAAGTTCGGTGGCTGTCAAAGGGTACATGTTTGTCTCTATTTGTAGCATTATATGATAGTGTCATACATTTGTTTGAAAGTATTAATGAGACCAATCTCTCTCAACAATTAAAAAACAGTAAAGAATGATGCCTTTTGTTTGGCAGATATTTTCAAGAGATTTAATGAAATCAATTTGCAGCTTTAAAGAGCTAATAAAACTCTTATCAATTGACAAAATATTGTGTCATTATTTATCGGCAAACTTTATCTTCGTTATAAACTATTGAAAGAGAGAATTTAATCAGTTTCCGAATTATCATCTATAAAAGATAGTAACTCCAGAGGAGATTGAAAGATTCAGTAACCATTTTGAACTTAAATTGATATGTGGAAAACGATTTGAAGATATTTTGAACTTGAAGGTGTATGACTGGATGAAAAATCCTTTTATTGCAAATATTGAGGAGGCTCGTACAACTTGCCAAGAACTGTTAGAACCTAGATATGATAAAAAGAGTAATATAATTTATATAGTGGTGGATATGAAAACGTATGGCTAAATATAAAAATGCCTGCGTTATATCTAAATATGTGGAAAATGAAATTGAATTTATTGGTACTGTAACGGCAGCTAGGGAAACGATCACCACGACAACGTGGGAAAATGGAAAATCTTGTTGACTCAGATGTCGAGAGGAAAAGCCCACACTCCATAACGACCACCCGAAAACATCTTAATGATTTCTTAACGACAGCCAGCCAGCAGGGGTCGGAAATCGCTGTGGTTTCAAAACAAAGGGCAGGTGCCTTTCTGTCGCTCTCTTCGACATTTCGAGACCAAGAAGATTGATATAAATGATGATGAGTTTCCGACAGGGTTTGATGGACCCTTTCAAGTCCGCCGAAGTCTGTCGTAAAAGTTGAGGGGAAAGACCAACGTGAGACAGCCAATCAAGAACGTGAGAAATCTTCAACACCCAATCCAGAACCGACTAAAAGGCGGACCCGAAACGGAAAGGAGGAGTCGATAAGCACCCAACATATAGAGTTTTTGGAGATATCATCAGAGAGAGAGAGAGAAGAGAGAGATCACGAGAGGAAAGACGAGAGGAGAGACGGAGACAGAGGATCAGAGAGCTTGGAGAGAAGCGGTCAGCAGAGACCGTTTTTGGAGCTTGAAGTGAACTTGTTGTTTGTTCATTGTTGTGCAATTTATCCCACCTTGGGATCCTATACTCGCCGGAGTATTTTAGTGAGAAAGGCTCGACCGTAGCCGTAAAGGAGAACCCTCCTAGAGATCCGTGTAACTGCTCATCCTAGTAGTGATCCTGTCCGGAAAGACTGAGATTTCCTGCCTTGGAACTCTGTACTCTTTCGAGTAATTTTGTGTTGAGAATAGGCTCACCCGTAGCCGTGCGTTAGACTTCCCCGAGCGAAATTGTGAGGCTCGCCAGCAGCCCTAAGCGCCTCGATAGAACTTTGGACCTTCCAAGGAACTAATATTAATGAACTTTACATTCATTTTCTGACTTTTTGTACAAATTGTAAAATAAATCAATTTAGTCCAGAATCGGATATTTTCAATGGTAACTAGTCTAGCTACCCGTGAATCAAGACGTTACAGTACCTTTCCCTACTTCATATCTTGTAGAATCAGGCTTTAGTGCTGTTAATCATATTACCACCAAACAGAGAAACCGTCTGAATATTTCCGAAAGAGGAAACCTTCGTTTGTTCTTTACGAAAATTGAACCAGATATCAAATTATTATTAATTAAAATTAATAATTAAATTAAAGGTAATTTAATAGACTTTATAGTTATATATTTTTTTTCAATTTAAGCAGCTTCCGCACTAGTAGGCGCTGTATCGACGGAGATACAGAAATGCTGCATCAAATTAACATATGCAATTAAAAAAATAAATTTAACTACATATTTTTACTAAACCTCCACTCAAATTACGAGGACTTTGCAGTTACGCTAAATGAAGTTACTGCGGAACCGGTGGTCGTAAAAAAAGACTAGCAACAAAGATACAAAAGTGAGCGATAGGTATAAAAAGGTTGACTACCCCTGCGCTAAACGATGAAAATGGTGTTCTTGATTCGGTAAAACTTTTATTCTTTTCATTCTCCTTCACACAGAAATTTTATGCAATCCCTCTTAAAATAAAATATTATACGATCTTTCAGAGCAAAAGCAATAATTCGTGTTTGAACTCCTTAAACTAATTATAAAAACCATCTTCCCTTCTACGACAGTATGAAAGAGCATCTTTTAACATCTCCGAGTCCTTACCTACTGACTCACTATACCATTCACCCTTTCAGCATTTTGTACGAGACAGGAATTCAACCTAAAAACGAAAAGAGAGCACTCCATTTCATCAGCACGTTAAACAGCCTTGATGTTCATATCCCACTCTATATTTAAAAAGCACTTTTCTTCGTGTGATTGGTAAACCGAAGACATTATTTACTCAGGCCCCACACTCCTTCCATTCCAGTTTTTGAGTCCGAAAGCGTTTGCCAAACACCAGATAATTAAAAGCCCCGATCTCCTCTTTAAGACCTACTCAGGCTTCCCAAAGGCGCCACTATGAAGGAATCACACAGACAGTGCAAAGTGGGAAAGACCGGGGGTAGGGGTATTTCATTCCATAATGACGAGCCAATGAAGCCAGAACTGTTATTGGCTTTCATGGTTTACCCCCATAAAGTACGTTACCATTAACATCAGGGCCGTGTCTATAAATATATACACCCACAGAAAACCAAGAAGATAAATTCCAACAGGTCTGCCGAGCGAAGGAGTGGAGCACCTCAACTGTGAGAGGGAGATTCGAAGTCAGTGACGCCGACCCCCCTTCTAAAACCCCCACCCGCATCTCCTCGTTCGTGCACCAGTGCGTGAGCCGTGCATCTGTACGCGCCCCCTGCACGTGACGTCCCGACTGTTGCCACCGCCGAATGGAATTGACATCCACGCATCATTGGTCAAAGTAATGAGGAACGAGTTGCACCGAAAGAAAACTTAGCCAGCCGGAATAGCAACCGAACCTTCTTCCAGTGCCTGCCTCTCTCTCTCTCTATCCTCTCTCTCTCTCTCTTCACGGCAGGCGTTTGAAGCCGCCGCAATTCCGACTCTCTCCGACCCCCCTGTTCTGGGTCTCTCTCTCTCCCGCCCCCATTCCTTCGTGTCTTCCATCCTCTCGCAAATTTTCTCCCCTCTATCTCCTCTCCTTTTTGGGACGTGCAGACAGTTGTATTTTGTGGCTGCCGTCCTCCCCCCCCCCCCTTGGTGTGGAGATAGTCAGACGAATCTCCTTCGGATTTGTTTGGATCTTCATGCATAATATCCTCATTTGGTGGCTGACATCGCCAGGTAGTGTGCGTGTGTGGAGAAAAACAGCGAGGGAGATGTGGTCCGCTCTCATTATGAACGAGATCCCACGAGGATTGGACTGCCTGGCGGAATCTGGCGTAACTTCGTTGCGGAAATTTCATAATAGAGATAGTGCCTGGATTCTTAGTCTCGGAGAAAAAAAAACCTTCAGATCCGTGCTTCCTGTGATTTAATGTCGATTTTAATAAATTATATTACCAATGGCACATCAAATGAGATTGGTTGGTTGTTTTGGGATTATATGGTGCAAGGGCCATATTTGATCAAGATGCGCCAAACGCAATGCAACAACGAGGGAGGAAAAAAAAGCAAGTACAAGGGTAGGCTAGGGTAAAACAGAAGGGAGGACAGATCTCGGGGTTGTGATGCCGGTGCACACTTGAAGATATGCCCTAAGGGCCAAATGAGATTGCAAAGACATATATGCCAAATTAGATTTTCGAATAGAGGTTTCCTTATTCATTGTTCTGTTCCATATTGACATGTTCAGACTCCATGTGGTTCATATGAGGTACCGCGTCCATCAAGATCTGGTCAATTTTGCTAGTGATAATATACCTCGTCAAGACAACCACTAGGAGGGTTAATGTCAATAGTTCTCCATTACTTAGTTTTTAAATGCCAAAGTAATTGTCTACCTAGTCAATGCTCTATACCTCAATTGGAATTGTCAGAAATATTTTATACTCATTTCATCGGGTATTTGAATGATATGACTATCTCAATCTCGTGTTCTGTATTTTTATATATATTCAATGATATCTACTTCTTTGTACAGATGGTATAACTCGAAATTAAACCTCCTTCGCCGTACTCCATTTGTCTGTACGCCACCAAATATGCTTCGTAAAATACTTTTCTCAAAGATCTGCAGTGCATTTTTGACACTCAAAGTCATAGTCCGATTCTGAGGTATAGATAGTTAGGTAGAGTCTTCAAGAACTCTAATCTAATATGAAGTCTAATATGGCTTCAAGTAAGTTCTTAGTCTAAAGAAACGACGATGAGAAGCAGTCCTTCGCTCAATTTTTGGTCTTATGTCATTTCCGATGCTTCTGTGCCCAAATAGAGCTCTCAACTTTCTCAAATTATTATGAATCAATATCCAAATAAGGATTGACGGATGGCGATATGGAGTATTTCGTCTTGAAAATATCAGTCAAGAAAAAACATGACAACAGAAGACCGTTTCCATAAGCTTTATTTTTCACTATGCGTTTAATCGTTGGTTTTCATCAGCGAGTTAGTTTAATCGCGAGGTGCATCTCTTGACAGAAAAATAAGTTGTACTCCTCTTGGGAGGTATCAAAGAAATCCAGTCTAAGTCCTCGGGTAGCAAAATATAACGTAGGGCTTACCAAACTCCCAAATTAAAAAGCCCCTGGGTTATGCAAGTCTTTGCCTTGAATCCCGGTCAGGGCATGGTTGCAAGCAGTCGCTTGGAATCCATTTTATTACTTAGGTTAGTTGGTTGGGTTTTTGGCTCAAGATCCCTATTTGGACAACGTCAAATAAATAAACATACACAAAGGAATTTTTTTCAGACACGGAAGGGAGAAAATACAAGAATCGAACCTGTGTCCCATTCAACCCGTTACTTGCTAGAGCAGTGGACGAACCCATTGAGCATGGCGACCTCTTAATACGAAGAATCCGAAGTAATTCTTGTCGACGTGGTATGGAAGTTGGAAGAGTGGGGTGCCAGCTCGATATGACCTCGTCATCTGACCGTGGTTCAAAATTACGTGATGTCCTCAGATCTTTCCCTTGGGGACTGATCCTGGATCATCGTCAATAGCCCGTTGTGTTGCTCTAGTGTGACGTTAATTAAAATACCAACCTTGATGTGAAATGGTGGTCACAGAAATGAGATAGATGCCAATGTAGAAATTTCACCACGAGCACTGCAAGCTTAAGCAAGACCAGGCTATAAATGGTAGGATGAATAATAGCGATAAGGCCCTATCCGTTCCCCGTTTTAAGATAACGATTAGGGTTCAAGTAAGGATGACTTGAAAGAAACCTACCTTCGGCTACACGTGTATGCTGTGAAACCTGTCAACCTGCTGTGGACAGGTCATGTCTGACTTTCGTTTTCACGACGATCAAGTGAAAAACGAATCTTGCCAATTCCTGCCGAGACTAGCTAAAAATGGTCTCTCGGCGCATTCTCCAAATCCGTAATGATTTCAGCTATTCGGAGCGGAGGGCCCAACTAAAAAGATATGGAATGGGTGATCCCTTTCATATTTTACTCCCCTTCCTATCTGATTTGTTTATTCAGAATAAAACGATGAATTTTTCAGACCTCATCAGAAAATAGCCTAATAAAACGTTTTCGTAATGCTCAGGTTAATCAGAAATAAGAACAATGACATTTTAAGTATCATTGACCATTAATTACAAATAAGGACCAAGATAGGAGAAAAAGGCAATCCATTTTCATTTAGGTAGGTAGTTGAAACAACGTCGCTCTGGAGCAACACAACTGGCTATTGTCGATGGTCCGGGATCAATCCCCAAGAGAAAGATACGAGGAGAACACGACGTAATTTTGAATCACGATCAGATGACGAGGTCAGAACCTGATCTGGAACACAATACCACGCCAAATGTGAGAACATTTGAGGTCAAGGCATATTTAACGTGCACCAGCCCTGTGTACATGACAATCCTAGGTTGGACCTAGTTTCGAACTCGCAACCCTTCGATTGCTAATCAGTTACTCTCCCAACCGGGCTACCGGTAATTCAAGTATGTTTGATGAGTGAACTGGATACTATGCAACGAAAAATGTAAAATACACTGCTGGCCACCCAAATTGCAACACCAAGAAAGACAAGAGATATCACAACAAAATTTATTTTGTAGATAATATGTTGACCAAGTATCAAATGATTAAATTTATAGACTTCTGTGAAGTGTGGTTCCTGCCAAAATCAGTGGCCAGAGTAGCCGCCATTGTTGGAGATCACCGCTGCCACACGCCTCGGCATTGATTCAAAGAGACTTTGGATGTGTTCTTGGGGTACAGCAGACCAAGCAACTTCCACACGTTGCCAAAGTTGATCTGGTGTGGCAGCTGGGGATGTATTCTGGGTCAATCGTTGAGCAACCATGGACCACATGTTTTCTATCGGCGAAAGATTCGGAGAGCGAGCTGGCCAGGGAAGCAATTCAATCTGGCGATTGACGAAGAACCCTTGGACAATGCGTGCCACGTGTGGTCGCGCATTATCCTGTTGAAATATGGCTGTGGGCAAGCCCTGAAGGTAAGGAAGGACAACTGGCTCCAACACCTCGGAGATGTAGCGCTGGCTGTTTAAAGTACCGGCAATGCGTACTAGAGGAGTGCGAGAGTGATATCCAATACCGCCCCATACCATAATACCCGGTGCAGGACCAGTGTGGCGGTGCATAACGCAGCTGTTCAGCATCCTCTCTCCACGGTGTCTCCAGACTCGAATCCGACCATCGTGGTGTTGCAGACAGAAGCGTGACTCGTCAGTAAAGACAATTTCATTCCATTCTGCCGTCCACATCCTTCTTTCATCGCACCATTGGCGGCGGAAACGTCTGTGGTTCTGCGTCAAGGGTAGACGAAGCAATGGACGTCTTGCGGACAGACCACTCTGCTGTAAACGGCGTCGAATGGTACGCGCAGACACTGGATGATGCGGTACAGACTGAATGTGCTGTGCTATGGTTCGTGATGTGGCTGAGCGATCCGTCACTGCCATACGCACAATATGCCTGTCATCACGTGAAGTGGTGCACTGAGGTGGATGCGATCGAACACGTCGGTCCGTCGTACCCTCCTGCATCCAACGATCACATATCCGCATTACAGTTGTTTGGTTTCGTCCAACACGACTACCGATTTCCCTGAAAGATAATCCACAATCTCGGTAGGCCACTATCCTTCCTCTGTCGAACTCGGATACTTGATCAAAAGATGATCGCTGTTTTCTACGAGGCATAATTGATCGTTGTTTTTTTGAAAAAAACCACAAGAAAAACACAATTGCCGTACTTGAAATCGTCGAAATCTCCAAGCCTTAAATAGCGCTTTGAAGTGGCGCCACAGGCGCGCGTGATGTGCGTCTGCGCTGAAATTCTAATCATTTGCATATCTCACCTCCGCTAATGCATGTTGTAAATTTCATATTGTTTGCATGCTTCCTTCAGGGTGTTGCATTTACGGTGGCCAGCAGTGTACATGAATTTAAATGATAAATAATAATATTTTACTATCGCACTTTCGGGAATACGTTCACATTAATCAGTAAGTACTGCTTCAAATTTGAATTTTCGTCTGTAAGACAAATCGGGAGAAACGAAACATACAACGCCCCGACGCGTAGTAAAACGCATGACTGTACGCTTCTCCTTCCGTAATCTATCCCAGAGGTGAAGCAACATTTACGGTACAAATATTATGTTAGTCTCCACGACATTCTAATGGACTTTACTTTTTGGTTCTATAGTGTATAACGATTTTTCCACGGACCCTAAGTCGGTACATAGGCCTATCGAACAGTTGTAGTGCGCAGATGCTACAGTTTGGTGTTTGATTGGTTTTATGGCGCAAGGGCCATATTAGCCATACTGCGCCACACGCAAGGCAGACAACGTCGAGTAATGACATACACATTCACAAGAAAGTTTTACTAAAACAGAAGAGAGAAATACGCCCTAGGAGGAATCGAACCCGAGCCGCCTGCAATAGGTTGGTGAAGTTAAGAAATGAATGAAACGTGAATTTTTAACCCTCCAAGTGGTTTCGCAAGATATCTCGTCCATCGAGATCCGACCAATTTTGCTAATGACGGTGTTGGGTTTTATCGATTGAAGACAGAGTTTTATACATTAAAAATCAATTTTATTACGTAGCCAAGTCTTATGGTTTAAAAACATACAAGAAGTCTGATCAGATCATGATCCCCAATCTTTCTTCAATTTTATACATTCAAAGATTTACATTCTTCAAAGTAGGGCCGCGGTGGCCCGGTTGGAAGAGCAACGGACTAGCAACCGAAGGGTTGCGAGTTCAAATCCAGCCAAACACCGCCGTGTACAAAGGGGGCTGGTGCACGTTAAATCTGTCGTGGCCTCAAATGTCCTCACGTTGGCGTGGTGTGGAAGTTTGGAGAGTGGGGTGCCAGCTCAGGTGTTGCCTCGTCATCTGACCGTGGTTCAAAATTACGTGGTGTTGTCCTCGGATCTTTCCCTTTGGGATTGATCCCGGACCGTCACCAATAGCCCGTTGTGTTGCTCCAGTGTGACGTTAATTGAAATTCCCCCTCCTCCCCCTACATTCTTCAAATTTATGTGCCCCACACGGCACTATAATTGGAGGTTTGAGACCGATTCCAACATGCGGCCCCATCGGTTGTAAAACCTCAGCAGATGTATTACAATTCAATATATATATTTATATAAATCTAACAAAATATTTTTCTAATAATATTTTTAAATTTATTTAACAATAAAGGCTTTGTTAAAAAGTCAGCCAAATTATTTTCCGATGAAATATAATTTACGTTAAATAGTTCATCTTTTATTAATTTACGAATAAATTTGTACTTGATATCAATATGTTTAGTTTTCTGATTTTCCTGACTATTTTTTGAAAAATAGATAGCAGATTGATTATCACAATATACTTGGGGTCTTATGTAATCACACAAACTTAATTCATTTACAATTCTACTAAACCAAATAACTTCTTTAGTGCAATCGGTTAGTGCAATAAATTCAGATTCCATTGAGCTAAGAGCTATGCACTTTTGTTTAGAAGATTTCCATGATATTGGGATGTTACCAAAATAAATTAAATAGCCACTGCTTGAATGTCTGTTTGTGAGACCACATCCCCAATTTGCATCAGAAAAAGCAATCAAATTTGAACTTTTTACATTGGAAAGATTAATTTTAAAATCCTTTGTAAGAAAAACATAGTTCATAATATCAACAACGTAAGACCAGTGTTTGTAAGTATAACCATTACAAAACTGAGACATATTAACAGCAAATGCAATATCTGGTCTGGATCTATCTGACAAAAACGATAAACATCCTATTAAGGAACGATAGGGAAATTTCCTCATTAAATCATTTTCAATTATTGCTTCCTCTTTAACCTTATCAGGTAAGTTACAACCAATTTTAAAAGGTAAATTCACAAAACTTTTAGGAAGATCTTTGAATTTTGACATTAATTTTTCAATGTAGGTAATTTGATGTAAATAAATCGAATTTTCAATCTCTTGAAAGTTTACGCCTAACAAATATTTAGTTTTACCTAGGACTGTAAGATCCAATTTTTTGTCCAATAATTCGATTACTTCATTTATCAAATGTTCTCTTTTTGAAAACAAAACCATATCATCTACATAAACAATTAAAATTACATCTTTAAATTTGTAGACACAATTACACCAATTTAACTGAGAAAATCCTAATTTAGTTAAAATACCGTCTAATTCCAAATTCCATTCTCTGCCACTTTGATGCAGACCATATATAGCCTTTTCCAATAGACATACTTTGTTTTCGGATCCTTTCAGCACAAATCCTTTTGGCTGTTTCATGTATATAGTATCCTTAAGGTGTCCATATAAATATGCACTTTTCACGTCAACTTGACAGTGATACCAACCCAACATAGAAATCAATAGTACAAACAATAATCTAACAATAGAAAAATTCACAACTGGTGAAAAAATATCTTTAAAATCAATGCCGGGTTTTTGCTTAAAACCTTGAGCAACAAGACGAGCTTTATACCTTTTAGGTATATTGTTTTCGTCCATTTTTATGCTGTACACCCACTTACTTCCAATTATGGTTGTATTTGGGGGTGTGTCCACTAATTTCCATACTTGCCTATCCTTCCTTATCTGAATTTCTTCATTCATGGCAGTATTCCATTTAATTTTATCCTTACTTGCTTGCGTTTCTTCATAACTTTTGGGGATTTCGACATTGTAACACTGATCATACATGTCGTACATTTGTTGGTCTAAAAAATTAGATTCATCACTAGAAGTAGATGGCACATTAGAAATATCCACATTAGGATGTTCAGTTTCTGGCTTAAAATTGAAATTTACAGGATCAAACCTAATCTTATTTTTAGTACAGTAGTTTTTAATATCATTTAAAGATCTCATTCTCAAATTTTCAGGAGAATAATAGTATACATCTATTCTATTGCTTTTATTTCTAGGTTTTTCGATTCTTCGCCAATTTGAAATGTTAAGACATTTTAAGTCCTCAGTTTTAACTAAATCTTTAGAATCTAAAACTCGAGTTTCACTTTCCGATTTTACTTTTTCATTTGATTGATAAATAGGAATATCAGAATTAAGATCGAAAGAAACGTATTCAAAATTTTTACCAAATAGTACATCAACAGCTTTCTTACTTTCGTCGATATGAACATGGACTGTTTCAACTATTCTCTTCTCGTTTGGGATGTATATTCTGTAACCTTTAGTTTTCAAACCATATCCTGTCAAAATACCAAGTTTTGCTCTGGGTTGTAATTTATTTCTCTGTATTTTAGGAATATGAACATATGCCAAAGAGCCAAAAATTCTAAAATGTTTTACTGATGGTTTGAAACCAGTCCATATTTCGTTAGGAAATATACCCTCAGTTAATTTGTGTTCGCATCTATTTTTAGTGTGAATAAATGCTAAAAGTGCTTCTGACCAAAATTGTGGTTGTAAACCACTGTCCTGAAGCATAGCTCTGACACAATCCATGGCTGTTCTATTGAACCTTTCTGCAACGCCATTTTGTTCAAGGGTATAAGTTGAAGTTCTTTCGATTTTTATTCCTAGATCATTTAAAAACTTTTTAAATTCTTTGTGACAAAATTCTAAACCATTGTCAGTTCGAACACATTTTAACTTAACATTTAGCTGTCTTTCAGCTTTAACCAAGTATTTTTTAAAGTAATCAAAAACTTCATTCTTATTTCGAATAATATAAACAGTTACTTTACGTGAAAAATCATCAATAATAGATAAAAAGTATTTGTTTCCACCTAGAGAGTTAACTGGAGCAGGACCCCACAAATCCATATGGATCCTTTCCAAAACATTTTTAGTTTTCCTTTCGTACATATAGTTTCTTTTTAAGGATATTCTAGTGGATTTAGCAATAGCACAAATCTTACAATTTTTATCTATATTCTTGCAATTAAGTTTTTCAATTCCTTTTACACAATTAATTTTACTCATATTTTCAATTAAGGGCATGTTAACATGACAAAACCTACGGTGGGCTTTTTCTAGATCTAAACCAGTTACATATGTATAATTTTTAATCTTGGGATAACCTTTTAAGATATACAATTTTCCAATTCTGGGAACAGTAAACAAATATTTATTATAACTATTATAAATAATCATTTTGTTATTTCCCCATTTAATTTGGTTTCCCACAAGGTCAATACGAGCACCACTAATTAAATTTTTTCTCATATTAGGCGAGTATAATACATCTTTTAAAGTTATATCATAATTTCTGTTTCTATCTAAAACTGTAAATTGAATATCACCCATACCTAATACTTCCGAGGTGCTG
Organism: Meta bourneti; assembly: GCA_933210815.1. Taxonomy (NCBI): domain Eukaryota; kingdom Metazoa; phylum Arthropoda; class Arachnida; order Araneae; family Tetragnathidae; genus Meta; species Meta bourneti. Next base: position 88,038,366 of record OW119929.1, read on the forward strand.
TCCTTGTCTCCGACTAGGATCTTCTGTGGTGGTAGTTTTCTGAATGTCGTAAACATATCACGTTCTTTACAGAAGTGAGCAGTTGCAGCAGAATCAATGAGAAATTCCCTCGGTCTTTCATTTGGAAAATTTGAAACTGCATAGGCACGTTGAAGATCAGTTTTTGGATTGTCCTCCATATAAAATAATTCACCACCAGGTTTCTGCCGATTGCATTTCTTGAAGCACTTCGATTCGTAATGTCCCGACTTTTTGCAGTAGTTGCAGAATGGTCGCGGCCCCATACGACAAACTGTCGACTTTCTTGGGCTTGAAGGAATTAATTCAGGGTCCAGTACGCATCTGCTGTGATCAGGAGTAGACGCCCGTGTCTCCTTGTATCTAGATGACTTGTTTCTTGTAGCATAAGCATCGGCCACGATACTTAATTTTGTGTCTTCGTCCTTCCGCTTCAGGTCGATCCGGCTGGATTCTGTTATTAAATGTTTAGACAAATTGTCTAGCGTGAACTCGTTGTCATCCATCCTGTATAGCAGTTGTACCAGATTATCGTATTCGTGAGGCAAATGTCTTATTAGTTGAAAGCAAACTAAGAGGTCTGGGATTTCGAATCCACCTTCTTTTATCTGTAACAGCTTCTCATGCACTCGTTTGCAGAAGAGTCCAATGGATTCGTCCTCCGGCTGGTAGCGGATTGAAAAGAACTCGTCCACAAGGCCTGCCAATCGTGCTCTAGATGCTGGTTCAAAGTTGGTCTTTAATATATCCCAGGCTTCCTTACCGTCCTTAGGGCCGCGGTGGCCCGGTTGGAAGAGTAACGGACTAGCAACCGAAGGGTTGCGAGTTCGAATCCAGCCAAAACACCGTCGTGTACAAAGGGGGCTGGTGCACGTTAAATCTGTCGTGGCCTCAAATGTCCTCACGTTGGCGTGGTGTGGAAGTTTGGAGAGTGGGGTGCCAGCTCAGGTGTTGCCTCGTCATCTGACCGCGGTTCAAAATTACGTGGTGTTGTCCTCGGACTTTCCCTCTGGGATTGATCCCGGACCGTCACCAATAGCCCGTTGTGTTGCTCCAGTGTGACGTTAATTGAAAATACCAAAAAAATACCTTACCGTCCTCAGTAGATGAAATCAAGACTTGATATTTTCTGTCTATGCCCTGGTAGATAGTTGTGTATGTCCTCTGCTTCCTATAACGATAGTCTTTTTTTTCTTGTTCTGGAGCATCTTCCAATAATAGAGGTTCCGTTTTAGTGATAAATTCCCAGCAGTTCCGATCCATTAGCAATACCTTCATGTCCGTCTTCCACGTGGCATAGTTGAAATCCGATAACTTCGGGAAGGAAAACATGGACATTTCTTGAATACCCATCATACTGGAAACCGGTAGTGGCAGAATTCAGGTTCAGCTTAAGGTCTGAGGCCCATAACCAATTGTTGGGTTTTATCGATTGAAGACAGAGTTTTATACATTAAAAATAAATTTTATTACGTAGCCAAGTCTTATGGTTTAAAAACATACAAGAAGTCTGATCAGATCATGATCCCCAATCTTTCTTCAATTTTATACATTCAAAGATTTACATTCTTCAAATTTATGTGCCCCACACGGCACTATAATTGGAGGTTTGAGACCGATTCCAACAGACGGGATACTTCGCCATCAAGATATTGCCGTTTTATTACGATGACGAAATCAAGATCTGGTCATTTTTTTTCCTAATGACGAGAAAATTCAGCCATCAAGATCTAGTCAGTTTTGTTGATGACGAGAAACCTCGTCGACACAACCACCAGGAGGGTTATTTTAAGACCATGATCACCCAGCCTACTCATAGGGTGTAAGGCTACACGAGAGGTGTCCAGGTAAACCTTTACCAGACCGCATAATTTCCTCAGGGCCCTTAGCCCAACCGGACAATCAAAATACAATTGATCATACGTAACATATACAAGGTACAAAATAAACAGGATATGAAGATCGGTCATAACTACAGAAGTCGTCTACATCTAGTAGACTAAATAAGAATACATACATAAACAATAAACTAAATGATTGAAATAAACAAAAGTAATATTACAAGGACATCGCATCTCACAGGACAACTTAACTGCTTAGAGACTAGTGATTATAAAATTTACGAAGTGAGCATAGAAATCAGACAATGGGAAACGTAAGCATAATAATGAAACATGCATACACATACATAAATATATCTACATCCATACATACACCGCATACATATCTATAACCGTTAGAATTATACAATGCTTTCGGTTAAATATTTGGAAATTTTTATACAGTTCAGTCTACAATAAGAACTACTACTTACTAAATTACTTAAAATAAGAGAGTTAAAATTCTCAAACAATTCCTGGAAAAAGTATCACACTTCTACATATTTTGAACAATACTATTATATAATTACGTAGAATGAGTAAGCTAATTGCTCACTGAATATATCAAATAATCTTAGCTTAGAAAAAAAATGATAGATACAGACACACGACCTCCTGTTCCACGTTGACACACACACATATTATATATATATATATATATATATATATATATATATATATATATATATATATATATTCGTAAAATGCGAAAATATCGGAGTAAATATGGATACAATGGTTCAAAATCACTTGTGGAGAATCGTAGGACGAAGGTAAAACATTGTGCATATGCAAAACAGTTCAGTCGACGTCGACATGCGCAAAGCACCGGCGCACGTCGGAACGAGTATAAAAAGGCCTCGAGCGGCATGGCCAATTTAGACAGAAATTTCGAAATTCCTGTGGTGCGGAGCGTTAACAATCAATAAGGACGAAAGATGTCACAAAGATGCCAACTGGACATGTTTGTGAAGGGACGAATTATTGGAAAGCTGGAATCCGGTCGATCCCAAACCGAAGCGTCGAATTCTGAATGTGCCTCAGTGTGGGATCTCCAGACTGTGGAAGAGGTTTCAAACCACTGGAGATGTTACCCGACGACCAGTACTAGGTCGGCCAAGGTTAACAACCACTTGGCAAGACCGATATTTGGCGATAACAGCGCGACGTCAGAGGAACCGTTATGCCAGACAATTGACTTCAGCCCTGACAGCCGCCACAGGAGTCATAGTTTCGGGACAAACTGTTTACAGGAGACTCAGATATGTTGGTCTCTATGCCAGACGACCAGCAGTTTGCATACCCTAACGTCTGCACAGAAGCACGCGCGTTTACAGTGGAGTTTGGAACATCGGCAGTGGAGTCGATAACAGTGGGGTAATGTCATGTTCAGTGACAAGTCCAGATTTAGTCTGCAAACTGATTCTCGTCGTACCACGATCTGGTCAGTGCGTGGAATGCATTTTCACCCGGGAAACATCAAGGAAATACATAGTTTTCCTTCGGGGGAATCATGGTCTGGGCAGACATCATGCTGGACTGCCGCACAGACTACCACATCTTTGACAGGGGGTCTGTTACCGGTCAAAGATACAGAGACTAAGTCCTTGAGTCTACCGTTCGCCTGTTTCGAAGTGCTGTCGGTCCTGGTTTCATATTCATGGATGATAACGCGCCTCCTCACCGTGCAGCCCTGGTCGACGCCTTCCTTCCAAGTGAAGATATCCACCGCATGCAGTGGCCTGCCAACTCTCCTGATCCTATAGAGCATGTTGGATATGCTCGGGAGACATATTGTAGCCCTCCTTCACCCACCAAGCTCCATTCCGGAATTGAAAACTGCTCTCCGTGAGGCTTGGAATTCTTCGAGCACACAACTCATCCATACCCTCATCGAAAGTATGGGAAATCGTTGTGCAGCATGCTTGGCTACCAGAGGTTCCCACACACCTTATTAAACTTCAGCAGCATATTGTTTTAATCATTCCGTTTCACTAAAGTTGACACTCGTATTGTGAACCTTTTCCTTTCAACCCTCTTCTTTGGATAATAAAAGCCATTATTATCCTTGTTTTGCTTTGTTTTCTTCTTTAACCCTATTACACCTGCATACCGCGTTTCCTTCCATTCCAATGTGGATTTTCTGAAATATTCACATAAACAGCAATTGCGCTTAACTTTTGGACATGAGTATATATATATATATAATTCAAAATTACAAACTAAAACAAAGAGAAATCCAAAAATTTTAAAATTAAGAAATTTAAGAAAATTTCGAAAAAAATGAAAATCCTCATTTTTTTCGAAATTTTCTTAAATTTCTTAATTTTAAAATTTTTGGATTTCTCTTTGTCTTAGTTTGTAATTTTGAATAATTTTTTTTCGAAATTTTCTTAAATTTCTTAATTTTAAAATTTTTGGATTTCTCTTTGTTTTAGTTTGTAATTTTGAATTATTTTACTGTCCATGTTGTGTCTGCAGCTTTAGCGTGCATACATGGACAGTTCTGCCTTCTGCTTTCTGGATTCTGCTTAACTATTTTTAACCCCCAATTTTTTGGCTTTTTACTGGTCTGCTTTTTGATCTTTTGGCATTTTGCTGGTCTGCATTTCTAGTATTTTACGTTTTAATGTTTTGTATATTTTGTAAGTTTGATTGTTTTTTATTATATATATGTATATATAGCATATAACTGGTCAATTCAGTGAAAATATTTGAATTTTTTATGGCTCCCCAGCAGATTGGGGCCACTCTTTAGGAATCATTGCATTGCACATATCTTGTTAACTACAGATATAGTAAACAGTTTTACGGAGTTTACTAGAGTGAGTCGAAAAAACCGAAATTTTTCTGATTAAATCGTTATAGTGCAGAAAACCTAAACGTAACGCAGATAAAGGTGGGTAGGCAGATAATTAACGTCGCCCTGGAGCAACACAACGGGCTATTAGCCATGGTCTGAAATCAATCCCGAAGGGAAAAAATCCAAGGACACCTCGCAATTTTGAATCACGGTCAGATGAAGAACAACACTATAGCTGGCACCTCACTCTCCAAACTTCCACAAACTCTACCAACTGGGCTACCGCGGGCCCCCAGGGCACAGAGAGCTCCTCAAATGTCTATGACAGCCAGAAGGTCTGATCTAAACATCCACATCTGCATTTCTAAATAAATTAATTTTTAGTTATTTCTTAAGTTAATTTATATTTAACGAATTAAGCTATCACTATCCCCGAATTCTTCCCAGAACAGCGCAACATGGATACTTGAAACATATTGAAATGTCGAGCCTTTAAAATAGTAGACTTGAGGAATAGAAAAAAGGGAACTAACACACTTGCTCCGCCGTTTATTGCATTTTATATCGCGTTTCTGCAGATTTTTCCGCCTTCCCCAACTTAGGACTATCATCTCTCCTTAAATGGTGAGTCCTATTTATGCGCTTTATTATTACTTCGCTTTTTTTCCTCCCTCTCTTCGTAAGAGAGAGGGAACTTTCCCTCAGATCTTAATTTAGCAGTCGCCGCACAGATGTTATTGAGTCCGAAAGAGCCCGAGTAATTAATTCAAAAACAAGGAAAGAGAGAGAGAGAGAGAAAGTTGCGGCCAAAGAAAAATGAAGAGAAGGGGCAAGGAAATTGAGAAATGTCGGAGAGAGGGAGGACTCTTTAAAAATGTGCCGTGGTACGGAATGAAAATTTAAACGATTTTTTCTTTTCTCTCTTTCTTTTCCAGTGGTCTACTTCCCCCGATCTATCTGTTCTTTCTGCCTTCGATCCTAATTAGAAATCCATGGAATTTTCGGGTTCTTTCTTTTCCTCTCTTTTTGTGGATAGATGAAACTCGGTGCTGCGTTTCGAGGGGCTTCTTTTGCAAGTTATGTGTGTGTTTACTTCGCCCTCCTGCAGAAAGTGGGTATCGAGATATTTTAATTTGATTTCCTGCCTCCTTTCTTTCATCTTTCGCTGGCACGGTCGTCTGCTGGAGATGAGGGGGAATTACTTTGAATGCGGAATGGAATCACTTACATCGGTTAGTGGTGTTCGGATTTCGAACACTCGGAGGGTCTTTGGGGCGACGAATTATGTCTATCGCAGCGTGAAGAGTTTTTAAGTTGTTTGACTCGGCGCCCTTGGCTGTGTGTGTGTGCTGCGGACTTTCATATGCGTAGCACCTGCGAGTTTTCTGAATTAAACACAAAAAGACTGGTAAAACGAGACGATCGGTTAGCGGCGTAACTACGCTTGCTGTCACGCGCTTACGCGGGATAAAAGAAACTTATAATTCAAAAAATATTACCGGATGACCTTTTTTTATACTTGAGTATGCACCGTTTGACTGATATAGCGGATCTTTCCCTTTGGAGGTTGATCCCAAACCGTCGCCAATACCCTGTTGTGTTGCTCCAGTGCGACGTTAATTAAAATACCTACCTATCTTGACTGATGTAGTGGTCATATAGCTCTTTCTGCCGCCCAGTAGATGGTTGGTTTGTTTTGTTCACACTTATTGAGTATTTAATCATTTTGGTCCTGTGCATCTGGTTCTATGGCAACCAGACCAAAATGATACCATTCAATAAGCGTGGACGAAATAATTAAGTCATTAAAATGGTATTTTAATCAACGCCACACTGGAGCCACCCAACGGGCTATTGGTGACGGTTCGGGATCAGTCGCAAAGGGAAAGATCCGAGGATAACACCACGTAATTTTGAACCACGGTCAGACGACGAGGCAACACCTGAGATGGCACCCTACTCTCCAAACTCCCACGCCACGCCAATGTGATCCCATTTGATGCCTCGATTAAACGTGCACCAACCCTCTTTCTACATGACGGTCTTTGATTGGATTCGAACTCGCAACCCTCCGGTTGCTAATCGGTTACTCTTCCAACCGGGTTACCACGGCCCGCCCAGTCGGTCACGGGTTCGAATCCCAGTTTGCAAGCGCATGGATGTTAGTGATTGTCCTTGTAAGGAGTAGCGGCGGCTACTCCTTACAATCCGATGCCGATGTTAACTAAAATACTTACCTACTTGAAGCACTTTTGTTTTGAGATTTTATTAAAATTCTTATACATCATGACAGATATTGAGCAGGAGACCTTAGAAATCGAGTAGCCGCTTAAGTACTCAATTTTAGGACAAATAATGTAAAACTATTTCGCTCAATTAGAATCAAACTTTAGAGTTTCCGGAATCAAAGCCGAGCAAACAATGTTAGATACTTTGGCAGCTGCGCTGGATCCGCAAACACTTTCCCATGCCACAGATCTAATTCATGCACTACGTAGGACCTTTCCTTATGCTACATTAAAAAATAGACTCATCGCTGAATTTGAGCAACCTCAGACTAAGAAAAAAAACGTTGTTTGAAGATTTGAATAGGGTGATAAATGTCTCCTTACTGCTGCGCCAAATGATTGAATTAAGATGGGGTCACATCTATGACACTTTCCTTAAACATTAATGGATTAGTAGATTGCCAGCTAATGTGCAAGCCATCTTGTCTGTAAGTTCTGAAGAATTAGCTCAATTATCCGAAATGGCCGATCGTGTTTTAGATTGTAATATGAATACAGCTGTTTTTGTTTCACGCGAGGCGATTAAAAATACTTCGCATGCAAATAAAGTGGATGATTACTACCTTTTAGAGCCCAGACAACAAGCAACCAATATAATCCAGTACTTGTCTAACCACACAGGTTCAGGAACTTTCAGCGCGTTTTTATCGAGTTCGGAATATGCTGGATAGCCAATACAAGCTTCCGACATCGATTTGGAGGTATTTCAGATTTCTGTAAAAATGTAACTAGCGGAACTAAGAAGTTTTGATTCCATCATAAATTTGACGAAAGGGATGAGAAATGCGTCCCTTGTTTGTATACTCAAAAATACTAGAAAAACCGGCAGAAATGGAGACTATTTCTGATCGCCCAATTGTTAGTCACGGATTATATATATCACCGACAGAACACGTTTTTTATAGAGACTGGTAGTGATGTCTCCTGCTATCCAAAATCATTTGTCTAAGGCTTCCGCATATGATCTTGATTTATTTGCTGCAAATGGATCACAAATCAAAACTTATGGCTCTAAACTGCTCACTTTAGATTTTAATTTTCATCGAAACCTTTGAGAAACCTCTGGGAAACACATCTTTAGGTGTCTATGGGCTTCACGAACCCGAGATACCCTAGTGATCCCATGGAATTTACTACCTCTGGTAAACAGGGGGGTCGCTCAACAATCTTTCTCTATTTCTCAACATGCTCTCTTTTCACAATTACTTAACATCGTCCTGTGTTTGGTGCAGCTTGGCCCAAATATGGCCAAAACCAACAAACCAATTCACCGAAACCTTCAGTGACTGTTTATAATCAAAGTGAGTAATAGAGGCAGATGTTTTGAAACATTTTGGCTTCGTGGTGGATATCAGGCGACAGTCTATAACGGATTCCGTTTTAAAATGTGTTTGTAGACCCAGAGAGTATCAGGTAATACGGATAATGGTGACCTAAGTCCATGAATTATTGCTTTTCTAAAGCTTCAACTTTTTTTTGCTGTACCAATAAGAAAGAGGGTACTTTTAAACAGCTCTGCTATCGAATATAATACAAGGGGCCTCGATAGCCGGTCAGAAGATTAGCGGAATACTCGATACAACAAAAGACCGTCGTATACATTCGGCTGGTGCAAGTTAACCCTTTCGCCCCGACTTTTGCATGATTAAAATTTAACTCTGAAAAGTAGTTTAATTTAGTAGTTTAGTAGTTTGTGCTCTTTTTGACGGACGACCGTATTTTCGCGTTCTTTTTGTGTTTGCTTTCTCCCTTCCAGCATTTATGAGTTGCTCAGCTAAGGGGACCATGAATGATAATAGTGGTTCTGTTTTATGTTCCACATCATACTTCGTAATCCATGCATTCACAACAGAAATCATAACTAAGTTCCAAAAAATCTTTTTCTACCTCTTGTCTGATTTTCTGCCATGACCCTAAAAAGTAGCCATTTCATCACAGCGGTCAACTACATTCATGCACATATTGTAGTGGGAAATGGCTTCTGGGCAACTAACGTCTAATTTTGTACCATCTTTTTGTTTCCGAACCATGGTCACTCATTCATCAGAATGAATGGGCGTGCTCAAAAACATAAGTCCGCCATTTGCTATGTGAAAGTATTGCCAGGTTTCTTTAGTCATATTTTATTCCCTAATTCCTTAAGAACATTTAAAGCGTAAAACCCCATTCAAAAGTGGGATTTATTTACCCAATCTGATCTCTGGGACGTATATGCGCATTAGGCCCGAAAGGGTTAAATCTGTTGTGACCTTAAATGTCCTAACATTGTAGTGGTGTGGAAGTTTGGAGAGTGGGTGCCACCTCAGGTGTTGACCTAGTTGTAATTTTGAATTACGGTCACATTACGAGAGCAACACCTGAGCTGGTGTCCCACTCACCAAACTTCCACACCACGCCAACGTTAGGACATTTAAGGCCACTACAGATTTAACGTTCATCAGCCCCCCGTGTACACGACGGTCTTTGATTGGACCTAGTTTCGAACTCGCAACCCTCTGGTTGCTAATCCGTTGCACTTCCATCCGGTCTACCACGATCCGGTTTTTATTGTGAGATAAAACTCAATTTTGTGTTACTAATTAAGCTACACAAATATTTCTTTTCTTAACCTCCATCTTCGTTTTTCGGCTGTACCAATAGAAGGAAGGTATTTTCAAACATCTCCCCAATAAAATACAGCTTTTAAATCTGCCTTTGAAAAGAAAAATCTCTCACCGAGGCAAAGGAAGAAAGTCGCCGAAGTCAAGATATTACCCAGAATATTCTGCCCTCCACACGACGGAATCGGTTTAAAATCCCTCCGCATTTATACATCATTAGCACTTTAATGACCGACAGAAAAAGAGGTACGCCGAAAAGAAGAACCAGCACCCCCCCCCCCCCGCCCCCAACAACAGCACCACCACCAAAAAAAATATTATCTTCGCGTTTTGTAAAAACACCCACCTCCTCCCTCCCGTCTGCAAATTCCATTGTAACGCGATGAAGCCAGAAAAGCGACAATGAACATATTCGCTTTTCAACAATAGGGAGAGGGGGGTTACAAGCAGCAAAACACCTACATATCGCCCGCCGAAGAATACTTCGAATAGCGGAGCTCTACCCCTTCCACCATTCTTTTTTGCCACCTCACTCTTTTGTTATTCTTATTTTTGCTGCACCGTCTTTTCCCCTTTGTGTTAGCTTTCCTGGAGAGCGCGCAGGGGAAAAAAAAGTAGGACCACTGCAGGAAAGGCAACTGCGAAGGGTGCGAGGGGTGTGGATTCCGAAACGCCTTCTGTTTAATGAAGTGGATCGTCTGACGGGGTGGAGGAGGGGTGGGGTGGGCCTGCGAAGAATGTCCCGTCTGGATGCGGAACGTGCGGCCTCATCGTTTGAATATTTTACTGGCGATTAGACTCGCATTATATGCTAGTCACCTCTTTGTGCGAGAAGTTAAACTAACATTATTCTTGGGGTGGGGAGACTATGGCGAATCGACCCCGAGTTCCGACCCCTAGGGGAGGTGCTGGCTGAGCGAGAGGAATGTTTTTGCACTAATCAATCGGGGATGAACTTTCCAACTGTGGAATTCCGATTTGAACCGCTGCGAGCTTTGCAATAACGTCTACAACTGAAAGGATACAATCCAGAAATCAAAACTTCGACTGATATTGTTGCCCCATGAGATTTGTCAAGGGGAGGTGAATTAACACTCCAAATTATTTCGACGAGATACCTCGTCCAGGATGCGATCGATTTTGTTAACGAGATATCTCGTTCATCGACAAATGGTCAGTTGGTACCTCGTCGAGACAAAAATGCCTTATTATTACAAGGGCAATGAAGACCAAAGTAGAAAAAGTCTTTGCCTAAAACTGGTGACAGTTCGGAACAGATTTTTGCACAGGAGGCTGGTCACTACAGGGCAATTTTTGACGCGAAGAGGGTTAACGTCGCACTGGAGCAACCCAATGAGCTATTGGCGAGGGTCCAGGATCAATTCCAAAAGAAAAGATCCGAGAACACCTCTTAACTTTGAACCACGGTCAGATGACGAGGTCAACACCTGAACTGGCAAACATCCACACCACGTCAACGTGAGGACATTTGAGACCACGATAAATTTAACGTGCACCAGGCCCCACGTACACGACGGTTTTTAGTTGGATCTAGTTTTGAACTCGTAACCCTCTGGTTGCTAATCTGAGGTCTGAGGCTTGTCAGGTAAAAGAAAGTTTCGATTGGCCACATATGCATTAAAAATCAGATGGTTGAGTACTTTGTAGACATGAATTACCCCGAATATTGAGAATTTATAATTAACAGAAGGATTTGGTTGGTAATTAATTCATAGACGTCAAAGATAAGTATGGTGCGGTATGGTATGATAATTAATTAACATCATACTAGAGCAACATAACGGGCTATTGACGACGGTCCCGGAACAATCCCGAAATGAAAAGTCCGAGGACAACACCACGTAATTTTGAACCACGGTCAGATGACGAGACACCCCACTTGCACCCCACTCTCCAAACTTCCACACAACGCCAGCATGAGGACATTTGAGGCCACGACAGATTTAACCAGCCCCGCAACCCTCTTGTTGCTAGTCCGTTACTTTTCCAACCGGGCCACCACGACCCTCAAAGATAAGTAAACTGAGTATTGCTATTGAGAGGAGCTTCATAAAATGTGACCAATATGGTGACTAGTAGTCACGTGACTACTCTGGCAAAAATTGGCTTGATTGGTGGATTTGGCATTTATCGCCTTCTTTGGCGATACATCTCATGACAGGATAGATGTGTGAATGCGCATTTTTATTAAGTGGCGACAAAAATGGTGAAATCGGTAGTCTGTTACTATGTCGCGTGTACCAATCAAATGATGAATCAATGAATGGGCGTGTTCTCCGTCTTGTGCACCAATCAGATGATAGATATTCGTTTCAATCCGGCAAACTAAAGTAGTCTAAGGGCCATGTTTCTAATAGTTTGTGTCACATGATAGAATGCACATAAAAAGATCACCATTGCTCACTCTATGTTTATATTTCCTCTTAGGATCATATGGCGCAAAGCCCATATTTGGTCAAGCTGCACCAAATCAACAGAAATGAAAATTTGTTGGTGGCAGCTTTTCATCCTTGAAGACTATGTTTTGATAAGAGATTCTTTAGATCAAACAGTGGTATTACGTCAAAATAGATTTAGCACATCAGTACGTACTAGTGGTCGCCCAGTGGTCGAAATTCGACCATAATTCATTTAATTTTTAAGTTTGAACGTTAATAAGGTTCTTTTGTCAAAGAGTATATCTCTATATTCATTACAAATTATGCCAAATCTCATACTCCTCCGTGCGCGCAATGTGCTTAAAAAGGGGTACAAAGTTTTTTCTTCACGTATTAATATATAGATGTTTCACTAACGTACGGGGACAGAAATCGACATTATTTGTATATTGGCGAATGGCAGCAAACAGATATATACAATGTAAAATCAAACCCTATGGGGTTTTTAGTTTAAATTTAGATATGCTGGATTTTAGTTAGAGCTGCATAATATTGCTAAAGCCCTCGGAAGAACTCGTTGTTCTAGTGACATTCTTTAGCAGATTTATTACAGAAGCAATTAGAAAATGTAAGAAAGAAAATGTGAGCTAATGCTAAAATAGGTTTAGATGGTTTAGATGTAAGAAAACGCAGAATCGCATCGAGTTTGGAAGTATGAATAATTTTGACTAGTAACTACAAGAAATACTGTTTTGTATTTTTGATTAATTTTTATTTCATTTGATTGTATAAAATGTGCATATTGATAAATATATTTATTATAAATGTTTTTAAATAATCTATTAAAGGTAATGACACCACAGTAAATAGGTATGAAGAATTACGAAACTGTACCGCAGATTCTAAGCGCGGTTCTGCTAATTATATAAAAAAAAGTGATGCACACAAAAATTTAAAATTCGCAAAAAGGCAAAAGACAATTCAAAATCTATTGAAGCAGAAAAATAGAGAATATCTGAAAATTCCCAAAGAGATTATATGATTCTTTAGTTGACAAACTTCAGTACAGAAAAGGATCTCAAAAATCTATATCCTAAAAAGTATGAAGCATAGCTTTAAGAGTTAATTCTGGCAGAGGGTATTGAAATTATTTTCAGAATTCTGACAGATGGATAGTGGTCGGCCCAATGGCGATATGATTTCTTAAGTAAGGAATGTGATATTGGAAGTAACAGGAATTATATGTATCCTTTCAAGAAAACAGTTACGTTCCAACTACTTTTCAAAGTATTCAATTTTAAGTATGATGGTGATCTGAAAATATTCCTGAACAAATGTTTTAACGTTCTCCATAGTCACAAAATTTGTTTATAAATTTTACACGCAGGAAAGTCAAAGTTCTTTAAAAATATTTTCCAACCATACCACATTTTTACCATAAACGAATGGACGATTGATTCAGGGGATTTATTTTGAAGTTTGAGAACAGAAATTTGTCCCAAATAAACTATATTAGTACCTTGAGTATGACCCCTTTCTGAGCCCCTTCTAAATTAAACTTTTGGGTGTGCGCCTGGCACAAACACATAATGTCCTCGTACTTTCCCATCGGGATTGATCCCTGGCCGTCACCTATAGACCGTTGAGTTGCTCCAGTGTGACGTTGATTTAAATACCTACCTTGTATTACGCATATTCAAAACAGCATTTTATAAACACTTTTTTGTTGGACCAAGTAATTTAATAGTTTTATTTCAAGAGCAGACATAATCAATTTCAATGAAATTATGATTATCTAAATTCTAATTCTGTCTAGTTATGATTGTATCAGTGCCTCTTATGAGAGGTAGGTAGGTAGGTATTTTAATTAACGTCACACTGGAGCATCACAACTGGCTACTGGTGACGGTCCGGAATCAATCCCAAAAGGAAAGAACCAAGGACAACGCCTAGTAATTTTGAACCACGTCCAAACTTCAACTTCACGCCAACATGAGGACATTTGAGGCCAAGATAGATTTAACGTGCACCAGCCCCCGTGTACACGACGGTCTTTGACTGGACCGAGTTTCGAACTAGGAACCCTCCGGTTGCTAATCCGTTGCTCTTCCAACTGGGCTCCGCGGCTCATCATTTGGGCCAAATGCAACAGTCATTTATAGGTCATATTCAAGAAAGTGAACGGAAAGGGACTGCTCTAGAGATCCGAACGAAAGATAATAGTAATAAAATAAAAAGGGAATAATACTCGGGTTCCGCAATAGACTGGTGCACCACCCAATTTAAACACCTCCACTATTTTAAACAATTCACTTCAACTACGAAGATATATAAATAAATCTTATGCAACAGAAAGACAAAAAGAGTTTTTATTCAAAACCAGATAGATCTCCTTTTCAAAAATAGGAAATATCTCCACCATCTAATGAAAAAAGCAATATCACGTATTTTATAAAATCGCTGCTTACGAATTTAGTCAAATCCTCTCATCAGATGTCGTCATCTGAAAGTAGTTCAAAATCACATGGTGTTGTTCTCGATCTTTCCCTTTGGGATTGATTCCGGACAGTCACCAATAGCCCGTTGTGTTGCTCCAGGGTGACGTTAATTAAAATACCGACCTCTCATCAGAGGCACTGATAAAATCATAACTAGACAGAATTAGAGTTTAAATAATCGTAATTTCATTGAAATTGGATTTGTCTGCTCTTGAAATAAAACTATTAAATTACTGTGGTCCAATAAAAAGTGCTTATAAAATGCTGTTTTGAATATGCGTAATGCAAGGTGGTTACTTAAATTAACGTGACACTGGAGCAACTCAACGGTCGATTGGTGACGGCCAGGGATCAATCCCGATGGGAAAGGACATTATGTGTTCGTGCCAGACGCACACCCAAAAGTTTTATTTAGCAGGGGCTTGGAAAGGGGTCTATTCAAGGTACTAATATAATTTATTTGGGATAAATTTCTGTTCTCAAGCTTCAAAATAAATCCCCTGAATCAATCGTCCATCCGTTTATGGTAAAAATGTGGTAAGGTTGGAAAATATATTTAAAGAACTTTGACTTCCTTGCATGTAGAATTGTAAACAAATTTTGCGATTATGGAGAACTTTAAAACATTTGCTCAGGAATATTTCCTTATCACCATCATTTATACCATATTTAAAATTCAATACGTTGCATGGTGGTAGTTGGAACTTAACAGTTTTTTCGAACGGATATATGATTCCTGTTACTTCCAATATAACATTCCTTACTTTAGACACCATATCACCATTGGGCCGACACCACTATGCATCTGTCAGTATTGCTGTTAAGCTACAGAAAATGGTGGAATTTTGCACACACACCCCGTGAACTGAGGTGATTGTACATTAAATTAGAGAAAAATCAAGACAATCGGCCTTAAGGTTATCTGTGCGAAGGGTCTCAAAATGACTTCATCCGTCATTGGGCTTGTCACTCACACAAGCATAAATGCTGCAAACTAATGTTTCGGGTATAGAATGATCGCTCAATCCGTAAAGCTGAATTCAAACAAGCGCAAGTCTCAAAACGACACCCACAGACCAATCTGACATGGCAAAAGTTGAAATGATTTCAACTTGTAGAGGAACCGCGCTCGCGTCGGCACCTCTAACTGGTTTGCGTGCTTCGCTTTGCGCTTCCTTTTTCAATTCAGCCTAAGAACCAGTCTCCCCTGAATGCTGCGTGGGACTCACGCAGCATTCAGGAGACACTCATACAGGGCTGATTTCTTTTATTGTCGATAACGGCGACAGCGTCGATACAGCCGCAAATTATTAGCAAGTCCTCGTTTACCAGAAGCGCACGCTCACACAAATCTGCGAGACGTGATTTCCTACAAGACACGCGTTTCATGACGTGACGCGAAGTGACGTCACATCCAGAATACTTACAGGAAAACGTTTCGCAGCAAAAACACTACCGTCACCTACATTTAGCTAACCTACATCACAACAAGCGTGTCGTGAGTTCCAGCAAGACATACGTCTCATGACGCACCGCGAAGTGGCGTCACAAATCTAAACACACATGTCGTGAGTTCCTACAAGAAATGCGTCTCATGACGCACCGCGAAGTGGCGTCACAAATCTAAACACACGTGTCGTGAGTTCCTACAAGAAATGCGTCTCACGACGCACCGCGAAGTGATATCACAAATCTAAACATACGTGTCGTGAGTTCCTTCAAGACATGCGTCTCATGACGCATCGTGAAGTGACGTCACGAATTTAAACATACGTGTCGTGAGTTCCTGCAAGACATGTGTCTCATGACGCATCGTGAAGTGACGTCACAAATTTAAACATACGTGTCATGAGTTCCTGCAAGACACGCGTTTCATGACGCGCCTCAAAATGACGTCACGATCGGAATATGTAGAAGAAACACTAATGCCACCTACATTTAGCTTGACAGAAAATGCCTCCCATGTAAAGATCCCGCTCACATCTGGAAGAACCAGTCTCCCTCGAATGCTATGTGAGACTCACACAGGGCTGAGTTATTTTATTGTCGATAACGGCGACCGTGGTGATACAGTCGCAAATTATTAGCCGGAGTCCTCGCATACCAGAAGCGCACACAAATCTATGCATACGTGACGTGAGTTCCTGCAAGACACGCGTTTCATGACGCGCCGCATACCAAACCGGCCCCATTGTTCGGGGACGGGAATCTGGATGCAGGAATGCCGGGATGCGTCCGCACATTTGTATCGCGTCCACTTTGTGGCGGGCGGTTCCGAGAAAATCCAGGCACGGAGAGGCGGAATCAATTCATAATATTCTCGTTCGCGTTGGTGAAATTCCTTTTGTCTCGAAAAGCAAACGGAATGAAATAGATTCGTCTTCGAGAGCTCTCTTTTCCCGTTTTGGATTGGGAACGGCATTTATTTAAGGAGTAATGGTAACGGAATTATTCGGGGAATAACGTTTAATGGTAGTGTGTCGTGTTCAGTAATATCTTCCACCTTGGTTGTTCATACTAAACTATTTTTGTTATTTACTATCATAAAATTGTACTTGATTTTATAAAGATATTAATCGGTCTCTATTTATAACTACAAAAAATAGCGACATGTTTCGATAAATTAAAAGACAGTTATTTTTGTAGTTAAATAGGGATGAATGGATATTTTTGTAAAACCAAAAACAATTTCGTGATGGTTTAGTCCCGTTTTGAGGAATCGGATTAGGGCATGCCGCCTAAGCCGATTCCACTAAACGGGGCTAAACTACCACAAAATTGTTTTTGATTTTATAAAAATATTCACCAGTCTCTATTTAACTACAAAAAATAAGTCTGATAACTTATTGAAACATGTTAAGTTTTGCATTTGTATTGGAAACATTGCCAAAATCAGAACCGGTCTAAGCTCATTCCACTAAACGAGGCCCCACACACCAAAGGCGCCCGAAATTATTTTAAGTTTGAAAATGTTTTCTACAGAAACGACTGAATTCACGTCATTTAAAAAAGGGCATTTAATTGACTTTTCTCTTTTTAATATTTTATTAACCTTTCACAGATTGATCGAATCGGTCCATGCTCTTTCTCAAGTCCAATCCTGGCCAAAATGTGTTCTTTGATAACTGCAGGCTTGAAGAACACATATTTGAACAAAAAGATTTTCTCTTTTCCTAATATGAGATAGTTTTCCGACGTATTTGGATTCTCAAGTCATATTTTTTGCTGGAGACCGAATACAGTGCGAGCTCAATGGATTGAACCACTGCTCTAGTAATCTGCAAGTTGTAGGCGGCGCATGTTCAATTTTTCTAGCTGTATTTCTTCCGTGTCCGTGAAAACTTTCCTTGAATATATGTCCGTTTACTTGACGTAAAAACATAACTGGATATATTGAAAGTTCTAGTTTATACCTGGCCACTACGACATAATTGAAAACTAGAATGCCGAATACCTAGTGGAAAAGGGAACGGCTGTCCTCTAAACATTCAAATGATCAATTTCCTTTCCAGATTGCAAAACTGGTAATCAATCTTTTTTAAAAGCAGGTTCTTCCAAGTAATTCCTTGAGAGAAACTCTTCAAAATCATGGATCTGGTATAAAGATATTTCGGACTCTACCAAGGATAAAGGCAGTGGTTGAATTCTGACTGCTAACTGGACATGGATTATCTTGCAAAACACCTGCATTTTTTTAACATTGTCCCTGACCCCTGTCTACAAGCTTTGTGGCCTAAGGGAGGAAATTGACAGGATCCACCCTCTCCATTGTCCTGCTATTCGTGCATCTGCTGAAGATGATAGCTACTGGGAAGCAAGAGACTGAACGGGTCAATAGACTTTTTTTCCATCTTGTGTGGCCATTTTTAATGTTTGGTGTTCCTATTTCTCTCAGTTTTTGTTCTTTTTTTTGTATTTTGGCAACCTGTTTTTGTAACCCACCACTGGAAATAATGAAATAAATGTCCAATTGTTACCATACGTCAATATACAAATAATGTCGTTCTCTGTGTAACGTACATTCGTGGAATATATATAGAAATAGATTAAAATCTAAAGAATGTTTAATGTTCTGTTTTCTTATTTCTCTCAATCTTTGTTCTTTTTATTTTTGTATTTTGGCAACCTGTTTTTGTAATCCATTAGAAATAATGAAATAAATATCCAATTGTTGACATCCGTCAATATACAAATAATGTCGATCTCTGTGTAATATACATTCGTGGAATATATAGATTGATTAAAATGCAAATAATGCTTAATGTTTTGTGTTCTTATTTCTTTCAATCCTTGTTCTTTTGTTTGTATTTTGGCCACATGTTTTGCAACCCACCATTGTAAATAATAAAATGAGTATCAATTGTTGCTATCCGTCAATAGAAAAATAATGTCGATCTCTGTACAACGTACATTCGTAGAATATATATATATATAGAGAGAGAGAGAGAGAGAATGATTAAAATCCGAAGAATGTTTAATGTTTTGTGTTCTTATTTCTTTCAGTCTGTTCTTTTTTGTATTTTGGCAGCCTATTCTGTAATCCCCCATTGGAAATAATAAAATGAATATCGAATTGTTCCCATTCGTCAATATATAAATAATTCCGATCTCTGTGAAAGATATATAGATTGATTAAAATCCAAAGAACAATAGATTAGATGATCACAAGACTTCAATATAAGTTATTTAATGTCATTAGTTGTATAATTGAAAGGACCTCTCACAGTAAACTACTCCCGTTGTGAAGCATCAGCAGCTCTTATAATGTAAAAGATCTCTTTTGGTTCTTAAAAGCCGAGATCACTTTCAGATACGTTTTCAATGAGGCGACTTTTTTTTATTAAAAGTTCCACACGATCCCCACGCAGTAAAAGCGCCCATAAAAAAAACTCATCTCCAAATCGCCGAGGAGTGGCCTCTCGGTCCTTAAAACCTCCCCAAACCTAACGAACTTTTGCCTTCGTTTTTTATTATTCTTACTCCACACAGACTTGGAGAGAGGAAAAAAACCTCCAAAAAGTGATACTCCCCTCCCACTCCAAGTAACTGAAATAATACTTTTCGTTTTCTTCTTCGTTTCGAGAAAAGAACGATAGAAAAAATTAACAAAATCTCCACGAATAAGAGGAAGACAGATAAAGATTACCCGAAAGCAAAAAAGCCGAAAAAAAAGAAAGGCGAAGTGGCAACACGAAAGAGAGGAATGGGATGCAGGGGGGGGGGGTTCAGGGGTCATGACATCCATATCTGCCAAAAGAAGCATGTCATTTGCAAGGAGGCGTGCACCGAAACACGTGTGAATAGTCTGCCCATTCATCACTATGGCAGATTTCTAATGAGTTGGAGAGCCGCGGCCAGTTTCGGACCCAGAAAGGAGGTCAGGGGAGGGGGGCGCTGATGAGAGTTTCGACGAAATGGAATTGTTTCAGGTATGGAGTGCTCATTACAGATATGTTACCAGCGTCCATGCGAAAATTTCGGATTTGGGTTTGTAGAGGAGGGACAGCGTGTGCCCTGCGACATAATAAAATGATTAGTAGGAAGGCGAAAATGACACAGTGTAGTATTTTTGTAATGGAATGTCATTTAGTTGGTACTTTAAGCCTTTAAAGTGAATGGGAGTGTAGGCTTTAATTAAGAAGAAACGCGCTTTTGTTGTTATTAAAGTGTAAGGTTTGTTAAAATTGAGCATTAACACTCCAAGTGCTTTCGACGAGATATTTCATCCATGATCTGGTCAGTTTTGTTAATGAAGAGATATCTCGTCCATCAAGATCTGGTCAGTTTTGCTAATGACAAGATACCACGTCAAGACGACCACCAGGAGTGTTAAGGAGGTATGGCTCCTTTTTCTACATGATATACACCTTGGTACATGAGATTGATGTATTCACACTACATCACAATGTCTTCAATAAACATGAAACGCAATATACACAAAAAATTATTTTAAAAAACAGGAACAATGGATTGTTGTGCAATCAAGATTTCCCTAAAATACTTGTCTCCAGTACACATGAACAAGATGTGCTCCAAGATCTCTGCTCTTCAGGCAAACCAGACATGTACCTGAATTAGATCAACAAGTTGGAATCTGCAAGTAGACTTGATTGATAAAATGGCCAATTCTAGCTTTCGCAACAAAATTGGCAGCTTTTTTAAAATCTGAATCACACACAAAATTAACACGCATATTTCAAGCAGGAAACTTAGAATTACATTTTTAAACCAATAACAAAAGTATTTCTTCTCGTTAAAATTAAAACATCAATTTGTATAAATATTTTTCTTAAACTCTACTAATTTTTTTTCTTAAACCCTAATTTAATAACACATAAAAGAATATTTTGATACAGTAATATTTAATATCATAATTTCTCTTATATTACTGAAGATAACCATGAAGTTTAACATGATTGTTCATTCCTGTTTCTCTTTTCTAATTTAAATATTGCACTTACTGCAATAGATATTTTTTATAAATTCAAAGAATACTTTCGCACCTACATTAATCTTTTCTGCTCTTTTTGATCTATGTGTTTCCCCCTTCATTTATCGTTCGAATTCAAATTTCTATTCTATTATACAATTTGATTCACATTCCATCCAGAATTTCATTGTCCACCTGAGAAATAGCCTGCTATTGCGTTGTACCAATTTCAATAAATCTCAGGACAAGAACGACAAAAACATCTAAAAATTCGGAGAGTGGGGTGTCAGTTCAGCTTTCCCTTTGGGATTGGTCCCGGACTGTCGCCAAAAGTCCGCTGTATTGCACCAGTGCCCCGTTCTCAACTACCTACCCTGAATCATTCGCTTTGATGTTTTATCATACTACATTCATTTATTTTCATTTTCTTATCATCGTTTCGTATTTTGTTTTATTTATGCTATCTACAAATTGAGTTCAAAATTTATAGTAATGCAGGAAAACCAGATTCAAAGCAAGCCCTATCTGATACCTTAAACACAGCGATCCCTTGATTTGCTGAAACTGATAGACAATTTGCTGACAACTTGTTTCTGTAATCCATATTACTCAATGTACTTGTATCTGTTACTACGTTTTCTAAATTGGAGATTTGTTTATTTCATTATTGTTTCTCTTAAGAAAAATTTCCAATCACAGAGAACAAAAACATATGATCCAAAAAATGCAATTAAAATGATATACACAAATACCATTTAGATAAGAGACAAAATAAAATACTTCATTGCAGCAGATTATTTACCTACATTCTTTTTTAAGGCTCAACAAAAAATAATTTACTGTTTCTGGTGATATACCTGGAGACGCTTAAATCAATACAAGAAACTAAAAAAAAGACGAATCAATTTTGAGAAGTAATATTAAGCGTTTATTTGTGATAAAAAATATGTGAATGTGAAAAATACACTCGATATGCATTTTATACTTTAAAATAATATTTTAACGTAAATATTGAAACTGCGATTTTAAGCTAGTATATCATTTTCTTAAAAGGGTTTCCAGACAATCCTGACTGAAGAAGACCCCATAAAATGAGCTGCACCTCAAGCTTTTTAGATAGTTAAAAGGCAAAAAGTGAAAGCTCGATAGACGGTAATTGTTCATTATTACTTTTTCTTCATTTTAAGACGACGTTATGAATAACATTATGTAAATCTGATGCGGATATCCATGCTAATTACCCTTAAACGGGGAAATAGGTGTTTCATTAAGGTTATTTTTGTAATCTATTGGAACTTTTATTCCTTTTTGAAATGAGCAACTATATATGACAAGGTATTGAATTTAAATCATCTAATACTTCTAGCAGTATTTTTTATTTCGTTTACTTCTGTAACGTTTTTATTGTTATTTTTTACCACTTTTTGAGGTATTAAATAAACTGCATTTGGGCGGTTTCCTTCCTCAAATCATATTCTAATAAATTTAACTTAGTTTATTTCGAAAGGCGATTTAGGAAGACGGGTTGCTGAAATACAAAAAAAGAACAAAGGCTAAAAGAAATAAGAACACAAAACAATAAACATGACCACACAGATGAAGAAAAGTCTATTGACCCATTCGGTCTCTTGTTCTCAATAGTTATCATTTTCAGCAGATGCACGAATAGCAGAACAATGGAGAAGGTGGATCCTGTCAATTTCCTCCCCTTGGCTACAAAGTTTACAGACAGAGGGATCAAGGACAAAGTTAAAAGTATGTAGCTACTTTGAAAGACAAATGTCCAGTTAGTAGTCGGAATTCAGTCACTGCCTTTTTCTTTAAGTCTGAAGTGTATTGTATGCCAAATATCCTTTTTTTTTAAGTTTTCTCAAACAATTCTTTGGAAAAATCCTCAAATAAATTTATCTTGGTGTAACAAAATATGATCGTAATGAGACAAACCAAACCATTATACGAGGGTGGTTCAAAAAGTAAGGTAACAATAGCTCTCACGGGTGCACTTTTTCCCCGATCGAATGAAATTCCATGTCTAGGTGCAACAGACAATCACAGTAATCAAATGCCACCGGTACATGGAGCTAGTAGTGCCGTAAAGCTCCGAAATTTGAGATAGAAGATGGAGGCGTTGATGGATACATGGTCAGCCATTGAAGTGCGAAGTGTAATAAGATTTTTGTGTTTAAAGAAAAGCTTCCCAGCAGAAATTCATCGTCAACTAGTGGAAGTTCACGGACAAAGTGTCATGTCAAGAAAGCAGGTGTGGTTTTGGTGGAATTAATTCCAGAAAGGAAGAACAGATGTGCGAGACGAGCACAGGTCAGGGCGGCCGACCACATCAACGACAGACAACGTGTGGCGAGTCGAAGGTCTGATTCAAACCGATCGTCGCATTCATGTGAGGAATATTGCAAAGGAACTGAACATCTCCATTGGCAGTGTACTGGATATCGTGCACAAAAAATTGGGGTGCAGAAAGACGTGTTCTCGCTGGGTACCGCGGCACCGATGGAACGTATTGGAACATCCTCCCTACAGCCCGGATCTCGCACTAAGCGTTTTCTATCTCTTCGGGCTGTTGAAGAAGCACCTGGCAGGACGGCATTTCCAAACCGATGGCGAAGTTCAGGACGCCGTCGTTAAGTGGCTCAGCGACCAGAGCCCTGATTTCTTCAACGCCGGTTTCGATAAATTGGTTTACAGATGGAACAAATGCTTTGATGCCCATGGAGGCTATGTTGAAAAATAATTTGTACCAAATGCCTTGCTATGTCTGTGTATCTCTTGGATTTCGTGAATAAACTTTTTGGTTAAAAGACTTGTTACCTTACTTTTTGAACCACCCTCGTATATTCCGATCTAAGTAGGCTGGTAGTTCACTTTGTGAGATGAAAATAAGTAAATCTATTAGGTTAATGCAAAAGTTCATCCCGTTTTTTGACAAAAATCGAAGAAATATTTTATTTACTAAAAATTACATTTAATCAATATATTATGTGCCATTCTGTCCGATGACTTTTCTCCATTTCTCCGGTAGCTCCACAATCCCAGGCTCATAGAAGTTCTGAGGTTCTGGCTAAAGAACTGATCCAGGTGACGAAACTTTCTGAACCACTTACGGCACGTGGTATCGTCAACGGAACTCTCACCATACACAGCACACATCTTCTTTTGCGCTTGCAAAGCATGCTTGCCTTTTCGGAAATAAAAAACATAATATGTCGAAAATGCTCCTTATTTTCAGGCATTTTTAATGCTTTACAAAATTTAAAAAAACACAACCAAATAACACAATTTTTTTCACAAGTACTCGCTGAAATCCCTTCTTTCAAACAACATCAAAACTTTACACGTGTGAAGTAGATAACACTTCGGTTTTGCGATGCAATGCCATCTAGCGCCAAAAACGAGACGAACTTTTGCATCAGCCCAATAGAAGAAAGTTTATTTTACATAAGACAACAAAAAAACTGTTTAATTCAAGCGCCATTGAAAAGCATGGAAGTGCACCAAACGTTAACTGAACTCTCACAGTTCAGTTGAATATTGATAGTTCCGAGTACCATTTATATGGATCAATTTTCGTTACGAAACGAAGCTGGTTTGTATCAAACTATCTTTATAATTTGAAATCCCTTATTGTACTATTTTAAAGAAAATTTGTGACCCTTCTTCTATTCTTACTGTTTTTCTACTGTTCATTTTATGTATATTGCTTCTCTAGTTTATAGGAGACATGTGAAATCAGCATTAACGCGCAGGACTCATGCATCAAGATCTAATGAAATCCGTTTTTGTGTTATTGTGTTCGCATGCGCATAACTTCGCTAGTTCTCATTCGATCTGCCACATTCGAATACCATTGTTTTTGTCATTCTATGTTTAACAAAACAGCATGACATGAAGTTTAGAGAAAATAATTCTTTTGTTCGAAAATAAAAATTAAATCTTCCTTTCTGATGACACCAGTACATTATACCCTTGACAAACGACTATGCAAATTCAATTTCACATCTGGTGCCTGAACTCCCGAACTTCCTCCAGTCTGAACCTAACCCCCACGGGTTACACCAAACCTCACAAAACGGAACCCCCTGCGGAGTTCCTTCGGCAACCTCCACTGTTATTTACTTCTCGAGGAACACTTTTTTTTACCGAGAACATCCATTCCCTCAAAAGCGACCCGAATAAATCACTCGCGTTTAGAGTCTGACTGCTTCTAATAATTACAAAATCTGCCATCACGAAGAAGTACCAAAAAGTAGATTGCAAAAAAACTTTCCAAGGTGAGGGGGTTCCTTCTGCTCCAGAGATTCATTTTCCGAAGGTGGTCTGTCACTCGCTGAATGGAACCCCGGGAGGAGGTCCGGGTGGGGTCCCTAACGGCGATGACGGGGCACACTGCGGGGAGGCCCTGCGAAATAAATACCCATGCTTGAGCTCCTGCGCTGCTGGAAGGGTTGCGGAGAGGGCAAGAAACGGATCGGAAGAAAATGAATGGGGAAAGTCTTGGAACGGAAACTGAAGGTTAGAGCTACTCTCATAAATAACGGAGATTCTTCAGGCCGTAAAAAGCAATTTGTTTTGCCGGAAAAAGTGTATACATTCATGTAAATCTTTGTTATTTGTTTTTGGTTAATTTTCATGTAGGAAAAATGTAACTAGGACGGGCTGATGGCATTTTCTTGCCGTGTGATTAACATAATGACAGCTGGTTTAACCACTTATCAGTGGAAGTATTCTGAAATTGTATATGACTTTATTTTTGATCTCAACCTTTCAAGTGGTTTTGACGAGATATCTCGTCTATCAAGATCTGACCAATTTGCTAATGATGAAAAATCTCATCATCAAGATATTGACGAATTTTTTATGATGACGGGATCAAGATCTGGTCAGTTTTTTTGATGACGAGGAATCTCGTTCATCAAGATCTGGCCAGTTTTGCTAATGACGAGATACCTCATCGAAACAACCACCAGGAGGGTTATGACTGATACAGTTTCGAACCAAAATCATTGGAAGCTCAGAAGAGGAAATCTGGTTAACGACGGATAGCCTCAGTACATTAGAACACTTGGAAAATTGCTATACAGCCAGGGATTCTCCTTCCATTGCGATAATAGGAGAATTATTGAGGCTTTCAAGAAATTTCCCGGTACATCTGATGGGGATTCCTTCTCATATGGAGATACCGGATAATGAAATGACGGACGGACTTTCGTATGCCGGCTGTAACTTAAATTTGCCCGAGGATACTCACTTAGCTTTAAAGAAATAGACTCCTTATACAAAAAAGAAAAGAAAGTTTGGGATAGGACATTACTATATCATTGGTAAAACAAAACCTGGGGAAATAGCCAACTTCAAATTATTTCCAGAACAGATGGCATTTTCAAGATTTTGAACTGGTCACACCAAAGCAATGAAATATGGGGCAGGAAAAAAGATTTACCCTGACTCACAACTGTCAGTGTAATAGCGTGACTAGTCCTGACCACGTGTTTCGGATTGTCATGGAAGGACAATCATGATGATTCGAGACATCTTTTGAACACTTTTCGCGGGAAGGACATCATGGAACTGTTCTATTTTTATTAGGGCTAAGGAAGAAAAGTTTCCAACCTGATTTAACTTTGGGAGTTCCGATATTTCCTAGATGATTCTGCTATTGCTTCTACCCTACAACATACATGACTAAATAGCAATATCTATTGGTTGAAATAATCCTAGAGAGGATTCTATTGGCCAAGAAGTTTACGCTTTCAGAGGGCTATCACTGTCCGTACTTAAAAAGAAATTTCGCAGATCATCTCCAGTACCTTTACATCACTGATACCTCAGTGGAACATCAGGAAAGCTTGATTGCCTTGAATTTGTCCCGGAAAACTTATGCTTGCCAGGCTCCGATCTGGCCATTTGAAAAAGAAGATATTCATTGATGGCCAGAAGTCCTTTCCCACCTTTATAAAGTGCGGCTTATTACCAACCTCTCCCTCACACATTCTGAATTGTATTGGAGCCATACATGAAGATATTTTTAAGGACCCATCTACCATTGCTCAAAGAGAAATTTTAGACTCAATGACATTGTAATTTGCTCTTTTTCACACTGGGATAAGAAAGAAGTTTAAAACTGGTTAAAAGTCATGCAAGGAGAACTGCTGGTTTCATATAAGCGCACGACCTTCAGAGGATTAAAAAAAGTGAGAACCTATTTCATACACCCAATTCACAGGCATTCAAACGTTTCAATACATTTTAATGCAAATGAATTGAGCACGTACTCTAAAATAGAGATCGTTCAAATACTTTTATCCGTGTAACGTCTTTCACCATTACGAAGTATTATTACCTTTTTTTGTAGGATTCAAAAATAGTAGTGTAGGGGACATGATTATTTTAAAAAGATTTCATATGGTAGTCATATGAAACTAATACATAAACCGGTCTACGTTAGTGACATAGTCACACTAAAAACAGCATTTGTAGCATTTTAGAGAGATGTGAGAAACTTTGTAGGGGGGAATTCTTCTAAAAATATAATGTACATCTACGGTATCGGATGTATAAAATGTATTCCAAATTCTTTCCTCCCGAATTCTCCCTATGCACTACAGTAGAGAAAGTGTAGGGAATTCGAGGGAAGCATTGACGTGACGAGTGAATTTCTCAGTTTATGACACGAGACTTGCTTCTACTTGAATAGTTTGAAAGGATTTCTAGAGGTTTTCACGTATATTCAACGTATGGCTCTAACTTCATGGTCTTTGGTTCAAATTGAGTATATGAATGGCTAATTTGCTTATTTTCCCAGTTCAAAACTGTTCTTTTGCCATTATTTTATATATACTATAAGAAATTATTTTATATTTACTACTATTACAACAAGGATATAAGAGGTTTTACAAATTAGTAATGTATAAAATATAGTTGTTCCGGAAAAACAATGACGTAAGTGATAAATATAGGTAGTTTGAGTTAAATGGCGTCACTAGTCTTTTACATGATTCATTCTTCCAATGCAACAACTCAACTCCATTAGAGCATTGCATCATTGTTCAAACTTCAACTGTTTCTTATACTTTAGAAGAACGACACAAGTGTTATGTGAACGCGTGCAAGTGATCCGAAAATTATTATATTTATTATGCAATCAAACGATTATAGTGTGAACTGTAACCGTGATTGGAATGTGATAAAAATTAATTTGGAATTTAGAAGAAAGAAGAATTAAGAAGAGAAGATGGTTGTCCTTTATCATTTTGTATTGTCTTAAGTTATCTGAAGAAATCTCTTTGATAAGTGTCTACGTATGCCCAACCGAAAAGTTTATTTACAATTATTTAATGCGATCAAACTTATATCCTGATAATACAAAAAGTGAATAAATGAGTCTTCATCACAAAAGAAAATTATACGCAATGTCTCCAGACAATTTAGTTATTAATATGATATAAAAAAGAATGTTATAAATAAATTCTATAAAAAATGTTATAAATAAATTCTATAAAATGTTTCATGATGGTAAGTAACTCTGCGTTGAATATTTCATTCCAAATTTAAGGAGAACAACGACGCAACTTCAAAAATGGGAGTGAATATTCAAAATACACCTGCTTGAGTGGTATCACTTAAAAAAACATAAATATGTTATTATTAACTCCCTTTCATTAGCATCAAACTTAATCACATTCACATGTTGTAATTGATATTAATCATGAAGGTGCTCTTAGTTTTCTTTTTCTGAACAAATCGATCAATTCCACTTGCGTCAGTGTTCTTCCGAGATATGTTGTTGGATTTCGCTAACTTTCAACTTCATACTACTTAATTTAAATAACTTTTTCTTCACTACTTTCGGGCCGTGGTAGCCCAATTGGAAGAGCAGCGGTTACTAATTGGAGTGTTGCGAGTTCGAAACTCGGTTCAGTCAAAGAAAATCATCTACACGGGGACTGGTGTACGTTAAATCTGTCGGGACCTCAAAAGCCCTCACGTTGGCCTGGTGAGGAAGTTTGGAGAGTGGGGTGCCTGCTCAGGTGTTCTCGTCATCTGACCATGGTTCAAAATTACGAGATGTTGTCCTCGGATCTTTCCCTTCGGGATTGATTCCGGACTGTCACCAATAGTCGTTTTGGGGCTCCAATGTGTTAATTACCTACCTATTTTCCCTACTCACTAAAACTATTACGACTTAGAGTTCTTGATATTTTAAAACGTTTACCGTTTTAAAGCCGCACAATTCGTGGAAAGGTAAACGAAACTAACGTGTAATAAATAATTCTTAATGAATAACTCCAATTTAACCAAAGCGTAATAATGGAAATAATATTTTGATCCTAAATGCATAACTTTACAATCAAATCCAAATTAATTTAGCGTAAAAATAGTAGGTGGCGCAGGTTCGAGTCCTCCCTCGAAGTATCTCTATCTTATGTGTTAGTACTTTGCTTGTATGCGCATGTCCATCTACTTATCGTTGTTTGGCGCAGCTTGGTCAAAAATTGGCCCTTGCGCCATAAAATCGAACCAACTGATACAGAGTATGTCAGTAAGCCGTCTCGTTCTCCTAAAATTTATTTAGCCCGGTTGGAAGATATGCGAATTAGCAACCGGAGGGTTGCGAATCCGATACTCCATCCAAACAAAGACCATCGTGTACGTGTGTGTTGGTGCATGTTAAATCTCTCGTGGCCTCAAATGTCCTAACATTGGCGTGGTGTGGAAGTTTAGAGAATGGGGTGCCACCTCAGGTGTTGAGCTCTCATCATCTGACCGTGGTTTAAAATAACGAGGTGTCTTCGTCGGATTTTTCCCTTCGGGACTGATCCCGGATCGTCACCAATAGCCCATTTGTTGCTTCGATGCGACGTTAATTCAACTACCTACCTACCTAAAATTCATTGTTAAGCAATTTTCTTGTAGCCCCACAGAAGTGAGACCAAGGCGGATCTGTTCTTCAAACCAATAAGCTTCTTATATCGAAGAAAGAGAATAAAAAAATACGATAAAAGTAATTTATTACGAATTTTGAAGAAATGACTTTCCCCAAACGGAGACTTTGATAGCCATCAGGAGCCACAGGCTACTCATTTCACCAAGACGGTTATACGATATACTACAAAACCAGCCTATTAGGAAATTCCTTACACACCACAAAACCCAGCGCAGCCGGGATACACGCCCTATCGCGGCATTCAGCCGATCTGGTCACTACAAGAAAATTAAATTCCTCAAATCAGACAAAAAGAAGCAAAACAAAAAGCCTCACCCATATTCTCAAATTCATCTAAATTGCTCGATAAAGTGTGTTTTTTATGGTCCATCCGCCGAATCATCCGCGGCTTGATATCACCCACCTGTTGCAAGCTAAGGTTGGGTCCTACCGTGCCTTGGAACCGCCTACTATTAAGAAAAAACACACCTTGGCATGTTCGTCTCGGTAGATGATTAGTGGAACCTCTCAGGGTCGGGGCGGCCAACAAAACAAAAGACCCGGTGGAAGTTAAATAATGAAGCCAGAAGGGGGGGGGCGTGAACTGGTCTTCATTACATAAGGAGGCGTAGCTAAACCGTGCCCACACGTAATAAGCTGTGGGATGGTAAAAATGTGGGAACTCTTCATGGGGAGAGTCCTGGTGGAGATTGAGTGAATCGTGGATGGAAAAGCATCAGTCAGGGGCAAAGGTAAAAGTAGTGTTCGGATTTTTTGGAGATAAGATTAAAGAAAAGGTTTCGAAGAGAACATTTTTTTTTGGTCTTTGAAGCGCCGCCATTTTGGTTCTCTTTAACGGGGGTGGGAGGTCTTGCAAATCGAATGGAGGAATCAGAGCAAGGAACAGAAATTCTTAGATGGATTATTTAACCCTCCATGTGGCTTTGACAAGATATCTCGTCCACCAATCTTGCTAACGACGATATATCTTGTCGTCGAGACATTGACGATTTTTGATGATGACTAGATATCTCATTCACCAAGATCTGGTCATTTTTGATAATGACGAGATACCTCATCGACAAGCACCTCGAGACGACGTCGACAGAAACCTCGAGACAACCACTGGGAGGGTTAATGTTGCTGTGATTGCTTATTTCCCCTGTTCTAACGTCTGCTAGACCAAGTCCAATAAGTTACTCGTCTTAATCTATATATTAATACGTGAAGAAAAAACTTTGTACCCCTTTTTAAGCACATTGCGCGCACGGAGGAGTATGAGATTTGGCATAATTTGCCACCACATAAGTTAGTATTGAAAGTTAATTGCATCGTTTTGCTGATCAGAAACTTAAATACAAAGGAAGCATTAGTCAATGGAACAAGAATGTGCATCAAATTTATGCATCGTAATACTATTGATTGCGAAGTTTTAACTGGAACCGCACGCAATAAGAGAATTTTGATTCCAAGTATAAATTTAACATATTCCGGAACTATTTTACCATTTAACTTTCAAAGAACTCAATTTCTAATTATACCTGCATTTGCGATGACAATAAATAAGTCTCAAGGACAAACATTCGAAAAAATTGGAATTTTATTGAGGCAGCCAGTTTTTACACATGGTCAATTGTACGTCGCAGCAAGTAGAGTTCAATCATTCGATGGTTTGAGATTTTATGTTTCAGAATATAACGGTCAAGGGCATTTAGCAAAGGATTAAAGAGTTTTTACAAAAAACATCGTCTACACAGAAGTTTTGAATCATTAAATTCATTGTCGAACTATTTCAAGTTCAATGGACAACATTTATTTTTTTAACCACCCGGGTTTTTTTGTTTCAATAAAAAATATATAAGAAAATACGAAGCACGTATTCCTTATTTCAATTTTTGGATTTTTTTTTTATTCAAATTTTATATAATTTGAAAAAGATAGGCAAATTAACTGTGTAGCCTTGGCGAAACCTGTGGCAGTATAGTAATAAAAAACCCAAGAAATTGTCAAACATCGCGTTATTGCTTTTTAGATATGGCTTAACCAAGCTATACCGCATTTTTCCTATGACGTATTTGTACATGCTAGCAGCTTACGTAGTAGAACAAAATTCAAAAAAATTATATGCAATGAATATAGAGGTATACTCTTTGACAAAAGAACCTTATAAACGTTCAAACTTAAGAATTAAATGAATTATGATCGAATTTCGACCACTGGGCGACCACTAGTAGAAATTATTATATCATCAGGACTATGGAATACGTCTGAAGGGTCATTTCAATACAAGGAAGAATGTGATTACTAGAGGCGTGTTATCACTTGTACTAAGATAAACTGGAAAAGGGTTTTTGACCATTCTGGGAATTTCATGATCCCAAGGTGCCCACTTTCCGATCTAGATAAAGCCGTTTGAGTCTTTTTCCTTTTGCAATACAAAGATGAACCCGGAGATTTTCCCGGGTATTAGTTATGATTGGGAAGAGGGTAGTTGAATTAACTTCGCACAGGAGCAACACAACGGTCTACTGGCGACGATAAGGGACCAATCCCAAAAGGAAAGATACGTACTAAGATACAACTCCTCCCTCTGGTTAATCCAATTATCTACCTACCTATTACACGAGAACCAATTAGATCAAGGGAACAGAAATATTGTGAGTACGAGTATCAGTTCAGATCTATCTTAAGAAACTTGCGCATCAGGAACGTATTCAGGATTCGCCATGGTTCAGTGAGTTTTCCCACAGTACTGGCAACCTGCGAGTTGTAGCTAGCGGAAACTCCATTCCTGTACCAACCTTTAGTGTATTCCTTTCTTCTGCATCAGTAAAATTTTCCTTGAGGGTGTATGTCCATTGATTGACGTTATTTGTCTTGTGTTTGGTACGGCTTGACCAAATATGGCTCTTGAAGCATAAAACCCTAATCAACCAATCAGGGAATAATTCAAGGTTGGTTGATTGGTTGAATTTTATGACGAGCCAGATCTGGTCATGTTGCGTCAATTAAATTGACATACACACACAAGGAAAATTTTACCGATACAGAAGAGAGAAATATACTCAGGGTAGTTACAGGAATTGAACCTGTGCCTACAACTCGAAGGCTGCTAGCGCAGTGAACGAACCCACGAATCGTTACGGAAGTATTCGTGGATGAGTCTACAGAGCTCCACCCCGAAATGCTTTTGATGCTAACAATGAAAATGCAAATTGAAGCAAGTTCAATCGGAATTTCGTAAATTGTACAAGTGAAATATCAACACTGAAATGTATTTAATTAATTTTTTTCGATTCGTGGACCGATTATCTTATGAAAGGA
Organism: Meta bourneti; assembly: GCA_933210815.1. NCBI lineage: Eukaryota > Metazoa > Arthropoda > Arachnida > Araneae > Tetragnathidae > Meta > Meta bourneti. The sequence goes on from OW119929.1 coordinate 88,071,544, forward strand.
AACTCCAGCCCAAGAACGATGAGCTCTTGCTTTCGATGGATTTTATGAGTTTCATGAATCCGGATTGCATATTTAGAAACCTGGAATACAAACGCTGCATATGGAGGTTATAACACAAAACTTGTCCATAGCTACTAATCTCACGTTTTACAGTAGTAGTCTTCCTTATTCAAATCGATTTCAAATGTTTTCTTTCATGACTTTCGATGAATTTATACCATTGGATTTTACTTCCCCTAACTTTATTATTTTGTTATTGACCAAAAGAAAATGAGTTTGGTCAACGGAAGAATTTCGAGGTTTACCACAATGCAGACTCGTCACCTCATAATTATGAGGTGTTCTCGGATCTTTGATCCCGAACCGTCGCTAATAGCCCGGTTTTTTCTAGAGTACCGTAAATTCAATTACTTGCCACAAGGTCAACGTTTACCACAAAACGGTGGTAAAATAAGAGAGGCATCTAAGTGACAAAAAGATACAGAAATGAAGAGGAACAAAGTATGAAATATTTTACTCATAATCCAAGTAAAATAATATAAGATAAGGTAGATTTATATAGAGAAAGTGGCTAAAAGAGGTGCGGCTGTTTGGTTGGTTAAGGTTTATGCTGTAAAAGTAATATTTTATGTCAAGCGCCATACAAAAGACAGACAAGGTATAATTGTAATGTGGTTTCGTTTCATGAAGAAAATATTAGAAGACTTCTTAAATCAGGAATTTTTTCATTAAATCTGTCAAATGAATTAAAACGTAATCACTTATCCGTGTAAAAAATTAAAAAATTATCGGAGATAATTTTATATATATTCCGTGTCTGAGCAAAAGGGGTTAAGTTTGACTTTTGATGGTTCCAAAGGAGTCAAGTATATCATTATAATTTAAAAAGTAACATAATAATGCTTAAAATCAAAACTAAATTAATCTTCGTATCTAAATTACACAATTGGCATAGAGACATGATTCTTTTTCTTCCTGAATGTGAGAAAGAGAATATTCAACTCTTACGATTCTTAGAAGTAGCCATTTTGATTTAACTACTTTTACCCTGACACGGAACATATACGAATCACGAATTTGTGAACCAAATTTAATCGTTATAACTTTGTCCCTTCTTATAAAAAATTATAAAGATAATGAACTATCATATTTAAATAGTGACGTGCAAAACCTAAAAAGCAGTAAGGTTTTCAGCTGCCACTGTGCAGTGAAGTGAGCCGGATGTGGAATAATGATACAACAGGTAACTTCAGAGACGATGATTAAAAACGAAACGATGGCAAGAACAGAAGCGAACAGTGAAAAAGTCTGAACAAGTGGGGACAGGGTAGTTCTTAAAACTCAAATAAAGGACTGAGACGGTCCTAGTAGGCTGTATGACCACCTCAAACGCTGATGTAGAGTTTGTAAACTGAGAATGAGGTTGCGGATGAGGTCCCATTCCTCTTCGTTAAGACAATGAGACAAATGTTAGATTCAGGTGTACTATACTGATAAATTTACTTTCAAAATTGTACCTACTTTGTGAGTGTCATAAGTTTGGTTCGTTTCTGTGCGGTCATTTTTTATTATACCAGGATAATTAGATCGGAACCTACTGCTCCAAGAGTAATCTGAACCACATTATCCTACTTGGTGAGAAAGGCGGCGGTAGTACAGTTGGAAGATTAGCGGATTAGCAACCGGAGGGTTGCGAGTTCGAAACTTGGTCCAACCAAAGATGCTGGAGTGGTGTGGAAGTTTGGAGAATGAGGTGCAAGCTTAGGTGTTGAACTTGTCATCTGACCGTGGTTCAAAGTTACGAGGTGTAGTCCTCCTCGGATCTTTCCCTTCAGGATTAATCCGCCAATAGCCGTTGTGATGCTCAATTGCGACGTTAATTAACTACTTGCTTTCTATGTAAGAAATTAGCTGTATATTCTTTATATTCGACTAACTTTACTTCCTGACTAAACTCGAGGATTTTTGCTGCTAAAGACAAACCACGTTGAGCCTCTGTTTCCGCAGCATTTTTGTTGCGTCATCGAATTGATTTTTTTAGCGTTGTCCTTTGGTGCTTTTTTCCACTTGATCGGCTCGTGACAGATTTCGACATTCTGTGTTGATTGGTCTCTTCTGGTAATGTTTGATATTAATTTTTATACTTTTAGAGTTCTAAGGAAACAACGGGGAAGAAAATAGTTGAGTCCACCTAGAAATTCCAGACAGAAAAAGTTGTGCATAATTTCATGACGCCAGAGCTCAGAGTTCCCAAGCTTTTGCTGCTTCAGACAAGCAGATGTTCGATTCTATGTGTAAAAGTAACTGTAAAACAGGTTGAGATAAGAATACAACCCGCTCTAGGAATTACTTATTGCTATTCAAGTGCTTAGTTATCTTTTGCGTAGTAATCGTAAATCATGGGTGTGCGGTGAAACATGAATGTATTTTAATTAACGTCACACTGAAGCAACCCAACGGGATATTGGTGACGGTTCGGAACCAATCCCGAAGGGAAAGATCCAAGGACACCTCGTAATTTTGAGCCACCGTCAGATGACGAGTTGAGTTGAACACCTGAGTTGTCACCCCACTCTCCAAATTTGCACACCAAGCCAACGTGAGGACATTTGAGGCCACGACGGATTTAAAGTGCACCAGCCCCCTTTGTATACAACGGTCTTAGGTTGGATTCGAATTCACAAGCCGTTGCTAATCCGTTACTCTTCCAACCTCTTCTTCCCGTGCTCGGTGAAACATACCCTCGATATACTTCATTGTTCACGAATATTTACTACTCAAAATTCTCAATAAGTCAATTAATGAATCTCACAAATTAAAAATACAACTCAGTCACCAGTAATAATCTCACAAAAGCTCAATAATACAGAACTTAATTAAACTCACACTTCAAAACTACGTCTCAATTAATAATTCTAAATGAAACTAAAGAAACAAAGAACGTTACCGGCGTTGCCAAATATTAAATATGCTTTGTACTTATCAATAATTTAATAATGCTATCGCGCATGCGTGTTTTCAAAAAAAATTTGTATAAACATCACTTGCGCTTTCTGCTTATTTTAGCATAGATATTATTGCATGCATTATCATGTCCTTACATCTACGTCATGATTTAATATTTATTTATTGTTCACGACCCAATTTCTCGTGAAAGTATTTAAATATTTTATTTAACTTTAAAACCATGATAGAGGATATAAAAAAGTGATCCACGTTGTCGCAAGTTTGCTTTTTCGTACAAGATTATTTTTCAATGTAAACTTCATACTACGCCGCATACGCAAAATTACTTGGAATCATTAAAAATTAGTAAAACCAGAGCCTTAATAGTTCTATCCAAGTATATATTTTCCATTCTTTCATCTGACCACGGCGTTCACACCCCAACTTCGTCCTCTAATGAAAAGCTCTGTAAGAGCAACGGTAATTTATCTGTCTAATGGAAGAAGAAAAGAGGAAAGGTATTTCTTTTGAGGTCACAAAGCACCTATTCAATCTTAGTCAACAACGGCGGAAAGCGAACTGGCTTCGATTCTTTTACTTGTTTTTTCACAGATACCTCAGGTATGAGGGGATGCAATACAGGGGGGCTTTCGGGTTTGGGCATTGCTTCAAACCGTGAATTTCTCCGATTGCGTGATAAGGGTTGCAAGTACTTCCTTCGCCTCTTAAGAGTTGGGCACCTTATTAATATGAACAAAGAGTTCTGGTAATGAATTTGGTTCGCTTTTTGCGCTAACTGTGGGGGAAGTTTGGATGCGTGCAATTCTGGTGGGTGTTTGAAGGAATGCGTATATTCCATGGAACCATGAAATAAGTTCTACAATGGTACAATGACACTGGAAAAGAAAGAATTACAAAGAAAAAGTATAATTGTTGTTTTAAACTCTTTGTAAAATTATTTGCCTTGATGCCCTTCAGAATTGTAGGTTTTGGAGGCTTTTAAGATAAAAATATATGAAGTAATACTTCTCGTGAAAAAGGTTTTGAAGCATGCTCTTAATGACTAAATAATAACTAATTTGAAAATGTTGATAATTTTTTTGAATATGTTGAATTACATTTTATACAAATTACTATAACTTTCACATTAGACTTCCATAATTCCGCATGCAAAATTTAATTAGTTTGCTGTAGTACAGGAGTAAAGCGAGAAAACTTGTAAAGTACAGAAAAGGTATAAAAAAAATTTTTTTTTTGTATCCCATAAAAATTTATAGTTTTGTTGCCTATAAAAGATATTTCCAGTGTAAACAAACAAAACACGTGTAAAATAGAGATTTTACTTTCTGTTACCCAAATGCTTCGCATGATACAAATGAGATTATATTAAAATGTAGTTTATTGCATTTTGGAATTTAATCAAATTGGCTTTGACTAATCAAAAACTATTCGGAATTTATTCTTTGGAATTTTTATTGGCGACGTTTTGAAATCGTATTCGAAAAGCAAGCGAAGTGATATCGCGTCCAGAATACGTACAGGTAGCACGTTCCGTCGCAAAGACACTACCGCCAAACTACATTTAGCTTGACAGAAGAAGCCTGTCATAATGATAGCTTGGTGTAATGTTATATATGTTGCTATAAAATGTTCTAGATAAATATTTATATACGAATAATGAATGGCAGATTAAAAATATCTACATCTTCAAAATATTCAACTTAAATTTCGCCTGAGGCACAGAATGCAGTCGAACTGCGATGTCCAGAATGCAAATCGTCAGTAACCCAATCAGAAATTACCTCAAACCAGAGATGTATCCAAGGGGTTGGCGCATAGGGTTTGATATTTTTAGAGTTGAAACAATGAAAATATGACGAAATCAGATTATACGACTTATTTATCTAAATATCACTAAACAAGCATGCGAAAACAAAACTAGTATGTTTAAAAACTGTCGAAAATATTTTTTTAGCCAACTTACAACTTTAATGGTTACCATGCATACAATAGCTCGTTGCAAGAACATCCTTACGCAGTTTTGTGGAATTTAAAGTGTTGTAATAGTCAATGTCATGCTGAATGATCACCATCGTGTTTTTGAAGGCACCGAAAAATTTCTGCTTTGCCTTATTCTAACGAAATTTTCAGACTACTTTTAATATTCATTGGGTTTCTTAAGCATCTTTTTTAACTATAGCAAAATTTGATAAGTAGATTTTATTTGCTGGAATTCACCTATACTAGCAACAAACCAAACTACGAGTGTTATTTAAATTCCCGAATGTTTCATAAAACCTTAAATATATTTTTCTTGAAACATTTATATTTTGAAAAGACTACAGTAAATTAAGTTTTTTTTTCAAAATTGCAGATCCTTCCCTCTGATATGGTTGAAATTCCAACCAAGTAAGCACAAACATTTATTTCTGTGCCAATTATCCAAGACTTCAAGAATGGACCGAATCCGAAGATCGTGAAGTGGTTGGGTTTTACGGCGTAAGGGCCATGTTTGGCCAAGGTGAACCAAACAACGGCAATTAAATAGACATACACACAAGGAAGTTTCATCGACTACGCCGCCTAAAACTCGTCGCATCGAGGATCGTGGGATTAACTTGGTTTGAAAATTAAATGTGTTTTTGCTGCTTAACTTTCAACAGCACTAATTAATCATTATTCTCATTATTTATCGTTCTTAACCCTCTGAGCATCACGAGATTTCCGTGTAGCGTTGCTTTTACCCCCAACAAACATAATAACTAAGAGGTAGGTAGGTATGTAGTTGAAAGAATCCTAGATAGTGGTAGTTGGTTTTACGTCACACTGGAGCAACACAACGGAACGATTCCATTGGTCAAGATCAAAATTAGTTACACAAATCAAATGACCATACAAAATCAAAGTTAGTCATACAGGGAAGACTAGTTTTCAAGATGGAATTATGCGTCTCTTAGGATTGATAGTACTTAATATTGTTTTTTCATGCTTAATGTATTGCATTTAATTTAGTCAATAAATCATTTTTGAATGAACAAAAACTCCAGAAAAATAATCTGATTACAACGAAATTTGGTATGCAAATTTCTTTCTACCAAGGATGCGAATGTTCAGATTTTTGCTGCCTGCGAAAATTAACTGCACACAGTACCTATTTCAACTGGGCAACCTGTATTCTTTAAAACAGTCGTCAGACGTTGACTGTGATTATTCTGGTGTGCGATATAGTTGACTTCACGTTTAACTGAGCTCATTATCACAACGCCTTTACGTAGCATCCTGATACCTTACACGCAATTGGACAACTTTGAGATCACATCATCAGTCTGCGAGAAGCTGGGCGATCTTGTAGACAAATTGCCCGTAACCTGGGATGTACATCGACGTGACGAGGTGAAACTAATAGTCATCGGCACAATTTAATACAGTAATTGGTGGTTCAGTTTTCGAAATTTATGACTAAATCAAGTTAGAAAGTCCAATGAAAAGTGGTATTTTTAAACAACAATTTAATGGACGAACACACTACAAGACTTTCAGAGGATGATAGGAAATCTACAACATAATACTAAAGACTTGAAATTCGCTTCTTGCCAACGGTGAACAAAAATTAGATATGGGCGGGTGCATTTCCTACTAGAGTGATGAATTTCTTTACACAAGGTGCTGGGGGCAAGGGATCAGTTATGCTACACATGCACATTGTGAAGATTCTGTTCGGCCCAGAAGGATAAATGAGAGATAGAATAGGCTGTAGTCGAGCAAGCTTCTTCTCAACCCTCACCCCTACGACTCACCAGAGGTATACCGAAGCAAGCTGAAACTACTCTAGCAGTTTCTTATCGACCATTCAACTATGCATATTGTCTGCAAAACAGCCTCCTGTAGTATTACGAACCGTTGCCAAACGAATATCAGAAGCAGAACTGCAGACATCTAAGCCTAAGACTCACTATATGACCAACGACATTGCAAGTTGTGATGATCACCCATGTTCCTATTGGCTCCCCAACTTCAAATCCCCTTCGACTACAAAAAGGCTCTGCAAACTAAATGCTGTTCACACTTACCTTCAAGTTCACTGGAGATGGAGGGTCTTCGGCTCCCAGGTTCTCCCACCAAACATCTACTCCCTTGTTCGTCGGCCTTTAAGACTGACAACTGAACATCGAGTCCGAACTGTCGGAGAGTCGGGACAGGCTTGGAATGACAGCGTATCATATTTAGTGACAAAATCAACTACTTATGGTCACCGCATTCCTGTGTAATCCTGGCCAGAGGTATCATTCTCAGTTTACTGTCGAGCGTTACACCGCTGTAACTTCTAGTGTACTCATCACCTATGACAACCGGTTCCCTCTAGTACTGGTACAACCCAACGATCTGACCAGCAGATTCTACAACCTGCTGTTTTGTCTTCCATGTTACATGTCCAAGGGGCCATAACCAGCACGAAAACGCCCGGTCACACTCCGCTTGCTTATACCAAGATTTACCTCTGGGGCATTGAACACTTCCTTGGCCACGAGATAGCCAGATCTATCTCCAATTGAGCATGTCTGATATGCTGGGCCATCAATTGCTCAACCCTCTGAATATAAGGGCTGGTGCACGTTATATCTGTCGTGGCCTAAAATGTCCTCACGTTGGAGTGGCTTGGAAGTTTGGAGAGTGGGGTGTGACCTAGTCATCTGGATCAAAATTACGAGGTGTTGTCCTCTGATCTTTCCTTTCGGGACTGATCCTGGACTGTCGCTAATAGCCCACTGTGTTGCTCCAGCGCGACGTTAATTCAGCTACCTTCCTGAATATAAGGAATCTGAAGCAGCAGAATGCTTGGCATAATTTTTCACAAGATAGAATAAGGGTTTCGTTGGACTCCATACCACGCCGTATATCAGCATGTATCAAGGACATAGGGGCCTTTGCAATTAACTAATTTATGATCTTTCTAGTGTAATTCTACAATAATAAAGATAGTCCTATAGATTTGAAATTGCGATCATTTCTATATCGTTTTATATTTCTTACATATGCTGTTTCATTCCGATGAAACACTAACTTCGGGTTGTTAATGGTATTAACTTAATCAGAAATGTTCTATGGATTTTTCGATGAATCTAAATATATTCACTACATCATTATTAATTATTTTTCTAAAGATGAAATGGTTTAGTTTTAGTTTAATAACATTAACTGACAGATTGATTTCTCCCAGTAAATTACAATATTCATTTTAATAGTTAAGGACATGGCCGAGTGAACTTTTCTGCATAGATATACCAGTTTAATTTTCTATGATCTCAGCTAAACGGCCTTTCTTCTTTCTGTTAATGCTACACTTAAATAAATAATTTTATTAGCTATTTTCAAAGACGGGAAATCTGTTCTGCTTCTTTCGTGCACCCGATCCGAGTTCGTTCCTTATTAGCCGGAGCAATCATCGCCACAAAATGCAATTATTGAATTAAATTATTGAAAAGTTCCAACTTTCTTTCTCGTGAAAAAAAAAAAAACGAAGCACGGGCACAGTTGGAAAATAATAATCGCACATTAAATCTCGCTCACTCCCGAAAACATTAACCTCGCACACGTGCGCATTTTAAATCGGAAGATTATTGTCGTCGTTTTTAATTTTTCGGAAATATAAGCGGAGATTTTTGAATAAAAAGGGATTATGAAGGGGGAAATGAAATCATCACAACTCCGAGAGGGAGAAGGAAAAAAAGAGATAGGAAATGATCAGCTGACGATGACGCTCCTCTGTCTCTTATTATCTCGCGTTTTGTTACAACGAAATCTCGGAGAAGCGAAGAAGAAGGAAAAAAGCTTCTCTAATCTGTTACGCCCTCACTAACGCGTAGCCCTGGTTTCAGCCCTAAGCTATGTGAGTTGAGAGAAAGATCCAAGGCTGCGAGAAATGGTAAATATTTCATGAACTCAACGCTGCTCGTCCCTCTGTAGGAAGGGGTGGTCGGGGGAGGGGATGGAGGAGGGGGCTTCCACCCCCCTTCACGAGTGCCGGAGTGTCGTGTGCAGGTGACACGGGCTTTTGTCTCCCCTGATTGGCTGGCTGAACTCTCGGTTTGTATGCTGTACATTCCGTGTTCATTTCGTCTAAGGACATGTACAGCTGTCTCGCTCTCCTCCCGCTAGATGGGGTTTGAGGGGGAACCACCCCTCCCCCGCCGTACATACCTTCGAAGGGTACGGAGTAAAACGCACGGGGAAGAAGAACAAGATGGGAAAAGACAGAACGAAAATACAAAGAACGAATGGGGAAAAAAGGGGAATAAAGGAAAAAGGAAGGGGAGAAAAAAACCTCCTTGCTCTTTGCATGAATAATATCATCCGGACCTATATCCGAGATAGGCCTGTCTCCGTCGTAATGCGGTGCGAAGACAAAACGGGAATGGGGGGTCGGAATAAAAGAGGGAGGAATTATATTTTATATTTTAAGCAAAGGATGCCGCGGCCTGTCATTGTTTTTGACACGTTCTTGCCGTCGTCTTTTAGGAAATGGGACCTGGAAAGGAGGGGGTACGCGAAAACTTCTTTTCACTCTCGTCCCCTTCATTTTGTTTCAGCGTCGGTAATGTATGTTTCGGGAAATACTTCTGGCTGTGAAGTCACGTGCGTTTTTAAATACGGAGACGCCGTCGCTTTCGTTTTTGACGGAACGGGACGTCGATTAGTTTCGGGGGGCTGAGGACTGTCTCGTAAATTTCGTTCCGGATGTTGTTTGGACGATTCCTTTTTATGGTGCAGCGTCTGTAAGTTTTATATACACTGCACCATGAAGAAGTCAAAAGAAGATTAAGCTGAAAGAAAGTTAGCGACGTGAATCCTGTTCTAATCGGGTTGCATTCTGGACTGCCTAGTTCTATTTGTGACGACTACTTGGTCTGGTGCTAGCTTCTGGATCGAAAGCTTCCTGGTTCAAATCCAGGGCAAGCCATAGATGTTTCGGTACAGCTCTGAAATGTAAGCTTTAGTGGCAAGACTTTGGCGTGTTTTTTGGCATGCTTTTTATAGCGAGTTGCGGCAGTCAAAGGCAACCCCGCTTTATTAGGATTATGGCAGCCTTGCGATTATTTGTATCTCTTTTATTAATTTTGAGTGTAAATCATTATCTTTTTATTTTACTATGCCCGAATAACTCTAGTTTGCGAGAGTTGATGTGATGTTTTGTTACATTCATATAAAATTCCCTGGTTCTATTAGATTGAAAACTAATAAATTATTTAACTTACACAAATTTATGTAACAATATTACAGAAAAAGGTAGGTAGGTGTTTTAATTAACTTCGAACTGGAGCAACACAACGGGCTATAGGGATCAATTCCGAAGGGAAAAATCCGAGGAAAACACCACTTAATTTTGAACCACGGTCAAATGACGAGGCAACACCTGAGCTGGCATCCCACTCTCCAAACATCCACACCACGCCAACGTGAGGACATTTGAGGCCCCGACAGATTTAACGTGCACCAGCCCCCAGAGTGTTTTTGGTTCGATTCGAACTCGCAACCCTCCGGTTGATAATATTCCAACCGGGCTACCACGGCCCCTACAGAAAAAGAAAAGATTTTTTCGCAAAAGTAAGTACTTACCAAGTAGTAGAAAGAACAATCAGTTGTGTGGATTTTTTTCAATTTTTAAAATTATTTTCGTTTTATATTTAATTTTCTGCTAAGCCTAAAACAGTGTTTTTTCTAAAAAAATTCTTCCTTGGCGACATAAAAATCTCGCCAAAATCGTTGCCACAAAAAAGTCTTTATATCAAAACTGTACCGATGTTTCCCCGTCTCGAGTATATATGCGGCCTTTATATAAACGGGGTTGAGCCTAGAATGGTATGAGTATGAGGAATAACGTGTACCCACGTCCCCTGTGTTGCATCAAGGTGGTTCACGATTCTGTCATTGATGAATAATGTTCAATTGGCCCGGACATTGGAATGAGTTTCCTTGTGTTGACACTGGACTGAATAGTTCCATTAGTGCCGACCAATTGGTCTAGTGACCAGGGCGCTGGCTTCTGGATCAAAAGGTTCCTGGTTTACATCCAGGGTAAAGCATGGATGTATGTCCATCTCGAATGCATGTCACCTTTCTAGAAAAGGGTTAAACCTAGCGTGTATGGTATATTTGTGAGGTGTAACCCTCTCCCCTTGGTGCACTAGGATAACGTTGTTCACAAATACGGATTCCGGAATTTCAGGGATACGGTACTTGAGAAGTTACCCTTCCTGTTGAGTAGTGTACTATAGTGAGTAGTTTGTTAGTTGTACTAATAATTGGATTTGTATTTCATATTTAAATGTAATTGTTATTGTACCGAGTAATCGGGCTGGTAGTCAGGATGCTGGTTTATAGACCGAAAGGTTCCTGGTTCAGATCTGGGGTAAGACATGGATGTATGTCCGTCTCGAGTGCCTATGACCTTTCTATAAACGGGTTGTGCCTAGAGTGTATGGTATGTTTGTAAGAAAAATGTGAACCAAATCCCGTGATGCAACCAAGTGGGCGCCAAGGCAACGCCAAGTGGTTCATAATTGCTCTCTCGTAATTCCATAATGAATAATGTTCGATTGGCTTGGCATTGGAATTAGAATTTCCAATTGTGGACAATACCGCATTTGCATGATTGACAATCAAATTTGTAATAGATGTAATGTGAGGTCCGATTAAAAATTATTATTCTTCACTGACTCGACAACCCTGTGTGGGCCTTGGCCTTCTCGATGATTCTGTTCAATCGACCTGTTCTTGGCGATAGTTCTCCAGTACTTAATTTTGCAAATACCAAAGTACTTCTAATAAACATAAGGTCTAGACTAAGCTTTGATCTTTCTCTATGCCTAACTCCGATTGGCCTGGCCAGAAATGTTTTTTTGTACTCATTTCATTGGGCATTCGAAGAGTATGATATGCCCATCTCATTCTCCACATTTTCATACATTGGTGAGCGGATGAAAGCACTCCATTAATTTAATTTTTATTGCAAGCTAGTAACTGCTACTAGCGTACTTGTAAACTCTGCGATTGAAACTATGATATTAGTGAACCTATTTTTAACTATGCACTTGCAAATTGTAACCATGGTATAAAATTTGAGAAAACTTTGATTTGGAATTTGGAAGTTTTCAAAAAGAAGCGCAAAAGAGAGTTGGACCTTGTAGTTAGTAGTGTATTTAGTTAAGAAATAAATGTCTAGATTTTTCTAAAGTGTTCGTCTCCATGTGTGCAACGAAAATACTAATCTACAACTATTTAATGCGATCTTATTGCTATCCTGATCACCCAAAAAGTGACTAGAGAGAGATCTCCAGATTAATTAGGAGTTGACTCGAATCACGCTGTTCCCCGGCATATCCCGACATTGATGGAGGCAGGAGCGGGACCACACTATACTCCAACATTTATCTTACTTTATTTTCTATTTCATTAACAAGCTGCAACCTGGAGGCACGACTTTGGTAGGTAGGAGGTTGATAGTTGAATTAACGTCGTACTGGAGCAACCCAACGGGCTTTCGGTGACGATTCGGGATCAATCCAGAAGCGAAAGATATGACAACACCTCGTAATTTTGAACTTAGGTCAGATGACGAGGTCATATATGGCTGATTCCCCGCTCTCCTAACTTCCAGACAACGCCAACGTGAGGGCATTTAAGGCCACGACGGATTTAACATGCACCAGCCACCACGTACACGATACGACGGTCTGTGGTTGGATCGAGTTTAAAACTCAGCACATCACTCAGAAACGCCCTGCCCCGAAATATGCGCCCAAATCGTTTTTTGAAAACCCATTTGAAAATGAGAGGATCTTCCTTACAACCAAAGAAGACATGACAATCACCAAGCCACCTGAAACTTGTTTACAGTTTTTTGAATGCGAGGGCAAAATTCACGAATACACTTTCTAGGGATCAACAAGAAATATTGAACTGTTTGTCTACTATGAGAACTGCTCCCGACACCAAATCTGGATTGTGGCGGTTGCTATAGAGACAGGGCTCATTCATTTTGAGTAGGAGTGACTCATTTCATGATGATGATGACTCAGGAGATGATTTAATTTTATTTTGTTTTCAGCAAATGTTGGTATCGGAAAGAGGTTGTTTTTAGAATAGATCTCGGTGCCAAATAAAAATCTCAACAAATATATTGTCAATCAAGTAAGTCAATGTGACAAACTTGAATATATTTTTTCAAGCATCCCCTATGAAAAATAGGGATAGACCCATTTCTACGGCAACCGACAAGGTCTGATGCAGTTATCATGGTAGACAGTGTCTAACAGTTTTCCATCGTCTACGAGAAGTTGTTAAATGTTGGAGACCAAATCTCACAGAGAATGGCACTGATCGGAAAATTTTTCCTTTTACTCTATTTACTTCAATTACTATTTCATTTCGAAACTGATTGTTTATGAAAATTCACAATGACTACCAAGCATAATTATGTATTCAGTGTGTTTCAAAACTTCCTCTATGAACTTTAAAGAAAGGTACAGAACATAAATTTAAACAGTGTTCATATTAACTCGGTATTAGGGCTCGATGGATGACCGAGGCGGACTCATGGCTTGGCCATCACGATCACCCGATTTATCGTGTATTAATTTCTTCTTGTAGGTTTATTCAAAGGAAAACAATAATACATCGGCAATTCATGCATCGACGTGTACATTAATATTGGTGGACGCAACTTTCAAATTAAATGTCCAACTGTTGAACTGCAAAATTTGGGCTAGTAAAACTATTATTCACATACTTGCTGTCTTTCATTTCTGTACTTTAGTGTATGTACAGCTCTAGTACATTCGGATAGCGCTTACAAACATACATCTCTGGAGGAAAACGGCTAAATTTTGAGTTCCCTAACTCCCTTTAAAGTTTGAACAGAAAATTTTGAAACACTCAACATAGAAAAAAAATAATACATTGTTCAAATTTAACCACCATGGAAGTACAAGATATAACAATGAACAGAATTGTGAAACGAAGCGAGGGATTCGAAGCCTGGTTGGGTGGTTGGTTGCATTGAGTTTTATGGTGCAAGGGCTATATTTGGCCAAGCTGCGACAACACACAAGAGAACGTCAAGTAATGGACAAACACACTCAAGTGAATCGAAGGCGATTTTTGCTAGTAAAATATTAACTTCTAAAAGAAGTTAACCTTGTATGTATCATCTATATAAATAAGAATGGAGTGTTTGTTTGTACATTGAATATTTTTGACCCATTTCAAGTTTTCTATCCGTTCTGGACCCTTCTGATGCAAAATCCGTCTCTTGCGCGTTTGGTGTCTATCTGTCTGTCCATCTGTCAGTCTGTATGTATGTGTGGGCCCGTACTACCTCCAAATGGTTGAATATATTTTCATGAAACTTTGCATACTGTGAGTTCTCACATTCATTTAGTGACTGAACTTGGTTGCGCAAGTCTGTCTGTCCGTCTTCCCTTTCTATGTTCTATTTTGTGTCTATCTGTTTGTACAAGTATCACAAGATTTGTTCAACATATTTTAGATTTATGTATTTGATACACCACATTTTAGTTTAGTGAATGCATTATTTGAAATTTCTTTGCTTACATACTCGTATTTAGGCAAGTTTCATGTTAAAAAATATCTTAGTAACTATACTTAAATTAGCCATAATTTGATAGTTTTGGAGTAGCTGGGAAGTATATTGAGTATTGCAATAACTTGGATTGTTTTACCAGTGCTGGTGAAATACCAATTATTTTCCAAAACTATTTTTAAGGAATTTAAATTCTAATAGTTTATTTATTTCGAGTCTTATTTTTTCTTTACGAAGTATAAAAAAATTCTGAATATTTGGGACAGACGACAAAGAGAATGAAACATTATAAATAAAATATACAGAATAAGACCTTTTCAAATAGGACTGGTAGCTAATATGGCAGCCTTGGTATTTTGCTTTTTTAAATTTGTGTCCATTATATTCCAAGAATCGATTTTGTAGTGAAAAAACAGATACATTCATCACTTTTAGTTCGAAGCTTTTTAAAAATCTGTTTTAAGATGTATTTCTGCATTTTTAATATGATGTTTTTCTTTCAATAACTGTAATTAAGGTAAGTGGTTTAATTAGTTTTAAAAACATTTTTAATCATTGTATGATGATTTCGGGAAACGCTTGCTTTTAAATGACATACAAAGCATTTATATGCATACTCTGAACTATTCTATGCATTCTGGTTAGAATTGCCACACTCTAGAGACTTCTTTCTTACTAAAAATTTAAATTCGACAAAAATGTAAAATGTTAAATAGGACATTTATTTGCATTTGTGAAATCGCGTATTGCAATTGTGTACCTTTATTAGTGTGGTAGTTATGAATAGGAATTTCAATTTATTAATGAAAGTCGGACTTAGTTAACCAGTTCATCCTGAGTAGCGCCGGGTTATTCTGTTAGTATATAGATATAAAATATATGAAGGAGGCTTTGGGAAACAATGATAATCCACATTTTCAAATTGTTCAGGAGAGCAAGTTTCAAGTTTTAAAAATTGCAAAATTAATATGGTTTGTCCTCTATTTTAGGTTATTCAGTAAGTAAAACTTCATATTTCTGAGTATTACACTAAGTTGGACATATCGAAAAAGACTTTAGTGGTTACTCCTAGCTCAAGGAATATTTTTAAATACATTTGCGCTATTATTACACAAAAGTATCTTAGTTATTTTTAGTATCTTATTATTTGGTCGCACTCCTAATGGCATTATTGACTTAAAGATGTGTACTGCAAGCCCGAAGCGTTACGCGTATTAAAAGAAAGTAGGAGACGAGAACCAACTCTACATTGTTAAGTGGTATTGACGAGGTCATGGAGGACTTGGCCTCGAAGGACCTCAATCTCCGGTATTTACAGTATAGCATTTGATAAATGGACATGCCTTGGTATTTTGAGATCATAATAATTTGGAAAATAGGTTTAGAAAAGAATTACAAAAAAGAATATTGACAGACTTTTTGGTATTAAAGTTTTATTTTTGATGTTGAAAGACTTACACTAGTTAAAATCCAGTCCAAAGTAAATTTATTTGATTGAAATCTTGAAAAAATTGAGCTTCGTTCTGGATGAGCAGTTAGAAGAGCAACGAAGTGATGATCAAGAGCTGTGAAATGTATAAGAGCTTCTCATTGGCTACATTGTTAATCTTTCATCTTGGCACGAAAAGAAAAGTTATTTAATCATGAATAGCTATATTTGGAAGTGGATATATTTTAATAACAACGATAAAACTATTGCTTTGAATGATTGCTGGGTTTTATGGCGCGAGGACCATATTTCGCCAAGCAGCTTCAAGTAAATGGACATACACATAAGGAAAGTTACTGACACAAAATAGAGAAATATACCCTGCGCCGCCTATAACTCACAAGTTGCTAGCGCAGTGGAAGAACCCACTGAGACACGGCGTTCCCACTATTGCTTTGGAAAGAAACAAGTAATGTGGAGGTCAGGAAATATCTCTCTTTGCTGTAAACTATTGTTAAGGTGTTTAAATTTGTCGGGATTTTGTAATTCTTTATTTTTCAAAAGGGCTTCACCAGTGGTCGAGCTGCTAAACGTGTCCCTCTTAAGAAACTGATAGGACCGCGGTAGTCCAGTTGGAAGTGTAACGGATTAACAACCGGAGGGCAGCGAGTCGAAACTCGGTCGAACCAAAGACCTTGTGTACGTGGGGGTTGGTACACGTTAAATCTTTCATGTCCTCAAATGTCCTCACGCTGGCGTGGTATGGAAGTTTGGAGAGTGGGGTGCAAGCTCAGATGTTGACCTCGTCCTTTTACCGTGGTTCAAATTGACGAGGTGTCCTCGGGTCTTTCACCATCGGGATTGATCTCGGACCGTCTCCAATAGCCCGTTGCGTTGCTCCAGTGCGACGTTAATTAACTACCTACCTACTTAAGACTGATACCTGTTAGACTGAAGTGCTTCTAGTTTATATCCCGTACGTGCGCCTCAGTTTTCCTATAATCCTCCAGAGAGGCATATCCCACAGTTCTTGGTAGGTACAATGTGGCAACTCCTCCCATGTTATCCCGGGTAACGCAGACTACCACGTTCTTGCCAATTAGTGCTTGAAGGGTCATATAATCCATGAACTTGCATTGGGAGAAAAACCTTTTCAAAATTAGTTTCAAAGTTTCTAAATAGGAGGAAATGCTTAGGGTTTATTGATCTAAAAATCATAAGTTGCAAAGGAAAGCAAACGTTTAGGTGATAATCTACACTATTAATGTGTGATAGTTTGTCTGTTGGAAATCTATCTTCGTCTCAACCATAGCACGTAGAGATCCGAGAGAGGTGTTAAAATACGCAGAATAAACTGGGAAAGTTATTCCGCCCCTTCAAAATTTTCAAAAATTTAAATTTTAACATAAAATGTTCAAAAAATTACCTGATTGGACAGAGTGCGTGACGTCACTGGCTGATTCCGTAACGCTTCCGTAGCGGTTTTTGACCCAACTTTTTTATTATGTTTTGTCAGACTTGACTTAAATATTCGTGTTAAATTCGATAAAAAACGTAGAAAATGTTCAAAATTCAATATACAGTACTTTTTCGTGTCTTACATTTTACTGCTTTGAATAAACATTTAATACACTACTTTTTCGAGCCTTATATTTTACTTCTTTAAATAAGCATTATTTTTTATAATTATTTCACATCCAATACAGCAAACCTATACAACTCAACTCTTAAATCCATCGTAATTTGTAATTTTGTTTACTGCTGCCTTTTTTATAGCGGTTCTTTTTTGCGTTGTAATTACTCTTTTTAACGACAATGCGGAAAAGAAAACGTTTCATAACAAGCAATTCAGCTAAATATAAATTACTTGAAAGACGTCACAATGCAACTAAGGAGCAAGCTGCCAATAGAAGACTGGTCGAAGCTGAACGTCAGGGTGAAATTGGGAAATTTACATGAAGACTTGCAATGAGACGGCGAAAAATCTAATGTCGTTTACTAACAATCAGTTATCCCGTGACACATTAAACCATAAAACTTTTAAATCCGAATAATAATAATGATAAATTTATAGAATTATATAACAGTGAATCTATAAGAAGGCATGCAAAAAAGGGTAAAAAATCCAAGAGGGAGGTATTTACTAACACAATTGTCCTCCGCAACGCGGGGCCATACAGCTAGTTATTTATAAGATGAGTATGTGCGACGACGTCCTTTCATTGATAACGTTGATATGTATAGCACCTGCGCGTTTTCTGAATTAAACGCGAAAAGACTGGTAAAACGAGACGACCGGTTGGCTGAAGCCACGGCAGCCCGGTTGGAAGAGTAACAAATTAGCAACCAAAGGATTGCGAGTTCGAATCCAACCAAAGACGTGTACAAAGGGAGCTGGTGACCGTTAAGTGTTAAGCTGGTGACCGTTAAGTGTTAAGCTGGTGACCGTTAAGGGAGCTGGTGACCAGCATTTCGTGTACTTCTTATTGAAGTTAATTCTTGTTTCCAATTCCTTCCGCGGTAGCCCGGTTGGAAGAGTAACGGACTAGCAACCGGAGGGTTGCGAGTTCGAATCCAACCAAAGACCATCGTGTACAAAGCGGGGCTGGTGCACGTTAAATCTGTCGTGGCCTCAAATGTCCTCACGTTGGTGGAAGTTTGGGAAGTGGAGTTCCAGTTCAGGTGCGACTTCATCTGACCGTGGTTCAAAATTAAGTGGTGTCGTCCTCGGATCTTTCCTTTCGGGTTTGATCCCGGACTGTCGCCAATAGCCCGTTGTGTTGCTTCAGTGCGACGTTAATTGAAAATGCATAGATAGACCCGTTGGCTTCACATCTACCCTGAACCAACTATGGTGCGTCAAGATAAAAGAAACCATAGAATTCTAAAGAAATTAATCTGGTGACCCTTTTGACGTGAATATGTCTTTAAAACCTTAAAAGTACTGGGGCAAGCATGAAAAGTTTAGAGTTATGAAAAAGGTCTACAACTGTTTTTGTGTAATAATTTTAGAAGTAGAAGAAATATCCAGAAGATAAATATAACGTCGTGTAGACGAGGGATGTCCGTACATGACCTTCGGACTGCGTGCGCAGGCACTCTGAGCGCGGGAAGGAGGTCCGCAATATGTCGAAACTCTACGGTGCTGGATGAGCTTTGGGCCAATGTACACTGCTGGCCACCGTAAATGCAACACCCTGAAGGAAGCATGCAAATAATATGAAATTTACAACATGCATTAGCGGAGGTGAGATATGCAAATGATTAGAATTTCAGCGCAGACGCACATCACGCGCGCCTGTGGCGCCACTTCAAAGCGCTATTTAAGGCTTGGAGATTTCGACGATTTCAAGTACGGCAATTGTGTTTTTCTTGTGGTTTTTTCAAAAAAACGATCAATTATGCCTCGTAGAAAACAGCGATCATCTTTTGATCAAGTATCCGAGTTCGACAGAGGAAGGATAGTGGCCTACCGAGATTGTGGATTATCTTTCAGGGAAATCGGTAGTCGTGTTGGACGAAACCAAACAACTGTAATGCGGATATGTGATCGTTGGATGCAGGAGGGTACGACGGACCGACGTGTTCGATCGCATCCACCTCAGTGCACCACTTCACGTGATGACAGGCATATTGTGCGTATGGCAGTGACGGATCGCTCAGCCACATCACGAACCATAGCACAGCACATTCAGTCTGTACCGCATCATCCAGTGTCTGCGCATACCATTCGACGCCGTTTACAGCAGAGTGGTCTGTCCGCAAGACGTCCATTGCTTCGTCTACCCTTGACGCAGAACCACAGACGTTTCCGCCGCCAATGGTGCGATGAAAGAAGGATGTGGACGGCAGAATGGAATGAAATTGTCTTTATTGACGAGTCACGCTTCTGTCTGCAACACCACGATGGTCGGATTCGAGTCTGGAGACACCGTGGAGAGAGGATGCTGAACAGCTGCGTTATGCACCGCCACACTGGTCCTGCACCGGGTATTATGGTATGGGGTGGTATTGGATATCACTCTCGCACTCCTCTAGTACGCATTACCGGTACTTTAAACAGCCAGCGCTACATCTCCGAGGTGTTGGATCCAGTTTTCCTTCCTTACCTTCAGGGCTTGCCCACAGCCATATTTCAACAGGATAATGCGCGACCACACGTGGCACGCATTGTCCAAGGGTTCTTCGTCAATCGCCAGATTGAATTGCTTCCCTGGCCAGCTCGCTCTCCGGATCTTTCGCCGATAGAAAACATGTGGTCCATGGTTGCTCAACGATTGACCCAGAATACATCCCCAGCTGCCACACCAGATCAACTTTGGCAACGTGTGGAAGCTGCTTGGTCTGCTGTACCCCAAGAACACATCCAAAGTCTCTTTGAATCAATGCCGAGGCGTGTGGCAGCGGTGATCTCCAACAATGGCGGCTACTCTGGCTACTGATTTTGGCAGGAACCACACTTCACAGAAGTCTATAAATTTAATCATTTGATACTTGGTCAACATGTTATCTACAAAATAAATTTTGTTGTGATATCTCTTGTCTTTCTTGGTGTTGCAATTTGGGTGGCCAGCAGTGTAACTTTCGATTTCGTGGAGTGAGGACTGCATAAGTGGCGTCATTAGACAGCTACGTAACTATTCTACAATTAATATTGGACAACAACGATCTCTCAACAATTATTTCAAACTGCTTTTTAATCGTTCAAACTGTCAATTAAATGTTGAATAATCACACACACAATAAACAATCGTTCAAACTACCTATGTCTGCTTCCTATGACTGAATATTCAAGTCAAAATTACGGTTTGTGTTCTCGACACAACTTACCAATTTTTTTTATAATTAGGTGTGTATTTTTGTTTCCTGTTGAAATATAACCTTTTATACAAAGTTAAACAACAAGTTAAAGTTACAACTTACCAATTTTTTTTATAATTAGGTTTGTATTTTTGTTTCCTGTTGAGATATAACCTTTTATACAAAGTTAAACAACCAGTTAAAGTTACAACTTACCAATTTTTTTTATAATTAGGTGTGTACTTTTGTTTCCTGTTGAAATATAACCTTTTATACAAAGTTAAACAAGTTAAAGTTACTACTTACCAATTTTTTTATAATTAGGCGTGTGTTTTTGTCTCCTGTTGAAATATAACCTTTTATACAAAGTTAAACAACCAGTTAAAGTTACAACTTACCAATTTTTTTTATAATTAGGTGTGTGTTTTTGCTTCCTGTTGAAATATAACCTTTTATACAAAGTTAAACAACAAGTTAAAGTTACAACTTACCAATTTTTTTATAATTAGGTGTGTGTTTTTGTTTCCTGTTGAAATATAACCTTTTATACAAAGTTAAACAACAAGTTAAAGTTACAACTTACCAATTTTTTTTATAATTAGGTGTGTGTTTTTGTTTCCTTTGAAATATTACCTTCTATACAAAGTTAAAGATATATCTTATTCTTCACTAAACAAAGCCTGCAAGTGCATAAAATAAGTTATCTTTTGGTTCGAAAATTATATGCGACCATAGGATAGTTTACCTTGTCAAAATGACATGCTAAACGTTTTGGATTGGCCCGGGCTGACTTGTCTGAAATATTACCTTCTATACAAAGTTAAAGATATATCTTATTCTTCACTAAACAAAGCCTGCAAGTGCATAAAATAAGTTATCTTTTGGTTCGAAAATTATATGCGACCATAGGATAGTTTACCTTGTCAAAATGACATGCTAAACGTTTTGGATTGGCCCGGGCTGACTTGTCTGAAATATTACCTTCTATACAAAGTTAAAGATATATCTTATTCTTCACTAAACAAAGCCTGCAAGTGCATAAAATAAGTTATCTTTTGGTTCGAAAATTATATGCGACCATAGGATAGTTTACCTTGTCAAAATGACATGCTAAACGTTTTGGATTGGCCCGGGCTGACTTGTCTGAAATATTACCTTCTATACAAAGTTAAAGATATATCTTATTCTTCACTAAACAAAGCCTGCAAGTGCATAAAATAAGTTATCTTTTGGTTCGAAAATTATATGCGACCATAGGATAGTTTACCTTGTCAAAATGACATGCTAAACGTTTTGGATTGGCCCGGGCTGACTTGTCTGAAATATTACCTTCTATACAAAGTTAAAGATATATCTTATTCTTCACTAAACAAAGCCTGCAAGTGCATAAAATAAGTTATCTTTTGGTTCGAAAATTATATGCGACCATAGGATAGTTTACCTTGTCAAAATGACATGCTAAACGTTTTGGATTGGCCCGGGCTGACTTGTCTGAAATATTACCTTCTATACAAAGTTAAAGATATATCTTATTCTTCACTAAACAAAGCCTGCAAGTGCATAAAATAAGTTATCTTTTGGTTCGAAAATTATATGCGACCATAGGATAGTTTACCTTGTCAAAATGACATGCTAAACGTTTTGGATTGGCCCGGGCTGACTTGTCTGAAATATTACCTTCTATACAAAGTTAAAGATATATCTTATTCTTCACTAAACAAAGCCTGCAAGTGCATAAAATAAGTTATCTTTTGGTTCGAAAATTATATGCGACCATAGGATAGTTTACCTTGTCAAAATGACATGCTAAACGTTTTGGATTGGCCCGGGCTGACTTGTCTGAAATATTACCTTCTATACAAAGTTAAAGATATATCTTATTCTTCACTAAACAAAGCCTGCAAGTGCATAAAATAAGTTATCTTTTGGTTCGAAAATTATATGCGACCATAGGATAGTTTACCTTGTCAAAATGACATGCTAAACGTTTTGGATTGGCCCGGGCTGACTTGTCTGAAATATTACCTTCTATACAAAGTTAAAGATATATCTTATTCTTCACTAAACAAAGCCTGCAAGTGCATAAAATAAGTTATCTTTTGGTTCGAAAATTATATGCGACCATAGGATAGTTTACCTTGTCAAAATGACATGCTAAACGTTTTGGATTGGCCCGGGCTGACTTGTCTGAAATATTACCTTCTATACAAAGTTAAAGATATATCTTATTCTTCACTAAACAAAGCCTGCAAGTGCATAAAATAAGTTATCTTTTGGTTCGAAAATTATATGCGACCATAGGATAGTTTACCTTGTCAAAATGACATGCTAAACGTTTTGGATTGGCCCGGGCTGACTTGTCTGAAATATTACCTTCTATACAAAGTTAAAGATATATCTTATTCTTCACTAAACAAAGCCTGCAAGTGCATAAAATAAGTTATCTTTTGGTTCGAAAATTATATGCGACCATAGGATAGTTTACCTTGTCAAAATGACATGCTAAACGTTTTGGATTGGCCCGGGCTGACTTGTCTGAAATATTACCTTCTATACAAAGTTAAAGATATATCTTATTCTTCACTAAACAAAGCCTGCAAGTGCATAAAATAAGTTATCTTTTGGTTCGAAAATTATATGCGACCATAGGATAGTTTACCTTGTCAAAATGACATGCTAAACGTTTTGGATTGGCCCGGGCTGACTTGTCTGAAATATTACCTTCTATACAAAGTTAAAGATATATCTTATTCTTCACTAAACAAAGCCTGCAAGTGCATAAAATAAGTTATCTTTTGGTTCGAAAATTATATGCGACCATAGGATAGTTTACCTTGTCAAAATGACATGCTAAACGTTTTGGATTGGCCCGGGCTGACTTGTCTGAAATATTACCTTCTATACAAAGTTAAAGATATATCTTATTCTTCACTAAACAAAGCCTGCAAGTGCATAAAATAAGTTATCTTTTGGTTCGAAAATTATATGCGACCATAGGATAGTTTACCTTGTCAAAATGACATGCTAAACGTTTTGGATTGGCCCGGGCTGACTTGTCTGAAATATTACCTTCTATACAAAGTTAAAGATATATCTTATTCTTCACTAAACAAAGCCTGCAAGTGCATAAAATAAGTTATCTTTTGGTTCGAAAATTATATGCGACCATAGGATAGTTTACCTTGTCAAAATGACATGCTAAACGTTTTGGATTGGCCCGGGCTGACTTGTCTGAAATATTACCTTCTATACAAAGTTAAAGATATATCTTATTCTTCACTAAACAAAGCCTGCAAGTGCATAAAATAAGTTATCTTTTGGTTCGAAAATTATATGCGACCATAGGATAGTTTACCTTGTCAAAATGACATGCTAAACGTTTTGGATTGGCCCGGGCTGACTTGTCTGAAATATTACCTTCTATACAAAGTTAAAGATATATCTTATTCTTCACTAAACAAAGCCTGCAAGTGCATAAAATAAGTTATCTTTTGGTTCGAAAATTATATGCGACCATAGGATAGTTTACCTTGTCAAAATGACATGCTAAACGTTTTGGATTGGCCCGGGCTGACTTGTCTGAAATATTACCTTCTATACAAAGTTAAAGATATATCTTATTCTTCACTAAACAAAGCCTGCAAGTGCATAAAATAAGTTATCTTTTGGTTCGAAAATTATATGCGACCATAGGATAGTTTACCTTGTCAAAATGACATGCTAAACGTTTTGGATTGGCCCGGGCTGACTTGTCTGAAATATTACCTTCTATACAAAGTTAAAGATATATCTTATTCTTCACTAAACAAAGCCTGCAAGTGCATAAAATAAGTTATCTTTTGGTTCGAAAATTATATGCGACCATAGGATAGTTTACCTTGTCAAAATGACATGCTAAACGTTTTGGATTGGCCCGGGCTGACTTGTCTGAAATATTACCTTCTATACAAAGTTAAAGATATATCTTATTCTTCACTAAACAAAGCCTGCAAGTGCATAAAATAAGTTATCTTTTGGTTCGAAAATTATATGCGACCATAGGATAGTTTACCTTGTCAAAATGACATGCTAAACGTTTTGGATTGGCCCGGGCTGACTTGTCTGAAATATTACCTTCTATACAAAGTTAAAGATATATCTTATTCTTCACTAAACAAAGCCTGCAAGTGCATAAAATAAGTTATCTTTTGGTTCGAAAATTATATGCGACCATAGGATAGTTTACCTTGTCAAAATGACATGCTAAACGTTTTGGATTGGCCCGGGCTGACTTGTCTGAAATATTACCTTCTATACAAAGTTAAAGATATATCTTATTCTTCACTAAACAAAGCCTGCAAGTGCATAAAATAAGTTATCTTTTGGTTCGAAAATTATATGCGACCATAGGATAGTTTACCTTGTCAAAATGACATGCTAAACGTTTTGGATTGGCCCGGGCTGACTTGTCTGAAATATTACCTTCTATACAAAGTTAAAGATATATCTTATTCTTCACTAAACAAAGCCTGCAAGTGCATAAAATAAGTTATCTTTTGGTTCGAAAATTATATGCGACCATAGGATAGTTTACCTTGTCAAAATGACATGCTAAACGTTTTGGATTGGCCCGGGCTGACTTGTCTGAAATATTACCTTCTATACAAAGTTAAAGATATATCTTATTCTTCACTAAACAAAGCCTGCAAGTGCATAAAATAAGTTATCTTTTGGTTCGAAAATTATATGCGACCATAGGATAGTTTACCTTGTCAAAATGACATGCTAAACGTTTTGGATTGGCCCGGGCTGACTTGTCTGAAATATTACCTTCTATACAAAGTTAAAGATATATCTTATTCTTCACTAAACAAAGCCTGCAAGTGCATAAAATAAGTTATCTTTTGGTTCGAAAATTATATGCGACCATAGGATAGTTTACCTTGTCAAAATGACATGCTAAACGTTTTGGATTGGCCCGGGCTGACTTGTCTGAAATATTACCTTCTATACAAAGTTAAAGATATATCTTATTCTTCACTAAACAAAGCCTGCAAGTGCATAAAATAAGTTATCTTTTGGTTCGAAAATTATATGCGACCATAGGATAGTTTACCTTGTCAAAATGACATGCTAAACGTTTTGGATTGGCCCGGGCTGACTTGTCTGAAATATTACCTTCTATACAAAGTTAAAGATATATCTTATTCTTCACTAAACAAAGCCTGCAAGTGCATAAAATAAGTTATCTTTTGGTTCGAAAATTATATGCGACCATAGGATAGTTTACCTTGTCAAAATGACATGCTAAACGTTTTGGATTGGCCCGGGCTGACTTGTCTGAAATATTACCTTCTATACAAAGTTAAAGATATATCTTATTCTTCACTAAACAAAGCCTGCAAGTGCATAAAATAAGTTATCTTTTGGTTCGAAAATTATATGCGACCATAGGATAGTTTACCTTGTCAAAATGACATGCTAAACGTTTTGGATTGGCCCGGGCTGACTTGTCTGAAATATTACCTTCTATACAAAGTTAAAGATATATCTTATTCTTCACTAAACAAAGCCTGCAAGTGCATAAAATAAGTTATCTTTTGGTTCGAAAATTATATGCGACCATAGGATAGTTTACCTTGTCAAAATGACATGCTAAACGTTTTGGATTGGCCCGGGCTGACTTGTCTGAAATATTACCTTCTATACAAAGTTAAAGATATATCTTATTCTTCACTAAACAAAGCCTGCAAGTGCATAAAATAAGTTATCTTTTGGTTCGAAAATTATATGCGACCATAGGATAGTTTACCTTGTCAAAATGACATGCTAAACGTTTTGGATTGGCCCGGGCTGACTTGTCTGAAATATTACCTTCTATACAAAGTTAAAGATATATCTTATTCTTCACTAAACAAAGCCTGCAAGTGCATAAAATAAGTTATCTTTTGGTTCGAAAATTATATGCGACCATAGGATAGTTTACCTTGTCAAAATGACATGCTAAACGTTTTGGATTGGCCCGGGCTGACTTGTCTGAAATATTACCTTCTATACAAAGTTAAAGATATATCTTATTCTTCACTAAACAAAGCCTGCAAGTGCATAAAATAAGTTATCTTTTGGTTCGAAAATTATATGCGACCATAGGATAGTTTACCTTGTCAAAATGACATGCTAAACGTTTTGGATTGGCCCGGGCTGACTTGTCTGAAATATTACCTTCTATACAAAGTTAAAGATATATCTTATTCTTCACTAAACAAAGCCTGCAAGTGCATAAAATAAGTTATCTTTTGGTTCGAAAATTATATGCGACCATAGGATAGTTTACCTTGTCAAAATGACATGCTAAACGTTTTGGATTGGCCCGGGCTGACTTGTCTGAAATATTACCTTCTATACAAAGTTAAAGATATATCTTATTCTTCACTAAACAAAGCCTGCAAGTGCATAAAATAAGTTATCTTTTGGTTCGAAAATTATATGCGACCATAGGATAGTTTACCTTGTCAAAATGACATGCTAAACGTTTTGGATTGGCCCGGGCTGACTTGTCTGAAATATTACCTTCTATACAAAGTTAAAGATATATCTTATTCTTCACTAAACAAAGCCTGCAAGTGCATAAAATAAGTTATCTTTTGGTTCGAAAATTATATGCGACCATAGGATAGTTTACCTTGTCAAAATGACATGCTAAACGTTTTGGATTGGCCCGGGCTGACTTGTCTGAAATATTACCTTCTATACAAAGTTAAAGATATATCTTATTCTTCACTAAACAAAGCCTGCAAGTGCATAAAATAAGTTATCTTTTGGTTCGAAAATTATATGCGACCATAGGATAGTTTACCTTGTCAAAATGACATGCTAAACGTTTTGGATTGGCCCGGGCTGACTTGTCTGAAATATTACCTTCTATACAAAGTTAAAGATATATCTTATTCTTCACTAAACAAAGCCTGCAAGTGCATAAAATAAGTTATCTTTTGGTTCGAAAATTATATGCGACCATAGGATAGTTTACCTTGTCAAAATGACATGCTAAACGTTTTGGATTGGCCCGGGCTGACTTGTCTGAATGTTAAACAGTGTAAACAATTAAATAACGTTTTTACAGTTAAATTTCGATACGTTATTTGCATATCTTCCAGTGTAACGTAGCAAATGTTCAATATGTCCATATTCAGCAAGTCAACATTTGAATTGATAGTATACTTGTTGAAGTAAATACAAAAACAAAACATAACTGTTTTCGTTTCTTTATGTGATTTCAATGTCATCTTTAATGCAGAATTCGAAAATATAAGCCATTTTTTTTCACCACATCAGGATTCTCACCAAAAGGTAAAATAACTGCTCTTCATTTGAGGTCTTTGACGTACAAATATATTCGTGTACATAGATTATGAAGATAGTACTTGACTGTTTGTGCATAGTATGGATGGTACAATTTAAAGAATGCATATAATTATTTGTATATAACTACATGATGGTAAAACTATGATGGTATACTACTATTTCCGGTATCAGAGTGCAACTGAGTCAGTGCAGCAAGTGAAAACCTGTTGATCAGCAGCATGTTCGTACAGGAACAATCAGTTTTATTCTCTGGGTAAGACAAGAAACATTTTCAGTATCACCCTAGCTGTTGATTTCTGTGAATAACATTCTTTTTCGTGAAGACTTTTGTGTTAGTTATTTAAAACTTTTTAGACTTTCAATGTATTGAAAACGAGGTAGGTATTTAATTAACGTCGCATTGGAACAACACAAAGGTCTATTGGTGATGATCCGGGATCAAATCCGAAGGGAAAGATCCGAGGTCAACACCACATAATTTTGAATCACGGTCAGATGACGAGACCACACCTAAGCTGGCACCCCACTCTCCAAACTTCCACGCCACGCCAACGTGAGGACATTTGAGGCCACGACAGATCTAACGTGCACCAGCCCGCTTTGTACACGACGGTGTCTGGTTGGATTCGAACTCGCAACCCTCCGGTGGTTAGTCCGTTACTCTTCCAACCGGGCTACCGAGGCCCGTATTGGAAACAAGAATTAACTTCAATAAGAAGTACACGAAATGCTGTTTTATATTTCTTGACTAATTTTGTTCCATTTGGAAGTATGAAATGTGCATATCAATGTTTATATCCATTGTAAGCGGATTTCAATAAGACATGAAAAGTGAGTAACGACACTGCCATCAATTGGATATAAGTAGAAATTTCAGTGCAGTTGCTATGCCCGAGTCTTCTAGTTGAATGTTTTTTCCTGACCCTGTAGACGAGTGTTTAGAGTTCTGGCTCTTGTTTTAGGCCCTGGGATCGAATTCTGCACTCCGCAGGGTTTGGAATCCACTTTAAACCGTAAGTCGTGGTTCAATTGGGAAACGGTAGTCAGTTTGGAAGAGTAACGGACTAGCAACCGGAGGGTTGCGAGTTCGAATCCAACCAAAGACCGTCGTGTGCAAAGCGAGGCTGGTGCACGTTAAATCTGTCGTTGCCTCAAATGTCCTCACGTTGGTGGAAGTTTGGGGAGTGGAGTGCCAGTTCAGGTGCGACTTCATCTGACCGTGGTTCAAAATTAAGTGGTGTCGACCTCGGATCATTCCTTCGGGGGTTGATCTCGGACCGTCGCCAAAAGTCCGTTGTGTTTTTCCAGTGCGACGCTAATTAAATACCTACCCAGTCCGATTAGCTCTTGTGAAGCAAAAATGATTGTAGAGCGGTAAATTATTATATTTTCCCACTTTTTATCTCTTTCAAAGTCTCACTGATCCTGTAAACTTTATGTGAGAATTTGTCAAATATTTCCTTACTCTAATTCAACCTGTTTGGAAGAGTATCCGATTAGCAACCTGAGTTCAAAACTCGATACGTCCAAAGACTGTCATGTCCGTAGGGGCTGGTGCACGTTAAATCTCTCGTGGCCTCAAATGTCCACACATTGGCGTGGTGTGGAATTTGGAGAGTGGTGTGCCAGGTGTGACCTCGTCATCTGACCGTGGTTCAAAATTAAGAGGTGCTATCCTTGGATTCGGGATTGATCTTAATGTCGCCAATAGTACGGTGTGCTGCTCCAGTGCGACGTTAATTCAACTACCACCTATCTATTCTAATTTAATAATTATAGATTATCGTTTTTTAATTTTTTTGCAAAACTTTATGCCTAGTTCACACAATCCAAGTATTGCTTTCAATTATACCTTCTCAGTTTCTCTCTTTCATTATACATCTGAATCTATTCATCTCTTTATTTTGCCGTCTCTAATATTCATGTTCTGAGTTTGTTCGATTCACTTCTTACACTTCTGGTTTCTCTTCTCTTTTTTATAAAAGCATACCTATTTCTATCTACATTTTTCGTTCTCTGTATAATATTGCATCTTCTACTTTTCATTGTGCCTAATTTTTTATCCATTTTTTTCTCCCCCCTCAATTACCCCATTTCCAAGTCGTACTCTACACTTTTCCTCTTTATCTACGCTTTTAAATGTTTTTAATCCCCTACGTATCCTAAATCAAATATAAAAAGCATATAATCAACTATCACACTATCTGACAGAATATATTTATATTTCAAATTCGCATTTAATTTCACCTCCTTGTTCAATGAAACACGTGTGGGAAAATCTAAATATTTAATTATTAAAACAGCATGTTTTATTCCCTTCCCATAAAAGATCAGCCACATCTATTTACATATTTATGAAAACATTTCAATAATTTTAAAAACATTCACTCAACACAATTTTTTTCTGTTTGTTCTAACAGCCCGTTGGAAAATAGAGAAGAAACAGAGAAGAGGTAGAGCAATATCTGGAACAAGTATCGCCATCTGGTTAGTAAATTGTGTAACTGAAAAAGAATTCTTCGGATAATAGTCTGATTGCAAGGAGGAAATGTAGGTCACACTGTCGGAATCTTATAAAAGAATACTTATTTTTCGCCTTATAAAGACACACACAAGAGCACCAAGCTTCTTTCTGTTTTCAGAGAAATCGATTTTTATATCAAATTATAATACAGGGTACTATTTTTCGTCTAAAATGTATATAAAATCTAACTGACATCCTTAGAAAAAATTCAATCTATAACAGTATTTTTACAAATGTCATTTATAGACGTTTCGTAAAAGTCATTTTGTAAATGTAGACTAATTCCTCGAATTTTACAACTGTTGAAGTTGTATAGAAAAATGAAAGTTGAAGCTGTATAGAAAATGAAGCTGTATAGAAAAATGAAAATCTCAGTTTTAAAATAAATGGTAGGTAGGTAAGTAGTTAATTAACGTCACACTGGAGCAACACAACGGGATATTGGTGACGGCCCGGGATCAAACCCGAAAGGAAAGATCCGATGACAACACCGTCGTATACAAAGGGGGCTGGTGCATGTTAAATCTGTCGTGGCCTCAAATGTACTCACGTTGGCGTGGTGTGGAAGTTTGGAGGGTGGGTTGCCAGCTCAGGTGTTGCCTCGTCATCTGACCGTGGTTCAAAATTACTTGGTGCTGTCCTCGGATCTTTCCCCTGGGATTGATACCAGACCGTCACAAATAGCTCGTTGTGTTGCTCCAGTGTGACGTTAATTAAAATACCTACCTACCGAGGACAACACCGCTTAATTTTGAACTACGATCAGATGACGAGGTCACACCTGAGCTGGCACCCCACTCTCCAAACTTCCACACCACGCCAACGTGAGGACATTTGAGGAGGTCACGACAGATTTAACGTGCACCAGCCCCCTTTGTACACGACGATCTTGGTTGGATTCGAACTCGCATTATAAATATTTGGGTAATATTTTTTAATAATATTTACTCTATCTTAACTAGATTGGTATTGTTTACTGTTATAGGGTTATACCTTCTACTTGCCATTTCTGAGGACTGGTAAGTTGGTTTCATCCGCTCGATGGTCAAATTATGCTTTTTAAGCTCACTTTCTAGGCAACCTGTCCAGTCAAATGCCATCGTGTACACGGGGTCCGGTGCACATAAAATCCGTCGTGTGTCCCCACGTTGGCATGGTGTGCAAGTTTGGAGAGTGGGGGTGCCAGCTCAGGTGTTGATCTCATCATCTGACCGTTGTTCAAAATTTCGAGTCATTGTCTGAAGTGATTTGTAGACAAAACTCAAAATTAGCAAGTTTAAGTATTTGCCCTATGTCTACCAAGGTACTGATATATATTTCACTAACGTGTGAGGCACAGAAATCGATGTTATTTGTTTATAGTCGAATGGCAACAACGAATGAAAACAGTATGAAATCGACAGTTACGGGATTTATTCGCCAATTTTGCCGCTCAGTTTTAATATGTTTGGTTTGAGCTACGGAACTGCATAATATTGCTAAATCAACAAAGGAAGCTAAACTTACTCTAATGAAATTCTTTAGGAATCTGATTACAGAAAGCAATGAGAAATCTGGAAGGTAGAAATCGGCGCAGAAAGAAAATATGAGTGAAAATAGGTTTAACGTCACAAAAATGTCGAATTACTTTTGAACAAGCGGATGGAATGAAATAAAAGTGGACATTCAGAATCTAATTGTGGTAATACGACTGAGGTATTTTTTTATTAAACGAAAGTAAACTCCCCTTGCATCACAGAAGTACAACACGGGGCTTATATGTAGAAGTAAGTTGATTTAACAAAGAAACAGTGGAAAACGATTTAACTAAAATTGCAAGATTTTATGAATTTGACAAATGAGTAGAAACGCAGATTAGATTTAACAAAACATTGAGTTTCACTGGCCATGTTTTACCTAATTTTCTCAAATCATTTTGAAGGCACATTCTTGAATTTTTAAATGCAGGACAACTAAAAAGCAAATGCTCTACATCTTGGGGCTGCTTTTTAGAACACTCGCACATATCATTAGTCCGAAGATGAAACCTATATAGATATTTAGCAAAATTTCCATGGCCAGATAAAAATTGTGTAATTTGGAAGTTTGTGAAGAAAATAATTCTGAGTTCAATCTATGCTTAATAGTAGGAAAAAAAAATTTTTGGTGTGGCCAGCTTTCTCAGACGAGACATACTCTTCGTTCCACTTAGCAACAAGCTTGACATAATATAAGCCTTTCAAGCAACACTTAGGAATGTTACAATTTACATCAATTGCTAAATTCAAAACGTCTTTGGATAAAAAATCAGCTCTTTCATTCCCGTAAATTCCAGTGTCCACGGACATAGGTAAAAAAATCTCAATTCCTCTATTTTTAAGAGAACTAATTGTTAAAAGCGTTTCAACAACTAATTTTTCTGCGCTTGCAACATTCTTCAGTAAATGTAAAGAGGAAAGAGAATCGCTACAAATAAGGTACTTTGAACAAAAATTTCCATTTTCTTTAAACCACTTAACTGCGAGATTAATACTAAGCAATTCTGCTTGAAAGATAGTGCATTCATTCCGGTTACGATGTTTATAAAAGCCGCATTCGAAGTTGTCTTCAAATAAAACAAAAGCAAGGCCATCATTGTTGTTCATCTTACTACCATCCGTAAAACAGACTTTCTGAAAAAGCTTCTTCGCATTTTTCTCGTACTTGGATTATTATCTCATAAATAAGAATAGCAACACCAGTAAAAAGTAAACGAAATGGTGTTATATATTTTTAGATAACTTTATTCCATGAAGAGGTATGAAATCCATTTATATGTGCAATATTCATTATAAATGGATTTCGTACCTCTACATAAATATTCATTATAAATGGATTGAAATAAGATATGAAATGTGAGTAACGACACTTTGCCATCAATAGATACAAGAAATTAAGTTTAGCACAGATGCTATGCGAAGGTCTACTAGTATTCATAAAATTATTAATTTATATCCACATTATTTTAATACACTAGGACACAAACTCGTTGTTGATTCGGGTAAGATCTGCAATATTACTACTAAACAGTCAACTGAATTTTCTCTCTGCGATCTATTTAAATACAAACTTTTAAAAATAACAAACGTAACCTGAAAAAATAAACATAAACAATTCGAAAGATTATTTAAAGTTGAATTCATGTCAGAAATTAATATAAAAAATTGTAATTCGTGTAATACATTGTATGGTCTAGTAAGGTATTAAGCAAATATGCAAATTTAGGCTTTAGATTTTCCTTACAGTTGTCTCAGGAAGTTGTTCCTCTGAATTTCGAAATGCTTGAATCTGGGTATCAACATCATCTTGTGATCTGTTCCTGGTTTTTAATGTGGACAGAGAGCGATACCTTGATGGTAGCACACTTTGAATCGGAAGGACTAAATCTTCCATATTGTCCGGAAAATTTTCAAAAAAGTGGAACTACCAGAACACAAAGGCAAAGGTGTATTTGTTTTCTTCTGCTAACGAAACCATAACATCCATGTAAAGGGAGGCATTTTTATAAGAGTGAAGAAAACAGAGAATAAGTAACTAGATGATGTAAGAAACGAATTATCTATGCACTACTCATCCTTTTTCAAAGTATTCTGAAAACGAGAACACCAGAATTGACCTGATCAATAAGTGGCTGAGGGTGTAAAAACGAATTATGTATATATCAGTCATCCTGTTTCAAATTATTCTGAGAACGGGAAACCAGACTCGACCTGCTCCATGGATTCGGGTCCTCTTTAAAAATGATTCAAAGTTCAAACAAAATCATCAATATTCTACGTAAATCTGGTTAAAAGTCTCTACAATCTGAATAGAGTTAGAAGCATCCTCAAATAAGATAAATATTTACAATATTGACTCAAAAGAGATGAGGATTCATTTCCATTGTCAC
Source organism: Meta bourneti (assembly GCA_933210815.1). Classification (NCBI taxonomy): domain Eukaryota; kingdom Metazoa; phylum Arthropoda; class Arachnida; order Araneae; family Tetragnathidae; genus Meta; species Meta bourneti. The sequence goes on from OW119929.1 coordinate 88,106,093, forward strand.
GAAATACAATGATAACAACTTAGAATAATGTATCTCTATGCAATGCTTATTCAAATTATCATTTCCCAGTTTAGTTTTGTGGCTGTCTCGGTAGAACTAGAGCGTCGACAAATGCATTCCTATTGAAAATGAGAACTTTCAGAGGCTTAGATCCTTTGACTGAAATCTCAATAGAATACATCTGAAATGCCGTGAAAAAAGAAGCAAGACATACTCCACTCAAAACTGTCATAGGTCTATGTAAGAAGTTTGGTAAGTGGAAGATTTGTTAGAAGGAAACAAGACTCTTTTGCAATCAAACTTGTACAAAACGTTGTTTACACTAAAAAATATAACAAAACTTTATTAAAATTTGTTTAAATAATTTGTGTATTTTTTTTAATTTTTGATTTGTTTTGTTTAAAGAATACAACTTTAAAGTTCAACATAAATTTAGTGATTGAAATAAATAGCCGAGAATATCTGAAGAGCTAAATTGTCTTTTAGAGCTTCAAATAGAGCATAGACCACAAATATTCTACCATTTTTTATTCGAGAAAATCAATGGAAATGGCACATAAACTCCAAGAAGATAGTTTCCTTGTCTTCTCAAGTTTCAAATACGGCCTGGACCACATATACCCTATCTCACTACCGTTTATTATTCGAGAAGCGAATCAATTTAATAGCCACGAAACTCCGAAAACAGGTGAAGAATTTCCTTCTCTTCTGAAGTTTCAGGGAGCCTAGATCACCTATACCTTATCTAATCACCATTTTTAAATTCAAGAGAATCAATTGAGATTGCACAAAAACTCCGAAGAAAAAGTTTCCTTGTCTTCCTGAATCTTCAAGCAGGGCTGAGACCACATATACCGTATCTAACCACCATTTATAATTCTCGAAGGAAATCAATTAGAATTATTCGAAACTTCTGAGGAGAGTTTCCGAGTCTTCCGAAGCTTCTAATAGGGCCTAGACCACATATACCTTATATCACTACCATTTATTATTCGAGAAGGAAATCAATTTAAATCGCACGAAAACTCCAAGAACAGGTGAAGAGCTTCCTTGTCTTCTGAAGTTTCAGAGCCTAGACCACCTATACCTTATCTAATCACCATTTTTAAATTCGAGAAAATCAATTGAAATTGCCCGAAATCTCCGAGAAGAGTTTCCATGTCTTCCTGAATTTTCAAATAGGGCCGAGATCACATATACGCTATCTAACCACCATTTATTATTCTCCAAGGAAATCAATTGAAATTATTCGAAACTTTTTAAAGAGAGTTTCCCTGTCTTCCGCAGCTTCTACTAGGGCTTAGACCCGTAGACCTTATTTCACTACCGTTTATTATTTGAGAAGGAAATCAACTTAAATCACACGAAAATTTCGAGAATAGGTGAAAAGTTTCCTTGTCTTCCGAAGTTTCAAAGATAGCCTAGACCACTCATACCATATTCAAGCTTTAAGCATCATTTTTAAATTCAAGAAGAAAATCAAATGAAAGTGCACTAAAATTCCGAGAAGAGAGTTTCCTTGTCTTCTGAAGCTTCAAATAAGGCCTAGACCCTCTTATTATTCGAGAAGAAAATCAATTGAAATTGCCCGAACACTCCGAGAAGAGAGTTTCCCCACTCACATCAACCTAGCCAAGGAAACCGGTAAGTTCGTTTCACCACACGAAGAGGCTCAATGCGGAGAAACGAGGATGATTGAATTCGAGCAGATGCATCCACTAAAAATTTTGAATATCTTCAACTCCTGATTATCCACTGTAATGAGAGGCATTTTATGTCAAGATAAATATAGGTGGTAGTGTTTCGGTAACGATGCTTGCTTCCTGTACGTATTCTTAACATGAAGTCAATTGACTTGTTTTTCGAATACAATTCCGCCCTTCATAAATAAAAAGTCCAATGAATGCATTCCGAATTAATATATGGTAGTTGATTGTACAACATCGCTGAGATTTAACCCCAAAAGTTGACAAAATGGTCATGAACTACATTTTCAGGTAACCCCGATACGTGTCATGCGAGTCTTCAGCAGAAATCTTCGTAGATCTTCTGAATTGTTTTACTCTGGGAATTCCTCTCATAAGTGGAATGAGTGACGTGATAATAAAATTATCGGATTATCCAAATGGTAGACAGCAAAATGAATGCATGAAATAGTGCTATGTTGTATTCAAGCCTATTATATTTGTTTAGAAATTTACTTTTCTCTTTTAAGAGATATCTATAAATATATTTCACTGATGTACGTCCAACACCTTGGAGGTGTTAACATACGGAAATCGGCATTGTTTGTATATTGGCGAATGGAAACAAACGAATATAAACATTGTGAACCATTAGAGGATTCATTCGCCAATTTTGCCGCATAGTTTAAATATGCCTCATTTGATCTAGAGCTATGGATCTGCATAATATTACCACAACTACAAGGAAGACACTCTAATGAAATTCTTTGCCAGTCTGACTACAGAAATCAATAAGACATCTGGAAGATAGAAATCGACACAGAAAAGAAAATACGTGCAAAACGTTTAGCGTCAAAAATACCGAATCGCCTCGGAACAAAGGAATACGATGAAATTGAAGCTCAGAGTATAATTATGGTAACATACTTTTTGCTATGAATTTTATTGGAAATAAGAACTAACACTAGTAAAAAATAAACGAAACGTTGTTACACATTTTTGGATAATTTACTTCGTTTAGAGGTATGAAATCGATTTATGTGAATACTGATGCTATATTCATCATATTTGAATTGAAATAAATTTTAAATTTAGTAGTACAAATTCTTTGTCATATAGCAACAGAAGGTCAAGGTGACTTATTTTACGAATTGAAGTTATACTTAAGGGCAACTGATATAAGGAAGGTTTTCTTAAAACAATGATTTTTTAGAAGAAACTATCAAATCTATTTACCATTTAAAATAGGTTACCTTTGTACCGAAGACATTCAATTTTAAAACAAGTTCTTTTATTATTGCACACGTGTCGCAAAACGGAATTTTCAAGGAACAACGCGTATCCACTTTTAAGCAAAGATAGTGATAAATATGTTATCAAATTAATTTGTCATCTTTCCCTTAATGATGGCGAAATTCGAAAATGTTGCAAACCTGGTTCAAGAGCGTACCTTAAGCAGGGGTGCGATATTTGTTAAATGCATTACATGGATGAATATGCATGTATAGAATTTTTGTCCAGAGTAGGTTGTTGGAATTATAAAAATATCGAAATGTGTTAAAAAATTATTTTGCTCATGCTTAAATGATTTGGCATGTTTCTACGAAAGAGGAAAATTGATTAATTTCTGATCACTTTCAATTTATAGTTTATTAATTCAACCCGAGTGAGGAAGGGAAATTTTGTTAGTATATAATAAACAAAGTTTAGCGAAGATTCTATGCGCGGGTCTGCTAGTTCATTATAAATTAATATAGATAAGGTATCGAATGTGGATAACGACACTATCAGTAGAACTGTTTCCCACAGGACTGAAATTCTTCGCTGGATTTCAGTCCCTCGATATGCCTTCATACAGTGCTTGTAATGAAGACATATCGATATCAGTAAAAACATATCACTGAAACTGCTCTTGATGCAAATGAAAAACAAAGACCGATTAACGTGGTAAGTTGTTGAATTTACGTCACACTGGAGCAACACAATGGGTTATTGGCGACGGTTCGGGTTCAATCCCGAAGGGGACACAATACCTTATAATTTTGAACCACGGTCAGATAACGAGGTCAACATCTGATCTGTCATCCCACTCTCCAAACATTCTCACCACGCCAACGTGAAGACATTTGATGCTACAACAGATTTAACGTGCTTTCAGGTACACTACTGTCTTTGGTTGGATCTAATTTCAAAATCTCAGACCTCCAGTTGCTAATCGGAGGCTCTACCAACTGGGCTACCTTGGACCCGGCATTGACAATGCAACTGACCGGTCAACTTCACACCTGGGCAGCAGTGATAAAACAGAAAACTTGTCTAGCGATGTGCACTTGAAAACTATACTGCCAACAAAAATATAAATAAAACACTGCGTTGGGGATTATTATCGAATCACCCGCAAAAGGTTTCACATTTTCTGTACCCGGTTTGCACCCGACACCTGTACAGGGTTTTTTTCTGTCTTGTAAAATGGGATCCCCAAACCACGGTCTGCGGGCCGAATAAGGCCTACGGAATAGGTTTATCTGTCTCGTGTTAATGTCGATAAAAGCACGGCTAATTCGACTGACGAAAAGCTTTAAATAGTAGTTATCCTCTAACCGTATTTGAAAATTCCATGTTATAGCGCGTTTTCACTTTTCTGCCACAAAATGCTAAATGCCGATCCTATTTTACTATTGCCACTCAGAGAAAAGTTGAATGCGAAAACATTTATGTTATATAAATACGTTGTACAATTATTTTTGCAATATCCAAATCTTTAAAATATTATTTACTTATTTTAGAGTCAAATGACTTTATGAAATTAGTTTTACATAAAAAAAGAAATCAATTTTAAAATGAAACAAAGCGGACTCTACTGAATTGAAAAAGTCACGAATAGCTTCATAATACCGAAATTCAAATCTCCCAAAAACTTAACGTAAATTCGGATTCGAACTAAAAATTAAAAGAAAAATCTTATTAGGTATCTAATTTTAAAATTACATATTCGTTATTAATTTATTATATTATCGCTTGCGCGTTTCGCCATATTTGTTTTTTTACACCTACCTTCTTTTAAAATGTTATGGAACTATATTATCGTACTTCGTTTTATTAAACGAACTTTGCAAATACAAGGAACGTTAAGGGTAAGATGGTCGAAATATATTGGTTTAAAAAGCCCATTTTTGCGTCACAGAAAAGAATTTCCAATAAAATATAATTCAACGACTTTTGTATCTACACGTTTGCTTTCAACGAGTGTCGGTGTACAGCGCCTCAAGCAACCATTTTTGTAACTACAGTCAGTAACACAGCCGCTCGTAGACATCAAAAATTCTTCTAGCCACTACTAGAGGTTTGCCGTCAATCCAGTTAGCCTTGATAAAAGAAATAATTAGCATTGTCTTTAATCACATTTATACCTCAATAGCAAAATTGCCCGACTTCACTCGGGTTGAATTGGTGTTAACTATATATTGAAAGTGATCAGAAAATAATCACTTTCCTCTTTCGAAGGAAAATGGCAAATCATTTAAGTGTGAGCAAAATAATTTAACACCTTTTAGACATTTTTATAATTTCTACAACATACTTTGGACACAAATTCTATGCACGGAAATCCATCCATGTAATACATTTCAGATACAGTGGCTCCCAAAAGTGTTCGTACACTTACGAATTTCAATGAAATAATGCTCTATCCATTAATAAAAATTAATATTTCAGAATGGGAATTTTTTAATAACATCTATAACTTGTTCTTAACAAAACTACATAAAATATTTTAAAAACATAGTGAAACTTTTTTTTTGAAAAATCAATAATCAAAAAGTAACAAAAAAATTACCTCACAAAAGTCTTCGTACAATTTTAAAAAATCTCTACATATTAGTAAATATTGTAATATTTCGATAAATTAGTACTTAGTAGGATATCCTATGGCATCCACAACAGCTTTTAAACGTCTGGGAATAGAGTTCACTAGTTTTTTTTGTAATTTCTGCATCAATGTTCCTCCATTCTTCAATCATTACTGGTTTTAGTTCGCTTTTCGTTTTAATGTCGTGTCTTCGTATTCTAACCTCCAGTTCTCTCCAAATGTGTTTTATTGGGTTTAAATCCGGCGACTGAGGTGGTGTTTTCAGACCTTGTGGACAATTATAGAGGCACCAGAGGCGAACGTTGAGAGCCGTGTGCTTAGGATCGTTATCTTGATAAAAAACAAAGTTGTTTCCAATACCCAAATTTTGGGCTGATAATTTTAAATTGTCTTTTAAAATATTTAAGTAAAGAGTATGATTCATTATACCATCAATAAATACCAAATTACCTAGTCCTGATGCTGACATGCACCCCCACACAAGGACACCTCCACCGCCATGCTTTACTGTTCCAACTAAGTACTTGGGATTAAGTTCCTCATTTTTTCTTCTCCATACAATTATACGCCCATCGGAACCAAACATGTTAAATTTGCTTTCATCTGCAAATAAGACATGATTCCAATACGTTTCGGGCTTATTTATCATTGATTTTACGAAGAAAACCAAGCTTTCTATTTTTCGCACTTACGAAAATGTTTCTTCGGTCAGAACGCCCATTTAATCCAGCTGATCTGAGCACTCGTCGAACAATTTCAGATGAAATTGAAGTAGAAAATTTTCCAGTAAATTCTGTAGAAATTTTTACAGCACTCAAACGTGGATTTTTCACAAATTTTCTAACTATAAATCTCTGATCACGTTGAGTTAACTTTGCCGGACGACCTTTCCTTACCTTGTTTTCGATCCGATTTTCTTCTTTAAAGCGTTTTATCACATACTGCACCGTAGAATGTGATAAATTTACTAATTTAGAGATATTCTGAGCTGATTTACCACTACTATGATGAAAAACATTCAATTTTCGAATGCTGTTCGTTGTTTCCCTACGACTACGAGCCATTTTTAAATAACGAATAGAATATTACGAAGTAAGCAAGCAAAGATTAAAGCCAAACGATTGTTTAAATGTCACCACAATACAAAAATAAAAAAAGCGATAAACGATAATTTTATTTATGAATTTATCCGAAAATGTTTCGGTGTACGATCACTTTTGTGGCGTGTTCTTTCTCTGCCTCCTTGCATTTTCATTTTTATAAAAAGATCAATTTTCATTTTTATAAAAAGAAAAAGTCAATATTTTTTAAAGAATCTTAGGTTTTATTCAGAATCACATGGAGATGATATGAAAAAATATTGGACTTTATATTCGAATTCACAATTCCAGGCTACAGCGCTTTTTCTATAAATTTTTAAAGTGTACGAACACTTTTGGGAGCCACTGTATATCGCACCCCTGCTGAAGATACAAATTGACGAAAGGAGAGACACTAAGGTAACTGCTACAAAAGACGATTTTGAGGGAGGATTAGGAATACCCTTTCTTAAGTTCTATTGCTGTAAAATTGCTCAACTCAATTCGTAAAAGTGACGAATCTTTTGCGGATACTCTCTCACATAATTTACATGCCAATGTTTTTTTATTTGTGGCACTCTTCGAATTTCGCTACCATTAAGGGAAAGATGACAAATTAATTTGATAAGATATTTATCACTAAGTTTGTTTTAAAAACTAATACGTTTTTTCTTGAAACTTCCGTTTCGTGGCACAGGGCCGCGGTAGCCCGGTTGGAAGAGTAGCGGATTAGCAAATGGAGGGTTGCGAGTTCGAATCAAACCAAAGACCGTCGTGTAGAAAGGGTGCTGGTGCACGTTAAATCTGTCGTGACCTCAAATTTCCTCACGTTGGAGTGGTGTGGAAGTTTGGAGAGTGGGGTGCCAGCTCAGGTGTGACCTCGTCATCGGACCTTGGTTCAAAATTACGTGGTATTGTACTCGGATCTTTCCCTTCGGGATTGACCCCGGACCGTCATCAATAGCCCGTTGTGTTGCTCCAGTGTGACGTTAATTGAAATACCTACCTACCTACCGTTTTGTGGCAAGTGCAATAATAAAAGAACTTGTTTTAAAATGCAATGTCTTCAGAAGTGATAAAGCAAGGGTAACCTATTACCATATTTTTTAAATGATAAATTAATTTGACAGCGTTTCTTCTAAAGAAAATCGTTGTTTTAAACAAACTTTCTGTATATAAGTTGCTTAAATATAGCTTCAATTCGTAAAATAAGCCAACTAGACCATCTGTCGCTATGACAAAGAATTTATAATATTTCAAAATTCCTAGTTCGAATATTTTAAACATTAACGTTCTTACAATGATGGCAAAATTCCATATAAAATTTGTTTTATTCTAACTTATATGCCTCTTTGAACCAAATACTTTGCGGTGGTATTGCGTGTGATGAAAAGGAATTACAATTTATTAAAATAATAAATATTTTAAACAGAAAAGAATTAAGGCAAAATAAAAGTTGGAGGGAAAAGTTCTAAAGATATAAATTCGTGATTCTTTTTTATCTCTTGATCTCGCACAGTTGCCACAACTTACAACTAAAAATTGATAGAATTTAAAAATACGAAATTAGTTCGGAGAGAAAAAAATATACCACTGTACGTGACAAACGAACAAGAGTTTCCGTTTTGTTGCAAATCATCGTCTGTCACAAATGTTCGGAAATATTTATATTTTGCAAAGAAAACAAATAAGGCTCCAAATAAAATAGTATTCCAATTTAAATTATGTAAAAATAGTTTTTAAAAAGTAATTGATTTTTCAGCAGTACTGGTAAAACAATTCAAGTAATTGCAATGCTCAATATGCATTCCAGCTTCTCCAAAACTACCAAATTACGGTTGTTTTTTAAGTAGAGTTACTCATATCTTTTAACATGGAACTTGCTTAAATACGTAAGCAAAATAATTTTAAATAATGCATTCACTACCCTAAAATATGGTTTATTAAATGTAGGACATTGAATTAAAATGTTTTGAATAAATCTTATGCGATACTTGTACAAACAAACAGATACAAAATCGAACATAGAACCGGAAGACGGGCAGACAGATTTACGTAACTAAGTTCAATCACTAAATGAATGTAAGAACTCACAGTATGCAAAGTTTCATGAAAATATGTGCAACCGTTTGGACGTAGTATGGGCACACACATACAGACATAGAGATGGACAGACAGACACGAAACGCGCAAGAGAAGGATTTTCCATCAGATGAGTTCAAAACGGATAGAAAACTTGAAATGGGTCAAAAATACTCAATGTACAAACAAACACTCCATTCTTATTTATATAGATTTAAATCCATTTGTACTGAATATAAACATTTATGTGGACATTTCATAGATCCACATGAAATAAAGTTAGTCAAAAATATGAAACAGCATTTTACATTTTTCAAAATGTAAATAAAATGCCGTTCTCTGGTGTAATTCGTACTGGTTACGTAATTCGTACCAATTGATGTGTAACCAATTCGTACGTAATTGGTGGCCGTAATTCATACTGGGGCTAATTCTTATTTCCAATAAATTGCATGGTTAAAAGTTCACACCTCATTCATTTTATCGTCTTCAGTTTCTTAACGTCCGCTTCAATTGCATCTCATTCAAGTGTTCAAAGGCGATTCAGTATTTTTTTACCTCTAAACCTATTAACGGGTTGGGTCAGATTTTATTTCTTACGCTAATTCCTATCTTTCAGATTTCTATTGTCTTCTTTCATCAGACGGCTGAATAATTTCATTAGAGCCTCGAGGGCTTTTCTATGCAGTTCTAGAAATATTATATACCTCCTGGCTCAAATTAAGCACATTTAAATATTGCTTCAGAATTGTCGAATTAATCTCGTAGCAGTTGATTTTATATTGTTTATTGCCATTCGTTAATATACGAATAACGCCGATTTCTATGCAATGCACGTTAGCAAAATATATTTTTCGATTCTGAAAGCAAGGAACTTTGAATACCTTAATGTAGACCTTATGTTTGGAGTTCGTGGGTATAGAACGTTCTTCAAACCAGATTAGAAATTCTCATTTCCAATGACTTACAACTCTAGAACTTATTTGGATGACATTAATCTAATTAACACTTTCTGTCGCATACAAGTATCATATTTCGAAGATGTTGCTTAGAATTCAATACATCGTAAGCCTCTGCGTCTTGCAACCAAGAACCGTTGCCTTTGGGGTGCGTTCGCGAACCGCGTAAATTGCTTCGGAAGGTTTTGATTCTTCCTCTTCTTCCAGGAATTTAATCTCGTAACATTTCCCATTCATCACTAAATAATTAAAGCGATCGCACCGTCGCGTTACCTTCAAGCACAGCTGAATGCAAAAGGACCCCCTTTGTCCGGCTTTGATGCCGAAATAGGGTAATTAAACGAATGTATAGAAAATCGTTTAAAAATTTCTCGGAATTACAAAACACCATTTACGAAGGAGAAGGGAAAACGAAAAGAAACTGGCAACAACAAAAAAAAAGATCGCAAAGAAGGACCTGAATAAAGAATAATAATTATTATTAAACTTGGAAAGGGCGTCGTACACACAATGTTGTAATCTCTCTCCATGCATATACAATTTTAATTACCTATAATTACCCGGGGGAAGGAATAAAAGGAAATTCCAATAATAATCTATTTAAACAATAAAAAAGTGCGCCGGGTAGAACGATCGAGCAAAAACGATCGAGGAAAGAATTAAAAAACGCGAAATCGTTTGATAAGAAGAATGGGAGGGTAGAGAGAAAAAAGTATAAATACAAAATACCCATGGGCTTAGAAAAGTTCGCGCGTGGGGGAGGGGGAGTATTCTCGATAGAATTGCTGAAGCCCAAAGCTAGGTGGAGAAAAAGAAAGAAAACAATAAATGAAAGGGAGTAGGAAAAGAAAGAGGGAGAGAAAAAAAGGAGCCTGCTCGTCTCCTCCGGGTCCTCATTCCGGCTCTGTCAAGATCAGGAGCAGGAGCCGGGATCGGGAAAAAAAGAAGGAAGGTGAGAGAGATGAAATAATAATAATAATAATAATAAAATGGGGGAGTATTGCTCCGCATTACACACAATAAATACACTTCTGTTGTTTTTGAAGGGCCTGTTTTGATAGGACACTATTTTTTTCCAGATTATTATCATCGTGATGAAAAGTGTTGTTTGATGGAATATTTTTTCTCCTGTGACTTTCTAAAATCTAAGTCTGAAAGCTTTTCTTTCGTAGCTACAAATCATGAAGTTTCCGCCAATCAGCCTGATAAAAGATTAAAATATGAGAGTTATAAAAACGGAAATTAAATTCTTTTGAGAAATACTGTGATATGTTTATAGAAATCACTTATTCAAATGATTTCTATAAAAATAAAACTCTATGAGTAATAGTACTTGATACGCAAAACTGGTATACCAATGAAGCATGTGATAAGTCAAAAAATGTACGAAAATTAGCATCTAAATACAAGTAAGTTGAGAATGTAGCTATCCATAGGATAATTACAACGTTGCGTGTGAGGGATTTTTAGTGTAAAACAAACCAGACGGAAAGCGAAGATTTTACTTCTACACAAATGCTCTCGTATGATTCAAATAGGGGTTATTTTAAAATATTGTTTACCATCGTTTTGGAGACGTTAGGCGTTTAATCTAATTTGCGTTGTACAATCAACTGCCATATTTCAATTTGTAATTTATTCTTTGAAATTTTTATTGGCGAAGTGCAGAAATCGTATATGAAAAACAAGCCAAGCGACTTCCCATTCGGATTACGTACAGAAAACACATTCCACGGCAGAAACATTACCACCCAGATGTGTTTGATAATGTTGAGATCTGGTGACAGGTTGTAATTAATAACTCTATACTCAGATGAATGTCCCTCTAAACATAATTTGGAGTGTCTAGACTTGTGTGAGGCGTCCATTGTACATTTTAGGGCTTTTTCTGAAGCCCATATTTTTGAGGGAAGTGGTACAGTACTCATGTTAATATTAGTTAAGAGCCCTGCATTGAATTCCAATGCTATTTGAGGCAGTATTGCATGCATATCTCAATTCTTGCCAGCCGACGCTGGTCACGTTCTCCCAGTCTTTTTACGACCACAATGCTGCCTCCGTAACCGTAAGTTACAGGGTTTAACGGTTACAAGAATTCTTGTAATCACGGTACACCCTTGAAGTGGTAGTACGTGAAAATCCAAACTTCTTTACTTCCGAAATCTATGACCCATCTCACGAGCTTCTACTATTAAGCCGCTTTGAAAATCTCTTAAATCGTGACAACTTGCCATTCTCACAGCGGAAACGACTTGATGCAACTACAGATGTCCATGACTTTATATATAAACTGACAAACGCAAGCGATGACATGTATAGGTGGCGTTGCTATGTATTTTGCATAAGTTCGTCTGTACCAGTTTTTCCGTCACTCCAATGTATGCGATTTGAGATTAGCGAATAACTCTTTTTTCTTTGCATTTCGTTACGTTTTGGTTCGTATATGTGCCTATAGATGCTTTCGTATCAAAAGCGCACGCCTTAAAAAGTTACAGTTAGAGCTACAAGTCAAAATATTAGAATAATCGAAGAAATCAACTTTGAATGAAATACAGTTTTTAACGTATTGCGTAAACAAAAATTTTCATAGCATAAAATTTAATATTATTTAAATCTATAGTACATAGTTTCCCGAAGTGGGAGCTGAAGTAATCTGGGGCAATGCTGGCCCAAGGGAAAAAGAAGGCAATAAAATGCTAAAAACTTTGTAAAAATTTATCCACTTCACCACACAGACTACTATCTACAGTGATACATCGTCATTGATTCTTTTAACTAAAAAGAGAAACCGACTGCAAATAATTGACTGTGAAGATTTAAGGATGCTTCGGACCAAAATAGAGACTGATATAGACAAATTGATAGCACAACATCAGGCTCATCCTTCTCATCAGTGATAGCTTTTACTGATTTTATTAATATTAATTACTAATAAAAGAGAGAGAAAGAGTGGGCAAAATATTAATTTTAATATTAATATTAATTTATTAATATTAATTACTAAAAAGAGCATGTTTTTATGGAACTTATATTTTGTTATTTTATTTTAATAAATAGCTTTATAACTTCAGTTCCAATCTCTCAAGTTCTAAATTGCGAGTTCAAATCCAACCAAAGACCGTCGTGTACAAGGGGGGCTGGTGCACGTTAAAACAATCGTGGTATCAAATGTCCTCACCTCTGCGTGGTGTCAAAGTTTGAAGAGTAGGGTGCCAGCTCAGATGTCGCCTCGTCATCTGACCGTTATTCAAAATTACGTGACGTTGTCCTCGGATCTTTCCCTTCAAAAATTGATCCCAGACCGTCATCAATAGCCCATTGTGTTGCTCCAATGCGACTTAATTAAAATACCTACCTGGGTCAAGTTCTAAAATTACACATCTATGAATCAAAAAATAAAAAAAGTAGAATAACATTTTATGATTCAAAATATCAAAATATTCCATGATACATACAAATATTTCTCCAAAATTCAGAAAGTAATAATTCTTTAGTGTTTAGTAGCTTAGTTTATTTAACTTTAATAACAGCCCGCAATCGATTTGGCATGTCAATTGTAAGATGGTTAGTCTTTTTTGGTTCAGATATGCTAAAATGGATTTTATAATATACACAAGATCCTTTATGCTTGCTAGGACAACATTTTTTTAGTCTGCACTGAAGAAAAATCAGAAAATTTATCTTTATATAAATAAAATAGAAATAAATTTTTACTGCTATTCAAAAGAAGAATAACCTATATGTTGCAGTGTAACTCACTACTTAATGATTATTAATGCATATAGACTGCCCACATGGGAGAATAGATGCGAATAACGTGAATCAACACACATCTTTTCCGTCATTACTTTATATTCCTACATAAAAGTGTTAAATTTGATCATTTTCTGTGGTATTCCTTTCTTTACATTAAAGTAACACTCATAAATGTGTGGTTTTTATAAACTGACATTGCGAACAAAATTCCATGCTCTGACAAAACGGCAATAATGTAATCACATTATTAGTTCGAATCAGGAGGAACATTACAAAATACCCGTGGAATTAAAAAATATCCAGTTTGCTTTGATGGAGATTAAATTGAAATTATCATTTTGGCAAGAATGGGGAATTTCTCCAACGACTCTCAGTCTTGCTAAAAGTTTCTATCTAAACTTTGCTTTCCAAAATACCACTTTTTCATATGCAAATATTTTTCAAGTTGTGCTGCATACGCACAGCTGCAGGTGAGAGAAAAACAAGTCGATGTATAAATTAAACCCTGAATAACTTTTTCCCCCGAAAACAAAAAGTAAAAGAACTTCGTGGATGGGAGATGGGATATATATATACATACATATCCCTTCCCTCTTCTAATTCTTTTGTATGTTTTCCTGCTGGGGAGGAAAAAAATGAAGAGCGTAAAGAACCTAAACTTGGTAAGAATAAATAAAAAAAATTTCAGAGAGAAGGGAGAAAAAAGCCTTTTATATTCTCATGTCTTTTTAATCGTGATGTGTATGTGTTTGTGTTTCGTTGGGGAAAAGCGATCGGTTTCAAAAACAGATAAACGGAATCCTGCGCCAAGCACGCTTGATTAAAGTTGCGTAATTAAACGGGCTTTCCAAAGAAAATAGCCCGCGCTTTTCTTCCTATCGTTTGCTTTTGTGAAGAGCGAAGAGAAGTGAAGTAAAAGGCGAAGAGAGAGAAGGGAAGGCGTTTTACTTAAAGATCAGTGGTGAAAGTTTTAATACGTTTCGTTGGAGAAGAACAGCATGTAGCGGAACGAAGACGTAAAACACACTTGGAAATCGTTTGTCTTTTATTCTTTTTTTAATTATTTTTTTTATTTTCTTACTGGGTGAAAACATTTTTTTCTCTTAATTCTTTTGTTAGGTCCCTCTTCCCCAGTCTTCGTCTATCTTATTTTTATTATTATTTTTTTAATCCTCTCCTTACATACGCGATATTTAAAAGAACTTTTTTTCTCTTCTGTGTATTACTTCGAAGAAAATCGTCGTTTTCACTCGCCTTTCAGCTATCTAGATCATCTGATTTTCCTTAATGACTTAGGAATATCTTAACTGATGAAGTTTTTGAAAAAAAAATCTATTTTTTATTCGGCTTGATTGCAGTTGATTAAAAAAAAAATTTTTTTTTCAAGCGAAAGTAGTTTCACAGAGATAGAGGTTCCAAGCTGTGTGAAGAAAGCGAATGAAGAGAGGAACTATTGTGAATTTAAATAATCTAAAATCTGTCCTCAGGAACCAATTGAAGGGAAGCGTTTTTTCCTCGGAAAAATAACAAAATTAGCTTCGAGTTTCATTGTTTCTCCTGCAGATGCTAAAAAGTTTGGAACTAAAGGATAAGAATTATAAAGTTGTCCCCTACGTAATGATCCATCGAAGTATAAATGATGAATGAGGTTTATAATTCGCGAAAAAACTCTTCGTGAATTATACGGCAATCTTATTGATTGAACTCAGCCTTAAGATTTTAAATATTGTTAGGATAATCGAGATTGCCTGAGCATATGAAAAATAAATGTTATTTGTTCAATTCTAAAAAAAGTAAAAATTTTCAAACATGCAAAGGACATTAAAATAGTCAAAATCCTTTTGAAATGCGCATATGTGAAACACCTATTTACTTCATTTATATTATAAGATTTCTCATGCCTTAAACTATCTTGCAATGTAATTCCATTCGGTGTTAGGTACCTACCATACCTAGGTAGAAGTACCATATTTTTATATGGAAGAATTTACCATACCTAGGTAGAAGTGTTTGGATACTCTCCTCGTAGAAAACTGCCGTTTTCAGACAGTTCTCAATCGTTGCATTCCGGTCAATAAGTCAAAGGTATGGATAAATTTTAAATGTAGATGGGGGTTGTGCTAGTATTTTGTGGTAAAATTTATTTCCTGTACGTGTATGAGAGGCATTTTCTATCAAGCTAGATGTAGGTGGCTGGTATTTTTACGGTGAAACGTGTTTCCTGTACATCTTCCAAAGTGATTTTGAACGTCACTTAACTTGATTTCGAATACGATTTCAATCCATCGCCAGGCGGAATTGACCGCCATTTATTTGGCTATTAAATGGGCGATCAGAAACAATAAACGTGTTAATATTTTCAGCGATAGCCTTAGCTCAATTCAGGCCCTTTCATCTTGTAATAACAAGTCTTCCTATATCCTAAAAATTAAAAATTAAATTTCTTCTTGTGATTCAGTTGGCCTGAGCTGGGTTCGGGCTCACGTGGGGGATACAGGCAACGAGACGGCTGATTCTTATGCCAAACAGGCGGTGATCGACGGCGAGGGGCTGGAGGTCCCAATGCCCCTCTCCTATATCAAAAAAACTATTAAACAATTTACATTTGAGAGGTGGCAGGCCCATTTCAACAATTCTGTATCGGGCCTGCGATATAGGGACTTCAGCCCCAAGGTGGCATTTAACACTCTTATTACCGATCGCCGCCTTGTTTGGTTTCTGACCGGTCATGGTCCGTTTATTTCATACCTTCACAGGTTTAAAATTAAGCACACGGACCTATGCAGTTGTGGGGAGGTCGGCGACGCCGACCACTACCTCTTCAGCTGCCCACACACGGCCATTGACCATTTGACGGCCCCGCAATACAGAAATGATTGGCTACGCGGGAAAAACAAAATATCTTTATATAAGATTTCTAGGTGTGTTGTGGCCGCTGGGGTGGTGGCGGATCGGGTCGTCGCGCCCCACAACTAAATTTTTTAAAGTAGTAGGTCTAGGGCTAGGCCCGAC
Source organism: Meta bourneti (assembly GCA_933210815.1). NCBI lineage: Eukaryota > Metazoa > Arthropoda > Arachnida > Araneae > Tetragnathidae > Meta > Meta bourneti. The sequence goes on from OW119929.1 coordinate 88,122,534, forward strand.
CTAATTTTAAATTTTTAAATTTTTATATAACCGACTTTCATCCCACCTCTTGTATCATTGTTCATTCATATATTTATTTCATTAAAAATATCTCATGTTCATTGGTCATTTTTGGATTGCCCCACTGCGTGGGACCTCCAAATTTTAATCCTGTCTGTCTTGTATTTTTATCTTGTCCGTCTTATATATTTTGGATTTTTTCTGTCTGAACACCGAGCATTTGGGCGCCTTGTATAAGCCCCATGCATTTCTAGGCGCCTCTTATGAGCCGATCTTTGCGCCTTTTTATAAACCTCTACTTTTCTTTTTATCTTCTTTTAATGCATGGGTGTCTTTTATGAACCTACAAGGCGCCTCTTATAAGCCTCTTTTCTTATATGCTCGGTGCCCTTTTTCCGGAGTCGAGCATTTTATATATACACCTCTTATTGTTCGACTCCGGTTTATTCTGAATTTATATCAGTTTGTTCTTTGAATGTTATTTTAGAATTTTGTTCTTTTTTGTGTTGTGTTTGGCCTTGTTTGCCATTGTATTATTTTCTTATTTGCTAAATAAATCTGTCTGGGGGGGGGGTTGGTTTCCCTTGTCCTCTTTCGTGCACAGTGGGAATATATCTCCCTCCTCCCACGAAGAACTCTAAACCTTTCGGTGAGTTGGGAGGAGGAGAGTCTTCAATCCGTCGCCATTAAAAATTCCAATGACTAAATTCCTAATTGATAAATATGATAGATGATTGGTCAATTCTATTTCGATTAGAGCAGATTTAACGCCAAACGTTGATAAGCTACATTTTACGGTAACTCCAATATGTATCATGCGAGAATATTTGGGTGGCGGATGTAAAATCTTCATATTTGTCTTATTTCTTTGTTTGCATTAAAAATCCCTCTCAAATAATTTAGTTCTTATTATATCCATATAAACTTGTAAGTAGGACTTAAAGAGTTTTCCTCAATCGTGCAAGTGGCCGTCAAATTCATAATTGCAAATGATAACTAAAGATGAATATGGTATGTCCTTTCCTTTGTTAAAATTGCCAATTAGTGAATTGTGCAAACCGTAAAATGCAACGATCGACTGCTCAACAAGTAATCAAAAGAAAGAAAGGAGTTTCAACTTCAAAACGCCATTGGAATTTAGGTTCCAGACGTAACTACTTTTTTTATTAAAACTTATACTTTTGGGAATGACATAAGTTTCACGAACCTTATGATATTTATTCCATGCAATATTTTTCATCCTTTCCAGTGATTCAACTATAATACAGGTTTGTCTTTAAAAAATTTTCTTGCGCCGAATTTTTAATTATTTCTATGTGGAAATATTTATGTTTTTGGATATGAGTATATGGGGAATAGTTGAATTAACGTCGCATTGGAGCAATACAACGGCTTATTGCCAACGATCCGGGATCAATCCCGAAAGATCCGAGGACACCTCTTTTAGCATGAATGGGATTGCCAAGCAAACCAGATGGAAGACGGAGATTTTACTTTCTATAACCGAATGCTTTTACATGATTCATATCGGGCTCTGAGCGCTATGAGATTTTCGAGTAGTGTACTATTGATTTTATAACAAAACACACATAATGACTAAATAGCCACATCTATTGGTTGGAAGAATCCTAGAAAGGATTCTATTGGTTAAGAACTCTAAAACTGATTAAATGTCATGTAGGGAAGACTAGATTGCAAGGTGGAATTATGCGTGAAATGATCCTCTGAGGGTTAAAATGAAATTTATCGCCGTTTCGGTGAGATTTGACGTTTAATCTAATTGACGTTGACCAATTAATTACCGTATGTCAATTCGAAATTCATTCTATGAAATTTCTGTTGGCGACGGGTTCGAAAAACAAGCCAAGTGAAGTCACTTCTCGAATACATATTCCACCGTTAAAACACTTTCGGCACCTAAATTTAGCTTGACAGAAAAGGCCTCTCATAACTTCAATAAACAAGCAATAATCAATTGGAAAGTGGCTCAAAATATTCATGAAAATTCATACATTACAAAGATACCTTTTCAGATAATCGAGCTTTTGAAAGAGTCTTAAGGCTTTTAACACTCATCATTACAAATTTTTCCCAAATGAGAGGGATTTTCAGTGTAAATAAAAAAAAACAGACGATCTCCGAAGATTTTACTTCTTTCCAAATACTCTCGCATAAGTATCGGGTTACCTTAAAATTAGTTTATCGCCATTTTGGCATCTTTTATCTAATTGGTGTTGACTAATCAACTTCCAATACAAAACAGTTTTTGAAATTGTTATTGGCGAAATACTGAAATCGTATTCGAAATTGTATCGCCAATTGACGTCACGTTCTGAATACGTACAGGAAACGTATCGCCGCAGAAACATTCTCGCCCCTTATATTTAACTTGACAGAAAATGCCTTTCATAGGTCCATATTTCCATTAAGTTTTAAGAGAAAATAAAGCAACACCGATTTCACAAAAGTGAGCATTCCTGTTTTTTCCAATACTGCTTCCCGAAACCAAGATTATTATGTGCATGTTTAGTTTTAGCGTGACAGGCAAAAACACAGCCCACCTCTTGTTTTTCGGGCAACTCCGATTCAAGGATTAGGCAAAATCACTGGGAATGCAAAATAATTACAGGTTTGTGAGGACACGAGACGAGCTGATCAATATGTTCATGTAGTTCCCACACGACTTATCGGATTCTCAATAGGCAAAGATCGGTGCAAGCTGGTAATATCACATGCAGTATCCACTAAGAGTACGATTTTTTTACCAGCTTAAATACCACCAATCGAAATTTTGGGAGCATATTTTAAACGTAACAATCAAAAACTCAGGTAAATCGCTACAAAAATGCTATCGTGATGTTTTATTCACTAAAATGAAGTTAATATTTGCTATTTTAGCCATTATTTGCAACAGGAAATTTCTAACTTCTACTTTGCGGAAACTAAAATTTTTGCATTGTCGCATAAAATATATTTCTGAATCGATTTCTATCGAACTATATGAAGATTGATGTTCATAATTTTCGAATATTAACTTCATGATTAATATTTCACAGTATAAATTAACTTTAAAAAGCATTACGTAAGCTTTGCGCTTGGGTTCTTTAAAAGTAACATAATAAAATAACTTCAGCGTGGTTGAAAGATTATTTCAGAAGATATGAATAAAATTCTGGGTCGCTAAATTTTCATTAGGTGTTCTGAATTTTCCATTCTCTTAACCCAGAAACGGTTGGAACAAATCTTCAAACTTGGTATTCGAAGATCAGTTTTAATAGATTCGAAGTTCGACATAAAAATTGGGTGTTCTAATTGGAAATTGTGAACTTTATGCACAATTTGATCTCAAGACGATCCCTTATGCAAATTGTATGCATAAACACTTATAGAAGACGCCATTCCTTTTTGAATGGTAACTTAATTTGTTCTGAACGGTGCGCGAATAAAGGGAGGGGGCTTTTTTCCGCAGCTGTACATACTTGAAGGACTTCGGGCAACATAATGATAAGCGATTTCAAATTTTTCAGACTAACAATTTTCAGGTATTAGAATATTCCAAAATTGTAATAGTTTATCCACTATTCAAAAGATTATGTTACCTTAAATTTTCAAGTTTTAAGCATTCATTCAAACAATCAGAAATTTTTTTGATCGTCTTGAAAAAAATTTTTTTCATTATACGGAACATATTTCTGTGGCTTATCATTATGTTGCCCAAACCCCTTCATTCGTTACCATGTTTTTAAACATAAGAGTACTCTATTACGAAAAATATTTGACTACCACTACTATTGAAATAATTATTTAAAAGACTGAAATTAAGCTTATTAAAAGTATTGCTTGTTTTCAGAATTAATGCATTTTGACACAAAAAATAGTATCTACTTTTAAATAATGTAAGGTATAAAAATCAACCCATCATCTTCCTTGAAGTTTAATTATAGAAAAACTTGCTTAGGTTGCTAAGAATGTTTCAGAGGACAGTAGACTTGCAAAATCACCAAAATCGCTCGAAAAATCGATTTCTTAATTTTAGCTTTAAAAATTTATACCAAACTCTGTAGGAAGCAAAAATTATTTTTTCAATTTCAATCATTTTTGACGGAGTTACAAGTAAACTTAAAACATATAGTAGATAAGTATAGTAAGCCTACTGTAAAAACTTGTTTTTCTCCGATTCAGATTTTTTGACATTCTTCTGATTTCAAAATATTTTTTGTACATCTGGATTTTCTTGATTTTCTTTAAAAAAATTTGGATAAGCTTTGTAATTTGTTGCATATATGTAAGGTGGAAATGAGAAATTCATCATGCTTCCAAATTTTGAAATTTTCATTTAAAATATTGCTTACCTTATACTTTTTGCAAAATTTTAGGTGTTTTGTTACAAAAATGTTTTTGCTTTACAGTTGAGAAATGCACTTGCCAAATGCAGTTAGTTTAATTTATGTTTATTATTAAATTAACTCCATAATAACTATGCATATTATCCTAAACATCTATGTATTTATTTGTATTCAGTGAATTATAAAATATTGACAATATATTCAACATTAATGCGATGGGACATCAAATTTTGCTTATTTATCAAACTTTTTAACAACGAATCATGTAATAACTCTCGCACAACTTAATACCGCAGAAACACTACCGACACCTATGACACTTGACTGAAAATACCTCTCATAAGAATAAGTAACCCTAATTTAAAAGTCATGTTCCTACTTATAAGGACGTACTAAGTCCTGTCCTAGAATACGTATCCCTAATTTAGAAATCATATAATGTTTACGCTAGAATTAGACGAGACGATTTTATAGAAAGCAAATCAGATAGATATTAAGTGAGTATTTTAAGTATATAAAGGAACTTATGTTAACTGTAGATCGAAAAGTGACCAGAATGTACCCCATTTTCTCTTTCATAGGAAAATACCAACATTATTTAAGTGTCAGTAAAATGATTTTTAACACCTTTTTGATATTTTTATAATTTCTATGAAGAAACGATAACCGATTACCATTTTCAAAAAAGGTAGGTCGATTTGACAGCGTTTTCTTTTAAGAAATCAATACTTCGCAATTAAGCTTGATGTAATTATAAGTATTCCGCTGTTTTAGAGTTAAACACCTAAAAGTGTAGGCAAAGGGAATTTAAATAATGTATTCTCTAATAAAATATATGTTTTATAAAATATTTAAACATTTTATGAAAAAAATTAATGTGATCTTTCCACAAGCAACAAACACAAAACAGGCATAAAACGGAAAGACAGACTGACACGATCAAGTTCAGTCATTAAATGAGTGTGAGTACTCACAGTATGCAAAGTTTCATGAAAATATACCCAGCCGTTTGGAAGTAGTACGGGCACACAAAGAGATACTAAACGCGGAAACCGCTGACTTTGCATTACAATGACCCAGAACGGATAAATAACGCGAAATGGGGCGAAATTATTCAATATACAAACCAACACTCCCTTCTTATTTATATAGATGTGCGAATTGGACCAGAAGTTTCTATTGCTTACAAGGAATATGTACCCCTTATATATGTCGTGGCCTCAAATGTCCTCACGTTGGCTTAGTGTGGAAGTTTGGAGAGTGGGGTGTAGGAGGAGGTTCAAGTGTTAGCTCCTCATCTGACAGTGGTTCAAAATTACGAGATGTTCTCGTTTTTTTTCTCTTCTGGATCCTGGAAAGTCGCCAATAGCCCGTTGTGTTACTCCAGTGGGACTTTAATTAAATACCTTCTTACTTTACCTACCCTTAAATTTCGTTCGTACCCTTTTTCAATCTTTATTTCAGCGGTATTTTATTGGAAAATATTTCAAAGGTTGACTATTGCTTACTATTATTTATTTATTCACGGATTAAACTCGAGAAGGAAAATGTAAATGATAATATACTGTTACTTTACGAAAAGAATTTCGTATATTTAGAGCTATATATTCCTCACTTGAGACAGTTTAAATTTATAAGCTTTAATTCATGCGAATTTAGAAAAGTGGGAGAATTTTACCCCTTTCTATTATTGATAAAACCATTTAACGAAATTGATTTCTCCGTTTAGCAAATATAACTTTCCGTTCAATAAACATTTACTAGCGTCCCGAATCTTTAGCATAAATAACGATCGTTTCAAATATTATGATCAATGACATACCTTTGAAACAGTTTTAAGGGTGAAATATTGTTTATCAATTAAGCCTAAGATTTGTGCAAATTGTTTTTCAGATAAAACAATATTTCGATACAAATATAGCAACTAAATATCGATTGAGCAGACACTATTTGACAGATATTTTTCTTTTGTGGAAAGTAAATAAATTAAATTTAAATGCACAGACACATCTGTATTCGCAGTATGAAAAATAAATTCAGCGCATTTTATTTGCTAATGTAAAAAGAATCCAAAAATATACTGTAGTGCATAATAAATAACTAAATTCCTATTGGAACGATTAAGGTTATGTTTCGATTATTCAATGAAAGTAAATCGTAATCATTAAAACATGATGTATCACCTGTCTCTTAGGGAATCAATATTGCTCAGGTACTAATGATGCGACATGTAAAAAGAAGATAAGACCCATCATAAAAAAGACTTATTAAAAGAAATCAGAGTATTTATCAGAAAGATTAAAAGACGATGTCAGTATAGTTTATGGCCTTAAATACACATTGTTTATAACTTACTTATATTTCATAAAAAAATTAAAACAGTTAAAGATTATTTTGAAAGCATGTGGGTATTTAATTAGAGTTTCACTGGAGCAGCACAATGGGTTATTGGCGATCCGGATCAACCCCAGAAGGGAAAGATCCGAGAACAAAACCACGTAATTTTGAATCACGGTCGGATGACGAGGTCACCCTTGAGCTGGCACTCACTCTCCGAACTTCCACACCACACCAACGTGAGAACATTTGAGGCCACAACAAATTTAACGTGCACCAGCCTACCTTGTACACGACGGCCTTTGGTTGGATTCGAACTCGCAGTCCTCCGGTTGCTAATCCGTTACTCTTCCAACCGGGCTACCGCGGCCTGAAAGCATATGGTATAAAATTGTGTTACATAAAAAAATAAGTAAAACCAGGTAAATAAACCTAAATCAACATAATTTCGCGTAATCCAATTAACTAATATAAAATAGAATGCTTGAGAAAGGTTAGATTTTTTAATTTAAAATGCACTTATTTTAGTATTTTTAGGTTTTCTTTTACCTGTTTTATTCTAGGCTGCACGGATTTTCGATACATCTATGGGCGCTGTATTATGGGCTGTAATTACTAAAGGAGGTGTCTGGGGCGCTGTATGCCTACCTTCCTTCAAAGCAGACTATTAAATGTAAAAGCCGTTGAATTATGTTTTTAAAATTCCATATTAATTCCATTTTGTGTCAATAGAAATTGACACAAAAATGGACCTTTGAAATGTGTACATTTCGACCATCGTTACCTAAAAATTCTTTGTGTTTGTAACAATTCGTTTTATGAGAGAAAACTAATCTTCTTTTTTTCATTTCAAAAAACTAATTTCATAAAATCATTTATTTTAAAATAGTAAAACAATATTTTAAATATTTGGAGATCGCAGAAATAATTTTACAGAGCATTTATATGATATAAATGTTTTCACGTTCAACTTTTCTGAGAGGCAATTATAAAATAGGGTCGGTATTCAGCGCTTTTTGGCCTAAAAGGGAAACTCGGATTGTAAGAAGTAGTTTTCAAATTCTGTTAGCCCCTACTAAAAGTTTTTCGTCAATCAGTGGTTTAATATTACAAAATGAAATAGTTCATTATAAGCATGTGACTCAAACATTTTGAAAATATATAATATACTTCTCAATCTGCCCACAGAAATCATGAAAAGTGATCTATCATGACTGAAGCCAGAAATTCGATAGAGTGGAGAACTTACATTGCCTTCGATTACCACTTTCAAAGACGAGGAGTCATAGCTTTCAGTCTTTCAGTCCAAAATAATAAAATGAAGTCTGGATGGGATTCTATTTCTCGGGATACTGAGTTGTGTTTCGAAGAAAGTTTTGAATGTGAGAAACTTCGTGAGTTTGAAATTATAAGCGCTTTGCAAAATATGTATTGCAGACACCAAAGCAATATCGAATGGCGAGAAAACGCATCGTAATAATGAAATAGAAAACTAGTATCGTGCATTATTGGTCTCTATAAACAAAATGTAACATTGTTTTAAAAATATTGTTTGGAAATTGTTTCATTATCATCATTATTTAAAAAACTTTATTATTTGAATGTTTTGATATTTTTCTTGAATTTTGATACTATATTTTTATATATTTATAAATATGATATTTTACATTTAACTACTTAATTTCAATTTAAGTAATTTTCACAAACGATTAATTTCATAAACGATTTCATTTTATACGAACATCGATTCTTTTGTTTAGGTTGCTAGCTGTAATTAAGGTTGCTTATTGTACTTTGTAAAATTACACAACAATTAAAATCAAGATTATTTTAGCATACTTTATCTTACATACTCTTAGAACTGGCAGAAACGTTATTCGACTGAATATAAATGTATTTTATAAAAATGGATTAATTTACCTATTTTTCAGCCCTTACGAAAAAAACCGTTACCCATTGGGAAATTTCAGAAGGCTGAGCCAAGTGCAGTTTATTATTTAAGGTATGCTCCTGTGATTTCAAAATTAGGTTTAGTAATGGAATGAATCCTTTCAAAGTTTCACACTTATCTACCATAGAAAAATATTCTATTTTAAAAATCTGCACATGTGTTTATATGTGCTGCTCAAAGTTGCATATATATTTTTAAAAAGCCACCAATTGTGAATGGAGCTCTTCGAAAATGTTATACCTGCTTATATTTTGGTTTAGCTGTGACATTGTTCAAAGTTAAGTAAAATAAGTCAATTTATAGTGTCTATGAAGAAAGTATTAAGTAGATTCAAAAGAGTTTTAAGCCATGCTTTTGAAAAAAGATTTTAGTACCTTCCATATTTCAGTTTCATAGAACACTACAGTAATTTCAATTGTAAGACGCTTTGAGAATAATTTCATTTAGCATGATTTAATTTTAATTGTTATTCTATCAGTTGGTTATTGCTTTCTCATTATAAATATAATGTTTCTAGTTTAAAATCAAATTTGTATTCACTTTTCATTTACCGCCTATGTCATTTTTTTAAACTTTAATCTAAATTTTTCAAATGTAAGGAATTTTTAATCGATTGAAAAGTTATTTCGAAATTCACTATGAAACGATTCAATATGATTTGTTCAATTTCTCATGCACTTTTAGAAACTCAATTAGGAATGAAACCTGCGAATTCGAATCAACCACTGAGCAAAGAACGAATGCTGTAGTTGCTACAGTTTTATACAAATATATATTGAAAAAGTGTGACTTTAAAGTGTCTCTTATAAAATTTGTATAAAAACAACAGTGCATGCCCCAAAAGGTAGTCAATCCTAATTTTACTTACTGTCCATTAGTGGCTGATTACTCACGAGGCGCACAACGTAAGCGCCTATGTTATTTTCTTTATAGGTAGGTATGTAAGTAGTTAATTAACGTCTCACTGAAACAACGGGCTATTAGCGACTGTCCGGGCTATTAGCGATCCTGAAATTTTTTATAGGACTTCTACATTGCGTAAAAGTTCCATGATATCTATAATTTAAGTTTTTCAGATTTAGTTTCCAAGGTGCCATGATTAAAATTAAAATATCAGATTCAACTGTTTCAATTTTTCTATAACAGGTTGAGAATTATCAGATATGAATAATTTTCGAGGAATGAGTGAAAATTTACTTAGTGGGAGATTATTTTTAGCAGTGGAATTTACTTTTAGTGGGATACCAATAAAGTACAAATAAATAAATTGGTATACATTTTTAACTGAGACATATGGAGACACAAGACATAGATTTGTTCAACATAGCTTTGTGGTTTTGCGTCTACTTCACAGGTTTGTATGAGTTTCCTTATTACACTTTATAATTATTACATTCATAAATATTGAAATAAATAATATTTATCGATTGATAATAACAATTTAATTAATATTTTTGTAACAAAAATATAGAAATGTACTTGATTCATAAAATCAGAGAATAATTACGATCAAGGAGCTTTAAAGTAACTTGTGCTTAGGACTTCAAGACAACTTGGTTCGTACTATGTTTAGTGCAAATATTTTGTAAAACAGTGGGGTGGGTTGTGTACGGGAACACAACCACAATCGTTTAAGGCGTGAATCTGTCTTTGTGTTGTTAAAAGAAGGGTAAGATGTAAATAAACAAAATCTTGGAGGTTATAAGTGAAGCATAATTTTATTTATTAAAGACCCATTATAGGAGAAGTAAGATACATATGGCATAGTATTTACATCGATGTTTCTTACAAAGTTTAAATTTGTACAGTGTTGGCCAGAGTAGTGGGCAATGTAGAAATGTACGTGTAGTTGAACGCGTTGCTTTCTGTCTATAAGCGATTTGTTTTTAGGAACATCAACATTAAAATCACAGGTATGCATAATGGGTACATTAGAATCTGGATTCATATTGGGTGCAATTTCCCTGATAGAACCTTTAAAAGTTATATTCCAAGTCAATATCCATCAGTTCAAACGGCTACGTACTACGACTGTACTCAGGGGATGACGAGCTCGGTTTTCTTACGTCTCTATACAATCTGCATCTTTCGGCATTTGTCGATTTGGCCATATCTGATTTTTTTAAATTTTTATTTCCAATGAAATCGTTTCTTGCATTTCTGTTCATATTTCCTTTTCAATTTTTTCGACTTCATGAAAATTTTTCTTCATCTCCACACATTTATCGGCTTATATCTTTACAAATTTTATTTCATCGGTTATTATTGCTTAGTGATATTCTAGATCCTTTTTCTCTACAAATCGACACCAATTTCAACGTCCTATCTCTTGCAATCCGAAGTTACACTTTTCAAATCCCGCCTGGCGTCGCCATTTTCACCGCTGCACATCCTCACTATTTACCATTATTTTAGATACGGACATAAACCCTCTATCCAACAAAATTTAAATCAATAGATGATCAATTATAGTTTACGAGATATGTGCTACAAATCTTGCCATTTTTCGTCTCTATAGTTTTTGTAGAGACCCTTTATTAAGACCGAATTTAAAGACGCATTCACGTCAAAAATGTAATATAGTGCAATTAACCTGTCATTCAAGAACTACTACACATCATGAGTAGGACCAAGAAACTAAACAAAAATCTATCTTTGCCAATTGGTGTAGAATCTTAATGAATGCTGATTTAGTAACTATCCCTAATTTAAACAGTCTAGGGAGTCAGAAGTCATATGTCATAATTTAAAAACAGTTCGACAAATGTACAATTTGCTTTTCCGGGTCTGCGGGTTAATCCCATAGATTTTAGCGGATCTGAGGTGGGGATGGAGCCTTAAACTTTTATAAGAACCCCTAGGGTGTGTTTGAGTGCAAGATGATTAATATATGATTAACTGTCCAAATTGGACTGATAACTGCAAATAGCCATTGTTTACTGCCTATTAAAATTTTGTTTGGACTGCTAAATTATTTTTGACACCACTTGGGACGCTCATTCGCTAAGACGATACTTTCGAAAAACCCTCTGTGATTTTTAATATACAGTGTGATCTGCGCATTAGGAAACCTCAACGATCAACCCAAAGAAGAGTAACCAGAATCGAATCTGAAGACTACTGCTTTCGAAATATCTTACAATTTAAGAGCGGCATCCTTTATTACTTGGCCAGCTGTTTCGGCATAAAATTGTTTATTACAGTTCAGAAAAAAATGGTAGGTAGTTAATTAACGTCTCATTGGAGCAACACAATGGGCTATTTTCGAAGGGAGAGATTCGAGGGCAACACCTCGTAATTTTGAACCACGGTCAGGTAGGTAAGTAGATATTTTGATAAACGTTGCACTGGAGCAACATAACGTGCTATTGGCGACGGTTTGGGATCAAACCCGAAGAGAAAGATCCGAGGACAGCACCGCGCAATTTTGAACCACGGTCAGATGAGAGGTCAGATCTGAACTGGTACCCAACTCTCTAAACTTCCACACCACGCCAAGGAACTATTTCGACTAAATATTTGTCTCTTAAATTGAAACTCCTGTTAACAAATCAAAATTTATGAACAAATTAGACAAATCCATGAAACATCGACGAATGGTATTTGGTATTTTTTGGTATTTTTAATTAACGTCACACTGGAGCAACACAACGGGCTATTGGTGACGGTCCGGGATCAATCCCAGAGGGAAAGTCCGAGGACAACACCACGTAATTTTGAACCGCGGTCAGATGACGAGGCAACACCTGAGCTGGCACCCCACTCTCCAAACTTCCACACCACGCCAACGTGAGGACATTTGAGGCCACGACAGATTTAACGTGCACCAGCCCCCTTTGTACACGACGGTGTTTGGCTGGATTCGAACTCGCAACCCTTCGGTTGCTAGTCCGTTACTCTTCCAACCGGGCCACCGCGGCCCCATCGACGAATGAAGTAATCAAGTTGAAGTTGTAGCCCAGTTGTAAGAGTAACGGATTAGCAACCGAAGGGTTGCGAGTTCGAAACTCGGTCCGGCCAAAGACCGTTATGTACACTGGGGCTGGTGCACGTTATATGACTGGTGCACGTTGCATGGCGAATGAGACTAAAAAACCTAATCGTTCGTAAATACAACTTCAGAACTGGTGCAACGGAGGTCATGTGACGGATTAATTTTTGGTACCCACTTTTTTCAGAGAATGGTTTACGAAAGCGGCCTTTATGTAGGATCATGTTTACTTTATACAACATTGCATGGCAACACTGCTTTTTAAAATCAAAATATTATTCGATTTCCAATGGCGGGTACAATAACTGCTGGAAATACTCATTCTTATCAAATAGTGCTAGTATGTTTGAGTATTTGATTTAATTATTTCTTAGGAACTAAAATCGCGTTCTGAGTAAATGGAAGCTGGTGTTAGCTTTTCTTTAAAATATTCGTTCAATATTCTGTAATCAAAACACGTCATCGATCATCCATAATTTAAAATCCTTTTTGTTAAATTATTATGTCAGCTGTTTATCTCGATGTATTGTATGATTTTGTATCTACTTACCTAGACTAGGCACTTTTGATCTCAGTTTATGTCATTTCCACTGAGCGATTATTATGCACAATGTCCCTCATGTTCACTTAAAATTAAACGCGTTTATAAAGATTTATCAGTAGATGTCCAGATATATTCACGAATAGCAAAAACACTGATCGTATTCTCATTTTTCTATTTGACAAGCATAGCAAAAACTGCATGAATAATGTGCTATGTATTCGTTGATGTTTTGATCAGTGCATTGTGGTAGGTAGTTGAATTTACTACAATGCACTGATCAAAACATCAACGTGTGCTTCAGTGGTGAAGCAACACAGCGGGCTACTGGCAACAGTCAAGGATCATTCCTGAAGGGAAAGATCTGAGGACAACACCTCATAATTTTGAACTGTGGTCAACACCAGAACCGACTCCCCACACTCCAAACTTCTACACACTGCCTACATGAGGAGGCCACAACAGATTTGGTACAGCTGTAGTCTCTGCCGCGCGCGGTGGCAACGCGTTTTTTTTGGCGCCGTGTTTGGCGCACTTTTTTATGTCGCCACGGAAATCTTCCAACATTGAATATATACTGCATACGTACGGATGAATTATGTAAATCTGAATTAAACAACATTTTGACTAGAAAAACACTGCAAATATTGATTAAATATTTGGACTTTTGGCGTAGTTATAAGCGACTCATGCCGGTGAGGGTAACCCTAACTGAAAAAGTCATATCCCCGTTACATTTATCGCAAGAAACTTTAGATTTAATTAATCCCGATTCCTTTAAAAAGTTAAAAAAAGCTCTTTATCGCGACACAACTCGTAACAAAAAAAACGATTAACTACTCCCTCAGTCCCGTAAGTTAGCCTAAAAACATGTTAACCCTAACCAGGAGAAAATTCGAGAAAAAAATGGGTTACCATCACCCGGCATGAGTCACTTATAACTACGCCAAAAGCCGCGCCAAGAGTCGTTGCCACCGCGCGCGGCAGAGACTACAGCTGTACCACAGATTTAATGTGCACCAGCCCCACATACACGATGGTGTTTGGTTGGATCGAGTTTTAAACTCGCAATCCTCTGGTTGCTAATCCGCAACTCCAACTGGCAACCACAGCCCCCTGTTTATTGCAGATGCAATGAATTAGATCTAAAATATTGCTCAAATTTCTACATGATAAGAATTTTTAAATGAATTACATGATTATGAACTATTTTTATCAATTTGGTCAGATTTTAATTTCTCATTAGCAGAAAAACTAATCTTGGTAAAGAGGGACTGAGTGAGGAAATGTTATGCTGTGCATAAAACTTGTTTACTTTGCTCTTTTATTTCCAAAGATTATATAACATCTGATTAGTGATGCAAGAAGTATCAAACATTAAAATTATCATCAAAACAATGATGAAAGATCAGGTTTTTTGTTTGCATAAAAGTGAGAAATTTTTAAAGTTTTCTATACGTAACATACAAAACACACATGGTATAATTATTAATAAATTATGCATCCAATATTGACTTAATATATAGCAGTTACGATGAGATTCTACAGGTTCTCTTCTGTAGCTATTTGACTGCAGTGTTGTAGGCTCCATATGGTCAGGGCAACTACCATTGCTTTCTTCATATTCTAGTTCCATAAACGCCATATTCAGGCTACCATCCATGGTGTTCAACACTTTTATAACTCAAAAATAAATATTTGGGGTAGTAGGTAATCGCAGAATAAAAAGTTCATAGCAATGAGTTTGGGAAAAAAGTCATAAACTTGCATCTTAACCCTCGGAAGTGGTTTCAACGAGATATCTTGTCCATCAAGATCTGACCAATTTTGCTAATGTGTCTAGATCTCCAGTCATTGAGATATTGGTGAATTTTTTTAACAATGGTGAGATTAAGATCTGATCACTTTTCTTCTAATGACATGGTATCTTGTTCATCAAAATCTGGTCAGTTTTGCTAATGACGAAACACCTCTTCGAGACAACCACCAGGAGGGTTAAACTTTGAAAATATTTTTAAATCCAAGCTTTGGTCATATAGTCTAGCTTTAACTGTTTATAAGTTGTCTTGCTTTGATTTTCCCCCCACTATTCTATATTACATGATAATACTCTTTGATGTATCTTTTGTAGACAAGTTATCAAAATGCTTTAACCAACACATTGAGTGACAGATGTCATTTATTAACTCAATTGTTACAAGATGCACCTGTAAAGGTAATGTATATTTTTGTCTTTTGTACATATTTAATTAACTCAAACTTAAGATTAATACAGTATGATAATTCAGCTTTGTTTTGTGAAATTAGCAGAGATGTTTCTGCCATTGAAATATACAACATTGTCGAGTTTCATTGAACTTTTATATTGCAATCAATTAACTGTCAACATGTATTTAAATATGTTTTGCTATAGCAATATTCTGTAAATTAATTTTTATTTTCACTGCTTATAGAATTTTTAAAAATTTTAATCAATTATGCATTAGATGCAAATTCCTAATTTTTAAACAATTTTCCTTATTTTGTATGTATGCCATTTTCTTTCAGGAGCTTCAGTATGTGTTCCCAAATTTAGTGGAGACCATATTTGGCTTCCGTACAGGTGTAGATTGGGGTCTTCTTACTCTTGAGAAAGATGTTCATGTGAAGGAGTTTGATAGCTTAAGAAGGTTTTTATCACCAGATGGCCCCATCTTGAGACTGGTGAATAAGTTCAGTGAAGAATTTTCTCCTAAATTTGAGTTTCCCATTGCATGCTTGCCTGTGAGTATCAATATTTTTCTTTTTAAGAAACATTTTTATGCTATTTGTTTTTAAAATGTTAATTAATAGTCAAACCTCTTTAAGATGAACTCGCTTATTACAAATTACTGATAATACGAACTAAATTTCAATCCCATCAAAATGTATATTCAAATAATGTTAACTCATTCATTTGAGATTCTCCATTTTAAGACTAACAAATTTTTGCAACTTAACTGCAAATGGATTCTTTTCAATCGTATTATCAGATACATTAAGTCACTCAAAAAAGTATAGAAGATTTATCAATGGGAGAGTGAAGAAAAAATAAATGCGGATTATGATGAAGACGAAGGAATAAGCAGACCTTCTTTAAAAGAAACTACTGCTGGCTTAGAAATTGTTCACCACTTGTTAGACAGTGAAAATTCATCTGCTCAATAAAACAGCATTGGCTGTATCAAAGATTTTCTTAAAGATGTCATGAGAAAAACAAAACACAAAAATCGATAACAGAACTATTTCAAGACAAAAATTGCGTAATCAGAAAATATCTGCAATCAAGAATTATCTGTGTTATTAGGAATAATCTGTGTAATCAAGAATTATCTGTATAATAATTGTGATGAAAACTACCATTTTCTGTGAACCAAGCATAGTACAGTAAGTAATGTAAATACAGTAATATTTTATTTTATTGTTGAAATAATGCTTTTTCTGAATACAGTTAATACAAATTTTTTATGGTCCCATGGAATTCATCTTAACGAGGTTTGACTGTATATAGTCTTTTTTGGTATCAATGACTTATAAACTTACGATTCTGTGAGGTATTATTTTTATAAGTTGCAATATTATGTAAGATATGACTTCCACTTCATATAACTTATGCTGAAGTTAAAGAAATGTTAAACAGATTTATCATAATGCAGTTATTAGTCATTGGCTTTGTTTACATCAAAACATTTCTTTTAGTTTTATATAAATGCAAAAGGTGAAATAAACCAGCTATTTGCTATATTTACTTATTTGTTTTAATGTAAAGCCATCTAACTTGTATACTAGTCGGCGTTCATTTGCCACCCTGTACTACCAGTTTCTCACCTACTGGATGCTCCTTACAAGTAGCCATCAGTTCACCTTTTTGTTGTGCTGAAGAGGTCAGTGATCGGGCATCAGAAATAAAAATGTTTTAGTTTAATCCATTATTAACTTGGAAACAAATTGTAAAAATAACTACTTTCAGTGCAACCTTTTTCCTAACTTTTTTATTGCCCTATTTTCTGTGTGAATCTCAGCAACTGAAAATTACTCACATTTAATATTTTAACTTATTGCATTTGAATTGTATCAATGTAATTATCAAAAATATATAAACGATTAACTAACATTCATGAATAATTGTAAAAAGTAATATTTCTTGAGTTTTACAATAACGTATTGACCAGACCTACTGCTTCCTGAAATACGTAAACCACAACTATTTTTCTCTTGGAATAGTAATTCGTATTTTTATAATTTGCCTCTTACAAAACTAAAATGTATCAGCACAATCAACTCAAGTCATCTTCAATTTTTCAAGGCTAGTGCCTCTGTCATTATTCACCTCGCCTTATATCAACAGTGATGGTTTAACAGTTTCCCTAACCGTTTTTGCTCTATTCCTCTTTAATAAATACAGTTTTCTTTAGCACCCATCTCTGGAAACTAACTCAACTAATAATAAATTGGAAGCATAGCAGTACCTATAATTTTTTAATTTCAGCTATAGTATATATTCAGCTGTGTGTGTAATTGGGACTAGCATTGCCCCTCCTGAGATTCCTTCAGTGCCTACTAGGGACAGCAGAACCTACTTTGGGAATTGATTTCTTTTTTATTTTATATCATGGAACATCCAATATCTCTGAACATAGATTATCAGAGAGCTGTCAAACATCTGCAGCTTTCCTGGCAGAAGTACATGGCTCGTTTGGGAGCCTGACACAATTTGAAAAACTGCTGTTAATATTAATTCTTTTGTTTGTATTAATCTACTGTTATTGCCATGAAACCTATCATGATCATTAAATAAAATTGTATAGATGTAATTGTACATATCAACTCATCTATATTTTCATCTGCATGCTCTTACATTTTTATTTTTATGTTTATCAATTTAGATGTTCAGTCAAACTGTATTACAAGAAGGAAAAGTACCACCACTCTATGCTAATAAGCTACAGATTGTTAATCCCGGGATTTTTCCATCAACGCTACAATTGAGTATCCTTAAAAATTGAATCGTGATTAACAAACCAAACATTTGCATATGTATGTTTTTATGAAACAGGGTTTCTAATAACCATAATAAGGCCTGATTTGTTTATTTAAGTGTTCAGGGATGCAGCCCTTAAAAAGTCTTAATGCCTTATTTATTAAAGCCTTAAATTACAGCATATTTTATTTCATCTGCATTCAAAAACTGATCAATAGTATTTGACCAGGGTTACATACCTTAAATACCATTTCTTTTAGTTTTAGTGACTAATAAAAGATCTGTACAGGAAGGGAATTCCTAAAACTTTTCATTCTCTGTTATGTAGGACAAAACCTTGAACAAAGCCAATTCATTTGTGTACATCCACAGAAATATGTTACTATAGAAATATCAATAAATTGGGTGGACAAGAAAAGGGAAGTCTTGCTTTGTAAACCCAACCTCTATTAACCATTTTTTATATAACCAACTATTTCATTAAATGTTATTGCAATTTTATAATATTCTTTTAAGGATATATAAGTAATTGTAATAGTGAAACATTCTGCATTTAAAATTTTACTTCATAAGTCTGGAATTTTGTTAAATATACCCTTAAAAATGAGAAATACCTTTTAAGCACCTTAAATTTTCTTATTCTTGCAGAATAGGAATCCTGCATTTTAATTAAGGTATACACAAATGTGAATACTTTCCTTTTACTCCCGTATGCTTTTGTTGTCATTGTATTAAGGTTCCTTTAAGCCGTCTAAATAAGGACAAATCAACTTTACAATGTCACCAGTAAACAAATTTATAGTCTGTCACATTCAAAGTATTGTGTTAACTGTGTTAGAATGTAATTATTTTTATTTTATTGATTTTTAGTATTTTCATGACTAATGTTGTAAATAATGAAATTTGTTGTTTTCTCTTAGTTTCCTTAACTGTTGTAGATGCTTTTGAATTTTATTTCTTTAATTTTACTTATTTTATTGTAAATCCAACTTTGAAAGTGAGTATCTGTATTACACTTTAACAATTAATATAAAATTTGGGTAATTTAAAAGCTATAAAAAATACCAAATTGTCTTTGATTACTAAACTATACCTTTTCTATGTCTATTGCTTTTACTTGGTCTTGTGTTTGGTACAGCTTGTCCTAATATTGGACCTTGTGCCAGAAAATCCAAACAAACAACCTTTGATTACTAAAACTGCCCAGTTTTCTAGTTCACAGAATTTTATTAGTTTGAACTAGCTGTAATGAAATAAGAATACAACGGACTCTAAAAATCACTCTTCTAGTGATTATCATCTTTAGGGGAGTAATCATAAATAATGAATGCATTGAAACATGTCCTTGATATTTTTCATTGTTCATGTATAGAAATAAGGAAACATTTTCTGGATGATAATCCTCTCAGTATAAAGGAGGGGATTTGAACCCTCTTCATTTTTTGGGGGTGTATTTTTGTTTGTTTCAGCATTTTCCAATTAAATCATCAATGTTAGGAAATTCTTTTGTACATGATATTTTTTGTAAATATATTTTCGGATTCTGGAAGTAATGTTCCTTCTGGTTTATGGACCACTTTAAATGTGACATCATCAAACTGTTGGAACTCTTGACAATTCAACATTCATTCTTAACCCTCTGAGCGGCACACATGCATATATCTCGCGCAACCTGCAGTCTCCCCTGCAAGACTTCAAACCAGTTTTGACCTTGGCGTAGAATCTTTCAACCAATGATGTTGTTATTTTGTTATTGTGTATGTTGTGGAGTAAAGCAGCACTTTTTTCAATATTCAGAAATCTTGTCACGCTCAAAGGGCTTAAATCTTTCTGTAGAGTGCAGCCTCTTGAAAAGTATTGAATTCCATGGAATGTTCTTAGATTTGTGAAGCTTTTGCTTCAGAAATATAAAGTAGAACTAGTCTCTAATAATACCTTTCTGGATCAGAGCTAATGTTGATTAAATGCATTCTTCCAATCACATTATTTCCACGTTTTTATGGTTACATGTGTTTTCCAAGTTTTGCTTATCTTTTCTAAAATTATATTTTTAGAATATTTAGGTTTCCAAAATAAGCTTTAAATGGTTTACAAAATATAAAATAGACAATATATCACTCGACTTATAGTAACTACTCAACTTATGTCGGACTTGTGAACTCATTTCTCAAATTTAAACACTCAAGCAGTTAAATTTTTTCTATTATTAATATTAGGTTTCAAACTCTGAACTCATTAAAGAATATAGTTAAGTTAGAAATAAGATTTCATTTACAATTCCAAATACTCAGAATGTAAGTCAATTAATAAATCGCAATTCAAAAATACATCTCTCTTAGTAATCTCACTAAAACTCAGTAATACAGAATTGAGTTAAACTCATAGCTCCAATAATAATTATATGCATTAAACATTACTGGCATTCCCGGATATAGAAAATTACATATGTATTAATAATTTAATTTTATTACCTCATTGTATTTTCTACTGTTTCTGTATAAATATCTATTGCTTTCTACTATTTCAATATAAATATCACTTGCATTACTCGTTTTCTTTCATCTATATCATGATTTAATATTTAATTATTCTGCATGAGCAATTTCTTGTGAAAGTATTTAAGTAAAATTTTAACCAATGAGAGAGTGAGGATAGTTAAAATTTAACTTTAAGCAATGAAATTTCAAGGGTAAAAAATAGTCTCAAATAATATCTTGTATGTCATCGCAAGTTTGCCTTTTATAGATATAGTAAACTCCCAATTATCCGTGGAATTGGGTGGCACGGCAACCGCGGATAAGCGAATTCTGCGAATAATCCGCAAAATGGCCGAAAAAGGACACAAATCAACACGGAACAATTTTTATTTACAGTAGGGGGCCTACACATTTATGACTTAACAGTAGAATTCTGTGCTTACAAGTTTGTTGGTTTACTTTTTTACAAAAAAACAGTCAATTGGGTTTTTTGTATTAAAACACCTCTCTTTTATTTGTGATTGAAGTTTTTTAACAACATTTTGTCACAAAGTGATGCATTGTCTTGTTCCTCCAGATATTGAATGAGCCCGTCAATGTGTGCTAGAGCTGCGTCATGGCTCACTTGCTTCTGCGACGTATCCTCTTCCTCACTCTCCTCCAAAACCATACCTAATGCTCCACCTACAATTTGTTCATCAGTCAGATGTTCAAAGCCTGGATCATTGGCGTCACAATTAATCCACTCAATGATTTTATCTTCATTGACATTACCTCCTTCAGTAACAGATTTCACTAAATTTTAGTCAGATCATAAACAAAAACTTCTTCCTCTGCAGACTACCAAAGTATTTTCCACACTTTGTAAAATCTTCCTCCAGGACTTTACTAATGTAGATTGCTTAACTGACTCCCAAGCAGTGTTTATGTCATAAATGCTGTCAAGAATCGTTTGATCTTTCCAGAAGTCCTGAAGATCATTCCCCTCTTCAATCCTTTTTTGCTGTAAGTTTGTTCTGTATTTTTTCTTCATTGAAGCAATTATGCCCTGGTCCATGGGCTGGATAAGAGCTGTGATATTGGGACGCAAAAACTTGACAAAAAAAATTCCATCTTCCGATTTCAAAACAATTTTCCCTGGGTGGGACGGGGCGTTGTCAATCAGCAACACAGCTTTCTGGGGTATGTTTTGAGACTTGAGATGGCTCTCTAACTTGGGGAATGAACTGTTTTCAAACCACTCTTTAAATATTTCTTGGTGAAAGTAGTGTACTGGAAGATTGGCAGCCCTTGTCCTTTTAAAAGATCTCAGGGTTTTTTATTTTCCAATCACTACCAGTTTTAGTTTTTGAGATCCCGTTGCATTGCTGCCCGTCATTATTGTTATGTGTTCTTTACTGCACTTATGTCCTGGAGCTTGCCGCTCGCTTTCAAATGCCAGTGTTCGTGTTGGCAAACATTTCCAGTACAGCCCTGACTCATCAGCGTTGTACACTTGTTCGTAAGAAATTCCCTTGAACTGATGAAGCTGTTTAAAATCAGTTTTGAAATCTTCCGCTGCCTGTTCGTCACAACTTAATTTCTCGCCATGAAGCCCAATTTCCCTTATTCCATGGCATTTTTTAAACCTTGTCAACCACCCTGATGATGCAACAAATGTTCCCTCTAAACCTAGCATTTAAAAAACGTTTTTGCTTTTGCAGCAACAATAGGCCCTGAAATAGGAGTTCCCATACTTCTCACTTGACTCACCCACTCTAAAAATGCAGCATCTAGTTCTCCATATGTGCAAGTTTTAATGGTTTTTCTTTTTTTCTCATCGATGAAGAGTTGTCTGATGTGGATGCAAATTGCATTAATTTATCCTTTTTTTAAAAAAATGTCCCTAACTGCTTTCTCCTATTTCATACTGCAAGTTCATTTGCTTTTTCGACGCACCATTTTCAAATTTTTTAATCAATTCTAGTTTTTCTTGAATAGATAAGACCACTTTTTTTCTTTTTTCAGTCATTTTTCACAATAACTTGTAAACACAAAACTAAAATCACGCACAACAGTTTAAACACACACTTGAACTGCTAGTTGACACGTACACACAGTTTGACAGATACGCACAAACTGATGTGAGTTATGAGAACTGGAAGTGGCAAGTGTAGGGGAAGGAGTGGATGCAGTGCCAATGATCTTGGCTGATTGACTTCTACTCACCCTAACTTGTTGTCACTCTAAAAATGTCTTCTGCACCTGACGATCAGGACTCATGCATTCTCTCAACACGTGGCTTCCATTTCCCTACATTCTTTGTCTTCACTCATGGTAATGTATGTTTCGCTGTAATGTTTAATTGTAGACCTAATTGCATAACTTATTCTACCATTGTAGATGTTCTATTATTAATACCTTAATTTATCGTCGCAAAAAAAGAAAAGGAAGACCGTGGATAATCTGCAAAGCGGATAATCGAGAGTTTACTGTATTTAGATTTCAAGGTAAACTGTTGAGGCTGTACTTTATTACTTTATCTCTTTGGGCTTGAATTTTATGCATGAAATTTGAATTTGAGCTATTGTTTTGTAATATTTTAAACTTTCTGTTTTAAATTTGTTATAAACTTTTAATTTTTTTTAGAACACGATGAGTATAGTGAATCAGCAAGACACATTGTATGCTCATATTTTAGAGGACTATCTCTTCTCTTTCTTGCCTACTGATAACAGAGCAGTTCCTTTATACCAAGCTGCTTCAAACCCTCAACATTCTCCAATCCTTAC
This sequence comes from Meta bourneti, assembly GCA_933210815.1. Taxonomy (NCBI): domain Eukaryota; kingdom Metazoa; phylum Arthropoda; class Arachnida; order Araneae; family Tetragnathidae; genus Meta; species Meta bourneti. The sequence goes on from OW119929.1 coordinate 88,145,947, forward strand.
TTCATCATTGTCATCAAATTTTGGAAGGTTAGGCTTGGTGATGTATTTTTTAGATTAAGCTTTGTAATAAAAAAAACTAAGACTTATTACATTATTATTGATATATTAGTGAAACTTTGAAATAATTTTTCATAATTTGAAAGCAAAATACTGACATTAAAACGATTAAGAAAAAATGCAAACCATGTACCAAGTCTCAATGTGCAAAATAAGCACCAGAGAAGAAAATTTAATCCATAGACAATAGAATTTAACACGTATTATAATCTCCTGACTATTTGTAATGGATTCAATCATATTTTTATTGTGTATTTCATATTAAAGTAAAATAATGCATTTTTGTTGTTTTAGTCATGTTTAATTCACAGTTATGAAATATGTCAAAATGCACAAAACTCAGTCATGTTTTTACAACTTATGCTCTTGAATATATTTACAACACTCATCACATTCACTCGTTTTAAGATTTTCCAGTGTCTGAAGTTCAACAATCAATTTTGCATTCTATTAAATTTTCCTTTCTATGCCAATCGCTACCATTTACCTTTTTTAATATTTATTGTTGCCCTTTCACCAGACTGCTGAAAAGTTTTATTAGAATGTTAAGCTCCTTGAATTTGTAATATTTTATTGTTCCATAACTCAATCCAAGCCACATGTGAACAATACAGCCAAACCGACCATGAATCTCATAGTGATTGATTTGTTTGTAACATTTGTACAAATACAAATGACTCCAATATACAAATAATGCCAATTTCTGTGTTACATGCATTTGTGAAATATATAGATTTCAATAATCTTATAAAATTAATATTTCTTCATTATGGTATCCAGTGTTTATATCATTCTAGTCTTTCATTTCTTTCATCAAAATTCTTGCACTTACGGAGTTTTAACGTACTTTTATTGCTCAAATAATAAATTCATTAATGTGAAGATAGGCAACTTAACAGTTTCAACAAACCATATCTCTAACCTCTTATCTAAATCATATTGATTGTATTTAACCACATCTGGAAAAATTATTAATTACAATATGAACTAATCCTATGTAGCTGGGCCACAGTAGCCCGCTTGGAAGAGTAACGGACTAGCAACCGGAGGGTTGTGAGTTTTCAATTCAACCAAAGACTTGTGTACAAAGGGGGCTGGTGCAGGTTAAATCTGTCTTGGCCTCAAATGTCCTCACGTTGGCATGATGTGGAAGTTTGGAGAGTGGTGTGCCAGCTCAGGTGTTGCCTCGTCATCTGACCGTGGTTCAAAATTACGTGATGTTGTCCTCGGGTCTTTCCCTTTGGGATTGATCTCGGACCATCACCAATAGCCCATTGTGTTGCTCCAGTGTGACGTTAATTAAAATACCTACCTACCTCCTATGTAGCTAATTTATGGCTTTTTATCACTTAAATATTAATCTTATATCCTATAGTATTCTGCAAAACCATCATGCACTTACTTTATCATTAGAATTTCTGCAGAAACAGATACCATTAAAACAATTATGTTAACCTATTTTAATGTCTATTATCTGTTAAGTATGTCAAAAAAATCATTGTAATGATATTTTAACAAACATAAATGTACTTTATGAATAATTTTTTTTTATTTTAGTATTGTTTTAAACAAAATGTGATGAGCTGTTATTCATGAAATAATTATTTGAAAGAAAGTTTAATTCCATATTTTGTACTACTTCAGTTGTAGTTAAGGTTTTACATTACCAGGTTATTCTTGCATATTTTGCTAATCATTCTATTCCTAAGTTCATTTTTTGTTTTATAGCCCTCCTATGTTAGCTGATATTCACCAACCCATCAACCCTCAGATGAATGGCCATGCCCGTCCCGATTTCCTCTCGCCTTTGAAACAGAAACCAAGTTTGCTGAAGAAAGGAACAGTATTGATGGTTGCTTCCCCTGGTTCTAATTCCCCCCTTGGACATGGTCATGGTCACTTCCCCGCAGAAAGCTGGAGATCTGAAACGTTTATTCTCATTTTGAAAGAAATGTATTTGAATCAGAACATGCTGGATTACCAGAAAAGTTCTTTGGTGTTAATTCCGGTAATTAAATTTGATTCAGAATAGTCACTTTAAAGTACTTTTTGTTTGAAATTTAAATTTTTATTCCTAATGACTGGCACGTCCACAGTAGCCCAAGTTGGAAGAGTAACGGATTAGCAACCGGAGGGTTGCGAGTTCGAATCCAACCAAAGACTGTCATGTACAAAGGGGGCTGGTGCATGTAAAATCTGTTGTGGCCTCAAATGTCCTCTCGTTGGCATGGTGTGGAAGTTTGGAAAGTGGGGTGCCAGCTCAGGTGTGACCTCATCATCTGACCAAGGTACAAAATTATGTGGTGTCCTCCAATCTTTCCCTTCGGGTTTGATCCCGGGCCATTGCCAATAGCCCATTGTGTTGCTCCAGTGCGACGTTAATTAAGTACCTATCTAATGCCTAGCTATTTGAACATTATTCATTATGGCACTACAAGGGTGGATTTGTGAAACATTTGGCATTACTCATGGGACCTCACATACATCCACACATTCTAGGCACAACCTGTTTATAGAGGCTCACATGCATTCTAGATAGATAAATGTCCATGCCTTACCCCAGATTCGAATCAGGAACATTTCCATCCAGAAGCCAACACTCTGACCACTAGACTGATCTGTCGGCAGATTTTTTAGTTATCAATGTTGTATCAAGTTAAGTACGAGGTTTTTATCATCTTGGATAAAATTTGAAGACATAGTCTAGTTGAAGCTTCATGTAATAGTATTGCTTAATTTAAACACATTCTGATTCACAAGAAATGCTCCATTTTAACAAATAGCTATTTACATTTTTTAAATACATTTTATGTGTAAAAATGAATCCCATCAATATTATATTTTGACACTGGTCGTTGGCTTTCTAAATTTTAATGATGTGTCTAGTTAAGATTGGAGAAACTTTATACATATTTTATTCATGTTAAATAAGACAAGTTACAGATCTTTTTTAAGTTTACTGTGAAAATTTATATTAATTTTTTTCAGGGATACAAAAGGTTTATTAAAATCCCAATTCTTAAAATTAAAGTGGGAAGACTTTCTAATACTCTGATTTTATATTTTTGAATTTTGTTAAGTATTGAAAGTTACTTTTTTCTTTGTGAACTCCTTATAATATGTGTACTTACAATTCAAATTCATTGTGCTTAACTTTATAACACATATTTTAGAAGCTTATCTAAATCATTACTCAATTTTTTTTAATTTGAAAGAACCTTCCATAATACCTAGCTAGCTGTTTTTCGCAAATTATTGAAATGTATAGTTGGAAGTTCACATACACATCGTAAAATAAAATTTATACTCTGCTGAGTAAAATTTAACTTATCTTGAAATGATGATTTAAAATATTAATTTTTATCATAATTAGCACTATTGAAAAACTGAAAATATATAAACACACTCATCTCTGATTTCTTATGTTATCTAGAAACAGGAATTTTCCTTCTAAATAATGTTTTATGCTGTATATCAGTCCTGTCTCTTATTTGTAGAAAATATGATAATTAACAATGAAGTTTACCTAATGCCCCAATTTTGTTTAGTTTGAAAAATATGGTTTGACTCAAAATTTTTATTTTCAGAAAACTTTTGTGCCAAGCCATTACCATGTGTGGATGGTAAGAATAATGGTAAAACACCTCCACTTTTTCTTCAACAGCTCCTTGTCTTCCAATCAATCATCTAGTCATGGACAAATAATGATAGACAGTTTAGGTCGCTTGAAAAGGTGCTTAGTTTAAAAGTATTTTTCATTGTATTTTTGATGGAAACCGATTTTATAAGCCATCACGGAACTAATATTTAAATTTAAATAGTTTACATGTTGGAATTTGTATTAAATGAAATGATTTCTGAATTTTTATTATGCACTAATTTGTATTTTTCCGGTTGTCTACATTATAACAATAATTTATTAGAAACAAATTGAAAAGCTTACTGCTGGTGATAATAAAAATGCATTCTATTGCATAAAACCTTCGCTTTTATCATTTGCAATGCAGGATGTTAATATTAATTACTTTTTATAGCTTGGGAATGACTCAGTTGATACAGAAAGAAGTATATTGCTTTTTAAAATCTACATTTGACCATTGGCCATTAGATGCATCCTTTCGAGTTGTAAGTACCTGTCGTTTCCATCATAATGCTATTTTACCCATCAAAGCAGTTTCAATTTTGATAAGGTCTTGTGCATGAATGTAAATAATTTTTATGTTAAATTCTTTATATCCTCCCTTTTTTGCTAGCCTTTTTATTCCTCTGCAAATTAATCTATTTAGCCACTTTCACATTATGTTTACCAGTTTTCTGAAAAGAATTGTTGAAAAGTGATGAGATTTCCTTTAATTCCCTCAGTCATATTGCATATCTCTTTAAGTTATTTTGTTCACTGTGAGTTGCTCTGAAAAATATGGAAGAAATGCAATTTAGGTTCCTTTTATGAAGAAGAGTTGATTACGGCTTGTGTATAATTATTTGTACCAAAAATCAAAAGTATTATATGCAATTCAGCCATTAAAGACTAAAAAAGGATTTTAATTGTATAGTTTGGAAACAGTTCTTAAATTATTTCTAGACATAGGTAGCATCCTTTTCCCTTCTAATTTCTATTTGTATTAATTGTACTTAAATGGTGCTCAAAATCTATTTCTGTTTCAACTTTAATTCTGTTATATTATTTAAAATAAGTCTTTATATTATTTAAAATAACATACAAATTTTATCTTAGCCTCTTGAAACCTACCTGAGTTACATTCAACCTTGGAGGTACATTCGATGTGACTTAGATCCAACCATATGGTAATTGTATTTTTACATATACTACCCCTTGTTTTCATGTAATGTGAATCTTGAAGGTTTTAACTTGTCATAGCCATCAACATTTATGATATATAAGAATTAGGAGTACATTTTTCATTTGCTTTGCCCACAATTGTGTCAATTCAAATAAGTGTTACAATTATGAATAAAATTTTGTACTAACCTATTGTTTCTCATAAAGACAGTTCAATATTTTACTGTACTGTTTCCCTTACTGTGATTGTGTCCTTTTAATGTTTTAAATGTGTGCTGTATATCCTACTTGAGTGAACAGCAAAAAAGTGCAACATGGCTTAACAATCCCTATTGAAGACATTGAACTATGAAAGATAGCAACATAAAATCAAACTGGCATGATTCTTGGAATAAAGAAGCATAAAACAAGCGCCACTATTTTATGCACTATGGCACCTATTGCAGGACTTGACAATGCAAATTAAAATAGGGAAAATGAGGTACAATTAACTATACTGATTACGCCATACTTATTTTACAATCAGACATTTATTAATCGGGGAAGCGGCTCTGTTGTGTTCAACTTGTCATTTTTTTACTGTCCGACTCATTTTAACTGAATGTAGAGCTTTTAAAAACATAGACAAATTCGATTTGGAATTTCAAATCCAACTCTTAAAGCCCTTTTGGGAGATACAACAAAAATTTATTTTTATTCATTTCTGACAACCATTTTATAAACTTTATTTAGACTATATCTTGACTAATTTCAATTTGAAATAGTAAGTTACTAAACCTTATATTGATCTTAATTTTGTTTAAAGTTCTTTTTGTCTTTCGTTTGGTACAGCTGAGCCAAATATGACCCTTTTGCCATAAAACCCAACCAACCTACATGAGTGAATACTATTGAATATGGATTAAATATTAGGACTTAAACCAAATCCTATGAGCAAGTTCGTTGGTTTATTAATATGTAGTAAAACATTGTAACCAGGGTTCCAAATTAGCAGATTTTGCCACTCTTGGTTTGCACACATACATTCAGTTTGACAAATAAGTTTGGAATAAGTTCAATAAGTCCAGTCATCAGTTCGATGACTAGCTTTTCTTAATTTTTTCGCTTGTTTGGCACAAATTGCGATCAAACAACTTTCTTCAGAATCTATACTCTTTTAACAAGCCATCAAAATCTTATATCCAGGCCTGAATTATATTGTATTTGTATATATACTTCAAAACAAAATACATTTAAACTTGTTCTCAAAGTAGAACGTTTTGGCAATTAATGGAAGTGTTTAGGTGTCATTGATACCTGACTTTCTGCTCCTAATTTCTAACAGGGGACGCGGTAGCCTGGTTGGAAGATTAACGGATTAGCACTTGGTGGGTTGCGAGTTCGAATCCAGCCAAAGACAGTCATGTACAAAGGGGGATGGTACACATTAAATCCATCGTGGCCTCAAATGTCTTCATGTTGGCATGGCGTGAAAGTTTGAAGAGTGGGGTGCCAGCTGAGATGCTGCCTCGTCATCTGACCGTGGTTCAAAATTATGTGGTGTGGTTCTTGGATCTTTCCCCTTTGGATTGATCCTGGACCGTTACCAATAGTCCTTTGTGTTGCTCCAGTGTGACGTTAATTAAAATACCTACCTACCTAATTTCTAACCCTGATTGTAACCTTTACTTTGTATGCGTTTAAATAAACTTTAGAGATAATATTAATAATTATAAACTCAAGATAAGAGTAATAAATGTTTATATTGTTAATTAATTCAAATATTTTTATGTATTCTATATATTTTTGTTGAAAAACTTTTAATTGCCCTATTAATGCTTTCCAATTTCCTACTGGCATGAACTTAAGGAATGCAATTGTAAGATTTTATGTTTCTTAATAAGGTGAGTAAAATCTTTTTTTCATGTATTTCCTTTATGTAGGCAAAAGTTCATGACTGAAAACTTATTATTTTACACAACAATCTTTCAACACATTTTAAGAAGATTTCTTAGAATGGATTTGAGTTGCCCTAAAAATGCATATATGCTTTTTAGGTTGACAAAGGTAGGTAAATCACGTATATTTATAAAAGTATGATTCAAAACATAACACAAGTCTACAAAATTTAATTTCATTGAAGTTTAATTTTTTGTATAATTTTACTTACACATGGCATAAATATAATTAAAAATGTTTTTCAAAAATTTCTATCAACATTTTCGCACAAAACCGATTTCAAATTCCATTTTAAATGTATGTGGTGAGAAAATGTAATCAAATTGTCATTTCTTTTTGTCAATATCACTATTAGTTTCTTTATGCCTAAAAGGGAAATAATATAAATTCATTCAAATCTTGCCATAAAATGTGTTATTTTTCTGTTTTATATCCAAAACTGCATTTAGTGGCATGACACGTGTATAATGCTTTGCATTCATCTCTGAATCACCTAAGAATGATCCACCATCAGCATCCCACAACTGTGCACAACTTGTGAAGTTAAACCCCCCAAAAAAATACTCAACTCATAATTACAATGTTGCAAATCCTACTTAGTATTATCACTAAGAAAAATTTCAATTCAAATATGAGTACATCTTAAAAATTAATTTCAGGAGGAAGAATTTAAATGAAAATAATGTAACAAGTAAGGTCACTGTTTTATCTTATTAGAACAGCTTATAACATTTGAATCAATAACTAAAAAAATAAGTTAAGGAAAAATCAAATTACAAAAATTATGTTCCATCCTAATCTACAAGTTTCTGTATGTTCCAGATTTTTTGTGAAATTTCGTTTAAAAGGATTGTATCTATTATAAATGTATGATATTTATATCCAATAGTGAATGTCAAAACTGAATGCTATTTCAAATTAAAAGAAAAAGTTCATTGATTTTTAATCTTCAACTTTTTTACGAGGAGAGAATCTATCTCTTTCAATTGATATAAAAATTACAAATTCAAAATAAAAACAAAAGCTTCTAAAAATGTGTATTATTTTCTTAGTTGAAAATATAACTAGAGTTTGTTAACCTCTTATATTATTTCTTAGGTTATATGCACTAGAGAGTTAAGAGATTTGATAATGCAAGGTATGTATATTTCAGCTGTTTATAAAAAATCTCATATAATTTTGCCTTAAAAATCTCTTCACTAATAATTTTGGTTAGTCTTCTGAACCATTTTGGACATTATTCCTCGTCAAAAACCTTGCATGGCTTTTCACCAGTGTTTATTTTTACTCATCAGAAGTTTTCTTCATTGTAAAAGGTTATCTACCATCCAAAATTCTGGCTATTTAATCATAAAATGAGGTATAGAGGGAAAGCAATTACCTTCTGTTTGAAAAACTCTTATGCTTAATGGTTTAAAACACGGTATACCGATTTAAATCAAGTGATTTTATTAAAAAAAACATTGATTTAAATTAAAATTTTAAATTTCATTTTTCTTTCTGTTATGTTTAATAATATTGAAAGTGAAATACTGAACAAGATGCATGTTATTTTATTCAAATAAGTTAAGAACTTCACGCATACTGAGTTCACCCCAAAATTATATTGAAAATCATCCTCCCTTTGACATTAAATAACAGTATTTGCTGATTGGGATCATAATTACCAGACAAGTATTTTTAACTTGGGCCATTGACCAATACGTGTCACCTACAAGCCTGGTCATCAGTGTTAGTTTTGTTTTAAACATTCCGTGTGACTAAATCACACATGGCCAATTTTAAACCATTCACCATGTTATGAATGAAGATGCTGGAAATATATTCACTCAAATTATTAAAATTGTGGTAATGCTTTCTTTTTAAGATCTAGTTATTTAGTATTGTAGTCAATTCATGAAAAATATAAAGACACTTACAATGAAAAGATTTTCTTCAGTATCACAAAACATTCCAATTTTGCACATAAATCTATAATGGGCAATTTTAAGTTTCATTTTGTTTTGTGTAATATATTGGGAAATTTTATGCATTGATCCCTTAGAATTCTTTACACTGCTAGAATAACTATTCAATATTTATGGAATTGAAATTTGGGTTGTAAAAGTTAATTCACTCATCTGATAAGTTGAGTATGTTGAGAAAAGATTATGGTCACTTATTCATATACATCTAAATTCTTTTTTGCATCATATTTTCTTTAAATTTTGACACTTTATTTGTAGCTGAGAGAAAATCTTTGTCCAAGCCATCTGCTCTAGGAATGTCTTATGGTCAGCATTCACCTGAGAAATTTCCCTTTCATAAAAATTCACAACTTGAAATAGCAGGTTCTAGCTATTTACCTCTTTTCAGTGAACCTGTATTCATGATGGTACGTAACATTTTTGCTGCATTCACCTTTTCTTATTAATACAACTTTATTAGAATAATTTATAAGCATGGACACGTGCCCCCACAACTCCTAGCGACCTGAACTCCTTGGTCCTCCAATATTTTCCTGGAGGGAGAAGTTTTCTCCCCTTAAAATGTAAGTGGTAAATATTAAAATGTTATTAATGAATATGTGCCAAATAAGTTTTAAAAAACACCCACATCATGCATGCTGTGCCCAAGTCCTGGGAACCCATTGCGAGATGTAGGCATTGCAGGTTAGATTCCTCCCTGGGTGTATTTCTCTCTTCTGTGTCAGTAAAATTTTCCTTGTGTGTGTGTCCATTTACTTGATGTTGTTTGGTACAGCTTGGCCAAAAATGGCTCTTGTGCCATAAAATAGAGCCAAACCTAGGGACCCACTACATTCTATCATCTTGATGTTTTATGAGTAAGGCCTGGGCCCCCAATATGAAGGATGAATATTACAAATATGCAGATAATAGGAGTAACTAAAAATAGTGACTTGATCTCTCTTATTATGTCACTTGGCTGCTTTAAAGAGGTGCAAAGTCCTGGAACCCATTGACCTTGGGTGCTGATAATTTTATGGTTGATGCCTCGCCTCCCTCCAATGTGGGGGATGAATATTACAGATGTGTTGAGAATTATTAGTAGTGATTGTGTGCAGTTTCCAAAGTACACTATGTTGTTAATGCTATAAATTACACCAAGTCGATTAGCCTGTGAAACTTGATGGTAATTAAGCGGGCCTGAGGGACAACCAAGACAGTGGACATGCTCTGGTGAAGCCTAAGCCGAAGAATACTATACAGGGTGATTCAAAAGGTCTTAAGACAAACTTTACAGGTAGGTCAGGAATACCAAAACAAACCAATTTTACATAGGAACAGCCGCAAACACCAACCGGAGTTGTTAAAAGTACAGGAAGAATTAAAAATATGAGAGTACAAGGTATAACAATATGTTTATTAGCCATATATGTTTATTAGACATACATTTACAAGTTCAGAGAAGGTGTTCAAAGTTCCTTCCAGCAGCATCAGTTAATGCCTTGCAACATCGTTGCATGGATCAGCAAACTTGTTCAAAAATGCCAGCTCTCACGGACACATGTAGCTGCCACAATGACTCTTATGAGGTATTCGTCAGAGGGTACAGGGGTCTCATAAACAAGGCCTATGAGGTAACCACAGGAAGAAATCAATGTGGGACAAATCGGGTAATTAAGGCGGCCACGTCTTTGCCAATCCATAGTGCTGAAAAGTTGCTTCTGTGCACATATACCAGAACGTGCAGTAGTTCCTGCAAGACCTCCTCCAGAAATATCTGATTACTATGCCTATCTAGTCATAATGAAAGAAGGTATTGCCCAAGCAAACCGTCTGTAATGTTTGATGATTGGCATGCATCTATTTGGGGGAATTATTCACTGTACAATCGCGCTGAGACTCATAGCTGCCCCATACACTAAGTGCTTATCTGCCATCTCAGAATTACTATAATGATACATCTTACTCCTGCAAAGTCAACGACTTGAATGACGATAGCTCTCACTGCCAGACTCAATTTCTGTCAAACAGCATACACTCGCTCGGCTATATGTTCCCATGTAAATATGGTTTGTTTTTGTATTCCTGGCCTACCTTTAAAGTTTGTCTAAGACCTTTCAAATCACCCTTGTCTATCAGCTTTTCTCAATGGCCCTGTACTGGGCCCTGGCATCAATTTTATTAGACAATGAGAGGAATTAGGTATTTGTCACTTTTGTTTTCTAAGCATTTTTTACAAATAAACATTTAAAAGTGGAAATATTCTGAGAACAAGTTTCGTGAACGTGTGGAAAAGCTCAATCCCAGAATGCCTAAATAACAGGTTTGACAAATGTCAGTAACCAATCAGCAAGGAAGTATAATGAAAAATTTTCCACACACTAATATTGAAAATCAAGGCAGTCTATCCGATTCTCAATCAATACTGAATACTGTTTCTCCACAAGTTCGTATTGCTGTGTGTAAGTGTTTGTCTCGAAACCAAAGTGAACATGATATTTTGAAAGAAATAAGTTTACAGATTTAAATTTTAATACATACAAAGCAAGGTCTTTGTTTAATTTTAGTGTTAAAAATCTCGTATGGAAGATGTTTGTGATGTAACAAATATAAATTTTTCTGATCCTTAGTGGATATTGGTAGCTAAATTAAATGTAATTTTATGTCTATCAACATGCCACAGTTTATACATAAATGTAATAATGCTCTCATCTATTTCTGTATCATGAAATCTTAACAGTATTTTTTTAACATTGTTCTAATAGGTAACTCATCTCTTATCTGCAATTACTGGTGCTCTTGAAAAAACAACCTTTCAAAACCCTACTCATGGTAACACAAGCAAAAGTATCCTTGCCAAAGTGTGCAGTTTCTTTGAAGCATCAGACGACGCTATCAATTCTGATGACAATAGTCCATCTGATGTCCGTAAAGTTTCCTCTTATTTAGAAACGTCATCTACACAATTGTGCAACTTTTTCCGAGAGGTAATCTCTTAATGTCTTGTAATAATGACCTAATACTTAATTTTATTTTTATTATACTTAATTTTATTACCTTAATTTTTGTTTGACCCTTTAAAATTGCGTGGTTTCAGCTTGACTTCATTCTTAATAATTCTGCTTGACTTCATTCTTAATTTCAATTGAAATATTCTCATTTTTTAACTATTAGGCTATTAAATATTTTACAAATTCTTATGAATGTATATCAAACTAATGAATAATATCTAGAGTTTTTAATACAGATAAAATTTGAATCTTTTAACGTTCAATTTCATAAGAACGAGTTCAGGAAAAATTATAAAATTCACAATTTTAAATAAATATTTAGCTAGTTGGCCTTAATTGTTTATGCCAAACAATGACAAGAGTAAGCATTTCAATATAGTTTTGTAATTGTGTGTTAAAGAAACATGTTTAATAAACTTTAGATTTCATAATCTCCTGTTTATATTTGAATTATTAATAGTGTGTGGCATTTTATTATGGGGAAAATAAACTAAAGACTGTCTTTTACCATCTCACAATAAGACCGAGCTTATAAAACATTTAAATGACATTACTATGAAAGAAACATGCTGAATGTCAACCAACTATCAAATACCTTAAAATATTTCATTTCTTTTAAAAAATCCTCAAACTACTTTAAACCCTCTGAGAGACATGCGGTTTTCAAGTGGTATATTATTGTTTTTACCCCTATATCACATTTAATGACTAAATAGCCACATCTATTAGAAATCCTTGGAAGCATTTAATTGGTCATCAAAACTAGTTAGAAATCATTTGAGGAAAATACAGAATGGATATGTGTGCTTTTTAAAGGGAAGAGTAACCAACTCTCCCATATTATAACAATTTTTTTATCCTCTCGTACTGACATTCTATTTCTCCCATATATTTAATTCACAATCAAGACTGAAATTTAAATATGTGTATCCCGCCAAAAACATTTTTGTATAAACAGCCATTATTATCAATAGTTTAGATTTAGAGGTACTCATCCGTAAATATCAAAAAGCTACCTATAATATCCATAAAGTTTAGCGTATACTAATCAATATCGAAATATCCTCTTCCGGATTGTAAACAGGAAGTATAGAACAAAGTTGGTTCAATATTTTCAGTGAAACAAATTGATCTAAACTTCAATATCCCAGGCTTTGTTTTAAGCATCCCAAGCTCAAATGCCCAAACTGAAAGAATTGTTTTTCACTGATGAATAGACTGATCAGAGAAATCAAAGCAGCTTAGAACTAATTAAATCAGCTAATGACTAGTTGTAGTTTTTGAAATTTGCACCAGATAGTTTTGCAGCATCAGCAGACAGATCCTTTTAGGATAGGACTAAAAACATGCAGATTTGTAAATTCTTATTCTGTATTGTGACCTGTATATTATATACAATGTAAATTGTTTTGTTGAATATTATCCATTCTATTAACATTTATGCTACTAAAAATGCACAAAATTTGTTTAGACTAAATCTCCCTTCAATTCATGGCTGAAAATTGGTCACCTATTACAGGGTTAAATTAAGAATAGACACTACGATTAATGTATCTATGCATGGAATTCAGAAAATACATTCTCTTTCTTGAACTTGTGAGATAATTTTTCCTAGATAAATGCAGTTGACTATATTGTTACATTGTTTTATATATAACATTGTTATTGTTTAAACTTCATTAAAACAATTGCAGGTTTCTCCTCCTCTGAATGTATCAAATGTTAATTCTTCAGCTGGTCTGTCTTTTACTAACAGCCGCATTGAGACTGGCAATGACTCTAAGTTTCATGAATTAACTATGGTTGAGAGGATTCAAATGTTGCATAAGAAGAAAAAGCCACAAGTGACTTATCAAGGCAACCCAGATTTACAGCCTGTGCGCACCTATGAAGTTGGTTACTTGGTTCAAAAATTGAATGAGATTTCTCAACAATTGAATGAAAAGGTGAGATCAATTGTGTTTGCACACTAATTTTAGGTATAAAATTGATGTTAATTTTTGACTTCTATGAATTAATTAGTTTCGTTGGGGTTAAACCTTAAGCCATTGCTCTCATTTCATGTACTCAATTTCTTCGTAGTCTAATTTAAAATTACATCTTAGTGCACAAATCCAGTGCATTGGCCCAGGCATCAATGTCTTCTACAGGGTGTTTTAAAAATATCTCAAAATTGTAAAGGGTGGTAGGGGGCATAAAGTTAAAATATTTTGTCAAAGAATGTGTCAGAAATGCCACATTTAAGTAGAAGGTGAAGTTTAGGTCAGTCGATCAACATGATTTCTGAGGTGTAAGGCATAAATCCCTGTTCAGATTTTCAACGGTAAGCTCTGAATTCATGCAGAGATGCATGCCATTGAAAATCCAAGCAGTAACAATGTTTTAAACACTACTCTAAACAAGATTTATTGAAATTTTGAGAGGTTCTAACACAGAATTGAAGAAAACTGAAAAGCATAAAGAATCCAGTATTGCAGGTTTCGTTTACCTTTTTTAAATTGTGAATAATTGAGTACATTAAAGGTTGCTCATGTTCAAACAAGAAAATGGTGCTTTTTAATTTTTCTTTGAAAATAAAAAATTGCCTTGGAAAACTAGAATTTAAGAATCTAAAATCAAATTTCATTTTGTCTTTTCAGTACGATATTCAGATACAACAATTTTACAATCGAGATACAATAATTGGGAAGATGTGTCGCCGTTTGCTTTCTTCACCTGTAACATACTTCGATGTTAAGAAATCAAAAGATATGCAATCTGTATCATGGAACCCCATTCATCTGCCACCAAGAGTGCATCTGCGAACACTGTCTAACAAGCAGCTGATTGCATACTTCCTGACTTATTTAGTATGTACCTATTGGTATGGTTATAATCCATTTCTTAGCTTATTCTTTCTTCTCATTCTTTTAGTTTTCGCTCTTTTCTTAAGTGCCTTAATCTATCCTGTACCAATTCATGTGAAACGCAATTAAGTCCTGGACTGCCTGTGATTTTGTGTTTGTAAAAACTGGTTGTTGGAGCTTGTATAAAATGCAATTTGTGTACAGTTTGTATTCATTTTCTATTCGATAACCCTTTGTTTTGATAATAAATTTTTAACATAATTGTCTAGAGAATTAGAATGAATTTTATTTACAAGTAAACTGAGTTTTTAAATAAAATATGTAATTAAGCTTTAGTTATTGCTCACCCCAAAAATTTGGTTTAATTTTTCCTGCTGTTGTGGCGAAAATTAGTTCGGATCGTATAGTGGATAATTTACTTTGAACAGTGAATTGCCTCCATAGGAACAGTAAAGTATCTAGACAGTTCTTTGAAAATTACATTAGAAAATTTATTAAGTTAAAATTTAAGGGTAAACAAAATGCTGATTAACAATTGGACAAGAGGGGCCCCCGATAAGACACCGAAAACATCACTTTTTACAAATAAGGATTTGACACAATACAAAAGTTCAGGAGAAGGAGATGGGGACCAATGGCACAACCCGAGGAACAGATGGACTCACCCTCGGCAAAAGATCTCAGGAAAATGGTGTGGGGTTTCGGTACATCGGGCGTCAGACATGGAACTTCTGAATCCTCTCAAATCTAGTAGCAGGCCCCTATCAATGGAGGAGCGTGGTTGTCGAGATGATTCCAACTCCGCTGGACCGCCAGGTCGCCGGGGAAACTCGTCAGGGCAATCCGTTCTTCGCCGCTTCCTCCTCTTCCGATCGTCTTCTCCGCAGAGAAAAATCAAGTGCCCCTTGTAGGGGTGTACGACTATTTATCGTCCTTCGATTCCTGAAGAACCGCCCAAATCCATCAACCCTGATCGACGGTAAACCCCGTAAAAGATAAGCCCACCTGCCCCAAGAGGTCATCCATCAAAATCCCCCTCCTCTTAGTGGACACTCCGCCCCGACGAAAGGGGTCAGACATCAAAGACTGCTAAATACGCCGATACTAATGAGCGCTTTTCCCTCAACGGGGACTCACATTCCTTCTCACGCTAACCCGTGAGAAAAACTACCAAGCGCCCAAAAGGTGGCGCAAAGGCAACATAATATATACAGTAAAAAATTACAGACAACACAATTAATACTTAAAAATCAACCCAACACTGCTGATTCTAGAGAAACACTATTCTCCAGCTATTGAAAAAAGAATTAAGTCACAGTAAATTCTTTTTATTTAACTGAAAAAATGCCCAAAAGAAAATGGTGACTGGTGAACTCTATTGCCAATATGCTATTGATAGCTAAGTTTTGATTTTTTAATTGATATTAATAAAATTTTAATAGAAATGTTAAGGCATTATAATTGAACATTTTGTATTGTTTAATTGTTATCAGAATATTTGCAAATTGGACTTTTGGCAATGATGCAATTTAAATTTTGCAACCCATATAGTAATTAAATTTTTTTAACATTAGTATTTTAACCTCTTTCAAAAGAGCAGTTACTACATTCCTAGATACTGTAGGCAAATTAAAGGTGTTTTCTAATTCAAGTGAAAAACTGTTCAAATTTGATTCAAGTTATGCAGCCGGAAACAATGCAAATAAAAATATCCATTTATTTAAAAAATTACTTTCTCAAGTCAGCAGCACAAAATAGACACAATAAAATCGTTATTTGAGTGAACCAAAATCAGACAACTTTTAAATAAAAGAATTGAAAGAGCAATATGTGATTAGGTATGAGTACATACGATTTTGAGTTATACTAAATTTTTGACATTTTCATAAACTTAAAACATTGAAAAAAGAATAAAATGCAAAAGAAACCCGTTTTACAAGATGTTGAAATCAGGGGAATCAATAAATCCCCAAATCTAATATTGTCATTTTGTGCTACAGAAGTCAAAAATTTCATCTGTAATTTTACATAATAAAATGGTTTAGAACAGGACTGGCCAACCTGGAGGTGTGGGGGACCATTCAGCCTGGTGTTATTCTTGCAGATTGCCAAATCACACCTAGCACAATAGATCTTAAGATGTAAAAAATTTAAAATATATAAATTAAAACTATTTTTGAATTTATTCTTATAGGAGTAAATTGTAAGAATAAAATATTTCAAAGCATGACTGTTAAATAGCAGCAATGTTTCACAAGCTACTGCAAAAAAAATTATTTTGGACATGTATAAAAAAATATTCTGGCATATTTGATTCAGTGGTTGTTTAAGATGTAAAAATTAATGGCCACAAAGAAAAGCAAATATCTTACTGATGCCATTATTTAAAAAAATGAGTGAATGAAACAGCTTGTATGTGCAGCCTTTGGGGAAATTGTAGCTTGATAACATAAACCACAAATCAATTTGGATTGGCCAGGCCTGATTTAGAAGATGAATAACTTCTTAAACAGAACAGTATTAAAAATGATAATTATTAAAATAAAGTTAATGTAGTCTTGGATTTTTTTCTTTATGAATGAGTTTTGAAGCCATTTATAAAACTGTTGATTACAGATTTTAAGACATGTTTGACAACATTTTCTAGTTCTCTACAAATATCAATGAGCAAAACTCCATGCAACTGAAGAAAGTGGAGATTCAAACCTATATTATTATTTTGATCTATTTAAAAACAAAACGGATCAACATGAAATCAACTGTAGCTCTTTTTTTATAAAATCCAGAGCTCATGTGTTCATATCATTTGAATTGAGGAAAAAATGCAACCTTGACAATAGTAAAAATTGTCAATTAATGCAGTAAATAAGCCTAAAACCTTTGACATGTAATAAAACACATTTCTGTGAGAAAGATATCACCTTCCACAGGAGGAGAGGAACCACATTTCATGGCACAAGATCTCATAACTAAAACAAAATAATGCATATACAGTATTTTGTAGACTTAAGCTCCATTTGTTACATAACAAAGTAAAAGTTTAAGAAAATGTGAGAAAAAAGTTAGGAACGATGTTATACAATATACTAACAAATTAATATGCATGCGTAATACAGGGTGGTTCTCAAGAAAACTATTTAGGTGAAGCATTTTAATATCATTTTGTGTTACAAATATTAATAGAATTTCACATGCCCCTTGCATATCAAGACAAATACTAAGTGTTTGAACGGAAAACCTTTTCCAGGGTATCGTGTAAGTGTAGCCACTGCAGCTAAGATCAGCTTCTCAAGTTGATTAATACTGTTAATCTTAACTCTGTACACTACTGCTCATATAAAAAGATCTAGAGGTGAGAGATCAAGGAGCCTAAAACACGATTGACTTCCTATGCACCGTCCTGGAAAAGTTTCATGCAGGCAACACGGACATTTGTAAAACAGGATGGCAATCCATTATCTTGTTAAGACCAGTGTCGATAATTCCATCAGAAGCAAGTTAAGGCGCAAAAGAAATATGCAACATATCAGGTTAATGGCATTATGTGTCTTAGCAAAGAAAAAGGGTCATACACCTTGTGTTTTGTGATGCCCAACCAAATATTAACCTTTGAAGAATCTCTTACCCACTCCAAAATAAAATGTAGTTTGACAGCCAAAATCCTGCCTTTATGCTTATTATTAAACCTAGCAGATGCACTTCACCTTATATATTCTTCCTTTAGGGGTCAGATGATTAATAAAACCTAGAAAAGAAAATTATCGTTCGACTTTTTTTCACTGAAATAGATATACTTGAGAAACACCCTGTATTTGGAGACAATAATGAACATGCTTTGCAACTCAAAATGAGTCATGAAAATATTAGATTAATCGGAAACTCAAAGCAGACAAGCATAGAAAACATGGTGTGGATAACACAAGGAAATAAAAATTTCACATTAAAAATATTGCTAAAAAATTTTTAGACTTCCAATCATTCTCAAAACACTGATGGAACACACTAACTATAATGTGCTATAGTACACGAAAATCATACAAGCTCGTATATCATCGATTTGTATAAATTTTATACAACCATTAACCCTTTCACACCTAAAAATGCAAAAATATTCTCAGCTTATTAAATCACAGTTGTTATTTTCAAAATTTGTTAGAAATAATATATTTACAACAGCAATAAATCCTAGTATACATGTTATTATTTAGAAAACATTGCTCAACAGGTAAGCCTAAAGATGCAACTGAATCTTATAATTCCCAATATGATTAATATGCAACTAAGAACAATTATGATTAAAAACCTCCATTAAAGCATATAGCCATATTTCTCTATTTACATTCATAACATACTTGACTAATGTAATCTTTAGTTCATATTATTTAGACTAGAAAAATGATCTGGATGAAAAATATTCTTGAGTAATATCAGAACTGATGTAACCAACTAAAACTTTAGAACATACTAAGCTGAATTGTTCGTTTCTATCAAATTAATTTTACATAGCAGAGTACTATAAAGAGCAATCACTACAAATTAGCTTCATACATTGCATAGAATCAATAAAGCACAAATGCTCCCACTGTCGTGAATATATAAGTAAAGAAATAAACAATTCTGTCTTGCTGCCTCAAGAAGGCAGTATGTCCAAATTTGCTCTTCAGGATTTAGTTAGTTTATGATGCAAGCAAAATTGCCTTATATATCATGCTAGAAAACAAAGTATTTTATCTAGTTAAGTAGTGTCATCTAGTGTTGTAAAATAACAGATTCTTTTATGAACAGCATACAAATCATCTATCACAAATTGACTAACTTGGAGATACTGCTGTTTTGACTAGCATGGCGGAATTGCTCACTTTACACGTTAAAACCCAATTTGTGCATAACAAATTAACAAAAGGAAATTATTAAAAATAATTTCGTTTTCAGAATAAATTTAAGATGTTTTAATCTATAGAATTTATCCTAGTAGATATAATAAAATTAAATTATAATGAACATTTTACTTTTCTAAATGAGACAAAATTTGTCTTATAAGACAGCAACAAGGAAAGAGTACAAAATGAACTCCCTAGAGAAATATGCATCTGTTTGCATAATAAAACAATAACATATTACGCATGCAAAAAAATAGTCTATAATCTGAACACATACTCTTATGCTTGATATATAAGTGGAAAATATAAATTGTGTAATAAAAACTTAACTTGAGCAGTCTATGAATGATTTAGATTTTGTATATAAAGTGGACTAGTAGTTTTTCAGTGTGATGTTTAAAATTTATCAAGCAAAAGTTAGTAAATATGCTAAGTAAAAATTTTTTTAAATACTTTCAATGATTTCGTGTGATTAAAACATTATTTTTGAATTATCAATTTTATCCAATTAAAATACAAGAGTACTATTTCAAATCACAACTCATCAGTACATCATTGGAGATGATACAGGCAGTTTTTTTCATCGAAATAACTATTTTAGTGGTGCTTAAGGGATTTTATAAGTGAGCAGTTCAGTTTTATAACAATTTTAAAGCATACATCAAGAATTATTATACACAGGTATCACATAATTAGCAGTACAATACACATTAAGATAACAATAGAAATATATGAAATATTTAGGATGACAGCATTTTGAACAGGACAGTACTGTTTTTTTTTCATTTGATGCAGTCATTTGTATCAATTTTGTCTTATTTTTAGTATGTGGTCAAAGAAGAAATATAGATTAAATGCTGAAAATATGAGTTTTATGTTAGTTGTAAGACAAAATTGCATTGAAAGACTGAAATTGGGTGTATAAGATCGCTTCACCAGAGAAATATTCATGCTACGATTATTGTGAAATGCATCTTCCTCTACACTACATCTACCTAAATTTTTTGTATGGTTTTTGTCACTGAAGAATAATGGTAAGCTCAATATGTTTATGTAATAAAACTTTATCATGAATACAGAATATTACATAACCCTGTCCTGTTCTTGTCATCCCAATATCCCATTTTTTTCCCTCAAGGAAATGTTTAGCCAAAAAATATTACAAACTGCTAACTGTAATTCAGTCACACACAAATATATTTGTAATCTTTGAGAATGAAGCTAAACATCTTAAAACAGTGGGTGAAAACATGGTTATGGTTAATATGAACAACTTGTATAAGGCTAAAAACAAACAAGGAAAGCTACTTTTAATTATCGCTTAAAAACATTCAAAACAATGAGTGTTTTGAAACCAAGGAATGACGACATAAAGTCTGACTTGAAATATATTGCTAAACAATGAACCTTAAAAGCTGAGCAATGATCCTTGGCTGATGCAATCTTTCTAAGAATGATTTATTCTCTGGGTTTGTGCTGCCTCTTCACTCGAGCATATGGACCAATAGCTGGATCAGTAATGAAGTCCCAAAGAACCTTTGTCCACGAATTATGTTGAGGTAGATCGTCATAGTATTCTTTAGCAATGCTTTTTACCTTGTACCAAAAATAAAGCATTAAATAGATTCAGAAAATGCTTTTAAAATATATTTAAAAACAATCAGTGATTTTATGACTTATGAGAGGGATTTTCAATGTAAACGAAAACCAGACGGACTGCGAAGATTTTATTTCCACCGTCCAAATGCTTTAGTATGATACATATTAGCCTTAAAACATACTAGTTTGGACGTGTTGGAATTTTTATTGATTAAGTGCTGAAATCATATTCGGAAAGCAAGTGACGTTGCATTTGGAACATACACAGAAAACATGTTTCACTGCAGAAACACCAACTCTACCTACATTTAGCTTGGCAGGAAATACCTATCATAATTTGTATTGAACATGAGAAGTATCCATACAACTTGTAAGCTTCATCTTTTCATTAGATGGATTTTATCTAATAGAAAAATTACTGTTGATAAATAAAGTTTTATCTTTTAGTTTTCACAGTAGATGTGTTATTAAACTTGACTCTTGCTAAATATTGCTCTAAAGCAGAAAAAAATTACAAAGTATATCATTCCATACTGTGTGAACAAAATATATATGATTTTATACAATTTGGTACATAAAATTATTCCTTTTGCTAATTCCATTCCATTGGTTATGCTATTTCATTAAGTAGCTATGAAATTTACATGCATGTACTTTGTATAAAATATAAAAGTAAAATCATCTGACCAAAGGCAGTTCAAGTAAAAAAGCAATTAAAAACTACTAAAAGGGTCTATGATCATTTCAAAAGAACTATGACTGGTAATAGACATATAATACGATGGTCGGTATTAGTCTTTCTGAACACAGTAGTTTTACTTATTAAATTACATCTTTTAACTGAAAAGGTTCTTGCTTAAAAATACAGAAAATTGTTCCCTTCAACATCACGGGATACCCAAAAGAACTTTCTTTCATCACACTACTTTATTGTTTATTTCTCAATCCCCTTTTCTCCATTTGCAACATTTTTACGTAAACAATGACAATAACGTTTTGCCTTGTGTTTGGCGCAGCTAGGCCAAATATGGACCTAATGCCATAAAGCAACCAATCCTTCAACATCGCAGCACATTCCACCCTCCTTATCATGTCATGAAATATTACTTCTTATCATAATAGATCAACAGACAATGCTGATAATCATAACAGATAACATTTCTTATCAGAGTCAAGCTATATCTCTAATGACAGCAGTATTCCACTGTATGGAGTAGTTGTGGGATTCTATTGTGCAAGCCTTTTCTAATCAATTTCTATGGCAATGCCAGAAATCGCTACTTCAAATTCTGCACGTGTCCAGACATCTTCAGGCCCTTTGTAACTTTCAATTGCTTCCAATTTCTCAATACAATATATGAAGTTATTTGATGTTTTCTAACATTGCTCTGTAATGCCCTTTCACACATTGATCCCAGTATGAATGAGAAAACCATCCTGATTAATATAGAATATTTCCAAGATTCATTTAGTTTATAGAATTAACAGAGATCTCACATGACACAAGGCCTTCTCAAGGTCATGGAAAGGTCACTATTGAGGAAGGTGTCAAACCTTTTAGTTCAATGCTCCCTCTTCAGACATTTTTCATGGCACGCTCCCTTTGCAAAATTCTAACTATGAAAAACTTTTTAGTTTTGCCATGGGTTTACCTGTTTAAAAAATTTTATTATTGTTATAAATTTTTTACATATAATTCTTGGGACAATGCATAACCATAGTGAGTGTCTGTATAATCAAGTAGATAAGTGTGCTTAAAAATTTTAGCATCTTATTACCCACACTTGCTCCTCAACGTACACCCCATTTCCCTTCAAGATTCCTTCATTGAGAAACTTTGGTATAGCCTTTTTTGGTTTGTGTCAATTTTCATCAGAATCTGAAGATTTAACCATTTTTCTCTCTAAGATGTTTGGAGATTAGCCAACAGGATCCCCCTATAAAATATATTCATAAATTTCTACTTACAATAGGCAGGCGAGATCCAGGCACACTTGGAAAATCATGGTGCTCCATGTGGTATCCAACATTGAAAGTAATGAAATTCAGAGGACCGTAGTATGAATATGTTTCAAATCCCTTTTTGAACATATAATGTTCAGAGATGAAATGTCCAGCCACTGGATGCAAACCCATTGCCAAAATTGTTCCACCAATCATATAGCCAATCATTCGCAAACCTGAAAATTTGAAAGACATACTTTTAACAAAAGAATATAAGAATGTTTTCCCTTCAGGGATTTTTACAGATCACATGAATTATACTTCTTTTTATGGGTCTATGCATATAAGCCCTATTTTTAACACTTCAAGGTCTTCTAAGGTTTTGTTTCAATCAATGTCCACCTAATTGTTAGAAAAGTTACAATGAAATTAACAGGAAGCAGTTTAGTCTAAAATAAAAACACAACTCCAACTTTCCAGAGATTGTATTTTAAAAATTAAAGTATTCAGTAAATAAATCACACTTAAATTATTAACTTTCAAAATACCTCCAATTTGAGTAAAATAATTTCATTCTGAGTTTATTAAACATTTGAATATTCTGACATAGAGATGTAAATTTCTTGGTAATACTCTTTAGGAGAATATTCTCTAAGAGAAGAATCAAGAATTTTCTTTTATAATCATAAAAAAATGCAATGCAATATTTTTTAATTGTGAATGAATACATAAATTAAATAAATCGTAGGTTTAAAAATATATCACTTCTGAGGTTAATATTAGAAATAAGAGTAAAAGTAAACATTTAAGTAACTTTTAGTTTGCTCTTTTGAACAATCTTTGACAAAATGTGCAGTTATTTTCGGGTTCATTTAATATATCCCCAACTAATAAGATTAATATGTACACAGAACAGCTACATGCAGAAATCTGGAGGTATGTGTTATTTATCCTATCTCTAGACTTTACAGTGGTAGCACCATAACATATTAAAAATATATATGTTTTCAATTAAAACTAATTAAAATAATTTCTATAAAATGGTGATTATAGTGTGAATGATACCCCCCCCCCTCCCATAAATTGGCTTCAAGTTCATTTCCGCAATCAAATTGAAATTTCGTGGAAAATGAGGTTTTAAATAGAAAATTCTCAGATATTTTTCAAATTTCAACATCTGAAGGATGTTCTCAATCTCGGTGAATTTTCTCTGCTAACTTTACCATTACACACGATCAAATTTTTTATTCCCAATCCCACTGACAAACAATAGGATTCTGATAATATATTCTGATATTTGAATAGAGTTCATCACTTCAACATAACTTCAATTTTTCCCCCTATGAGTAAACATCCAATGCTAATTTTATAAAATTTGTTTACTATAAGTAAAACAAATCAAAAGTTATTTCTCATATGCAGACAATATGAAATGCCATTTGATTCAGACGTAAAATATATAAATGCATAAAGGAAAAGTTCTTACCACAAAAGTAACACACAACTGCATCAAATAACAACTGAACTATTGTGTTCATAATCTCTAAAAATGAAGGTGGTTTGGGGTACACAAAGAAAGCTCTTAAAGTGTAGAAAAAAGGCTGCAAGATAACCCACAGCAGTTTAGTACTTGTTGTACAAAATAGTTTTGCTTCAAATTTAGTTGGAAGGTCTGTATCCAGCCTTTCATCCCCCTAAAATAGTAACACCATAATTAAAACACTACACTTAAAATATATTAATCATAATTCATAGGAATGAAAAGTTAACTATTTTAATAAATTTAGTAAAAAATTTAAAGGCAATATTTAATGATTCAATAACCACTGACATATATTAAATTGTTTAAAAGGAAAATACTAAGATTAAAGCTGTAAAAGAGTAAACCATACAAATAAAAATACAATTCTACAATTCCTTTGAATTCTCTAATTATTTAAAGCAAAATACAAGATTTTATATTGCATTGATTACTTAAAATTTGAATTTGGGCAATAATTTCTAGTATTCCTTTTTAACTTTATCTTGGCCACTGTAATAGTAATAGGTTATCCATGCTTGCATATGTCCAAATTTCTCCCCGTTTTAACTGTATAAGTATTCAACATTTAGTGTAGGCTTTACTTTTCACATGAAATTTTCCACTTTTAATAAAAGAAAAACTGTTCTCTTAACATTTTAGATAACTTTATATTGTATATCATTATAAATGGAAGAGCGATGCTGTAAAAATTTCAGCTTTTACAAATATAGCTTTTTTTAGAAAGAGGTCCAAGGCTATTGTTTTCATTCATTTTGTTACTTAACTATTCATTTTTATAAATTTGAGTAATAGCTTGGTGCTTGTTTTAGGAAAAATTGAACAAATCCAAACTTTAATTTGAGGCTTGTCATTTAAACATAGGATGAGACACAAACTTCAAGCAATACCAAGCAATGTTTTTAAAACCTTGTCACAAGTCGAAATTCTCAGTAGATACTATCTTTGTCATCGTTATCTAAATGCAGGAAATATGACGGCCGTATTAAATTTATAATCACATGAAACAAAAAATATTGAATCACTTAACAGCTTGCAACATACCTGATATCTGTGATGTTCCAAATGGTACTTTTTGAATGAAATGGACATAGGGACACCAATTGGGAAATTTGCAAACATTCCAAATAGACGATTCCACATTGGTCTTGAGTGGCCAAATGCTAGATTGTGGGATATTTCGTGAACAGCTAAGCCAAGGGAGTGATTTATTACACCACCAAAGCAATAGGCTGCAATAAACAATGTGAGAAATGATGCATCTTTTAAAAGCCAAAAGGATATACACTGTACTAAAACCATGCCAGTAACAACGAATTTGAAGTTTGGATCATAGCCCATTAATTTTTTGATTTCCGGATATTTTTCTGGAAAACAAATAAACTGTCATCAGAATGCTATAATGGAATCATTTTCAAGAAAAAAATAACAATAAACATTCAAACTTACTTAAAATTTCTTTACGCCGAGTTGCATGAGGTTCATCTGTATAAACCCATTCAAAATCCAATCGAGAAACTTTACATCCCATGTTACTCCAAAAATTTAAAAAACTAAACTATACTTATTTACAAAAACTACGAGTTATCACTGGACAACTGATAAATCAGCTATTTTCAGCCTATCTCAGTTTCAGATATTTCTCCTATTTATCAATCAACCTAAACTTATCATTCCCGGTAGTGAACATGTATAGGTAAAAGGCGAAGGGTTGATTTCTGGTTTTGATCGGCACAGACGATTGAAAATAGTTTTGTTTCTATGGCGCTGTTTGTCAGATTGATAAGCGTTCAATCCTTCCCTGTCTTGACCTTTAAAACGATGACGCAACAAAAAGATAAAAGACGCTAAGATAAAAATATGTAGAAACTGCTAGTAATTGTTTGTGTGGAAAAACTATTTTTTTATTGAAGTGAATACTTGGCTTATTTTTATTTTTTGAACATACTGTCATTGTCTAATCTAAGCAACATCTACTTTATCCGTGACTTTGATCTCAACATGAGAAGTAAACAAAAACGTGCGATTGTTTTGGAAAATTGAAAAGCTTTATTATAAGTAATATCCATAAACCTCAAAGCACTCAACAATCTTGAATTTTGTGAATACAGTAATATTTATAAAATAATAAAATTGAGTGAACAAACGTTTGGCAACGTGATCTAATCAAATAGTTTGTCAAAGTTCCTATGTTTTTTCATTTTGTGAAACTTCCTGTAATGATATGAAACGATTCTTTGGAATTTTAGTCTTCCCAACGTTAGAAATTATGCTAGTATTATAAAGAAGAAATATGTATGAAAAGGATGGTAAAGATTTTCGAAAGGATTCCATTTCTGACACTACGCTGAAAGAAGAAACTGTATCATCAAAATGTGTGAAATATTTATCAAAATCGAACCAATGGGATCGAAGCTTTTCATTTGGTAAACGAACCCAAAAATTTTCACATAGAGATGACTATTCCTACCACAATGATTGGAAAAAAGCAAAACGTGTTTCGCATCAAGATAAAACTAGAACAAGTAGTTTTTATGACAAGAAACAAAATAAAAACTTAAGTCGAAATAAACGTGAAGCCCTTGCATTCCGCTATGGTAATTACCACCAATATTATGGGTATCGAAACCAAGGACAAATGGATTCCCGTATCCAATGCATGAAAGCAGAATGGTTTTCCCATAAAGATATATTGGATGTTGGCTGTAATGTTGGACATTTCACTCTTACTCTTGCGAGAGACTTTCTTCCTCGTTCAATAATTGGTGTAGACATAGATGGAGAACTTATCAAAATGGCAATGAACAATATTCGGCATTACATGGATTCTGAAAAAATCTGTGAAGATGATTTCCCCACCTCATTAGCTCTAAGTTATGGGCCAATTGCTCAAGCAATGGATCCAAAGGGCAGGTATCCAGCTGGAAATTTTCCTTTTAATGTGCAATTCATTCAGGTATGCTACTATGAAATATAAATGGGAAAACTTTACCATTGTCTTAATTGTTTAACAGTTCTACCAGTTGATAATGACTTTGAATTATTGTATTACTTTGAATAATGAAACATTTGACCTCCAATCACTCTTAGGGCCACGGTAGCCCAGTTGGAAGAGCAACAGATTAGCAATTGGAGGATTACGAGTGAAACTCGGTCCGGCCAAAGACCATCGTGTACATGGGGAGCTGGTGCACATTAAATCTGTTGTTGCCTCAAATGACCTCACTTTGCCATGGTGTGGAGGCTTGGAGAGTAGGGTGCCAGCTCAGGCTTTTGACATCTGACCATGATTCAAGGCATTGTCCTTGATCTTTCTGTTCAGAATTGATCCTGGACCGTCGCCAATAGCCCGTTGTGTTGCTTCAGTGTGACGTTAATTAACTACCTACCAACCCCCTCTGCAAATATAGATCTCATAAGGTTTTGAATAAAGGAATAATATATTTGCAAGTTTACAAGAAATTATAAAAATTTTCTAAAATGCTAGTAGTGATTTTGTTAAACATGCAGGTACTTACTACTTACTTAATGACCAAGTTCCTTTCCTAGGACTAGGTCATTAAGCAAGATATTTAATCAAGTTTGTTTATTCTGAATAAAAAGGAAAGGTCTATGGGAAACTTGATAACTAGTTTTAGGGTACTATCCAAGTTTTGGGGAACCACTGAGTAGTCATTGCAGGAAATGACAGGTGTAGGGTGAGCAAGGTACGCTGATCACCAATAGAAGATACTATGAAAACATTCTGGCATCCGATTTGTCAAGTTCAATCTTGATTACATGTGTCATTGGCTGGGCCAGGCTGTGTGAAATCATCCATTTGATTACATCGTATGGCATCTGGGGCTAATATTGGCACAGACTTCAATTTTGTTAGTGCATGTGCAGTCTTTAGCTGTTTTACTCACACAGACACCGACTTTTGCACACACTAACATCGATGGTGTCATTAACATGAAATAACAGGTTGGTGCAGGGTAAACTATATATGCATATCATCAACAGAACTTATAATGAGAACATACTGGCATCTGTTTTGTCAAGTTTAACACTGATGGTGTTTGCCAATGTCAGTGGATGGTCTGGGCTACATGTGGAATCCTCCATTTGATTACATCATGTGCCAGTGTTTGTGTAAATGACCTAAGAAAGGGAATCTCATCTGGAGAGCTGGTCATTTAGTGAGGTTATGAAATGCAAAAATCAGAATTAAATTACTTTTTAACTATTTGTGTTTTGTTTCATGACAAACATAAATTGAAAAAATCATCATTCTAAGTTTATTACTCATATTTCGAATCAAAGTGCAAAATCTGGAATAGCAATTTGCAGTTCCTTCTTTATGTTCGATCTCGAGTGATTTTTAATCTTCAAAGCTACAAGAATTGAACCTGTAAATTCATAGCCATGACTATAATTGATAATCTTGTCATGAATTAGAAATTTTCTAAAAGGTGTTTTCTGGTGTGAGGGTCTCTCTCTGGGTTATGCAACATGCAGTTTTTCCTGTATAGCTTCTTGGCCAAAGATGACCCTTGCACCATAAAATCCCCAAAACCAACCTGTATAGCTTCTTAGATTTGACCAATAGAATCTGCGATGTTCCTCGTGTGGTTCTTTTATGACAAAAGAAAAAGAACACTTAAAATTCAAAAGGTGTTTATTAACTAAACGTAACAACAAATGAACTATTTCTAGTCTCAGGGAAGAGCCTTACAAAGTATGATCTTACTCTAAATACCCCCGACGTCTTCCTTGCTCTTTCATTCCCTGTCCCTATCTGACCTTTTTCTCTACCCGATCACCCCTGGGTCTAACCCCTCACAGCATCACCACTTGGTCATTTCTCTCTGATCACTTGCGCCTCTGCTTTCCCCATCAAGTAGGGGTTGGGTGAAGAGGCAGAATATTACACTACAGAATCCTTTCTAGGATTGGTTAAATGTGATTATTTAATCTTTATGCATGTTATATGGTAAAAGCAATAGTACAACACTATTTGAAAATCTCATGACTCAGAGTTTGAAACTAAGTCATGAAAATGAGATTTTAGCATGGATTTTGTGACAATGAAATTTTACTTAGTTTAAGAAGCTGTTTTGCATATTCAAAGTTTTCTGTTTTAATATTATTTATTCTCATTGATATTTTTTATAAATTTGTGTTTCAAAACTTTTATTCCAGGGTAATTATGTTCTTCCCTGTGATGAATTGCTGGAAGAACAGTATGAGTGTTTTGATACTGTCTTGTGCCTTAGCATAACAAAATGGATTCATTTAAATTGGGGTGACGCAGGTATCAAGAGGTTGTTTAAGAGAATATATTACCAACTTCGGCCTAGTGGTTGCCTAATTTTAGAAGCCCAAGAATATCGATCCTATGCCAAAAAGAAAAGAATTACTGTAAGTTCTTAGTTTTTGCACATTTAAAATTAAAATGAAGAATTCCTGTTTACTAGTTCATTTAAGTATTTTTTGTTATTTTATTGAACTGTGCCTCTAAAATGATTTTTTTCCTCTACAAAAACACTGAACCATTACTATAGCTTACTATTGCTATAGTTAGGGATGAAAATTTCTCAGTAATCTTTTTGAGAATGTTTTCCCAAGAGAAGAATCGATCTTAAGGCATACAGATTTTTTTTACAGATTTTTTAATTGAATCATAAATTTAAAACTAGTTCTGAGGCTAACATTAGAAATAATGAAAAAGAAGTAAACACTTCAGTCATTTTGTACTCCTCTATTCAACAATCTTGCTTGAAGTGTGAATCATTTACTTTTGCAATATGTGTAGTTATTTTTTAGCTCATTCAAGAATAGCACACACAAATATAGAACGCATCTGGGGAAGTGCAAAATGGTGAAATAAAAAACATCAAGGAACATCTTGCCACCACCTCGTGGAGTTTATGTGGAGGAAAAAACAAGCCCCAAATGATAATGATATGTTTGATGCCATCCTAAGGGCAATTGCTAAACATTTTCCACCTGAAATAAAACTTGGTTGATATCAACCAAGCCAATGGCATGCAGTTAATACTAAAGTACCTAATCATATCTATTCATTATTGTGTGCATTTTTTTACATTTTATGTGGTATTGTACGAACAATTTGAACACTTGTAAGTTAGAAAACATTTTGGAACAACTAAAACTATGATTTATGTGAACAAATAAAATATTTTCCAGTTTTACATAAAAATGTATGTTGGCGATTCTTGGTGCCTTCTGATACTGTCATCCGAAGTCTTAAGTTTTTTGTAAGAAAGACATGTGCAAAGTTTATATTAAAACACATTGCTTTTTATCTCTAATGTAAGCAGTTTCTTGACATATGAAGGAAATGCAGTTTGCTTTTTTGATTAGCATAGTTAATGTATTTTATAAGCTAGTTTATTTCTCTTCTGATTGTTGCTTATCTGAATTTAATGAGAAGTTTGTTTTAGTAATTTTGAAACTATGTGCTTTTGGTTAATTTAAAATAATAAAAATATTAAAATTTGTAAAAAAGAGTTGATTATTTATTTTATACAAAGTGAAGTGTTTATATTCACATAAATCAAAAGTTATAACTTATTTGTGTACAAATTAAAGATAATGAGCCATCTTTTGGAAATTTTAGTTTTGTTTTGTAAAAGTGTAAATTTTAGTTTCATATTTAAATCACCCATATAATAATGAAATTTTTGCGTTACATTAATGGAAACAATGTGCATAAGGATATATTCTCAATTGTTAAAAGACCCACAAGAGTTACAGAAATTTATTAGAGCATGAAAATAAAAGTTTTACTCATTTACAATATTATGTACTATGTAGCAAATATAAATTAAGTGAATGAAGAAAAACTGAATTTAATTATATTTTAATCAATTCAATTGAAAAGTGCATTTTTAACTATTTTAAATTCAGAAATTGGTATTATAAAGGAATAGAACAGTATAATTTTTATATGATTTCTAACTATGTGTTCTTTCAGTTGACTTTCAAACAGGCTATGCATTACAAACTTATTGTTTTCAGTTAGCAGTTTTCATATACATGATAAAAATTACAAATTTTAAATATAAAACATTTTAATTTTAACAATATTCACAAAACAAAAAAGGATTCATCCTCAAACTGGATTTTCTACTTAGTATTTGGATTCCATACTGTTTTAGATTAATTTTGGTAGATTTGAAAACATTTTAATATAAAGTAAGAGCAAATTAGCAAAAACTTGTGCTGTCAGAAACTGGTTTTATGAAAAAGTAGTTCATAATACTGTAATCCATATACTTAATATCAAAATTATATTTGTTTATTCATGAATACCAAAGTACAACAAAAAAGCACAATTCACTTGGCAAAATAACTAGTTCAGCAACACAGGCTCACTTTCAAGAAGTAAATCACATTATGTATTGAATTTTCTGTGACTATTCACCAGTTAGTCCACAGCCAATTTCCAGCACTGAAATACAATTTATACCATGAAAAACTTCTCAGGTATATCCCAGTGATTAAAAAAGAAAAACTTTACAAGTATTTTTGCTACAGTAATTTTGTATGCTTGGAATGCATTAAGAAACTATGACAGCACTGATAATTTCTAAGGAATATTTCCTTAGTCCTCTACACATTTTTAGTTCATATTTTACTGACTTATCTGGTTTGTTTTGCAATGAAATTATGGTGCAATGCAATTTCATAATTGTGAACTTAGAAATTTCTTTAATGTTTCACCCTTTTAATGTGTGTAATCATTTTACTATTAATTATCTGAAGGTATAAATTTATTTATATATTTAATTAGAACTGATAAATGATGCTTAAATTACCAAAGTGTGCTATTATTTTCTTTAACACGACTAAATATGTACTAATTTACAATTTTAATATTAGTTTTTATTTAGGTTTGAAGCAAATTGTCTAATAAAATCCATAACATCACATGTGTGACAATCTTATGATAGTAATTAAAGATTAGTTCAGAAGATTAAGTTATTACTTTTATGGAGTTTTAACATTTTGGAGTCGGTTCATATTTTGATTATTGTAAATTTGAACAATATTATGTATAAGAATTATTAAGAGTATTATGTATAAGAATTAAGGCATTTTTGTATTTTAGGAAGAAGTATTTAAGCATTACCATGGTATTAGATTATTTCCAGAGATGTTCAATGAGTACTTGGTTAAAGAAGTTGGTTTTGAAACTTGTGAACTTATTGACACGCCTGCTCATTCTTCACAAGGTAACAAAAAAATTCTATAACTAACATATTTGAAGAAATTGGTCTGAAACAATGGCCTGATTTTCTATAAGTATACAAATAAGTATACATTTTATATAGAAGACTACATAGACATTTATAAGAAAAGCAATTTATAGAACCTTATGGAATTAAGAGTCCAATCTCTAGAAAATTGAATCGTGATCTTATAAATATCTGGAATATTTTTATAAAATTGATAATATGGATTCATTTCTTGTACAGAATTTTTATGTGTAAAATATTGACATTCTTCTCATGCATTTTCATTTTGATGTTAAAATTGTACAAAAAATTATGGCATTTTTAATTTTGCTTAATTTTGTATCTCAATATTTATTACTTATATTTAAAAACACAAATTTTGAAATTGTTTTTGTTTACTGAATTCAATAGTTATTTAAATTTTACATAAAAACCTTTGAAATATTTCTTTTCAGATCCAATTAAGTATAATACACTTAAAACAACTCCTTCATTTCAATTCTTTCCCCTTACTTCTAAATGATCTGTCATATTTTAAAATAACCTCCAATGTCTTACATTATACTTATCAATCATGTACTTAAATTTTGGCTTTGCTTTTTAGGTTTCAGTCGACCTCTATATCTCTTCACCAAGAGTGGAAATAATGAAACAAACATAAGAATCAAGCCAAAACATATAATTTATCATTATAGTTCAGATAGTCATTGTGAAGATTCTGATGTTGAACAACTTTCTGATTAGCCATTTATAAATTTAAAATACAAATGTTTATCTTGTACTCCCTTGAATAGTTTATTTTATTTAAAGAAATGACTTTACAACTGATCTGTTATATGCATAACATAATTTGATGTCAAACAATATTAAAATTTGATTTATTTTGACAATAAAATTTCTAGATTTTATGTTTTCAAACATTTCTCAAGAAACAGAATATCATTCACTAAAAAACCTTTGGAATTACTTCACTCTGATATCATTTTCTTTAAATTCCAGAATTATTTTTCTCATTCAATGTAGCACTGACTTCATACTGGTTTATTTAGGTATCTAAATAGTTTCTTGCTGAAATCATGAATAATAGTTGACACAAGCATAGCCTCTACTCTAATTGCAAATTGTTTATGCCTGTCGATGGTACAATGAGTCTCACATGTGATACCTTATTTAAATATATGTATAATGAATATAAGCATCGTTATGCACATTTCATACCTTCTAATGAAATGAAATTAATCAAAAATGTAAAGCAACATTTAATACTTATTACTAGAGTTTATTCATATTTCTAATAACTGGCAAAAATGTACATCTTTGTCGTATTATCACATTT
This sequence comes from Meta bourneti, assembly GCA_933210815.1. Lineage (NCBI taxonomy): Eukaryota > Metazoa > Arthropoda > Arachnida > Araneae > Tetragnathidae > Meta > Meta bourneti. The sequence continues at coordinate 88,180,091 of OW119929.1, forward strand.
AGCTTGTTCACTTCAATTGCATGCCATTCACTTGTTCAAAGGCAATTCGGTATGTTTTGATGTTTAGACCTACTTCTTGCTCGTTGACATTTTCTTTTCTGCATTGATACTATCTTCTAGATTTCTCATTGCCTAGGGCAGGGGTCGGCAACCTGCGGCTCGTGAGCAGCATGCGGCTCTTTTGATGTAAAGTTGCGGCTCTCCAGTTCCATACGAAAAAATTATTAATTTACTATCAAAACCCTTAAAAAATAAGAAAATATATTTTTAAGTACCTAATTTCTCAATAGCTTCTATTTTCATAATCGTTAATTACAAATCGCTACGCTTAACATGACCGTAATGAGATAAATTTGAACTATTGTTTTGTTCTTAGAGATGAGACTCCGTGACCATGTTTATCTTTCAGCCAATTGCATTCCATTTCCGTCTCACCCAAACAGCCACCGTCTAGAGTCTAGACAACACGTCTAGACGTGTTGTCAGTCAGTCATCCTCGGATAGTGCGGTCGACGTTACGTTGCATGTATGTTAATTTAATCGCTTGCGGTTTTTGCGTGTCTATTCGCTTGTTGTTTCAAGAATACGATTTAGAAGCGAATTATCTTCTCAAAGGTATGTACGTGTATAATATAATAAAATCAGTAACAGAATTGGATTACATATCGTGTTAACGAAGTAATAATGGTAAATAAATTGTTTGCAGTTTTAGATAGCTAAGTAAAATTTTAAAAAATCATTTTTTAAGCTCCGCCGCCAGCATGGCATCTGGTAAAAAAAGAGAAGAACTGAAGAAGAAAACCGAGAATTCAATCAGGATTGGACGGAGTCGTTTACATTCATATGCAACACAGATGGCCTTCCGACTTGTCTCATTTGCCACGAAAAACTCGCACACAATAAGTCAAATTTGGAGAGACACTTCACTACAAAACATACCCAGTTTGCTGGTAAATATCCAACCGGTGACGCATGAAAAAAAGCTGTTGAAGAGCTCCAAAAAAACCCAACAACAGTCAAGTTCCATGCTAAGTAACTGGGTGCAATCTTCCAATAATGTAAATCTGGCAAGCTTTGCAGTATCATTAGAAATTGCAAAAAGAGGAAAACCATTCACAGATGGTGAGTACGTCAAAGATTGTTTTATACGTGCATCTGAAGAACTGTTTCATGATTTTAAAAACAAAGCAGAAATCATGAAAAAAATCAAAGATTTGCCATTATCTGCTAAAACAGTACAAGATAGAACTGCTAAAATGTCTTCAAATGTAACACATATGCAAGTGGAAGACATTCAACTGGCTTCTGCCTTATCACTTGCTATAGATGAGTCTTGCGACATAAAAGACACTGCACAAGTTACCCTTTTCGTCATGTATATGTCGTCCCAAGGTCCAAAAGAACTGCTAGGATTGCTACCGCTCTCAGGGCAAACTCGTGGAGAAGATATAGCAAATGCTGTGCAAAAATGCCTGGAAGACAATGGAATCGATATAAATAAAATCGTTTCTATAGCAACTGATGGAGCCAGAAGTATGACAGGAATACATAGAGGGGTAACATCAATTCTTCAGAAAAAAATAAACCACGAAATTCTAACGTTTCACTGCATAATTCATCAAGAAGCCCAAACATTTCCGGCAGAAATAGTTGAGGTCATGAACTTGGTAATTAAGATTATTAACAGCATCTTGGCAAAAGCACTCTACCATCGCCAGTTTAAAGATTTCCTTGAAGAAATAGATAGCCAGTTTTCTTACCTACTTCTGCACAATAAAGTGCGATGGCTTTCCAGAGGTAACGTATTGCAACGTTTTGCTTTGTGCTTGAGTGAAATAAAAGCATTCCTCAATGAAAAAAGCATTGACCATCCTGAATTGGAAGAAGACAAATGGCTGCAAAAATTCAACTTCATGGTAGATACCACAATGAAACTAAATGAACTAAATCTAAAACTGCAAGGAAAGGGCAACCCAGCCTACGCCTTGCTTGAAGAAGTAGTTTGTTTCGAAAAAAAATTACTTCTTTTTGTTGAAGACATGGAGAGCGGTAAATTACTTCATTTTAAAAATCTGAAGCAATATCGCGATGAGACCAATGCAACTATTGACACGAATTACTTCAGCATAGCTTTAAAAAACATGAAGGATGGATTCGCTGAGAGATTCGAGCAATTCAAAACAAACAAAACTACTCTCGCGTTCATAGTAAATCCTCTCAACACAAATACAAATGAGATCAACATTGAGCTATTTGAAATTGATGCTGGATCACTTCAAATGCAATTGCTAGATTTGAAAACCAAAGACTTGTGGAGTGGCAAGTTCACAGAACTCAAGAGCAAGTTGGAGGTCCAAAAATGCATGCACATCGCGCAGCACAAGTGGACAGCTCTAAAAGAAATTCCGCGAGTTGAGGCCCTCATATTCGGCGCATGGAATAGTCTTCCAGAATGCTACAGTGAGGTGAAGAAGTTGGCATATGGAGTGCCGACGATCTTCGGGTCGACATATTCATGCGAGCAAGCTTTCTCTTGCATGAATATAATAAAAAGTAAAGTTAGAAGTCAACTAACAAATAAAAATCTAGAGTCGTGCTTCAAACTTAAAACAACAAGTTATAAGCCAGATTTAACCAAACTTTCAAAAGGCATGCAAAGCCATTGCTCCCATTGATGTAACTATCTATATTTGTGTTTTTATATGAATAAATATTATTCCGTATTTAAAGCCGTTTATTTTAAATCAAATATATATAAGCAAATACTATAATATTGAAACGAAAATTTTTAGTGGCTCTTTAAAAACTGGGAAATTTTGTAAATTGTAACTTTTGGCTCTTACGTTTCAATAGGTTGCCGACCCCTGACCTAGGGTAATCAGACTGCTTAAGAGATTCATTGGAAGGGCTAGCTCTTCTGAATCAAATCAAACATATATCCTGTAGCGGTTGAATTTAAATTGTTTATGCCCGTTTGTTGCCATTCTCCAGGATACACATAATGTTGATTTTTGTGCCAAATACGTTAGTGAAATATGTGGACATTATCAAGAAAGAAAACTCAAAAGTGGAGTAAATTATACAAGAATTTGATACATTCGATCCAATTCACACTAATCAAAATCGTTTCAAATTAATAATTTTTATTTTATATAAGAAATGCTTCCCAATTTCTTATTTATATACCATAGGGTCATTCCATGTCAAATAAACACCAAAGCAGGAGTGGAGAACCTTTTCAAGTTGGAATACCATTAATTTAGATGTACAGTCAACCCAATATATATTCGAACATGGGGAACATTTAGATATTGGTGATTATATTAATATTATCCTTAACATTCTTTTAAGTTTTCTGATTTATTTCTGAAACAATACTCACTGTATTACTATTATCCTAGACATTCAGTTTAAGTTCTTTCATTTATTTATGAAACTATAGTTTATTACACCTCGGCATTTGTTTAAGTTTTTTGATTTATTTGTGAAACAATGCTAGACTTGATTTATTTGTGAAGCAATACTTACTGTATTGCTATTAACTTAAACATTCGTTTAAGTTCTTTGATTTATTTGTGAAACAATACTTATTAACTCATTTTACACTTTATTACAGTATAGAATACAGTCAACCCAATATATATTCGAACATTGGAAACTTTTAGATTTCTTATCAATTATTTCCATTGAAAAGATTAAGTAGATATTTTTTGGCAACGATAGAATCAGCATCCTTTTTAGCATCTACCGTTAGACTTGATGCTAAAAAGGATGCTGATTCTATCGTTGTCATAATATTATATTTGCTGTATTCACTTTTAAAAAATATATAAACATTCACAATTTAACTTTGAATTAGATTACTCAAATTTATATACACCTCAAATTAACCTTAAAGTATGTCACCATGACATAAAAGGTTTGAAAGAGGTACATTCACCTTCTAAATGTAGGTAGACAAAAATCAATATTTCTTCTTACTTTTCCTAGTGATATCATTCTCGCCTTTTAGATATTGATAGAAGTAATACCTTTATATACACCTCAAATTAACCTTTAAGTTTTAATTCTGTGTTAAGATAATTTGCTTTATGATTCGAATTTTGTGTTAAGACAACAAATTGTCTTAAGAAAAGAACACATAGAAAAAAACCAAAATAATTAAAATTAGACAAAGTTTTTGAGATAGAGGAAAACTGATGGTTGGAGACCATTTAGATGTATGATTACAAGTAGTCTAGGATTTTTCGCGAGACGATTGGATAACTTTTTGGAGAAAAAAGTTTCTGCCGGGTGGAAATGATCCAAAAATGAGGTTTCGAGAAAATGTAAGTTATATAATTAAAACAAGACCCCATGTTGGTTGTAATACAATGAATACCAAATGGTAAATTTAATTGAGTGAGTTGTGTTTTTAGTCTTTTAAACAACTATGTATACAGCTTTTATATTATAAGAAATAATTTTTTGTAAGATTTTAAGAATTGTGTATAATAATGTTGAGAGTTTTTGTAAGATGTTAAACCTGTAATTTTTAAAAAACTTGATAAGTCAATTAAAATTTTATCTTGACAAGATTAAATGTAACCCATCTAATTGAACTTATTTAATTACAATTTTAAAAGTAGTAAAATAAATAAATAAACACTAAAAATACATCTATAAATATAATTTATTCATCCGATGAATCGTAGTACACATTATTGGGATCTGTTATAGGAACCCGTACAGGTTGAAAAGAATCTTCTCGAGACAATAAATAATATTGATTGGGATCAACCCAATCCCAATATGTTTGGAGATTATAACCTACAGGTCCTAAAAGAGAACTTGGATGATTTTTATTCTTTAGTTGATCAATGGAATATAATTTTTTTGATGGTGTGCACCTCTTGCAGATTATCCAATTGATTGTATGGTTGATGTTGTGAACTCTTCGAATCAATCCGCAACAAGTACACCCATGGTATCCCACATGTGTTATATCTCCAGACACTGAAAAAAATAAAGGAAATGAATCAATAAAAGTAGTTGTAAAACATGATCAGGAGGTTTTTTTGGAACAGCTGCAGTATAGACCCCCCCCCCCCCTCCATTTGGCGACTTTTTGTCGCCAACCCTCACGTTACTTGGCGACATTTTTTAACAGACGTATTGCAAAAAAATGTACATAAGTTGAATATAAGTTATTCTAATCTTTTAACAGATTTCACTGTAAATTAGAGTTTCCTGTTTAACGGGGCTGCCAGTCGTGAACTGAACCCTCAGTCGCGCCCCATTCGATTTTTTTGTAAAATGGAAAACGAAATTTCAAAGCAACCATTATAGAAACCCTGGCGTTTTTTTATGTGCAAAGAAATTGCACAATCGCCATAATAAATAATGTAAATCATGATTATATATAAAAATACAGTTATCACAGTCAATATATAAGTCTGGGTTAAATATGTTTATGTATACATAGCGTAGGGTTGCTAGAATGGAGTGGTAAAAAGTGCGGGGGTTACCAAAAACAACAAATCGCAATTGAAGGTTGGCGACAAAAAAGTCGCCAAATGGATTGGGAGGGGGTCTATACTGCAGCTGTTCCGTTTTTTTAGATATTAACATTCAAAATCATTTAAGGGTATAGGTTAATCAGAGTAGATTTATACAAAATGTTTTGCCAGCACTCCTTTTACATGAACTTTAATGAAACCAAATCAATACATATAATTAATGAGAAACATATATATTCAGAAGGATTGGTCATTTTTTAAAAAAAAAAAATGGTACTATGTCCTATTAAGTTAATAAACTCATTCATCAGAGAAATGAAAAATTGATGACATTAAATGATTATTTTTAAAAAATATGGATAGGTTAAAATAGGTATAGATAATTTAAACAGATTGTATAAAGTTCATGCTGTTTCAACAAAACTGTGTAACAAACAAGACATTAGATGAAACAAAATCCACACAGTGCCAAGAGTCTGAATACAAGAGAAAAAAAGTACTTGTATTTAGATGTGCAATGAAGAGGTCTAGTAGATGTGAAAACTTTAAATTAAACTCAGGAGTCAATGGGAAAACATAGAATGAGGAATTGAAACGACTCGCTCTTATATAGGGAGAAAGTCGTGCGTCACGTGAAAAACACGTGTTCGTTAAGTCATTACATAACGAGCACATGTTTTTCACGTGATAGATACATGCTTTGTAGGTTAATGTTTAGTTTTTTAAAAGATTAGTAATAACAACAGATATCCATATCTATTTTCCCTTATAACAATATATCTATCTAATCTGATACTACATGAATACATTTTGGTTGAGTGAATTATTGCTGTGTTCTTTTAGATACATGTTAAAATTATGTTTGTAGTGTTAACTTAATATTCATATTACTTTTACTATGTTGTTAAGAAATTTAATAAATGAGTATATGTTAGCCCTTCAGTTTTTAAAAATGACTCAATAAGTCTTAGCCCTACCGTTAGACTTGATGCTAAAAAGGAGAAAAAAGGGATGCTGATTCTATCGTTACCATAAGATTATATTTGTTGTATTCAATTTTTAACATTCATATTACTATCCCAAACCTATTTGTTTTCCATGTTCGAATATATACAGTTTAATTCTGTAGGTTTTTTTAAAAAAAAAAACTTGATAAGTCAATTAAAATTATATCTTGAGATCAGATTAAATTTCAATTCTGTGTCGAAAAGATATTATGGTTTTAGACAATATGCTGTACTGATGTTGCTGTCACCTCTGCACTTAAAATAAAATTAGGAGTGGTAATTCTAATTTTACCGTGACAAAATGTAAACAATTCAGCTTTTAATTAAATCAATTTGAAATTTGGGTAAGCTTTTAAATTTGACTTGTATAATGTGTTTATATTTCAAGAATTGAATTTGTCCTAGAAGATTAAAATCCTGAGGTAATGTGAAAAGATTACGCTTTGATTTACGAATTGTGTATCAAGACAATTACTCTTTTTTTTTTGGGGGGGGGGGATTCCATTGCTCAACTAAAGAATAAAAATCATCCAAGTTCTCTTTTGGGACCTGTAGGATATAATCTTCAAACCTATTGAGATTGGGTTGATCCCAATCAATATTATTTATTGTCTCAAGAAGATTCTTGTAAACCCGTACAGGTTGATACTTTTTGGTGTGTTTTCTACTGGGTCATTCTGAAAGAAATGGTTGTGTAATTATTGTTTGCTTTCATCTGTGAAGACAAATGGGTTTTTAGTAATTATTTGTACAATTAATTATAGAAAATAAATTGAGTTTTTTAAAAAATATTTAATCTATACAAGCCGTAACTTATACAATAATGTTAAAGAAATGGTGCTGTAAGCTTCTGTTGCACATTTAAAAAGTTTTAGTTATAAACAATTTGCTTGCAATTTGTTTTTATGAGACCCATTTGCTTTAGAATTCTAATTTTGTGTTAAGAAGATGTATTGTATGATTTTAATTCTGTGTCAAAACCCTCTATTTTTTTTCAAATTTAATTTATTTGTAAAATACTGATTACCAAGTCAATGTTATCCAAGTTGTAGTAACAACAACATATTCTAATATCTATTTTCCCCTATAACAAAATGTTTAATTAATCTGATATTATGCTGTTACATAGTACATTTTGTTAAGTGAGTTACAGTTATCTTCTTTTTAAAAATACATGTTAAGATTATGTTTGCTGTGTTAATTTTAAATTGGAATAAATACAAATGCATTTCTATTAAATTTTTTACATTGTTTATTTGCTAAATTTTTTTTCTACTAGTACATTTTGTTCCTTAACAAAAAATCTAATATAATTTCTAATGCTATTTCTTGTTGATTAAGGAAATACATTTTATTAATTCCAAGCGCCCTTGCATTATTTCTCTCCCCTTTTCTGAGATATCGTCTATATATTTAACGTCTAAAAGAAAAAGATACAATTTAATTCATTAGAATTAAATATTTATTGAAACAAAATTACAAGCATTTCTGCACATTATTAAAATCGTAAGGATACTTTTATTAAAGATATTTATTTAGCAACTAATATATAACACACACATAATTATAAATACAATACATAGTATTAAACAAAAGCGTTTTTCTACATAATTGATTCTAATAGAATAAAAGTTCAGTGCCAGTAGATTACATGATGCAAATATTTATATTTGCATTTGGCACATTATGAAATCGTTATTTTTTCCTAAATTGAGGCAACGATTTCAGCAATGTGTCAAATTGCAAATACAAATATTTGTTATAGTTAAGCAATGATTGTACTGTTACTTCAACACCTAAAAAAGAAAATAATAATTAATTATTTAATTTTACCCCTGTAAAATATAACAATTCACCCAACAAGTTTCTAAGAATTCATAAAATATACACAATTTTTAAAGAAAGCGTTATGAGAAAGATTTAGTTGTGAATTGCAAAAGAACTTTTTCAAAAATAATGTTTTAAAAGATAGTGGTTGTTTTTTAAATGGTAATTTACCTAGCGGGGTTTTAGAGCAATTACTATTAGATCTATTATAAAAACATTAAGGTAACTAAAATATAACATCTCCCCCTCTGGTTGCGAAAGCGTCCCGATGAGGAACCAGAACAGTCTTGTTTGCCAGGGCGGCGTGGCGGACAGCTCTGTTGAGGTGATCGCACTCCAGAACGTGAAGAGGTAGTTTTAGTCTTTGGTGGACGTCCTCGTTTCTTTAGTGGAGCCACCGGCTGAGTGTCTCTGCTCTGAGCAGGAGTTAGTGCAGATATATGGTATGTTCCAAGAGGTTCTTCGGGAGATTCGAGTCTTGAGACTACGTATGTTGTCGGCGATTTCTGTGTTAGGATGATATATGGACCATCCCTTTTTGGAACAAACTTGGCAGTATGCTTTGAGTGAGCCTTGCTAACAGGATGTAGGGTAATCCATACTTTATCTCCAGGAGAGAAATACAACGGTCGTCTGCGACGATCAAACTGTTGTTTTCTTTGATCTTGCTTCTTCTCGATCCTATCTCTGATTTCGGTGGAGAGTTTCGAAAAACGTTTTAAGTATGGCGTTATCTCCGGAACGAAGTTGTCGTTTTCGATAACAGACGTTAAATTATTCATTACATCATAGATGGTACGTAGTTCTCGGCCAAAATGTAGAAAGGCAGGAGTAAATCCTGTAGTTTCACATTTATGAGTATTCATTGCAAAGCGAATACACGGAAGTTTTGTTTCCCAGCTATCGTGTTCGTTGCCCACGAGAATAGCCAATCGTGGTTTAAGATCTCGATTCTTGCGTTCTACTGGGTTTGCTTGAGGGTGATAAACAGGCGTGAGACATTGGTCGATTTTAAGGATGAAACATACTTGTTGTAAGACAGAACTTATAAATTGTGGTCCATTGTCACTTATCATTCGTCTGGGAATGCCATATCTGAGAAATATTTCTTCCACGAGTGTGATGGCACACTCTTTAGCAGTAGCTGATTCGAGAGCAAAGAGCTCTATCCATCTGGTAGCACAATCTTCAACTATAAATATCCAACGTTTATTAGTGGCCCCTTCGGGCAAGGGTCCGAACAAGTCAATTGATAGAGTCTCGAACCTTTGTGACTGGACAGGGGTTCTTAACAGTCCTGCGGGTTTCAAATTGGTTGATTTATATCGGGCACATTCTGGGCATTTCTTCACATAGTCAGCAATGGAAGACCGCATTCCTGACCAATAATAACGTTGTGCGAGTCGGTGATAGGTTCCTTCTTCACCATAGTGGCCAGCAGTAGGAGCATCGTGGTACTGCTTTAAAACGTCACTTATTTCATGGGAAGGAACAACAAGTTGTGCCTCCTCGGTGTCGGCATCTGGAAGGTAACGATATAGTACTCCTTGATTCATTACAAATCCTCGCTCAGTCCAATTGGCAAAATTTTCATCCTTCTGGGAAGACGCAAAACTTTCAACAATCTGACGCAGGTTGTCATCTTTCAATTGGGACTCACGTACTTCTTTAGTACTTTTAGAAGGTAGGTCTGCTGCGAAGAAGTGATCAACTTCACACTTGTCACTTTGACTTTCGGCAAAGGGTCTTGACAGCATGTCCGCTATGACATTGGATTTTCCAGGTGTGTAGCAGATCTTAAGATTGAACTCTTGTATTTGGAGAGCCCACCGAGCTAGTCGACCGGAAGGGGACTTCAAGCTCATCAACCATCGTAGAGGCTGGTGGTCTGATGCTACAGTGATCTCAGCACCTTCTATATATCCACGAAATTTCTGAAGAGCCCACACCACAGCTAGTGCTTCTCGTTTAGTTGTGCTGTAATTCTTTTCTGCTGCGGTCAGAAGACGGCTGGCATATTCAATGGGGTGTTCATCTGGAACTTCACCTTGAGAGAGTACAGCTCCCACAGCAAAACTGCTCGCATCCGTCCGAAGCATGTACGGTTTGGCAGGATCACATTGCTTCAAAACAGGAGGGGAAATTAGCAACTGTTTCAAGGTGTTGAAAGCCTTTTGTTCCTCTTGTTCCCAATGCCAAAGACTGGTCTTCTTGGTAAGATTGCTAAGGGGTCTAGCAACATTAGAGAAATTCGGAATGAAGCGTCTGTACCAGCTACATGTTTGTAGAAAAGACTGCACTTGCTTCACATTTTTGGGTTCAGGCATAGCCTGGATGGCGGATGTCTTCTCAGGATCGACTTGTATACCATCTGAAGTTATGAAGTGTCCCAAATATTTAACTTTTGAGCATGCAAAATTGCACTTTTCGCGATTTGCTCGCAAGTTGTAATGCATCAGTCTTTGGAAGACTTTTTTCAGATCTTCTATGTGCTCTTCAAAGGTCTGAGATAGTACAATAATATCGTCCAGGTAGGACAGGATACTCACATCTTTCAGACCATTTTTGAAGGCATCAATCAATCTTTGGAAAGTTGCTGGTGCATTCTTTAGTCCAAAGGGCATGCGCACAAAACGGTAGGTTCCAAAAGGACATGTAAAAGCAGTTTTGTTTCTGTCAGCAACAGAAACGTTCACTTGGTGATATCCGGCTTTTAAATCAATGGTGCTCATGTACTGCGTGTGTTTGGCAGTGTGGAGAAGATCGTCTATCCTTGGTAAGGGATATGCATCAGTTTTGGTGATAGAATTCAGCTTCCTGTAATCGACGCAAAGTTCCATTCGGTTTGGGGACCAAAACAACAGGAGCAGCATACGGTGATTCACAAGGTTCGATGATACCTTCATGTAGAAGTCTGTTAATCTCAGCTTCCAGAATTTCTCTTCTGGCTGGAGAAACTCTATATGGAGGAACAGCAACAGGTGGTCTGTTTTGTGTGTCAATATGGTGTTCGATATAGGGTGTAGGATCTCCCCCTAGTTTGAACAATTCTTCAAATTCCTTTAATACAACACTGAGAGTGGTTCTCTGCTGTGTGGTAAGCATGGTTCCCTCATTTTCTCGTAAGGATTCAGCTTTTACTTCAGAAACGTATTCCGAGTGTGGAGACTGAGGTACGTGAATGTCCTTTTCGAAAGGGTATTTTCTGTAAGGGCTATCAGAAAAATACCATTTGTGGCTCTTAAGGTCAAGAACCAGGCCTGCATTATGTAAGAAGTCAAGTCCTAGCAATGTTCTGTTTCCTTTGGTGTCAGGCAAAACTATAAAAGAGGTTAAAATTTTTCTATTTTTTATCTGGACATTCACCTGGGTGGTGAGGACTTCAGCAACAGAAGATCGTCCATCAGCAAACGTCAAGTTGATCGATTCTTTTTCAAACTTCGCACCTTGTTTCTGAAGAATTTTGGACAAACCCTCTCCAGCAATGGAGCGTGTGGCTCCGGAATCAGCACAGACAATTCCATTAACTTGGTTGATTCGGACAGGAAGGAAAGCAACCAAAGCAGAAGGTGACTCGGAGGTCGTAACAGCACTGAATTCGGTTCTGCCCTTTGCAGGAGCACAGGTTGGACATTTGGGCTTGGTTACGCCAGGTGTGCCACAACCATAACAGTGGATAGTAGATGTTTCTTTCGGTTTTGTATTCTCAAATTTCTTTTCATGGAACTCTTTTTTGGGATGCAAGTATCTTTCCGTTCTTTCTACAGGTTTGAAGAATGATTTTCTTTTATTTGTAATAATTCCTTCTTTCTTGAAGTTATTTCGGTGATTCTCGAAGGAATCCAACTTTTCCACCAGTTCCACAGGCGAACAGAGGTATCCCCATTCATCTATATGGTGGTCTTTAAAGTCAGAAGGACATTTCTTCTTAATTTGGTCCGTTATTACTAGGTCTTTAAGTTTTTCGAACGTATCCACATTAACTTCTTTGATCCAACTTTCAAAATAAGTTCTGAGTTCAAAATAGTAATCCTTCCAAGTGGATTCAGCACTCTTCTTATGAGTCGCAAAGAGTTGTCGAAAGCGTTCAGCACTCATCTTAAATCTTTTTAGGAGAACGTCTTTAACATATTCATAGTCTTGAGCTCTGTCATCAGGTTCACGTGCGATGATTTTAGTAATTTCACTTGGTAAAACAGCAATTAAGTAAGGTACCCACTGTACTTCCGGAACTTTTAGAAATTTCACTTGTCTTTCAAATAGGTGTAAGAAAATAGAGATATCATCAGTGTCGGGATTGAAGTTAGGAATTAACCTATGCAGTTCAAATCTTGGGTGTTCAACATCTGGAACGCTTGCTGACACGTTATTTTTGGCAACGAGTTGAGATTCTGCTTCTAATTGAAGTTTTTCTAATTCAAAGTCTCTCTCTTTTTCGATTCGTTTTATTTCAGCCGCTCTATCTGTCGCCAGTCTTTCTAATTGAGCTGTTTTTTCTTTATCAACCCGTTCCTCTATAACAGTTGATAGCATATTTTTTACAAGTTCCTCTTCGAAGTCTTCGGATTTAGTTATAAGGTTCTTAAGATCTATAATTTTTAAGTCATCAGTAATGTCCAGTCCCATTTCCTTAGCCAAATTTCTGAGATCTTCTTTTCTACCTTTCCCCAGAAACGCCATGATTATTTATTTATTGAAACCAAATGCAAAGTTTTGACTTTAAGTTATTTTATAAACATTCAGTTATAATGACACATTTATATAAATAGCGTTCAAATTCCACAGTATTTAAATCAATTTTCAGAGTTTACCAAGATATTAATAAAATACCAAGTGAAATCCACAGATAAAATAGCCGCAGTTCAACCCAGTAAGAAGTGAAACCGAAACTGAATATTAATGTTTATAAACAATCCTAAATGTAATACTTTTCCTGACTCAACTACAAAGATATGTTCTTAACACAGTGATATTTAAAAGGAACACATAAATACACTTCGAAAAATCACAGATCAAAACTCAAGGTTAATCAACACGAATAAAATGAGCCATAGCATAAAATGAGTCACTGGTTTTCTTTTTCGGAATGAATCCGGTACACAAGTAAAAGAAATATTCTTACTGCTTGAAGAATCAATTTTTCAATATCACAATTTTTAAGAGTAATCAAATTAAATTTAACTTAACATGTTTTCAAAATAGCATTGGATGTGCATTTATACGAGATATGCATGGATTGCAAAATGCTTAACTGGTCATGCTACTTTACAAAACTAAGTAATAAGCTACTCGATCTACTTCCGTTTTCGAAATCATAACATAACATAATAATAAGGATAGCACTGGGTGTGCTTCATAATAAAATATGCCTGGTTGGCAAGATGATAAAATGCTTTAACGTAATTCACATATACTTATCAATGATAAGATAATGAATGGAAAATAGCATAATATAAATCAACAAGATTACGGATATTAAAATAAAATACATAAATGTACTTATCTAAAAATCAGACTTTATATCACATCAAATAACCTGGGCACCTGGATGGTGTATATTGCAATTCTTCAGACAGGGGAGTCTAAAAATTAAAGTGAGTTAGGACAAAGAGGAAGAGAAGGAAAACATGGCCCCACGTTGGGCGCCAATTATAACACAAGGCTAGCTCTCTCAGGCAATTAAGTTTATTCTTACTAACAAAAGACATTACATTTTTACAAACACGAACACTAAACATTTGACATTAATTAGAAACAATCGTTATATGGGCACTGTATCATAATATTTAAGTTTAAAAAGATTCTCGGGGAAGAAGGGACAACTGTTCTCCCTCACTACTTTGTCCTAACTGACGGGTCTCATTCAGATTCACGCAGGGGAGCTGTTCTGCGCCTGCGCGTCTTTAAAGTCTTAGATGGCGTGGTATTAATGTCCGCGCTACAAAAGGACTTTTTCAAAAAAATAATGTTAAAAGCACTGTTGCTCCCAAAGAGACTGGTTGCCTAAAAATAGTAATTAACCTAGCGTTTTAGAGTAATTACTATTAGATCTTTCATAAAAGCATTAAGGTAAAGAATGTTTCTTACTAGGGGATGATGGAGGGGCAATATGGTGAAAATCATTTGGCCCTTTAAAATAAGGGTGAGTGGCCCGAGAACTAGAAGAAATCCCTGTAGATGTTGAAGGTGCATAAGTAGATGTTCTACGCCGTTTAGGCTGTCTCATTTTCAATTTTATTAATTCTTCTTGCTGCTCTTTCAATTTTTTTTACAAGATCTGAAAAATGTTTCAATTTCTTTACAATATCAGAAAAAAATTTTAAGGTTATGTTAACTATTAATTAAAGAATGATTGAAAAAAAATACTTGTATTTAAGAATCCAACTGCAGAAAAAAATAATGAACAGAGTTCAGTGATATAACTTCAAATCTATTTACTTAGAGGTAGAACTTTATATAATGTGTTTCAATTGTCTTAATAATCATTTAATGTTATCAGTTTTTATTTCTCTGATGGATGAGTTTAATAGGATATAGTACCTTTAAAATGACCAATCCTTCTGAATATATGTGTTTCTCATTCCTTATATGTATTGCACTGTGTTGATTTTGTTTAATTATGCTTCTGAATATATGTGTTTCTCATTCATTATATGTATTGTACTGTGTTAATTTTTATTGAATTAAAGTTCATATAAAGAAGGAGTGCGGGGAAAACATGTGTTCTTTTCTTAAGACAATTTGTTGTCTTAACACAAAATTCGAATCATAAAGCAAATTATCTTAACACAGAATTAAAACTTAAAGGTTAATTTGAGGTGTATATAAAGGTATTACTTCTATCAATATCTAAAAGGCGAGAATGATATCACTAGGAAAAGTAAGAAGAAATATTGATTTTTGTCTACCTACATTTAGAAGGTGAATGTACCTTTCAAACCTTTTGTCATGGTGACATACTTTAAGGTTAATTTGAGGTGTATATAAATTTGAGTAATCTAATTCAAAGTTAAATTGTGAATGTTTATATATTTTTTAAAAGTGAATACAGCAAATATAATATTATGACAACGATAGAATCAGCATCCTTTTCAGCATCAAGTCTAACGGTAGCTACCGTTAGACTTGATGCTAAAAAGGATGCTGATTCTATCGTTGCCACAAAATATCTACTTAATCTTTTCAATGGAAATAATTGATAAGAAATCTAAATGTTTCCAATGTTCGAATATATATTGGGTTGACTGTAATCAAGTAAGCATTTAATAAACTTCAATTAGATATACTTAAAAATGTACATTATTTTGTAAAAATCTAGCTACTATATACTTAATTTCAAAAAATGAAAACTTTGTTAATTTTAAAGTTAACTAATCTTTGAATGATTTTATAGTGTGCTTTTCGTTGCAAGGCATTTGAATATTGGTCCACAGTTTGAGTTGATCCTCTAAATAGGTATCCATGATTTGTGACCTTGAGGGCATCTTAATTTGAGTTAGGACAATGTAGATTCCCAGCAATGTTGTTGGAAAACAAGAGAACATACATTTTTTGGGCATCGTGGCTCAATGGGTATGCCCACTGTGCTAGCAACCTTCAAGTTGTAGGCAGCGCAGGTTCGATTCCTATCAGGTGTATTTCTCTCTTGTGTCAGTAAAACTCATTGGGAGTGTCTGTCTTGATATTGTATGTCTCGTGTTTAACGCAGCATGGCCAAATAGCCCTCGTGCCATAAAGCCCTAACAAACCAATTTCAAGGAAGTTTAGAGTATATGTAGACATAAGAAATTAAATTGTGCAAAATATGAGATGCATATCAAAATTGTTTTTAAAACTAGATTGAAAAAACAAATTTCGGTCACTTTAGGTAACAAAATTTGTAAAATCTCGAGTTCCATTTATGCTCAAAAGCTGAACTTGAGCTTATTTTAAAGTACATGAAACAAGCTTCTAATTGATATGGTACAACCATGACTTTAATAGCAACCAATTTTTGAGGGTATACATATTTATACCTTGGATTTTTTTTAAAATCAACATTTTAAAAATATTATATTTTTAGGCCTATAAATGCTCAACACATGCTGTAAATTTGGAATAGGAACTCTAGAATTAGAAATATTTTATCATTCAGACTGACTAACTAAATAAAGGTTCGGCTAGCAATAAACTAAGGGTTACATGCTGCCCTTTGTGATAAAAAAATGAAACATTTGCATATTGTCCATTGAACCTTATGTAAAATTTTTCAATCAAAAACAAAATACCTTAAAATGTTTTTAGTGTTTCAACGTGAAACTTTGTTTTTTGGCTGATATAGTTTATTTTTTCAGAATTTTTAAAATGTAGGTTTTTGAAAAATTAAATTTTTGATTGAGATATTTGGCTGATGCATTTAATGTTGAAACCTATTTAATAAGGTTCCAATTGAACGCAAAAAATACAACAGCCATTGCAAGTTATTAAAAGTTTAAAAAATTCAAATTTTCAAATCGCATTAATTTTTAAACAAATCATTGTCTCAAAAACATTTGGTTAACTACCTTCGTATCTTCCCTTTCAGGATTGATCCCACACCATCGCCGATAGCCCGTTGTGTTGCTCCCAGTGCGATGTAAATTCATTTACTCCTTGGAGTACTCACCAATTTGTGTTGAAATTGGAGATATCAAAGTTGAGTGCTGTGTGGAATTGGCATGGAATGACCCAGTAATACGATTCCCATGATTTGAAGGTCCTAGAAAAGTACTCGAATTTTATTTTTGTAACTCGGGGCCCTGGAAATATCCTTTAATTTTCATTATTTAAAATAAAATTTGCCTGCAACAAACACTTAAAATTCCTAAATATTTTACTAATTCTATACATATTTTAGTAAAATACATGGTACAAAAATCTGATTTGTTTTTGTTGAATGGCAACAATAGATATAAAATGGATTATGGGATTCATTCACCCATTTTGCTGCTTAGTTTAAATGTTTGAGCTGTGGAGCTGCATAATACTGCTAAAACTATACTGAAGAGCTCGCCACTCTAAGTTAAATTCTTCAGCAATCTGATGACAGTTGGTTGTTTTGGGGTTTTATGGTTCAAGGGCCATATTTGGCCATGCTGTGCCAGACACATGACAATAACATCAAGTAATACACACATGAAAGTTTTTACTGACACAGAAGAGAGAAATACACCCATGCACCTGACAAGAATCGAACATGTGCTGCCTACAAATCAAAGATCAATATCGCGTTTCTTGGTAGGCAAGAAAGATCAAAGCAAAATATCACAAGGGTAGAGGAAACTTACCTCTAAGATAAATGAAGTGTACATTTTCCTTTGAAATTTAATGGTGTTAAACTAAATTCACACTTCTACACAAAATCAATGATAAAACATTAAGAGAATTTTTAAATTATTTAACTCTAATAGTTAAATTATACATAAAATGAAAATTCGGACTAGTCCGTTTCTTTGATTGGTCTGCATGTTAACTTATAGCAAAAGTAGTTGCATTTAAATGCTTAGATTTCAAAAACTTAAGTTCTAACCCTTCATTAGTTACTGGTTCTGATAGGTGCACGGCACTGTTTTCAATGTTATGCAATGAAAGAATATCTAAAAAATGTATTCCCAAATTTAAATGTTTTAGTTATTTGCTTTTGGTATGTACCTAAAATATACTACATATTTTAAATGAATGCACGTGTAACTAGTGAAGCACCTTACAAATGCACTGATCTCATTAGTTAAAATAGACCTACAACTATGGAGAGATAAATGCTTCTTTGAGCAACTGCTGTTTCATTTTTTCCATGCCTAACCACTGACACCTTGGCCTTCAGTACAAGGGGGGGGGCGAATTGACAGCTTTGTGAAGGAGTAATTGAGGTGAGCTGCCGCTACTCCTAACAATGACAATCACTAACATCCATGCGCTAACTCGGATTCGAACCTGCGACCTATTGGTTGTCAGACAAGCACTATGCCAGTTAGGCAGCAGTTTCAAACATTGAAACTGTATTTATTAAGGAGTGATATGAGGTATTTCCTTACATATAATTGAGTGTATAAAATAACTAAGTATAAAATGTAATTTTTATAAATTTAAAGATTTGATATCTAAAAAAACCAGAATGATCATAAAAAGTACAACTGATGTAACAAAAGGCAACTTTCCAAGACTAAAAAATATGCAGTTTAGAATAGAAAATGACATTTACTGTCTATATTTAAAATAAGTTGTTCATCATGATACATAATTAAATAAGCAAAAAACAATTCAAGGAATGAGACTGACATTTTTTTATTGAATAAAAATGTTGAAAGCCATTCATTTCACATTTCCTACAAATGTTCCAACATTAAACAAAAAATAATCTGCATTTTTCATTTCATGAAAAAAGTTTCCAATATTTATTTTGCAAAAAATGAAAAATATCAGAAGAATCTTAATACTATCACTGATATGTCTAAGCTCTACCTATTTAAACTGCTGGAGAATAGCTCCAAACTTAAGAGTATTTTAAATAGTTTCAAATGGTAATAAAACTTCTTAAAAAGGACTAATTTGCAAATGTGTTTACTGAAAACTCAAACCAATTAAATTATACTAATAAAATAATTTATTTAAACTGCAGACCTTTTCATTACAACTTTTTACTAATTGATATTTTACATGAGTAATTATCAACAAAAACTTGAACAATTTCTATGACAGAATACTAAACTGATACAAAATATTCAGATAACGTGTTTTATTTCTACTTCTTTAAGATACGTTTGATTTGACGGTTTTGGTATTCCAGAGTTTCATCTGCTTTGTCAGCTTTATTATGAATCATATCAATCATGTCGTTTTGTTGACCAATTTCATCATTTAGACCAATTGCTAAATTCTTCAATCTTCCCAATCCCAAAGACATGTGTTCTGAAATAGAAAAAAAAATAGTTTTTTCTTTACAGTATACAAGATATAAATTTTAAAATATGTTGAAAAGGGAGGATCGATATACAAGTACTTTCATACACTGCCAGAAAGAACTGTTTAAAAAACAGACAGGTGCATATCTTTACTATGCTTCATATCTTTACTTAGGACTACATGTGGGAAATTGAATGGTTGAAGCTTCGAGGCCACCTGAGTTGATTTTGTAGTCTCCCGGGCACATCTTTACTTAGCCAGTATTTAGTCTAATGTTTTTCAAATCCCAGAGGCTTTGGATTGCTCCATCAACTTGGCGATCGCAATAGCACTTTGTGTCATGTTTCTTGAGCATCTCTAAAATTTTAAAGTTGATTATCAGTCTTCAGTCTCCATACCTGTCATACAATTGAGGTTTTCTCACCATTACGATATTGGTTTGGGTTTTATGGCACAAGGTCCTTAGCGGACAAGCTGCGCCAAACCATGATACCTGTCAGATAGCGCTGCTAACTTGCTAAGAACATAGGTACTGAAGTCAACGCTATGACATATGGTTCAAACATGGTGAACATCTAAAGGGACTCGCAGCAACATGATAATGAACCAAATGTGAGACATTTTCATGACATTGCCAGCTTGCTCAGGCTCAACTGGCAGCAGCAGTTTATGTCTCGTTTGATGCATTGCTCTTTCCTCTATCCAGCAGTATATGCACTACCTCCATCTTTTCATTTGCAAGGAGTAGCAGCGAGTGTTACATTTTTACGTAATGGTAAAGTTACTTCCCCATGCATAGTGGAGAAAGATGTAGTTCTACATAAAAAAATAAGTATTGACCAAACCAAATAAAAAGAATTTTGTGGGAAATAAACATTCATTTACTAAGGTATGATGCACAAAAATCTACATTACATATTTTCTATCAAATGATAACGCCTTAAATCGACTTTGCAAAGATCTTGGTTGTGACTGAGCGATCTGTATAGGTTTCTTAACTTTTGCACTACATGTGGTACAACAGTCGTACAGCGAGATTTTCCCTTCCTAGAACAGCTCAGTACAGATGCTGTACCGAAGATTTTGTCCCCCTTTAAGTGACCGCTGACATCGATCACCATTTGCGAGCTGTCAGCGACTGGCCCTTAAGAGGGTTGGTCCTTTTGTTCGAAGCCCTACCCTGTTGATCATTCTGTGAACTATTTGGGAAACACAGAATGTTGCGCTGGTGATGTCTCTAGCATGCCAAACACTATGAAAGGAAAGCACGCTAGGTGGTCAGTTATAAGTCATTCATGACTCTCCAACAAGTTGTAAAGGGAAGAATGTCAAGAGAAATATACCATTCTGAGATGCGGGTAACGAAATTTGGATGCCGTAGTCTAAGAATTAAAATACTAAAAGCCTTATTAAGTTTTAGAATTTACACAGAAAGAAAAAGTAAAAATTTCTTTTAGTTGCAAAATATATTTGCATTGGCAGTTATGTTAACATTTCATGAAAAGCTTCAAAGTTTAATCTGCATCTGATTAAAAGCACTTAACAGGTAATTCAATAATGAAACAAAATTACCCAAATTTGTATCCAGTTTTTCTTCAATATTGGAGGTAAATTTTGGAGTTCGAGGAGGCACTTTCTCTGGAGAAAGTTCTGTTTTAGATGCATCTGCTTCATCGTATGGCAAGTCTCTGACTCTGAAGGCTGGATGACTAGCCTCTCGTAGACTGGTATCAGATTTCAGATTGTCTACAGTGTTACTCAAACTGCTGGAATGTTTTCTTTGAGGAGTGTCTACAGGAGCTATCACAGTTGGATCTGTGCTGGATTTGGTAAAATAATTTTTTATGCCACCAAAGATGCTCTGGAAGAAAATTAAAATTGTTTGAAAATGATTGAAATTAGCAAAAAATGATAATCATAATTGTATATAAAACAAGCATGCAAATCAATACCAATGGAAAGAAAGTTGGTTCGTTGATTTGGGTTTTATGGCACAAGGTCCAAAAACGGACAAGCTGCGCCAAACACAAGATGATGCAGGCCAGTAAAAATGTTGGATATTTTTATCTGATGCTAAAGCATACTTACAACGTAACTTGTGATGTTACTTCGTATACGTTTTTTATTATGATTAGACTAGCATTGTAAACTCATGATGTGATGCTGTATGAACCTGCTTTTCTTTTTGTACTCAATTATCTCTTAACTTAGTCTAAATAAATTATTTCTTTTGTTAAGATGCTTCCTCATCAATCCATGGCTTCAAAAATAAATAAAACATTAAAATATTCTGAACAATAGGTGTATATATACTTTTAATTATACATTTTATTGTATAGATATGCATTTTTAATTACATAAAAGGTGCACGATAAAATGTTATGTATATTGGTCACCATTGGTAAAAACAAAGTATGAATGCTAAAATTACAAATGGAGAAATGTGTAATAAGATGGGGTATCCCCATCTTAGACCATTGGAAAAAAAGCATTTTAAGAGAAAATATTTTAAAGCTTACAATCATAATTTATGACAAAACAACCTCTGTACAACCATTTTCTTCAGAACTTATAGGTACTGCAAAGATCCTCCTGTTCACACTATCATCATAAATCCAAAGTTGGTTGGTTTGGGGTTTTATGGCACAAGGACCATGTTTGGTCTAGCTGAGCCAAACACAAGATGGACAATATCAAGTAATTGTGAAAAGAAAAGATGGAGGAGAAAGATCACTTGCACATCCTGGGGCACAACCCCCATGTTTACTAGAGGCAGTAAACCCCATGGGAAAAGAATAGATCACTAGGGTACTTCGAGATCGTGAAGCCCATACGCACCTAAAGATGTGCCCCTGAGATGTAAATCCAAGGATGCAAGTACAATCATAAACATTAATTTGTGTTAGATTTTATACTTTGGTTTAGTTGATTTTTAATGTATTGTATTTATAAAAAATTACCTTTAAAAGTAGTTTCTACGAACCTTTAGCAGCAAACAAGCAAAAAATTCAGAAATTAGGCATAAAAAATGACAACAGCTCTAAAAATGACTTCATCAAAATAAAATTAATTGGTGCAAAATACAATTAATGATTGCTAACTTTGAATCCTATTATGCACACATGGGAATCATTTGAATATTAGAAAGTGACTTTAATAGTTAATATTTACAGTGGTAATTGTAAATCAACCAGAGCAAATAAAAAAATTCAGAATTTTTTTTTAAATTTAATTATTTCAATAATTTTTAGTCATTATAACAAGTTACTTTTTTCACATTTGACCAACTGCTTTTTGAAATATCTTGTATATTCTTGTCCTCAAACTTCAATAGCCAGTGGCATAGACCAGAGGGAAGATTCTGAGAGCTGAAGTCCCCTCTTCGCAAGAGTTGAATTCTGATGGTTGTGCTAATTCTTCTCAATGCAAAAATTAGGTGTTTCTTTACTTCTTCTGAGAAAGATATTTGTCACTTTTAAATTCTTGTGATTGAATTAAAATTAGAAGTGTAGAATTTTCCCAGTATTTTAGCAAAAATCATTATTCCAAAATTTTAGTAGAAATTATATAGCAGTTTTTTGAGAACGTAAAAAGCTTATTTTTCATTTTCAGGTATCAAAAGCATTCCTGCTTTTTTAAAATGAAAGGACAGGGAGGAATTCTCAACATTATGTCTTCTAAAGACGTTTTATATACTCCCTGCAGTCCTTCAAAGGTGTGGGCCATGCATTCACATTTCTATTATGGCCCAAGAAGTTTCCTTGGTTGCCTTGGTTTGGAGGAAACCTTTTTATTTATGCATCTCTATTATAAAAGGAAGTGTCTGAGTGCGGTGTCAAGACGAATCTATAGCACTTACAGCCATGAAATTCAGCACACAGGTAGTCCTAAAGGTGTTTGAATGTCCTTCAAAGCCTGAATTTTAAAATTTAATCTAGAAAATTTTTTAATTAATATTTTGTGCTGCACGTGTAGCCCCTCCTCCACTATGACGTATCCGTGCAGACCGACCGATCTGACAGATACTTATCGAGCATGCTATCTCTTCACTAAAAACACCCCTCCTCACATTGAAAGATGGTGTAGTGGGTACAGTGACGTACTGAAGTCGAGATTAGTGCTATGGAGGGAGACCTCCTGAGTTCGAACACGGCCGATAGATAATTTTTATTTTTCGCCTTTATATTTTTAAAAAAAGTAAATATACTCTAATCCTTTCAATTTTGTCTGTACTTACTTTTACTTTATCCTTTTATTTTTTGAATTCAACACAATTATTTTTAAAAATTTAATTGATTTTATGCAGCCTTTTCAATTCTGAAACGGGTTTCTCTGTATTGTCACTGTTTTGTCCTTTTCCATACCACCAATGAAAAGCAAACCACTGAAGCTCCACCCCCTACATGCTCGACGCCGTGTTCCTACCATCAAGAAATTTTCTGCAACTCAGGTAATAAATTACGTGAAATGAAGTAACAGTGTTATTACTGTTTAATTTGGTTTTGATTTCGCTGGCATTGTGATTCATTTAGGTTGTTTGTCGTAATCAGTGCGGTAACAAGACTTTTTAAAAGTATAGCGTTATATTTAAAGATTGAATCACATTTTTATTTCAGTAGTGGTTTTTTCATAACTTACTTTTGAATTTGTATAATTTCTGTGTAATTGTATAATACAAATCTATTGACACTATATGTGACACAGATGAGACTGATCTACACAACAGTTTTTGAAGACATTTGAGCCATCTGGAGTACCCTTGCACATATTACAGCTAGAAATTGGGGCACCGATTATGCTTCTAACAAATCTGCATCCACCTTCACTCTGCAATGGAACAAGACTCTATCAAGAAACTGATGCCAAATATTATTGAAGCCACCATCATGCTGCAGGCGAAGACGTATTCATTCCTAGGATCTCCCATTCCAATTTAAACGACTTCAGTTCTATATTCATTTAAGTTTCGCCATGAGCCTAAACAAGGCACAAGGACAATCGCTGAAAGTTGTAGGACTCGATCTCATTAAACCATGTTTCTCCCATGGTCAACTGTATGTGGGTTGTTCAAGTGTTGTAAAAGCTGAGAATCTTTACATCCTAGCTCCAAATGGAAGAACATTCAACATAGTGTATCATGAAGCTCTCTAAGCAAAAATCAGTGAGGTGAAAGGAATGAGGCGACATGCCAGTGTCATGTCGGGTGGTGGTGGGACTCATTCTTAAAATTATTGTTTTTTCTTTTTAATGTTTTCAGAATCAGTGAGAACAAACAAGAATGATGTCACGGGCAATGCTGTGCAAGTACTGCTAGTAGTTGATAGAGCGAATTCCTTCGACTTGTAAATATTAAGCGACCCCAGTTGCAAATATTAAGCTAAGCTACAGAAATGCAGTATTCGAGACAATCAATAACATTTCCTGTCATGATTTTTTTATCAAGATTATTTTTTAAGAGATACAAATCTAATTTTTAATGTTGTTTTATAGTATGGGTAAATATGTTGAATCCGGGGCATGTTTGTCGCCAAATCAAGATGGCGTTCAACACCTGTATGGCGGCCAACTTGCCGATTCGATTTGTTACATCAGGGAGTAAAAATAAGGAATTCACAAATAAGCAATAAAAAGTAAAGAAAAATAAAACTTACAGTCCAATTTAATTAGGTTTGTCAGGGTTCAAAATTTTAACAATTTTTTACAAATATTAATTAATTTTTAATTAATTGTTTTAAAACAATTTTTTACAAAAATTAACAAAAATTTAACATCCACACACTTTTCTATAAAAATTAAACCAATCAGTCATCGTATGGGTCGCTACATCCATTTCATTCATAACACATTTAATTGGGGTTTCATTCACCCAGTACCACGCAATCAAAAGAATCTTACACATATACAATTTAATGTTTTCAAACCATGTTCCCTTTCGCACCGATTGCTTTCGCTTATGTCCACCCTTTCTATATAACCATTCGTACCTATTGCCCGCATCCTTTCTGTATTTTAAAGCCATTTCACTCCCACATTCTGGACATTCCACACTATTCGCAATCAAATCAACTTTCTGGCACCATTCAATCACTTAGTTCTCCGGATTCGTTAAACATTCATCATACATTTTTCCAAAAAAATATGCATTTATATGTCCAGTCAAACCATCCACTGCCATACCTAATCAAGGGTAAGTGAGCAGCTAATAAATGTATAATATCACCAACTATAATTAATAAATTGAATTTCTAATTAAAAAATAAAAAAAATTAAAAATCAATAGAAATGTGCCACTTACT
The DNA here is from genome assembly GCA_933210815.1 of Meta bourneti. Taxonomy (NCBI): domain Eukaryota; kingdom Metazoa; phylum Arthropoda; class Arachnida; order Araneae; family Tetragnathidae; genus Meta; species Meta bourneti. The sequence goes on from OW119929.1 coordinate 88,205,639, forward strand.
TGAAAAGATAGTAATAAAAATTTCGAAAATCCAACGGCAAGCACGGAAACCAATCCCACAGAAAAATACAAATTTAACCACCGCTTCAAACCACACAAATAGAACGCAATACATCTCAATTTCGTTAAAAAGGGGTTGCCATAAATCTAGATCAAAATGCCAAGGTTACCATATTTGGCGATAAATCGCCAGTGCCCCAGATTCGACATCTCCACCATAGTATGCACTGTGCAAAATTTTGAGAAAATCGAATCTTTGAATACCCAGATCAAATTCTGACCATTAGGATTCAGAAATCAAATGATTCTTGAGTACACCCTGATAAAATATTTGTTCCACACTTAAAAAGTTCTTACTTTCAAAGAGTTGATATGCTTTTGACTAGTGCGCATTGTACTGTTAATGAGATCCAAATTTTCTTCGATGTTTTCAAGCTGTTCCCTTTGTTTGACCAGCTCCTAAAAATAAAAAATATATAAATTACCAAGATATACATGAGAAAATATTGACACCAAATATATTGAAAACATTGACCAAACTCAAGACATTGTCAAGCAATCGACATATACATATAAGGTAGGTTAGTTAATTAACATCGAACTGGAGCAACACAACTGACTATTGGCGAGGGTCCGGGATCAAACCCCAGGGAAAGATCCAAGAACAACACTAAGTAATTTTGAACCACAGTCAGATGATGAGGTCACACCTGAACTGGCACCTCACAGTCCAAACTTCCACATCATGTCAATGTGAGGACATTTAAGGCCACAACAGATTTAATGTGCACCAGCCCCCTTTGTATGAGTCTTTGGTTGGATTCGAACTCGCAACCCTCCAGTTACTAGTCTGTTACTCTTCCAACCAGGCTACTGTGGCCCATATACATATAAGCAAAGTTTTACTGACACAAAAGAGAAATACAATGCACCCAAAGGAATCAAACGTGAACCGCATACAACTCGCAGGACAGGTGACCTGAGTACATAAAGTGTAAGTAATAAATGAAGTCTTTCGTTTATGCTGGCCATATAAAAGTTAAAGAGAATTAATTGGATACTTATATTCCCTCAATATTTTCTGTGACATGGCATTACTGCATATAAAAGTTTTCTTTCCAAGTAGGTAATTGGAAAATTCGAAACAATAAATTGGAACAAAGAATAAATCGTAACGTACAATACATAGGATAGAAGCTAATACTTCAAAGGATAACAAAAGTATTGAGGTGGTGACACTGGAATGCCAAACTGTCATTCACCATAACTTCAAATACACATGTAACCATTACACAACTGCAAATGAGTCATGATTCAAGAGAACGTTCAAACACTATTAAATACATCAATATCTATTTAAGACAATATGAAATATTGAGGTCACTGGTTAAAAGTCAAGGGAATTTGCTGCAATGGAATTTAAGTGTACAAATGAAGTTTGCCCTTACATTACATATTGGTATAAGAGTTCAGTGCATTGGCACTGTACCTGTAAGTTTTGCGTTCCCACATCTGGGATTCAGACCTCCCTCGACTACCAAACAAGTTGTCAAAGCCTAAATTATCCATGAGAAAAATGCAGATGAGCCACCTCAGACACACTTGTTTACAGTTCTGTGGGAACCCGGGCCAGAAAGACATTAAATCTGTCTTCAGGTCAGGCAGCTGTGGAGGTTCTCATCATTTTCCATTGCAAATGGTGTTGAGACCACCGGGATGAAAATTTCAAGACTGACTGATTTCCTCCACCCCAAAGATGAGACCAGAGTAGAATGACACCTTTAAAGGAGGAGGCGCATCCTTCACTCTCAGATTTTGGCGAGCCTCCTAGCTCCTTGATAGATTCGATGGTTAATAGCTATGCCCTCTTACTTTTCAATGACTTATTAACTTGTAAATAATCTTCAAATTTCTTTTTTAAATAAATATTTTATTATGCTGTAACCAGTTTTACGCCTAAATCAAGATCGGAAACGTTATAGCCCCAACATCACGATATCTTCTATAAACATGAAATGCAATTACATAAATAATATTTAAAACACAGGAAATGGGGAAATTAGAAACTCCTACTAGGCTTATATGTGTTCGAAAAAAGCCTAATCACACCTTATTAAAATTTTGAAAGTGTTTGATTCACAGCAACAGTGGTATGGTTGGTTGAGTTTTGTGGAACAAGGGCCATATTTCTCAAACTGCAATAAACATCCGAATAAATGGGCATACACACACAAGGAAGGTAGTTGAATTAACATCGCATCAGAGCACCACAATAGGCTCGGTCCAGGATCAGACCCGAGGGAAATAGAAGACAACTCGTAATTTCGAACAATAGCCAGATGACAAGGTCAACACCTGAGCTGGTACTCCACTCTCCAAACTTCCACACCACAGCAATGTGAGGCAATGATGGATTTAACATGCATGAGCCCCACCTACATGACGGTATTTCGTTTGATTGGGTTTCGAACTTGTAAGATTGCTAATCCTTTACTCTTCCAACTGGATTACCACTACCCCCCACACAAGGACACAGAGAGAACCTGCACTGCCAACAATGGCAGTAATATAGCCAAGGGGAGGAGGTTAAGGTGTTGTAATCCTTTGTATGATCAGGTATTTCAGTAAAACAAGTAAAACAAATGCTTATTAATAAAACGTTCATTTATTTTCCTTCCATCTTTTTCTAAAGAACAATTATTTCGAAAATAACTATAAACGTATCCACAGGTAGATATGTATTTTAATTAATTTCATACTAGAGCAACAAAACGGTCTATTGGTGACCGTCCGGGATCAATCCCAAAGGGAAAACCGAGGACAACACGTAATTTTGAATCACGGTCAGATGTCGAGGCAACACCTGAGCATATATACAGAGGATAGTCCCAATCAACCTGACCTCAACAACCATGCAAATCCAATCTAACTAGTATTGCATATCACAAAATTCTTTTAGTTTTGTGATGTTCAGATGCTTTTTCTAGAATAGTATTTTTTTGTCATGCCTTCAGACATCTCGGGTGAGATGTCGAATCAGAGACCGTGGCGATTTATCGCCAAACATGGTAACCTTGTTGTTTTGATCCAGCTTTATGGCAACCGTATGCAAAAGGTGTTTCGCGTAGGAAAGTCCAAGTTTTTTTTAACGAACATACTGGCTTAGGACGCCATCTTGATTTGGCAACAAAAATTGCTTGGCGACAAACATGTCTCGGATTCTACATCTTTACCGACATCTCAATATTAAGGATATTTGGATGGGTACTATTCACTGAGCAGGGTGTAAAGCAGTTACCTCACCCATGGATATTTACCCCCACTGTAGAATGCCAGTTCTTAATATCTTTATTAAAAATCCGAATAGTTCATAAAGATACATTTTTATGAAGAATTATTCATTCGTTTTTTTTATATATGTGAAATAACAATAACTTAAGAGTTTTATAGAATCAATTCCAATATAACCCACCTCAGCAGTTAATATGCCAACTTGTTCTGATTCGTGCAGTAAACCAAGAGAATTGTTTGTACTTTGAAGAGTTCTCTCTTCGATTCGCCTTCTTTCTTCAAGCAACTGTCTCCTCTTATCTTCCCATTCATTTTGTTCACTCCCGGAGCTCTTATTTCCTAGCAAATATCCAGATTGCCCTTGATGAGGATGGTTTAGGAATTCATAATCGTCAACTTCATCTTCATCATCCAAGAAAGGATTCTCCGATTTGAGTTCTTTAGCCATACTTTGTTTCCGAGCCGTTTCCAGTGATGTAAACGTAAAGCAGAGTGGGGTTGGTTTTGGCAAAGGAAATCTGAATTGCAAATGAACAGGAAAAGACACGAAAATTCAGTTTCCTCTAAAGCATATTGAAACCTAAAACAATATGGAATGAGATTAGAACACAAAAAAGCCGGAGTGGATAGACATTAATTGAAACCAAGGCCAATTGTATTAATAAACAAGATTTCAAATAGTATCACAGCTGATAAATGACGTAGTAGAATGATTCACTCAATCAATTTACTGGTCGCTGTCACTGAACGTTTTGTAATTTTATATTTTATTGACATTGTAGACGAGTTTAGAAAGGAGATGCATTCATTCACGTGATTGAAGTTGATATAATAACCATATTATAAGCTTCGACAAAATTAGTGGAAACTTGTTAATTTTGTTGCTACATATTTTAACTTGCAGACGAAATTTCGGTAATATTTCATAAACTTTTGAGCTGAGCATTCACAACAGTAAACTGCTGGCTAATATTAAAAAAAGTATTAGCTTAAATTGACTTTCACTTGTCCATATCAAGTTCAGATTACACCCTAAAAGATCAAGTTAAATTTTATTTGTCCGTGAAAAACTGGTAGGTTGATAGGTATTTTAATTAACGTCACATTGGAGTAACACAACGGGCTATTCGTGACGGTCTGGGATCAATCCTAAAGGAAAGTCCAACACCACGTAATTTTGAACCACACGTGAAAAACAGAACTGAATCTCCGACTGGTTTAATTACAATTTAATTAAACCATGTCTAACACCGAGTGCTATTTGGCCCTTTTCTCCGCACCTATTCAAAGTATTGAACAAAACACTCATAATTTTACGCATTTATTCTTTTTGTAATATATAAACAAAAAAAATTTCTGGTATTGGTATTTTCAATTAACGTCACACTGGAGCAACACAATGGGCTAAAAAAAAAAAAAAAAAATTCTGGATACAGTATACTTAAAAGTACCCGTTCGTTATCATTCATGCGTTGTTACGGTTCGCTTTTCCGGTGGCTCTGTTTTCGTCTGTTCCTGTTTCTTTTTTTAATGTTGGATTAGAATTTATTTCTCTGTGATGCTGTTGACCAACGGAGTGATAAGTTGCTACTAATTTTTGATGTATTAAGAGTATTAAAGTTTCAACTCTGAAACCACAAAAAATTCAAAAATGATATGGTTTCCAAGGAATTTATTGAAACGTCAAATAACGTTCATTTTCCAAAAGAGGTGAGTGTTAAAACTTTTATCGAATCATAAAATTCCATAATCATAATAATCGGAAGAGCTATATCCATTTCATTACAGTAATTTTCTTACGATGTGACGAAACAATAGTTTAATAATTGAATTTTTAGTCGTTTTTGGTTTCCTTCAAAACAATTTTGTGCTGTGAAAATGCAAGTTTATCACACTTTCGTAAGAGTATGAAAAACAAAACCCTGTAAATTGTTATTAATTTATGAGTACACGATTGATCTTTCAAACATAAAATCTTGATCATTTGCGCTTCTATTGGTTTGCCATTTCTAAAACAAAACTTACGTTCCTGCACCAACTGTAGGTGGAATGTTGTGGCTAATTTTTAACAATACCTAGGAATGTACCAAATACTAATTATAGACTGCCTACTAATCTTGGCTTCTCCATGTTGAATGGAAAAATGACTGTTTAAGAGATATCAGGTATAAGAATATGGTACGTTTTCTTGAAATCAAATCGACCGAGGTTAAACATTCAATACCTATCCTTCAAAATCGCCTATAATTTATATGCATGGTTTGATGAATGTGTTTGCATGTGAATAACTCTTTGCTTTTTTAATATAAAACCTTACGAATTCAATGAAAATTAATAACAGATACAATCATCCTTGAAAAATACATTCTGTAAAAGTTATTTCTCACTCAGTAAAATCAGTAAGAATTTAGCTGGTATTTAAACAGTAGCAGACACTATTGAAACATTTTGAAAACACTGAATATTATGATTTCTTAATGGATTGGTCTCAAGTATGAAACATAAGTAATGAAGTTTTGTCATATGCCATTTTCAGAAACCTTCCCTTTTGCATAAGTGCTTAGCTAATCGCAATTTCAAAAATTTTACCAAGAAAAATAATCTGCCTTACAATTTTTTACTTCCATTCATTACCCTTATACTTTCCCATTTGTTTCAAATGAAATAAGTAAACATCAAAACTTTGTCTAATCTAGTCATGTTGGATTTTTTCAGCAAGTTTAAAATAAAAATATTGGATCCAGGCACTTCACTAAAGCAAGTTTATTGATCCATGATCTTAAGCTGATATACTACCATGGAACAGTGTAGGATTTAACAGATACAAAAATTAATTCTTGATTGTATTTTTCATCTTATTCACTGGCAAACAATTTTAATGTTTCACACGGTACTAGACTTTGGAATCAGTTAAAGAATACTTAAATGTCAAATGGTTTTTTATAAATTTAAGTTTTTACTCAATGAAGAATAATTGAAGGAAATAAGATGGAACCATAATTAGAAAAGCATTGCAGTCATCTGCTATTGGGTGTTCTAGAGTTTCAATGGAACATTAATTTTAAAAAACTGCAATTAAAGACACCTTTACTAAACTATCAATAATAAAGTAAAAGGTTTTAAATAACCTTAACATTTGTTTCAGAATTGTACATTTTGCAACTTCTACTTTTATGCTTAAGTATTTTATTGGTATTTATAACTTGATTTGAAAAGTTTTATCCAATCATAGGTAAATGTCTAAGTAAACATGATTCCACTTTTAATCTTACTGTTTCAAAAACACAAAATTATATTTTAGACTGAAATTAGATTTCCCTGATATTGAAAAGCAGCCTGAGTCGGATAATAAATACAAATTGAGATAATTATACAATTTTTGTGTGGAGGAAAGGAATTATGTAATAATTGATAAACACAGCTCTTGTAAATCTTGTCAAACACAAAAATGATATATATTTTTAATTTTTAAGTGTTCTGTAATTCTAATTTAAGAAATGTTTCAATTGTGTTTGCTTGTGAAAAATTAAACATTTTTATGGTCATACACCTTATTTACTTGGTTAATTAGCAATTCATAAGGGTCTAAGATATAGTTTTCCAAATCTTTTTGGCTAAATGCCCCTTTTCAAAGACCTTTTTCAACTTCTCCCTCTGGAAAATAATCACAAATAATAAATTGCTAGTGCCTTTAATTTTCGAATTTCACTAAAATTTATATGCCCTTGTATGCGTAACCGTATTGAGTGTAACTGTATGGTCAAGTGGATGGGTTTTTAGACGACAAATTGTTTCAGTATTTTACTGCCCACTTTTGCTTCTCATGGCCCTACTTCCCCTGGATCTAGCATTACCACAAGATTCCTACAGCACCCACATGGGCAGTACCACCCACTTTGGGAATTATGATCTAGGAAAATACTGGCATCACTTATTTTTATAAGATGATATGTATCAATATGTTTTAAATCTGATAACTCCATTTCTATATGTATTTTGAGGCAGTTTTAAAAATACTTAAATTCTCCAAAATTAAGTTCTATGCATTGCTTCATTTATTTTAATGGTTAAATTCACAGCTAGTCGTAAGTTTCTTGCAGTTGGTGTAAAACAAAAGCTTTGGACTGCCATCTTTTGAAATTAAACAATTTAATTACAGTGGTGCTATTATAAGTGTTTGCAGAGGCCTTTATATATATTTAATAAATAACTTGAAAAGCCCTTTTACTTGAAAAACTACATAATTTTAGTAATGAAATATTTTCCTTATCCTGTCATTAGCAAGAAAATGACCATAGAGTAACAAACAAAAAACCCAAAACATACCCTCAAACCAGTTACAATACTTTTTTTGCAAGATATGCTTACAATAAAAAGTATTGTAAGTATTGCTTTTACTTTCTCAGTGTATTTATTTTTTATGCTTCAAACTACAAAAATGCTAAGAGAATTCCTGGGAGTTACTTTCATGACCATTAGTTTTTAGATTTACCTTTTCTGCACAAAGATAATTTCACAAATTTGTGCATTTCTAATGCAAAATAATTCACAACTTTTCCTAACCTCAACATTAACTGATAGTTGTACCCTATTTAACAGCCTTAAGCAATGATTTCTGCAGTAGTCAATCTTTCTCTGCTTTAAATTATACTGTATGACTATGACTTGGTGTAATGCAGCTCTGGTGAAAAGGTAAATAACCTGGGGGACTTCTCTTGTAGAAAGGTTATTTAAAAGGACTTGTATACTAAATTATGTGTAGTGATCGCTATAGGTGATTATTTGTTTTGCCAGCTCAAAATCACTAATGGCGCTTTCAGTACCTAATGATAAACTCGGTGCCAGAATCCAATTTAAAGATATCAATTGTGAGAACTCATTGTTTATATTTAATTTGCCCCTTAATAGGACAGATTCTTTCAAAACCATGGGACACTAATGCCAACTTGTCAAACTATATGGATTAAGCAATCATTCATAAACCTCAAGTAAACATGCAGTTGGGGAGGCAGAGTAATGAAAGTTGAAGTTTAGCCTGGATCCCATGTTTATGTAGCAAATGAAATCACTTTTTAATTGTAGTATTACTGATTGGTTAAAAGTAGAAATGTCTTGTTTGCAGTAAAACACACATTATCTTTTAGGTGTCGGATTATAATCTGTTACATACCCCGGTTTTGGGAACCACATAAATTATACTAAAAAGTACAATGTAATACAGTTGTCAGTAAATATCCTGTAATTAGAGTTAAATAGGCACTTATATTTGTTCTAGATCAATACATTTGTTATTCAATTGTAATTTTATTTTTTCTTCTAAATCAAGTTTTGTAAATTAATGTCAGAATAAAGACTTGAGTTTAACCTCTAAGTTTGATTTACAATTAGAGATTATGGTAATACCATTGTTAATTTAACATCTGAGTCTATATGTATAACATAGTTACATATCAAGTGTAATTATTACACTGTGCCCTCTGAGGGTCAAACAATAGTTAGATTGAAATTATAGGTATATGAAACTATTTAAAAAGTTATAACATAATCAATGTGTAGACAACGAGATCCTTCCATTACTTTAACATAATTATCTTCACTGTATTAACTTTAGGAGTTGGTAACCAGCACAAACGAAAATACTTTTCTGAAAAACTTTCTTAACTTCCTAACTAAATAAAACTGTACTTCCAAATAGGTTCTAACTTGAAATTTACAGATCTACCACTGAGGGTTTTCATTCTATAGTTTTGTCATAATTTATGCAAAATTCAAATGCTCTACTTCTCTGTTACATCCTACCCCTACTACTGATTATGATACATGAAAATGTTTTACGGGCAGGTTAGTTATCTTTTTGTGCTATTTGATCATCCAGATTTAGGATTTGCAAGATTTTGAAGTGCAGTTTGCAATGTCGTATAGTTTGATCTGATGAGCAATTAATACAACTCATATGAAGTGCCTTGTATGATCTGAAACTCATTTTTGGTACTTTATATTAACAATTATTGTAAACTTAACCACCAATGCTAAAATGAATAAATCTGAATAGTAAAGTGATCTTTTCGTTTCTAAACAGAAATTTTGCATATTTTGTGGAAAGAAAATAACATGACTAACTACACTTATCAACTTTTTAACCCAAAATTCAATTCCCCAATTCAGTTCAGAAAGGTCCCCACCGAAAATATAGTAAAATCTGCAACAATAGTTTCATGTAAATAGTGAAAGGTAGCTTGAAAACTTGGTATTTTTAGAGGCTTTATATATCTTGTAAGTCTTTAAATTTATAGCCTAATTATTATACTGTAGTGGCACAAACCAGTCCTCTCCAAAAAGCAATGCTTGAGACTAGACATAAATTTCTTGGTAATAAAGTTTTGAAGAATATTCTCCAGAGGAGGAAAATCGATAATTTTCTTCTGAGGCTATAAATTTTTTTTTTAATGCCATGCAATATATTTTTTAATCAATGAATACATATCTGAAAAAAGAATAAGTTTTAAAATGTATTTCTCAGGCTAACATTAGAAATAAAGAAAAAAGTAAACATTTCAGTTATTTTTGTTCTCTGCTCTTTTCAACAATTTTGCTGGAAGTGTGAATTTACTTTGGCAATATGTACAGTTAGATTCTATAAAAAAGTGCTTATATATATTGTAAATTTACATAATATAAGCTTCAGGTTCATTTCTGCCATCAATAAATTGCAATTTCTTGAAAAAGGAGGTTTTGAATAGAGAATTTTGGAATATTCTCCAAATTTTAATGTTTAGACAATATTTTCATTCTCAGGAAATATTCTCTGCTAATAACTCTGAGACTATCTAGGACTGGTTTGTTTTTGAACACTGACTGCTTTTAAAAATGAAAGTAAAAACTGGCTTGAGTGTTTCCTCATGGAAAGATCTAAGAGGCACTCCTTTTTATACTCATCTGTTTTCCATCCCCTTATGTTTCTAAAAAATTAGAGCAATTCAAGTTTGTCATTTTTTTAAAAAAGTATACCTTAAAGATTGAAAATATTTATAGCTTTAAAACAAAACAAATGAAAGATATTCTTGTCACTTTTGTAGAAAATGACACAGTCGAGTCAATAAATTTCCAATGAAGGCTTCCTTCTCATTTAGTTGCTAAGCATCGTTATTCATAACTTCCAAGCTTTATGGATGAATATTGAATTTTGTATCGAGTATAAAAAATATTGGTGGAGTATCTTGGGGCTGGAACACTGCCCCAAGCTACTCCACATTAAATAAATTTATCACATTTAAGGTAAAGGCCAAACAATCAAATAGAAAAGATTTATTCCTTATAATTATCCAATGTAGGTATTGTTCAGCCTTCCTATATAGATGATGGCATGATCTTACGGTTTTATAACTTTTCTGATCTCCAAAAATGTTTCTATGGCAGAAAACAAATGTACTTGTTCCCGCCCATAAATATTAATCATGGCCACATTACTCTTAATTTAAAGGAACAGCTCACATAAATTCATCGTGCAAAATCAGCAAATACATAGACTGGATTTGCATTGCGCAGAGAAATATTGGAAAGGATTGACGCCACTTTATTGAGAAGTAAAAATCGAAGAAAAGAAGTTCCTGAATCGAAGTTGAATCATCACACTAACATGAAAAGCAAAGATTAAAAAGAGTTGAAGAGAATCGACAAAGGATGTGTCATTTCATTGTAGCAATTTGGTCAACGTATGGATCCATGAAAAATACTAAACCATTCAAGAAATTTTTTTCTGCGTACGTGCCTGTGACGTTTAGAAATAGGCTGATGACTTTCGAAGACTTGATGTCTTTTTAACAGTGTTTGCGAAGTCCAGGTGTTCCGACAAATATCGTTGTGCGTTGAAACGTTCAGTGTTGGAGATGAAATAAAGTAACTGCACACCTGTAATTGTGATTGTATAGCTTGTTGATTGCGTGTCGAAAAATATTTGAAAATTTTCAAGTCGTAAAATTAAATTTTTAGGGAAATGTTTCTTGTTCTACTTCATACAACTAACTTTCCAGGAGAAATTCTTTCTTCATTGAGACGTCCCGCAAAAAGTGGAAACGGAAATGTGTTAAGGTCTTTGTTCTGTAATGTGCAGTCTGAGTTTGAAAAGTTTTAAGTCTTGTCATTGTTTTTGTAATAATAAAGCTATAACAAGTCCAGTAACGTACAGCCACCAAGAATTCTGGAAATTTTCAAGGGACCGGTGGATCTTAAGCTGAATTCAAATAGTGTTCAGCTTGGCATAATTTATTTTTAAAATTTTCAAAACGCCTGATGCCAGTATATAATTTACGTTTCCCAGGCTGATTTAGCAAGCCAGTCTGTAACTGAACAAGTTTGCTAAGGAAATTAAAAGAAAAGAGTATGTATTTGAGCAATGTAAACAATGAGTATTAGGAATGCATTGTGTTTCAATGAGTTTGTTTTCTTGCTCCTTATTCCTCTTGAATTATTTCTCAATGATCATGAATCACAATTCTAAGTAATAGTTACCCATACATGTTCATAAATATATAAATTCTTGGAGTGAAGGTTGAAAGGGGAAGAGTTGTATGTAATCTGTTTTAAGAGCTTGGACAGTAATCTCAAAAGGATAAACATAAGTAAATATTTATTCATTCTGATAAGGAACGGAAAATAAAAGATAATTTTTCGTTCAGTGATGTTGAGTAAACTTCACACTTATCCTGATGTTTTCTTTTCCACTTGTAAGATAGAATACACAAGTATTCCGAAGACCCATTTTATGAAGTATTATGTAACTATCTCTTGGTTCGAGACCTCAGGGACGCACCCAGGATTTTCTTCTGGGCGGCTACCCAAATATCATAAGCTCTTTTTGGGGGTGATTGAAATTATTAAAATTATTTAGTTAAACAGTAAAGTTAAGTTACCCTTATCAATCTTCATTAATTAATTGTTCACAAAATTGATAATTAATCTTGATTAATTTTTTTATTACACCAATAAGCATTTATATTCATAAAATAGTAACTTTACCTTCGCAATGTTTTCGTTTTTAATATATTTAATTTTTAGAAAACTTTTATAATTAGTTAAGTCCAGATAATGATCTATTTTTACAAAACATACCTTAAAACACCATCATCAATCACATTTTCATATGGAATATTGCAAACAAAATGCGGTACTTTATCAATGTGTATGAAAAAAGTATTTCCTAAAAGCAGTTCTTCACAATTTAACCCTTTCTTATGATTTTTTGGTTGAATAACAATAGATTGAAAAACAAAATTTTTCCATTTCGTTGGAGCTTAGACGTTATGATGTCGTCATTCATAATAGTCTAGGATATTGGTGCTGGCCAAAATATACCAAAAAAGATTTTTTTATAGATTTTAAGTCAATTAAGGTGTTTGTTAGTCTCTAAAACCGTTTTGGGGTTATTTGTAGTAACCCCAAATATTGGCATTTTTAGGTGTTATAAAATTTGCATATTTTATTCGAGAATTCCCAAGTCGTAAAAACATGTTATCATTTGAAACAGACTGAATAGGTAAAAACGTAAGAATCCGGGACTTGTTAATGAGAGACTGTTGGGATACTACTCCTTTTTTCTCAAGTGGGGTGAATTTTCTGTGGTAAGCTTGGGTTATCACAACTAAACCACATTCAATACCTTAAAACAGAACTGTAAGGGATTAGATTTAGCTCCAAACGAGTAATTACGAGTAGTTCTGTACTTGTTAGACGGTATTCTCCTTTAGGCTCATATCTTTACTTATGAGTAGCAACTTTGCACCTGTCAGTTAAATTTCAGCGACCACCAACAAAATAGAAACTTGGATTACTGGAAAACATAATGACTATCTATTTGAGGTGATTAAGACCTTCTACACCTGAACGCCTTCTATAGTACGACTATAACGAGAAGGCAGTCGACCTTGGGTCAGTCGATTTTTGAATATGTGTGAAAGGTCGTTAGGAGGGCTGCCATACGCAAAAGCATGAATGGTGATCGTCGTGGGTGGTTTTCCCCCGCCAACTCATTATCAGTGTTATGGCTCACGGCACCGAACGATAAATTTAGAACCAGGATCCGCACTAACTAGAAGTTGTAGAAGCGCTTTATTTACGTTCAAACTTTCCGTTCAAATCCTTTTATTCAAAGAATAAATTCGTCCAAAATCACATAACTCGACTGTCTTCTCGCGTGAGCTGAACTATACCAGTACAAGGCACAGAAAAGGAATCACTGGTAAATAAATATGACATTAGGAAGAATTGCAAATTATCTATATTTCTTTCTATTGCCTGAAATGCTGACCACTCCGTCTCCCCATCTGTTATGATACACCTCTACCTCTTGAGTTTACTGTATCAAGAAGAGTCCATTAAATATCAACTTAAAGTAACTATCCTACTTTAAATCCTAATTAAACCAGTCTGGAAGTCGAATGGTTTAAGTCATAATTTAAGAACAGTTCGATAAATCAAATAAGGATGAATTATCTTATTTCAGGTATGGGGCTTCCTCCCGTAAGTGCGCCCATTAATTAAGGATATTGCATTTAACAGGATATTGCTTTTTTTCTGGTCTGGGTGGTATAACAATCCCTATGAATTAGCCCATGCAATGCCACAAAGGGATATATATGCTTTCTGCGATATATGGGGCCAAAACATATCCCTTCCCGTAGATGGCCCATGAATTTAAAAGGATATATTTGCTTATTTGATGTCTAAGAGGCTAAAGCCCCCATTAATGCACCCATTGATTAAAAAAGGATATATTTGCTTATTTCATAAGCCTTCTAATTCATGGACATCTAAGGCGCATAAGCCCCTTAGATGTCTATGAATTAGAAAACGACATATTTATTTTTTCGGGTCAAGGGTCAAACTCAATTAGTTTCCCCCCTCCAAGCACGCCGGCAAGTTTTATTTGGTCAAGCAGAAGGTTGTTTAGAAAGTAGGCATCAATACACTAGATGTTTTATGAGGTGATTTTAAATTATGTTCACATGTTATAATTCTTAATAATTATCTGTATAGATGTAACCATGTAGCTTATCTACATTTATTATGTTACAGCATGCTCTACTTTTTCTAAAATTACTTAATCGGAAACTCGATAAGCTTTCGATTTCTTGAGACTCCATCTAAAATAGCGTATATTGATCAAAATATTTGATCTACCAAAAAGTGAAACATTTCTTCGCCACATCTCGAAATATGTGAACTTGGGAGATTATCAGTTCATGATTCAATTTATCGGATTTTAAATGCTTAGGGATTGATGAAAATCCAGTGATGGTAATGCTGCTCCAATTGCGCCCCATAGCGTATTGCCTGCTCCAAAACGCCCGTTTTTGCTAAGATTGCGCCAGAGCTGCTCCATATCACGTTCAAATAATAATAAAATTCTCTCTTGGGGTCTTCCCCCCCCCCCGCTTTGTAAGAATTACTTCAATACTTGTTCAAAATCCAACTGATAAATGTAAACAGTAACAATTTTCATTTCAGACTGACGTCATTTTGACGTTATCAGTCGCTATTTAGCGACCGCTAATCATATCTGAATATGGCCTAATAAACTAGTTTCTGAAGTATCAGAAAGCATACATAATAAGCTAATACAGAAAGCATAAAGAACTTTCAAGTTACTACGACTTTGATTAAATCAGTTCGAAATTCTTGGAGACAGTACCATGGCAGATTGCTGTTGGCAATCAGAAAAAAAAGTAGAAAATATTTGCCATAATGAGGAGAATTAAAATTAAAGTCGAAACAAATTGAATTGCAAAAGGAACGAGCTTTCTCAAAAACTATTAAATCATGCTGAAAGCAAGATTTCACAAGGTATTGCAGACAAAGATATGAGTGCTATTGAAAGCGGACAGATTCTTTTTAAAGAAAGTAAAGATAGAATGTCCAAAACGATATGCCTTAGAAGAAAACAGAGAGGCGCAGTTGGAATGTAACAAACATAAGAAAAGAAAATAAAATTTTTTCGTTTAATAAAATGTTTATTAGTCATGTTAATGTCAAAGTTATTTCTTACCTTGCACATAACTTTATGGAAATGGAAAACACTTGGTAAGTTTTTATGTATGTTTTTCTTATTCATTATTTCATCAATTTTAGTAAGTATTTAAAATGAATTTTGTAATAGTTTACAATTATGTTTATTATTCATAGTCATATGTTTAAAATTTAAAAACCTGAATTTTATTAGTTTCATTATTAAAATATCTTCTACTGCTCCTTTGATGTACTGCTCCAAAAGACAGTCTGGCTGCTCCAAAATGTTAATTTATCTACTCCAAAACACTTTGTAGCAATTACTATCACTGAAAATCTGATACCCTATCAATGAAAAGTACTGAAGAAACTGTTGAAACAGTTATCAACTGAAATTCTATTTCGTTTTGTATGAAGTTCTACGTATGTTTCTTTTTTCATGGGCTGGCTTCTTTACAAGAGGGATCCACGCGGTAAGTGGATTCCTAACTATTACAAACATCCAAGCAAGGGGTGAGAAACCTGGGGCATTCTATGTCCTTAAGTGTGATCATTGAGTGCAAATTTTACTGAACAAGTACTTTTATTTTTACTGATGCATTTTTCGTCTTTTATATTTAATTTAAAAAATGAACGAATTAAAAAAAAAAAGAATAAAATGAGGTTCAACTCGTCCGGCACGATTAGAACATTAATAAGCCGTAAGGGCTAAATTGATGGCTGCTGAACTCCTGATTCAGTACAAAGCGATTTAACCCTCCAGATGGTTGTCTCGACGACAAGGTATCTCGACATGAGCAAAACTGACTAGATCTTGATAGACGAGATATATCGTCATTAGATGAAAACTGACCAGATCTTGATCTCCGTCATCAAAAAATTGCCAATACCTTGATGACGAGACATCAAGACAGCAAAATTGGTCTGATCTTGATGGACGAGATATCTCGTCGAAACCACTTGGAGGGTTTAAATGTCTAATAACTTCCCCTGCCTGACTTGTGTCACTATCGCATGAGGCTATTTGGCGAGAGTTTATGGGGGTCGAGTATGCCAATCTGTTATCAGCTTTTGACAACAATGCACTGTGTTTCTGTTTGAAGTGGAATTTGAATAGTTGCACATCTCGACAGTATTTTTTAATTTTCTATTAACAGCCCACCATTTCAATAAAAAGACAGAACGTTCAAGCAAGAAACGATTTTTTAATGAGGAATGGGAATTACAATATTATATTGTTCCTGCGCTAAAGATAAGATTATTTGCTTGCTATATGATACTGCAATATCAGCGTTAAAAAAATTCAATGCCCATCAGCATTACAACACTCATAAGGAGCACAGATATTTTAAATTAGGGAGTCGTGATAAGGTTGTAGTACAGAAATTAAAGGATCGAAAGCAAAGACAATTCCTTCAAGTAGCAATAAGAGCTGAAAATAATGCCGCTGTAGCCCAGTTGGAAGATTAACGGATTAGTAACCAGAGGGTTGCGAGTTCGAAATTCGGCCCAACCAAAGACCGTCGTGTACACAGGGGCTGGGGCACGTTGAATCAGTCGTGGCCTCAAATGTTCTCACGTTGGCGTGGTCAAAATGACGTGGTGTCCTCAGATCTTTCCCTTCTGGATAGATTCCGGACTGTCGCCAATAGCCCACTGTGTTGCTCCAATGCGTCGTTAATTAACTACCTACGTACCACTGAAACAACTTATAAAGTAGCTTATATACTAGGGAAAAAAAGGGAAGCCATTCAGTGATGTAGAAATTGAGACAGAATGCATTGTCAAAGTTGTGGGATGCTTAGACTCCGATAACGTTTCAAAGTACAAGCAACTACCTCTTTCTAGGACAACTATAACTGATAGGCAGCATGAATTACCCTTCAACTTGTAGATCAATTTCATGCAATACTCAAAAGGAAAATGTATATTATTCAATCGCTTTGGATGAATCAACTGATACTTCTAACTCGGCGCAGGCTTTTATACTCGTACTTCGTTCTGACCATAACAGAAGATTTACTTTGCTATGATATTACTCGCTTTGGGTACCCTTGCGAGCAGAACACCTGGAATAGATATCTAAACTATCAAGATAAATGTGGACTGAATTCGGTAAATTTAGTGAGTGTATGTATGTTCAGACGGTGCCCTTCAACTACAAGAAAACATGAAGGATAAAACATGTATATGAACATGTAAGATAAAAAGTTTTAACAGATCCAGGTACTCATTTCCTTTCATTGTATCTTGCACCAGCATAGTTTATGTGTTAAAGCTACTATTTTAAGTGACACTTTGCAACAAGTTATAAAGTATTAACGATATTCGTACAAGTGCGACACGGCATCGTCAGTTTAGTAACATGCTGAAGTTGAACGATCAGATATTCCTTGTGGATTTTCCGTATCATTCTGAAGTGCTTTAGCGTTTATCTCTGCTAAAACACAGTAATATTTTATGAACAAAATCTGCAATGCGAATTATTGAAAGACTTCTATAGGTATACTGTATTTCCGTGTGGTATCACGTCAAATCAAAACGACTTGAATAGTTCTTTGCAAGGTAAAACTAAGACTGTACATGATTCGTGGCAAAAAAATTCAAGAATTTTGTAAAAGGCTATTTTTTACAAAACACTTCGTAATAAAATTTCTGATGAACATTTCCCCCAGTTAGCAAAGGTCATTGATGAGCAGGATGATATATGAAAATCATTTGAAGAATACTCAGCTGTTATAGACCTATTAATTTGTGAATGCAATTAAAGGTTCACTTCGAGAATCGTGAATTACACTCAAATTACTACTTCAGCCTCACCTAGTTGTCACCAAGGCACCTGAAGAACTATAGAATTAATTGATTGAGCTTTCAGTAGATGCCATTTTAAAGTCATTGTTTGATGCTAAGTAAGGTTCAATTAAAATGTGGAAAACTGCATCCACGCCTTCTACAATATGCCCCCCAAATACTTTCTTGCCTTTCAACCACTTATTTCGAATCTACATTCTCCTACCTAACCCGAATCAAGACACCCTTAGGGTCATCCATCATTTGTGACCAACTGAAACTGCGTACTTCGCTGCAATCAAATATTCAAGTGCTTTTGAACCAGGTATAATAAAAGCATGAGAAACCACATGAAAAGTCCCGAAACCTAATCGATTATGTACTACACAACATTTTCTCCATAGATTGTAATTCTAATTCAACAACTTAACTGAGGGATATTAGTTCCTAGCTATAGAGAGTTCGGAAAATTCCAAAGCTAGGATAGATTTTTTTATCATCCTGATTTCAGCGATTCTTCCCAATACCTTATTTCACTTCAATGAAAAAGTATAAAACAATTAGCCAATTAACAGACGTTATGCAATTTAAAATTAGACTGATCGCTGAATTTTTATTTCTGTGGCATAGTTGGTTTGAGAGGACCGTTAACTGAAAATTCTATTCCACTATTCGACACTCATAATGGAATCGTGTGCAAGAAGTTTCTGTAAAGCTAAATGTAGATGGCGCTAATGGTAGAAACGTACTTCCTGTACGTATTCCGTATGGTTGAACCGGAAGCAGAATCCTCATTCTTCCTGTTGTTTACACTGACAACCCCCTCATAGTATGATTCCGGTGAGAATGTAATTTATGTAAAACTTTTATTTGTTGTAAAAGGGATGAAAAGAGACGTTCTTAACAATTTAAGATCGTTTATTTATAACGAATAGGGGTTAACTATTTACAAGGGGTCATCGGAACGTTTCATCGGGTGTGGCTTGCATTGCCAACTCTTTAGGGAGATCAACCTTCAAATGAAATATACGGAGCATGTGGGCGGAGTCGCTGTCCTAAGATCTCAGAAGGTAAGTCACGTGGGCTTACGAATTGACAAAGCCGATTGGCTGTCGACTAGTGTTTTGGATCACGGTGGATAATCACTCTAACCTATCAATAATTTAGAATTCATACTTTTACCCACAACCACGTGACAGATCTTCAAACCTAGCTATTGGAAGAAATAACATGAAGCTGCTGGCACATGTTCAGTCTATTTCATTAGAAGGTAGGTGTTTAAGAGTCCTTCGTGGTGTCAGATCTCACCACTCCTATGGTCGCCGGTCGGTCGCCATCGTGGCGCTTGTTACTTCCTGGATCGTCAGAAATGGCAGGTGCTCTTGTCATTCTTTAAACTATCCCACATTTATACAAAGTGGTCAAGCTCGGAAGGAAACGCTACCCCACGCACAATCTTATGGCGATGGTTCTATGCTTCTCAACGTGGTTCTATCCTGCTGCGTATATGGATGTAATTCCAAATTTATTAAAAGTGGAAACATTGCATTTCACAGGTGAGCAATTTACGTGTATTTTACATTTGTTTTAAGATTTTACATTTGTTTTTCAATATTTGCTGATATGATAAAAGTGGATTTTCTAACTTAGGAATTTATAAATACAACATGCAAACATTTCCCGTTCTATAACAAAGATTTCGTAGATATGCCAGCAATATATATCTATAATGTTTAAAATAATATAACTGATGTTCGGGTGTGTTTGCTATAAAAACCTGCATATACAAGGGCTTAAAATAATAAAAACAATAAACAACGTCAAAAACTTGTGAAATCATTTTCTATCTTGGCGATGATTTTTGGCGTCAATCCTGATCACTATTTTTTCGTGTGTTAGACGATAAAAATTTTATGAAGCGATAACATGAACTTAATTACAAATTGTTTTTTCGTGTTGAACAAAATTGTTTTGTATCCACCCATCTGTGGAAGTACATCAAAATAATAATTACGAATAAATAAATGAAAGATAAAGTTTGAAACTTTTAAGAATTATATATTAAATAAACTTATTTATTAAAATAGGATTTTAGCATTTATCTCATAAACCTATATAAATTTGAAACACATTTATACGCTTCAAGGGAACTTTCTTGTTAAAATCTTTTATAAAAGTATTTGACGAAAGAGCTGTTCTTTCAAAAATTCCCTTTAACCTACAACTTTCTACTCTAAAGGCGAAAAAATGCCGTTCTCTTGAGAGAGAAACGAAAATAGTTATTGAACGGGGGGTATTTCAATTAACGTCACACTGGAGCAACACAATGGGCTATTGGTGACGGTCCGGAATCAATCCCAAAGGGAAAGATCCGAGGACAACACCACGTAATTTTGAACCATGGTCAGATGACGAGGCAACACCTGAGCTGGCACCCCACTCTCCAAACTTCCACACCACGCCAACGTGAGGACATTTGAGGCCACGACAGATTTAACGTGCATCAGCCCCCTTTGTACACGACGGTGTTTGGCTGGATTCGAACTCTCAACCCTTCGGTTGCTAGTCCGTTACTCTTCCAACCGGGCCACCGCGGCCCGTTTTTGAACGGAAATTGAAATACTGCCCACCTGTTTTGAAGTATTCTTGCTAATGACGCATATAATATAGCTTATTGAAATAGCTAAAAATTAGAGAATGAATGAAATTTCTTTTGAACTAATTCAAAACAATCCGCGCAGCTGAAATTCCTTTTTTAAAAACATCTGCTAGACACCCTGATTTTGCTCGCTTCGCATTTATATAAAACTAGCAATTAATCCTTTTCCACTCTTAAATCAGTTTTATCTTTTATTTTTTAATCTTGAGGTAAATCATATTGAATTAGATAATTTTGAACAATATCTGAACACATTTCAATGTCTATACGTTCTTGAATTCGCTAAATAAGGCTTGGTGGTGATAAAAACACATTCCATATTTCTTCACTCTTTTGTTTTTAACTTTAAGGAGGCACTTTTTGATTTCCTTTCTAAATAGAGTACTTGAACAGATTAAAATATATGGGGGGGGGTGAAAATTTATACACTAAAAATTATTCTCAATTAAACGAAACATTTATTATTTACAAATTTCTTACTCTGAAAAATAAACTGATTTCTCAAAAGCACTCAATTTGTGATCACTTATATACTTTTAAGATATTGTCCATCAAATAATAAAAATAATTTTGTATTTATATCTAAAACTATAAGTAAAATCATTTATATTTATTTGCAATGAGAAACTGTAAAGATGTGTACCTGCTAAAAATCTATTTATTCAGTTGTGTATTTAAGATTTTTATTTTGTTTCATTTATTAGTTTTCTCAAAGATGAAAATTGCGGGGAAGACTCACTAGAAAAAATTTTAAATCTAAATACACCAAATTGTGTTCCAAGTATTTCAAAACAGAATGTTTCCTTGTAGAAAAATGGGTGGGGAATTGGCTTAAAGCGGAAGTACCTTCAATTTTACCGGAAAATCTGAACAATCGTACAGCTAAAGAACAGCCTTCCGAACCAAGATGGGTAGTGGTTCAAGATGCTAACCATTTCGGAATTTTTCTTTCAATATGTTGAATTGTAAAATTATAATGGAAAATCTCATTTAATGAAAATTCAAGCAAAAGTAAACTACAAGCGGAGTGGGTAAAAATATAAAAATGATAACACGTCGATGATTTTAGTCTTCACTGTACTTTTGGAGAATCGGTACCAAAACTCGGTACATTTTAACGTGAAAAATGATTTACAGAATTTTTGCATCCTTTAAATAAAATTGTATTTTTCCAGTTATAGTATTTCAGTACAATTGCCAAAAATCATTCGGTATATATTTCCTTTAAATTGGAAATATAAAGAATCGGGTATCGAAAATACGGTCTTATCAATTCTTTACATGCTGTTTAATAAGACATTAGCTATCTCTCATTGATCTGTATCTTTAGGTGCTTCTGTAAATGTTGGGGGAGTTATGTTTGGGAGATTATTCATAGAATTATTGCATCACCAACAAAGGCAAAGAAAATTTTAGCCATTGCTAGAGACAATCTGACAACCTATCGTCAGAAAACTCGAACTTTAAAAACAAAAGCTAAGAGAATGAAAAAGCAAATCACAAACCTTAAAAAATTGGTATTAGAAGTGAGTATATTTGTTTATTGAATTTTTTAAACGTTTTTAATCAAAATATATGTAGAAATTATCAATTATATAATTTCTCAATGCCTTTATAGGAAACTAATTTACTTGACATATTTTATTTATGTATTACAATTATATTATATATACTTATATATTATTTCACACTTTTAGCCTTCTCACTGGATCTGCAGTCGAACTTCTTAAAAGAGTAGACAAAGAGAAAAAAGCAAGGAAGAATGAATATCCAGTGCAATTGCGTGCATTTGCTTTAACAGTGAACTTTTATTCTGCTAATATCGGAAATCGAAAATACGATCTTATCAATTCTTTACATACTGTTTAATAAGACATTAGCTATCTCATTGATCTGTATTTTTAGGTACTTCTGTAAATGTTGGGGGGAGTTATGTTTGGGAGATTATTCATGGAATGATTGCATCACCAACAAAGGCAAAGAAAGTTTTAGCCATTGCTAGAGACAATCTGATAACCTATCGTCAGAAAACTCGAACTTTAAAAACAAAAACTAAGAGAATGAAAAAGCAAATCACAACCCTTAAAAAATTGGTATTAGAAGTGAGTATATTTGTTTATTGAACTTTTTAAAACGTTTTTAATCAAAATATATGTAGAAATTATCAATTATATAATTTCTCAATGCCTTTATAGGAAACTAATTTACTTGACATATTTTATTTATGTATTACAATTATATTATATATATTATTTCACACTTTTAGCTTTCTCACTGGATCTGCAGTCGAACTTCTTGAAAGAAAAAAGCAAGGAAGAATATCCAGTACAATTGCTTGCATTTTCTTTAACACTGAACTTTTATTCTGCTAAGGCATACAAATATGTGCGTAAAACATTTTGTTCCAACTTGCCTCATACTGCCACTTTAAGAAAGTGGTACCAAGGTGTGGATAACTTCTGGATTTACATCAGAATCATTTTCAGCTCTGATCGCTAAATCTCAGGAATTAAAAAAGAAACAGTGAAAGCATTTTTTGTGGATGAAAATATCAATCGGATCTCGGAATGTAGATTTTAGTGCATCTGGTTGATGATGAAATGCCTCATGCAAAGGAGACATTGACAAATGGTTGATTCCTTTAATGGGAATTGGTAGTTTCTTATTTCTTAATGGATTAAATTGCTCAGAAAAAGCTAATTTAATAAAAGATGCATTATGTAGATTGCATGATAATGAAATTATAATAGTATCAATAACTTTTGATGGAGTAAGAACAAATATAGCCACTGTAAATAATCTCGGGGCTAGCAACCTGACGGCGCATTCCTCCCTGGATGTGTGTCTATTACTTGTTATCGTATGTCTTGTGTCCGGCGCAGCATGGCCAAATATGGCCCTTGCGCCATAAAACCAACCAACCCATAACAAATCAAGATATGTATCGTATTAGATGTCATGGTTAAATTGGTAAGAAATACTTGGACATCAAAGGCTGAATTTTCGATGAAAATAATGAAATTATTAACAGATTACATTGTTAATCTGGTTAACCACTAAGAAAAATATGGTCTTCGTGCAGCTAATAAGTAGCGACGCCGACATTAAATGGCAAAGAGAACAAATGAAATCAAATTGGCAGCCCAGGTTTCAAGTATGAGTGTTGCCAATTCTTTGGATTGCTTGTATTGGGATCTACAGCTTAGTGAATTTTTAATAACCTATTTTAGTACAATTAGAAGTAAAGGTGGATACAACATTCCAACAGCAGGCAGTTTAAAGATGCGCATCCCTTTGCCATCATGAAGTAATAACAGCGAATACCACCTGCATTATTCTTGATGACAAATATTTTGAATGTTTCTTCCGCAAGGAATATAAATACGTGTCAGAAAAATTACATTTATGCTCAGTGATGATGACTTTTCAACTATAACAAATTATGCAGAAAAAATCATATTCGGAGCAATATTGAGAAAAAATTCATTATTGCATTTCTGATGTTGGATATATTTCTGGGTTTGTTTGAAAATTAGGGGGATTAAATGTGCAGACTGGGTCAGCTTTAAAAAATAATTCACACTTTCAGAAAAGCCTTTTGTAGCGAAAAGATAAGGGGGTAATTAATTCTACTGTTGCTGTAAGAGTTTGTGAAATTAGAGTGGCCCAAGCTGGGGAAGGAAAATTAAAAAGAAAGAATATAATGCATCAACTCCTTATTCAAACTTTGCAAGAAATGTATACCCATAATATTGAAGGGTCAGTAAATGGCTAAATGTTATGTAAGTTTTATTCAATGGATTTAAAATGTGACAATAAATTGTATAATTTTACTGTTTATTATTTATTTTTCTTACTTATAAAATGTTGATTTCACATTAAGCAATACGAATTTAATATTAAAAATCCTGCACAGAACTTTTATCAACAATTGTCAAGAGTTATTTACATGATCATTTTGATAAATTTAAAGTCTAGATACAGACACTGTGTAACGTATTTAGTTTTTTAATCAGAAATATAAAATTGAGTAAAATAGCTAACTTCAAGTACATGGTTTAAAAGGTTTCCTTCGATCTTGGTAAAGATTATATGAAAAACTTTTCATGGTAATGTTTTTCTGCGTCTTATCCTAAATAAATGTGCGTTTGCGAAAACGAGCAATTAAGATCCCTAGTATAAATGAAAGCTTTCAGTGGTGACCCGGACGTGATTGGATCACGCAATCTTATCTGTTTCATTATTTTTATATTACACATCAATAAAACATTTATTTAAGTCGTATCAAACTTCCCATGTGCATTTAAAATTTATTTAACTTGTGTTAAACTCGTTAAATTTAATAAAAGAAGTTTGAATTATTTTCTGTTATTTAATCTTTAAGATAATTTTCCTTGCAACTAATACAGATGGAAAAGATAATATTAAATTAAGGAATGTCAAGTTTAGAACAACTGTTATACAGAATTTTAACCAGTGGCGAAATACTTGTGAACATCCTCTGCACCCTTTGACATGTTCCCTTAATATTCAATAGCTAAAGGTAACATTCGACCGTTAAATCAAACCACTATATATGCTAAAAATTTTAAACTGATAAAATTCTTTAATTCAATAAAAATATTCTAGAGGCACTTTGATACTCAATTGAATTGGCTCTGAAGAAACTAATTTTATCTTCGCTATAAAATTACATTTTTAATATCCTCTTTTAAAAAGTGAAAAATTTCTTCCTGCTACAAAATATAGTCAATATATCTTACATTTCTTTTCCTAACTTAAATTATATAATTAACTTTGTTTTTACAAAAATCAGCAATATGTATGGGCCGGGTAAAATTCCGGAGGACCGTATCTGAACTGTGGGCCTGATCTGGACTGCGCGCTGGTTAAATCGATTTGGAGGGCTATGTAGGCTTGGTAAATCTGTCCTGAGGGTCGTCAGGCATGAAATCAAATCTATTTGCTACAACTTAATTATCTTGTACGGATTTTTGTAGATTGGGTAGTTAAACCTATCCCGACGAGAACAGCTAATTGTGTAACAGCCCTCAAGTAGTTAAATATATTAAAACGTTACACAAATAAGAAATATTCAGTAATACACACATTCGCATCGCTAAGGATAAAAACTTAACTCAAATTTCACGAAATATTGAGTACGCATTCACATCCCAACTTGTAAGAAAATGTCATGTCGCCAAGCGGGGCGATCAACCACTCCGCTGGATTTTCTCGGAACAGTCGCGTGACTACTAGTACCCCATGTTGGTCACTTAGAAGCTCAGTCCACAAAAATTTGACATCTGTGCTCCTATTCTTCCTTCCCAAATATAGGCGTGGTTCAAAATTACGTGGTGTTGTCCCGGTCCGTCATCAATAGCCCGTTATGTTGCTCCCATCGACTTTAAAAAGATAGACGGAGCATGTGCCCGCAGCTTCATGTTATTTCTTCAAGTTGCTCGGTGTGAAGATGTCACGTGGTTGTGGGTAAAAGCATGAATCCTAAATTGATTGGTTAAAGAAATTATCCACCGTGATCAAAAACACTAGTCTGCGATTCAACAGCCAATCGGCTAAGTCGATTCGTATGTCCACCTGATTTACCCTTCAGAGATCTTAGGACAGCGACTCCGCCCACTTGCTCCGTCTATTTTATTAGTTCGATGGTTGCTCCAGTGTGACGTCAATTAAAATACTTAACTACCCAAATATAGGAGGCGCAAGTTCGATTCCTGTGAGGTGCATTCCTCCTAGGTGTATTTCTCTTGTGTCTGGCGCAGCATGGCCAAATATGGCTCTTGCGCCATAAAATCCTAAACCACCCACCCAACCCAAATATGATCCTTACGTCCTAGAACCTAACCAACCATTTTAAACCACGTGACTCAATTGCCAACTTGGCGGAGCCGTACTATAAAATGATTCAAAGACGTTGAAACCAAAAGTTGGTATCAAGTAGACTAGGCAACAACAAAATAAACAATTTCTTAGCGGTTGTCTGTAGCCGCTGCCCATGCCCTTACGTATTTCCATATGTGAAAGCTGCAAATCTTATCTTAGAATTCATCTGATAAGTTAAAAGCTAATAAATCTGAAATAAGATATTTTCTGCACTTGAAACCGCATTCCGCGAGAGGCGTCAATAGGTGAATCATGGCAAGTGAATCGTAAGGAGTTTTCTGTATTAAATAGTTTTGCTGGTTTAAAATCAATCATTTCATCACCTCTTCAGATCTTAGTTTCTTGCTCTAAAATAATTAACTGTTTTCTCCAAAAAATTCGAATGGTGTTTGACTTTTTTTGTAACTGGACTTGTTAATCGAATATTATCTTATCGACTGTTTCTTAACTATATCCAGAATTTAATCTTTATTAACATTTGTATTCATGATAAAACTTAATATCTTTGTAAAATAGCTTGAATAAGGAGAATTATTAATGAGGTATAGAATGTACTTGCAAAATAGTTTCTGTATAATGGTTAACTTACTGCACGATTTTACATGGGAATTTGAGCTTTATGGAATAGTTCATACTAGTGGTCGAAATTCGACCATAATTCATTTAATTTTTTTAAGTTTGAGCGTTAATAAGGTTCTTTTGTCAAAAAGTATACCTCTATATTCATTGCATATAATTTTTTTGAATTTTGTTCTATTACGTAAGCTGTGAGCATGTACAAATACATCATAGGAAAAATGCGGTATAGCTTGGTTAAGCCATATCTAAAAAACAATAACGCGTTGTTTAACATTTTCTTGGGTTTTTTTATTGCTATACTGGCCACAGGTTTCGCCAAGGCTACACAGTTAATTTGCCTATCTTTTTCAAATAATATAAAATTTAAATAAAAAATAAATCCAAAAAATGAAATAAGGAATAAGTGCTTCGTATTTTTTATATATTTTTTTATTGAAACAAAAAAAACCGGGTGGTTAAAAATATAAATGTTGTCCATTGAACTTGAAATAGTTCGACAATGAATTTAATGATTCAAAACTTCTGTGTAGACGATGTTTTTCGTAAAAACTCTTTCATCGTTTGCTAAATACCCTTGACCGTTATATTCTGAAATATAAAATCTCAAACCATCGAATGATCGAACTCTACTTGCTGCGACATGCAATTGACCATGTGTAAAAACTGGCTGCCTCAATAAAATTCCAATTTTTTTGAATGTTTGTCCTTGAGACTTATTTATTGTCATCGCAAATGCAGGTATAATTAGAAATTGAGTTCTTTGAAAGTTAAATGGTAAAATAGTTCCGGAATATGTTAAATTTATACATGGAATCAAAATTCTCTTATTGCGTGCGGTTCCAGTTAAAACTTCATAATCAATAGTATTACGATGCATAAATTTGATGCACATTCTTGTTCCATTGACTAATGCTTCCTTTGTATTTAAGTTTCTGATCAGCAAAACGATGCAATTAACTTTCAATACTAACTTATGTGGTGGCAAATTATGCCAAATCTCATACTCCTCCGTGCGCGCAATGTGCTTAAAAAGGGGTACAAAGTTTTTTCTTCACGTATTAATATATAGATTCTCATATCAAATGTGGAACTTGAAATCTTCTAAAAACTTTATAAGCTGTATGATCTTTTATTTTGTCTATCTCAATTATTTTAACTTTATGTAAAGTATTTTCATACTTTGACTAAACATATGTGACCTACTAAAATCCCAAAAAGTTAATACTACTTGTCTTCGAATTTTTTCTTCAAATGAAATTTAAACAGCCTTAGTTTTCAACATACAGTAAAATCCCCTGAGTTTTGAGAGTATAGAGTTGTTAAGTTTGATGTTTAGTTTTATTTTAGCTACTGATATGCATTGCAATCGGTTTCTCTTGGTACATATTCATACTAACTGTTAAGAAAAGTCTTAAAATATCAACTACTATTTAATTCCAAATATTACATGATATTTTTGTTCTAGAAGAGTACAACCAATATCAGTGGCAACTCATGTTGATGACTTTGATGTGAAAAATGAACCTGTATTTCAATACTTGAAGGACAGTAAGGAACGGAAGGAATTGTTTGATACCCTTGCAAAGTACAAAAACACATGTCTAGAAATTCCTATTGTAATTGGAGACAAGGAAATTTTCTCTGGGGATGTTAAGTATCAGGTTATG
The DNA here is from genome assembly GCA_933210815.1 of Meta bourneti. NCBI lineage: Eukaryota > Metazoa > Arthropoda > Arachnida > Araneae > Tetragnathidae > Meta > Meta bourneti. The sequence continues at coordinate 88,234,528 of OW119929.1, forward strand.
GTAAGTAAATATTTCTCTGGCTGATGTTATGACTAAACAATATAATGTCAACTACATTTTGCCTACCAATTACCTTGTGCATTCCTGCTTCGAATTCTTTTGCAGTATGTCATGTTTTAACTTCTTGTCCCATCTTAAACGGGGCCACAGTGGCCCAGTTGGAAGAGTAATGGACTTGCAACCGGAGGGTTGCGAGATCGAATCCAACCAAAAGACCGTCGTGTATGAAGGGGGCTGGTGCACGTTAAATCTGTCATGGCCTCAAATGTCCTCACGTTGGTGTGGTGTAGAAGTTTGGAGAGTGGGGTGCCAGCTCAGATGTTGCCTCGTCATCTGATAGTGGTTTAAAATTACGTGGTGTTCTTTCCCTTCAAGATTGATCCCGGACCGTCGTCTTTAGCCCGTTGTGTTGCTCTAGTGCGATGTTAATTAATTACCATTACCCATCTTAAACATTTTTACCTTCAATTTTTTATCACTTCATCGCCTATTTTAGCAAACTTATTGAGTCACCTTGCACTCATTGCCTTTTATCTTTTGACATTACTCAGGTTTTTTAACACATTTGTAATTTATCACATTTTTAATAATATATCAGGACCTCTTTAACTGTACTAATATGAGGATACTCACCTTAGTCAATTCTGTGTGAAAAGATAGAAAACCTTTATGGTTTGTTCGTCAAGGGTCACCCATATGTATTTGTATATTTCATTTTTTAAATAAAACCTTTTTATTTTAAACTGCATCACTTCATCAATTTAAATTAACATCAATGCATTTAATTCTGCATTTTACTTTTCATGATGACATGTTTTTAGGTACTTTTCAGTTAATAGGACACTAGTCGTTATTGTGCACCATATGTGGTAACTTGTTTGTTTCATGTTGCAATTTTTTAGTTAATGAGACATCAGTTATGATTGTGGGTAATAACCGTCAGCACTGCCCGCCACCACCTCAATTCCTACTTAATTGAATTTATGTTGTGTAAATTACAGGAGAAGACGCAGTTATTTTCGGCGATGTTAAAGGTTATCGGTAGCTTTATGCCTCCTGTGTAATCTGAAATTGTGATAAAATTCATTTCGTTATTTGTGAATTTTTGTATTTATTTTGACTTTAATAAACTAGTCATTTCTTCATGAAACTATATCTTTGGGGTTGCCATTCCTATCATTCTTATGTCTAGTTAAATTTCACACCAACATTTTAAAATAAAATGGAGGAACCTGTGAATCAGGTTGTATTAAGGAACATGCAGATTTAGTTCAGCTATCTGCTTGCTCATTTCCATGGATCCCACAGTTGCATATTCATAAATATTTATGGGATTAGTTGATACTTTGTGGGTGAGTATAGTAAACAAAAGGAGTAAAATCAATTTCATCCATGTTTCTTTAATTTCAAACATGTTAGCATTTTAGACTTAATTTTGTACATAATTCGCTAACTCACTTTATTATGTGAATATCTTTGTAATCTATAGAAACAAATTTCTGATTTCCTTTTTTAATAAATTTTGTTTTTTTCTACAGCCATTTGATCATCAAAAGAAAATTGCAAAGTATTATTGGGCTAGTGCAGTAAGTTCCTTATTTTAATTAATTTTCCTGGACTTTTTACGTGTGTAATTTTTGTTTTAAACCTCTTGGACATAACTTACAGTTTTTCAGAACTTAGATCCAACATCACAACAGTGTCTTGTTCAAAAATTTCTCGTTATTAGAGTATATCACAGCATATTTAAGTCGGATTTCTGCAAATATTTATTGTTTTTGCTGTTATATGGACCAGTTTCATTTTTTCACAGCTAAAGAATTGTGAAAACAAGGCACTGTTTATGCAAATGAATGTGTTTACAGCTAATTTGATAGGGAAATAAAAACACACACACATGATATCAAGAAATTAGAACTCTTGATTTTTACAATGTTTTAAAACTTATATTTCCTAAGAACCATTTTATATTTATCCAGACATGACATGTTTGCTTGCATGATCAGATATGGATGTTCTATAAAAGCAGAAAATATGATTTATAGAAGTCATTCTTTTCTTGTTCCTACAGTTTTTGTTCAGAATTATGATGTATTATATTAAGTGTAGTGACTGATTTGTGGTGTAGGAATTGTCCTTTACATTGACTTCTGAAAACAGTAGGCAAACAACACATTGGTGGTAAAGAAACTTGATTAAAACCAGCCTAGCTTTATAAATTCTAAGAAATAAATTGAATTGTCTTGCCTGTACACTGATGACCCAAGAGGTGGCCATCAATCTTTCATCATGTCAGAATCAGTAATCTACTATTATAAAAGGAAGTCTGTGTGCAGTGTCCAGACGAATCTATAGAACTTACAGCCATGAAATTCGGCACACAGGTAGTCCTAAAGGTGACTGAATGTCCTTCGAAGCCCGAATTTTAAAATTTAATCTAGAAAATATTTTAATTAATATTTTGTGCTGCGTGTGTAGCCCCTCCTCCACTATGATGTATCTGTGCAGACCAACCGATCTAACAGATACTTATCGTGCATGCTCTCTTCACTAAAAACACCCCTCCTCACATTAAAATGATGGTGTAGTGGGTAAAGCGACTTACTGAAGTCGCGATTAGTGCTATGGATGGAGACCTCCTGAGTTCAAACCCGGCCGACGGATAATTTTTATTTTTCGCCTCTATATTTTTATAAATAGTAAATATACTCTAATCCTTCCAATTTTTTCTGTACTTTTACTTTATCCTTTGATTTTTGGAATTCAACACAATTATTTTTAAAAATTTAATTGATTTTATGCAGCTTTTTCAATTCTGAAACTGGTTTCTCTACATTGTCACTGTTTTGTCCTTTTTCATACCACCAATGAAAAGCAAACCACTGAAGCTCCATCCCCTATATGTTCGACTCCAAGTTCCTACCATCAAGAAATTTTCTGCAACTCAGTTAATAAATTACATGAAATGAAGTATCAGTGTTTATTACTGTTGAATTTGGTTTTGATTTCGCTGACATTGTGATTCATTTAGGTTGTTTGTCATAATCAGTGAGGTAACAAGACTTTAAAAGCATAGCGTTAGATTTAAAGATTGAATCACATTTTTATTTCAGTAGTAGTTTTTCATAACTTACTTTTGAATTTGTATAATTTCTGTATTTGTATAATACAAATCTATTGACACTACATGTGACAGATGAGGCTGTGAACTACACAACAGTTTTCGAACACATTGGAACCATCTGAAGTACCCTCGCACATATTACATCTTGAAATTGGGGCACCGGTTATGCTTCTCGGAAATCTGCATCCATCTCACTCTGCAATGGAACAAGACTCAAGAAACTGATGCCGAATATTATAAAACCACCATCATGACTGGACATGCCGCAGGCGAAGACGTATTCATTCCTAGGATCCCAATCATCCCTTCGGATCTCCCATTCCAATTTAAATGACTTCAGTTCCCTGTTCGTTTAAGTTTCGCCATGAGCATCAGCAAGGACAATCGCTGAAAGTTGTAGGATGATCTCATTAAACCGTGTTTCTCCCATGGTCAACTGTATGTGGGTTGTTCAAGGGTTGGAAAGCCGAGAATCTTTATATCCTAGCTCCAAATGGAAGAACATTCTACACAGTGTATCGTGAAGCTCTCTAAGGAAGAATCAGTGAGGTGGAAGGAATTAGGCGATATGGCTGTGTCATGTCAGGTGGTGGTGGGATTCATTCTTAAAATTATTGTTTTTTCTTTTTAATGTTTTCAGAATCAGAACAAACAAGAATGATGTCACGGGCAACACCGTGTTGGTGCTGCTAGTCTTATATCTGAGAGAATAGATTTTATATAGCTTTGGACAGCACAGAAATAGCCTATTCCGAGCTAGTATAACTTCAAGATAAAAGAAAACTAGAAATTTAAATAAACACTATTAAAGGTGCTGCCACAATGAGTCAATATTTAAGTCAGAAAATTTATCAAGATATTTTACAAAGGGATTGTGAACTTGGGGTCACCAAATTGAAAAAATCATGTAGAACAGTACTCTACTAATTCACTCGATATATCCACAATCCATCCAAATAATATTTTCTTTCTATGATGTTTTTAAATTTAAGCTAGATGAGAACTGATTTATTTTATGTGTTGCCCAGCCAATAATATATATTGCTTATAGTATTGTGTAATCTTATAAATTTCCTAACAATGAAATTTTCTACACATGTTTTATAAATTTGATGGCATTCATGTCAATTTGATATTAATATACCATGATTTTATTTTTAATGTTTCATCTTGAAAAACAGACTATCTATTACTTCTGTTCTATTCAATTCCTTTTTACTCTTTGTTATTCAACATTTCTTTTTAATGTCTCACACGGATGCTTGAATTGTAGGACATGATAAAAGCTGCCATTGATGAAAGCCAAAAAGTACGAACTGAGTGGGAGAAAAGACCACTTTCTGAACGTATAAAACTCTTTTTAAAAGCAGCCGATTTGGTCAGTGGCAAATATAGAATGGATCTGAATGCAACAACCATGTTGGGACAGGTAGAGTTGAAATATTATCTGATTATTTAATGTGAAAGTAATTTGATGATCCTGATGTAATACATAGTTTCTTTGTGTACTGCTGTAAGACTTAAAAATAGTGAAAATTTTCATGCAGAAGCTTATAAGAGTTCTTTTTCTGCAGTAATTTTAAACTTCACTTGTCACCATATCTTGTTTACCTAATCTTGTGTGAATATAGCATGATGATTTTAGCATTCAAACCTTTTTAATGATTTGACTGTTTATCAAATTTTTATCGCAATTCATTGATGAACTTTAAAAGTTTGATTGTTACTTTTAATCTAATCGCTAATACACATGTCACAGAAATCGACGTTATTTATTGTCAAATGGTAACAACAGATGTAAACAATATAGAATCAACTGTTGCGCAGGATTCATTTGCCAAGTTTTCCTCTTAATTTTAATATGCTTGATTTGATCTATGGAGCTGCATAATATTGCTAAAACTATACAGAAGTACTCACAGCTCCAATGGAATTCTTCAGCAGTCTGATTACTGAGAGCAAACTGGAAGGAAGAAATCAGTGCAGAATAGAAAATATGAGGGAAAATTGCTTTAACATAAAAAATGCTTAATTCCCTTTGAACAAGGAAATGGGATGCAGTTGGAGTAGACATTCTGAATTTAATTTTGGTAACATGTGCTTTTTGCCATGCCGTTCATTAAAAACTAGCAGAATTACCCGGCATTACTCGGGTTGAATTGGTTAACTAACGTCCGCTTTCTTTAACAAATTGTAATTCCTATTCATCACATGTAACAACTACCACTTTCAATAAAGGTACACAATTGTTAAATACACAATTTCACAAATGTAAATAAATGTATTGGGATGTTGAATAAGTTCTCGCTGTTTTCCAACAAATGGCGTTACCGGAACTGGTTGCGTTAGTTTATGATAGTGACGCATCTATTTACAAGTACTATAAGCAAGCTTGAAATCCAGTGTATGTTATTTCTCGGAAGTGCAAACAACTTTATTTTTCATTGCGTTAAATATGTCAAATTTCGTGCCAAAGAAAGAGTATTTGCGGGGAATTTTACTGCACTATTTTATTCAAAAAAATCTGCAGTTGAAGCTCACAGAATTCTTGTTGAGACTTACGGCGACCATGCTCTGTCTGAAACAACTTGTAGAGATTGGTTTAGATGCTTTAAAAATAATGATTTTGATCTTGAAGATAAAGAACGCTCTGGCGCACCGAAGAAGTTTGAAAACGAACAATTGGAAGCATTACTTCATGAAGACTCATGTCAAACGCTAGATGAACTTGCAGAATCATTAGAAGTTGATCACACAACAGTTTCGAAACGTTTGAAAGCATTAGGAATGATTCAAAAGCAAGGTCATTGGATGCCGTACGAGTTGAAGCCGAGAGACGTCGAACGGCGTCTTTTCACCTGTGAACAACTGCTTCAACGGCAGAAAAGGAAAGGATTTTTGCATGGTATCGTAACTGGCGATGAAAAATGGATACACTACGATAACCCTAAGCGTAGAAAATCGTGGGGTAAACCCGGCCATCCATCAACATCTTCAGCAAAGCCGAATATCCATGGTTCCAAGCTTCTGCTCTGCATTTGGTGGGATCAGCTGGGTATAGTTTATTATGAGCTGCTCAAACCAAATGAAACCATCACGGGAGATCGCTACAGACTACAATTGATGCGATTAAGCCGAGCATTGAAGGAAAAACGGCCACTATACGAGCAGAGACACGACAAGGTCATTTTGCAGCATGACAACGCTCGGCCACATGTTGCAAAACCGGTAAAAACCTACTTGGAAACGCTTAAGTGGGAAGTCCTACCCCACCCGCCGTATTCACCAGACATTGCCCCTTCCGACTACCACTTGTTCCGGTCGATGACGCATGGCCTGGCTGAGCAGCACTTCAGTTCTTATGAAGATGCCAAAAATTGGGTCGACTCTTGGATAGCCTCAAAAGACGTGTCGTTTTTCCGAAGTGGAATTCAAATGTTGCCAGAAAGATGGGGAAAAGTAGTGGCTAGCGATGGACAATACTTTCAGTAACATGTTTTTTAATGATTTTTTAAAATAAAACATTAATTTTCACAAAAAAACAGCGAGAATTTATTCAACATCCCAATAATATTTTACATTTTTGTAGAATTTGAATTTTTAGTAAGACAGAAAAGGTCTAGAGTGTGCCAATGTTACCCAGAATGCATAGAATAGTTCAAAGTATACATATAAATGCCTTGTATTTCATTTAAAAACAGAAGTGTTTTTCAAAATTATCATACAATGATTAAAAATGTTTTTAAAACTAATTAAACCACTTACCTTAATTACAGTTATTGAAAGAAAAACATCAAATTAAAAATCCAGAAATACATCTTAAAACAGATTTTTAAAAAGCTTTGAATGAAAAGTGATGAATGTTGTTTTTTCACTACAAAATCGATTCTTGGAATATAATGGACCCAAATTTAAAAGGAATAAATGGACAAAAAAAAAAAAAAAAAAAAAATACCAAGGCTGCCATATTAGCTACCAGTCCTATTTTAAAAGGTTTTGTTCTGTATATTTTATTTATAATGTTTCATTATTTTTGTCGTCTGTCCCAAATATTCAGATTTTTTTATATTTCGTAAAGAAAAAAATATGGGTAAAAATAAATAAAGTATTAGAATTTAAATTCTGTATAAAATAGTTTTGGGGAAAATATTGATTTTCCAAAACTGAAATTATGGCTGATTTAAGTATAGTTACTCGGATGTTTTAGCATAAAACTTGTCTAAATATGTAAGCAAAGGAATGTAGGTACCTTGAGATACAAGTCCCCAACATACGAGTTTTTTTAGATATGAGCCGTCACTAGGTCGATTTTTTGCCTTGAGTTGCAAGCCAGAATTTGAGACAAGAGCCTGCTTCGGTGATGTCACAACCACCACTCCGCTTAGATTCCCGTCTTGCACATCGTTAGTTCACATGTTTACCTCACCCGGTGACAGTTAACATGTGTCACAAAATCAATACATTTTTTAATTTAGTTTGACATTTATTGTCAACTGCCACAGAGAGACCAGAGTCCCTTTAATTTTTCTTTTTTCCGACCAGATGCGTCAATTCTAAAAACGAAAAAATGGGGGTGGGGGGGTACAGTTATGTAACTAATTTTTTTCGTATAACCATGAGTTCAAAGGTGAGTGTAAAGAACAGTGGTGAGAAAAGGAAAAAGTAATATCCATGGAATTAAAGAGTGAGATAATATGCAAACATGAACAAGGCATAAGAGAAATGGACTTGGAAATACCATGCGATCGCACAACTACGATATGTGCCATTCTGAAGCAGAAGGACTTGATAAAGGCTATAATTCCAGCTACAATATTTGTTCATTATAAATACATTATTATAAAAAAAATTTATTGTGTTTTTGGGAGGCTGGTACGAATTAATCTAATTTCAATGGAGAAAATTGATTTGAGTTACAAGCATTTTGTCTTACGAGCTCGGTGATGGAATGAATTAAACTCGTATCTCAAGGTACTACTGTACTTTTATTTCAGTTAGTGTTATGAAATCCATTTTTGTGAATGTGGATACTATATTCATTATAAATTGAAATAAGATATGAAATGTGAGTAAGGAATTGCTATCAATAAATAGAGTTAAGCAATTGAGAAAGTTTACAACAAATGCTATGCACTGGTCTGCACATAATTACCACATCTTGTGTATTGAAAATATACAAGGTATGACAATTTAATTCCTGGAATGCATCCATGAAAAAATTGTTCAGATTGATATTGTCGCCTTGGAAGTAGTCTCCTTGTGATCTATACACTGGTTTAGATGGTGTTCCCATTTTATGCTGGGAAAGAAAAGCTGCCAGAAAATCTCTTAGCAATCATTAATGTTAAGAACAGGCAGAACTTGTAATTAATATTTTGGCCATAACCTCACAATAAGTTCACTGGCTTGGTGCATTGTCCTAACTGTCCACTTGTCAGGCCACAATTCAGGTCTTTTCCTTCAAATGGAATCTCGTAATTTTTTTAGCATCTCTAAATAGCATTTTTGGTTGATCACATTTGCTGTTCCACCACTCTATTCACGTTTGCATCCGTCATTTTTGGTTTTGGCTCTCCACTTCTAGGGTTTACACCTTCTCACTCATCTTTGAATCTCTTTAGCGACTCAAAGACTTTCTTAAATCATATCCACTTTCATCAGCTGTTTTGACAATTTTCATGCAAAATTTGATGTTAACTATGCTTTAAAATTTGATCACTTATTTTTACATCAGTTTATGCACACATGAGTTAAAACTTGTACAAACACAATTACTCTCATGATTCTTACCAAATCAAACTGCCACCACTGACCATTCCAGGAATTAAACTGTGACACCTCAAACTAAGATATTTGGTTGTCTTATGTATGCAGTTGGACAGAGTTGGTATTATGTTAGTGAGCATGATTATTTGAGTAATATCATTCAAGCAATGTTCTATTTTACCTAGCAAAGGGTGTAACTAATTACCCTTGTTTATTTAGGCGAAAAATATTATACAGGCTGAAATTGATGCTGCAGCAGAACTAGCTGACTTTTTTAGGTTTAATGCATATTTTGCCAAAGTAAGTTATTTTATTTCTAGATTGGAAATTATTTTCTTTGAAATACATCGTTCACACTTTTCCAAAACAGTTTTAAGTAATAAACTAATGTACTATTAAATGTATAGTACTGCATTAGATTATTTCAGGGTTTCTACGATCCTTTAATCCATAATTTTGCTTTATTTTACTAAAATTCATGGCCCTTTTTTCAGTTTTTAGACTAGTAAGTAATGAAACTTACAAATGTAAAAAATTAACATTTATCAATATAAACTGGTCAAGTAATCATTGTATTGGGTTGTAAACAGTTTCCAGCTTCTTTAAAGGAAGATACTGTGATCCTAAGCTGACTTAAATACCCCTTAGTGCTGTGACTGAAAGAATATAGCCTAAAGAAAGAATGTACACTATTGTGGTGAAGATTCCATGCAGTGATACCATGAGAATATGTAAGGAAAGGTGCATATAGTATTTCTATTTGAATGGCGTAAAAATTATTGAAGCACTTAGAAAATTATAAAACAACATTCAACAGTTTTGGCAATGAAATTATCTGGCAGAGTACATGCTATAAGTGGTAAAAAATTTTACTCTAGTGTAACTTAATTTATCTGATGCTCCCAGAAATGGAAGACCCAGTAAGGTTGATGCAATGCAACACATGCTATCGACCAAGCTGTATCCAATACGATAGCTGACAGACGAATTAAAGATTTCGCATTGTATCTGACCTTTAATAACTGACTTCAAAGGTTAGGATACTCCTCTAAACTGTAAATGGTTTCCGATAAAACTCCAATGTTTTGTCAGATTCAGTACTGCTCTATGTTACAGGGAAAAACTTAAAAAATGTATGCATCTTCAGTGACGTAAAAAAAGTTATGTGAAAAAGAACATGGTCAACAACCACAGACAAGAGATACCGAGTTTTTGATGGAATTGCTGCAGTATGATTCACCATGGATTCTTAACCATTAAAAATACTTTAAGAGAAAATTCTTACATCCAAAAGTTTAATTGTCTTCATGCTGCACTACAAAAAAGCACCTATTTTTCCATGATAATACGTCGATTTATGAGCCCAGTAAACAGTTTTAGAATTGGTATGGGGAATATTGGTCTCATTCACATTATTCCCTAGATTTTACCTCATCAGGTTCTGATATCTTTCAATCTGCAATTTTCTTGCCCACAAAACTTTGTTAGTGGTGGCATGAAATGTTGTCTGGATGGCTTCAACTCCCTCTCACCAAACTTCTATTTTTATAGAACATTTGAACTCCTAGATCAGTGGAATATGATCATAAGTTCCACTGAGCTCATGGTACTTTTAATTTTTATATGCAATTACCATCTGGAGAAATATGTGCAATTTTTTTTTTAAGCTTGAAAAATGTGCTTCCATATTTTCCAAAATCTTTACAACCTAATAAATTTCCTTCTAAAACCTATAACTATAAAGCTGTCCTCTGAAAGCTAAGATATGAGCCTTTTTTGTTTCTTTAAAATTTGTGAACCATGCAAGCTTTCATTCATATCACATTTCAGTCGTTAATGTGGATAATGTGTTTTCATGAACCCCAATATGTTTTCTAAATCTAACTAACCCCCAACTACCTATTATATAGCTGCAGAGTAGTGTATTTTACTTGAGATATCAATTCTCACTGCTACCCAAAACTTTATCAATCAATCGTTTTGCTCTAAACGAAGCTTGTTGACTTAAATGGTTTCACACTCCTGAATTCTATCGTGTATTTTACTTTGTAGAGTTTCCAGTAAAATAGTTCGATTAAAAAAATTTTGAATTTGAAATTTAAAGTATTTTGTTGTATTTCCCAAATCTTGTATTGTATCTTGTATCACACACAGCTAAAACATGTGCAAACTAGGATTTCTTAAATGTTATTTAGATATAATTTTCTGCTATTATAATCTATTTGTTAACAAAGTTCTTTTTATATTTTTATGGCTGTGCCCCATAATTTGAAACATCTAAACATTGTCTAATTATGCATAATTCTTTATACTTATGAAATTACAATAATTGTATAATAAAACATGATATTGTAACTTTTTATAATTGCATAAATTTTGCTATCAAGAAATCCATAATTTTGAATATTTTTCTTTCAGGAATTGACACATTATCAACCACTTAGTCCTGAACCAAATGTAACCAAAAATTCATTTCGCTATCGTGGAATTGAGGTGAGAGTTTAAACTACATACTCTATACAAACTAGTTCTTTAAACTTGTCAAAATTTTAACATGTTTGTAATGTATTTTCAGGGTTTCATTGCTTCTATTTCCCCATTCAATTTCACAGCAATTGGAGGAAATCTTGCATCTGGGCCTACTTTGATGGTACTCGTAATTTTCATGCATGATGTCAAAATATTTTTTAATTTTTGTATTTATATTTATTATGTAATAAACTTTTTCAATTCAATAATTAATCGAATTGAGTTCAAGTTAATATTGTAGTTGTAAACTTATAAAGCATTTTACAAATTTAATATATTGCAAGTTCACATGAAAATGGATTTGATTCAATGTGGATATTTTTATAAAACAATGTAGTTTTACTTATTTTTTGACTTGTGTCTCTAGGGAAATGTGGTTATTTGGAAACCCTCTGACACTGCTATACTTTCCAACTACATTATTTTCAAGATACTCAAAGAAGCTGGATTTCCTCCTGGGGTTATTAACTTCATCCCAGCTGATGGTCCTGTATTTGGTGATGTTATAACAACCTCACCTCATCTTGCTGGCATTAATTTTACTGGGAGTCTGGCGTAAGCTAATTACATTTTATATTTTTGCTGTATGCTGTTATCAAAAGTATTAGAACTTAAATGTGCTGGCATACTTTTCATCCATTTTTCATCATATATGTCCTATATGAATAAATACATTAGTAGTTTGATATAGAGTTGTTAGTAAAGAATATTCTCTGAGAACGATAATATTCTTCAAACATTAAAATTGGGAAAATATTCGAGAATTTTCTATTTAAAATCTCATTTTTCAGGAAATTGTAATTTATTGATTGCAGAAATGAACCTGAAGTTTATATTATGTATCATTCGCTATATATATGCACTGTTGTATAGAAACTATTTATAAATAGTTTTTATTGAAAACCATGATGCAATTTTCATATATTGATAATACTGCTGCCATGGTGAAGTCTAGAGCTAAGCATCACATACACCCATATTTCTGCATATAATTAACAGCACACATATTAAACATTTGTTGAGAATATATTAAAAATGAACTCTGAGTGAAACTAAAAATAACTACACATATTGTCAAAGAAGTAAATATTTCACACTTCAAACAAAATTGTTGAAAAGCGCAGAATGCAAAAATATCTGAAATGTTCACTCTTTCTTAATTTCTAATATTTACCACATTTTTAGACTTCTGATTTTTTATGTATTCATTCTGTGGTTAAAAAAATATTACATGGCATTTTTTATGGCTTTCGGTGAAAATTCTCAATTATTCTTTTGGAGAATATTCTCCAAATGATTATTATCATCGAGAGATTTATATCTTTAGTTTCATACTCTAAAAACTTCTGTAAAGAGTATTTTTTAATATTCTTTGTTATTAATTTTTAACATTTAATCATATTCACATGAATTACTTTTAGGACATTTAAACTATTGTGGAAGCTGACTTCAAAAAATATCGATGTGTATAACAACTTTCCTCGAATGGTTGGAGGTATGAAAAATTTTAATTTTATGAAAATTGATTACTGAATTTGATGGTTCACATTTATTTTGAAGAATTTCATAACAGGTTTCCCCATTTCTTTTGCCCTGAAAGATTATGCATGATAACTTAATCTATTCCCACAATGTTTCAAATTAATCCTAAATTTAGACCTTAATAACTTTTGTTACATTATCACATTTCACTTTGTAATATTAATTTTCTAAAAGTTTTATTTCTTTCGTTACATTAAAAATGTTTAAATTTGATAATAGTTTTATTATTGGTTTTGAATTTTATGCATTGATGAGTATCAAATACACCATTTCTGATTTCTAGAATGTGGAGGCAAAAATTTCCATTTTGTGCACAAATCTGCTGATGTCCAGACAGTTGTAGCTTCTTCAATAAGATCAGCATTTGAATACAGTGGTCAAAAATGCTCTGCCTTAGATCGTATGTACGTGCCTGAAAGTTTGTGGCCTCAGGTAAGGATTTTGCAAAATTTTTGTGTGCTTTATGAATGCTTTTCAGAATCAAACATGTTTAAATTGATATTAAACTGTCTCAATAGATTATGAACTTTTTCATTTACTGAAAATGGTTTTATTTTAAACTATGCACATGTTATCAACACTAATTTTCCATCTCATGTAATGATTGGTGCGCTAATACTTCTATTTGAGTTTTAGCTAATTAATAACCAATTTACAGATTAAAAAGGGCTTGCTGGAGCTAAGAGATCAAATCAAAGTAGGGTCTCCTTTAGAACCTGAAACATTTGTATCAGCAGTTATCGATGAGCGAGCTTTCAAGAAGATTAAGGGTTTTGTTGATCATGCCAAGTCATCAGCAGACTGTACTATACTGGCTGGAGGAAAATGTGATGACAGGTAAGTTATGAAAGTTTTGTCATTGGATTGATATGGGTTCTAAATTTTTTAAACGTATCAGTGCAAAAACCAACCTGGGCATTAATTCAGATCATCTGTTTTAATTTTGAAGATGTTTAATGAGAAAATCTAAACTTTCTTACTTTATTCAGCAGTGTTATTTTAATTGCTTCTAATAATCAAAGCCTTGCTGTTGATCTTCCACCTTAATAGATCCAAATATTTAGAACATGAAATAGATCATAAGCATATTTGTAAAGTGAGACAACAATTTTTATGTACTGTTAAACCTACATTGCAAATCACCTATTATATGTACCAGTATCCATTATTTTCTGTATTAAAGACATTTTTTCATCATTACTCTGAAATTCACTTGTAATTGTGGAACATCTTTAATGAAACACAACTTGTCCCATGTACAGGTTATAGTGTAAAAGATTTTTTGCATTACTAAATTCAATAACTCTTCACTGGACCCTTTAATGAAAATACAAATTTCTTACACAATTTAGATTTAAAAAAATAGTTTAAGAAATTTCTTATTTGGTTGCCTTGGTTGAAAAATTAATGTTTTCTTCCAATGCATTCTGCCATCCCTCTTTTTTTCCATTCATGACATTTTTTACTTAAAGTCTTGTGTTTGCTGCAACTTGTCCAAATATGGCCCTTGTGCCATACAACTCCAAAATGACCAACCCAATGCCCTGTCAATTGAGCATTATTCGTCATTACTCTACAAGGGTGGATATGTAAACCACTTGGTGTTTACTGGTGGGTGGGTTCATTTTATCTCATGCACAAACATTGTAAGCAGAACCCCTTTATAGAGGCCTCATTCACTCCAGGACAGACATCCATGCTTTGTCCGGGCCATTGTAGCCCAGTAGGTATAACAGCAGATTATCAACCAGAGGGTTGCAAGTTTGAAATTCGATCCGAATTCTGGATTCAAATCAGGAACCTTTCAATCCCGAAGCCTGTATCCTAACCATTAGACCAATTGGTCAGCAGATATTTAATGTACGTACTATTATGCCTCATAGAAAGATGTTAATGCTTTTGTTATTTAAGTTAACAATTAACCGAAGAAATTTGACCAATTTTGTTGTGGATTTTGCTATTAATTTTAAAATTGCTAGAAAAAGTTTTGTTTTTTGTGTATATTTTTGAAACAATATTTATAATGTTCTTTTACAGTACTGGATATTTTATTGAACCTACAATCATTGAAACCAAAAATCCTCGTGATTTGACTATGCAAGAAGAAATATTTGGACCGCTGTTAGCTATTTATGTCTACAAGGATAGTGCAGTAGAGGAAACTCTTGCACTTGTTAAGGATAATAAGTATGCTTTAACTGGTGCTCTATATGCTCAGGACAGGTAATAAAATATTGATAACTTGCCATTAATTAACCTAAGTGTTTTTGCAGTGCTTAAGTAAATGCTTATAATTATTGTATATTCTGGAAGTCGAAGCAGTTTCTAAAACTGAAATGTTTTTAAATAAAAATTGCAACAAACATTCTTAATTAGTTTTTAAATTTTAGCAAAATGTATGGAGGGCTGTTTAAACCCAAATTTTTCAATAATACCGATTTTGAAATTTGGATAGTCTGCTCTTTTCATGATAGCTATCATTTTTGTTTCAACTCCCATTAGAAGTTTGAAACATACAAACCTTTTTTATAAATTCAATTAAATAAACTTCAATTTTCTCAAAATGGACATTTTCTACCTTGATGTATTGTATCATAGATTATAATGGAAGTGACCTTTCAGTTATAATTTGAAGTAGTTCATTGTTCCCAAATTTGAAGAAAAAACAGCTTTGGGATTTCTAGTTAATTTTTGATATTTAATAAATGTTAATGGAATACTAAACTTTACTTTAGTATATAAGTAAATGTCTATTGTGTATACAAAAAAAAAATTTCAAACTGGTATCTTGAGTAGAATATGCAAATTTAAATCAGTAATTTAAATTTTTCGTTGTTAAAGTTTTATAATATTGAAATTGGAATAACCTGAGACAAGATATATATATCCACATTACTTAACAAATTTGTTAGCACACCCCAGGAATGGTCTTTTTCTCAACTGAAGATCATCTGCTTGGATGGAAACATTCTCTAGAAATATAACAGTTATTGATTGAGATAACAATGACAACTAATAAATTCCTTTCCTTGTCTAATGACCAATAGGTGTCATTCACAAACATTCATCAGCAGCTGTATTTTGTATCACTTAGAGCCATACATCAAACAACATGGGTTTGACCTGTTTTGACACCTCCTTCCACGTGATTATCTACGATACTTGAACTGATCCTTTGCTCATGAGATTTGATTTTTCCAATAAAGAAATCAACCTTTTTTTTATGTTACAAACAAGCCATGATACTAATGGGCCAAAAAGAATGTCACATTGTAGTGTGAATAAAATACAAATTGAATTTTCAGATTGTTATTTGATGACAACTTACACTTTTTATGAAAAATCAGTAGATTGCCAATTTGGCAACCACTGTTTTATTATCAAGTGAAATTTTCCATAATAATTTCACTATTCGCTGTAATAAAAAGCAAAAATTTGTAAACATGGAAAATCAGTAATGGTTGTCGTCTCTGCATTATCTAAAGTAACAGTTCAGAAATTCATTCTTTTTGCACACAGCTGCGTCATGATTTAATAATGACTCTGCTGTCTTACTAGAATCTAAATTTGTGGAATATGTGGGAGAGATTTATTTTTCCTCAAAAGGAAAGCAAAAAGTATTTGCATGTGCCTTGAATTTCATAATTACAGCAATCAGACCAGATGAAGTTGAAAATCAGAGTATTTCTTTTCAAGCTCAATGATTCCTTTCCCAAATACTATGGTCAATTAAATAAGCTAGTAAGATAAATGCCCTTATTAATTTACTTTTTAAACATTTTGTTGGAAATAATACTCATTTTCTCTTCCCCTACGTTTACTGTCTGACGTCCGCCCACGCATTACGTCATTATTGTTGATGTCACTAACCACTTGCATCATCCTCAGTTGCTGCTGAGTTCTTATCAGAGGGAGTCTAAAAGTAGGCACTCCCTGATTCCATGTTTATTATTTTTGTATTGTTTTATTATTAATTATTCGTTTTAAATAAAAGTAATGTTTACCTTTGTTGCCACTCACTCTGCTAACCCAACACATTTGTGTCCAGTGTTTGGTACTTTCAAGCTCAGATCTACCAACTGTTACAACTTTATCTTATCTAATTTAGAATCTTGTTTCTGTACAAAAATACAAATTTGCTACTTAAGTTGAATTTTAAAACGCCTATTATGACCTTTCTTTTTAGAGAGAAGTAAATGAAATATTGCCAAGATAATTATTAATTTGTTTCTTAAATTAAATTTTAATATTTTCCCATGCAAAAAGAATGAATTCCTGAACTGTTGCCTTAGATAATGCAAATACTAACCATTACAAATTTCCCATAAGTTTTATGAAGTTTGCTTTTTATTACAGTAGACAGTGAAATTATATAATTATAGAAAATTTCACTTAGTAATAAAATGGTCAAGTCACTAAATTGGCGACTTACTGTGATTTTTCATAAAATGTCCACCAAGTTAACAATTTATAATGATCTGAAAATTCCAATCCTGATTTTATCTTCATATCAATGTGACATTCTTTTCAGCCCATTATCATTTTATTATTGAAATTGCATCAAAATTCAAGCTTAAAATAGGAAAAATGTTAGGCAGGGATTCATTAAATTTCGTTTTTTGCAATTTTTATACAAATGAATATTTTCTAGTTACTGTATTTCATTACAAGACTCAATGTACCAATAAACTGAATGCTGTATTATACTTAGATAAGTAAATGCGTAAATAAGCAATCCACATATCTGAAAATGTGCAAATTTTAATAACCTACTTCATTTAGATAAATATGGTTTCCTTACAGAGACTTCTTGGAACATGCAACAGAATATTTGAAGATGGCAGCTGGAAATTTCTACATCAATGATAAATCTACTGGCTCTGTTGTTGGACAACAGCCATTTGGTGGTGGACGTCTCTCAGGTTAGAATGAATGTTTTATTACATAAGTTATTGCCCTACAAATTTGTAGGCTTTCTAAATTTGCTGGTTTATCAATCAAAGTAATTAAACTTAATCAAATTAAAAGTTCTATAATTATGGTCTAATCTTCCAATTGTATATTTATTTTATATGAAAATAAAAATTTCTTTATGTACGTCGGAAGTCTTCCTCTATGTATTAATGTTTAAAATAATTCAGTTTCAGAAACTGCACTAAAAAGCCTAACATTTAACGTGTTTAAACTGAAAAGGGAATTTAAATTAAATAAATCTGATTCATCCAACGTTTAAAAAAAAATTTAATTATTTTTTCATACCCTGACATAAAAATGGTTTATTTGGCTCAATTTAAATGAGAATGCTACTATTTGTTTACAGTGGTATGTTTAGTTAAGTACTATAATCCTGCGAGTTAGTATCTGGGTCATGTGGTTTTGAGTGAGTCTAATCTTTCAGTCAGGGGTGCAAGTTAATTGTAAACACTGCATTCCCACAATTGGCATATGTTGCATAGTTTCTGATTCATGGTTTATCTTTTGATGCCAGTAGAGTTGGGATCACCTATTTTGATCGCCATACATGCTTTTGATTGTGGCAGCCCTTCTATAAGCTTAACTACCTTTCAACAAATGGAAGGGTCATGTTGCTTCTCACTGGAGCCACACTAAATAAGTGCTTCTACCAATTATAACAATAATGGAAATGCAGGTTATGCATTAAAATAATATTCTTTTATTTTAAAATTTAAATTCTTTTGTGAATTTCGAATATCTGTTCCATGCTTAATTCGCACATTTTGTGTTGTAGCTGATTCATTTATATCTGGGCAACAAGCTTTTAAAATAAGACTATTGTCCTACTAATTGTAAGAATTTATTCTGGTGAGCTATTTAATAAATGCTTTGAGAGTTGAGTCTTGTAAGTTGAATTACCAAGTATGAAGTGGTTTTCTAGTCTAATAGATTTGTATTTTTATTCCTCCTACTCATTGACCTCACCTCCTAACTGGTCATAGTACTTGCATGCACCCAGTAGATCATGTGTTCGAGTCCCTGTAAATAAGCACATGGATATTGGTAATTGTGGCCTCGAACATCCTCACGTTGCCGTTGTGTGGAAGTTTGGAGAGTGAGGTGCCAGCTCAATGGTTGCCTCATCATCTGACTGGTTCAAAATTATGTGTTGTCCTCGATCTTTCCCTTTGTGATTGATCCTGAACCGTCGCCAATAGCCCGTTGTGTTGTTCCAGTGCAACGTTAATTAAAAATACATAACATGTAGTGTCCATTTCCTCTTAGTACTGTGGAAGGCCATTGGACTTTTAAAAACCATAGACCTCCATCAATAGACCACTTATCCGAGTAACAATTGTTTCATGGCCTTGAGGTTTTACAACAGTACAAATAAGTGAATTCCTCAACTGAACATATTTTATTTGTTCAGTTGAGGAATTCACTTATTTGTACTGTTACTAAAATTGTCAGGGTTATGGAACTGCTTTTTGTATTTTACTTTAATATTGTATGATTGACAGCATTTACTTTGTTATGGAACACTTCATGCTCATGTCTCTAACTTGTTGTAGGAACGAATGACAAAGCAGGTGGTCCTCACTACATGTTGAAGTGGGCTTCTCCGCAAGTTGTGAAGGAAACTTTTGTTCCATTGCCCGAATGGAAATACCCATACATGACAGCATAATTTGTTTTAATTTCTTGTTTTTCTATAAAGATATGTATGTATTGATGTCTTCCAACAGCAAAAATATTTTACAAAAATATGTTTGTAAACTACTGGTGAAGAAACATTTAGAACTGAATTAAACTTAGCTTGCAGAAAAAAATGTTTACATTTTGTGAGAATAGAGGAAAAATTACTTCTCTACAACAGATTAGCGTTTAGATTGCGTAAGTGATACAGTAAATGCTTACCCAACTGTAAAAATATGTAAATTGTATAAATTGTGATTGAAATTGTTATTTGTTAACTAATTTTTCATCAAATTGATACATTGTGTAACATTTTGTTTCAACTGAATTCCTTGTACCATACCTTTTGAAATTGTTTTTAAAGTTTTATATTTTGATTGGGTTGAATCTTAACTCTTAAATACAAGGTTTTGTACTAGGGTTTATATTAAACTTGCACCTGGAAGAGCTTTAATTTCTTGATTTTTTATTAGAACTTTCAATAACAAGCAAATTTATATTTCTTATGATTATCTTCATAAAATGAACTGTAAATTACAGTTATGTCTTACTCATATCTTGTGATCTTCATTTCACTGTGCACAAACTTTCCTAAATGTTAACTGACATTGCGTGATTTGTTTCAAATTTTGGCTTACATTTTTTCCTTTTGAATTATTTAATAGTTAGCTTTTGTTTTTATCAAATTATTTTTCTAACAGATTTTTAAACTTTTGTAGTTGAAAGAAAACAATTTATGATTTTTGAATATATTCTAACTTCTCTCAGGATATAATGCACTATTTTTCTAGTAAATATTTGGGTGCATGTGACATACATGCAGTTAATTCACACCAGTAGTTTAGGATTTATTTCAAATCTCTTATTTAGTCACATTACATTAAAGTGTTGTACACTATTATCACTTATTAAATTTGATACTTTAGAAAAGTCGAGAATATTTTGTGATATTCTTTTAAGCAAGCTCAAAAGAATGATTGCAGAACACTAGTCATCGCAAAAAGTATATAATTTATTTCTTGTGCCACATTTTATGTTTCAGTTGCTTTTTCACTTTAATACGAAATTAAACTCGGTGCTTTTATTATTCAATAAGTTCACTTTCAAAAAATTATTGTGTGAAAGTATATAAACCTTCACTGTTCTTATATCAAATTAAAGTTTCAATTTTGATGTTTTTTTGTTTTATAGAAAATTACCAAACTTTAACATTCATAAAATAGTTTATTGAATCTGATTCATATAATGCATCAAGATCTGATTTATGTATAAGAAATTTGTTTTGTATATACAGTTTATCAATTAAAGGTCCTATTTTGATTGAAATGTGAAATTTATTTGTAATCAGTGTGCCACTTAATTTTACTTACCACTTAAGCTGAATTTAAATATGAGGCACAAACCAATACACACAGACCAATCAGGTGCTGCCATGAGCAGTGAAAATGCTTTGATTGTTTTGCACGTGTCACATTGCACTTCCTATTTGAATTAAGTTTTACACTTAAATTATACACTGACGAGCCAAAACATTATGACCATCCCCACATTTTTCAATGAACTCGTCTGGATGACGTGGAGGGCACGTGATTAAGTGAGAATGGTATTTAACTGCTGCTGGAGAAGGTAAGTAATCATTCTTGCACTTACTTTTGTGAGTGATGGGAAAAGCTGCTGATCTAAGCGAATTTGATAGAGGGAAGATCGTAATGGCCCGAAGACTCGGAACGAGTATCACCGAAACTGCACGACTGGTAGGGTGTTCACGATCTGCCATTGTTAGTATTCATGCAAAGTGGATAAATGATGGTGACACCAGCAGTAGACGCCAAGGTGTTGGTCGTCCACGTGTCATCAAAGAAAAAGGACGTCGGAGACTGTCCCGCTTGGTAAAGCAAAATCCAATACAATGCAGGTCCAAGCGCAAGTGTTTCGGAACACACAGTTCAGCGGACACTGTTGGATATGGGACTGTGCAGCAGACATCCCACTCGTGTGCCTTCGTTGACCAAGCGTCATCGTCAACTACGCCTACAGTGGGCCCGGGAACATCGAGACTGGACCATGGATGAGTGGAAGAGAGTTGCCTGGTCATATGAATCCCAATTTCTCATTCATCACGTCGATGGTCATGTCAGGGTACGCCGTCTACCAGGCAAACAGTTGCTCCCCTCTTGTACAGCAGGTCATACACAAGCTGGTGGTGGTGGTATTATGCTTTGGGGACGTTCTCATGGCGACTCTGGGACCCGTAGTTGTGGTAGAACAGACCATGAACACTGCGAACTATCTGAACATCATTGCGTATCAGTATGACCCTTACATGGCGTCTGTCTTCCCAACTGGAAATGGAATCTTCCAGCAGGACAATGCCCCATGTCACAAGGCTCGGATTGTGTTGGAGTGGTTCGAGGAGCATACTGATGAATTCCACTTAATGTCCTGGCCACCTAACTCGCCAGATATTAATCCGATAGAGCACATTTGGGATGTCATGGAGTGGCAGCTCAGAGCTCAAACACTACCATGTCCGAATATCTCGACTTTGCGTGACCGCTGCTTAGACATTTGGTACAACCTGTCTCCAGTCATGTACCAAGAACTTGTGGCATCTAATGCCCAGGCGACTTGCAGCTGTTTTGCAGGCCAAAGGAGGTGCAACGCGTTATTGAGTAGGTGGTCATAATGTTTTGGCTCTTCAGTGTATAAGCAACTTCAGAATTTTACTTAATGGGTTCGACAAATACTTTAGAAGACATTTCAGTAATTTAACACTTGCCCTTGTGCAAGGCATTTAATTTTGCAGTTGAGTTGAAAAATGAAACAATAAATAATTTGCTCATTTTATTTCAAGATATACCTAAAGCATTCTTATCTTAAACAAAAATGTATATTTTGTCTAAATTATTTCACAACAAATTGCATTCATTGTTAAAGAAATCCTTTTGACAATAAATTAAAATTCTAACACAGTTGCTTAACAGATTTCAAACATTCACTTACCCTAAATAAATTATATATACATTGTTGAAGCCTTGGTCAACTACATTAAAATAATTATTAACTCTGTAAGCAATATCTGGAAATGATTCAATATAACATTTTTTCAGAAAGTCCTAAAAATATTCAGCTAAATATTTTTCTTGTTTACTTAACTGGTGAATGAAAACTACTGGATTTAATATTTGTTAAGGTATGATTCATGCATCATACCTGCCAACCTCCAAGAAAGAAAATCCAGAATTATTTTACAACATAAAAATTAAGGCATCTACTGTCAAAAAATGAGAAATGCCTAAAATAATTCTTGAAATTCAATTTTAAAAAAAAACCTCATATTTAGCTACAATTGCAATAAATTGGGCTTCATCAAAGCAATTCAAAACCAAAAAGTAACCATTCTCTTTACTACTTTTATTTGCTTGGCGGCTGTTGGAACTCGGCGGTACCGATTTGGCGATATTTTACTAAATATACGCAAAAATGAACTTTTACTCGAGGGTTTTAGAGGTAAATTTCTAAGTTTTTAAAAATTAGAGCCAACAACGATCTAGCAACCACTCATTCCGATGTTTCCTTTCATGGTTGCCACGGCTTAGCGTAACTTGAAAATTTTCTACTCAAAGAAAAAGTGGTTTTCTGGAAGAATTGGCAGGTTTGATACAGCCTTCACTTCCGAACAATTCTTTCCTGAGAAAAGGAAAGTTAATAGATTTCTTCAAAATACCCATCTTAGAAGAAGCATTTAATCATTTACCAATGCATATATTTTATTGCTTCCTTTTTTGAATAAAAAGAAATCTACCCCTTTCGCGCAACCCGTTACAATCCAAATTCCATTTTTTGTTTGAGCAAGAGGATGTGTGCATTGATTTAAACCATGTGTTGGGTACCCTTTTTCTTTTAGTCTAATGCTCACAAATTTTAGGTATCTAAATATATCAATAATCGCGTTGAAGTCATGCGAATAGTTCAGAGAAAACATTAAAATTTCGATTGTAGTTTTCGAAGAAATCCTTTCAATGTTGAATTTTTATTACCTAAAGCTGATTAGCACTTGCAATCATAAATTTGAGAAATTAAGGATAGCCATACACACTTGGTTACAACTACCATTCATTACTTTATTTTATTCACAAAGTTACCCAGGAATACTCTTGTTTCCGTACGTTTCGATCGATTAAAGAATTTTTTTGTATACAATATAAGTGGCTACGTACAATTGATCATGTTTAAATACTGGAGTTGGCCAAAAGATTCCAGCCTTTTCCAAAGTTTAGCCTTGGACTCTTGTCATTGCGAACCAATTTTAGGAAATTATTTCCTGTAGTTTATGAAAGGAATTGTTGGATTAGATGGACATAATAGCGCTTCCTGGGGATGAATTTATTAATTTTGAACTGATTGCGCTCATTTCATTCTTGCCACAATCATTATAGAATTCAATTAACTAATCCTCCTTAGAGGTAAGATTTGATTAACATAAAAGTTGTTTCAGAACTAATTTGAGATAGTAAGAAAGATTGAAATTGTTTAGAAACTACATGGTACCTCCGGAACATTCTAGATTCGTATAATTTTCTGGGATATTCTAAGAAACTTCTAGTATTTTCAGGAATTTTCTAGTACTTTCGGGAATTTGGCAGTAGTACTTAATTGTTTGTATTAATAAATTAATTAGTTCTTTAAAATTTTCAATTGCATTCGCCAAATTTGCAAAAAAAAAAACCCACATTTAGTGCCGCTTATGATTCATTAAACTGTTCAAGGAAACAAATGTGACCTTACACAAATAATGATTTATAAATAGGAATATGAGAACATGAAAACTTCCGATGCAAGAAATCGATATTTTTCCTTTTTAAATCTTGAAGGTATACTTTCAACATACACCTCCAGTTTATAAATTCCAAAATATCCTGCTCCTAGTTAACATTAAATTGGAAATTTTCTACAAATACTTGAAACTAAAAATTTCTTTTCAATATGCTCTAGAATACTAATTCTTATAACTAATAATTAACATTTCACATCAATTTAACTATTACGGAGATTAAGCCTGATTCAATGTCTCATGAATAAATGTATTCAATTCCTAAAATATTGTCTTTGTGTACCAATTGATGATGGTGTGCTATCGGAACTTGTCAATCACTTGTATGATTTATTGCTGTTCTCGTCATCTGTTTCAGAATCCATACCATTACTATTATCCAAATTCTGTCTTGCATACTGCAATGATGTTGACTTTCTCACTTGCCTCTCTGTAGCATCACCAATTGCGGAAGCAACGTCTACGTCCCTGCGCAAAGCAGTTCTAAGAACTTTAGAAGTATCATGTGACCAGTTGTGAGCGGGTCTTTCCTTCAGCCTTGCGTATTTATGAGCCATATATTCTTTTTCATTGAGGGTCGATTTCGTGTAGTCTCTTAAATAGTTCTCTGGCACTTTGTACCTGTTCTGCGGGACATTGTCTGGGCCAGGCAAATCTTCCGCCTCGTGCTTCTTCAGGTGTCTGTCCAGATTGGTCTGTTGACCGAAACACCTGTCGCACGAGGGGCATTTGAACGGTTTCTCTTTGTTGTGAATGTTGCGCACGTGCCTCTGTAAGTTCGAAGATATGCTGAAGGACCTGTCGCAGTACTTGCACTTGTACGGCTGCTCGCCCGTGTGCGTTCGCAGGTGCCGTGTGAGGTTCGCCGAACGGGGGAAAACCTTCCCACAGAACTTGCAAGAATACTTCTCCTTGTTCTTTTTGTTCTTCATGAAGTGCTCGGCGGCGTTGTGGATCTGGTTCTTGTTCATGGCCAGGCTCGGGTTCTCCAACACCGAGCCCTCCGCGATATGATGAGGGTAGTGAAGAGGCGTGAACTCGTGGGGACTGTTGAAGAAATTCAGGGCAATGTTCTCCTGGTGGTTCCGGTACATCGTGTCGATGATCAACGGGTGTAGCGTCCTATGCCACGGTAGGGGGAATTCACTGGGAAATGCGTTTTGTACGTAATTAGAGTCCACGGAATATTTCCACTCTGCGTTATTATTCTCATCCAATGCCGCAGAATCTTTTCGCTTGTGACTGACTCTCAAGTCCAGTGGCTCGTCCATCTGCCTTACCGTTGGAGGAAAGGGATGCATTCTTCCACCATACTGCTCTTCATTGGACAATTTCCAATGCCTGGCATAGTCTGAAGTTTCCATACAGTGGCCATCCATAAGTCTGTTGTACGAATAAAATTCGTTCATGGCCAGAACTTCTGGACAAACGGATGCGATCTTGGGTGACGTCTGACGCTGGTAGTGGAACATGTTTTCGGTGATTGAAATTCTCTGCGCCGCGTCTGTGAGTTTAGAACCACGCAACCCTGCTTCCAAAGCAGTGGTCGAAGCTTCGGGCAATCGAACGTTGAACGTTTGAAGAGTACAAAACTTTCCACCCGAGTCGTTCTCCAATTCGGCTATTTGGGTGTCGATCGATATCTTTTTGAATTTCGATGATGACAGTGACAGGATGCCTTTCTGCTCGTAGGAATTCACCCACGATTCGTCTGCCAAGAAACTTGCAGATGGACTTTTACTACCAAGAACAGACGACCGCGTTTGGAATCTTGGTGGGGTCAGACGTTTTCTGCAGTGGTTGCACTCTTCCTGCATGCGACACAACGAATGCATTCGCTTATGGCGACACAAGTTGGAGAACTGCGTATACGCCTTGTAGCAGACATCGCAGCGGAAGGGCTTGACGCTGCTGTGGATGTGTGTGTGCTGCTTCAGTCCACTCGAAGTTGCGAAAGCTTTCCCGCACTGGGTGCAGGTGTGGTTGCGGCTTCCTAGGTGCTGGGATCGCACGTGCCGTTGAAGGTTGCTTGGATCCGTGAAGGCTCTGTGACAAGAGACACAGAGGTGGGCTCTTCGGTTGTCTCGGTGTTTGAGCACCCTGCGCCACTCGGATTCGAAGGACACGATGCGTTTGCCGGAATAGTAGGACTTGAATCTCTCCCTGTAATAAAAAAAACATAAGGTTAATGAAAGCAGGTAAGCAAATTAAGGGGATGTTTTTCCCCTTGACTCGAACCAGATTGAAGACCTTACTCTACAATGAACAGGGCTGATCCGGAGAGGCGTACTTGCATGTTGTTAAAAACAAATAGTGATGGTCGAAGGCGCAATATGCCTCCAGCTTTAAATAAACATGCCAGCAACAAATTTTCCGATATAAAATTTTATACTTATTTGGTCTTCGTAGGTTCTTTGCGATTGCAGGGCTGCTACAGCCAAAGCACTTGACAGAAGCACATAGGATTAATATTTAAACTTATCGAATTTAACCTACTCATATCCCCATCTAACAATCATACTTACTAAATAGAGTTTTATATTAGACATGTAAGTGCATTAATCTAAAAGTAAAATCTAAGCAGGTCTGCCGCAAGGCTTCATTTTGGGTTCAATTCTTAACATTTTTAAGTAGCAGATTTTCCCATAAATAGAGACGACTATAATGGTATGACATGGTTTTACGCAGACGACACTGCAATAATTAGTGAAACCCAAACCATGCTGTCAAAAGACTCGAAAGCAAAGCAGAAACCATTGAAGAATGGTGTCGAAACTGGAAAGTAGCCATAAATGCACGAAAATCCCAACTTATTAGAAAAAAACAAAACAAGGACATAAATTACTCAAAACCTAACCCTTTTTAATAATGACATACCCAAAACTAAAACTGCAAATTACTTAGGAGCAAGATGAGAGTTCTGGACAAAACATATAGGTGAAATGTATGGGTTTACAAACAAATTAAGACTCCCAACACAGGCATACTGTAACATCTAGATTTTAAAAACAAAAATCTCATCTACACTGCAATCATCAGGCCTTTAGTTACTTATGCAAGTCCAGCTTAGGCAACAATTACACCAAAGGACATACAAAAAATTCAGATATACCAAAATAAAATTCTACGAGAAATGGTAAATGCTCCATATACGAGAAACATAACACATAAGAAATAAACGAATACAAAATGACCTTAACATAGACACCAAATGAATTTTTTAACAAAGCAAAAAAAAAATAACACAGCGACATAGCAAACTTCAATATGAAATCCTGAGACTCCACTATCAGACCATTTACCTCATTTATCTTAAGAATCATCTCCTATAGGCTTAGTGGGGTGCCAGCTCAGGTGTTGCCTCGTCATCTGACCATGGTTCAAAATTACGTGGTGTTGTCCTCGGATCTTTCCCTTTGGGATTGATCCCGGACCGTCACCAATAGCCCATTGTGTTGCTCCAGTGTGACGTTAATTGAAATACCCCCCCCCCCCCTATAGGCTTAGTCTAAATATATACTTATTTACTTTATATTACTATTTAATTGCCATTTTTATAAATTTATAACCGTTGCCAAAGTATGTATATGTAAAAATAGCGTTCGATGTATATGTAAAAATAGCTTCTCGGAAGCTGAAACAGATACATAAGAGGTTTGTTCAAAAATTTCATGCATAAACAAATGAAGCTAGGGAGGCGTGGTTTGATGCACTTATGTAGGCGATACTAATGCGCATGTTTGAATTTTTCCCTGCCTGTAGAAGGCTGTCAGTCGCCGGCAGACCGCCGATGAGTGAGGAAGTGTAAGTGATCGCCGTCGGATTTTCGTTTTTGACAAAGTGACAGAAAAACTTGAAAAACGCTACTGCATTAAATTTTGTGTAAAGCTTGGCGATTCTCAAGTGGAAACGATCCGTAAGATTTAACAGGCCTTCGGGGACGAAGCAATGGGCACCACACAGATAAAGTTGTGGTGCGACCGCTTCAAAGACGGCCGCACATCAGTGGAGAGTGAAGTACGTTCTGGTAGGCCCTCAACATCCAGAAATGAGATCGTCATTGACCTGGTGATGCAGGATCGTCGAATCACGATCAGAGATCTTGGAGACGAGGTGAGCATCAGCATTGGATTCGTTCATTCCATTTTGACTGAGGATTTGGGCTTCAGGAGAATCTCAAGCGAAGTTCGTGCCAAAGCTGCTAACGATCGAGCAGGAGCAACTTTGGAGATCACACAGGACATGCTGGAGACTGAACAGTGATCCCAACTTCCTCAACACAGTGATCACTGGCGATGAGTCCTGGGTTTATGGGTCATACAGAATGCGACAGACCAGCTGCTCGCCATCTCAAAAGAGGCGTTCCCGCGCTGCTTCTGACAGTGGCAGAACCGATGGGAGAAGTGTGTGGCAGCCCAAGGAGACTACTTCGAAGGAGATTAATGTAAGATTGTTGTATTTGAATACGAGTATTGTTTATGAATAAAGGTCGGATATTTTTTGAACAAACCTCGTATAGGATGTCGACTGTCAGTGAGGGACATGCCAGCCGTGAAATAAATTCCCGAGAGGCCAGATGCTTCTAGGAGGCCAATAAGAACAAACCGAAAATGTTTTCAGACAATGCGAATTTGTTTTATACAGTAATTTAAATGTTTTCCCAACTATAACAATAGTAAAATGTTATAGTTGGGAAAACATTTAAATTAAAAATGTTATAAGTTAATAAAGGAATCTGTCATATCCGACAATAGCATCAATTCTCTGTTGCATTTGGTAACAATGCTGATCTCGTGGCTGAATTAAATGGTCAAGATACGCAAACAGCATCGGTTCAGAAAAAGGAACGAACAGTAGTGACATGAGAAACTAAAAATTAATTAAACGTTGGCCCCGTCTTTCTTGATTCATCACTACAAACAAAAGCATTCAGCAATTAATTGAGTTAAGTATAGACTGGATGTTTCTTGAAATTAAATCTCATTGGCGGTTCTAAAAATCTCACTTGGATCCATTTTGTAGTGTTTTATGTTAACATTGTACGGGCTCATGATCTGAATCAGTCTTTCGCATCGACCTTAAAATGAAATAGACGGTTCATGTGAGCGAAGTTTTGTTCTTCTGGTCACTCGGTTTGATCTGTCACGTGGTTGTGGGGAAAAGCATAAATCCTAAATTACTATTGGTTAAAGTGATTATCCACCGTGATTAAAAACACTAGTATGAGCCTCAATAGCCAATCAAAATTTGTAAGTCTACATGATTTACCCTTCAGAGATCTTACGACAATGACTCCGCCCACATGTTCTGTCTATTTCATCAGAAGATTGATGGTCTTTCAATGATACACGTACAATAAATCAGCCTTCAAGCAGACAGTGCTGAAAACAGTTTCTTTAGTTTTACTCATTTTAGGATAGGTTCACGCCAAATAGTGTTTGCGATTTTAGAAATGACCAAATTTTATTTACTTTTATTTCTGTTTTCATAATTTGCAAAACCGTTGCAGAGGCTTATTGAGACGTCGAAAGTGTTTCGGGTTAGCCTATGGGTATATGCAAATGTAACATTTCTACTGGAGTAGACGTGACAATATGTTCCCTTGTCAACTGTCTTACTGCGCGACGACGGAAAACAGTTTGAAAGTTCACCAAACTTTCCACAAACATCGTCACAGGACTAGTAATGACGTTTCTGAAAAGGAGCTGTTTAGTAATCGAAATAAAAAATTGAGTGTGATTCTGTATAACGTTTCGTTCTGCTGTTTTAAGAAGCTTATAAAGAAAACACGCGCGGGTAGCAGACATATAAATCAGAAGTCGCAAATAAAAGCAAGCCTATCACTGGCAAATCTATATAAGGTAAATGAAATAGATTTTCAAAACATTTTGTTTTATTTTTGAAACTAGGACTGCTGTATATGCAGCCTGCGGGAAACTAGGACTACCGTATATGCAGCACGCGGGAAAGTTGTTCTTTTTCAAAGTTGATCAAAGAATGAATTGGGTTGCTTAGTCTTGCTTAACAGGGAAATGAGAATTCTTCAACATAATATTAAATTTTAATAACATTAACACATTTTATTAAATTCAGTTCATCTAGTTTATTGAGAGATCGTGAGAGAAAAAAAAGAATTAAATAAATTTCAGTCTTTTTCTAATATCAAATTTATTACTCACAAACCATCTACGTAAATTTGGAAAAAAATGTATTGAATATAATCCCATCACAAAAAAAGAATGGCTTCGTCTCGTTATATTATTTTCTTATTTTACTGTACGCAGTACTATAGGCCTAGATATTGAAGCATCAACAGGCTAATGCTCTTTTACCTCAAGTGACACTAATCTAAAGGAATGTTTCTTCCTCGCTTCTGAGATAATTAAAGCACTAATCAATTTGTTCGCGTGATCGGGTGTGGGTCTGCAAATTGTCTCGTCGTGATCACGCCGTTTTAATTCGAATTTCAACAGCCCGTTTCAATTCTCGCAAGTGGCTCTAATTTACAGCTATTACTGACTGTGGTAAACAGACGAGGCGGTATGAATAAAAGATATTATTTATCTCTTTCAATGGCGTCAGCGAAATCTTATATTGAAGTGTTCGTGTTCAATTACAAAGAAAGCGAAGCGGTGGGAATTTTTTTTAATGTGGAAGGCAGGTTTTTTTCATATTCATTCTCTGAAACGCGAGTTATTGTTAATTGAGCTATTTGGACAGGAGTGTGAAATGAAAGCTCGGAGAACTTTAATTCAATTGAAAGGAAGAAAATCTGACTTTTTTTATTTATATTGATGAGAAATGGTAAATTCTAATTGCCGTATTTTTCGAATAAGGTTAGAAGGGAAGGAAACTAATGTTTCGGGAATATGGAACATGGATATTAAAATTGATGAGAAGAGCGTAAATATTGCTTTTGGTTTGGTTAACTTTAATAAGCCTTGATAGATTTTTTTTGACTCGTGTGCTGTATGAAGATTTTTCGGCCAAGGTAAATGTAGGTGGCGGTACTGTTTCTGCGACGGAATGTGTTTTCCACGTATACAGGAAGTGACGTTGGAAACAAGCTGGTGCACATTAAATTTGTCATGGACCCAATGTCCTCACGTTGGCGTGGTGTGGAAGTTTGGAGAGTGGGGTGCCAGCTCAGGTGTGACCTCGTCATCTGACCGTGGTTCAAAATTACGTGGTGTTGTCCTCGGGTCTTTCCCTTGGGGATTGATCCCGAACCGTCACCAATAGCCTGTTGTGTTGCACCAGTGTGACGTTAATTAATTACCATTACTACCATTCTTTGGAGCTTATTTATAAATCGTGCCAGCTCAGGTGTTGCCTCGTCATCTGACCGTGGTTCAAAATTACGTGGTGTTGTCCTCGGATCTTTCCCTTTGGGATTGATCCCGGACCGTCACCAATAGCCCATTGTGTTGCTCCAGTGTGACGTTAATTGAAATACCCAAATACCTACCCTATTTATAAATCAGTTTATTAAATTGAATTTTTGAAAGAACATTATAATGGTTTTAATAATTTCGAAACTGTTAGTGGTGGAAAGTGACTTCACAGGCTGTTTTAATTGGGAGAAACCTCACAATTTACAACTCGCGTTACATAAGGAGGCTTTTTATGTAAATGTAATGTAGGTGGTACTAGTGTTTTTGTGGTAGGACATGCTACCTGTACGTATTCCGTATTGGTTAACAGGAAGTAAAATTCGTCATTCCATAGTTTGTTTACACTGAAAATCCGTTTCTTCTCCATAGGTAGGTATTTAACGTCGCAATGGAGCAACACAACGGGCTATAGACGACGGTCCGGGATCAACCCCCGAAGGATCAGAGGACACCACATAACTTTATAACACGGTCAGATGACGAGGTCATACCTGAGCTGGCACCACTTCTCAATGATAAATTCTGTATATAAATAATACAGAATTTATCATTGAGTTTGGCAACGGTGTTAGCGAATCAATTGTACTCGTCTAGTCATTTTTAAAATAGAATTATTTAATGCAGATAAAATGCAAAAAGTTATTGTAAAGAAATTTTCTTGCAAAAGCGTGGCTCTCTATGTAGGTATTTTTAATTAACGTCGCAGTGGAGCAACGTAGCGGGCTATTGGCGACAGTTCGAGATCAAACCCGAAGGAAAAGATCCGAGGACAACACCACGTAATTTTGAACCACGGTCAGATGACGAGGTCACACCTGAGCTGGCATCCCACTCTCCAAGCGTGGCTCTGAGTTTGTCCACTGCATTAGCAACAAGTGAGTCGTAGGTGGCGTAGGTTCGACTGGTGAGTGTTTAACTTTTCTGTGTCAGTAAAACTTCATTATATGTGTTTGTCCATTACATTACAACATCATATAAAACCATTTGATTTTGCAGTTCCTGTTTTAAAGCGAAATGTGTAATGCACTTATTTAGTTCGCATAGCGCCAATGGCACAATTTAAATGATATTCAGCATGCAAAACATAACAGACAAAAAAGGAAGCAGTATATAAATTTTGCTACGATAAATCCTTATTTGAATTAATTTGTTCACTTGATTACGTTGATAGCATTTTTATGAACAAAAATGATACCTTTTTTGGAAAAACAAATAGAAATAAAATTACAAATGGAAATTACAATAAATACTACCAAATGCTACAAATGAAACAACACGTCAGATAGGCATTTGAACTAACGTCGTACTGGAGCAACACAACGCACTATTGGTCTCGGGATCATAATCGAAGGGAAAGATCCAAGGACAACACCTTGTCATTTTGAATCACGATCAGATGACGAGGTCCCACTCTAAAAACTTCCACACCACGCCAACGTGAATGACACGTCAGGAACAGAATAAAAAACGAAATCTTTAAATGTTGCCAAATTGATGAAACTCGTTCTTGTTTTAGCTAATTAACGTTGTTTATGCGTCATGTCTCATTTCGGCACCCCTCAAAGAAACAGCCTTACGCATGGAAAGGGAGCATATAAAAGCTACTCTCCTGAACTGTATGCTATCATCTCTTCTCAACTGCAAATAAAATGACCGAAGCTGAATTCTTTGTTAAATTGCCTATTATTCAAAACAAGAAATCGCAAAATTTTATCAAACAAAAAGGTTTTTCATTTGAATATTCGTCCTCAGAAATATATACTTATAATTTCAATTACTATATCTGCTAACAAGCTTTAAACACATTCTATTGGAAATATTGCCAAAAAGAATTTTACAAATAATAACGAATCAAAATGTCAAAATTAAAAGACGATTTTTCATACATATATAATCCCTCTGGTTAATATTTTTATGAATTTTTTTCAATGACGTGAATGTAAATTTTACTAACTTACCTAAAATTCTGTATTCCAATAAAGAAATTCCGAGATTTAGTTCACAGGTAGCACTAGCTTAATTTTTAAGTCTCGATTCAAAGTTCTTATCCAAATTCCTGATTACCACCAACACAATTTTGTGCACTTGAAATTTTTTGTTTCCCTTCGAGTCTACTATTCACATCTTTGTCTTCACTTGTTGCAGTCTGTCTATGAAGATCATACAGCTTTCAAACACATATTCCAATTATATTTCCAAAACCAATAAAAGTTTTCAAACACATTTCGCACACCACTTTTTAACTTAATATTGTTCTTTCAAATCGCCTTTCAGAATCAGAACCTGATTCGCCAAGTCGGGCCAGAACATCGATTTGCCGTCTTGCTAGAACATGAAATTCCGCAAATAAATATTAAAAAATTATTCGATCACACGTCGGGTTTACCTTTAAGCGAATTAAAATGTGATATTAAAATCGTCCACCGGAATATCCGATCAGGAGAAACTCGTCGCCGACGAAATCGCCACTTTTTAATTCCTCACCTGTTCGCACCGACACTTTCTCGGATATTGTTTCCCCCTTTCTTCCTTCAAAAAAACCACACTTCCGGCCCTCCCTTGCTACACACCCAACTGTTGGATTCGAATTTTTTTTCACCATTTTCTTTCGGCTCGATACCGTTTGTTTTTCTTCGCATCGTCATTCCGTCCGATTTCGGACCATCGCCAAGGGAAGGCCTTTGGCGCGATGACCTCTTTTCTGTCGCCGCACCAGGAACGGAGAGGCTTTCCAAGGCTGATCCGATGAGGGATTTTCAGAGGCAGAGCAGGGGGAAAGCAAAAAAGTGAAAAGAGATCTTTCCTACCTGGCCAATTAATCAGGGGGTGGGTCCGCGCTGCTCCATATACCGCATTAAATCTCTTGCCTGTCCTACTTTTGTCGTATCAGCCGAACTTGAATGTAAGCTCTTTCCAGCGATGGGAGTGCGTTTTCGGTGGAAAAAGAAATCGAAAGTAAATAACCCGCGTTTGCGAATGGTTCTCGCGTAATGGATCGTTTCCTGAAGTGAGACGAGAATTTGAGAAGAAATGAAATCCGCTGGCGATGTTACATCAGTGATTAAATGCAGTCTTTTCCGTCAAATTATTTAATTCGAAAGTTGGTTGGTAGATGGTTGTTGAATGTGCGTCGCACTGGAGCAACACATTGGGTTAATAACAAAACTCGGTCCAGCCAAAGACCGTCCTGTACACTGGTGGACGTTTAATCTGTCGTGGCTTCAAATGTCCTCACGTTGGCGTGGTGTGGAAGTTTGGAGAGGGGGTACCAGCTCAGGCGTTGTTCTCGTCATCTGACCTTGGATTAAATTTACGAGGCGTTGTCCTTGGATCTTTTTCCTTTCGGGATTGATCCCGGACCGTCGCCAATAACTCGTTGTGTTTCTCCTGTGCGATGTTAATTAATTCCCATAACCACTGTCCAATAATTTTATTCGTTTACTTGAAAGAGAATGAACTTGATCAGCATCGGAAATGTAACCGTCCACCGGCTTCAAGAGGGTATACCTTTGAAATGTTTCGGGATTGATCCCGGACAGTCGCCAATAACCCGCGGTGTTGCTGCAGTACGATGTTAATTATCCCTCCTGGAGGTTTATCCCCGTTTCGCCTGTAGTAATCTTCCTGTTATGCAGAAACCTGTTCCAAACTGTCACCAATTCTAGGCAAGGAACGATTTGTTTTTCCTAATTGGATCTTCATTCCCCTTGGAGTAATAGGGCAGTTTTGTCTGGACGAGATGTCTCGTCATAAGCAAAATCGACCAGATCTTGGACGAGATATCTCGTCGAAACCACTGGAAGGTTCAACTACCTACCTACCTTTGAAATGTTGAAAGTAAAACATATCCTTAAAAAATTTTGGGGTCACAGGCCTCTATTTTTAGGGACCAACATATTTGTAGTTGTCATCTTGTGGGACATTTTTTCATTTGTGTTTGTGAAACACTGATTCACTATTAGAAGACAGAAAATTGATCTCACTGAGATTTTTAGACTGTACTATGCAATGAGAATTAATTTCTAAACTACTGTGGTTTGTACTTATTGGTTTCTCATAGATGGTTGGTTGGTTTTTTTTTATTGCGCAAGGGCCTATTTGGCTATGCTGGACCAAACACAAGACAGGTGATATCAAGCAACGGACATACACACACAAATAAAGTTCTATTGACACAGAAGAGAGAAATACACCCAGGTAGGAATCGAATCTGCGCCGCCAACACAACTTGTAGTTGGTTTCTCATAGAACTGTCGTGTATTTCTCTTTCTGGACCAAGATTTCCTTCTTAAATTACCGTTTAACTCTTTGAGACACGATTTTAAAGAAAAAATCCCAATTGGCACGGAATTGTTTATTCACTTATTCAGCTTTAAAACTAATATCATCAAATAACATGTTTTTTTTTATTATAAAACGATTTATTCACTCATAAATTTTTACGAAAAAACACTTACCGTTATGAAAGACAAAAATTTACTGCACCATGCAATTCGCGAACCTTAATCACAACAGTGTCAGCAACTTACTAATGCGTTTTGATATGTGTCAATTTTTGTTTTCAGTTATTTACGCATTTAATGTTAGTTCATAGCATTGCCAACTCATTGAAAAAACAAATAAAATGTTAAATTGTATGATTATGAGTAATTTCAACCTTTTGAGGTGGGTTAAAAAATATCCCACCATGCATAAAAAGCTAAGCAAAAGGTGGGACAGTTTTTAACCCACCTAACCCCAAAGAGTTAATACAACCCTATCATCATTGGTATCAAGTACAACAGATAACCCATACAATAGAGTTGATTTTGTTATTTATTTGTAACATTTTACGGTTTTTCTAATAGGAAAAATATTTAAATTACTGTATAAAATAATTTTTTGTCTAAAGCCTGTGTTTTTCAGTTATTTTTATTCAAAAGCCCTACACGCCACCTTCAGGGAATTTCCTGGTGG
Source organism: Meta bourneti (assembly GCA_933210815.1). Classification (NCBI taxonomy): domain Eukaryota; kingdom Metazoa; phylum Arthropoda; class Arachnida; order Araneae; family Tetragnathidae; genus Meta; species Meta bourneti. The sequence continues at coordinate 88,271,324 of OW119929.1, forward strand.
CCCAATCCGTCACTATAGCAGACCCGAGCATTGAATCTGCGTTACGTTTTCTTAATTGTTCCTATCTATTATATAATGGTAGATCGTTACTCTCATTTCATACCTTATTTAAATTAATTCACAATTAATATGTGCATCGATACTCGCATTTCATACCTCCAAATGAAATAAGGCGAATCAAAAAAGAAAACTGGCATTTCTTGTACTTACACACAAGTTCTACTTATTCTTACTTCAAATAAAGTGTAAGGCTAAAAGTGCACGCCTTTGAGCATTGTGATTACTTGGATTGTTTTACTAGTACTGCTGAAAAAGCAATTATTTTCCAAAAATTATTTTTACGGAATTTGAACTCGGATACTTTACTTTGAGCCTTTTTTCATTGCCAAAATATAAACAATTTCCGATACTTTGCAACGAACGGAAACTCGTGTTCGTTGACCACGTGTAGTGATATTTTCTGTGTTTTGGTTTGTAGTAAGGTGTCAATTATGCGAGATCATGAGATAAAAAAGAATCACGAATTAATATCCATCGACCTCCTAATGTTAATATATTCAGAACAACTTTTTTCCCCAACTTTAGTTTTATTTCACTGTGTTTTCTGTTTAAATTTTTTAAATATTTAGGTAAAGATGTCGAATCCGGAGCATGTTTGCCGCCAAATCAAGATGGCGTCCAAAGCCAGTCGCAATTTCGTTAAAAAAACATGGACTTTCCTTCGTGAAAAACCTTTTACATAGGGTTACCATAAAGCTGGATCAAAACACCTAGGTTACCATGTTTGGCAATAAATCGCTAGTGCCCCGGATTCGACATCTCTACCAATATTTAATTTTTTAATAAATTGTGATTCCTTTTCATCACAAGCAACACCATTCCACAGTATTCGATTTAAAGTGACCAGGTAAATCAGAATAAAGCAAATTTTAAGTGTAATATAACCGCTATTGTGAAAGAATATTAATGTTAAAATCTGAACTAGGACTTTTGAAATATTAAAAATTCTTTGCCATAATGACAGGAAGTCAAGGTGGCTTATTTTACGAGTTGATGCTATATTTAAGCAACTAATTATATATGTTAAAAGTTTTTTAAAACAATAATGAATAAAAAAACGCTGTGAAATTGATTTTTATCATTTTTTAAAAATGTAATTCCTTTGCTTTGTACTAAAGGCATTCAATTTTAAAATAAGTTCTGTTATTCTTGCAAGTGCCGCAAAATGGAATTTTCAAGAAAATGAATTCGCTTAAAAAACTTAGTGATGAATTTCTTATTAAACGAATTTGTCATCCTTCCCTTAAGGATTGCGAAATTCGATTAGGTCGCATAACTGGTGCAAGAGTGCCACATGTAAAAAAATATTGGTAGGTAAACTATGAGAGCGAGAGTATTCGTCGTAGATTCGTCATTTTTACGAATTGAGCAATTTTACAGGAAAGGAAAGGGAATTCCTAATCCTCCCTCAAAATAGTCTTTTTAGTAATTACCTTACTATCACCTTTCGTCATTTTGTAGTTTTAGCAGGGTGCGATGCATGTGGAATATATTACATGGATGGATATGCATGTAGAAAATTTGTGTCCAAAGTAAGTTGTAGAAATTATAAAAATGTTAAAAAATTATTTTACTCACACTTAAATTATTTGCCATGTTTGTACGAAAGAGGAAAGTATGAAGTAGCTATTCTGTGACCACTTTTTCTATCTATAGTTAACAATTCAACCCGATTAAGGTCGGATAATTCTACTAGTTTAAAAATATCTTAAAACAAATTTTTTATGGTCAGAATTTTTCGTCTAGCTTTACGTGGAACTCTACTTTAGTACAAATTTGTACGGATGCATGGAAGTACTATTTTAGAGGCACGGCCTCTGTTAGGTAATATAGATTTGTTGTAAACAAATACGTTTTAATTGTACAGTCCATTCGTTTGCACCAACTACATCGCAGGGACACCATATACTTACATATATATATTTTTTAAGTAAAAGTTATCACCTTAAATTACTATTTTGTCTGACACACTACGATATAAATTAAATTTATTTTCGAAATTTAAAATCTATACATTAAAGCAGAGTTGGCGTCTGTCTGTATGTTCTCTGTACAAATCTACACCGTTTGACCAATCCACATCAAATTTGGTACACTTATACATTGGAACCGTGCGAGTAACGCAAGCTACATATTAACCCCCTTTCTCTTTAACCTAGGTGTACAGAGGGGGCTAAATCAATTCGAAATTGCCATAGGAAAAACACTGAGCATAAAACGATTGCGGTACGCAACTCAGTTTCTTTTACCAGTATGGATCGAAAATCAAATTTTCTAATAAAATTGTTTTACCAGTTTTGCTCGAAAAACAATTTTTTCCTGAACGTTATATTTAAATAATTTACAATTCTAATTATATTTGATTTTTTATTTCTTTCCACAATATAAATAATTTAGGAATATTTGAATGATGGAAAATGGATATTTAAAATACTTAATTTTACACAACTTGCACTTTGAAATGAAACACAAAAAGTCAAAACAAAAAACTCATGTTGTGTATTTGAGTTAAGACAGAAATGTTGCGGTCATATTTGAGCATTTCTAAGTTTTGTAAATTTGTGTTCTTTTTGTAAATAATTCATTATTGTCTAATAATATTTTTCAAGAGTCTTTTTCGAATTTCTCTATTTCAGAATATTCTCATGACGTCGAAATTCGACACGCTTGCTCAGACCTTTCGTTTTTCAGAATTCGACATTTTCAATGACCAGAATTTCGTTTCTGTTTGTATTTAAGTGTTCCATTACTTTCCATATTACAGATTGTTTAGAAATAAATTGTAATGAATTATTTTTATTTTCTGCCAAATACCACTAGACATGGGTAATTTCTTGGTGGTGTATGTATATTTCGACGAACTTTCCTTAAGTCTTTGGTTAAATACGTTATAGTTTGTAGAATTATGTTTCATAAAAATAAATGGTAGCCTTTTTAAGTAAGGTGTATAACTTCTTATTTTAAAATGACTGGTAAAGTTAAAATAAAGTTATTCTAAAATAAGATATATTACGTTAAATCAAAACGGGTAGCCATACGTTGTAGTTCAAAGATATTTCTAAACTTTTACATATTTTTATTACAAGACGATTAAAATCAATTTAATTTACAATTGTTTTTCTTGTTTCATGGGCATTATTGAAAGCTGTACTCCTTAGTCAAGTAACTACATCTATCATTCTAAATAGGTACGTTGTTTCTATATAGAAGCTGAGTCTCAATTGAAAAAAGTACCTTAAGGATTCGATTTAAAACTAATTTTTTCTGTTGAAGAAAAGCGAATTTTAAATAAGACTTTGCTGATCTTGGAATAAAATCATAGTAAGGAATTTTTTGTCTTAAGTGACAGAAGGTCGAGGTTGCTTACTTGAAGTTAAAACTGTTCGTATACAACTTAGGTACCTGCGAAACATTCATTAAAAGCAGTGATTTTATGAAAAGTGTAATCGATTGAGTTTGCTTTGTCTACACTGATGACATTTGTTTTAAACAAGCTCCGTTATTCTACGTGCGGCTGAATAGAATTTTCAAGAAAAAAATATGTGATTCAAAATAAATTAACCACAAATGCCGTACAGTTTAATTTACCATCCTTTCACAATGATAATGTAATTCGAAAACATCAAATCCATGGTGCAAGGGTACCACAAATAATAAATATTGATTTGAAAACTGAATGCAAGGCTATACGCTGAAAATTCCTCATTTTTACTGAAAATGAACTTAATTGGCATTCGTAATCACTCCAAAACACAAAATCGACTTCTGAAGTCATCTCAGAAAAAGCTTTTGTAGTTTGTCTTACAGCAAGAGTGTGTTGAATATGAAATTGATTGTATGGATGAATATATTATGTATACATATTTGCGTCCGAAGTACATTGTAGAAGCTATGAAAAAGTTAAAACGATGTTAAAAATATTTTCTGTACACTTAAATGATGCTTGCATTTTTCTATGAAATAGGATCAACATTTAACCAATTCAACCCGAGCATCGCCGGGTAATTCTGCTAGTAATATCATGAAAGCAATTTTTGCGAGAAATGGAAGGATGTCACGGTTTTACGAAAACATTGCAAACGTATTTTATAACAAATTTGAACTGTGATAATTGTCCTTGACTGTCAGTATTGGTCGACCTTCTAATGAAGTAAACTGAGTATGTGCGCTCAGCTTCATGCTATTTCTTTCGGTCACTCGGTTTGAAGATCCATCTCGTGGTAATGCGAAAGACATGTTGGAAAAATTAATGATTGGTTAAAGGTAATTGTCGAGCGAGGTTATAAACACTAGTCTGCGTTTCGATAGCCAATCGGCCCAAGTCGATTTGTGAGCACATGTGACTTACCCTTCTGAGATCTTACGACCGATCCGCCCATATTATTAGAAGAACAGTGAATGATCTTGATTGTGGATTCTTCTCAACTTTTTGGGAAAAGATATAGCGGGCAAGATCTCAAACGGTTTTGGTTTGTTCAAATTTTAAGAAACTTTTCTTTTGAACTTCTCAACAAACCGCCCTCCCTTGAAAAACATTTGATTTTCTGAAAGAACACCCTTCATCATTCAGAAAATAATTTCAGGATGGCTCAGTCTTTCTCCCGGTTCCCCAAATGCCGTAAAATTGAATGATCATTGTTTATTGGTTTCCGACTGTTTTCAGACTATTCAGACATATTTTACCAGTGTGATTTCCGAAACTTCGATTTTCTCTGATGTAAGTATATGAATTTTAGTATATGTATTTTGATAGCTTTTAATAATAAAATTAATTCCTAAAGGATTCGAGCCCCATGCCCTTGAATGCTTTTTGATTTTTCCGATGTAGAGAACAAAATATGCCGAGCAACTTTTATCGCAAAAAGAACTCGCAAAGAACAAATAAGTGTAAAATTAATACCGGAAAGTTTATTGTTGGGAGTGTTTATTTAAAGTTGGTGGCAACTGAGCCTCCGTGCAAATGCACAGTCAGTACACCACTCAGAAACAGCCCTTTTTGTGAACAATTTATTAGAAATTTGTTTTACTACAGCTTTATTGGCAACACTTCAAGAACGACCATGTTATTCTAGTTTATGAAATGACTGAAAGGATATTGATTCGAGACAAAATTCGTAGTCTGGAAGAATAATTTCTGAAATTAAAAAATGCGTTTTGCTAATATAACTAGAACACCCTATCCAAAGAAAATGGCCTTAAATGTTCTCAATTTATTGAATGTAAATACAAAATAATGCGTACTATTGATGTTAACCAAGAATTCTGATTAAGCATAAATCCCTGTTATATATAATGACTTAGAGATGGGCTGTTATTTCAGTAGCAGTTTAAATAATAGTGTTATTTCAATAGCAGTTTAAATAATAGTGTTATTTCAAAATATCAAGTGTTTTCGAAAAGATATAGCTGTTATAACCGCTAGTTTATGCTACTGGATATTGAAGTCGGAGCAAAAGAATAAACATGGTGTTTCTATATAAAAGAGGCAAGCGTTAGTTTTCGTAATCTAATATTAAAAATTAAGTTTTACGATGATTAAAATTTTTGAATTTAGTTAATTAATCAATTAATTAAATAAGTAAATTAAAATTTAAAAAAAATTGAAACTTGTAAAAATGTATTTAAAAAATAATAGTTGATTTTCCTAAAATTTTTAAATCACCTTATCTTTGATTTGCAATCACCAACTGTTAAAATTATCCTTTCAATTAGCCTCTAACTGTTAACAAAACTGTCATTAATACCTGTTATAACGAAATGGCAATAACAGTTAACTCTGTTATCTTAAAGTAACAGTTTTGTTTTGCTCATCTCTACTAAAAAGGTTCACAAAATGCAATAGCATCTATAAAAAGCAACCATTCTCAAACCCAGTCCTTACATGTTCTATAACAACAGTGTAATCGCAATCAATGAACCTGAATATCAATTTCGCTTCCAGATTTCTCACCTCTGTATCGACTAAATAAAATTAACGCTCTCACAAGGAAAATAAGTTGCTTATTATCCATTAATGTTTTTTTATCCCTTTTGGCGATTGAAGCCTGTATTATTCGTTCCATTTGAATTTCCGTGTGTCGGTGATGAAATTCTTAAAATAAATTAAATTTAATATTTCTATGGTAAGTACTTCCTATTGATATTTTACTTTTACTCATTATTAACCGTGCAAAATGCACAGGGGACATCTGACTCAGAAATAAACATGACAACAGTACTCATTATTGTATTTTCCAAATGCTAGTTTGGGAAGTGTCTTCGAACATGATCATAAGCCTTCCACCAAATATTGTTTAGACAACGAATAAAACTACCTGGATCGAAATACTAACAACCCGGAAAAATAACCTCCGAAAGTAAAGCATTTTTCTTAAACATATCTTCTAACAAAATATTAAAAGTGCACAAAATTATTTTTATTGAAAAAATAGTTGTATTATTAAATACTTGGGAGCCACGGTAACCCAGTTAGAAGAGTAGTGGATTAGCAACCGATGGCTTGCGAGTTCGAAACTCGATCCAACCAGACTGCCGTGTGCGTGGATCTGGTGCATGTTAAATTTGTCGTGTCCTCAGATGTCCTCACGTCGGTGTGGTGTGGAAATTTGGAGAGTGTGATGCCAGCTCAGGTGTTGCCTTCGTTCATCTGAACCGTGGTTTAAAATAACGAGGTGTTGTCCTCGGTTCTTTCCCTTCGGGATTGATACAGGATCTTCGCCAACGCTCCGTCGCCAATGGCCCATTGTGTTGCTCTAGTGCGACGTTAATTCAACTACCTACCTACCTAAATCATATTGCATCTACAGCTTTGTCGACTGTAGTGGTTTTTAGGGAGAATATAGCTTTATTGCATTTGAAGCAATTCGACCAAACGATGATAGAAGTCTAAAGGCCTCGGGAAAAAAAATGAACACAACATTGATGGGAGATATTACTCTTAGTAAAGAAAGATGCGATATGCTACCTCTTCTTTAGTCTCGTTACCTTGCAAACGGAAAGCATTCAAAAGAAAAATGTCTGAAAGTAAGTACAGACTGGGGTAGTTTCTTGCAATTAATTCCCCTTTTATAATTTTATTCAGTCTTAAAATCCAATTTGAGTCAATTTTGTAATGTCTTTTGATACTATTACACCAATATTTGATAAAACAATGAAGAACTTTTTTCACACTCTACCAAACTATTACTTTCTTGAATTGATACCTCAAAAATCACGGTTTCATTTATAAGGCCAAGCATACAAGGCCTAAAATTGCATATTAAACTTTTAAAATTTCAAAATTCCCTACCTGGAGTCGAAGGATGGTAAATTTCTACGGGCGATCATCGGAGACAGTCCGTTGCTGTACCCCCGAAACAGGTCAAAAAGTGTAAAGCAAAAATCCTCAATTGACGTTTTGAAATGATAAATTCAATATAGACATCTATTTGGACAATGAATTATAACTGTTTTAATGAACTTGATACATAAAATAATAACAACGATATGTTTAGAACTTCAATAATTTTTTAACATTTTTTGTCACACCAATGAAAATGTAGTCGAGTCTTCTCATATAATGAAGGCTCAAGATTTTTCGAAAAAACTTGCAAATAAAATTCCTGATGAAGTGTTGATATGAAAAATTCCTTGTAATAATTCGAACTACATTGTTCATTGTTTCAAATTTGTAAAGTAATAAGTAAAAATTTGAAAATTAATAATTTCCTATAAATTAAACATGTTTAGAACCATACAGTAGTTTAGGATTAGATTTTTATATAAAATACATAGGTAAGTTGACTTTGGGTTTTATGACGTAAGGAGCCATATTTTACTAAGCCTATTTGACCAAATAGCGTCAATTAAATGGGTACACACACAATGGAAGCTTTACTGATACAGAAGAGAGAAAATTACCAAGAGTAACAGAAATCGAGCCTGCGCCGACTGCAACTTGCAGGCTGCTAGCGCAGCGGGCAAACCCACTGAGTCATGGCCACCCCATAAAATACAAAGGAAAAACATACTATAGCATTTTTAGAGATAATAGGCTGGGTAATAAGTTAAAAAAACATACCATGTTTTTAAACGCTGAAACATCGCCGTCCGATTGAAAAATGACTTATTGAACAAATACCTTTATCCTTTTGGTTATTTTGCCACTGCCTAAAACCTTACAATTTTTCTTTATAATCGTCCACAAACGAAAGGAATGCGAAATTTAACGCAACACCTTTTCTCAAACTTTTAAGCTTCTAAGATTTCTCATTTTTATCGCAATGTCAAATTCTTTCGGACATTTTATGATTGTCAAGGGAGTGAAAAATAATCACCACTGCCCTGCTTTGCTGTATCTGACTGAAGACCCGCAAAGTTCTGTAAAGGGATGCAAATCCTTTCTCATACAACCCCCCCCCCCCCAAGGGGGTCAATCTGTCCCACGGGTAGGAATATCTCTGCTTTCAACCTTCATGTTCCAATGCTTTTAGAAGGGAAGATTTTTATTGCACACAATTTCTTTCCGAAGTGAAATCAGCGACAATAATTGCGATCTTCCAAGAAAGCAGGGATTGGTAAAACACGTGGTACCAGCCCTAAAGGTGAGAGGATGGAAGACTAACAAAGGTTATATACCCTGGAGGTACATTCATTGTCCCATAGCTGTAAAAAACGCGTTGAATACTGCTATCTGAAAATAGGTAATTTATCTGCCGATGGAAGAAAAGTTGAAAAAGGATTTGTTAGATCTCTGAACAAAGATAAAATGATCTTCCTCGACGAAGAAGGGCTAAGTTTTGAGGGCTTTCCCCGTTTTATTGCTCTGTCTCTTCTCTTGTCTCTTTAAAAGGAACGGGGGAGCCTCAAGTATTGAATTCTGTCGATAACAAGGTTTATAGCAGTTTATAGCTGGCGGAAAGAAGACACGAAAGACAGGGTTTGGGTCAAGGTCACATTCACGCGTAAGTGTTGAGTAACATACGGGGAGTGGGGGTTCAAGAGTAAGGTGAACAAAACTGTTATTTTACGATAACAGACTTGATTGTTATTGCTCATATGCGATAACAGTTATCAACTACAAAAGTAAAAATTTTATTAAAACACTTAATAACTAACTCGGATAGTTAGTGAAAAAATTATTAATTGTTAGAAATTCGTTAATGGAATTTTAATAGTTAGAAAGCTGTTGTCATTAAAAAAAGTTTAATCATTTCAACCTTTCATTTTTCTTGATGGGCCTTGGCAGCCCGATTTGGAGAACAATGGATTAGCAAACGGAGGGTTACGAGTTCGAAACTCGATCCAACCAAAGACAGTCGTGTCCATGGGAGCTGGTATGCATAAAAGCTATGCGGTCTTAAATGTCCTCACGTTGGCGTGGGGAGGGGAAGTTTGGAGAGTGGGGTGCCAGCTCAGGTGTTCAGATGGATCCCGGACAGTCGCCAATAACCGTTGTGTTACTCCAATACGACGTTAATTCCACTACCTACCTACCATTCTTATTGATATTTTAAATTTTGAATTTTGTTTTTTATGTAATTAATTTTTTACAAGTTAAATAATTTTAAGTTTCATTTTCATTATTTGGCGATAGCATTTATCAATAACTGTTACTATTTCCGATAACAGTTGGTAATTGTTGATTTGTAATAACACTTTTATTTTAATTGCTATCGAAATAATATATCTCTTATCAAGAGTGATACAAAACTGAGCTGAATCGTCCGACTTCTTGAATCTGCGTAAAATTGAGAAATCACGATAAACAAGTTTTCGAAACGCTTTTGACGTGAATGTCTTTAAAATCAGACTAGTAGCAGGTGGCCAGTACTGAAAGGTGAGTGTTACGAAATAAGGGGCATCCAGTTCGGTTTAATAATTTCTATATTATCAACACGAACCAAATCCACCTAGTACCATTCGATAGCCAAGGGAACAAAGACGTTAGTGATCTTGAGTTTGTGTGTCGTGGTAAGCGTGGAGGAAGGGGCTATTATAAAAAACTGTTATGTTAGCTGCTAATTATAACTTTTATCGTAAATTATCAATAACATTTCACATTGTTATCGTAAAATAACTGTTTAGTCCATCTTTATTATTTTCTGTTACTAGACTATGAACTTTAAAAGGATTACCGTATAAAAAGTGACATATCTCTGATTGATTGATTTGATTTAAAGTACGTTGTGATCGTTGATTTAAAGTACACAAATGGCTACAATGATTGTCCCGAATAAACCTTTCAAAATAAAGTACCTTAAATAACATTAGACAACTATTCAAATATTGTTTCTTGAAGTTCACCTTTTCAATATTAAAGTTCCTGAAATACAGTTTGTAGATAAGTCAGACTTGACTTGGATAACCGGCCCGGGAAATATTTCCCTAAACCGACCTCAGGGGTGAGAACTTTGAAACATTGAAAGTAAAATATGTAATTAAATAGTGGAGATAAATCTTGGTTTCTCACAATCACTATTGTGTATTCCTTTTTCTGAACTGAGGTTTTCTTGTGCACTTTAACCACAAAATTCAACTATCAGAATTGCTATCAAGTATATCAAGTATCAATATAACACAACTCTTGCCCTATCGTCGGTTATGATATTAATAGATTTCGTTAATTCCATTAACATTTTATTGTTTTCTAATTTGAAAGGCATTTAAATACTGCATAAAATAAATTTGGTCTAAAGGTATATTATTTTCAAGATATTGTTTATTGAAAGATCTACAGGGCCTTCTTAGAAGCACCAGTGTCGCGGAAATTTTCCAGTGGGCCTATTCGTCACTGCGTAGGTACTATATAAGAAGATGGTCTAGGTTGGTTGATTGGATGAATTGGGTTTTATGGCACACGGGCCATATTTGGCCATGATGTGCCAGACATAAGACAGGCAATATCGAGTAATGAACAAACACACTAAGGAAAGTTTTACTGACACAGAAGAGAGAAATACACCAATAGAGAAATCGAACCTGTGCCGCCTACAACTCACAGGTTGTTAGCGCAGTGGGCATACCCACTGAGCCACGATGACCCCGAAGATGATATAGGCAGAGCAAAAAAATGTCTATAATCAGCCGATCAATCGGTTTAATGGGTCAGAATGCTGACTTCTGGATTGATAGGTTCCTGGTTTGAATGCAAGGTAATTCGTAGATGTTTGTCTGCCCTGAATGAATACCTGGCCTCTATATAAATGGGTTGTGCCTAGAATATATGGTAAAAAATTCAGGTGTAACGTGAACCCCCGCCCTTGGGGGTTCACGTTACATCAGGGTAATGCAAAGTGGTTCACAAATCTGCCCCTGTAGGGCCATGATGGGACGAGCATTAGAAAAAAATGGATTTGATACTTCTTAAAGAATATTTATTAAATTATCGTATTATACAATGAATACTTGATTCATTAAGTAACAGATGTTAAAATTATGTAAAGAATATAAATATGTATTTCACATATTTGTAGTATTTTATTTGTAAATGTTTTAAAAATCAGACACCAACACTTTTGAGGGGCTCCTTGTCTTCACTCCACTGTTTGAACTGCTAATATCAATCTTACTTTTCAATCAATCCTTTGAATCTTGTACGGTACTGGACAGCTAGTAATGCTACCGACAATATCTTAAACTTTTTATATTATCATGTGATCTTTAGCGATATTTTTCATGTATCGAAGACCTATCTTCAGGGAGAAAAATAATCGCTTCATAAACACGCCTTATATACTCGTATGTCATCGTACAATGCGTACATTTGTGAACCACTATTTTCAAGGATGAATCACCATAGAGTAAAATTAGATAAAAATTCCCTGACAAGGACCTTGAGAACTCACTAAGCATTACGATCGAGCCCGACATTGATGCATTAGTCTCTAAAACAAGGTCAAATATCTCACTGTTTGATGTTTATGCTGCCCTCTTATTTTAAAAATGTTATTGTCAAAAATAATAACAAAATAAGGAACATTGTGTTACTTATATACATTACCTATCAGAGCGTTTGCCTGCCTCCCAGTTCGGTCCTAGTTTGAATCTCTTGGTTTGTAAGCGCATGGATGTTAGTGATTGTGTCTGTTAAGAGTAACGGCGTCTTACCCATTGGGTGTTCCTTCAAAAATTGCCACTAGTTTACCCCTTGTAGAGTAGAAGGCAGAAGAGGTCAGTAACCGGTATATATAAATAAATATATATATATATATATATATATATATATATATATATATATATATATATATTACAATATTACAGACATTACTATGCAGAGTATTTGGAAAATATCTGGCCAATATGTAAAGGGTGGTAGGGAGCTCAAAATAAACATTTTTCAAAGAATGTGTGTCGGGAAATATACCGTGTTTAGGTGATGGAAGGTGCTGTTTAAGTCAGTTAATAACATCGTTTCTGTGGTGCAAGGCGTCATTTACAGCTCGGATTCTCAATGGCATGCATGGCAACACGAAATCGGAGATTGCCGTTGAAAATCCGAGCGGGGAATAACGCCTTACGCCAGAGAAACGATGTTATCCACTGACTTAAACAGCGTCCTCTACCACCTAAATACGGCATTTCCGGACACATATTCTTTGACAAAAATATTTATTTTGGGCCCTCTACCAACCTTTACAATTTGGGCAGATATTTTCGAAACACCCGTATATGCATACATTAACTGTGTTATATTTTATATGCAGCCCAAGACAATTACTCTTCACTCAATGTGGCCCAGGCAAACCAAAATGTTGGACACCCCTGTCTACACTTTCACTCAAACTGATCTACCACCCTGCTACAATATATACAAGATATGTTTTCCATTTCCTCTTTCTTCCATAATCCTTTTATTTCCTGGTGACAAGCCAAAGGTGCATCGTATCCAGAAACGCCACATCAAGACAGAAAAGATCACACAGAAGGAAGACAAAGGAAGACTCGTTTTCTTCGCAGCAAGTCAAATAAACACTTTCCACCATCACTAGAGCATGGAATCGCCAACTTTCTTTCGCTTTTAAGGGCGAGGGTGATTACCAGCGAGGAAGAAGGGTGTAGTCGGTCGAGTTTATCAATATCTGGGGCTCGTGCCTCGTGACAAGTGTATAAAGCAAGACTTCACGCTCTGGGGAGCACTGATCTGTAACGGCCGCTTCCGATGTCGGCGGCGGAAACTAACCTTCCGTTGCAAAAACCACGGGCAACGAGATCTGAAAATTCAATGTGTGTCACAGCTGAAGTAAAACTTTACCCTTGGTGGAAAAATCGGGTGATCACATTAGGGAGCATTTGTGCCGCATTGATGGCTTTTGAAGTTGAAGATTATGCGGTTACAATACGGTTTTCAGTACAATGTCGTTTTGATTTTTACATTCGTAAAAGCCTGCACAAAACGATTAATTTCTATTTTTTCTTGTGTATGGAATAAGCACAGGCGTACGTACGAAGTGTGCCCGAACACCCCGAAATGCATACAAAGTCAAAAATCATCTTAACCCTCCTGGTGGTTTATCTACGCGTTGAAAACTGTAGTGGTCAATCTGTGGTGCAAAAACATGTTCCAGTCACCATTTCTGGGAAAAGGACAATTTGTTTTTCCTATCTAGATCTTCATTTCCTTTTGGAGTAAAAGGGCAGTTTTGTCTCAACGGGACATCTCGTCCTTAGTTCATCAAAAGTTCAAAATTAAGCCATTGAAGTGAAATAAATTTTACACACTTCAAACCATTTTACCATCCGTAAGGCACATCAGTACCATTCTTCGGGAACACCGTTTGAAAATTGCTGCCTTAGGATTTCAGAATGTCAAAAGTACACTTTCAATTTTTCTTTGCGGTGGTTGAAATATATACCTATAGCACAGGGGGCAGTTTTAAATTACATACTTAAATCACACAGAGCAGATTCTAAATTCGTTAAAAGATATTTCACAATTTCTCATAGCTGTTTTTCAGAATTTAGTCAAGGAAAACTTTTAAACTTTGTTCGTCTGAGGGTTTTTTCCAACGCCAGCTTTTGGATTTATGATCCTTCAAGAACTAAATGACGAGGACGTGGTAATATCCCCGTTACCCCTGAGCACCAATAGAAGTGGTATCACATCGCATCCACCATGAATTATGAAGAGGGATATGTCTTCCTGGAGGACTTTGGTGAAGCAAGTCCTAATTTACTTGAAGTTGTGGTGAACTTAGGCACCACTCCAAAAACTAATTTATAATTTTGTAATATAGACCTATATATAATATTGGTGCTCAGATAAACCGATTCGGAATTCCGAGTCGGAATCGGAATTATTATTTTGGAATCGGAATCAAAATTATTTTGCAAAAATATAAACTATTTCCGAACATTTGGGACACGATATTTTGCAACAAAACGGAAACTCGTGTTCATTTGCCACGTGCAGTAATATTTTCTTTTTCGCTCCGAATTAATTTCTATCTAATTTTTAGTTGTAAGTTATGGCAACTGTGCGAGATCAAGAGATAAAAAAAGAATCACGAAATTATATCTTTAGAACTGTTTCACGCCAACTTTTATTTTGCTTTTATTCTCTTTTCTGTTTTAAATATTTATTATTTAAAAAAATTGTAATTCCTTTTCATCACACGCAACACCACCGCAAAGTATCCTGTTTAAAGAGGCATGCAAGTTAGAATCAAGTAAATTTTAAGTGGAATTTTGTCATTATGGAAAGAACTTTAATGTTAAAAATATCCGAACTAGGATTTTTGAAATATTACAAATTCTTTGTCATAGCGACAGATGGCCAAGGTGACTTATTTTGCGAATTGAAGCTGTATTTAAGCAACTTATATAGGGAAAGTTTGTTTAAAACAATGATTTTCTTTAGAAGAAAAGCTGTAAAATTGATTTACCATTTAAAAATATGGTAATATGTTACCTTTGCTTTATCACTACTGAAGAAGTTAAATTTTAAAACAAGTTCTTTTATTATTGCACGTACCACGAAGCGGAATTATCAAGAAAAACGTATTCGCCTTTAAAACAAACTTAGTGATAAATATCTAATCAAATTTGTCACCTTTCCCTTAATGGTAGCGAAATTCGAAAAGAGTGCCACAAATAAAAAAATATTGGCAAATAAATTATGTGAGAGAGTATCGGCAGTAGATTCATCATTTTTACAAATTGAGTTGAGCAATTTTACCATGAATAGAACTTAGAAAGAAAATCCTAATCCTCCCTCAAAATCTTCTTTTGTAGTAGTTACCTTAGTGTCTCACCTTTCGCCCATTTGTACCTTTAGCAGGGGTGCGATATATATGAAATGCATTACTTGGATAGATTTGCATTATAGAATTTGTGTCCAAAGTAGGTTGTAGAAATTATAAAGATGTCGAAAAGGTGTTAAAAAATTATTTTACTCACATTTAAAGGATTTGGCATTTTTCTACGAAAGAGGAAAGATTATTTTCTGGTCACTTTCAATAGTTAACCAATTCAACCCGAGTGAGGTCGGGCAATTTTGCTAGTAGTATATATATCAGATTAACCTCTCTCCATCATGATGTTCGTTCTGATAGAAAAAGTTGAGATACTGTCTTGCTCAATCGTTTTGTAAAACCGTGAAACTTCAGGTAGTCAACCCGACTTCAGAAAACAGGAGATTCGAACTCGTACCCAAGCGCTTTGGTCTATCAGTTTCTTATGAGCGACTCATTCATCCGTCCGGTGGCAATTGTATGAAATGCTCATTAGCAATAGGCCTTTTATGTAAACATAAAATCAGTTCACAAATCTATATAAATGAGAATGGAGTGTTTGTTTGTACATTGAATATTTTCTACCCATTTCAAGTTTTCTATCCGTTTTGGATCCTTCTGACTCAAAACCCGTCTCTTGCGCGTTTGGTGACTGTCTGTCCATCTGTCTGTCTGTATGTGTGTGCCTGTACTACGTCCAAACGGTTGAATATATTTTCATGAAACTTTGCATACTGTGAGTTCTTACATTCTTTTAGTGACTGAACTTGGTTGTGTAAGTCTGTCTGTCCGTCTTTCCGTTCTATGTTTGATTTTGTGTATATATGTTTGTACAAGTATCACATAAGACTTGTTCAAAATATTTTAATTTAATGTTTTATATGATACACCATATTTAAATTTAGTGAATGCATTATTTGAAATTTCTTTGCTTACATATTTAGGTAAGTTTCACGTTAAAACATCTGCGTAACTATGCTTAAATCAACCATAATTTGGTAGTTTTGGAGTAGCTGGGAGGTATATTGAGCATTGCAATTACTTGAATTGTTTTACCAGTGCTGCTGAAATATAAAATATTTTTTAAAACTATTTTTACGGAATTTAAATTCCAATAGTTTATTTATTTCGACCCTTATTTTTTCTTTACGAAATATAAAAAAATCCGAATATTTGGGACAGACGATAAATAGAATAAAACTATACAGAACAAAACTTTTAAAATAGGACCGGTAGCTAATATGGCAACCTTGGTATTTTTTAATCGCTTGCTTTTTTAAATTTGTGTCCGTTATATTCCAAGAATCTATTTTGTGAAAAAACAGATATATTCATTATTTTTCTTTCGAAGCTGTTTTAAAATCCGTTTTAAAATGTATTTCTGGATTTTGAATTCGATGTTTTTCGTTCAATAACAGGAATGAAGGTAAATAATAGTTTAATTAGTTTTAAAAACATTTTTAATCATTGCGTGATAATTTTGGGAAACGCTTTTGTTTTTAAATGACATACAAGTCATTTAGTATATGCATACTAACTATTCCATGCATTCTGGGTAACATTGGTACTCTAGAGACTTCTTTCTTATAAAAATTTAAATTCTACAAAAATGTAAAATGTTGAATATGACATTTATTTACATTTGTGAAATTGTTTATTTAACCATTGTGTGCCTTTATTAGAGTATTTAAATTTATTAACGAAAGCGGAAGTTAGTTAACCAATTTAACCCGAGTAACACCGGGTAATTCTGCAAGTCTACAATAAAACAAAAAGGAAAAATAATAATGATTTCTGAGTTGAGAAGTCTCCAGAGATTAAAAATAATTAGCTTGATCAACCCAAGGAAGTAGGTCATTTGTTAGTTTTGAAATACGATCAAAACACATCGAAAACGAATACTCTGACAGATACGCATCGGTAAGTTGAAGATAGCAAAATTGCTGTCATTACCTTGAAATTATCATTTGGAAGCAATCAACCTTATTAGAATGTCTTGGTTTGGAAAGAAAAACAATAGATTCTTATGGGAGTAGGAAAATTAATGATACTTCACAGCTTATAGATTTCTTTAAGACACGTTTTTCTATGTTTTTCAAAAGGTCACAAAGTGGAATGCAGACATTCAAAAGGGGAAGAACAAAAATAAAAGTTCGGAATCTTCGGAATTAAAAGTTGTCATTGCCTCCAATTAAGAAAATGTAACATATATATATAAACTTGATAATAATTCTATCGCATTGTTTATAAAACAAAAATGAAAATTATTGTATCGGCAATACTGCGCCCAATAATCAGGAAAACCATGCAAGTGGAATAAAAATTAGTACTTTCACGTTTCACTAATGCACAGATATACCTGTTCTAGTCAGTGGCATAGCTATGGGGGTTGTTTACATGGACGATGGTTCCTAGCGCCAATGTTTAAAGGGGCGGCATGTCAGAAATATTCATTTAATGTCAAAATGTTTTTAAGCACAATTTTGTCCTTGCGACAAAAGTATTTTCTAGTGCTATTGCGTGTGAAGTAAGTGCTTTCAATCACCCCTTCTTGAGAATGCAATGTATGAAACTCGATCCTTCCATTCAGTTCCCTCCAGTCGTATAACTATTCAGAGAAGAGACAATTCAAATATATTATCTTCTCACCTACGTCTAGAGAGCACGAAAGAAGGCACAGGGCGCCTTTTCTGATATCAGTCCTAGAAGTCCATAAACAGGAACCATCAACCCCCAAATGGTTTCGACGAGATATTTCGTCCATCGAGATCTAGTCAATTTTGCTATAGACGGGATATCTAGTCATCACGATATTGCCAATTTCTTGACGATGACAAGATCAAGATTTGATCAGTTTTTTCTGTTGACGAGATCCTTCGTCCACCAAGATCTCGTCAGTTTTGTTAATGACGAAATACCTCGTCGAGACCATCACCAAGGGGTTTATAAAGCTTGGCCATTTGCTAGTTTTTATCCTAATGCATAGTCGACCACGGTAGCCCGGTTGGAGGCAAGGTTTATAGAGGGGAGAAGGTTGTGTACATAGAGCAGATTCTCCTCTAAGGTTGTGTATTTTCAGGGGGAAAACGTGTCGGAATATTCGTCAGGGGCATGGAGTCACTTCACAGTCCAATGCTCAGAGAAGTCGAAATCGATACACTGAGTATACTGAATAAAATGGGTATTTTGAAACGCTTTTCATGGTTATTTGAACCAAATTTAATACACTTCATGAAGTATGTGCAATTAGTATATTACTTAAAAATTCTATACAAAAATTAAAGTATATTTTTAAGAATACTCATCTACTTTAAGTACTAATTTTCATCAATTTTCTTTTTTATTTCTATTATCGTCCAAATTTCCTACATTCGATTACTTTTTCCCCTGATTTTCCTTTTTAAATACTTAGGGTTTGATCCCGGACCGTCATCAATAGCCTTTCTGTTGTTCCAGTGCGATGTTAATTAAATACGTACCTACCTACCTTTATAAATACTTTATTTGGATGATAGTTCTCGTTTTGATATAAGTTTTAATCACTGCTTTGGCTATTTCCGGAAACATGAAAAAAAAAACTTATCCTATCAAAACCTTTACGATTTCCTGGCTTGTAGGCAAATTTTCTGGAGGGTGAAATAGAATGAACTCGTTTCTATCACTTTGCTGACTTCATTCCACTTTGATGAAGGTACAGTAAGATAGCCTTTCCGTATGGTAAATGCTCCATCCACATTTTTGGTTTTAGAGGATTTTTCGTTTGATAACTGTAAAATCCTAAATTGGTGTACTCTTTTATATTTTATAGCGACCACCTTGAGAGATTCTCTTGCTCAGAATTTTCTGCTGAGGTAAAAAATAATTCATTATTATGTAATGTCTCGTTTCCTGTTCCGGGCAATGTTTTCCGTATTCGAGTTTTGATTTTTTACTCTAATCTGCTTGTCGTTACACTTTAGCAGTCTCGTAACATTCCGCATTCGTTTCTTGCCTTATTGTGTTCCGATTATTTTGCAAAGTACTGAGATTTTTACTCAGAATAACCATTCGTATTCCGTACAGGGCGTTCAACGGTGTAGGATGATCATCGAGTACTCCTCTTTGATCGCACTTGAGGGGAAAAAAAGTCTTTCAGTGAATCGTGATTCAATCTGTGAGACAATAGGTAGGAAATGGGATTTTTGAGTTGTAACTCATGAAACAGACCTTTGAGGGAATTAATAGATTGAAGAATCCCCTTTGGAAAAGTTGCATCCTCTTTTTCTCATTGCACTTAATTCCCTTTATCATAGAAAATGTATCGTCTAAAATTTGGGCATGTTCGGCTAAATACATTCCAAAAGCATTTTTAGAAGGGAATCCAAATTTAATTGGAATGTAACTGGTTCATTACATCAAACCAGTCATTCACACATTTATGAATTCCGATAAATTCGTGGCTTCTTGCGAGACTGAGAAATGTTTCAATACGATTGCTGTGGTTGGCCATACGAACGATGCTGCTATACGAACATTTTGTCTCTGCCCCTTAGCACATTGAATGTGAATCAGTTACAATTTATGGTAATCTTGCAATTCATTATCATCTAACTGTAATTGAAAAAGAGGCGATTTTTCAATCTTGACTCCATTCTTGGAGTCTAACCAGTATCAACAATCCAACTCAGTAGTTGTTTCAGAAGATGTGGAGCATCGGGAAAAAAGAAGGTATTATGACTCTCGTCAAAGGAATTTTCACACCACAAATGATTTTCGCTAATCCCCTATTTTTTCCATAATTCTACATTGCCTCCACTCATATCAGAGACGCATGCTACAACGGTTAGGCCAACATCACAAAGTTGTTCAATAATTGAAAATAATGTCTCTTCATTCATTTTAAAATCAAAGTCTACGAAATTTGACTGTTTCCAGTTTATATTAATCTTCTAACCATTACTACTTGCATTTGCAGAAATGGGTCCAGTACTTGATCTAGCTCTTCATCATACGTATAGAAATTTTGTCTTCATTTCATCGAATTGCAAAATAGTTAATTTATCTTCTTTCACATTTGAAGAAGCGACTTTCATAATCTTCATTCATCAGAGACGAAGTTCGAAGACTTTAGGATCAGGGGTAAATAAAGCTGATGCTGCCCTGTGTACAAAACCACTGTTTTCTAATGCAAGCATTCTTCGAAAATTTATGCTATATAATATGCGAAGTTTCTGAATTCTGCTTCGTTTTCACAGAGCGTGTTACACAGGTTGCAGTGCATCTTATTCCCGTCATCGGGGAAGCTTTTAATTCTTTAGAAAAATGAAACACATTGTTCGTAAAAATTCTTTATTGAATCTTACTCGAATTTGTATTCCGAAATTCTTTTCTGAGTGACAGTACATTATTAAGAAGTTTTTATCGAAATGATAGTATATAATTAAGAAGTTCTTATCCCCTGAATGATAGTATACATTAAGTAGTTCTTATCTCTGACTCATGGTATATTATTACGTTCTTATTTAAATGGTAGTACATTATTCATGTATAAATTCCAGATACAAAATGAAGAGAGAAGTATGGATAAGAGGCCAAATTAGATAATCATATCTTTCTTAGTGCCTTGCGTTACATGTATTTCTCATTTGTTTGGCGTGTAATCTGGCAAGTTTAGTACAGTTCAAAGAGACCCGCTTCGTATCAGAACAGAACCAAAATTCTAACTTCCGGTCGTCCACTGACGTCACAGCTCTCACAGAATCCCGGTCACGGAGAGTTTAGGACAATGGACAACCTGTTAATATTCCATAAATCTTGGGTTGAAAGTATGTAGTTAGTTAACGTAGCACTGGAGCAACACAATGGGCTATTGGCGACGGTCCGGGATCACTTCCTAAGGGAAAGATCCAACGTACGAACGCTCGTACTTTTGGACCATGCAGCCCGGTTGGAAGAGTAGCGGTTTAACAGCCGGGGGGGGGGGGGGGTTGCGAGTTCGAAACGATCCATCCAAAGACCGTCGTGTACATGGGGGCTGGTGCATATTATATCTATAGTGCCTCAAAAGTCCTTACGATGGTGTAGTGTGGAAGTTTGAAGAGTGGGTTGACCTCGTCATCTGACAGTGATTCAAAATTACGAGGTGTTGTTCTCAGATCTTTCCCTTCAGGATTGATCCAGGACCGTCGCCAATAGCCCTCTGTGTTGCTCCAGTGTGACGCAAATTCACCCGCCTACCTCTATTGTATGCATAGTCATTAAAAAGCTGCTTTCACAAGACTTAGTATTGTTATTATTACTTATTAAATTAATATAGGGAACTAATTAATATATTTTATCTTAATTATTTAAATAATGTACTTTATGACCGTTTTTGATACTCAAATTTAGTTTTGGACAGTTGTGGTATCGGCCTCATCTGCCCTTCATTCCAAAACGTCTAGCTGTGCCTCTGGTTCAAGAGTTTACGTCTTCATTTCAAGAGATAATAGATAGTCCCTTCAAGACAATTAATCTTTTCTAGCGTGTGATTTCATTGGACCTTCAGAAGTGGATGGACAAATCTTCCATTGCACAAGTTTGAACGGAAGATTGGTTTAAACGATCCTCGTGCGTTATACGTTCTATTTACTTTCAACAAAATGATGCTGTTTTTCGAAAGAATGACATCTATCGTTTAGCAGTTGCGCAAATGGATAATGAGTAATTGCGACTTCTCCCGTCTTCGTCGGTGATCATTGTTGAAAAATATGTTTTTTCCTCGCGTGAGGTTTTGAAATCGGTGTCGCTGAGGGTTATTAATAAAACTGTCATCACTTAAAACTTTCAATTAACTACCAGTGACACAGTTGTGTGTTTCGTGTTGAATCTTGTTCACGAACAACCTAAACGTTGTTTTGACACCTGTTACTTTTATGTTGAGTTAAAAGTAAAATATATTATGTAATTCGAATGAGTTTTAAATTTCGATTCATATTAGAACGAGAAAATGTTTTTCGCAAAATTAAATTACATACATATTTTAAGCAATATTAGCTTGAAAAAATTAGCCATAAACGGTGGTGGCTCGGGAGTTAGATGGTTCAAATAACGTCGCACTGGAGCAACACAACGGGCTATGGGTGGCGGTCCGGAATCAATCCAGAACGGTAAGATCCGAGGACTCCACGTAATTTTGAACCACGGTCAGATGACGAGTTTAACACCTGAGGTGGCACCCACTCTCCAAAATTCCACACCACGCCTTGACTTGAGAGATCAGGTGTTCATGAAACTACTTCAATGCAAAATAAAACTTTTTTACTGTTTAATAAACGTCCATATGGCCAGATAAAGGACAACGGTATTTATGTTACGGAGCGTAGTTCTACAAGAATTATACTCAACGTAGTTAATAAATTATGCGATTAAACTAATACAAACCAGATACGCACTCCGAATATGTTTAGAAGGGCTGAAAATGTGGTTTCCAGCATGGTGTTAACAAAAAGACGAAGTCTTTAGTGGAATTATAGAAACCTATTTCTATGATTCGCTGCAAAATCATTCTTTCAATTGAGGCAAGAAATCGAAGGGTTACGAAAATACACTAATTCGAAAAAGCTTGATCTAGTAAATAAAAATTCCAATAAATGAAATATATCAATGTTGGTCAACAAAACCGTGTGCTTTCATTCCAAATTCTAGCATATTTACTTCGATAATTCCTCTTAAAAAATTCCACAATACGGAATAAGTTTCATACTACTGCATTTTAGTTGAAAAAATTATATGTTATTAAAAAGAAGGGGAAAATAAACTATTTGTTTCGATGCTCCCCTAAGAATCCAATTCTTTTTCGAACATTTCCATTTTCAGCATTCTTTTGAACTGAATTTAATCGTGTAGGTTTGTGCCAAATTGATTATTTGGTCTCCCTGCATATCTCCCTTTATCTCAATTGTGAATCGATTGCACTCATTTTTCCATTTCCCCGATTCTATTAATGTTCACTTCAATAAATTGTGAATCTATAGTATGATGATTTGTAATTAAGGAGAAACTGGAAGTTAATGCCACACCGCATGGATCAACATTTCTTTCTTTGCACGAGCATCAAATTTTGGATACGGATTTTTTCAGATTTGAATTTGAGTTGGAATGGAATATCAGAAAAGCAAATTTAATGTACAAAAATGCATATTTCATTAATCTATACATATAAGGCAGAGTTGGCATCTGTGTCTGTTCTCTATACAAATCTACACCGTTTGACCAATCTACACCAAATTTGGTACACTTATTCTTTGGAGCCCTGCGGGTAACGTAGGCTACATATTAACACCCGTTCTGTTTGGCTTGGGTGTGCAAAGGGGTGTAACGTCCCGTCATCCTGGACAGAGCACTTGCTAGAGGGCGCTATCTCCCGGTCTGGCTGTGCAGATCACGTCAGAACATCAACAGGAGTCACCTCTCAAGATGACCTTTGTGAGTTTCTTAAGAATCTTAGAGTATATTGCAATCGCTCAATATCATCGTTTTTGTATCCCGTCTGTAAATTCTTAAACTGCAGCTTTATTATTGGAATGTAAATTTTATGATAACAAGATTATTTTTATAGCAAGTGGTCTTTTTTATCATCGATATGGCACAGGGGGCTAAAGATAATTCAAACTCCTCATAAGAATAATATAGCATATTTATACGACCAATGTCAGACCCATTCACACTAAATTTGGTACATTCATCCTGTAGAATTCTGAGGGACACATAGGCTATATATGAACCCCGTTCGATTTGTTCTAGGTCTGCAAGTGGGCTAAAAACAATTCGAAATCTCCATAGGAATAATATTGAGTATATTACAATGAATTATAAACAATTCAACCCGAACAGCGCCGGATAATTCAGCTAGGTGCTCCTAAAATAAGAAACGGAAAAAAATTTCCAAAAAAAGGTGACAGGACAAGTACAAACCAAGAAAAGAAGCAGTGGCACTTTCCGAACATAGAACTGAACATGATTGTCTTACTGGAGAGAATTGGAATATATTCCTCCTCTCTTTCTCTCTCTGGAAAAGCACAATTTGCAGGTGGAAAGTGGGGTGCCAGCTCAGGTTTTGACCTCATCATCTGACCATAGTTCGAAATTACGAAGTGATGTCCTCGGTAGGTAGTTAATTACGTCGCACTGGAGCAATACCGGGCTATTGACGACGGTCCGGGATCAACCCCGGAAAGAGCCAAAGACAACACCACGTAATTTTGAACCATGGCCAGATGACGAGGCAACACCTGAGCCGGCACCCTACTCTCCAAACTTCCACATTACGCCAACGTGAAGGTGATGTCCTCGGATCTTTTCCATCGGGATTGATCCCGGATCGTCACCAACAAATTGTGTTGCTCCAATGCGACGTAAATTCAACTACCTTCGGATTTAGAAAGTGGTACATGACTCACACACGCCCTCGGATAAGAGGTAAACAAAGGCATAGAACACGCGAACGGACTGCACCAATTTCTGTCGCGTGTGGTAATGAGGCGCGTCTACTTTCTTCTTCAAATTTCCTCCTTCTTTCGAATTTAATTGAGCACCGAAGAACAGATCCTCAGCCATGCGTTGCTTCTTGCCATTGTTTCCAGGAAGAAGAGAAAGAATCTGGTTGATGAGATTGTGTTTCTTCTCAATGGTGTGTTCGGGAGAGACACTTTGGCACCAAAAACATCCAGAATGGCGTTATTCCGTGTTGTTTTTATTGTCTCAGACGTTGTGATTTTTTTATCTTGGAAAGATAGGCCACTGTGTTATTGTCTCATTAGGTGGATGAATGGTCTGAAGTGGACATTTTTTCCTGGGTTGTTTGATGAGATTTATTCGTTATGGAATTTGGAGACAAAAATGCTTGGTTCTTTTAGTATGACTATCAGACCCGAACATAGCCTCTGCGTTAAGCTTTCTTAATTACATATCTATTGATGTAAAAGTGTCGTTACTCACATTTCACATCTTAGTGAATATAGCATCCATATTCATATAGTTCTCAGAGGAACATCTTTAGGTGCGTACGGGCTTCACCGACCCAAGGTAATCTAGCGATCTTTTTTTCCCATGGGATTTACTGTCTTTTGGTAGGTCGGTATTTAATTAACATCGCACTGCAGCAACACAAAGGGCGATTGGCGACGGTCCGGGATCAACCCCGAAGGGAAAGGTCCAAGGACAAGACCAAGCAATTTTGAACCACGGTCAGATGACGAGGTCACACCTGAGGTGGCACCCCACTCTCCAAACTACCATATCACGCCAACGTGAGGACATTTGAGACCATGATGGATTTAATGTGCATCATACCCATTTGTACACGGCGGTCTTTGGTTGGATTCGAACTCGCAACCCTCCGATTGCTAATCCGTTACTCTTCCAATCGGGCTACCACGGCCCTTTAGTGTCTTTAGTAAACACGGGGGTTGAATTCTCGGGATACCCAGACGATCTTATCCGCTTTCACCGCACTAATCTGTTCCCCAATTCCTCTTTTCCCCCAATTCCTTCAAATGTCTTTTTTCAAGACATTTTTAAGTTGTCTATCTTGTGTTTGGTGCAGCTGGGCCTTGGCCCTTGCACCATATGGCCATGCGCAAATATGGCCCTTGCGCCATACAACCCGAAAACAACCAACCACTATTCACATAAATGGATTTCATTCCTCTAAACGAAATAAAATTATCTTGAAATATATAACAGCATTTCGTTTACTTTTACTGGTGTTAATTCTTATTTCCAATCAAGTGCATGGCTAAAAGCACACTTCTGTCATGTTACCAATATTAGATCCTGAACGTCTACTTCCATCTCATCCTGTTGCCTTATTCAAACGTGACTGCATTTTTTGATGATAAACCTATTTTTGTTCCCATTTTCTTTTCTGCGCTGATTTCTATCTTCCGGATTTCACATTGCTTTCTGAAATCAGGAAGCTGAAGAATTTCATCAGAGGGACGAGCTCTTTGCGTGTAGTTTTCGCAATATCATGGAACTCCTTAGATTGAATCAAGCGTATTTTAGATTAAGCTGAAAAAGTGGCGAATGAATTCCATCTCATCTGAGATCGGTCGATTGTTGAATTTTCCTAGACCGATTACCCCAGCTAGTCCGTTATTGGTTTTGCAGTCTCAAGACTGTTATAGTCCAGGTGATAGTCCAGGTGTTCATTTCACCCCACAAGGGTAAACCTAAAGAAGTTTACATGATCGTTTCTAAGTGGTGTGCATTTTCACGTAGTCTGAAAAATATTGATGCAGCCGAAAGACCCAGGCGCGGTATACCTCCAACTTTTAAATAAACTTATCCAGCAATAACTTTTCCGATATTAATTTTATACTTGTTCGGTCCTTGTAGGTAGGTAATTGAATTAACGTCGCACTGGAGCAACACAACGTGCTATTGGTAACGGTTCGGCATCGATTCAGAAGGGAAAAATCCGAGAATACCTAGTCATTTTGAACCGCGGTCAGATGACGAGGTCAACACCTGAGTTGGTACCCCAAATTTCCACATCCCGCCAGGAGATTTGAGGCCTCGACAGATTTAGCATGCACCAGCCGCCACAAATACGACGGTTTTTGTTTGGATCGAGCTTCGAACTGGCAACCCTCCCCAATCCACTACTCTTTCAACCGAGATGCCGCGTCCCTCGGTCTTTGTCAGTTCTTTCTGAGATTGTAATAAGATACTTTTTAATCTGCACAAATTTTGTTTTAGGCATTATATATTACAGAAGCACTCATCTCAGAGGCAGGGATGTTGGTGGGAGAAAGCCCATGGATCTCAAATACCTCCCGAAAGGATTTTGGAATTAGAAAGTTATCAAAAACACGAGATTGTTATATCAGCGAACATCGAAGTTTCGTGCATTACGGATAAAATATACGCTTGTGTGTGAATTCGTCAATAGTCTGAAAATAGGGTAAAAAAAATCATTAAACGCAATACTCATTTAATGTTGCGGAGTTAAGATAGGTAGGTAGGTAATTAATTAACGTCAAACTGGAACAACACAACGGGCTATTGTCGACGGTCCAGGATCAATCCCCAAGACGGGATTTAAGGAACCAGAAGGTATTTGGGTATTTCAATTAACGTCACACTGGAGCAACACAACGAGCTATTGGTGACGGTCCGGGATCAATCCCAAAGGGAAAGATCCGAGGACAACACCACGTAATTTTGAGCCGCGGTCAGATGACGAGGCAACACCTGAGCTGGCACCCCACTCTCCCAACTTCCACACCACGCCAACCAGAAGAGAGAAGACTGGGTCAACAATTATTTTCCGAATACGTGCTTGGGCCACTGTAGCCCGGTTGGAAGAGTAACGGATTAGCAACTGGAGGGTTGCGAGTGCGAATCCAACCAAAGACTGTCGTGTACAAAGGGGATTGGTGCACATTAAATCTGTCGTGGTCTCAAATTTCCTCATGGCGTTGAAGTTTGGAAAGTGGGGTGCCACCTCAGGTGTGACCTCGTCATCTGACCGCGGCTCAAAATTACGTGGTGTTGCCCTCGGATCTTTCTCTTCGGGTTTGATCCCGGAGAGTCGCCAATAGCCTGTTGTGTTGCTCCAGTGCGACGTTAATTAAAATACCTACCGAATACGTGCTTGATGAAGGGGTTCTTTTGGTAGATGGGTGGTTAATTAACGTCGCATTGGAGCAACAGAACGGGCTATTGGGTTCTTTTGGAAAATCAAATGTTTTTCAGAAGAGTGGACAATTTTAAGTTCCAATTAATGTAATCAATAAATAATCCCTATGGTGAAAACGTGATTGTGTCCAGATTGTCTCCCGTACAGCAGACAGGGTGAATTGGTTTCATCCTAGTCTTGTAGATTTCTCCATTCAAATTGTATTTTTACTTCTATTGCTGCAAGATATGTAATTTGTATTATATTGATTGTATTTTGTGTATTAATATTGTATATCTTTTGTTTTCCTTTTTAATAAATGCCTCCTGTCCATCCTGATGGGGGGGGGGCCGCGGTGGCCCGGTTGGAAGAGTAACGGACTAGCAACCGAAGGGTTGCGAGTTCGAATCCAGCCAAACACCGTCGTGTACAAAGGGGGCTGGTGCACGTTAAATCTGTCGTGGCCTCAAATGTCCTCACGTTGGTGTGGTGTGGAAGTTTGGAGAGTGGGGTGCCAGCTCAGGTGTTGCCTCGTCATCTGACCGTGGTTCAAAATTACGTGGTGTTGTCCTCGGATCTTTCCCTTTGGGATTGATCCCGGACCGTCACCAATAGCCCGTTGTGTTGCTCCAGTGTGACGTTAATTGAAATACCCCCCCCCCATCCTGATGGGCTATAAAAATACTTGCACGTTGGCAAATCATATCTCAGGAGTAGTTTCGATATTGTGTTCCTTCTTTTTGCACTGTAACAAGATTTCGTTACACTTTCGCGATGAGAAGTAATTTCAGTGTAAACAAACCAGACAGTCTAAGAAATTTTAGCTTCCGTTGTCGAAATACTTCCACATGATACATTTCAGTGTTAACTTAAAATATAGTTTTTCGACGGTTGGCTTTTAATCGAATTGGTGTTGACTAATCAGCTATCATACATCAATTCGAAATATATTCTTCGGAATTTTTATTGGCGGAGTGATGAAATCGGTTTCGAAAAACAACGGGTTTTACAACTAGTTCAAAATAAAACTTGATCAGTTGACATTTAATGACTTGTTCTCGTCTTTCAAGTAAACCATTAAATCCTATCGAACAATTCCGCATTATACCTTTGACATACAATACTCGAAAAAAGGCGTTAATTTGGAAACAAATGGCAGATCAAATTTCTCACTCCAGTTGTTATCGCCACATTTTATGACGCGTAAAAGCTATCCAAACCTCAACCTCCACAACTCCCAATCCCCTTTTTTTCAAAAGAAGCACCATGTAACACAAGCCGCGCAACAATGGCCCGATCAATGAGAGCGAAAGTTTTTACAATAGCGATACCTGAAATGCGGAACCAAACGCGCTTAGCGCTGATTATCGTCCGAATCAATCAATAGCTCGTTTATATTTTTTATTCTCAATCGAGAGAATAAAAAAAAGCCGAAATGAAACGTGATACGCATTTGTAAAATGTCGGATTTTCCCCAGTTACCCAGTTCGAGAGTGGGGCGAAAAAATCCATGTACATCCTGATACGGGTTACAGCGGAGGTCCACTTTCACCGCTTGTGTAGCTCTTGGTGTCGCCGCTTGGCTGATCAAGGGGGTCGAGCAAAGGGACAGGGCAGGTGACAATGATTGTGTTCGGTCGAGAAGAGCGGGAAAGATCAAGGCGCGCTTAATTGCTCGCTGCGGGGATAATGACGCGTGAAATCCGCGTCAATAATGACAGGATTGCTGTCCGAGTGGGGTTTGAAGGCGAGCTGGGATTGAGTACGCGGTTTAGAGGTTAGAGCCTAGCAGCGACAAGTGTTTTTAAATTTTTGTGTAAATGTTTGATTTGAGTTTTGCCCTTGTCATGTGGAGTTACAACCTCCAACATGACAAAATTGATTCGCTCTTTTTAGTTAAAAAAAAGAATGTTGCAATTTTGGCACGAATACTTTTTAAACTGTATAATTCTTTCTCGGAATTTGATGTATTTTTTATGATTTCGATTCAATAAGTGATGTGCTTCAATGAAGTGTGTTTCGTTTTATCCTTTATCTAACTGTATTTGTGTATGTATTTTTTCTCGCATTTTATGGATTCATAAATTTTTGTTCTCTGCAATTGGATACTTTTTATGCAGAGAAACAGTTAAACAAATTAAATGAAGTCTCAACTATGAGGCATTTTTTGGCAAGCTAAATATAGAAGACGGTAGAGCTTCTATGGCGATAGATATTTCGTGTACGTATTTTGAAAGTGAAGTCAGTTGGCTTGTTTTTCTAATACAATTACAGCACGTATACTTGATTGGTCAACACCAATTAGATTAAAGGCCAAATTTTGGCAACTTTTGGTGAAGAACTACATTTTATCTAGTATGTATACACCGAAAATACCTCTCAACAAAAGTGTAACGGTAGGTAGCTGAATTAACGTTGCATTTGAGCAGCACAACGGACTAATGGCGACGGTTCGGGATCAATCTCGAAAGGATAGAGCCGAAGAGAACACATCGTAGTTCTGAACCACGGTCAGATGACAAGGCAACAACTGAGCTGGCACCCCACTCTCCAAACTTCTACACTATGCCAAAGTGATGAAATTTGAGGCAACGGCAGATTTAATGTGCACCAGCGCCCAAGTACACAACGGTCTTTGGTTGGATCGACTTTCGAACTTGCAACCCTCCAGTTGGAAATACGCTACTCTTCCAACCAGGGTACCGCGTACCCTGAAAGTGTAACGAAATATTGTTACTGTGCAAAAAGAAGGAAGACAATGTCAGGGCCACTCCTGAGGTATGATTTGCCCACGTGTAAACATTTTATATTCCATGCCCCTTCGGCTTAACAGTAAAGTGATTAAAGCCTGTCAAAGGATGGCCAGGATGCATTTATTAAAAAAGAAATATTTTTACAAAATGCAAGCTCTTGCACAGAAATAGAAATAACCAATACATTTTAAGTACAAAAATATATAACAAGACTAGGATGAAACCAACTCACCTGTCCGCCGTAATGGAGAACACTTGGACTCACGTATTCGCCATAGGTATTATTTATTATTGATTACATTAATCGGCAACTTAAAATCGTCCACTCTTTTGAATTAGCCCGTTGTGTTGCACCAGTTCATTAACTACAGAATTGCCTACCAAATGAACACCCTTCGTCAACCTCGGGTATGTGCGTCGTTAATTAACGTCACACTGCAGCAACACAACGGGCTATAGGCAACGGTCCGAGATCAATCCTGAAGGGAAAGATCCAAGGACAACCCCCCGTAATTTTGAATCACGGTCAGATGACGAGAACAACATCTGAACTGGTACCGAACTCTCCAAACTTCCACACCACGCCAACGTGAGGACATTTAAGGCCACGACAGATTTAACGCGCATCAGCCCCCTTGTACACGACGGTCTTTGGCTAAACCGAGTTTCAAACACAAAAGCACAAACATCCAATACAACCCCAAAACGTCTTGTTTGTGGGGTTGGTGCACGTTAAATCTCACGTTGGCGTGGTGTGTAAGTTTAGAAAGTGGGGGCCAGCTCAGGTGTTGACCTCGTCATCTGACCGTCATTCAAAATTACGAGGTGTTGTCCTCGGATTTTTCCCTCTGGGATTGGTCCATCGCCAATTGCCCATTGTGTTGCTCCAGTGCGACGTTAATTCAACGACCCTCCTCGCTATTAGTGCTACTATAAGTGCTTTGTTGTGGCAGCCCTGGCAACATGGATAAGTTGATTTTCTTTGTTCCCGCATATTTCTGAACAGCACAACGAAAACGTTATCAGATCTCATTAAGGTACTTTTCGCGTGGCCGAATCGCAGGAATTAAAATGCATGGGGAATGTTAAACCCACGAGCAACGTCAGGGTAATTATGACAAGCTCATATTCATCGGAGGAGACCGCGCCCTTCTTCCTTCCTCATTGCCAATCCAATTCGGAATCTGTGCGAGGATTAGACAGTGAGAGGTCGTATAGAGAGAGAAGGACGCCGGCGTCGTGTAGTTATGACTCGATGGAAAGTCGGACACTCTTATCGAAGTGGGTTAATGTTAGGCAATCCTGCATCGAAAATCCGAGAAGTTATCAATCGATTCTTGTCTTTCGGCGGAAACGAGTTTCTGGTTCCTGTTGAATAATCTTCCAATTATGATCGGTTTCTGTGACCGTGATCGGACGTTAATCCGAATGCTTGAAATAAATTATATTCGCTTCTGTTTGCTTTGAACCCATTTTGAGTTGGTGGGGGGGGGGATTTCAATTAACGTCACACTGGAGCAACACAATGGGCTATTGGTGACGGTCCGGGATCAATCCCAAAGGGAAAGATCCGAGGACAACACCACGTAATTTTGAACCACGGTCAGATGACGAGGCAACACCTGAGCTGGCACCCCACTCTCCAAACTTCCACACCACGCCAACGTGAGGACATTTGAGGCCACGACAGATTTAACGTGCACCAACCCCCTTTGTACACGACGGTGTTTGGCTGGATTCGAACTCGCAACCCTTCGGTTGCAAGTCCGTTGATCTTCCAACCGGGCCACCGCGGCCCCTTGAGTTGGTGGGTTAACCTGGTGATTGTCTAGATTGTAGTGTTTCATCACTAGAAGAAAACTGACCAGATCTTGATCTCTCCATCATAAAAATTTGGCAATTTCTTGACGAAGAGATATCTCGTCATTAGCAAAATTGGTCAGATCTTGATGAACGAGATATCACGTCGAAATCAATTGCAGTTTAAAGTCGCACTGGAGCAACACAACGGGCTGTTAACGATGGTTCAGGACCAGTCTCGAAGGGAAAGACCGAGGACACCTCGTAATTTTGAATCAGGGTCAGATCACAACGTCAATACCTGAGCTGGCACCCCACTCTCCAAACTTTCACACCACGGCAATGTGAGGACATTTTAGGCCACGAATGATTTAACGTCTATCAGCTCCGAGACGTTCTTTGGTTTGGATCGAGTTTCGAACTCGTATCCCTACGGCTGCTATTCCGCAACTCTTCTAACTGGGCTACCACGGTCCGAACACATTTTGGTTTGGTTGGTTTCTTTTGGGCTTTTTGGCTCAAGGGCGTTATTTGGTCAAGCTGCTTCTAACATAAAACAGACAAGTCAAGTAATGGATATTCACACGAAAGGAAAGCTTCACTGAAACAGGTAGATAATCAATTAACGTCGAACTGGAGCAACACAGCGGACTATTGACGATGGTCCAGGATCAATCCCGAAGGGAAACATCCGAGGACAAGGCTTCGTAATATTGAACCACGAAACAGAAGATAGAAATGCACCCAGAGTAAGTTATAGGAATCACCTGTGCACGAGAATGGGCTAACCCTCTGACCCACAGAAGCCCCAATGAACACTAAGGAAGGATAATTTTCGAATTGAAGCTCGTCAAATACATGGCAAATTTTTGCTCCACTTGTTTAGAGCAGGGTTTTTTCGATCTTTGAGAGTCTCAAAGGTATTTAAATATAAATTTTGTAACTCTGGAAGCAGGAAAGTTCTTGAAAAAGTATCAAAATTTCATTGTCCTTGAACAAAATTTGCCCGCAGCTCAAAACTCCCAATTCATTCATACTTCGTTTTTCTTTTCCTCTTTCATTAGATAGGGCCCCGGTATCCCGGTTAGAAGAGTAACGAATTAGCAACCGGAGGGTTGCGAGTTCGCATCCAACCAAAGACCGTCGTGTACAAAGGGGGCTGGTGCACATTAAATCTGTCATAGTCTCAAATTTCCTCATGGTGTTGAAGTTTGGAGAGTGGGGTGCGACCTCAGGTCTGACCTCGTCATCTGACCGCGGTTCAAAATTACGTGGTGTTGTCCTCGGATCTTTCTCTTCGGGTTTGATCCCGGAGAGTCGCCAATAGTCTGTTGTGTTGCTCCAGTGCGACGTTAATTAAAATACCTACCTACCGATGTGCTTGATGAAGGGGTTCTTTTGGTAGATGGGTAGTTAATTAACGTCGCATTGGAGCAACAGAACGGGCTATTGGGTTCTTTTGGAAAATCAAATGTATTCTTAGCTTTCATTTTCTGAATAAATGGATGAATTCCACTTGCGTCACTGTTCTTCCGGAACAGCGATATGTTGAACATGGTAAGAGAAATAACTACGTGGGAAATGATGTTTCATGTGAGATGTTGAAGGATTTTCCTGGCTGAATTTCTTTGGCGTGGTGTGGAAGTTTGGAGGGTGCGGTGCCAGCTCAGGTGTGACCTCGTCATCTGACTGTGGTTCAAAATTACGCGGTGTTGTCCTCGGATCTTTCCCTTCGAGTTTGGTCCCGGACCGTAGCCAATAATATGGTCTAATATCGTTCAAAATTGTTCTCGGATCTTTCACTTCGAGATTGATTCAGGACCGTTGCCAATAGCCTGTTGTGTTGTGTGTGCTCCACTGCAATATTAACTCAACTACCTAACTACCTAAAATATTGTGTTCTCACCAGATTTCTAAACTGTCAGAGAGAGGCATTTTTGAAGGTAGCACTGAAACTTTTCCCTAGATACTCATCTAGTTTTCTAATGAATGAACCGATAATTTTAATGGTAATTAATTAATGTCGCACTCTTTAGACGCCCGCGTACTCGATGGTTTTTGGTTGGACATAGTTTCGAACTCGCAGACCTTCGATAGCTTATCCGTTACTCTTTCAACAGGGATACGGAGGCCCATGAACGAACAGGAATATAATTATTTTATTAGCTTATCTAATATCTTAAGATACATGACATGGTTATCTGTTACGACATGAGGGAAATGATAAAAAATTCAGTTTGATTTCTGTTAAAATTATCATGTGATGGAAATATGTACGCGAAGAAAAATTCCAAATAAAATAATTTAATATGTCCATATATAAGGATATAAGTCGATACTTTCATCATTCTGCTCAAAGCGATGTATTTCATCAAATTAGAGCAAACACATGAACTGACAGTTTGGGGAAATGTATTTCTTGATACTAAATACTTATTTTCATGATGAGAAATACATTGTCATATTGTAACCTGTTTTAAACAAAATATAACACTATCGAAATGCTTATATCTTATTTTAGACTAACGCTTATGTTTTATTTATAATTAATAGTTAGTCCTCTTAAACTGTGTATTATATATTTTTTGTCAGCTAGTGAGTTTCTGCTCTAATCCGACGATTTGTTCTCTGTTTTGTGAGATCTTATCAAAGATATATTAGATATGAAAAAGACTCTAAATATTTCACGCTATATTATTATATCCAAGAGTATTATCCCCCACACAAAGCTATATTAGATCTTTTTTCTACATTTTTTTATGTGAATTTTTTTCTAAAAGTACTTGAAAATTGTAAACAATCTCTTTCAAACTCCATGGGATTCTAAGTTATACATCCCTGAATGATAACACATAAAATAAACTATAAAAAGAAAATTCTTATTTTCCAAATTGCTCAAAGGTTCATAAAAATTATTTCTAAAGATCGCGCTCTTACACAGCATTTCGTCACACTCAAAATATCTTCCAAACTGCCCAACCAATCATCTTTATCTACCTTTTTCGGGAAAGAAATTCCGAAAATTCCATTGTTTCCCGCCTTTGAATAGAAATGGCAGGTGAGAAACGAGACTGTCTTATCGCACAGTTTTGTGCTTTCTGAGTGGCATCTTCGATGAAATCGAAAAGAGCAAAAGATTATGCGGGAGAGAATAACTGGGTCTCACCAAAATGAAAATGTCGCCATCAACAAAACGATCTTTCTCGTTACAAAATGCTCCAGTATTTTTTGTCAAAGGTTATCTTTATACCTTTTGATGCTTCATTATTAATAAGTAAAATACGCACGTACTTATAATGTAGCTCTGATCTAGGTTAGAAGATATTCAGTTTTTGAAAATGGATATATATTTGGACCTTGCACATCACACTCTTTCCTGTTCCATTAGGGAAGTTTTGTTTTCTAAACTGGAAAAAGCGACTATATATGTGTTTTTCACTCCTTTTCTATTAATCTGTAAAAAGGCCGCAATTATTTATGAGTTATTGTTGCAAACAATCAATTTTTAAAGTGAAACTGCAAATATGTAAGGTAAAACCACGTAATATGGAACGCCTGATTTTAGAAGATTGCCAAAAGTAGAGGAGATAAAGTTGTTTTTTGAATGAATCAAACACCAAATCCCAATAAAAATAACTAAGATTCGTATAGGAATGCATAAGTTATCAAAAAGCTATATATCAAAAGAAATAAAAAAGTCAGAATTCTTGATTTGAAAAAACGGTACATACTACAAAACCTTTACAATTTTTTTCCAAATTCACTAAAAACTTCTCTTTTAAGGTCAAAAGTAATATTTAATCTTTTAAAGTAATAAAAGTCAATGCATTTCATGTTTTATTACTTATTACTTATTTGTAATTGGCGTGTACTTGGGGCCAAACAAAAGAATATGTCCAGAATATGTACACTGATAAACTGGTTGAATTAAAATGTTGAATATAGAAATATAGAATAGAATTAGGCAACCGGCTCAAGAAACAAACAAAATTTAATATATATAAACACATTGGACGAAAAGATAACATAAATACGTAACTTACTTTAACAGAATTAGAAACACTATGCAGCAGCGCGTTCGAAAGTGGACAAAAAAAAGTTTTCATATTCGTGAGCAGCTTCCGTTTAGTTTCTGCGGAGCAGTTACATAGAATGTTCTGCAGGAGTATTCACCAGAACTTATATTAAACATTTTCACATTGAAAAGTGTTCTGAATGGGTTATTTTGTACGGCATTATGTATAACAAAAGTCGAAATTCCTTTTATCCTTATCAATGCCACACCAAAAATTTTTTCCTACTATTAAGCATAGATTGAACTCAGAATTATTTTTCTTCACAAACTTCCAAATTACACAATTTTTATCTGGCCATGGAAATTTTGCTAAATATCTATATAGGTTTCATCTTCGGACTAATGATTTGTGCGAGTGTTTTAAAAAGCAACCACAAGATGTAGAGCATTTGCTTTTTAGTTGTCCTGCATTTAAAACTTCAAGAATGTGCCTGCAAAATGATTTGAGAAAATTAGGTAAAACATGGCCAGTGAAACTCAATGTTTTTGTAAAATCTAATCTGCTTTTCTACTCATTTGTCAAGTTCATAAAATCTTGTAATTTTAGTTAAATTGTTTTCCACTGTTTCTTTGTTAAATCAACTTACTTCTGTAAGCCCCGTGTTGTACTTCTGTGGTGCACGGGGAGTTTGCTTTAGTTCAATAAAAAAATGCTATATTCAACCACTGTCACACTTCTAGAATCTCAGGTTATGTAAGTTTCCTACCTAATAATTTATTTACCGATTTTGAGCTTCCATATGTGCAAACAATAATACCACGCAGACGATATATAGCAATCTGTACAGATGATAAATTGAAGAGAGAAGTTCCAGGGTTCAAAAATACCATTTAACATTGATAGAAGACGATATTTTTTCGTTAACTATTTTCTCCATTTTAATTTAATGGCGCAGCTTGTCCGCTTTTGGACCTTGCGCCATATAAAACCCTAACATCCAATCCAATCATTTTAATTTAAACATTTTATTTTGTATTTTTGCTAATGGCATCATAGAATTTTCTAGTAAGCAATCTTAAGACACCAAACAATTTTTGCTATTGTATATAACATTGATTATTCTTTATAGATCATTCCGATTCCACTTCTGTTGTGCTTTCTTTTTCTATAAATAAATCTTTATTCTATTTATGTAATATATTTAACCCATTAATTTTCGATAAAATCTATATTACTAAAAGACAATTCGTGTGTGTGATTGCGGACCTCTAAATTTTTTAACAGTATTTCAATAAATTATACTGGTGTCAATTATTTTTACGAATATAATTCATGATAAAAAGTACACCTAAGTCACGTTACCACAATTAGATTCTGAACGTCTACTTCAATTTAATTCCATTCCCTTGTTCAAAGCCGATTCTGCATTTTTTAACGTTAAAGATATATTCGCTCTCTCATTTCCTTTCTGTACTGATTTCTATCTCCCAGATTTCTCATTGCTCTCTGCAATCAGACTACTGAAGAATTTCCTTAGAGTGACGATATCTTCCATGAAGAAGCAATATGATGCAGCTATATAGCTGAAATCAAGTATATTTAAACTAAGCGGCAAAATTGGCAAATGAATCCCGTAATGGTTGATTTTATACATGCATCACTATATTCACGGTTGCTACACGACGAGAATGCCGTAGCCGTCTCGTGTAACGAAAAAATTCAGAAACATAGAAGCATAAGTAAAAGTGAAAAAAAGGATAGGATTAAAATTATAAAGGGACAGAATAGAAAACGCACATGCGCAAATAATAAACTTTGGCCGGCGTCTTTTCCAGATTCAGAAGGGAAGTTCTAATAACGCAGGAAACAATAAAACAGCAGAATCCCTATATTAGTCAAGCTATCCATCTAGAAAAATCCCATGCATCAAAACTCATAAACTTCCCATCAAATCTTTTTCACGTACGGAACTCACAAAGGCCCGTTTAATCCGGCCTCATTTATTTCAATTTTCTGTGCTGGAGATACACGCAGGAATCATATTATTTTTTTTCCATACCCTCCCAGTTCATCTTAGACAATAACCCTTAGCTTGAACTGAAATCCATGGCTTGAAAAAGAAAACGCGACGAGATCTCAAACTGCGATCGAATAAAAGACGAAAACTTTTAATAATAAAAGATACCTCGATCCGAGTGATGCCACAGAAGCGGAAACTCCCATTACAATAGCGGAGCTCTGCCTCGGTTTTTATTGTGCTCCGTTTGGCAACGAATGCCTCCCGATGTTTTTTAATAATGGGGTGGATTACGAGGCACGGGGTTAGGGGACGGACTTAGCTCCCTCCGGCGTTGCATTAATCGCGATCTGACGAGAGACTGTGGTGTAATTAAATCAGAGAACGCTGTCTTTTCTGGGTCCAGGAAGGATTTCATCGCGATTATCAGTTTTTGGCTAATCAAAGATGATCTGTAAGGCTGCTACGGGAAAGGATATTAAAAATCCTTTTTTAAGCTGTGTGGGCGGCCCAAATATAAAGAAAAACCCCAACAATGAAACAGCCTGATCCACCGTCCGGATAGCTTTTTGGAACAAAAGTCGGAATATGCTTTAAGAACAATCCATTAGATATAGTTGTGACACTTTGCCATCAATAGATGTAAGCAATTAAGAAAGTTTAGCGCAGGTGCTAAGTCTGCTAGTTAATAATAATAATAATGAAGCTCAAATTGAGTATTGGAGAAAATAATTTTATGCATCTGTGCTCTCGTGCAAATTAAATAAGCATTGAGTATGTGGGGGAAGTTAACCACCACTACAATACAGTAGTATATAAAGGAGTGCAACCATAAAGGAAATGTAAAAGTAGAATGAGCAATGATAACCTTTTTATGTGTCTAGGATCACGTTATCAAAATTAGTAGTAACGTGAACTTAGACTACTTTCGTCTGCTATTGGAAACGAACATTCATCATCTGATTGGTCCACGGGATGGGAGATTACGCCCGCCCATTGATTCATCATCTGATTGATCCAAGCGGCATTGCAGAGTTTGGAGATTTCGCCATTTTTGTCTCCACGCTATAGAAATGCGAATTCATACATCTACCCTGTCATAAGATGTTATATCGCCAAACGAGGCGATAAGGTGCCAAATCGGGAAACCCAGTCAATTTTTCACAGAGCAGTCACGTGACTACTAGTCGACACGTTGATATCATTTTTTCAAGCTCCTCTCAATGGCAATGCTCACTCCTTGTATTTCAAGTCTATGAGTGCAATCTATCTCTACTATGAAGTGTTTTTTGGTGGGATGACGTTGCACTGTCCAAGCATTGTCACAAGTATGTTGAATGGAAACTTGTATTTTATGATTCGTTTTGTTCTTCGCTCTGTCATTTTTGCTTCACGACAGTTCAATAGACCCAATACTTCACGAGACACTCGTCATCCTCTCTATATAGTTTTACTTTTTAATCTTGGTTTTACTTTTATATCTCTCCAGTTCCAATTTTTTTTAAGACAATGCCTACTGTAATAAAACAGGTATTCGAGCATAGTTTTCCCTAGCTTTTTTGGCACAGCATCCCCTTTCAAGCACAAGTGCTTTCTGCACCCCCCTCTGGAAAATTCCATCTCAACTAATAATAAGTGTAGCTGTACGTACAATTATTGAATTTCAGCAGAATACTCAAGTAGCTGTGCGTGTAATTTTAGAATTTCAAAAAGCCAGTTTGGCAAAAATCAACTTGGAATTTTAATTATGAAGCTATTTATAAAGATGAAACAACACAAAAAATGTGCATATAAATACACTAGATTGCCCACTATTATTAGTAATTAATGTCAATAAAATCAGTAAAATTAAAAATAACCTAACCACAAATGAGAAAGATGAGCCCTGATGCTGTGCCACCAATTTCTCAATATTGGGCTCTATTTTCGTCAGCAACATCCTTAAACCCCGACAATTATTTGCAGTCGGTTCCTCTTTTCATTTAAAAGAATCGATGACTATGCATCACTATAATGAGTGTCTGTTGGATGGTCAAGTAGATAAGTTTTTTCTTTGAACATTTTTAGGTGACACATATTCTCAGCATCTTCTTATTGTTCTTGTTCCTCAGCACAACCCCCTTTATTTCCCATGGGGCCAACATTACCCCACAAGATTCCTTTTGTGTCTACAGGGGGCGGTAGAGCCCACTTTGGGAAACAATGTATTAGAGCAATTGAATTCGCTTGAGACAACTTTAAATTCTACGATTACCTTTTCTCCATAAATTTCTGGCCCTCAAAGGCCTTTTTTTGCTTTTCCCATGGGGTTTAATGTCTTTATTAAACACGGGTGTCACGGGGATACCCAAACGATCTTTTCCTTCCTTCATTTTTTCCTTCCATTTTTCTATTCCCAATCCCTCTTGTTTTACCTTTCAATACATATTTTACCTGAAGTTGTCTGTCTCGCGTTGCAGCCTGATCAAATATGCCCCAAACCGCAAAACAACCAACCAACCATAAATCCCTGAAAAATCTGCAACACTGTTAGAAGTACGTAGAAAGAAGAACATGCAAGAAACATTCCGAACAAGGCCCCTCCCCGGCTTCTTCAGAAATAACTCTTCAACAGATAAGTACTCCGCCCGAAACACCTGATTGAAAAACTCACTTCTCGAAAGTATCAGAAAGAGAAGGCAAATCTCAATACAAGGCTAAAACCCCCATCCGCTGTTAACAAAACGTTTCACTTGGAAGAGGGAGGGAAAGAGATTTCCCCTTTTTTTGCACCCACTCCCTCGGAGGAATCGCTGATGATTTCTCCCCAGGTGGTTGGGACAAAGGGAAAAAAGCAGACAATCCACCAGGCCCGACAATGGCCGAAAGGACCGGGCCTTATCGTATCCAGGTCCTCAGCGCCTGGAAGTGGCCATAGAAGTCATCCTTTTGAATGGCGAGGAGCGAGATTTGCGACAGAGAGGGCAACGTAATGGGACACATTGCCTTGACGTTATGGAGGGCACTCCGAACACATTAGATGGTCAGATTCATTTGAGCTAAGAGAGACGGGATTCTTTCGGACGAAGGCGTCTTTGTCGAGTTTCGCCACGTGAAGATATTCCAAAACCAATTTTTTTTACTTGAAGCGGCAGGGTCCAAAAGTGGAAAACTATTGTTGCCCTAGGTGATGGAGGAAATCTGTGGGGATTGCGCCGTTTTATTCGAGTACTTTTTTGTATTCTGCTTCTCGCTTTCGATTCTAAAGAGCTGGGTGAGATAAGGTCGCTTTGAAAGATTAAACTACTAGTTTAGTTCGTGTCCCCGAGTGCGGATCGAAGGCGAAGGATTCTTTTGAATGGCTCAGATGTGTCGAGAGGGTATCATGTCGCTTCGGTATCGCAACGAAGTAGAGAAAGGGGAATGAAAAAATAAAATTGAGAAAGTGAAATCGTTCAGGATAAAATGCTAACTAGTTAAGCGCCTGGTTTTTTTCCCCTTCCAGAACACACAAAAATATGTCATCGATGGCAGAACGACCTGTACAGACATCTAAATGCGCTTAAGAATCGATAAAAAGTCACATAGTAGTTAGGTAGTTAACGTCACACTGGAGCACACAACGAATCCCTGAGGGAAAGATCCAAGGATAACGCCTCGTAATTTTGAACCACGGTAAGATGACGAGGTCACACCTGAGCTGGCTCCCTATTCTCCAAACTTCCACAACACGATAACTTAAAGACATTCGAGATCACGACAGATTAAACGTGCACCAGCCCCCGACAATCTTTGGCTGGATCTAGTTTCGAATTCACAACCCTCCGGTTGCTAATCCATTGCTCTTCCAACTGGATGCATGTCGCATGGATTATGAACAAATGGTATTACAGATTCAACCAAATTGCAAATTCGAATTCACTTCGGTATTGCATCGAAGAAGAGATGGTTGGTTGGATTTTTTATGGTGCATGGACCATATTTGGCCATGCTGCGCCAAACACAATACAGACAACGTCAAGTAATAGAAATATACATACAAGGAAAGTTTTACTGACACAGAAGAGAGAAATACACTCATTGAGGCATCGAATTTGCGCCATCTACAACTTGCAGGTTGCTATCACAGTGGGCGTACTGTGATGGAGCTTAAACGGCCCCATCGAAGTAGATAAAGATAAATCTATATAAATAAAAATGTGATGATTTGTTTGAACATTGAATATTTTAGACCCATTTCAAGTTACTTATCCGTTTTGGACCCTTCTGATGCAAAATCCGTTTCTTGCACGTTTTGTGTCTGTCTGTCTGTCCATCTGTCTGTTTGTATTGTGTGTGCCTGTACTACGTCCAACATTTTCATGAAACTTTTACATTCATTTATTGACTGAACTTGGTTGCGTAAGTCTGTCCGTCTTCTCGTTATGTCTGATTCCGTATTTGTATGTTTGTACAAGTATCACATAGATTTTATTCCATGCATTTTTATATATTTTGTCTATCTTATACATAATAGATTAATTTAGTGGATACATTATTTGAATTTCCTTTGCTTACATATTTAGACAAGTTTCATGCAAGAACATCTGAGTAACTATACTTAAATCAACCGTAATTTGGTAGTTTTGGAGAAGCTGGAATATATATTGAGAGCAGTACGATTACTTGGATTTTTTATCAGTACTGCTGAAAAAACAAATTATTTTTCCAAAAATTATTTTTACAGAATTTTAACTCTGATATATACTTTATTTTGAGCCTTATTTTTCTTTGCGAAACATAAACGATTTCTGAATATTTGGGACAGACGATATTTTGCAAGGAACGGAAACTCGTGTTCATTGACCGCGTGCAGTAATATTTTCTGGTTTTTTTTCGATGGGAATAATATCATATTTTTTAATTTTGTCCAATTTTTAGCTGTAAGTTGTGGCAACTATGTGAGGTAACGTGATAAAAAATAATCATGAATTAATATCTTCAGAACAACTTTTTCCTTACAACTTTAGTTTCATTTCGTTGTTTTCTGTCGTATAAATTTGTTACATATTATTTTTTTAACATATTTTAATTCCTTTTCATCACACGCAACACCAACACCACAAAATATTTGATTCAAAGTGGCAGGGAAGTCAGAATAAAATAAATTTTAAGCGTAATTTTGCCGTTATTGAAAGAATATTAATGTTAAAAAATCCTAACTGGGACTTATGAAATATTAAAAGTCTGCCATAATGACAGGAGGTCAAGTTGGCTTATGTTACGAGTTGAAGCTATATTTAAGCAACTTATGTATGTTAAAAGTTTGTTGAAAACAATGCTTTTCAAAAAAGTGCTGTCAAATCGATTTACTATTTTTTAAAAAATGGTAATAGGTTACCTTTGCTTTATCTACACTTAACGCATTCGATTTTAAAACAAGTTCTTTTATTAATGAAGTGTTTTATTTTACTTATTACCTAAGTAATTTGTGTATGTCTGTTCTTTCACATTTTTTACTTGAAGTTGTCTTGTGTTGGAACAGCTTGGCCGAGAATATGGTCCTTGCGCTGTAAAACCCCAAAACAACGAACCAGCAATATGGTAACTGATACCTATAAATCGCAGAATGTTGTGTGTGTGTTCCTAATTTTCATTACGTTTGTCAAAAAGTATTTATAAATGTTAATTTATTTGGAATGTCAAATGTTCTTGAAAAAATGGAACTGCTTGTTGAAGTTTGCAAGTGGGTAAACCAGCTTAAAAATAAAAAATGTTGGTCCAAGTTTCAAGAATGATTGCATATAATTGTGTGTAGTGGCTTTCCAAATCAAATATTTATTTCCATCCAATATCCATTGTAACTAGCTCTCTTCACTAATAATTTTCTATTATACAATATCATATCACATTTATCCTGCAATTATCATCTACGTATATTATTTCTATAGTACAGATCCCTTTTAGCCT
This sequence comes from Meta bourneti, assembly GCA_933210815.1. Lineage (NCBI taxonomy): Eukaryota > Metazoa > Arthropoda > Arachnida > Araneae > Tetragnathidae > Meta > Meta bourneti. The sequence goes on from OW119929.1 coordinate 88,315,750, forward strand.
CTTACACGCGACGAATCTTAACAAGTGAGGTATCAAAAGAAAGATAATTTCTCGGAGCACTGACGAATCCGTTCTATTTCTCCAAGGTGAGCAGATGTGGGGGGGGGGCGAAAAACAATTCGAAATCCCCATAGGAATAACATTGAGTGTCAAACGATTGCGGTACGCAATTCAGTTTGTTTTACCAGTATTGATGGAAAAACAACTTTTCCAATAAAATTGTTTTACCAGTATTACTCGGAAAACCAGTTTGTTTTACCAGTATTGATGGAAAAATAACTTTTCCACTAAAATTGTTTTACCAGTATTACTCGGAAAACAATTTTTTTCATCATCTATATTATTTCTATAGTACAGATCCCTTTTACGGCTCGCGACGAATTATTTATTTATGTATTGAACTGGTTTTTCATTTCTTTCCATAATATCAATAATTTTGAATATCTGATTTGATTATATAAGGATAATTAAACGACGCATGGTCCTCGCGAGGTTAAGATTTGAGAAAAAAATTGAAAATATACAACTTAACAATTTTTGTGAATTCTAGCGAGTTAAGATAACCTTATTAGGCCTTTTGGCGAAAGAATTACGTGCTTTACACAAATGGTTGGACCAACGCTAACAGTGATCTGAAAGAGGAAGTGTTGTAAATAGTGATTGAATAAACTTCTTTGATATTTTGGATATGAAAAAATTAGCTTACATCTTTCACCCTTACAACGGATGGGGGGGGGGGGTGGAACTGTTCATGCGAGAATTCTCGCACGAGCATGCTAGTCTGTAATGAATTCCACAAGACATCTAAATGAAGACATTCAGCAGAATCCCTTTGTAAATCATTTTAGATTTGAATTAACGAGATTTCTTTCGATTTCATTTTCCAATATGTTGAGTAAGGCTCAATTCCGAACTGACACATAGGAAAGATTTAGTAGAGCTGCATCATATGCCTCGTTTGGTGGCAACACTCTCGGCGCACTTTTTATGTCGCCAGGGAAAGAATTCTAAGAAAAAAATCGTTATTTTAAACGGAAAATAATAAGCTTTAGCGGAAAGTAATTAACGGGATAAAATATAACTCATCATGTTTAAATAGAAACAGGTAACGATTTTCAAAAGAAAATAGCAAGAAACAATACAACCTGATCCGACTGCTCTGGATCGTGACTAAAATCAAACTGAACGTTTGAATTCTTCCATACCTTAAATGGAAAAGAATTGGGGAAACATGTAGAAGAACCAATGAAATCAAGGACCAAAGATTCTTCAAGTTGATGTGAGGCTCCATGTATAACTATGATGTTCTCCTGTCAGACACTGAGGAATGCTGACCAGGGGGACTATGTGATAATCTTACCTTTGAAAGAAAGTGGTGTGTGTTCACAATACTGTCATCGAGGAATTGGAGGGCATGCGTTTAAAGAGGGAGGATAAAGAAAAAGGAGTGAATGGAAGGACTCAAGGAATGGACATAGAAATGGAAGGACGTATTGGTAATCTTTTGGTGTCGGGTCAGAAAGACGAAATTATTGGCTTTTAATTAAAATGTCAATAGTATGCACAAAGAAACTACATTAATTGAAAAGAAATCAAAGTATTAACCCTCTTGGTGGTTGCCTTGACGAGGTATCTCATCATTAGCAAAAACGTTAGCAAATCTTGATGGACGAGATATCTCGTCAAAACCACTTGTAGGGTTAAAGAATAGACTCGTCCGAAATCATGTGATTCTACTGCCTTCTCGGGGAACCGGACTATAACAACCTATTAAAATTCAAGCCTTAAGCCAGATTCCTAAATACAATCTATACGGTTTTAAGTCTACTTTAGGCTATTCTGGTTGGTTGGTTTAATTTTAATGGCGCAAGGTCTAGTATTTGAATTTGTATTTTTTAATTAACGTCACACTGGAGCAACACGACGGGCTATTGGTGACGGTCCGGGATCAATCCCAAAGGGAAAGATCCGAGGACAAGGCAACGTAAATTTGAACCACGGTCAGATGACGAGGAGAAGCCTGAGCTGGCACTCCTTACCTAACTTCCACACCACACCAACGTGAGGACATTTGAGGCCACGACAGATTTAACGTGTACCAACCCACTTTGTACACGACGGTGTTTGGCTGGATGTGAATTCGCAACCCTCCGGTTGCTAATCCGTTGCACATCCAACCGGGCCACTGCGGCCCTGCAAAGGTCCAGTAAGGGACAGGCTGCGCATTTGGCTATTCTGGACTATTCGATAAATTTTACTTTGTCGAAATCTCGAATTTTATCTTGCAGCCAATTTTATGTCGCAGCTAGTCCGCTTTCGATTGGTTTGCTGTTTTGGGGTTTCATAATGCAAGGGCCATATTTGGCCAAGCTGCACCAAACGCAAGACAGACAACAAGGAAAAAATGTCGTGAAAGGGGGAAAGAGAGATTGGGGAACAGAATAAATTAGATTAAAACAGGAAAAGATCGTTTGGGTATCACTGGAGCGCGACACTCTTGTCTACTAAAGACAGTAAATCCCATGGGAAAAGTAGGTAGTTACTTAGCATCGCGCTGGAGCAACACGACGGGCTATTGGCGATGGTCCGGGATCAATTCCGAAGTTGAAGATCCGAAGATAGCCCATTCTCCAAACTTTCACACAACGCCAACATGAGGTAATTGAATTGAGGGAGCGTGACAGCCGTGTTTATTAAAGACAGTAAGTTCCACGGGAAAAGAGAAGTCACTAGTCGGGTTCGAGTCTGCTTTCGGACCTTGCGTCATAAAACCCAAACAACCAAATACATTCCGAAAACGAAACAATCCATATCGTACCGCCATTTCCTCCGAAGATGGTACGATATGTGGGCTCTATTTGGTCAAGCTGCGCCAAACACAATACAGACATCTTCAAGTAAAAAATGTCGTGAAAGAGGAAGAGGGATTGGGTATGGGATAATGAGATGAAAGAGGAAAAGATCCCAGGGGTAACCCTGGAGCCCGACAACCTTGTTTATTCAAGACAGTTCGCCACATGGGAAAAGAAAAATCACTAGAGCACCTCGGGTTAGAGTCTGCTTTCGGACTTTGCGCCATAAAACCCAAACAACCAAATACATTCCGAAAACGAAACAATCCATATCGTACCGCCATTTCCTCCGAAGATGGTACGATATGTGGGCTCTATTTGGTCAAGCTGCGCCAAACACAATACAGACATCTTCAAGTAAAAACTGTCGTGAAAGAGGAAGAGGGATTGGGTATGGGATAATGAGATGAAAGAGGAAAAGATCCCAGGGGTTAACCCTGGAGCCCGACAACCTTGTTTATTCAAGACAGTTCGCCACATGGGAAAAGAAAAATCACTAGAGCACCTCGGGTTAGAGTCTGCTTTCGGACTTTGCGCCATAAAACCCAAACAACCAAATACATTCCGAAAACGAAACAATCCATATCGTACCGCCATTTCCTCCGAAGATGGTACGATATGTGGGCTCTATTTGGTCAAGCTGCGCCAAACACAATACAGACATCTTCAAGTAAAAAATGTCGTGAAAGAGGAAGAGGGATTGGGTATGGGATAATGAGATGAAAGAGGAAAAGATCCCAGGGGTAACCCTGGAGCCCGACAACCTTGTTTATTCAAGACAGTTCGCCACATGGGAAAAGAAAAATCACTAGAGCACCTCGGGTTAGAGTCTGCTTTCGGACTTTGCGCCATAAAACCCAAACAACCAAATACATTCCGAAAACGAAACAATCCATATCGTACCGCCATTTCCTCCGAAGATGGTACGATATGTGGGCTCTATTTGGTCAAGCTGCGCCAAACACAATACAGACATCTTCAAGTAAAAAATGTCGTGAAAGAGGAAGAGGGATTGGGTATGGGATAATGAGATGAAAGAGGAAAAGATCCCAGGGGTAACCCTGGAGCCCGACAACCTTGTTTATTCAAGACAGTTCGCCACATGGGAAAAGAAAAATCACTAGAGCACCTCGGGTTAGAGTCTGCTTTCGGACTTTGCGCCATAAAACCCAAACAACCAAATACATTCCGAAAACGAAACAATCCATATCGTACCGCCATTTCCTCCGAAGATGGTACGATATGTGGGCTCTATTTGGTCAAGCTGCGCCAAACACAATACAGACATCTTCAAGTAAAAACTGTCGTGAAAGAGGAAGAGGGATTGGGTATGGGATAATGAGATGAAAGAGGAAAAGATCCCAGGGGTAACCCTGGAGCCCGACAACCTTGTTTATTCAAGACAGTTCGCCACATGGGAAAAGAAAAATCACTAGAGCACCTCGGGTTAGAGTCTGCTTTCGGACCTTGCGCCATAAAACCCAAACAACCAAATACATTCCGAAAACGAAACAATCCATATGGTACCGCCATTTCCTCCGAAGATGGTACGATATGTGGGCTCTATTTGGTCAAGCTGCGCCAAACACAATACAGACATCTTCAAGTAAAAAATATTGTGAAAGAGGAAGAGGGATTGGGTATGGGATAATAAGATGAAAGAGGAAAATATGACATGGGTAACCCTGGAGCGCGACAACCTTGTTTATTCAAGACAGTTCGCCACATGGGAAAAGAAAAGCTCATTAGAGTACCTAGGGTTCGAGCTTTGCGCCATAAAACCCAAAGAGCAACCATCAACCAAATACAGTCAAAAGCGAAAGAATTCGCACCGTACCCCATTCCTCCGAAGATGGCACAAGCCTTTCCTCCTCCCATTACCCTGCGCGCGCGCGACGGGAAGGTGTGGTGCCGCATCCCTCCGTCCGCGCGTCCGCCGGCTCCTCCGATAGCATCTCGGCGGAAGGGCCGCGCGTGCTCAAAGGGTCAGCCGCCACAATGGCTTTGATCCCGCGACCTCGATTTCGCCTCAATGTGGAGAGGGTTCTCGATTTTTATTTTTTCTGTTCCGCGTAAATCATTGTTCAGGGAAGGGTTATTTTTGCTGTGTTGTTTGCTGCGTTTTCTTTATGCAAATGCTGGGGTTCGTTTTTTTTGTGTTTGCGTTTTAGTAGAAAACTGGGATCGTTTTTGCGAATGTGTGATGCATATTGCGAGGAAGAGTCGGTCGAGATCGCGTTTCGAGATGTTTGTGGGGGAGGAGGAATAAGTAATGAAAAAAATGCGTAATTAAAATTTCTGGTTTAGTCTTTTTGAGTTACTTTCGCTTGGGTCAGTTCCTGGATTGCTATCGCGGTTCTCGTAATATGTTCTTTTCTTCCAGAAACTGAATGCGAAAACGTTTTTGGTGTAGTATTGGTTGGTTGTTTTGGAGTTTTATGGCGCAAGGGTCATATTTGGGCAAGTTGCGCCAAACACAAGACTATGGCCGTGTTCGTAAACAACTCTATGTAACAAGTACAAACCACAAAATAATCCGTCACATGACCTCCGTTTCACCAGTTCTGAAGTTGCATTTACGAACGATTAGGTTTTTTAAGTCTCATTCGCCATGTAATTGGCAATTTGTTTTGATAAATTCAATCTGAAAATGAGCCTAAACCATGAGTAGAGATTCATTACAACATTCACATCTACCTTTTCGGTCGAAAAATTCTGAACTGACAAAACCTAGCACAATCTTAGTTCGTTTCAAGCGAATTTTCTTTCGTTTTCAGTGACTGATGAAACGGCTTGTTTTTCACACTAGAAAATCTGATACTCTTGGAACGCTCGGTTCGAATAACTCGTACAACCGGTGCGATTTATTCGCGTTTACGAACGAGCCCAAAGACACTTAAAGAATGTCGGACAGCGGTAGTCCGGTTGGTTGGAACAGTAACGGATTAGCAACCAGAGGGTTGCGAGTTCGAATCCAACCAATGACCGTCGTGTTCAAAGGGAGCTGGTGCATCTTAAATCTGTCGTGGCCTCAAATGTCCTCACGTTGACGCGGTGTGGAAGTTTGGAGAGTGGAATGCCATCTCAGGTGTGACATCGTCATCTAACCGTGGTTGTAAATTACGTGGTGTCTTTCCCTTCGAGTTTTGATCCCGTACCGTCGCCAATAGCCCATTGTGTTGCTCCAGTGCGACGTTAATTAAAATACCTACCTAAAGAATGTCATGAATGTGAAAAAAAGGGATTGGGAACGGAGCAGTTAGATGAAAGCAGAAAAGATCGCTTGGGTATCCCGGAAGCGCGAAGTGTTTACTAAAGTGTAAACTCATGGGAGAAGAAAAGATTATTATACAACGTCGGGTCCGTGAAGGCCATACACATATAAAGGAAATGTGCCCAATGGGGTAGGGGTTCTTGAAAACACTCTTTATGGTAGGAAATTAATTTATTAAATTTACTAAATGCAATGCACACACGTGAACTCGTTCCTAAAAATAACAACGCAAGCGCGATTTACTTGAAATACATTTGGTTGTAATTAATGAAGAATACAAAACACAATGTTCTAAGAAATCATAAAATGAATTGAGATTAATATGGAGCATCTTCAAGAAGGTTTTTTTGATGGTTGGTTTTGTTCTAGGTTTTATGGCTTATGACCATATTTTGCCAAGCTGCGCCAAGCAACGTTATGGAAATGAACATATACACGCAAGGAGAGTTTTACTGACACAGGAGAGAGAAAATACACCCAGGGAGAAATTGAATCTGATATCAAGAATGTTCTTATTCTAGAAAACGAATATTTAGAAGTATACAAGCTTAAACTATAGTGTTATGTTTGAATTCTTCAACCAGTCACGAATACTTTTCGTTACATATACATTCGTTGCATATACTTGCGTTACATATACTTTCGTTACATATACTAGCAGCATTACATGACGTTGCTCGGATTGAATTGGATAAACGTTGATTGAAAAGTGATTAGACTTATCACTTTTCTTTCATAGAAAGATGCAAATATCATTTAAGTGTACGGAAAATAATTTTTTAACATCTTTTTAACTTTTTCATATATCCATCCGTATAATCTATTTTGTATTAATCGTACTTCTATAAGACAAACTACAAAATGTTTTTCTAAGGTGACTTCAGAAGTCGATTTAGAACTATCTTTGAACTACAACGTATGGCTACCCGTTTTAATTTAATGTAACCTATCTTACTTTAATATAATTACTTAACACGCTTTACTTAAAAATATTTTGTCTTGTATATTTTATTTATTTTTATGAAACAATTCTACAAACCATTACGTATTCAACCAGACTTGAGGAAAGTGCGTCGAAATATACACATATCGCCAAGAAATTACCCATGTCTAATGATATTTTGCAAGAAATAAAAATAATTCATTAAATATAACTCCTAAATATATCTGCAATATGCAAAATACTGGAACACATAAATACAAACAGAAACGAAACTCCAATCTGAAAAAATTGTAGAATTCTGAAAAACGGAAGATATGAGCAAGTGTATCGAATTTCGATTTCCTGAGTATATTCTGATAGCAATTCGAAAGAAGACGGTTGAAATAATATTAAGACAATAATTATTTATTTACAAAAATAACACACATTTATAAAACTTGGAAATTCTCAAATATGATCGAAACATTTCGCTGTCTTAACTCAAATACACAAACACGGAATTCTAAATAAAATTTATAAATAAAATATTAATTCTGGCGTTGCTAGATACGAATAGCAAAATTACGCCTTTATGATCAATGAGTTTTTCGTTTGGGCTTTTCGTGTTATATTACAAGTGTAAGTTATGTGAAGTTAAATATTCAAAATATCCTGTTTCCATCAATCAAATATTCATAAATTATTTATATTATGGGAAGAAATCAAAATCAGTTCAAACATAAATATTAGAATGTAACATGTTTTTTTAATGTTTTTCGAGCAATACTGGGAAAACAATTTTATTGGAATAGTTTTTTTCATCAATAATGGTAAAATAAACTGAGTTGCGTACCGCAATCGTTTTATACTCAATGTTTTCCCTATGGGGATTTCGAATTATTTTTAGCCCCATTTGCCCACCTAGGACAAATAGAACGGGGGTTAATATGTAGCTTACTTTACCCGCAGTATTCTAAAGTATAGGTGTACCAAATTCGGTGTGGATTGGTCAAACGGTGAAGATTGGTATAGGGAACAGACAGACGCCAACTCTGCTCTCTATGTATACATACATATATATGTGTATATGTATATGTATGTATGTATAAAAAAAGTCAAATGGCTGGAAAAGCCGAACACAAAAGACAGAACCGAAAGCAGAACTGTCCGTGCATGCGCGCTGAAGCTGCAGACAAAAATCTGGATATCTTTTTGTTTTGTGATATATATATATATACTTTACTTACTTGCTTACTTTTTCAAGGGGAGCAAAGCAGGTATTCACTTAAGAATGAGATGCTTTGAGTTTTTCTGTACCTATGTGAGGCCAGGCCGAAGAGATCAACCCAAGTTACTCCCCGAAAATTCAAAGTACTACTACAAAGTACAGAGAGAAAAATCATAAAAACAATACCTGTTACCAAGGTTAGGAATCAAAAGAATAAAGAAGAAGTAAGCAGGCTCACTCAACATTTACATATTTTATTTCATCTTGTTTCTCGGGGAAATCTATTCTTAGGGTAGCTTTACTTATTACTTCCCTTTATTTGTTCTCTGCGGCTTTCAGCGCTGTTCATCTAAAGGGTCAATATTATTGTCGATACTATTGTTATAATTTTGCTCCACTTTTCGTTCTTGTTATTACTTGCATTTTGTTTTTGTTTTTATTTGGTTTCTCTTTTTCTCTTTTTTGATTTGTGGTGATGGTCTATATATATATATATATATATATATATATATATATATATATATATATATATATAAATCGTGAATAGCTGTAAACTAAAAATAAATTTAGGGTTGACTGCAGCCAAGTTCGCTATTTATTGCAAAAGATAACCCCTTAATTTAAATTTTGAACAACAATATAGTTTTAATTATATGGAACCCCAGGTTCCAAAAAGTCTAGCTTCACTTATGGATGGAAGTTAACATTTAATAACCGAATTTTTTAAACGAGATAAAAGGAATGGATGTAAAACGTATTTAAGAATATGGAAGAAAATTTTTTCTGATAGTTAAGAAACTATCGCATTGAACCCAAAACGAAAATAATAAAAGCTGTATGAATGGGTATAAACTTCCAATAAAAAAATAAAAACTAATGCAATGAATTAAAGAACTACTTGGAATACTTTGTTCCGAATTTCGGTTATCAGATAACTATATTATGTAATATGGTAATTTGATAGTGTCGTTGCATTTAAGTTATATCTGATTTTGAGAAGATAGCTTGAACCATACACTTACCAGAAAACTGAAAAAAAGACTACCTCAATTGAAATTTTATCTATAAAATTTTGTTTTGTTGCAGCTCATTAGTCTACTCTAGTTTCAAAATTTGAGATACGATATATGTTGAATGATTGTAGATTTTCTTTCTCCAAGGAATGATTAGATCACAGTTCATCGATTTTGAATAGTTATGCCTCAAGAATATCACTGGTGTGTCTTACAGATGGTGAAGTAGTTTAAATTGTGTAAGATTTATTTAATTTCAATGATTCAGTTTTTAACTTTTGATAAGTGTGTTCACAAATAATTCAACACAGCCATTTTAATAACAAACACAGCCATTTTCTTGTTAACAAATCAAAACCATAATCTATTAGATTTTCTATATTTATTTACACATTTACAAAAGACGGAAATCGAAACGCGAACATCAAATCTGAAAAACAATGTTTTTTGTCTTACAAAAAACAACGTTGCCAAAGTACAAAAACTAATTAATACAAGTTCAATGTTGCCACACTCAAACACAAAACATAACAGACTCCGTGATATCAAGGAAGAAAATAAGAGGAATTCGAATACTTTTATGACTGACTGCACAAGTACTTTCATCTGTAATGAACCTATGTCATTAACTTAATTCTTAACTTGTAAGGCAATTCTTATTTGAAACTAAGTGAAAAATTGTCGTTACCCCTTACAAAAATTTTCGCTGTTCCACACGCTGTATGTAATACCGTCCGATGATGTAGTAGTGTCAAGCGTATTTGAAAAAGAAAAATAATAACAGGCGAATAATTCTAAAAAAGGGAAATAAATAAAACAAACTATTCAAAAGTAATTGTTCCAAAGTCGTACTTATTATCACCATTAATTTCTATTCATGTCGAACAAAGAGAGAAATAATATTTAATTCCCAATAAAATTTATTTAGATAAAGACAAAAATCGTTTGCGTTTCATTTAGAGAAGTTCAATTTGATAGAACAACTTTTCATTTTGAAAAACTGAATTTGAAAAATAAAATTTTAAAAATAACAAAATAGATATGAAGACAACCTTTCATGCTAATGAAATGCCCATTTATTTGTAGTATTCATTATTCTAAATCTAATGACACTTTTAGTTTGACTGCGTGGTATCAAAGACGGGAATAAGAAGAGTTTTTGGAATACTTTTATGACCGACTGCACAAGTACATTAATCTGTAATGTAGCTCAGCGTCACTACTTTACATTCTTAACTTGTAAAGTAATTTTCATTTAAAGCTAAGTGAAAAATTTCCGTTACGCCTTTCTAGAGTTTCTACGCTGTATGTTTTTAATAACGTCCGTTTATATAGCAGTGTTAAACATATTCGAAAAAGAAAAAAATTAACAGGCGAAGATTTTTCTAGAAAGGGATATAAATGGAACAAACTATTCAAAAAGTAATTGTTCCAAAATTGTATTTATTACCATCATTAATTTCTATTCATATCGAACAAAAGAGAAATAACGGTTTTAAATCGAAAGAAAATCTATTCATAACAAAGACAAAAAAGCATCGTTTGCTTTTCATTTAAAGAAGTTCAACATGAAAGAAGAACATTTTCGCCTATAAACAACCATTTATAAGGCCCTTGTCACGTGTGGTTAACCATCCCAGATCCACTAAAGTGGGCTCGGCTACCATCACGGCATTCGCTATGGTAATAACCGAGAAACACATTCCCCAGCCGGCGTTGATCCGTGAAAGCGGCCGGCAAGAGACGAAATTGGAGGTGAGCGTTAAAAGGTAAATTAATCATCCCCATCCACCCACATGAAAGTGAACACCCATTCCATTAAGGCCTGCTCAATGGATTGCTTGCTTTGCATCGAGAGGCCATTTCGGGAAATTGAAATACATTGATAAATGCGAATTATTTCAAAGGAATGAGTTCAGAGGGAAGGGAATTTATTCTTTTTCGTACTGCAGTAAAAAAGAGATGTACATTTGTGTGTAATTGCTTCTACTGTAGCAGCATTTTTATTTTAGGTCATTTTAATTTATATTGGGGGTATACATGAGGATTTTTCTGTCAAGCCAAACGAACTGCGGAACGTATTTTCAGTACATAATCCGAACATGACTTATTTTTCGAATATTATTTAAGCACTTCGCCAATGAATTCCGAAAAATGAATTATGAATTGGTATATCTTCCGTGTCAGGACAAAGGGAGGTAAGTCTGACTTTTGATGGGTCCAAAGGAATCAAGTACCTCATTAATTTAAAAAATATTTCAATATGCTTAAAATCGAAACGAAATGAATCCACGAAGTTAAATTATAGCTATTTGTATCATGGTATGATTCTTTTTCGTCCTGAATATTTGTGAGAAAGAGAAATATTCAACATAAGATTCTCTGAGAAGTAACCATTTTGACTTAGCCCCTTTTGCCCTGACACGGATGATATGATAGTTGATAGGTCAAGGAAAATGAAATTAAGAGCCAAATGTCACCATAAAAGCAACAAACTACATTTTAAGTGACCCCGATATGTTACAGGCTAGAGCAGTGATTCTCAACCACTGTGCCGCGGCACTTTTGTGTGCCGCCAAATTCTTAGAGTGTGCCGCCAAATTTTAGAAATGTATATAGTAAAAATTGTAATGCTTTTTTTATAAAGAGTAATGTTTGTTTAAATTAAAGAAAAGTACACTGTAAAATAAAACTGTTGTTTTTACATTTAAATACCATATTTTTAACTGTTTTTATCTTCGATAACTGTGACCTTTTATAAAGTGAAATATTCGCCCCGTGAAGAAATTTCAAGTGTTCCCAGTATCCCCACCTCCACCCCTCAATCAAATAATGTATAAAGGAAGTGAAAAAGAAGTATGAGAATAGTTTTATTTTCTCTTTTTACTAACAGAAATTATCAAAAAACATCAAGCTCAAATTTCTCATTAAAAGTATTCTTATTATTACCTTGTAATTAATCCCTTAATAAACGTACTGTTGTTTTTGTAGTACATATTATATTATTTTATTTTACATTCACAATTATTATCATAAACTATTTTACACAGTGTATTATAGGTAAGTAAACAACTTTTAAACTTATCTTTTTATTTGTGTGCCGCCAAATTTTGAAATCGTTAAAAGTGTGCCGTGACAAAAAAAAGGTTGAGAATCACTGGGCTAGAGTATTTCGGTAGGGGAAGTAAAATCATCGCTTTCCGTCTGGTTTGTTTACACTGGAAATTCCTCTCATGTGTGGTATCTCTTTCTCTCTTCTCTTAAGTAGAAGTACAATGAAGACATGTACGTCAAAAAATAACCATATTTTTCATTCCGTTTTGGTTTGTCATTTTAATCAGGGTTCAATACTTTCATGAATGCATTTCTTGCTGTGTCAGTACAACTTTCCTTGTGGGTGCGTCTATTTGTCTATTACAAGATGATGTCAGTCTTGCGTTTTCCGCAGCTTGATCAAATGTGGCCCTTGCACCATAAAACCCAACCAATAATTAATGAGATATTAGATCCAGCTTTTGCAATGGAAATCAGAGCACGAAGCAGAACTTATGCCAAACATGGCGGAGGTTTTAAGTACACGAATACAAGTTATGGCCATTAAACCCAAAGCCAACCAACCAGCAATTTAGTAGTAGTATTCTAAAGATGCGTCACGAAACCCAAAACCAACTAATCATTTAGTAGCGTAGATGCTATGAGCGATCTGCTAGTATACTAGTAGACCGTTCATCTATATATATAAAGCAGAGTTGACGCTTGTCTGTTCTATACAAATCTACATCGTTTGATCAATCCACACTAAATTTGGTACAATTATTATTGGAACCCTGTGGGTAACGTAGGCTACATATTAACCCCCATATTATCTGTCTGGGGTGTGCAGAGGGGGCTTAAAACACTATTCGAAATCCCCATAATAACAACATTGAGTATTTTTAGTATCACTGTCAGACCAATTTACACCAAATTTGGTATATTCATTCCTTAAAATCCTGCGGGAAACATAATCTAGATATTAACCCCCGTTCTATTTTTCCTGAGTCTGTAGAGGGGGCTAAAAACAATTTGAAAGCCCCATAGTAGTAATATTGAGTAATATTACGATGAATTACAAACAATTCAACCCGAGCAACGTCGGGTAATTCAACTAGTAGCATCTACGCTAAATTTTCTTAATAGCCTGCCTATTGATAGCAAAGTGTCGTTACTCACATTTGATATCTTATGTCAATCAATTTACAATGAATACAGCATTCATATTCACATAAATAGATTTCATACCTCTAAACGAACGAAATAAAATTATCCAAAAATGTATAGCAGCATCTCGTTTACTTTTAATGGTGTTAATTCGTATGTCCCATAAAATACATGTTAGAAAGCACACCTCAGTTATGTTACCACAATTAGATCCTAATTTAATCTCATTCCCTTGTTCAAAAGCTATTTGGAAATTTTTGACTATATCCTAGCTCAGATTTTCTTTTCTGCCCTGGTTTCCAGATTCCTTATTTCTTTCTGTAATCAGACTATGGTGAGTTCCTCCGTGTAGTTTAAGCAATAGTATGCATCTCCGTAACTCAAATCAAGCATAATTAAACTAAGCGGCAGGATTGGCGAATGAATCCCGTAATAGCCGATTTTATGTTGTTTATATCCGTTGTTGACATTTTACAATAAACAAATAACGTCAATTTCTGTGCCACGTGTGTTAGTGGCATATATACATAGATAGCATTTAATTTTCAAAAATGTTATATTCTTTGAATTATTCTCCTACGCAATCTTTGAAATCAAAGGAACGCCATGAGAGCATTATTGAAATAATACAAAGGACCCTCTATATGATATTATCATTTGCAAAAGTCTTTTATATTAATTCTTTTATCTATGTACATCGAAGTCTATCAATTTAATTATATTACTTTAAATTCGATAAACGTGTTTAAAAGATCTCTATGATTCATATCGGAATGTAATTTTCATTCAGAGTTCTGTAGCACACAAAATCAAAAGTTAACTGTTCTAATGGCTTTTTATTTGTTTATACATTTTGTGCAATCTATGCGCAACTTATTAGAAGATTAGTTTGTTTCAAATAATAAGTATAATACCGTATACAGGTTGCAGAAGAAATATTAGATGTTTAATCATATGTATCCACTCAAACCTAACCATGTTATAAAAATTAAGGGTGGGTAAAAATATGGGAATTCGCTTTAAGATAGAATACTGATTCTATCTCATCACTCTCGTTCAATTGGTTCAGGGGGAATACGGGGTGTTTTTATGTAAGTGTGCCATTTTGTTTTTTGAATAACTTTTAAATAAAACTTATTTAATAATTTTGTTTTTGCATGTTGTTTTCTCAATTAACAACAATTTCTGTAATATGGCGTCTGTCCAATCACCGCCTCTGGTTGCGTTCTAAATAAGGGCTCTTTCGGGAATAATAAAATCGGGAACAGGTGATTTATTCAATTTCTTCGCGCTTCATTTCGACATCAGTGAATACGTAAACAAACAGAACAGTCATTTCGGGGATAATAAAATCCAATATTAATTCATGAACGACCTCTTCATCTCTTCAGAGCAACTGTTTGGTGTGAAGTTTGGAGTAGAGGAATTATTGGACCACTTTTTTCGAGGACGCTAATGAAAATGTGGTTACTACCAATTGTGAGCGATATCGAACGATTTTGCAAAATTTCTTTCTGCCTGAAATCTATCAACAAAATGTTTGCAGCACATGTGATTTTAACAAACTGAAGGAATTTGTCATACACCTCGTGCAACCATAGAAATTCTAAAGGATGCATTTCCTGGCTGAATAATGTAAAAATCTGGTAACATCGATTGAACCTCTCGTTCCCAAATTTGACAGCTCCATATTTTTATAGGAAAGCTTAAAGGATTAAGTTACGCAAATAAATCGACAACAATTCATCAACTTAAGCAAAACGTGCGTGAAGAAATTAAACAAATCACCCGGAAATGTACTCAAACGCAATAGAAAATGTGTTCGAAAGAGCGTATATTTTCTACGTGGCGAGAGGCAATAATTTAGCCAATGTCATATTCCATAAACGGTCATTAATTAAGTAAAATCTGTACCAAAAATTTATTCTTAAATATTTTATTTAAAATTGCTTTTTTTGTTCCAAAACGAAATGATTCTCTTGCATAAAAATCACCCTGTGCATTTAGTTTTATCCCCCATTATCCCCTTTTAAATTCGATACATAACGAACGCGCAATATGCTTTTAAAATATACGCTATGAAAGGGCCCATTACATCTATGAATTAAAAAAGTGAGACGGGTATGAGAGACATACTTCACGCGTTAACTAAAACACAAACCAATATCTAATAGACATTGATCTCTACAAAAATCCGGCCCGAAATTCATTCTTTAGAGGGAAATTAACTAATATAAATCACTTTGAGTTATAGCGTGCAAGAAGCAAACATTTAATCACTATCCAGTGATGAACAGGCCCACCGGGAAATTCCAGCAAGACCGGTGATTCTAGGTGGCCTGTGGGTCCTTCATTAAAAAATATCTCGAAAGTAATGCGATTTTAGAAAGGATAATTTATTTTATGCAGTAATTTAACTGCTTTTCTAATTAGAAAGCAAAAAGATGGTAAAAGAATTATCGAAATCTATTAATGCCACGCAGGTAATAAATAGAAAACTGTAGGCAATAAAAAGTAGAAAGAGTTCCAGGTTCAAAACTGACATTTGACTTTAATTGCAGATGACATTTTTCCTTTGTATTAATAGCCTTTTTATTTAAATTTAAACATTTTATTTTGTATTTTTGCTAATGGCATCATAGAACTTTCTAGAAGCTTCTTTTGGACAATCCTAAAAAACATCAAACGATTTGTAAATATTGCATATAACGTTGATAATTCTTTATTGATTATACGATTCCACTTTTGTTATGCTTTGCTATATTTCTCTTTCCTCTAAATAAATTTTAATAATTTTCTTTCAAATTTTCAATTATTTCTTCGTGACGATATCATAACCGATAATAGCAAGATTCTTTTCTATAATTGGTAGCTGTCCTAACAAAAAACATTTTATCATTATTATTAAACTTGGCATGTTTTAAAGTTTCTTGTTGAAATTCTGTACAGCTTGAATATAGGTTTCAGTGTTCATCATACAATCCGCTCTTGGGAAGTATTACATGGGCAAAACTATTATTATACAATACAGTGTTAAGTGTTATTGCTAATTTACAGTTATAACGATTTTAACTGCTGTTGCTGGCAATTATAAAGAACAGTTTTGCGATAACTGCTAATGTAACAGTTTTGTTTCAGTTGACTACCAACACTAAGTTAACAACTAAATTTAATGGTTGTTACTATTAGAAATTGAAAATAACGATTGTTTTTAACAGATATTAACTATTCTAATCGAAATTAGTAAAAATTTTGCATTTGCAACTTCTTATTTGTATCAAAGTTTTCAGAAATTTCAATTTTTTAATTTTAAATTTAATTCGATTTAAATTGCTACGCTATTATTCCAATATTTATAGGTAATTTTTAATATTTTCGATAACAGTTGCTAACTGTTATTTTACAATAACACTGATATTTAAATTGTTCTCTAAATACCAACCCATCACTACCTTCCAGTGATAAATTGTTATAGGATTCAAATCAAATTAACTTGGATCCCGGACCGGTGCCAATATCTCCTTGTGTTCCTCCAATACGACGTTAATTAACTACCTACCTACCTCAAATCGAATTAAATTTAAAATAAAAAAAATTTGATATTTCTAAAAGGTTTGACAGAAATAAAAAGTTGCATAAACAAGTGTTTACTAATTACTTAAGATCAATTTAAACATTTAATATTTAAAAACAACTGTTAATGTCAATATCTAAAAATTAATAATAACCGTTAAATTTGGTTACTAAGCATAAGTAATTAACTGATACAATTGTTATATTAGATATTCATTACAATTCTGATGGTAAATTGGCAATAACGCTCTCCTTATATTATTATCGTAAAATAAAAGTTTTTTCCATCTCTTCTAGAAGAAATTTCCTCAGATGGTTGGTAGTTGAATTTACCTGGCACCGGAACAACACAAAGGGTTATTGGTGGCGATTCGGGATCAATACCGAAGAAAAAGATCCGAGGACACAACTCGTAATTTTTAACCACGCTCAGATGACGAGGTCAACACCTGAGATGGCGCCCCACTCTCCAAACTTCCACTCAGCGATAAAGTGAGAACGGTTGAGATCACGGCGGATGTAACATGCACTAGCCCCTACGTACACGAAGGTCTTTGGTTGGATCGAGTTTCAAACTCGCAACCCTCCGGTTGCTAATCCGGACTCTACCAATTAGGTATACATTTCCTGAGAGAAATAAAATAACAGGCAGCATACAACCTAAGTGAGTTAACTCTCCAAGAGTTTCGACGAGATATCTCGTCCAATATCTGGTCAATTCTGCGAAGGATGAGAGATATTTCGTCCATCTAGATCTGGTTAGTTTTGTTTGTGGCGAGATAGCTCATCGTGACAAAACTACAACTCCAAGCGGAATGAAGATCCAAGTAGAAAAAACAAATTGTCCCTTTTCCAGAGCTGATAAGAGTTTGGAACAGGTGTTTGAACCAGGGCTGGCCACTACAGGGCAGTTTTAGACGTGAAGATAAAACCACCAAGAGGGTTAAGGAGAAAAACAATAAGGTAGTAACTGTGTGTCTTGAGTACATTTCATTTCGTACGTCAACTACAAAAAATCAAATTATAATGACCAATAGGAATTCTCTACCAGAATAGAAAAAAAATCTAAAATAGTTTTCGACACGAAGATAAACCACAAGCAGGGTTAAACTAGTCAGCTAATGTTAAACAAATATAAAACAGTCCCAATATTACAGCCAATGAGCCATTTGGCATCCATAATTTTTACAATAAAAACGATTTCTCTACGTGTAAATGGCCGAAGAGTTTGCATTATATGCATTTCCTCAGAGAAATAAAATAACAGTCAGAATAGGTAGTTAATTAACATCGCACTGGAGTAACATAATGTGCTTTTGGTGACGGTCCGGGATCAATCCCTAAGGGCAAGATCCAACGGCGACGCCTCGTAATTTTGATCCACGGTCAGATGACGAGGTCAACAACTGAGCTGGCCCTCCACTATCAAAACACCCATACCACGCCAATATGAGGACATCTGAGGCCACGACAGATTCAAAATGCACCAGCCCCCACGTACACGACGATCTTAGGTTGGATCAAGCTTCGAACTCGTAACCCTGTGGTTGCTAATCCGCGACTCAACCAATTGGGTATACTGGGGCTCAGAGAAGTAAAATAACAGTCAGAAAATGACCTCAGTTAGTTGAGCTAGTTAACTAATACTGAACAAGTTTAAAACGGTGCCAATATTAGAGCCATTGCACGATATTACCATCCATAATTTTCACACTAAAAAACTATTTCTCTACGTGTAATTACAGAAGAGGGTGCATGCATCAATTCTATTTACCTGTTGCCGAAGCGTCTTCTCTGCCTCCTCTCCTCCGGCAGCGCTGAGCCGGATCCTGTATCGGCCACTTCCGGAGCACCGATGTCCGGCACTCTGCTTCCGGATGACATGAGGGAGGATTTTTACCCTTTCCTCCGCAAATCATTTCCTCTTCCCCATCCATCAGGTGGTTTATGGAGGTGTGGCTGCATCGATCCCGGAGGCGGATGCTCATTGGTACGCCCCCGCCCCTCGAAGACGCTCCGCGTGACTCGTCATTGGACAAGACGTCAATGGGATGACATCGGCATCTTCCGGTTAGTGGGGGCTCCGTCTTTTACCCAATGGATTCGGTGGAAGGGTTAGAACGCGGTGATTTGCGTAGAGTGCAAACACTCTTTTCCCATATAGGCTCGTTTCATTCGATTAGTTGACGTTGGAAAAGAAAATATCTTGCGTTAAGAGCTCGTAAAATTGTAAATGAAGGAGGAAAATCAAACTGTTTTGTATTTTTTTCATGTAAAGTGAATTTACTTTGCATACGATAAAAATATATAAAATATGAAACAATATTCTTATATTAATTAATTAACCCTCCTGGTTGTTGTCCTGAGGAGGTGTTTCGTCATTAGCAAAATTGGCCAGATCTTGATGAACGAGATATCTCGTCATTAGAAAAACTGACCTGATTTTGATCTCGTCATCAGCCAAAAACTGCAATATCTTTACCATTTGGTATTATTTTATGGCGAGATATCTCGCCATTAGCAAAATTGGTCAGATCTTGATGAACGAGATATCTCGTCGAAACCACTTGCACGGTTAAACCTAATGGTGGTATATTTAAATGTCCACAGAACTGAGGAAGGAATCATATTTAAATACTCTCACAGGGTAGCTAATAATATATGAAAAACTATGTAAAATCAACCAATAAATATTTTTCATTATCGTCAGTATCACTAGAACTAGAACTATAGCCCCCTAGAACTTTCTTCTGAAAATTAACTGCCTTCAGAATCACTGTCTAAAACACTTTCTGTACGCTTTCTCATTCTGTCCTCAAAGCTACTACGAATTTTCGCCGACATGACAACTGAGGACAGTAAAATACGACGAAGAAAGAAATTATTTTTTTCTCGCTCAAGTCTCAGGAGGGGATATAGTGAAAAGGAATTACCAATACCATATGTCTACATTTCATTTCAGAATGCATATAAGTGACATCTGGGTGCAAGGCATTGAACTATATGCATTTATATCGAACAATGCAGTCTTGCGAACTGAGCTCGTCATATGAATCGAATATGTTAAAAAGACACTATTTTAGGAGCTATTGGTCAGAATGATATCAAATTTTGTGTGAATACTCTTGAAGCAATGGAACTTTTCAACGGGGAAAGGTAGTTGGATTTACGTCATACTGGAAGATGATATACTGGGGATTTAGCGACGGTTAGGGATCAATCTTGAAGGGAAAGATCTTTATAGGTGAAGGAAAAATAATTCAAAATGTGACGCTAGTAAATGACGCTTTATTACAGTGAAGAGCAGTAGAAGAGGACCGCTTTCTCTATTTCTTTAATTCTAAAGACCCTACTATTTCAAAACAATTTTGGACATTATGTCGTCCTGTAATACCATAGCTATATCTTCCACTGTCTGACTATCGAATCGTTTATGTAATTTGCCATGTTTGACATCCACAAAAACCAGTTTCTTCAAATTTTAAAATCGTTTATGTAAGCCATGTACAGACATTGGACCATATTTTAATCCCTTTAACGTTCTGTACTTAGAACTATTAAGACCAAGCTATCATTCTGATAAAACAGCTTAAAAAGAACACATCTTTTGATAATAGAGTCATTGTACAATCTGATTTCTCAAATGCAATGGGCTCATTTAGCTGTTGCTTGTTTTTATCGCAAATGTTTCTGATGCCTATGTCAACAATACGTAATTTTCATATTTTAACATCGGCAAGGTGCAACACTGCACAACTTAGTTTCCCATTATTGAGCTTTTTCCTCCTCCCCAAAAATTCCATTGCTTCAAGTGCATACATAAAAAATTTGAAGTCATTCTAACCAATAATTCCTTTTGCAGAACCTTTAGAAATAAGAAATTTAAGTATGCTCACCCTGAATATTACATTAACGTAGCATACAACTGTATAATGTGGAATTACATATATACTAACTATACGACTGGATTTGTGTGTAACAATTGAACAAATGTATCATATATTTAAGATTCGAACCTAAAATAATAATTTTAAAAAATTTGAATTAATGATGCAAAATAAATTTTAAGCAGACACGGAAAACAATTAATACAGAATTTTATTCTCAGCTATTTTCAAATTTACTTAAGAGAATATGTCCTCTGACGAGAGGATATAGATATACTCTTAAAAAGCAAACTTGAAAATGATAGATGTGTGGGAATGGAATTTTTGGATTAATTTCCGTTTCTGCCTGAAATTTATTCTGTATTCGCTCTCTCAACTTATTTTTGGTTAGAATCAATTTTTATCTCATGAAAGAGTGCGCCACAAACTGGTTTGAAACGAAACATCATCCCATACCGGTTTTCCGTAGAAGTTGTTTCACTGCCGATAAAGGTAGACCATAAGGAAGCAAACTTGCATAAGAAGGGGAAACGCAAATTTTCCCATTTCGACGGTAGTTTTTCAAACTTTCTGCCTCGACGTCCCCTTTTCAAAGACAAGTTTTCCGGCACCCCCTCTGGAAAACTCAATTTCAACTCTTAATAAATTGCAAGTGTAGCTGTGCCTACAATCTTCGAATTTCTCCGAAATATTTGTGTAGCTGTGCACCACAGTGATAACTGCTCGTCACACAATCTGCTAAGTATTTTAGAGGCCAACTCAGATAGGTATTTGAATTTGCGTCACACTGGAGCAACACAGCGGGCTATTGGCGACGGTTCCGGATCAATCCCAAAGACAACACCTCGTAATTTTGAACCACGGTCAGATGACGAGACCAGTTCCGGAAAAGCAAAAACGAATATTAGTACAAGTTAATCAATAGTGGTCGATGATTGCTAGTTTCCATCTCATCATTCCACTATCAGCATCGTATAAACAGGAAAACCATAACCACAAATTAATTGTAGAATAAAATAATTAACATTTGTCGTACAAAAAATTGTAGCAATTTTGTTTTGAATTCCCGGATCGTCGCCAATAACCCGTCGGGTTACTCCAGTACGAAAAATTACTCCGAAGCAAAAAGCCCTCAGGAGCACATCTCCTTTAGGTGTGTACGGGTTTCACAGACCCGAGTTACTCTAATGATCTTTTATTTTCCCATGAGGTTTAAGTACTGGGGATCGCGCTCCCGGAATACCCAAGCGATCTTTCTCTGGTTTCATCCCACTCCTCTATTCCCCAATCCCTCTTTTTTTTTTATCCCTTTCACATTTTTTAATCGACGTTGTCTTGTGTTTGGCGCTGCTTGGCCAAATAGGGCCCTTGCATCATAAAACCCAAAAAACAACCAACCAACTTTGAAGCAAAAAGAACTTCCCAATTTTTTATCCATCCCACAATATGTACCTTCCAAATTCCACAATTTACAATATATATATATATATATATATATATATATATATATATATATCTTCTTTCATCAAAGGGAAAATTTCCTATATATATATAGGAAATTTTCCCTTTGATGAAAGAAGATATTCGGTACAAATCTGCGTAACTTTATGAAGATAAAGAGCCACTACCATTCAATCCGCGCTGCCGCCAAAAGCTCACCGCTATCACACATCCTCCAAAACCACGGAATCCCTTAATGAGCAACCAATCACCCCCTCTTTTTTTTTTTCAAAAAAAGATCAAAGATCACCCCATAAAAGCGGCAAACGGGACCTCCTCACCTGAATCTGACATCGCATTCCAATTACGCCCCGCATATCGAACGAAGATTCGCTCGGAGGACCGGAGAGCATCACTAATGGGGGGATCAGCACATTCAAATGAGCCGATTCAAACAAAGGGAAATGCTCGCTTTGCATGAAGCAGAACGAAGCCAATTTGGCAGGCAAACGTCGCGAACAGATGCCCCCGAACCGCTATCATTCCGCCACTGGACCCTCTCACGCTCCACCCCCCGTCGTCTGGCGAGGGATGGTGTGCGTCGAGCCTCGTCCCCCGGGGCGCGACGTCTTTTGAATCAGCAGGTATCCTTTTTGGAAGGAAAAAATATCTGCCGTGGTATCTTCCGTCTCTCGAGAGCTTTTGGATCGTCCTCCTCTTTTCTAAGGCCTCGGGAAGAGCCTTGTTAGGCGTTTTGGGGTTGCGTGCTGTCAGCTTTTTCCCGAATTTTAATTTGAAGAGTTCCAGAAGGAAGCTGTTATTTCCAGTTTTTGAGTAGGTTCGGTGAGGTGGTTCGAGCTGGGAAAACGCGAGGCGTGTTTTAGAGATGTTCGAACTAGAAGAAAAGGTGGTGGGAAAAAGGAAATTTTACATTTCTTTCATTATATACACCGATGGTTCTCTGTTTGACAGGTTTGAGTGGGATGGCTCTGGTGTTCACTGTAAATTATTATCTTTCTGCAAAGCCGTTGGCAGCGATTCTACTCATTTTGATTGGTTGTTTTGGGGTTTTATGGCTCAAGGGCCATATTTGGCCATGCTGCTCCAGGCATACAATATCAAGTAATAGACACACACACAATAAGTTTTTATTGACACAGAAGGGAGAAATGCACTTGATAGGAATCGAACCTGCACCGCCTACAGCTCGAAGGTTGCTAGCGCAGTGGACATACCCATTGAGCCACGACGGCCCCGTTTTGGCGGAGAGGTCGAAGCAATTGTGTGGCATTAAAACAGCTTTTTCTGAGGATTCGAAAAGCGAAGATTCGTTCGAAAAAGCGGTTATTTTATCTGACTCTAAATCTGCAATGTGAGCGGTCTCTTCAAATTCAGCCAGATTGCCCACGAGTTATGCAATACAGACAACTCCTTGATAAGCTTGATGGTGTGTTGGTGCTTCAATGTATCCCGGCTTATTGTGATGTATCTGAAAATGAGAGATCGGTCTATATCGCTAAAAGGAGAACCAAGATCACCCAAAAGCGGTTGAATCCTTTGTCTTTTCATACTTGGAAATTTTGGATAAAAGAGTTGTTCAAACACCGCCTAAAAGGAAGACTTGTCAATGCTGCAAAGGATGAATCTTGGGAATGCCTTCTTTCCTCCAGTGACGTCGTCCCACTCTCAAAGGAAGGCTTCAGTTGCTGAGTTTCGTTTCCAGACTGGATATAACTGTCTGCGTGCACACTTATTTTATTGTAATATCGTTGACTCTACTGATTTTTCACATAGCGTTTGCTCAATTAATGACACTACTTATGGAATATGACATCGGCCAAATGACCGCGCTGTAAATATGGGCTTTTTCGACCATGTACATTTCCAGTAAATTTGCACAATTTCTTCGCAAATGTTTTGCTTCAGCTGTTGAATCATTGCCGGTTTGTTAGCATACACTCACTTGCTCCTTTAACCTTCCTAGTGGTTTCGACGAGATATCTCGTCCATTAAAATCTGACCAATTTTGCTAATGATGAGATATCTCGTCAAGATATTACCAGGTTTCTTATGATGACAAGATCAAGATCTGGTCAGTTTTTTCTAATGACGAGATATTTCGTCCATCAAGATTTGGTCAGTGTTGCTAATGACGAGATACTTCGTCGAGACAACCACCAGGAGGGTTAAGTAGCCCTTGCAAAAAAATCTGGAGTAGTCAAATCGGGGGAACTAGCCAATCGACATCACCAGGCATTCTTCGGCGAGAGAAATGCGTCCTTTAGAATTCACGTGGTTGCGCAAATTGACGTGTTGCTCCATTTTGTTACATGTGCTGTAAATCTTGTCGATTAATTTCAGGCAAAAAGAAATTTTGCAACATCGCATAATATCGTTCACATTTGACGGTCACCGCATTTTCGTTAGTATCCACGGAAAAAATAGTCCAATTATGCAAATTGCAATTCAATTGTCATTGATCGAATAAACAATATGTGAAAAAAGTTAAACTACAAATATTTTATTTAAAGGTTATTACAAAGAAGAAAAGCATTTTTTTCCTATTCTAAAACAAACCGCAAAGTTTTTGCAGGTTTTTAATTATTATTCATATTCGTACGCAATATAAATAAATGTATTTGTCAAAATACTCTTACCGGTAGGGTTGAATTTCCAAGCTATAGTTCTGAGATTGAAAATACATCCAAACAATGATTAAAAGGATGTAACACCCTTGGTGTTTCAGGCTGTTCCTTTCAAATTAAATGTTCGCCATTTGATTGATTGGGATACACAATTTCCAAATTTTGTTGCAATGCGTTTAGAGCCCATATCCAAAATGAAATCAGGATCTAACAATGCAACCGACTATTTTTAAATTTTCTGTAACGTAGTTTGGCAAATTCAGATTTTCCCGAACAGAGATCAACTACACAAAGTTCTAATTTTAATGGTTCCCCAACCAATAGTAATTTAAGTTAAGCAAATTAATACCCTGAATAGTAATTTTCTAACATGGACATGTCGGTAGCGTCTCGAATTAGAAAGATTGAAATAGCTTAATTATATTCTTAAAATCGGAAGAGGCTGGTATATCAAACATCTAATGCGAGGTAAGTTTTTTGAGCTGGCAGTATATCGACCTTAAAAAAAGGGAGGAATGTAATACTTATAACTTTGAATTAATATGGGAGTTAGGTTTAATTCGCCACTTCTAATTTTTTGACACAAGTGACCGGGACCTACTGATTAATGCTTGCAATATGCTTGTTAGCACTTAACATACAGCTCTTAAGTACTGCTACCTTGTGCAGCTATTTTCAATCTTTTTCATCTGTCACACAAATAAATTACTAAAACTGCGACACACCAAAAAATATATATTTTTTGCCAATCTGATAAAAAAAAAATAGGTATAATTTTACCTGATTTACAAAAAAAATAATTGCAACCACCAACACTTTTTGGTCCAAAGTGGCTTTTTAAAAATCTTTTTTAAACAATTTATTTGTGATCGTTATTGTAAACAGTTGATCAAGGGATTTGCTCTAATGCAGTGACTTACTGAAATTTCCCCGTATGGTTTAACAAGTAGGATGGATATCTTGGAAACACACTAGACAGATAAAAACAAGAGAACCCCTTCAAAGGCTTCAATTTTAATTTGAAGTCTTTGACGGGGTTAAACAGATAGTCTTACCATATACTTCAAATACTTATGACTCCCATATATTCTCAGGTTTAAGGGGGTCCGGGACTCAAAATTCTAAAATCTTCGATTTTAAAGTTTTTGTTCTGAAATTTTTTCTATAGGTATACATTGTATTTTGCAATTATAATAACTATTTTATATTTTCAAAACTTCAAATTTTTTTTATTAAAAGTAGAAAATTTAAAAATTGTGACGTTGGGCAAAATTGATATATTTTAAAATATTTTTTAACAAGTCACTTCATTTTTGCACTAATTGATTCCTAAAAGTTCATACTTTAAACTGTCTTCGTGATTTTTGGTTAAAACAGTTAGAGAAATTAAAAAAAATATGTTGTTCAAAAACTACATAAAACACATAGTATACAAAGTTCGAAAAATTATAGAAAAAAAAATATATATATACAATTGCTGAAGACAAATTAAAGAAATATATTTGAAAAGTAATTGTAGAAAATTTCATTCATTTATGACAAATAATTTTTAAATTATACCCATTTTTCACTATCGAAATCCCATTTAACAGAAAAGGAGAAAAAGAGCGTTTAAAATTATGAAAATATTCAAGTTATTAAAAAGCACTTTTGTATACTTTGTTTGTTTAAGATCCTCCTGGATAGTATTGTGTATTACTTCTTAGTTTTACAGCTTCATTTAATTTAATTTTAGCAAGTTGGACCCTTTTCCCATACCTTTTAAAAGTATTTGTGGACTTCATCGTCGCTTTCCTGAACCGCCTACAGTCCTTTATGGAAAGCGTTATTGAAGTATATTGATAGTACAGAAAATTCGAAAATGTGCAAATTCAACAATAAAAACAGTGAGAATATTACGATAATCAATTCAGATCACTTCAAAAGTGTTCGTAGCGTAGTTTATTTGAGTTAGAAAAAAATAGAACTGAAACTGTAGAAAGTAGACTCCAAAACAATTTGTTTACATTATCTGATGGGTGAGGCTCGTTTAATGTGCAGCTGTCATGTTATAAAAAGCCGAATATTTCCGGTTCTACTGATGGTAGAAACAAAATGTAGGTGTTATTTTATTCAGAAATATCTATATTATTTTTTAAGATAATAAAAAATTTTTGACTTTTTTTCATATTTTGAGTCCCAGACCCCCTTAAAATGTTTGATAAAATCTTTCTCCTTTCTTGTTCTTCGCAATAATTTTCTACAAAAAAAACAAAAATCTTTGGAAGAGATACTAAAAATGCTTAAGTCAGTAGAGTCGCGTAACATTTACAACGAGGGATGCCGAGATTGAATATGTTCTACTATGAACGATGCACGAATAAAAAGGGTGTGGTTCACTCAGTGGCTTAGCTTAGGAGGGGGAAATGATTTAGAGCAATTTAGAATAAAAGCAAAATGTATCAGGGCATTAAGGATGTTTACGATCAAATATCTCAGTTTTAAATTACAAAGAACTCACTCTTGGATAAGGTACTAGGTAGTTGAATTTACGTCACACTGGAGCAACATAATGGGATCAGTCCCAAAGGGAAAGATCCGAGGACAACACCTTGTAATTTTGAACCACGGTCCGATGATGAGGTCAACACTTGAGCTGGTACTCCACTCTCCTAATTTCCACACCACACCAACGTGAGGGTATTTGAGATTTAACGAGCACTAGCCCCCACATACACGAGTCTTTGGCTAAATCGAGTTTCGAACTCGTAGCCCTCCGGTTGCTAATCTGTTACCCTACCAACTGGGCTACCACGGCCCGAGACATTAATTAAAATTGTTATGTTACTAATTAAGATAATTTATCTGTATTATTTTAATAGATTACTATTTTACATTTTTAATGCATAACTTTTGTTTCGAAGGGCGGCATCAGCATTATTCGGCCGTCTCAAAAATGTTTAGCTACACCTCTGGATACAACTCTACCTCATCAAATCCAATCCCTCTGCATTTTAATTACTATATAAACTTATATTTATACTTCTTCCAATGGTATTTACTTTCTACGAATGAAATCAAGCCTTAGTTGTAGAGATTATTTTCCAATGTAAGCATATGGACGTTTAGTCCTTGAGAACGTAGCAGTCTCAATGGGTAACTCTACGGGAGGTGCTAACTCTAACCGTGACACTATGGTAGGTGCAGCCAAATCGTACTCACTGTGAACGGCACATGCCATTTTGGAGGACTCTGTGAAAACTGTCTCCCATTACGTATCGTCTTGAAGAAACGAGGAAGCTTCAAGCAGTCAACCTGACTTCGGCTCCTTCGGGATTCGAACTAGTAACCAAGCGCTTCAGTCTACCATTTCCTTCAGAGCGACGCCTTTAGCCTCTCGGCCATTGTAGTGGGGAAAATAGAGATTTTGAAATACACAGTATTTTAGGAATTCTATTTTAAAACAAGTACCCATGTACCTGATATGCTTCACTAGCCGGCAAATTGACGGTTTTTAAAATGAGTTATTCAATACAAATAACAAAAAGTGTAATCATTCACATTACATGATCTCAATAAACCAAGGTCATCAAATTAATAATTGTAAATGAGAAAAATAAATTAAATAAAAACACAAGATTTGAAAAACCAAATTATTTCTTTTTATTGAGGTATACTGAGGTTTATTAAGGTATAAAGAAAGAAAATTATATCGGGAGCCAAAACTTTGCAATTTGAAAGGTAGTTAGTTGCACACAATCTTCTATTAAGTCTATGATAAACACAATAAATAATCCATGTAAAATGTAAATCTTCAATAATAAGTCTATTAATGGAAAAGTCTGATGTTTTTCTTTTTAAACAGTTTTTGCTTGAATCTTTGGAATAGTTAATTTCTTTTCACTTTGTATCCATTTCCATTGTCTGATGGAAAGATTAAGTTCTTTGCATTGGATAAGGTCATCGAGCCACTGATTATTCCATCATGGCAAGCGTATATATTTTCGTCTTCGTTTTCTTTGTCAATGAAATTTCAACTAGCAAATCGTATTGAATCTTTATTCATGTAACCCCAATTGAAACGATGCAGAATGTAAGAGTAGCTGTTCATGAAGTAAGCTGGTCCAGGTAGTTCTCCCTTAGCAATCCACAAAAGAATTAAAGTCGTCTACTTTTAGGCCTTCCTTTCTGGTTACATCCAAATACAAGTGTACATTTTCCTGGTTGAATGTTTTCGCTATCATAGTATCTGGTTTCACAAAAGTATTTGGCGAATTTCCGCTGGCCAAACTATCAATTTTATCATGTCCTTTGGAGGTGTCCACAATCTCGGTATTTTCAACATTTCTTTTATCCTCAATCATATTCATCAACTATTTCATCATTTTCCTTACATGTGCACTAACTTTGCAATCACGTTCTTTATCCTCGCCATCATATTTCATCATCTCTTCCCTTATCCTCACAATCGTTTTCATCAATTTTTCTATCTTCCTTATCCTCACAACTATATTCATCAGCTCTTCCATCGTCTTTATCCTCAAAACCATATTCATCAACTTTTGCATCGTTTTCTTTATCTTCACAATCATATTCATCAACTTTTTCATCATTTATCATTGCAAGTGCTTTGGTGGTCGGAGGTTTCATTGCGATGTTTTCATTCATAACCTGAAGCGATCTGTTTCCCTAGTCATTTGCTTACAAGACATCTTTGATCCGACATCATCGTATTTTACCACTTTTTTCCTTTTCTTTTTCAACTAAGCCAATATCCAACATTTTATCCTCACAACCGTCGAAAGCCATTACCAACATCAAAATGCCATCAGCGGTACAATATAAGCTGCATTTCCGATGATAATCAATCCAGTCCCCAAATCCAAGGAAGAAACATTAAACACGCCACAACATACCGTTGATTTATCCATATTTAAATAACTTTAGAAAGTCATCAAACGAGTTGTAATATTTACGAAGTAACTAAAGTGAATCGATTGCTTGTGTGATCTCATTCTCATCGGAAACATCCAGTTGGCCATGCATGAACGGAAAAGCCACTGATTTGGGCATAGGTTTATGGCACTAGGCCGGATTGACTGAACTAGCCAAGCACAAAGTAATATAAAAACAGATAAAGCAAGTTGATTTGGGGTTTTCTAGCACAAGGCCATATTTGGCCAAGCTGCGGCAAACACAAGACAATGTCAATCGCTTGGGCATCCTGGAATCACGATCCGCATGCTTACCAGAGGAAGTGAACCCCATGGGAAAAGAATAGATCACTAGGGTACCTCGGGTTCGTGAAGCCCGTACACACCTAAAGATGCACCCCGAGAGGCAGGTAAGGTGGGATACCCAAAGGATGTCAGATTACTGCTGGAACTTTCAGTGAAACTCCGAGTAAATGACTCGGGTTCGAAAAGGTTCTACAAAAAAGCTCCTAGTATTGAACGATCGGTAATTTTTACATGCCCTTTCTCGGGTAGGTAGTTCGCACTGGGTTAAATTCGCACTGGAGCAACACAACGGGTTATTGGCGACGGTCCGGGATCAATCCCGAAGGGAAAGTTCCGAGGACACCTCGTAATTTTGAGTAGTCAGATGACGAGGGTGTGTTCTTCCGCATTTAAGTAAACTGGTTTTATACCATGCTAGATCAGCGCATAGCATCTGCGATAAACTTTCTTATTTACTTGTATCTTACGATGGTAAAGTGCGTCGTTACTCACATTTCATATCTTGTTTCAATTCACTGTTATAATGAATACAACCATATTCAAATAAATAAATTTCATACCTCTTAATGAAAAAAATAATCAAAAATATGTAACAGAATTTCGTTTACTTTTATTGGTGTCAATTCTAATTTCCAATCAATAGCATGGTAAGAAGCACTGTTCAGAGCACAATTATTCTGAACATGTACTTTAATTTCATCCATTAAAGGCGATTCAGCATTTCTAACACTAAGCTTATTTTCGCTCGTATTTTATTTTCTGCTGTTTTCTATCATAAGACTGCTGAAGAATTTCATGAGGGGGAAAGCTCTTCCATGTAGTTTTAGCAATATTATGCAGCTTTATTGCCCAAATCACGAATATTTAAGGTAATAGGCAAAATTGTTGAATGAATCCTGTAGCAGTCGATTTTATATTGTATGTATATGTTACAGGGAACTGTATGAAAAGCAGGTATTGCTTGGAATTGAAAAAGCAGGTATTGCTATAGAATGCCTGGCGTTTTGGGGGAAAGTATGAAATATCCTAATTATTTTAATATTATATATACTTTCCCTAGGCATTGTATGTAATACCTAGGCATTATATAGAATGACAAATACTATTTAGGCAAAGTATTAAG
This sequence comes from Meta bourneti, assembly GCA_933210815.1. Taxonomy (NCBI): domain Eukaryota; kingdom Metazoa; phylum Arthropoda; class Arachnida; order Araneae; family Tetragnathidae; genus Meta; species Meta bourneti. The sequence goes on from OW119929.1 coordinate 88,347,126, forward strand.
AGTCATGAAAAGGCTTTTAATGAAAAAAGTATACGAAAAAGAGAAAGAAATACAAAATAAAGTATAGGACTTTCTTATTGAGTAAAACAAGAAAATAAAATATGACCCTACTTGTTGCAACAAGGAAGGACATTAGAATCTCGCCACATAACATTAGGAACATCATTAGTGGGAGTATTTTATACTTTGCAGGTTTGTCTTTTAGCATTGCATAGAATGCCTAGGAAATGTGTAATATTAATCGTTTTACATTTTGCCCCAAACGCCAGGCATTCTATCTCCCAGCAATGTATTAAATTCTCCCACTAACATATACATTGCTACAATTCAACAATAAACAAATAAAGTTTATTTGTGTGCCATGCACATTAGTGAAATATATATAGGTATTAATGATATCATAATTTTCAAAATCATTTGAAAATAGAAAATCATGCAGTTAAGGATCCCGAATATCAAAAGAATGATTGGTTGAGCATATGAGGGCAAAATATGTCAGGAGTTTTTCTCCTGGCAGACAAAAACCATTCCAATATTCCCAGCTAAATGCTAACAGACATCCTTTGAGGATGTTAGACTAGCCTTTTCAACTGCCTCTCAAAATGGAGATGCAAATCTTTCACATCTCCATGGAAACCTCACACAGGGTACAAAAAAAGTTCAAGTCGACAATTGGAATACCTACTTTTCACATGCAAAATTACAAAACGCATTTCGGTCAGATAAACATTTTATACTCATCGCATTGAAAGTTTTATTTTGCACCAATATAATACTACAAAACTCAATGTTCACCACTCATTACACAAAACATAATAATTTAGATGAATTTGAACATAAAATGAATATCAATGTTCTGAACCAAACATTCAAGTTCGAAATGCATGTATCCTTGCAGTCCCTTTCTGCCATCGAGCAAGTTCTTTATTCGGAGGTGGGGGTCCAGGTTCGTGCTCACTGGGCGTGGCCGGCAAAATGCTGTCACTCACAGAGGGTCTCAACCTTACTCTAGATCCACGCTCACCTGTCTTTGGTTTATCTCGAGTCCCAGTCACTTTCGTGGGCTGTACATTCTCATAGGTGGGCTGTACATTTTCATAAGTGGGTTGAACAGCCCCAGGGGCGGGCTGAACAGTGTCATAGGTTTGAGGACCACTCAACTTTTCTCTTCCACCGGCAGAATCCCACTTCAAATCGACTGAATGGAGGGAGCCCTTTTCTGGCAACAAGAGAACATTTCGAATGAGTAAAGTAAATACATCAATCGGATAACAAAATGTCAAATATTTTTTATCTTAAGCCAGATCTCAGCCTTTTCACCATAAGTCTCTGTCTGGTAGTTCAATATAGTATAGAAATTTTTTTTTTCCTACATCAGGAAAAGTCCAAGAACCATAATTTCCTATGGGCAGCCCAGTACAAATTAGCCCAGTTAAAAAGGTCGTCAACTAAGATGTGATTGTCAGATAAAAAGTGCAAGGTAAAAGATGACTAAAATCCATAAAAGTCCCCGTCGAACAAAAGGGGCAGTCAGGAGAAGAATGCACACCTATGCGCGGTGCAGTGTCCTCTTAAAAAGTCGTGTCCAGTTAAAATTCGAAAATTTGTCATGGCAAATTATGTGGAAAGGTCAGACAAAAGCTTGCTCCATGTTTTGTCCATGGCCTTAAGCTTTTGATGGTCGCAGACGGACTTATTTATCTTTCGCTCTACCAACCTGCAAGCACGGAGGTAAGAGCTGGACAGCTGGGGTAGAAGAGAACCATTTTTAGCTAGCTTGTCTGTGTGCTCATTGCCTGGTATATCGCAATGGCTTGGTATCCATTGGAAGGCAATGATCCATCCAAGTTCAAGATGTCACTGGCATAGTACAGAAACATAAATAAAATATCTAGTTCTAATCAGCAGTATTATTCACTGCCATGTCTGTAAGATCAAGGTGACAATTGAGATGGGTTCCTGTCATGTCAGAAAGGCCACACTGAGGGCAAGTTGAAGAGTTTGACAAGCCAATTCAGTATATAGATGGTTTTGCAGATAGTCGTGTTCTCACTATAGCTCTCTGTAGATCCTGTGGTAACTGAGACCTTAGCAAGGTGTTCTAGGTCTTTATAGCTAGACTTTTGTAAGTATTAAGTCAGAAAAAAATGTCAAGTATAGACAATATATAAAAATCAAAACAAAATATGGAAAATAAACATTTAAAATTATTTAAAGGAAATGTTACATGATTATATCTCTAGTCTACATATCAGCAGCATTATCGTCAGCCATTCACTCTTTTAGCAAAAAACTTAATGTCTTCTCAAAACTATTTTTAAGGCTACATTAAACATATTGAACAGATTAACCAATGGATGCATGGCAAAAAAAATTTCAATGCTGCTATGGTCCAAGGTCAAGTGTCATTGATAAAAAAAGAATTACTCGTGCCAACAAATAAACACAAATGTGACTTGGGAAAACTTAATTTCAAGCACTGTTTTAGATGCACTTGAACAGTGTCAGTCATGGCCATTATGCTATAAATTTTAGTCCAGTTCAGCTTAAGCATAAACAGGAAAGTGCTAAAATTTTAGCAGTTATTGTTAAAGCATTAAAATTAAAGGGTATCTTAAAAGCTAGTAAATGTAGTAGCACACAATTTGAATGCATTCTTAGTTCTCATTAGTAGAATTAATTTCACCAACATAGTAGGCAACTCTAATACTAAAATCAACATGGAATAAAAATCAAATCTGTAATTAATTTTAGTCACTCAGATGCAAATATTAAAAGTGGTAAAATCATAGATTTCCCCCAGAAATGTTACTGCAAATATTTCTAGTTTTAAGGCATACAGATATTGAATGTACTAAGTAAAGAAAAACGTAAAGCAAAAAACTGTACCATCGAAATCATCAAACTCCGAATCGTCATCCGAAACTAAAAAATAAAATTGATAATTTAATGATATATTTTAACATTTCTAACAATTGTTACTCATAATTTAATTTTCTAACACAGTAGCATAGCAAAAATGTCATTCAAATTGGAATTATGTGATAGAATGTGATCTTTCTGCAATGATAACTACTACAGATAGTCTGTTCCTGTCTGTTACCATAGAAAGGACAATTCTATTTTCCATAGGGATTCTTGAAGAAATGCATTCAAGTTTGTCCCATTTGCCCACTTGATGACAAATTGGAAACATTTGTTAATATTTTGACTTGTCTACGAGAAGATTTATCCTAGTAAACTACCTCTTCAACATCCACCAAAAACATGATAAAATAAAAATTATCCCTTAAAGTTATCTCTACTCAAAATGTGCAAGTCTGTTTCCATAGCGACATCCACCATCCAGACTTGGTGTCAGGAGTTATTCTTGTGATAGACAGATAGTAGAATACACTGCTGAAATAGTTACAGAAACCACAACACCAACAGCATGACTATTATATGTGCTTATAACAGTATCTAAATATTCTAAGTTGTTTTTCTCATAAACTGGAAATAGAGAATGTAATGAAAACACCTACAACTTGATGAAAAACCTGCATCATGATAAAAATGAGATCTTGAAACATTATGGAAAAAAATTACGATTAGTGTAATCATTATTCAGAGTTGTGTTTGGTTCATAAGTAATGTGTGGTAAAATATAACTGTTGTATAACATTTTGAAATATTCAAAAAATACTAAGAGTTAAAATGATAACATGGTTTCATTCATTTCACATGTTATTGATTATTTACTTTCATACAGGATTTAGGCGGTTTGCAGGCACTATTAATCCAATGAATTGCATATTGTATACAATTTACCAGACTACATTACATATAGTCGTGCATGGGTTCTCAATATTCCTGGTTACATAATCACATTTTCTGAGCCACATTAATTTTAAACGAATTAAAAGTTTTAATTCCTATTTTTTAAATTTAAAAATCCAGTTTACCAGATACTTTGTTTTTAAAATTTTATTGATACCCTATTTTAGAGTATTTAGCACACAATTCAAAATAAACACTTTTAGTGGGGACACCTTGCTATGGCACTGCTAAAAGTAAATTAAAAACGTATGGCAAAAATCTACATAAAAATAAAGATGGAAATCTAGTACAGAATAGGATCTATTATGTTTTAAAAGGTAATAACATTTTAAAGTGTAAAACACAAACACCAAATAAATAAAACCTTTGATTAATCATCTTATCCAATCTTAAAATGTTTATAATATTTATAAACTTGTTGACTCATACAAAAATATTTCTGCAGCTTTAAATGTTTGTCAGTTTTAAAGCTACATGAGAAATATGATGAGCAGCTTCACCAATGCAAGAACAAAGACTAACGCAAAATAATACAAAGAACAAGAGCAGGGACTGAAAGCACCATGATAGATATATAGGTTGGTTGGGTTTTATGGTGTAATGGCCATATTTGGCCAAGCTGTGCCAAACAATGTCAAATAAATGCACATATACGCAAGGAAAGTTTTTATTGACAAAGATAGAAATACACCCAGGGAGGAATCGAACCTGCACTGCCAACAATTTACAGGTTATTAGCACAGTGTAAACCCACTGAACCAATATGGTAGGTAGGTTCCAAGGTCTCTCTATGGCAAACCAATTTCTATTCCTATTCCTTTTTTAATGCATAATCAAAAGAATTTAATATTTTATTAAATATTTAAAAAATAGTGATAACATCAAAGATTTAAAAACATTTTTAAATGTCTAATTTCAACTTAATTAAAAACATAAAATCTATAATATGATAAGTAATAAATTGAACAAATTCCAATTAGAACAAAGACAGGAAACAATATTTTTAATTGCTTAACATTGAATTATACTCAATGTGATTAAAACATGCATAAAAATGTTACCTATAAGTTACATATACTTACAATCATCATAAAGGTCATAGGCTTCAGCATCATAATCAGGATAATCAACTGGCTAAAATTTCAAATAAAAATGTTAGAAAATTAAGAAAGCATATCAAAATATCATTTTATACAATTTACTGAATAATTTGCATTCTAAGATAAGAATATGAAAAAATTTTTAAATAACTTTAGGTATAAGTACTTCAGTTTTCATAAACCAAAGAACAATCAAAAATCATTAGAAATACAAAACAATCAACTATCCAATAAAATTAGGTAGATAGGTATTTTAATTAACGTCACATTGGAGCAACACAACGGGCTATTGGCGACGATCCGGGATCAATCTCAAAGGGATCCAAGAACACCACGTAACTTTGAACCATGGTCAGATGACGAGGCAACACCTGAGCTGGCACCCCACTCTCCAAACTTCCACACCATGCCAACGTGAAGACATTTGAGGCCACAACAGATTTAACATGTACCAGCCACCTTTGAACACGAGTCCTTAGCTGGATTCGAACTTGCAACCTACCACTTGCTAATCCATTATTCTTCCAACCGGGCTACCGCGGCCCCCAATAAAATTAGGTGAAAATATTTTACACTATATGGTACTGAAAATTTCAGGAGCATTTTAAACAAAGTATTTATACTGAAGTGCCAGAAAAATTGGTACACCAGTTTAATACTTGGTAAGCCTTGCATGGTAGCGTAGAACTGCAGAAATACGACGGGGAATGGATTCTACAAACTTACGGAAGTATCCCGTAGGTATTGAACACCATACTTCTTGCAGAGCAGTCCCCAATTCTATTGTATTCCGAGGTGCAGGATTTCTGTATTGCACAGGGCGTTACATGGTATCCAAGATGTACTTGATAATGTTGAGATCTGGTGACTTAGCTGGGAATGCAAAGACCCCAAACTTAGATGACTGTTCCTCTAACCATAATTTGGCATATTTAGACTTGTGTGGTGGCTCAATGTCCTGTTGGAAGAGGCCAAGCCCATCAAAATGAATGCAGGACATCAACAGAGAGAACTTGTCAGAAAGGATACACACATAGCATTCACCTGTCAAATGTTTGTAGACATATCAGGGAAACAGACAGAATCCAGAAACAGTTGGAAATGATATTTGTCAGACCAGGCTACTTGTTTCCAGTCATCAAATGTCCAGTGTCTGTTCCCGAGACCTGGTGAGGTGCATAGAGGGGTATTCAAGTTAAGCATGGGCTCATAAATCCCATATTTTTGAGGGAACATTTCAGTTGTCATGATGATGTTTGTTAAAAGCTCCAAAATTGAATTCTAATGTCATCTGAAGCAGTGTTGCATGCCTATCAAGTGAAACAATTATTGCCAGTCAACGATGGTCACTGTCACCCAGTCTTTTTAGTCACACTGCTGTTGTAAGTTGCAGATTTTGCCATAATTCTTGTAGTCATAGTACACCATTGAAATGGTAGTATGTGAAAATCCAAACTTTTCCTCTTCCACCGAAATGCCATGACCCACACACATCTCTTACAAGCTCCAACTACTAAACCGCTTTGAAAATTGCTCAAAACGTGATAATTTGCCACACATTCTCACAGTGGAAACAGCTCTAGAATATGTCTATTGCTTAATAATGCACTGGCAGATGATACCCAATAATGTGCATAGCTGGTGTTGCTATGTATTTTCCATAGGTTTGTATGCATAAATTTTTCTGGTATTTCAATGTACATTTTGTGCTTGCTGCATAAAAGAATCAATATAACATACATAGTTCAATATAAAAAGTAATTCATGAAATAAAATTACTCAGAAGAGGTAATACAAGCTTCTTACTGGAGGTTCAGGAGGTTCTTCATTTTCGCCAATAGAATCAACTGCTCTTAGACAAGGCCATATGCAGAAAAACAAGACATTCATCGAAAAAATTATTTCATCCGTAAGAACTCTAGCACGCTGCTTTCTAGAAAAAAATTCTTATTAAAATTTTTAATGTATAATCTTTGACAATGATAAGAACCAGTATTTGTACATTTCAGTAAGGCAAATTTCAAATGTTTTCCAGAAGTATTTTTAAGTTTCCCAAGGGAAATATTGGAATTTTATCGAAACCACGCTTTTTGTGATGACACTAGCATAGAATATATAAATCAATTTTTAAAGACCAGAAAAATAAGTGCAGGTAATGACAACTTATAGATTATTACATTGGTCAAATGATTGTCTCTGTCTGTGCTACAAGCTCTTTCAATCACATCATTTGTTCAACATTTTGTATGATTTTTTTTTCCTAAGAGTTTTCAGTCATTTATGTCAACATATAGTGTTTTAATACACTGTATTTATATACAGTGCACTTTCAATAAGTGTTCAACCACTTATGATTGTATTGCAGTTTATGTCAATATCTACAGCTAGTGCAACCATGCGAATTCTAAGGGATGTACTATTTGCTGGTTGAATATCGTCAAATTCTGCAGATGTCAATTGGCCCCCTCATTCCCCTGATTTGACTGTGCCAGATTTTTTTCTTGTATAACTACCTAAAGCAGGGGTGCCAAACTAAATTAAAACACGGGCCGTTTAATGCAACTGGTAAGATAGATACACGCGGGCCACATCACATTTACAAATTTTCTTAAAATTATATTTTGAAGTGAGGATTCAAGAATATGGATAGGATAATTCAAGTATATTATGTAATTAAGTGAATTTAGGGTAATAATTTATAATATTGCTATATAATTGCATTTATTTAAACGTTTATTTAATTTAATGTATTTATAAAACTAAAATCAATTTTTTTTTACCAGAAACTTGCCAGAACTTTCCTCCTACAAGTTTTCCAATATCTGGATTCAAAGACTGAGAACAGACAATCTTCATTATGGCAGATAGATGTTTATCAGTTAATCTTGATCTGTAGGCCGTTTAATTTAATTTCATGGACGAAAATTGTTGCTCACACAAGTACGTACTCCCAAAATAGTATAAAATTTGTGCAGCAAGCCTTTTAATTTCCGGGTATTTTCACCTAAATAAGAATATATTTTGGGAATTCCTACTTCTCAATATTTGTCTTTTAAAACCGAATCATTCTGGAAATCAATTAATTCCAGTTGTATCGAAGTGTGAGCATTTTCAACTTCAAAGGAAAAAGGCCTAATAAAAAGAGAAATTTTTTTTTGTAACTCTTTGAAACCATTAAAACGTTTATCAAATTCGTTTTTGATTTCTTCAATTTTACCACAATATTGTAAAAATGAGCAACTTTGATTTTGTGCTTTTAACTGCTCGTACGTAGGAAAATACGTCAAAACTTTTTTTGTAGATCATTTTTAAACAAAGTCAGTTTTTGTACAAAACTTGCTTTGCATCGTACGTATTCGTTATTAATTGATCTTTGCCTTGCAATGTAATAGTAAGATTATTCAGATGACCTGAAACATATTATCCTGTTTTCATTTTATTTCAGAGCCTCGGGGGCCGTCAGTTTGACACCCCTGACTTAAAGGAATGAGAGTCTACTACAATGCCTAATTTATTTGAGATCAAGCGCTGCTAGACTAGCCAGCATTTTGCTTATTGAATTTCAATTAAGGTGTACATATATACTAGAAGATTTTCTTTTAATTTTGACTTTAAAAATCCAGTTTTTTCCAACAAATCATTGGATTATGCTTAAAATCATTTCAGTGAGAAAAAAATCATATTAAGCTAATTATTAATTATCTAATTTAGATATAATCAGCTAATTAGTTTGAATTTGAACTAATATCTCAAATTCTAATTTGTTCAGAAAGGCAATTCCTGTTGGAAATTATTCCTTAAATTATTCTTCATGTTTTGACTCTCAAACAAGTTGCTAGAGGAAATAGATTATTTTTTACAATTGTTTTCACCACGGAAGTCTAAAAAATAAAGATTTTTTCAAGAATTTCAACATTTAAAAATGAACTAAAAATTTCTTAACTAAACACTCTGATTGAGGTTCAGAACACCCACAGAATTATATAGATTATAATGATACAAAATAATTATAATAGATCAATTTATTGTTCAATTATCACTGTTTGAAGAAAGCATCATATTGCAAAAATACAGTTCTCCAGAAATTAAGTTTAAAGTTTTGGAAACATGTTTGTCCTGATGATAGTACTAGAATAATATTCCGAATATTTAAGACCTTGGTATAGTTCAAAAGCCCAGAAATTGGAAAATATTTTGAAGCAATAAAAACAAAATCGATATTCAGGTCAATTTTCGTGATTTCTAGTGTAAACATACACCTTAAGTTACTTTATATTTTTATCTACTAGTTATTCATTGCACCAGTCTTTATATGGAATCACCTCCATGCAACACAGCACATTATATAATCCCACATTGAAAGTGATTCAACAGCTTAAGCAAAACATTTATGAAGAAATTGAACACATCACCTTGGAAATGTACTCAAACATAATGGTAAATGTGATCGTAAGAGCCCACATTTGCTGAACAGACAGAAGTGGTTGTTTGACTGATGTCATATTCCATAAATTGTCATTGAGATGTAAAATGACATTAAATAAAAACTGATTTATTTTAAAATTATTCTAAAATAAAAGTGGCACCCTTACCTTAAAACATCCTGTAGTTGGTAGATATGCCACATGTTATGTTTTGTGCGAGTTTGACAGCATTGAATTTGTATTGATTAGCTTTTGTACTTTGGCAAAGGCGTTTTTTTGTTAGGAAAAAACATTGTTTTATTTGAACTGGTAGCTACTTGTGTTTCGATTACCGTCTTTTATAAATGTAAATATAGAAAATCTATTGGATTATGACTGATTTGTTTACAAGGAAATATGCTCTGTTTCGTTTAGCATGCAGTGCCTTTAAAACCTTTATCTTGCGAGGTTTAACAAAAGATTGGTCATACTCAACACATTTCTTACATTTTTTAACTGTGGTTCCATATTAAATGTAAGCATATGCCAATTGCTGCAATTCTTTTATGAATTTATAAAATGAATTGATGGGATGAATATAAATAATTATTCCATTAAAAAGTCTTTGACATTTATAGAATTTTCTGAACTAAGCAGTTTTCATCAATGTATACAAAATATACAATTTGTGTGTTATTCGCATTAAAATACAATAAAATAATTTTAAATGACAATATACACACTATCAAACAATTTAAGACTATTTCATAAAGTTGGGATATTAGGTGTGACAATTTAATTCCCTAGATGGACCCATGGTGTTACCCTTGTGGTGATTATGTTGAAATCATTTGAGTAATCATGTTTTAATTAATGTGTGTGCAAACATCAAAACTTAGGAAATCCACTGAGTCATGGTGACCCCATGTTGATCATGAATTTATAGACAAGTGTTAACCTTGTTGACAAATCTATGCAAGACTTCTCAGTTAATGAGTCTCCTAAAAGTTGGTTTAAAATATATCTCTTTCCATTGAATGAAAAAAATGGTATTTGTGCCACACTCCTTAACAGAATACATACTATTAGATAATGCTAAATTTACTCATTGAAGTATGAATAAAAGTAAAGTGGTCCAGTCTTGGAAATATTTGTGAGTATTGCCAAATTTTTAAACACTGACACTTAATGAATGAAATTTTAGTCAAAAAATCGGTATTTCAGGACTGCAAATAATAGCTTAAATAGTAAAATAGTAGCTTTAGTAACTCAAATTCTTAAAAATAGCTGAAAAATTAGTTCTCTTAAAGCTTATCTTAGTAGCAGTTATAGTTGCCACAGCAGTAAATATATCCTTGGTGCAGGGTCTTAATAAAAGCTGTCTGGAGTAGAAGTAGGAAAAGGGTTTGGCAGAACTTGGAACGTGGGTAACAGTTCATACTTTTAACAGAAAAACACCATGCACTCTGTTATATGCATGTCTTGTTCAAGCTTTGTCAGAATGCTTATATTTACCGGACATTTTTTTGATATCATTGGAGTGCAGTGGGTCAGTCATAAAAATAGTTTCTTTAATGTTCTCCAAATCAAAAATAGTTTCTACAAACAGAAGGCATGAATTTGTGACTGAAACAAGGATTCATGTTATTGGTTAAAAAATGGGGGACTTTTTTTTTGATGGGGAGGGGGATTTTTGTTGACTTTTGGTGAATATTAAAAAAGTCACAAAAATGTTGAAAATAGGAGCTTTGGAGAGGTTTGCTTAAAAAGATACAAATAATTGCCAAGGTTGAAAAATAGCAGCAAAAAGTAGCCTTTTAGTCGCCTGTGACAGCCTGGTACTGACATTTTTAATAAGGTAAGTATTTTATAAGGTAAGGTGGCCTTACGTGTCAGGATTGATAGGATATCCCTCTACATCATACATAACATCCAAGTTTCTCAGTTCAGGTTCAATATATGATTGAATTTGTTTTCTTCCGAATATCCGACTTTTAAGACCTAAATTCCTTATGGCATCAAATCCCATCAAACCAAATATGCCTTTAGCAAAACCTACGAAAAACAAACACTAAACACAACCATACTACTTTGCACTAAGCATATAAGAATTAAAACTACATAAAGATAGGAAGAATAATTAACTTTAGATTAACTATGTACTAAAATACAGAACTAATATATTAAATGGAACAGTAACACATAATTGCATAGTAAAAAAACAGAAACTCATCACAATATAAATCTCTACCCTAGAGGTAAACCATCATAAATCGAATTTCGACACTCTCTCTATTTATAGAGATAAATCCTCTCATTATTTCTTTACATAGAGAGAAAGATATATAGAGATGGTCAAAATTGGAGCTATGACTGTATATCTCAAGGGTACAGAAATGAAACTTTTATTCATTTCCACATGCATATGCTATCATTTAGTTGCATATGCATGTGAAAATGCATAAAAATGCTTTCCCTCATCACTGGAAATTAATGATCGGTTTTGCAGAAAATGAACTGTATCAGAAAGTAACGGCATCACATATTAAATAACAAACTCGAAAATTCCTAACATTTACTCAAGTTTAGTCAACATAAAATATTTAAGTTAATAAACACTTTAACTCTTTGAGGCACACGATTTTAAAGAAAAAAACTCTTGCACAGAATTGTTTATTCGCTTATTCAGCTTCAAAATTAGTATAAAACATCAGACATATTTTTTTATTATAAAACGATTTATTCTCATAATACATTTTTACAAACATTTATCGTTATGAAAGACAAAAATTCACTGCACCACACAATTCGCCAACCTTGATCACAACCCCAGTGTCAACAACTTACTAATGCGTTGTCAATTTTTGTTTTCAGTTATTTACACATTTAGCGTTAATTCCTAGCATTGCCAACTCAATGAAAAACTTTAAATAAAATATTAAACTGTATGACTATGAGTAATTTAAACTTTTGGGTGTAGTTAATATATAAATTAAAATATCCCACCATGCATAAAAAGCTTAACAAAAGGTGGGACAGTTTTATTCTTAACCCCAAAGAGTTAAAGAATTTCTCAAAGAACAAAAACTTACATTTTATGAGTTTGCTTCAGTTTTAAACAGATGTAAATATTACTGATCCCGAGCCTACATAAACATGTATGTACTAACTTAACATGTGAATGCAAGCTTTTGAAAGTAAAATTATTTGAAATTTGGGGTGTCAACTAACCAAGTAGGAGCAGGACCAAAAGGAATGCAAATATGGCTAAAAAAGGGTGATTTATAACCCATGCTCCGTGATGTGGTTTAGCAGTTAGAACAGGCAATGAGCCTTGGAACCCAGAAGCATGATAATCTTCCTGCAGCATCGGTTTACACTTCATACTTTCTCCCAGACACTTCAAAAGAAAATAAGCAGATCAGTAAGTTATCTTCCAATCAATGGCAATGATTCTGAAATTTCCGCGACACCGTAATACAACATACAAACTGAAGGTTTTACAAATAAAAATATTTATTAAATTAGAAGACAATGTAACTCTGTCTACCCAAAAGGACTTCATTGTAGAGTTAGATTAAACTGCTGCATATACTATTGTGTACTGTAAGTTAATTTTTATAGTGGTAGCTAAGTTCATCACAATACACCCCCTCTAGGATTTAGCAATAGCTGTAATCAACAGATGTTACCACTAGTTGATTGTCAATTGAGGTAGGTATTTTAATTAACGTCTCACTGGAACAACACAATGGGCTATTGGCGATGGTCCAGGATCAAACCCAAAGGGATAGATCCAAGAACACCACATAATTTTGAACCATGGTCAGAGATGATGAGGTCACACTTGAACTAGCACCCCACTCTCCAAACTTCCCCACCATGCCAACGTGAGGACATTTGAGGCCACGGCGGATTTAACGTCCATCAGCCCCCTTTGTACATGACGGTCTTTGGTTGGATAAGAACACACAACTCTCCAATTACTATTCCGTTACTTTTCTAACTGGGCTACCGCTGCCCGATTGTCAATTAAGAGAGTGGACTATTTCACCCAAAAGGGAAACAAGATCACCCAAAAGAAGTTAAACCCTGTCTTTTCACACTTCAAAGCTTTGGATAAAAGAGCTATTCAAACACTGCCTAAAAGAAAGACTTGTTTATGCTGCCAAGGATAAATCTTGGGAATGCCTTCTTTCCTCCATTGACGTCGTCCCAGACTCTCCAAGGAAGGCTTCAGTTGCTGAGTTTTCTGACTGGGCATGATTGTCAGCGTGCATACTTATTTTATTGTAATATTGCTGACTATCCTGAGAGTATTTTATGTAATAGTAAACAACTCATGATGGCTCAATACCTAGCCAGGTGCATTGCACTTAATAATTTTAGTAAATTATAGTATTGGGTTGATGCAACGTTCGCCTCATTTCTGTGACAAAAATTGAAGAAAATTTTTTTTACTATTAAAAATTACATTTAATCAATATAGTATATGCTGTTCTGTTCGATGACCTTTCTCCATCTCTCCAGTAGCTGCATAATCCCATGCTCATAGAAGTCTGAGGTTTCTGGCTAAAGAACTGATCCAAGTGACCAAACTTTCCGAACCACTTATGGCATGTGGAATCCTCAACGGCACCCTCACCATATACAACACATATCTTCTTATGCATCTGCAAAGCATTCTTTTTGGCATGGTTTCATTCATAGATTGCTAATTGTGCGAGATTGTGAGAAGTGTATTAACCACTTAAAGCACGAGTTTTTTCGGAAAAACTGGTAAAAAATGAGCGAGTTTTTTTTTGACAGAAAATGAATATATATATAGGTATAGTGTAAGTTATTTTTTGCAATTTCAGTTGCGGGGGGTGGGGTAAAAGTTATAAAAAAAATTATTATACAAAGTGTAAACGATTTGATTACATGTTTATTTTGAATTTTAAAATATTAATAATAATAAAATATTAACTTCAGATTCACTTCCATCACTCAAGAGATCATCACTGAAACTTTCTGATAAATTGGCATATTCAAAATCGTCAGAGTCGCTCATTATCAGATAACTTTTTCTAAACAAGTTACAAAAACACTTAGTAAAAATTAATTTATGGTTAACTGTTTACTTTTATGATATTAACGTAATAAAAATGGATATATTACCTTTTCCACATCAAACAACTGCTTTATAACAAAGAATTCCTAACAAACTTATAGCTAATCATCAAAATGCACCACTTGGTTTACACAAGAAAAATGGTGCATAGTGGTGCCATCTACGGTAAATAAGTTTAATATCCATCTATAAATAAGTGGTAAATCATCTATGATAAATAAGTTTATGCCATCTATGGTATAAGTTTAATCTAGCCTATATATTTTTACTAGAACGGATCTCAGACGGGCATTAGAAATAAAATAACGCGAGATACAAGAGCGCCCGTGTGAGACACGGGCATGTGCTGCGTTAAGTGGTTAAGATCGTGATTGTACTTCCTTTGTGTGAACAAGCGATGGAAGATCGTGACCACAGACTGCTCTGTGTTACCTTTAGCAGCTGAGTGTGAGTGTAGTAGGTAGTTCATTGAAATGAGGTTGAGTCACAAATGGATAGTGAAGCTGTGATAGGAGTAGAAGCAGTGTGTCTGTTATCACAGGGCTTCAGACAGTTATTGGAATTGATTAGCATCACATTGGCAATTCAACTACTCATCATGGACCATCCTTTAAAGCTTGCTATATGAGGGAATACTATCTGGAATTTGTCAGAAGCACCATCTGCCTTGCTTTTGAAAGTGTGCATGTTTATGACCACTTTAGGTCACCAATTTAGCAAGACACATGAAAGACAATGCAACTTTGTCTACCCAAAAGGACTCCATCATGGAGTTGGGTTAAACTACTATATATTATTGCATTGAAAGTTAATTTTTGCAGTGGTGGCTAAGTTTACCACAGTATCAAGATTTTTTCGTTGTTTAAAAAGTACAGATAAACATAAAAGAATATGTGAAGAAACTAAATTATGGAATAATGTCACAAAATTCAAACGAAACCCCAAATTTTATAAATTTGGGAATTTTAAAACTGCTTTATCAAACTGGTATCACAATTCATGGAGATCAAGAAATAGTTAGGAATCACAAGCATAAAACATATTTTTATACTTAAGAAATATTAAGAGAAATCTATCCTCACCACACACTGGCAGTGCATGTTACAGATGCATCTGTCAAGGGGTTTTATTAGTACTCTGCGCTTAGCTACAATGCCATATTCTGTATTCGTCACCACAACTGTAAAAAAAGGTAACTTATTAAGACTACCTTGAAATTACATTGAAGAGAATCAACAGATTCCTGTTCAAATACAAAAGAGGATAATTACAATAAAAAAAAATCAAATGGATGTAAAGACATTAGAAATATGGATGTAGAGAGGATTTATATAAAAAATTTGAATGTCATGACAGCATAATTTTGAGAAATCAAATTCTCTATAAGTAATTATTATAATTATCAAGCCAGTTCCATTATTTCTGTTTCTTATGTTTTGAGAATTTGCATTATACTCTATCTTTAGAGAATTCACAATACATTCAGTATTTGTAGTCAATTCTTTGACACTGAATAGAATGAATATGACACTGAATAGAATATGACACTGATTGGAAAAGAAATTCAGAGATAAATAACTAGTTAGGGCCTTTTGAATGGACATTTTCAGTGAATTTACATCTAAAACTTGCTTTAAAAGGGTTTGTTGCATACTTTAAATAGTCTGCTAGTAGGCAAATGTAAGGAATTAAAATTTTGGTCTCTTTTGCATCTAAAAATAATCATTTTAATATTAGTTTATAATACATAATCGAAATATACTATTTCTTTCTGTAATTGTAAGAGGATCTATCATTTTATCACATGACCGAGTCCAGCAATTATGAAGTTATTGTTTTCTAAATTAGAAAAATAAAGCTTTTGAATTTTATACTTTTCAGTTAGTAAATTAAATTAGATATAAGTATTAGTATTTTTCGAATTTCATTCTAGCTCCATCATTTTAGGATGCATGCTTCAATTAATTTTGAAGTTAAAAGATTTTGCAGAAATAACGATTGATGTAGCACCTATTTTAGGGTTAGGTTTCATGGCACAAGGGGAATATTTTGCCAAGCCGCATAAATTCAAGATAAAATTAAGCAAATGGACATATACACATAAGGAGAGTACTGACAAAGAGAGAAATACACTCCAGAAGGAATTGAATCTATATGTCGCCTACAACTCGCAGGTTGTTAGTGCAGTGGGCAAACCCACTGAGCCATGGCGACCTCCAGCTATTTTAGGATTTGATATTTGAGTGCTAATATTCTGATACAGATTATGAATTATATTCAGATAATGAATGTACAGGTAAAAATCTTGTATACTTTTGTTTATTTTCAAAATCATTCTTAATAAAAAAATCATAATTATTAAGCTTTATTATATATATAGATGCATGGCCAATAGCCCTAAGCTTTATCAAAAGCTGATAATGATGTTCCAAAAATAAATCATGTAATAAGAGTACTAATGCATATATAATTCCTAAATAATTTGTATAAATTTATGTAAAAATATGTCTTGTCAATAAATTTTGAATGAGAAAATATATACACCTAATTCTGTTTTTGCACGAACTTTTTTTACACGAATTTGATTTAACACGAATTCAAAATAAATATTTCATTCTCTTTTTACGTGAGTCATTTTGATTTAACACGAGCGGTCCAATCCAATTTTTAACAATTTTCTTTGCCTAAATTCTAAGAAAACACAATTTTATCTGTGGCGTAGATCATTTCTATTTTCTATATGTATAACAGCTAGTGTGTGTTTTGAAATGCGTGCTTTCTTCTAGATAATTACATAACGTTTTTATTATAGAATTTGGTGTACATCTACCGTATTCGTGTATTGTATCTTCGGAAGAGATTTAGTATGTAGCTCTATTTCAAAGCGAAAGAATCTACAGTGAAATTTGTGCACATGTAAATTTATAAATTTTGCCGAAAGTGAATAAATTGTAATTTTACAAATTTTTCATACCTTTATTTATTAATTTTAATTTGAGATATTTTCGGTAGTCCTTATATAATGTCACATAATTCACCCATTACCAAAACGAAAAGGAAAGCGATTTCTTCGGAACTTAAAATTCAAATTTTAGATCGTCTTACAACTGGACAAGGTGCTACATCTGTAGGAAAGCATTTTGGTGTACATGAAGCTACCATAAGAACAATTAAGAAAAATGAAGCTGCAATTAGGAAGTCGGTATGTTCTGGAACAAAAGTAAGTGTTAATTCACCATCATATACAAGAGATATTGTCAAGGAAAAGATGGAAAAGGCTCTGGTAATATGGATAGAAGATAAGTCACAAAAAAGAGTACCAGAGAAAATGCCATCAAGCAAACAGCACTAAGAATTTATAGACAGATTAAAGAAAAGGAGCCAAGCACTTCATCTCAGTTAAACAGAAAGTATGAATTCTCTGCAAGTACAGGTTGGATGACAGGGGGTAAAACAGATTTTTTTGTTCATGAAGAATTTTTTTCAATTTCGTTACATATTATTACATGTGTATTTTGTTGAAATAAAATAATAAGCTTAAAACGAATATTTTCATATGGTTTTTAAAATTATTTTTACTGATTTTTTAGATCCGGAACCAATCTTCTTTTCTTCCATAGATATAATGTCTCTTTTTACACGAATTTTTTTTACGTGTATTCTTCAGGAAAGTATCTATCGTGTAAAAACAAAATTAGATGTAGTTTGATTCTGTAACATGGAACTAGGTTATGCACAACTTAATGTTGCTATGTTATTTTTTGTCATAAAATTCAAATATTGTTTCTATTGAATTATTCACAAGTTTGTGCAAAAAATATGAAATTTCAGATATTTAAAGAATGTGTAAAAAATAAAGAAAAGAGGAGCCTAAAACCTCATTTCTGTAGGTGAATAGAGTACAAAATGTTCAGTCCAGAAAGTCTTAAGAATGTTTGTAAAGTAACATAAAATTATAAAAACGTTTTAGAAATTACTGACCAGAACATGGGAATTTGTCACTCAACTCAACTTTACCGGGTTGTGTCTCAACTTCAAACAGTTTCCTGCGTTGAGGTGGCACAATCGCTGTTGCATTATTCGAATCTGGAACTCCGAATCCACACTCGTTAGCTTGCACAGAGAACGAGGCAGGAGCAAGATCTTTGTTTGAAATGGTCACAAAAAAATTAATTTTTTTCTCAAAGCTTGCAGTGACCACATGTGATATCTGTGCATGTTTCCTAAAGACAAGTTTCTCTAATAACAACTTGTTACAAGAAATTCCTAAACTTATTAAACCTTAATTTTAACTATAGTTTTTCATCATAACTTAGAAATAAATGTATTGATATTGATGAACTGCCTATTTAAGATTCAAAAATATCATCAACTTTTCATTGGTTTGGCTGGTTGGAATTTATGGCACAAGGGCCATATTTGGCTAAGCTGCTCCAAACAACAAAAAGTAAATTGACATACACAATGAAAGGTTTACTGACACAGAGAAACATATCCAGAGAAGAATCAAACATGAGCCTACAACTCACAGGTTGCTAGTGTAATGAGCAAACCCACTGAGTAACAGTGACCTATATGCCTTTTATTGGAACAGAGACAATAAAAAACAGCCATATACCTTTGAAAAAAAAAGACTTTTCACCAAAGAACTAAACATACCTTAAATAAAAAGTATTTTTATAGCTTTAAATTCCATCTAATAAAAACTGTTTTTAATGTTCACATATTTTAAAGTTTTCTTGCATAAGAGACAAGTAATTTGTGGGGTACTTTAGCATTGCCCATGAAAATTAGAGGTTGGTTGGGATTTATGGCACAAGGGCCATATTTGGCTAAGCTGAACCAAATATCAAGTGAAATGGACTTACACAAAAGTTTTACTGACACAGAAGAGAGAAATACATCCAGGGAGGAATTGAGTCTGACAAAAATTGAAACTATGGCCTACAAGTTGAAGGTTGGTAGTGCGGTGAGCTAGCCCACTGAGCCATGGCAACCCCTGAAAATTATGATAAGCAGATACAGGGTTGCACTACCTAATGAATAGCATTTCATATAAAGTTTGTAAGTGAATTTTTTTACATTACAATTCTTTAAAATAACAAATATTTGTTATTGTAAAATTTTGTGTTAACATATATATAGAGGATCTTAGTATTAAACATTTATTGCCACCAGTGCAAAATGCAATTTTGAGTATCTTTCGCACAAAGCGTGAAGCAGAACTTTTGTTCACACAAGTCTTTTATGAGTAAAGAATTATTAGGAGTTTCTTCAGAACATTTAACCCACAAAATTTTCGAGCAGACTAAAATTGCTTCAACTGCACAACACACATAATGACTAAGTAACCACATTGATTAGTTGAAAGAATCTTAGGAAAGATTTCATAGGTCAAGAAGGTCAAAGCTGGTTAGAAGTCATGCAGGGAAGACTGCATGTTTCACAATGGAAAAAGTGTGTGAATCCCTCAGAAGGTTAATTTCCTGACATGTATTAGTTGGTTTTGGGTTTTATGGTGCAAGGGCCATATTTGGCCAAGTTGTACCAAACTCAAGACAATAACGAGGGAGGATAAAAAGCATAAACCAGAAAGGTAGGTGAAGGTAAAACAGAAGAGAGGACAGATCACTTGGGTCCCTAGGGGTTGTGATGCCCGTATACACCTAAAGATGGTGAGGGCTATGAGATGTATTGGATATGTAGATTTGATAACTTTTAACAAAACACCTACCCAGGTGTCAACGCCACAATTTTATCTGCATTGAATTCAATTGTTACCACTGTTTGTTGCTTGTCATAGTATTCAAGAGCTAACCAATGCTCTTTTGCTTCTTTGTCTATCATGATAGGATCTTTATATGGGGTGCCATAATTTTCCAAGAGGTATTTCCCTTTCTTTTTGGCTTTCCTTTTTTCCTAGACAATAAGAAACAAGCAATTATGCTATCTTGCTAAATTTTCGACAATAAAATCCTGTTTAAAGCTAAAAATACTTGAAGATTAAAGTTAAGAAACATTTACAAAAAGTATGCTTTAGAAACCATGCTTTTAAACTGTTTTTGTAAATGAACATGATTCAAAAAACCTTTTCAATGCAGATATTTTTAAACTTTTTTGTGTTTTTGTACTCCTCCATCTGTTTTAGAGGGTTAGTATTGTGCAGATCCGACAAGGCAGCTGACTTTGAATCAATCAATTTTTGAAAAAGTATGAAACCTTGTTAGGAGAAGGTTGCTATATGCAAAAGCATGAATTGTGATTACTGTGGATGATTTTCCCAACATGTTTTCCCTGCTTTTGCTTTCAGTTTGCAATAAACTGTGAATCAGAATCCGCACTGAGATGCCATTTGGCGAGTTCAAGTTCGGAAATATGCTTTATTATCTAACAAATTTCGAAATTTTAAATGGTATATAAAAAACTATATTTTAAAACGAATCTTGGTTAAAATGGTCACCAACTCAATAGAGCATGATCATATCATTAGAGTCACCTTTAGAAATTAAGATTTTACATTGCAACTTGTTACTCTTAAAAAGAAAGCCAGGGTACATTGAATTCTTTTTATATTTTGACATACTCATGCTAATAAATTTTTAATAAATAGTTGGCAACACTGTTGGTTTCACAACTTGCCATATGGCCGCCATCTTGTTTCAGTGCTCATAGCCACAGCCTGATACACTTTGTCATTGTGACTATTCAAGAGTTTTAATTGTTTTGAACTTGTCTCTCTCATCAACAAATGTTGATTAATAGAGCATTTGATTGATAAGTGGCACAGGAATGATTCAATAAATTTGAAATATGCCAATGAATAGAAAACAAGCCCAAAAGAATTGGAGAAGTAATTGCAGCAAAAGGAGGTGTTATGGAACTGATATTTCTTAATTGGACTTTCTAAGTGAATTTTCATGGGTCTTAATTTAATAAATAGAATTTGACAAATGCCTAAGATTGTGATTTTATTTTTACCCCAACTCCTTTACCTACCTTTCTTGAATTGTGGCTCTAATAATTTGATCCACCCACTGTATTATCCTAGGTCCAATAGAAAAACGTTTTCAAATTCAAGAGAGGATGCTCATGTGGGAGTTGCCTTCCAACTTTTAGAAAGAAATCCTGATACCTCTTACCAAACATAGCATGTTTTTCTCAAATCAAGGGAGGGCTAACTTTTGGGATTTTATGGTAACCATGTTTTACTTTTATATGAACTTTTATAACAAAACCTCATATCTTTAGAGGAAATATATGAAAAATTTAAAGAAAAGGGGACAAATTTGTATGGCACTGTGTAATGACATTGGATGAATCAAAAAGTAAAACATTACTTCAGAGTATAAGAGACATTCTTACATCATCGGTTTCCCAGAGATCCAAAGGCTGATTTTTCAAGCAGCTACAAAATAAGCTAATAATTATGGAAATGGTAAATATTTTCTATAGAACTTTAAAACAAATATTTTTTGGTGGTCAACATTTACCATCTATATGTTAATGACAATCTAATCAAATTTCTCACAATATTCTTTGCAACTGTTAACTATTTGAGGCACATGATTTTAAAAGAAAAAACCCAAGTTGTACAGAATTGTTTATTCACTTATTCAGCTTCAAAATTAGTATGAAATATTAAATAACATGTTTTTTTGTTATAAAACGATTTATTCACTCATGCTAAATTTTTACAAAAACCCAACAATATTTACCTTTATGAAAGACAAAAAATTCATTGCACCACACAATTTGACACCCTTAATCACAACAGTGTCAACAACTTACTAATGCGTTGTCAATTTTTGCTTTCAGTTATTTACACATTTAGAGTTAGTTCTTAGCATTACCAACTCAATGAAAATCTTTAAATCAAATATTAAACTGTATGACTGAGTCATTTCAACTTTTTGAGGTGGGTTAGAAAAGTACTCCACCATGCATAAAAAGCTAAGCAAAAGGTTTTAACCCACCTAACCCCAAAGAGTTAATGTGATTGTAAAATTGGTTACACAATTCTGTCCACACATATTTAACTTTAATAAATTATCTGAAGAAACTCAAACATACAGATAAGTAGTAAAATATTTAAAACTGTTCAAAGGTTTGAGAACTTTGAACTTAGTGAATCATTGTTATCATACGTTAACTTTCTTGTGCCACTACAAGTAGCTTGTGAATGAATCAGCAAAATACCAACTCGTCTTCAGTTACTTTGTACCTTTATGCGTTAATTGCTCAGAGGACTTTTATTTCCAATTGAAGTAAGGAAAAGATTTCATCGATATAATTAAAATTTGCAAAAGTAGCAAACTGGGTCATAACTTGAAGAACTGTTATGTATTTACCCTAAGAAAGTGCAGGTTGTTTTTGTAATACATTAAAACCTATAGAAAAGTGTTAGATCTGTAATCTAAGTTGCGGTTTTGAATAATTAGAGGTTTAGTTGATTTAAACATGGCTGGTAGTATGGTTAGTCTGACTTTTGATGGTTAGCATGTGTGTGACATGAAAACTGACCTTAAAAGTGTATAAATGTGAATGTGAAAAAATGAGTTTCGACTTCAGAGATAGACTAGAAATCTTAAGAGTCTGAAATGCTTGATGATATTGAACTAGATTGTATTAAAGTTAGCATTTCCTTTCTATTTAATTTAAAATATAACCAAGGTTATTTTACTTAAATAAAGAATTTTATTCAAATAATTTTAAAATCATCACACTCTCATTGAAGTACCATACTTTCTGTTAGCTACCATAGAGTAAAAAAGATTAGTGCATAGAATCTGTCTGTATTTTAGCAAATAAAGAGAGCCACAAAATATTTTTCATCATACATTAGATCATTTGACTGCTATTTCAGGAGACAGGGGGTGCCAAGTCCTAGGGATTGCAATATTTTTATGGTAGGAACACAAGTCTCCTCCCAACAGGATGGATAAATATTATAAACAGATAATACTGGTAATGATCCTCAAAACAAAAAGTTCGAAAAATACACATGAAGCAACTGGGATTTTAATTACTCCTCCATCTAATAATTTCCCCTAGATGGCACTATAGGGAAATTTTGAATTTTATAACGGTACTTTTCAGTTATCTCGGGTCACATTTTCTTGGCAACTTTTTTGGCGACGAGACATCCTTGGTGCCGTTTCCATTTACTTATTTTTCTGTGGCTTCATTTGCTTTTACTTGTGGTCGTTGAGTACATAATTTTCACCGATTAGAATAAAAGGAAGGACAAATGATTGATTGGTTGAAAAATTTGCTTGAAACTAGAAAAATATTCCAAAAACTTAGGTCTCAAAAATAACAACTGGATCTAAAAACTTGGTCATCCAAACATATTCAAAGGTGCAAAATATGACTAGCCCTGCTAGGAAGTTAAATATTCTTAAAATCAAAATGGTGGTAATTTTAATTTCATTCAATTCATTAAAAACAAACAAAAATAATAATACAAGGAGAACTTTAAAAGCAAATTAGAGGCACCATAAGTAAATGCAAATGGCACCGAGGATGTCTCCTTTATCGCCAAGAAAATGTGACGATAACAGAAAAGTACCATTAAAACAATTCAAACTGCATTACTTATTATTGAATAATTATTTAAATAAAAATAATATTACTCACCTGTTTTTAACAACATTGCATCGATCAATCTGCTTTGAGAAACCTTCATAAGAAACCCCAGCTGAATCGCATTCTTCGCCACTGGGAGCAATCACTGATTTTGAAACCAAGAGGTAGTCTGCTGCACCGTTCTAATGAATATGGAGTGTAAATAGCTCTGAATTAGGAATGTTTAGTAAACTGCATATCAGGGTGGATTAAAAACAATGGGCAAAAAAAAATTCTATTTTTATTCTTTTAGATGGCAGAGAAAAAGTTGCCAAAGGTAGTATTAGTAAAGTTAAATGCAAAATCTTAGGCATCTCAGTTAACTCATAAACTAACTATATTGGTTACATATAACTTAAATATTTGAAGTGTAAATTGATGAATTGAAGGTGCAATGCAAGTGTCTAGTTTTTTATTTTAGGGTTTTACTGGACAGAGACCAGTCTTTAACCCTCAGAGGGTAACGAGATTTCCGAATAGCTTTACCCAACATGCATGTCAAAATAGCCATACCTACTGGTTGAAATAATCCCAGGAGAGTTTCTACTGGTTAAGATAATGTCTAAAACCAGTTAGAAGCCACGAGGGAAAACTGCAGGTTGCATGAAGGTTGGTTGATTTTGGGGTTTTATGAAGCAAGGGCCACATTTGGCCATACTGCACCAGACACAAGACATGCAATATCAAGTAATAAACATACACATACAATGAAAGTTTTATTAAAATAGAAGAGAAATACACCCAAGGAGGAATGCACCTGACAGGAATCGAACCTGCACCACCCATAACTTGAAGGTCGCCAGCACAGTGGCCATAACAATTGAGCCATGATGGCCCCGCCCCAGGTTGCATAAGGGAATTATGCTTACATGACTTATGGCCAAGGTTTAAGGATCTGGTGCCAAAGGGTAGGTGGGTAGGTATTTTAATTGATGTCGCACTGGAGCAATACAACAGGCTATTGGTGATGGTCCAGGATCAAACCCCCAAAGGGAAAGATCTGAGCACAATACCACTTAATTCTGAACCAGGGTAAGATGACGACGTCACATCTAAGCTCGCACCCCATTCTCCAAACTTCCACGCCAACATGAGGTCATTTGACGCCACAACAGATTTAACATGCACCAGCTTTTGTACCCAACAGTCTTTTGGTTGGATTCGAACTTGCAACCCTCTGGTTGCTAATCCATTACTCTTCCAACCAGGCCACCGCGTTCCTGGTGCCAAAGAGAGAAGTGATTACAAAATCTAAGCAAAAATAAAAGTCTTTGAACTCAAGTGGTGACACTGCACTGTGTGCCATGAGACAGAAGGGCAACTACAAAAACTTAAATAAAGAGAGGAGATGGTCCTTAATAGACTGTATAACCACCTCGAACACTGATGCAGGCTTTGCACTGCATTTGCATACTGAAAATGAAATTGGGGATGAGTTTCTAAGGTAGAAGAACCCATTCCTCTGTCAGAGACCCTGACACCAATTTGAAAATTTGAATACGCACCAGCTTCCTACTGAATATCATCGCTTATGCAAATCACCACAGGCTGTTTCGTTTAATTTTGAGGTTGTAACCATTAAAAATAGTAGGATTCCTTTAATATTCATCATATTTTACTTGGCTATCCATCTTCCAATCAGCATCATATTCGATTCTTCAGAAGTACAATTCTAAATTCACAAGATTCGATTGGGAAAAACTCTCATTCAAATATTTTTCATATTTATATGCCATTGGCTTCTGAAATCTTACCTAAATTTTTATACATAATTTAAAACTTTACAAAATTTAACAATTTTTTTAAATTTAAAAACTTGATCTATACTTCTAAAATTCAAATTTTCAAAATTTTTATGTATTTAAAATAGATTTCTGCATCTGATTCAATTCTTCTCACTTTTAGCCTTTAGTTTATCACTGTTTTCAATTGTTTAATCTGTATAACTTTGCATTTGGCACGGCTTGTCCATTTTTGAACTATGTGCCTTAAAACCCCAAATCCAATCCTAAAGTTTCAAATTCATGTTTAACTTGAAGCCACATTTAGGGAGAAATGAGCAACTCTATGCTATCAAAACAATAAACAGAGCTTTATGTGATATTTTCAATAAAAGCAAGGTGAGAACTTCTATAAAACAAGTTTTGAGTAATTTATAGAACTGATACTATAATCTAAAGAAAATATAAAAATGTAAAAAGCATGTCAATACTTTAAGAGGGGGAGGCAACTTGTCAATGTCAAGACCAGGCATTGGCTGAGGTATAAGCAATCTATTATCCTCTGCAGATATCAGCTGAGTCCCATTCCTTGGACTGTCAGTGTAATATGTCATCACAATCTACAACAAAATTCAATATGAATCTGCATGAAATAGAAACCACACAACTAAAAATGCAAATAGTTCAGGCAAGAGTAGTAGAAAAGTGTTCCATTTCTGTATTGATACTAGACTCTAGAAATCCAACCAAACATCTTGCTACTTTTCACACCCACAATTTCAAGCATCTTTAGAAAGATGCTTGAACCATGAGTTATTCTAAACCATAAGCTTGAGTTATTGTCAACCATAAGCTTAAGACTAGAGTGGCCAACTCTCCGGTATTTCCAGGGAGTTTCCAAATTAAAGCTAATTTTTATGGATTCTCCTGCCTCCCATTTCTCTTGTATCATCTTTTATTAACGATCAAGATCGTGAAATTTAAATTATATATTATTTTTGCCACATGCATTCTGATATAAACTATAACATACCGATATATCGATCTGATCATTCCTACAGCATCTAGTCTCAAATACATCTTACTACCACTCTCACCTATTGAACTTTCCCACCTCGATAACCAGGGCTTCAAACAAACCCACTCACTCAAGTTGTTTGCTAATTCCATCTTTCTGATCAAGGCATTCCACCACAATATTTGAGATACCTTGTGCAACTCTTCATAGAAACTTCACCTTTTCTGCCGATAAACTTTCTCAATAGGTCCCATAATCCAATAAACTTTCTTTGAATCCTTAACACCTGGAGGACAAATTCTTAACAATTCACAAACCCCTTTGAATAAGGTATGTATGCATTTTAATTAACTTTGCACTGGAGCAACACAATGGGCTATTGGCGACGGTCCGGGATCAAACCCGAATGGAAAGACCCAAGGACAATGCCTCGTAATTTTGAATCACAGTCAGATGACGAGGTCAACACCTGAGCTGGCACCCCAATTTCCAAACTTCCACACAACGCCAACGTGAGGACATTTGAGGCCACAATAGATTTAACGTGCACCAGCCCCCTTTGTACACGATGACTAGAAAATAATTTTACTTGCATTTAATATATTTTGTCTATAAATACCTTTCTGTAGATGACATAATATACTTGTATATAAAAGCTTCACTTACTGTATTATTTGGATCAAACTGAGAAGGATTGGTATTCCCAAGTTTAAATTCTTCATTATGTGTGAGTGATATCCAGACAGCTGAACCATTTGCAAGATATAATTCATTAAACACATGAATGGATATGTCGTGAAAGATAAGTGGGTCATTTAAAGCATTTACGGAATACCTGAAATTTCATTCATTCAATGATTGTTTTGCTAACAAACATCATAAAGTGACAAACTTATCAAATGAAAGAAATAGTAATCTGCTAAAAGTTTCGTTTTTTTTTCTCATTATATTATTTTTTTGAATTACTCATTTTTTAATTTACAAATGGTAAAACCTGAAATATAATTATTATTATAGCTTAACTAATATTTTATATTTACAAAACTATGTGTCAACAAAATTTTGAAAATATAAAATATTAATAGCAGTTTGTTTTTTAATATAAAAAATATATGATATAATTTTGTTACCAGACTGAGCCTGGAATACTACATTTATATAAAAAGTTTATAAACATTCAAACAGGGAGAATATCTTTCTTTTAAAGTACATTTTAATGTGTAAATACATTCCCATTCTTTTACAATGCAATTAAAATTTAAATGAAGACATATTTGTTTTAAATAAAATGTTTAAAACTTACCAAATATCACTAAAATGAAGGCAATGAGCACTGGCTTTCTTTTTCTGTTCCTCAAAATCCATAGGATTAATCTCCAAAGAGCAATCTTGACCACCTCTAGTCTGCTTAACTTTGACTGCTTTTTCAGGACAAAAACAACAGAAACCCTAAAAAACAAGATGGAATATAATCTGATGCTGTCAAAACTTGAAATAAACATGATTTCTAATCCTAATTTCTAAGTCACTCTTGAACAGGTGTTCTCTTAGGTCTATTATTAATTCTAAAAGTACATTTTGGAAAAACCTTGCCTCTCAAAGATCATTTCACTAAAATTTTATCAATTGCAAAGGTAGGTAGGTATTTCAATTAACCTCGCACTGGAGCAACACAATAGGCTATTGGCAACAGTCCAGGATCAAAATCGAAAGGAAAGATTTGAGAACAGCACCACGTAATTTTGAACCATGGTTCGATGACGAGGTCGCACCTCAGCAGGCATCTCACTCTACAAGCTTCCACAGCATGCTAACGTGAAGTCATTTGAGGCCATGACAGATTTAAAGTGCACCAGCCCCCTTTGTACACGATGGTCTTTGGTTGGATTTGAACTCACAACCCTCTGATTGCTAATCTGTTCCTCTTCCAACCGAGCTACTGCGATCCTATCAATTGCAGAGGAAACTCCAAATTTGACAGCACCCAGTCTGAAATACTTTGAAGTCCCTAATTTATAAAATCTAACAAGACAATGATAAATTTGGTTGGGTTTGTTGCTCTAAGGCAGAGATTTTTAACATTTCATTTTCATCTCAAGGTACACCTAAACTAATGACTGGAATTCTGCAGCACACACAAAATATATTTTAATTTTTTCTGAAACGACAAAGAAATAGGTATAATTTTGATTGATTTGCAAAATAAATTACTGATTTCCTACTCTTTTAAATCCAGTGACTTAAATTTTGTTTTAGAAACAATTTATGATAATTTATTATAAGAAAATAATACGAAATTTTTTATATAGGTGTTATTAAAATAATTTTTGAACACACTTGTCAAAAGCTTAAAACTAAACCATTTAAATGAAATAAATCTACATAATTTAAGCTGTTTCATCATTTGCAAGATACACCAGTGCTATTCTTGCACACACTGGTTAAAAATTGCAACTCTACTCCTTTTTTGCAACATGAAGGCTAATTAGACAAGGTTGGTTTGGAGTTTTATGGAGCAAGTGCCATGTTTGGCCAAGATGCATCAAACAAAAGCCAACTTCAAGTAAAAAATGTTGTGAAAGGGAAAAAAGAGGATTGGGGAATAGAGTAGAATTAGACAAGGACCCACAACAGAATGGATTCTGAATCCATGACAAGACCAAGATTCAAACACAGAGCCTGTGGAACTAAGAGTCTGCACTAATCATTTGGCTACCAGGCTGGCCAGATATATAGTAATTATTATATTGAGGAAATTTGGACCACAAGTGCACCTTGTTTGGTGACATCACTTAACTGTGCTTAGTCAAAGCATGCAGCATAAACAGTCTTACAGACATTTCGTGAATTAACATATAGAAGTAAACAAAGTAAAGAAAATGTAAAAATTCGAAGGAATCTGTTCATTGCCCAGGATACGTCTACACCAGATGGAGTCCCAGTGCTAACTTTTTCCATTTGTTTTTCGGTAGAACTAGAAGGATGGTTCGTCGACCCGAGTTGATGGTTGTTTTTTAGGTTTTGTGGTGCAAGGGTCATATTTGACCATGCTGCGCCAGACACAAGACATACAATATCAAGTAATAGACACACACAATGAGATTTACTGACAAAGAGAAGAGAAATACACCCAGGGAGGAATGCACCTGACAGGAATCAAACCTACGCTACCAACAACTCGAAGGTTGTTAGCACAGTGAGTATACCCACTGAGCCACAATGCCCCATGGGTTGATGACTAGGTTGGTTTTATGGTGCAAATGCCACACTTGGCCAAGCTAATCCAAACTCAAGACAATGAGGGAGACGAAAAAAGCAAATAACGATTTGTTTGCTCGTACGAAAGCAAATAACAGAAGGGTAGGCGATTATAAAACTGAAGAGAGGACAGGTCACTCGGGTACCTCAGAGTTATGCACACCCAAAGATGTGTCCTGAGGGCTTGAAGACTTTAGGAGGCTAAGGGATCTTCAAGGACACCTGTTTCTGCCACAGCTTTCATCAAAGGGGGCAAAACAATTGCCAATAGATGCGTATCTATAAGCTACTGCTGTGATAGTTAATAGAAAAGAAAGTTATTAACAGAAGAACAAAGAATTATGTACCTTGGTTGATCCAAGTATGAAAATCACTTTACAGTGGACATTTCATCAAATATTTATAATGACCATTAAATAACATTAATCAAATACTCAAATCTTGTTTCTTGAAATTCACTTTCAATTTTTATTTCACATTTGAAGCATTGATGTGACAGGTAGATAAGTGAATATGTGATATGGTTATACCATTGAGAAACAAATCTATTTGATAAAATCCGAGTTAACGTTGCAGCCTTGGCATGATTTTAATGTTTCGTCACCAAGGTAATGGTCATGTTTAGCATTGATGATACAACACCAACTTGGTGAATTTTGGCACTGCACTATAAACTAAGATTTAATCAAACAGCGTTATAAAAGTACTCTTCACAATATTCAATTCATAAGATATTATATAAAAATAAGAAATCAACACTTTGGAGATACTCGAAACCCTGAGACCCTATGAGGGAAATATCTCAACTATAAACAAACTCACTTCACTGTATGGTACTGCAACACCTTTATCATGCTTGATACCACAGGTAGGCTTCACAAAACTAGTGTCATCGCAACCAGTGAAGTTCTTTCTGTTTTGATAGTGAACAACAACTTCTGAAGCTTTACCATTGACAGCCTGCAAAAAGTTTGAGGTGATTTTCATTAACTTAAAAATGAAATACTTAGGATGAGTTTTCATATTCCACACATATAATTTGGTTACTGCATAATTGTTCAAATTTCACTAAAAGATATTCTGTATTGCATTACTTTTGTATATTTTAAGAAAACAAACTTTTCTTTTTTGAGAAGTTTAATACTTTTTTGTCTCCATACAGACCATGTCACCAAAATTTTAAGAAATAAGAAAGAAGTTGTGTCATAAAATCAAGATCAATGTTCAGTACCCCATACCTTGCCCAAACAATTAGATAAAAATAAATATTTTTTTAAAACACTCAAAATAATAAATTTATATAATTTATAAATTATACTTAATTTGTATATCATGTAACAAATATAATATAATATGCACATAATACATTTCATACATGCATCAGTATCATGAGCCCATAAAAATACCAGATCGACAAAATTGACATGTTGTCAGGTATGTTGTAACCTGGCAAAGAAATTTAAGTGAAAGTCGATAAATTTGTTTACTCTTTGAGAAATTGTATCTCAGATGTTTCCTTTGGAAAAGAGGAAACACATTTAGATCTCAATGTTTGTGTAGCAGAAAGGACCGTGGCAGCCCAGTTGGAAGAATAACGGATTAACAACCAGATTGTTGCGAGCTCGAATGCAACCAAAGACCATCGTGTACAAAGAGGACTGATGCATATGAAATCTGTTGTGGCCTCAAATGTCCTCATGTTGGTATGGTGTGGAAGTTTGGAATGTGGGGTGCCAGCTCACAGATGTTGCCTTGTCATCTGACCATGGTTCAAAATTACATGGTGTTATCCTCAGTTCTTTCCCTTTGGGATTGATCCCAGACCATTACCAATAGCCCGTTGTGTTGCTCCAGTGCAACGTTAATTAAAATACCTACCTGTATAGCAGAAAACAAGGAAGCATGTGATAAAGCCATCTCACCATCAGTGATACTTCAGTACTTGAGAATGAATATTTTCAACTTACAGTTTTTGCACCTAAAACTTTGAAACTAACTGGGTAATAAAGACAGGAAAATTAAAATTTCCCTATTTTATTGTTCCTAAAAACTTTTTAAATCAAATTTTATCTCTATATAAATGTCTATTTCTACAATTTCAAGTATTATGGATTTGTTTCATAAAACAGTATCCAAATGAAAGAATAAAAGCAACAAGGTCCAACATAAATTTCAATTGTTTTAATATTTGAAAAAAATTTCTAAGCCCTCACATATATTTGTTTAATAAATCAATTCTATCTAGATATTGTATTGTGACTTGCATGCTTGCATTTAATGGGCTTATCCTTATAGAGGCTACAAATTGAAATAATAAAAATTCAATTTGAATTTTTCAAAACTTAAATAAAATAAAATAACAATAATCATGACTTTTCACATTCTGTTTACAACAAATGATGACCGAGATATGTCCTCTACAGTGCGGCTCCAACAAGAAGGCAGTCAACCTCCGGTCAGTCTTTTTTGTAAAGGTGTGAAACCTTGTCATATGCAAAAGCATGAGTAGCAATTGCCATGGCTGACTTTCACCCTGACAATGTGGTATCACTGCTATTGCTTTTGGCACCGAATGATAAACTTAAAGCCAGAATTCATGCTTAAGATGCCAGTTGTGGAAGCAATTTGTTTACGCTACCATCAGTCCCCTAATTCAACAACTAGATTTGTTCAAGACTGTCAAATTATGGTGTAGCCTGACTACTCTTAATTTTGTTTATTAATAACTAAAATTTAGAATTACAAAATTTTTACCATTGCTTTCAGGGAAGTTTGCTGCCATCTACTTCAACATACCTCATTACCTTTTCACCACTTCATTATATCTTGTTAATTACTACTCTAGTAAGTTAGCGAAACTCACAAATTCTACTTTACATTTGATAAAACAAATGCAGAACATCCATACTCACACTTAAATACTTGAAAGGATAAGCAAGAATGACTTGAGTTTGATGTAGACGTAAAACTATAGGATTCAAAAGTTGCATTTTTACTCCAGTATCTGGGTCTCCTATCTCTTTTACATAGAGATATACGAAGCCTTCGGGGGTCTGAAAAAGTTACCTATAGTGAGTTTTCACAACATATTAAATCACATTTTAGAAATTGATACACACAATATCTGTCTTCTGAAGTGACCACAACAGTTCTTTTAAGATAAGTGACTATTATTGAAAAAACAATTTGAAGATAAGCTCAATTAAAATAAAAATAAGGAGTAAAATTAAATGCTAGCATGAGTAAATGGTAAAAATAAGGAGAAATGGTCATTTTGGGACAATCTTTCCTGCACCCTAAAGCTGTAGTATTCAAACTTTGCATTTTGACTCCAGCATCTGGGTCTCAAACCTTTAACAGATATACAAGATCAGCTTTCTAGTCATTTTCCGATATTTATAGCGTATTTTTCGAGTTTGGGGCATGTTTTCATTTTGTCCTGGGTTAGTCTGTTTTTTTGTTGAAACATTCTCAAACAGTAATTTAAGGTTTGACTTTACAACAAAACATATTACAAATGGGTCATCTGTCAACAAATGCTAAAAATTCCTTGATTCTACCCTTCAATGTAAAACAAACCCATTATGTGCTTATCCATTAGTGGGTGTCATCACCAGAAACAGGGTAGTCTAGGTTGATCCACTTTCAGTCATGAATGCAAGGGAGATTGTGGCAACAAGTATTATTTTGTTGCTATTTCTTTTAATGTGCATTTTTATCAGCATAGCATCACTCCAACAAATGTTCATGGAATGGATAATATTGAACAAACAATTAATACATTGTACATAATATAGACAATATAGAACTAAAATTTTACAAATCTGCATGTTTCTTAGTCTTAACCTATATGTATTTGTCCACTGATGTTGCAGAACTAAGTTTTTTTCACCTTGTGCAAACTCTTTACAACTTTAGTTAATTAATAGCTACCATTAGCTCCAACTTTATTAATTCAAAGCTGCTTTCCTTCCTGATCTTTAAAGTTCTCATAAGTGAATACACTCTCATATGCACTTTGAGCCTGGGATGTTTAAAACAAAGTTTGAGATCTTATTAAGGTTTGGCCACATCAATTTTATTTCTTAAATCCTCGAAAATATTGAACCAACTCTGTTTTATACTTCTCGTTTACAATTCGGAAACGGATATTCGCTATCAATTAGTATATACTAAACTTTTTATAGATAATTTTTCGATATGTAAAGATGAGTATTCTACGTCTGAACTGTCAATAATAATTTCAGTTTATATCAAAATGTGTTTGGCAGGAATAATGTATAATTTAAATTGTGATTGTTAATGAAATATATGGTAGAAATAAAAGGTCGATACGGGAACCTTGAAGATAAAAAAAATCTGCTAATTCTGGAGTTCCTTGGAAGAGTCGGTCACTCTAAGATGAGCTGGAGGGGATTCTCTAGTCTTGATAGAGGGAAACAATTCAAAAGCTCGCATTTTATTATTAGACCTTCAAATGTTTAAGAGAAACAGCAGTTCCCAAATTGCAGTCCAGGCTGGGGCAGGTCCAAAGGAAAAAAATACCAGTCTACTGAAAGCATTACAAAAATGGGTACAGATGTATCTAGCACCTCGTCTGGTGACAACTTTCTTGGTGCTCTTTTAGCAGCAAGTTACGGCAGGTGAAGGTAACCCATCTTTATTGGAGTTATTCACGTTTTTTGGCAACCTTGGCTAGCGTATTTGTATTTTCTCCCGTTAATTATTTCCAGCTAAAGCTTATTACTTTCCATTAAAAAAAGATTTTTTCAGATTTCGTTCCTTGGCGACATAAAAAGAGCGCCAAGAGCGTTGCAAACCGAATGAGGCACTAGATACATTTGTACTCACCAAAAATGGAAAAATCTCATGCAAAAATATCCAATAGCCCGATGTGATTGCACCTTATTTATCCTGTGAAGTATGCACCTGTTTAGATGGTCACTTCTAGTCAGAAAATGGATTCCTTATCCGAACTCTTTCGTATCACTGCTTTGAAACAAGTTTTGAGTTTCCCAAATTTTTGGAAAACGGGTATATGTATGTGGTAATATACATGTTTATGTATGAAAGAATAACAACATTTTTATTTTCAGAGTTTGTAAAAGAAAATACTTTGAGGATCAAAAGCATATTAATGACATTTTTGGTCAGCAAAATCTGGGCCCTGTTAATTAAGAGCAAAAATGGAAAACAGTTGGCGATTTTCCTTGGCGTTGATATTCTGAGATAACTAGCGTTTCATTTAGCGGATCCCACCTTTCTCTTCAATCCTACAAAGTCACTCACTCGTAAATTTCATAACACAACATACACATTTTAAAAATCATCCGAGGTAAGTTTAGTTTTCATGGTTATGACTAAATATTTAATGGAAATTTCAGTGTTTTTTAAATACCAAACAATCCAATGCCCTGTGCAACACTTATAGAAATTCTTGCAGGAACCGAAGTTGACAGCATCTTACTCAGAACCATTATTTAACGACAATAAATAATTTGAAAATTGTTATGATTTTGTCGGCAAAATACACAATTAAACAAAAGAACTTTGGTGCAGACGATAAAAATGTATTGTTGCCAAACCTTTTCTCAATAATTAATAGAAAAGGGGGGGGGATTTCAATTAACGTCACACTGGAGCAACACAATGGGCTATTGGTGACGGTCCGGGATCACTCCCAAATATTAATAGAAAAGAAATTTTAAAAGATAAGTGGTAAATGGTAATTAATTAACGTCGAACTGGAACAATACGCGGGCAATTATTAAAATATATGTAGGTATGTATGTATTTTAATTAACGTCTAGCTCAGATGTTGTTCTCATCATCTGATCCCGGACCGTCGTCAATAGACCGTTATGTCGCTTCAGTTGGACGCTAATTAAAATACCTTCCAACCGTAGATCAAAATAAGATGTTGTCTTCGGATGTTTCCCTACGAGAGTGATAACGGACCGTCACCATTGGCTCGTTGTGTCACTCCATTGCGTCTTTGATTCAGCTACCTATCCGATGACAAACGTCATGAACACTTGTTTGGAAGGGACGGTAGTGGCTCAGTGCGTATGTCCACTGCGCTAGCAACCTTTAAGTTGTAGGTGCATTCTTCCCTGGGTGTATTTCTCTCTTCTGTGTCAGTAAAAGCTTTCATTGTGTGTATGTCTAAAACTTGATATTGTATGCCTTTTGTCTGGGCAGCATGGCCAAATATGGCCATTGTGCCATAAAACCCAAAGCAACCAACTTATGTCTGGAATGATGTGAAGCAAGTCCGTGCAAGTGTATCCTCCAAACAGTGGCGCCATCTGTATTTAACTTTACATAAAATCTCATACGAGATCGCAAGAATGGTGTTTCAGAGGGAATTTTACAAAACAATAAAACAAGCTGAAATATGTTTTTTGAGAGGGGTTTCAGTGTAAACATAAACGAAATTTCAGAGATGAAAAAATACTCCGTTTGAAAATTAGTTTAAATTATCGCTGTTTTGGAGTGTTTGGCTATAATTTTTAACAACTGAAATTGTACTGACTTACTGAAATTGTAGCGGAGTAGCATGGAAAATTAACTACAGGTTACGAGAGGGTTTCCAAAGCACTAACGCCCTAAAAACTTTCAGAAACACTAAATATTTCACGTATTTTTAAATTTACAAACGAAACACATTTTAATAAGAGCAGCGGAGTCGTGATCCTCTCTTTGAACACCGCTTTTCTAATATATTACTGTTCAATAAACACACTCTATTATTCCCTGATGAGTTTGTGCGGGGTTTATGTCTTAAAAGGTTCCAAGACACAATGGAGATTGGACGCCCAACAAAACAAAGTCGCATACTGAGCAAGAGGACTGAACCAGAATGCAAACAAGGTAAACTCCAAGCAATGTAGAAGAGGGTCATTCAAGAGAACGATGAAGTGGTTCTCAGACGATATGAAATAACTTAAATTAATCGTCGCTGAAACAACCTCAGCCGTTGAAGTATTTTACTTTCAAATGGCTTGTTTTCAGATTTTCATGTTGGACAAGCTACTGCTGTACAACTGTCAGTTTAATTACTGGGGAGTATCACCAAGCAGGAGTTCTTTCATGAAAATTTCAATGACTTTCTCTAAAATCTTTCGTCTGACAAAGCGCCCTGAACTGTAATTGCGTTTCAGGGTTGAAGACTGCATCAGACGGTTCTGGTAAGACTTAGAAGCGAGCCCATAAGATATATGACTTTTGCTAGAGGAATAAAGAACTTTCCAACTTGTCCGTACCACCCTCAGCAACTCCTTCCCATATTTTGGATTGTATCGGTGTCTATGTGGAACAGATCCTGGTAAATAGGAGTTGGTCATCGTGCGACTTGAAAAACATGGCATTATGGATTTGGTCTAGGTTACTAATCCCCTTGACCAAGGGGATTAGTTCCCTCCTTGGTGAAGGGGATTAATAACAGCACAGCAAACAATAAAATAAAGAATAGAATATTACAGATCTTAAGTTACATGGAAAGAATAATATGAAGATATACAGAAATAACCATACCTTTTTCGTATTAGTAATATTTAGTGTAAGCCGAATCTTTCTATGACAATCATCAATTGTGTGGTAGGGAGGACCTGATTCCAACTTCGAATTCTTTTCACAAGGCAACAGAGATCCATCAACGCTCATTTCCAAAGTATATGAGCTTTTTAAGTGGAATGCAAAAATGCAAAGGAGATAAATTAAACGAAGCTTCTCCATTATATTCCAAAGAGAAAGCTTAACGATCCTCTAACCCTGAAAAACATTTTCGACAAACATTGATATTTTTCTCAATTATAACGTCGAATGAAGTTAGTCTTTAATTTATTTGTTTATTTCACTTAAGATTCAAGAATTCTGTGGGCTTTGAGTCTTATGGTCTCAGCATCGTTGCCGACCTTCGCCTCTATTGCTCTGTGTAAGTTTAGGATTTTAGTTGCAGTTCAGTTGTGTTGTTTTACAATTTATTGGTTGTCTATTTCACTTATTTATTGGTTGTTTTATGCTGGTATATGCTCTAGTTTTACAAATTTGGTACAAAAAGGCCTGTCCAAGGTTGTGAGTACATGAATTGCAGTTTTAATACTTCGAAAGACGAGGACGGTATTGTGAGAGATTTTCAGTGTAAGTAAACACACAAATCAGATGGTCTGAAAAGATTTTACTTCTAATGTCCAAATGCTCTCGCATCATAAATATCATGATTACCTTAAAATTACGCTTATCACCCATTTGGCACTGTTTAGCATTTAGTCTAATAGGTGTTGACCAATCATCTATCGAATTGATATTTATAATTGATATTTATCAATTGATAGAGTGTTTTGTAAAATTGAATTATCATATTTATTGGTTGGTTGGGTTTTTTGGCGCAAGGCATGTTGGGCCAAGCTGCACCAAATAACTTCAAGTAAATAGACATACACACGAGGAAAGATTTACTGACACCGAAAAGAAAAATACACAATGGAAAGAATTGTCAGGAATCAACCCATTTGGCAGTGTTTAGCGTTTAATCTAATAGGTGTTGACCAATCATCTGTCAAATATCAATTCATAGAGTTTTGTAAAATTGAATTATCATGTTTATTGGTTGGTTGGGTTTTTTGGCGCAAGGCATGTTGGGCCAAGCTGCACCAAATAACTTCAAGTAAATAGACGTACACACAAGGAAAGATTTACTGACACCGAAAAGAAAAATACACACTGGGAAGAATTGTCAGGAATCAAGCCAGCGCCGCCTGCAGCTCGCAGGTTGCTAGCTCAGAGTAAGCAAACCCACTGAGCCATGGCGACCCCTCACGTTTATTGAAAACTGGTCGTTTAAAAATTAGCGAGAAAGAGTTCTTAAGAATAAAAAAGAAATTTTAACATGGTAACTCAAAGCATAAAATCAATTTTCGTGTTGATCAGAAGTAATTCCGAGAAAGATCTGACAACTCAGTAATCTGAAAAAAATTACGAGGTGTCCTCGGCCTTTCCCTTCGGGATTGATTGTTAAACCGAGCGACCGAAAGAAATAACAAACCTGCGCGTGCATGCTCCGTCTATTTTATTAGAAGGTCGATGGACTATCCAGCCCTAATAATTCAAAAAAGTACGCACTAATATAAAATATTTAAATTTCTGCGTATTTTTTACACAAAATGCGTAAAAGCATTCAAATACTAGGAAGACCCCAGTTAAAGGATCCAAACATACTAGATTAAAACAGAAGTTTAAGAAATCATGTCATAATTTCGAGAAATGAGGTCAGGCGAATGAAAGCTTCAACGTCTGGTAGCATAGTTAAAGATAGCAATTATAGGTAATAAGGCAGAGCTAATAGACTAATAATAGCAGAGGGACGTCACATCGTTCGACCAAGTGGTCATCAAAAACATAATTATTATTCATTGCGATTAATGGACTGCTACTCCTAGATTGGTTGCAGCAGAATGGGGTACATTCATTGAGAAGGTGGAAATGCAAATATGTATGTATTGCAAGTACTCAATCCCTAACTTGCACAAATGCTTAAATTTCCTCTTTTTATATTTTCCAAAAGACTGCACAAACCAAAACATAAACTTCCAAACTTCTCGGACTTCGTATATGAATACGATGTTCCAAGATGAGGCAGTTTTAGTTGAGCAAAAAATTAAGTTAGATGTAGAAAATCATTTGAATTCACATTACCCAAGGTAATATGAGAGATTTTCAGTGTATACAAAAAATGAGATGGTCTGCGAAGATTTTACTTCTACTGTATAAATGCTCATGCGTGATACATATCGGAGTTACCTCAAAATGTTTAGTTACATATAATTGATGTTGACCAATCAACTATTATAGCAATTCGGAATTTATTTGTAATTTTTTATTGGCGAAGAGATGAAATCCTATTCGAAAACCAAGCCAAGTGACGTCACGTTCAGAATACGTACAGGAAATACTACCGCCACCTACATTTAGCTTGACAGAAAATGCCTCATAAAATCATTTTAGTTTGTGAATGGCGAAACCTTGACCTAAGTGATGTTCAGCCGAAGAAGGGGAAGTAGCTGAACTAACGTCGCACTGGAGCAACACAACGAGAAAGGTCCGAGGACAACACCTCTTCCTTTTGAACCATGGTCAAGTGACGACTTAACACCTGAGCTGGCACCCCACTCTCAAAACTTCCACACTACGTCAACGTGAGGACATTTGAGGCTACAACAGATTTAAATGCACCAGCCCTCATGTATACGACGGTCTTTAGTTGGATCGAGTTTCGAACTCGCAAACATCCTGTTGCTAATCCACTACTCTTCCAACCGAACTACCGCTACCCCGAAGACGGGGAGGGTATGTAGTTAATTAACGTCGCATAAGTGCAACATAACGGGCGACGGTCCATCCCTAAAGGAAAGATCCAAAAGGGAGGGAGAATACGATACGCGCAAGCTTTGAATGTT
This sequence comes from Meta bourneti, assembly GCA_933210815.1. Lineage (NCBI taxonomy): Eukaryota > Metazoa > Arthropoda > Arachnida > Araneae > Tetragnathidae > Meta > Meta bourneti. The sequence continues at coordinate 88,387,639 of OW119929.1, forward strand.
ACGGAAAAGATGCAAGAATCATCTAGGGACAGCCTAGATCAAACTATTTTGATCAACGACTCCCTTAAGCTAGACGTAAACAACTGTTCGTGGATCATCTACGGAAGTGCGTGCCGATTGTTTCGAACTTAGAGAAAATATAAAAGTAGAGTGAGCAAAATGGTAACCTTTTTCTGTACCCAGGATCATGTGACCAAAACTAGTAGTAATGTGAACCTTAGACTACTTTCGCCAGCTGGGTGGAACCGAACATTCATCATCTGATTGACGGGAAGGGAGAGGATGACCATCCATTGATTTATAATCTGATTGGTACGCGTACCATAGTAGTAGACTTTGACGATTTCACCAATTTCGTCGCAACTCTGAAAAAATACTTTCAAACACTTAATCTGTCATTAGATATTATATGTCTGCAAATAGGCGATAGGATGCCAAATCGGCCAGCCAAGTCACTTTTTCACAGATCAGTCACGTGACTACTAGTCGCTATGTTAGTCATACTCTTTGAAGCTCCTCTCAATAGCAATGCTCAGTCTATATATTTTTGACGGCTAGGAAAAGAGGTCCTAAAATGTGCTCTTCGGGCCTAACTGAGTAAGATAACGGGCTTGAATGCCATTGAGCAAATATATTCTTCTCTCAATATTACTGGTGATCAGGATCGTGTACGTTTAAGAATCGTACAATTGATATTCGAGTACTTTCAAGTATCGAATAAGTATTCGAAAACAGAGAAGAATGGTTGATAATAAGAATCAGATATGCGATATAAGGCTATTATGGGTGTCTGATTCTTGCTATCGATTAATAGTTTTTCTATATAGATATTCGAATACTTTGATGAATACTCTGGTATTCAAATACTCTCATCAAACCTTAATATCTTCCAACCAAAGACCGTCGTGTACAAAGGGGGCTGATGCACGTTAAATCTGTCGTGGTCTCAAATGTCCTCACGTTGGTGTGGTGGGAAAGTTTGGAGAGTGGGGTGCCAGCTCACAGGTGTGACCTGATTCAATCGGACCGTGATTCAAAATTACGTGGTGCTGTCCTCGGATCTTTCCCTTCGGGTTTGATCCCCGGACCTCGCCAATAGCTCCTTGTGTTGCTCCAGTGCGAAGTTAATTAAAATATCTACCTATTTAATATCCTTTGCACATCGCCACAATATTATTATACTTCCAGTGTAAAGAGCCACAAATTTTTAGACTCGTTTTCAGGGTCCCAGTACTAAGGTATCATCGACCCGACCTCGTTGTGGGGACCCGGATATGGAAAACGTTTCCAAATAAAACGTTTTTTAAACAAGTGTTTTCAGTTCTCTGTGGGTTTTTTTTTTGCTTGCAATTCAAGTTGTACGATGAAAGTGAAAATATTTCCCTGTTTTCGAATTCATTGTGTGTTTTTCAAATCCTTTCGCACCCGAAATAGAATGCTTCCAAGTTGATGGGAAGAGTAATAAAAAACGGGCGAAAGTAAACAGAAAAGAAAACAGACCACTCCAGATCAGTTCGAAAAGCGGGTGCGCAGAGTTGCGACCCTTCTTCCAGCACTCGAACGACACTTTAGAAGTGAGAAATATTTACTCATCGTTGAGTGAATAGAGAGGGAGAATTTATTCGGGGTAAATCCGCCCTTCAATCAAAAGTTCGCTGTTTGCATTCGAATCTCCTGCACAGCTCTCTTCTATGAGCGACTGAATAAAACAGTTTTGGCGAGAAAAAGGAACGAGAGTAATAAAAAAAATAGGAATTAAAGTGAAGTGAGATAAATAATAAAAAAAAGGTGAGAAAAATCAACTTAATGCCTGATCACGAGCTTCAAATAGAAACGTACTTGATGAATAAACATGAAGGGAAAGCAAACGATAAAAAGGGAATGATTTTTTGCTCCGTTCTGTGTGATTCAGTTCTTCGATGAATCATGTCTCAAAATGATTCCTGTTCGGCGGGAAAGCGCATAATGAGGTTATTAATCATCATGTTTTTATTACGATTTCACGAAATTGTTTTTGATTGAAAGGGAGTTGCTGAAGTTCATTGTGTTAAAGATGGAATAGATGATGCGTTAACAATGTCGAGTTTTTATCAGGCGTGATTAATTCGTGGGAAATCCTATTAGTGATAGTGAAGTTTGTACCCAACCGAGGCATTTTGGAGCGGGGTACTTCGGAAAAGAGGGGGTCGGCAGAAAATAGGAACGCAATTATTTTCTATAATTTAGTTAAAAGGCAAAATTAAAAATTGGATAGAAATTCAATTGCTTCTGCAAACCAGCGATGTCGAAAAAATGGTTTTCAAATCCTTGTTTCGAAAACTCATCTTTTGCATTGTCAAAAATTTCATTTTTCTTTTTAAGCTAATGATATCTCTGAAGTTGACATTTTACACACCAAGAAATTTGACGACGCCAGCGCAATTCTTGTCATTTTGTCGTAGTGAATGAAATGTATTTCAGTGATATGTCTTCGATATTTTATTTCTTCTGTAATAAACTTATTAGACTAATTGATGCTGAGGTTCGGAAAAAAATGATCAAGCTCATTAGAAATGATTTTCTTCAATAAAACATAAAAACACATAATTTAGTTATTAATTAACTTAGAATTTATATACAAATTGGAAAAATATAAAAATGCTAAAATAGCTACACGCGCTATTAAGAACAGGGAGGAGTTGAATTAAAGCCGTACTGGACAAAGGGCTATTGGCGACGGTCCTTGATCAATCTCTAAGGTAAAGATCCGAGGATAACACCTCTTTGACGAGGTCAACTCCTGAGCTGGCCACGTCAGACTTAACGTGCCCCATCCCCTCGTAAATGGCGGACTGGTTGGATAGAATTTCAAAATCGCAGCACTCCGGTTGCTAATTCACTACTCTTCCAACCGTGCTACCGCTACTCCAATTTTTAAAGGAACTCTACACAAATTCCAATTTAAGAAGTTAAATGTACCAATAGATTTTCTATCTTTGACTCTTCTATGAAATTTACTTTTATCGATTTGAAAAAAAATATTTTTATAAACAATTTGCCTCCAATAAAAGTTGGAAAGATGATCAAAAACCAGAAAACCGAGATAAGATAATGAAAATAAGATTTTCGTACGGTAGTTTTTTCCTTTGGCGATGGTATCAACTATCATCGCCAAAACTTCTAAAAGCAACCCTGTGCCGGCGAGGAAAGGGGAAAATCAGAGTTCTGAATTTTATGCTCGCTTTCCTTCAAATTTTACATCACAGCTTGTATCACAGGCATTTTCCCCCCGATACTCATAAGTAATTAAAGATAAAAAATTCAGCATAACTCAGGATACCCTGAAGAAATAAAGATGTTCCTCTATCAGAAATAAGATCGTCATTCGAAATATGCATCGCATATTTATTCAGGTAATACTGCAATAGTTAACGCGGAAGTAGAACAGTTGGATAAACCAGAAATGCAAATTCTACTTTTAATGAAATATGCTCATGCAAATGTGACAGCGTCTCAAAAGGAAGAGGCAAACGTTTTTGAAATGAGCTTTTTATTTGAAATAGAATTTAAATTTTAAATAAAACTTTTCGTGTGTTTGTAAAAAATTTTGTTGACATTTTCAGTTGCTAGATTATCAGTGACATTTTATCGGCAAATAAAAAGTTTTGAAAGGATTGACAAGGGATAAATTTTGGAAAGAAATCTATGGCTATTAACCTGCGTCAATAACGTTTCAAATTAAAAATCCAGTTGAGCAGGCATACGGAGAGAATCTTTAAATTGAATTTTCCCTTTTTTGAATTTAACGCAATTTAATTTAATAGTCACAAAATTTAAATTTATGCTAGCCAACCGGAGTGGGGTACCAGGTCAGCAACCTGACCTGGTACCCCACTCTCCAAAGTCCCCACTCTCTTTCAAAGATGCCCAACAAACACGACACAAAGGCCAAAGTGAGGACATTTGAAGCCACAACAGATTTAACGTGCACCAGCCCCCACGCACTCGACTGTCTTTGGTAGGACAGCTTTTCGAACTCGCAACCCTCCAGTTGTTAATCCACTACCCTTCCAACTGGGCTACAGCGGCTCTATTTAACCTAAGGGAGCTGGCAACATTTCAAAAATGTCCCACACTTTGCTCGTTATCAAGATGTCGCTTGTCGTTTTAGATGTCGCGTTTGAACCACATGTCATAGCGGTGACGTCAGGAACTCAGTTCGTAGCTAAGGAGCCGCTCCATCAAATGCATATCGTGCTGGTAGGAAAACCTAAATTTAGACTGAGGTAGGGGGCCCGAAGACGGATCATCGACTTAAAAATTTCAAAGATTCCCAAGAAACACGATACAAAGTAATATCGCGACCGACGAGCTGAACTTAGGGAGCAAGCCGAGGCCTCTGGGATCCAAAAAACACCCGACAAGGTATCGTATGAGCGAAAATGAGAGCAGCGTGCGCTGGAGAAGTCGGAGCGGAAAACTGCAAAACTGACTAAGCCTGCTCCGGAACCGCAAACATCGACCTCTCATGCACCCGACATTGGCATGCATTGTGAACCCATCTGGTAGGAACCAAACTCACGTCTGGGCTGAGTAGGTAGGGACAGCAAGGAGCCGAGATCGAATTGAGGTTGATGGTTGCTTCGGAACCGCAACCATCAACCTCTCATGCACCCGACATTGCCATGCATTGTGAACCCATGTGGCATGAACCAAACTGACGTCTGGGCTGAGTAGGTAGGGACAGCAAGGAGCCGAGATCAAATTTATCAGATGCGCCAAGTTCGAGACTTAATACAAGCGTACTGATGCTAGAAACATCTCTAGATACTATCACCAAGCGGTTGATGCGACAGGCACTTATAAGATAATCGGGCAAGTAATCAACGTGTCCGTCGATGTTGACACCATGGTGAGGCAGCTGCCTCGCCAGCTGAACGACACTTACGCCATCAATTCGAGCATAAAAAGCACTTGGTATTTCTCATGTCATCCCCTATGCAAGCTGTGTATTCTTCCACTCAATCTGTAGAGTGCCGTGATCGTAAAGGATAATTGGGGGGGGCATACACCACTTCACTTCATTTCTCGCACCACCCACACGTAGTTAAGATGTGCAGAATAGAAAAGCTATGCACTTGTTTATGTGTTTATCTTTTTCAGAAAATTTCACTGATGGCTTTGCTACAGAAAACGATTAGTCATAAAAAGAGGTGTTCTATGAGAGAGTGGATCTGGAGATCTCTCTGAGTTCGATCCTGCTTGCTGCTCACTGAAATGACCCCGTGTGAATACCGTGTATGTGCACGTCAAATCCGAAGGTCTACAAGTCCTCTCGACTGTAGGGTGTGTGGAATGTGAGGGGCACACGTTCACAACGTGTAAGCTTTAATGCATTTCTGGCCAAACATTTATCCGAATGAGTAAAATCCCAATAAGAATTATGTACCGGGCCGTGTGCTAGTGTAAAGTGTAAAATCACATGGAGAAAATATTTACGATAGAACCACACATTCGAATAATTGAAAGGTGAAGCTATTCTAAGGGTCAGAAATGAAGACTCTTGAACTTAATAATTTGTTGGAAATAATTTTTAAAGAGAAACTCTTTTTAGAATGATGCCAATCGTACTTCCCAAAGTTCGCGCTACAGCCCTCTCTGGGCTCTGAAGGAATCTTGGGGGACAATGCTGACCCCAGGGGAAGTAAAGTGAGTTGAGGAGCAAGAATGTGGCAAAAAAATATGCTAAAACGGTTGTCACCTAAAAATGTTTTAACTCTCCTGGTGGTTGTCTCGAAAAGGTGTCTTCTGATTACCACAACTGACCAGATCTTGACGGAAGAGGTATCTGGTCATTAGAGAAAACTGGCCAGATCTTGATTTCGTCATCATAAAAAAAATTCGTCAATATCTTGATGACGGCATATCTCGTCATTAGCAAAATTGGTCAGATTTTGATGGACAAGATGACCACAAAACCACTTGAAGGGTTTAGCAAACACTTATCCACTTGAATATACACACTTAGATTAGCGATGTATTGTCGCAAAAAGTCTGTGTTGCAAAATGCAAGTTACAACTGATTCGGTGTAAATACAAGTAGACAGTTCGTAACAAGCGAGTGTTAACATGTTTAGAAAATTGTCTCTGAAAGCGTAATGGTAATGGTAATTAATTAACTTCGCACTGGAGCAACACAACGGGCAATTGGCGACTGTCCAGGATCAATTCCGAAGGGAAAGATCCGAGAACAACACCTCGTAATTTTGAACCACGGATAAATGACGAGGTGAAAACCTGAGCTGGCACCCCTCTCTCCAAACTTCCACACCACGCCAACGTGAGGACATTTGAGTGCACGACAGATTTAATGTGCTTCAGCTTCCATGTACATGAGTTTCGAACTCGCAACCCTCCGATTGCTAATCCGTTACTCTTCCAACCGTGCTACCGCAGCCTGTCTGTGAAAAAGAGGGGAACTAAAAAGTATGGGGAGTGTAAATAGTGCTGAGAGAATATACAGAAGGATCAGGTTGTATATCCAGAAGAAGTCTAACATCGACTGAAATACAGCATTATAAATTGAAATATAGATGTTTGGAATAGTAATTATGTTAATAAGGAATTTATTACCACTTACAGGAGCGTACAATGAAACACACACACGTTCCACATTAACAGGATTACTCAGTCACATTGTGGCTAAAGTCATAGAAGCAGACAGTCCTGGTAATGCAATTCTATCAAGGATTTCGCCAATTCCATCAGATGCAAATTTACCAGTTTAATTGAAGCGTAAACAATGATCAGAGATTAGTAATTTGTGTGGGCTATCAAATAACTCGCAGGGGCAAACTGATAAAATGTGTCTTCATTTGACGAAGCTCGTATTCATTTAGCTTTATTTAGGATTAGCTATGGTCTACTAATTTGACTCTCTGGTTCGATTGTTCAGTTAAACATGATTGGAAATTGTACAAAGGTATTTGTTAATAAATCAGTTATGGTGTTCTGAGTGTATGAAGCACGAGTTACAGAAGGGGATTGTGACTGCAAACAAACCAGACAGAAGATTGAGATTTTACTTCCTGTTTCCCAAGTGCTCTCGTATGACGCATGAGTTACCTTAAAATGTAGTTCATCACCACGTTGGTGACGTTTGAAGTTTAATCGGTGTTGACCAATCAACTGCCAAATATGCTGCAGCTTCAAAGGGAATAGTATGTTAAAATTTCTCCATAAACTTTAAAGCGATTTGTCAACTAAACATATTTATAAGTTTGGTAATTGAATTAAAGTCGCAATGGAGCAACACAACGGGCTATTGGCGACGGTCAGAGATCAAACCTGAAGGAAAAGATCCGAGGACAGTACGTCATTTTAAACCACGGTCAGATGGCGAGGTCGACACCTGAGCTGGCACCCCACTCTCCAAACTTCCACACCACGCCAAAGTGAAGACATTTGAGGCCACGACAGATTTAACGTGCACCAACTCCTTACGGACTTTGGTTGGATTGAGTTTCGAACTCGTAACCCTCCTGTATTACTTATCCGCTACTCTTCCATCCGGGTTACCACGACCCCCAGACGGAAGACGTAGATTTTACTTTATATTTCATAAATGCTTTCGAATGATACATATCAGGTTGCCTTAAAATGTGGTTTATGACTATTTTGATGACGTTTGGCGGTTAATTAATTGGTGTTGAGCAATCAACTGTCAAATATCATGCAGCATGAATGGAAAAAGGGGATATTAAATTTTTTTCCATAAACTTCCCATAAGCTATTTGTCAACCTTACTTATTTCTAGGAAAAGATTCCTCGGAGCTGCTGCGAGATTGGTTTAGAAACATTTTTATGGTTTGGGAATTTTCGGGCCATGTATAAGCTATTACCACCAACGAGATTTAACAGCACAAGCAATTTGAGAACCAAAATGAAATATTCGTGTGTGTGTGTGTGTGTGGCCTCCTATTTTAAATAAACTTTATAAGCTAGCACCCGAGAGAAATTGATTTTCTTAGCATAAGGAATTTCAAGAAGAGAAAATCCAAAAATAATAAGCATAAAGAGGAGTTTTTTGGGCGTGCAGGAGGCGGAGAAATTTCCACCAAGTTTCTCAAGAGCTTTTCTCACTCGAAGGCGTAAGAGGGAGGGAATAATAACAAGAGGGGCGGTTAAAGCTATAGAAAAATAAAATTAAAGCTCTAGGCACCCTCTGTAAGTATTCATGGACCTTCAGAATTCAGTTCAAGGGCAGACAGTTGATACAATTTGGAACAGGGTATATGAAGAGAGATAGGACAGCCCATGCATGACTATAGATGTTATTAGATTTAGCATGAATGGTAATCGAGACATCACAAGAAGGACATTATGTCTTTATTCCTCGCGGACATTATGTCTTTATTCCTCGCAAACTGCAGTTGGTTACATCATGTAAGGTATTTTATAATCGACATTAATAACTCCGATGTGGTTTGCCGCTCTGCAGTCGTTCTCGGGTTATTCACATGCTCAGTTTAGAGACCGACTGGCAGATAGCTGGATGACTGAAAGAACTCGGAAATATTCCCTCGTTTTATGACAAGGCTACTATATGGGCCTGGATACAGTGGGGGTAAACTTAAACTTCGGAATATTATGAACCATACATACTCAGGGCCACGTCTACTTAGGGAAAGTAACCCGTACCATTGTACCGGGGCTTTGATGTAGTTATGGTTAGTTGTTGGGAAATTAGTTGCCGGGAAAATGGTTAGTTGTTTTGACGTTTTATGGCGCAAGGGCTAGTTATACCAAATCCAAGACAACGTCCAGTAAAAAATGGAGTAAAAAAGAGGAATTTGGAGAACAGAATAGTGGGGTGAAAGAAGAAAAAGATCGCTTGGGTATACCGGGAGTGCGAACCCCGTGTGTACTAATGACAGTAAGCCCCATGTGAAAAGATAAAATTACTAGAGTATATCAGATTCGTGAAGCCCGTACACACTTAAAGGATATGTACCCCTGAGGTTATCGGGAATATGTGAAGAGGTTTTTGTACCGTAATGTGCAAATAGTAAGTTATACAGGATGATCAAAATCGACCGCTCAATAACCATACGACGCGACCGATTTTTGATTGGACGTGGCATCCCGGAGATATTCGGATCGGAAGGTTTTACGACCCCAGTTCGGGTCATTCGAAATTTCAGTTCTAAATACACCAAACTATTCTTGGTGTTGCCGTTATCTGAGAGTAAATCTGGACACACAAACCAGAATAAAGCACTCGATGGATATGCTAATGCGAATGTGTGCGTTAAAATATCAGTTGTAGGTACACGTATGTAACCTCAGTAGTGCCACGTTCCATTGAAAAACGGACACTTTTTGGGGGTTGATTTTTGTAATCGCGAAAGGTATGACTACTGCGCGATCGATTCTAACCATCCTGTATAACAGGGGTGTCAAACTCAATTAAAACACGGGCCATTTAATGCAACTGGTAAGATTCACGCGGGCCACATCACATTTACAAATTGTCTTAAAATTATATTTTGAAGTGAGGCTTCAGGAATATGGATAGAATAATTAAAACGCATTATGTAATTAAGTGAATTTAGGTAATAATTTATAATATTGCTATATAATTGCTTTTATTTAAACGTTTATTTAATTTAATGTATTTATAAAACTAAAATTAATTTTTTTACAAGAACTTGCAAGAGCTTTCCTCCTAGTTTTCCAATATCTGGATTCAAAGACTAAGAACGGACAATCTTCATTATGGCAGATAGATGTTTATCAGTTAATCTTGATCCGTAGGCCGTTTTATTTAATTTCATGGACGAAAATAGTTGCTCATACATTTTTAACATGACGAAATTGTGTGTACGGTATTGCCTCGATTTCCCTTAAGTGCTATTTTCTTCATAACATATTGTCTTGTTTTCATTTTATTTCAGAGCATCGTGAGCCACAAAAAATTACCTCGAGGGCCACATGCGGGCCGCCAGTTTAACACCCCTGCTGTATAATATCGTTCACAAATAGATGTTCATCACAAGAGAAAAATTCATACATTTGGTGCAAGATAAAAATTGAGTATTTATAACTTCACATATTTCTGTTTCGCGAGGGACCTGTCACCTCTCCAAATTGGTAGTAAGGCATGCCGTCCATCATGGAACTGTGGCTTAAAGTGCAAATGGAGGAGTTAGCCTTTCCACATGGATTAGCTACGTATCCTGACATATTTCTGGGCGAGGTAGCCGGTTGGAAGAGCGACTAGAGGGTTTGCCAAAGACTGTAATGTAAGTGGGGGCTGGTGCACGTTAAATCTGACGTGGCCTCAAATATCCTCAAGATGGAGTGGTGAGGAAGTTTGGTGAGTGGGGTGCCAGCTCAGGTGTTGACCGCGTCATCTGACCATGGTTCAAAGCGGTATTATCCTCGGATCTTTACCTTAGGGATTGATCGTGGACCGTCGCCAATAGCTCCAGTACGGCGTTAATTCAACTACCTACCTACCTGGCTCATTGCCCAATGTAGCAGACTCCAAGGTTACAAGGGGCTCTTTATTCTGATCAGGGCATAAGTGGACAGTGTCGCGAAATTTAAAGTTTGATAAGAACATACAGTTTAAGATCCGGACTGAAAAGTAATTTGGAGGCGGAACAATGTCCACGTAAAATTACCCCATTCAAACCCCTTAATTATTTCCACAGCTCTTGCGTTTTTCCACCTTTCTTTCAGACGAGATTGTCTGCCTACCTCTTGGGCTCCTTTGGAATGTGAATTGAACTCCTAATTGCACCACGTGATTCAAAATTAAGTGGTGTTATCCTTGGCTCTTTCCCTTCGGGTTTGATCCCGGACCTTCGTCAATAGCCCGTTGTGTTGCTCCCGAGTACGACGTTAATTAAAATATCTACCTACCTAATAGTATCTCAATTACATTAAATTTTATCTTATTCATATTAATCAAGTACTTAACGTCCTCTCTTTAACTTCTCTCTCTTATAGCAATTCTCAATTTCTTATAAAATTTTATTTTAACTATGATGTGGAGTTATGCTGATTTTCAGTTAGATACTCCGAAATTGATACCTCTGTTCTGTTCCGATGCAGTTTTATGATGATCTGGCGATCGAAATTCAGCCAGGTAGGTAGGTAGTTAATTAACGTCGCACTCTAGCAACACAACGGGCTATTGGGGACGGTCCGGGATCAAACCCGAAGGGAAAGACCCAAAGACAACGCCTCGTAATTTTGAATCACAGTCAGATGACGAGGTCAACACCTGAGCTGGCATCCCACTCTCCAAACTTCCACACCACGCCAAAGAAATTCAGCCAGGAAAATCCTTCAACATCTCACATGAAACATCATTTCCCACGTAGTTATTTCTCTTACCATGTTCAACACATCGCTGTTCCGGAAGAACAATGACGCAAGTGGAATTCATCCATTTATTCAGAAAATGAAAGCTAAGAATACCGTTCATGATTAATACAAATTTCAACACGTGAGAAACTGATGTTAATGAAAGATGAGTTCATTTTTGGCACATTCGGTTCTTCTGAAGAATTCCACTCATGCAGCAAAATCTCGACCTTGACAAGGACGCAAGTGGAATTCACCAATTTATTCAGAAAAAGAGAACTAAGAATACCATTCATGATTAATACAAATTGCAACACGTGAGAAACTGATAGTAATGAAAGATGAGTTCAATTTGCATGTTATGTTTCTTCTGAAAAATGCCACTCATGCAGGAAAATCCTGAAAATTCCTACAATTTTAGAGCTGCGCCTTTGTTCTTCCGGGACAGCGATGTAAACTAATTCAACAAACCGCAACGAAATGGTCTTGAGCTGTTTCTGGCCACTCAACTGAAGACGAATTAAAAATCCAACCGTCCTCCTCCACGAGCTCAACAACCACCCAATAGAAGTCATTAAGCGAAGAAGTAAATACTCCGAAAAAGGGGTTTAATATGTAGATTAGAGAGTCGGACAATATTAATTCCCGAAACGTCATTAGCGGTGGGCTTACGGGGATGGAATCGGAAGAGAAGAAAAATAAAAAAGGCCGTTCAACCCAGTTCTTTTATTCTTGCTCACTCGTGAGTTAATCTAAAGCAATAAATCCATACGGAAGTACGCTGAGACGATTGTATTTGATCACACTTAGCAAATAAAAGGACGGATATTACGGAGGCGCAGCTGGGCACGCACGCCCGGCAATTTATGCAGGGTGCTGTCCGCGTACAGGAATATACGACCTCACGCATCTGGGGAATGGAGTAAGTCAAATGCATCGCGATTTGATGGGGATTGGATGCTAAGCACAATATTAATTTCCTCCACTGCCGACAAATTAAAAATTCAATATTCGACCTACTCTCGCTGAAAACTGGGCCGCTCTAACCAGGTTGGAAGTGTAACGGATTAGCGAAAGGAGGGTTGCAAGTTCAAAACTCGGCTCAGCCAGAAACCGTCGTGTACACGGGGGGTTGTCGTGGCCTCAAATGTCCGCATGTTGGTGTGGTGTGGAAGTTTGGAGAGTGGGTTGACCTGGTCATCTGACCGTGGTTCAAAATTATGAGTGGTTGTCCTTGGATCTTTCAATTCGGGATTGATCCCGGACAGTCGCCAATAGTTGCTCCAGTGTGACGTTATTTAACTACCTAGTTACCTACCTCTTTCAATTTCATACTGAAATTCTTTTTCGAAATGTTTTAGGGGGCCGTGTTGGAGAGTAACGGATTAGCATCCTGTGGTTGCGAGTTCCAACCAAAGACCGTCTTGTACAAAGGGTTGCTGGTGCACGTTAAATCTGTCGCGGCCTCAAATGTCTTCACGTTGGCGTGGTGTGGAAGTTTAGAGAGTAGAGCGCCAGTTCACAGGTGTTGACCTCGTCATCTGACCGTAGTTGAAATTGCGGTTCCAGTGCGACGTTAATTAACTACCTACCTATCATCTTTAATTGAGACGGCAAGATAATTTTAACTAACACATTTAAATTACTAAAAATGTACATTGAAAGAGTAAGTTACTGTATGGATAAAATATTCGTCTAACCGTGGTTGAAATTGCGGTTCCAGTGCGACGTTAATTAACTACCTACCTATCATCTTTAAATGGGACTGCAAGATAATTTTAACTAACACATTTAAATTACTAAAAATGTACATTGAAAGAGTAAGTTACTATATGGATAAAATATTCGTTACTTGAAGGGGAGCGGTAACCCGTTTGGAAGAATAGGGGATTAGCAACTGTGTTGCTCCAGTGCGACGTTAATTCAACTACCTATTTACAACATGTCAAACAATCCGCCCTCCGCAATTCTTTCCGTATTTTTTACTGTAAAATCAGAAACTGTACAAATTAGCATGTGGTTTAAGATATAATTAGACATGCATACTGTCTCGTACTTGGGCAGTTTGTGTAAACAATTCCCTATTGTTTCACAGATGGACTTATTCGGCAGTTGAATCTATGGTTCCAGTCTTTCAATCTTAAATCGCTGAAATTCTCTTTACGATTTTCCCCCAATGTAACATATTCCACATTAACTACCGCCAGGAGATCAAAAGAAAAATGAATCACCTTTAATTTGTACTGTGCTTTTAATTAAGGATAGTTAATAGCTATAAGGAACAAATAACAAGTTTGCGATGCCCTTGTTAAGTCATCAAACCACTAGGAGGAAGTTGTACATTGCTATAAATTAAAAAGGATTCGATTCAATACGAACTATGAGTGCTTTCTTCAGCAGAATGCTGGTAGAAAGTTTTTCTTGTGAATGTTTTAGTTAGCGACACACAATTTCTCGACAATCAATAAACAAGAAAAGCCGCTCAAATGGTATAGTGGTCATAGCATTTGTTTACTACCTAGTAGGTCTCAGTTGGAATCCCGGTTTGTAAGGGCAGAGATGTTGGTGATCGTTCCTGATAGGAGTAAGGGCGGCTTACCCATGGGATGCTCCTTCACAAATAACCGTGGATTCGTCTTTTGTAGCTTCGAAATAGAAAGAGGTCTGAGATAGGGCATTAGATATAAAAAAATAAACGAGGAAAAACGAAGGTTATTTTAATTCGAAAAGGGAAATGTCCTTCGTCTAAAAACAAAAGACCACTCTATGATTGTCCATACTAGTAGTCTCAAAATAGCCCCGTTTAGAAGCAGGGTAAATACGCTTTTAATCTTTTGATCCCAAAGACATATTTTCTCTACCAATATGTTGGCTTGCGATCTCCCGAAATTGAGATAACTCAAAGAAACTCCTTATTTTCTTCGACAAAAAGTGGAGGTAATCTATTTTTCTTCTAGTAACGGACTAGTGATCGGAGGGTTGCGAGTTTGAATCCAACCAAAGACCGTCGTGTACAAAGGAGGCTGGTGCACGTTAAATCTGTCAAATATCCTCACGTTGACGTGTTGTGGAGGTTTGGAGAGGGGTGCTAGCTCAAGTGTGACGTCGTCATCTGACCGTGGTTCAAAATTACGTGGTGGTGTCCTTCGGGTTTTATCCCGGGCCGACGTCAATAGCCCGTTGTGTTGCTCCAGTGCGGCGTTAATTAAAATACCTACCTACTAAAATTATTCTTTTAGAGATTCTTTCATTAATTTAAAATAAAGTAATAAGTTGGGCTAGGATTATGATGAATTTGCATCTTCTTTTTGTGGAAAAACAGACTTTAGTGTTAATAGAAATGTATTTCATAAAAGAACAAGCTGATTTAAGAGTCTACATTTTCTTTTCACAGAATGGCATTTTTTTCATATTTTTCGGTAATTGTAAGGCATTTTATTTAAATATTTTAGATCATTGTTTTATATTTTGGTGGGTTTTTTTTCAAGAAAAAGGGTATTTTTGGATGAGGTTTCCTAAAATTCCTATTCTTGTTCACATCGGGGAGAAACTTCATTTGGTGAAACTTCAAGACTGAAATGCGTAGTTTTAGGTTTAAAGATGTTAAAGACGTTTTTTAAAGTGTGCCTCTGGGATTTCAGATGTGAAAAAAGGAGCTTTTTAAAAAATCCTTCATACTTTGTTGTCAGACCTTGGAAAAGAAAATCTATAATTAGGTTTCGTGTTCTGCTTTGTAATTAATTATACTGATGAAATAAAGCCTTCAGTTTTTATCGTGGCAAATTAAAAATATTCTTTTTATAAAGTTTATAAATTTTAAACTAATTCGAATCGAGATATCAGAATATAGAAGTTGCATTTGTATTTTAAAGGACCTATTTTTTTTTTTATTAAAATAGACTCAGTTTGACAGAGAAATTGAAAAGTTACATTGTATTTATAAGATAGGTATTTAATTAACGTCGCACTGGAGAAACACAAAGGGGATATTGGCGACGGTCGTGGATCAAAACCTGAAGGGAAATATCCGAGGACAACACCACGTAATTTTGAAACACGGTCGGATGACGAGGTTACACTTGAGCTGGAACCCCAGTCTCTAAACTTCCACACCACGCCAACTTGAGGACATTTGAGGCAACGACTGATTTAACGTGCACCAGCCCCTTTGTACATGACGGTCTTTGGTTGGATTCGAACTTGCAACCTTCCGGTTGGGAATCCGCTACTCTTCCAACCGGGCTACCACGGCCCGTATTGTTAAGGGACTCTCATATGAGAGGGATTTTCAGAGTAAAAATAAACCGATAGACGAGGATTTTACTCCTGTTATCTAATACTCTCGCTATATAGACAACAGAGATAAAATGTAGTTAAGTGTAGGTAAACGAACAGAAAACATGTTCAACCACAAAAATACTCGTATCCATCTACATTTAGCTTTCAGAAATGTGATTGATATATTTTTGCACCTTTTCTTTTTACAAAGAATTTTACAAAATCCCTACAAAAAACCTCGTTTTGGGGGTAAGTTCTGTTTTTAGGCATTTAGTAGTTTTTAGGGCATATAATTTTATAGGCCATTTTCTTACAATTTTAGTCACAAATCCTAACCTTATAATCAATTTCAAAACTACAAAGCAAATAATGAATAAGTTTATTTCGAAAACTGAAAATTAAGTTCGTATTGCTCAAAACACAAGCAGCTTTATGAGAGGAAATGACATTTTCAAACTAAAATGCACACAAAAAAAACTAAAAAAAATCTTTTTAAACATGTCGAATACATTCGGATTTTTTAAAGAGGATTATTTTTATTCGTCCACCTCCAGCTTGATCCGATATTCCTCTGCTCACCATAATCTTCGAACACTTTCTAGGTCATGTATTCCTCAAAAAGAAATTTAAATATTCAAGTTTACGTCACAGAGTCATTAAACAACGATAATATGAAACTCGCACACACTTAAGCCGCAACAATATCATCACAGCACTACCAGAAGCTTTAACAGTAAAGTCTGGACCTACCTTGGCTGTAGTCAAATGCAATTTTCCCTTAATGATCTGATACGTTCCATAAAGTAACGTTAATGATCTTGGCATAAATCTTCAGAATATTAATGGAATGCTCAGGTCCTAAGAGGTGACATTTTATTATTTGAATTCTCGCAATTAAAGCGGATTCTTTAAATACTTTGAAGGCCGACCTAAAATTTGTTTGAATACATTATGAATTCTGGGATGGTTAAACCTGCTGTACACAAGGACGGCAGAATAAAAAGCAATGTAAAGCCTATGAGACCTTTGAAGCAATATTGAATGAGAAAAAAGAAGGAAAGTTAATGGAGTGTATTGCGGTTGAATGCTGGTTGTTAAAGCAATTGTGAATAATTTGATGTATAATGAAGACTGAAAATGGGATTCGAACATATTTCTTTTATAACGACTTTGATGCGTTCTATCGAAGATTGCTGTCTATCCTCCCAGAAATTTTCTTCATTCGGTCGTCTTATTGGATTTCATTTGACCTGCTATTTGAGCGTGTTCAGCATTCAACAATCATAAACTGAACAGATTTTGAATTTTTAATCCTAACCTAAAAGGGCCGAGATGTAATCCAGTTGGAAGAGTAACAGATTGGAAACCGGAGAGGTGAGCGTTCGAAACTAGGTCCAACCAAAGATCGTCGTATACACGGGGGCTGGTGCACGTGAAATCTGTTGTGGCTTCAAATGTCCTCACGTTGGCGTGGGGTGTCAGCTCAGGTGTTGTACTCGTTATCTGTTCGCGGTTCAAAATTATGTGTTGTCCTTTCTCTTCGGGGTTGATCCCGGACTGTCCCCAATAGCCCGTTGTATTGCTCTAGTGCGACGTTAATTCAACTACTAATTACCCACCAAACCTAAAAGATCTGTTGAAAGGACCCGTACTACAGAAACTTACTTTTTTCATAAATGACATGATTTAGTTTGTAAATGGTTTTGATAAACATTTTTTATATTATATTGGGTTGATGCAAAAGTTCGTCCCGTTTTTGGCGCTAGGTGGCATTGCATCGCAAAACCGAAGTGTTATCTACCTCACGCGTGTAAAGTTTTGATGTTGCTTGAAAGAAGGAATTTCAGCGTGTACTTGCGAAAGAAATGTGTTATTGGGTTGTGTTTTTTAAATTTTGTTAAACATTACAAATGGCAGAAAATAAGGAGCATTTTCGACAGATCGTGTTTTTTTTTTTATTTCCTAAAAAACAAGAATGATTCGCAGATGCAAAAGAAGATATGTGTTGTGTCGGGTGAGGGGTGCCGTTGACGATACCACGTGCCGTAAGTGGTTCAGAAAGTTTCGTCACCTGGATCAGTTCTTTAGCCAGGAACCTCAGAACTTCTATGAGTGCGGAAGATGCAGATACTGGAGAGATGGAGAAAGGTAATCGAATAGAACGGCACATACTTATATTGATTAAATGTAATTTTTAATATTAAATTAAATTTTTCTTCAATTTTTGTCAAAAAAAAAACCGGGACGAACTTTTGCATCAGCCTAATATAATTTGACTTGATTGAATTTTCAACTCGCAATATGCCGTATTTTATATTTATTTATGCTTTGTTTAAGAAATACTAAGTATTAAATTTAAACATAGTTTCGCGTCGCTTGGTTAGATTTGATCCTTGCGTCATAAAAAGAGAGACAAATGCATAGCTTTAGGTAGAGCTACGTGCGGGTGTTGCCAGAAATGAAACGATATAACGCGTATGCAATTATCATTTACTGGGCGACAAATGACATTACTCTACTGTAGTGATGCGCAGACCACGGCCCGCGGGTCTCATGCGGTCCTCCGTTTATTTCGCGGGGGCTCGCCTCACCATGCGTTATTTTAGCTTTAACAAGTCGAGCAAAACTTCATTGCGAGGTAATGTATTAAAATGCGCGAGCCTTTCTTTGGGTCAACGTTTATGTGGGAACAAAATTTTTCAGTCATGAATATTAACAAATCGAAAACTAGGAACGGCTTGACTAATGAAAATTTAGAATCAATTTTGCGCTTGGCTACTAGAAAAATCGAACCGCATATTAAAACAATTGTTAAATCAAGGCAATGTCACACATCAAATTGAATTCTTCATTTACCTTTTATTATCTTTCTCTTTTTGTGACAATATAAAATATAAATTTTAATAATACATATAAATAATAAATTTAAATAATACACATAAATAATATAAATAATACATACAAATAATATAAATAGTAAATATAAATAATACACGTAAATAATATAAATAATACATACAAATAATATAAATAGTAAATATAAATAATACACATAAATAATATAAATAATACATACAAATAATATAAATAATAAATATAAATAATACATGATAGATATCTAATGTTTTTTGGCACCCCTCCCGTAATGCGGCCCTTTGTCTTAACACGTCTGTGCATCCCTGCTCTACTAATTCAATGGAATCATACACGGCAAGCATAGGGAGATGGTATCAGAAGTACCAAGTGCTTCTTTATGCAAGCGTTGAATGCGTAATTATCGTCCAGCGGGCTCGAGTCTCGAACTAGCAACCCTACGATTGCTAATCCGTTACTCTTCCAACTGGGCTACCGCGGCCGGCCGCAATTGCTCAAAGGATACTACGTTCCCTTAATCAATAATGGAAAGATTTCGAGATGCAAATAAAATTATTTCTGTAGAAAGGACTGTACTGAAGATTTAACGCTGGGTTTTCAATCCTTTTGAACAGTTCAATCCCAGCAAGATAAACAACCCTAATTTGGTATACCTGTCGCAACCTGACCAGACTTTTTGCTGAGAAGCCTTTCGGAGTTGATCCTACATCGTCGCCAGTGGACTGTGTATGTATTTTCGGCGCCGGCGAGGCGCACAAATCTGATGCGCTTCGATATGTATATGTTACCGTTAAAGTATGAAATCCGTTATTTCATAGAATACCTAGTTATTCCATGGAATAACTGATCGTGTCCGTTAAAGTGTAAAACTCTCTTGTATTTCATGGTTTAACTAGTTATTTCATAGAATAACGATCTGCAGCCCGTTAAAGTGTAAAATAATCTATATCATATATCTCGCACGACAAATACATTTACCTTCCACCCCTACTGCATTTATGAACTATTCCAGGCCATAGGGAGAGAACTTGTTTAGCGTCTAAAAAATGTTTAGAAATTGAAGCGAAAAAGATGAAATGAATGTCGGATCAATCTCATTGTGAAGCCTCTGTGGGGTTTACCGTCCGTATCCCAGTGCCTGAAGTTGACAGAGGAAAAGGTGATGCCAAATCTATTTTAGCTATCATCATAAAAATAACCGAAGAAGGATTTTTCCAATTGGGCACAAGAAACGGCCGCATAAAACAATTATATTCCCGATCCCAGTTCAGTGTCTGCGAACAAAAATTAATTAAAATCGAAGAAGTACCGGATGTAGAAATATCGCTCCGGTCGGTTGCTACGGCTCAAAGTTTAGGTACTGGTCAGGGATTTAAAAAATGTTCGTGTAAAACCCAGTGTGTCAACAAAAAATGTTTTTGTTTTAGAAATAATGTTCTTTGTAATTCCAAGTGTCATTTTAGTAATCCTTGTTGTAACAAATGATTTTATGGTGCATAAATTAGATAAATTTCTTCTTTTTCATTTTAATTGTCTATCATTAGTTTAACTTCATTTTAGATAAATTGTTTATTTTACACTTTAACTGTCTCTCATTAGTTATTTCATAGAATACCTAGCTATTTCATAGAATAACTAGTTAAAGTGTCAAATTAATAACATATTACACACTTTAACGGACACGATCAGTTATTCCATGGAATAACTAGGTATTCTATGAAATAACTGCATTATATACTTTAACGGTAACATATATACGTTCTTCGGGAGGCGAAGGCAGATGCTCGTGTGATCGGTTCAAGTATAGAACATTGAAAACTTTTGAGGACGATCTATGCTTTTTCGTTTGACACGTCGGGAGCCAAAAATGTAAGTTTCTATCTACTATTAAATTATTTTTGACATAAATTAGTTGTTCTTTACTCTCTCCAAAAAGTAACTATAAGAAACAAATTCCAAGATTAAGAAGCAGATAAAAGAGACTGGTAGTTTTTTTAACGTTGACGATCTGCTATAATACCACAGATCAGGAACCACAAAGAAATGAAATCAAGAGGCCTCTGTCCAGGGCATTTAGCGAGAAAAACCACGTCATTAATTTATGCCCAACCCATTACAGCAACTTTTTCCCACCAGCTCTTCCGCTCGCTTAGCCTCGGAAAGTTTAACTCGTCTTTAATCATATTTTTTACGCCTTGTGTAACCCCTGAGGTTGGACGGGAAAAGATGGGGGAAAGGCCACATAACTAACTCCCTGCTAAAAGGGGAAAATAGACTCCGAAATAGATTGCTTTATCAATTGCGAGCAGTTGCGAGAGGCAGATTTGGGAGCATTGGGGTGATGTTTAATTTCACAAATGAGCTTTCGTGCATAGGAGTGGGGTCGGGTTTTTTTTCCGTTTCGAGGGAGAAAATACAATTGTTTCTAAAAGCTAAGTTTGACACTATAATAGTTGAATTTATGTCACACTGGAACAACACAATGGGTTATTGGCGAGTTTTTATCGAGGAAAACTAAAAATATTCAATCAAAAAATTTTGTTCGTATGTTTCAAACTGATTTGAGTCCAGCTAGCAGAATATGAAAATTGCAAAGGGAATTTTATAGAGCCTATTTTTTTATAAAAAAGACTTTCAGTTTGACAGAGAAATTGCAAAAAGTTACATTGTATTTTTAAGGTAGGTAGGTAGTTAAATAATGTAGGACTGGTGTAGCACTATTGACCAATCCCTAAGGGAAACTTCCAAGGACAACGTCTCGTGATTCTGAACCAAGGTCAGATGAGGAAAATAAAACCTAAGCAGGCACCCCACTCTCCAAACTTCCCACCACGCCAATGTGAGGACATTTGAGGCCACGAGAGATTTAACGCCCACCAACCCCGTGTACACGATGGTCTTTGGCTGAACCTAGTTTCGAACTCGCAAACCTTTGGTTGCTTAGCAGTAGCTCTTCCAACTGGGCTACCGCGGCCCCTTGTATCGTGTGAAAAAATAATAATTGTTTTTGACAACTAAGTTTGACATTATAACAGGTAGTTAGTTATTTACGTCTCACTGGAACAACGCAATGGGCTATTGGCGAAGGTTCAGGATCAACCCCGAAGCAAATCCGAGGACAACAGCTTGAAATTTTGAACCATGGTCAGATGAGGAAAACAGCACCTGAACTGGCACTCTACTTTCCAAGCTTCCAGAACATGCCAATGTGAGGCCATGGCAGATATGGTTGATTCGAGTTTCGAACTTGCAACCGTTCCCGACTAGAGATTATACCGAGATTATAGTGTGAAATTACGATGATTTCACCTTTTAATTATTTTTGTTATTATTTGAATCATATTTAAAAGGGAATGAATGCCATGGGATGGCGATGGTACCGGTACCCAAGGCCCACGAGGGGATCGAAAAGTATGAAACATTTTTGTACTGCCCATTATACAATCTGCTTCTTCTGAGTTTAAATTTATAAGTTTACACCATGCGCTTTTAATTTAATGAGAGGTCCGACATATTAATATATAAAAGGCAAACTTGCTATACGTAGATAACTTTTATATATATACTATAGCTCTATCATTTATTAAAGGTATATTTAAACTATCCAGCTCTATCCTTGGTTAAATTACATTTAAATACCTTCACGAGAAATTGCTAGCGTACAATAAATATACATTAAATCGTGATATAGATGTAAGGAAACGAGTAATGCAAGCAATATTTATGATCAATAATAGAAAACGTAAGTGATATTTCTATACAAAAGCTTTGTAGAAAACAGTGCATGTGGTAGTATAATTAAGTTATTAATAAGTGTAACGCGTGAACTACAAGCACAGCGCCAGCTGCGGAGCTATAAACCTCAGAACTGTTGCCTATCTAAAAGCGAGAACAAAACAGTTTCATGCAGGCTGCGATCATGAACACATACATCCCTATAACCTTTTCCCCGAGATATTTTAATGTTTGTGTCTAATGTAAATTTTAGTTTTAACTTCTAAATCAAACTATTGTAAATGGTTAGAGCGACTCATGTTCATTCCATTAAATAAGCATATAATTTTCATATCTGGCAACGCCAGAAAAATGTTTAATTGTTTAGTTCCATTTAGAATTATTAATTGAGGTGTAGTTTTGAGCTGTGAGTTTAATTACGTTCTGTATTAATGAGACTGAGGATGTATTTTTAGTTGAGATCTATTAATTGGCTTGCTATTCTGAATATTTTGAGTTGCAAATATTCGTGAACAATGAAGTACATCAAGGATATGTTTCAATGCGCACTCATTATTTAAGATTACTCCGTTAAAAATAATAACAAGCATTTGAATAGCTATAAGTGATTTCTAGAGCCCGTTGTATTCTTATCTTAACAAGCTTTACTACTAGTCTAATATAATCAATTTTCTCATTACTACGTTACAGTGCAGTTTTCCATTTTTTTTTTACTTGAACGCCTCCTTTTCAAAAACAATTTTTGTTCGGCGTCCGCTGTGTGGAAAACTCTCAACTTATGAATTGTAAGTGTAACTGTGCCTATAATTTTTGAATTTCACAAAAATATTTATTAGAATTTCAAAAAGCTAGTTTTCAATTAAAACAACTTGGAAATTACGTTATAAAGCTAATTATTAAAATAAAACAAGAAAAAATAAATCGACTCATAAACACACTAGATTTCTTACTAGTATTAGTAATTAACTAGCATAATTACCTGGCATGCTTGGGTTGAATTGGTTAAACGTTGATTGAAAGTGATCTGAAAAATCATTTTTCTCCATCAGAAAAAATGCAAATGTCATAAATGCAAATATAGAAGAAAATAAGTGAGAAGAAAATAATTTTTTTAAACTCATTTCTAAAATTTTTAACTATTAGAAAAACAAACGACCCATTGATAGGACATGTGCATGGCATGCGCACTAAATTTCCTGACAAAAAACATAGGTACGCTTACTTTAGTCTACTTAGAATGGCAGGACTGATGTTCGACCGATGTGTAGCTTGCCTTTAAACGAATTATTGTACTATTCAAATCACAAATTATCGAAACCATATTAAGACGTTTTTCAGCAATTCATCTCGTCGCTTGAGGTCTATAGAAGTTCTCAACATATCTTTTTCTAAGTAATATGAGGTGTTAAATGTTTCGATAACTCCAAACTCCTTGAAGTCAACTTAACTTGACTATACAGAATACCCAACAGATAGGTAACATGAAAAATTTATTGATCATAAAAGCGTAATTTTGCTACTCGGTATCTGGCAACACCAGAATTAATATTTTACTTTATAAATTCATTTAGAATTCTGTGTGTATTTGAGTTAAGATAGTGAAATGTTGTGATCATGTATTTTAGCATTTCTAATACTAAATGGGTGTGCTTTTGTATACATATCTTTATTGTCTTTATCAATGTTCTTAAAAGGTCTTTTTTTGAATTGCTATATTTCAGAATATACACAGGAAGTCGAAATTAGACGCGCTTGCTGATATCTTTCGTTTTTCAGAATTCTGCATTTTTTCAATGACGGGGATTTCGTTTCTGTTTGTATTTACGTGTTCCAGTATTTTACGTATTGCAGATATATTATTTAGAAGTTACATTTTAATGAATTATGCATTAACGCTGGAAGTTTCGTCATTTTTACTGTAAATGTAATTCAAATTTCATTTCATTCGTAATCACTCCAAAGCTCAAAATCGACCTCTGTAGTAGTCACCTTAGAAAAACCTTTTGTAGTTTGACTTTCCATAAAAGTCATCGATTCAATACATATTGATTTATAGAATTCCGTATAATAAAAATAAATCAAGCGTACAAAACAAAACTTTTTAAAATAAGACGGTAATGTACTTTAAAAAGAGGGCAACACTAAAATAACATTATTTTAAAATGTGTCACATTATTTTATTTAACGTCACACCGAAGCAACACAACGGGATATTGTTGAAGGTCCGGGATCAATCCCAAAGGGAAAAGATCCGTTTATTACAAGGTAAGTAAATTCAGTAAAAGTTATACAGGGTGAGTCTAAACTAATAATACAAACTTCAGGGGATGATAGAACACAACGAAACAAACACTTTTCACCATAGAATGTATGGTCGCAAGTGCAGCGGTTGGCCGCTAGAGAGCGCTTTCCATTTCGGCACAAACACACGGTCCGATGCAAGTTGGAAAGGAGAAGAGGCATGAAATATGGAAACAACGCTTTATTGTCAAATAAACATCAATAACTGCTTGACAAAACGAAATAATACAATTAGATTTGCATAAATTAAAGATAAGTACAAGGAAAAACGGGTAAGAAAGAAATGACATGTACAAAACATGAGAAACTTTTCACATGGAAATGAAACGACATGTGCAAACATCAGTCGGTAAGTACAACGCAAATGCACAATTACAGAAGCTGTTCAAAATGTCGACCACCACACCTGATGCAGGCCTCGCATCGCCGAAGTAAGGATTCCCGTGTGGTCTGGAAAATACCAGGCATTTCGCGGACTTCTGCCACAGCTACTGAAAGCCTGGCAACAAGATCTTCATGATCCTCAATGGGGTCTCATGCATGTTAGCGTGGAAACTTTCCCTTTCCGAGAGTTGTCGGTGCAAACGCGCAAAAATCTCGTGTTGGGGAATGCGCCTGTTAGGAAAGCGATCTCCGTAAAGGCGTTGTGCATGCCTGCCATTACCGTCGGCCAGACCGTTAACAAATTGCATGTCTGCTTTCACCGCATTCGAATATTCAGCCAGGACAGGACATATCACTTACGGAGCACCTGCTGTAAACAGCTTATCTCCCCATCATAAAGTGTGCATAATAATGGAATTACATAAATATTATTTTTATTAAAAATCAAAAAAGCTGTGCGGCAGAAAGAGGATATCAGCTTTTCAAATATAGGGGGGCGCTCGTGGCAGCGGAGCGACAGGTCGGTCGGTTTATCCTTCCTAGTGCCGACCGCTGCCGAGAAGGAGCGGACATTTGGTGGTCCATGCAGCTGGCAGGCGAACCTATCAGTCTGCTTATGAAGTCTAACTAAAATGAGAGAAATTAAAGACATGATTAAGATATATTTCGTTTAGAGAAACATGGTGAAAGAATTTAAAGAAAAACTAGTTGCTGTTTTTGTGATATAATTAAGAGTCTAAAAGCTCGACATTACGAGTGACAACTGTCGCGATCCACTAGATTTGGATATTGCAATTAATTTGCAGGGGGGGTGGAATTAATGGAACTGAAGTCGAAAGTCTCAGGGTCCAAACGGAAAACTCCACATTGACGTTTGGGTCTGTGTGGGAAGGTCTGGAGATTTTGCTGCAGAAAGGCTCTTGGTCTTTTCTGCGAGCTTTTGACCGACGGGTCATATGCTGGTAATGCCCTTAATGCCTCGTTTGGCACCTGAGGTAATTTTAGGAAGAATTTGAAAGACAAGCTTTGAAGAAATTCAGCTATGGGTTTAATTTTGGTGTCCGAATGAATGACTTCGTTCCTGACATAAAAAGGGGCTCCAGTAATAGCACGTAATGTGGGGTTCTGAAAGATCTGCAGCCTTTTCTTATTTTTTTGAACTGGTCGATGCCCAAACTTGGGAACCGTAGATAAGGGTAGGCCGAATGATGGCTTTATAGAGGAGAATTTTGGTGTGAAGGGAGAGCCTGCTCCTCCGAGCTATGAGCTGATAAATTTTGGCTTTGGCAATGGCAGCGTTTTGCAGAGCAAGTTTAATGTGCTCATTCCAAAGTAATTTAGGATCCAGGGTTAGTCCCAGGTATTTGTATCTGCGCACCCAGTACACAGGTGTGCCAAATAGAGAAATGGGGGGGATGTCCAGATAGGCTGGGTTGTTGAGTTTAATATTGAAGTATTTTGTATAATTGTAGTTAACAAATTTCCTAGAGAACAGCATGCAGGCACACTTCGAAGCATGAATATTCAGCCATTTCCAACCTCCGCTTTTATACAAGCGTTTGACTGCGCTCTCTAGCGGCCAACCGCTGCACTTGCGACCATACATTCTATGGTGAAAAGTGTTTATTTCGTTGTGTTCAATCACCCCTTGAAGTTTATATTATTAGTTTAAACTCACCCTGTATTTGTTCTTCAAGTTTCAAATTACATTATCGGATTGATTGAAAGCTGTACTCGTTAGTCAAGAAGCAACATCTATCATTCTGAACAGGTAAGTAGTTTCAATTTAGATACCGGGTCTCTCTGAATTGACAAAACAAAGTGCCACAAAGAATCGATTTAAAACTGCATTCCAGTTGGAATGGAGCTAGTTTTAAAACAAAACTTAGCTGATCTTGAAACAATATCACGGTTATAAAATATTCTAACTAGGACTTTTGAAAAAAGTTGAGTTTCTGTATTAAGTGACAGAAGATCGAGGTTGTTTACTTTACGAGTCGAAGCTATTCCTATGCAACTTTGCTATCTCAAACATTCGTTGCAAACATTGATTTTTTTTAAAGCGCTGTGGAATTGACCTTTTTTTGGAAAACTGCAATCGACTAACTTTGCTTCGTCTGTACTGAAGACATCTAATTTTAAAACAAGCTGTTATTTCAAAATGGAAGTTCCAAGAAAAATATTTCCTCGAAAAGAAATTGATCACGAATATCGTATCAATGATTTGTCAGCCGTTCATAATTATGGTGGAATCAAAAAATATTGATAGGAAAACTGGCCGAAATAATAAGCTGTTCGTCATTTTTGTAGGAAATGAAATTGAAGGGCATTAACAATTACTCCAAAACTCAAAATCGACTTCTGTTGTAGTCGTCTCACTATCACCTTTTATAGTTTTTTCTCACTCTATAAAAGGTGATAGTGAGATGCGATGTATGTGAAATGGATTATACGGATGTATAAAGCAAGCATACGTATTTAGACCACACAAAGCAAATTTTAGAAACTATAAAAATATCAAAATGGATTGGGCTTTTCGTGTTTCATTACAAAAATGTACGTTATATAAAATTAATTATTTTAAATATTCTTTCTTCATCAATCAAATATTCATAAATTATTTATATCATGGAAAGGAACAAAAAATCAATTCAAACATAAATATTAGAATTTAAAATTGCCTGAGTATAACGTTTTGGGAAAAATTATTTTTCGAGCAATACTGGACAAAAACAATTTTAATAGAAAATTTCTTTTTCAATCTATACTGGTAAAACAAACTCAGTTGCGTACCACAATCGTTTTGTACTCAATGCTATTCCTATGGGAATTTCGAATTGTTTGTAGCCCTCTATGTACAGATAGGACAAATAGAATGGGGTTAATATGTAGCCTACGTTACCCACAGGGTTCTAAAGAATACGTGTACCAAATTTGGTGTGGATTGGTCAAACGGTGTAGATTTGTAGAGAGAACAGACAGACCGATGCCAACTCTGCTTTATATATAGAGAGCTTTTGATATACAGTGAAACTATTATTTTTAATTGTTTGTTATTAAATTAAACTTTTAATGAAATTCAGCTGTAATATTAAATACAGAACTTATCCATATATTTAAATAAAATTCTTTTTTATCCTCATATATATATATATAAGAGCTAAACATAGACAAGTTTACATCTAGGATTGTGATACATCTAAACATATACTTCTGAAATATGCTGATTACTTCCTTTCAAACATTTAGATTTTGTGTGAAAACATCTTTGTTGAGAAAAGCTGTTCTCGCATTTCACCTTAGATCAACAAATTAAAGAAAAATTGAATTGAATTTTGAGTATTTCGTTTGGAATAGTATCAGAGCGCTGCTCTCAGTTTTCAAAGTTGGTTTTATTTTGTATCATCGCTGTAGTTTTTTATGTAGGAAAAGATTAAAATACTTTGTCGGCTTAGATTTTGTATTAATGAATACTTCATACATTATTTATTCATTCATACTGTCTATTCATTTCTACTATATTTATTCATTCATGCGTTATTATTTCATCCATATTGTATAGACGAATCAATTATATAGATTATCACTTGCATTATTCCGTTTTCTTCATCTATGAGGGCAGAGGTATCCCCGTTTGAAGGGAACGGAATAGCAACTGGAGGGTTGTGAATTCAAAACTCGGTCCAACCAAAGACCGCAGTGTACGTGGGGGCTGGTGCACGTTAAATATGTCGTGGCCTCAATTGTCCATACGTTGGCGTGGTGTGGAAGTTTGGAGAGTGGGGTGCCAACTCAGGTGTTGACGTAGTCATCCGACGGTGGTTCAAAATTACGAGGTGTTGCCCTCAGATCTTTCCCTTCGGAATTGCTCCCGGACTGTCGCCAATAGACCATTGTGTTGCTCCAGAGCGACGTTAATTAATTACCTACCTACCTTCATATATGTCATGATTTAAGATTTATTTATTGTATTCCGGCAGTTTTCGTGAAGGTATTTAAATATTTTATGAAACAAAACCGTTGTAGAGAGGTAGATAGGCATTTTTAATTAACGTCGCGCTGGAGCAACACAACGGGCTATTGGCGACGATCCGGGATCAAACCCAAAGGGAAAGAATCGAGGACAATACCTCGCAATTTGAACCAAGGTCAGATGACGAGGTCACACCTGAGCTGGCACCCCCTTCTCCAAACTTTCACACTACGCCAACGAGAGGACATTTGTGGCCACGATAGATTTAACGTGCGCCAGCCCCCTTTGTACACGACGTTCTTGTACACACGTCTTTGGTTTTATTCGAACTCGCAACTCTCCGGTTGCCAAACCGTTACTTTTCCAAGCGGACTACAGAGGCCCTGTAGAGAGAGGATTAAATGTGATCTACAAATCTTGTCTTTTTTTGAGGGAAAAAAAGAAAAATTAGAAAAACATTAAAAGCAGAGTAAACCGAAATTTTCTGGATGGAAATCTCCAACACGAGCAATCTTTTTATTCTCCGTGAACTTGAACCCGAGACCGGAAGATTCATCCTGTACGGATTCCCCTGTTACAATTAACATCAACAGTTGCATTTCCGTTACCTTCAAGTTTCCGCGGTTATTAAAATCATACTTTGCCTCCCGTCCATTTTTCCCCTGCTTCCTGGGGCGCTTACTCGCTGTGCGGATGAATTTTTTTTTCATTTGGGGTGGGTAAGGAAGTATCGTGAATCCACCGTTCCGCAGTTCCGCCGGTGCATATACCTGCAGTATACAAAACTTATAAACGTAATCAACTACACAACCTGATTATGAAACCGAAAACTAACGAATGAGTTGGGCAAACGGTGACTTCCTCTATACATTGTTTTTATTTCTCTTAGAATCTGTTAAATCCGTTCGATAGCGAGCGATCTTAATTGAAGTGAAAGTGAATATTCACTTAACTATAATTTTTGAATCGAAATTTGGAAAACAAATCAAGTTTTTGAAGGTCGATTAGCAGGTAGGTAGTTGAATTAACGACACACTGGAGCAACGCAACGGGCTATTGGCGACGCTCCGGGATGGATCAAACCTCAAGGAAAAGATCCGAGGACAATACCTCGCAATGTTGAACAAAGGTCAGATGACGAGGTCAACACCTGAGCTGGCACCACACTCTCCAAACTCCCACACCATGTCAACGTGAGAACATTTGAGGCCGCGACAGATTTAATGTGCACCAATCCCCTTGCAAGCGACGGCTGAACCTAGTTTCGAACTCGCAGCTCTCCGGCCGCTTATCCTCTACTCTTCCAACCGTGCTACCATTGCCCCAGGTCGATTAGCAATCGCAAATGCATATGAGAGGCATTTTCTGTCAAGATAAAGGTGTCTGTCAAGCAAGTGGTGATAATGTTTCTGCAGCGAAACGTGTTTCCAGTACATATGCCGAAAGTGACATAAGTTGACTGGTTTTTTCAAATATCATTTTAGCACTTCACCAATAAAAATTCCAAAATATGAATTCCGAATTGAAATATAAGTGATTGTTCAAAGCGAATTAGATCAAACGTATAACTTCGCCGAAACGGCGATAAACTGCATTTTAAGGTCCGATTTGTATCATGCGAGAACATTTGGACAGCAGAAGTAAAATCTTCACAGACCATCTGGCTTTATAACTTGCTATGAAAATTCCTGTCACATTTTTAAATTGAAATTTAGAAACAAATACAAAGTTTTAAAGGTCGTTTTGCATTTTTAAATGCATATTTCACTTTCTGGTGAAGTATCACCACTGATGCATAGATTTTGATACCAAAGCTTTGAAGTCGACTTTCAGTAGCTGACTACGAAAGAAAATTAAAAGAATTTTTGCAGTGCTTTCAATAATTTTAGATTTTAAGTTGTTAAAATAAAAAATGTATAAAAATCACATAAAAATGAAATAAGTAGTATAATTCAGTAATTATTACCAAAATTACAGTAAAACCTCGATAAGTGATCATTCAAGGGGCCAATAAATGTTGACGATTTGAGCGGAGTAACCACAGAATATACTTATTTTTTATTACTGTAACGATCATGTAAAATTTAAAATTATCACGATACTCATAATCTTGAACCTCATAAGTTAAGTACCATGAACTAACGTTAAGGTAATTTGCAATTATTTCTAAGGCTGCAAGAACTTGTGTTTTATTAGATGGTGAAAGAATTTCCTCATTTCCATTTTCATCGCTCGCTCTTTCATGCTTTTCTTCTGAAAATTCTTATGGTCGCTTGAGAATAAATATAATACAACGTTGTTATCGATATCTATGTAGTCATTTGATTCAGGAATAGTACATCCACTTTCATTTACGATTTCAAATAAATTCTATGAAGAATCAGGGTCAGAGTCCGCATTTTCGACTTCATTTTTTTTGCCACCAGACATAACCCCTGCGTGTTTTAAGACCTTTCCACAGAGACAAGTTATCCAGGGTAACGTTTGAATTCGCGATAGGTAAACGAGGTTAACATTTAATTACATTCTCGTCTATGAGAACTAGACACGGATTGAAGAAAATTGACGACTTATCCGGGTGGTGATTTATCGAAGTTTTATTTATATATTTTAAAAAAATATTTAAATTATGGAATGAAATAAAAATTCAGGTAAGAAATTAAATCATTCAATTTTCTAAATGAAGAACAATTGTTTTGTTTTTCGATGAAATGCATAAAAAAATTCTTAAGATTAAAAAAATATCGCTCTTCCAGTTCTCATTTGAGATACTAAATTGGCGATGTTGGTGCGATCAGGAGCCAAACGATAGCAACCCGGCGTTTGTGTATCTGTCACAGAACCGCGCGTCCAACAGCTGCGCTTCCTGGCGTCACGTGATGCTATCGTAAAGCACGTGGCTTCCTTTTACGCGGAGTGGCGGTGTGGATGAGTGAGAGGAAAATATGAGTGAGCAGACGGACTAATAGAGAGAAGAGAGAGGTGGCTGGTTTTTCTAGGAGAGACTTAACAAGTACCCATCTTCTGCAATTTGCTTGTGCTCTTTTTCTGCGCTGTGTTCTAATCACTGGAATACAAAGTGACAGTTTTTCTTCTGGTTCTTTTTTCGAACGTGTTTCTGTTTTGTTCCTTTTTGCACTTTTGAACGACAAAGGTGAGTGTTTGTGTTTTATTAAATGTGTAAGAACTGTTGAATTTCTTTTCTATGTGATCTTAAATGTTTCAGTTTGGATTTTTACTAAACAATATTCTTCTAAATTGACAAAATTAAAAATGTTCCAGGAAAAATATTTCTTAAAAGGGCTACATTTTAAGAAGAATTTTGTTTTTCAGAAATACTTTAGGCGCTTATTCTATTTTTCTTATGATGGATATTTTTAACTCTTGAATGTGCTAAAGAAAATATAATTAAAAAATGGCGTCTAAAAGGTTTGACAATATTGTTTCCCACAACGGATTGGAAGCTTTTATATCAATTTTGCTAATGTTTAAACTGTAATGACTAATTTGAGTACATTATTTTATTTTAAAAATTTTAAGTCCCTATTCTCTTTGTACTATAAATACTTTTTTTAAATCATGCTTCTTCAAAACACGATTTGCACGATTTCGAAATTAAATCGTGTTTTAAATCGTATGTAACTCGAAATATTTTAAATTTAAAGAAGAAAAAAATATTGTCACAATTGTGTATTTAAAAAAGTATTTTGCTTTCTAGAATTTGTTTCATTTCGTGTTATTTTCATTTGAAATTCATAACTCAATGTATGAAATCATTATTTGAGAAAGGAAAATTGAAGAGAAGTGTAGAATAACTGAAAAAGTTTATACAAAATACGTTGATTCCAGTATCAAGTGAATAATACGTATCTCAGCGATCAAGTCTACTAAGGCTATCTTTACTGCAACATTTTCTCACATCATTAAGTGAACTCAAGGCAAATTTCAAGTATATCGTGGGTGGATATATCGATCAACATCTTCAGTTACTGTAGGAAATGAAATCTTAACTGTCAACCGTGATAATGTGCTTATCAGTCTTCTGAACGTGATTACACAAACTATCTTTCATCACTTTTATCAGAGCCTCGAAGAAAACATTTCTGAAAGATTTCTCACGACTTCGAAATTTCTGCTTTTAATGAGTGTGGCAATACTTCCAACCTTCTTGTCTTCTAATATTTGGACTACGAGGTTTCTTTAAGGAATCTTTTATTTGTTCTTGGAAAGATTTATAGAAGTATTTTTGAATGACTTTTGCTAATTAGTGTAAGGTCAAGGATATAAACATAGAGGTTTGGAATATGTTTGGATATTCTAAAATGTTATGTCTCAATTGGGAGATTTAAAAAAAATGAAAATGTTTTGTTTCAAGTGTAGTTACTTTTTTATCTTTAAAAGTAATAGTTAAAAAAACATTTTTAACGATAATTTTTTTATTTTTAAATGTTTTACATTTGGTTTTGTTTGTGTCTCTATTAGACCTAATTATTAAAAAAAAAAAAGAAAAATTTCCCCCTGAAACATAGAGAATTGTCTTCTTGAGAATGGCAGCACTGGTGAACACAGGCGAAAACGAGAACGAAAAAATGAGAGAACATCTGCGGTTTGAGGACCTTTTAGGGTTAGACAGTAAAGTTTTTGAAAAGGCTTAAACTTGACAAACTAGGTATAGTATAATAAAACAACAGAATAGATTCTTTTTATGTATTTAAAATATACGTCAATTTAATTTAACAGATACTCTTTTAAACAAAGTTCTTTTAAGATATTTTAAAATTATTGTCTTGGCTATTCTTTGGTTGCAGATTATAGCTTCTAAAAAAGTTTGCCTCTCCCAGTGCTGTCCATAGAAAATCCGAAAGTGTCAAAACCTTAACAACTACTGAAATTGAATATAAAAAAATTTCGAATGTTATTTTTAAGTTAATTTAATAATTTTTTAAGTGCACTTATTTTCGATTCCGTGCGATGAATGCACAATGCCGGAAATATTGCTCCAATCCAAATAAAAATACTAATTCTAACTTTATTACGGATTGTAACTTAATATGTACAAATATGTGTACCGATAAAATATAGTCCCGTACCTGAATCAGCATTCGGTTACTCTCTCCTATATGTTCTTTGGTTTGGTTTGCGGGTCTACGGTAATCTTTCTTTTTTGTTCTAGGGACAAATTAATCGGGACTTATAACATAAAGTATATTCAAAATCACTACGATATCTGAGCGCAGACTGAGATTCCAACTTGGATACTGTTGTACAAAAATCCAGAACAAAACGTATAAAACTAAAGCTGTGATTTGAAAATTTCGATTTGTAAAACTAAAAGCTAAGTAATAAAATTAATTAAGTTTTAATAACTTTTATTTCAAATCCCCATTACGTATATTTTAGTTTCTAAAGTCTTTACGATCTGCTTAAGAAATCTTGCATAAAATATAATTAGATATTCTCTTACATAAAGATTCACATTCCATACAAATTTTAGTACTTTTAAATACCTATCTACTTTTAAAGAAATCATTGTCGCAATTGACATTTCAGTCGCAGAAATTCTATTAAGATTCCGTATTGACTTTTTATTGTTCTACATAGCTTCAAGGAAACAAAATGTTACCTTTTGCAGAGTTCAGAATTGTCGATTGCAATCACCTGTCAAACCAATCGTTTGGCCGAATCTGTGGCACGTGTTCGAGATTTCATCCCGTCTAATCGAAACATTGTTTTGCGATCCGCAACATTTCATTGGTAAATAATATACGCTCTGGAGTGCTGTTTATTTTTAAAATCGTGTAGGCTTTTTTCTTACCTCAGCATAGAACTCAATCCAGCGTGAAAATATCTCTGGCTGGAAGAGTTGGATGAGTCCCACTCAACTCATCTCCGGCGATGCATCACTTGCATTATCGTCTGCTGATTGTGTTGGAAAACTATTCTGTTTGTTCGCTTTATCTCTTGTTAAGGCGCACGATCCAATTTTATAAACACATTCCATATGAGGCATTGTTGACTCAGTTATTGATAAGGCAATACAAAAGGAATTATGGAATATCACACTTGACTTGCTGGAGCTGTTTGATGTGGCGCGTGCTATTCGTTCGTCATCTATTGTGATTTATTTATAATGTTGTGAGCCATTCTATTTCTTGTATTTTCCGAGTAGCATTTTTCGGACTTCCGATACAATTAAGTGAATAAAAGATATCGATCGGCCCATGTTTCTCTATCGTTTGTTTATCGTATCCATTATTCTAATGTAGGTTTGGGAAGTTTTGTTTTGGATTGAGATATTCTTTGAAGCTATTACTAGAACTTGTTGGTAGCTTTCTAAATATTTATTTTATGTGAAGATTTCAAAATATATTTTACTCTATAAATACATAGAACGTATCCTGGAATTAGTAGAAAAATGAATTGTATAAAAATGCAAGAGAAGACTTTCTTGCAACTTAAAAAGTAAACTTTAGAATTCAAACATTTTAGGAAAGTATTATTTTATTAATTTCAAAATGTTCCTGAGATTAATTTGGTATAAGCAGTTATGAAGCGGCATCGAATTTCAATGTAAAATCATTTGAAAATTTCTCAGTTACAATTTGTCGTGAATAGTAGCACGCGTGAAATCGATATTATAATAATTTTGAAAATCTACTTTTTACAAAATTATTCAGTCATTTGAGATAGTTATATCCATGCAACCAATATTTTTAAAGTAATACTGAATCTTATGAGAGAATTAAGTTATTTGTATTTTTAATACCGTTTTTAGTACGTATACTTCTAAATATTTTATTCCTTTCCCACTGTATAGCAGCTGGCATTTTTCAAGCTTCATTCTCCACCAAACTCGAATGTTCGTGAAAAATTACCGCACTGAAACTAGAAACATTTTGTTAGAGAACACTTGTAATGGTAGCCATTTATTTTCCACCCACAATGCAATGCAGTGTAAAGAGACGTTTTTTATCTTTCATTTGAGTCATTAACGGGAATTGAACGGTTCGGAACAGAAATAGGATTGTGGATTTACTGCCTTCCGTTGCTTTTTCTACAGCAAGTGATAAATTATTTGCTTTGGGCTTGTGTCGGGTGTTTAAGTTTTTTCATTGAATCTTTCGCCACTGGACTTTTTTCGTGACAATTGGACGTGACAGAACGGACCTCTTTGTCTTAACTGTCGGTAGTTTGCTGTTGAAATGGAGGAGAAAATAACAGATTTTACTTTCTGTTCTGGAAAGAATCAAGTCTTTCTGATTTTTCTTCCGCTTCTTTCACATTGGCTTGACACTTTCAATTAGAACTACATAAGAATCGCATTAAACCAATGTCCTTGGATTAAATTTTACACGTTTCTGCGAATGTGCTTTCTTTCATATTGATCGTCTGTTGAATTGTAGACATTTTAATAGATTGAAAAAACACGAATCCTGCTCTCGTTATTTCGTTAATTTTTCCTTGTAAGGTTTACGAATTCGTTGCAAAAGATTATTTTTTAAATTCTGAAAAAAATTTGTATTCGTTGTAAAAAATTCTTTTGCCCTTTTTTAAAATCGTCTGTTCAGATTATTAGAATTAAAATCTCTCTAAAACGAGAACTATGATAATAAAAATCAGAAATACATTTTTAATATTGTTTTGCATAAATTAAATAATTTGTATTGCATGTTCTCCTTTTCATGAATGATTGTTACTGAATGTTCTCGTTTTTTCTTATCTATTGTCCGTTTCGCCTCGTTTCTATTGCATGTGTTATTTATATTTAATGAATTCTAAAATATGGCAACACCAGAAATGTTTCAAAAGATCACCGTTCCTTCTTTTCTCGAAAGCTGAACAGGAGGAAGTATTCTCGTTCAAAAATGAACACGAACTGGTGTTGTGATGTCTTCGAGCTCATTCGCTTAGCTCAAATTTTGTTTGTACGAACGATTTCTTTTTGTACCTTTCTTTTTGTATTGTAAAAATATTATATATGGTAGAAGTTTTCTCTTCGCACGACAATCACCCATTTCATTTTATCAGCTTAAATAAATGCTTATTTGTTCTTTTCAATGAGGAATTAATTTACCATTCCATCCAAGACATCGTTAAAGGCACAAAACTAATTGGTTTTTCACCTGCCTGGTTTTTTCTGAATGGATATTTCTTATTTCAGTTTTGAATATTAAAAAGAGCATAGAACGACAAAAATGCTCTTTCGAAAAGTTATTTTGTGACGGTGGTGGTAATTGGTAATTAATTAACTTCGTACTAGAGCAACACAACGAGCTATTGACGACGGTCTGGGAACAGTCCCGAAGGGAAAGATCAGAGGACAACACGTAATTTTGAACCACTATTTTGTGACGAACATTCTTTTTTGGTGACATCACAAGAAAACAGTATTCTTCATTTATCACTACTTACTACTTAACTCACGACGTTTTTGAACTTCATTATTTTTTAATTTGTAAAAAAGCAGCAACGAAATCAAGCAAACAATAACATGTAAAATCAGGACAAATTTGGAGACATGGAATAAATTCTGAAATTCCAAGAATAGTGGATTTTTC
This sequence comes from Meta bourneti, assembly GCA_933210815.1. NCBI lineage: Eukaryota > Metazoa > Arthropoda > Arachnida > Araneae > Tetragnathidae > Meta > Meta bourneti. The sequence goes on from OW119929.1 coordinate 88,425,097, forward strand.
TCCTCAGTTCAAGGATGCAATGCCATTTCAGAAACTTTTCCAAAACTCAGAAATTGCTGGCACTTAAAATGTTTCGCGAATCGATTCGAAAATTATCCTCTCTTAACTCCATCGAAGTCTGGCAGTTCAAGAGATTCCAAGAGAAACTATTTGTTCCCCCCTCATGTCGCGTGTCAGGCGTGATGGGAAATCTCCCTCCTGTGATCCATATTTAGGATTGAAGAGCTTTTTTGGGGTCGCAGGATTTAGTGTTGGTTTATCTTTCCTTTTCTTGCTATCTTAATACTTCTGCCATATCATTTAGGAAAGCGTGGTCGACAAACCCTTCTGAGTCTTTCGCTTTCGGTTTTTATCTTTCTTTTGGATGGTTGCCAATTCTCGTTTCGTAATTTGTACTTATTTTTTAGCAGTCGTTTTACCACAAAATTTTCTTAGGACAGCGTCTTCTGGGTGGGAAATGTCGCATTTGGAATGCTGAGGTGACGCTGTTGTTCGTAGTGTTACTTGTTTTTGTTGGGTTGTGCTTTTTTTCTACACGGGGATTTACCCGATGAATTTGACAAGAGGGTTGGTATTTACGATAAAATAACAGACCCACTTGCTATCGAAAAGGGAGCCATGAGAACAAAAACAACTGCATTTCACACTCTTTTTTTTTATTTTTGAAGAAATTTCGTCGAACGATTAAAGTACTCGACAAAATTTAGACAAATTTTTATATTACTTTCCCATGTTATTTTTAAAAATCTCTATTTGTGACGCATATTTGGCAAGGAATTTCCTTTTGAACGTACATTTTAGAAAACAGTTTTTATAAGAGCTCAATCAAATCATAACAGTATATTTCAATGTGATTTACCTTTTGTAACTTGATTTTCATGTACCGCAAAAGGTTTTATTTATGGATATATATATATATTTTTTTTTGGGGGGGGGGTGTCGTGGTAGCCCAGTTGGTAGAGTCGCGGATTAACAACCGAAGGGTTGCGAGTTCGAAGCTCGATCCAACCAAAGACCGTTGTGAACGTGGGGCTGGTACACGTTAAATGTGTTGTGGTTTCAAATGTCCTCATGGTGCCTTGGTCTGGAAGTTTAGAGAGTGGGGTGTAAGCTCAAGTGTTGACCTCGTCATCAGACCGTGGTTCAAAATGACCAGGCGTTGTCCTCGGATCGTTCACTTCGGTATTTATCCCGGACCGTCGCCAATTGCCCGTTGTATTGTTCAAGTGCGACGTTTATCAACTACTTACCATACATTCTAGGCACAACCCCTTTTATAGAGTCCACACATTCACTCCAGACGGACAAACATCTATTCTTTTCCTCGGTTCGATCCAGGAACCTTTCGATCTAGTAGCCAGCATTCCTGACCCATTTTTGGAAAGAATGAATTTTACCAATTCTGACCAATTTTTTAAATATTTCAGGTGCACTTCTGTCACGAATTGTCAACCAGTTAGTAACAAAACTTCCACACCGAATTAAACTAGAAGGTTTTGTGTCAGGATGCCGCTTTTTTTTAAGTTTTTGTTTTTGAAGGCAATTTTTCTTCTTTGGTTTGGTTCTTGGGAAGAATATTCTAAGTCAGGAAATGAAATTAATATCAGTTCTATACTTGGGCGGGGGGTATTTCATTTAACGTCACACTGGAGCAACACAATGGGCTATTGATACTTGGGCGGGACTTGATGAAGGTTCGTAAAATCGTGTCAGTTCGTTAAAACTTGGAAACTAAAAAAACAAGTTACTTTGGAAAAGAAATTAGCTTTATGAGAAAAGCTGATTTCTTTTTACTCAAATCCAGAAATTATTAGGGGCCGTCGTGGATCAGTGGGTATGCCTACTGCGCTGGCAACCTTCGGGTTGTAGGAGGCGCAAGTTCGATTCCTGTCAGGTGCATTCCTCCCTGGGTGTATTTCTCTTTGTCAGTAAAATTTTCATTGTGTGTGTGTCGATTACTTGATATTGTATGTCTTGTGTCTGGCGCAGCATGGCCAAATATGGCCCTTGCGCCATAAAACCCTCTCAAAACCAAACCAGAAATTATTAATAGCAACCGGAAGATTGCGAGTTTGAATCCAATCAAAGATAATCGTGTACAAAGGGGCTGGTGCACGTTAAATCTGTCGTAGCCGCACACGTTGGCGTGGTGTAGAAGTTCGGAGAGTGCGGTGCCAGATCAGGTGTGGCCACGTCATCTGACCGTATTTCAAAATAACGTGTTGTTGCCCTCGAATCTTTCCCTTCGGGTTTGATCCCGGACCGTCGCCAATAGCCCTTTGTTTTGCTCCAGTGCGACGTTGATTAAAGTACCTACCAACCCGAAATTATTAAAAACGGGCTCTGGATATCTCCAGAATTCCATTTAATTCTCGACTGCATCTATCTCTGGCATGTGCTGCCGCCTAGATTAAGTGAAGCCATCCCATTTAACCTTCGACATGCTGGGGCACAATAGAAAACAATCGATTGTCACTGCTGATTTGAGGCTACGACCTTCCGATGTCTGAGGATTCATTTAGGGTTCTTGGGTGAGTGCCAGCTAACTAACTCCTCTCCCCTTCTAATGGACATCCAAGACGGACATTGTGACACAACTGAAAAGGAAGTGACCTGACACTGATTGCATAATAAGAAAATTATTCCGCCGCACTAGTCCGCCCGGACATCTTGTCGAATTTCTTCTTCCACAGGAACGGTCACATTGGCGGTCCATTGTTCCGATTCCATGTTCCCAAATGGACATTATCGTGTTTTCGGTAATATTACGCGGTTATTACGGCTTCCAATGTCATTTCCCAAATGGCATTGGCCTTTGATTATGTGCAGAGTGTGATGGGAATTTTAAAGTTGTGGTCGCGCGCACTATTACCAAGGCTGTCTGGGTTGGGGAATATGGGTTTTCATAGGAAAGGATGGTGTTGTTTTGCTGTTGTGGTTTTGGGTTGCCTGGAATCGATGAAGAGTACTGGGAATCGGCATCAGGTCAATCGTGTTTACTTCTTATTTATGTGAAAATAATAAATAATTCATGTCGTGTTGGTAAACTTTAAATTGAAAAGTCATTGGATGGATTAGCGATGAGAAATTTCTGGTTTTTGAATTCATCGTTTTTTTCATTGAGTTCCAAGAATCCTTTGCCTAAAATTAAAATGGAGCTGTGAACCAATTTGCTGTGATTGAAAAAACCTGATATTTGTTTGAGATGAATATTATCCAATAATTCTGGACCTTGGTAGATAAAAGGCCTATGTCCAAATTCGCTGTTTGGAGTAATGTCCACAAACCACTTAAAAGTAATGGAAAAAGAAAAAGTACGAATGTCCTCTCAATACATTATAAAAGTTTCAAAACATTACAAAGCATTTTTACGCAGGCACAGAATTAAATGAGTTCGTTTTATTATTTTTACTCCAGGATAAATCTAAATTAAAGAAAGTGCTTACATTATTTGTTGTTTGTCAGTCTGAAAAAATATGTAAATAAGACAGACTTCGTACTTTAATTTAACTATTTTCTTTTTTTTTGTTCAATCTCGTTTACTGATAAATTTTCAAGACACAGGATGTGCATTTGTTTCAAAACAATCAAGCAACTTTAAACACGATTTCTTCCGTGGAATCAGACAAGACAGGGGGATGATACTTGGATTTAAGGATTAGACCAACAGGGTAGAAGCATTTTTTACAAAAGATTCTTGAAAGTTCAGCTTTTCGGCATCCTTTCACTATTTTAGAATATCTGTTTCGATTTTGATTTTGACCACTACCAAGCCGATCCCGGGGGATTTACCGCTGACTACACCATAGAGCGTGGATTTGCGAACAAATAAAAAAAACCTCTCAGAAGAGATGCCGCCCAGTGATGTGAAGACATTGCGATTACCATTGAGGAAACTTAACATTTGTTTTATTTACATTGTTTTCAGTGAAAGTTTCTTCACCCACAGATTAATCGATTGCGATTTCTATGAAACGTTTCCTTGACCCTCCAAGTGGTTTCAACGAGACATCTCGTCCATCAAGATCTGATCAATTTTGCTAATAACGAGATATCTCGTCATAAAGATATTGCCGGGTTTTTTATGATGACGAGATAAGATCAGATCAGTTTTCTCCCAGTGACAAGAATTCTCGTCCATTAAGATCTACTAATGGTTTTGCTAATGACGAGATTTCTTGTCCATTAAGATCTGCTAATGATGAGATTTCTCATCCATTAAGATCTGCTAATGGTTTTGCTAATGACGAGATTTCGCGTCCATTAAGACGGATTACCAACCGGAGGATTGCGAGTTCGAATCCAACCAAAGACCGTCGTGTACAAAGGAGGCTGGTGCACGTTAAATCTGTCGTGGTTTCAAATGTCCTCCCGTTGGCCTGTTGTGGAATTTGGAGAGTGGGGTGCCAGCTCAGGTGTGACCTCGTCATCTGACCGTGGTTCAAAATTACGTGGTGTTGCCCTCGGATATTTCCCTTCGGGATTGATCTCGGATCGTCACCAATATCCCGTTGTGTTGCTCCAGTGCGACGTTAATTAAATACCTTATCATCTCGTCCATTATGATCTGCTAAGAGTTTTGCTTATGACGTGATACCTCGTCAAAAAAAACCATCAGGAGGGTTAAAAAAGAAAATAATAATCTTCCTCAGGTCTTGAAAAGGCCCTAATTTTTCTTTAGCTTGAAGATTGAGAACCCTGTCTTCATTCCCTCCGTAAAAGGTCTGATGATTATTATTTTATGGATATGGTTACTTAAATCTGTATGTAAGTTCCATTATGTAAAGTTCCATTTCTCGTGGGGCATTTTTTCTCGTGAATGTGCTAAACATCCTTCAAAATAAAAGACGCTTGCATTCATAAATCACATATGAAATGCCGCAATAAAAACACTTTTATGTGTATAGATTCCTTTCAGTAGCGTCCAATGGGATATATTTTAAGACAAACGGTTATGATTTATCACGTGTTCGTCAATTTTATGAACCATTAAAGTTAATTCCCCCGATAATATTAGCATTTCGCAACTGCGCATTGTCTTGGTCGCCCAAACACAATACGAAAAATGACGCAATAAAGAAAAACGCACCCAGTTGCGAGATGGAATTGGACGATTGCCAAGAAATTACAATTAAGCTTCTTCGGAATGAAGCAGCGTCCTCCCAAGGCCAAGGCCACATACTGATGCTGCCACCTCAGGAAGAGAAAAAGAAACCGAATAAACTCCCCGATTGCCTATTAACAGCCAATTCATAAATAATACTCTTTCGTAAAGCTAATGGCAATCGCACATTTTCGCTGCGCCACCTATAGGCACGGAACTCAACTGTTTCGTACTTAACTGATTACTTTTATGATGTTTATGAAGAATGAGATATGGAGTGATATCGGGACTCTCAAGAGGTTTCTCGTAGTAGTAATCAGTTTCCACAATAATTTCCCACTTCTAAAGTATTGATCCATGAGAAACGCTTTTCGGAGATAAATTTGAGCGTTTAATGAGTGTCTGATGATTTGATTTGAGACGGGAATTTCATTGAATATTGGTAAAATGACTGGTGCATGGGAGATAAGTTGTATTTTGGTATGTTGAGGACGATGATTTCTTTTCACAAGACGAAAAACGGATAAGAGAAACAAATTCTTATGTTCTTCGTGATTTTTTTTTCATTCGGAATGTTTTTTCTTCCAAGTTGAGCTGCATTCATTCATTATTTTATTAAATTTACTTCACACATTCTTTTTTTTATTTCTTGTGGACGTTTATATGAAAACCTTTTTAGTTTGCTGCTTCGTCTAACACCGGAACTGCCCGTCGCTGAGTCCGGATGGCGGTGGTCACCATAGGAACAGGGCTCGTTCTTTTGGTGTGGGGTGACTGGTGGGTGTCAAAATTCCGTTTTGTTTTTGGTGAATGAATTTACCAACCCGGCAAGAAATTGAGGTAGATAGGTAATTAATTTACGTTGCACTGGAGCAAAACACCGGGCTATTGGCGACTATCCGGGATAAATCCCCAAGGGAAAGATCTGAGGACAACACCTCGTAATGTTGAACCACGGTCAAATGATGAGGTCAACACCTAACTGGCACCCCACTCTCCAAACTTCCACACCACGCCAACGTGATGATATTTGAGGCCACGACAGATTTAACGTGCACCAACGCACCAACCCCGCGTACATGACGGTCTTTTGTTGGATCGAGTTTCGAACTCGCAACTCTAGCATCCATGTACTTGTAATTCCGGTATAATCATTGCACTTATCAATGAATGAAGTAACCTTTTGGGATAAATAAAATCAAAATCATTCGCAGTTTATTAAGACTTTTTTCAGATCTTTTCCTCAAATAATCTGACTTTTGAGTACTTGAATAAATTATAAATTATTTGTAGGTTTGGGCATAGCTGGTAGGTAGGTATTTAATTAACGTCGCACTGGATCAACACAATGGGCTATTGGCGACGGTCCGGGATCATCCCCCAAAGGGAAAAAGACCCGATGACAACACCACGTAATTTTGAACGGATGACGAGGTCACACCCACCCCACTCTCCAAACTTCCACACCACGCCAACGTCAGGACATTTGAAGCCACGACAGATTTAAAGTTCTCCATCCCCCTTTGTACATGACGGTCTTTGGTTGGATTCGAACTCGCAACCCTCCGGTTGATAGTCCGTTACACTTCCAACCGGGTTACCGCAGCCCTTGGGCATAGTTGAAGACAAACTAAGTTCTTCCTTTTTATCCATTTATATCCAGCCCAATGTTGCAATTCCATGTTCATTACTTTATCTCTTAAGCTCAAGAACAGTACATTACCGTCTATCCGTTACCAATTGTTTTCTTGCCCGAGTTCAAATCCAGACAACGGTAAAGCCCCTTCGAGGCCAACCCAGATCTGTAAACATGTCTTTTCCGAATGACCCTGTCCAATCTGTGTACCACGATTGACAACAAACAATAACGAAACATGACAGCATGCCTTCACCAGAAAGATTTGGAATTTCTTGACTCAAAGCGACAGCATGCGGTCAATGTCAATCAACTCAGTCTCTTTGTTTCGGCTTTTGGGACAAAACAGTTCTTTTTTTTAAATGTACCAAATTCTGTCTACTGGAATTCGCGCATTTCAGAAATAATTATTTTGTTACCTTTCTAATTTCGTTAACCGAATGTTTGGCAGTTTTCATTTTGCCTCCTTTCAGTCATATTTGGGTCAACTTCGGTAGCGCTGTTTGTTATTTGTTCAGCTAAATGATCTCATTTTAGACTTTCCTTTTGCTGACACAATTGTGGAAGAATAGTGTCCTCTTACGTCCACTGTCTAGAAAGAAAAGACGAAATTTAATAATCTTGCTTGCGGTTTGTGTAATGTATCTGCATTCATGGAAAGGTGTTTAGTTACATTCTTTCAAAGAGGGTATTTGACTCTTTAAGTTTCAGCAACATTTTTTAAAAACCATTCTGAAAATTTGGTCTCATCATGTTCAACCCTATATTCTATTTATTCTTACGCCTTCAAATGTTTCCTACGTTTGTGTACTTAAACTCCCCAGTTACTTCATTAGGTATTCGCATCAATTTGTTGGGCACATACGTTTTAGGTTGAAAGGGCCGAAGTGGCCCAGTTGAAAAAATAACGCATTATCAACCAGATGGTTGTGAGTTCGAAACTAGGTAAAACCAGAGACCGTTGTGAACACGGGGGCTGGTGCACGTTAAATCTGTCGTGACCAACCATTTTCGAGGAGACACCTCGTCCATCAAAATCTCACCAATTTTGCTAATTACGAGATACCTCGTCATCTATAGAATGCCAATTGAATTCCGAACGATGAAGATCTTGCCGTTTTAGATGATGACGAGATCAAGATCAGGTCAGTTTTTCTAATGACGAGATATCTCGTGTCCATCCAGATCTGGTCAGTTTCGCTATTAATGAGAAAATACTCCGTCGGGACAACCACCAGGAGGTTTGTTCTTCGAATGTAGAATTGAGAGACATTGGAAAGCGGATTGGGCGCAAGAACCAAATGCCTGGCGTTTGAAACCACCTGATTGATTGCCAACCTAAGTGCCCCTCTACCATTTCAAAACAAAGCGTTCTCAAGACCTCGTCGATTGCATGGCAGCACGAACGCGATTTGTCTGTTTGGATCCTTTATTTGACATTCGGTGTGACGTCCTGCGATGTTCTGTGTGTTCTTTCGACCGCGTTCGTGGATGAAGATGTGACACTGCCCCGTGTTCGATGAAGCGCGGCATTCCTCGTAAATCGCTGGAATGGGACGTCGCCTTATGCGGCATGTCGGGTTTCTGGAAAGGTATTCAGAGCGAAAACATCCATATACCTCCTCTCTTCCTTATCTGTCTGGTAAAGCAGAGTGCTTAACCTCTTGTTTGTCATAACCTCCTGTGTCCTTCTAACCATTTGAGTATGGATATTTATTTTGAATTATTTCCTCTAGAAGTTATTCCAGCCATGAATTTGGATCATTGAGAGAGCAATTCGGTTAAATGAAATCGATAGAAAATGTATCGAAAATTAGAAAAGTAATGAGTTTTATAAAATGTAAACGATTTTTACGGAATCAAATATTATGCCGTAATTATCGGCATGGAATTATAATCGGCATGAAAATATAATAATGGCATTGGAGTTAAATAGGAAATAATTTATCTCTTCATTACTAGAGTGTCCGTTTGGGCAAATTTCAAGAAAAACATTTTGGCCCTCAAAACGCCAGTGTAAAGGTGCTAGAGACCAATTCTAAACCAAGCAAGCCCTATAAGCCAAATAACACAGAAAATAATTTAAATTAACCCTTCAACTGGTTTCCATCAAGATCTGGCCAATTTTGCTAATGGCTAGGTATCTCGTACGTCAATGTACGACCAATTTTGCTAATGACGAAATATTGAAGATTCTTTGATGATGAGATCAAGACCTGGTCAGTTTTCTTCTGATGACGAGGTATCTCGTCCATCAAGATCTGGTCAGTTTTACTGATGACGAAATATCTCGTCGAGACAACCACTTGATGGTTAAATACATTTGATGTATGATTTTACGGATTGAATCTGAGGATATTGTGAGCTTCCAGTAACTACAAAGCATTCGACAGAACACATCGGCCTCCAAAATATCATCTAATTTGTACCTTGCTCAGAAATTTTAAAGAGGAAAGTGGAAACAACATCAGATTCTTTAATGAGGGAACGTCAGTCGAAAGGGGTCACACCCCTGGCAAAATGCAATCTGCAACAACCTTAAAGAATATTCGTTAATTACTTCTGTACCCATTTAGTTGCATCCTAATATTATGACCCATTGGAGACATTACCCCAAGTGAGGACCTATTTTTTAAAAATAGTAAAATAATTTTTTTATCATTCCGAAGTTTCAAAGTACTTGAATCCTTCAAGTGGGGTCTCGACGAGATGTCTCGTCCATCAAGATCTGACCAGTTTTGCTAATGACGATATCTCGTCGAGGCAAAACTGCCATAAAACTCCAGAGAAATGAAAATCCAAGTGCGAAAAACAAATTGTCTCTTGCCCAGTTACGATTTGGGACAAGTTTTTGCATCCGAGGCTAGCCATTACAGGACAGTTTTTCGATAAACCACCTGAAGAGTTAACCCTCCAAGTGGTTTCAACGAGGTGTTTCGTCCATCTAGATCTGACAAATTTTGTTAATGACGCGATAATCCGTCCATCAAGATATTGCCGATTTTTTTTTGTAATGACGAGATCAAGATCATGTCCGGTTTTTTCAATGACGAGATATCTCGTCCATCAAGGTCTGGTCAGTTTTGTTAATGAAGAGATACCTCGACGAGAAGCCACAAGGAGGGTTAAGATGATGAGAAAATAAATTTTTGAAGAGAGGATTTTCCTCGATACTGAGAGGTTAGTGCTAGATGGTATTATATTCATAAACTATAAAATTATCCGGGTAACAAAATGATGGTGACGTCAATTTGGAGATGTTATTAGTGGTTACACTGAGACCCGATTGTGTACATGTGTGGATTTAAATTTTTAGGAGGATTGTTCGTTTTCAAATGTCGGGGTGAATTGGATGAATGCCATTTGCCATGTAACGTCCAGTCCAACAGCTTTGGTGGTCAAGAGTCAATATCGAAAGGTCCTTTACTGACCGTCAATCGTAAATCTATCAACTTATTCATCAGGAAGATCTTCCGGTGCAGATGGTTTTAAGGTGCTTGGCTACCTCTTTAACCAACTGGCCATATTGGGCCAAGCTGCTCCAAACACGATATAAAACGTCAAGGAATGGACGCATTCACAAGGAAAGTTTTACTGACACGATAGGGAGAAATACACCCATTAAAAGTTACAATTGAGTACTTGGAATACATATTTGTATTAGGTTGATGCAAAAGTTCGTACCGTTTTTTTGACAAAAATTGAAGAAACATTTTATTTACTAAACATTTTACATTTAATCAATATAGTATATACCGTTCTGTTCGATGACTTTTCCCCATCTCTCATCTCCATCCCACGCTCATAGAAGTTCTGACGTTTCTGGCAAAAGAACTGATCCACTGATCCAGGTAACGAAACTTTCTGAACCACTTACGGCACGTGGAATCGTCAACGGTACCCTCACCATACACAACAAATATTTTTTTTTTGCGTCTGCGAAGCATTGCCTTTTCGGAAACAAGAAAGCATAATATGTCGAAAATGCTCCTTATTTTCTGCCATTTTTAATGCTTAACAAAATTTAAAAAACAACAAATGAGAATTTTTTTCCAAGTACTCGCTGAAATTCCTTTTTTCAAAAAACATCAAACTTTACACGTGTGAAGTAGATAACTTCGTTTTTGCGATGCAATGTTATCTAGCGCCAAAAATGGGACGAACTTTTGCAAACCTAATATATCACGAGGAGCCTGTTATCTATCCTAATACTGAGGCTCGGAGTGCAGATGTCCAGTCCGTAGTGAAGATGAGATAGTACTTTACATTTTGGCCCCTAAAATACTCAACGTTGATGACGAAAACGTAAAACTACAACTTATCATTTTTTCTCCTTTCGTGGGTTCATTACCCTTTTCACCATAAAACTCCTTATTTTTACCCTTTTTCATTAGTATTTCAATCTTAGTTGTCTTCAATGTAGTGTACCTACATCGTTTTATATTATTGGTCTGATTACTATAAATATTTTAGCTGCTTTATTGGGTTGCATTCTATCTTGTGTTTGGAGCAGCCTATCCTTCTTGGGTTTTGCGCCATGAAATCCAAACTAAACATCATTATCATTCAGCTAATGTAATGCCTACGCCATCAAAGTTATAATTCGTAATTAAATTTATTAAAACATCATTGAGCAGCTAATTTGTCGATGGTACAGAGTCCGACTATATATCAGTGGAATTACAGACCATCCTTGACCGAAAATAAATCACCTTAAGGACCGAAAATAAACGCAAGTGATTGGTTGCTTGGGTTTTATGGCGCAAGGAAGATATATGGCCAAGTAGCGCCAGACACAAGACAACGTCAAGTAATGGACATACACACACAAGACAAGTTTTTAGTAACAAAAGAAGAGAGAAATACACTACACTCAGGGAGAAACGAGCTTATAAACAAGAAACATCCCTCGGTGTTGCCAATACCTACTTTTCCAATTAAGCCTTTTCAGACAGGCACCGAATAAATGTGGAGAAGCCTTAGAACCGTTAACTAGTGCGTCAGAGAAGGGAAAATCGAAATGGCTTCCCTAATACATTTAATTCAAAAATAGATTTTCTCTACTTGTTTCCAAATTTGTTTTACGTGGTCAAAATGAAGATGAAAATGTTCCCAACCATGTTGTAAGTATTGCTCCTCAAATCACGTTTCCAGCAATGTTGAGCAATCGCAATTTCGTACGTTTATTTTTAGCTTTCTCTCTCTCTCCTCCTCCAATGTGCTCTCGTAGACAAGATTTTAAAGCCCATTTAGTAGTCTAGCCAACATTTCTCTTACCGCAAGTATGTAGTATAGGACCCATTTATTGGAAGTTCGAGAATAGGAGTCTAAATATTATAGCTTGCATATTATAGATGGAGCAAGTTCGATTCCTTCCTGAGTATATATCTCTCTTCTGTGCGGGGTCTTGGTAGCCCAGGCAGTAGAGTCGCGGATTAGCAACCGGAGGGTTGCGAGTTCGAAACTCGATCAACTAAAGACCGTTGTGTTCATGGGACTGATATATGGTAAATCTGTTGCGGCCTCATATGTCCTCACGTTGGCGTGGTGTGGAAGTTTGGAGAGTGGTGTGCCAACTCAAGTGTTGACCTCATCATCAGACCGTGGTTCAAAATGATGAGGTGTTGTCCTTGGATCTTTCCCTTCGGAACTGATCCCAGACCGTCAGCAATAGCCCGTTATGTTGTTCCAGTGCGACGTAAATTCAAATACCTACCTTCTCATCTGTGTCAGTAAAAACTTTCCTTTCGTTCGTTGTCAATTTACTTGCTGTTATTTGGCGCAGTTTGGCCGAATTTGATCCTTGTTCTATAAAAACCCAACCAATCTGTAGTAATTGAAAATGAGTTCTCTATTAATTTTTGCATGATTACTTTTGCGTTTTGTTAGCGGGATTCCAAAGCGTTTAAACTGTCAATTTTACTCGAGTATCTTTCTTGGTTTGCATGGCTGTATTCGGTTTGACTCTGTACGGTCAATTTTTTGCTACACGAGGGCTAATTAGATCATTTTGTTATCAAATTACCACCCTTTTCCCTCCAAATAGCACAGAAACCTAAAATAAATTACTATTCAAAATTAAAGATTCGAAATCAGCCTTACAAAAGCTACATGTTGTTACTGATCTGGTTTACGATTGCTGCAAGAGCAACCAGTTACCCTGCTTTGTTAATTGAATGCTTAGTGATTAATCTTAGACGTTTCGTAAAAGAAATTCTGGTGTTTAATTACGTTAAACATACCCGAATTTGAGGCTTCATTCTAATGGAGTTGTGTTAAATTACTTAATACATAATGTCTGGCTTCGTAACGACGCAAAATGAGGTAAAGTGAACGCTTTAATCTAATCTTAATGGAATCTTAACGAAAGTTTTTTCCCCATCACGTCATTACCGTATTTTTAATGGTTGCGCTTTCCTAACATGTTTGGAGACGTAAATAAAAGGTGTTTTTAATTTTATAATCGGACCAAAACAGCAGTGCAAACGAGCTGTGAATGGTAGAAACCTTAATGCAAACCTTAAAAAATTGTTACACATCTGCTGAATAGTTACACCGCAGAGTCTGGTTTTGAGATTAGAATTCGAATATTCTGCGTTAAAAGTATCTTATTTAATTAGTCGTGGTAACGAGACGATAAAATAATTCTATTTACTATCGCAAATGAAATATAGTAATTAAACAATGTTGGATTTTTGTTTAATGCTCTGCGATCACTTTTTGTTACATGAAGAATTAATAGGAATACGCCAGCGATTTTCAACCTTTATCATCTCATGGCATACATAAACTAATTACTAAATTTCTGCGGCACACCAAAAAATATATTAAAATTTTGGCAATCTGACCAAAAAATAATAGTAAATATCTACCCTTTTTGCTTTAAAGTGGTTTGAAAATATATTTTTGAAACAATTTATCTGACTCTAATAAAATAATACACTAAAAAACTATTTATACTGCACATAAAAAATATGTTATATTTTTTGGCAATCTGACGATCCAATCTAACTCCTTTTTGCTCTAAAGTGATTTTAAAAAGATATTTTTGAAACAATTTATTTATGACACTTTGTAATAAATATAATCCACTCAAAAACTGTTTGTACGGCAGACCAAAAAATTTTATATTTTTGGCAATCTGACGAAAAAATATTAGTGGTTACCTACCCTTTTTGCTCTAAAGTGGTTTTTAAAAAATATTTGAAACAATTTATTTATGACACTTTGTAACAAAATAGTACTCAAAAACTATTCATACGGGTATTACTTGAAATTATTTGTGAACTCATTTGTCAAAAGTTCAAAACTAAACGGTTGAAATGAAATAAATCTTACACACTACAAACCGCTTCACCAGTCACAAAGCACACCAGTGCCGATCATGCGGTACACTTGCTGAAAATCGCTCGACTACGCATGCTCGGAAATCATTTCTTTGATTCACGTCAGAAAAATTAAAGATAACGCATGGTCGAAAGCTTGAAAAATATCTGGCGTGTTCTCCATCAGATTAACACACGCGAATTCAAAACAAATATTGGAATTGTATCTTATATTCTGATAAACGCAAGGACATGTTTCGGAATGAAATGTCTGACTTCATTTATCATTTCATTGAGAATTGATACGCAATGAACAATATTTATGTTTCTCTATTAGTACTGTTTGATCAACTTTGAGAAATGGACAAAAGTATCTATGAACAAAGAAGTTCTAGGAATATCTCATATCCGTATCTGGTCTGCGCGCCTGGTTAACCTATTAGGATGGCCGTACCTGGACTGCCATCTTTTTCTAGGTCTGTTGTAGACTTAGAGGTTTTTGACTCTAGGTCTGTAGACTGCCCAGCCACACAAGTGGAGTAGCATGCGACAAAATGTTCGACGTGCGCATGCGTACTCCGTTTCTGTACCAAAAATATGTCTACGCATGCGTATTTTATCCAATTGACTCCGGACCCAATACCAGGATAGACGATCGGTTCCAATACCAAGTTTGATGACGGGCCCCTCCCATTATTCCAAATACTCAATGCTTAATTTGTATAAATGTTAGTCATTTTTGTTCGTTATCAAGATACAATTCAGGTACTTACATCTGCCTTTCGCAGACTCAGCATTGATTTCCAGGTGCCAAATTTCAATAGATTCTATTATGTTTAGTGGCCGATATATCACGTCAGTGGATCCACGCTCACTGATGTTCACGGCAATGTATTGGCTGATGGCTTAGGTCATTTCTGAATTACCCCACCGATGTCCCATTTAATTCCATACTGTGAAAAGGATTACAAATACAAAAACCAAACATTCCCGACTTAATATTTTCAAATATATGACTAAAGTTTGTTTTGGGGTTTTATGACGCGAGGGCCATATTTAGCCATGCTGGGGCAGACACAAGACAGACAACATCAAGTAATGGGCATAAACACACAAGGAAAGTTTTACTGACACAATAGAGATAAATACGCCCATTACAAGTTACAATTGAGTACTTGAAATACCTATTTGTATTTCACGAGGAGCCTGTTATCTATCCTAATACTGAGGCTCGGTCAGAGGTCGATCTGGTTGGTTAGGTTTTTATGGCTCAATGGCCATATTTGGCCATGCTGCGACAGACACAAGACATGCAATATCAAGTAATGGACATAAACACACAAGGAAGGTTTTACTTACACAGAAGAGAGAAATACACCCAGGGAGGAATCGGGCAATCGTAGTGGGTATACCCACTGAGCCATGACGGCCTCATATACAACTAAAGAGAAAAACTGGAAGTCCTTGCTAAGGTCTCAGTTGCCACAGAATCTACCGAGAGCTATAGGTAGGTAGGTATTTTAATTAACGTCACACTGGAGAGCAGCACAACGGGCTATTGATCACGGTTCAATCCCAAAGAGAAGGATCGAGGACAACACCACGTAATTTCGAACCACAGTCAGATGACGAGGCAAAACCTGAGCCGGCATCCCGAGAGCTATAGGAGTTGTTTGTTTTCGTGTTCCCACCGGACACGACTACCTGCATAATCATCTCTGCCGAATTGACTTGTCTGACTCTCCAACTTGCCCTCTATGGTCTTTCAGACATGACAAGAACCCAGTCCAATAGTTGCCCTGATCCTACTTAAATCGCAATGAATCATACTGTGCTGATACATATTCATTTGTATTTCTAGATTATATTGGGCTGGGGCCAGACAGAGACTTACGGCCTGAGGTCTGGCGTAGGATAAAAAAAAGTAGAAACAGGGTTTTTTCCCTTTTGGTCTCTTTTCTTTCTCTGGACAACTGTACAACTATTTGCAAAACAATGAAAATCTATTTAAAGGGGTGTCGGTACCATAGTAACGGCGACCTTTCCTCTATGTGGTGACCAAAGCTATGCGAGTCCATTTCCGCTGATAAATTGTTAAGCTTCGAATAGTATATTCATGCATTTTCCCACGACATTTGAGGGGCCGCGGTAGCCTGGTCGGAAGAGTAACGTATTGGCAACCGGAGGGTTGCGAATCCGTAACTCTTCCAACCAGGGGGCTGGTGCACGTTAAATCTGTCGTGGCCTCAAATGTCCTCATGTTGGCGTGGTGCGGAAGTTTGGAGAGTGGGGTGCCAGCTCAGGTGTGACCTCATCATCTGACCGTGGTTGAAATTTACGTGGTATTGTCCTTGGATCTATCCCTTCTGGTTTGATCTCAGGCCGTCGCCAATAGCCCGTTGTGTTACTCCAGTGCGTCGTTAATGAAATACCTACCTACCCACGTCATTTGAATAGTCGCCCTACAAAATCTATACCATTTGTATGTTCGTGACTTATCATATCTTAATTTAAATCTTACCGTTTTTTGCGTTTTGGATTAATATTTTGTGTTCTCTTATGTAGTGCACCTGTACGAGTGTAAACCTAACTTTTATTGTGTTGGTTTGGCTGCTATTTTGAATGTTTTATCTGTGTTTATGGGGTTGCACTGTTTTGTGTTTGGCGTAACTTACCCTATTTTGGACCTTGCGCCATCATAAAATCCAAATCAACTAACCAAGTCAAATATTTCATTCTTTGTAACTAGCAACAGTGTTCTACTACAAAATAATTTTTGTTTAATTTGAGTTCGATTGTTTTCAGCGCACAGTTGGAAGTTTGATAATTATTGAATTTTAACCATTTTTAAGTTATCTTCGTGTTTGTTTTTCTTAGTCTTTAATGTATCCTTAGCTTCCGACATGGACTCCGTTCACTTTTGCAGTAGCCAGGCGCGAAATTGATTCTAAATTTTCATTAGTAGAACGGTTCGAATTTTCCGCTCTGTTAATAATCATGGCCGAAAAGCTTTGTTCACAGATATAAGTTGACCCAAAGAGGCTCTTATATTTTAATGCATTTTACTTGCAACGAAGTTTTAACTTCAATTACCTATCGTGTGACTTTATAAAGTTTAAAATAACACATCGTGAGGCTGGCCTCCAGCAAATCGATGGAGGGCCTTATGAGGCCCGCGTTCTATGCATCCCTGGGGTGAGGACATAAAATCTTCGCCTTCCTTCTTGTTCACACTGGAAATCCCTCTCATAATCAGCACAGTTTTCATTGAAATCGTTGTCTCATAAAACACTCATGAACCAGGGAATGTTTCTTACTTCCATATCTCCATCTTTTTCGGGTGCAGACGCCATTGACCGAGTCTTCCCCCTTTCGATGACATTGATCTAGTTAGAGGTGCAGACCCGATTTCCTGCTTCCCCTTCTTTTTCCTTCCTTTTCTTCTTTTTTTTCTCAGTGGAACAACCACCCGAGGCTCCTGCAGACCCATTGACCTTTATATTTATGCCGTTTATTTCTTCCACACCGCTCGCAGTTACAGTGGTGATGAGAACGGGAGGTAAATGATCTTATTCTTTGAAG
Source organism: Meta bourneti (assembly GCA_933210815.1). Lineage (NCBI taxonomy): Eukaryota > Metazoa > Arthropoda > Arachnida > Araneae > Tetragnathidae > Meta > Meta bourneti. The sequence continues at coordinate 88,442,744 of OW119929.1, forward strand.
GAATGAAAAAGAGAGAGAAAAACGGTTTTGTGCTTTCTTTCCAAAAAGCGTAGATTAATGACAGATTGCGTTGGATGTGAAATTATTTGTTTGGATATATATCTTCCGTGGTCAGGGAAAAGGGGTTAAGTCAGAATGGATACTTCTCAGAATCCTAATTGGAATATTTCTTTCTCACAAATATTCAGGAAGAAAAAGAAGCATGGCATGATACAAAGAATTGCAATTCAAGATCGTCGATTCAGTTAGTTTTGATTTTAAGCATATATTATTTTTTTAATTACAATGATGCACTTGACTCTTTTGAACCCATCAAATGTCAGACAATTAGTCAGAAATTTTATTATTTTTCACTAAATTACGTTACCGATAGAAACCAATTACATTAAATTGTATACTATTTTCATTCTATTACTTCCTATTCCCCAAGTACTTCACGATACTTATCTTTAACTTTCCTCTTTTCAAGGAATTTATCAATAAATTATAAACTTTCTTATTAATTGTGATGTGGAGGTTCGCTGAAATTCAGTCGGTACTCAAGAATTGATTTGTCCGTTCCGTACCACGAATGTGGCAATGTACGTTCACTGATGCGCGTCTTATGAAATCTTTTCGAAAAAGAAACTACGGATTTTTTTATCGGAAAATTTCTCTCACCCATAGAAAGAGAGCATATCAGAGAAAACATCCCGAAGGTGGACTCAAATTCGAGAGTGATAGAGGTCAGCAGACTGACATCTCTAAACTGACCGCTGGACATTTGAGATCAATTTCATTTGATCGTAGTATTAAGGTTTTCCCTTCCTGTCAGTCACATCCCTCGGGGGCTTATCTTTAAATGTGCGGGGGCTTATCTTTAAATCACTAGGATACTTCACGAACCCGAGGTATCGTAGTGATCTATTCTTTTCCCATGGGGCTTACTGCCTCATGGGAAATTCTATTCTTTTCCCATGGGGCTATTCTTTTCCCATCGCAACTCCAGGATGCCCAAGCGATCTTTCCCTTTCTACTCCACCCTTTCTTTTCACAATTACTTGGCATCGTCTGTATTGTGTTTGGACGCAGCTTGGCCAAATATGGCCCTTGCGCCATAAACCCCAAAACCAACCCTTTCTGTCAGAAATACAAGATGGGGCGATCCTCTCTTGGTAACCTCCGTGGTCGTCTGTAGGAGGATCCATATTTTAATCCTATGCTGATCATGAACTTTTTGAAGGTGCATGACCTCACGAACTACGAACTCGGTCTAGCTCGTTTAGACTAAGTGGAATAAGGAAAACTAATGTACATGGAGAGTAATTGACATTATTTTTATATTTGACGCAATGGATATGAACAATATAAAATCAGCCGCTGTGGGATTCATTTGCAAGTTTTGCCGCAACGTTTAAATGTGCTTGATTTGAGATAAGGAGTTGCATAATATTGTTAAAAATACACGCAAGAACTCGTCGCTATAATGAAATTCTTTAGCAGTCTGATTACAGAAGACAATGGAACAGTTGGAAGATAGAAATCAGAGCAGAAAATAAAATGTGAACGAACACCAAAATAGGTTTGGAGGTTAAAAAATGGAATGCAATTCAAGTGGACGTTCAGAATCTCAGTCACTTAACTGTGGTTAAATGATTGAGATGTGTACCTTTTGTACTGTGTTGTAAATAAGAAACGTCACCAGTTAGAAGTACACGAAATACTGATTGATATTTGATTAATTTTACTGCATTTGGAGGTATAAATGTGCATATCAATGTTTATTCATTATAAATAAGGTAACAAATGTGAGTAACGACACTGCTATCAATAGATATAAACAATTAAGAAACTTTATAGGGCAGATGCCATGCGTGTACTTGGTAGTATTATTTAATGCAACTTGAAAAAAAAGAATTTTTCGTTTCTGTAGGTATAAAATTATAAATTAATGACGGATTGCATGGAATGTCATATTATTTGTTTAGCTATTTTTATTTGTATAACATTTCCTACTGCTTGGTCATTGTCAAGTTTATTATTAGCTTTTTTCTTCTAAGCTTAAAAGCTAATTAAAAACTAATTCTAAACTAAAACTGCTTAAATATTATTTAGTGTAGATTGAAAAATAATTTTGTTTCTCTAGTTATATACATTCAGTGTGCTCACATTCAGACTGTTCTGTTCTCAACTCGGTTCAAAGAAGTACTCTTTCTCACTGTTTGTAAGAAATACTGAATAAGAATTGTCAAAATTTGTTATTAGTTTAAGCGAGAAAGGCAGTTATTAAATTATTATTATTTTAGAAAATGAAGAGCTTTTCAGAATTTCGAAAATGTACGTCGGAAATTATTCCTACCAGCTATTCTGCGCCAAACTTGTAAAATGTTTGCCCTCCCTTTAGATATCTTTCAGAACAAACGCTAACATTTATTTCAATCATATCTTAAGAAAACAGTTTTGATCTCAAAAGAACCGATGTTCTTCAAATATTATTCGTCATGCGTTGGATAGGTTCCATTGGAAAAGGAACATTCTTCCGAAATGTGTAAAAACTATCTGAGAACGTACAACTTTTTTAATACACGATTATTATTTATAGGAGGTTCAAATTGAATGTCATTTTTTCTGTATTCTAATCTGATTTATTAAGAAATAAAAGTAGTTTCTTGTGTCTTTCAGAAAAATCTAATTTAGAAGAAAGAAAGGCACTGTTTTCATCGAATAGCGCTTGAATTCATAGCCATCTTATTTCATTTAGAAAGAAGAATCTTGACAGATTTTAAAAAAAAATCCATCGCAGAGTTCTGTTGAAAAGAGAGCCTGTGACGCAATAAAGCAGCCTGTTAGATTTCTGTCGCGATTTACGCTACATGTGACGCTATAACAGAAATAAAGGAAATAAAAACTACACAATAGAGAAGTTCTGAAAAGAGTTTAGAAGGGGAAAAGGGAAAAAAGAACTATCGGCGTTTGGCAAGATGCCTGAACTACTGATGCGTAATAATTTTTCGTTTTTTTTTTACTTTTCATTCCTTCTTTTAAAATAAATTTTCTTCTGTGAAGCTGAGTTTACGGGGTTTATCTTTCGACTGTGATCAGCTTTTCCGAATTGCACTATTCTCAAGTTTAATTCTTTCTGTTTGCTTCGACCAGGGGATAATAGATCTCCAGCGTCTCTTGTAACCGGAATTGATTATTTTTTACATGAACACAAAATTGATTTTACCTTGTGGGGGAAATGCACTATAATCTATTCTAGCTAGAGATAATGTTTCCAGAAAATCTTTTTTTTGGAAAAGAAATTGTATCATATTTCACTCTGTGCCAGATGTTATTTTGAGAAAAAATAAAGATAGAAAAAGGAGTAAATAACGTCGAAGATTCATGATTAATTCCAATTGTGCCGTTAAAATTGTTGATGGTTGTCATTTAAATTTGTAAAAAATTACCTATAAATTTTAAAATCTTCACATGCGCAAAAACCCTGAAATTTGGTTTTTGAGGTTAAATTTAAGTATAGATTTGACGTAAAAATTAGGTGTTGTCTTTTAAAATTATGAAATTTATGCGCAACTTAATATGAAGACGACTCCTTAACCCTCCAAGTCGTTTTGACGAAAAATTTCGTACTTAAAAATCAAACCAATTTTGATAATAACGAGATATCTCGTCATCAAGACATTGCCGATTTTTTATGATGACGAGATCAAGAGATCTGGCCAGTTTTTATGAGATATCTCGTCCATCAAGATCTAGTCAGTTTTGCTTCTGATGATATACTTCGCCTAGAAAACCACCAGGAAGGTGAATCAAATTATATGCACATTAATTTATAGACCTTATTTCCTATTGAACGATAGCTTTGAACCTACGTTACAGCGAACGATTCACGATTAAAGAGGGTTGTTTTTTTACAGCTGTATATGTTACCACTTGGTTTGGAAAACCACATTTAACCCTCTCGCTGCGTAATTTTATCAAAATAGGTTCAAAAATTGCGTATTTTTTTATTACATATTTCAAATCTACATATATTTTAGAGTTAAAATATACAAAAAAATTTTGTAAAAGAGTTTTTTTTTCAATATAGAATTAGATCATAAAAAAAAGGTTGTCGGAATATTGAAATTGAAGAGTAATCATATAAAAGCAAAATTTTGAAAATTAATCTTGGTTAAATTATGATTTATTTTATGAAATAAAAAGGTAAAACGTATATACTAATGAAAATATGCAAAATACTTACAAAACATTTATTAGAAATGAAGCATTATTAGAAATCACTATCCGCAGAGGAATCCGAGAAATTCCCATCAGTTTCGCTATAACTATCTTCAATATACTTGATATCAGAGTCAGAACTGCTATCAGTGTCGGAAATATTGTCAGGAATGTAGACATCTTCGAGCTTTGAAAAGAGCGCGCAAAATGCTGGAAAAAAATGCTTGTATATTTCGCAGAAATGTGGACATCTAAAGCCATCTGTTAACCCAGATTTGAATAAACAATTAAACATCACAGAAAAGCCAAAATGAAACCATGAATGGGGAAAATGCATCCCCGCGGAAATCGCGGGATGCGCAAAATTTGCTACTTCTACGTTGCCCGCGGAAATCGCGGGATGCGCAAATTTTGCTACTTCTACGTTGCCCGCGGAAATCGCGGGATGCGCAAATTTTGCTACTTCTACGTTGCCCGCGGAAATCGCGGGATGCGCAAATTTTGCTACTTCTACGTTGCCCGCGGAAATCGCGGGATGCGCAGCGAGAGGGTTAAAAGCACTTTCTTCTATCGAATATTTATACTAGCCAAAGAAAAAAGGGGTAGTTTGTCGTTTCTGGCCATAATTTACAGAATATCATGGAAGACCGGTATGCTTTTTTCTAACTCATTGACCATTGGTTGTGAGCATATAGCCAAAAATTGGGTCTTGACAATACCCGAAATGGATTTCAACGAGTTTTGGGTGACAAAACTGTCTCTTTTGGTCCCAAACTGTCTCTATGGATCCCAAAGCGTGGTCCAGGTGTCCGCGAAAAACATGCAATATTTCAGTAGCCAAAATAGAGAACTTCATAGAAAAAAATTAAGTTTTCCATTATTTTCTCCGATTCTCCCCTCCCTTTTATTTTCTAAAATCTAAATTTTAAGTATAGAATTTAAAATTATTCGTAGGAGACTCCAATATATATTATTGAGGGCCGCGGTAACCCGGTTGGTAGAGTTGCGGATTAGCAACCGGAAGGTTGCGAGTTCGAAACTCGATCCAACCAGAGACCGTCGCGTGCGTGGGGGCTAGTGCACGTTAAATCTGTCGTGGCCTCAAATGATCAGTGCGTTGCAAATTCAAAACCCTACCAACCCACCTCAGCCCCTTCCATATTAAGACTATATATTCCCTCAATTGATGTTCAGCCTTTTCAAAATATTTTTGAAATTATCCAACCAAAGACCTTTGAGAATGGGGGGGGGGCTGGTGTACGTTGAATCTGTCGTGGCTTCAAATGTCCTTACGATGGCTCGGTGTGGAAGTTTGGAGAGTTGGGAGTCAGATCAGGGGTGTTGATCTCGTCATCTGATCGTGATTCAAAATTATGTCATGGAATCTTCCCCTTCGGGATTCATCCCTGTCGCCAATAGCCCATTGTTGCTCCAGTGCTATGTTAATTCAACTACCCTCTTTCCCTTTGGTTCTTAAAAGGTTACGATCTAAAGCCTGTTTGCTCCGAAAAAGAATGAAAATTTACATTAGTTTCATATCTGGGCAGGACTTAATGAAAGTTCGGAAAATCGTATTGGTTCGAAAAACAGGGGGTTTATTAAAAAGAGCGTTCGACTGTAATTTCGTTTTTGTCACTCCTTTGATTCAAATTACAATATAAAAAAACCCGATCGTTTAAATCACGTTGAAAGAGGAAACCATTCGAAAATGGAAAAAATTTCCATTCCCCAGAGAATTCGAATAAATCTATTCATATATAATCGTCTTTTCGGAAAACACGATTGACAACAACGATTATCTTCTTATCTCGATTTTTGCTTCCACTTCTGAATATGCAAGATCAATGTAGTCGGGCTAATCCCTGCATTCATGTTTACTTTCTCATTTGTATGAGTATTTTGTAACAATCATTCATTGTTTATTTGATAACTAGGTATTCACGTGCAGAATTATGTATCTTAAGCTGATAACATAGACATATAAATTATGGAGACAATTACTGAAGGATTTCTTGAGGTTTAATCTCGCATCATTGCTATTTGTGTGAATCCTCGAATTTCTACTCATCATTTCCGAATTCCTTCGATACTTATAGATATATGCGTCAACTTTTCTTGTGCAGCATTTTTGATTTTGCTTTTTTGATAGCATCATGGTTTCAGAGATTTAAAATGCTGTTTTGTAATTTCTATGAAATCTCCAAAGTATATTGTCCTGCTCATGAATGAAATATTAAGGTCACGAACCTTATACTAATGCCAATATTATGTTTTAAAGTACTATTTCGAAATGTACTGTTTTCTACGATAAATAACTAATGCCTTACAATCAGTTTCATCTTTTGGAATTTATTTGCATGTAATAAATGTTATATTTTAATGGTAGTTATTTTATGTTTATAACTGTTTTTATTTTGAGGTTTATTCTCTCTAATATCTATAGAACTGAGAGAAGCTTCATCGTATATTCCCGCTTTAACCAAGAAATATCTATACAATAAAAAATCCAAATACCACTCACTATAACTGATCACTGTATCTCAAGAGCAAGGCCTAGGAAAGCAGAATTGGCGTCTATCTGTCTTTCTGTCTGTTCTCTATACAAATCTACACCGTTTGACCAATCCACACCAAATTTGGTACACCTATACTTTAGAATCCTGCGGGTAAAGTAAGCTACATATTAACCCCCGTTCTATTTGTTCTAAGTGTGCAGAGGGGACTAAAAACAATTCGAAATCCCCATAGGAATAGCATTGTGTATATAACGATTGCTGTACACTACTCAGTTTGTTTTACCAGTATTGATAAAAAACAAATTTTCCAAAAAATTGTTTAACCAGTATTGATTCCAAAACAAATTAAATTGTAATATTTATATTGGAATTTATTTGTTATTTCTTCCCGTAATATTAATAATTTATAAATATTAAATTGATGAAAAAAGAATATTGAAAGTGTTTAATTTGACTTAACTTTCATTTTGTAATGGAACACGAAAAGCCCAAACGAAAAATTAAACTGTAATATTTATATTGGAATTTATATTTAATTGTAAAACAAATTAAATTGTAATATTTATATTGGAATTTATTTGTTATTTCTTCCCGTAATATTAATAATTTATAAATATTAAATTGATGAAAAAAGAATATTGAAAGTGTTTAATTTGACTTAACTTTCATTTTGTAATGGAACACGAAAAGCCCAAACGAAAAATTCATTGATCTAATAGCGTAATTTTGCTATTCGGTATCTGGCAACGCAAGAGAACTAATGTTTTATTTTATAAATTTGATTTAGAATTCCGTGTTGTGTACTTGAGTTGACAGCGAAATGTTGTGGTCATATTTGAGCATTTCTAAATTTCAAAAATCATTATCTTTATTAGTATCTTTCACATATCGCAGCTTGGCCCTTGTGCAATAAACATAAAACCAACAAACCTTCAGATTGAGAAAATCGTTTGCATTATAGAATTATTTTTGAATGGACTAAGATACGTATTCAAGAATAACGTTTTCATGAAATAACATTCGACTTTCTTATGTTACGAATGAAAAGAGATAAATTGTTTATTTAATTGTTATTTCTCCACAGAAAAATAATATCCGATTACAGAGACCAAAAAATGTATAAAAACAAATGCAAGGAAAAGACGTTCAAAAATACAGTTAGATATGAGATTAAACAAAACACTTGATTGAAGCAGATTTCTTTTTGAATTGAAATCATTCAAAAAATGTATCAACCTCCGAGAAAGAATTATATAGTTTAAAAAATATATTTGTAGCAAAATTGTGTTAATGCTTTCTTTTTTAAAGGCTTAACAAAAAATAATTTAGTTTCTGGTGAAGTTAAAATAAATACACAAAATTAAAAAGGGCGAATCCATTTTGTTGTGTAGGAAGTTGTAAAGTTTATTCAAACAATATTTCTAGAGCTTCAAAGTAAGGAAACCGAAATGATTTCGTAATTTAGAAGTATGTACAAAGGGTCATGAGTATTATTTCTACGATTTTGTTCCTGCAGCAACCAATTACTGCTTAATTATTTAATTAGCAATATGGTTCCCATATTATTTTCCTTTTGGAAGATTCCATTTGTTCTTTCCTTGAAATAGAATCCTTTGGAAATATTCTATCAGTTAAGAAGGTCAAAATTGGTTAGAAATCATTCAGGGAAGACTGCAAGGTGGAATAATACGGTAGGTAGGTATTTTAATTAACGTCACACTGGAGCAACACAACGGGCTATTGGTGACGGTCCGGGATCAAACCCGAAGGGAAAGGTGGGATAATACGGATGAACCTCGAAGAGGGTTAATCCTTCACTCATAGGAAAAATTACCACACCCACAAGAAATTAATTTCATTAAAAGCTCAAACTTGCATATGGTATATGTCTCATTCAGTAGAATTGTTAAAATATAGTAACTTCTCTTTTAAGAGTAAACAATAATCGTCAATAAAGTGCTGCATAGCTCAAAGGCTATATCCGAGATAGAAACTTTCAAACGGGGATTTGTTTTGATTAGTCCACCCTAGATTTTGTCGAAGTCCGTCTGAGGCGTCAACACGTCAACTACAAAATGCGTACTACAAACAATGCTTGAACTTCACTGACCCGAAACAAACTTGCTAAAAGCCAACAGAGACCAACGGTGGTATCCTTCAGAAGTTCGTGTGGGTTACCCCAAACAGATCTTTGTTGTTCCAGTCTCTTTAGCAGGAGTGAATTATCGGTTGAAACATTAGAACCAAGTCCAGCGAATTATGAGGCCTCCTCGTTTGCGGCGTCGAGCGATTTGAAGTAGCCATTCACTTCAACTTGAAATCAGCCTCGAATGAAGCTTGCATTGTTGCCCACATAAAAAAGCGTTATCTGGAATCCACTTAACGCCATTGAGGTTTATAGCCGCTGAGAAGTCATTCCTTGAGCAAAGGAGGCACCTTCATAAATTTTAGATGCATCCCCACTTAGAAGTCGCTGCGGAGGAACCCATAAGAATTGAGTGCCCAGGAGAGACGCTTTACGAGGGGTATCAGTTTCGCAGCCAGTCGAACAAGGCGGTGCCATCTCGACGAAACAGCCCTTGTTTCTTAGGTTTGTTGCATTTGTCTGGTTTAAGACCTCGTATAAGTTTTAGAGGCGACCTCAGTCTTTTATTCGCTCATGGCCTAGGAAGAAATTTCCGATCTAGGGCCTCCTAAGACCTCTAATAACAACCTCGAAAATATTGACAAGGAACAACTACGTTGGAGATCCGAGAGTTCTGTCTCAAACATATCTGCACTCTACAAGGATACGAAAAGAGATTTGCATAACTTATTTGGGTTAATCCTCTGACAAGAAATTTCCGGTCTAGGCTGCCCTAAGGTCTCTAACGCAACCTTTAAAATATTGACAATGAACAACTCTGCGTTAGGTATCCCAGGATTATCACAATCATAGCTTCACTTGCCGGAGATACAAAGAGAGATGAAATTTGCATTAAATTGGGTTAACTCTGAGTAGAAACAAAAAAAATCCGATCTAGGACTTCTCCTAAGACCTCTAATAACACATCCTCAAATATATTAACAATGAACAACTGCGTTTAGAGATCCTAGAATTTTGTCTTAATCAGCTTCCTACCGAAATATATTCGAAGAGAAATATGCGTAACTTAATTTTGTTCATTCTCTGAGAAGAGAATGAACAAAATCCGATCTAGGTCCCCTAAGATCTCTAACAGAACTTCGTAAACATTGGCAATAAACAACTGTGATTTTTTTTCTCTTATGCCTAACCAATTGAACATTACTCATTATAGCACAAGGGCATATTTGTGAATCACATTGTGTACCACATGGGGGTTTGGTGCATATTCCACCTAACTTACATACCACACATTCTAGGCACAACCCACACGTTTATAGAGAGGCCATACATTCATTCCAGACGGACATCCATGCCTTCCCCTGATTCGAAGCAGAAACCTTTCGATACAGAACCCAGCACCTTGACCACTAGACCGATTAATCGGCTAGTGGTCAAGGTGCTGACTTCTGTGTTATTTAGTGGTCAGAGTGCTAGTTACAGATCCCAGAATTCTGTCTCAGTCATAGCTTCACTTATCAAAGATGCTAGAAGAGATGAGGATGTGCATATTTTAATTCGGTTAACTCTCTAAGGGTCATGCATGCAATATTCCATCATGCAACATCCACTTTTAACTGCATGGCTTCAAACCAGTTTTAGACTTTTAACCAATATTTTTGGGATTCTTTCAGACAATATATCATCACCAATTAGTCATCAGGTGTGTTGTAGGGTAAAAACAATAGTATATTACATTGAATTCCCTTGGCGCTCAGAGGATTCAACGTGTCTTGTGAATCATGAATGATAAAAGGTACCGTCCATGATATAAATTTGAATATGTTAGATTCTATAGTTACCTAATGGGAGTGGTTGTTTTTTACGACGGTAAGGTCATATTTGGCCACACCAAACACGAGACAAACAGCGTTAAGTAATGGACATCACACGAAGAGTTTTACTGACGCAGAAGAGAAATACACCCAAGGAGGAATCGAACCTCCGCCGCCTACAGTTCCCAGGTCTCCAGGCAGCGGGCAAACCTACTGAGCCACGGCAGCCCTTGTTGGTTAGTTGTTTTGGGGCTTTATGGCACAAGGCCTGACGCAAGACGTAGTACAATATCAAGTAATAGACACACAATTAAAGTTTAATTGACACAGAAGAGAGAAATCCACCCAGGGAGGAATGCACCTGGCAGGAATCGAACCTGCGCCGCCTACAACTCGAAGGTTGCTATCGCAGTGGACATACCCTTTGAGCCACGATGGCCCCTCAGCCCTTGTTGGAGATGATGTAAACAACAAGGTGTGGTTTATTTTGTCACTCTGTGGTCAGTTTTTGTTTCACGAGGGCTAATTAGATTATGATTGGCAACATATAATTGTTCCGTATTTACCTGTTGGTGATGGATTGAGCACCACATAAGAATTCCGTAATAACGTGATAAGAGTAAACTAATAACCTGGTTTTCAAACGGGATATAGGATGAGTGACACGTGAGAGTTCCGTCATGTTCTCAATCTGAAATTTTGGGATGAACATCCTTATACTCACGCAAAATTTATATTTTTATACTCCAAACAATGATAAGGTCGTTTTATGGATCATCCATGAGATAATCGAAAATTGCTGATCCCGTACTCACAATTCTAAAAGGGTTGTGTGAATGTTCTTCGATCAGACACGAAAGAAATTTAGTTGAAAATATGAACAATATATGAAAATTGTAATATTGAACGTCGAACATATACGGGATTATTCTTGTGATAGCTATCAGTTGCTTAGAAGTGCCAGGAATTTCGGGGAATAATGGGACCAGGAAAATGAACAGAGAGAATGGTTGATGTGAATTCTGAGTGTGGCCTATTTAAGTTTCTACGATATTAATCGATTTGTAATTTTTCTCTACACGATTGTTTATAGCAATAATATTTTGAAGCTTCTTAATCAAAATATGGTGTGTTTCTCCTCACCTACAAACAAAAAAATACTTTTAAAAATTGAACTTAAAATTTGTAAATAACCGAAACAAAATTACGTTGCACGAACAACCCAATTTTGACATTTAATGAAACAGAATTAACAATAAACCTGCTTCGAAGTAAAAATTCGATTGATTATTAATTAATAAAGCATGGCTTGAACGTAAAATATTTCAACACGAATAACTTCAATTATGACGTAGGACTAATTTTAGGGTTAAAAAAATTGAATTTGTTTACAAACACTTTGATTCCAATACGACGATGAATTCGAACTTTTATGCTGATTTATTTATCATCTTCATCCTCGCTTCTCCATTGTTCATTTACATCACTAAGCACGAATCCATGTCACAGTTTTTTCCCCCGGATGATAAGTTATTAGATGAAAAAAATCACGCGCGGAACAAAACGCTTAGCACTCATTTGTCGCGAGACATTTGTCGCTCGGAAGTCAAGTGCAGTTGATGCAGGACGCGCTCTTTAACGATGACTACTCTGCCTGTTGTACGACCTCTTCTCAGGTTTTCCTGCTATTGTTGAGCAGAGACCGTGAATTTTGACACCAGAGAACAGGTCTCGTTGGGAACTTTGGATTCGAAAGTGGGTTTATAAGCGAAGTGCGTGAGATCTTGATCTGGATTTAAGTCAAAATGACGCGTCGTCGTAACTTGTCTGATTGACGGAAGGCCTTAATTCTCTGCCGTGAAGTCAATCGAGGATGCGAATTCGGAAAGTTGCTTCTCGAATTTTTTTTTATTTCGAAATGTAAATTGAAGTACTTATCTGCTCGATTTGTCGTTTTGAAATCAGTGTTCATGTTTCTTCCTCGTTATATTATTTATAGAAGTTATAGGCCCGGTTGGGGGAGAAGAGTAACGAACTAGCAACCGGAGGTTTGCGAGTTCGAATCCAACCAAAGACCGCCGTGTACAAAGGGGGATGGTGCACGTTAAATCTGTCGTGACCTTAAATGTCCTCACATTGGCGTGATGTGGAAGTTTGGAGAGGGGGGTGCCAGCTCAGGTGTGACCTCGTCTTCTGACCGCCAGTTCAAAATTACGTGGTGTTGTCCTCGGATCTTTCCCTTCCGGTTTGATCCCGGACCGTCGCCAATAGATTCTTGTGTTAGCTTATAGAAATTATATTTTTCATTTTACCTCTATGCTGAATAGAGTTTCGAGGGTGAAAATGTGTGAAGACCTATCACCGAATATTAATGTATTTTGCATAACAAAAATATTTTTTGTTATGCAAAATACATTAATATTCGGTGCAAAATATGTATTTTGTATAACAAAATTATTTTAGATTTTTGAAGAGGTAGTGAGACCCAATGTCTCAACACTCATCCAGAGCATTTCTAGACATCAGGTTATTCGATTGAAAGAATATATAGTGTTGATATAGAATGAGGTGCGTATGTAGGTAGTCGAATTGGAGTAACAAACACAACGGTCCGGGATCAATCCTGATGGGAAAGATCCGAGGACAACACCTCGCCATTTTCAACCACTGTCAGATGACGAGCTGAACACTTGAGATGGAGAGTTTGTATGCTCTCCACACTTCAAACTTCCGCACCACATCAACGTGAGGATATTTGAGACTGCGACATATTTAACATGCACCAGCCCCCAAGTAAACGACGATTTTTGTTTGACTCGAGTTTCGAACTCACGACTCTTGTTGCTAATCCGCGACTTTACCAACTGGGTTACTGCGGCCTTGCATGAGGTGGGACAAGTGGGATTCTTAATTTTCAAAGTTCATTCAGAACCAATAACTACTCTGTTCCAGCAATTTTTAAAAATTTCGTATTTTTACCACACATTCCCAGACTTTATTAAAAGTGTTTTTTATTTGATTAAAAGTACCATGATATAATTATTAAAAAAATACTTTCCTATGGTATTTCATGGGGTCGCACTGGCCCCATGTGGGGCAAGAGCATCCAATTTCATTCATGTTCTACTTTGGTCTGGAAATATTCCCTGCCGAAATTGAAACTCTCGCGCTGGAACTATTCTATAAGATTCTTTTAAGCATTTCCAGCAGGTGGCATCCCCTACTTTAATCACCAGACACGTTTTATATACAGTCAAATCACTTTACCCCACGATCGCACCTGCTCCATCTCACCCTATTACTTACATTTGTATACCTAGCCTTAATTATTTCAAGGAAATAGGAGATGGCAGACTAACCACCCCTGAAAAGGTTGAGTCTATTTCATGGTCAGAAAAATACTGTTGGGAGGGTAAAAAATACTCAATTTTCCACTAGAAATAAGGCCTGGTAATCAAGAGCTCTAACTGATAACACAACGATATTTAAATAGTTAAAACTATTCTATGACTCTTAAGCATTTCCAGCAGCGCGTTTTATATTCAGTCGATCCACTTACCCACGACCGCACCTGCTCTACCTCACCCTATCTATACATATTATAAAGCAGAGTTGGCATCTGTCTGTTCTCTATACAAATCTATACCGTTTAACCGATCCACACCAAATCTGGTTGACTTATTCTTTGGAATCCTGCGGGTAATGTAGGCATATACTATTAACCCCCGTTTTATTTGTCTTGGGTGTGCAGAGGGGTATAACGTCCCGTCCATCCTAGATAGAGCAGTTGCTAGGAGGCGCTCTCTCCCGGTCTGGCTGTGCAGATGACGTCAGAGTAAACATCTACAGGAGTGCCTCTCAAGATGACCTTGACCCATCTTTATTAGGGTTATTGTAGATAAGTTGCAGGGTATTCTTTCGCGAAATTTCCTAAAGCTTGCGCTCGCTTATTTTTTTCTCTGTTTGCATTTTCTGACAAAAGTGATTTATTGGATCACATACAATCGACGTTTAACCAATTAAACCCAAGCAGCGCCGAGTAAATTCAGCTAGTCACTTATATACCTAGCCTAACACTACAAACGTAAAAACCCATTCAAAAGTGGGATTTATTTACCCAATCTAATCTCTGGGACGTATAAGCCCATTAGGCCCGATAGGGTTAAAGGGCAGTGTCAGGAGAAAATAAAAAAGCTGTATACACAAAACCTACAGTCAAATGTGAAGAAAAGAATAGCTTGAATTATTTTTGTTTGTTTCAGTTAACCTTTGCTTAGAGAGAGAAACTACCCCAAAAATCTCTAAAAGTTTTCCTCATCGTTAAAAAAGATTCCAAATTTATATTCTACGTGTGTAAATTTATGTGCATTTCTTTTGTGCGTTTCACATTCAGCGTTATTTTGCTTTTCAAACTTGCGATCCCGCATCAATTTCGAGACAGCTGGAGAAAAAGGGTTTTCAAAGAAATTTATCATAAAAATATGGCATCGGGTCATCTTTGAAAGAGGGAAACACATCTACCTCCTGAAAGATATATTCCATCGATTTACTTTATAATACACTAAATCAGTATTTCTAAGACATTCGCGAATCGCATATATCCCAGAGTTTCTAACTTATCTTGCATGCCCCTCTTAGGATTTATCCAGACTTGGCCGAGTTTCCCATCAGGAGGTACAGTTCTTTGAGTCGCGTAAAGGACAATTTTAAAACTTGGATGAATAAGGATCGAAAGTTTTCCCAACTTTAGTGTAAAATTCAGACTTAAAAAACTAAATCTCAAAGGGAAAATAAATTTCTTTTTCATCTACAAGTTTGTTTTCCGTCTCTGCTAAAAGATTTCTGGCATAATCCAATTTTGGCTCAACTTCACATTGGGGCCGCGGTAACTCAGTTAGAAGAGTAACATCGGATTAGCAACCGGAGGGTTGCGAGTTCGAAACTCGATCCAACCAAAGACCGTCGTGTACTTGGGGCTGGTGCTCGTTAAATCTGTCGTGGTCTCATGTCCTCACGTTGGCATGGTGTAGAAATTTGGAGAGTGGGATGTCAGCTAAGGTATTGATCTCGTCGTCTGACCGTGGTTCAAAATTTCGAAGTGTTGTACTCGGATTTTTCAATTCGGGATTGATCCCGGACCGTCGCCAATTTCCCGTTGTGTTGCTCCAGTGCGAATTTAGTTGACTACTTACCTACCAAAGGTCATATTGCAATACAATGTTTGGTACAGAAGCACCATTAACAATAGACATGATTGAGCACATGTTCTTACTTTTTGGAAGTGAAATTGTAGAATTTTTTGACTTTCTTTGCAATCCTCCAAAATATTAGTGTGGCCTCGCTAAAAGTTACTTTTTTGTACCCTATAATGTATTATTTTCTCTTACAGGAGATGGCCCTCCTTGTACCTTTGCTAACGAGAGGATGACCAAACCAGTTTTGGTAAGTTTATAATATAATTTTGTAAAAGGTATCTTGTAAAACATATTGCAACTTTTAATTGAATTCGAAATTCCTCTCTAAATTTTAGCTGTGCAAATAAAATCTTTGTTAGCTTTGTAATGATAACAAACTCATTAGTTTTTATTATTTCACATTAGTTTTTATTACATTTATCACATTAGTTTTTATTACTCACATTATTGATAAATTTGTGAGATTGTCACCCCTAACTGCAACCGAGAGACAATAGTGGGGGGGGGGGGGTTGGGAGAAAAAGTGCGCTGAAAAAGAGGGTCTTCCTGTTTGTGCTCGAGGGAGGGTGATTGGTGCTGTCCCCTGCTCCGTTATGTTAAGCTTACCTGCTTATAAATAATATCTTTTCTTTATGTTGCAATCTTCTCGCTACTGTAGAAATAAACGTGCTGTCCTCAGAAAGCTTGGTTTTTAATCTTATGCCAATTCGTCAAATAATTAACCAAAATAATCCAACAAAATTATTACAAATTTTCGATGTCCTGGGTCTTGCTTCAACTCCAGATAATACCAGAATCCCAGAAAAATACCTTAAGTTAAACAGCGGTTGCTTTAATCATTAAATATTTTGATAACTGTATTGTTATGCTTGAAAGGAATGCAATATCTTGGGGAGAAATTTTACTAGTACTTTTGTAACTAGTAATTTTACTAGTTTACCATGGTTTAGTAGGTTTTCTCACTAAGCTAGCAACCTGCGAGTTGTAGACGGTGCAGGTCCGATTCTTGTAATTTACCCTGGATGTATTTCTCTGTTCTGTATCAGTTATCCTTTCCTTGTGTGTGTATGGTCATCGCTTGACCTTATCGTCTTAGATTTGGCGCATCATGTCTAATATAGCCATTACGCCATAAAACCCTATCAACCTATTGTGGATCAATATTAAAAATGGGTGAAAATGTAATTACAGAAATTCACTTTTTTGGTGTGGAAAGGGTCATTCTACGTGATGGTAACATTACGTAGAATCACCCTTTCCACACCAAAAAAGTTAATTTCTGTAATTACATTTTCACCCCTTTTTAATATTGATCCACAATTCTAGTTTTTTAAACATTAGCAAACAGGTATTTACACACATGTCCAAAAATTACGGATTATTGTAAGTTCGTATCAAGCAAGATCACCAAATCTCAATCCAATAAAGCAAACTCGGGATGCTTTCGGATGTCGCAATTCAGCCTGCACAAGGCCGTTAAGGACCGCACAAGACGTGTGGATCTCAGACTTACAGTATGGAGCGAATGGGATCCTTGTTACAAGAACTCGTGGGCAGCTTTGAGGAAAGCAATGTCTGTACGATGCGAGGCCTGCATTCGGGTCAGAGGTCACCCCATTCCCTATTAGGTTGTTTCAGAGCAAAAAAATGTTTATCCCAATAATTAAAAGGGCCGCGGTAGCCCGGTTGGAAGAGTAACGAACTCGCAGCCGAAGGGTTGCGAGTTCGAATCCAACCAAGGACCATCGTGAACAAAGGGAGCTGTTAAATCTGCCCTGGTCTCAAATGTCCTCATGTTGGCGTGGTGTGGAAGTTTGGAGAGGGGGTGCCAGCTCAGGTGTGACCTCGTCATCTGACCGTGATTCAAAATTACGCGGTGTTGACCTAGGATCTTTCCATTGGGGTTTGATCCCGAACTTCGCCAATAGGCCATTGTGTTGCTCCAGTGCGACGTTAATTAAGATACCAACCAATAATTAAAACGTAATGTGTTCACCTAAGCATTTTTTTTTTCATTTCTTTAGTTCCCCGTAGTACTGAGGCATGTGGGTGTTATTTTATTCCATATATTGCTTGCTATATAGCTTGTGGAATATTCGTCATTTAATCCTCCTGGTGGTTGCCTGGACGAGGTGTCTGGCCATTAGCAACAGTGACCAGATCCTTATGGACGAGATATATCTGATGTCCTATCTCAGGTCTGACCACTTATCTCATCGTTAAAATAAAGATGACCACATCTTGATCCCGTCATCATCAGATAAAATTCGGTGATATCTTGATAACGAGACATCTCGCCATAACAAAGTTGGCAAGATCTTTATGGACGAAATATCTCGTCGAAACCACTTAGAGGAGGTTCTTTGATGCATGTACTTCGCAAGGGATTCATCTCAAATTCCATTATGCTTAATTTTTGGGCATGTGAATATATCAAATAGGATCATATATAGGCCAAATAGGTATTTTTCAATATTTCAAAACAGAAATAACAATTTCTAGATTTTTCAAAAACTTTCTCAAATATTTAACTTGAATTTCTGCAGTTCAGTTTTTTCACAAAAATCCTCACCCTCTTTTGGTGCGTGATAAATTAATATTGAGGCGCATCAATAATTTATAAACACTCGCAAATCTCCAAACTGGCGTTTACAGATACCCATCCCTCATACATCATTGCGCCCTGATCTGCAATTTTTCCTCTCCCAATTTACGAATGCATTATCGCATGATCAATGTATCGATCACAAATCGATTCTGTCACCAGAAACGCTACCGAAATACACAAAAAAAAATCCGCGCACATCCAGATGATCCATTCCTTACCCCGATGCAGGAACTCTCCCGAATCCCGGAAAATATTCGTCTGTCACTTTCGTGTCATTTCTCCTGGGAATGATATAAAGTGGAGGGGACAATTGCTTTCAATTTTATAAACGAAGAAGGGGGCCGGGGCAGTTTATCACGCGCCCCATGTCCCCCGGGACAGTCAGTTTGGAGCAGCGTAAGCGATCCTTGGCTTTTGAATCGCGACCTTCGCCCGAAAGCGCCAAGGGAATAGAGTTACCGGAAATTTCCGGTAATCTCGAGACATGCCGAGAGAAAGAAAATAGCTTCATGCATTATTCTCGAGGGTCTTTGGGGTTTCGGCTTTCCGATCAATAATTCGCCTTTATCTGGTTTTGCTTATCCCTCGGCAGTGTGTTGGGGAAAAATGACTGCTTGATTAAATGTACATAGAGCGAGTCTTGCTTAGTTTATTGGAAAAGCTAATAAGGAAAAAACGTCGTTTTGATTTTGAGTGTTGTGTGAAAGTACAGTTAATGATATTAAATGATGCAAGTGGGTAGAAAGGGAGCAGTGGTATTTCGTAGAAACACGTTAATTGACGAAAGAAATATTTTTATTGCTAAGCTGTTTAAAGATAGGGCAAAAAATAAAAATTATAAGTATGATGATATAGTGTTGTAGTATATCTTTTAAAACACAGCTTCCCAAAACTTTTTTTAAAGACAATTTCCTTAGGGCGCCTCTTCCTCTGGAAAACTCGCAACTAATAATAAATTATAAATGTAGTTGTGTTTATAATTTTTGAATTTTACCAAAATATTTATGTAGTCGTGTAATTTTGGAATTTCAAAAGGGCTACTTTAGAAGTAAAATAGCGTGAATCTGAAAATATAAAGCTATTTATTAAAATGAAATAACAAAAAATAAATTGCAAATAAACACTAGATTACTCAGTAGTATCGTAATTAGTATCAATCAAGTCAGTAAAATTAAAAGTAATCGCTAATGAGTAGGATAAGCCTTGCGTTGTGCTACCAATTTATCTATATTGGTAAGTAGACCGGTAGTTGAATTAACGTCACTCTCTGGGGCAACACAATGGGATATTGGCGACGGTCCGGGATCAATCCTGAAGGGAAAGATCCATGGAAAACGCCTCGTAGTTTTGAACTACGGTCAGATGACGAGGTCAACGCCTGAGTTGGCACCTCACTCTCCAAACTTCCACACCACGCCAGCGTAAGGACATTTTGTGCCACGACAGATTTAACTTGCACCAGTCCTTGGCTGGTACTCGCAATCCTCCGGTTGCTAATCCGTTTGGTTCCAACTGGGACCTTGGCCCTATTGTTAATAATTAGTATCAATCAAATCAGTAAAATTTAAAATAATCACTAATAAAGAAGAAAAAGCCTGTTGTGCTTTCAATCTGTCTATATTATTAGGTAGGTATTTAAATTAACGTAACAGGCCATTGACGGCAGTCCGGTATCAATCCCGAAGGGAAATCCGAGGACAACACCACTTAATTTGAACCACGGTTAGATGTCGAGGTCAACATCTGCGCTGACACCCCACTCTCCAAACTTCCACACCATTCCAACGTGAGGACATTTGAGTCCACGACAGATTTAAAGTGCATCAACCCCCACTTGCACGACGGTCTTTTGGTTAGATCGAGTTTCGAACTAGCAACCCGCCGGTTGCTAATCTGCTACTTTCCCAACCACCGGGCATAGGAAACAGGAAATTTCGTATGATGACGTCATTAATCAATAGTTCTCGCAGAGTTCAAACCTTCAAGGAGATAGTTTTTCATGCTGTTTCAGGGTCTTATTTTGACACACACACACACACACACACACACACACACACACACACACACACACACACACACACACACACACACACACACACACACACACACACACACACACACACACACACACACACACACACACACACACACACACACACACACACACACACACACACACACACACACACACACACACACACACACACACACACACACACACACACACACACACACACACACACACACACACACACACACACACACACACACACACACACACACACACACACACACACACACACACACACACACACACACACACACACACACACACACACACACACACACACACACACACACACACACACACACACACACACACACACACACACACACACACACACACACACACACACACACACACACACACACACACACACACACACACACACACACACACACACACACACACACACACACACACACACACACACACACACACACACACACACACACACACACACACACACACACACACACACACACACACACACACACACACACACACACACACACACACACACACACACACACACACACACACACACACACACACACACACACACACACACACACACACACACACACACACACACACACACACACACACACACACACACACACACACACACACACACACACACACACACACACACACACACACACACACACACACACACACACACACACACACACACACACACACACACACACACACACACACACACACACACACACACACACACACAGCTTACTCCTTGAAAGAGAATTAAACCATCTTCTAAATGGCAGACGAAGATGGATTGGAAAACACGCTGGAAGATTTCAAAAGCGTGGGGAGTTAACGCACATGCCCCTGGAAAAGTGATGAAATGTGATTTGAAAATTACCATTCACGTCTGGGTCTGGATTTAGTCGGCCCTGAGATGTCTAACTGTCTTTTAATCCATATCGGAATTAAAAGGATAATTTGTGTGAAGTTAATATGCGGCTGAAATATTTGAAAGCTTTTAAGATCTTGGAAAGCTCAAAATACAAGAAACCCTTTGAACGACAGTGACTTAGCATCTATGGAAGTCCAAAAGACTGGCATTGCATCCTCTAAAAAATTAAAATTTACATATAAAAATTGATAAACTCATACGCAAAAATGGCGATTTTGTAAACGTGAATCTGACTCAGATGTCAGTTTCTATTTAACCACGTCCTTCGTTTTCACCGCTGATAGCCAACCAGAGACTTAATGTCTTTTATCCTCATAGTTCCTTATTATGATTACTTAATGGTGTCTGTCATGCGTAATATTAATACCTTCAATACAGATTCTTCTCAACGGACCACCGTAGCCCGGTTGGAAGAGTAGCGGATTAGTAACCGGAAAGTTGCGAGTTCGAATCCAACCAAATGCGTTCGTTTAATAAGAGGGGGGGGGGGCATTTCAATTAACGTCACACTGGAGCAACACAACGGGCTATTGGTGACGGTCCGGGATCAATCCCAAAGGGAAAGATCCGAGGACAACACCACGTAATTTTGAACCACGGTCAGATGTCGAGGTCACCTGCACTCTTCAAACTTGCACATCACGTCAACGTGAGGACATTTGAGGCCACGACAGATTTAATGAGCACCAGTCCCCTCTATACATGACGGTCTTTGTATTCAATCCAATTCAGCCAATTAATCCCGCAACCTGTATTTGTGTGTGTGCCGTTACACCGTTCATCATCTCTGTATCGTTATCTAATCTAGAAGAGTTTCACACCGATGCCTGATTTGACAGGTCAAGCTTTGACGAAACCTCCGCTGGCTATAGGCTGTTGACCTACCTACATCGAGCCTATACTCTGGGGTCAGACAGACGCTCTGTAGGTAGGTCACAACTCTCTTTTTCAGGTGAGGTTTTCACCACTCCGCGATCTAAATATAATTTTACCTTCATTGTTGACACTGCGTGTCCCCGGGCAACCATAACAACCCTTGGAGGGGTCGGTCTGTGTCTTGTCGGTAGCTTGTTATTTCAGAGTTTTGCTGACACATGGCTTGGGACCTCGTTATTTTCGTAAAGCCCGGGCGATGAGTCAAAGGGAACTTTGCCTCCGGATTTAACCTACAAAGCGGCTTGTCACAAAGTTCTAAAACCGTGGGCATTTTTTTCTTTACTCCGTGGATTATGATTAGTATGCGTCGAGAAGAATCCTTAGTTGTTTGGTCAGTGAATTGTTAAAGCGGTTGTTGGATTTTGGAACGCACGTGGATGTCGGGCACGTGGTTGGCCCACGGGTGGACTGAGCCATCCGCGATACGTATTTAACCGTCCTGGTGTTTGTCTTGACGAGGTCATTAGCAAAACTGATCTGATCCTGATGAACGAGATATCTCGTCGTTAGAAGGAAACTGACCAG
Source organism: Meta bourneti (assembly GCA_933210815.1). Classification (NCBI taxonomy): domain Eukaryota; kingdom Metazoa; phylum Arthropoda; class Arachnida; order Araneae; family Tetragnathidae; genus Meta; species Meta bourneti. Next base: position 88,465,632 of record OW119929.1, read on the forward strand.
ATCTTAATCTCGTCATCATAAAAAAGTATCGGACATATCTCGATAACGAGATATCTCATCATTAACAAAGTTGGTTAGATCTTGATGAACGAGATATCTCGTCGAAACAACTTCGAGGTTTAAAGCTCAAAATTATAATTCAAGACTACACAAAAGCAAGTTTGTGTGCTGTCATTAATTTATCCAATTAATCGAAATTTCGTTAATTGGAAGTTCCGTAATTTAGTTTCACAGGCTTTCAGGGCAGTACCAGGTAAATGAAAGTCCTCGTGATGTAAAAGTATGTGTAATTATGTATTTCAAGTATTCAATGTGTTAAATGTTTAGGTAGGTAAATTAATAAGCACTGAAGCAACACAACGTGCTATTTGCGACGGTCCGAGATCAATCCCGAAGGGAAAGATCTGATGAGAAAACCTCGTAAATTTGAACCACGGTCAGACGACGAGAACGATGTCCGAACTGGCACCCCACTCTCCAAACTTACACACCATGCCAAAGTGTGCCATTTGAAGCCACAACAGACTTAACATGCACTAGCTCCTACGTACACGACTGTCTTCGGAACTCGCAATCCTCCGGTTGCTAATCCACGACACTACCAACTGTTCTACCGCTTGCCCATGAACACATCCCAAGAGAAAATAAAAATTTTCAAGAATCCTAGGTTAAGTAATGAACTCAGATATAATTCTTCGTTCATTATACTTCACTTTTACCCATTTCATATTTTCGAGGGGCCGTCGTGGCTCAGTGGCTAAGCCCACTGCGCTAGCAACCTTCGAGTTGTAGGCGGCACATGTTCGATTCCTGTCAGGATTATTCCCCCCCCTGGGTCATGGGATTATTTCTCTCTTCTGTGTCAGTAAAAAATTCATTGTGTGTCTATTACATGATATTGTATATCTTGTGCCTGGCGCAGCATGGCCAAATATGGCCCTTGCGCCATAAAACCTCGAAACCAACCAACTCTCTTCTGTGGCAGTAAAACTTTTATTGTGTGCGTTTGTCTATTGTGTATCTTGTGTCTTGCACAGCATGGCCAAATATGGCCAATGCGCCATAAAACCACAAAACAACCAACGAATCATATTTTCGAACCGCATGGCTCAGAAGTTATGGACTTGCTTGGATGCCTCATAAACTTCAAGATAAAAATAGAAACGAGAGACCATATTTTCAGTCGGGTCCGACTGTCTTTTCACTTGCCACCGAGGGTACGGAAGGAGTACCCGATGAAGAGTCCACGCGCAGAAACGTTCGTCCAACTGGAACAAAAACCAGTAATTGAACCACTTTCAGATAGATGAGCGGTCGAAGAAAAGAAGCAGTGGTGATGTCACCAATTTGTGATGATTGCTTCCAATTTTACGAGTTTGTCCTCAGAGGGTTGTGACACAATCACCCGACTGGGCAGACATAAATGGTAAGACAGCGATGGTTCCAGACGTTGGATTGATTTACCCTGATAAGAAGCAGAAGGGCAGGAAAACCCGTACAAGGCTCCTGTGCGCAGTTAGTCGAAATGTTAACGCGGAATGGTCGTGATTGTATCGCTGTTCGCGAAGAACGACGTGCAATTCATCAATTAGTTCAGAAAACGAAGAATACCTTTTATTATTAATGTTATTTACAACATATGAGAAACTTTGATGGTAATGAAAATGAGGATAATAGCATATCTATAAATGATACCACTCACATGGGGTGTATTTTGAATATTTACCCCCAATTTTACCCCTCGGGGCATATCTTCTTTAGGTGAGTACGGGCTTAACGAACCCGAGGTGTCCTAGTGATCTATTCTTTCCGCATGGGGCTTATTGCCTCTGGTAAATATGGTAATCGTGACCCCAGAACGCCCAAGCCATCTTTCTTTTTCTTCTCTCCATCCTTTCTTTTCACAATTACTTGACTTTGTCTTCTGTTAGGCGCAGCTTGGCCAAATATGGCCTTTTTGCCATAAGCCCACAACCAACCCAATTTTACTCTTGCGTCGTTATTCTAAAATTTGGAATGAAATATTCAACACAAAGTCGCTTTTCTTTTCATTTTTTAAAATATTTTTACAACAAATTTGTTGATATTTTTAGTCATTCAGTTAATAACATCATAAAACGAACAGGTATGTATGGTATTTTTAATTAACGTCGCACTGGAGCAACACAACGTTCTATTGGCGACTGTCCGCATGAAACGAACTGAGAATTTAGATCAACAATGACAAACAATTCCTTATACAATCGTTTTTAAACCGCACTCGGGTCGTTGTCGCACCGGAAAACTAACCTCTCGCATCAAAATATGAGTCAACTGATACTTGTGTCGTTCTTCTAAAGCAGTGGTTCTTAACCTTTTTAGTGATCGGCACCCCCTTGAAAAATGTGTTTCTGTTTCTTTATTTGGGAAATTCCTTCTATTACAAGATAATTTATTTATTGAAAAATAAACGCATATGTTTACATACACATACAAAACAATATCTCAATTTTTAATGGCTGCGTTGTTTATTCATAACAATACTTTTGAAGCTAGGCTCCTTTTTCTGAAAGACCCAAGCGTAAGTCATCACTTGCATTCAAGCGATTTTTGGCTATTGTTTTTAAGTGCAAAAGTGATGAAAATCCCATTTCACACAGGTAGGTGGTAGCAAATGGTAAAAGTGTCTGCAATGCTGTTTTGCCAGGTGTGGATAAGGTTATAACTGTGTACACCAGAATCGTTCCAAGTCCAGTTTTCCAAATTCCATTTGAATACGTGCATTGGCTCGTATTTCAATAAGATCGTCTTTTATTAAATCGCTGTCGTCCATCGAAACTTCTCTCGCACCCCTGAAAATGCTTTCTCGCACCCCCCAGGTTAAGAACCACTGTTCTAAAGGATGACGAGTTCTGTCCTTGTCCCATGGAAAGATGAATCATGTCAAAGACAAGTGGTGGATTCGCTCAAAATACCCATATTTTGCACTTGGCGTTATTGTTCTTTCGTTACATCGCCAAACGAGGCGATATGCCAAATGGGCCAACCAAGTTGATTGTTCACAGAGCAGTCATGTGACTACTAGACGACATGTTGGTCACGCTGTTTGAAGCTCCTCTCATTAGCAATGCTCAGTCTACTTATATTTCATGTCTATGGGCCTGATATTCGAGTGATTAGTGCTTTGGACCTCGGTTCAACGAGAACTGAATTCGAATCTTCGTCTTGTTTCCGGGTGTTCGTAGTGGTTCGGGATTCATTTTATGCCGTAGGTCTATAATTAGCTGTCGTGAAGCAAAAAACTAACCAAATCAAAGCTGGAACTCTTCTCTGTGACAGATGGTTTGTTGGGACCATATCTGGCCAAGCTGCGCCAAACATCTAGTAATGGGACAAACACACAAGGAAAGCTTTACTGACACAGAATAGAAGAAATACACCCAGGAAGGAATCAGAACCTGCTAATAAATCTCAGGCTCAGTAGACAAACCTCCTGAGCCACTTTGCGACATACGTAAACACTTTACCTTGACATCAGTATATTCTGGTAGGTAGGTAGTTAATTAACGCCGCAGTGGAGAATCACAACGGGTTATTGGTGACGGTGCGGAATCAATCCCGAAGCAAAAGATCCAAGGACAGCGACTCGTAATTTCGAACCACGGTCAGATGACGAGTTAACACATGAGCTGTGACACCCCACTCTCCAAACTTCCACATCACGCTAACGTGAGGAGATTTGAGGCTACGACAGATTTAACGAGAACTAACCCCCGTATACACGACGGCCTTTGAGTGGAACTCGTAACCCTCCGGTTTCTTATCTGTTGCTTTTCCGACGAAGCTACCGCTGCCCGAACTCTTCTCTGTGACAGTTGGTTGCATGGCTCAAGGGCCAATCTGCCAAACTGCGCCAAACAACATCAAGTAATGGGTTTGGTTGCGTTTGGTTTTTAGGGGTTTTACTGCCACAGAAGAGAAGAAATACACCGAGGGAGGAATCGAACCTGAGCCACTTATAAATCACAGGTAGGTGTTGTGTGGAAGTTTGGAGAGTAGGTGCCAGCTCAGGTGTTTACCTCGTCATCTGACCGTGGTTCAAAATTCGTGGTGTTATCCTCGAATCTTTCTCTTCGGGATAGATCCCGTACCATCGCCAATAGTCCGTTGTGTTGCTCCAGTGAGACGTTAATTAACTATCTGCCTATAAATTGCAGGTTGCTAAAGCAGTGGGCAAACCCTCTGAGCCATTATGTGACAGATGCAGGTCCGCGGTAGCTCGGTTGGTAGAGTAACGTATTACAACCAGAGTGTTTCGAGTTCAAATCCAACCAAAGATCGTAGTGTACAAAAGGGGCTGGTGCACGTTAAATCTGTCGTAGCCTCAAATCTCCTCATGTTGTGGAAACTTGGAGAAAGGGGTGCCAGCTCAGGTGTGACCTCGTCATCTGACCGTATTTCAAAATTACGTGGTGTTGTCCTCGATCTTTCTCTTCGGGTTTGATCCCGGACCGACGTCAATAGCCCGTTGTGTTGCTCCAGTGCGTCGTTAATTAAAAATACTATACCAACCTGTGACGCAAACACTTTACCTTGACATTATAGTATATTCTTGATCTAACTGCCTATTTAAAGTAAAAACAGCGAACTATTTTAATTGATAACATAATTTGGATTAAATTATACTTTTTAAAAACAAGGTTAAACAATTATACTTTTTAAAAACAGTATTAACAATTATACTTTTTAAGAGCAGGATTTTGTATATAAACACGAGAAAAATAATAAAATTTAATAGATTTTGCAAAACTGCTATTCCCTGGTTTTTAATAACGTTAATTAATAAAATCAAAATGCTGCAATCCTATTGAGTAATTTATTTTGTAAAGTTTTAAAGTTAAGAAGTTTCGTTCTATTTTTCTGAACATTGATTAATCACCTGTCGCATTCTTGAACTTGGAAAGAATGTTAGAGGCAAAGAAAAAAATGTTTTGAGAACAAATCTGATTTTAAAAAAAGTAGCACATTTCTCTTTACTTTCTCATTTCTTCTTTATACTGACTTTACACTTGTTCCTTTATTTGCCGTAGTGTTGACGTTTTAGTAGTTTTGGAGATATGCTTTTCACTATTCTTGTTACATTTGTATCCATTAAAATGCATGTTCGCGTAGAAATAATTGAAAATTTGAAAGAATTAAATTTAGAAGGTTTATATTGGGAGAAAGGAGAAACTTCAAAGCATAACTCAGAAGTGGAATTGGAACAATCAATAATGAACAATAAACGTTTTTTACAATAGTAAAAATCGTTTGAAGTCTTTGGATTAGTTGCAAGAAGCTTTTAGAAAGTTCTATTAGTTCTCCATTAGCAAAAATATATAATAAAATGTTTAAATTCAAAAAAATAGTTAAAGAAAATATCGTCTGCAAACGAAGTCAAATACATTTTTGAATCTGGAACTCTGCTTTTTATCGCCTGCGTGGCTAACGTAGACTGTATGTTTAACAAATGTATAAGTTAGTAGTCTAAAAGCTTCAAAAATGTTTAATAAAGATGATAAAAATGAGTTGATAAAACTGGTCGATAGTTATTTGCGTGGAAAAAAATGTACGGAAACACTAAGATAGTGGACGTTTGTTGTGGTGGACCTGATGATAACGAATGTGATTTTCAACCTGCGTGCCGCGGTACGCTGGTGTGTCGTACGTATGATGAAACGGCTCAAATTGAGAAAGATTTATTTCATTTCAACGATTTAGTTTTGAACTTGAACATTTCACTACTGCACTCATAAATAATTTTAATTATTCGTGAAAATAATAATTATTATTTACTAGCAGAATAACCCGGTATTACTCGGGTTGAATTGGTTAACTAATTTCCGTTTTAGTTAATAAATTGTAATTCCCATTCATACCATGTAACAACAACCACACTCTAATAAAGGTACACAATTGTTAAATACCCAATTTCACAAATGTAAATAAATGTCATGGTTAACATTTTTACATTTTTGTAGAATTTGAATTTTTAGTAAGAAAGAAAAGTCTCGACTGCCAATGTTACCCAGAATGCATAGAAAAGTTCAGATATAAAGGCATATAAATGCCTTGTACGTCTTTTAAAAACAAAAGCGTTTTCCAAAATTATCATACAATGATTAAAAATGTATTTAAAACTAATTAAACCATTATTTGCCTTCATTACAGTTATTGAATGAAACATAAAATTCAAAATCCAGAAATACATCTTAAAACAGATTTTTAAAAAGCTTCGAACGAAAAGTAATGAATGTGTCCGTTTTTTCCCTATAAAATAGATTCTTGGAATATAAAGGACACAAATTTTAAAAAACAAACGATTAAACAAATACCAAAGTTGCCATATTAGCTAAAGGTCCTATTTTAAAACGTTTTGTTCTGTATAGTTTTATTCTCTTTATCGTCTGTCAAAAATATTGAGATTTTTTTTATACTTCGTAAAGAAAAAATAAGGCTCGAAATAAATAAAAACTATTAGAATTTAAATTCCATAAAAATAGTTTTTCGAAAAATAACTGATATTTCAGCAGGTAAAACAATCCAAGTAATTACAATGCTCAATATACCTTCCAGCTATTCCAAAACTACCAAATTATGGTTGATTTAACTCAGATGTTTTAACGTGAAACGTACCTAAATATATAAGTAAAGAAATTTCAAATAATTCATTCACTTAACTAAAATGTTGTGTATCAAATATAAAACAATAAATCAAAATATGTTGAACAAATCTTATGTGATACTTGTACAAACACAGACACAAAATCGAACATAGAACGGGAAGACGGACAGACAGGCTTAAGCAACCAAGTTCAGTCACTAAATGAATGTAAGAACTCACGGCATGCAAAGTTTCATAAAAATATATTCAGTCGTTTGGACGTAGCACGGGCACACGCATATAGACAGACAGACACCAAACGCGCGAGAGACGTATTTTGCATCAGAAGGATACAAAACGGATAGAAAATTTGAAATGGGTCGAAAATATTCAATGTACAAACAAACACTCCATTCTTATTTATATAGATAACAGAAGTATCACAAATAAATTTAAAAAAGATTTTAGTTTAATAATGGTAGGTAATTGCTGATATTTTTCATAAATCAATCAAGCTTATACCTATTTTTTGTTTATATATACTCTTATATACAGATAGATAGATAGACAAAAAGTATATTTATTTTTTGCCGTGCCTCAGAATTAAATTTTAATGATTAGTTTATGTGTGGAAATGAGAAGTAAAATGAAAATTTCACGAGTTGAAAAATATTGAAAATGGCTGCTCTAAGGGATACCTTTCGTTGGTAATTTCATGGAAATTATTCCTCATTTGTATATCCTAAGGTAAGAACCAGGAAAACGTCTAAGTCATTAACCAGACAGGAAGAGCTTTGCAGTCTTGTTATAGACATGACTCAGCCTTGCTAATGCAAAACTGAAGACATAAGTATCAAATATACCTACAAATCGTGTCATGAAATAGTAATATGGTGTAAAGGAGTTAAGTTTTCGCATCATGCGATTTTATTTCTCTTTTAGGAAAACGAAAAATCCTTAAATAAAACTCAATCATATGGTGTTTCAGCTCAATTTCAATATAATGTATAATCAACATTTTCAAAGGGTTGATGGGTTTGGGGGTTTACAGTGCACGGGCCACATTTGGACAAGCTGCCCCAAACGGAAGAGACGACAGCAATAGTTGCTTTGGAGTTTTAAGGCTCAAGGGTCATATTTGGTCAAGCTGCACTAAACACAAGAGAACGTCAAGTAATAAATGTCGTGAAAGAGGGGAAAAAGAGGGATTGGGGAACATAGTGGAATGGAAGCAGGAAAAGATCGCTTGAGTGTCCCGGAAACGCAATCCCCGTGCTTATTAAGACAGTAAACCCCATAGGAAAAGAAAAGATTATTAGAGTATCTTGGTTCCGTGAAGTCCGTACATACCTAAAGGAGATATATCAACGAGGGAATCAAATTGTGGAAATGCACATTAGAGACTGACATTTTACTGACACATTAGAGAAATACATCCAGGGGGAATCGAACCTGCGCCGCTTACAAATCACAGGTTGCATGTGCAGCGGGGGACCATGCGCTTATAAAAGGAATGTTTATATAAGTTTAGAATATTTTTATCGCACTTTTATATATATCTGTTCTCAACTTTCATATTTAACCGTTAATTTTAAAATAATTTAGTTGTTATCACGGAGAAATTTATAATAGTCTGCCAAACGTGTACTTTTCGAAAATGGTGGCACGAAAGCTGCTGCTCAAATTGCGTTCTCCGCGTATGAATCAATTTTAATCTGTAATTAGTGAAGAAGTTTAATGCATTATTAGTTGCAGGTGCAAGTTTAATCATCCTGCTTCTAATCAGTTGGTTGAAGGTTCTTTAACTAAACCACATCAGACATCACATTTCTGAATCGGTGATTGATCCTTTTAGGAGTGATGGCGACTGACCACTGGATTCTCCCTCACAAATCGCCCTTAGTTCGCCCTCGTCAGTTGTGGTTCATTAGAAGAAATAACAATATTAGTAGTGTTGAAATGTTCCTATTTGAAATGCAGTTCATTTTGTTTATTCTTTGGAAGCTTCATTAGTCTTTCACCATTTATATTTAATAAATGCTCATACATAAAAAAATTTAGTTTCTTTCTAATGCCTCCCCAATATGATTTGGTTGGTTTGGGGTGTTTTGGCGCAAGGCCAAGCTGCGCCAAACACAAGACGCAGAATTTTAAGTAACTGAAAAGAAAGGATGTAGAGAGTAGAGAAAGAAATAACAGCAATACTAGTAGTGTTGAAATGTTCCTATTTGAAATACGGTTCATTTTGTTTGTTCTTTGGAAGCGTCATTAGTCTTTCACTATTTATATTTAATTAAATGCTCATACATAAAAAAATTGTTTCTTTCTAATGCCTCGCCAATATGATTTGATTGGTTTGGGATGTTTTGGCGCAAGGCCAAACACAAGACACAGAATGTTAAGTAACTGAAAAGAAAGGGTGGAGAGAATAAAGATCATTTGGTCATCCTAGCATTGCGACTCCGATGTTTACCAGGGGCAGTAAACCTCATGGCGAAAGGATACATTACTAGGGTACCTCAGATTCGTAAAGCTCGTACACACCTAAAGATTTTCCCTCGAGGGGCGGTTATTATGAACATTGTTCATTATGCCACACAGGGTGTGGATTTATGAATCAATTTGCGTTACCCTGGTGCCTCACGGAGAGTGGGTTCATATTACACCTCGCATACATACCACACATTCCAGGCACAACCCGTTTAGAGAGAGACCGCTCATTCGTTCCATACTGACAAACACCCATACCTTACCCCAAAATAAAACAAGTTGTTTTAATGTGATATGAAGTCATATCGTATACAAAACAAGGACCGCTGCAGCCAGTTGGAAGAGTAGCGGAGTAGATATAAGAGGGTTGTGAGCTCGAAACTCGATCCACCCAAACGTGTACATGGGGGCTGGTACAACTTAAATCTGTTGTGACTTTAAATATCCTCACGTTGGCGTGGTGTGGAAGTTTGGAGAGGGGGCGCCAGCTCAGGTGTTGACCTCGTCATCTGACCGTGGTTCAAAATTACGGTGTTGTCCTTGGATCAGTTCCCTTCGAGATTGATCCCGGACTGTCGCCAATACCCCGTTGTGTTGCTCCAGTGCGACATTAGTTCAACTACCTACCATATACAAAACAAATTGCTTTAAAGTTTGAGTGGTGGATCATCAAGGCCGAAAAGTCAATGGTCTTTCAATGGATGCTAGTTCCCTGTTTCCGCAAAAAGTCAAAAAGCAATTTTTGCTGGTTTAGATATTTAAATTTCAACGATTCATTCAATGGATCTAAAATTTATTGTAAACATTTTTCAATTTTTCTAAACGAGTGAGTGACAAATTATCCTCTTAAATACTGTTCGTGATAGTTGTTTATTTTATGATGTACATACACTGGAATCCTTTATTCATTCTTCCCATTTTTCCTGAGTTATTGTCATAAAACAGGAAAAAGGTTGAAAAACTTCTGAATTAAAAAAAAAATCCGATTTAGAACAGCAATTCCGCCACGATGTTAACAGTTGGTAGAAAATACAAAACCACGAACTGAGTGAATTTGCAATTCATAGGATTTTCCCTGCAACATTCTTTCCTCATACATTATTTCCCCTTCCAAAACAGCACTCCATTTGTTTTATGTCTTGTATATTTCTTACGAGGCAAAAAAATGGTGCCGCCAGAATTTTTAAAACCTGAATTTCCAGAAGTGAGAATTTAAGATTTATAGAGAAAAAAATGTGTAATGTTAAGTAAAAATTCGATATTTCATTCCACTGTTTGCTACAAATGTGTTTCCTCTTAAATACTTTTTCAGTTTCTAATCGTTTCTTGTATATTTCTTACATGGTAAAAAAGATATCGGTGGTATCACCAGAAATTTTACAACTCAAATTTCCAGAAGTGAAGAATTTAAAATTTATAAAGTAAAAAATGTTTATATTAAGCAAAAACGTCGATATTTTATTTCGATGTTGTGTGTTCTACAGTTGTGTTTTCCTCTTAAATATCTTTTTCGGTTGTGTAAATTTTTTAAAACGAAACCAATCATCTTTCTCATCCACCAATCCTACGCTTCAATGACTGTGGAAGATGATATAATTGGGGGAAATTTCATCTTCTCTCATTTCTTTGATCATCGAGGAAATCGTATTACTGTGTAAGTAGATTACACATTTTCTTCTTATACAACTTCAGCTTATTTGAAAGATCTTTTCGAAGTTTTCCTGGAGCAATAAATCAATGCCTTATCAGCTATCACTAAACGTTCGTTGTCAGCAGAGTTTTCCCCGGTACGATCAAAAGAAAATACATTGATAAGATACTTAGTATCTAATCAGCTTCAGAGGAAGGCGTTGGAAACGTAAACTAATTTTTGATTACCCATTTTTTCCCCTAGGAAATGAAACGCCGTTAACTCAATTCGAAGACTTACCAGTCATCCAATCACTGTTTTATCAGTTAATGATCCACTATAGAAAGTTGTTCTTTGTGTGATTTTTTTCACCCACTTTCAATTTTTGTGTCTGCTAATCAACTTCCCTCCGTACCTCTCATGAAAATTTTGATCATCCGACCGTGGTTCAAAATTAAGTGGTGTTGTCCTCGGATCTTTCCCCTTCGGGTTTGATCCCGGACCGTTGTCGATAGCCTGTAGTGATGCACCAGTGCGACGCTAATTAAACTACCTACCTCATGAAAATTTACAATGTTTATTTTACACAATTGTAAATATTATCTTCTTTTCCTTCACAGTCGTTATGCGTCCTTATTTTTTGGCTATTTGCATCCTTATTATTTTGTTATGCAAAAGAAGCATTTTCTGTCCAGCTAAATGAAAATGGCGGTAGTGTTTCTGCGGCGGAATATGTTTCGTGTACGTATTCCAAACGTGACATCAGTTAGCTTGTTTTTCGAATTCGATTTCAACTCGTCGCCAATAAAAATTCCAAATAACAAATACCGAATTAATATATGACAGTTGATTCGTCAGCACCAATTAGATTAAACTTCAAACACTGCCAAAATGGCGATAAACTACATTTTAAAGAAACCTCTACATGTATCATGCGAGTGTATTTGGTATATTGAATAAACGTCGCACTGGACAACACAGTTGCTAATCCCCTATTCTTCCAAACGGGTTACCGCAGCCCTTCACGTAACGAATATTTTATCCATACAGTAACTTACTCTTTCAATGAACATTTTTAATAATTTAAACGTGTTAGTTAAAATTATCTTGCCGTCCCATTTAATCCATTCGCCCCGACTTTTGCATGATTAAAATTTAACTCTGAAAATTAGTTTAATTTAGTAGTTTTTGCTCTTTTTGACGGACGACCGTACTTTCGCGTTCTTTTTGTGTTTGCTTTCTCCCTTCCTACATTTATTAGTTGCTCAGTTAAGGGGACCATGAATGATAATAGTGGTTCTGTTTTATGTTCCACATCACACTTCGTAATCCATGCATTCACAACAGAAATCATAACTAAAATTCTTTTTCCAGACATGTCTGATTTTCTGCCATGACCCTAAAAAGTAGCCATTTCATCACAGCGGTCAATTACATTCGTGTACATATTGTAGTGGGAAATGGCTTCTGGGCAACTAAAGTCTAATTATGTACCATCTTTTGTTTCCGAACCACGGTCACTAATTCATCAGAATGAATGGGCGTGCTCAAAACCATAAGTCCGCCATTTGCAATCTGAAAGTATTGCCAGGTTTCTTTAGTCATATTTTGTTCCCTAATTGCTTAAGAACACTGAAAACGTAAAAACCCATTTAAAAGTGGGATTTATTTACCCAATCTAATCTCTGGGACGTATATGCCCATTAGGCCCGAAAGGGTTAAAGATGATAGGTAGGTAGTTAATTAACGTCGCACTGGAACCGCAATTTCAACCACGGTTAGATGACGAGGTCAACACCTGATCTGGCACCCCACTCTTCAAACTTCCACACCACGCCAACGTGATATTTGAAATCACGACAGATTTAACGTGTACCAGCTCCCATGTACACGACTGTCTTTGAGTGGATCGAGTTTCGAGTTGTTAATCCGCTACTCTTCCAACAGGCTACCTTTGCCTTAAATACTAGATGTGTTATCAATAAGATTCTTTCTACACGTATAAAATTATGTTCGTTGAATCTGTACTTTTTATTTGACAAATAACTATAAAATGTTTTTATACTAGGGGGTGTAGCAAGCGATCAATTACTTAGCCGTCTAAGGGGATGGGCTAGAGAGAGCCTCTTGTAAGTTATAAAACTTCGTACGAAAGTAATCTTATGTTACAATCACCCAGTTTTACAGGGCTGCGGCAGCCCGGTTGGAAGAGTAACGGATTAGCGACCGGAGGGTTGCGAGTTCGAATCCAACCAAATGCGTTCGTTTAATAAGGGGGGGGCATTTCAATTAACGTCACACTGGAGCAACACAACGGGCTATTGGTGACGGTCCGGGATCAATCCCAAAGGGAAAGATCCGAGGACAACACCACGTAATTTTGAACCACGGTCAGATGACGAGGCAACACCTGAGCTGGCACCCCACTCTCCAAACTTCCACACCACGCCAACGTGAGGACATTTGAGGCCACGACAGATTTAACGTGCACCAGCCCCCTTTGTACACGACGGTGTTTGGCTGGATTCGAACTCGCAACCCTTCGGTTGCTAGTCCGTTACTCTTCCAACCGGGCCACCGCAGCCCCGTTTACAAAGGGGACTGGTGCACGTTAAATCCTTCGTGGCTTCAAATGTCCTCACGTTGGCGTAGTGTGGACGTTCTGAGAGTGGGATGCCAGCTCAGGCGTTTCCTCGTCATCTGACCATGATTCAATATTACGAGGTGCTGTCCTCGGATCTTTCCCTTTGGGATCGATCCCGGACCGTCACCAATAGCCCGTGGTGTTGCACCAGTGTGACGTTAATTGAAATACCTACTTACATCAGAAGCACGTGAAAGGATTATTGCGAATTTGAGAATTCGGTTTAAACGTTCTGTTTGAATCGAAACCTGGACCATCCTATAATCTGCTTACCTTGTTTATTACATTGGGATGCCCTTGTTCGTGGCTTGCTAACATTCGGAGCACTCGCATAATTGAAGGACTATCCAATTTCCATTAGTAACCCAGTGTATTGTCGGTCTATAGGTCACTGTTTCAGACTGCGTTCTGTTGACGGGGGTGGTTCGATATCGATCTGCTGCTCTGGATGTATTTCAATGGTCTACTAACAGTTTTACGCATCAAAAAGCTTTTTCACTTGTACTGAAAACAAAGCATTTTCGGAGCACACAATCGATGAACAACGTCACTGTCCTGTCTCTTCAAATTTCAGCAACTGATAAGTTTTCCCTGACAGAATTGAAAAATGGGATTTTATGGAAATGTATCCAAGTGGAAAACGAAGCTATGCAAAATAATGCCTTTAGAGTAACAAAAAAATGCCTCAAAAGAACCTAAAAATAGAACCAGAAAACGTAAAGTGCATAAAAAACTATCAGAAGCACTTAATCAGCTTAGATTTTTATGAAACGTATTTCTATTCATTCGAAAAACGTTAGCCTCACCATAAATATTGGACCGCCGTGGTTCAGTGAGTTTTCCCGCTGCACTAGCAACCTGCGAATTGTAGGCGGCGCAGGTTCGATTCCTCCTTGTGGATGTGGGCCGCGGTAGCCAGGTTGTAAGAGTAAAGGACTATCAAACGGAGGTTTGCGAGTTTGAATCCAACCAAACCGTCGTGTAGAAAGGGGGTTGGTGCTCTTTAAATCTGTCGAGGCCTCAAATGTCCTCACGTTAGTGTGGTGTGGAAGTTTGGGGAGTGGGGTGCCAGCTCATGTGCGACCTCGACATCTGACCGTGATTCAAAATTATGTGGTGCTGTCCTCGAATCTTTCCTTTCGGCGGGTTGATTCTGGACCGTTGCCTATAGCACGTTGTGTTGCTCCAGTGCGTTAATTATAATACCTACCCTACCCTGTGGATGTATTTTTTTCCTTTGAGTCAGGAAAACCTCCCTTGTTGTGTTTATGTCCATTTACTTGACATTGTTTGGCGCAACGACCAAATATGGCTCTCACACCCTTGAAACCCAAAAAACCAAGCATAAAAATGCAAAATCCTAGCCCTAAAATAGGCCTCGGCTATCCAAAGGATTGCTTCGATGCGAGAATAGAGCTACGGGCCTCTCACCTTTTCCCACTTCCATTCGGGCTCCCTAGTTGAGCGTGAGTCATCCCCTTCCCCACCCCACCCATCTCATCTCGCCAACACACTCATAACTCTTCTCTGCCCCGCACTCCTTGCAGCATCTTCTGTCCGCAGCTGTTTCTGTTCTTTTTTTTCTCTTCGCCCCAGAGACGCTCCTCCCCTGTGAAGGGATTCTACGAGCACCTACCTGGAACATTCAATCAAGTTAGCTGCACATTCCCACCTCTGTGTACGGTTATGAAGAAAGTAACCTTGGACGTTCCAGCATCCCATTTACTATTACATATGAATACTATCCAGGAGGCGTCGGTACAATGGGATTGGAAAATGTGGCACGCTATTTGAACTGTAATGTGCAATTTGTATTCTAAGTTTAAAACTTGTAAAAGTCTTCGCTGTATTTTAACTTGGACGCGTGCATCCCAATAACAAAACTGAATACTATCCAGTTCTCGGTACATGGAGTTGGAAAGTGTGGCACACTATTTGAACTGTAATGTGCAATCTGTTTTCAAAGTTTGAAACTTATGAAAGTCTTCTGTATTTAACCTTGGACGCGTGCATCCCAATAACAAAACTGAATACTATCCAGGAGATCTCGGTACATGGGGTTGTAAAATGTGGCACACTATTTGAACTGTAATGTGCAATCTGTTTTCTGAGTTTAAAACGTATCAGTCTTCGCTGTATTTATGAGAGATGAATTTTCAGTGTAAACAAATCACTGGAAGACGAGGATCTTACTTCCTTTTAAACTATACGGAATACGTACAGGAAATGCGTTCTGCCACAAAAAACTAGCGTCATCTGCCCCTTTAGCTTGACAAATAAAGCCTCTCATAAGAAAGCTAGTGTTGATTGAAGACTGGTAACTCTCAGTGGGTTACCGAGGCGCAAGCTGGTGTTAATTGAAGACTGGTAATTATCATTAGGGACTGTGTACCCGAGGTGTAAGATGGTGTTAATTGAAGACTAGTAACTCGCACCAGAGACCAGGTATCGAGGTGTAAGCTTGTTTTAATTGATGACTGGTAGCTCGCAATGGAGACCAGATACCAAGGCTGAAGATTGTGTTAATTGATGACTGGCAACTCGCATTAGGAACCAGGTACCGAGGCGTAAGCGACTTTAATTGAAGACTGGTAACTCGCACAGAAGACCGGGTACTTATGATTAACCTGCCGTCAATTGAAGACTTGTAAATCGCACCAGAGACCATGTATCAAGGCGTAGGTTGGTGTTAATTGAAGATTGGTAACTCGCACAGAAGACCGGGTACTTATGATTAACCTGCCGTCAATTGAAGACTTGTAAATCGCACCAGAGACCATGTATCAAGGCGTAGGTTGGTGTTAATTGAAGACTGGTAACTCGCACAGAAGACCGGGTACTTATGATTAACCTGCCGTCAATTGAAGACTTGTAAATCATACCAGAGACCATGTATCAAGGCTGTGACATCTTAGCGCCTAAGAGTCTAGAATGGCCGGCTGCAGACCCGGAAGTTTCCTGTTAAAAAGTCCTTCAATAATGCGCTTGCGCATGTGAGGAGAATGAGAAACAGTTAGCTCACGGACTCCGTCTAGTTGAGACGTCTTCGTAGCAATTCGTAAATTTTAATATGAAAATAAGCATTTTTGTTTCGCGCGTCCATTGTAAACCCATTGTTTTGTCTGTGTTAAAATAAATGTTATTTTTTAATGTCCAACAAAAGTTCGGATTAATTCGTCACAAGGCGTAGGTTGGTGTTAATTGAAGACTGGTAACTCGCACAGAAGACCGGGTACTTATGATTAACCTGCCGTCAATTGAAGACTTGTAAATCGCACCAGAGACCATGTATCAAGGCGTAGGTTGGTGTTAATTGAAGACTGGTAACTCGCACAGAAGACCGGGTACTTATGATTAACCTGCCGTCAATTGAAGACTTGTAAATCGCACCAGAGACCATGTATCAAGGCGTAGGTTGGTGTTCATTGAAGACTGGTAACTCGCACAGAAGACCGGGTACTTATGATTAACCTGCCGTCAATTGAAGACTTGTAAATCGCACCAGAGACCATGTATCAAGGCGTAGGTTGGTGTTAATTGAAGACTGGTAACTCGCACAGAAGACCGGGTACTTATGATTAACCTGCCGTCAATTGAAGACTTGTAAATCGCACCAGAGACCATGTATCAAGGCGTAGGTTGGTGTTAATTGAAGACTGGTAACTCGCACAGAAGACCGGGTACTTATGATTAACCTGCCGTCAATTGAAGACTTGTAAATCGCACCAGAGACCATGTATCAAGGCGTAGGTTGGTGTTAATTGAAGACTGGTAACTCGCACAGAAGACCGGGTACTTATGATTAACCTGCCGTCAATTGAAGACTTGTAAATCGCACCAGAGACCATGTATCAAGGCGTAGGTTGGTGTTAATTGAAGACTGGTAACTCGCACAGAAGACCGGGTACTTATGATTAACCTGCCGTCAATTGAAGACTTGTAAATCGCACCAGAGACCATGTATCAAGGCGTAGGTTGGTGTTAATTGGAGACTGGTAACTCGCACAGAAGACCGAGTACTTATGATTCACCCGGTTTTAATTGAAGACTGGTAAATCGCACCAGAGATCATGTATCAAGGCGTAAGTTGGTTTTAATTGAAGACTGGTAACTCGCACTTGAGACCAAATATCGAGGCGCAAGATTGAGTTAATTGAAGATTGGTAAATCGAACTAAGTACCAAGTACCGAAGCTTAAGCTGGGTTAATTGAAGACTGGTAAATCGCATTAGGTACCAGATCCCCAGGCGTAAGAATCCGTGGATTCTTTTACTCAATAGATGTGGCTATTTAGTCATTGTCGGTAGGTATTTTAATTAACATCGCATTGGAGCAACACAACGGGCTATTGACGACGGTCCGGGATCTATCCCAAAGGGAAAGATCCGAGGACAACACCACGTAATTTTGAATCACGGTTAGATGACGACGCAACACCTGAGCTGGCACCCCACTCTTCAAACTTCTACACCACGCCAACGTTAATTTAGTCATTATGTTGTGGGGTAATAGCAATACCTTGGAAATCTCTTGACGTTGAGAGGATTAATCACTATTCCTTCTTGAGATCGATGTTTCGAAACATAGATTCATTTGGATCTCTTCCGTTGGGAATCATAAAAGTCGTTAATTTCTGTGTCTCAAAATCGAGGCTCCACAGAATTTCTTGAGCAGCCATTGGCCACCACCCTTGCCCTCATCATGAGCTATCCTGTCTGTAGGTAGCTCCCAACCTGAGACCAGAATCAGTCCCCTTTCCATCGTTGTCCTAGTGCTTTTCACTGCAAAAATAACATCGCTAAAAGACTTGGAGAAAGAAAGACAAGCAGAAATTAAAAAACGAGGCACTTGACTGTTTGGCTGACATTTGTCCTCTTAGCGATAAGTAAAGAGGTTACTCTTGCAAACTGATAAATGTGCTGCGTCTATCACTTTTTACTTTGTTTTATTAACTTCCCTCTTTTAAAAACGCCTTCAAGACGAGACGCGTGCGAAAAGTTCCTCCACAAAAAGTTGACGCGGCTTTTTGTGTTTTCACTTCAAACACGCTTTCGCGAAATCCGAGATTCTGTCGCATTTTTGAAGCATTTTTATGTGTCGAGAGCTTTTAAGTTTGAAGGATCACTCCAGAAACTTCAGTCGGTGCTTTTGTTTCTGTGACTGATTTTTCCTGCGTTTTTCAGGGGAAGAGTGACATTTTTGATTGGTAAAGTGCTTCGATACGGTTATTGCAGGAAAGTGCTTACGAAGGATATACTTAACTCAGAAACTCTGACATGCTTTCTGTTAAAGACAAATCAAAAGATTTTAAAAAGAAGTATTGATCGAAAATAAATTTCGCATTCGATAATACTGTAATGTTATCAGATAAAACGATTCATTAAAATACGATTATCCAAAATTTTAGAATTCTCTCTTGGTGGTGGGGGCTCGCTAAAGGATCACAGTCTAAAAGTTATGATTTACTACACATGAAATATGTTGTGTTTTCGTAAATATACAACTCATTTGCAAAAGAATCTTTTAATTTAACATAAGGGATGCAGATCAAACACTAAAATTCGAGATGACGGCCAAGTGCTGAATTTATAAGACGCCGACCGTTTAATACTGTTCTGATTGGATACTAACACAATTAAAGAATCACAGTTAAAGAATAACATAATTAAAGAGAATACCATTCCGACAGTCCCGGAATCGAACTACACAATTCTTATACAAAATTTTGGGTCCAATTCAATAACTGTAAAACTGGAAAGTCACCATGTATGGAAAGTGGATATTGAATAGACGAAACTCAGTAATTTTAAAATTTTATTTCAAGTTTTACAATAAAAAATTGATGACTAGAAAAATAACATTTTTAAAACAGTTTTTCTCGTAAAAATCTCGGGCCGTGATAGTCCGGTTGGAAGAGTAACGGATTAGCAAATGGAGGGGTTTCGAGTTCGAATCCAATTAAAGACCGTCGTGTAGAAAGGGGGCTGGTGCACCTTGATTCTTTTGTGGCCTCAAATGTCCTTACATTGGCTTGGTGTGGAAGTTTGGAGAGTGGGATGCCAGCTCAGGCGTGACCTCGTCATCGGACCGTGGCTCAAAATTACGTGGTGACCTTTCGGGTTTGATCCCAGACTGTCGCCAATAGTCCATTGTGTTACTCCAGTGCGACGTTAATTAAGATATCTACCTACCTCGTAAAAAGTTCTGTTCCTGGAATTAAAATAAACAATGAATTGCACATGTTCTAAATGAGGAGAAAAGTGTATAGCTGAGTTATAGCTGAGTTTTACATGGATACTAAACAGTTAAATTTGTTTCCCTTGAGAGTCTTGCTGCAAAAAGCCATGGATCAGGCTGACAAGAGTAAGATATGGGAGTAAATAGCCTCTACTTCCTATCACTAGTAACGTTGTGTAATGATGCTCTGTATCAGGAATACGGCAACTCCCACTTAGGGAACTACGCTCTATATTCTAAACTGCTTCAACAGTAGCATTCCGCTTTGAAATTGCGTTGTTACAATGTTTCGAAGTGGTTTGCAAGTGGTGAATAGGCCGTGAATTGTGGCGAATTCGAGTTTCCTCTCGCTCCCATGTGAAGTAATGAATTCGCCGTTAGGCCGCATACATTTGTTCGCAGTTATCTCCAAAGCGTAGAAGAACAACTAATTGAACAAGACTTTTCCCCCTAGCGATGGATGAGTCAATCGACTTCCCCGACATGACTATTAATGTTTTGGGTTCGAGATCTTCTAAATTCGTCGAGAGGTGCTTGTGTTCCAACACATACTCGGTAAATAATTTCGGGGTGGTTCCCAGAATTTCGGTTTCGTTATCGACGAGTGTTTTTCCTGCGTGATTAGCGAAACTTCGAATTACGAGGATAAACTATATTCAGCTTGAATGGTTATTTGAGAAATGGTTGTTCACGTCGGGGTTGGCTTTACCAGCTCGTCCAGGGTAAACCGAACGGGTAAGATGTATCAATTGGAAGTGAATAGATTAATCTCCTGCCGCAGACTAGATACCGACCACCAAATATTTTTATAAGGCTCACAGACCAAATGCAGCCCTCTGGATAGGTTTACCCGAACCGTCTGTCAGATACGGCCCTTCGAAAACATTTACTCTGCACACCGGAAAAATACGGCTCTTTGAAAAGATTTGCTCGGCCCACAGACTTGACTCCGGTGAAGCAGGGCAACCCCTGCTTCACCGGAACACACGTTCGAAAGGGGCCTTCTTGTGTCGGATGGGGGAGGTCGCATGTGTTTTTTCTCACGTTACACACTCCCTGCCACGGAAGAGGGTGCGCCAAGAATTCGGGGAGCCGCACACAAAGTGTTTCCTTTTCCAGATGGAGGCTCCATCCGTGTGCACGGGGGATCTTCGGGGTTGCTTGGCCTGTTTTCTATTTCGAAGCTTTGTTCTTAAAACAATAAAATGCTGTGTGTGTTATTCTGGTGGAAAATGTTTCACCGCGTTCCGTTTTTTCTGGAAACTGCGCACGGCATTTTTAGAATTCTTCTGGGTTGATGCAGTGTGGTGACTTTTTAGAGAAAGTGCGAGTCGGGACAGAGATTAGAGATGTTGAAATAAATTCAAACTATAAGAATCGCGCATAGGATCATTTTTCACATTTCTTTCAGACCTTATTGAAATCCATGCAGCAGGTAGGCAGTTAATTAACGTCTCACTGGAGCAACACAACGGGCTATTGGCGACGCTCCGGGATCAATCTCGAAGGAAAAGATCCAAGGACAGCACCTCGTAATTCTGAACCACGAGTCAGATGACCGAGGACAACACCTCACCTAGCGCCTCACTCACCAAACTTCAACACCCACCGACGTGAGACAATTTGAGGTAGCAACAGAATTAACGTGCACACGACGGTCTTGTGAGTGGGGATAGAGTAATGGGTAGGTAGGTAGTTGAATTGACGTTGCACTGGGGCAACACAACGGGCTATTGGCCAGGTCCGGGACCAATCCTGGAGGGAAAAGATTCGAGGACAACACCTCATAAATTTGATCCACTGTCAGATGACGAGGGCACACCTGAGCTGCCACCCCACTCTCCAAACTTCCGCACCCCGACAAATTGAGGCCACGACAGATTTAACATGCACCAGCCTCCGTATGCACAACGGTCTTTGACTGGACCTAGTTTCGAACTCGCAATCCTTCGGTTGTTAATCCGTGCTTTGCCAATTGGGCCACCGTGGCCCCTTTAAAGTAGAAATCACTGCAAATTAAAAGGTAGGTAGATAGTAACTTTAACGTCGCACTGTAGTAACACAACGGGCTATTGGCGGGGATTGATCCGAGGACAACACCTCGTAATTTTGAACCACGGTCAGGTAACCAGTAGAATAAAAGAAAAATATGCATTAAAAGAAGAGAGAGAGCGAACATTATACTAATTATTCCCGTAAAGATGTCGGAGTAATCAGATACCCTGTAGCATTAGTACAAACGAAAGATTTATTTAGAAACTCTTAACTATGTTTGATACTTACGACGGTAGGAATTATTCTTTTCGTTAGTGTAATTTTTTTTGTTCTCTAGCTTTGTTGTCGATGTTTTTGTAATTAACCTTATCCTTGCTCTTTCATTAATCAAGTTCTTTGCGCGTGGTTCTTCGTTCTAAAATCCGAATTATTTTGTTCTGCGTCGCGTGCTTTTATTGTTTCCCAAATAAAGGAATGTCCTGCGGGGGCAGAGAGTCATGTTCTATTTTCTTCTAATCTTCTTAATGTATTTGTCAAGAATAAAAAATAACTGAGAAATGAATAAATTTTGATTCTTGTTCTGAGATGTTGATCTTGGGGCTCTTTCTTGGAGTCGGAAGGGAAAAAAGATTAAAGTAAATCATTGATTTCGTTTAATGTTTACTCGTGTTTGAAGTTTTTGTAGTTTCGAAAAAGAATGAAGTAGTCTCATTCACCAGGCTTTTTAAAATCGTGAAAATAACGAAGACAAAAATTATTTTCTATTTTAAAATTGCCTGTTTGCATGAACGAATTAAGGAAATTATTTTTACACTTGCACATCCACCGTTATTACCCCTTCCCTTTAGTTTTCTTGTTTCATCTAAGTTCTTGAGTCCAAATTTTCTACATGCTCACAGCAACATGTATTAATATTTCAAATAAATTGGGTTACTTGAATTTAGATTCGGTAATATCTTTTGATGTCCCCGAAAGGCTTTATTTAACGAATATTTTACTACAGTTGACTCCAGTGTAATATTGTGCCGCGGTAACCTAATTGGAAGAGCAACGTATTGGCAATCAGAGGGTTGCGAGTTCGAAACTCGGTCCAGCAAAAGACCGTCGTGTACACGGGGGCTGGTTCATGTTAAATCTGTCGTGGCGTGAAATAACCTCCCGTTGGCGTGGTGTGGAAGTTTGAAGAGTGGGATGCCAGCTCAGGTGTTGTTCTCGTCATCTGATTCAAATTTACGGGGCTTTGTCCTTGGACCTTTCCGTTCGGGATTGAAACCGTCGGCAGTAGCCAGTAGCCCGTGTGTTGCTCCAGTGCGACGTTAATTACCTAACCTAACTAACCCCCCCCTCCCCTAACCAGTGCGACATTAATTCAAATTCCTACCTACCCTTAATAATGTTAACGTAAAATTAAATAAAATTAGCATAATCGTGATTGTATAAGAATCAATTTTTAACTACATTTCTAGAATTGGTTGAGAGGTTGGTAGGTGAATTAAAGTCGCACTGGTGACTATCGGTGAGGGTCCGGGATCAATCCCGAAGGGAAAGATCCTATGCAGCACCTCGTAATTTTGAACCATGGTCAGATAACGAGATCAACACCTAAGCTGGCATCCCACTCTAAACATCCACACCACGCCAACGAGAGGACATTTCAGGCCATGACAGATTTAACGTGCAGCAGCCGCCGCATACACGACGGTTTTTGGTTGGACCTAGTTTCGAACTCGCAAACATCCGGTTGCTAATCTGTTATTCTTCCAACTGGGTTACCGCCGTATTGAAAGTATTCCCCTTGGCGCGCAAGTGGAAGTGCATATAGCAAACCTACGAGGGGTTACAGTATTCCAGAACTATCGCCAATTGGCGATGGAACCTTGTTCTTGAATCACACATTAGTAAGGGGGGGGGGTATTTCAATTAACGTCACACTGGAGCAACACAATGGGCTATTGGTGACGGTCCGGGATCAATCCCAAAGAGAAAGATCCGAGGACAACACCACGTAATTTTGAACCATGGTCAGATGACGAGGCAACACCTGAGCTGGCACCCTACTCTCCAAACTTCCACACCACGCCAACGTGAGGACATTTGAGGCCACGACAGATTTAACGTGCACCAGCCCCCTTTGTACACGACGGTGTTTGGCTGGATTCGAACTCGCAACCCTTCGGTTGCTAGTTCGTTACTCTTCCAACCGGGCCACCGCGGCCCATACATTAGTAAGGAGGGGGTAGCTGAATTAACATTGCAGTGGAGCAACACGACGGGCTATTGGCGACAGTAAGGGTTCAATCCCGAAGGGAAAGATCGGAAAAAATTAGTGGAGGTAAAAAATGTTTTGGTAAAAATGCTTCACCAGTCTGATTGCAACGGGGAAATTAGTTAACACAATACTTCCAAGACAATTAGAAGGGCCGCGGTGGCCCGGTTGGAAGAGTAACGAACTAGCAACCGAAGGGTTGCGAGTTCGAATCCAGCCAAACACCGTCGTGTACAAAGGGGGCTGGTGCACGTTAAATCTGTCGTGGCCTCAAATGTCCTCACGTTGGCGTGGTGTGGAAGTTTGGAGAGTGGGGTGCCAGCTCAGGTGTTGCCTCGTCATCTGACCGTGGTTCAAAATTACGTGGTGTTGTCCTCGGATCTTTCCCTTTGGGATTGATCCCGGACCGTCACCAATAGCCCATTGTGTTGCTCCAGTGTGACGTTAATTGAAATACCCAAATACCCAAGACAATTAGGAGCCGCGGTAGCCCAGTTGGAAGAGTAATGGATTAGCAACCGGAGGGTTTACGAGTTCGAAAACTTGATCCAGCCAAAGACCGTCGTGTACAAAGGGGACTGATGCACGTTAACCCTTTCGCCCCGACTTTTGCATGATTAAAATTTAACTCTGAAAAGTAATTTAATTTAGTAGTTTTTGCTCTTTTTGATCGACGACCGTACTTTCGCGTTCTTTTTGTGTTTGTTTTCTCCCTTCCAACATTTATTAGTTGCTCAGCTAAGGGGACCATGAATGATAATAGTGGTTCTGTTTTATGTTCCACATCACACTTCGTAATCCATGCATTCACAAAAGAAATCATAACTAAGTTCCAAAAAATCTTTTTCACCACTTGTCTGATTTTCTGCCATGACCCTAAAAAGTAGCCATTTCATCACAGCGGTCAACTCCATTCATGTACATATTGTAGTGGGAAATGGCTTCTGGGCAACTAGCGTCTAATTTTGTACCATCTTTTTGTTTCCGAACCACGGTCACTAATTCATCAAAAAGAATGGGCGTGCTCAAAACCATAAGTCCGCTATTTGCAATCTGAAAGTATTGCCAGGTTTCTTTAGTCATATTTTTATTCCCTAATTCCTTAAGAACACTGAAAACGTAAAAACCCATTCAAAAGTGGGATTTATTTACCCAATCTAATCTCTGGGACGTATATGCTCATTAGGCCCGAAAGGGTTAAATCTGTCTTGGCCTCAAATGTCCTCACTTTGGCGTTGTGTGGAAGTTTGTAAAGTGGGGTGCCAGCTCAGGTGTTGACCTCGTCATCTGACCGTGATTCAAAATTACGAGGTGCTGTCCTCGGATCTTTTCTTTCGGGATTCATCCCGGACCGTCGCCAATAGCCCGTTGTATTGCTCCAACAGCCCGTTGTATTGCTCCAGTGCTAAGTTAATTAACTACCTATATACTTACCAAGGCAATCAATCATCGCTGAACTATACAAAGCACTTTCGAGATCGGTGCATGACGCATTTCCAGTTGAACTTGTGAACGTTCAGTTTTGACAATATGCCGAAACATAAAAAACAATCATTTTCATATACTTTGAACTCAGAAATTATTTATTTGGTATGCATGAAAAAGAAGCCAGTGATGTTTTGCACACATCCATTCTCTCATCCTTAAAAATGAACACCCATCCCGCTTTATCCATTTCATTTCCATATTTCCTTTTACCGTCTGGAAACAATACAAAGGCCACGAGGTCGCTGTTCGATAAGGTCCAGCCCATGTACCGGGTGACACATGACAAAACTGAAAACCAACTACTTTTTTACCATCCGCAGAATTGTTATAGTCAGGTGGCATAAAATATCCATGACTATGAAGCCTTTCCGGAGGTAATTCCACGCACAGCTGTGCCTTGTCCTCAGTTCAATATCCTTCTCTCCCTCTCAATATATTGAGAAGTCCGTACAAAGGCAGCTGTTTTTATGGTCACAATAGCTCGGTTCCGATTACGGCATCCATATTTGATGCAAGGTATCTTGTTTATCTTCTTGTTTTTGAGAAGCCAATATTTCCTGTGATATATGTGTGCAAGAGATAGAGCACAACTCTATTTTTCACACATATTTTACTTGGAGAGAATTCGAAATTTATGTATGGAAGAATAGTTTGAAGGCTGAAACCAGAAAGAATTTTATTTTTTGTTCTGAAACTCGAGTTAAATTTACACTTTGAACGAAAGCTTCAAATAACGATTATTCATAATCGTAGTGTTTCAGGAGTATAACTTACAAAACAAGCTTTATTGGGTGTAAGAGGGGAGGTAGCTGAATTAACGTCGCACTGGAGCAACACAACAGGCTATTGGAGACGGTCCGGGATCGATCCCGAAGCGAAATATCCGAGGACGCCTCGTATTTTTGAACCACGGTCATATTACGAGGACACCTCCTGAGCTGCTATCCCACCCTCCAAACTTACACATCACTCCAATGTGAGGATATTTGATGCCACGACAGATTTAACGTGCACCAGCCCCATGACGGTCTTTGGTTGGTAGGTATTTTAATTAACGTCACACTGGAGCAACACACCGGCTATTGGTCTTTGGTTGGATTTCGTTGCTAACTCGCAACCCTTCGGTTGCAAATTCGCTGATCTACCAACTGGGCTACCACGGTCCCTAGGGTGTGAGAGGAATTTTCAGTAAAGCAAAATAATTGGAGAAGAAAAATACTTCCTGATTTAATTTCGTGGTTCAAAATTACGTGTTGTCCTCGATCTTTCCCTTTGGGATTGATTCCGGACCAGGGCCGCGGTGGCCCAGTTGGAAGAGTAACGAACTAGCAACCGAAGGGTTGCGAGTTCGAATCCAGCCAAACACCGTCGTGTACAAAGGGGGCTGGTGCACGTTAAATCTGTCGTGGCCTCAAATGTCCTCACGTTGGCGTGGTGTGGAAGTTTGGAGAGTGGGGTGCCAGCTCAGGTGTTGCCTCGTCATCTGACCGTGGTTCAAAATTACGTGGTGTTGTCCTCGGATCTTTCCCTTTGGGATTGATCCCGGACCGTCACCAATAGCCCATTGTGTTGCTCCAGTGTGACGTTAATTGAAATACCCAACCCAACCTACCCTGATTCCGGACCGTCACCAATAGCCCGTTGTGTTGCTCCAGTGTGACGTTAATTGAAAATACCAATACCTGATTTAATTTCATTTATGGTTATCTTGGCAATGCACGGCGTTGGTGTTTTAAAAAGCGACATGCTGAAATTGCATTCGAGTATCATGCGAATTTACGTCAAGAGTTCCGAAAGCGGTTATCAAAAGAGGCTATAAATAATATTGCCAAGTTTTGTGAAAAAAATGTTCGTTTGAAATCATGTAAACCATTTACATTTTAATGGAACACTCATCACATCATAACAATTATAGATGTTTAATTATAGTATCCAGTGTATCCTGGAAATCCATCTTTTTCGAATATATTAAAACTAGGAAACTTAGATTTGTAATAATTTATGTATATACACTGCTGGCCACCGTAAATGCAACACCCTGAAGGAAGCATGCAAATAATATGAAATTTACAACATTCATTAGCGGAGGTGAGATATGCAAATGATTAGAATTTCAGCGCAGACGCACATCACGCGCGCCTGTGGCGCCACTTCAAAGCGCTATTTAAGGCTTGGAGATTTCGACGATTTCAAGTACGGCAATTGTGTTTTTCTTGTGGTTTTTTCAAAAAAACGATCAATTATGCCTCGTAGAAAACAGCGATCATCTTTTGATCAAGTATCCGACTTCGACAGAAGAAGGATAGTGGCCTACCGAGATTGTGGATTATCTTTCAGGGAAATCGGTAGTCGTGTTGGACGAAACCAAACAACTGTAATGCGGATATGTGATCGTTGGATGCAGGAGGGTACGACGGACCGACGTGTTCGATCGCATCCACCTCAGTGCACCACTTCACGTGATGACAGGCATATTGTGCGTATGGCAGTGACGGATCGCTCAGCCACATCACGAACCATAGCACAGCACATTCAGTCTGTACCGCATCAGCCAGTGTCTGCGCGTACCATTCGACGCCGTTTACAGCAGAGTGGTCTGTCCGCAAGACGTCCATTGCTTCGTCTACCCTTGACGCAGAACCACAGACGTTTCCGCCGCCAATGGTGCGATGAAAGAAGGATGTGGACGGCAGAATGGAATGAAATTGTCTTTACTGACGAGTCACGCTTCTGTCTGCAACACCACGATGGTCGGATTCGAGTCTGGAGACACCGTGGAGAGAGGATGCTGAACAGCTGCGTTATGCACCGCCACACCGGTCCTGCACCGGGTATTATGGTATGGGGTGGTATTGGATATCACTCTCGCACTCCTCTAGTACGCATTGCCGGTACTTTAAACAGCCAGCGCTACATCTCCGAGGTGTTGGAGCCAGTTGTCCTTCCTTACCTTCAGGGCTTGCCCACAGCCATATTTCAACAGGATAATGCGCAACCACACGTGGCACGCATTGTCCAAGGGTTCTTCGTCAATCGCCAGATTGAATTGCTTCCCTGGCCAGCTCGCTCTCCGGATCTTTCGCCGATAGAAAACATGTGGTCCATGGTTGCTCAACGATTGACCCAGAATACATCCCCAGCTGCCACACCAGATCAACTTTGGCAACGTGTGGAAGCTGCTTAGTCTGCTGTACCCCAAGAACACATCCAAAGTCTCTTTGAATCAATGCCGAGGCGTGTGGCAGCGGTGATCTCCAACAATGGCGGCTACTCTGGCTACTGATTTTGGCAGGAACCACACTTCACAGAAGTCTATAAATTTAATCATTTGATACTTGGTCAACATGTTATCTACAAAATAAATTTTGTTGTGATATCTCTTGTCTTTCTTGGTGTTGCAATTTGGGTGGCCAGCAGTGTAACATTATTCTCGCCCGTTTATTCTACTTTTCTTTCATGTACCAAGCTCGTTTTTCTGTGTAGCCTACTTTGGAAAATAGAATTTGAATTTCATTTCAAACGTTTTTCTGATTTATGTGTGTGTGTGTGAATACGATGTTTTTAAATTTACAACCTAATTCCCATCGTTTGGGTATTAAATTTGCTCTGGGATGGGAATCGGATGCTATTTCTCATGTGTAACGATACGTGAGCTATAAATTTCAATTACGAGCAGCTCTTTTCTAATGTGTATGTTGCTTCAAACCGTTATAAAATAGTAGAAAATACTTCTTTTGACGAAAATCGTAGTAAAATAGTTCCTAAAGTGCAGACACCAATGAAAATTTTAACTATGCTACTTTGAAAATATAAACACAATTGGTGACTTTTTAAAACGCTGAATTTGTAAAATTCGGTGTTTTGATTGTGATTTAATATATAGGTACACACAGAGATTACGGGAGAAATCACAATTTTTTAATCTATTGTGTTTTTTAATTTGTTAAGCTTTTTCCTGTATTTCCTAGCCTATATTTGTTAATTTTTATAATTTGTACATCTTACAACGCAAATCTTATATACAGGGTGAGTCTAAATTGTTTTTATAAAATAAGAGGTGTGATAGTACCCATCCAGACGAGCAATAATTACCATGGAACATAGGGTCTGAGTGGCAGAAAAGAGTTAAGACGAAACGCGTCGATGCACGATGGAGCCCCAGCACACTTTTCCAGCACGGTCCGGCACTTCTTGAATGCCACATATCCCGCACGATGGATCGGACGTGGCGGACCTGTGGCTTGACCTCACCGGACCTCAACCCACTGGACTTTTTCTTCTGGGAGCACATGAAATCTTTAGTGTACCAGACGCCTGTGGACTCAGCTGAAGATCTCGTAGCGAGAATCGGTGTTGCAGTAGACAAAATGAACACAACACCAGGAATCTTCGAGAGCCAGTCATTCCTTCGCCGGTGTGAACTGTGCAACGACACGCGCCACTTTGAGCACTTGCTGTGAGTTTATCAATAAATCAGATTGTGCAAATTTTGGTATCGTTCATTCGCTTTCCCAACACTGTTGTAAGGTCATGTTTAAATTCTAATTTGACTCTTTTCTGCCTCTCAGAGTGGAATGCGACCCTATGTTCCATGGTAATTATTGCTCGTCTGGATGGGTACTATCACCCCTCTTATTTTGTAAAAACAATTGACTCACCCTGTAGTATGCATATCCAACCATGGAATATATTTCACATGCATCGCACTACCCATGAACGAAAGGTGACACTAAGGTGACTACTACAAAATTCGAAGGTGTTTTGGGGGGTAAAGGATTGTGAATGCACCTTTTTAAGTTCGTTTCCTGTAAAATTGCAGTAAGTCAATTCGTAAAAGTGACGGATCTACAGCGAATACCAGCACTCAGTTTTCTACCAATATTTTTTATCTTGCGGCACTCTTACGCAAGGAATGCGATATTTCCGAATTTCATCATTTTTAAGGGTGGGTAGGTAGGTATTTTAATTAACGTCGCACTGGAGCAACACACTGGCTATTGGTAAGGGTCCTGGGTCAACCCCCGAAGGGAAAGATCCGAGGACAACACCACGTAATTTTGAATCACGGTCAGATGACGAGGTCACACCTGAGCTGGCAACCCACTCCCCAAACTTCCACACCACTCAAACGTGAAGACATTCTAGGCCACGACAGATTTAACGTGCACCAGCCCCCTATACGCGACGGTCTTTGGTTGGATTGGGACTCGCAACCCTCCGGTTGCTAATCCGTTACTCTTCCAACCGGGCTTCCGCGGCCCCTCATTTTTAAGGGAAGGATGACAGATTAACTTGATAAAATATTTATTTAAATTTTTTTAAAGCGAATACATTGTTTCTTTCTGAAAGAAACAATGTATTCGCTTTAAAAAAATTAAAGTTTCATTTAGTGGCACAAAAACTAACTGTAGAACTTGTTTTAAAATTGAATGTCTTCAGTACCTACAAAGCAAAGGTAAACTACCATTTTTCGAGAAACGGTAGGTCGATTTGACAGCTTTTCATTTCAAAGGAGAATATCTATTTTCAAAAAACTTCATAAGTTGTTTAAATATGGCTTTAACTCATAATGCAGGCAATTTTGACCTTTTGTCGCTGATGAAGAATTTTTATTTTCAGAAATCCTTGTTCGAGTTTTTTCTTATATTGATATTCTTTTAATATCTGCAGTTTCGTTTAAAATTTGTTTACTCTTACTGGCATGCACTTTACAATAAAATTCCTTGCAGAGTTTTGTTGCGTGTGATGATTAGAAATTGCAGTTTATTAAAAGCATTAATGTTTATAAAAATTACAACAGAAAACAATGAAACAAAACTGAAGTAAAGTCTCCGAAAGAAAAGTTCTAAAGACATTAATTCATGATTCCGGATCTTCCCCTCAGGTTTGATCGCCAATAGCCCGTGTGTTGATCCAGTGCGACGTTTACTACCTACCTACCTTCTTACATTTATGTCATGATTTAATATTTACTTATTGTGAACGAGCAATTTCTCGTGAAAATATTTAAATATTTATTTAACTTTAACCATGATAGAGGACAAAAAGTTATCTATGTCGTCGCCAGTTTGCCTTTCATACAGAGGCTTGGACCACTTTAATTTTAGACAAAAGCAAGTTTAACTAAAAATAATTAAAATACATACAGCGCTGAAGAACTCGCAAGACGTAATTTAAAGCAAACCGAAAGGGGTTCAGTATTTAAAAATGCTCTGGTCGAGGTTTAATTAAATATTCCCCTCCGAAATTTTTAAAAGTTAAAGCTCCCTTTTTGTGTGTGCTTCGTTAGTTGGCCTTCACAGACGTGGTATTTTTTTGTATCAGAAATGTTACAAAAGTTTTAACGATGAAGATTTTTAATGACTTTGGTGTTATTACGCGATATTCAAAAAATAGCTCTTGAAATAAACAGCTGCTATGATTGTGAGCAGTTAATTAAGCAATATTGCTTAATTAGATATTCACAATTTCAATATTGAATTTCTGGTTTTTCACTGCAACGTAACAACAGTAAAAGTTAGTTTTGTGATATTTGGTACAAAATGTTTAGTTAATGCTTGGGATATAGTTAAGGATCTGGTTTTAATTACATATAGAAATATATAATTTATTGGTCTCTCTCTTTTTCTATACTTTTAATCCATCTCTACGTAAAACGCTTGAGTTGCTGTCGATTTGTTTATTTCATAACTATCTCGTTTGTTCAGGGATTTATTATGAAAGAATTTTTTTTGTGCTTTAAAAATGTAAGCGAACTATATCAATGGTATGCGGATATTTGTAAACCTTAAGAATGAAGTTTATTTCCAAATACTTCATTCTGAATTGCTCTTATATTACGTATTATTATTTAAAAATTCAAGTTTTTTGGTATTTCAATGTTTCCATTAATAAGCTTTCGGAAATTATTTTGATAAAAGGCTGATTTTCTTGTTTGTGTGTCATTGCCTGAATTGTATGAAACTGCATTATTCTCGTCGTTCTACACAGCGTTACTTCCAAATCTCAGATTTTATATTCGAATCTAAATTTTTTGTACAATTCAAATTGTAACTATTTTATAACATGGAAATTTTCCTTGTGTTGCGATCCAGTCTGATATCGAAAGTTAAAATTAGAAAATGCTCATGCCAATTTTCAGTGGAATTCTGTACAACTGTCTGTTTTGTAGAATTTAATGTAAAGAGGTATGTAGGTAAGTAGTTAATTAGCGTCGCACTGGAGCAACACAACGGGCTATTGGCAACGGTCTGGGATCAATCCCGTAGGGGCAGACCGAGAGCAACCACCACGAAATTTTGAATCACGGTCAGATGACGAGGTCAACACCTCAGCTGGCACCCCACTCTCCAAACTTCCACGCCAGAGTGAGAACATTTGAGGCCACGATAGATTTAACATGCACCAGCCCCACCCCTCCGTGTATACGACGGTCTTCGACTGGACTTAATATGAAAAAATTCTTCAATGAATCGTTCTTACAAACTATTGAGTAATGGAATTGCAAATCGCATTGCTCAATATTATAATTCTATTGCAATTCTTCAGTCATCTACAGCAGTGGTGCGCAAACTATTTTCATTTCCGCCCCCCAATTTTATTTACTATTTTGTCGCGACCCCTGGATAGACAATAGACGTTTTTTTAATCATCAACTTAGTTAAAGTCGAATTCTGTTTGGGATTTGCGCTTCTGTTTGTGCCTTATTAGAGGTCTGAATAAAACACATAATTTTATGAAGCAATGGTTTTATTTATGCATATGGGTATAAATATTTTTTAATGCAAAATACTTTAAACAAACTTACAACATAAGAATTCAATGTGAGGTATGTGCTTGGAAAGAGCTCATGATTGCTTCTATGTTCGGATCTGTATTGGAAATCGCAAGCCGTAAGTCATCCTCTGGATCCAATCGAGATCGATATTTTGTTTTAATGGCCAACTAATTAAGAAAAACCGGTTTCACATAAGTAGGTCGATGCAAACTGAATCAAAATATTAATTGCCTTTTTCTTCAAATCGGCATATTCGTTTCCAATCGTTAACCAAAATTTCTGGCAAGTCAGACTTAAATTGAATGCGCAGTGTTTCATCGCTTGAAACATCAATTAAATGTTCTTTTTCATTTAAAGATATATTGGATTTAAAAATATCAAACGAAAATGGATCACGTATCCAACCTAATTCATTATCTAGAAGAGTTTTCTCCCGATTTTATCATATGACGGGAAATGGTGTTTTTAAATATCAAGAAATCTATATTATTTTCTTTATTAAATTCTGAAAAGCACGGGAACATGTCTGTGTTGTTTTTGCTCAATTCTCCTTGCCAAAGTATCAGCTTATTTTTAAAAGCTTCAATTTTAATGCTCGATGTTAAAATGTTTGTTTTCTCTCCCTGTAGACTTACATTCAAATCGTTAAGTTTTTCGAAAATGTCAGCCATGCAACTGAGTTTTCCGAGCTAATCATTAATGAATGAACTTGCCAATATGTTTCTTTTCTACCAAAAAATGTAAACTTCGTTTCTCAAATCGAAAATACGTAGCAGTATTTTGCAGCGTGAGAGCCATCTGACTTCGGTATGTAGTAATAATGTCTCATACACAGAACCCATCTCATCACAAAGTATTGAAAAGAGACGATTGTTTAGGGAGCTGTTGCTTTTAATGTAATTAATTACAATAACAGCATCCTGTAATATCTTGTACAATTCTTCATCAATGTCTTTTGCAACAAGAGCTTGTCTATGTATCATGCAATGGTTGAATGTTGTATGGGGAGCAATTTTCTTTATTAACCCTCTTAGTCCTTTATTACTACCTGTTAATGCAGCAGCACCATCAGAGCAAACCGCGACACAGTGTGTCCAGGTAAGGTCATTTGTTTCCCCAAAATATCATAATTTCAAATATTTTCTCTCCATTTGTTTTTCCTTCCAATTTTTTACAACATAAAAATTTTTCTGATATGTCTTCTTCATAAACGTATCTCGCATAAACAATTAATTGAGACACTTTTGAAATGTCTGTAGTTTCGTCAAGTTGTAGAGCAAATACATAGTTTTGTAATCGATTTAACAGAACTGATTCTATATTACGTGATATGGCGGAAATTCGCCGAGAAACGGTATCTCTTGATAATGTTAACGTTTTTAAATTGTTACCATATGTTTCTCCTTGAATAAATGATGTCATTTTAATTACTGAAGGAAGAATGAGTGGTTCTCCAATTGTATGTGGTTTCAAATTTTTTCCTATTAAATATGAAACTTCTAAGGATGCCCGTAAAGCCTTCTCAGCAATTGTGTATTTTTCAAAAATACATTTTGATTTTTCACACTTTCAGCTCGTTTTTTTTAAATGTTTCTGATTTATTTGCTAATTCTTTATGTTTGGTTTCCAAATGTCTTTTTAATTTAGCAGGTTTCATACTTTCATTTGCTAATTTATCCCTGCAATTAACACACAACGGATGTTCTTTCCCATTAACAACGCAATATGTAAATCCATATTTAATAAACTCTTGATATTTTCTCAATTTTTTATTAGATAGCACATTTTGTTCGATATTTTTTTATGCAGAAACAGTGCCATTGAATTCATTCAGTTTTTTAAAGTTCATTGGATGTTGACCCATCATTCTCATTTGTATTGTCATTCTTTTCATTTTCTAGACGTTGGGTACCTATTTTTAGCCATTTATCCATCATGAGGGCATTAAAACTAAAACCAAATTATAAATATACAATATTTCATTTCTTTGCGTTTGTTCAATCACGTGCGGCTACCACGTGGGAAGAAAATAAAGTCCGGGATTACTCTGTATAAATCATGTTTATTTGTAGCTTATTCAGACGAGAATTAAAGAAAAGAAAACTAATTGCTTTCGTAAAAAATATAGTTCTTTTTTTATAAATATCTCATTTCACTATTTTACTGGTACCTGATACTTGTTGAAAAAAAGTCTTATATTTTTATTTCAAATAAATTTTTTTGAATTTGGCGACCCACAAAAATTTTCAAGCGACCCCCAGAGGGGTCGGGACCCACGGTTTGCGCACCACTGATCTACAGTATAAAATTTTAGAGATCAACTCTGATTTGAACTTTGTTAATATGAAAATATATTCCATGTTCTCAGGTAAAATCGAGTTCTGGATTCGTGTCGGGTTTCTGAATAAAATGCAATCAACGCTAATTAGAAATTCCTGCGGTTTCTCAACTTCGGTTGAATGTTCAAGCTGCCTTTGTGCAGAACCCTGTTAACAGAAATCCTTTTGAAACCAACGCTCTAAGTACGCGTACCTGAAAGGACTTGCTGAAATCGACTAATGCTTTTAATTAACAAATGAGGCAATGTTTCTTGAGTAACGTCAGTGAAGCTCCATAGAAGAAAAAGGGCAGTAACATTGGAAATTGAAACCTGTTCCATTAAAAGTGAGATAGCTGTAAATTAGCTTATGAGCTGCAGAGGGGGTGCCACGTGATACCTTCTTATACTACGATAAAGTGCGCCGTTACGCTAATTAACTATTTGCTGCTTCCAATTACAAAAATATTCTAATCACGGACATGTTGAACTCATTCATCTCACGAAAAGTCGTATAAGAGGGCAGGTATTTTAATCAATGTCGCACTGGAGCAACGCAACGGGCTATTGGCGACGGTCCGGGATCAATCCCGAGGTGATCGATCCAAGGACAGCACCTCATAATTTGAACCACGGTCAGATGACGAGGCAACACCTGAGCTGGCACCCCACTCTCCAAACTTCCGCACCACGCCAACAGGATATTTGAGACAACGACAGATTTAACGTGCACCAGTCCCTATATACGACGGTCTTTGGTTGGATTCGAACTCGCAACCATCCGGTTGCTAATCCGTTACTCTTCCAACCAGAGGGATTTTCAGTGTAAACAAACCACCGGAAGACGAGGATTTTACTTCCTGTCATCCAATATGGAATGCGTACAGAAACACGTTCTTACCCGAAAACACTAGCGCCATCTACATTTAGCTTCACAGAAAAGCTGAAATATGAAATTTAATTTCATCCAATGCACATTTTTTGCGTGGTGAAAAGTCGCACATTGGAGGCACCCAAGTTTCTATAATTAAAACCCAAAATGTAGCCGCTTTTTCTTGTGTATATAGTTTATGTAAAAATAAATGTTTTATCCAAGTACGCTGAAGGGTTCTCCTCTCCTAGACCCACCTCCTCCCAGCCCACCGATAGGTGTAGAGCCTTTCCTGGGAGCAGGGGGAGACCCCCAGCCAATCAACAGACCAACATTTAGTAAAAAAATACAGACACATAGGCCAACAGGGCCCAACCAAAAACATGTAGAAGACGACCGGCACAGGCCGGTTTACAGGGTCGTTAAAACTATATAAAACATCAAAAATACATAGATGAGACCACAAAATACAGACAATATTTATAAAATAGTTAGACAAAACAAAATACACGACTAATGAAGATGATACTTATATTTGTACAGATGAAAATGACAAACATGTAAAATAAAATAAAAATATGATATAATAAATAGTAAAACTTTTAAAATATTTAAAATTGGGCCGGACCTCTAGTCCTTGGCCCACTACTTACGCTACTACTACTTACGAAGTTCGAAACTTAATCCAACCGACCGTCGTGTACCGAATAGTTTCGGCATGTTGGTTAAGGAACGAACGCATCGCAAAAATCAACGCCAAACAATATTGTCAAAATGGCGATAAGCCATATTAGTTTTGTATATTCCATCTGGTCTAGCCGCCTGCTGGACCAAATCCAACAAGGCATTCGTCCTGAAAGAAATTATGTCATCCGGATTTTGGAATATGTCTGAAGGGGTCATTCCAATACAGGAACGAATGTGATTGCTAGAAGTGGTGTTCCCACTTAGGACAAACTGGAAAACATTTTTGATCATTCAGAGATTTCATGCTCCTAAGGTGCCCACTTCGCAATCTAAATGAACCGTTTGTGTCCTTTCCCCTTTGTGAAACAAGAATAGACCATAGAGGAAATATAAAAGTAGAGTGAGATATAACCTTTTTATGTGCTCAGGATCATGTGACCAAAACTAGAAGTAACGTGACCCTTAGACTGCTTTCGTCTGCTGGGTGGAACCTAACATTCATCATCTAATTGGTCCATGGGACGGGAGTAGACTCCCATCCGTTGATTTATCATCTGATTGGTTCATTGATTCATCATCTGATAGTAGTAGACTGGTGAATTCACAACTTTAGTCGCCACTTCATAAGAATGAAGATTCACAACCTACCCTCTCATAAGATGTTACATCGCCAAATAAGGCGATACGATACTAAAACGGCCAACCAAGCCAATTATTCACAGAGCAGTCACGTGACTACTAGTCGATGTGTTGGTCACATTCTTTGAAGCTCCTCTAAATAGCAATGCTCCGTCTCTTTTTTCTCTTCTATGGCTAGACCAAGTCCAAGTCATTCGTCCTCAAGGAAATTATTAGGTCATCGGAATTCTGGAATGATAATCTAAAGGGCTCATTCCAATACAGAAAAGACAGTGATTTTCTTGAGGCGTATTCCCACTTGGACTTAAGGATAAACTGGAAAAGATTTTTGACTATCCAGAGATTTCATGCTCTTAAGGTGCCCACTTCGCAATCTAGATAAACCGTTTGTGTCCTTCTTTCCCCTTTGTGAAACATGGTAAATCGTTAATTAACGTCGCACTGTAGCAACACAACGGGCAATTGGCGACGGTCCGGAATCAATCCTGTGGGGAAAGATCCGAAAACAACACCTCCTAATTTTGAACCACGGTCGCAACGAACTCGCAAACCTCCGGTTCCTAATCCGTTACTCTTCCAACAGCACTACCGTGGCCCCAAGTATAGACCCGGAAGTTTTCCCTGGTACCAGTCATGATTGGGAGCAATCCACCGCACATCATTGTTTAAAAATTTTGCTTTGGCGAACTCGTGCAAAAATAATGAGTTCTAAACAGGAAGTTTTGCTTTCCCGGTAATTTGACTTGCGCTATAAAAAAAAGGCAACACTTCGATAGTTTATGTTTACACCGAAAACCCTTCTCATAGCATATTAGAAGACAGGCCGAAAACCGAATAGTTGTTCCCACACCATATCCTCGGTGTAAAAGTGTTCCATTTCGCCATCTCTCCCTTCTTATTTTCCCATTCCCCAAAACCCCAAGCGAAACATCGAATCAGTACCACCATTTGCCTCTCGTTTCAGAAAGCGTTACGCATGCCTGGTGGCGAATAAATTTTATTTTTCGGGTACCTGCGAGGAGGAGGGAGAAATTGGATGTGTTTAATGTGATGGATTACTTTCGGGTCTCCGGAGATTTTTGGACGCGTCGAAATCCACTCCAGCGTTCATAAGCTACAGCCAGGGACGGGAGACGCCTTATAAATATGTACCCGGGCTATTTCCGTGCTACTATGCATTCATTTCGTCGTTTGTTTTTACACGGGAGACATTTTTATGGGTCTGTCGATAGGCAAATGGAGAAGAGTGCCCCGAGGTGAATAATGGGCCCAGAAAGCTGTGCGAGTCGAGTTGAGTGGTTTGGCTTCATCGCCTGTCGTGTTCGGCGGTAGTTTTATTTATGTTTTAATTTTCTTGATGGGGTTTTGTGCCTGCGCTGATCGAAATAACTGAGTCGTCTGTTTTGAAAAGACGGCATGTGTGTGGTCCAGAGCTTTGAATTTTTCAGCAGTTGCAAAACGTATTACTTGCTGTGCATTTAATTATTAAAGAGAAGTAAAATTATTGAGATTACTCCTTGCCAATTCTTCCGGAAGCCTTCCGGAAAACCACTTTTTTTTCAGAGTTTGGTAGGGAAAATTATCTTCGGCATTTCTCTTTTGAATGTGAGAAATTTTCAAATAGTGCCAAATTCTTCATTTGGGTCGTGGCAATTCATGAAGGATCGATGTTTCTTACCAGACAACTTTTCCTGAAGTCTTCCGGGGGCCACCGTAGCCCTGTTGGAAGAGTAACGGACTAACAACCGGAGGGTTGCGAGTTCGAATCCAACCAAAGACCATCGTGTACAAATGGGGCTGGTGCACATTAAATCTGTCGGGGCCACAAATGTCCTCACTTAGGCCTGGTGTGAAAGTTTGTAGAATGGGGTGCCAGCTCAGGTGTGACATCGTCATCTGACCGTGGTTCAAAATTACGTGGGGTTGTCCTTGAATCTTTCCCTTCGGGGGTTGATCCCGGAACGTCGCCAATAGCCCAATGTGTTGCTCCACTTCGACGTTAATTAAAATACCTACCAGAAGTTTTCCGGAGAAACTCTTGGTTTTCCGGTCTTATGGACAGAAATAGTATCTGGATTTTTCTTTGGGTGAAAAATTTTCAACGCCAATTTCGAACTTTTGACGCCAAGCCTTGGCAACCATAAAAGAAAACAATGAAATCAGCAGTTGGTAGATTATCGTAAAAATCTTTTTCTCTTCGGGATTTTCCGGAAGCCTTCCGGAAAACCACTTTTATCAGGTCTATGGTCGGGAAAAATATCTTTGGGTTTTTTTTATACAGATTTGAAAATAATACAAAAATGAAATGGAGTTGCCAGGTTTTGAAAACTTGGAATGCATCTTTTGAAAATAAACGATTCAGCTGAATATTCCCAAATTTATTTCCTTTGTGTATTTTTTGACGCCGTATTCAGTGCTCCGTAACACCAAGTGAGAAATGAATCAGTTCCATTCTCATTTTTACTCGATATGTATTTAATTAACGTCGCACTGGAGCAAACAATGGGCTATTGGCGACGGTCAGGGATCAAACCCAAAGGGAAAGATCGAGGACAACAGCACATAATTTTGAACCACGGTCAGATGACGAGGTCACACCTGAGTTGGCACCCCACTCTCCAAACTTCCACACCACGCCAACGTGAGGACATTTGAGGCCATGACAGATTTAACGTGCACCAGCCTCCGTGTACAGGACGGTCTTTTGTCTGGACCTAGTTTCGAACTCGCAGCCCTCCGGTTGCTAATCCGTTACTCTTCCAACCGGGCTACCGCGACTTCCATTTTAATTCGGATGCAAATCACTTTAAAATCGCCTGTGCCCATAATGTGTAGCGAGGTTTGTGAGAGGCTTTTTCTCTCAAGATAACTATAGGCGGTAGTGTTTCTGCTACGGAACGTGTTTCTCGTACGTATTCCGAACGTGACGTCACTTGATTTGTTTTTCGAATACGATTGCAACATGTAGCCAATAAAAATTCTAACGAAATTATTCCGAATTGGGATGTAATAGTTGATTGGGTAACGTCAATCAGGTTAACTGCCAAACGTGTCCAAAATTATGATAAATTGCATTTTAAGGTAATTCCAATATACAGGCGAGTCTAAATTGTTTTTACAAAATAAGAGGGGTGATAGTACCTATCCAGACGAGCCATAATTACCATGGAACATAGGGTCGCATTCCACTCTGAGAGGCAGAAAAGAGTCAAATTAGAATTTCAACATGAACTTACAACAGTGTTGGGAAAGCGAATGAACGATACCAAAGTTGCACAATCTGATTGATTGATCAGAGAAAAACTCACAGCAAGTGCTCAAAGTGTCGTTGCACAGTTCACACCGGCGAAGGAATGACTGGCTCTCGAAGATTCCTGGTGTTGTGTTCATTTTGTCTGCGGCAACACCGATTCTCGCTACGAGATCTTTAGTCCACAGGCATCTGGTACACTAAAGATTTCATGTGCCCCCAGAAGAAAAAATCCAGTGGGTTGAGGTCTGGTGAGCGAGGAGGCCAAGCCACAGGTCCGCTACGTCCGATCCATCTTGCTTAGGAGATATGCTACGTAGGCAGGTCCAAACCGACGTCAGAGGCGATGACTTGTTCATGCTCGACGCGTTTCGACTTTACTCTTTTCTGCCTCTCAGAGTGGAATGCGACCCTATGTTCCATGCTAATTATTGCTCGTCTGGATGGGTACTGTCACCCCTCTTATTTTGTAAAAACAATTTAGACTCACCCTGTATATCATGTTAAACATTTAGGTAGGGGTTGGTTGGTTTTGGGGTTTTATTGCGCAAGGGACATTTTTGGTGATGCTGCGCCAGTCACAAGACATACGATATCAAGTAATAGACAGACACACAATGAAAGTTTTTATTGACACAGAAGAGAGAAATATATCCAGGGAGGAATACACCTGACAGGAATCGAACTTGCGCCGCCTATAACTCGAAGGGTGCTAGCACATTGGGCATATCCACTGAGCCACGAACATTTAGGTAGAAGTAAAATCTTCGCCTACCGTCTGGTATGCTTGTTTGCACTGAAAGTCCCTCTCATAGATGTAAGCTAAAATTAATTAAAAATTCAAGAATAAAAATATAAAATCATACACAAAAGGCAAGATCAGTGTACAAGGAAAAAATATTATAGATTATTCAAAAAAGTCTTTTATGCTTACACAATTAATTAAAACAGACAAAAATGATAGTGAAAGTAAAAAATTATGAAAACAAGAACGGAAACCTCTTACCTTTAGCATATAATTAAATTTTAGGATATTTATTTTTCTGTTTCTATTAAAACACGTTTTTTTAAATAAAAGTTTGTGTCGTTTTTGTGATATTATCTGAGGTTGAATTCATTTTCTGACAAAAACCGCAAATATGAAGAAAATGTATAATGCAATTTCTGTTTTCTTATTACATTATGGATATTTCTCTTTTTGGCAAATAGAATCGTTGTGTTGCCCCAAATCGATGTAAATCTAAAATATATAACAGGTAGGTAGGTTGTTAATAAACGTCACACTGGAGCAACACACGGGCTATTGGTGATGGTCGATCCGGGATCAATCCCGAAGGCAAAGATTTAAGTACAACGTCTCGTAATTTTGAATCACGGTCAGATGACAAGGTCAAAACCTGAGCCCACTCTCCAAACTTCCACACCACGCCAATGTGAGGACATTTGAGGGCGTGACAGATTTAACCTGCACCAACCCCCGTGTACACGACGGTCATTTGGCTGGACCGAGTTTCAAACTCGCAACCCTCCATTTGCTAATCCGTTACTCTTCCAACCGGGCTACCGTGGCCCCAAAATGCATAATAGAATACCTACCTTAGAAATAGAAGTTAAAAAACCCATTAAAAAAATCTCGTTATTTCTTTTTGTATCCTACAATTTTTTTTCTCACACTTTGGTGTGATCTTTTTCAAATTTAAGTATTGCTATTTGCATTGCTTTTCATTTTTGATTTCTGAGCGCAAGCCTTTGTGCTTATTAGGTTATAATTCGATCTTGGTCAGTGCTCTTTTGCCATTCAAATGTCTTTTATGACCTTTTACTCAATTTCCTCTTGATCAACCTTACATGGAACCCTAATTGGTGTCTTTTTTACAGGGGGCGGTAGAACTTTTTCTCTATCTATTTCTCCTAACTTTTTATAATCTGGAAAAGAAATCTTAAATAAAAGGGTTTTTTCTTCACTCTATATATAACTCTTTATTGAATGTAGTGAATTGTTGTCTTGCCTAAGCGTTTGTCATTGGGCCATCGCCTGACATTCGTGTAAAACGACAATCCTTAGTGCTTCTCAAGTAAAGTTAGAGATCGAGTCTACCAGAAACATCGACCTTCTAATAAAATAGACGGAGCATGTTGGAGGAGTCACTGTCGTAAGATCTCTGAAGGGTTAAATCACGTGGACTTACGAATCGCCTTAGCCGATTGGCTGTCGAATCGCAGACTAGTGTTTTTGATTACGGTAGATAATCTCTTTAACCAATCAATATTTTAGGATTCATGCTTTCACCAACAATCACGTGACAGATCGTCATACCGAGCAACCGGAAGAAGTAGCATGAAGCTGTTGGCACATGCTCCGTCTATTTCCTTTTAAGGTCGATTCCAGAGAAGGGGTTTCCGCAGGACTAAAAGGCAACTTTTGCTACTATTTATCATCCTTGGCGACTAGGGGTATCTTTTTAAGGGAAATCGTCTCAAAAGCTACTAATTTCAGAATCTTGGTGACTGAAAATTTTTTCCACCTTTTTGGAAAATTCACCAAAGTTCAACGAAAATTTAATCCCTCTTTTTTAATTTATAGCTGACGAAAATTAGAGAGCAAATTTTCCAAGGGACGCCAATTTCGCAATTTTGGCGTCAAGTCGTGGCAACCATGAAAGAGAAACAGCGGAATCTGGTTGCTAGATTATCACAAAAACCTCATTAAGAAAATATTTGGTTTTATAATTTTGAAATTTAAATATCTTGGCGATATCTTCAATGTTTGTTTCATATTTAATTTGCACATTTCGTGTTTTAGTCGATTCATTTTGAATCTGAGCAACTACAATAGAGTTTAAGGCATTTTTTTAAATTAACGTTGCACTAGAACAACAACACATCGGGCTATTGACGACGGTCCGGGATCAATCCGATGGGAGAGATCCGGGGACAACACCACGTAATTTTGAACCACGTTCAGATGACTAGGTCAACACCTCAGCTGGCACCCCACTTTACACACTTTTGGCCATTTGAGGCCACGACAGATTTAACGTGCATCAGCCCCCTTTGTACACGACGGTCTTTGGCTGGACCAAGTTTTCGAACTCGTAACCCTCCGGTTGCTAATCCATTACTCTTCCAACTGGGTTACGGCGGATCCTAATTGTCTTGGAAGTATTGAGTCAATTAATTTCCCCGTTGCAATGA
Source organism: Meta bourneti (assembly GCA_933210815.1). Taxonomy (NCBI): domain Eukaryota; kingdom Metazoa; phylum Arthropoda; class Arachnida; order Araneae; family Tetragnathidae; genus Meta; species Meta bourneti. The sequence goes on from OW119929.1 coordinate 88,509,740, forward strand.
GACTGGTGAAGCATTTTTACCAAAATAATTTTTACCTTCACTAATTTTTTCCGATCTTTCCCTTCGGGATTGAACCCTTACTGTCGCCAATAGCCCGTCGTGTTGCTCCACTGCAATGTTAATTCAGCTACCCCCTCCTTACTAATGTGTGATTCAAGAACAAGGTTCCATCGCCAATTGGCGATAGTTCTGGAATACTGTAACACCTCGTAGGTTTGCTATATGCACTTCCACTTGCGCGCAAGGGGAATACTTTCAATACGTCGGTAACCCAGTTGGAAGGATGACAGATTAGCAACCGGAAGGTTACGAGTTCGAAACTAGGTCCGACCAAAAACCGTCGTGTATGCGGCGGCTGATGCACGTTAAATCTGTCGTGGCCTGAAATGTCCTCCCGTTGGCGTGGTGTGTTTGAGTTCAAGACAGATTTAACGTGCACCAGCTCCCTTTGTACACGACCGTCTTTGACTGGATTCGAACACGCAACCCTACGGTTGCTAATCCGTTACTCTTCCAACCGGGCTACCGCGGCCCCAATAGGGCCTTTTAGGAGGAGACTACTAACTACCACTACTTCATAGGTGCTTTGAATGTGCAACCCTGTTTTTTGCTGCATTTTTAAAAGCAATTGTAATCTCACATGCATGATTATTCTACATTGCACACTCTCTTTATTATATTACATGGAAGTTGCTGTGGGATTTCCCCAATTCATGTCAATGTGCACTTACAGGAACACGTTAACTTTTGTCGTGAGAAGGAAAGAGGAATGAGTTCTCAGAGTTGACGTTAATTCGTCCATCAACACTAACGGTCAAAAGAAAGACTCAAAAAGTCATCAAACCTTTCTGATACCCCGTGACCAGCTTCGGAAAGTTGTGTTGCAGTTATCTCTATCTCTTGAGAAATCTTTGTCCTTCGGAGAGACGTGTACTCTTCGTGACAACTCAAAATTGTGGTTTTATGCCACATCTTACAATTACTCATGTATCACACTCTTCTTTATGAGACTCCCAACTTCCTTCTTGGTAGGTATAATTAACGTCGCACTGGAGCAACACAACGGGCTATTGGCGACGGTCCGGGATCAGTTCCAAAGGGAAAGATCCGGGGACAACACCACGCAATTTTGAATCACGGTCAGATGACGAGGTCAACACCTCAGCTGGCAGCCCACTCTCCAAACTTCCACGCCAGAGTGAGGACATTTGAGGCCAAGACAGATTTAACGTGCATCAGCCCCTTTTGTACACGACCGTCTTTGGCTGGATTCGAACACTCAACCCTCCTGCTGCTAATCCGTTATTCTTCCAACCGGGCTACCGCGGCCTCCAAACTTCCTTCTAGTGTTAGGTGTCAAAGTTCCATAATTAAAACATTCGAGCTACGTTTAAAAAACTAATAATATTCTGAAACAACAAAATACGAAATAATAAATTTCTTTAAAAAGAATGTTTTTTCGTTGATAAGGTGGGATAAAATTTACCAATTTTCCGTCATCCCTTAAAAATTGCACATCTCTTTAAAAATTACTATAAATTGATACTTGACAATTCTTAGATCACAAACTAAAATTAGGTGGAAGAAAATATTTTGATCAGCATCATGAATTTAGTTTCAATGGACATTCATTATGTCTTACAGAACTACCCTCAAAACTTTTCGTCGAACCATAGATTGACAAAAATAAAAGATTGACAATGATTAATACTTAATGTTAATGAGTTATTGTTATAATTCACTGTAGAACTAGAGCTTGAACCAGGCTTGAAATTGATGCCACGATACAAAGTAGGTTGAAGACCCTGCTAATGATGTATCAAGATCTGTTCGTAAATTTTTTTTGTAGGCCACTTCCAATCATAATTTGTAACGATGATTATGAAAGTGATCAGTCATATTTTTTGTTTCGAGGTATCCAAAGTTTGGATAAATTAAAAAATATATCTTGTTTACAAAGTAACTACTTCAGACAATATATGTTCTTGTAATGTAATACAAAAATTTAATTATATTTCTTAGTAACTATTCTGGTAGTTCTTACAAGAAATTAGCGATAAACTAAATATTTTTAAATTTTTGACGTGGACACTTTCAATAATAATCACCGGCACATTAAATCTGGAATTTTCTTATTTTAAAAGCAGTTTGATTAGATTTCTAAATATACCATAAAAATGTTCGGGCCATCGTAGATACTTTGTGTAGCATATCAAGTTTACTTACTTTTTAGCATTCTAATAGTTCTTGCCCTCAGGGGCACATCTCTTTTAAGTGTGTACGGGCTTCACTGACCCATGGTACCTGAGTGATCTTTTCTTTTCCTATGGGGTTTGCTATCTTAACTAAACACGGGGGTCGCACTCCTGGGAACACACCCAAACGATCTTTTTCTGCCTTCCATTACTCTATTCCCCAACCCCTGTTTCCTTTCACATTTTTTTCTTGACGTTGTCTTGTGTTTGGCTCAGCTTGGCCAAATACTGCCCTTGCGCTATAAAACCCTAAAACAACCAACCAATCTAATAGCTGTTATTGGAAGGCAAACTTTTCTCGCTATTACCCGTTTTATGTATCCTATCCCCGATTTCAAAGCAGATATTATCTCTCATTACTTAGTCATGGTTCAAAACCCACGTTAAAATGAGTACGGACTTTTATCCATGGGAATGGGATCTGACTCGCCTCGTTTAACTAAAACTATGAGCGTTAGCCTATTGTGATGAAGGGTTATGAAAACAATCTAATATTTGTCAGTGTAAGAAGGCATTGCATAGTTCATTCGCATTCCGGAAATGGAATACTTTTGATTCTCAAGGAAGGTCAATTATTTCACTGGAATTTGAATTTTGTTTTAAAATATATAGGGCTCTTGGGGGGAAATCGTTGTTTTCTTTAACCTGATTTGTCTGTCCTTCCAAACCTGTTTGGATAGAACACTGTTCTTAATATTGTGTGATATTTTATCACCAAAAAAACTTCTTTTAAAATGCCAATATAAATACCATCAAAGCATTTTGTCTGCCTACTGTTTTTGTGTAGTGGAACCAGGGGCGCACCTACGGAGGGGCTATGGGGGCTTAAGCCCCTCCCAGATCGTATAAAAAGAAAAAAAATAGCCTTATTTCATTCATTGATTGCTTTAAAAATCCTGTATAAAGGTGTTTTGATATTTTCTCCGTTCAATTAATTATAGCCCGTGTTGCTCCAGTGCGACGTTAATTAAATACCTGCCTACCTACCTTTTAACCAATTAATATTTATTCATAGCTTTCATCCCATGAACAAAAGTACTCCATTTCTTATTCCACTAGGATTGAATAAAATAACTGAAAACTTTAATATTGTTCATTAAAACGTTGGCACCTTTTCCCTCCTATGCAATTTATGTTGGTAAGTTAACTTTGCACTTAAGCAACACAACGGACTATTGATGACGGTCCGGGATCAATGGCGAGGGGAGATCCAAGGACAACGCCTCGTAATTTTGATTCACGGTCAGATGACGAGGTCAACACCTGAGCTGGCACACCACTCTCCAAACTTCCACACCACTCCAACGTGAGGACATTTGAGTCCACGACAGATTTAACGTTCATCAACCGATGTGTACGGTCTATGGCTGGACCAAGTTTCGAACTCGCAACCCTCCGGTTGCTAATCCGTTGCTCTTCAAACAGGGTGGTCTACCGAGGCCTACAGTTTTTGTCACAGTAGTGGGAGTAGTCACTTTAAAACTAGTCTAACAAGCTCTAAAACTAGTCTCTAGGTCATATTATAAAACTAGTGTCTAGGTAACATACTATGAAACCAGTCTATGTAACACATTCCTAAACTAGTCTCTTGGGAACGCACTCCAAAACTAGTCTAACAAGCTCTAAAACTGGTCTCTTGGTCATATTATAAAACTAGTATCTAGGTAACACTATGAAACTAGTCTATGTAACACACACCTAAACTAGTCTCTTGGTCATATAACTAGTATATAGGTTACATACTATGAAATTAGTCTATGTAACACACACCTAAACTAGTCTCTTGGTCATATAACTAGTATCTAGGTAACATACTATGAAACTAGTCTATGTAACACACACCTAAACTAGTGTCTAGGTCATATTATAAAACTAATATCTAGGTAACATACTATGAAACTAGTCTATGTAACACACTCCTAAACTAGTGACTTGGGAACGCACTCCAAAACTAGTCTAACAAGCTCTAAAACTAGTCTCTTGGTCATTATAAAACTATTCTCAAGGTAACATACTATGAAACTAGTCTATGTAACACACTCCAAAACTAGTCTCTAGGTAACAGTTCAAAAGTAGTCTGTCGGTAAGCACACTACAAATCTAGTCTATGGGTAAACACTCCAAAACTAGTTTTTGAGTAATATGCCCTAAAATTAGTCTCTGAAAAACACCCTCTAAAACTACTCTATATTTCCTAGAAATTTTAAAATCACCTCTTAATAAAGAGCTTACCCTAAAAATGTATCCCCTTGCAGATTGATATCCTGGGCGCGCCCCATGAATGGAACATTTAATCCCTTTTCGGAATCCGTTTTCAGAAACATTCAAATAGCTCGAGATTGGGTTGGTTTTGGGTTTTATGGCGCAAGGGTCATATTTGGCCAAGCTGCGCCAAACAAGACAGACAACATCAAATAAATGATCGTACACACATACATGGAAGATTTTACCGACACAGAAGTGAGAAATACTCCCAGGGAGGCTGAGAACAAGAGAAGTGTTGACCTGGTCCGAGTCTGTTCCGGATGATTACAGACATCTGACCGTGATTCAAAATTACGTGGTGTTGTCGTCGGATCTTCCTTTGGAATTGATACTGGACAGTCACTAATAGCCCGTTGTGTTGCTCCAGTGTGACGTTAATTAAAAAATACCATACCATACCGGATGATTACGACATTTAAGAGAACTTTTATAAAATTCCAGAACCGCAGTTTCCAACTCATTTCAATCAGTGGAACCATTACGTTTTTAGCTGTCTACCGAAACTCATTTGTTTTTCCTCATTACCATTAATAAAAAATTCTCAGTCGTATCGATGTTAAAAGGAGTTCGCATCTTCCCTTATAACTATCACTTCAAATAAGCCTAGTTCATTTTGGAATGTTGTTTCAATTCGCCAAAGGACTAAGGCCATTCCTGGGATATAAACTGGCCACATGAAAACCTCGGCAAACCTTTTTGATGATGACGGCATCAAGGGTCACTTTTCTTCCAATGACGTAATATTTCGTCTATCAAGATCATATCAGTCTTGCTAATGACTAGATACCTAGTCTCTCCCGACAGCCATCAGGAGGGTTAAATAAGCATTGCGTTGAATGATTTGTTTCGACTGTTTCACATTAATGACGAATTCAGACAGTAATTTTACCTGTGTTATTTACGAAACTTCGATTTTATCTTATACAACTTGTTTCGGCATGGGTTTTGATAGCACTTCCAAAATCATTTCCGGAGGAATTCGCGTAAGTGTACTCTTCCCCTCAAAAAAAGATGAGTTCTATTTGAATATGCAAGAACAAAAGTATCAGGTTCAAAAATATCGTATAAGAATTGCAAAAAATTTACGAAAACCGAATAAGTATAAAATTAACAGTATCTTAAAATCTATTACTGAGTACGTTTATTTAAAGTTGGAGGCTACTGTTACTGTCTTTCGACCGCCATTATTTTTTCTGACTACATGCCAGTGCCCACACAACACACTACCCAAGGATTGTCTTACCAGACGTCCGGAAACGTCCGGACTTGGCGTGCGCTGGCCTGATACTGCCCGGAATTACAAATTCGCCGAACTTTTCGAAATCATCAATTCAATCCAAACGCTGATTCCTTGAATCGCTTTGTTTGCAAAAAATCCCAGTCGTTAATGGTAGTTTCGCGGAATCGTCCACGTCGTCCGATTTTTTTAGTTAAAAGATAGGTAGGTAGTTAATTAACATCGCACTAAAGCATCACAACGGACTATTGGCAACGGTCCGGAATCAATCCCGAAGGGAAAGTACCGAGGACAACACCTCGTAATTTTTGAACCACGGTCAAAATAACGAGGTAATGACGAAGTAAACATCTGACCTGGCACCCCACTCTCGAAACTTCCAAACCACGCCAAAGTGAGAACATCTGTGGTCATGACAGATTTAACGTGTGTAATGCATTGGTGTGTTCAGTGGTTGAGTAATCAATCAGTTCTATTAACGATAACACATTTATTTTAAATTTGACAAGTTCAGAGATTGGAGCTATTATGAGGTGCTCTGACCTTCGACTTGCATTCAGTTTTTGCGTTTGCCTACCAACTTCTTACCAACGTTTGGCTTCCAACAACTTCTTACCATTTGGCGCACTTAGCGCCGTCTGGGGTATTTCACAACGTACACCAGCCCCCTCGTACACTGCGGTCTTTGATTGCTTCCACCTGCAACCCTCCGGTTGCTAATCCTCTTTCAACTGGGCTACCGCGGCCCTTTATTTAAAAGATATTTTTGTATTTGTAATCCACACTATTGTGTTTATTGTTTGCAACAATATCTATTTGACCTTTTCATTATAAAATTTTTTTAGTAATACCCGTTGAATTGAGTTTTAATTCTCCGGACTTTTCCTCAAATGTCAGGTAACGTCGCACTGGAGCAACACATCGTGCTATTGGCGACGGTCCGTGATCAAACCCGAAGGGAAAGATCCGAGGTCGACGCCTCGTAATTTTGAACCATGGTCAGATGACGAGGTCACGCCTGACCTGGGCTTCCCACTCTCAAAACTTCCACGTCAACATGAGGACATTTGAAGCCACGACAGATTTAACGTGCACCAGCCACCTTTGTACATGACGGTGTTTGGTTGGATCCTAAAATGTCAGGAATTATAATCGAATTTGTAAGGTCTTCCATTTTTGCATCTGATTACCGTACTCGTCACTGTAACGCACGTGTAAATAATCTTACCAGGTTGAACACGAATAACAGTCGGCAGATTTCGAGAACATCAATCTCCGAAACCATCTAAGATCAAATATGTTAATACTCCTCCCCCAGTGGGCATTGCGTAACTCTTTCGGAATTATCTTTAATCAACTATGGCACACGTTGCCACCTGAACCGTGAAAATTGTCTTGTCTCGGTCCTCCAACCACCGAGTTTGCCTCTTCACGGATGACGTCTGGAGACCGAGCGCGTGTCCTTTTGTGGATTATTCCTCCTAAGAGTTAATTACGCGCAAATCAAGCATTACCTTCCATGCATGAACTGCGGAAAAGCGATTTGAACCCACGCATTCGGCGTGCTGTGGTCATGTGGGAGAGATTGCATCCTGAATCCTTGGGGCCCCTTCACACCAACAGAATCACTCAATCTGAATCCAGTAGAAACTGACTGACGAAGATTCGGGAGATCCGCATACAAAGAAAATAGCTTGTTTGTCAAATAAATCTCATACTGCCTAAATCCTCAGAGAGCATTCTGTTTCAGTTCACCCGAATCATTGATACGGCAAGATAATTTTCCTGAATCAGATTTTGAAATTTCTTCTAGTATATTAACTCAAATTCTGATATAAATATTTCACTGAAAAAAGGATAAAAGTATTTGATATTTAAATGTGCTTTATATATATGGAATGTTTTACCAACAGAATCAGTTGATCTGAATCCAGTAGAAACTGACTGGCGAAGATTCGGGAGATCCGCATAGGAAGAAATAGCTTGTTTGTCAAAAAACCTTTCACACTGCCTTAATCCGGAGCGTTCTGTTTCAGTGCACCCGAATCATTGATTCGGCTAGATAATTTTCGTGAATCGAATAACGGTTCCGATGTTGAAATTTTTAATTTTCTGTACACAAGATTTTGAAATTTCTTGTTTCGAGTATATTAACTCAAATTCTGACATAAATATTCCTTAGAAAAAAGAAGGATAATATATATTCCGGGTCAGTGGAAAAGGATTAAGTCATAAAATGGCTACTTCTCAGAATCTTAAGTTGAATATTTCACTCTTTCTCACAAATATTCAGGAAGAAAAAGAAGCACGACATAATACAAATAATTGTAATTTAGGTTCCTAGATTCATTTAGTTTTTATTTTAAGCATATTATATTATTTTTTAAATTAATGGTTTCTACGAGATATTTTGTCCATCAAGATCTGACCAATTTTGCTATTGACGAAATATCTCGTCATCGTAGTCTTGATGACAATATATCTCGTCGTTAAAGTATTGTTCATTTTTCGCCGAGATCAAGATCTAGTCAGTATTTTTCCTAATTACGTGATATCTCGTCCATTAAGATTTTGTAAGTTTTACTAATGACGAGATATCTCGTCGAGACAGCCACCAGGAGGGTTAAACGTACTTTATATGGAATTCTGAAATGTTTCTAAGAATTTATTCTGTCATCCAGTCTCGAGTCGTGTGTTTGGCGCAGCTTGGCCAAAACTTTACACCATAAAACCCTACTCATGACTACCCTATTTCATAAGTGCGAATCCTACATCGTTTTCATGTCACCGTTTTCGTAGTAATAATATATTAATTACTTCATCCACGTTGTCTAACAAGCAATAGAAGAAAGTGTTTTGGTGTTTTAATTTGGATTGAGAGAGAGAGATTCGGATTCTTGATGTGAAAGGTACGACGGACGTCAATCCAATTTATCTGGATTCCTCTTCACGCGAAATCTGTTGTGTAAAAAGAGCCTAAACCCTCCTGGTGATTGTCTCGACTAGTCTTTGGTCTCGGTGGTCTTTTCTCGTCATTGGCAAAACTGACCACGTCTTGATGGACGATATATCTCGTCGAAACCACTTTGAATGTTATTGCTTGTGGTAAGAAATATCGGCCAGGTTTTCACTCCTGTTCTACTTTGCGCTTTTTTGATGTGGTTGAAAGGCCTAGTGATTGATTTAGTGGCTATTAAAAAAATCATGCCCTGGATATAAAGGAATATTAAGTGACTTCTGAGAATTCCGTGGCTTGTTGTGGCACATTTTATCGTGGTCAACATGACCGAAGGTGCTGAGGTCATGGTGAAATTATCATATGACATTCTCTTTTATTAGCCTCTTGCTTGCAGCCTCATTTGTCTAATTCTATTTTCCTATCCTATGCGACATTATTTATCGAAAAATTGGATAATGTAATGTTTTAATACCTGGATTTTTAATGTAATTACAACATAAAATAGGCATTCTCGTCCAGGTTATTTATATGATAGAATTTATTGAGAAAGTCTGGCAAAGCGAACTATAATAAGTAGCAAACGATAATAGAAATTCTTATGTGTTGTTTTTAGAATATTAAAGTAGCATCTATATGGTATTAATTCTTGTAGTTTAACGCCATGGGTCATTTTGATGCGGATTTAATTGTTAATATTTTACTTTAAATAAACCTTGAACAACGATAATTGTATTGAATTTCGAATTAAGTCCCCATACCTGACGTTACACCTGCATTTTTAACATGATTTGATGAAACAAGAATTAAGTACTTGGAATTAGTAAAAAATAGATGTGTTTAAGCTTCCTGTGTTAAGAATATGGATATTCGAACAAAGTAAATTTAGAATTTTCTTGGTGATTCTATTCTGTTTTTATATGCCGGTTTACATCCAACTAGATTTTATTCCCCTCTTATAACTCCCAAGACAATTCTTTAAACGAATTTTATCCTTTTTGCGAATTAGATTCAGAGGAACATCGGAAGATTTATTTACTACGATATTTATTCATGTGTTTAATTCTTATATGGATATGTTTGAAAATTTATGAACGAATTGCTTGATTCAATTTTGTAGTTAGGATAAGTTTAGTGTTTTCACAAACAGTCCTCTTGAAAAAGTTTCATACTTTTAATTTAATTAAATCCTATATACTGTATTACTATTCAATAAATATGGTTTCCTTAAATTAAGGAATAAATGAGAAGGCCGGTACAGTTCAAAAATTGTTCAGCCGATTTGATTGAAATTTGGTAAAAATCTTGTATCACATCTTATGCTACAGAAAATAAAAGCGTAGGCGATAAGTCATGTACATTTTGTCCGAGACATGTAAAGAGCAGAAGTCATAAACACATGCATACAAATTAATTTTAAAAAGTAACTTCAATAGGGATAGGATGTTTCTCCGCACATCAATACATGACCAACAATAATGTTCCATGTTCTTAATGAGGTTGTATATGAGGTCTGTAAGCAGCAATTCCTACTGTTACCGCATGGCATTTCGTAGCCCCTGTTCGAGGTGGGGTTGAAGACAGCAACACGTCTCCCAAGAGCGACCCAAACATGCTCAATTTGATTCAGGTCGGAAGAGTATGTTTACCTATACATACTAATGACTGTCTCATTTCCAAGGTACTATCGTGAAAGGCGAGTGGTGTGTAGACGGACATTACTGTCTTGTATCGCCGATTATTTCTGTATACGGGTGAACAATGGAATCCAGAACGTTTTCTCTATAGAGGTGAGCATTCACGGTTTCACGGGAATACTTCACTTCGTCCATCCAACTAAAGAAATACATCCGATTATGCCAAACGAAAACACTGCCCTACCATGCCCATCCCTTTTGTAGACATAAAGAAGGGTAATATAGCGTCCCAGACTCTCTCCAGATGAATCACTGAAGAAAATTTGAACTCATCCGTGAACGTATGAACCTCCATTGATTTTCACTTCAGTTGACAAGCATTCGATCCAAATTTAAGAATCCCCTGTTATTCTGCGGTGCAGGTTCGATTCCACCCTGGGTGTATTTCTCCCTTCTTGTGTCAGTAAAACTTTCCTTGCGTTGTGTGTTCATTACTTGATATTGTCTGTTTTGTGTCTAACGCAGAATTGCCAAATGTGGCCCTTGCGCCATAAAGAGCCAACAAACCAAACCTCCTGTAACTCGAAGTAAGGGGAACACACACCACTGGTCGTCTAGCATAGAGCCCTCCCTCATGCATCTGTTGCTAAGTGGGTTTACCCCCTCTCTAGCAACCTGCGAATTGTAGTGTGCGCAAGTTCGATTCTTTCCAGGGTGTATTTCTCTCTTTTCTGTATCAGTAAATTTCCTTGAGTGTACGTCCATTAACTTGATGTTGTTTTGTGCAGCTCTGCCAAAATTTGCCCATGCACAAAAAACCCAAATCCAGCCTTTATGCATCAGTGTGCTTACCGTAAACGATGATACCAGCTTTCCTTTTGCTACAGCAAGCACAGGTCGTATATGAGTTGGGGTAGCGGTCTTGTTCAATTGGGGGCTCAGATAAGCACACTTAGGTATATATAATTAATTACCATCGCACTGGAGCAACACAACGGGTTATTGGCAACGTCCGGGATCTATCCCGGAGGGAAAGATCGGAGGATAACACCTCGTAAATTTGAACCACGGTCAGATGACGAGGTAACACCTGAATTACTTTTACTACACGCCAACGTGAACGTGTCTTCCAGAGTAAGATGATACGATATCAACACCCCCCTGAGCTGGCACCCCACTTTACTAACTTCCACACCACGCCAACGTGAGGACATTTGAGGCCACGACAGATTTAACGTGCAGAATCCTGCGTACACGACGGTCTTTGGTTGGACCTAGTTTCGAACTCTCAATCCTTCGGTTGCAAATCTGTTACTCTTCCAACTGGACTACTGTGGCCTTCCAAATAAGCCCACAGCGAATTTAAACAAATAAAGCACAAAAATGTTTTAAATTTTAATCTGTACATTTTGTTTAAAATTATTTTGCCATGTTGTCCCACATCTTTTTTTCGGCAGAATAACTTTTTGGTTGAAGTATCTTCTCATCTTTAAAACGCATCACTTGATGTAGTTTCTGATTCGGAATTACCCTTCTGAATGCTGATCGCACGATAGAAAGCAATCCTATTTGCCATTCATGATGCGCTTAAAAGCAGGTGATAAAGCAGAATCGCAATTCTGAATGTTTGAAAGAACCGAATGTAGTACTACTTGGAGAATCAGACGAATTTCGCTACAGCTCCTTCCCGAAACCTGGCAACAGAACAATCTGATTGTCCTAATTTGCATAAAAAGTCATTTGCTGGAAAATTCGTTGCCTGTGTTATCGGCATCTCGCTCAAAACCTCGTGTGGGTCATTTTGACTTTCATTGTAGTAGGAATGGAATTTTTATTTTATTTTCATTCTCCACAATTTATGGAATACAACTCTTTTAACAGCACAGAAAATTTTTATTTTAGTTTATCGTCTTTCTGTTCCCAAACTTTTTTTATAGCTACAAAATGTCAGGTAAAGAAAGAAACGAAAACTTTCTTCGATTCAGTCCTTAATTAAAGATATCTATACTTCCTCGGGATTTTTTCCGCCGGTCTTTTAATAAAATGCGGCATTTGTATTTTTCTGCATAAGTCACGTTTTGTTGTAACGATCTAATCGGGGTTTAATGAGTGTAGCTTTTTTATTTATTTTGATGTATCTATTTTTATCTGTAATTTTGTTCGTTTTTTGCTTTAAAAAGATCGATCATTATTTTTTCTGCAAAGAGAAGGAAGTCGATGTTTATTGTTATGTTTTTGATATTCTTTCACTTTAAGGAAAGAAATAATTCATGTTTGTGCGAGTTTTTTTAAGAAATTGTCTGATTTTGTTTCATATCCGGAAGATGATCTGAATCCAGTATTTTGTTGGTAAAAAGTTAAATATTTCGAAATTCCGTCTTGAAAAATCAAGGTTTTTTAATAATGCTGCATCTTATAATAAAAAAAAATTATGCTCCAGTACAACGAAAACACAAAAGATGAATTATTTTAAAATCTGTTGTGACTAAAAATATATATTGGTGTTTTAATTAGATACATTTTCTGCTTTAGGTTAAATTTAAAACGAAACGTTGATGAAAATACTGACATTATATGAAAAAATGTAAAGCTGTCAATTTGGATTGGCTGATAATTTAAGTCAATTATTTGAGTTAAATATTTGTAAAGGATTAAAAAGTGATTTATTTGAAAAAAGTATTTGTAAAATTGCATTTAATAATGTTCAGAGTAAATCAAACAAAATCTTAAAATTATCATAATGGTTATTTTTACTTTGGCCTAATTAATTTTAGCAGCGGATTAGCAACGACAGAGTTGCGAGTTCGAAACTCAATCCAACCAAACATTATGTGCGTGGGGGCTGGAGCACGTTAAATCTGCCGTGGCCTCAAATGTCCTCACGTTGGCATGGTGTAGAAGTTGGGACTTCCACGCCAGAGTGAGGACATTTGAGGCCAAGACAGATTTAACGTGCACTAGCCCCTTCGTACACGAAGGTCTTTGGTTGGATTCGAACTCGCAACGCTCCGGTTGCTTGACCGTTACTCTTCCAACCGGGCTACCGCGCCCCTACATATTGACGTTATTAAAGTACCCAGGAGTTGATTATTTCTCAAAAAAATCTCAAAACATTTTGTTTGAGTGGATAAGAATATATGCGGAGATTAAACCTGGGAACCGACAAAGAGACGAATATTTTCAAGACTAAACAATTTTTTTTCGTTCCGATCTTCCCAGTACTCGTGGAAAATGACGCAACTACGACATTGACTCGTTCTTCAGTTTGGAGTTAGTAGCTGTGAAGTTTTACAGTTGATGTTAGTCAAAATTCTCTGTTCGTTCTGTTTTCTTTTAAATGTATTGTATTAAAATTCTTCTGTAAGCAATGGTCACACGGAAATGTTTGTCAGTGTATTTGAATTTTTATAAATATATTCACATTTAGATAAAAAAAAATATTCAAATTAAAAAATGTAGGTAGCATATTTTATAAACATTTTTAGAAAGCATTTTATGAAAAATGGAACTATAGAATTAAAATGCTGGCGTTTTATAAAAAAAATCCTGTATTCACAAAAGCAACCGAATTAGAATCAATCATAAAAGATACTATTAATAAAGATGCATTAAAACATCTTGCTTTAAAAACTTCTCATTCTTATGGTTTTATTAAAATTGAAATTCCTTTTCGTTCATCTTATCTACACAATCGTTATAAAACTGCTTCCCTGAATATTTTTTCTGGTGTGCTTTTACAGCTTGGAACTTATAGTATATTTTGATAGGCACCCAGTTCTCCGAATTAGTGCTTAATCATATGTTTATAATTTGGCTATATTGTCTCTGCATAGAAGCTAAAACAATACTTCAAACAGGAACATAACCTACCATTACCAAACAGGTACAATCACCAACATCCATGTGCTTACAAAGACGGATTCGAACTCGGGATCTACTGTGTGTCAGACGAACGCTATGACCTCTGAGTCACTCAATTCTCTGTTGAAATTTTTACTGAAATTTGTACAAGAGTAAAAGAATTATGCTTCGTTTTAAAATTCTCTAGAAAGTCAACAAAATGGAAGCAAAATTCTTAGCACTCTTTCTCACAATATTCAAATAAGTTTCAATAAATTGCGAACTGATATATTTGTGCATTTGCATAACGATTTACATCCTTCAAATATCCCCTTCCAAACAACCATGAAACTGAAGTAATTATATTTCCCAATAAAACATGGAAATGTTCCAAAACCCGTCACAAAAAGCGGTTAATTTCCGGAAACACTGAAAAGATAATGCCTTTCTGATTCCAAGATTAAATTAAACTCGATAATGCAACGAACACATTCTTGAGCTGCTTTAATTCACGATCCGAAGGAGTTTATGAAATGCTGCCATCCAAGCCGAAAAGAACGCGATTAGAAAATGGAGAGTTAAATTAAGCTCTGCTCTTAAGTTGTGATGAATTCAAAAGGACTTAGATGGCGTGAGGATCCGAAGTGCGTGCCGTTCCCGCTGATGTACTCAGCCCAAATCAGATAACCAAATTAATTTATTCTTTTGGAGGAGAAATCTGCTTGTTGAGTCTATCGAGAATAATTTAATGCGTGGAATTTTCTTGTAGTAACTCAGACGATTTCTGTTAGCTTGCGTTAATTTTTGAGATCCTTATGGTGTAAGAAATGGTTTAAATGTGATCGGTTTTTTGACCTAAGAATTTGTGCAAAGTTTGTTTTTATGAGTGGCGACATAGGATGTTTTATATCTTGGAATTATTGAGTTATTTTTCCTTTAAAAATGTTAAATTTCTATCATCTCTCTTCTGGTTCCGAAATATATTTATCGAATTAAATTGTGACGTGCAATCTTTGATTTGATTTGAGTTAATTTTTATAAGTTTTTCAAAAAATGATGGCATTTGAATTGGTTTAAATGTGATATTTTTCATTTTTTGACAAAAGTTTTGTACTAAGCAATTTTTTTGTGTGGCAACATACATTTCTTTATATCGTGGAATTATAGAATTAGTTTTACAAAAAGCGTGTTGAATTTCTATTATCTCTAGCTATTTTCTGGTAGCTTCTAAAAATATCAAATTATATTCTGAAGTGCAATTTTCTTTGATTTCAGGTGAATTTATGAAATTATTGAGAACAATTCAAGGTTGGTGGAAATTCAGTTTTGAAATCTTCAAGTATACGTATGTGAGTGAAACAGTTACCTTTTCTTGTGTGTTCTAAACTTTTTATAAAAATTAAAACTCTGAAGTTTTTAAAAATATATCAAGTTTTTCTTTGGGAAACATTTATAACCACAAATATATTTAGTTTCTTGTATTGTCTTTGTATAGCACCTTACAAACAAAGGGGCCGATGTGTAAGAAATTGGTTATAATACAATAGTAATTACAAATCCATAAATGCTTAGTCTGGTTTTCGTTCGATTTTTAACTGACGTCAAATACTTTAGAAAAAAGTATTGCCATTCCAGGCAAATATTAAATGTTTTGGTATCTGAATATAGAAGATCATTCGAATTCTAACATCAATATTGTGATTTGATATAACTGCTTTGTTTAAGTATATAAATGTTTTGTATTCGAGAAAAATTTCTGTTTCAATAACAATATTAAACTAATATAACCTTCAAATTGATTCCAAATGTTCTGAAAGTTTTCATTCTAAACATGCGCAACTTGCAGAAGCAGTTATGAAGAGTTGAAAAAACATATCCCTATCTCTGAATTTGAAGCACCTTCTGCTTATCTACATGTTTTTCTTGTCATTGTTATAAAAGAAACGCAAGCGTTCTTCATCTGTTGTATAATTTAAAAAGCTTTCCACGCATGACATTTTGTTTATGTATCGCTCTGAATTATCATTTCTTGCAATCTCTGCTTCATATTCTCTGTTCCTTTTGTGAGCAATGGAAATAACAAACCCTTTCTATTGTCTATAGTAGATCTAAAGAGGTCTTCGAGATTCTTTTAGGGTACGTGCCATCCGTGCGTGAAATACATATACGATGTTGGTTTTGTTTTACCATTTTTAATTGTTTTCTGTACCGATATCGGTTGTGATATCGGTACAGAACGGTTGTTGGTTCAGTAAGAGTGTATAAAAGGTATATTAATTCTCCCTGTGTGTGTGACCCATAATATTTCTTTAAATATTCTGTACCGTAAGAGAATGCTAGGTCTTTCATTCCAGTATTGCATTGTAGTATTTAGGTTTTATATTCTTGCAAAAGAAATGGCGACTGCGCTGAGAGTTCTCAATTCTAGAATGACCTATGTGTTGGATAATGTGTATCGTACGTTTTCGTAAATTCTTTGCTTTCAACTGCTGTATTGTTTCCTAATAGTTCTTTAATATTCGATTGTAGGAATGTGATTTTTGTGTAATTACTTTTTAATCCTCCAAGTGGTTTCGACGAGATATCTCGTCCATCAAGATCTTGCCTTTTTTTTGTCATAAAATAAGATCAAGATCTGGTCAGTTTGTGTTTCTAATGGCTAGATATCTCACCCATCAAGATCTGGTCAGTTTAGGAATGACGAAATTACCTTGTCGAGATGTACCTCTCTCTACAGGAGATAAAGAATACAACAGATGTTAAAAAATAAGAAAATAAAAATAAACCCAAGCTTTTTATTAGTCCTAAACCAGCCAAAAAGTTTCCATACATTCCAACATTAATATTTGCAATTTTTTGTTCGATCGTGGTAAGCACTTGGCTAGCAAGGATATACCGCTTGGTAGCAAATCTACACATATAATTTGAACCAAACACTTTTGCCAGTTGCTATTACTTATATGTGGAGGTCATCATTAGAACATAGCGTTTGGATAATTGTCAAATAAAAAAAATGCAGCTTAGTGTACAAACCTAATAAGCTATCCCAAGTGTGACCCCTTTAATGAGTGTTTCTACGTTTTCCATTACTTAAGCAAAGAAAATATTTGTTAACTTTTCATGGCGTTGAATCTTGTTCCAAAGTAGGAAATGTTTAATGTTTCATAATTACAGGCGTGTGAAGGAATTAATGATTTCATTTTCCGAAATGATTTTCTGGTTCTTGTAGGGACTGTGAATTCAACTCGGAACGTGAAACAGGGAATTATCCATAAATTTGATTTATCCCTGCCTAATGGAAGTGCATAACTCGTCTTCAGCCATGGGGGAAAAGGCAATAACTAAATAATTAAACAAGTTCGCCAACCCCGTTTCTTCCGGCAATCTCTGTTGCATTTCTCCCCAAATCTTGTTATTTTTGTCGAGCAGGGAAACCGTCCTAATGGACTGATTTGTTTTCTACTCTAATCGGAGGCATTTATTCCTTTTTTTGTCTCCCTCTGGGAAGCAAAGGCATACCCTTCGTGTGTGGAGTCGTCTCTTCCCAGGCTTAACTATCAGACCTCTCGCAGTTGGATCACGTAGTTGCCCCGAAGCTGTGCGATATGGAAGAAGGTTAATTCGACCGATATTTCGGAGGAATTCTGAGCGAGTTGGAAACGTTAAGTCAATTTTGGAGTTCGTTTGCCGTACACTATGTCGTTAGTTTCGCCGTTAAAAGTTTAAAATACTTCTCCGAAAGAAGGGAGCTGGTGGGGTTTGTCATCCAACCTATTCCTCTAAACTCATGTTTACAAATATGAAGAGAGAAATAGATTCATCAAGTAATACGAATTATTTTGTTGTTTCCAAATTAAAAAAACTATTATCAAACGAACATTTATCCACGAATTTCTAGAACATAGTTTCCCTAACGTTTTTGGCTCAGCGCTCCTTTTCAGACATTTTTTTCGGACGAACTTTCTAAAAACTATCTCAATCAATAATAAACTGCAAGTGTAGCTGTGCCTATAACTTTTGGATTTCACCTAAATATTTATGTAGCTGTGAGTCTAATTTTAGAATTTCAAAAGACTAGTTTGGAAATAAAACAACGTGGAGCTGAATTAATAAAGCTATTTATTAAAATTAAATAACAAAAAATAAAAATTGCACATACACACTAGATTGCACACTTTTATTAGTAATTATTATTAAATCAATAAAAAATAATAATTCTCTGAAGGTAAGGATGAACCTGGTATATAATGCCTGGTATATAATGCCTGGTAATAGAGCCTTATATACCAATTTGTGTATATAAGGCTCTATTTTCGTCAGCAACATCTTTAAATCATCATCTATTTTCAATCGGCTCCTCTTTTTATTTAAAAGAATCAATGACAATGCTTAACTGTAGCGAGTGTGTCTTGTATGTCCAAGTGAATAAGTGTTTGCTTAAAACAGTTGTAGACCACTTCTTGCTCCTCAAGGCCCACCTATTTTGCCTGGATCCAGCATTGCCCCCAAGATTCTTTCAGCACCCACAAGGGAACTGTAACGCCTACATTGGAAAACTGTTCTAGAAGACACTCAAACGCATGATTTATATCGGTAAGACAAGCGATCTCCAAGTTGATACTTAAATCAGCATAATATATCGTCGGAAACTCATTAACTGACAAAAATAATTTTTTGCTGCAGCTGTTTAAAAACTATTAGTTTTTAGGTCAAAAAATAAAAACTATAAGCATTTTAATAGTACTATATATCTTTTAAAAAGATTATCTATATGATAATGTAGTCTTCATATCATGAAAGTAAGTTTTTTAGTGTCTCCGAAAAAATGCCAGTGAATAAGTTCCGCTCTAATCCAAGATATGAGTCTTGTATTAGATGAAAACTAAAAAGGGAAGAGAACGACGCTTGTGTTGAAACTTCGAGCTTTCTGTTACAGGCTAAATATTCTCGAGGTTGTTCAAGGACGAATCTTCCGGTAGAGGGTCACACTCTTCTTGTGTTATGATGCAAAGTTCGTACTTAAATTTACCATCCCCAGAATTATTAAAATATCAGAGAAGAGAACCTTGATAGTCTATGATGGCTCATTCGTAGACCGCTTCTTATACAGATACTTCTGTCTTGATCAGTTTTTCAGGGACAAAAATAACAACCATATGAAGAAAATCTAAACTAGATACTGTGAGTATACTAGATGTTAAATGTTATTAAAATGTTAGATGTTATTAAAATACTAGATGTGAATTGAAAAATAGTATAATTTGAAAGTGCAACTTGAACAATTGATTGCTCATTACAGAAAGTAGGTTACTCGAGACAACCAATTGTGAGTGAATCAGCTGTTTCTTATAATTACAAACGTAAACAGTTTTAAGTATTGATTTCCCGTGTAGTATTGAAAAATTATTTTTCATTGAGAATACTTCAAACATTTGATGGTATGGAGTATTTTACCTTAGTTTTTTTAACGTTATTGAAAACAGTTGATATAATTTTCATAATGTTAGTGTATGTTAATATGTGTAAAAACCATGACAAAACTAATTGTGGAAATTCATATTTAATTTCACAAGCAGCATTTAGATTCATTTTTGTCATTGATTGGAGGAAAGTATATTAAACTTTCGGCTTAAATCCTCAGTGAATATTTATTTCTAAATTATTAAGGAAAATATTCCTAAAGCAAATGACATTACCTAGATATTTGATAACATTGTTGAATTCTGTCATGCCTGTTTTACATAACCAGCCCTAAATGTCTGCATTCGAAATTTGCTAATAATTTCTGAAGGATCAAACAAAGCTAAAAGAAATATTGCTTCATTTTCTTCACCTGACCATAATCATCTTTCACTTACTCTTCTATTGTAATAGAACTAGTGTCTGAGACCATTTCTATTCACATCTTATCTTACGAAAACAACTAAGGGCAAATAATTATTCTGTTATATCTATCCATTACACGTGACAATGATGGTAGACGTGACAGAAAACTCGTCTCAACCCTGCAGTCAAGACTCGTATCTTGGAGTACATCCCAAACCACTAAACTTTCAAAACCACAGCCATTAACTTCAACAACAGATATTCTGTAAACTCAACCGAGATAAGACCCCCGTTATTTTCTATAACAATGAGCCACGTTGTAAATCTCGCCGGCATCTCACGTGGGAAACAATGCACGAGGTGTTGACGCCCGGTCGAGTAACGCTTCCCAACCCCCAATTAGAGATGTAGTTGCCCAACTTCCTGTTTTACGTCGCTGAGACAGAAAAAAAGATCTCTGGAACGTGTGAAGAATCATAATTCCTCGAGTGGTGTAAATAATGGCTGTGTCTTACTGATGGTGGAACAGAAATCGGTTTTGACCTTCTCCCTCCGATGACCAGTGACCATGAAACCGCGTATCGGGACTTCGGAAGGAATATGTGGGGTGTGACAGACAATTGGTTCCGGTGCGAAGGAAGTGTTACGCGAATTGTGTTAGAAATGCAGTGTGGATATTGGGACTCGACGGAGCGGGAGAGTAATTGGGGAAGAGTGGAAATGTCTTCATTTTTCCAGACTGAGAACTCGGTCATCTTTACGGTGGTAGGGTGTAAAAAGCATGACTTTTTATTAATTAATTTATCACAAAGCGTTGTTGATTAAACTAAAAAAGTATCACATTCAAGACGAGTCACAGTCGGAAGAAATCTATTGTTTTGCTAGAAAGAATTGAAAACAGGTTCAGATTGAACTTTGCATTTTTTCCGTTACATACTACGTTCAGGTCAAGAACATTTTAAAGTTGATTTTGTGCATCCCTTCTGCTTTATTGACATTAAAAGGATTCCTCTGATTGTCCGATTGTAGGCTTTTTGTTCAATGGTTCCAAAATAAATTGTTGGGTGAACGTAAAATATTTTGTTCGTCAAAAAAATTTTGTGGTAAAAGATGAGGTTTGCGGTTGATCTTGCATTCCTTTTGGGCTTTTGACATGAAGGATCCCTTTGAGTTTCCATTTGTAGGCATTTTGTACAAAAATAAAATTTACTCAGCCTACCAATTTCTAGGGAAAAAATTGGTAGGCTCAGTAAAAAGTTAATGTCTATACTTGCGCTCACGAACTCTCTTCATTTGGGCATTTAATTCAAACTCCTACTAAAAGTCTCTTGATTATTTCTTTAGTTTCTAATGATTTTTCATTATAAAATAATTTTTTAGTCGCGTCTTGTGTTTTGGGGAACTATCTTTTGCCTTTAACTCTCCGTTAATCGCACTGGTCCTGGTAGGTACACGGTGTCTTTTTTGCAATGTTACTGAATGAAAAGATTAACTTCAGACATTCTGCAAACATATAAATTTAAGTAATACATTTTACGAAGTTTTTTAAATAAATCTCATTCGTTAAAAAAAGATCCGCGACTAATGGAGGGTTAAAGCGATTACAGTCCATGATGTAGTGAGTTGCAACAGAATCAATATGATAGAAGAGATAAAGATCTTACCACCACTACAAGAGAATATAGTTCTGATATCTTTCCTTCATAATGTAAACTACTCTAAAACTTAAACGAGGATCCGGAAGCGTAACATAGTAGTTTTCGTATGTTTTGTTTATATCTAGGCGTGTGACCTTTTTTCCCACAAAATCCAAATCTTAACAACCATCAGAGGGGCTTAAACGCATATATCCGTTCTGCAGTCTTCCCTGCATGACTTCTAAGCAGTTCTTACCTTCTTGACCAATGCAATCTTCCAAAGGATTTTTTCAACCAATAGATGTGGTTATTTAGTCATTTATGTGTGTTATAAACACTCCAGAGTTACTCGGAAATCTCGTGATGCTCAGTAGGTTAAAAAGTGAAGTTTATAAAATGATGTAAAATTATCGGTATGGGGTAGACACTACCTAGTATTTTGCATTGGCTATTTTAGTAGATAAAACTTAAACGTTTGTTCAGAGACAAAAATTCTAGAAGCGCTTAGAATTCAAATAAAGACAGTGGGTCTTACCTTTTTGATTGGTTGTTTTTTTATGGCACTAGGACCATAGTCATTCAATGTCAAGTAAATGGACCTACACATACAAGGAAAGCTTCACTGGCACAAAAGAAATACACCCAAGTAGGAATAGTATTCTTACCTTTTTAGACAGGATACAAAGTGTAATCTAGTGCAAATGTACAACTTTTTTGCGCGTTAGTATAAACTCCCTCCTGAACAATTTCGAAGGATCATTACACACAATCAACACGCGAAAACTATTGAGACATCTTTCAATCACCCATGCCCAATTAAGGACGTGACACGAAATACGGAAGAAAGATGCCGATGATTCACAAAGAAAAGAAAACCCCTGTCCTAAATACTACGATTATTTCTGGTAAAATAACTCTCGAGTTACCATTGAAGCGATGAAAAGGATTTAGTAATGGTTTTGTGCCATCTCTTCTCACATCGTGACTTAAACTGTTAGTAACCTGTTTGTGTGTCTGTTTGCCACCACAGGTGCAATCGGAACGCTTTCTAAGTAACAATTAACATGGTCTGGTAATCCGATTGATAATACATTTTTCAGATATTCCGATCCGCAATCTATCGTATTACTACACGCAAAATTGTTGTTTCTTCCATTGGCACGTTTTAAAAACCATGCGATGCTTATTCACCAGTCATCAACAGTTCTAAGATAGCTTCTGTTGCTGATTGTTTTGATGAACTTGAACTCAATAAGAACGTTGTTCGATATCCATCTCTGAAAGCATTAATTGTTTAGGTTGTCAACGTACATTTTCTCTGCCTTCTGGTTATTTAGCGAAACACTTTGTTGTTTAATTGACAATTTATTCCATATAATTGGGTCGTGTTCCAGAAATAGTTTTTCTTTTGCATCTGTTGTTGCATAACTAATTGATCTCAACGTCGATTTATTTTTAATGCATAAAATTGTATTTATACATAAATTGTTTTAATTTAAATGCTATTTAAATATATCTACATCATATGCATTCTTTACTAACAGCTTCAACTAAAACACGGGACTTAATTGAACGGAATGTTTGTCTGAACTAGTTTGTTCGTCAAATCAAAAGATGGCTAACAATTGTTTGGTGTTTCATTAATGTTTAGGTCATTGTAATACATTTCGCTTCAATAATAAAATGCATTATTCGTTTAACTTTGTTTAGATTCACTTTTTTTCAAAATAAATGTTTCCAGAATAAAAAAATGAGTTGTGAATATTTTGAATGTTATTTTTCTGGACCACTTGCGTACCTAATAGTAGCGCCACCAGATTAACGAATTCAATGCCACTAATGCTTTCCAAACCATAAGAAGCTTCCACATTTCATTTTACGTTTCTCCGTAACGTTATCTTAGACGCAAAGTGTTCCTTCCCAGCGTCACCCCTTTCCAAACGACCCTCATGAACCAATTTCACAAACTATCAGCCCCTGACGCCTCTTTTGGTTCCGCTAATTTAACGACTCTTCCGCTCAGTTAAGAAAGGCCCCGCGTAACATTTGGTCCGCAACACCAGGCGGGCTTTATGCTCTCTCGACTGTGTAAAAGCCAAAGCATGTTCTCGAGAGAGATGTATTAATTTTCAAAAACGCACTATTTACGACCCATGAAACGGGAAATCTTCCTCGTCCCCTGCTTTCCCGGGATCTGCTTGCAGAAGGGTGGAACTTTTATGGATGCTTTCGACAGTTTTTCGTACAGCCTAGTGCTACCGTGTCATACTCGTTTCGGAGTTTTGAATTTTTTAATGGTTTGATCATTGGTTTTAATTATGTTTCGAAAACGTTTTTAATGAGTTGAACTCTCCCGGTTTTTATTATCCTTCGGAGCGTTTGAGTGCGAATGTTCCACCATTACCTTTTTTGCGAAACCCATTTTTTTATTTAGCGAGGAGTGGGTATTGTGATGCACATCAAATTTAAAGTTGCGGTTGATATTGATTGTGTTTTCGATAATTTCTTTCAGTCCATTTTACATGGACTGCCAGATTTTGGTAAAATACCTCATTGAAATTGATCCCACTGTGGAGAGTTGAAATGCTAAGTTAATTCAATTCAAAACCTCGTGTCATCTTACTCTGGAAGACATGTTCACGTTGGCGTGTAGTAAAAGTAATTTTCAGGTGTTACCTCGACATCTGATCGTGGTTCAAAATTACGTGGTATTGTCCTCGGATCTTTCTCTTCTGGTTTGATCCCGTACCGTCGCCAATAGCCCTTTCTGTTGCTCTAGTGCGACGTTAATTAAAATACCTGACAAATGACGAGATGTATTCCATGTGCTTGCCTGTATTCAGTGACAGAATGACTCGGTACGTCGGTCCGGAAAATGGAAATCGTCTACCTGCTTCAGGAGTTTTGAAAATGTTAAAAGTAATTCGGGCAATATTAAACAATTTTTATCTTAAAAATTAGTTGAATTCGGCTATAGTATTTACTCAAATGGGAATAATACCCGTTCTAACTACATTGTTATTAATTGTTTCCTTGATTCTGTAATTAGTTTCTTTTTTCCTTTTATTGACTCTGGACTGAGATTGAAAAGATGACAGGGGAGCAATTCTTGATTGCTATTGGCTTGATTTGTCACTATTTTTTCTATTTTACTCTTCCTGAACCAAGGCCCTCTGAGAAACACTGTTTGAGTGGGCTGTTCATTTAATTCAGCAGTTCGCTTTACAACAACCTACTAGATTTTGTTATTTACTTCTTATTTAATTAATTGTTTTTTAATTAAAGTACTAAATTTTTGTTTAAAGTAAACTCTCCTTGTCAAATTTATAGTATTAGTATTCTTCCTTTCTAAGAGATTAAACGGCCTCTCGGGAATTTCCCATTACCAAATGGTCCTGTCCACCCATTCCTATATTTCTTTTCACCAGTTTATAATTTTTACTGATTATCAAAATATACTTCGTGCTTAAAATTTATCATGCTAGGCAACGTCACAATTTTTCAGTAATGTCAAAGAATTATACAACTAATTTTCCTATTCACAATTTACCTTACATTGAGAGCCAACATGCTGTAAAATAAACAGTGTTCACTAGAGGTCACTGTGGCTCAGTGGGTTTTTCCCACGGCGCTAGCAACCTGCGAGTTGTAGGCAGCGCAGGATTGATTGCACCCTGGGCGTATTTCTTTCTCTTCTGTGTCTGAAAAACTGCCCTTTTGTGTTGTCCGTAAACTTGACTTCATTTATTTTACGCAGCTTGGGCAAATATGGCCTCTTGTGCCATAAAACCAAATCAATCGGGAACTGTATAAAAATTGGAAAATCAAATTTCTTCAGTAACGTTCTTCCTTATTTAAATGAGGTCGCTTTCTTTCTAAGCCACTTATTTTTGAAATTGATTGGAATTATTTCTAGTTTGTTGAATTAATTTTGAGGCATTTGGTGAAGGCAAACATTTTATTTAGTCTCACTAGGGGTGAAATAGGGTAACAAAACATTCTCTCGATTTACTCATTACTTACCGATAGTCTCAACCTTTCATTACAAGTTTACGACTCCAGCTTGTTTCTAACTGATGGCTTTTCATCAAAATTTTCCCAACTTCGCCATGAAAAGCCGCATGCCTTCCGCAGATACCACGCCAAAAATAGCCCGCACCTTTATTCTTCGAAGATATTCTATAAGCTACGCTGAAAACAACTCGGGACTTTCCTCTGAAAAATTAACCGAGTTCCTTGGAATATAATTCTTCTTCCGAAAGACTTCAACAAAACTTATTCTTCTGGTACCTAGAAAACCGATGCAGCATTATTCCGAACTTCAACGGAAAAAGGAAGGGGACCATCTCGTTCATATTGATTTACTTGATTCTCTTTCTCGTGTTTGCGGAATAGGTTTGCTATCAGATGTTGCCAGCGTGGCTGTAATATATCATACAGTGCATTACCGTGGTCCCAAATCACTTGTACGGAAAGACATTTGTTTAGAGGAGAAATATGAATATAAGTTGTGTGTGCTGCTGAGGGATTCGGGATGCACTGATAAAATGTTCTTTTTTTTGGAAAGACGTTCTTTTCATCAAGATACTAATATTCCCAAGGAACATTCAAAATTGATTTTATAAGTATAGGATATACAAATAACAAATAAAGAAGTATGTCTCTGGTAGATCATGATAGTCGTCACTTGGAACACTTACGCTAATTACAAACCACTTTCTATGACCCTTGTTAGCTCTTTTGGCTAAGTGGCTACCCAATGATTTGAACTAATTCCTCTGATTGAAATCTCATACGAAATTCTGAAAATATCATCTATTCGCTAAGAATAAGAGGGGTCGTCTTGGCTCAGTGGGTATGCCCACTTCGCTAGCAACCTGCGAGTTGTAGGCGGCTCAGGTTTGATTCCTCCCTGGGTGTATTTCTCTCTTCTGTGTTAGTAAAATTATCCCTGTGTGTGTATGTCCTTGATGTTGTCTGTCTTGTGATTGGCACAGCATGGTCAAATTTGGCCCCTTGAACCATAAAACCCAACTCAATCAATCAACCACTAATAATAAGAATACAAATGCTGAAAAAATCGTCTATCTTTCATGTGAGTTTAGATATGAATCTGTTCAAAATTCGAAAACAATGTCAGTTAAGTTTATTCTTTCAAATACTGTTTTTCTATACAATTTAAGCGTCGGGGGTATGGCCCTGGCTCAAAAAATTTACCCACTGCGCTAGCAGACTGCCATCTGAAGGTGGCAGAGGTTTGATTTCTGTAACAATCCTGTATTGTTTTCCTCTTCTGTTTCAGTAAAACATTCCTTGAGTGTATGTCCAACACGTACTTGACGAATAGGCATTTGCTTGGAGCAGCTTGGCTAGGATCTTGTCCTTGAGCCTAAAAAACAAATCAACCTACCATCTATTTAGAAGTTGCTTCAAAGAGTAATAAACGTTTGAAACAAGATAAATCTTTCTTTCTATTCGACAGTTCTTTTCTTTGCACATTTTTGTACATTCCAGTTATAATTTCATTGTTCGATTAAAATTAGATTAGCGATGTTATAAATTTTAAAATAATTCTGATTACGTTCTGCTAAAAAAATAATTCAAGCTAAATAAGTATTGAATGTGTGCTGTTAAGCCCTGAGTGTGTGTTGTTCCAACGATGTTTGCAAGCTCCAGAATCCACTATTCATAAAAATATCCTTCCAATAACAAGCGACTCCAATCCTTTTTTAGATGGCAATCTGCCAGGCACTCATTCAAAAGGTGCTGACAACTTTTAAAAATTTTCCAGGTGGCTCTGTTCTCAGGAGCATTCGTGTAATAGACGGGGAACAACAAAGACAAAAAGCCTCTTTTTACGCCACCAGGAGCAAGTGCATCTAGCAAAGAGCGAAAGAATAAAATTGCATTCTATTTCGAGATTAGTCACGTAAATACGGAAGTGATGTCTTGAAACTGAAAACTTCCATAGGTTCTTCAGACTCGACCTCTTCCCCATGCCCTCTGCAAAGTAAACGTTCTGGCGGAATATTTGGCTATTTGGTATAAACACGGTCTTCTATACATAACTCAAAAGTCCTTGCGTAATCTCTGGAGGTTCCCCTCCCTTTTAAATAGCACACGAACTTTTAAAATGGTTAAAGAATATTTTCTGAAGCAAAACAGAATATGTTGTTCACTCTCTTGAGTAAAGTCTAAAATTTTTTCTTTATTTTGTTCGATCTTGTCTTATTTTTCGATGCTCCCAATTTTTCAAATCGAGGCTTTCGAGGTTATTCTTTTATACATTTTTGCTTAGTAGTCATGATAGTTCCCGAAGGTTGTATTACATTGGTTCTTTAGTGACTGAAATACCTTTGTTTTAAAATCGGAAGCCAGCGAATATCCAACTGTGTATCAACTATTTCCCCAATGTAATGACTTGTGTTTTGATCTTTATTTTGTTCAGTCGTATCGTATTTCTTGAAGCTCCCAATTTTTTAAATGGAGGCTTTAGCGATATTTTTGCTAGTTGTCGTGACAATTCCTGAAGGCTGTATTCGTTCTTTAGTGACTGAAATACCGTTGTTTTAAAATCAGAAAGCAGAAAATATCCATTTGTGTCAACTATTTACCCGATGTTGTATTTTATTAGGTAGAGTTACAAGGACAACGCCTCATAATTTTTGTCACGGTCAGATGACGAGAACACCTGAGCTGACACCCCACTCTCCAAACTTCCACACCAAGCCAAAGTGAGCACATTTGAGGCCACGACAGATTTAACGTGCACCAGACCCCGTGTACACTACGATCTTTGGCTAGACCGAGTTTCAAACTCGCAACCCTCCGGTTGCTAATCCGTTGCTCTTCCAACTGGGCCACCGCTGCTGTTGTATTTTTATTAACTTACTAGCAGAATTACCAACCTTAGTCGTGTTGAATTGTGAATTGAAAAAGTAATAAGAATATATTTTCACTTTCTCTACATCAGAAAAGTGCCAATATCATTTGAGTGTCTGGGAAATAATTTTTAAGTTTTCAGACATCATTTTTTTGGCGTGGTGTGGAAGTTTAGAGTTGGGTGCTAGCTCAAATGTGACCTCGTCATCTGACTGATTCAAAATTACGTGGTGTTGTCCAACTTGCATCCTTGTATCTTTCCCTTGGGAACTGATCCCGGACCATCGCCAATAGCCCGTTGTGTTGCTCCAGTGCGACGTTAATTAAAAATACATAAATACCCTGCATCATTTTTATATTTTCTAAACATTACTTGACACAAATCGTATACATATATATCCACAAAAAATGAATTTCATTAAAAACACGTGAGCGTTGTAAGACAAAATTGCGAAAGGTATTGTGAAGTTCGACTCCGGGACTGTCGAAATTGCATTAAACGTGATCAGATTTAAATGTCACGTGATTCTTTAACTGGAACTTTAGAAGAGCGACAAGAATCAGTGTCCAATCATAACTGTTCAACGGTGGGCGCCTTTTGACCGTCATTTCGAATGTTCGTGTATGATCTATATTTCTTGTATGATAAATTAAAGAATAAGTTCCTTTGCAAGTGAGTTTTCAATTCACGAACACATAACTAAGGTGACTACTACAAAAGTCAATTTCGAGTTTCTTTCTTTTTGGGGGGGAGGGGTATGAATGCTCCTTATTTATGACTGATTTGGAACAAGAACTCAACGATTTTTACAAAATAGATATGCGTAGAAGCATGCGCGCGTGTGCATTCTAGATGCTATGTTCTGTTCACGGGATATTCTAGTTCATCCCTGGTCCTCTGTTTTTGGTTTACGCCCTTGTTATCAGTGATGGATAGGGCTACATGGAAATCAAAGAATTCCCAAGAGACCGGTTGGCTTCTTAGAAAGAAGGATAAAAATACTATGGAATTTGAAAAGGAGAGTTTATTTTCAACAAAAATTTAAATATTTTAATTGTAAACTAGATAATAAATAAATACTATATTACAGTAACTTGTAAAGCTAATTGTGATCGGATTAAAGATAACATGTCCTAGAGACCTCGGTTCAGGAATTGTGAAACGAAAATTGGCGACAGGTCAAGTCTGTCAAAAATTGTTCCTTTGTCATCTTTTCAATTTTAGCATTGTGCAAAAAAGAGACAATCATTAGAAAAAGAAACGGAAACTAATAATTACAGAATCATGGAACCAATTGATTACAATATAATTAGAACGGAAACTATCCCCTTTTGAGTAAATAAAAACCCTAATTCTGGTAATTTCTAAAGTATAAAATTGTTCAACATAGCGCGATTTCTTCAAACATTTTCAAAAAGCCTGATATCGGTAGATGATTTCCATTTTCCTGACCGATCTACTAAGCCAATCTGTCACTGATCGCTATGAACTAATTTGTTATTTTTATTCTCCTAATAATATTTTATATTCATATTTCTTCGGTATCAGGACAAAAGAGGTTAAGTCGAAATGGCTACTTCTCAGAATCTTAAGTTGAGTATTTCACTCTTTTCCACAAAGAAAAAGGAGCTTGCCATCATACAAATAATTGTAATATATTTTCATAGATCCATTAGTTTTTCAAAACAAGCTTATTATATATTTTTTTTTAAATTAATGTTGCATTTGACTCCTTTGGACCCATCAACATTCCGGATTTACCACTTTTTCTGTGACACAGAAGATTTAAAAGTATTTTTCACTTCAAAAAGTTCCCAGGTTTGTCGTTCTAGGCTGCGGCCTATTTAGAAATATCGCAGTTTACATATAAACTCTCTTTATCCTAGCGC
Source organism: Meta bourneti (assembly GCA_933210815.1). Taxonomy (NCBI): domain Eukaryota; kingdom Metazoa; phylum Arthropoda; class Arachnida; order Araneae; family Tetragnathidae; genus Meta; species Meta bourneti. The sequence goes on from OW119929.1 coordinate 88,540,165, forward strand.
TCCTTATGCCTCGTCAAATTGCTGTTAAAACGCAGAAAGGGAATATCCAATAACTTCTCCAAATTGAATTATATATATTTAGTTTCAACATCTGCTCTTGATGCTCTCACCCTCAATTCCGACAGCCCGGTTTCATCCCAGAACCCTCAAACGCTGCTGTCTTTATGACAACCAGAGGATTTTCCATCCGCCCAAAATTGAATCAAATATTAATTTGAACATCCTCAGACCCCAAAGCTCTCCCGGTATTCCTTTAACAAGCGTCTTAGTTATAAAATTGGAATTTCTTTTCTCAAGATCAGAGGAGGCGGCCATTCTGTCCCGAATTACCCTCATTGAGAGTTTATGTTCCGAAAGGCTTCATTTTCGTCTTGTGGAGAGGCTCTCCAGATTGAATCTTTGCTTCAGAACTTTTTATGAAGGCTGATTTGTGCTGATTCATCTTTAAAAATGATTTCTTTGTGTTTGGGTTAAGATGTACTTTCTTTTATGGAAGCCCTGACTTTCGGAATGATAGTCGGTTGAAGATACTTTATTTCCGTTCTTTTTTAAGATTAGATTAGTGCCCTTCTGAGAGCAAGTACGCTTCTGCGTTCATCAAAAAATTCATAAATGCAATTTTTGCAGATCGGGCCTTTGTATTGCTGAGCAGCTCGTTTAGCTTTGTTTATTAAGTTTTCATCATTTTGAAGTTTTTATGATGGACAAAAGTGTTCCGAATGTTCTGAATTTTGCTGTATATTGTTCCTTTCAGCAATAACTTTTATGAGCGATCCGAAATTCTATCAGGAGTAATAACCCATGTCAGGGGGGAAATTTGGATTACCAACTTTCGGAACTGAATTTACGGGAGATTTCGTTGGGACACAGTTTGCTCGTTTTTAGTTGCGCGGCGTCTTTCTAACAAATATTCATAGTATGGATAATTAAATGGATTAAACAGTCCAATTTGCATTGTGTATATACATGTCACAGAGAATAAAAATGCACTTATTTACATGTTCCTTAGTTCTAACCTAGATGGCGCACTGATGCTGCAGAACTAAGCATTTTTTCATCTCGTGTTAATTTCAAAAACTCTTTACAACTCTATAGTCAATTAATTGCTACCATTAGCTCCGACTTAATTAGTTCTAAGCTGCTTTGATTTCTCTGATCAGTCCATTTATTGCTCATTAGTGAAAAGATACTTTCAGTATGGGCATTTGAGCCTGGGATGCTTAAAACAAAACCTAAGATCTAATTAAGATTTAGGATATCAATTTGTTTCTTAAATCACTGAAAATATTGAACCAACTTAGTTTTATATTTCCTGTTAGCGGAATATCTGGAAACGGATATTCCGCTATCGATTAGTATATGCTAAACTTTCTATTGATTATTATAGCTAGTTTTTCGATATTGTGGATGAATACCTGTCTAAACTGTCAATGGCAATTTATATCGTAATACATTTAATTATGTTGGAATATATAATTTAAATTTCGCGATCTTGATTGTTAATGAAATATACGAGAAAATAGAAGGTCTATACGGGAGCCGGGGGGATCCAAAAATTAGCTCTAATTCGGGAGTTCACGAGAAATGTGGGAGAGTTGGTCACTGGGAGTAGTAAAATGGTGGTATCCGTTTCGTTTGTAAATTATTTTTGTAGCGTTTAGAACAGCAAGTTTCCAAACGAATAATACTATATCATATTTAAAAGATCTATACAACACCCATTCATTATTTTTTTTGCGTAGGTTTAAAACAGACTGACCCAGATGTTTAAACTGCCAATTTCGAGAACAATTTTTCTTTCAGTAATTTTCTTAAAAATATAAATGGGGAAATAGAATGTTCTGATTTAAAAACTGAAAAGTGGAACTCCCCCCAATAAATTATTAAACGTCTTCATTTGTTAAGAAATATAACCAAAATTTAATTTTTATTGTGCTTAGATTTTCATCGTTTAAAAATGTCCGATTTTCCCGATTGTACTTTCCGGTCTTTTCATAGAAATTCTAACCCATTGCCTACCTAATCGTAATTGTATGAAACAGTGCGATGGTATTGATAATTTATTAATTTTAAAGCCTTTGCTAAAATCCACACAGTTTCTACACAACGGAGATGACTTACTTTTATATTAAAACTTGTTAAGAATTTTTTTTCGTTGTGTGCAAGCAATCTCGGAAGACAATTTGGACGAAAGCCAAGTGACTGTAAAATAGTCGGGGTAAAAAGTTAATATTCTGAGATGAGATGATTCCATTTAACTCGTTCCAGTTTTGTCTTTCAACTTTTATCATTAAACTTCTAAACTGATTTTTCTTTCTTTCCCAGCTGCTGCCACCGGAGGATATGTAATTTCATTTGTTCCCCTACCAAGAGAACTAATTGGATTGTTCCGCGACACAGATACCGGGGTAGGTAAACGATTCTGTTATTTTTTTAATCGATTCTTTCATACAGAATCGGAACAAACCTTTACGATTCTCAATTTACTGAGCACATAATGAATTTGACTTGAATTCGAAACTGACTACGAATTTCCAGAGATTATTTCGAAGCTTTTGTACTAAAAAATAAGGCTCTTGGCGTAAAATTTATTTTAATATGTTCACATAATTTTTTCGAAACAATTTTTTAATCATATTTTCCCAATCTTTTTTAGCTCAACGCCTCCTCTACCGAATTAATTTTCTTCGGCGCCGCCTCTGGAAAACTATCTTAACTAATAATAAATTGCAAATGTAGTTGCGCCTATAATATTTAAATTTCACCAAAATATTTATTTTTGTAGCTGTGTGTGTAATTTTGAATTTCAAAAACTAGCTTGGAACAAAACATCTTGGAACTGAAAATATAAAGCTATTTTTATTGAAATGAAATAACAGAAATAACTGCACAATATACAATTTATTTTTTTTCAGGGCAATAAATAAAACACACTAGATTGGTCACTATTACTGTTAATTAATATGAATAAAATCAGTAAAATTGCAATAATTACCAATGAGAGATGAAATGAGCCTAGTGTGCTATCGATTTGTCTAAAGAAGACTCTATTTTCGTCAGCAGCCTCCTTAAATCTTCACAGTCAAATATGTGTTGTCGGTTCCTCTTTCTATATAAGAGACTCGTTTCTGCACTAAATCTACATTCAACAAAACAGAATGAGGGAAATTCAATCACAAATTTAAGTCGGAAGTGCTCGCAACTGATACATGCTAACACTCTTTTATTACGACCTGTCGTCTTGACTTTAGACCGATCAGTTGTAACTTGCATTTTACAACGTATAATTCTTGCAACAATGCATCACTTTAGTGAGTTCTGCATGATCAAGTGGATAAGTGTTTGTTTAAAACATTATTAGGTGAAACTTTGAGCATCTTCGTATTGCCCACACTTACTCCTCAACGCTCACCCCTATTTCGCCTGGGATCAGCATTACCCCTAATATTACCCACAATTGGTCGATAGTACCCACTTTGGGAAACAATGCATTGCATGTTAAAGCTTTCGTGAGATTTCAAAATCATTCTTAAGATTTTGTTCTGTAACATTTACTGTTTTATTTTTTATTTATTTTTGTAATTTTGGGAGCAAAAATCACACACACACATGTATCTATTTCTTCATTTATGGACGTTTCGCATATTCTACCTTCACAGATATCAGTTTTATGTTATCGATGAGGGGATAGAATTTACAATTTTTGAAATAGTGGCCTTTTATAAGAAAATATCAATATCTCTCACTATTAATTACAGTGATTCGTTTCCAAATCATTAGTTACATTTATGTTAAGTAAGAAAAATAAGGATTGTCTGTATTCCATTTTCTATCTTCATTTGTTCTTCCTTCTGAATAGTTTAATTTCTAAACACACATTACACATCCTGCTGCCCATGCCAAACTGTTTACTTTGTAATTAAGCCAGGTCCGACCAAACCCAAATCGCTCTACCGGCCTCTTTGACTAAGTGCAATTTTCTTGCGGCCGGATATAAAAAATAATTTCAAAAATAAAAAGTTCTTTTATTCACTCATCTCATAAAATGTCAAACTGAACCACCTTCGCAGTGGACACACGATTCACTCATAATTTTCTTTTCTTTTAAGAGTCCTCTGTGGAAAATTCGTATTAAAAATCTATTTGCATTTCCATATACCATTGGCTTTATAGATCTCATTTTTATTTTTTATATATGTTCAACATGATCCATAAGTCAACTTTTTCAAATTTCAAAGATTTTTTAATATCCCATTTTTCAAAATTCTAAATTTTTATGCATTTAAAGAACATTTCATAATCTGATCAGTGCTCAAATTTTTATTTTTAGCCTTAAGCTTTATGCTGCCTTTCAATTATCTAAATTGTATAATTTTGCGTATGGAGAAGCTTGTCCGTTTTCGGACCTTGAGCCATGAAACAAACCTGTCCAGTCCACCAATAAAAATTATCAGACATGTTTACCCTTTTTCTGCGACCTTTAGTTTTAGGCCTACTTCAATAACCATTGAAGTTTCGTTTTCTTCATTGAATCAGAAGCGTTAGTAGTCACTTAATCCGAAGGAAGAAAATCTGTTTTCAGTTACGTATCTTATTTGCATTATTTATACAATGAGGATTAATTCAAGAAGTGATTAATTCAAACATGTGGCTTCAGAATATTATCTAAATACCTGATAGAATTACTCGCAAAGTACGCGGAGTGAAATTTCAAATCTAAAGGCTTCATGATATGTTTCTATGCATATAAACTCACAGTCCAGTTTACTGCTGTTACGGTGGTCGCTGTGCTTGATTACGATCTTAAAGCAGGATGCAGATGAATTCATTTATGAAGAGTAATCTCTCGATTGTATTCCCTTTCACTGTGGATTCTTTTTTTCATTAACACACAATAGATCATTAGTTAGAAGCGAAATAAATACATATTTGTGTACGGTGAAAGAATGTCACGAGGTTAAACTTATGAACGTATTAATGCGAGCTGCATGAAGCACATGATATTTGAAGACCTCCAATAAACTAGTATAAAAGCATATGGCGCAACCTTATTTGCCTCCATTAAAATTTTTCCCACCGATTCCTTTGCTCTTTCTGAGGTGCCGCGGTAGACCGGTTGAAAGAGTAGCGGATTAGCAACCAGAGGGTTGCTAGTGGGGGCTGGTGCACGTTAAATATGTAGTGGCATCAAATGTTCTCACGTTAGCGTGGTATTTGAGTTTGGAGAGTGGGGTACCAGCTCAGATGTTGATTAAATTACAAGCCTACAAGGTGTTGTCCTCGGTTCTTTCCTTTTGGGCTTGATCCCGTATCATCGCCAATTGCCCGTTCTGTTGCCCCAGTGTGACGTTAATTAACTACCTACCTATCTTTGATGTTTCAAACAATTTATCTGAAGACCAAATTTATTTTTCTTTTATTTCAATAATTATTGTTTTGGGTGTTATCTGACTGAAAAGTTAAACTGGTTTGAAAGTTTTGACCACCAACCAATCGATCTGGTTATCAGGGTGCTGATTTCTAGATCGAAAGTTTCTTGTTTCGATCCCAGAGTTTAGGCATGGATTGGTCTGAATGTGTGGCCTTTATAAAAGATTTATGCTTTGAATGTATGTAAGGTCAACCTAACCCCCATGGTGCACCAGGGTAACGTCAATTCCGCCCTTATACTGCCATAATGACTAATGCTCAAGTAATCAGGCATTGGAGAATAATGTTAACGTGAGGTACAATTTTAAACGGTTCATTTTTAGATCAGATCTGGCTTAACTACGCCAAGTAATGTTTTTCCGTCAGGAAAATGACAAAAAACACATACAACGAAAGTTTTTACTGACACAGAAGAGAGAAATAGATTTCAAAGCTTTCGCTCGGACAATCCGAATAAAGCAATCACATCCAAAGACATCGACGTCAGAATTAGAGGGTTGGTTGGGTTTTCATGCGCAAGGGCCATATTTGGCCAAGCTGCGCCAAACATAAGACACATAACGTTAAGTAAATGAACACACACAAGCAAACTTTTTCAGACGCAGAAGAGAAAAACACACTCAGAGTAAGTTACAGGAATCAAACCTGCGCCTCCTACAACTCGCAGGTTGCTAGAACAGTGGGCAACCTATTAAGCCACGGCGGCTTCCAAATTGAGAGGGTAGGTAGGTATTTTGATTAACCTCGCACTGGAGCAACACAACGGGCTATTGGAGACGGTCCATGATCAATCCTAAAGGAAAAGATCCGATGACAACACCACATAATTTTGAACCATGGTCAGATGACGAGGCAACACCTGATCTGCATCCCTCTCTCCAAACTTCCACCACGCCAGCGGGAGGACATTTCAGGCCACGACAGATTTAATGTGCACCAGCCCCCTTTATACACGAACGGTCTTTGATAGGATTCAAACTCCCAACTCTCCGGTTCGTAATCCGTTACTCATCCAACCGGGTTACCGCGGCCCCAAATTTAGAGGGAAACTCCGTGAATGAACTCTTCTTATTAAATATGTATAAAATAAGTCTAAATATAGGTTTCAGTGTATCTGGCTTGAAATCAAGAAACAGTCAAATGTTTTCTGCATTATTTAAATAAATTCAAAAACCTTGAAATACCATATCATGAGTGAAGAAAAGATCATTTCAAATCAAACTAATTGTGCTGTCCATGTTCGAGAACAAATTCGAAGGCCAATACGATCTACATTCAAGCACCTGGTGGTCCCCTCCCAGTGATTGATTAGCCTTCACAGTTGCCGCTCCAAAACGAATCAAGTAAACAATGTCTAAGCCTCTGCGAGATGACTAATGAAAAGGCCGGCGCGTTGGATACTTTCAACAATATATAAACGAGAACTAAACACACCGTCCTTACCACATAAATCTTTCATTAAATGAAGGGAAACGCGGAGTTGAATTTAATTTGAATAATGGCGATTTTAAATGGTTGGTGGATTATTAATTCAAATACTCTGAAGTTGGGTCGATTCGAAATGTTGTATTCACGTAGAAGATTCTTTCTCTCTCTGAGTTGTGAAATACAGTTCTAAAACAATTCTTATAACCACCTTTACTGTAGGAAACAACAATCATTTTTACATAGTTTATTATATTCTTGGAATGAATACCTTGCTTGTTGTGCATTGGGTTACCAGACGTCCGGACAAGTCCGGAATTTGCGTGCGTTTTCCCAATTCCGCGGAGAATTATAAACTGCAGTATTTTTTCAGAGAAATCATCAAAATTCAATCCAAGTGTTGTACTGCTTGAATTGCTTTGTGTGCAAAAAATGTGTCTATGTTAGTCATTAACGGCAGTTCGCGGAATTGTAAGAGTCATGTCAACCTTTTTTAAGAGGTAAGTAGGTAGGTAGCTAAATTTACGCCACCCTGAAGCAACTCTACGGGTTATTGGCGATAGTCCGGGATCAACCCAGAAGGGAAATATTCGAGGACAACGTCTCGTAATTTTGAACAACGGTCAGATGATGAAGTCAACACCTGAGCTGGCGCCCCACTCTTCAAACTTTCACATCACGCCAACGTGAGGACATTTGAGGCCATGACCAATTCAACGTGCACTAGCCCCACGTACACGACGATCTTTGGTTGGATCTAGTTTCAAACTTGAAACCCTCCGGTTGCGAATTCGTGACTCTACCAGCTGGTCTACAGCGGCTCTTTTTTAAAGTATTTTTCATTGGTAATACTATTATTTATTGTTTGTAACAATGATTAAATGACGGTTATTTCGTTTTCTCTACCGTCATCTGATCGTGGTTAAAAATTACGAGATATTCTCGGATCTTTCCCTTCGGGATTGATCTTGGACCATCACTAATAGCCCTTTGTGTTGCTCCAGTGCGACGGACGTAAATTCAACTATTCCCTTTTCTTTATATTCTATTTCTAGAGAATGAAGCTTCTATAGTATGCATACTTTTGAAATCATTTATTTTCATTTCCAAGAATCATGTTTTTACATACTTTTATATATTTATATCGAAAAGGTAATTGTTTCGTCTCGTAGGGATGACATTGTAGAATCCATACGTGCTCCCCTCTCAGTGTCTGACCCTCGAGTCCCCCATTAGCCCTGCAATTATCTTCTTTCTCCTTTAAAGAACCTAAGGACACCCTTCCTACATTTTAATAGGTGGTCGAAAGGTTCCTTCCAGCAATATTCTTTCTTGTCTGGGCGGAGAACCTCAATTTCAATTAAAAATTTTTCATCAATTGAGTTTTATTTCCCTGGACTTTCAGTGAAATTATAATTGAGTTTGTCAAGAACTTTCGTTTTTAAGTGTGGTTACCCAATTTGTTCATGGTTCATCTGACACACAAGAAAAATGTATTAAATTACCTTAAAAAGTTTTTCAAATCAAAATCACCCAATTCAGCATTTGTAACGACACGTGTCCCAAAGGCTGAAAAGTTCGCGACATCTTTTCAATTTAATATGTATATTATTATGCAAAGGAAGTCAGAGATTAATAGTATACAATTATCCCTACCTTTTACATAAATTATAAATTAGCTCTTTAATTTCTCTAATTTTTAAACACACTGAATAAACATAGTATACGGAAATAATTAGATTAAAAGTGAACCTACAAATTCGCTTATGCCTTTCAAAATGAAAATCAATATCTGCCATTCCAATTGCATTGCCATTTCTAAATACCCTCTCCTTGAAACTTAAATACATGAATGTCTCTTCCTAATCTTTCCTATCATCTTATTAAGTTTTCCAATTTCCTCTCAAGATCGCTATATAGTCTTAATTGAAACGATGAATCAGGACTTCAAAATGATTCTATTTCGCATGCAAGCATTAGTGCTCCCCACTATTGCAATTCGAAGGTTCTATCTGCAATGATGAAGTACCATTTTCTATATTCCAATTTCTGACTTCATTAAGCTTCACCGCTGTATCGAATATTTATCAAAAGCAACATAATCCGAAATATTTCTCTTTTCCTGTACTCCATTCGGTTTTTTTATTCCCTTATTTTATCTTTATTTTTTAAAAATATTACTTCGCACAAGAACGTAATATTTCGTTCTCACGCAAAGCAAGCAACCATAAAGCACACAAGAAAAAGCCTTACATTGTTTCTGTTTAAATTTATTATCAGCGGCCAGTGAGCTGAATTTTAATTACGGCTTTGCGTGCCGGTATCAGGGAATTTTTCCCAGAAATCGTTCCTCATCGTAATCATAGTTTTTCTTCGCCATTTTAACAAGAATGTAAGAAACAAAATCCGCGAGCTTTTTCCGATTTTGATTCGGGTGGGAATTTTTTGCACAAACATTATGGGGCGTTAATAACAAGCTTTCATTTTGAGCGTTTATTTTCTCGAGTGTTTAGTGGAGATAAGGATTTGTAGCTTTGTTTATGAGATGTTTCTAGTTAGTGGTGATATAATTTGTTTTGGATGCATGTTTAATCTCTTTTAATGAAATGTCTTTTTTTGCTAATGTATTCCCTAATCTTGAGAAATATTGATTCGCGTAACACTAAAATGTATGATAATGTAAACAAATACTCGTTTATATTTCAGTTCTGTAGGAAACATTATTCGGGATTTATGGTAACGCTACAAATCTTCACTTTTCTAGAGCAGCCATTTTGAACCTTTTTCATCGCACACGTGTATATTTTTTTATTCATTGAACAAAAAGCAAACTCGTGCACCACAAAAGTACAACACGTGGCTTACAGAAGCAAGTTTGTTAATCAAAGAAACAGTGGAATATAAAATTTAACTAAAATTACAAGATTTTATGAGCTTAATAAATGAAAAAAAAGCAGATTAGAACCAACAAAAACCACTAGTTGATGAATGAGTTCCACTAAAAATGAGTTCCACTGACCATGTGATTTACCCAACATAAACACATTGGTTCACATATACTAAAACCTAAAATTCTGCGGCACACCAAAAATTTTTTTTTATCTGATCTGACAAAAAGGTATATTTTGATTGATTTACAAAAAATAATAGTAACTGCCTCCTTTTTGCTCCTAAGTGACTTTTTAAAGGACATTATTGAAACATTTTATATACCTTGAATGAAAATAATTCCCAAAATAATTTATACGATTATTCATATGGGTATTACGTGAAATTATTTGTGAACACACTTATCATAAGTACGAAACTAAGCCGTTGAAATAAGATAAATCTTACACAGTTTAAACTCTTCATCATCCGTAAGACACACCAGTGAAATTCTTGCGGCACAGGCTCAATATCGCTGTCCTAGATTAACTAAATTTAAGTTGTTTTCGTTGCTTTTATTTACCCTATCTATAAATACTCAGAACTTTTAAAATGATTTTAAAAAAATTTCTACTCTTAAAAAAATATTTTATATTTATTCAGATTATATCAAATATTGCTTGTAGCGAACTTTCTGTTGTAAAGTTGCAGAGGTTGTAATTGAACATTTTAAATCCCTGTGAACTGGCCGTGTTATTGCAAATAAAATTCAAAATAAACGCGAAATATATTTTAAATTAACAATTCCTAATTTTTGTATTATAATATGTTTTGATTCATAAAAACTAGTTGTTTTTGTCTTCTATTTTATGAATTATGGGAATAACCTATATTACGTCCTAAAATATATTGTAAATCTCTTTTACGAAAGAATAATTTCAAATATTGGCTTTTGGCACAGTTTGGCCAAATATGACCCTGCGCCATAAAACCCAACGCAACCATCAAATATTGGTTTCTTAAGCATGGCAATTTTTACTTCGGATTCTATGTTGATTTAAAAATCTAATGTTTAAAATTCATTTTTAACTTTTAAATCTGACGATTGACATTGGTTATATAAATTTAAAAAAAACGATTCAGCGTTTCTGTCTTTTAAAGAATCAATCTACTTCCAAAATATTTTCAGATCCGTTTCTCACTCTTCAATACCCATTAAGAAAACAATTGCCTGCATTCTGATTTGTTCACTGTAAGAACAGTCTTGAAACATCCTGTTCAGTTCGTGAAAAGTTAGAAACGTTCTAGGAAATACGTTTTCTCACTGCAATATCAACGTGCACAATCATGAGAAACTTGAAAATTGTTTGTAATCAAATATGAATATTCCATCGGTTTAGACTTGCTGAACTTTTAGAAACGTACTCAGTTCTTCCTGATGATTTTTCACAGCTTTGGTATTCAGGTATTATACATTTCACTTATGGTATTTAAAGAAGAATGCATGTTTGTATATTAAAATCGTGAATAAAAGTTGAATAGATTTTAAAAATGGATTTGTTCTGTTTGCTGAGTCATAGGATTTGGTTTTAGGTAGTTTTCAATAAGTCACATACATATTTTTAACAGGTATAAAACACTAAGCAATTCATTTTGATAACTTATATTTCATACTTGATGCAAATTATTTAACTATTTTCCTGTAACCTATTATTGTTAAAGTTAAATTAAATATTTAAATGCTTTCACGAGAAATTGTTCGCGCACGATAAATAAATATTAAATTATGACATAACAGATGTAAGGAAATTAGTAATGCAAGCGATGTGATAAAATTTCAAGAGATATTTATACAAAAACTTAGTGAAAACTCGCATGCGATAATATAATTAAATTAATGAGTGAAAGTAAAATAGTAATTTTCTATATTTGGCAACGCTAATTTTATGTGAATAGTTTTCAGTTGTGAGTTTAATTGTGCTATTTAGTTCAGTATTACTGAGGTTTTGTGAGATTATTATCGAGATTCAAATGCATATTTGAGTTGTGAAAATTTATCAATTGACTTGATATATTTATTCTGAGTATTTTGAGTAATAAATGTTCAAAAGCTATGAATTATATCGAGGGTATGTTTCAATTTACACTCATTGCTTACGATGACTTCGGCTATAGATAATAAGCACTTGAATAGCAATAAGTGATTTCTAGAGCTCGTTTTCTTATCGCAACGAGCTTTACAGCTAGTTAAAAATAAGTATTTAAAATTGTTCTGTTTTATTTGGACTAGGCCCCAGCAAACTTTTCCTCTTATAATCAGTAGTTAAATTAACCCATTGTTAAGTACACAAATTTAAATTAACCAATTGTTAAAGTTAAATTAACCTTTTGTTGAAGTGAGGATCAAAAGAAAGAGAATTTCTCGAAGCACTGACGAATCCGTTCAATTTCTCCAAGGTATGCAGAGAGGAGGGGCTAAAAACAATTCGAAATACCCATAGGAATAACACTGAGTGATAAACGATCGCGGTATGCAACTCAGTTTGTTTTACCAGTATGGATGGAAAAACAACTTTTCTAGTAAAATTGTTTTACCAATATTACTGGGAAAACAATTTTTTCCATCATCTATATTATTTCTATAGTATAGATCCCTTTTACGCCTCTTACACGCGAGGAATTATTTATTGATGTATTGAATTGGTTTGTCATTTCTTTCCATAATATCAATAATTTATGAATATGTGATTTGATGATATAAGGATAATTAAACGACGCGAGGTTAAGATTTGAAAAAAAAATTTAAAATATACAACTTAACAATTTTTGTGAATTCTAGAGAGTTAAGATAACCTTAAGACCTTTTGGCGGAAGAATTACGTACTTCACACAAATGGTTGGAATAACGCTAACAGTGATCTCAAGGAGGAAGTGTTGCAAATAGTGATTGAATAAACTTTTTTGATATTTTGGATATAAAAAAAATCGCTTACATCTTTCACCTTACAACGGATGAGGGGTTGGGGGTGTAATTGTTCATGCGAGAATTCTCGCACGTTTTCTAATTATTTTATTTACGAAGAATCTTTTTAATATCTTAATATATAAAAGGCAAACTTGCAATTACGTACTTGGATAACTTTTTATCCTCGCTCTACCATTTGTTGGTAAATTATATTAAATACTTTAACGAGAAATTGCTCGTTCTCAATAAATAAATAGGAAATCGTGACATACTAATAAAAGCGAAACTTAAACTGCCCGAGAGTTTCAATTCACAAGTCTGGTGTACTGATGGGGGAGTAATGTTATGAGTAAAATATTAGGAATAGAGGGCCACGATGACCCGGGTGGAACAGTAACGGACTAGCAACCGGAGGGTTGCGAGTTCGAATCCAGCCAAACACCTTCGTGTACAAAGGGAGCTGGTGCACGTTAAATCTGTCGTGGCCTCAAATGTCCTCACGTTGGCGTGGTGTGGAAGTTTGGAGAGTGGGGTGCCAGCTCAGGTGTTGCCTCGTCATCTGACCGTGATTCAAAATTACGTGGTGTTGTCCTCGGATCTTTCCCTTTGGGATTGATCCCGTACCGTCACCAATAGCCCATTCTGTTGCTCCAGTGTGACGTTAATTAAAATATCTACCAACCAGGAATATATTTTACCAAAGGGTATTTATTCAAAAGTACAAATTGTTATTCTTATTTCATCAGACGATTATTATTCATTTGTAAAAGTATGCATTTGATATACGTTTTGCAAATGATTTTGTTAATGTTTTAATTTCCCCTTAGTTTCAGAATTAAATTTATATATTTAACTTTACTGATATTCTTTTGCTGTATGGCGACAAAAAGAGATAAAAACAATGAATCAATGGATGTTCCACAAAAATGTCGGTACGAAAAGTGTCTTGAAGTTTGTTAATGGATAATAATATATAAACAAAAGTTATTAACTTTTATTACGCTTTCTTGCTCTTGTATTTCCAAAGAGGATATATGCACACGACAATCTGCATTAGAATCTGCATCTACACTAGAAAATTTATTTTAATTTTGACTTTAAAAATCTAATTTTTTTACAATAGGTCATTGGTTCATGCTCAAACTAATTTCAATGTGAAAAATATAGATTAAGCTAATCATTAATTATCTAATGTAGATATAAATAGTTAATTAGCATGCTTTTTGAACATTGATATCTCAAATTATAATTTGTTCAGTAAAACCATTCCTGTTGGAAATTATTCCTATTCTTATTAACACTATTCTTCATTTTGACCTACAATCAAGTTGCTAGAAAGAATAGGTTTTTACAGTTTTTTCGCCAAGAAATTTGTTATTTCATTTTGATAAATAGCTTTATAATTTCAGTTCCATGTTGTTTTATTTCCTAACTAGCTTTTTGAAATTCTAAAATTTTTATGCAAGTTACATAAATATTTTGGTGAAATTCAAAAATTATAGGCACGGTTACTTTGTAATTTTATTATAAGAGTTTTCCAGAGTGGGGCGATGAAAAAAATTGTGTTTGAAGAGGAGGCGTTGAACTAAAAAAGTTGGGGAAACTATGATTTTACTATGATTGGTGATTGTCTTGACGAGGTATCTCGTCATTAGCGAAACCATTAGCAGATCTTGATGGACGAGAAATCTCGTCATTAGAAGAAAACTGACCAGATTCTGATCTCGCCATCATCAAAAAATTCGGCAATATCTTGATGACGATATACCTCGTCCTTAGCAAAATTGCTCTGTTCTTGATGGACGAGATATCTCGTCGAAATCATTTTGAGGGTTAAGAAAACTCGGTTCGGATAACACGGACACTCGGTTAATCGAAGCTCGAATAATGAAGGTTCTGTACTGTACCTTATTTTTAAAAAATATATTACAATATATCGTGATTTTAAATTTGTCTCTTTCTTATGAATGGTGAAACATTCGTGATTCATTTCATTCTTCCGGTTGTTAAGCCATTGAAATTTGGGATGTTTTCTGCAATCCATATTTCCCGAGTTGCTCTAACTAGTTTTTTTCCTCTCTTCCCCCTTGTAGTGTTCCTCCGTGAGCGATCCGACAAGATCCGCATCTGTTCCACTGCCTCATATGTTTTCTGGTTTCCAAGGCAACCGCTGAAAAGGGAACGTGGACACACCACTCCCCCTTCATCAAAGAAGGGACGATTGCACGCAACAGCTTTGGAGGATTACTTCTTACCGAAATGAGCATCTGCGCTTCTTCTGTTCGAGTTGAAGACAATTATCTAGTATGTGTCCCCCTTATTGAATTTTGTTTCCTTCTTTCGAAGCCTCGTCATTTTTGATGTTCTTGTACTTCAGCACAAAGATCGAACGCAACTCAAAAAACTTTTTGGTGTGCACTTAAGTCTGATATTTGCTAGCTTATTATGGTTTAACAACCAATAATTAAATACCTGTTAAAACCGGTTATGGAGTTTCGTGAGAATTACCGTTCCCGAAATCAATTTTCTTAATCACGATATATTTTTATTAAGCTTTATTTGTTTTATGTTTTTAAGATCATATTTTAGAGTAAAGATCTAAAGTTCTTGGTAATAATCTTTATTCTTGAGGATATTCTCCAGAGGAGAATAATCGATAATTTTTTTTTCTGAAGGCATAAAAAATTATATGTAATATATTTTTAAATCGATGAATGAATATACAAAAGAAACTCGCTTCTTAAGTTTTAAAATATAGTACTTCTGAGGCTAACATTAAGTAAAGTAGACATTTCAACTAATTTTGTATTCTACTCTTTTCAACAATTTTGCTCGAAGCGTGAATTATTTGCTTCTTTGACAATATGTATACGTTTATTTTCAAGTTCACTCAGAGAGTTCATTTGTAATGTATCCCAAACCACACACAAATAATTTTGATTTGTACGTTGCGCAACTATGTGCAGAAATATGGAGGTATGTGTTTTTATATCTCTAGGAATCTCTCCGTTCTCGTAGAATATATATATTCTCTGCTAACACCACAGTAGCGACAAATACCGTGAGAATGGGATATAATGTCTCCGAAAATTAAATCTGAACAACAATTTTTGTCGTGTGGTGTAAGGTTAAATAAACCAAAGAAAATGCCACAAAATTGGTTATATTTTTATAGTTTGCGGGATGATTTATGTGAAAAGATGATTACTATATGTATTCCAAAGTTAAAAAATAAGACTTGACTAGTATAATTTTAAAAAGGTAGACAGAACCTTTATTGCTCTTACCCTATATTAAAATTATGTTTTTTAACTTGAGTGGGGAATCGGTGATAATAAAAGGGAATTACTTAGGAGCAAAATTCGATTTCATATAAGGGGAGGTATAATACTTTTCATCTCTGGAAACCAACGAACTTGTTTATCATTAGTTTTGGGTTTCGTTCATTGACTTGTATTGCTTTGATTCAGAACCTGTCTTCAAGTTCTCTTCAATTGTTAATACTCCTGACATCGCCGTTATCAGAGGGAGAGAGTAAACTTTCTAAAGGCTTTCTTTACATGAGGCTGAGCATCCAAATAAATGGTTTTCTTTAACCACCTGTATAACATCACAATATTTTAAAAAATTATCATATTTCGTTACAACGAATACAAATGCAACATTTCATCAGTACCGCCATATCTTAAATTACAAATATCTACTTTTCTAACACTTTATACAAATTTACAAATTAAATGACAAAGTATGTACATAAGATTTCTGGCTTCAGTGAGTATTGAAAGCTATTAGATTTTGACAACGGTGGTATTTTTTTTCTTGATAAATTTGTTCTACAATGACTACACAGCATGAAATCATTCACATTGAACTGAGCTAACTCGTTGCGGAATTATGATATCACTCCATTGTTCCGTGACTGCTTCAGATCCTTCTCAAACCAGTCTATCACAAACATTGCACGAATATCCAAATTCATTGTTTATGAATACAGCACGAAAATGTCTATTAGCGTTACCCAAATTCTCTCATATTCGTCGCTCCGCACATATATCACAATTGGTGCACTCGCTGTTGATGTTGTGGCTCATTACCTACCTCCATGGGTTCAACTCCATCACTCTATAAAGAAACGTTTATGTCATCAGATATGCTATTTGCGTTGAACTGAGCGGCAGAAGTACTTGGCACACTCGTATCAGCCATGTGTCCACCTTGACGGTGCGACTCTTCAACTTTCAAGCGCTCCCGCCGAGCCCGTTGAAGCTCAGCATCAGACATCGGGGTCTTGGATTCCTCATCTCTCGATCTTTCTTCCTGTAGACGTTTGCTATAATTCTTCTGGTGTTTATTATGCATATATTTGGACATTTAAAAAATTGTGCGATTTCCTCACTTCGAAATCCGATATTTAAACAAGTATTAAATATTTAGGTTTCATTTATATTATTATTTATAAAGCGCAAAGAGGCGAAACAAATGACACCTCAAACGTCGTGCTCACACAGAGAGGAGGCCGGTGCTAGACTAAATTAATGTGCGCGGCAACTTTGCGTTGCGATTGCATCGGCCCATGAGGTCGACGCAAGCTCTATGGGTATTTATAACATGCTTTGTTTAATACTCTATTGAACACTATATCGTTCATTTATGTATCATTTATAGTTTTTATTAAATTTTTCGTGATCAACCTTTTTCGTGATACTCACAAATTAAGCGCAATACCCCGGTTTCGAAAGGGAAGACGTATTCTACGTCAAAAACTGGAAATAGAACCAAAAGAGTGAAAGTTTTTACCATTGTTTATGTTCTTGATATTTTACCGGAGTAATATAAAAATCGAATATTACTTAACTGTCGTTTTGAATAAGCAAGGAGACTTAGATTTACTGTATTTTTGAGGTCACAGATCTTAAGGCCCAAAACAATTGTTTTGCTTCCTTAAAAAGTTTTGAGAGCGACAATGCAAACAAGCAAACCAGACGGCCTGCGAAGATTTGACTTCTGTTCTCCAAATGCTCTCGCATCATACATATCGGGGTTACCTTAAAATGTAGTTTATCGCCGTTTCGGCAACGTTTGGCGTTTTATCTGATCGGTGTTTACCAATCAACTGCCCATACACCAATTCGAATTTATTTTTTTTATTGGCGAAGTACTGAAATCGTATACCCAAAAAACAAACCAACTGACGTCACGTTCAGAATACATAAAATGAACACGTATCGCCGCAGAAACACTACCTACATACATTTAGTTTGACAGAAAATGTCTCCTAAATTTTAATTTTTACCGTATAATTTTAGAAAGCTTTTTATTCACATTTTGTGTAGAGAAACGTCACTTCGTGTTTTATTTTCCCCGTGTTATCAGATTTGCTTTGTTATCACGAATATATTAGAATAGAAAGTAGTGCTTAATTAATGTATTACCGTTAGAAAGGTTAGGAAAATAATTGCTTACTCCTCAAAAATAAATTTTGAATACGAGGTTTTTGTTAAAAGGATTAAATGGTATTTTATTTATAGTATATCAACAAGTAATTCATTGTGACAAATAAATAACAGATTAGAAAGAGTAGTCGGTTCTGTCTTCAGGGAAAACGCGACTTAGTGCTTCACATTTTCGGTTCATTAGTTGTTAGAGCCCCCTCCATTCTTTCTTAGTTTTTAAAAGATTGTGGAAATGGGATAATTTTATTAAATATTAAAAAAGCGTGCAGTTGGTTTATTCCATGTTAAATAGACTGAATGCATAAATTTTTAATCTCCTAATAAAAACCTTTCTACTTAAAAAACATTTCCAAAATTTTAAAAAACACCAACGACGTAGCATGTTTTTTTCCCATTTTCTTTACTTGCTTCAGTTGCGAGTAAATGAACCTACAAAAGCCATATTTCTTCTGCTTTGCATCCACTTCGGCATTGTCCAATAGCATAGACACTTAACTCCGTCTGGAAGCTATTTTTTATCTGTTCTCCAAAAAGATCAATGAAGGCGTGTGTTTCAGGCTTATTCTGCTTTCCAGTATCATTTGGTAAATGGAAATTACTCACGGATAAAAAAGTCTTGAATGGTACTTTTGTGGTTAGAAAGGTTCGCAGAGAAGTCGTCGAGGGGATTTGATTCACATCAACGATGGCATGGGCGAATCCGGAAACTAGCTTCCTGCCTTGTGATTGTTCCTTTCCACCACAGCGCGACGCATTCCACCTTTGTAGCTGTTTGTTTTTGGCAACAAAGGGGTGGAAATGACAGTGCTAATGTCGAGATCTCAAGAGTGACAAAATTCGATGTGGCACCCCTGCCGCCTACTTGGTGGACGGAACTTCCCCTGTGGTGGACTTTTAATTGCCCATTTACATATTTATTCAAAATATGGACAATAAGATCTTTTTTACCATACTCGAGCTAATTAGACCACGGACATGTAGGAAATGAGTTATTTTTTTTTGAGTAAAGAACGGTTGAGCTTTTTACAAACAGGTCTATTTTTCCACAAAAAAAAAGAATATTTTGAATAGAGATTTTTCTGTAGAGAACTCAACTTCAAATATATCGTTGGCTTAGAGCAGAAACTCATTAACTAACGTTTTTTCGACATTAAATGCTTTTTTTTCATAATGATGATTACATTGTCACATTGTAGTGTTTAAAAGATACGTTTGCACTATAAAAACTGCTTATAATTTTTATTTTTGAGACAAAAACTATTAGTTACTATTTAAACAGATGTAAAGTGAAATTATTTTTGTCAGTTAATGAGTTTCTGCTCTAAGCCGACGATATGCATGTGAACATCCATCGTCTTAGAGCAGAAACTCGTTAAATGGCATTTTAAGTGGCAGACACTAAATGATTATTTTCATGATGATGAAAAATACATATCCAATGTGATCTGTTCAAAAGATTGAGGACATTATCAAAATGCTTTATAATTTTTATTTTTGGACCTAAAAACTAATAAACCCCTTTAAACAGCTGTACAGTAAAAATCTTTTTTGTCTTGTGATTTTTTGCTCTTAGCCGGCGAGTATGTATGAGAGACCTAATTTGAAACAGTCAAGCTTTGTATTACACTAGCATTTTATTGATCTAAATCATTTGCATTTATTTTACGTATGTTATCGAGATTTTGTGAAGTCCTTACCCTCTATACCAGGGATGCGCAACTTCATGCGGGCCGGATTGTAAAAGACCGTATAAAGCGGGTCAAATACATTGGTTTGAAGATGGGAGGTATCGAACGTGTGAGAAAGGAATTGACAGCAACAATCCACTTTCAGGGGATTATATATTAAACATCCATATAACGCGTTACATTTTTTTCATGCAGAACACTCATAATCTGGTATTAATTCTGTTGTAGATATCCTCAAAATATCCTCAAATTCTCGTTTTTTAACTAACCCGTAGTTTAACTCTCCTGGTCGTTTATCTTCGCGTCAAAAACTTCCCTGTAGCGAAAACTACTCTGTTCCAAACTGTCACTAGTTCTGGGCACGGGACAATTTGTTTTTCCTGCTTGGATCTTCATTCCACTTGGAAAAAAAAGATAAATTCTGCCTCGACGAGAGTCTAATCATTAGCAAAATTTACCAGATCTTGATGGGCAAGAAATCTCATCATTAGAAAATAATTGACCAGTTCTTGACTCGTCATCATCAAAAGATCGGCAATGTCTTGATGACGAGATATCTTGTCATTATCAAAAGATCGGCAATGTCTTGATATCTCATTGAAATTGAAGTATATAATGACGAGATATCTCGTCATCAGTAAAATTTATTAGATCTGATGGATGAGATATCTCGTCGGAGGGTTAATAGATATGAAACCTTTACGGCCGTTTGTCGTGTACCCCTGGTCTGTACCTATTGAGCCATTTTGCCAGTGCCTACCCATTAGGTGATCCACAATAACACAATTGAAACTATATACTACAGAATATTTTTTAGATCATGTCGTATACTGTATAATTTGTTCGAAATGATGAAACAAATGAACAGCTCCCAAAAGTGAAGGATTTATTTCATTTAGCTTTTAAAGTCTTGTATTTTCATATTTACCTTCTTATATTTAATTAGTTTCATATCTTGATTTTAACGCCTCCAGGTATATCACCAGAAACTAAATTAATTTTGTTAAATCTTTAAAAAATAATGCATACAGCAATTTTCCTACAAATAGATTTTTAAACTGCATAATTCTTTTTCGGAGGTTTATATATTTTTAATCATTTAAATTCAATAAGTAATCTGCTTCAGTATGAAGTGTTTTGTTTTATCTCGTATCTAACTGTATTTGCGTATACCTTTTTTCTTGCATTGTTTGGATCATATATTTTTTGTTCTCTGTGACTGGATATTTTTCTATATAGAAACAATAATTAAATAAATAATTGATTTTAGAAAGATATAACCTTAAACTCCGAGCCTGAGGAAGAACAAGATTTAAAAGAAAAAAATTATTAAGTAAAAATTATAAACAAATTAAATTATTTTAATTAGATGGTAGTTGACAGGCAAGACATTGGGGGTATAAGGGTAAAACGGCTTGTCTACAATTTTTCGTCTACTAATGTTGAACACATATTGTTGCATGAGTTGTGAATTACGTTTTATCATCCTTAGTTTTGAAAAGTAGAGGGAAGTAGTAAAAACATATTAGCTCTCAATCGTGCTCAACCCAATACAAATAAAATTTTGCAGATTGCAAAAGTTCAATTGCTTAAATTTGAACGCGAATACCTTTTTATTGACCGTTATGATTTCCCAAATTCATTACTTGACCCTTAAGACATGGGCATTTTTCTAATACATTTATTCTTTTATAAATAGTTAGTGAGAATAAGAAACTGGAAGGTAAAAAATATCTTAACAATCTCCTTTATGGAGATTATGAATGAGAACTGAAAGAGTTAAATAAAATATTCGCAGTGAAACTAACTTCAAAGAAACTACTCATCTCTTTTATGATTATATTATTTGACTGTAATTAATCATCACGTCCCCTTAGTGAGAGTAGTAGTTATTTTTTATTGATATTAATGTCCAATAAAAAGATAAAATTTCAGAGAATTAATATAAAAATTGATCAGTTTAGTTCTGATAGTTACTTTGAAACCAATTTTACAGATTTAAGATTCATAAAATTGTGCTAAACCAATTTGAAAAATATGTAAGATAATTTTAGTGTGCCTTTTTTATTCTAATTTATCGCAATGCTTATAAAACAAGTATTTTGAATTCCAGGTTATGTATTTTGGTTTTTATAAAGCGATTTTTTTAAATATTTTAATCTTACAAGAAATATTTTTTCTTTGTAGTGATCCAACTGTTTTCGCGAAAACAAAATGGATTGCTGATGATACTCAACTTGATCAGAGCGACGCAAATTCCCCTTTAACCCCAGAAATTTCGCAAAGATTCTCTTTCCGAAAGCAAGGCCGAGAGATATGTAAATAAAGCCCGAATTCTCTGCTTGTATTTTTTCAAAAAAAGTTCTTTTGAGGAATAGCGTGAGGTCATCGTGTGGTCATTCACTGGCACCGGAAGATGAAGATCGAAGCGGAAGTCCATAACTCTCTGTATACGTTCGCTTCCGCGGACAGCAAGAGCGGGGGGACAGGATGCTCTGTGAGCGGCGGAGAGCTGCCTCCCATTGCGCAGGACGGCTCATCGATCGGCCGCCCCGAACGGCAGCTGACACCGCCGGGATGCGGTGGGTGTGGTCCGAGCACTCTGCCTGCTGAACACCCAAACAACCGGCCCGATGGCCCTCCGCCGACATCCGTCTTCGACTGCGAGCACTTCCAGTTCATAGACGAGGACGAGGAGGACAGCAATGCCGCGCCCGAGACCACGGCGGGCGACGACCACGTCCCGGCAGCGGACGGGACGACGGGAAGCCATCTTCCCGACCAGCTGCTGGACTGCGATCCGGTGAGCGCCCACGACGCCGACATGAGCAGCAGCAGCAGTAGCAGTGAGCCCAAGGCCGTCAGGCGACAGGTCAGCTTCGACGACACGACGACCGGCGGCGGCAAGCGGGAGCTCAAGTCCCTGCTCAAGAGGGGAAAGGGCGGCAAGAAGAAGGGCCGCGTCACCTTCGACGAGGCGGTGACGCTCTACTGCGACGAGAGCGAGGGGATCCAGCTCCTGCAGCTGACCACCGGCCCCGACATCATCTGCACCGATGCCTACTACATGTTCGAGCCCCCCATCGAGTACCAGGACATCCCCCCTTTCGAGCCACCCGCCGAGTACAGAGACCAGGACGAGGTGCAACAGGAACCCGAACCCCAACCTGTGGAGTGTGCGAGCGAACCGACCCCTCAGTGCCTACCGGATAGTGATTCACAGAACGAAATGGGTGCCGCCGCTGTCGAAACTGTGGTCGCGAGCTCTGCCGTGGAGCAGGCCTCCGCGTGTCAACAGTCGACTGCAACAGCAGCACCTATTCGCAATGACGCCGCTGTTTCTACGGAAACGGAGAACGTCGCCAATGCCGTTGCTGAGACTCAAAGTGAAGAAACTGATTCCGATACCATGAACTCGGTGTGTGCTAACGAGAGTGACAAACTCATCGAGAGATTCTTGGAGGCCGAAGGTGTGTTCCCAGTCGACGAAGAACTGAACAGTGTGTTCCGCGAGCTCCATAGTGATTTTATGAACGACGGACAGAACGGTGCATTGGATGACAACTTGTTTCGTAATCTCATCTCCTTTTTATCCAATGCCGAAGACATTCCTCTGGAGGCGGGTGAGTTTTTCTCGTCCACCAAGTTTGCAAATACGGCGGAGGACACGTGTCGAGAGACCGAGGACGACGAAAGCAGCCAGACTCATTCGAGGACGCTATCTGAAGCTGACAGTGACTGCAGCATATCTTCCCAGGATACTATCATTGTTAGGCTCGGTGAAGAAGACGGCGAGCAGAGTACCAACGATAAAAGCACCAAAGTGGCAGACAGAGTCAAAGTTTTCGAGAGCAAAAGCAAATCCTTGAGCGACACAAAAGATGTTATTTTATTAGAAAAGCAGGAAAGTTTAGACGAGGTTTTCAATAAGAAATCCATGGAGATATCCTGTCCGGACGATAAACCACGTCCTTTACCCCGCGAGTCCCTTGTGATGAAGAATATGCAAATGCATCAAGCTGCAGTTAAGATGGATAAGGCGAACGAAGAGAGCTTGAGTCGGCAAAGCTCTGGCGAGCAGTCTGTCAACAGTGGAAATTCCCAAGACCTCCCACAAGATGCGGATGACTCAACTTCCTCTGATTCTCGCAGTGGCGAGGTGGAAGAAGAGATTCGATTGGACGACATCGGGTACGACGAAGAAGATGCTGACGACTACGACGAAGAGAGCTTCAGAGGTATGGCTCATGGCAATTCCAAAATCAGACGGATTATTAAAAAGAACGCTCTGCAGTGCACGCTGTTTAGAGGAATAGAAGCTAAGAGGCGTCAGCAACCTGGCATCAAGTACCCTCGACCTAAATCCCCACTTCTGTCTCAGGAGTCGCTTGTAGAAAAATTAAAGTGGTTGACAACTGTCGATGAGCAGAAAGATGCTGATGGCATGCTTAACTTTCATTCCAAACCTCCCGACGTCATATTATCCACGGGTGGTATTCCAGTGAATGGCTCTATGCCTCACAGCACATCTTCTGATGACAACATGCACAATCCAAGTGCTATGTCCTACCAGCAACAGCAGTTCTATCAAATGCAGAGATTTGCTATGCCTCCCAACAGCAAAGGTGGATATTATGTCCGTCACGAAGGCTACCATCCTTCCTTGCCCCGTCAGAGGATGAGCTGCTCTGGGCATCCCTCACAAATGATGCCGCACAACATGGTATACCAGCCGACCCGCATGGTAGCACATCAATCAGCTGCACAAATGCAGTGGCCTGAGCAGCAGAGGAACGCGACAGTCCCAAGAAACTTCAGAGACTGGAGGGTCATTCAAAGGGTCATGGTGAACAGGAACGGAGATGGAAACGCCAGAGGGCCTTCTGTCCCAGCGGACTATGTACGGTGCGCGAACGGTACCACAGCAGCTTACCCCTCGAACGTACCTCCCGATGTGAGCAGGACCTCGCAGCAGGTGCGAGGCAACAAAGATGAACTGGAGCAGTTCGTCGAGCAGGACTCGAAGCGACTCGACAGAATCCGCAAACGGTACAGCCTGGCAGAAGACGAAGACGATCCGACCTTCGGATTCGCCCGCAGGCCGTCAGTCAGGGGAGTTCAAAGTCGAATCCAACCTTACCCGTCCGAAACTGTTCAGGGTCATGGTACAAACAAAATCGATCCTTACATCATTTTCGAAGAGTCGTCTGGGCAGGGACCACCTCTCTTACACCCCAGAGCTGCTGCCTACAGTGCCGATCAACTACGGACTTGGAGCAGAGATCCCAACTGGAGGCCGGAGAACGCTCAACTGTATGGTCTCCCTGGTAGGTCTCAGGGACCCATGCACATCCACAGGGCCTCCGTGGCACTGACAGAACTCCCCGGCAACGCCACGATCCCATACACGCATCGAAAACACCCCGATCCCAGGTACCACTCGTACGCAGAGAGCATGTACGGCAGCACCAGGACTTTGTCCACCAAAGGCTGGGTGCCGCCGGATCCCAGGACGTGTCTGTCTGTCCCCAGTCCTGCTGCTGCCAGCGTTCCGCTGCAGCCTTCACAAATGCTTCAAGTTCCTCCCCACGCTACTTCGAAGGACGAGAGGGGTGTTCCGGAGGGTGCTAGCTCATCGCCAAAAATCTCGTCGGATTCCTTGTACCATTCCCCTGTGCCTGATTCGATTGCTTCTGGAGGACCGCATAAGGACGAAGGAGTCATCTACTACTCGCTGAACGTTTGATCACCCTTCGAGCGGTGACGGTCTTCCGATTCGTGTTGTAGGGTCAAACGGTGAACGTGTTGTAACGGCATTTATCCATCTATACTTGTACTCACCGCTCCTTTAAAACGTATGAAAGAGAAGAAAAATTCGCAAATTTCCGTGACCAAAAATATTATGTACAGCTTTAGTTTGTGTATACACGCTGATACAGTCTTCCGAATAGAGATTATTACTATTAACCTTTGAATCGGCAGATGGCCAAGTAAGTATTTGTGATAACTTTCCTTTAAATTCTCTTCAAAAGATAGACTTTTTAATTATTATTACTGTATTTTTATGTCGTGGAAATGTTTTGCAATCATTTCGCACCTTCTCCAGAGAAGTGACAACTCAATAGGAAGGTTTTCTTTTTCAATTTACAAACGACTTTATTAAACTCGTACAAACTGGGTATTTAAATCAAGGCATACACTGGCGTGCAAGACTTCAGGAACACCCTTACTTTTAAAGATTACGAAAATATTCAGTAACACAAATACCTTGGGTCAAAATTAAATGTAACAGCCTGTGGCGATTTGCATAAGCAAAAATATTCTGTAACTTATATTTTAGGTCGAAATTAAACGGAACAGCCTGTGGTGATTTGCATAACCGAGAATGTGTAGTAACACAAATACTTTAGGTCAAAATTAAACGGAGCAGCGTGTGGCGATTTGCATAACCAAAAATATTCAGTAACACATATTCTTTAGATCAAAATTAAATAGAACAGCCTGTGGCGATTTGCATAACCGAGAATATTCAGTAACAAATAATTTAGGTCAAAATTAAATGTAACAGCCTGTGGCGATTTACATAACCGAGAATATTCAGTAACGCTAATACTTTAGGTCACAATTAAGCGGAACAGCCTGTGGCGATTTGCATAATCGAGAATATTCAGTAGAAAGCTGCTACTGCAGAACTCATTCGCAACCTCATTCTCTGCATACAAACATAATGCAAAAGAGTACATCATGTTCGTGAAGGTCATAGTCTGCAAAAGCTCTTTTTTTAGTTTTCAGTTACCCTTCCGTCTCATATCACCCAGTTTAGTGTCACCACTTGAGTTCAAAGACTATTTTTTACTGTTAGCTACTGTTTTTATTATCACTTTGTTTTTATTCGTCGGTACGGCAACTCTCGAAGTACCTTTTGTATCATTTTCCCACATCCAGATAACTTTACTGCAAAGTAGCTGCTGTAAACCTTAGTGTTCCTTAAGTTTCGCACGTCCATTTATAACAAAATTTCAAAAAGATATTATCGAATGCTGCAAATTTCAAATTCAGACGTATAATGTAGTTTAAGAGTTTAAACTTTATGGGATTAAGATTTTCTTCTTTTGACTCCTATAAAATTAACTTTTTGAGTTGTAATCACTCTTCTCGAGATGGTGAGATTTCGTATCTCAGTTAAGTTTCTTCTTTGTTGAATGTAGTATATTGTGTTGCGGTTCTAATGAAACGATTATTTTATTATTGACTTTTCATTTTCAAAGTAGATGCATATATTTTGCTGTTGTGCTGAGATATGTCAGATTACCTGATTGAGAATGCTTGAAGTTAACGGAATGAGTTTTTTTAGAGTGGTTACATTTCTCAATTGAATTATTATTAAATTATATGAAAGTTTCAAGAGTGATATAATGTTTCGAAATATTATATACTTGTACAGTATCGTGTTTAAAATATCGTGTTTGTGTTGTGAAGCTTTAAGCGTATTCAATCGTTGTGTAGCAGGATTTTCAAAGCATAGTTAGAAAACACAGCATTTTATCAGAGTACTTATACAACACAGAAAAAACATAGCAAAAGAAAATATCTTCTTAATTCTAAGTTGCTTGGTTGGCTGGATCTTGAAGCAACAAATAGTATTTTAGGTTAAACGAGTTATGTTTAGCAAAGCTAATTTACTTGCATTTTTTCGTAAAATAGTTCCTTACGAAAGTCGTTGAGTTCATTTACTTCTGACTGCATTTTTATTGAATGTTTTATTTGCATATTTTATTGAATATCTGTCGATATTTTCAAAAATTCTTACAAAATTCAAGAATATATTCAGTCTCGATAGACTTTCTTAGTTGCATAATTAACGTTCTTTATGTAAATTGGTTAGTTAGTTAAAAAACTATTCTTTTTCCTTTTCTGTTTCTGATTGGATTTTCGATATTGTTCAAACGCTTTTCTTTTTACAAAATTAAAATATCCGATTTACAAGTTTTAAATTTCAGCATATACTCATATATTTAATTTACTCACAGATTATTAATTATGCATATTTGGTAGCAGAAGGGAAACTTGATAAAAGCAACTTTTTATGCAGCATGTAAACATAAAATTTTTGATGAATTGAGAGATACAATAAACTGTACAAATGCATTCCTCATTTGCTGTGTGAATGACATTGAATTTTCTTTTATGAATTTACTTTTGTGTAATTTTATCTTTCCAACCTTTTCTTTTCATCTGATTTACCTTTCTCCAGTTACATTAGATGCATTACATTTTTGTATTCTGTATAATTTCTTTGTGATGAGTTTCGTAGTCAGCAATTTGTATATTCTATACTTTATCTGAAAAACTACCATAGTTATATTTTAAATATTTTTTGATGGCAACATGGAAAATTGTTTCTTCTGATATTCTAATTGATTTTCTTCTCAATTGATAGTTTAAAATGCTGGCAAATATGGATACACGTCAGTTAAGATCTTTACACAATGGTAGCATGATACACATTGCTATAAATGTTCTATGTAATATAATAAATAAATATATTTTAGATGTAACAATTTATTTAATTTCTGAAATTCTACTAAATTTATAAAAAAGTTATCGAACTCTTGACAATCCATAAAAAGAATTAAGTATTTAACATAAATTTTTAAGTACCATTGCAATCAAACTAAACCTGTAATTATCAACTAAGTGTGTAATTCTCATACACATTTGTTAAACTATTTTCTTCTACAAATCCATATCTCTAAAGCTATGCAACTTTCTTGCTAATAATACGTTTATACAATGTTAATTTTAAACTAACCTATTCTAAAGTCTAAACTGTGTTTAATGTATTTTATTCTCTTAAATATCTATACTGACGGAATTGAAGATTCGTTCATGTTGTAATATGTATCTTTCCAAGAGAAAATTCATCATTTGTGCATCAACTTTTAATGCATGTTTCATTAATGATTTTTTGTTTTTCGTAGTCTATTGTTGTATTCATTATAAATTTATGATGAATAAGTGTGACTACGAACTTCGCCTAAAAAATTTTTTAACAATGTTAAATATCGTAAGTTTTGCTGTAGCATGTTATGTCATGCCACATACCACTTATATTCTTGCATCTTCAAAATTTAAACCATAATTGTATAATTTAAAACCGTCTGATCATACTGACTAGAGGTCAAAGTATCTTCATACTTTAAATCAATGATCTATCATATTGAATATGTGACGTCAGTTTGCTCATAGCTGACAAAATAAACGGAACAGACTTTTTTAGGCGAAGTTCGTCTATTGCTCATAAAAATTAGAAAATGTATGTGTAAAGTTGAGAGGTTTTCATTTGTCTTTCGAAACATTTCGAATTCAGTGTGCTGTTATTGAATTAATTTTCTGATGTCGGTGTTTTAGAACTAACCGTTTTTCTTCGCAATAAAGAAGTGTTAGTACGTTTTAAAAAGGAGCTTGTGTGGTGATAAACCATCGCTCAAGCACGTCGAAGTATTCAGTATCTTCGCACCCATCTATTCTTTTGTAAATATCATTGCTTTGATACAAATTCGAAGGAAGACTTGCAAACGATACCCAGCCCAAAGATTCAAACTCTTTATTTTGTCTGAAATACATCTCAACTCCTTGTATTAAAGACAGACGATGTTGCAGTGTGCCTACGAATTTTAGTTTTTTCTCATTGAACTAAAAATTTTATTGTGAGCAAAGAACCAAATGTTGCAATACGTTCATGTCCTTGTGAGCTTCTGAAAGAGAACTTTGTGAAAAAAATTTCTACAATATGTGAGTCATGCGTGTCAGATCAAATTATATTACAAATCTGTACATAATGTTTAACACTTATAAATTACTTACACTAACTACATCAGTATAGAACTGTAAACGGTATGTAAAGTAGTAAAAAATATTATTTTAGTTATATTGCATTTTGTTAACAGAGATATAAGAATTTGTATGTTGCTAGATAGTTATATAAAGTGCACAAGCTTGGATGTGTTGCTTTCTTTCATTCCAGTGTTTTTATTTTGTCGAACTTAATGTTTTTGGAATGTTTTGTTGTGGAATATTTTAACTTTTATGGATGAATGAACTAAGAATCATCACAATTAAACACGCCACAAATTAAATGTTTTGAAAGAAACTACCTGAGAAATCATTGAAAAATAAACAAAAATTACTTCAAATTTAATCTTTCCTCTTAAAACATATTTTACGAGTCAGATAATACTGAAGTGAATTTTGTGCACCAGATTTTAAATTATTCTGAAAAATATCTGCACCAATCAGTATATGAAAGGAAATTACATTTGTCGCGAGTTATTACAAATTTGCTATAATTATGAGAGGGATTTTCAGCGTAAATAAACCAGACAGTCTGTGTAGACTTTACATTTGTTATACAAATGCATACATATCGGGGTTACCTTAAAATGTAGTTCATCGCTATCTTGGCTACGTTTGACGTTTACTCTAATTGGTATAGACCATTCAACTACCATATATCGATTCGGAATTTATCCTTTGGAATTTTTATTGGCGACGTGCTGAAATCGTTCGAAAAACAAGCCAACCGACGTCACGTTTAAGAATACGTTCAAGAAACAGTACCGTCTCATTTACATTTAGCTTGATTTTTTTTAATATTTACTTATAAATACGATCATTGGCGATTCACCCACTAGTTACGGGCCTCTATTATTTTTATAGCAGGATCACAATTACTTAAGAGTTCCAAGATATCTATAATCTGAGTTTTTTCTGTTCTAGTCTCTAATTTGGTTTATAGCTTTATTTTACACATTTCCCGATAAATTTCAAGTTTGCGAACAGCATGGGAAAAATCACAGTCTGCTTCTGTAGACTTGGCAGTTCCACGATCTTGTTTCATGTAGTTATCCTAAAGTGGATTTGTAAGATTTACCCGTCTCGAATGTGGATGAAAAAGAATTTCGCTTTTAAAAATGTTCTACCGTAATTGTAATTGGTGTTTGTTTTAAATGGTTGAACCATCGATTTTATTAATATTTTAAATGAATTATTTAGCATACTTCTAAAATAAAAATGCTTAATTTATTGCAAAATTTCTGCTTCTTTATTTCTGATAAACAATTTTTCTCGGTCCTCTCTATATCTACTTTTTCTTATCCCCAAGACATGATTAAAGTGTATTTATTTTGTTTTTTAATATTTTCTACCACAGATTGAGAATACACTTACAATATTAAAAATTTATCATTTTCAAAGAATGAGTGTGAAAATCTTGTGATTTTATGTACATTCTTAAACAAGGACAAAGTATACACAAAACTTCGTTAGAATCCTTATTTTGCTTCTCAACAAATTTGTAGAAAGGTTTCTTGTTACACTTTATAAATAATTTGATATTAATAGATGCCAAAAAATTATGTTGATTAATTATAACAATTTAATTTATATTCTTTCATGATGATGAGAAATGCATTGTCATATTGTAATCTGTTTAAAAGATGTATAATACTATCAAAAAGCTTATAATTTTTATTTTGGGACCTAAAAACTGTCTTTGGCTGTACTTCTAAGTCTTAAGCTGTCATATCATCGGCTTAGAGCAGAAACTAATTAACTGACATTCTTTCGGAAACACTAAATACCTATTTTCATGATGATGAGAAATGCATTGTCATATTGTAATCTGTTTAAAAGATATATCATTCTATCAAAATGCCTATAATTTTTATTTTTGGACCTGAAAACTAAGTCTTTAAAAAGCTGTACAGTAAAAAGTCAGTTAGAGTTCTGCTCTAAGCCCCCCACCCCTGACGATATATTAAACTAAAATTAAACTCTTCAGAGTAAATATCGGATAAAGAAAGCTTTTAAAAATTTATCCCTAAAATTTAAAGTAAAGCTAATACTTGTTGATTTAATTGCAAGTTAAACCTGTTACCAGATTAGTCCATGAACAGACACGAAATGAACCGTCTATTCCCCATATTACAGTGTTAAATTGCATTTGTAATCCACAATCTCAGGCTGTCATTTTATTGTGAAAACGTTTTCTTGACAATTTATGCCGTTTCATTTTAAGTTGTTTTTGTTTACTTGACACACATACACAAAGAGGATGCAAGGATCAACTCATCCTGTCGGCGAACCAAACTACCTTCAAATAATCAAGTAACATTCTAAAATAATTCATTTAATCAATAATATCAGGTTCAAACGCTTTACTTCGTGATCTTTCACTGCATAACTTCAAAAGTTCATGTTTTTACGTGAAAAAAATGGCAATTTTATCACGTCCGTGGACAAAATATAATCAATTTCATGCAAAAATTCGTCTTATATTGTAATGGTAACGTTCCTAATCCCTCATGAGCGATGCGATTCTCAAGAAATATTTTTCTGTTAGAAAACCATCCACGGTAGCCCAGTTGTAGAGTCGAGGTTTAGCAACCAGAAGGTTGCAAGTTCGAAATTTGATCCAACCAAAGACCGTCATGTACGTGGGGGCTGGTACAAGTTACATCTGTCATGGCTTCAAATGTCCTCACATTGGCTCGATGTGGAAGTATGGAGAGTGGAGTGACAGCTCAGGTATTGACACTAACGGTGGTTCAAAATGATGAGGTATTGTCCACGGGTTTTTCCCTTCAGGAATGATCCCGGACCGTCTCCAATAGCCCGTAGTGTTCCAGTGCTACATTTTTTAATTCATATACTTACCTACATTCCTGTAAGAAAACCTACCCTAAGCTAATAAAAATAAAATTATTTAAGATTATTCTTTTTTGTCACGTACTAGGGTCAAGTTGCTATGACCATTAACAATACTTTTTTTTCGGTTTAAAAAAACATTTTACAAATACATATTTGGATCTGAATGGTAAATACAGTGTTATTAATTATCGCAGCCTGGGAAATAAATATCGAAACATTTCAAGGAATTCTATCTCAAAACATGTTAATTCCCTCTTTCTGAGAATTTTTATTGGCGATGTGTTGAAATCGTATTCAAGAAACAAGCTAACTGACGTCACGTTCAGAATACGTACAGGAAACACGTACCGCCGCAGAAACACTACCGCTACCTATATTTAGCTTGACAGAAAATGCCTCTCATTCCCACAATTATCTTATGCAGATCCGAAAAAACGCGGGCCGTGGGAGCCCAGTTGGAAGAGTAACGGATTAGCAACCGGAAGGTTGCTAGTTCGAAACTCGATCCAACCAACGACCTTCGTATACGTGATGCACGTTTAATCCGTCATGTTTTGAAATATCCTGTTGGCTCAGTGTGGAAGTTTGGAGAATGGGGTGACATCTTAGGTGTTGACCTCGCGTCATCTGACTGTTACAAAATGACGAGGCGTTGTCCTCGGATCTCTCCCTTCGGGATTGATCCTCACGGTTACCAATAGCCCGTTGTGTTGTTCCAGTGCGACGTTGACCTTCTACCTACCGAAAAAACCCTCATTTTATGTCCTTTGTGTTTGGTGATGTTTTCTACAAATTTCAAATTGTACGTATGTTACAGACATTCATATTTGTTTCGTATTTATAGAATCTTTGAAGGAGCTGGTTGAGTTTTTAAACCAATCCTATTCCAGGGATTTGACTTCCATTCCTATAGTGTTCTATTTTAAAATAGTCTGAATAATAGGATAAATCGAAAGGGCTATTGTAAGGCTGATTTTCTGCAAGTAAAAATAAATATAGTTTAAATACTCGTATACTTTAACCTTGCAAGTGGTTTCGACGAGGTGTGTTGTCCATCAAAATCTGACCAGTTTAGCTTTTGACGAGATATCTCGTCAAGATATGGCCGAATTTTTTAAGATGATGAGATCTGTTTTTTTTCCCCAATGACGAGGTATCTCGTCTATCAAGATCTGGTCAGTTTGGCTAATGACGAGATATCTCGTCTATCAAGATCTGGTCAGTTTGGCTAATGACGAGATATCTCGTCATTAGCCAAACATATGGGGAAATTAGCATTAGGGTAAATAGGGGACGTTCAAGCGCAAGACTGAGCAATAAGATTTTAAAAGATTTTGTCGCCTAAAAATTATTTAAAGCAAACGCTTTCCATATAACATCGCACAGACACTCTTGCTAGTAATTCATTGCCATTCATTCTTTTAACTAAAAAAGAGGAACCGACTGCAAATTTTTGTTTAAGGATGCTGCTGACGAAAATCGAATCTAATATTGGTAGTACAAATACCAGGCTCACATCTTTCTCATTTAGTTATTCTTTTTAATTTTACTGTTTTAACTTATATTAATTTAAAACAAATATAATGTGTTTGCATGCAATTTATTTCCGTTATTTCATTTCAATAAATAACTATAAATTCAGTTCCTAACTGTTTTATTTCTAAACTAACTTTTTGATATTCTTAAATTACACGCAGCTACGTAAATATTTTGATGTAATTCAAAAATTATAAATTATTCCACTCTTATTATTGGATGAGAGTTTTCTAGAAGGGTTGCCGAAATAAATCGCCTTTAAAAAGGGGGCGTTGAGCGAAAAAAGTTTGATAGTTGGTTGAATTTATGTCGCGCTCTGGAGCAACGCAACGGGCTATTGGGATCATTCCTGATGGGAAAGATCCGAGGATAATACCTCGTAATTTTGAATCATGGTCAGATGACGAGGTCAATACCTGATCTGGCACCCCACTCTCCAAACTTTCACACCACGCCGACGTGAGTACATTTGAGACCACGACAGATTTAACGTCCACCAGTCCCCCACGTACACGACTGTCTTTGGTTGGATTGAGTTTGAGTATATAATCCGCGACCAAATGAGTTTGCGAAATTGTGAATTAGTACATTGCGATGATGTTTTAATAAAAGATGACACAATGCAATGCGTAATTTGGAAAATGAACTCGGCCTATGGGTCGGGACTGCAGGTTTTAGGTCATCCTACGGCCGCAAAAGGGTACATCTGGCCCTCAACTCCCTGAAAGGGTCTGGGAAATATATGGAGGTTCACTCTCCATAAACCCCTCTCCACACACAAGGTATGTCATCTTCAAGGTTTAGCCTGTTCTTATATTTATTTTTTAAAGCAGTTAAAGATGAAAAACCTATTTAAAATAATAAGTCGTTTTGTGAAAGTAACAAATACTTGACTCCACTCCAATCCAAAAACTGATCGATGGCTTTTTAGAATGAATGCTTTTTGAACTATTGCCACAAGATACTTCTTACAACTCTTCTTTATTGGATAATGGAAGTTCACATTTTTCCAAATCAAATGTGAAGAGGTCACGAATCCATTTTCGTGTTTCCTGATGTGCTAGGTGGCGCTTGCGTACATGCATCCTTGTGAGAATGCGGGTTTTTTTGGTGGGGAGGGTTCCTTATACCTCCCTTTAAAGTGTCTGCAGGAATACACATGTAGGATTTTTAAATATTAATAAAATTAATATTCATTGGCACACGTCACTAGATGGCGCAAGCTGTGTTGGTTATTTAACAAGTCAGAGCTGTTCATTAGGGATGGTAAATACTGTTCTTTTCGGGGAACAGTTCTTTGCTGTTCCGTTCTTTTTAAAAGAACTATTCTTCAACCTGTTCGTCTGTTCACCACTGTCCTCAAATGTCTACTCGAAATGTGCAAGCCCTGTTCCTCCTCCAAGACTATGTGGCGCCAGCAGTTTTCGCGATAGACAGAAAGGGACCGAATTTTTTTTATTTATCTTTGTTAGTACTTTGTAGGCATGCATATATAAACAAAACACTAATGACTCTTCTGCTAGCTTTTTTATTGGTGAGTTTTTCTCTAGTTTTGACAGGAAGAAAACAAAAGATAAAATAATTTGGAGTCTTCGTATTGTTGATCGATTGATTGATTTTTTATGGCGCAAGGGGCTAGTCTGTCCAAGCTGCGCCAAACTATCAGTAATTAAGAAAAGAAAATCAGAATATATCCGTAAATTTGAATAAGTTCTTGCAAATCGAAACGTTTAAATTCTCTCTGGGTCCCCAGTGGCAACTAATTATGTCCTACATCTGAACCATCTCAAGTACAGTTTCCCAAACAGATATGAGGTGCCTAGGACAACAAATTCGCAAACGAAAGTAATACTTTTTAATATTTTTAAGTCAACAAAATGACGGTCTGTGATCCATCCCGAAGAGAAAGATCCGAGGACAAAACCACGTAATTTTGAATCCCGTTATGCAATAGGGTGTTGCCCTTTAAAAGATTATAAATACTTAAAAACCGCATACCGGGATTACCACTTGGAAAGTGAAATTAATTTATCAGAAAACAGGTTAATTATTATAATCTATCTAAACACGTTTAAAACATGAAAAATACAAGTAAAAAAATCCCATTAGCTTTTCAACGCATTATCGTAATAGCTGACTTAATGAGATCCCTTTTCAACTTATAGAGAGAGCACGACACCCGATCCGAATCTCCCTTTCACATTTGAAATTTTGCTTTCCATTTTGTAAAATAAAGTTAAAAGCATTGCAAATCCTAAGAACGAGTAGAGGCGACACCACCAGAGAGAAAACTGGATAGCAAAATCTTGAGTAATATTTAAAAAAAAATAATTTATTTCAAACTAAAAATTCACTGTCATTGCCTAACAATTATAAAATTTCACAATTGAAATGACTCATAGTCATACAATTTAATATGTTATTTAAAGTTTTTCATTGAGTTGGCAATGCTATGAACTAACCCTAAATGTATAAATAACTGAAAACAAAAATCTACACATGTCAAAACGCATTAGTAAGTTGTTGACACTGTTGTGATTAAGGTTGACGAATTGTATAGTGCAGTGAATTTTTGTCTTTCATAACGGTAAATGTTGGGTTTTTTTCGCGTAAAAATTTATGAGTGAATAAATCGTTTTATAATAAAAAAAACGTGTTATTTGATGTTTTATACCAATTTTGAAGCTGAATAAGTGAATAAACAATTCTTTGCAACTTGTTTTTTTTTCTTTAAACTCGTGTGCTTCAAAAAAGAGTTTAAAAAGTTGTTTTTTCGCAGAAAAGGCGGAGTTTCTATAAATTCACGTGCATCAAAAATGTGGTGCAATAAATGCAATGGGCGATCTGAAAGGAAGAAGCAAACATCTCGAATTAACGGGTCTGTTTGAAGCCATAATTAGAGATGGGTATAATTCAAAAGGTAAAAATGGTGACATATGGCGGTAGCAATGAAACAAACGTACGGGTGAAAACAGAAAAAAAGGGCGGAGGGGAATCCTGGAAAACCAAGGAACTTGTCTGTGATGGAAATTATAATTTAGTGGGTTGATTTCAGCATCGTTTCTACATCTTATTTTCTCTCTAAAATTCTATTAGCCCTCCTGGTGGTTTACCTTTCCGTCGAAAACTGTCCTGTAGTGACCAGCCTCTTGTGAAAAAAAATCTGTTCCCCTTGGAGTAACAGAGCTGTTTTGTCTCGACGAAATATTTCGTCCTTATCAGAATTGACTAGATCTTGGACGAGATATCACGTCGAAACACTTGGAGGGTTAAGAATTCAGGCTAATGGAGGAAAGCAAAAGTTAATTTTCCTCATAAAGTGTTAGGAGGATGCTGTCTTCGCTTCCTCATCTGCCTATCAAAAGAACTGTAGAATTCCTGCGACTGAGATCTGGAGAGTGACAGATACCGGGTACCACCTGATGCTCTTAGTGATAGAGACACCAGGAAACTCAACCATCTAATTAGCATGTCGCGAGAGACTGGCAATTCTAACGAGCGACATTTGCGGCCGTGTCAATCTCTGACAAAAATTTGGCAGGTCGAAGTGAAAAAGAAGTTTTTTCAGTGATGCGATAGCCCGTTTCAAAGTTCTTTATTGACAGTAATTGGCTAAATTTTCGACTGTTCCGGAGTTGTAATTTTAGATTTAAAATAATTGAATCAATAAATGTATCCCAATTAGTTAGGTTTTTAATTTAAATTTCATTTGGTCAAAGCCATTACTGCTAATTCTTTCAGGATTGCCGAAAAGGTTGTCTCGCCATTTCCTTCCAAAGCGAATACACGTTTTAAAATAAAAGCACTGGCACAAGTTATAAAAATAATTTTTTGCTGCATTCGTGTGACAGTTACATGAACTCTTTGAAAAATTTCAATTATAAACATTTTAATAACTTTATTATTGGAGAATCAACATAATCGAGCATTCAAAACTTATAAATAACTAGTAGAATTATCCGGCTTTCCACGGGCGGAATTGGTTAATGACTTCCGGTTTCGTTAATAAATTGTAATTTCTATTCATCACATGTAACAACTACCACACTCTAATAAAGGTACACAATTGTTAAATACACAATTTCACAAATATAATAATTTTTATTGTTTTATCTTGCGCTTGACGCAGCTTGTCGGTGTTTGGGCCTTGCGCCATAAAACCTCAACATCTAATCCAATTCACAAATGTAAATAAATGTCATATTGTCATTATAAATGTCATATTTAACATTTTACATTTTTGTAGAATTTAAATTTTTAGTACGAAAGAAATGTCTCTAAAGTGTGCCAATGTTACCCAGAATGCATAGAATAGTTCATAGTATGCTTGTATGCCATTTAAAAACAAAAGCGTTTCCCAAAATTATCATACAATGATTAAAAATGTTTTTAAAACTAATTAAACCATTCTTACCTTGATTACACTGATAGAACGTAAAACATCAAATTCAAAATCCAGAAATACATCTTAAAACAGATTTTTAAAAAAGCTTCGAACTAAAAGTAATGAATGTATCTGTCTTTTCACTACAAAGTAGATTCTTGGAATATAACGGACACAAATTTAAAAAAGCAAACGATTAAAAAATGCCAAGGTTATTTATAATGTTATTTCTCTTTATCGCCTGTCCCAAATATTCAGAATTTTTTTATATTTCGTAAAGAAAAAATAAGGCTCAAAATAAATAAAGTAACAGAATTTAAATTCCGCAAACATAGTTTTGGGAAAATAATTGATTTTCACAGCACTGGTAAAACAATCCAAGTAATTGCAATGCTCAATGTCTCTTTCAGCTATTCCAAAACTACCAAATTATGGTTGATTTAAGTATAGTTACTCAGATGTTTTAACATGAAACGCTTAGATATGTGAGCAAAGAAATTTCAAATAATGTATTCACTAAACTAAAATATAATGTATCAAATATAGAACATTGCATTAAAATATGTTGAATACATTTTATGCGATACTTGTGCAAACACAAAATCGAACATAGAACGGGAAGACGGACAGTCTTGCGCAACCAAATTCAGTCACTGAATGAATGTAAGAACTCGCAGTATGCAAAGTTTCATGAAAATATATTCAACTGTTTGGACGTAGTACGGGCACACATACAGACAGATGGACAAACAGACAGACACACAACGCTCAAGAGACGGATTTAGCATCATTAGGACCCAAAACTGATAGAAAACTTGAAATGGGTCGAAAATATGCAATGTACAAACACTTCATTCTTATTTATATAGATTGACTTGGACTCCATTAACTTGAGTGATTTTTACATCTTGCAGTATGTCCAACAATGCCATGTTAGGGTTCATTCAAGCATAGTAGACAAACCAACTTTTAAATTGTAGTTAATCTGCAAGGTAAAGCAACTTTCCTCGATATTCATGGAATCGAAATTCAATGCATGGCGATGATATCGAAGATATCACTGAGAAGTATAAGTCGAAACATAGATTAGAGCAATATGATGAAAGTTTTATCAGGCCTGATGTTCGCTGGTAGAGAAACCAAAATTTATTTCCCAAAAGCGATCAACCAGAACTGTAGATGGGAAAGGTTTTGAAACAAAACTTGAGAACTATCTTGAAAGCTGGAAATTGTCTTCCTAAGTTGATTTTTGATAACAATTGATATCCACGAGGGTGTGCGTTTAGTCCGTCTATAGTGAGTTGGCACTTGAGTCACGTGAGGGATTTCGTACATGTCTATTCACTAAATTCAGTGGGTACGTGTCCTCACGTTAGCGTGGTGTGGAAGTTTGGAGAGTGTGGTGCCAGCTCAGGTGTTGCCTCGTCATTTGACTGTGGTTAAAAGTTACGTGGTGCTGTACTAGATTCTTTCCCTTTGGGATTGATCCCGGATCTTCGCCAATAGGCAGTTGTGTTGCTTCAGTGCGACGTTAATTAAAATACCATACAGTTTCTCTCAACCTGTATGCTTAGTATTCATTTTCAATCTGCATTTACTATTGTATTATCTAATTAGTGGGTAGTACAAAAGCGCGAATTAATCTGACGCCTGGTGCTATTCTCATTCTGGAGAGAGCGACATTTCACGCCCACTTTGACGTAATTAAATGTTTCTCATCTCCACTTGGAATGTGTGGTTTTAACAAACGTCTGTCAACTCTCGCTGAGAGACATCTCACGCAAGATTCAGAAAGCGTTAAGCTGTTAACGAAACTAATCATATTTTATTTTGATTAAGTTAATTACGAGACTCCACTTTAACTGCATTACACAACTCTTCCTGTTTCCTGTCCACTTAAACTCTAATTAGAGGAGAAAGAAACAAGAAAACGCCCAATTGTCCATTAATTAAAAGTGAAGGAATTTAGTTAAAAAAATTTCATGTAGATAATTTATTTCTTATATTTAAATTTTTTTTTATTTCAATTTGTTTTCGAAATACACGCAGCGAAGAATGCTTCGATGGAAGACTGATGAGGAAAGTTGGTTCCCATTTGAATATCACAAGAGAAAAATCAGGAAAACTCCTAAGTAACCTATGAGCGGCAGGTAGGTAGGTATTTTAATTAACGTCGCACTGGAACAACACAACGGACTATTGGCGACGGTCTGGGATCAATCCCAACGGTAAAAATCCATGGACAATACCGCATAATTTTGAAGCACGGTCAGATGACGAGGCAACACCTGAGCTGGAACCACTCTCCAAACTTTCACACCACACCAACGCCTATGAGAGGCATTTTCAGTTTAAGCAAACTAAATTGATGGTCTGCGAAGACTGCTTATGTAGTCCAAATATCGCATGATACATATCGGTGTTACTTTAAAATCATTGTTTTTTTTATCTCCATTTTGGCAAAGTTTGGTGTTTAACCCTCCAAGTGGTTTTGACGAGATATCTCCTCCATCAAGATCTAACCACTTTTGCTAATGACGAGATATCTCGCCATCAAGATATCCCCGATATTTTTGTGATGACGAAATAAAGATCTGATCACGCACTTTTCAACTGACGAGATATCTCCGTCCATCGAGATCTGGTCAAGTCTGGTACTTTAAAATCACTGTTTTTTTATCACCGTTTTGGCAAAGTTTGATGTTTAACCCTCCAAGTGGTTTTGACAAGATATCTCTTCCATCAAGATCTAACCACTTTTGCTAATGACGAAATATCTCGTCATCAAGATATCCCCGATATTTTTGTGATGACGAAATTAAGATCTGATCACACACTTTTCTTCTACTGACGAGATATCTCGTCCATCAAGATCTGGTCAGTTTTGCTAATTGCAAGATATCGCGACGAGAGACCCACCAGAAGGGTTAATCTAATTAGTGTGGACCAATCAATTACATTAATTCTGAATTTATTTTTTGAAATTTTAAAAGTGCTGAAATCGTATTCGAAAGATACGCCAAGTGACGTCACGTTCAGTATACGTACAGGAAACACGTATCACCGCAGGGACACTACCGCCACCTATATTTAGCAAGACAGAAAATTTCTCACAGTTCTTTCTTATTCCTTAAAAATAGCCCGTTATGTTGCTCCAGTGTGACGTTAATTAAAAATACCCTACCTACTTACTTTATTCCTTAAAGCCATGGCCGCATTAGCCCGGTTGGAAGAGTAACGGATTAGCAACCGGAGGGTTGCGAGTTCGCATTCAACCAAAAACCATCGTGTACAAAGGGGGCTGGTGCACGTTAAATCTTTCATGGCCTCAAATGTCCTCACGTTGGCGTGGGGTGCCAGCTCAGGTGTTACCTCATCATCTGACCGTATTTCAAAATTACGTGGTGCTGTCCTCGGTTCTTTCTCTTCTGGATTGATCCTGGGCCGGCGCCAATAGCCCGTTATGTTGCTCTTGTGCACTGTAAATTCAGCTACTTGCCAACTTTTATAGAAAGCATTTCTTGCTAGTTAGAGGACGGTGGATGTAAGGGCTGTGACGTACTTTACTTTCTGAAAATACGCGATGGGAGAAGCTAGGATCGAACCCGGGTAGTCAGCCACTGTTCTCTTTGCCAGCCTTGTACTCAGCAAAAAAAGTTATTGTTTCCTGCCAGAGGGTTATTAGCTGTGCTTTTGAGTTTTATTTCCAATTTCAGGTACTACGTATCAATAGGGAAACCACAATTTCTCAAACATCAGTCCTACAAGACCCGGCTCATACGCAACATGTGTATGGCGTTGATATAGAAAAATTTGAGAAAGGCGAAGTGCTACTTTTGGGTGTGGGGCTTCGGGAAAAGAAGAAAAAGTTTATAATAAGCTGATATAATCGATATAACGGAAACCAGCATGTTTTCCGAAGTCCAGTAAGCGTTTCTTCAGAATTATGTTTCATTTCAATATTAACCACTGCATTCAATTATTTTTGTAAAGAGAATATAGATGGTGGCACGAATGTACGCCAACTTCCTTTAGAAGACTAGAAGATCAAATGTGCATGTTTTCTTATCCTGTTTTACCAGTGTTTTTTTCAATCACGAAAGCTTTTAATAAATGCAAAGGTAAAAGAATTCTCTTTTACTTTTGCATTTAGTATTGAAACACTCGAGAAAATGAATTCCGTAAATTCAAGTGCGTGATCGGACCGCGGTAGCCCATTTCCAACGGATTAGCAACCGGCGAGTTCGAAACTAGATCCAACCAAAGATCGTCGTATACACTGGGACTGGTGCACGTTAAATCTGCCATGCCTTCAAATGTCATCACGTAGTGTGGACGTTTGGGGAGTGGGGTGCCAGCTCAGGTGGTGTTCTCAACATTTGACCGTGGATCAAAATTACGAGGCGTTGTCCTTGGATTTTTTCCCTTCAGGATTTATCCCGGACCGTCGCCAATTGTTGCGAGAATCTCCCTGAATCAAATTATTCACAGTCGTTCTCTACAAAAATATACTTTATTTAATCTCGACTCCATTTTTGCTACATACAAATATTCACGCGGCTGCTTATCCAGGATCCTTCTTAGAAAGCACGCAGAGAAAATCTTGGCTCCTTGCCAAGAGCAGAAGCTGCGTGATCTCTCTCACTGTTGCCGTTCTTAGGAAACCAAATTATACAAAAAATGCAAACGATAATTCAAACTTCTTTTAACACCAATAGCCCGGTGTTTTGCCCAGTGTGACGTTCAT
This sequence comes from Meta bourneti, assembly GCA_933210815.1. Taxonomy (NCBI): domain Eukaryota; kingdom Metazoa; phylum Arthropoda; class Arachnida; order Araneae; family Tetragnathidae; genus Meta; species Meta bourneti. The sequence goes on from OW119929.1 coordinate 88,583,372, forward strand.
TTACCACCTACCTACCAAGTGCGTGATCTCTAAAGACGCGGTCAAATACGAAGTGCAAAGCGACACGATCAGACCAATCAGAGATGCCGGCGAGTGCGGTGAAAACGCTCTGATTAATCTGCGCGTTAAATGTCGCTATGCTGCCTATTGGACCACGGCTTTACGGTCCCTTGTAAGCTGTAGGTACTAGAATGCAACGATTGCTAATCATTGTGAACAGCCGATTAAATTTTGCGTTGGCTGTATCAAATATTTTCCTGATTCTTCCGAGTAGCACGGTTGGAAGAGTAACGCATTAGCAACCGGGGTTGCGAGTTCGAATCCAACGAAAGACCGTCGTGTACAAAGGGCTGGTGCACGTTAAATCCGTCGTGGCCTCAAATGTCCTCACGTTGGCGTAGTGTGTGTCGCAACCTGACCAGACTTTTTGCTGAGAAGCCCTTCGGAGTTGATCCTACACCGTTGCCAGTGGACTGTTTATATTATTCGGCGCCGGCGAGGCGCACAAATCTGTTGCGCTTCGAGATGTATATACTTTCTTCGGGAGGCGAAAGCAGACGCTCGTGAGATCGGTTCAAGTATAGAACATTAAAAACTTTTGTGGACTAACTATGCTTTTTCGTTTGACATGTCGGGAGCCATATATGTAAGTTTATACTATTAAATTATTTTTGATATAATTAGCTATACTTTACTCTCTCCAAAAAATAACTAGGAAACAAATTCCAAGTATTAAGAAGCAGATAAAAAAGACTGGTAGTTTTTTAACGTTGAGGATCTGCTATATAAAATGGCGTCCGTGACAGGACTTGGAATTTGTTATTGATAATTTGTTATTGTGAATTTGTGATTGATAAGAAATTAATTCATTTGCTTTGATTTTATGATGGAGAGTTTAAAGAAAATGCGTACTCCTCTAAGAAGTGGTTTCACTAGAATCGCTAATGCGTTATATCAATGTTTAGAAGAGGAGGAACGTGATATTGATGAAATTGAAATTTTAATGGCTCAGTTAAACGAAAAATGGTTAGAACTTGAATCGAAAGAAAAAGAAATTATTGCTTTGTTATCAGATAAAGATGAGTGTTCTCAAGAAAGTTTTAATCAGGCTTACGAAGTTTTTGAAGAGTATAAGGAAAGATATATACGACTTAAAACTAAAGTTAAGAAAATTATTAATGACGATGTTAAAAACACTAATGACGATAATAAAAGCGTGCTTAGTGAAACAGTATCGAAACGAAAGTTCCAACTTCCTAAAATTGAGCTTAAGAAGTTCAATGGTGATGTTAAGGAATGGCTTGGTTTCTGGGGTCAGTTTCGGAAAATTCACGAAGACTTGGACATCGCTCCAGAGGATAAATTACAATATTTGTCCCAGTCTACTGTAGAAGGATCGCGTGCCAGAGATATTGTAGATTCCTTTCCCGCATCTGCTGAGAATTATGAGCAAGCAGTTGAATGTCTAAAAGCTAGATTCGGAAGAGAAGATTTACTCATAGAAGTGTATGTGAGAGAATTGCTAAACTTAATTTTGAACAATTCTTTGCATCAAGCTAAAGTTACACATATCGCCAAATTATATGATAAAATTGAAGCACACCTCCGTGCCCTTGAAACATTAGGTGTAACTTCCGATAAATATGCTTCTATGCTGTATCCCTTAGTTGAAAGCTGTTTACCAGAAGACATGATTCGAGTATGGGAAAGAAGTATTAGTTTAACAAATGAAGCTAAGAAAATGCCAAATAAACTGACCGCTCTTATGAGTTTTCTAAAATCAGAAGTTGAAGGGGAAGAACGAATTTCAATAGCAAAAGAGGGGTTTGGTTTAGAGGCAAAACGTAAAGGGGAATATTCCTATTCCACATCTCCTAATAATGATAAACAATTTCCAACCGCAATCGGACTTTTTGACAATGCTGAGACTCGTCGGAATAAACAAGCACTGTGCTCATTTTGTGAGAAAACGCATGATTCACAAGCTTGCAGAATCGCGTTTAAAATGAGTTGGGATGATAAAAGGAAAATCTTAGCAAAAAAGGGCTGTTGTTTTTTATGCCTAAAAATCAGTCATAGAGCTCGCGATTGCAGATGCAAGATTAATTGTGAAAAGTGTAGGAGTAGACATTATGCTATAATGTGTAATGAAGGTAAATTTAAAGACCCTAAATCGGAAGCGAACGCTGGTGAAAGTGATAGTCAAAATATGATCAATGATGCAGTTTTAAGCAATCGCACATGTTGTACAGTTCTTTTACAAACATTGTATGTACGATTACGAGGTGCAGGAAATACGGGGAAAATAGTTCGTGCACTCGTCGACTCTGGGAGTCAACGATCTTATTTGAGTAAACGTGTAGCGAAAGAAATGAAATATGATTTTATTAAAGAAGAAAGTGTTATTCATAATTTATTTGGGGGCAAAGAACATCCCGAGAAACATTTTAAATACAGAGTATTCATTAGCAGTTTGTAAGGTGATTACAATTGTAACTTTGAGGTCCTTGACCAACAAACCATTTGTTCGGCTGTACCCATTCCAACATTAAAACCATTCGCTGAGGAGCTTGAAAAACATAATATTACTGTAACTGATCAATTAATCTCTGAACAAGAAGAATCGTTAGAAATTGATCTATTAATCGGGGCTGATGTTGCGGGTAAACTCTTTAATGGAAAGATTATTCATCTGCCGTGTGGACTTGTTGCTGTGGGAACATATTTAGGTTGGACCTTGATGGGAAAGATGCCATATCAAACTTCTGATACCAATTCTACGATGGTAGTTACAAATATGTTAGTTAAGGATGTAGCTATTACCGAACTCTGGAATCTTGATATCATTGGAATAATTGATCCGGCCACACAAAAGGCCAGAGAGGAAAGAGATTTTCAAACAAAGATGCGATTTCAACATTCTGTGTCCGTGAACAGTGAAGGGCGCTATGAAATTGTTTTGCCCTGGTCTGAAGATCACCTACCGCTACCCACCAATAAGGATTTAGCCGTAGCCGTGAAGCGTTTAGAATCTACAACGCAGAAACTTCGCTCACAAAACCTGCTTACATTGTACGAGGAGGTTTTTGACAGTTGGCTCGATTTAGGTATAATCGAAGAAGTCAAACAAAGTGAGGTTATTGATGATGGACACTATTTGCCACACCGACCAGTTATAAAAGAAAATAGTTCCACCCCAATAAGACCAGTATTCGACGCTTCTGCGAGAGTAAAGCATTCTCCGTCTCTAAATCAGTGCTTAGAATGTGGTCCGAATTTAATAGAGTTAATACCTTCCATTCTTTTAAGATTTCGGGAGGATAAATTTGCAGCCATAGCAGACATAGAAAAGGCATTTTTACAAATTAGTGTAAAACCCGATGATCGAGATTATCTTAGATTCTTTTGGTGGAAGGATGTGAATAAAAAGGAGCTAAAAATATTTCGTCATACCCGAGTAGTGTTTGGTGTGAAAAGTAGCCCTTTTCTTTTGGCAGCTGTAATAGAATTTCATTTGCAGAAATATATAGAAAATTCTCACTATGATAAAAACATGTTGCATAAACTTATTCACTCTTTCTATGTAGATAACGTTGTTACCAGTTTTGAAGATGAGCTTGAAATGACACTGTTTATTGAAGAATCTCAAAAAGTAATGAATGAAGGAAAGTTTAATCTCCGAGGTTGGTTACGTACTGGGGATAACTTACAAACAGGTGTTGAGTCACCGGTATTGGGATTATTATGGGATTACCAGAAAGATCTTTTAACTGTGAACCTGACATGGTTGGAAAGCTTCAAATTGATGGAAGTAACTAAGAGGACTATTTTGTCTATAGCCCACAGAGTATATGACCCGATTGGTCTTGTAAGCCCTTTTCTCTTGCTTCCTAAGCTATTGTTGCAAAGCTTATGGAAAATGGGAATTTCTTGGGATACTGAAGTTGATGAAAATACGAAAGAAAAGTTTCTAAGTTGGTTCAGAGATCTGAGTCTCTTAAAAGAAATTTCTATACCCCGATGGATACACACTAACAGAAATAACAAAAATTTGTGTAGCATTCATACCTTCTGCGATGCCAGTAGTAATGCATATGCTGCTGCTGTGTTCGCGAGAATTCAGACTTCTTATGGAGTTGAAGTTCATTTATTAGCTTCTAGGTCCAGAGTAGCTCCGGTGAAATCAATTACGATTCCACGTCTTGAGTTGATAGCTGCAACGGTGGGAGCGAGACTCTGCACTTCAGTTTTAGAAGGTTTGCAATGGCAAAATGTTGAATTAAATTTTTGGACTGATTCAACCACTGTTTTGACCTGGATCCAAAAGGAAGAAATCTGGACTGTTTTTGTGTTGAACCGAGTACGAGAAATCAGGAAATTAACAAACCCGAATGCATGGAGACATGTATCAGGAACCGATAATCCTGCTGACCTTCCATCCAGAGGCTGTACTGCCAAACAGCTTTTGTCAGTTAGATGGTGGGAGGGACCCGCATGGTTAAAGAGAAATGAAGGTGAATGGCCAACACCAAAATTGAAATATAACGGAAAACCTTCGGAAACCTCGAAATCTATCTCTATCGGCGACATAGTACTCATTGGTTCAGACAATCTGAAGCGTTTACAATGGCCGATAGGGCGGGTCGTGCAAGTCCTACCTGGAAGAGATGGAATCGTCAGAGTTGTGAAACTGAAAACCAAATCCGGAACTATAATACAAGTTCAACGTCTTTATTCCTTAGAATTATCAGATGAAACATCAGGTCCTTTCCTCAGAAGCAAAGTTCCCAAAGATAAAGATAACCCAGGTGCCACTAATATTGACTATGAACTTGTTCCTGCCAAAGAACATCAGAAGTCACCCAAATCGACAATCACTCGGAGTGGGAGAGTAGTGAAACCTATCCAAAGACTCAGCTTGTGAGACGCGACAATTGGTTGAGTTCTTCCAAGTTACGAACTCAAGGTGGGAGGATGTCGCAACCTGACCAGACTTTTTGCTGAGAAGCCCTTCGGAGTTGATCCTACACCGTTGCCAGTGGACTGTTTATATTATTCGGCGCCGGCGAGGCGCACAAATCTGTTGCGCTTCGAGATGTATATACTTTCTTCGGGAGGCGAAAGCAGACGCTCGTGAGATCGGTTCAAGTATAGAACATTAAAAACTTTTGTGGACTAACTATGCTTTTTCGTTTGACATGTCGGGAGCCATATATGTAAGTTTATACTATTAAATTATTTTTGATATAATTAGCTATACTTTACTCTCTCCAAAAAATAACTAGGAAACAAATTCCAAGTATTAAGAAGCAGATAAAAAAGACTGGTAGTTTTTTAACGTTGAGGATCTGCTATATAAAAGTGTGGAAGTTTGGAGAGTGGGGTGCCAGCTCAGGTCGTCATCTGACCGTGGTTCAAAATTGCGTGGTGTTTGTCCTCGGATCTCTCGGTTTGATCCCCGACCGTGGTTAATAGCCCATTGTGGTGCTCCAGTGATTAAATACCTACTTACCGGATACTTTCGTGTCCTTATTTAATGCGTTGTGTTGCTCCAATGTGACATTAATTAAAATACCTACCTACCTTATTTAATGACAGCAAAATCGTGATCAAACAGAAAATAAATAAAAAGAAAAGAAATCTGAATACTTTCAGCACTAATAAATTTAATTATGACAGACCTGACAAAAATAAACACGCAGTTTCATATAACCCAGGCCCAAATAATCCATGCCGCTCGTGTTTGTTCCCGCAAGGCTCTACCTACCCATATAGGCACTCATAAGCTCGTGAAACATAATCCTTTAAAATTCATTAACAAACGTCAAAATTTCAATTCACTTTAACTGTGTGGAAGAATTTTTGCAAACCACACTCACATCGAGTAATACAACCCTTATCTGTTTGTAATCCAAGTACTTAAGCACTTCAGTGCGAGATCGTGTGGATTTAACTTATTATTTTTTTATTAATTGCGAAGTTTGCGATTCTAGCAGATAGAAACTATGCAAGGGCATATCATTTCAGAGTGCTAGAATGCTGTAATTACGCGCATGAAATGTGAAGTACTGCATTATGCAAATGTTGAATGAGTTTCTAAACTGAAAATGGAAAGCAATATTATACCTCTTGAAAATTGCCATACTTAAGCGAATTAATACTCTATTTTAAACGTAAAATAAGTAGGAATTTTCGAAACAAAGCATAATAAAAAGCGGAAATTCTATAAAGATATCGCAAGAGCGTCACAATTACAAAGAATGGAATTTGAGTTTTTGAATAATGATAAATGTTCCATCTTAAGTCCGTGTCCTATTATATTTTTGCAATTCAAATCTATGGCGATTAACAGTCTAGCACTCAGTGTTTTCTATGGCTTCAAAACTTTTTAAAATGCTTCAACAGGAAAAACGCACTTTTTCTCGTCATGGGTACATTAGCAGCGTGACTTAGATATGTATATTATCCACAATTTATATGTATATAGTGGCTCCCAAAAGTGTTCGTACACTTACGAATTTCAATCAAATACTGCTCTATCCATTAATAAAAATAAATATTTCAGAATGGGAATTTTTTAATATCTATAACTTGTTCTTAACAAAATTATATAAAATATTTTTAAAACATAGTAAAACTTTTTTGGGGGAAATCAGTAATCAAAAAGTAAGAAAAAGTTACCTCACAAAAGTCCTCGTACACTTTAAAAAATCTCTACATATTAGTAAATATTGTAATATTTCGGTAAATTAGTACTTAGTAGGATATCCTATAGCATCCACAACAGCTTTTAAACGTCTGGGAATAGAGTTCACTGGTTTTTTGTAATTTCTGCATCAATGTTCCTCCATTCTTCAATCATTACTGTTTTTAGTTCGCTTTTCGATTTAATGCCGTATCTTCGTACTCTAACCTCCAGTTCTCTCCAAATGTGTTCTATTGGGTTTAAATCCGGCGACTGAGGTGGTGCTTTCAGAACTTGTGGACAATTAATTATAGACACCAGAGGCGAACGTTGAGAACCGTGTGCTTAGGATCGTTATGTTGATAAAAAAAAACAAAGTTGTTTCCAATACCCAAATTTTGGGTTGATAATTTTAAATTGTCATTTAAAATATTTAAATAAAGAGCATGATTCATTATGCCATCAATAAATACCAAATTACCTAGTCCTGATGCTGACATTTACCCCCACACAAGGACACCTCCACCGCCATGGTTTACTGTTCCAACTAAGTTCTTGGGATTAAGTCAGCGTTTCTCAACCTTTCAGTATTCGCGGCCCAGTTTTCAATCATAATTTTCATCGCGCCCCCCGCTTACAATAAAATGTATACAACAATAATGTATATTGAGTATTTTGGATTCTGTTTTTAAATTATTTTTAACTAACTGCCAAAACAAGAGTAAAAGCGAGCCAACGTTGGCGAGAAACCACATCTGGCATTTTGCCAAGCGGGCGGTGAACAGATGAAGCGAATGAAAACGGGGAAAATTTAAATATTATATTTGAAATGAAAGCCAAACAGGGAGATAACGTTAAAAGAATATGAAAGTAGAAAAATTCGTTAATGAAAGTTAACCTAGACGGGGTGAGCTAAATTTAGAAACTGGGAATACATTTTTTCGAATAATAATAGAAATAAAACAGAAGCGTGACTGAACAAAAGAGAAAAAATAAGTAATGTTTGTGAAATTGAATCCACACGACCGATGCCGTCTCGAGCATGCGCAGAGCAAATGTTTTCTCATAAGGAAAATGTTCGATAACACAAGTTTCAATTCCAGCCAGTCTCATTCGAGTCGATCCTTCTATCGCTATCAAATCTATCGTGAATGTGTATGTTATATATGTTTTCGTGTTAATTGCAATTCACCATATTAAATATTCACGGCAGCAGATTTATGCAGACTCATGGATAAATTTTTAAGCGGAAGTAAGCGAGCATTAGACGATAGTCAAGCATCAACAAGTACACTGACGAGCGTGGTTCCGAAAATAAAATCAAAAAAATATTGTCAAGAATACTTAAATTTTGGGTTTACCAGTACTGAAGTAAATGAAGAAGAAAGGCCCCTGTGTATCATTAGCTCAAAAATATTGGCCGCAGACAGCATGAAACCTAATAAACTTAAACGACATTTGGAAACGCTTCATAGTGAGTACGTCAACAAACCCAGAGAATTCTTCGGATTAAAATTAAAATCATATAAAAAGCAAAAATCATTTTTAAAGAAACTTTGTCTGTGAATAAAAAAGCTTTAATTGCATCTTACACAGTTTCATATAAAATAGCCAGATGTAAAAAACCTCACACCATTGGTGAAGAGCTTATTTTGCCAGCAGCAATTGAGATTGTAGAAACTATGTTTGGAGATAATTTTTCAAAACAATTGCAGTCCATACCTCTTTCAAATGATACTGTTGCTCGTCGAATTGGTGATATAGCTGAAGATGTACAGTGTCAGCTTTTCTCGAAGTTGCGTGACAAATTGTTTTCAATACAGCTTGATGAAGCAACAGATAGTAATAAAGATTCTCATTTAATTGCCTATGTTCGATTTTGTGATAATATGTCAGTAGTAGAACTACTTTTCTGCAAACCAATAGAACTCAAAACAACAGCGCTCGCATTATTTGCTATTTTAAATGATTTTATGAACGAGGCAAACATAGAATGGAAAAATTGCGTCGGAATATGCACCGATGATGCTCGTTCAATGTCCGGAAGATTACAAAGTATACAAGCACTTGTAAAACAAAAATCGCCTAAGTGCGTCTGGACACATTGCATGATCCACAGAGAAGCTTTGTCTTCGAAAGAAATGAGTCCTGGTCTGAATATTGTGTTAACTACGGTTGTAACCGTAGTAAATTATATAAAAATGAGACCCCTGAAATCGAGAATCTTTTCCGCACTTTGTAAAGACATGGGTTCAGTACATTCAGCGTTACTATTTTATTGCGAGGCAAGATGGTTATCACGTGGGAAATTTTTGCAACGTGTTTATGAATTAAGAGAAGAAATCGCCATTTTCCTAGAAGAAAACAGACCGGAAGCCGAGAATTTTCGCGATGGTTTATTTGTGATGAAATTGAGCTACTTGGTCGACATATTCGAGAAATTAAATAACTTGAATCTTCAACTCCAAGGAGCAAATACACGTATGTTGGATACGAGTGATAAAGTTAATGCTTTTTGTAGAAAATTGGAATTGTGGAGCAGAAATTTAAAGCAAAAAAAACCTAACAATGTTTGCAAATGTGGATTATTGTACTAAAACTTACAAGGCTGAAGAAGAACATGTAAAAGTTGTTTTTGTAACCATTGAAAATCATTTAGCCATGCTGACAAAGAATTTTAAAAAGTATTTTCTTGCTGACGACAAACTGATAGCAAGTTACGAGTGGGTTAGGGATCCATTTCATAAGACTCTCAATTGATGAGGAAGAAAAATTCATAGACTTCACAAGTGGCGAAACCAAAAGACAATTTAGTAATAAATCACTATTTGAATTTTGGGCAGGAGTAGAGGATGATTTTTCTGCACTAAAAACAAGGGCATTTAGCATTCTATTACCATTTTCAACATCCTACCTTTGTGAAACTGGATTTTCTGCTGTGGCTTCTTTGAAGACAAAATATAGATCTCGGCGAAATATAGAAACAGAACTGAGAGTGGCTATTTCTAATATTAAGCCTTCCTTCGAAAAACTTTGCTCTGCAAGACAGGCCCAAGGAAGTCACTAATAATTATTAAATTTGTTTTTAATTTAGTATGTTTTGATTAAGTAAGTTTTGATTTAGTAAGTTGTTTTACTTTATTTGTTAAATATGTCGAAATGTATTTTGTTTTCTGTGTGTATGTGTGCTTTCCTTTCAGTCAGTTAATCAATTTTTTTAAATAATATTTTCTCTTGGATATTCTCGCGCCTCCCCTCTAGTGTGCTCGCGCCCCCCTAGGGGGGCGCGCCCCACAGGTTGAGAATCGCTGGATTAAGTACCTCATTTTTCTTCTCCATACAATTATACTCCCATCGGAACGAAGCATGTTAAATTTGCTTTCATCTGTAAATAAGACATGATTCAAATACGTTTCGGGCTTATTTATCATTAATTTTGGGAAGAAAAGCCTAAGCTTTCTATTTTTCGCACTTACAAAATTTTTTTCGGGCAGAACGTCCATTTAATCTAGCTGATCTGAGCACTCGTCGAACAGTTTCAGATGAAATTGTAGAAAATTTTTCAGTAAATTCTGTAGAAATTTTTACAGCACTCAAACGTGAATTTTTCACAAATTTTCTTACTATAAATCTTTGATCACGTTGAGTTAACTTTGCCGGACGACCTTTAACCTTGTTTTCGATCCGATTTTCTTTAAAGCGTTTTATCACATACTGTACTAATTCAGCGATATTCCGAACTGATTTACTACTACTATGATGAAAAATAATCAATTTTCGAATGCTGTTCGTTGTTTCCTTACGACTACGAGCCATTTTTAAATAATAAATAGAATATTACGAAGTAGGCGAGCAGAGATTAAAGGCAAACGATTTTTTAAATGTCACCACAATGCAAAAATAAAAAAAAATGATAGACGATAATTTTATTTATGAATTTATCCGAAAATATTTCGGTGTACAATCACTTCTGTGACGTGTTTTTTCTCTGTCTCTTTGCATTTTCATTTTTATAAAAAGAAAATGAGTCAATATTTTTTTAAAATGTTAGGCTTTATTCAGAATCACTTGGAGATGATATGAAAAATATTGGACTTTATATTCAAATTCAATTCCAGGCTACAGCGTTTTTCTACAAATTTTTAAAGTGCACTAACACTTTTGGGAGCCACTGTATATTACATATTTTGACATATTTTTAATTTTAAGAATTTTGAAGGATTGCGTTTCAATGAGCTTATGGGTAGGTGGAGCCTTTGAGGGAGTATGGGGCTGTAGTTGGTGCTCCAGTGACATAAATTCAACTAGACTTTGCACTGGAGCAACTCAACGGGCTATTGACGACGGTCCGGGATCAATCCCGAAGGAAAAGATCCAAAGACAACACCTCGTAATTTTGAACCACGTTCAGATGACGAGGTCAACACCTGAGCTGGCACCACACTCTCCAAACTTCCATACCACGCCAATGTGAGGACGTTTGAGATCACGACAGATTTAACGTGAAACAGCCCCCTCTTTGGTTGGATCTAGTTTCGAACTCGCAACCCTCCTTTTCTAATCCGCTACTCTTCGGGTTTGATACCGAAACGTCGCCAATAACCCATTGTATTGCTCCAGTGCGACGTTAATTGAAATACGTACCTACCTACCTAATCCGCTACTCTACTAATCGGGATACCCAAACGAAGGGGGGGGGGGAATTTCAATTAACGTCACACTGGAGCAACACAATGGGCTATTGGTGACGGTCCGGGATCAATCCCAAAGGGAAAGATCCGAGGACAACACCACGTAATTTTGAACCACGGTCAGATGACGAGGCAACACCTGAACTGGCACCCCACTCTCCAAACTTCCACACCACGCCAACCCAAACGAAGGGAGAAGTGTAGTGTTATGTAAAGTTTGAAAATTGCCGAGACTCTCAACACCGGTAAATTTCCAACGAAAATTCTCTGCATTAGTTTTTGGTAGGTAGGTAGGTATTTTAATTAACGTCGCACTGAAACAAAACAACGGACTATTACCGAAGGTCCGGGATCAAACCCGAAGAGAAAATCCGAGGACAACACCAGTCGTTTTGAACAACGGTCAGATGACGAGATCACACCTGCGCTGGCACCCCACTCTCCAAACTTTCATACCACGCCAACGTGAGGACATTTTAGGCCACGACAGATTTAACGTGCACCAGCCTCCCTTGTACACGACGGTCTTTGATTGGATTCGAACTTGTAACCCTCCGGCAGCTAATCCATTACTCTTCCAATCGGGCTACGCGGCCCAGACATTAGTTTTTGGTTCTTTTTTCCTTAGCTTGAGGTTGGCGTGGTGTGTAAGTTTGTAGAGTGAGGTACCAGCTCAGGTGTGGCCTCATCAGTTGACCGTGGTTAAAAATTACGTGGTATTGTCCTCGATTTCTCCCCTCTAGATTAATCTAGGACCGTCGCCAATAGCCCGTTGTGTTGCGCCAGATAAACGTTGATTAAAATATATACATACATCCTTAGCTTGAGGCACCGACGGGACGTGATTATGAGAAAGGTTTTCAGTGGGATTTCAAACAAACAGACGGAAGACGGAGATTTTCTGCTGTCCAAATTCTCTCGTTTGATAGATACACATCGGGGTTACCTTAAAATTCAGTGTTTATCGCCCTTTTGATTACGTTTGGCGTTTAATATAATTGGTTGACCGACCGTCATATATCAACTAGGAATTCATTCTTCGGAATTTTTATTGGTGACGTGCTGAAAAACAAACTAAGTCACGTCACGTCCCGAATACATACAAGAAGCGCGATCCGCCATAAAAACAGTACCGCTATCTAAATTTAGCTTAACAGAAAAAAGTCTCGTAGGACAAATCGGGAAAGAGTTCCAAACTACAATCAATGAAAAAGAAAGATCTCAAGGTTAAGGTTATTTAATCTTATACCTAACGTTAAAAATTGATGTTCAGATTAGATTTCTGGCGACATTATGTCACATTTGATGGCGTTTGCCCCTACTTACGAACAGATGAATCTTAAAACAAAGCTAAAATAATAAAAAAAAAATTCACAAGAAAACCTTAAAGAATGTTTTGATAATGGTACACGACGTAACCACAGGATAAAGTCTGCAATTCATTAACATCACACGGCTCGTCAGCATAGTCTGGAGTGTCATCATCAACAATCTGGTACGAATGACAGCAAATCGTACAGATGCAAGTTTTCACACAAAATATAATTTTAAAAAATGAATCAAATAGCCGCATTAGTAGCTAGTCGATGCAAGTATCCAAGTTCTGCATAATCTCCAGATCTAATTCTGATTGGTTGGAAAATGGTGGAACAAATGAAGATGAATAGCCAATCCCCTGTAGATCATATTACTCACTGCAAGATCAAAAATTCCTGTTTATACAATCGAAATATCTTAATTCAATGCCGCCTTTTCGCCAAATAAATACCAGTGTTTAAAGGTTAAGCTATAGACAAGGTCGCCATAATTAAAGTGGTGCTTGAAGCTCGATAGTCAAAAATTAGTTTAGCCAAACTCAACCAAATTTCGTGTTAATACTATTTAAACCACGGAGTGTTGATTCCTAAGCAATACTTCAGATTTTCGCCACCAGAGAAAAAACTGGCGCAATGATCATGTAAATCGGATTTTTACGGGAACAAAATGCAAATTTCAGTAAACTGACATCTAGTTTTGCAGATTTAAGGAAGACATAAAAAGAGTCGCATGTGTCAGATATGACTGACGCGCTGCGTTAACATGATCTTGCTTGCTCATCGACTTGCTGATGAAATAGACAGAGCATATGGGCGGAGTCGAGTAAGATCTCAAAAGAGCAAGTCATGTGGGCTTACAAATTGATAGGACCGATTGGCTATCGAATCGCAGACTGGTGTTTTTAATCACTCTGGATAATCACTTTAACCAATCAATAACTTGACTGGATTCATGCTTTTTCCCACAACCACGTGACAGATCTTCAAAACGAGCGTCCAGAAGCAATAGCATGAAGCTGAGCGCACAATGCTACGTATATTTCATTAGAAGATTGATGGCTTTGCTGTTAAAGCTTCGCTATGCTAGCATTACTAGATCGTGCTTTGCTGGCAAAACTTTACTACCAAAAAGGCAGAACTGCATCTGCAGCACTTGTGGAATATCAAAGGTTAAAGGGCTTAAGAAAAGGTTCAACGGTTATCACAAATTTATGAAAAATTAATTCAAGTTTTGAAAATTGTGGTACTCTACAAGAGTTGCCAGCATGAGAACGCAAACCTATAAAGTATCAAAAACTGGACACAGTTGCAATAGCCGTAGTGGATCCAATCAGGGGAGGGCGATAGGGGCGGCGTCCGCGAGCCCCAATGTCTAAAGGGGACATTTAAAAATGTTTCAGCGTTTTGTAGTTTTTTAAAAAAGTGTTTAGTAATTTGAAATACAATTTTGTCCAATGTGCATAACAAGCAAAAGGAGCTTTGATAATGGCTCCTGTTAATGGGTTTCAAGGATGGAATTAAGAACAGACGCCTCTTTGCTCGTCCTTGAAACCCATTAACAAAAGCCATCATCAAAGCTGAGTCTTGCTAGTTTTAAGTTTTTCAATAAAAATTACGACTAAAATATTAATGCTAGGAACAGTAATTTTATAAAAAATATGATAATTAGTATGTCATTAATTGTATTAATTATTTTAATAATATAATATCATTTTAAATAGCAAATTGTGTTTTGGACAGAGGGCGGCATCAGCCTCATTTGCCACAGGTCCCAAAAAGTCTAGCTTCATCCCCAGACGATCCAGCAGTGCTCGGATAGTATCCAGGAAACTACGATGTACGCTACGGTGGTTAAAGTCATGCCTAAATTCTCTAAACATCATCCAAATTGCTTCAAGGTAATGCAGGTCTCTCTGACGTTCCTAGAAGTCGAAGATGCATGGCCTTGGAACATATTGTGGAGTGATGAAGAACATTTTCATATGAATAATTGCTTGGGTTTTTATAGTGCAAAGGCCATATTTGGCCAATCTGCGTCAATGTCAAGTAAATGTACGTACATACACAAGGAAACCTTTACTTACACAGAAGAGTAAAATAAACCCTGCGCCGCCTACAACCCGCAGGTTGTTAGCACGATAAGCGAACCCAGGGTGACCCTTCACCTGAATGGAACTGTTAACCCTCCAAGTGTTTCGAAGAGATATCTCGTCCAATATCTGATTAATTTATCTAATGACAAGATGCCTCGTCGAGACAAAACTGCCCTATTATTCCAACGTGAATGAAGATTCAAGTAAGAAAAACAAATTGTCCCTTGCCCAGAGACCGTGGTTCAAAATTACGAGGTGTTGTCCTCGGGTTTATGCACCAGGGGTGCATAAACCCGAGGACTGCGTCTCGTCTGCAGCAGCGGGAAATTTTTCAAGTCGTCCATTGCTGACTCTGCACAAGCGTCTGCGGTTGAAATGGCACTTAGAAGCCGCACGTGGGCGAACGAATGGCGTCATCATTAAAATTAATTTGAAGAATTGACTAAGAATGTTTATTTTTCAATAGAAAATTTATTAAGTAAAATCTAGGTAAAACTGAAAAGTTATAATTTGAATTCATGTTTATCAATTCCAGATCTCTACATTGAAAATGCACTTGTTTCATCATCATTGTAAATGAAGCTGAACTGACGTCTTCACAATTTTCACTGACGTTATTGGGATCACTCTAAATGATTTACTGTAAAATTTTAAGCCTGTGCTGTTAATTTACATAACAATGGGCTTTTAAATTCTTTTATTTCGCAACTCAGCAATTGTTTACAGCAAAAGTAATCACCATTAAAAGTCATGGTTTGAAATGGGCTGCATTTTAAAAAGCAATGCCCCGAAGGTCGTACTACAATGGTTTTAAACAGAACATTTACGATAGTACAGACTGAGCCCCTTTCTGCATTTTCGAAATATTCATACAAGAATGACTGCATAGATATCGATAACAACGTTGCACTGTTCTCAAGTCGACCATAGAAGATTTAACTACGGAATTTTTAGAAAAGGAAGGTAGGTATTTAGTTGAATTAACATCGTAAAAGATGAGGAGTCTACCACCACATAAAAAACACAAGTACTTAGAGGTTTAAGAATGTTCAAATAAAGCTCAAGAAGGGTAAAGTTAACTTTTTTGTCATTTACGTAATATTTTAGTACAAATGTACCTAGGACCCGTCTCTCGAAGTAGGCACCTTTGGATCTCACACACTTCTCCCATAGCCTCTTCCACTTTTCAAAATACTTATAATTTATTTTTGGAATCATCAGTAGGTAGGTAGTTGATTAACGTCGCACTGGAGCAACAGAACGGGCTATTGGCGACGGTCCGGGATCAAACTCGAATGAAAAGATCCAAGGACACCACGCAATTTTGAATCACGGTCAGATGACGAGGTCACACCTGAGCTGCACCCCCTCTCCAAACTTCCACACCATACCAACGTGAGGACATTTGAGGCCGCGAGATATAACGTGCACCAGCCCCCTCCCTTTGTACACGATGGCCTTTAGTTGGATTCGAACTCGCAACCCTCCGGTTGTTAATCCGTTACTCTTCCAACCGACGCGGCCCACTGGAATCACCAGCAGATCCCTTGCCTTGTTCTCTTGAATCGCATCACGGTCTGAAATTTCTTCCCTTTCAGGGGTGATTTTAGCTTTGAAAAACCAAGAATTTGAGGGCTGTCAAATATGGGCTTAGGGGGGTTGAGCCACCTGATTTGATGTTTTACCTAAACACCCTTCTCGAGACGTGATAAATAGGAGGGGGTATTTCAATTAACGTCACACTGGAGCAACACAACGGGCTATTGGTGACGGTCCGGGATCAATCCCAAATGGGAAAGATCAGAGGACACCACGTAATTTTGAACCACGGTCAGATGACGAGGCAACACCTGAGCTGGCACCCACTCTCCAAACTTCCACACCACGCCAAATGTGATAAATAGGAAGGTGTTGTGAGATGAACCTGCCAACCTCCAATTGCCCACAGCTTCAGCCGTTTTCTTAGCATCGCATCTCTCAGCTGGCGAGGTAGGTAGATGAATTTATATCGCACTGGAGCAACACAAGAGGCTGAGGTCTGGGATAAATCCCGAGGACACCTCGTAATTTTGAATCACGGTCAGAAGACGAGGTCACACGCCTGAGCTGGTACCCCTCTCCCACACCATGCCAACACGAAGACATTCGTAGCCACGGCAGATTTAATATGCACCAGCCACCATGTACTCTTGTTGGATTGAGTTTCGAACTCGCAACTCTCCGGTTGCTAATCCGATACTCTTCCAACCAAGCTACCGGAGCCCCTCAGATGGCAGAGGTAGTAATCCTTATCAATTGTTTATCCATCAAGGAGTATTAGCGATGAATATCTTCACAATCAAGTCAACATGGTCTTGACTTTGTCACGCCTTTTTCGAGGGTTAGAACTAGGCCTTTTCCATTGGGAAGACTTCTTAAACGTCTGAATAGTTTCTGCAGACGATAGGTAGGTATTTTAATTAAAGTCGCACGGGATCAATCCCAAAGGGAAAGATACGAGAATACCACGTAATTTTGAACCATGGTCAGATGACGAGGCCATACTTGAGCTGGCACCCCTCTCCAAATTTCCACCACGACATGGGCATTTGAGACCATGGCAGATTTAACGTGCACCAGCCCCTGTACACGACGATTTTTGATTGTTTCTGCAGACGAATTTTCAAGTTTAATGCAAATTCGCAGCTCTATTTGCTTGGTCATTGCGAATGTGATGGTTATGGTTGGTTTTTCGGGGTTTATGGCTCAAGGGCCATATTTGACGATGCTGCGCCAGACACAAGACATACCAATATCAAGAAATATACACACACAATGAAAGTTTTACTGGCCACGACGGCCCCCGAATATGGTAGTCTCGCAGAATGTACTCACTCAAGTGCATTTAGCCCTCAACAAATTAGTCCAGTGGGTTCATGATTGTTCACATGTGTGCAACAATGTTCCTTCGTCTTAGCAGCAAGTTACATCAATGCCGCACAAACCATTCTTGTTTCTTTAGAATTGGCTAGATACTTTCCGACGACCTCGTAATCAAGCAAAAACAAAAAAAGTGAAACTAAGATTGCAGATAAATTAATTTTATTGACATTCATCAAATAATAAACAGGGCACTGAAATAATACTGTCATATTTCATACAACACCCCCCAAACACAGATTATAACCCATTTCTAAAATTTTAATTATATCAATAATATATGTACATATTCTTATACTCTCTTCATTTTTAAAATAAACTTAAAACAATGACAATATCTAGTAGTTATATTACAAGAACAGCACAATTTTACAATTTAACGACGAGTTTCCAACAATGTGTATTATACATTAACCTTCTCTCAGAAATACACAGATCATTACACTAATGCCTCGAGTCAACAAAAGCCAGAGAACACATGCAGTGACAAGAATCCAATACATGCACTGCATGTACATATTATTTAAGAAATTAATACATTTTAAGCCTAACTTCGGTTTAAATATTCTTTTTTGAGTTGTGCATCCATAATAATGTGCTTTAGATGTATAAATATTACAATAACGAATTTACAACACTCGTAAGTAAATTAGCTATTCCTGTAATAAAAGTGGCAAATTACAGGATAGTTTTCTCAGTTTTAGTAATTTGTGTGTATAGATCTTTAAAAATTATTTTCTATGTTAAATAGGAAATAATAGTGGTAGCTTATTATCTACATTTTCATGAAAATAGACATACTGATTCAATATTTAAAGAAAATGACATTCTCCTTAGAATTTCCTTTCTATCAAAATTGATTTGAAGCTTTTTTAAATGTTTAGAAAAATAGATTAGAAAATTTTTCATTTGGACATGCTTTTCCAAGCTCAAAAAATATTTCAATCACGAATTTCGAGCCACTTTAAATTGGAATTTCAAGTGATATAAATGTTATTCGAGTAACATACATAGATGAGAAACTTGTGGCAAAAAGTCCTTCACTGCAAGGTTTCTAAAACCTCTGGCATAGTGACTGGAGGCAATTGTAGACTATCATGCAATCAATACAGCATTGCAAAAATCTTTCAATAAAAAAGAACAGATTTCTTTAATTATCTGAAACGTCTTTAAGGGATATGCAAATTTAAATAGTTTCCAAGAAGATACTCAAGTACCACACATTAAAAGCTTCGATATCCTAACTTTGCACCTGGTTCTTTGGCTTATATAATCAAATTCATTTTTCAATCAAACCGAGAGGAAATTTGCAAACAGCGGAATACTAAACATTGAGGAATGTAAATCTCGGAAAATGCAATTCGTATATGAAGGAATCTGAATGAAACAATCACTTCAAATAAAGACACTGAAACCAAGGGTGCATACCTAAAGAGATGAGGCATACATCTTCATTGCTCTATCAAGCCCTACTATGGTCTTTTAAAATACATATTTCCTATTCAATTTAATTATGCCATACTCTTACTAGTTCACAGCAAGCACGTGCATTGGAGCATGCTCAAGACATGCCAACCTAATATTGTGGCATTGATATACAAATAGGATACACTGCAGATAAATATATTTATGCGACAAACTTCAACCAAGAGATGTCTAATGAGCACACTGTCAAAGACAAATCTGTGAGTTACCGAACTGAAAACCATAAAACTTAACATATCAACAAGACTTACACTTTATATAAACAGGCAATATCTTTTGGAGTTTAAAAGAAAGACATCACATTAACCACAACAGAGATTGATTTAATTCAATAAAAAGTAAAGATAATCATAAATAGTGTTTAATTCTAGCTTTTAGACATGCTATAAGCCATTAAAATTTAAATATTTAATGGACATTTGGAAACAAATTTAACTATAAAAAAATGTTAAAGCATTAAATATGGGGGTTTTATTTTCAAATTTATTTATTTAAAATTTTCATTTTTGGCATAATACTTGCATTTAAAGATTAATCAATACCGTTCATGTGATTATAATTTCTTTCATACATCACAAGTACTTTGATGAATAATTTTTAAAGCAAATATTTTGTCTTAAAATAAAGCCTATAAGAACCCTTAAAATGTGAAATACATTCAGGCTTCAATTCGTTTTTAGCTCTTGGTAATTCACTCTTTAATAAAAGGGGGAAATGTGTACACATAGAAAACAAACATAACACACCGGTTAGTCAATTTATATACATACAAAAACATTTCATTACGTTATAAATCTCATTTTATTATTTTCCATTTAAGAATCAATACCCTTCAAAAGGTTACTAAAACATGTATATTATCAATGAGGTAAAAGTATTTTCCAATATTCGAAAATGGACATTTAACAGTTTAGGAGTTGTTGGAGCTTCCAAATCCATAGGTTGATGTGAACATGGTTTGCATGCAATTTTTAAGCAGATATAAAAATAAACTGATGCAGAATCCAAAACTTAAGAGATGCTAGCAACTGTAAAAGAAAATAAGCCAAATATCAACAAAAGAAATTAAAACAATGTCTAAAAATTAAAATCTCCATGCTAAATAATTATCTCAAAATGCAACAAAATAGAAAACTAAGCAAATCATAAAATTGCTAAAATCTATTATAAAAACATTCAAATATAAAACAAAAAATTCATGCTGAAATGAAATATTTTAACTTAGGGAAATAAAAGCAGAATCACTAAAAACTAACAAGCAAATAAATGTCATTTTCTGAACAAAATCTGTACCCTAATACTAATAAAAACAATTTTTAAATGAAAAAATAATCTATTAGAATTAAGTACAGATGTAAAAAGTTAAAAATAAATGTCTCCTATGCTAAAAAGCTTGAAAGTCTGGCTGTATAATATTTCTAATAATTCTAGGAATAATAATTTTTTATAATTCTAGGTTCAATTTTAAATCCAAGAAAATTCCAATTCAATGCATTTACAGTCCAAAGGAGGGGGAATGACTAAAATTGTAAGTATTGTTGAGCAAATATTAATGCTAAAAGGCAAAATAAAAACAAAAAAAATCCAGAAAAGCATGCCATAGGATAACCTTTCGGAATTTGAGAAGATCCATAATAAGAAAATGAAATGGACACAGTACTTCACCATTTATCATTTGAAAATGTGAATAGACACCTAGACATAAATTATTAAGACAGCAGAAGAATTGGAAAAGGAGAGAAACCACAATATTTAAAAAGATCTATTTACACATCATACAGTAAAGCATACTTGAATCTCACTCGACAGTAACAAAACTCTCATGCACTCGACAGTATTTTCTGAGCTCTAGGGTTTTGACATTGAATCACTTACAAAAATAAGTTACACCTAAATAATAGTACATCCCATCAGAAAACAAGAGCTCATCAAATAGAACTTCAGTCGTGGGCGACAAATGGGTATTGCAAGGTATTGCATTTGAAATAATAAACTTGGGGGATACAAAAATTTTAAATAAATATATTCAAGAGGTTCTCAAAATCCTCGTATGTAATTGAAAGTATGCCCCTTAATTATAATAAAATCGTCACTAAATTTACTGATGCCTGACTCAGAAAATGAATGATTCATCTGTGCAAAGTATCTATTTCAAATCCCAAAATCAATCTACTTAAAGTTATTTGCAAATTAATTTATAGAAATATTCCTATTTTAAAGACAAATCTTACCTACATGAAAAAGTTATAAGATTGCAATACCAAACAAAGCGTGAAATGTCACCGAAGACTCAATGTGTATAAAACAAGTTTTGATTATTGCCAAACATATTTTCAGTAGTTTATAAAACGAATATTCAGTTACTGAAAACTTTTTTTGTTATAGACTAGGCTTAGAAAACATTAAGAAATGCATTTCCTTTTTACATAAAATCAATTCACATGCTCGTTTGGTGAATTTGAATTCTACACTACATCAATTCTTTTTAGAAAAAGTGTACAAGTTTTAAATACAAGCACTTTTTGGCATGTTTGTGAATCCTCAATCAAATTCTTTAAAGATGAAAATATTTTTTGAAACTTCACGAGACAAATTCTATTTAAGTATTCAAATCCCGATTAAAGAGACACCAAATGTTAGTAACTCGGTGTCTAGAAGTTTTTGCATTCAAAAGTACTTAAAAATGTACAAAAAATACTTGAATGCAATCAAAACTTTTACAAAACAATGCAAGATCAGATTTAGAAATTGAGGTAAGGTACTGAAATCCTAACCTGTTATATATTGTCAAAAGTGAAGGTACAAAAAGAAAATGCTATATAAACTTGAAAGGTAGCAATACTTTTCTTTTTAATTACTTAGAAAATTTATAAAATTACTGGCAAATAATTCTCTTTAATTACAAATATGCCAATATTTTTCAATTATACATTGAAATTTAAATGTATAAGGACATGGGAAATTTCAGTCTCTTTATCTAATGCAAGAAGTTTAATGAGTATATGTTAATGATACCTTTTGCTTAAATTTTATAGTTGTTGGATGGAATATATCAAGGTACAAGAGTTACAATGAGAGAATTACTAACAATCAGAAAATACTTCATTTCATGCGTTTTGCTTCCTTAAAATTAGCATATATTATTTTGATTAATATAATTTTTGAATGGGAAATTAAAAAATTTATAAACCAGAAAGTGATTTGTAATGAGAAAATATGACAAAAATACTCTTGACTTACAAAAATACTGAATAAGAAATCTTTCTAAAATTTGGACAAAAAAAATTAAATATTTGCACTTTTTAAACTCAACTTTAAAAACTAATATTCTATAATATATATTTAAGGCTCTTCCCTATAATACTTCTAAGATTAAATCTACATCCCATAAACAGCATTACGAGCCACAATGGTACTTCCAAATATGCAACTTATAATCAGACATATAAAGTACAGTAGCACAAATAAACGACTTCCTAGAAAAATTACTTGATGTACAAGCAATTATCTCTCGATTTATTTTCCTGTTTGACATAATGCCTTTTCATTTAGAACTCAAAGACCAAAAATGACAAGACTTGAATACATTGTGATTAAATAATGGTAATAATTTACAACCAATCCTAAAGTCATATTTTTAAGATACATGATGAAATTATCAAAGTAAAGGTTTCATTTCGCAGGAATTGTTCCAATATTAATAAAATCCTTCAAAATGTAATAAATTTTTAAATTCTTGAAATCTACTGCCACTTTTTTCCCTGAACCAGTTTCTAAATCTGTTTTTTTGGAGAAAAGTGGGGTAGTTATATTTCCAACGCATGCTGTGACCCGTTTCTTTATACAATTCTCTATTACTTAAGATTCAACAAGACAATTTTAAAAACTAAATTATTAGCATACTATTTCAAACTATTAAAGTACCAACCCAAAAAAATCATGAACAGGAATACATCTTTAGCACTTAGGATTAGAAATACAAGCACCAACTATGTACACAAAAAATAGAAATATATCCACATATAAATTGCTGAAATAAGTTCCAAATCGTATCAAAATCAAGTGGCCTCAGATTCTAGAGAATTTCATATGTATTGAGTAATGTATGAAGTTGATATAAAAATTAGATCTAAAATAGGTATTTGTAAATGTTTTCTGATATATTAAGTTTCATCATATAGGAATATAATTTTCGTAAACAGCTTAGCAAAGAAGGTAGTAAATTGCAAACTTTATACAATATGCTTCTTGTTTAATTTGATGGTATTTAAGAATACTTTATTACATAAAATATATCACATTTAAAAATCTAAGCTACAAGTATAAAAAGAAGACCATTAAATTAATTTTCTCCAAAAATATTTTTGTTTCACGTGATTTTGGTGCTTATTAAACCCAGAGTAAAATTTTGAAAACTTCGAATTTTATTTGGCCCGCATAGGGATATGATGAATTTCCTTTTTGTATAAACGATATGTCTCCATATTTTTGCAATTTTTTACAATAACTGTGTACAACACAATTTTATTACTCCTATAATAAATTTATCCAATTCCTAGCCTAATGCTAACATCCACTGCTTAAGCATACAGCATGGCTGTGTTCGTATATAATTGCTAATACTATGAGTAATTTACTTGTATATTTTTCATATCGTCACAACACTGTTTTGACATCAATACCTAGCAAAATGCATAATAAAATACACATAGACAAAAACATAGACATGCACAACATGACTGATTTTTTAAATAAGGTGTGAGTATCTGTAGATGTTTTTTTCTGTGAGCACATAAGGTGTGGCAAACACATCAGCTCAACAACCTTACGAATATGCCCAAGCTGAAAAAATGAAACCATATGCACTAAACAGGATGGAATTTTCAGAATAATTTTGTAAAAAGTGTGCACAACACAACCATTTTCGCATATACAGGGTGCAACGCAAAGTCCGTACCCGGCCTTTATTTTCGCAAACGTTGGTCGGTCGTAAACATATACTTCCAATTACAAGAATGTTTCAAATGAGGTAAACACTCATGTTATGACATTTTGAAATTTAATAAAACAGTTTTGTAAAAATTACAAAATCTAACTTTTTATACAGTCCCCCGTTCCTTATAGTGATATTTAGTAAAAGTTTGCACTCATCCTAAAAAATGCAACACAAAAAGTTTCACTTCTATGTGACAAAAATTGACCGAGATATTTAATTTCAAAGTTTGGGATTTTTTAAGATTTGTTTTGCCTTCATTGAGGGGTCGGTTAAAATATAAATTAGAATAATTCGAGATTGAAATCAAGGTGCAATGCCCCTTTTACGGCGAAAGGGGGTTCCCCGACCATAAACGATGGGTGCATGTATAGTAAAGAGGACATGCTCGATTCACTGAAAGTTGTAGCAGCGCCCCTAGTGGCGAAACACGGAAGTTTGGAAATGTATCTCCGAAACTAAGAAAGATAGACAAAAGATGTCAATTAGAAAGTTGTAGACCATCGTCGAATTATGTAGAATCGACACCCTGGAAATGAAAAATGTGCAAAAAGAACCGGATAAATGGCAGCGGAATGCAAACAACCAACGGGGCTATAACCCCATGCAAATCGTGATTATGCAAATAGGATAGTACCGCAGCCACATGCTCGGGATAAAAGACAAGCCATCCAGTAGAGGGCAAACTAGTCCGCGTAATATGCCGAAATGATAGTGATTTATGGCGAATGTCAACAGAATGCCAGAGCTGCTGCGAGGGTTTATGGCAAACGTTTTCCTATGGATCGACGTCCATCGTATCGAACTATAGCTACTGTACTTTGCCGTCTCAGAGAGACCTGCAGCTTCACACCACGGCCCAGATCAGGCAGACTGACAAGATCGGGCATTCGAATGACACTGGAGGAAGTGCTGGGATACGCCCTTGCAAATCCACACCTAAGCACGGCGGAAATAAGTGAGGCATGTGGATACACGCGTAAACATATTTGGCGATTGTTACATGTGCATGGTGCGCATCCATACCACCACTACCGTCCACTGGTGAAAGCATTGATGCCGGGTGACGACACACAAAGATTTGATTTTTGTAATTTCCTGCTCAACACATTGCACGACATTCCATCGTTGTTTTCCGACATACTGTGATGAGTCGCAATTCACACGGGATGGCATCGTCAACACCCACAATGTGCATTACTGGGCTCTGGACAAGCCTCATATGGGACGCACGACACCAGGTACGCTGGTCAACGAATGTGTTGTGCTGTATATGGGGAACCCAGATTGTTGGACCCATCTTCTACGACGGACCTTAATGGGCGATTGTTACCTGCACCTGTTACAAGATACGGTACGTGACTGGTATGAACAGCTGCCTCTCCGAGATGCATGTCGTGTGTGGTTCCAACATGATGGGGCCCCTCCGCATAAAGCAGAAAACGTTTGTGCGTATCTAGCCACCGAATTCAGCCAACAGATCATCAGATATGGTGGTCGGGTTGAGTGGTCACCGCGTTCGCCGGACTTGACTCCCATGTACTTCTACCTCTGGGATTACGTCAAGGAACAGGTCTATGCAACTGAGTCAACCTCTCTGGATGATCTGAAATAACGTATCAGCCTTGCTTGTCGCAGTTACACCAGCTCTGCTCCAATGCGTCCACGATTCAGTACTGTCACGCATTCAATTGTGCATAGCAATCAATGGGGAACATTTTGAGCAGTATATGAAGTAGATTTCTCCACTTTATGTATTGTTTCCTGCTGTATGCTTGTCTGCAACTTGCGGAAGTTAAATTTCCAAACTTCCGTGTTTCGCCACTGGGGGCGCTGCGACCGCTTTCAGTGAATCGGGCATGTCCACTTTACTATACATGCACCCATCGTTTATGGTCGGGGAACCCCCTTTCGCCGTAAAATGGACGTTGCACTCTGATTTCAATCTCGAATTATTCCAAGTTATATTTTAACCGACCCCTCAATGAAAGCAAAATAAATCTGAATAAATCCGAAACTTTGAAATTAAATATCTCGGTCAATTTTTGTCACACAGAAGAGAAACTTTTTGTGTTACGTTTGTGAGGCTGATTGTAAACTTTTACTAAATATATATTTTTATACGGGGGACTGTATAAAAAGTTAGATTTTGTAATTTTTACAAAATTGATTTTTTAAATTTCAAAATGTCATAACATGAATGTTTACCTCATTTGAAACATTTTTGTAATTTGAAGTATATGTCTACGACCAATGGCTCCGAAAATAAAGGCCGGATACGGACTTTGCCGTTGCACCCTGTATGCTATCACCATACTTTAAATGAGTTTCTGCAATAAAACTGCAAAATCTGATTAATTATTCCCAAAGTTATAATAGACTGAAATGATTATTAGAGATAATTAATCCAAATTGCATCTTATCAAGTATAATAATGAAAATGTAATGAGATGGTTGTTTTGGGAAGTTTCCCCTGGCACAGAGGGCCATATTTGGCCAAGCTGCACAAAATACAAGACAGTCAACGTCAAGTAATGAACATATACATTAGGAAAATTTTACCGACACAGAAAAGAGAAATACACCAAGGGAGGTATTTACTTAACATCGCACTGGAGCAACACAACGGGCTATTGGCGACGGTCCGGGATCATCCCCGAAGGGCAAGATCCGAGAACACCACGGAATTTTGAACCAGTCATACGATGAAGTCACACCTGAGCTGGCACCCCACTCTCCAAACTTTGACACTACGCCAACATGAGGACATTTTAGACCCCAACAAATTTAACATGCACCAGCCCCTTTGCACACAAGTCTTTGGTTGGATTCGAACTAGGTTCTAGTCTCCCGGTTGCTAGTCTGTTAGTCTTCCAACCAGGCTGCCCGCAATCCTACACCCATGGAGGAATCAAACCTCTAACAAGAGAGAAAGATCAATATATTCTCCAACTTGGCTTAATACTTTAATAGTAATTCCAACTATTTCATGTTCATGCCTAAGTTTGTGTAACTTTTCAGTTACTCAAAATGAATCTAAAAAGAATTTTAATAGAAATGTTGATAAATTATCTCTGTTCTTCTGTAATAATGATTTCACTCAACTTTGGGACTAACTAATCAGATTTTGCAGCTGTGCTAAGAACACTAGTGTACTTCATTCTGAGATCTGAAAATTCTTTACATAGAAAAAGGGGTGCAAAAGACTATCTGCATAACTATAAAATCCATAGATATCATTTTGACACAAATGTTTGTCACTTTCTTTCGCATTAGGTTGAACTGAAAATTTTGTTTGACATTTAATAATTTTATTTAATACACACATAGCAGAAATTTAGAAAAATTCTACAGCTCTACCCAGAACATTTGCTGGAGTCTTTTCAACACCAAGTGGATTTCCCAGTCAATAGCTTTTGTTTAGCAAAAAACGACTAGAGTAGCAAACCAAGATTTCTAACCTTAACTCATTTAATAGAGCTTTATTCATTTATTTGACCTTAAACACATTGAATTCCAATTACAAGTTATTTAGATGTGATTTTTGAGCCTGAGACACCAAAACGACCTAGAAAAGATTCAAATTCCGAAGAAATCGTAAATCTGTTGTGAAAACTATCCGAAAATGAATCTGTTGGTGAGCTCTCCTGTTCTCATTTGAGATTCAGATAAAATAACTGGATTTCATGAAAATAAATCAGAAGAGTGACAACTGATGCTGACAATATACAGAGTAAGTTAGATTTTTATCAATCGGGATGACACAGAAAGGCAAATATATAATAGGCAACTGCAATTTGTTGCCAGAAATGTGTTAACATTGCTAAATAAGCTTTGAGTTAACTAAAATGAAAAATGGAACAATGCCATTTAGACATTGGGACTATTTAATGCAATTTATTTGCTGGTGTTGGAAACGATACAGGCAGATATTTTAGGATATCGAGATAGCCAGATGTTCTAGTGATAAGTGAAAAATATGCTATTTAAGAAAGTAAACTTAATTGATGGTAAGCAAATATGGTTGGTTATTATGGGGTTTTATGGTGCAAGGGCCATATTTGGCGAAGTTGCATCAAACACAAGACAGATAAAAGCAAAGATGGTCTAAGAAAAACATAACACTAATGTTTCTCTTAAAGCTATTAATAACATTTTTTTTAAAAGATAGGATTTTTTAAAATCTATTTTCTAGTGGAACTATCAACAGGAAATTTGAAGCTTAAAATATAAAATGAAGAGATACTTAAAACGTGAAATTATAATACGGTTATGTACAGTAAAGCTTATATGGAGATCAGTTACTAATCTAAAAATGGTTGTGAACACGAAGGATCTTAAAACGAGATTAAAGTCGGGCTGAAATCCCGAGTCAAGAAAAAAAGTAATATCGTTGATCTCCAAAACAAGTTTAAGATATATAATACTACAAAGCACACTTGACAAACATTCAAAGAGTGGGTAAAGATAATTGGATGCTCTCACTTAAACAAATATAAGACAAATTCAGAAATAAAGTAAAGAAATAAACAATTGGAAATGCAAACTTTTATTATTGGTTTTAAATTATTTTTCAGAATCGCTCGGGCATTGCACTGTTTAAGATAAACCAACTTAACAAGTAACGTGCACTACAGCAGTGTAGGGTGCATATTGAGCAGAACTCATCAGTCATTCGAATAAGTACCTGAACTTTCCCTTTTCAGGTGGAATTAGTGGCCCCGCTTTAATGTACCCAGTCAAAACTTTGCATTCTCCATTTTATCTGTGTTTAATGCAAATGTTTGACTCCAACAGCAAATTCTCCTATTAACGAATCTTGGTAGTAAAATACTTTTTTGCAGAATACATCTCCCCATGTCTTCAAAAGTCTCAATACCAAATTTGGTTCCATTCCATTTATTAGATTTAGCTCTAGATGCCTCCAAAGAAGGAAAGCTACTTTACGGCCACCCTGTATTTTGCCACATCAGTAATAAATATAACATACTTTGTAGTATGCCACAGAATTTAAGAATTCGCAGTAAATTCCGCAGTCAGTGCAAATTTATAAATATGTTCATGTGTGCCATGAGATGAAAAGGTTTAAAATTGCTGTGATAAACAGTTGGATGAAAAAATTATTGCATTCAAGAAATCCTGTGATCAACCTGACTTTACATTACAAAAGATCAGTAATGGTAGAAAATTCCGTATTTTTATTTGTAGTATTATGATTGGAAATGTGATGAATAGATGTTCAAGGTATAACATAATGTTTAAAAAACATCAATGTTTAGAAATTATTTGGAATTTTACATAGTAAAAGAGAAGATTTCTAAAGCATATTTAATCCTTTTGGATCCTAAGTTGCATTTTGAAACTTTTTATTTATACTTTGTATATAATTTGCAATACATAGATTATAATCAGAATTACTGCAGATATTGAAATTATTTATGAACACAACTGTCAAAAGTTCAAAACTAAGTCATTTAAATTGTAAGATTTATTTCATTTCAACTGTTTCACCATCTATAAAGAACACCAGTGGCATTCTTGTCACATCAGTTGAAAATTGCTGGCATAGAAGGATATGCAAATAACTTGTGCAATTAATTACTTATATGTTCAACTGTTCATGATACAGATGCTATCACAGAAGTTTGATAAAGTGGATTAATAAAAACACCATGGTCAATTTCTGTACTGCAGAAAGGCAGAAAATTGTTCCAATTTCACTTTTCGCTAAGGTATTCATTGAAGTGTCTGTTCCCATTTCATTAAGGTACTTATGTGATTAGAATTAGTTTATCCCATGAACTTAGAACTAAAGCATTGTTTAAAATTGCTGCTAACAAAACATGAGAGTATAATTTACCAAACCATTAAAATAAATAAAAACATCAACTGAAAATCAAACCAACAAAACATTAATACCAACTTAAAATTTATTATAAAATCAAGGAAAATAAGTAATATGATAAAGAAAAAAATAAATCATAAACTCAACAAAATAAAATCAAACTTACCAACGATAACAATAATTATAATAAGAATTACTCCAATTATGATTGCCCACATCTGAAATAACAAATTCCAAGTTATTATACAGAAAAAGAGTAAGAACGAGCAGACACAGGCATGAAGAAAATCTGTTAAGCTATCGAATTAGTCAACAGTTAAGTATTAAACATATCAGTTAAAGTAAAAGTGCACTCTAAGGCTATTTCCTTTGTCATGTCTGAAATTTTTGCAGAAGTTAAATCGCAGCATTTCTTAATGCCTGCTTCAGGAAAACGTTTCCATTTGCTCTTGAAAAATAACTTACCTGCAATAATGATAACGATTATTAAACCAATACTGACCATAATAGCAATCATCTAGAATCAAACAGAACAATTTTGTTTTGTGAAACATTTTTAAAAACTCAAATCAACTTTCCAAAAGTTTAAATTTAATTATTTCATTCAAAGACACTATATTTTAAAAATTACATTTGAAGAAAGCACTTTTTTCTTTAAAAAGCTATCTGTATTTCATTTATGAAAAATCTTATCAAATATACATTCAAAATATAGAGCAGACAGGATGTTTTTAACATGACTAAAATTCTGTTATCTTGTTCTCTTTCAAAATTTGCAAATTAAATTTTAAATTTGAATAAAAACTTAAAAAGTAACTTAATATTTGATAAGATATTTTTGTTTACTCGGTAGCTTTTTTAATGTAACAGTCTACACCACGCATGGCACTCAACTGGTTTCTCATCCGATGGCCAACCAACAACCTTATCTGTTCAGGAAAAGATAAAAAGAGTATTGCAACATTGCTAAGGCATTCTACTTTTGAGCATTAATTTTTATAACTGACAATTTTAATTTTTTTTTCAGTTACTTTTACCAGGAAATTCGTATTGGTTTTTTTGCTTATCATTGATCACAAGTCTTAGTAATCAAAACAATAAACTTTTTTCACTTGCCATTCAAAATGCTGTTTTTTCAATATCCTGTTAAACATTTTGCAGATTCCTGACACAAGTTGCATACTTTGTTTTTCTTTTGGTGACAAAAGTATAGAATTTTGATATAACAGTTATTTGACCATAGCAGAGTTATACAACACTAATTATTGCAGTCAGCCCAGCACTTCATTGGGTAAAATGGGCTGCAGAGAAAACCAGGCTGCTCTCTCTAGGCTTCACAGTGGAAACTTGAAGCCAATGGAGATTGAATTGAGTTGCAAGCATTCCTCTCTGCTCTAATTGCAACTCAGTTCAGGATGAGCATATCACCTATTGTCACAGCTGTCCCTCAGGCCAGCTTATTGACCATTCTTGAGAGCCTCAAGTCTCACATAATAGACTGGTGTAATTTAGTTATGCCAAGTGAAATAGGCAAGACTAATTATAAAATAAAAACAAATCTTTAAAGTATACTGAAAGGTTATAATAGCACTTGCCAAACTCAGCTCTTGTGAAATGCAAATATTCCACAAGATATTGGGGACCTGTTAAGACATATACTAGTAATTTTGTTTCATCAATCATCGCATTTGATATAATCACTTTTAGCATCTATTATCCTGTGAGTGGAGTTTCAATTTCATCACAATGTCACAGTGACTTCCTTTATTTGCATGAATGAAAACACAAACTGGAAAATAAGTGATTTGTTTTGAATTCCTTTCTCATGAGGTAGAACTTTTCCTCAATCAGAGCAGAAAGGTAAGTAATCTATGAATATTTTAGTCATTTCTTATGAATTGTAAATTTTGGTAACAAAAAACTTGTTTGCTATTAAATTATGCAATTTTATACACAAATACTTGCTAACTCAGATAAGTATCAATTCAAAAGATTTGGCAATATCCTTCTCCTCCAGAGATAAAATCAATATTCACTAAAATATTCAACACAATATATAGTACATTTGAGATTTAATAAATTGACTTTCTCTTTTAGTAGCTAAATTACAAAGTTTTCTACAAACAGATATAAACAGAAACTATAAGATAAGAGTTATGACTAAAAGTTGGTCAACTACTAGTCTGGAGGGTTGAATTCCCTTCTCATACAATCATGATACACTATTTCAATGATATAACAATTTATGTGTATACGTTCCTCACTATTTAAAATTAGTTTCTGTACAAGACAAATTTACTGAGCATAAAATAATTAAAATGTTCAAAATTCCAACTTAGTATTAATTAAATGCTTGAAAACTAAATCCCGCTCCAGAAACCTTATCTATATTTAAAATTAAGTCCTTAATTTCCAAGCATTACTCTTTTTAATAAAATAAAAATATCCTCTTAAGGAAAAAAATGCAGGCTAGCACAAAATTATCCCAGCTCAAATTTTAGGTAATTACATCTTTGATCAAGAATAAGTATTGAAGCAATTCTTAGATAGCTCTCAACTTAAAGTATTTTATGTGTTTCAAAAGGCAAGTCTAAGAGGACCTAATGATCACAGGTCATTAATACAAAATTATACAGGATTTGGATTTCTGGTAACAAATTGGAAATAATTCAAGCAATACTAAATTTTCACAGGTATAGTAAACCATAGCACATTTAAGAAAATCACATACATTACATTTTTTAATACTATGATTTCCAAGGGTATTTTGCACCATTTTTAGGCTGCATTAAGTAACTTGATATTTTCACATGCTTGCACGGTATGGTTAATATATGACAAAACAATGTTTGTAATATGGGAAGTCTCATTTCGCAAAGTGATAAGCAGTACCCTACCTTTAATTTCCTCTAATGGCATCATTTCCATAACAATCAATTGTTGTTTAAAACTAACCATCAACATTGGACCATTACAAAAAATCTGACTATTTATTCGGTAATGGTTTGTTCTTCCAAGATTGCAAGCTTAGATTGGCTCCTCACATAAACTGAGGACTTAATAAAATGAAACTGACAGCATAAAATAATTATATTTTAAATTCAAAACACCAGTGCACTAATTTAAGTATTTAATACAAATAAGATAATTTTAAAACCATATGAAAATGAACAAGTATTGTATAATTTATCATACATGAGGAATCTTACCTTACAGTTTTTCCACCAAAATTTCCTTTTAAGCTTTCCTGCCTGTTGTTCAAACTGTGAGGCTCCTTGTTGCAATGCATCTGTTATTAGAAAGAGATATTTAAATCGATTCATTTCAAATACAAATTTAAAAATTAAACTACAACAGATTCTCTCAAAAGATTGAGCTATGAAACTATTGTCAATGAATACTTGCAACGAATGAACAGCTCACTTGGAGGATCATTCCATGGAACAGTAACCTAACATTACTTTAAAAGTAAATACTAATATCAATGGCATAGCGTCCATGTAAGCCCTCAGGTAAAAAAATTTAAATTCTGAAAAATTTGGTGAAAAAAAGTAATCAATACTTGAATACCCAATCATTTCAGCTGTAAAAGGTTTCTTATTGTGATTGGTTAATGATGCTTGTCATGCTCCTTGTGTATGGCCTCATTCCCTCCTCATTTTCCTTCTTTTATAAAACACCTCAAGTTTTAAGACAGCATTGGAGCATCCACATAGTTGTCAAAATTAGGTGTAATTACACCTTTTGGGATTATTTTTAACTTGGGACTGAAAATGATTTGCATCGTATTGTCCTTGTGGAAAAGAAACACCAGCTAATAGTTGACTTATAAGGCTGTCTAACACTAAGCGTAAGATTTTTGTAACAAAATCCAATCTAGCACAACTAGTTATCAAAGTTACGCTGTTACTGCTATTTAGATTGAATACTTTAACTCTTTTATTTTCAATTTAAATACACAAAATAGTCTTTACTACTCAAAACACCTAGTTTTATTGTGACTGGTTTGTTCAGAATGACAAAATACAGATGTCAACATTTACTGAGGTTATCTTCAGTTTTAAATCCCCTGCCCTTCTAAATTAAGCATGGAACAGCAAATAGGGAATTTATGAAATTCTGCATCTAAATGCCATACCAAACAAAGAAAATATGCTTTTACTTGAGCAAAAGGCAGTCACAGGTAAGCTATAAAGGGCTTGAGCCTCCCTTTTCATCAGTGGTAAATTCAAAGTCACCCACAAGGTCTTGGGTGATTGTACAGAAAAGTTTTAAAATTGGAAAAATGTTGTTAGAAAAAATAAGTATATTTCAAAAAAATTTTTAAGTTTTTATTTTTGCTGAAAATTTAGTATACATCTTAACTGGATACAATTAGATTTGACGAGTGCATCACACCTTTCTTATATAAAGTTCTATCAAGACCAACTACTCTTAAGCATAATAAAACATGTGATAACCTATTCTGAGAATAAATTTCATCAATACTTAATGAGTCTTTCAGAAAACTAACATTTCTTTTTTTCTTCTGTCATCGCCCCATTTGTACAAAAATGCTGATTTCCTGTCGAAAAAAGGGGAACAGCTATCCTCCAAACATCAATTCCCTTTCCAGACTGCAAAACTGGCAATCAAACTATTTTTTTTAGTTTCTCCAAGGAATTACTTGAGAGCAATATTTCAAAACCATGGATCTCTGGTTTACAACACATTTCAGACTTAGGAAAAAGGCAGTGGCTGAATTCCAACTGGACATGATTATCTTGCGAAACACCTACATTTTCTGAATTTTGTTCCTGGCCCTGTCTGCACGCTTTGCAGCCTCAGAGAGGAAATGGACTAGGCCCACCTTCTCCCTTGTTTTGCTATTCACGCATCTGCTGATAGGTTTTCAAAACTCATAAAATGAGCTGAAATTCCCAATGTTCCTGAAATTTTATTTTAGAATACAATTTCAGCACATGGATCCCTATCCACTTCCCTTATGGAAAATTTACATATAATATATAGAGCAATATTAATAGATGATCAAACAGACAGGTCCAGTTTCTTCATAACTTTGGACTGTTATTTGCACAAAATAGAAAATTTAATAGCTTATATTTAATATTGTTTGAAGTATACTTAAGATGAGTAAAATTTAGAATAAACATTTAACAAGTACAATACTAACATACAAACTTGCTAAAAAAAGGCAATTTCTTGTAAATACTTTTGGTTCATAATAAATTAGTTTTAGTGGTTAGCTATTTACATGGTGAAAGAAATTATTAATTATCACTTCAACACTAAAATCTGAAGTACTTTATTTTCAAGTCCACTTCAACTAAACATTCACATTTAACAGAAAGTGAGAAAGATGTACAATCTAACATGGGTTTTGCACAACACAACAAAGTTCACGGGGCTTAAAACTTTCCCATGATTCTTAAATAGGTTACCTGCACGGTCATCCAGTTCTGATAATTTCTGATCCCTTTCCAATACTTTCTCCACATTTGTACGCATGATATCCACAACCTAATTTAAGATGATCCCAAAAAGCAGCATTGCACAAAAACGAAAAAAGGAATTAAGACATGTGTACAATTATATAAAAATAAGAATGAACTTGGTCAATCTTAAAAGTTACTGGAAATACTACTGTACAAGTCGACTCTTTGTATTTGCTATAGTATATGTATGTAAATTTTTCAGTATTGAAAACTTCCAAATAAACGTAAAAAGTAAACATTAATATTGAAACACTAAATTTTGATTTTTATTAATATACGCCAATATTTAAAATGAAATGTGACCAGATAATATTACAAAATCTGAAAGTTAAACAAGGGTTTCATAAGTGCTTGCAAAGATATAACATTAAAAGGTTTAATTATACAAATTCCCCTTCCCCTTGAGGTGAGATTGGTTGGTTTGGGGGGTTATGGCACAAGGGACAGATTTGGCCAAGCTGCGCCAAACAACGCCAAGTTAAGGGGTAATACAGCAGGGAAAACTTTACTGACACAGAAGAGAAATACACCCAGGAATCAAACCTGAGTCACCTACAACTTACAGATTACTAACACAGAAGGCAAATCAACTCAGCCATGGCAACCCTGAGGTGAATTTAAAAGCAAATATTTTTTGTCTCTTTGGATTTGCCCTTTAAAAAGTTGGAAGGAACAAGTATGACTAAAACAAATTGAAAAACTTGAATTATTCAGATTTTGTAACTTTGAATTTTCACCTTTGATAAATTAGTTCCAATGCATTTTGTGACTTGCTCAAGTGCAAAATGTCAACTTATACAATGGTACACAGTATCTTTAACTGTTTTCTTACAGAGGAAAATGAATTCACATGAATAGCATTTATGGAAAGGAACAAAGGGCATGGGAACAGGACCAAGTTCATTCTTAAACAGTTTTTCAGCAGCCTACCTGCACGATCATCCAATTCAGAAAGCTTCTGATCACGGTCCAGAACCTTCTCTACATTCACACGCATAATTCCAACAACCTACAGTAGCAATAAAATATCTCCAATTTTTCCTCTTCTTTACCCATAGAAATATGGGTTAAGCATGCATTAACCTCCCATTACATGCATTCAAGATTAACTTTAAGAATATAACAAAAGCTTTAACTTGGAAAACATTCAATATTAAGATGTTTAAAAAGTATTGTAAGTACTCAAAATTCAATAATGTACAATTTACAGTGAAATAGCTTTGAATTTAGTCTGGGTTAATTGGTCAGATGGATGAGCTGAGCCATAAGTCGCACAAGCATAGTCCATCTTTGTACAAATTATAGCTTGATATATGCATATGCGAAGTACACAGGATCCAGGAAACCTTACATTATCCTCAACTGCGATACAGATATCTCCTAAAAAATTTCTATATCAGGATGCATAATCGGATGTCAGCAGAAATGAATGCAGGACGAAAAGCTAAAGTTGTTCTTGGAACTCTACCTTATCAAGCCAGAAATAGCCGCCTGAAATTGATATTGGATGAACTGCATATCCTGTCCTTGACAACGGATGTTAAGGTCATCTAAATATCACTTTCCTTGAACTGAGGATGGTAAAAGATTAAGTATTGTATTAATCTTGATCCCAAAAAGGTGACACTAATCACATTGCCCTGAGGAATACACAGGTCTCGAAAGAATGAAACCAATGTGGACATGGAACTGTCTGTGGGCTAAAAATTTTGAATAAATATCAATAGGTGATATCGAAATGAATGAAAAGGTCAAGCAGACTACCATGTCAACAAGTGTAATTGTATGCCTTTTTGATGTCAAAGAAAATAGAAACCAAATGGTTTTGGTGCAGAAATGCATGCTGAACTTGGGTTCAGAGAGCCAAGATGAACTTAGTCAGAGGCTAAGGAAATTGAAAAAACTAAAAGATTCAGCTAAAACTGACAAAGATTGTAAATTTGAATGGCTAGTTTATAGATAGGTTTTCTATTTTTGCATGAAGTTCAATTTTCTTTCCACATTTCAATAAAATAATAGAAGATATTCTAAATAAAATTAAGAATCAACATAAAATGTTGCTAAGTTATCTAAAAAGGAATTAAGGTTTGTTGTATCAAAATTATTTAAATTAAACGGTCACTGCCTCTTTGTACAAAACTTTTTGGAAAATGCAACTAAGATTTAAAAAAATAATCCAAGTTAAGTGAAATAAAACTTTAATTTTTAAAGTTTATTAAATCTTTCAAACAAAACTTAACATTACAAGAATGCATATAATGTAGGATTACCAAAAAAAAGTACAACAATAACCATTCAAAACAGTAAGTTTTAACTATTTTTTAGAATAAAGCATTTTAAAACGACTTCAAACAGATTTCATCCCAAATATAGTTTAAATTTAACCTAAAAATTTTCTATTTTATGAATACAAAGACTTGCTTTGGAATTTTTTTGTAGCTTTCATAATTCTGTAGAAAAGAATTTGGAACTTGAAAAAGTTTTAATTCCATATTCAGGTCATGAGACAAGTTCCAAATGAATGAGCTTTCAATTTAAGCAAAATGAGAAATTGTGCTCCTTAATAATTAAATGGAATTAAATTGAGCAAAAAGATCATGCAATGATGAAACCCAACTAAATTAAGTGTTCTTATGGAAATGATTAAAAATTTAGAATTGTAGCTGGAAATTTATAATGCACTCAATTAAAAAAGATGAGATACTGATGAGGGAGCTGTGCTCCCAGCTAAAGACAGGTTGTCTATATTTAAGTGGGCTTCACTTTTTTTTTTAAAACTCATGATCACACAATGTACTTGACAAATATATCAAATATATAGTTGAGGTTATATTTTGTTTCATATGCATGAGTGATAAATTACTAGCAACATTTCAACTTAGTTCCAATGGTCTTGAAATCACAAGTCATTTTAGAGGTTTTATTTTATTTAAATTATCATTGAATTTTTCAAACAAAAACCTGTTAAAATAATTCCAGGACAATCTATGATAGTTAGAAATCTAAATGTTTGCCTAATGTTTTAGGTTTTAATTACTAGTTTTAATATTGTTTCACATAAATTGCAGTTAGCTGAAACAATGAATGTCAACAGCGACCACTCTCAATGCCTTGAATATCCACAATGAACGCTGTATGTTAAATATTCATGGCAATGCCAAAAAGGTCCCAGACTGAGATTGAATTAAAATTTTGCCATATATATATATATATTGTAAACTAGAGTCAATGAGCTGTTTGAAACAACCAACTTTTTTGACACCAGTAAATTATTTCACTAATGTTTCTCCCAAGAACATATCAATGACACCACGAGCATGCTTTTGGCTGGTCTTGTAATGTTTTATGCTGACAAAGGCCAGAATTCCAATATAAAGCCCAAACAGAAACCTACACTCTCAATAAACAATCAGATTTCACTGCACAACTCAATTTTCCTAATGCATCAAACTGTAAAACATATTTGGAAAACAATTCTGTAGATTCGTCATGTTAGCATGGTGTCAATGATAACCAGTTAGAATATTAAACAAATCTTCATTCTTGTGAAATTAATCAGAAAAAATTCAAGGTAGGTAGCTATTGTAATTAACGTCACACTGGAGCAACACAATGGGCTATTGGTGATGGTCTGGGATCAATCCCAA
Source organism: Meta bourneti (assembly GCA_933210815.1). Taxonomy (NCBI): domain Eukaryota; kingdom Metazoa; phylum Arthropoda; class Arachnida; order Araneae; family Tetragnathidae; genus Meta; species Meta bourneti. The sequence goes on from OW119929.1 coordinate 88,622,541, forward strand.
AGGGAAAGATTTGAGGACAACATCACTTAATTTTGAACCACCAGAAAATATTCAAATGCAAATAAACCCATTGATTTTAATTCTTATATCCTGCCTCTCTTACACTTAAAAATCTTGTAAGTTTGTTGAAATTTAAGAATGTATGGTTAAAAACAAGATTCTTTACCATAAGTACGTATATACTTATGTATATACAAGGGAGCTCATATGATGAATAATAAACATACCTCATCTACTTGTGCTTGTGTTTGCTGCAACCGTTTGGATGCTGCAGACTGCTGAGGATTTGGTTGCTTCGTTGGTGGTGAAAGAGCTTCATTTCCCTCGGTGGACCTGTAAAAAATCATTATTTATTTAATCTGTTAAAAGTATCAATTAAGACATGTATCACATTAAAACAGATAATCTCATACTTTGACATATGCAAGGTTGCTTTGAAGGTTATATATGAGAAAGCTGAATCAGTGTTTATAATACTAAATTGACTGTAACTTAATCCAAGTACTTCAAGGTACCCAAGTACACATTAGCAAATAAAATATTTTAAGGGGTCAACAAAGTATTTAGGTTGTTTGTATAAAACTTTGTAATTATATAAAAGAATGGCATAAACAAATATAAGAAAAATGTCAATAGATATTGCTTTAAATGCAAGCTTGAATCCCCAAAACACTGAAACTAAAAAAGAATTCCCCATTCTACAGCTAACATCTAGGACAGAATGGAAAACATACAAAATTACAACCATGATACTAAATTAACTTTAGCTTTGGACAACATTAACAGGTTTGTCAACACAATAGGTAACTGCACATATTTAACCAATAAGTTAAATAAGTGCAGCTACATGTTGTATTGATACAATGTATATATTTAACCAATAAGTTAAATATGTGCACTGCACTATAAGCAGAAATATGGGGCATGTGTTGCTTGCTCATATCCCTAGATTTCACTGCAACAGAGCTATCAATAATATATGAAAAATGTATCATTGTTTTCCAATAAAACAATTATAAATAATTTCTGTAAAACAGTATGGAAAATATTCTGTGAATGATACATAAATTATTTCTTATTCTATCTTGTTCGATTTGCTCCCAGGAAGGTCTATTAAATAAGCTAGGAAATAAGGGAGCTCTCAGTGTATGTTTCTAACACAATTAAATCAACTTATGTTCGAAACAATACCAATTCCTATTTCAGAAAAAATAAATTCAATCTTCAACCGTAGAGACATCAGTTCAAGAATCTGACCTTTCCAAAGGAATCCAAGAGCACAAAAATCAAAAATTTTCTTCTAAAGGTGTAAAAAAATTTTTAATGACATGAAATATATTTTTTAATTGATGAATGAAGCACTTCTGAGGGTAACAGAAATAAAGAAGTAAACATTTCAGTCATTTTTGTACTCTGCTCTTTTTAACTATTTTGCTTGAAGTGCGAACTATTTACTTTGACAATTTGTGGAATTATTTTCAAGTTAACTCAAAAAGTTCTTATTTAATATATCCTCTACCATTAAGCTAAATAAGAGCACCGTACAATTATAAGCAGAAATATGGAGTATGTGTTGCATGCTCATCATATCCCAACCTCACTGCTATCAATATATGAAAAATGTATGTGTTTTCCAATAAAAATTAACAATTGTAAATAATTTCTTAAATACAGGAAAATATACTGTGAATGATACATAAAACAAACTTCATGTTCATTTCTGCAATTAATAAACTGCAATTTCCTGAAAAATGAGGTTTTAAACAGAATATTCTCAATTTTTATGTTTGAAGAATATTCTCTGCAAACTCAACTATGCACAACATAATGACTGGCCCTATATGTATAAAATATGTTCTCTCCTGATAAACAGATTTGCGACTCGCACCTGTCAGTGACCAGAGAGAAACTTGTAAAACTATGAGTCATTCTCATCTCAATCAATACTGTTATCTCAAGTGAGTGTCCTCAAAAAGTAGGAAAGCAGATGTCTTTCAGTTGAAAAAGGGTCATTCTGTTTTACTGGTTACTAGGAATTTTTTTTAACTTCTTTATACAAAGTAACATATCCTTAGTTATTTCATTTTCAATTATTAAACTTTAATTTAATAGAATTTAATTTTCTATTAATAAATTTTAGTAAAGAAAAAATTTAATTTTCATAATTTTTTTTAAAAAAATAGCTTGATTTTTAATCATGTTTGTTTTAAAAGGTAGCTTGATTTAAATCAGCACACCTTGATTCTTAAAGAATAATGAACTACTGGTTTGGATAGAATGTTTTTACCATTGATACTTTTTTTATACTTTTGATGCGCATTATGAACTTGAAGTGATTCTTTATTAACAAAAGTATTTGGATTAATGCAATTTGATGTCTAATATATCTAGTGAAATAAAAGCTCTGCTTTTGACAGATGCGAATGAAGAAGTATTCACACATTATATCTCCAAGATCCCATTATTAAATTTCAACAAGTTAAATAAGAATATTATTAGGTGTATGATTCTTTTCATGTTGAAGCAGGAGTGAAAATAATTTCCTTTCTATGTCAAAATATTTGGCAATATCTTGAAGTGAAAATGAGAGCATTCAAACTAGGAAATAAGGGGGCACCCAGTCATCTATATTACCACCCTTTTTGTTTAAAACTGGAGCACGAATGAGATACTGCAGGTGAATTCCTGCTGAGCTCCACTTTTTATGCTAGGCAAAATTTTGAAGGCTAAAACAACTGTTCAAAAGTTTCACGACCTATTATAGAGTTAGTGAAGTTTCTAGGTTAGATTGTAATATATCTTGGATATGCTATAATTAAAATTGAAACTACGCAGCTTCAAAAAAAATTAAATAATTCATTTAAAAGGCAAAACGAAAGGAAGTACGGGCCAATAACAAGAGAAAATTGATTATTCTTTTTCTGAAATGTTCGTATTAGTAGAAATAAACTTCACATCAAATACTTCAGACGGAATACTTTAACAAAATTTTGGATCAGAAATTAAAATGCGAGATGAAGGAAATCCTTTACTTGCTGATTAAATTTTAGTTTGTATCTTCGTTATCCTCTTGCATTTCAGATCTGCAAGAAAGCACTTAAAGTAAACTTTCCGGGTGTCATTCTTCCCATGAGTCATACTCACTATTCCATTTCAATTCCAAATAAATGGAAACACGGAAAAAACAAACATTCTATAGACACAAAATACTCACATTTTGTTTACTGTAGAAGTGGTAACTTAATTATCCAAAATCCTAATTAATTCGACTCCGAAACTGACGTTGTACCAGACGTAACAGACTTCACAACACCTATGGCGGTGAACGTCGCCCACTAACTCAATTAGAAAGCAGCTGACGCTATTGCCATACCACATGCCACTTATCTACATCTTTGACCACTCTTTCCAGATGATAAGTTCAAATACGAAATGTTCGCTCCCTACGTCTCTTCATATTTTTTTATCATTATATAATCATAAAAATAAGAATCTTCCTAAAGAAAATAAGTTTCGAATTTCTTATACATCTAAACATTGTTTGAACTGCAACCGTAACTACCCGACAAAGTCGGTTCGTTTTTGTTTTTGCTTTACGTTTTCTTTTCTGATAAACGCTCAGATAGTAAATATTAGCTTTTAATTAATGCTTCCTGTATGCTCTATGAATGATTCATTCCGCTTTTGGTTGCTCAATTATGATCAAGTTTAGATACTTGTTCTGCGATTAAAAGAGATACTTAACATCCGTGTTTCACTTCATATATGAATGATGTCTTCTCGCGGTTTATCTGAAACGAACAAATTGAAGCACAACCTTGAAGAGCAATTAGATAGGTTGGTTGCACAGCTAGCTGATTTAGAAGAGTGCAAGTATGATTCAGTCCTTTTTATGAATATTTTGTGATTATCATTTTAGATGATAAATTAATTTTTTAAGCTATTCTCACCTGCAACTGTTTTTTGTGAGAAGTCTGATTCTTTGTTGGAACACATTTAAAACAACTGTGCTGTCCTGTTTTTAAGTCTTGTTAGGTGTCAAAATTGGTTTCAAAAGAAAATTGTCATCACTTGTGTAAATGAAAAATAAAGAGGAACGCTGCAGAGTTAAATGTTTTTTTACCAATTACCACAATAAATTTAAGAGTAATAAATAATTTATTGGTCTCAAACACAATATCAATATAAAAATCTCCATTCAGGTATGTTGGAAGCATAACCTCATTATGAAACATTTTTATCTTGAGAAAGGCAAAATGCTGGGTCTGCTGGGGTAAATCTCTAGTTGACAGTACAGCCTTGAAAGTGGAATTATTTTTATTGCCAGGGTAGAAAGAGGCAGGCTGCCAAGTAGGAATGGGAAATACTGTTCTTTTCAGCGACCAATTCTTTTTAAAAGAATTGTTCTTTAATCTGCTCTTTTGCTCACCACTGTTTTCTAATATCTCACTCTACTAGAAATGTACAAGCCCTGTTCCTCCTCCTTGACTATGTGGTGCCAGCAGTTTTCGCAATTGACAGGCCGGTCCCAAATTTTGTTGGCATGTCATCTTTTGTTAATACTTTGTAGACATGCACATGTAAACAAAGTACAAATGATTCTTCTAGCTTTTTTATTGGTGGGCTTTTCTCTAATTTTCACAGGAAGAAAACAAAAGATCAAATAATTTGGAATCATCAAATTATTAATTGATTGGTTGATTTTTTTTGTGGTGCAAGGGTCAGTCTGGCCAAGCTGCGTCAAACTTTCAGTAACTAAGTACAGTATATTAGAATGTATCCCTAAATTTAAAAAAATTGTTAATTTAAATGTTTTAATTCTCTGGGTTCCCAGTGGCAGCTAATGTCCCAAATCAGAACCCTCTGAAGTAGTTTCCCAAACTGATATGATGTGCCTAGGGCAAAACTAATTCTCTAATCGAAAGTAATAAATATTTTAGGTATTAATATCAATTTTAGGTCTACAAAATCTGGAACCCGATAATCACTTGGATGACTTCTAAATATAACATTTAGCAATAGGGAATTTCCTTTTAAAAGAAAAAACACTTAACCTTTAGACTACGGGCGGTACAACAGTCATTCCGTATTCAGATAGCAGAATAAAAGTGCCATAGTATAAAGGTTAAGACATTTTGGGATTATCTCTTGGAAAGTAAAATTAATTTGTTTGTCAAAAGAAAACAGGTTTATTATATAATCTATGTAATCACGTTTAAAAATATAAATAAAAAAATCATTTTCGCTTTTCAACACATTAGTTTTATGGTGGGATGTTTGTTCCAAGATGTCTTTTTAAAATTGTAATAGATGACTTAATTGAGATAACTTTCCTACATAGAGAGAGCATGACACCCGATCTAAATCTCCATATTTCATAGTGAAATATGTCCACACATTTGAAAATTTTTTCTTTGTAAAATTCAGTTTTAAAATAAAGTTTAAAGCATTGCGAATCTTGAGAACTAGTAGAGGCAACACCAACTAGAGAGAAAGCTAGACAAAATAATAATTAATCAGTAATATTAAAAAAGTTAATTTGTTTAAAACTAAAAATTCATTGGTATAGCTTTGATATACACATACTTTTGTTGCACTTTTTATGTCACCAAGCAAGAAATTCTGAAAAAACTATTTTTCCTTATGGAAACAGTTAGAAAACTGTTTTTCTTAACAGACAGTTAAAAAACAACGGTTTTCTTAACTGAAAATAGTTAGCTTTATTATCGCGAACTCTTCAACAAATCCAAGTGCAACAGTCTGAAAGTGAATTTTTTGCAACAAACTTCATTGGAACATTATATTTCTCGCATAAAAAAATCTGATTTATTTAATCCCGATTTCTTAAGGAAATCCAAAAAAGCTGCTTATCCTGACATAAATGTATACAAAATAAACGATTAGTCACTTCCTGAAGTTGCCCAATAGCCTGTTGTGTTGCTCCTGTGCGAGATAAATGAATTGCCTGCCTTACTTTCCCTACCACCAGAAAAATTAAACTTCAAATTTCGCTAAAGAACACCCTGAAACTTATCTACAACCCTAAATTACAGAAGGCATGTCAAAATGGAAAAAGATTTTCAAAAATAGCAAAAAAGGGATGCGACTGCACTGGACCATGACTGAAACCAAACTGAATGTTTTAATTCTTCAAATTTAAATGAAATGAAAAAGAATTGGGAAAAAAAATTTAAGAATCAATGAAATCAAAGAACAATTTTCTGAAATAAAAAGAACATTCTACAATATTGGAAATGAAAATTTAAACTTTCCATTTGCGGAAGTTGCCATAAAAGCGGAAATAATCCTAATAAAGATGGATTGCCTTTACCTGCCATAACTCGCTGCAAAAAGCATTGACACAAAAGTATGCATATATCGAAGCTGTACCAATTCATCTCCATGTCACTGCCTAACAATTATAAAATTTCCCAATTATTACGCTAGTCTTCTCACAAATTCATCAAACGTCGGGGCTTTGGTTCAGTCAAGAACAGGGAGCAGCAGAGCAAGGAACAAATAAAGAATAATAAACTGAGTCAAAAACTAGGATGAACAGCTGATGTTTTCTTTCCTCTGCTGATGTCTTCTAGATATGAAGTGGTAAAATCAGCGATTGAATTCCATAGTGGCTGATTTTATATATTCCTTTGTTGTCATTCACTGTTATAAATAATGTCCATTTCTATGTCACGTACATTAGTGAAATGTGTGTAAATTGCTAGCAGTCATGCATCTGTTAATCACAAATGTATAGTAATCCCTTTTAGTTGTTCCTTGATCATCAGCTGCATCTCCCTCTTCAAGACTTACGAATTTGAAAATTATGGAAATCTCAAGCTAGTAATTCTTCATATTCAAAATTTGAATGAATCCACCTGGGGAAATTTTAAAAAATTTGAGGATACATAAATGATACTAATTTTCAAATCTATTTTATATTTTGAAATGTGGACCATCAGTTTTGTTGTTTAGTTTATAGCTTTATGCATGTCTTTTGTATAAAAGATATAAATCTTTATATCTTATCAGCAAGTCTTGCTGTCAAAACCTTGATGTATTGCACTTTTTCATCCCAAAAGTGATTCATTGAAAGGTTACTATACACTAGAGTGACCAAGTCTAACATATATATATTGCCCTGAAACTCCCGTATTGGAGTTAATATTTTTGGATCCTCCGGGCTCTAGTATGGCACAGCTTGTCTGTTTTCTGGACCTTACTCCAAAAATTCCATTCCCAGCTCCTATATAGACCTGTTTCTCTCTTATCTTTCGTCAGTCAAGATCATAAAATTGAATTGCATAATTTCCACCAAATACAATCTGATATAAACTCATTATCGACAGTTTAGACTAAGAGGTACTCATCCATAAATATCAAAACATTACCTATCATAATTGATAGAAATGTTAACATATACTGATTGATGGAATATCTATTTCCGCATTGTAAACAGGAAATATAGAACAAAGTTGGTTCAATATTTTCAATGGTTTAAGAAACAAATTGATGTGCCAAACCTTAAGATAGGCTTTATTTTAAGCATCTCAGGCTCAATTGCCCATACTGAATAGTTTTTCACTGATAAGTTTTTACTGAATAGTTTTTTACTGATAAACAATAGACTGACCAGAGAAATCAAAGCAACTTAGAACTAAGTTAAGTTACAGTTAATGGAAGCAATTAATTGTCTATAGTTGTAATGAGTTTTTGAAATTCACATAAAAAATTTTAAATGCTTAGTTTTGCAGTGGACAAATCTATGTAGGTTAAGATTAAGAAATATGTAAATTTGTGCATTTTTATTCTAAATTGCGACCTGTATATTACACACAATGTAACCTAATTGTTTTGTTTAATATTATCTATTCCATGAACATTTGTTGCAGTGACACCGTTCTGCTAAAAATGCTCAAAATTTGTCAGGTCACTGTCATTCATGGCCGATAGTTGGTCACCTTATTTTACACATGTGTGTGAAGAAATGTGAAGACTAAGACAAATGCAAATGAAGGATTGCAAACTGAGAAAAACTTGAAATAAATAATGAATTTCTTGCTAAATAGATTTGTACGAAAATTGACATGTTCCTGTTTCTCCTAGAAATGAATTGGATGATGATGAATATGAAGAAACCAAGTCTGAAACTATTGAACAGCTAAGAGAGTTCAATTCAACGCTTTCTAAAGTCATGTCTGGAAACATGACTCTTGTAGATGAGCTAGGAAACATGCAACTGGTAACATACTTTAAATTTGTACAGTAAACCTTTATTCTTTAAGGGAACAGTTTGGTGCATTATTTGGTTACTCATATCATACCTGCCGACTTTTCAAGATGTCTTCCGGAAAAATACTTGATTTTTCAGTCTTCTGGACAGTAAAAATATTTTCCAGATTTTTCTTTAGAGCGAAAATTTTCAACTTATAGCAAATTGTTAATTAAACCTTATCACCAATTTTCCAAAAAATCAACCTAAAATATGGCTCTAAAACACTGAAGGAAAAGGGAAATTGCTCATTTTTTAGTATTGGTGCCATTTTGTGTAAAATATTTAAAGAAAGCCCAAGAGATTTTGCCAGGTTCAAACTTCCACTAAGCAAATAATAGTAGAAATCAGGTTCCTTTTTCTGTTTTGAATTACTTTCATAAAGCAGAATTTGACGTTGTCGCTTTTAATTATTTTTTATTTAAAAAATTATTTTGATAAGCCTTTATATATTTCTGACAGTTGCATGTTGGTTTTTATGTCGTAAAAATCTTCCAAAAAATTTTTCTTATGCATGTTACATTTTGCACCAATTTTTATAAATTATTAGTTTTAATCACAAATTAAAATCTTTCAATCACACTTGAAATGACTTTATGTTTCCTTTAGAACAAAATTTGTTGTCCTTAAACATTTCTCATTCTATTAAGTGCTATTGCCTTTTGTCCTTGAATAACCATGTCTCCTTAAAAAGCTTTTCTGGAAAAGTATCTATCTCTTACATGTAGTTAAGGATTGAAGTTTGGTAATGCAATTGATAAATTTCATTGTGTCAATTAAAATGTGCATACTAAATAATAAAATTAGATTTTATTTCAAATTTATATTTTACCTTGCTTTCACTATACATTGCTATTAATACTTTCATTAAAGCATATTTTCAAAAAAGTAGAAAATCAAATAGACAAGTGCCATATTTTTAAAAATAAAGTCAAACTGGTAGATTTTAGACTTGATGTTTCATTTTGATCCGTTTGATAAAAGATCTTGCTATAGTGAGGGTTGCTTGCAATTTATATCACAAAATGTTGTATCGCAGTTTACCTATGTTAGTTTGCAAATCTATGTATAATTCTCTTGTGGTTGCTTCCTAAAAATGTCTTTTTTATATTTTATCTAGCAATAACTAGATCAAACAGTGCATGATTCTTCTGACTAATCAAATCTGTAGATGAAAGAGTGAACACATTTTTAAACAAAACCAATGTGATAAATAGTTTCAAATCAGTATTTTATAGTGAATTTGTGCTTTTAAATTTTATAAGCATAAAAAGAAGCATGGTTAGAATAAAGCTGTGAAAAAGAAGAAACAGAAAGATATTAACTTAAAACCATCTGCTATTTAGCGAAATTGATACAGGTGTTGATGTCAAACCACAGAATTTGTCTGAACTTTGCAGAGTATGAAGTGTAAATGAGGAAGGATTTTCTAGATTGCATGTTTAGGGAAAAGTTCTTTCAAAAATGCCAGATTTTCCTGATATTTTAATACATTCACTTTATCAGATAATTATCACACATATCAGTTAATATAAAGCTGTTATAGCTTTTATTTCCATGGATTCCAAATCTAAGATCCTAGTATCAGGCCATCCGGTTTCTGAATAAATGGTCAAATCCACCTCAAACCAGGAAGTATTTGATTATGTCTCAAAAGAAGTCCTAATTGAGTAATTGATAAATTTTTTCCTACTTTTATTCAATAATGTTTTATTGATACTTATTGTTAACTAAACTAAAAAGTTTTGACCATGAACCATCTTTGGCTTTCACACGTCTTTTGTTGTCGTTACGGTCGTATTACCGAGTCTTGGAACACGCAGACCATCAACTGCAAAATTCACTCTTGGATACTTATCTTGATCGCCTTCTTTTGAATCAATCCTCATGCGTCGCAACTCTCAGGCTTCGCAAGAGGAATACACCACTTCCTTCTTTTGATATAGCTGAGCGACATCTTTTCACCATCCCACTTTGGAAATCCCATACATTATCATTTTTTAATCTATTCCAAGTCTTTGAGAAATCTAAAACTAGCAGTCATTTACTGCCACATTTTTATAGCCCATCGTCATAATTTTAAGAATCATAGCAGTGTATACTGATGATTCCAAATCACTCAATTATGCCGGCTGTGCTTATGTTTGTGGGTCAGTCACTTTTAACATTTCATTGCTACCTTTACCTCTGAATTGTTATCTCTATACAAAGCACTAAAATATATATCCTGACTTAGCACTGGTAATTTTATATTTTACATTGACTCTAAAAGTAGCTTGGAGCCTTGAATTCGGATTCTCCTAGACACCTTTTAACTCGTGATATTTTAAAAGTCCATAATAAGCTCATCATGGTTATGGTGTCATTTTTGTTGGGTACCGAGGCATGAAGGAATTATCAGCAGTGAATGGCTGATATTGCAGCAAGAAATGCAGATTCCTCTTAATATACTTATTCTGTACGATGATCTAAGTCATTTTGTACAGAACATCTTATGGAACGAATGGCGCAAAGACAAGTGAGCAGAGCAACAAGCTCCATAACATCCACCCGACAATCTCATTCCTACTGTCATTAACATCTACGGTTTAACTCATCTTTGCATAGGCCATTTTAGAATCACGCATAGATTTTTATTTGTCAGGAAACCACTCCATCGTGCCAGCATTAACCTCCATTGTTCATATTTTAACTACTTATACAGGTCTTAGACATTTTTATCAACGATTTTTTAAGACCTCATCACCAATTTTATCATTTGTTGGGTCACCCTCCGTGGTCATCACTTTTTACACTCGGAATTTTTATCACATTTATAATCATCTTTTAATCATATCAGATATTTAATTTCAATGGTCAAAAAAGATGGGGGTACCTACCTTAATCTCAATTTTTCTTGAGTTTTAGTCTCGAATTATCATATTTTTAACTTCCATAAGTTCTATAAATGAACTATTTGTTCGTTTATATCTCACTTTGAAGCATACAACCATTATGTCACTTAAACCACATCCATATAATTTGTTCTCTATATACTTTTTTTTTAATCTTCTCTTCGTAGTTGGTTATGTTATTTTTACTTTATCTATTTTCATTGACTTGAATTATGTCTTGTGTTTGGCACAACTTTTCGTTTTTGGACATTGCGCCATAAAACCCAAACCAACGAACCAAAGATTTTGATGCTAAGCCTGGTATTGCACCTCCTGGTGAGCTAAGCTAGCACAATAAATCTTTTAGAGGTAAATCAGGCATTTTTGAAACAATCAACAGTTCTTTCAATTATAATTTGGTTCATTCTTCTATATAGGCTATTCAAGCCGCAATCAGCAATGCCTTTCAAACACCTGAAGTTATAAGAATGTTCGCCAAGAAGCAACCTGGGCAGCTGCGACAAAAGTTATCAGAAGTAGGTTTTTATGATTTTATTCAAACCTTTTATTATACCAGTCAATTATGTTTTATATGTATAAAAATGTATGTTGTAGCTTAGGTTAGTTTAATCATTTAACAGTTTCAGAAATCAGAATTACTGACTCATTTAATGAATGGCCTTGAATTTTAAAGGTCATTTAGGAACAAGGTCAAGCTCTAATTTAGTCTTATTGATCAATTAGATCCAGAGATACGGGTGAGTTAGTAATCTGGAATCATGAAAAATTACCCGATTTTTTTTCCCCCAAATTTAAATTAATATAAATAAAAAGCTGTAAGTAGGAAGCAAAAATTTTCCAAAATTTCTTATGTGTGGCTGGGCAACAAAAAAGCTAAGTTTGAAAAAAATCAGAGGGTCAGTTTGAAAGAAAACACACTTTTTCATACTGCTTGACATGGAATGACTCATCAGATTGTTTGGATATAGTATTGGGTCGGTGCGAATGAAATGTCCGATGAGAAATAGCTTTGGGGATGACCCCCATACAGCTAAAAGTAACTACCTACAAGCTTACGGCATCTTACGTCACAGAGCTACTGTAAATATTTATTGCATGTGTGAAGTACAAGTTCCAGATTTAATTTGTTTGGACTTAAGGTTCTTCCAAATTTGACATGGAAAACTCAGATTTGAGAGTCATCTTCCTTTACGAATTTAAACTGAGACATTCTGCTGCAGTTGCTGCACGAAACATTAACACAGCATTCGGGGAGCATACAGCCAATGAACAAACCATTCGGCGATGGTTTGCGAAGTGGAGATATGAACTTGAAAAACGAACCATATGGTCACCGAGAAGTTGCAGTTTCTGACGATGTTCTGCTTAGTGTGGTTGAAGCTGAACCGTGGAAAACATGTCATGAGATAGCGGCTGAGCTAGGTGACCACCACACTACAATTGTTCACCGTCTGACTGCACTGGGTAAGGTCAAAAAGATGGATTCTTGGGTGCCTCATGAATTGAGAATTGCCAACAAGATGAGACGTTTGGAAGTCTGCATAGCTCCTTTCCAGGAATGAAAGAGAATCTCTACTGCAGCGAATCGTTTCCTGCGATGAGAAATGGGTTCCTTATGACAATCGGAAACGATCTGTACAATGGTTGTGAAAGCACAGCCTTCTGGATGCCCTTACATCCCAGGAAGATTATTATTGTATGGTGGTCTACAACTTGAATAATTCATCAGTTTCCTGCCAATTGGCCAAACCATCACTTCGGAATGATTTTGTGATGAATTACGATAGATGCACTGGAAATTGATGGTGAAATAACTGGCTTTGGTAAACAGGCATGGCATTCTCTTGCAAGATAACGTCCGTCTTCATGTTGCACAATAAACGATGCTGACACTACTTGAATTGGGATATGAAGCGATGTCTCATCCTCCTATTCCCTTGACTTGTCACCTACAGATTTTCATCTGTTTCGTCACTCGGATCGCTTTCTGTCTGGCAAATGATTCACCCAAGATACGGAGGTTCACCGTGCAGCTGATGACTTCTTCGCATCCCATCCACAAGACTTTCATTCCAGGATCATGGCCTTGTCAGAGTAATGGCAACAGTGTGTCAATTCAGAGGGAGATTATTTCGAGTAGGTCAGATACTGTATTTTTCAGTTATTGTCATTGAAGTGTGATGGTCATTTTCTAGATATTTCATTCGCACCAACCGAATATTAGATTTGCATCTAATAAAGAAAGATGTAGTTTGTATATAAATTATGAAAATATGAATAAAATGTGATAAGTTATATTTATTAACTTATAGATAAAATTGTATTATTTTATTTAATTAAATATTTAATACAAAATAGGAAATAATGATTGTTTAATATTTTTAAATGTCAGATTATTTTTCCATTTTCTGCAGTAAAATTGGCAAAGGTTCTTGTTTTTGCTTGGTAGAAGTGTAAAAGTGAATTCTTTTTATAAAAGGTTTATTGAAAGTGAATTTGTCTTCAGTTGTAGTGAATTTTGTGCTCATACAATATGGAATTTGATAGATTATTAATTTCTGGTATGTTATTTTATAGCTAGAAATTGCACTCACTCATACCCATTAGCACTACACTCTGCACTAAACATTGATTCCTTTTTGATTGGCAAAGAAACTAAGCAGCTTATGTAGAACTATACTTTGTTACCAAAATATCCAAACAAGATGAATGACAACTTCACTCATAGTAACTAAACTTATTGTTTTGCTGAAACATATAATTCAACCCATGCTCCACAATTCTGATATTTTCTGTAGGCTTCCTAGATGATTTAATCAATGTCAGACAGAACTATGTTTATCCACATATAAATTAAAATAATTGTTTTTATTTGTATATTTTTTATTAAACTCGTTTTGTGACAAATACGTTTATACATAATTTGATATGATTATAATTAAATCTTTATAAGATGTAAAGGATGAATAAATATTTGAATTATCAGAATTTGGGGAAATGGAAAATGGTTCCATGCTTTCCAAATAGGCTGAGCAGCCCACTAGTGATGGGGTACAATAGCACCTAGTCATCCAATATATAAATTTAATTAGATGACTTTAAATAATTAAATGAATAATATGAGATCCATACCTGCTTATAAAACTCATTATTTCTTATTATCTTAGTCATTCTCAAAGTCTGCAGCAAACGCAGCTCATCCAGGTTTTCTATTCAAATGTATGACCAGTGTAATCTTATGTTTAAATCCTATTAAGTTTCTTTGTTATTTTCAAATAAACTTTGCTAATCAAATATAAATTGTGCCAAATCCTTGTGAAATTAGATTACATGATATAACAAAGGGGGTCAAACATTCATTTATTGATCACTAAAAGAGATATTATAGGTTTGAAAATCTCATTAAAATACTCTGTAAAGAGAAAACTAGCTATTAGTATATATGACTGATAGCAAAGTTTCAATGCATCAAAGACCATCAAGAATTGGGCACTGGTGATTAAAATGTTTATCGCATAATTAAAAGTTGAGAAAGAACAAGTTCTAATTTGAACTTGAAATCTTAAGATCTGATTCTGTTAAAAAATCTCTTTCGGAACTTACCAATTTTAACAGCATTGCTTCAAAGTATAAACTCGGGTGGATTTGCTTTAAATAATTTTGCTCAAATTTGTGTGCTAGAGTATCTTTAAAACTAGAGGCTGAAATTATTCTGTAATGATCACCTATGCATATGGTTTCATCCTCTATGAAATAACCATAGTTTATTATACAATTTGTAATAGTTAAAATAACCTTAGCCATTACAATACCTTCCTAAATATTTTGTCTTCAATTAATTAATGTTTAATTACATAGCAAATCTCATTTTAGTATATTTAAATTTGTGTTGTAAGAATTACTAAAAATGTAAGTGAATTTAAAAATCAAACTAGTACCATTGAAAAGAAATATTAATATGAATGGGTAAATTGTAACTTATATGGTTCTCTATGTGGACAAATGCCAGGCACTTGACTTTAAGTCATTCGCCATCTGGCTTCCCAATACTTCTGTACTTTGTTACTAAAATTTGGCCGCGGTAGCCCTATTGGAAGAGTAACGGATTAGCACCTGGAAGATTGCAAATTCGAGACTTGATCCAACCAAAGACAATCGTTTACTTGGGGGATGGTGCACATTAAATCTGGCATAGCCTTAAATGTCCTCATTGGCATGGTGTGGAAGTTTGAAGAGTGGGGTGCCAGCTCAACTGTTGACCTCGTCATCTGACCATGGTTCAAAATTGCGAGGCGTTGTTTTTGGTTCTTTCCCTTTGCGATTGATCCCTGACCGTTACTAATAGCCGATTGTTGCTCCAATGCAACGTTAATCCAACTACCTGTTACTAAAATTATTTCGTGCAGTGCACATGTTTAAGTGTTCCGTCATAGTTTGTCTAG
Source organism: Meta bourneti (assembly GCA_933210815.1). Classification (NCBI taxonomy): domain Eukaryota; kingdom Metazoa; phylum Arthropoda; class Arachnida; order Araneae; family Tetragnathidae; genus Meta; species Meta bourneti. Next base: position 88,638,149 of record OW119929.1, read on the forward strand.
TATTCTGCAAAATACAGTCAGGAGAGTCGACAATATTACAATAGTATGGTTCTGTGTGGCAAAACTAAATTTTAAGAAGTGAATTTACTCTTCTCGGTTTTATTTTTCTCTTTTTCGAACTTTCAATTGTATGATATTTTAAATTTTATGAAAATATTAATTAAAGATGAGCATTTCTTACAGTTGGAACGGGATGCTAAAATTGGAAAATTAGCACCTGATGTGTTGAACCAGCAGAAAATAGAAATCCTTTTCGCTTTAAAAAAACTAGGTGATGAATTAAATCCTGCTGAATCACATTTTCTTCAATCTCATTCAACAGCAACTATGAGAGAATTTGAGCAGATATCAGGGGACACAGGTTGGTATTTCTGTCTTTCAATTTAATAAATTAATTTTATAACTATCCTCATAGGAAAGCCTCTGGTATTTTGATAACTACACATGATTGTCTTTTGGCCCACTTACACTATTGGCATTTCATCCCTTCCACAATTGTCATCTTTGTGAACTTGATGCATCCATGGACAAATCATATTCTTTGCAAGGCACTTTGCAGTAGTTCTTATTTGAAAGATATAGTGAGGCAAGAGGGTTACTGGAAAATTGACTATTGCATTCAAGTTCTATTTGTTTGTATTTTCCAATCTTTTTAGTTTTTTTAGCTAAAATGTTTCTTTTCCATTTCCTGCCATTAAAAATTAAAAAAATGTTATTACACTTAAAAATTTAGTTGTCAGTTTAAAGACTATTGTTACCCTAAATTTTTTGGATCCATAAACCTATGGTATATTTTAATTTAACTGTCAATACCTAAAATTAACATTTTCAAAATAGTCAGCTCTATTAGTAAATGTAGTAATGTATGTTTTTTGTCACAAATAACATCTGTATTCACTACTACTAGCTGAAATTGGAGGTTTATGAAAAACATAAATGGTTATATATTTCCAAGCCAAAGAATAAACAATTTATATTTTTTTCTGTAAATACAGTAAATTTATGAATATTCCCAACACTGCTTACTTTCAATCAAAATATATTCAATTATAAATGATTGATAGTAAATGTAGTTTTTGGACAAATTTAACTTGAGCTTATTTATAGTTATTACAGGCACAATTTTATCCCTATCAATTATTTTAATCAATTTGTTAGTTTCTGATTATTGTATTTCTATTTTACTTAAGGTACTAGTGAAAAAGTTTTGGAAGCTGCTGCATCTCAGCTAAAATCTATGTGATAAAAAGCAAACTCAGCTAAGATATTTTTACTCCTTGTTGCTCAGCGTCAATTTTATATTTTTTATAAATGCTCCACTGATTTTTTTGTCATTATTTGTTTCTTTGAACTATGTATGTTTTTTAAATGTGGCAAATAAATTATTGACTTTATATCTCATCTTTATTGTATAGTGACAAAATTTTGATTTCTAAATTTTCCTTAAATATAATACATTGGTTATTTTAATTTATAATTTTCCTAGCAATGCACTTTGTAGTACATTTTTTTGCAAACAGCAATCGAAGTTTTATATTTCTATTATAAACTACACTCACTGCCAAAAGTTAAGCACGGAGAGGAAAATGTTAATTTCCGGAAGCCAATCTGAATTTGAGAGGCTGCAGAGGTAGATGGAAGTATGCAAATATGTTCTGTAACAGCCAATCATGGTTTTGTGTCAAGAAATATGCAAAAAAGGCAGTCGTATAAGAAGCCAGCATTGTGAAGTTGTTAGAGGAGTTTCATGTAAGTGCTGATGAAAAGTGTTTAGAACTTTCGTACTATTAGTTTTCAAGACAGACGTGTTTCTATGGCTTCCAGAAGACGAATGGCAGATAGTGAGCACTGGCGTTCTGTGGGACACGTTGAAGCAGGACAAACAATCACAGATGTTGCTCTTTTCTTCGGCGTTCATCATTCCGTCATTTCACGATTATGGAAACAATTCCAAACAAGCCAAACAGTTGTCTGAAGACCTGTGGCCTTGGGTTCCCAAGGGTTACGACCCTCATGGAAGATCGATATATCGCTGTTTTAGCCGAGCGGAATCGAAGAGCTACCTCCACACGTGTGACATCTATGATTGCTGCGTCCATTGGTAAGACGATATCTGTCACTACTGTTCGCCGAAGGCTACACATGAATGGACTGCACACCAGGGTACCACAAGTTTGTGTTCCTCTATCCGTCTAATCCAGAGGAGCACGATTAAAATGGTGTCGGCAATATGTGAATTGGACTGTGATTGGGCCAACGTTATGTTCACAGATGAATCGAGATTTGCCCTGGAGCCAGATGACAAGCATGTAAGGGTCTGGAGAGAACAAGACACACACAATCGGCCTCAGAACATCATCGAGCATCACGCATTCCGAGGTGGAAGCATCATGGTGTGGGCAGGGATTTCGTTTTGATATCGCACCGACCTGCATATCTATAGACGGGGTTCTGTGACAGCTGTCCGGTATCGGGAAGAAGTCATAGAACCCACTGTGAGATTGTATGCTGCAGCAGTTGGTCCTGCTTTCATTTTAATGGATGATAATGCGTGTCCCCATCGAGCCAACATCGTCGACAAATACCTGGAGAGTGAGGGGATTGCGCGTATGGATTGCGCGTATGGATTGGCCGGCGTACTCGCCCGACCTTAATCCCATTGAAAATCTTTGGGATGCCCTCAGCCGTGCTATGTCTGCACGTTTCCCACCCCCAGTCACTCGCACAAACTGCTCTACAGGAGGAATGGCGATTACTTGATTCTGGGGTGGTTGATCACCTCATGGAAAGCATGGTCACACACTGTAAACTTTGTATGAGGATGAGGGATGGTCATCCTATTAATGTCGGTTTTGTTTGTTTTGGATTTAAACATCATTTTGTTAATGACTCCAATATGACTTCATCTTATAATTTATGAAAATTCAATATTGTTTTCATCTTTGTATGTAATTCTTTGTTTTGTTTCATGCAGAAACATATTTGCTACTTTCCTGCTGCATTTCGTGTCAATCAAAGCTGTACTTGTCGATTTTTTCGCATTTTACCACTTTGTGCTTAACTTTTGGCAGTGAGTGTATTTTAGCTTTTTACGTAACTACACTACTTAAGTCAGATTCATTTATTTTACAAACACATTTTATATGTTGATTGATAAACTCAGTCTTTTTGCAAGTATTTATTAGATAGTTTAAATTTTAGAAATGTGTATATCAATATAACTTCAGAGTATTCTTTCATGAATATGGTCTATTTTATTAACAGCTCATTCACTCTTTTCAGTTTTTGATATTTTCCAAACTGCTGCACAAGACTTCTGAAAGTAGAATTTGAATCAGTTTTGTGGCAGATTTTTACTTTCTTGAAACTTGCAACAGTGAATTATTGCATAACATTATTGAAACAGCTAAATCCTGGGAAATATTGCTTGTGCTGTCTTACTTGTGGCAATGATAGATAGAAGTATGCTGTAATGCTAACTGACTCATATCATGTCCATCTATAAAATTAATTGCATAACTTTTATTTTATCAAGCTGGTCATGTAAAGCCTAAATTATATCTACCTAATGATAGCACAGAAATAAAATACATTATAATGAATATATTAAGCATGCCTACTTTAAATACATTTTAAGATAGAATAGATGCATTCAGTAGTGAAATCAACTCAAGTAGTTAAAACTAGTGCATATCATTTCTCCAATGCTGTAAATGGTGCTAGTGTTAAAGTATATCTCTCATTACAGGGGTTTTGACAATTTGGGAGTACCAAAGTCAATTAATAGAAAATTATTGAATTTTAGATCATGATACTGCCACACTTTCTGCCTTACTGTAGAAAACTAGTGAAAAGATTGTAAAATATACAAGCAACATTTTTTACTTACACTTTTACTATAAATGTGGGTATCTAGGTATAAAAAATGACAAGAACACCTCCCATTTATTTCGTGGGAACAGAAAGTGTTCAAGCACCAGGATGATGCGACATACTGGCGAGTGAAACAGTTCTCAGAGATAGACATAGTATGCAGAAGCAGAGACGTAACTAGAGGGGGCAGACGGGGCATCTGCCCCGGGCGCCGGATTGGGGGGGCGCTAAATTGGCCGAGTATTTTTTTTACTATAGATATTTACGTATGATAAAAAGCGAAGAGGAAAAACTTATTAGTAGACTACAAAAACTATAAAAGGAGCTAAATGCATAATGTGTGAAGAAATAGCAGGAAAGCTTAACCTAGATCCTCTTTTTAAAGAAGTATGGAGGAGGAAGAAGCAGATGTTTGATGAGAAGGGCGAAGTTGAAAGCTATGAATTCTCAGAAGAAAAAAAGTTCATATTATTGATTATACAAATAATAGATCGTATTCTGAATGAACTGAGGCAAAGGTTTCAAGTCATTCAAAACATGAATAGTTTATTTGGTTTCCTCATTGGAGCTCGGTTTGAAACAATGAATGGAGAAGAATTGAAGAACAAGCACTTGAGTTAGCTACCACATATATAAAGAAGACTTAGACAAGGAATAGCTGGTGATAGAAGTGGAGAGTTTTAAGTATCATGCCTTGGATTTAAGCCCTAATATGAAAACGGCTACACCATCAGGTCTGATGTTAATATACAAGAACGGACTTGAAGACGCGTCCACCAACATAACGACAGCGTTGAGAATTTTCCTCACAATACCAGTCTCAGTCGCCTCAAATGAAAGGAGTTTTAGCAAACTAAAGATCATAAAAAATTACCTCAGAAACTTAACAGGACAGCAACGACTAACCAACCTGAGCATCATATCAATAGAGCACAAATTAGCTTCAAAGCTATCTTTTGAGGACATTGTAAAAATATTTGCAGCCGAAAAAAGCCTGTAAAGTTAAGTTTTAGTTCAAGCTTTCTGTGTTTAAATTAAATTTTTTCACATTTTGTCAATAGATTAAGAGATTGTTAAAAATGTCTAAGTATAATACTCAAGAACTTGAGTAAAATCTGTTATTAATTCTTGTTCGAGTTTTCCAAAATCCTTGAATGGTTTTCGATCGACATTTCGATAATTCTCTTTTTAAAAGTCCATGGGTGAGACATCTAGAGATTTAGCAGGAATATCAGTAAAGGGTATTTATTCCACGAATTTAATAGTGGATTTAGATGTGTGGCTGCTTGCTTTATCCTGATGCAGTTCTACTGATTGTTGGCACTTTGGGTAAAGATATAGTATTTCTTTTTTGAATATTGGGGATAAAATAGGGTCTTGATAATATGTGGGAGTTGAGTTTTACATTTCCCCTCCTTTTTACTTTAAATTTTCCTTTATATGCAAAACCAGAAACAATCATAAATCTCTTAGAGAAAGTTCTCACGTTAAAGTTACAAAGTTGAACCACGTTTTAAGATTTTTCTCCTCTTTTATGAAAATAAATTGTTCTTTTTTATTGCAATCTTTTAAATACATCCACGCCGCATCTATTGTCATAATATTTTTCCATCTTTCTCCAGTTAAATGCTTCTCATACAGAATTCTGCAGCGAGTTCTGCTTTCTGCAATATGCCGTGGAGATAGACGATGAACATTGTATTTTTTGGCCTTTTTAAGATTCAAATCACTGTTAATTATTTTATTTACAGTTGAAACTGAACTTTTAATGACTTTGTCTTGTAGACTTGGTCCTTTGACTTGGCGGATTCTCTTTTAAAATTAAAGATCTTACCTTACAAATATTCTCAGAAATTCTTTTCTCTTTAGGATACGTATTTGGAATTATTTTTTCACTTTTACGCGTTTATTCTTTTCTCATTAATATTACTTATCGTACCTTTAGATATAGAAAAAAATGACTTTTACAGTGTTTTTGAATAATTGAATAAGCACAATTCTCTTTGGAAAGAGCGGAAACATAGCCTTCCATCCATTGCTTATTTAAAAGCGCCATTTTGAAAGTAAACAAAACTCTGCGTTAGCAGACAATAAATTATACTTTAATACTTAACTGCTGCGAAAATAAAATTATTTCGTAGCATACAATTTTTTACAGCTCATCAAAATCATTCAAAAAATGTCCGAACAGCCTCTGTATTTATCATAATTAAATATCCTATTCTAAAGCAACAGTGTTGATTTTGATGCAGCCCACACATATCCCACTATCATTTGATAAAACCTTTTCATTTCATTTGCAGCGATTATAAGTATGAAAGAATATACCAAACATGCTACTCTTAGATTATTTGTCAATGAAATATCTTAGAATTAATTAGGTATTTTATCTTGTACTAAAAATGAAATTGCTGCAAATTAATCTATTTACCTTTAAAATCAAGCATTTACCATCTGAGTTTAATAAAAAAATTTGGACTAGTGGAATTAATGTGTGGCGGCGATATCAGGTGATGGTCGGGGAGGATTTTGGTTTGGTTGGTTGGTGGGGCGCCGAGGCGAGTTCTTGCCCCGGGTGGAAACTAGCCTAGTTACGTCTCTGTGCAGAAGTACCCTAAAGATGGTAGCATATGGTCAAGTGACGGTGCCATATGGTCAAACAACAGTGACATATGGTCAAGCGATGGTGGCATACAATTAACAATGATAGTTTATGTAAATGGTTTCCCTCTATCCATTCTAATTAAACATCTTTAATTGTAAAGAACATCCCTAATTGTAAAGAACATCCCTTTTACAACAATTAATAGTTCTACATAAATGCAGCATAAAACATAAATTTTAAACAGTTAACATTTAATTTATTAAACTTATCATTTTCTGTTGAAAATGTGTGCTGTGCACATACTACTTCAGCAATGAATCAACAGTTGCATTTTAACAGTTATATGTGTGTGCATCAGCAATTTCACTATCATTTTCATCTTAGTAATACATGTATTGGCCATGTTTTAAAAAACGTTATACAATATCATCTAGATATTTCTGTTGAAAATTTCTTTCTCTCTTTAAAATGTCTACACTTATAAAGAACACTAAGAACCTTATTTTCAGCTCAAAAACCACAAAACCCCATGTTTTCTGTACTTTTATATCAGCTTTCTAAAAATAGTCCTGATAAAGCAATATTGTTTTAAAGATGAATTCTGTTGATCAGGAGACATGTCTTAAAATCATTTAACTGGGGGTGTTAAAAGAACTTCTATTTCTCTACTGGGAATCAATTATACTGATAGCAATTGACTAAGGAAATAGCTTTGATCAATAATGTCTACCGCAATGTTTCTAACTTTGTAAAATCAATGTTCGTAACTATAGGAACTCTAAATATATTATTCATTGCATCTAATAAAAAATCATTTTTACTCACTACAAAGATATTCGTGCACATTTAATAAAATAAACAGAATTTATACATTTAATGAAAAGAAATTATTTACAGAAATTAAAACTGCCATGCTTTGAATGGACTATTTTAAAAAAGTCAAAAACTAAGTTAACAAATACTGGAGAGCCATTCCAAATGCCAAATAAAACAATTTTAAATTGGCAGATCAATAAAAAAATTATTTGTTATAAAAATATTTGAATGAATTAAATTTTATCAAAGTAAGAAAACATATTTTATGTAAAGATAACTTGTAATTTTTGAAAGAATATTAACTTCTGAATTACCCAGATTCAGTACCATAACCAAGGGTTTCCACCAGTTTGCTATCGCTCACAATCCTCGAAGATTGATAATATATCCATTGGCTCACAATTCATCCTAAAAATGAAACACTTTACATATACTTTGTTAAATGAGAAATATCAATTTTATAACATAAATTAATGAATGTAGAAAGATACTTTTTAATTAAGGATTTCAAGATATCGACCACTTGTCAGTTTTTGTACCTTGCACCATAAAACCAATGTACTGATCATATATCCAGAAAACAATATGGCCCTATCACAGGAGAAACCTAGAGAGGTTAAAGTTATTACATTCTATTCCTTGATAAATTGCTCCTCAGTGGCACATTTTCTTCAGGTGTGAACTGGACCTGAAGTACTCTAGTGATCTTTTCTTTTCCCATAGGGTTTACTGTCTTTAGTAAACACAGGAGTCGCATTCCTGGGATACCCAAGCAATCCTTTTCTGCTTTCATCCCACTACTGTTTCCCAATTTTTTTCCCTTTCACGACATTTTTTATTTGACTTTGCCTTATGTTTTTTGCAGCTTGGATAAATATGGCCCTTGTGCCATAAACCCCCAAAACAACCATCCTTGATCAATTGCAGATAACTTTTTCATTTTTCCTATCAGATCGGACCGGAGTAGCCCAGTTGGAAGAGACAGATTAGCAACCGAAGGGTTGTGAATTCGAATCCATCCAAAGACCATCCTATACAAAGGGATGCACATTAAATATGCAGTGGCCTCAAATGTCCTCATGTTGGCGTGGTGTGAAAGTTTGAGAGTGGGGTGCCAGCTCAGGTGAAACCTCGTCATCTGACTGTGATTCCAAATTACGTGGTGTTCTCAGATTTTTCTCTTCGGGTTTGGTCCCGTATCATCGCCAATAGCCCTTTGTGTTGCTCCAATGTGACGTTAATTAAAATACTTACCTATTAGATCAATTTATTAAAACACCAGAACTTTTTTTGGAAGCACTTACTAAGTTAACTTCTATCTGATCTCACTTTAATCTCTACTGGTTTCCTGTAATTATACATTTGCTTTTGATTATGCCTTAATTTGTTATGAATGTAATACTTTTTCTCCTACGTCTACGGTCGCTTTCTCAAGTAAAAAGAGCCGAACTGTACAACGTGAAACTAGTCATCCCAGAGGGAGGGGAGGAGAAGCAACATTGTCTTTAAGAACCAAGCAATGAAAAAGCTCACCAGTTATGTTCTCGCATCCACACAATGAGCAAGTCCAAGGTCTGATCTGGTATAGGTGTATCTGAAGACAATCGTGTCCTGTTAAGATCCTGAAACAGGCAACACTGATGGCTGGGAAAATACTGAGACTTGTGTCTCTATGTAAAACTTGATAGCACAAGGGCCTTGTTAGAAGAGTAACGGATTAGTAACCGGAGGTTTGTGAGTTCGAAACTTGATCCAACAAAAGATCATCATGTATGTGGGCGCTGATACATGTTAAATCTGTGGTGGCCTTAAATGTCCGCACGTTGGTATGGTGTGGAAGTTTGGAGAGTGAGGTGCCAGCTCAAGTGTTGACTTCGTCATCTTACCGTAGTTCAAAATTATGGGCCATTGCCAATAGTCCATTGTGTTCCAGTGCAATGTTAATTCAACTACCCACCTACTTGATAGCACAACTTGAATTTAATTTTTAAATATGAATTTGAAACTACCCTTTGCGTTTGATCCGGCAGATTCGATTTGCAAGCAGAATCATGTGATGCTTGATATAGTTGCGATACAACAAATATGCATGAGGCCTTCTTTCATGCCTCATAAGAGAAGTATATAGAGATTACCCTTGTATGTACTTAATTTCAGTTACTCAATATTCATGTTCATTTAACATACTGCTCTCACTCTTCGAAAGTGAGAACGGGAATTTCCTGAAACAATTGGAATACTTAATGTTCAAGCAATGATGAAGAAAATCACTTGTGTAACTAGAATTTCAATTCAAACGACAGGCCATGATGCTAATTATTGAATCATTGCAATAATTTAAATGTCTCCTCCACACATTTGTGATGTCAATTGTCTATTTTATGTTACATTTAAAATTCTTTTTCTTTTAATTTTTTTAATCATGTCAGTTTGTACTGTTTACTCTACTAAATTTGGATAAAAAATAATTTTGTGACAAGATTTATTTTACTCAAATAAAAAGTTGTCTAATCTAGTAATTATTTCAGTATCAATTGTAAACCTTGTATGGAAATTCATCAATTTTTCCCACCTATGAGATTAAAATAAATTTTGTTTTGACTTCCAAAAGTATAATAGTTTATTCAGTTAATTTTGCAAGAATTTTTTGTTTGTTTACATTTAAAACTAAGCAGGAAGTATTGATTAATAAATAATTTAATTTGTTATGTCAAGATGCTCTTTTAATCATGTACAAGGGATGGTCTAATTTTTCTTAATGGAAAAACAATTGATTATCCCTTTTTTACACTTTGAATAGAGGAAAAACTATTTTGCCCTTTGACTAGAAAATACTTTTTTACCATATACAATTTGCAACATTTTTTATTTCTGACGTTTTAAAACTGCCTAATATCGTTTGATCCTTTAAAATTCATAAGGTTTAGAGAACTCTTCTAAAATCATAGTTGTGTAACTATATGGTAAAAATATTGAGCTTCCATGATTTGTTGATTCATATTGAAAAACATTCATTGCCTATAACAGTATTTTCAAGTCATTACTGATATCTTTTCCAAGTAAATTTGAATATTTTGCTGGTGAAATTGAATGGCATAATATCACAAGACTTAAAATACCACCAAATGAGTCAAATGGTAAACCATAATTAGGACTATCATATCGATTTCTTAAGCTTATGGAACTTGGTTTTGACATCAACCAGTTAGTGTTACAAATTTTATTTTTATTCCTGAAGCAACAGACACTGGTTAACAGTTCAGCTCAATCTGAGTAGTGTAATTAAGCAACTTAACATTAAGGACGGTTTAAATCGCTGCTGTCTGGCATAAATTCCATGTCAATGAATATTAGATTTACTGTTAAAAGTAAAAACACATGGCCAAAAATTATGGATAATTCTGAATTCTTATCAAACAATGTCGCCTGATCTCGATCCGATAGAGCATGCTTAGGATGCTCCCAAACGTCACATTATAGACTGCAAAGGCAAAGATGTGCAAATGGGACTCATTGCCACAGAAACTCCAATGGCATTGTGGAAAACATGTTTGCATTGTGAGGCCTGGATTTGAGTCTGGCCAATGTATTCCCTATTAGGTTGCTCCGCAAGAAAATTGTTTTTTTTTTCACAATAACTGAAACCTATAATGTGTTCACCTAAGCATTCTTTTTTTCATTTCTTTATTAGTTCCCCGTAGCGCCACGAGGCATTTCAGTGTTCTTGTTTTATTCCACATAGCTTATGGAATATTCATTGTTATATAAGGTACTTTGGTGCTGCTACTTTTGCACAGAATACATCTGGGTAGGTATTTAATTAACGTCGCACTAGAGCAACTCAACGGGCTCTTGGCGACGGTCCGGGATCAGTCCCTATGGGAAAAATTCGAGGCCAACACCTGGTAATTTTGAACCACGGTCAGATGACGAGAACAACACCTGAGCTGGCACCCCACGCCAAAGTGTGGACATTTGACACCACGACAGATTTAACGTGCACCAGCCCCCGTGTAGGCGACGGTCTTTGTGTGGACCTAGTTTAGAACTCGCAAACCTCCGGTTGCTCTTCCAATTGTAGACCCGATTCATCTCGGATTGCATTATCCTTAGTTGTAGACATGTGGGTAGTTGAAGGTATTTTCAAGTTTTTATTGTTATAGACGGGGATGGTAATTGAAGTCAATATGAAGTATTCCTGTATTTCTATCCACATCTCTTGCTTTTAGAACGAAGGAACTCAAGTCTAAATTTCAATTCTTAAAAATACTCCAGTAAGGTTTAAACAGCTGATGGTGTAATAAATTCGTGACGCATTTCGCTGATACCATTGTGTAGTGCCGCTGATTAGGGGTGTAAATACAAATTATCTAGGATTTTCCTATCTAGCCTTTCTTTGATATAAACTCCAGGATAAATCAATGTGCCGCTCAAGAGTTTTGTAATAATCTTCCAGATTTACGAAATGCTCTTATCTGATAATGTAACGCGAAATGCCAACTTGAGAAGATGAATAAGATAGAGAAGTTTAGATTAGGAATTGGATTTTATGTTTTGTGCATTCATGAAACAAAATGGCATCTTTGTTTTATAAATTTTAACCAAAATCCTTAAAAGATGATAATCAAAATTGTATTTGTAAATTTAATTCATTGCAGATTTAAAGGGTCATACTTAACCTTTTTGCCAATGATAGGTTAATTTAAAATCTGCTCCTTTTCCTGATTTCAAAAGGTCTGTCAGGCCACATTCATCTAAATTACTTATTGTGCTGTCTTCTTTTTTTTACATAAAATTCATCACACACTAAGCTAATCTGTAATTTTAACGCATTTTAAAAATGTTTTTAGTTAAAAGTATTTTAACAAATGTTTAAAAAATACTATTTTCGCTACAAAACTCAAAATTTGCCACCGTTAAATATGCCCTCTAAAAGTCTATTTAAAAATATGGCGCATCATATTTAAAATAAGATAAAGAGGATATCTGCAATCATTCTTACTTTGCTTATAGTTTGACAGTAAAGTACTGGTTGCCTGGGTTTTACAGCACAAGGGCCATATTTGGCCAAGCTGTTCCAAAGAGCGTCAAATACATAAGGAAAGCTTTACTGGCACAGAAGATATATACACCCAGGGAGAAATTGAACCTCCTCCGCCTAAAACTCGTTAGCGCAGTGAGCAAACCCACCAAGCCACTGCGACTCCTGTAAGTAATGGGACCATATAATATAAAATACACCCCAAACTGGTAATTCAACTTGAAACCTACAGCGTCCGCAATAGCTTCGTGACAATCCTACTAAGTCACGGATATTTGTGTGGAAATGTCCTCAGGCATCATAATACAGAAATTTTGCCATTCATTTTAACTAACACCAGCAGACATCCTGGTACTAACCCGTTGTAATAGGGGTGGTCAGAGCGTTACAAATCTCAACCTTTACCCCAGATTAATCATTGGTGTCCACCAAATCAGATTTGGGTCTCTAGGCCAGAACTACCGTCGATTTGGAGTAATCATTTTTGTTAAACAAGGGCCCGATTGCCTGTCTTTATTAGATACTGACCGCTATTTATATGTCGACATCAAAAGATCATGAAATTCCAAGTAGCCTACCCGATGTCGGCTATCCTTCAGTCTACAGCTATCCTTGCTAGTGCTCTAAACTGCTTGGCCACTGTGCGACTATGCATCTAATGTAATAAAAACAATTTAGGGATCCAATTTTTAAAGATATTTAGGATTGACTAATACTATTTCCTAATACTTCCCAGTACCCATGTGTCTGAGATGATCTACCCAGAATTAATTTATGGAAAGCACATGCACAATACAATTTTCAAAACTTGTTTGTGTTGTAAAAGAAATAGTTCTATAGAAATTTAAAATCCTCTTACAAATGTTGCAAAATCAGCCCGCAGAAGAGAACAATTCTTTCTTTTTGCATCAGAAGTATTATTTTAGAAATTGGCTTCCTTTCATTCGTGCACCTTAAATAAAATTGATTATTTAACCTATTATTCACAGCAAGAAAAATTACATGTTAATCCTTGCATAGATAAATCAGAGTACATTCTGACTTGTAAAGTTAACAAATGTTAAAACCTACAAATGGTCATTTTCGTCGTGAAAATGTCTATTAAGCATATGTGAATGGAGCTTGTGTGAAGATTGTCTGCTCCAAATTAATAAAAATTCAATTCCCAAGACAAAATCTTCAGTCTGAAGAAGAAAACGGGCTCTCGATAATTTTTGCTTTCGAATTTGGAAAAGTATTTATGTAATAAAACGAATTCGTAACAACTCAACGAATAAATAAAGAAAATATGTGTCCCAAATGTTATGTATCTGGCAACAGCCAGATTAGAGAACCTTCCAAGCTGTGTGACGCGCGCGTGCTTTTTTACCTTTTTGGGTTCCGTAATTTCGTATTGTACATGTTCGGTGTAGTTGTTGTTATGCTCGTTCGTGCCTGTGTATCTTAATGCTAATAAATGTTCTTTGCGTGTATGTAAAACGAATCGTATCGTCTCTCGGTCTACCTGGCATACATGACAAAAGAGTTGGCGACGAGGATGGGATCTTCGAACATTAATTTTGAATCTTATGATGCGTCTGTGGAAGACTGGTCCAGTTATGTGGAACGTTTAGAATCTTACTTCGTTGTTAATGGGATCGAAGATAAAAATGAAAGTCCCTGCTATTTTAAGCCTTATGGGAGCAATAACGTATAAATTGTTAAAGAATCTGGCCACTCCGAACATTCCTTCTGAATTGACTTATCAAGATATCGTAAAATTACTTTCGGAACATTTGAATCCTAAACCACTAGAGATGAAAGAACGGTTTCGTTTCTACAAGAGGAAGCAATTTGAAGGTGAGTCCATTGCAAATTATTGTGCCGAATTACAAAAACTGTCGATACACTGTAACTTTGGGAACAATTTAAGTACGATGCTTCGTGATAAATTGGTGATGGGTCTCAACAACGAAAATATACAGAAAAAGCTGTTAGCAGAGGATAAGTTAACATACGAAAAAGCTAAGAGCATTGCATTCGCAATGGAATCTGCTCAGAGAGATGTGTGTGAAATTCAGAATCAAATGGTATCGATAAAAAAATTACATAGTTCGCAAGATAAAACTATCAAAAAAGATTTTTCTAAATTTAAGAAATCTGAACCTACAAAGAAGTTTGATAAATCTCGGAAATGTTACAGATGTGATAGTACTCAACATTTAGCTCACGAATGTAAGCACAAGAACACTCAGTGTAGGAATTGCTTAAAGAACGGGCATTTGGCAAAAGTCTGCCGCTCAAAATGTAACGAAACAGTTAAACAAATAGAATCTTGTTCTGAAACTGTACCAGTTAATAGCGTTAAATCACCACGACATGCAAGGGATAAGATTTTATTAGAAATTTTTGTTGAAGGGAAAAAATGTTTATTTGAATTAGATACTGGAGCTGCTATTAGTTGTATGAATGTGAATGAATTTAAGAAACTTTGTCCGGATGTAGCCATTAAGCCTACCAAATTATTGCTTAGGAATTTCGATAATTCTATGATAACATCAGCTGGCCAAGCAGTGGTGCAAATTCAATACAAAGATCAAATTAATACAGAAACTATTTATTTGGTACATGCAAAAGTAAACGCAGTTTTTGGTCGTGAATGGTTGAGAAATTTCCAATTAGACTGGAGCTCAATTAAAGCAGTTCGGGTTGAAAATTGTAATTCTCGAACCAATAAATTAAATATCTTGCTTCAAAAGTATGAGAAAATTTTTTCTCCGGGTATCGGGAAACTGGAAAAGTTTTGTTGCCGTCTTCAAATGAAACCTAATTACAAACCGGTATTTTTTAAACCTCGACCAGTACCATTTGCTTTAAAAGAAAGAATAGAAACTGAACTTAATAGGTTAGTTGCAGAAGACATCATTGAGCCGGTGACATATAGTGATTGGGCTACACCAATTGTTCCTGTTATCAAACAGAATGGGAACCTACGAATCTGTGGTGATTATAAGGTGACTATCAACCCGGGACTAAAAATTGAGCAGTATCCTTTACCCCGTATCGAGGACATTTTTGCTGAACTGTCAGGAGGGGAGTTCTTTACTAAAATCGACTTATCTGAGGCATACCTTCAAATGTTAGTTGATGAGCAGGACCGACATCTATTGACGATCAATACTCACAAGGGTTTGTTCCGTTACAAGAGAATGAATTATGGTATAGCCTTAGCTCCGGCAGTGTGGCAGAGAGCCATTGAACAAGTTTTATCAGGCATCGCGGGGGTACACGTATTTTTAGACGATATTACCGTAACGGGGAGAAATGATCAAGAGCATTTTGAAAGGTTAGAATTAGTACTACAGAGACTAGAAGAATATGGTCTCAGAGTAAATAAGCGGAAAAGTGAATTTTTTAAGAAATCTGTGAATTATTATTGTGGTCATACAATTGATAAATTCGGCCTCCACAAAACACAAGAAAAAATCGATGCAATTACGAAGGTACCAGTTCCAAAAACTGTATCTGATTTGAAGAGTTTTTTGGGTTTAGTCAATTACTACGGAAAATTTATTCCCAACTTATCTACTCGTGTCGCTCCTATCAATAATTTACTGCAGAAAGGTACTAAATTTTTGTGGACTGCAGAATGTGAAAAAGCTTTCAAGGCATTGAAACAAGAAATTGCTTCAGACCGAATTTTATGCCATTATGATCCTAAGTTACCTCTTGTATTACAAACTGATGCATCACCAGTTGGAATAGGAGCAGTTTTAAGTCACATTATGCCAGATGGTTCAGAAAAACCAGCAATGTTTGCATCAAGGTCATTGACTAAAACGGAACGTAATTATTCGCAGATAGACAAGGAAGCATTGAGTATCGTATGGGGAGTAAAGAGATTTTATCAATATTTATTTGGTCGACATTTTGATCTCGTAACCGATCATAAACCCCTAGTATCAATTTTCGCACCTAATCGTAGTTTACCATGTCTATCAGCAACACGAATGGTTCATTATGCACTTTTTCTCCGAGCATTCAGTTATACAATCAAGTATCGAAACACTAAGAATCATGGCAATGCCGATGCACTTTCACGGTTACCACTAGCAGTTGACAAGGACTGTGAGTACTTGACTGAAGCAGACGTGACAAATATTTCGCAAGTTGAATTAATGCCTGTTACAGCAACTGACATAGCTAGAGCTACTAAAACTGATAGGAAATTGTTCGAACTGTATGAAAGTTTAAAATCTGGAACTGAATTACCTGTGCCTTGGAAAGGTAGAGAATCTGAATTTTCATTGCAAAATGGTTGCATAATGTATGGTCATAGAGTATGCATTCCTGAAAAGTACCAGAATCAAGTTTTGGAAGAACTTCATGTTGGACATCCTGGAATTGTCAAAATGAAGGCCATAGCTAGAAGCTACTGCTATTGGCAAGGTATTGATGCCAGTATAGATCAATTTTGTTCAGAACTGTTCAGCTTGTATCGCAACGAGGAACGAACCAGCAAGGATAAATCGACATCCGTGGGAATGGCCAAATGGACCTTGGCAAAGGATACACGTTGACTACGCTGGTCCTTTTATGGGGAAAATGTTTTTTGTAGTCTCTGATGCATATTCGAAGTGGATAGAAGTCATTCCGATGAAAAATATTACAGCTAGTTTTACAATTCATCATCTTCGTATTCTTTTTGCTCATTATGGAATTCCCTTAACTTTGGTTAGTGATAACGGCGCAAGTTTTACTAGTTACGAATTTCGACATTTTTTGAAACTGAATAATATTAAACATATAACTTCAGCACCGTACCATCCTGCTACGAACGGACAGGCAGAAAGAATAGTGCAGTTATTCAAAGCTTCGTTGAAATCGAGTAGAGGTGATTCTGGAGATCTAAATGTGAAATTACAAAGATTTTTATTACAGTATAGAATAACTCCACATTCTCTCACGGGAGAAACTCCGAGTGCCTTGTTTTTGAAGAGATTGTAAAGACTTCAGACTAAGATAGATGGCGCTCTTGCGCATGCCCAGAAGGACTTTGAGAAAGGAAAGAGTTAAGAACGAGTGTGGCGAGAGACGTGTGGGTTGTGTTTTTTGGAGAGTGATCGAGACTGTGTGAGATGTTTCGTTTTTGATATTTACTACCTTTATTATTTTGTGTTGTGTGTCGTGCCTGTACTGTGTCCTGTGAGTTCATTAAAATGGTTTGAACCAAAAAAGGAGTATTCCTTGTGATGATAATTTAAAATTTTGAGCAAGTCAGTACAGACGACGAAGAAATGGTGGCAGCCGTTTGGATACGATCCTGGTGTTACGGATATCTCCAGTGCAAATTATTGGGTGAGTACCAGATTTCATTAGCAACAGTGCCTTTTTAATTGTAATTTGTAAAGTTTTGCATGTTGAGTTTTGGTTCATTGAAGAATCGTTGTTTTGGTTTCATGCAGTTTTGGTTTTGTAAAAGGCAGTTGTAATATGCAAAAATGCTCTCTTATTTTAACTAGGCTGATATAGTTAAAATTTTGTTTGGTAAAATAGAGTGGTAATTTTGAAAAAGTGTTCTTATTTTAACTAGGTTGATATAGTTAAAATTTTGTCTGATTTTGAAAGGCAAATTTATTCTGTTGATTTGCAAAACTATTCTTATTTTAGCTAGACTGATATAGTTAAAATTTTGTTTGATTGTAAAAAAAAGAAAATTTAGGACACTCATGTGGTATATATAAAAAAAGAATTTTCTGTTCTGAATGGTTAGAATTAGAACTATTCAAATGGTCAGTTTGAGTTTTGTTTTCTGAGAAAAGAGAATTATTTTAAAATTTTAAATTGAGATAGCCTAGTTTGTTTTGTGTTCTTTTGTATGATGCTATCTGATGACAATTGAAGTGTTGTTAAAATTTGATTTGATTCTGTTGTATGATTCAAAATAGAATTACAAATTTGGTGTAGAAGTATATAGTTTGAATTACAAGTATAATTCTTTTTGATGAGTGTTGTCAACAGCACCAAATGCCTAGAATTTTCAATATTTAGTGCGTCTTGGGTTATTTTGCTTTGGAAAATATTTTGTTATATTTCTGAATGAATCGGAAATTCATTTAAAAGAGTTTTGGAGTGTTTTGAAATTGTCATTTTCATTTGTTGCTCATTTAAATGACTAAGAAACCCCTTAGAATTGTTTATTTATTTTGCGGAATTTTGAATGTCTAACTTGTGTACTTAAGGAAATTTTTGTTAGTAATTTGAAATTGCTTTGTGTAACTAATTTGGCAAATGTGAGACCATTTTGTGTTCAGAAAAAGAACTCGAAAAAAAAAATCCGAAAGTGTGGATTTGAATTATTCACTTCCTGTGTTCGTTGACGGAAAAAAAAAAAGGAAAAGAATGATATTCTGTTTTATATTTTTGTGTGTGCATTTATGCTTCTGAGTGTGAATCAATTGTTCATAGAGAAAAGGGAATTCTTTTGAACTGCAATACCTTTTCTTGATTAGACAGGAAAGTTGAGTTTATATTCTGAATAGTATTTTAATTGTAGTATTATTTTCAAAACAGCTGTTCTTTAGTTGAACTTTTCTTTAACTGTTTATTTTCTTCTCAATTTGAAAACATCTTTAAAAAAAGATATTGTTTTAATGAATGAAAATTTTAATTTGTTTATGTGTTCGAAAATTATTTCTATTGATTTTTGGTTGTTCGGTAAGAAAGTTGTAAAACGTAGAATTAGCGAATTTAATTCTTTGATAAAGTCTTGTGAATTCTGTTGGAATTTAATACCTTAATAGAGGTTTTTGATAGTGTTTCCCCTGGCCCTTAATCATGGCATTTCTTGCAATTGGTAGAAAGCAGGACTTAATTGCTGTTGCGGAAGAAATTGGTGAGAAGGTACCAGCTTCGTGCAAGGTTGCAGATATTAAACAAATAATTTTAAAAAGCCCAAATTTCGATCGGGAGGAGGTAACGATAATAATGGAACGAGTCATAAAGGATAGACTGGAAGAGGAAGAATTTGCTAAGCAAGAAAAAATTCATGAGGAAGAATTAGCTAGACAAGAAAAAATTCGTGAGGAAGAATTACAAGAGCGGGAAAGGGTCAGACAACATGAACTCGAAATTAAAAAACTAGAAATGGCTCAGAAGGAATTTCGCCGGTCTGAAGAGGAATCTGAAAATGGGGCGGATAGAAACAGAAAAATCCAACTTACCCAAATCACTCCCAAATTCGACGAAAAAGGGGATGAAATGGGATTGTATTTGATCAATTTCGAACGGAAAGCAGAGATGGCTCGAGTGCCGAAGGAGGACTGGGTGGCTTATTTGCTGGCCGTTTTGCCAGCCGAGTTATCTAACATGCTTGCCCGAGAACCTCCTGAAGTGGCCAACAATTATGATGTTGTGAAAGATCTCATTCTGAAACGATACAAAATGAACGCTGAAAAATTGAAACAGTGTTTCTACAGACATCAGAAAACAGCAGAGAAAACATGGAGAAATTATGCTCATGAACTGTACAGCTACTTCACTGAATGGCTTGCTGAATTGGAAATTGAAACCTTTCAGCAACTAAAAGATTTAATCGTTGCCGAGCAATTGAAGTATCGTGTACCAGATCAAATCAAGGAGCATTTTCTTGACAAATGGATGAAGTTGAAGACACCTTTTGAATTGGCAGAAGTGATCGAGGAGTACGAAACCATCAGGCAGAGTTTCAGGAAGAAGAAATTTCCAAAGAAGTATGGCTATCAAGGTTCAAAGGGACATTTTAGTGGAAGTAGACCCAAAGTACCATTCATGTATGACAAGAACAAACATCCGGTCAAAACCGAACCCGCAAGCAATGAAAACCGTGAAAGAGAGTTTGAAAAGAGAAGACAGCTCCGATGCTATGAATGCGGTTCGTTATCACATCTGAGACCCCAATGCCCAAAGCTCAAGAGATCTGAAGTAGTAGCTGCCAATGAAGTCTTTGGAAGACACGTGCCTGAGTTGATGTCTCCTTATACTAGTGCTGGGACAGTAAATGGAGCCCAAATGTCTATCTTGAGAGATACTGGTGCCAGCATCGATCTTATTCCCAGAAAATTTATCAAACCACATATGTACACAGGTGAGCATGTGTGGCTCGCTTCTCCATTAGTAGACAGCCCGGTCTGCTTGCCCATTGCAGAAGTTGATTTGAACTGCGAATTGGGACATGTCCTTACGAAAGCTGCTGTAAGAGACAGTTTTCTGGATCAAGAGCATTACCTACTAAGTAACAAAACCGTTGCTCTGATCGAGAGTATGAAAAAAGATAAGGAGCTGGAGATCCAAGTTATTAATGCAGTTCAGACGAGAGCTCAGAAAAGTCTTTTGACAGCCGAAGTTGAAGAGTATCCAGTTGAGTCGAGTCCTGGAGAAGAGAATGACAGTACCGTGTTAACAGAGGAAGACGGAGAGGTATTGCCTATGGCGGAAGAAGCCTCACTTCCAGATCTGATTAAAGCCTCACGGAATGATTTTGTCGAAGAGCAGCGCAAGAGTAAAGAGTTGAAACCACTTTTCCTAGAAGCTGAGGAGTTAGCAAAGGAAACCAAGTATGCAATCGTTAATCAAATGCTGTTCTATCTGAAAAGTGACAAGGATGGTACACAGAGAAAACTGCTGATTGTTCCAGAGAAGTTTCGGGACCAATTAAAGAAACTTTCTCATGAAGGAACAGCGGCTCACTTAGGAGTGACCAAGACTAAAGATGCTCTTTTTAAAACTTTTTTTTGGCCGAATTGTTACAAAGATGTTGAAGAATTTGTCAGATCTTGGGACCAATGTCAGCGAGTCGGGAAACCTCGGGATAAGAAGAAGGCACCCATGAAGATCGTTCCTGTCATCTCGGAGATCTTCACAAAGATTAATGTGGATGCTTGTGGTCCTTTACCTACTACACCATCTGGAAACCGGTATCTCATCACTGCAATTTGCATGTCTTCCAAATATCCCGATGCAGTTCCTGTCCCAAATCTTAGTTCTTCAACCGTGGTCGATAGTTTCCTGCAAATCTTTAGTCGGATGGGTTTCCCGAGGGAGCTGCAAAGCGATCAAGGAACGCCGTTTACAAGTGCACTCACAACGGAGTTCCTGGAGAAATTTGGAGTTAAAGTAGTGCGAAGTTCCGTACATCATCCCCAGAGCAATCCTGTGGAGAGACTACATAGAACTTTGAAGAGAATTCTTCGAGTCCTGTGTCTGGAGTCAGGACCTGATTGGGAGAAAATCTTGCCTCATGCCCTGTTTGCTCTACGAGTTGTTACTCATGACAGTACTGGATATACTGAGCTGGTTCATGGACAGAATTTGAGGACTCCCATGACTCTACTGTACGAGAACTTGACGGAAAGCGAGGAAGAGAAGACTAGCGTAGTATCATATGTCTTCAAGCTACTAAACCGCATGAAAAGGTGTCAAGAATTAGCCGTCCAAAACATGGAGAACGCCAAAGACAAACAAAAACTATGGTATGATCGCAAGGCTGTGAAGCGTAAATTTTGTGAAGGCGACCTTGTGCTGGTTGTCGCTACATCTAGGCCTAACAAAATGGCAGTTCATTGGATCGGCCCAGGGAAAGTCGTTAAACAGCTTTCCGAAACCAACTACATTGTGCAGTTTCCAGAAAAAGACGAATCCCATGTGTACCATGTGAACATGCTCAAGCCATATTTCCAGAGACCCGAAAATGTGAATTTAATCTGTCTAAAAGAGATTAGGAACTGTGACAACGAGGAGGACATTCCAAGTCTCGAGCAGAAGCCTGAAGTCTCGGAAATAACACAAATTTGGCAAGACATAGAACAAAATGGTCGCTTGTCAGAAGATCAGAAGGAGCAGCTGAGAGAGTTGCTATCAAAATACTCTAGCTCATTCTCAAACCAGCCGGGGTGTACTGATCTTACTGAACATGACATTGAGCTTGAATCTGAGAGGCCCATCTGTGCCAAACCTTACAAGATGTCTCCACGCCAAACAGAAATTTTGAAGATGGAAGTGGAGAAGATGCTGTCGCTCAAAGTCATTGAGCCAGGAGAATCTGATTTTACTTCTCCTCTTATTCTGGTAGAAGTACCAGGAAAGGATGCAAGACCGTGCATCGACTATCGAAGACTCAACAAGGTCACTAGAACCCAGTACTTTCCTCTGCCAAACATTGAGCAGCTTGTTGAAAAAGTGTCAGCTGCCAAGTATATCACCGTTCTAGATTTGACCCGAGGTTATTGGCAAATACCTCTGAGTAAACGAGCCCAAAGATATTCAGCTTTTGTAACCAGTTTTGGGACATTTCGACCGTTGAGATTGCCATTCGGTTTGAAAAATGCCCCTTATGATTTTAGTCGTTTGATGGCCGAACTGTTGAAAGACTGTGGAGAATTTGCATGCCCTTACTTGGATGATGTAGCCATCTATTCCCTAAGTTGGGAAGATCATTTACAACATTTGAAAACCGTCTTAGAAAAGATGAATGCAGCTCATCTGCACATCAAGCCTTCTAAGTGCCAGTTTGCTCGTGCGTACGTAAAGTATCTTGGGCACTTGGTTGGTCAGGGCCAGAGAACACCTGGAGAATTGAAGATCCAAACTGTAAAGGACTTTCCGACCCCTGCGACTAAGACGCAGATCCGATCTTTCTTAGGACTTGCGGGGTATTATCGAAAATACATTCCTGACTTTTCAGTCCTCTCAGCACCAATTACAGATCTGCTGAAAGGAAAAAATCGTCGTGCTGCTGTCATATGGACTGATGCTTGTCAAGAGGCGTTTGACAATTTAAAGAAACGGTTGTCGGAGAATCCGGTGTTGTACAGTCCAGATTTCTCGAGACAGTTTCTCGTCCAATGTGACGCGTCAAATCTTGGGATTGGCATCGTTTTGTCCCAAATTAATGACATTGGTGAGGAACATCCTGTCATGTACTTGAGTCGGAAGTTCTCAAATGCAGAACAAAAGTACAGTACCATCGAGAGAGAGTGCGCAGCTATCGTGTTCGCCATCCAAAAGCTGCGATGTTATTTGGATGGACACCAGAAGTTCATCATCCAGACGGACCATAATCCCCTTGTTTGGCTGGACAAAAATACGGGAACCAACCCTAGACTTTTACGTTGGGCTTTGATCCTGCAGCCATTCAATTATGAGGTTGTCCATAAGAGGGGGAAACAGCATCAAAATGCTGATTCATTAAGTCGCATCCCATAAACCTCATATCCTTTTATTTTATATTAGTAAGTTTATTGTTTATTTTGATATTTGTATTATGTGTGAAAATTTTAAATTTTTCTTATCATTAGTGTAAATTGTTTTCCTAAATTTTTAATAAGTATATAATTTTTTGTATAATATTTTTGAGTTCAAGGCACTGATTGCTATAATCTGGTACATGTGCAGTGTATTTTGTGTACTTGAACTCTTGAACTTTTCCAATGACTGCACCTATCTGGAGACTTTTTCAGGCAGTGGAGTCATCAAAACTTTTCCCTCATTCTTCGAGAAAAGTTTCCTCCTTGTGGGGAGGAGTTTATAAGTCTGTAAAGACTTCAGACTAAGATAGATGGCGCTCTTGCGCATGCCCAGAAGGACTTTGAGAAAGGAAAGAGTTAAGAACGAGTGTGGCGAGAGACGTGTGGGTTGTGTTTTTTGGAGAGTGATCGAGACTGTGTGAGATGTTTCGTTTTTGATATTTACTACCTTTATTATTTTGTGTTGTGTGTCGTGCCTGTACTGTGTTGTACTGACTTGCTCAAAATTTTAAATTATCATCACAAGGAATACTCCTTTTTTTTGGTTCAAACCATTTTAATGAACTCACAGGACACAGTACAGGCACGACACACAACACAAAATAATAAAGGTAGTAAATATCAAAAACGAAACATCTCAGTCTCGATCACTCTCCAAAAAACACAACCCACACGTCTCTCGCCACACTCGTTCTCAACTCTTTCCTTTCTCAAAGTCCTTCTGGGCATGCGCAAGAGCGCCATCTATCTTAGTCTGAAGTCTTTACAGACTTATAAACTCCTCCCCACAAGGAGGAAACTTTTCTCGAAGAATGAGGGAAAAGTTTTGATGACTCCACTGCCTGAAAAAAGTCTCCAGAAAGGTGCAGTCATTGGAAAAGTTCAAGAGTTCAAGTACACAAAATACACTGCACATGTACCAGATTATAGCAATCAGTGCCTTGAACTCAAAAATATTATATAAAAAATTATATACGAGGTTTATGGGATGCGACTTAATGAATCAGCATTTTGATGCTGTTTCCCCCTCTTATGGACAACCTCATAATTTAATGGCTGCAGGATCAAAGCCCAATGTAAAAGTCTAGGGTTGGTTCCCGTATTTTTGTCCAGCCAAACAAGGGGATTATGGTCCGTCTGGATGATGAACTTCTGGTGTCCATCCAAATAACATCGCAGCTTTTGGATGGCGAACACGATAGCTGCGCACTCTCTCTCGATGGTACTGTACTTTTGTTCTGCATTTGAGAACTTCCGACTCAAGTACATGACAGGATGTTCCTCACCAATGTCATTAATTTGGGACAAAACGATGCCAATCCCAAGATTTGACGCGTCACATTGGACGAGAAACTGTCTCGAGAAATCTGGACTGTACAACACCGGATTCTCCGACAACCGTTTCTTTAAATTGTCAAACGCCTCTTGACAAGCATCAGTCCATATGACAGCAGCACGACGATTTTTTCCTTTCAGCAGATCTGTAATTGGTGCTGAGAGGACTGAAAAGTCAGGAATGTATTTTCGATAATACCCCGCAAGTCCTAAGAAAGATCGGATCTGCGTCTTAGTCGCAGGGGTCGGAAAGTCCTTTACAGTTTGGATCTTCAATTCTCCAGGTGTTCTCTGGCCCTGACCAACCAAGTGCCCAAGATACTTTACGTACGCACGAGCAAACTGGCACTTAGAAGGCTTGATGTGCAGATGAGCTGCATTCATCTTTTCTAAGACGGTTTTCAAATGTTGTAAATGATCTTCCCAACTTAGGGAATAGATGGCTACATCATCCAAGTAAGGGCATGCAAATTCTCCACAGTCTTTCAACAGTTCGGCCATCAAACGACTAAAATCATAAGGGGCATTTTTCAAACCGAATGGCAATCTCAACGGTCGAAATGTCCCAAAACTGGTTACAAAAGCTGAATATCTTTGGGCTCGTTTACTCAGAGGTATTTGCCAATAACCTCGGGTCAAATCTAGAACGGTGATATACTTGGCAGCTGACACTTTTTCAACAAGCTGCTCAATGTTTGGCAGAGGAAAGTACTGGGTTCTAGTGACCTTGTTGAGTCTTCGATAGTCGATGCACGGTCTTGCATCCTTTCCTGGTACTTCTACCAGAATAAGAGGAGAAGTAAAATCAGATTCTCCTGGCTCAATGACTTTGAGCGACAGCATCTTCTCCACTTCCATCTTCAAAATTTCTGTTTGGCGTGGAGACATCTTGTAAGGTTTGGCACAGATGGGCCTCTCAGATTCAAGCTCAATGTCATGTTCAGTAAGATCAGTACACCCCGGCTGGTTTGAGAATGAGCTAGAGTATTTTGATAGCAACTCTCTCAGCTGCTCCTTCTGATCTTCTGACAAGCGACCATTTTGTTCTATGTCTTGCCAAATTTGTGTTATTTCCGAGACTTCAGGCTTCTGCTCGAGACTTGGAATGTCCTCCTCGTTGTCACAGTTCCTAATCTCTTTTAGACAGATTAAATTCACATTTTCGGGTCTCTGGAAATATGGCTTGAGCATGTTCACATGGTACACATGGGATTCGTCTTTTTCTGGAAACTGCACAATGTAGTTGGTTTCGGAAAGCTGTTTAACGACTTTCCCTGGGCCGATCCAATGAACTGCCATTTTGTTAGGCCTAGATGTAGCGACAACCAGCACAAGGTCGCCTTCACAAAATTTACGCTTCACAGCCTTGCGATCATACCATAGTTTTTGTTTGTCTTTGGCGTTCTCCATGTTTTGGACGGCTAATTCTTGACACCTTTTCATGCGGTTTAGTAGCTTGAAGACATATGATACTACGCTAGTCTTCTCTTCCTCGCTTTCCGTCAAGTTCTCGTACAGTAGAGTCATGGGAGTCCTCAAATTCTGTCCATGAACCAGCTCAGTATATCCAGTACTGTCATGAGTAACAACTCGTAGAGCAAACAGGGCATGAGGCAAGATTTTCTCCCAATCAGGTCCTGACTCCAGACACAGGACTCGAAGAATTCTCTTCAAAGTTCTATGTAGTCTCTCCACAGGATTGCTCTGGGGATGATGTACGGAACTTCGCACTACTTTAACTCCAAATTTCTCCAGGAACTCCGTTGTGAGTGCACTTGTAAACGGCGTTCCTTGATCGCTTTGCAGCTCCCTCGGGAAACCCATCCGACTAAAGATTTGCAGGAAACTATCGACCACGGTTGAAGAACTAAGATTTGGGACAGGAACTGCATCGGGATATTTGGAAGACATGCAAATTGCAGTGATGAGATACCGGTTTCCAGATGGTGTAGTAGGTAAAGGACCACAAGCATCCACATTAATCTTTGTGAAGATCTCCGAGATGACAGGAACGATCTTCATGGGTGCCTTCTTCTTATCCCGAGGTTTCCCGACTCGCTGACATTGGTCACAAGATCTGACAAATTCTTCAACATCTTTGTAACAATTCGGCCAAAAAAAAGTTTTAAAAAGAGCATCTTTAGTCTTGGTCACTCCTAAGTGAGCCGCTGTTCCTTCATGAGAAAGTTTCTTTAATTGGTCCCGAAACTTCTCTGGAACAATCAGCAGTTTTCTCTGTGTACCATCCTTGTCACTTTTCAGATAGAACAGCATTTGATTAACGATTGCATACTTGGTTTCCTTTGCTAACTCCTCAGCTTCTAGGAAAAGTGGTTTCAACTCTTTACTCTTGCGCTGCTCTTCGACAAAATCATTCCGTGAGGCTTTAATCAGATCTGGAAGTGAGGCTTCTTCCGCCATAGGCAATACCTCTCCGTCTTCCTTTGTTAACACGGTACTGTCATTCTCTTCTCCAGGACTCGACTCAACTGGATACTCTTCAACTTCGGCTGTCAAAAGACTTTTCTGAGCTCTCGTCTGAACTGCATTAATAACTTGGATCTCCAGCTCCTTATCTTTTTTCATACTCTCGATCAGAGCAACGGTTTTGTTACTTAGTAGGTAATGCTCTTGATCCAGAAAACTGTCTCTTACAGCAGCTTTCGTAAGGACATGTCCCAATTCGCAGTTCAAATCAACTTCTGCAATGGGCAAGCAGACCGGGCTGTCTACTAATGGAGAAGCGAGCCACACATGCTCACCTGTGTACATATGTGGTTTGATAAATTTTCTGGGAATAAGATCGATGCTGGCACCAGTATCTCTCAAGATAGACATTTGGGCTCCATTTACTGTCCCAGCACTAGTATAAGGAGACATCAACTCAGGCACGTGTCTTCCAAAGACTTCATTGGCAGCTACTACTTCAGATCTCTTGAGCTTCGGGCATTGGGGTCTCAGATGTGATAACGAACCGCATTCATAGCATCGGAGCTGTCTTCTCTTTTCAAACTTTCTTTCACGGTTTTCGTTGCTTGCGGGTTCGGTTTTGATCGGATGTTTGTTCTTGTCATCCTTGAATGGTACTTTGGGTCTACTTCCACCAAAATGTCCCTTTGAACCTTGATAGCCATACTTCTTTGGAAATTCCTTCTTCCTGAAACTCTGCCTGATGGTTTCGTACTCCTCGATCACTTCTGCCAATTCAAAAGGTGTCTTCAACTTCATCCATTTGTCAAGAAAATGCTCCTTGATTTGATCTGGTACACGATACTTCAATTGCTCGGCAACGATTAAATCTTTTAGTTGCTGAAAGGTTTCAATTTCCAATTCAGCAAGCCATTCAGTGAAGTAGCTGTACAGTTCATGAGCATAATTTCTCCATGTTTTCTCTGCTGTTTTCTGATGTCTGTAGAAACACTGTTTCAATTTTTCAGCGTTCATTTTGTATCGTTTCAGAATGAGATCTTTCACAACATCATAATTGTTGGCCACTTCAGGAGGTTCTCGGGCAAGCATGTTAGATAACTCGGCTGGCAAAACGGCCAGCAAATAAGCCACCCAGTCCTCCTTCGGCACTCGAGCCATCTCTGCTTTCCGTTCGAAATTGATCAAATACAATCCCATTTCATCCCCTTTTTCGTCGAATTTGGGAGTGATTTGGGTAAGTTGGATTTTTCTGTTTCTATCCGCCCCATTTTCAGATCCTTCTTCAGACTGGCGAAATTCCTTCTGAGCCACTTCTAGTTTTTTAATTTCGAGCTCATGTTGTCTGACCCTTTCCCGCTCTTGTCGTTCTTCTTCACGAATTTTTTCTTGTCTAGCTAATTCTTCCTCATGAATTTTTTCTTGCTTAGCAAATTCTTCCTCTTCCAGTCTATCCTTTATGACTCGTTCCATTATTATCGTTACCTCCTCCCGATCGAAATTTGGGCTTTTTAAAATTATTTGTTTAATATCTGCAACCTTGCACGAAGCTGGTACCTTCTCACCAATTTCTTCCGCAACAGCAATTAAGTCCTGCTTTCTACCAATTGCAAGAAATGCCATGATTAAGGGCCAGGGGAAACACTATCAAAAACCTCTATTAAGGTATTAAATTCCAACAGAATTCACAAGACTTTATCAAAGAATTAAATTCGCTAATTCTACGTTACAACTTTCTTACCGAACAACCAAAAATCAATAGAAATAATTTTCGAACACATAAACAAATTAAAATTTTCATTCATTAAAACAATATCTTTTTTTAAAGATGTTTTCAAATTGAGAAGAAAATAAACAGTTAAAGAAAAGTTCAACTAAAGAACAGCTGTTTTGAAAATAATACTACAATTAAAATACAATTCAAATATAAACTCCTTTCCTGTCTAATCAAGAAAAGGTATTTTCAGTTCAAAAGAATTCCCTTTTCTCTATGAACAATTGATTCACACTCAGAAGCATAAATGCACACACATAAATATAAAACAGAATATCATTCTTTTCCTTTTCTTTTTTTTCGTCAACAAACACAGGAAGTGAATAATTCAAATCCACACTTTCAGATTATTTTTTTTTTTCGAGTTCTTTTTCTGAACACAAAATGGTCTCACATTTGCCAAATTAGTTACACAAAGCAATTTCAAATTACTAACAAAAATTTCCTTAAGTACACAAGTTAGACATTCAAAATTCCGCAAAATAAATAAACAATTCTAAGGGGTTTCTTAGTCATTTAAATGAGCAACAAATGAAAATGACAATTTCAAAACACTCCAAAACTCTTTTAAATGAATTTCCGATTCATTCAGAAATATAATAAAATATTTTCCAAAGCAAAATAACCCAAGACGCACTAAATATTGAAAATTCTTGGCATTTGGTGCTGTTGACAACACTCATCAAAAAGAATTATACTTGTAATTCAAACTATATACTTCTACACCAAATTTTTAATTCTATTTTGAATCATACAACAGAATCAAATCAAATTTTAACAACACTTCAATTGTCATCAGATAGCATCATACATAAGAACACAAAACAAACTAGGCTATCTCAATTTAAAATTTTAAAATAATTCTCTTTTCTCAGAAAACAAAACTCAAACTGACCATTTGAATAGTTCTAATTCTAACCATTCAGAACAGAAAATTCTTTTTTTATATATACCACATGAGTGTCCTAAATTTTCTTTTTTTTACAATCAAACAAAATTTTAACTATATCAGTCTAGCTAAAATAAGAATAGTTTTGCAAATCAACAGAATAAATTTGCCTTTCAAAATCAGACAAAATTTTAACTATATCAACCTAGTTAAAATAAGAACACTTTTCAAAATTACCACTCCATTTTACCAAACAAAATTTTAACTATATCAGCCTAGTTAAAATAAGAACACTTGCAAAATTGCAACTACCTTTCACCAAACAAAGTTTTAACTATATCAGCCTAGTTAAAATAAGAACACTTTTCGAAATTATCACTCCTTTTACCAAACAAAATTTTAACTATATCAGCCTAGTTAAAATAAGAGAGCATTTTTGCATATTACAACTGCCTTTTACAAAACCAAAACTGCATGAAACCAAAACAACGATTCTTCAATGAACCAAAACTCAACATGCAAAACTTTACAAATTACAATTAAAAGGCACTGTTGCTAATGAAATCTGGTACTCACCCAATAATTTGCACTGGAGATATCAGCAATACCAGGATCGTATCCAAACGGCTGCCACCATTTCTTCGTCGTCTGTACTGACTTGCTCAAAATTTTAAATTATCATCACAAGGAATACTCCTTTTTTTTGGTTCAAACCATTTTAATGAACTCACAGGACACAGTACAGGCACGACACACAACACAAAATAATAAAGGTAGTAAATATCAAAAACGAAACATCTCAGTCTCGATCACTCTCCAAAAAACACAACCCACACGTCTCTCGCCACACTCGTTCTCAACTCTTTCCTTTCTCAAAGTCCTTCTGGGCATGCGCAAGAGCGCCATCTATCTTAGTCTGAAGTCTTTACAGTGTCCTGTGAGTTCATTAAAATGGTTTGAACCAAAAAAGGAGTATTCCTTGTGATGATAATTTAAAATTTTGAGCAAGTCAGTACAAGATGTATTCGCACTAGGCTTGATCTTTTTAAACCAAATTTGAGAGACAAAGTTGTTCAGAAACAGAGTTCGAGACTTGACACAGAATCTATCTTGCGTGAGTTTCAGGAAGGGGAGAAAGTAGCCGTAAGAAATTATTCCGGACCTAACAAATGGAAAATTGGAACAATTATAAACCGAGATGGAACTTTGAGTTATAGCATACAAGTTGGAAATGAAATTTGGAAGAGACACGTAGATCAAATAAGGAAATGTGGGAAGTCGATTGAATTATTCCAAGCTGCTACTGAAATTCCAATTTACGATAAAGAATTGAATTTTCCAGATGAGCCAGTATCCGATGATGTTGCTGAATCGGAACCGCCTGCACCTGTACCTGAAGTTGTCCCTGAACCTAAAGATGTACCTGTACCTGCCACTCCAATTGATGATATACCACCTAAGCCTGTACCAGACGCTTCCGGAAAGCCGAAAACTGATGTGCCACTCCGACGCTCAAACCGAATCAGTAGACCTCCAAAGAGACTCGACCTGTGACTCTATATTTTGTCGGGAAGGAACTGTTATGTATCTGGCAACAGCCAGATTAGAGAACCTTCCAAGCTGTGTGACGCGCGCGTGCTTTTTTACCTTTTTGGGTTCCGTAATTTCGTATTGTACATGTTCGGTGTAGTTGTTGTTATGCTCGTTCGTGCCTGTGTATCTTAATGCTAATAAATGTTCTTTGCGTGTATGTAAAACGAATCGTATCGTCTCTCGGTCTACCTGGCATACATGACACCAAACTAGCTCAGGGATTGTGAGAATGAGTTTTGTAAGGTATTCGGTACGCTCGGTTCGAATAACCCGTACAACCGGTGCGATTTATTCGCGTTTACGAACAAGCCCTGAGATTGTGCTAGGTTTTATCATTTCAGAAGTTGGCGACCGAAAAGGGTAGATGTAAATGCTGTAATGCATCTCTACTCATGGTTTAGGCTCATTTTCAGATTGAATTTATCAAAAAAAATTGCCAATTACATGGCGAATGAGACTAAAAAAAATCCCTAATGGTTCGTAAATACAACTTCAGAACTGGTGAAACGGAGGTCATGTGACGGATTATTTTTGGTTTGCACTTCTTTCAGAGTTGCTTACGAACGCGCCCTATGTTTCGCGTGGACTAAAGTTTACATATGTAAGAATTTTCTTATTAAAATTGCTGATGGAAATAAAAAAACATGTCGGCAAAGAAAGTTTTAAAATAATGTGAATAAAAATTAATCATAAAAAAAAAAAAAAAATATTGGCGTGGTGTGGAAGTTTGGAGAGTGGGGTGCCAGCTCAGGTGTTGCCTCGTCATCTGACCGTGGTTCAAAATTACGTGGTGTTGTCCTCGGATCTTTCCCTTTGGGATTGATCCCGGACCGTCACCAATAGCCCATTGTGTAGCTCTAGTGTGACGTTAATGGAAATAAATAAATAACATAAAAAAATTAACTCGGAACTCCTTTGGACAAGATTGCTGGGAGGATTTTAAAATTGGGAACAATGTGTACATTTTCTCACGTGGTTTTCAACGAGTCTTCGATAAATTAAGGGGCAGGTTAAACGTTAACAATATGTTCCACAATTGGCGTCTTTTAGATCGGATTCTAGATCAGAGTTTATCGTTTGGTGCTGAAAGCGATAGCAGGATTACGAGTTGGCGAAACAATCAATCATCCATGGCCTATCACAAAGCGCCCTCGTGATTTTGCTTAAAGCAGCCCCTTACCATGTGGAGCTTACCACCTTTCTAGAGATAGATGTTCCCAAGGCCATCCGCATTTTCTCTCAGCAGAGCCATACTAAAGTTTCTGTGAGATAATTTTTCAATGTAAATTTGAACAAATAACTGGAGAAGAAAAATTGCTTTTGTTCTTGCTAATTTTTTGGGCCTTAATTTTTAAAACAGACGACATGCAGAAATATTACTTTTGCCCTCGATTCAATAGGCTAAATGTTCGAATCCCGGTGAAGGCACGGATGTTCGTAATAGTTCGGAAACCACTTCAAGCCATAGGTGCTGGTCTAATTTGATCTCGTGAAACAAAAATTGACCGTAGAGTGACACATTCTGGATCAAACTATGATAAAATTACATTTGAGTAATATACCAAAATAAAGCCACAAGTTATGAGAGAGGTTATCAAAACATTTGCCCCTTCTGTATTTAGCTTTCCAGAAAAAACCCTTACATAGGGACGTGAGATTCGTAAATTTGCTATTTGTGACATTCTCTACGGGGGTATTTCAATTAATGTCACACTGGAGCAACACAACGAGCTATTGGTGAAGGTCCGGGATCAATCCCAAAGGGAAAGACCCGAGACATTCTCTACGGAATTTGGTGTTTTATTCAGCTCTTAGCCCCGTCTTTTTAGCCATGAGTTCCACAAAGCCAATTTTTTTTTATCAAATGTCATTATATTTCTATGAAATTAAGAACATTTCCACGTTTTACCATTTAATGTCGAGGGCCGCGGTGGCCCGGTTGGAAGAGTAACGGACTAGCAACCGAAGGGTTGCGAGTTCGAATCCAGCCAAACACCGTCGTGTACAAAGGGGGCTGGTGCACGTTAAATCTGTCGTGGCCTCAAATGTCCTCACGTTGGCGTGGTGTGGAAGTTTGGAGAGTGGGGTGCCAGCTCAGGTGTTGCCTCGTCATCTGACCGTGGTTCAAAATTACGTGGTGTTGTCC
Source organism: Meta bourneti (assembly GCA_933210815.1). Lineage (NCBI taxonomy): Eukaryota > Metazoa > Arthropoda > Arachnida > Araneae > Tetragnathidae > Meta > Meta bourneti. The sequence goes on from OW119929.1 coordinate 88,671,909, forward strand.
TCGGATCTTTCCCTTTGGGATTGATCCCGGACCGTCACCAATAGCCCATTGTGTTGCTCCAGTGTGACGTTAATTGAAATTCCCCCCCCCCCCATTTTGTGTGTTGAATTTAGAGAACCCTTCAGGATTGAAATTTTCAAACTAATTGTAAACTTTTTTGCTCTTAAGCCTGTCTCTACCACAAAGTAACAAAGTATATAGCTACGTAGCTATTAATGCGTAGCTATTTACTCTGTGGTCTCTATTTTGTGAAATCAATAGGTATGAAAGCATCACAAAACTTTCTGGAATGCTGACTCATGACTGCTTGTAAAAACATTCTATAGAACAAGATAATGTAAATAATTTTATTACAAATATTTTGGGGGAAGGAGAATCACAACGTAATGTTTTCTAGAGACTTGAAATTTCTCAAAAGCGCATGTTGCCTTGTAGATCTCACCTTTTGTGTTATCTAATCAGTTGATTCATAGAATTTAGTAATCTTCCGAAGGATAAGATAAGACTCAGTTTTCTTACAAACTGGCCTCTACAACTGGCACAGCATTACTTTACCCCTCATCTTCAACAGTTTAGCGTCGTTTAAACATTTAGGTAAGAAATTTAAAAATCCTATTAACTTTAGAAAGAGAGAAGTATTGACAACAGTTACGTGAAATGCATTTATCTTAAACAAATAATTATGTTTAAAAGTGTAATATCATAAGATTAAAAATAGCCTGTTCTCTTTCTTCAGTGCGACATAAATTCCAATTACCCTTCCTTCATAACATTAAAAATTTTTGCACTACTGTGATATAGACCGTAAGAAAAACAACTGCGTAGTAGAACACGGACATATAAAATTGCTTCATGTTTTTAAAGTTTTACGAATTATTTTAAATTGAGTTAAACTTTACTGAATTTTATAAAATAAAATGGAATTGTTTTACCGCGTGCATAAATGAACTTGAAAAATCGTGTGGTTTTATTTTAAGGTTACTGATATTCTGCACGCTTGCTGTAATTTCTGTGAAGTTCTATTTTCAGATTTGTGTTAACATGATTTCCACTACTTTTCGTGAGGGAGAATTATGCGCTTGTATTAGGCAAGTAAATGAGTGCTTTTTCGGAATAATTTACAATTTTCTTTTCTTGTGTGTAATGTTCGTCAAAACATATCCATATTTATTCGACGAAACGTTTAGAAGCGGCGAATGTCCTCGTCGCATTACAACGCTGGCAACAGCGTGTCAGGGAGTTGAATAAGAGACAAGCAAGACAAGTGCATTTCAATGGTTATTATATGTAGTGTTAAATAATTTCCTTTTTCAAAGCACACTGGTTTAAAATCGCAAAAAAATTATATGTGGCCGGCATGTCGCAGCAGCAGGCCAAAACTTTTGAAATTTTGGAAGAGTAAAGACGGTCTGAAGAAAAAGAACAGGTTAGATTATTGAATTCCCATAGTTCGTGTTAACGGAAAAATCAATTACTTGACTCAAATGTAGTTGACAATATACTTGCCATATTTTATTACACGTGCTGATTTGAAATGTAGCAGATATCGTATTTTTCACAAAGGGCCAAAAGTGATGTTTTCTTGGCAGCTATCTTTATAACTAAGCGTAACCTGTGTTTAAACTTTTCGATGGTTTTGAAATGCTCGTGAAGTTTTTATTTGTATGTGTGCAAGAAGCGAAGTTTTAGTTTCTGTTTATAAATTACTACCGGTTTTGCTTCCCGAGCAATATGCGACAGAAAAGTTAAAAGCCACCTTTCAAATCCTCTTCCGGTCATCTAACTTATATGCAATCAACCAGGTTCAAGGGAATTTTTAGCGGGACTATTTTTAATAATCACATAAGATAAAAATGCTTTAAAAAACAATTTAACTTTGACGTGATGATTAACTACAGATATTTCGCCTGAATTAAAAATTTATTTTTGTTGCATCTTGGAAATACTTGAACCAAGAGCAAAAGGTAGTGTCATTATTAGGGCCTGGATTTTGTTAAACAGAAAAATGTTCAAAATAGCCAATAAAATGTGAAAAAATGACCTAAAAATTTAATTTTTGTGCTTTCGATTTGCAAAGCATTTTTTTTATCATACATACTTACATAGATGTATATAAATACATACTAATTGAAAATTTGAGTCTCAAAGTTTGTTTCATTGTTGTAAAAGTGGAAACTAACCACTTAACGATCAGAAATCAGTCTGAACAGACAAATAGAGTGCAATCATTGCAATAAATTTGTATTTATACTCGGGAGCTTAAGGGCGACATTATCGTACATTTTCCTAATATTTTTGGTGGAGTGGTACTCTTTCTAAGAACCTGTACCGGTAGGCAGACTACAATTTGGGATACTGCTTCATTTCAATTAACAATTCAAGGATCTAATAGTCTCCCTCTGTCAAAACTAGAAGAAAATACCTCTAGCTTACCCTCATTCTGGTGACGATTCAACATCTAATAGAAAAGCATATATAGGATTTGTTTTGTGTTGAAAGGTAGGGTTAAAGATTTATTCCAGAAACAGCTTATATATAATTTGTAATATGTTTTGTAGTAAAAATGGGATTATGACAAGAAAGTTTCAACAAATATTTTAAAATGTAGAACAGAATGAAAACTTGAAGATTCTAGAAATCCAAAAAATGACCTAAAAGGCTATCATCTTGAATCTGGAGGTTGCAAATGGAATTTCTATTGTCATTGTCCACGAAGTGCAAAAGTAAGGTGGACCGATCAAAAGAATATCAAAACCGATTTCCCACCTGACAAGGATGTCAAAGAATGTAACTATTGCACATTGTCATTCCTTGATGTAGGTGATCTGGTTAAACAGGGTTTCCCAGGCCTTACAAAGGCCAGAAGCCTTAATTACTTGAAATCCCCTAAAAATTTTAATAAACATTGGTTTACAAGGACAATCACTGCATAAAACCAAAAATCAATTATATTTGTCCAAGGTCAAGTGTCAAAAATCAAGGGCATATAATATTTATAAATTTGTTTGATGTTTCTAAAACTGGGTCTACCTGTGCATTTGCAGGTTAATCTATGTTGAATGTAGCCTTTAAAAGCCCCAATTTTTCTTTTGGCTTAAGAGTGGAAACCTTGTTGAATATGAGATGTATATTTCTGAAAGATAGAATATTTTTACTACAGGGGTGAATTCAGAGTAGGATTTATAAGGGGTCGGTTGACTCCCTTTCCCCGCTCTCTGGGTCACATCTTGGGTGTGTATGGGCTTCACGGACCTGAGGTACTCTAGTGATCGTTTCTTCTCCCATGGGGTTTACTGTCTTTAGTAAACATAGGAGTCGTGTGCTCTCTGGATACCCAAGCAATCTTTTGCTTTCATCCTACTACTCTGTTCCCCAATTCCTCTTTTTCTACTCATGGCATTTTTTACTTGACTTTGTCCTGTGTTTTGTAAGTTATTTTTAAGGAAATCATGATTTAAAACAAGCTTAAAAATGCTTTTTTTTCTTAATTAAAGTTTAATAATATTTGAAATAATCTTGGATAGGATGCAAGTTATTTTATACAAATAAGTTAAAAAATTTGCTTCTGCTCAGTAACCCCTCTTTTGTAACTGAAAATTAGTGACATCTTTACTTTGAGGACATTTGGGAGATAATATCAGTATGGTATGCAATGTCACCAATGCTAAATTGCAAATTTTTAACCTTTCTAGTACTCTAGCATTTGACCATTCTCATACAGGTTTTTGTTCTTTTTTATCCTATGCTTATCATTGTTTCAAAGATAGCAGATTTTGTTAGCAGTTAGAGTTAATTTTTCTGAACTTGGGAAGGTTGAGGGAATGAATGAGTCGATATTTTTCATAAAGTTTCTTAAAGGAATTGATCAAAAGTATTCTGTTATCTAAAATTAGGTTATTTTGTTTAAAATGTTATATTTTAAGTACAATTTGTCTTCCATTTGCTTATTCTCAAAAACTTATTTGTCTAATGTAGATAACAGAGTACACTTGAAACTAAATAACAAACTATGCAATTTAAAACAATTTATACATCAAATCTTGATTTGTTCTTCACTTTATATCCTGAATGTACACTTATGATAGTCTTTAAGTCTGGGTACTTGATTTAACCACTCAGCTATATTTATATATCATTATTTTACATTTAATTCCCACATATGATAAGGTATTTAAGTCGAATGACATAATTTCATTTTTCTTGTATTTTCTCTTTTAATCTCCATTTTCTTTTTAATTACCTTTTTTTGTTTATACTTTTTATCTCTATTTTTAATTATTTAATCCACATGCAAACGTAACTGGGAAACATAAATTAACTAGTGGGAAAGTATGTGTAATTCAAATGGATAAATCAACTGGATAAGCAAAAAAATCATAATTTTTTTGAAAAATCGGATATATTTGATTTAAATCAGATTTTTTAATTTCAATTGGATTTTGATGCTTTTAATGAATTCATTGGCCCCTATGAATTTAAACTTGTTGGAGGAGATATACCAATCAATGTAGTTTTGAGATATTGATGTATGTTGAACATTAATATACGATTGTTTAGAAATTATACCAGAGCAGTTTTTATAGCTTTACTATGCCACTTGAAATAAATGTAATATACTTTATGAATCCCTTCAAAATTATTCACAGGTCATTAATGTTTTGCTTTAAAATTAAAAACAAAAACATGTGAAATTAGTGTTTATTCCCTCTTAAATACTTATTTTCTAGTCTTCCTTTCTGTTATCATTCAAGTTTTCTCTACACTTGATGATTTTCTTTTTCGCTTTTTAAGTTTATCATTCAGATAGCAGTTCCAATTTTCGCAAACTGATTTAAGGAGTTTCCTAATGACTGAGAATTAAATCGGAAATCTAAGAATTAAAGAAAATGTAATAACTTTGAAAGAATGTATATGAAGGTGTATATTAAAAGTAACAAAAACTTTATTTGCTTTTCAGAAATATAGTTTAAATTGTGAATGTGGGAAAACAATCTGATGCTTTAATAGTTTGAACCAATTTTTACCAAAAAAGTAAAAGATTTGACCAAGTGCGCTTACACTGACTCTTCACTCTTGCTTTCAATCGAAATATCTATTAAACTATTTTAAGTAGATGTAAACAGGGAGCAACAAAATTGCTCAGTAGAAAGTCCAGTTTTTATACCAATAATTTGTTACTACATAGTCTAAGAATGTATATTGGATTAACCAGTGTTAAGATTAAGATTGTTTGGTTTTTAAAATATAGAGAGCTTAAATCTTGAAAAATAAAAATATCTAAGTGTATAATTTGCAATCCTTTAAAAAAACTACAATAATTCTTTGTATTTAAATTTTTTTATAATTTATTACATACTCAAGACTTGATAAATATTGATTTTCCTTCATATAACACTTAAAAATCTCATAACGAAATATATATCAGGTGTTATACTTTAAAAAATCAACCAATTTTCCAATTTATGAAGATGACAAATAGTGTACCACCAAGTCTGTATGGTTTCATTGAGAGTGTTAAAGTTTTTAAATATTTATCTTTGACTTAAATCTTATTTCTTGAAATTTTATTGATTGTGTATTTTTCATGTTGTGTATTGTGCTTTTTTAAATCGTTTTGTGCTTTCCCTTCTGTTGTAATTTCCTCCCACTGTCACGTAAATGGATTTTTTTCTGTATGACAGTATGAATGAATATGTAACTGGATTTCGAATGGGTTTTTTAGTTTTAAAATATAGGTTCTTGGAGGTTCGAATCTGACCTTTTATTAGTTGGAGAAATTCCAAGAAGCTTAAAAGTATGCTAAACTTTGCAGGTAGATTGTTCGATTTAAGATTTGCAGCATATGTGAAATTCATGGATGTTTTGTTTAGTTATTTATTTCTACACAAGGGCTAATTACACCAGATTTTATGGGAATCCCATTTACAGACACTTCCATGACTTATTTCTATTATGCATATTAGGCAAGCCTCACATTACTTCAACATCAATCCTACAACACTAAATTGGTTGAAATATGCATGCGCACTGACATGTTTTCTGTATAGAAACAGTACTCATTCGCATGCTGCTCCAGTGTGACGGCTTAGATATCCCAGGTCTCTTTTGCCGTAGTATGCGAAACAAATCAGACAGAAAACAACGAATGAACTATGCAAACTTTATTTAGGTGCTATTTTATGTAGTCATTACAGCTCCATCGAATTGGAACCACTTTATTTTTCTTGTTTTCAATTTTATAAACTATCAATAAGTAGACTGCAAAAGTCATCTGGGGGCATCCAGAAAAAAATAAATATTATGGCTTTCTTTAAAGGGTTCTTAAACCAAGACTGATTTTTGTTCATGTCTAATTCGTTTGAAAACTACATTGTTTCCATCCATATCTGACACTATAACCAAGTTGTTTTATTACTGATTAGTGAAACTGCATTTAACTTAACTGTTTTCAATTTGTAATTAATCTTTATTCATAACCATCTGTATTTGAGAAAACAGACTAGCACTTGGTGCAGCTTTTCATCGTAATTTTTCCTTTTTATCTGTTTAGTCTGACACCCGTACGTGTCTCAAGACCATATCGCCCAAAACCCAAACTGGCCAAGTATCATTAGTACAATCACCAACTATTTCTTGCAACTAATTTTACACCTCATCTGAGACACTACAAAAACTGCTGATGGGGGTCGTACATAAGGTGCTCTTTTCAACTTGTAAGTCGAATTTGGAATTAGACATGTTCGCGTTTGCTGATGTTTGGCATCTAATATATAAAATTTTTCAAACTTGTAAGGAAAACACGAATCAAAAGAAATTATGGCTGGAAAAAAAACAATTTTATACACACCTAAGAGCACTTTCTTTCAATGTAGTAGGGTCTGGTGGAGTAAAGTGGGTAGTTCATGCAAAAGCTACCTCATTAATTATAAACCCTGTTTTGATGGAAAGTAAAACTTACAACAATATATCCAAGTTCTTGAAAAAGTTTTTCAAACGAAAACATTTGCTGGTAACATCTAGAAGATCCTGGTGGCCTCTTATTTGTTTTGATTCAGTTATGTGGGTTGTAATTGTCTGGGAAACTTTCTATTTATGTATGTTCTAAAACTATTATATTTTTTGTTCTCTTGAGCTAGATAAAGGACTTGTTAACGGATTCCAATAAACAGGCAAGAAATTGCAACATTATTTTTTAATGATAGATGTTTTTAAATAAAGTGGGTATAGCTTGGAGCTTAGCGGCAACATTGATGAAACTTCTTTTGGGGTTCTTTTATACTAAAGATAAATTTAAAGGCCAGAAATGAATAGGTATATAATTATTCCATATTATACATGTATAGGTATAATATTATGGCTACTCAAATTACAAGTCGTGCATTACAGTCCTTACATGTTTAGGTTTCCATGCCACTGAAGATAACATGAAAAGGAATTTCAGTATCATGATGGTACAGGGAAAAACGACTTGAAAAATGTTTTTAAGGTCACACTAAAATAGCAGCTCATTTCCAAAATAGCCTCTTTACTCCATACCTTGGGATAAAGTGGGTATAAAAACAAGGGTATTAAAATAGCCACAACTAAAAAAATATAGATAAGATAAAAAAAAACATGCTGTATGTTGAATAATGCAATGTATATAATAGGTCGAGTCGTAAATAACTTCCGATAACCACCGGGACAAACGAGTTTTTGCTTTCACTAAATAGATAAGGGTTCAGTTAGTCTTGACAACTGGTTTGTGTGGTGCACGTTTCATTAAACTGCTGTTCATAACCCCTAAAATGGAGAGTGAAAAAGTGCATATTCGTCATGTGATGCTTTGGGAATTTAAACGAGGCAGTAGGTGCTAAGTGACAGCTGAAAAAATATGCAGTGTATACGTTGAAGGTCTAATAAGCGATTGGGCAGTTAGAAATTGGTTTGCCAAATTCCGTTCTGGAGATACGACTTTAAAGGTCGAACCGAGGGCGGGATGTCCTTCCGACTTTGACGACAACCTTTTAAAGGCAATATTGGAGCAAAATCCAATCAACAAGAGATATAGCAGGAAGGTTTAATACATCACAATCAACTGTTTGCTGCCACCTGGAAAAATTAGGGAAAGTCAGCAAGTTAGGAGTATGGGTACCTCACAATCTCGGTGAACGGAATAAAGAAGATCGCATGTCAATCGCCACAAGTCTGCTATCACAGGTAAAAATCAAGCCTTTTTTAGACAGGATTATAACAGGCGATGAAAAATGGGTTACCTATGACAATATCGTCCGTAAAAGAGTGGCTTGATAAGGATCAACCACCCCTACCAGATCTGAAAGCAAACATCCATGGAAAAAAGATTTTATTGTGTGTATGGTGGGATTGTCGAGGTATAATTCATCACCAGTTTTTGAAGTCAAATTTAACGATTACTGTGGATACATACGTTCAGCAGCTGCAAAGAGTGAAAGAAAAACTATGAAAAGCGTCCTGCACTCGTCAATCGCAAAAACATCATTCTTTTAAACGATAATGCAAGACCACATACAGCAAGGGCGACTCAAAAAAAATTCTTGAACTTGGATGGTCAGTTTTACTACACCCACCTTACTCCCTGGACCTTGCCCCAACAGACTATCACCTTTTCTGTTCTTTGCAAAACTTTTTGAATGGAAAAACCTTCAATTCAGAAGAGCAAGTCAGTCAGGCTGTCGAAAATTTCTTTCGGTCCAAACCAACCACATTTTACAAGGAAGGAATTGATAAGCTGCCAGGAAGATGGGAGAAGGTCATACATAATAGTGGTGAAAACATAATAAATTAATATAACTTTGTTATTTAATGAAAGCAAAATAAATGTCTGATAAAAAAGTTACTTATGACTCGACCTAATATAATGCAAAGAAACGCTTTCAATTTTAAATCAAACGCTTTATTCTTAGAATACGTTTTAAGTCAATATTTTTCCAATAAATGTTTTAAGAGAGCAATTTCATATATTTCTCTCTAATGCCTTTTATTTCAAAGGTTTTCACTATGGGAATATAATGGGTTCTGTTTTTCTGTTGTGCTATCGGAATTAATTTGCAATTATTTACTTTATTTTTAAAGCAGTGTGTAAAAATTTCTTAATAATTTTTTTAAAGTAAATATATTTTGCTTTGAAATTGATGTCTAAAAAATAAAATCAGAAAAATAATTTAATAGGATACAAAAGGTCATTTTTCAATAATTCTTCCCCATGAATAGAATCTCAAAATAGCATGAATATTTTGGTAATGGTTTTCTTTTTCAATTCCCTAAACAAGGTACTTCAATGAACTTTCACTAGAATCATGGCCCAATTATATTCCTGAAATTCAGGCCATGATGGTTTGCTGGCACTTTTCAATCTTTTCCTAAAAATACTAAGGTAGGCAGACTTTTAAGTGCAGAAGTGACAGAGCAATACTTCACTGTAATGCTCTCTGAGGGGAGCTTAAAGCCGACAGGCGAGAAAACTTGCTAATTAGAAATACAAGTACCACATTACTATCACCCTACTGTCGCTAATAAATCGCGAAATTAAGCATTTCTAGATTGTGATTCAATTTCGAAGTTATTCTTTACGCAATATATCTTTTCAGCTATTATACATGTGCATGCACAAAAAATATCATGGAATTAAATTTCATTTAAAAAGTCAAGCGAAACGTGCTTTATTAAAATTCTGTATTGAAAGCGATGGCCGTGTGTACATTACACAAAAAATAGTGCAGGATAGTTTCTTTTATTATAAATTCGTGAGAATTCGCATTCTGAAGTACCGAGAAACTGGAAATGGTTTTTAAATGTTTAAAAGCAGATTACTTGAGTGAAATCAACACATCAGTTGTAGACTCTTATAATTTAACTCTACTTGAGTTTAAGAATAAGGACATGAAAAGGTGTGAGACTTGCTACGCTTTTATTAGAAATCTGTGAACTCCCATTCTAACAGACCATAGGGATTTAAATTGATTTTTCCCGATGAGGGAAACATAATAATCAATTACTAACAAGATCATCCCATCCTTACATTGGACATTCTTAGAATTTTGGTATTGGGTTAGGGCACATACCCTATGCGACTACTCCTGGGCTAATCTTCTCACCATTTCTCCGATTATTTCTGGCTACCAGTCGAATGATGTGGTTTTGTATATAAGAGGGGCTGACTTAGGGACATGAGCTCAGTTGTTCACTCAAGAATCTCGTTCAAGCTTCTATTCCCCATAACCTGTAATTTACACAAACAGCAACACTGGGTCTTGGTATGTTTTAACTCATGTTGAAAATCTTATGAGGTTATCTGATCCGTAGACAGACTGAACTAACAGATGTACGTAGTTAGAAATTGACCCCCTACTTAACACATGATGATCATTTAACAATGCTTGTAAATAAGACGTTCGAGAAGCCTTTGTAAAGCAAGGATGACTGATTACCCTCCTCACTGGTAGAGGGGAAGAAAAACAGATTACTTTTTCGGGTGTACGTGCAGGGACAGTGCGTTTGGATGTAAAGTGCTCTGGAAATCAGCGTTAAGTGATTTTTATTTTTATCTAAACTATTTTACATTGCATATAACAAATTTGATGCTCATTTGTGAAGAGTTGAAATGAATGTCGCAGGAACTCCATACACATTACTAAACTACACTGCTGGCCACCGTAAATGCAACACCCTGAAGGAAGCATGCAAATAATATGAAATTTACAACATGCATTAGCGGAGGTGAGATATGCAAATGATTAGAATTTCAGCGCAGACGCACATCACGCGCGCCTGTGGCGCCACTTCAAAGCGCTATTTAAGGCTTGGAGATTTCGACGATTTCAAGTACGGCAATTGTGTTTTTCTTGTGGTTTTTTCAAAAAAACGATCAATTATGCCTCGTAGAAAACAGCGATCATCTTTTGATCAAGTATCCGAGTTCGACAGAGGAAGGATAGTGGCCTACCGAGATTGTGGATTATCTTTCAGGGAAATTGGTAGTCGTGTTGGACGAAACCAAACAACTGTAATGCGGATATGTGATCGTTGGATGCAGGAGGGTACGACGGACCGACGTGTTCGATCGCATCCACCTCAGTGCACCACTTCACGTGATGACAGGAATATTGTGCGTATGGCAGTGACGGATCGCTCAGCCACATCACGAACCATAGCACAGCACATTCAGTCTGTACCGCATCATCCAGTGTCTGCGCGTACCATTCGACGCCGTTTACAGCAGTGGTCTGTCCGCAAGACGTCCATTGCTTCGTCTACCCTTGACGCAGAACCACAGACGTTTCCGCCGCCAATGGTGCGATGAAAGAAGGATGTGGACGGCAGAATGGAATGAAATTGTCTTTACTGGCGAGTCACGCTTCTGTCTGCAACACCACGATGGTCGGATTCGAGTCTGGAGACACCGTGGAGAGAGGATGCTGAACAGCTGCGTTATGCACCGCCACACTGGTCCTGCACCGGGTATTATGGTATGGGGCGGTATTGGATATCACTCTCGCACTCCTCTAGTACGCATTGCCGCTACTTTAAACAGCCAGCGCTACATCTCCGAGGTGTTGGAGCCAGTTGTCCTTCCTTACCTTCAGGGCTTGCCCACAGCCATATTTCAACAGGATAATGCGCGACCACACGTGGCACGCATTGTCCAAGGGTTCTTCGTCAATCGCCAGATTGAATTGCTTCCCTGGCCAGCTCGCTCTCCGGATCTTTCGCCGATAGAAAACATGTGGTCCATGGTTGCTCAACGATTGACCCAGAATACATCCCCAGCTGCCACACCAGATCAACTTTGGCAACGTGTGGAAGCTGCTTGGTCTGCTGTACCCCAAGAACACATCCAAAGTCTCTTTGAATCAATGCCGAGGCGTGTGGCAGCGGCGATCTCCAACAATGGCGGCTACTCTGGCTACTGATTTTGGCAGGAACCACACTTCACAGAAGTCTATAAATTTAATCATTTGATACTTGGTCAACATGTTATCTACAAAATAAATTTTGTTGTGATATCTCTTGTCTTTCTTGGTGTTGCAATTTGGGTGGCCAGCAGTGTATAAAAATGTTTACTAAGTATCGTGAAGTAAAATAACTTAATGTACTTGAAAGCACTTATGTGCTTGTCTCAATTCCGGCAAACTAAGTACTTTTACAGCTGTCCAAAGATTCGCTTATCAGAACTGCTTATTTGCTCTAACTTCAGATCATCTACTGATATCAGCTTTCAGAGAATCCTGACCATGGAGAGAAAAGGGAAATGGACAACCTCTGCTCTGTTAATGTTCCATTAACCTAGAGCAGATACTACTTTAGAGTGGGCATTCCTATCTAAAAGCAATGAACTAGAACTTAAATCTTGTGAAATGGATATTTTAGTGTAGTAAACTAAGATACAATATCTTTTTCAGAGATAACTGTGTCATGCAGGACTCAAAACCTGGAAATTGTGTCAATGGAGTTTTCCACTCGGAAAAGGTGGTTATACTGGATGCAGGAGCACAGTATGGAAAGGTAATTTTGTAATCCATGCAGTATCATTTCTAGTATGTAACCATTTAAAAAAGTTAAATATTTTCTTTCTATGCATAAATGTAAGTTTTGAACAAAATTCTATGAGAACAATTGTGTTTGCTGCTAGCCGATCTGGCTATTGTGCCACCAACCTATACACTAACCAAATCAATGGGGACAATTGAGACGATTGAAATCTAACATATTACCAGATGAAGTGCAGTCATACATAATTCAAGCTCTGGCATTATGATAGCAGGTGTTTGCAGTATAAGCAACTGCAAAAAACTGGGAGCTCCAAGAACACCATTTTGTAACATGTTGACTTACTTGCATGGTATGACTTTGTACAAAATTTAAAATTATTGTTAAGGAGCACTCAATTAAGTTGGCCCATTTTTATGAGAATTACAGCAGAAGAGTTATTAGAGAAGAATATGAGATTATTTCTTAAGAAAATTTGGAAATGATAATCAAGGGAAATGCAAATTAAAATATTAAAGGAGTATGCCTGAATTCATTGCATACATTAATGGAGTAACTTGATATATTTGTTTATTGCCTCTTCGGATAATCTACTTCTATTTTTATCCTAATCAAAGCACTTTTTTGTACAATTTCAGTAAATAAAAATTATCAAGTAGTGTGCATTGTTTTTAACGTTCAATCGAAACATAAATTTCAATACTACTTTTTAAGATTTGGTGTTATTTATAAGGATTTACTGATATAACATGAAGACTGATGTACCTATCAATTTTTCCTGAAGTCTTGTATAAACACTTAATTTTCTGGTTCTCCAGACGAAAAAAAATATTCCTGATTTTTCTTTAGTGAGAAAATTTTCAATTTCAAAGTTTTGTCATTAAATTGGCAATCATGAAAGAAAACCTCGGAATCAATGTTTGCTAGATAGTGTAAAAACCTTCTATGGCCTTAATTTTAAAAACTTACAAAATACACTGAAGGAAGTTTAATTATTTGCTTTCGTGTATATTTGATGCCTTTTAGTGTAAAATATCATTAAATTAATTTCGCTAGTTCAGATTGCCTTCAAGCACATAACAGAAGTAGAGAGCAGGGTTACACTTTGTTTCGAATTGCTTTTATAGAGCCCAATTTAGCACGATTGCCATTAATTTGGCACATTTAATTATTTTATTTTAAGAATTATTTTAGGTATTTTACATTTTTGACAGTTGCATGGTGGGTTTTGTGTCATAAATATCTTCCAAATTTATTTTCTTGGACGTTGGCTGGTAATGCTATGGGCTTTCAGAAAATAAAACTATCCTAATATGTTCCACAAAATTTTTAAAAATTACTCTTTTTTTTAATTGGCATTTAATTTCTTTCTAGGTGATTGATAGAAGAGTGAGAGAATTATGTGTAGAAACAGAGATTCTACCTTTGAGCACTTCAGCTGAAGTTCTTCTAGATCAAGGTTTCAGGTAATCGAGTACTTTACAAGTAATAAAAACTTATTCCTTTGCTTTTTATTAAAATATCAAAGATGTATAATGAATTCTATTTATTTTGTAGAGCTATCATAATATCTGGAGGGCCCAACTCTGTAAATTCTGAAGATGCATATGCTCATGATCCATTGCTTTTTACCTGTGGATTACCAATTTTAGGAATATGTTATGGAATGCAGGTAATATATTTTCAGTAATCATGCACTCTCAACTTATAATCTACAAAGAAAGACAGCTAAAGATAAAGACACTCTTCTAAGGTCTCAGTTGCCACAGGATCAACCGAGAGCTATTGGAGTCTCTTTTCGTGTTCTCAGTGGACACCAACTACCTACAAAATCATCTGCTGAATTGTCTTGTCAAGCTCACCAATTTGCCTTCTGTATGACTTTTCAGATGTGTCGGGAACCTACCTTAGTAGTTGCCTTGGTCTTATTGACATCACAATGAATAATACTGCTGATAGTTACATACTTTATTTTTGTTTATAAACTATTAGGCTACTAAGTAGACTTAAAGCGAAAAGACTGAAGTCTGGCGTAGGATAAAAATTATCTTCAGTAAATGTTGATATTTTTATTAAGAAATGCATTTTATGCCAAAATATTAATTAAAAAACCTATGCTTAGTTTTTAAGCAGGATACTTCTATAAGATTTTGTTTGCTGCATTAAATTTTTACAGCCAGGCTGCTTTTTAAAAAATACTTGTACTTAAAAATTTTAAAAGTATGTGTGATGTATGGAAACAAAGCAGTCATTGGCCAAGTGGTTAAGACTTATATAGCATCTTAAACATGAATTGTGGGTGAACCACTGTCCAAGGGTTGAGACCTCCAAGCTGTATAGAGGTTAAGGTCAAAAGAGAAGAGTATGCAAAACAGCAAGTATAGCTACACAATCGGCAAGTTTAGAGATGGGTTCAGTCTTCTGAGAGGAATGCAATGGTATTGAATTAATGAGTGCCTGAGAACTTGATAGAAAAATGAATTGTGAATTTCCCTTATAAGTTCATTAAAGGAAAGGCTTTAGGATTTCGTTACCTATTTACATTAAGATTGTCAATTTTTATCAAAATATTGCCATTTTTTACTTTTCTTTTTCCAAAGTACCCTTCATTTTTGTATACAAATTGTGAATATTTTATTTTGGTATTGGGTTTAGAAAATTTTCATGTTCACTGGTTTGAAAGTTATAGTCTGTAAAAATTTAAGTGATGTAACTAATGTTTCCTCAGAGCTAGATGTACTTGTCTTCATATTTTACTCACATTTTTCATTCACGGGCATATTTTAGGAGTTCCCCTGTGATAATGCATGTATAGTCCCTTTTACTATTTGCCATATTTTAATTGATTGTCCTGCTTTTAATCATCACCAATACTTTTTTAATAACTCAATTTTAAACTTTCAAGATTTAATGGAGGACCCCTACTCAAATCTTTTAAAATGTTTGCAAAACATAACATTTTAAAATTCCATCTAATGTTTTACAGTTCATGTCTTTTAACTACATGATCAAAATTTTTTAGCTATCACTCATTATTTTTGTGTTGATGGCGATAATCATGTTTTCCTTCCTTGCTTATTCCAAGTATGATTAAGTGGTTAAATGTTGTTATTTTCTTTTTGATGTACTAAATATTTCAAGTATACAAAGTTCAAAATGTTTTCAAATCTACTTTTTATTGCTGGGTAGGCTATTTTGAGTATTATAAATTTTACTGGGTTGAATTTTATCTTGTGTTTGGCGAAGCTTGTCCATTTCCAGACCTTGTGCTCTATTAAAACCCAAATCAACCAGCCAATTCTCAGCATCTATGTTTGACCAAATATGGCACTTGTGTTATGAAACTCAGCCAACCACTCTCAGCACATATACTATTTAATTAAAAAAAGTTTGTCTTTATTTGTTTTATCAGTTAACTTTCTTTGTAGATGATCAATAAGCACTTTGGTGGAACTGTTCTTAAGAAAGATTCTAGAGAAGATGGCCAGTTTGTTGTTCAAGTAGATACTTCTTCTGCACTATTTAAGTATGTTTTTTCTTTTATTTTGTTTTGTGAAATATACTTCGAAAAATATTCTTAAAACAAATTTTGCTATCTTCAGGGGACTTGAGAAGGAAGAAACTGTTCTATTAACACATGGAGATAGTACCGACAAAGTGGCTGACACGTTTAAAGTTACAGCAAAATCTGGTCAGCACCATATAGCAGGTGAATAATTATGGTTCTTACTATCTATTATTTGAATGGGATGAAATCAGTAAAATGCAGAGAAAACCTAATTAAGATGTATTTTTTTAAGAAATGGAGTGAGTACATAAAGTACAAATCAAAGTATTTTGAAATTTTAAAATGAAATTGGGTTAATGTTTTAAATATCAGTTTATGAAGCTTTTAATGCATTGAATTTAAAAGCAGTTTAGTCATAGCAGTGAAACAAATCAATACTTTATATTACCTTATTTAAATATCTAAATTAACTATATCTGTTTTTCTGAAATTTGACTCCAAATTACCCAATTTGATCCCGATTACCAAAAATTTCCCCAAACTGAATTATATACCAAATCAGATAATGAAAATTTTAAAGGTTGATATGTACAAAATTGACATGTAAAAAATATGCTTAAATATGTATTAAAATTTATAGTCAATTTTTATTTTAAATTGTCTATTTTTAGCTATTGCAAATGAAAAGCTGAAGATTTATGGAGTGCAGTTTCACCCAGAAGTAGATTTGACAACTAACGGGAAACTAATTATGAAAAATTTCTTGTACAATATATCTGGCCTGTCTGGAAATTTCACTATGCAATCCCGTGAAACAGAATGTATTGAATACATTAAAAAGTCTGTTGGAAAGAATAAAGTTCTTGTAAGTACACTTGAAGTGTTACATTTTTCCATGAGCTTAAACTTTTAATTTATTGCAGCATTTGGTGGTAGGGAAGTGCACAGTTCAAAAAATATTTTTATAAATATTAGTTCAGTTTACCTTTAGGTTATTAAAACAAGTCATAAAAGTTGTTTTTAATTTTTCAATTAAAGATTTACGTAATTTTTCCTCAGTTTTAAATCTTAATCCTGTGGCTTCTCTCTTTCCAGTTTTAAAATTAGAATAATTTTCAAATTCCCATCTCCTGATGTAGGGTAAACGCAAGACAGTTATTGACACCCTTAAGGCAATATTTATACTATAAATTCATGGAAAAAATAGTTCAGTCAAGTTGAAATTCATTGTAACTTTTCCTGAATTACTTTACTTTAAGCTGAATAAAGGGTTTCATACAAAAAATTATTCCTGGAAAGTATTTTGCAATATATTGAGAATAAATAGTGCAAAATCTGGTATTGACACCCTATGGATGAGTAATTGTCACCAGTTATTGACATCCCTTCATTCTTATTTAGTTTATTTTTGCAGTATAGACTTTTTTATGCAAATGAAACTGGCTAATCTATCTTACAAAACATGCTCATACTCTTTTCTTAACAAAAACAGAAGAAACCGTCCTCTTAACTAGTACCTTGTTTGTATACTTCTTGATTAGTTATATTACCTTTCTTGATGTTTACAATTAGAAAATCTTTTAACATGGCTGACTTCTATGATTCGCAAAGAATTTTTCCTGCCCTTATTTGAAACTGAACATTGACACGAAAACTTATTTTTTTAAATTAAAGATTAGGGTATTAATAACTGTCCAAGGTGTCAATAGCTGTCTAGGTTACCCTAATTATTGAAATGAACATTTGTGAGCCTATGTTACTTTTTACTGTTTTCAATTCGAAAACAGACTCAATTAATTGGACACATTTTTAGTGGCTAGTGAACAAAAACTGTAACAATAACATCGTCAGTTTCCCGGTGACTCTAAATGCTTGTTTTCATGACGAGAAATACAATCAAATTATAAACAGTTTGAAAGATATATAACACTCAAAATGTTTATAATTTTCATTTTTTGACATAACTAAGTCTTCAAACAGCTGCAAAGCAAAAAATGTTTTTATGTCACTTATGAGTTTTTTCTCTAAGCCGACGATATGTGTAAAATATGATTATTACACTTTTGGAAATATGATAATTATGTTTTGCTTATAGAAATATGGTCAACGTTATCAATTTCACCATGATTTTGAACCATGAAATTAAAGGGATGATTTGTGTGTTGGATATATTTTAATTGGAATGTGGTTATTGTAAAATGTGAGAATTTTGCCAATAACAAGTAACTTTGCAACAATATATTGAGTACTAATGCAATATAAATTATATTGCCATCACACATAAATTTACATTTTTAGTAAAATTATGCTTTTCTCCTAAGATGTTAGTGAGTGGTGGTGTTGATTCTACAGTATGTGCTGCTTTATTGAATCGAGCTCTGAAAGAAGATCAAGTGATAGCAATTCATATAGACAACGGCTTTATGAGAAAGAATGAAAGTTTACAGGTTGAGCTCTCGCTAAAGAAGTTAGGCCTAAAACTTAGAGGTTAGTCATCTTAATGACTTTTTTCACCGTTAAGAATTATTTATTCACATTTCTTGATCTGATATGATTCTAAATATGTAGTTATCACTTTTAAAAAATAAGCTATTTAACTGTTTCCTTATATTTGGCTCAGCAAAGCTTAGACTTGTGCCTTGAACCTATACTCAAATTAAATCAATCCAACTAAATTTGCTCGTAATAATGTAAGAATATTCTCTTAAAGTATTATTCAAATTTAGGATGTTAGTTTTTGTCTTAGTTTGATGGCTTACATTTTTCATTAATAATTAGAATTTAAAATGATAAACGGGTAAATTTTTCTGAAAATTGTATTTACCAATTAACGAAATCATTGACATTCAATTTTCCAAAACTTCCAGTTGTAGTTGTAAACAATTTCCACTGAATATATTAATGACTAATATGAAATTTATTTTAAACTCTTTTTGTGATTTATCTTTGCTAAATATCAAAGTTTTGTTTAATGCTTCCATTGTCTAATGTCATTTGGGATTCTTTTTAGTACTAAATGCATCTCAGAATTTTTACAATGGCTCAACTACAGTCCCTATTGATAGAAAAGATCCTAGTGGGAGAAAACGGGACACCCCAATGCTATGTATGACAAGTGATCCCGAAGAAAAACGTAAAATTATTGGTGATACATTTATGAGGGTAAGTATTTTGTTTATTGTCAACTTGTTTAATTGTTCTTTATTTTATCTCTTCAATTCACTTTATATTTTATGGGACCATTGTGGCTTGGTAGGTTTTCACCAGCTCTTGCAACCTGTGAGTTGTGGGCTCAGGTTTGATTCCTGTTAGGTTCGATTTCTTCCTGGGTGTATTTCTCTCTTCTGTGGTAGTAAAACTTTCTTTGTGTGTGTCCATTACTTGACATTGTCTGTCTTGTGATAGGCGCACCATGGCCAAATATGGCCCTTGTTCCGTAAAACCCAACCAACATTTTGCATAAAAAAAGCTTTGAAATAAAAATCGTTCATCTACATTTTATATAAGACTTTTTGTAAGTCACAAGATTCTCCTTCAGAAAAATTCCACTTTTTCAAAAAGTTAACTACCATTTCTAAATTTTGGGGTTGCCTCGTCTCAGTGAGCTTCCCTGTTCTAGCAACCTGCGAGTTGTAGGGTAACAGGTTTAATTCCACCCTGGGTGTATTTCTTCTCTATCAGTTAAAACTGTTTGGTGCAGCCTTTACTAAATTAGGTCCTTGTGCAAAACCAATCCTTCTAAATTTTTTCTTATTTAGTCAAAAAAGGATGCTCATTTTTTATTGGAAAATTTTCCTTCCTATCTTGAAGGAGGTTTAATTTTGAGGTTTAGCACTTTTCTCTATAAAAACTAATTTTATATTATGCTTTCCTATTTATTATGATTATTATTTGTTATATAATTACACTTATAACTAATAAATGTTCTTTCTTTTTGATAAAGCATCTATTAATTATAAAATTTTGATGTAATAGTACATACCTTCACTCAGTTCTCAAATTGTACACTGTTAAAATTGTTAAGTTGCTGAGGTTTCTTTAAAATACATTTGTTTCAAATCATACTATTAAAATTTTTATTGCTCTCAGTTCTAAGGGCTTGTTCAGGGGCAATCCTTTTTAGATTAACATGTTGGTCAAATGAACTATATTCAAGAATTTTTTTAGAACATTCACCTGCGAGTTGAGTACATAGACAAAAGCTGCCTGGTAAAAACACTATTAATACTCCCTAACCATAGATATGAAATGTGGTTTTGTCTGTTGATATGCTGCGAAATTAAATCTATTTGATGACGCTCCTGTGATAGTGTCACCATGCACATGTTCTGTTTGGTGCTAGCACTCACTCAAATTTTGAAAGTGTGTAATGAATGCTATTGAAAATTTGTCACATTCTGAAAAGCTGAGCTTTTAATATGGCAATAAAAGATTTTGTATTGATCAGCTTTTAGATTCTGTCCTACAGTGAAAAATTTTTTTGCAATATTTTGCTCAAGATTTGTACCAAATAAACCACCGCTTCAATAAAAAAATGACCTAATCAATGCAATTGTGTATATTATAATTGTATAAGTTGATTTTTTTTCTCACATTTGTGTAAATTTATTAAATTTTCAGGTAGCTAATGAAATTATTACCGACCTTAACTTGAAACCTGAAGAAACTTTACTTGGCCAAGGTAAAATATTTTTATAGATTCCACTTTCTTTCTGGCTTTCAATCATCTGTTATATCTATGCATAAAATGTTTTTGAAACTGGTATGTGTATATAACAGTGGTAACAGAACATGTGGTAATTTATCTAATTAAGAGGTTGTTTTACAGGAACCCTTAGACCAGACCTTATTGAGAGTGCCTCATCATTAGCAAGCTGCAATGCAGATGCTATAAAAACCCACCATAATGATACGGATTTAGTCCGCCTACTGAGATCTGAAGGACGTGTTATAGAACCTTTAAAAGATTTCCATAAAGATGAAGTGAGAGTTATGGGAAAAGACTTGGGTTTGCCAGAGGAAGTAGTCCAGCGACATCCATTCCCTGGTATGTACTTATGAGTTTTGCTTTTCATTTACTTCATTTTTTGAATTTTAGGGAGAAAATTTTCCAAGGGGTGCCAATTTCGACGTTTTGGAACCAAGTTATGGCAACCATGAAAGAAAACATCGAAATCTGTGGTCGCTAGATCTGCAGTTGAAAACCGTATTAAGAAAATATTTAGCTCTTTAATTTTAAATTTCTTGATGAGATCTTCAACGTCTACATACTTAATTAGCACACATTTTCTGTTTTAGCCGATTCATTTTGATATCCGAGTAACCAAAATTGCTACTAGAATAGAGCTAAAGATAAGATTTTTTAAAAAATTGTACTACAATTTCACAAATGCTTTGACTGTGGCAGCCCTGATTTGATATATTGGTGTTGAGAATTGTTCAGCATCTGTTTAGTTCAATAGAACTTAATACAATTGTATTTTTCTTTCTAATTCTGTTTGTCATTTTTGAATATCATAATTAGAAAGTATCACCAAAGTCCATTATACAAACTTTAATATAAATCTTTGATATTATTTTATAGGTCCTGGTCTTGCTGTAAGAGTTATATGTGCTGATGAGCCATTTATGGATAAAACATTTGCTGAAACTAGTGTGCTTATTAAAGTTATCATTGAATATGCATCATCTTTAGTAAAAGTGAGTTGGATTATTTTTAAATTTGTTTCTCATGTATATACACTAGAGTGGGCCGTTCACTTAGGTGAAAAAGTTTTCAAATATGAATTTGCAGTAGACAGGAAAAGTTGCCTCTCATCTTCAAATATGAGCCTATATTAAATTTTTTTATCACAAACTGTTTTGAAACCTTAAAAATTCACATATAAACAAATCAGTGAGTGTAATAAATATTTTTGGTCCAGGTACACACACATTATTTTTCAGTGGCATGGAAAATTTAAAAATTTTGAAATATAAATTAAATATATATTTACAAAGGTTACACACACAAAATATATAAACTACTGTATTTTTATAACTATAAATATTGATTACTGGATGAAAAATCGTATTATAATTAAGCTAGTTTTTATCATCACATTTTGGACACAATTTGTCGTGATTTTATCTTAGCTCGAATGAAGCCATCTCATGCTTCTGGTCGAACAACAGGCATTTATGCCTCTGTTGTCAATTTATTTTACACATATTTTGACTACCTATGAACAAGGGTAGTGAAGAAACTCAAAGTTTGTAGCTGATGCATTTATATAAGACTAGTTCATTTGAAGCTTTAATAAGTCTGTCAATTCATCGTTTTTTTAAATAGAAAGAATTAAAATATTTACATTTCGACTCGTATGTAGTCAATTTTCTTGTTTTTATACTTTTAAATTGTTTAGTTCTTGTCATGAATATTGATTACATTGTTTTATATCCTTTTTAGAATCATGCCCTTATTAAAAAAGTGAAAGATTGCACATCTGAAGAAGAGCAAGCATTTTTATCTGCCCTGTCCACTAAATATAAGCTTAAATCAACACTTCTTCCTATAAAAAGTGTGGGAGTCCAGGTTAGCATAACAATCTTTTATCTTTACGAATCTATTAGGGATTTATTTAATTGAATTGTGAATATTTTTTACAAGATAAAATGCTTTCATGGATTAAAATAATCTAAGACAGGAATATTTCAAACGAAAATCAAAACTATTCTCTGAAATTTAAAATATTATGTAATGTTCACAAAGCGTTGAAATTAGATCTATATCTTGAACAGAAAAACGTAATTGGAGTAGTAATTGTCTATTGACCACAAAATTTCCAGAAGAAAGTTTCTTCTAAACTAATATCCTTGAAAATATACTCCCGTTTTCAAGCTAGTGGTATTTGTTATTTTGCTATTTAGTGCTTTACATTCGTTGTATACTGTAAGAATTTTATAGAATTTATTAATTTGAAAATTAATTTAGATATTATCAATGTATGATTTTGAATACATTACTTCTTGTTTCTAACACCTAAATTATTAAATTTACAGATGAACTTACAACTTTTGCAACAAAAGCAGAGTAACACTTTTATCTATATATAATATAAAAATAAGATTAAATCAAAATCAGATTTTTTTACAATTTCTTTCTGGTATAGGTTTGTTAGTGAACATTATTTTTTAAAAACTACTATAAGTATAGTTGTCAATCTGAGAATTGTTTTATTTAAAAACGATTTCATTCATAAAAGGATTTAACATTGCTTTTATATTTTTAGGGTGACCAGCGCACTTACAGTTATGTTGTAGGATTATCATCTGATGAAGAGATAACAGAATGGGATGATGTGATGACCCTAGCTAAAATTATTCCCCGTGTATGTCACAATGTAAATAGGTATGAAAAATTCAAAAGCATAGTCAAGCTTCTTTAACGAAATTGTAAAATCTCACCAAAAAATTTAAGATAAAATATGTTATAAGTATTGTTTTAGTGAACTATTTTTAGACATTTTGTCAATTAACATCTATATAGTTTAAATTTTAATGTATAAATTAACACTTGGGGCATCCAAACTGTACTATACATAATTTTTGTAGAAAAGTCTGTTAACTTTGTCATCACTGTTTACTTTTATAATCTTTTTTGTCATGTTTCACATCTTAAGATGCTTTGTCATATTCTGTATCTTCATAAAAAGCAAAAACATCTTTTAACATAGTCTATTTGAAGACCTCATCTTATTTTCCAAATGTGTTTATCATTTCTTGCAAAGGCTTTCTTGTTCAGAGTTTTATTTACAAACTTCGGACATACTTATAGGCAAAGCATTTAATGTGTATCAGTATTTTTATCACAGATATGTGAATGCTGAAAAGTAACTCCAAATTTTCAGAATTCTTGCTGGAAAACTGATTACAAGGTTCCTCAGTGGGTTTGTCCTCTGTGCTAGTAACCTATTAGTTGTAATCAGCACAGGTTTGATTTCTCTCTTCTATTCCAGTAAAACATGTTTTTGTGTATTACCTAATGTCTGTCTTGTTTGCACAGCTTGGCCAAATTTGGCCTGTGCCACAATTCCCAACCAACCCAAACGTATTGCTTTTGCACCAAGTTTCACAAATCAGAAGTTTATAAATGGTTTGATTTATGTTAAACATTAATATTTAGCATGAATAAATAACATTAATGTATTAGAAAAAATAGCAGGGTAAATTTTTGGAAGATTTAAACGCAATACAGTTATTAGCAAAGTTAATCACATGCTAGTGTACATAGAACAGCACAATAAATGCTATGCATAATCAAATTTTTCCCATCTGGTTCTCAAGAGGTTTGGATTAGTTTCTTTTTAACCCATAACCGGTGGCATGAAATTTTTTGAACCTAATACATAAGGTTGCAGTATCCCACTAACACTTATAAATTTTCATATGAAAATAATAAAAAATCAGACAAATTTCAAAAATTTTTGTATTATATATTTATCATATGTATAAAATTTCTTTTTATTTTTATATAAAGTAATTGGTTAAAGACTTGTTTTTGAGAAAAATCATGTCACCAATAGAAAATAAAATTAAAAAAACTTGCAAAAGAATTCATGAAAAAATTCTTCCCATTAATATTTACCTCGTAAAAATTACTTTGTAAAAAAAGTTATTTGCAAGTAAATGGTAAAAAATGAGACGATGTGGAAATATACATAGATTGAAATCAAATATGCTTATTTTTCATCATCATTGATAAGTACTTCAAAATTACATTCCAGGCACATGAAAAGGGTTTATGCATGACATACAAGAAAATAAAGCTTTTCTCAATGAGCATATAAGTGTAATAGCATTTCCCCAGAACATGCCAATTGAGTGGAATTTTGAGCTTGCAATAAAAAATTCATTGCAAACATAATCATTAAAAGAGCTTTCTCCTTCAATTCATAATCTATTTTGTTAACATACTCACTCAATTATCAGATGGGCAAATTAACTCTTACATCCCAAATTTCAATTCCATAAATACAGAATAGTTATGCTAGCAATGTAAAGAATTCCTAGCATAAAATTTCCCATTTCAATTTAAATAAAAGTTAACCAACATAGTACACAATACAAATTGAAAATATTAAAATTTCCAATTATGGAGATTTGTGTGCAAAATTGGAATGCTTTAGTGATACTACAGAAAACTTTCATTGTGATTAAGTGTCTATTATTTTCATAAACAGACTACCTAACTTATTAGATATAGTTCTTAACTTATTTGAACAAAATAGCATGCATCTTGTTCATAGTTATTTCATATATACTTAATACAGAAAGTAAAATGAAATTCAAATTTTGATTTAAATCAGCATACCCTACTTTTAAGTAAACAACTCAAACCTATATTATTACTACTATACTAAAGTCAAACTTGCAATATGGATCACTTTTATGCTCATGGTTAAAGTTAAGTAATACTTTCACTAGAAATTGCTCTTACAATTTTTATTAAATCATGACATAGATATAAAGAAATGAGGAATGCAAGTGATAATATTTGATAAAATAGAAAACACAAGCAATATTTATAGAAACTTTGTGAAATTGCACAAGTGATAGTATGATTAAGTTAATCTATATTTGGCAATGCCAGTAATGTTTAGTTTTTTTAGTTCTATTTAGAATCAATAACTGAGATGTAGTTTTGAGCAGTGAATTTAATTTAGTTAAATTCTGTATTACTGGATTTTTTGTTAGATTATTGCTGAGACTGAGATGTAGTTTTGAGTTGAGATTTATTAATTGACTTAGTACTTTGAGTTGCAAATATTTATGAACAATGAAGCTTATCAAGGGTATGTTGCAATGCAAACTCATTATTTAAAATTATTTTGCAAAAATATAATAATTAGCACTTGAATAGCAATAAATTGATTTCTTTCTGTTGCATTATTATCTCAATGAGCTTTACAAGTTTCCAGATTTAAATATTACCTTTTTTTATAACTTGTAGAAATTATCTTTTCTAGACTCAATATTAGATTTCTAATCAACCTTTTATGGTAAACTATATGATATTAAACATAATTATGTTAAGATGTATGTAACTTCAAATTCTGATCTGAGATTTTAATAAAGCTTTTTTGTAATATTCCATGTCTTTCTTAAAAGTACCGAATATTAAAAATAAAGGAATTGAGTCATTTATCTCAAAATAATGTAATTTATTAAAACTATTTAACTATTCTGAGCATTTTTGGCATTCAATGTTTAACTACTTATGGTATACTTGCATAAGATTTTTAATCTTTAGGGACAAAATTTAATTAAATATTGAAGTGTTACTGTTCCAAATTTACTTCAAATTGTTTCATTATATTCAATGCTTGTGAAATGTTTTTTATGCAAGATTTGTTATTTTTCAGGGTGTGCTACATCTTTGGTTTCGCTGTTCCCTATCCAATTCACGACATCACCCCAACTTTTCTAACTCCTATTGTTTTAAGCACTCTCCGTCAAGTGGATCATGTTGCTCACACACTTTTACAAAGCAGCGGGCACCTGGGCAGCATATCGCAGATGCCCACTGTTCTGATACCCATACATTTCGATAGAGATGTTGTGTCGAGGAACCCATCTTGTCAGCGGTCCGCTGTAATCAGGACATTTATAACACATGACTTTATGACTGGAATACCTGCTACACCAAATAAGCACCTGCCTCTAGAAGTATGTGGATGTTTTCTTGTTAATTCTTAAATTATTTTGTACTTTTTCATTAAATTTGAATATGAGTGTCAAGTGTGGGGATGAAGGGAGTGAGGTTTTCAATAGTATATTCTGGATAGACATAAGATATGAACAGGAACAGAAGTTACATAACATATGCCATAGTTCCTACTTTGTACTTTAATTTATATGGGTATTACTTGAAATTACTTATGAACAGGGGCCAAGTAGCCCGTTTGGAAGAGTAACGGAATAGCAACTGGAGGGTTGCAAATTCGAAACTCAATCCAACTTAAGACTTGTGTATGTGGGGGTGCATGTTAAATCTGTCGTGGCTTCAAATCTCTTCACGTTGTGGTGTGAAAGTTTGGAGAGAGGTGCCAGCTCAGGTGTTGATCTCATCATCTGACCGTGGTTCAAAATTACAAGGTGTCCTCAAATTTTCCCCTTTTGAATTGATCCTGGACTGTCACCAAAAGCCCTTTGTGTTGCTCTAGTGTGACCTTAATTCAACAATCTATTTGTGAACACACTTGTCAAAAGTGAACCGTTGAAATGAAATAAATCTTGCACAATTTAAACCATTTCACCATCTGTAAGACACTAGTGTCATTTGTGTGGCACACTGGTTGAAAATCATTGTTTTAGAGCAGTTGTTCTTAACCTTTGTGAGACCTCAGCCCGATAAATTCTTTTTTATAAGATGAGGGCCTGATTCCAACAATTTATTCTTGAATTCCTCTGCAGCTTTTTAAGTTCATATATTAAGCTAACGCAAGAAAATAATGGCATAACCATAGAGTATTAATATATTTATGTGGGATATTGACAAATATAAAATTACATTTTAATTAGTTATCAATCACTGGTTTAATGAATTCTTGTAGAGTAATGTAGTTTCCTCTGGCCAACATCATTAATTTGTGATGATTTTTATTGACATCCCATTTTGATCCATTCTGATCACTAAAAATGTATAGTTTTTGTGTCACAAACACCTTCAATACGAGATTTCTTTACACCAAAGTTAAACAAAGTCCAGTGTCTCTTATTCTTATTGGAATTTAAATCTGTAGGCCTATTATTTTTAAAAATCATGTCACTCGGGTTTCGAAATGAGCTCTTACGCACAGCAGTGCGAACTTGTGAAGAAACAGTATTCAGAAGAATGGGATTTGAGAGCCGGATAGACTGCCTTGGTCTTCAATTTCAGTAGGAAATTTTTCTTTATATTTCCTTGCTGATTGGTTGGTGATATTTGTCACACAGATGTTATTTAGCCGTTCTGGGCTTCAGATATTCGACTCACTTGAATATTATTTGGCTGAGAATATTTCCATTTTAAAGTATGTATTCATAAAAATTCTTGAACAAGAATAACAAATTTCAGACCTCTCAGTCTGGTATAATTGTACCGGGCCATGGCTCTGTGCTTGGGAAACACTGGTTTAGAGCAGGGGTCTCCAAACTTTTTCACTTGAGGGCCAGATTGAAAAATCCTGGAAGTCGGGTGGGCCAACAACACACACACATGTGTGTGGTCATTGGGACAACATCAATTTTTTTAAGGCTTACGAAATAAACTAGTTCACAAATAGGTGTTTAAATAAAAATGTAGATATATCCAAAGAAATCAAATTTATTCGAAATGCAAATGTACATATAAGTTGGCCTAAGGAAAAAATAACATTCAACAATATTCCCACGTATCATTCTTTGACCTTCTTATGTACGTATGGGACGTTTGGAGTTGCTTCTGGCATATGTGTCCATTTTGGGTCAAATTTCGATGATCCTATTACCAGAATGGATTTCAAGTGTTCGTCTGACAAGTTAGCCCTGTACTTTGATTTTAAAAAGGTCATTTTTGAAAATGTCTGTTCGCAGATATAGGTTGATCATTGAAAGCACTGATCTTGTAAAGTTTTTGTTTCTTTGAAATCATTACCCAATGACCTGCAATGAAAGAAACTGTCAGAAGTTTAGTGTTTTAAAATTAAAAATAAACTAAATATAATCACTTGTAAAATGAAGGTCTGCATTCTTGTAACATTCCGTGAAATATTCTTTCAAGTATTCATTTGATGTAAGTTCAATCAATTCATGTTGAAGTTCTGTTTGTGCATTTTCAATTTCGCATTGGAATGGATTTTGAAATAGCTTGATCTTTTCTGCTGTAGCTGCATGATCAGTGTGTGAAGCGGTTTTCAAATTCCTAACGTAGTCTGTACTGCATAATGTGATGGGAAAGACACACAAGTTTAACTAGCAAACTTCTTGCAAGTTTCGAAGTGGTCCAAAATTGTTTTTCAAAAAGAGCAAGTTTTGTTCTAAAAACTTTCACATATTGGAACAAATTGTTTACAAAGGACTTTTCGCCTTGAAGTTTCAGATTTAAAAAAATTAAGATGAGTGGTAATATCAACAGCAAATGCAAGCTTCCACAGTCACTGATGATCTTAAAGCTCTGCTACAGGCTTACCCTGTTCAATCATGAAAATGTCAATAGCTTGGCGCAGCTCGAAAAACCTTTGGAGCACCTTTCTTGTGCTTTAGCCAACGTACCTCACAATGATATGAGACATCTGGATACTGACTCAATATTCTAAAGAAACACATCTTTGTTTTTCTCACACAAGGATTGTTTATGGATAATTGGTTTCTCACCTCCAGCATTTTGAATAGCATTGCATACATGCCCTACTAATCCTGTTTTACTGCCACACATACTTTTGCCTCCATCTGTGGTAACGCCTTTTAGTTTTTTTAGATCTAATTGAAGTTTAGAAAGGGTTTCATTTACCTTAGTAAAGAACGCAAGGCAAACACTAATGAGAAGCGGAAAGCGTTATTAAATTGAAGGCGCTCAGTAATGAGGTCATTTATTAATATTTTGTAATAATTTAATTTCCATAAAACTGGCTTGAATTACCATGACTACTGAATTTGAATTAATTTTATGATGTATGATTTTACGAAAAATTGCATGCTGCATCATCCGGGTTTCAGCGGGCCGGGTCTGGCCCGCGGGGCTGTAGTTTAGAGACCCCTGGTTTAGAGCATAGATATCTCGCTAACTGGTTGATCTTGGAATTTGGAAGTCAGTTGAGTGGTCAGTACTTGAAATACTCAAATCACCACTACTTTTTTCACCTTGAATGGAAGACCTTTTTTATTTCCCAAAATAACATGTGTACTATGAATCTATCCTATGAAAACCTGCATAAAAACTTATACTTAAAATAATATTTGCATATACAGGTAACCCCCATATAACACGGCAATTCTATGGCACGGATTCACTCTAACATGGTTCGAGAATTGGGAACATCCCCGTATAACACGGTGCTTTTATAGCATGGATTCACTCTAACACGGTTCGAGAATTGGGAACATCCCCGTATAACACTGTGCTTTTATGGAATGAGTGGAACAACAATGCGAAAAGGACGGGCATTATGGAAGTTTAATTTAAATGGTGTAGCATGTGAATATCCTAAGATCTACACGCGTGAATATAACGTCGAGATAAATTAAATAGAAAGTAACTTAGCTTAGTAGAGACATGGCGTCTCTTGGGGATCCCTGCATCAAAAAGAAAAAATGGCAAGAACGCTTAATGCGTTTCTTCTCACAAAACTGCAAGGTCATTGGACTGTGTCGAAAAAAGAGAGCGTGTTCTTCTCCACGCTTTTTATCAGTTTTTCAGGGGGTAGCAAATCAGGGGAGATGGTCTTGTCAATCAAGGGAGCTGGACTTCCTGATTCGCTGTTTTTAAACTTGCTCATCTGTAATTTGTTAGACGGACACATGACATGGCATGACGTAACTTTCTGGAAGATTCTTAGCATAGTTAATGAGCGTCACTGGAGCGAGGGAGAAAACGGAATTGAGAAATAAAGGACTTAAAAAAATGAATGGCATCACTGATCTCGTAGCTGTCACTTAGAGGATGAGGATATCTTGCCAAAAAGAAAACACCCTCGGTTAATAGTACTTAGTGATGACAAAGAAAACATTGTTTAATTCATATTAATATGTATTACTTAAGAAAATTTTTAATTATGAAAATATAATAGCATGTTTTTTAATTTTTGGAACCTAGCCCCCCTTTTCGTACTAGTTCTTTGTTTCGTATAACACGGAGTCGCATAACACAGCAATTTTTTGGAACATAACTCCCGTGTTATACGGGGGTTACCTGTAATTCTAAAGTAAAGTTGTACCCTGTACTTAATCTTAACTGAAAATGAGGCTGCACAACAGCTGCAATGACATTATCCAATTACGTGGTTTAACACAGAATGGAGATGGGTCAAAAATACAGAGGAAACTCGTTCTAAGTCTTCTAAAATAATCTTCTGTCTGAATGAATGAGAGCAAACACTTAAGATAAATTCTAATTTGATTTACTTATCCATTTGCTGTCAGGCTCCTTTCAAGATTGTGCTTTGCTCGCCACTTTTAAGAATGTCTGAAGAAAGTTTAAAGCATATGAAAGATTTTTTGTATAAAAAATGTGAATATGTGTTGTACAGTAGATAGAGATGATCATGGTCAATGCCAGGTTGCTATCAATGACTCAAATGGAAAAGCAACTTACTAAGAGTGCCAATTTTTAGGCAGTGCCATTTTTGAAACGAAACACTTTGTCCCTGTCACTAAACGTTTGTTTCATTATCTCTTAACTTTGATCTATACATAAGAAAGCTTGACTTTCAATTACCTATTTGTAATGAAACATAATTGAATTCTTCTGTTGTCAAATATTTGTATTCTCTCAATTAAATATAACTTTAAAATGCAAGGACTCAATTTTCTGCTTCTGATTGTACTATATTAGTTCAATTTTAACTTGACATCTGAATTGAGGAGGTAATGAGTGCAAAGCTAGATTCTTATTTTGTGTTTTTAAATCTTAATTAAAAATTCAATACCAAAGCCAGATTTGAGGCTACAATTAACTTTATTTCCTCATGATATGCAGTCTGCATGTTATGTTGAACATCTTTCACATTAACTTATGGATGTTATTTCTTTTGTATCATTAGTTTTTATTCTAAAGTAAATTTTTTTGTTAATTTACAATGTTTAGTTCCAATAAATTGCAGCATCCACCATATTCATCACTACCTTTTACATCACTGAATTTTTATTGCATATATAATACATCATATTTTAATTCTGTTTCATAATTAAACTCTTATGCTTCAGTTTTGACACGTTTTTTATGTTCCTTGTTCGTGTATGCATATTTTTATACTCCTTTTGTTCTGGTTGCTATTGAATATTATTTAATCTTGCGTTTGGTGCAACTTGTCTGCTATCGGACCTTGTGCCATAAAATCCAAACCATCCAATAAATTGCAGAATTTGGTAATTACGTATTAACCGCATGCCATTGGCATATCAGCCAAGCTTTGTTTCGGGCGGAAAATGTTTAGCAATTGCCCTTAGGATGGCATCAAACATATCATTATCATTACAAACTGCGAGGTAGGGACTCGAGGTGGTGGTGAGATGTTTTTTATTTCGCCATTTTTCACTTCCCAAGATGCGTTCTATATTCTGTGTGTGCGTGCGTGCCAGTTTCAATGAAATTGTATTTGTGGTTCACTTAGCAGTGAATATAACCAGATTGTTCCAGTTCTTCCGTCTCATACCCCTTCCAACAGTCGGAAAAAATGGTCGATCCATCTTTAATGTGTTTTTTTATTTCGTTCATGTTTCGCGACAAATGCCCCCAAATATGCATTGGGATGGGAATATTCTTCCAGCATTATTTCGTAACGATCAAGCGTTACGTAAAAATTTACTTCGACGTAAAAACAGAAAATAAAACACAAATATCTAATGCAACTACGCACTGAACTGTGGTTCTAAAAAAAAGTTTTGCGAAACAATCAGAATCAATGAAATTGTATTTGTGGTTCACTTGGCAATGAATATAACCAGATTATTCAGTTGTTCCTTACCAGATTGTTCAATTCTCCGTCTTATACCCCTTCCAACAGATTTGGCGATTAATACTTAAGTACCCAGAATTGTAACCTTTGAGTAGTAGGCAGCGCAGGTTCGATTCCTGCCAGGTGCATTCCTCCCTAGATGTATGTATCTCTTCTGTGTCAGCTTTCATTTTGTGTGTCAATTACTTGATATTGTATTGTCTGGCGCAGCATGGTCAAATATGGCCCTTGTGCCATAAAACCCCCAAACCAACCAACCTAATTTAAATAAAAGACTTATTCAAAATCGCATGACTCGACTGTCAACCTACGGGAGCCAAACTATATTGCCATAGCAACTTATTAATAAAATTATTAAATGTACATTTATTAATTTGTTTCCTAAGTGTGTTTCTCTATTAGAAATCTAACGAAAAAAGACTTTGTGGACTTAACCAGTCTGCAGATCACATTCTGGTCTTGCGAAATTAAAACTCATATTTTCGACTTACAATATTTCACTTGTAAGCAGACAATTTATTCTTAATTTTTTGAATCTATGATTTGCTAAGGATTTGGTTATTTCTCTTTTAGGTAATAGAAAAAATGGCAGCTGAGATGTTAAATGTTCCAGGAATATCAAGAATCCTGTACGACCTGACTCCCAAGCCTCCTGGTACCACTGAATGGGAGTAAAATGCTACTCTAGATTTTTTAATGTAATTGTGTGGGCTTATCTTAAGATTTCAAAGGAAAAGTGTAAATACAAAGCCTTACTTTTAATACATAGTTAGTCCGTTGGGAAATTATGGACAGTCATGAAAAAACAAAATTTATTTTGAAATACATTCTTGAAAGTGAAAACAAAATAATGACAGATAAAACTTTAATTGCTAAATTGTGTGTATGTTAAGTTTACAAAATTAAATATCTTGGAAAGTTGCTGTAATGAAAGATACTGTATGTGTGATATACCTTCCTCCCTTTCATTGTTCAAATGGTCCTAAATTTGTTTATATTGAATATTGATTTTATTTATTTGAATACTAACATTTAGGTTTTAAATAATATTCAAAGAGCTTTGAAAACTGAACATCCTTAACTGAATGCCTCCAGGCTATGCATAACAATCAAGAACTGCGTTAAAATTAAATAATTCTATTTGCATATCTGCCAATTGTATAGGATATCCAATTTCGAATATACTTCTGAAGTAATTACTAAACCTGGATTGTGGTATTTATTTTGGCGCATCAAAAATAGTTTACACCATACCCGTCAGCTTTTATGGAAATTTTCCAGAATAAGCACTTAGTTCTACTATTTTCCAGATCCTTTAAGAAAATTTTCAAGTGACAATTTTTAAGTTTTTTGCACAAAGCTGTTGCAAAAATGGAAGAAAATAGGAATCTAATTGCCAAACTTTCGTGAAAGTCTTTGGCACTAGTTTTCAAGAAAACCTTCAAATATACCTCTAAAACACTTAGAAAAAGTTTAAGTGCTCATTTTTGTGTACATTGGCGACATTTTGTGTAAGTATCGTCAAATCGGTTACAATGAGTGAACTACTGCCAAGCATATAACAGTATTGGAGTAGGATTATTTTTCTGTTTTGACTTGCTTTCTAAAGGTCTATGTGCAGAATTGCCGCAGATTGGATACTTTTAATTATTATTTTATTTTTAGAATTATTTGCAGGGATTTTTATTTCCTGATAGTTGTGTATTGCTTTCTGTGTCATAAGAATCTTCCAGAATTTTGTCCTTGGATGTTGGCAGGTATGGTTTGCACCATACAAAGCCTCAATTTTGATTGCATTTTGTTGTCAAATTACCTTGAGTGTATCACTTCACCATGTAGCTATTTTATTGTAATTGTGGTAACAGAAAATAACCAAGTTTTCAAGTTCAAATTATTACTTTTTGTTTAATGTAAAACGGTCCAAAAAAAGTAATATAAACTAAATTGATTCAACTTTTACAAAGGAACAGTTACTTTTTACTAGGGGAAAGCTATAAATTCTAATTTATGGCTTTTTGATGTTGAGGAAGGTCTGAACAGACATTAAATGTTGGCAGGTATGCATTCAATATGGTGCTTGATTTTTTAAAATTCAAAATAGGATTTAGTTATTTCTTCCCAAACCTTTAATTTATGTCCTGTTTCTATAATTTAATCTTTTTCTACTTTTTATATCTGGTGTATTTGTCAAGTGATAGTATTTTTCATTTTAAATTACAATTGAATCTTTTATATTACGGATATTATGATTTGAGAGATTGCACCGTGAGAACAATGGAAGATTGGAATTGCTTATTTATTGCCTTTTCAAGAGATAATCTTAGATCAGAAGGTTGTGAATTGATCTTCTGGTAGATTGTTACTTTTCCTGTTTTAAGGTGTTAATACTACTTGAATTGATGATAAACATTTTACAAAACCTGTACAAATGTTTATATTGTGCAGATTTTTTGCACATTGTAAATACAGTAATTACTCAAAGAACTCAGAAGACGGACTGTGCAGCAAACCTTTTGTTAAAATAATAAAAACAGTTTGCTACCCGTTTGAAGTCTGTTTTATTTTTAAAGTTTGTTTATTCAATCAAGGTTATCCATATTCAAGAAGGATACAATGCACATAATTGTTTGAAACTATATCTACCTTTGTCCAAGTGGAGAAAATAAATACCCTTTAAGAATTGTGAAATATGCTTACATGTTACAATTTAAGTTTTCGGTAGAACTTTGATCATACAAGCTCTGATTCGCCAGATGTTATCCAAGCCAAATTCAAATTTGTAATGAGTTTTATAAAGCTTCAAGCATGAGTGTATACTTTGTCCAAAGAGGTGAGAAAGTACTACAAAACAGAAGACAGTTGACATTTTAAGACTTTAAAAGGTGCAAAACTTGTATCCAGATTTATTGCAAAACTCACAATAAATACATAGTGACAAATACGAGTATAGGAAAGTTTTAATCCTCATTTTATGAATCTTTTAATAGTAGTAACATATAGTACAGTACATTTTTGTTTCGTATTACTACGTCCATATTATCAGAGGTGGCCTCAGTTGACATTACCTCGGATAATCAAGATACTACTGTGATTTCATTTCAGAGAAAGAAATCAATTTTAAAAATTAGTAAACAGTGGTTGAAAAATACCAGTAATTTTATTGGTGTATGGTCATAGTTCATGCATAAAATTTAATCCTTAAGTAGGTTTACACGAAAAGACTACACGTTTGTATGCTCCCTGAATCTGAAAAGTACTCATGTCATTTGAACTGATACTTGATTTGCAGACAGAAAGTTTTGCTGATTAATCTATACTGATATTGATTTGACTTCCAAATCCATTGCTCTTGACCTTGCACCTTATCAATGTGTAAACTAGTAAAACTTGAATAACCCAACATCGGGAGCAGCAAATTTAGGATAATCAAATATTTGATAATTATCTTCCCTATCAGCTTGCTATCTGGAATAAGATAAAAGCTTGTATCTTGTTACAGCTGTTGGTTATTTATCAGATTCACTCAGAGAACTACCATCTGCTTGGAAGTGCAACTATGTGAAATTGAATTCTGCATTTTTTAAACCGGAAAACTGAAGTTGATAGAATTGGGGAGTGTTATCCAACTTACAGTATTCACACAAGTGTTTTTATAATTGTACATTACTAGATTTTATTACCATGTTTTAGACAATGTTTACTCAAACGCCCCACATTTTAACTGCCGTTTTATAGTTTAGATCAGCAATTTTTAACCTTTTCCATATACCACACATTTAAGAACACAAACTAATTGCTAAAATTCTGTGGCACATAAAAAAAATCTTGCCAATCTGACAAAAAGCTAGTTTTGATTAATAATTTTGATAGTTTTACAACGAATATTAATTACCCATTTTTGCTCCAAAGTGACTGAAAAATCTTTTGGAAACAATTTAAATTTAAAAAGATATACTCAAATTATAGGTATTACTTGAAATTATTGTGAAAGCTTAAAACTAAACTGTTGAAATGAAAATATTCTTCCACTATTTAAACCTTGGTTTCACCATTCATAAAGGCACATCAGTTGAAAATCGCTGGTTTTGATAACTTACTTTGTTTTCCTTCATTAGCAAAAATGAAACCCATTAAGACATTGGCTTGGTATGATTGTGTTAATCTGCATTGCTATAAGAGCAAACAGTTTGTCAAAAAGCCCTGCAGTTTGATCTACCATATCCCACTATTAATGCAGGATGTACTGGTTCCACTGAAGTTGAAACTTGAGCAGCTTTTTATTGATAAGTGGCTAACTTTTCTGTTGTATTTTTGAATCTCAAAATCTGAATATAACTGACAGTCATCAGTGTTTTGGAGACTGAGACACCCAATTCTAGGTTTCTGATTTAGTTTATCCTTCAAGAATTTTCTAAACTGCAATAAGTTTAAATCGGATTAGATAGCACTTGAAAGTAGATTGAGATGTCATGCAATTATAAATAAAGCAGAGTTGGCGTCTGCTCTGAATTTAGTTTGACTGATTGTAATCAAATTTGGTTCTTCGCAATCTTGTGGAAAATGTAGGCTTCATGTTAACCCTGTTCAATTGGTCCTGGGTGTGTAGGTTTGCTACTTGGTATCCCTCGTAAATAAACATGGGCATCACAATCCTGGAGTAACCCTAGTGATCTGTCCACCCTTACCTTTTATACTTTTGGGGGCATGGTAGCCTGTTGGAAGAGTAAACGGTGGGTTGCAAGTTTGATACTCGGTCCAGCTAAAGACCGTGTACACGGGGGCTGGTACATGTTAAATCTGCTGTGGCCTCAAATGTCCACATTGGTGTGGAAGTTTGGAGGGGTGGCAGCTCAGGTGTTTACCTCATCATCTGTGCCTGTAATTAAAAATTACGTAGTATTCTCGGATGTGTCCCTTGGGAATTGATCCTGGACCATTGGCCCTGTTGTGTTGCTCCAGTGTGATGTAAATTAATTACCACTATTGTATACTTTTGTCTTTTCATCTTTAATCATCCGATTCAAAATGTCTTCCCTTGGGGATTGATCCCAGATCGTCACCAATAGCACGATGTGTTGCTCCCAATGACGTTAATTAAAATACCTACATCTTTAGGTATGTACGGGCTTCGCAGACCTGAGGTACTCTAGCGATGTTTTCTTTTCACATGGGTTTTACTGTTCGTAGTAAACATACCCATGCAAACGTTTTCTGCTTTCATCCCACTATCTCTTTAGAGTAAGGTACCAGCTCAGGTGTTTTTTGATCCAGACCATCTATAGCCTGTTGTGTTGCTCGTGATGTTAATTTAATTGCCCCCTTTTTCTTACATTTTTTACTTGCGTTTGGCATAATTTGACCAAACATGGTCCTTGCACCAGAAAACACCTAAATAACCAATCTCTTACCTTTATGGAGTTCTTATTGTTTTATGCGAGATTGTCCTATTTTGAACCCTGCCATAAACTAAAAACAACCAATTACTTGGTATCTTGCAATACCAGAATTAATGCTTACTTTTAACTTAAATTATGTATTTGCATCAGTTTCAACTGAAATGTTGCTAACATTTTTTAGTATTACAAATGTGTTCTTCAATAATCATTTTTATCAAGTATTTTTGGAATTGTTCTCTAAAGTAGATTTAAAGTTTAAATCTGACATGTTTTCCAATCTTTTTTCTATGGTAGGAATTTCAATTTTGTGTCAAATCTTATTCACCTATTGAGTACAACTAATAAAACTCATTTTGAACAGGAATTTGGTTTCCACCGGGAAACAATACCTTGAGTTGAAAAAATGCAATAAGGATTAGATTTTAAATGGACTTTGCTGATCTTGGAACAATATTAAAGATAGAAATTATTCAAACTAGTACACAAAAAATAAAACATCTAGCAGTGATAGAAGTTGTAAGTGGTTTACTTTATATGTTGGAAGCTACTATGCAACTTGTAAAAAGTGCGTTGAAAACCGATTTCCTTTGAAAAAATCCTGGCATTATTTCATTTGCCACTAAATGGAATTTCAGAAATTTTTGTATGAAATGGATTATATCGATGGATATAGCATGTAAATGTATTTGCACCTGAAGTAAATTTAGAAATAGGTATCAAAATGGAATCATAATTACTTGCTTTTTAAGATGTAAGTGATAAGAATAAACACTTTCCATCTACTGTAACCAATTCAACCTGAGCAATGATGGGTAAAAATAAAATCATACAAGAACAAACTCTTTATTTAAACCTTTTTTTACATTTATTAAAGAGGAATTTAAAAATAAATGTATTCCAATCTAATAAAATAAAATGGTTTGGTCCATAAAATGTACATATTTATGTAATTTACAGAAAGAATAGAAATCAATTTTATTCAGTTATGCGCTGCAATAATACTGCACTTAGAAGATTTGATGTAGGTGTGTAGTTGACCCATCTCGCCAAGTGGGATCATCAGCAATTTGTGCTCGACAGATAGGACAGGTGCGCTCACGATCAAACCATAGTGCAACACATTCCTCGCAGAAGATGTGCTGAAGGAAAGAAATTTTTTTAAAAATATGATTAAGGTACACTTGGAGAAAGATCAAATATGATAAAAATTTGAGTTTGCACTGCCCATCTTTTTATTCTCCCAAAACCTAAATATATGCAGGTTTATGAAAACAAACTACGGTGAATTGGAACATTGAATCTTTCTTACACGATTAACAAAAAAATGATGAAATCCAATGAACTTGGAAACTAAAAACAACTTTTGATCAAAATATTTAAAAAACGATATTAGTCAATTTGGTTTAGAAAAATATTCAGCTACAAGGACATTCAATTCCAATGATCAATTATGATGTCAAGATGATTGCAGAAATCTTAAGTTGTCTATAGGTTTTTGACATATTTGGCCAAGTTATGCCAAACGCAAGACAGATAGCTTCAAGTGTTGTGAAAGCAGAAAAGATTGCTTGGATATCCCAGGAGCATGACAATTGACAAAATTAAATTTACTAAAGACAGCAAACCTCATGGGAAAAGATCACTAGAGTACCTTAGGTTAATGAAGCCTGTACACACCTGAAGCAGAAATCTTTAAATATACTTAAAAGATGTCCTCAGTCTACATTGATATAGCAAACTTACCTAGAACAGTAATTGGGCATACAAATCTGAAATTACAAAATATATTCTAATGCAGCTTAAGTTTATCTTAATCATTGAAATGAACAGAACCTTCTTGAAGGATATTTTCAGATGTAAAAGGCAATGGCGCTCTTTTATTTCGTAATTTATATCGCTTATCTAGTATATTTTGATTATACTAAACATTCAAGGAAAATAATCTAAAAATAAAAAAAATTGCAAAACAAATAATTAAAGCATTTGACAACTCACTTTGCACTGCAACATGGAGGGGGATTTGTAATCGTCTTGACAAATGGGACAAGCATCTCCTGCCTCTTTGATTTGATTAGACGAGGGAGTCACGCCATATGTCTGCAAAAAAAATTATATTTAAAATTTTTTTTAATTAATTAAGCATATCTAGCATGCAAATAGTTAAGTTAGCTTATTTTCCATACAATGTAGATTTTGGCTGAATTTTATGGGTGTATAGTAAGATTGCACAATTCTTGGTATAATCTACAATTGAATCTGAAATGTTATTTTCATGGGATTCGAAGCATTTATTGTCATCTGGGAAACATTCTGTACTGCAGAAAAAAAGTAAATTCTACGATGAAAAATAAATTTTCCATTCTCACAGTTTGATTTTTCTAACTGTAATTACAGGATTACCTTTCACCAAACAGATTATATATTTTTATACAGATTTCTTGCGCATCAAATACTGAGATCAAGTATCACACTATTAAATCAATGATTAAGACAACTTTCAATATCTTTGCAAAAGGACTTTTGAAGGGGGTCCATACTTTTACTTTTGTTCTATTGTTTGGCTTCAGTCTTAATTATTTTAACCATTGGAAATTTTTGGAATCCATTATGTATAACATACACAGAATTAATGAACACTTTAATTGTATTTTTACGGTAAATAAAATTTGTAACTTAATAAAACATAAATTAATTACTTTCAATTCAATAATGAATGATACAACTTTAAAATGCGAACTGGTAACATGAAATTTTTGGACCTAGATAAATAAGGTTGCAGGATTCCACTAACCATATTATAAATTTTTGTATAAAATTAATAAAAAATTAGACAAATTTTAGATTTTTTGCATTATATATTCATCATATATGAATAAAATGTATAGAATTGCTTTGGTTATTTTATATAAAGTAATTGGTTAAAGACTTGTTTTTGAGAAAAACATGTCACCAATGGAAAATAAAAAATGAATGTGCACCAAGATTCACAAAAATTCCTACTTCTCATTAATATTTAGCTTGCAAAAAGTACTTATTTGTGAAAATGTTATTTGCAAGTAAATAGTAAAAAGTGAGACGACATGAAAATATAAATAAACTGAAATCAAATATGCTTATTTTTCAAATTTCTCTGAGCATTGGTAAGTATTTTAAAATTATATTCCAAGCACACAAAAAAGGTTTATACATAACATACAAGAAAATGAAGCTTTTCTCTGTGACCAGCAGTGTAATAGCACCCAGAACATGCCAATTGAGTGGAATTTTGAACTTGCAATAACAAATTCATCATAATCATTAAAATAGCTTTGCAATAATCAGATGGGCGAATTAACTTTTACATTCCAAACTTCAATTCCATAAATACACAATAGTTATGCTAGCAGTGTAAAGAATTCCTAGGAGTCAATGTATAAAATTCCTAATTAAATTTAAATAAAAATTAATCAATGTTACACAAAACAAAATAAAGATATTAAATTCCTAATTACAAAGCTTTATGTGCAAAATTGGAAAGCTTTTGTGAATACTGCAGAAAACTTTTTCATTGTGACTGTATGTTTTTCATAAACTGATTACAATACAAATAAATAACTAAATCTTAAGAAAGAATGCAAGTTGCTA
Organism: Meta bourneti; assembly: GCA_933210815.1. Taxonomy (NCBI): domain Eukaryota; kingdom Metazoa; phylum Arthropoda; class Arachnida; order Araneae; family Tetragnathidae; genus Meta; species Meta bourneti. Next base: position 88,713,617 of record OW119929.1, read on the forward strand.
CAATTTTAATAATTTGAGTGAGTATTTTGAGCATTTTCACTAATCACATGGAGGACAGTTCAATATTGACTATGTGCACTTTAGTCACATAGGATGTTTAAAACAAAACCATGCTGATGAACAGACTTGTGAATGGCACCTGTTGGTCAATGGCCCAACAGGGAAATTCATTCTAATCTGGTAATTTTAATTCCAATTAAAAAATTCTGTTATTTAGCATCTTAAAAGGGAGGATGATTTTCAGTATAATTTTGGAGGTGAACTAAATGCAAGGTCTTAACTTGTTTGAATAAAATAATGCATGAATAACATGCATCTTGTTCATAATTATTCCATTTTTGATATTAATAAACTTAAATGAAATTTAAAATTTTGATTTAAATCAATGATATTTTAAAAATAAAAATCACTTGATATTTTTATCATGATTCAAATCAATCTGATTTCAATTGGCATACCCTGATTAAAAAACCAAAAAATTTTCATTCAAACACTTATTCATAAGATTTACTACAAATATTCAAATAAATATTGGGGTTAAAACACTACAGTAAAGTTGTTTCCAACATGCTGTGTCCCCTAAAGTTTCCATTTAGGAAAAATTGTTGAATTTCAAAAAGTAATTAATAAGTTCAGTGGCATAGCTAAGGGAGGGCCACAATACCAGTGTCTAAAGAAGTGGCATTTCAGAAATATTTATTAAAAATTGATTTTTCAAGAGAAAATAACGTTTAAAAATGTTATAATTTCAGACAATTTTTCATTTCCACAGAAGTAATTTCCAGCTCTGTGAAGTAGATGTACTTCATGCACTCTGACTTTACAATTCAACCCTTAAAACAATCTTCTTTTCATCCATCTCCCCTGCAATATATTGCTACTCAGAAAAGAAAGAAATAAACATCTGGAGAGCACGAAAACATGACAGAGTACGACTTTTTACTTTGTCCCGAGTCCCATTGAAAAAGCTTGGCCTTTCACTAGTTTTTATGCATTGTCAATAATTGCAATAAAAATATTGTGAACATAAATATACTAAAACCAATGATACAAATTAATGTATTTTATCGATTACCTCCATTTTATGTACAAAAATTTTATTATGGGCAGCTGTATTTGCACCAGGTCCCCAAAAGACTAGCTGCCTCTGAATATGTTTGCCAGCAGAATGATAACTAAATTACTGCAGTTGCTTTCCATGTAAAGGAGGAAGTCAAGTACCCACAATTCAAGATGATAGCTGTTGTGCATGGGGATAGCAGGCAACCTCTCGGAAGAAAGACAGGTAGACTGCATCTCCTAGTTAATTTTAGGCACTTACAAATATTTAACATAGAAGACAAACAAAAGATGATGACAGACAAACAGAACATGGTAGTGGCATCTCTTGGGTCTTTTAGAAGCCTGGCTGTTAGCAATAGCGTACTTTTAAAACAAATTGAATTTACCTTGCTCTGAATGATTTTAATAAGCGTCTTCTTCCATAATTTGACTTTTTTGATAACGCTTTTTACCTACAAAGAAATTAATATTATTCCATTAACAGGAAAGATAAATGGAAAACTTGAAAATATTTTGTATTCTTGTTTACATCTATTTAAAACAATATTTTAAAATCAATCTCTTTAAAAAAATTATGCACCTATAAAAATCACAAAAAATATGATAGATTATGTAAACAGAGTGGATATTACTTATGGATATGTAACTAGAATAGATAATGAAAAGGAAGACAATATTAAATGGAATTGAGACAAATTATTGAGACATGATATAATCTTTAAAAAAGTTTATGGCTACATGAGTATTAATTTTCATAGCCATATAAAAATGTCAATTGGTTCAATGAATAACGAGGCAGGTAAAAGAATAACCTAAATAAAATTCAGCCAAAATTAAATAAACATAGGCTGACTAGCACACCAGTATAGTCTTTCCTCAAAATAAAAGGTTTAACATGAAAGCTGATATACACCAATCATCCTTTATTGCTGCATTCTAAAGATATTTTATTTGCAGCTAGCATGTGCAGCACAACAGAAAGGAAAAGCTAATTTTAATTTGATCCATGATACAAATTTTCACATAGACTGATCCCACCATAAGTTCATGCACGTTTTTCCTCATTCAGTTTTATAAGCCAACCAATCTATTCTCAAGAATTGTTTGATAATCTGCTCAATGGTATTTATAGGAGAAAAAATTCATTTTTTATCAAGTATAAATTGTCTTGAAGTAATAATTAATATAAAAGGAACTAAATTATGGTCAAAGTTGCAATGATTATCTTTTCACAAATTTTCAAGTGCACAAACAAAAAATGGGCTTATGAAAACAATTCTGAACAGAAAAATAACTGCTTTCTGCTGTCTTGATTGCTGGCAGTTTGAACTTGGTGTAATTGGTTAGGCATATTAAAGCAAAACGACACCAAATATATGGAAAATGAAGAAATTAAACTTTTTCTTCAGTGTTTAACAGGTTTATTTGAAGGTTTTTCTTGAAAATTAGTGCACGCATAAAAGAAGGTTTTCATGACAATTTAGCAACCAGATTCCTTTTCATTGTTGCCACCAAAATTTCAAAATTGGCTTTTTGCACTTCAAAATTGGAAAATTTTCTCTAAAGAAAATGGAATTTTTTTTTTTGGTCCAGAAGACTTGAAAAATATGCAGGTATGTAAATGTATGATTAAAATCAATTTACAGAAAGATAAAATTAGCATCATAGTAAAGAACAATCTGTATAATTGCAGATAGATAAAATCATACCTTAAATATCAAATATGAAGCAGAAAGAATCACGCCAAATACTTTACTGGGGCCAGAGTATGACTCTGAAAAAAAGTACAACCAATGTTGCATAGGTATCAGCGTGCGATACAGCTGTGAAGAACGCTCTATAAAAAGGTAATATTTCCCCTAGGATGAGAAAATAGTAAAACAATAATGGAATTAGTTACAAATTCCGGAAAAGGTAGAACAATTAAGTATTTTATCTTCCAACTTATTAAAATATTTACCTTTCTCTGGTAGGGAATAACTTTTGCAGGTAGTGAAACAACAAATAATTTCGCTAGAATCGTCATCAAACGTAACACGAAATCAGTAACTGACACTATCCATAACACTTCCCAAAAGTCAATAGGTGCTGCATATGGTGGTATAAATACTAACCTATAAGGAAAGCACATTATAAGAACATTTTTAAGCCTCGATTGCAAAGTACTTTATAAGAATAAAATGTTGCAAATTGCAATGTTATTTTTATAAAGCTGTATTCATCTATTTCTACTCTCACATTATATATTCTAGCAAAAATTGAAAAACCTTCATGTGCCAAGGTTTGGCTTCCGACTGAACAAAAAAGTTAAGCTCTCTCAGTTGTGACCAGTATTTGGGAGGGTGACCTCCTGAGCTGGCATGCACTGAGTGTTTTTAACAACACCTTAATTTTTAAAAATAATTTCATTGATTTTTATTTTAAGGCATCAGATAATTTTAATCAGTGTAAATTTTACACATCCTTTTTATGCAGTGCCTTTATGATTTTAAGCACATTCAATGTGGAGATAAGCTGCTTTGCAGCAGTCACTTTGTAAGTGATGCGCCCTTTCCTTTATGAAAAACCTTCAAAACAATGATTAATAAAGATTAAAAGCATAGAAAGAGGATGATCCATACCTAAAAGAAATTGCGCAGATTATCTCCAGTACCCTTCCATCACTGGTATCTCAGTGGAACACCAGTAGAGCTGCTTGCTTTCAATTTGCCCCAGAAAACTCTCTATGCTTGCCAGGCCATTCGAAAAAGATGATATTCATTGATGGTCAGAAATCCTTTCCCACCTGTACAGAATGTGGCTTATTACCAGCCTCTCCCACTCACATCCTGAAGTGCTTGCAATGGAGCCATACATGAAGACATTATTAAGGACCCATCTGCTATTGCTCAAAAACTTTTTTGCAGACTCAATGACTTAGTGTAATTTTTTTTTTTACACTGGAATAAGAAAAGAGCTTACAAATTATTAATGGCCATTTAAGTGGTATTGGTATTTTTCAATTAACGTCACACTGGAGCAAGACATCAACCATCATCAGAACAGATGTAAGTCACAAGAAGAAATACAAGTAATATGTTCTACAATAATGTTGCCACAACTCACTTTTTTAGCTATACTTTCCAGGCTGCATGTAAAAGCAGGGACCCCTTTTGCCAATCTCTAAGATATATTCTTAAGTTGAACATCAAAGAAGTTATTTAATATTTAGTTGTTGAACATACTAGTGCTTCCCCGCCTTTACAAGCGGCCTAGAAAGCCTTAGCTAAAAAAGTGAATTGAGGCAACACTATTCCAGAACATACCTAAACTTGCATTTTTCTTGTGATGATGGTGAATGTCTTGCTCCCCTAAATGGCAATCGATGATATTTTCTGAGTTTTTATTCTTTATTCATTGTTGCTTTGAAGGTTTTTCAATTTTTGCTATCAACGTGACAAGTAAAACTTAATGAGACCTTGCTTCTGCAGATACAACTAAATATATATTGATATTCAGGAAAGGTAATAGGAAATTCATTACTCACTTGACTTCAGTTGAGGTCTTTTCTATTTAAAAGAAAGTTCGCTGAACTTTATAGGTTGTAAAAACTATTATAATTGATTATAGAGAATAAGACAATTTGTACTGTCACAAGGTAACCTATATTCAAAACTACCTGTATTTAAGACTACTTTTGACAAAGTAATTTCAGCATGACTGAAATTCACTGGTGTTTGTAACGTTTTAGTAAAGGTTATATACATGATTCACCTTATTTTGGAAGACTAGAAAACAGGGTGTTTGTAACCGACAAGTAACTATCCATTTCTGTGAAGCATTTAAGTACCCCTTTTTGTGTTACAAATGAATACATCACATGAAAAGAACAGATATTAATACAATTCAACATGTCCTTGTAAATCAACACACAAATCTCAACTTTCAGTGGTACACAGCAAACCTTTCCCAAGATATTAGTTATAATCTTAGACACTGCAACTATGATCTGTTACTTAAGTTGATTAATGCATTTAATCTGAATTTTGTATCTGCTGTAACAAAACCCTACACAAAAAATCTAGAGATGAGATTAAGTGATTTTTGAAATTTTTCAGTAAACTTTTGTTTCACTTTGTAGGTTAAAAAGCTCACAGATGTGCTTCAACTATTGATATTCTTTTTTCAGTGGTCAGCATGTTTCTTAAAACATAGGAAAGAAAATGATCATTTTGCTTTTTACTAAAACAGGTAGTTACTTTAGAAATATCTTTCATTGATAATTATATCCAAAAGAAATAAAATAAAGAACATTTGATTAGTAGTGACATGGGGTTATTGACCATCTTCAATATGTTGCAATGTCAATTCTGAAAAAGATGCTTATTTGCTCATAGTGATATTCCATTTTTAATATTTAACACAGCTACAATAATGGATAGTCAACTATTGTGTTATTAATCAGTTTACAAAGCTAACTTTTAATAATCGCTTTCTTAGAATTTTGAGGAACAGATCATGGAAAAATAGACAATTTGATGATAATCCTTCTTCCAAAATTGAAAGCATTTTGAAATAAATTCATCGCAATTTTGAAGTTCAAGGGACTTCATATTTTTATTGCATACAAGCATAAAGAAATAATCCTATTTCACTTATAGCACATTTATTTACAAAATATGAAAGATCATTGCAAATTGTACTTACGCATATGCTAAAGAATGGTCAGCAAGAAGAGTGTAAATTACAAATATAGATGTTATAAGATTTGCAAAAACCAAGAATAAGCTTCTCAAGCTTCGTTTACCCTAAAACAGAAAAAAAGCTTATTAATTCATCAATTGAGCGAATTTTTATAATTTACCTAATTCCTCACATTTGGGTGAAAGAAGCCATCAAAAATTTTAATTTGAAAGCAAACTTTTTAATAACAATGAAACCTATTTTACAAAGCAGATTTATTTTTGAAAAACTAATTACGAATGCAATTAGATAAAGTCAAAATAAAATTATCATAATTTAGAGCAAATATATATTTAGAGAGCAAAAATTATCATAATTTAGAGTGCAGAGTTGTGTCTCAACTGTGTAATAACAGTAGATTCTAGTTTTTAACAAAATAAACATGTATCAAGTTAATAGCTTTTCTAGTAATGTTTTCCATGAATGTGAGAGAAAAATGCAACTTCATAAAAATGCGAAAGATAAGGATTCAATTTATAAAACAGAATTGATCAACATAATCATAATTGGTGTAAATAATCATATTGATTTCTAAAACATAATTTTATCAAATATATTAAAATATGAATGAAGTTTGTATCATTATAATTGAAGGGCTTCAGGCAACATAATAAGGCATGCTTCTTAATTTTTCAGAGCAATAGAAATCAGCGATTTTCAAGTTTTAAAAAATTCCAAAATTTCAATAAGTTATCCACAATTCAAGAGATAATGTTAGCTTAAACTTTCAAGTATTAAGCACTCAAACAATCATAAGTTCTTTTGCTCCTCTTGAATATTTTGTTTTTAATTTTTTTTTTTATTACAGAACACATTTTTGTGGTTTATTACCAAGTTGCCCCAAGTCTTTCAATTTAATGCCTCAATTTTCTTGCAATTTGATGAATTCTTTATCTGTTTTATTGGTAATTCTTATAGCTTGTTAATTAAATATTAGTTTCTTTTCTTTATTAACATGACTAATCTTTAATTTTAGGTATTTTTATTTAATACCACCATTTATTTCAAATAAATGGAAATTACAATGCATTTTTGCATTACTTATTCTCCTGAATACCAATGTAAAGTTACAATTAAAATATAAATATCACCTGTTTAGCAACTTCTCTTATAATTACTGCATTGGCATGACAAAATGTAATGATGAGTCCCAGATTAACTAGAATACCTGAAAAGTTTATAAATTATAATTAGAAAATGCTTGGAGTGATATCTGGAGACAAATGTAATTAATTTGTTTTATAATTTATACACCTTAAAACAATACACTTCAAAGTAACCCATCATTTCCATGGGGGCATTGAAGGAATCTTGGGGAAATTCTGGCCCCAGGGGAAATAGGGGAGTGTAGAGGAGCAAGAATGAGCAATAAGATGCTAAAAAATGTGTTACCTAATAATGTTTTAAGCAAACACTTGACCATACAGACACTCACTACTTTCATGCATAGTCGTAAGAATTATACGTTGTAAAATTCAAGTTACTACTGATCTGTCTAAAAACAAGACAGATCCTGACCTGTGAGTGTTAGCGTTATGTATTTACATGCACTTCTGACTTAAATCTTTTATCACATTTCCATCATCCTGTTTAGTTGAATGTTGATTTAGTGTGATAAGTCTTTCAACTAAAAAAAGAAACTGCAAATAGTTGATTGCTGTTTCAAGGATGCTGATAAAAATAGAGCCCAATATAGACAAATTGGTAAGCACACCAGGCTCATCCTTCTCATTAGTAATTATTTTTAATTTTCTGATTTGAATATTAATGACTAATAACATTAAACAATAGTGTTTATGTGCAATTTATTTTTTGGAATTTCAGTTCAATAAGTAGTTTTATAATTTTAGTTCCAAGTTGTTTTAATTTCAAACTAGCCTTTAGAAATTCTAAAATCAGACAACTGCATTAATATTTTGGTGAAGTTCAGAAATTATTGGCACTGCTAGACTTGGCAATTTATTATTAGTTAAGATATTTTTCACACAAGAGGGGCGTCAAAGAAAATAGTCTTTGAAAAGGAGACATTGAGCCAAAAAAGGATTGTATGTTGGGGTTTTATGGTGCAAGGTAAAAAGCGGACATGCTGCGCCAAACTTAAGACAGAATGTAACGAAATAAAAGTATAAAATATTTAAAAATTAAGTCCAAGATAAAGATAAAAGGTGATTTAAAACATGTAAAATGTATAGATGAGAATAAAAGTATTCAAACAATAGCCAGAAGATAAAACAAGATCATCGTCTGCAGCATAACAAAAAATCATAGGCCCTCATATGCAGACTTCAAGAACAAAGAGCTTACACAACAAAATAATTTCAGAAGTCATTTAACTTATCTAAAACCCATTTTTTATTAGTATTATTTAACCCATTTCTCTCAATTCTCTTTACATACTATATAATGAAACTACGATTTAAAATATTTTACATCATGCATATCTGCGAACTTCAAGAAAAAAAATCTGGAAGATTTTTACAACACGAAAACCAATGCACAAATGTCAAGAATGAAAATTCGTAAATGATTATTCAAAGAAAAAATAATTAAAAGTGCAAAAATCAGGTGACAATTTGAAAAATGGGGAATTTTAAAACAGATTGGGAAAACAATTCCAAACAGTAAAAGCAATCCTGCTCCCTTCTACCATTATATGGCCTTAACTCAGGAAATTATCGACAGTTTGGCAGTTAAAAAAGATTTGGTGATATTTTATACAAAATGGTGCCAAATATATGCAAAGATAAGCAATTAACTAAGAAAGTTTGAACAATATAGCAACCAATGATTCCAATTTTATTCCAACATCATTGCCACCACCTGGTGCCAAAACTTTGAAATTGGCATCTTGAAAATTTTCTCAAATACTTTTATGTCCCAAAAATGCTTTTTGTTTGGAAGACCATGAAACCCAATGTTTTTCAAAAGACTTGAATAATGGATTGCCGTGACATGGTGCTAAATGCCGAATTTGGTGTCATTTAAAAATTTCAAACATTGAAAAGAAAAATCCAGATTTTTTCCGTCTGGAAGTGGAAAAAAAGTGATTTTCTATAAGACTTTTGGAAAATCTGAAAGAGTTGGCAGGCATGATAATGTATGAACAGATAATTTAAAGAAAAATATCTTTATCTTTTTATTACAATTTTTTTTACAAAATTTGAGTCTATAGTCCCCCATCAACAGTTTGATTACCTTCAAATTGCTACAGGTCGGCCAAGATGGTAGCTGGTTTACATAGCCTAAATATTACTCTTCAAAAATGCCAAATTCTTACCTTCAAAAATCCCAAATTTTTGAAGGTAAGTAGTTGAAATAACAGCAACACAAAGGGCTACTGTCAATGATCAACCTCAAAGGTAAAGAACCGAGGACAACTCGTAATTTTGAACCTTGGTCAGATAATAAGGTCAGCACCTGAGCTAGCACTCCACTCTCCCACACCAAGCCAACATGAGGACATTTGAGGCAACAGATTCAATGTGCGCCAGCCCATGCATACACGTCTTGTGTTGGAATGAGTTTCCTATTCAAAATCCTCTGGTTGCTAATCCACGACTCTACCAACTGTGGTACCATGGCCCCAATGTTTAAAGGTATTTGTATTTTATTTAATGTCGTACTGGAGCAACGCAATGAACTACTGGTGACAGTCCGGGATCAAACCCGAAGGGAAAGAACCGAGGACAACACATAATTTTGAACCAAGGTCACATCTGAGATGGCACCCACTCTCCAAACTTCTACACCTTGCCAAAGTGGGGACATTTGAGGCCATGACAGATTTAACATGCACCAGTCCCCTTTGTACACAACGATCTTTGGTTGGATTCGATCTCACCACCCTCCGGTTGCTAATTCGTTATTTTTCCAAATGGGCTACTGCAGCCCAATGTTTAAAGGATTATACATGTTTTTATGTCAATATAGAAGATATAATCTTGACTAAACCATTATTTAAGGACACATAAAGTAGATAAACACTTAAAACTATTTAACTACTCTATATAATTTCATAACTTTTGATAAATAAAGTCCCACATCTATGAGACTAAATACTTTTAGTAAGCATGGAAAACAAAGAATTACATACCAATCCGGTGATCGAAAATAAGTTTCAGCAGTAAAATGAGGATAAACGGAACATATTTTTCAGCGAACGCTATTAGAGCCAGCAGTTCCGGCGAGTTTCTCAGTGCTGTAGCTCCTTGATCCATATCACCAGCGCCACCATTATCATCTGGCGGATTCACATTAGCTGTTGCATTTACAGAGTTCCCATTTGTATTATCAAACGAGTTTCCAACCATAGAGTCAATATCAATCACAAAGTCTTGAGCTTCAGTGTTATTTACGGTAGCATTCCTAGGAGTGGGATTTCCTGTATCTGAGCCCTCAAACCAATGGGAGTGACTAGGAGAGTTACCCCCTGTTCGGGCATTCGTAGAAGATATTAGAGGGCTGAGTCCTTGTAGCACATAATCATGGAGCTCATGAATATGCTGAGTAGCACTAGAAGCAATTTGATGTGAGTTCTCGTGAATCTGTTGTATGGACCATGGGAGACGTGGCCTGTTGGCTCTTGTGGGTCTGTTGTTTTCAGCCATTGTACTGCAGAATAAATGATTTTAGGGTGCAAAACAATGTATAAAAAACAGTCTACAAAATTTCAATTCAAACAAAACTTGTTTTATGTAAGAAATTACAGTTGAAAGTTTAACACAAAGAAAATAAGGTATTGCAAAAACAAAACTAAAACAATTGCAGTTAAAATCATACAAAACTATACTCGACAGCTCTGCTAATGTAAGGCAACAGGGGAAGGGTAATTAAATGTAGCAAATCATTAGTGACCAAGTAAAAATTTACTATTCTAGCACAAATGATATATACAATACATAACGAAACCAAAGCTTTAATAACTTTATAAGATTGTGTAATAAATGTTTAGGGTGGTTTGAATCTATTGAAAAATAATGATCTTTCAAAAACATTTAAAGTCTGATTTAAATCCGATTTTTTTACAATTTAAATCAATATTTTGCTTAAACTTTGAAGATGTTATGCATGTAACTTATAGTGCAATTTCTGGAATTCAATTACAGTAGACATTAATACTATTGGGTTAGGAAATGTATTTTAATCTGCTGATAGAAATTTATATTTATTTTATGGGTAGGTAGTTGAATTTACACCACACTGGAACACAACAGGCTATTGGCGATAGCTTGAGATCAATCTTATGGGAAAGATCCAACCTTAGCACCTCATAATTTTGAACCAGTCAGATGATGAGGCCAATACCTGAGCTGGCACCCCTCTCCAAACTTCCATACCACACCAATGTGAGGACATTTGAGGCCACAACAGATTTAACATGTACCAGCTCCAACGTACACAATGGCCTTTGCTTGGATCGAAAATGAAAGGTTGGATTCATGGGTAAAGTTGACTGAAGTTACTACATCAGTATCAATCTCTAGTGGTTTCTTTTCCTTTGATGTAAGACGAGTTGCCATTGCTCAGTGGATTGTCACACTGCGCTAACCACCTGTAAGTTGTTTTTGGTAAATGTTTGATTTAAGTTACGTTTGATTTCTCCCTGGGTTTACTTCTCACTTCTGTGTCAGTAAACTGTGTATGTATTTACTTGATGTTCGACACAGCTTGGTCAAAAAGGGCCCTCGTGCCATAAAACCCAACTAAACTTTAGATGTTTGAAGGAAAAAGAAACAGATATATTATTGTGAGCAGACAGTGATAAGAATTTTAACATTCTTTGTAGCATCAATAGGATGGGAAGGTCTGATTGGCAGTGAAGTGAGCTGCTGAAAGTTGGGGACGTAATGACCTGATGACTTTTCCAGATCCCTTTTGGAGTTTACAATAAACACCTGCAGGGATTCAACCTTAGAGGCTTGAACTCGTCACTGGACATCAATGTACCTATGTGGAGTGTTTGTAGGCATCTGGAGTTTTCTTTCTGTCCAAATATTTTTAAAGCAATGCTTGATGAGCCTGCGAAATACTAACAGCTCATCAGGTCAGCATTTGCAGATTAGGCTATATTGCTTAGTTGTAATTGCCACCAATGAATGAAATTTTAATTCCTAAAATTGGATAATTGCTCAAAAAAGCATTTGAGACCTTAAAAGAAAGCATTGCATTGAAATGCAAATAGTTCCTTTTTGATGTATCAGTGCCCAGCAATCAGACATGTAAGAAAATGTATGTATTATGTATTTACTAGATTTAATTATAATTCAAAAAAAATATTCAACTGCTTTTATTATTCCTAAAGATTTTAGCCTCTGGTCTCCTGCTGTCCCCAAATTATCAATTTTATTTTAGAAGGTAGGTAGTTCAATTTACATCACACTGGAGCAACACAACAGGCTATCTTGATTTTTGAAATCATTTCCCAAAGAAAATATAAGTGCATAAAATATTTAATATTCTTTGTATTATGAACAAATTTCTTAAGTGATAAGTTATTTGCATATCTATAAATTGCATCAGTTCTTCAAAAGACCATGCAGTAATTTTTGAGAAAAAATGTGAACATCTGCTTGTTATTTGTTCGAATAAATATTTGCTGATCAACCATTATAAAGTCTTGGTGTATTCAAATCAACATACTACTTTATATTTAGTGATACCTTGCTATGAGATTCAGTTTGGAAATTAAATATACCAAAATGACTGAAAAGGATACTGTTTCAAACTTAATGAGGCTAGATATCTTTATTTGGCTTTCAGATTGAATTTGAAACTTTTGGTCCTCTACGAAATAAAAGTTTGTCTGATTTGATTTATGTATTTTTAAATTTCTGATTTTATCTCAAATTGCAAATAAATGAGAAATTTTACCGAGTAGATAACTTGTAATCAAAATTTTATCTGCGTTCTTCAAAATTACTCGACTTTCAAAACGTACATTTTAAAGTTTATATAAATGTAGCTTTCTCACAATATATCAATATACGCATTTTTGTAAAATCCTTTTGAAAAAAATTATCAATGATAGATTTAGTTTCTGAATATGTATAAGAAAAAAAAGAGGAAAGTAACTGTTGCGTCGATGAGTGAAATTTCCTTGCTTTGCTTACGGATTCTCTCAAAAGATTTTGCAAACTTCTTCACATGGCAAAAATCGAAATTTTACTTACATTTGATGGAATTTCAGGAAATAAGTATAAACTCCATAACAAAGCTACACACGACGAAATCATACAGCCCAGAGTTTGAAGCTAAGCTGTCTTGTTTGTTTCTGTTTTCGATAACGTCATGACGTCACTGAAGTTCAATATTGCGTAATGTCCTCCATTCTCTCTCGGATTTCTAAGATGTAAAATTTCCTTCAGATATTTTGCACATTTTATTTCCTTGCTATAAATAGCCCGTTGTATTGCTCCAGTGCAACGTTTATTCAACAACTCACCTTTCCTTGCTATGCGCTATTTTTTGCAAATGTTCCAGGTTTAAGGCTGAGAAGGAAAAGAAAGCAAATTACCATGTCTTGTTCGACAATCAATGTTTAAGGAGATAAAATGGGCATTAAAACTTTATTGAAGCGGACTTCGAGATGTATTTGAGATACACTTGCATACAAGTCGGAATATGCACGTGTATCTTATCAAAGCTTTCATACGAAATCAGAATAAAGTAACACTTAAATGCACAGAATTTCATTCAAAATGTACAAATCACTCGTAACAAAGAAAAGCATTTCGAAAAATATCGTGGTGTGCTTACATGCGACTGTTAGCTCATTCATCGACTTTCTAATGAACATAGAAACCATTAGAAAGTCGATGGTAATCCTGTCTGATGTAGAAGCTGCTGGTGCAGCTTGTCCGTTGTTGGAACTCGCGTCTCTCATGAATCATAAAAATTCAATCAGTTACAATCTTTCCTTGTCTGTGTGGTGCAGCCGTAGCTCAGTAGATTTACCCTTTGCTCTAGCTGCCTGCGAACTGTAGGCGGCCCAGGTGTTCGATTCTTGGTTCTCTGTGGTTAAATTTTATTTGTCAGTAACAACTTCCCTTGTGGGCGATTGTTAACTGTTGGGCCCTTGCATCATAAAGAATAACCTTACCTGTAACTTACTTGATTTATTTATGAGCGGATCGATAAGCGAGCGGGTCTGCTTTCTCGGATATCGCGGCAATTTCAGATTGAATTTCGAATTTGTGGAAATTGAAGGTTTTTGGCTGCTTCGTTCCTTTGGTCTTATTGATATTATTTCCCTAGTGAAATTTTTACTAGGGCTTTACTTTTGTTTCTGCTACTTGGGTAAGTAGTATTTTCTCTTATCGGCTGATTGACATTTTGAACGAACAGAGGTTAACCCCTGTTAACGAGTGGCGACCTTGCATCGTCCCCGGTGGGGGCGACTTGCAAGACAAGGACCTTATTAATTATTGCAGTGATGAGGGGAATAATAACTTCACTTTTATCATTCGCACAATACAACCTATACTTAATAAAAACCCATATACAATTAAAAAAAGAAATATAAACATTTTTCTGTACCCAAGAACATCATAGTATGCCGATGAACTCGAAACAACATAATCATCACAGTAGAAGGTAAGGTCGCCGCCCACGAAGCTTCCAAAATCAAAAATATTTTGAATACTACAGTTGATACCAAATTAACGAAGGACAATTTAATAACGCAATGTTATAAATGAAATAGAAATAACACTAGAAGATATAATTGAGGATTTAGAAGAACAAGGAATTAAAATCGCAAATATAATCAGATTCGAAAAAAATGTCAATCAAATAAAAATCCCGTTAAAAACTATAAAATTCGACATCCCTACCCCTCGGAAAAAAAATTGGAGATAAAGTGCACATTAGGATGATGATGCACCAACTGAAACTATACATAGAAAAACCAAGACGATGCAAAAACTACTGGCTATTTGGCCATGGCATGAAAGGATGTAGATCCAACCAAAAATGTAAAATCTGCTCAGACCATCCAGAAATAATGTGCCCAAATCAGGAAAAAAATGTTGCAGAAACTAAAAAAATTCACACGCAGCAGATGATGAAAATTGTGAAAAGAAAAAGGAAGAAATATTGAAATATAAAAACGAAAACTTAATATCCTACGTAGAAGCTAAAAGTACACTCGCAACCTCATACGCCAAGGTGATAACTCAACAGAAAAAAGGAGATCAACACAGAGAAGAAAGGGAAGTAATAAAAAATAGCGAAATAAAAGAAATAATACTTGAAACTTTAAAACCAATACTAACTATAATCGAACAAATTCAAAGAAATCAAACGTATATATTGAAAACAATATAATACCAAAAGAAAATGTAATTTATGAAACTCAAGAAAATACTACAGATGAAAATGAAATGATGATACAGGAAGAGAATAAGGGACAAACCACTCAAGATCGAGAAGAGGAATCACAAAAAGACAAACTGCTGGAATGCCAAATAAAAAAAATCTAATACAAAATAGAAAAAATATAGTAGATAATAACAGTAATACCACAATAATAAAACGTATAAGCGAAGATTCTAAGAATACTCGTAACCAAAAAAAACTGACAAAAACTACACACTCACAATCTCCACTAGAACAATCTCTCATAAGTGGCAAAATGGAATATGAATAGGTCTTCCCGCTGCCTGGTTTTTTTTAAATATTTTTTTAACCGTGTTTGGAATCAACCTCATACAATGGAACTGCCAAGGCGCCAGAGCGCGCCGCTTTGACTTAAATTATAATAAATATTTTAACCAGGCTGACATCTTAATTTTAGAAGAAACTTTTTTAAAACCGAATAATCGATTTACTGTTTAAAAAAAAAAACATTTTTCGTTTTGATCGATCCTGTCCTTTCAGAGGAGGTTTATTAATAGCCGTCAATAGAAACATCAGTGCTTAACTCATCAAAGAGGAAAAGAATCAATTTTTCGAATTCCAAGAAGTAAAAATTCACTATAACACAGCCATACACATCATCAATATTTATTGTCCTAAAGGAGTTAGAGATGAAAGGATGCTCAACGACCTCAGATTTGATCCGAATAACCTATATAGTCTAGCTGGAGACTTCAACGCAACACACAGTAATTGGGGTTTCAAGGATAACACCAGCGGAAGAAATTTAATAAAATGGATCAACAACCAGAACCTAATTTTACTCAACCATCAAAGTGGAACTCATATCAGCAATGAGGGAATCATGTCTGCTATTGATCTCACCTCGGTATCCAACAACTGCACCTCAATAACCTATTAGCAGGTGCATCAAGACAACTTCGGAAGTGATCATTCCCCATAAAATTTTCCTATAATACACAGACGAACAATAAACGTAATTCTACTATACAGTTTAATTGGAACATCTTCAGCAAATTCTTAAATGATAACCTTACTAATCTAAGTGATCCATGTTTTTTCAACGATACTTTCCAGAAGGCCATAGAGAGTTCCCAATCTAAAAAAGAACTTCCGCCACCCAGGGCCCCTTGGTGGAATTCTAAATGTAGTCAATTAAGAGCCAAAAGTAGACAATATCTGAATAGAACTAAAAATATATATAAGTACAACTGACTGGGATCGATATAAAAAAAAGTTAAAAGAATTGATTCAGAAACTTAAAAGAGTTTTGGTATACAACCTGCAAAACAGTCGCTAAAGACAAAAATATATACAAAATCCTACAAAGACGAAAAGATCCAGTCAACCAACAAAAGGATGCTTATAATATCATTCATTTCAACAACGTAAAGATCCATTCCCAGGGGAGCAAGCCAACCTTTATAACAAGCACTACACTCAGATGAGAATTTTGACTTCCTTCCTCTGAGTTTCGTGGATAACAAAAACAATGCGCTGAATAAGGGGGGGGGGGGGGGTATTTCAATTAACGTCACACTGGAGCAACACAATGGGCTATTGGTGACGGTCCGGGATCAATCCCAAAGGAAAAGATCCAAGGACAACACCACGTAATTTTGAACCACGGTCAGATGACGAGCGCTGAATAAGGAATTTACTTGGAATGAATTTTCCAAAGTGTAGTGTTAGAGGTATTTTACGTTTATAACTGCTCACAATACATGAATGAAAAGGACTTCAATCTAAATATTTATTAGAACAGTTACAAACATGAACTACATTATAAGGAAAGAAATATATTTACAGAGAGGGGTTCCAAATAAATAGCGGACATAGCGCGACCTACTCCGCCGGCGGTTCGTAACAGATTCACTAACTTGGATGATTTCCGCTAGGGGCGCTACAGTGATTGAGAGGGGGGAAAGCTTCACTGTCCGTTACAAAAGCTATTTCTCAAATAAGGAAATCGACCCCAGGGAAAGATAAAGTTACAATTACTATGATCAAAAAATCACCTGAAAATATCCAGAAGAGCATTTTTAAAATTCTTAATTACAGCTTTGGCACCGGCTCTATCCCCATGTCTTGGACCCAATCTCTTATCATCCCTATCTTAAATCCACATAAAAATCCACTGGACATAACCTCATATAGGCCTGTTTCTTTAACCTCCACCTTTGCTAAAATTTTAGAGCGCATGATTCTTAATAGACTATGGAAGACATCTACTATAATAGGAAAAGTATTAATAAAAATAACCATGGTTTTCTACAAAACTGAAGCTGCATTACACTTTTAACTCATATCCACAATGACATACTAATAGCTAGGAAAAGGAAAAATAATATAGTTTTCGCCTCCATAGACCTAAAAGGAGCTTATGATTCGGTTTGGAGAGATGGTCTCATGTACAAATTATTAAAAAAAAAAGGAATCGCAGGAAAAATGGCTTTATGGATTGTCAATTTTATTAACCAAAGAACTTTATACGTGAAGTGCCGCAATACTATATCAGAAACAAAACAAAGCTCTCGAGGTTTACCCCAAGGATGCATACTCAGCCCTTTTCTTTTTCTCATCTTTCTTGATGATTTATTCTTACATATCCTTTCACACGTCAAATGTTTAGTGTATGCTGATGACATTTTTATTTACAGCGAAAATCAAATTTTAACCGAATCCACAGAAGCTATACAAACTACAATTAAAATCATCGATAACTGGTGTAGCCGCTGGAAATTAACAATCAGTTTGAACAAATGCAATATATGTGAGGGTCTGGCTGGTTTGTGGGCAATTGGTAATATATGAAACGTTTTAAAGAATAATTAAGTTTAATGATGAGATTGATGAATATTTACAATGAATTTGGCCAAGAGAATTCAAGTTAAACAATGCTTTGGTAAGTGCACAGCACAGACATCATCACAAACTCTAACAGCGCTTACTGCCCGGCTACGTCCTACTCGTAGCTCCGTGGTATTCCTTCTGCGTAGGGATGTGGAAAAAGAACGAACTGTTCTTTTTCACCTGTTCTTCAAAAAGAACGGGAACAGCCTGTTCCCACTTTTCACAAAAATCTGTTCTCGGTTCTTTTTGTTAAAAGAAACATTGCAATTTTTTTTTTACTTCGATTTTAAACAGGTGGGAATTTTGCAAAGTTCTCTTTTCTCGAATTTTCTAAGTTCGCAAAAATGTTCGTATATTCTAAATTATGGTAAGTCCGAAACACAGCTGTTCATCCTACAGTTCGTGACTCACTGTTTCCTGTTGATTCATTCATCCGTTCTCTGTCCATAAACCTACTCCCTACTATGAGACTACTTCCTGTTTGAGAGCAGGAATCAAATTTACCGAAGGAATCGATTCCTGCTCTCAAATTGATCCGACCCTGTTTCCCGTTCTCGATGACTGCTCCAGGAACTGTTCTCGACTGAACCAAGCCCCGACGTCTGATGAATTTGCGAGATTAGCATAATAATTGTGAAATTTTATAATTGTTAGGCAATGACATAATGATGAATTTTTAGTTTTAAACAAATAAAAAATTTTTTTAAATATTGCTGATCAAGATTTGGTTGTCCAGCTTTCTCTCTGGTGGTGTCGCCTCTACTCGTTCTTAGGATTTCAATGCTTTTAACTTTATTTTAAAACCAAATTTTACAAAATGGAAAGAAAAAATTTCAAATGTGTGGACATATTTCACTGTGAAAAGGAAATTAGGATCTTGTGTGTGTGTCATGCTCTCTATAAGTTGAAAAGGGATCTCATTAAATCAGGTATTACGATTTTAAAGACATCTCGGAAATAAGAATCCCATCATAAAATTAATATGTTGAAAAGCGAAAATGATTTTTTGACTTATGTTTTAAAAGTGTTTAGATCATATAATATTAACCTATTTTTCAAACCAATTTTACTTTCCAAGTGGTAATCCCGGTATGCGTTTTTTATGTTTATAATCTTTTATAAAGGGCAATTCCCTATTGCATAACGTGATTCAAAATTACCTAGTGTTGTCCTCGGATTTTTCTCTTCGGGATGGATCACGGACCGTCGTTTTATTGACTTAAATGACCATTTTGTTAACTTAAAATGACATTAAAATCTAAAAAAAATTATTACTTTCGCTTGCGTATTTGTTTTGTCCTAGGCACCTCATATCTGTTTGGAAAACTACTTGAGATGGTTCAGATGTGGGACATTATTAGTTGCCACTGGGGAGAGAATGTAAACGTTTCGATTTGCAAGAACGTTTTCCAATTTACGGGAAAATTCTGATTTTCTTTTCTCAATTACTGATAGTTCCGCGCAGCTTGATTAGACTTGCCCCATAAAAAATCAATCAACCGATAACAATACGAAGACCCCGAGTTATTTGTATTTTTTATATATGCACGCCTATATATACAAAGTACTAACAAAGATGACGTCAAAACAGAATTCGGTCCCTGTCTATCGCGAAAACTGCTGGCGCCACATAGTCTACGAGGAGGAACAGGGCTTGCACATTTCGAGTAGAGGGACATTTGAGAACAGAAGAACAGTTCTTTTTAAAAGAACGGAACATCAAACTGCTCACCTAAAAGAACAGTATTTCCCATCCCTACTTCTGCGTCGCTTTAGGCTCTGCGTTCCTCCAATGCGCGGTATGGCTGCGCAGTGGTCGGAGATGAGATCAGCGCGGAGGTGTCCTCTAGTGGCAGGCTGGGCACCACAGATCGGCCATCCTGGGTTCGACTGATCCACAAAGGCGTTTCTGAAAATATACAAAAAAGGCAGAAGCAAAGTTCCAAAATTTGTCAGTCTCTGTAAAGCAAATGTATCTAGGTTATAGAGCTCTGAATCGTCCTTCAGCTCTGAAAATGATTAAATGAGCCAAATCGTCTTCTAGCTTCATTTGTCGTCTTTAAACGTCGTTTCTCGTCTTTCTTCAAACGTCTTCCGTCTTCTTAGCAAACCTTTAAATCCAATTCCACGGTTTAAGAAATTCAGCGCATGTTGTAGTGAGGTTGGGTCCTTCATGACATCCCTTTTTTACAACGTCGTATGTATTTCCTCTTTAACCCTGGTGATTCTAGAGGGTCCAAGGTACTTTGGTTTTAGCTTCAAGTGCGGACCAAACTGAGTTCTCTTGATGGCAACAAAATCATTCACTGCATAAGGTTTTGGTTCCTTTCTTCTTAAATTGTACGTCTTCTTATTTTCTTCTTGAATTTTAAAAATTTCCTGAGTTCTTCTCTGCGTTTCAAAATTTGCTTGAAATTCAACTTCGATAATTTCTTTGGACTTGTCCAGACCCTTTACATTCATCTTTGTACCGAAAAGTAATTCGAACGATGTGGTATCTATGCTTCGTTGATAGGTTGAATTTATCGCTTGCTGTAATTCACTTGTGTATGCGTACCATTGAGCTGGATTTTCTAAGGATAGCTTTGCCAGAATTGATATGATCATCTGGTTAATTCGTTCGACTTGTCCGTTTGCCCTCGGCAAGCCAGTAGTAATTAAATGGTGTTTAATGTTCTCTTTAGAGCAATAATCAGCAAACTCGCTAGATGTAAAAGTTGCACCTCTATCGGAGATTATTTGAGGACTCCTAAATACAGCCTTTTGAATCTCCAATTTTGCAATAGCTTCAGCAGATATAGTGGTTTTTGTTGGATAAATCCATACAAACTTGGTAAATGCATCGATTATCACTAGAATGTACTTATAGTTCTTATGGGTGCTCTCTAAAGGTCCAAGGTGATCAATATGGTACGTCTTTAATGGAATATCTTCTTTTTGCAAGGGGTGCAAAAGACCTCCTTTCTTTCCCTTTTTGTGATTCACTAAAATGCAATGCACACAAGTGGTTATGGTTTTTTCTATCTTTTTGCCTAAACTTGGGGATGAAATAATACTCTTCGATGTTCTTTTCAGTATATTTAACTCCTACATGTCCATTTTCATGGGCATCCCTTATTTCTGTTTTCATACCCTCAGGCACGACCACTAATTCCATACCATCAGCGAATTTATACAAAGTTCCATGTCTCTCGCAATAATCTTCATAATTAGAAATTTTCAGTAGCTCTTTAATTGTTTTTATTTCGTTATCTTTATCCTGAGCTGCTTTTAATTTTGGTAAGATGTTATCGACTGAAATACAAAACATATTTATCGGAGATCTACTAAGTGCGTCTACATGAATCATTTTAGAACCGGGTCGGTGCTCAATGACATAATTAAATTCTTGTAGTAATAAAACCCAAACAGCTACACGGGTAGACAAATCTCGCTTTGCCAGTCTTTTCAAACGCGGAACAGTCAGTGACAATTTTGAATGGAATTCCCAAAAGGGACACAGGAAATTTCTTTAAAGCTTTTATGATGGCAAGAGCCTCAAGCTCATAACTAGAATATTTCTTTTCGGCATCAGATGTTTTTCTACTCATGAAATAGGTTGGATGAAAATTTCTGTCGTTAGGGGACCTCTGCATCAAAATGAATCCATACCCTTCCAAACTCGCATAACAATGCAATTCAGTCTCATAATTAGGGTTGTATATTACCAAGACAAGGTTTTCGGCCAACAATGTCTTCAATCGGCTAAAAGTTTCTTCTGGTCCAAATTTAAAATTACGATCCTTTTTCAAAAGATCACTCCAAGGTTTAGCAATAATAGAATATCCAGGCATGAACTTTCTAAAATACCCACTAAATCCCAAAAAACTTTGAATCTGCTTCAAATTGGTTGGTTCGGGAAAATTAACAGCTTTGGTATTTAGCGTTGATGGAAAAATTCTACTCTCTTCGATTACGTGGCTCAAAAATTCAATTAGCTTTTTCAAAAATTGGTATTTCTTAAAATTTATTTCCAGTCCATATTCACTAGCTAGATCTAAGACTCGCTCAAGCCGTTCGATTCCTTCTTCAAGTGAGGAGGACAAAATTATTATATCGTCCATATACGGCAAAACAATACCATCATTAATCAATGGTCGAAAAATGGTGTTGATATATCTCTGAAATACGGCAGGGGAGTTACATAAACCAAATGGAACCTTAAGAAAATTATACTGCCCTTCATGGGTAACGAATGAAGTATACTTTCTACTATCCTTGGCAACATCAACATGAAACAATCCATTTCTGAGATAGATAGTACTAAAAATTTGTGATTTTTGCAATCGGTCTAAAATATCTTCAATTAATGGTAGGGGAATCTGTCCTTTACAATCACTTTATTTAATCTTCTATAGTCTATGCACACACGAGGGGTTCCATCCTTTTTCTTTACAATTACAAGGGGGCTACAATATTCTGAAGAACCTGGTTCTATCCCTTGATCTAACCATTCAGTAACTTGGAGTCTCGACGATCATTTTCTCTGAAAATGGTAACTTACGTGGCTGATGAGATACGGGTTCATTATTTCTTATCAAAATATTCGATTCAACATTTGTTGTTTTTGTTTTGTGTGGTACATAATTCGAAACTAACTGTTGTACCTTATCCTTTAAGATATTTGGAACGTCAGGTTCAATATTTACATCAACATTGTCTCCAGTTGACAAATCAATTGGTAAAATAGACAAAGTATTTATTTCCTCAACATACTGTGATTTATTTTTCAGAGTAATTCCGTTTTCATTAATTAGTGTTTCAGCCAACATTAACACATTTAGTCCTATAAAAGCGTCATAAGTCATAACATAGTTTCCTACTACGCATATATTTGCATCAATCTCAAAATTATACATTTTAACGTTTCCTTTAAAATAGCCTAACGGTTTTACTCGGCATTTTCCAAAACCAGTCAAAGTAGAATTCAACGGGCATAATTCCTTATAATTTAATTTGTCAAAAACAGATTTACGAATCAAAGTAGCTTGACTTCCAGTATCTATCAATGAATTAACACTTAAACCATTAATCATCACCATTTTCCTTACTCTACACTAACATCAAAAATGGCTACTTCCGGTTTCGAATTCATTCCGCATTCCGAAGCCTTGTGACCAAACGTGCCACATCGAAAACATTTAAGTCCCTTATCTTTATGAATATAAAATCTAGAAATATGATCGTTTGATCCACAATTAAAACAGATCTTATTGTTACGATTTTCAGAACCATTGTATTTCATTCTATCAAACTTTACTATCTCTGTTTACAGTTTCGTTTTTAGAATTAAATCTATTCCTGTACTCATTTTTTATTCTATCAAAATAGTTAATTCTACCATGATCATATTTGGTTTTCATTCTATCAAATTCTTATTATCATAATTAATCCTATCGAAAGCATCTTTACAATATGCAGAATCAGCTTTCATTATTTCATACACTTTTCAGTTTTTCTTTAAACTCAAAACACATTTTTACAACCGTACAGAATAGTTTTGTTTTCCTGTTTGTCATTTATTCCTATAATCACACAGTGCATCAAAGCCGTGTCATCGATTTTTCCGCAACTGCACAATTCTTTCATCTTTAAAAAATATTCCTGAGTGGATTCAGAATCCCTCATTTTCCTTTTACTCAAAAGTTCATGTAAATTAGCAGTTTATCTCAAAAGAGAATTCGTCGATCAAGGTCTGTTTCAATTTTGACCATGAATTTATTTCTGGTTCTGTTCTAACAAAGCAGCGTTACCACTAAGCGATCTCTACCCAAATATAAATTTTTGTAAATCCGACAAACAAAACAACTGAGAAATATTCTCGAAATGTTCGATCCAATGAAAAACATTTTCGTGCGGTTCTGCATTGAACTTAGTAAGGGTACTTTCGACATCAGAGTAATTTATACTGACATTTTGAATAGCATAATTACTAGAAACATGAGTATTACTTTTAAAATCATATTCACCACATTGCATAGAAAAATCATTACTATGCATATAATCACGCTGAGAGTTATGAGTAATACTTTCAACATCACATTCATTGCACTATTGAAAAATCGTTTGTTTTGTGTCTTCTGATTCAACAGATCGGCGTGTTCGTTCTCGACGAAGCTTTCAAGGTTACATAACATAGAAAGAATTCTTTTTGCTAGTTCCGTTTTCGTGCCTTCGAAAGAAATGCTTAGCAAATTAGATATTGTAATCAATTCGTTTAGAGAAAAGCTATCTTCTTTATATTTCAATTTCTCGTTAAATTCTTCGCTATCCGTTCCGAAATTAAAGCCAGAAAAATTTCTAACGTATGTTCTATTCGATCGATTGCCGTCATTTTCGAAAATGAATCTATGCAACTTTTCAATGCAACGCTGACTTCTTTAATATCATTTTGTATTATGGAATGTTCACGTACCTTTAAGTTGCTTGGCAGCAAGGAGCAGCTTGGAGAACATAGTTCGTTTTTTTTTTAATGTCCTTTCGAAAATACTGGCTGGAATCTTACTAGGCGTCCATCCCGCTTCTGAGATATGAGGGTC
Organism: Meta bourneti; assembly: GCA_933210815.1. Classification (NCBI taxonomy): domain Eukaryota; kingdom Metazoa; phylum Arthropoda; class Arachnida; order Araneae; family Tetragnathidae; genus Meta; species Meta bourneti. Next base: position 88,738,207 of record OW119929.1, read on the forward strand.
TGGCTGGTTTGTGGGCAATTGGTAATATATGAAACGTTTTAAAGAATAATTAAGTTTAATGATGAGATTGATGAATATTTACAATGAATTTGGCCAAGAGAATTAAAGTTAAACAATGCTTTGGTAAGTGCACAGCACAGACATCATCACAAGCTCTAACGGCGCTCACTGCCCGTCAACGTCGCACAGTCCAAGGCTACGACCTACTCGTAGTTCCGTTGTATTCCTTCTGCGTCGCTTTCGGCTCTGCGTTCCTCCAATGCGCGGTATTGTTGCGAGGTGCCCTTTAGTGGCAGGCTGGGCACCACATATATAATATCAATTTTTCTCGGAAAAACTTCTCATAAATGCAACATAAAAATTAACAATACTCCTATTCCAGAAGTACATAAAATCAAAATCCTGGGCCTCAACTTTGATAAGAATTTGACTTGGAATCAACATTTCAAATATCTACAGGCCAAAGCTGCTCATGCTTTAAACGCCTTTAAATTCATAGCTTCAAAGAGGTGGGGTGCAAGTACCAAACATCTTAACCACTTAAAACACGAATTTTTTTCGGAAAAACTGGTAAAAAATGATCGAGTTTCTTTTTTTGACAGAAATGAATATATAATTATAGTGTAAGTTATTTTTTGCAATTTCAGTTGTGGGGAGCATTAGAAATAAAATAACGCGAGATACAAGAGCGCCCGTGTGAGACACGGGCTTGTGCAAATTTGCCGGTAACTTTCGCCCGCGACAGACACGGGTAAATGCGTTAAGTGGTTAAACAAATAGGTAATTCTACTATCCGCAGCCAATTTGATTTCGGAGCTCCTATCTTAAGTACAGCTGCAGATTCACATTACAAGAAAATCAATCCAATCTTCAACTCCATGCTACTGGCCTACCTAAATATACTCCTATTGAGATCTTGCATGCTGAGACTCAAGCCTCATCTTTACAGTAAAGACATACTCTTAAATGTAATTTTTTACATAACACGTGTTTGCCTGAGGAGTAGTCTCCGATATACGACCATATTTACAATCCCCCTTCTATCATATATGGTCCATGGAAAAACAAGAACAAACCTATCTCGACAAATACGATCAGTTATTTCGATGATCTGTACATTACTAAAAGGGATATTATCCCTTGGTGCCCTCCTACTTCTGATTTTAATTATAAAATAAATCTCCAGAATTTCCCATTTCAAAATAAGAATCTACCCGATAGTGCAATTAAAGCCTACTTTGAAGATTTTTTACAAACTTTTCCGAATCATATCATAGGGCGGACGGCTCAAAAATTAGCACAACCAGTTCATTTGGAATCGTAATTCCCAAACTATTTGTAGAAAGAAGCTACTCAGTGAATACTTTTAATTCAATTTTTACAATAGAAGTTATGGCATTTTTAAGGCAATCCAAGACTGGGTCCAAAAGTACCAAAACTTCATTTTAATAAGCGATAATTACAGTATATTATCTAGTTTGGAAAATGTAAGTAAACATTCAAGCTGTGTCATTTTGCAAATTCACAAAATATTAAGCAAAAAAAGGCAATACAATAATATCATGTTAGTGTGGATCCCTGGACATAAAGGAGTACCCATAAATGAAAAAGCCGATCAGGTAGCTCGAATGGCTGAACTGTTTAACGTCGCTGAAGGTGTCTCAGCTGAGGACATTATAAAATACCATAAAACTGAATACAATAATGAGATTTATAATCAGTGGAAAATATATAGAAGCGATCACTTTCCTCATGTTAACCCTAAAAGTTTATGGTATGAAAACATTAAATAGAAATTACGAGACCCTCTTTCAGAATTTTCGGGCAAATACCTTGATGGTAAATTCGATTAAAAATAAAATCAAACTTTCAGACACCCCTAAATGCCTCAGATGTCGCACCTACGAAGATTTAGATCACATCCTTTCCACTGTCCAACTTTCTTAAAAGGGCGAAACAAGCTGCTAAGTACTCTCCGCTTTGAAGATTCCACATTCTTTGAAAGATATCTACTCCAATTTTTCGTTTTGACTATTTGTAATACCATATACTTATTTTTAAGCTCTAATCCTCGTTTCTGATTCTATTCCATTCGGAATTTTATTTTTCTGTAGAGGCACAAGGCAAATCTGCCTTCTCCCAGGGGAAAAGCATCATCACGATGAGCGAGCGATCAAGAAAGCAATTCGAAATAAAAAAAATAAATTCCGAAGTTGGATTGGTTATATAGGTTTTACTTACCTACCTATAAAGCTTTGGGTATACCAGTATAACTGGCTCTTTCATTAAAGTGAACGAATAACGCAACTGTTTCGTCTCAAAAAAGCACTCTAAAGTAATGAGAGCTTCCTTAGGATTGTCTTATGCTAGCAGCTTGCACAAATTCAATTCCGCGAGTATTTTTCTCATTTGAAGAAATTTGCATTTAGCTAAGCTTCTCCAAGAAAAGTTCAAAAAGAAAAAACGATTACTCCATTTAGGTGCCAAAACTTACCAATCTATGGGAGGGATTTACTTTGTGTGTCATCCAAACAAGAATTTTACTTTCAGTTAAACAGTAAGGAATGCACGTACAGGAAGTACGTTCTACCACAAAAACACGGTGCCTCTGTAGTTTTTTTCTTTCGAAATACAGCTCGAATACAATGTTTTTGAGGGATTTTCAGTGGTTATAAACAAATCAGACGGTCTGAAAGCGTATTCGAAAAACAAGTCAAATGACGACACGTTCTGAGCACGTTTCGCCACAAACATAGTGATGGTAATTGCTACAAAGTGTTTTGGAGCAGGTAAATTAACATTTTGGAGCAGCACATCAAATTCAGGTTTTTAAACATATGACTGTATGATTGATAAACAATAAACATAATTGTAAACTATTACAAAATTCATTTTAAATACTTACTAAAATTGATGAAATAATGAATAAGAAAAGCATACATAAAAAACTTACCAAGTGTTTTCCATTTCCGTACAGTTATGTGCAAGGTAAGAAATAACTTTGACATTATCAAGACTAATAAACATTTTATTAGACAAAAAAATATTTTCTTTTCTTATGTTTGTTACATTCAAACTGCGCCTTTCTGTTTTCTTCTAAGGCACTATCGTTTTGGACATTCTATCTTTACCTTCTTTAAAAAGAATCTGTCTGCTTTCAACAGCACTCATATCTTTGTCTGCAATACCTTATGAAATCTTGCTTTCAGCATGATTTAATAGTTTTTGAGAAAGTTCCTTTTACAATTCAATTTGTTTCGACTTTAATTTTAAATCTTCCTCATTGTGGCAAATATTTTCTACTTTCTTAGTTCTGATGCTAACAGCAATCTGTCATGGTACCGCCTCCAAGAATTTCGAACTGATTTAATCAAAGCCGTAGTAACTTGAAAGTTCTTTATGCTTTCTGTATTAGTAAAATGCGACTTAATTTGCCTTATACCATTTATATTGTATAGTCAGATTACTCCTATTTTCCAACATGCGATTGTTCTCACTGAAGCCTCTTTCTACATCAGAGTTTTCCATGCGCTAAACTTAAGAGACGACAGAAATAGGCAAAATCTCAAACTTAAACTTGCCCAGATGATTCCCTTATATTAAATATATTCCTCCAATAATGGTCTATATGACTACATGTTGAAACTTCTGGAAAATGAAAGCTATCAATAGTTTCACATTGATATTTGATCCTTCACTTGGTTTTACAATAAATGGAAAAGATGCTGCTAAAAACTTCAAAGAGCTTAAAAGATTTTTCTTCAGTTCGCTTCATGGGATGAAGGCAAGAAAATAATTCTTACATAGCGGGGGAAAGACCTAGAGAGTGAATTTTATTATTACTCGAACGCGATTTGGAGCAGGCAATACGCTATGGCGCATGCTAGCGCAATTGGAGCATCACTGAACATAAGTCAAGATTTAGCTTGATAGAAAATGCCTGAAATCGGAAGTATTTATTCTCACTCGTTTGATTGTTTACATTGAAAAACACTCAGATCAACCCAGATTAAATTCGAAATCACCAGTCAAAATTTATTCAGTGCCTTGTCTTCACTGACGCTCTGAAGATATTACGAGAATTCTTCTTATCATAGACCTTTCCATTTATAATTCAAACACCTTATTTCATCAACTTTTTACACTCGTGAATTCTTTCATGTCATTGGATAGAAGTGTTAGAAATTATATACAACTCAGATTCTTTGATTTTGTCCTGGTGCTAGCTTCTTAGTGAGATCCAACTCTGAATTTACTTTTACAAATATAATAGATGAATTGTATCAGACCAACCTATAAGTCTAATACAATTCATCATCTATTGTTTTCGTTTCATTATGACATGGAAATGAAAAGTGAACAAATTGGTCAACTTCACTGAACATGCAATCACACTACAAAACATACATCTAGAAATTTCCTTCAATGTATGCTCATTCACATTCAAATAAGGAATGAGTCACTTCAAAAATTGATTTCTATTATGGAGTAATAAAATATTAATGTAATATTTTTCCTGTTATCAATTTAAAGTTTTTTTGGTTGTCTAAAATTTACTTTGTATATTATATGCTAATAAAGATAAATATAAAAAACTGGCATCAATGTAATGGAATGAAGAAAGTGATCTATCATTGTCTTGGAATTTATGGCACAAGGGCCATATTTGGTCATGCTGTGCCAAACATAAGGCAGACATCAAGTAAGACACACAAGGAAAGTTTTACTGACAGAAGAAATACACCACTCAAAGACGAATCAAACCTGCACACCTACAACTCGCAAGTTGTTTTCAACTAGGAGAAACATATAGTCAATTAAAGTTAATATCCTTCAAGCGCTGTTTTAGTTCTGAATAAAATCTTTGGTACCAACATAAGAAGTAGGTGGGAAGAACATTTGTTTTACGACAGCAGAAAACTGACCTTGCTATTAATAAGTACAGAATTGTGAGGTTAGGGGTAAAAAGTAAAAGTATCGAAGACTATGAGATATGTATGGATAAAACTGAAGAGACCATCCTGAATCTAGCAGTAATTATAATAGATGTCTTCATTAGAGTGAAAATATTAAGTTAGCTAATAATTTGATTGCCTTCATTAGCGTTGATTAATCCTTCACGTTAGGCTGTGAAAAAATCATGATTTAAATTGGATTTTGATTTGAATTAATTCCGTTGTCCATTCTCGATAGTATTGGTTTATGTTAAACCTTAATATGTATGATGGTTTATGAAATATAGCAGGGCAAATATTTGAAAGATTAAAACAATTCAAATTAATCTTGAGGTTAGTAGAATTTGGTTTTTACTATTTCATTTATTGCTATTTTATGATGCTAACACATGAAACCTAATATTTTAGTAAGGGGAAATACAATTTAATTTTAAATTAAATAATTTTTCTGTCTTTTCGTTACAAAACTTTTTTCAATAGTAAAAACTAAGTTCCAACTGTTGAAAATATCCTTTCTACCAATACAGAAATAGCTATGATGGTAAGACGGCTTTGTGAATAGCAAACACTGAAATCTGAATGAGTTTCCCCTATTCCAGACATCTGGGATAGGATTTTCTGCAAAGAAATCAAAAAAATTATCTGCTTTCATTTGAATTTTCATAATTATACGCATGATACTAAAAAAATATTTTGAATTATGAATATTAGAGTTCTTTCTATTTAATCTCAGTTGATTTTTTTCTGCAGGATTTACTAAGTAAGCTAGGAGTACTCGGTGCTCATTTATAATGTACTGAAACAAATATTAAACATTGATCATTCCTTTATCTGAAATAGCAAATTCCTTCCAGAAAGGCATCAGTTTAAGTATATCTAACTGTTTAATGGAGGAAGAATATGCTAAAACTAACTAAAAACATTTTACATAATGTATGGACTAGCTTAATGTCTAAAACTCAGCCTCTGGATAAACTGATTTACGAATGTTCATTTTTTGCAGTAAACAGAAATATTTGTCAGTTGTCATTGCTATCTCAACATAGGTGCCAACTCCTTGAGTCTTCCCAAACTAGAGGAAAATATTCTGTGTGAGTAACCAAGTAAGATGTTAAAAAAAAACACCTACACCAGGCATTTCATATACTAGTGGCCTGACCTTTGAATCTGTTAAAATTTGTATGGCTAAAGTCTAAGACCTTAAACGTAAAGGATAAATATTACAAATAATGAGTAACCAAATATGTAATGATTCGATCTCACTTATTAGACACTTGTTTTGGGCTCAGTGGAAAATTAAAGAAAAGAATTTTAAAAACAGAAAAACCACGCAATTGATTATTCTCATTACACAGTAAGTAATTGAATGAAAAATTTACTTTTCTGCAATATTACCTGCAACATTGTTATCGGAATTTGTTCAAGTTATTAATTGATTAGTTTTAAGTCTAATGGAACAAAGCTGCATAAAATGAATATTTTAAAAGATCACAGTAATTCTGGTACACTAGAGTTATTTAGGTATGGTAAAACTAAAAGATAATGATTTACAAAAATGAATAAGATTCAAATAATCGAGAGTTGCAACAATCCTGACATCTTTGCCACAAAAAGTGTTTAAATCAAAGCTGTACCGAATATACCTAACAATTAGTTTTGTAAAATGGGACACAATTTAAACATTTTTTACTTATGAGGAAATTTGTTCTTGTTTCTGTCAATTTCTACATGTTACACATCAAATGGGTGGGATGTTGAATCAGAGACTGCCGATTTATCGCCAAACATGGTAACCTTAAGTGTTTTGATCCAGCTTTATGGCAATCCTATGCAAAAGGTTTTTTTAAACGAACATACTGGCTTAGGACGCCATCTTGATTTGGCGACAAACATGTCTCGGATTCTACATCTTTACCCATCAGATAGCTACAGGCTATTTATATACATCACTAATAATGCAGCTGATTTGAGGATATTTACCAAAAGAGAAGTAACAGCAAATTTGAATGCTCATTGAAAAATTCACATGCCTCTGCAGTAAATTTCAACATAAAACTTGTTTTTAATCTTTGCATGGAAATTGGAAAAGAAATCTACATCAAATTACAAGAAGCGTTAAATATTGAAAAAAGGGACAAATAAATATTTAATAATGTGGGGAACATAGCAACCACGGCAAAAATTAACTTACAATATAACAGTACTACCCATTTCCACCACGAAGTACTTTTTGCTTGACTGCACTTTCTTCCCATGCATTGCCACAATTGGTGACCCAGACATGCATATCACATATCAAAACACTTTGATTCATTCTAACAATGAATATTGTTGGTTTAAATAAGCATTGCTAATAAAACATCAAAGATGAATTATAGCATACATTTAAATGATGCGTAACATGAAAATCAATAAAAACTTGAATTACATCATTTTCACAATGATTAGTTTATATACCCAAGATGAAGCATTGTTAAAAATATCTAAACTCTTCTTTTGGAGGTAAGTTGTTTGAATTAATGCTGCAATGGAGCAACACAAGAGGCTATTGGTGATGGTCCCTCAATTTTAGAGGACTAATATGTATTCATAAAAGGCTAATTAAAAATCTACTTCATAACATTAGAAATGCTTTTAAGATCTTTAACACATAAACTAATAAATTTTAATGCCATTCATTTCTCATAATCAATAAAGAAAACATTTAGAATAACCAATACAAATTATATTTTAAATGTATGCCTTTCAGTAAAAATAAATTAATACCCAAATCTCTCAGCAGACACTTAGTTATATAAAATAAATTTATAGACAGGACCATAATAGCTTTGTTACACAAAGGAATATAAAAATAAACATACATAAATGTTACTTAGATTCAACAAAAGAAATAAAGTTCATTTTAAACTTTTTGTATAAAAAGCACATGACAAATTAAGTACTATAGCAATTTTAATAGAACCATAGTAAAAATTTCCATTTAACAAACAATGAGTGATAGGACGATTACTGCTGTTTTATTATTTTTTCTGTTTCTTTTTCTCTGCTTCCTCTTCTTTTTCCTTTTCTATGGTAGCAACATATGCACTAACCTCATTGGCATCCAGCATTCTCAGAGGGGTGTCTTTTTTCATGACAGCTACTTCCAGATTCTTTCCTTGGACCACTTCTAATAAGGCTTTGATGGCAAGTTTGATTGTTGATTCGTCTTCAGCGATTATCTCGTCGGAGTAATTCTTTTCAAGGTATTCGCGGACAGTTTTAGCGCTCCGTCCAGTTGCGTTGGCTTTCCACTCATGGTAAACACCAGAAGGATCGGTTTGGAATAAATGAGGAGTACCATCATAATCGAAACCTGCGATCAAAGCCGATATACCGAAAGGTCGCCGGCCGTTACTCTGCGTGTACCGCTGTTTTAACTGAGCTATATATCTAGTTATATACTCTAAAGTAACAGGATCCTCAACAGTCAGTTTATGACTTTGACACTCAACTCTCGCTCTGTCAATCAAAATACGCGCATCAGCTGTTAGACCTGCAAAAGCCATTACGACGTGATCATCTAGAAGGCATATTTTTCTCATGGTTCGCTCTTCTTGCAACTTAGCAACAGACTTTTTCTCAACAGCAAGAACAACAATCGCATTTCCACATACCCCAACAGCAGTCGATCCTTTTTTGACAGCTTCTTGAGCGTACTCTACTTGAAACAAATGACCATCGGGAGAAAAAACAGTGATAGCACGGTCGTATCTTGAGGTACCCATGATTTTTAATAGAAAGAGCGAGTCAATAGGAAATCAACACAGAAATTCTTACTACTTCAGCACAATATGACTTCACACTTTTGAAAGCAAAGAATGGCTTCTGGACGAAACCGGAAAAAAGTGAAGTTAACAGTTAAGAGGATATTAATAAAATCCAATTTTTCATTTCGTGGTCGGGCCGCGGTGGCCCGGTTGGAAGAGTAACGAACTAGCAACCGAAGGGTTGCGAGTTCGAATCCAGCCAAACACCGTCGTGTACAAAGGGGGCTGGTGCACGTTAAATCTGTCGTGGCCTCAAATGTCCTCACGTTGGCGTGGTGTGGAAGTTTGGAGAGTGGGGTGCCAGCTCAGGTGTTGCCTCGTCATCTGACCGTGGTTCAAAATTACGTGGTGTTGTCCTCGGATCTTTCCCTTTGGGATTGATCCCGGACCGTCACCAATAGCCCATTGTGTTGCTCCAGTGTGACGTTAATTGAAATACCCAAATACCCATTTCGTGGTCACAATGTAAATAAAAAACTTTTAGATTCTTAATATTAAGTTTTTAAAGTCTACAAAAATTTGTAGAAATGAACGAAATGTATATAAAATTCACTAAGGATTTGAATTTTGGAATCGTCATGTTTCGAATTTACAATATTTTTGTATTTCTGAATTGAACTGAAATGATGAAATAGGAGGATTAGGAATTGAAAACAAAAAGTGAAAACAGCGAGGCTGCTCTGAATTTGTATATATTCTAGGAAATTTAAGTTAAAATATTTATAACCGAACAACAAATCAAATTTTTGAAATTCGTTTACCTAATTTGTAGAGTATTTCCAAATTTCAAAGATATTGTACCCTTACCAAATCTTAATTAAATTTGAATGTAAATAAACTTGTTTAATAATTTTAAATAGTTTATTTTTGTAAGGAAATCAAGATGTCTTCTATCAGAACTGTACCCAAAGTTAGCATTTTAGACAAACCTTTAAGCAAAGGCAGATCTGAGGTAACTATGAAACGATTAATGATTTGTAGCATCATGTAGACTTCCATTTTCTAACTTTTTATTCTAACAGTTTATTTGCAAACAGTTTTGTTTTCAAGAAATTCAAATCCATCTCTATTACTAGTCAAATGTATGAACAACTTGATTTGAACTTTAAAAGCCGAGTTCTGTATTTTGCCTTAAAGAAAAAAATTCAATATTGTTCTCAAAACCTAAAGATTTGAATTTTAAGTTTAGGACTCCAATTTTATAACCAATCTCATCTAATTTCATCGTCGAAGATCTTATTTTTAAATTTATCAAGCCTGTTATATACAAAAAATTGACTATAGAATTTATAACGCATTTAGAAACTAAAAAGTATTGGAAAATTCTGCATGCCTTCATGTAACTCACAGATAAGATTTCATTGACTAATTAAAAATAAAGTTGAAATGCGGATCTATTTAACTATGTTTTAAAATTACTTTCAACAAAGTTGAAAATTAGGAAAAATATAAGAACTATGCTCCTTCAAAATTTGGTTTCATCTTTGCTCCTTGATTCTAAAACAGAATTCAAATAGGAAGCGCAAAGCAACATGTGCAAACCAATCAGAGTTTTGAAGTTATTTCAACATGAAGAGGAATGCCGCTCGTGCAGGCACCTCTGATTTGCGAGTGTCACTTTGTGCCTTGCTCCTCCTATTGGAATTTGGTCTTTTGTAGTGGTATAGCTGGAAATACAAGGAATTTAATTTAGTAATCTATAAAATGTTTTAAACGTTGCAAACTAACTGGAAAAATGTGGAATATTTTATTTTGCTTATCAAACATTAGCTCAGTCTTTTCTGTTTTTGGACGTAATGAACTTATTTTAATTCATTATTTGCATTTCTATTCAGGATTTTATGACATCTACAAAAGAGTTGTCTTTTGTCTCAGACATTCCCCTTTCACTTGCAATATAATGTTCCAAGTGAAAATTAAAGCTTTAAAGATGAAATTTGAATTGCTGGGTGATTGAAAATTGAATAACAAAGTTTTACAGCATAGACTAATTGGTTGTAGCACTAGTTTTAGTTTTGCCTGAATGCAAAACAAAAACCAGTGCTAGAGCAGAACAGATATTACATCCGAGATATGCAAGTATTGCTAACATGTACCTTTTATTTTCTCTAAATCACTGCAGACATCGACACATATATTGGATAGTTGAATAAGTTCTCGCTGTTTTCCAATAGATGGCGTTACCGGAACTGGTTGCGTTAGTTTATGATAGTGACGTATCTATTTACAAGTACTATAAGCAAGCTTGAAATCCAGTGTATGTTATTTCACGGAAGTGCAAACAACTTTATTTTTCATTGCGTTAAATATGTCAAATTTCGTGCCAAAAAAAGAGTATTTGCGGGGAATTTTACTGCACTATTTTATTTTAAAAAATCTGCAGTTGAAGCTCACAGAATTCTTGTTGAGACTTACGGCGACCATGCTCTGTCTGAAACAACTTGTAGAGATTGGTTTAGACGCTTTAAAAATAATGATTTTGATCTTGAAGATAAAGAACGCTCTGTCGCACCGAAGAAGTTTGAAGACGAACAATTGGAAGCATTACTTCATGAAGACTCATGTCAAACGCTAGCTGAACTTGCAGAATCATTAGAAGTTGATCACACAACAGTTTCGAAACGTTTGAAAGCATTAGGAATAATTCAAAAGCAAGGTCATTGGGTGCCGTACGAGTTGAAGCCGAGAGACGTCGAACGGCGTCTTTTCACCTGTGAACAACTGCTTCAATGGCAGAAAAGGAAAGGATTTTTGCATCGTATCGTAACTGGCGATGAAAAATGGATACACTACGATAACCCTAAGCGTAGAAAATCGTGGGGTAATTTTGCATTTGGTGGGATCAGCTGGGTATAGTTTATTATGAGCTGCTCAAACCAAATGAAACCATCATGGGAGATCGCTAGACTACAATTGGTGCGATTAAGCCGAGCATTGAAGGAAAAACGGCCGCTATACGAGCAGAGACATGACAAGGTCATTTTGCAGCATGACAACGCTCGGCCACATGTTGCAAAACCGGTAAAAACCTACTTGGAAACGCTTAAGTGGGAAGTCCTACCCCACCCGCCGTATTCACCGGACATTGCCACCCCTTCCGACTACCACTTGTTCCGGTCGATGACGCATGGCCTGGCTGAGCAGCACTTCCGTTCTTATGAAGATGCCAAAAATTGGGGAACTCTTGGATAGCCTCAAAAGACGTGTCGTTTTTCCGACGTGGAATTCAAATGCTGCCAGAAAGATGGGGAAAAGTAGTGGCTAGCGATGGACAATACTTTCAGTAACATGTTTTTTAATGACTTTTTAAAATAAAACATTAATTTTCACAAAAAAACAGCGAGAAATTATTCAACATCCCAATATAATAATGCAATTCTTTGGCTATACAAATTATTGGTATCCGTAATATTGATGTATGGCTATATGCTATTAATAATTTATGACTGTCCAATAAAGTATTTATTTAGTTTTTATTAAAAATGGGACAAAATTTATATTATTCAAATGACCGGCTGGCCGAAAAGTATGAAAACGGTACTTATTGTCAGGCTATACATTTCTCTGATCTGACTTCAGTATTTTGGGGTGAGATGTCGAATCCGAGACCGTGGCGATTTATCGCCAAACATGGTAACCTTGTTGTTTTGATTAAGCTTTATGGCAACCCTATGGAAAAAGTGTTTCGCGTAGGAAAGTCAACGTTTTTTTCTTAAACGAACATACTGGCTTAGGACGCCATCTTGATTTGGCAACAAAAATTGCTTGGCGACAAACATGTCTCGGATTCTACATCTTTACCGTATTTTGTTTTCCAAAAACAGACAAAACAGGTTACAATGAGTGTTCTGGTTTTGAGCCTGATTCTGATTTGAGAAAGGAAGAAATGTTCTGCTTGGGAACAAGAATGGATAAAAAGAAGAGAAATTCTAGTGGGAGAAAGACACTTTTTGATTAATTACTATTTACCATTTTTTATCTGTAACCAAGATTTTTCGTTTTTCCATTTGTGGAAAATGTCCCAAACCTCCCTTGTGCCAAAACTCGAAAAGTATATTTTTCCAGAAGCATTTTAAAAGTTTGGAACTCGTAGACTGAGTGCCAAACTGTTAGTTGCCATGGATTTGACACTTTCACAGTTTGAGCTACGAAAATCTTATTTGAAATGGACTTAATATGGGGCTTTATCCATTTCAGTTATTTAATTGGTTAAGAAACCCAAAATATCAATATATTTAAATATGCTGGGTTGCTATGTTTAACAGAAATCCCCTGCTGAAATTCCAAGTTCCTCGTTTTTTCAAAGTTTAAATTGTAATTGTAAAAATTATAATGACAATGAGTTATTGGGACTTGTATTGTATTTTCACTAGTTAAATGTAACATAATTAAAATTATTCATTATGGCTAATGAATAATTTTTTATATTTCAGATAAATGTTAGTACTTTTGCACTATTGTTTTCAGAAATTGTGCAGTACTGCCAAAATCGAGTTTTGTCTGTGCCAGAACTTCAAGCAAAGTGAGTCATTAAAACACTTTTCTCCCTTTCTCTTTTTTCCTTGCTGAAGTCCATGCCCCACTTTTACTTTAGATGACAGGTTCCTCTTTAAAATAAAAATCTATTCCAAGTGTCCAAACTCTATTCCAAAATTCTATTCACGCAAATGCGTAATTCTTTCTTTGAACAGATTTATCAAAAGTGCATGTACATGAATTTTAAATTTAAAAAACTAGATTTTACATCACAATGCCGTAAAAAACATTTCCCAAATACTTCTGTAGTCTTTGGGCTTCAACATGGCAGTACTGATGTTGAGTGTGTGTGGGAGGGGCTTAACGATGTATTTTAAATATACTTGCTCATTTATAAAATATTTCACTTTCACGATTCTCAACTGAATTTGTTTTAAAAACCATTTCTATAATAAAAGCAGTATAAGTATAATAAATTACACCATTTTATAATATGGCTTGAAATAGGGAAGGCTAAATCCTTGGTGCCCGTTTGGCCCACTCAATATTTTATTGGTTGGGGCTTGGACTCCCCAAATGTGAGAAATAAGTATTGAAGTATTAAAAATAAATTATAATAGTAAGATGTACAACAAATAGATACATATTGTGATTGTTATTAAAACTTCTGATTTTGATAGCATAAATCTATTAATTTCATTCCAATCTTTTATTTTTGATTCAGTCTCATTTAATGGATTCAGTTAGAAAGCTGATACTTATTTTAGTGTGTTTTGCTTTTATGGATAACACGTGTGGAACTGCCAATGATGGATGCATTTTAGTTTTGCTTAGTTTCTATCACTTTTTGTATTCAATAAGTTAGCTGAGGAAAGGTTGTCTAGTTTTTTTTATCAAGCTATTTTTAGTCATTTACTTTCCTGCAAAAGGACATCATTTATCATTAGCAGAGGCATGACCATCAGGCTTTTTCATTTGTTTTAAGGTGTATTTTAACTATTGCTTTAAGAATCACTCTTGAAAAAGTATAGATTGATTGTGCTATACCTTTTGGGGGCAAAAAACAGCAGCTAGGCACAGTCCCCACTGTACCATAAGGTTTGGTTCATGGGGTGGAATACCTGGTAAGTGGTTCGCTGGTGAAATGAAGACTGCTGGTATTTGTTTGACATTTATTTATCTAGCCAGTTTTGGTGGATACATAACAGTGGTGTTAGAGTGTGGGCAATGGTAGTATTCTATGGTGACCTTATGAATGATGGGTCTGTGATAACTAAAGTAAGGTGAATGGTGGTGTTTCCAAGCATGGTGACAGCTCGTTAGATGGTCCAGCGACGTCGCAGCGTACGCGCGCCTGCTCGTTCTTACATCTTTGGTAAGCTCTAGATCCCCGCACTTGTCATAGGTTTATACTTCTTGGTATCATTTTATTCGTCTTGAACTGTTCTTTCAACCTGTTTACTTTTCGTATGCTGCAATTGAAATTTAGTGATATTTTGGCTTCATAGTGAAATCTTCGACAAATCGTCACTTTCCACTGCACACAATTTTCACACAAATAGTTTAAACTGTCAACTAGCCAAATGGAATTGTAGAACTCATAGTTATCTTCAATTTAAGCATGCACTCGCCAAGACCTGTCGATTAGAACTGAAGTTGCAGCTGTTAAACAGGCCAGCGCAGTGTATGTGTGCCCGAAATGTGACTCATTTCCCCACCATGGGTACAAAGGTCAGAGAGGGAAGTGGATTAGTGGTTGAGCTGGTCTCGATGTGGCCCACCTTCCTCTACACGATGGTAGGTCATTTATCCCCATAGGCTGATTCCCCCTGGAGTTATGGGGCTTTGAGATATCAACACTTTTCGTGATGCGTAAGTTTCTGTCGATGACCACCATACCGATTTTAGACTTATTCACGTCGAAAGGTGATTCATGACCAATGCTTAGTGTGCTTGAATCTAAATCTGAAGTAATTCCAAAACCAAACCTGATTTATGATTATGATGGTATTTAATGATTTTTTTTCCCTGTATCTTTTAGATTATCTGAAATGGGATATCATGTCGGTCAAAGAATGGTTGATACCTTATTTGTCCGAGAAAGAAACTTTAAGAGAGAGACAAAACTTCTAAATATTCTGATTTTCATTAAAACTACATTGTGGAAAGTAAGTAGTTACGAAATAATTTGCATAAGGTAATGCAAATATTTTATTTTCTTCATTAAGTACCTGATATTTAAAAAGTGCACAAAGAAATATACTGTATTATTAACAACCTCATTTAATAAACAGGTTGTTCTGAAATTAAATATTCATAGGAATTTAATGCTATCAAGTATACTCTATGTAATGTTTTTTTGAAAAATATATTGATATTTCATAATGTTCTTTTCAATTAAATTTCATTGTAACCTGTGTGAGCTCATGCCAATCTTTTTAGAAAACCTATCACTATCATTAAACTAATGATCCTCCTGAGTTTTAAAAAATGCATTATTTTCTAAGTATATATTTCCTTTTCATTTGAAAAATTGTAATATGCAAGTTATTTATCTAGTTCAAATAAGAGAAAATGATTTTCTTGTTAGTTATTTTATTTGAATGAAAAGCAGAAGTAAAACTAAAAAGCTAGCAGAAGATATGTCCTTTTCCAAATTAGATGATATGAATCTCATGGCAAAAGATGCTCCAAAAGTTGTTTAAGAAGTTGACATACTATTATCATTAATGATTTATTCTGAGTATCTAACTTCACACATTACTTGGAAAAATTATAGAGGAAATTGGTGTTTTTATCTCAAAATCTAAAAACTTATTGTTATAGAATTAAAACATTTAGACCATCATGCTAAGAACTTGTAATTAATAACAGTCATTTTGAATTCAAAATTATATATTACATTGATTGGTGTCTTTCAAAACTGCACCATAATGGGATGATCTGATACTTTTATATACTATGATAGAGAGAAAACAAGATGGAAATATTAAAAAGGAGAATCAATATTTTAAGTTAGAATTGTACTATATTTCATAAAGTGGTGTTTAAAAGAAATGCTATGGATTTATTTCGGCTTTCAGAATTCTGTTTTTAATTTTAATAATGTTCACTGATAGTGATTGATACTTTTCTTTTAGACATTGTTTGGAAAGGAAGCTGATAAACTGGAGCATGCTAATGATGACAAGAAAACATGTATCCTTTTTTTGCATTCTGCTTTACATGAGTTTAGAATAAATTTTAAAGTACTTTAGATATTTTATAATATCCCCACAACTGTTACTCATTTCTTTGTACAATAAGACTAAATACTGTTTTGTTTTAACATTGAATTTTCTATTTGTGTAAATTTTGCTAAATCACAGAAGTGTCTGACAGTTTATTTTGAGAATCGTAATTCAATCATCTGAATTGCATTTTGCATACATGTGCAAAAGTTTAGCAAATTTTTCCTGAACATTATACTTTTTGTAAATAGTTTTTGTTCAAAACATTAAAATGTTACAATTTAACTTCTAACTGAATAATTATTAATTTCTGCAACATATTTGGAAGATACAGTTGTTCTGCCTCTGATAAATAATGATTATTTTTTTCCACAATACAGTTTATGACAACATAACTATCTAACAAATTCAAGAAATTATCATTGAAATGCTAACATAAGCATCAGTATTAATCTTAATATTACTTTTTACATGTTCTTATAGTTTGGTTATCTCTTTAAAGCCTATTGGAGTTATTATATTTCGTTACATCACCTTTGTCTTTAATGACAGCAGCAATACAGTGTAACATAGTCAACTAGGTTTCATAACACTGATCAATGTAAGGATCCACACGTTAATTTTAATTTCTTTTATAAATTTCTGGCTTTCTCTGAGATCTGCTTTACTGACAATAACCTTAAATATTCAATTGGATTATTATCTGGGAGTTGTCAGGCCAAAGTACAACATCGATATGCAGATCCTTGAACACTTTCTTCTGCAATCTTAGCTCAATATTAATAGTGAAAAGGAATGTTGGAAAAAAGGTCTGAAATCAACTATTTACCCTTCAAGATGTGGAACAAGGTGCCAAATCTTATTGGACCACCCATAATAAAGAATGAAAAAAGATTCTTTGCTGATAGAAAAACTTGTTGTCTAACAACACTCATACTGTTCAGAGTTTATGGTGTTTGTCACAAAATTTAAAGGCAGACACTATTAAAATTAGAAGCACCCAAAACTATAACAAGCAGAATGCTTTAATTTTCCTCTGCACTTAATCTGGAAGCATTGCTTCACCTGAAGTTCAGCGGACAAGAGATAGAGCACAAACTGAAACTACTTTCATCCGAAAACAAAGCGTTTTGCCATCTATCAACTGTACAATTTGTGCTGTTTGTCCCATTCCAGATGTTTTTACTTCATTGCTACAGTAAATAACTTTCCTTTAAATCCACCTTAGCATAAGTGATATGTGACAATACTCGGCCTTGTAACAATGTGATTGCTCAACAAGATCAGTAGAGCTGCTAAATCTGTTCTTTTTAGTCTGAAGTAGCAATATTTTGTCTTCCCTTGGGAGCAAAGTGTTGGGACGACCAGGACTGCTTTGATTTCATATTTCCTTGTAACTTTTCAATAATCAGGATACTGATTCAGAGCCCCGATTTAACTGTCCAGCAATTCCCCTATTATTCATCTCTGTAAAGTGCCACAATGACCTTCCAATTGCATTGGCTCACTCACAGCTTTTTATAGCATTTACCCCTGCTTAGGATGATACAATTGCAGGTTTTATCAAAGTTGCTGACAAAAGCAAATGAATTGCATCAGACTTACAAACAACAATAAAAGCATAGAAAATTACCCATATTTAATTTATTTATGTGAATTATGATAAAATTAAACCCATAAACTGAAAAATGAAAAGTTTGCAAAACTTTTTCACACATGTGTCTGTTGAATTAAACACAAAATATACTAAAACAATATATGTCAGTCATTGCTATGCACCAAAATGAAAATTTTCATCCATATACACAATATTTATTCGTTGGAATCATTCATATTTTACACAGTATCTTTCTTCAATTTCATGTTAGATTTAATTTCTAGCTGGAATTCCTTTCTAAAATTTCGTTTTTTTTTATGCATCATTGCCACAAATTTGTTTTGATTAATTTTAATACTGTGACTTAAACTTGCTGTTTGGTTTATTTTGCGTACAATTTTAATATCTAGGATACAGATCATTATTTAAATTGTTTACTCCTATTATCAATTTAATATTTTTATTTCAGATGTGTTTAATTCAACTCCATTATTGAAAACAATCTAAATTAACCATTTGTAATTATAGAGAATATTAATGTGATTCAAATACTCAAACTCCGTTAGTACATGATTTCTTTTTAGAGATGCATGTGGATTTCAGATTATGAAATTTTCTTGAGATTGTCATTCAAAGGGATTGATCATTGAAAGTGTTTTAAAATCTTAATTTGCTCTAGATTTCATTATAGAAGCAGAACCATTGGTGAACAAGTATATTTCTATACCAAAGGATAAAGGTATATTTAGAAATAAATTTTTTAAATACCTTTTGTCTTTTAAACTACAAAGTGTTCCCAGTAAACTAGATTGAAAAAGTATGTAATTTATAACAAATTAATTTTAAATTTTGCATTTATTTTGTGAAAAAATGCTAATACTAAGAAATGATGAATGTGTGGATTTTTTCTTTTATTACTTTTTGGATACTTTTGTTTAAAATATTGCATTGAGAAAAATAAAATTATTATTTTGGTATGAACGCTTTGTGATTCATTGTTTTGTATTATTTTTTAATATATATAAATTCAACTTTTCTTTCGTCATTCATTTGATTGAAATTCTAAAAGAAAATTTTTCATAAAGTCTACGAGTTGTTAATTAAATTCCTTTTCATGAATTTGCATCATTAATTAATACATTGTATTCAAATAAATGTTTGAAATATCTTAGGAAGTCTCAATTGTGCTGCTTTTATTGCTGGAATTATTGAAGCCACATTAGTCTGTTGCAATTTCGTAAGTATAACTTTCATTGTCTCTTGCATTAAAGTACTTAACTAATGATATGAGCTATGATGACATTGATTTTGTATCAGCTTTATTTTTGATCAGTTTACAAGTCATATATATGTATGTGGGACATAATGATCATAATCCAGTAAATGAGTTGCGGGATTAAAATTAAGAGGAATTTAATATATACAAAAGTAACATTGTTTACAATATAAATATGAATTGATAGGGTTTTGGGCTGTCTTATGCTCGAACATTTACATCTTAGCAGCCGTCTTCTGTAACGTCTTGCTTAGTCGACTGCCAGTTACCATCTCTTCTACTTATTTTGGCAGGAAAACTGCTCTAGTGGGTGTGTCATGCATGGGAGTTTCGAGCACGCATAGCATCTTTATGTCTAAACGTCGGTGTTCACTGGGCGACGAGGGATTTCTTGAAATCCACACTCATCCATCCTAGACAGGTCAAGACCTCCTGGCTACAAGGAACCTGAAAAATATAAAATAAACAAAAAAAAAAGAAAATGTTCGTCCTAGCAACATAGAGCGAAAACTCGAACGTCATTAGTTGCTTAATTTAATTGGTGATGGAGCTTTCCTGTTCATCTTCGAAGCACTACATCACCCGTTGTTGAGCTGTGGTGAAAAAGGGTTGTCTTAGCAGCTCTGGTTGTCATCTTCTATGAAAAAGTTTAAGAGTTTAAAAAAAAAATTGTAATGGTTTGCGATGAATCTTAGGGACTAATCTGTTAGCCACGCTTTTATGTTGTCGGCAGCCGTCAAAGTGATGATGGGACATTCATGATATCCTATCCTCTATATGTCATACCGGTCACAGGGATTGACCTTCGTAATTTTGTAGGGGACCAAAGAATTTAGGGCAGAGTTTCAAACCAGTTCCAAATTGAGTTCTTTTGATTGCTACTTCATCACCCGCTTTGTATTTGCTTGCTTTATTCTACGTTTATTGTGGTTTTTCTCGTTTCCTTGTAATTTAAGAATGCTGGTTTTTTGCGTCATCTCTTAAAGTGTTTTTTTCAACTAGTGTTGAATTAATGAACTCATCTTCCAAAGTTTTAAACATAAATCTTTCTTGTTTTTCATTTTTAATCCAAAAAAGGGTTTCGAATGGTGTATATTTAGTACTACAGGAAGTCACATGCTATTTATGACTCGCTGAACAGAGTGTATGCTTAAAGCATTTTGTAGGATCGTCAAGTGACAATTTTGTAAGCACAGGGATTAAAATGTTGTGTAGTCTTCCAATTTGTCCATTTCCTCGTTGTATTCCAGTGGTAATTTGAACATGTTCAATATGATGTTCATGGCAGTAAGATTGAAATTCTGAAGATGTAAAGGCACTTCCTCTGTCAGAGATTATTCAGTTTGGATTGCCAAAAGTGGTTTCTTGAATTTTGAACTTGTCTAAGGCTTCTTGAAGTGGATTTGACTGGATAAATCCAAATGAATTTAGTAAATGCATCAACCACAGTGAAGATGTACTGGTATTTTTTGCTCGTAGAGGGAAGGGGACCCAAAAAATCAATATAGAATGTGTTGAGCGGAATGTTGCCTTTAGGGATGGGATTTAAAAATCCTTCGACTTTTTACCTTCTTTCTATGACGACAATATACACTTTACAAATTTGATGTGATGGATTCGACAAGTTTCTTTAAATTAGGAATGAAATACTCTTCTGTCAAAAGATCTTCAGCTTTCTTAGTGGAAAAATGTCCTTTAGTGTGGCATTTAGTATAATTTCATGTTGCATCAATTGGGGGACCACTATAAGCTCTTGATCTCTAACAATTTTGAAAAGAACTCCATTCTTTACTATATAGTCCTTCAAAGGGGTTTGTTGCATCGTTTGCATGTTCACTTATAAATTCATCGTTGGACTGAGCTGCAATGATTTTTTTGCATTATGTCATTGAATTCTATAACAGGATGACAACTAAGGGTGTCAACATATTTCATGATATGACCCGGTCGATGGATGATTTCGTAGTTGAAGTCTTGGAAGAAAAATGGCCCATTGTGCGATTTTTGGCGTTAAATCTTTTTTCGATATAGTTTTTTGAAAGGCGGAACAATCGGTGGTAATTTGAAATTAAGTTCCAGTTAAATAATGACGAAATTTCTTCAAGGATTCTATTATAGCCCAAAAGTTCGTAACTTGAATATTTCTCTTTTGCTGGGGAGGTTTTCCGACTCATAAAATAGATTGGGTGTTATTGCCCTTTGCCATCTTGTAAAAGAATGGACCCAAAGCCTTTACTACTTGCATCGGTATGGAACTGAAGCTTAGAACCTTGCCTGTAACCCTATCCAGGATAGGTTCCAATGAAAGAGCGATGAATGACTGCTTTTGACCAGGGCCAAAATGAAAAGGATTAGAATCAAGCAAAAGATCACTCAAAGGTCTTGCTTCAGGGAATAATCTTTGATAAACTTCCGAAAATAAGACAGCCCAAGAAAACGTTGAACATCTTTTGGGGTTTTTGGTAGGGGAAAGTTTTGCACGGACAGAATTTTTGATGCAAAAGGTCGAATGGTGCCGTTTTCAATTACATGTCCCAAGAATTGAATTTTGTGTTTAAGAAAGTGACATTTAAAAAAATTAAATTCTAAACCGTACTGTGAGGCTAGCTCAAAAACTTGTTTCAATTTTGTAATTCCTTCATCTTCAGATTGTGATGGAATGATTATGTCATCCAAATAAATCAGAACTGAATCATCTTTCAGAAATTCGCGAAAGACAGTTTGGATGTACCTTGGAAAGATACTAGGAGAATTACACAAGCCAAAAGGTACTTTTTTGAACTCATACTGTCCAGAGGGGGTGACAAAACTAGTGTATTTTCAACTTGGTTCATCTACTTCCACATGAAAAAACCCGTTTTTCAAATCTAAGGTAGTGAAAACCTGTGAACCTTGGAGCTTGTCCAAAATATCCTCAATCAAAGGGAGAGGGAATCGATCTTTCTGAGTCATCGAAAATCAACACATGTGGGTTGATTCATTTGGCTTGCATAAAACAAGGGGAGCAGCAAAGTCGGGTAAAGTTTCTGTAACAATACCGAACTGAAGCCATTCAGCAATTTGTCTATCTACCTCCTGTTTTTCAGAGAAAGCAAGCCTTCACAGTTGTTGCGCGATCAGTGTTTCGTCTGTTTACATTATTTTCATCTTTAAGTCAGTGTTTGTTTTATTTGGCTTATAGACATGTATGATTTGTGTAACCTGTTCTTGATGTTGTGAATTTGTAATGTGTGTAAGGTTGATTTCGTCATTGTATGCATATTGTAGCAGTATTGATAAAAAATGATGAGTCATCATTAATTAAGTGGATGCCATTTTTTTTGCCTATAGAAAATTTGGCCTGTTGAATAGTCGTTTCCAACGATTACACTTGTAGGTATACAGTCATCTTTCACGACGTGTATGTTGGATTGCAAATTAGTGTCTTCTACTCGTATGGTACCTTAAAAAAGGCAATGGGAAAATGTTTTGAATTGCCAATTCCAGCAAAAGAAATGCGTGAAGGGTAAAGGGCTTGATATTCTATTTTTATGTAAATGGTCTCATTTAGCATTGTAGCTTGAGAGCTGCTTTCAAACAGTACAATTAGAGGTACATTAGCAATTGAAATTTATAGTTGCATGGAGTTGAGTGGGATGCATGAATGTAGAGCCACCGGCTGAATCTGAGCTTGAAGGTGATGCTCTAAAGAAAGAGTTGGAAGGGGTATTAAGATTTTTATTGTTCTTTAAACACATAGAAACTTTATGACCAAAGGTATTACAGGAAAAGCATTTAGGAGATTTATGTACACACTGAACTTTTATGTCCCTTAACGCCACAATATAGCATGAAACAGAAATTGCTGGCATAGAATTTTGTCTACGGTCCACTCTTTTACGTCATGTTTTTTCATTTCATATTTGGGACGAGCAAAATTTTCTGGAAAGAATTTGTTTTGGTGATTTGCATTGAACAGTTTTTCATACACTTTAAGTTTACTTTTAAATTCATCATAATTAGTACACTCATATAGTATTAACTTATTTGGACTGAATCTGGAAGTCCATTTATAAAATATTCAAAAACGGATTCTTGATCAATGTTTCCTCTGCTGGCAATATCTCTCTTAATGAAATTAAATAATCAGTTAAATTTTCATTTTGTTTCAAACGCCTCTGCCTTAAAGAATTATGCAAATCAACACTCATGATCTTAGATTTGAATTCTGAGAATAAATGGTCTTTCAAAGAGTACCATATGAAAATACCTTTTAAAGATTGAACAAACACTTTTGCACTATGTTAAACAGCGTTTCGTAAACACAATTTTCTGTACATCATCTTGAATGTTATACAAAGAAAAACATTCTTCAATTTCATCCAAAAACATTCAATTAGAATTCCATCAGACCCGGAAAATGGCCTAATTGAGTCCAAAACATCTTTCATGCTTATTCTTAACACTCGCATTATGACCAAAAAATGTTTGCGAAATCCTATCATTGTGTATTTTTTCCACTGAAGCAGACGATTTAATACTTACAGGATGTGAGGTAGTAGACATTATTTCTGGGAGAAGAATCTGTTTTAACCTTTTCTGACACGTGCATGTGAGTTATGCTTTCAAGGTCATTATTGGAATCAGAACCATCAGGCGGTGTTAGTAATGCAAAGTGAGCAAGAGCTGAAAAATGAGGTCACAATTCTTCTGTGCGTTTACGCTTTAATCAGTGTGCAAGAGATTGCATATGAGGATAAAATCACCATCGGATTCGAAAGCTCTTTTTGTCACTTCAAGAGAGTGATCTAATTTTAAAGGCGTCATCTGTCTCAGGCGATTTTGGTTTGATCGGCCTACTGAATCGCCAAAAATGAGTTCGTTCGAAAGTTTAACTGCTTTTGTAGTTCCATTTTTGATCGATTTCGAAATATGAGGAATCTCATTCAAAGTTGACATTTTGAAATTGAAAGTTAAAAATTAGGCAAGATAATCGAAAAATGTCAGAAATAGCTTGAGCAATTTAATGTTCATTTGTATAAATTCTTATAAAATTTATGTGTAATTCAGGCTTCCATGAAAAAGTTCAATACGCATGCAAGTTTACATCTTAAACAACTGTCTGCTGCAATGTCTTGCTTAGTCGACTGCCAGTTATCGTCTCTCTTCTACTCATTTGGTGGGAAAACTGCTCTAAAGGGTGTGTCATGCGTAGGAGTTTCAAGCATGCATGGCGTCTTTACGTCTAGACTTCGTCTTTCACTGGGCAACGAGGGATTTTTCGCAATCCACATGTATATGCTTATTTTTAAAAAATATCTACAAATACATTTTTAAAAAAGCAAAAGCCAACAGTAAGAAAATTATTCAATGCAGGAAGATCAGCATTGGTACCAAAAATCCTATTTCATGAAAAGTATGCACTTATACATTCTTTAATACAGCAAGCTTTCTAATACTGTAATAAAAACCTAAATTTTGTTTGTCCTATTCAGTTTATAAAACCAGGCACTGCATCTAGGAAGTATAATCTGTTTCCATATGGCTGCTTGTCACAAATTTTTATTTTCAATGAAACATTTTAACTTCTCATTTGCTTTTATGTAACAACCCTAATGCTATGCATTTATTTTAAGATGTGTAGTGACAATATTTTTCTACCAACAAAATACTTATCTTGTACAATAATCTATTGTAATATAATGTAAGCAATATTCTAGAATAACAGATATTTTAATAAAATATTTTTGGTAATTAAATTTTTCATCCCAAAAGAAATCAATTCAATTAAGAATAAATTATGCAGTTACTTATTGAAAAATTCATACTATAAAATTTATATTTAATATGCATTTTATGCTTTGTATTTTGATTCACCTAGTTTTCAATAAATGCAACTTCGTATTAACTGCTCATTTTTAGTTTTACATTTCTAGTTTTATTGTGAAATAAAATTGATGTATTTTAAGTAGCAAAAAAAATTGATATTTGATTAAATAAATTATATTATTTTGTTTTCCTTTTCAGCCAGCTAAAGTTACTGCTCACTGGCATAAGGGTACAACTTTCAAAATCCTTTTTGATCAATCTGTTGTCAATCGTGACCATTCTGGAGATGGCAAATAAACATAATGTCCTAGTCTGAAGTGTGTAAATTTTGTTTTGTAAATAAAAAGTTAGAATGCTGTGTACTTTTAAAGTTGTATAATTTAAAATATCAATTCACAAGAATATTTGAGTGTTCTTTCAAACTAGGGAAATCTCCTTTTTCCCAACCCCAAACTTGCCATACAATCCTATTTGGTTTGCTGTATGAACCATGCTTTCTTCTCACACTAGAAGGTTGGATGTAATGTTATCCAGCATCAAAACCTTTGATAATTTTATCAAAAGTATCATAGTAACATATTTCAATTAGTATGCAAAGGACTTTACATTTAGGACTTTGAGATTATGATACGCCATACTATGACCATGGCAGAAACAGTATGTCTTGACTTAGAGAGGTACATCTGTTTTGGAGCCCATGGAGGCCATAATAGCGTTATTCTTTCTAAAACTTGTTGAAACATCGGGACAATCCTGTAATTTTGAAAAATCTTTCCTGATGTCAACACTTCATACTGTTAAAAATATTCCTGTTTTTCTATTCAAATCCCAACATATTTTATTCTTTGACATCAAAATCTTTATCAGTCGTTTTTAACTTTTGTTATCCTTTTTACCTTTCACGTCTTTCCTTTAATGATTCATTAACTCCTTGATTTTGCATTCATCTTTTAAGTGTATACTTGATGACATTCATTTTTAAAATACAGATTTGAAACTACTCACTCCCACTGACATTGTTTAAAGTCTGCTGCATTTACTTTCCATTAATCAATTTGTTTCACAAGCAGAATCACATGACATTTGACCAAGTCATTGACAATTACAAATTGAGGCCTTATTTGGCAACCAGATGAGAGAATTAATGTATACGTTGCAAATCATGACGGAAAAAAATGTGAGAAAAATTGCTAGCTGATATAATTTCAGTTTGCGTTATTTTTTATAATATTTATAAAGTTCTCTTAATATTAAATAAAATGAATAACTGAAATATCGGCAACGTGTATTGATTACACTTAGATTTTATGTAACTTATGTTTAGGTATTGACTCAGCTTGTGAAATTTATCAATTCAAGAGAAACAAGCTTTAAATTAATAAATTGAAGATCAGAGGGAATCTGTTTTTAAAAATTAATCATAATAATCTTGTTTATTCAGTCGTGTTACATAAGCAATGTTCTTTATATGGAATAATGGAAAGATTGTATAAAAAACAATTATTTTGCTATTAAAAATAAAGCTTTATAGCTACAGCAATTTTCTGATATTTTCAAAATCAGAATTTTAGGAATTACAGATATTATGTAACATGCAATCAGTGAGCCATTACACATTGATGCAATTTAAACAAATCCCAAAAAGGGCATAAAAATTCTAACAAGCTTTCGATTAAGTTGAATGAAATGTTTGACCATACATTGTATTAAGGTAGAGGATATCATCGGCTTACAAGTGGAATACACAAAATTTTCGAGATATAAGTTTTTTGTCCCTCCACTAAGTCATTTTTTCTTTGCATGAAGGTTAGATTTCTTGAGAAACACTTAGTGAGTGAACATTTTTCCTAGTCTGTCGCCTGTTAAGACTTACTGTATAAGCACTTTGTAAGGTCTCATCTAAGTAAATGGTTCCATTTCTTGTTTCCATATTTAACATGAATTTAATATGAAAATTAAAAGCAAAATAAGAAAATATTCAAAGCTGTCAGTAACACTGCTGAATTAGTTTAAAGAAAATATGTATGTTTGGATAACACATTTTCACTTTCTCTTATTACTTTTTCATAGATGACCATTGAAATAATGTTTAAAAGTACTTTATTTAGCATGCTTATGGGGAGTCAGCTGAATTAATTGGGAATAATAATTTGCTTTGTTTACGTAAATAATCAACTTTGAGGAATGCAAAACTGACAAATTGAGTTAATATTCCACTTACAATTGCAACTATGCACCATTGTAATTTTGTTTCACCTGAAGTTAAAATTGCAAATTCACATTAAAACACTAAAAACGTATAAGAACTTTTTTTACACAAATTCAAATGTTTTTCCCCAATTTCTTTAATTTTTAATGCCTAATAAACTAGCAAATGATAATAGAAATTTGAGTAGTGATAATTTCTTGCCTTTGAAAGCAGTTGAGGAAGATTGTAAATGATATAAATAAAACACCTGTTGGTGAAGAAATATGAATAAAATACCAAAAATAACACCAAATTTTATGAATATGGTATAGATAACCATGGTTATTATCTATACCATAATGGTTATGGCATAGACTCCTTAAATAGATAATACTATCTTAACTTGAGATAAACCACATAAAATTTCTCCTTACATTTTTAAAGTGGGTCCATTTTGAAGGAAAAGTTACTTTAAAAGTAAATATAAAAGTTTTATCTTATGAATATATTTTTGAATGACAACCACAAAATTTAGCTATTTCAAGAAGTTGGGATATATAAAAGGTTTTGAGCTCTAATGAAAGCTTGATTTGAAAAATTTTCTAATGCATTTCCTTTTTTTAAATCAACAAAGAACTTGTGTTTGCTTCAAAATTAAATTTGGAATAATTGCTCCAGTTGAATCAGAAACTACTGAAATTTAAAGTAAGAACGAACCTTCTAGTATGAAAATAAACAAGAAATATTAATAATTTTGTGTTAATGAAAGACTACCTTTTAATTTTGGTAACTTTTCAAGTCGAACAGCACAATATCTGACATTCATTTCAATTTACTAGTAGATTATTAGAACTGATGGGAAAAATAAAATATTAAATTAGATAATGAGATTGCATTATTTTCAAATTTGAAAATATAAGTAACATTGCAAAACATGAGATGTGTAATACCAATATTTGTTACACATAAAGTCAAATACTTTCAATAATTTAGTCTAACATGTTTTTAGTTATTTTTTTATCTTATATCATTTACCAAATTACATAGCATATTTAACTGATTAACAAACTCCTGAAATAATTGATACAGATGTTTTATTGTCTTACAAATGATTTAGTTTTGCTGTATGTATCTTTGAGAAACTATTTCAAACCTTTAAAGGTTACATATTCTAATGATTGCGGATGGAACTTTATGGGAAATTAATTTAGACAAGAAATAGAATGCAAGATAGAAAAGTATTGGTATTTTTCAATTAACGTCACACTGGAGCAACACAACGGGCTATTGGTGACGGTCCGGGATCAATCCCAAAGGGAAAGATCCGGGGACAACACCACGTAATTTTGAACCACGGTCAGATGACGAGGCAACACCTGAGCTGGCACCCCACTCTCCAACGTGAGGACATTTGAGGCCACGGCAGATTTAACGTGCACCAGCCCCCTTTGTACACGACGGTGTTTGGCTGGATTCAAACTCGAAACCCTTCGGTTGCTAGTCCGTTACTCTTCCAACCGGGCCACCGCGGCCCGCAAGATAGAAAGGAAATTAAAAACTAAAATATGAACTTATCTGCCTTTTTCATTTTTACAATACAAAATTTTCTAGTTTAAGTCTTTTTCAAACTTTATTGAATCAACAAATTTTTACCTTAAAATTTCTTCTCCCCCCCCTTTTTCAGAAATGCTAGAACTAACTCTCCATTGCAGTACTGCCACTGCACCAAGTAGGTATTCAATTAACGTCGCACTGCACAACGGGCTATTGGCGATGGTCCAGGATCAAACAACAAGGAAAAGATTCAAGAACAAGTAATTTTAAACCACCGTCAGATTACGAACCACTGCACTTGAACCTTTGTAGTGTATCTCATTCTAGGATCTCTGAAGCAAAAATATTTCAAACTCTCATTTTATAATATCCTCAAATGGCATTTTGATAATTTTCTTATGAGTAGAAATGGTGGACCAAATAGACGTGAGTTACAAATAGCATTGTGATGTATATTTTCATTATTTCTTCATTTTGATTATTTTCGAGTAAAAATTCCAGAGCTTCAATTTTTTTGGTATTATATGCTTGGTGAAATTGACGATTTCAACTTTGCAAAGCAGATTTTGAATTTCTAGAAAATAGTTTTTATCATATTTTTTAGAGGATGCAAATGAAATAAGGGAAATAATAAAAAAATTTCTAAAGATATTTGAAAATTAAGAACTGACACAAGACCATGGAATTTTTTTCAGATATTTATGTTCAACAGAAAATGTTCATTACCTTATCTGTACATATAAAGCAGAGTTGGCATCTGTCTGTCTCTGTTCTCTACAAATCTACACCAAATTTGGTACACTTATTCTTTGGAACCCTGGGGGTAATGTAGGCTATATATTAACTCCCGTTCCATTTGTCTTGGGTGTACAAAGGGGTGTAACGTCCCGTCATCCTGGACAGAGCACTTGCTAGGCGGCGCTCTCTCCCGATCTGTCTGTGTAGATGACGTCAGAGTTAACATCTACAGGAGTCGCCTCTCAAGATGACCTTGGAGTTATTTTTAGAATCTTAGAGTATGATGCAATCGCAGATGGGTGCGGTTGCGCTGAAAATCTCAATATCATACGATACATTCGTTTATGTATCCCGTCTAAATTCTTAAACTATAGCTTTATTATTGGAATGTAAATTTTTATGAGAGTGCAAGATTATTTTTATAGAGTGATCTTTTTTATCGTCGATATGGTGCAGGGGGCTAAATACAATTCGAAATCCTCAGGAGTAACATTGCGTATTTATACGATCAATATCAGACCAATTCACACTAGATTTGGTACATTCATCCTGTAGAATTCTGCGGGAAACACACTATATATAAACACCGTTCGATTTGTCCTGGGTCTCCAGGAGGGTTAAAAACAATTCGAAATCTCCATAGGAATAATGAGTAATATTACGATGAATTATAAACAATTCAATCCGAGCAAAGCCGGATAATTCAGCTTGTAATTAATTGCTAGTGTATTATATTAAGCAGATGATCTGTTCGAAGCTGCAAAACCTGAGCAGTCTGAGCTCTGGTGTGAAATTTGCACAGCTTATTCTATTTGGAATTTCTAGGTCAACGCAGCTATTTTCAAATCTACGTCGTACCCTTGGTTGTTTTCGGGTTTTATGGAGCAAGGGCCATATTTGGCCAAGCTGCACCAAACACAAGACAGACAACAGAATGAGGGAGGAAGAAAAGCAGAAGGGTAGGTGAGTCGTTCCCTTGGAACCATAGAAATAAAATTTAATATAGAACTGCACGACCAATTTTTAATCAAAACTCTAAACAACTGAAAACGTCAAAATCTGTCACGGGGCGAGCAGTTGGAGACAGGAAGAACAGAAGCACGTGAAACGAACAAAGCTCATAAAGCTGCTCGCCGACGCAACGAAATTGCCGAGGAAGCAGACACGGTTGGTTTGTCTGGAACAGAAAAAAGTTTCATACTGGTAGTAAAGCTAGTTGATTCTAGAAAAGGTGTCTTGTACAAACTTTCCATTTCCCCATCTAAATGATGCAAAATATATAAATGAAATTAATTGTTCAAGTACTAGTATACCTATTCGTCCATTTCCCATTTTCAAATACTATGTATGTATTATTGTTCATTCTGTTCGTTTTTAAATTAAAACTAGCATTTTTATTTTATGTTGGAGTTAATACCGCATTTTGTATTTGAAAAAGTTCATACAAATTTTTACAATTTTTGTGGAAAATGAGGATAATTATGAAGATAAGTGAAAATAATTCCTTTACTCATTCATTAATTTTAAAGTGAAAATTCATTAACGTGATTGTTATTTGTCATAAAATAATCAAAGCTTACTCTTAGACTTGTAAGTAGGGGGTTCACACACATAATTAAAAATTCTTATTTCTAGATGTGTTAGTTCGGGAGTCATTCCATTTTATGGGGAATGAAATTTAATTATTTTAACTCGTAATCATCACGAATAGCACATAATCACTCCTTGGTAGATAAACGACTATGTAAAATAAACACATTGAGCAATAAGTTAAATCATTCAACTTATGCGAAAAATTAAAATTTCTTCAGTTGAATTTGTAACCAGGTATATGGTTTAAGGGTATAATCTAAGTTTTTGGATATTTGTTTTCGTTTCCTTCATCTCCGTACCTGAGTTTCTTAAATCGTGAAAATCGTGTCTCACAATATTCCAAACAAAATTTTCGCAAAAACCACAAAGTAATTCTTTGTGATTTCGTTCGATAACTCTTATTTTTGCCATTTCAATTCCTCGCCTACTTCTCCAAAGAATTACTTTTGTCTATTTCTCCACTACCTTCTTTTCATGTTCCAATGTAGTAGGAGTAAGTACCAGTGCGAAAGTTGACACTTCGTTCGTTTTCTTTTTGCGCTATTGAGCCCAGTTTCTTAGCGACCACATGATACTACTTCATTGCATTAAAATCTTCCTCGAATAAATCGAATAAGAGCAGGAAAGAAAAGTGAAACTAAAATCAAATCCTTGAATCGATAGAAATTGGCGCTAGTCATTCCACGCGCGATGTAATTGAGGAAGTAATGTTGATATCGGTTTCCATGGAGACGAACGAGAGAACGTTGACTCAAAAGTTGGCAGACGATTTGTGACCGAATGTTACAATGCGCCTCGATCGGAAAGCCACTTTACTGAGTTAAGTCCCCGCGGAGTTTCACCGACATTTCTGGCAGCTTGCTTCTCTTCGAGAACTGCGGCACTTTCAACTGACTCAACAGGTTTGTTTGTTACTCTTATTTTAAAATTTGAATTTTAAATGAAATTATATTTCAAATGCTAGTGAGATATCGTTTGATCATGGATATTATTCTACATGCATCGAAAAGGCATGAAGTATTTAAAAATAAATCATAATTTCAAATATAAATGGATAATTTTTATTTATTTTCTATCCAAATGTTAATTATTAATTTTGTTGAGAATTAGTGATGGTATTTTTCTATTACATTTAAATAAAATGTTTTGATATCAGAATTTTCTAGAAGGTTTATAAGGCGTATGGTAAAGGCATCTTTTATCACATAAGTCAGAATATCACCAAGAACGATTCGTATATTTTCTTGTGAAGACTCAGTAAGGAAATGCCATATTCCCTGAAAGAAATTAAACATTTACCTTTACACACGACTCTAGTTAATTATTAGCATAACATGACAATAAAATAACAATGATGATTATTTATCAATATTTATTTTGTATTATTGTAATTGTTCTTTTACGAATAACGTTTATGAACGTTAATCGGCACTTGTCCCGACAGGCGAATAGTGATTTTTTCAATATTACGATGATGAAAAGAGTAACTATAAAAATGTATTACTTATAAATATAAACATTTGGAGTTATTACTTTTTAGTATGTCATGAAATATATTACGTATTTTTTAATGAATAATTATGTGTAACTAGAAAAGAAGTCACAGATGCAGCGCGATCTCATTGGTTAAAAAGGTTCACGACTAATGGAGGGTTAAGCTATGCATTTCTCTTATATTTAATTATTATCACCTATGATATTATTACCAACAAATGAGAAACTTTGATAAAATATTAACTGTTTTTTTAATGTAACATTTGATAATTTTTTGTTATTGAAATTTTTCTTTGAGGCAAAAACTTAATTTCTCACTTACACCCGAATCTATCCTTAGTGTGATGATGATTTTGAAGTAAAGAATTTGGAATGACCCATCAATCACAAAATATTGTAACCGAACCAAAGTCTTGATTGTGTAAAACACATGGGTACAACTAAAACATGTTCTTTCTTAAGTCTCTTAGGGCTCCCAAATACTTGCTACTCATCTGTTTGACTTTAATTTCCGAAGTAAATTTGTTGTGTGATTGTATTATTACTTGGCGTTGTAATCGCGTTACTCGCCTTGGTCAAGGTGAACCTAGACCAAGTCCAAAAGGTCGTGTTTTTCAAGTCGACAAACTTCTGTTCATCTAGGAGCTGTCCCACAGCCACCTATACAATCCTAAATGTAGGAAGGAATTGCTGAAGGTTGCGAAACATGGATGATTCGGAAAGTTCTTAATTCCTCTTACAAAAGTTATAGATCTCGTGCTCCTGTTACTAAGTCTTACTTACATTACTAAGTCTTGCAAGAGCACTCTGGTGCAGTCTTGGGGCCGCGGTAGCCCGGTCGGAAGAGTAACGGATTAGCAACCGGAGGGTTGCGAGTTCGAATCCAACCAAAGATCGTCGTGTACAAAGGGGGCTGGTGCGCGTTAAATCCGTCGGGGCCTCAAATGTCCTCACGTTGGCGTGGTGTAGAAGTTTGGAGAGTGGGGTGCCAACTCAGGTGTGACCTCGTCATCTGACCGTGTTTCAAAATTACGGGTGTTGTCCTCGGTTTTCCCTTTGGGTTTTATCTCGGACCGTTGTCAATAGCTCGTCGTGTTGCCCCAGTGCGACATTAATTAAGTACCTTGGTGCAGTCTTGAACTTTTAAAATGTAACGACAGTCCTAAGTTGTAATCGTGATGTGTTAAATGTGTAAAACAGGCAGTCTTACTTTAGTGTCGTTTTCTCCTGCATTAATAACTGTTAGGAGACTTATTATCTGTTCAATAGCTATTCAAAGAGAGAGAGAGAGAGAGAATATAAAAACTAATAAATAGATCAAAAGATTCAATGTCTTTTTCATGTAAACTTGGGCATTGCCTCGTGATGTATTGAAATAATTAAATTTAACTAAAAATAATATGGCAATTAACCCTTTAGTTATCAAAATTTGAAATTCCATGACTCGCTTTAAAAAAAGATTATCTTCAAATACACATTGCTAATTATCCAAATACCAATTTCGTTAAATAAATATTCAATAATTTAAATTGTTAATGAGCCATTACCGACACTTATCTCAGAAAACTTTATCTCAATTTTTGTTTTAAAACTTTTCTGTTTTATTAAATGTGTCAAATACCCTTCGAAATATGCAACTCAAAAAGTAAATTTCATAACACAAAGCGAAAATATTCTAACTCTTCCAGTGTAAATTTGAAATTTCTAGAATTCACCACACCTTTATTAGAATCGTAGTATTTTTCTTTAATTGCTTTCTAGAGTTTGTTGAAATTTAATGGTATCGTTTGCCAATTGAAAAAAAATCTGCATTTTGAGTTGTCTTCTCATTTTTTCTCTCAGATGAAGGAATCGTGGCGCACTGCTGGCCTCAGGGAAAATAGGGGGCGTAGAGCAGTAACATTAGGCAATAAGAAAACACTAAAAATGTGCCGCCTGAAAATGTTTTAAGCAAACACTTTATCCACTTGATCATACAGACTCACTCACTACAGTGATGCATTATCTCAAGAATTTTACGAAGTTAAATGCAAGTTACAACTGCTCAATCTAAAAACAAGACGACAGGTCGTGGGCTGTGGCAAGAAAAATTTCAATTGCATTTCAGTCATCTTATTTATTCAATTTAGTGCAGTAACAAGTCTTTTAACTAAAAAGAGGAACCGACTGACCGTAAGATTAATAATGACAAAGGATGATGTTGACGAAAAATGAGTCTATTAATAGACAAATTGATAGCACGACACCAGACTGATTCTTCTCCTTTTATGATTTTTTTCAATTTTATTTGATTTCTTATAACAGTAAGTAGTTAATTACTAATAAAAGTGAGCAATCTAGTGTGTTTATATGCAATTTACTTTTTGTAATTTTATTTTAATAAATAGCTTTATCAGTTCCAAGTTGTTTTACTTCCAAATTAGCTTTTTGAAATTCTTAAATTACACAGATATATAAATATTTTGATGAAATTAACCCTCCTGGTAGAGTTGTGTCGACATTAGCAAAAGTGACCAGATCTTGATGGACAAGATATCTCGTCATTAGAATAAAAC
This sequence comes from Meta bourneti, assembly GCA_933210815.1. Taxonomy (NCBI): domain Eukaryota; kingdom Metazoa; phylum Arthropoda; class Arachnida; order Araneae; family Tetragnathidae; genus Meta; species Meta bourneti. Next base: position 88,773,480 of record OW119929.1, read on the forward strand.
TGACCAGATCTCGATCTCGTCATCATAAAAAAACATCGGCAATATCTTGATGACGAGATCTCTTCATTAGCAAAATTGGTTGTCGAAACCACTTCGAGGGTTAAAAAATTACAAACCCAGCTACATTTACAATTTATTATTCGTTGTGATAAAGTTTTCACAGATTTCACGAAAAGAATTGTCGTTGTGAAGAAAACGGGCATTTAATCAAAAATGTTTGGGAAACTGCTCTCGTTGGTGCGATTTGATGATTTCCCCCATTAATGACAATCAAAAACTATTCGCGTAATCCCTTGCGTGTGTCATAAATGGAACAGAAAAATGAAATGTAACGCGGTGAATGAGGGCGAAAAAGTTTGATGATGTGAGGGGAAAAAAAAATCAAACATCGACAGGAATGAAGTGACGAAAAGAGAATGACCGATGTGAGGTAAAATGAGACTGACAGATTGAGTATGATTGACTGTATAATTGAGCACCGAATCTGTTTAATAGGTTATAATAATGAGTGTTTTTGTTATCCTGGCATTTTCCAGAATGAGCGTTCTTGTTTTCCTGTTGAATTATTTAGCAAGATGAATTTCACGCGATACATACAATTTAATCTAATTACAGATGGTAGTCGATTTTTTTAAACATGTATTCCTGGCCATTTTTATGTGATTGCGATCCAGCTCTCTGTTGTTTGTTTCACGTTGTAGAATAATGGTGTAAATATTTCGAATGTCTTATGGATACGCAATTCAATATACAATGCAAAATTGTCAATTAACGCTTGAATAAGTTATGCTTTTAATTAAAATTGCTTTACCCAGAGGTTTTAGAACTGTGTGTCATGACTCCCAAGGGAGATGTGTCCTTCTGCCAGAGGCCACGTATTATTGGTATATTTTTTCTTAAAATGCACTTCTGTCCCAAGATAAGTGCCATCTGCACATTTTTGTTTTGGATTTTTATAGTTTTTCTTCAATTTTGAAGTGAATTGTATCAACGAGGACATTTGTTAACGGTATAAGGTGTTATTTAAGCCATTCGTTCATCCTTTTAGTGTAGCCAAAGGTTGTTAAAAATCGAAGAAAGTTTTAACGATATTCGAGAAAAAGTTAGAAAACATTTTCTTTCCATTGCAAACATGTATAAAAAGTAACGACGTCATCTGGGAGTAATCATTGACCTTCTAATGAAATAGACAGAGCATGTGGGTGGAATCGCTGTCGTAATAGCCGATTGGCCATTGAAGCCCAAACTAGTGTTTTTGATCACTATGGATAATCACTTTAACCAATCAATAATTGAGGATTCAGGCCCCACAACCACGTGACAGATCTTCAAACTAGGAAATGGGAAGAAATAACATAAAAATGCATAAAATTGCGCGCACATGCTCCATCCATTTCATTAGAAGGTCGATGGAACTAATACGTACGAAATCGTGCGGAAGAAACGATATTCCTTGTCTTGTTTTGTGCTGTCCTGATTCCGGAAGAAAATTTTACCGTTTTGTCTCCTCTCTTTTCTAAATAGTAATAAAATTGGAGGAAGTGATAGGAAGGATTAATTTTTAAACGTAAAGATTGAGTGCATGAAAGTATTCACTTGACATATATAACTCTGGAAAATACTCCTGCAACATGAAGCGAATTGTGATTAAAATTATAAAATATCTTTTACAAGAAAAACAACAAAACTATTTCTGAAAAGTAACTGCGCCTTTTTAGTTTACGCATTAGTAAATTCCACTCAGTAAAAAACCTTTCAAGATAAGAAAACTGTGGGAATGAGAAAATTTCTAAACCTTTGTGCAACAATGACGTAAACAGGAAAAACCACCTATGACACATTTTGTTCGTTCTTTCCCGATAAGGTTTTTTTAGAAATGAATTGATTCCTTATTCTTATAATTCGATCCATTCGAAACATTTTTTCTATTAATTTTTTTCGCGTCAATTATTTTTGGGGAATAATTCGTGAGGCGATACATTTGCAACAATCTGCCTAAAAGGTTAAACTTATTACTTTCCATCGCTATTGTGTAGCCACATTGGTAATGATTTGTAATTGGCTTTGTTCCATATTTCTTTCATATTAGGGTAGAGGTTTTTCCGCACTGAATACATTAAACTGGTACACTATTTTGGGAAAAGTCAGAGGCCTTGGTCCATCTAGGTTCTGGAAAGAAGGTTTACACAATTTTGCGTTTAATTATGTTAACTATTTTTCACTCATTTCATTTAAATATTGGTTTTTGAGAAAAATTTATTCGTTATCAATAAATTCAATGATCGAATCAAAACCGATCCCGTTTTCTAGTGTGACAGTTTTGGTTTTTGGAATTCACAAACACAATTATGGAAATTACTATAAACTTTCGTCAGAAAATGGCACTTATTAACCCTCTATTAAGCGAGATTTCCTAGTAGTGTACTATAGCTTGTACACCACAACAAACTTAATGACTAGGTAACCACATCTATTCTTTGAAAAAATATATGGATTCTTCAGCATTAGAAAAATTCGATTGATCCTTTCCTCAGATTAGAATCCTTTGGAAATATTCTACTGCTCCTTTCTCAGAATAGAATCCTTTGGAAAGATTATATTGGTCAAGAAGGTTAAACTTGGTTAGATGTCAAGCGGAGAAGATTGCAGGTTGCTTGGTGGAATTATGCGTGTGAACCCTTCAGAGGGTTAAATAAGTTGTTGTTCCATTGAAAAGTGTAGTGTACTCAATTATCTAAAATGAAATATTTTGATGGAAAGAGGGTATTGGATAGGCGATTATAATTTTCCCGCGCACATGCAAATTTTAAATGTATTATTTCGTTGTAATAAATACATAATTCGAAATGCTGTAATTTTATATACTGTAGTATACACTTCACACGCGACGTATAAATAAAGTTTTTCGTTTTCAAAATATAATACACATAATTATTTTTTATATTTTTCTCCAATATAATGAATTTTGATTTTTTCGGCTTATAATTTACTTCATGTATATACTTTTGTAAAAATTTCAATGCCTCTGAAGTTTTTGAATTTGGTTTGGATGTTTTTATATGACCAAGGCATCAGAAGTGTAGTGTAACATTGAAAATTGGAGATGCCGAGATTGAATTGGAAGCAAAAAACTTAATGCTCAACTTTAAACATCCTTATAAATCAACTAGATTCGTCATTGTTTTCCCTAAAGACAATAAAATACAAATAATTTTTAGCCCTACTTTAAAAAAGGCGTCTTCAACTCGGTCTGGATCATCCAAATGCTATCTTAGAGCTGGATGGTAGATTTTAAAAAGACTGGAAAATGAAAAGAGAATGATAGACAATGCGCGAGGAGCATTACATATATTTCTGTACTGGATACTACCTTCAGTAGGAAAGCATGAGTTAGGGTAAAAGGCCTCTGCTGAAGGTACCATTGCGCATGACAAACATCATTAACCAATCAGTGTGAAGCCATTTGAGGCTATTTTATTGTATTAGGTGATGTCGGGCTTCTGGGCTTCCATCGACGCTACCCCACATTTCAGCTTGTCCCTTAACATTTTTATTGTAATGCATGTTATGACGGTAACTTGCGCACGACATGCAGGCTGCCCAAACTAGTGCTTGAACGCAAGTATTCTGGGACTGGAATTCAGCATATTTACGGTTGTATTGACTGGGTAGAGGACACAATTTTATACTTCACTAAATTAAAATAATAAAACAACAAATTTGTGAAATTAACACCGATAGAAAAACCACCACCACAATATCCAGACTGAGAACAGGACATTTTAAAGGCATGGAAATTAAGTGTGATGGAACCAGAACGTATAGACATTGTAACAACTGTCAGAACGTTGAACTCATGCCTCATCATGTATTCACCTGCTCTGCAATAGTAGCTGCTCTTCAAACCGTCAATTACCATCATGAAGAACAGCTTTACAGCGAAAAAAATAATCTCCATCGCCAAAGCCGTGAAAAATGTCCACAGCGACATCTGACTCAGAAATGGACACGACAACAACACACACAATAACCAGTCTAAAGATCACCACATTCTGGTCTAGAAAAACTGAAAACATGTTTGGATTTTGTGTTTCACTTCCAAGGTCTATGATATTCTATTATATTGAAATTGGAATTTTCAAAAAGAAAATTAATTCTATTTAACGTTACAATATAAATTGACTTCAGAGAAAAAGATTAAAAAAGCACAAAAGGATTTTTAAGCTTAAAACGTTTAAAAGCCTGTGATGCTAAAATGAATTCTTTGATTAGGGCTAAATATTAAAATATTTAAAGTTACATGGTTGATTTGATTAATTTTGATTTTGATACATTTGTTTACAAGCTTTTGAAATACTAATATTAAACCCGAGTTTATAGGCATTAGTATATTTTACTAACTTCAAGCAGCGAAACAAATTTTCTTAGTTTTTAGTTCACGCAAACTGTACTTTTTAGAATCAACTGTTACCTTAAGAAAGTGAGATATGGAGAGCATGGACTGGGGGAAGAAGTTGGAGGTTAGTCTTAGATTCAACCCCGTTACTTATACTTCAGGTGACCAACTTTGACCATAAGGGAGTTTAGTCGCAACACATTCTGCACATTTTTATCGGCGCGGTATCAATCCAACAAATGTTCAAGGAATTGATAATAATAAACAAAACAATTAATTTACATTGTATATAATATATACAGGTCTCAATATAGAATATTAATATGCAAATTTGCACGATTCTTAGTCCTAACATGTATTGGTCCAGTGATACTGCAGGACAAAGCATTTTTTGAAATCTTGTGCAAATTAAAAAACTCTTTACCTCTGCAGTCAATTAATTGTTACAATTAGCTCTAACTTAATTAGTTCTGAGCTGCTTTGAGAGATTTCGAATTGCTCATCAGTGAAAAACTCTTTCAGTATGGGCTTTCCAGACTGGAAAGCTTAAAACAAAGCCTAATTACAAGCCACATGTTGGTCGAACATCAGTTATGCGACACTAAATTGGCTGAAATACGCATGCGTACCGACGTGTTTTTTGAATAGAACGCATGCTCATTTCGTATGTTTTGTCGTATGATGCTCCAGTATGTGGCCGGACTTTGATTTCATTGACCCTCTTGGTGGTTGCCTTGACAAGGTATCTTGCAATTAGTAAAAACTGACTAGATCTTGATGGACGAGATATCTCATCATTAGAAGAAAACTGGCCAGGTCGTGATCCCGTTATCATAAAAAAATCGGCAATATCCTGATGACGAGATATGACCAAAATTTGTCGGATCTTCTTGGACGAGATATCTAATTCAAACCACTCGGAGGGTTAAGGTTTGACACATCAATTTGTTTCTTAAATCACTGAGAATATTGAACCAACTTTGTTCTGTACTTCCTGTTTACAATCAGGAAATGGATATTCCACTGCCAATTCAAAAACGTTAAACTTTCTATCGATTATTTTACTGGTAATGTTTCGATATTTATGGATCCTCTAAGTACTTCTAAGTCTAAACTGCCGATACTAATGGCTTTATGTCGGAATATACTTGGCGCGAATAATATATAACTTAAATTTAAATACCATGATTGTTAAAGAAATATGCGGGAGAAATAGAAGGGGGATCAATACAGGATGGAAACAAATTAGCTCTAATACGGTCGTTCCTGGAAAATACGCGAGAATCAAAACAAATTAGCTCTAATACGGGAGTTCCTGGAAAATACGGGAGAGTTAGTCACTCTACTGCCAAACTGACCCCTATGCACAGAGTTAATGAGTCTCAGTCGCTTGAGCCGTTTACTATCTTTTCTGAATCGTTCTAGAGGTAAAAGCAGTTAAATCTTTTGGGCACCCACCGACGTTGTTCACACTCATGCTCCACTGACACCAAAATCTAACTTTTAATTTCAGCCTGTCCTTCCCTGCCTTTCGCTTGTCGGACGTGACAAAAAATGGGTCAGACAAAGGGGTGGGCTTATATCGATTTAAATCGCGTGCAAGCACAATTATTGGTTTCATGGACAGATAGTAACAAATCTTGGTAGTCTGGTTCGATATTCGCATTGTAAGAGGTTCATTAGCATCGTTTTCCAGACAAGTACGGACAAACAGGCTTTCAGAGTAAAGTGACCACTGGTTCGTAAGCAAATTCCGAAAATCGATATCGCAATGGTATTGGTCCCTTTTTGCTGCCAGCTAGTACCAGAGGTAAAATTAAAGCTGTTTACTTTTTCTTTCGTACTGTTTAGTGTTGGGAGGTAATCGATTCTAAGGTTGAATTTAATCGTCTGTCGACCTATGCAGAGTTTTTCATCCTCTGACCTTTTCAATGTTAGTTTCTGTGGTTTGATGCTTTCGAATGAGCGAATTTTCCTAATTTTTTAACCCCTCTGAGGAGTTCACACACCTTACAGTCTTCCCTGTATGATTTTTAAACAATTTTGATTTTTTGACTAATATAATTTTTCCAAGGGATTATATTCTAAGGAAAGGAGAAATATAGAATATTTCCAAACGGTTCTATTCTAAGTAAAGGACCAATAGAATCTTTCCAAAGGATTAACTTCCGATTAAATGAGTAATTGTATCTTTCAAAGGGATTCAAATCTAAGGAAAGGACCAATAGAATATTTCTGAATTATTTAATTCATGTATTATTTCACCCTATAGATGTGGCTATTTAGTCATTAAGTGTATTGTGGGTAAAAGAAATACTACACTACTCGGAAATCTCGTGACGCTCAGAAGGTTAATACAATCGACGCTCGGTTTAATTTATTCCCATTTCACTTACACGATTATACGAACTTCTATCACGGAACAAATTTTAATTATCTTTTTAACACACATTCTGTTTTTACGAACTTCTTCAACAGCCAATTGCAATCGTAGAATTACGTCTACTGTATTACGATTCAGTAATGCACTAATCCCATGATGTATAGATTTGGGATTGACGGTTAAAATTTATCTGTGATCTATTTGTCTGAATTTATCTGAATTTATTTGTTTGAAAATCAGACGATCTGCGAAGATTTAACTTCTGCTGTCCAAATGCTCATGTATGATAGATATAATTTTAAGGGGTTATCTTACAATCTTGTTTATCGCCGTTTTGGCGAAGTTTAGCATTTAATCTAATTGGCGTTGCCCAATCAACTATGAAACGTCAATTCGTAATTCGGTCTTTAGAATTTTTATTGGCAACGTGCTGAAACCATATTCGAAACACAAGCCAAGTGAAGTCACTGTCAGGAAGTCACTGTAGGAGGCACGTATCACCTAGAAACACTACAACCACCTAAATTTAGTTTGACAGAAAATGCCTCTCATAATTTCTCTATTGATTTATCATATTCTTTTACTCCAATACCATTTCTACAAAATGGTGTCCAAAATTAAGCCTTGTTGTTAACCCTCTGAGCTTCACGAGATTTTTGAGTATTGCTTTTTTCTCATAACATCTCCCCACACTAACAGATACAAACTAAATAACTACATCTATTGGTTAAAAGAAACTTTGAAAAGTTTGTACTGACTGATTAGAAGTCATATAGGGAAGACTGCAGTTTGGTGAACGGATATATTCGCGTGAACCCCTCTCAGAGGGTTAAATGAATAGACTAAAGCTCGTAAATAATAAAACACACATTTGTATTTTGATTTGTCACACCTAGGCCAATCTGCATTTTTAAACAGATGTGATAGGCAGATGTTTTGATTAGATGTGAAATTTGATCAGATGTGTTAGAACTGTTAATGAAATATGACTTACTTATCCAGAGTTATAATTCCTGCGAAATCTGTCATTTTTCATTAGGAACTTAAAATAAAACAAAGACACCCGAGGTTTTAGGTTAGATCAATAAGAAATGTTGAAGGGACAATCAGAGACTTAACATGAACTTAATGCGTCAAAGGAATGCAGAGGTTTGTGACTGTCGCGTGATAGGTATCTTGCACTAGCTGCTCGATGCAATAAAATGGTGTCTGCCAGTAACTGCAGAGCTTCCAGCTTGTTCATAGTTTCTAATCAGCAATTTTGTAAATCACTTAAATGTTTTGCAGAATTTCATTTTGTTGAAAGAGCAGTGCCTCTTGGTAGCTGGTAGTCGTTGGTAAACTACTGATTTGATTCTATTGATTTTCTTTGACATTTGGTGGTTGTGAAAATATATATATATAAATATATTTCCTATATGAAGCAAATGCGAAGATCCCATGTGATATCGAATCGCTTACGGTAGTTCAATTTTAGTACTTTAACACAAAATGGGCACAAGAGTGTCTGCCACTCAGTAGATCTTGGCTTCAAATCCCGGTTGGTTTTGGCGATTGTTCCTGTTAGGAGAAGCGACAGATTACCCACTGAGTGCTCCCTCACAAATAGCCTTTGCCTTTTGTAGTGCCGAAGACCGAAGAGGTCAGTAATAAGGCATAAAAATTAAATACATAATTTTAGCAGTCTCAATTTGATAAGCGCTATTTATATTGACTATAGGACTTCTAAAAAGTATTTTGTAGTTATTACGTGTATCATAGTCACAAACCTATTTGCACAGGTTTCATCGTGTGGATGGGCCGTTGTGGCTTAGTGGGCATGCTCACTGCTCTTCTGTGTCAGTAAAACTTTCCTTGCGCGTGTATGTCTTTTACTTGATATTGTCTGTCTTGTGTTTGGCGCAGCATATTCAAACATGGCCCTTGCGTCATAAAACCCACCTCCATCTTGTGGACTTGGATAAATGCCTGTTTGCTCAATGGAAGAGGACACATTGGAGCATATCGTCGCTTAGAGCTGAAACTCATTAACTAACAAAAAAAAATTTTCAATTCAGGCGTTTAAAGAACAACTATTAGTATTTAGGTCAAAAATAAGCATTTTGGTAGTGCTATATTTTTGTTCAAACAGATTACAATGAGACATTGCATTCTTCATCATCAGGAAAACAAGTATTTAGTGTCAGAAAAAGTACTTCCGAAAAATTACAGTTAACGAGTTTCTGCTCTAAGCCGACGATATTTTATTTTCCTGCATTTGATAGAGCTTTTACAAAGAACATTTGACAAGCACTGCAATTCACAATGTATTGGTTCTATTTTTCCAATTCTTATTTTACGGTCATTGCATTTCATGAGTACAGAAGACACCGCGAAGTTGGAGCCGCAGCTCTGGAATCACGAAATAAAGTTGTACTGCACTCTAATCAAAGTGAAGCATTGTTTCTAAAAGTTGCTTTTTCTCTTTTCTCTCACAGAAAAGAAGCCTGGTTTTCCAAAATGCCTCGTCCACTGTCCGCCCAAACGAGGAACGAGCAAGTGATGAAGGAGAGAGCTTCTAAAAAACTGATGGTGACGGACGATCCTGTGGAGAAGCTGCGACTGCTCTGCCTACAGAGAGGCTCGCGAGGGATTCTGGGATTGGGAAGGTAATTGATGCCGGCGGAAAGGAAGAAACAATCTCGTTATTAATAGCGACGGTCAGAAAAGAGTTTCGATTTCCATAGAAACCTACTTCCAAGTTCACCGAACTCTCGTATTAAGCGGGCCGCGGTAGCCGGGTTGGAAAAATAAAGGATTAGCAACCGGAGGGTTGCGAGTTCGAAACTTGACCCAACCAAAGACCGTCTAGTACGTGGGGATGGTTCAAGTTAAACCTGTCGGGGTCTCAAATGTCCTCACGTTAACTTGGTGTGGACATTTGGAGAGTGGGGTGACAGATCAGGTGTTGACGTCGTCACCTGACCATGGTCCAAAATTACGAGGTGTCCTCGGATTTTTTCCCTTCAGGATTGATCTCGGACCGTCGCCAATAGCTCGTTGTGTTGCTCCAGTGTAACGTTAATTCAACTACCAACCTCGCAAAAAGCATAAATATGAGTACGTTGTTTGTGACGGCTTAAAAATTAGTTTAATTTAAACCGAATTTAACTCAGGCATTATTCCTTTTTTAAGTTTCTAGTCTTCAAAGTTAGAAAAATGCAAAAACTAAAAACTTGCAGAAGAAATGAAATCTCCGTTAGAGATCTGATTCATGAAATTTTTGATAGCAACAATAGCTTTAATTTAAATTGATAGTGGTTTATTACTGGGAATTGAAGCTTTTAGTATAAGTATAAAAAGAATAGAAGTAATTGGTGTTTCTGTAGTTTTATTTCTCTACTTAAACAATATTTTAATCAACGCTATCGAAACATTATATTTTCCACCGCATCACCCGTTTGGCCTTTGACCGATTTGGCTCTTTTCATTCATTCATAAGCCAGACTGGCATATATACTTTACTTATAAACATTTGTTATGCGGAGAACCTGTTGTATTGTGTTCTATTTGCAATGAAGTAGTATCAGTAAGACATATTTTGACGGGATGCTAAAATTCTTCCGAACTTAATAGACCTGCTGATAGATCCGTATCGCAAAAACTTATTATGATACTTATCTCTGACAATGGTTTTATAAATTATATTTATATATTCTTTATATATATTCCGTTCACACTTTTTTGCTGTACTTAATATCTCGTCCTTAAAATTTGGACTGTTGATTAAAATTATAGATTGTAAAATATAAATGGTGTTTGGCTTAGTTTGAACAAATGACCCTTGCAACATAAAAACCAAACAATCATAACCCAGGTCGCCCAACCTACCTATGGGGCTTATGGTTCGTTCAAGGGTTTGAGCGGTTAAAGATAACAAATACCACTTTTCGTGTACGTAGAACAGAGTAGGAGAGAACATACAGAACATTACAAAACCAAGAGAATAAAATTGGATAAACAGCACATAGCTTACCCAAGGGTAAATAAAAGGACACCATTCACTTTGTACAGCAACCCTTTTTACATGGAATATCACACCGCAATAAATTATAAAGGCAGCCAAATCTTCCTCTGTAGCGATATAATATTCCAATAGTGTAGAAAAAATAATGAAAACAATTTTTAAAAAATTATTCAATTCCATTTGCGATATGGGAGGCGAGCCGAACACATATATCGATGCGTTTGAATGAGTCGCAGTTTTTGTAACCCCACTGAGCCAGATCTTTTTATAACTGTCGGCTGGTCTTAACAGGTGATACTGATTTGTGTAAATGCAATCGAAGATATAGTGCATCACATACATTCCCACACCAATAGAGGGGGTATTTTTTTTAATTTAAACCTATTTTTATGCTATAAATAGGCCCATGGTTTGTCAAAAATAGAATTGGAAATCTGTTATTTGGTAAGTAATATCTTGGTAATAATATCTTGCGATTGGGCTTTGATTTTATCTTTTCCCACTTTTGAGTTGGTAATTGAATTAACGTCGCACTATAGCAACTCAACGGGCTATTGACCACGGTCCGGGATCAATCCCGATGGGAAGATAAGAGGATGACACGTCGCAATTTTGAACCACGGTCGGATGACGAGGTCAACACCTGAGCTGGCACTCTCTAAACTTCCACACCACGCCGACGTGAGGACATTTGAGGTCACGACAGATTTAACATGCAGCAGACTCCACGTACACGTCCGTCTTTGGTTGGATCGATTTTCTTACTAGCGATCCTCCGGTTGCTAATCCTCTACTCTTCCAACCGGGCTTCATCGGCCCCTCTCACTTTTGAGAAACCTCCTAATATTGACGACAAATACTTTCACTGTATATCGAGTGAACATTAGAAAGATTATAGTTTTTGTTTCAATGAATAAGACAATAGCTTTTAATTGAAAGTTTCTAAATTGAGGGCCCATATATAAAGTTAAATTTTGTATTTTTTGTGTATACGAACCCTTTTAAAATAAGCGTGACATTCAACATCTATACATGATTTAAACAGTCTTCTCTCTACTAGTAACGGTTGCAAAACTAATCACCATAACATTCATTTTGTATCACCCTGTACCATATACGTATGTATTTGTTTATGATTAGTTTTGCCTGTCCTTGGCCCATATGGATACCATCCATTTTAAGATTTCCCTTTGCGTGTGACTCGTGACATTCGAACTTGTGTAGAAACCGCTTATAACTTCTCTATAATCAAAACGTCAATCGATGTAGATGTTGTATAAGTGTGTTTATGGGGATTTTTTTTTATCTGGATGGTTTTACCATTAATATAAAGAAGCACACAATGTTTCCATTTCCAGCTATTTTGGTTTGTTCGATATTGGAAGTGTTTCTCTTTTCCAGAGAATTGAACACAAATTTCTTTTGAAAATACTTGTGTATTACTGTACAGCTAAAGAGTTTTTATGCATATGGAAATAATTTTTCTTGGTAATCGTTCGTTTTTTTAATAATGTATATGAAATAATATTTCATGATAATTTTTCAAAATGAGCCCTGTATACACAAAATAAATGCTGTTCGACGAAATATTGGCTGCTTATAGAATAAAAAATTTTGTATGCTATGAATTTAAGGGGACAGTGAACTTTCAAAAGCACGCTTTTGAATTGATGATCCAATTGTTATAAAACTTTCAGACAATTTGTTTTCTATTAAAAAGTTTATATAAGAAGTTTGGTCCAAAATATTGTTATGCGGAAGCTATTACATAATATGTGGTCAAAATTTTTTATAGCAAAATTTGGTAGGTCCCATGCGAATTATTTTCCATGTATTGTCATTGTTTTAATTCACATAACAGATTCAATACATATCAATCAAATTAACTGTATTTGACAAGCGTATCACTCAATTGTAAAGCTAAAAAAATTTGTACTAAAACACCTAAAGCTTTACCAAAAACATACGTTAAGTAATATTTTAAAACCAAAATTTCAAAAACAGGAAGCACCGATGAATTTATCATTTGCACTTAGATTTATACAACTGATTGGAAAGATTATCCCAAAAATATTTTTGAAGGAAATCAAGAAAAAATCTGATGCTTAGGGAACAGTTCAAAATCAGATCAATGTTAAAAAAAATCTCAATCGGAGAAAAACACATTTTTCTGTTGTCCTCCCATACTTATCTATCATGCATTTTGTGATGTTCATATAACTCCTTAAAAAATCACCTTAATTGGAAAATTCTTTTTGCTATCTATAAAATTTGAAATCAATTAATTTTTGAACTAAAAATTAAAAAAGTCCATTGGTCGCTTAATAGTTCAGTTATATTGTATGACATTTAACATATGATATGAAATAATATCTATCTTTAAAGATATGATATTCTAGTTTAAAACCTTTCACCAATCCTTGTATAGTCTGATATTTTTTTGAATTCACAATTTATTTTCTTTCTAAGAGCAAAGAAAATATAGAAATCTCATGGTGTTGAAAAGAGAGTTAAATATAGCAAAAAGAAACTGAAGTTCTTGAAGATTGTAAGTTTGTCAACACCTTTAAACTTAATATACAATGTTTTCTAGGCAACATTTGTACTTTTGATTTTTTTTTGTTTTGCAGGGAAGAATCGAAAACATTTTGTAAATGGGGTTTCCTTGCGAGAAGAGTAACTTAGCACAAACGCTACATATACATGTTGTTTAATCCTTTTCATATCGTCGGTTAGAGCAGAAACTCATACATATATAACTGACATGTTTAGATAGGTAGGTATAGGTATTTTAATTAACGTCGCACTGGATCAACACAACATGCTATTGGCGACGGTCTGGGATCAAACCCGAAGGGAAAGATCCGAGGACAACACGTAATTTTGAACCACGGTCAGATGACGAGGTCACACCTGAGCTGGCACCACACTCTTCAAACTTCCACATCACAGCAACGTGAGGACATTTGAGGCCACCACAGATTTAACGTGCACCAGTATACGATGGTCTTTGGTTGGATTCGAACTCGCAACCCTCCGGTTGCGAATCCGTTACACTTCCAACCGGGCTACCGCGGCCCGACATTTTAGGAAAGCCATTTTTACTTTAAATGATTATTTTCGTAACTATGAGAAATAAATTGTCGTTTTGTATTCGGTTAGAAAGAAAATATAGCATCAAAATGTTTATAATTTTTAGTTTTGACCTAAAAATTAAGTCTTTATTCGGCTGTGCTGTAAAATTAGTTTTTTTTTTGTCAGTTAATGAGTTTTTGCTCTAACCGACGATATACCTCCTGCTTGAACTAGAGTTTATTAAGGTGAAGCTGGGGGAGGGGCTCAGTTCTCAAATAAAAATTGTCCAATTAATATTCCTCCGACGATAACGAAATTTTAAAGAGAAATTAATCTTTGAGTCCAGGACGAATTATTTCTTTTACTTACATTACAAATTTAATTTAATTCATAGATTCTGTTGTAATTTATTCATAATTCGTTTTTTGCTAGAGTAGATGAGATAACTAATTTTTAATATAGTTTAGTATATCATACAAAGATTGCAGATTTTAAGGTAGGTTGTTTCGAATTGAGTTTTATGGCGCAAGGGCCATATTTGGCTATACTACTCCAAACACGAGACACAACATCAAGTAATGAACATACATACACAAGGAAAGCTTTACACCCCAGAGAGGAATCGAACTTCCACCACCTACAACTCGCAGGTTGCAGATTTTAAGGGAAATTTGATCATCAGTATCGCTAACGTATAACTATAAGTACGCATTATTTTTATTACAAGTTATTAGGCATTTACCAACGTACAAAGATTGATTGTAAGATCATTTTTAGAATGAGACATAATTGTATTTATTGCAACTAGTAATTTAAAAATAAGTGACAAAAATATTTTTCATTTACCCCTTTTGGATTGCTTTTAAAAGATTTTAAATCATAGAATACATAAGTATCATATTGCATTTGGGCACAGGTAACTTTTTTGTTGGATTATGTTAGCATGAAATAATTTTAATGCGGTGTTGAATAGAGTAGTATGAATTAAATTTCCTTGGATACTATTTCATATTATGAATTCCTCTTACCTCAAAAGCATTTCAATGGATTTAAAAACTTTTAGCTAGCCTGATGTGTGTACCGTCACTTCTTTATGTTTCATTCGATGAATTATTCGGGACATTGGCAATTTATTAATCGATCCGCTGAGTATATATCCGTTTTTAAACGATTTGATTCATCTGATAGAATAGGAATCAGTATGTTTGTAAACTTATCGCATTCCAACTTTTAAATATTTAAATCTTAAGCTTCTTCATTTCTATTGAGGAGTTTGTAAAGAGTAGAAATGAAAACACGACCAAATCATGTGTATTTTGACATTAATTTAGCTAAAATAATGCATATTAAACCACAGAGTGTTTTTTATGTATGGGTTCCATTTCGTTTTGGAATAACTTTTAAATAAAGCATTTTAAATTAATTTTTTCACATATAATTTACTCAATTAATGACATTATTTATGGAATTACCCATATTTGGACACCAGCCAAATGACCACCTATGGATGCATTTCATATATAGGCTCTTTCAAGCACATTTTCCATTACGTTTAGCACATTTGTGGGGTGATTTGTTCAATTTCCTAGAGAATGTTTTGCTTAAGTTTTGAATATGTCGACTTTTTAACGTAGACTCGTTCCTTTAAGTAGCCCATAGAAAAATATTCAACGCGTTCAAATCAGGAGAACAAGGAGGCCAATTGATATCACTAGATTTTATTCAGTCCTTTAAGTGCGTCCTTTAGAATTCGCATGGTTGCTTGCACTGTGTGGCATATTACTCCATCTTGTTGCAACCATGTATGCTGTAAGCCTTGGCGATCAACTTCGGGGAGAAAGAGGGCCGCTTGGAAGAGTAACGGACTAGCAACCGGAGGGTTGCGAGTTCGAATCCAACCAAAGACCGTCGCCTACAAAGGGAGCTGGTACACTTTAAATCTGTCGCGACCTCAAATGTCCTCACGTTGGCCTGGTGTAGAAGTTTGGAGAGTGGGGCGCCAGCTCAGGTGTGACGTCGTCATCTGACAGTGGTTCAAAATTACGTGGTGTTGTCCTTGGATCTTTCCCTTCGAGGGATGATCCCGGACCGTCGCCAATAGTCTGTCGCGTTGCTCCAGTGCGACGTTAATTAATTATCATTATCATCATCGAGCAGAAAGAAATTTTATATCATCACATAGTATCGTTCACAATTTACAGTAACCCCATTTTCATACATCCTCGAAAAAAGGATACAATAATACCGCCATTCTTATTTGCCAATTGTCATTAATTTAGTAAGCAGTATGCAAAGAAATTTAAAAATATTTTATTTAAAATTTATTCAGAAAACATCATATATTTATTACAATCACAACGTTTTTAAAATATTTAAATTTAATACGAATCTCTACTCGAATTATATTCCTTTAAATGGAAAACAGATACATATGAATAGTAAGAAATAAATTTATCGATTTATTGTCACAATAATCATTAATGCTGAATATTGTCTGGGAAGTGACACATTTTCTAGGTATTATTTACTAATGTAATAGCTTAAATATTCATAGAATTGTGTTTTTCTTTATAAGTAACACGCAGCAGTAATATTCAACATTTTTTTTAATGTAGAAAACAATAAACTCTCGAAAAGTATGATTTTCTGATCGTAGCTTCAAGTGTGGTGATTACTCAACTACGACAGCGCGTGACCCTTTGCAGTTACAAATGAATTAGTACATCGGTATATTTCTCAATATATTTTTTATCACTTCCATGTTTGAAGTGAGTAACCTTTATCACGCATGTCGTATCTATCGTCAAATAAAAAATTTCAAGTTCATTTTCACTAGGCAACAAATGAATATTTATTGTTTAAAACTAGTCATCCGATTTAAAACTATCCAGTGAAGATATAGTGTTAGTTGTGTTTTAGGTTCTTAATTGGCAGATTGAATAGTTAATTTAAATTTTAAGACAGCAAATATCTTTAAAATATTTGAAAAGAAAAGTACTTAGCGATTCGAATATTCAAGCCTTGATCTACCGTAATTAAACACTGAGTGTACATACTTTTAAAAATATATCATAAAACACACCTTCCTTACAATTTCATCGTTACCTTGTTTGAATACATTTTATATTTAAACAAGATTATGAACATAAAAACATGCATTTCAAACACTGTAGGTAACATTTAAAACAGAAGGGTTGAACAACTTCAACTTCATTTACAACTTCTTTGGGAGATAAATCCTTGAGAGATAAGATAGGTTTTCTTTAAAACTGTTTATTTAAGGTACGATGGATTTCATTACAACCTAAATCAAGAACTATAAGTAGACATTTGGATATTTTATCACGATTTCTTATTACACTTGGAAACGTACTAGTCAAATGATTTAAAGCCAAAAGCGTAAAAACTACTATTTTTCATACAAGTTAAAACAATTTAGTAAACTTGGTGGGTTTAAGCATTCATTATATTGCATTTCCTTTGAAGATGGAGCATTATTAGAGAAGATCACAGTTTTTGATTTTATGGTGAAAGGATCGTATTTAGCTAAGCTGCGCCAAACACAAGACACAAAATATCAAGTAATGGACACACACAAAAAAGGAAAGAATTCATACGGAGAAAGTACTGACATATGATACAACTTATTAACGCTCACGGTGGTTGTATCGATGAGATATCTCGTCATTAGAAAGCACTGACCAGATCTTGAAGGACGATATATCTCGTCATTAGAAAAACTGATCAGACCTTGATCGTCAAAAAATGGACAATATCTTGATGACGAGGTATTTTATCATTAGCAGAATTGGTCAGATCTTCATGGACGTGGTATCTCGTCGAAACCACTTGGAGGGTTAATACTTCAGTGATGCAATATAAATTACTTTTAGTTCCCTAGACTATGCAAGAAGTATAATAACAGTA
Organism: Meta bourneti; assembly: GCA_933210815.1. Taxonomy (NCBI): domain Eukaryota; kingdom Metazoa; phylum Arthropoda; class Arachnida; order Araneae; family Tetragnathidae; genus Meta; species Meta bourneti. The sequence goes on from OW119929.1 coordinate 88,791,267, forward strand.
GAGCCAAGGTTTTAAACTGCGCCAAATTCTGCTGGAATTTGAAGAAGCATAAAATCTTAAAATAAAGATAAGAGAATAATACGTTAAAGGATGCATCCACCCAATACATAAAAATACAAGGAAAATTTTACTACTTTTTCTTAACTCATTTAAAATAGACGACTGATTCAAATTGCTATTTCAGGGTGTTCAGACGAATGGATGACAACAATAGTGGAGACTTACATATAGAAGAATTCGTGAAAGGCATTCGTGACACTGGCCTAAATTTAACTGATGATGAATCGGAGAGACTTTTCAAGCAGTTCGACAAGGATGAATCTGGAGCAGTGAAGTACGACGAATTTATACGAGCAGTGAGAGTAAGTACAAAATAATGAGAACGTGATGAGTGATTGAATCAAATTTTAATTTCCCAGAAATAATCCACACATTCTATTATGATCTGAGATAATTTTTAATCAATAAAACATTCTACTTGTTCGTATTCGCATATCGCAAATCTATATAAATAAGAATGGAGTGTTTGTACATTGACTATTTTCGACCCATTTCAAGTTTTCTGTCCGTTTTGGGTCCTTCTGATGCAAAATCCGCATCTCTTGCGCATTTGGTGTCTGTCTGTCCATCTGTCTGTATGTGTGTGCCCATGCTACGTCTAAACGGTTGAACATATTTTCATGAAACTGCATACTGTGAGTATTTACATTCATTTAGTGACTGAATTTGATTGCGTTAGTCTGTCTATCCGTCGTCCCGTTCTATGTCCGATTTTTTGTGTCTATGTGTTTGTACAAGTACCACATAAAATGTATTCAAAACATTTTAATGCAATGTCCTACATTTGATACGCCATATTTTAGTTTAGTGAATACAGCATTTGAAATTTCTTTGCTTACACATTTAGGCAAGTTCCATGTTAAAACAACTGAGTAACTATACTTAAAACAACCATAAATTGGTAGTTTTGGAGAAGCTGGAATGCATATTGAGCATTGCCATTACTTAAATTGTTTTACCAGTACTGCTGAAAAATCAATTATTTTTAAAAACTATTTTTGCAGAATTTAAATTAAAATACTTTTTATTTTGAGCATTACTTATTTTCCTTGCAAAATATAAACTATTTCCAAACATTTGGGACAGACGATATTTTATAGTAAAACGGAAACTCCTGTTCATTTGCCACGTGCAGTGATATTTTTTTTCGCTCCGAATTAATTTCGTATTTTTAAATTCTATCTAATTTTTAGTTGTAAGTTGTGGCAACTGTGCGTGATCAAGAGATAAAAAAGAGTCACGAATTTATATCTTTAGAACTTTTTCCCGACAACTTTTATTTTATTTTAATTCTTTCTCTTTTAAATATTTATTATTTTAATAAATTGTAATTCCTTTTCATCACGCGCAACACCATCGCAAAGTATTCTGTTTAAAACGGCATATACGTTAGAATAAAGCAAATTTTAAGTGGAGTTTTGCCATTATTAAAAGAACGTTAATGTTAAAAATATCCGAACTAGGACTTTTGAAATATTACAAATTCATTGTCATAGCGACAGATGGCCAATTAGTTTATTTAAAACAATGATTTTCTTTAGAAGAAATGCTGTCAAATTGATTTACCATTAAAAATGGTAATATGTTACCTTTCATCAAATTATAAAACAAAATCTTTTATTATTGCACGTGCCACGAAATGGAATTTTGAAGAAAAACGTATTCACTTTTAAAACAAACTTAGTGATAAATATCTTATAAAATTCTTTCCCTTAATGGTAGCAAAATTCGAAAAGAGTGCCAAAAGTATAAAAAAATTGGCAGGTAAATTATGTGTGAGAATTGAGACGAATTGAGTTGAGCAATTTTACAGGAATAGCACTTAAGGGAATCCTCCCTCAAATCGTTTTTTGTAGTAGTTACCTTAGTGTCTCACCTTTGGCCAATTTGTACCTTTAGCAGGGGTGCGATATATGTGAAATGTATTACATGGATGGATATGCATGTATAACAATTGTGTTCAAAGTAGGTTGTAGAAATTATAAAAATGTCGCAAAAGGTGTTAAAAATTATCTTACTCACACTTAAACGATTTGCCATTTTTCTACGAAAGAGGGAAGTGATTTTTTGGTCACTTTCAATATATAGTTAACCATTTCAACCCGAGTGAGGTCGGGAAATTTTGCTAGTACGGAATAATTTCATAACATTGAAAAAAAAGAACTCAAGTTTGTTATGAACACAAACACACAACCCTATCAGAATATCCGATGCATCAAGAAAAAAAGAACAACTTTTAAAATTCACACATACATATACTATATTGCCATTCAGGGAGAAAGAAATCTGCATGTACTAACTAGAAACAAACATAAATCTTCCTTACGGCACAAATAATACGGAATGCGATACCGATTGATCTACTATTATAGTCCAATAATAAAGTCAGTTAAAGAATTCTCGATACGAACAGTTCTGAATAAGAACACAAATTCTGAAAACCAACACTACTGTATGGTGTATTTTAATTTTGGAACAAAATTCAAATCAACACTTTTATTCAGGTTCAAAGTAACTCAATGGAAAGGAAATTAATATTTATAAGTTCATAGATTCCTGGTCCGGTACCCGGTTCTATCTTTTCTAATGCAATTGCAACTCGCTCTGTGGGCGGAATAAAATTATTTGCTAGAAAATGATGCGACTACTCTTAAGTAATGGTTCAGAAGCATTGACAAAGCTTAAACGTAGCTAAAGTTCTATTGAGATATAACTTCTGCTATAAAACTTCATATATCATAGAAGTCACACAGATGGCTCTTACGGATATAACGAATTTTCATAACAAAGCAGCATTTTAATGCATTCAATTAATCCAAAACCAACTGAAGTTAATCCGTAAATAATTATTACCGATATGCATATACTTATCGCAGTCTCAAAATGCTGATCATTATTATCATACAGGTTTAAATAAATCCAAACGATTATTTTTATTCTCGTGGCTATTTCTTTTATATCTTAAAATTTTTAGTCCACGTTTCTGTTAAAGGCTTATAACAAGGTTTTAATTAGCGACTCGTATAGCTTGAATTATAATAAAAATTATTCCCCGATAGATATTCGTATCGAATTAGAATGAAATGTAAACAATATAATGTTGAAAACAGAACTTTATTATTACACATTTACGTTATCCTGGAAAGCAGAAGCGTATCAATAACTGGGGATAGCGACATTGGACCGAAAGCAAAAAAAATCGGTAGGTTTCGTCGAGAACACAAACAGTAATTTTGACGTGAATACTCGGGCTTGATGTTGGATTGTGTAATGAGTGAAGCAGACATAGGAAGTTTGAACGATTTTTTATTGTATGAATATTCAACAATTAATTTACAGTTTGAACGATTAAAGTGCAGTTTGTTATCAATATTGAAGGATAGTTTAATTGATTAAAGGTCTGTGATTGGTAGCGAGTTTGCTAGCTTTCGAATGACACCACTTACGCAGTCCAAAGTTACACTGGCCCAAAGTTCGCCCAGCACTGTAGGATTTCGAAATATTGTGGACACCCTCCCTGCGTTCTGTGTGCCTGCGCACTCGGTCCGAAGGTCATGTCAGGTACGGACATCTTTTGCCTACACGACACTATTGTAGACCTTTTTGATATTTCTTCTAGTTCTGATATCATCTGAAATTTTATAATTATTTAAATTCTATTCAATTATCACCAAGTTTTCTCTGTGCATGATTGTTGATATACAATATTAATTTTAGTGTAGTTCAGTAGCTTTTAATTGACACCAGTTACGCAGTCCTCACTGCAAACAAACCAAAGGCCCAAAGCCCTCTCAGCACCGTATAATTTTGACCCCCTCTCCGCGTTCAGTGCTCCTGAGTACCAAATCCGAAGGTCCTGTCAGGTAGACATCCTTAGTCTATGCGACACTATATTTATCTTCTGGATGTGTCCTCTAGTTCTGAAATCATAAGACAAATAGCTGTAAAGCTTTTTTGTAACTTTCGACTTTTCATGTATGTCTCCCAGTATAGGATTTCAAAGACATATTTACTTCAAAAATTGTGTTTAGCTTTCTACAACCTTATAAGTCAGCTACATTATCTCTTTCTTTCTTTTCCGCAAAGACAATGCAATATAAATCATTTTTAGCTCCTAGTTAAAAAGGTGACCAAAGGCGCAATCTTGGCAGCTCTATGGATCACACAAACACTGTCTTAGAGCTTAATGCGGTCTTTTACAAAGGTGGAAATTCGAAGAGAGGATGATAGACCTCGCACAAGGACCCACTGTGCATATTATCTATAGTGAAAACTAGCCTCAATATGAGGAATGGGCAAGGGAAGAGAGTCTATGCTGAAGGTTCTCATTGTAAACACCATCGACCAATCATAGTAAGAAACCAATTGAAGCTGAAATGATTGGTTGTCCGTATTTCCTAGTTGGCTTCTTGCTGTGAAAATGAAGGACATTAAAATATAAACTAATGTCTCAGATTTACGTTGAAAACCTTTAGATTTACGTTTTTACTTTAGGTTTAAGCGATTGTTTTTGTCACCGAATTTTTCCGAATTAAAAATTATTTCATCTAGGGGTAACGGGCTTACATGGGCATAACAATGTATTAGATATTCTATTCCTTATTTATTTAGTGGTAGATAATAGAATTCAACGATAGTTAATTCGCCTTATTGAACAGAGGTTTCCATTGAAGCAACTTTTACTATTTCGTATAATTTAGAGTTTTTAATAGCTTTTCTTTCCTATTTTAACTCTTTTATGTTATTACGCGCGGCAGCGATGCAACTCAGACAGAAAGTTCGTGAACTTGGCCTGCCTCTCTGAATAGAGATAAAGCCGACAGTTCGTGTCATGTTATTTAAAAGACGAATGAATTACTGTTCCAACGTGATCACTTCGACAATTTATGGCACTATAGCACGAACCGGAAAGTCGCGTTGTATTTTTAGATATCATTTAAAGAGGGGATATCACGTGTGAACATCGAAAACTCTGAAATTTTTTTTACAATTGTTTACTCCCGCTTTATGGATCTGAATTTTATTTCACTAGGGGGCTCCATCTCCTGCACGCTCCTTCTCGTTACCCGTGAAGACTGTTAAACAATCTTCATAGTTCACTGTGCGAACCATGCTCGCTTTTGCATACTCGAAATGTGCTCCCTAACATCAAAATATTTTACAAATGGAACCAGCTGTGCTATACGCCTCGTTTGGTGGCAACGCTCTTGGCGCGTTTTTTTTGGCGCACTTTTTATGTCGCCAAGGAAGGAATTCTTAGAAAAAAATCGTTTTTTAAACGGGAAATAATAAGCTTCATCGGAAAGTTATTAAGGGGATAAACGCCTAATTGGTGTTGATCATTCAACAATCATAGAGCAATTCGTAATTTATTCTTTGGAATTTTTATGGGCGAAGTGCTGAAACCGTTTTTGGAAAGCATGTCAACTGACGTCACGTTCAGAATACGTACAGGAAATATGATCGTAGCAGAAGCACTACTGCCATCTATATTTAGCAACGGCTTTCATAAACATCGTTTGCGTTTTCTATTGTTTTATCAGAAATATTACCGCTTACTTACTATTTCCTTACATCTATGCGTTGTGTTGCTCGTTCGTCGTTCATTAAATACCTACCTACCTTACATCTGTGCCATGATTACTATTTATTTATTGTGCGCGAGGCAATTTCTCGTGAAAGTATTTAAATATTTTATTTAACTTTAATTAATGATAAAGGGGATAAAATTGATCTACTTCGTAGAAGTCTTGCATTTTATACTAGGCATTTTCTGTCAAGCTAAATTTAGGTGACGACAGTGTATAGTAGTGTACTAAATATAGGTGGCGATAAATATTTTCTTTACGCATTCGAAACGTGACGTCAGTTGGCTTGTTTTTCGAAAACGATTTCAGCACCGCCAATAAAAATTCCAAATTGATGTATGATAGTTGATTGATCAACACCAATTAGATTAAACGTCAAACGTTGCCGAAATGGCGATAAACTACATTTTAAGGTAACCCCGATATGCACCATGCAATTGTATTTGGACAGCAAAAGTAAAATTTTCAAACAAATTGCTATATATTCGTTTTATGGTAGGCTCACTAACTTTGATACACTGAAATAAAAACGAATGAATACGATCTGAACTAAAGACAGCTCAACAGAGATTTTCGAACATTTACAGACTTGAGGTTTATTTTAGTAATCGAAACGTCAACATACGTTTAGAAAAGTTCTTATCTCGAAAGTATTTAATTCTACTTGGTTGGGTTGTATAGCCAAGGGCCCTATTTGATCAAGCTGTGCCAAACAGCTGGTGGGGGTCGAAACGAGAAGGCGGAGAGGGCACAGCCAGAGAGGCCTCTCCGCCTTCAGTTTAAGTTGTTGCAATAAATAAGATTGTATAACGTTAATCACATAATTTATGTGTAAGTTTATTATTGGTATTATTTTCTTTTCTCATTTAGAATGTACTTTTCGTTTTAGGTTCAACAGTTTATTTACATGTGCTGTTACTTAAGCTTTCTCCTATTTTGACTTCTATCATAACATGTTTTAATAATAAAGTATGATTTAAAAGTTGCATTTTTGTATTAAAGTAACAAAAATATTTTTATTCAACATTCACCATCAGTGCATGCTGAATGTCGACATTTGCCGGTGTAAGTGAGAAATAATGATATTTAGCAAATATTTCGGACATACACCAAGCGATTATGTGAATGCTGACATTCATCGGAGAGTATCGACATTTGCCAGATATCAGTCTTTCACAGTAACATATACACTAGAAGATTTTTTTAAATTTTGACTTTAAAAATCCAACTTTTTTTACACTAGGTCATTGGTTTATACTTAAACACATTTCCGTGTGAAAAATTAAGATTAAGCTAATCATTAATTATCTAATTTAGATATAATTAGCTAATTAGCATGTTTTTAGAATAGTGATATCTCAAATTCTAATTTGTTCAAAAAGACAATTCCTGTTGGAAAATATTCCTAATATCATTCTTTACGTTTTGACCCTCAATCAAGTTCCTAGAGGAAATAGGGTCTTTGTACACTTTTTGAACTTTTTTCACCAAGGAAGACTAAAAATTCAAGATTATTTTCAGAAATTTTAACATTTAAAAATCAACTAAAAATTCATTTATTAACTAATAACTTTGACTGAGTGTCAATGCATCCACTCTATCATGGAGATTATAATGATACAAAAATAGTTATAATAGATCAATTCATTGTTGAGTTATCACCGTTTGAACAAAGCACCCTATTGCAAAAACAGTTATTCAGAAATTGAGTTTGAAGTTTTGGAAACATGTTTCTAAACGGTGACAGTACCTAACGAAAATCTTTGTAACTAGAAAACTATTTCTAAAGTTTACAAGATCTTGGTATCGTTTGAGTTGGAAAATATTTCGAATTAACAAAAGTATCAATATTCTGGACGATTTTCGTGATTTCTAGTGTATATATGAATTTTAAAAGCGATTTGTGTGAAATAATATAATTGTAAATTCTGTAGCCCAGAATGTCTCCGTGCCGTCTGGCTCTGGTAGAGAGAGCTTTCGAGAAAATGGACAAAACCGGCGACGGTAAAATTACGTATGAAGATTTGAAAGGTATCTACTCCGTACAGCGGCATCCGGACTACTTGAACGGACAAGCGACCGAAAAGCAGCTCCTCAACAGGTTTCTCAAGAATTTCGAAGAAAGTGGAGTTGTGGATGGTGTTGTAAGTGAATGCGGTTCGAAAGGACTCATTTTATTTTCTATTAACTTGTGGCTGAGTAGATGTTAATTCTAATAGACCTATGAAGATGTGGGCTGACTCAGTGAGTAACGAGGAAGGTAAAAATTAAAAATCAATTTTAATAAAAATTCATCAAAAGTTCAATAAACATAATAGACTGGTTTGTCAACCAGCGTAGCGTCTTTCCTCTATAATAAAAGTCTTAAAATGGAGGCTAATATGTCCCGATCGTCCTTGATTGCTTCATTATAAAGATATTTTATTTGTAACCAGCTAGTGCATCACGGCAGAAAGAAAAAGCTAATTTGCTTTGATCCATTGCCAGATTGCCAGAGCCAAGCGACTAATTTTCATACGTAGACCGATGCCAACACAAACCATTTGGAGCCCCTCCAAAGGATTTTTGGTTTGGTAAAAGAAAAAACTTTTTTTCATAAAAAGCATTTTATGGGTCACGATATATCATTTTATATTAATGTATTTGGTATATAATAAAAATGTAATACTTTTATTTTCTTAAGGAGGTATATCATTATATATTCTACTACATATCTATAGCACTCTACAGCATCAGAATATCAAATGAAATAATGTTTATTAACCTTAGCCTTAATATACCTAAAATTTTTATATTAACTTTAACTCTTTCATATTCGGTGGAACGCTAAAAGTTTTAATGCTCTACTAGTCTTACAAAATGATACTTTTCTTAATCTATTTTCTGTAATTAGGTTTCCAGAAACAAGTTCGAGAGTTCGACTATTTTATAAAATAAACCAATTCAAAAACATGAATATTTTAATTTTTTAGCCGTTATGCTAAACATAAAAATTTTGTACCATTGTTAATTTAGTTACAGTACTGATATATTCAGATAAACTCAGATAGAAAATATACATAAACTTAAGAAAAATACGACGCATCAGATATTATTTTATTATGGATGGATAATATTTTACAATGCTTCTCCCATGCAATAGAACTTTTAGTTTAATCGTGCAATGTAATAGTATTATTTAAGAAAATATTACAAATTAACCCCTTTAATTCATTTAATAAATTAATTGTTCATCTATTTCCATATGTATTAATTAATTTCCACTCTAAAAATTTCAACTGTGTGCATATTTGGTTTTTCATTTCTTAAAAACAACATAATCATATAGGGTGTATTTTGGTAAATCACTAAAGAAAGTAACTAATCAAGATACTTCCCTTTATTCTCACAAAGATTTTACATTCTTTTGAGTAATTAAAATATTCCATTCGCGATCTAATCTTCTATTGATCTTATAAAATACTTCCGAGACAATTTATAGGCTTATTAAACCAATTACTGTTTTAATTAAAGGAAGTTTAAATACAAATATTTGATTGGTTGGCTAGTTTTAAAATTTTTATATACAAACACAAGCAGTACCACACATAATGAAAGTTTTACTGACACAGAAGACATCATCTGATCGTGATTCAAAATTACGTTGTTGTCCCATTGGGGATATTTTCCATTGTGTTTGATCCTGGACCGACGCCAATAGCCCATTGTGTTGCTCCAGTGTGACGTTAATTGAAATACCCAAATACTAAAACTAGCAAAAGACTAAGCTTTTATAATGGATTTTGTTAACAGGTTTCAAGGACGGAACAAAGAAAGAGACGCCTTATCTTAATTCCATCCTTGAAATCCATTAACAGGAGCCATTATCAAAGCTTCTTTTTGCTTATTTTTATGCATATTGGACAAAATTGTACTTAAAATTCTGAAACATTTTTTCAAGAAAAACTACAAAGCGCTGAAACATTTTTAAATGTCTCCCCTGTAGACATTGGGACTCGGGGACCGTCGCCAATAGCCCGTTGTGTTGCTCCAGTGCGACTTTAATTAAATACCTACCTACATGACACAGACGAGAGAAATACATCCAGGGTAAGTTAGAGGAATCAAGCCTGCTCCGCCTACAGCATTCTGGTTGCTAGCATAGTACACAAACCCACTGAGCCAAGGCAGTCCCTACAATTATTTGAAAGAGAATACAAAAACAATACAGAGAAAGGAGATTCAAATCAAACAGCAAATATATTGAATTCAAACAGCGATTAGTCCAAATACATTCAAATCAAAAATTAAAAAACATCCTAAGACCAAATACTCAACTGTAGATAGTTGAATTTACTTCGCACTGGAGCAACACAAAGGACTATTGGCGACAGTCCGGGATCGATCCCGAAGAGAAAGATCCGAGGAAAATACCTCGAAATTTTGAATCACGTTCAGATGACCGAAGTCAACACTTAAGATTATACCCCACTCTCCAAAATTCCACACCACGCCAACTTGAGGACATTGTAGGTCAAGACAGAACCAATCCCCACATGCACAACGGTCTTTGTTTGGATCTAGTCTCGAACTCGCAACCCTACCAACTGCGCTACCACATCCCCCTCAACGGAATCGATACAAGCTCTTTAATAATATATTTCAAGTAAAACAATTACAAGTTTTTTAAAATAGATTTGAAAATTGATTTATCTTAGCACAACAATGCTAAACTTTTGGAACGCATCCAAAGTTAAGAAGTCACGTTTGACTTCAAAATTGATATTTATAACCAATAGTTAAAAATACCTTAGGGGAAAATAACGTTGTCAGTCGACTTTTACTATCACGCAATTGAGATGAATCAATACAAGACCCGGCATCCCTATTCTCAACTCTAGACGTGCATCAGAAACTAACTTTAAACCGAGTGCCTCGGTCTAACGAATCGTCGATACAAAAAAATAAGCTTACAGCGACAAGTCGAGCCAATAGAAATTAATCAGTTTTAGGTTCGTTAATGATTTTAAATATAGACATATTGATTAAGGTTGCGAAATATGAAATGATAGATATAAAGTCACGTACGGAAATTCTTGTGAACAGAATATTTGTCCAATGCTCTATATTAGCTATAAGGATATAGCTGACAATCAAATCGTCGCTTTGATTCGATTGCGACACAACTAAAAAACCGCAATTTTACAGGAGAGCTCTTCAAAGTGTTTTGCAAAGCAATTATTTTTTCTTTCATAGATGTTCGCCACACAAGTATCTCAAAAAATGTGTAATTTAATTATGTTTTTGACCTGCAATGGATCCTTTTGAAAATTTTTAAACTTTTGTTGTTTTGAGCTAAACACTAGGAGGTCTTTGAGTTGTGGCACTATTATCAATAAACCGATCACGCTATTTTAGGTTTAGATCAAAGACGTTTAATTATTATAAAATTACAAAAAAATTACATCACGTAAAAAACCCCACATTTTATTAAAATACAAAAAAATACAAAAATTACAATGACATATAAAAATCATAGTAAACTTGAGGAATGATAGACCTTTTCAGAAGGTCAATGAGTTCCTTCTTTTCACTAAGCGGCAGCCTAGCCAGGTACAGTTTCTTCAATTTCTGCTCACTTTTTTTGTTCCTCTTGTCCTTTCTCTAGACCCAACCAATTTTTCCTCTGTCCAACTATCTTCCCCATAGGACTCCTTTGTGAACATTACGTTTTCGCCACTTTTTAATTTGATCACTTTTAAGTCTTTCATCTTGAATGTTGGCAAAAATGGTCGAGGTAACGCCTTGATGTCGTAAAAATCAGTGATTTAGTTCGATGACTTTATACTGGTTGCCGGTTTTTTTCGCAAAACCTGTTAAGGTCACATACTGATATGGATGGAAGATAGGGCCACTTTTCAAAGCTATCTTGACTTGGCCTTCAATGACACTATAATTTTCATTCTGAGTATGTCCCTTTATTAAAAATTTATGTGTGGTACTATTTAAAATCTTCAGCTGTTTTAATGCTTCGACGTACAGTGCTACTATGGCTAAGTTTTTTGTTGACCACAGCAGTTATCTGAGCAAAGGATTACATCTAACCCTTCCTCACCTGATTCACATTCTAGTCTTTCTAGGAACTTGAAAGTGCCTATTTCGTTAGTTCTCCGTTTCCCTTCTGTTTCATTCCACACGTAACAAGTCACGACGCCATCCTTCAGCCTGTAAAACGTTAGATTGTAAACTGCCAGTTTTAAAACAGTAAAAAGAAGTGCTTCCATTGGGGTACTGAAGAACAGCTTGTAAATCAAAGGCTGCAACAATTATGTTCAAAGAGTTATTCTTGTCATAATTTTTTTAGGACGAGCTAAGTCCTTCTCCAGCACATGATTTTCATAGGATTCTCTTAGTTTCTCTTTCTAATCACCCTGACTGTTTTCATACATCGCACACTGATCACATTGATCTTTCTTTGGATTATAAAATGCAATGTTAAATTCGTACTATATTGAATATCTGGTAGTAGATCAAATATTTAACATAGCCCTCTTTTTCGTCTTCTGATATTTCGGGATCAAAGTTTCCATGCACCACCGAAGAAAGTTGCTCTGACCTTCTATACATCCCAATTTCCAATACGATTCAAACACAGCTTGTCTTTCAGATTCACTAAATTTTTCTGAACATTTCAGCTTACATTTAGCACCACAAGGTGACTTCATAGCTCTTTTCTTTAGCCCTAACGGCTTACCTACCTGGTACAGTATTTAAAGGTGTCCCAGTAGAAGGTTGTAGTGAAAAGGCTTCGAAGGCGTCATATTCTTCATTAATCGCAATCACATGAGTTCTTTCGACTGATTCCAGCACATTTTTTACACTCCATTGCTGTGTTCCACCTTTTGTATAAAGCTTGACCCTCTTTCACCAGTGTTAAAGCAACTTTCCTTGTACAGAATAAAGGCAAGGCGCTAGCGAAATTTTTTAGAATAAATGGCTCAATTCAAAATACTTCATCTTGACATTGAATAATTGACTTAAATTTTTATAGAATATTGGCAGAACTGAAAACAATTCACTGAAATGACCGAAGAAAGGGAAAGAATAATGACACAACACCAAATAATACACTATTCCACTAAAAAAAACGGAAGCAAACTAATACAATCTTTTTATGGAAAAGTGACAGATCTTAAAATGTGTCACTATTCTTGATATATCCTCCTGCCCCAAACAGATTTTATTTGAAATGTGGCGGTATGCAAAAAAAAAATCACAACCTAATTCCTTGAATTTGTGGTTCCAACTGGCTATTTTGACACTGTTCTCAATAAAGAATATGGCGTTCGCGCCAAATTACAAAAGGACACTTCTGCCATTTATTGGCTATTTTGTGCAACATGCGAAACATCATTATTCCAAATAAGAGATTGTTTTTTGAAACACTTTCCATCAATACCTGAAAATTCGATTTTTCTTTACTTGTGTCACTATTCAATTAAGGCCACGAAATGTGCTTTTTAAATAATGAATTGAAAGATTTAATTTCAAAGAATTAAAAGATACACTTATAAAATGTATTTTAATTATTTCAGTTTGGTGATAAGTAGTATTGGTATTTTGGTATTTTTCAATTAACGTCACACTGGAGCAACACAACGGGCTATTGGTGACGGTCCGGGATCAATCCCAAAGGGAAAGATCCGAGGACAACACCACGTAATTTTGAACCACGGTCAGATGACGATGGTGATAAGTAGAAATTCATATTTATTTATTTTATGGGTAGGTAGGTAGTTTAATTTAAGCCGCATTGGACCAACACAACGAGCTATTGACAACGGTTCGAGATCAATCCCGAAGGGAAAGATCCGAGAACAACACCTCGTAATTTTGAACCACGGTCAGATGATGAGGTCAACACCTGAGTTGGCACCCACTCTACAAACTTCCACATCATGCCAACTTGAGGACATTTGGGGCCACGACAGATTCAAAGTGCACCAGCCCCCATGTACACTATGATTTTTGGTTGCATCGAGTTTCGAACTCCAAACCCTCCAATTTCGAATTCGCGACTCTGCCTACTAAGCTAAGCTCTCATTTATTTTATGGGTTGATGCTTGACTGGTATGAGCTATAACTACCTATGCATAATTAGATTTTCATAATCATTGTTTCATTTGCGTATTCTAATATTTATTTTTTGAAACAAATACATATAAGGCTTATTGTCGGCTTAAAGCAGGAACTCATTAACTGAGATTTTTAGGAGACACTAAATACTTATTTTCATGATGATGAGGAATACATTTTCATATCGTGATCTGCTTGAAAAAACTATAATACTATCAAAATGCGTATGATTTTCATTTTTTGACCTAAAAACTAGCAATTAGTCTTTAAAATCCGTATTGTAAATTTTGTTCGAGATTTTGCTCTAACCGACGATATATCCCTGGAAGATATGACTAATTGCTTCATAAATTTGTGAGTTTCAATGTAAAATGTAAGGAGTAAATATAATAATTTGAAGCAAGTAGTAGGGATCGAATCCGTGAACCACTGCTCTGATTTAACCCTATGAGAATCACAGTTTCCTAGTAGCGTAGTAGTATTTTCCCTACCACAAACACATAATGACTAAATAACCACATCTATTGGTTGAAAGAATCTTAGGAGATTCTATTGGTTCAGAAGGTCAAAACAGGTTAGAAGTCATACAGGGAAAGCTTCAGATTGCAGAATGGAATTTATAAGCGTGAATCCCTCAGAGGGTAAGTAACATTTTACAAGTGGTACTCTTAAATACTAAACTGTATTGTCAGGATAAGGTAATTTAGTAAAATGTTATGAAACGGGTAAATTGGAGAACTCCCATGTAATGACTAGGTTAAAATGTTCCATACACATGTTTAAGAGCCTTAGAAATTGTTGATGCATCAAGTTTTCCCACATCTAAAGTTGATTCATTACAATTCTATATTTTTAAAGAACTTTTTGTAATAAAATAATTTTCATATTCCCTTGAATTTTTTTCCAGGTCACGAAGGATGAGTTTATTGATTATTATACTGGAGTGAGCGCATCAATTGACGAAGATGGCTACTTCGATCTGATGATGCGGACATCTTTTAAGTTATAAATGGACTCAAAGTTGAAACAGAAAAACTCTTACGCTTTTATTTGTTTCGATTGTTGCGACTGACTTACTACGTTTGACTCTGTTTGCAGATTATTCTGTGCCTGTTACAATGAAAACTTTTTACGATGGCAACTTGTATTTCAATTGTGAATAAATATTGGATATCTTATTACTTAGTACATTTAAGCCTCGTTTTCGAAGCAACATTCTTATTTTTACTTTTTATCAACACATTTTCTATTTTCAGTACTGTTGTCTCAGCCAGGAATGTTAAATCTTATGAATTGCCAAATAAGATTTAACATTCCTGACTGTGCCACCAAGGGAGAAGACCCTTTTCTGCTGAGACAATTTACACATGTCTTTTACATACAGATTATATCGACCTTTTTAAGATTTATACTGATGGGTCGATAGACCTAGACAAATCCATTGTTGGTGCAAGATATTTAATAGAAGAAGTGTTTCTTGCTTTGGTAATTCCATGTTAAAGTCTTGATATGCAGAGCGGTTGATTATTGATACTGATGCGTTCTCTCTCCTTGAAAGATCGTTCTATTTTATCCTGACAGACTCCATGACTGTCCTTCACTGTCTTTGCCAGCATAGACTAGGCAACTACTTTTTTTAGGAATTGAGTAAAAGACAAAGACATCACTTTGCAGTGGGTTCCTTCGAATTGCGAAGTGTATGGAAATGAAATGGCTGATAAGTTAGCTAAATCAACCACAATAGGCCCAGTTCCTTTATCAGTAACTACCCTCTCTAGGTGTCAGGGTAGAGTCAGGAGAGAGGCTCGATCACTTTGATGTACTATGAGGAACACTTGAATAAATCTAGCCATCTTATGACTTCCACTACAAAAAAATCTCTCGAGCAGTTGCCACTTTGTTTTGCTAAAATCAGAATAGGCCACATTGTAACTCAGGCCTACTTGAATCGTTTTAACCTGGCTGACTCCAAGAGTGCATTATTTGTCTTGATGAGAAAGAGACTTTGGAGCATGTCTTGTACGACTGCACCCGAGAGAACATTTTTTAGAATTCTCTTCAAGAAAATTCGTGATTAATTCTCTATTACTGTTTTTTCTAATTTTAATTTTATGTACACTGCTTCGCTGGTTTATAGAAGACATCGTGAAATCGGCGTTACTACATCAAAAAAACAAAAATGTTTCAAGTTGCAATGTAATCCTGTCTGTCTTATTACAAGAACTGCTCCCGATACTAGATCTGGGTAGTGTCGGTCATAATAGGAATTTGGCTCGTTCGTTTTCGGTAGAGATCGACGATGGATGTCTTAAGTTTATTTTGTGTTTGGAAAAAGGTTTCAGCCAACCAGAAGTAAAATTCCTCACAAATATTGGGTTGATGCAAAAGTTCGTCCCATTTTTGGCGCTAGATGGCATTGCATCCCATAACCGAAGTGTTATCTACTTGACACGAATAAAGTTTTGATGTTGTTTGAAAGAAGGAATTTCAGCGAGTACTTGGGGGAAAAGGTGTGTTATTGGGTTGTGATTTTTAAATTTGTCAAACATTAAAATGGCAGAAAATAAGGAACATTTTCGACATATTGTGCTTTTTTATTTCCGAAAAGGCAAGAATGTTTCGCAGACGCAAAAGAAGGTATTTGTTGTGTATGGTGAGGGTACCTTTGACGATTCCATGTGCCGGAAGTGCTTCAGAAAATTTCGTCACCTGGATCAGTTCTTTAGCCAGAAACCTCAGAACTTCTATGAGCGCGGGATCATGCAGCTATCGGAGAGATGGAGAAAGGCCGTCGAACAGAACGGCACATACTATATTGATTAAATGTAATTTTTAGTAGATAAACATTTTCTTCAATTTTTGTCTAAAAATGGGACTAACTTTTGAATCACCCTATTATGTATTCAGTTTATCACAAACGAATGCATTTCTTCAAACATCCCCTGTGGAAATGGGATTAGGTCCTTTTCAGTGGCAACGGATTGGCGCAGACTTAATGTCTGAAGTATTTCTCGTAGTAGACAGAGATTATACATGTAGGAGTTTTAGAAAATGAAATATACATCTAGGATATACTTATAAACAAATATGGAAAACAATATCACAGATCCAAATTCTTCTTTCAATTGAAATATTGTAAAAAATCTTAGTTCGTTATATGTGATAGAGAGGATAAGATACATTTTATCCCCTAAAGTAAGGAATCCTACTTCGCTATTGATAGATCGGTTTAACCTTGTAATATGGTTGGAAGATTAGCTGCATAAAAATAACCCTTAACAGTAATATGCTTACTTGTTACAACTAAAAGTAAAATATATACAAGGAAACAAATTTGTTGTGATTAATGTTAAACAAATGTGTTTCAAAATTGATTCTCTTTCTTTAACTTTTGAAAATTTATTTCCATTATTTCTGGAACATTCCAAAGCATATCTAGTAAATTGCATGCTTAAACTTGGTTACAAGACTGAAATACATCAAGTGCTGTATGAACTCAAATTATCGAACATTGCATAAAATAATAGTATATACGTGCATATAATGGGGATAATAAAAGAAATTTAGCACTAATATTTGTAACTGGATTTATTTATAACATGTTGTCGCATACATTTTGTTGAGTAAAATTTAAATAAAAAAATTATCAAATCATTTAAAAACATGTCTAATAATTTATTGAATATTTTTAGAAACATTAACATTTTACTGAACATCATTAAAAGTCATATTGAGTATTTCATCAATATTCTACCAATGACAATTACATTTTCTGGGTGTTAGTTTTGCCTTAACTAAATTATATTGTGTACAAAAGGAAAAGAAGGTTGCTAAAACATTTTAAATTAATGATGTAAACCAGAACAAAGCATAGATTTTAGTTTGTCTTTTGTTCCTTTATGGAATACAAAACTTAATGTAGAACTTTTCTTTGCAACGCCCCGCAAAATAACTTTATTATACAACCTAGTACAAAACTAGTAGTTCAACTAAACATTCGATAAACTTGCTCATACTAACACAACTTCACTTTAATTTGTTATTTTCCCTGCAATAATCGGTAGCATATCGCGTACATGGATGACAAAATCGTTTTTCTGCATGAGAATTGTATGTGTGGTGAAAACAGTTTTACAGAAAACGAATGCGGAAATAAAGTCTTATTGTCGGGGGGGGGGGGGCAATTTCTCCCTTTTCGTACACACAACCTACACTATGGCGAATTGCTTATAAAACTTAATGGAAATTAGAAGCACGGAATTCATTGAAGAAGTTGTGTTTTCACTTGTTTTCAAACACCATTCTTTTAAAAAGTATAGTTCCTCAGCAAGTTCTTTTTCAAAAATTAATTATTTTTTCTCTGTATCAGTTCTCATATCAGAATCTCTTACTTCGCCTTATCTGTTCAGAAACAGAGATGAAATTATGTGTTGCTCTAGGCATTCTTCAATTATTCAAGCAATTTAAAGCAAAAAGCTGTAATTACTGCTTTGAAACTGAATGAAAACAATTATTAAATTGTATCGGAATTGTTTTTTACATAATTCGCTTTTTTATTTATAAAAATGTATTTAATTTTTTCCCATTTTAGCAAGTTCTCGCGATTATGCGATTCCTGCGAGAATTATTACGCGAAGCCATTAGCATGCGTAACGTAGAAAAGATTGCTTCACTGCATTAGAGTTATATGTGTAGTAAAGATAGTTTTACAGACCACAATTCTCGATTTACTTAATTTCCCTGTCAATAAAAACGATTTCATTATTATCTCAACACGCTTTTGACAAACAGTAAGATGTTACAGTTTAAAATTCATTCACTTATTTCAAAGAATTTGCCTTTTTAAGGTATTTTTTAAGTACATCATAATTTTCTACTATTTTTCCCCAAGTATTACTCAACTTTTCTCTCTCCCCTCTGTAAACACATTCTTATTGTTAATGAAATAAAATCCCTCCTTAAATTTGATTTCCTTTAATTTCCGGTAGAAAATCTAATTTCTGTTCGGTAGCATCGAAATGAGAATAGCTTTAAATCATGCTATATTCAATTGATGCTTTGAAAATAAAGGAGAAAATTCTTAAAACTTAATCTAAATTGTTTCTAGAATGACTTTATTAATATCGCTATAACATTACTTATTACTGAAAGCTGGATGTTAAATAGTTATAGTTTAAATCCAGTGATCAGAACTACTAAATTATCATTTAAGAGGTACGTGTGTGGAAGATCAAATTTCGACAAGGGAACGTGATCATTGGAAATTGGAGTGTTGCTCTTCAATATCAAATTTTAGAAAGTCATTTCAGCCATGACTCATAGCTTTAAATAGCAACGTATTTAAATATATGCAGTTATGCATCACTATGTAACATTATGCATATCCTGTTCTATCACCGAGTTCTAACTTTAATTACAAGCGTATTTAGTTATGAGTTTCAGTTGTAATACATTGCAAGAGCCGTTTGTAATGGTTACTTCAATTAATTAAAAATAAATATTTCGGTGTCTTTCAGTCAAACGCTCCTTGAACTATAGTCTTCTGTCTAAGTTCGATGATTAAATATTTGAACACTAATTTCTTAAACTGGATCGATCATTTTCTTGTAAATTACTTTTAGAAATTATATACTATTAGTCATAGTACCAACTTACGTATTTCAAGTTTTCTTGGGGTACGAAATAGTTAGCAGTTTATTTAGTCCAATGATATTAATTTCTGATATTTATATTTATAATATGTTAATTACTTCGTTAAAAAACTCATTGTCTCACACTGCAAAACGTGACTATTTCTTCTATGATTATTATACTTAAATTATTTTCACTAAATATTCTAAATGTATACATCGCAATTATTCTACCATAATCAGAATTTCAATTTTCTAAACATTTTTTCCTACGTGAGATTCTATTCGATAATTCTTTCACAATCATTTGAATTTTTTTATTCTATGTCTTGTAGATTATAATTAATTTGATTCACCTTTGTAATATTTCAAATTTTTTAAATCCTAGTACTTTTTTCATAGCACCATTTAAATCACAGCTTATAGAAAAGATAAAAATTAAATCAAATTTTCTTGGATTTTAGAAAGGATCCAATAAAGTTTAAAATTTATCAGGAAATAGTAGACATTGCTTAAAAATATAAAAAATTTAAAAACAAAATAATTTTAAAACTAGAACAAAATTTTTCTTTTCGAAGAAAACATACATCAGAAATAACATATAAATAGGTAAAATACCCATAACTCCTGGCATTATGAGAGGCATTTTCTGTCAAGCTAAATGCTGGTGGCGGTAGTGTTTCTGCAGATATGTATTTCCTGTAGCATTCTGAACGTGACGTCAATTGACTTGTGTTTTGAATACAATTTCAGCATTTCCCCAATAAAAATTCCTAAGAATGAATTCCGAATTGATATATGATAGTTGATTGATCAACCCCAATTAGATTAAATGCCCAAAACGGCGATAAACTACATTTTAAGGTAACCCCAATATATTGAATGCATGAGCACTGGAACAGCAGCAGTAAAATTTTCTCAGGCCGTCTGGTTTGCTTGTTTACACTTAAAATCCCTCTCATACACTCAACAAGAGATGAATTTTCGGTGTATACAAACAAACCGCTGGAAAACGAGGATTTTGCTTCAAATTACCCAATATGGAATACGTGGCCCACATAAATACTAGCGCCATCAGCATTTAGCTTTACAGAAACAATCTCTCATAATGAATCATGTAAAAATACACAAATTGTTTAAAATAAATAAAGGATGTTTTGAACGTTCTAAAATAAATTGCAACTTTCATAGTTTCATATAAACCGCTAAATCATACAACGTTTTAATTTCAGAAATCAAAAATTGACGCTGAATGTAAAGTTATAAGTATAAATTTTAGTAACTTCGTAATATGCGTCAAAATATTGCGGATTAATATTTTTCATGAATTAATTTTAACATGAGAAACAATGTATGTAGACATTTTTATTCCACATCCTATATTGTTGAATACTAAAGAATACATACATTATAACAACCGTATTATCATTCAAGTTAATTATACTTGTTTATGTAGATTTATGAAAACATTAAGAAATAAATATTCATAAGAAATTAAGGTTAGGTTAGGTTAGATAGTTAATTAACGTCGCATTGGATTCACATCGTGCTATTGGCGACGATCCGGGATCAATCCCGAAGGGAAATATCTAAGGACAACGCCTCGTAATTTTGAATCATAGTCAGATGACGAGAACAACACCTGAGCTGGCACCCCAATCTCCAAACTTCCACACCACGCCAACCTGAGTACATTTGAGGCCACAACAGATTTAACGTGCACCAGCATTATACGACGGTCTTTGGCTGGACCAAGTTTTGAACTCGCAACCCTTCGGTTGCTAATCCGTTGCTCTTCCAAAGGCTACCGCGGCCCATAAAATTATAGAAAAGGCAATAAGTATTTTTGTGCTCTTGCCGGATAATTATCGTTTGCGCGCATTGATATCAGCTCGCGAAGAATTAAGATTAGCTTGCAGTTTTTTATTCTTTAGACGCCAGTTGTGACAATATTTTTTTAAAAAAGATGTTTCTGCAATTTGTGTTTTTGTTATTCAGAACTGTTAGTAGAATTCTTAGTCCAGTTGTATGCCTATTTAACTTTATGTTCAGCACAAAGTTTGTACGGACGCATGGAAGCAGCTCCTCATGAAATCATTATTTTAGAGCCACAGCCTCTGTTATTGTAAATAGAATTTTGTAAATAAATAACTTTTAATCATACAGACAACTTTATTTGAACCTACTACATCGCATGGGACAACAATGTTTTGTCTTATTTATAAATTTTGCACACCTATAATTTTGTATGATTCTACATAACAGTATCAGGCTCTTTTGTATAAAAACTTTTTAATTTCTATGCCTAAAAATAACCAAGCTTCATATTTTAATTTCTTTTTGTTTCCACGTTATGTTCTTTCATCCTTAAATTTGGATATTACTTCACAGAAAAGATAGAGATGACTGTATAGTTAGACTCTGTGAAGGTAACATTTATAACATGCCAAATGTAGTTTAAAGAACAGATTTTTCTTCAATTAGTTGTTCTGATGATATTACACTGTGTAAGTCTCATTTTAAAGATTAAAATGTAGTACTTTTTAATCTTGTACTTCATGACATTCTATTCATTTTGAGAAATTCCTATCGAGTTAACGAAATCGTACAGCTTTAATTCGAATTTAAAAATCATATGGATGCATCTGCTACAAGAGTTATTTTAGAATTTTAATGTTTTTATACAGTGAGCACAGCAGCTTCTAGTAATGAAGATTTTTGTAAAGTGAGAACCACTGATAAGAATATGAGCATGTCCTTATGAGAGTATTGAAGAATTGAACTTAAAGATGCAAAAATAATAAACAGAATATTAATTTTTCTATTTTAGATCACAAGTTTTCTCATCTCTTCACTATCTATACTTCATTTTCAGTTATAAAATAATTACTATTATCATGTCCTTGTTACTATCCCAATTTATTTTTATAGCAATGAACTGCCTTAAGTGTACTTCTAAGGTAACACATTTTTGCTTTCTATTATGTAGAGGGAAAGCATGTTTATTGTTTTCGATGAAAATCAATACATGCTAAACTGTTGTAATCTACGAATCAAGTATGGTCAGACAAGAGACCTCACCAAATATATTATGGATAAGAAGCTGCCGACAATTCCGATCTTATATTTCAATCGCATATAGTATCAAAGCATTGTTTACGAAAAAAAGATAGATATGAAGTAACTTGTGGTCTACACGTTATGTTTTGACTAAAGTTTCATTTCTTGTGTTTTTGGATGATCACGTTCGATCGCGGGAAAGATAACATATTCAAGATTTGTACGAGACAAATCGAATTAATCAATATTTTCCGAAGTATCGGTTTAATGACCATTAATATGAGTGAACATTCTTCGAATCATGAGCGGTCGCTTTAAAGAGGTTTTGAGGTATCAGTATGTCAAGGGAATTCTTTGTGGAGTTACTGAGCAAGTGTTCTGCGCAGATTGCTGCGTGTCTTGAAAAAAAATTGAAACGGTGAATTGAGTGTGAATCCAAAGAATTCCAACAACACATTTGGAAAAAATTAATGCTGGTTTGTTTTCCTATGTTTATTTACTGAAATAAAAATTTTCCGCTTCCTTAAACGTTGAACATTTTTCATTAAAATTAAAATTTATTTTTGATATTAGTTTTGCAATCTGGCAATGATTCGGTCGTTTAAACGCCATAATTTGTGTTTTTAGGCTATTCTTAGGGTTTGTTTGTGTGTATGTTTACAAGGTATGCTGAAATGTTTAGTTGCGGTTGAAGATTTGACATTGAAATCGAAGTACTTGAAAGAGGTTAGCAATTTTATAATGTATGAAAAGAATCGCAACATCTCTTTTTGAACGATCTTCATTTTTAGCAGATGTACTTCTCTGTGTATATATGTACACTAAAAGTAAAGGTGTTCACTTTATCTCTTGAATTTCGTATTTGATCGTATTCGGCTCCCAGTTTTCTACGATTTCTTCCCTCTTGGAGTTTATATTTTAATTTGCTTTAAAATGATCGCAAAATCGTTGCTAATAACTATCTCGAAATATTGCGGTTGGGCTACATTCTCTTTGTTTTCGGTATTTTCGTGTGCTCTTAACTTCGAACACTCACAGAAAATGAAAACCCTGATCGGAATATTTTTACTACGAAATATCAAACAAATTTTTATTGCTGTATATGTTCAGCAAAAAGCGCGATACGTTCTGTTAAAGATAAGTTCTACGATAAGATGAATTTTGTTTCAACTCTTCGAATATTAAAAATTCGAATTATGTGATTCGTATTTTATTTGAATTTAATCACAATGCATATGAACGTATTACTCTTAAGTTCGAGAATATATATCGTGAAGTCGATATTGTAAATATTCGAGTGTAATATGCAATTTTGAAATCGTGCAAATCGTTTGTCTCACAGAATTCGTTTTTCTTTAAAAACTAGATGTGATAACTACTCAAATTGTGAAGCTTCATCCATTGTCTTATTGATCACTGGAAATAAACAGTTCCAAATTTATTTATCTTGTAGATGTGTATGATACTGTGTATTTTATTTGAGAAAATGGGATGAAGAGTAAAGAATTGGGTGCTGTACATGGAAACGTTTCATCAGAGATAAAGCATTGGTTTTAACTTTGCACGAGTGATTTGTGAAGGTATTTAATATTTTAAATTCTTACTGTATTGTTTTTTAATAGAAAGCACATTATAATTCATCACATTGATGCTTCCTATGATATACATATGATTTTTGTGTTTTTAGTTGAATTTAAGTGCATATTTGGAATCGAAACATTCTAAAGTTAAGTGCTGACGAATATTTTCCTGGAGAGATAACAATTACTTTTTTGACAAATTAATTGACTTTTTATGCAATATGTGTTATTTAAATGTAAGTGTACAAACTTTTAATTTGTATTCTTCCAAATTGAAGGATATAATTTGTCTTAAGTATATTTAAGTTGGTATCTTTTTCATGCAAAATAATCAATAAACTGATTTTACTTTTTATTCCAATTTAACTTTAAACAATTTTAAAATCATCAAACACTTATGCATGTGAGTGTTAAGTATTGGAAAAAATGTGAACGAACTTTAAAGTGCCAAGTATGAAATGAATCGTGTTATTTAAGTGTAATCTACAGGTTGTTTGCCCTCCTATGTAAGTCTTTCACATCATTTATGGTAATTGATACTGAAATGTAATTTGTTGCCAAGCTGTCCTTGTACTTTAAAATTGTCTGTTTTTCTTAAGTTAATTTAATTTGTATGTTGGATATGTAAGATAATGTTCAACACTTCTCATTAATTTTTGTACAGTTGCTACTCCAGTTAAAAATGGCTTTGTGTAAATTTTTAAAAATTAGCTATAGTTTTTGTCATGGCTCTCACAAAAATACAAAACTTTAGATGACGAATGATATTGGCATTGATTCAAATTGCTGTACTATCCTAAGTACAGAGAATTACTATACTATTATAAATACACTAAAGATGGTTCCTTGAAAGGAACGCTGGCGATATCCTATCGCATCAATAGATCAGATACAAACTTAGAAGTTGGTAATGTTCTTCGTGCTTGCCAAGTACATGAAAAATTACACCAATTAAAGAGTGGCGCCAATAACTGTCACAGATGCACATGGCTCAAACAGTTTTAGTTTTAAAGCAGAAAACACTACATTGTTATTGTAAAATTAGTTTATTTACAAATTCCATTGCAATCTAAAGAGAATTTTCACTTAAACTGTTCTTTAACTAAATTTATGCTGGGAATCTGTTTGGAGTTTCCCCTTAGAACTGAATATTTTACATGAAATTAAATGTGGGATGTATTACACATGGCTTATAAGAAAAGCAATTAAATTATGGCAACAATCTATCAAATATGGCATTAAAGTAAAGTAATCTATTTCTACTGGAAGATTTTGTAATATATTTACTTGTTCTTTTTCAAAAACAGAGTAAGAAAGGTAAAATGACTGAAATTAAAATTTATCTATTAAAAATATCTAATAATTTGACCATAAACCAATTATTTTGACTAAAGAATACATCGTTTGACATAAAATCTTGATGCATAAGCTAAGGTATTACTTCATTTAACTAAAGTAAGGTATTACTTCATTTAACTAAAGTAAGGTATTACTTCATTTTGTAATTACTGATCTAGAATGAAATACATGACTTATAATCTAACACTAAACTCAAGTTATGTAGTATTACGCTAAGTTCTCACTCAAAATATGAGTACAAAAAAGTGATGCTAAGGTTGTTACAAACACTAAAGATCAGAATGTTTTGTGGTGGATTTCTTAGAATTGATTGGAGGGAACTATTCATTTTTTAGAGGGGAGCAATAATAAATATTGTTTGTAAAGGTTATGATGTAAAGCTAGAAAAATGATAATTTAATTTCCTGTGCTTTGAAATTTTACCTGTGTGCAAATGCAAAGTCAAGAGACTAATTACATATATCATAATTTCTTAATTTCTTATCATAATATCTTGACCAATTAAAAGCACTGCTTTTGGAATCAATTAATATTTTTTACGATTCATGATTTGAAATGGCAGTTGAACTATTGAAGTATTTACCCATAATTTATTTAGTAATTAATGGAATCTAAATTGTCTGACAACAATTTCATATCCTAATGCTAAAATTTAGTTAGTTTGTTAAACTGTAAATATATTGGAATGGGAAATATCTGGAAACATTAATTGAAACTAATATTTTGAAGCTTTTGATGATACATTGATAATGATTGATACAATATTTTTGTTTAGTTGCTACTACTTTTCTTCGTTACGGTAAAATTTCTCCATTACTTTGTTGTGTCTCTTTTTTTACATTATGATATATTAAAAAAGATTGAAAATTCCAAAAATTATGCTTTGTTTTCATACTGCATGTGATTTTAGTCATAGATCCTGACAGCCAATCTCTTTCCATAGTGTTTATCGATCTCTTTCCATGTGATTAATTTTCAAGTAATTCATTCAATTGCCTTACATGAAAAGTTCTTAATCTCAAAACATATCTTTTTCATATAAGTTGATTTGACTTAGATTTGATAGACTTCTATATTAACATATTGATTGATTGAACAAACGAGTTAAAATTAGATTCATAAAAATGTATGTTTAAATTTGTTTTTTAAATACAGCATTTTCCCATTGAATGCTATCTAGCTTATCTTTATTTAGTCAGTTTCTGTTGTACTAACTTTGAGTAAATCTATTTTGTGTAGTACATTAAAAGTGTGTAGTTTGTCAGCTCTAGTTTTTAAAATTCCAAACTTTCTAACATTCTGAAATTTTTTGAAATGTACACTGATAATTTTGTAACCAATATTAAGCTTTATAAAAACAAAATCGTTTAATTTACATTTAAAATGATAGAAAAATATATCAACTGTAAATTAATTAAAACCTTTTATTTTTAATTCATCACAGATGTCTTACCTTCCATAATTTTAGTGAAATATCAAGGTAGTTACTTTTAATAATTTTAATTAGAAAAATTGCTTGAAATTTTAACTGCAACTAGAAATGAGATATCTTATGTATATTATGTAACGTAATTGTAGGTTTCAAAAATGACACCTCAATTGTTTTATTTTCTCATGTTTTTATAACAAAAATAAAAGAGACTGTTTTTGATATCAAAACTTTTAAAATGTAGGTATTTATATGTATTATTTAAAATATAGCTGTTAAATTTTTTTTAAATGCATTGTAAAATGTTTTTTCTTAATATCTTTTACATGTCCACAACTGTGTTAAACATATTTAATATATTGAATCATCCTGACCTTTTTATAGTATTTCATGTTTTAAGTGTCCTGAAATCTTATTTACTTGTGAAATTCTCAATGTGACATTAACATGATTATAAAAATGTTTTAATGAGGAACACCAAGGATAGAATTATGCTTAAGAATGGATTATATTAACCCTTTCCTCCATTTATTTTGAATAACATCTCTTGTGTTCATTGCAGAGTTTTGCTGTGGTTGCCATGGCAACACAGAGTTTCATGCCAGACATGCAGGCTCTGAACATTCAGCAAAATTCTCCTGTCCCATCACAGCAACAATCTCCACAGACCAGTCAATCTAATCACACTCAGGTAAATAATTATTTATGTATCTTGCTTTTTATTGTCTTTTTATTCCCTTGATTTTATTGTTGATTCCCCTTTAAATCTTGTTTTCCTTGTGTTGTACAATTTGTAGTAGTGTCTTTTAGTAATGTTTTTAGTTTTCAACAATAATGTTTGTGTAATTTTTAAGCAAAATATTTGCCATAGCATGTATTAAGTATTTTGTTATGAAACAAAAATCTTGGTTATTTATTGAATACATTTGTGTATGCCTGTGATTATTTTTGAATACATTTGTATATGCCTGTGATTATTTTTTAATCAATTTGAATATGCCTGTTTTTAAATGTTTTTGTACAGGTATCATTTCATTGTTATTAAAATTTCTATACCAGCAATTCAATACTTTATTCCATTAATTTAAATTTGTTTTGTGAATAAAATTAACTGAATAAAACTTCTGTAAATTAAGTGGTAGTGTAAATTCACAAAGTATTTTCTAAAAATGTGTTTCATTATTAATCTAAATATTAAGCCTCAGATTAATATAAAGAAATTTTTCATACTTTATGTGCATTAATTTCACTCAATATGATTTGTATAACATAAAAATCATTGTATTCTGAATTTTAGTTTTGCATACTTTATTTCCTGTTTTCAATTATATACAAATAGCAGTTTCTAAATAGCATGCTGAGTAATTGCTGCTTTATCATTTTGTATTTTCAAAATATATAGTTATAATGTCAAAATAAAAAATAAATACTCATTCTAAGATAACCTTTTCTTTATTACTAGTGCTTCACAAGTGTGAGTAGAAACATCTGTAAATTGATGCAAAAGTATTAGATAACTTCTGCATATTTTTTATGGATGGATTTGATGCATAAATTATAGTATAATTTAATTATTGAGTAGCCACTATGTAGCTGCTTTGACCATCTTTAGAGTATTTTTTAAATATATATTTAGTTAAGTAAACAGTGTTTTAATAATGATACAAGTAAATTCGGAAAAGGTATGAAAAGTTTTTAGCATTTTAGCCAACCTTTTTAAAGCTAAATTTTGAGAAATCTATTAATATGCAGTCTTATTAGTAAATTTGAAATTTTAATTTTTACATTGTATTTAATTTAAAATATTGGCTTAATTATAATTTCATTTAGATTTCCTGTGCAATTAACAAATCTTTGTTTTATTTTTATAATTAGTATTTATGATGAAATATTCCACATTAATATAAATATTTTTGATGATTTTATTTGTAAGCTGCAATACACCTGTAAAATGTAATCAATAATATTTTATTATATGACACTAAAGTTAAAGTGTAATATTGAATTAATCATAATGGAAACATATATGAGATTTAAAACTTCTGTAATTTAAAATCTGGTCTCTTTGTATGAGGATGAGTCAATAATGATTTGCATTACAATTGTATTTGTACTTCTATTGGAAGTATTGTTTACTTATGCACTGTTATGGAGATTTCTTTGTTTTATCACTGCTGCCCAGCTTTTTGAAGTTGCTAGGTCAGCTCCTTTGTCGCTGCTTACCTTGAGGTACCTTTCCTTCCATTTTTACCCTTGTCTACCTTTCTGCTTTTCATGCCTCCCTCATTGTGTAGTCTGTCTTGTGTTTCGTACAGCTTGGCCAAATATGGCCCTTGCACCATAAAACCCCAAAACAACCAACCTTTGTTGTCAACCATGGCTGCTCTGCTTTATGTTTGCACCAAAGTACAGTGTTCAGTGATCCATTTTTCTTTCTGTGTGTATATACCCTTTACTTTACATTGTTTGATGCAGCTAAGCCAAATATGGCCCTTGCATAACATAAACACCCAAAACAATCAACCAGTGATCCATTTCTTGTGGTCTAAAGAGGATTATCAGGGGCTGAAATACACATAGAAGAATTTAACATTGTGGGCACAGTGTTCTGTCACAACTGAGAGTTTACAAATAGATTAAAAATTTCAAAAATGTTCGCACCAGTTTTAACGCGTGAAGAAACCAGACGACCATCCACTACTACAACTGAGTGATTAATAGCATGGTTAAATTAGTCCTGTTACTCAGAAAAGTGACTAATGTTGATAAAGTGGCAAATTAGTCATTCACCTCATACCAAGAACTGAAAAGAGGTCTGTCGAAAACCCTTGAGGGCATGAAAAAGCTTGTACTTTCCATGACCTCAAAAGATGTGATGAAACAAGTGGAAAAAAATGAAAGGGGACTTGAAAATGATGTTATTGTAAGTTGTCTTTATTGAAATAGAGTTTATAGCTCCATTGCAGATAATTATTGACTCACCTTCATATATTTTACTTCAGTAAAATTAATTAATTCAACGAATTTCGTCTCCCAGGCTACGCACAGCCAAACTCAAACTCTCGATGTCCGGACTCAAACAGTCGTCAGTACGTCACTCCCAGGAACTGTCACCCAAGGAAGTCAGACTGCCCAAAAGCCACAGCAAACCATCCAGGGGGTTTCCGTGTCCTCTGCCCTCGCAGCTCAGGTCGTTGTTGCTACTCACTCTCCACCCATTTCCCAGGCCCAGCAGCAGGCAGCTGAGGCTGTAGTTCAGGCCTCCCAGCCTTCGGGAGCTTCGCAGTTTATTGCAGTTGCAGGTACGGTGTATTTGCTTCTGTTAGCCATTACAAATAATTAGGTGTAGTTCAATATTGTTTGTTTATCGTGAAAATTGGGCTTGATCAACAACAGAAACAGGAAAAAATGTTGAACTCTTGAGAGAAATGAACATTTCAGAGAAAATGAAGTTTTTAGTTAAACTTCCATATTGTGTAAAAAGAACCGGCATGACCATTTTGTAAAAGCTACCTTTTTATTTTTAAATATCTGATGTAGCAGATTGACAAATTTCAAGAACTCACTCTGAAAGAGTAGATTAGAATGCATGTTATTCTAATTTGATTTTGTTTTCGATAAATTAATAATTTTATCGAAATTCTGGATTTTATTTCAAATTTAGACTGCTGTTTAAAATTTTACTTTGGGAGAGATTGTTTAATAAAGCAATATCTCGTCATATTAGTTGTTAGAAATCATATCTATACATCTGCCAATTGTTATATGAAATGACATCTTTTATAGCTATCTATATGTAAATATTTGTTTGGATGAAAATTAATGTACATTCTCAATATCTAGTTTTATTTTATCACAACTTACCTTATTTCTTGATATTCGTGAGTTTCATTTTATCTTATAAGTTTATTAACAGTTCATAACCATCCGTGTTCATGGGGTATTATACCTTGACCCATCTTGCATATCTGATATCAATTAGAAGGGAATCTTAGGTATTTTCAAATTGCAAAAGCTTAAATTTTGTCCATGGCTTCCTTTACCTAAACAAATCGGGTCACTGGCTCAGTGGGTTTGTCCACTGTACTAGCAACATGTGAGTTGTTGGCAGTGCAGGTTGGATATTCCCCTCTTCTGTGCCAATAAAGCTTTGTGTGTTTGTTCATTACTTAATATCTGTCTTGCATATGATGCAGCTGGGACAAATATGGCCCTTGCACCACAAAAGTCAATTCAGCCTTTACCTAAACATCAATTTAAATGTCTCCTTTGTATAAAATATTACATATGAATAAATTGTATTTCAACTAAATTATTGAAACTTATTGCATTTGAATTAATTATCAATGTAATCATTAAAAATTGTAAAAATGATCTATCATGAACAAATGAGAAATAAAAAAGAAATTCATGTGAATTGCAATATTTCTTTCTCAAAAGCATAATATGAGTAACAAACGTATAAGTAACTTGACAATCTTACGGCAAAAAGTAATCCAGCCCTGCTGTTTCCAGAAGTACAAAAACCACAGACTTGACTTTTTTACATTCTTATTTTATAATTTCTCATTTTTTACTAAAATCAAAATGCATCATCTCAAATTATTCCGACAATGATTTCCACCAATGACATTAATTTCATAGATAAACACAGTTTATAAAATACTGAAAAAACTAAGGATTTATGAATTGTTTCTTGACATCTAATACAACCTCTCTCATGACAATGGTTATCAGAGTGGAGTCCAACTTCTACGACTCCCTGAGCACCAGGCCATACCTCCCTTGGGAGTCGTGACACGCAGTTTGAAAACCTTTGACTTAATGTGATGATTACTTTAGTTTCAGAGCATGATACTCAAGGGGAAGGAGGCGTCACATTGCAAAACCAAGGAGTTCATCCTACGTATGTTCAGTATGTTGATAGTGGTGAACCAAATATTTATGCTGGAAACAATGGTCAAATGTAAGAAGAAATTTTCTTCCTAGTTATCTGTTCACATGCTTTAATTTGTATTTCTCACTTGGTTTTGCATTCATTGACATATTTTGTTAAATTTCAGGGCTGGTTATTCTGTATACAGTGTGACAGATGCATCAGCCATGTATACTCCAGCCACTGCTGGATATTACACTGGCGGCAATGGTACACCTGTAACATATTCTCAGGTAAGAGAAATCCTTTCAAATGAACACGTTTCATTTTGAATTTTGTGCTGTTTGTTGTGTTATGAATTTTCAAATCTTATTTCTAACATTCGATGTTTTATAGTTGATGGATGAAAATAGCTACAAAGTACAAGGACAAGTCATTGAAGCTGATGCTCATCACAATCTAGCCCCTGTTTCTGCTGCTGTCACTCTAACTAATAGAATATCTCCTGTTTCGGTAAATATTTAATTTCTTGAATCTGATTTTTGTTTCACATAAATTCATTGTAACTAATATTTTGCAATTTGTGCCATGTATTACACTCGTGAGATTGCACAGTAGTATAATATAATCTCTCAGTTTATACAGGGTGTTTCTAAAGAAACTATCCATTTCTGTGAAGAAGCATTTTATTACCTTTCTTGTGTTGAAAATGAATAGAATGCATAAAAACAAAAAAATATTAATACAATTCAACATGGTCCTCTTGCATATCAACACACAAATCCCAACATTCATTGGCAGCATCAAGCCACTGTAGCTGTAATCCTCTCCTTAAGTTGATTAATGCTGTAAATCTTAATTTTGTACACCCCTGCTTTAACACCTCCCACAAAAAGATCCAGAGGTGTGTGGTCAGGTTACCATTGGAGGTGATTTTTATGTAAACTCTAGTCTCACCTCTTCGTAGGTTAAACCTCTAAGATGCGCTTCAACTATTGGTATTCCTTTTTCTGTGGTCAGAATGATTTATAAAACAAAAAAAAATGATCATTCGACTTTTCCTCTAAAATGGATAGTTACTTAAGAAATACTCTGTACAGGATCTACTGGAGTAATTGGTTGCAACTGTTGATAATAGAATTGAAATTGTCTTATCCATTATACTTGTCAGTAATTATCAATAGTTTTTATTGATTTAATTTTAAAACATAATTTTAAAACTGATGATCATATGGCGTAAAGTTGAAAGGTATCTTTGCAATTTGCCAGTCTTCAAAGCTATCACTAGAGGAAATTTTAGATACTCTCATCCGAGTAAAGGAGTACCTGTAGCTCCAATTTCTCCTCTAGGCATTCACCTTTGCCAAACCATACCTGATTCAATACTGGGGTCTACATCGTTCAATTCTGTTTGCTAAACTAAATGCTCTCAGTCTGTGCAAAGCGTTGTGCACAAGCTTTGATTTCAGCATCAGATTCACTCGGCTGGTTCTTTCTGGTTCCCTCCAACATGGGGGCTGTCGTTGCTCAGTGGGTTTGCCCACTGCTCCAGCAACTAGCAAGTTGTAGGGGGCCCAGGTTTGATTTCTCCCTGGCTGTATCTTTTGTGTCAATAAAACTTTCTTTGTATACACAAGGAAAGTTTCCATTACTCCACATTGTCTTGTGTTTGGCACAACTTAACCAAATATGATCCTTGTGCCATAAAATCCAACCAACCTTAAGTAACCTGAATGCAGGTAGATTAAAAGTCCCTTCAGATTTTTCCTTGTTTTGTTTTAAATTGAATATCAGTAAGAGTGGCATCTTTAGGATCTGAGCATTGGTATTGACTACCCCATTTGAAGAAGCACAACTGAATTGTAAAATTGTATGTTACATTTAAGTGTTCTGTTTTATGTAAATTGACCGTAGTTCTTATTTTCACGGGTAGAAAAAGGTTAATTAAAAAAAGCATTTTAATTGTGTAACTAGAGCTTTTGATTTAATGGACTTGGGAAAAGAAAGACAATCTTTTCATACAAAAATTCTGTATTAATTCAAAATTTGTAGGCTTTTGGATTGGGAACTTGCCCAGTGAGTGTGGAGGCATAATGTTACTTTTGTAATATAATTTGATGCCAATTATAAACATCTTATAATTAACTGCATTTGTTATGTTAATCCCAATCTGTTTTTGTCAATTATTGTAAAAATAACCCTTTTTCCTAGGAGGATCCAAGAAAAGTTGGTGATATCATATCACCCTTCACTAATGATCAGTGTGTCATACAAACATTGCAAAGTCCCCATGATACTTCTCAACTACAGTTAACATCCCAGCAGAATCAATCTCAATCACAACCAGCACATCATTCCCAACATCAAAATGTCCGTGACATGGACATTATTCATGTAAGTATGTCTTGTTTTTTTTTTAAATTGATCCAAGTCCTTTTTACACTGAATGTGTACACTTATTTTTTGTCTGTTTCTCACTTCTGAAAGCTTTATTTGAAAGTATCATTTCTAAATAATCAAATAAGAATTCTCTTTAGTATCTAGTAGATCCATGACTTTGAGTCTACTATTGTCTTACTTTTGCTGTCAACTGTTAAAAATAAAAATTATGGGAACTGAAATTTTGGATGCAGTAGACTTTCACTCATGGCTCATTCTGTCATGTTTCTCTGGAAATTTTGCCCATTACACTAACAGCCTTAGAGCTGTAGGTGGCTCAGGTTTCACTACCCTGTGTGTTTGTTTCTTCTGTCAGTAGACTTGTGTGTATACATTTACTTGATGAAAAAACGTTGCTTGATCAGATCTGACCCTTGTGCCATAAAAACCCAACCAACTTAAAATTCCACCTGTGGAATAATTTTATTTTGACTTTTTTTAAAGAATAAATTAATGAAGAGAAGTGCTAATTTGTTTTATGTTTTCTGAAGTTCTCTGACAATTTCTAACTGTTTTTAAAGTATATATATGTATTAAGAGCTGGAAACTCTGTTAACAGATATCCGAAATTGAACAGAAAAAGTGCAAATTCTCTAATGCTTATGCATAAGATATAGCTTGTCCAAGGATCACTACTTCTGAAATGTCTTAATTTAATATCCATTCAAATTGATTTTCTCACTGCATCCATTCACTATATTGGTTTCTTATAGGTACAATGGTTAATTGACAACTATGAAACAGCTGAAGGAGTAAGCCTTCCTCGCAGTACATTATACAATCATTACCTAAGACATTGTAATGAACACAAATTAGACCCGGTCAACGCTGCATCCTTCGGTAAACTTATTCGCTCTGTCTTTCTTGGTTTACGAACCAGACGGTTGGGAACAAGGTAATGACAAAATTTTGTATTTTGTTTACTTGGACGTTTCTCATGCTTCAAATGAAATTCTGTTCTTTGCAGTTTAGTTTTAAAATTATGTAAGAATTAAAATATTGAAGAGGAGAATATCCAAAATCAGCTGGGTTCTGCCTTAAGTTTTATTTGAATGATACCAGATTACCTTTATCTTGATTTTAGATGACTTAAACACATCTGTCTATTAATTTGTTGTATCTATACTGATATAAAGACTTCCATCTTTAAGGTGGTTGCATTAGGTTTCGATATCAAAAAGGATGATGTAGTAGAAATTCAAATTTGTCCCTAATCAAATGCTTGCCAAGAGTTATGGATTGCTCAAGTTTATGGTTTCTAAAGTCTGAGCAATTGGAAAAATTTGGAGAATTTTTCAAATAAAAATAAGTTTTATATTTTTGTCAAGAAAGTTTTGTTTTTGGTTCCCCATGTTGGAAATCATGCAGATTTTAATTATAGATTATTTAAAAATGGTAATTCTGGAAATATTTTACCTCAATATTTATATTACAATATTTTTTGTTTCGATGAATAACTCAACTTGTTATGTAGTTTTTAATTTTTTATATGTTGTCCTATGGGCATTAATTAATCGTGATTTAATATTTTCTGTGTTGCAATATTTATTTTTTCTCAGGGGCAATTCCAAGTACCATTATTATGGTATAAGGGTGAAACCGAATTCTCCATTAAATCAAATAGCTGAAGATAGTTCAGGGTTAAGGCAGCAAACTCTGAATCAAATCAAAAAGTGAGTTCTTTGTATTTCATTCTTTTTATTGAATATATAATTGAATGTATATGGACTAATCCACCGTGATTTAAGTTACAATTGGATGCAGATTTAAATTGTAGATTTAAAAAATATTTTAGTATTAATTTTCTATTTTTCATGGAAGTAATAGCATGACTCATGCTACTGTAAAAAACAAGACTAGTTTGTTCACCTAGGCAGTATTTTCAGAAATATTTTGAGAATTAAATTTTAAACAGAAAAATTATGCAGTAAGAAATTTCACGATTATCAATCCTATGTTGAAAGAAATTAGATCCATAGTTTAAGTTAGTACCTTAATTAAAGTATTGCCATGACTCAGTGGGTAAACCTACTAGGGTGACTGATTAATTAAGCTAGCAGAAAACTGGAAGTAGTAGGTAGTGCACGTTCCTTTCCTATTACTTATCTAGGGTTTTTTGCTCTTCTGTGCCAGTAAAATTTTCTTTATGTGTATGTCAATTTACTTGACTGTCTTGTGTTTGGTGCAACTTGACCAAATATGGCCCCTTGTGCCATAAAACCCAACCAACCTAAATAAACTTGCTTTTGTAGAACTGTGTTTAACATGCACTTTCATTTTTGATGCTTGCAAGATCTTGTTGGAACAAAATTAGACATGCAGTTTTTCTTTGAACAGTCTTAAGAATTGAGATCTGTATTAATAAATAATTTTATTTTAAACATACAATGCTCTTATCTTTACATTAGTATTGAATCTGATGCCTTTTCATTTGACATAGAGATTTAAATTTTATAATTTAGTCAACTGTTAGGGATAATCTGTTTATTGAAAGCACACACACACATTTGAACCTTCTTATAAAAGATATTCTGTTTGTATCTGAGTTGAAAAGTATTACATAGTACATAAATTTTAAAGTTGGGAGATGATTTCATTGTAAAGTGTTTTGGTTTTATTTTTTTCTAATTTACAGTCGTTTCAAATCGAATTTGCCTGCAAAGTCTGAAAGCAATGATGGCAGTAGTACTTCGAGCACAGGTGGAGTTGCTAGTCAAACTGAAAATGTTCCAACTCAACCTGCACCTGTTCCACAGCATCAGCACCAACAGTACTTAGGAGATGCTTCGGCAGCAATTCCAAACTTCATTGAAATCGACACTTGTAACTTTCCTTTGCCAGAAGGAATCACTTTGGATCATCTGGAAACGTTCAAAATGTTGTATAGGGAACATTGCGAGGTAAAAAATTTTAATGCATCTAATAACATAACATAATCTAATCACATAATAGAAATCATACAGCTTCATTGATGGTAGTCTGAAAAGTGTCTGATAAAGTGTAAAAAATCTTGGGTTTGAATTTAATAATAGGTTGCCTATCCTTGGCTCCTTAACCTTCTGAACATGAAATTTCCTATTAGTGTACTGTTGCTTTGCCCCTACAATAAGCATAATGACTGAATAATCAGATCTTGGCTGAAAGAATTCTATTGGTCAAGAAGTCTAAGGGCCAGATTCAACTAAAACATGATCGATCTCTTCAATCGATTGAAAGTACTACGATCGAGTCTTATTTTGGAATTCATTTTCTTGTCTAAATACAATCGAGGTTGTTAGGATTACCACAGTGGTAAGATGATTGCACAAATGGTTGTGACATTACATGATCGTTAATTTGCCAATAAGAGAACGTGAAGTTGCTTCATGTTTGTTTACCTATTTTTTGACTGTTCGGTTTGTCACTCTGAAAGTTCTATGAACGACATTGTGTAAGTTGGTATGGTAAAACCATTTCCTTTATTTCACTCTCCCAATTTTAAGCATTGATTATCTTTTCACAATCTCCTAATTTCAATCCACCTTCCTTTAACAATTATAGAATGAGCAAAGAAAGCGAAGTTTTTGTTGCTGCCTTAGAAGTCTGCCTCCTGTCTGAACAGGAAATTCGGCGGTGCTTATGACACTTTAACCTTACAGCGGCAAGGATGAAAAAGTAGCCATTAAGCTAAATGCTTGAAGGTCTCAGTGAATCCAAAGGATTTCCTCAAACTCTTAAATATTGAGGAATTCTCTTTTTTGAAAGATAAATGATATCTGCCATGTTCAGAAGAAATGTAAACAGAAAATGATCACATCGAGCGTACTTGCAACGCAGAGAGGAGTAGAATATCCTCAATCAGTGAATCGAGTATGCATGATCGAGTTGTTTCAGTTGCATCGAAACATCGGCTTTAAGCCACGACCAATTGAGTTTCAAGGCAAAACGACCAAGAAATGTTGCAGTTGAATCTGGCCCTAAAACTGGTGTTAAAAATCATGCTGGGAAAACTGCAGGTTACATGGTGCAATAATGTGTGCATGACTCTCAGAGGGTTAAGTTTTAGGATTCTGTATCCCAAATATAGAAGCCCTCAGGGGCGCATCTCCTTTAGGTGTATACAGGCTTCATGGACACGAGATACTCTAGTGGTATTTTCTTTTCCTATATAGTTTCCTGCCTAATAAACACGGGAAACTACATTTCTTACTTGATGTTGTCTCATGTTTGGTGCAACTTTGCCAAATTTGTCCCTTGCGCCATAACAACCAACCCAAAAACAAAAGCCTTGCCTACTCTTCAACAAGTTTATTGTTGAAACTCATCTGTAAATAAATTGAAGGAGTAGAAAAGTAGGAAAAATCTTATGTTCTACATTCAAAGTATTCTGCCTAACTGTTGTAAAGATCATAGTGCTTATGTGCTACCCAATAGGCAGTGGGTTCGAATCCCTGTTTGTAAGTGCATGAATGTTAGGGATTCACCTTGTTAGGAGTAGCGATGGCTCACTCATTAGGTGCTCTTTCACAAGTAGCCTAGCCATCATTTTGTCTATTGTAGCTCTGAGTGGTCAGGGATTGGGCTTAAAAAACATTCAAAGTATTGCAATTGTAGTATCCAGGATTCTATCTTAAGAAAGTTGTTTGATAGAAAACTGGTTATTTGAAAATTTTATTTTTAAATTCAATAACTCCATAGTCACATTATAAAACCAATTAATGGGTGAGATAGGATACGTTACACTGTTTTAAATAATTTTAAATTTATTTAGAAAATTCTTTTTTGTGAAGTAATGGGTTTTTCTTCTATAGGTGTTTTGTTATATGGTGTATTTATGTCAAATGTTTTCTGCATTATTTATTAAAATGTTTTTAATTTTTCCCGTAGGCTTTTTTAGATGCAGTTGTTAATCTCCAATTTGCCATGATTGAAACATTGTGGCAAACTTTTTGGCGAACTTATAACAACAGTATTTCAAGAAGGTATTCTTACTAGTTTATCAAATCTAAATTTAAATTAATGAATTCATTCAGGAAAATATAGAAAATTCTCACATTTTTAGTTAATTCTAAAAATATATTTTTACTTTTATTTAAAAATGTAATACTTCATTATGCAATATAATTAATATTTTTTGAAAAAAATTCATCAGTATTTTTTAATTGATATAAAGTATCAAGCAATTTGCCTTAACTACATTGCCTATTATTTTCGTTGAATTTCCGAATAAAGGATATTTATTTTATAATTCTTCTTTTTCTCAATATATTTATGTTTTGTGTTTACTTAACAGAGAGCAAGAAAAAATCCTGAGTAAAACCAAGTTTTTTCAACTATGCAAACACGAGCCTGTACTTCACTTCATGCGCAAATCTGATTATCAGTTCTATCAAAATTTAGTAGATGTACTAATACCTGATGTCTTACGCCCAATACCTAGTAAGTATTATGTTTTAGAATAATTTATATTCTAAAATAAACAAGTATTATGTTTTAGAATAGTTTGTATTCTAAATAAAATATTCGGTTATATATATTCTAGGCAAAAGAATACTCATTTTAGAATAATTTATGTTCTAAAATGTATATTCCTAGCCTGTGTGTGTCTAGCAAGATAAATTATTTTGTTTTCTTAAAATTTAACATTTAGATTGTTAATTTCTGTAATCAGGGCTTACAATCCTAAAGAACTAGCTGTGATTTGAATGGTCCTCTTTTTAATTTTCAAATCAGGTTCTTAATTTTTTCATAAATGTCAGGCTAGCTATTAAAATTTGAAAATATTTTTTGGGTTTGAAATCAGGTTTCAATGAAGAAAACAAATATATTTTCTACACTTCAACACAACTTTCAGTGAACCATTTTAAAGGAATATTTAAAAAATCTTGGATTATTTAGAATTGGTTATTTATTGTTTATCAGGATGTAGTTTTCGAATGTTTTGCTATTTGGACAATTTATATAAATTGAAATTGTAGAAGGTGGGAAAATATGAGTTCAAAGAGTTTGGTAAGGTGTATATGCCCTTTATATATTGCACATAGCTAATTCTTTGCAACAAGTAATAATATTTTGGATATGATGTATCGCATCAAAATATGTGTTTCATGGAGTTTATGCAGAAGATATGTTACTTCTGATGTTTCTGTAGTAAATGATAGCAAGTGTGTATTCTACTTTATTGTAAATCAAGGAAAAATCCACGATAATGCACCAAAAAAATACAGCGATGGGAATCTTTGCATTTCTGTAAAGCAAAATTGACTGAAGAAGCAGGTAATATTGCTCAGTTGCCTAGTTTTGGAAGAAGCCTAATTTTTTATATTGCAAAAATTATGAAATTTTGAGATAGTTGTTTTGTTTGATAGCCAATTAATAGGCCACTTAATTGTTTTTCATTAAATTTTAAATGTTTATACTCTTTAAACAGTTAGAAATAGATCGTAAACTTGGGAATTGAATATCTTAAGTGACAATTTTATTTAATTAATGCATTGAGTCTAATAAGTTGAGCACTTGGTCAAAAATGGAAGAATATGTATTTACCATGTATTTTAAATCTTGTTTTGATCATATCTGTAACTCTTTGTGATTTATGTGTTTAGAGTATTCATATTTCTAGTTTTAATGTTCCCTGTTTTGACACCATTTAGACATAAATATTCTGAAAAATTAATATATTTGTCTTTATATTTTAATGACTACATTTCTAATGATGCATTTTTGGAATTTTTAGGTTCACTAACTCAAGCAATCCGAAATTTTGCAAAATGTTTAGAAACATGGCTTTCTACAGCCATGACAGGTTGTCCAGAAGAAGTTATAAAAGTCAAAGTAGGTTTTAAATAATTACTATCTTGTGAGTTATGACTTATACAATGGTTTATATGCAGAAGAAAATGTCAGCTTTTATGAGTAATATTAAAGATTTTGTTATTTCACATCGACTAAATATTAGAAATATAATTCTGCTTATTTTGATCTTACATTTTAAATGCTTGTTTTAAAAATATTAAAATCACTGTCTGATTATAAAATTAGGTACATGTATAAAAAATGTAGTTATGACTCTAAAGTATACTTTACTTTTGAGATATAAATACATTTTTTTAATATAGGAAGAGTTTATATTTTATAACTAAATTTGCTTTCGATCTTTATTGGAATTAATTATATTGTGTTATTTTTGTATCTCTTTTGAACCAGAATTGTAAATTTTTATACTTTTAGTCATTTTAATTCTAGTTTTTGAACTTTGTTTTTAAAGAAATAATATTACTTTTATTCTTACAGGTGAGTGCAGTAAGTGCCTTTGCTCAGACTCTGAGACGTTACACATCTTTAAACCACCTTGCCCAAGCTGCCAGAGCCGTCCTACAAAACTCTTCTCAAATTAATCAAATGATGGCAGATTTAAACAGAGTTGATTTTCATAATGTGCAGGTAAAATTCAATGGCCATTTCATGAAACATCTATATTTTTAAAATTCTCCAACAGACTATTACATTTTATGATTGGTAACTTTGAATATCACTCGGTTACATGAAACCTATATTACCAAAGTTATCAAATTCAATAGGTTGTTAGCTTTTTATGATTTCTTTTGGTGCTGTTCTTGTATTCATTGGGTTTTATTGAGTCAAAATGTCCTAATTAAGTAAATATCAATACAAAAAGATGTAACCAGCATATTCCTTCACTGGAAACAACAAAGTATAACTATACTTAAAGATAGTTACATAAAAGTTGCATATATGCACAAAATATTTTTATATTGTGCAGGTTAAATCTAGGTATTAAATTTGCAAATTCTACGTTATGTTTCATTTTAGCAAACCATTCCTCCATTTCTTAAAATAAAAGTTCTGTCTAAAGAAAAGTTGCTCCTTTGATAGAAATCTAAACTTATTAACTTGAGCAGTACTATTTACAATTTAAAATACCTTTCCTATTATGTTAACAAATGCTTTTTTGTTGGCTGGTAGGTAGAAAAGTATTGGAGACCATGTGCTCTCCAATACTTTTCTACAGGATAATTAAAAACCCACTAGAGCAGGGCAGTCATCCAAATCAGCAAGTCCTATTCAGTGGAGATGTGCCAGGAGACAGTCGTGGCCAGTTAGCAATTGCGTCCCATCAAGGAGTCTGGCACAACTGAAATGCCATTGCAGAGGATGCTCCATGTCTTTCCCCGAGGGACAGTGAGAGATTGCTTCAAATTCTCTCCTATGCATCAGTTTCATATGTATTAGGCTGATGCAAAAGTTCGTTCTGTTTTTTGATAAAAATTGAAGAAAAATGTTAAATTACATTTAATCAATATAGTATGTGCAGTTCTGTTCGATGTGCAGTTCTTTTCTCCACCTCTCTTGTAGCTGCATAATCCCATGCTCATAGAAGTTCTGATGTTTCTGGCTAAATAACTGATCTAGGTGATGAAACTTTCTGAACCACTTACGGCTCGTGGAATCATCAACAGCACCCTCACCGTGCACAACACATATCTTTTGTGTATGTGAAGCATTCTTGCCTTTTTGGAAATAAAAAAAAACATAATATATCGAAAATGCTCCTCACTTTCTGTCATTTTTAATGCTTAACAAAATTTAAAAAACAACCAAATAGCACAATTTTTTTTCGCAAGTATTCGCTGAAATTATTTCTTTCAAACAACATCGAAACTTTACACGTTTAAAGTAGATAGCACTTCGGTTTTGCGATGCAATGCCATCTAGCTCCAAAACAGGACGAACTTTTGCATCAACCCAATCGTTTTGACGAATGAAAAATCATACATTTTGAGAATTCTGCACCACCCAGCACCTTTCTTGACCAAAAGTCTGCGTATTCATTTCCCGGCATTTCACAATGTTCAGGCACTCACTGTAGATATTTTGTGAGTAGTTATCTTTTAATAGTGTCTTGATCCACAAACAATTGTGTCGGTTGCAAGACAGTACTTGGCAAGCGGAACTAGAGTCTGAAATAAGGACAGTTTTCTGAAATGAAAAACAAAGCATGAAGAATTGCTGAGCCCCTTTCCAATTATCAAATGCCAACATTTTCTGCTCATATCTGCAGTAATATAAATGTATATTTAACCTGTTTCCAACTTGGATGTGCTTTTGTGTTAATTTGAAAATGCCAACAAAGACGATTTGTGTTGAATCAAAGCAAGCAATTGCTGATTCATGATTATTCAAGTACAGCTAATGTTCAAATAATTGTTGAAGTTTATCATCGAAGTTTCTAACTATCAATTCTATTTTAGGAACAAGCTTCTTGGGTTTGTCAGTGTGATGAGAGTACTGTGCAGCGACTTGAACAAGACTTTAAACTAACATTGCAGCAGCAAAATTCCTTAGAGCAATGGGCTCAATGGCTAGAAGGAGTAGTTGATTTAGTTCTTCAGCCATATGAGGGGAAGTCCGACTTTCCCAAAGCAGCTCGTCAGTTTCTTTTGAAGTGGTCATTTTATAGGTAACTTTTGATTTCTTGTCTACTATCCCAAATATATATCATCAGCTTACAAGTGAAACACTAAGTCAAAATGCTTGGCACCATTTTGTGTAAAATATCGCTAAATTGGTTTCACTGAGTTTGAACTGCAGCCAAACACAACAGTAGTAGAGAACATGGGGTTACTTTTTTGTTTTGAATTTCTTTCTGAAAGCCTAATTTGTCTCCTTTAATTATTTTTGTATTTTCAAAATTAATTTTTAGGCATTTTCAAATTTTTTTCTTGGAAGTTGGCAAGTATGTAAGTGTGTTTCTCAAGAAAAATCTAACCTTTATTGCAAAATATAAATCACTCAGTGAACTGCACCAAATTCTGGTCTAGAAAAGCTAAAAATCTATCTTGAACATTTTGACAGTTTCACATGTAAGCTAATGATAAACACTTTTTTTAGAGAAGCATTATTGAGCCTGAGTAGACTTAGCCCTAGATTGTTAATGTTATGAATGTATATACTTGTATGTAAATTTTATGGACCTTACCAATTTAGGGTTAAATTCAGGAAAGACAAATTTATAATTGATAATTACTTTTAATGCAATAGACAATAGCTAGGACAATGAATTTAACTGCAATTAATAGTACAATGGATAATTACTTTGAAACTATTTCATAAACTGAGGTGTATAACTCCTTTGTTTGGAATTATATAGATGAATAAATAGTATAAAACATTTTACTTACATTTTTAAAATTATGACCAACTTTCCCATCTACTTGTCTCATACACTAAAAAAATATTTTTAACAGGCTATTCGCTTTTAGGTTAAATTTTATAACTCCATGAACATGTTGCTTGATTATCACCATGATGAATCATTTTATTGCTGTGGATCATTACATTTTATGGGTAGCCATTTATTCTCATTGATTGGGAGATTCCTGAAATGAATAATATGAATAGAAAAGAGTAGTGGGAATTATTCATTTGGGTTTGGACATTTATATCTGTTTTGCAACTAGTCCTAAAATAACACCCCTCTTGTGTTTTATTTAGAATAGTAGAATTTAGTGTTTCTTTATGGTTTGTTTAGAATCACAATCCAAGAGGGGCAAATACTGAATGATACATTTCGAAAATGAGAAAATGTTTCCAAATAAAACCTATTGTGCCAAAAGTAATAGCAAAAGACAGTTGCAATGCGCATTAAGCACATCAAAGTTCAAAATCGTACTTTTCAGGGCTTTTCACT
This sequence comes from Meta bourneti, assembly GCA_933210815.1. Taxonomy (NCBI): domain Eukaryota; kingdom Metazoa; phylum Arthropoda; class Arachnida; order Araneae; family Tetragnathidae; genus Meta; species Meta bourneti. The sequence continues at coordinate 88,836,093 of OW119929.1, forward strand.
TAGGTTACATTTAATTATGAACCCTAAGGTGGGGATAAAAGGATATAAAAGTCTTAGCCTGGCCACACTCTAGAGTAGCATGCGACAAAACATATGACTTGCATATGTGTACTCCATTGCTGCGCAGAAAGTGTGCCAATATGCATGCTTATTTCAGCCATTTTAGTGTTGCAGGACTGATGATGACCCAATGTGTGGCTTACCTTAGTGTCATAATGTTTGTTTTTAAGGAATGGTTGAATATTTTATTGTTACTGGCACTCTGGGTGCCTGAAACAATAAAATATCCAACCATATGACATCAAAATATCCAATCGTGATTTAATCTGGAAAATAGCCAACTTTTCAAGTTATGTAGAGAAGAACAGACCATTTCAATGTTTGGAGCTGGTTACATAAAAACAATGAAATATGAGGCAGGAAATAAAATTTACCCTTACTGTCGCCAATGTTAGGGTAACAGCATGATTAGTCCTGACCACATACTGCAGTGTATTGGAGTGTCATGGAAGGATGTTCATGGTGATCCAAAACATCTTTTGTAGGTCATCATGAAATTGATCTAATTTTTAGATATTTGTATGTTTTTGTGCATTGTTGGCTAAATGTGTACAGAAGTGTAATAAATCATCAAGGCTGTCATAAAATACTTTGTTGAAATGTTTGATATTTGAAGAAATATTTTAAAACACGTACTTGGTCATTAGTAGTCGTAAAATGCAACTACAAATATTTTTGATCTATTGGGTTATTTATTCAAGTCTGCCATTCAGTATTTAAAACGTGATCTGTTATTTAAAAAATTACTTGTAGATTTATGAATAAAACTACAAATACTTCATTCAATTTACAGAAAGATCCTGTAACGATTCTCAAGTATTGAAGTAATTCATGTTTATTACCCTTATTCAATTTTATTTTCATATTAATCTCTTATAATATAAAGTTTGCATTAGTTCTCATAAAATTATCCAGTTTTTTTTTCAAAAATATTGACTCCAGTTATTTTAATAATATTTGATGACACATGCAAATGTTCATGATCACTAAATTAATTTCGTCATGTTAGCTCTATGGTCATCCGAGACTTGACGTTGCGGAGTGCTGCTAGCTTTGGTTCTTTTCACTTAATCCGCCTCCTGTATGATGAGTATATGTTCTATCTGATAGAACATAGAGTGGCTAAAGCTATCAATGAAACGCCTATTGCTGTTATGGGGGAGGTGAGTATACTTTTCATAATTCCTATTAACAATAATTACCCTGAAGATACATTTACTCTTAATTGTCAGTCACCATTATTTGGATGAATTTTTTTATTAAGAATATTTTAAATAAATTTGCAATCTTGTTTAACTCTTATGATTATAGCCTTGGTTTGCTAGATTGTGGTCAGTAAAAAGTTGTCAAAACTAAAATTGTGGATAATCAAGCTATTTTCAGTTGTCTGAAATATTGTTCATTTATGCTCATTGACATTCATATTCAAAGTATGTTTTGTCATGAAAGGTATTTATCAGGTTATGTAGCGTCAGGAGTCAGAATATGAGCCCTTTACATAATAGACTAGGTTGGAGGTTAAGAGCAGTTTAAGTAATGCAACTTTTTTAGGGTGCCATGAAAATAAGTATTCCCATGCTTGGTCTACATCCAAATCAATCTTGATCTACAGTTGGGAAGTTATTCAATAAAATCTGGATCTACAGTAGGGCCTGCCCGGTATAGCGTAGATAAGTCAATATAACGTAATAGGTCTAACTAAAAATGAAGAATTTGGATGATAGATATGGTGACTTTACTCTGCATTGAGTAAAAGTTAGGTAATAAAAGATTTTAATTCGTAAATACCCTCTTGTAGACAGATTTAAATTAAATCTTTTAATTATTTCTTTCTTAGAAAAGGCACGATATTAACTTAAAATATTTATTGGTTCAAATTTTTTTAGTCGAAATCTCCATTTGCATCACCTTACTAAAATAATTCCCTTTTCAAAAGAGGTTTATGTACTTCATGCTGCTATAGTAGGTATAGCAATTGTTTACTGATTTTCAGTTAAAGCATTTATTGTTAAATATCTCAAGTAAAAGTTTTCCTCAGAGACAAAACTTGAGCAAGGCATGTTCTAATCACAAAGATATTCATATTTAATAGATTTCATCTCATGTTGACTCCAAATTTAATGAAATTGTGGATAGACTTGCCAAGAAGACTTTTTCCCAAACCTTGCCCACTAACTTATCAAGAGTTATTTTCTATACAGAAGAGTTCAAATAGTAAAATTTGGAGAGCCCAGACAACTCATATCTGGTACCATAGAGACCACCTTGAACCCTTGCTCAATTATACGGGAGACAGAAAATGTCAGACCACCCTGGACTTGTATCCGGTCTCTATCCTTTGTTTAGGGCCATAGGGCATTTTCAACTTACCTAAAGTGTAACACTGAACAACCCAAGTAATCTGGACAGTATTGGTCTGGCAAGGGTGGATCTCTGGAAATCCTGGTCTAGTGTGCTAAAGGGATACCCAAGCGACCTTTTTCTGCTTTCATCCCCCTACTCCATTCCCCAATGCCTCTCTATCCCTTTCACGACATTTTTTACTTAACTGTCTTGTGTTTGGTGCAGCCTGACCAAATATGGTCCTTGTACTATAAAACGACCCAACTTTATCCAGTGTTGGACTTTTTGGGTGTGTTCAGACTCATGGCTTGGTCTAGCTGTTTAGTTAGACCTTAGGAATAAGTAACTAACAATGTAAAAGTTTCCCATTTGGTATCATTCTGAAAATTCTCTTTATTGTGCTGAAATATTCAATCAGTAGTGACCTATTCTCCTCCTTAGTTTATTGGCTTGGGAGCAAAGATGATGAACTCTCTCAACCATGATTTTGTTCTGAATGCTGTTAAGGGCCTGTCTGTGTGCGATGCCAGTAAGAATATAATAGAAAACGGATCCATCAATGAGTCCAACTGCAGCATGTCTCAGGACGTATACAGCAGCAATGCTGCCATGACAAACGGACTAAAAGAGGCTGCAGCTTTGCAAGCGAGCCTTATCGGTCAACCTCAAGTGCGATTTATCAGCTCCGTGTCAGAGACGGGCAATGGGGAAAATATATCCCACATCACCAAGAAGTTGAAATCCGCGTGACAACATTTTGCAGAAGCAAGAGTTTCATTTCCATGGTTCCAGTTGTCATTTCCATTCCCAAAGGAAGGCGTTAAGTGTGCATGAACACACACAGGTGTTTGTATAACCATTCCCTTGTTTGAAAAATTGAGCTATGCATTTATTATAATGTGCATGGATGCGTGGAATGCGAACGGGTGTTGTACTTTCAAATCTGTCAAAGCATTTCCTTTTTTATGATACTTAAACCGAAAACATTCATCTCCATTTTTGACAGTCATTAGTTTTAAAATTCGAAAAAGCTCCTTCACTGTATCAAATCTATTCCTCAATTTTCTGGTTATTTAGTGTTAAACTCCTACTTGGACTGATGCTGACTTTTTTTCTGCATGTAAGCAAATTTTGATTTTGAATTTTAATGTAAAAATTGCTAACGTATCAAATGTACAGTAAAACAAAAGGAAAGTTAGCTAGCTGAAATTATTTATATTTTTCATACTCAGCTATCACCATTCTGAAGGAAACCTGTGATTATCAAATATTTATATTATATGAGTCATTATTTATTTGAATAGATTTCTTTTTGTTTAAACTTGTATAAAATGTGTTCTTCAAAGACTATTTATTGACTATCTTGTACAAAATATTTCTATTTGATGTTTGTGGGAAGATGATTTTTTACATTATTTAAATTCTGTATTGCCTGTCTGCTAGATGTGCATTATTTAGCCTGTTATAATTTAAAATGACAACACTTTTGGAGTCTACTAAAGTTTATAAAGATATTTTTGCTTGATTGCAAATTTAAAATATTTTTAAAAGCTAGCACTCTGTACCATTCTGTGTGAGTGATTTTTTCCTATATTTGATCAAAATGAGCCATGGAATATTTAGCACCTTTTCACAAAATAATTAATGCTTGCTACTGATAAAAAGTATAAGGTTAAATTTAAGAGATCATCCTTGTTTCCATAAAGTTTAAACAGATTAATTTCCCCAAGTTGTATAATCATCGAGATCATTTCAAGCTCTTCTAATGTATATATTTTTCTTTATTGAACTTTTTCAAATGATGGAAAGAAATCCGATTAGAGAGAATATTCATTTGAAAGTTGAATAATTTTGAATAGAAAATGTAAAAAATTCATTTAATCTAAAAGTAGCATTGTAAACAGTTACAAATTTATATAAAATAAATTATGGGGTATGATACAGATTTGCCTTCCTAATTTGTAGACTCCAAAGTGGCCATGTCTGTTATGAATGTATTATTGTGGACCCCATATATATCATTGTAGAAAATGTGATATCATTTTTATTTTGTTCCATTTTTGTTTTTTGTATAGTTGTATTTCTATTAATGTTCCCTTTGTTCCTGATTGCAAAAACAAACAAAACCAATCTAAGTCATTGTTTTTCATTACTTGTATACATATCATAAGAAAAGTGCCATTTCCATGAAGCAAAGCACTGTTTTTTATTACAAGAGGCTCTTTGAAGGAGGTGGAAGGATGTCGGTGAAAGCTTGAAATGGAGGTTTTTCAGTCAGCATTCGTTGTGTGCTGGTTTTTATTATTTTTATTCAGGTATATACTAAAGCATACAAGTTATATTGTATGTCTAAATTATTTATAAAAAATTATGAAACATTATATCAAACAGATTTTCTTGTCATATTTGCTGTTTTAAATGTCATTGTGATTGTGTAGTATTCGTTGAACCCTTGCAAAAAGATAAACATTTTGACGTACCAACACATTCGATACCATTCACTGGTACTAAGCAAAACGTTTTGTGTTTTAGTCTGTATACTATATAAAGTTCTGTATAAAAATCGTATATATACACACGAACTAATGCAACTTTATATATTACCATGTGCTTTTTCCTGTGTAATATTTTTGTTTGAAAAATACATTTGTGATAAATGTATATAGAATATACTCATATAATATAAGAAACAAATAGGTGTTGTTGATATGCCTTGCAAGTACAGTACAATAACTCCAGCAGTTTTCAAAGTGAACGTTTACTGCTATTATTTTGTATCCCCTTTCCCCCGAGTGTTGTGTAGCAGATTTTACTGTCATCTAATGTCTTAAAATGTACTGTAAATTACAAATATATTTTTAAGTTTATTGAAATTCACATGCTACTCGCTGTCTGTATTGGATAGGTTTTCAAAGATTAACGTGATCAAACATTTGCCCCTCCATGTGGCTACTTGTCGATTAAAACAATGGAGGTTAGCCAGGGTGTTTCTTTGAGTCTATATTAAAGTTTTAATAGAGCAATTAAATGAAATGCAGACTCAAGACCGATTACTTTCTGGTCAATTAAAAATGCATTTTTACTCCATTACAGGTAATAGGAATTTCCAATTCGTTTGATTTTGGGTCGTTAATAAGTGTTGCTAAGTTTTCATCAAACTTGGATACAATTTTATCTTAAACTCATTGGGTCTGATGATGTGTTATGTGCTGGTACTGAAAGAAATATTTTTTTCACAAATAAATACCTGGTTTTCAGCTTTATTTTTTAGTAGTTTTTATACATTTTCCTATTCAATAATTGCAGATTAAAGGGCTTAGCAAGCAATTTTTCTAAGAAATTATAAATCCCTTGCTTCTAAAATACCCATTGAAAAGTTGCTCTTTATGTAAGAATTCATACCTGTCAATGTTTCCCGGTTTTCTGAAAGCCTTTAAAAAAACTTGATTTAAAAAAATTTTTCTTTTGGGAAGATTTTCAAGTATCATCAATTCCAGAGTTTTGTCCTGGCTGTGGCAACCATGAGAGAAACATTGGATTCTGTGGTTCTTAGATTGTTGTAAAATCCTTTGAACTAATTTTCAAGAAAACTTGCTGATATACCTCTAAAACACTCAAAAAGTTTAATTGGTTATATTTGGCACCATTTTATATGATATTGTCAAATCAGTTTCACTGAGTTTGAATGGCTTTCATAAAGCCCAGTTTGACGGTTTTAGTTATGTTTTATTGTAAGAATTATTTTTGGGTATTTTTAATTTAACAGTTGTGCTCTTTGGTTTTTATGTCATAAAAATCTTCCAAGTTTCTTTCCAAGGTTGACAGGTATGCAAATTTATTTGCATAGTATTTTATACAATTTCTCCTTTTTATTCTACTTCTGTCCATAATAATTGATGCTCAATAATGCAGCTTTTCATCATGAGGATTCCTTTATTTTATTTCTGTTTTAATGGATGCCTAATTACACACTTTTGAAATGAAATCTATAGTTGCTGTGAATCCATCTCTTCTGATTTATACTGTTCAAATGCCCCGATGTTGGCCAGTTGACAAGAAACATTTCCAAAAATGATATTGAATCATTAGCAGATGCTTGTTCTTATATTTCATTTATTACCTGTTAGTTGGTTAAGAGTGCTAGTTAAGCAAAAAACTTGAGCCTTTAAATTCCTATAACATATCCTTGCAACATTAAACAATAAAATACAAACAAAATCTAATAGCTGATTGGACTAGTTTGTTCTGTGTTTAACAGTATTTTAATTTAAAGAATAGTAAAAATTTACTAGCATTTCTCTCAGCTACCTGTTTATTGAATAATCTGTTTAGTTTCTTAGCATCTGAAATAAAAGAATTTTTTGACCTGGTGAGACTAAACCTAAGCTTCGGGTATACATTGTTCTCCCAGCTACCTAAATAAAACTGCCATGAATGAAAATTATCCTATTTTCATTTCTTGGTTTCATAACACTACAACACACCTGTCAACTCTTCCATAAAACCACTTTTTTCCGTCTTCTGGACAGAAAAAATATCTTCCGTAGTTTCTTAACAATGGGAAATTTTTAAAAGTCGAATTTGGCATTTGGTGCCATGTTGCAGTTCATAAAGGAACATCGTTGGAATCTGGTTGACAAGTTAAAAAAATTACTTTGGGCCAAGTCGACATAGGGAAACAAGGATTCCATTCAGGTAAGCATTCAAAATTAAAGAACCAGCATTGGAATCAGTTGGTGGGTTGACAAAAAAATTTGCTTTGGGCTAGTTGACTTTGAGAAATAGGGATTTTACACATAGTGGTGAAAGAAGAATGTTTCAATTGTTTGTAAGATCTATTATAACTTCAATTTGTTATGTTCATTTTGAACTTTAACATTGGTTTAAATGTCCCACTAAAAATCTGGATTTTTTTTTCTCGGAGGTTGGCAGGTATGTGCTACAAAATTTATAAAAATGTACTACATCTAAATTTGCTGTACATATGGCATTTGTCTTTCTATAAGTCGAAATGTCCTAGTATCTTTTCATGATAGAAATCGAACTGGTTAAAAGTTTTGTTTGTTCGGAAAAGAGGTTAATTTCTTCCTGTAATAGGAATTATAACCTTGACACTTGTGCAATATATGTTTGTTTGCTTTAATTATAAATTCATTCTGACAGTTATTACATAGATCCAATGAAGCAAGACCATTTTACATTGCATGGTTAATTTTGAATTTGCCTCTGTTAAATACACAAATGTGGAACACGAGAAAGCATATTTCTGTGTAAGGTTAACAAAGGCATTGTTGAGTTTATTACTGCTGAAAATAGTCCCCATGTTTTTTTAGACATAATTGTCAGGGTTGCCGAAAAAAGTTCTCATCATTTTTACATGTACATTAAAATTTGAATAAGCCTGGAAACAAAAGTATATTAAGAATTTGACATTTCCTTTCCATTGATGAGCCTGTTTGGTTACCAATTTTTATTTGGAAGCTGATTTATGTTTAAACAGAAGTTATCTTGTCAATGAAAATCTGTCCACATTTCTTTAAAATTTGTTTTGTCTGCAGAATTCACTTGAGTCACTAAGTCATAAATTATATTTTATTCAAAAGGTGCAGTGTACAGTTTAGTTTTTAAAACAAACCAGTAATATTTACCCAAAGATATATTTACTAAAAATTTCGTTTTCTTGCTATGTTATCCTAAAAATATGTAAGAAAAGGATTTATCTTTTGTCTAGTCTTGTAGGCCTTTATGATTGCGGGCTTTGTACAGTTCCTTTTGAAAGTGTATATTTTTTCAGTGTTGAAAATTTCACTGAAAAGAATTTTGTTTGTAAATAAGTCTACTCTGCATAGTGCTTACTTCATGTTTATTGCCAAAGATCACTTGGAATTTTTCATTTGTATTTATATTGAAGTGACCATCAGTCTGTTAATATAATTACTTTATAATATATTATTGAACTTTGTATTTCATTTTTTTTGTTAAAGTGCCATTTTAATTTGAGAAAAATAATGTATGTGTGATAGTGTGTATGAACATAGTATGTGTTTTATTCACTAATGTGTACAAGTTAGGTCATTGCTATGTTTATTCTAGTATTATATACTGCTTGATTTAATACTTTAAAAGATTGCTGTTAAATGGGGTATTCAGTTGACTTCATGGCAGCAAAGATAGAATCCAATCTTTTATCAAAAGCAACATGCTTATTTTATCACACTAACATTGATATTTAGAATGTAAAATGACAGCTAATTTTGGTAAAACCTTTTTATTGAGAAAATAATTGGAATGCAGTGATTTGTTTCAGAAAAAGTACTAATTCATATTTCTCATTTGGAGAAATGTTAGATTATGTATGCCGTAAAATAATTAAATTTTCAAATTTAGAAACAATGTATAATAGACTTACAAAAAGCAGAAAACATTTAACTAATGAGACAATTACAAAAAAGATATTACCTTATTAAGAATAAGAAATGGGGATATCTTTTCATTACGTTCAACTTATGTTGTATTACTTTTTTACATTCCATTCTAATTACTTAAGAAAATATAAATCTTTGTGTCCTATTCAAACATTCCATTTATTCATAAAAATGACATTATTTTATGACATTTATTATTGACATAAAAAAGCTATTTCTTTTCATGGAAGACTTATTTTAATTAACATTTTTTGTTACTGTAATGCCACATTCAGGTATATTTTGACGTTTTTATCAAACCCCTATTATTTCAATGTATAAAAAGGGGAAGTCATTTTTAATGTTTCATAACATTGATCTCCTTCAGTATTTAATTTACTGAATAACTATTTGTGTATGATATATCAAAAATATACTGTCATTTTATTAGACCCAATTATTTGTGAACTAACAGTGTTTAATTTAAAAATCTAATGAGGCATCTATCCCCAAATGTGCAAAATATATAAAAGCAGTCACAATTTTTACATCTTCATTTTTTTTAAATGTAAGCTAGTTGGATGTTTTAAGTGATTCAATAAAATTTCAATATGTTAATTGTGAAAGGTCATACATGGGAGAGTTTAACAGTACATTTTAATATTTGATTATTCAGTCTAAAGCAATCTTTGTTGTTTTTCTGGTCATCCTTTTAACATTTGAGTAATTGAATAGTCCCACTCAATATGTATTGTGGATTTACTTTGCAGCTGTTTCACACCACTGGTCAGTTTGTGATACTTAACTCTTATTTGTGTTTTTATTTTATTGTGATTTTTTAAATTATAACTTTATGTTGGCAATATTTTTTTAGTTTATAGATTTATAGCTACTATATAAATTTTTATAATTGTTTCTGTTCAGTTAAAATATGTATTTCAAGTAAAAGTGTTGCTTTCTGAATAATCCCCTTAACATCTACTCAAATTTAAAGTTGTACCAATTTTAAACCACCTAGATGATGTTCTTAATGTTAAGCGCACAAATTATTAAAAACAGCCATTTGATTTCAGATAAGAAGTTGCATTTTTCTTAAATAGATTTAATGTTTTTCCAAAGCATTTGTACTTCATGAACAAATATGTATATTATTTATTTTCCTTTAAATGTATTCAGTTTGCAATGCTCATGGACTTTATAAAACTAAAATACCTGTCATTTGTGTGAAGAAGGCTAAAACTATTTGTAATTTTTAGCCTCACTTGATAGTTTGAACAAGATTCAAGTCATACAGCTACAGTCAAAACAATAGGAAGTAGGAAAATTTTACATTTGTAAAAATATTTCAAAAAGCCATTGAACACTAAAGGTTCACCCTGATATATTTCAAAGTTATAATGCTTGTGGTCTATCGACTAATTAATTTGTTTTTTAAACATACCTAATTTGTTTTTATATCACATAACACATATCTGCTTTTAATCAGGGGCTGTGACCTTGAGTACTTAAAAATAGTTCACATTTCTAAAAGTTCGCTTATCTTAGACACTTTCCTTTTTGATATGGTGCTCGGAAGACTAAATTCAATAGTTAAAAATCAGTGCTGCTTGTATTATATGCTGATATTTCTGTATAGTTTTAATCTGGTGTTTTTGTATAAGCTTATTACAATATATTTGATATGATTGTAACCTTTAAAATCATAAAAAAATTATTGTACTACTTAGTTTGAATTTTAGAAAAGGAACATCACATATCAAATTCCACCAATGTTAATGTTGACTTTTTTGAAATTGTATGGTCTCTATAGAAATTAACTTTTATGCTGTTTGATTTTTCAGTGACAAAGCTTTTGTGTGACTTTACGGTTTAAAGCACATATTTGCTCTTGGAAGGCATCTTAAAGTGTAAGATAATGAGCTGAATATAGTTCAGGAAAAGGAAAGTATTTTTGCTATACTAGTGCTGGACAGGGAATGACGTCAAATTAACCGATGATGTCAAAATTTTAAGGTAACAGCAACGGACCAAAAATTACATGAATTTGCTTTATTGAATGCACGAGCTTTTAGTTTAGAATTCTTTCATTCCACTCAAAATGTTCCATCTTTACACTTTCAAATTTTTCAATATGATGCCACTTCAGAAAACTATATTTTCAAGTGAGCGAAAAACCAATTGTATTTTAATAAATAAATAAATACATAGCTTGCAGTGTATTGTAATGAAACTATAGTTTAATATCACTTTGAATATAAAACAAGGTTTTTGTACATTTCACATCTATGCTCATATGAAGTTTTTACTTTACCTGTTATCAAAATTCTGTTTTTTTATTGCTGTGCAATATGTAGCTGATGAATGTAAACAATGCATTAAAACTGTGGTGTTTAAAAATTGTGTGAATCCTTTGTTCAAATATCCAATACAAGTATTGAATCTTTTTAGAATGAACATTCCCTTCTCCAGTTTAAGCACAATCAAATGAAAAGTTGCTAATTTAGAGAACTTGCCAAACTGCATTAAATCTGCTCTTGAATTACAATTGAAGGGCTTTTCAAAAGATAAATCCCTTGAATCAAATGCACTTCATTAATCGATCAACAGGAAAACGTTTTGTATTTAACCATCAAGGGGTTAAGATTTCTCATATAAGTATTAGATATTTTTAGCTATGAAAAAGGGGATATTTTGACTTATTTTTCATATTTGCTTCAGTGAGGACATTAAATATTAACATTTTTCTACTGTGTATTAATATATTTTTCTGATTTCCATAAATTAAGGAAATATGATAATTAAAAATCTAATTAGTAGAATTTCATGAAATTTGGTGTAAATATGAATTAAATATTAAGTTATAGATGAGTCTAAAAATAGTAACACAAGATTTATTTTTTTATCAGAAAATTCAATGATACAGGATCTAGTCCAAAAATGATATCCAAGTTGAATGCATAAGCAGCTTTAATGTTGAGTGCTCACCTCTAACAGATATGCAGGACAGACAGCTATGCTCCATGCTCATGATGATGTCGATTAACTCAGTAGGCACCTATGACCATTGTTCTTTCAAAGAAGAGGAAAGTCTCCCCGACATGCTCAATCGCATTGAGGTTGGAAGATTTAGCTGGCCATTCCATATGTACAATGGTCTCGTGAAGGTACTGTTCCACTAGGTGAGCATTAACATCTTGCAAGATAAAGGCTATTACACCTGCATTAGGACATACAATTGGATCAAGGGCATTAAGGTTACCATTTGGCAATCCACCTAGAGATGCCACACCATAATCTCTTTCATTGATGTTACTGGAATGAGTCTCACCAGATGAAAACGTCTGAAATCAGTGAAAAGTCTGGACTTCCATTGCTTTTCACTCCAGCTGACATGCATGCTCAACTGAACCATTCTTCTGGTGGCATGAGATGAGGTGTACACAAATTGCTAGTCGTATAGTATACAGACCATCTTCACGCAGTTGAAATTGATATCAGCCTTTCCCAGTACCTGCAGCAAGAGCAGATTTGAGCTGGCATTGAGGTCCTTTGCCTTCATACAGTTAACTATAGATGTCAGTCAATAGCAGTTGTAGCTCTAGGCCTTCCTTGGCTATATCTTCTAGATGTTGAATCTATTCTTAGAAATGCATTCCAGTATATGGATTACAGAATGACTCACATTCAGCCATATCTGTTTGCCTCCAATCAGTCAATGTCGTACCAGCACAACTCTTGTGGTTAATGCTATCTCTAATCCAAATTCTACACGAGAAATTAAGGCACATTTTGAAATGCGCTTTGTGATGACATGACACCAACACCAAATTAGTATGGTATATTCTGATGCAGAATTATTTTTATTCTAATTCTGTGTAAATCTGTTTGATCAGTAATCTATTTTCATGTTTTTCTTGATCTGTGGAAACCAGTGTATTTCAGCCCTTAAACTATGCTTAATTTTGAATGGATATGCAATAAAATTATTTAAACAAAATTTCCCTTTATAGAAAACTTATAAAAAATATTTAAAAATTAAAGTTCTAAATTTTGTAAAAATATGAATTAATATCTGACAAGCTATTAAAATAACTGAAAACCAAATATAGCCTTTTGAAAAAAACCACACGTTTTATCTGAAAAAAATTAAGATTACATATTGTTTACACATACCTACCAACATTCAACTACTGAGTTACACTCTAGATTCATTTCACTAACCTGAGGTATCCTTTCAAATAAATTTTTTTAAAAATCAATCAGGATTCAGATTAAACACAATCCTTTTGGTTTATTAAAATAAGCTTTAAGATACCATGACAGACATGAACACATGTTGATGTAATGTATATCGTCTATTTACTATCGAAACCTCAAGTCTTCAAATTAAAAAATTTCAGGAACAATGAAAAACTAGAAACAGAACTGTATGACAGTTAAGAGATACGAGTTTAAAAATTCTGCAATAGGGGCTTTGAAATAAGTCTAGTAAGCAAATTTGTAACCAAATGTTAAAACCTTATAAACCAAAGAAATTGGACATGAGATTTTGGTAGTAAAATGACGGTTCATGTATTGAAAACTTGTAAAAATGTAAATTTTAACTTTATTTCTATAAAATAATATTTGTCTGAATGACATCTATACATAACTTTCCATTAGGAAAAATTCTATTTGATCGATGTATGAGTTTCAAATAATCATTTGAATGTATTCAAACAAATTATCACGAATGTAATAAGAGTCAATGCACAATGAAGTTCTTTGCTACATGATAGTTAAGATGAATGGATTTATGACAATGTAACATTGTGGATCTAGAATATAATATAATAGTAAACTAATGCGTTATTGCAAATGAAAATAAAAGTTGAGTAAGAATAAATATCAGTTCAAAGCCTATATTTGAAGACTAAGAAGATTTTTTTGCATCTTCCGTTGACTCCTTCATTTCATTTTTCTTCTGTCTCTTAGCTTGGATATCAGCTAAAGTCTGCTCTATGGATCTTTGGTCTTTCTTTTGATCACTAGGAACTAAACAAAATCCATAATTCAAATAAGTTTAATTCTTGAATAAAAGAAGTAGCAAATAAAATGATTTTTATCAATTTAAATATAAATAAAATTTTAATTTGTTAAAACTCTGAGACACGATTTTAAAGAAAAACAAAACCCAAGTTGCACAGAATTGTTTATTCATTTATTCAGCTTCAAAATTAGTATAAAACATCAAACATGCTTTTTATAAAACGATTTATTCACTCATAATAAATTTTTACGAAAAAAAAATTTACCGTTATGAGACAAATTCACTGCACCACAAATTCGCCAAACTTAATCACAACAGTGTAAATAACTTACTAATGCATTTTGACATGTGTCAATTTTTGTTTTCAGTTATTCACACATTTAATGTTAGTTCATAGCATTGCCAACTCATTGAAAAACTAAATAAAATATTAAATTGTATGACTGAGTAATTTCAACTTTTTGAGGTGGGTTAAAAAATATCCCACCATGCATAAAAAGCTAAGCAAAAGGTGGGACAGTTTTTAACCCAAAAGAGTTAAAACTCATCCTAAAAAAATTTGAAGTATTTGGTCCTTTAAACAAATCGATCAGCGATTTTCAACTTTTCTCATCGCACTGCATACAAACTATAATTACTAAAATTCTGTGGCACACCAAAAATACTTTTGTTGCTGACCTGACGAAAATAAGATAGGTATAATTTTGCCTGATTTGTAAATAAATTATCAATCCTTTTTGCTCCAGAGTGGATTTTAAAAAATCTTTTTGAGACAATTTATACTCGAATAAAAAAGAATACATAAAATTTTCTAAGCAGGAATTACTTGATTAACACACTTGTCAAAAGTTCAAAACTGAAATATTGGAAGTAATTAATTTTACACAATTACACACTCCTTCACCATCAGTACGGCACACTGGTTGAATACACCTGGGAAAAGTTGCATTCTTTCTCATTAAGTAATATAATATTTACATTTCATTATACTCCATGTAGATTTCATAATGAAATAAATATTAAACACATTTCACTGCAAACATCCAAAAATTGATTACCATTTTTAAAACCGAAGTTAAAAAAATTTGAGTAAATATACATTTCATCAATGTACTTGTTTATCTTCTTTAATCCTAATACAAGGTAAAGTATAACTTACCAAAACCAAACTGTTTATTGGGTGTGGCTATCCTGGCAGCAGCCTTTCCTGCATCACGACCTAACAGCTTCTCGTATTTCACAGCATAATTATTGCTAGGGTCAATTTCAATTTTTCTTTTTCTGCTCTCTACAATCTCTTCGGCCTTATCTCTCTCCTGCACAAACAAAAGATGCAGAATATTAATATCTATTCTTATCTAATGTAGATGTCATGCATTTGAATTCAAGCCCATTAAAAAAACTTAACATCATTGGAATGGAGGAGTCTTGAAATGCAGCAATGATTTATGAAACGGGACTGTGATTTGATGTAAAGTTTGTGAGCAGTTTGGAATCTGAATTTACAATGGTTTAAATCAGTGATGTTTTTGAAAAGGTTGGAATTTATATATTTTGGTGTGCATAGTAAAAACCTCCCTTCAAGCGACTTTCTATTAAAACTGTTTATGGAAAGAATAAATTTGAGGCAATAGAAGATTTAAAGGAAACCTTCAGAATGTAACATGTTTTTGAAATTTCTGAAAGCTTAGTGATAGCACAAACAGAACAAAGTAATAAAGCAACCAATAGCATTAGTTACATTTTAAACTAAAGGGATGTAGGTAGGTATTTTAATTAATGTCGCACTGGAGCAACACAATGGGCTATTTTTAAACTAGAGTAAAACAATTTATTCAGACATTTTAATTGTAGAAAAGTTCATTGCCAAATTTTAAAAATTTATAATTAAAATAGGGTGGCACAACAGAAATTAAGACAACTTTCATGGCTCTAATTTTAATACCCAACTTAATTTTTTTAAATTTAATTTAATTTTTTACATAGAGATGTAAATTTCTTGGTAATAATCTTTCGGATAGAAGGAAAGAAATCAAGAATTTTCTTCAAAAAGCATAAAAAATAAAATGACATGCAATACATTTTTTAATCAATAAATAAATACACAAATGAAAAAGTTTAAAATATAGTACTTCTTAGGCCAACATTAGAAATAAAGAAAAAGGTAAACATTTATATTACTTTTGTCTGCCCATTTCAAGTTTTGCTTGAAGTGTGAATTATTTATTTCTTTGACAATATGCAGTTATTTTCAAGTTCACTAGAAGTTTGTTTTTAATATTTCCCAAACCAGTAAATTAAATGTGTGCTGCACAATTATATGCAGAAATATGGGGGAATGTATTGCTTACCATATCTCTCGATTTCAGTGTCAGCCACATCAATATATGAAAAAATATCTTGATTTTAGAAAACTAACAATTATAATTTTTATAAAATACAGAGCTTATATATATGGTGATTGATATATAAAATAAGCTTCAGGTTCATTTCTGCAATCAATAAATTGAAATTTTAATTTTATCTAAATTTTAATGTTTGAAGAATATTAGAATATTTTCGTTCTTGATGAACTTTATCTAACTCTAATTCTACGTAACATTTGATGACTAAACAATTTTATATATTGGTCCAGAATGTCATTAATTGGCTAGAAGTCATGCAGAGAAGATTACAGGTTACTGAATGTTTTTATTGATATAGTTAAGGTTAAATTTAAATTTGATTACACACTATCTCAATATGAACACATTTAATGGTAAAGGTATTTGAAAAAGAAACTAAACAGAACCGAAAAGGCAAAAATTATAAAATTTAAATATGGTATCAATTATGTTCACTCGATTTGTCTTGTTACTACACTCTACATCATGGAATAATGGCCATTTTTATATGGGTGGTCTAAAATTTAAATTTACCTAATTTTTAACCAAATTAAATCAAAATTTAAATGGAACTTAAGATTCTGATTACAGAGGAATTTAATACACCTCATACATTTAATACTTACAAGCTTCAATAATCCGAATTGATAGTTGAGTCAAAATATTTTATTTGCATCTCAAATAGTATTGAAATAATGGGCACAGGCAGAAAATCGTGTGTGATATATGATAAATTATTACACTTATGACAAGGCACTCACAATTTACAATTCTGTAACTTTAAAAGTTTGGAGAACAACCTTCCTTGCAAAAACTTATATTCACAATCAGACATAGTGTACTTTAAAAAAGCATTGGGCCATCCGGAAAGTTCTGTGGTTTTTCAAATCGAAGCATGCTTTCTTATTACTATTTTGCTACCGCTGATAAGGAGTGACCTTGATTGAAGGAGATGTGTAAATTCGGTCTTTTCTGCTTTCACTGCATAATTCTAGCTTGTGTTGTGGCACAACTTTTGTTTCACTGCAGTGCTAAGAATGGAGAACCCAAAAGTTCATTTTCGTCATATTATGCTCTTTTATTTTAAGAAAGGAAGAAATGCTAGTCAGACTGCTCGTAAAATTTGTGCTGTATATGGACAAAGTGCTGTTTCTGATGACACAGTTCGAAGGTGGTTTGATAAATTTAAGCACGGAAATTTCAGCCTTGAAGATGACGCCCGCTCTGGACGACCATCCTATGTAAACAAGGACCTATTAAAAGATGCCATCGCTGAAAATCCATGTTACACAGTCCAGGAACTATCACACAGACTAAATATTCCAAAAAGTACAGTTCATTATTATCTGAAGAATGGGTATGTAAGCCGCTACGATGTATGGGTACCTCATACTTTAAAACAGAATATGCTTGTTCGAATTTCGGCATGTGATTCTTTGCTGAAACGAAATGAAGAAGCTCCTTTTTGAAATGACTCAGTACTGGAGATGAGAAGTGGATACTATACAATAATGTTACAAGAAAAAGATCATGGGGTAAGCCAAACGAACCACTCCAACTAACACCGAGAGGGGGGGCTGCATCCCAAAAAAGTAATGCTTCATGTATGGTGGGACTACAAAGGAATTGTTCATCATTAATTGTTGCCACAAAATCAGACAATAAATTTGGAAATATACTGTTCTCAAATGGCAATATTAAAAGCAGAAATCGAAGCAAAGCGGCCAGAACTGACCAATCGTCGAGGTGTTGTCTTCCAGCATGACAATGAATGTCAGACAGACTTATTGAGTATGGCTGAGATGTCTGAGACATATTATTGAGTATGGCTGAGACAGACTTATTGAGTATTGTGTCATCCCCATATACACCAGACCTTGCCCCTTCAGATTTTCACCTCTTCAGGTAATTTCAAAATTCTTTGAACGGCCTGGAGTTCAATTCTTTGGAGACTATCAAACAGCACCTCGATAACTTCTTTACAAATAAGCCTAATGACTTTTTTAAAAAAGGAATTTTCCAGCTGCCAGAAAGATGGCAATAAGTCATAGAACAAAATGGTGCTTATGTGATTCAATAACATTTTCTTAAGTTTTTGTTCATTGGTATTTAGCATAAAAAACTCGCAGAACTTTCCGGGTGACCCAATATTACACCATGGCTGATACATTTTAGATAGGTTGATACATAGCAATAAATTTTACTGCAATTTTTACTTCCAAATTTATAGATTGGGTTGGTTTTTATGGTGCAAGGGCCATATTTGACCAAGCTGAGTCAAACACAAGATAGACAACATTAAGAGATAACACAAACATACACAATTCGAATTTTTGAAATTCTTCAGGTATTCTCGGGATCTTCCCAAGTATCAGCCAACATTTTTAACTTCATAGTTTTTTACAGGGTTTGGTACAGATTTTTTGAAAACATAAATTAAGCCCTTTTCACTTTTCAGCAGCTATCAACAATGCCAAGTAAGCAGATGGTTTCTAAATGCATATTTAACTACAAAATAGTTGGTTTTGGCCAAGGGTAAATGTAGCACAGGGATGGGTAAATGTAGCACAGGGATAGGCAAACGTTTTAAGAAACAGAAATAAAATGTTAGGCCAACCAGATAGTTCTATAAAAGGTTATATTTTAATTTTAACTTTCCAAGTGGTTTCGACATGATATTTCGTTCATCAAGATCTGAACCAATTTTGCTAATGATGAGATACCTCGTTATCAAGACATTGAACATTTTTAATGATTACAAGATTAAGATGTGTCAATTTTGCTAATGACAAGGTACCTCGTCCAACAGGAGGGTTAATCGGCAACTGCCAGGAGAGTTAAGAGGTGTGGAATAATGCATTATTTTGACATTACAATGCTGTACCAGAATGTATCTATCAAAGCAAGGTTGTATGAGGGTTGCAAAAGATTTTCCAAAAGTTTGTTATTCTCTAGCTACAATCAAGGAGCTTTTAATCTTAGAAGTTATGAGGCTCAGTTTTTGTTCCTAAGACTGAATGTTTAGTTTCATAGGAAGAGTGAGATATTTTTTTTAAACATGGAACAAATTGATGTATTAGGAGAAAGTAATTATTTCTCACTCGGAGTTTGACATGTATAGCATGTTACAACAGATCTGGAAAAAATGAACCAAAACAGAATTTGGATAAGATAAGATATGAATTTTTTATGACATTCTAAAAAGTAAATACTTATCAAGGGCTTTTTCTTGAAAACCAAAACTAAGAACTTTTAAAGAGTACAAACCCTGATTTAAAATAAAAGATGCCTTACATTTATAAAAACATACCATATATAGGAGAGAAAATTTCCACATTTCAATTACAGTACATACATGTTAGGCTTTCACAAAACAATAAACTCAATTATTCCAATATTACACTTACATGGATGATTTGAGATTGCAATTAATCCGGAGATGCAAAATTAAACTGTATTATATTTTTTAGGAAAAGTAGTTCTTATTCTCAGTGTAACTACAGAAACACATTGATATAATTTCTAATTTTTAATCCATTGCTAACATCAAAAGTTTTTGCGATTTAATTGTATCTGATAGTAATATTTATTTAGACACATATGGACCTATCCTGGGAGGACAAGTTTAAAAATGTTCATTATAAACGAAAATCAATTAGCAGCCATTTTAGTTCAGAGATTTAAAAGTAGATTACCTTAAGTAGAGCTATTTCTTTAGCTCTCACTGGATCCCATTCTTCACCGTTTCTATATGCAGCTAGTTCTTCTTCTGAAGGAGCAAATTCCTATTATGAAAGAAACAAACATATAGTATAAATGAAATATATAGACATTTAATAAAAATGTACATTCATGTGTTTGTTAAGCCTAAAACCTTTCCTTTTTTATTCAGCTTAAATCCTTTAGTAGATTTAGTATGCAGAGCTGAACTACATGTTTCTTCCAAACCCAAAGGTTGTTTGGATTTTGTCCGACAGTAGCAGCTCCACCCAACATTTATCTAATTGGCGCAGTGTGGAAGATAGAACTGGCATAGTGATCCTTAACAAGCTCAAGCATGTCTCATCCTTCTGTGAGGTGCACCTACAGTAGATCCCTTCACACATGGACCTCAGGGGAAACAAAGTAGAGGATGATTTGGCGAAGGAGGGTGTCGATGAACCATTGTCCGATACCCACTCGTTGACGTTTCTTGAGCTTTCCTCTATTAGAAAAATCTTGATAAGAAGGTATGGATCGTTCACCCGCTACACTCTTGGTATCGTTAGGAAAATCTCTTTGGTCTCAATTGCGACAGACACATTCAGACAGTGCTCTCCTGCTTTTTCAGTGGCCGTCTGAGGTGTCTCACATTTTGCTGTGGTTGCAAGATACATCCTGTTCACCTTAAATGTCAGTCTGACCAGGCCTCCCCAGCACACATTCTCAAATGCCTGGGGTTGTCCTGAGACGACCTCTTTTGAGTTTGTGCGTGTGATTAGACATGTCGATTTGGTCTAGCTGGAGCTAGACGTGAAGATTAACAAAAGATTTAGCAAGATTTCAAAAGAAATAAAAAAATTGGGACAAACATCTGATGGTCATTTTTCAAAAATGAATTGAAAAATGTTTCAACCACTAGAAGTCTAGCTCTAATGAATTAGTTGAGTCACATGGTTTTGAACAAGTCTTTAAATTAGGGGAGTAAACAAATGTTTCTACAACTGGCAACACTAGCATGTATTGTCGTTCTGTTTATCATTCAGTGCTGAAAGCATTAGCCTTGATAATGAGCTGGCAGGTGGAAAACATTGACAAGCAATTGCCATTAATTCTTTTGTGTATGGCAGCCTTTTACTAACATGCTTTCACACCTTTTAAAAAATTCACTGACCCAAGGTTAACTGCCATCTCTTCAGAGTAGCACTATATGTTGACTCAGAAAGAGTCTATTTTGAAAAGAACAGGTTTGAACTAAATATGCAAAGTAATTTTATTTTCTGATGTCCTTGTATACATAGCAGTAGATTTAAAATATGAGCAAGGATTAATAATTCAGTAAAAACATGTTTTATTTTTGTATGAGTTAGCTCCAATCATTGATACATGCAGGAAAAGCAAATAATTTCGATACCATCTGGTATGTATTTTCATCTAGCTTTTAAATGTTAAAAATAACTTTTCTAGTTACTAATAGAAATTTAATTTTAAAAAATTAAAATCATGCAAAAAAACACTTACTTTTTTGAAAATCATAACATATCTATCTATCTCTTCTTCGCCAAAGGCATAGGCACATAGACCAGCAATATCAGCTACATCACGTCTACAAAAATGAAAAATGCCATGCATCTTTAGTGTCTAAAAAATGATTTTGAATTTTGCAAAAACTTCACGAATACTAAATTATAAAGATAAAAGACAGCATCTAAAAAAGAAACTTCAACACACTACTAAGTTTTGAGAGTCACAATTCAGTACAGAAGTTAAGGAAACAAAATAAATCCTTTAAAAGTAATGTTTATATATTGTTGCTCTCTTTAGTTTTAAGCCTTTTAGCAGTTATATGTATTCTCAAAAATCAGTAAAATCAATTAGCAATGTTATAAAACAGGTTCACATTAAAAATGCTTACATGATATTGCGATAGACTTTGTCCATGGGAGAGAATTTATGTTTTTGCCTGGTTGAATCTTGAATGAATTCATTTATTTCTTTCTCAACCTATAAAAATATAAGAAAAAAATTATTTATATAAAACATATTCTCTTTTGGCTGGTTGAGTTTCTTACTGTTCAAAGGTCACATTTGACCATTCTGCACCAAATACAATTCAGGCAACATGAATAGATAAACACAGAATGAAAGTTTTACTGACACAAGAGACAAATACACAGGAGGAATTGAACTGTGCTGCGCTTACAACTCACAGGTTGCTAGCACTGTGGCTTTCACACTTTTGGTACAATATCTTAAGTGCAGTTCAAGATAACATTACTTGAAAGGACTCGTTTGTGGTTAATTTAATTTTCATGCATTTTTAAAATATTATTTTGAAGTGATGAATTTTTTAATATGATATATATAAGGGATATTGGAACAAATCTCAAATTTTTACTAAATGGAGGATTCTTGCAACACTGGAAACAAAATCACAACCATGAGAATGACTATAAATCTGATTTCCAGAATTTTAATTTGTTATCCCTGTGATGGGGGTTTAGCCTCCACTATTAAATTATTGGATGGTAAGGAATTCAGGACCCTAAGAGTTGGCACCTGTATGACAAATTGAAATTAGCACCAGACATAACAATCTTAGTTCATCAGACTGAAGAAAAAGTACAGTGAAACTTCAACGAACCGTCACTCTTTTAACCGTCAGTCCGTTATTAAAAGTTATTAATAAAAACACACGGACATACATACCGTACTCTATGTACAGTATGTTTACGGCGTTGGAAGAACCAGTGAATGACATTAAATGCGATGCTGAAAAAATAGAACATGTTTCAAAAATGCAAAACATCGATGGAGATCCAAAGACTCGTAAAACCATGAAATCAGCAAAATATGACCAACTAGACACTGTTATGCGCATCAATGGTTTATACAAGCACGGAGTCAAGGAATCCCACTTTCAGGCCCCGTAATAACGGCCAAGGTGGTAGAAATTAACAAAATACTTGACAGAGATCCTAATTTTAAAGCAAGCATAGGATGGCTTGATAAGTTTAAGTGCCATGGAAACTAGACATTAGTGGGAAAAACTTAGTGCAAATAGGTGGGTTGTTGCTTAAGGTTTCTTTCGTTATCCGTCTATACAATTATTTCACTTAATTGCATCTGACAGGAAGATCAATGTCCTACTGATAAATCAGTATCCCCCTTAAAATTTTATATACTACCAAATATTCCTAATTTCATGAAATGTATAAAAACAACACAAATAATTCCTTTTATTTGTTATAAATTCATCATATACATGGCATTAGAGATAGGTAATATTGTCAGTACGTCAAGGACAGAAATCTGGTTTTTCTTTACTGTTTTCATCTAAATATATTTTTTAAACTATTATCAATATTCTATATTATGTCAGAAGCAGACAGAGTGATAACATAAACAATCTAAATTGACACATTCGAGGTAACACAATTAGTATAAAACTTTAAATAAATAAGTATTGATATCAATACTTATATATACTTGCTGAATACCAATTACTCCAAAATTTTTTACAAGGGTATTATAAATAATATTGGCAATAACTTTGTATTTCAACGTATGCGCACCAGATGGCGCTGAGCTGATAATAGACAGTCACGTGAAGGCATGTGCGGTGACAGGTGATTTTGACTCAATAATATTTTGAGGTGGCTTGACGTTGCCATAACAATATGTTTACAAAGCAGGAACAACATTCTTGGATAAAAATCGAAGTTGCATTAGGCCATAATGCGCACCACTGTTATCAGAGCCTGCGGAATGCATGTGGCGATGCTACGTTGCCATACCGTATGATGGGTGAAAATGTTTCATGAAGGAAGGGATGTCATTCAGGATCAACATCGTTCCGGACGACCCCAGGTTGACAACGAAACAATTCAGCTCGTCGCTGGTTTGTTGGAAGCTGATCGACGATGCACTTCTCGAGAATTAGCCGCTGAGATAGGCAAATGCCAAAAAACTGTGCTGCACATTCTGCAAGACATCCTGGGATATAGCAAGATTGCAGCGTGATGGATACCCCATATGTTGTCCGATGTGCAACGTTGGCACCGTTATGCACTTGCAAGGACCTTTTGAACCGATACCGAAGGGAAGGTGACAGTTTCATTTGACGGATCGTCACAATGGATGAAACGTGGGTTCACTCCTACGAACCACGTTTGAAATGACAATCCAATGAATGGAGATATCCTGGTTCGCCACATCCACAGAAGGTGCGCCCAGCGGTGTATCATCTGAAGGTGATGTTCATTGTTGCATATGACATTGACGGAGTGATATTGCACCATGTTGTACTTCCGGGACAGACAGTTAATGCTGCCTACTACTGTGAATTCCTGAGACATCATCTGCGTCCAGCACTCTGGAGAAAGCGACACCACTTGTTGCCTTCGAATCCAATCATCCTCCATGACAATGCACGATGTCACGGATCTCCTGCGACGGTGGGAGGTACTGGAACATCCACCATACTCACCGGATATGAGTCCGTGTAACTATGATCTCTTCGCCAAAATGAAAGAACCACTACGAGGGATCCATTTCAACAGTAGGGAGGAGATTATCCATGCTGTATGGCGATCGTTGCGGGACATCAACAGAAGTGGATGTGCTGATGGTATACGGCGCCTTACTGTCATTTGGCAGAAGGTGGTAGACATGAGAGGTGATTATATTGAAGGAATGTAAGTGTTTTTAACTATGATAATAAAGGCATTTCAGATTTATCGATGTGTTGCCACTACTTTGTATCCATTCCTTGTAAAAGTACAGCTTTTAGTTATTTCAGGCAGAATCATAGAAATGAAAGATAAAATTGGCAATAATCACAAACGTAACTTGAATCTGTCCAGTGATTTATTATATTTCTCTCATAAAACTAAATTCTAATACTTTTGAAAATATGCATTTACCTTTTCGCGAAATCTGTTGAGCTTGGCTTTCAGTGCAACTTGTTGTTTTTCAAGAATTTTTTTCTGTTCTACAATAAAGTACAAATTATTAACACAAAAGTACCAAAGAAAATTCACATATGAAATAAAAATACTAAACATTTGATACAGCTTTGATATGCTTTTGGTGCATTTTTATAACGAGTTGTGGCAGGCAAAGGAAACCAAGCTTTATTAGGATTGTGGGAACCTTGCGAAGTTAAAATTTTCATTTCAGAATATTTTTTAATGTTCTTTTCATTTCCTTTTTACTGTCCTTTGATTTCATTGGTCCTTCAAATTTTTTTTTACAATTTTTCCCTTATAACGGCCTTTGATTTCATTGGTCCTTTTGAATTTTGCTCTAATCATTTTCCGTTTTCTGTAAATTTGGAGAATTTAAACTTTCAGTTTGTATTTTAGATATGGAACAGTACAGTTGCATCAGATTGGGATTAATTAAACAGTATTTTTTGTGCACGAAATACAATGTTCTGTGTGAGGAAAAAAGATCGTATCAATAAATTTTTAGAACTTATTAGTGCTTTTGTTTGGGAGTTTAAAGTAGTCAAAAAACTTTAAAAACAATAATCAGTTGCGTGGATATTTTTCTTCTATTTTTAAAATGATTTTATTTAATTTCTTAATTATTTTTCTAATAATAGCTAATTCGCTAAGCCTAAAACAGTGCTTTTTTGAAAGATTTTGTTTACTTGGTATCTTGTAAGGAAGGTGATTCAAACTAACTTTATTACAACTTTTAATGCTTGACAGAATTTTTATCTAAAAGTTCGGAACAGTGATTGGACCAGCAATTGACTACTATATACTTCTCAAATAAAACTAAAAAAGTTAGTACAAATATTTTAACAATCACCAGTATAGTTCAAATATAGCTAGGCCAAACATTTTTCTTACATTATTCCGTACAGCTGAATTATACGCCTCGTTTGGTGGCAACGCTCTTGGTGAGCTTTTAGTAGCGAGTTATGGCAGGTGAAGGGAACCCATCTTTATTAGTGTTATTCCCGTTTTTATGGCAACCTTGGCAAGCGGAAAGTTTAAAGTTTCATTTAGAATATTTTAGAATGTTCTTTTCATTTCCTTTAAATTGTCCTTTGATTTCATTGGTTCTTTAAAATATTTTTTCCCAATTCTTTTCCATTTAATGTATGGAAGAATTCTAACGTTCAGTTTGATTTTAGTCATGGTCCAGTGCAGTCACATCGGATTGTGTTGTTTCTTGCTATCGCCAAAAAACGAGTTATAAGAGTGTTGCCACCAAATAAGGCATACGATACAGCTATACCCATTATTCTAAGTAAAACTATTAAGAAAAAATATTAAATGAATATACAAGTAATGACAAAGGTTACTAACAATAGTAAACAAGTTAAAATATACAACAAATTAATATTAAATAAATGAATGAATGTTGCAATAAAATTAAAGAGTTCTTTGGCAGTAATTATAACAGAAACTAAAATCAATGCAATCTCCCATCACTTTCTCCAAAACACGCCCAAACGTAGTCAACATCTTCATCGTCTTGCCACTCTTACATTTGAATAAATCAGACTTTTCACATTTCTCACTAAACCTTTGAGACTGCTGACAATCTATAAATAGCATTTGAGTAATTGATCACCTCTTTTGGTAATTCACCACTTGGTTGAAAATTGGATACAGGCTCATTTTTCACATTTAATTTTCCCCAAACAATTGTGAAACACTTAGTCGTCATGAAATATCTAAGTTCAAATTTAAAATGAAAATTTTCCTCAGGTTTGATCAATTACTGAATTACATGCAGTTTTGCTTCACCAGTGGATTGACCAATGTTTATGACATAAAATTAGTTTAGATATGAAATACTAAGCATATCAAAATTAGATACTTATTTGGTACAGCTGCAGTCTCTGCCGCACGGGGTGGCAACGCGTTTTTTTTTGGCGCACTTTTTATGTCGCCATGGAAATCTACCAACATTGAATATATACTGCATACGTATGGATGAAATATGTAAATCTGAATGAAACAACATTTGACTAGAAAAACACTGCAAATATGGATTAAATATATGGACTTTTGGCATAGTTATAAGCGACTCATGCCGGTGAGGGTAACCCATTTTTTTCTCGAATTTCCAACAGTGAATCTATACTGTTCATTCTCCACATATGGAAATACAACCTGATGCAATAGCCTGAAAAAAAAATAACCTCTCTCCACCGTGTCCAAACTAAAAAGAACAATTAATGCTGGACATAACTGGACGCCGGCAAGGTTGCCATAAAAACAGGTTAACCCTAACCATGTGAAAATTTGAGAAAAAAATGGGTTACCATCAGCCGGCATGAGTCACTTAAAACTACGCCAAAAGCCGCGCCAAAACGCGTAGCCACCCCGCGCGGCAGAGACTGCAGCTGTACCACTTATTTACTTCTATGTCAAATTTTAGTTCAAAATAAGAAATAGAAGTAAGATTGAAACATCACTTCTCAGAATAAGTCAACTATACTGTGATTTTATAGATACAAGTGATTTCACATCTCACTTCTTTTTATCAATAAAAATATAAACCAGTGAACTTCCGATTGGTTACCATTTATTCCAGTAGTCCATTGGATACAAGAATATCACTTTTATTTGTTGTAGAATAGACTAGTTTGCTTGTTTAAATGATAAATTTTAGAAAAAGATCAATTACTGCTTAGTGGATAAATAGACAAAAACAGAAGTGAAATTGAAAACCTCCAAAACAACGACTAATAACAATTAAGGTACAACGGTAGTATGGGACATTTTTTGGCAGGTTTTTCGGATTTATGCGGTTTCTGGCAACCCTCCTCACTTCCCCAATGTTCCACTGGCTCACATACACACAATGGGCAAACTGATTTTAAATTCTATTTGGCCTATGTTTAAAAAATCATGCAATGAACAGCAAATTGACTGTTTTTCAAAATTTTTGGAAGTAATAAGGGAAGTAAACTGGGAGGAATTCAAAATTACGGTTTAACATGATTTTTTAAAAACTTTCTGCCGATATTTGATTTCTAAAGCATTTGTGTGGATGTTTTGAATTTTGTAATTTAAATGTTTTATTAATGTTATTTTATTATCAAGATTGATGGTTAGTGGATTGAAAACCTCTAAAACAACGACTAATAACAATTAAGGTACAAAGGTAGTATGGAACATTTTTTGGCACGGTTTTATATAGCAGATTTTTACGGATTTATGCGGTTTCTGGTAACCCTCCTCAAGAGATATATTTAATCCAGATTTGTTTTAGTCAAAATGTCTTATTCAATCAAGATTTATATATTTTGTATTTTATGTTAATATACTATATGTTGTTTTATTTTTAATATTTAAAATTATATGTTGTGTTTATTAATTAATCAAATTTAATATTTAATCAAGGCGAATGTGCAATGTTTTGGCCCTTGGCGACCATTTTGGTCGCCAAGGAAAAAACACGACAAATGTCCTTTTACTACCGCTGTTCCACAGCTAAAGAACAAAAAAGATCGTCGATGACCATTTCGGTGGAGCAAGACGTCCACCGATCGTGATAAGAAGTGATGGTGGACATCTTGCAAAACCGAAATGGCCACTGACGATTTCCATTGTTTCAAAATAGTTATTCGTTTTGAGGGCTTTTCAATTTTTAATAACGGTTCGTGGACAGCAACAGCCTGGTTCAACCCAATACTTATGTAGGAGACAATTATGCCTTTTCCCTGGTGTTTAGCTCAGTTATTTCTATAAATTAGACAAGTTTAATTAGACGATTGTGTTAAAAACCACTTTATTGCACTTGCACCCTCGATTGCTAGACCTTTTTATCAAATTTGAATATGCTCAAATTTTTAAATACATACATTTTAAGGAACTAAGCACATAATTACACAACACGAAAAGTATGTTAACCATCAAAATTTTATTGAGAAAAACTTACTTTGTAACAATTTACTACTCTCCGTTGAAAATGATGGAGGTTTTTGCATAGTACTTAATATACTCCCCAGTAAATCACTCATGACTGATTCAGTTTTTGGAACAATTTCAGAAAAACACGCAGTGACTTTTCAAAAGAATCTCAAAAACAAATTTACTGTTTACAATCAGAAGTGGAAGACAATCCTAAATTACTCACAGATAAAGTTACAGTTAATTTTTTACGAGGATTCTTGGCGAGTTTCTTCATGACCCAAAAATAGACGAAGAATTCGATTTGGTGTCATTACGTCCTTCAAATAGAAGTAAACAAGCGTGTTCTTAAATTCAAGCTTCATAAATGCGCATGACATAATTTACAAGTACAATATACTGTTTATTTTCCATTTAGGAAATATTTTTCAACAAATTATGACGTATTTGACAAGAAATCAAAGGTATATTTCTAAAACGGTTACAAAACTTTATGTGGCATATTCTGGAGATGCTAGTAATTCCATCGTGACGAGCTCATATCACGTGGTATTGTTAAAATCGCAATCCACCAATAAGGTATGGTATGGTATTTTAATCAACGTCTCACTGGAACAACACACCGGGCTATTGGTGACTGTCCGGGATCAATCTTAAAGGGAAAGATCTGAGGACTACACCACGTAATTTTGGTATTGGTATTTTTGGTATTTTCAATTAACGTCACACTGGAGCAACACAATGGGCTATTGGTGACGGTCCGGGATCAATCCCAGAGGGAAAGATCCGAGGACAACACCACGTAATTTTGAACCACGGTCAGATGACGAGACCCACCAATAAGGAAATAAAAATTGAGGAGCAAAATAAAACTGATACGAGATGACAATTACTCTCATCTAAAATATTCATTTTCAATTTTTTTCCAACAGGTTCTATATTTACCTTTTGGTTGGGGTGTTATGTTGCTTCAGTGTGACGTTAATTAAAATACCATACCATACCTTTTGGTTGGGGGTAGCTGAATTAACGTCACACTAAATCAACACAACGGGCTATTGGCGACGGTCCGGGATCAATCCCGAGGGGAAAGAACTGAGGACAACACCTCGTATTTTTGAACCACGGTCAAATGACGAGTTAACACCTAGCTTACACTTTTTAGATATTTCCAAATTTATATAGTAGTGGTCCCATATCATTCAAGGCTAGATTTACAGAACGTCTCGTTTTTAAAAGAGCCTTTCGAGTTTATTCCGGTCAGTGAAAAAAAACAAGATATTTTCCGGTCTTTTGAACTAGGTCAGAGCTCCATACTTAATTTGATTCTTGAGAATCAAGCCAAGATGTTACACTATGAACTTGGTAAAGTCTATTCAGCTCATAAATTTTCAATAACGGAATAACGTTTTTAAATTTTAATTCATAGTTACGTTTCTGAAACATAAATTTAGTTAAAAATCCATTTTCTTTTTATACTTTAATAAAATCAATAATTATATATTTCTTGTAAATTTATAATTGTATAATTTATTAGTTAAAATTTTTAAAGAAGCCCCACTACCCTGACGAAAAATTTCTAAAGAACTCTATAAACATGTCTATAGAATGTGGTCTATAGAATATTATAGAATCACGGCTCGTTTTTCTATAAGCTTTTTAAAGTAACCTCTAGAAAATTGGAGCAACAACAGTGATGGCGCGTGAGTTTTTTTTACACTACCTTTTCCCTGTATTTTAAACAGCTGCTCGAAAATATATAAGAAAAAAATGTGGAAGAGGAAATATTTTTAGCCATTTGAGAACTATGAAATTCTTAAAATGAGATGAAATGCTCATCTTCGATTTCGAACTTTCGTCACTTTTCTAGCTCACTGCACCAATCGTCACCCAGTACTCTATACACCGAAAGAGTTTTTTTACACAATAAAAAATATTTTCCTCAAAAGTAAACACATGCACAGGTGTTCGCTTATAAACAATAAAAATTATATAGAAAAGGAACTTATACCATTGAGTTATCTATAAAAACACAAATTGTAACAGGCACTCGATGAGACAAGAAACTTTGCTCACAGGATGCATACGGACACCGTCAGCAAATTGAATGTATAGAATGCTTCAATTGATTCTCTGGGATTGACTATTAACTTTTTTTAGCAAAGCGCGACCAAAATGACCTGTCAATAGAATTATAGGACAGGTTTTAAACTTAGTCGTCACTGTAAAGATATTTTCTGGTTCAATTTGCAGTTCCTTGCTTCGTTACAACAATATTTTTATGTTCTCTTAGGACAAATGTAATTAACAGAATAGGTTTTCAATTTAGTTTTCATTCCGATGAAACGTTATAAATTACATTTTAGCTTGTGAGAAGCATTTTCTGTCAAGTAAAATATAGGTGGCGGTAGTGTTTCTGCAGCAATACGTGTTTCCTGTACGTATTCTGAACGTGACGTCAGTTGGCTTGCTTTTCGAATACGAATTCAGCTTGTCGCCACTAAAAATTCCAAAGAATGAATTCTGAATATGTGATAGTTGATTGGTTAACACCAATTAGATTACGGCCAAAACGGCGATAAACTACATTTTAGGGTAATCCTGATTCATATCATTCGAGAGCATTCGGACAGCAGATCCTTATAGACCGTCTGGTTTGCTGTGCCCACTGAAAATTGCTCATTGTAATTTTTAAGAGAAAATTAAATTTATCAAATAGAAAATAAAACATTTTATGTATGATATTTACTAACTTAACGTTGAAAATACCTCCTTAAAGGGCGGATTCATTAACAAGTTTTGGATTTATTCAACTGCAGTGTTTCGATATCATAACAGTTATATGTTATAATCCTTCTGGTACCCCAAGAAGTTCACTAGAGTTCAAAACTATTGGAACCCGAACAAGGAGAAAGCATTCCCGTTCTAAAATGAAGCCGAACTGATATTCTAATGTCTTCTGATTAGGCAGCCGCCATCATTAATGTCACAGGTGTAAAATATATCGAATGACCTATGTACACAAGTAAAAAATGCTCACTGACAGTGATTTCTAAAAAGTTTCATGAAAATCGGGTAATTGTTGGTTGAGATATGATCTGCTTACTGATCAAGCGGCCGCTATCTTGGATGACGTCCTATCCGGAAAGCGTCCAGGATGGCGGATATCCACCCAAGTCAAAAATGCTTACAAAGGCACCTAGATACTAAGCATTTTTGAATAAAAATCCTCCAAACTTGAACCTTCCTACAATACCAAAGCAAGATCCTAGACTAGTGCATCCACAATCAGATTTAATCGACGTTCTGATGTTTATCCTTTTCACAACTGCATAACACATTTTGCGGGTCGAAATTTTTCTCTTTTACTACTCAGGAAACATTTCGTTTTTCAAATACGTGTGTGCTCTTGATAACATATAGAGAAATAATTTTTGAGGGTACAGCGCTTGTGCAATCTTCTCTTGATAGACCATGTTCTGATCCATTTTTAGTTAGTTACATGAAGAGACAAACGCCATGTTAAATTTCTGATTCCAGTGCTCAAACATATTTCTTATGAACCAAATTTTATAAATCAAGTTCAACTCAAATTCAATAGCTTTGTATAAACAATCGTGTGCTGAGTTACAGGAGGTGGAATTAGTGATTATTATCGAACTCTTGTTTCTACTAGATCCTAGTTTGAGCAAAGTGCATTGAAATTATTCCCAAGATGGTTCAATATGGTTTTCTTTTGCATTGGGAATCTCACAGCTGTGGATTTTTATGTTGCTTCTTTCATTCTCTTTAATCTATATATAAGAATAGAGCGCTTGTAAATTGAATATTTTCGCCCCATTTCAAGTTATTTATCCTTTTCGGGTCATTCTAATTCAAAATCCGTGGTTTCCTCGTTTCGTGTGTGCACGTGTGTGCCAGTACTACGTGGAAACCGCTGGGTTTATTTTCATAAAACTTTTCATACTGTGAGTACTCGCATTCCTTTAGTGACTGAACTACGTTGCGTCACGTTTGCTGATACTGAAAAATATTGTTAGAAAAAATACGATTTAGAACTTTTCATATATTAAAAGTTTGTTGTTATAATGACGGGTCAAGGTTGCCTAATTTACGAATTGAAGCAATACTTAAGCAATTAATTATACCTCTTAGAAGTTTGTTGAAAACAATGATTTTCTTAAAAAAAAAAAGTGTTGTCAAGTCGATCTGCCTTTTTTTGAAAACTGATAATAGGTTACTTTTTCTTTGTCTGAACTAAAGACCTTCAACTTTAAAGCAAGTTCTTTTGTTCTTGTACGTGCAACTAAACGAAATTTTCAAGAAAAAATTTATTCCCTTTAAAAAACATTAGTTAGGAATATATTATCAATTTAATCTGCAATTCTTCCCTTAAAGATGGTGAAATTCGAAAATGTCGCATGCATGATGTAAGAGTGCCACAAGGTCAAAAAGTATTGATAGGGAAACTATGAGTGCTAGCTAATTCGCAGTAGATTCGTCATTTTTACGAATTGAGTTATGTTACAGGAAACGAACCATTCATAACAACCCTCCTCAAACTCAAATTGGTATCGTTATTTAGGCCTCGTCCTTGACCCAAAATTACTCTGGAACGCTCACATCACACGCGCTTTGCGTAATGCTGCAATCGCCAGAGCCAAATTGTATCAGCTTATCGCTCGAAGGAGCAGGCTCTCCCTTCAAAATAAACCACTCCTCTACAAAGCCATTATTCGGCCTACCCTAATATATGGATCCCAAATCTGGGCATCTACTAACACCAGAAATTGGAAAAAACTGCAGACCTTCCAGAACGTAATTTTACGTATGATTACTGGAGCCCCTTATTATGTCAGGAATGAAGTCATCCATTCGGACACAAAAATAAAGCCCATAGCTGAATTCCTACAGCACAGCTCTTTCACTTTTTTCCCAAAACTACCTCAGGTGCCAAACGAAGCACTACAATCCTTACCAGCATATGATCCCACGGTCAAAAGCTCACAAAAAAGACCTAGAGCTTTTCTGCAGCAACATCTGCAGACCTTTCCACGGAGACCCAAGCGTCAATGTGGAGTGTTTCGTTTGGACCCTGATGTCTTCGACTTCAATTCCAATAATTCCATCTCCCCTGCAAATTAATTGCAATATCCAAATTGAATGGACCGAGACTATGTCACTCCATAAGTTGAGTTTTTAAGAGACTCGACAGGATCCCTAATTGTACCACAAACATTAATAGTTTTTCTAATTTTAATCCCAAGGTTACTGGAATACTTCTAATATTATGTTTTTATTAATTTTCTTTGTTAATTCTCGTTCCAGTGATACCAAATAAGCCTAGACTTAATTGACCAACATAGATGAAGCTCACTTCGGATCGCGACCAGTGCTTGGAAGGGTATCCGACCTAGTTTCTGGGTTTTTGCACCGAAGCAGCGCCATCTATTGAGCAGCGGAAATATTTTTATGCTTTTTCCAGCACTTCTCATTTCTCCTTAAATTAACTTATGCAACTTAACTTGATGATTTTTATAGACTTATGACGGGGAGATAAGCTGCTCGCAGTAGGTGCTCCGTAAGTGGTATGTCCTGTCCTGTCAAACTCAAAATAGATTTTTGCGGTAGTCAACTTAGTGCCACATTTCATAGTTTTGTCATGCAACAGGGGTGTGATATATGTGAAATGTATTATGTGGATGGATATGCATGCATACGATTTGCGTCCAAAGTATGTAGTAAATATAAACATATCGAAAAGGTGTTAAAAAATTATTTTTCTCAACCTCAACGAAACCTCAACGATGTCATCATTTTTCTTTCAGAAAAATGGTTTTCAATCTGAAATTAACTGATTCAACCCGAGTAAGGTCAAATAAATCTGGTAACTCTGTACTCATTTGAATGATCAGAGAGGATTGCTAGAATAAAGCTGTAACTTTTGAGAGAGATTCCACTGAAACTAGAAATCCCTTGCATGCTTAACATGATATGCATTTTCTAAAAGCGTTTATCTTCATTTGTTTGTCTAAGAGTACACAGTGTCAAAACGTTCTTCACCAGATATGGTATTTTTCTCGTGGTCAAAATTGTCGAAAGCACCAATCGCTTATAAATGTCTTAAAATAATACGAAATCGGAGCTTCATTACTGTATTGCTTAACAACATACTTTGTAAGGTTATGAATTAGAGTGGTGGTGAAAAAAATAGGATTCACAGTATAGCAGACAGTTAAATCTGAGTAACCAAAACTTGTTTTCAATATTTTTCTTTTTTATTTCTTAAGTATTGATTCCCCTATCGTTATACAATACAGTGTTTTCCTCGTTCCTCGAGTTCATGTTATAACACACTACGTATTAATGTTAATATCTAAAATTTTGGTAATTTAAGTATTTTGAAACATTATTCATCCCTTGAACCTCTTTTATTATCATCTTAAGGGTCAAATCAGTATAAAAAGTGAAAGTTCTTTGAAAATTGTTCAAGCATCAACAGAGATCTTACACATTTCGTAATGGGCAGCCGCCATCTTTGAAGATGTCAAATGGTCAATGTGTCCTCACAAGTCAAAAGTTTTTAATAGGATTACTAGAAAGCATTTTTGAAAGGTTTCATGAAAATCCGCCAATTAGCTGAGATTAGCTTGCTAATTATTAATTAGCTAATTAATGCTAATTAATTAGCTTGCTAATAGACTTCCAGCTTGGATGACTACATATCCTGAAAACGTCTTGAATGCCGGATATGTCCACCCAAGTATAAATTGCTTGTTAAGACACCCCCTACTAAGCATTTGTGAAAAAACTATATCCATACCAAGCCTTCCTACAGAACTATAGTCAGATACAGGACAAATAAGCCAATTCGTATGAGCTTTCATCAAAAAATTACTCATTTAGCTTTGAAAATATTTATGCGTTTATGCAAGTTCAGCATTAGTACGATTTGAAGAGTTTAAACATACCTCCAATGATGTTTAGCTCCTTCATATTAAGAAAACTGTATTGTTGAAAATAAAATACATTCGTTCTGGTCTCTTGAAGAAGAATAAATTAGAGCTGAAGATGAATGAGAGGAAAATCAATTAACAAAAATAATTCATATTCTAAGATATATGATGGAAATATTCACGGTTCGAAAAGAAAACTGGAAAATCTATTTACTATTAACCAATCAATATAACCAATCAATATTAACCAATCAACCAAACCAATCTCAACTAGAATCTAGAAAGTTCCTTGGATTTGAGAAAGTCCTTTAAAAATGATTGAAAGAGTACGAAAATCTGAAGAATTGAGAAATTGTAAAGAATAATGGAATATCATTTAATGTAAGTGACTTTAAAACTATCATAATAAAATGTTTGAACGACCATAAAAAGTAGTAATTTGTTGTTCCTGTTTGTAGAAATTATAGATAATGCTGCTAAAATTGCTTTGTAGTTTCTGTTGATATTAATCTCCTTCTATTATTTTCTAAGAAATCAATCTCTATTCTTAGGTAGTTTTACATTTTCTCTTCCTGATTCAACCATAAAAGGTTATGAAATTCTAGATTTTATAGATAACTAATAATAGATGTTTCTAAATGAAATAAAATGAAAGCTTTAATATTTCGAAATTGACAATGTATTTAATATTTCACATATACACCCTGTGCCCCCTCCCATAAAAATGTAAAACACCTCGTAGACAGTGTTTGATT
Source organism: Meta bourneti (assembly GCA_933210815.1). Classification (NCBI taxonomy): domain Eukaryota; kingdom Metazoa; phylum Arthropoda; class Arachnida; order Araneae; family Tetragnathidae; genus Meta; species Meta bourneti. Next base: position 88,872,605 of record OW119929.1, read on the forward strand.
GGAATGAAACAGTATGCAAATCCTTATGCAAATTTTATGAATTATAGAAGATGTTAGTTGCTGTCGAATGCCATCTTTGAATTTTCTCTACTATAAAAATTGCTCGAATGAAGAGTGGTGGTTCGTTTTTTCCTCTCGACTGTACATGAAGAGACATACGCAGCCGACGATGTTAGGTAGACATTATTAGTTTACTGTCGAACAGCATACTACAGTCACTTCTAATGCAATGGTGTAGGGAACCATCACTTACCACAACCGATACCATCTAGCAGTAATACAAGATAGTTTGACAACACAGTTATACATCCAGCAGATCCTACAACCTGGTGTTTTGCCTTTCATGTCACTTGTCCAAGAAACTATTTACCAATACGATAACTCCTAACCACACAGCCTCTCCCAGGAGTCAGTCCGTGGTGTTGAAACCCTTTCTTAGCCAGCGAGATCCCCAGATCTATCTCCTATTGATCAGTCTGGTATATGCCAGGCCTTCAATCGTACCACTCCCCACATATAATCGTATCTTTCCCTTCGGGTTTGATACCGGACCGTCTCCAATAGCCCGTTGTGTTGCTCCAATGCGACATTAATTAAAATACCTTCTCATATCTGGAGTAGCAGATGCTGTATGACTGTCATGATTTGCCACATGGTAGCTTTCTTGACTCAATGCCACCACATGTATCTACATGTACCGACTTCATAACTTAATTATTAAAGACTTTTCTGATGTAATTATACAAAAAGAAAGAGTCGTCTACATTTGATATTATGATCATTTCTTTATCTCTTCATGTACATCACACATTCTGTTTCATTTCGATCGAACGCTGGCTTTGGGGCTTTTCGATCGTTTTGGCACAAAATGTACATACACTGCTGGCCACCGTAAATGCAACACCCTGAAGGAAGCATGCAAATAATATGAAATTTACAACATGCATTAGCGGAGGTGAGATATGCAAATGATTAGAATTTCAGCGCAGACGCACATCACGCGCGCCTGTGGCGCCACTTCAAAGCGCTATTTAAGGCTTGGAGATTTCGACGATTTCAAGTACGGCAATTGTGTTTTTCTTGTGGTTTTTTCAAAAAAAAGATCAATTATGCCTCGTAGAAAACAGCGATCATCTTTTGATCAAGTATCCGAGTTCGACAGAGGAAGGATAGTGGCCTACCGAGATTGTGGATTATCTTTCAGGGAAATCGGTAGTCGTGTTGGACGAAACCAAACAACTGTAATGCGGATATGTGATCGTTGGATGCAGGAGGGTACGACGGACCGACGTGTTCGATCGCATCCACCTCAGTGCACCACTTCACGTGATGACAGGCATATTGTGCGTATGGCACTGACGGATCGCTCAGCCACATCACGAACCATAGCACAGCACATTCAGTCTGTACCGCATCATCCAGTGTCTGCGCGTACCATTCGACGCCGTTTACAGCAGAGTGGTCTGTCCGCAAGACGTCCATTGCTTCGTCTACCCTTGACGCAGAACCACAGACGTTTCCGCCGCCAATGGTGCGATGAAAGAAGGATGTGGACGGCAGAATGGAATGAAATTGTCTTTACTGACGAGTCACGCTTCTGTCTGCAACACCACGATGGTCGGATTCGAGTCTGGAGACACCGTGGAGAGAGGATGCTGAACAGCTGCGTTATGCACCGCCACACTGGTCCTGCACCGGGTATTATGGTATGGGGCGGTATTGGATATCACTCTCGCACTCCTCTAGTACGCATTGCCGGTACTTTAAACAGCCAGCGCTACATCTCCGAGGTGTTGGAGCCAGTTGTCCTTCCTTACCTTCAGGGCTTGCCCACAGCCATATTTCAACAGGATAATGCGCGACCACACGTGGCACGCATTGTCCAAGGGTTCTTCGTCAATCGCCAGATTGAATTGCTTCCCTGGCCAGCTCGCTCTCCGGATCTTTCGCCGATAGAAAACATGTGGTCCATGGTTGCTCAACGATTGACCCAGAATACATCCCCAGCTGCCACACCAGATCAACTTTGGCAACGTGTGGAAGCTGCTTGGTCTGCTGTACCCCAAGAACACATCCAAAGTCTCTTTGAATCAATGCCGAGGCGTGTGGCAGCGGTGATCTCCAACAATGGCGGCTACTCTGGCTACTGATTTTGGCAGGAACCACACTTCACAGAAGTCTACAAATTTAATCATTTGATACTTGGTCAACATGTTATCTACAAAATAAATTTTGTTGTGATATCTCTTGTCTTTCTTGGTGTTGCAATTTGGGTGGCCAGCAGTGTAGATTAATAATGCAGGAGTAGAATAATTAGGATACATTTCATTCACTCTGACATAAAAATTATGTTTCAAAATTTAAAAAATGAAACTTTTTACATAACTCTTTATTCAACATAAACATTTATTACAATACACAGCTCAAAGTTTCACATAAAGACACAGGTGAATATTTTCTTGAGTAGTTTTCGTTATATTTTACATTTATCTACTTGTTTATTCGTTGTCAATTTCACTCACTGTTCGTGTATCTAAGTAATTAGAATATAAATGATGTAAACAGATACTCACACAGATATCCAGGCAGTAAAGAGCATTGAAGGAAAGCATATAATGAAAACTAAACCAGTGAATATCTACATTACTATTTGAATGTCAATATCAATTCCATTCGTCTCTTCATAGTAATTAATGTTGAAAGAGGATACTAATATTTCTATTACGTCCTATAAGTACATATTCTAATTTTATATACTGCAATCAGAGCTTACTAGGCATTAAAATATATTTTACAATTTTAGTACTATTATAAAATTCCTTTGTTCATTTTTATAAATTTTAAATAAAACCGTGAAGCAAATAATAGATTATATTTTAGCAAAATTTAGCTATACATAATTAATACCTTCAGTACATTTTTAGTAGTCATCGTCAAAAAATAACGTACTTTAAATATTGATGCTGTTTGAAAAAAATTGATAACTACAAAATTTTGATAACTTTCTATCATACCTTATTTTCTTCGTAGGCTTCACTTTTGCATTTATTGCATAAATATAAGCTCAAAATATTTTATATTTACACAATATATTATTTTAATACAGATAGAAATATTTCTGTCATATAAGATTTTAAAAATATAGAATGGAAGACACAGAAGTTTCGATATAGTTTCATTTCATAAATTGTTACATTATGTTGAAGTACTGGTGTTCAATAATCAATTGCATATTTTCCTCATGAAAGTCTTAGTCAAAGAAGTAAATACGAAAATACTCAGAAAAAATTAAATACGTATAAAACGATTTTAGAAAGCTATAAAAACATGTACGGTTGATTAACTTCCATCTCAAACCATCTACAGAAGGCTATGAGAGACATTTTCTATCAGGCTAAATACAGGAGTCGGTAGTGTGCAGTGATACGTGTTTCCTGTACGTATTTTGAATGTGAAGTCAGTTGGCTTGTTTTTCTAACAAGATTTCCGACCGTCGCCAATAAAAATTCCAAAGAATGTGATAGTGATTGGTTAACACTAATTTGATTAAACGCTAAACGCTAAAACGAACTAAGTTGAAAAACGCTTCCTAAAACCGATAAACTACATTTTGAGGTAACCCTATAAGTACAACGCGAGAGAATTTGTACTGCAGAAGTAAAATCTTCGCAGACTGCCTGATTTGTTTGTTTACACTGAAAATCCCTCTCAAAAACGCTATAAAGCCGGAGTTTTCATTAGTTCGCTCCTCTTCGTATTTTTGTTTACTTGAAAACAATGCTCATATGTGCATATTCACGTTAAGATATTTTCATTCTCATATAATAATACATTTTCAAATATGAAACTCATTATATCTGTCTGAATAAAAATAGCAAAACAATATGAAACATCTTTAGTTATATAAAAAATGTAATGTGTTTAAAGGGTTTCAACTATTATATTCTACCACTTGGATAAAACTCAAGATCGCTAAAAGAACTCGATTCCACCCATCTCCAAATTGCCCACTAAAATTTTTGTCGCCAAACAGATATCTGGATGGATCTACGGCTGGTTACCATATTTCAAAATTATAGCCAATTGGCGATGGTACTGTGTTCTTATCTAACTCCAAATTGAAAGTTTACAAAATATTTAATAACAACAAAGGAAATTTTTCAATTACTATCAGTAACATGCGAAAGTTTTCACGATAGATGAGCAGTACCCATTCACAAGCTAGAAACAATTAATAGCTTTAAAAACGCATGCTGTTGTTTCTCGTGAGTTTTAAAAACTTTCTTTTAAATGCTACAAAAATACCTTTATTTGTATCAAATTGTATATTTGTTCTAAGAATTATTCCAACGTAAGAGGGAAAGCTTTGAAAAACTGTTTATATAAAGAAAAAGAAATTTGAAAATGTGTTATTAGGAAATGGTGTTTACACATTGGTTTGTTAAAATTTACAATTGCTTCAATTTAACACTTGATAGACTGATACTAGTCTAAATTATTTAACATTTACGTTGTAAGTTAAGAAACATATCCCCTGATTCGAGAAAATGAATAAAGTTAAACGTTGTTTACTAAAATAATTTGAACTAGTGTGAAAATTTGGATGCCTCATAAAAGTTTTGTAAAATTCATAAAGCTTATACCGCAACTTAGCTCACAATCGAAACATTCCAAATTTACTCGCACATTCATTCAAAATGCTGTAAATCGAAAATATAACTATACTAGTTCGATAACACTTGTGGATATGAATAGTATATATAAATGCTAACTGCATGTATAGATAACATCAAGTATGACACACATAAAGTCTTAGAGTAGAAAAGTTACATTTTGCTCTTACAATATCATGGAAGACAAGACAAAAGCTGCATAGTTAATGTTACATAGATAAATTATAACTGTTCATGAGTTCGTCTTGTTACAGGTACTAGTTACAAACGGATAACATGAATGGTTGCAATAGAATTGCAGAGGAATATATCCATTTTCTAATATTGATGATCTACTTTTTCAAACAATTAAAGTAACGTTCTTTTAGCGTTATCTTTCGTTCTAAAATAAAGATATAAAAATAAAAGAATGCAGGCGAGATTTAACTGTGGTATTTTGAAGAAATAATTCTAAAGTTGGTTGATTATAAAGAGAAAACTATGAAGTTGTTTAATTTGCTACAATATTAAAACCGTATTATCAAGACGAACAAAATTTTTAAATTCGTTGCTCTTCAAAGAATGGGAATGGATGTATGAAAGAATCTTTGTAAGTTTGACAAAGTTTTGATAAACTTTTAATTTTCCCACTTATTTCATATAATTTCTGAACAAGGAGAATCAATCAAAGTCAATAGAAAGCAAACAAGAGAATACATAAAGAATTAACTACCGTTGCCAAACTAGAACATTAAAATTAATTTAAGTGATATTGCAAATGATATTCAGTTCTCAAATATTCATTAAATAAATGAAGTTTAAAAATGACTTTTTCTGAATAGTGATGGCTTATTACCTTCGTGAATCATTTGTTTAATTTTAGTTCTATTGTTTTACAGTCAAGATTTCTATTAATGTGTCAACTCGAAAAAATGTTTGTTGATCTGAAAATATTTTTTATTTGCAATAACCTAAATGAAATATTAAATCATGTTTTACGTTGATTAGTTTAAATAGAAGGTATGTTATGGAATAAAGTACAGAAACTTCTGAATTTAAATTTACTTTAAGACATCGTAAAATTGCGCTTAGAAATAGACATTCTTGCAAAATATTCCTGTTAGTTCTTTGTTAAAACTTTTGAAACAAAAAATAAATTTATAAATGCATACTGACTTTAGTTTTTAAATAGTTATATTACTTTTAAGGATTATTTTAAATATAAGAAACTATTTTTCTTCACTCAAGCATTTTAATATCGAAATTCTACTGAAGTGACTTCTATATGTAAGTTTGCCAAACTAAATAGCTCAATTTAAGTTTATAATATCTTACTGTAGTTCTAAAATTTTCTGATACATTTTAACTTTTTCTAAATATATCACGAACACATATAGTCTTATCAACATATAGTCAAGTCGAATAAGCGAAAGAAAATTTCGTTCATAGAATGTAATATTCTTTTCGGACGGAAATTTAAATAAGTTTTTATTAAACATGAGCATCATTAAGGTATCGCATATGAAAACCTTCAACAAATTTAAAAAATCAAAAATTGCTATTTAAAGTTTTAAAAGAGGCATTTAAAGGCACTCGCATATGAAAAGGCGTGTATATTTGTAGTTATATAACGTGAGACCATTTTGTGTCATTGTTGTTCATTTCGCTCATTGTTATAGAAATTAAAAATTTTTGTGTGGCTAAAGCAACTCAATGTATGGATTTACATTTTAAGGCATTGTTGATATTTTAAAAATTGATCAGTTGAATCTGCTGCTTATATTTCGAAAATCAGTGATACTGAAAAACAACAGATTTATGTAACTTCTGCTATGATAACAATGAAATGTAAACCTGTTTTTTAAATGGAATTTTCAGCATAGAAAATATTTCGTTTTCTTTTAACTCAGGTTTTAGAGAATATTCTTGAAATACGTCCCATTTAAATGTTATTCTATTTTGCATGTACAGCACAGAAAAGATAACATGCCATTCTCGAAATGTCATTTCGAGAATGGCATTATTTCATACTTCAGCAGTATTTATTTCAGCATGTTATAACAATGAAATGTAAATGCGATTATTTATACCTGTCATTTTTGTAGGAAATATATTTAAGATTGAAGATATAAACAAGTTTTGATATCATATACAGTATCGAAAGATTAAAAGAAAACATTTCACCATCTTTGACAGTTTGACTTTTAAGTTCACATAAACTTTAAAATTTACATAAACATAAAAATCAGAACTCCAACTTAAAAAAATTCAAGCTGTTTATTTTGATGACAAATATAAACAACATAGAAAATTTGGGAAATCACTTGATAAAGATTCGATAATTCCAACTTTCCTGAATAGTGAAAATTCACTCATTCTTTTCAATACCTTCTATTTCGAAAAATATAGTTGATTATGTTTTGTACATAATGAATATAAAGACGTGTATTTTCATCAGTGTTATTGGTTACAGGCTAAAAATCTCTGATTTGAATCTAATATTTAAACAGCAACATGAAAACGAATAAATATTCCTGATACCTACATTGATTAAATACAAAATACATATCTATCACAGATTATTAATTGACGGATATATAGATAGATGTAATTAGATATGTGAAAAATTCAGTAATAAGAAACACACTTTCAAAACACATAGGTAGGTACTTCCACAAATAGATATACAAATGACAATTTCTGTTCCCGTGACAATTCGTCTATTGTTCGACAGAAACTGCCCATACTGAAAAAGAGTGAAAATAATACTTAGTACTCATGAAATACGAAGTATTTTAACTTAGTGTGTGTTAGTAAGCATATAACTATATTTTAACTTTATTTAATTGTTGTTTCTACAGAAAAATATCAAATTACAAAGAACCAAAAAATTTATGATTCAAAAAATGCCAGAAAAATACAAACGCAATACATTTAGATAAGAGAAAAAACAAAATACTTCATTGAAGCAGATTACTTATTGAACAGAAATCATTAAAAATATATCAACCTCCGAGATTGAATTATATAGTTAAAAAAGTCTTTTTGTCGCGAAATTGCTTAACACATTTTTTTCAAGGATTTAAGAAAAATAATTTACAGTTTCAAGTGATATATCTGGGGACGTTAAAATCATTACAAGGAACTAAAAGGGGCGAATCAATTTTGTTATGTTGGAGGTTGTAAAATTCTTTTGTCCAAGCAATGTTTCTACGAAGCTTCAAAATACTGAAATCGAAATGATTTTGCAATTCAGAAAAATGTGCACCTGAAGATTCATAATTCTTAGAATAAATAAATCACAAAAATTTATTTTGTAATCTTTCGATATCCATGATATGACAGCCATATATGTAGGGCAGTTAATGTAACATAGGAACAGCATTAAATGATAATTAGGATGCATGCAATTTGACTGGAAAATATAAAATCAAAGTCACTTTGAAAGATTTAATAATTCTTTAAAAATAAGTAATGCAATTGGTTAGAAGAATAAGAAATATTAAAATATCTTTTATCGCCAGAATATTATTATTGCAGAATTATGAATTAATAATTCTTATTATAGAATTATCAATTATAGTACAGAACTCAATTCTGTGTAAGGAATTAAATTTAGGGTTTGATAAATGTTTAAGTTAATTGTTTGAGATTTAAAACAAATTATTAAAAGAATCTTCAAGGTAATACACATTTAAGTTCATAGGATAAAATACCTACAATACATATGCATTTAAAATATATATGTTAAATTATTGATAAACTTACCAAGAATAATTATAATTACAACAAGACAGATACCTATAAGGATCGCAAGCATCTGTAAAGAAAATAAGAAAAATATGAAAGTAAACGCTTTAATCTCCATTTTTAAATCTACAATTATTAATATTTATCGTTAACGGATCAATTTCAATTTACATTTCGCGTATTCGCTGTAAAAGTGCCTTGGCAAAAAGTTCATTTTGAGGTTTTGAATGATTACGAATGCCCCCTCTCTTAAATCAGTCTCCAGTAGGAAGTTCGTATCTAAAATCGTGAAAATGTCAAATCTATGGCGACTTAAAGTCTAACACTCGCACTGTTTTCTATAGCTCCGAAACTTTTTCAATGCTTCTCCAAGGAAAACACACTTTTTGAGTTGCTACTTGCAACGAGAGTGCAATTTATTACAACAATTTAATACTTATTTTTAAACTGTTACCTCAGTTAACATATTTTTATTTTTAATTGTTAGGTAGGTAGTTAAATTACAATTAAATCGCACTGGAGCAACGCAAAGGGCTATTGGCAACATCAACGCTATGACATGTGCTCAAACGTGGTGACATCTAAGGAGACGCGTGGCAACTTGATCCTCACGAGCCAAATGTGGGACATTTTCGTCACGTTGCAAGCTCTCCCAGGTTCAACCGATATCAGCCATATGTATCTCGTTTGATTGTTATTCGTTCGTCTATCCAACGGTATATGCACTATCTATGTGTGCCTTTTCATTATCTAACAGTAGCGGTGAGTGTGTTGCATTTTTCTTGAAACTCAATTCCCAAGCAACTCCTTAATAGTGAGGAGAAAGAATTCATTGCATATGACATCTTAATGTTACCAGATCATATACGAGACTGCTTAATATGAGCTTTTTTACAGAAAAAAGTGAGGTATACCCAAAAATTTGGGATAAGCTTATTGAAAGGAAGATAGTTCAAGTTCAAAAATCCTTTTTGATTAATAAAGAATAAAAGATGCAGCCATTTCCATGCCTAAAATCTGTGATTGTGCCATAAGTGAATCGGGTGATATATAAATTTGAAACTTAAAGAAGATCACTACGAACATCCATGCATAGACCAGGATATCAATCGAGGGCCAGAGCTCTAATCACTCGGCTACCATTGATAAAGTTAAATTTGAATGTTTTAAATTCTGAGTTCACTAGGTTTCTTTTGAACTCGACTGGAACTAGTTATGGGCACACAAGCTATGAGTCTCAGACTATGAGAGTTGAGAATAGGTATATTGGAAGGTATATTGAGCATCACAATTACTTGGATTGGTTTACCAGTGCTGCTGAAATATCAATTGTTTTCCCAAAACTAATTTTACGAAATTTAAATTCTAATACTTTATTTATTTTGAGCCTAATTTTCTCTTTACGAAATGTAAAAAATTCTGAATATTTGGGACAGACGATAAAAAGAAGGAAACAAAAAATATACAGAACAAGACCTTTTAAAATAGGACTGGTAGCTAATATGGCAATCTTGGTATTTTATTAATCGTTTGCTTTTTAAATTTGTGTCCGTTATATTCCAAGAATCTATTTTGAGTGAAAAAAGCAGATACATTCATTACTTTTCGTTCGAAGCTTTATAAATCTGTTTTAAGATGTATTTCTGAATAAACGAAAGCGGAAGTTAGTTAATCAATTCAACCCGATTAGTTATCAAATCAACAACCCGTAATGTCGGGTAATCCTGCTAGTTAAGTAATATTTCTAAAGTAGATATGTTTTCAATTTTAAAGCTCTGATCTTTTATGCTATGAATTACACTTTAAATAGCATCTTCAATGAATCTATCTGCAATTATTTCTTGAATCTATTTGCTTGAATTTGCTTTTCTTTATATTGAATCTATTTGCAAATGTAATCAGTTTTTAATGAAAATCTGCAAATAATGCAATTGCTAAAAATAACATATGATATAATTTCCTCCCCCCCCCCCCATCAACAGTATATTCTTACAACATTCGATTCTTTTAGGAATTGAACATCGGATAATTGATTCTTATTGGAAATGAATAGGGGAAGATAGATTCTTAAGGGAATTGGTTTAGGGTTTAATAAATAGTAAATTACATTTATGATGCTTGAAAAAAATTGCAACGAGATACAAGAATTACTAAATACCAGAATTTGTAATAATGTTTGTGACATGCGATAGTAAAATACTCAGAGGATGCGTCAAATTATTCTTACTTTGCAATTCTTCCACCAGTATTTGCGTTTTAACTTTCCTGTTTGTTTACCAAATTCTGAGGCTTCATCATTCAGTGCATCTACAGAAAGAGAAATAAACCTCAAAACAAGAATTGTATAATTTTAAAAAACTTGAGAAAAACAAAAGAAATTTGTAATAAAAGGATTTTGCGGTAAAATTTTTTAAATCTTATAAAAATTGGGAAGATGAAAGCAAACAACAAAGATCAAAGACCAATAAACGCAAAAAGCTTTATATTAAAAGTTAAAAATTCGATAGCAGTGAGGAATATATTTCTCAAATCGTGAGAAATATATTCTTCACTGCTATCGAATAATTTTATTAAAACATATATTTATTACACACATCTTTATTTTGATTTTCCACAGAGCTTTTACTTTTTAAATCTAGAAAATTGGTTTCAAACCGCGTTCTTATATTTTTCTAAACTTAATATTATTCATAAAATCCAATCTTTTAATTGCTTAGTAAACAACCTGGGTGTGCAAATTAGTAATGAGTCATTAATCGCATTATAGAATATTTATAGAACCTTCTGCTTCATCAATTTTCAACCTACCTGATTAACAAATGTCATTTCTTTAAATCACGATCCAAGTAGTCTTCCTCAGTAAGATCATAATAGGAATCAATATTTCAAAAAATGTTTATGACTAAATAACTCTATATTAAACAAAATATAATTTAACATGAAAATCATTTTTAAGTTAAACGAAATCTGCTTTGTTTCACGATTGTATTTGAAATTCTATTTCCATATCCTCTCCCAAAATCTAATAAATCTAGTTTACAAAACAAACACAGAACGCTTAAAATATTTATTGTTTAAAAAAATTATGTTCCAGGCAACAAAAATTGAATTGTGGCTATATTCTTTAAAATATTACAAATGTTATTTAAATATAATTATCACTGGAATTTAAAAGTTGATCAGATTTAAAATCTACTGCAGTATTCTGATAGGTTGATAGATGTTACATACTATTATCAACCAATTACAGAAGAATAAATAAGCATCGAAAAAAGCTTATAAAATAGCTTTGGACCAAAACTAGGATACGAAGTTGTATTGGGGAAATAAATGTATCCTCCTAAAACTATGATATTGTGTGTGATAATACGTCCTCATTTTCCTAAAAATAAAAAATGCTATAAGATTTCGGAATTTTGGAAGATGATGTTACGATGTGCATTTTCTATTTTATCACTTATCGTTAAATACTTGAATAAAATGTACACAACTTGTGTCACGATTTGCACCCCTATGGATTTATTTCTGTTTCAAGACAAATATTATGATTTCCTTGTTTTATCCTTGTTGTGAACTGGGGTGAACTTATAGACACCACTACAAAAACTAATTTAAAATTGTAGTATGCATAGCAGTCCCCTAACCTATCTCCACCATGAAGCATTTTTTGGTGATAGATTTGCATGGTCTTTCACACGTCTTGCTAAATTGGTGACTGGAGAACGTGACACGCGCACTTTTAAAAACAAACCTGATTGCGCTCGCAACAATCGACACGTGCTTTGATGGATGGTCCATGGAGAACAGTTAAATTGCGAATCGATTCCAACAACTGTCTGAAGTCCTGTGATAACAAACACTGTTTCTATTTCTATCACGGCTTTACTCTTCGTTGAAACTCAGTCTGCTCTTCACACAATGCCTTACAATTGGTTGCTTCAGGCAACACAGAACAGTCCATGGTGGTAATCATATATTCCGTGACCAATACAGCTCTCTTGGTCTCAAGCAATCTATCAACTAGTAGAAGCATCAATCGAATTCAACTACTGCTAAATTCTGGAGGGGGAGTATTGTAGTAAATTTAGCCACCACTACAAAAATTAGCTGACAAAACAGAATTACTTATAGCAGAGTTAAATACCTCCACCACAAAATATCTTTAGACACAGTTACACTGTTTTTTTTCTCTCTCTCATACATAAAAGTTCTTTAAGACTACGTGTATTCGTTTTCTCTCATGCTTTAGAGATCTAAGAAATTGATACTAAAATCCATCATTGTCAAGAATATCTGTGATGAAATTGTTTAAAGGAACAAATACCAAGCATGCTGCAAATAAAATGAAAACATGACTTACATCCGGATATCTCTTTTAAATCTTAATCTTTCTTGAAATCGTAAGTGCAAGCAGTAATATGAAGCTGAAACATTTATTTAAAATTTAGAATGTGGGAAAATTTGTGAAGTCGACAGAAACTATTGCTTCTGAAATCTTTTTGTTATGACGAGCCAAGCAGCTGCTACATAGATACATTCCAGAGAAGTAGTTTCCATTAAACTAGGTAAGTTGTTATAGTTCATAAATTTAACTGAAGTAATATAATAAATAATGCAATAAAATAGTCTGTTGTAATAAAATGAAAAAAGTTGAGAGTGTTATTAAAAAATGAATTAATAACCTGCTCTTCCATCCAAGTCCGATAATTTCTCATCCCTTTGCAGTATTAGGTCTACATTTTTCTTCAATATTCCTGTCACCTGAAACATATTAAAAATGGTTAAAATAGACTTCTAAACGTGACGTAGGGATGCAAAAAACTGTCTAGAATAAAATATTATAAATCGCTTTCGTTTAATATTTTAAACTAGCAAAAGGAATAAAAGCAGAAATGGGATTCTTGGAAAAGTTTACTAGACATGAGAAATTGAAATAAAAAAATGCTTTGATAAAAAACAGGCTTGAAAACTAACGTTAAGAAGAAAATCGGATTATTAAATTTCTCGGAACTGAAAATGTTTTTCTTCTATGGAAGAAATGGGTTCGAGTTATTCACTACAGGAATAGATCGAAATCTTAATTTTCTTATGCTCGCCGAGATGTTTTTCAGACAACTCATGCGCTTTTACTTTGTCGGCTAAGTACGTTATGTGTTTGTAGATCTGAGGGAATATGTGCGGGTGATTTATTTGTTATTTTACTTATAAGGAGATGAAAAATATTTATCGTACTTGAAGTTTTAAATTGTCTTACATTAAATTCTCAAAAACTAAAGAAAAGCTATAGGTCCATGTATTTCTTTTTATTACAGAATTGCTTTCGAAACCCTTTTAGGCTTAGAAATTTTATTTTAGCAATAATATTTGCGAAAAGGAATTTGCTTTATACATTTTATAAAGGAAACGTTACTTTATAACAAACTCTGTTAGATATAGTACTATAGGTTCTATTTTAGGTTTGAATTTCTTTTATAGAAAGAACCGATTTCTCTATTGAATATAGTTTCTGACTTACCCAAAGTTTTTGAATATCTCACATTATTTCATCTAAAGAATTTCAGAAACATTTCGTGATAAATATTTTTTGTTTGTACTCTGCTTTTTGTGGTGAAATTATGGAGCTCTAGTCATTTATCCATTGTATTCAAGTTTATATTGTTTACAAGTTATCCATTGTATTCAAGTTACAAATTAGCTTCATTTTACCAATTCCACTGTATTAACCTTAATTTTTTATTTTATACACATAAGTTCAGTTCAAGGTAAGTTAATGAAGTTACGTAAAGCTATAGTACAGTTATGTTAAGCTGTAATACCGTTTTCTAAACTGTCGTTACTCGATAAACTGATCCAATTGTTGATTTATAGGATTTGATTTAATGCCATAAGACTTCTTTTGGTTATGCAGTGAGGAATTCAGAGTTTACAATTCAGTACAGTACAATTCTGTACCTTGGTAGGGACCGTCGTGGGTCAGTGGATTTTCCCACTGCGCTAGCAATCTTCGAGCTGTAGGCGCGCAGGTTCGATTCCTCTCTGGGTGTATTTTTATCTTCTGTGTCAGTAAAACATTCCTTGTGTGCGTGTATGTCCACTACTTGATGTTATCTGGTAAACCAACCAACCTGTACCTTGGTCGAAAAAGGGCCAATGCCCAAATTCACTGATTTTGAGTTATGCTCACAAATCACTTCAAGATAATAAAAGTTTTTCTCTAATCCCTGCCAATTGAACATTATTCATTATGTCACTACAAGGGTGCATTTGTGAACCATTTTGCCTACCCTGATACACCATGGGGGGTGGGTTCACGTCACGCCTCACATACACGTTTAAGGCGCAACACGTTTATAGAGAGGCCACACCTTTATTCTAGACGGGGAAGCATCTAAGTCTTACTCCGGATTCAAACCAGAAACCTTTCGATCCAGAAGTCAGCACCATGACCGCGCTAGACCGATTGGTCGGCAACAAAAAAAAGTAATAATAGAAACAGTGCCAATGTTCTCCTGTCAATACATTATGAAAGCATTAAAATATTGGAAGGTAATTTTTTTATGCGCTGCATTAAAAATAAAAAAATAATTATTGCTAAATCAGGTGTTATCAAAAATTAAAAAAATAGACATTGGCCCCTTTTCCATCAAGGTCTAGAACTGACTTCTCATTTGTCGACGATCAGAGCAAAATATATACGTTACCAACTTTACTACTATATAAGTGTTTGAAAAGAAAATGTTACATCTTATAAAGTTTGTAAGACAGAATATTTTTGTAGTTTTAAAACGCAAGGGATTTCTTTTCACAATAATAAGCTTTACTTATCTTGTGACTGACCATATTTCCTTGAGACAAAAACGGGACATTGGGATGACAAAAACTAGACTGGGTATTATCTAATATTCTGCATTCATGAAAAAGTAAGACGATACATTTTTTCTGGAAATCGTCATTAAAACTGCAATTTCGTCTCTTTGACATTGCAAGTATAGTTTTCAAAAATAAGAATGAAAATTTAAAAAATATGAAATTTAAACCGACGGCGCAGAATAACAAAGTCATCACTAAAGAGCTACCATAGAGGAAATATAAAAATAGTGACCTTTTTGCGTGACCATGATCATGGGACCAAAACTAGTAGTAACG
Organism: Meta bourneti; assembly: GCA_933210815.1. NCBI lineage: Eukaryota > Metazoa > Arthropoda > Arachnida > Araneae > Tetragnathidae > Meta > Meta bourneti. The sequence continues at coordinate 88,888,153 of OW119929.1, forward strand.
TGACACAGACTACTTTCGTCTGCTGGGTGGAAACGAACATTCACCATCTGATTGGAGGGACGGGAGGAGGCACCCATAGATTGATCTATCATCTGATTAGTCCGTGTGGCACATAGTAGATTTTGGCGATTTTATCACTTTTGTCGCCATTCTGAAATGCGCATTCACACACCTACCTCGTCATAAGATGTTATATCGCCAAACGAGGCGATAAGATTGCAAATAGTCTAACTAAGCTTCACAGAGCAGTCACATGACTAATAGTCGGCATGTTGGTCATACTTTTTGAAGGTCCTCTCTATATCAAAATGCTCACTCTACTTATATTTCACGTCTATGGTCTGAATGTCACACTTTGGCCATGATTATAGTTATAACTGATCAATAATTTATAACTGATCAATATCAAAATATATTTATAGTGTATTAAAAACGAGACGAAATTGCCATTTTTATTAAAATGATGGGACGGCTAGTTAATATGAAAAGAAAAAACTGTACTTTTCCCCGTTCAAAACAATAAGTTTGGTCAGCTTGTATATAAGCAACACAGAAAAATTCCTTGCTCTCGAAAAATCAAATGCCTAACACTAATTTATTGAGAAATGGTAAGATGCAACAAGTAGATAAAATTTTGAGAAAGCAAAATAAGAAAATACGGTATTACTTCATCTATTTGGGCCCGTGTTTCTTGCATTCTTTTGTGAGCCACTTTATGCTGGACGTTTTCTTCTTGTGGTGGTGGTGGAGGATAGTCTTCCCTATCCATATCTCCAAAAGCTTCGGTACCAGACCTGCACATTTCAACGCACACTTACTGTACAATACAGCGTGTCATACTTTGCATTTAATTAACCCTCCAAGTGGTTTCGACGAGATAAACCATCAAAATCTAACCAATTTTGCTAATGACGAGATATCTCGTCATCAGGATGTTGCCGATTTTTGTATGATGATGAGATCAAGATCTGGTTAGTTGGTTTCTAATGACGAAATATCTCGTTCATATCAAGATCTGGTCAGTTTTACTAATGACGAAATATCTCGTTCATATCAAGATCTGGTCAGTTTTGCTAATGACGAGTAACTTCGCCAAGACAACCACCAGGAGGGTATTTACAGTATGGTAAAAATGAATATCCGGTTACTTACCTCATAAAAATTTAAAAATTAAAACTAATAAAGGGATTTTTCTGCCAGTTATTTGTGCGATGTGGGTGGTATAATTTAATCGAGCTACTGAATTAAATGTTGGTATATAATTGTCATTTCTCGTTATGCAAAATTATCCTCTAATACAACGATTTTCAACCATGTCAACTGATGGCATATAAAATAATAACTAAAATTGTGAGACACCAAGAAATATATTATGTTTTTGGCCGATCTGACAAAATATGCATTATTTTGATTGATTTACAAAAAGATAATCGCAATAACCAACCTTTTTTGCGCTGAAAAGATACTAAAAATATTTGTTTGAAACAATTTATTTATGCTACTTTTTAATAAAAATTATTTATACAGATATTAACAATAGGAGTATTACTTACAATTATACTTGTGAACTCAAAATTAAACCGTTGAAATGAATAAATCTTATGCAATTTAAACCGTTTTACCATCTTTAGGGTACACCAGTGGCATTTTTGCTTCACAATGGTTTGAAAATCGCTGCTCTAATAGTAAGAATTAATTTATAGATAATTCCTTCAATTTCTATATTTAAGCATCAAAGTATCAGCACATAGATATAAATATAGATTTTCATTTCTAAGAAATATCCGCCATTATACAATCACTAGAAATGTTTATACTAGATCGTTTTGCGAAATATTTGTGTTTATTTTAAAGAAATGCAATATTATTTTCAATATATTATACAATATTATATTAAGAATATCTAAAAAAATTCAATTAGCTGTTGAGGTTTGAATATAACTAGCATTTTAATTGGAGTCCATGTATCTAAAATACCTGCGGGAGCTATACCAAAACTTTCGCTTTTTTAACATAAAGTTTTCGTTTTTTTCGTTGCATGGTTCATTTATTACTGCGATGTAATACATTTTAAATGACATACATTCAAACCAACGCAGAAACCAACAAAAAGAGTAAAATTGAATTTAACTTTTATGAGAACTAAAACATTAAAAATGTTACACTAATATTACAAAATTAAATGTTCTTGTACATTAAAGAGATTAATTGTCACAGAAAGTAGTTTCTATCGAATTTAAAAGTTTTTCAAAGGCAAATTTTATAGAATAATTTTAAGAAATTCACTTTAGTAAAATTGCATTTTATGAGACGTAACTTTAGGATGAAATGACATAATAATTAATAGAATCCTGTGGTTTGATTAATCATTTTAAGTGAAAACGAATTCCAACTTTTAAAGATACTTTCTATAATTTGTTACTTACATGTATAGCGTTCGTTTCGTTTCGTGTGTTCAAAAACTACTTTTTGGTGAGGATTTGAGTTTAGTGCACTGTTTGGAAACATCTTACAATGTATTTAATTTCATACTCATTAAGCATTGGGCCCTCTGGGACACATCTTCTTTAGGTGTTTACGGGCTTCAAGAACCCAGAGTACTCTAGTGATCTTTTCTTTTCCCATGGGGCTTACCGTCTTTAATAAACACGGGAGTGGCTATCGCTGGTTACTCAAGAGATCTTTTTATTCTTTCATCAAACTATACTATTCCTCAATCCCTCTTTTTTCCCCTTTCACGCCATTTTTTACTTGACGTTGTCTTGTGTTTGGCACAGCTTGGCCAAATATGGCCCTTGTGATATAAAAACTAAAAACAACCAACCATCTTTTGGTCATTTCTACACCTTCCCATATACTTTTCGGTAGCCCGGTTGGAAGATTAATGGATTAGCAACCGCAAGGGTACGAGTTCGAATCCTACCAAAGACAGTCGTGTACAAAGGGGACTGGTGCACGTTAAACCTATCGTGGCCTCAAATGTCCTCAAGTTGACGTGGTGTGGAAGTTTGAAGAGGGGGGTGCCAGCTCAGGTGTGACCTCGTCCTCTGACCGTGGTTCAAAATTACGTGGTGTTGTCCTTGGATCTTTCCCTTGGGATTGATCCCTTGGGATAGCCCGTTGTGTTGCTCCAGTGCGACGTTAATTAACTACCTACCCGTATGTTTTCATATTTTTTCTTCCCATATGTTTTTGTATTGTATAGAACCGATTTCAATCCACCACTGAAAGACCGTCAACAAGGACTTTGAAAGAGCGGAATCTCTGCTCTGAGTTGAAGCCAGCCGAGGCAAAGGTCGAAGGTGAGAAAGCCTATTACTCAGATGCGGGACTTTACCTTTAAAAGTAGCGATGTCGCTTACAAAGGTCGCAATGCGCCACTCATTTCAATACTTGGCAAGAAAATGTCGACATTTAAAAGTACCAAAACAGTGAAAATGAGAACTTTTTCTCAGCATTAAGAAGAGAACACAATTATATTTTAAAGGACTGTAAATATACAATATATATGCCGTCCTTATAATTGTACGAATACTTCTGTTAAAAGTTAAATACAATTTGAGGATTAACGGAAACATTTTGTATCGCAGCTTGTAAGAAGCATTATTTGATTCATGACTTTCATTACCTTGTTAAGGCTTGATAATAGACAAATTTCGTTTTTAAGCGTAAAAATAGGCCAATTCAATTTAAACATATTATTTGTTTATTCTTATACATTTTTGAGACGGTAACAGGATTAGAGAAACAGCAATATGTTCACTTTTTATTGTATAGAGCAATATTAGTTAACAAAAACGCTAAAATAACCTCAACGCTTATTGACTTTAGTGTAATTTTGAAATGATTTTACAAGTTTATTTCTCACTTCCATTATTTTATTATTGCCTTATTTTAAATTCGATAGAAGTAATTCTTTCAATTCAACTTCACCAATATGACATTTAAATATACGATATTGCATACTTAATTCAACAAATTCAGATGCGTTTTAACACTCATTCATTTCACGCAACTTATAAAATAAAAGCATTGAAAACTGTGGAAACCGAATACACACAATTTCCGATATTCAATCCAATAAGAAAAATAATGTTAAATTCATAACACTATTGTAACATTGGATATCACATATAATTTAAGAAATGTGAACAGTTTTCGACAATCATCTATATTGCGTGCAATATATAATTATATGGAAAAATGCTTTAAAAACTTCAATTGGAACCGAAAACAATTTGCAATATCAAATCTAATTCATTCCAATATCCGATTCAATAGCACCATTACCAATAACATACTAAATTAAAGAAATTCAAACGCTTTTATAACACTTATTATCTCTTTACGCCATGCAACATATCACTTTCTGAAAAAACCCTATTGAAACCGAAAACAATCCGCAATATCAAATCTGATCCAGCCTAATAGTCAACTCAACAGCACCAATGTAACATACGATAGCATACTTAATTTAAAATATTCAAACGCTTTCTAGACATTTATTATCCTTTTACACCGTGCAATATATAAGAAAAAACTTAAAAATCACGGTTAAAACCGAAAACAATTCCCAATTCAAATCCAATCCAATCCAATATCCAATGCAACAGCGCCAATCTAACATTCGATAGCATACTTAATTTAAAATATTCAAGCGCTTTTTCGACACTTATTAGCCCTTTATACCATACAATATATAGAAACTTTTAAAAATCTTGTTAAAACCGAAAACCATCTGCAATACAAATCCTAATCCAATATCCAACTCAGCAGCATCATTGCAGCATACGATAACTTACTAAGTTAAAGAAATTCAAACACTTTTTTGGCACTTATCCCTTCATATACCATGCATTATATAACAATAAGAAAAAACTAATAATAAAGCCGAAAACCCTTTGCAACATTCAGTCCAATACAGCACAAAACTCAGCACACCGGCCGAGACTAAAATACCACAACTAAAATCAACCAAACGCGCAATCACAATTCAACAACGGGGCAAGTGCCCTTTGGGGTTAAATGGACGACCTAATTACTTATCGAGCGTGATTATCAACGACCATCTGCTAGTTGACAGCTCCCGAAAGCAGCCTGTTACGTCCACCGGAGAAGTCGGAAATCGATCCTGGATCTCCCATGGAAAGTTCTTCCACGCGAAACTCCTCCGGTACCGAAAGGGATTTTAGGAAAGGGCATTATAAGGCCATTGGAATAGTTGAAAAGCGTGGAAAACTACTTACATGTCTCTCAAATGGGGTCTGCAGGAGGGGATGGCCGGAATCCCTTGTGGCAGACAGAGCTTCGAATCCGGAGGGTGGACGGTGGCTTTAATTTCCCGGTGAGGGCGATCGTCGAGGGGAAGGAGACGGAAGGGACATGCGCGGTGGTGGGGGATCGTTTTCTGGATTCTGTCAGATCGAGTTTGTGAATGGACAGCGGATTTGTGCGTGTTGGGGATCTTGTGAAATCAGGATTTGCCATTTGAGGAATTATCCAAAGAATCCTGGTGATTGAATTGTCTCCCGATTTTTCCCATGAAATGCCACTTCTGATATTCTCTGTGACTTAACCAGAGGGGGAGTTTCGAAAGTATTTTGGTCTTATATCTCTATACAAATTTGTTATAACTGGATGGAATATTTAAAAGCAATAACAAGTATTAAACGAATTTACAATTTATTAACCCTCCTGGTGGTTGTCTCGATGGTAATTGCATTAGAATGGCGAGCTCCGTGCAGTTTTGACAATATAATGCAGCTCCATTGTTAAATCAAGCATATTTAAACTAAGCTTCAAAATTGGCGAATCTCGTAACGGTCATTCCATGTGAAATGAGCAAAAATCAGAAAAACCTGTGACCGTGGGGTGATGGATCTTCATGAAATTTGCTACAGGGGTTAAGTTTATGCATAAATAATGATATCCAAAATATTTTGGCTCGAAATGAAATATTTTGGGAGTTTCAGGCATTTTATTGACTTGGAACTTTGAAGAGCAGTTGTGAAATCGCTTGATGTTGCATGTTTGAAGAACTCTTTTTCAAAAACTACTTAACGTAGACAACAATGTTTCATATTTTTGTAATCTATGAAAATTTTTCTTTTTTTTCTATTGGGAAACAACAAAAAATTTTAAACATCATATTTAAGCTAAAAATTAGTAGCAAAAATGGAAAATAATCGATTTTGATAGAATTAAAAATATTTATGGGCTAAAGAAATTTAAATGTATCGTTGAAATTCATGCCAGATACCGTGCTAGGTATGATAAAACTATTGCTGAAGTTTGGAAGTCGGCTTTTATTTACTTCATCGTCCAAACAGCAAAGGAAAATTATAAAATGACAGTTTTCCACTTAAAATAGGCACGCAAAATGAAATGAATGACAGCTCTGACGAAAACTATATTTTGGAAGAATATAGTTTAATATGTCTATTACTAGTAAAAAAAAATTCAGGATTGTATTTAGAGTCCCAAAGCAACAATAACTAAATTAGAAAAACATAAAACACGTTCTTGCCCATCCAATCAATTGGCGACTGAAAGTTTCATCGCCAAACGACTATTCGGTAGGTTCGACGGGTTATCATATTCCATCAGTATCGCCCTAACTGGCAATGTTTATTATCGCTAATCATAACATTTCCTTCCCATTCTATGCATATTACTCGTTTCAAATGATAATGAAATAAAAACAATGAAACCCCAAAGTAACAATGAAATACCAAATTATTTTTAACTTTTGAAGGAAATTATAAAATTAGGATATCAAATCACAATTGAAAACGTTTAAACATTTAAAACTTTTACTTGATTGTCTTCAAATTCGCTTTCAATCTGATAAAGGTCTCGTTCAATTTCGTAGTTGCTTAAATTGAAAATTTACTAGTGCTACCAAATTCATGAAATCTTTACTTATTTCACTAGTGATTGTGATAAATATGGAACAAGGATTCGTGAGTTATGTACATTTGGGAGAATCGAGTATAACAACGATGTTTAAATTCCTTTTTTACTCTAAAAATTATTGTTCACCTGACTAATAATGCTTAATATTTACAAAATACATTTAATATTCACAAGTAGTAGTATTTAATACTTACGTTTCCAAAGGAAAAAGCAAATCGAAAAGACTTCTCTAACAAAATGAATTTTCTACCTAATATTTCATTCATGGAAACACTCCTTGGATTAAGCAAAAAAGATTTTAAAAAGAAGTTTCCTGTGAAATTTTGCACGTGTACCATAATAATAGTTATTTCATTCTTATATCGCATTTTTTATATTATCGAAGGTTATAACTCATCAGCTGCGATAAAAAAAGCAAAATGTACGTCTAGTTAAAAATTTTCCCGAGACAAAAATAATCAAATTACAATTATGATAATTTCAGGACATATAATAGACATCTTGCTCTTTTATGCTGAAAAGTTTGGGTGTTTTTGAATTTCCCTCACAGTGAAATATGCATTTAAAAAATGAAAAACGTATTTTCCCATAATTTTACCTTTAAATGTTTTTTTTCTCTTTATAATGGAGTAGAAATACAATCACCAAATTACGCCACGCTATTTGTTAGGAAAGGCTCTTCATTAAGAATAATTTTTAATATTGTCTCCATTTCTAGAGATACCAGAGCAATTTGAAATTTGTAGTAAATTGAAAAATTTCTGTTTTCGAAAATCTCTCTGCAATGACGGCTATTAAATTATATTCTGACGTTTCCTAAGAGACCCTTTTCTGAAGAATGCAACGATATAAAAAATTTAAATTTGTGTCAATAACTTATTGAAATATTTTGTCACAAACAGGCCACTTTTACTGCTTGAAAATCTAAACTTGTGTGACCTTGAACTTTAAATGTCAATTATTAACAAAATACAGATTTCTGAAATCTAATATTTTGCAGTTGGTCATTACTATATGTGACCTATTTAAAAACTGATTTTTATTAAAGTCGGTGATGTGTCAATTACAGCCGATTTGCTCATTTTGCGTGGAATGACCCAACAATCGATTTTATATTATTTAGATTCGTTGTTTCGTTGTAATTCGACCATAAATAAGTAATATATTTATATGCCACTTACTTTAGTGGCATTCTGACCAATTCAACAGGTCTTCAACAGGTCTGTCTTTTTGTAATTTTGAACCCCGTCATCTGACCGTGTAAATTTGACCACGTAATTTTGAACCCCGTCATCTGACCGTGGTTCAAAATTACGTGGTCCTCGAATCTTTCCCTTGAGATTGATTCGAGGGGGGTATTGATCCCATAGACGTGGAATATAAGTAGATTGAGTATCGCTATTGATAAGAGCTTCAAAAAGCGGGATCAACATGTCACTAGTAGTCACGTGACTGCTACGCGAAAATCAGCTTGATTGATTGATTTGGCTTTTTATCGCTCTTCTTGGCGACATAACATTTTTTATTAAAAGTTAGCGATGCGAATGTGTCTAATATTTCTTAATTTGAGTTGCGTTTTAACATTGTTAGCGATGTGAATATACAAACTACTGAATATTTCTTGAATTTGTGTTACTTTTTAATGTTTTTAACTATTTGAGTTGTTATATAATTAGCTGAAGTACTCATTGAGATCAAGTTTAACTAGCACGTGTGTGTGTACAAAAACCGTACGCGTAAGATAAATACGTTGTAGTGAATAGATTGATCTCAGATGAGAAGTCCAGATATGGCCCACCAAATGTTTTTATCAGGCACGTAGACTAGGCCGGGCCCTCTAGATCAGTTTAACCAACCCGCAGTTAAGATACTGTCTTGCGGACAGATTTGGACCCGGTTTCTATTATGCTGACCTGGACCCAGATTGCATACCCGATACGGCCCTCCAAATTTTTATTAGGACCGTAGTTCAGATACGACTCTTCGGACAGGTTTACCAGGTCCACAGTCCATATATGGTAATCCAAATATTTTTATTAGTACAGCAGACCAGATACACCCGAATGTTTTAACCTGCCCGCTATCCAGATACTGCCCTCAGGAGAGTTTTACCTAGCCCACAATCCAGATACAGTCCTCCAAATATTTTTTTATCAGACCCGGCCCTCCATATCAATTTAATCAGCCTGCAGTTCAGATACAGTCCTTCGCACAGGTTTACCAGGCCCGCAGTTGAGATCGGCCAAGTAGTACCGGTTTGATTTATCTCTCGACTGTTACCTTTGCTATTGTACATTAAGGGCACATGTCTAGGGGAGTAGGGGATGTTCACAAGTATTTCGTCACTAATTAAAATTTTGTATAAGATAGTTGTCCTAAACCTGATGTTCTTTAATTAATTCAATATATTATATATTTTTTCTTTAACCTACATATATTAGCGGTTGGGAAAATTATATTAAAGATTTAATAGGCAGAAAATTATTCAAACTTCCTTGTTTAAATTTAATGAGGTTAACACAAGTTGGGATAAACCAAGTCAACCTCACCCAGTCAACACAATATGGTGTTTTCTGCGTGTGAGCGGCAGTACACCAAAAGTAGCTCACACACCCCTCCAAACACCATATAAGAAAATAAATTAGAAAAACAAAAATTAGAAACACAAAACCAGGGACAACCAAGGACACATATCAAAGATAAGTATAATACAAAATTAAAATTAAAAAGGAGAAAACAAACTTACCCACATAGATTGACCTAAGCTCGACAACAACCCGCCGCAAACTACATGAGGACCGCCAACAAATGCCATTCACAACGCCGAAAAATCAACATATGAGGAATCGGAACCGCAATTCCGACACGGAATCCCGACTCGGAATTCCGAACCGGAACATCGGAATCGGAATTTCGAAAAAATAGTGTTCATATCCAGTTTTTTAATAAATTAATAAAATTGATAGTCAACAGGAAAGTCTCCGAAATAAGCTATTAAATAATATTAGTAATCTTAAATCTTTCAAAAATAATCTTATAAAAAGAGTGAGGGTATTTATTATTAAGAAGTGTGTTAATGAGATTATTACATTGCAAAAGAAAGTTAGATTTAGAGTTGCAAATTTTATTGAAACGCATCAGTTGACCAGCAATTGTATTATAAATTTTTTTAGAAATATTAGAATCCCAATATATTAATTTAAAAACCGGAAATTCAAAATCATCTCTCTTATCATAAATATTAATATCAGTTTTATTATTTAAAGTATATATTCAAGTCTAGAAAGACGGCTTTATTGTTATCTGTGAATTGGTTTGCAATAAATATAATTCATCAGGGTAAATCGAATTCCAAAGGTTAGCAAAATTGGTATCATTGAAAACAATTAAATCATCAATATATCTAAAGGCAGAATTAATTTGTAGGCAAATTTTTTTTTTCATAATAATGAAGAAATAAATTTGCAAGAATGGAAGAAAAATTGGAACCCTGGGGTATACCCTTAACTTGAATAAATAAATGCTCACAGTTAAAAATAAAATTATTATAGATACAGAAGTTTACCAAAAATTCCCAATCCCTCAAAATCAATAGTAATCAGATTTTTAAAGTCATGATAATAGTAGTTAAGTACACCTTTAAGTTTGCCCAATGCTATGCTAGTAAATAGGTCTTTAAAGTCGTAGGTTAGTATATTATTAATAATATTTTTATTTATATAATTTAAAACGTTATTATTATCACTAGTAATCCAAGTGAAACCTTCAATAATGGTATTAAGGATAATTTTTAGATATTTACAAAGTAAGATACTGGGGTTTAATCATATAAGAATTTGTACCACAAGTAATAAATCGGAATTTCATAGGATTTTTATGAAATTTAGGTACAACAGTTATGTAAGGTAAAATAATGTGATGATTAGAAATTTTTAATCTTTTATTTGAAGAAATAATTTTTTTAACAATAGTAGTATATGTGGATTTGCAGAACTTATAGGTATCAGAATTTTTAAGCTCATATCTAGCAAATTTAAGTATAGTTTTTTACAGATAATAGCATAGTTACCTGATGCTTTATCAACCGGTGTTATTATGAATTTATTTTGTAAGTCTTTTATAGCTAGCATTATTGCTTTATAGTAATCAGTGTTTTTTCCAGAAAGTGGGAGATTTTCATTTATAAAAATTTTAAAGTCATTGTAAAGTTTCCATTTCCATTCTGTGAAGAGGTAAATTGGGGTATTAAATTTAGTGGAAGTCAAAATACAAAAATTATCAATGTCTTCGAGGAAACTTTTAAGCATAAAACTTTTTTAATATTATAAATAGGTCTGAATTTAGTACCTTTATACATTAATTCCCTTAATTGTTCATTATCAATAATTCCAAGATTGCCAGTTGCACTCTGTCCTAGACTATCATTTAAATAAGGCCTATAATTTATATCGTTGCAAAAGCATTCACAGTTATCCCTATATAAATTAACCTTACTGCAAAAATGATTGTAATTAAATATTTTTCTACCCAATGGTATATCATATTTAAAGCATTTTTTATAGTATGAAATTTTATAGGAAAAATATTCATAAATAATTTAGTGAATATTTTTCCTATAAAATTTCATACTATAAAAATGCTTTAAATATGATATACCATTGGGTAGAAAAATATTTAATTATAATCATTTTTGCAGTAAGGTTAATTTATTAAAAAACTGGATTTGAACACTATTTTTCGAAATTCTGATTCCGATGTTCCGGTTCGGAATTCCGAGTCGGGGTTCCGTGTCGGAAAGGTGGTTCCGATTCCTCATATGTTGATTTTTCGGCGTTGTGAATGGCATTTGTTGGCGGTCTTCATGTAGTTTGCGGCGGGTTGTTGTCGAGCTTAGGTCAATCTATGTGGATAAGTTTGTTTTCTCCTTTTTAATTTTAATTTTGTATTATACTTATCTTTGGTATGTGTCCTTGGTTGTCCCTGGTTTTGTTTTTCTAATTTATTTTCTTATATGGTGTTTGGAGGGGGGGGGGGTGAGCTACTTTTGGTGTACTGCCGCTCACACGCAGAAAACACCATATTGTGTTGACTGGGTGAGGCTCCTCCCTGATGACGCCCTCATCCACCAACACTTCCAACATTTTTTTCAAAATTTTCTTAAATTTCTTGATTTAAAATTTTTTGAATTTCTCTTTGTTTTGGTTTGTAATTTTGAATTATTTTACTATCCATGTTGTGTCTGCAGCTTTAGCGCGCATACATGGACAGTTCTGCCTTCTGCTTGACTATTTTTTACCCCCAACTTTTTGGCTTTTTACTTGTCTGCCTTTTGATCTTTTGGCATTTTGCTGGTCTGCATTTTTACTATTTTACGTTTTAATGTTTTATATATTTTGTAATTTGATTATATATATATATATATATATATATATATATATATATATATATATATATATATATATATACTTGAAGTTGGTAGCTATTTTGCCCAATTTTAAATTTCTGATTCAAAAACTAAAAAAGTTACACCCGTGTGTCCATATCAAGATTTTAAATTTATCAAAGTAATCATAAATAACTCTTGACCATTTTTATGACTTTAAATATGTGCAAAAGTACTGCGCAGGATTTTTAATATTAAATTTCTATTATTTATTGTGTGTGTGAAATCAATATTTTATAAATACGAAAGAACAAAAAGGTTCCCTAAAGCACATAAATGTGGTTCACATTTATAATAAGGATTATGAAATGATTTAATCCTATTTTTAACAAATCGATTTAACTTAGTTTGTAATTCTTAAAAGTTTCAAAATTCATCTTTTATTTTGATTATTCTTATGTAGTTCCCCAGATGAGTGAATACAAAACAATTTTGTTCAGCAAGAAATAACAATTTAAATTATATACTTACGTACATGTTTTCAATTCATAACATTTTTATAGTATAAGACACGAAAGAATATAGTGCTCCTAGTTGGCGCCGAAAAATCATCGATCGCCGAAACAGAACTATTTCACACAAGTTTTTAAAGTTTGATTTATTTTTAATATTATTTATTATTATCATCTATCTTATTTCTATAGTATAGATCCCTTTAACACCTCTTACACGCAACGAATCTTTACAAGTGAGGTATCAAAAGAAAGAGAATTTCCTGGAGCACTGACGAATCCGTTGTATTTCTCCAAGATGTGCAGAGGGGAGGGCTAAAACCAATTCGAAATCCTCATAGGAATAACATTGAGTGTAAAACGATTGGGGTACGCAACTCAGTTTGTTTTACCAGTATTGATGGAAAACAACTTTTCCAATAAAATTGTTTTACCAGTATTACTCGGAAAACCAATTTGTTTTACCAGTGTTAATGGAAAAACAACTTTTCCAATAAAATTGTTTTACCAGTATGTTACTCGGAAAACAATTTTTCATCATCTATATTATTTCTATAGCATAGATCCCTTTTACGCCTCTTACACGCGACGAATTATTTATTTATGTATTGAACTGGTTTTTAATTTCTTTCCATAATATCAATAATTTATGAATATGTGATTTGATGATATAAGGATCCACGCATGTGAAATTTGGAAAAAAAAAAAAATACAACTTAACAATTTTTGTGAATTCTAGAGTTTAAATAACCTTATTAGGCCTTTTAGCGGAAGAATTACGTGCTTTAAACAAATTGTTGTTCTTTCATTTACTTATTCAACCGTGATGGTTTAATTCCATGTTTGTCAATATGCCCAAAATAAAATCTTTGAGCACTATTACTGAGAGGCGTCGCAGACAAGCAGCAAGGAATGAAGACTCATCTCAGACAGCGGAAGTTGACCACCTTGCGAAAAAACAAAAGAACTCAGACCTATGAACAATCGGCACATCCACAACCACTTACATCAGTTGCAACAACCATCTACATCATCCGCACCAACACAGCCAGCTCGACCATCTGCATCAGCCGCATCAACACAGCCACCATTAGCAAATGAACCAAGAAATTCAGACATTGACAGGTTAAGAGAGGATATAAATATATATATAGGAAACGTGCTCAGCCAAAATTACCTGTAAGTTACAGTTGTGCGCAAGGGTTATGCGCAATGACAGTGAGGTTGAGACGCACTCTGTTGGCTCCATGAATATACTTTGCTTTCATTGTGGTGCTAAATTATTTCCCGGGGAACTTAATAGTGGGTCTTCATCTATTTGCTGTCACAAAGGGAAAGCTAAGTTGCCTGAAGTAGCTGTATGTGATGAGCTTAAGAATTTTATTAAGGCAAATGACCAGAAAACCAAAAATTACTTAGACAATATTTGTCAATACAATAATGCACTTGCATTTGCTTCGATTCAAGTAGATTCAGTAAATCCGACAGAAAGAGGGCTTTATTGTTTTAAAATACATGGCCAAGTATATCACATGACTGGTAGTTTACAACCTCTTCAAGGACAAACACCATCGTATGCAGGACTATTTATTGTGGATGCAGAAGAGGCATTGCAGGTCCGTTTGGATCATGTAGCCAACAGAGACTGATGTGGAAATAATGTGAACTTTGGGTACTTTCGTATTAACCGCATGCCAGCGATTAATCGGTGGTATGAACTGAAGTGAAGTAACCAACGACCTTTAATTGTTTTGCAAAACTTTTTTAGAACCACAGTTCAGTATTCAGTGCGTAGTTGCATTAGATACTAGTGCTCTATTTTATCTGTTTTTACGTCGAAGTAAATTTTTACGTAACGCTTGATCGTTAAAAAACATCGAGGAACATCTCGCCACCACCTCGAGTCCTACCTCGCGGAGTTTATGGGGAGGAAAAAACAAGCCTCAAATGATAATAAGTTTGATGCTATCCTAAGGGCAATTGCTAAACATTTTCTGCTCGAAACAAAACTTGGTTGATATTCGCCAATGGCATGTGGTTAATACGAAAGTACCGAACTTTGCAGTCCATGTTAGAACGTAGAAATCCTTACCCTCAACTGTTTAACTTTATGAAGGACTCAGGTGGGGCTGCGTCTAATGTAGAGTTGGTATTTTCAATTGATAATGCATTTGATCCAAGACGATACAATGCTCCTAGAGTAAGTGAAGTAACAGCTGTATTTACGAGTACCGATGGGGCCCCAACAGGAAAATTTGAATTTGTCGCGTATTCCAAGTCTTCTGGAGCACTGATTAGAATATCGAATCTAAATCCTCACTGTGATCCAATGTGCTATCCAATGTTTTCTCCATGTGGTGACTGCGGATGGAGGCCAGGCATACAACATGTTAATATTCATAGGACAGCAGTAGGAAATGCTACAACATAGTTACAGTATGACTGCTATCGATTTGCAGTAAAATGAAGTTTTAACCTTATTCATTCATCAGGTAAACAATTCCAACAATACGTAGTGGATTGCTATGTCAAAGTGGAAGGTTCACGCATTGCTTTTATTAGAGCACATCAAAAGGAATTTCGAGCAGAGAGTTAAAAAGTCTTAATTGATTTATGAATAGTGATACAATCGAATTGGTGCTCAGGCAGGAATTCCTATGGTACTTCCATCTACATTTTTGGGAAGTCCACGAAATATGTTGCAAAATTTCCAAGATGCTATGACTATAGTAACTCGGTTTGGTAAACCAGATATATTTCTTACTTTTACATGTAACCCAAAGTGGACAGAGATCACAGCAGAATTACAGTCGTATGAAAAGGTAGAGAACAGGCCGTATTTGGTTACTAGGGTATTTCGTTTAAAGCTCAAGTCTTTGCTAAATGATTCGCTCAAAAGTGTGTTGTAACAGCTTTCGTATACGTAATCGAGTTTCAGAGGAGAGGTTTGCCACATGCACATATTCTTTTCATGCTCAGAGATCTAGATAAGTTACGTGACAAAGAACATGTAGATTCAATTGTCTCAGCTGAAATTCCTAATTTTGAACAAAATCCTCGGTTATTTTACATTATCAAGCAATGCATGGTACATGGTCCATGCGGAGCGTTAGACATGAACAATCCTTGCATACAAGACGGACAGTGTAGCAAAGGGTTTCCAAAACATTTGCCAATGAAACAAATATGAACGTTAATGGTTATCCTATGTACAGAAGGAGAGACAATGGACTGACAATCTCCGTGGGGTCCCATCAAATTGATAACCGCTGGATTGTGCCTTACAATCCTTTTCTATCCCTAAAATACGAAGCACATATCAATGTTGAGGTATGTTCGTCAGTTAGGTCAGTCAAATATTTGTACAAATACATATACAAGGGACTGTGCGTTTGCGAACTAATACAGAAGGTCAACAGCAATTGACTTTAGACGAGGTTGACCTGTTCTTAAACTGTCGTTATGTTAGTCCCCCAGAGGCTATGTGGCGACTTGACGAGATAACTTTGTTCGATCGCTCTCATTCTGTCCAACGACTCCCTCTGCACTTACCTGACGAGCAAACCATTTATTTTCAACCAGGGCAAGAGCTGCAAGCAAACTTTGAAAGAGAGACCAAGCTTACGGCTTTTTTCAGATTGTGCCAATACGATGAGGCTGATCGACAATTTTTATATACGCAAATACCAGAGCACTACACTTGGACCAACAGCATGTGGAATACGCGACGACGATTTTCAGACACCATTGGATGAATGTTCACTGTAAGCCCTACCGACCGTGAGAGACATTTTCTACGACTCCTCCTGCCGTATATCAAAGGACTACGAAGATCTCAGAACCGTTGATGGGACACTGTGCATCATTTCAAGAAGCTGCGGTGAAGTTACATTTATTGGAAAATGATCAAGAATGCGTTCAGTGCCTGAAAGAGGCAGTCAACTTCAAAGTGGCTTCACAGCTGCGTCAGCTTTTCGTCGTTATCTGCCTATTTTGCTCACCAAGCAGCATTGCTCAACTGTGGGAAACTTTTCGACAACCTTTATCCGAAGATTTCTCAAGAAAACATGATGCACAAACAAGTGCTGACCGAGCTTTGGGTCAACTGGAACAAATATTTCGGCAACATGGAAGAACATGCGAACAATTTGGATTACCAAAACCAACTCACGGCGATGAACAGGGAGGAAATACGTACAACTTCGACGAGGAAAAAGCAGGTCTGTTGGCTTACGAGAAGCTGAACAACGAGCAACAGCAACTTGCAGACGAAATTTTGGCGGCTGTGCAATGGAAACAATCTTACTTCATTGATGGTCCAGGAGGAACCGGGAAAACGTTTTTGTACCACACGTTGTGCTGCATCCTGCGTGGAGAAGGCAAGGTCGTTTTACCTGTCGTCTGGACAAGTATTGCTGAAAGTTTGTTAGAAGGTGGGGGAACAAGTCATTCACTCTTCAAATTGCCAATGCCAATCCTGGATACATCAGTATAAAGCATCCGAGGTCATTACAATCAAGCGGACGTCACCCGTAAAGCTTCTTTGGTTATTTGGGATGACGTCTCCATGTTCCCAAAGACGCGTTGAACGTGGTGGATCTACTATTGAAAGAAATATACAACAGCACTGCTCTCTTTGGAGGAAAGACGATTCTGTTCGACGGAGACTTCAGATAGGTGCTCCCTGCTGCAAGACACGGTAACAGAACTACCATTGTTGAGAGTAACGTGAAGCAATCGCCTCTGTAGTCCACCATTCATACTAAAAAACTGACACAAAATATGAGTGCAAATGATGATCCCACCTTTAGAAATTGGTTTTACAGTTAGGGAACGGGGAACTTGAAATTCAAACAGAAATATCGTCAGATGCAGTAAAAATTCCTAAGCATTGCTATGGTCAGGATTGTGACTTTGTACATAGAGTTTTCGATACTCAAGTCATAAATGAAGGTAACGTTACGCAGTTCCTACGTTATGCGATTTTGTGCCCTAAAAATGAGGATTGTGAAAAGATTAACGTTTACGTTGTTCAAAATATTGTTGAAGGCGAAGCTAAAATTTATTACAGCTGTGATTCCATTCAGTGCGAAGAAAACTCAGAGGAACGACTTTACCTATCGAATTCCTTAATAGTAAAAGTAATTCTGGCCTACCACCTCACAAATTAGTGCTAAAGAAAAATACAACTGTCATTCTTATCAGAAACCTTACAGCCAAAGAAGGCCTTATCAATGGGGCAAGAATGATCATTACTTAATTGAATGAATTCACTATTACTGCAACTTATCGATTCAGAAAAAAACTGTTGTCATACCGAGAATATATCTAACACCATTATCCCGTTCAATATAACCAGAAAACAGTTCCCAATTAAAATTGCCTAAGCTATGACCATAAATAAAGCCCAAGGTCAAGCATTGCAAAGGGCAGGATTGTACTTGCCCGATCCTGTGTTCTCGCATGGACATATGTAGCTTTTTCTAGAGTAAAGGCTTTCTCTAATATTTTTGTATCCATCAAGGGAAACGACAAACAGGCTGTCATGGAAGACTGCAACCTTACCTCAAATGTTGTATTCAATGAAGTTTTGTAAACAGTGATCTCAAGGAGGAAGTGTTGTAAATGGTAATTGAATAAACTTTTTTGATATTTTGGATATAAAAAAATTAGCTTACATCTTTTATCCTTACAACGGATGGGGAACTTTGGGGGAATTGTTCATGCAAGAATTCTCGCACCGGCACGCTAGTATTATTATTATTATAATTAAGCCCTTATAGAAGTACAATTTTATAACACACTACCTGACATTGAAAATGCAACACCCAGAAGGAATGCGCAGAACTGGATGAAATTTACAGGGTAGACGCAGCTCACCGAGATATGTAAATGATGCAAACTTCGCAGCTGTCCCGCGCACGGCGAGTGAAAAACCAGGGAAGGAACCTGCAAAAGTGGTCAGTTTCGCGCCGCTCTGTTTGCCAGGTAAATCAAGTTGCAATTTGTTTTTGTGTCTCAGAGGAAACGTCTAGTAGCGGAGAATGCCAGGACACCGCCAATCAAGACAGTTCCAGCAAACAGACGACTTCACGAGGGGTATGGTGATTGGCCTCAGAAGGGCAGGTTGGTCCATACGTCAAATCTCAGCAGATACCCACCTACACGCGTCCACGGTGCACCGATTGTGGCACAGATGGTTGGACCAAGGGAATGTGGCACGTTTGAGGGGTTCCTGTGCAGCCAGAGTGACGTCAGGACGCGTGGACCGACGCATCTGCCGGCAAGCATCGGCGGCCCCGCAAGCCACGTCTGTCGCCCTTTTGCAGCATGTGCAGGACACCCTTGATGCTCCCATATCGTCCAGGACCATTATCCGCCGATTGATCGCTGGCGTCCTGCACTCCTGGCGCCCGTTGAGACGACTACCATTGACCCAACAGCACAGACGTCTCCGTTTGCAATGGTGTCGGGATAGAGCCACGTGGACGACGGAATGGCACAGGGTGGTGTTCTCAGACGAGTCACGCTTCTGTTTTAGCAATGACAGTCGCCGTGTAAGAGTCTGGCGCCGACGTGGTGACAGGGCCAATCCGGCCGTATCTGCGGAACGCCATACCGCGAGACAACGCGGTATAATGATTTGGGGCGCCATCGCCTACGATAGCAAGTCACCTCTGGTCCTTATTCAGGGCACTATGACGGCCCAACGATACGTGGATGACGTGCTGCAGCCGGTGACACTACCTTTCCTTCAGGGGGTGCCCAATGCCATTTTCCAGCAGGATAACGCCCGGCCGCACACGACACGCATCAGCCAACATGCCCTGCAAGGTATCCAGGTGCTTCCCTGGCCAGCTGTCTCTCCTGATCTCTCACCTATTGAACATTTCTGGGACGTCATTGGACATCGCTTGCATGCGTTGCCACCGGTACGTTCAGAAGACGAACTCTGGCAAATGGTTGACAGGGAATGGGCAGCCATCCCTCAGGACACAATCCGCACGCTCATTGCGTCTGTACCTAGACGTGTTGCTGCCTGTATCGCTGCTCGCGGTGGTCCTACAACCTACTGATCAGACGTTCTTGCTACTCAGTGGCAAGGTGTATAATGTTGCAATAAAGATCACTTATTGCTCGTTGCTATCTCTCTCTGCCAAATTTCATCACTTTCTGCCAACTCCTTCTTGGTGTTGCATTTTCAATGTCAGGTAGTGTATGTATATATATATAATATATATATTGATTGCAAATCTATGAAATCTTTTTTTATGGAACGGGAAATGTCCGCAGGTTGTATTAAGAATTCCAAAGTTAGAACATCTATTTTTATTATACTAGCAAGTACTGAAAAGCACAAAAACAAATGCAAAATACAAGTAAATTGCTCACCTGTGAAATGTAATGTTTCTACTTTTAATAAATTTGGAAATAAATCCATATGCACAGAGCACGATAGTACCATGTTAGCTTTCACTTTCAATGCATTTGCTATGAAAAAAGGAATGCGCAAACTATATGCGCATTATAGAGAAGAGTCTAAGGATCACGTGACTACTGGTTTTGGTCACATGATCATAGGGACATAAAAAGGTTGCCATAGCTCACTCTACTTTTATATCTCCTCTATGATTGATCCCGGACCGTCGCCAATAGCCCGTTGTGTTGTTCCAGTTCGACGTTAATTAAAATATCTACCTATCTACCTCCATACATACAATACATTTCACATATATATACTTTAAGTTCATTTCCTGTAAAAATGACAAACTTACAGCACATTATTGCAGACAGTTTTCCTATAAATATTTTTTGACTTGTAGCACTTGCATCAGGAATGCGATATATTTTCGAATCCCATCATCATTATGAATGGCTGACATATCGTATATATACGATATTCAGGATTAATTTCTTTTCAACCAAATACATTTTATTTGCTTTAAAATTCCATTCCGTACTGGAAATAACAATTTGTTTTAAAATTAAATGTCTTCAGTACAGACGAAACAAAGTTAATCGATAACAATTTAAAAAAAAAATCAATTTTGCAGCGTTTTCTTAAAAAGAAAATCAGTGTTTTCAACGAATGTTTCAAACAGCAAAGTTGAATAAGAATAGCTTAACTTGTAAAGTAAACAACGACGTCCTTCTGTCTCTTAAGACAAAAACTTTCAACTTTTCAAAAGTTCTAGTTAGAATATTTTACAACAGAGACATTATTCCAAGATATAAGCAAATTTTTATTTAATATTCACATGACTTCAACTGGTATGTAGTTTTAAATTGATTCTTTTTGGCAGTTTTTCCTCATTTTTATAATTCTAAATAGGTACGTGGTTTCTGAATGGAAAAACCGTACCTATTTAGGATGGTAGATGTTTATTGATTATTAAGTACAGATTTCAATCTAATCCAATATAATTTGAAACTTGAAAATAAAATGTAAGTTTTACTGATTTTGTCTTGTAATCGCGACACCTACGTCAAAATTAAAAAAAAAATCTTTAAATTACAACGCATAGTTACTATCTAAATTTAACGTGATAGGTCTTAATTTAAAATAGGACTTTATTTATTAATAATAATTATATTAAGTTATTGATAGTTTGGAAAGAAATAAAAAATAGGTTCAAACGTATGTATTATAACTTAAATTCTTTAAAAATAATTTTTGTTGGAAACAATTGTTTTTCCAATACTGGTAAAACAATCTCAAGGAAACTTTTAAAATACTGATTTGTATTGTGAATAACAACAGTTATTTATACAATTATTTAGACTTTTATTTATTTTACCGGTTTTACAAACTCATTCAGAGAATTACAGTAGACAGTACTTTAAGTCAGGTCAACATGAATTTTGTTGCGCAGCACCTTTCAGTGTCTCTTGAACCGCTGATTTGAAAATCGGATCCCCAAAGATTGGTTATCTAAGCATTCAAACCACTATTGATTTGATAAATATGCATACTACATCTGACCTTAATTCTTGATTATTTACCATTATGCGGTAATCAAATAATTGATTTAAATGCACAAAAACGAGGAAATGCTATGAGCCTTGAGCTTCGATAAATTACTGAATACTATATAGACTATTAATATTTAAAACTTGCTTTATACTAATTGCGATCATTAATTGGTAAGGATGAAAGGTGAACAGATTCATATATATTCATGAAGCTTTCTAAATACATTTGCATGGTGATTTTTTATTAAACTATAATTGGGGTGAGTGATTAGAATAGATTTTACTCACGACACTTCAATTTAATCGATTGCATTCTAATTGAGATTAATACAAGATGCACTAATCTCCATAAATTAAAGAACAAACTACGGTACATTAACAAATTCAAGAGTAGTTCGTATGTCTCTTTAAAGACACGTGTTATATGAATAATTGAACGAACACAAACATTTACAAGATCCATTTAATTCAGATAAGTAAAGAGTATTGGAATGAGATCGTAGTAAATTAGGTTAGAAAAACATCTGAAGTACAGTTATCCCAAAAAGTATGGTGGTGTCATATTTTTAATGATGTGATCCACGAACTCAAGTATACTAGAAACTATTTCCTCCTCACTTTAAGTCGTAGGTTCTGATCCAATCGGTCTTCGGATAGCAAAAAATGAGACAAACCAAAAATAGAAAGATCCAAAAACCTCGAGTTTTTCCGAGACTTGGAAATTGATAGACAAAAGAATAAGCAATGTACTTTTCTTGGAAATACGTTATAGTGATGAATACACAAAAAATAATTTAGATACATTTTAAACTATTTTTTCTAAAACTAGTTTTGTCCGAGCTCCTACACTTAGTTTGCTTTCAATCGAAAATAGCTTCTTAATAGCATCTAGAAATAGAAGAAAATAGCTTAAGCAGCAAATATGTTCAGTATCAAACACAATGCCTTGGTCAATAATTTCGTGTTTTCTTTTCATTGTTATAGGCCCCTTTTGTATGTATAAACAGAAAAAAAAGTATTGCATTTTTTTTCACATGACGTTATTCGCTCAAATCCTCTTCGGATTCATCGGAAAGGTGCCGCAGCTAATATTTTCTTAGGAAAGGATCCACAATTTCAAAAATATAGAATAAATTTTATTAACCTTTCCTGCTCAATTCTTCAGAATTAAGACACTAAAAAAGCTAAATCTTTGAGATGAAAGCCTGGTGTCAAATTTATTCAAACTAGCAGACATGATGACAAATAGAGCTTGTTAAGCATATTTCACACTAGAGCAACGCGCATGCACCGGCCGATTAGCGACGAAAAAAGTGATTTACAGGGAATATCACTGCTTTTTTTGTCGCTGATTGGACGGCATGTCTGCGTTGCTCTGGGGGCAAACGTGATTTATTCTTCACTTTAAGCCGTAGTCAAATAGGAAGCGCAAGGCGACACGCGCACACCAATCAGAGCATTTCCCCCGCTTGCGCCAGTATCTGATTGGTCTGCGCGTGTCGCTTTGTGCCTCCTATTTGAGCATACGCAGGTGTTAGAAAGTATCATTCGGATCCAGTCAGTTATGTGTGGTATACATTAAGATCACTTTTAATTTTTCTTTTACTTATGAATTTCAAATATATGATGTCAAATTACTATAATATCGTCTTTTTTGAGAAGTGACACAACTTAAAATGATTTTCTTTCTACGAGATTCCATTCAAACAAATCAGGATACATGCAAGTAATGTTTAATAAAGGTACGAATGAATTCTACAGATTTCGATTTGAGAAGAAAAATTTGCTAAAAGATCTTCTTTTGGCTTTCTTGTAAAATTTGTATAACTTTTCTTAGAAGGTGCGATATGATTAGTGTCATGAACTATAGTGCGCCTCCCGGGATAATACAGTCAAGTCACGTGGTTTTGAACGAGTCTATTAGATAAATGAGGTGACAGGTGGTAACGTACACAAATCCTTCCGCAATTTAGCGAGGATTATTGTTTGGTATCGAAAGCGAGAGCATTGTTAACGAGTTGGCAAGTGGAAAAAGTTCACGGCGATCGCCATTTAGTGAAATGGCAGCCTTTCTAACACGCTTTCACACCTATTCAGAAATGAACTGATCCAAGGTCGACTGCCTTTTTCCGGAAACCGCACTTATAGCACTCATTTGTGTAAGTAGGTAGTTAATTAACGTCACACTGGAGTAACAGAATGGGCTATTGGCGAGTGGTCCGGGATCAATCCCCAAGGGAAAGATTCCTCCCTGGGTTTATTTCTCTTCTGTGTCAGTAAAACTTTCATTGCGTGTGTGTCTACTACTTGATATTGTATATCGCGTCTGGTGCAGCATGACCCTTGTGCCATAAAACCCCAAAATCAACCAACCGAGGACACCACCACGTAATTTTGAACCACGGTCAGATGTCATTTGTGTAAGTAAAGAGAAACTACACGCAAAAAAGAAAAATATCAGACGACGTAAAACACAAATTTATTAACAATAATTTGCTTTCGTATTCTCGAAAGTACATTGAAAAAAGAAAACACAGATATATGGATATATATATATGGTTTCGAATAGGCAAATGCACACGCCACAAACTCTATAAAATAAAAACGAAAAGAACTTTCACAAGAGCTGGACATACTAACGTCAGTTCACTGTTTTAAAATCTCAGTCCATCCTATGACGTAACACATACTTCGTCCTCGTTATGCGCAATCGAACTCTGCGCAATTGACTTCAGTTTATCACAGACGCAATCGACGTTTACTTATGAACGAATAGTTCGGTTGATCGTTTAGTGGTTTCATTGCTGGGAACAAAAGCGAGACGAGAAATAAAAGACACAATGTGGATTCCCAATGCTTTCGCGTTAGATTGTGGCGTTCTGACAGGAAAAATAAATGCTCCAATAAATCTTTCACTCGTGATAATTCGGAAGCTAATACAGCTGTACATCATTATTTTTTACGCCATTTCATCCAAACTGTTTAACAGAACTGTGTTGAGCTGTCTGGGATGCAGTAGGCATAGGAATTCTAAGCGGATAGCATATCATTCGCATTTTTAGCAAATAGGTGTAGGCAAATGGGTATATTTACATTTCAATGCTAGAGTAACGATATAAATTGGGGAAAAATTAAAAAAACAAAATCAATAGTTTAGAATATTGGAAATATAATTCCTAAAATAATATTAGAATATTGGAAACAATAGCTTTTGAAAATAACACATGAAACATTAGAGTAATTCATGAAATGTTATCAGAATAGAAACAATAACGTGAAATATAATATAATACTGGAAAAATTATTAGCGAAATATTATTGGAACAAATGTGTGACAATCCTGTAGTTATAACAAGCACAAAACGATTTTCTGAATTAAGACTGTCTATACTGAAAAAGTACTATGTTGCATATATTAAAGTGATTAAGAGTTAAGTATTAAATATTCATGTGTAGCTCAATTTTTGTTACACTTTTATTAATACAGCAATGTTGTTTTATACATAGATGAAATGCAGTTTCGATATTAGAATTTCAATTAAGCTTAAATTAATATAAGTTCTGTTTTCCCAATATTTCACTAATAGTCTCGATTCAAAAGCAAACCTAGAAACAATGAAACAGTGTACATATTGCAATTACAAGATTATCTTAAATTAAGTTCTATTGATGGAACATAACATCAGTTTACACAACTAGAATCATTATTATATCAACAAACCATTTGATTCGACGGTACCATCCACTTATCTTCATCTATCCAAAACAGTGTTTCACATTTTTCGGTCAACGTGCTCACATTAAAATCGTTAAAATTCACATAGAAGTGAAAGTAGCAACTCTATACATTTTTATTTCTTCCTGTAAAACGCCATCAATCCTATAATCGCAGCTTTATGCAAACGATAACATGTATGAAGAAAATTATTTACTATTATCGATACGCCAAGAGATGGCAACATTTGATAATATATTCTTAAAACAAATAGCTTCCTGTTCTCACATTCTATGATAAACGGCGTCTCAAGGTTTTTAAATAATCTTTTAGCACTGTTAAATGTGGAATTAAGAAATACTTTTTTAGATACACCCCAAAACGTCAGACAGAAACGTATTTTTAGAATAATGAAGAGAAGAATTTTGAACTCAACAATATTTAAAACGTGAAACAGATGCAGGATTCGTTAAAAGGTACTACTAATTTTTAATGTGTTTCTCAGTCTTAAACAATTTTGAATTCTACTTGGGTAGTGAAACAATTTTTACGAATTATTCGACAAAGGTATATCCAAAAATGACAGAGAAATATTTTTAGAAGTATTTTAAACTAAACATCTTTAAAACGTGAAACAGTTGTAGGATTCCTAAAAACGGTACTAATTTTTTCAAATGTGTTTCTCAGTCTAAAACATTTCCAAATTCGTATTGCCTAGGTAATATAACAATTTTTTTTACGAAACCTTCAACAAATTAATAAATAATATCAATAAATCAACAAATTAATTTTTAAATATTTTTTAAGTATAAGAAACAATCAAAGATAAAGTAAATAAAACATATTCTAAATTTATAAGTATTAGGAGCTATTAGAAAAAGTGTGGACGAAACTTCGAACGTGCAAGAAGTAAACAGTTTTAGAGAAAGTACTACGGATATTACCAAATCAATGACTCACGGAATATGTAAGACAAAGCGATATGAAATTCATTTATGTGGATGATACTTTTCGCGATAAGAATTTCTGTTTATTTTAGGTACCTTGTTTAGATAAGAAGTTCATGCAGTAAGGAAAGTAAATGCTTTAAAATAATTAACAGGGTGTTTTAAAAAATTTCTTTGAATTTACTAAAATTTAAATTATCTTATCTTCTATTACCTCTTAAAACATTATTATATGAATAAAATATTTTGTCTATTAATTTTAAAAGCTAATTTAATTTTCATGTACTGATATTTTTTACGGATAAAATATAAAAACCAAATTCAACAGAACAATTAACTGTGTTAATTTAAGTCAATTAGTACTTAAATTAATTTTCTTTGAACCTCTTAAAACATAATTTCAAGGAAACACATTTTATTTTTTAAAAGTTAATACCAAGTTCTCAACTGTTGATTTTTAAGCAGATCAAAATATACAGAAACAAGTTCAACAGAACAATTATGTATTGCGATATCAATTTAAATGTTTACGAAGATATTCACTTGAAGTCTAATTTGGTCTAAAAGATGCTTGCATTTAATGTTTCATTTTAGAAGCTTTAAGAAATAATTGTAACTTGTAGCAAATACATAAAGTTGTCTAAGGTGTTCATCTGTCGTCGGTATGAATATCACTGATTTTACTATTATGTTTTGCTTGAAAATTGTCGATTGTTGTAATTTTAAAAGCAGCATTTGAATTAATAATTGTAATTACCAATTTTAAATAAATAATTACAGGAATTAGGTAGGCTCTTTAATATGCTTAGAATTACTTGCACTAAACACGATAAAACGTTTTAATTATTTTGTGGCATATATATTTATGTACTTTTCAGATGGTAAACATAAAATAAAACGACTTCTCAATTAACTGTCGAGCTACTTAAAAATTGTAAACTGTTTTAGTATTCATCTTTTTTTAAAGTAATAAGCTTGTCAATATTGGCAGCATAGAATGTGAGATCAGAAAACAAGTTTTCCCAGCTTCTTATGACATGGGAGTGAAAAATATTGGCAAAATATGGTCCATAATCTGTATCAGAAGCACATTTTCATTTTTACTTCTAGAAGGAAATTTGTGAAGTTCGTTTGTGCAGGAACTTTGAAAATTGCATGCAACATAAAGACAGTGTTTCTCAACATTTACAATTAATACCTCACAAAATATCGCTCTTAAATTCGAAATACAAGACTCAATGAGCACAGAAATGAAGCTTCCAGTGTCCTTTTTGAAGTATCTACAGGGTCTCTACAAGATTCTAAAAACATTTTCTGCTTGATTTTGCGATAATAAACACACACAGAAAAGTTTCACTTGTTTTTTTTTGTATTCAGATAAATTTGTAATTTCAAGCAATTCATTTCAAGTTCAATTGGAAAGCCAATACACCGTGATGTCAATAAAAAATACATGTACACAAGCACACTTCGAAAATTTTGCTGTGAATTCTATCAGAATACAGGAAAAATTCTGTTTACAAAAAATAATAAATAATGCAAGATGATGACTCAGTGGTAGAAATTTTTTTAAAATTGCACACTTTCATTTGATTTTCATACAACTAAAGCAATGAATAGCAAAAAGTATAATCTACTTCAGTGTTTTCACATAATATGCACGCATAAATGGTATAAAATTTCTTAGCAGTTATTACTTGTTGAAAGAAAGCATGTACATTTCTTTTTAAAAGAGCAATTTTTGTAAAATTCGATAAAAGTTCATAACATCTAGAAACCTTCTTCCAGGTAACTAATATGTAAGATAAAATGACACCTTAAAACACTACAAGAATAGTGACTTTTCTTTTTGAGTAACTTGTAGTGGGTTGTATGAATATTATCTGGTTTAAGTAATCTAAATCTTGCTTTATACTATAGTAATATTTATAATTACAAGTATAAAACAAAATATAACTAGTTCTAAATGTGTAATTAGAACCTTTTCAAGTAAAAATTGCACTAAAATAGAACGTACATAACAAACGATCTAAGGTACACATAAACTCCAAATTATTATTTAGTCGATTTAAATGATCAATATTAAATCAAAGTCTGGAATAAGATCATAGTCTTTGTACAATAAAATAATATTAAAAAATTCAAAATAAAATTTATATCTAAATGTGAAAAACTATTTTCTCACATTAAATTTGTGAAACAAAAATTTAAATATACATTTTAGATTTTGTTGACTATTTTTCACTCACAAGATAATTTTAATTGTGTATAACACCTACAAAAATTATGAACTCCACAAACAATAAAATAAAAATCGGTTTTGAAAGATAAAAATATGTGCAAATACTTTAATTCTTAAATGTCTATTTTTACAATACGCATTGATATAATATACAAATTTATTTCTATTTTATGATACACAATTCCACAAGAAACAACAATCTTAACATATTTGCAAAAAGGTTTTCTTTGAAACTATTGTACAATATAATGCAATTGGAACTTATAAATGAACAGTAGATTAGTAACAATTTAAGAGTGGATCAAATTAATGACCAACATAATTTTCTAAAAAAAGTAAAGACAAAATTTCTTTACACATATGTTATCAAAACACAACTTTGGTGACAACAAAATGAAACGAATAGGATGTCAGAAAAATCATAAAATGGATGATCAACACTTCAATAAAATCTGCATGTTGAGAAACACTGTTAAAAGATGGACTTCTTAACCAACCATAGTTGTTACATTGACAATTAGGAATGTCATGCTTAAATAGTAACCTTATGATATATGTGGATGTAACTAGTTTTAAAATGGCTACACCAGAAAAATGTTTTAAAATCAGTTCGTTTCATAAACATTTGGTAAGACTCTGGTGACGACATTTTCAGTGAAAATCTCAGAAAGTTCGAGAACTTTCATTTGTAGATAAAAAGACACACATGGGAAACCTCAGTGTTTCCAGTGTATGAGATATACTCTAAGAAAATCCACACATACGAACGCATAGAAATTGCTTTAAAAATAACGAATACGGACTAAAAACGAAGAAATAAAACTCTTGAATACCGATTTCATAAGATCTATTTTATAATTTTATTATACAGGGTGTTTTTTATGTAAGGGCCCCATTTTGTAATGGAATAACTTTTATAAACAAATCACTTTCAACTAAGTTTTTTAATACATAGTTTGCTTAATTGAGTACAATATTTAGGGAATTGCAAGTATTGCGACACTGATTGCCACAGGCTACGCTGCAAATATGAGTTCATTCGACCCCATTTTCCATCATGTTTGAACACATTTCAGGGGTGATTTGTTCAATTTTTTCACGAATGTTGTGCTTAAGATGTTGAATTATTGTCGGTTTATTAGTGTAGACTAGCTTCTTTAAGCAGCCTCACAGAAAAAAATCCGGCACTGCCAAGGTTAACATATCCAGCGCTGTTCAGTCAGGAGAACGAGGGGCCATTCGACATCACCAGATTTTATTTGGCCAGGAAATGCGTCCTTAGAATTCGCATGGTTGCACAAGCTGTATGACAGGTTGCTCCATCCTAACCTTAAACCTTATCGATAAATTTCAGACAGAAAGAAATTTTGTAACATCGCTTACTACCATTCACAATTGACAGTAAGCATTTTCATTAGAATCCTCAAAAAAAGGTCCAATAATGCTTCCACTTCAAATTACCCATTGTCATATACTGAGCACATTGTATATAAACATTTTTTTGTCTTATTAAAGTTATTCCAAAAGGAAACAATGCCCTTGCATACAAAACCCCCGTATAAACTCGTTTCCGTAGTTTCTTTACGCATAGTAAAATCATAAAAGAAAATAATAGAATCCTGGAAAGATCAAAACAATTAAGTATCTTTCCAAATACACTCAATAAATAAAAAAATACTCCGTGCAAAATCTAATAATAAATGCAATTAAAAACGTGTATTATGCATACCTTAAATGAAAGTAACATCATGCAAATGGTATGAAATTATATACAAATGTTCTAACACACAGATTTCTATATAGGCTATTACATCAATAATAAGATTCGTATCATCAGTGGAACGATGCTAAGCTATTGAGATTGAGTGAAAATAAAAATGTAGTCCATGAAGTAATGCATTTATGATTTTTAGCACCAATAGAAGCACTAGGATGAGAAATGAGATGAATTATAATCTTTTTAATATCTAGTTACATTGTTATCGTTACGAAATAGTATAAAACGGATAGTAATATATTAAAACAGGGGCAATATTGTTCCTTCTACTGGTCACGAAAAGATAATAATTTTTTATGGGACTAACAAAATAACCCACAGTAAAATAATATACGCATGATTAAACCTTTACATTTCATGTTAACGTGAAATAAGATAAATGCATTTTAAACAAAGTGGAATTAAAGAAATTCCCGAAAAGTGTTATATTTTATATATTCATTACTATTTATGTAAATAAATAAAACAAAACTTGCTTATTGCGGTATTTAAGATTGTTATTACTCAAGAGCAGAATGCGACTTGAAAAAATTATTTTCATAATGTTTTGTGGTTTAAATTGAGCAATCATACTTATAACCACACCTTTACATTAAAAAATTAACACTTAGTTTTTATATTAACCGTTATTCCTAAACGTTTCACATGATCGTTTAGATTTAAATCAATTACAGTATATTATTATCAGTGAGGAATAGAATATTATATATTATTTAATACATAACATTCTATTATATATTATTTAATATACAATATTGCATTATATATTATTTAACATACAATTATTTCCATGATGTTTTGTGGTTTAAATTGAGCAATCACACTTACAACCACAATATCCTTACATTACAAAAATGAACACTTAATTTTAAATTAACCGTTGTTCTTATACGTTTCACATATGATTGTTTAGATTTAAATCAATTACAGTATATTATTATCAGTGATTAATAGAATGTTATATATATTTAATTTCTGTAGCCCTTTAAAATGATTCGTCCCATTTAAGTATCTAACAAGGAGGTTTCGGTGTTTTACCAACAGGTATGTGAATCATCACTTATTTTATCTTTAGAATGGGATTTAAATTAAATTGACCTTAAAAGGCAAAAAACGATAGAAAACCTTATAGGAAAAATGAGTAATACATTCGGATATAAATCATACAAGGAATGCACGAAACATTCTAAAATTTCATTAAAATGGATTTACATTAACATCATATGATTAATCTAATTTTTTTATTTCGTTAATTATTCAAAGAAATTTCAAAACATTAGATAGATTTTTCTTATGTGCAATATGTAAATATAATAATAAATAATAATTGTTTTTGATAATGACATTAATAATTGACTCTTTAAAAATCCTCTGTTAGAAGTATCACATTTTTATGGCATCAGTCAATGACTATAATTTATCGTGGACAAATATAAGGAATTTCCACCTTACAAGTAACATATAAATTTCTTTACACACAGTAAGAAAAATGTATAACATAAATCTCTGTTGCCGAGTATAGAAGATTGTTTAGAATATTATTTAGCAATTATTTTAGATTGGTGTTGAAATAATTCGTGAACATGAATGATAGGTGTGTAAAGTCAATTGAATACAATGCTGGGGTATTTAAATATTGTATTCGTATAAGGATACATGTACCATTTAACCAATAATGGTAAGTTTGAATACCATTTTTGTTCGTTTGGAATCCATTTATCCAGCACTAGAGCTGCTCTGTTACATGACTGTAACAATGTTACAACTCGTGACAGAAAATGTTCAGACATTTAATAGATGCAAAAAGCACAATCTTCTATTTCTTATATGTTCATTTTGATCCCATATTTTTGGCTTTATTCGCTAGACACCCAATTATATGTAACATGTGTATGGCATGTAAAACCGCATCTATGTCTAGGACAATACCTCATTTTCAGCATACAGATACAGTACCGATGTTGTATACATTCCTGACCTTTCAAGTATTTTTCGAGAACAAATGTAGAATATGTAATAAAATGTGGAAACTTAAACATTGATTTTAAGCAGTAAAAGTCATCACTTAACACAAAAATAATGTCTGTTACAACGCAAAATGTGACAGCATAAAATATTTTGTGGCCTTTCCGTTACGCATATTTTCATAATTACATCTTTCAGTTTGCAGTGTATATTTTAGGCATTTTTAAGTGCACAGTTCAAGCATATATATCTAGTTTTGGGATATGCAAACCATTCAGAAATAAAAAAAATAAAGTAACACGGTGTCACACAAAAAGTAAGTGAATTTTGGCCCATCATGCAAAATTCAATCATCTCACATTCGTCAAACTTAGATCATGGAAATGAGTCCTTTTTATAAGCTAACAAGTTCTATCTCCGGACAGCTCGTGCCCTATAAATAAAGCCCCTTCTTTCACAGCATCGTTTTGGCGCAACGAAACAAAAAACGCGATTAATCCGATAAACCAGTGATCAGACGCTAAGTTCCACCATCGTTTTGGTACATGTCGTCACCAGAGACACAAACAGTCGATATTGATTTTCAACTAAAAAGAGTCATTATTCGGTCGTCTCAATTGGCATTAACAGATATTGATAACATTAACGGTAAAGAATAAATGAAGATGCCATGTGAGCTATTTACCGTACTTATACACCGCGGTATAAACATACGTACGCATCGTGCGTGAGTTTAAACTTAATTCGTGTGGTACATGGTTTCAGTTAGAACTCTTTTGTGTTTTAAATGGCAGCTTAAAGTTAAACGTCCAACTATCGTTAATGGAGCATGTTCGTATAGTGTTGTGGCTGCTGCTGCTGCTGCAAGCTGGTGTCCGATTTGGCCGTGGGTGGGTTGGTGTTGTGATCCGTCTCCGAATCAGAGCTGCAGCAGTTGCTGCTGTTGCTATGGTTGCTGCCCAGGCGCTGCTGCTGCTGTTGTTGTTGCTGCTGCTGCTGTGGCTGTTGGGGTTGCTGCTGCTGCTGCTGCGGCGGCGGCGGTGGCATGCCGCCCATCATGTTGGTGCACTGCTGCTGCATGTGGGCGTGATGCGCCTGTTGTTCTGCAGTGGAGGTGGGAGCCATGCCCGATCCAGATGGATCGTTGGGGTCTTTCATCCTCCTCTCGGCTGCTGCACGACTGAGAAGATACTGAGCGGCGAACTGATGGCGAGGGTCGGTGCGCATTCCTTCCATGTGGTGAAGCAGACCTAGGCACAAAAAATATGGTAAACGATGGAAAGTCACAATTATGTACGATTCAACGTAGTCATCTTAAAAAAATTTCATAAGAAATGTAGCTAGGTAGTTACGTCAACTAGGCAGCCAAAAAGACTAATAAAATGACGTGCACTTAACTCTCCAAGTGGTTTTGACGAGACATCTCGTCCATCAAGATCTGACCAATTTTCAAATGACGAGATATTTCGTCATCAAGATATTGCCGATTTTTTTTATGATAACGAGATCAAGATCTGGTCAGTTTTCTTCTAATGACGAGATATCTCGTGCATCAAGATCCGATGTGGTCAGTTTTGCTAAATACTGACGAGATACCTCGTCGAGACAACCACCAGAAGGATTAAGTATGTAGAGATCGAGAAGACTCATAACAAGTCCTCACCGACATTAGTGTTGAGGTGTGGGAGATAAGATAGGCAATATCTGAAGGGAATTTCACTCGCCAATTCTTCCCAACACCAGATCTCAAAATGCATCAATATGACCTCTTTCCAAACCAGCTACACACTAACCACTGAAGGTTCCCGGAATACTTCTTCCGTATGGGATACCCGACGTCGGACATCTATTTATGTGGTGAAGTAGGCGATTCTCTTCACTACATGCCAGACTGCAGGCTTACGGTGCATCTACAAGGACCTGAATTCATATGAGATCAACCTTGTGACATGAAGCACCACCTGATGTGTCACCAGTGATAAGCCGTCCGGGTAAATTTGTGCGGCATGAAAGTCTTTACCACCTCCCTGATTTTGGAGAATGGCTCAGGCATCGGAATCACGACAAGGCCTGTAGGCTCACGTAAGTCAACTCTTGAGACAGTTACTGAAATAAGACAGATGGCTATGCATAAATTTCACCTATTCCCTGCAAGCTTAAGCCCAAGCCACGCTATAAATGGTAGGACGAACAGAGATAAGGTTCTATCCGTCTCCCAATTAAAAGATACTCATTAGGCTCCATTCAAAGTACGAATTCGTTCAGACCTCTGCAAGAATTCCTCCGGGCCTTCCCTATATCCGTAATGACTTCAGCTAGTCGAAGCTGGGGGCTGTACTAAGAAGGTAGGTAATTGAATTTACGTCGCACTGGAGCAACACAACGGGCTATTGTTGACGGCCCGGGGATCAATCCCGAAGGGAAATATCCGAGGACAACACCTCGTAATTTTGAATCACGGTCAGATGACGAAGTCAACACCTGAGTTGGCACCCCACTCTCCAAACTTCCACAACAAGCCAACGTGTCAATGCTAGCTAGAATAGAATGAAAACATCTGGAACATAGGGGCTGTGGGGGTAATTCCACGAGCAGGTAGTACCGCGCACCCACATTCCAACCAACGAAATATTTGCCGTGGGTGTTAAGAAATTCCTGTTCTCAATTATATATTTATACCGTGGGCAATAAGGAAACGGTTTTTTTTTCTCATTCAGGGATTCAGGATTATCCCATAGGCCAGCCACACATTGATCCAACATAAGTTCTCCTATACTAAACTGGCTGAATTACGCATGCGTACCGACACGTTTTCTGCACAGAAACAGAGCACGTATGCGCAAGTCGTATGTTTTGTTGATGCTTCTTAAACGTGTATCCGAGCTTAATAGGCAGCCCAGAATCTAACTAACACAACACACTCCCGTGCCTAGAGTCATGAGACATTGTACCAGTTTAGAAAGCGGTTGAGATGAATAGAGTACTATGTGACACTATATATACAACATGCGAAAAAAAGTCGGTCTCTTGGGATAATCAAGCCCTGATGTTACAAGCAACGTTCCTGAGCCATGCGATTTTAAGGTGGTGGTAGCAGGTGTCCTCGTATGCTATGAAGGGGACAGACTGTGATATATTGTATAATGCAGAGGTGTGACGATTTCACCACAGGTGTAATTCTTCGAATTGATTTTTTAAACCTCGTTAGGTAAGGTGGGAATGGTTCATGTCCTGTGAAGAAGAGTGTCTCTTCCCAAGAGCCTAACATCGCAACCGCTAGCATTTACTCAATACAGAGTATTGGAGACTTATTTCTTACCGGCCTCCTGAGTGAAGACCGTCTGGCATACTGTACAGGGCCACATCCTGAGGGGTGGACCTTGGAGACTCGCAGCTACGGTTGCAGTGGGATCCTGGTGGGATGCGATGTGCTTCCTCAAGGATCCCTCATTCACGTAGGTTTTACCGCACAGAGGACACGGGTGGCTGCCGGTTCTCCGTTTGCCTGAAACACACAGAGGTGCATTAGAACGACACCACTCCGTTTAACACACAACAATCATCAGAACTGAGATGAAAACACGAGAAAAAAGCACCAATACAAATACCAAGATTTAAGAAAGATTTGTCCCTTAACTCAATTACAGATGCAAGAATCTAATTTTAGTATTGCTGTCAATGGCATATTTAAAAGAAGTTACTAGTAGAACCGCAAATAGCATTTGCGCTAAACTTTCTTAACCCTCTTGGTGGTTGTCTCAACGACGTATCTCGTCATTAACAAAACTGACCATATCTTGATGGACGAGAAATCTCGTCATAAGAAAACTGACTAGATTTTGATGTCGTCATAATAAAAAAATCGACAATATCTTGATGACGAGTTATCTCGACAAGAATTAGAAAAAAATTGTCAGACCTTGATGGACGAGATATCTCGTCGTAACCATTTGGAGGATTAATTGCTTATAGCTATTGATGGAAAAGTGTCGTTACGCACATTTCATATAGCTGTTCCGGAAGAACAATGACGCAAGTGGAATTCATCAATTTATTAAAAAAATAAAAATACCGTTCACGATTAATATTAATTACAGCATGTGAGAAATACCGTTGATGGTAATGAAAGTGGGGTTAACCCTCCAAGTGGTTTCGACGAGATATCTCGTCCATCAAGGTCTGAAAAATCTAGCTTGATGAGATATCTCGTCCATCAAGATGTCTAGTCAATTTTGTTAATGACGAGATACCTCGTCAAGACAACCACCAGGAGGGTTAACAATAGCATATTATGATACTTTTAAATAATGGCACTAACAGGTAAATCTTATTATAATAAATCCATAGTAGATAGAAAATGAGAGTTCTGGCCGGAGCCAAGTGACGTCACACCACGTGACAGGAAGTGGGCGTGTCTGAATAACGTGACGTATTGTTTGTTTACATTTTGGACTTGGAATTTTTTTTGTCATCGACTTCGTGCAGGCGTTGAGTTGTTTCAAGATGGCATCGTTTGTGGGTGGAGGAACAAGATGACGTCATGTTATTGATATGTTGCCATGGTGATAAATGTGACTACTGGCGCCATCTGGTGGAGAAATTCGAAACCCTATTATTTTTAATTAAAAAGGAGTTTCTTGGATTCGAACCCGGGTCCATAGGATCCGAAGTCAAGCGCGCTATCCGTTAGGCTGTAAGAGAGTTAACTTAAGATGGTGAATTAATGTAGAGTTTGCTCTCTCTCTCTCGGACTTGTATTTTTTCTAGATACTAGGAATGTTCTATTTTTAGAAAATGGTTTGAATAATTGTATGGGGTTTTAATAAATGATTTTACAAAATAACTGGTGGCGCCATCTAGTGAGGGGTTGAACAAGTAAACGTACCTTTAGTGAAAATAGTATGATATATAAAATAAAATAGATTTACGCGGTTTTCTCAAATTTTAGGCTGAATAACTCGTACCGCCATCTAGTGCTGGAAGAAGTAACAAATAGTTTTAAGAGATTTATTTTATTTTCTGGCTGTAGACTTTTAGCGTGATACTTTAGAATTAACTGGAGAATTTTTTAAAGAAAACAATACTATGAGGGTGGATTCGAACTCAGCAAAAGGTAATCGCGGCCGCCCGTTTTACACAAGCACTTTAACCGTTCGACCACGATCACCTACTTAGTATAATACATATAGAATACTAGCTCGTGAAGAAAGTTTACATCTTAAGGGAGTGAAAGTATGTGTTTTCTTTATTGTGAATACCTTATTGCCCCTGTGAAGAATGAATATGAACATAAAGTTGAATTTACAAGTTTATATCCATAGTGTGCGAATTATATGTAATGACAGGGAAAGTATCAGAATATAGAACTCTCTGGAACTTGTGAGAATATGACTAAGGATTGTTTTGCACGCGTAAGTTAATTAAGATAACAGAAGGAACTGAGTTAAACACATAGTCACCGATAGGATACAATCTTAAGTAAATGAGAAGCTTTTAAACACATTGCTATTTAGGAGAATGGTGTTGTTTTTCTGATTGTGAATAAAGCAAATGAATGACATGCTAGAACTACATCACCCAATGAATCACATATGACATGCCCGAACTGGAACTTTCTATAGGGGTTTTAGCTATGAAATAGTGACGAAGGGATTATCTTAATACTCTAACGTTGGAACTCGGAACATAAGTAATTGAGACCAACCGATTTGCATGTGATTCTAACCGTTCAGCCTAGAATACCTAGTGATTGACGCTACAATTAAGATAGAGTACCTTCATGTGCACTTATAAAAGGGAGCTGTTTTAAATGAATCATCATTTGCGATTATGTCTCCACCTAGAGAAGAACTAGTTTGGACAGTGGTTTTATATATCATTCTATGTTGTCTCTTTTTCTTCATATATATATTTACGGGAAAAACAAATTTTGCTGTCGATTTTATTCTACTTTTAAACGAAATAGTAGATTCATCTGCATATTTTATGAAAAAATGATGCGCTTTAGACTATAGATTACAAATAGCAATTTTTCCTGTTGCAATGAATCAAACATATCAAGACCCATCACACGCCGCAAGTTATGGTGGTGTAGATGCTTTATACCGTGCATTAGAAAGAAAGGTAAGCAGAAAAGAGATAAAAAATTGGCTAGAGAGTG
Source organism: Meta bourneti (assembly GCA_933210815.1). NCBI lineage: Eukaryota > Metazoa > Arthropoda > Arachnida > Araneae > Tetragnathidae > Meta > Meta bourneti. The sequence continues at coordinate 88,926,742 of OW119929.1, forward strand.
TTGATGCGTACACTCTACACAAACCGATTCGCAAGAAATTTCCAACCAATAAAGTGATAGTATATTCAATTGATCAGCAATGGCAGGCTGACTTAGTAGACCTTTCAAATTTAAGCAAGCATAATAGTGGATATCGCTACCTCTTATGTTGCATCGATATATTATCGAAATTTGCATGGGTGCTCCCTTTGAAACAGAAACGTGGTAAGGACATCGTAGAAGCTTTTAAGAAAATATTTTCCCAAAGAAAGCCTAAGTTTCTGCAGACGGACCAAGGGACAGAGTTTGAAAATGTCATTTTCCAGAAGTTTTTGAAGGAAAACCATGTGAAATATTTTACGACTTACAACGCTACAAAAGCCTCGATTGTTGAGCGCTTCAACCGCACTTTAAAAACAAAAATGTGGAAGTACTTTACCAGTCAAAACACATACAGATATTTGAATGTATTGCAAAAATTAGTTCAAAGTTATAATCACACTTATCATTCTTCCATAAAAAGAGCTCCCATAGTTGTGAACTATGAAAATGAGAGAGATGTTTGGTTTACTCTATATGGAAAAGTCTCACCTCCTTGCAAATGTCATTTAAATGTTGGTGACGTTGTTCGCATTTCAAAAAAGAAACTTACGTTCGAGAAGGGATACGAGACGAACTTCACAGAAGAACTATTTGTTGTGAGTGAATGTGTTAAAAGAAGTCCTTCAGTGTATCGAATCGAAGATTTGTTGGGTGAACCTATCTTAGGTACATTTTATCTGCAAGAATTGCAAAAAGTAAAACTGAAAGAAGCTTATCCTATCGAGAGAATTATACAGAAAAGAACTAGAAAGAAGCGTTTAGAGTACTTTGTGAAGTTTAAAGGTTTTAACCAATGGATTCAAGCCTCGACTCTATAAAACCCAATACCTTAGATTACATTTGCCAACATGAGTTTGTACTTGACACTTCCAAGTGACAATTCTATGGCCTATTTCCCTGAAAATAAAATCTCTCATTATATCACGCGATTGCCTTCACCTCTTGAACTTCAAGGGGAATGGGAAGTTGCTGTAGCACAGTTCATCTACCCACACACTTGGTATAATGTGAATGATAAAAATAATTGGATTGGCTTTGATTTGGGGGATGGTAAAGTCATTGGTCGCAGAGTTCCACCTGGATTTTACGAAACAGTTCCGGATATTTTGAAAGGTATTTCCCTCGAAGAATTCCAAGATAAGATTGTCTTCCGATTTAATGCCGTCACTAAGCGAGTGCAAATTAAGGTTAAGGGGAAAGCTCGAGTTATTTTACATGACGGTTTATCCCAAATGTTAGGCTTTAACCCTGTCGAAATAGTCTCAGTTCATCCTAACGTTGAAACTGTTGCTGAAAGTACGCTGGTGGCAGACCCCTGTGCACATTATCGCGTTCTGCTTCTCTATACTGACATAGTTGAGTCTCAGATCGTTGGAGATGTATTTGCTCCTCTGCTTAGCATTGTGAATGTTACCGGGAGTGACGGTGAAGTGATATGCGTACAATACGATAGACCCCATTATATGCCCGTGAGCAGAAAAATAATTGACACTATAGAAATAGTTATAAGGACGCACCGAGGAGATTTAACACCATTTGAACGTGGGCGCTCGTACGTGAAACTTCATTTTAGACAAAAATATCTCCCATAATGTACGTTCCATATACATGTTGCCAAAAATCCTTTGAGGATTATTATATACAACAAACTGGAAATGGACTTAATTTTTACCGTGGATCTGCATACCAGTCAGGATATGGTGGAGTGGGCGGACTGTTCCGTTCATTTTTTCGAGCTGCAATGCCTCTTTTTAAATCGGGAGCGAAAGCAATAGGAAAGCAAGTCTTGAAAAGTGGAGTAGATTTAGTGAGTGACGTATCTCAAGGCGAAGACCTTAAGAGAGCAGCTCAGAGACGTTTCAAGGAAGCTGGAAAAATATTAACAGATAAAGTTGCTTCCAAAGTGAAGACTATGATTGGCTCGGGAAAAAGGAATAAAAAGCGGAAACATCTCAAAAACAGAATTAGTACTCGCAAACCCAAGAAGGTGAAAGCACACGATATTTTCTCTTAGAAATGGCTGCTCTCATTCATCAAGACTTCCCCATTTGTGTTAAGTCAGAATTGGATTTATTTACTATTCCAGCAACTCAGGCTGCCATTGAATTTGGAAAGTTCGTAGAATATTTCCCTTTATCGAACATACGCGATGGATCTCCGGTTGAATTTCACATATCTGGTAGTGGAGAGGAATATGTGGACTTGGCTGATTCTTATCTTCATGTGAAGGTGAAAATAACCAAATCGGACGGAACAGCATTACCCGAAAAGGAACCTGTCGCTCCAGTTAATTTATTTCTCCATTCCATGTTTTCTCAAGTTGATGTCAGTCTGAACGAGCGCATTATATCTTCTGCAAGCAATACTTATGCCTACCGAGCCTATATCGAAACACTTTTAAACTATGGAGAAGATGCAAAGAAAAGTTTACTTACTTGTGAAGGATTCTTTAAAGATGAGAAACCGCATCAAGTGAATCCTCTATCTGATGGCGCATGCGAAAGTTTAAAGAAACGGTATCAACTCACAGCCAACAGCAAAACTTTTGATATGATTGGTCAATTACACTGTGATATATTCCAGCAAAATCGTCTATTACTCAACCTTGTAGACTTGAAAATAAAAATGATACGTAGCAAACCTAACTTCTGCTTAATATCTCCCAGTGATTCCGATTATAATGTGATATTAGAACACGCATCACTTTTCGTTAGAAAAGTGAAAGTAAGTCCAGGTGTTTCCTTGGGTCATGCCAAAGCCCTGGAAAAGACATCGGCGAAATATCCTATAGACAGAGTGGTGTGTAAAACTTACTCTGTTCCGAAAGGAAGTTGGTCATTTATGCAAGACAATGTTTTCCTAGGATTGATGCCAAAGCGAGTTATTATTACATGTGTTAAGAATGTTGCAATGAATGGAATGTATTCATTAAATCCGTTTGACTTTGAACATCATGAACTCAACTTTTTGGGCATTTATTTAGACGGGCAACCGGTTCCATGCAAACCCTTGGAATTAAATTATGAATCGGAGAATTATATTCGCGCTTATCACAGCTTATTCTCAGGATTTAATCGAGACAGGGGAATTTACATATCAAGAGAAGAATTTTTGAACGGATATGCTATATATGCATTTGATTTAACTCCAGATTTGTGTGACGACTCGCATTTTAACTTACTACATCAGGGGAATTTGCGAGTGGAAGTGAAGTTTTCAAAGGCGTTAAGCGAAACTCTCTCTATTTTAGTGTATGCAGAGTTTCAAAACATTATTGAAATAACAAAATCTCGTCACGTTTTATGTGACTTCGCCAATTGAAACAAAAATGGATAGCTATCAATTGCACGATATACTTTCCAGAAATCGTTTTACTCGAAAAGATTTTCTAGGAGTTTTTCCAAGTGATCACCTTCCTACACGTATTCAACGCTACCCAGCCTGTTTTATTGCTAACGTGGACATCTCATCAAGAGGAGGAAGTCACTGGTTGGCATTTTACATTTCTTCACCTCAGGAGATAGAATTCTTTGATTCTTACGGACACCCGCCTCATGCTTTTAATAAATTTATATCCAACTACGCAAAAAGATATCTACATGTGAATTATAATCCAATGACTGTACAAAGTCATACCACGGCCGTGTGCGGTCAACACTGTCTGTATTATTTATATTCAAAATGTCGCGGATATCCTTTAAAGGAGATATTGCTAGCCTATGTTACAAATACAATATATAATGATGTAAAAGTGTACAACTTCGTAGCCAATAAATTTGCTGTGCGAACTAAGTTTTACCAATAAAAGTACTTAAACTGCATGTTGTGTGTTATTTCATTCATTTGTCATGGAGTTTCCAAAGTTGCAACACCCTTTCACGATGGTTATAGCCGGTCCCACGGGGTGTGGGAAAACGTATTTCGTTCGTGACGTGTTGAAACACAAACTGGACATGTTTTCTATTGTTCCAGATAAGATAGTGTGGTTTTATGGAATTCACCAATCTTTGTATGATGAAATTCCAGAGGTGACCTTCATAGAGGGACTACCATCGAATTATCGGGATTATTTAGGAAAGCATACACTTTTTATCGTGGATGACCTCATGAGTCATGGTGCTAATCAGAAACATTTAACAGACTTGTTTACTAAAGGCAGTCATCATTTAAATCTTAGCATAATTTTCATTGTGCAAAATTTTTTTCACAAAGGAAAAGAAATGCGAGAAATAACCTTAAATGCGCATTACTTACTGATATGTAAAAATAGAAGAGATCTCAGTCAAGTGACACATTTGGGAAAACAGCTTTTTCCGAGACATCTTAAATTTTTTCAAGAAGTTTATGAGGACGCAACGAAAAAGCCTTACTCCTATTTATGTTTAGACTTAAGAAGTGAAACACCCGAAGAACTTCGCCTACGTGCTCAAATTTTACCCAATCAAACACAGTATTTTTATCAATTAAAGCATTTTTGAAAATCATAAAAACAAATAGTTTTCTCGAATACTGATCATTTTGCAACATGACAGTGAGCAAGGAGCAAGTACAGCAGTTGGAGCTTATAAACATTTGTCCTTTTAAGTTCAGAAAGAAAATTATAAAAAATATTAATAAAGAGGGTATAAAAGCAATATGTGAATGTTGTCTAAACGTATTGCATGGAAATATTCCTCTAACGGAGGAACAGAAAGTATCTCTCTCCAAGCATAAAAGAACTTTGCGAACATTAGCTAAGCGCAAAGTTTCATTGTCGAAAAAACGTAAACTCATTTTACAAAAAGGAGGTTTTCTCAATATTCTCATTCCTACTGCACTAAGTGTACTCACAGGACTACTTCATGGAACACGCTAAAAAATTTGCATTGATTCCTGAACATTTAGTGTCAAAACATAGCGTTTCTAATAAGCAATTGAGCGAGCTCGACAAAAGCATGATGCATATTTTAAATAGCTCGTTGGAAGAACATGAGAAAGTTAAACAATATTATGCTTTACTGCAAAAGAAAATAAATATGCAAGAACACAACTTACCTTGGAAGCCACCACAGGAACTTGAATCTGTGAACAAAGTTCAACCCGAACATTTGAAACAACTATTGAAGAAAGAAGATTCCTACGAAACACTAATTTTAAACAGTGTACCTCAACCAATGAGAAGACAAGCTTCAAAAGCCCTGGACTTCATTAAAGAGCATTCAAATACTTTGAAATGGAACGATAGAGGGGAAATCATGGTTGAAAATGAAGTTATTTCGAATACCAATATAGCGGATTTGTTTAACGTTATATTTACTCATAACAAGAAGAAGACTAATGTAACCGGTATTCATGAATTTTTAACAGCTCTGAACTTGATGAATATGCCTAAACATTATGTAAAAAATAAATACGTTGCTGCCAATCCTAATATTATACAAGTAAAACAACCTACATCTGAATGGTTAAATTATCAATAAATAGTTTGGAAAAAAATATGACTTTTTAATTATGTACACATAAACAAACACAAATTAATTTAAATCACATTTATTTAAAAATAATTCTCAAACTTCTTGAGCCAACTTTTCAAAATTCCGTTTAAATAAACTTACATTCAAATCAGCAAACATATCATCATGGTACTCTTTTAAATTTTCACTTACAACTCTAAAGTTAATAAAAAATATTGCATTCTCTCCTTGGGAATGGTATTTCTCAAGGGTGGAATGCATTAAGCATTCATGTCTTCTTTGTGAGGGGTGATTCCATACACAACCATTACAATAATACAAATCTTGTACATGCCGCATTAGTTCATTGAAAACAATTTTAAAAAAGTTTTCTTTTAAAAGTTCAGAATCATTGGCACTAACTTTACGACAGTTCTTTTTCAAATATTTCGGTAAAGCTTCGCACAAAATAGTGAGAGTCACACACTCTTTAATGTCCTCGCAATGGGCTAGAAACTGCTGCATATGCTCTTGTGAAAGTTTAAGAAATAGTTTCTTAAAATTGAAGCCACCATCACCTCTGGTAAAAATTTGATGTAGAACACATTCTTGATTGGATGAAAAAACTGCCAGTTGGTTGTTGCAAATTTGTGAACTCGAGGCGTACACGAAATTAAAATTTGACATTTTAGAGGTGAATTCATTAAACGTAGCTGATGTCATTTCAAGCACTTTTGCATTCATCGTATCCACAATCAGTATTCTCACTCCTCTGTCACTTTCATGAACGTCCACACTCAGGAAGGGGTCGATGCGCCATTGTCGAACAGTTCTCTCTTCGCTGAGTTTTCGCTTCTTAGCAGAGAGTTCGCCTTGTGGAAATTTCTTGCAAAAAGTTAGGTTGGAACCGCTATCCATAACAACTGAAGTAACGTTTAAGCCTTCTTCGGAAAACACTTCAGAATTCATTTTCAGGAGCGAAAGCAAACTCGACTTCTCTAACCAAGCAGCAAGCATAGAATGAAGTTTTCAGACTGGATTTAGTATCATATTCTAGCCTATCAGTGATGACATCACCAGCTCTATGGAACTGATATCATTCCTTAGCCTATGAGACATGTGATCACTATATCCAGATAAGGCTACTTGAAAGCAGAAACGTTCATTTTCACTGCTATTATCATACAGCGAGGACGTATATCTCACTAGTTAGTAATTTTTAAATTATGGAGAATCAAGTATCTACACAAGACTTTGATGCCTCTAATGAAGTAAGTACAGTTAAAATACCTAATATATACTACTTCTTAAAATGAATACATTAGACTTTATGAATTATTTCAACGACTTTACTAAGAAATAAATGTAATTCTTTTAAACTCTAGTTTGTTGATTTTGGCATTCCAATGGAGGAGCTGAAGGAAATACTTAATGTTGCCGAAATGCAATCAGAATGGCGTGAAAGTGATCCTGTTTGGGATGAAGAGCCTAGCACTTCTGCTGGTCGACGAGAGGCTATATCCCCTGAAAGAACGCCAGCATCTACGAGCATGCAGATGCGTAGCCAACACATAGTGAGTGCATTTTCTTCTATAATATTTTGTTTCATATATCTGCCTTGTCACGCCAGTGTTAAGGCAAATACACATTTTATTTACTTGTTCTTTGGAATGAATGCATATTTAATCCGTATAATCCATATTTAATCCATACGTCTATTCTTAATACTGCTAAACTTCCTTGTCAAGTCAGAGTTAAGACAATTAGACATTTACTCATTCTTTTGAATGAATGCACATTTAATCCGTATAATCCATATGTGCTATTTTTAATATTGCTGAACATCCTTGCATTGGAAAAGCACGATTTAACATGAGTACATATTTTTTTTTTAGATTTGCCCTACGTGCTCAAAAACTTTTACGAGGAAAGACAATCTTGCTAGTCATATGAAAATTCATTCGAATGAAAAACTCTTTATTTGTGAAGTCTGTGATAAAGCATTTGCACGAAATTATCATTTGAAAAGGCATCTGAAAGTCCATTCCCAGGAAAATATTTTAAAGTGTAACATCTGCGGCAAAACATTTAAATGTAAAAAATATTTCTCCGCACATATGAGAAAACATGAGGTCGTGGAGGCACAATATATTTGCCAAAAGTGCGGTCAGTCTTTTACAAGTACTCAAAATCTCAATCAACACATGAAAGTGAGTCATCCCGAAAGTCCACTCACAAGTGTTAAGCGAAAAGTCACATCACCCCCAGTGAGAAGTTCTAAGCGCGTTAAAAAGGAAGTAGCAGCACTCAATACTTTTATTTCCACCTTTTTTGAACCCTCAGAGGAAGCTAGAGGAGATTTCTTTATGTTTTTTGATGTATTGGCTCCACAACTACATTCAAAATTACATGATGAAATTCAAGATAAAATCTCAATCAAATGGTACGGAGTTGTGAAAGTTTCACTCAAACGAATGACAGAAGATGGAGAAGAAGAACGAGCAACTCCTTATTTTAGGAGTGATGTTTTTATTGATTTAGTTGGCGATACGGTGAACGATCATGTTCAAGAAGCCTTTGCCAAAATTTTAAAATCGTTTGATGAGTTTGTTCAACGTGGATCAGGGTGGACTCTTGAAAACATTGAGCACTTTGAGCTATGCTTAGCCAAATACCGTCCATTAAGTGCTAGCAGCTATATTCCTTTGCCTAAAAAGTTAGCAGATAAAAAGGCCGTTCTCAATATACAGAATGAAGATAACAAATGCTTAGTCTGGTGCCTTATTGCACATAAATTGAACTTCCAGCACGATAGTTATCGAGTGTCGCATTACATTCCCTATGAGCATGAAATTAAGTTAAATGAAATCGAGTGTCCCGTACCTTTATCAAAAATTCACATTGTGGAACGTCTTAATGATTTGCGTATTAATGTCTTTGGCTATGAAGAAAAAGAAGTGTTCCCTCTCTATATTTCTAAGCGTTCCAACCCAGAGTGCATTAACTTACTTCTTATCAGCAATGAAGTGACTCAACACTATTGTCTGATAAGGAACATGTCCAGACTTCTTGGGGACTTAACGAAACATAATGGTATGGCGCATTATTGTTTCCGATGCTTACACAGATTCACAAAAGAAGAAACTTTGCTACAACATCTCCAGTATTGTAACCCCCCTCAACATATTAAAATGCCCGAAGAGGGGCATAATTTCATCACGTTTAAAAATATTCATTACCAACACCCTATTCCATATATCATCTACGCCGATTTCGAATCACTCATTGTGAATGAGGTGCACACACAAAGTAAATCAAACACTGAAGCTCACCATGAGGCCTGTGGATATGCATATATAATAATTGGTCCAGATGGTAGAAGCATCAAGCCTATTTCTATATATCGGGGGCCTAATGCTGTGCAGCACTTTTTGAAAAAGATCTTGGAGGAAAAAGAGGAACTTGTAAAGAAATTAACTTTCATTGTCCCCATTACTATGACTCCTCAAGACGAATTAGATTTTCAGTCCGCAACGCATTGCTCTATCTGCAAAATGTTTCTACACGCAGATAGGGTTAGAGACCACAATCACCAAACAGGTCAATATAGATCTGCACTGCACTCTAAGTGCAATCTTAAATTTCGAATGTCTAAGAAAATTCCTATCGTATTTCATAATTTGAAAAACTATGATGGGCATCTCATCATGCAGCAAATAGGAAAACTTAAGGACTATGATATCTCGGTAGTGCCTACAACAATGGAAAAATATATAACCTTTTCCTTATCAAAACAATATGAAAAATTTAAAGTGTCGCTTAACTTCATAGATAGTTTCCAGTTCTTGAGCACATCTCTTGAAAAATTAGTGCAGAATTTACCATTTGAAAAATTTAATATCTTGAAGGAAAACTTTTCAGAAGTTGACGTAAATCTGTTGCTGAGGAAGGGTGTATACCCTTACGAATACATGTCTTCTTTCGACAAATTTGAGGAAACTTCGCTGCCATCTATAAATGAATTCGCAAGTTCATTAACTGGAACAACGATCACTTGTGAAGACTATCAGCATGCGCAAACGGTATGGAGTAGTTTTAATTTAAGTAATATGGGCGAGTACCATGATTTATATGTAAAAAGTGACGTTCTCCAACTTGCTGATGTTTTCCAAAACTTTAGAAATTTATGTCAACAATACTATGAGTTGGATTGTGTGCACCTCTTCACAGCTCCGGGACTTGCATGGCAAAGCTGCTTGAAAATGACTGACCAACCACTAGAATTGTTCACAGACATAAACATGCACATGTTTGTGGAACAAGGAATTCGTGGGGGTATTTCTGTAATCACAAAGAGGTTTGCTCAGGCCAACAATAAATATATACCAAACTATAATGTCAACAAAGTAAAAAAACATATAATATACTTAGATTGTAATAATTTGTACGGAGCTTCGATGATAGAACCTCTACCTTATGGTGAATTTGAATGGATTTCATCCAATGTAACTCTAGACTGGATTCATTCAATACCTGACGACAGTTCTGAGGGTTTTATCCTTGAAGTTGATTTAAAGTATCCTTCAGAACTTCATGATCTACACAATGACTACCCCTTAGCTCCTGAGAAAATGGATATTCACTTTGAAGATCTCTCTTCATTTTCAAAAAAAGTTCTAAATGGAAAAAAATATGTGCCAACGCGAAAACTTGTACCTAATTTAAAAGATAAGAAGAACTATGTAGTATACTATAGAAACCTTCAATTTTATTTAAAACTAGGTCTTAAACTTGAAAAAATACATAAAATCTTAAAATTTAAACAGAAACCTTGGCTAAAAAAATATATTCAATTTAATACAGAACAGAGGAAAAATTCACGTTCAACTTTTGAGAAGGACTTTTTCAAGTTGATGAATAACAGTGTATATGGAAAAACGATGGAGAATATTAGAAATCGTGTAGATGTTCAATTAGTGAATGATGAGAAGAAAGCGCAAAAATTAGTTGCTGCCCCTACATTTAAAAGGTTTAAAATCTTTGATAACAACTTGGTTGGGGTGGAAAGGATGAAGAAATGCTTGACGCTAGACAAACCAATTTATGTTGGCTTTGTTATCCTTGAGCTCAGTAAGCTTCTAATGTATAATTTCCACTATAATATCATAAAGAAGGAATATGGTGAAAGAGCAAATCTTCTCTTCACAGATACAGATTCACTCACTTATGAAGTTGAAACAGAAGACATTTACGAAGATATGGCTGCACATATGGATATATATGACACCTCAGACTACCCAAAAAATCATTTTTTACATAGCGAGGTGAACAAAAAGAAAATAGGCTGCTTCAAGGATGAACTAAATTCTAAACCCATCATAGAATTTATTGGCCTCCGTCCCAAAATGTATTCCATAATGTCTGAGCATATTGAGAAAAAGACAGCGAAGGGGGTTTCAAGATCAGTAGTGCAACTAAAAATAAAGCATGACCACTATAAGAACTGCTTTGAAAATTTAAAACCCACGCGTGAGGTGCAACATCGAATTCAAAGTGAAAATCATCATTTGAAAACTGTTAAAGTGAATAAAATTGCACTCTGTGCCTTTGATGATAAGCGCTTTTTGTTGGATGACAATATCCATACATTGGCACATGGACATCATAAAATTAATTTTAAAGAATAATATAAATAAATAAGGAAAATATAAGACTGCTGTCATTTACACTTACACTCAACAGAATTGAGGCGACAAGCTTATGTCTTGTCGGGTGGTTGGTGGGCTCAATTCTACAAAAAATATTAATATTGTTACTTCTTCCAGCACTAGATGGCGGTCGAGTCATTCAGCCTAAAATTTGAGAAAACCGCGTAAATCTATTTTATTTTATGTATCATACTATTTTCACTAAAGTACGTTTACTTGTTCAACCCCTCACTAGATGGCGCCACCAGTTATTTTGTAAAATCATTTATTAAAACCCCATACAATTATTCAAACCATTTTCTAAAAATAGAACATTCCTAGTATCTAGAAAAAATACAAGTCCGAGAGAGAGAGAGAGCAAACACTACATTAATTCCCCACTAACATCAAAGTCCCAATGGAGTAGTGGCTAGCATGCATGACTTCGGATCCTATGGACCCGGGTTCGAATCCAAGAAACTCCTTTTTAATTAAAAATAATAGGGTTTCGAATTTCTCCACCAGATGGCGCCAGTAGTCATTTATCACCATGGCAACATATCAATAACATGACGTCATCTTGTTCCTCCACCCACAAACGGCGCCATCTTGAAACAACTCAACGCCTGCACGAAGTCGATGACAAAAAAAATTCCAAGTCCAAAATGTAAACAAACAATACGTCACGTTATTCAGACACGCCCACTTCCTGTCACGTGGTGTGACGTCACTTGGCTCCGGTCACGTGGTATGGAAGGGCAGGGAGAGATTGGGAAGTTGAGATTTGGGCAGGGGTGACCCGGAACGGTCTTATCACCCCTGCCCAAATCTTCCCCTCCTACCCAATCTCTCCCTGCCCTTCCTGCCCTTATGCGCCAGAACTCTCATTTTCTATCTACTATCCATAATGAATATAACATCCATCTTCACATAAATGAATTTCATACCTCTAACTGAAATAAAAGTATCAAAAAATGTATAACAGCATTTCGTTTACTTTTACTAGAGGTCAATCTTATTTCCAACAAAATGCGTGGCAAAGAGAACATCTATCACGTTATCACAATTGGATTCTGAACGTCTACTTCAATTTCATCCCATTCCCTTGTTCACAATTCCCTTGCTATTCGGCATTTTGTGAACCTAAAGCTATTTTCACTCAAATTTTCTTTCCTGTGTTAATTTATATCATCCAGATTTGTCATTGCTTTCTGTAATCAGACTGTTCAAGAATTTCATTAGAGTGGCGAGCTCTACCGTGTAGTTTTAACAATATTATGCAGACACAAAGCTTAAAACCAAGCATATTCAAATTAAGCTAAGCTGAAAAATTGGCGAATCTCGGTAACAGTCGATTTTATATTTTTACATCCGTTGCTGTCATTCGACAATAAACAAATAACATCGCTTTCAGTGCCAAGTATTTTCAGGGGACACACATTTATATATATCTCCAGTCACTTGTGTTCATGGCAATGAACTGGTGGATGAATGGCTTAGTTAAGGCCTGTTCTGAATTACCCCACTGTTGTTCTCCCATTGAATACGGTACAATAAAAAATGATTATAAATATAAAACCAAATACATTCTCGACTTAATATTTACAAATATATAACTAAAGGGGAAGACTGGAACACATTGGAACATCACAATTAAAATAACTGTAGCTAATTTTACGAAGATTTTTTATTACATAATAAGTTACTCTTAAACCTCAGGAACCTTTGTGCATAAAGCACAATAATTTCTAATAGCCATTTTTGAAAGGAAAGAAATCGTAAATATTTCCAAAATTATTCTGTAAAAGTGTCTCAATGAATAACGTAGCCTCTTTTAACAACAATGCAGAGCCGACAATAATGTTCCATGGTGTTAATGACGATGTCCATGAGATACGTAGGAGGAGCGTCCGTAGGCATTGATCCGTAAGCATTGTTCCAAAACAATTCAAAATAGCTGTTGTGACGAGGGATAACAGAGGACAGCCAGCACGGTTAACAAGAGCTCCTCCCACATGGTCAATGGGATTAACGGCGGTGATCGTGTTGAACCAGGTGAGCTGCGTGAGGACGAGCGTTATTGGTATACAGAATAAATTTGTCGCCGATTGTGACTGATGTATGTAAACAGATGGATCTATGAATGATTTCTATACGCTGAGCATTTAAGTTTCCATTTAATGGCCTATAGACCAATGGTTCTTAACCTTTTTAGTGATCGGCACCCCCTTGAATTTAAAAATAAGTTCTCGCACCCCCTTGAAAAATGTGTTTCCATTTCTTTATTTAGGAAATTACTTATATTGCAAGATAATTTATTTATTGAAAAATAAAAACATTCAAAAAATACCTCAATTTTTAATGGCTACGTTGCTGTTTATTCATAATAACACTTTTGAAGCGAGGCTCCTTTTTAGAAAGAGCCACGCGTAGATCATCACTTGCATTTAAGCGATTTCTGGCTTTTGTTTTTATGTGCAAAAGTGATGAAAATCCCATTTCACACAGGTAGGTGGTGGCAAATGGTAAAAGTGTCTGCAATGCTGCTTTTGCCAGCTGTGGATAAGGTTCTAACTGTAGACATTGTTCTAAGTCCAGTTTTTCAAATTCCATTTGAATGCGTGCATTGGCTGGTATTTCAATAAGATCGTCTTTTATTAAATCGCTGTCGTCCATCGAAACTTCTCTTGCACCCCAGGAAATGCTTTCTTGCACCCCCAGGGGTGCACACCCCAGGTGATGATCAGGTGACTCTCCTGATACGTGATGAAAGGATTATATCCGATTCCTTGCTTGTGAACATTCCCAAAAATTTCTAAATCGTACCTTGACCATTGAAGTGAAACATAAGCAGACTGAGCAATGCTATTGAGAAGAGCTGCTTCAAAAGATGCGACCAACAAGTTGACTAGTAGTCACGTGACTGCTCTGTAAAATTGATTTGGTTGGCCGATTTGGAACTTTATCACATCGTTTGGCGATCTACTATCTTATGACAGGATAGACAAACGAATGCGCATTTCTCTAGAGTAGCGATAAAAATGGCCAAAGCGCCTATCTGCTACGCCGCGCGGACCAATCAGATGATGAATCAATGGATGGTCATCTTCTCCCGTCCAGTGAACCAATTAGATGATGAATGTTCGTCTCCTCCAGGCAGACGAAAGTAGACTAAGGGTCACGTTACTACTAGTTTTGGTCACATGATCCTGGGCTCAGAAAAGGTTACCATTACTCATTCTACTTTTATATTTCCTCTATGATCTTTACATCGAGCACCACTCTGGTTTTTATTGGTTTGGATTCCGATTCACATACGCATGCGAGTCTTATCCAAATGTTTTCACTTGTTATAGAAGATTTGGACACGCAGATTGCTATGATAGAACTCTTTTTATACACCCTTTTGCGTAGCATAGGAATTGAAAGCATTAATACAGCAGTTGCATCAAGCACAGATAGAACAGATGACGAATCTGCATTCTTTCTTGATTCAATCTGATCTGAGTGCCGAGTTGAACACTTCTGTCATAGATATAACTCGGTATCACTTGAGATAAATCTCAGTTCCAAATCTAGACTGAAAACAAGACGCTCTAGGAAAGGAGTTGCTGTAGAAGTAGACTTCCTAGTAAATACAGTTCTAGATTTAAGGATTGCTGTTTTTCAAAATCAGATTTTATGATAAAGACTGAATTTTTGGTTGATTAGGCGCATTAGTAGTTTACCTAGGAGACTTCTTTTAAAACTTCACGCAAAATTTGATATTATATGGGGTAAACGGATCTGCCATTTGCACTTATGGTAACCTTAGAATCTAATTGAATAATAACCTTTGTAGGAAATTAAAAGAAATTTAGTCGTGCTTGATGCTAATTTGTTGAATTTGGGAGTGGATTTCTTTAAACTGATTTTAAAGTTTAGATTACCATCAAAAAGACGAACGTCATTGACAACGAGCCTAATAATGACGTGACAATTGTTAAAAGTATAAATAAGAATGTTGATTTCCTACACTGGAGAAAACAGCATTATCCGGAGATTACGTATTGGTATTGGTACTCTTTAACAGTTTTTATAAAAACTTGTATATACATTTCTGTTCATTGAAAACTGCAAATACTACTTGAATTACACAAATGAAATTCATTTGAGCGATGACACGTGGTACAATGTATAAATAATTGTAATTACAGAACTGTTAGTCGAAATGAACATGCTAATATCCTTAATTAATTGTCCACCTTTAGCAGTTAAAACTGCTTTTACATTGCATGACATTGACAGATAAAAATTCTAGATGTCTGTCTGTCAGTGAAATGTTATTCTACGCAGATTCAACCCGTCAGTTGTGACTGCGAGTGATGAAATATGGATCAATTTTCGAGCAATCATATTACACACGTGTTCGATCGGGACAAATCGGGTGGTTGAGCAGTCCAAGGAATAAGTGGTACTTGTTGGTCATAGAAGAAACGTTGAAAAATTCGGGTGACTTGGGGACTAGTACTGTCCTGTTGAAAGATAGTTCCAAGGAGGGTCTGACTGAGGATAGGACTTTTGGTATCAACACCTCTTTGCTGTACCGCTGACTGTTCATAGTGCCTGCGATCCTTATGAGGCGAGAATGTGAATGAAATGGCGTCACAAACCATTACGCTTGCAGTAGGACCACTACAGCGCTCTGCAATGCCCCTTCCTAGTTGTAGCCGTTCCCCACTGTATCTGCGGATCCGAGTTACTCTAGTGATCATTTTCCCACATGGGGTTTACTGTCTTTAGTAAACAAGGGGTTAGCGCTCCTGGAATATCCAGCGATCTTCTGCTTCATCCAACTATTCTGTTTCCCTAATTCCTCTTCTTTTTCACGAGTGTTTTTACCTTACATTGTCCTGTGTTTGGAGCAGCTTGGTCAAATATGGCCCTAGAGCCATAAAACTGCCAACCCACTGTACCTGCGACCAAGGGGTTCTGGGTCAGGAGATTGTGTATAGATTGTCAGAAAACACGATTCCCCCATTCAGCTCTCGGCCTCTCGTATAGGATTAAAGGAATGGGGTTTGAATAATTAAAAGTATAGGGTAAAACGAAGTCGCAGTAATGGACGAGAGCAAAAAGCCCCTATTGCAGCAATCGTCGGGGAACAGTGATAGACATCGCCTGATGTGTACTGCATAGAGAACACCAATGGAAGGATGGCGATCCTAAATTGTTGTGGTAACGTTGTGGATATCACTGCACCATTCTCTTTCTCCATAAATAGCAAATGTCTATCTTTCCTTTCTGACTTAGCCGTAGGCATTCCAGATCCCTCACAACGATATGTAGACCCTTGTTCGATTCATAGTCTCCAAGAACGCATAATTGTACTAGCATATCACCCAACACGTAGAGAAATATCACGAGGCAACGAAACATCTTTTAACCAAAAAATTATTCCTCTCTCAAACTCCATCTAAGGTTCGTTATACTGTCTCGTTTTGCGACGAGGCATGTTCACACACTAACACCATGGTACATCTAGGTAACGCAAAGTGGTTCACAAATCTGCCCTTGTGCCGACCAATGGGTCAAGTAGTTAAGGTGCTGGATACTGGATCGAAATGTTTCTGGTTCGAATCCGGGCGTAAGCCATAGATGTTTGTCTGTCTGGAGTGAATGTGTGACTTCTCTATAAACGGGTTGTGCCTAGAATATATAGTAAGAATGTGAGGTGTAAAATGAACCCACCCTCCATGGTGCATCAAGGCAATGTAAAGTGGTTTACAATTCCTCCCTTGCAGTGTCATGATGATTAATGTTAATGGAATTTTTCCATTTCGAAAAATTTAAAATGTAGCATACGATTATGACAATACTTGAGATTCAATCAAGTAAAAAATCATTATAACTTTTCAACGTCTCATTACTATGGTTTTGGGATATGTCAGATAACTTCAACATATCTTTATCATGTTTTTTGTTCTAGAAAGCATAATTTAAAGTTGAAAATAAACTGTAAAATTGGAGAAAAATAAAATTATCTTTTCCCCATTAACAATTGTCTTGTCAAACTTGAGTTATAGTCTACTTTTATCATCCAAGAGTAGAATAAATACAGCTTTCATGTCTTTTAAATTTGTTTTCTAACCTAATCAGAAGTCCATTTCATTTTCTCAAAAATAAATATTTGAAAGTTTAAGCCATCTAGAGATCTTAATGAATATTTAACGAACCGCTTTAAAAAAGGAGTAAAAAATTATAAACAATAAAATGACTGATTCATTTTTGAATAAAATTTCAATTTTTAAAGAACGGGGTCACCAGAATGAAAAATCAAGAGAAATCGCTTAGATAGAAATCACCAGAGGGGGATATCAGAAAACTTTATTAGATTCCATTAAAGGATTGATTTTACATCACCAAGAATCACGAAAGGAATAACGTGAGGAATACAAATATGAGAACAATCGGTAAAGTATCTCATTGGAATCGACATTCGAGCATAAAAACTATCACGCAGATTTCGAATGGTGTCATCACGCTAGACACGACTCCCGTTAAAGCGAGTCACGTTATTAAATTTGAAATGTGATCTTAACCATTTATGGGGCTTCACGTACCAAATGTAAATTGAAATGGAGATGACATTGTTATTAGAGGGTAGGTAGGTAGGTAGGTAGGTGTTTTAATTAACGTCGCACTGGAGTAACATAACAGGCTATTGGCGACGGTCTGGAATTAATCCCGAAGGGAAAGATCCGAGGACACCACCACATAATTTTGAACCACGGTCAAATGACGAGGTCCACCTGAATTGGCACCCCACTCTCCTAACTTATACACCACGTCAACGTGAGGACATTTGAGGCCACGGCGGATTTAAAGTGCACCATCCTCCAACGGTCTTTGGTTCGATTCGAATTCGCAACCCTTCGGTTGCTAATCCGTTACTCTTCCAACCGGGCTACCGCGGCCCTTGTTATTAGAGAGAAGGAGACTTATAATAAGCATATTTTTTTACCGAAGTTTATCTTTACGCAATTAGAAATACCGAGATCTTAGAGATCTCGAGTGTTTTAGAAACAGCTGCTCAAATCAAGCATCCCGAAGTGGTTGATTTTTGTTGAAGTTCAGTGATAAAGAGTAAAATGAATGGATATATATATTACCATACAATAAAGGTTGGATTGGTTGTTTCGGGGGTTTTATGGCGCAAGGGTCATATTTGGTCAAGTTGTGCCAAACACAAGGGAGAGTCAAGTAAAAAATGTCTTGAACGGGAAAAAAGAGGGATTGGGAAACAGAATAGTGAGATAAATGGCCGCTTGTCCCGTGTTTCGTTAAGACAGTAAACCCCGTGGGAAAAGAGATCTGCCCCCTGAGGGCTCTTTAATATCTATGCACAATTGTAAAAGTAATTTAAGGCATCTAACTGTTGAAAGTTAACGCGAAGCTGAAACTCAAATTCAAACTGATGGAAAATCTCGTCAAACATAACTCATCTCACACCTTGCATGTTGAGTACCGTAAGGGCCAATTATGATCACGTTTTGTTTATAATTTCAATAATTTTTTTAAATATTATCCGTTTGTTGCCATTTGTCAATGAACAATACTATAGATTCCTGAGGGCCACGTCAGGGGAATATATATATTAGACGTCGTAAATGGAAAGACTGCTGTTTTGAGGATGTAACTGAAGAAAACTGAAATAATTCAAATGCAGTTCTTTCATTATTTAAGATATTTACCACTAAAAACTTATAATTCCCAATTCTAACAAAAATTGCGTGTTTGTGTGCTGAAAAGTGCAGATTAGTGAGATTAATTTTATTCAAAATGTACATTTTTAAAATGCCGTATCCAAAATGTCTTACATATTTCGAAATTTCTACAAACTTTTGTCAAATCAGAAGAAATTTAAAACTATTAACGCAAGAAATAAATGTTGCTAAAACGTTTTGAGAGTTATATGCCGAGAAATACTGCGAATGTTCTGTCAATATAGAAAACCTTCTGAGAATACTTGGTGACATTTTCATTTCAAGTACTGAATATGGGAATGAAAAAGAATGATTTGAACTTGAAAAAGTCACTATTGCTGATCAAATTAAGAATAAACCCCTCTAGATAAATTGCATGTAAACCATCCATTCGATTTGGATGATACATAATGATTTGATAATTCAGTTCGCGACTGACTATTACCATAACCGATACCATAAATTGAGCATAAATAATTGAGCATCCCGATAAAATAATCGAGCATCCAGATAAAATAATCGATCATCCAGAATTTTTCGATATTGCCATTTGTTGCTGTAGCACTCCCCGTCGGACACGCCACAGTTCAACCGAGATAAACAGAAACAATTTTCTTCCATCCTATCAGTTCTTCCATCACAACAATGTGATGGGTGAGATACCACTTCGTTTAACATTCATCACCAAAGATTTTCGCCTTCTTTTAAATAAAAATCAGTACCATTAAAATCACACGGATTCATTCACAAGCATTACCGAAGGTCGGTCATGCACGGAAGACCACGAAAGCAATCGCGGTTCTATCTCGACGAGATTGATTTCGATAACTATTCAAACCACTCGATTCTTTCGTCCATGCATTCGATTGCCTTTGCAATCCATTCCGATTCCGCGAAAGATAAAGATCGAATGAATATTTTTGAATGGGAATTATGGAGACTTACTTGTGGTCATGCTGCCACCGAGATTGCTGCCGCTCTTGTGCATGATCTGCATGTGTTCCATCAGCAAGTCGGAACTGACGAAGCTCTTATGGCACATGGGACACACTTGAGCGAAGGGGTTCGATATCAGGGCCACGTGCTGCTGTAAAGAAAACATGGATCATTCGTGTTCTCACTTATCATCAAGAGAAAATAAGGAAAAGAGAGAAGAGAAAGAAGTGACTCGAAGAGGAAGTTTATAGAAAATCGAAATTAAAGAAATATATAAACTTATTCTTTTGTCGTTTGTAAAGATAACCCTGAAATCTATGTGGTCAACCTGTGAAAACATACTTATTTAAAGTTATACATAACACGACATTGATAATAGTCAGATAGAAGCATTTTAGTATTTTAGAGGCTCATTTAAAAAGCCTTTTTTTTTAAAGAAAAAATGTCCAAATATTTTTATAACGTGATTCTTCATACAATAAGCTTGGAACTTCGGAGAGTGGGGTGCCAGCTCATGTGTTGCCTCTTCATCTGACCGTGGTTCAAAATTACTTGGCGTTGTCCTCGATTCTTCCCCTTCGGGTTGATCCCGGACCGTCTCCAATAGCCAGTTGTGTTGCTCGTGTGACGTTAATTAAAATATCTACCTACCTGAACGCTTATTTTCACATAATTTTTTTTCTATTTAAAACAAGTATAACTTTTCCGTTGAGGTAGGTAGGTAGTTAAACTAAACGTTGCACTGAAGCAACACAACAGGCTATTGGCGACGGTTCGGGATTAATCCCGAAGGAAAAGATTCGAGGACAACGCCAAGTAATTTTGAACTACGGTCAGATGAAGAGGCAACACCTGACCTGGCACCCCACTCTCCAAACCTCCACACCACGACAACATGAGGACATTTGAGGCCACGACAGATTTAACGTGCACCAGCTTCCTTTGAACACGACGGTCTTTGGTTGGATTCGAATTCGCAACCCTCCGGTTGCTAATCCGTTACTCTTCCAACAGGGCTATCGTGATCCCCTATATATTTCTACTTAAAACAAGTATATAACTTTTCCGCCGAGGTAGGTAGGTAGGCAGTTGAATTAAGGTCGCACTGGAGAAACAACGTATTATAGGCGACGGTCCGGGATCAATCCTGAAAAGAAAGATCCGAGGATAATTTTGAACCACGGTCAGATGACGAGGTCAACTCCTAGCACTCCAACTTTTGCGCCGAAGCACATGTGTACGTAATGTGTACTCAATATGGAAAATGTTCCATATTGAGTACACATTACGGATGCACTCAATTCCAAATGCACTCAATATGGTACATGTTCCATATTGAGTGCATTTTGCATATTATGAAATATATTTTTTAAATAATGGATTTTTAATCTTACAGAAAACATTCTCTGTGGGGAATGAGTGTTTTTAATTAATTGAAAACCAACTAATCTGTTTGCTGCAACTAATAAGTATTTCAACTTTACTTAGAGAATTAAGTAGTGAAAATACTTATATCCACTGAAAATTTCAAAACTAGGTCCATTAGTTCCTTCTTCCACAGGCACACCCACATGCATTGTTTTTTTAGTAATATAGATCCTTTTGTATATTATTGAATTACAATGTGTAGTTTAATGTTAATGTCATTATTGCATATAAGCTCAAGCTGTGTTTGAAAAAGAAAATGGCGAGACGAAGTATGATTATTTTACTGCTGGCCAAGATAGGACGAGACAGAACAATCAAAATCCATAAATACACCACTAGGTATAAAACATATATTGCATTAGATTATAGATGCAATACTGGTTGAATGTAGCATTGATATGGATAAGAGTTTTCCGGTTTAAGGAGGAATGATTTATTGTAAGTATTAAAATATTCCAACCTTTTCCAATGAATAAAAAATGCTTAATGTCATTAAAAGTAAATATCAAAAACATTGCAGGTATTTGTTTCATTGTACTTAAGCATTAATTAAAGAATTTTAAAGTAAAAAGATAAATTCTTTGTGACAAATTGTTAAGGTGTTCCATATTAAATACCATTTTTTGAAATCGACGATTTCGAGACGATTTTTGGATAACTTAAATATTTTTAATTTTGATAAATCATCCCTTCACAAATGAATCTTAGTTAATTTTGTCGTCATTCATTAAAAAAATCTAATTCCCCGACTTTTACAATCTTTTAAAATCAGGTTTTCCATATTATACTTGTCCTATAATTCGAATAGCTAGATTTTGATTATACCTGACAATGCATTCTCTAAGCTGCCCAATAGTGGAAGAAGCGTAGGAAGCATCAAGGTTGAAAAGGCAATCCCACTGAGGATGGAACTACTCGCACATGACATAAACAAGTCACGCTTTTACATTATCTAAATAGGTGACAGTGCCTTAAGACACATGGATTTGACGAGTACATTTACAGCTCTTTTTTCAAACGATGCCAGATAACTTGAGAAACGAATCAAGAGAATATTCTATCACTCTAACAAGGAGGGAGCGCTAAATGGAGTTTGCATTTGGCTTATTTGGTACAACCCAAGTAAACAGAATTAAATAAATGCAGTACATTCAAGAAAGGTAGGTAGGTATTTTAATTGTCGCACTGGAGCAACACAACGGACTACTGGCGACGGTCCGGGATCAAACCCAAAGGCAAGGATCCGAAGACAACAGCACGCAATTTTGAACCACGGTCAGATCACGAGGTCACACCTGAGCTGGTCTGTGAAATTTGGAATGATTTGACGAATTTACAAGTCAATTCTACTGCAATAAGAGACATTTTGTAATGCAGTGGATCAGTTACGAATTCAGGAAGAGACAGTATCAACGAATGAAAGTGGGAACCGAACCCTGGACGACATCGCGGCAGTCGAACTCGGAGCTACGCTGCTGCAAGGTGTATTTTTAAAATCTGTTTCTTGAAAACGGCTGGGCTTTTCGTCCTGAACATGTGCACTTGTGTAGTACTATCCTACAAAAAAAAATTCCATTCGTCGACCCCAAATTCACGTCCTCTCTGAGAGTAAGAACCCTGTGCGTATCTGGAATGATTTGGCGAATTTACCCACGGATTCCAGTGCAATAGAGGACATATTATAATGCCGCGGAACAGTGACGAATTCAGGAAGAGACATCCAACCAATGATTTGAGAAAAAGAAATGCCCTCCTCTTTCACATAATATTAATACTTTGAATGGAAGTGGGACACGCTACAGTGATATCAGCAGTAGCGATGAACTAAGGTAGGAGACACAGACGACTATTATCCAGTCAACGTGATGCGGTTAGTAAACACCACGTTAATACGTTAAGTCAAGGCTAGCTAGTTGTCCTCGTTAGAACCAAGAATAATACAATAGTTAGAGGCCCTCAATAGCAGCTGTCGTCGATTCATAGAAGGACGAATGAATATATAAAGTTAATTCAAAATTAGTTATGCTGATTTGCGGAAAAGAAATCGTTAGGGAAGAAAGGGTACCGTATGGGTTCTAGAAAATTGGAGATTTTCAAATGATATTGCTAGCACTTTGCCCAGTCAATCATACTTTATGAAACGTAAAAAATATTCGAATAATTTTTAGTTCCGATGGCAAAGAAATCAGAAAAGCGATTTTGTTTGCTATCCAGAGTGAATTTTTTCCTAATTCACACTGGATAAAGTGCCGCGGCAACCCAGTTGGAAGAGCGGATTGGCAACCGGAGGGTCGCGAGTTCGAACTCAGTCCAACCAAATCCCGTCGTATACGCGGGGGCTGCTGCACGTTAAATCTGTCGTGGTCTCATATGTCCTCATGTTGGCTTGGTGTGTACGTTTCGAGAGTGGGGTGCCAGATCAGGTCTTGACCTCGTCATCTGATCGTGATTCAAAATTACGAAGCGGTTCGCTAAGAGCCCGTTGTGTGGCTCTAGTGCGACGTAAATTCAACTACCTATCTACCACACTGGATAGAAAAATTGCTCAATCTTTCTTCGCTTATTTCTTTCAGAAGTATCTTGTTTTTATCTGATTCAATCAGAATGTTTCCAACGAAAGAAAACTACGCATAACCAGTTCGTATACGTGAAAATGATACCCAATAAAAATCTTAAAATCAAAACTTTTATCAGGCATTTTCTTCGCAACTAAATAACTCAACGCAACTCCTCAGAGAGAAACGTCACTTTTCAAGTTCCTTATCCAATTCCTCATGCTTCCGACCGCAAAACTCAAGGCATTTTTGATACACTTAATTTAACCCGACATTTACAGGTTTTCCCCTTAAGGCCCATGAACCCTGGAAGTCCTTTTGCTTGGAGAATGACAAAAAACAAACAAAAAAAAACACAAAAAAGAGAACTGTGCATGAAACTAATTGTATCAGTCTCGACCCATGTCGGTGCGTTTTCCAGACGGTCTCCCAGACTCTTCCAAGCGGTGACGATGACCACACCTCAGGCGGGCCGTAGATCCTTCTTCCTCTCACGCCACGAACCACCCTCGTTTTGAGACAGTGTCTAGACGCCGAGATGAACTACAAATTGATAAATGTGAAACGAGGCTGCCCGGCCACTTCTCTGGCAGAGAAGGAAAAATCGTGCTCACAAATAAGGCTGGCAAGAACGCCAAGGTGCTGCTGCAAGACATTGTCTACCTTGGACAAACAGATCCTGTTTATCGGCTCTGGGGAGGTTGTTTTTGTACCTCTAGAGCGCTCTGCAAGACGGTTTTTTGAAACGCTGGTCAATCGTATTCAAGATTGGCAATCGTGGATTCATCGAGTTGGCTGATGTGACCCACAGATGTCACGATAGCACCTACTCAGGTGCTGAATATGCCCTGAGAGACTTTCTAAGCA
Source organism: Meta bourneti (assembly GCA_933210815.1). Lineage (NCBI taxonomy): Eukaryota > Metazoa > Arthropoda > Arachnida > Araneae > Tetragnathidae > Meta > Meta bourneti. The sequence continues at coordinate 88,951,473 of OW119929.1, forward strand.
GACTTTTATTTGTCTAAAGGAATCCACCAATGTTATGATCTATCTGAATGCGAAACAAGACCAAAATTTTCATAATTTTTCTCTCAACAAAGAGCTAAAAATAACAACCTCTTTAGAATTTATTTGTATGAAATTTGTAATTCTTTTTTTTTTATCTGAAAGCGAAACAACCAAAAATCTCATAATTTTTCCAACAGAGCTAAAATAGGAAACTCTTTTGAACGTATTTGTATGATATTTTTATGCATAATTATTTTTATCTGAAAGCGAAAAAGACCGAAAATTTCACAAGTTTTCAACAAAGCTAAAAATAACAACCTCTTTTGAACTTATTTATATGAAATTTATAATTAACTTTTATCTGTAAGCGAAACAAGGCCACAAATTTCATCATTTTTCTCACAACAAAGAATTAAAAATAACCTCTTATGAACTTATTTGTATGAAAATATCATGTATCATTATTAGGTATTATATTTTTCATTAAGACAGCAACAAGAATGGCACTGGTATGCCTTACGGATGGTGAAATGGATTAAATTGTATAAGATATATTTCATTACAGCGGTTTAGTTTAGAACTTTTTTAAGAAAAGTATTCACAAATAATTTCAAGTAATACATGCATAAATAATTTTGAGTACTATTTTCTCATTGCCAAATATCATACATAATTTTTTTCAACAAATGTTTAGAAAAGCTGCTTTGGAACAAAACGGTTCGGTAGCAAATAACATTTCGTATAAATCAATAAAAAGTCTACCTATTTTTTTGTTCGATCGGCAAAAAATATTACATATACATTTTAGTATGCCGCAGAATATTAGTAATGAATTTATGTGAGTTGTCATGAAATGGAAAAGGTTGAAAATCGCTGCTTTAAGGTAACATTTTTCAAATGAAAGGGGCCGCAAGTAGCTCAATTCGTAGAGTCGTGCATTAAGAACCGGAGAGTTGCGAGTCGTGGCCTCAAATGTCCTCATGTTGGTGTAGTGTGGAAGTTTGGAGAGTGGGGTGCCAACTCAGGTGTTGACCTCGTCATCTGAACTGGTTCAAAATTACGAGGTTTCGTCCTCGAATTTTCCTCATCTGGATTGATCTCGGACCGTCGCCAATAGCTCATTGGGTTGCTGTAAATTCAACTATCAATTTTCAAACGAATACTTTCACAAATCGATTTACAACGCATTTCCGTGAACATTTATAGTATTCCGTGATATTAAAATTCTTCAGGATTCACTTACCCTGGGTATATTTATCTCTTTTTGGGGCAGTAAAACTTTTATTGTGAGAGTGTCCATTTACTTGACGTTCTGTTTTGGCGCAGCATTGACAAATATTGTCCTTACCATAAAACCCAGTCAACCAATCATCATCAGATTTCACTAACTTTTTTTATTCATAGATAAGCATTTAGAACTAATCACAATCAAGTCGTTGGAATTAACGACATAGGATTAAAGGCTCATTTGATTAAGATGAATTAAAAATTCGCTTTATATTTTAAAAAAAAATGTTTAAAAGTGAGTATTTTTTCTGTGGAATATGCCTCTCGAACGTGCATAGAAAAATGACTAATAATTTGTTGGACGCAAAACTATTAGGACCGAGTGTAGAACAGATATATGGTTGATTTTTTTATTGGGAAAACGGACAGATCTGACCAAGTAACATTTTTTACGTCACATAAATGGTGGGGAGGGGGTAGGTGAATTAATATCGAACTGGAGCAACACAATGGGCTATTGGTGACGTTCCGGGATCAATCCCTAAGGGAAAGATTCCAGGACAACATCTCGTACTTTTGAATCACGGTCAAATGACGACGCAACACTTGAGCTGGTACCCCACTTTACAAGCTTCCACACTCCGCCAACGTGAGGACATTTGAGGCCACGACAAATTTAAAGTGCACCAGCCTCCACGTACACGACGGCCTTTGGTTGGATCGAGTTTCGAACTCGCAACCCTCCGGTTGCTAATCCGCTACTCTTCCAACCGGGCTACCGCGACCCCAGTATATGGAGGTAATATGTAATGCATAACAATTTTGCGTTTGAATACAAATTGTGTGTATTTATTCCCAAAGTTAATCACGACAATAGCTAGTGAAGGTCACTACATGATTTTTATAATGAATTGTTGTCATAAAACAAATAAATCAATTATAACAGTGAGTACACGTGTTTAGGAAACCAAACATCTGGTTGGTCATTGTTAATTGGTTTGGACATAATGGCGAAATGTTATGTATTCCTATATATTGCAATATTAGAAACAATGGGCTCATTGAATTACATCTAAATATTGTTTAAATGTGCTCAGATTTGGCTAGTTACATTTTAGCGCATTCGAAGAAATTAAAGGGTAGGACAGCGTGCACGTTTTGACTATTAGGTAGGTAGTTAATTAACGTCGCACTGGAGAACCGCGAGGGGCTATTTGCGATGGTCCGGGATCAAACCCCAATTTGTGTGACTGTTAGAATTTCTTAGTCGCTCGACATAAAAAATAATAGTTCGACATAAAAAATAAAGCTAAACATCAAAATAGTTAGTTTTATGTCTCGAAGAACACGAATCAAAATATTGACACCCATGTAACATAACCTCTAAACACCCATATAACATAACCTCTAAACACCCATGTAACATAAGCTACTGAAACTTTGAAAGGTCCCCATTTTATCTAATAAAACCTCTGCATTCAAAATGAGAAAAGAGCGTACGCATTAAAAAACGCACCGCTGTTTGGTAGAGCTAAATTTAAGTACCGTTAACTAGATTTTTAATTCTACTAGCTAAAATGCTAAAATTAGTTTAGATGAAGGTATTCCGCCTACCTTGCATGTTTAAAAATACTAAAGGGGAATAGTTTAGAACAGCAAAAAGGACTCAGGCGAAAAGAATATCAGTTCTTCTATTGCAAGACTTTTTAACTACAAAATATCACGTTTTAAAACACAACACGACTATCCTAAACAGCTGAAATTTTTAATTTCCTCTGCTTATAAAATAACGTCGGCTTGGACCAGAAACTCATTAACTAACAATTTTTTCTTCGGATAGACCAATTGCTTATTTTCATGATGATGAATACATAGTCATGTTGATAACTGTTTAAAAGATATATAACATTATCAAAATGCTAGTCGGACGTAGCGTGGTGACCCGAGTCTATTTTTCCTTTGAGTGGAAAACTCACTCCATTCACTTTTTGGATGATCGAAGAAATATCAGTTCGATTGTATTAAATAATTGTAAATAGGTTTTTGGTTGCATATATGGAGACGGACGCTTATTGAAAAAGTCAAACATTTATTAAGAAAATTAAAGACACAATACAAAATTATAAAGAACATCGATCCACACTCTCACTCCCTCTCCAATTCTTCGAAATTCCAAATTCCTTTTTTTTTATCGTATTCCAATCATGGCCACAGTGCACAATATTATCGTTTGCGCTTGCATAATAAATATAATAATTCTCGGATTGTTTGCACGCGCGCATTAAAAACTAAATTTTCGGATCGCTTGCACGCGCTCACAATTTTCATTTTTTGGCCTTAAAACGGTTGTGTAAAAATTGTGTGTGAACCGCGATCGTTTAAGGCGTGAATCAGTCTTTGTGCTATTAGAGGAAGGGCAAAATGTAAATGCGAATAGTCTTGGTGGTTATAAGTGAAGTATAATTTTATTTATTAAAGGCCGAAGATAGGAGAAGTAAGATACATGCGACTTAGTATTTACATCGATGTTTCTTACAAAGGTTAAATCTATACAAGCGTTGCCGAGACTAATGGGCTATGTAGATATGTATTTCGAGCATATAGTATATAAGCGATTTGTTTAGAGTAACATCGAAATTAAAATCACTGGTAAGCATAATGGGTACACTGGTATCCGGAATCATATTGGGTACACTTTTCCTGATATAATCTCTCAAAGTTATCACATTCCAATCAAGTCAATATCTATCGGTTCAGGTGGTGTACTCGAAGTACACGCGCTCGACTATCTTACGCTCTCTATACGATCTGAATCGTTCAGCATTAGTCAATTTGGGTTTTTCTGATATCTTTCGAATTTTTCTTTTTAATGATACATACATTTCCTAACTTTCTGTTCATAATTCCTTTAATTTTTTCGATATTACGAAAATTTCATTCCACTCAGCACACTTATCGGCTTACAACTTTAGAAACTTTATTTCATCGGTTATCATTGCTAAATAATATTGTAGATCCTGTTATTCTCTACAAATCGACACCAATTTAAACGTCCTATCTCTTCGCAATCCAAAGTTACACAGACCAAACGCCGCGTCGCCATTTTCAATGTTCACTCGCAAGCGCTACTCCTCCCCTCCCCGCTGCACCCCTACTACTCACCATTTTAGATATGAACATAAGCCCTCTATACAACAAAATTTAAATAATTAGATTATCACTTTTTGTTTGCGAGATATGAACGCGACAAATATGGCCATTTGTTTGGTCGCCAGAGTTTTCGTAGACCCCTATACAGGACCGAATTTAAGACATATTCATGTCAAAATGCATATAGTGATTCATCAAACATTCGTGACCTACATTTCAGTTTTTTTTTAAATTCAGCCAAATTTGTGATGAGTGAATCACATTAAAGTTTATTTGTAATGCAATATGTCTTACTCTTTTCAATTGAATTTTGTCCAACAAGTTATGTAAATGGACGCCTATTTTGAATATTATATCAGAATAAACACGTTCGATTATTATATCAGAATAAACACGTTCGATTATTATATCAGAATAAACACGTTCGATTATTATATTAGAATAAACACGTTCGATTATTATATCAGAATAAACAAGTACGTATTTTCTGATGGAAATATAATATATATCATGGAATATAATATAATATAATATCTTTATGGAAAGATAATATAATAAACACGTACGTGTTTATTCCGATATTATATTTTCATAAAAACGCAAATTCAGGTTACACGGTTTCCCACAATCATGTTATCAATTTAGAAAGTCACAAGCAACACACTTTACAAAAAGAAAAAATCCCTATCCTATACAGAGAATAGTTTATTGTACCGAATAGTCTTCAAAATTCAAATTGAAAAAACATTTCGCTTATTTCAAATTTGATTTTTCACTTTTTCAAATATTTGGAGTATCCTACTAATATTCACTGTTTGTATTGATAAAAATGCATTAAGGGCAGCTGTTAAGCAACTTTTAGACTAATGATACGGTAAAAATGCCAGCTGAATAATAAACACGGATTTGAGAGAGAAAGGTATAAAATGCATAATAGAATCAATACAGACTTGGTAGAGAAGAATATTATTGAATACATAAGTAGAACACTAATGAAGTGCTCAGTTCCCAGCTTAAAATATGATAATGAATTTGAAATATGTAAATAAGGTCTTCGGTGGGTAAAGTTCTTTGAAGATACTATTCAAACAGAATTTTTATATACTCTGTTGTTGAGATCTAGAATTAAGAGAAATTGGATGTTAGGTAGAATGTTATTTCGCTTGTATTAATAAAAATTGCAGCCACAATAAGCTCTAATAACTTTTCATGATAATGCTACTTCATTAAACTGTTGTTTTATTATTTTTGAATATGCTAAGCACAATTATTTGGTAACAGAAGCAACGTGTATTGATGTTTCTTTTCATAAAAACAATAGATCTACTTAGAACTTCGTAATATTACACAGAAGATAAGTATCTGATCTAAACATTTCTAACTCTCCAAGCGGTTTCGACGAGATAACTTGTCTATCTATATCTGGATCTATCTTGTCTATCAAGATCTGACAAATTTTACTAATGACGAGATATCTCGTCATCAAGATATTGCCGTTTTTTCATGATGACGAGATCTAAAAGTCAGTTTTTTCTAATGACATCTCGTCCATCAAGATTTGGTCAGTTTTTCTAGAGATGATGATACTTCATCAAGACAACCACCAGGAGGATTAAATGTACCATTAATTTATTACTACCTAATTCAAAATGTCATCTGACCGTGGTTCAAAATTACGTTGTGTTGTCCTCGGATCTTTCCCTTGGGGATTGATCCCGGACCATCATCAATAGCCCGTTGTGTTGCTTCAGTGAAACGTTAATTAACTACCTACCTTATTCAAAATATCGTCCAATTACAAGTAAAACACACTAATTCAAAATTTTCAAATGCGAGTTGTTTTTCAGTTTAAACCAGAATGTGGTGAGCTTTAGACTTGAATTCAACAAAGTCATTTCTTCTTGAGAAATACACTTAGGGAGTAGAATTTTTCCGCTTCGTTTTCTCAGAACTATGTTTTTTGACTTAGTGTGTTTCATTTTTTAAGCCGACGATTTACTCTATCTTACTTAAGATTTACGGTATATATTTGAAAATGAGTTCACTTGTACAATTAAATAAATTGAAAATTTGTTTAGACTTTATTGACTTGAAGAAGAGAATTTTCTATTGTTTATCTGTAACAGTTTTCATTCGACTTTTTTTCAGTTAAACAATGATCATCTGAGTTCAGTATATAAAATTACATGGGTCAATTTAACTCAGCGTCAGAATTTGTGCTAGCGTAATTGGGAAAGTAACAGTAATTTTTACACACACATACGCTACTGGTAACATACTTCCAATACTGGAATAACCCACCTGGCTGTTGTCTCGAAGAGGTATCTCGACATTTGATTGGTCAGATCTTGATGGACGAGATATCTCGTCGAAACCACTTGGAGGGTTAGTGTCAAGCAATAAGAAATCCATCTAGTTTGACGTTAGATTACCTCAAATTATTTTACACATATTTAATACTTTTCTCTTTACCGAAATCAGATTTTACAATGAAATCCAGCTACAAAAGTTTCACAACAAAAACTACAGTACATACAGGATGGTTATAATTAAACAGGCGTTGAGTTTTACGCATAAATTATAATTGGGAAAATGCAACCCAAATTTGGAGTGCATTTTTGATGACAGTGGAACTACGATCGATCAAAATCGTTGATTATTTTCTAAGCAATCATTTTTCTAAGATTACTGATTGTCAGAGAACCCTTTCGCAAGGATTTTAAACGTTGCAATTCCTCGAGGGAAGCACTTTTCTTTAAGTGGGGCACAGACCTTCAGCTCTGACCAATTAAGGCTATCACATATATGGGAAGAGTCCCCAAGGACTTCTCGCAGTAGTTTCCGACAACAAGAGCAAATAGATAGAGCAAACAGAAAAATAGAACTTAGCCATCACTAATCATTCGTGGCGACTTGTTATGCTGCCCTTCATAGAATCTGCTGGATCGCCCCAGTCCCCTTCGTACTACCGCGTACACAAAGTTCCATTGTAAACCCTCCAAGTGTTTCGACGAGATATCTCGTCCATCAAGATCTGACCAATTTTGCTAATGACGATATACCTCATCGAGACAAACTGCCCTATTACTTCAAGGGGAATGAAGATCCAAATAGGAAAAACAAATTGTCCCTTGCCCTGAACTGGTGACAGTTTGTTACAGGTTTTGCACCACAGGCTGGCCACTACAGGATGGTATTCGAAAAAAACCCCACCAGGATAGTTAGTGCACAATAAGGTAGCGCAAGCACCGATTTGCAGCTGATACGGATTGATAGAACACTTTTTGCAAACCTTCATGTATCTAAATATTTCATAACATATAATATGCACAACTGAAGGTGAGATTATAGCACCAAATTTCAACCTATAGAAGATTTTTGAAACAATTTTTTATTTAAAAAATCAAATTAGCATCGTCAAAAAGGCATTAAACAAATTTGGTTCTATAGGTCTTTCTACACAGAGCTTTAAGCATCTCCTGTTTTAATTATAATCACTTTGTATATCTAAAGTGGTGGCAAAACATTACATTGACGGCATTCACAGTGATTACCGTCGTATCAATTGATACCTGCGATAGTATGCATTTTACCAAAAGTTCCCATAAAAGAGCTTCTTATTTTCTGCGTTTGCAGTCACAAGCAGTTCATTCTACATACATTACGCATTAGTATTACGCCCGCATGCACACCTCTAAGCATACAGTCGAAATGATTCATACTGAAGGCATACGCAGAGATTGACGTCGTATCAATGGATCTCTACGATAGTTTTGAATTTTTGTTGTTGACAAATGCCGATGGGCCATCAGACCACGTGCTCTCCAATATTTTTGCAATGGACAATTAATGCAGGGAACTCTTGTAAATATTCTCCAGACATAGGCTATCCTACATCGCATAAATTAGAGCCTGGGGAAGAAAGTCCTATCCGATGGACATGGACCTGGGCAGTCGTGGACAGTAAACAGTCTGAAAATGGCAACGGCATCCCTCCGAGGAGAGTCTGGGACGATTGAAATACCATTACATTTGACGCTTGATCGCTTTCCTTTAGAGACAGCGAGAAACTGCTTCAAATTAATTCTTATGCACCAATTTGATGTGTGCATTTCATTAAAGTGTGCATTTGATAGCATTTCATTAAAGCTTCTATAAACGATGTTCCTATTTTTAAACAGAGCACTCGTCTAAATATTCACCAAATGTGACATAGGCTGTCCTAGATCGCACAAATTACAATCTCGGGGAATTAGAAAGTTCTATTCGATGGAGATGAAATAGGAGACAGTCGTGACCAGTAAACAGTCTGAACCGGACAACCGCTTCCCGTCGTGAAGAGTCTAGGGCAACAGATATGCCATTGCATAGAACGCTTCATGGCCTTAAGGGCTCCATAGTTCCCTTAGAGATAGCGAGACTGCTTCAATTTTTTTTCTTCTTATGCCTCAGTTTGATGTATGTATTGCATTCTGTTAAATTCATTTATCCCACAAACGATGATCCTATTTTTCCGTGTTAGAAGTCATACTACACTAGTATTTACGCCCGCAAGTGCATCTCTAAACATGCAATCGGAAGAGACATGAGAAAGAAAGAAGGCATAGGAAGAGATAGGCTAGTCTACAAAACGAATGGGGTATTACGTTATTTTGGCTACAGCTCATTACTTTAGAGCCATGCGTCCGGAGGCTGCTGTCGGTGGCGAAGCACTTGCCGCATGTGTTGCACACGTACGGCCTGTTCTTGGCACGCTCCACCTGGCTCTCATGGTTCCGAAGGTGCTGCTGTAGGTTCGACAACTGGATGAAGGCCCGGTTGCACTCGGGAAGGTGGCATTTATATGGTCGCTCCCCTGAAACACACAGAAAAACAACAACACCATTAGCTTTATACCATACAACTTACAAGGAAAAAACATCCGGATGACTTTTACGATATAAAAAGCAATGTACAACTGTGAAGAACAAAAAATGCCTAAAAAATTAAAAGAGGCTTTATGATAGCAATTCAAAACAGAAAAGTAATTCTGTTGTCTACTGTGGTCTGTCTACCATGAGAATTGAGCCAGACGCAGTCTGCCCCTCCTCTGTTGCAGTAGAAACGGATTTTATCCTATTTACCATAGAGAATGCTTCAAGGAAATGTATTCTGGGTTGTCACATTGAAGCACTTGATGACGAATTGGATATATATTTGCAAAGAATTTTACTTGTCTCCGAGAAGATCTATACATCCGCAACTGCCAACATTCGCGAAAAGCTGAAGAAAATTCCTCGCGGGTCGTCCACGAAGAATTAACCAAAGCCAAGACCAAAATTACAAGAACTAACCAATTTAGATGTAAATCCAAAAACTGTTGTATATCCCCATATTTCATTAAAATTTGGTATTACATCATTTACAGAGAGAATCATATGTTATTCAGCCAGTATCTGGGGTCTCAAGTTCAATGTAAACCTTCAGAAAAATACACGTAGTCTACAGAGACGAATGGCACTACTAATCATTGGAGCTAACGAAATAATGTCAATTGGTGCTCCCTGGGTTTTAGAAAGACTCACGTCAAATTATTTAACCCTAAAAAAGGCACTAACAGTAAAGTATTAAGATTACACAGATACACGAAAATGAGTAAAAACCGGTACTCAAGTGATCAGGAAATAGGAGTGTAGATCCTACAATATAGAATAAAATTTCCTTTAACCCAAACCAGCCTGTCACAAATGACTTTTACATATATACCGACGGTTCTGAAACCGACACTGGAGTCGGCAGTGCTTTCATTACATGCAAGTCTGGAATTCCACATGCCAGTTGTCATCGATTCTTAATGCTAATAATTCAGTCTTCCAAGTGAAATGCTTGCAATTTATGAAGCATTGAATGGGCTGTCTCAACATAAAAAGTAAAAATGTTTCAATATTTACTAACAGCGAAGCAAGTTTAAAAGTCATTAACAATTTTGCCAGCAACGACACTGGAAAACGAAACTAAAAATGTCCTACAATAACATACAACACCCGATCCAAATACACATCAACTGGTTCAAAGCACAAATTGGCATGACTGGAAATGAAGCGGCTAACCAACAGGCCAAATTAACAACCAAAGGCACAGCGCTATCAAACACATCCTTCAAATGGCCAAAGAGCCACCTCCTTAAAACCCTCAATGAGCAAATTGTCAAAGAATGGAAAACGGAACGAGAAAACTCAGATAAAGGAAGACACGTTTTCCAATTCTTTAAAAATAACAGTATTAAAAGATGTCACCATACATTAACCCAGTTCTACACCCAGCCATGGGTTCTTCCCATCTTAATAGATTTACCAAACGATTAAGAAAGATAAATCAAATCCTAATAGCGTTTGCGGTGAAACTGGTTCAGCAATTTACTATGTAACTAAATATCCCTTCACTTCTAAATGGCATTTAAAAACACTAAGTGATGTTAATCTCAACGCTTAGTGTGCAAATATTACAAGAAACAAGAAAGCACACAGCAAAATAATACAAACCTCAAACACTTTACATGGTTTCACAGATATTATCTTAGCCACAACGAAGATAATATACGTGAAACCATATAGAACGCGTGTTCCTCATAATGTACCTAAGTTTTTCTACATATCATTCTTTAATCTTCACTCCTAGGAAAATTACAACATCCACCAATTAAGTTTCATTAAACCTCAAATTACCTAAACTTGCATATGATTTTTTATATATACCTCATTCGATAGATTAATTAAAATATGATCAATTTTCTTTTTTAAAAGTAAGCAACAATCATTAATAGAGTACTGCACAGCCCGAAGGACCATTTCGGAGATAGAAATCAGCAGATGGATACTTATTTCGATTGGTCAACTCTAAGATGCGTCGAAGTCCGCTTAATATTTCAACACGTCAACATATACAGATCACAAATTAATACTTACAAGAAACAACCGTTTTAATGATACGTCAGGTCTACACTAGACCTCTACAGATGCCCATCTTCCACACTACCAAGTGGAGTGCCAGCTCAGGTGTTGCCTCGTCGTCTGACCGTGATTCAAAATTACGTGGTGTTATCCTCTGATCTTTCCCTTTGGGATTGATCCCGAACGGTCAACAATAGCACGTTGTGTTGCTCCAGTGTGACGTTAACTAAAATACCTACCTTCTGCACTACCAAAGTATTTTACCACTCTTTCACTCCAAAGCGTGGATTTCCGCCAATTCAAGTGGCGCCGGACACTGCAATATTGTCCTCCATTTCTTATAAATGATTCGTTAAAAACAGCTTAATAAGTCACAGTTCTCGGTATCATTAACAAGTACAATTACTAAACCTGGTCACAGGTTATTTTTTCAGAACTCTTCAAATACAAGTTAGGTAGCTAAATTGCTAACAAAGCTTTCCTCATTCGAAGTAAATCATCATTTTGTTGTTAGGCGATAGAATTAGGTCCTTCCATAATAGCAGTTTTGGTGATAGATCACTATTTCAACGTGCGTGGGTTGTAAAATCCGGATATAAAATCAGAAGTTCCCACTCTGAGAGAAAGGTTTCATGTAAAACCGTTTGTGAACATCTTTTATCTTACGTCAGACCTCAGCCTATTCACCATAAGTCTCGGTCTGGCAACTCAATGTAGTCTAGAAACAGAAATACAACTCTATCAGCAGTATAATTCATTGCAACGTCAGTAAGATTAGGGCAACTGTTGAGGTGGTATCTCAAATCTGAAAGACCACACAGAGGGCAAGATGGAGAGCTTGCTAAGCCGATTCGGTAGAGAAGATCTTGTAAGTAGTCGTGTCCACTGAGAACAAATGACTCCTATAGATCCTGTGGCAAGTGAGACCTTAACAAGGAGTTCCAGTGCTTCTCTTTAGCTATATCCTTGTAATTAAGCTTAGAATGCTTAATTTTTGTATTTATAGGTAGGTTGAATTAACGTCGCATTGGAGCAACACAATAGGCAATTGGCGACGGTCCGAGATCAATCCTGAAGTGAAAGAACCGAAGGCAACACCTTGTAATTTTGCACCACGGTAGATGACGGGGTTACACCTCATCTGACACCCCACTCTCCAAACTTCCACACCCCGTCAACGTGAGGACATTTGAGGCCTCACGATTAGCGTGCACCAGCCCCCACGCACACAACGGGTTTTGGATGGATCGAATTTCGAACTCCCCCGGTTGCTAATCCGCTGCCCTTCGAACCGGGATACCACAGGCCATTTGTATTTATCTTTACTCCACGTATGATATTCAATGGGAGGACATGGTTGTTGTAATTCAGAACCGTCCTTACACAAATCATCCCACAATTCATTGCCAGGAACACCACAGTGACTGGGGGTCCACTCCAGTGGGATACTTCGGCCACTGACAATAGTAGAAGCAATTGTAAATTGGCCTAAATAGAACATGACAGAATCAATTCCATTCCGAAAGACCAAGATGTGACTCGTCGTCTTCAGACTGAAAACCCCATCAAGATCAGTGATAGGTGCTAAACAACGATTTCGCAAAACTATCTAAGCCGACAAAGTTAGAGTTGTGCCTCTCTACCACACATCTGATATAGTTCGAGTGCGGAATCAGTTTGTAGATTGTTTTGAACTGGTGGGATTCAGAGCCACCGCTTCAGTCGTTGAGAAAATGTAAGGGAACCTTGAAAAAGATAGATACATTAATCTGTTGTCAATTGATTTAAGCCAACTTTCGCGAAATAGCTCATTTCAACCAGGATATATGCATTGTCTGTCTGTTAACCCTCCAAGTGGTTTCGACGAGATATCTCGTCCACCGAGATCAGGCCAATTTTTTTAATGTCGAGGTATCTCGTCCATCAAGATCTGGACAGCTCTGCTAATGTCGAGACTAAACTGTCTTATGCGCCGAGGGAAATTAAGATCCAAGTAGGAAAAACAAATTGTCCCCCTTTCCAGAAATAGGAACAATTTATAACAGGTTTTTGTATCAGATAGCTGTAGACTACAGGACACTTTTTGACACGAAGATAAGCCAACCAAGATGGTTAATGTTAGAGAAATTAAATCTCTAAGGATATGAGAGGGATTTTTCAAAGTAAACAAAAACAAACCAGACACTCTGCGAATATTTTACTCCTGCTGTCCAAATTCTCTCGTGTGATACGTACTGGGGTCACTTGTAAAATGTTGCTCATCGCCGTTTTGACAAAGTTTGGCCTTTAATCTAATTCGCGTTGATTAATAATCAACTATCATATCAATTTGGAATTTATTCTTCAGAACTGGTGATATCGAAGTGCTGAATATACATTCGGGAAAAAAACGCCAACTGACGTCACATTCAGAATACACACAGGAAAAGTATTATCGCAGAAACACTAACGCCACCAACGTCTAAGCTTGACAGAAAGTGCCTCTCACGTTTATTTAAAAGCACTGAAACTGATTCCATATTGTATTCGATAAATTTTCTTTCATATGTACAGTGGATTTTCTGTCTCTCCAATTGGAGACGTTCTCATCCGTTATCCAGAAAGCAAAATCGCCACCTAGCTTAGAAGCCATGCAGTGGGATTATTGTGCTTTTTCTGCAATCGAAAGAGGGACAATAATATCTGCTAACGATGCTTTTATCGTGTCGTGAAGATGCACTAGTAACACTAACTACTAGTATAAGACAGTTGCCTCTAGAGTCATATTCGGGCTGCGGTTGGAAGAGCAACGGACTAGCAACTGGAGGGTTTCGAGTTCGAATCCAGCCACAGACCATTGTGTACAAAGGGGGAATGTGCATGTTAAATCTGTCGTGGCCTCAAATGCCCTGACGTTGGCGTGATGTGGAAGTTTGGTGTGCCAGATCAGGTGTTACCTCGTCATCCGACCGTGGTTAAAAATTACGTGGTGTTGTCCTCGGATCTTTCCCGTCGGGGGTTGATCCCGGACCCTCGTCAATAGCCCGTTGTGTTGCTCCAGTGCGACGTTAATTAAAATACCTACCTAGAGTCAAGTTCGACCTATGAACAATGTCGGTATAAAACTAATTCGTCACAAAAAAAATCGGAGGAATTTCATGTTTACCATGACGAGAGTTTAAATTTGAAGATATTTATACATGCTTGATATTAACTTCATAGCCAGCATTTTAACACAAAATATGCTTGCTCATAAAGAGAGAAAATGGAGATGGGCCACTTGATCAAAACGAGACTGGAAAATGAGCTAATCCAGAAATGCTGACGAAGCAATAAAAAGACACCAATCATCCATAGATGATGTTTCTAACATCGATATTTGTTGAGAGAATTTTTATGACTAATGCTTCTAAAGCAATTACATGCATTTAATACCTGCTTTGATGTATGTTCCTTGCAAACTCAGGGGTGTTAAATGCTAAGGTATGATTTGGAGTGCCTTTCGGAGCAATTGTGTTGACTATTCAGAGCAAGAATTGTATCAATTTTGAGCAGCTTTATTAAAGCATTTTGGAGCAGATTCATGGAAATTTTTTTTACAAGAATTCTTATATCAAATGCTTTGTACATTAGTTTGAGCGTATTTGCTATAAATTCAATTACGAAAGTCCTTTTTAATGTAAGCGAATATAACCAACTCACATTTTGATTAATTCATTACTGATTTCAATAATTGGCACTATCTAATACACGTTTCGGAAATCTTTAGAAAGCAGTGATTGAAAAAGATAACGACCAGAAAGATAAAAAAAGGGTGGAATCACGGACGTTTTCAACAAACGTTTTACAGGTAAGTTGTACAAAAATAGTTTCAACTCGTAAAGCGAATAATATCGACCTTCTGTCGAGAAGGCAGTTTTTTGTATCTTTAAAAGAAGTCCTAGTTTCGGATATTTTCTAATATTAATCTGCCGAAACCGGTGAAGTTTCATTTAAAATTTTTTTCTCCATGCAGGTTCAAATCGAATCTTTAAGGAACTCCCTTTTTCAATTCGTAGATTCGGTTTCACCACGGCAAAGTCACGAATCTGCATTTTTGGCCATTTTTACCTAACTGCATTTTTCGAGTCACAATTTGACATTTTATGCTATGCCAAAGGCATGAATTTTGATTTGAAGTGGAAACGCCGATTTTCACAGAACATCTATTTTGCCTACTTACATAAATCGGTTTTCTGACCAAGCGAAAACACTAATCTGGTAGATTCGTTACTTTCGCATTGTGAATATTACGGTTTCACGAACTGCCACTCACGTCACTCGCCAAAATTTTTGGTGTTCAAAGGATGGTCACCAGAGGAGAAAACAATTCGTAAAGATCATGAAAAGGCACTTGGAGTGAAAAGAAGCTGCTCGACGAGGAAGATAATGACAAAATGTCGGCTTGAATGATTATTTTTATTTGTGCTTCAACTTTAATCTACTTAATGAGCCTAAAAGAAGTAATGGCCAAATTTTTTATCTTAGGACACTAAATGATTACAATCTCACAGTTTTTGACCTAAGATCTCATGATGGAGATTGATACATGTGAAATGAAAATCCAAATGTTGAAGAGAAGGGCAAATGAAATTGAATTATTTGAGGAACAGCTGTATAACAAACGTTTCTCTCGTCCACCTGATGTCCGATTCTTGTGCAGGTTAGAACAAAAATTAATTAGTGGTGACCATATGTGTTCATATGCTAAAAACAACGCCTAATTTGAAAGTCACGCGTCATACTCTTTTCGACATCGACCTTCTAATGAAATAGACGGATCACGTGGGCGGAATCGCTGTGGTAAGATCTTTGAAGGGTAAATCACAAATCGACTTAGCCGATTGGCTATGGAAGCGCAGACTAGTGGTTTTGATCACGGTGGATAATCACTTTGACCAATCAATAATTTAGGATTCATGCTTTTACCCACAACCACGTGACAGATCTTCAAACCGAGCAACTGGAAGAAATAACATGAAACGCGGGCACATGCTTCATCTATTTCATTTTAAGGTTGATGCTTTTCGAGGTTGGGCACACGAAAATGGAGCGACTCCATTCATTCAATGGTAGAAAAAAAATGTAAAAACGTGCCAATTTCTCTTCTCAAAGGTTGGGCTCATATTGTTCGAGGAGCTCGAACAAACCCAGCACCCGTTCTTGTCCATACCCTGACATTCGAATTTTTTTGAATTTCTCAATTTCCTCGAAATTCATTGTTCTATGGAGGAAGGCAGTTACGAAGGACGAAGATGGGAAGTATTTCATAGGACTGATTCCTACGGTGAATTTGTTCAACATTTGTTCAATAAAGCAACATTGAAACGTCCGATAGAAAGGCCAAGCGCAGAGGAGTTATCGAGGGCATAGATGCAACTGAAAATTTCGGTTCAAAAAGTCAAGTCTTAAGGACTGAAAGATGTGTGACGATCTTACCATCCCGAAAAAGTATCATAGCTTCTTTCATTCACTGAAAGCATCTTCTATAGTTCGTGATAACTTGTCTGAGTCACATCTTAGTGAGAACTCGGAACATGAAGAGGACGAACCTGATGATTTTTCTTGATTAAAGTATGATTTTGGGGATTCGTGCCTTTGACGTGGCAGTAATGATGTATATAGTTACGCGACTGTTGAGTATAACTTTCAATAAAACCCAATATTTAATATCAAACATGAAAAATATATGTGTTTTGTTATTTTAATCGTCTTCTAAGGGAAACCTATATAAAAATTAAAAAAAGTATGAATAATTACAACGGAAGCTTAGCTAACAATTTTATTTTAAAAGAATTATTATATAAATTTTTACTTCTTTTTATAAAACGAAACTCTACACACACAATTATAATTGGTCGAAATACACAGAAATGAAATCACATCTTTTGCGACATTGGGCACATAATAAACAATTGGTTAAAATCTAACAGAAATGAAATTTTTGGTATTCAAAAAATGTAGAATTCTGAAAAAAGGAATGAGATCAAACATATCAGATTTCAACTTTGAATTTATTTAGGAGTAGAGTATAATTACAAAAATACTCAGAATAACATACCGATAAAAAAATAATTTATTTACAAACAGTACACATATTCATAATACCAAGAAATGAATCCAATACGAACTCATTTCGCGTTGTCTAAATTCAGGCGCATAAACTCAGAATTCGAAATGGAATTAAAAATAAAGCATTTTTTCTGGCATTGCCAGATACCGAGTAGCAAAATTATTATTTTTATTATCAGTGGGTTTTTTTCTTGCGCCTCGCGCTTATTACACAGATTCACTTCATACTAAGTGAAATTTAAAGGAGTAATTCCATCAAAATTAATTTCCATCATAAAATTTCAAAATATTAAATGTTTTTAATTTTTATTATATCATCTTTCAAACGTTCGGAAATTGTTCATGGTTTCGAAAGAAATGAAAAAATAAGTTCAAACATAAAGAATTAGAATTTAGGTTCTGTAAAAATAATTTTTGGGAAAAAACCTTTTCTAATTATACTGGTAAAGAGCGATCTGAGTTTGACTAACATTTCGTGGAAACGTTCTTTTCTGTGACCAACTTTCACAAAAGGCATTCGTTTTTCAGGTTTTTCCACTTTTCATATCTAAAACTCACAACATCGAACCCCAAGGTGCACATTTTCGGTATGTATGCTACCTTCGTGCAAAAAGTGTTTCTATGTTGAGCAGTTTTCCCGTAATGCGAATGACAAGTACCATCCCAACTTCGTTTTATTAATATACATTATTTAAGTTACGATCTTATCGATTATTTTTCGAACAGATCATACATTAAATTTCGGTAAATGATCGATCTGTTTCGTACATTTTCTAAAAAACTAGCAGATCCACAGAGAGAATTCGAGCTAAACTTTCTTGCTTGTCGTTACTCACATTTCCTATTTTGCTTCAAACCATTTATAAGATATAAGTATTCTAGGTATTTTTACCTAACGTCACACTGGAGCAGCACAACGGGCTATTGGAGACGGTCCGGGATCCATCCCAAAGGGAAAGATCCGAGGACAACGCCACGTAATTTTGAACCACGTTCAGATGACGAGGCAACACCTGAGCTGGCACCCCACTCTCCAAATTTCCACACCACGCCAACGTGAGGACATTTGAGGCCACGACAGATTGAACGTGCACCATCCCCCTTTGTACACGACGGTCTCTGGTTGAACTCGCAACCCTCCAGGTTGCTAATCCGTTACTCTTCCAAACCAGGCTACCACGGCCCCCTCATTTACGAGGGGACATACAAGTCATAATTACTCTAACATTTATAATGAAAGAAATTATTTAATATATTCCACAAAAAACTACATACTTTTGTTTATTTCTCGATATAATCTCCGTAAACGTTGAGACATTTATCCCAGCGTGACACTAGTTTGAACATCCCTTCATGGTACTGCTGCTTGTCAAGTTGCTTGAAGTGTCTTGCAATTCCTCCTGATCCGCAAAGCGTTTCCCCGCCGAAAAATTCTTTAAATGTCCGAATAAATGAAAATCCCAGGGGCTAAATCTGGACTATACGGAGGATGCTGCAGAACCTCCCTATTCCGCGAATGTGTGAAGTGAAGCACACATTCGATTGGTTTTTTGTTCATGGGAGAGCATTTTCGGCACCCAGCGAGCCGAAACTTTAGGTCGCATATGATTTCATGAATACAACTCTTAGGAATGCCAGTCATTTCAGCAATTTCACGAATTTTAATGCGACGATCTTCCCTAATCAAACGTTCGACAATTGTGCAGTTGTCATCCGTATGTGAGGTCCATGGTCTGCCTCTTTTCTTCACCGGATCATCATTCAGCTCCGTTCGTCCATCTTTAAATTTTTGGCACCAAACGCTGACTTCTTTTCGGATTAAATGTTCGGTCCATAAACGCCCTGTAATCTGCGATGAATTCCGTTCTGATTAACTCCTTCGGCTTGCAAAAATCTGATAACTCCACGTACCTCACACTTCGAACACTCTGCGATTACACAAGCCATGTTTGTTTGCTTCCCGGAAGCTAAATTGAGACTTGAACAAACAACGCTCCAGACTCTACTACTACACACATGAACGTGTCTAGTCATGCATATGGCGCCAATATTGCGCATGCGCAGTTTGTATAACAGCCACCTGTACCTTTAATATCGAACTCCCCTGAATAAGGAATTTAACATCGATATTTACATAAATGGATTTCATACATCGAAATAAAGCAAAATTATGTAACAGCTTTTCACTTACTCTTACTGGTATTAATTATTATCTATATAAATAAGAATGGAGTGTTTGTTTTTACATTGAATATTTTCGCCCCATTTCAAGTTGTTTACCCGTTTGGGTCATTCTAATGCAAAATTAGTGGTTTCCACGTTTGATGTCTTTCTATATGTGTACCTATACAAATATAGTACTACATCCAAACGGATGGGTATATTTCCATGAAACTTTGCATACAGTAAGTGTCCGTCTTCCCGTTTTATGTCTGTTTTGTGTTTGTATAAGCACCACACACATTTTGTTAATATACTTTAAAATGCTGTATATTTTATAAAACTTATTTTAGTTTAGTGAATACACTATTTGAATTTCCTTTGTTTACATATTTAGGCAAGTTTCATTCTAAAACATCTGAGTAATTACATTTAAATCCACCAAAATTTGGTAGTTTTGGAGAAGCTGGAACGTACATTGAGCATTGCGATTACTTGGATTGTTTTACTAGTACTGTTGAAAAAGCAATTATTTTTCTAGAAATTATTTTTACGGGACTGGAATTCTAACACTTTACTTATTTTGTCTAATTTTTTTGGCAGATGATGTAAAGAGAATAAAGCATTCAATTTTGCACTAGAGAAAGGTAGAAATTAATTATTTTGTGTCAAATATTGCTAAAGACGTGTGTTCGTTTCCAGGACAGCATGTGTACATTTCGACCACCTTTCCTCAAACGTCCTTGGTTTAACATACGTGGTCGTAGAATTTCTTTTTATAAAAAGAAGTAAAACACGCAGCTCAAAACTTTTGAACCAAGACTGGGAGTTAATCTAATTTATTCAAAGTATTTCAAAAAAGTAGCATAGATTTCCTTTACAAAACGATTAAACACATTAAAACTTGCATTTCCTTCCCATATTTCAAGTAAAATTACTTGGTTTTATTGAAAGCTGCACTTAATAGGCAAGCAACACCATCATTATCATTCTAAACAGGTACGTGGTATCCATTCAAAACTGAATTGAAAAATATGCTTTAAAAATGTAGCATGTGCTCAAAAAGGCCAGGGGTAGTATTATTGTTTTGTAATTTTTTTCACTCGCGTTAAATTTTGCATTTTAAAATTCCGTTCTATTCTTAGTTATGTGCGAGATAACGAGATAGAAGACAGTCGCGAATTATCTTTAGAACAACTTGTTTACCGCTGACAGCATGTTTTGATTTCTGTGGTTAAAAATTTAATAAATACAATTTTTAATAAATTGTAATTCCTATTCATCACACGCAACAACAACCACACAAAGGATTCGATTTGAAACTGCATGCAAGTTAAAAAAAAGCGCAAATTTTAATAGGAGTTTTGCCAATATCGACAGGGTATTAATGTTAGAAAAATACGAACCAGGACTTCTGAAATATTAAAAATTCTTTGTTGTGGTGGTGATAGAAGGCCAATGTTGCCTACTTTACGAGTGGAAGCTGTATTTCAAGCCAACTTATATCTGTTAAAAGTTGGTTGGAAACATGGATCGTTAAAAAAACCGCTGTCAAATCGACCTACCTATTTTTTGGGAAAAAAAAATCCGAAATCCTCATAATAATAACATTGCGTATTTATACCATCAATGTCGACCAATTCGCATTAAATTTGGTGCATTCATCCTGTAGAATTCTGCGGGACACATAGGCTATATATTAACCCCGTTAGAGTATTCAGGGGGCTAAAAACAAAGTCTCAATAGTAATAATATTGAGTAATATTACGATGAATTATGAACAATTCAACCCGAACACCGCCGGGAAATGCAGCTAGTATATAATACCACACGCACTTCTTTTAATAGCAAATCGATGTAAAAGTGAAAAAATAAAAAGTAGGCACGTACCCGTGTGTAATCTGGTGTGCTGCTGCACATGCGAGAGTTGCTTGAATCGTCTGTCGCAGTAGGAACACTTGTAGGGCTTCTCCCCCGTGTGGATGCGGATGTGCTGCAGCAACTGGTGGTTGGAGGAGAAGGACTTTAGACACTGTTGACACTGGTAGGGCTTGATGTCTCCCCGGTGAGCCTCCCGGGAGTGGTGCTGCATCGCAGACTTGTGCATAAAGATCTGAAAGCATACAACAAACTCACATGTAGAGGAAGCCTTTGCATAAACACATGAAAAACACAAGTGCCGTAAAATTCCCTTAACCATACTACAGCTTTGGCGATGTCGATTATTTTCTCACAGTAAAGCTGTACTTCAGGATTGTAATCGATGGTTTGAATGTTACACACAAGCTATTTTATAATTTAGAAATTATCAATTTTCGACCACAAAAGTTTAGAGCGACTTCCTCTTGTAGGTGTGAACTAACTTCCCAACAATTAATGGACCGAGCATAAGCAGGCACTACTTGGCTTTCGAACGTACTGTGACCTTTCTTTGTTGTCAGGTAATATTCTTGTAATTTTACATGCGTCTTAAATGTCTAAATTAATGTTGTTGTCGCGTCCATTTTCTGAGTCAGATGTCGCCGTGTGAATTTCGCACAGCTTTGGCGATGTCGATTATTTTCTCGCAGTAAAGCTGTACTTCAGGATGGTTTGAAGAGCAGCTACGTTTTATTGCAGGGCAGGTGAACATATGATTAGGCGTGAGTTCAACGTCCAGACAGTTGTTACAATGTCTATACGTTCTGGTTCCATCACTGTTAAATTTCATGTCTTGAAAAGTGTTCGGTTCTCAGTCTGGATATTGTGGTGGTGGTTTTTCTATCGGCGTTAATTTTACACATTTGTTGTTTTATTTTAATTTTTTGTGATATACGTTTGAATTTTACCAAAGCATTAGTATCAATAAGAGTTACTGGGATTTGTTCAGTATTCAATTTCCTGTCTTTTCTAAATTAATTTAAATGTGTAATAAGTTCTATTTCAATGATACTAAAGTAACAGGTTATTTTTGAACGCAATGTAGGGCTGCCACAGTGGAATAGTAGCTTTAGTAGCAGAAATTCTAAAAATAATAGCTTCTCTTTAAGCATATTTCAGTAGCCAAGATACAAAGTGAATAAGCCCAAACACAAAATGTATTAATTAGGTATGAAACAAACGTTAAGCTCACGAAGAAATTCAATTTTAAAATAAAATAAATATTTTCTTAATATGAAATCTGAATTTCTAAGTCTTAAAAAGCAAAAGCATTTCTATTCTGAAAATATTTGTTTTATTTTAAAATTGAATTTCTTTTTGAGTTTGACGTTTGTTTAATACCTAATTAATACATTTTGTGTTTGGGCTTATTCATTTTGTATCTGGGCTACTAAAACTTCTACTAAAATATGCTTGAAGAGAAGCTACTATTAAACTTGGGTAGGAATTTTTGGATTGTAATAAAGCGCCAACTTGGCTACCTTTATCATTAAGTGGGATTTTTCACTATTCGCTGTCATTCATCAATCTTAAAATACGAGACGGAAACAAAGATTCATGTTTTGGGACTTTGGTATAAAATCATTTTTTATTCAAATATCGTATTCATAGGTTGGACTAACTCTTAACTAATTCCACAATAACCGATGGATTTCCGAGTGAAAAGGAGATAGAAGTGCAATAAAAAAAACTTAAAACGTTGTATTGGTATTTAACAGAGCCAATAAAGCTTTAAACTTAAAAAACAAAGCTTTTGTCAGAAAAAAAAGTCGAAGTAAAAACATTAAGAATAAGGTATTAAATATAGAAACCAAGACAGTGGAATAACAAAGAGCAAACGAAACTCATCTCTAAAGAGATTAGTCTCGAAAAGAGTTTAAAAGTCACATTCTGGCCGCTTATCTACTCCGTTCGTATGTTTCTTATATAAAATGAGCATACCAATTTTAAAATTGACATGATACGAACAATTATAAATCTTTTCCTATGAAACTGCAAAAAAACATTTGCAGCTACATCTCATTGCAAGCAAGCATGACTACAAAAATCATAAAAAAAATTTAGGAAAAATGCAAATTAGATATCGATAATTTTCAATGGTTTTTTGATGATAAATTATCTACAAGAATTTAACTGTCTAAGGGATACACGCGCATATATCCGTTCTGCAATCTGCAATCTTCCCTGCATGACTTCTAACCAATTTTGACCTTGACAAACTGAATCTTTTCTAGGATTCATTCAACCAATCGGTAATATAATCATTATGTGTGTTGTGGGGCAAAAACAATGTTACACTACATCGCAAATCTCATGACGCTAAGAAGATGAGTTATCTTCAAGTTGAATTTTAAATTTAAAGTTAATCACATTATAAATATTGTCACAAGTTAAATTTTAAATTTTCTTATCAGTTAGTGAGACTAACTCTATCAGATCACAATTTAAATCCTAATCAATAAAAGGAATTTCTATAAGCACCACAAAATTTAAATAACCAGTACATTTTTATATATAATTATAATATATATAATTAAACGTAATATATATAATTTAACAATAAATTAGTTACAGTATTTTATCTCCATAGCTTAAATCAAGCATATTTAAACGCACTAACAAAATTAGAAGCGGTTGGTTTTATAAAATGCATATTCTTTTGTTGCCATTTGTCAATAATAATGTCGATTTCAGTGTCACATGTGTCAGTGAAATTTTTAGGGATATTATTATACTTAAAAAATTCAGTTGAAAGCCGATCAGCTTTCTAAAACAAAAATATGAAATAAAAAAACTGAGTCGTTGGCACATTCTTTAGTATAAGCGTACTCATTATATTGTAATTATTATGTTTTGAAAATAAATTAAATCACCGCTTGATACAAGCATGGAATTTAAAATTTCAGAGTTACACGAGACGAGAATAGCTTTGAGTTTAACGATCAAAGTTAAAACGCACCGCCAAAGAATAAGCAGTTTAATTAAGTAGTTTATTTCTTACACACAGACACCCAAACCAGACACATCTGCCGAAACCAGACACTAAATAACAGGGGAGACATATTTTTAACTTCGAAATGAATACATTTTTGTTGAGAGGCAATATTGAATGAAGATTCCAAAGAATACTTTTCTGATTCAATGGTCCGAAAACGCCTAATAGTGTTGAGGAAATGTTTAATGGATTAGTGTTTATAAGAACTATTTAAATTTGCCTTTCAAAACAAACAACGCATGTGAATCTTAATACATAAAAAGCAAACTTGGGACAACGTAGATAATTTTTCATCCTCGATTTATCTCATTCGTTAAAGTTGCATTTAAGTACTTTCACGGAAAATTGCTCTCGTACAACAGAAATATTAAATGACAAAGATGCAAGGGAACGAAATTCAATTATAATATTTATAAAGTAGTAGAAAGCACAAGCGACATTTGTATAGAAAATTGTTGAAAACGCTCATGCGATAATATGATTGGTATTGATAGGTATTTAATTTTCGATATTTGGCAACGCTAGTAATTTGTTTAATTTTTCAGTTCCTTTTAGAATTACTAATTTTGAGCTGTGAGTTTGAGTTATTGAACTAAGTTTTTTAGTTCTGAGACGTATTGACTTACTATTCTCAGTATTTTGAGTTGTAAATATTCATGAACAATGAACCTTATCAAGGGTATGTTTCAACGTGAACTCATTATTTACGATTACTCTGCAAGAGATAACAATAACTTGAATTGCAATGTGTGATTTCTAGAGCCCGTTGTGTTCTTATCTCAACAGGCTTTACAGCTAGAGCAGACAATGAATGTTAAATAGTTTCTTTCACAGACAAATCCGTCCCGCTCGAATTGTTATTGATGAGAGAAGCCAAGAAAAATATTAAAAGTAAACTAAACTAAATTAAGATAATCTCCGATTTTGTATATGTATTTACAATTTAAAATGAAGAACATTTAAACCATTTTTATAAATTTGTAGCGATAGGATTGTGATTATTTACAAAGATAAGTGCAGTTTCTTTTAAATTCCTAATTACACGGTCTTTATCTAGATATATCATTACGATGATATATCTAGATAAAGACGTTATTGTCATAATAAAGAATGTAGCAGCACTGGCGAATGTTAAATTGTAAGAATTTGTTTTATTAAAAACGAGACTTCGTGCATCCTATTTATAAAATTTGCAAATGACTGCTAAATGAACACATGCATTTCATTTGTCTTGGTGGAATCTGAAATTCATCTTGTCTTATATATTTACTAGCAGAATTACCCCGCGTTGCTCAGATTGAATTGATTAAATGTTGATTGAAAAGTGATTAGACTAATCACTTTTCTTTCATAGAAAAATGCAATCATTTAAGTGTACGAAAAATCATTTTTTAACATCGTTTTAACTTTCTTATAGCTTCTGCAATTGACTTCGGATGCAAATATGTACGCATGATATATCCATCCATATAATCCATTTCATATTCATCACACTCCTGCTGTAAGACAAACTACAGTTTTTCCTAAGGTGACTACTTCAGAAGTCGATTTAGAAATATCTTTGAACTACAACGTATGACTACCCGTTCTAATTTAACGTAACCCATCTTATTTTAAATAATTTTAACTTTACCGGTCATTTTAAAATAAGAAGTTACATACCTTAATTAAAAAGGTTTTGTTTTGTATATTTGATTTATTTTTATGAAACAAAATTCTACTTATGGTAAAATAATTCTATGAAAATATTGCGCTGTACGAATGCAGTAATATTGTCCAATAAGGATAAATTAATTACAGCCAATTATACGGTTAATTGGGTCATTAGTCAATAGGAGCAGTAGTTCTTAAAGAGCAGTAGTTCTTAAAGAAGTCATAGAATATTAGAGACAATAATTATAGGATAAAAAGTGTTCCCATCAACCAGAATCAAAAAGCATAACGATTCTTTAATAATTTGTAGAACTAACTTAAGAAAAGGCAAACTAAAATAATGTAATTATGAATTGCATTCGTTATATTTCTACAGCACGTGTACACGAGGTCAAAATGGATAAATTAAGTAAAATACATTTTAAATGTTCTGTTTGGTTCTAAAAAATCATCAAGTAAAAAGCAGTATTAAGTAACTAGAAACGATTATCACATGATTCAGAGGATGAGCTTATGAAAGCACTTTAAATTCTTTTTCTAATATTTTATGAATTACTCTGCAAATGGTTTTGCAGTCTGTATATTTTGTTTTATTGAAAAGTCAATAAATCGAAGGTTAAAACCACAGGACAAAAATATCCCAAAAACATAAGTAACAAAATTAAAAGAAATCTTTGGAATATGAGATCTAATTGTTTTTCTCACTTCTATTTATACATACCCTCATGAAATGTAGCTTATTTAAGGAACAATTACAGCTTTGAAAGCATATCTTGCTATTATTAAAAGCGTTCGTTCAGGATACAAAGACTGAATTGTTGTATTCCTTACTGTAAATATGAGATCCTCACTGAAAGTATCAGATAATTTAAACCAACGCCCGAATTCGAGAAATCGTAGCTAAAATGAGATATAGTTTTCAAATCCCCTGCCATAATCGGATAAGCAAGCTGATGGACGCTATCATCAACCATTTAATGTAAAAATAAACTGACTTCAATACAATTTTGTTCAACCCACAGCTTTCAATTCATAGTATCTATTAGATATTTCTATCTTTTCCACAATTAGGGCACTACACGTCAAAAAGAGTGAAATGCTACCAAATAACGACAAAATCGTAGACAAACGCAGGAATATATATATATATATATATATATATATATATATATATATATATATATATATATATATATATATATATATATATATATATATATATATATATATATATATAAAACTGCTTGAAATAATTTCAGCGTAGCTATTTCCTAACGCTAGGCTCAAATTAGATACTTTTTAAATATTTATTTTTTATGAATGAGTTTCCTCCAGGAATACTAGCTATCCGTATCTGGTGTGCGCTTCTGGTAAACTTATTCGGAGGGCCGTATATTGCCGGCGGACCGGGAAAACGTTTTCGGAGGATCGTATCTGGTGTTTGCGCCGGGCAAACCTATTCCGAGTTCCGTATCTGGTCTGCGGGCAGGTTAAACAAATCCGGAGGTCCGTATCTGATCTGCGGGTTTGTTAAAGATGTCGGGAGGGCCGTATCTGGTATGCAAGTCCTGACAAATATATACGTGATTTGCGAGCCTGATAAAAATATTTATAGGGTCATATCTGGTATGTGGGCCGTTTAACTTATCCTCATATTCATATATGGTCTACGGCCCGGTTAAACCTATTTAGAGGGCCTTATGCGGTTTGCGGGCCGGTTAAAACTATTCAGAGGGTCGTATCTGGTGTGCGGACCTCAGATAATCTATTCCATACATTTTATACATCTTGCGCGTACGGTTTTTGTGGGCGCCACCGGACCCCAACGAGAACAAATATTTCTCAAATAGATAAAAAATTATTATTCAAATGAAGCTATTTATAAATTTTGATATGAATACCTCCGGAAAAATATCTTCATCTAGATTGCAACTCTTTCGCAAAAGTTTAACGTAGTAAACGGTAAAAGGATTAAACGAGTGAAATTACATCCGAATGAAAATGAAAAACCCTTTTTCCGGGATATCCACCTGCTATCAAAGCACTTCCCTTAACACCACGAAAATAAAATTATTTCCAGTGGAGAAATGTGACACGCGTGCCTAGAACAGATGTAGACGCAAACTAATCTGTTGGGAGCACGGCAAAAACGCTTGAATGTTTGAGCGTCATAGAATTAATTTACATCCCGGCTCATTGTAGTATTCCGGGTAACGAGGCGGCAGATACAATGGGCAAGAGGGGTACACAGGAATACTAGAATTCCCAGGGGATCCCTTACCATACTGTGGCTTCTTTGATTCGACGTAAAGTCACCTTTTTAGATCCAACTGAAGATAAATCTGGGAAAGAGCAATTCTTTCCCTCCACGATTATTCAAGAAATGTGGCAATGGTAGAATTCAGACTTGCCACAAACCATGATTGCCTTGCTTCCCATCTACATAAGTTTGGTATTGCTAATAACCTCTTTGTACAGATGGTGCACTAATGGTTGCAGCTATATAGATGTAACAATGCAATGATGCAATAATGTATAGATGTAATACGCTCTTGCATTCTGGATAGGCATGCCATCTCGTGGCATGCTCTATTCATCCCAACCACACTTATTTAAACTGATACAGTGTCTCACGACACTATGCACGGGAGTTTGTATGATGGTGTTAGTTACTGGATGCAGCACACTAACTGATACATGCAGCTCAAACTGAAAGAACTCTCAGTCGACGTTACTTTCACGCGATGGACCTTTTGGCTACCTGGTATTACATTTTTATTCGTTGCATTTTACCCTTGCATGTGTTTTATGTTTTAATTATTGTTCTATTTGTGTGTATTTTGGGATGAAGAATTTGCGTCTGTAATAGCCTGATACGTTTCAAATTAGAAAAAAGGAAATTATTTGTGAGTGCGTGCAAGAGACTAGTGAATTGAATTTTTATTCAGCGCATGCAACTGCTACTAGCGAACTTGTAAACTTCATAACCACGTGATAGATCTTCAAACCAAGCGACCGAAAGAAATATCATGAAGATGAGTGTACATGCTCCGTCTATTTGATTAGAAGGTCGATGATTGCAAACATGATATGGGATGTGATAAAAAATTAACTTAAAATTTAAAAGAATCGGTAGGTAGGTAGTTCAATTGACATCGCACCGAAACAACACAATGGGCTATTGGCGACGGTCCGATATGAAACCAGGAGGGGAAAGATCCGAAGACAACGCCTCGGAATTTTGAACCACGGCCAAATGACGAGGTCAGCACCTGAGCTAGCACCTCACTCTCCAAACTTCCACTCCACGCCAACGTGAGGACATTTTAGGCCACGACGGATTTAGCGTGCATCAGCCCCCACGTAAACGACGGTCTTTGTTTGGATCGAGTTTCGAACTCACAACTCTCCGGTTGCTAATCCGCTACTGTTCCAATCGGAATACAGCGGCCCCTTAAAAGAATTGGAGATGTAAGAAAGAGTCGATCTCTCTTCGTTGTTTTGTATCGTCCTCAGTTTTTTTAAATTAAATTTTTTAAACATGAGTTCATCTCCGTGTGTGCGACCTAAAAGCTAATCTACAACTTTTCAGTGCAATTTTGCTGATACTCTGATCATTCGTAAAGTGACCAGAGAGAGAGTGTTTCGTCTTCAAGATGAATTAGAAGCCGACTCGGACCACCACGCTATCTCCCGACACTTAAATGATAAAATTTACCTCAAATAATTCTCTCAAAAACAAGAACGATTTGTAATACATTTGAAGTGAGTGTGTGTGCGTGTGTTTCATTTATTCTTTTAAATATCACTGAGGATGACGTGATCGAATTAAATATCACTGAGGATGACGTGATCGAAAAAGTTTGAGAACTACAGGTTTAATGGATGGGGCCACTGGTCAAACAAATTAAAAAGGTAATTACAAATGAGACGAATTTTATGTCAAGCTAAATGTAGGTAGCGTTAGTGTTTCTGCGACGATAAGTAGACTCTAAACGTGACGTCAGTTGGCTTATTTTTCGAATACGGTTTCATCGCTTTGCCAATAAAAACTCCAAAGGATAAACTCCGAATTGACATGTTAGTTTATTAATTACCGCCAATTAGATTAAACGCCAAAAGTTGCTAAAACGGCGATAAACTACATTTAAAGGTACCTCGATATGTATAATGCCGAGAGGATTCGGACAGCAGAAAATCTTC
Source organism: Meta bourneti (assembly GCA_933210815.1). Classification (NCBI taxonomy): domain Eukaryota; kingdom Metazoa; phylum Arthropoda; class Arachnida; order Araneae; family Tetragnathidae; genus Meta; species Meta bourneti. The sequence goes on from OW119929.1 coordinate 88,981,800, forward strand.
CCAGACAGGCTGGTTTGTTAACACTGAAAATCCCTCTCATAGTACCAATAAATAACCCGTCAAAATACTTTTCACAATCCAGTTTGGAGTAGCTGTGCAAAAATTGAGAAATAACCACAAACCACTAAAATGAATTTTTTAACACAATAGATCCGGTTGGGAAATAGCCGGAAATTTGTAGGAAATACTTCACTGCAATTTTTTAAGCCGCTTGTGAAATCTTAACATTAACCTTACACATTAACACACCACACGCACTCGTCATCTGACCATGGTTCAAAATTACGAGGATCTTTTCCTTCGGGATTGATAATAGCCCGTTGTGTTGCTTCAGTGCATAGTAAAACCAAGTATCTACCTACTCACCACATACAGCACATATTTTAACTACACTTTTATATATGTTTCAAATGTTGCCGAGGCTTCTTTCTGATAATTATCTGACTTTCGTTTCTATAGATATCTTAGCTAAAACCACATAAAAGAGCACACGTGATAAGGCGAACCGAAAGCCAAAATCAAAGAAAGTAATAGTACATGAAATGTAAAGATTTCACAAATCACACAAAGCTTCGGATAATGTCGAAATTCGGAATATGTCCGACTCATTCTTTGGAGGGGGGGGGAATTTCAATTAACGTCACACTGGAGCAAAACAATGGGCTATTGGTGACGGTCCGGGATCAATCCCAAAGGTTCTCATTCTTTGGAATAAAACACAACAGTTTTATTCCGAACCCCAGGGTATTTAAAATTCAAATTTAAGATGGAACCAAGTCGTAAATAATAGTGGTTAATAATATCTTTGAAATTGAATGTGGTGTTTTTATGTTATTTTAAGGCTTACTCTGAAAACCAGCACTATGTTTGGGATGACCCAACACATCCGGTGGGGTATAGCTAGGTAGGTAGTTGAATTAGCGTCTCACTCGAGAAACACAATGGGCTATTGGTTTCCGGGATCAATCCCCGAGGGGACAGATCGAGAACAATACTTTATAATTTTGAACATCATAGCTGGCACACAACTCTCCAAACTTGCATACCATGCCAACATGAGGACATTTGAGGAAAACTGCAAATTTAACATGCACCAGCCCCTACGGTCTTTGATTGCACCGAATTTCGAACTAGCAACCCTAGAGTTGCTAATCCGCTACTCTTCCAACCGGGCTACTGTAGCCCGAAATAGCTAGGCATTTCTAGAAAAACTTCAGCGCAATTTTCGAAACCCCCTTGTGAAATCTCACACTAAACGAATACATTCCCACCAAACACACTTGTCATCGGACCGTGGTTCAAAATTACAAGGTCCTCTTAGCTTTCCCTTCATGATTGATCACGTACCGTCGTCAATAGACCATTGTGTTCCGCCAATGCGACGTCAATTCAACTACCTACCCATCCCATACACTTACTACGTAGATAATTAATTTACGTCGCACTCGAGCAAAATAACGGGATATTGGCGAGGGTCCGGGTTCAATCCCTAAGGGAAAGGTGGGTAGGTAGGTATTTTAATTAACGCCACACTGGAGCAACACAACGGGCTATTGGCGAGGGTCCGTGTTCAATCCCCAAGGGAAAGAACCGAGGACAACGCCACGTAATTTTGAACCACGGTCAGATGACGACCTGAGCTGGCATCCCACTCTCCAAACTTCCACACCACGCCAACGTGAGGACATTTGAGGCCACGACAGGTTTAACGTGCACCAGCCCCCTTTGTAAACGACGGTGTTTGGTTGGATTCGAACTCGCAACCCACCGGTTGCTCCTTAAGGGAAAGGTCCGAGGTCAATACCACGTAATTTTGAACAGCGCACCACAGATTTGAAAGCTTTATTTGCGAGATGTTGGTCAGCTCCTACACTTCTTTTGGGCAGCGGTGGCCCAGTTGGATTGGTATTGGTATTTTCAATTAACGTCACACTGGAGCAACACAACGGGCTATTGGTGACGGTCCGGGATCAATCCCAGAGGGAAAGATCCGAGGACAACACCACGTAATTTTGAACCACGGCCCAGTTGGAAGAGTAGCGGATTAGCAACCGGAGGGTTGCGAGTTCGAATCAAACCAAAGACTGTCGTGTACATGAGGGCTGGTGCACGTTAAATCTGTCGTGGCCTCAAATGTCCTCACGTTAGCGCGGTGTGGAAGTTTGGGTTGCCAACTCAGGTGTTGACCTAGTCATCTGGCCGAGGTTCAAAATTATGAGGCGTTGCCCCTGTATCTTTCCTTTCGGGATTGATCCCGGACCGTCGCCAATAACCTCTTGTGTTGCTCCAGTGCGATGTAAATTAACTACCCCTCCTATAGGTATCTCTCTGATAACTATCTGAATCGCTTTTACACAAATTTCTCAAGTAAAATCACATAAAAGAACACGAATTTCAAAGAGAACACACAATCAAACAAAACACTACATGAACAGAGATTTGGAATAAAGGATAGTGGACGTGAGGCGATTAACAATTCACCTGCACGACAGACGGAAAATAAAATTTCCAGACGGATAATCTTGCCGTAAACGCCTTTTATTTCATGCAAATCAGCATACGAAAAAACTAGCAGCCCGTAGCATTAGCATCCTCCTTTCTACTCTAAGTCAGTTGTCAGGGGATACCCAATCTGAGTGCCTATCGGGGGAAAAATTCTAATTGTAACTTCTCTTCCTAATTTTTGAGATCACACAGTTATCGCTTTGTATTTATACCCCGAGGGAAAAATTCTAAAGAATAAGATACCTTGGATTAGTAATACTAACCACTGTTTGAACCGCCTGAGACTGATTTTCAGACGGTTAAATTAGTATTCCAGGCGTTGTTCTCTTCTTAGAATGTCTCGCGTCTGCGTTTAAAGTAATGGTTTTATTTTGGGATTGAACTTTTAAAATTTAATCTTTTGACTTGAAATTTATCAACCCGTGTTCCATATTTTTTCAATCGAAAAGATCTTCCCTAAAGCATCGCAGATATGGTTTCAGATATTCGTTTCAATTTTCATTTAAAGGTATTTATAATACAAAATGAAATAATAAAACTAACACACATAATTCATAATTAAAAAATAAATATAAAACTTAACTATACAAAAATAAATTATGCTATGAAATGTAGTATAAAACATGAAGTATGGCACTTACAAAATGAGAAAAGGCAAGTGAAAGTTATAGTTATCAATATATAAATAAACTAATATGTATTTTTCAAAATAACTGATAAAACACATTCTATCTTCTATTGCAACTCTACTTACCGTCTTTATCTTACAGTTCTACTCTCTATCATATCTTCTCGGAATTAATCCCGGACAGTCGAAAATAGCCCGTTATGTTGCTCCAGTATGACATTAATTAAATACCTACCTCTATCATATCTTACAACTCCCCACTCTATCTTGCCTTAAAACTCAACACATATTTTGCATTACTCTACGCTCTATGTCTAATATAATATGAGTAATAAGTATTTTAATACTTTAATCCATAAAGATCTTCGCAACTATTTAGATCAATTTACATTTAAAATATAAAGATTCTTCTATACCTAAAAACTTAAAAATAATTCTATTCAAAAGAAAATTGTTTAAATTTCAAGTATGACAATCAATATGTATATGGTTAGACAGCTGATTATATATATGATTATATAAATAAGCTAAATGACTAAATATAAGTGGCGCTAGGGTTTTTGTAGTACAGCGTATTTCCGGTCCGGAATGTCAGCTACATTTTAAGGTAATTCTGTTTTCTACCAGGGAGAGCATTGCATAACCGGAAGTAAAACTCTTGTCACACGGTGGTTTATCCGTTTATTCTGAAAATTTCTTAAATGTAATGAATAGATTGACACCTTTTCAATTTTTTTTTCCAGCAGGCATCGGAAGGTAGTTATTTTAATTAACGTCGTACTGGCGCAACACAACGGGCTATTGGCGGCGGTCCGGGATCAAACCCGGAAGGAAAGATCCGAGGACAACACCACGTAATTTTGAACCACGGTCAGATGACGAGGTCACACTTGAGCTGGCACCCCATTCTCCAAACTTCCACACCACGCCAACGTGAGGACATTTGAGGCCATGACAGATTTAACGTGCACCACCCCCCTTTATACACGACGGTCTTTGGTTGGATTCAAACTCGCCAGACATCGGAAGGAGACAGACTTGAATGTATTACATCTAGCTTACATAAACAGAAATGCAAGCTAGATGAAATATTTGTCAATCTTCAGGTTTTTCCATATGTGAACTTTAGCCCAAACCAACTCTGCTTCCTTAAAACAAATTGAATTTCTCACGACCCTAAAGTTACCGATTTCAGGTGGTTTAAGAAAAAGAGAAAGAACTTTAAATAATACTAATCCAAATATTCAGGTCAAAAATCCTTTCAGTTCACAAGGATACGACCTAAAATTTCCATCCGTAATCATTAAAACATGAAAAAAATAGCTACAAAATAATTAACACACAATCGAAACGAAAACGATCGAATCAACAAAGCAAGCAAATCCCAAAATAAAAAGTCTATTCTGTAATCCCAAAGCGCCCAACAGTACGGTTTTTCAGGAAATTTCTCAACATTTTAAAGAAAACTACACCTTTTTTGCTTTACTAGAAGCACTAATTCATTCTAGAACAATAGCAAAGGAAACGAATCCGGATCTCAGGCATGGAATGAAGTTATCAAATCAAAAAAAGTCTACACTCGCAATTCGCACATTTCCCACAGGTGGGAGAAATAATTATTTTCTCTACGTTCGAATTTTTAAAATGTTTGGTACATTACCTTTATTTAGAATAATGACAGCTTTCGTGAGTAAAGTTAATAGAAAAAGTTAAAGTTAATAGTTAAAGTTTTAAAAAGATTAGGAGACAACACAGAGATTAGTCTAATAGTTTCTAGATTGAATTCTAAAGCTCGGAATTACTTTTTGTGTTCCACATTATTTGTTTAAAATGCAATTATTTTTGCTGCCAAGTATTTTTTTTTAAATTGAAGTAATGCATAATATAAAACTATTAATTTAATTAACGGTTCTTTTATTTATATTTACTTATTTGGCTAGACAATCACGTTGAATAAGTAATTTAACTAAAATTCTTTTGATTAGTCGGCCAGTCAATAAAAAAGTACATATCTTCACGGTTGCTTTTATTCAACAAACTAGATTTACTAAACGGCTTAGAACGTGAGATTTTGCTGCTTCAGACAAACCAAGTTACGCGTGTTTTCCTAGCAGTTTCGTTGCGTCAGCGAACGGCTTTTTAAGCTTTGTCCGCTTCACGTGCTTGTGTTCTTTTATCTTCCGATTGTTCAGCTAGTGACAGCTTTTGATGTTTTGTATTATTTGTAACAAAATAATATACAAATTTATTTTTTCGTTCAACCTCGTTGAAATAGTGGTTTATCACCAAAACAGCGACTATCGTGAAAGGACCTATACTATCGCCTAACAACACAACTATGAGGATGCTTCGAATGAGGAAAGCTTTGTTAGCAATTTAGCTACCTAACTTGTATTTGAAAAGTTCTGAAGAAGTAAATCTGTGAACCAGGCTGGTAATTATTCTAGTTAATGATGCTGATAAGTCTAAGACAGGGAATCCACCCCAATAGCTCAATAGTTGTCCTGATCAAGATGACATCGCATTGAATAATACTGCTGATAGAGTTTCATTTTGGTTTCTAGACTGTATAGGGTAGAGACATGGCGAAAAGGGTGAGGTTCTGGTGTAGGATAAAAAGGATTCTTTCAACCAGTCGATGTGGTTATGTAGTCATTGCGTGTGTCATGTGGGGAAAGCAATACCCGGAAATCTCGTGACTCTCAGAATTAAACAGGAATGAATTGCATCACATCTTGCTGAAATAAGAAGCTCTTAGTCAAAAGTATTTTGGCCTATAACTTAAAATATATCAATGGGTTTTACTCATCTACCAGAAAAACTGAGAAGGCAGAAAAATATTTTCAATAACTAGTAAAACAATTCGGAAAGTTTCAAAATAGTTTATGTAAAAAATAGTTTGCTGAGTACTACATCTATATTGCAAGGTCATGTTTGCAGTTTTTCAATTCTTCAAGTGTGCATTTGCAGAAATAAATTCAGACGATGCAATTTCACAGATAAGTCGATGGAACATTAAACGAAAACTAACGAACTAATATCTCTTAACTATTTCCAAATCAGTGAAAAAGAAATACCCGCCCCAAACCAGTTTTTAACAGGTACAGACAGGACGACAAGGTTGGTATTACTCAACCATGTGCACAAAAACAAGTCTCGCCATAGCATCAAATTTCGCCTGGCAAAGTGTCAAAAGCAATTCAACAAATGGTACGAAATTTAGGGTGTTACTTTTTGTCTCATACTTCGGAGGCAGAAATGTCTCTTTTTGTGTATTGGGAATAGGGACATTTGCGTAAACAAATGTTGGAATTCAAGTTTTGGAATGTTAATTATTAAATAACAATAAAAATCGTTCACCGAAACAAATATAATCATGTTCACATTTTCCTTCTGGTAGTCTCGGAACATATACGCAAAATATAGTATAGATTAAAAAATTTATTGAATACTACTACTAGTGAAAAAAATATCCAGTACAAACCAAGAGAGTTATAATTAAATACAGGTGAATAATTACGGTAAGTGCAACGGAGAAGTTTCGAGAATAATTAAGTTTCCGTTTTAAAAACTTTCTAGAACATACAAATAAATAATTAATACCCCATTAAAGTGCTTTACGCCCAAGAAACACATCGATTTTAACGGTCAAAATGTACCTTAAAAGCCACTTAAATGTAAATATAGTGTTTAAGTAAATTTAAAAGCATAACGGTATTTATTTTCTAGTTTATCTATAATCTCACTAACTGGTTATTACAATGATTAAATAATACCTCGTCTAATATAGCTAGTATCTAAGAATTGCATATATCTGAAATCCAAATAATTATCACGTATCTAAATAACTATCACGTATCTAAATAACTATCACGTATCTAAATAACTATCACGTATCTAAATAATTATCACGTATCTAAATAACTATCACATATCTGAATAACTATCACGTATCTAAATAACTATCCAGTATCAAAATAACTAGCAGGTATCTAAATAATTATATATATAGCGTCTCCAACTTATAAAAGGGTTTTAAGAGTTGGTATGTTTCACCTCCCATCTTGAGCAATCCTAGATATTAGGATGGTTCAGTGGGTTTGCACACTGCATTACAAATCTGTGTGTTGTGGGCGGCGTAGGTTCGATTTCTCCCTGGGAGTATTTCTCTCTTCCATGTGAGTAAAACTTTCCTTGTGTGCATGTCCATTTATTTAACGCAGCTTGATAAAATATACCCCAACCCAATCAACATATAAAAGTTGCGCATGTGATGTTCTTCCGATCTTATTTTAAAAATAATCAAGGATAGCACAGTAAAGTCTTGCAATTAACAGCCATATATTCAACGTGGATAAATCGATTTACAAGCGTTGTTAATCCTATCATGTACATAAACCACGAAAACTAAAAGCGATGGTGAAACAACTGTTTATTGAGTCTGGAATTAGAAACATTGTAACATACGAATAGTGTTAAGACAAAATAGAGAGCTATAAATATTCAACGGCCCTTATCAGGAATTATTTCCTCTACTTGGAAACTTAACTTTCATAGGATGTCCGAGTCTATCTTTCCGTTTCCCTACACTGTTCATGCAAAAGCGGCGAAACAACTTTTAGCGGATCTTACCTTTCTCATAAGACTAGTTTTAACTTTCCTGCTCCACACCTCAGTGAAAATCGTCACAATTCCTTCCTTGGCCTTTTAGAGGTTTGGATTACGGTAAATGAAAGGTATTTTCTGTCCAACTAAATATAGGTGGCGGTAGTGTTTCTGCAGCGATACGTGTTTCCTGTACGTATCATGAACGTGACGTCACTTGGTTTGTTTTCGAATACGATTTCAGTACTTTGTCAATAAAAATTCCAAATAAATTTCGGATTGATCGAAAGAAAACCAAATGAATTCCATGTTCTAAAACGTCATTAGACTTTGATGGCAGATATTTTTGCGTATCTATTTCATCATTAAAGTGTATACTTTTTTGTATCTAACCTCATAGAATTTTTAAAAGCATCTCGTACTACATCTTAAATCATGAAATGATGTTTATTATTCTATGAAAACATTTTTGTCAAGCTAAATATAGGTGGCGGTACTGTTTCTGCGGCGAAACGTGTTTCCTGTACGTACCATGAACGTGACGTCACTTAGTTTGTTTTCGAATACGATTTCAGTACTTCGTCAATAAAAATTCCAAAGAATAAATTCCGAATTGATCGAAAGAAAACCAAATGAATTCCATGTTCTAAAATATCACTAGACTTTGATGTCAGAGATGATGTTTCTCCGTAGCTATTTTTTCATTGAAATGTATACGTTTTATTTTGTATCTTTGGTAATGGCATCGTAGAACTTTAAAAAGCATCTTGTAGCAAATCATAAAACATGAAATGAAGTTTATTATTCTATCAGGAGGGAGACATATTTCCTGTCAAGATAAATGTAGGTGGCGGTAGTTTCTACGCTACCATCACTTGCCTTGTTTTTCGAATACGATTTCAGCACTTCGTCAATAAAAATTACAAAAATAAATTCCGAATTGATGTGATAGTTGATTTGTAAACACCAATGAGATTAAAAGCTAAGCGCTGCCAAACAAGCTACATTTTAAGGTAACATTAATATGTATCAGGCGAAAGCATTTGGAGAACACAAGTAAAATATTCGCAGACCGTCTGGTTTGTTTGCATTGAAAATCCCTTTCAGACAACTTTAAAGTTCCTTTCTACGCAACTAAAATTGTTTAACTTTGCCGAGTGACCCATAATTTAATTGTCAGACGATGCTGTAAGATCAAGAAAAATAAGTAAATTTACTTGACCAATTCAAAGTTGATGGAAATTTCAATGCGTTAAAACTTGCAGGCATAAATTCATTAAAAGTTATGCTTGGAAACTAATCAGATTGAGGTTTTCTTTTCCAAAGAAAGGATAAGAAAGTATCTTCTCATTTGAAATTTTTTAATAGAGTAAAATGAGTTCTATCACCCATCTGTATTTTCTAGAGATGGGAGTATTCGAATACAAAAGTACTCGTGTATCTTTTCTCTTTATTCTTACTAAAGTTTGTAAAAGTATTTTATAATTCGAATAGGTACAAACGTATTCTGTATATGCATTTTCTTTCTCGTATTCCAATACAGTAGAATTCATCCAAAGTATTCTAATAGTAAAATATTCATTTCAAGTATTTGAAAATAAAAATATTCATACCAAGTATTCGAATACAAAACATTCATCCTAAGGTATTCGAATGTCAATTATATAATAACCTTATATCGTATCGTAATTGCTTGATTCTTACTATCGATTAATCGTTTTTTATATATGTATTCGAATACTTATTAAGTATTCGATTCTTAAAAGTACTCGATTCTGTCCATCTGGCTATGCTTCAAACGATAAGGATAATAATTCCGTTCATTTAGGAAGATTAAAAAGTAAAAAAATTAATGGGTTTAAATAAAAATTCATAAATTAATGAAAATTTATCAACGAGTTCGAATTCTTATATTTAAAACATAGTTAAAAACGCATTATTATATAAATAAAAATGGGGTTTTAGTACATTGAATATTTTCATCCCATTTCAAGTTATTTATCCGTTTTAGGGTCATTCTAATGCAAAATAAGTGGTTTCTGCGGCAGGGCATATTTTCATGAAACTGCATACTGTGAGTACTTAGTCATTCAGCGACTGAATTTCGTTGCGTCGGTCTGTCTATCTTATGTCTGTTTTACGTTTCTGCAAGTATTACGTGAGATTTATACAATATCGTTTCATAAAACATTAAATATTTTATAAAACATATCTTAGAAAAGGAAATACGATATTTAAATTTCATTTGAATGCATTTTTAGGCAAGTTTCACACTAAAACAGCTGAACGCCGATACTAAAAAATCAACCTTAATTTGGCAGTTTTGCAGAAGTTTGGAGGTATATTGAGCATTGCGATAACTAGAATTGTTTTACTTAATGGAGTTTGGCTTAGTGACAAAATGTCAAGGTTGCCGACTTTACGAGTTTGAGTGTTATTTAAGCAACCTATTATATCTTTAAAAAGTTTGTTGAAAACATGATTTCTTAAAAAAATAATAAACATAAGCGACCTACCTTTTTTTGGAAAAATGGTAATAGGTTATCTTTGCTTTGTCTGTACTGAAGACATTAAATTAAAAAAAGTTCTCTTGTTTTTGCACGTGCCGCTAAATGGAATTGTCAAGGAAAAGATGTAGTCGCTTTAAAAAATATTAGTCCATGAATATGTTATCAAATTAATCTTATCAAACCTTCCTTTAAATTAACTTAAATTTCCCTTAAAGTTGGAAAATTATGAGTGCTAGACTATTCGCCATAGATTCGTCATTTTCACGAATTAAGCTACGGAAATTTTACAGGAAACAAACAGAAGGGGTATTCATACCCCCCAAAAACTACTTAAAATCGACTTTTGTAGTAGTCACCTTAGTTGACACTAAGTAGTTTCGTAGTTTTGTCCTACAATAGGGGTGAAATGTATTATATATGGATTAATTTGTATATATACGATTTGCGTCTAAAGTAAATTGTAGAAATTATAAAAATGCCGAAGGTGTTAAAAAACTCTATTCCCGTCACTTAAACGATGTGGGCATTTTTTCAAGAAAGAGAAAATTTATTATCCTGATCACTTTTTCAATCTCCAGTTGACCAATTCAGTCCGAGTAAGGTTAGGTAATTCTGCTAGTATGTAATAAACCATGTGGATGATACCTAAACTTGGTTTATTAATTAAATGACAACATGAAAATAATAAACAAATTTCTTTACACGATCAATTAACAGAATCGTGGTAAAAGCTTAAAACATATTCTTAAAAAGGAGGGGGATCCTGCCATTATTATACACTCTTAAAATAGTATACCCATAAAATAAATAGTTTCTTCATCCGGCTGAATTTTTGCTGTCATTGAGGCATTTTCTGTTGGTTTTTTAATTTTTAAGGAGTTAGAAACAAACTCATTCAATTTAAATTGAAGTCTCCTGGTAGATATAGATAAAAGCATAACAAGTCATAAAAATGAGAGAACTGTACTTAAAAAATAATCATTCAAACACAATGTAAGAAAAATAAGCGATTTCATTTAAAATTGATTGTGTCGCGTTCAGTTTACAATCTTCACAGTTGTCATAAATTTTCACAACTACAATTTTAAGCAATAATCGCAGCTCGTAACTAACCGGTTATTCAAGCGCAGAGAACTGTCATTAGAGATATTATCAGCTACCATAACGTTCATTTAAGTTTTCATCGTTATTTTACATCGATGTTGTCGAGGGTAATCTTTCTTTCATTGCGAATGATGTTTCTAAAAAGACTATTCATAGAACTACAAAAACTCACAATACGGTAGACAAACGCGGAAAAGCTTTTTAAAATATTATAAACGGCGAGTACTTGAAATTCTCAATGAAAACCGTCCAATTAAGTAAACAAATAAAGACACGTTGCTTTTTTCGGCTTGCATGTAGGAAAGCTTTTCTCTGCACAAGTCCTTGAGATCGCTTAAACAGCATCTTCCGTCACACGAGAGAATCTCACGAATTTCCCACTGAATTTTGCTTCTTTGATGCTTTTAAAACAAAAAGGGATGAAAAAAGAACACGTGCAACGCTTGCGGTGTTCCCCACTTAAAAAGTATAGGTAGGTAGGTATTTAATAACGTCGAACTGAAGCAACACAAAATAACAATAACAAAAGAACACGAGCTATCTAGCGGGAGTTACACTACTTAAAATGTATAAGATAATAAAACATTCAAATGGTTGATATAAAAATTTGTGCGAGACGAGTGCGACCAGGCGTGGCAGCACATGAGATAGTTGGTGGAGAAAAATTAGGTTGGATGTTTGTTTTTAGGTTTTAATGGCGCAAGGGTAATATTTGGACAAGCTGTTCCGAACATAAGACATACACTATATCAGTGATTCTCAACCACCTTTTTTTTGTTACGGCACACTTTTAACGAAAAATGTGGCGGCACACAAAGAAAAAGATAAGTTTAAAAGTTGTTTACTTACCTATAATACACTATGTAAAATAGTTTATGATAATAATTGTGAATGTAAAATAAAATAATATAATATGTACTACAAAAACAACAGTACGTTTATTAAGGGATTAATTACAAGGTAATAATAAGAATACTTTTAATGAGAAATTTGAGCTTGATGTTTTTTGATACTTTCATTTATATTTGGTCGTAAAAATGACAATGCTACTCTCATATCGTCTTCTACATTTAACAGTCTCGATCTTTTTTTCGTTTTTATGTTAGTTAATACTGAAAATCCGAATTCACACAAATAAGATGTAGAAAATTGTAATAATATTTTTAAAGCTTTTTTGGCTATCATGGGATAATCGCATCTAATGTTAATCCAAAATGAATTAATTGATTCTTCCGAATATTTTAAAATCAAATCTCGATTATTAGAAAGCGAAATTAGTTCTTCCTCTTCATTCAAAGTTAATTCAAATACAGAAGTATTCGTTATAAAATTTTTTTTTATATCTAAATTTGGGAAATAATGAATAATTATCTCCTCTAATGTTGTCAAATGATCAATAACAATTTTATGAATAGTTTTATTAAAATCTTTTGGGACTGACTCAAACTTTACCAAATTGCGCTACCTGAGCTTTATTCTTCCATAAAGTTATTTGTTTTTGGAATCCCACCAGTTTATCTGTTGAGTTTAATATATTTTCTTTCGGCCCTTGCATACTTGAATTTATGTTATTAAAAATAACAAAAATGTCTGATAAGTAAGCTAGTTTAGCACACCATATTTCATCTTCCAACAAATGAACAAAATCATAATTTTTATTTTCTAAAATTTGGCGGCACACTCTAAAAATTTGGTGGCACACAAAAGTGCCGCGGCACAGTGGTTGAGAATCACTGCACTATATGGACAAAAAGTATTTGGACACTGCAAGTTTTTTAGAAAAACTGCTTTATTATTATTCCATTTAGTAACGGGTAGGCCCTCCTTTTGCTTGCATTACAGCTGCAACACGTCGAGGCATATTTCCACAAATTCTCTATAAGTCTGAGCACAGGAATAGCTCGCCATGCCTCTTGCAAGGCTGTGAGAAGAGATAGTTGTGAAGATGGGCGTGCGTGGCGGTGTCGTACCCGTCGCTCCAGTTCGTCCCACAAGTGCTCGATCGGATTAAGATCGGGGCTCTGAGCAGGCCAGTCAAGCAAATTCACCTCATTTTCAGGAAACCAGACCAGCACTCGTTTTGCAGTATGACATGGAGCTCGATCCTGTTGGAAGAAACGACCATCATCGCCGTAGTATTGTCATGGCGTAGGCAACGCCGAATTATCCAGAACGTCAAGGTACACGTCAGCGTTCATGGTACCAGGTACATAAAGCAATGGGCCGAGTCCTAACCAGGAAAAAACACCTGATTTTCTGCAGTGTCAAAGTACTTTTGTCCATATAGTGTACAACTTCAAGTAAAACATGTCGTGAAAGGAAAACAAAAGGATTGGGGAATAGAGTAGTGTGATGAAAGCAGAAAAAGATCGCTTGGACATCCCGATCCCGGGAGCACGATTCCCCTATTTACTAAGGAGCCGCGGTAGCCCGGTTGGAAAAGTAATGGAGGGTTGTATGTTCGAATCCAGCCAAAGACAGTCGTGTACAAAGGAGGCTGGTGCACGTTAAATCTGTCGTGGCCTCAAATGTCCTCACATTGGCGTGATGTGGAAGTACGGAGAGTGGGGTGCCAGCTCAGGTGGGACCTCGTCATCTGACCGTGGTTCAAAATTACGTGTTGTCCTCGGTTACTCCCCTTCGAATTTGATCCCGGACCGTCGTCAATAGCCCGTTGCGTTACTTCAGTGCGACGTTAATTAAAATACCTAACTACCCCTGTGTACTGAAGGCAGTAAACCTCAGGTGAAAGGAAAAGATCGCTAGAGTACATCAGGTCCATGAAGCTCGTACACACCTAAATTATATGTGCCGCAGAAGGCGACGAAAAATTAGGACGAAATTCTTTTTTCGCCAGATAAGTGATCCGTAGAAATTTCGGTCATAGCTATAGAAATCGGTAGTTATTAAAATCAATGCTTTACATAGCTAAAAAATATTACAAAAAAACGCTCGATAAAATTAACTGAAAATTGTACGAACGTATTGTCTTTTACGGCATATACGGAATGTTCTTTAAGTAATTATAAGTAACACACAATCAAGGATGACTACCACACACACATGAATATATGAGACTATCAAAGCAAAAGTGGCTTAACCCACAAAAACCCGAAAATGCCATACAAATTATTTTTGGCACCTACCTCATGGCATTTAATGCGTTTGCAATATGGATTTCAACCCTCCCCAAATCTAAAAATATATATAAAAGGGTGCCTAGAAAATCGTATATATCTCCATTGGATGTTATCTTCCTTTGATAGCCTCATATCCGACGTACTGGCACAGAAATTGACATGATTAGTATATTAGCGAACGGGAAAAAAGGGATATAAACAATATAATAGACCGCTAGGGGTTTCATTCGGCGATTTTGCTGCTTAGTTTAAATATTTTTTATTTTTAGCTATGCAATTACATAGTATTATGAAATAGCTCCACATAGTATTATGAAAAGAGCTCGACAGAAACGGAATTTTTCAGCAGTCTCATAACAGAAAGTAATGAGAAATCTGAAAGAGAAATTTCGTAGGAAAGAAAATGTGAGCGAACGCGAAAACAAATTTAGACGGTCAAAAAACACCGAATCGTCTTTAACAAGTGAATGGGTTGGTTTTGGGTTTTATAGAGCAAGACCATATTTGGTCAAGCTGCACCAAACACAAGACAACAACGAGTTAGGAAAAACAAAAAGTAGAAGGGTAAGACAGAAGGCAGAACATAATCGGGTACCTCGGGGTTGTGTTACTCGTTCACAACTAAAGATGTGCCCTTGAGGGCAAAAAGTGAATGGGATGTAATTGAAGTAGACGTTCAGAAGCTAATTGTTGTAACACGACTCATGTAAATTTTTGCTATGCATTGCATTGGAAATAAAAATTAACTCCAGTACTAAAGTGCACGAAATGATATTCTATATTTTTTATTTCATTTGGAGGTATGGAATGTTGTAGGTAGGTATTTTAATTAGTAACACTGGAGCTACACAACGAGCTACTGGAGACGACGGTCCGGGATCAATCCCAAAGGGAAAGATCGAGGACAACACCATGTAATTTCGAACCACGGTCAGATGACAAGGCAACACCTGAGCTGGCACCCCACTCTTCAAACTTTCACACCACGCCAACGTGAAGACGCTTGAGGCCCCGACAGATTTAACATGCACCAGCCCCTTTGTACACGACGGTCTTTGGCTGGAATCGAACTCGCAACCCTCCGGTTGCCAATCCGTTACTCTACCATCCGGGCTACGACGGCCCGGTATGGAATGTGCATATGGTTGCTTACATTAATTTTGAATGGATGTAAATAAGGTAGAAATGCGAGTAACGATAACGCTATCAATAGATATAAACAATTAACTCTCCTGGTGGTTGTCTCCACGAGGTATCTCGTCACTAGCAAAACTGACCAGATCTTGATGGACGAGATATCTCGTCCAAACCACTTGGAGGGTTAAGAAACTTTAGCACAGAAATCATGCGCGGATCTGCTAGTTTTTAAAAACTTCTCTAAAACCTTTTCCGGGAGAGAAAATCGCTAATATTTCTGTCTGACGATAACCCACATTTAATTTCAACATATGTTTTATATTTTATCGTTAAGTAATAAGGATGACTAAAATAAAATTAAAGATATTTTCGTGGCAGGTAAAATTAAATCGCTTCATTCGTCACAATGATTCAGAGTCGAACATGTCCTATATGAATACCTAAACTGGAAAGCCTTGACTCAATTTAAACCATTGAAATTCCTGTGAATTCGCAAGTGGCCAACCTTGGAGGCTGACCTATGCTAAAATGGATGATGAGCGATTGACACTTCAGAAAACACACTGCCATCCATAAGTATTTGGACGGAAGCCCAGTTGGTAGAATAGCGAATTAGCAGCCGGAGAGTTGTGAGTTCAAAACTAGATCCAAACAAAGACCGTCGTGTACGTGGGGGCTGGTGAATATTAAATCTATAGTGGCCTAAAATGTCCTCACGTTGGCGTGGAGTGGAAGTTTTGAGAGTGGGGTGCCAGCTCCATCATGATCTAACCAATTATGACGAGATACCTCATCATTAAGACTGCCGATTTTTGCCTCAAGACCTGCCCAATTTTTTTCTTCTCATGACGAGATATCTCGTCCATCAAGATCTGTTCAATATTTTTCTAATGACGAGATACCTTCATTCTCAGTGCAAACGCCGTGCAAAGCCTGCATTAGTGTACGAGGTAATCATACAGACTACAATACTCCCTCTTTATTTAAGTTTTCATAATAGTCCTTTTTTTCATGGCAGTGTATATCCGTGCGGGGAATGAAGCCTTTATACAGGATGGTTCGAAAATATCTGGCTAAATTGTAAATGGCGGTAGAGGGGTTCAAAATAAACCCTTTTCGTCAAAGAATGTGTATCTCGCAAATGCCGCTTTTAACCCTTTCGCCCCGACTTTTGCATGATTAAAATTTAACTCTGAAAAGTAGTTTAATTTAGTAGTTTTTGCTCTTTTTGACGGACGACCGTACTTTCGCGTTCTTTTTATGTTTGCTTTCTCCCTTCCAACATTTATGAGTTGCTCAGCTAAGGGGACCATGAATGATAATAGTGGTTCTGTATTATGTTCCCCATCACACTTCGTAATCCATGCATTCACAACAGAAATCATAACTAATTTTCAAAAAATCTTTTTCCACCACTTGTCTGATTTTCTGCCATGACCCTAAAAAGTAGCCATTTCACTACAGCTCCATTCATGTACATATTGTAGCGGGAAATGGCTTCTGGGCAACTAACGTCTAATTTTGTTCCATCTTTTTGTTTCCGAACCACGGTCACTCATTCATCAGAATGAATGGGCGTGCTCAAAACCATAAGTCCGCCATTTGCAATCTGAAAGTATTGCCAGGTTTCTTGAGTCATATTTTTATTCCCTAATTCCTTAAGAACACTGAAAACGTAAAAACCCATTCAAAAGTGGGATTTATTGACCCAATCTAATCTCTGGGACGTATATGCCCATTAGGCCCGAAAGGGTTAAGTGATATAAGGCGCTGTTTAGGTCAGACGATAACATCGTGCCTGTGGGGTAAGGCTCGGATTTTCAAGGGCATGAATTCGGAGCTTGCTGTTGACAGAGCCCTATACCACCTAAACGCGTCATTTCCGGACATATTCTGGTAAAAAAGGTTTATTTTGAACCCCTTTTCCACTTACAATTTGGCTAGATATTTTCGAAACAACCTGTACATCACACAAGGAAAGATTTCCTGAAACAGGGGAGAGAAATACACCCAGGATAAATTAACTCGAATCGAACCTGCACCACCTACAACTTGCAGATGTCTGCGGGGGGTCATATTCGGCCAAGCTGCGCCAAACACAAAACAAAGTGAAGAAATGAACATACATTGAATTTTCTTGATACAGATGAGAGAGATACACCCAGGGCAAATTACAGGAACCCGTCTGTGGGGGGGGGCCTAGCGGAATGACTCACGTTCCAATCCAAATCCCCCTCGCCGTGGAAAAACGGGAGTAAACACTTGTTGCATTAGCGATCTCCTTAAGACAAAAAGGTCGCACCCCTTCACCTCCCGGTGATCAACAAGTGTCTGGGCGGCCCACAAAGACAAAAGAAAGAAAAACCAGCCGCTCCGTCTGGCGTGTCGGCTAAAAACAATACTCAACCTAATGGTCGCTCGGGATGGGGCGGGCAACACTTCATTTTGCGCGGTAAAGGCCGATTCCCGAAGTGAGACAGTCTGGCCGAGCTGTTGTTTTGGCGGAAAAAAACCGGTTCCCCACCACCTCCCGACAGTTTTTCCCGACTCAGACTACCTAAGGTCATTGGTAAATCCGCAGTTCCTCCTCCGTCAATGATAACACTCCGAGAAAGAAAAGAAAATCCCTCCGCAACACTTGGCTAGGTACTAACTATACCTTCCCGGCGAGTCGAGACCATTGTGCCCCTGGGTTCTCATCCGGAGAACGTAAACAAGAGGAAAAGGGTTGAGGGCGGGCCCGATGCTGCCCGCCGGCGTGTTGTTTACCCTAGTTCGTTGCGTGCGCTCCGTCTCCGCAACCGGAACTGCGACGTGACAGCGAACAAACAGTTTCTAACGAGGGGGATCGCTAGGTTTGGGTGTTGGTGGAAGATGTTACTGTGGGGTTTTGTTGCTTTTTCCATCACGTCGAGGAATCGAGGGTTCAATAACTCGAAGCCGATTGCTCTGTCGTGATGACTGTGATTCGCGAAATGCAAACGCGTGCTGAAAGGCGTTTTCAACGCGTCTGCAATAATTCGTACCTCACGTGTTGACGCTCTACGCTAGCGGAACGCACAAGACGTATTTTTGACGTCAAATGTTGGCTTTGGATTTCATGGCGCAAGGGCCAAATTTGGACAAGATGCGCCAAACAACGTCACGTAAATGAACATCAGGGATGTCACAGCCAAAGTACTTTTGAAATAGTAGCATGAATTCTTAAAAAAGTTACGGATCTTTCTCTTTGGGATTGATCCCGGACAATAGCCCGTTGCGTTGCTTCAGTGTGACGTTAATTAAAATACCTACCTACCTATATCTTAAAAAAAGAAGCAGAAAAACGTCTCATCTTGAAGCCAATACCGTCGGCTTAGAGCAGAAATTCATAAACTGACAAAACAAAATTTTTACTTTACAGCAATTTAAAGAGTAATTATTCATTTTTGATTCAAGCATTTTTTATAGTGTAATGTATTTTTTAACAGATTAAAATTGCCCATCATTATGTTTTTTTATTTTTTTATTTTTATTTCAATTAACGTCACACTAGAGCAACACAACGGGCTATTGGTGACGGTCCGGGATCAATCCCAAAGGGAAAGATCCGAGGACAACACCACGTAATTTTGAACCACGGTCAGATGACGAGGCAACACCTGAGCTGGCACCCCACTCTCCAAACTTCCACACCACGCCAACGTGAGGACATTTGAGGCCACGACAGATTTAACGTGCACCAGCCCCCTTTGTACACGACGGTGTTTGGCTGGATTCGAACTCGCAACCCTTCGGTTGCTAGTCCGTTACTCTTCCAACCGGGCCACCGCGGCCCGCCCATCATTATGAAAATAAGCATTTGATGTCTCATAAGCATTGATTAAAAATGTCAGTTAATGGGTTTCTGTTCTAAGCCAATGATATTAACTATTTTAGTTGCTCAGATACAAAATGAATGGGGAAAAACACAAAATGTGCTAATTAAGTATGAAACAGACCTTGAAGACCTAGATAAGAAATTTAATTTTTAAAATAGGAAATAAATATTTTTAATAAGGTTTTCAGGCAATCTAGCAACCACAGATTCCAATGTTTTTCTTTTATGGTTGCCACGACTTCAGAATTGGTGTCCCTGGAAAAGTTTCTCTCTAAAGAAAAATCCGAAAAATATTTTTTTCGTCCGATATCAATTAAAAAAGGGACTAAATTTTGTCGACCTTAGGTGAATTTAAAAAAAATAGCAAATATTTTCGGAAAGGCACAAAAATGGCCATATTTGGCCATACTGTGCCAGACACAAGTCATGCAGCATCAATAGAAAGACACACAATGAAAGTTTTACTGACACAGAAAAGAGAAATATACTCAGGATGGAATGCAGCTGACAGGAATCGAACCTACGCCGGCTACAACTCGAAGGTTGCTAGCGCAGTGGGCATACCCACTGAGCCATGACGACCCCTTTTGCAAGTTTGAAATCGATTAGACCAATCTATAAGCTATTGAGGCCGAAACAAAACGACAAAAAAAACAGAAGTGTCACGAAACGCGCAAAATACATAATAAGCAATTCTCTGAGAAACCTGGCTTTAAGTATGAAAATGAACGCTACTTTTGATTGAAAAATGGACTGAGCCAAAAAGTAAACCCACGAGGAAAAAAATTATAAAATTACTCTATCTCAATGGGGTAATTGATAGTTGAACAGTACAAAATGTCATTGAATACACTTTCCTCTTTCCGAAAATAATTCACCTTTCCGTGTTGTTGCACCCACTTGAATCATTCGAACAAACGTATACAGAAATGGCGGAAGAAAAGTTTTTAAACAAAGTAAATTATTTGAAACTAGCAGACCCGCATGCTTGTTTTGTAACTTGACATCGGTCTGTCTTGCATTTGACGCAGTTTGGCCAAATATAGCCCTTGCTCCAAAAACCCAGCACAAAGCAACCAACATATTTATGTGAAACCGAAATGTCTATCATTTTTAATGGACTGCGATAGCTTAGTTGGCAGAGAAGCTATTTGCAACATGAGGGTTGCGAGTTCGAAAATCGAGACAAAGTCGTGTACATTGTGACTGGTGCACGTTAAATCTATCGTGGATTCTCGTTGCCGTGGTGCGGAAATTCGGAGTGGGGCGCCAGCTCAGGTGTTGACCTCGTCATCTGACAGTAGTTCAATTCATCTGACAGTAGACAGTAGTACGAAGTGTTGTCCTCGGTTCTTTCCTTTCGAGATTGATTTTAGACCATTGCCAATAGCCCATTGTATTGCTCCAGTGCGACGTTGATTCAACTACCTACCTACCCGCATTTAGAACTAACCAATCAAGTCGTTGGAATTGACGACATAGGATTTCAGATTCATCTGATTACGACAAATTACAAAATTTGCTTTACATTTAAGAACTGTTTAATAGCGAGTAATCTGTGGAATATACTCTTGAACGTGTATAGAAATAATTGATTGAAAATCAAACTGCTAATACAGGGTTCGTAGTAACATTTAAACCTTCACATAAATGCTACCATAATAGAGCAGTTAAAATTGTCGAATTTCATAAACTTTCTTCAAAATCTATTCATACTGGTGACACTACTTTGAGAATGGTTGACATGAGGATGGGAGGATTTACTTAAAATATACTTAAGGACGGAAACCCGGTTGGAAGAGTAACGAACTAGCAACCGAAGGGTTGTTTCCCTTTCCCTTTGGGATTGATCCCGGACCGTCACCAATAGCCCATTGTGTTGCTCTAGTGTGACGTTAATTGAAATACCCCCTATTGCTTAGAATTCGGGTATTGCCTAAAAACTGTGGATTGTTTTCATTTACAATTTGCGATCTGTAATAGCATCCATTTGTAGCTCTGCTGCTAGTCTCAATTGAAAGATATCAAAGAAATTATAACGCAAAACAAGACCTAAAATTTCGGGGTTCGTAGTAATATTTAAACCTTCACATAAATGCTACCATAATAGAGCAGTTAAAATTGTCGAATTTTATAAACTTTCTTCAAAATCTATTCATACTGGTGACACTACTTTGAGAATGGTTGACATGAGGATTTACTTAAAATATACTTAAGGACGGAAACCGTCAGTCAAGCATATAAGTAAAGCAAAAAAGGTTATTTCCCTTTTACGGCAATCTCTTAATCTATCATAGATACATGAACAGGTTTCACTCAAAAACGATACAACGTTGCAAGTCGTGTGATCACCATTCTATACGCGTCTTTAGTCGCACGTAATTTGCATATCAAGAATTTCAGTGTGAGAGATTCGAGCTTATTCTTTTTTTTTTAAATGTATTGTCGCTCTAACCCATCCCTACTTGAAAGTGGAAAAGACAGACAGCTCAGAAAGCACAGACCGGAACTGAACACCATTTCTGCTGCGACAAGGATCATCAACTTCTGATGCTCCGTAGCATTTTTTTGCGTGTAGACGAATCGCCCCGTTACTTTTGACCACCTGGTCACGCAACTCTAAACATGGGAGACGAAGAGCGGCAGTAACGTAAGAATGACGTTGCCTTATGCAGGTTGAATCGAAAGGCCTTAGACAAACTTCAAAGGTGGGTCCGGAATACAAAACATATTTGCATGGGAACGTATAACCGCAAACAACACGAGAGGGCGTTTGCCACGAGCCATCGTCATTCGAGTCTGACTTTGAAGGTTAGGTTAGATAGTTAATTTACGTCGCATTGGAGCATTACACCGGGCTATTGGCGACGGTCCGGGATCAATCCCCAAGGGAAAGATCCTCATAATTTTGAACCACGGTCGGATGACGAGAACAAATGAACTGGCACCCCACTCTACAAACTTCCACGCCACTCCAACATGAGGACATTAGAGGCCACGACAGATTCAAAATGCATCATCCCCGTGTACACGACGGTCTTTGGCTGGACTGAGTTTCGAACTCGCAACCCTCCGATTGCTAATCCGTTGCTCTTCAAACTGGGCATATTTACATAGGAACATATAACCGCAAACGCCATAAGAGTGCGTTGTTTGCCAGAAATTGAATTGGACAACGCGATCCATTGCCATTCGAGTCGTTCACTTTGCAGGTTAGGTTACGTAGTTAATCAACGTCGCACTGGAGCAACACAATGGGGTATTGTCGATGGTTCGGTATCTATCCTAAAGGAAAAAATTCGAGGACAACACCAAGTGATTTTGAACTACGGCTTAGGTGATGACGAGATCAGCACTTTAGCTGATAGCCTACTCTCCAAATTTCCACACCAGGCCAACGTGATGACAATTGAGGCCACGACAGATTTAAAGTGCACCAGCCACCGTGTACACGACGGTCTTGTTTATTTGCAGGAGTAGAATGCGTCGTTACACTAATTTTGAGGTGGCAGATTTGCACTTAGTGTATGGAGCAACGAATGGAAACGGGCGGGCCGTAAACTGTTCCCAAACAGACGTGTGCCCCATCACCAAACGTTTGCACCACACATTGTGTAAAAGGGATCATTCGCAGTAAACAGCCATTATGATCGGAACCAAACACGCATCCTTGGCATGGAATAATCAGTCGTAAAATGTTGTTATAAACATGTTATACCTTACTTGTATTAATTTATATTTTATTCTTCCTGTACTTTTAGCAACTCAGGGGGCGTTTCTGGCTATATATTCCTTTGTAAAATTGGTTTGTTTTGGTATTCCTCACTTACCTTTAGAGTTTTTCTAAGACCTTTTCAATCACCCTGTATACCATATAACCGTTATGGTTGTGCCGTTCACTCTCGTCATCTTCGTCTGCGAAGTTTCATTTTCACCAATATAGCTCCATTGAAATGAGTGGATTTGATAACCAGTTTGTTTCGTTATGACTTGCTTTGTTATGGCTTCTATGGTCATTTTAGACGTGAATACGTCTTTTCGGTCCGGAATAGGGGTCTCTATGACAACACTATCGATAAAAGAATGGCCAGATTTGTCTCGCGTTTCTATCTAGTAAACTATAAATGTTAATCTAATAGTTCAAATTTTGTTGGATAGAGGGTGTATGTCCGTCATTTATGTTGCCGAAATGTTTATTCTTTTTAGTAGGCTACGGTAGCCCAATTGGAAGAGTCGTGAATTAGCAACCGGAGGGTGAATACGTCTTTAAAGTCTTGGATTAAAACAGAAGAATGAATACGTCTTTAAATTCGGTCCGGTATAGGGGGTCTCTACACAAATTCTATTGATAAGAAATGACCAGATTTGTCGCGTTTCTATCTCGTAAACTATAAATAATAATATAATAGTTTAAGTTTTGTTGGTAGAGAGTTTACATCCGTATCTAAAATGGTGGGTTGGGGGTGTAGCGATGAGGGGTCTCGCGCAAACACTGCAAATAGCGAAAAAAAAGATGACCAAATTTTCGTTCACCTGTGGTAAATTTTCAAAACACGTCGCCAAAATTTTGAAATAATAGGTTTTAGGACGATTTTGCTTAAAAAGATACACCTGGTCGCCAAGGTTGGAAAATAGTAGCAAAAAGTCACCTTTTAGTCGACTAGGGCAGCGCTGATAAAGGGACCCTGACCAGTTATAAACCCTACTAAGTGTTTGTTTGTAGTGAAACGATTAAGGTGTGCTAAAGTGATACGGTTTTTGGTGCATTCACCCCCATAAGAAGCCGGCATAATAACCTTTTGTATTGAGTGAAACCAGAGCCGGTTGAACCGAGGGTCAGAGCTCTACCACACGGTCATTAAGCCGTCACAACTTTCAAAAGATTATGGGTCCATAACATAGTTCCAGCCAAGTGTATAAGTAGAATAGTGAAATATATCCAGTCAACTCGTAATTTAAAAGTTAAAAAAAATTGACCTGTCTACATTTCCTCCTCACAGATAAGGAACACGAATAGACAATGATTGCTCTGGACTTTCCTTAACCCTCTGAAGGGTTCGAACGCATAATTCCAACTTGCAACCTGCAGTTTCCCCTGCATTTCTTTTACCAGTTTTGACGTCCTAGACAAATAAATCTTTTCAAAAGATTCTATTCTAAAGAAAGGAGAAATAGAATTATTCCAAACGATTCTATTCTAAAGAAGGGAGAAATATAATTTTATTCTAATGAAATGACCAACAGAATCTTTCCAAAGGATTCACTTCCAAAGAAATAAGCAGTAGAATTTTTCCAAAGGATTCTATTCTAAAGAAAGGAGAAATAGAATCTTTCTAAAGGATTCACTTCCAAGGAAAGGGACAGTATTGAAAGAATCCACGAACTTTATTCTAATGAAATGACCAACAGAATCTTTCCAAAGGATTCACTTCCAAAGAAATAAGCAGTAGAATTTTTCCAAAGGATTCTATTCCAAAGAAAGGAGAAATAGAATCTTTCTAAAGGATTCACTTCCAAGGAAAGGGACAGTATTGAAAGAATCCATGAATTTTATTCTAATGAAATGACCAACAGAATCTTTCCAAAGGATTCACTTCCAAGGAAATAAGCAGTATAATTTAAGAATTCTATTCTAAAGAAAGGAGAAATAGAATCCTTCCAAACGATTCTATTGTAAGGAAAAGAGCAATAGAATCTTTCTAAAGGATTCACTTCCAAGAAAAGGGACAGTATCGAAAGAATCCACGAATTTTATTCTAATGAAATGACCAACAGAATCTTTCCAAAAAATTAACTTTCAAGGAAATAAGCAGTAGAATTTTTCCAAAGGATTCTATTCTAAAGAAAGGAGAAATAGAATCTTTCTAAAGGATTCACTTCCAAGGACAGTATTGAAAGAATCCATGAATTTTATTCTAATGAAATGACCAACAGAATCTTTCCAAAGGATTCACTTCCAAAGAAATAAGCAGTAGAATTTTTTCAAAGGATTCTATTCTAAAGAAAAGAGAAATAGAATCTTTCTAAAGGATTCACTTCCAAAGAAATAAGCAGTAGAATTTTTCCAAAGGACTCTATTCTAAGGAAATAACAAGCAGAATCTTAGTAAAGGATTATATTCTAAGAAACGGACCAATAAAATCTTTCCAAAGGATTCACTTCCAATAAAAGGAAAAATATTGAAAGAATCCATGAATTCCTTCACCCAGTAGATGTAGTTATTTAATCCTTAAATGTGTTGTGGCATAAAAGCAATACTACACAACTCCGAAGGTAGGTAGTTGAATTTACGTCACACTATAGCAACACGACGTATTATTCACTGTTCCAAAATCGTGGATGCTCCGAGGGTTAGGTGGATGGGTTCTTCAATCTTTAAGAGACGGAAAATAGATGTTAAGAAGTCGATGAAAGAGACCAAATTTTGTAAGACATTCTCACGAAGATTGTCCCTGAAGTCACCACTTCAGAGTCATACAGAGCAGTGCTAAAAGAAATGATAATCACTTAAAGTAAACGGTTCTTTAGAGCCATCCATTAAGAGATCATTGTGTGAAAAAATATCGAGTTCAGGAGCGTGAGAAACTTCAATAGAACTCTGTGTGGTGGGCGTAACATTTCGATTGGACGTTTTCTGAATTTTTCAGTCTTCTTTCTTATCACAGTATAAAAAAAAAGAAATTACACTAAGTCATTTAGTCTGCACAATTTTTTGGGGGGCAATGGCAGATGGGTCCTTAAAAACGTCTTCATGTATGGCTCCAATGAAATTCAGGATGTGTGAGGGAGAGGCTGGTAATAAGCCGCACTTTATACAGGTGGGAAAAGATTTCTGGCCATCAATGAATATCATCTTTTTCAAATGGCCAGATCGGAGCCTGGCAAGCATAGAGGAAGTTTTCCGGGGCAAATTGAAGGCAAGCAGCTCTCCTGGTGTTCTACTGAGGTACCAGTGATGAAAGAGTACTGGAGATTATCTGCGCAATTTCCTCTTAAATACGGACAGGTGGTCGTCCTCTCTGAGAGCAGGACCGTACTTTCTCTTGTACCAATTGCTCCAGCTTTTGCCAATATGTCAGCTCTCTCATTGCCCGGAATGCCAACGTGTAATGGAATCTATTGAAAATGTATTTTAGAATTTTTATTGAAACTTAATATTAGAAGGGCTATTTTTTTCAAGAGGTTCAAAAATGGTGAAGCATTTTTGTAATTGCTAGAATTGCTTTTCAAAGTGAAACCTTTCATTTTTTTTTCAAGAACAGGTAAGATCAGTGAAAATTTTGGACGGTTCTATTGAACAAAGGGATTTGGCGCTTTAAATTATGTCAAATTAACTTAAGCATCTTGTTTTAACCCTCCTGATGATTGTCACAACGAGGTATCACGTCAATAACAAAACTGACCAGATCCTGATAGACGAGATATCTCATCATTAGAGGAAAATTGACCAGATTTTAATATCGTCATTATAAAAAAATCGGCAATGCTTTAATGATGAGATATCTTGTCAGTAGTAAAATTGGTCAGATCTTGATGGACGAGATATCTCGTCGAAACTCAATAAACAGAAAACTGCATTATGATAGAAATAACTGACTATCTGCCCGTAGCACTGTAGGTTCTTGAATGCATGTATTTAGTTCTTTGGCAATAGAAGAATAGGAAAGCGTGACAAAATTAATAATTTTTATTTAAATATTAATATCACATTAACAATTTCCAAGTTTTTCTTACCAACAGTTTTTGGAACATCTATTGATTCATTGTTCTCATATCTTTTCTATTGCCACAGACAAAAGAATATAAAAAAAGATAAATACATAAATACTAAGCAAATTAAAACAAATAAAAGCTGTTTGCAAAACATAAGTCTTTGTACTTTTTAATAAATAATTATAAAGCATAATTTTTTCTTTTTGAACAAATATCGCTTGGTACAATATATTTCTGTTATTTTATTCACAACAGCGAATACGTAATTTCCACATGGAAAAAGAAGAGTTCCGGGATTTTCCGCCTTTCAAGAACCCTTAAAAATAAATACTTTCCCACGAATTTAGAATACTAATTTTTGTCAACCTACTTTATAGAGTTAATTACTTTTCAAGAATGTTGAAACCTTCAACTGATTGACTGACATGCCATCAGCCAAATTTGGCCTGAAGATACGAAATAGCTTTTCAGGAAGAACGACATTTATAAGAGGGATTTTCAGTGAAAACAAAATGGCGGAAAACTAAGATTTTAGTTTCGCTACCCGAATGCTCTCGTACGATATGCATCTAAGTTACCTTAACATATAGTTTATCGCTGTTTTGGATATGTTCGACATTTAATCTAATTGGCGATGAAAAATAAACTATTATAAGTCAATTCGGAATTTTTTCTTTGGAACATTTATCGGCGAAGGGCTGCAATGATGTTTGAAAAACATGATATGTTAAATTACGCTCAGAATACGTACAGGAAACACATATCGGCCCAGAAACACTATCACCAGCTTGACAGAAAATACTTCTAATAAAGTACACAACTTAAAACACCATTTACAGAACTTGCAATTCAGCAGACACTATATAATATTAACATTATGTAAAAAAATTCAATTTCAATGTTTATAGCACTAGATAATTATTTAATTCATAAACTAATAGCTCCAAAACGTTTATACGTAATAAATGATCAAGAACTAAATTTGTTTATTAAGGCAGCTAAGTTTCGAGTAAAAGAATGCTATAAATTTCGAATATCTAATGAAAGTTGAGTATACTTGTAAGACTAAATTTAGTTTTCTAGTAATAAATCTGTATATTTCGTAGGCTTACAAGTGAAATACACCGTCAAAAACATAGTTATGAGGGAACGAAGACAAAAAATTCCATTCACTAGTTTATCTCATTACGTGTCTTTTTAAAGAAGATATCTAACTTTCATGCAAAGAAAAAAATTACTCTGATCAAAATGATTTCGTCTAAGCGTGTTTTACGAAGTCGACGATTTATAATAAATATTCAAAATATCCTGGAATTAAAAGGCCTTTCCTGTTCTTACACAAGAATACCACTACACAAGAATACCACATTTTTAAACTTTAAAGCTTAAACAAGATTTTAATTTAGAAAAATTATAGTATTAATGGGATTTAATTATGGAACTCAAAAAGACTTCCAACTTCTCAGAAACAAACTAAAACAGGGCCTAAAAGGGTTAAAAATTAACTCAAGCGATGAAATTCGGCTTTCGAGTTTGAGAAGCAGAGAGTTTTCTCAACTCCCCGATGAGGAAAAAAGTACGTTACTTGACATCCAACTCCGAAGCTATCTACACAGTGTAATGAACATCCGGAAAAGCGTTTAGCCATCAAGAAAATTTATGTCTGCAGTGAGCGATCCAGCGAGAAATTAAAAACCTATTTCATAACTTTAACGGCAAGGAAGAAGAAAAAATATTTTAAACCAATAAATTTCACACACGTCAGAGCACACAGAGAAAGCAGCGCGAAGAAATCCTGTCACAGCAAACTTAAAAGTTTTTAATTTTTGCAGGAAAGGATATCCTTTTTCGTACTTCAACACTTTAAGATACGGATCAAACAGGACGAAAAAAACGAGAATTATACTGAAAAGCAGCCAATTAATTACATCAGATTATTAAAATTTAAAATTATGATGATAAAAATCTCGAGAAAGAAATGGAAAAAAGCATCTTTGCAGTGGTCGAATTTTAAAACCCATCGCACCTAATTAAAAGTGTTTTAGAGTATCGTTTCATCAGACTAATCACTCCTTGCAATGAAGAGCTCCCCCTCAAAAACTAAAAGGTTTTAAGATGGAAGTCGGAACTTTTATTTGCTTCATTTTACTCGTAATATTTCAAAATAGTATTTTTACTAGCGTGATCTAAAGACACTTTTTGGGTCTGGGTTGCCCGTACAAAGATAAGGGATTTATAATTTTCAAAGAGTCTATTGATGAAGATAAAAACTTTCACAAATGACTTTGAAAAACTAGCAGCCATTGAATCATTAATATTCTAAAATGAAAAAGCGGGAAGAAAAAAAAACTAAGAGCACTAACAGTGGAGGCCTTGAAGTGTTAGTTTAGTTAGGCTTATCGTTCTGGGGACTTTTTTGATGCAACGAGAACTAATTAGATAGAGAGGCCTTGAATGGTGATACCATATAACGGCTTATTTAGTTAACATATTGAGAGCTTAACGATTGAGAGCATTCAGTTTTATTAATTAACTAAGTTAGATACTAAGGGGATTAATTATTGTTGTCTTTCTCTTCTGATCGGAATACGAGAGGGATTTTGCAGTGTTAAAAAACAAATCAGACGGAATGCGATTTTACTTGCGTTTCTCAAATGCTCTCGCACGATACATATTGAGGTAACCTCAAAATGTTGTTTATCACCGTTTTGGCGATGCTTGGGGTTTAATCTAATTGCATTAATTGATCAACTATCACTTATAAATGCGGAATTTATTCTTTGGAATTTTTATGGTGACTTGTTCATAATAGATTAGATACACTTAGATACTAAGGGGATTTTTATTGGTGAATTGCTCACAATAAAAATTGTATTTGATAAGCAAGTATGGTTGCCATAGCCAGAGCACTTGTGAAATAATAGCATTAGTAGCACAAAATTTTTAAATAGTAGCAAAAAACGTTTCTCAAACCCTATTTTATTTGCTCAGATACGAAATGAATCGGCTAAAACACAAAATGTATTAAGTGTGAAACAGACGTTGATCTTGTTAAGAAATTTAAATTTTCAAATTAAAAACTAAGGTTTTCATGACAGTCGAGCAACCACAGATTCCGATGTTTTTCTTTCATGGTTGTTACAGCTTGGAGCCAAAACTTCGAAATACGCGAACCGTGGAAAATTTCCACCCTTAAGAAAAATCCGAAAAATATTTTTTTCCGTTCGCAATTAGTTAAGGGAAAGGGATTAAATTTTCGCTCACCGGTGAATTTTCAAAAAAAGTGGCCAAAATTTTGAAACTAGGAGCTTTTGAGAGAATGTTGTTTCAACACTACCCTTACTCACCAAGGTTGAAAAATAGTTGCAAAAGTTGCCTGCAGCCCCGAGTTTACGCATGTCCCCCAAGTATGTTTTCACACCTTGTAAAAATAAATTACTGTACTTTAACTTCCGCTCATTCATAAAACTAAGAAAATTGTTCCCACTGGCAATTTTGAAAGTTTGTTCAGAAAATGGTGTAAAAATAGTGTCATGCACTTAAAAATTATATTATACTAGGTTCAAAAACCAGATGTTAAGTGTTATATTGTATTTTCTAAAAGCCTTTCTCTTATACAATTAAGTTTGAAATTGTATTTAGAAAGACATGTATATTATATAATGATATAAATATTTTATCATAGTTCAGATTAGAAGTATTTAAAATAAACTGTATATGAAAACAAGGCTCTTGATTACTTTAAATATACAAACGTGAATTGAGTTAAAAGTACGAAACACAGGTTTAGTACAATAAATCTTTAAGTATATACTGTATTATGAGAATAGAAAAGAGATCATTTACAGAATTCTAATGTTTAATTATTTATATTCAAATCATGCATAAAAAGCCTGTAAAAAATTAGTAGCACAACAAAGTAATTTAAGATAGAAAATTAAACACATATTTTAAATTGATATTTTAAACTATAACATTTATCTGTAAGTTAAAAATACTATACGTTTTAAGTACTTCTGTACTTCAAGCATATAATATTCCATTTTCGGAAAGAAAATGGCCATCTCAGAACTAAACACTCATTAATTATTTACACATTAGTAGGTAAGTAGGTAGGTATTTAATTAACGTCATACTGGAGCAACACAACGGGATATTGGCGACGACGGTCCGGGATGAAACCCAAAGGGAAAGATCCGAGGACAACACCACCTAATTTTGAACCACGGGCAGATGACGAGGTCCAACCTGAGCTGGCATCCCACTCTCCAAACTTCCACACCACGCCAACGTGAGGACATTTGAAACCACGATAGATTTAACGTGCACCAGCCCCCTTTGTACACGACGGTCTTTTGTTGGATTCGAACTCGCAACCCTCCGGCTCATAATCCGTTACTCTTCCAACCGGGCTACCGCAGCCCTTACACAATAATAGACATCGATACGTAAAATCTTACGTGTCAGCAAAAGGGGTTAAGTCTGACTTTGGTGGTTTCGAAAGAGTCAAGTGCATCATTATAATTTAAAAATATTATATTATACTTAAAATAAAAACTAAATGAATCTACGGATCTAAATTA
Source organism: Meta bourneti (assembly GCA_933210815.1). Classification (NCBI taxonomy): domain Eukaryota; kingdom Metazoa; phylum Arthropoda; class Arachnida; order Araneae; family Tetragnathidae; genus Meta; species Meta bourneti. The sequence continues at coordinate 89,013,584 of OW119929.1, forward strand.
CAATTATTTGAATCACAGAAGGCTTCTTATTCTTCCTGAATATTTGTGAGAAAGAAATATTCCAATTAGGATTCTGAGTAGACACTTTGACTTAACCCTTTTTACTCCGACACGGGAGAAATGTAGGTTAATATCGAAAGACCATATCGATTAAACGTAGTTTAACTTAATAATTTAAATCCTATGAATCGGAAATATCTCAAATATTAAAAAATATATATACAGAGACTTCAATTTAAATTGCATAGTTATGAAAATATCTGCATAAACCAAGCTAGTGAAGGCTATGTTAAACGCACAAAAAAGAAAACATTGGGTCAAATATGAATCCATGCGAAACGCAAGAAAAACGTATAATAAAGGTTTCCAACTGCTTTTCATAACTAATAAGAGTAAACGTTTTTGAGACAGAACGTTTTAGAAAAACTACCCGTCGTGATTTCAAAGCTTTTCTAGTGTACAAAACAAATTTTGTCCAAAACAACCCATCACAAATTCTAGAAATTGCTTATTTCCTTAAACTTCCTGTATTTCTAACTTTCCTATGAGTGAAAATTCCTTTGTATCAATATAACTTGACAAATATTATTTCTGTATATTCCCTAGTGATGAATTTACTAGATTATGAACATCAAATATGTGGCCGATCTAAGTACACTGCTGGCCACCGTAAATGCAACACCCTGAAGGAAGCATGCAAATAATATGAAATTTACAACATGCATTAGCGGAGGTGAGATATGCAAATGATTAGAATTTCAGCGCAGACGCACATCACGCGCGCCTGTGGCGCCACTTCAAAGCGCTATTTAAGGCTTGGAGATTTCGACGATTTCAAGTACGGCAATTGTGTTTTTCTTGTGGTTTTTTCAAAAAAACGATCAATTATGCCTCGTAGAAAACAGCGATCATCTTTTGATCAAGTATCCGAGTTCGACAGAGGAAGGATAGTGGCCTACCGAGATTATGGATTATCTTTCAGGGAAATCGGTAGTCGTGTTGGACGAAACCAAACAACTGTAATGCGGATATGTGATCGTTGGATGCAGGAGGGTACGACGGACCGACGTGTTCGATCGCATCCACCTCAGTGCACCACTTCACGTGATGACAGGCATATTGTGCGTATGGCAGTGACGGATCGCTCAGCCACATCACGAACCATAGCACAGCACATTCAGTCTGTACCGCATCATCCAGTGTCTGCGCGTACCATTCGACGCCGTTTACAGCAGAGTGGTCTGTCCGCAAGACGTCCATTGCTTCGTGTACCCTTGACGCAGAACCACAGACGTTTCCGCCGCCAATGGTGCGATGAAAGAAGGATGTGGACGGCAGAATGGAATGAAATTGTCTTTACTGACGAGTCACGCTTCTGTCTGCGACACCACGATGGTCGGATTCGAGTCTGGAGACACCGTGGAGAGAGGATGCTGAACAGCTGCGTTATGCACCGCCACACTGGTCCTGCACCGGGTATTATGGTATGGGGCGGTATTGGATATCACTCTCGCACTCCTCTAGTACGCATTGCCGGTACTTTAAACAGCCAGCGCTACATCTCCGAGGTGTTGGAGCCAGTTGTCCTTCCTTACCTTCAGGGCTTGCCCACAGCCATATTTCAACAGGATAATGCGCGACCACACGTGGCACGCATTGTCCAAGGGTTCTTCGTCAATCGCGAGATTGAATTGCTTCCCTGGCCAGCTCGCTCTCCGGATCTTTCGCCGATAGAAAACATGTGGTCCATGGTTGCTCAACGATTGACCCAGAATACATCCCCAGCTGCCACACCAGATCAACTTTGGCAACGTGTGGAAGCTGCTTGGTCTGCTGTACCCCAAGAACACATCCAAAGTCTCTTTGAATCAATGCCGAGGCGTGTGGCAGCGGTGATCTCCAACAATGGCGGCTACTCTGGCTACTGAATTTGGCAGGAACCACACTTCACAGAAGTCTATAAATTTAATCATTTGATACTTGGTCAACATGTTATCTACAAAATAAATTTTGTTGTGATATCTCTTGTCTTTCTTGGTGTTGCAATTTGGGTGGCCAGCAGTGTAAATAAAAGTTAAGCTTGAAATAAGTCAGAGTTTGTGGTCTCATTTATTTATTTGAGAAATATTTGAGCTCCCATGTATTTATTTATAAGAATTGTTAGACGAAAAAGAAAAGAAAAGTGAAATCTAGGAATAGTGGTATTTTCAAGGATAATGGTAAAGGTGTTTTATAAGAAAAAGGGTGTCTTGGTGATGCTTTATAATTATTTTTATTTATAATTATATATAATTTTGAAAATTTGAGACAAAACTGATTTTTAAAATATGTAAGAACCACAAAATGTGTTTAAATTTAGTAATCATTAAAAATTCATGCCACTATTATGTGTTTCAGCATATATTTTATAAAATATTTTCTGTCTTAGAAAGGAACACTTTATGTGAATTTAGACATTGAATTTGCCTTTTAAATGATAAAATTAGCTATTTATTCCTGAATTTGTTTATTTTATTCGCTATTAGTATTTAAAGAGTATAATTACTTATTAATTGACAGTTGAATGTTTCTTTTTTTTAATACATTAAATTATATTTACTTATAATTCTCCCTCTGTCCAAAATGTTACATTTGACACTTGAATTTCGTTCCGAAATATTTGTCACATTTGAAAAAGACGAAAAGGAAAAAGATTTAATAGTGTATTAAAATGTTTATTTTTCTATCATGGTTAAATATTGCATATTAGGTCAGTGCTTGATTTTTAATATAGTTTCAGGATTACAATTAATATTACTTGGAAGGCTCAGTTTTCCTTTCTTAGTCAGCATAGTTTTGTAGGCATTACTTCAGATGACATCATTACACTTACCATAAATATTTTCTATGTTATAAAACATTTTTATAACTTTTCCATTTCTTCAGTGAGTGCACTTTTAAAAAGTTCATTTCTTTGATTTTTTTACGTCTTTGTTTACAATAAGAAAAGACGATCGATTGTCATACTTAGTTGCCCTAATACAGTTAACAAATGCTGTCCTCGTGGGTACAGTTCACTTAAAAAAAACTTAAAATTTTAAACAAAAATGTGCAAATGTGACACTTATTTTGGGACATAGGGAGTATTACTTCTCGAAATGTTGCAAAATCGTTTAAAGAATTTTCCCAGTTGTACATTGATAAGAAGCAACTTTAATGATAAAATAAATTAAAAACCCACATAATTGACCAACCAATTCATATAAAATTTTTATATTGATACAAAGCATTTTCGATAAAAATATGAATAAATTTTATTCATTTCATATTTTTCTTTCATTGCAGAGTACAAAATTAGAGTCGTTTTCGAAACTTCATTCCACATTATGCTCTCATCTTTAAATTCCTTTTAATACGTTTCAATCACATGGTATGTAATATTAATCACCATTATCTTTTTATTTTCATATTTTATTTATTCGGTAGTCATATCGGTAACTAGAGTATTAGAAGCGAAGCAAAAACGACGAATATGAATATATTCATATTATATTTTAATGTGGAATAATTTAGATTGTTAAGATTTGAAAATATAAACAAATTATAAATATCGTTACAAACAAAAAAAAATTACAATTAATTTTGTAGTGGCAATGGTAAATAGCCGCTAAACAATTTTACGGATTTCGTATTATCTATTTAGATTGTGGATTGAAAATTATTTTAAGCATAGTTTTAAAAACCAATAAAACATCGAATTTAAGTATTTTGTAATTTTTTTTGTGAATTTGGTTTTAATATTTTAAATATTTAGCCTTGTGCTACTTTAATATCTCACATTTACACGATAAAATTAAACAGAAAATATTAGAGTAGAGACAGACCTATAATCGATATAACTTTACTACATTTAAAAAAACATTCCACAAAGGCCGAAAAGATCTTACTTCAAATATATAGCATACCATTGTTTGGAAAGAAAAAGGTCATCTACAAAACTATAAGTACTTATCATTTGTTTACACAATGACTTCTTAAAAAGGGATAGAGAACCTTTAAAAGTAGGAATTGATATACTTTTATGATAATTTTGTTTCCTGTAAATGAATATATTTCTGTAAACAACAATTAAATAAATAAATAAAAATAAATAAAATATAGGTCAATATCGAAAGATTATCATATCAATTAAATGTAGTTACACTGATAATTTCAATTTTTTTATAACACAAATATCTTAAAATATCAAAATACAAATATAAACTTGAATATAATTTGCATGGCTATCAAAATATCTGGAAAAATCAAGCTAGTGGAAACTATGTTAAACATACACAAAAGAAAACTTTGGGTAAAATATACATTGATGCAAAAAGCAGGAGAAATAAGTAATAAAACTTTCGAACTACTTTGATAATTAATAAAAAGAGTAAAAGTTAGTGATACAGTGGATTTTAGAAAAACTACTTAGCATGATTTTAAAACTTAACAAGAGTTAAAAACTAATTTTGTACTGAAAATAACACATAGCAAATGCTAGAAATGGTTTGCCTCGTCCAACTTTTTCTCCATTTTGGAAATACTGAATTAAAAAATTTTCTAATAAGAAAAAATCCTTCGTGCCAATAAAACTTGTCAAATGTGTTTGCATAATAATGTATGTAATAAACAATTTTTCGGAAAGAAAAATGCTATCTATTCAGAACTAAACACTTATTAGTTATGCACACAATAACTTCTTTAAAAGTTCTAGAGAAACTTTACAAGTATATATAAATTGAAATATGAAGTATAGGTTAATATCGAAAGATTATCACATTGATTAAACAGTTTAACTCGATAATTTAAATACAATGTAACGAAAAAGTATCTTTAGAATATCAAAATGAACTTTATATAAGTAAAGATATATTATAATTTAAATTGCGTAGTTGTGAAAATATCTGGATAAACCAAGCTACTGAATGCTATGTGAAATATAAACACAAAAGAAGACTTTTGAATCAAATATGCATTTATGCGGAGAACAGGAGAAATAAAGGATTAAAGTTCTCCTACTTTGATAATTAATATAAAAAGCAAAAGCTTTAGAGGTATAGGTTAAGAAAAAGTACTTGGCGTGAAGAAAAAGGGCATCTGTACAGAATCAAATACTTTTAATTATTTATACAATAACTTCTTAAAAAGCGATAGAGAAACTTTACTAGTGCAGGTTACACTAACATGCACAAAATAATACTCTGGGTTAAATATGCATTTATGGACAAAGCAGGAGAGGAGAAACAAGTAATAAAGCTTTCAAACTACTTTTATAACTAATAGATCAAATATATTTGAGATAGAGGGTTTTAGAAAAAATACAAATCAATACATAAAGTTGAGGTAAAAAATCGAAAGATTAAGCGTAGTTTAACTTAATAATTTAAATGCTATACAACGAAAATATCTTTACACAGACTTTAATTTAAATTGCATAGTTATGAGAATATCTGAATAAATAAGCTAGCGAAGGCTACGTTAAGCATGCACAAAATATACAGAGAGGAATATGAATTTATGCGAAAAGCAAGAGAATAAAGGTCTCCAACTACTTTGATAACGAATAGATCAAATGTTTTCGAGACAGTGGGTATTAGAAAAACTAACTCGCGATTCTAATAGTTTACTAGTATTCGAAACTAATTTTGTACCTAGATTAACAGAACACCATCAATTTTTCCAGTCCCATTTTAAGAACAGAGTAGAAAAACAGAAAGTAAACACAACTCACACACCTTCCGGGGAGAGGACCGGACCCCTTTCGAACCTTCCAAGTCCCCGACTGACCCAGTTATGGAAAGAAAAGGAACCACTTCCGGCACCTTAACCAGGAACCGGAAAATAAACCACACTTACCTCTCAACGGTAATCACTCCCCATAGGGGGCAACCACCACCACTACCCGAAAGAAGCGAAACACCGGGGGCCCGTTTGTAACACACGGAATTGCGTCTGTAACGACACCGCTCAAACAACACTAATTTCTTCGGACTTTGTTAGAGACAATGGGATGTCAATGCGGTGTTTTGTGTACTAGTGTACTAGTAGCGATGCAGACGCCGGGACAGATGTGGGTCCACGGCGGATGTCGGCTGAAGGTTGCTGCAGGCGGACGCGGGGTTTGGGGGGGTTGTCGGGATACTTCACCCCCGGGTGTCGAATAAAAAAAGAATAATTCGTCAGGGGGTGGGAATTCGAGAGGGAGAAAGTTAAACATCGATGGAGTAATTCGCGATTGACGCTGAGGTTAAACGGTTTGTGCTATTGGTTATTTCGAAAAGTAGATTGAGTTCCGAGTTGAATCAATCATACCATGATTTTTTTTCGTGTTTTCTTTTCTAGAAAAACATCCTTTTACGTTTGAAGTAATAACTCTTAACACTCCAAGTGGTTTCGACGAGATATTTCACCCATTAAGATCTGGCCAATTTTGATAATGAGATAGCTTGTCCATCCAAATCTGACCAATTCAACTAATGGCGAGATGCCACGTCGAGACAAAATTGCCCTATTACTCTAAAGGGGAATGATTAAAGTAGGAAAAACAAATCTCTTGCCTAGAACTGGTGACAATGGGGTACAGGTTTTCTATCAGAGGCTGCCCACAACAGGGCAATTTTCGACAGGATAAACCACTAGAAGGGTTAATCAACAAAATCTGTTTCCATAATGAGCTGTTGACACAAATATTTATGCATACTTTTTTACCCGAAATAAAACATGAAACTATCAGCACAGAACTATTCCTTACAACGCCAGTAAGATCAGGGCAACTCTTGAGGTAGCGACATGTTGATAAGGCTACACAGAGGGCAAGTTTCAGAGCCTGATAAGTCAATTCAGTATAGCTGATTTCGAATGTAGCGCGCAGTGAGAACACGAAAACAAGCGATTCTTATAGCCCTCTTGTGGCAACTGAGACCTCAGCAAGTTCAAATCTTTCTTTTTTAGTTCCTATGATACATGTATATTACTATGTGAACAGTAGTACAGGAATAAAATAAAAAATCAACCAATTTCCCAATTCATGAAGATAGGGAATAATTCACCAACAAACCTGGACATTTCTTTTGACGGATCTGAAGCTTTAGTGGAGCCCCAATTGGTGAAGTCGCGAATTTGAAACCGGAGGGTTGGTAATTCGAAACTAGATCCAGTTTAAAACCGTGGGGGCTGGTTCACGTTGATTCTGTAGTGGAATCAGATGTCCTTCCGTTGGAGTGGTGTGGAAGTTTTGTGAGTGAGGTGCCGTCAGCTCAAGTATTGAACTAGTCATCTGACTATAGTTCAAAATGAAGAAATGTTGTACTCGGATCTTCCCCTTCGGGATTTATCCCGAACCGTCTCCAATAACCCAATTGTGTTGCTCCAGTGCCAAGTTAATTCAACACTACCTACATTCCTATCGAAGTTTAATAAAATTATCATTGACTTCTAAAACTACATATTTCTTGAATTTTAATCTTGCTTGTACGTTATTTTATACTTTTATGTGTATCTTGCTTTGTCTGTTATTTTTTTTTGTTAGGTTTTTCATTGTCATGTAAATGGATTTAAGTGTATGGCAGTTGAATAAATTTTTTATCAAAAATACTTCAACGGTCTCGCTCCAACAAAAATATATACATATATTCATCTCACACCGTCAATATAACCGGTATCGTTATTCATTAACTTATGCATATCTCGTTTTGAAATTGGAGAATGATAAGTCGCAATATTGTCCAATGTTATTTCTAGATATTTCTAACCACTCTTCCGTTAAATCACTGTTAGTTTTTAAAATTTTCGAATTTAGTTTACGATAATCTACGCTACTTTATGCAACATATCAAGTATTTCACTGCGGAAACTAGATTTCTATACATATCAAGCATGCAATGTTTACATTTATGAGATATAAGCAGTTTGATCTGATTTAAATAATTTCAGTTCGAATAATTACATATTTATGTAAATATCAAGTCGCCGCCCAAAATTAAATTTAATAAATTATAAAAATATCATGTATTTCAATTATTTTAATGCAAATGTTTAAAAATGCAACAGCTACTGTTTTGGAGTTATTTACATTTATCTCTCTTATTTGCTTTTCATCTTTCTAGAGTACTTTTGTTCTATTCAACTCAATTTTGTTCTGTTCTCAAGCACTAAATCAATGAGTTAGAGATATGAAGATTGAAACATTCGGAATAAACATTTACAACATGTAATAAATTTATAGTAGAAAGCATGCTTGTATTATTAGTAAAATCTCTTAAAAAACATCGGAGTAAGTTCCTTTTCAATTTGGATCACTCCCTACCAAAACATCATCAATTCCATTACCAAGGGAATGCTTTGAACCTTCAACTAGAGAATTAGAAGAGAACTCAACTACTAGAGAATTCAACATTAGAAGAGGAAATATTTAATAACATCGTCGAAATATATTTAGGTTTCAAAAAATCTTGCAATCCATAAAATAATTCAAAATAATACCTATATAAGAAAACCATTTAATGCATGGGTTATAAATTATGGACAAGTCCAATGTTAGCAAATGAAAAGTTCTACGGAAAATGCTTTCTATAAGTGGAAAAGAAACAAAAAGTACAATCCAACCAAGTTCTTTATTTGATAATTCTTTGCTTTGAATATTTTTAAAACCGTTTTTGTAGGCCAATATTGGCTTGGTGGGATGTTATTAATTTATATTTTTCCTTTTTTTAAGTTTAGCGGCCATTGCTTGATTTGATATGTTATCCAAATAAATATCTATTTTTATTTATTTATGACCCACGCCCTACCCGGCTTACCACAAGGTTTCGAGCCCAGGCAAGGGTTGGAAAATCTATTGGATATTATAATGGCTTATAGAAACAGGTAGGTAGATATTTTAATTAAAGTCGCAATGGAGCAATCCAACGGGCTATTGGCGACGGCCAGGTATCAAACCCGAAGAGAAAGATCGGAGGACAACACCACGTAATTTTGAACCACGGTCAGATGACGAGGTCACACCCGACCTGGCACCCCATTCTCCATACTTCCACACCATGACAACGTGAGGGCATTTGAGGCCACGACAGATTTAACATGCACCAGCCCCCTTTGTACATGACGGTCTTTGGTTGAATTCGAACTCGCAACGCTCCGGTTGGGGTCCACCTCGGATAACCGAAACTCGGATAAAACAATATTCAAAAGAGCAGCCTATGCGAATACTGCCATTGAGAGAACCATAAAGCTGGGACTAAGAACAATCCATACCAAGATTTGCATCACAGTATGTATTCAATGTGATAATGTTACAATAACTCTGGATCCCAAGTTACGTACCTCTTAAACTCTTGAAAAAGTCTTTAAAGGTATTCTATTTCGCATTATTTTAACGCCTCTTCAGACAAATTTCACTTGAGCGCTCGAAGGTTTTTATAAAGATAAAAAAAAAAATCGGTATCTAGGATAACACGGACACTCGGTTAATATCGGAGCTCGGGTAATCAAAGTTCTACCGCTTTAAGTATAGTTTTTCACCCAAAAAAGAGCATCTTGGGATAGCTAAATTATACACGACTTACGGGTAATTAGTTCAATTAACTGTAGCAACATAGCGAGCTTTTGGCGACAGTCCAGGATCAATCCCGAAGGTAAAGATCCGAGGACAGCACCTCGTAATTTTGAGTCACGGTCAGATGACGAAATAACTACCTGAGCTGGCACCCCACTCTCCAAGCTTCCACACCACGCCAACGTGAGGATATCAGAGGCCACTACAGATATTACGCACCATCCCCCGTTCTTGGGTTGGATCGTGTTTCGAACTCGCAACCTTCCGGTTGCTAATCCGCTACTCAAACGGGTTATTGGATCAAAAAGAGTTAGACTTCAGTGCGATCGGTACATCGCAATATTCTGATAAAACAGCGGAATCCTCAAGGTGGTTGTCTCGACGAGGTATCTCGTAATTAGCAAAACTAACCAAATCTTGATGAACGAGATATCTCGTTACTAGAAGAAAACTGGGCAGATCTTGGTTTTGAAAAAATCGGCAATATCTTGATGAGGTATCTCGCCATTAATAAATTTGGCCAGATCGTAATGGACGATATATCGCGTCGAAACCACTTGGAGAGTTAAGCAACAGTAAGGTTTTCAACTGCTACTTTACTGTGAAGTGGTACGTAGGAAGATGTTACAGAAGTCACTTCGAGAGCTTACAAAAGCGAACAGTAAAAGAGACTTTGAAATGAAGTGGTGACAACACACTAGGTATCATGAGACAGAAGGATAACTGAAAACCTCTCTAACAGTTTTCCTTTGATTTTATTGCAGTTAAACGACGTTCATCTGGGTTGAGCACATAAAACTACAGGGGTCAATTTAACAGTGACAGAATTTGTGCTTGAGTGATTGGAAAAGTTTTCCTACAACACACATACACTATTGGTTACATACTTCCAATACTAGAAACCTTACTATTGTGATTTATTTATTACTTCTGGTGGTTGTATCGACGAGGTATCTAGTCATTATCAAAATGAACTAAATCTTAATAGTAATCAAATGGACTAAATCTAAAAAGATGTATCGTTATTAGATGAAAACGGACAGATCTTGATCTCGTCATCATAAAAAAACGACACTATCTTGATGAAGAGATATGTCGTCATTAGCAAAATTGGCCAGATCTTTGATGGACAAAAAGTCTCGTCGGAGGGTTAAAGTTCAGCGAGACGTAACATGAAGCGCTCGATAAAGACGAATTTAACACCAGTATTTTGGTATTCCACCACTTGTTGCTCTCCCACCCCTCTCTATACAATAAAACCTAAAACAACACGGCCATTAATTCTCTACAAGAGAATGTGTGGGAGAGTAATGGCTGTTCTCCACAAAAATTGACCGCTGTTGACACTGGGCATTTAGCTTCCTCCTAAGAATGTCTCTTCTTTCCCAAATTACACCTTCAATTATGTCGGAAGGAAGACTCCAATTACCCCTGTTTTAAAGCGATTACTTTGAAAAATCGCACCCGGGGATTTCTCCTACCTAAATGAGTACGAAGAACTTTATAACAGTAAAGAGGCTGTGATCTCATTTGCATGTTAATGAGAGTCTTGGCTCCGTGAAGCGTGCATTCGAGATTCATTGGGGGCTCTCCAAAGCATCGTGGAATCGAAAACTCGAGGCTTTTTTTTCAAAATTACCCATTCTATAAGTAGAGGAGATTGGTATCCGCTCTTGTAATATTTTATGTGCTTTTTATTATTCGATAGTTATGCTGTATTTATGCCGCGGTTAAAATATAACTTGAAAAATGGTTTAATATTTCAATTTCAGTAGATTCTTTTGTATACCTCAGCGGTTCGCTATGGTCAGGAACCGAATTTTGTTGCTGGATTTTGGGTTTTATGGCGCAAGTACCATATTAGCCACGCTGCGATAAACAATGTTAAGTAAATAGAAGGTCTGCCACAGCCAAAGCACTTATAAAATTGCATTAGTGTATTGTAGCTTAAATGTTTTTAAATAGTAGCAACTTTAGTAGCACTTTTAGTTGCTCAGCAAAAACAATCTGCTAAAGCTCGAAATGTTCAAATTGAGTATGAAACAGAAGTGTGAAAGATCTGCCCAAGAAGTTTAAAGTTTAGAATTAAAAACTAAATACTTTCTTAATTAGGTTTTCATGACAATCAAGCAATCAGATTCCAATGGTCTTCTTTCATGGCTTGGAGCCAAATCTTCGAAATTGGCGTTTCTGGAAAAAATTTTGTTCCTAAAGCAAAATCCGAATTTTTAATTATAGCATTTCGAAGTTTGATTTAAAAGTAATCAAAGTTCTCGATTAAACTTAAATCACTCTAAGCCCAAATGTTTGTCTTCTGAGGGAACTCCTAACAAAACAAGTGATCGTGCATTTGTTTGAAAATTATCATGGATACAATCATGTTCCATCAGAATTCTATAATAACGACTCTTGAAATGACACCATTCGAAAGGAAATAGCGTAACAGGATGTTTACATCTATCAGTAAATGCATTTTTAACTTGAGAACATATTTTAAATTTTACCGTCAGCAATATAAAATAATTGGAAACGACAAGCAAAGTATGTACGCAATAACATACAAGGTTCTACGATAGAATGAACACAATTCAAAATTAGACATCAACTTTATTTTAACGTCAATTTTATAGCGACGTAAAACAACTTCTCGTATCCCAGTTCAACAGTTTTAATACACATTGATTCACGAATTAGAGATTTTGAATTGAGTATGCATTTATTCAACTTCGCATCCCTTTCAAGTTCTTCGTTATTGCGGCTCAATTCAATGAAGCATGTCGACGGATTGTTCGATTTCTTTGCTTCAGCCAATTAAATTTTTATATCTGGTATTCGATATGATAATCGATTGATTACTTGAAAACAAAAGACGAATCATCGGCATTGTTTCTCATGTCTTTCATTTTTACAACCATACATCTGCTGTTTTTATCTTAAACGCGTACAAAACATTTTATATACTTAACTGAAAACACGCTGATTCCCGTTTTAGAATTAATATCCAGAGAACACTTGGGAAAAACTAAAAGATTATTTACCAAAGAAGTTATTGACTATACTGTAAGTCAGGGATGCAAAGATTTCTTAAGACCAAGGACCACATTGATTCACTGACTTATGGGAAGGCCACCAAAAATATGAAAGTTATCTATTATATACAGGGTGAGTCTAAATTATTTTTACAAAATAAGAGGGGTGATAGTACCCATCCAGACGAGCAATAATTACCATGGAACATAGGTTCGCATTCCACTGAGAGGCAATGAAGAGTAAAGTCGAAACGCGTCGAGCATGAACAAGTCATCGCCTCTGACGTCGTTTTGTACCTGCCTACGTAGCATATATTCTTGAATGCCACATATCCCGAACGATGGATCGGACGTGGCGGACTTGTGGCTTGGCCTCCTCGCTCACCGGACCTCAACCCACTGGACCTTTTCTTCTGGGGGCACATGAAATCTTTAGTGTACCAGACGCCTGTGGACTCGGATGAAGATCTCGTAGCGTGAATCGGTGTTGCCGCAGACAAAATTAACAGAACACCAGGAATCTTCGAGAGTCAGTCATTCCTTCGCCGGTGTGAACTGTGCAACGACACGCGCCACTTTGAGCACTTGCTGTGAGTTTATCAATCAATCAGATTGTGCAACTTTTGGTATCGTTCATTCGCTTTCCCAACACTGTTGTAAGTTCATGTTGAAATTCTAATTTGACTCTTTTCTGCCTCTCAGAGTGGAATGCGACCCTATGTTCCATGGTAATTATTGCTCGTCTGGATGGGTACTATCACCCCTCTTATTTTGTAAAAACAATTTAGACTCACCCTGTATTATTTGCATTTATCATATGTTGTTACAAAGAGAGATAAAAAGTAAATAGAGAATTTAATTTCATGCGCGACATTGTATTGATTCAACAATCGTTTTAATATTTGGCTCGATTTTTGAAGAAGCCAAACGCAAAATTGATTCTAAATTTCCATTAGTCAAGATATTCCAATTTTTCGATTTGTTAATATTCATGACTGAAAAAGTTTGTTCACAGATATATGTGCAGTGCCTGGCACCACAGCTACTTTGTAGTGTTGCATATGGAATTTTTTTAAATTACCTATTATGTGACTTGTTGTAGTTAAAATAACGAATGGTGAGGCGGGAGGCCAGCATATCAACGGAGGGCTGCATGTGGCCTACGGGCCGCGGTCTGTGCCTCCCTGCTTTAAGTAAAATGCACACATGGCAACCTCGAAGAAAAACATCCGGAAGATTTTTACGACATACAAAGCAAGGTCAGTCGTCAGAGAAAAGCCTAAAGAAACTAATTCTCAAAATAAATTAAAAGCACCAAATTTGCAACAATTGCGCCAAATTGGGCTTCATGGAAACAATTCAAAATAAAAAAGGTAACCCTGCTGTCTATGATTGCTTGGCGGAAGCTTGAAACTGGCGAATAGATTAGGCTATATGGCGCCAAATTTATGGGGACATTTGAGGCCACGACAAATTCCCCCGGATTTCGACCCGGAATCCGACCGGAGGGTTGGATTCGAACTCGCAACCCTCCGGTTGTTAATCCGTTACTCTTCCAACCAGGCTACCGTGGCCCAATATCTCGATGGAAAAGATATCTCGCCGAAACCGCTTGTTGGTTAAAGTTTGTTTCAAGGATTATAAACAACCTCGTGAGAAACAACTGGGTCTAGTCACCAAATTGTCGGATCTTACTCCACTCGAAAATTTATAATTCACACAATGTTCAAGATTAACCAGATGTTAATTAGTTAGTCCGTGAACTTTCATAGGATACCTTCAAGTATGGAATATCCTTAGAAAAGATAATATACTCCGGACTCTTCATTATTAAGGACATATGAGATGCAGAGTAATTAAATCTTTTCCGGTCCTTGTGCAAAGAATTATGAAGAAATTCGGACTCTGAGTATCTTTTGTTATTGTTGCTTCTCCTCTAGGCATAGTTTCATCCTTTCTGTTCCTTCGCAAGCTCAAGCTGTTCCTTGAATTTGAAAAAATTATGTTTAGTATTATATTTTTACTGTTATCATTATTTCTTTTTTTTTTCTGTAGGACTGAGAGTTGAGAAGCAAAATAATGGAATATATACATATTGGATTCTTTCTCACTCCCTTTTCTTCCATTTTTCGCTGTTCTCCGTAATTTCGTCCCCCTTTCACCGCGGGAAACGTGACAAAAAGGGGAGTAGCGGAAGTAACAGAACGAGTGAGTCAACAATTTCCGCGGTCGGCGCAAAATTGAAGAATAACAATCGAATTTCGCTTTTCTTTTCTCCTACCCCCCCCCCCCGGTTTTTTCCAACTTTCGGGGTCTCTTTTTCAGTCTTCTTCTTTTTTCGACTTAAAAAATGAATCTGAAAGAAAATGAGCAGAACAAACAGAAAAGAGAATCGTCGGCCGAGAAGAGAGAGAGACGGAAAAAAGTTATTAATACGGTGATGAAAACACTCGCGAATGGTGTTATTTTTAGCAATCAAAGCTGAAGGGGGAAATGAATATTCTCTCGTCAATAGCGCAATATGCGTCGCTGAATTAAAAGTGAAGAACATTCTAAATAAATATAGAACTACCGAAACGTAATTAATTAACAGACTAAACAAACTTCATTTTAAATAGCTCAATGTTTTTTATATTAATAAGGGAGAGAAAATTATTTCAGAAATTTAAAAAAGTTCTCGAAAAATATAGCACACAAAAACCTATATATGAGAGGCATTTTCTGCCAATAGGTGGCGGTAGTGTATTCTCATCGACCTTGTAATGAAATAGGCATTCATGTTACTTATTCCCGTCGCTTGGTTTGAAGATCTGTCGCGTAGTTCTGGGAAAAAGCATGAATCCTAAATTATTGATTGGTTAAAGTGATTATCTACCGTGATCAAAAACACTAGTCTGCACTTCGACAACCAATCGGCTAAGTCGATTCGTAAGCCCAGTTAATTTATCCTTCAATGATCGACAGCCCACATGCTCCGTCTATATCATTAGAGGGTCGATGTGTATTCTGCACTGCCGTCACTTGGCTTGTTTATTGAGGGGCAGTGGTAGCTCGATCCAGCCCGTGTACATGGGGCTGATGTACGATCAATTTGTTGTGGCCTCGAATGTACTCACGTTGGCGTGGTGTGGAAGTTTGGAAAGTGGGATACGAGCTTCGGGGTCATCTGATCGTGGTTCAAAATTACGAAGCGTTGTCCTCGGATCTTTCCCTACGGAGTTGATCCCGGACCGACGCCAATAGCACCCGTTGTGTTGTTCCAGTGCGATGTTTAATTCAACTACCTACCAGCTTGTTTGTCGAATTTGAGTATTTCGCTAGTAAAAAATCAAAAGAATGAATTCCGGATTGATATATGATAGTTGATTGGTTAATGCTAATTAGATTAAACGCCAAACGTTGCTAAAACGGCGATAATCAGCATTTTAAGGTAACTCCGATATGTATCATGCATTTGGACAGCAGAACTAAAATCTTCTCAGACCATCTGGTTTGTGTTTTCTGAAAATCTCTCAGAATTGCTGCATAGCTTCTTCATTGTTATTATATTGAGTTACAGAATCATACTTTTGTTTAGTACAGGAGTGGGCTACCTTTTAAAGTGTACAGGCCAATTTTCTCATGTGGCTACCAAAATTTTGACGAACATGTTATTTGGAATGTTCTCGGAAGAACCTTTTCAAATAATCCAAAATTGCATCAGAGCGATGAAATGAAAGAACATTGTAGGAGTGATTTTTGTCACGAGATTCAATGAATGTAAAATTTAGATACAGAATTATTACTTAACCTTCCTGGCGGTTCATCTTCGTGTGGAAAGTTGGCATGTGGTAGCCAGCAGGGCCCCGACCTTACAACGTGTGGGGCCCAATTCGATCAATCTCTGAGGAGCCCCAAATTTTAACAGAAAAATAGTAATTAAATGACACTTTATGAATTGAAGCGAGTTGAGTTGTTGGCAGTAGGTAACATTTTAAAAGAAAAAATAATCCTTTAAGTGTGTCGCTAAACAATAAAATTAAAAGTAAATACATTTTTCCTCAATCCCATTCATGATGGGGCTCCTTACAGTGTATGGGGCCCCATTTGGGGAATTGGCTTAGGGTCAGCCCTGGTAGAGTCTCTAATAGAAAAATCTGTTCGAAATCGTAACCAGTTCTGGGCAAAACACAATTTGTTTTTCTAATTGGACCTTCACTTCCTCTTGGAGTAGTAGAGTAGTTACGTCTCAACGAGGTATCTGGTCATTAGCAAAATTGACCATATCTTGATATTTCGTCCAAACCACTTGGAGGGTTAAAGATTGTCCGACCTAATCTATCCTGTCGGTGGCGTGCATATTTTATTATTAGCCTTTAAGTAATTCTGTTTACAATATGCAGCCACACAATTGAAAGACGCAATTTTTAACATCAGCAAAAGAGAAGGGAAGATAGATAAGGGACAGGATGGGAAGCTTTTATTTATTTTTTAAAATTATGTAGAGAATAAAACTCAACGAAGTTGAATATTTGATAATATTTTTTTTAAGTGAGGCCTTCGCGTGCCGGCAGGCATGCGTGCCATCATTGGCACGCATGCCAACAGGTCTCCTCCCCTTGTATAGTACTTTGTTATGCGAATTTACAATTCAAGATCAAATGAAAATGATGATGTCAATTTATTGTGTTCCTAAATGAATTAAATTATGTAGAAAAGTTGAGTTACCAAAAAGCCCTTAAAAGCAACTAATTACAATTTCGTCTAAGCTTTTCACTCTTACAGTCTTAAAGATATTAGGGGCCGAAGTAGTCTGGTTGGAAGAATAACAGATTAACAAAAGGAGGGGGTTGCGAGTTCGAATCCAACCTAAGACCGCCGTGTACAAAGGGGTCTGGTGCACGTTAAATCTGTCGTGGCCTCAAATGTCCTCACGTTGACGTGGTGTGGAAGTTTGGAGAGTGGGGTGCCAGCTCTGGTGTAATCTCGTCATCTGACCGTGGTTCAAAATCAATCAAAGTTATACCTACTAGATGGTTGTTTTTAGGTTTTATGGCGCAAGGGCCATATATTTGGCAAAGCAGCGCCTAACACAAGCCAAAGTCAAGTAAAAAATATCGTGAAAGG
This sequence comes from Meta bourneti, assembly GCA_933210815.1. Classification (NCBI taxonomy): domain Eukaryota; kingdom Metazoa; phylum Arthropoda; class Arachnida; order Araneae; family Tetragnathidae; genus Meta; species Meta bourneti. The sequence goes on from OW119929.1 coordinate 89,031,290, forward strand.
GGAAGAGGGTATGGTATTTAATTATTTTTACTTAACGCACACAACGGGCTATTGGCGACGGCCAGGGATCAACCCTCGAAGGGAAAGATCCAAGGACAACACCACGTCAGTTTGAACCACAGTCAGATGACGAGGTCACACCTGAGCTGGCACCCCACTCTCCGAACTTCCACACCACGCCAACGTGAGGACATTTGAGGCCACGACAGATTTAACGTGCACCAGCCCCCTTTGTACACGACGGTCTTTGGTTGGATTCGAACTCGCAACCCCCTCCTTTGGCTAATCTGTTACTCTTCCAACCGGGCTACCGCGGCCCCTACATCCCGTAGGAAAAGAAAAGATCACTAGAGTACCTCGGGTTCGTATACCTACTAGAAGCCATTCACGCTGAAGTTTCTTAATTGATCATATCTAATGAAAGCAGCGTCGTTCCTCACATTTATTTTATACAAATACCTCTCTATTTATAATGAATATAATAATCAATGAGTACATCTAATGAGTTCAAATGAAATAAAATCATCCACAAAATATTATCAGGCGTTTTGTTTAGATTTTGTATAGATCAAATGAACTCTTACTAAAATTAAATCTTATTTCCCATAAAACGAATATCAAATGGTTTTTACAACTCGTTCATGTTACCACAATTAGAGTGATTGTATTTCAGATTGGTAAAAAGTATATAATTTTTAGTGTGTAGCAAAAGTTTTAGTAATTTGTTAATGTTCGCCATGAGACGAAAAACGACATTCATAATGATTGGTTCGTGGTTAGTCTCTGAAAAATAATGAAGCAACTACATCATGTACCTTTGACACTAGAAATTCATTTTATATTATAGTTCATTCTTAGTTGATTTTATTAATCGAATAAGAAGAATTTAAACGGGTTTTATAGCTGCGTCTAAGTAAATCCTCTAGTCAATCTCCAAAGTAATGTTGAACAGGTTTTCAACTTAGAAAATGAATTTTAAAGATTTGCATCACCATCGAGTTTCAGGATGACTAATGTCTCACTGATGTCTTTCATTTCCCTATTAAATGCCAAACTAAAAAGGCAGCGAGGATCTTCTAAATCGTGTGGCATTACCTCATACATTCAATATTACATTCACATTATATATATTCGAGTTTGCTTCGAATATTTTATAATTCTATTAATAAACCTATTTGAGAACGTGCTTCAAATATGCTCACCCTTAGAAATGTTCCATTGAAAATTCTTAACAAAATAGTATGTTTGAATTTAAAGTAAACTAAGAGGTCCTGGCTTCATTCTTTATGACTCAAGGATTTAGAAAGCATCTGGAAATAGGCCAAGACATTGAACAGAATGACGATGGAGGAAATAAAGAATATACAGGTGAGTCTAAATTGTTTTTAGAAAATAAGAGGGTTGATAGTACCCATCCAGACGAGCCATAATTACCATGGAACATAGGGTCGCATTCCACTCTGAGAGGCAGAAAAGAGCAAAATTAGAATTTCAACATGAACTTACAACAGTGTTGGGAAAGCGAATGAACGATACCAAAAGTTGCACAATCTGATTTATTGATCAGAGAAAAACTCACACCAAGTGCTCAAAGTGGCGTGTCGTTGCACAGTTCGCATCGGCGAAGGAATGACTGGCTCTCGAGGATTCCTGGTGTTGTGTTAATTTTGTCTGCGGCAACATCGATTCTCGCTATGAGATCTTCAGCCGAGTCCACAGGCGTCTGGTACACTATAGATTTCATGTGCCCCCAGAAGAAAAGGTCCAGTGGTTTGAGGTCCGGTGAGGCCAAGTCACAGGTCCGCCACGTCCGACCCATCGTGCATTCAAGAAGTGGTATAAAACGACGTCAGAGGCGATGACTTGTTCATGCTCGACGCGTTTCGACTTTACTCTTTTCTGCCTCTCAGAGTGGAATGCGACCTTATGTTCCAATGTAATTATTGCTCGTCTGGATGGGTATTATCACCCCTCTTATTTTGTAAAAACAATTTAGACTCACCCTGTATATTCGAACGTTTGCTTCAAATATTCTATAAATTTGCAGTTCTTAAACCTATTTGTGAATGCTTAAAATATGTTTACGCTTAGGAATTTTCTATTAAAAATTCTTAGCAAAATATCATGTTTGCATTTGAAGTAAACTTTATTTTTTAATGCCCGACCACTGACTACTTTTCTACAACCGCCGTTGTTTTTAATAGGGACCATCACCATCCATGTATTTAAAAACCGGGATTCGAACCTGGGACCTTGAGTGGCAGACAAAAGCTATGAGGATTTTCAGTGTAAACAAACAAACCAGACAGTCTGAAAAGATTTTACTTCTGCTGTCCTCTTTCATGAAGCATATTGGAGTAACCTCAAAATGCAGTTTATACGAGTGTATGTGTTTGGGCAGTTTGGCGTTTAATCTAATTGGTGTTGACCATTCAACTATGATTTATCAATTTAGAATTTATTCTTTGGAATTTTCTTGCTTAGTGTTGAAATCGCATTCGCAAAACAAGCGAACTGACTTCAAGTTCGGAAAACGTACAGGAAACACGTATCATAGCAGAAACACTAAACCTCCACCTACAACAACTTAAAACAAACTACAAAGACCAAGTTTCACTCTTTAGATTTATAGAATACTTAAAAATTTGCCAAGAGATTGCATAGAATGACTAATGATACAGGAAATAAAGTCTGTTCAATACGTTTTCGAGGAACTGAACAAAACAATTTCTCGTTAAACGCCATTTTTTCACCACAAAAACTTTTAACTAAAAGTATTACTAGTTTGTCGTCTTTCTTTCACCGATTTTAGTAGTTTTCCGAAAAGAAACCCCCGCCGCCCTTAATCTCGCGTCAGCCTTGACATTTCTAGAAAATTCTTTTCTTTCGAGCATTACATCTCCCTTATTAAGAGTTTCCACAAGAAAGGCTAACCAGAAAAACCAGACTAGCCATCAAAGGTAACAAACACATAAAAGCCATGTCTTTGCGCAATAAACGAGTAGTTAACATATACATTAACCTTGCAAATAGTAAAGGCAGAAAATTGAGAGTAAATCCACGCCTCATATCACGATAAGCCACGCCTCTGCAAACTTCTTCCTTTCAGGCGTTTCCGACAAAAAACGAATCTTAGATGCTTGTTTTGGGGGGTTTATGGCGCATGGACCATATTTGGTCAAGCTGGCCCAAACACAAGACAGACTTCAAGTAAAAAGTGACGTGAAAGAGGGATTTGGAAATAGAATAATGGGATGAAAGCAAAAAAAAAAGATCGCTTGGGTATCCCTGGAGCGCGATAAAGACAGAAAAGCCCATGGGAAAAGATAAGATCACCAGAGTACCTCGGATCTGTGAAACCCGTACACACCTAAAGATGTTCCTCTAAGGACACGAATCACAGGAAAAGTACCGAAAGTTATGTAAAATACTTTACTATTACATTAGGTTACTTTACCATCACGCTTGTACTGGTATATAAAACGTACGCATGAGTCACGTTCCAACGTTTCATCGAGTTTTCTTGAATTACTCTGTAAATAATCGTCTCATAAACACATATCATCTAAGTGTTTATTTAAGAGGAAACGAAGAATGGATTTTGGAATTTAAAAAATAAACTGATTTAGCTGAATATAGCTAAAATAAGCTATACATAGCTGGAAGCATCACGATCTCCAACAATGTTGGATACACGAAATACTTTTGGACTTTCGTATAAAAGCCGGTCTGCTAGCAAAGTCGTCAGTCGCTCTGGTCCTCAGTCTAACAAGCTCTGGAATCCAATCCCGGTCTGAGCATGTATGTTCGTAGTGTTTCGATTAGTTGGTATTTATAGAGCAAGGGCCATGTCATCCCACCGCTGCTACCATTTAAATGAGGTTCCGTGGTGATCCGACTCTAATTTAATTTGGTATGCATGTAGGTAGTTAATTAACGTCGCACTGGACGGTCCGAGATCCATCCCTAAGTGAAAGATCCAAGGTAATTTTGAACCACGGTCAGATGACGAGGTCAACCCCTGAGATGGCACCTCACTCTCCAAACTTTCACACCACGCCAACGTGAGGACAATTGAGGCCATGACAGATTTAACGCGTACCGTTACACGAAGGTCTTCGGCTAGATCAAGTTTCGAACTCGCAACCCTCCGATTGCTTATTCGTGTTGCTCTTTCAACTGGACTACGGTGGCCCCTAATTTACCTTGGAGATGAAAACTCACTCTACTCACTTTTTGGATGATCAGAAGAATATCAGGTCGATGGCATTAAATAATTGTAGATAAGCTCTTTGGTTGCATACATGGAGACCGAACGCTTATTAAAAAATTGAACATTCATTTAAAGAAACTAAAAACGATACTAAAAATACAACGATCAACTCTCCTTTTCACTCCGTCTCTCATTATTCTAAATTCCAAATTAACTTTTTATCGCATTTCATATCATGATTACAGTTTGCGCGCGAATAATTGAAAAATACATTCACAATATCATCTTTTGAGCGTGCATAATTAAAAATACTCACATTATAGTTTTCACGTGCTTGATAAATATAATCACAACGTTTACAAATATGCTTAGTAGCAGATGCAAGGGCTCAATAAAAATTAAATTCTCGGATCGCTTATAGGTCATATTTGGCCAAACACAAGACAGACCGTAGTGGTTCGGAAAACACTTATCGCCGTTAGTCCCTGTAACGTCACGAGATAAATTTAAGTGGCGAGTGGTTTTTAACAATTGAAACAGCTTTAAAACAAACAGCACATTTAAATAGATTAAAATTTTGCAGTAATTACAAGGTTAACAAAGTAAGGTAATTTCGAAGCTAAATGAGATAAATACAAAATTGTTCCAGTTCTGCGGTTTCATCGGAGCAGACCAGCTCTGCGTCCGTTTTCGTCCGAAAATCCCAACGGTTCTTCCTTCGTGGAGGGTCTAGCAATCAACTTCACCTCTCCTCCAGTTCCTTGTTAAAGAAACGGGACAGTTCGAAAACGAGAGGTTGCAATGACACTCCTTTTACCCCCATCTCGTCGTAAACTTGCCAGACTCTTCCCTCATCAAAGGCGGCCGCGATAGCCCGGTTGGAAGAGTAAGCAACAGGAGGGTTGCGAGTTCGGATCCCACCAAAGACCGTCGTGTACAAAGGGGGCTGGTGCACGTTAAATCTGCCGTGGCCTCAAATGTCCTCACGTTGGCATGGCGTGGAAGTTTGGAGAATGGGGTGCCAGCTCAGGTGTGACCTCGTCATCTGACCGTGGCTCAAAATTACGTGGTACTGTCCTTGGATATTTCCGTTCGGGTTTGATCCCGGAACGTCGCCAATAGCCCGTTGTGTTGCTTCAGTGCGACGTTAATTAGAAAATACAAATACTCGGTCTATTTACCTCTCGTGTAGCAAACTGATCGTAGAGAAACAATCTAAACCTTCAAACACAAAATACTTAAGCCATGTTTCAGTGGATTTGACTACTGCGCTTGCAACCTGCTAGCTGTAGGCAGCGCCGGTTAGATTCCACCCTGGGTGTATTTCTCTATTCGGTATCAGTAAAACTTTCCTTGAGTGTATTCCTTAATTGACGTTGTCTTGTGTTTGGCACAGTTTGGCCAAATATGGCCCACCCTTCCGCAATAAAACCAAGCCAAAATACTTAACGCCCATCTTGATTAGTTTCAAGTCCACTGCGAGAATCATGCTATTTCGATATGAAAATTTGCAATGGCTTAACTTTCAATAGTACGAATACAGTTATGCAAAATAAATGCGACTTTTACGTTTAATTTTATGTTTTCAACCTTAATAAAATGCCTTATGCTGCAATATGCTTATGTAACGCATATCTACCATTTTTCCCCATACTTCTGTCGAGTCATCGAAGACAATCTTCATCCTTGGAAATCAGATCTTAGAAATTGACATTAATCTGGGAAAAACAAATCTAATCATTTTTTTTTACATTTCTTTTTTAACCTACTTTCTATTGATTTGTTGTGTGTAATCCAAAAGTCTATTTGTAATTGGTAAAAAGCAAGAAAAATAAGGTTGGTTGGCAGTTGAATTTACATCGCACTGGAGCAACCAAAGAAAATTAGGCTCTGCTTCATAAATAACCAGTATAAACCACAGAAATTTTACAATGAAATGCAATATATATGTAGCTGCAAAACAACGATAACAGCTTTAGAATTGTAATTTACGCAATAACTCCGCTCATGACAAGATACTTATTTTGGTGTGTGAATACGGTCATAAGTATAGTACTGTACTCATGAACTTACTGTAATGAATTCACCTTCTTCTGGTGGTCTGTTTGTTTACACTTAAAATCTCTCAAAAAATTGGTGATAAGGGTAAAATGTTCATATCTATCAGAAAAACCTTTCCACTCCAGAAGCTTCCGGAGATGCATTATTTATAGCAGCAGAACAAGTTAGTAATAACAACGTTTCCAACTAGAAATTATTTCATTAATCCTTATTAAATATTTGAATTTTACGTTTTTGAAGTTCTTGTATCACATTTCGCTTTTTTCGTTCCATCCTCGAAAATAAAAAAAAATATAGAATACTGGCAATCGAAGCAATTCATATCGAATAACTTAATTGTTTTTAATTTGATAATGTTAATCGAAAATCGTTTGTGGGATTTATTACATAGAATTTATTTGAATGCATAATTTGTGAGGTTTCTCAAAACTATCTGAAATTCATACGTACTGCCTATTTCTAATATAGAATTTCAAAGCTTAATCTAACATTTGAATACAAAATACATAATCAAACAGATTTAATTACTTTAAATATGCAATATGTAACGTTTTTTTCTTTTCTGGATATAGGAGCATTTTCTATTTCACAAGCGTAAGAGTTGGATTATCGCATTTTCCTACTTCACAAATCATTCCATTTATCATTTTGAGCTTAACTCATTTAATTATAATGGGATTTTTCTTCGTTTGGAAACTAGTTTTAAATGTGATTAATGTTATTCAAAATGAGTACGCGTGCCAGAGAGCTTTTGAGCACATGAAATGCATATGCATTGAGCTTCTAATTAATTTTAATTTCTTATCCTTTTCTATCGAATTACTTTTGCAACAGAGAAGGATTTTCATCGAAACTAAAAATGCAATTGGCGAAAATGGTATGTGCATTTGATGATTATGTGAAATATAAATTATTTCTTGCAATAAAGCAACAAACGAAATTGGCACAAAGAAAAAAATGCATGATTAAAACGGAATATTTAAAATAAAAGAAAGATTGAAAAAGTAAAGTGAGAATATTTTATTAAAATAAACAAAACACAATCGTGCTTGGCGTATCCGCATGTACACAAATACCTTTTCTCATGATAAAAATGGTACTCATATGTTTTTTTCTCATTGCTACTACTGCGTTATGATGGAAAATCATGCTTCTTTAAAGTTTTGTTAAAAGCTCTTGAAACTGTAACTATACAACACAAATACTCTATTTTTTTCAACTGATTTGTCATCTCTTGAGCATTACTCAAAGGAATCCTATACTTTCATGTCTGGCCTTAGTTCGACAGGCTCTGGATTGGAATCCCGGTAAATGCATGTATCCTCTTTAAGCAGTAGATTCCGCTCTAATTCGTCTTCGTGAAGTACAATAGGGAGTAAAAACCTATACTTTCATGACCGCAGAGCGACAAACTAAAGAAAAGCTATACTTTCATACTACACACTACGCCAAAATCAAGAACCTGTAATTTTTTGTTTTCTCCCAAATACATTTTCTATACTTTTATTCAATTTTTTATGCTATACCAAAAGTATGATTTTTGATCTGTTGAATAGAATAGAGAGGAACAGACAACGATATGTATGAGAGAAAAAAATACACTGTATATCGGGGAGAGAGAGAAACATAATGTAGTGAACATTCAACTTTATTTAACATCGGTGATGCCTTTTGTGGCATCATGAATATTGAAACAATATGGAATAAATTTTGAATCTTCATGCGTACATTCTTCTGAATTGCGAAATCATTTCGGTTCTATGAAGCTCCGTAGACATTGCTTTAAAAACAATTTTACAACCTCCTACATAACAAAATTGATTCGCCCTTTTTAGTTTCTGGTATTGATTTCAACGTCCCCAGGTTTATCACCAGAACCTGCAAATTATTTTTGTTAAGCCCTTAAAAAAGAATGTATACAACAATTCTGATAAAAAAACATGTTTTTTAAACTGTATAATTCTTTCTCGGAGGTTTATGTTTTTTAATGATTATAATTCAATAAGTAATCTGCTTCACTGAAGTGTTTTTACTTTATCTCTTACCTAACTGTATTTGTATATGTCTTTTCCTTGCATTCTTTTTGGTTGATATATATTTGATATTATATCAATATATTTTGAGTTCTCTGTAATAGGATGTTTTCTCTGGAGAAATAACAATTAAATCAATAAAATATATCGATGAAACTGACGGCTTTTATGTATGTTTAGACGAATGGCACATGCATAGAGTTCGAAACTATCCGTTATTTCACGGCAGAGTGAGCGTATTTTACGTCGTTTCGAGCAACTTAAGTATCGTAATTGTTCGTACTAAATGGCAAAAATAAAATATTTAACAGAAAATGTATTTAATTATTCTCAAACAAATATATTTGCAATCTGCAATTGAACAAAAAGCTTTGGAATTTTCATTCTTCGACTGTAGAATTGTAAACTGCGTAGCTGATGACCGTAGAGAAATACTTGATCAAAAAGGAATATTCAAAGTATTCAAAATAAAAGAAAGCTTGAAAAGTTTAAGTGAGAATATTTTAAAAATAAATAAAATTAAATCATACTCGACGTATTCACATGTACATAAGTACCCTTTTTTATGGTAAAATGGGTAATAATAAACCAAACAGTAGCTGATGTATGCCTTTGAAACATTCTTTTGTACGTGTCTTCTTTTATTTAAACGTAAACCTCGAGAGCTTCGAATTGGTCAAAAATTCCATTTAAATTGAATTAAATATTTGAATTAACTGCCATTTTAATAATTGGAGCAATTTCAGTAACAAAAAAATGTAAAAATGGTAACTTTTCTCTTTATAATGTGGGCCGCGGTGGCCCGGTTGGAAGAGTAACGGACTAGCAACCGAAGGGTTGCGAGTTCGAATCCAGCCAAACACCGTCGTGTACAAAGGGGGCTGGTGCACGTTAAATCTGTCGTGGCCTCAAATGTCCTCACGTTGGCGTGGTGTGGAAGTTTGGAGAGTGGGGTGCCAGCTCAGGTGTTGCCTCGTCATCTGACCGTGGTTCAAAATTACGTGGTGTTGTCCTCGGATCTTTCCCTTTGGGATTGATCCCGGACCGTCACCAATAGCCCATTGTGTTGCTCCAGTGTGACGTTAATTGAAATACCCCCCTTTATAATGATAATTCTTAATTTTTATAATTCGTCCCTTTTCTAACAAAAATTTGAAATGTATCCTATCACTGTTAACTGAAGGTCTAATTTCTCATTCATTGACTGAGCCAACATCCTCCTCGATTAATGAATTTAAATTAAATTTTACTGGAGAGGCCAAACGAAGATTGAAATCTTATAGAACATTTTACATCTCCAGTTCAGGTTTTCGATTCACGTTATACCTTTACTAAACATTTGTGGCATGTTCCCGTGTCTGTTTTGCGAAATGATCTACATTCGCATTGGACACACGATTCGCACATTTTTTGATAGAAGAATCCATCTATCTGTCAATCATGCTCTACTTCCTTTAGAATTTATTCATTAAATTTCAAATGCTTGTTCGTCTTTCAATCATCACTGTATTTGATTTCTCAGAAGTACAATTCTAAATTTATTTAATAGCATTAAAAATTCTTGATTGGGGAAAAACCCCGTTTAAATATTTTTGCATTTTTATATATGATTGGCTTTAGAAATTTCATCTAAATTTTTTATACACGATACATAAATCTACTTTTCCAAAATTCAAAAACGTTTCTAAATCCAAATTGCTTGATTTAAAAAACTTTTCAAGATCAAAAGCTTCAAAATTCAAAATCTTTTCGAATTCTTAATTTTCAAAATTCAAAAACATTTTAAAATTTAAAAACTTAATCCAAACTTTCAAAATCTAAATTCTTATGCATAAAAAATAAATTTTTGCATCTGATTCAATACTGGATTTTTCATTTTTAGCCTTTCAATTAACGCTGCTTTCAAATTTTTTTTATATAATCTTGGCGCAGCCTCTCCAAACTTTCAAAATTAAAAAACTTTTCAAAATCCAAATTTTTAAAATTTTTATGCATAAAAAATACATTTCTACGTCTGATTCAGTTCTCAATTTTCAGTTTTAGCCTTTAACTTAACGCTGCTTTCAATAATTATATCAGTATAATATTGCGCTTGGCACAGCTTATAAATTTCCGAACCTTACACCATAAAAACCCAAATTAAATCCAATTCAATCTAAATCTGATTCTCATGGCTTGTAAGAGTTCACTCGAATCGTTTGTTAATTGAAAAATTAATATTTCCGGAATCATTTTACATTCTAGTATTCCAAAACAGAGTAAGATCCAATTTTAGGATCTAATTAGCCCTTGTGAAGCAAAACACGACCGCAGACCGACCAAACAAATCCAATTTTGTAGGGTTAACATTCATCAAAGTCCTGCGGAGAAAACGAAATTATTCATGCCGCTGATGTACCGCAAGCGTTTCGGTGATTTTCTGGACTCATTCCAGCAAATGCGGAATCTCTTCCACGTGGCATTGCCGATCTTGTGTAGCGATTGGAAAATAAATACATACGAAAAAATGAATACATTTAAACTGTCATTTTATAGATTATTTTACGATACATTAATATAATGTGAATTTTATGTCATGGCGTATTAGAGAGGAAAAGTTTAACTTGCTTTATTTAGTAAAATATCCGTGTAATGTATATATAATCAGTTGTTTAATCAGTATTGTTTAGTTTCATAGTTGCTTTAAGATTAGTTATAAAGTATTTAATCTATTAACAAGCGTTTCAATCTATTGTTTCGTTTATAGTTATAGTATTCGTCCCCTTTTATGTATCAAATATGGAACAATCGATTGTGTTAAATATGAAAACATTCATTCCGTCAAGTATGTAAATACTGATTTCGTCAAATATGGTAACATTGATTGAAAAGAAATTATTGATTCTTTCTTCCTCATGAGTATTTTGTATAATTTCCTCCCCGACAGAACAGTGAAATGAAACAACGAATAAAAGGATGGAATATACTTTAACTATAAACGACTTCTCTGAGGAATATTAAATAGATGTGTCTCAATGAACCACATGCCAATACTTTTATTTTAACAATATTTTCAGTAAACTCTTTTAGAATTCTTTATGGATACATTTTTCATTACATGTTTTGATTGGCAATCTGTTTTAACAGAAGTATGCTTGAAAAAAATGATCCAATTATACATCCACTCCAAATTAACAATTGTTATGAATTGAGTAAATAATATGTCAAAAATTAAATTTAAAATGTTTTATTTAAAAGTTATTCCAAAACAAAATGGTGCTCTCACATAATAAAACACCCTGTAGTTAGGCTTTAAACAGCTGTACTGTAATTTTTTTGTCAGTTAAGGAATTTATGCCCTAAGATGCGATACCTTTTAAACAAGCACACTACTATTGAATTAACTTAGTGAAGAACCAGCTAAAATTTCTATTCGATAAACCCGTTGAATGGATTTAAATAAATGTTACCCAATTGAGATCGACAGATGGAGGTACTACAGAGCATCTGTCGCGTGGTTACCCGAAAAACTGCTATACAATCAGCCTATGAATTTTTAAAGTGCGATTTCGCGGTGAAATCACTCCACTTGAAAGGTTTAAATGCATACAGGTGTACCAAAGTTCTGTTAGTAAATATCCATAGTACAAATAACATTCAGTAAATAACTTTTGATACGTTATGTTGAAACAAAGAAACCGCGAAATACTCGTTTGTGAAGTAATAATCGATATTTTATATACTCGCATTCAAATATCGGTTTCCCTTTCAACGAAGGTTAATGTAACCTGGTTTTAAGTTTAAAGTAATTATTTACTTTCGACTTTTTAAAATTAAAAAAAGTATTATCAACATTGTGTGAACTCTTCTTTGTGAGAACAATTCGTAACAGTGTAGGGAGAAAACACGGTAAAACGTTTTTCTAAACCCCAGAAGTGATATTTAGGACTTTTCTTTAAATCACGATTTGCACGTTTGCGTATGTTTTTGAAACCTTTCCAATTATACTTAGAGAGCAGTAGTCTTCAAATGATACATTTTAAGTGGTGCAATATTTATAGGTTGGTTGTTTTGGGGTTTTATGGCGCAAGGGCCATATTTAGCCAAACACAAGACGACAAGGGAGGGAGAAAAGTAAAAGCAGGGGTAGGCGAGGGTAAAACAGAAGGGAGCACAGATCACTAGGGTGCCTCGGGCAGTATTTATAGGAGACATTCTTAAATGTTAATGGGGATTAAATTAAAATGTCTTAAATCCATGTTTTTTAATAATTCTAATGGCATTTATTTTCTTCAAATTATAAGTTTGCTTTTTTGATTATGTACATTTTTAATTAATTTTATGATAATTTGGTACATCTTATAATACAACATTTCACTATGAATCTCTTAAAAGTTGTAAAATATAAAATTGGAGAGGTCATTTCAAATTTCTCCGTTAAAGGATCAAAAACAACTACGGAACTTAACTATAAAAATGACGAGAAATAGTAGAATAATTTCTTGTAGTTTTTATAATTGTAGCGCAAAGTATTTGTTGGAATACTTTTGCACTGTAATTATAAAAACTACAGTACAGAATTCAATGAAATACATTTCAAAATAGATCAGTGCAGGAAAATACATGGTATTTTAATTGAAAACAATAGACATTTGCCATGGGATAATTATGTGTTAGATAAAATAGATATGTACATAAATCAATGAATGAATCTACAGTTTAAATTTTATGAAGACAGGAAAGGGAAAATGAAAATTGTGCCTATAAATATACATAATTAAAATTATCAATATCTACGCTTAATACAATAGGCAGAATAGCGTTTTAAAAGCATGTTTATGTATCTTATGAGAATGATTTATACTTTTAAAACGCCTTTAAATGTGTAATTATGTGTTAAATATGTTAAAGTGCATCTCTTATGTACTTCAGAATTATCCAATAATTTTTTTTCTTAGCAATATAAGAAATTTTCTTGGTATTGAGTTTAAATTCCTAAATTTTTCTCTTTGTTTTGTTTTGTAATATTGAATTATATATATATATAACATGACAAATAGTATCAGAATTTAAAGTAAATTAAGCAATCAAAGTGAATTTTTTTTGCATTTTATAGTTATTTGTATATTCTTTTTTTCCAATACGTTTCAAAGCAATAAAATGTAGTATGGATTGTTCTTTAAAATCTAATAATGTCTGAAGATATGTATTACTTACGTAACAAATAATTAATGAAATATTTTAACTTAACAATTGATTGTTTTACGTCGGAATGTATGTGTGAAGCTCAATATTTCAATTAAACAGAATACAGCATAATCTTTGCTTAATCATAATTTTTCGTAGACCAGAATTTCAAACATTTTATATCTATAAAAACATTTGTAATGTATTATTTACATAATCAATAGAGTAAAAGAGAATCAGAAAGGTTTAAAAGGGAATGCTTAACATTACATAAGAAACAAAACGAGGAAGTGCTCAAAATTTTTGTGTTCGATTAAATCGATCGCGAAATGTATCACTAAACTCAATAAAAAGTATAACTTATTTAAAACTTATTTTCTAAATTTCAAACTACTTTTTCTCATTTTAGAACTTATTTTTCTCAATTTCAAACTCATTTTTCTCAATTTCAAATTCATTTTTCTCAATTTGAAACATTTTTTTCTCAATTTAAAATTGTTTGTTAAATAAATTGTGAAAAATTTGTCATTGTTTATTTAAATATGTGTGGTAATATTTATAAACCATTTGAAACGAGATCATTTTAAATATAAATAATGTGCTACGTTTCGACCTTTTTGTGCTTAACAAGATCCAATGATGCAGAAATCATTCGTTAAATATTTAAATGTTTCACATAATTTCAGTCTTTCGATCACAATATTATTTTTGCATAAATTTCCAATCATAAGCTTTTGCATTCAAAATTTATGATAACAATTAAGTTCATTTAGAATATATTCTTGCCTTGATAACGCAATTCTAAATGTTTTATTGAAAGTTAATCGTTAATTGAATTTAACAAAGTAATTGCAATATATTTTGGATATTCTAATTTATTAATTTCGTAGTTCGTCGAGCAATGCTATAGAAAGTATTCATTGAAAATCAATCTTTTGACGGGTCGTTAAAAATCAAATAACAATTTTAAAATAATTTTTAACTTTGGTTAAATTAACTCTGTTTATTATTTAAATTAGGACACGAAGGGTCAAAAGTTCATAACTGTGGTTGAAAATGAATGCATTTTACACATTTCTGTAATTTTCCTAGTTTTTAGTCGAGTTTTAGTTTTTCCTAGTCAATAAAGTAAAAAATTTTTAATCAGTTTGCAATAAAAAATATTTTGTTCAAGAAATGCAAGAGGGGAATGAAGGCAACTTTAATAAAAGGGTTTTTCAGTAGGCTGCAAGTATTTTGATAATTGAACGGTCACTATGTTAATTGATAAAACTGTTTCATTAAAAAAATAATTTAGTAATTTTTCATATGCATTTTAATATTAAATAATTAATATATGACAAAATGTATGTATCTGTTAAAAGGTACAAACTAAATTTACTGTTAAACACAATGTAGCATAATCAAATAAAAGTTTTCAATACTTAAAAGTATTCCACCTGAATATATTTTCAGAGCTTTGTTATTAGTTTATATAATATTGTTCAACATATTCAGATTTTCTGAATAAAATTTTCAGTCATTTCTTTCTTTTTTGATTTTCTCATTATATTCAGTTCATAGCTACTTTGATACATTCTCAAACCGAATTATGCTTTTTAAATATTATAACATCAAAAATAAATGCATAAATAAATACATATTTACTATAAATAAATGTTTTCTAAAGTTTGATTCCTAATATATTTATTGTACGAGACTACGAGTAACAAGTTAGTACTATAGCAAATAAATTGCAAACAAGTGCTAAATATTAAAGACATTCAAAAGAATGTACAAAACTTAATTTCTAACATCTTTTTAAAGTGTATAACTAAGTAAGCTACACGTTTACAATGCAACAAAGAAATACATTTCACCAAAATGAATGAATATGCCATACAATAAATCAGATTTCTTGAAAAACACAATTTGTTAAATAACATACAGAAAAACTGTATAGACAAAAAAGTTTTACTCACCAATTCACGAGTCGTAAGATTATGATTGATAAAATGTTTCGCGAACTCCATCTTCAAATCACGAAAAGATTTATTTTTATCCATTTTTTATTCTTTAAAACAAATTCTCGCTACATAAATATCAATCGCATGTAAATAAATCCATGTCAGCTCGAGTTAAAACAGTATATGAACACCTTGTGTATTATTATTAGAATTCCATTTAACGAAGAAAGGACTTTTATTTATCGTTGCTTTTTCGTTTGATCTCACACCAGTTTCCAACTCTTTAATTTAAAGTCACGGATAATAACAACATGTATGGAAAATCGTTTGCGCTCGTGAGGACGGCGAAAAACCCGAAAATGCGGACTTCTTTCCAGACGGCTGCGGAACTAATAAGCGCTTGGAGTAGGGACCAGACACAACAAACAACTTTTGCATATCGAATGAAGGAGAGGAAAAAAAGAAGACGGCATCAACTTTCTCTCTTTGGTGCGGGATTCAGCCCACCTGGGTAAGGGTTATTGTTCCCTGGGCCGCTTTTTCGTCAAAACAACCCCGAGAAACGACGACGACGAAATAAAATTTTGTTTCGGATGATGATGATGACGGTGTTCTTTTTTTCGTTTTTCTTTTTTTTCTTTTAAAAAGGAGGGGAAGGAAAATATAATAACTTCTCTTTTCAACCGTGCATAGGGATTTTCGTGTTTTTGTTTTTCCCCACTCGTAGGGGAATGTCGAAGAAGAATGAACGATTCGGGTTCGAAGTGAGAGAGGAACAATGGGGTGGCTAACGATCGGTGACAAAACGGGAGGTAATTTCAATACAATAACTGTGACGGATTGGGTGATGCGTTTTTAATTGTGCTATTTGAAGAATAATGTGTATTTTTGGGGAAGCATTACGTCTCTTTTCCTACTCATTCCAAACTTCATTTTATGTGTTCATTTGTGAAGTGTTTTACTGTTAGAATAAACAATAAAGGTAGGTATTTAATTAAAGTCGCACCGGAGCAACACAAAGGGCTATTGGCGACGGCCCGGGATCAATCCTGAAGGGAAAGAAACAAGGACAACGCCTCGTGAATTTGAACCACGGTCAGATGACGAGAACAACACCTGAGCTGGCACTCCACTCTCCAAACTTCCACACCACGCCAACGTGAGAATGTTTGATGCTACGACAGATTTAATATCCACCAGCCCCAGTGTACACGACGGTCTTTAGCTGGACAGAGTTTCGAACTCGCAACCCTCCGGTTGCTAATACGTTGCTCTTCCAACCGGGCTACCGCGGACCCTGTTCTACTATTAGAATAAACAATAAAGAAACCACAAATTTTAAAATACTTTTACAAGCAACGTAAAATGCATTAATGGCGATAAATTAGTAAAAAGTTGAACCAATCTGGAGATTTTTTCAATAATTAAAGTTATATATCAAGCAATTCTCTTTTCACTCAGCTAAATCCTTTCGAATAAATCTATTTACGACTTCCATTTCCTTTTCTCACATGCCGTTTCAACGCTCTCATTTGAATAATTACTGTATAGCGATAATTGTCACTTCTCCATTGCCAAATAAGGTCTGGTCTAAGGCCCTAAGGTCAGATAAGGCCCCAAATAAGGTCAATCTAAACAAATACTTTTCCAGGCTTCTCTTGCCCTCAGGGGCTCATCTCTTTTATGTGTGTTCGGGATTCACGGGCCCGAGGTACCTGAATGATCTTTTCTTTTTCCGTGAGGTTTATTGTCTTTACTAAACACAGGAGTCGCGATCCTTTTCTGCCACAAAGTCGATCTTTTTCTGTTTTCATTTCACCAACAAAATTACATTCCCTTAAAATTCTGTAAAATAAATAACCTCTTCCTTTCAATTCAATACAGCACAATAATTTTTATCCGCATATTACGATTCATGTAAATACATTTCTCATCCAATAGAAAATTGACAAAAATAGAACCAAATTTTAGAATCCTCGTCCAATGAGCGAATCTTAAGTCAATTGTCTTTCAAATCACTTTTCGTTACATCTTAACTCAGTTATTGATGCAGCCAGAAAATAATCGACTTATGTTCTGACTTATAATCGAGTTACGACTTATAATCCATGATACACATAGCATGGTTCGAGATGCACATTTCAAAACGCTTGAAGCTCTGTGAGGCAGTTTGAGTTGAAGTTTCCGGATCATGTTAAGGTGACGCCGAAACTGTGACGTCAATTGCCCACAAAGATCATGCGAATTAAAATAACTTAATTTTCCTTGAGGAACGGTAAGATAATCAATGAACCTCAAAAAAAATTCCACAGCTGAAAGACGACATATTATTAGTGAAACAATGCCAAAGAGATGTCCCAATCGTTGTCGTGGAAGATTTCATTAACAGTTTAGAATATCAGATGTGAAAGTCATACAAGAAATATTGTATTCCGCATAATTTACTAACATTAAAATAAATATTAATTGAATATTCCGAGATTGGTAATTGAATTTAGGTCACACAGGAGCAACACAAAGGCTATTGGTGACGGTCCGGGATCAATCCCGAAGGAAAAGATCCGAGAACATCTCGTAAGTTTAAATCGCGATAAGATGACGAGAATATTCCAAGTATCTTACGCTTGATTCGAATTAAATTTATGTACCTCATATTCTGTATCACCCTCTGAAACTAAAATCGACTATATTTTGGTTTAAGGCTCTGAGCGCTAAGAGATTTCCGCGTAGTGTCGTATGCATATGGCTAAACAACCACATGTGTTGATCAAAAGAATCCTAAAGAACGATTTTATTGGTCAAGAAGATCAAATTTCAAAAGAAAGTCAAGCAGGGAAAACTGCGGGTTGAGTGAACGGATATATGCGTGTGAACCCTTCAGAGAGGGATAGTAAATGCAGCAGTTGATTTTGACACCCAAGACTCAAAAATAAATTTGAATGGCAACCGTGTACAAATACAAAGGTATACAAGTTAAAACATCACATACTAAATGAGATGAACTTTCAGTGTAAACAAACCAGACGGTATGAGATGGATTTTCAGTGTAAACAAACCAGACGGTATGAGATGGATTTTCAGTGTAAACAAACCAGACGGTATGAGATGGATTTTCAGTGTAAACAAACAAACCAGACGGTTTGCGAAGATTTAACTTCTGTCCAAATGCTGTGGCGAAATCGGCACACCTCTACATTACATCACAGCCTGCCCCCTTACAGCATCATGGCATATGAGGACGCCTGCCGACCACCTTCAAATCGCATGGCTCAGGACATTGCTAATACCAAGGGCTCGAGGATCAAAATTACTAACATGGTGAGATTCATTGAGAATCATCAGGACTTGATTATCCAAAGAGATTGAAAAACCTATTTTTTTTCTTCTCTCTTGTATATAAATATAGATGTAATTACTGTATAGATGTAATAATGTATAAAAGTAATGTGCTCTAAATTATGGATAGACATGTCACCTCGGTGACATGCTCTATTCATCCCAACCACATTTATTTAAACTGGTACAGTGTCTCACGACACTAGGTACGGGAATGTGTGTTGGTGTTAGTTAGTTAGGACCGTCGCCAATATCCTGTTGTGTTGCTCCATTGTGACGTTAATTAAAATACCTACCTACCTCTTTGGAATTTTTACTGTCGACGTGCTGAAATAGTATTCGAAAAACAAGTCAACTGACGTCATGTTCAGAATACGTACAGGAAACAATTTATCTTCGCAGAAGCGCTACCCATATTTGGCTTGACAGAAAATGCCTATCATAGTGTTTTCATATGAGCTAAATTTTGTTTAAACTTTCAACATTATTTAACTTTAAATTAATATTTGGCATTATTTCGTCATTCATAGTGAATTTTATTAAATAAAAATGAAATGTTTTGCAAGCACAGTAATCGTTTCAAGAAGCACTTATCAAGATAGAAAAATCGGATAGAAAAAATTTCATTCGTAAATAGCTGCACAAATCAACAAGTTACGAATCATTCACGATATTTCATTCCTAAGGATTCAACCCTCCAAGTGGTTTTGACGAGATATCTCGTCCATCAACATCTAATTTATTTTGCTACTGACGAGATATCTCGTCACCAAGATTTTGTCGATTTTGCTTCATGATGACGAGGTCAAGATCTGGTCAGTTTTGCTAATGGCGAGAGACACCTCGTCGAGGCAATTACCAGGAGGGTTAACGGTAGATGTTTACGCAGTTATTGACACCATCGTTTTGACATAAGATTTTACACTAAAAGGACGGTCCCAAAATGGTGAAGCTCGTGATCAGGGACATCTTATCATTGGTGACATAATCGGGGTGGACCGGAAAAATTTTAATATCCTGGATGGGTATTCTGGAACCTTAGAATAGAGGACAGAGGATGCATTCATTGTTTGATTCCGAGTTGTGATATCGCTTTGCTTTGAACCAGCAGCATTAATGTTGGTCAATTTAAAGCAGGTGGATCAATTCGAAACTACTGAACATACAAATCGAAGTTGGGCAGCGAATTAAATGCTCTCTCTGTCTAACAAAGGATGCACTCTTAAGTTTATGGCGAGATTAACGGATCATCAATACACACCAATATCACCGAACAGCACTAAACAAAAGCTATGCCCAGTCTATGCTTATTGTTGTGCCAACCTTCAAAACACTCAATTTGACTGCTCGTCTTCAAAATTCCCATTTATTGATAACTTGATATTTTTAATTATTTTGCTGGATATAATGTAGTGAATAAAACGGATTCATTAAAAACTATTTATTCTATGCTCATGGTGGTAATTCGGTTGGTAGAGAAGCGGAATAGCAACTGCGAGTTCGAAACTCGATTCGACCAAAGACCGTCGTATACATGGGGACTGGTGCAGGTTAAATTCGTCGTAGCGTCAAATGTCCTGATGTTGGTGTAGAGTAGAAGTTGAGAGAGAGAGGGATGTCAGCTCAGGTATTGACCTCTCTCGTCATCTGACCGTGGTTCAAAATTATGAGGTGCTGTCCTTGGATCTTTCCGTTCGGGATTGGTCCCACATTGTGGCCAATAGCCCGTTGTGTCGCTCCAGTGTGACGTTAATTCAACTACCTACCTACAAGCCTCTTGTTTCTCTAGAGTTTATCTGGTGGTAAATTAGAGTAGAGACCAGCGCCTACAGGGGAGACGAGGTCTAAGGGGCCCCGACAATGTGAAAAGTTTTTTTATACAGGAATGTGGTAGTTTGTTTTCCACTGTCAAAAACTCGAAAATATTTTCATTGCATTTGCAATAAAGGTCCACAATAGTACAATAAAGGAAAAGAGAAAAATGAAAACATTGTGAAAGTTTTGCATTGATGACTTGGGATACGTGTTTTTATTTTCATGAGGAGTCCGTCACCTTCCTCGCTTTTGACGCCCATCACCTAACTCGCTGTTGTTGCCCATCATCCAACTTGCTCTTGGGGCTCATCACCGAACTTTCTCTTGGCGCCCATCACCAAACTGGTTCATGTTGCCCGTCATCCAACTTGCTGGTGGGACTTATCTAATATGCTCTTGGTACCTACCACCTAACTAGATATTGGTGCCACCATCCAACTTGATCTTGTCACCCATCACCTAACTCGCTCTTGGTGCCCATCTTCCAACTTGCTCTTGGGTAGGTAGGTATTTCGCACTGGAGCAACACAACGGGCTATCGGAGACTGTTCGGGATCAAACCCGAAGAGAAAAATCCGAGGACAACAGCACGTAATTTTGAACCACAGTCGGATGACGAGGTCTCACCCCACTGTTCATCCCACTCTCCAAATTCCACACCACGCCAACGTGAGGACATTTGAGGCCACAACAGATTTAACGTACACCAGCCCTCTTTGTACACGACAGTCTTTGGTTGGATTCAACTCGCAAATCTCCAGTTGCTAGTCCGTTACTCTTCCAACCGGGCTACCACGGCCCAACCTGCTCCTGGAGTCGGGAGTAGAACCAACTAAACTTAGAGATTTCGACGTAGATTAAAAAGATCAATTTAACTGGATTAACACGAAGATTCACAGTGGGTTCAGTTTTGTGTCAGAATTTTTTTGTTTGATTAACTTCTTTATATTTTTTCTTAGGTTTTATCAAAAATATATCTGAGCTATACCAGTTCGACAGACAGCAAGATAAAATCAGCTTCTAAGTATGCTCTCGTAGCAATAAAAAATCAAAAGGAAGAATGCAGAATCGGAAGGTATCTCCTAATTGGTATTCGTAGTCATAGCATTTGTCAGCCGCCCTGTAGGTCCCGGGTTCGAATCCCGATTTGGAAGCGCTGATTGTCAATGTTAGGAGTAATGTCGGCTTACCCATTGAGTGCTCGCTCACAAATAGCCTTCAGTTCCTCCTTGTGCTGAAAGCCGAAGACGTCAATGGTCGGTCATTAGAAATAAAAAATAAAGGTAGGTAGTAAATTAACGTCGCACAAGAGCAACACAAAGGGCTATTGGCGACGGTCCGGGATCAATCCCAAAGGGAAAGCCGAGGACAAGACCACGTAATTTTGAACCACGGTCATGACGATGTCAACACCTGAGCTGGCACTCCACTCTCCAAACTTCCACATCACGCCAACGTGAGGACATTTGAGGCCACGACAGATTCAACACACATCAATCCCGACGTACACGGCGGTCATTTGTGGGATCGAGTTTCGAACTCACAATCCGGTGGCTAATCCGCTACTCTTCCGACAGGGCTACCGAGGCCTCCTTCCATGAGGAATAGAATCCTTTCTCGAAGGGTAGGTAGGTATTTTTTAATTAACGTCGCACTGGAGCAACACAATGGGCTATTGTCGACGGTCCGAGATCAAACCAGAAGGTAAAGACCCGAGGACAAGACCTCGTAATTTTGAACCACGGTCAGGTGACGAGGACAACACCTGAGCTGGAACCCCACTCTCCAAACTTCGCCAGTATGAGGACATTTGAGGTCACGACAGATTTAACGAGAACCACCCCCATGTACAGGACGTGCTTTGGTTGGATTCGAATTCGCTACCCTCCGGTTGCTAATCCGTTACTCTTCCAACAACGGTCTCCTTTCTCATAGGGAAATATGAAGCTGGTTCAAGAATCGTGCTCTTCTCATTCTTGAGTTCCAGATATGAATTAAATGTCCATTAAAATTCAATTATATCGTTACAAGTACACAGCATTTTCATATTTTTGGGGCTCTTTATAAGCAGCAGTATGCAGAAAGTACCAAGTAGTTAAATAGGGATTTTCTGTTAGGGATAAAAAATCGCAATCGGCTATAACCTACATCTCGGAATGCCGATGAAATATGCAGAGGCTGGGTCTGGATAAGAAAAGAGATCCTATTGGTGGAACTTGGAAACAGAGAATGCTATGAATGGTTTTCAAGCGAGTGACGCAGCGCGTAGGAAGTGGCAAAGTTAACTAGTTTTTACTCGACACTATACTAGTTACAGACATGACGTCACGCGATGCAGGAAACTCGCAAAAAGCGATGCAGATGAACGACGCGTGCAGATGAACCGCAATTAAAACAGTTTCTCATTCTTTGAAATGAACGAGGCAAAAAGTTTAATCTCATAATAACTTCTAATGGTTTGAATAATAACTTCTAGTAGTTTATGAAAGGCGGTGTTTTTATAGGGAAAGGTTATGTCGTGAAAGGA
This sequence comes from Meta bourneti, assembly GCA_933210815.1. Lineage (NCBI taxonomy): Eukaryota > Metazoa > Arthropoda > Arachnida > Araneae > Tetragnathidae > Meta > Meta bourneti. Next base: position 89,054,387 of record OW119929.1, read on the forward strand.
CCAATATGACTTCCTTTATTCATACAGGTTAATCTTTGAGTTATAAGTTATTTTTTATCGCATGCTCTAGATTCTGACTATTTTTTTAAATCACTCTTATTATTTTGTCGTTATTACAACAAATCAAAATATTCGAATAATCGAAACCCACTTTGACTGAAAAGGTTTTTCTATGCAATAAAAAAAGTTGTCGTAACATTGAACTTTATGTTCAAATCTAAAGAGTTTGTAATAGTTTGGTATGAATGAAAATGTGTAATAAATTAGACGACAATTGACTTTTGAAGATAACCAAAAAATTAGAACGCATTTTACCTAGTTCAAAATTTTAGAATACTCCGTGATTCATACACATATTTGTCAAAAATTCAGAAATTAAGCATTCTTTACTGTTCAGTAGCATCATCTTTAGCCTTAATGATAGCACGAAATCATTTTGGCAATGTTAATTACAAGCGGCTCACAGTCTTGTTTGACCAGACATGCCCATACGGATTTCATACTGCGCACAAGATCTTTTTAGCTCGTTGGCGCAATTTTTGGAGTCAATTCCATAAATTCTTGATTCGGCTTAAATACGGCTAGTTTGTGACCTATGGAAGAGTGTTGATTTCGCTCTGGTTGAGCTAATTATTCGTTGATCACATGAAGCTAAGTCCAATTGAGAGAAATAATCATCCTCACATAAATCTTCGTGTGTTGGTAACATCAAATATTCAAGAACTTATTGATACATTTGAGAATTGGTCTTTTCGTACATGACACAGGGCTTCCCAGGGCACTCTGTGTTCATGCAAGTCCATACCATTATGTTGACTACAAATTTCATGGAAAGTTTCATGCAGTTTTTGTCAAATGCTTCATGTTTCATCGGCCAAACACGAATGCCTTGATCACCCAGAGCAGCGGTAGCCCGGTTGGAAGAGTAACGGACTAGCAACAGGAGGGTTGCGAATTAGAATCCAACCAAAGACCGTCGTGTAAGAAGGGGGCTGGTGCACGTTAAATCTGTCGTGGCCTGAAATGTCCTCATATTGGCGGGGTGTGAAAGTTTGGAGAGTGCGGTGCCAACTCTGGTGTGACCTCGTCATCTGACCTTGGTTCAAAATTACGTGGTGTTGTCCTCGGGTCTTTCCCTTCGGATGATCCCGGACCGTCGCCAATAGCCCGTTGTGTTGCTCCAGTGCGACGTTAATTAAAATACCTACCTACCTACTACGTTACGCAAAACCACTTTCTTCACTGAATAATACCTTCTTTTAATCCAGACCCCAAAACAGTCTTTCGCACCAACAGACTTTATCAAGTTTCTGCTTAACTGCCATAAGATACATGAGACTGCATCTCATGTCATCTTTGGTACATATGAGACTGAAACCCACATTTATGGAGGGACCACGGAAGCCCAGTTGGAAGAGTAGAGGATTAGACACAGGAGGGTTGCGAGTTCGAAACTCGATCCAACCAAAGAACGTCGCGTTATTGGGGGCTAGTGCATGTTATATCGGTCGTGGCCTCTAATGTCCTCACGTTGGAATAGTGTGGAAGTTTGGAGAATGGGTTGCCAAAGTGTTGACTTCGTCATCTGACCGTGATTCATAACTACGAGGAGTTGTCCTCGGATCTTTCCTTTTGGAATTCTTCCCGGACCGTCGCCATTAGTCCGTAGCGAAGTTAATTCACCCAACCCAAATTAATGGAGACGTCTTAACATTGTTGATTTCGAAACATCACCATTCCACTTACGGTGGTGCAAGTACAGCACACATCTGAAACTTTCTCTTAGCAATATCCTTCTGCTTTCTCTTGGCGGAGTTTTCGGCTTTTGGCCTTCATTAATACAATTGTTTTCAAACAGTCCATTGTAAGCGTATTGCTTTAATACTCTGCTGATGATTCTAGTTTGAGAATATCTCAGGTTATTGCAAGAAACTGTTGATTTCAGAATCGCTATGAAAACCAACAATACGAAATTTCGCAGATCCCGATATGTCAGTAGTGCGACCTATATTTTGAATGAAATGGAAAACAGCGCGAGGCATACATTGTCATGCAAATTTCATCAGTTGAACGGTTTATGATCTAATAGAAACCGCATACAATCCATTAAAGGAGACCGTCTTTAAATCTTATAATATCAGTGAGAAGTGGTAAACAATTTCGAGGAAGCATCAATTATGGCCGAAGAATGCCAAGTTGATCTTCATTCGATGGATGTGGAATCATCGGAATGATGGTAGGACGGTAGATGAATTAAAGTCGCACTGGAGCAACAAAACAGGATATTGGCGACGGTAAGGAATCAATCCCGAAGAGAAAGATCCGAAGACAACAACTAGTGATGTTGAGCTACGGTTCAGATGGTTGGTTTTTTATTGGGAAAACGGACAGATCTGACCAAGTAACATTTTTTACGTCACATAAATGGTGGGGAGGGGGTAGGTGAATTAATATCGAACTGGAGCAACACAATGGGCTATTGGTGACGTTCCGGGATCAATCCCTAAGGGAAAGATCCTAGGACAACACCGCATACTTTTGAATCACGGTCAGATGACGACGCAACACCTCAGCTGGCACTCCACTCTCCAAACTTCCGCATCACCCCAACGTGAGGACATTTGAGGCCACGACAGATTTAGCGTGCTCCAATCATCGGAATGATGTAATCACAGGTACAGACTGGCGTTACAAGAGCACTGAATGTGCAGCAGTGTGTAGCATAGACTGTAGAGAAGGCTTTAAACTCTCAAGACTCTGTCTACCACGAGAAGTGCTCTACACAGAAAGTCTGTACCTGTCTGCTGTCGTAGAACTACGATAATTACGAGAAAGACGAAATACTGGAATCGTATTCTATTTTTAGATGCGTAGTGGATAGACATTTCATATTCACGGACGATAACGTGATCTCAGATGATCGATGATTGCCTTCAAAGTATAAGTACCCAGCGAAGCAGTGGCCTTCGAAGTCTCCAGATATGAATCCCTTGGAGCATGCCTAGAATGCACATTGTATCCCGTAAATATGGGGACCGTGGTTGTCTGGACGGAAGCGTAACGAAAAACCTCGGTACTTTCGGTACTCGTTACTTTCCCTTCGGGATTGATCCCTGACAGTCGCCAATACCCGTTGTGTTGCTCCAATGTGATACTAATTCAACTACTTACCTATCTACATGATAGCCTGGAGCTCAAAACAGCCAACAACAAACAGCCAAAACAGCCAATACAACAAGGCATGAGCCAAAGCTTTTTCTTTCTTCAAAATAACCAAAAATCCAATTTTGACATCATCTTTAAAAAAAAATAGTTCTTGCAATGAGTTCCTTTTTCTCATTCCTTCTTCTGTGGTTGCGCTTGACTAACCCCGTGACGGACACATATTGTTTCGTTACATCCAGACATTTGATTTGCAAACTATTCACGTATTAGATAATATTTAATTTATAGACACGTGTAGAACAATAAACAGGTTTTTTTCATAAGTGTCTAGAAAAGGTCTTCCATTTGTTTCTCAGGACGTTAAACAAATCAAATGTCATCCACAAACATTAGAGTTGGGATTTGATAAGGCATTTTTAACTCTTTTCCCAGTTCAACACACCGTGTGGAAATTTTCAAATGACTCAATAATTTTGCAGGGAAAAAATACTAACAGACTCTCTCATAGCACATCTGAGTTAAACCTTCTTAATTGCTTATATCTATTATAGCAATTTGTCGTTACTCAGATCTCATATCTTAATTCAAGCCATTATAACGAATATAGTATCCATATTAACATAAATGGATGTCGAATCTTTAAATGAAATAAGATTATCTAAAATTAGGTAACAGCATTTCGTTTAATTTTACTGGTGTTCAATCTTATTTCCAATGAAATGCAAGGGCCAGTTAGAAGAGTAACGGACTAGCAACCTGATGATTGCGAGTTTTAATCCAACCAAAGACCGTCGTGTACAAAGGGGACTGGTGCACGTTAAATCTGTCGTGGGCTAAAATGTCCTCACGTTGGCGTGGTGTGAAAGTTTGGAGAGTGGGGTGCCAGCTCACAGGTGTGACCTCGTCATCTGACCGTGGTTCATAACTACGAGGAGTTGTCATTGGATCTTTCTCTAGGAGATTGATCCCAAACCGTCGCCAATAGCCCGTTGTGTTGCTCCAGTGCGACGTTAATTAACTACCTACCTACCGAAAATTTGTATTTTTAATTTCGGGGTTAACGTGTATATTTATCTTCCGTGTCACATGAAGTCTGACTTTTGATGAGTGCAAAGGAATCAAGTGGGTCATTAATTTAAAAAAATAATATGACATGCTTAAAATCGAAACTAAATGAATCGATGAAGCGAAATTACAATTAGTTGTATCATACCATGCTTCGTTTTCTTTCTGAATATTTGTGAGGAAAAGTGAAATATTCAACTTAAAATTCTGAGAAGTAGCCATTTTACCCTGACAAGGAAGATCTAATATTTTTAAATTGACTCCTTAGATTGTAAATTGACTGTATTTATGTATACTATATACCACAAGGGGGAAATAACCATGTTCCGTTCTAGTCAAGAAATGTCAATGAAAGAGAACAGTCTCCAACAATGGCATTATTTACTTAATATTCAATCCTTGGAACGGATCAATAACTGTGCCTGCCACCTATTATTAAATATAACATGTAAATTAAATGGAAGATCTCCCAAATGCTGCAATTATGCGATGGGATGCTGATACAATTATTGGGAAATATCTCCCTCAGTGAAATTCATCGCGAAGAAATTTTAATAAAAATACAACGAGAAAGAACCTTTCAGAGAGAAATTTCTCCTACTGACGCACTTTTTCCATTGGTGATTAACAAAATCGATAAAATCTATAATTGATGCAAGGAAACGGGGAAACATTCGTGTGTGCGAAAGAACAATCCTTCTGTTCTTTATCATTTATGAAAAACGTAAAATAAGTGTTTTGGGGTGCTTTTCAATTTAGGATTCATATTTTTGGTGTCATATTCAATATCTTTTTGATTTTGGGATTAAAATTATTTAAGTTAACAGAAGTAAAATAAGACGCGGTAAACATTTACTGTACGGTCACCCTTGGCGACTTTTTCAAAATATCGCCAAAAGTCGCCAAAATGGCGACTTCCTGCACGAGCGAGATCTAAAGAAAACAGCGTAGTGAAAAATGGGTAAAGATGTAGAATCCGAGACATGTTTGTAGCCAAGCAATTTTTGTCGCCATCAAGATTGCGTCCAAAGCCAGGATGTTCTTAAAAAAACCGCGGACTTTCCTACGCGAACAACCTTTTGTATAGGGCAATAATAAACGAGGAATGCACAAATAAACAATAATAAGTAAAAAAAATTAAAATAACGGTCTAATTAATCCTGTGGATGTTCTTTAAAAAAAACGCGGACTTTCCTACGCGAACCTTTTGTATAGGGCAATAAGAAATGAGGAATGCACAAATAAGCAATAATAAGTAAAAAAAAATAGAAATAACAGTCTAATTAATCCTGTGGATGTTCTTTAAAAAACGCGGACTTTCGTACGCGAACAACCTTTTGTATAGGGCAATAATAAATGAGGAATGCACAAATAAGTAAAAAAAAAATAACGGTCTAATTAATCCTGTGGATATTCTTAAAAAAAAACGCGGACTTTCCTATGCGAACAACCTTTTGTATAGGGCAATAATAAATGAGGAATACACAAATAAGCAATAATAAGTAAAAATAAATAAAACTTACGGTCTAATTAATCCTGTGGATGTTCTTAAAAAAACGCGGACTTTCCTACGCGAACAACCTTTTGAATAGGGCAATAATAAATCAATCATCTTCAAGCTCTCCGGTTTTGCTAATATATTCTATTGCGACCCGGTGATATATTCCGTTGCGACCCGGTTAAGCGGTAACCAATTACAATCCTTCTAAAAAGCTAAGACATCAACTAACACAAAAAGAATTCAAATTTTAAAACGGTAACCAATCATAGAACGCAAAACATCGATATTTTGTTAAAAAATGCGTTCGTTAAAAAAAAAAAAAGAAGCGCTCTTTCCTTCCGAAAAACCAACCTTTTCCAAGGTCCAATAGGGTTGCTGCAATTCCTTGTCGGGTCGGATGGGGTTGCCATATAAAAAATTTATCGCCAATGTGGAAAAAATCGCGCCAAGGGTGACCGTACAGTAAATCTGATCCTAAGACGCTTATGTTAGTCACAATTAGGACAGAAAGGGTTATTTTTCGTGCTGCCATCTAGTAAAGAAAGTAGGAACTTAAATTACAAATTTTGTGTTATTTCTCAGTTCAACCAAACGTTTTACTTACTGTAGAAAAATGAATAACTAAGGGATAAAATGAATGTGGAAAATAACTTTAAGGTACGAGTGGTCAAAACATGTTTCTTTTAGATAGTAAACTGCAAAAGCATTTTCACATATAGATATAAATGACTTTTTATCGGCATTCATAGATAAATATAACTTCCGAATACAAGTCAAAGTTTTATAGGTTTACCAGAGATTGCAAAGATATATATGTAAACATGTTATTCAAAAGAAATTCTTCACACTTGGTTTTAAAATAAATTAAATTCATCTTAGAAGCTTATAACGAAAATATTTGTAATTTTTTGGTATTTCAAAAAATTCAAATGATCTCTAACAAACGAGATTTGGTTTTAGGTTTTTTTATATTTCTTAGCTGAAAGAATTCATTCCCAGTTCCAATGTATTAAAATTTAATTTACCAGAGAAGACATGGTTTTGTTTTCGTTATTTAATTTTCCATACTTTTGACTGAGATAAATAATGCCTTTCGCTTTCGCTAAACCATTTAGTACAATTAATTTTATAGAGCTACTCACTGAAATTCACGCAGTCTTCCAAATAATGTAAAAACCTAGTTCAAAGGAATCGTTTCATACGTTTAAACGGGTAACTAAAAGTTTGTGCGAAACAGTCTCAAGAAACAGTATTGACTGAATGTATATCGCTAAAGTTCAGAAATATATTCATGTAATAGATACACATGTAATACTACACCACCGCAAACATTAACTACAACGCTAACTAAATTATTCAAGATATTAGCATGGATATTCACAGCGGTTCGGAATCCACTTAAGGCAGTAGGTCCCGGTTCAATTATCTCTTGTGTAGCAAAATATGACGGACAAGCCTTTTGAATTACAGCTTCTGCTGAATTCTATTTTCATTCACAGATTAATGATATTTTGATAGATATTTTCCGATTCAAAGATTTAAACAATACAAAAATAGTTACCAGCACCAAAGTCCAATAAAATAATAGTAGTATTTTTAAAGCTTTTCTACGAACACGTAAAATCGATCTGGGTCACGCTTCATCAATCACTAAATAATACGCATCACCCGGTATTTCATTTGAATTTATGAAACACTAAAACAATTCCAGTGAATAGTGGTCATAGTGAGGCGACTGTGGAAAAAAAATCTATGTCAAATGCCTCGTGTGATTGGAAAAGAAAGACGAATAGCCATCCGTGTCTAGACATTACACTCTGCAGTCACAGAACAATGCTCTCAGACATGTAAACAAACACTCAGATTGACAGGTTTTAAAAATTGAGCTGCTGTGATCAATAACTAGTACCATTGACCCTATGTCTTCTAAATTTGGTCTTGCAGGATGAAATTAAATTTTTTTTACTTGAAATGGTCGATTTTGAAAATTTTACTTCGGTTCGTCGATATTACTTGACCTAGGGAAATGCTGTCAATTCAAAATATCGCTCGTAAATCTTTTATTGGCAGAACTTTCGGGTTCATAAGTTAGTGCAACTTTTTAAATGCGTATAAAGTTTATTTATGGGGCATAAATTCAATCAAAATTCAAACTTAGAAGTAAATATTGCTTCTTGAAGAATAGCTTCAGTTCATTCTTGACATTGACAGGAACGAATGTTCTTCGAAAACTTAAAAGAGATTCCCAATAAAAATAGCACAAGAGAAAATGTCTCAAGGCTGCCACAACCAAAGCACTTGTGAAATAGTAGCATTTAAAAAAAATTAAAGCAAAAAAGTCTCCTGAACTCTATTTTCGTAGTAATTTTAGTTGCTGATCAAAATGAATAGGCTATAACATAAAATGTGCTAATTAAGTGTGAAATAGACATTGAAGATGTCGCCCAATAAAATAAATTTTAAAATCAAGAAATTACATATTTTTTAATAAGATTTTCACAACGACCTAGCAACACCAGATTACGGTGTCTTTCTTTTATGGTTGTCACAGCTTGGACCAAAAGCTGGCGACCTTTGGAAAATTTTCTCAAGAAAAACCAAAAAATATTTTTTTTTCTGCCAGATTTTGTAAAAAGGGACTAAAATTTTCGTTGACCTTAGGTTAATTTTCGAAAAAAAGTCGCGAAATTTTTCGAATTTTGAAAATAGGAACTTTTGAGACGACTTTGCTTAAAAGGATATAACCCTAGTAGCCAAGGTTGAAAGATAGCAAAAGTCGCCTTTTCGTCGCCTGTAGCAGTTGTGTATCTATCTGTACATTGGTAGAAAAAGGGCCAATGATTTTGTTATGTGCGCAAATCACATCAAGGTAATTAATGAATCACGATAATGAAACTTAAAATAGGAAAAAGTGCTAAATAGTAGCATAAATTTTTACAAATTGTAGCAAAAGTCTCCTCTTAAATCCTATTTTAGTGGCAATTTTAGTTGCTCAGATACAAAGATCTCGCAAAGGAATTAAAATTTTTATAATAAAAACCTAAATATTTTCTTAATAAGATTTTCACGACGATCTAGCAACCAGATTCCGATGTTTATCTTTCATGATTGTCACGGCTTGGCGCGAAAACTTCAAAATTGGAAAATTTTCTACCTAAAGAAAAATTCGAAACATATTTTTTCAGTCCGCTATTACAAAAAAGGACTAAATTTTCGTTGACGTTTGGGGAACTTTTAAAAGAAGTCGTCAAAATTTTCGAAAAGTCGTCAAGATTTTGAAACTAGGAGCTTTTAAGACGATTTTGCCTGAAAAGGTACCCCTAGTTTCCAAGGTTGAAAAGTAGTAGCAAAAATTGCCTTTTAGTCGCTTGTGGCAGCCCTGTGGACATCGTACTTATGCTCCTAAAATAAATTACATATATATTAATGAAGAAGTATAAATAAATGGAAATGAAAATTGGATTGGAAAAAAATCAGAACCACATGACAGATACTCAAGTCGCTTTCAAAGAAATTGGAACCCAAGCAACTCTCGTGAGTACCTCTGAGTATATGAAAGGTATTTTTCTTCATCCCAGGATCAAAAACACATCAGTTCCCTGCGAAAAATATCCAAAAGAAGTTTTGAATCATCAAGAAAGTCCTTCCACGACACCTCGAAGCAATGTAGAACGTGGTCAGGACCAGCCATACTCTTAACATGACAGTGTGACAATAAATCTTATTTCATGCCACATATTTCATTACTTTGGTGTGACCAGTTATAAACCTTGATAATACTGTCTGTTCTCTACATGAGGATTGCTATTACTCCAGTTTTTGTCCTGCTCTGTACCACCAGACATTCTTATTTTTTGTACAAGTAGTCTATTTCTTCAAAGGTGAGTCTCCCTCTAGCAAATTTTCAGTTACAGCCGGTCTTAGCAAGTTCGTCCGCCATTTTAGTATGTGAATGTAAGTAAACTACACTGGCGAGCAAAACTTAAGCAACGACGTAATTTTTAAGCAAACAGCCATGAAATTGTAGAAAAGGGCTTGTTGCGATCAGTACAATGAACACCCAATTCAGTAGAAAGGTGATTCATATGCAAATATCAGGAACAGGACGTTACAGGCGACGTGAGGGCACTCAAAACGCGTGCAGTCAGCGCGAGTAGTGCAAGACTACAATAAAAAGCAGAACGAAAGGCGCTATTAAAGGCATTCGCTGCAAGTTCAAGTGATTTCATACGTGCAATATGGCTATAAGAAACCATCTGGACGACTTTACACGTGATAGAAAGATCTGCAAGCTTGGAGAGGGGCGTAGGGTGACGAGTGTAGCCCAAGAGTTAGGAATCGACAAAAGTGTCGTTTCACGAACTTGGAAAGCATCCCAAACCACAGGTACAGCTGTAAGAAAGGTTGGTGGTGGTCGGCCAAGAAAAACAACGCCAATGGATGACCGATATATCGTCCTGCAGGCGAAAAGAGATTGATATCAGTCAGTGGGTAACCTGGCTTAGCAGCTGCATACGGCAACGGGACGACAAGTGTCGCGGTTTAATGTGGCCAGACTTCTTCATGAAGGTGGCCTATTCGCCCGCCGTCCTGAACGCTGCATCCCATTGACAGTTGCCCATCGGCGGTGCCGTTTAGACTGGTGTAAGGAACACAAAGACTGGACATCTCATCAATGGAGTCATGTCCTCTTTACAGATGAGAGTCGTTTCAGTGTCACAAGCTATTCTCAACGCCAGTTGATATGGAGGGAGGTAGGGGCACGGTTTTATCCCACTAACATCAGGGAAAGAGACCGTTACGGTGGTCCTGGCGTGCTCGCCTGGGGAGGCATCATGATAAACGGGAGGACTGAGCTCCAAATTTTCGACAGAGGTACTGTTACTGGAGATCGCTATTGTCAACAAGTGATCCTCCCCCACGTACGTCTGTTCCGAGGTGCCATTGGTGCAGACTTCGTTTTTATGGACGATAATGCCAGGCCACATCGGACTCTTGCTGTTGAGGAGCTGCTAGAAAGTGAAGATATCACTAGAATGGATTGGCCAGCGTACTCCACTGATTTAAATCCCATAGAACATGCGTGGGATGCTTTGGGGAGACGCCTTTCGGCACGATTATATCCGCCGGAGAACACCCAACAACTGAAACAGGTGCTCATTGAGGAATGGGCCTTCTTACCTCAACAAGTTGGATAATCTGGTGTTGAGTATAGAGAGACGGTGCTAAGCAACCATTGCAGTTAATGAAGGTCATATCCCTTACTAAGGGGCATCTGTTTGTTGTTCTCCCTCTTGGGCAGACAATCATCTGTACCAACGCTACTCTTTCGATAAAGCCTTTTTTGTTTGATTCCATACTGTATGCGTTCTATTCATTTTTGCGCTAGTATGCTTTCTTCATCCGTTAAGTACAAAATACTGTCTCTGCATTCTGAACTACATCTCTCCCAGGTGATTTCTTGCGGAGTTACGGCAAAAAAAAAAGTCGTTGCTTAAGTTTTGCACACCAGTGTAGTAATCCCTCAAATTCTCTTCCACCAGGATCTGACCAATTTCGCTAATGAAGATATCTCATCAAGATGTATTTTGTCGATTTATTCATGATGACGAGATTAATATCTGGTTAGTTTTCATCTGGTGACGAGATATCTCGTCCATGAAGATCTTATCACTTTTGCTAATGACGAGATACCTTGTGGAAACAACCACCAGGAGGATTAATGTCATAGATTTGGCTTTTCATAGTGCTTTTCTACGACACTTCGAAACAACAATTAAAAAAAACCTGTATAATACGAGCGATTTTGAGGTCGATAAATATAAACTCAATGAGACACGAGTTTATTGTTTAAGTCATACGTAGATTGTATTAGATCGTACAATAAGCCAAGCCAAATATTATGCTAATTGACCTGAGCTATGAAATGCAATGTTGTAGAAATATGGGTAACAGGAGTAAGTTGGATCTGAGTGTATTTGCATCACTTGTGAAGTTAATTTAACGAAACATTATCCCTGCACGGTTCAAATATTCAACGAATAAATATTTCATTAGCAGTATAGAGGTATGAATGTTTACGTTCTCCGACTTGTCTCGGGATAAATGATACTGAAATATGCAGATCATTAAGAATTGCAGAGAAACGTTTCTAACGATAAGGTCGCTCTCGTGTGACGAGGTGTTTTTAAAGAAGTCAACCTAAAAGAAACTATTTAGAGCCAGGATCAATTGCTAATTACTCTTCGAAAATGGTTTATAATCACCTCTTATTTTATCGTTAAATCCTTCATTTCCAACGCATCACTTTATGTGGTATTTTAAAACAACTTTCGAGATATTTCTTTTGTAATTAACACTCCAAGTGATCTCCACGAGATATCTCGTCCATCAAAGTATTGGTTACTAAAGAGCATGACCTTCACATTTTACATGGAGCGCGTGTATCCTTTCTCTTATAATCCTGAAATTGTAATCATTCTCATACTTCATTCCTATAAATATGTTGTGTAGTTTTCATCGACCAAGTGTCGTTCCTTCTTGTTGTAGGGATTTCGTTTTCCACCAGTGTATTAAATGTTAAAGAGCAACAATTTTCCAAATAATCATGGGTCTATATATATAATTAGCCCTCCTGTAGCAAAAAAAATAACCATGGAGCGACAAGTCAAACCAAATAATAATGGGTAAAAAGTAAAAATTGCTTATGGTTCTTGTGTGTGTACTGTATTAAAACAAAAAAATCATAACTTTAAAAATAAAATTGATTTGACATGACTGTAAAACTGAACTCATGTGTACAATACGGAAATACTGAAACAAAAGAGAAATCCAAGTGTACTTAAGTCCAATCTGCTAACACTGAAAGAATCTAAGGATAATACAGAAATGGAACCCATCCTACTACAAGCTTCCAAACTGATTAAAGCACAATAAAGTCACTTTCGTTTGATCGAGTTTGTTTTGAGAAGAGCCGACTCAAATTGGATTAGACGTCGTCTTTGGAAGTTAGTGCACATTAATTAATTACTGCAAACTTTAGAGTGCCTTAAAAATTTTCCTTAACAAATTTCTAATCAAAATCTTTTTGGTAAATACGTTCTAAAAATGTGTTATAAAATGATACACTGCCGTAAATACTTTAAAAATGTGATCATGGTTGCGAGAAGTCCCACGAGGATTCGAGATCTGATTAAAGCTATGTACTTGTCACGAAGGCATATGAGTATGCAAATTTGTGAGTTGGACTGCTATCAAAGTGACTCAAAAAGGTAGTGAGGCACATCAAATATTCAAACGTTTCATTAAAAATGAGTAACTATTTTGACTAAGCGTTTTTTCATGTCACATTGTATCTTATGAAGAAACTAAATATAGACTTTAAAGTTTAAAATTAAATTTTAAAAAACCAAATAATATATTTTACACGTTTTGCATTCAGAGTGAAAGTGGAGGTCAAACAAGTATTGGCAACCTGGAATAAATAGGCGAATTTCAAGGAACAATCTATTTAACTACAATTTTAAAAAGACCACCTTCCAAGTGGTTTCGACGAGATATCTCGTCCATCAAGATCTGACCAATTTTGCTAATGACGAGATATCTCGTCATCAAGAATGTCGATTGAATTCTGAATGACGAAGTCGATTGAATTCTGAATATTGACGTTTTTGGATGATGACGAGATCAAGATCAGGTCAATTTTTACTAATGACGATATCGTCCATCAAGATTTGATCAGTTTTGCTAATGACGAGATACCTCGGCGAGACAACGAACAGCAGGGCTAAACTCGAAACTGATATATTCAAGTATCCACATCGAATTTGTGAGTTTGGGCCCGAAAAAATGAAAGATCTATTTTGGCCTTAGAAAACTTATCATTTCCCCAGGAATGGTGGAAAATCTATAGAAAAAATGAACCCTTATATTTTTCTGAAACCTTTTGTAGAAGTATTAACTAACATTTGTACTCTTAAATCTGACCAAAATTCAGAGAGATTAAATATTTGGTTTCGGAATAAGTTATTCAAATGATAGAATATGCATTTCAAAACAATTGTCATCTTACAGTGCAAAAATGACCATAGCTTACAAAACGGACAAATTCTAATTTTTATTAAGTACTAATTCAAAACGGGCTCACATTAAATGTAGAAATGTCAATAGAACATCAAATTCTAGTTCTGGCATTGATTTTATTTTGAAACATGTTATTTATATTACAAATAGATGTACGATTTTATAAAACGTTTGAACTAGAAAATGAAGATCTTATTTTCCAACAGAGAATGTAACAATATTTATTTATTCAAGACCTTGAGCAACAATTTTCAAACGGTGTGCCGTGGCACCCTAGCGTGCAGCAAGAATGGCACTGGTGTACCTTACGGATGATTAAATGGTTCCAAATTGGGTAACATCTATTTCATTTCAACGGTTTAGTTTTAAACTTTCGACAGTAATACCCGTATGAATAATTACAAAGAATAAATTGTTTCAAATAGTTTTTTAGAAAGCCCTTCAATCGAAATTACTCTTTATTTTTGTCAAATTAGAAAAATTTGGTGAGCCATAAAAAATTTTAGTAATTACTTTACGAGTACCATGAGAGATGAAAAGATTTAAAATCGCTGACCTGAGACTGAGAGGAATGTAAAAATTTATGTTTTCAGAATATGAAAACATTTAAAATAAAAATTGGTCCAAAATATTTTTAAAAATCGAATCAAAAATTCCCTGAAAATGCTTAAATTTTTATGTACTTCCATATCGAATATTATGTGTTTTGATTTACATAAACATTTGCATTGAGAATATAAGAAATGTACATTCTAGATACAAGCCTGTCAAGGTGCTCAAACGGTCTAAATTTCCCCAAACCAACACCTTTGACCTCTCATATTTTGAATTATTCTAACTGCAATGAACCTAGTAGCCAGATGGTAAAAGATATTCATTTTGAGATTAAAAAAACCTGAATACTCTATTTTATGCACCATCGGGAGCACATATTCTTTAGGTGAATACGGGCTTCACGAACCAGAGGTACCGTACTGATATATTTTTCCCATGGGGGTTTCTGCCTCTGGTAAACATGAGGTCGTGACCTCAGTAGGCCCAAGCGATCTTTCTTTACTTAACAATGTATGTCTTGTGTTTGGCGCAGCTTGGCCAAATATGGCCCTTGCGCCAAAAAACCAACCAATCTATTTTATGCTGTTTCACTGTTTAATTACCAGAGTCGTAATTGTCGACATGTCTATAAACACGGTTAGGATCTATTTGGAAAACAAGTTTTGAGACTTATTGTTAGTTTCGGGAAAAACCATACCATCGTACCATATACCCGTACAATTGAGCTAAAATCCGTACATTGTACGACCAAACCGTTCAAGTTGGCCGGTATTGAAGTTCGGCGAGGTGGCGTGACTGAGTCACGGATGGTCGACCGTCGCGCCACCTTGCGACCAATTTGGTGAGCAATGATACCTCGTGTTAAAAGTCAGCAGAAATGCATTCATTTCCTTTCTACCCCTGTTCCTCTTTCACATTTTTTACTTGATGTTGTGTTTGGCATAGCTTGGCCAAATATGGTTTGGCGCAAGCTGTGCCAAATGTGTTTGGAACAGTTTGCGCCATAAAAAGCCTCAAGCAACCACCTTAGGGACAGAAATCATGGAAGTGTAAGCAATGCTGACAATCCACAACACAAATGAATGAAAGACAAAATGAGAGCTTCAGATTTATAAAACATTTTTATTACTTAAAATACATAAAGAACAAAGGCATGGAGATTGCAAAAAGGATTGTGTCTTTCGTCGTGGTGGGGTGGGCTCTCGTGCCCAATGCCGCACAGTTCTGTCCAAAACTTGTGCGTCCTAAAACTGTATTTGTACTATGCTGAATATTTTTTACACAAAAACTTCCAAGGGTTTATTTTTTTTATTTCCGATTAACCGCCGTCAAAATACCTCTCGTCGCTCTTACTCGTTTTCTCTCGCTGCCAGATGGAAAATAAATTCTACATTTGAACTTTATTGTACTATAGTTACACACCCAGGCATTGAAGAGATCTCGCCCCTGTGGATAGCAGAGACGGTTCGCAAAAGGAAAAGAAAATGCGTCGCTTCCAAAGGTGTTTCTCGCCTACTTTCTATAGGATAGAGAATATCTTTGAACCCTGCTTTTGCGCAAAGAAAACTGCAGCTTTATGAAGAGTTCCAGAGGTTATAACCTGATAAGTGCGACACAGTCGCTGAGGTTTCATAGAGGTAATTTCATGTGTACGTACCCGCAAGTTGTTAGCTGTTGATTAATTTAACCCTCCAAGAGATATCTCGTCTATCGAGATCTGACCAATTTTGAGATATCCTGTCATCGAAATATTGACGATGTTTTATGATGACCAGATCAGTTTTCTTCTAATGACGAGATATCTCGTCCATCTAGATCTGATCAGTTTTGCTAATAACGAGATACCTCGTCGAGACAACACCAGAAGGGTTAAAAACTCTGGTTCCTGAAAAATGTGCTTAGCTCGTTTTGAAAATTGTTTCCAAAATACCTGAACGACAATTTTCTAATATTTTTTAATGGTCTAGCAATTTTATTATTTCATAGATTTTAATTTCAAAACTAAATAGCTGTAACAGCAAAATAATGTATCTATTTTTACTCAATGAAATTTGTTTTCATTAAAAGGAAAATGTGTGTGACTAAGACTTGAATAAGAATATCTCTTTTAATAGCTAATGTGTTGAGGCATTTTTAGAGCCCCATGTATCATATTTTTTTGACTATCAAGAATGAGTCTAATGACATTAATCCTGTTTTAATACTCCCAAATAACCTTCGTTAATGTTAACTACATCTTTACATGATCAGTCTTGAATATATGAAAATTAAAAAATTAGTGAAATTTTTTCGACTTAAAAAAGTGTAATTTCTGGTATATACATAATTTTTAAAACGCGTTATAGTGAGAATATAACCATTATGCTTTGGAACAAATAAACGTACAAAATAGAAAAGAATATTTCCGTACCTTGGAGAAAAATGAGCCAATGTCCATTTTACAAGTTTTTGTTAACAGCCTATTTAGTAATTTTTTTATTTAGATTTAATAAAGCGTCCCAAAATTCTTTCCAATGATTTGATACTTTTATAATGTATCAACCCAATATATTTCTATTATAACTTTCATCACCTTGATGCGATTTGTGGTCATAACTCAAAATCAGCGAGTTTGGACATTAGCCCTCTTTCTACAAAGTTACAGAATTGTACAATCGCTTCTAAATGAGTAATATGATAAATAAAATATTGATTTCTCAGAAAATAATACTATTGTCCGGCTCCCGCGAGATGGCATTAGGGTCACGTGGTTTTGAACGAGTCTATTAGGTGAATAAGGGGACTGGTGGAAAAGTAAACAGATCCCTTCCTCATTATCGTCTTTAATGCAGATTCTGGCACCGACTTCATCGTTCGATTGCAAAGTTGGCGAGGGGTTAATCATCCACGGCGATCACCGCACATGTTTCTTTGGCGTCTGCGTGTAGGAGCCCTTAGCCAAGACAACCTTTCATACCTATTCAGAAATCGACTGACCTAAGGTCGACCGTCTTCTCGAGGGAACAGCACTTTAAAATCCAAACGGATAATCTAAATATTTCATTACGCTGCAAAAAGTAGCAGTAACACGTCCATAAAACTTAATTTCAAAGCAGACAAGCGTCGGTTGGAGTTGAAGTAATGTTATTTTTTTTAAAGGAAAGCATAATTGACATCTATCTTAAATTGCAGATCCACCCGTAGTAACCCATTTTTACCGGTATTCTTCGCATTGAAAATCTACACTAAGTTCTCGGTAACAGTTTACAGTTGTATGATTAGTAGAGGAAAGATCTTAGATATTCCTTATGGCCTATCAACAATGATGACTTCCACCACAAATTTGAATCCCTGTTTTAATAGGATAATTTGAATCGGGCTCATGATTTATTACTTTCATTCAGCACGCAATGAGGTAATGTCTTCCCACGTTTACAAATTATACGAAACTTTCCAATCCAAGAGGCATTCGACATCCCTGACATGAGAAATAAATAATCGATCAATTCACCTCTCACAATAATTTGCGGATTCATATAAGGTACTGACTGGTTTTACCTAAGACCGTCACACATCGCAATGATTAAAAATATTCACCACGAATATAATTCACTGATTGATAATTTCCACAAAGTCTGAGAACTTTACAATTTCTCAACAGATTTCTATTTCTTTATAATAAAAAAAGTACAGAAAGGTAAACAGAAAATTTTCCATACAATTTCTTTCGTATCCACTGTCATGAAATTACTACACAATACACATATATGTACTTAATGGATACTCAGTTATCGTGAAACATTCAAACATGTCCGATTTCATGCCCTATATACATAAAAATAAAATAATATTTACAGAGAGATATGTTTTAATTACAGAAGAGACACGAAATAAATTATATAAACGCAATCAGGAGAAACGAAATAAGGCTAATTCGTTGGAAAGTGAAATAAAACTGTCCGAAGCACATGTGGTCTGCATACCACGGCATAGCTTTCGCAGTAAATTTCGGTTCATTCTATAGCACTAGACTATTTGATGAGCGTAGACTGCGAGTGCATGAGGTCGTATGCACCGGTATCCAACTCTCCTACACACTTTTGAAAGTCTTTTTACCCGCCTCTACTTTTTCTAATTTGACTTGCTTTTCTGCTATTATTTGTTAAAAATTGAGCTATTTATGTAGAAAAAATAAACGCTTAAGCGCTTTTAGAATTTCCACATACAGTCAAGCCACCGACAGTGCAACCGTTGATGTTCCCAAGCATGGGTGAAACAAGCCACACATTGGTTCAACATCAGTCCTGCGACACAGAATTGGCTGAAATACGCATGTGTAACTATGTATTTTCTGTACAGAAACGAAGTTAGCATGCGCATGTCGTATGTTTTGTCGCATGTTGCTCCAAGTGTGTGGCCGGGCTTAGTTTACTCTCGTAAATAGTGAGGAGATAGTTTGTTCTTATAAACAGAAGAGTAACATAAATTGCCCACCCTATTCACTAATTTCGTCGTATATATATATATATTAAATGAGTGTTTTTTTCCAATAATTATACAACATTGTCAACTACATGAGACTTGCAATTTAACCATTCCATCCTTGCAGAGACATGCGATAAACGATACCAAACTTATAGCAAAATACATTAAATATCTAAAGTTAAAATCATTAGTTATGCCAAAACAATTTCTACCTTTTTATTCCTTACTTCCTCATGTAGTTTAGTCCCCTTGAAAGCCAACTAAGGGTAAAATTATTTATTGTTAAACGGATTCACAAATGTGTGAAAGGTCCTTGAACATGCATAAAATTAGATATTCAGTACAATATTAAAGACAACCTGCTCCAATGAATCACCTATTATTACCTTACATTAATAAATAACACTAGAAAGCTGTTATTTATCTATTACAACTAAAAGCTTCTGGTACAAGAGCAGCAACCCATGTAAGAAATCTGATCTCGGTTCTTTGATAACTAACTTTCCCCTTTCCGATAACTAAAAACTCCATGGTCATAAGTGCAGCAAACCATGTAAGAGGGGAAATTGGAGGAGGATGATCTCGTGTCTTAGATAACTAGATCTGTCTTTGATACCTAAAACCTTCACGGTCACAAATGCAAACCATGTAAGAGCGGGAATTGGAGGAGGCTAATTTTGTGGATCTCAGATAACTGTCTTCTCTGATAAATAAAAACTTCCCGGTCACAAATGCAACAAACCCTGTAGGAGTGGGAATTGAAGGAGGCTGGTCTCTTAGATAACTAGCTGTCTTTGATAATTAAAAAAGTTCTGGTCACAATTGCAAACCATACAAGAACAGGAATTGGAGGAGTATCTCCGATAACCAGCTCTATCTTCACAGATACCTAAAATCTTTATGGTCACAAATGCAACAAACCATGTAATTGGAGGAACTTGGTCTGGGATCTTAAATAACTAGTTCTGTCTGATAACTAAAAACTTCATGGTCACAAATGCAGCAAACCATGTAAGAGTGGGAATTGGAGGTACCTGATCTGGGATCTTAAATAACTAGTTCTGTCTGATAACTAAAAACTTCGTGGTCACAAATGCAACAAACCATGTAAGAGTGGGAATTGGAGGTACCTGATCTGGGATCTTAAATAACTAGTTCTGTCTGATAACTAAAAACGTCGTGGTCACAAATGCAACAAACCATGTAAGAGTGGGAATTGGAGGTACCTGATCTGGGATCTTAAATAACTAGTTCTGTCTGATAACTAAAAGCTTCGTGGTCACAAATGCAACAAACCATGTAAGAGTGGGAATTGGAGGTACCTGATCTGGGATCTTAAATAACTAGTTCTATCTGATAACTAAAAACTTCGTGGTCACAAATGCAATAAACCATGTACGAATTGAGGAAGATTTTGGAAAGGTTGGAAAGAAGGGTGATCTCTGAAGTATTTTCAGTTTTATTCATGTCGGTCAACTCAATCATTAACGCATTCCAGGCAAGGAGCCAGCAGTGGTCGCGTAATCGGTGGCTTCACAGTACTTATCCGCCGCACTTCGCTCTGTACAATTTAAACTGCCCCGTGTCCTGTCATTTGAGCTACATTGTTTGTTGCGAGATAAAAAGCACGGTGTTTTTCGACTACAGGGGACGAGATCAAGCGCAGATAGCTCCTGGGGGATATATAGAGAGTGTATATCATAAAAAAGGGGAGATCTTAGTTGGGTCCTTTTCCCTTGAGACTGATGGGGTGATCGACGCTCGGAATGCCGGGCATAGAAGCGTAGCTCCTGATCTGCCGCAGAGAGATCAGCTGGTTCGGGAATGAGGCGTGCACTGTCTTCACTTCCGACGGATGCGAGTTTTTGAAGTTGATCGATTCCGAGTAGGGGAAGTACGTCCTGCCGGAAGAGGTCCCTGAAATGTTGAGTTGGTTCCCCCCGGACGTGATGGGCAGCAGTCCGGTCTGAATTGGGGTGAAGGCCGACGAGGACTTGACGCCGTTGTTGGTGCTGGCTATCGTCATAGAGGGCTGCGATTCGTACAGTCCCTGACTAGACATGAGGTCGTCCCCGCGGTCGCAGCTCTGGTTGTTATTGCTGTTCATCCTGTTCTCCTGCTCGCTGTCCACCAGCCGGGATGGGTCCATCAGGTGGGCCTGTAAGCTCGTGTCTATGCCACCGCGTCGCTGGGAGGAGGCCACCACGGCGGCCATCGCTGCCACCGAGGAGTTGGGCCCGCCGTGCTGCTGCTGCTCGTCGCCCATGTTGGCGACGTTCTCGACCACCTTGGCGTGGATGGCCTTCTGCCAGAGCACGTCCGGCTGGAAGGGCTGCGCCATGGGCCCCAGCACCAGCGAGTTCATCATGCTGCTGCCGTGCTTGTCGAGCCGGTCGGCGTGCTTCTGCATGTGCTTGGCGAGGTAGGTTTCCTGGGTGTACGACTTGCCGCAGAACTGGCAGATGTGGGTCTTGAGGTGCTTGGACTCCTTGTGCTTGGGGATGTGCTCGAGGAGGGCGGATTCCTCCGTGAAGCACTTGTAGCAGCTGTTGCACTTGTAGGGCTTGTCCGTCTGGTGGCAGCGCGAGTGCGACTGCAGGTTGGAGAGCTGCGAGAAGGCCTTGTTGCAGTTGGGGTAGCGGCACTTGTACGGCTTGTCGCCCGTGTGCGTCCGGATGTGCTGTTGCAGGTGGGAGAGCTGGGTGAACTTCCGGTGGCACATCTCGCAGCGGTAAGGCTTGATGCCCAGGTGGATGCGGGTGTGCTGAGACAGGTACGACGAGTTGGCGAAAGTCTTGGAGCATTGGGAACACTTGTACGGTTTGGCATTGCGCATGTGAATCTGAGTGTGTAGCTGCAGGTCTGCCTTGGACCCAAAGATCTGCAAATATATATAGAGCAGACGTAGAAAGTTATTCATTAAGAATTTTCCAGAATAGTCTCTACAGCCGATTTAACGGCCTGCCACACCAGGCCAATATTTTTAACTATATATATATAATCATATATATATATATTTCTTTCTTTATTTACATTTTTTTTCTTTTTGGAAAACAATTCTCTTAGGAAAGAATAAGCGCGCTTTCAAGGCAGGTTTTCATCTGCAGCTAAACACTCGAGAGAACTTGAATAAACAAAGGCATGGTGTGGCTAGTACAGAGAATGTTTCAAGACGCTAGCGGACTGGAAACTCGTTAAAGCTAACTATCCAATCCGCTTGCGTTGTTATGATAATAAATACCATTCATAGTTTCATAACTTTCTTTCAAAATACACACATAAATTGAATACCTGATGGCAGCAAACGTAAGATTAGGACCTAAAATTGAATCGCACACTTATTTCTAAAGTCAATCCCATCTCGAGTAAATACTGTTGTAATTATAGACGCAAATGAATCATCACTTTAAAAAGTAGAATCAACCTATGAAGGAGCAGGCACCAATTTACCCGGCGTTAATCTTATTTTATTGCAGCACGTACTGTAGCTGCTAATTATGCATTTCAGATTGTCTACTTTCGTTACAAGCTACTTTTGTAAAATTCTCCTACATTACTTCGAGACTCGGTAGCCTAGTAGGAAGTGTCTCGGATTAGCAACCGAAAGGTTACGAGTTCGAAATTCGATCCAGTCAGGTTTGTCTCGACGATTTAACTCGTCATTAACAAAACTGACCAGATCTCGACGGACGAGATATCTCGTCGAAATCACTTGGAGGGTTATTTTGGTGGAGGCAGAGGTAAATCAACAGCATATGTCACAACAGAGACGGTTTGTTTATGTTTTTTATGGCGCAAGGGCTTCATCTGATCTAGCAATGTTTTCTCCGTGAAACCCATGGACATGCACACACAAGGAAAGTTTAACAGCACAGAAAAGAGAAATACCACCCAGGATAGCTGCACGAATCGTACCTGCATCCCCTACAGCTCGCAGGCCGTTAGCACAGTAGGCAAAACTCATTTTTAGCCACGTCACTTTTGTATATATAATGCCTGACCACTGACCTCTTGCCCTTTGGAACTAACTACAAGAGGCTAACTAATGGCTATTTGTGAGACTCTCCTGTACTCTTGAGAGGGATAATCACCAACATCGATGCGCTTACAAACCGAGATTTGTACCATAGACCTACTGGGTAGTAGACAAGTGCTATGACCACTATATCAGCGAGGAAGGTAGAGGAAGCGTTTTCTTATTTATCTTCCTTTTACTATAAGGGCCGTCGTGGATTAGTGGGTATGCCCACTGCGCCAGCAACCTGTGAGTTGTAGACGGTGCACGTCTGATTCCTCCCTCGATGTGTTTCTGTCATCTCAGTAAAACTTTCCATGTGAGTATATGTCCATTGGTGTTGTCTACCTTGTTTTTGGCGCAGCATGGTCATAAAACCCAACCAACCTTTTATTATAACGCTTCACGACCACTTTCTTTGACCTCTCTCTTCTATAGCAACCTTTTACAAATTATAATTTTTTTTATAAACTATGATGTGGAGGTAAGCAGTTATCAGTTAGGTACTCCGTAATTGACAAGTCCGTTCCGAGAAGCGTTCAACACATTATAAAAAGAATTTATAAGGGAAATGGGGCCCCTGGATTCTGATTCCTCCTAATTTTACCTGTGCATTTCACGCTCCACAGGTGCACCTGTGGGAAAATTTACGACGTTTTCATGCCTCCGATCGCAGAAGCCTATCTGTCAATCCAGTGCCCACAATAGAACTCGTGACGCCGCGAGATATAAACGCGACACATTTCGGGTATCGGAGATAAATATTTTATGGCGCCGCATTTGGTTCCTATTCACAGCTTAACGACGCTTCCACAAGGCGACAGGAATGAGAAATTGGAATAAAAAGAAATCCGTAGTGAATCGAGAGGATTGTTGCCCCGATCGCTGATGAAGCAGAACACCCGAGACAGTTGGAACTGGCCAACGAACGCTTGGCGACACTCGGTGGACTGTACTGGGTTCCTTAGGTACACGTACACTATACTGCCGTGCAAAAATTTAGGAGCACCATTATCTTTAAGGGGCCGCGGTTGCCCAGTTGGAAGAGTTACTGATTACAACCGGAGGATTGCGAGTTCGAAACTAGGTTCAACCAAAGACCATCATGTACATGGGGACTGGTGCACGTTAAATTTTCAGTGGCCTCAAATGTCCTCACTCTGGTATGGTGAGAAAGTTTGGAGAGTGGGATGCCAGCTCAGGTATTGACATCCTGATCTGACCGTGGTTCAAAATTATGAGGTGCTGCCCTCAGATTCGGAATTGATCCGAAATATTGCGCCGCCAATACTGCTCCAGTACGACGTTAATTCAACTACCTACTGAGGCAGAAGTGATGAATACAACCAGGGTATATTACAGGACTTGAGCCGACTACAGTTCGCAGGTCCTGTATAATAGGTTGGTTAGGTTTTGGTTTTATGGCGCAAGAGCGCCAAGCTGCGCCAAACAACGTCAAGTAAATGGATATACACACACAAGAAAAGTCTTACTGGCACAGAAGAGAGAAATACTCCCGGCGCCTCCTACGACAGAATGGATTAAGTTGATTTCGATAGACGGTATCGATTTATAGCCGAGAATGGCGTTTTGAAAATTCCCTAAACCTTTTCCAATAAGTAAAAGAAGTCCAATGTTTCCAGAAGTAAATGTAGAAACACGGAAGGTATTTATTACTTTGAACTTTCGCACTTATTAAATCTACATTTTTTTAATTGACATTTTAAAAATTTAGCTTGAGGGTTTGTGATAGATTTTATTGATGTCCCTTATTAGACACCAGCTTTAAAAATCAACGATTTTGACTTATAGAAAAAAAAAAAAAAATTTCAAGTTTGATAAATTATCAATGCTCATACGAATCAGCTAATTTTGCCCTATTTGGTTACTTGATTCATTCAAAAATCATATTAATCTACTTTTGATAATCTTAAAATCAGTTGTTCTGATTACGTGCCTTAACCCTACAACAAAGATTAATATATTTTTAGAATTACAATTGGCTGATATAACTACTATTCTAAAACTAGCGGTAAAACTCTAATCCATACGGGAAATTTATCTAATTATAATTTGTAAGTATTGTTTATTAATACGTACAATTCTGTATCTGTCAAAATAACTAGTAAAACTTTTAATCAGCTACGATCAAGTGCCTTATTAAAGACAAAAGAACACCATCATAAGATAAGCATTGTTGACTTTAATCATCCATCATTGTGATGATCCATGATCATAATCATTGTTCTTCATCTTTGGGGAATTTTTAATATTCCTGATTTTTCTCTAAGATCTGCTTTATGAAATAAATTTCCAACCAACGATACGCAAACAGCTTTCAAAATTGCAATTAACCTCTCTTTTATGAAAATAGCACTGAGCAATTTAGGAGAGCTGATCAAAGCACGACGAAGATAAATTTAAACCCAAATATTACAAAGAAACTGGCTCCACAGTCAACAGCGAAGCCACCGCAATCTCGTTGCCACACTCGGAAGAGTAAAAACGCCCGAAAACTAAACGGATATAAAAGTCGTTATTTATTCAGCGAAATGAACTGCCTTCCGAATAGAGACCATTTAAAACCTGGGGAGGGGAAATTCAGAAAACTCTCAAAACATCGATAATGAGCTCAGATTATAATTGTTCCAGACAATCGAGACTCATGGAGACAAGCACGCAAGGCCAGATTATATTACGCCCGTTTTTGCAGTCTCGAAACTAATCCTTCCAGAAAATTTTGGGAATAAAAATCGGAAAATGGCATTCCAGTTGAAATTAAAATCGAAAAATACTCCAGCGGGAGAGACTTTGGAAGAATTGTCCCATTTTGAATGGGGAAAATCTCATATTTGCTTAGTCGAAGAGAGAAAGTCAAAGGAATGTTTAGAAAAGGAACACACAGATTTTCTGTTTACTTTGTCAACAGAGATCTTGTTTGCAGACTGTTTTGCATAGGACGCCTAACCCTTCCAGGAGGTTGATATGATATGTTTGTTCAGCATACTCTGTTTGGATCTGGATTACAATTGGGAAAAAGAAGTCCTGCCCCGATATGTAAATCTATACCTTTTTTCGTGAGGTTTTGCTCGTAATAGTTTTCGGAGAAGATTAAAAATTAAGCAAACGGCAGTGTCTATAAAGTTTGGAAGAAAACCCTTCCAACTTTCTTTTACAGAGATTCGCGAGGAAAGTTCAATTACGACTAACAAAAGGCAGGTGGGTAGAAATTGATTTTTGTTAATTCCCATTAGCGCTTTTGATAAAGAGAACTTCTTTTAAGCATTAGATCGCATTCTGTAAAGTTAAAAATACGCCCACCTTTTCTTGCTTGTAATATAAAAGAGATTAATGTAATACTTTAATACTTGCTTAAATATGAGAACATAAGATCCTCAGCGAGAAAAACCCATTCAGTAATTTAATGCCCGTCTATGGGATTTCTTTCATCTTGGAAAGTTCAGCCATATTTAATAGCTGTTTACTTTCACGAGACTATTTGGTTTTTGTTTGGTTTACATAGCTTTTTACGTTAGGTTCACAAAGCAGTTTGGTTAATTTTTCTACAACGTGTAAAGTCAAACATCAAATCCCTAGCTTTATTCTCCTGATCTAGGCTTTAATTGTTGTTAAACACTAAAAAAAATTTCAAGACGATACACCATTTGTAAGCTTGCGATTTTATTTTAAGTAGAGAAAGTCATTGGATTTTTAAGGTAATTTTATACTATAATCAAGGGAATTAATAAATTAGACGTCATCGTAAGTGAAAAACCTGTGTACGGACCAATAACAGATTTTCGTAACTGGCATGATTACATAACTGAGATGATCTTAGACAAACACAATAATTAGTTTTTAAGTCAAACATTTGGCTTGCTAACCCTCTGAGGGGTTCACACGTTTAATTCCACCTCTCAACCTGCTGTCTTCCCTGCGCGACTTTTAAACAGTTTTGACATTCTTGACCAATAGAATCTTTCCAAAGGATTCACTTCCAAGAAAAGCAGTAGTAGAATAATTCCAAAGGATTTACTTCCAAGAAAAGGAGTAATAGAATAATAATTCCAAAGGATTCACTTCCAAGAAAAGGAGCAATAAAATAAATCCAAAGGATTCCATTCCAAGGAAAGGATCAATAGAATATTTCCAAAGGATCCACTTTCAAGGAAAAGAGCAATAGAATCTTTCGAAAGGTTTGAAAGAATCCATGGATTCTTTAGAAAGATGTGGTTATTTAGTCATTAAGTGTAGTAGGATAAAAGTAATAAATACTACACTACTCTGAAATCTCGCGACGCTTAAATAGTTGAGGGGGAAAATTGACACTTATTTTAATATAACAATAATGCACTGTAATAAAATATTGTCAACAAAAGTATCATACATTCGTTTAAAGAAATATATTACACACGCTATTCCACAATAACCATCTAAGGTTGTTACAAGCTCTAAAATGAATCCGATGATCATGTTTAAGAGTCGGCTGGACGAGGAACCGAGAAATGCCAAGAAATAAGTGAAATCATGTCACAATAAGGGGATTGTAGAAAATGAATTTAAATCAGATTGAAGATGCAGTTTTATAAAGATAAGACCAGTCAAATGGCGTGAAGCTGCAATTTATTTCAATCGAACTTGGGGATACCTATAAAAATGTGTCTCTTGATTAATCGTGTCCATTTTCTTTGAAAAATTGAAATGTTTTACACTTTAATCATCAACATTTTTCATACTCAAATCACTCCATCAAGCATTGGATATGCGCTTCTTCAATCATCTATACCGAATTGACTCGTCGAGCTCTCTAACTTGCCCCGTGTGGCCCTCCAGTCATGATAGGAACCCACCTCAATAGTTGCCCTCATCTTATTGACATCGCAATGAGTAATAATGCTGACAGAATTCCATATTTTATGTCTGTTTCTAAACTATAATGGGCTGCTGACAAGAGATTCACAGCGAAAAGTCTGATGTAAAATTAAAAACGCGCTTCTACATTTCTGACTTGAGTGACAACTTAGTCTTTGAGAGTCTAGTAAAAAATAAACAACGCACTGTAAAAAACTCGAAATCTTTTAACACGAAGTTGCAAATTTACTGAGGTATATAATTGGCTAGTTTAAGTGTATGAATGCATTCTGTAAGAATAATCTCAGCTTTCAAATGGGGATTTGAATTCGTTTATTAACAAGGCAAGGGAATGTTACTATGGTCTTACGTAGACAGAAAAATATGGTCAAAACTACAACTTGCCTTCTGTGTGGTCTTGCAAACATGACAGCAACCCATCTCGATAGCTGCAACGATCTTACGGAAGTCTCAATGAATAATACTGCTGACAGTTCCAAACTATTGGGCTGCTGACAGACTTATGGCGAAAAGGCTGAGTTATGGTGTAGGATTAAAAAAAAAACGTTTCTACATTTCCGATTTGAGTGATAGAATGATTGTTTTTAGTAAAATATAACCAACGCACTGTAAAAAAAACTCGAAATCTTGTATCAGAGTTGCGAATTTGCTTAGATATATAGGTGTATAAATATATTCTCTACATTTAACCCTCCTGGTAGTTTGTCATCGATTCGAAAATTGCCCTGTAGTGGCCAGCCTCTGGTGCAAAAACCTGTTCCAAACTGTCACCCGTTCTGAGCGAGGGAAAATTTAATAAAAGGGTAAGGATCTAATTGGATCTTCATTCCCCTTGTAGTAAATGGGGCAGTTTTATAACGACGAGGCATCTGGCCAAATCTAGAACGTGACATCTCGTCGAAACAGAGGGCTAAATGGGAATTTGAAATCTTATTAACAAGGCAAGGGTGTTATTAAGGTGTTCAATTAACATAGATAAATGACTTATTTTATAGTGCATTCCCTCGACTTGACTCGAGAACATAAAACTTCGTACACTGCAAGGGGAAGTATACGAGGAGTGTTCAAATGAAAAGGTACGAAACGTCGTAAAAACCAAACCGGTTGAAATTTGAATATGCCGCTTTGGGATAACGTAGTGAGACATCTAAGGAAGCGAATGCACGAGTACCGGCGTGGTTGTGCGCATGCGTGGGCGCCCGCACATGACGCAGAAGAGAAGCATGCAGTTGTGTGTTCCGTCCAATTGACGCGGCAGTGCGTGTGAGGCAAAATTCGACATTGCAAAATTCGACGATTGAGGAGCAGCGAGGTGTTATCAGATTTCTGATTGCGGAAGGTGTTAAACCGGTAGGTGAGACACTCCGTAGCCTACGCAAGTCCATCAAGAGCAAACGGCCTGGGCTGCTCACGGAGGGAGTGATTCTGCTCCACGATGACGCGCGTCCACACGTCTCCAGGGTCACACAAAGTGTACCGGCCAAGTTCAAGAGGGAGCAGCTTGAGCATCCGCCTTGCAGCTCGGACATATCGCCCTACAACTTCCATCTGTTTTGTCCGCTAAAAACATCTCAAAGGGAAGCGCTTCAACTCGGACGACGAACTGAAGGACACAGTGGAGGACTGGCTCTTGTCACAGCCACAGGAATTCTGGGAACAGGGAATCCTTCGGCTCGTGAAACAGTAGGATAGTTGTGCTCAGTCCTCTGGTGATTAATTTTGAATAAAGACTTCAATTATACCCACAGTGTCGTTTCGTACCTTTTCATTTGAACACCCCTAGTACAATACAACTCACAGTACCATTCAAGTATATGACAGAGAGGAATAGAATGAAAGTTTACCTGCGGACACATCTTGCATTGGTACTTCCTTCCAGTATTGCCGTTGGCACTGGGATTCATGTCATTCGGATTCTGGTGCTGGGGCGACATCTTTGTCGGAAGGGGCCCCATGGTTACAGCGTCCGGAGGGGGTCCCATCTGTGACAGCATGCTCTTC
Organism: Meta bourneti; assembly: GCA_933210815.1. NCBI lineage: Eukaryota > Metazoa > Arthropoda > Arachnida > Araneae > Tetragnathidae > Meta > Meta bourneti. The sequence goes on from OW119929.1 coordinate 89,084,107, forward strand.
TTGGGGACCTGCAGGGGAGGCATCTGCCCACTGTGGTTGTTGACTCGACTGTTGGAGTTGTTGGTGTTGTTGGCGTTGGCAGGGTTGGCGTTATTGGCGTTGCCATGGTTTCCGAAAAGGTTTGGAATTTGGGAAGAATCCACGTTTCCTTGCAGATTCTCCTCAATATTTCGAGAATCTATGGAGGAAAGACGAAAGCCATTAGCCACTACTTACATACCGAAACGTACGCACACACGATTACTTCCACAGACACACAGGAATCCACCAGACTCTCGCCATTCTAGAGAGAATCTAGTAAGACACGCATCGCAACCCAAACAGGTCTCTTCCAACCTCCTGAGCTTAATTCCATGCGGTCTGCCCAAGCTTAACCTTCCAAGTGTATCGAAGAGATATCTCGTCCATAAAGATCTGACCAATTTTGCTATTGAGATATCTCGTCATCAAGATATTGCCAAATTTTTTTAGGATGACGAGATCAAGATCTGGTCAGTTTTCTTATAATGGCGGGACATCTCGTCTATCAAGATCTGATCAGTTTTGACCTAATCTAGTGAATGAAAAGATGTTAATGACAAGATACATCGAGACAACCACCAGGAGGGTTAAGATGTATTTCATTACTTAAGTCTTGAATAAATGTCAACGGGACACAAGATGTGTTTTCTAAAATAAAGTTGAAGATTATTAGGTAATCGTCCTTTTTGGTTTAACAGAGATTATAATTTTTAAACTCTACAAAAATCCAAATTATCTTTCCTTACAATGCTTTAAAAAGCACATGCATAAGGCAAGAGAACCTAGCTAAAGTTACTGTGTCTATTTCCAATTGATCTAGCACATGCTCGATCAAGTCTATGAAACCACTCGTCTTTAAAAAGTCCAAAACCCATCAGAGGATTCTCAAAAATGTCATAAAGGTCATGGGAATCCAATCTGACACACGAAAGCATGTGAGTCGGTGAAGTCTGAGTTCGTGCATTTAGGAAAAGCAGGAAACTTTTTATCTCCATTCTGAAATTTGATAGTGTCAGTACGGCCACTTCTGAATTCCGACAAAGGAAGCTAAAGTGTATTAGGTAACTGCCCTTTCCAGTTTATCCAAGATTATAGGTTTTTAAACTTTAGCCAAACCCAAACTATCTTTCCTTATAATTCTCTAACCCTATGGCATTTCGGAGCAGTGTATCATTGCTTCTGAACGACATAATTTTTTCCCGTTAAAATGAATTCCGAACCCAGAGCATATTGAACCAATGGCAAGCGAGAACTATGTAGAAAATAGTTTAAAACTTTAAATGAAAATTTTCAATGGAGAGTGAGTTCTAATGCGAAAATAGGAAAAACTTAAGTCAAAGGAGGAAAAGTAACTTAAGAGAACGAACTGAAACCCAGTACGAAAACATTAGCAAATAATATTGTGCGGTATGGTATTCAAGAAGATTTGTGAGACATTTTCTGTCAAGCTAAATGTAGATGACGGTAATGTATCCGAGGCAGAACATGTTTCCTATAAGTATTCCGAAAGTGACGTACTTGGATTGTTTTTTAATACGATTTCAGCATGTCGCCTATAAGAATTCCAAAGAGTTTTACGCCAATTAGATTAAACTCAAAACGGCGATAAAACGACATTTTAAGGTAACCCCGATATGTATCATTCAAGAGCATTTGGAAAGCAGAAGTGAAATCTTCGCAGACCGTCTGGATTATTTGTTTACACTCAAAATCCCTCTTATAGTTATAACACCATACATTTCCATACTGGATAACAATCGACGCTAGTGACGCAGTAAAAAAAATCTTGGAATTTATAATTCCGAAAAATGAACGGGAACAATAAAAAAAGGCAGCTATATACAAATCAAAAGTACTAATTCAACGACAACAAAGGGGCACACAAAAAATAAGTCAATTACAACGAGTCACATCCTTTTAATTTTAAACCATGCAAAGTCTATGTTGTTCTACTTGGCACCAGCTCTGCAAAATATATTTAGCCCTTCTAAATACACTTAAAAAATGAAATTCGAGACGAACGCTTTTTTCAAAGGAGGCCCTGTTGCTCGGAATTAAAAAAAAACCTCGGCATCTTTTTTCAGCGACAGGGAATTTTTTTTACGGATTGGAATTGGCACGTTGAAGTGAGATTGGAGCCATTGTTTGAGAATTGCAATAGTTTGAGTTGTTTACGCCAAATACTACATAAAATTAGAAAGTAGAACATGGAAAAGGAGAGTAAACTAGTTATGGCGCAAATTTCGATACATGCCAACAGAAAGCAGAATTAATATTCTTTGAAAAATGGGACAGATAAATAATATTTATAAATGAAATAATTTGTGCGATTTGTTTTAAAATTAAACTTAATATTTTCCGCACAATGAAGAAATTTTATCGTGGTTGAGACTCTAAAAACCTTTTTCTAAACTATGTTTGTTTTAAATTAATATCATGTCACAGAAACTTGCAATTTGATCAATAATAAAATTATCCACCAAGCACACACACATCGTAAAAAGCATGCTTCCTGAAGTAACTTCTACAAAATTCTGTACCTTTAAGCATCTCAATTGAAATATATCCTTAGGTCCCTTTTATTAAACAACTGATGAATACACTACTGTTTGTGAAAATTGCAACACCACGTAGGAATCATGCAAATTAAACGAAACTTGGAGGAAACGCAAAACCGGTTAGGATATGCAAATAATTCGAATTACAAAGCGATCACGCATGTGTGTGGGCTTAGAAACACCCTCTAAACTCCCAAGTGAGCCGTGTATAAAGGGTTCATTAAAATGTGTGTTTGACTGCTGTAAATGATTGATTAGAAGTCAATATGCCTCGCCAAAAACGCAGAGTGCCATACCAACAACTAACGGAGTTCGAACGGGGCCGCATGATCGGCCTCCGTGAGGATGGACTTTCGTATCGTGAAATCGCCACTCGCACGGGGCGTAATGCCACAACAGTGATGCGTGTGTGGAAGAGATGAACCATGGAGAACCGGACAAGTCGAAACCCCGGCAGTGGGCCACGCAATATGACGGGAGGACAGACACCTCATCCGCATGGCGGTGACGGACCGTACAGCGTCCTCTAGTGAGTTGGCACAACGTTGGAGCACGTCTACAGGTGTGTCATTATCTGCCCCCACGGTTCGTCGACGTCTGCTGCGCCATGGGCTACGTGCAAGGATTCTCCTGCGCAGGATTCCCTTGAAGCTGAACCACCGACGCCTCCGGCTACAATGGGCTCACGAACACAGCCAATGGCGAGCCAATTGGCAACAAGTCGTCTTCTCAGATGAGTCCCGCTACAATCTGGACTATAAAGATGGACGCGTACTCTTCAGACGCTACAGAGGTGAAATCCTTCTCCGAGTGTCTTATTCAGCGTCATACTGGACGAACGCCTGGAGTTATGGTCTGGGGCGGTATTGGATATCATGGGCGATCCTGCCTACTCCAAATTGTGGGGACCCTGAACAGTGGGCGCTACATCAGGGAAGTTGTTGAGCCCGAGGTCCTATCTCTCCTGCAACGCATTCCCGGAACTGTATTTCAGCAAGACAATGCCCGTCCACATGTTGCTCGGAATGTACAAGCCTTCTTCAGTGCACGACAGGTTCCGCCTCTTCCATGGCCTGCACGTTCCCCGGATATGTCGCCCATTGAGCATGTCTGTGATTACATCGGACGGCCACTCGCTCGTACCGCTCTTCGGGCAGAGAGTACGGCTGAACTTTGGCATCAGATAGAGGCCATCTGGAATGCCATTCCTCAGCATGACATTCAGAATCTGTGTGATTCGATGCCACGACATGTACAGGCTCTCATCGCTGCGCGTGGGGGCTGCACAAATATCGATTTTCGACATTATTTTTGTTTTATTGCTCTGTAAATTTGATCGTTTATTTAAACCACTATAAGTAAATACGTGGAATAAATTTCCTTTATTTCTGATCATTCTTTCATAGTGTTGCAAATTTTCACAAACAGTAGTGTAATAAGCATTCGAAATAGTGAGTGAATGTAACTGACAAAAGAAATTTTTTACAGTAAAAAGGCTAAGATGTTCGCCGAAAACAAATTTTAAATCATTATAATGTATCTTATGAAATTATGGATAAATAGGCTTGCACAAGGATTTTAACCAAAACCTATTCCGCATCTAAGAATGTAAACAAATTTACAAGTTTATATTTTAAAAAGCAAAAGATATATATTCATTTTTTCGCAGACATTCAAGAAAAATCTTAGGTACAATTTGGATCATAGTTTCCCAAAGTGGGTGCAGAAGGAATCTTGGGAATAATGTGGCCCTAAAGAAAATACAAGGGCGTTTAGGAGTAATATATCATAATTTAAATATCAATAGACGAAGAGTTAAACTTCAAAGTGGTTTCGACGAGATATCTCGTCCATCAAGATTTGGTCAGTTTTGCTAATGACGAGATATCTAGCGAGGAGGGTTAAAATTGAAATTCGAAAAGGGATAAGTTTTCATTGCCCGACAAATTTCATTTGTCGTCCTGTTAAGATGAACGTGGATTTAGTGTGGCAATAAGTCTGGTAATTACAAAAGGAACGCACTGCCAGTAGTTGACCATGGAGATTGAAGGATGCTACTGACGCAAATAGAGCATGATATGGAGCAACTGGTAGCACAACACCACAGGATCATCTTTCTTATTAGTGATTATTTTTAATTTCACTGATTTGATTGATATTAATTAATAATAACAGTGAACGCAATCTAGAGTGTATTATTCCATTTAAAAAAATAGCTTTTTTATAATTTGTTTCAAATTGTTTTATTTCCAAACTAGTTCATCGAAATTCTAAAATTACACACAACTATATTTGGTGTACTTCAAAAATTAAAGGCAAAGCTATATTTGAAATTTCTTTTAGTTGTGATAGTTTTTCAGGGGGAGGCGCCAAAAAAATTGTTGAAATGGGGCGTTGAGCCAAAAATGCTTGGAAAACTATGCTTTAACAAAAACCTGTACAGACAAATTTACAGTTTAAAAAAAGCAAAATATTTATTAATTTTGGCGTATGACACTCAACAACTTTTTAATTACAATTCAGATTCTCAAATACTTTAACATAAGCGCAACAAAAACGTAGTACACACCACGCAAGTTATTTGTTTTTAAGTACAATTTTATTCTCACTCGCAAACTTTCTTCTAGAAAAATCTTCGAATCTGAACCAAAACTCCAGACGAAAAGAATCAGGAAGGATTACGCCCAAAGCCAAGCATCCATTGTTGTGATTAAAGGCTGCGATTTCAGTGTCATTAAAATCGCATAAATCACTATTCGGGTGCTAATATAGGCGGGGAATTAATATCTCGTTACGATTTTTCCTCCCCGCGGTGATGAAATGTTCCTGCTTGCCAAAGATCCGTCTCGCTCTTCAGAAAAACGAATTTTGAACTAGTTTGCTTACCCTGGAAAGCACACTTAAACTGCAATTAATATAGAACATCAAAGTTCTGATACCACTCTATTTCGATTTGATGGAGTCGCGTCGGCGTCGTGTTCGGATATCAGCAAAAACGATGCAAGAAAAAGTGTAGTTTTCGAATTTACTTCTTTTACCGCGTTTCGTTCGCGTTGAAGAGCAACGACTTAGTCAAAATTCATTATCAGGGCTACCACAGCCAAAGCACTTGTGAAATGTATATAGTAGCATAAATTTTAAAAAATAGTAGTAAAAAGTTTCTTTTAACTCTTTGAGGCACACACGATTTTAAAGAAAAAAAACGAAGTTGAGCAGAATTGTTTATTTTCTTATTCAGCTTCAGAATTAGTATCAAATAACACGCTTTTTTAGTTATAAAACGATTTATTCACTCATAATAAATTTTTACGAAAAAAAAACATTTACCGTTAAGAAAGACAAATATTCACTGCACCACACAATTCGCCAACCTTAATCACAATAGTGTCAACTACTTACTAATGCGTTGTCAATTTTTGTTTTCAGTTATTTACACATTTAGCGTTAGTTCGTAGCATTGCCAACTCAATGAAAAACTTTAAATAAAATATTAAATTGTATGACTATGAGTAATTTCAACTTTTGGGTGTGGGTTAAAAAATATCCCACCATGCATAAAAAGCTAAGCAAAAGTGGGACAGTTTTTAACCCACATAACCCCAAAGAGTTAAACCCTATTTAAATAGCAATTTTAGTTGCTCAGATACAAATCGGCCCCAGTTGGAAGAGCAACGGATTAGCAACCGAAGGGTTGCGAGTTCGAAACTCGGTTCATCCAAAGACAGTCGTGTACAAAGAGACCGGTGCACGTTAAATCTATCGTGGCCTCGATGTCCTCATCTGACCGTCCTTACGTTGGCGTGGTATGGAAGTTTGGTGAGTGGGGTGCCACCTCAGGTGTGATTCTCGTTATCTGACCGTGGTTCCAAATGATGGGCGTTGTCCTTGGATCTTTCCCATCGGGATTGATCTCGGACCATCGCCAATAGCCCGCTGTGTTGCTTCAGTGCGACTTTAATTAACTAACAAGATTTTTGTCATGCATTTTGACAAAAAATATGATATTGCAAATAAGAATTAACACCAATAACAGTATGTGAAAAGCTGTTGCATATTTTTTAGATAATTTTATTTGATTTAGAGGTATGAAATCCATTTCTGTGAATATTCATGCAATATCCATCATACATGGATTAAAATAAGATATGAAAAGTGAGTAACGACCACACTTTGCTATCAATTAATCCTCTACGGGATTTCGACGAAATTTCTTGTCCATCAAGATCTGACCAATTTTGCTAATGACGAGATATCTCGTCCATCAAGATCTAACCAATTTTATTAATGACGAGATACCTCGTCATCAAGATACTGCCAATTTTTTTGATGATGACGAGATCAAGATCTGGTCAGTTTTCTTCTAGTGACGAGATATCTCGTCCATCAAAATCTGGTATGTTATGCCAATGATGAGATATCCCGTCAAGACAATCAACCACCGGAAGATTAAGAAATCTTTATACAGATGCTATGGACGGGTCTGGCCAAACTCAAGAGAGTTCGGACATTAATCTTCCTTAACTTTCGCAGACGCGCATGAATAGCCCGTCCGAATCCCTTACCTAAAACCCTGTAGTATTTTACGGAAAAGACCGAAAATATAATTTAATTTAGAAAACTCGCATCATTGTTTAAAATAGAGAATGAGACCCGAATCGTATATGCTAGCCCATATTCTATGGATTTCGTGACACACTTATCCATTATAATGCACCAAGACAGCAATTTCTGAAACCAGAAACAAAATCATTGCATTTCAGAAGTCCGCTTGAAACAGCTTAAACTCTCAATGGAAAAAGAAAGAAATTTAACTTTCATTCTAAAACTTTTATGCCACGCTCATAAAGGAAACTTTAAAAAATTTTCTTTTCAGTTAGTTTTCATTGAAGAAATTAATGTGTCTCATACAAAAAGATCTACGGTTAAATTATACAAAAGAGCTTTGATTATCCGAAGTAATGGATCCAAGACCACCTCAGATAATGAGAAACTCGGATAATACGGATGTAGTAGCATAAAAAGACATGAAATACAGAAAAAAATTAATGTATTAATATATTTATAAAGACGGGTTTCAGAATAATTTGTACTTGGATTTGTGTTACAATATGTATTTATTGTGATAATTTTACGGATAAATCAGGACGCTAGTTACGAGTACTTTTTAAACTCTCTAGAAAAAGTCTTGAATGATCTGTTTCACTGCCACTTGCACACAAAAAATGCATCATTTTATCTTTTACATCAATGCATTTTAAACGGTATTTTACTTTTATATTGATGATGAGATCATACTTTTGAAAATACTTTTGTTACTTGCGCCACAAAACCCAGACCTACCAAGGGATCGCGGTTGCCCGATTCGAAGGGTAATGGAATAGCAACTGGAGAGTTGAGAGTTCTAAACTCGATCCAACCAAAGATCGTCGTGTAGGCGGCGGCTGGTGCACATTAAATCGTGGACTCAAATGTCCTCAGGTTGGCATGGTGTGGGAGTTGGGAGAATGAGGTGCCAGCTCAGGTGTTGACTTCGTCATCTGACCGTGATTCAAAATTACGAGGTGTTGTCCTCGGATCTTTACCTCAGGGTAGGATCCAGGACCATCTCCAATCGCCAGCTGTGTTGCTCCAGTGGGACGTTATTCAACTACCTACGCGAACCTAAGAACCATCTGCCCGTTAAACCAAAACAGTCAAGAACAAAGTGCCGACTCTACTACCTAGAAACTTTAATTTAAATCTTTAAAATCTCGGTATCCAATTCGTCTCGGATAACACGGACACTCGGAGCTCGGATAATCAAAGTTCTGTACTACGAAATAAAACTCGTAATACAAGCATTCGGGAAGCCGCGATTTGAAATTTAAGAGTCAAATCGTGAATTAATTATCTTCCAAACAGCCAAGCCTGATTAATCGAAGAAATTACAAACTTCAATCCCTCTTCTTCAATCGCATAATCCATCCGCCCATCAGAAAGACTTGGCAGACTCGCGAACGAAAATTTGAAAAGGAGTTTCGATTTATTAGAGTCCCAAATCATCTTTTACCTTTTGACAAAAGATCGATTATAGAGAATCGTTACCCGTCGATGCGATTCGGTATAAAAGTTCCCCTTATCCTCCGGTTCAGAAAGCCGTTTTCCGATTCTTTACAATCTCTTTGTTCCGAACAAAGACTCCGCGTATTATAATGTCATATATATATTTTTAAGCACGCCCTTTCCAAGGCTGTGTGTAAATGATAATCGCCAATCGCAGGAATCGGCGTTTCTAGCTTTTCGATCGATTTATTTAGTCATGTATCGCGCTTAATAAATCGATGTACTATATGGAGGTGGTGACGGGTATTTGGTAAAAAGGTATCCACACACATGAATAAAAAATGGTTGCAAACGGTGAAGTTTTTCTAACTAGAATAAATTTGTTTATTCCGATTTAACTCTGTGAGAGTCATGAAATGCAGTATGAGACAGAGGAAATATAAAAGTAGAGTGAACAATGGTAACCGTTTTATATGCCAAGGATCATGTGACCAAAACTAGTCATAACGTGACTAACAACTTTCGGCTGGAAGCTAACAAACATTCAGCATCTGATTGGTCCACGAAGACGCCCATCATCACATTCATCATCTGATTGGTCCTAGTGACATAGTAGTACCGTTTGGCGATATCGTCACTTTTGTCACCACTAATCAATCCTGGCTACGAAACAATCTCTCCCCAATTGTGCAAAATGTGCCGCATAAGAAATAATTGGACAGTATTTGATTAAACTTAATACTTTTGAGATCCAATTATGATAGGCTTTTTCGATACAGCTTTGATATAAAGACTTCGTGCTTTTTATGTCGCCAAGGGAAAATTTCTTAGAAAAAAAGTTTTAGGCTCGGCTGAAAATAATTTAAAAATTAACGAATTATAAAAAACAAAACCACACAACCAATTATTCTCACTACTACTTGCTAAGTATTTACTGAAATGAAAAATCTTTACTTTTTCTGAAATATTATTATAGAAGTTTGTCGAAGTTAAATAATTTATTAGTTTTAAATCTAATGGAATCAGGCTATATAATATGAATGTTATAAAAGATAACATTAATTCTACCAAACTAGAGTTATTTAGACGTACTAAAATAAAAAAAAGGTAATGATTTACAAAAATTAATAGAAAATATTCAAATCATCACAAGGTTGCCGTATTCTCAATAAAGTGAGAATACGGAGGTTTGTCTTTGCCTGGCACAACATGCTCAGAAAGCATGCCAAAAGCGTTGCCACAAAAAAGTCTTTATATCAAAGCTGCGCTGCTTTTTCTGTCAAGCTAAATGTAGGTGGCGGTAGTGTTTTTGCTGCGCAACGTTCCTCATGTACATATTCCGGACGTAACGTCAGTTCGATTGGTTTTTGCAAGTTTCCAATGGAATTTCAGCACGCTGCCAATGGAATAAGATAGCTATATTCCCACAATACAGCTTATAAACAAAAAGTGACTGTTAACACATTTTTCCCTTGAAAGCCCTCGGAGCTTTACCTTAGGGATTGATCCCGGAGCGTCGCCAATAGCCCGTTGTGTTCCACCAGTGTGACATTAATTAAAATATCTACCCTTGAAAGCAACTTCATTACATCGGATGGAAGATCTCACCCTCTATATTTGCAATTTCAAAACATCTCATGAATTTCTGAGGGTTGTCTAGTTCTGGTTGCCTAGGATCTCTTCCTAATCCTAGTTGCTCTTAGGATTGTCATTCAGCATTGTCGCAATTCTGATTGACACCTCTCAAAGGACAAACTTCATTCAGATGAAGGTTAACAGATTAGATTGAATTGTTGGTTTATTGCTGCATGTGCCAATTTTCCTTTAATATTTTCTGGGCGAATAGGATTTTGTTCGGACATTGTTTGGAGAAGAATTCGAAAAAATAACTGAAATATTTTAAACAATGAGATGGCCTTCAGGAATTTGCGCAAATTTGTTTTTAATTCAATATACGTATATCTGAACTTCGTTCATTTCATTCCCAAAAGAATTAAGGAACCAAACCGGATTATGCACAACGTTGTTGTTTCTTATTGTTCAAGGTCTAGCCCAAAAAAACGTGACTAAACCAAGTCCATGAGTCCAAACGCTTGAGGAAATCCAAAACGAGATTCTCAAATAGCCTCCTTAACCCTCCAAGTGGTTTCGACGAGATATCTCGTCCATCAAGGTCTGACCAATTTTGCTTATGATGAGGTAACTCGTCATCCAAGATAATGTAGATTTTTATGATGACGAGATCAAGATATAGTCAGTTTTCTTCTTTTAACGAGATATTTCGCCCATCACGATCTGGTCAGACACCTCGGGACAACCACCAGTTGGTTGAAACTACAACTCCGGAAAGATGACTTGCGCAGATCAGTTCGTCATAATATTTCAGATCTTCATGGCCCTGGATGAAGAGTTATCGAGTCGATGCGATGTCTAGAAAAAATACTAATTGGTCTCGGCCATTTAAAAGTATGCAATAATCTTGTATGCGTTAACACTCCAAGTGGTTTCAACGAGATATCTCGTCCATCAAGAAACCGTATTGGTAAAGGTGCAATAATTATACAGGGTGAGTCTAAATTGTTTTTACAAAATAAGAGGGGTGATAGTACCCATCCAGACGAGCAATAATTACCATGGAACATAGGGTCGCATTCCACTCTGAGAGGCAGAAAAGAGTAAAGTCGAAACGCGTCGAGCAAGAACAAGTCATCGCCTCTGACGCACACTTTTCCAGCACGGTCCGGCACTTCTTGAATGCCACATATCCCGCACGATGGATCGGACTGGCGGACCTGCGGCTTGGCCTCACCGGACCTCAACCCACTGGACTTTCTCTTCTGGGGCACATGAAATCTTTAGTGTACCATACGCCTGTGGACTCGGCTGAAGATCTCGTAGCGAGAATAGGTGTTGCCGCAGACAAAATGAACACAACACCAGGAATTTTCGAGAGTCAGTCATTCCTTCGCCGGTGTGAACTGTGCAACGACACGCGCCACTTTGAGCACTTGCTGTGAGTTTTTCAATCAATCAGATTGTGCAACTTTTGGTATAGTTCATTCGCTTTCCCAACACTGTTTTAAGTTCATGTTGAAATTCTAATTTGACTCTTTTCTGCCTCTCAGAGTGGAATGCGACCCTATGTTCCATGGTAATTATTGCTCGTCTGGATGGGTACTATCACCCCTCTTATTTTGTAAAAACAATTTAGACTCACCCTGTATATTGACAACCAATGAAAGTAATCACATGGAATTTGCATTGAAGATAATTGGACCACCGATCGTCTCACGTATTTTTCCCCACACCTAAAATTTAAATATGGATTAAAAACATTCTCGCATAAATATTTATGGAATTGAGCATACTGCTAAAGAAAAAAATGGAAACAATTTTTCGTGTTTTTTGTACCCTGTATAACTTTACAGAACATTTGGTTTGTATCTGGAATAGGGTGATACTTTATAACGTCGGCGTCGCCAAAATGGCAACCCAATAATCGAAAACTAACCATATTTCTATTTCAAAAATTGCACTTCAGGAAATGTGCAGTCGAATTTCATTTCTTTCCACGTTTATTCGTGACGAAATTCCAGGAACATGTGGTAACTCAAAATATCTTTTGAGCCATGAAATTATAGGACAAAACTAAATAAAAACAAGGAAAGATATTTTAAAGTTTTCATCTAACATAAAAAGTTCTAGAAAAAAGTGCTTCGAAAAACATTTTGATTTTATTAGTACTGATACGTATTCTGACACACGGTTTACCAAATTAAAATTAGCTCCTAAGTTTAACTTAACTGCTGTTCTTAACATTCCTCACAATGGAATTTTGACATTAAAGAATTCCATTAATCTAGAACCCGCTTCAATGCTCATATCAATACCTCTTGCATAGACTTGAGCACAAAGGGAGAAAGGGAAATGCAACATTCTAACAGACATTCAATTCGGAAACCGATGTTTAGAATTAAAATCACTACGATACTGAATTTGATTAAATGTGTGCCCACTTAAAATATCAACCGAGCCATAAAATTATAGGAATATACTCAATAAGAACAAGGGATTTCTCCAACATAAAAAAGTTCGAGATGAGAAAAAAGTGTTTCGGAAAAACATTGTCTAAATAAGTATTGATACACATTTTAATGTAATTCGACCCATCGGTCTAATGGTCAGGGTGCTAGATTCTGGGGGAGGGGTATTTCAATTAACGTCACACTGGAGCAACACAATGGGCTATTGGTGACGGTCCGGGATCAATCCCAAAGGGAAAGATCCGAGGACAACACCACGTAATTTTGAACCATGGTCAGATGACGAGGCAACACCTGAGCTGGCACCCCACTCTCCAAACTTCCAGCTAGATTCTGGATCGAAAGATTCTAGGTTCGAATCCGGGGTAAGGCATGGATGTTTGTTATGTTTGGATATGTGCCCTTTCTATAAACGGGTGGTTCACAAATACAGTTTTGTAGAGGTATAATGGAAATGTTGAAAGACAATTTAATCACCCATAATTTGCTCCTCCATACCAATACCTCTTAGTCTCATTTTTGGCTACAAAGTGAAATGAGAAAAAGACAGAAAATGCAACATTCTCAGACATAAAACGGAACGGTACAGAATTAAAATCTCTGCGATACACTTTGATTTAATAAGTGTCGATACATATTTTAATACACGATTTAATAAACTGAAACTGGTTCCTAAATTTAACTGAACTACACAACAGAACTTTGGTTTCAGAATCCTATTAATCTGGAAGCCACTTTAATGCTCATATAAATACCTCTTACGCCGACTTAAGCACAAAGGAAGAAAGGAAAATGTAACGTTCTCGGAGACATAAAATTCGTAAAACCCAACCGAATTAAAATCTCTACGTTACTGGATCTGATGAATTATACGGGGTGACCTGATTCCGCCTATAAAAGATAACATTTTCACTATTTTCGTGAAAAAAGGGACAGAAGAAAAAGGGTGGAAATTCAATGAATTCGGAAGTGGAAAAGAATTTATGGCACATAAAGCGCCATACCGTTGGGCCGATTGCCAGAAAATCAGAATAACGGCTTCCCCCAGCTACTATCAGATACGGCCATCTAACTGTATTGCAGTCAGTCCTCGATCATTACCTCACATGACGTCGCGCGTGCTGTTTTTCCTTCCATCTCTTCTTTTATAGTCGTGTCTACTTTTTTGTTCAATTATTTTCCGTTCATTTTTGCCATCAACAAAACACAGGTTCATGTCTTCCTCTTCCCTTAATGATCTGCTAACCTGTTTCTCACTCACTATTTTCCATGTTTCGAATAAAAATCAATCGAGAATTCGAAAGAAAGTGTTGTAGTTTTTATAACCAGCTCGGTGGAACGCAGCAATTTGAAAACTGTCTGGCTTCGTGAGTGGTTGAGAAATTTCCTATTGTATCAAACAAGAATTGTCCTGGGCAGTGATTTCTCGCCAAATGCTAGCTTGCCAACCTTGAATCGCCAAAGCACAGAATCATACTTTTTATTTCATTTCCCATCCGTATTCTTGTCATCTGCCCATGGTTCAAAATTACGTGGTGTTGTCCTCGATTCTTTCCCTTTGGGATTGATCTCGGACAGTCGCCAATAGCCCGCTGTGTTGCTCCAGAGTGACGTTAATTAAAATACCCATCCGTATTCTTCACTTCATTCATACTATGCGGATCACAAATGAATTTTATTAAATGGCTGCTTTGGCGATTCAAGATTGGCAAGCTAGCGGTTGGCGACAAATCATTCCCCAGGACAATTCCTCATTCGGTAATATAGGAAATTTCTCAACCGTTCACGAAGCCAGACAATTTTCACCTCGCTGCGTTCCACGAGATGGTATTTTCATTTTCTTTGCCATGCCCTCCACTTACCGATATTTTAAATTGAGAAGTAGTGATCTATCAATGCCAACTTTAAATTCCGTCTTAACCTAGTTCATTGAGAGAAAAGGAAACCACTTCCTGATTTATAATGAAATGGAAGATTTTTGCGATGTAAAGCAGCGCCAATTGTCAGAAAGGAAAATCGCATAAAAGTAATTCTTAAAATAAATTTTTTTAAAGTACCAAATTAGCGACAATTAAGCCCAATTAGGCTTCATGGAAGCAATTCTAAATAGAAAAGGTAATCCTGCTCTCTGCGATTGTTATGTGCTTGGCAGCAACTCGAATTTGGGGTAACCGATCTGGCTATATTTCACGCAAAATTGACGCTAAATGTATGTAAAATGAGCAATTAAACTTTTTTTGTAAGTGTTTCAGGAGAAAATTTATATGTAAAAAATTATTTTTTCCTTTGAAAAGAAAATTTCATGGCACTGGATTTCGGTACATTAAACCATTTTGTTCATGTAAAATAAAAAATAATTGTTCGAATGCTACTATAATGTTTTTATTTTTCAAATACACGACCACTGACTTCTTCGGCAGTAACAAGAGACGAAATGGCGGCTATTTGTGAGACGCGCTCAGGTAGTCCAATGTTAACAAGGACAATTACCAACATCCATGTCCTTAGATTCGAACTAGGGACCTACTGGGAAGAAGGTAAACGCTATGACTACTATACCAGGTAGGTGCCTCCTTAACCCCCTGAAGGATTCATACATTTATCCGTTCTGCAACCTGCAGTATTCCCTGAATGACTTACAACTAGTTTCGACCTTCTTGGCCAATAGAATCTTCCAAGGATTCATTCAACCAATAGATGTGGTTATTTGTGTGTAGTGGGGTATAGAATCGGAAATCTCTTAACACTCAGAAGGTTAATATATAAATCGGCATAACAAGTTGAAACAGCTCCGATTACTAGCCACTTAAAACTATATCAAGTTTATAAAAGTTCTGAAATTTTACCAAAATAACCTCCTAAAGTATACAATAAAAAATTCCCAACTTATTTACTGCTTAATTTTTCATTCTTCCCAGTTTCAAGAGTACGAACTTCAGCTGAATTTAAGAAAAAAGAATCTACTTCACATTCGATTTCCAGAAGATCGGAGAAGCTTAATTCCTCAGATCCACACTTAAAATAAAATCGGCATGCCATTTTTACGCAAGTGCGTCATTACCTGATTGAACTCGAAATAGACCTGGCTCTTGAATCGATATGCACTCCAAACTTTTTTTCCCGTCTTCTTCGCAGTCATAAACTTTAGACGAGTACCTCTAACTGGCCCCGAAAAACGCATCGAAATTGAGTTTTAATAATTTAATAGCCCACAGAGGGAGAAATGTTTGCAGACCGAATCCCCACGTTTTAATAAGGATTTTTCAACTGCTTCCGTCGTTTTAAGCGAAAATAATTGCTCTTATTGTGGGGTAGAGGGGAAGTGAGGTTTATACCCGCGTTGCTTCTCTTTCCCGATGCTACGCCGGGGCCAACTTCAAAAGTTCTGGATTTCGGGGCTCCAGTGGGAGTACTTGATTCACGACCATGCGAAAGTTTTTAATTAAAGTAATTCCTTCACTCTAATGACCGTGGCATTTTATGGAGATTTCGTGCTTTACCCGGAATTGATTAGTCTATGTCTAAAAGGGAGGCAGTAAACTTTGGAGGTTTATATCGCAACCGAAGAGAGGGTGGGATGCAAAACCTTAAATTTTGTCGCAGGTCTTTTTTTATATAGCTGTTTCCGAAATAGCTGTTGTCCTGGTTGAGGCCAAGAGGCGTCCACAAAAATCCGTAAGCGCCAGATAAATAAATTGTAGCGAATCCGGAGAGCAGATACGGCCCACCAAATATTTTTATCTAGTCCGTAGATACGGTCCTCCAAATATTTTTTTATCAGGACCGTAGATACGGCCCTCCAAATATTTTTATCGGCTCCGTAAATACGGATCTCTGAAAATATTACTCTAATATGTAAATATATAGCTGTTGTCTTCGGGTTGGAATCAGAGGGCTTCCACAAATTCGTACGCATAAGATAATAAAAGGTAGGTAGGTAGGTAGTTCAATTAACAACGGGCTATTAGCGACGGTCTGGGATAAAACCTTAAGGGAAAGACCCCAGTGCACTTCGTAATTTTGAACCGCAAGTCAGATGACGGAGTCAACACCTGAGTTGGCACCCTACTCTCCAAACTTCCACAACAAGCCAACGTGAGGATATTTGAGGCCGCGACAGATTTAACGTGCACTAGTTCCTACGTACAAGTCGGTCTTTGGTTGAATAGAGTTACGTAAGATAAAAAAAGATTTGTAGCGAATAGGTTCACCCGGCCGCAGATAAGATAAGGTCCTTCGGTTAGGTTTACCCGAGGTCCGAGGATCAGATACGGCCCTCTAAATATTTTGCATCAGGCCTGCAGACCGGATATGGCAATCGAAACATTTTTATCAGTCCCGCAGACCAAATACGGCCGTCAGGATAGGTTTACCCAGCTCAGACCAGATGCGGCCTTCTGGACAGGTCTTCCCGTCCTGTAGACCAGATACGGTTTTCAGAATATGTTTAACCTAGTCGCACACGAGATGAGGCCTCCGAATAGGTTTAACCGTCCAGTAGACCAGATACGGCCTCCGGAAAATTTAACCCAGTCTTCAGATAAGGTCCTCTAGATATTTTTAATTAAACCCGCAGGCGAGGTATGGCGTTATTTCGTAAATATTTCCATTTAAATTTGCGTAAGCCAATTTTAATATATTCTTGCTTTTTTTTCTTTATCTGGAGGTTTATTTTCGTGTCAACGAAATAATTTAAATAAATTTTTCTAAAATTAAAGCTTCTAATCCGATTAGATTATTTGGTTCGATATTAATCAATCAACTTGTTTTCTTCCAAGTTCGATAATTTGGTTACGAACTCTATGTCCTCAGGATCTATGTGCGATAAGACTATTATCAATTATACCTGAAACTAAACATGCCACACCCTCGGCAATTTACGTAACTGTTGGACGTGCAATAGGAAACTGGTACACATGCAGTTTTTACAATCATAACATGGTAGCACTTAAATGCAAGGTTAAGAGCAAGTGATTGTTTTCATACTGTGCCGGAGACAACGAAATGCCCAGTAAAAACATCGGAATATATTTTCCATGGTCGAATAATTATATGGATTGTTTCCCAATTATAATTAGAAATCAGCCTATATAATTATTCTTAAAAAGTCAAGGGAGAAGTATGAGGACAGAAACTACATGAGATTTTCTAATAAAACACAACGCCCAATGATGACCGCTATATATTCCAACAGGTCGAGATAACGACACCAGACAGCAGAAACTATTCCAAACCAAGTGCACAAGAAAAAAGATAAGGCGATATAACTGTTGCCAGGCAACAAGACTAAAAGATGAAATTTCCCCAACGGCTAACACGCTGTGTCCCACCTGCCATTTACAAGATAAACAACTTTAGTAAAAGAATAAAGAAAATACACAATTAAAATAGAATTATAATGGGTTTTAATTTAAATTATCAATTTCGAAACATAAATCACACCAAACCAAGTCTGGTGGTTGTCTCGACGAGGTATCTCGTCATTAGCAAAATAGACCAGATCTGAATAAAGGACATATAGCATCATTAGAAATAAACTGACCAGATCTTGATCTCGTCATCGTCAAATAATCAGCAATATCTTGATAGACGAAATATATCGTCTTTAAGCAAAATTGGTCAGATCTTGATGGATGAGATATATCGTCATTGGCAAAACTGGTCGGATCTTGATGGGCGAGAAATCTTGTCGAAACCACTTAAGAGTCTTAAGGTAAGATGAGATTTTTGCAATACTCCAAACTGTAAAGAGCATTTAAAAGGTAGGCATGTAGGTATTTAATTAACGTCGCACTGGAGCAACACAACGGGCTATTGGCGACGGTCCGGGATCAATTCCCCAAGGGAAAGATCCGAGGACATCACCACGTAATTTTGAACCACGGTCAGTTGACGAGAGCATTTAAAAGAGCGATGGATTGGCTGAAGGCAATCACACAAACACAGAGATGAATTTTACCCCACATCCCGTGTTCGATAAGCATCTGCCACTTATTTCAAATTAAGAATCGCAAAAACGAGTTCACAATTAAGAAAAAATCACCCACAAGTGTTTTAATTTTAATTATAAATTTAAACGGAAATCAAGAAATGCATTCTAAGTTAAGATGCAGATAGATAAGTACAATACATTTTTTATCATCACATGGAAAAACAAATCGGTAGGAATATTTTCTGATTAAAAAGTTCATGGATTTTTCTCGTGCTTTTGCAGACCTAGGTTAATAATACTATTTAAGTGATTATTTCTAACCTATTTTTCAAAAAGGCATCATACAAGCTGAACTGTACAGATGATAAATAACTGAAAGAAAACAAAGAATTCCAGGTGCAAATTTATCATTAGACTTTGATGTCAGGTAATGTCTCGCAATTTTTATTTTATTTTAAACATTTTATAGTTTCTAATTTCGGTAATAGTTTTATAGAACCTTATAGAGACTTTCAGCCAATCCTCAAACATCTAACGATGTTTACTATTTCTTTCGTGCCGGGAAAAAGGGGTTAAGTCTGACTTTTGATGGGTCCAAAGAAGTCAAGTACATCATAATTTAAAAAATAATATATGCTTAAAATCAAAACTAAATTAATCTACGAATCTAAAATACAATTATTGGTATCATAGCATGCTTCTTTTTCTTCCTGAATATTTGTGAGAAAGATAAATTTTCAAATTAAGATTCTGAGAAGTAGAAATTTTGACTTAACCCCTTTTACCCTAACACGTAAGAGTTCATATAATATTGATTATTATTTTATTATTCTTTTCCGCTACTGTTAAATTTTCTTCTTTCGAATATTTAATTATTTCTACGCGTCACATTTTTCTGAAGGCATGATGGAACTTAATGCTTAGAAAACGCAGTACTTTTGAAGTTCCTACGCATATAAAAGAAAAAGGATATCAGGGGAAACCGTAATTACACGCGCGACAAATAATTGCGGTACCCAAATGCAATAACAATTAAAAAAAAGCGAGTATCGAAGCATTTTCAATTATTCTTTCATCAGCTCTTGTAGGGGCTGTGGATACCTTTAGGGCATCGGTTATCATCCCAGCTATTTCATCCGCAGACAACAAATAAGATCGTAGACTGCGATAAAACCCTTTATCTAGGATCACGTTAGCCAGGCATAATTGATATATTTACCAAGCCTGAGGCTGCGTGGACAACAGCGGTGTGAAGAAGCTCCAGACTTATCACCAAAGCCATGAAAAGTAAAGTGAGCAGAATAACATCCACCACGACAAATTAACCCCATCCTGGTGGTTGTCTTCAGGAAATATCTCGTCATGAGAAGAAACCTGACGAGATCTTGATGGACGAGATATCTCGTCATTAGAAGAAAACTGACCAGATCTTGATAGGCGCGATATATCGTCATAAAAAGAAAACTGACTAGATCTTGATGTGGTGGTATTAAAAAATATCTCGATGACGAAGTACCTCGTCATTAGCAAAATTGGACAGAACATTGGGCAGATATATCTCGTCGCCCAGATAATGTCGATATTTTTAATATTATACAAGATCTCGTCAGTTTTTCATCAAATCGAGTACAGTGGTAAAGATTTAATTCTGTGCGGTCGCGGTTTTACGAATTTTATGTTTGAGAATGTTACATTTTCATTCTGCCTTTGTGCTTAACCGTCCAAGTGGCTTGGACGAGATATCTCGTCCATCAAGATCTGAACAATTTTTCAAATGACGAGATAGCTCGTCATCACGATATTGCCGATTTTTCGATGATGACGAGATCAAGACCTGGTTTTTTCAAAGGACGAAATATCTCGTCCATCAAGATCTGGTCAGTTTTGCTAATGGTGAGGCACCTCGTTGAGACAACCAAGAGGATTAATGTCGTAATATTTACCTCCGTAAGTTTTTTTCTTGGTATCAAAACGGTTCAGTTTTCTGGTTGGTTGATTGAGTTTTATGGCTGAGAGCAAGGGTTATATTTGGTCAAGTTGCGCCAAACACAGGATAGACAACGTCAAGTAATGGACATACACACACTATGAAAGATTTTTCGGGTTATGAGGTCAATACTTTGAAATCCTAAATGTGTAATCGACAAGTTCTTTACCACACTTGTTAAATTTTTACCCCAATGCCAACTTGGATGGATCGTATGACCCTTCCAGCACTAATTGATGAGAACGTGGCAGTTTCTGCATAAAGATGCTGCTGAAAAATGACTCTCCGAGACACTGTGAGGGCCTTCCTTGAAGATTTTGAGGTAGCTGGCAGCATTACTTATTTTGAAAAAACCTGGAATTTTAAAGAAGTCAACCCGACCTCGGCACTTACGAGACCTGAACTTTCGTAACCAAACACTGATAATTATTTTCATAATTTAATATTTTTTTATTTAAAAAAATATTAGACGCTAGAGTGAGTTATTTTCGTGTACAATCGATGCTATTTTTGACTATTCAATTGTTAAAAAACAAAGTAAGAATTACTTTGAAATCCTAATCTGCCAGATTTTTTTTTGGCTGAAAAAATTGAAAGAATGGATGTAAAAATTTCCCATCCGGCCCGCATTGTACTTTGAATATCTCAATGTGGTACCCCGCTCAGCAAGTTTGGGGACCCTTGCCTTAGAATGCTGGCTCTAACAGTTAACAACAATGCGTTGTTCTAACAGTTAACAACAATGTGTTGTTCTAACTGTTAACAACACTGTGTTGGCTCTAACAGTTAAAAACAATGTTGGCTCTAACAGTTAAAAACAATGTTGGCTCTAACAGTTCACATACATTACTTTGTAAACTACCGGCATCTCGAGATACATTAATCACCAACTTCATTTCATATGCAAAGAAAGGCAGACAACTCGGAAGATTCACAGCAAAATTTCCAATTAGGAAAATTTAATTAGCAGAAGAAATCACAACCGAAAACGTGCTTTAATAGCTGCTGTTTTCAATGAGCCTCACTAAGGACATCTACCTTGCATCTTGTCCAGCCCCTAATTATTGAATACGCGTATAATAAGCGCAATCAAAAGAAAGAAAGAGATGAATCATAGAACAAGTGGCCGGGCAACAGAAGCTTTAAGAGGTGTACATAATAACCCGAACCGCACGCAATTATTCTCCACTGTCTCTTACAAGCAGCCCTTCCTCACAAAAAGCGTCGATCTCCAACAGATTTCGTGGCCAATTGCAGCCAGCAAAAGCGACAATGGAAAGCAACTCTTGCACGATCGGCCAATTGGAACGGTAAGTACAGCTTTCATATCTTCTTTTAACAACCAGTTTTCCATTTCCTACAGAGGTATGGGTTTTTCTGTGGGAGGGGGGAGTGGTATTGTTTTGTTTTTATTACAAAGCGAAAACAAAGAAAAGTATCAACAATCCCGTAAAAAACGGAAGATTTGAAGACAAACGCATCTGCGTGCGAAACGGGCGTTCTATTTTTTTCCATCTGCCATCAAAAAAAGCGAAATGATAGAGAACTGTAAGCTACCAATCAAGATAAGTCAGAATAGTTACAAGGAAAGGGTTGTACATTCTCTGGTGAACAAGATTGCTGAAGGTTCATAGAATTTTGTATAATTGAGATCAGACCAAGTGGGATTGGAATGTCAGATGCGAATCAGAATTTTTTACGCATTTGTTCCGTGGCTACTATATTTTATTTGGACAGACATCCAGATGTTAAGTTCCACATGTTGACAAAAGACTATCACAGTCAAAGCACTTGTGAAATAGTAGCTTTTAGTAGCATAAATCCTTAAAAATAGCAAAATAAATCTAATCATAAAGCTTTTTCAGTAGTAGTTTTAGTCGCCCCAAAAAAGGAGGCCTTCTGGGAGCAGTGGGGGCAGTCGTGCGGGTAAGTGGGTATGCCCACTATGCTAGCAACCTTCGAGTTGCAGGCGGCGCAGGTTCGACTCCTATCAGGTGCATTCCTCCCTGGGTGTATGTGTGTCTTTCATTATGTGTGTCTATTACTTGATATTGTATGTCGTGCCAGGCACCGCAAGGCCAAATATGACCCTTGCGAAATAAAACTCCAAAACAAACCAAACCTAAGAGGAAGGTCTTCCAAAAACTGTGTGGAGTAGAAGTAGGAAGAAGTGTTTGGCCTAGCTTTGGCGCTTTTAGCTCACACTTTAAATAGAAAAATACACACAATAAGCTCTTCAACACGGATGCCTCATTGAAACGATCAGAATGTTTATATTATCTAAACATTTTTGATACACCATTGGAGCCATTGACCTTATAATGAAATAGATAGAGCATGTGCCCGCAGCTTCATATTTCTTCCAGTTGCTCGGTTTGAAGATCGGTTGAGAGGAAAAGTATGAATCCTAAATTATTGATTGGTTAAAGCGATTATCCACCGTTATCAAAAACAATAGTCTGCGATTCGACAGCCAATCCGCTAAGCGATACGTATGTCCACGTGATTTGCCCTTCAGAGATCTTAGGACAGCGACTCCGCCCAAATGCTTCGTCTATTTCACTAGAAGGTCGATGATTGGAGGGAAGTAGGTCATAAAATCACTTCCCCCAATGATGAAACTGAAGGCACAAACTCGTGACTGAAACAACAATTCATGCTATTGGTTCATCTGACCATGGTTCAAAATTAATCCTCGGATCTTTCCCTTCGGGTTTGATCCCAGACAGTCGCCAATAGCCCGTTGTGTTGCTCTAGTGCGACGTTGATTCGAATACCTACCATCATGCTATTGGTTAAAAGGGGGGTAATTTCCGTTGACCTATAATGAATTTTTCAAAAATTCGCCCAGTTTCACAAAGTTGCCAATAAGAATTTGAAAATAGAAGCTTCAGAGACGATTTTGCTAAAAAAAAAAGATACTCCAAGTCGCAAGGGTTGCGAAATATTAGCAAAAGTCGCCTGATAAGATGGCCTCAAATATCATCATGTTGGCGTGGTGTTGAAGTTTGGAGAGTGGGGTGCTAGCACAGGTGTTGACTTCGTCATCTGACAGTGGTTCAAAATTATGAGGTGCTGTCCTCGGATCTCTCGTTTCGGGATTGATCCTGGACAGTCGCCAATAGCCCGTTGTGTTGCTCCAGTGCGATGTTAATTCAACTACTCCCCTCAAACACTGTGCCCATTACAAGCATAGATGAGATATAAAGCTAGAGTGCGTAATGATAACCTTCTTACGTCGTCGTTTTGGCGACGTTTGATCCAATTGGCGTTGACCAATCAATTATGATATATCAATTCCGAAATTATTTGTAATAATAATTCGAAAAACCCAGTCAACTGACGTCACATCCGGAAAAAGGACAGAAAGCGCGTTTTACAACAAAAACACTACCGCCATTTTCATTTAGCTTGACAGAAAGCCTCAAGCCCATGTAGCGATCAACCAAATCTTAATCTAACTTAAAGATTTTTCTTGTAAAATGAAATAAAGGAAGCGTCCTTTTTTTAGCTAAGCGCCAATCTAAGTACATAAACAAACAACCGCCACATCTGCAAACGGCAGATTTTTCAAGTCAGCGTAACGTGACATTCATTCATCGCTATTTTTACATTCCGTCCAAAGGCATGCGTAGATGCCTACGGTGAACAGTGCGCAGTTTTATATATATTTATAAAACCTGACGAATGATTCCCGCGAAAAGGACACGAATTCCCACCCATATAATACCGGCGTGATTGCTCGACCTTCCCCGTCGTTTGAATGGGTAATGGGCACGGAACGACGCCAACAGGACCAACGAAAAACAATGACACCACGACGAGAAAAAGCCACAACCATTTAACCCCTTCTTCTCTCTCGTTTCCCGTAAAAAACATCCACACGGAGCCGTTACCTTGACTATCGCGCCAGCCACATCTCGCGGTGTTCTTCGTGTCCGTTGCTGTCTCCGAACGCACCATTCGGCGATGTTTATTGGATTAATAAATAACCGCAAACCGCGTTGTAATTCTAGCCTACCGGAGTGCTTGATTAGCCGCGGGCCAAGTGCAAAAACAACACCGAGGGACGCCGATTATTGTATTCTTATGTGGCATTGTCTTTCGGTCGGTATTATGCATGCACGCCATTCGGATGTGCACGAAACGCCAACCATTGGACAGGTAGCGGTCCAATTGGAAAACGTCGAACGGGATATTTTTCGAATTCCGTTGATGGATTGCCTGATTGTAGTGGATAGAGACCGCCTTCTTTTTTTCCACCAAAAAAGGGAAACCATGTGGGAAAGCGACATTTATAGGAAGCTCCAAGGAGGAAGTGGTGTTTTTCTTGTGTTGGCACTGATCGTGTGTGTATATATTTATGCATATGGATGAGGACGAGTTTTGTTTTAAGGACGATAGGCGTAACGCTTTTGACTGCGGAAATAGGAATTTAATAATGGTCTTGTTGGCGATGCAGGTTTTATTTACTGCGTTTTCGCGACCGTAGATGATTTCTGTTTGTCTTTTTCACACCGTCGGAGTACTTGGATTTGATTTGTGATTGTTCGGATTTTGTTGACGGAAATGAAGTGTTTTTGTTTCACGAAGGTTGTTCGTAAAATATGCACCGTAAAACATGCACCGGCGGGGTCTTAAATACTGTTGTTGCCAGGATTTTTTTTTTGTACAGGAGTATGTTCATAATATTAAAACATTTTATTTGTTTCAATGGAATGTAGTGGTAGTTGAATTAAAGTCGCACTAGAAAAACACAACGGGCTATTGGCGATGGTACGGGATCAATCCCGAAGGTCCGGGATCAATCCGAGGACAACACCTCGTAATTTTGAAACACCGTCAGAAGACGAGGTCAACACTTGAGCTAGCATCCCACTCATCAAACTTCCAAACCATGCGACAGTGAGGATACTTGAGGCCACGACAGATTTAACGTGTTCCAGTGTTGACCTCCAAAGTGTTGCGAGTTCGAATCGGCAACCAACACGTTGGTAGAGTCGCGGACCAACACCTAAGCAGGCACCTACTCTCCAAACTTCCACATCACGCCAACGTGAGTACATTTATGGCCATAACTCGCAAACCACCGGTTGCTAATCCGCTACTCTATGGCCCTCGGCTTTTTCAGGAAAAATTACTGTTCAGCGATTTAAAAAGTATTTAGAGCATTTATTGTGTGGTACAGAACAATACCTTTTTTCTTACCCACTGAGTTCTATAAAATCTTTACTCCTTTTTTTTCAAATTTAAATGAAAACTTGGGTATCGCAGAAAAGTGAAGTTTACTCAGAGCAGTCACGTTTACTCAGAACAGTCAAGTTTACTCAGTGAGCAAGTCAATAATTCCTGTTTTGTCTGGAAACAAAGAAAAACTTCCAGACAATAAGTGCCACAATCAAACAAATACTATTATACATTGTCTAATTGTTTAGTAAATATTTTTTCCATAAACAATTTTTTCAAGGTAAATTTTATTCTCATTGGATTATTTTGACGACTTATTAGACATAGGTATCGCAGAAAAGTGAAGTTTACTCAGATACTATGTCTAATAAGTCGTCAAAATAATCCAATGAGAATAAAATTTGCCTTGAAAAAATTGTTTATGGAAAAAATATTTACTAAAAAAATTAGACAATGTATAATAGTATTTGTTTGATTGTGGCACTTATTGTCTGGAGATTTTTCTTTGTTTCCAGACAAAACAGGAATTCTTGACTTGCTGACTGAGTAAACTTGACTGTTCTGAGTAAACGTGACTGCTCTGAGTAAACTTCACTTTTCTGCGATACCTATGTCTAATAAGTCGTCAAAATAATCCAATGAGAATAAAATTTACCTTGAAAAAATTGTTTATGGAAAAAATATTTACTAAACAATTAGACAATGTATAATAGTATTTGTTTGATTGTGGCATTTATTGTCTGGAGATTTTTCTTTGTTTCCAGACAAAACAGGAATTCTTGACTTGCTTTAATCCTCTGAGCGTCATGGTTTCCGAGTAGTGTAACATTGCATTTTCTCTACAACATGCATGACTATAACTACATATATTGGTTGAAAGATTCCCATTGAAGATTACATTGGTCAAAGTGGTCAAAACTAGTTAGAAGTTATGCAGGGAAGGCTACAGTTTGCAGAACAGATATATGAGTGTGAGCTACTCAGTTTAAAATGTTAATGAAGGAACGTAAGTACATAGTCTTCAATTATGTCTCTGGAGTATACTCTCTTCACCGAATCTTTGCAATTCAAAAAAGTCAATAACACTTTCAGACTTTTTTAATCCATATTTTTAAAGAACATTTTTATGGATATACAAATACAAATACCATATAATGTCACTTAAATTTAGTCACTTTTCTTTGGTGTACAACAACAATGGTAGGCTTTGTCTATTTAGATTTCGTCTCTGCTGACTCGCATAAAGGTTTCGGTTTGCCGCTGTGCAGTTATTCATCATACGACACATGGACTAATTGGGACTGAATCCTATTAGGGAACAAAGGGAGCAAGTGTCAGAGCAAGGACCACCCGCAGTGGAGGATGAGGCGAAAAGGACATGTTCTGGGAAAGTGTGACGATTAGAATCCCGGGAGTGAATCTGTAATGGAGGACATGCTGACGGAACTATGAAAACAACTCGTCTTCTTAACCCTCTGAGTGGTTCACTCATAATTCCAACTGCAGTCTTCCCTGTATTACTTCTAACCAGTTTGACTTCCTTGACCAATAAAATCTTTCCAAATTATTCTATTCTGAGGAAAGGACTAATAGAAGTTTTCCAAACCATCTCATTCTAAGGAAGCGATCGATACAATCTTTCCATTTTTCTCTATCGATAGAATTTATCGATTTTATTCAAAGGAAAGGACACAGAATCCCTCAAAGGAATCTCCAAAGGAAGCGTCGGTATAATTTTTCTAAACGATTCTATTGGAAGGAAAGGACAAATAGAAAGAATCCTTCCAAAGGATTCCATTCTAAGGAGGAGATCGATAGAATCTTTTTAAAAGATTCCATCGAATCTTCCTTCTCGAATAGAATCTTTTTAAAAGATTCTATTCGAGAAGGAAGATTAAAATAGAATTCTTCAAAAGGATTCTATTATAAGGAAAAGACCAATATAATCCTTCCAAAGGACTCTTATTCTAAGGAAATAACCAATAGAATAAACTTCTAACAATAACCTTCCCAAGAATTCTATTTTAAAAGAAAAGGGTCAATATAATCATTCAAAAGGGTTCTATTATAAGAAAAGGACCAATAGAATTTTTCTAAAGGTTGATAACAATAGCTGTCGATATTTAGTCAATATGTATTGCGGGATAAAAAACAGTAATACGCTTCTTTGAAATAAATCTCGTGAAGCTCAGAGAGTTAAATGGAGGCGAACACTCCTCTGCACCAGCGCAATGAAGGCCATCACATGGAGAAGTTTCCAAGCAGTTCACTCGGTGGGTCCCATCACAGTGTGAAGATCACCGTTCGGTGGGTCCCATCACCGTGAAACGAGACTCACTTTCCAAGCTTATGGAAACAGGCATTAAACATTACCAACCGACCATGGAGACATATCACACAGCCTTTCTACACAAACTGTGGTGGCGCCAAAAGATCGCCGCATTCTCCATCCAAAGAGGACAATCACAGATTTAAGGACGCTTGGTGTGGTCACCTACTGCTCTAGGGTGGGTAGTCTTTTGTCTGGGGGTCAGGTAGAAACTTCCTCCGCCTTCATTCCGACTGGTTTGTTCACATTTAAAATCTCTGAAACACCATTGTTAATTTTACAGTTAAGACCTTTAGGTTAGACGAGTGAGATAAAGGTAACCTTTTTTATGTGCCCAGGATCATGTGATCAAAACTAGTCCTAACGTGACCCTTAGACTACCTTCATCTGCATGGTGGAAATAAACATTCATCACGGGACGGGAAAAGACTTCCATCCATTGATTCATCATCTGATTAGTCCGCGCGACATTGCAGTACGCTTTGGCGATTTCACCACTTTTGTCGCCTCTGCAAAAATGCGAATTCGCACATCTACCCTGTCATAATGTTATATCGCCAAAGGAGGCAATGAGTTGCCAAATCGGCCAACCAAGTCAATTTTTCAGAGATCAGTCACGTGACTAAGGGATTTATGTTATGTCGAAAAGCGGAGGTTTATGTGAAAATCAGATATGTAGCTCATGGCACCTTCAATTTCTTTCGAGAATGGTATATGCACAGTAAAAAAAACTTGACCATCACAAAAATCAACGCCTTATTTGTATCTGATGTACATAATTTTGACAGAATTGAAAATTCAAGGCTATATTGAAAACAGAATCTTCGAAGTTGTCTAACTGAGTTGGTTGAACTTTACGATAAGTAAAACTCACTTTAGCAATCGAAAAGCGGTAGAAAAAATTGAATGCTCCAAATGAAATTACCAAGCCACTAAACAATTTTAACAAAAAACGGTGTAGACAGCATTGAAATTTTACAGAAAAGAAGATAACACTTAAAACGTGGAAAAGCACGTTGACTCGATGTATTAATTGAATTCCTTTATCAGAACGAGAAATATACCAAAATGTTTCAAGTTTCAAATGAAGTTATGGTCAAAAGACAGAAATCACAACGTGAGTTAACCTCAAGTGCACTAGAGACCAGTCACAATGATCCAATCAACTTTTAAGAGTAACGTTATACTGTGTTTACGATTAAAACGATTTGTAAAAAAAAATCTTATCAATTTTTTAAAATATGCAGATCAGGAAGTGTGTCGGTTATCAATAAGGTCAAGCTGAGTACACGAGTATCCTAAATTTAAGTTCAGAGAAATAAGCTCATTTTAAAATTTAAAGTTTTGAAAAGTTCGTTTTGAAATCAGAACGCTTCATACGCTTTGATTTGAAGAAGTGATCGTGAATTCACATTTTCTGTAAAACAGACATTGAACTAAACTGGTAGCATAGTAATAGTTATCAGTATTCGTATTAGCTAATCTTATCTTACTAGCAGACCTAGCATCTGTCCTAATTGCTTAATTGTTCATTAATTGCCATTTCAAACCTTATATGAATCCATTTACGTTGATTATATGCATCGATATGCAAAATTTCATACCTCCAAATGAAATTAAATTTATCATAAATATAAAGCAGCATTTCTTTTCATTCCAGTTGGTCTTATGCTTATTTCGGGCCGCGGTAGCCCGAAGAGTACCAGACTAGCAACCGGAGAGTTGCGAGTTCGAATCCAACCAAAGATCATCGTGTACAAAGGGTGATGGTGCACGTTAAATATGTCGTGGACTCAAGATGTCCTCACGTTGGTGTGGTGTGGAAGTTTGGAGAGTGGGGTGCCACCTCAGGTGTGACTCTGACTGTGGTTCAAAATTACGTGGTGTTGTCCTCGGATCTTTCCCTTCGGGGGTTGATCCCGGACCGTCGCCAATAGCCTGTTGTCTTGCTCCAGTGCGACATTAATTCAAAATACCTACCTACCTTATGCCTATTTCTAATAAAGTTATACGACAAAAAGTACAGTCATGTTACAATTAGCTTCTGAACATCCACTTCAATTACGATCTATTCACCCGATTAGTTTAACATTTAAACCTATTTTCTTTTCTACGCTGATTTCTATCTTCCAGATTTCTCATTGCCGTTTTCCATAGGACTGCTGGATAATTTCATTCGTGCGGCGAGTTCTTCGGTAGAGTTTTAGCAATATTATGTAGCTCAAATCAAGCATTTAAGCGGTAAAATCGCATAGTGGTTGATTTTACATTGTATATATCCGTTCGTTGCCATCCGTCAGTATACAAATACTGTCCATTCGCATTTCAAACTCCGTAAAGTTCAAACAATTCTTGACGTCATCTCCATCATTCGCACCTATGCCACATGTTTCGCCTTTTAACTTTTTTCTGTTCACGAAGCTTTCACAGCTTTTGCCTGACGCGATTTATTTAATTTACCCTGAATATATTTCCATCTTTTGTGTTAGTAAAAATTTTCCTTGTGTATATCCACTACTTAATGCAGTCTGCGACCGCTTGGACAAATATGGCCTTTGTACCATGAAACCCTATCAACCAACACAATTTATATTCAAGTCAGCGTGTGCTTTCTGCAAACGCTCACTCTGAAGGAAATTCCTTTAATAAATCTTAGAAAAAAAGTTTAATTTCATGAAGATAATGACATTGTACACAATATATTAATATGAACGAGCCACAAACATTAAAACTGAATTGAACACAACGCATCAACTATGAAGTTCTGCCACACATCCGCATGTAGCTGCATGAATTGCATCAAACTAACACTGCTCTACCCAAGCGACAAGAAAAGCCATGATCTAAGCAAGCACTTAACTGATATTCTGGCTTTCAAGTCATGCAGGGAACCGCCCGCATTCCATTTGCGTTATTTTGATATCTCTCTCAAGGTATTGGTATTTTTCAATTAACGTCACACTGGAGCAACAAAACGGGCTATTGGTGACGGTCCGGGATCAATCCCAGAGGGAAAGATCCGATCTCTCTCAAGGAAACCAAATTTTTCTTTTTTTTTTCAAAATCCACTTGATGAGTAATAGATATTTTGGAGAAGCAACGCGATCATTGCACAACTGCAATCAGATAGCTATTTTAATTAACGTTGCACTGGAGCAACACAGCGGGCTATTGGCGACGGTCAGGGATCACACCCGAAGGGAAAGGTCCGAGGACAACACCACGTAATTTTGAACCACGGTCAGATGACGAGGTCACACCTGAGCTGGAACTCCATTCTCCAAACTTCCACACCACGCCAACGTGAGGACATTTGAGGCCACGATAGATTTAACGTGCAGCCCCCTTTGAACACGACGGTCTTTGGTTGGATTCGAACTCACAACCCTCCGGTTGCAAATCCGCTACTCTTCCAACAGGGCTACCGCGGCCCACGATCGCAATCAGAGGCACCAACTTGGGGAACCTATGGTGGACCCGTCAGACCCCAATTGCTCCATTTATATGTGCGTTTTCGAAAGTTTAGTTTGTATGTACATTTCGTAATCAATACAGTATTATTAGTATGCTTGTTATATACAGGGTGAGTCTAAATTGTTTTTACAAAATAAGAGGATTGATAATATCCATCCAGACGAGCAATAATTACCATGGAACATAGGGTAGCATTCCACTTTGAGAGGCAGAAAAGAGTAAACTCGAAACGCGTCGAGCATGAAGAAGTCATCGCCTCTGCCGTCGTTTTGCACCTGCCTATATAGCATATCTCCTAAGCAAGATGGCCTGGTCGGTAGCGGATGTGGCTTGGCCTCCTCGCTCACCGGACCACAGCCCACTGGACTTTTTCTTCTGGGGGCACATGAAATCTTTAGTGTACCAGACACCTGTGGACTCGGCTGAAGATCTCGTAGCGAGAATCGGTGTTGCCGCAGACAAAATGAACACAACACCAGGAATCTTCGAGAGCCAGTCATTCCTTCGCCGGTGTGAACTGTGCAACGACACGCCACTTTGAGCACTTGCTGTGAGTTTTTCTCTGATCAATAAATCAGATTGTGCAACTTTTGGTATCGTTCATTCGCTTTCCCAACACTGTTGTAAGTTCATGTTGAAATTCTAATTTGACTCTTTCAGCCTCTCAGAGTGGAATGCGACCCTATGTTCCATGGTACTTATTGCTCGTCTGGATGGGTACTATCACCCCTCTTATTTTGTAAAAACAATTTAGACTCATCCTGTATATCCCTCATCTGTGGTTGAGAAGGCAAACTCCAACCATTACAATATAGAGGGGCACAAGGGTCCCACTTCTAGGAGTTGGCACCTTTGTCTCCTAAAATAACGGTCATAAGACCAGCGAGGTCGAGGGATCCTGTATATTTGACTACCCATATTAGCTGTATATTTGTAAAATATATCCTTCGTGTTTTGGGGTCGAATTGTGCCGAGGTAGCCAGGTTGGAAGAGGATTAGCAACCGGAGGGTTGCGAGTTCGAATCCAAACAAAGATCGTCGTGTACAAAGGGGATGGTGCACATTAAATCTGTTGTGGCCTCAAATGTCCTCACGTTGGCGTGGTGTGAAAGTTCGGAGAGCGGGGTGCCACCTCAGTTGTGACCTCGTCATCTGACCGTTGTTCAAAATTACATGGTGTTGTCCTCGGGTCTTTCCCTTTGGTTTTGATCCCGGACCGTCGCCAATAGCCCGTTTCGTTGCCCAAGTGTGAAGTTAATTAAATTAGCATTGGGGTCGAATTAAATTAGCCTTCGTGTAGCAAAAACTGACCAGAGAGCGAAAGAAACCAAACCATTTTTAGGGTTACTGAGTCCCAACTATAAAAATATTGAAAGACCCAAAGGGATCGGGAAATTCCTAGGGATCCCCTTGACTGAAATACTATATCAATAACTATTTACCAGAATAAATATTTCCGAAAGTTATATGTCCTGTCCTACTAATAGCTTAATTGTCAAACGCCTGGCATTTATAAATAAATAATCCGTCACCTGTTAAGATTTCAATAACTCAAATCGATGAGTGCCAAATCTATAGTCGACTAACGTTCTAGCACTCAGTGTTTTCTACCGTTTCAAAAGTCTTTAAACGCTTCTCCAAGGGTTAAACGCACCGTTTTGAGTTGTGGCACTTCTGCCGGAGTGCGACAGATGCATGTAGGTACAGATTCTCAGATTTGTTTGAGCAGCGCATTACCAACAAACACCCCAGGAGAGCATTCACGGCTGCTCAAATACCCAAACAGAATCTACCGGCCTCTCAGATAAATCAAACCACCGCCGCATCGCGCGAACGTGACCACTTTATCAATCCTTCCCTCTCCCCCCCCCGCAGTTTAACTCCGGTCTGGTGGCATCGGCCACTCGACGCCTGTAATCCCATTCTGTGGTCAAGGGATCCCCCAACAAGCGGTCACTTATTCCGACTCCAACAATCACCGCACCGATATTAGGCCGACGATTCGGAGAGGCAGCGAACAATGCGGGGGGGGGGGGCGATCTCGTGATGTCCAAAGGGTTGGGAGGAGGGTGCCACTGAGCGTAAAATCTAGTACCCGGATTAAAGCACGCGATCATCTAAAATGACCGGAAAGACAAACAAGTTGCAGCTAAATGGCCGATAAACAGGGATGTGGGGATCGTTTGGGGTTGGGACGGTTGGGTTGTTGTGGAGGGAGGGGCGAAAGGTGGCAGGATTGCGGCTCTCCCTTTATATGCCTGCTTCCACTAAAAGTGTTGGAACCCGCTGTAGACTTCTTTATTATCACTACGATGCAGGAAAAGAGTTGGTGTGTGTGAACAGGCCGTACACTTTTCTCTCTCAAACGTGATTCATATAGTAATGATTAGAGCCTGTACTTTGAAGTTTTCCCTTTAATACCATTTTCTCTTATGAGCATGGTTTGAATTGGGGGCAATTCTTTTCGTTTTGAGTCATTGTGGATTTCCCACTACTTTTAATGAAATTATGTTACCATCTTTTCAAATTAAAACATTTATAACACACTGTTAATTCATGTATTTGCATCTGTAAGCGATGTATTTTCTACCTCAGTCCGCCACCAAACCTTTATACCCTTCAAATCCTCCTGATGGTTGTCTCGACGAGGTATCTCGTCATTAGCAAAAACATTAGTAGATCTTGATGGAAGGATATCTCGTCATTAGAAAAACACTGGTCTGATCTTGATCTCGTCATCGTAAAAAAATGGCAATATCTTGATGACGATATATCTCGTCATTTATGAAATTGATCAGATCTTGATGGACGAGATAACTCGTCGAAAGCACTTGGGGGGGTAATTGAATGTTGTTAAATGCTGTCTGGTGTGCGGCCACTTGTTGGGTCTTCTCAGTTGGCTTAAGACCTTCCTGCCCAACTCCTAGACCGGCCTTAAACCCTCGTTGGTAGACTGGGTGGTCTGGGTCATAAAAAACACCCAAAAAAAGATTTAAAAGACCAAAAAGCATATTCAACACTAGCTCATTCTGGCTAGTTGTTTGATTTAGGTTTTGTGCCACAAAGATTCAAAAGCGGACAAGCTGTGCCAAACACAAAACAGGCAACTCTTGCAGAAAGACACTACCTAGTGTGATCCATTTAAGAAGGAAGAATCACCACTCCCCTTTTGAAAGTGATTTTTTACAGGAGCCGAACAGGTAATTTTCCTTTGGATAGATCTTGAAGCGTATTTTATGAAGAGAAACGAAATTCTAGTTTATATATGATTGTTTACGCTTGAATTCAATTTAGAATTAGGGTATGGGTGTAAAACAAACTGTTTTACGGTAGTTTTTGACATTATTTATTACATTTGGTACGGTTTTGGTACATTTGATATTCCTTTTACGATACCTACGATATGATACACGATATATCTGAAACGATATCTATCTGGAGGTAAGGTAAAAGTCCTGTTTTAAACTGAATTGATAATTTAAAGCTACATAATTAGTGGGGCTAGTATTTTGATGATCTAAAAATTGGCAAAAAATACCCTTGAAAACAAACCTAAAAATTTATTTTATTTACAAAGAAGAAATTCACGATGCAACAATCTAAACATTCCCTGTGAGAGGCTTTTTCTGTCAAGCTAAATGGGGGGTAGGTGGTGATACTGTTTTTGTGCAGGAACATGCTTCCTGTACGTATTGCGGACGTGACGTCAGTTGACTTGTTTTTCGAAAACGATTTTAGCACGTCGTCAATAAAAATTCCAAATGAATTCTGAATTTATATAAGATAGTTGATTGGTCAACGTCAATTAGATTAAACGCCAAGCGTTAAGCTAAATTTTAAGATAAATATAGTATAATTGCGATAAAAAATTCAAAAAGATGAATTCTAAATTGATACATGATTGGTCAACGTCAATTAGATTAAACGCCAAAACGGCATTAAGCTAAATTTCAAGGTAAACATAGTATAATTAATCTGTGAAACAGAAAATAGTTTAAAGTTCAATGATGGCACACAGTTGTGATTTTCTTACCGTTATGGTAAAACAAAAATGAAATAGTGCAATGATTGCATTTCATGCTACAAATATTGACAGCAAAAGTGCTGTAGAAACAAGGTGTGCAAAACGTAATTAATAAAATTCACTTGACTAAGAGTTGATGGAACAAGATTAAATTTGATTTTCATAAACTTGTCGGAAACCGTTCATAAATAACATTTGTCGAGAAATTGAAAATGATAAAGTGAAGTGTTTAATATTACAAAAATAAAATTATGTTCGGAATAGATGTGGGATATTGTAAATCATCCGAGTTTTTATTAACAATTCAAACAAAACCAAGTACCGAGGATATAATAAAATCACACTCAAGTTGAATTAAAACAATACATAAAAACAGTCTAGACATGAACGAGAAAATTGAAGTTTCAAATACATTAATTTACAGAGGGAACACGTGTTTTCCAAACAACGTCCCACCTTCATTAATCTCTGTGTGCTATAAAACGCCGTCTAACGAAACATTTTAAGAACAAAACCCATTATTTTAAAGAGAAATCAAATTTCATTCATCGATGAAAAAAGAAGAGAATAAAAGTAAATGCCTTCTCCATAGAATAGCGCAAAATATATAGAACGCTCATTTTAAGATCAAAGATTGTTGATTAACGCATTTTTTTTTAATTTTCATTAAAAGGAAACTTTGTAAATTGTTTCCTTTTTATCGTCTCATTTTTTAAAACTGTATCATTAACTGTCCTCACTGAATTTGTTTTTTATATATTCCGAAAAAAGAAAAAGTCCACTTTCTACAGGAGTTCAAAAAAATTGCTCGGGAGATCAAAAAAAAATCTAATCGTATTTAAGTAGCTCGCAAACCCCAAGGGTCCTTCATAGTTAACAAAACGAACTCAAATGTTCTTTGGTGAATTAACTGATTAAGAACAGGCTCTAAAGTGTACACACAGACCACTTTTTATGACATAAAGAATTGAGCTTCTAAATATGTTTCGAGACATAATGTTTTTCTTTTACGATAAAATGAAGCAGAAATTTAAAAATCCTTTCTATTTTTAGGCTTTTTTTAGAGACCCTTTTTCTTTCCATTCATCATTTTCTAATTTATTTTAGTAAATTTGAGATTTAATCACAAAAGAGCACTTTTAATGGGAAATATGAGGAGAAATTAATAATGTTTCTCCTACAATTCCTGAACACTTTAACTGAAGTGCCAATTGCCTCAGATCAAGCGTTGTTTTAGAAATGTTATAAGGTTTCAAAGAAAAACATTCATTTTAAAACAATTTGCATTAACTAATGCTTTTAATGTCTAGCAAAAATTAATGAGACGATAAAGAAAATGCTCCTTCACGACACTCTTCATATTCTGTTTCAATAACGAGAAATAGAGTTGAACAAATTGGACTGTACAAACTTCTATCAAAAACTGATATTTCACGTTTCCAAACGAGTTCAATAAACACGATTAGGTCATTTTAATAACCCTTTTAATTAAAAACGATAAGCTACAATTTTTAATAACAATTACTAGTAAAATAATTATTCACTAGTAATAGTTATTAAATATTGTTTTGTATTTATTTGTGATGAACTTTCGTAAAACCAAATGAATTAAAGTTACTATTACCAATAATTCATTTGCAATTTCTTATTTCTTTTCATGTTATAAACACTATGAAACCACTTACCATGTTATAAATATTATAAAACTATTTACTATGTTATAAATACTATGAAAATGTTTATCGTTGCCTTAAAGCCTTAAGAAAAAAGGAACTTCGTATAGTGACTTATGAAAAACGAAAAACTGACTTTAAACATGTTGCTCAAAATAATATTTTAATGGATCAACCCGTGCTTTACTGACTTTGATCCTGTTTCGCATATTGATGTTATGACTCATGCTGAAGACTTTAGTGACTTTGAACCTATTTATCATATTGGCATTATTCTAGTGGTTTAACCCATGCTGTGTAATACCAATATGTGTGTACTTTACCAATATGTGTGTACTTTACCATTCTCGACTTTTAACACCAGGTAAGTTGAGTGAAAATTATGCTAAGTGAGAGCTACACTGAATAAATTGTAAAATGGATTTCCAAACAAGAATGTCAACAAATCCATCAAACATCAAAGAAAAGTTAATTTCTAAGATATATTAGCCTTGTATTAAATTGAATATCCGTGTCATCTGTCAGCAGATGCTTTTAAAGAATGTATTGTCTTCAAGAAAATTGCTCGCTTTAAAAAGTAAGAGTACTGATAACACAATTCGTTTAACTTTATTTAAAGCAACTGAGAAAATATGAAGTGAACTATAGAAAACACACAGCAAGAATATCTGAATAATTTATACTTTCTTAGTTCCAAAAAAACGTAACACTTGACACTTGTTTCGAATATTAATAATTTTGGTTCAATTTTGAAGTGAACTTTACCGACGAGGACATTTGTTTAAGGTATAAGGCAACCTTAGAATGCCACTCGATCACCTTTTACTATAACCGAACGATAGTAAAAATTGAAAAAGAGAACTTTTTAAGTGCACTCGCTGGGAAAACGAAAAGTTTAGAAAATATTTCCTTAACATGGCAAACATGCAATGATGTCATTTGGAAGTAATGCCTACAAAATTGCACGCATTAACCCTCCTGATGGTTATCCCGCCGAAAACCACCTCCTGCTAGTTGTCGTCATAAGTAAAACTGACCAGATCTTGATGGACGAGATATCTCGTCTTTAGAAGAAAACTGCCCAGATCTTGATCTCGTAATTAACAAAAAGTGGGCAATATCTTGATGACGAGATAGCTCGTCGAAACCACTTGGAGGGTTAAGAAAGAAACCCTGAGACGCAAAAACCGCGTTTCAAGCAGCGTCAATTGCAATCCTAAACCTACAATAAAAGTCAAACACTGTCTTAGCATGTAATATGTAACCATGCAAGAAAAATAAACCTTTTAGTTTAACATTACATCTTTTTCTTTTCCATCCTTTTAACAAATATTACAATTGACGAATGACAATTATTTTGGAACGAATTCAAGTATTAATTTGACACTTATGTTAAGATGAAGACAGTACAATAGGTTGATATCAGGTTACACTCAACGCATACTCTAACCATACTACTGTTCATACATAGTTTAAAAGTTATATGTTTAACAGGTCCTTTATTTAGATAGTCTAAAGACTAAATGATTGGAAATATTATTTACTATCACAATGGGAATGTTTTATGAATC
This sequence comes from Meta bourneti, assembly GCA_933210815.1. NCBI lineage: Eukaryota > Metazoa > Arthropoda > Arachnida > Araneae > Tetragnathidae > Meta > Meta bourneti. The sequence goes on from OW119929.1 coordinate 89,122,948, forward strand.
GTATCAGCTATCTTGACACGATATTGCTATATCCAACTAAATTAATATGCAAATGATGAAAATATATATTAAAAATAATTACGCGCAAACTGAAAAATGAAGATTGTTATTCCATGTTCTGTAAGTTTAATATTATGGGGAAATAAAATATTGGTTTATTCTGAAATTAAAGCTATTTTTCTATCATTCTACCACTGTGTCATTAGAGATATTGTTACTTATCCGTTGATTAAGTTAAAGGCTGAATAGTTCTATATTCAAAGAGAAGTCAAATTAGAAACTATTATGTTACATAAAATCCTCACATCTTGTTAATGAACCTTTCAATGTTTTTCTATTGTTACTGTTAAGATTACAATCCGTTGATTAAGTTAAAGGCTGAATAGTTCTATATTCAAAGAGAAGTCAAATTAGAAACTATTATGTTACATAAAATCCTCACATCTTGTTAATGAACCTTTCAATGTTTTTCTATTGTTACTGTTAAGATTACAATTTAGCCTAAAATATGTTTACATAATGCATTTCCCACGCTACTTGGACACACACAGAACTTACCCTTCTGAAAGTATAACTGCAGAAACATGCAAAAAGTCAATAACAATTTCAAACTCAGGTTCCAGAGACACAAATATTGCTTTTCAATGCTCTTCTACTGAAATTATCTTACAAATTATTATGTAAAACAATTATTAAGTTTCAGCTCCGCATTCCCCAAACTAATGGTAGAATAGAGCTTATAAATCAAACTGATTTCTAAATATAAATTTAAACTTCTTAAATTAGGTGGACAAATTTAGAACTTAACCCTCCAAGTGGTTTCGATGAGATATTTCGTCTGACAAGATCTGACCAATTTTGTAAATGGCGAGGTAGTTCGTCTATCAAGATCTGGTCAGTTTTGCTAATAACGTCATACTTCGTCGAGACAACCACCAGAAGGGTTAAGAACAGAACGACCCTTCATCCAATGAGTACACCTCTATCGGGTTATTTAATGTTTGGAAAATTATCGTGGTCCGTTATTTAAAAAATCTTTTTACATACCTGGAAATGAGGCAAGAATATTAGCAGCTAAAAGAAAAAGAAAATATTATGAGAAAACTAAAATGTACTACAGCCGTGTTGTTGAGACTGAGTTCAAAAATGTGTGGATATGAAAAATTTCAATTCCCAATTAGTAGGAAATTAAACTTACAATTCAGGTTCAAAAATTACTGCAAAAATCACCATTCTATTTATGAAATTATAAACCAAACTTTCTACTAAAGACTAAGAAAATGATCGTATCAATAATAAAGGAAATTTAATTCAATAAGGCAGCGATTTTCAACCTGTGTGCCGAAAGAATGGAACTTGTGTGCCTTAGGAGTGGTTAAATGGTTCAAATTGATGTAAAATGTATTTCATTTCAATGGTTTAGCTTTCAACTTTTCACAAGTCGTCGGGCTTAGAATGGAAACTCATTGACTGACATTTTTTCTGAGGCATTAAATCTTTATTTTCATGAGGAGAAATAAATTTTCATATTGTAATCTGTTAAAAAAGATATATGACACAGACAAAATGCTTATATTAATTTTTTTTTACCTAAAAGCCATTAGTTATTCTTTGACCCTCCCTTTTGTTCATGACTAGATACCTCTCAACGAGGTATCTAGTCATGAACAAAACTAACCAATCTTGAAGGACGAGATATTTCGTCTTTAGAAAAACTGACTTGATCTCGATCTCGTCACCAAAAAACGACAATATATTCATTATTCGAAATTCAATCGGCATTAGTGATGACGAGATATCTCGTCAGTAGCAAAAATGGTCAATCTTGATGGACGAGATATTTCGTCGAAACCACTTGGAGGGTTAAACAGCTGTACAGTAAAATATTCCTTTAGTCAGTTAATGAGTTTCTGCTCTTAGTCGACAAAGAGTATTCGCAAATAATTTCTCAAGTAACACCCATATAAATAATTTTGAGTATAATTTTTTATTACAAATATCATAAATAAGTTGTTTCAAAAAGATTTTAAAAGCCACTTTGGAGCAGGGATAGTAACTATTATAATTTTTTGTAAATTAATCAAAATTATATCTATTTTTTTGTCCGATCACAAAAAAATATATAATTTTGGGTGGGGAGCAGAATTTTGATAATTTGTTTATGTGTGCCATGAGATGAGAAAGGTTGAAAATCGCTGCAATAGGGAAAACATAACTTGATTAAAACAATATTGAAATTTGGGATGTCGATAGGTTTTCCTTTTTATCTGAAAGGATTAGCATTTTCTCAATTTCTAAATATTTTTCTTAGCTTTCCTTGTCTATTGATTTTGCAATGTTGGAGATAAAACGTATCTGACTAAGATTGAAAACTTTGCTCTGTCATTTATAAAAGATACCACACATCATGCTTTTTACAGTTGGAGTTTTTTTAAGATATTTTTAAATATCTATCAAATATTCAATATTTCCCCCAATTTAATCTCTATGAAAGTGTATGTGAATCTTTTACGTATCAGAAGTTTCAATTACCGTTTTAAAACTGATAAACAAAATCCTTTATAAAACTTTATATCTAGTTGTTTTACTTTTTTACTAAGATCATATTTTACACCAACTCTTCTGGTAATATTTTTCAGTTTATTTATAATAGATGAGTAAAGCATTTAAGTGTTTATTTGATTCGTTTTGAGGGAATTATGGGTTTTGAATATTTTAAAGGGTGTACTATGGGAATGTTGAGAGGTAATATGAAATTATACTTGGAAAATTTAATAGTTGGTAGAGTGTAAACATTGACAAATCCTTATACCTTGAAAAATAAAACAAAAAGATGTTGGTCAAGATCCTTATTCAATACTGGAATTAAAACACGATTGAGAAGTTTTGAATATAATACCATCCATCAGAAATCAAACTTGGTTTATTTTATCATTCATTATAAACAAATTTGGTATTCGTAGAAATATGTAGTTGGTATTTAATATTTAATACTCGATTATGTATTTCGTTTTCAACATAATCCTTTAAATTTATTTTTTGGGAATATTTAAAGTTTTATTTCTCAATGTTGTTTGTTTCAAATATTTTTACCCTGCACCATCCCGGTATTGTTATGAAAAACGAAATATACAGAGTAGAGATTTTTTTTGTATAGTATGCTACAAATGCTAAGATTGCTTGATATTCATTACTATAATAATGTTATGTTTTCACAACATTTTTTAATTATACAAATTATACCCTAGTCATTAGTTTTATAATTTATTAAATGGTTTAGTGATCACTATGGTGAATTTTAGTGATGTTGTTCAATGAAAACGAAAATTCCAACATTTTTAAATTATTTTCCAGTATCTTTCAAAGAAAACCTTGAAGTTAAATCAACGTTTGAAAAGTACATTTACTTTTTTTGCAACTTTAAAGCGTTTAAAATTTGAAACACCAATGTGCTTAATCGAGAAGATAATTTCTTTATAATCTCATGGGGAGTATTCTAACATTAGTATGTAATGTTTGTAATTACATACATATTCCATTCATTATATAATTTACATCTCCTTAAATACTATGCATATAAGGTGATAAAGTGCATTAATTATATATCGCATCCCGCTGTAATAGTGCCATAAATCAAAAAGTCGATTTGAGTTTTTGAACGATTATCAATGCTCCATCTTAAGTCTGTCTTCAGTAGATAGGTAGATAGTTAATTAGCGTCGCACAGTAGCAACACAACGGGCTATTATCTCTTCAGTCGATTTTCATAACTCAAATAGTGAAAGTGTCAAATCTATGGTGACAAAGCAGTCTAGCACTCGCAGATGACTTCAAAAATTATATTTGTACTATAAATTATAATTTTATTTTGTTAAAGTTACTTTGTAATTTTATAATTATTAACTTTCTATGGCTTCAAAAATTATAAATACACGCTCTTTTTGAGCTGTGGCACTTTAGCAGCGGTAGTGCGACATGTGTAAAATGTTTTCAACAAATATTAAATACGTACAAATGAGTTTTCAAAATGTCCACACACATGCAATAATTTTAAAATACACTAATACGCCGGCCTACAAGTGAAACAAGCAAAGTCAAAATTTTCAAAAAACGAGTTTTTTAGCTTTTCTAGATCAGAATGTGGTTCTCTTTAGATTTGTTAAGTCCGCTAAGTCATTTTTTCTACGCGTGATTTCTTCTTGAAAAGCCCTCTTAGGGAATGAAGCATAATATATAGGTAGGTAGTTTATCAACCCTCCAAGTGATTTCGACGAGATATCTCGTCTATAAAGATCTGACCAATTTAGCTTTTGCCGAGATATCTCGTCATCATACTGTTGATTTTTTAATTATGATGACGAGATCGAGATCTGGTCAGTGTTTTCTTATAACGACGAGACATCTTGTCTATCAAGATTTGGTCAGTTTCTCTTATAATAACGAGATCTGGTCAGTTTTGCAAATGACGAGATAACTCATAGACAGTCACCAGGAGGGTTAACGTCGCACTGGAGTAAACAATGATCAATCCCGATGGGAAAGATCCGAGGATAACACCTCGTAATTTTGAACCACGGTCAGCATAGTTTCGTTTTTTCAGAACTGTGTTTTTTTTGACTTGGTGTGTTTCACTTATATGCCGAAGTGGCAATGCAAATTTGCAATTATGCAAATTTGACGAACACATTCAAAATTCCAAAACAACAGGTACTTTAAGAATAAAAAAAGACATACAGCCACATAAAATGAAATCCATGCACTCAAAATCAATCACTAAAAGCCAAAATTACCATCTACATGCAACAATGAAACATACAATCCCATTCAAACCCATCAAAACTGAACAAGATTTAACGGACAACGTTTAAAAACCCTCAACAACTTGTCGACCTAAGTGCGGCCGCCACTAGCATCGGAATTTATTCCCATATTGCATCGACTGTAATCGGCCAGCCTCTTCTCGAACCCGTATAATTGGTCAGCAGCAGCAGAAGGGCTTAATTGTCTGGCTGCAATTCAAGCCCGGAGTTGTGCGTGCATTTCGCATTTATCCGTTCATTACCACCACTCTGCCTCATTCAATAACTGATTTAGATAACTAATAGGCTTTTACCATTGTCACCGGGTAATCGCTGTCAACAGCCGTAATAAAGACGCGATTGCCGTTTTCGGCAATCCAATGTCGCGTTTATCGGTTTTAAAGTTAGATAAGAGATCGATGGCGACCCGAGGAACGTTCGAGATGGAACTCGAAGACGATTGATTTCGAGGAAAACGGAAGGAGATAATTTATTTCGGTTTTATAACAAAGAATTGCGTTTCGAAGTTTTTTGTTAGTGTTCGTTTCAGCCGAATTCCGGTATTAAAACCCGACGCAATCATACGAACATTCGTCGTCCCGTCCAAATATCATAAAACAAATTTTAATTCCCCTTCAAAAACTGGTTGTGTACTCGACGTTCGTTTCAATGAACTCCGGTTTTAAGAACTACACAATTATACGAACATGCATCCCTAGTTCCGTCCAAATATAAAACAAATTTTAATTCCCTTTCAGAAAATTGTTTGTGTACTCGTCGTTCGTTTCAATGCATTCCGGTTTTAAGAAACTACACAATTATACGAACATTCATAAAGTCTCATCCAAATATAGAACAATTTTCAATTCCCTTTCAACAAATTGTTTGTGTATTGTTTGTACACTTGATCTATCCAAATAGCATACAACGAATTTGAATTCCTTTTTAGCAAATTGTTTGTACTCGATGTTCGCTTCAATGAACTCCGTTTCTAAGAACCTACACAATTATACGAAGTCAAGTCCCGTCTAAATATCATTGAACAAATTTTAATTATCTGTTTAGAAAATTGTTTGTTTGTACACTTGACGGTCGTATTTTTAACGAACTCTGGTTTTAAGAACCTACATAATTATCCGAATATTTATCAAGTCCTGTCCAAATATCAGAACGAATCTTAATTCCTTTTTAGCAAGTTCTTTGTGTGCTCCACATATTTTAACGAGCTCCGTTTTTAAAGCTCCGTTCCCTGCACAATTATACGAACATTCAAAAAATCCCGTTTAAATATCATAAAGCAAATTTTGCTATGAATTTTAATTCTCTTTTAACGAACTAGTTATGTTTACGAACTTTTACTGGTTCCCCTCGCGGTTCGTAAAAGCAACGACTGTATTTCATAAAAATATTTACAATTTTGGGGCAAATGAAAAATACAAGACATAAATCACCCCTATATTAATATTGTTTATCCGTGTAATGAAACGAGAAAAATCCTTTGCAATAAAAAAAATCTTGTCGAATTTCCAAGAAAAATAACAAACACTTAAAGAACTTCATGTGTTAAATATCGTAACAGCATTAAAGGTATTGAAATTAGATCAATGTAATAGAAACTGATTAATACGACAGTTAGAACACGTCCATTACAGAGAAAAACTATTATAGAGGTGGAAAATAAAAAATAAATACGAGTCTCGCGTGAACATTCGAACTTGTTGAATCAGCGGTATCCTTTTAATCCACCCTTTCATTATATTCGTCATTGATGCTTTTCTTTGACATCATGACAGGTGAATATGCGTTTGTTTAACAAAACGGCGTAGTGTACAAGACTACTGAAAAGACTTAAAACATCAGCTTATCTTTTTACTTTGTTATGATTTCAATCAGAACAGAGGGTCAATCCCCAATAATCTGTCCATCAGCTTTTTGACAAAAGGCTAACGTGTGGAAAAATCAGATTTTGATCAGATCAGAACTATACAAACTATATATATCAACCCAGATACAAACTATATATATCAACCCCTGCTTTATGAACTGAAATTATATCTTATGGTTTTCAAACATGAAAATACTTTTTAAGGATTATTCCGATTTATATAACTCTTTGGGGTTAGGTGGGTTAAAAACTGTCTCACGTTTTGCTTAGCTTTTTATGCAGGATGGGATACTTTTTAACCCACCTAAAAAAGTTGAATTGGCTCATAGTCATACAGTTTAATATTTTATTTAAAGTTTTTCATTGAATTGGCAATGCTATGCTAAATGTGCAACACTAAATGTGTAAATAACTGAAAACAAAAATTGACACTTGTCAAAACGCATTAGTACGTTGTTGACACTGTTGTGATTAAGGTTGGCGAATTGTGCGGTGCAGTGAATTTTTGATTACCATAACGGTAATGTTGGGGTTTTTTTTCGTAAAAAAACTATTATGAGTGAATAAATCGTTTTATAACTAAAACATGTTATTTAATTTTTATACTAATTTTGAAGCTGAATAAGTGAATAAACAATTCTGCGCAACTTGGGTTTTTTGTTTAAAATCTTGTGCCTCGAAGAGTTAAAACATGTTCCTCAAAGCATTCTGAAAACTGCATCTAACCTTTTAATAATACATAATTTTTGTCTATTTATCGAAATAACAGCCACAATTAACAGGTTAAAAATATCAAAGATTTTGTGTTCAACCCAGAAAATATGCTGTCCAAAACAAAAATATATTACATTTTTATCAAAAAGAAGTACACGTATCTTTATGTACACATTCAAGTGAAAAAAATTCATAACGGTGTCTGAAAAATGTTTCGCGTTTTATAACATCGCTAGGTTATGTAATAGTAGACAACCTATGACGGCTAAACACTTACACACGTGCACTGCATTTCATAATTTTAGTTACAGAGTACAGAAGTATACGAAAACCAGATGAGCGAATGACGTAAAGGCAAGTCTGGCATTTGTTTCACAGTGAAAAAACAAAACAAATAAACAAAAACTACCCCTCCCAAATTTAGAACAAATACTCCACTTTTAATAATTTCACATCAATCAAATTCTTTACTGCGTGAATCTTTCAAATATTCTAAGTTACAACCTTTCCCAAAACACAACTCATTAACATTCAATAAAAACATTTCAAACTTATGAAATCGAAATGCATCTAACCCAAATATTCAAGCCGGCTAATCATACTTCCTGCATAGGAAACAAAGAACGAATCCATCTCGAATGAAATGCTAATGATGCATAAATGACTTCAAATTCTACACTGTCATAATTATAAATATGTCGGGAATTACGGAAACGATACTCTCAACACCGAATAGTCTATTATACAAATTCGTATATCAGCCTACAAATTTCTTATAAATGGAATTATAAGTTTTTAATTCGAACTCGTTTGGTCTAAATTTCACGCCAATAATCTCGCGAGATTTAAATCTTGAAAGAATATGTTTCTATTAATTCGTGATTTTTAAATTAGTTTATCAGTCACGTTTCTTGAAAAGAAGACTGACAGGAGAAATGTATATAAACGTATTATTTAATAGTTATTCATGTGAGTATAGAAAACTCAACATTCAAAAGGTATCTTACAAATTATAATAAGAGTGTCATATTTATTCAATGATAAATTTTTACCAGAATTATAAAAGTGGTCTATTTTAAATTCAACGTTAAATGTACTTTGTAGAGTTTTCATTGAGTAGATATTCCTTTAAGAGGTATGATTTAGATTACAAATATGCTAAACTTAACATGCATGATTCTTTGTTGTAAAACTTTCTCTGAACGTATTGTTCAGTTCTGAAAAGGTTTAAGATATTCATCAGCTGTCAGTTTGTATTTTATACTTGCTAACAGTACTAACTGATAGCAAACATATAGTTGTAAAATTATAGATGGAGAGTAAAAATGAAAATTGAAGAGGCAATTTTAGTAGTTCTAAAGAAATTATGAATAGAATATAGAAATCAAAAGAAATTACTCAAGTTTTAAAAAAGCAAATAAAGACTGCATTTGCACAAAATGTGACATTATTTTTGGAACAAATATTTGCAATGATCCAAATGAAATTAATGTTAGCAAAGATTTCATAAAATTAAATTTATATTCAACCCAATAAAAATGAAATCTGTTTTCAATATACGAAATCGCAATTAATATTTATAATATATTGTTTTAGTAATTACAACATGAAGTAACTCTAACATTATATTGCCATAATTTAACTCAGAAGCCACATAATTTTATTTATAATCATTATTCTTACGTTCGTTTATGTGTTTGTAACATAAAGAACGTAAGAATCTGTTTTATTATAACTATCCATAGTACACATTTCTAAGAATTACTTTCCAATTTCTAACAAGTATTCTGTGCAAGGTTACAATTGAAATGTTTTGCTGCTAAAACTTAAATTTTCCCAGAATAATTTTGATTTCAAGAAAGAAACTTTATTTTTAAAGATTGTGCAGCTTGTCTTTGCGCCATAAAATTCAAAATCCAATCCAATCATTTTAAAGAAAAAGGTTGTGTTGAACTCTTAAAAATAAGAACGAGCTATTATTTCAAAAGAAATAAGATAGTAACAATTGAAATGTTTTGCTATCAAAACTCAAATTTCCAAAAATAATAATAGTTTTTAAGATATTTCAAGGAAAAAACTTCATCCTTAAAGAAAAGGCTTGCGTTACTCTACTAAAAATAAGATCGAGTTCATTTCTTCAAAAGAAGATAGAATAAAATCGATAAAAAATGTTAATTTGCGGTGAAATTTAACAACTTTCATACTAATACAAATAACTACTTTTTATTAGCTTTTGCTGTAGTATGAGAGGAATTTTCAGAGTAATAACAAACCAGACGGTCTGCGAAGATTTTACTTCTGCTGTCCAAATGCTATCACATGATACATATGGGAGTTACCTTAAAATGTGGTTTATCGCCATTTGAACAACGTTTGGCGTTTAATCTAATCGGTCTTGACCAATCAAATAACGCTATCGATTTGAAATTGATTCTTTGGAATTTTTATTGGCCAAGTGCTGAAATCGTGCTAGAAAACTAAGCTACTGACGTCACGTTCAGAATAAATGCGTACAGAAAATACGTATTGCCGCAGAAACATTATCGTTACCTATATTTAGAGTACAGAAATGCCTCGTATACTTAATTATAAAGGATTTGAACTGTAATATAAAATAAAAGGCTCAAAGTAGTTTTATAGCTGATCAACGTTTAAGAGCACAAACATTGAAATCATTAAGAATCAAATCTTTAACTAATATTGCATATGAAATGTAATTCTATTTCCGAAATATTCTTAGACTGCTGTTACTGGTTTTTTATTTATAAATTTGTATTAAATTAAATTTGCTTTGCATATTATTTTTAATGACATTTAAAGTTAATGATATGCATAAAATATATTTTTCTCTACAGAAGTACAGTGAATCAAACTTTCTTCCCATTACCTAATAAATCTACTTTCATAAAAAGTGTTGATAAAGTTTACCATTAAGAATTTTGTACCTATATACCAACCGCACTATAAATTTCAATAACAAAATAATAATTAAAGTTTTGCTAATAGTTAATGTTTTTAAATGACCGAATATTCCAGTAACACAATTGATGCAAAAAGTTTTTAGTTGTTTATGACAATAAATACTAAACAATAACTATTGCAATTCAAAAAGACATTAAATCAACTGATACTATACAATTGCGACAAATAGCATCATAAATAATTGTCAAAGCATGTGCTTTGAAACGTAAATTAAAAAAACGAACAAATGTGTGTGAAGAAGTTTATAGTTATTTTTGAAATTTATTTTAATATTTAACAAAAGTATGATTTGAATAAAGTCTAGTTAAACCCAGTTAAATAGAGTATTCGAAACCAATGGAAGATTTAAAAGTTCTAAATTTTTATGTTTAAAAATGTATCAATTCGAATCGTTTTAACACAGATATTATTTTTTCCTGGTATCTTTTTGAGTATCGGGACATTGATTTAAAACATTTGGCAATTATTTGTGGAGAATTTTTCCATATGTTCACAAATAAATAAAACCTTTTAAAAATAATTGATATTTTAATTCTGTTTTTGGACACATGGATATAACAGAATTACGACTAAATGTTTTGATAAATATAAAAGAGGAAATATTCGAGAGACAAAGCAGTCATTTATGGAACTAAACTAAAAGTAAGTTGATAATTGAATTTTCTTGGAGTTTTATATAACTAAAAGGAATCATCAAAAATTCCACTTTGGTAAACATAATATAGTGGAAAGTTTTACTTCATGCAAAATGGTATTTGAAACATAATCAATGCTAATTTCATAAATTGCGTTGAACAAAATTACCATTAACAAATATATTTATTTCACTAAGCATCGAAGTTTCACATATTTTAACGAGTTTTCTGGTATTGTTTATATAGTTTAGAAATTATTCTGTTTATCACAAAAAGCATATAGGGAACATGTACATAAGAGTTTTAATAATTTTAATAATTCAATTATGCAGTAGTTTAATTTGAAACTCAGACTAACGAGATACAGAAATGTTAAATATAGTAAGATTTAGAACATGTTATGATTAATAAGCATCATTATATAATTTATGAATGTACAGTATAGTTAATTCGATTTGTTATGAGACTATAATAATAATATTTACAAAATCAATCAGACAGTATTTCATTCATTAAAGTTAAAGGATTTTTGTTCACGTTTTAAATGTGTATATTTGTAGCAAGAATACTATAGTTGATTGCACGCTAAAGTTGATTAGAACTATACTGTAATTGGATAATCTAAATGGTTGGTAGTTATTTAAGAATACTTCGTATAATAAAGAACAATATTAAACTAAGCACAAAACGTTTGTGTATAAATTAGATGCGTATAAAAAAGAACAAATCACTATAGGACGAACAGAAGAGCTAAAATATCCGAGTAAAAAAATTCAAAAGAATGAAATACATGAACGTCGTGTTGTAAGAATATTATAATTGATTGAAAGTAAAATAGTTAAAGCGGTTAGAATTGTGCTGTAATTCGATAAGCTAAATGGTTGGTAACTATTTAAAAAACAGAATAATTCGTATCAAGAACAATAATAAACTAAGCACAAAACGTCAGTGTAAAAAGGAGATGTACATAAACAAAGAACGAATCACGATATAACGAACAGAACAGTTAAAAAATCTTGAAATCTGAGTAAAAAGATCAAAAGAATGAAAAACAAGAAAGTTTTGTTGCAAGAATATTATAATTGATTGAAAGTAAAATAGTAAAAGTGTTAGTATTGTGATGGAATTAAATGGTTGGTGGTTGATGGCTAAATGGTTGGTAACCATTTAAAAAACAGAATAATTCGTATTAAGAAGAACAATAATAAACTAAGCACAAGGCGTCAGTGTAAAACGGAGATGAGAACGAATCATATGACGAACAGAACAGCTACAAAAAATCTTGAAGTCTCAGTAAAAAAATTTCAAAAGAATGAAAAACATGAACGTTTGGCTGTAAGAATAGTAGTAAAAGTTGTAATTCGAAATGTTAAATGTTTGGTAGCTATTTAAGAAAACAGAATAATTCGTATTATTAAGAACAATAAACTAAGCACAAAACCTCAGTGTGAAACGGGGATGAGAACGATTCACGACATGACGAACAGAACAGATAAAAAATCGTGAAGTCTGAATAAAAATATATGAAAAGAATGAACGTTTCGAAGATGTCTGCATGGTTTAACCCTTCCCTTCCCAAAAACAAATTCCGGAGAAAAAAAAAAGAAAAAAAATCGCTTGAAGAGTTTAAATAACGCATTCCATAAATGCAAATTCCGTCGAATAAAACCCTCATCCTCTCAGCGGGAATGGACAAGCCCCTGAAAAGCGAGGGAACTCGCCACCATTTTATTCAACCCCCCCCCACACACACACGCTCTCTAAAACAACTACAACCCTTTAACCCTTCTTTCCCGAAATTGCGAGAGGCCTCTCCCTCTCCTTTTGCGCGAGAATGTCAGCATTTTTAATGGCAGCCACTACGCCTAATCAATAATCAATACTGCGAGGAAAAACTCCCCTCCTCGTTCCAACCATCCACCCCGGTTCAACCCCTTTGAACACCGAAAAACGAAACGTGCCAGCCAACAAAAATAGCTGCGTGGGAGGCGGGGGGGGGGGGAGACTACTGATCGAGAGAGAGGAAAAAAACATGGCGCCGGGGGTAGACACACAGAACGACGACAAAAAAAGAAGCCGGGGAAGAGAGAAAAAAAGGCTCGAATAAGCGACTGGGAAGGGGGATGAAAAGGCGGCGGGGAGTGGGGAAAAAAATGGCGGAAGGGAACCGATCGAAACGGGTGGAAAAGAGGAAGAAGACGGCAACGTAGTCCCCGAATTAAAATTCATTAACAGAGAAGAGGCAGCAGTTTTAAAAAGCGGGGAAGAAGCCGCCATTATGCTTTTAAAACGAGGAAGGCGCTCTTCGGCGCTTTAACCCTTTGGGTCCGTGGAAAATTCCGCGACTCAATCCTTTGATGCCCGAGCCATGTGGTGGCGACGAAAACAACCTGCTTTTTTTTCCCCTTCTCCTGGTTTCTCCTTTCCCGTGTTGTCTGCGGGAATTTTTCTCCCGTTTTTTAAGCCCCGATTTAATAAGACAAGAGGGGAAAGGGAAACACACACACAGACGACGGCACAAAAAGTAGAACAAAAAATCTTCCTTCTCTCTTCCTCCGGGAGGTGGGGGTGTGGAGACAGGTGGGATGGGACGGGGGGGTGTGGGAGAGTGTGTGGGGGGTAGGGATAAGGAGAAGGAGAAGAAAAAAGAGTCCGCGCGCGCGGGAAAGAGCTGGGGGTGGGGCACGGGGAGAAGAAAAACAACGAAAACTCACCATGGTGATGGTGTTGTTGATATTGCTGCTGCTGTTGTTGTTGTTGATGGTGGTGTTGCTGGTGGTGCTGCTGGGGCGGCGGCGGAAGCGGCGGCAGGGGCGGCGGCGGATAGTGGAAGCTGTTGTTGCCGCTGCTCTGTAGCGGCGGTTGCGGCGGCGGTTGCTGCTGGGGCAGGGGCGGCCGGTACTTGGGCTGCTCGAGGAAAGTCTTGAGTTTCTGCAGCGAGATCACCGATATGGAGCAGCCGAGCGCGGACCGCGGCTGCATCTTGTCGGTCGGAACGGCCGAGGCTGCTGCTGCTACGGAAGAACTGTCATGGCGCATCTGTGCGTATGCTTTTCTTCCCCTGCTTAGCTGCTTTTCCCACTCCTCGTCGCTCTCTGTTTTACGCGGAGCGAAAGAGGTAAGGAGCGACGAGCACATGCACGCACACACACACTCGCGCTTTCGACCGTTAATTACTTTGCTGGAGCACACCAATTTCCGCGCAGCATCAAAGGGTTAACTCTCGTCGTCACGTGACTCGCCAGCCACACACACACACATACGCACACGCCTCCCCGACTTAACGGGCATCGTTCTACTACTCCCTCATCTGCATTCTCTCTCTCTCTCTCTCTCTCTTTGGATTTATTTTTCGCCTTTTTTCCCTCCGCCATCTCCTTTTATTTTTTATTATTTTCATTTTTTTTCTCCTCCTCGACTTTTTTTATTTCTCACTTTTTCCATCCAAACTTGGTCAACCATTTTTTTTTCTTTTCTCGAAATTTTTTCTCCAATTTCTTAATTCCTGCTGGATCGAAATTTTTTTCCCATCCATCGCGACACATAATCTTTTTTGGTTATTGTTCTGTTAGGTATTTTCCTGTTTTTTTCTCCACCCTGTGAGAAGAATTCTACTTCCCTCGTAAAAAAGCACCAGTTCAGTCATAAACGGAAAAAGATTTTGGCCTTTTGTTGCTGGTTTTTTCTCCATACTTCCGTCGGTTTGCTAAGTGAGTGTGTGCATTACACGATGTTCTCGTCTTCACAGTCGGGAGAAAAAAAAAAGTCGCATTCGAGTGGAAATAATTCCCCTTTTCGTACTCCAATTCTCAGCAGACTAGTGGAGGCTTTCGTCTTGTTTTGAGAAAAAATTCTAACGCCGTGGAATCCTTCATTCAGAAACTTGGATCATTAAGCAGCGATATTATCATTTTAACTTTCCATAACCAAAACAACGCAAAACAGAAAATGTATTTATCGAAGAGGGGAAAAGGTCTTTACGATAACAATTTTTGTTTAATGAAACTTACAAACACTTAATGGGGGTAAGCAACTAAACTATAAGTAAAATATTCGAAAACCAATCTTGTAAAATAACTCCCTAACAATCAACAAACATTTCTCTACGATTTTAGAAGCCCAATTTACTACTAGTTCACAAAAATAGTAGAGCATAAGATAATATAAACAAAACTTATGGTAATAAATAATTTTAAAAGCAGTAGTTTTCACGAGATTCAATTCATATGTGAATTTTAAAAAAATTCGAGCAATTAAAACCAAAAATTCAATTTAAATCCGAGATTTCACAGAAAACACTCGTACACAGAAAAGTATAATCAAAAAAGTAAAACGTACGTAACAGTTTTATAAACTGATCGAAAATATGAATAAATGTCGAAATGTTTTATTTCAAAACATTCTCAACTGATAAAGAGAACACAGTAAATTCTAGGTATTCAGAAAATTATTCTTACGATGAAATCGTATGTTTAAGAAAATGTTATTTTCTACCCACAGCGAGTTTCTTTAGACATGATCAAAAACCACTTGAGATCTACTCGAACAAGCCAAGAACCCCGAACTTGTATAACAAATGGCGTAATATTTTGTACAAAAATGAAAATTTCAATTCTTTCAAAATTCATACTTTTAAACATTTCTACATTCATGCATTATAATGACTGTTCTTGATACAGGAAATCTTAAATTTTTTTAGGTTTGTATTCTCCTACAATACTTAAACAAGTCGCGGAAATGGGGTTTCTAAAACGTAACGCCTTTGTTTTAGGAAACAAAATTGTTTTACTACTTCGTACAGATATATTTCAGAATATTGTTCAACTTTGCATTTATTCCATTACGCTTTAAAATTACGCATTTTCATTACGCATTAAAATTTTCATTACGCATTTTGCATTACGATTTAAAAATAATAGTAACTTCGAATGGCTAAAGCTGGAACACAGTTGCCCTTTTGCCTCTAATACGAAGAGACATATGCATGTCCATAACGATTAACAGATTTTCAATCTACAAAAAGTTGTCTACAGGAAAGAACTGGAATGTTTAATTGAGAAATAAAGCTCGTATCCTGGGTTCCTTGCCCAGAGCTGTTGGTAGGTATTTAATTAATGTCGCACTGGAGCAACACAACGGGCTATTGACGACAGTACGGGATCAGCCCCCGAAGGGAATGATCCGAGGACAATACCACATAATTTTGAACCACCCAGAGCTGTTGGAGTCGGTTTTTGTTACTGGACATGACTACATACAAAGACACTTGCATCGTAGACGAAATGACTGAAGACCACCTTAAGAACTCCCCTAAAATTCCTGACATTACAATTACAAATTACGTAGACAGTGTTTCTAAAACATATTTTATCACCTTAAACCTCTATTGGGCTGCTCGTAGATTGACTGACGAGAGTAGGATAAAAAATAAGTTTCTGATGTTAGTTTATATAGACGTTCAACTGTTTTTCATTCACACAAGGGCTGATTAGGCTGAGGCCTATTAGAATATGTGAATCTCAAATCTGCATCGGAATATTAATGTTTAAACCCACACCGAGATTCAACCCAGGGGGTCTAGTGCAAAATCATAATCAAGAATCTAAATCATAAGTCTAATTAGGCCTTGCGTAGATCTAAACTGACAAAATCAAAATTAGAGGGGGGAAATGTTTTCCATCAACGTCAGCTTATGGAACGTATGACCCTTCAACCACCAATTGGTAAGAAAGTGTCAGTCTATGCGTTACACCGGGGCACCATGGGTGGCACTGCAACATCGCCCCCACCTTTAATGGTGGATACATGCCTCCCTGGGGGACTTTGGGGAAACTGTTCAGCATTTACACGTCTTGAAGAAACCAGGAAACTCCAAGCAGCCAATCCGACTTCGACACATAACGAAATTCGAACTCGCAACCAAGAGCTTCAGTATACCAGATTTGTAAGAGCGACACCAGATTGGTAAGTTTAGCCGATCGGCCACTGGTAGGGTGGATCAACAAATGCAACTTTGGGTAATTAGTTTTTAGTTTATATTGATACTCTTGCCAAAGAGTTAGTAGTAATAGTAATTCAGAAAGTTTTGCATTTATTCATATAGTGAAACTGTGTGTCTGTCTATTACTTGATATTGTATGTCGTGTCTGGCGCAGTATGGCCAAATATGGCCCTTGCGCCATAAAACCCCCAAACCAACCAACCATATAGAAGCCCAGACACAGGAAAGGACATCTGTGGCTCTTAGTAATACCTAAGGATCAATGTAATATTTTCAAATCCTTTCCTTGTTTTTAGTTGGTGTATTTAAGCAGTAATGCTTCATTGTTGTGTCACAATTATCCTATTCCATTCGTACGATTTAAACTTTGAGTCGAACGTGCCGATCTAATTTGCCCTGCCAAACCTTGGAGCGAAAAACCAAACCAAATTCGTATAATTCAAATAGTGGCGAGGTAGCCCAGTTGGAAGAGTCTCGGAATATCAACCTGAGGGTTGTGTTCGAAACTATATCCAACCAAAGTCCGTCCTGTACGTGGAGGCCGGTGCACGTTAATCAGTCATGGCCTCAAATGTCCTCACGTTTGCGTGGTGTGGAAGTTTGGAGATTGGGGTGCCAGCTCAGGTGTTGACCTCGTCATCTGACAGTGGTTCATAATGACTAAGTGGTATCCTCGGATCTTTCCCTTAGGGATTGATCCCGGACCATTGCTAATAGTCTGATGTGTTGCTCCAGTGCGACAGAAAATCAGCTTCCTACCTTATAATTCAAGGTAGGTAGTTGACTTCATGTCGCACTGGAGCAACACATCGGAACCTACCTTATAATTCAAGGTAGGCGGGTAGGTGAATTAACATCACATTGGAGCAACACAGCGGGCTATTCTGGGATCAATCCCGAAGGGAAAGAGCAGAGGATAACACCTCGTAACTTTGAACCACAGTCAGATGACAAGATCAACACCTGAGACGCCTTGCTGTTCACTCCTTACTACAAAAAAATCATACTAATTGTGCGATTTGAGTTTGAACCGAAGCAAGCGGTTTAAATTTAGTCGACTTTGACATGGAAAATATTCCTTGGGTCTAACCTTTTCACCTAAAGATAATGGCACATAAATTCAATCTCCTGCCTCTAAAACCCTCACCGAAAATTTTATTTAGGGTGGGGGTATTTCAATTAACGTAACACTGGAGCAACACAACGGGCTATTGGTGACGGTCCGGGATCAATCCCAAAGGGAAAGATCCGAGGACAACACCACGTAATTTTGAACCACGGTCAGATGACGAGGCAACACCTGAGCTGGCACCCCACTCTCCAAACTTCCACACCACGCCAATAAATTTTATTTAGAGCAGCACCTACGTGTCCCTTTCATAGCTTGAAATTTCTGGTTTTCATCATACAAAAAAAATTTCCCATCCTCATCTAGTCATCTTTCACGTTATGGGAATTTTTTTTTTCCGCGAACCCTTCGTAGGGTCGATATCCCATGATGGAGTTGAGTTGAGCCAACACCTGAGCTGGCACACCACTAAAAAGTTCCGAAGACGGTTAACAATGGCGAATAGGTAGCACGTAAAACACAAAACAAAGCTTAAAAAAAAGCATTTTAGACGCAATTCCTCATCGGGCATGAGAAGTTACGCGGATAATTAATCAAATCTATTACCATCTCCACACACGAGAGAAAGAGCGCGTAGCTCAAAATCCAAAACAAACCCCAGGCCAGCAACACCGTTCCACAACAAGGCACCAACACGTGATTGACATACTCACACCGTTCCGCGTGTATCTATTTCGAGACTCCGCTGATTTAATAGTCAGAGACCATTTAGAGACCGCTTCAGAATAGATAAACATCGGTCATTCACAAGCGGCAGCGCTGGTCATTCATTCCGGCCGGCCAAACCACGATCTCTCGTTTACTTGCAGCCACCGACGGTCCTAGCTTTAAATGTTGAATAAAGCCGCGGACGGATATTATTCCGGGCTTAAATGACAGACACTGTGTATCGTATTCAGATAATATTCATTACGAGTCATGTTTATTGAATGCGGTTGAGGCACTTAGGGTATCAATAGCTCAATGCAATTTCAGGTTTTTATAATAAGCAGGCTGAAGTATACGGGAATGCATTAATATAGGATAGAATTTGAATAAACGCTTCGTACATTAACCGATCCGATGGTTTATTGGCAGTTGAATTTACGTCGCAACGGGCTATCAACCAATCGAATGGTAGGTTGTTTTGGAGTTTTACGGAGTCATATTTTGGCCAAGCTGCACCAAACGCAAAACAACGTCAAGTAATTGTGAAAGGAAAGGAAAAAGGAACGGAGAGGAGAAAGATCGCTTGTGTATCCTGGGATCGCTTACCAAAGATAGTAAACCCATAGAAAAAGAATGTATCACTAGGGTATCTCGAATTAGTGAAGCCCATGGAACCGAATCTTTGAAAACAGATTTGTTGATTGGTGATCATACATGAGGTTTCAGTGCAAACAAACCGATAGGTAGGTATTTGAATTGACCGGCGCAACGCAACGGTTTATTGGCGACGGTCGGAGATCAATCCCGAAGGGTAGGTAGGTATTTAATTAACGTCGCACTGGAGCAACACGAAGGGGTAGTGGCGACGGTCCGGGATCATCCCCCGAAAGGAAAGATCCTAGGACAACACCACGTAATTTTAAACCACGGTCAGATGACGAGGTCACATCTGAGCTGACACCCCACTCTCCAAACTTCCACACCAAAGTGATTGGTTCAAAATGAGGTGCTGTTCCGGAATCGGTCCCGGACTATAGCCAACAGCCCGTTCTGTCGCTGCAGTGACACGTTAATTCGAGTACTTACCGAGTGCAGAGCAAAAGAGAGGAATCGCTACCTCTCGCATACTTGGGAAAGTTGCAAAGATCAGAGAGGGAAAACGACAGCAAAGGTAGAGGGAGTTTACCTGGTGAGGAAGAATTCCGGATACGTGCTCTCCCTAGATGGCCGAAAGCACTTTGAAAATGTTTAATTAAAACGACCATCTTGGTAAATGGAAGTCCGCGGACTCGGTGCAGGGGAGCGATAATGAAAGTACGTGAGGCATTAAAAATGTCCCACACTAGGAATCTGTATTAGATATTTATAAAGCGGACACAGCTACTCTATAAATTTAAATTCATATTACGGCTGCGAAAAAATCGAATTCACTGTCTCGTTCTCTCTTGCAAAATGGCCTACTCGTTCTAGCAATAAATAATGGCACTATCGATGTAATTGAATTAAAATATCGAATTTCAATTTATTATCAGATTTACTTAAAAATGTACGTCGCATTTGCATAACGTAATACCAGTCAATACATCACACGCCTTCGTCATGGGGTTTGCTGTCTTTAGTAAACACGGGTAGTTGCGCTCACGGGATACCCAAGCGATTTTTTTCTACTTTCATCCCACTACTCTGTTCTCAATGCCTGTTTTTCCCTTTCATGACATTTTTCATCTGATGTTGTCTTGGGTTTGGCGTCGTATGACCAGGTATGGTCCTCGTGTCATGAAACAACCATCCAACCGTTGCCTTCGTTCGTAGCCATGTCCGTAGGTACCATGGTACCGGGACAAGGAAATGTTCTACTGTAAAGTGTACTCCATTTTCTAAGTTTAAAAAGTGAATCTTTGTATTTGTAACAATAAAGCTGTGAAATAAGTGCGTCAAGTGAGAGGGAGGCCGTTATCTGAACCTAGCGTATCAATGCCCGTCATTTGAGCAAAGTTCCGAGATCCGTCATCTGAATCTGGTGTATCAATGCCCGTAATTTGAGTCTAGTTCCGAGGCCAGTCATCTGAACCTAGTGTACGTGTCTTACATTTGAACCTAATACCGAGGTCTGTCATTTGAACCTAGTACCGAAGCCAGTCATTTGAACCTAGTGTACTAGTGCCCATCATTTGGATCTAGTGCATCAGTATCCATCATCTGAACCTAGTGTATCAATGCCCGTCATTTGAGCCAAGTTCCGAGATCCGTCATCTGAATCTGGTGTACGTGTTCGACATTTAAACCTAGTACCGAGGCCAGTCATTTGAACCTAGTGTACGTGTCCTACATTTGAACCTAGTACCGAGGTCTGTCGTTTGAGCCTAGTACCGAAGCCAGTCATTTGAACCTAGTGTATTAGTACCCATCATTTGAACCTAGTGTACTAGTACCCATCATTTGAACCTAGTGCATCAGTACCCGTCATTTGAACCTAGTGCATCAGTATCCGTCATCTTAACCTAGTGTAGCAGTGCCCGTTATTTGAACCTAGTGTAACGGTGCTCATCATCTGACCCAGTACTGAGGCCCATCATCTGAACCAAGTGTACTATTGTCCGCCATCAGATTTTAACACATGGAGCCGTCATCTGAACCTAGTAATAAGGTCCGTTGTCTGAACCTTTTGTAATAGAATCCGTTGTCTGAGCCTAATACTGGGAGCGGTCGTCTGAACCTAGTAATAGGGTTAGTTGTCAAAATCTAGTCCTATCCCAACCTGGTAACCTAACCTATTCTAACCTGGTATTACCAGGTTATAATGTTAACCTATTATAACCTGGTATCTGTACTCTGTATCAAAGGTACGGAGTACAGATGTGAGGAGTCCTGAGTACACAACATTATTAACCCTTCATATAAACAGAAAGTAAGGAATTTATATTTTCCAGAAAAAGTAAGACATGTCGGGGAGAACTTCAGTTTCAGTTCAGGGTAATTCAGTTTAATGCAATTTACTTCGCTTTCTTAGACAAGTATTTCAGAATTACGTGAAAAATCTCGAGTTTCTCGTGATTGCAACCCTGACAGATTACAGTTTATCTATTCACAATAACTATACTGAGTGACTACTTCATTAGACACTCTTTCATTAAGAGAAAGAGAACTAACAAAAGCACAAGCTCCGGTACCTAGTCCTTTTGGGATTAAGGCGTTTGAAAGTCATGTGGGCCCGCAATGAGCCCAACCTAACAATCCACTCTAGATCCCCAATTCGGCATTAACCGAAACTGATTAGTAGCTCCAGGTTCATAAAGCCCGAAGAACTATTTGAAAAGGGTCATTCAATGTCCGAAACACAGTAGGTTCAAATGTTTTTCCTGGGGTCATAGGATAAATTAACGTGCACTTATGTGGAACCAGTCCCTTGTTTACGTGCAACGCTACTCGAATTTGGAGCTTGCCGCTGAAAATCCGAGCGAGGATTGAAGCCTTACGCCACAGGAACGAAGTTATCGACTGACCTAAACAGCCTCCTCTACCACCTAAACGCGGTATTTATGGATACATTCCTTGACAAAAAAGTTTATTCAGGGCTCCTCTACCACCGCTTACAATTCAGCTAGATATTTTCGAAACACCCTGTCAATATTATTGTTTTAATTTTTTTTTTTTGGGGGGGGGTAGGAAACCATTGTACAATCCTTCGTGTGCTTAGATCAACCGTCTTCACGTTCGTCAGATTTCCCTATGACTCTGAAATTCAAGGAGGCCGCGGTAGTCCAGTTGGAAGAATAAAGAATTAGCAACCGGAGGGTTGCGAGTTCGAAACTCGGTCCAACCAAACACCGTCGTGTACGCGGGGCTGGTGCAAGTTAAATCTGTCGTGGTCTCAAATATTCTCACGTTGGCTTGGTGTGGAAGTTTGGAGAGTGGGGTACCGGCTCAGGTGTTGACCTCGTCCTCTGACCGCGGTTTAAAATTGCGAGGCGTTTGTCCTCGAATCTTTCAATTCGGGATTGATCCCGGACCGTCGCCAATAGCCCGTTGTGTTGATCCAGTGCGACGTTAATTACCTACCTACCAGTAAGAAGTGGACAAAATGCTTTTAGATATTCTTTTGACTAATTCTTGACGAAATTTTTTACAACTTTTCATTAAGATTTTCAACGAGGACACTTCGTCATTTTGAACGAGATGACGATGTGTCCTCGGATCTTTCCCTCGGGATTGATCCCGTATAGTCGCCAATAGCCCGTTGTGTTGCTCTAGTGCGACGTTAATTATCTACCTACCTCTGAAATCCAACGCCGTTTATCAGACAAGAACACTATGCTTCCGACACGATGTCAAGCCTGGAAGTTTCACTTAAGCCTTTATTCTATCAACTAATACATTTTAATATTCCGTGAGCTCCTAAATGAGAGAGCGATCTATTCCATGCAAAATGGAGTCGCATCAACCAAAGCGACATCCCTTGACCCCTGTCCGATAGACCAAATACATGCGAGCAGCGATTAGTTATTATACAATAGCGTTGTATTTACCAGTTGCTCCTGAGGGGAATATTAGATTTGAATAGTTCGAGTAAGCTAAGAGACCACCTATAATTTAATGGGCGTCTATTTGGTCATTATCATGAACTCTTGATGATTCCAGTGGATCGTCTATGTAAGCGAAATTTAATGCTACGAGTGCCTTGAGATTTCAGAATGGGAGTGTTGTTTTTTCCTTCGACACCAGGGCTGATAGTCAAATCACTTGTGAAATAAATTTTCAAAAAGTCTCCTCTTAAAACCTATTTTAGTTGCTCAGGATAAAAAAGGAATCGGCTATGACAAAACAGGTCGTTAATTAAATATGAAACACATATTGACGATCTCTTCAAGAAATTTGAATTTTAAAATTAAAACACTAGATATGTTCTTAATAAGGTTTTCATGACAATCTAGGGGCTGTGGTAGCCCGGTTGGAAGAGTAGCGGACTAGCAATCGGAGGGTTGCGAGTTCGAATCCAACCCAAGACCGTCGTGTACAAAGGGGACCGCTGCAAGGTAAATCTGTCGTGCTTCAAATGTCCTCACGTTGGCGTGATATGGAAGTTTGGAGAGTGGGGTGAAGTCGTCATCTGAGAGTGTTTCAAAATTACGTGGTGTTATATATCCTCGGTTTTTTCCCTTCGGAGGTTGATTCCGGACCGTCGCCAATAGCCCTTTATGTTGCTCCAGTGCGACGATAATTAAATACCTACCTACCCATGACAATCTAGCAACCAGATTTCTTTCATGCTCACCACGGCTTGGTGCCAAAACTTCGAAATTGGCGTCCCTTTGGAAAATTTTCACTCTGAAGAAAAATCCGAAAAACATTTTTTCCTTCCGTTATTAGTTTAAAAAGGAGGACTGAATTTGCATTGAGATTGTTGAATTTTCAAAAAGGTCTCCAAAATTTTCGAAAAGTCGCCAAAATTTTGAAAATAGAAGCTTTTGAGACGATTTTGCTTGTTTGCTTTGTCCAAGTTGAGCCAAGCAACGTTTTCTCCATCAGGTAAATGGACGAACATACAATGAATTGAACCTGCTCCGCCTATAGCTCGCAGGCTGTTAGGGCAGTGGGCAAACCTACCGAGCCACTGAAAATTGCGATTTCTTTTATCATTCGATGACAATACTGTTGAAAGTTTGCTTTCCAGGTTTTTACAGACAGAGGTCGCCGTGGCTCAGTGGGTTTTCCCACTGCTCTAGAAACTTGCGAATTGTAGGAAGAGCATATTCGATTCCTGTCAGTAAAATACTGACAGGAACTGTCAGTATTTCTCTCTTCTCTGTCAATAAAACTTTCCATGCGTGTGTATGTCCATGTACTTGACATTGGCTGTCTCGTGCTTGGCACAGCTTGGCTAATTATGACCCTTGTGCCATAAAAACACCAACCAACCAGTTGCTCCACATCCTTTACTAAAAAACGTAACCCACCTGGTGGTTATCTCAACTAGTTATGTCGTCAATAGTAAAAAACTGACCAGATCTTGATCTCGTCATCAACAAAAAATCAGGAATATCTTCATAACGAGATATCTCGTCATCAGAAAAATTGATCAAATCTTCATGGACGAGATATCTCGTCGAAACCACTTGGAGAGCTAACTCAACTAAAACAGAATTCTGGGCAACTACTGGAACGCGACCTCTAAAATATGTTGATATACTAGAGATGTTAAAAGATATATTTAGCGATAATTACTGAAGAAGCTTCCCTTGAATTAGTCCTTATAATTACTTGTATTTCTTCTGTGTCAGTAAAACTTTCCATGTTGGAATGTAGGTCCATGTACTGGACGTTGTCTTATTCTTGGCGGAGCTTGACTAAGTATGGCCCTTGTGATAAAACACCAACCAACCAGGTTTTCATACAATTTTCAACATCCTTTACTGAAAACTTAATTCAACTATAACAGAATTCCTGCGCAACTGCTGAAATGCAACCTATAAAATGTGTTGATATACTAGAAGAGATGTTAAAAGTTACATATTTAGCGATGGTTACTGAGACGACGGCTAGGTTTTTTTTCTGGATTAGTGCTTATAGTTAAGTTGACGCGTTTAAAAAGCTTTTACGGTGACTTTTTATTCGAATAAAAGAGAAATTAAAAATTTTTTTAATTATTTTCCAGGCAATCAGCGCATTTTCTGCAAATCATAATACACGGCGAAAAAGAAACTCAAAATGCCATTCAGTGTTAAGCTGAAAGAGTTTCAACAAACTTTTTTACGAAACTGGGGAAGGGTGGAAAAAATGTTTCCCATTTTTTTCTTACAAACTGAAAAGAACATTTTCTTTTCAGTTTCACGCGCCATTAAACGCATACCCCAGTGACAATTTTTTTACATCCTTGCATATAAATACTGTTTGATGAGGAGGTGAAAAAACTGCATATTTTATAAATCTTAAATGAATATCTAACGCAAAGAAAGACAGAATAAATCAAGGAACGAAAAAATGACTACCTTAATGCTGGACTGAAGCTCTTCATTTAATCCAGACATTTATAAAAAATATCCAGTTATTCTTATTTCAGAGAAATATCATTTGATTTCACTTAAACAAAAGCATTGTTAATGTATTTTCAGCACTATAGAAACTACAATTTTTATAATATCCTACTATATAAAAGGAAAAGTTGCAACGTGGATCACTTTTTATTCTCGCTCTACCATTGGTTAAAATAGCTCGCGCACAATAAATATTAAAACGTGATATAGATGTAAAGAAACGATAATGCAAGCGATAATATTCATGATAAAATAGTAAAAACCGCAAGCTATATTTATACAGATAAAAACTTAGCGAAAACGCGCACGCGATTAATAAAATTACATTATTCCTAAATACGTTATTTTCTATATTTAGCAAAAACAATAATGTGTTTAATTTTTTTAGTTCAATTTAGAATTATTAATTGAGATGTAGTTTTCATCTGCATCAGGTCAAAAGAGACAAAATGGCTATTTCTCAGAATCTTAAGTTGAATATTTCACTCACAAATATTCAGTCAGAAAAAGCATGGCATGATACAAATAGCCGTAATTTAGATTCTTATATTCATTTGGTTTTGATTTTACTCATATTATATTATTTTTTATATTAATGATGCACGAATCCATCAAGTCAGACTTGACCCTTTTTGCCCTGACACGGAAGTTTTGAGCTGTGACTTTAACTGAAATATTGAGTTGAGCTTCTATTCTGAGTATTTTGAGTTCTAAATATTCAAGAACGATGAAGCATATCAAAGGTACGTTTCCAATGCTCATTCATTATTTACTATTACGCCGCAAAAGGCAATAATAAGCACTTGAATTGCAAAAAGCGCTTTCTAGAGCACGTTGTATTCTTATCTCAATGGGCTTTACATCTAGTCCACTATAATTTAACACTAGAGTTATAAATTCTCCCATATTTTCCAGAAACGCCCGTATCAGAGCCAATTTTTTGGATCCTCCCAGCTCCTGCATTGATTTTCTATTTCTTCTTATATTTTATTTACAATACTGATCAAGAAATTTGAACCATATTCCAACATTTCGATACAAACTGTCATAATTATCGACAGTATATAGACTTTGAGGTACTCTATTAATATCGAAAAATCACGTATGATAATCGATGGAAAATTTAGCATATACTAATCGATAGCGGAATACCTGTAAAGAATTTTTGAAATTGGCGCAAGATAAATGAAATGCTTATCCTGCAATCATAGTGGACAAGTACAATACATGTAGATTGGGATTAAGAAACATGTATTCTATATTGTGACTTGTATATTACATCAGGGCTACCACAGCCAAAGCACTTGTGAAATATTGGCATTATTAGTAGAACAATTTTTAAAAATAGTAGCAAAAACAATAGTTCTCTTAAACCCTATTTTAATAGCAACTTTAGTTGCTCAGATACATAATCGGCTAGTGCTAGTTACGTATGAAACAGACATTGAAGATCTCGTCAAGAAATTTGAATTATAAAATTTAAAAAATGAATATTTTCTTAATAAGGTTTTCGTGACAATCTAGCAGCCACAGATTCCGATGTTTTTCTTCCATGCTTGGTTTTGGCCACAGCTTGACGCCAAAACTTCGAAATTGGCGTCCATTGCAAAATTTTCTCCCTAAAGAAAAATCCAAAAAATATTTTTCCCGTCCGCTATTAGTTAAAACAGCGACTAAATTTTCGTTGATCTTTGGTGAATTTTTAAAAAAAGCCACCAAAATTTTGAAAATAGGAGCTTGATGATGATTTTGCTTAAAAAGATATAGTCGCCTGTGACAGCCCTGTTATGTACAATGTAAATTAATTGTTTTGTTTAATATTACTAATACAAGTCCCTCCCATAAAAACATACGGAACCTAGTGCCCAAAAATAAACTCGTCCACTTTTACGTGGACCTGCACTACGCAGCTCTCGTTGAGTTGCGCGTTGTGTTTGAAGGTTCACTAATTAATGGTGCAACTCTAGTGAATATAATTTTAGTTTTCTTCTTCCTTTCCTCCCAATAACCAAATCTCCAATGTACATCCCTGGATTCATATTCCTCAATTAGATGAATTGTTTATAACATTTCAAAATTAAGTTCAGACTCGTAAAATTCCTTTACTTGACTAGGTTACGGGTTACAATTCAAAGGATACGAGAATCATTGATCTTAAACAGACAAGTCAAAGGACAAGTAGTCTCTTTAAACAGACAAAATTAAACAAAGATCTTAAAGTAATCACCATTAATTAAAATTAAAAATTATGTGAAGAAAAGGGGTGTATTTACCATAGGGATCGAGCAGGGATCTTTCCAAATCGGACGGTTCAATAAATCGTTGGGTAGCTGAAAACCAAATAAGCAACTACAGCAAACAAAAAAATTAAAGAAATCATACAATCATAAAAGAAAAAATAAACCATAAAAGCATAACCTATGTAGCAATGATAAAATAATAATAATCAAAATTTCAAAATATAAAACGAATAGAAAGGAAATAAATAAATAAAACCTTTCGTGAAATTGATATTATTCATTTGGATTGAAAACGATTTTTAAACGTTTCAAACCAATATAGGAAGATGTGGCATGGAATACATAGATAGCGTTTTTCAAGAATTTTTTTTGAATGGGAAACAAAAAATCAAATGAAATTCCTAGCTGTGTAAATTTCGTTCGAAGAAATACACAACAAAATACTCTCAAAGATACAGTCAAATCTCATTAAGACGAACTCGTTTAATACGAATTACCGATAATAAGAACTGAATTCCAATCCCCATCAAAATATATATTCCAATAATGTTAACATTAGTTTAAGAAGAATTCGGGTTACACTAATTTCCGGTTAAGACGAACAAATTTTCGGAACTAAGGGCTAACGGATTCTTTTCAATCGGATTATCAGGAACATTTACTCCGAAATTCTAGATTTATTTGTGGAAGAGAGTGAAGATGAAAAAAATAAAAGACGAAGGAACAAGCGTGCCTTTTTTTAAAAGAAGCTACTGCTCGCTTAGAAACTGTTCCATCACTTTTTGTTAGGCAGTGAAAATTCATCTGCTCAATTACACAGCGTTGACCGCATCAAAGGTTTTCTTAAAGAATGTCAGGGGAAAAATAAAACACAAAAATCGATTACAGAGCCATTTCAAGACAAAAACTGCACAACCAGGAAATATCTGTGTAATCAAGAATTAGCTGTATCATCGGGAATTATCTGTATAATATTTGTGATGAAGAATACCATTTATCTGTGAACCAATTGTACAGTAAGTAGTGTAAATACATTAATATTTTATTTTATTCTTGAAATAATGCTTTTTTCTGAATTCGGATAACACGAATTACGGTTAATATGAATTTTTTTACGGTCCCGTGAAATTCGTCTTAACGAGGTTTGGCAGTATATTTATTCAATGCTAAATTTCTAAGCACTTTCCCATTTCGTGAAGCGAATAATGAGTTTAAAAGAATGTATGCCAATAATAAAGAAGCTATTACAGTGCCCCGTAGGAAATAAGTATAATGATTTTAGACAAAATTCCCCAAGTGTTACAAGAGGCGATGCAGAAATCATTACTTTTCCTAATTCCTACTTTCAACGCAAGAGTGTTACCGAATAATTTGAAAATTTACCACCGTATCACTTTGTTTCCTGGGAGGTAATCCTCAACACCACCTTTTTAATTCAGCCTCAATGAGTTTGCCCAGTGGCAAACCATTGAGGCTAAATTAAAAAGGCTCAATGGGTTTGCCTACTGGGCCAGCAACCTCATAGACGGAAAATATAAGTAGACTGAGCATTGCTATTGAAAGGAACTTCAAAAAGTTTGACCAACATGTCGACTAGTTGTCACGTGACGGGTTATGTGAAAAATTGACTTTATTGGCCGGTTTGGCATCGGATCCGCGGCTCTACCAACTGGGTTACCGCAACCCCGCGCAAGGTTCTTGATTCAATTTAAGCAGTTGGTCCAGGTTTACCTGGCCCTCGTTTGGAAAAATATTTTAAACAATAATTTTTATACTTTAAAAATGAATTTATAAGTGGGATAAATATTTCTGAAATCATGATCTTACAGAAGTAGACAAATAAAATAACACAGTAAAACGCATTTCAAATGACAAATTTGAAAACAAAGACTAAAATTGATTTGAAACTGACAGAAATGCCAACTCCCTAAAATAACTGCTATGTGTTTGAGAAAATCGAACAGCAATCACAGACAAAATAATTTTTATACTTTAAAAATGAATTTATAAGTGGGATAAATATTTCTGAAATTATGATCTTACAGAAGTAGACAAATAAAATAACACAGTAAAACGCATTTCAAATGACAAATTTGAAAACAAAGACTAAAACTGATTTGAAATTGACAAAAATGCCAACTCCCTGAAATAACTGAAATGTGTTTGAGAAAATCGAACAGCAATCACAGACAAAAGTATCGACTGTTTCTAGAGTAACACATCATCGTTCGTTCTCTATCCACAAAAAAATATAACAATGGGGACTCATTTCAATCGTACAAGCCCATTGAAATCCACGTGGGAAAAAAATAAAAGATCTATTTTCTACAACACATCTCAATGAAAAAGAATTCCAACTGGTCACTGATTCAATCAAAAACAGTTTTCAGAAGTTAGTGAAGTAACTAATTCCTGGTGGAAGGCCCCTGGCATAGCATTTAAAAATTTAGATTGATCTGAATTGATAACTTGTCGTTATTCACTCTTAATATTTGATATTTATATTCCATATGAGCATTAATATGCACATTTCATGCCTCCAATATTAGTCAAAATAATATATACCAGCATTTAGTATAATTCCTACCAGTAGGTAAGTAATTAACGTAGCAATGGATCAAAACAACGGGCTATTGGCAACGGTCCGGGATCAATCTCGAAAGGACAACGCCTCGTAATTTTGAACCACGGTCACATGACGAGATCAGCACCTGAGCTGGCACCCCACTCTCCATTTTTCCACACCACGCCAACGTGAATGTAGTCCGTGGCAAAAAGTTCATACCTCAATCATGTTACCCAATTAGGGAAGACCACTTCAATTCCATCCCAATTACTTGAAAGGCAATTCGGTATATTTTTACCTCCTGGTGGTTGTCTGGAGGAGTTATCTCGTTATCAGCAAAACGGACCAAATCACGATGGACGAGGTATCCCGTCATTAGAAGAAAACTGGCGAGGTCTTGATCCCATCATCATGAAAAAAATCGGCAATATCTTGATGACGTGATATCTCGTCATTAACAAACTTGGTCAGTTCTTGATGGACGGGACCTCTAGAAGGGTTAACATGTGAACCTTTCGCTCACATTTTCTTTTCTGCGCTGATTTCTATCTTCCAGATTGCTCATTGACTTCTGCCATCAGAAGAATTTCATTAGAGAGATCTTCCGAGTACTTTTTTAACAGTATTTTATAGCTCCATAGCTCAAATCAATTATATTTAAGCGAATCGGCAAAATTAGTATTACAGAGGCTGTTCGGACATTTTTTGAACGATTTTGATGAGCTGTAAAAAAACTGTATGCTATGAAAAATTTTATTTTCGCAGCAGTTAAATAGTTAAAGTATAACTTACGTCTGCTAACTCAGAGTTTTGTTTACTTTCAAAATGGCGCTTTTAAATAAGCAATGGATGAAAGGCTGTTTCCGCTCTTTCCGAAGAGAATTATGCTTATTCAATTATTCAAAAACGCTGTAAAAGTCATGGTTTTTCGATATCTAAAGGTACGATAAGTAATATTATTAATGAGGAAGGAAAAAAGGTAAAAGTGGAAAAATTCCTCCATAAGTATCGAAAAAAGAAAAGAATTTCTGAAAATATTTGTAAGGTAAGATCTTTAATTTTAAAAGAGAATCCGCAAAGTCAAAGGATTATTGCAAAGCCATTAAAATGCTCAGTTTCAACTGTAAATAAAATAATTAACAGTGATTTGACTCTAAAAAGGGCAAAAAATACAATGTTCATCGTCTATCTCCACGACATATTGCAGAACGCAGAATTCTGTATGAGAAGCATTTAACTGGAGAAATATGGGATAATGTTGTGACAATAGACGGGGCGTGGGTGTATTTAAATTATTGCAATAAAAAAGAACAATTTATTATCATAAAAGAGAAGAAAATCTTAAAACGTGGTCGATACTACAAAAGTCATTATTATCATGGAAATTAAGGTGTAGAAAGATAGTTAACAATAAGGGCTATCAAATAGAACATTTAAAACACAAAAATTTAATGTAAAAAATTGATCTTCAGTCCATTAAAATGGTTCAAAAAATGTCCGAACAGACTGTATATCCGTTTGTTGCCATTCGCCAATATAGAAATAATGTCGATTTCTGTGACTAGTACGTTAGTGAAATATACTTATATAAATAAGTAATGTCTCCGAAAGAAAATCGCTAAGTGTTTGCATTGATTTTACGCCAATAACGGTGCTCAAATGCTCGTAACGAAACTACTTCGACGTCTCGAAATAGCTTCCCGCAAGAAGCAGCAATACCAAAATTGCCGAGTGATGCCAAATCGCAAAGAGAAAAATATAGTTGATCATAAAGATAAGCGAAGAGACAACGATCTCGAAAGAAAATGGGGAAAGAAATCCCTTCCATCGTTTTTCGTCTGAAACAGAGACTGAATGAGATGTGTATATTCGGAAATCAAACAAGGAAATGAAATCCAGAAGAATAAAAGGAGGGATAAATTTTGATGCGAAATTATACGAAAAATTGTATCGGCTTGATCTTGGAACACATGTTGATCGTTGGATGACAAAGTTTTATCTACCAAAAAGGGAAAAATGATTCCTTACAATGTATTTATTACTATACTAACCAAAATTAATACTTAACCCTCCTGATGGTTGTCCCGACGAAATATCTCGTCATTAACAAACCTGGTCATACCAGACATAGATAGACGAGATATTTCGTCATTGGAAGAAAACTGATCAGATCTTGAGCTCGTCATCATAAAAAATATCGTTTAATGTTAGTAAAAATATACTATTATAACAGTATATATAGGTAGTTCCTTTGAAAAGGAAAAATACATCCAAGTATAGCATCAGGGTTTCATTAATTAAAAAAGCGTTACTATTGTAAAAGCTGTGGGCATCAGGTAAAAGAAGAAATGAAAAAAATTTCTAGTGAAGTAGTTCCAAGTAGTTACAGCAGCGGGGAGGGGGAACCAACCCCTTTTTCGCGCGTAGTACGGCAACATACTCCAGCTCGTCCATAATACAGCAACTTCAAAGGCACCATTCAATGAGAATAACGCCTTCTATAATTCAAATGCTAAAACTTTACTGAGCGGCATCTTCATAACTTCGAAAATTTTATATTCGTTATCTTAAGCCAAATTTTGCACACAGAACTTATTAAGTCTTCAACAATTTCACTTACAACGCCATCAAAATACAAACCCTGGACTTTAAATTGATATAACTCTACTAAATGTTATCTCTTAAAACAAAATATTTTTATCGGAGATGTGTAGAAGATGAATTCATATGATTTCTTATGAAGATTTAATTTTGGGTACTAAATTCAATCCATAAAAGTGACGTGCAGCAGAGAAAACTTCTTTCAAGTCAATTTACATTCGAGATCCACTCCAAAGTACACATATCATTCGAGCGAATCTATATTCCTCGAACTCATCTGCAGCAATGCTTTCCAAAAACATGTTTCCGAGGTCTCCTTCGGAATTTTCATCAACAACACAAGTACAAACACAAGAACCCAGTATAAAAAGATTTCATAAGAGAAATACGAAAAGCCTTAATAAAGATTTTAAACTGACTACCCCGATGAAACTCGCAGGCGCTGGCTACACGACAATTCGTCGAAGTGCTTTCAGAGGCTTTGCAGCGTCGCGTTGTCCCTCATCCCTAGAAACCCTTCAAGAAACCATTAAAATAAATGTACTCGAAACTACTTGTATTCCCCGGTGTCCTCTTAGCGCCCCCCCCCCCTTAATGTCCAGGATGCTGTTCCAGGCAGTTTTTGGAGGAAACCTCTTCCACCACCGTTGATGCCACTCCGACATAATTATCCATAAGGGGGGGAGAGGCCGAGGTACAAATCCGAAAATATTGTGACGGATGTCGATTTAATCGTCAACTAATTGTTCCGTTTTTCATTAAGCCGATCCATGGTCGAGGATTTGAGGAAAAGAAAGAGGCTGGATAGGATAAGAGGGAAGGAATTAAAAGTGTAAAAACAAACTAATCTAATGCCCTGTGAGGATTTCGTTTCCAAATGCTCTCGCATGCAGGGATGCCATAGCCAAAGCACTAGTGAATTAGTAGGTAGGTATTTTAATTAACATCGCACTGGAGCAACACAACTGGCTACTGGCGACGGTCCGGGATCAATCCCAAAGGGAAAGATCGATGACAACACTACGTAATTTCGAACCACGGTCAGATGACGAGGCAACACCTGAGCTGGCACCCCACTCTCCAAACTTCCACACCACGCCAACGTGAGGACATTTGAGGCCACGACAGATTTAACGTGATATAGTCAGTTTTCTTCTAATGACGAGATATCTCGTCCATCAGGATCAGGTCAATTCTGCTATTTACGAGACACCTCGTCGAAACAACCACCTACCCCTTGGTCTTTGGTTGGATTCGAACTTGCAACCGTGCGGTTGCTAATCAGTTACTCTTCCAACCGAGCTATCGCGGCCCCTGAAAATTAGTAGCAAAAAAAGGTGTCATAAATATATTTCCGTAGCAAATTTAGTTGCTCAAATACCAAAACGAATCGTCTAAAACACAAAATGCGCTAATTACGTATAAAACAGGCGTTGACGCCAAGAAACTTACATTTAAATTTAATCCTCCAAATGGTTTCGACGAGATATCTCGTCCATCAAGATCTGACAAATTTTGCTAATGACGAGATTTATATCTGGTCAGCAAGATATTGATGATTTTTTTATGAGAGATCAAGATATAGTCAGTTTTCTTCTAAATGACGAGATATCTCGTCCATCAGGATCAGGTCAATTCTGCTATTTACGAGACACCTCGTCGTAACAACCACTAGGAGGGATAACGGCACTGGTTTCCACATGATTTGTCTCTTTTACTTAGAATGTCCAAGCTATACTCCGATCAATAAACCTTACATAGTTCTAATTTTCGTAATTATCAATTCGGGCCTTGTTAAGACCTCATATAGAGCATGTTTTGCGCCATTGCCGCGTTGTAAAACGTGTTGTGTTGCATCGACCGTAATAAAGCTCCCTCAACTCGCCTTCATTAAAACCTCTCAAAGCAGTGATTGGTCTTTCGATGGGATATATGCTCGTCGTCCAACATCAAGATATTGCCACTTTGTTTTGTGATGACGACATCAAGATCTGGTTAGTTTTTCTAATAACGAGATATCTCGTCTATCAAGATCTGGTCAATTATTTTCTAACGTCAAGATACCTCGTCGAGACAAACCCCCAGGAGGGTTAAAAACTAAATATAAGTTTTTTTCATATCAATCTAGCGCCCAGATTCCTATGTTTTTCTTTAATCTTGGAGCCAAAGTTTCGAAATTGGCGTCCCTTGGAAAATTTTCTCTGAAGAAAAATCCGAAAAAAACAATTTCTCCATCCGCTATTAGTTAAAAAAGGGACTAAATTTTTATTGACTTTTGGTGAACTCTAAAAAAGTTCCAAAAGTCGCCAAAAATTTTGAAATTAGTAGCTTTTGAGACAATTTTGCTTAAAACACTCCTAGTCGCCAAGGTTGAAAAATAGTCGTCTTTTAGTAGCATGTGGTAGCCCTGAGCATGACACATATGGGGATTACTTTAAAATGTAGTTATAACTTGAACGTCGTCCGAATTGTGTTTGGCGCAACTTGTCCAAATATGGACCTTGCGTCATAAAACTCAATCAACCTTAATTTCCGAAATAATGCTTTGTTGGAAGATGAAAAATTAATGAAGGATTAAATTTAGATTGAAGATTAGATAGAGAATAAGGAATTAATATAACTAAGATTATTAACATATAAGGATTATTATTAACCCTTACTCTATTATTGCTGGGAATTTATAAACAGTATTACAAAGTACCGAAAAAGATACAGTCTATGAATATA
The DNA here is from genome assembly GCA_933210815.1 of Meta bourneti. Classification (NCBI taxonomy): domain Eukaryota; kingdom Metazoa; phylum Arthropoda; class Arachnida; order Araneae; family Tetragnathidae; genus Meta; species Meta bourneti. Next base: position 89,158,906 of record OW119929.1, read on the forward strand.
ATTAGTCTTGGTGAATAAAAAAATTGATCACACAGCGTTAAACCAAACCAGCCAACTCAAATTAGAGTATAATTTTTACTAAGATTTGTAGTTGATTGTTAAAATTGAATTCGCCGCTTGTACTTCGACCTCCTTTTTTAAAAAAATAAACTATTAATTTATTTCCAAAATAAGCCCATTCCAATTCGCGTGACACAAATACCTCAAGAATGCAAATTACGGAGAACACAAAAAAATCGAAAAACCAACGAACAAGGAATGTCCAACAAGAAACGGTGGAATGCTCACACAAGGGCATTGTTCCACGCAGATGTACCACCAACACCTCAGGAGGACAATTACATAGATATTTCTGGAATCGAAAAGAGTGGTGCATAAACACGAAAGGAAGGAAGCAAGCAACGCCTCTTGGGAAATGTTCATATTGTAATGGAGGGAGGTCTGACTAACATGTGAATTTAAAGTAGTAGAGACACCTATTTAGATCCGCTACCTCTTTTATATGCGGGCAATCCGAGGGGCTAGAGAGGGTGTAATGGATGACCCATTGTTCCACTCGATTGTCCGCATCGGTGATGAGTTCGTTTTTGAGGCCAAAGGTGACAGGAATGGAATGCAACCAACCCCTTCTAACACCAAACGAGAATTACATTTCAGTGTGAATGAATACTGCTCTGTTCGTTTGCTTCCAATTTCCGGGCGATATTTACGGCAGAAAAACCAACGAGAGCAAATGTCAGAAATGAAGCATGCCCGAAAATAATTCTTAAAATAAAAAATAATTTAAGGCACAAAATTAGCGACCATTGTGCCAAATTGGGTTTTATGAAAGCAATTAAAAAAAATATAAAAAGATATCCCCCTGCTCTGTACTGTATACGGCTATATACTCAAGGTTTGTAGAAGGCTAATACTGTTGTGTATGCTTGGCGGTAGTTCAAACTCGGGAAAACTGATTTGGCGATATTTACACAAAAAGAAGCCAAATATATATATAAATGATGAAACTTTGTACACTCATTTTTATAGGACTCATTACCTATAAAATTATCTATTCTCAAAATCTCAGCTTAAACTTTTCTGGTTTTTTAATAATATTCTAATGCGTATAACAAAGTAAGATTTGAACATTTCTAAATCCATAAATCAAATAACTGTGAAACAACCATTATAATTATAAGTTATAAGTAATGGATACTATAAGAAGTGTGTGTAAAGTTTAATTACTGCAGAGTAAGTTTTTGAAATATCTTATAAACCATCAAACAATCCTTGGTCAAAATTAGTTTTTGTTTATAAAAATAAAAGTTTAAATGAGAAGTTTTAAATATAACATCCACACTAAAATGTTCTAAATTTGAAAAGAATTCAACGAAAAATAAATATTTTACAGAACATTGGAACGTTTTACTGAAACTTGAGAGTTCAAAGGTACTGTCGCCCCCTTAATTCAATCCAGGCCCATTTTAACCACGATTCAACATAGAAAGCTTACCAGTCTTTAGTTTACACGATTTAAAAATGCATCAAACAAACTTATAACTATGAGTTTCTTAATAAAGGCTACATTTCCCCAACGCAAACACAATCAACGATCCCACGGAGTATCGATCCCCTCCACGGTAACGTAAATCCAAGAAAGGATTCCCAGAACACTGTTAAGACTTAAACATTATTACGAAGTAAACAGTCAGACGAAGTTTAATTTTCAATTATAAGTACCCAATTATTTTATGACCGATTTTATTGTTGCTTGCTCATTTGGAAAACGGAGGCTTGTTTGCAAAGCCAATCAATACAAGTAGAATGGTTACTAATGTATGCGCAGTGCAGAGGGGGTCTTTTTGCGTTCCCCTTCGCTTTGTATGGGCCCCAATAAGTCACCGTTTTCAATCCTCGGCTTAGCAGATTAGCAGTCCCCTTTCTTTGAGACACGACACCGAAAACGTCCCCCCGGTTGCCAGGGCAACGTGACCATCGGAATGACAGCCTCCGTCCCTTGACATGAAAGTTGGGCGACGAGCATATATCCCATCGAAAGCCCAATCACTGCTTTGACGTGTTTTGACAAAGGCCGGTTGAGGGAGTTTTATTACGGTCAATGCAACACAACACGTTTTACAACGCGGCAAATAGCGCAAAACGTGTTCTGTATGAGGTCTTAACAAGTCCCGAATTGATTATTACGAAAATTAACACTATACAAGTTTTATTGATCGGAGGATAGCTTGGACATTCTGAATTAAAGATTCACATCTTCATGTGGAAACCAATAGCTTTCAGGAAGAGTTAAAGTAGGCCCAGACACACATGCGCATGCGTACTCCATTTCTATAAAAATATATCGGTAAGCATGCGTGTTTCAGCAAATCCAGTGATGCAGGACCAATGCGTGGCTAGCCGAAGTCCGGCCACATATTGAAACAGCATAGAACAAAATATTCGATATGCGCATGCGTACTTCGTTTCTGTACAGAAAACATGTCGGTACGCATGCGTATTTCAGCTAATTCAGCGGCTCAGAACATGTTGAGCCTATGTGAGGCTTGTATAAGCCGGATCACACATTGCAACAGAATAAGACAAAACATCCGGCACGCGCATGTGTACGCTGTTTCTGTACTGAAGACATGTCGGTACGTATGCGCGTTTCAGCCAATTCAGTGAAGCAGGACTCATGCTGTTCCAATGTGTGGCTTGTCTAAATCCCGACCAGTGTTACTTTGTGTCCTTTAACACTCCTAGGTGGTTGTTTAGACGAGGCATTTCGCTATAAACAAAACTGACCAGATCTTGATAGACGAGATATCTCGTCACTATAAGAAAACTAACCAGAACTTGATCTCGTCATCATCAAAAAATAGGCATTATCTTGACAAGATATCTCGTCATTTGCAAAATTAAGATCTTGTCGAAACCACTTGGAGGGTTAAAACAGATCATATAAATGTTTTCACACATTTATATGATCTGTTTCACACATTTATATGACAAGAAGGGAATTGTTATTAATGTAATCGATAAGCTGTTGAACGATCCTTTTCACAACACATTTGGTATTATAAGTAGGCATACATTAATAACAACACATTTGGTATTATAAGTGGCATACATTTTAATCAAAACATCAGGATTTTTTTAAGTTTTCGATTTTCTAGTAAAGGAAATCCAGCTGTAATTCGGGCCATGGTAGCTCGGTTGGAAGGGTAACGGATTAGCAACCGGAGGGTTGCGAGTTCGAATCCAATCAAAGACCATCGTGTAATAAGGGTCTTTTACTGTGAAGATATAAATATAAAATACATGTATTAGCAAAACATGTGCGTAGTAGTACACTTAAGTTTCACGGTATGTACTCAAAGTTGTGATCACCAACACTATGCTCCCTTGCGCCATAAAACCCCAAAACCAACCAACATTATGAACGTCTGACAGCGTGGAAGATTTAAAGCTTACGATGGCAAGTGCGCACCAACACTTCCGATTCACATCTTCCAAATGTTGTTAATGGTTAGTGTATATAAATGGAAATAGTGCTAGAAGTGGTTAACTAGTATTGTACTATACTAAAAGAATGCATTTGCAAGAACCAATGAAGCAAAGAAACTGCTGTGTGACTTTGTTAACCCTCCTAGTGATTGTCTCAACGAGGTATCTCACCATTAGCAAAACTGAGCAGATCTGGATGGAAGAGATATCTCGGTATCAGAAAAAAAAGACAAGATCTTGATCTCGTCATCATCAAAAAATCAGCAATATCTTGACTACGAGATATCTTGTCATCAGCAAAATTGGTCAGATCTGGATGGACGAGATATCTCGTCGAAACCACTTGGAGAGTATGCATCAGTTAAACTGAAAATATATTCGAGTTTAAGAGAAAGACAATAAAGTAAATCAATATTCTGCTGTGGCATACATTTTAATCAAAACATCAGGATTTTTTTTTAAGTTTTCGATTTTCTAGTAAAGGAAATCCAACTGTAATTCGGGCCACGGTAGCTCGGTTGGAAGAGTAACGGATTAGCAACCGGAGGGTTGCGAGTTCGAATCCAACCAAAGACCGTCGTGCACAAAGGGGAGTTGGTGCAAGTTAAATCTGTCGTGGCCTCAAATGTCCTCACGTTGGCGTGATGTGGAAGTTTGTAGTGCCAGCTCACAGGTGTTACCCCGTCATCTGACCGTGGTTCAAAATTACGTGATGTTGTCCTCTGATCTTTCCCTTGGGGATTGATCTCGGTCCGTCGTCAATAGCCCGTTGAGTTGCTCTAGTGCGTTAATTAAAAATACATGCCAACTGTAATTCAAGAGAAAGAAAGAATTAATTCGGAGGGTCTTTCCTGCTCCATTTTACTTTATATTTCTCCACAAAAGAGTTGTCGGATCTTTCCCTTTGAGATTGGTCCCAGACCGTCACCAATAGCCCGTTGTGTTGCTCCAGTGTGAAGTTAATTGAAATACCCCCCGCCCCCACCGCCACCACAAAAGAGTTGCGCGATTAATACAGACAAAAATAGAGCTCTTCATAAATATGGTCCCCAAATAAAATTGATGAAACTCTGACAATAGACACAAGGAAACGATAAGAGAAAGCAATTAACCGTTGCTACGTTTCATCACAAAGCCAATAAAATACGGATTATCAAAAGCATAACAGAAACAGACAACTCTCAGAAGCAAAATCTTTTTTTTAAAAAAAGCAATAAATTAAGAGACATTTTTGAATACGATACACTCGTTCGAAAGGATAAAACGCATCTTTAGAATTAAAAGAAGTATTTAATGGCGGAAGGTTTTTGGAATTTAGGAAGAGAAGTAAAATGGCGTAATAAAAGAATCACAGACGGAAAAAAGGAAGAGAAGCATTTTCAAAGAGAATTTTTTTTAAAAAAAGTGAAGTTTTTGCAAATAGAAAAACTGCTAAAAAAGAACTTAAAATTATATCAGTTACAAAGTATTCAAATCTATGCAAGTGTAAAGCAAAAAAAAATTGAAAATACACATGCTTTGAAAAAGTCAAGCAAGATTTAAAACTGAGCTGTGTAATAAGGAAATAAGTAAAGAGTAGAAATTTTCCATTACAGAAATTCGCTTTAAAGATTAATCTGCACAGAAGTAATGAAATATTTCAAAGGGTATATTTCTTTTTTCTTCGATCATGATACTCAGACTGAAAATTACACAGCAAGTTGAGAATTAACTCTCTTTGAAAAACTATATCTAAGATATTCTCCGAATTGAATATTTATATTGGATACACCAACCCTTATGATGAAATTTTCTAGGAAATCCTTTCAGAGAAATTCATTTAAACCTACATATTATAAATAATGTGAACAATTGTAACACCGAGTGAAAGAAATATACACCCACAGGTTCTAAATTTATAGCAGATCACTTGATAAGAAGGAAATTAAGAGATTTCATAAGCTTTTTCTTATTTTAAAAATCTAACTCTTGTGCGTTTGAAAACCTTTCTTTCATTAAACGAGACATATCAGCGCTTAACTCTCCTAGTGGTTGTCTCTAAGGGGCATCTCGCCATAAAGCAAAACTAACCTAATCTTCAAGGACGAGATATCTCGTCATGAGAAAAAAAATTACCAGATTTTGATGGACGAGATATACCGTCATTAGCAAAATTTGTCAGTTCTGCGGTTATTCCACAAGACAGCAGACAATCGTACAGAAAAATATTAAGGTAGGTAATTAACGTTGTACTGGAGCAACACAACGGGCTATTAGCGACGGTCCGAGATCAAATCCTAAGGGAAAGATTCGGGAAACCCCACTCTCCAAACTTCCACACCACGCCAACGTGAGGACATTTGAGGCCACGACAGATTTAACGTGCACCAGCCCATACGTACACGACGGACTTTGGTTTGCATCTAATTTCGAACTCGCAACCATCAGGTTGCTGATCCGTTACTCTTCCAACCGGGCAACCGCGGCCCGAAAAATATTAAGACTCGCAACGTAGATCAATTCTTATACTGTGTCATGGTTAAAGGCTTAAATACTTTCTTGAGAAATTACTCTTCCGAGTATCAAGACCGTCGTGTACACGGGGGCTTGTGCACGTTAAATCTGTCGGGTCTCAATTGTCTTCACGCTAGCTAGTTGTGGAAGTTTGGAGAGTAGGATGCCAGCTCAGGTGTTGACTTCGTTCAAAATTACGAGACGTTGTCTTTGGATTTTTTCCTTAGGGATTGATCCCAGACCGTCGCCACTACACCATTTGTGTTGCTCCAGTGCGACGTTAATTAACTACCTACCTACTATTCATGGTATTTTGAGTGTAAGTATTCATGAACAATGAAGCATATCAAGGCTATGTTTCAATGAGCACCAATCATTTTCGATTACACCACAAAAGATAATAAGAACTTGAATAGTAATAAGTGATTTCAGAAGCCCCGTTGTGTGTTGGCATGATGTGGAAGTTTGGAGAGTGGGGTGCCAGCTCAGGTGTTCACCTCGTCAGCTTAACGTGGTTCAAAATTACGTGGTGTTGTCCTCGGGTCTTTCCCTTGGGGAATGATTCCGTACCATCACCAATAGTCCGTTCTGTTGCTCCAGTGTGACGTTAATTAATTACCATTACCACCAGAAGCCCGTTGTATTCTTATCTGAACGAGCTTTACAGCTAGTAAAGTATAAAATGGTTATGATTGACTATCAATAACTCCACAAAATCTCAAATGTGTATTATCAGATTTTTCATTTAAAAAATAAAACGCGGTGCAATACAACTTTTTAATGAAACATAAAATGACAAGGAATATCGTTTTTTTTTGTTAGTATAAAACCGATAGCAAAAAAATGCTCTTTTTATATAAAAACAGTTAAATAAAATATTTCCATACTTTGAATCAATTTATTTGCAATTAGCTTATAGTAAAAATTCTGTACAAGTTCAAAATACGTAGATAACTTAAAAATTGGTTTTAAAAAGAAAGATTCATACTGAGACTGCAAAATATAACACTAAAATTCATTCAAACATGAAAATCCACGCAAAATGTCTCATGGAAAACTGCAACACACATAGGACAATGGGAAAATAACGATGCCTTTCTAGAACAATGACAATTTCACGATTGGATTCATCAATTACAATTCCGAAATTTGTCATTATTTTCAATTAATCGAGAAACATAATTATTAAATCATTTCCCGGATCATTTTTACACTATCGGAAACATCGACACCCAACTCTCATTTGTTGGGATTCGTTGCCATGGAAATTTTTCCACAGCAATACCCAATCTATTCACTTGACGTTTTCGTAATAGTGATTATCGAATTACTAATTACAAAATGGCAGGCAAGCGGGGCTTCGGTTTCTAATTCCAGTCCGGGATTTCCAACTTTTTTTGTCTATGGACAACTTTTCCCTACAGCTTACGCAGAATGAAATTATATCCAGATCCCAACCTAGAATATCAAGATACTAGAACCTGACCACTGCTCGCTTTTTCAAGCTGAATTAATTGATATTAACCCTACGAGATATCTCGTCCATTAAAACCTGATACCAATTTCGCTAATGACGAGATATATGGTCAAGATATAGTCTATTTTTTTAATTATGACGAGATCAAGATCTAGTAATGGTTTTGCTAATGATGAGATACAGCGTCAAACAATCACTATAGGAGGGTTAACGAAGCCTTGGAACACCTTGTTTCTTTATATTTAGATCCGTACTGATATTCGTAGTTCAGTCCAATACTTAAGAAAGTACTACTGGGCTGTTAAGAGATCAAAATAATCATACAAGACAAGCATTGAAATAAAAAGAAATTGAAAAATATGTCGTTTCAAGCTGAAATCAGTTTTCAGGGGATATTATCCCACATTGACGTCATAGAAAATGACATGGCTGACAGACTGGTCAAAGTGGGCTCTTCAGATGCTGTTGGGGTGTCTGATTCCCCTTCGCATAAGTTCTCCATGTGGCGAATTCCTCCCAATATTTGGCAAATTATGGCATATATGACCAATACCCGGGAAAAATTCTGTGTCTATTCTTGTTTTGCAAATGGGAAAGGGCGCTAACGGTTTTCTCTAGATTGCGAAATGGGCGCCTTAGTTGCATAAAATCCCTGAATGGCCAAAACTATTTTCCACACCACGACAGATTTCACGTGCACCAGCCCCTACGTACACGACGGTCTTTGGTTGGATCGAGTTTCGAACTCGCAACCCTCCGAATGCTAATCCGTGACTCTGCCAAATGGGCTATCGTAGTCCCAGTTTCTATTGGATTAAGATTGAGTCTGTTGGTGCAGAGCGGCTCTTCAACTTTCTAATTCATGCACGTTCTCAGCTAGAAAATGGTTACCTTAGAGTGAAAATGGCAATGTCTTGTTGAGTATACAAAGAACTGTTGTGTGTGTTTTCATGAGGGGGCAAAAGGACATCCTGCAAAAATATTCATAAAAGCTTCCTGCTTATAGTGAGAAGTGATTCAAAGCGAAAGACAATGAGTCGATAAATTCTGTCAAGAACGCTCAAAAGGTGCGAATTGACGGTAAATAAACAAGTGATCCAAAATTTAATGTCTTGAGGCACAAAGGATTAAATTGTGTTTGATTGTATGTTCACTGAAGGTTTTCACACGACATATCCAATCAAACGTGGGTCCTAAAGGTATAACAAAGAACAAAGAGGCCTAGGTAGCAACTTCTGAAAGTACGACAGTTGTTTTTATTCACTACTCGGTCACTGAAAAACGCAGATTACAAACTCTATTAAAGAAATGCCCTCCAAATGTTGAGAGCGAATGTCAGGAAAGTCCAGTGATACAAAATTATGGTAGGAAGGATCAACGTCGTACTGGAGCAACACAACGGGCTATTGACGATGGCCCGGTAGGTAGGTGTTTAATTAACGTCGCACTGGAGCAACATAACGGGCTATTGGCGGCGGTCGGAGATCAAACCCGAAGGGAAAGATCCGAGGACAACACAAAGTAATTTTGAACCCCGGTCAGATGACGAGGTCAACACCTTAGCTGGCACCCCACTCTCCAAACTTCCACATCACGCCAACGTGAGGACGTTTGAGGTTTAACATGCACCAGCACAGATTTAACATGCACCAGCCCCCTTTTGTACATGACGGTCTTTGGTTGGATTCGAACTCGCAACCCTCCGGTTGCCAATCCGTTACTCTTCCAACCGGGCTACCGAGGCCCTGACGACGGTCCGGAATCGAAGGAAAAGATCCGAGGAGAACACCTCGTAATTTTGAACCAGATGACGAGATGAGGTCAGATGACCAACAAAAGTATGGATTTCTATCAGAGGGATTTTCAGCGTAAACAAAACCTCTGAAGAGGTGGATTTTACTTCCGGTTACCCAGTACTAAATACACGTACAGGAAGCACGTTCTTCCATATAAAACACTCGCGCCATCTACTTTAGCTTTCCAGAAAAAGCCTTTCGTAGTTTTCAGATGAGCAAAAGAACTGAATCCACAGAAATTACAGTGAAGCTCCAAATCACGTCATTTCTTCACGCGCTGCTGTTTATATTCCTTTTGGTTGTTTTCATAGTCGCTGACAGGTGTTGACCAACTATTCCGTAAATTCATCTACTTGCCTACCTAGTCACTGATGGCGCCGCGGTACCCCAGTTGGAAGAGTAACGGATTGGTAACCGAAGGGTTGCGAGTTCGAAACTTGGCCCAACCAAAGACCGTCGAGTATATGGGGGCTGGTGCACGTCGTGTCCTGAAATGTCGTCACGTTGTCGTGGTGTAGAAGTTTAGAGAATGGGGTTCCAACTCAGGTGTTAATCCCGTCATCCGTGGATCACAATTACGAGGTGTCCTCGGATCTTTCCGTTCGGAACTGATCCCATAACGCCGCCAATAGCCCGTTGTGTTGCTCCAGTTCGAGCTTAATTCAATTACCTACCTAGTCGCTGATTTTTGCTGCATTTTTGTTGCAATGTTGTGATTTTTTACGGTGGTGAACCTAACGACTTTTTGAGAATGCAACAGAAATTAAAAGAAAAGCAGACAAAAATGTATTTGTATTTGTATTTTGTATTTCAATTAACGTCACACTGGAGCAACACAATGGGCTATTGGTGACGGTCCGGGATCAATCCCAAAGGGAAAGATCCGAGGACAACACCACGTAATTTTGAACCACGGTCAGATGACGAGGCAACACCTGAGCTGGCACCCCACTCTCCAAACTTCCACACCACGCCAACGTGAGGACATTTGAGGCCACGACAGATTTAACGTGCACCAGCCCCTTTGTACACGACGGTGTTTGGCTGGATTCGAACTCGCAACCCTTCGGTTGCTAGTTCGTTACTCTTCCAACCGGGCCACCGCGGCCCCAGACAAAAATGAAAAAATCTTCTGCTATGTTATTAATAATGAAATTCAATCTGGAAGAACGGCAAGACTGGAATAAAAGGAACATTTCTTGGATTCTGAATGTCCTCGTACGGGAGGTGCATGGAATTGGAAATTGACCTAAATGACGTCTTTGGTGAATGAATCATCTCGATTTTGATCTACACTGCTGGCCACCGTAAATGCAACACCCTGAAGGAAGCATGCAAATAATATGAAATTTACAACATGCATTAGCGGAGGTGAGATATGCAAATGATTAGAATTTCAGCGCAGACGCACATCACGCGCGCCTGTGGCGCCACTTCAAAGCGCTATTTAAGGCTTGGAGATTTCGACGATTTCAAGTACGGCAATTGTGTTTTTCTTGTGGTTTTTTCAAAAAAACGATCAATTATGCCTCGTAGAAAACAGCGATCATCTTTTGATCAAGTATCCGAGTTCGACAGAGGAAGGATAGTGGCCTACCGAGATTGTGTATTATCTTTCAGGGAAATCGGTAGTCGTGTTGGACGAAACCAAACAACTGTAATGCGGATATGTGATCGTTGGATGCAGGAGGGTACGACGGACCGACGTGTTTGATCGCATCCACCTCAGTGCACCACTTCACGTGATGACAGGCATATTGTGCGTATGGCAGTGACGGATCGCTCAGCCACATCACGAACCATAGCACAGCACATTCAGTCTGTACCGCATCATCCAGTGTCTGCGCGTACCATTCGACGCCGTTTACAGCAGAGTGGTCTGTCCGCAAGACGTCCATTGCTTCGTCTACCCTTGACGCAGAACCACAGACGTTTCCGCCGCCAATGGTGCGATGAAAGAAGGATGTGGACGGCAGAATGGAATGAAATTGTCTTTACTGACGAGTCACGCTTCTGTCTGCAACACCACGATGGTCGGATTCGAGTCTGGAGACACCGTGGAGAGAGGATGCTGAACAGCTGCGTTATGCACCGCCACACTGGTCCTGCACCGGGTATTATGGTATGGGGCGGTATTGGATATCACTCTCGCACTCCTCTAGTACGCATTGCCGGTACTTTAAACAGCCAGCGCTACATCTCCGAGGTGGAGCCAGTTGTCCTTCCTTACCTTCAGGGCTTGCCCACAGCCATATTTCAACAGGATAATGCGCGACCACACGTGGCACGCATTGTCCAAGGGTTCTTCGTCAATCGCCAGATTGAATTGCTTCCCTGGCCAGCTCGCTCTCCGGATCTTTCGCCTATAGAAAACATGTGGTCCATGGTTGCTCAACGATTGACCCAGAATACATCCCCAGCTGCCACACCAGATCAACTTTGGCAACGTGTGGAAGTTGCTTGGTCTGCTGTACCCCAAGAACACATCCAAAGTCTCTTTGAATCAATGCCGAGGCGTGTGGCAGCGGTGATCTCCAACAATGGCGGCTACTCTGGCTACTGATTTTGGCAGGAACCACACTTCACAGAAGTCTATAAATTTAATCATTTGATACTTGGTCAACATGTTATCTACAAAATAAATTTTGTTGTGATATCTCTTGTCTTTCTTGGTGTTGCAATTTGGGTGGCCAGCAGTGTATATATGAGAGAAAATTGTAGAGTAAACAAACAAATCAGATCTGTCAGCGAAGATTTTATTGCTGCAGTCCAAATGCTTCTCGCACGATACATATCGGGGTTACCTTAAAATGTAGTTTATCGGCATTTTGACAACGTTTGGCATTTAATCTAATTGGCGTTGACCAATCAAATATCACATATCAATTTCTAATTTATTCTTTTTAATTTTTAGTGTCGAAGTACTGAAATCGTAGTCGAAAAACAAGCCAACTGATGCAATGTCGAGAATACGTGCGGGAAACACGTATCGCCGCAGAAACACTAGCGCCACCTATATTTAGCTTGACTGAAAACACCCTCCCATGATTTGGATGTTTGATTCGAATTAGAGTAACACTATCGTGGAAGAAAGGTTTGACATCTTTGTAAATCATCACTAACATCATAACATTTCATGATAAAACACAAATCATTTGGTTCATTTATATATCAATCAAATAATCAGGTCACAACTAAAAAATATATGCAGCTGGATGCCATAGGAAGATGCTAGACTCCTTTATTCCATCAAATTCGAATGAATAACCGAGTAGGCTTAACAGAAATTAACTTCAAGCGAAAATGGCTATTCCGAAATCTACCCAAGTACCAGCAAAGAACAGGGGCTCAGCTTTTGCAAATGGCGCAGATTAAAAATGGAGAGAAAGAGGAGAGCAAAAAAAAAACATCTCAACTTGTCTTCTCATTTCAGTGGGAGAGAAACTCCCAAGCGCACAGTATCGGAAAAGGGTTGTGTCCGTTGCTATGGCAACTACTAAACGTGCAAAGAAGTCAGAGTTGGTCGATAGATGGCGCTTTCACAAGTAGAGGAAAAGGGGAGGTTGTTATTATTTTTTCTCCCTCTTGCTTCGGCGCACTTCTTTTATTAGTTTTATTTTTTTTTCTGTTTCATCTTACAGCGATTAACATAAAGTTTTAGCTGAAACGAAAGGATTTCTTTTTCACCCCTTTTGTTCTCAAAATTAAAAAGGGGAAAAAACTCAGCGCAAGGAAATTTGAACTCACGTATTTCGAAGAGGATAAAAATTCTCTTGCAAATGAGCGCGAGTTGACTATTTTCTTGTACTAACCCTTTTCGGGATGAATCAATTTTGCGAAAAAAAAAAGTTCCTTGAAAATTATGCAGATTCTCTCAATTCAATTCGACGTTACTCATTCGCTAAATCCACGGCACATTAAGCCAGGATTTTTTGGAAGAGTGGCTTTTTGCCTATTTTGACGCTTCACAATTAAAAGTATTTTTTAAAAAACTTAGCCTGACTTGGCATTTCATTAATGCAGCTCGACATTGCAGTTCTCTGAAGTGTCCTTTCATTTCCAGCTTTTTCTCGATGCGCTAAAAAATCGAATCTTAAACGAGCACATTTCTTGAAATGCGTTTTTAATTACTTTTGATTAGATCCGAGTGTCTTGTGTACTGGCTGAATGAACCCCGAGGCAAAAAAGGAGTCTCCAAATAAAGAAAAGGACACAGCATGTCGCATATCTTTGTACCTGGTACTCCTAGCAACCTCAGGCAGTGCATTTCAGAAGAGCTGGCCACTTTTTATTGATGAAATCAGAATTCTGGAGCGTACGTGTTTGAAAAAGTTCAAAAATATTTAAATCATCAATTTTCTAAATAAAGTAAATGTTAAATTAAAGGTATATACAATGGTCAAGACATAAAAACCTTTTTGTCCGCTTTAAACCTTTAATTATAACAAATCCTTTCCTCTTTTGGGCAGCGGTAGCGCGGTTGTAAGAGTATAGGATTAGCAACCAGAGGGTAGCTAGTTCGAAACGATCCAACCGTCGTGCACGCGAGGGATGGTGCACGTTAAATCTACCGTGGCCTAAAATGTCCTCACGTTGGCGTGGTGTGGAAGTTTGGAGAGTGGGGTGCCCAGCTCAAGTGTTTACCTTGCCCGAACTGTGGTTCAAAATGACGAGGTGATCGGGATTGATCCCGGACCCTCGCCAATGGCCCGTTGGGTTGCTCAAGTGCGACGTTAATTTACTACCTACCCTTAGAAGAAAATTCTGGATTATTCTCCTCTTGTGTGTAGAATATTCTCCAAGAGATTATTACCGAGAAATTTACATCTCTAATTAAAGATGTAATGGGTAACGTTCCGTATGCTTGATCGACTTTAGGGTACAAGGAATGACGCAGCTGGTGCACGTTAGCCTCATGAGTGAAATTCAATTGATTTCGTTCTTTAGCTTAAAAGCTGTAGAGGAGACTTGTTATAGCGATTACACAGTGAACAAAAAATAGCATGGAGATGGCTTTACGTTACAGATATTCAAAACAGAATTTAAAATGTGATTTATGTTATAGTAGAAAATAATTCTGTGAGTCCTGATAGTTATCTTTCGTAGATGTAATCCGAGGTATCCATAGAGGATTTCATGCTTTAGGTTATGAAGCCTTGCGTTACAGGGTGCTTATATCATCGTCCCTATGAATTTGAAAGCAGCAACTTTCTAGGAAAGAGGTGAAAAACGGTGTTTTTTTAAATTGGGAAATTGGAAAATCAGAGTGCAATGTCAACAAAAAAATGTCATCAATATCTTCGCATACTCATTTTGGGTAGGTAGTTGAATTAACGTCGCAGTGGAGAAACACAGAGGGCTATTGGCGGCGGTCCGGGATCAATCCCGAAGGAAAGATCCGATGACATTTTCAACCACGGTCAGATAACGAGGGCAGCAGCTGAGCTAGCATCCCACTTCTCCACGGTAACGTGTGGAGACTTAAGGCCACGGCAGATTTAACGTGCACCAGCCTCCGGGTACACGACGGTCTTTGATTGGATCGACTTTCGAACTCGCGACCTTCTGGTTGCTAATCTGTTACTCTTCCAAATGGGCTACCGTGGCCCCGATTTTTTTATTATGCAATGTATTTTATAATCGATGTATAAATGAGAAAATATCATAAGTTTAGAAATGCTAACATAAAAAAAGAAGCTGCTCTCTTCTAGTTATGCTCGAAGTGTGAATTATTTATTCTACGATTCTATGTGTACAGTTGTATTCGACTTCACTCCACGAGTTCGTTTTTGGTGTATCCCCATTGCTTATTATATCTCAAGACTTCACCGTTGAAGTAGCATTATCACTGATATACGAAAAATGTATCATGGTTTTCAATAAAAACTAACAATTATAAATAATTCCTATAAAATAGTGATTATGCATATTGTGAATGATACAATAAAATAAGCTTCATTTCTGCAATCTATGAATTGCAATTTCCTCCAAAAAATGAGGTTTTAAATAGAAAATTTTCAAATATTTTCCAAATTATAATGCTTGGAGAAACTCCTCATTCTTGGAGAATGTTCTCCAACAATTCTACCGTAGGATATATTTATTTCTTCCAGAGAAAATCACTCAATATTAGCATCAGAATACACACATCACTTTAGATTCGGGCAGTGAAATGAATATAATACTTGTAATTATCAATTATACTGAACATAAGGGTTCCGTGAATATTTACTTAAATGAGACGTCGCATGACCTTAAACCTTTAAGAGAACTGCGGACTTTCAAAATTACCAAAATCAAACAGAAAATCGATTTTTTAATTTTAGCGTTATATATTAATTGTTATCAATTTCTGTAGATATCAAAAGAAATTTTCAATTACGATAAATGTTGCAAGTCTAGTACAAAATGTGTTTTTCTCCGATTGAAATTTTTTGACATTCTTCTGATTTCGAACTGTTCCCTAAGCATTAGGTTTCCATCGTGTCCTTGAAAAAAATATTTTGGATAATTCTTTAAATCTGCTGTATATATATATATATATATATATATATATATATATATATATATATATATATATATATATATAAGTGCAAATGAGAAATCCATTCATGCTTCTAAATTTTGAAATTTTGGTTTTAAGTGTTGCTTAACCTATGCTTTCTTAAAAATATTTTGGATGTTTTAGAACATTTTTGGTTCTTTTTACAATTGAGAGATAAACTTACCAAATGGAGTTAATTTGATTTAAATGTATACAAACTGTTATTGGAGTAAAAATTTTGACAATAAATAAAAAATTAATGCACATGAGACCTATCAATTTTTGCCAATTAATCAATAATTTTGACCAAGTTTTATGTAATTACTTCCGAATAACGATATTTTTGGATGAAACTAAGAAAAGGATGTTTAGTAGAAAACGAAGTCGCAAATTTTATAACAATAGGATAACAACTGCAAAAGTTTGTTTTTTAAGTCCACTGTCCCCTTACAAAAACACTTTCCCAAACCAAAACAAGAGACTGGCACAAGCCGGATAATTCAAGGTATAATTTCTCTAAGAGTGGATGCAGCAGGACAACTGAAGGGCTAGCTGAATCAGCACTTGCCTACGCAAGTCTGGAGATGCATTGATCATTGTTCGCGAGCGCCACCTAGGGAAGAGAGGGAAAACTATCTCTCCACACATTTTATTCTCCCCCGTTGGTGAGTATATCAGTTTATAAGCGGGGATTATTCTGTTTAAGCAATTATCGGTGTGCATTACGGACGAGTTCTCTAATATGTAACCGATAAAACGGCCTGCTTTTGAGACAGAACTTGGTGGAAACAATTATCCCGAGCGGAATGTGAGAGACAGTTTACATTCAGACTAAAATTGAGTTCATAAAATGAATTACTAATTATTGTTTTTTAAAACTGTATTGAGAAAACACTTTTAAAAAACATTAAAAACTAGAAAAAGGTGTTGAAATAATCTACTCATTTTTAAATAAAAACAAAGTATATTTTCTGATGTTTTTTAAATGGTGAGATGGGGTAAATCATTCAAGGGGTAAGTTCGTCCATTGAATACAAAAAGCGCCAAGTGCTTTCGACGAGATATCTCGCCCATCATGGCCAATTTTACTATTGACAAGATAACTCGTCAAGACAAAATGCCCTATTTCCCCAAGTGAAGGTCCAAGCAGTAAAAACAAATTGCCCCTAGCCCAAAACTGGTGACCATTTCGAAGATATTTTTGTATCAAAGGCTGGCCACTACAGAGCAGTTTTGGACACTAAAATAAACCACCAGGAGGGTTAAAGTAGCCTGGAAATGCTTGAAGTCCTATAGATTAGTTTAACTGTTAGAGCACTTCGAATTACGTCAGGAAAGTTGCACAAACCAAAGGAGGGCAGGAATAAAATGATATGCTCTTGCCCTATTCACGATACTATAACACTGCAACAAATATGCAAGTGCATATATACAACAAAACATGCAAGTAAACAGGCCATGGTATGAACTTCCTCCATCATGTGGGGCAGGTGCGATCCCATGAAATAGCATTGGAAACTCTTTCTTTAATTATATCAATGGTAAATTTAAACAAATAAGAGTGTAAACATATTTGGAAAGTCTAGGAGTGGTAAAAATAGGAAACTTAAAAAATAATACTAAGAACCAAGTGCAGTATGAACTTTGAAGATTTGTTTTCACACTTGCCGAACCTCATCCTACAAAAATCATGAGACCTTTAAATAAAGAAAACGAGCGTTTTCAATTTTCTAATTTTGACCAGACATTTTTATAACGAAAAGCAGACTGACAAAAGGCAAAAAGATAGTTCCAAAACATTTCATCAGATGCATTATTATCAGGTGCATCACATCAGATGTATCTCATCACACGTATTCTCATCATACGTATTCCCATCAGAAGTATCTCATAAGACGTATTCTTATCAGATATATCCTCATTAGATCTGTTCTTATCAGACAGACATCACAATGAGGTGTTTTTACTTAGTTGTATTTGAATATGTTTCAACCCCTATCTCTCATTAGGAAAAACTGACCAGATCTTGATCCCGTAATCACAAAAAAAATCGGCAATATCTTGATGACGAGATATCTCACCATTAGCAAAATTGGACACATCTTAACGGACGAGATATCTCGTCGAAACCACTTGAAGGGGTAAAACTAACATCAAATTCGACTTGTAATTGGAGACAAATTTCAGCCTGAACTCGCTTTAGAGGCGACTATTCAAACCCAGGGCGACTAGTCCCAATGCGGAACAAGGGGACTTGGTCTAGCTTTGTTTCGACAAGAAAAGAAGTCGGGCACTCGACTCGACACAAAGGAGTACACAGGGAGTTGGAGCGAAGGACTGTGCTTTGCGATGAAAAGTGAAGTTTCCAAAAGAAGAATGATGGATAAGCTTGCCCGGGCGAATGTGTCCAGGAAACGAAACAAACAAAAAAGCGTTATTGCAGACTGCAATTCATCTCTTTCGTGAATAAAATTTCAGTACAAGCGCTAACCGAACTATTATTCGGTCTCTGAAGGATCAACTACATTTTTTTAAACCACTGCATACTCTTGTCAAAAGTTTTAAGCTACTCATACATAGTTATTTCTTTTCAAATTGTCACACAGTATAAAATTCACTACCCACAATTCAACGCATCTATACTTTTGCTTTCTGTTTGAAAAATAAAAAGCACTCTTCTGTTGTAGTTTTTCTTTTAGATGCCTCCTCTGTCTAGGCTGACCGTATATACCGTCTGAACGGGACAATACATTTTTTTTATTTCCCTGCCGTCCAGTCGTAATAGAAATATCAATTTTGTCCGGTTCTAATACAATATTTTAATGTTGGTAAAGCATAAATTGTTATTAATAACGTGGAGGGTTGCCATTTCCAAAGCACTTGTAAAATAGTAGCATATTTTTTTAAAAATGGTGATAAAAGTCTCCTCTTAAACTCTACTTTAGTAGCAATTTTAGTAGCCAGATACAAAATGAATCGGCTAAAACACAAAATGTGCATTTAAGTATGAAACAGACGTTGAAGATTTCGACAAGAAATTTAAATAAAAAATTTAAAAACCTAAACAATTTTCCTAATAAGGTTTTCATGACAACCTGGCAACCAGATTCCGATGGATTTTTTTTCATGGCTGCCACGGCTTGGCGCCAATTCTTCGAAAGTGGCGTCCCTTGAAAATTATTCTCCCTTCGTCAGCAATAAGGGAAAAGAGGGGAGTAAATTTTAACTGACCTTTGGTGAATTTTCAAAATTTTAAAAATAGGACCTTTTGAGATAATTTTGCTTGAAAAGATACCCTTAGTCGCCAAGGTTGAAATAACAGCAAAACTTACTTCCATCATTGTTTCGAAGGCATTGCACGAATAAGGTAGTTTAATTTGTTTATTATTTATCGTTCTAAATTTCATTTTTCGGAACCACAATTTGTAAAATAGACTACAAGAGAAAAACACAATTTTCATCTACCTTTCCTTATTCCCAGTTTTAATTTTAAGTATCGGAACATTTGAATAATATTCTTGAAAACCTGCATACGAAAACTTTACTTGGAATATTCTCTCTTTTGGGACACTTAAAATTTTGTTTAGCAAATAAATAACAATGCAATAAGTATTGTTTATTTTTCTAACTCAATATAAAACTGCGAAATTTTATGGAGAATTTTTTTTAATCGGAAAGATCAGAACACAAAATCCAAAACCATATTTTTGAAATGCGTTCATTAAAATCCTTGTAAAGCATTTTTCAACTTGTTGATCAAGAAACACCGTAAACTTATGAAGTTATTCAAACTCTCCCCTTTACGTATCACCTCTATTTCAAGGGATAGAGGACTCTACCTCCTATCTACTGTCTGTCTACCATCAGAACTGATCTAGTCTGCCACATCGGTTGCCGTAGAAACGGACATCACCCTATTTTCGACAGGGGATTCTTGAAGAAATGTTTTCAAGTTTGTCGCATTTACGCACTTGATGTATTGCAAATATATTTATTGAGATTTTTACGTATCGCCGAGATAATCCATACCATAAATTACCTCTTTCTCCCTCCAATATTCGAAAAAAAAATTACATCATCCCGACAATCACCCCTACTCAAAATGGAAGAACCCTGTTTCTATAGAGACCACAATCACCAGCATTAATCGTGGTATATACAGTATCATGGAACTCTTGATTAAACAGTGTTGTTTGTAAAGTAACGAAGTTTATACCCAATTTTTTTGTTTCTACAATTTTAAAATTGCAAAATTACCTCTACTAGTGGCATTTCCTTGAGTCAGACTCCACCCTCTATCATATTGTACTCTAGATTCAAAACAGAATGAAATTGTCATTAAAAATGAGAAGGTTCGTATTCAACTTTCTGTTTCTGGAATTGTGCGATTACAACACTTTTATAAAGGAATTTACTTCCTCAAGTATTATGTTGTTAAATTCTTTGTGCATATTGAGTGCACACGCCCACTGTTTTTTCACTATATTTTAGTGTCCTATTTCATTTCCTCATTTTCAATGAAATTATATATGCGTCTGAGACAAAACTTTAAGCCGTAAATCTTGGTCTAATTAGCTCTCGTATAGCAAAAAATGGCCAGACAAGTAAAACTGAGAAAACACAACTCCTAATAAAAACTGCCGTACTCGTTTCCTGACTTCATATGAACTTTGCTTTTTGGAGGCTAATCAAGTCTGAAACGTCTAAGAAATAATATATTGTCACATAGAAATAATTATAAACTCGAAAGAAAATTTAAAGGTTTATTTGGACGAAAAAGAATCAGAGCGAAGAATAACAGAATTGGAAAGGAATGATAAATATAAAATAGTAAACATCGTTTGATGTTTTAGGATTGTTTCTAGAAGCTTCGAGAAAGTTCTATGCCATTCCCAAAAATACAAAATAAGATTCAATTTAAATGGGAAAATAGTTAGGGGGTAATATCGTCTGCCATCACAATTTAAGGGAATTTTTTTAACATAGAACCTCTGCTTTCCTTCGGTTAGTTATCGTCTACACAGTTCAGAACGTGGCAATATTCTTATTTTGAAAATACGTTTCTTCACTTCAATGGAACTGTAGAAAAATACCTTCGGCACTTTTTTTAATTCATATTCGGTCAGTTAGTCTATCAGATAAAGCACGAAGTTTCACGTGTTAAACAAAATATTCCATTCAAAATTCATACAAAATGAAACAAATCTACGAATTAAACATTAAACGTGACAGATGTGTTTATTAAAAGCTTTTAGACCCGACGTGCAAAAAAATAACAATGCCACAAGGTGAAAAGAAAAATTTTATGAAAATATACGTGTAAATTAACAAAATCTTGACTTGAAAGGACACGATACTTCTTCATTCTGAAAGTAAGTTGAAAGTGCACGTAACCATCGCTCACTAATGCATTATATAGTTGACAGGTGATAATTAATTTCGGAGTGCATCAAAATGGGAAACCAATCAGCAGTTGAGATAGTTTATTCGCTTTTGAGCGGTGGTAGTAACAATGGAGATAATTGTTAATTAGATATTTGTTTGTTCGGTGTATCGATTCCACATTATGACAAAGATAAAGGAAACCGTACATAATTCTCAGTCATTAATCCTAATTAGGCACAAGTTGTTCGGAAATTATTGAGTAGGGAAATATACTCTTTATTAGAAAATATTCTTCTTACAGGTTGTGGGAGATTTTTTTCGAAGTTATGCATGGAAAAGGTAAAGAAGTTGAATAAGCACTTCAGTTTCATACGTTTCGCTTTGTTATTTGCAATGGATGAAAACACACAATGGCGCCAAATATACACAAAAATGAGCTTTTCAAGAAACTTAATTTAGCTTAAACTTTTTCTTCAGTATTTAAGAGGTATGTTTGTGGGTTTGTTTTTTAAATTAGTGTCAAAGATTTTCTGGACGATTTAGTCACCATTGATTCCGATGTTTTTGTTTAATAGTTGTCATGGGGTTTGGAGTTAAAAATTTTCGTCATTTGGAAATGTTCTCCAAAGAAAAATCCGTAAAATATTATCTCCGTCAGACTCCGTTGTCAGGTATAAAATTGACAATTGGAAGAAATTTGTAGCTTGAAATTCCAGAACATACAGTAATTTAATGAAAAGTAAATTTTAAAAACTATTCTTCATAAGATCTGGTCTACCTATTATGGTTTATAAAACTATTCTATAAGCTATTCTTCAGAACTCGTTGCGCAAATAAGGTGAAAAACAATTACCATAAACAAAAAACAATTTTGGTGTTATAGCATCTTAAGAGAAAAATTGCATTTAAATAAAGAAAACAATAAAAACTTTAAAGATTGATTTTATCTGTACGTAAAGCAAATGTGTATGCCAAACAAAAGTATAATTGTACTCCTTCCTCAAGTTTGTGATGATGTTTAGTATAGTCCGGCTCCCGGGAATTGGCAGTCGAGTCACGTGATTTTGAACGAATCTAGTTAAATTAGGGGACTGGTGGTGGCTTAAACAAATCGCTTCCACAATTGGCGTCTTTAGAGCAGATTCTGAGTTTACTTCGGTTCCTAAAGTGACCGCAGTGATAACGCGACGTCGTGTGGAAACCTGCCGCTCTGATCGCCATTCATGTTTTTGCTTATGATTTCACGTTTTCAAAACCCGACTGACCCAAGGTCGACTGCCTTCTCGTTATGAGCCGCCCTAAAAGAGGCGTTCTCTGCTAAGCTAAATAGGTGGCGGTAGTATTTCTGCGGCGATACATGTTTCCTGAAAGAATTCTGAACGTGACGTCACTTGGCTTGTTTTTCGAAGCTTCGACAATAAAACTTCCGAATTAAAAAAAGATTGGTCAACACCAATTAAATTAAACACAAAACGTTGTCAAAACAGCAATAAACTACATTTTAAGGTAACCCTGATATGTATCATGCGAGACCATTTGGACAGAAGTAAAATCTTCGCAGACCGTCTGGTTTCCTTATTTACATTGAAAATCCCTCTCCATAAACTGTCTAAAAACAAAGCTACAAATCTTTTTCATTCAAGTTTTATTTACTTTTCACACATTTGAATAACACTCCATGGAGTAAATCGAATAAAAATCTAAAAATTTAAGCACCGTTCACTTCATGAAGCACGTTTGACTAGCTGAAAGCTATCAATAAATATAAATTTAAACAATCCAATATAAATGCATAGTACGATCTTTAAAAATTCTTCCGTCAGAAACCTATCTAAAAATGAAAGCTCCTTTGAACACTTGGCATTTGATTTAACCCTCCTGGTAGTTGTCTAGACGAAATATCTCGTCATCAGCAAAATTGACCACATCTTGATGGACGAGATATCTCGTCATCAAGAAAAGAACTGACCAGATCTTGATCGTGTTAAGATATCTCGTGATCGGATCGTAAAGAGATATCTCGTCACTAGCAAAATGGGTCAAATCTTGATGGACGATATATTTCGTCGAAACCACTTGGAGGGTTAAGGAACAGCAGAATATCTCTTGAAAACTTTCTGCAATTTCGCTACGTAGTCATTTAGCACCTGAGTTCCTCCACTCTTGTCTTTCTCCTGGATAAGCCTGAACAGAGAGACATACTCCTGCTCTTTGAACTTGGGTCCTTCCTCGACGATGTCGTTCAGAATGTCCTCGCAAGACTGATTCAGGAGCTGGATGTACTGCCTGGCCCTCTCCAGAGAGACCTCCCGCGTCATCGTGATGTTGCCCAAGCAGCACTGGAGGACGAAGATGCTGCGGTGCAGGCGTTTGACGAGGAACACGTTGACTCTGCCCATGCTCGAGACGTTGTGGATCAGGATGGAAGCCACCAGCTCCCCCAAGCCCTCGAAGATGTACTTGAGTTCCTTCGCGGTGAGGGCCGGCGCGAGCGACTCGTCGATCCCGATGAGGTCTGCAGTCAGGTTCTGCACGGCTGATTCCAGTTCCTGGTGGAGATCGCCTTCAGCGAACCGTTCTGGAACGAAGAACGGCAGTAGGTGTTGGAAGCAGTGCGCCCGCACTTCGAGATGCAGTGTCAGCAGACACACGTCCGAGAAATCTTCGTATTCTTTGACCAGCTTCTTCAAATCGGTGGAGGCACAGGTTGGGTAGAGTTTGGAGCTTGAGTCCACCAATGTCGTATCAGCAGCAACGCAGACCAAATCTTCTATAAAGTTCAGCAATTGGGTCGAAAACCATTGCAAACTCTCCTGCAGTAACGCCAGGTGGAACAAGACGGAATAATCGCCGATTATCTCCCAAGACGACTGTTCCTCTGAATTCAAATTTCGAATTAGGAGTTCCGATTCTTCCTTATTGCGCAGTCGTATATCCTCGGGAGATTCCACCATTTCGCCCGATTCTGCCACTTCTAGGTGCTTCCAGTTGGAGAAGGATTTCAGAAGGCGTCTGATGTCCCTATCCTTGGCCCATGTAACGCTTAGTATATTCTGTTCTTCGGCGAATAAGCTCTTGAACACTTTGTGAACCATGTCTTTGTAATCGAGAATGACATAGTAGATAAGTTGCAGGAAATGGTTTGAAAAATCTGGTAAGAGGGCTATTAACTTCTGTAACTCTTTTAAGTAATCGCACAAGATCAAAGTGCTGCTTAAAATCTGCTTCTCTGAACAACATGGGTCGAATAAATCTTCTGGTACAGAAGAGATGCTCCATGATTCCAAATTCATTGAAGCGGTTTCAAGAATTCTATTGATTTCCGAGTTGACTTGATCTAGAAAGTGGTTAGTGCAATCGAATAAAAACACATGTAATGGGCAGTTAATTCCAGCCTCGAGACCTAAGGCCGATCCTATTTCTAGAACAAAACCTTTAACAGGCTTGAACATCAAAGTGATATTCCTTACCGATGGTTTGCATATCAGAACCAGCTTCCGAGATTGCGTATCGACAATGTTATCCGCCACCTGTGCGTCTTCACCTCTATGTAAGAGTTCGTACTTTGCCTTCTTTCGATTACGGATCAACCCTTGGGAGGAATTCCTAAATTTAAAAAGCATTCGGCATTTACTTTCAGAGTAAGCTTTCGGCAAAAAGAAAGAAGATAGGTCATTCGTCATCTCAGAATTCGAAAATAAGAGGTTATTCTGGCGAGGTAGCGTGGTTAGAGGCTGAATTTCGAGATAACTGCTCACAAATTGCTCAATGGTATCTTGAATATTCGAGTACAAATCGACCATCTCATAACAAGACTCTTCTAAAACAATGGAATAAACAGTCTTCCCTAAAATATGCAGAAAAATTTTGTGATTTATCGATATCTGCCTGAAATGACCAATAATCGTCTCAAACAGATCCACCAAAAAAATCTGCTGTTGTTGCAGAGGCAATTCCAACAACGGTGTATCAGTTGATCTCTGAACGATATCGAACATCAATTTTGACAACTTGTGTACTATGCGCATAAGCTCGCTCTGGCATTCCTCTTTCAAAATTTCAAGCGTTTCAGGAATTTTTCTCAAAATCGATATGCACTCCAAAAGAGTTGTAATGTAGGACACGTTGAAGTTAATACTTTTCGAAGCCTCTCTTAAATTTTGGCACTTAAAAACTTTCTCGTACGTCACATCTTCGAATTTACTGCAATAGGTTCCTTGGAACACCGAATGAAAAGTGGACATGTACAACTCCTGGCATAATTCCTCTAAGAATATTGAATAAAATGTATCCATCAAACGATGCAATTCGGCTTTGAGGTCTTTCAAACCTTCCGTTTCGCAAAACTCGAATTCCAAGACATGAATGGACGAAACCAGAACCTGAGTAGCTTCCAAGTACTTCTTTTCCAATAGGCTTTCGTTGACCATCTTCGGAATCCTCCTCAGTTTCACGATCTCTTCTAACATCTGATGCACTCGCTTGTGCTGGAGGGACTCGAGCCACAATCTTTTCAGATCGTCTCTTCTGCACTGCAGCATATCCTGACACAACGTCAGGCGTTCTCTCAAAGATCGGCATTTGGCTTTTGAATCGGCCACGACGTCGATTGACTTGCTGGTTAACTCGACCAGGGTCGAAAGGTCGCTGCAGTTGAGCTTAACCAAATGATTCAGTTTCGCATCCAGCACTTTACACTGGTCTTCGAAACGTGTCCTCGTTCTCATTCTATCTCCATCACACTTGCAAGACGTCAACTCTGAGAGGAGAGACGGCAAGCCTTCACTAGCCATTAATAAAAATTTTCGAGAGTGGTTTATTTTACAACTTCACGACCTACCCTGTTTAAATCAAAATAAGTCATATTATAGAAGCTTTAAATGAGCAGTTACAAAATTAGACGGGTTCTTATGCTTACCAACTATCAGACAGTTGTATTTCCTTCAATACCGAATTTTTCCCTAATTACACCTATGCAACGTTAAATTAATGTTGAAATGTCACAATGAATAAAAATTCAGGTGTCATATAGCACATAACACCATTGAGTTGTTTAACCATTCGCGCTATATTTGAAATAATTCTCTTAAAAATTTCAGGAAGAAATACTATAATAATATCCCTTAAAATGTTTCGCCTAAATGGGAAATGTTCATTGTTCTCCTAACAGGCAATATCTATTAAGAGACTTCTAGACTCATTAAATCAGCTATATAACGTTTTAAAAGCATTAAATGTGAACTATATCACTGGTAGTAGTATTTTTTGTGCAAGATTTTTCTTTAACCCTCCAAGTGACATCTCGTCATCAAGACAATGTCGATTTTTTTTTATGATAGAGATTAAAATCTGGTCAGTTTCTTTCTAATGACGAGATATATCGTCCATCAAGATCTGGTCAGCTTTGCTGATAACGAGATATATTGTTGAGACAATGTTCAGGAGAATTAACATGAAATTAGCGAAGACAATCGTTATTCGCATTATTGTCTCTTGAACCTAAACAAAGTATCGCTCACCGACCATGATTTGAAGTACAAAAATTATTTGGTGATCTTTAAAGCAATCGTTCAAACATTTTTAACATTATAGGGTCAGATATTTAATTTCGCATGATGTACGATGGGTGAGAAATTTCCTAAAAATAAAATTACACAACAGTCATCAGTGTTTTTACTAAATATTAAACTCATCACATATTTAAGAGTTGAAAATTTCCAGATTGTGTGACTAGATATAGATCATATGAAGCCAAATAGCCCTAATTTGAAAATAGATTAAACCTTTACATTTATTTAGAACATGAAAATTTACTTTTTCAATTCGAAATACAAAACATCCTATGGGTGAAAAAAATGTCTAAGTACATAATTTAAGAAAACCGCAAGAATCTTCTGTTAAGGAAACCCGTCCAGGAGGATTTAATTAGTCAAAAAAGTTGCTTTAAATTTGGCAGAAACTTCCTATCATGTCTTCAAAAAATTACTTCATTTTTAAGTTTGATAGTCATATTTCTATAAACCTCTAGTTTTTATAAATCAGAATTCTATTCCCAATTTTACCACGTTGATTCAGAAAACTAATGTAAATAAACTGAAGTGATGTTGAGAATAGAGTAAGGAATTCTCTAGAACTCTTAACTTCTCTATTTCGTACTGAAGATTAAGAACAAGAAAGACATATTTTAGTGAATAAAAGTAAAAATAAGAAAGAGCATTAAAACCTCAAATTACAGATGCGTTAAAAAAGACAGCCGAAATCAAAGTGACATACTTAAAAGTGAAAAAGTGTTGTAAGAAAAGGTATAGTACAGCATAGTTGGTAAAGTTAAGAACGCATCATAAAATTTTACAAGCACAAAGCATTTGAAAAGAGAAAAGTAAAAAAGTTTTTATACTGATATCTTGTATGCATATTGTGTTAGTTTAAGCAGGCTAAGTCGGTTAGAAATTGCAAGACAGGCAAGGCAAGTAAAGTGAGCAGAAACAGAAAAATGTACATGCATTGAAATAATTTAACCAATTGACATATTTTAGTGCATTTTTAAAAATAAATATTTAGTGAAATAAGATCACTTCCTTAGTGAAGTGTAAAATTCTAAGTAAAGTTATGCACTAATCCGTAAAGATATCCATGTTTCACAAGGCTTGTTACTTCATCTACTGATATAAAAATACATCGAACTGTTGAGCTCTAAGTACAGTGTCAAGGGGTATTGTATCTATCACGAGAACCACTCTCACGGCTAAGTCTAGGTGGTAGCGGTAGCTATGGGAACGGGGCTAGTTCATTTCGAGTAGGGGTGACTGTAGGATACGTTAATTTTATTTTGGGCGAATGTTGGCGGCGAAAAGAGGTAATTTACTAGTATAGATCTCGGCAAAAATAAAAATCATAGTACATTTCTTCCCAATTCGTTATTAATATATACCTGCCAACCTCTACGGAAAAAGACGGAAGATCAAGAGTCAGAAAAGAAAATTGCTTATAACTATTTCTTAAGGTAAGTAAAAGCGCCAAATTAGTTTAAAAAAAAGCCAAATTGGACTTTGTGAAAGCAATGCAAAGCAGACGCAAGGGCCGTATTTGACAAAGCTGCTGCGCCAAACACGACAACGTCAAGTAGAAAACGTCGTGAAAGAGAAAAAAAGAGGGATTGAAGAATAGAGTAGCGGGCAGCAGTTCGAATTCAAGCATAACCCTTTTTAGCAATGTTTTACACAAAATGGCGCCAAACAAGTAAAATATATAGGAAAAAATATACGTAAAATATGGAGGATTTTCTTGCAAATTAGAACCAAAGGTTTTTACTCCAATCTAGAAAACACTGAAACACTGATTCCTGTGTTTTCTTCCATGGTTGCCGCGGCTTGCGCCAAAAACTTCGAAATTGCCGACACTTTCTCCAGAAAGAAAAATCCAGAAAATACTAAAAGAATTCCAGAAATAAGAAGACCGGAAAACCAAGAGTTTTCCCGGAAGACTTCGGGAAGAACAAGAAAAGTTGGGGTACAGCTGTATTATACGCCTCGTTTGGTGGCAACCTGTTGGCGCACTTTCCAATGTCGCCAAGGAAAGAATTCTTAGAAAAAATCGGGTTTTTTTAAACGCAAAATAATAAGCTTTAGCGAAAAGTAAGTAAAGGGAAAAAATACAAAACTTGGGAAAACATGTTTTTCATCGGAAAATTTTTTGCAGAAATAGATGGAAAATAGAGGTTAAAATATCTTCATATTTTTTTACGGGAATAACCCTAATAAAGATGGGTTGCCTTTACATGCCATAACTCGCTACTAAAAATGCGCCAAGAGCGTTGCCATCAAACGAGGCGTGTAATACAGCTGTACCAAAGTTGGCAAGTACCGCAATTTGATAAACGTGAATGAATTTCTTCAAGCATCCCCGATGGAAAAAGGCAGGGGTGCAGAAACATTTGTCAAATAGTAGCATTAGTAGCATCAATTTTTAAAAATAGTAAAAAATCTCATCAACCCTATATTTATTAGCCAATTTTAGATGTTCAGATACAAAATGAATCGGCAAAACAATACTAATGCTAATTAAGTATGAAACGGGCATGAAAATCTTACCAAGAAATTTAAATTTTTATATTTAAAACAAACTATTTTCTAAATAAGGATTTCATGACAATCTGGCAACCACAGATTTCGATGTTTTCTTTTTGTAGTTGCCACGGCTTGGCGCCAAAACTTGAAAATTGGCATTCCTTTAGAAAATTTTCTCTTAAAGAAAAATCTGAAAAATATTTTTCCGGCCGCTATTAGTTAACAAAAAAGGGGGACAAACTTTACGTTGACTTTTGGTGAATTTTCAAAAAGTCGTCTTACGACCCGATATAATTAATACAATGTTTTACAGAAATTATTTATAGTTAGTTTTTATTGAAAACCATGATACATTATCCATACATTACTCATGATGATGATGCCACGGTGTGTATAGATATTTTATAAGCAACACATACCCACATATTTCTGTTCATAGTTATACAACGCACACATTAAACTTATTGGTTGAGGTACATTAAAAATGAATGCTTAGAGTGAACTCGAAAAGAACTGTATACATATTGACGTAGAATTAATTCACACTTAGAGCAAAGTTGTTGAAAAGAGCAGAGTACATAATAATGTTTACAGAGTGTGTATGTTTATATTAATCTGAGTTAATGTTACAGTTTAATGTGAAGAGTAATGTTTGCTTTTTCTTTATTTCTAATAACCTTTAAAGTACTACATTTTTAAACATGATTTTTCCATTATGTATTTACTCATCGATTAAAAAATATTACCAGGCATTAAAAATGTTCCCAAGCTTTTAAAAGGAAATTTTCGATTATTCTTCTCTTAAAAAATATTCCCAAAGAGCATTATAGAACATTCACCAAAAGATTACCACTGAGAAATTTCGGTTCAAAATTTACTGGTTTTTCGTGGACAAATGCAGCCACTTGCGATGAGTTCAGCATTTGGGTTCTCGTGCACTTTGAGCATGCATGATAAATCGGGGGATCGGGGTGGCCAAGCAACACGTCCAACCCGATTGATCCCATGTGGATAGACATTCCCATGTAAAATATAGTTTAATTTTTTCCTCATCACTTAAAATACATACAGGACGTTTTTAAACTACCCCAAACAAATTCAGTCAACTCAAAGTCGATCAATCAAAAAAACTGATACGGCACTTTTAAAATATCAGTCTGATAGTTATCTCAAAGTAATGAGTTGGCTGGTAAACTATATATGCGTCTCGTTAATTATCTCTGAGTTTTAACTACACATAAAAAAGTTAGTCATCTTTTCGAAACGATAAAAAATTATTGGTTCAACTTACACGTTACGCAACTTTATTATTACAGGGATATATCTGCCAATTTGCATCGCTGACGAGAAGAGTTCGGATAGAAAAATACTTATCTCAGAAGCATTGTTAACGGTGCAGTCAGTCCCATTTAGAATTCTTAAAAGCTTCGGTTTCCCTTCTTTAAAAATATATTTAAGTAGTATCTTTTTTTTTGTATGGATCCGATAAGCCTATTTTTTGCTGTACTGCTTTTGAACTTTTAAGTCTCTAAAAAGACAGAAGGTTACAAATGCTAGTTTAAAATGGTTGACATATTGGCAAAAAAAGGGACAAGTATTTTGCAACACGCACACAAAGTGAATTAATTCCCTTATTCATGACGGGCAGCGGTAACAAGGTTGGAAGAGCAGCGGATTAGCAATCGGAGGGTTGCGAGTTCGAATCCAACCAAAGACCGTCGTGTACAAAGGGGCTGGTGCACGTTCAATCTGTCGTGGCCTCACATGTCCTCACGTTGGCGTGGTGTGGAAGTTTGGAGAGTGGGGTGCCAGCTCTGGTGTGACCTCGCCATTTGACCGTGATTCAAAATTACGTGGTGTCCCTTCGGAATTGACCACGGACCATCACCAATAGCCTGTTGTGTTGCTAGTGTGACGTTAATTGAAATAGCTACCTCCCTTATTCATGTATAGCACGAATTGTATAACACGCAATGGAGGAAAATTCCCAAGCTAGGCAGGTAGAAGAAATCAGATAGAGAGGAGGATACACTTTCTAAAATTCCGGCTACCCCGCGGCGAGATGCTGCCTTGAGATTGGACACTGGTCATGGCTGCCTAGCCACAAACCTGTATAGATTCGAAATTTTCAACAGTCAAAATCGTGTCCTGTGGGCAGGTAGTGAAGAATTGGACTCCACCCACCTTGGGGTTTGACCAAAATTGTCGGGAGACATTTTTCAAATATATTGGAAGGCTTCAAAGCCAGCAGACTGATTACCTGTTTATTTTTTATCTCGTTTTGTTGTTTTGTCCCTTTGTTTTTTGTCTCCGTGTTTTTGTGCTGTGTTTACTCTAGTGAATGAATGTACAAGTGCTACTGCTAAAAATAAAAAAGTTTAGAAAAAATCGCAATCAATAGTAGACGACCTTCAATTTTTTTTCACATATATCTTTGACTCCTTTACATTTGCATGGTTGGTTGTTTTCGAGGTTTTATGGCGCAAGGGCCATATTTGGACAAGCTGCGCCAAACACAAGACAAACACCATCGAGGAAGAAAAGCAAAAAAGCAGAAGGGTAAGCGATACATTTGCATGGATACTCAAGTTATTAGTCGATGTTCGGCATGTTCTATCTTGGCCTGTTCGACCGTAGTTTGTTCAGATGGATCTTTTAGCACATGTGAAAGACAGTGCAACTTGGTCTACCAAAAAGTACTTCATAATAGACATAGGTTACACTGTTAAATACTACTACGGTATTGTTAAGTTCACAATACTCACTCCAGAATTTATCAGTGGCTGAATTCGATAGATGCTACCAAGTGGGATGATTGCCAATTGTATGAAACAGTCATAGCTGTAGTGAGATCACGGGTGTATTATTTCCGCATGCGTGGTCGGGCTAAAATAACCAAATAAATGCAAAAGTGAGCAATTTAACAGTTTTTCTTGTGTGATTTAGAGGTACATTTTTAGGTTTTTCATGCCAAAGGTTTATTCGAGAATCTAGCAACCACTGATCCCGGTGTTTTTCTTTTATTGTTGTCATAGCTAGACGCCAAAACTTTAAAGGAATGGAGATGGAAGATTAAAGGAATAGCGTTAAATCTGTCGTGGCCTGAAATGTTCTTACGTTGGTGTGGTGTTGAAGTATGGAGAGTGGAGTGCCAGCTCAGGTGTTCACCTCGTCATCTGATCGTGGTTCAAAATTACATGGCGTTATCCTCGGATCTTCGCTTCGAGATCGATCTCGAGCCGTCGCCAATAGCCCGTTGCGTTGCTCCAGTGCGACTTTAATTCAACTGCCTTCTGACCTACCCTACAGAAAAATGCGGGAAATACTTTTTCCGTTCGGAGGACCGGAAAATTTGGAAGGTATGGCAAGGCGGCTGTCTTTTAGTGCGATTCGACGATAAAGGCTGATCACAATCCATTGGGAAAACAAGACAGCTGTGAAAATTCATCACTACATCTACAAACTATCTACATAAGAATCCTAAGCCTGCTCTCCTTCCTGAAACGCAAGATGAAAAGATTTCCCAACCCATGCATGCTCAGAGAGGTGAGACTATCAGCATCAATCATTGTTCAAGTCCAGTAGACAAGAGAGATGTACACTGGGGATCTGTTAAGTGTTCGGAAACAGATACAAGATTATGAAAGTAAAGAAACGTGGACAGAGGTTTTCATTTGTTCCTACAGAAATCAAACCACTAAACTGTTTCTTGAAGTAGTGATGACTCGCAACTGCATTTTCCCTATTCAGAAATAACTGCCCTTGAAGAAAGAGAACGAAGAGCGGTTTTCAATTAGTGGTATTCAGTCATGAAGACCCACCCGCGCACAGCATCTGCGTTAATCTTTCTTAATTGCCTAATATCTATTGAAAGCAGTGTCGTTATTCACCATTTCATACCTTATTTAAATCCAATTTTTAATGAATATAAGCGTTTAATGAATATACTCCTTTGAACAAGTGAATGATATGCAATTGAAGTGGACGATCAGAAGCTAATTGTGGCAATATCACGAAAGTGTAAACTTTTTAGCATGCATTTTTTTTAAATAAGAGTAAACCGTGCGTACAACCACTCATCTAGCCTTGCTGTGTTTAACCTTCTGAGGGGTTCTCACGCATAATTCCACCTTGCAACATGAAGTCTTCCCTGCATGGCTTCTAATGACCTCCTTGACTGATAGAATCCTTATAAAGGATTCTATTCTAAGGAAAGGATAGAGATGGGATCTTTCCAAAGCATTCTATTCTAAGGTAGTCATTACGTGTGTTGCGAAACACCACACTACTCAGAAATCTTGTGACGTTTAGAGGGTTAATATGCACATTCAAAACAAACTTTGGCTGCTGTTATCCGATTGTAATGAAATCTGTACAGCCTGTTTCCTACTAAAAAGTCTTTGTATAAAGTTAAGTTGAAACATATTAGGTCATTTGAAAGTTATTAAATAAAACTTGATCAATAATTTTGATAAATAAGGAAAATTGGTCTTATGTGCATTAATTTTCCATGTATAGTCAAAATTTTAATTCACGTAATAGTTCCTACACATTTAAATCAAATTAACTTCATTTGGTCAGCGTCAATTGTTAAACAAAAAAATGAATTAAAAACACCTCAAATACTGTAAAAAAAGCATAGGTTAAGCAAAGTCTTAAACCAAAATTTAAAAAATTGGATGAACAAAGGATTTTTTTATTGCCACTTACATATATGCAGTAGATTGCAAAGATTATTTTTTTTTTAATTTCATATTTTTCAATTAAAACCAGATGCGCACAGGGAACATTTTGAAATGAAAACAAAATCATTTTGAATGTCAAAAATTCTCAATCGGAGAAAAACACGTTTTTGCAGTAGACTTACTTTTCGTATGTACTATATCTTTGATGTTGTGTATGAAAAGGATTGTTATTGATAAATTCTTTTTGCTGTCCACGGGGAATTCGATATCAATTAATTTTGAACGCTAAAATCTTTTTAATTGATTTTTAGATCGATTTTGAGATTTTGAAAATCCACTCACAGCTTACGGCTGCGTTCAAGAATACATTGTCAGACTATTCGATTTCTCTAGGAAACTCTTTCAAGGTGAAGTCTGAGCGAAACAATCCCAAATAATTATTCCAGTAATAATTCATTCCCGCGGGAGGAGACTGAGATATTTACTTTCCGCCAAAACAAAAACTGCCACAAGAAAAACACTCGGATGCTTCTCTGGCCAGAATCTGAGTCGTCTTCCCTCAAGACCAACAAAGCTAAAGCTACAGACGCCATGAGAAGGAGCATGGAAAAGAAAAGCCTATTTCGAAGGAAAGAGAAGCTTTTTCAGAATGTTTTTGTGCGGCCCCGCGCCGGTAGCAATTCATCCAATTCCATAGATAAGAAAATAGTCTTGGGGGGAGAGAGAACACTCGAATGTGTGCGAATGACGGAAATAAATAAATAGAAAAAAGAAGGTATGAAGAGAGAAGCGAGCGTCTTAAAGGGAGAAAAATCGATAATTATTCTTGGCAAAATGAGGCAGAGATATAAAGGATTCTAGAGAGAGGGAACTCGCAGACGGTCACTGATCCCGAGATAAAAAAAAAATATATTTTAAAAAAAGTCCGTCTAGAAAACAACCTTGGACCAAAACAAAAAACAATCTCCCGTTCCGATATGTTTCGAAATAATCTCACATTTAAAAAAGTTTCCAAGTTATCGAATCTGCAGATCGGTAACTGTTCCGAGATCAACGACCAGTTACGTCCACGCGTCTAGGAATCGAGAAAATTACGTTTGTTCGCTTTTTAACTTTGTAAACACTCCAAATATTTTGGTCTATTTTAAACAAACAATTAATGTTTAATTGCTTGGATGTATATATAGTAGGGAGTACTTTTTAAAACTTTTGATTCCTTAATTTCGGGAGCCACGGTAGCTCGGTAGGAAGAGCAACCCGAGGGTTGCGAGTTCGAAACTCTCGAGTGCATGGGGCTGGTACATGTTAAATCTGTTGTGGCTTCAAATGTCCTCACGTTGGCGTGGTGTGGAGATTTGGAGTGCCAGCTCAGGTGTGATCTCGTCATCTGAACGAGATTCACTATTACGTGGTGCTGTCCACGGATCTTTCCCTTTGGGATGGATCCAGGACCGTCGCCAATAGCCCGTTGTGTTGTTACAGTGCGACGTTAATTCAATTATATCACTAGAGGTGTAAGTTTCTCGATAATAATCTTATGTAGAACATTCTCTAAGAGTAGAGTAATCGAGAATTTTTTTCCAAAAACATGAAAAAAAAATTATGCCATCCAATATATTTTTAATCGAAAAATGAATACAGAAATGAAAAAAATCGTAAGTTTAAAAATGTAGTCTTCCAATCAAAATTAGTAAAAAACATCAAATAACATGTTTTCTTATTAAAAACGATTTATGTACTCATAATAAAGTTTTACGAAAAACAACATTTTCCGTTATGAAAGACAAAACTTCACTGCACTTCGCCAACCTTAATCACAACGGTGTCACCAACCTACTAATGCGTTTTGATGTGTGTCAATATTTGTTTTCACTTATTTACACATTTAGCGTTAGTTCATAGGATTGCCAATTCAATGAAAAACTTTCAATAAAACATTAAACTGTATGACTATGGGTCATTTCAACTTTTTGAGGTGGGTGAAAAAATACCCCATGCATAAAGAGCCACACACAAGCAAAAGGTGGGACAGTTTTTAACCCACCTAACCCCAATGAGTTAAACAATTTTGCTCGAAGTGTGAATTATTTACTTTTGTGTACACTTCTCTTTGAGTACACTCAAAGAGTTCGTATCTAATATATCTTCAAACAATAAGTTGAATGTGTGCGCTGCACCACCCTAGAAATAAGGGGGTATGTGTTGCTCATCATATCTCTAGACTTCACCACGCAGCAGCATTAACAGTAATATATGAAAAATGTATCATGGTTTTCAACAAAAATCTAATAATGATAAATATATTCATTGTGAATGATACATATAATAAACTTCAGGTTCACTGCAATCAATAAATTGTTGCAATTTCCTGGAAAATGGAGTTTTAAATTGAAAATTCTTGAATAGTCTCTCAAATTTTAATGTTTTGAGAATATTCCCTGCTAACAACTCTGTGAAAGACAGCTGCAAATTGGTTGCTCGTTTAAGATTTGAATGCATAGCGCAGCCCCACAACTTGACTAAGCGCCCTTACCAGGAGGATTTAAACAGAGAGAATTAAGGTTAAATACGATCTTTGCAAAAGATGGGGGGGGGAGGGTCTGCATCCGGGACTTATGCGTGACTACCGCAATGAAACCACAGTATTTTCCATTTTAAATCGTTTTAAATGCAGTGAATTTTTTAGAGCTATTGTTTTGCTGACGTAAATGATGTTTCGATAATGCTCCGAAAAAGTTCGAAATTTCAAGATTAAAATTCATAAATCAATTCAAGTACTAATGCAACAAATGTGAGAAGAAAAAAATCCACGAAATGAAGTAATAAAAATAATATGCGGTTATAAAAACACTTTCTTGTTTCCATATCAACAGCGAATCGTAATCGTTTGACATTTAAGAATCCCGCTAACCTTCGTATAGGCCGGAACACACTTTGCTTTTTCGCTTAGCAACAGTTAGTTCAAACTATTCTACAGAAAACGAGAAAAAGTATAAACAACTTAATTCAATGGTAAGAACCTAATGAGAAATAAAATAATTACAAATAAAATAATAGTATACGTACTGCTTGAGTGTTCGAAAAATTTATCGACGTTCCCCTGGGTACTCTTACCCTTACTAAGCTCGTTCTAAATAAAAACATAAATTGTTCAAACTCTAAACACCCTAACCACAATTTTCCTGATATGTATCCATGTTAGTAAGACTTCGTAATTCTCGGAATGGTAATCTTATATGCATCCGTTATCTTATTTTGCTTTTACATGATAAAAGAATCAGGTCCACTTCCGTTCTCTCCCATTTGATTATTGGCCCAGTATCGGGTTCGACCACAGACGCCGTGCAATCTGTCTAACCACGAGAACTGCTCCAGACACAAAGTCTGACCCTGCCTGTTGCCATAGAAACGGGCCTTATCGTATATTTTATTGAGGGTGCATGAAAAATAAAATGAATTCAAGTTTGTCGCATTGGCCCACTTGTTGACAAATTGAAAAAAATTGTTAAAATTTGTATTTGTCTCAGAGACCTATTCTAGTAAATTATATCGTTCCGCCGACAACTTTCCAGAAAAACGAAGTAAAATCACCGTTATCCCCGAGACCCCTACTCAAAATGAACGAGCCCTGTTTCTATAGCAACTTGTTTGGAGCAGTTCTTAGTACAATAATCAGTACCATGATAGGCCCTCATGACACAATCCCCCGTCCCATTCTTAACTTACATTTAAAAACTTCTTTCCTATTTACCAAGTTTTTCCTTTTTAGTATTTTAGTAGT
Organism: Meta bourneti; assembly: GCA_933210815.1. Lineage (NCBI taxonomy): Eukaryota > Metazoa > Arthropoda > Arachnida > Araneae > Tetragnathidae > Meta > Meta bourneti. The sequence continues at coordinate 89,196,622 of OW119929.1, forward strand.
TTTTCATTTCAGTTTCAAATTTAAAAAATACACTGCACATTTCAGGGATCGAAAAACAGTCGGTCCTTTCAATCTCGCGTCCTTAGACCGCCTGTTGCGTTCGTTAGTTTTCGTGAAAATCTTGGGTCCCTTCAAGATCGTAAAACATAATTTTCAAATTGCACTGAATTTTCGTTTCAAAATATCGACGCTAAAAATATTCGAAGATAAAGAATTTTGTTTCACACTGACACTCCACTCACACTTACGAATGTTCGAAGATAACAAACACACAACAGAATAAATAATTTACTGAATTTAGAAATTGTACTGAGTTTTAGTTTTAAAATATCGATAGTAAAAATATTCGTAGATAAAGAATTTTGTTTCACACTTACAGAATAATTTCAATGATTTCCTCTAAGTAGCAAATTAACAGCAGTTTCAAGTTCAAATAAACGACAGACTCATTTATGAAAACTAGCGATTTCTCAGCATTATAAATAAGAGCAGTGAAATAAAGGTCAATTTTACAAAGGGGAAGTCTGTAGTTTCGATTTTGATAGTCTAAAGATTGATTTTGTATCTAGAGCACACCACTACAAAACTATGAAAAAAGCATGCAATGCTTTAAGAATTAACTCTTGAACACATTAACATATTCATGCTAGTTATAAGAAAACATTACATACAAAATTAACAATTTTGCAAAATGTCAATGGTACGATTCGTTAACAGTTTTGTTATGCACAACACTAAACACACATGCACCACGGAATTCAAACATCTATAACTGTTGAAATGGGTTATGAATGGAAATTCAATTTAACATAAAGAAACTATATCAATATTAGCATAGAATAAATAGATATATCTTTTAAGCAAAAATTAATTTAAAGCTGTTTAGAATCTATGAATTTAATAACACATCAAAACATGACGGTTTCCATTTTTCGGAACTTGTTTTAAATTATGTGTCTATTTTAACTCTCGAAAAATGTAAAGAGCTCTTTGAACCTATGAATTTAATAACAAGATCAAAATATGGCGGCTTCCATTTTTAGGAACTTGCTTCGTTTCAAATGTCTATTATAAAACTTTCGAAACGTTTAAAGCTGTATACAACCATGAATTTGATAACAAGATCAAATTGTGGTTTCCATTTCTCTTGCGTTTTTCAAATGATGTCTGTTATAATACTTTCGAAAAATTTAAAGCTGTATAGAACCTATGAATTAAAAAGATCAAACTGTGACGGCTTCCATTTGTCGGAACTTGTGTTGTTTCAAATCATGACTATGAACCAAAACCGAAAGCAGCGAAGGAGACTATTATGGAAATGGACAATTCATTGAACAAATGGACATGTCAAGAAGGAAATGTGAATTGTGCTTCCGAAAGCAACTTGCGACAGACATTGAAAACAAACAACGCTGAAGACGGCCCGAAAAGAACTTAACATGCACCTCACAGACGACACTAATTTTATTGTCGCAGATGTGCGCTCGGATAGTTTTGCTTCGCTGACCGTTGCTAAAAAACGGCACAACAAAACGCGATGACAAATTATTTTCCGAACCTATTACACGACATTCAACTGTGGGCATAACGCTCGTTCCTGCAACGGAGCTCTCGAACACGCAGAAATGCTCGCCGCGTTTATTTTTATCTTTTGCTTCGAAAAAGGCAGACGATAAAACAGACGTACATGGAATAATGAACAGCAGTGAAGAGGAAGAAAGGGAAAATACGTTATAAAAAAAGTTCGTTTGTTGTGACGTCATGTCGTTATCGACTACTTCGCCACACCCCGAAAACGCACAAAAAGAGCACCAGCAGAGGAGAAAGAGAGAGAAAAAACGTCGCTGAAAAGCTCGACTCATCTTTCATTATTATCTGCTGTCTGTCTGTTCTTGATTGCTCAATTTGTTCCTCCGACGGGGAACAAAAAGTTAACCGTAATCGTCCGCTAAAACAGCAACTCACACTCACAAAAAATCAGTGATCTATAGCTAAAAACTTCGGGTCGAGAGGTAAGGTGAAAAAAGCGGATGACTTACCGTTGGGAATCTTTGTCATGGCAGCAGTCCGCAGATGCAAAAAAACCCGAGCCCTAAAAAATTCCCCAGTATGAACGAAACCCAAAGGACGCTGCAACTGCGAATAGTAGTTTTTTGGCGAGTAGCCATTTCGCGCCAAAGGAAAAGACTTAACCCTATCCTGCCAGACGGGTCACGTGACGGAGTAGAAAAGCGGGAGCAAGCAACAGGGAGGGGGTAAGCAACAGTCGCCTCTCCCCGTCTGAGCATCCGTAGAAGTCCTGTAGCATAGCAAGGATATTACATCAACAACCGTTGGTCTGCCATTAACGCTGACGTATTGTTTCGTTCGAACGTGCATCGCGGTAGCCCGTGGAACGCGTTCTTTTTTTTTTTGCTCGAACTCTTTCGTTGCGAAAAAAAATCGGTTTTCGGCAGCTGTTTTTGTGCTGTCCAAAGAGCACACTGCGAGACTGATGGATTTTTGAAAAGTGAGGAAGTGCATGTAACTCATGATGTTTTATACTCACTTTCAACACCGGGATTTTTAAAGGCCTTTCGCCATTACTTTAAAAGTAGAAATTATCATATCCAGAACTCCCGTCTGGATGAATTCGAAACATAATTTTAGACCGGGCCGTCCCAAAACGGGTTCAAACGTGGTGTTGTCCTCGAATCTTTCCCTTTGGGATTGATCCCGGACCGTCACCAATAGCTCGTTGCGTTGCTCCAAGTGTGACATTAATTAAAATACCTACCTACCGTCCCAAAACGAGTAGTTGCTGGAATGAGCAACAAATATCTACAACTAAGAAACTAACTTGCGACGATGTAGATAACTTTTTATCCTCAAATCACGGTTAAATTAAATGTAATATTTAAATACTTTCACGAGAAATTGCTTGCGCACAAAAAATAAATATTAAATCATGACACAGAAAAGAGAAACAATTATGCAATCGATAATATTTGCGAAAAAATAGTATAAAAGAGCAAGCGATAAGTATGCAGAAACTTCGAAAATGCGCATGCGACACTATAATAAAAAATAACGAGGATAAAATTTTCTATATCTGGGAACGCCAATAATATGTTTAATTTTTTTAGTTCCATTTATATATATATATATACAATTATTGATTGAGATGTACTTTTGAGCTGTGACTTTAATTATGTTCTGGCTATTACTGAGGTTTTGGTGAGGTTATAAATGCGACACTGAGACGTACAATCAGGGTCAAAAGTGAACGTTCACTTACAAATTTCTTAATAAAATGTACATTAATTAAACATGTGAAGAGATACTTTCAATGTAAAACATCTTGGCGAACATATTACTTTCAAATATTTTATATAAATGTAAACAGTGTATTTTTTAAAAATATCTTTTGTTCTTAAAAGAACAATTGTGGCAAAAGGTATCGTCCACTTAAAAAGTAATTTAACTTTGGCAAACTTTCCAATAGATTTTATGACTACTTTAAGTTGTTTGGGAATATATATATACAACGAGCTAGTCTCGTTTCGGCTTCCCTGATGTATTCCCACAACTTTTGCAATAAATTTCGAAGCGATTCATTGCAGTTTTGTTTCTCAATTATTATCCAGGTGTGTGTTTGGAGAGTGGGGTTCCAGCTCATGTGTGACCTCGTCATCTGACCGTGGTTCAAAATTACGTGGTGTTGTCCTCGGATCTTTCCCTTCGAGTTTGATCTCGGAGCGTCGCCAATAACCCGTTGTGTTGCTCCAGTGCGACTTTAATTAAAATACCTACGTGCCTATCCCAGATGTGTTCAATGGTTGGGGGATCGGAGTGTGGATTCAGTTCCAGATGCAGCATATTGTTACAATTCAATGAGTAATCAACAATTTGCATTATATTTGATAGTTAGCCCTCTTTGTGGTTGTCTCGACGAGGTATCTTGTCATTAGTAAAACTGACCAGATCTTGATGGACGAGATATCTCGTCATTAAAAGAAAACTGGCCAGGTCTCGATCTCTTCGTCATAAATCCCCAATATCTTGACGATGAGGTATCTTGTCATTAGCAAAATAGGTCAGATCTTGATGGACGAAATAACTCGTCGAAACCACTTGGAGGGTTAAAAACCAAAAGCTATTTTCGTTTCATGTGATCAATTTATTCTTGTACCAATCGGCTTATGGTAGTACCTATATGCGTCTATCAAACATTTGGAGCACAGTTCTCGGTAAGAAAAACCAATCGGTTTTCATTTCCTAACTTTTTAATTTTAATCTTATATCAAATGATAATTTAATTTACTTACAAAAGATATGGAAGTGGCAACAGTTCAGTTTTTGTTGCCTGCAAGTTCACATTTTTCATAAACAAAATATTTGAAACTCTGTAGTTGTATTTAAACAAGAAAAATTGGAATTTTGTGAGATAAATAAACAGACTGAAAAAAAGACCTGATCATCAAGTAAGATGTGTTATTCCAGATTCCAATTCTTTTTTGCATTTGCTTTCAAGGAATTAAAGTGAGTTTGATTTCAGACAAACAAAAAAATTTTCGATTTTTTTCTAGTTGCCCAATGTGACCAAAATCGATTTTCTTTTTTCCATATTCATCTCTCGCAAAACGAAAGAGAAAATTACATTTGTATTCGTAAAAAAATAACGCAATAAAAATTAAAACTGGTGAAATTAAAACCCAATTTCTACTAAAACCTTTTTGGTGTTTTTTAGGGCTTTGATGTTTTGTGGAAACATCACATTTCTATTTTTTTTTAAGTTAAGAAAACAAATTTTCATAAAAGAATAAAATATAATTCCTGTTTGATGTTACTTTACATTTCACAGTTCCTCTTTAAACAGTCATTTATAACACTGAAAAAATTGAAACCACCTATACATTCGTGAACGGAGAATTGTTCTCTGAATAAATAAATTTTATACTGAATATATTTATCCGAAATATAGATAAAGGAATCACGAAATAATAAATAAAGTAAATTACTCGTAGAAAAGAGGCACATGTCCAAATTCGCTGATTTTGAGCTATATCTACAAATCACTTTAAGAAAAAGCAAACGTTTTAAGTAAACAGATGGCAGTTTTTGTTCATTTAATGAAAATGAAATTTCATTTTAAAAAAAGGGATTTTTTAATAGTCAAATAGTTTACTCAAAGAAAAAACATAAAATTGTATAAGATTCTTTTCTTTTAAAAATACACTGAATATTAAACATTACATTTTTTCCACTAAAGGAACAGTCACATGAACTGAGTCAGGAAATTTAATGAGTTGTAAATGAGTTTAGACATATTGTCTACAACGCGCATTACATTATGTTCTAAATAAATTAGCAATAGAACCTTTCTGTCGGGGATCACACAAAAATACAAACTTTAGTGGACTGTAATTTCGTTTATTTACATTGATTGCTGTACTATCCTAAGTACAATGAAATATGTACTATTCTAAGTACAGAAAAGAGTTGTACTATCATAAGTACACAAAGAATGGTTCCTGGAACGGAACGCTGGCGATTACGTCTTATCGCGTCAAGAGAGTAGGCACAACTGAGAAGTTGGCTTTCTTGGCGCTCGCCAAGTACATGAAAAGTTACTCCAATTACGGAGCAGCGCCAGCAACAGTCACCAGATACGCACGGCACGAACATCTAAATTCTATTCTAAGGAAATGAGAGCAATAGAATTTTTCCAAGGGATTCTATTCTAAAGAAATGAGCAAATAGAATCTTTACAAAGGATTCTATTCTAAGAAAGAAACAAGATAATCTTTCTAAAGGAAAAGGTATAATGAAAAATCCTTGTATTCTTTCCACCAAAAGATGCAATTATTTAGTCATTATGGTGTTTGTGGGGTATGAGCACAACTCGGAAATCTTGCGACGCTCAGACGGATAATAAACGTATCATTTAAATACATAAAAACACTTCGAAATACTTGGTTGAATAAATAGGGAATTATATAATACGAATAGTAAGGTATTTCGCAGTAAAGAATCGAATAAATCGAAAATCTTAGTTTATACATTATACTCTTATCAGAAACTATTTTTAACAATAAAAGCCATTCTGGGTTTTCAAAAATTTTGTTACTTACAAAAATAAATTTAAATTCTACTTACAAAGTAAAATTCGAACATTACGCGATCACACAGCTACGAAAGAATTCTTTGCTCACGACGAGAAGAAATATGAGATCTAGTGTTGCCACTTACTTTCTCCATAATTGTGGCATACGATAATGGAACAAAAAAAATTAATTCCATTAAAAATCGCGTTATAAGTCAATATTTTGAACACATGAGGATTTTGATTGATTATCAGGTGTTAAATAAATAATTCAAAATGGCGACGAATCTGAAAATGAGAAAACAGTTAAAGGAGGCAGAAAAATTCAATAAAAAAAATGGCAGCGAAAATTGAAATGTACATTTGCAATCATCTATTCCAATTATACAGCAGCTTGAAAAAATGAGATATAAGGAGAGATGCCTAGTTGGGGGGCATAAGTATTTTGACTACGAGTTATAAGTAGAATCAAGTTTAACTAATAAAATTTTCGAAAATTAATACTGCTATTCTTAATATATGTGTTACACATGAAAATTTGAAAACTTAAAATTAATTTATGAATCGACCTAACAGCTAAGTATAAACTTTTAAACTGGGTGGAGATGTCGAATCCGGGCACTAGCGATTTATCGCCAAACATGGTAACCTTGGTGTTTTCATCCAGCTTTATGGCAACCCTATGCAAAAGGTTTTTAAAGAAAGAAAGTCCGCGATTTTTTTTAACAAAATTTTGGCGACAAACATGCACCGAATTCCGATATCTTTACCAAAAACTGAAATATACAAAGACCAAGTTAGTAAATTTAATAGGTAAAAGTCAAGAACACAAAACCTACTACTCGTCAAATTGGAGAATCAAATTTTCGTTGACTGATAGTTATTTAGATAGGCCTACACGACGAGTTACCATATTCCATAATTATCGCAACTGGCGATGGTACCGTGCTCTTGAGTTCAACCTTAAAATATTAAAATAGCTCATCCATAGAGAATGTGTACCTACTTTTCAAGAATTCTATTGATGAGAAAAACTACTAATTAAAGTATCGTTCATTTTTTTAGTTGTCATGAGATGCCGCAATTTGCTTTTTTTTCTAGAGTTATGTTTCGCCTGTCTTACACCATAAGTATAATGGTGCATAAATTTAAAAACAAAAAGAATGGACATGTACAGTCCTGGATTTTCATGACAAGATGGTTTACTGTTATTTCTCAAGCTCAGAAGGAACATTGTCAGTCAATTCGGAAGGAGCAAGGATCGAACTCCCAAACTAGTACCTAGTTTACGAGTCTCCAATAAACTGGAATGTTTATAAAATGACAACCGCCTTTGGCATGCTTTAAAGTCACTACACAACTCTCATTTGCTCTATTGCGTCATTCCCAATAACATTACGATTGGTCAATTGGTTTGATTCAAATATCCCAGAAAGAACAATATATTTTACGTAGACACCCTCAAACACACGAAGGGTCAATAAAACCAGGTAAATCACTCATTAAAACAGAATGTTTGGTTTGTTATTCTACGCTCATATTTTGATATATGAGTGTTAATTAGGCTACTTATTGCTTAAATCAATACGGAAACGGCAGAAGGACGTTTGTTTGGTTTTACGCAATGAAGTATTCTATCAAGTGGCTGAAGGATTTGTTATCAAAGACTAAGCTTCGGAGAACAAATTTATAGATCAATGGCAAGAAAGAATGACGAAGAAAGCAGCTTATAGTCTCGCATGTTTCCTGAAATGTGACAACTGTCCATAAACACTTGGTAGTTTGGTGAAGAAGTTAAATCGTATATCTAACGCTATACGTAACCGATCATCTATGGAAACCGGCAACTTTCTCTGTTCCCCTGATACCTTACTAGACGCTCAAGAAACTACAAGTCACACTAGTTCCTCTTGCCCTGATCTGCAAGTGAAGACAACAGCAGGACGTTTGGTTATACGTAATAAAGTGCTCTATCAAGTGCTGAAGGATTAGATTAGACTTCCGCTCAAGACTAATCTAATAGTCAAAACTATATATATAATCTTCCGATTAATCACACTAGTCCACATAAAAAACAATTAACAGGGCCTGAGGCATTAGGTGCCAACGCGCAAACCTCAGCAAGCCCTCTGTATTTAAAGCTGTCTTTACTGTATGTATGATTTTCAATAGGAGGACATGGTTGAGCTAATTCAGAACATGCCTTAACTAAGCATCCGCTAATTCATCGCCATCCCCAAAACCTCAAAAACTTTTTTACATCTCTAGTAGATAAACAAATCTCCAATGCAAGGATTATTCTTAGAACGACCAACCTATTACAGGAAAGAAATTTCTGTTAAAGGAAGAGCAGTGAAACAATTAAAAACAAGAACTTCCGATTTTATTTTCAAGGTAAATGAAAGAAGGAAATTACACCGGAGTGCCTTTTTGTTGCAACTCGCATCAGGACTACGTAATGTGCATGTTGCAATGGATTCGCTCGAACATTCTCGGAAAGACAAACTGGTTTTACACGAACATTACGCACCTCACATCAGTAATTGCTTTAAATATATTTAAGTTTAAAGAGTGGGTTTCCAGCTCAGGTGTTGACCTCGTCATCTGACCATGGTTCAAAATTACGTGGTGTTGTCCTCGGATCTTTTCCATCGGGATTGATCCCGGACCGTCGCCAATAGCCCGTTGTGTTTCTCTCCAGTGCGACCTTAATTCAACTACCTACCTTTAACTGTATTTATAACACCGCTTAGTAAAATTTTAACCCATGAGATTTCTGAGCTATGTATTATTACTCGTACTATATTTCTTTCCGTTATTAAAAAGAAACAGAATATATACATTTAAATCAGAACGACAGAAACAATATCTCTATCTCCCTAATTACAATTTTTTTATTCACTATGCATAATTGATAGCGATATTTACAAAACAACCTTAAAAATACAATTGTGACGTTCACTTGCATCTGTAGTCTAATTTATAACTATTTTTCATGTAGTCTGTCCGCTGTCTAATTCCAAGAATGGAAAACGCTGAACAGAAAGAATATGCAGATCTTCATTCCGTAATGTCGCACTCGGAACTAACTAAAAATTGATTTTTACGAAACAAAAACAACAAAGTCAAAAACAGCCGAATTACATTGTAATATCGAAACTAGTAACGCTCCTCGCTTTTTTCACAACGTCCCAGACATATTGATTGGCTGAGGCAAACAAAAATTTTGCAGTAACGAACGACTCCTAGCGCGAATGGATTGATGCGTGTGTGGATCTGCTAAAAAGGATTGCAGTTTTGAAAATTTTTCTCACCGCAGCTTTATTTTTTGGCATTTTCTTCTGCAATGAAAAACATTTCCTGACAAGAAACGATAAGAGAAAAAAAAACGGTTTCGAAACACTTCCACTTTAGTGCAGACAAATTTTTATGAGAATAAACAAATAACTTTATTAAAGTTGTCCGTTGCAGATTTATGCAGCTTTTATAAACTTTTCAAAAGCCGAACTATCGTAATAAAAGGGATTTGAATATCTTTTGTTCCGTCCTCCTGCCACAATGAAAGACTAGGTATTGTTGCGATACACGTGTATAGCCTACTAAACATCAATCTGTACTTTTTGAGCCTTGAGGTTTTTAGCAGAGCTTGTGACAGACAGTGCAACTTTGTCTACCTAAAAATACTCCGAGCAATAATGATATTGGAATGACGCTGGAGCACACGTCGCCGAAGGGGCCTTAATCTCCTGTGATAATAAAATTAGTGAGCTTGAAAATTAGAAATTCCAGGGCAAGTACATGAAAACTTCGGGCTTGGTGTGTGCGGCGCACATGGGCCGTAGGCTATTCTTTTCCAGGGCAAGTACTTCGAAGTACTTGTATGTACTTCCCGGACCATTGCCAATAGCCCGTTGTGTTGCTCCAGTGTGACGTTAATTGAAATACCTACCTATCTTTCAGTCCTAAATTATACTCCCAAATGAAATTGGGAGTATAATTTAGGATTTATTTAGGGATTAATTTAGGATTAATTTAGGATTAATTTCCAGGACAAGTACTTCGAAGTACTTGTCCTGGAAACTGTTACAGAATTTAGTTTACAGAAATTTCATTTGGGAGTATAATTTAGGACTGAAAGATAGGTAGGTATTTCAATTAACGTCACACTGGAGCAACACAACGGGCTATTGGCAATGATCCGGGATCAATCCCCCAAGGGAAAAATCCGAGGACAACACGGTCATTTTGAACACGGTCAGATGACGAGATAACACCTGAGCTGGCACCCCACTCTCCAAACTTCCACAACATCCAACGTGAGGACATTTGTGGCCATGACAGATTTAACAGCCCCCTATGTACACGACGATCTTTGGCTGGATTCGAACTCGCAACCCTCCGGTTGCTAATCTGTTACTCTTCCAATCGGGTTACCTCGGCCCTTGGGACTGAAAACTTTGAATGAGTTACACTGCTACACATCCTATTGTAATGTTTGTTCATAATTGTAGAGGTGGCTAAGTTCACCACGATACTCCTCCTCCAGAATTGAACAGTGGCTGAATTCGATGGAGCTAACACTTGTTGAATGGATCCCAATTGGATGGTACCGTGAGAGCAGTATTAAGATCACGGTGTACTTCCCTGTGCGTGGTCCTGTAATGGGTACTTCAGGTGAAGGGATATACTGAGGCTGTTCGGACATTTTTTGAACGATTTTGATGAGCTGTAAAAAAATTGTATGCTACGAAAGAATTTTATTTTCACAGCAGTTAAAGAGTTAAAGTATAACTTATCGTCTGCTAACTCAGAGTTTTGTTTACTTTCAAAATGGCGCTTTTAAATAAGCAATGGATGGAAGACTATGTTTCCGCTCTTTCCGAAGAGAATTACGCTTATTCAATTATTCAAAAACGCTGTAAAAGTCATGGTCTTTCGATATCTTAAGGTACGATAAGTAATATTATTAATGAGAAAGGAAAAAAGCGTAAAAGTGGAAAAATACTTCCAAAAAAGAAAAAATTTCTGAGAATATTTGTAAGGTAAGATCTTTAATTTTAAAAGAGAATCCGCCAAGTCAAAGGACAATAGAAAAGTGGACGTGAGAACTATCTCTAAGAGATTTATTATTGTTGCCGGTTTAGCATATAATGGAAAATTAAAAGTAAAAAGAGGGGGAAAAATGTAAAAATCAACTCCCACATATTATCAAGACCCTATTTTATCCCCACTATTCAAAAAAGAAATACCATATCTTTACCCACAGTGCCAACAATCAGTAGAACTGCATCAGGACAAAGCCAGCAGCCACACATCTAAATCGACTATTAAATTTTTGGAAAAAATGGAACAAGAAACTGGTACAATACCCTTTACTGATATTCCTGCTAAATCTCCAGATGTTCCACCCATGGACTTTTGTGCTTTTGGACTTTTAAAAAGGGCATTATCGAAACGTCGACCGAAAACCATTCAAGGACTGGAAAACTGTGGAACAAGAATGGGACAAAATACCACTGTTGATATTACAAAAGTCATTATTATCATGGAAATTAAGGTGTAGAAAGATAGTTAACAATAAGAGCTATCAAATGGAACATTTAAAACACAAAAATTTCATGTAAAAAATTGAGCTTCAGTCCAATTAAAAGCGTTCAAAAAATGTCCGAACAGACTCTGTACTGCTATTGTGATGTAATTTAATTTTTGCAGGAAGGCTAAGTTCACCACAATACTCCCTCGCCAGTGGTTGAAATAAGGCTGAGCAGCAAGCAACGAATAGGAGCAGTGTCTGTTATCACTGGGCTTCATGCAGTTGGAATATTGACAATTCAACTACTAATCGTAGACCATTCATCTACATAAGTGTGCGAAGATTATTGCGAAGCGCCATCTCAGTTTAGCAGGGCGTTTGACAGACAGTGTAATTTCTTCTGCCAAAAAGTACTTCAGGTGTTGTGTTAAATTGCGACAAATGCTATTGTATTGCATTTTGTAGTCGTAGACAAGTTCATCACAAGTACTCCCCAGTCAGAATTAAGCAGTGGCTAAATTCGATGGATTACGCTACCACTAGTTGAATGGTTCCCGATTGGATGAGAGGGGCCTTAGTAGCCCGGTTGGTAGAGTAACGGATTAGCAACCGAAGGATTGCTAGTTCCAATCCAACCAAAGACCGTCGCGTACAAAGAGTGCTGGGGCATGTTAAATCTGTCGTGGCCTCATATACTCACGTTGGCGAGGTGTGGAAGTTTGGAAGAGTGGGGTGTCAGCTCAAGTGTCACCTCGTCATCTGACCGTGGTTCGAAATTACGTGGTGTTATCCTCGGATCTTTCCCTTCGGATTTGATCCCGGACCCCCGCCAATATCCCGTTGTGTTGCTCCAGTGCGACGTTAATTAAAATGCCTACCTACCCAATTGGATGAGACTGTGTATTAAGACCACGGGTGTACTTCCGTATGCGTGGTCATGTAATGAGTTTGGCGCAGCTTGTCCGTGTTTGGACCTTGTCCCATAAAACCTAAACATCCAATCCAATCCGTGTAATGAGCAATTACGACCATTGACTGTCCTCTGTTGGCTTTTGCAACACAGGACGGTCCTGTGTTGCAAAAGCCAACAGTTTGTTAGTGCCGTCTGTAGTTTTTCTTAAATAAGGCCTGAGCAACAACAAATAGTGATGCTGTGGCAGGAATAGGAGCGGTTTCTGTTATCTCAGGGATTCATGCAACTGTTGGAATCACTGGCAATTCAAATAATTATCGTCGACCATCCATCGAAGTGTGCGCCGACTATAGCGCCATCTGGAATTTTCCAGAAGAGTCACCTAGCTGTTTTTAAATGCGCGTGTTTGTAATCACGAGTTCGTGTCAATCACCGATTTAGCAGAGCCGTGTGTCTACCAAAAAGTACTTCATGGTGAAGATGGGTTACACTACCAATACTATATATTGTAGGTCAATTTTTCTAGTGGTGAATAAGTTCACCACAGGTTTACCGATATAATTTGGATCCAATCCACAAATACTGCGAAACGAAATGAAAAATATTTACCTAATTATTATGCGAAATAAAAACAAACCACACATGCATATGAATAATAAGGAAATGACGCTAATTGTTAGGAAGAAAATCTAAAAGTTTTGCTATCTCGCGTGCTATTCATGACAAATGCCATTTCGCAGCAATTATAGGCATTAGTTTCTATAGTTACAGTTGGCTTAACGGATATTCACTGATTGCCTGCGACAATCCTGTGAATACACAGATTCAACCATTACAGCTCAGAAAAATTAACTAATGCAACTGTAACGTATAACTTCATTCTACAGCGAAAACAAAATCCTTTCTATCTTTGTGAGAAGAATCGCAGCAAAGGATTAAGTTTCAGAGGGAAGCCTTAAAGGAAGTAGAAATAAGTTGTTATTGAAAGGGAAATTCTGTCAGGCGCTAAGTATTTATTAGTATTTGGTATTTTCAATTAACGTCACACTGGAGCAACACAACGGGCTATTGGTGACGGTCCGGGATCAATCCCAAAGGAAAAGATCCGACCCAACTTAAAGGAAGGAAGGGAACATGAAAAATAGTTTTCACAAGGGATGTATGTCCGCAAACGCCACTCGAATGTGATAGATGTATCTTCACTAAAGAACAGAAATGAATGACAGCTACTGTGAAAACAATTTTAGTAATCCTAATTTACAGTTCGGCAGTAGTTGTATACTTAACTTTGGTGGGCGAATGGGCGGGCGAACGATCCGCAGCGCCGCTGATGCTCTTAAAATAGTTGTATACTTACAGTTTCACAGTACAGCTGGTGGTCGCTGTACTTTCACAGTACAGCGACCACCAATATTAATGCACGCATGACAGTGTCAGCACACGGATTGCCGTACAAACTGGCCAACTGCCACGCAGCCGACCAGGGCCCTTTGACAAATCCCGGTTTGCACAAGTTTTGAAATACCCTGTAGAGTGAAGAAAGTTCCCTGAGCTTTAAATAAATATTTAAATACAAAAACCAGCGTCTCTGTTCTATTGATGGTGGAGAGTGCATTCTGCCTAACATTCTCACACTGGACTAATAAGGAACAAGTGCTTAGTTTAAATTTTGTTATTTATTTTCAGGTTTGTGCATGGTAACCATCTTGTAGTGGACCCGTTACCCTATTTGCTTAAACATTTTTTGAAGTCTAAATACATCTTGGAGCCGCTCGGTAGCTCAGTCTGGTAAAATCGCGGATAAGCAATCGGAGGGTTGCGAGTTTGAAATTCAGTCCAAGCAAAGACCGTCGTGTACGTGGGGGCAGGTGCACGTTCAATTCGTCGCGGCCTCAAATATACGGATATAAGGACACCACGGATACTCCCGCGATTATAGGGAAGACCCCGAGGAATTCTGGCAGAGGTCCAGGGATGCACAGACCGCGGCCCTCCTAACCAAGTGTTGTTTTAACTTTAGCAATTCAAACGATAGGTAATTTAGGTTTAAACTTCGTTGCTAAATAATGCATTAAAATGCGGTAGCCTCTTTTTTTGGATCAACATGTATCTGTGAACAAACTTTTTCAGTCATGACATTAACAAAGCGAAAATTGGAAGCGCCTGACTAATGAAAATTTAGAATCGATTTTTCGCTTGGATACTACAAAAATCGAACCAAATGTTGAAACAATTGTTAAATATGTCACGCATCAAATTAAATTATTTATTTACTTTTGATTCTTCCTTATCTTTCTTTTTCGTAACAATGTAAAATATAAATAATAAATATGAATATATAAATAATATATGATATATAACTTTCATGGGTTTTTGATCGAATCTCCCATCAGTCACAGTGAATCAATGTGGTCCTTGTTCTTAACAAGTCTGAGCATCCCTGATGCAGAGAATTCGTGCGACAATCGTTTTTCACAGGATGAAGAAACTAAACTTTGGACATCGCTTGAATACCGAAGGGGGTATTTGGAATCCAACCGGGGCGAGAGCGATGTTTCTTAAACCGTTGTCAAATAAAAAGCGCAAGGAGCAAAGCAACATGCGCAGACCAATCAGAGACGCCGGCGCGAGCGGTGAAAACGCTCTGAACGGTCAGCGCATGTCGCTTTGCGCCTTGCGATTCCTATTTGACAACGGCTTCAGGCGCTAAACATTTTCGAAATTTCTATTTGAGTTTTATTTACCTCAATATAAAAATAGTGAGAAGTTAATCCATCGTCGACACGCATCCCATTAAGGATGCATTATCAGTTCATTAAGGGATCATAACGTAGCGAGTTGATACCTCAAAGCCCATGTCAAAACAATAATTAGCATACGTAAAAATGTGTAAGTAGCTTGAGATAATGTAGGAAGTCGCAGTTTAAAAACAGATTACATGGCAAACGAGACGGAATTTAGGAGGAGATTCAAAAGAAATTCATCTCGCACGTGTTTTGAAAAGAAATGAAAAATCGAAAAATGTATTCCTTGCCAACACATTTCCATTTTTAGTGAAATAATATCTAATACTTCCATAAAAAATAATAACAAAACATAATTCTGTACCTTGGTAGAAAAAGAGCCAATGTCCATTTTGCACGTTTTTAGTAACAGCTGGTTTAGCTGTTCATTTTGAATTTTAATTATTTTCATTTTTAGGTGCCGAGGTAGCCAAGTTGATAGAGTCGCGGTTTAGCAACCAGAGGGTTGCGAGTTCGAAACTCGATCCAACCAAAGACCGTCGTGTACGTGGGTGCTGATGCACGTTAAATCTGTCGTGGCCTTAAATGCCTCACGTTGGCGTGACATTTGAGGTTTGGAGAGTGAGGTACCAGCTCAAATGTTGACCTCCTCATCTGACCGTGGTTCAAAACGACGAGGTGTTCTCCTCGGATCTTTCCTTTCGGGGTTAATAACTGTCGCCAATAGTACGTTGTGTTAATCCAGTTTAACGTAAATTCAACCACTTACCTATTTTATTTTTAATGTAGCGTACAAGATATACTTTCAAATGTTTCGATACTTTCGTAATGGATTGTCAAGATGACATTGGCACTTTTTTTCCATTACAACTTTCATTACCTTGAAGTGATATATGGACATAACGCAAAATCAGGGAATTTGGACATAGGCCATTTTTCTATCGAGGTACAGAATGATTTGAAAATAACAAAATAAAAAGACACTCATTATGAAAACGAACTAATTCGTCAACGAAATTTCCGGACTCGCTTCGACATCCGGATGCAGCGATGATATGCGATTTGTTTTTCTTTACGCAAGTGATATTTCCTTCCTGAAAAGACAATTCTTCGCTTAAATCTGAAAGGAACAACTTTTTCCACTTACTTTTTTGGAGAGATGGTAAAGAATGGCGGTCGGGTCCGTCCATTTCTCTCTGAAAAGAAAAAAACAAAGATACAGTTATCCCTGCTGAAGACAACTAAACGTCGCAGTTCCACCCCTGCCATAAATAAAGAAACGAATGAATGCAGAGATAATTCTCAATCCCTTTACTTCGAGGATGCCCGGACCCCTTTGTTGATTTGCTGGAGGTGTAACGTCCTTGGCAACACCTCGAGATTAGAGATCAAGACCACCGGCCAAAAATCCCGAAACATATATTGGGGATCTTCTTACCCTCCAGATGGTCTTTAGGGGTGCACGACGCCCCCCCTGGGATTGAACTGTCTCCCCAGTGAAACTGACGGGACAAGACTGAGAACTGTTCAAGAGATCGAGCTGAGCAGAGGTGTTTTTTGTGCTGCTCCTTCGAGCTGGCCGTTGGGGCCGCGGTAACCCTGTTGGAAGAGTAACGGACTAGCAAACTGAGGGTTGCGAGTTCGAATCCAACCAAATACAAAGGGGGCTGGTGCACGTTAAATCTGTCGTGGCTTCAAATGTCCTGACGTTGGCTGGTGTGGAAGTTTGGAGAGTGGGGTGCCAGCTCAGGTGTTGCCTCGTCATCTGACCGTGGTTCAAAATTACGTGGCGTTGCACTCGGATCTTCTTCTGGAGTTGATCCTGGACCGTCGCCAATAGCCCATTGCGTTGTTGCAGTGCGACGTTAATTGAATACCTACCTCGAGCTGGCCGTTTGAGCAGGTCCCATTTTCTCCAGTTTGCAGCGACCGTGACCCAAGGGACACAAATCCATGAGTGGAAGATATTGTAATATACTAGTTATTGTAAAATAAACGTTAGTTTATTTGTAATTTAGGCTGTGTCGTCGTGCTAATTGGCACGCCACTCGGCTTACAACGTTACACAGGACCGTCTCACCATGTGTTATTTTAATATTAACCAGTCACCGATAGATAATTTTTAAATTCAATGAAACTTCAAGACGGTATATGTTGAAAAGATTGGTAACTTGATGTCAGCTTTCGAGGATCGTTTTTCTGATTGTCTAAAAGTAAAACCGTATCCTTTTTGCTAAAAATACAACGGGAAAACCGTTGCATTTTCAGCTGAAAATGTACCCGAATTAATACAACTTGAACTCATCGACATGCAAAACTATGGGAACCTGCGAAATAAACTAATGAAGACAATTTATTAAACTTATATCGTTGTGTCGGGATTATAACAATTGCAAAGCGTTGCTAGATTAAATGCATTAAAATGCACAAGACTCTTTGGGTCAACGTATGTCCTCGAACAAAGCTTTTCAGCCATGAATATTAACAAATCGAGAAATAGGTAGGTAGGTATTTTAATTATCGTCACACTGGAGCAACACAGCGGCTATTGGTGACGATCCGGGATCAATCCCAGAGGGAAAAAACAAGGACAACGCCATGTAATTTTGAATCTCAGTCAGATGTCGAGGCAACACTTGAGCTAGGGCACCCCACTCTCCAAACTTCCACACCACGCCAGTGATCCAAAAATAGGAACCGCTTGACGAATGAAAATTTAGAATCAATTTTGTGCTTGGCTACTACAAAAATCGAACCCAATATTAAAACTGTTAAATAAATGCAATGTCACCCAAAAACCAAATTAAATTCTTTACTTTTTATTATCTTCGTAATAATATATGATAAATATAAATAAAATAAGTAATATATGATGAATAACTTTCATGTTTTTTGGCGGCCCTTCCATTAGTCACAGAGAACCTACGTGCTCTTAGTCTTAACAAGTCTGTACATCCCTGCTGTATATGAACGAGTAGAAATCAAAAACGATGAGAATCAGAGAAATAAATTTACTGAAGAAAATTAATCAAACTCATATCGTTTTGTCGGGATGATAACAATTGCAAATCGTTGCTAGATTAAATGCATTAAAATGCACAACCCTCTTTAGTGGGTAGGTAGTTTTAATTAACGTCGCGCTAGAACAATACTACGGGCCATTGACGACGGTCCGGGATCAATCCCTAAGGGAAAGATCCGAGGACAACACCACGTAATTTTGAATCACGGTCAGATGACGAGGCAACACCTGAGATGGCACCCCACTCTCCAAACTTCCGCACCACGCCAACGTGATGACATTTGAGGCCACGACAGATTTAACGCGCACCAGCCTCCTTTGTACCCGACGGTCTTTGGTTGGGTTCGAATTCGCAACCCTCCCTGGTTGCTAGTCCGTTACTCTTCGAACAGGGCTACGCGGTCCCAAGTCTCTGAACATATATCTGTGAACAAAGCTTTTCATCCATGAATATTAACAAATCGAAAAATAGAAACCGCTTGACAAAAGAAAATTTAGAATAAATTTTGCTCTAGAATGGCAGGGCTCCAGAAGTATTTTGTAAGCAGTGGTTTTGTTCACAAGTCTTGAAATACCCAAGAGGTATTTTCCAAGATTATTGCCATGACTAGAAACATGTAATCTCTTCGTACTGGTTAATACCCGTGTACATGAAAAACAACTTTTTCAAAAAATAATAATTTAATGCACACTTCTCTCTAACTCATAATTCTGAATGGGCACTACAATTCCCCTGTGGGCTCTAAAGGAATCTTGAGGGGCAATTCTGGATTCAGGGGAAATAGGGGACATTGATGAGCAAAAGTAGGCAATAAGATGTTAAAAAAATTTGTCACCCAGAAATGCTTTAAGCAAACACTAGTACACTTGCTACTACAAGAATCGGCTACTACAAGAATCGAACCATATATTAAAACAATTGTTAAATCAATGCAGTGTCACGCGTCAAATTAAATTCTTTATTTAGTTTTTATTATCTTTCTTTGCAACAATGTGTGATGAATATAAATGAAATAAATAATATATGATAGATCATTTTCATGGTTATTTTTGGCGGTTCTTTCATAAATCATAGTGAATCTATGTGATCCTTGGTTTTAACGAGTCTGCTTAGATTTATCGATACCTTTCTTTTCAAAACCTGTAGTTCCAATCGCACCTGTTTTGCTTCCTTCTTCAATTCCCACGTCACATAATGGGAAATGGTATTCATGG
Source organism: Meta bourneti (assembly GCA_933210815.1). NCBI lineage: Eukaryota > Metazoa > Arthropoda > Arachnida > Araneae > Tetragnathidae > Meta > Meta bourneti. Next base: position 89,216,134 of record OW119929.1, read on the forward strand.
GAAAAAACTATAAATGCCGACTATATCTCGAACAGTCATCAATGGAAGGAAATGAAATTTTCATGCTTCATTAAATTTTAACGCGATACTGGTTGGACAAACTAAAAGTATAGTTATAAGATATTTAGGAAAGGTCAAGTCTAGGATTGGAAGAAAAGGCAGGAAAAACAATAATAATCTCGATATCTCGGTGATCGATATCGCGTTTTATATCCAATCCTGAGCTTGAAATTTAAATTCGGGTGTGGTGGTGTACTGACTACCTCTCAACATTTGCTGCGGCATTTGGAGACATGCTCATGGATATATCAAGATATTAAAACTCCTTTTTTTCCGCAATTGTTATTCTTGCTTGTTTTAAAATTATTGTCCGTTTATATCCGGGACCGTCGTGGCTCAATGAGTATGCCCACTGCGCTAGCAACCTTCGAGTTGTAGGCGGCGCAGGTTCGATTCCTATCAGGTGCATTCCTCCCTGGGTGTATTTCTCTCTTCTGTGTCAGTAAAACTTTCATTGTGTCTGTCTATTACTTGATGTTGTATGTCTTGTGTCTGGCGCAGCATGGCCAAATATGCCCCCTGCGCCATAAAACGCCCAAAACCAGCCAAACGTTTATATCTTACTTATCGAGATTTTACATTAAAAATACCATTCACATTAAAAAACGTATCTTGCGGTATAATTGGTGATGCGAATCACTATTTATTTAAATCTAAACTCACAGAACATCTTCATTTAACAGAAACTACAGATAGTTCAAAACACATATGGCTGAATAATATTGTTAAGTAACCCACACTCATGTTATAATTTATATATATATAAATTATGACATGAGTGTGGGTTACTTAATATTATATATATATATAAAGATCTTTGCTCGAACAACAGCAACGTGTTTGTACGCTTAAATTAATACTCAGACAAACAACAGTATACTAGGTACTACTAACTGAAAAACACGCTATAATTTTATCCCATAGAGTTATAAGTAATTTCATATAATAATCAGCAGATGTAAATAAAATATACTGACAATTGTTGAAACACGTTATTTATTTTTCGATATGCAAAGAATCAAGTTGATAGATTGAATCAATCAACAGAATAGTTGATTGAATCAATCAATAAACAAAGTATAATACAAAGAATCAATTAAACGGTTTAAATATAATAAATCGTAAATTAGGGAAACAAACTTGCACTTTAACGATTCGAAAGTCGTTAATGTGCACATTACCTAGTTAAAGTGCGGTAAACCCTTAGTTTGTAGATATATATGGTGTACGTATGGATATCGATATGTTTATGTAGGTATATGCATGTTTCATTGCTATGCTTTACGTTGCCTGATTTCTATGCTCACATTGTAAATTTTATGTCTAAGCAGTTAAGTACTCTTACGGGATGCAGTGCCATGACTATTCTGTGAAAAATTGACTTGGTTGGCAACAAATACAAAATTCCGTGTAAACAATTTGCGTTAAAAGGCAAACAGTCGAAAATTTTTTAACTAATTTAAGTTCTGAAGGCAATAAAAACAACTAAAAATATTTTTAAATATTTCCATAACTGACGTCTAAAGAATAAAACAAAATTAATTATAATACGAACCGATCTTAATTCTTACCGAGCCACAATATCAAATGCTGGATCAAAAGATAATTTTATTTGGCATGCGCTCAAACGATAATTATCTGGCATGAACGCAAAAAAATACGTATGCTCGGTTAATAGAAGAATGAAGCATTGTATGATCTTCACGAACAGAAGGGTTGTTCAATTTACGTGGCACGAAGCAACACAACTGGCAATTAACGATCAGGGATCCGAAAATCTCCACGAACGATCCGTACTCAGAATACGAGCACATGGTTTCCGGGATAGATTTTGAAATAACAAATGTCTTGCCAAAGATAGATAGGTCTTGCATAAATAGAATTTATCCCCACTCGGCAAAATATTTTATGATATCCCTGAAACATCGAGGACACCGGTTTAACAGGTTCTGGGTTCGAATCCATGTCTGGGCCCTATTTTCATTAGTCCGAAATCTCTTTTAAGGGGACTGAACTTTTCAGTTATCCCGTTGTAACAAAATCTGCAGACTGTTTTGTACTAAAAACCCTGGGCCGCGGTAGCCCAGTTGGCAGAGTAACAGATTAGCAATCGGAGGGTTGAGGGTTCGAAACTAGGTCCAACAAAGTATCGTCGTGTACATGGGAGCTGGTGCACGTTAAATCTGCCGACCTCAAATGTCCTCACGTTGTCGTGGTGTGGAAGTTTGGAGAGGGAGTGCCAGCTCAAGTGTGACTTCGTCATCTGACCGAGGTTCAAAATTACGAGGTGCTCTCCTCGGAACTGTACCTTGGGATTGATCCCGGACCGTCGCCAATAGCCCTTTGTGTTGCTCCAGTGCGAAATTAATTCAATTAATAAGTAGACAGCATTTTTATTGAGAGGTAAGTAGTTAATTAACGTCACACTGGAGCAACACAGCGGGCTATTGCTATTGTGAGAAGTGCTTCAAAAAGTGACCATCATGTCGACTAGTAGTCACGTGACTTCTCTGTGAAAAATGGATTTGGTAGTCCGATTTGGTATCTTATCATCCCGTTTGACAATATAACATTTTATGACAGGGTAGGTATTTAATTAACGTCACACTGGAGCAACACAACGGGCTATTGGCGACTGTCCGGGATCAAACCCGTAGGGAAAGATCGAGGACAACATGTAATTTTGAACTACGGTTAGATGACGGGGGCACACCTGAACTGGCACCCCATTCTCCAAACTTCCACACCACGACAACGTGACGACAGATTTAACGTGTACCAGCCGCCTTGTACACGACGGTCTTTGGTATGATATGAACTCGCAGCCCTTCGGTTGCTAATCCGTTACTCTTCCAATCGGGCTACCCATGACAGGGTAGATGTGTGATTACGCATTTCTATAGAGCGGCGACAAAAGTGGTGAAATCACCAGTCTACTACTATCAGATGTTCAATCAATCAACCAATCCTCCATCCATTGATTCATCAATGGATGGAGGTCTTTTCCGTGGACCAATCATATGATGAATGTTAGTTTCTATCCAGCAGACGAAAGTATGGTCTAAGGGTCACTTTACTGCTAGTTTTTGTCAAATGATCCTGGGCTCATAAAAAGATTTCCATTCCTCACTCTACTTTTATATTTCCCCCATGCTACACCCCTCCTTGGGGATTGATCCCGGACCATCGCCAATACCCCTTTGTTTTACTCTAGTGCGACGTGAATTCACTACCTACAAAAGAAAATCGCACAACAAGGAGCATTTTGAAAATTAAAGCAGCAAGTAATCAGAAACCAGAAGCACGAATAATAGGAGATTACTACTAGACTTGAGGCAATTAAATGCTGCACAACGCGACGCTTTTCACTCCAGCCCCAACTGCCTCAAACTAAGTGTAATTGAAAACTCAAAATCGAGTAAATATTTTAATCCTCTTCCCCGAAATTCCCCCAAATCCTCTTTCGCAACGATGCGGGCTGCAGCATCCGAGCAGAGATGCTTATTTATCGAAAAAAATCGATCGACGCGATCGATAAAGTGGATTGTGTGTAATGCCTCCCTTCATTTAGCTCCCTCCTCCTTCCTCGTGGGGGTTTAATCACTAAACATCGCCAGAAAACAAATGGAACTCTTTTTTTTTTCAGTTCCGTTTCCGGACACGGGATGGATAGGGTTGAGTGGAACGGAAAAGTGACGGTTGATTCGTCTTTCGAAAAAGCATCGTTAATCCTTTTTGGAACAATCATAATTAGGAGTTAAAGTGTGAATTATATATAACGGGAGTTTTCATTTTCCAGTTCCGCGATGACTGGATTTAGTGTTGTTTCTCGACGATAGATGGCGATGTAGGAAATGGTTTTGACATTTCTGTACGATTTTATCTCGTCTGGGAAACTCGGATTCGAATAAATGATAGCGATGGGCAAACTGTTATTGTTACTTTAGAATAACAGGTTTTTTTCTCGGTTTTAATGTTGACAATAAAATTTAAGTTCTTATTAACAGCTAGAAATTGACAATAACCGCAAATTTTAGCAGTTTAAACGGTGCTCTAATTAAACATTCGTCATTTCAACTTTTTATTTTTATCGAACGATTTTTTAAACGCGATTTAAACCGCTTCACTGCTATCCCAGTAGCATCGATAGTTAACTGGTCGATAAAATCGATAGTTACTGGTCGATAACAGTTATAAACTGTTCTTTTCCAATAGCACTGTTATTTAAACTACTATCAGGGAAATTGAATTACGTTGCACCGACAGTCCGGGATCAATCTGGAAGTGAAAGATCCAAAGACAACGCCTCGTAATTTTGAACCACGGTCAGATGACGAGGCAACACCTGAGCTGGTATCCTACTGTTCAAACAACCACACCACACCAACGTGGCCCACGACATTTGAGGTGCATTAATGTGCATCAGCCCCCCTTTACAAGACGGTCTTTGGTTGAATCGCGTTTCAAACTCACAACCCTCCGATCGCCAATAACCCATTGCATAGAGGAGATATAAAAGTAGAGATAGCGATGATAACTCTTTTATGTGCCCAGGATTATGTGACAAAACTAGTAAAGTGATTCTTGACTAATTCCGTCTACCGTATGGAAACGAAGAGCCATCATCTGACGGGAGAAAACGCCCATCCATTGATTCATCATCTGATTGATCCACGCGACATAGTAGTTGACTTTGACGATTTCGCCATTTTGGTCGCCAATCTATAGAAATGCGCATTTTCATTCCTACTCTGTCATAAGATATAATATCACCAAACAAGGAGACGAAATGCCAAATCGGCCAACCAAAAACAATTTTTCACAGAACTGTCACGTGACTACTAGTCCACATGCTGGTCAAACTTTTTGAAGCTCCCAATAGCAACAGTCTACTTGTATTTTACGTCTATGGTGGCTACACCCACTCACATCTGTTGTGAAACTGATCAGACTTTATAACCTAAATTGCTCCTGTCGATATCAAGTCCACAAAAACTGAATAGATCCGGATAGTCTTACATTTCATCTGAGTTGGAAGTTAGTTCGGTTGGGTTTTATGGAACAAGAGCTGTATTTGACCAAACTGCTCCAAACATAAGACACAACGTCAATAAGTGAAGATACACACACAAGGAAAGTTTACTGACACGCAAGTTCCTCTCAATAGCAATGCTCTGTCTACTAATATTTCACGTCTATGCCCCGTTGTGTTGCATCAGTGAGACGTAAATTAAACTACCTAAACTCTCATAAAGAAATGAAAACGCAAAAAATATGTACACAGGTATAGGACAGAATGTTCTCACTAAATTTTCGACCAGTATGCCCCCCAATTATCTCAAAAAATCAAACTTCAATCAATGTCAACAATCATTGTCTCAACGAGGTATCTCATCATTAGCAAATCTAACCAGATCTTGACGAGCTATCTCGCCATTAGAAGAAAAAACTGATCAGATATTTATCTCGTCATCATATAAAATCGACAATCATCGTGTAAACGAGATATGTCATCATTTTCAAAATAGGTCAGATCTTGATGGACGAAATATCTAGTCGAAACCACATGGAGGGTTAAAATAGTCTCAAATAGCAGATCGGAAAAAAACAAAAACAGATAGGTAGGTATTTCAATTAACGTCGCACTGCTGCAATCACGACGGGCTATTGGCGACGGTCCGGGATCGACCCCCGAAAGTTCCAAGGACAACACCGCGTAATTTCAAACCACGGTCAGATGACGAGGTCACACTTGAGCTGGCACCCCACTCTCCAAACTTCCACGCCAGAGTGAGGACATTTGAGGCCACGACAGATTTAACATGCACCAGCCTCCCGACGGTCTTTGGTTGGATTCGAACTAGCAACCCTAGTCCTCTTCTAACCGGAATAAAGCGGCCCAGAAACAAAACCAGAGCTTTTCAGGACAATCTGGATACCCGAATCAATTATGTTATTTTCGCTCTACTTTGACATTTCAGAGGTAAGATTAGAAGACCGGATCTTGCTCCGGTACGTCTACTTTCGCATGTCTTCGCAAGTTGACGCACGACTGAGTCACAGCCAATCCGAGATGGTATCGTCCGAGTCTGGCATCCCCAAGGGTTTCATTAAAACCCTCGTCGCCTAATCCCGTGAGTTGCATCAAAAGGCTCAGTGGCCCGCACACTTCCTGTTCCGCCTCCTCCTTTTCGCTTTCCACGGGAGCTAAAAACGGAAAGTTTCCATCACACCACACATCGATCAGCAGGTGGGGAAACGCGTGTTCATGCACTGAACATTGGTTGCGTGGAACTCGCACCAGGTAATCCTCGGAATCGCCTTTGTCACCAAAACTGTCCGACTACAAGACCGGCGAAGTGATTCACTAGTCAGTAATGTAGCGGAACTGGAGATGGGAGAGATTGGATCGGGAAAAAACAGACAGGCTTTACTATGAAACACGTCGTGGGTATGTTACCGGCAATGCGTAAAATGCAGGCATTGTCTGTAATTCCTAGGTAGTTGAAATTACATCATAAACGGTAGTAATCAGTAGGTAAGTGAATCAACGTCGAACTGGAGCAATTAAGGACGATCTGGGATCAATCCCGAGGGGAAAGATCCTAGGAAAACGCCTCGTAATTTTGAACCACGGTCAGATGATGAAAACAATACCTGAGCTGGCATCCAACTCTCCAAACTTCCACACCATTTGAGGCCACGAGATTTAACGTGCACCAGCCACCGTGTACACGACTATCTTTGGCTTTAACGAGTCTCAAACTCGCAACCCTCCGGTTGCTAATCAGTTACTCTTACAACTGAACTCAATTCAGAATCGCTGGGCTTTGTCACCAGAACTGTCCGAGCCCAAGACGGGGAGTGATTCACTAGTTAGAGCATTTGTCAGTAACGTAGCGTAACAACTTGAGATGCTGAGATTGGATCGAAATAAAAAAACAGCGGGTAGGTAGTCCCCACTGTACCGCAAGGTTTGGTTCGTGAATACTTTGGGGTACCTGGAATACCTGATAAGTGATACCAGGTATTCCGCCCTGGTGAAATGAAGACGGAGGGTATTTCTTTGATATTTATTTATTTAGTCACTTTTAGTGGATACGTAACAGTGGTGTTAGAGTGTGAGCAATGCTAAGTATTCTATGGCGACCTTATGGATGATGGGTCTGTGATAGCTTAAGTACGAGACAAACGGCATGGGGTCGATGCTGATGTTCCTGACAAAGGTAAGGTCGATGGTGGTGCTTCCAAGCGTGGTGGCAGCTCGTTAGATGGTCCAGCGACGTCGCCGCGTACGCGCGCCTGCTCCTTCTTGCGTATTAGGTAAGCTCTAGATCTCTCCGCATTTGTCATAGGTTTAGACTTCTTAGTATAATTTTGTTTGTCTTGAACTGCTCTTTCAATCTGTTTACGTTTCCTATGCCGTAATTAAAATTTAGTGTGATATTTTGGTTACATAGTGAAATCTTGGTTACATAGTTTAAACTGCCAACTAATCAAATGCAATTGTAGAACTCGTCGTTTTCTTCAATTTAAGCCCGCACTCGCCATGACCCGTCGATTAGAACTGAAGTTACAGCGGTTAAACAGGTCGGCGTATGCCCGAAATGTGACTCCTTTCACATTTTCCACGCGGTACAAAGGTCAGAGGGGTGGTGGATTAGTGGTCAACCTGGTCGACGCAACCCACCTTCCTCTACACGATGGTAGGTCATTTTTTCCCATAGGCTGATTCCCCTGGAGTTATGGGGCTTTGAGATATCAACACTTTTCGTGACGCGCAAGTTTCTGCCGATGACTTCCATACCGATTTTAAAGACGCATTCGCGTCAAAATCAGACAGGTGCATATCTTTAGTATTCTGCATACAGTGTATATGCTACAGGCAACGTGTAAGATATGTTGCTAGCTGAATTACCCGGCGTTGCTCGGGTTGAATTGTTTGTAATTCATCGTTATATTATTCAATGTTACTCCTATGGGGATTTAAAATTGTTTTTAGCCCAGACCCTGGAAAAATAAAACGGGGTTTATTATACAGTCTATGTATTCCTCAGTATTCTAAAGAATGAATGCACCAAACGTGGAATGAATTGGTATAACAGCGTTCGTAAAAACACTCAATGTTGCTTCTATAGAGAATTAGAGTTGTTTTATCTGTCTCTGTAAACCCAGGACAAATCGAACGGGGTTAATATAAAGCCTATGTTTCCCGCAGGATTCTAAAGAATGAGTGTACAAAGTTTAGTGAGAATCGATCATGAAAATACTCAATGTTATTCCTATGGGGATTTCGAATAGTGTTTTTGATTTTGAACCATGGTCAGATGACGAGGCAACACCTGAGCTGAAAACACATTCTCTAAATTTCCACACCCTGCCAATGCGAGGACATTTGAGGCCACCACAGATTTAACGCACACCAGCCTCCGGGCATACGACGGTCTTTGGTTGGGCCAAGTTTCGAACTCTATCTTCCAGCTCATAACCCGTTACTCCTCCAACTGGGCAACCACGGCCCTCGACATCGCTGGGTTTTTGTCACCAAAACTGTTCGAGTACAAGACCGGCTAAGTGATTCAATGATTACAGCACTTGTCAGTGACGTGGCGTAACAACTGGTGATGCTGAGATTGGACAGAAATGAAGAAAACGAAAACAGGTGCATAACTTTACCATGCTCCTTATCGTATATGGTACTGGCAATATGTAAATGTATATAACGTCTAGAAAGTCTTGAATGTGAGTCATCTGACCGTGGTTCAAAATTAGAGGTATTGTCCTCAGGTCCCTTAGTGAATGATCCCTGATCTAGCAAGTTGTATAGCACCAGTTGGACGCAAGAGAAACTGCCTACCACCTATAGAATGTGTGACGTTTTTAAGCAAAGCTGATAGGTGGGTATTTTAATTAACGTCACACTGGAGCAACACAATGGGCTATTGGTGACGGTCCGGGATCAATCCCAAAGGGAAGGATCGAGGACAACACCACGTAATTTTCAACCACGGGCAGATGACGAGGCAATACCTGAGCTGGCACCCCACTCTTCAAACTTCCCCACCACGCCAATATGAGGACATTTGAGGGCACGACAGATTTAACGCGCAACAGCCCCCTTTGTACACGACGGTCTTTGGTTGGATTCGAACTCGCAACCCTCCGGTTGCTAATCCGCTACTCTTCCTATCGCGGCCCTTTAACCAAAGCAGGAAATATCTGTGTTGCTTTAATATAGTTTATCTCACACAACTATAAAAATAGGGGTTCAATAAACGCTCACAAAAATTTGTTAATGGAAGTCATAACAAGCAGAGACTTCATAATCCTCAGTGACAAAGAAGAGCGCAAAAAGATCAACTAGTCGCTGTTTACGATGAAGGTCAGACACACCGCAGGATACTTCGGCATGAACAAGTCGCCTTAAAAACAAACACACAACCGTAGAAAAACAGGATCCTCGACTTCAGACAATCACGGCAATTGAATGTTTGGGATGGAAGGCATTTTCTTGGCTGAGAGCCCTGATGGAGAGTGAGTTTTGTTTCTTCCTTCGGCATTCTCTCCCGCCATTATCAATTTACTTGAAATAAAGAACAATAGGTTTGTTTTGCCTGTGAGAACTTCGGTTCTTCCTCTGACGCGACGGCTGTATCTGTTCAGCCAAAGGTATTTGGATGGGATTGTTTTTGAAGCTCAAGAATGATGACTTTGTTCCACAAGAACGAGGAAGGCAGTTCATTTGAATAAATCAGACTGTGAACTATTTCCCCACTTTGAGTCGAAAACAATTAGTGGAGAAAAATTGTTGTTGGAATCACGTTCTTGTTAAGGTAAATATAGTTCTAGTAAAGTACCGGCGGTAGCCCGGTTGGAAAATTAGCGGATTAGGAACCGTAGAGTTGCGAATTCGAAATCTCCTCTACCATCCTTTAGAATTTGGCTCTTCCCAAGTCCCCACAACTGCACTCCGGGATTGATTTTACAACGGTGGACGGTAATTTTGAATCACTGTCAGATGAAGAGGTAACACCTGAGCTGGCACCCCACTCTCCAAACTTCCACACCACACCAACGTGAGGACATTTGAGGCCACGACAGATTTAAAGTGCATCAGCTCCCCTTTGTACACGACGGTCTTTGGTTGGATTCAAACTCGCAACCCCTCCGGTTGCTACTCCATTACACTTCTAACCGGGTTACCGCAGCCCAAAATAAAAATGGATTATGTAATGATTAAAATCTCTTTTTGAGCTGACCATTTCATTTGGCTTAGACCATGGTTCGGCAAACTTTTAAGACAGAAGAGCCAACCCGTGCCTCACAATTTAACAATTACTCGAGTCATAAATATATTTTTTACAAATCAGGAAAATTTAAATTGATATTATAACAAGTTATAATGCTAATTTTATCTTTATTAAATGAAGAAAAAAATCACTTTAAAATTGTTCTCATTGGTTTCAATCAGTGCGAGCAATGAGCTTGTATTTCCTTAGAAAGCTTCTATACGTCCAGTTTGTAACTAGTAGTTTTTAATTTAAGGCACGATTACAAGTTGGCATCAGAAATTTGACTTCTCAATTTACATTTAATGAAATTCATGTAGGCCTTTTATAAGTCTTAAAATGAAATCGCCATTATGTGAATAAAATCCTTTAAACAGTTTATGAATGAAACTATCATAGTTTTATTTTCATTTTCAATTTGACTTCAGAGCCACATGTACGTAACGAAAGAGCCGCAAGTGACTCGCGAGCCGTAGTTTGCCGACCCCTGGCTTAGACCTTTCGTATGAAACCTCTTCAGCTTCTATATTCTTTTCCCATACTCAATTCAATCCTCCGATTTAAATTTTACTATAGTACAACTTCGATAAGTCGCCACTCAAGGAACCAAGAAATTCCGACGACTTAAGCAGAATGACGACTTAAGTGAAGAAACGCAGAGTACTCAATATGAACTTGTTCGTTACAAGAGTACATTGTTAGCAATAAGTAAAGAGCTCTGAGCAGAACTTTCTCTAAATTTTAAATTTATCACGATTTTCATAACAAGAATATAAAGTAATGGAAGCACTAAAATATACGTAAATTATAAGAAAGTCAAATTTGTCTCTTTTAAGCTTTATTTGAACATTCTTAAAGCTTTAATATTTTACATTCGTATTATAATGCCTAGTACTGTCTGATTCTGACTTAAACGAACACCTGTCAGAAAAATTATTTTTATTCTTTAAATAATTTTAGTGCTTTGAATTCAGCAGCTTGAACTGACGTAAGGTAGTATCGAATTGTTTCTAAGGCTTCAAAAATCTGTTTCATTAAAGGGTGAAAGAACTTTATTTTCACTTCCATCACTCAAACTTTCAAGCTTTTCTAAAAATTCCCTAGTTAAATCTTATTGCCGCTTGAGAACACATTGCAACAAGTTTCTAATTCCTCTTGGTCTAACACATGCTAGACTAAGTTCTTGGATGGGCCGCTGTAGCCGGGTTGGGAGAGTGACGGATTAGCAACCGGAGGGTTGCGAGTTCGTATCCAACCCAAGACCGTCGTGTACACGGGGGCAGGTGGACGTTAAATTTGTCGTGACCTCAAATGTCCTCACGTTGGCGTGGTGTGGAAGTTTGGAGAGTGGGGTGCTAGCTCAGGTGTTGCTACGTCATCTGACCGTGGTTCAAAATTACATGGTGTTGTCCTGGGATCTTTCCCTCGGGAATGATCCCGGACCGTCACCAATAGCCCGTTGTGTTGCTCCAGTGTGACGTTAATTAAAATACCTACCTCTCTTTTTTCCCTTTTACGATATTTTTTACTTGACGCTGTCTTGTACTTGGCGCAGTAAAAAATATCGTGCCAAATATGGCCCTTTCGTCATACAACAATCAGCCAACCAACCTCTATCACAGTAGCCGTTCTTATGAATATGCAGGGCTATAACCACTTGCAAATTCTGGGATTATTTTGGAATTTAAAGACTGCAGTTAAGACGAAGATTACAATTGACTGGAGATTACAATTTACTCCGTGTCTAATTCGTAACTAATAAGTGTAGATGCTTCAATTACCCACTTCATTCCAAACGATGCATACATGTTAAGTATAGTAGCCTGAAAAATATAGCTTGATATACCTAACAAAAAATATTTGTACTGTAATCGGGCTTTCAAAAAGCATTTTAAAATGGCGTGGAAAATCTATAGATATAAAGCAGAGTTGGCATCTGTCTGTTCTCTCTATATATAAAGCAAAGTTGTCATCTGTCTATTCTCTATACAAATCTACACCGTTTGACCAATCTACACCAAATTTGGTACACTTATTCTTTGGAACCCTGCGGGTAACATAGGCTACATATTAACCCCCGTTCTATTTGTCTTGGGTGTGCAGAGGGGTGTAACGTCCCACCAACATGGACAGAGCACTTGCTAGGGGGCGCTCTCTCCCGGTCTGGCTCTGCAGATGACGTCAGAGTTAACATCTACAGGAGTCGCCTCTCAATATGACCTTGGAGTTTTTTAGAACCTTAGAGTATGTGAAATCGCAGATGGATGCGGTTGCACTGAAAATCGCTCAGTATCATATCGTTTATGTATCCCATCTGTAAATTCTTAAGCTGTAGCTTTATTAATGGAATGTAAATTTTTATAATAATATAAGAATATTTTGATAGAAAGTGGTCCTTTGATATGGTACAGGGGGCTAAAGACAATTCCAAATCCTCATAAGAATAACATTGCGTATTTATACGATCAATGTCAGACCAATTCACACTAAATTTGATACACTCATCCTGTAGAATTCTGCAGGACACATAGGCTATATATAAACCCCGTTCGATTTGTCCTGGGTCTGCAGGGGCTTAAAACAATTCAAAATCTCCACAGAAATAATATTGAGTAATATTACGATGAATTATAAACAATTAAACCCGAGCAACGCTGGGTAATTCAGCTAGTAATCCATAAATTATTCGGATTGAATCGTGCATGATATAGCAATGTGATTCGTTGGGAATTATGGCACAAGGGCCTTATTTGGCCAAGATGTGACAATGTCAAGCAAATGGACATAGACATGCAAGGAAAGTTTTACTGACACAGACGATAAAATACACTCAGGAAGGAATCGAACCTGCGCCACCTACAACTCACTGGTTACGGAACAGTGGACAACCCAACTGATCCATTGCAACCATAGAAATTTAGAAAAAGGTTAAGCATTCATTTTTCATTTCGTATTCTCATTCTCAGTTTTCAGTCATCAGAGAGAAAACTTCAGTGAAACGTATAGAACTTAACAAAAAGCAACTTCTGTTCGCTTGAACTATAAAAAAGGTCAAATGATATATTTTATATACTATATGCCAAAACATTACCCTAAATGTCACCTACAAGAAATAACAGCGATCTCGTTCTTTGTAGTACTTCACTTGAGATCTATGTCCATTTTAACGTGTTTTGCAACTGAATTTAAGTTCAGATTACTTTCAGGATATGGACGAACAAATAGGGATAAGGCTCTATCCACCCCGTATCAAGCCCCTCGGCGTCTTGACACTGGGGACGTAAGGGTCCATGTAAGGTTGACCTGAAGGACACCTACCCCCGGTTACATATGAACAACGTGAGAAAATTGCCAACCTATGATCGGCAAGCTCTGATTTTCATTTTCACGACCATCTGAGAAACGATTCTCGACAGCAACTTGTCGAGACCTTTGCGAAATTTTCTTCGGAGCCTTCCGAAGTGACTGACTTTAGCTTGTCGGAGCTGCACTCCCAACTGAGAAGGTATCACAGCAAGCAACAAATGCTTCGCGTCCAGCTTTCTGAGCAGTTGCGCTTTCTTCAGTGAAAAGAATTAAAATTCTTCACATAACTCTGGGGGCAGCGATAACCCGGTTCGAAGAGTTCGATTAGCAACCGGGTGGTTGCGAGTTCGAATCCAACCAAAGACCGTCGTGTACAAAAGGGGATGGTGCACGTTCGTAGACTCAGATGTCCTCACGTTGACGTGGTGTGGAAGTTTGGAGAGTGGGGTGCCAGCTAAGGTCATGCCATCGTCATCTGACCGTGGTTCAAAATTACGTGGTGTTGTCTTCGGATCTATCCTTTCGGGTTTGATCCAGGTCCGTCGCAAATAGCCCTTTGTGTTGCTTCCAGTGCGACGTTAATTAAAGTACCTCTTCGCATTGCTCCGTTTAGTTTCGAGAAAATACGAAAATACAAACAACGTCGGAAATCTCTATTTTAATATTTAAATATTCAGAAGGACGGTCATTTATTCGCGAGGTCCCTACGTAAAGTCACAACAAATTTATATTCCAGAATGTACACACGGGTAATTACGAACTCATTACCGAACGGTCAGTATGCAGATTCTGATTACCCGCTTCCATCACTTACATCCTAGTCCCCTGTACTTATCGCATAAGTATTTTGCTTCAATGTAGCCATTTTCTGCCCTGCGGGGTTGAATTCGAAGTTATAAACGAGCCTCAGCTCAATGAAACAAACGATAATAATAATAAATAGAACGGAGGCTGAAAAATCTCTTTCACACGTAATCTGTAGTATCGTATAAACCTGATTTTTGCATAAACACCAAACCAGTTAAGAAAGAGCGGTTGACCTTGAAAGACCTTGTTCGTCCACCGCATACGAATGGCACTTTGTAGGTAAGGCAACAACTCCAGTGTTTGATCGCCCGGGGGCCTGATGAGCAGGTCAACCACGTGGTCGCTCTTTAGCACGAGATATGTAATTTATATCCCATCGCAGGGTTGATAAGATCTGCCTGTGCTCGGTCCTCTAACCGTAGAGAGAGAGAGAAGAGATTCGGATTGATACAGATCCTCAAGGGCTGAGTTTTCTGAAGAGAGGAATGTTTGGATTGGTTCGAAACACCCCGCGGGGATGGTACTGGGTATCATAATGATGCCTGAAATTAAGAGGAGCTGATTTGATTCGATTGATTGGGACGATTGATTTCAGATCGGGTTTCGGTGCGTGTCTAAATAACCGGGTCAGACATCTGAAAGAAGACATTCGAGGGCTGATTGAAAATCCGTTTCCCTTGGAGAGATTCCAAATCGAAGTCGGGCCGCAATCAAAACATTCATTCGTTCGTCATGTTTATTCATGTAATTTTAAAACTGACCTTCAACAGGACACTCGATGTCTTTCTGCATGGGATGGCTGAAAACGCCTATGAAAATCGAACCGTATAATGAGCGTGTACACCATTAATGCAAATCTATGAATAAGTATCCTTAACCCTCCTAGTGATTGTCGTGGCTCAGTGGGTATGCCCACTGCGCTAGCAAACTTCGAGTTGCAGTCGGCGCAGGTTCGATTCCTGTCAGATGCATTCCTCCTGTGTGTATTACTCTCTGCGTCAGTAAAGCTTCCATTGTGTCTGTCTATACTTGATATTATATGTCGTGTCTTGCGCAGTATGGCCAAATATGGCCCTTGTGCCATAAAACCCCAAAACCAACCAACCTAGTGGTTGAGGTATCTCGTCAAACAGCAAAACTGACCAGATCTTGATGGACGAGATATATCGTAAAAACTGACCAGATCTTGATCTCGTCATCAAACATCGATGACGAGATATTGTTGACTTTGCTAAGGTCGATATCTCATCATTAGCAAAACTGACCAGATCTTGATGGGCGAGATATCTCGTAAAAACTGACCAGATCTTGATCTCGTCGTCAAACATCGACATCGATATCTTCATGACGAGATATTGCTGACTTTGCTAAGGTCGATTTCTCATCATTAGCAAAACTGACCAGATCTTGATGGGCGAGATATCTCGTAAAAACTGACCAGATCTTGATGGGCGAGATATCTCGTAAAAACTGACCAGATCTTGATCTCGTCGTCAAACATCGACATCGATATCTTCATGACGAGATATTGTTGACTTTGCTAAGGTCGATATCTCATTAGCAAAATTGGTCAGATCTTGATGGACGAGATACCTCGTCAAACCACTTTGGGAGGGTTAAATCAATACGCCAATCGTATACCTCTGATAATGTGCAGGCTACGTTACGAACAATGCCGTGGGTATCAGAAAAATTATTTCTGAATATGAATTTGAAAGGCCCATATAAATAAATGAATTGAAACTGCTCAAATTACCGACTAATCGGTCTATTGGTTAGATTGCTGGCTTCTGGGTCAAAAACTGGTCATCTGACCGTGATTTAAACTCAAGAGGTGTTGTCCTCGGATATTTCGCTTCCAGATTGATTCCTGACATTTAACGTCCTCGGATTGCTAATCCGTTACTCTTCCCAAAATAACACATGAGATTGGTTTTGGGGGTGTTATGGCGCAAGGGCCATATTTGGTCATGCTGCGCCAGACACGAGACATACAACATCAAGTAATAGACACGCACAATGAAAGTTTTACTGACACCGAAGGGAGAAATGCACCTGAGGAATCGAACCAGCGCCGCCTACAACTCGAAGGTTGCTAGCGCAGTGGACATACAACCTAAGCCACGAGGGCCCCATTTGTATTAAGAATCCCATGTAAACACTCCCTATACTGCTCCTTCCACCAGTCAGTGTAACCCTAGTTTAGCAAGACAAGACCTATTTCACAATTGTTTCTCTAACTGGAATTTCTTTTTTATTCACTTTCTGGGTACAGTTAATTCCTAATCAAAGAGGGCCGTGGTAGCCCGGTTGGAAGAGTAACGGACTAGCAATCGGAGGGTTGCAGGATCGAATCCAACCAAAGACCGTCGTGTACAAAGGGGCGTAAATCTGCCGTGGCCTCAAATATCCTCACCGTTGGCATGCTCCCCCCCTTAATTATCACCATCCTTTAATCATCACCACAGCTCATGCGTTGTTTACCTCTTTTCGGTTACTGATTTGCATTGCTCTCTATTGGAACGTGAATTGGACTCCTAATTGTATCAATTACTAAAATCTATCTATCTAAATTATTTACCTTTTACAAGTGCATTGTCACTCCCTTTAACTTTTCTCCTCTTATCGCATCTTTATAATCAGTAAACTTTCTATTAATTATGATGTGGAGGTTAGCAGTCAATCTGCCAGCTACTCCGTAATTGATACGTCCGTTCCGTTCCGTTGGCATGCTCTGAAAGTTTGAAGAGCTCAAATGTGACCATCGTTCAAAATTACGTGGTATTGTCCTCAGATCTTTGAGGCTTAAAAGCAATATTCTGATCTAGTGACGTTTTGAGGGCAAAGTTACGACAATACCATCATATATCTCCTTCACGTGACTAACCCTGATACGTGCTCCTTGCTTTGAAGGCATTTTACTCAGACTAAGTGTGGGTCATCGTAGCTTAGTGTGTAAGCCCACTGTGCTAGCAACGCGTGAATTGTAAGCGACGCAGGTTCGTTTCCTCCCTGGGTGTTTTTTTTCTCATATCAATAAAGCTTTCCATCTTGTGTTTGCCCATTACTTGATGTTGTCTCGTGTTTGTTCCATCATGGCCAAATATAGCATATGAAAAAAATGCACTGGAAAATTCAATACCAACGAATCCGAATTAAGTGGCAGACATTTCCGAATCCTTTTGAGGTAGGTAGGTAATTAAAGTCGCAATGAGCAACACAAGCTATTGACGATCCGGGATCAATTCCGAAGGGAAAGGTTCAGGGAAAACTCGTAACTTTGAACCACGGTCAGATGACGAGGTCAACACCTGAGCTGGCACACCACTTTCCAAACTCCCACACCACGCCAACGTGAGGACATTTGAGGCCACGACAGATTTAACGTGCACCAGCCCCCTTTGTACACGACGGTCTTTGGCTGGATTCGAACTCGCAACTTCAACCAGGTTACCGCGGCCCCACAGAAATTGAGATAGGTACGAAATGAAAAGGTTTGAGACGATTATACCATGAGCTGCAATTTCTAATCGAAAATAGATAAATTTTTCGCATTGAAAATTGCTGTGCAAATTATGTATTTCTCTAAGATTTCAAATCTTTTCGGGGAAGTTATACACACAACTTAAAAAAACGAATTTTGAAGCCGAAAGAAAATTAAATTATCGCAGCACCTCTCAATTTAAAAATCACACGATTCTTCTTAAAATGTTCAGCATATTTCGTGATTTGATATTCATGATTTGTTCCGAGTCATTAGAATTCATTTCCAGTTAAAAAGATTGAATTTGCATTTTGCGATGCTTTTTTGAGGTGTTATTTGTTTAAAACAGTATGAATTTTTGTTCTCTTTTAGGGAAATATGAATTTTTGTTCTCTTTTAGGAAAATATATACAAAGTATTAGTTTTCCTAGAGGGAATACAAGTTCATACTTTTTAATAATGAGAAATGTAAAATTCAAATATACTTAAAAAAGTTAACAATTAGAAAACCATTTGGAATTGTATGTCTCCATCAAATTTTATTTTTGATAGTTGGATATATATAACTATAGGCAGACTGCTACGAATTGATAATTTATAAGGAAGAATTTCCAGACATATTTTCCATCTGAATTTAAGAATAATCCCAAACACATTTAATGCTGAAATGGGGAATAACGTGAAAAATTCCATGCGGAAATAATAAAATTCCATGCCCCTCTAGAATTGGCTCGCATTAAAAAAAATTTATCGTAAAATTATCTCAAATATGAATAAAATAGAAAAATTTGTGATACTTTTTTGACGGTGTTAAACAGAATTTCCACCACTGGTTAAAGATAGCGATGATGAATCTTCATCGTTTTGTTATAACTTCTTTGTGTGAACGACGTTAGCTACATCATAGCTATAAAAGTTAGGTAATTAGGTAGTTAATTAACGTCACACTGGAGCAGCACATCGGGCTATTGGCGACGTTCCGGGATCAAACCCAAAGTGAAAGATCGAGGACAACACCATATAATTTTGAACCACTGTCAGATGAGAGGTCACACCTGAGCTGGCACCCCACTCTCCGAACTTCCACACCACCGTGAGGACATTTAACGTGCACTAGCCTCCTTTGTACTCGAGTCTTTGGTTGGATTCGAACTCGCAACCCTCCGGTTGCTAATCCGTTACTCTTCCAACCGGGCTACTGAAGCCTCGCTGAACTTTAAAAAGCAACTAAATGAACTTCAAAGTTGGAAGCTCCCAAATTTATTTAAAAAATTTCGTTACCTAGGTTACATTTCGCCGAAATTATCACTGCATAAGTGACTCATGAATTGTCATGTTAAATAACTCTCCAGTTAGCATTAAAAATTTACTGAAAAAAACTTGCATGGAATTAAGTCGAATTTATAAATAATAAATTCCCGCATACACTCTTTCCGTGAAACTTTTTATAAACGATGAAAATCTTGAGATCCATCCCTGTTTATTCAGCATTTGTTATGCACTTTGAACTGGTAATATTCACTCAGAACTTAAAAAAGAAACATGATTCGACGCATCAGTGGAGAGACCAAATAAATAACTCTTTAAAAATTCATAGCTGCTTTCTCCAGGTAAACTTAGATGAGGATAGGACAACATGGGGTTTGAAATCAAAACGAATCGAGTTGATTCAAACTTAAGTGTTTCTCGATATTGAAACTTTTATCTTGTCACTAAAATCTCATACGTTCAAATGATAAAAAGTTCATTGGTATCCAAACATCAAAATCTACCTGATTATCAATAGTGAATAAATTAATAACTAAATTTTTTTCTATTAATAAAATCATACTTTGAAACTTTTTTCGAGTAACTACAACAGTCGAGTTTGTTTGTTCGCTCATTTTATGCGCGAAATATGCATTAGTTTCTACAACAATCTATACCAGCGATTTTCAAACTTTTCACTCATGGCGGGCCGCGGTAGCCCAGATGGAAGAGTAGCGGATTAGCAACTGAAAGATGAGTTTGAAACTTGGTTCAACCAAAGACCGCTGTGTATGCGGGGGTAGTGCACGTTAAATATGTCCTGGCCTTAAATGTCCTCACGTTGACTCCAATACGACGTTAAATAACTACCTACCTGCCTTTTGGGGCCGCCGTGGCTCAGTGGTTATGCCCACTGTACTAGCAATCTTCGAGTTGTAGGCGGCACAGGTTCGATTCCTGCCAGGTGCATTCCTCCCTGGGTGTATTTCTCTCTTCTGTGACAGTAAAACTTTCATTGTGTGTGTCTATTACTTGATACTGTATGTCTTGTGTCTAGCGTAGCATCGCCAAATATGGCCCTTGCGCCATAAGACACCCAAAACCAACCTACCTTTATTTCATGGCACAGAAAAATTAAATTATGGAGAATACCAAAATATATTTTTGGCCTATCTGACAAAAAATAGGCAACATTTTGATTGATTTACAAAAAATAATAGCCCTTTTGCTTCTAAGACTTTCTAAAATGTATTTTTAAAACAATTTATTAAAATTTTGTAATAAAAATGACACTCAAAATTATTTATATCGGAAATTATGTTATATTTTGGAAATTTTCAACAAGCTTATCAAAGCTCAAAACTAAACCGACGCGAATGAAATCCATTTTACTCAAATGAAACTATTTCATCATCCGAAGGAATACCTCGGATCTTTCCCTTTGAGTTTGATCCCGGACCACCGCCAATTGCTCGTTGTGTCGCTCCCGTGCGACGTTTATTAACTACTTACCTATCTACCTTTGAGCTTGTAAATCAGTTTAATTAAACTTGTAATACAAATGTCTTAAATGAGCTATGCCCTATTTGAACTTCGTTAAGTTATCTCGATATGAATCGTCCTTGGTTTCAAAAAACCCTAAAAAGTAGGTAGGTGGTAAATTGACATCGCTCGAAAAAAACCTACAACTGTCAAAGAGATATAAATCAAATTGTCCTCAGGGGCATATCTCCTTCATGTGTGTACGGGCTTCACGTTCTCGAGGTATTCTAGTTATCTCTTCTTTTCCCATGGGGATTTACTGCCATTAGTAAACACGCATGCCCGGGGCGTTCCCGGGATATCCAAGCGATCTTTTTTCTGCTTTCTTCGCACTAATTTATTCTCAATCCATCTTCTTTTTTCCCTTTCGCGACACTTTTTACCTGATGTCGCCTT
The DNA here is from genome assembly GCA_933210815.1 of Meta bourneti. Taxonomy (NCBI): domain Eukaryota; kingdom Metazoa; phylum Arthropoda; class Arachnida; order Araneae; family Tetragnathidae; genus Meta; species Meta bourneti. The sequence goes on from OW119929.1 coordinate 89,237,266, forward strand.
GTTTTTGGTGCAGCTTGGCCAAATATGGCCCCTTGCGCCATAAAACCTAAAAACAACCTACAGATAGATTTAAACAGGAACCCCTTGGCAGTCAACATACTTCTGCGAGTTCACTTTTTTTAACATCTCATCTCCCACTTTTGTTCATCTATTTTCCCTGGGGTCAGTCAGCAGTGCAGGGCACTCTCCCAAATGTTCACCAGACATAGGTTGTCCTAGGTCACACGGATTAGTCTGGGGAATCGGCAAGTGTGACACTCTCTATCTAACTCTCTCCTCACAGTATTCCTACCGTCACCTATGGACGTAATAGACTTATGTAGAATAGACAATTAGTCAGCTTAACCCCATCGCCCGAGCACTAAACACGGATGGCTAGGAATTCCTCCTTATAAGTATATGTTTCCCTTATAATTGTTTTAACCACTTAACGCATATATCCGTGTCTGACACGGGCGAAAGTTACCGGCAAATTTGCACATGCCCGTGTCTCACACGGGCGCTCTTGTATCTCGCGTTATTTTATTTCTAATGCCCGTCTGAGGTCCGTTCTAGTAAAAATAGATAGGCTAGATTATAATTAAACTTATTTACCATATATGGCACCACTATGCAGCATTTTTCTTGTGTAAACCACGTGGTGCATTTTGATGATTAGCTATAAGTTTGTTAGGAATTCTTTGTTATAAAGCAGTTGTTTGGTGTGGAAAAGGTAATATATTCATTTTTATTACGTTAAATATCATAAAAGTAAACAGTTAACCATAAATTAATTTTTACTAAGAGTTTTTATAACTTGTTTAGAAAAAGTTATCTGATAATGAGCAACTCTGACGATTTTGAATATGCCAATTTATCAGAAAGTTTCAGCGATGAAAGTGATGATCTCTTGAGTGATGGAAGTTAATCTGAAGATAATGATGACGAGATTTTGGCTTTTTTTTATGCATTTCAACATCCAGGATCGTCACTGAACCAATGGTCACCGATTACCATGGAAGAATTATATACATTTTTAGCCATAACTATACTACAAGGTATAATTGGAAAACCTGAGGTGAGGATGTATTGGTCAGAAGTTGAAATTTTTCAATCACCTATTTTTTTATTATTATTAATATTTTTTTATTATTAATATTTTATTAATAATAATATTTTATTATTAATAATATTTTGAAATTCAAAATAAACATGTAATCAAATCGTTTACACTTTGTATAATAATTTTTTTATAACTTTTACCCCATCCCCCTCTCCCTAGTCACCCCCCACAACTGAAATTGCAAAAAATAACTTACACTATACCTATATATTCATTTTCTGTCAAAAAAAACTCGATCATTTTTTTTACCAGTTTTTCCGAAAAAAACTCGTGCTTTAAGTGGTTAATGTTTTATTTGTGGTGTTGTGTGACTTGCAAATAATCATATTATGTATTTTATTCCATTAAAATTCTAAAATCACACCGTTGATGAGAATTATTTGAGTCACCTAATATCTATTGAGTGGTGGCGATCGGACCGGTGACAGTCGTGACCAGTAAGCATTCTGAACTTGGCAACCGCTTCCAGTGGAGGTAGGTAATTAATTAACGTCGCACTACAGCAACACAACGGGCTATTGGCGACGGTCCGGGATCAGTCCCAAAGAAAAAGATCCAAGGACAACGCTTCGTAATTTTGTACCACGGTCAGATGATGAGAACAACACCTAAGCTGGCACCCCACTCTCCAAACTTTCACACCACGTCAACGTGAGGATATTTGAGGCCACGACAGATTTAGCGTGCAACAGCCCTCGTGTGCACGACGGTTTTTGGCTGGGCTGAGTTTCGAACTCCCAACTCTCCGGTTGCTAATCCGTTGCTCTTCCAACTGGGCTATCGTATCTATCCCTTTGGGATTGATCCTGGACCGTCACCAATAGCCCGATGTGTTTCTCCAGTGTGACGTTAATTAAAAATACCCATACCCCATCTACCTGGGCTACCGTGGCCCACCAGTGAAGGAAAGGGTCGCCGTGGCTCATCGAGTTTGCCCACTGCGTTAACAACCTGTGAGTTCTAGGCGGCGCAGGTTCGATTCCTATCAAGTTCAATTCTTCCTTGCGTGCCCCCTACTCTGGCAATCTGCGAGTTGTAGGCGGAGCAAGTTAGATTCCTATCAGGTTCAATTCTTACCTGTATACCCACTACGATAGCAACCTACGAGTTGTAGGCGACGCAGGTTCGATTACTACTTGGGTGTATTTCTCTCATCTATGTCAGTAAAACATTCCTTGTGTGTGTATGTCCATTTACTTGACGTTCTCTTATCTTTGGGGCAGCTTGGCTAAATATGGTCTCCTTGCGCCATAAAACCAAAATCAACCAGGCTTGGGTTTAATGGCGTCTCCTTGACTGGTTTATGGCTCTTGCGCCATAAACCAGTCGATGAGAGTTTGGGACAACTAAAATGTCTTTGCAGACGATGCGCCATGGTTTCCCCTTAGACACAGCGAAAGACTGCTTCGAATTCTTTCTCATGCATCAGTTTGGTATAAACAGGATGATTCTACGGTCATGGGACAAACTTCAGGGGGTGATAGAACACAACGAAACAAACACTTTTCACCATAGAATGTAGGGTCGCAAGTGCAGCGCTGTCCATTTCGGCACAAACACACGGTCCGATGCAAGTTGGAAAGGAGAAGAGGCATGAAATATGGAAACAACGCTTTAATGTCGAATAAACATCAATAACTGCTTGACAAAACGAAATAATACAATTAGATTTGCATGAATTAAATATAAGTACAAGGAACAACGGATAAGAAAGAAATGACATGTACAAAACATGAGAAACTTTTCACATGGAAATGTAACGACATGTACAAACATCAGTCGGTAAGTACAACGCAAATGCACAATTACAGAAGCTGTTCAAACTATCGACCTCCACAGCTGATGCAGGCCTCGCATCGCCGACGTAACGCCTTTTTACACGCGTTTGACTGCGCTCTCTAGAGGCCAACCGCTGCATTTGCGACCCTACATTCTATGGGGAAAAGTGTTTGTTTCGTTGTTTTCTATCACCCCCTGAAGTTTGTTCCATGACCGTAGAATCACCCTGTAGTTTTGACGAACGAAAAGTCATAGGCTTTGAGTCCTTTTTGATTTCAAGGCACACCACAATGTTCCCAGAGATATCTTGTGCATTAGATTTCATCTTAATAGTGTCCTGATCTCCTGAATCCGTGTACAATTCTATCGTTGTTGGTTACGATATAGTGATTGAAGATCGGAACTAGAGTCAAAAAGAATAACAATGTTCGCGAACCGTGCATATCTCCCAGTTGTTGGCGCCACACTTTAATTGGCGTAACTTTTCATGTACTTGGCAAGCGCCAAGAACGTCGCCAACTGCTCAGTTTCTGATTTCTTGAAGCGATAGGATATGGCCAACGTTTCTTTCCAGGAACCAGGGCGGAGGTAGCCCAGTCGGAAGAGTAACGGATTAGAAACCGGAGGGTTGTGAGTTCAAATCCAACTAAAGTCCGTCGTGTACGTGGGGCTGGTGCACATTAAATCTGTCGTGGGTGAAGAGGGGTGCCAGCTCAGGTGTGGCCTCGTCATCTGATCATGGTTCAAAATTACGTGGTGTTGTCTTCGGATCTTTCCCTTCTGGTTTGATCCCGGACCGTCACCAATAGCCCGTCTGTAACTCCAGTGCGACTTACTTAACTACCGACATGCCTACCTTCCCAGGAACACTTTTTGCGTACTTAGGACAGAGCATGTGCTTAGGATTCTCTGTGTGCTTAGGATAGTACAATTTCTATCAATGCCAATAAATATAGTTACAATCCACTATAAAGTTTGTATTAGAAACCGGAGGGTCGCGAATTCGAACCCAACCAAAGACCGTCGTGTACAAAGGTCTCTGGTGCACGTTAAATCCGTCGTGGCCTCAAATATCCTCACGTTTCCGTGGTGTGGAAGTTTGGAATGGGATGCCAGCTCGTGACCTCGTCACCTGACCGTGGCTGAAACTTACGTGGTGTCTTCGGATGTTTCCCATTGGGATTGATCCCAGACCGTCGCCAATAGCCAGTGCGACGTTAATTGAAATACCTACCCATGTAAACAAAAAAATCCTCGACGGCTCCAACCTACCTCGATCGAACTCAACACAGAAACAAAACATTCTAACTTTTCAAAAATCGGAATGATGGATTCCAAGCAAGAGCTGTTCGTAATGACAAGTTGCCCTCAGAGAGAGATTCGCTGACAGAGTACTAAGAACAAGAAGAGGAGAAAAGAGCGAGAGAAGCCAGGCACGGGAAAGAACAAGAGGAGGGGGAAAAAAGCGTAATCTGCTATCTGCGGAAGGGATGATTGATAACGTTGAAAGATTAATGGCGTATTAATGTCGAGGAGGCGAGATCTCTATATTAAAGACTTTCGTTTTCATGTGCCCATTCACTTTCCACGATTGCGTTTCTGTTCAGACGGCAATCAGGTGTGAGAGTGTCTTGTAACCGGGGAATGGAACATTCCCAGCTAGGTGGACAAATTGATTCGGGGATGCTCTTGTCTGCGATATGGAATAATTGATCTCTATCCCCCGCGCAATGATTCGGTCGCGGGTTTCTTCGGATCATTCCGGAATCGAGCCCCAGTTTTAGTGTGGGTTGGTGAAAGCAACTTGTTGATTTGAGGATTCGAGTTGAAGGATCGGTGACAGTGGTTCTCGAAGTCGTGTCCGAGGCAAGGTTTCAAGAGGTCCGTGGGAAAATATGCAATTTTTCACTAGCCAAAATAGAGATCTTTCGAGAAGAAATAAAATATTTCATTATTTTAAACAATTCTTTTATGTTCTAAGAAACGTTATTGTAGACGACAGAGATCCTGTAGAATCAGACAAGTAGTTTTAAAAACTTAATAAAATAGATTTATTAGACAAGGAGATCATAGTAGCAACAGACATAAGCGTCCAGCGACGCTAAGATCCGATGAACAAGTGGTCGAAAAGGGGTGGAAAGTTAACGGGGGTAGTTAAAGAAGCAATTCCACCCCAAAGAGTCTAAAAATAGATTTGAAGAGGGGAAGTGCTAATGTTTTCTGTGACCCTGGTGTCACTAGGGAAATCGCCGAGACGAGCGTGGACAGTTATGCTCTAAAAATTATTATTAAAAAATGTTTCTTACACGTTCTAAAAGATGAGCACCTACATTTGCAGCTGAGGGTAGTTTAGTTTAACGTCGCTCTGGAAGCAACACAACGGAGTATATTGGCGACGGTCCGAGATCAATTCAGAAGGGAAAGATCCGAGAACAACGCCACGAAATTTTGAACCACTGTCAGATGACGAGGCAACACCTAAGTTGGCATCCCACTCTCCAAATTTCCACACCACGCCAATGTGAGGACATTTGAGGCCACGGCAGATTTAACTTGCACCGGCCTCCGTGTAATCGATTGTCTCTGACTGGACCGGGTATCGAACTCGCAGCCCTCCAATTGCTACTCTTCAAACCGGGCTACTGCGGAAACTACCCTAGAAACTTTCAAGGAAAAATAAAATATTCCATGATTTTTTCTTATTCTTATATGTTCTAAGAAACGTTTCGTATCTTTCCCTTCGGAAATGCCCCCTTGGGTGTACATCTATAGGTGTCTACAAGCTTCAAAAACTCAAGGCATCCTAGTGATCTATTTTTATATCATGGAGTTATTGTCTCTGGTAAACATGACGATTGCTTTCCCAGGATGCCCAAGCGATCTCTCTTTCTTTTCTTTATTCTTTCTTTTCACAATTACTCGACATTGTTTGTATTGCGTTTGGCGCTGCTTGGCCAAATAGGGCCCTTGCGCCATTAAACCCCAAACCAATCAACCTTTCGGGATTGATCCCGTACCGTCACCTGGCGCAGCTTGTCCACTTTTCGACCTTGCGCCCTGAAATCCAAACACCCCGGAATGTCACCAATAGCCCGATGCGTTGCTCCAATGAAACGTTAATTAACTACCTACCTCTAAGAAACGTCCTGTTCAAAAAATTATTTTCATTGGTTCAAAATTACAAGGCGTTGTCCTTGGATTCGGTATTGATACCGGATCGTTGCCAATAGCCTGTTGTGTTGCTCCAGAGGAACGTTAATTAACTACCTACTTACCTGAAATTAATTTTTTAATTACCATTAATGTTCTAAAAAATGAGCAACTGCATTTGCAGATATGGGATTCTTGAGTTTTATGGCGCAATGGCGATATTTGACCAAACTGCTTCATACACAAATTAAGCAATGGATTTACACATAAGAAATGTTTTACTGACACTAGAGAGAAATACGCCCAAGGAGGAATCGAATCTGAGCCGCCTACAACTCTCAGATTGCTAGCAACCCAGTTAGGCAAGCACTTTTTACGTATTTCGTACAACGCGGAACTTTTCGTGTATTGGTATGGAGTTTGAGTTTGTTGAGAAAAATGGATGATCAATTTGAATCTTGTTACAAGTCGATTCTTTGTGTATCAGTGTTATTTCTAGGCCATCAAGAGCAGTGGTTAACAAAATGGGGTTTCGCGGACCACTTGTGGTCTTCGACAAGGTTTCAGGATGTCAGCGGAAGACATGCAATATTTCACTAACCAAGATAGAAAACTTTCAAGAAAAAGTAAAAACATTCCATTATTTTCTCCGATTCTTTTATGATAAAGAAACATGTTTTAAAAATGATTGTTAAAATGCCCATTATATGCTCCAAAAAATGAGCGACTATACTTGCAGTTAAGGGATTGTTGGGTTTTATGGCGCAATGACCAAACTTGGATAAGCTGCGTCAAACACAAAGACAAATCAAGTAATGGACATACACACAAGAAAAGTGTTGCCGGCACCGAAGAAAAATACACCCACAGAGGAATCGAATTTACATCGCCAACAAATCGCAGGTTGCTAGCAACCCGCTGAGTCATGGTGGCCCCTGCTGCTATGGGAGTATTTCACAGTGACTGAGGATCGTGATATCTTACTCCTTTTGCAATACCGCCATGAAAAAACGAATTTCTAGTTTTATGTATGGAAAGACCACAAATAATGCATTTAATACATTTGAAAGGTTTTTCATAATAGTTACTGGGTATTTCATTTCAGAACTCCAATTTCCCTCCCACACACACACAGCTTCCAGATTGCTAGCAACCCACTGAGTCACGGTGACCCCTGCAGCTAAGAGAGTATTTCTCAGTGACTAATAATCTGGATATATCGCATCCTGTCTGCAATACCACCATAACTCAGAGAAACAGCATTTCTAGTGTTATGTGTAGAAAAACTAAATAATGCTTTTGCATATACCGCAAAACTGCTGTCTACTGGATTCTACAGTTGTTACAGGTTTGCAGCATGCGAAAGCATGTATTTAGTCTACACATAAAACTAGAAATTATTTTTTTAGTTCGGGGTGCTATATGTGGGAACAATGAATCCGTTAGCTGTTGGGTTATCAACTAATCTCTCTCTTATGTTATAAGATCTTTGGGTGTGAAGATATCTAAAAGACTATCGGCTCCAGAGTTTGAACTGAAATACTGTAGTCTATGAAGGCGTCATTATTCGAAGTAGTTTGATTATTTAATCGAATTCGCAACTTAATATCCCTTCTCTTTGGCTGACTAAAACAATTATATAAGCATCATTTAAACAATAATAACAATTGTTATTTATAGCCTTTGACCAATAAATTAGAACCGCACATTACAATAACAACATTGCAAACAATTTTCAACACACTTTTCTGGTTTACTCTTATCATTTTCAATAAATGCATTATACACACAGTACAGAAAATTACAACACATATTCATATATTCATAGATATTCATATATTCAGCACATATTCATATATTCCCTGCACACAATATTTCTAAAACATTCCTACATGCCATGCATACAATATTACAAACACGTATTTTTCATACCCGCACTCAAAATTACTTTAACACATTTCTGTTTTACTATTCTCATCAACTTTAATGCAATCAATATAAAATCAAAAATATAAAAGTTAAATTGCAACGAATGAATATTTACATTGGATAATCGACAACTATTTTTTGACACCAGTTTTTGAATGGTAGTGTTAAGTTCAGTAAAATAATTGTAACTGATTCTTTGTTTTTGACTTCTGAACAGGATAAAAACTCTGAACAAGTACATTTAATATGGTATGTCGTCATTTGTAGTTTAGTTATGGGCGGTGAGTCTTGCCAATGGACCGAATTCTACCCATAGACGTGAAATATAAGTAGACTGAGCATTGCTATTGAGAGGAGCGTCAAAAAGTGTGACTAATATATCGACTAATCACGTGACTGCCCTGTGAAAAATGGACTTGGTTGGCCGATTTGGTATCTTATCACCTCGTTTGGCGATGTAACATCTATGATAGGTTAAGAGTGTTAACGTGCATAGTGGTGAAATCGCCAAAGTCTACTACTATCAGTTGATCAATCAATGGACCAATCAGATGATGAATCAATTGATGGACGTCTTCTCCCGTTTCATGGACCAATCATATGATGAATAATAGGTTCCACCCATCAGACGAAAGTAGTCAAAGGGACACGTTACAAATAGTTTTGGTCATATGATCTTGGGCACATAAAAAGATTACGATTTGTCAATCTATTTTTATATTTCCTGATTCTACCCAGTAACCGCACTGACCAATGGACTGGAATTAAAATTTCGAGTTGGTACAGCAAAAATGGACAAATTCAAATAATGAATGTCATACTACAGATAATGCTTTCCCACTAAACACAGAGAGTGCTTATCAAAAAAAGTTTATCATTTATATAGTTAAACTAATTTTTAAGAAACCACAGGTTGGAAACCCGTGTTAGGCATCATTTCATTGATGAAATCAGGATTTTGTTCATCAAACTGATGGTTTTTGGAAGAATAATTTGAAAGCGAAATTGATGTATATTCCATATTATAAAAGTAACGCTGGAAATAGTTTAGAAAAATTTGTAAATATCTCTGTTCGTAGAGTAGCGTCAATGAAAATGCAATTAAAAATCCAATATCACATTCATTTGTCAACATCATTCCGGTTTCACATTTTAATAATTTAAAAGACTTACTCCTTTCGTAGAGAATTTCCAATGTTTTATTAGTTCCATGATCAGAAAGGGTCGTCATTTAGCAAGACCACTGAAACATGGAAATTATTTTAGGATAGATAAGAGCACACAAGTAAAAAAATACTGGTTTAATACAGGTTTCATTCTTATACAGTTTTACCATTTATGTAAAAAGAGTCAATACAAATTACCACGCATATAATCTGTTACAGAAAAAGAAAATTACACATTATAGAATTTTATGCCTCAAGAAATAACCTCAAGAGAAACATCGATATAGATCTAATTATAAACGGTGAATAATTGCATAAAGACGAAATTTTTATCAGAATTTTCAAAAAATTAATAATTTTAGTAAATCCATACATAATTGTCAAAAAAAAAATTTCTAATGCTTGGCCAGTTGAGCATTACTCATTATTGTACGACAAAATCAGATTTGTGGAATACTTTGCGTTACTCTGGTGTTCCAGAGAACCAGAATTGGTTCACGTTATACATCATATACATACCACACACACATTCAAGGCGGAACACATTTATAGAGGTTACACATTCATACCAGACAGATAATCATTCATCTCTTATTCCGGATTTGAACCAGGAACCTTTCCATCCAACATCCAGCACCCTAACCACTAGGTAGGTAGGTAATTAAATTAACATCACATTAGAGAAACACAACGGTCTATTGGCGGTGAAGGTTCAAGATTGATCGCGAAGGGTAGGTAGATATTTTAATTAACGTCACACTGGAGCAACACAATGGGTTATTGGTGACGGTCCGGAATCAATCCCAAAGGGAAAGATCGAGGACAAGTAATTTTGAACAACGGTCAGATGAAGAGGCAACACCCCACTCTCCAAACTTCCACACCACGCCAACACGAGGACATTTGAGGTTACGACAGATTTAACATGCACCAGCCTCCGCGTACACTACGGTCGTTGATTCGATCGAGTTTAGAACTCCCAATCCTTCGATTGCTAATCCGCTAATCTTCCAACCGGTCTACCACGGTTCACCAAGTATTTAAAATGTTTTAAGCTAAATTAATGCATTTTTACCAAGTTTGAGCTCAGTGACTAAGAGTTAACCGAATAATAATCTTTTTATTTGTCATTAAAAAAATGAAAAATATACCTATAAATTTTTATTATATTCAGAATAGCGGGATTTTTTTTTAATTCAGAAGTTTTTACACTTTGCTTTTTTGAAGACCTAATTAAATTTGCGTTAGACTGACAGGTATGTAGAGAGGTATTTAATGAATGAATTAACCTAAAACCATACATAAAAGTAAGAAAACCAAAATATAAATGTAAAATAAAAGTTTTTTTGGAGTTTTATGGCGCAAGGGCCGTATTTTTGGCCAAGCTGTGCTAAACACAAGACCATGCTAAACAAGACCACACAAGTAAAAAATGGTAGGTAGGTTGGTATTTTAAGTAACGTCGCACTGGAGCAACACAACGGTCATTGGCGACGGTCCGGGAACAAACCTGAAGAGAAAGATTCGAGGACAACACCGCGTAATTTGGACCACGGTCAGATGACGAGGTCACACCTGAGCTGGCACCCCACTCTCTAAACTGACAGGTAATAAGTAAATAGAAAATATGTAATCTCCTGTCTGCGCACTATTCAAGAGAGGTAAAAACAAAGAAACGACATAAACAATGAATACAAATACGATACTGATTTTTGAATACAAAACTTAGGAAGAAAAACGAAATATTTTTTTCTAACCTCGCCAAATCGATCTGTTCGGTCTCCAATACTACAAAGGTTGCATTGGGGGTTATTTGTGAAGGAGTGTGAGTAGACAGCCACCGTTGCTTCTAACAAGGGCAGTCCATGTACTTATAGGGGCCGCAGTACCACAGTTGGTAGAGCAACGGATTAGCAATCGGAGGGTTGCGAGTTCGAAACTCGGTCCAGTCAAAGAACGTCAAGCACGCGTTAAATCACTCGTGGCCTCAAATGTCCTTACGTTGGCGTTGGTCTGCAAGAATGGGGTGCCAGCTCAGGTGTTGTTATCGTCATCTGATCGTGGTTCAAAATTTCCAGGCATCGTGCTCAGATCTTTCTTACTGGGACTTTCTGGGTGGCAGACATGACCACTACACTAGGTAGGTAGCTAATTAACGTAGCACTGGAGCAACACAACGGGCTATTGACGACGGTCCGGGATCAAGCTCGAAGGGAAAGATCAAGGACAACGCCTCTTAATTTTGAATCGCAGTCAAGTGACGAGAACACTGAGCTACTAGGTAGGCGGGGATATAGAAGAAAACAACAAAAAGATGGTTGATTTAATTTTAATCCTTCAAGTGGTTTCGACGAGATATTTCGTTCATCAAGACCTGACCAATTTTACCTGACCGTCATTAAAATATTGCTGGGGTTTTCGTATGATGACGAGATCAATCTATAGTCAGTTTTCTTTTAATGACGAGATATCTCGTCCATCAAGATCAGGTTTTTTAATGACCAGTTACCTCGTCGAGACAACCACCAGGACGATTAATGGCAGAATCCAGATACAAAAAATATAAAACTAAAATAATTTCGCGTAGTGATTATGCTAACATACAATGGCAAGAACTATTTCTCTCTCTTTTGCGTTAAAAACTTATTTGATTTTAAGTTAAAGATGTTGTGAATTGGCGTATACTTATATATAAAAATTGTCAAAGTTTGTGTTGGCAATCCATATTAAAATAATAGATGAATTAGACGTCAAGAATTCATTTCATCAAATGAAAAATGTTAAATTAAATGTTGACAGAAAGAGTTAAGAGAGTATTTTTTATAAGCCAATTTTTCATTTACTTTAATCTTATGTTTATTTCTAGTCCTCATACAGGTAACAAAAACTCACGATGCATAAAATTTAGTCATTTTTGTTTTATTCACGTAAAAATGTATAAAATGATGTACGATAAATAAAACATCAAACAAAAGTTTGAGCAGTCCCCAATGAGAGAAAAGCCCTCTATCAATTTTACAAAAAAAACCAAAGCAAATTAGTTTTTTGCTTTCTAATCACAATAGTCTTGTTAATCATTCCTCAACAACGCCAAATAATTTTGGCGTACCCCGTACTATTTCCTAATACTTACTCGAAAAACATTTATAAAAGATAACACAGGAAGCAATCCAATTGTATAAGCGTACGTATTTGGAAAATTGAAGCGAGATTAAAGAAAGTCACAAAACAGTACGCATTTCTGAAAAACGTAATCAAAAGAGCAAATGCAAAAGCCAATAACGGATGCGTCAAAACAGACTGAACGTCGCTAGTGGTTCATCTTATTTTCTACCTATTAATATTTAATGGAAACACGTTAATTTAAAAGAAATTATAAAATAGGGTTTTTAATAAAATGCCATACACTCAACATTGGAACATTAATGCACATTAGAGCATCAATTAGGAAAGCAACAGTTCAACAGCTTTAGAATATCATCCAACTCATCCTGTAACGAAAGGGAAATAGGTTGGGACGCAATTAACCCTCCTTGTGGTTTCGAAGAGATATTTCGTCCATCAAGATCTGACCAATTTTGTTAATGACGAGATATCACGTCATCGATGAGATCTTAATTTCGATGACGGCAGTCTTAATATTGCCGATTTTTCGATGATGACGAGATTAAGATCGGATCAGTTTTCTTCTATTGACGAGGTATATCGTCCATCAAGATGTTGTCAGTTTTGCTTCGATAATCAGGTGCAAGGTCTATATTTGACCGAGCTTGTGCCAAACATCAAGTAAATGATTGGTTGGGTTTTATGACCCATGGTTCACATTTGGCTAAACTGCGCCAAACCTGACAGACAATATCAAATAATGGGCAAACACAACAAAAGTTTTAGTAACACGGGGAAAGAAAACCCACCAAGTAAATGGACATAAAACATTCGCAAAGATTTACTGACACAAGAGAGTAATATACACAGGGGGATATAGCTAGACAGGAATCGAATCTGCGCAGCCTATAACTCGCGGTTACTAGCGCAGTGGGTAAGCCCATTGAGTCACATCGACCCCTCTATATAACAATGGAATGGCGTACATAAGCAGAGTATGAGCCAGTTCCCTCAAAACAAGACTTTCCGGATCATCACTGAAAACAGATTTCTTGAATCCGAAAAATATAAGATAACTTATCTGAGAATTCATTTCCTTCATATTCCAGTGCTTTCTCTCTTTCTGATTCCCTAATGACTCGGCCTCGGTAGCCCGGTTGGAAGCGTAACGGACTAGCAACCGGAGTGTTGCGAGGTCAAATTCAATCCAAGACCGTCGTGTATAAAGGGGCTCGTGCACGTTAAGTTTGTCGTGGCCTCAAATGACCCCACGTTGGCGTGGTGTGGAAGTTCTGAGAGTGGTTTGCCAGCGCAGGTGTAGTTCTCGTCATCTGAGTGATTCAAAAATACTTGGTGTTGTCCTAGGATCCTACCCTTGGGGTTTGATCCCGGACCGTCGCCAATAGCCAGTTGTGTTACTCCAGTGAAAAAATAATTAACTTACTACCTCGACAGGGATGAAGGAGAGGTTTTATACCATGGTGTAATATTCAATACAACATTGTATCAATGAAGTTTTTAAAATCCTTTTAGTATAGTATACTTCAAAGAGAAAAGGTTTCGGTTTTGATCCCGGGCGTCGTCAATAGCCCGTTGTGTTCCTCAATGCGACGTTAATTAAAATACCTACCTACCTCAAAGAGCAGGTAGGTAGGTATTTTAATTAACGTCACACTGGAGAAACACAACGGGCTATTGGTGACGGTTCGGGATCACACCCAATGGGTAAGTACCGAGGACAACACCAAGTAATTTCGAACCACAGTCAGATGACGCCTACAACTAGAAGGTTGCTAGCGCAGTGGGCATACCCACTGTACCTCTTAAGAGTAAAGAGGATATAAAATCACACTCCCCCATGAATCTGCGATATTTACTTAGAGAAAGGTAATGTAAGCAAGGGCGTTTCTTTTCCACATATATAAAAATGAAATACACACACGCGCACAAAAACATATTCTGGTCCTAAGAATCCTAATGGTCCCCGACACATTGCCTGCACCAAACCGAGCATTCGCACACCAATGCACTTTCTCCACGTGCAGCTTAGGAGTCGGGTCTGCACCTTTCCGCCACCTAAAGCTGTCTTCGTAATCAGCAGATCGTGCGATTTATTCAATCGCAAACTACTCTGTATTCACAGTCGGCAATCGCAAACTCATTCCGAGTCACGCGAGCAGAGGCCGCCCGCTATAAATTAGCCGAGTGGGAGTGAGCACGCAGGCAGGGGCTCCCGTTTGATTTTACAGGGGCGTATCGTAAATGGAACGACCGGTACGGGACGATGTTTTTGCGAGGAAATAGGATTCACCGAATTGCCTTTCGCTTGTTCGGTGGCTTATTCCCTCCAGTGCTGTTCTAGGTAAAAGGACATCTGTGTAATAAGGAAGTCGGCCTGGTAGTTTGCAATAAATGAAACACTTCCTTACATTTCAGTACGGGGTCGTCGTTGCTCAGTGGGTATGGCCACTGCGCTTGCAACATGAGAGTTGTAGCCGACGCAGGTTCGTTTCCTGTCAGGTACGATACTTCCCTGGATGTATTTCTCTTTTCTGTGCTATTGAATTACTACTTGATAATTGTCTGTCTTGTGTCTGGCGCATCATGGCCAAGGAAGCTATTGAGCCATATAACTCAACCATGAAGACACGAATACTTTAACCTTTAGACTACGGGCAGTACAACAGTCCTACGTTGCTACAAAATTACGTAACATTGCCCTTGGATCTTTCCCTACGGGATGGATCGGAACAGTCACCAGTAGCCCGTTGTGTTGCTCCAGTGCGAACTTTAATTAACTACCTACCATTACTTGATGGGGCTGCGGTAACGCAGTTGGAAGAGCAACGGATTAGCAACCAGCATGGCAGATAGGTACTTTAAATAACGTCGCACTGGAGCAACACAACGGGCTATTGCTGGCGGTCAGGGATCAATCCCAAAGGGAAAGATCGAGGACAACACCACGTAATTTTGAACCACGGTCAGATGACGAGGCAACACCTGAGCTGGCACCCCTCTCTCCAATCTTCCACACCACGCTAACATGAAGGATTAGCTTCGGGCTGTAGGCGGCGCGGGTTCGATTCCTGTCAGGGTCAGGTCCCTGGGTGTATTTCTCTCTTCTCTTCTGTGTCAGTAAAACTTTCATTGTATGTGTGTCTGTTACTTGATGTTGTATATCTTGTGTCTGGCGCAGCATGGCCAAATATGGCCCTTGCCATATTTGGTCATGAAAATGAAACCCCAAATTCATTTGGCCATGCCATATGAAACCCCAAAAACCAAGTAAAAACTACTTTTCTATAATTTTGGAGAGGTTAACCATATTATTTAGAATCTAGACTTGCTGCATCGGGCAAGAAACTGGCGATCTAGATTAAAGGCCTTATGTGCCCCTAGGCACTGAAGAATTGATGATGATAAACCATAATATGTGTACCTAACGTACGTGGCACAGAAATCGAATTTATTTGTTTGTTGTCGAATGGCAACAACGGGAAAAAACAATATAAAATCAACTTTCACGGGATTCATTCCCCAATTTCGCAGCTTAGTTTAAAATATGCTTGAGTTCAGCTACGGAGTGTAGGTTTAGCATTCTTTTGCTAAAACTACACCAAAGAGTTCGCCATTCTGATGAAATTCTCGAACAGTCTGATTACAGAAAGCAATGAGAAATCTGGAAGACAGTAATAAAAGCACAGAAGGAAACATGACAGAAATAGGTTTAGTGTCACCAAATGTCGAATCCCCTTGGAACAAGGGAAATTGTGGAAGACGTTCGGAATCTAATTGTCGTGTGCGTTTTACCATGGTGGTTGATTAGTTGTTTTGGGAGTTTTATGGCGCAAGGTGCCAGATTTGGTTATGCTGCGCCAGACACAACACAGACATAAACAATATCCGGTAACAGACATAAACAATGAAAGTTTTACTGACACAGAAGAGAGAAATACACCCAGGGAGGAATCGAACCTGCGCCACCTACAACTCGAAGGTTTCTGGCGCAGTGGACATATCTACTGAGCGACGATGACTCCTTTTCTCCATGAATTTTATTGGTAGGTATTTTAATTAATGTCACATTGGAGTAACACAACGGGCTGTTGGTGACCGTCCGGGATCAATCCCAAAGGGAAAGATCAGAGAACACCACGTAATTCTGAATCACGATCAGAGGACGAGGCAACACCTGAGCTGGACACCCACGCCAACGTGATGACATTTGAGGCCATGACGGATTTAACGTGCCCCAGCCCCCGTGTAAACGACGGTCCTTAGTTGGATTCAAACTCAAAACCCACAGGTGGATAGACAGTGTTGAACTGGAAATAAATTGAAACTTCAATCCCGAACCCGGAACTCTCAGGCTTCAGCATGAATGGGTTCAAATTACTGTTTAAAGTGATGAAACACGGAGAGTTCTGAGAAATAAAATACCCAGTAACTATAATACAAACCTCTATCGAAATATATCAAATCATGTATTTACTGTCTTTCCATTCATAAAACTAGAAATTCGGTTTTTCAGTTATGGCTGGTATTGCAAACGGAGTGAGATAGATGACGATCTCATTCACTGGGAAATACTCTCTTGGCAGCAGGGGTTACTGTGACTCAGCGGGTTGCGAGCAATCTGCGATTTGTAGGCGATGAAGATTAGATTCTCCCTGGGTGTATTTCTCTCTTCTGTGTCACTAAAACTTTCCTTGCGTTTATCTTCATTACTTGATTTCGTCTGTCTGTCTGGCCATTGCACCATTAAACCCAACCAACCCTTTGCTACAATTGCAGATGCTCATTTTTTAGAATATGTAATGGAAATTTTTAATGACCATTTTTAGAATATGTAATGGACATTTTTAATGACCATTTTTAGAACATGTAATGGACATTTTTAATGACCATTTTTAGAATAGATAATGGACATTTTTAATGACCACTTTTAGAATATATAATGGACATTTTTAATGAACATTTTTAATGACCACTTTTAGAATATATAATGGACATTTTTAATGAACATTTTTAGAATATATAATGGATATTTTTAATGAACATTTTTAGAACATATATCTAATGAACATTTTTTTAATAATCACTTTCAGGTAGGTAGGTATTTTAATTAACGTCACACTGGAACAACACAACGGGTTATTGGGTCCGTGATGATCCCCTGAAAGATCCGAGGACAACACATAATTTTGAATCACGGTCAGATGTCAAGTAATCACTTTTAGAACATAAGAGAACCGGGGAAAATAATGGAATGTTTTACTTTTCCTTAAAAGTTTTCTATTTGGGCTAGTGAAATGGTGCATGTTTTCCGCGGACCCTCTGAAATCTTGTCGAGTACCTCTGGGGGTCGGCGAACCCCACTTTGGGAATCACTGCTCCAGATGGCTTAGAAATAATTTTGATATACACAAAGAAGCGACTTTGAACAACTGATTAAAATTGCCCATCCATTTTTCTCAACAAACTCATACTAGCACATACGAGGAGTTCCTCACTGTCAGAAACAAGCGAAAAGAACTTAACACCTAACATTTTATTACAAAAACAAATATGCAAAGGAATTTACTTCATTGTCAGATGAATTAACTTAAAACCATACATAATAAAATAAGAAAACCAAAATATAAATGCAAAAAATAAAAGGAGTTTTTTGGCGCAAGAGCCGTATTTTTGGCTAACTGAGCTAAACACAAGACCATGTTAAGTAAAAAATCGTAGATAGGTAGGTATTTTAATGAACCCCGCACAGGAGCAACACAACGGGATATTGGTGACGGTCCGGAACCAAACCCGAATAGAAACATCCGAGGACAACGCCACGTAATTTCGAACCACGGTCAGATGACGAGGTCACACCTGAGCTGGCACCCCACTCTCCAAACTTACACACCAGGTCGAAGTGAGGACCTTTGAGGCCTCGACAGATTTAACGTGCACCAGCCCCTTTGTACACGACGGTCTTTGGTTGGAGTTGAACTCGCAACTCTCCGGTTGCTAATCCGTTACTCTTCCAACCGGGCTACCGCGGCCCAAGTAAAAAGTGAAAGAAAAGGGATTGGGAAATAGAGTAGTGTGATGATTACAAGAAAGATCACTTGGGTATCCGGGGGAACGACTCCCGTGTTTACTAAAGACAGTAATCCCCATGGGTTGGTTTTGGGGGTTTATGGCGCAAGGGCCATATTTGGCCAGTAATCCCCATAGGAGAAGAAAAGATCACTAGAGTTACTCGGGAACGTGAAGCCCGCACACACCTCAAGGAGTTATGCTCCTGTGGGCGTAAAGTAAAAAGGGAAAACTTAAGGGGTCTTCTCACTTCTGGTAGCGCGAATACTTATTCATCAGATTTTAAAATAAGTGCAAGACTACCTGGATCATTATAAATTACTGATTGTAAAATGCCGCAGACTTCATTAAAAATGTTAGAAATCACGCGTTTGAGTGAAATCTAGATTTTAATTGCATTTCTCCTGGAAAGGCAAAATAGATTCAAACTCTTAAATTACTTAATGATGAAAATTCTTGAAAATAGTAGCGAGGAAATTAATTTAGATTCTGGTGAAGTTTTAAAGTAAAAAAATACTGGCATAATACAATAGATTGTATATATATTTTTTCTTAACAAAATTGCCACATGAGTTCTGATAAAAGAAAAACTACGCTTTTAATCATCTAATTAAACATGATTCAAACTAAACTATATGTATCTAAAAATTTATTTATATTAAATAATTACAGTGAAGCTAACAATTATCTGCTTAAAACTCTGTCCAACGTAAAAGGATACAAATTTAAAACTCATTTTATTCTTTTTTTGATAAAATACTTCATCTTGACTTAAAAAGTGAATACTCTATCTTATTTTCTTGGATATATATATTTAGTTTCAGTCCTACAAAAACGACACTGACGAAATTCTGTATGTGGGATGAAAATAAGATATTTAATACACAAAACTAAAGATTTCTACTGTGTTGACTCAAATCAGAATGAAGGCTGCAGTAGCCAGGTTGGAAGAGTAATGGATTAGCAACCGGAGGGTTGCGAGTTCGAATCCAACCAAAGACCGTCATGTACAAAAGGGGGCTGGTGCACGTTTAATCTGTCGAGGCATGAAATGTCATCACGTTGGCGTGGTGTGGAAGTTTGGAGAGTGGGGTGTCAGTTCAGGTGTGACCTCGTCCTCTGACCGTGGTTCAAAACTACGTGGCGTTGTCCTCTGATTTTTCCCTTCGGGTTTGATCCCGGATTCCGGCCAATACCCGTTATGTTGCTAAAGTGCGACGTTAATTAAAATACCATATCTACCAAATCAGAATGAACATCAATTTAACTGATATAGCTAGTTTAATTAGCATCTATTCCGTTCTTGCAATTATTATTTTAAATGGTTTTGCTCGAATTCGTCGTCTAAACGCTCATTATAATTATTCGAAAATCGTAATAACTTGAAACGGTTTTTGTTTTCCGACTCGGTACTGATTTTCATTCGCATTTTGTGCAGCATCGGTAGCTGGAATTTAATAATTCATTCGTTAGTCTGAAATATCGAAAACTATAAAAAACACTAAAATTGTTCCTATCCTCCAAAAGAAAATACAGAGCGTTAATAAGATGCTGCATTTTTTTAATTGCTAAAAGTATTGAAACCATTATAAATGTTTTTCACGAAAATCTTTGGAGAATACAAATTATTACGAAAAAAATCGTTTCCTCGTCAAAGCATGCATACATGGAAGCCTAATTGTATACAATTGCATCCGAAATCAAATAAATTGAAACGATAAACAATCGAAAACTGAAATGAGAACATTCATATTGCAACTGAGCTTTCATACATCCCGTAAGAAAAGTAACTAATTTAATATAAAGTTTTTATAGAATAAGAAAGGTATCGAAAGAAACATCTCAGAAACATTTTTGCTATTTTTTACCATTGGCACGTAATAAAGAAAAAATTAATATACTCTAACAGATTCCTTCAGTCCCTTATGTGTCAGATATATATCTGACACATAAGGGACTGAAGGATTTCGAAATACTATATAATAATATAATTAGATTCGAAATATAAAATAATATAATTAGATGATGAAGACGCATTAATCTTTCACGAATAATCTTCTCTGTGCCCATGGGTTACGAGCTGCATCCATAATTTCCGAGCCCCATTGTATTTTATTTTGATTTATAGTACATTAATTTTTATTTTTTACTTGACTCGGCATTCAGATTCTATTAAGGATATAAGTTTTCCTATTCTTTGTAAATCTTGATGGTAGAAATATGTATTTTATTTCCTGAACGCGCTATCGAAAATGGAATCTGGTTCTTCGAAATAATTGGCAGCTCTCTTTAACCCTCCTAGTGGTTGTCTTGACGAGATATCTCGTCATTAGCAGAACTTGATGAACGAAATATTTTATCATTAGAAGAAAACAGATCAGATCTTGATCTCGTTCGTCATCAAAACTCGGCAATACCTTGATGACGATGTATATCTCTTCATTAGCAAAATTGGTCAGATCTTGATGACGATGTATATCTCTTCATTAGCAAAATTGGTCAGATCTTGATGACGATGTATATCTCTTCATTAGCAAAATTGGTCAGATCTTGATGGACGAGATATCTCGTCGAAACCACTTGGAGGGTTAATGAAATCCAAGTTCTGATATGAGAGTTCATATCAAAATCGGGACTTTTTACACGCAGAACATCTGGCTCACTCATAAAATTAAGTATTAAAACGAGAAAACAAAGAATAAAAGTAAAAAGTAATTTCTTTTCTTTACCCGTGGGAAAACCTTAGGACGATTGCAAGAGGGCCTTTGTTGCAGCAATAAACGAACCCTGCTCCACATCCTGACGAAACAGCAGAATGTCAACATCAAATTTTTCGACCATTATGCCTCAAGTATTAAAAGGATGAAAAGGAGAGATAGAAAAAACCTTGAGCAATAAAACAGCGAAAAAAATACGAACCGAACTTTTAAAAGGCCATTTTTACTCCCTTCACTATAGCTGAGCAACCATCTGGGCCAAACGAGAAAAGCCTTGGGTCACTGGAGGCCCCTACAAGGGACACCCGATGATAGGTCAGAATAAACTCGCTCGTTTGATGCCCGTCCAAGAAGAGAATGAGGCTGCGAAGGCGAAGCACAGCGACAGAAGATTGGGGTAGCAAACCTCCACGCAGAAAGTTTTGTAACGGGGAAATTTCGCCAGAAATTAGAATGATTTGAGACAGTTCCTTTCTCTAACCACCTGGGCACATGGAACGAGAATCGAATAACGGAACTCCAGTCACGCGTGAGAGGCCCCGGTGCGAACCAAACAGGTTGGATATGCTTCGAGACCGCTTCTCGTCTTCTGAATTCGAAGGCTCCAAAGGGACGGGCATGGGGGAATTTCTGTATCGTCGGAAGTAGAGATGGGATGTTATTCCGATATCAGTTGGAAAAAAACAGCGCTATTGCAAATTAACAGTGCTTGCAACTGTTATGAAAACATTGTCACACTTGATGACAAATTGGAAATATATTTGTCAAGATTTTTACTTGTCATCGACAATATCTATATCAGTTAATTTTTTCTAATCAGGGGAAATGTCAGTATCGTCGGAATTAGAGATAGACAATTATTCCCATAGCAGTTTGAAAAAACAGTGCTCTTGCAAATTAACAGTTTGCAACTGTTATGGTTAGCAATTGAAGCGTTGACAATTGACGCAGTAGCAACATAGACACACTTGATGATAAATATATTTGTCAAGATTTTTTTGTCACCGATATAATCTATATCTGTAAACTACCTTTTTCCGCCGCCTACATTCATGATTAAGTCATCCCAAGAGTCACCCTTACTCAGAATGAACGCGCCCTGTTTCCATAGCAACCTCCACTACCCAGACTTCGTATCGAGAGCAGTTCTCGTGGTAATGAGACAGTATGTTTGAGTTAAAATTGAAATTACTGGGAAATGCATTTGTTTTATTAGTTTGGATTGAAGTCAGAACTGACTATTTTCGAACCTCTTCGTGGTTTTTATATTATGTTTCACTCACTAACACACAGAAACTTGGGTACATTAGGGACTACTCCCTAGCTTATTGAGTTCGAGTCATTCGTCGATATTCTAGACGCTCTACATGGCACCAGCAACGATTCAAATGCTATACATTCGACGTTGACAATTTACATGTCTTAAGTTTTTTTCCTCAAAAGGATGATTAGTCGAGTTTTATGATGCAAGGGCCATATTTCGTCAAGCTGCGACAAACACAAGACAACGTCGAGTAAGAGAAATACACACACGAGGAAAGTTTCCTGACACAGAAAAGATAAACATACACAGAGCTATAGAAAAATGTCAATCAATTAGTTGGTTGTGGATTGTCTTTGGTGTTTTATGGAACAAGAACCATATTTGGCCATGCTACGCCAGGCACAAGACATACAATATTAAGTAATAGACACACACAATGAAAGTTTTACTGACATAGAAGAGAGAAATACACCGAGGAAGGAATGCACCTGACAGGAATTGAATCTGCGCCGACCAATTGGTCTAGCGGGAAGTGAAGAATAGGTAGCTCTACAACTGAAGGGTAGAGCCTATTAGGCTTAGGGCAACATAATGAGCCGCATTTCAAATATTTCAGAAGAGGAGCTTTCAAGTTCAAGAATTATAATTGTTCACCCACTATGAAAGGGGTAGGGTCATCTTAAACCTCCTGGTGGTTGTCTCGAAGAGGCGTCTCATCGTCAGCAAACCTAATCAGATCTTGATGGACAAGATATCTCGTTAAAACCACATGAAGAGTTAAACTATTAACTACTAAGCTAACTCATTCAAGGAATCCGAAAAATTCTTTTCATCAAAAAATAGAAAAATGTCAAATTGAAATCAACCGTCAGTGGATACCATCTTACATTGATATAAAAAAATGACATTACTGAGAGACTGGTCAACAAGGATTCTTCAGACGTACCTGATTCTCGTACTTCGTCCCCCCATGAGATCTTCTCTAAAACAAAAATTTCAAATAATGCAATGTGGCGAATTCTTCCCAATCATGACTGGTATTCATGAAAAATTCAGGGTCTATCCTTGTTTCTTAAAGGAAAAAGAGAGACAAACGGCTTTATCTAGATTGTGAAGTGGGCACCTTAGGAGCATGAAATCCCTGAATGGTCAAAAATCTTTCTCAGTTTGTCCTATAACAAGGAGGAACACGCTTCTGGTAATCACATTCTTTCCTGTATTAGAATGAGCCCTTTAGACTTATTACAGAATCCTAACTTCTTTGAGGACGAGTGACTAGTTGGACTACGTCCAGAACGGCGGCTAGACCAAGAGGAATGAGCAACAACGAAATTCTTTCAAGTGAAAAAAATCGAGATTTTTCAGGAATTTTGACTTTTAAAAATCAACTAAAAATTCATTTCTTAACCAATAACTTGGACTGAGTCAAACAATTTTCTGCATTATATAAATTATAAAGATATAAAAATGATTACAATAGATCAGTTTATTATTGAGTTATCACTGTTTGAACTAAGCATCCTATTGCAAAAACAGTTCTTCAGAAATCAAGTTTAAAGTTTTGGGAAAATGTTGGTACGTGGTGACAGTACATAACGAAAACTCTCGTAACTAAAAAAAACTATTTCTAATATTTACACGAACTTAGTATCGTTTGAAAGCTACGGAGTTGGAAAATATTTTGAATTAAAAAAAGTATCGATATTCTGGTAGATTTTCGTGATTTCTAGTGTGTACATACACCTTTAGTTAAAGACTCCTAGTTGCAAAATTACAATGCCCTAATGCATATCAAAATACATAATTTAACTTTAATGTGAGCTATGAAGCTGCTATTTGGCAATTAGCTCAGAAATGTTTGGTGTAATGTCTAATAATTTCAGTTTTAGTATCCGAAGTTTAGATTTTAGAACATAAAAGAATCTGAGAACAAAATGAAATATTATTTTTTGGAAGTTCTCTATTTAGGCTAGTGAAATATTACATTTTATCCTCGAACCTTGTCGCGAACCTTAGGGATCCGCAAACCGCACTTTGGAAACCATTGCTCTAGGAAAGTCTTTCCAAGAATACTTAATTCGATCCTTTAAGTAGTTCAAGACCTACGAAATTTAAGATACTTCCCTGAGACTTTCAGGGTAAAAGAATAGACGAAATAGGAAATAGTGGAAATTCACTTACTTGTTAATCTAAGTTAGGAACGGACTTGATTCGAAGAGATCAGGCAATCTATCTGACTAGACGTAACAACATTCAAACAATTTCCAATGAATTAAACATACAAATCGATTTTAAAATTGCATTCAGATTATATGCGAGTCACATCTAGATTTCTATAAGCGTTTTAGTGTTGCCAGTAGTAACCAAGGCTAGCAAATTATTTATCATAGTAAAAGCAGGAAATGTCTCCGAATTTCGAAAATAACAAAATATCGATTATCTAAACAGGAGATAGTTTTAAACGTGATATCGGTGACAGCATGTTGTCAGAATAATAGCTAACTATTCATTGCCGGAACCATTCATTCTTCCAAAGTTCCGATTATTTTCAATTTTCATGGTTATATTTTATGCTACGCGAGGGTCTAATTAAGCAAGACATACGACTTGAAGTTGATTCCGAACCACTGCGAACATATATGCCTCGACCCGGTTGCCCTTATTCCTAAAATTTAGTGTTTATTGCTAAAGAACTTTATAAATAAAGGGAAGATATCAGGCACTCTAATTTAAAATGACTGCATTACTAATCATAATATACAGGGTAAGTCTAAATTGTTTTTACAAAATAAGAGGGGTGATAGTACCCATCCAGACGAGCAATAATTACCAATGAACACAGGGTCGCATTCACTCTGAGAGGCAGAAAAGTGTCAAATTAGAATTTCAACATGAACTTATAACAGTGTTGGGAAAGCGAATGAACGATACCAAAAGTTGCACAATCTGATTGATTGATAAACTCACAGCAAGTGCTCAAAGTGTCGTTGCACAGTTCACACCGGCGAAGGAATGACTGGCTCTCGAAGATTCCTGGTGTTGTGTTCATTTTGTCTGCGGCAACACCGATTCGCGCTACGAGATCTTCAGCCGAGTCCACAGGCGTCTGGTACACTAAAGATTTCATGTGCCCCCAGAAGAAAAAGTCCAGTGGGTTGAGGTCCGGTGAGGCCAAGCCACAGGTCCGCCACGTCCGATCCATCGTGCGGGATATGTGGCATTCAAGAAGTGGTATAAAACGACGTCAGAGGCGATGACTTGTTGATGCTCGACGCGTTTCGACTTTACTCTTTTCTGCCTCTCAGAGTGGAATGCGACCCTATGTTCCATGGTAATTATTGCTCGTCTGGATGGGTACTATCACCCCTCTTATTTTGTAAAAACAATTTAGACTCACCCTGTATAAAAGACAAACTTGCATCGACCTTCTAATGAAATAGACGGAGCATGTGTGAGCAGTTTAATGCTATTTCTTCCGGTCGCTCGGTTTGAAGATGTCGCGTGGTTGTGGGAAAAAACATGAATCCCCTAATGTAGGACAAATTATTCATTGGTTGAAGTGATTATCCAGCGTGATTAAAAACTCTAGTCTGCTCTTCGATAGCCAATAGGCACAAGTCGATTCGTAAGCCCGAATGAATCTCCTGAAATCTTACGACAGCGACTCCGTCCACATGCTCTGTCTGCTTATATATATATATATGTATATATATATGTATATATATATATGTGTATATATATATATGTATATATATATATATATATATATATATATATTGCCTCCGCACAATATAAACGAATCTTAATCATGATATAGATGTTCGGACACGAGTAATGTAAGTTTTGATATTTATGATAAAATAGTAAAAAGTGCAAGCAATTGCTAGCGTAGTGGGCATACCCATTGAGCCACCAATGATGAATCAATGGATGGGCCTATTCTCTCGTTCCGTGGACCAATTAGATGATGAATATTCGTTTCCACCCGGCAGGCGAAAGTAGTCTAAGGGTCACGTTACTAAGGGTTACGTTTTGGTCACATGATCCGGGCAGATAAAAAGTATACCATTACTCAATCTACTTTTATATTACCTCTATGGTATCTACATGCACAAGCTCCGTATATTTCATTAGAAGGCCGATGAGTATCATATGGAAAGCTGAAATTGATGATGACGAAAGACAACCAGGTCTGTGAGGAGTAAATTTAACCATGCACTCGGAAATAACAATTAACACCAGTAAATTTAAAAAATGTAAACAAAATGCTTTTTTTACTTTCGATTTATTTTATTTCATTCGGACTTATGAAATGTGCAATTGATGCTTGTATTCATTATAAATGGATTTCAGTACGGAATAAAATGAGAGTAACGACAATGACATCAATAGGTATTAGCAATTAAGAAACTTTAACGCACATGCTTGGTGTGGTGTGCTAGTTAAATCTCCAAGTGGTTTCGACGTGTCATCCCGTCCATCGAGATCTGACCAATTTTGCTATTGACGAGGCACTTCGTCATCAAGATATTGCCGATTTTCCGACGACGACGAGATCGTTTCAGTTGCTGATGATAACGAGATCAAAGGTCAGTTTTCTTCTAATCAAGATCTGGTCAGTTTTGCTAATGGCGAAATACCTCGTCGAGGCAACCACCAGGAAAGTTATTTTTTTTGCGTTAAAAATTGATAAACGTAAAAAGAAAACTCCTTTTCCTCGTTCACGCTGTACATCATTGATGCACAAACAGCTGTCCTCAGTTGATTCGCTGGAGTCGCGTCTTACTGTGCATTACTTTAACTTGAACAAGTCACACGATAGGTCATTTTTAAAAATCGCACATGCGCGCAACCAATCAGCTGTGGCGCCAGGCGTGGCACATATATCTGCGAACAAACTTCTCCAGTCATGGATATTAGCAAATCGAAAAATAGGAACCGCTTGACGAATGAAAATTCAGAATCAATTTTGCGCGAGGATACTACAAAAACCGAACCCAATATTACAACTGTTAAATCAATGCAGTGTCACGCTTCAAATTAAATTCTTTACTTTTTATTATCCTTGTAACAATATATGATAAATATAAATAAAATAAGCAATATGATAGATAACTTTCATGTTTTTTGTCGGCCCTCAATTAAGTCACAGCTAATCTACGTGGCTCTTAGTCTGTACATCCATGTTGTACAGGGATGCCGTCGTGACTCAAAGGGTATGTCCACTGCACTAGCAACCTTCGAATTGTAGACGGAGCAGGTTCGATTCCTGTCAGGTGCATTCCTCCCTGGGTGTATTTCTCTCTTTTGTGTCAGTAAAAACTTTCGTGTGTGTATGTTTATTACTTGATATTGTATGTCTTGTATTGGAGCAGCATCACCCAATATGGCCCTTGCGCCATAAAACCCAAAAGGAACCTACCAATCCTGCTGTACATGAACTAGTAGAAATTAAAAAAAATAGGGCCAAAAAACACACAAGCACCCCATCCTTCGATTCCAATTTGTCTCCTTATGTCCGTAGACAGAAATCATAAATCAATACTTCCAGAGATTCTGCAAAGGCAGGTTGTTGGAATTGGAAAACATTCAAGCGAAAAGCGATGCGATAGAGTAGGCGACTTATGACGATGAGGTTGTCAAGCAAAAGTGAATGCCAGATCTCCTAGAATGATACGAGCATTTTTGAAAGGGGAGCCTTTTTTTCGACAGGGGTTCTGTCTGGCAACCTCTTGGAGAAAGAAAAGTTCCGGGGGCCCCAGTGCTCTTACGATTCCTCATGGTCCATAACCTTTCCACGAGTTCTCAAAAGGTTACATACTTTTTCCCCTTTTCCCGACCCCCCAGATCTCGGGTAAACAGAGTGGTGGTTCCACCATTGGAGCGTCGCTTGAACAGCGCGGGGAAGATTCCTGCTTTACTGTGGGGGGCTTGGGAAAACCTTCGGTTCTGGAGGGAAGCGTACCGAATTGCGTTTTAGAAATTATTGATCGATAATTTGTAGATGGGTTCTTTTAGGAATCGAATACTTGATGTTCGAGTACTTTCAAATATCAAATAAATATTCGAATACATTCAATAGAAGATGTAAGCGCCTTTTCATATCTGGGAGCAACAATAAACAAAAATGATGGTACTGATGAAGATATTGAATTTCAAAAGCACGCAACTGTTTCAAGAATCTTAAATTGTGGAGAGCAATTAATATACATGTGAAAACCAAATTAAATCTATATAAATCGCTAGTACTTTCGTTCTCTTATACGGTTCTGAAACATGGAAAAGTACCAAAACGCAGTGCACTAAACTAAATGTTTTTCCAAATAAATGTTTAAGAATTATCTTAAAGATTTTTTTGGCCATACTACATTTCAAATGAAGAATTATTAAATAAAGCACAAATTAATGATATAGGAAATGAATTAAATTTAAACATTGGGGTTTACAGGACACATTTTAAGAATGAACAGGTATTCCTAATATAGCATTGACCTGAACACCTGATGAAAAGAGAAAGCGTTTGAGCTGGCGACGTATGATGGAACAAGAGAGAAGTAAGGCTGGATGGGGCGAGCTGCTATGAAACTAGACTTGCTGCATCGGACAGGAAACTTTGGCCGTCTAGATTGAAGGCCTTATGTGCCCCTAGGCACTAAAGAATATATGATGATGATTCGAATACATATTGAAAAAAAAGATTAATCGATTAATTTGTAGAATCAGGTACTTTTAAGAATCGAATAGTTGATATTCGAGTACTTTCAAATATGGAATAAATATTCGAGTACTTTCAAATATGGAATAAATATTCGAGTACTTTCAAATATGGATAAAGTATTTGAATGCATATTGATAAAAAGATTAATCGATTAATTTGTAGAATCGGGTAATTTCAATATCTCAATTTTGCTAATGATGAGGTATCTCGTCATGAAGCCGAATTTTTGATGATGACTGGATCAAGATGGTCAGTTTTCTTCGAATGACGAGATATCTCGTCCATCAAGATCTGGTCAGTTTTGCTAATGATTTGCTGTTTTGATGAGATACCTCGACGAGACAACCACCAGGAGGGTTAGGTGGATCATTATATCTTGATGATCCCCATAACCTCGTCATTAGAAAACAGACCAGATCTTGATATCGTTATCATGAAAAAAATAAAAAACCACTTGAAGGGCTAAGGGGATCATCAGATACGAAAGTTTTAAGTCGTGAGAGAAAAGTTCACTACCACAAGTCAAAAGTTTATTCATGGTATGTAACTGGAAAACATCGTATGTGGAAAGATGGTCCAGCCGAGACTTCAGCTAAGGTGTGAATTTAGAATTCTTCGAATGTAATTCACTCTCTCTCTCTCTCTCTCTGAAGTGAATAATTTACACTTAAACATAACATCGAAGGGGCCGTCGTGGCTCAGTGGGTATGACCACTGCGCTAGCAACTTTCGAGTTGTAGGCGGCGCAGGTTCGATTCCTGTCAGGTGCATTCCTCCTTGGGTGTATTTCTCTCTTCTGTGTCAGTAAAACTTTCATTGTGCGTGTGTCTATTACTTGATATTGTATGTCGTGTCTGGCGCAGCATGGCCAAATATGGCCCTTGCGCCAAAAAAGCCAAGTCATAACATTAAAACAAACTGTAAAATATTCAACTGCACACCACGCATAAAATTTGAAATGTATTAAAGGTGAGTTTTGGTTTTTATTGCGCGAGGTGCCATATTTGGCCGAGCTGCACCAAACAATGTCCAGTGAATGAACGTTCACACATATGGAAAGTTTTACTGACACAGAAAAGAGAAATACACTTAGGGAGGAATCGAACCCTCGTCGCCTACAATTCGCAGGTTGCTGGCGCAATGGGAAAATGCATTGAACCACGGCGACCTCTGCATGAATCCTACTGGTGGTTGTCTCTCACCTAGGTACTCATCACTACCCAGATCTTGATGGACGAGATATATTCGAAAAAAAAACTGACCAGATCTTGATCTCGTCATCATCGAAAAATCGGCAATATCTTGATGACGAGATATCTCGTTATTAGCAAAATCGGTCAGATCTTGATGGACGAAATATCTCGTCGAAACCACATGGATAGTTAATGAATGATTCGCATATGTCAAAGTAGGTTTCATAAAAATTCAAATATGGGGATCATTATCTAACAAGTTTTAAACAGAGAGTAAAAGAGGAAGACCGCCATCTCGATAAGGATGGTTGGTCGTTTTCTCTCGGGTTTTATGGCGCAAGGGGTCATATTAAGCCAAGCTGCGCCAAACACAAGACAGACAACCCAATGAGGAAGGAATAAAAAGCAAAAAGGAGAAGACTCGGAAAGGATGGAAGACTGTCATTCAATAAGTTGTATTTCGGTGTTATAAGTAAAATGCATTTTAACTTGTCGGATCAGTATCCTTGTAATCGATGTAACTTAGGTATTATTACTAACTCATATTCTATCAAGCATTTAGTTAATGTTTAACAGCGAACCTAATAGGGTTAAATTGACAGGATCACGTTTATTTGAAATAAAATGTGTTTCATTTAACGTTATGACAATAATATTTCCGAGTATGTTATAATAAATAAAATCATTAATAATAATAAAAATAATAAATACAGCACAAAAGATGCATACTACTTAATTTAGGGATCTACAAGTATTAACTACTCCAACTCTAATTTTTTTTTACATTATGGCGAGGGAAGACAGGAAATATTTCAGGAAAAAGATTTAGGAAACATTGAATCTAGAGGAAATCGATAACAATTTAAGTAAAATTTAATAATTTAAAAACATCTTGTGGTAAAAACTTAAGATTAACGAAATTTAAATAACCTTTCAGTTTAAACATTCACAGCCCAAGTTTATTGCAACGCAAAATGAGATAATTGTTCTCCAATTCGCAATGCTTTTTTTATCGTTAAAACCATAGTTTCTGAAAATGCACGCTGAAGGAAACTTGTGGCTGCAATGCTAGACCCTGGGAAAATAGGGTGTTGAAGAGCAAGAATGGGCTATAAGGTACTAAAAATTTTTGTCCCCTAAAATGTTTTAAGAAAATGCTTATCCCCTTGACCACACAGACACGTTCACTACAGTGTAACATTGTCATTGATTCTTTTAACTAAAAAGAGGAACCGACTGCAAAGAGTGGACTGGAGATTGAAGGATGCTGTAGACGAAAGGTAGAGCATAATGGAAATAATTGAACCACAACACAAAGCTCATCCAACTCATTAGTGATTATTTTCAATTCTACTGATTTGATTGGTATTAATTACTAATAATAGTGAGCAATCTAGTATGTTTATGTGCACCATTTTATGTGTTATTTCATTTTAATAAATAACTTAATATCTATTCCAAGTAGTTTTGCTTCCCAACTAGCGCTTTGAAATTCTAAAATTACACGCAGCTACATTGCATATTTCGATGAAATTCAAAATTTATAGGCACAACTACACTTGTAAATTTATTATTAGATACGATAGTTTTCCAGGGGGGCAGCGAAAAAACTGTCTGAAAATGGGACTTAGGGCAGAAAAGTTTGGGGAACTGTGGTTTAACACTCCTTGTGGTTGTCTCGACGAGGCATCTCGTCGTTTCTTTACATTAGGTCAAAACTGACCGGATCTTGATAAACGAGATATCTAGTCAATAGAAGAAAATTGACTAGGTCTTGATCTCGTCATTATAAAAAAATCGGCAATATCTTGATGACGAGATATATCTCGTCATTAGAAAAATTGGTCAGATCTTGATGGACGAAATATCTCGTCGAAACCACCTGGAGGGTTAATCAGTTGCCCAAAAAGCGAACAAAAAATGGATAAAAAGCAAGAACGAGCACCAATAAATAAAAGAATTCCCTTTTCTCCCGATTTAAACACTTCATCCAAACACCGAATATTTCATCAAGTTAATGATGCATGCATAAAGTGTACGCACACCTCCGACTCGAGTCGAAACTTTATGAGCCCGATGGTATTGGAAATTCTGTCCAAATAGATGATTATATGCAACCGATCTTATCATCAGGGACAATTTGGATGAAGATGGAAAGGCCAATCTGTGTGTCAAAAGACTTAACACAGGTAGCGCTATGCCGTCTGGTAGATATATCTCGAATCCTAATTATCTTGCTTCCGTTGTTGCTGTTTTTGAGAGACGTTTAGGAAGATATAAATCATTTCCACTATGACCTTGAATGAGATTGCAGATGGGGTTTCCAGATTCAAAAAATAAGAAAGGCGGGCCATCTACTTCGGAATCAATCGAAACGGAGGACATTTCAAGAGAAGAAAAATTCCACTGAATCCGTACTTCCGTTTGTTTGAACTCTTAACATGGTTAATATATTTCAGAAAACGTTTAATGCCAGTATTTTAAACTTGCAATAGTGAATGTGTTTATAGGATAGAGCAGCGATGGCAAACCTTTTCATTTTATGGTACGTATAAACTAATTATTAAAATTCTGCGGCATACCAAAAAATACATAATATTTTTTTTGCCGATCTAACAAAAAAGGTGTAATTGTGCTTGATTTAACAAAAAATAATAATTGCTTAACCTTTTTGTCTTAAAGTGGCTTTCAAAAGAATCTTTTTGGAACAACTTATTTATGATAAATTGCAATAAAATTGTTTTGAATATTTTAAACTTGCAATCAGTGAATGTTTTTATAGGATAGTGCAGTGATTTCCAACCTTATCTTGTGGCACGTGTAAACTAATTACTAAAATTCGACGGCTCACCAAAAATTAGATTATATTTTTTATTGATCGGACGAGGAAAAGATGTACTTTTGCCTTATTTCACAAAAAATCAAAAACTAATTTCCTAACCTTCTGCTCCAAAGTGGCTTTCAAAAAAAATCTTTTTGGAACAACTTATTTATGATGCATTGCAATAAAATGTTTTTTGAATATTTTAAACTTGCAGTCAACGAATGTGTTTATAGGATAGAGCAGTTATTTCCAACCTTCTCATCTTGTGACACGTAAAATAATTACTAAAATTCTGCGGCGCACCAAAAAAATTTTTTGCCGATCTGACGAAAAAAGGTGTAATTGTGCTTGATTTAACTAATTGACTAACCTTTTGCTCCAGAATGTCTTTCAAAAAAAATCTTTTTGGAACAACTTATTTACGATACTTTGTAATAATTTTTTATATATTTTAAACTTGCAGTCAGTGAATGTGTTTATAGGATAGTGCAGTGATTTCCAACTTTCTTATCTTGTGGCACGTGTAAAATAATTACTAAATTTCGGTGGCACACCAAAAAATATGTTATATTTTCATATTTTTTTGCCGATCGGACAAAAAGGATGTAATTTTGCTTGATTTCACAAAAAATCAAAAACTAATTACCTAACATTTTGCTCCAAACTGTCTTTCAAAAAAATAGTTTTGAAATAATTTATTTATGATACTTTGTAATAAAAAAATAGTACTCAAAATAATTTATACGAATATAACTTGAAATTATTTATGCACACACTAGTCAAAAGTTCGATTCTATACGCAATTTAAACTATTTCATTATCCGTAAGGCCCATTAGTGCCTTTCTTGACGGTTTAAAAACGCCAGGATAAAGCATATTATGGATGTTTAATCTAGACTAGGATTGATTAAATGTTTAATCAATCCTTTAACTTTATATTCGTTAATATTGCAATAGATCATGATGATGTATTAATATAAAATAGAAGTAATTGAAAAAACTGGAATTACTTCGACAATCCTACAAATAATTCAATACATACGTTTAATACATTTACAAAAATATTATTTAATATAAACTAGCTTATAGAAATCACTAAAAGAGAAATCTCATAAAAGTTAATATCTTATTCCTTATTACTCTTGTTTTCTGTATCTTTAAAGTATAAATATTAAAACGCTCACAGAATATCGTTTCAGATTTTTAAAAGGTGAGAAGTTTAAAGGAAAATTATAAACAGTTCACAAAAAAATTAGTATTCACATTTCCCTAACTACTTAGGAATATTTTCATTTTCAATGTGTCAAGTTATTTTCATGTTTCACATGGAATACGAAAAAATATTTTTCTCCATATGGTAGAAATAGTATAACAAATATGGAAATTAAAAATTAACAATAGTCTGAGATAGTTTTATTTTAGATTTAAATATAACCAAAATTTCATACTCTGATAGTGAAAAACAGAAAACTTAATGACCCGAAATATTTAAAATGGATGCTAAAATGTTTTAATGCATGCTAACAAGAGCAAAATCCGTACACAAAATTTATACTTGAATTTAAAATTTAAAAATATATATATTTATCTCATTCCCGTCATAAATGGTTCTACGAAATGTTATTTAAATTAAACAAACAACAAAAATGAATACGTTCCCAATTACTCGTGTAATGTGTTTAGAATTTATAACATTCTAAATGCATCAAAAAATAAATAAAACCCAACGCAAGTTGCTTTCAAGTTCCTTTCAATCATATCGTAATGTTTGCATATATGAGTGGTATCTCACAAAATACAAATGCATAAATAAAATGGCAATGATAAATATCAAACTCATTCTACATAAATAACAATTGTCCTTATACAGGGCAACAAAACGTATCAATGAAATTTCATTAAAAATATATGATGCCCAAATATAATTCCCTAAAATCAGATCAAATCTACGTAAGTGTAAAACGTGCCTACATAATTGCATGTAACACGTTATTTTAATCCAAAACTGCAGAAAGCCAATTTAATTTTAAAACGGGAAATTTAGGTATAAATTATTCATCCACAACGAAATCTAATTGCGTTGATAATCATTCAGTGTCACTCAGTGCACAATACATTAAAACAAATTACAAAACAAAGAGAGATATTCTTCCATAGACATTTAAACTTCAAAATTCTCAACAATTCCATTAGAAAGGACACTAATTTACTAAAATCAGATTACAATGCACAATAATTTGATAAAATCAGATTAAAACCGTGAAAATGTAAAATGCAAACCTCATTGCATGTAACAGTTTCATTCGAAATCTGCAGAAAGCCAATTTAATTTTTAAATCAGCATGAGGTATAAATTATACAATCACCACAATATCTAATTGCGGTGATAATCATTCACGGCAAATCACGCGTTTTCACTGCAATACATTAAAACAAGTAACAAAATAAACGCATATTCCGTCCACATTTTAATTTCAAAAGGCTCAACAACTCCATTTAAAAAGGCATATAGTTTCTTAAAATCAAATTAAAACTATGAAAGTGTAAAACTCGAACTTAATTGCATATAACACACCATTTTAACCGAAAACTGTACAGCCAATTTAATTTTTTAATCCTCGTGATGTATAAATTATATGATCACCACGAAATCTGATTTCGGTGACAATCATTCAGTGTCATTCACACGTTTTCGCTGAAATACATTAAAATAAATGCCAAAACAGAGGCAGACATTTTAACTTCAAAAGGCTCAACAACTATTCCATTAAAAAAGGCACCAATGTAATTTCCTAAAATCAGATCAAAACCATGAAAGTGTAAAACTCGTACCTAATAGCATATATACACCATTTCAATTGAAAACTGTAGAAAGTCAATTTATTTCAAGATCTGCTGGAGGTAAAAAAAGTAATCAATCACTACGAAATCTAATTGCGGTGAAAATCATTCAGTGTCACTTACAGTAATACATTAAAACCAATACTAAAGCAAGACATTTTCCCATCGACAGTTTAACTTCAAAAGGCTCAACAATTATATTTAAAAAGGCACAAATAAAATTTACCAAAATCAAATTAAAATCATGATACAAATTATTATATCACCACAAAATCTGATTGCTGTGATAATCATTCATCATCAGTCAATCGCATTCGCTGAAATGCATCAAATCAAATACCAAAACAGAGACAGACATTGTAACTTCAAAAGGCTCAACAATTCCATTAACAAAGGCACAAATATAATTTCCTAAGATCAGATTAACACCATGAAAATATAAAACTCGTCGTAAACTGCATGTAACACAACATTTTAATAGAAAACTGTAGAAAGCCAATTTAATTTTTAAATCTAAAGGAGGTATAAACTAACCGATCATAGCAACATCTGATTGCGGTGGTAATCATACAGTGTCACTGCAATACATTAAAACCAATACCAAAACAAGGCATCTTCCAGTGGACATTTTAACTTCAAAAGGCTCAACAATTCCATTAACACAGGCACAAATATAATTTCCTAAAATCAGATTAAAACCATGAAGGTGTAAAACTTGTACCTAAATGCATATAACACCTCATTTTAATAAAAAAACTTCTAAATTAATTTCTAAATCCACATGGAGGTATAAATTGTCCTATCACCATTAAGTCTGATTACGGTGATAATCATTCAGTGTCACTCACAATAACACATAAAAACCAATACCAAAACAAGGTATTTTCCCGTCGACACCTTAACTTCAAAAGGTTCAACAACAATTCCATTAGAAAGGGCACTAATATAATTTACTAAAACCAGATTTCTATGCAATTATAATTTCCTAAAATCAGATTAAAACTATGAAAGTGCCTATCTCCATGTTACCCTTCATTTAATTTTATACGAAATCTGATTACAGTGATAATTATTCACTGTCACTCACGCGTTTTCGCGGAAACACATTAAAACAAATAACAAAGAGAGAATAGACACATTTTAACTTCAATAGACAACAAAAATTCCATTAAAAAGGCATAAATATGATTTCCAAAAATTAAATTAAAAACATGAAAGCGTAAAATTTGTATCTAACATCATTTTAATGGAAAACTGCAGAAAACCAATTTAATTTTGAGATCTACTGGAGGTATAAATTATCCTATCACCACGAAATATAATTGCGGTGGTAATCATTCAGTGTCGGTCCCCGCGTTGTCACTGCAATACATTAAAACAAATACCAAAACAAGACATTCTCATGTCGACATTTTAACTTCAAAACGCTCAACAGCAATTCCATTGAAACAGGCACTAATATAATTTACTACAATAAAATCAAAACCTTGTAAAACTTGTACCTAACTGCATACAACAGATAGAAAGACAATTTAGTTTCAAAATCCACATGAGGTATAAATTATCCTATCATCACAAAATCTGATTGCGATGATGATCATTTCGTTTTCGCTGTAATACATTAAAGCGAATACCAAAACAAAGAGAACAGTCATTTTAAATTCACAAGGCACAACAAAAATTCCATTAAAAAAGGTATAAATATGATTTGCTAAAGTCAGATTAAAACCATGAAAGTCTAAAACTTGTACCTAACTGCATACACCACATAGAAAGTCGATTTAATTTTAAAATCCACATGACGTATAAATTTATCCGATCACAGCAAAAATCTGATTGCCGTGATAATCATCCAGTGTCACGCGTTTTCGCTGCAATACATTAAAGCAAACACCAAAACAAAGAGAACATTCATTTTAACTTCAAAAAGGCTAAACAACAATTGCGTTAAAAAAAGAAAGGGGGTTTCACTCCTCTTACCTTTCTGCTTCAGAATTCATGCGAGCATCCTTAATTGTATTTCCACAATCCTTCACTTCCTCCGCGCAGAAGGCAAAAGCACGTGGTCCTCAGCTGCCTTCATTAGCGGCAATTGGCAGTCGCGTTAAGGGCAACAACAACAACCGAAAACAAAAAACAAAAAGAGAGAGGACTGCTTTTAATTACTCAGCTGTTCCGCCAGAGAGCGTTCATCTCGCACAAATTATCATCCCGCTGCAACACGCACTCACAGGGCGCTGCTTTTACACGGTATTTCTTCGGTGGCCTTTCGGTTCCGTTTTGCTCGGTTCTCTCCCTCCAAGGAACTTTTTTAGGCCGTGGTTGGCGGCGGGGAAAAAAATGGCCGAGTAAAAACCGAGTTCTTTTTTTTTCTCGTGTAATTCCTCCTCTTCTTCTCCGGCGGTGTTCGACCGCCCCCTCCTCAAACTTAATCAAAGGCGAGTTGTTCCTTCCTTCACTTCTCTTCACGCACTTTTTGACACCTCATTAAGGAGTTAATTAGTCAGTTTACGAGAGGAGAGGCGGGGGGGTCGTCGGCGAGGTTTTCGCTCCTTCTTTCCCCTTCGCGCGCGCTTTTTGTGTGTTTTTATGGATGCTGTGGCGGTTTTCGCTCTCGCCGGGGTTTTTTGCCTTCCTCTTCTTCTCGGACGTGGAGATCGTCTGGGCAGGGTCGGGTTTTTTCCTCACCGAGGAAACCGGGATCGGCCGAGGAGTTTTATCGGGAGTCTTCTCGGAGCGGGAGACGCGGCGTTTCGACTACAGTACTTCATCCATTTCTGTATCCCAGGCGAAGACGTGGGCCAAAGAAAAGAACGTTTGGGTCGGGCAAAAAAGACCCCACCTCCTCCTTCCCCTACCTCCCCACCCCGCCCCCTAGCTAGACGCAGGTTGCGCGCCTCCAATCAATAAAGTAGAGGTTAGGGAAGAGAGAGAGAGGATGGAACGAAGGAGGGAGGAAGGAGAGGAAAAAAAGAGGGGAAAAAACAGGGGGAAGAGGGAAAAGGTTCGACGCGCGGGGAGGGAGACTCGAGAAGAAGAGAGAGGGAGGGAGGTCAAAAAAACGGGCGGGCCGCGTGGAGCAGACTACGAGAGGGTGGGCCAAAGCTGCGCCGTGTCTGGCAGGGGGGAGAACTGGGAAAAGGAAGGGGAGGGGGGAAGAGCAGATATTGACTGGCGGGCTGTTGCTGCGTGTTCTCTTCTACTGCAGAGGGCCGCGCTAGACGGATCGATGAAAAAAGTCGTCGCTCGGTAGAAAAAGAGACGCCACTTTCCAACCTTTTCTGCAGAGCGTTTTTTTGCCTACCCCATTTGGGGGTCTCGCTCTTCCCCTTCTGAACAAGTTATTTATTCATTTTCGACTCGGGCACTGCGAGGTCCTCGGGTTTTCCTTGTGACCGATAAGTCCGAATTCGGGAACGTAAACAAAACAAATCCGCCCCCCGACTGCAGAGGGGGAGGAAGAGGCTGCTCGAGAAAAAGCATATACTACCAGTATGCGCAAGCGATTTCCAACGGTCGGGAGGGGGGGGGGTCGAGAAAAGGCGGGAGAATTCTTTTTTTTTTTTTATTCCAGCGAGCCTCAAGGTCAATAACCCGAAGTCCCGCCGTCCACTGAATGCGAAACTGCAGACGATAGCGACGTGATTGAGCGAGACGACGGATTCTTTAGGATTACCAGCTATCCCTCTCAACTTCACTCGGAGATATTTCGTTCTGCAAGTGGAAGGGCTCTTTTTTCGCAAGGGAGAATAGGTGTTCAAACCCTTTCGGTCCGCACTCTGTTATCGCGTGTGCGCAGCCGGTGCTCTTCGACGTTACTTCGGGTGTTATCCAGATTTTGTTCCTTCTCCACCCCCGCACCCTCTGGTCTCTCGGTCACGTGGTGTCTGCTGTCCACAGACGCTGTTCGCGGGAAATGTTCCGTCTGAAGAGAATTTGACTTCGGCTTTCGGAGCTGTCGATGTTGACACGGATTTTGAGGAACGATTTTTCTCTTCCGAAGTGCAGCCAGAATACAAACCTAGAACGATGATTTCAAGCGGTTTTCAGCTAATAAACACAGATGCTCAATCGAATTCGTGTTTTAAAAAAATAACGTTAATTTTATTTTTACACACATTTTTTTCCAATATCCGATCAATTGAATATTATTCACTATGGCGCTACAAGAGCGAATTTGTGAACCACTTTGCCTTACCCCGGTGCACAACGGGAGGTGGGTTAGTGGAACATTCTAGTCACAACCCTTCTATAGAGAGGCCACATATTCGTTCAAGACGGACAAACATCCATGCCTCAACACTCGGTTTCGATCCAGAAGGCCGCATCCTGACTAAACCTATAGATCGGCCAAATAATCTGCGAACCAAGAACATAGACTACACCTGTTTAAGATCTTTTTTGCTCAACCCTTCCAGTACAAACACCTGTTCCAAACTGTCATCAGTTCTGGTCAAAGGACAATTTGTTTTTCTTACTTGGATCTTCATTCCCCTCGGACTAATAGGGCAGTTTTGTCTCGAGACGAGATATCTCGTCATTAGCACAATTAACCAGGTCGAGACACTTGGAGAGATTGAGTTCGTGTTAAATAAAAACATTAATTTTATTTATGTACTCATATCATATGCTAATTTCATTTTCTTCATTGAACTGAATGGTAAATCGTATTTTGAAGCCTCGAGATTGCTAAAAATAAGTTAGCTGTAAGAATTGATGTTTGCTGCGGTGAACGTTCGTCTGAAGAAAATTTGACTTCGGCTTTCGTAGCTGTCGCTGTTTTTTCTTTCTCAAAATGGCCTCGCATGATGAAATATGTACCTAGAACATAGATTTCGCTTTCTTCTTTAACTCGTTTTTGCTGATTAACATCGATGCTCAATCGCGCCTCCGAATTAATGTTCAATAAAAACATTCATTTTCACAAATCACTTGTTAATTACGTTTTGTTAAATTACGAAACCGAATGGTAAATTGTAGGAAAAACAACGACAAAGAAAAATTAAAGACTTAGAAAAGATCGTCAATGGCCGTTTCGATGGAACAAGACGTCCTCCATCATCAGGACAGAAGTAAGTTACAAAAAGAAAACTCGAGTTTAAATATGTTGGGGTCTAGAATAGTGTTACCATAACTCTTTTTTAACCCTCCTTGTTGTCTCTTCGATGTATATCGTCATTGGCAAAACTGACAAGACAATGGACAAGATGTCTCGTCAATAGAAGAAAAACTCACCAGATCTAGATCTCATCATCACCAAAAATTAGGCAATATCTTGATGACGAGGTATCTCGTCATTAGCAATATTGGTTCGATCTTGATAGACGAGATATCTCGTCGCAACCACTTAGAAATCGAAATCCTTTGAATACCCAAATATCGCCCTTGCACCATAAAACTCAACCAACGAAATTTCGATAGAAGTATGAAAAATAGTTGTCCTTTCTAGTAACCAAAACGCCCAGATATGGTAAGGTTTGGTTGACTTTTGACCCAAAGGTGAATTGAATATATTGGGCGAGGTAAGTGACCATATTTAAAAGATCTGGAATATAGATAGTCTTTTTATGTCCTAAAATGAAAGTATCATTGAAATATCGGAGTCAGCATTTTTATTGAATGTTTTATGAAAACCAAGCAATTAATAAAATTAAGCTATCGGTAAGAATTGAAAGTAAGTTATAGGTAATATGTGTAAAATTATCGGTAAGCCCAATCCTCCTACCCCTTGTATCATAGAACTGTTTGAACATTGTGTATTTCGGCATACATAAATATTGCAACGAATTGCCCTGAAACGCCGCTACTAGTCTTGTACTTGGGCAGTGGTAGCTCGGTTGGAAGAGTAACGGATTTGCAACCGGAGGGTTGCGAGATAGAATCCAACCACAGACCGTCGTGTACCAAGAGGGTTCGTTAAATCTGTCGTGGCCTCAAATGTCCTCACGTTGCCGTGGTGTGGAAGTTTGGAGAGTGGGGTGCTGCCTCGTCATCTGACCGTGGTACAAAACTACGTGGTGTTATCCTCGGATCTTTCCCTTCGGGGGTTGATCCCGGACAGTCGCCAATAACCCGTTGTGTTGCTCTAGTGCGACGTTAATTAAGTCTTGTGCTTAGCCCAGCTTGGCCAAATATGGCAAAAGAGCCATATTTGGCCAACCAATCCTCTCTCTTAGAGTAGAGAGCTTCTAGTAGAGGGATGGGAATACATTTTTGTTCGTCTTTTATTTTAAAATTAACATTTAAAATACCAAATACTAAAATAAGTTTCAACGAAATAATCATCTCAGATTGATAGGCACAGTTAGAACATTGGTAAGCCGTAAGAACTTTGATGCTAAGGAAGATCCAGTTGAAATAATGAAAAGCGCAGTAGAGTACCCACGCCTTCGGCAACTTGCCCGGAAAATGTTTTCTTGCTTTTCAACCACTTGCTGCTAATCTACATTCTCCTACCCAACCCAAATCAAGACGCCTTGATGGTCACAAATGATGGATGCCCATCAACTGAAACTGCACACCTCCATTCTGCTAGGTAGGTGCTTAATTACCGTCGCATTGGAGCAACACAGCCGGCTATTGGTGACGGTCCGGGATCAATCCCGAAGGGAAAGATACTAGGACAACGCCTCGTAATTTCAAACCACTTTCAGGTGACGAGGTCAACACCTGAGCTGACACCGTACTCTCCCAATTTCCACACCACGCCAACGTGAGGACATCTGAGGCCATGACAGATTTAACGTGCACCAGCCCCGTGCATACGACTGTCTTTGGTGGAACCGAGTTTCAAACTCCCAACCCTCTGGTTGCTGATCCGTTACTCTTCCAACTGGTTTGCCGAGGCCTCATCTCTATGGTGCAACCAAATATTTATATGCTTTCCAACAGAAAACAGACACATCAAATTCATTGAGATTAGTAAGCTATAAAATTAACAAATAGTTTTTTTTGTTGAAATTATTAAGGTATATTTGTGTGTGTTGATATTTTTATACAAAATTACTTTTTTTATACTATTTTGTTGTAGTTATATTTATACAAAATAATATCCATTTTTAAGTATATCTAACTGAAGTTTCTCGAATACAGTCTTATTTGATTACAACTAAATTAATACGGATTTCCAACATAAACCCTTGTCCTGAATGCTTTCAACGAACTGGAAACAACCGACAAAATAAGAATAGCAGTTTAATTGTTGGTTATCCTTATAATTCAAAAGAATAGCGCTCCTTAAATGACAATCTTTCGTGGAAGGATTTATATACACATTACTAACTTATCAGAAAAGACTTATGTAAACAGAAATGGAATACATTTCAAAAGACATAAAGTACTTTTATATCGATCTACATCACAGAAAGGAAACGAATAACCAGGAAATTATAACTCATTCCAGGAAATAAATAATCCAGTCCCATAGTTTACGTAATCCCAAATAAACTTTGAACCTAAAACGCTAACTTAGACTTAGTGCATACTTAAATTCCTTTTATTAGTTATAAGATAAATGTGTTTGAAGTTTTTAACGCATCCCTTTTCGTTTCGTTTATTAAACGTTTCGTTTATTATTTCATTTATTAACCCTCCAGGTAGTTGTCTCGAAGAGGTATCTCGTCTTTAGCAAAACTGGCCAGATTTTGATGGACGAGATATCTCGTCATTAGAAGAAAACTGACCAGATCTTGATCTCGTCGTAATAAAAAAAATCAGCATTATTGTGATGATGAGATATATCATCAAATATTAGCAAAATCGGTCATATCTTGATGGACGAGATATCTCGTCGAAACCACTTGGAGTGTTAAGCAAGTACAAGTTAAAAGTGCATCTCGAATATGTATTGATTAATTTAATTGTAGTGTTTCTTTGCGGAAGAATATCGAATGACAGTGAACAGAAAAAATTTGATCCAAAAAAAGCAAGAAAAAAGACAGACAAGTATAGTTGAATACGCAAATGATCTGCATTAATGAAGCAAAATACTTCATTAATGCAGTTCGTCGGCTAGAGCAGAAACTGGTATTTTTAAGAAAGGCATTTTTGACACTCAATGATTGGGATGAGAAATGAATTGTCATTTTGCATTCGGTTTGAAAGAAAATGCATCTCTATCAAAATGTCTCTAATTTTTATATTTGATCTAAAAACCAATAGTTAGTCTTTAATTCCCGTCTGTCCTGTAAAATTAAGCCTTTTGTCAGCTAATGAGTTTCTGCTCTACGACGATGAGATCTTATTGAATTGAAAACATTAGAAAACATATCAACCTCCGAGATATAATTATAGTTCCAAAAATCTATTCCTAGCAAAATTGTTATATTATTTTTTAAAGGTTTAACATAAAATAATTTATAATGTTTTTGGTGATAAAGCCGGGGTCATTGAATTCAATACAAGAAACTAAAAAGGACCATTCTGAACTATAATAAAATCTGTTCATGAACAAAAAATATTATGCAACCCTGGCTAGGAAAATTTGAAAACAAAAGCTCTAAAACAAAAATTTTAAGTAGAAATAAAAGCAACACAGAAGATTTCAGGCCATCGATGAAGACTGAACATGCTAAAACAGCATATTACAGGATATTCAAGAGTTGTAAGTAGATCTAAGAACTAATCGAGACTCACACAAGTGCGTGAACAACATTGGTGTTGACAGTGAAAAACGTCTGCGCTCAACTTTTGCCAACTCTGACAAAAAAATCTTAATTTATTTTTTAATAACCCTGCCTGATTTTTCTTAATTGAAAAAATTCACTTCTAGCAAACTTCGTTTCAGTTACGTCCCTATCACATATAAAAATACTATTTGGTCGCTTAATCGTCTGTATTTGACGATAATGTATTGATAATTCCTTTTTAACTAACAAACAAAATATTTTCTAAGATGCGATCTTTTTGTAAATACTAAAATTAATAGAATCCCATAAAACTAATTTTTCACGATTCAAGTAATGTTTATGCTCACTTTCGCTCTGAT
The DNA here is from genome assembly GCA_933210815.1 of Meta bourneti. Classification (NCBI taxonomy): domain Eukaryota; kingdom Metazoa; phylum Arthropoda; class Arachnida; order Araneae; family Tetragnathidae; genus Meta; species Meta bourneti. Next base: position 89,282,127 of record OW119929.1, read on the forward strand.
TTAACCCTCCAAGTGGTTTCGACGAGATATCTCGTCCATCAAGATCTGAGCAATTTTGCTAATGACTAGATATCTTGTCCTTAAGATTTTGTTGACATTTTTATGATGACTTGATCAAGATTTCGTCAGTTTTCTTCTAATGACGAAGTACCCCGTCGAAACAACCACCAAGGGGTTAAAAACAACTTTTTCAAACCAAATAAATTCGACTAGTTCAACATCCAAGCTTGAACGGCATTTTATAAGAGAAAAAAGGGTGCAGAAATTAGATCAAATATCAGTTCCAATTTTTTTCTGTCAGCCTGTCGTTGAAACAAAACATTTATTTTTGCAAAAAGAATTTCAATCAATGTTACTAAGGCAGAAATAAAATATCAACATAGGTCCGATCAATAATGCAGCGTTTGAAAATTACTTTGCATGCCAAAAACCGAGCAAAGATTAACAAAAAAAACCCAAATGTTCGTAAGTGAGCTTCACTGCAAAATTGCGGTTTGTGTGAAGAAAGCTGTTATACAGATCCTAGTAAAAGATTGGATTGTCGCCATAAAGTAAACTCCTCCCTACGATACGAGAGCTAATTAGACCGAGACCTACGAATTCAATTGGATTCCGAATCCCTTTGAACATCAAGCTCAGACCGGAACCGGAAACCAGGAGCTGTTAAACTGACAGGCAGAAACCACCTGCCTCCAAGCGGGCAATGGAGACGAAAGTCTTTTTCAATTTTTAGACGTTTCGATTCAATTTCTTTCAGATCAAATTTATTAATCGATTAATTATAACTTTATTTTGCTAATGACGATATACCTCGTCAAGACAACTACCAGACGCACTTCAATTAGCGATATTCTTTTTTTCCATTGGTCACCGTGACATAAAACAGAAAAGAAAGTGATCATTCGAATTTTTCACTAAAATTTATAATTGATTTATAAGCACCCTGCATTTAATGTTTGCGAAACAGGAGTAAGAAATCACTGATTGGTTTTAATTTGAAATCGAAATGATGGTTGGTAGACATTTCTGGCACTGAGTCCTCGTGGAACATATTGTGCCAAGCACAAGGTGATCAATAAAATAATTAATAAAAACTTTTCAATTTAATGAGTTATAAGCATACAATTTAATAAAATACAATTTATGTTTCAATAAATTTAAATTTTATAAATTTATAGAATCGGAAACAGTAAAATCAATGATGAATAAAATCAGATGATGAACACAAGCAGAAGATAAATTCAAATGTGATGGGCAAAACCAATGCTGTTTAGAAAGTTGAAAATTTGTGGATGGTGATTATCCCCAACTATGTCATCCAACTGGAATCGAAATCTAAAATATAAAACAGAGTTGGCATCTGTCTGTTCTCTACAAATCTACACCAAATTTGGTACACTTGTTCTTTGGAACCCTGCAAGTAACGTAGGCTACATATTAACCCCCGTTCTATTTGTCTTGGGTGTGCAGAGGGGTGTAACGTCCAGTCATCTTGCAAGGGGGTGCTCTCCCGGTCTGGGTGTGCAGATGACGTCAGAACATCTACAGGAGTCGTCTCTCAAGATGACCTTGGAGGTTTTTTAGAATCTTAGAATATGATGGCAATTGCAGATGGGTGCAGTTGCGCTTAAAATCGCTCAGTATCATATCGTTTATGTTTCCTGTCTCTAAATTCTCAAACTGTAGCTTTATTATTTGAATGTAAATTTGTATAAGATTATTTTCATAGAAAGTGGTCTTTTTTTAACGTCGATATGGTACAGGGGGCTAAAGACAATTCGAAATCCTCATAGGAATAACATTGTGTATTTATACGATCAATGTCAGACCAATTCACTCTAAATTTAGTACATTCATCCTGTAGAATTCTGCGGCACATAGGTTATATATTAACCCTGTTCGATTTATCCTGGGTCTGCAGGGGGCTAAAAACAATTCGAAATTTCCATAGGAATAATATGAAGTAATATTACGACGAATTATAAACAATTCAACCCGAGCAAAACGCCGGGTAATTCAGCTAGTGAAATATAAAAGTCCTTAAACCAAGATTTCTTACACTATTAATAGGCCGCGGTAGCCTAGTTGGAAGAGCAACGAATTAGCAACCGGAGGGTTGCGAGTACGGAACAGTCAAAGACCGTCTTGTACATGGGAGCTGGTGCACGTTAAATCTGTCGTGGTCTCAAATGTCCTCACGTTGGCATGGTGTGGAAGTTTGGAGAGTGGGGTGCCAGATCAGGTGTTATTCTCGTCATCTGATCGTGGTTCAAAATTACGAGGCGTTGTTCTTGGATCTTACACTTCGAGTTTGATCCCGGACCGCCGCCAATAGTCGTTGTGTTGCTCCAGTGTGACGTTAATTAACTACCTACCTACCATTCACAATAAAAAAAATCACGCATTGAGATTTTGGAGGAATATTAAAAAAGGTATAATTTAAAAGAATAAAAAATTCTTAAAACAGAATAAAAGCGATCAACTCCTTTTTGGATACTAATTCCCACATTCTACTCGCAACCTCTACGCAAAATCAAATGACAATCCACGCGTTTCTGTGTAGAAAGCACAACAAATATGCATATTTAATTTACGAAATTAATACTTCTACATTCTTACGAACTCAATCAAATTAAATCCTTTTTATTTCCATGAAAAATTCTTTACGACTCAAGTTCTGCACAACTGCAAAATGAGATTCCTACACTGGAATTCAATATAGAAATTTCATAAGTTTTATTTTAATGAATTTAGCATTCGGATGCATTTTTGATGCTATCTGGTTGATAGTTACGACAGTGTAGACTAGAGAAATTGATTGAAAATAATAATTAAATGAAAGGCTCTTTTATATTTAGGTAAAAGAACATCCTCCCTCTCCATTTATTTACTATATCATGATAATTCCTCTCAGCTGGGGAAGAATGAGTTTACGAAAATGAAACTGGCAGTGCAAATGACGGTTTATTCATTAGAGAACATTTGAACAAACGCCAGAATAGAAATGAATGTCAGAAACAGAGCGAATTCTCGGTGTTCTAATAAATTTCAAAGTACGTTTTAGAAGCAATTGGAAAGCTTCTAAATTTCTGTTTACTGCAGTGATTGAAAAATTATTTTGTCGCTTTTTAAATTTGTAGAATGAATTAATTTCATTTTTGTTTCTCGTTTCTTATTTATTATATCATTTATTCGTTATGTCGCAATTTTTCATTTGGGAGAATGCTTGCAACGGTTCTCAATGTGATTTGATTTGGAATTGAATGTCTCCGTGCGATTTTAACCCTTCTGGTGGTTGCCTCGACGAGGAATCTCGTCACTTGCAAAACTGATCAGACCTTTGGGGACGAGATATCTCGTCATTTGAAGAAAACTGACCAGACCGTGATCGTGTCGTCATAAACAAATCGGCAGTATCTTGATGAGGAGATATCTTGTCATTAACAAAATTAGTCAGTTCCCGATGGACGAGATATCTCGTCGTTAGAAGAAAATTGACCAGATCTCGATCTCGTCGTTATAAAATAAAATCGGTAATATCTTGATAACGAGGTAGCTCGTCATTGACAAAATTGATCGGATCTTGATGGACGAGATATCTCGTCGAAACCATTTGGAGGATTAACATTGTATAATATACTTACTCCTACATTTAATTTTTAAAGTTGACAGATAATCCGCTACTAATTCATGAATTCCACTATCTAAGCATTCTTTTATTAAGAGTATTCTTTTATATAGTAACGGGAGGTGTTTTCATGTTACAACCTCACAATCTTACTCTAGATACCGTTCATAGAGAGGCTACAGATGCATCCCAGACGGACAAATATCCGTGCCTTACCCCGGATTCAGATCAGAAACCTTTTTCGATACAGAAACCTTTTTCGATCCAGAAACCAGCAACCTGCCCACTAGATTGACTGGTCGGCGTCATAGACGTGAAAGGTAAATAGATTGAGCATTGCTATTGATAAGAGCTTCAAAAAGTGTGACCAACATGTCGACTAGTAGTCACGTGGCTACTCTGTGAAAAATTGACTTGGTTGGCCGATTTGGCATCGGATCGCCTCGTTTGGCGGAATAACATCATCGACTTTCTAATGAAATAGAAGGATCATGTGGGCGGAGTCGCTGTGGTAAGATCTCTGAAGGGTAAATCATAAATCGACTTAGCCGATTGGCTATGGAAGCGCAGACTAGTGTTTTTGTTGGGTTTTATCGATTGAAGACAGAGTTTTTATACATTAAAAATAAATTTTTATTACGTAGCCAAGTCTTATGGTTTAAAAACATAATTTCAGAAAACAACAAGAAGTCTGATCAGATCATGATCCCATTCTCTCTTCACTTTTATACATTCAAAGATTTACATTCTTCAAATTTATGTGCCCCACACGGCACTATAATTGGAGGTTTGAGACCGATTCCAACATGCGGCCCCATCGGTTGTAAAACCTCAGCAGATGTATTACAATTCAATATATATATTTATATAAATCTAACAAAATATTTTTCTAATAATATTTTTAAATTTATTTAACAATAAAGGCTTTGTTAAAAAGTCAGCCAAATTATTTTCCGATGAAATATAATTTACGTTAAATAGTTCATCTTTTATTAATTTACGAATAAATTTGTACTTGATATCAATATGTTTAGTTTTCTGATTTTCCTGACTATTTTTTGAAAAATAGATAGCAGATTGATTATCACAATATACTTGGGGTCTTATGTAATCACACAAACTTAATTCATTTATAATTCTACTAAACCAAATAACTTCTTTAGTGCAATCGGTTAGTGCAATAAATTCAGATTCCATTGAGCTAAGAGCTATGCACTTTTGTTTAGAAGATTTCCATGATATTGGGATGTTACCAAAATAAATTAAATAGCCACTGCTTGAATGTCTGTTTGTGAGACCACATCCCCAATTTGCATCAGAAAAAGCAATCAAATTTGAACTTTCTACATTGGAAAGATTAATTTTAAAATCCTTTGTAAGAAAAACATAGTTCATAATATCAACAACGTAAGACCAGTGTTTGTAAGTATAACCATTACAAAACTGAGACATTATATTAACAGCAAATGCAATATCTGGTCTGGATCTATCTGACAAAAACGATAAACATCCTATTAAGGAACGATAGGGAAATTTCCTCATTAAATCATTTTCAATTATTTCTTCCTCTTTAACCTTATCAGGTAAGTTACAACCAATTTTAAAAGGTAAATTCACAAAACTTTTAGGAAGATCTTTGAATTGTGACATTAATTTTTCAATGTAGGTAATTTGATGTAAATAAATCGAATTTTCAATTTCTTGAAAGTTTACGCCTAACAAATATTTAGTTTTACCTAGGACTGTAAGATCCAATTTTTTGTCCAATAATTCGATTACTTCATTTATCAAATGTTCCCTTTTTGAAAACAAAACCATATCATCTACATAAACAATTAAAATTACATCTTTAAATTTGTAGACACAATTACACCAATTTAACTGAGAAAATCCTAATTTAGTTAAAATACCGTCTAATTCCAAATTCCATTCTCTACCACTTTGATGCAGACCATATATAGCCTTTTCCAATAGACATACTTTGTTTTCGGATCCTTTCAGCACAAATCCTTTTGGCTGTTTCATGTATATAGTATCCTTAAGGTGTCCATATAAATATGCACTTTTCACGTCAACTTGACGGTGATACCAACCCAACATAGAAATCAATAGTACAAACAATAATTTAACAATAGAAAAATTCACAACTGGTGAAAAAATATCTTTAAAATCAATGCCGGGTTTTTGCTTAAAACCTTGAGCAACAAGACGAGCTTTATACCTCTTAGGTATATTGTTTTCGTCCATTTTTATGCTGTACACCCACTTACTTCCAATTATGGTTGTATTTGGGGGGGTGTCCACTAATTTCCATACTTGCCTATCCTTCATTATCTGAATTTCTTCATTCATGGCAGTATTCCATTTAATTTTATCCTTACTTGCTTGCGTTTCTTCATAACTTTTGGGGATTTCGACATTGTAACACTGATCATACATGTCGTACAGCTGTTGGTCTAAAAAATTAGATTCATCACTAGAAGTAGATGGCACATTAGAAATATCCACATTAGGATGTTCAGTCTCTGGCTTAAAATTGAAATTTACAGGATCAAACCTAATCTTATTTTTAGTACAGTATTTTTTAATATCATTTAAAGATCTCATTCTCAAATTTTCAGGAGAATAATAGTATACATCTATCCTATTGCTTTTATTTCTAGGTTTTTCGATTCTTCGCCAATTTGAAATGTTAAGACATTTTAAGTTCTCAGTTTTAACTAAATCTTTAGAATCTAAAACTTGAGTTTCACTTTCCGATTTTACTTTTATATTTTCATTTGATTGATAAATAGGAATATTAGAATTAAGATCGAAAGAAACGTACTCAAAGTTTTTACCAAATAGTACATCAACAGCTTTCTTACTTTCGTCGATATGAACATGGACTGTTTCAACTATTCTCTTCTCGTTTGGGATATATATTCTGTAACCTTTAGTTTTCAAACCATATCCTGTCAAAATACCAAGTTTTGCTCTGGGTTGTAATTTATTTCTCTGTATTTTAGGAATATGAACATATGCCAAAGAGCCAAAAATTCTAAAATGTTTTACTGATGGTTTGAAACCAGTCCATATTTCGTTAGGAGATATACCCTCAGTTAATTTGTGTTCGCATCTATTTTTAGTATGAATAAATGCTAAAAGTGCTTCTGACCAAAATTGTGGTTGTAAACCACTGTCTTGAAGCATAGCTCTGACACAATCCATGGCTGTTCTATTGAACCTTTCTGCAATGCCATTTTGTTCAGGGGTATAAGTTGATTGTTATTGTTATTTCAATTAACGTCACACTGGAGCAACACAACGGGCTATTGGTGACGGTCCGGGATCAATCCCAAAGGGAAAGATCCGAGGACAACACCACGTAATTTTGAACCACGGTCAGATGACGAGGCAACACCTGAGCTGGCACCCCACTCTCCAAACTTCCACACCACGCCAACGTGAGGACATTTGAGGCCACGACAGATTTAACGTGCACCAGCCCCCTTTGTACACGACTGGTATAAGTTGAAGTTCTTTCGATTTTTATTCCTAGATCATTTAAAAACTTTTTAAATTCTTTGTGACAAAATTCTAAACCATTGTCAGTTCGGACACATTTTAACTTAACATTTAGCTGTCTTTCAGCTTTAACCAAGTATTTTTTAAAGTAATCAAAAACTTCATTCTTATTTCGAATAATATAAACAGTTACTTTACGTGAAAAATCATCAATAATAGATAAAAAGTATTTGTTTCCACCTAGAGAGTTAACTGGAGCAGGACCCCACAAATCCATATGGATCCTTTCCTAAACATTTTTAGTTTTCCTTTCGTACATATAGTTTCTTTTTAAGGATATTCTAGTGGATTTAGCAATAGCACAAATCTTACAATTTTTATCTATATTTTTACAATTAAGTTTTTCAATTCCTTTTACACAATTAATTTTACTCATATTTTCAATTAAGGGCATGTTAACATGACAAAACCTACGGTGGGCTTTTTCTAGATCTAAACCAGTTACATATGTATAATTTTTAATCTTGGGATAACCTTTTAAGATATACAATTTTCCAATTCTGGGAACAGTAAACAAATATTTATTATAACTATTATAAATAATCATTTTGTTATTTCCCCATTTAATTTGGTTTCCCACAAGGTCAATACGAGCACCACTAATTAAATTTCTTCTCATATTAGGCGAGTATAACACATCTTTTAAAGTTATATCATAATTTCTGTTTCTATCTAAAACTGTAAATTGAATATCACCCATACCTAATACTTCCGAGGTGCTGTCCTTGTCTCCGACTAGGATCTTCTGTGGTGGTAGTTTTCTGAATGTCGTAAACATATCACGTTCTTTACAGAAGTGAGCAGTTGCAGCAGAATCAATGAGAAATTCCCTCGGTCTTTCATTTGGAAAATTTGAAACTGCATAGGCACGTTGAAGATCAGTTTTTGGATTGTCCTCCATATAAAATAATTCGCCACCAGGTTTCTGCCGATTGCTTTTCTTGAAGCACTTCGATTCGTAATGTCCCGACTTTTTGCAGTAGTTACAGAATGGTCGCGGCCCCATACGACAAACTGTCGACTTTCTTGGGCTTGAAGGAATTAATTCAGGGTCCAGTACGCATCTGCTGTGATCAGGAGTAGACGCCCGTGTCTCCTTGTATTTAGATGACTTGTTTCTTGTAGCATAAGCATCGGCCACGATACTTAATTTTGTGTCTTCGTCCTTCCGCTTCAGGTCGATCCGGCTGGATTCTGTTATTAAATGTTTAGACAAATTGTCTAGCGTGAACTCGTTGTCATCCATCCTGTATAGCAGTTGTACCAGATTATCGTATTCGTGAGGCAAATGTCTTATTAGTTGAAAGCAAACTAAGAGGTCTGGGATTTCGAATCCACATTCTTTTATCTGTAACAGCTTCTCATGCACTCGTTTGCAGAAGAGTCCAATGGATTCGTCCTCCGGCTGGTAGCGGATTGAAAAGAACTCGTCCACAAGGCCCGCCAATCGTGCTCTAGATGCTGGTTCAAAGTTGGTCTTTAATATATCCCAGGCTTCCTTACCGTCCTCAGTAGATGAAATTAAGACTTGATATTTTCGGTCTATGCCCTGGTAGATAGTTGTGTATGTCCTCTGCTTCCTATAACGATAGTCTCTTTTTTCTTGTTCTGGAGCATCTTCCAATAATAGAGGTTCCGTTTTAGTGATAAATTCCCAGCAGTTCCGGTCCATTAGCAATACCTTCATGTCCGTCTTCCACGTGGCATAGTTGAAATCCGATAACTTCGGGAAGGAAAACATGGACATTTCTTGAATACCCATCATACTGGAAACCGGTAGTGGCAGAATTCAGGTTCAGCTTAAGGTCTGTGGCCCATAACCAATTGTTGGGTTTTATCGATTGAGTGGGGGGTATTTCAATTAACGTCACACTGGAGCAACACAACGGGCTATTGGTGACGGTCCGGGATCAATCCCAAAGGTTTTATCGATTGAAGACAGAATTTTTATACATTAAAAATAAATTTTTATTACGTAGCCAAGTCTTATGGTTTAAAAACATAATTTCAGAAAACAACAAGAAGTCTGATCAGATCATGATCCCATTCTCTCTTCACTTTTATACATTCAAAGATTTACATTCTTCAAATTTATGTGCCCCACACGGCACTATAATTGGAGGTTTGAGACCGATTCCAACAGTTTTGATTACGGTGGGTAATCACTTTAACCAATCAGTAATTTAAGATTCATGCTTTTACCCACAACCACGATCAAACGGAGCAACCGGAAGAAATAACATGAAGCTGAGGGCTCATGCTCCGTCTATTTCATTAGAAGGTCGATGAATAACATCTTATGACAGAGTGTATGTGTGAAATGAGCATTTATATAGAGTGGAGATAATAATGGCCAAATCGCCACTCTAAGTCCCGTAGACCAATCAGATGATGAATCAATGGATGGGTGTTTTCTACCTTTCCGTGGACCAATCAGATGTAGAATGTTCGTTTCCACCCTCAGATAAAATAAGTGTCACATTGCTACTAGTTTTGGTCACATGATCTTGGGCACATAAAAAGGTTACTATTACTCACTGTCGTTTTATATTTCCTCTATGGTCAGACCTGGTGAAATAAACATTAAAGAATATCTGAAAAAATTGTTCCTAATCCTCCACCCCTTTTGATCTTCTAAATCTGTACACAAATTAAGTATGAGAACCGTTTTCTGACAAGCTAAGCCCTCTGGGCACAACTTTTTTAGAAGTGCACGTGCATCACAACCCCTAGGCACCCGAATGATCTATGCTCCCTTCTGTTTCACCCTCGCCTACCCTTTTGATTTTTTCTTCCTCCCTCGTTGTTGGCTTGTGTTTGGCGCAACTTGGCCAAATATGGCCCTTGCGCCATAAAACCCCAAACCAGTGCTCCTTGTACTTATTTTGAACCACTAAAAATTCCAAAGAATGAATCCCGAGATGGTTCGTGGTGGTTGATTGGAGTCAAGCCAGATAGATTAAACGCCAAACATCGCCAAAACGACGATAAAGTTCAGTTTAAGGTAACTGATATGTAAAAAGAGAGACCCAGCCGAAAGCGCTCTATAACGAGATTTTACTGCTTATTATCTTAAGTAAAATTTTTCGATTTAAAAGCTTTCAGGGAATTCATTTTTATATAAACCACAGAACAGATTAAGCACGTTTATTTGTATTCTTTATTAAATAAATATATTTTTATTTTGTGAAATAAATTGAGTGGATAATCTGTAATGGTCGGAAACAAAGAAAATTATATTTTTAAGATGTGTATAATTTCACCCATTTGGGCACTTAAGCTTTGGTTTCTTTCATCTGTTATTCGAACTCGTTAGTTTAATGAGTTTCAGTTTAAAGCAAGCAAAAAACAATATCTCAACAATAGATCTTCAGCCGAGTAATATGCATGTTATTTTAGACTGGGTTCAAGGATTCAAGAAGCCAAAACAGGATTTTCGTCGAAAACGTTGACTTAAGAGACTGCAAACTTTCTTGCTGTTATTTAAGAGGGACATCGTATAAATTACAATCATTACTCTTATAAATGTTTATAGTGGATTGCTATGCATATGTGGAATAGTATGAAATTAGAAAATTCAAAGTTCAATCGCCTGTTAACGTACACATGATTCATACTGTTTGTCTAAAGTAGCTGGAGTATTCTGCAAAAAACAAAATCCAAACAATAGGCAAATTGTAAAGACAGAATCCATAATGAGATTTTTTGTTATACGAGATTTAAATGAACTTTACATTTTGCACAAAAATTAAGACAATGCTGTCTGACAGGTACAAACTAAACTAAACAACTTAACGAATTATACGCTACGTGTAGTTCCTAAAATATGTACCAATTAGAGTCTGAGCAACAGTAAACAATCTCAAGCAGATTAGTTGAAATCTAACCAGTCTAATTTTAAAAGTAATCATCACTAAACATCAGATATACAAATAGCGTACATTGACCTGAGCGTCTCATTCTATTTTTAGCTATTTGAGGAATAGCTGTTAGTTGTTCTCGCAGGGATTAAATTAACCAGACCGTCACACAAAATAATCAAAGGATTGTACGCGTGCTATCAATTGAGGCGAATACATTGATCTCAGATCAGAGACCAGATATGGCCCTCCAAGTATTTTTATCAGGCCCCCGGACCGGAGACTGAACTCCGCACATTTTTATCAAGCCCGCAGTCCTGATATGGCCTTCCAAATATTTTTATCTAGCCCGCAATCCAGAGACATATCTCCAAATATTTTTTATAATCCAAAGACGGCCCTCCGAATAAAGTCCCCTCCAAATATTTTTATCAGGCCCACAGATAGGATATGGCCCTCCAAATATTTTTTATCAAGATCGCAGTCTAGATATGGCCCTCCAAATATATTTATCACGCCCGCACACCAGAGACGGAACTCCGAATATTTTTATCAGGCCCGCAGATTAGCTATGGTCTTTCACCTATTTTTATTAGGTCCACAGACCAGATATGGCCCTCCAAATATTTTTTATCAGACCCGCAGTCTCTGGACTGCGGGTCTGATAAAAAATATCCCTGCAGAGATATTTTTATCACACAAAATAACCGCAGATCAGATATGTTCCGCCAAATATTTTTATTATTTTATCTACATTCTCACTTCAGACTTGATGGGTATTACGTGAAAATATAATTTTCAAATTCTACAAGTACTTACTTTCAAATAAGTCATACATTTTTGCAATGTTTCTTTGTTCATTTTTAAATATAAAAGAAATTATATTTTCGATGATTTCAGAACTCCTCTCGAGAACAGTATATTTTCTTCCACATAAAAACGTTCTAGTCGACTATGATCATTCCTTGGAAATCTCTATAAATCTGGCTAACATACTTTTTAGTATAGTTTACAACCGCATCAAAAACAAGAGCTTTAAAACGAATATTACCACGGAAACAGGACAACTAGCCCCCTCCCAGATACCCAGTAACTTGTGTTATGACCATCCTAAACGCAAAACCTGTTTATACCAGAATCAGAAACTCCACTCCAGATGTCCAGCAACTTGTGTCCTGACCATCCTATAAACAGGAGCACCTGTTTAAGACGAAATCAGAAACATTGGAATTGTTCTGGGATTCAGACTAGTATCCCAAGTACTCTTCACTTGGGATACTAGTCTCCACTCTAGACGTCCAGCAATTTGTGTCCTGACTATTTTAATAACAGGAGGACCTGTTTAAGCCCGAATCAAGGACTGAAATAATTCCATGATTCTGTACTCTTCACTAAAAGTTACCGATTCAATTGAGAAACTAATTACCAATGAATCGCCTTCAGTTGGAAACAAGAAACATTAAAATCCTAATAACTTCAGGAAATTCATCAACTTAGTGGAGCAAGGAACTCCACATCTTCAACAGTTGTCTTCGTAAGATAATCTAACTGAATGTATAGTCTATTCAGCCTTCAGGGAAGTCTCTGTGGAGTGGTCATAATTAATAAATTAATGTAGACTTTTTGGAGGAGTTATTCGGTAATTTACGTGTGCACCTGTACATATCTATAATTGCAATTCCGTCTAACAATGTAAGCGCTTAGAATTTCCTGTCTGACTATTATTAGTAACTAGCAGACCAGCGCCTAGCATTTTTTAATTTCCATTATCTGCTGATGGCCGCGTCGTTACTCACATTTCATACAACTTATTTCAAACCATTTATATTGAATATAAACATCCATATACTCATCTCATACGTCCAAATGAAATAAAACTAGGCAAAAATACAAAACGGCATTTTTTGAAATGGCTATAGGCTTGTTTTTAGCAGGTACGTAAGCCCGCATCGAGATGTTTCTCATCAAGTTGTTCAAGAGCAGTACACAACAAGTACTTTCGAAACCTAAAAACATCACTCTGGAATGGTCTTTGATATTGTAGGGATGCAATTTGCCATCGGTAGTAAATCTCACTTGTTGCTCTTTTGGTATTTTAGGTATTTTAATTAACGTCGCACTAGAGCGACACATCGTGATATTGACGACGGCCCAGGATCAAACCCGAAAGGAAAGATCCGAGGACACCACCACGTAATTTTGGACCACGATCAGATGACGAGATCAACAGCTGAGCTGGCACCCCACTATCCGAACTTACACACCACGCCAACGTGAGGACATTTGAGGCCACGACAGATTCAACGTGTACCAGCCCCGTGCACATTAAACGTATGTGGTGTTGTCCTCTGATCTTTCCCTTTGGGATTGATCCTGGACCGTTCCCAATAGCCCGTCGTGTTGTTCCAGTGTGACGTTGATTAAAATACCTATCTACCTACTTGAAACTTTCCGGCAAAATTTGGCGAAATAATCTCGTACTGCTTGATTTTATACTGTTCATATACGTTTCCCTCAATGCACAAATAAGGCTGATTTCTGGGGACAGGGCAGTCCGGTTGGTTAGGGTTTTATGGTGCAAGGGCCACATTTGAACAAGGTTGGAAGAGTAGTGGATTAGCAACTTGAGCGTTGCGAGTTCAAAATTCGATCCAGCCAAAGACAGTCGTGTAAGTAGGGGCAGATGCACGTTAAATCTGTCGTGACCTCAAATGTCCTCACGTCGGCGTGGTGTGGAAGTTTGGAGAGTGGGGTGCCAGCTCAGGTGTTGACCTCGTCATCTGAACCTTGGTTCAAAATTACGAGTTGTCCTCAGTTCTTTCCCTACGGATTGATCCCGAACAGTCGCCAATAGCGCTTTGTGTTGGTCCAGTGCGACGTAAATTCAACTAACCGACCCCTGTATTACCGCCACTTTAGACAGTGACGCTCGGGACATCCGCCCCTGTCAACCTTCTTAGCTACGCCCCTGGTGAATATAGGTGTTTTTTATGTGAATAAATCTTTAAATCGGAATAGTACTGAGAGGTATGCATGGAAAAGTCTAAGGTTACAACTGTTTTTCTTATGATTTCGGAACTGCGTCATTCCATGTGAAATGAGAAAAAATCAGAAAAAAAACCTGTGGCCGTAGGGTTACGCATTTTTATGAAATTTGCTACAGGGGTTAAGTTTATGCATAAATAACGATATCCAAAATATTTTAGCTCAAAATTAAATATTTTGGAAACTTCAGGCATTTTAAGGACTTGTAACTTTGAAGCGGAGTTGTAAAATCGCTTGATGTTGCATGTTTGAAGATCTTTCTCAAAAACTACTTAACGTAGACAACAATATTGCATAATTTTGTAATCCATGAAGAATTTTCTTTTTATCTATTGGGAAACAACATTAAACATCATATTTAAGCTAACAATTAGTAGCGAAAAATGGAAAATAGTCGATTTTGATACAATTAAAAAGGTTTCTATGGGCTAAAGAAATTTAAATGCATCGTTGAAATTCATATCAGATACAGTGCTAGGTATGATAAAACTACTGCTGAAGTTTGGAAGTCGACTTTGATTTCCTTCATCTTTCAAACAGCAAAGGAAAATTATAAAATGACGGTTTTCCAATTAAAACAGGCACACAAAATGAAATGAAGGACAGCTCTGACGAAAACTATATTTTAAAAGAGTTAGTTTAATATGTCTATCGTAAAAAATCAGGATTGTATTTTGAGTCCCAAAGCAACAATAACAAAATTAATAAAACGCAAAAACACTTTCTTGCCCATCCAATCAATTGGCGACTGAAAGTTTCGTTGCCAAACGATTATTGTGGGATAGGTCTACGACGGGTTACCATATTCCATCAATATCGTCCTAACTGGCATTATTTTTTATCGCCAATCATAGCATTTCCTTCCCATTCTGTGCATTTTACTCGTTTCAAATGACAATGAAATAGAAAAGATGAAACCCCAAATCAGCAATGAAATACCAAATTATTTTTAACTTTTGAAGGAAATTATAAAAGCAGAGCATCAAGTCACCAATTGAAAAAGCTTAAACATTTAAAACTTTTACTTGATTGTCTTCAAATTCACTTTCAATATGATAAAGGTCTCTCGTTTAATTTGGTAGTTGCTTAAATTGAAATTTTCCTAGTGCCACAGTTTTTAAATCTTTACTTATTTTATTAGTGATTGTGATAAATATGGAACAAGGATTCGTGAATAATGTACATCTGGGAGAATCGAGTGTAACAGCGATGTTTAAATCCTTTTTTAACTCTTAAAAATTAGTGCTTACCCCTGACTAGTAATGCTTAATATTTACAAAACCTATTTAATATTCACAAATAGTAGTATTTAATACGTTTCCAAAGGAAAAAGCAAATCGAAAAATTTCTCTAACAAAATGAACTTTCCACCTAATTATTTTACTGATGGTAACTCTCCTTGGATTAAGCGAAAAAGACTATAAGAAATTTCTTGTGAAATTTTGTCATAATAATAGTTATTTCATTCTTATATTGCATTTTTTATATTATCGAAGGTTATAACTCATCATCTGCGATAAAAAATAAAACTTACGTCTAGTTAAAAATTTTCCTGAGACAAAGATAATCAAATTACAATTATGAAATTTTCAGGACATATAATAGACATATTGCTCTTTTATGTTGAAAAGTTTTAATGGTTTTGGAACTTTCCCTCACAGCCAAATATGCATTTTTAAAAATTAAAAAATCGTATTTTTCCATAATTTTTACTTTTAAATTTTTTTTCTTTATAAAGGAGTAAATATACAATCACCAAATTACGCCACGCTATTTGTTAGGAAAGGCTCTTCATTAAGAATAATTTTTAATATTGTCTTTCCATTTCTA
The DNA here is from genome assembly GCA_933210815.1 of Meta bourneti. Classification (NCBI taxonomy): domain Eukaryota; kingdom Metazoa; phylum Arthropoda; class Arachnida; order Araneae; family Tetragnathidae; genus Meta; species Meta bourneti. The sequence continues at coordinate 89,298,057 of OW119929.1, forward strand.
GAGATACCAGAGCAATTTGAAATTTGTAGCAAATTGGCAAAATTTCTATTTTCGTCGATCCCTCAGATTCAGAAATGACGGCTATTGAATTATATTCCGACGTTTCCTAAGAGACCCTTTTCTGAAGAATGCAACGATACAAAAATTTTAAATTTGTGTAAATAATTTATTGAAATACAGGGTGTCACAAACAGGCCACTTTTAGTGCTAGAAAATCTAAACTTGTGTGACCTTGAACTTTAAATGTCAATAACTAACAAAATATAGATTTCTGAAATCTAATATTTTTCAGTTGGTAATTACCTATATGACCTATTTAAAAACTTATTTTCATTAAAATCGGTGGTTATGTCAGCAACAGCCGATTTGCTCATTTTGCGTGGAATGACTCAACTAGAAGAAACATACAGAAGATAAATATAGAGTTGTGTAGAGAAAGAATGTGTCCGTACCTGACATGACCTTCGGACCGAGTGCGCAGGCGTACTGAGCGTGGGGAAGGGCCCTATAATATGTCGAAATTCTACGGCACTGGGCGAGCTTTGGCCCAGTCTAACTTTGAATTGCGTGACGTGAGGACTGCATAATGGTGTCCTTCAGAATCTACCGAACTACGCTACAATTAATATTGGGAGGGCCACGGTGTCCCGATTGGAAGAGTAACGGATTAGCAACGGGAGAGTTGCGAGTTCGAATCCAACCAAAAGACCGTCTTATATAAAGGGGGCTAGTGCACTTTAAATCTGTCGTGGTCTCAAATGTCCTCACGTCGGCGTGGTGTGGGAGTTCGGAGAGTGGGGTGCCCGCTCAGGTGTTGGTTGCATCGTCATCTGACCGTGGCTCAAAATTGCGTGGTGCTGTCCTCTGATCTTTCCCTTTGGGCTAGATCCTTGACCGTCACATTGGTGACGGTCAAGGATCAGTGTGGCGTTTATTAAAGTACCTACCTGCAATTAATATTGGACAACAATCGTGCTCGAGTAAGATTTGGTGTTTTGTTTTCAATTAATAAAAAAGTGTTCAAACTGTAAATTAATTGTTGAATATTCACACAATAAACAATCGTTCAAACTCCTCTCGTCTGCTTCATCCATTCCCTCATCCAACACCATGCCCACGTCAAAACAACGATTTGTTCAAACTGTAAATTAATTGTTGAATATTCACACAATAAACAATCGTTCAAACTCCTCTCGTCTGCTTCATCCATTCCCTCATCCAACACCATGCCCACGTCAAAACAACGGTTTGTTCAAACTGTAAATTAATTGTTGAATATTCACACAATAAACAATCGTTCAAACTCCTCACGTCTGCTTCATCCATTCCCTCATCCAACACCATGCCCACGTCAAAACAACGGTTTGTTCAAACTGTAAATTAATTGTTGAATATTCACACAATAAACAATCGTTCAAACTCTTCTCGTCTGCTTCATCCATTCCCTCATCCAACACCATGCCCACGTCAAAACAACGGTTTGTTCAAACTGTAAATTAATTGTTGAATATTCACACAATAAACAATCGTTCAAACTCCTCTCGTCTGCTTCATCCATTCCCTCATCCAACACCATGCCCACGTCAAAACAACGGTTTGTTCAAACTGTAAATTAATTGTTGAATATTCACACAATAAACAATCGTTCAAACTCCTCTCGTCTGCTTCATCCATTCCCTCATCCAACACCATGCCCACGTCAAAACAACGGTTTGTTCAAACTGTAAATTAATTGTTGAATATTCACACAATAAACAATCGTTCAAACTCTTCTCGTCTGCTTCATCCATTCCCTCATCCAACACCATGCCCACGTCAAAACAACGGTTTGTTCAAACTGTAAATTAATTGTTGAATATTCACACAATAAACAATCGTTCAAACTCCTCACATCTGCTTCATCCATTCCCTCATCCAACACCATGCCCACGTCAAAACAACGGTTTGTTCAAACTGTAAATTAATTGTTGAATATTCACACAATAAACAATCGTTCAAACTCCTCTCGTCTGCTTCATCCATTCCCTCATCCAACACCATGCCCACGTCAAAACAACGGTTTGTTCAAACTGTAAATTAATTGTTGAATATTCACACAATAAACAATCGTTCAAACTCCTCACGTCTGCTTCATCCATTCCCTCATCCAACACCATGCCCACGTCAAAACAACGGTTTGTTCAAACTGTAAATTAATTGTTGAATATTCACACAATAAGCAATCGTTCAAACTCCTCTCGTCTGCTTCATCCATTCCCTCATCCAACACCATGCCCACGTCAAAACAACGGTTTGTTCAAACTGTAAATTAATTGTTGAATATTCACACAATAAACAATCGTTCAAACTCCTCACGTCTGCTTCATCCATTCCCTCATCCAACACCATGCCCACGTCAAAACAACGGTTTGTTCAAACTGTAAATTAATTGTTGAATATTCACACAATAAGCAATCGTTCAAACTCCTCTCGTCTGCTTCATCCATTCCCTCATCCAACACCATGCCCACGTCAAAACAACGGTTTGTTCAAACTGTAAATTAATTGTTGAATATTCACACAATAAACAATCGTTCAAACTCCTCACGTCTGCTTCATCCATTCCCTCATCCAACACCATGCCCACGTCAAAACAACGGTTTGTTCAAACTGTAAATTAATTGTTGAATATTCACACAATAAGCAATCGTTCAAACTCCTCACGTCTGCTTCATCCATTCCCTCATCCAACACCATGCCCACGTCAAAACAACGGTTTGTTCAAACTGTAAATTAATTGTTGAATATTCACACAATAAACAATCGTTCAAACTCCTCACGTCTGCTTCATCCATTCCCTCATCCAACACCATGCCCACGTCAAAACAACGGTTTGTTCAAACTGTAAATTAATTGTTGAATATTCACACAATAAACAATCGTTCAAACTCTTCTCGTCTGCTTCATCCATTCCCTCATCCAACACCATGCCCACGTCAAAACAACGGTTTGTTCAAACTGTAAATTAATTGTTGAATATTCACACAATAAACAATCGTTCAAACTCCTCACGTCTGCTTCATCCATTCCCTCATCCAACACCATGCCCACGTCAAAACAACGGTTTGTTCAAACTGTAAATTAATTGTTGAATATTCACACAATAAACAATCGTTCAAACTCCTCACGTCTGCTTCATCCATTCCCTCATCCAACACCATGCCCACGTCAAAACAACGGTTTGTTCAAACTGTAAATTAATTGTTGAATATTCACACAATAAGCAATCGTTCAAACTCCTCTCGTCTGCTTCATCCATTCCCTCATCCAACACCATGCCCACGTCAAAACAACGGTTTGTTCAAACTGTAAATTAATTGTTGAATATTCACACAATAAGCAATCGTTCAAACTCCTCTCGTCTGCTTCATCCATTCCCTCATCCAACACCATGCCCACGTCAAAACAACGGTTTGTTCAAACTGTAAATTAATTGTTGAATATTCACACAATAAGCTTCATCCATTCCCTCATCCAACACCATGCCCACGTCAAAACAACGGTTTGTTCAAACTGTAAATTAATTGTTGAATATTCACACAATAAACAATCGTTCAAACTCCTCACGTCTGTTTCATCCATTCCCTCATCCAACACCATGCCCACGTCAAAACAACGGTTTGTTCAAACTGTAAATTAATTGTTGAATATTCACACAATAAGCAATCGTTCAAACTCCTCTCGTCTGCTTCATCCATTCCCTCATCCAACACCATGCCCACGTCAAAACAACGGTTTGTTCAAACTGTAAATTAATTGTTGAATATTCACACAATAAGCAATCGTTCAAACTCCTCTCGTCTGCTTCATCCATTCCCTCATCCAACACCATGCCCACGTCAAAACAACGGTTTGTTCAAACTGTAAATTAATTGTTGAATATTCACACAATAAACAATCGTTCAAACTCCTCACGTCTGCTTCATCCATTCCCTCATCCAACACCATGCCCACGTCAAAACAACGGTTTGTTCAAACTGTAAATTAATTGTTGAATATTCACACAATAAGCAATCGTTCAAACTCCTCTCGTCTGCTTCATCCATTCCCTCATCCAACACCATGCCCACGTCAAAACAACGGTTTGTTCAAACTGTAAATTAATTGTTGAATATTCACACAATAAACAATCGTTCAAACTCCTCTCGTCTGCTTCATCCATTCCCTCATCCAACACCATGCCCACGTCAAAACAACGGTTTGTTCAAACTGTAAATTAATTGTTGAATATTCACACAATAAGCAATCGTTCAAACTCCTCTCGTCTGCTTCATCCATTCCCTCATCCAACACCATGCCCACGTCAAAACAACGGTTTGTTCAAACTGTAAATTAATTGTTGAATATTCACACAATAAACAATCGTTCAAACTCCTCACGTCTGCTTCATCCATTCCCTCATCCAACACCATGCCCACGTCAAAACAACGGTTTGTTCAAACTGTAAATTAATTGTTGAATATTCACACAATAAGCAATCGTTCAAACTCCTCTCGTCTGCTTCATCCATTCCCTCATCCAACACCATGCCCACATCAAAACAACGGTTTGTTCAAACTGTAAATTAATTGTTGAATATTCACACAATAAACAATCGTTCAAACTCCTCACGTCTGCTTCATCCATTCCCTCATCCAACACCAAGCCCACGCGTTTAATACAAAATTAATAGATTGTGTCGAAGAACTACGGTTTGTGTCTTCGACATAACCTATTAATTTTTTTCAAAGCAAAGATCGAATAAAATCTACATTTCCAGCGATTTCACGGTTTATTTTCATTTCAAATGAGCCTGCTCTCAGATCTATCAGATGTCCATGCAACAGGTGAAAAGCAACCGTCCACAACGCAGGTTACCGTCACTGGAGATACTGTCTCTGGCCGGGAAAGCAGAGACGCGAAAGCGGAGTCGAGGCCAGCTAGGGGATATAGATCTTTACCAGGAATCGCAAACACGGAGATTAAAATCTATCCTCCTGAGTCAGATGGCACTGTGGACCATTCACCGATGAGTGATACAAACCACGAAAATGATGGCGTCTGTGTCAAAATCAGATAAGAGGGAAGTCAGAAAGAACTCTCCAAAATGTTCTGTCTTCAGCAGATTTTGGTATATATATATTTTTTATCTAGTCAACCAAAAAGAGAAATCCGATTCAATTCTCTTTTCTTCCAGTTTTTATAATTTGAGACCGGAAACGATACAGTTCAGCGAGTCTGGATTGAAATCGAGATGGTTCTGATGAGATGTATCTACTAAATGGGAAGTAAATAGCTATGAATTAAAATGCCTTAAACTAAAAAACAAAACTTTTCGTACCAAGAATTATATGAAAAATCAACCGATTATCCAATTTATCAGAAGCATAATCGTGATCCCTATTCGTAGTTTTAAAGAAATTTATTTCGTGGACTTTTGGAAGCAATTGTTTTTTAAATTTTATGTAAATGTGTTTTTACTTCTTGATATAATCTCTTCTGCAATGTGTAAGTACACTGGCATGGGCACCTAAGGTAGGTAGGAAGTTGAATTAACAACGACACAACGGGCGACTGGCAACGATCCGGGATCAATCCCGAAGGGAAAGATCCGAGGACAACACTTCGTAATTTTTAATCATGGCCGGATGACGAGATCAACACCTGAGCTGGCACCTCACTCTCCACTCTTCCATACCAACGCGAAGAGATTTGAAGCCACGATATTCAACGTGCACCAGATCCCACGTAAACGACGGTCTTAGATTGGACCAAGTTTCGAACGCTCCATCCTCCGGTTGCTAATCCGTTACTCTTCCAACTGGGCTACCCCGGCCCTCGAAATTCATCAGGCAAGTAAAAAAGCGATACAGCCGAAAGGCGCGTTATAATGAGGGTTTACTGTTTATCTTAAGTAAACTTTTCTGAGTTAAATGTTTTATAAAAGCTTTCCGGGAATTCAATTTTGTACAAACCAGGAAAGAACAGATTTTAACTACGTTTATTTAAATTTTTCATTTATTAAATATGTGTAGGAAATAGAAAAATTATATTTTTAGGATATATATAATTTTATCCAATTGGGCTCATAAGCTAAAGTTTCTTTCATGTTTCATTGAAACTCGTTTGTTTAAAGTAATCAAAACTATATACAACAATAGATCTTCAGCTGAATAATTTGCATTTTATTCTAGACTGGGTTCAATGATTCCAAGAGCTAAAACCGGATTTTCGTCGAAAACGCCTAGTTGACTTAAAAGACTTGCAAACTTTCTTTCTGTTATATAAAAGGGACATCGTATAACTACAATTATTACTCTTATAATATATTTAGAATATTGTTATGTATATCGGACGAGTAAAAAATTATATGTTCCTTAGTTCAATCGCACGTTTGCGTACAAATTATTCATACTGCTTGTGTAAAGTAGCTATATTATGCTGCAAAAAGAAAATCCAAACAAAATCAGACCGTGACGTTACGAAGTATCCGTAACCAGATTTTGTGTAACACAAGATTCAAATAAGCTCTACATTTTGCACAAAAATAAAACCAATGGGGTTTGATGTGCGCAGTGTGGTAAAAACAATGTGGTACAAACTAAACTAAATAACTTTACGAATTATACTCTACGTATATATTTCCTCAAACACGTACAAATTAGAGCTTGACCAACTGTAAACAACTCGAGTAGATAGTCGCCTGGCCTAACCATTCTTCTCTAATCTAACCAGGAACATTATATGGAACTACGACTAACGTCCGGGTAACAAAACCCATGAAGCCCTGGATCCAGTATGTCAACAGGATTGTACAGACTGCGGTGGCTGAGAATGGTATGGATTTGTTTAGCTAGCATTCAGCGGGATCCCTGGTGCGTCTACAAACGAAAGAATGCACGTATAGCGTTCACCAATATGTGAACGCTATATGTGCATACTTTCTGACGAGTTACATCCGTTAATGTTTTCTCTCGCCGCTTCTTATGAAATTCTTCAGAAATCTTATAACAGAAAGTAATGACAAATCTGGAAGATAGAAATTAGCGCAGAAAAGTGGACGTTCAAAAGCTAATTGTGATATGAACATTAGCTGAGACTTAAGACTGAAGTATGAGCATTTTACAATACGCTTTATTGAAAATAAGAATTAACGCCAGATTACATTTTAAGTGTTAACAAATGCCGATTCATATTTTCGACTAATTTTATTTCATTTGGACGTTTGAAATGTTTATATTGTTGCTTGTATTCATTATAAAGGGGTTTAAATAAGGTAATGTAAGGTAAGGAAACGTGAGTAACGACACTGTCATCAATAAATAGCAGCGATTAAGAAACTTTAGAGCAGATGCTGTGTCTGCTAGTTTATCATAATTCACCAGTTTATTTTAGTTGAACGTCCGCGCTAAGAAAAAAATCGTGCAATGTTAAAGTTTTGAATTTGCATTGACTGATGTATTAATTTTGTTTCTTTTTCTGCCGTTCTGCTGGCAATATCTTATCACTCAGGCTTACAAAATTTCGTGTCATTCCGCCAGTTTATTATGAAATACCTACAAGTATATCGACTGTACTCAAAACTTTCGGACACCGAATGTAGTTTTGATTCTTTTTCAGTAGCTACATTGAATCGATCTTTTTTCTTATCAGAAAGAGTACTGATAGAAAATTACTTAAGAAAACCTTGTCTCTTCCTGAAAATAGCACATACTGCTTATCTCAATTGAATTTTTGATACAGAAAACAAAAGATTTCTTAGAGCAAATATCAATGTGCAATTGAGACATGGTTGGTTAGGTTTTTGAGTTTTGTGGTGCAGGGTTCAAAATAGGACAATCTGCTCCAGACGTAAGACCAAATAAAGCAATAAAAACTGCGTAAAGATAAAAGGACGAAAATATATGAAAAGGAAAGGGTAAAACGAATGGGAGGACAGATCACTAGGGTATCTCGGGGTTTTGATGATATCGCAAAAGAGGTGAATACACCAGACGTAATAACCAACTGAAATCTTATGGTTTCGGAATCAACGTGGGGACACCGTTTCCCACTAAGACAGCAACCTTAGAGGAAATATGGAAGTAGAGTGAGCAATGGTAACCTTTTAATATGCCCAAGATCATGTGACCAAAAACTAGTAGTAACGTGACCATTAGACTGCTTTCGTCTGCTGGGTGGAACCAAACATTCATTATCTGATTGATCTACTGGCCGTGGTAGCCCGGTTGGAAGAGTAACGGATTAGCAAACGGAGGGTTGCGAATTCGAATTCAACCGAAGACCGTCGTGTACAAAGGGGGCTGGTGCACGTTAAATCTGTCGAGGAGATATAAAAGTAGTGACCTTTCTATGACTGGTTAGGGTCATGTGACCAAAACCAGTCATAAAGTGACCCTTAATCTATACTTTCGTCTGCTGCATAGAACCTAACAGTCATCATATGATTGGTCCACGGAAAAGGAGACCTCCATCCATTGATTCATCATCTAATTGGTTGATTAATTGATCATCTGATAGCAGTAAACTGGGGTGATTTCACCATTTTTGTCGCCACTATAGAAATGCGTAATCACACACGTACCCTGCCATGGGCCGAGGTATCCCGATTGGAAGAGTAGCGAACCGGAAGGCTGCGAGTTCGAATCCAACCAAAGATCATTGTGTACACGGTGGCTGGTGCACGCTAAATCTGCCGTGATCTCAAATGTCCTCACGTTGGTGTGGAAGATTGGAGAGTAGGGTGCCAGCTCAGGTGTGACCTCGTCATCTGAGCGTGGTTCAAAATTACATCCTCGGATCTTTCCCTTTGGGATTGATCCCGGACCGTCACCAATAGCCCTTTGTGTTGTTCCAGTGCGAAGTTAATTAAATACGTACCTACCTTCCTATCTAACTAGGAATGGTATGGTTTTAAAGTTCAAGTCAAAAATTCTAGTTAAAACTATTTATGGAAGGACTCGAGCCCATATAGGTATATGTATGTTTGATATGTTTTGATTAACGTTGCACTGGATTAACACAACGGGCTATTGGCGACGGTCCGGGATCAAACCCAAAGTCGAGTCCATAGAGGAAATATAAAAGTAGAGTGAGAAATGATAATCTTTTTATGTGCCCAGGATCATGTGATCAATACTAGTAGTAAACGGGACCCTTAGATGACTTTCATCAGCTGGATGGAATCGAACATTCATCATCTGATTAGTCAACGAGACGACTAATCAGATGATGAATGTTCGAATGGGAGAAGACGACCATCCATTGATTAATCGTCTGATTGGTCCACGCGACATAGTAGAGTGATGACTTCACCATTTTTCTTGTCACTCTATAGAAACCCGCATTCACACCCCTACCCTGGTATAATACGTTATATCGCCAAACGAGGCGATCCGATGCCAAATCGACCAAATAAGTCAATTTTTCATAGCCGTCACGTGACTACTAGTCGACATGTTGGTCTCACTATTTGTCGCTCCTTTCAATAGCTATGCTCTAGAGAGGAGCAAGCAGTCTTACATTTTTCACGTCATCCTGCGAGTTGTAGGTGGCGTAAGTTCGATTCCTATCAGGCTTAATTTTTCCCTGTATGTCTCTCTTCTGTGTCAGTAAACATTTCGTTGTGTTTATTTCTATTTATCTGACGTTGTTGGGCGTATCTTGGCTAAATATGGCTGTGCACCATGAAACTCAAACCAACCCATCCGAACCAATGTTTTCTCAATAAGTGGAAATACGATCTCCCACTTCCTTGATTATGGTATACACTTGAATGGAAATAGAATATAGTTTCGGATTATTTTTTTGCAAAGGAAAGATTGAGATGAAAGGATGAAGCTCTATATAATGAAGCTAAATCTACATTTCTGGTGATTTCACGGTTTATTTTCATTTCAAATAAGTTTTTCATTTCAAATAAAAGTATGTTCCCAGTGGGGATTTTTCCACGGATTTTTCTTTTGAATTTTATGTAGGTGTTTGTTTTAGTTTCTTGATATCCTCTTTTCTGCCATGTGTAAGTATATTGTGCAGATTATAATGCAATACTGTACTGTGCGTTGTCTTTCTGTCGTATGTTCTGTGTTTTTAGATTTCTTGTAATTGATTTATCTGTCTGATATTACGAATAAATAAAAATAAATGAAATCATCACTAACAAAATACAAATTATAAAGTTTTTATAGTACTTACTCTATCTAAGAAAACTACCTATGATACAAGAATAAAATCATCTATTAAAACTGATAGTAGTGTTAAAACTAGTTCCAACGAAATATTTAATTTTTTAAAATTTGATCTTTTGATACAGGAAGAAATTTTACTTTACAACAGATGTAGCATTTAAAAAAAATTCAAGAAGTATAGCCTTTATATCTGTGCATAAAATAGTTTTGAAAAACAACTAAAAATAATCAAATCTGATAGATAAAAATAAATAAAAATGTATCTTACCGTCATAAAATATGAATCGTTTCAATCTTACAGCTATAAAATATGAATCAATCAAAAATCTTCGAACATTTTACAATCAAATCAATTTAAAGACTTCGTTTAAAAAGAAATGTAGTTAATTAGAAAAGCAAACGGTAATTAAAAGATTGAACGATAAAGAACATTTATATATTTTTAAAAATATTGTAATTCCGTCGTAAAATTTAACGCTAAATCTCATTTAAATGAAAACATTTTACTTATCAAGTTCCAGGATTTGGTCCCTGTCTGAACATTCACTTCTGGAAATATAAGAAACTAGCTGAATTACCCGGCGTTGCTCGTGTTGAAATGATTAAATGTTGCTTGAAAAGTGAATTAGAATAATCACTTTTCTTTCACAGAAAAATGCAATCATTTAAGTTGTACGGAAAATACGTTTTAACTTTTTCATAGCTTCTGGAATATACTTCGGACGCAAATATATACATTTGATTTCTGAATATATTGCAATATGTAAGAGATTAAGACAAAGACAAACAGAAACGAAATTCCGACAAAAAATGCAGAATTCTAAAAAACGAAAGATGCGCAAAGTGCAGCTTCAACTGCTTCTGTTTAAATACTCTCGCAATAAAGTCGTGGCGCTCACTGGGTAATTGACCATTGGTAAGAACCTCCTTGATCTCCGTCCAAGTGGGATTGCGGGTGAAGGAGATAAATAAGTCTGGTCTCCCTTACGTCCTCACGTACGTCATAGCATCTTGCTTGTATTCGTGCATGTGTCTGGGACTGCCTGTAAATGTAGCTGGTAGTACGACTAAGGTACCGAGGTTTTCAGTGTTCCCGTCATTTGACACAGCATCTCTCAGGTGAGTATATTCGTCAACTCTCAGTTTACGTTGATTTAGACGAATGTAAAGGAGACGCTCACTCTCGACTTTAGCGTACATATCGACGATGAACTGATGAAACAATTGCCTGCAGTTCAATACGTGGTTCTGCTCAGTATCTCGAACCATTAATCTGTACGCATAGAAATCCATCGCTGAAACTTTCTTGCTGGTTGTTTCACCTGTTCTTGGGTTGATCTGCCTCAGATTAAAATGATATCCATCTTCACCATGGGGGAATATAACTGGGTACTGCAGAGCATCATAAGATCGATGTGTTTCCTAAATGCGGTGCAATGATTCACCTCGTCTTTCAATAACGATATCCCGTTGATCAAACTCATCGCCTGATATAACCACCGCGACTTCATCTGCTTGAGGAGAGTTAAAGCGCCGCTCGTGTTCGCCTGCTGGTCTTCGGTCTCTGCTCTTATGACTACTTTATAGTCATCTGTTGGTATACGTTCCAATGCAGTTTCAAACGTTGTAATGCAGTTCCAATGCATCCAATGCAGTTCCAATGCAGTTTCAAAGTTTTAATAAGATTATTGTGCTCATGAAACATCCTTTGTAAGTTAAACACAATCTGACGTCTTGTTCCCGAGATGTAGGCGCACCTCTGATCAGTTTGCATTTGCTCGTTTTGAATAAAATATTGTTGTAGAAATTTTGGTGGCTGATCTGGCAGCGGAAGCAACGATCCCGCTCTATGGTAAATTTGCCCTTGCACCTTAAATGTCGATGAAAATCCGGGCTGTCCAACAACTGATGTGGCGCCGAATGATGTCATTTGGAAACATGAGTTGTATTTTCTGATGTTACTAAGAAAATGCTTCGACTCTGACGTATCTCCTGATGTGTGAGTCAAAAGTTCTTATGGTGGTGGTTCCAGTTGGCAGAGTTTAACTTTTCCATTTTTGCAGCAAATACCAGTAGACTGCGATATAAATTTTTTGGCTTGGCTGTAACTACAAACCATTTCCATTTTCCTGACGGTAACACTTGCATGCAGCGAGTAGTCTTTATGTGAATTGTAGTGAAATCCTTCCTATGCTGAGCTAAAATGGTGCGCAGTCCGTGATCGTTTGACTCTATCTCTCTTATCCTGTAGTCGGGCCTGACGCTGCTGTGCCGTCTCTGTTGCTCTAGATGCAGTAGCTCTCTCTTTCATATCCTGTAGTCGGGCCTCACGCTGCTGTGCCGTCTCTGTTGCTCTAGATGTAGTAGCTCTCTTGCAATCGCAAGTCTTCTATTCCTCTCCTCGGAAATTTCTTGACTACGCTCATCTTTCAGCATCTTAGCCGTTGACTGCACTTGGCCGATCGCCTTCCGCTTCCTTGGAGGCATTGCTACAGCAAAGAAATCTGTAAAGGAATACAAAGAAAAGCTATTTCATAAAATAAGCAAAAGGCACACTCTCACTGAGCAATGAAATCTATTATAGAATACAATAAAAAGCTAAAATTAACGAAAAAACAAATTTAAAATTATGTAGTACTTACATCAGTTTAAAAATATAAATCCAAAATGTACACTATCACTGTCGAATAAAGTAGGGAACACTTATACAATCAATTAAAAGAGCGAAATAAAACTGCCAGATACACTGAAAGATCATAAACTGGAAGTCTTACCGAGTTAGCTTCCTTTAAATACGACCAGCTAAGAATCGAGTGGGTGCTGGAATGTGCTCCACCATGAGTCGAAGGAAGTTTCCGTTTCCCAACTTTCTAGAAAGTTCTACAAAGTTTTATATAAAAAAAGTAAACATTAATTCTGGTGCTGCCAGATATCGAGTAGCAAAATTACGCTTTTATGATCAATGAGTTTTTCGTTTGTGCTTTTCGGAATACCGGTGCTTGGATTAGAAATAAATGTAATCGGTGTAGACAAATTAAACTGAATAGATAAAAAATTTTCAAAAAGCAGAAGGTCGATTTTACAGAATTTTTAAGAAAGAAAATCACTGCTTTCAATGGAGGATTCACATGCATCTATTCCGGACATTTTAAAATAAGTTACACGCCTTACCTAAAAAGCTTATGAAACAGAATTCTACAAATCATTACGTATTCAATAAATTATTTAAGGAAAGTTGGTCGAAATATGCACCAACTTTCCTTGAAAATTATCCTTGAACTCCTGAAAACATTTCCTTGAATTTCCTTGCAAACATAAATATTTTAAAATATTCTTTCCTTCATCAATAAAACATCTATAATTTATTTACATCATGGGAAGAACTAAAAAGTCAGTTCAAACATAAATATTGTAATTTAATTTGTTTCGGAAAAAAAATTGCGTTTCGATCAACACTGGTAAAGCAACCATCGCTGCCTAAAGCAATCAATCTATGCCCAATGTTATTTCTATGGGATTTCGAATAGTTTTTAGCTCCCTAGGGTCAATAGAACGGGGGTTAAGAGTTAGCCTATGCTGACCGCAGTGTTCTAAAGTATAAGTGTACCAAATTTGGTGTGGATTGGTCAAACGGTGTAGATTTGTATAGAAAATATACCCACATACACACACACACACATCCTATTTTATATATATAGAAGTAAATAATTCCGCCGCACTTGATTCCTCAACAATGCTGCCAACATTCCGTTTCTTAATAATCAAAAGCTATATTCGCCGAAGAAATTATCTTTTGCATATTAACATTTGTAGTTATTAACCACAGAAAAATTCAAAGAATTCCACATTTTTGTGGATATTTTAGACAACCATGCATTAATAACATTGAAATACAGGAAACAAATAAGCCATTTGTTGACGATTTCTAAACGGATGATTACCTTCTAAATAAAATAGTCTGCATAGTGTAATAACTCTTTTTTAAATGGATTTTGGATCGTTTGCATATTGTTTTCATTGTTGTTTATACATTGTTTTAATCATCTAAAGGAATAAAATCTCTTTTGTGATTACAAAATAAAGTCCATAAAAATTACTTTTCTGTTTGAATTCAAATTCTTCCTTTGGCTTCTATACAAAAGTAATTAAATTATTTTTATTGATATTTTCTATTATGGGTTATTAGATCCATAAACAATTTTCGACTCCACGTTAAAAATAAAGCATAATTGAACACGTGATTTCTCGAAAAAGTCTACTTAGTTTACAAAGTAATATTAATTGTGTCTCGTTCCATATTTTCATACATTGTTTTCCGAACTCTTCATAATCAAACTGTCAACTAATTTCGGTTCCAAATTAATGTTTCCAGGTAATCTTCTCAGGTTCTTCATTCTATATATATATAACTATTTACATATATTAATATTTCATATTATTTATTTGTAATGATAAACCTAGTCATCAAATCGAAAAATGCCATCATGTTTGTGTTTAGAGGTCTAAATTCGATTTCAATGCTGCATATTGTACATTCTCTCCAAGGAGAAAAATTGTTGTAATACTTTTTATCACATACAGTCCCGAAATTGATTATAAACCATGAAGGAATTTCTTTAAAAGTTCAAAACTCTAATAAATTTCATTTTTTTATATAGGAATGGTAGGTAGGTGGGTATTTTAATTAACGACGCACTAGAGCAACACAACGGGTTATTGGCGACGGTTCGGGATCAAACCGGAAGGGAAAGATCCGAGGATAAACCCACGTAATTTATAGAAATGGCAAATCACACATTGAGAAACATTAAGCTAAAAACAATTCCATAACAGCTATGTTTTTAGATAGGTTTTAAATATCAAATTTGCAAAATTCTGTCACAAAATTGAGTATACACCCAACCCATTTCACGGATCTTTCCCTTTGGTGATCGATCCCGGACCGTCACCAATAGCCCGTTGTGTTGCTCCAGTGACGTTAATTGAAATACCCCCCCCCCCCCAACCCATTTCGCATAGAACATAATAGAAACTTAAAATAAAGTTTCGTTGCTCATATTTTTGCATGTAGAACAGCATCTAAGTCGAGGAATTAAGAAGAATTTTTGTTGTTTTTCTGAATAGTTTTCCTATTTGTCTCAAAATTGTTCTTACATTCTGTTCCATTCTGTTCTCTGAATATCGTGATTTTTAACCACTTTCCGACTAGAGTGGTTGGAGAAGAGAAAGATCGCTTGGACATCCTGGGGTCGCGACCCCATGTTTAACAGAGACAATAAACCCCATGGGAAAAGAATAGGTCACTAGGGTACCCCGGATTCGTGAAGCCCCTATGCACTTAAAAATGTGCCCCTGAGGTGTTTTTAATACTAGGGTCACACATTTCCAAGCCTAGTGAGGTCATGAGATTATGATGGGGTGTAGAGTTGATGTTTAAGGTGGTTCTGAAACTTTAATTCAACTGTTTTTGCTCTGTACATCTTTTCTTTCTGTGGAAACGTTACCTTCAGAAAACCCACCTTTTTCCTCTTTTCGTGACATTTTTTTTACTTGTGTCTTGTGTTTAGGGAACAGCGGTAGCCAGGTTGGAAGAGTAACGGACTAGCAACGGGAGGGTTGCTAGTTCGAATCCAACCAAAGACCGTCGTGTATAAAGGGAGCTGGTGCATGTTAAATCTGTCGTAGCTTCAAATTTCCTCATATTGGCTTGGTGTGGAAGTTTGGAGAGTAGGGTGCCAGCTCAAGTGTGACCTCGTCATCTGACCGTGGTTCAAAATTGCGTGGTGTTGTCTCTGATCTTTCCCTTTTGGAATTGATCCCGGACCGTCGTCAATAGCCCGTTGTGTTGCTCCAGTATGACGTTAATTAATTAACATTACCATAAACTCAGGACCTCAATGGGCTTGAAAATGTGTGATCCTAGTAGAAAAAAGTGGTTAAAAATTACGATATTCTGAGCACAGGGTGTAAAAACGATTCTAAGATAAATAAGCAAAAATATTCAGTTGGTTGCATTGAGTTTTATGGCTCAAGGACCACACTCAGCCAATCTACGCCAAACACAAGACAGGTAGCATCAAGTAATGGGCAGACACAGAATGAAAGTTTTACTGACACGAAAGAGAGAACTATAGTCAGGAACTATAGAACCATAGTTTCCTTAAATAGTTTAACTATAATTTTTGACTGAACACATCTTTAAACCATACCATAACTAATTAGGTAGGAAGGTAGGTACGTATTTAATTAACTTCGTACTGGAACAGAAAGGGCTATTGGTGACGGTCCAGGATCAATCCCAAAGGGAAAGATCCGAGGACAACACCACGTAATTTTGAACCACGGTCAGATGACGAGGTCACACCTGAGCTGGCACCCTACTCTCAAACTTCCATCCATATCACGCCAACGTGAGGACATTTGAGGCTCTAACAGATTTAACATGCACCACCCGCCTTGTACACAATGATTTTTGGTCTGATTCGAACTCGCAGCCCTCTGTTTGCTAATCCGTTACTCTTCCAACCGGGCTACCGAGGCCCCCAAAAATATTCAGAAAAACAACACATTCTTAATTCATTGCTTCTACATGCAGAAATTTGTAAAACAAAGCTTTATTTTACGTTTTCATTGCGTTCCTGTACGAAATAGGCTGATTGCTGTGTGAAAAGACCAAATCTGCAAAATTCGATCTTTAAAACATAGCGAATATATGGAATTGTCTTTTAGCCTAATATGTTTATACTTTACCATTTCTATAAAAATTAAGTTCAAATTATCATTTATTTCAGAGTTTTTTGGGATTTTAAGGAAATCTCTTGGTGTATACTTAATTTTGCGGTAGTCACTGTATTTATAGGTAATTTATTTATATAATAGTTTTTAATCATTAAAAATATAATCATTAATCATCATTTATCATCATAAATATCTTTAATTACATAAAATTTGACATATTGGCGAAAATATAAAACTATGACACTTGCTTATTTTCTTATTTCATATAGTAGCGGAACCAGTGTTGATAAGTTGCTATATAATAGATTAAAATACACAAATGAAGTTATATTCACTTTGATTTTATTTTTATTTTCTATACTCATCTCTAGAAAATTGATACAATTCCAAAAAGTAAATTTTACGGGAGAGCAAAAAGAAAGAAAATCTTTAAGCATTTGCTATAATTCCACAAATTGCAAATTCTACTTCTAAATTTGCAATTTGTAGAATTCTTTCTCATCTTTATTAAAAATTTGCATCGTATTTCTTGATATTCTATGATAATTCCGAGTTGTATAAACAGGTTTGTTGATTAAAAATAATAAAATCTGCATTTTAAAATGCGCCCCTTTTCTTGAGAAAATGAGATTTTTTATATACTATACCCATTTTCTAAGAAAAAGTAAGCATTCTTATAAAAGCTGCGAATTACTGTTCTAAACAATGAAGGTACCTTTAAATTTGGAATTTAAACAAGTGATTTTAGTAAAACTCAAGAACACGGTACCGGCCCATTGCCAGATTGGCAACTAAATGGTTCGTCGCCAAATGGCTATTTGGATAGGCTTACGACAGGTTATCATATGCCAAAATTAGCGCCAAACGGTAATGGAAAATTATAGGCTCTATAATCTACATAAATACAAAATGCTCTCTCTCTCTCTCTCTCTCTCTCTCTCTCTCTCTATTAAGAGATAAAAAAAAAGTATACATATTAAAGTATAACAATCCCAGTAAGACTGGCTGTCAAATCAGTATTTTTTAGATCATAATCTTATTAAATTGAAGGTAAATAAGTAAAGAAATTTCTCGCTTTTTTAGATCATACATACATCTTATTAAATTGAAGGTAAATAAGTAAAGAAATTTCTCGCTTTTTTAGATCATAATCTTATTAAATTGAAGGTAAATAAGTAAAGAAATTTCTCGCTTTCGTTAAACAGTTATATAAATCATAAAATTAAATATTTCAGTGACCACGTCAGGTCATTGGGCGTGAATTCTTTTTAATACCATAGTCCATGGAAAATTCAACAATGTTAAAGAAATTACCTCTGGCTGTGTGTCAGGACGCAAAATCTGCAACACATTCGTAATTGAATTTTTCTTTATTAGGCATTCAGGCACCGAAATTGGTTAATTGAACACTGCGTAGTTCGAAAATGTTACAAACGCATCTTGCAAATTCTGTTCTAGTCACGATATGTAACCATTTCATAGACTCTCACAACTATCAGCAGAAACGCTTGTAATTATTGCGTATCCAACAGAATGCTCCACACAAGACTTAGTTCCACAAACTATCTTTTCCGGAATCACAAAAAAGACCCAGAGGCATGTTAAAGCATGGTAACAGACAGTTGAAAAACCGCCTTGATACCTCCGCTGAACAGTAATTGGTAATAATTTGAGTAACATCTCAAACAGGCAACAAAAAGAAGAAAATAAAAATAGGCTACGCGATGGCTCAGAGCCTTTTGGTCGATTAACGCGAGATCGGAGCTGGAGATTCAATTGCACAATTCACTTTGCTCAGAAGTGGAAAACCTTGCTTGACAAGTCATAGCAATTTAGCGACTAGCAGTCTGTAATGACCACTGTCATTTTTGACGTTTGCGTGACTCTTGCTTGCTACATTTCAAGGTAGCCATGATAATAACTTTATAGCACGATCGCTCAGTTAGAGCATGAATATAGGATGTTGGGTTTTTCGGAGTTTTTTTCCAAGGCAGACTCGGAATCTGGAAGTGTGGGGTTGGTCTGGCGAGCAACGTCTATCGTGAAATTTGGAACAGAGTATAAATACATTGTTTCATTCACTCCCGTCATTATCGCTATATATTCAAGCATAATTTCATGAGGCAATGTGCAATCATATTTTTGTTTTTGTACTGAGGTAGGCCGTACATTGGTTCAACATTAGTCCTAAGCATTGACGGGAAATTTTAGTAGACTGAGCATTGCTATTGAGCTTCAAAAATACCAACCATGGGTACCTTGTCCAACCATGGAACAAGGACCCATGGTTGGACAAGGTACCAACATGTCGACTAGTAGTCACATGGGGTTGGGACCAACATGTCGACTAGTAGTCACATGACTGAGCTGTGAAAAATGGACTTGGTTGAAAGATTTGGCGTCTTATCGCCTCATATGGCGATATAACATCTTATTGGGTAGATGTGAATGCGCATTTCCATAGAGTGGAGACAAAAGTGAACTTGTGGAACTTGTGTAGAAAAGTGGTATCTTAATGATGAAATACCTTGTCATCAAGATATTACCAAGTAGTCTAAGGATCACATTACTACTAGATTTGGTCACATAATTCTGAGCACATAAAAAGGTTACCATTGCTCACTCTACTTTGATATTTCCTGTATGGGTTCGAGCCCTTCTCTGAATATTTTAAATATTAAATAATGATAACAATAAAATACTGATTTAATCAACGTAAATCGAAGTTTCGTTAAATATATCTGAAAACAATCAAACATATCTTTAAACATTGTGTTCATGAAGCATTACGACCTTTCGATTCGAATAGAAGACAGGAAGAGGTGATTGGGCCCCTGAAATTATTTTTGGGCTGCGGAAGCCCGATTAGGTAGGTATTTTAGGTATTTTAATTAACGTCTCACTAAAGCAACACAACGGAGGATGGTGCACGTTAAATCCATCGTGGCTTCAAATGTCCTCACGTTGGCGTGGTGTGGAAGTTTGGAGAGTGGGGTGCCAGCTCAGGTGTTGACCTCGTCATCTGACCGTGGTTCAAAAGTACGAGGCGTTGTCCTCGATCTTTCCCTTCGGGATTGATCCCTGACCGTCGCCAATAGCCAGTTGTGTTGCTTCAGTGCAACATTAACTATCTATCTGAAAGTATTTTCTGAAATCGTGTCTGGTTATTATATAGGAATCTTACCGTTCAGTCAAATCCTGATAAGGTATCGAGAATCAAGTTAGGTAGGTATTTTAATTAACGTCACACTGGAGCAACCCAACGGGCTATTGATGACGGTCGGGATCAATTCCAAAGGGTAAGATCCGATGACAATACCACTTAATTTTGAATCACGGTCAGATGACGAGGCAACACCTGAGCTAGAATCAAGTTAGTACTCATTAGAATCAGTACTAATACTTGAGTAAGTCATTCGGTGGTAATACTAGAATTTTGAACTATGCTGGAATTTTCCTCTTGTACCTAACATTAGTCTGTCAAGGTAAATCGAAATCTAACGCATTTTGAGATTTGATTAACCCTCCTGGTGGTCTATCTTCGCTTCGAAAACTGACCTCTGGTGCAAACACGTTCCAAACTGTCACCAGTTCTGGACAAGGGACACTTTGTTTTTCCAACTTTGGGTCTTCATTCCCCTTGGACAGTTTTATCTCGACGAGATATCTCGTCCTTAAGAAAATTGACCTCATCTTGGATGAGAGATCCCGTTGAAACGCTTGGAGGGGTAAACTTGAAAACATTATATACTATTTACCAGACATGTTGCATGTGGTGTCCCAAGTTTCAGGTAGTAGTCGTTCATTTTCTGCAATACTTCTCTGGATTAGTGAACCTTAAATTATTTCATTTTCAGGGACAGCGGACTTTCAAAATCGTCAAAATCGATCGAAAAATCGATTCTTTAATTTTAGCGTTAAAAATTAATTTATATCAAATTCTGTGGATAGCAAATAGAATTTTTCAATTACAATAATTTTTGATGGAGGTGCATATACAACAATATTAAACATCTAGTAGATAAGTATAGTAATCCTACTACACACAAAAACGTGTTTTTCTCCGATTGAGATTTTTTGATTTTCGTCTGACGATTTAAAATGTCCCCTGATCATCTGGATTTGAATGATTTGCCTGAAAGTATTTTTGGATAATCCTTAAAATCTTTAGTATGTATGTAAGGGCAAATGAAAAGCTCAGGTGTGACCTCGTCATCTGACCGTGGTTCAAAATTACGTGTTGTCCTCGATCTTTCCCTTCGGGTTTGATCCCGAACTGTGGCCAATAGCCCTTTGTGTTGCTCCAGTGCGACGTTAATCAAATACCTACCTACCTTTACAACTAAGTGATACAGTTACCAAATGGTCTAATTTGATTCTATTATGTGAATTAAAATTTTGATAATACATGGAAAATTAATGCACATGCGACCAATTAATTTTTGTTTATTTATAAAAATTATTGACCACGTTTTAATGTAATAACTTCCGAATAATTTGATATTTTTGAACGAAACTTTACATACAGGCTATTTAGTGGGAAGGAAACAGTCTGTGCAAATTGAATAACAATCGAATGATAACTGAAAAATTTATTTCCCGCTAGTTTTAAGTCCCCTTAAAATAAAACCTTCAGAATGGGTTTTGAACCAAAAAATAACTCGAAAACCAGGCTCAATAGGATTTATTTGATATGCCCCGTTCTAATGGAATTCTGCAGCATTATGATGACAGAAGGCAATGAGGAATCCGGAAGATAAAAATCCGAACAGAATAAAATTTGAACGAAAATGAAAATTGATTTAGACGTCAAAAAATACCGAATCGCCTTAACAAGTGGATGGGATGCAACTGAAATGGAATTCTTAATCTAACTATGGAAACATGACTTAACCCTTCAGGTGGTTTAGACGAGATATCTCGTCCTTCACAATCTGACCAATTTTAGCAACGACGATATATCTCATCAGGATATTGCCGATTTTGTTAGAATGACGAGATCCAGATCTGGTCAGGTTTTTTTTTCTGAGACGAGATATCTCGCCTATGAAGATCTAGTCAGTTTTGCTAATGACGAGATACCTCGTTGGTCAAGATCTGGACATCGTCGAAACAAACACTCCTTCCAGGAGGGTTAAATAACCTCCATTTCTTAACAAAAGAATACATCCCTTCGGTACAATAGAGTCAAGTCATAAACAACAAGGATGCAAAAGTAACTTACTCTTCGCTTCTTTACGTCCGGATAGCTTGTACTGTATTTACAACACGAAAGACGTCAAGATGAATATTATATTAGCAGTAGAATACATCTGTTTTTCGCCTTAAAACTACACGATTGGATGATATCACTGCACTTCCAAGAAACAATATTGGAATAGGAGTGTAGGTATGTTATACGTAAAAATTTGAAATTTTCATTCTCATTTCCTAATAGTAATGTCGTTTTCAGGAATTCCGTTTGATATTCTCAATATCAAGGACATCAGAGAGTTCCTGGATTATATATGTTGTATAGAGAAGAATAAAGCTTCTGGGAAGTTCGAACTCAGACGTAATATGCAAAAAGTTATATTTTTTGAACAATTAGTTCCTTCTCCGTGTCACCATGTATTTCCATCCGTACTGCGCAAGTGCAGTTTCACCAAACATGCAGAAAATGTGCTTCGTTTTAAAATTTAATTTGATTTCTTTCGAGATTTTACATCGATTCCTCGCTGTGAATTCTTATCGAAAAAATTAGGTAATCCAAAATGATATTACAGATTTGACTAAAAATTAGTAGTCGGCGAAAACTATTTGCTTCCTCATCGTAAGGGATTGATGGAACGACGAACGAAACATCCAGCGCCTGTGCCTATGGCGGCTGCTTCCGGGATCGGGGTAGAACGAATAGTCTTCGATCCCATCTTTACAGCTCGAATAATAATACAGTAACATTATAAAGTAACTATTTACGATATAGACTGTGCAGGATCTGTTTCTATGGCAACGGACGATAGAGTTGCCATGGTGACCAACTAACTACACCGTCATCCATACGACGGCAGTCTGGAAAGATTTTTAAATTTGACATAGCATTCAAAGAAGAGCAATTCTTCAACCGGATGAAAAATTCAAAATGAATTTCAATGTACATACCAACTAGATGCAAGCTTGCACGAACGTATACGTGATTTTAAATGAGGAATATGCATGAATGCCAGAAATTTGACGCATACATCTTAAATACGTAAAAAAGAAAATCTCCATCACGAGTATGCATTATCATCAATATAAATTCTGTGTCGGGATGGGGATATAACCAGACAGTCCACGAAAACCAGTACGTGCATGAGATGAATCAGTTGATCTTAGGCCTGGAGATCAGATACTGCCCTTACAAATATTTTTATCAAGCCCGCAGACTAGATATGGCCCTTCAAATATTCTTATCTGTCCCGCAGTACAGATACGACCCTTCGAATGGGTATACAAGGCCATAAGACCAGATAATGCCCTAACAGGTTTATCTGGACCGCAGACCAGATACGGCCGCACAAATACTTTTATCAAGCATCCAGTCTAGATACGGCCCTTCGAACAGGTTTAACCGGCCCGCAGGTCACATACGGCTCTTTGAATGTTTTTATCATACCAGCAGACCAAGGTGCTCCGAATAGGTTTATCCGTCCCTCAGTCCAGATACGGCCCTTTGAATAGGTTTAACAGGCCGTAAGACCAGATATTGCCCTCCGAACAGGTTTACCCTTCCCGCAGTCCAGATATTGCACTTTAAATATTTTTTACCAAGCCTGCAGTCCAGATATGACCCTTTGGACAGGTTTAATCGGCCCGAAGGCCAAATACGGTTCTCCGAATAGGTTTATCAGTTGCGCAGTCCATATACGGCAATTGACATAGTTTTACCAAGCCATAAGACCAGATTCTGCCCTCCGAATAGGTTTATTCGGCGGGTACTCCAGATATGGCCTATCAAATATTTTTTATATATCTGGCCAGCAAACCAGAACTTCGGACAAGTTTAACCGGCCCACAGGCCAGATACGGCCCTCCAAATATTTTCATCGGGTCCACAGACTAAATACGACCCTCCGAACAGATTTACCCGGCCCGCAGTTTCGATACAGATACCAGATATTCCTGCAAGTAGCTACGTTGAAATTTGCTGTAAGCAGGTTTATATGAGGGTCGTTTGATAAATTTGGTGAATTTCTATTATTTGGTGACGTCACGGCTAGTAGTGTCACTCTTCGAACTAGCTCAGGCCAATACGAGCCTTCAGCCAGATACGTCACTGCGTTCTTCAGACGTTTGAAGCGAGCATTGTAGCAGCTGCAACGAAAATGGAAAAAAAAATTCCTGTGCAGTGATAACACAATGTTATGAATGAAATGGACGGCCTCCATATTCTCCAGACTGCTCCATGCAACAACTCCTTGTTTCCAAAATTGAAAATTTGCTCGATGGGGAGAAATTCTCGGCGAATGATGATGTCATCGCTGCCGTCAATCCGTATGTTGCTACCTTTGAGAAAGGTACTTTTCCAACGGGATGAAAAAATTAAAAACTTTCTGTACTAAGTGGGCAGCCCTCAATGGTGATTATGATGAGAAATAAAATCTAGTTTTTTTTCAAGGAACGGTGTTCAACTTGCTTTTTTGCCATAATTATCAAACAATCCTCGTATATATGTGAGGCAAGAGAAGCAAAAGCCTTTCCTCATTCTTCTTAGATCACTCAATCGTTTTCGCATTCCGAGAGCGATCTTCTAATTGGTTGGAGTTCCATGCGTTCTGGACACTATGGTCTAATTGGTTGGAGTTCCTTGCGTTCTGGTTACGATGGAAACGCTCAAAGCAGAGCGGGAAAATAATGGAGAACATCGAAATTTTCGCATGTAGTAGGCAGACCATGTTGGTTATCAATTTCGTAAATATTCCATCTGTTATATATTTCATCTCATCATCGTTAATAAATAGTTTTTGAAATGCGAATACTTTAATTCTTGACTGAAAATTATACGACTGCATTGGTCCCAAGCTGGGGCAATTTCGGGCTTGATGTACATATTCTTGTTTTCATTTCTATTCGTTATTTTTACTTGGAAAATAATTTAAGTCATGCTCTCATTTGCAGAGGCTCATAGTCATAACAAAGAAACACTTCGTAAACTCATTTTGTAAAACTTTGAAGTGGAAATGCGTCTCCTTTTTTCCAATTCCATTTCCGTCAGCATTATAAACAAATGTAAACTTGAATAGCAGGACACAAGAGGTTATTTCCGTTGTTTAAGAGTTTCCGTTGTTTTCCGAGATCTGACTTGGGTAGATTAGACTCAGGTAGGTAAGATATTTTGTCAGAAAATATTTCAATTCAATAGCTACTTCAGTTACGAGAGCTAGAAGCCTTGCAAGTTTTCGTTGCTTCCAATCTCGAACCAATTTCAGAACTCTAAGCTTGTTTTTGAAGAAACGATTCTGTACATGGGTACATAGACTATAGAATACCCGAATAGCTCTCGAATACCTGGTTATTTGAAAAGAACTAAAAGAGCAAGTCTATGTAGAGGAAATATTTTGAATTAAACATACTTAACTACACTACAATAAGGCTGTTATTCACAATTTCCATTCAAACGAAGCCCGGTTGGAAGAGTAGCAACCGGAGGTTTGCGAGTTCGAATCCAACCAAAGACCGTCGTGTGCAAAGGGGGCTGGTGCACGTTAAATCTGTCGTGACCTCAAACGCCCTCACGTTGACATGGTGTGGAAGTTTGGAGAGTGGTGTGCCAGCTCATGTGGGACCTCGTCATCTGACCGTGGTTCAAAATTACATGGTGTTGTCCTCGGATCTTTCCCTTTGGGGGTTGATCCCGGATCGTCGTCAGTTCCCAGTAGTGTTGCTCCAGTGCGACGTTAATTAACTACCTACCTCCATTCAAACAAAAAGCTCTCATATTTCCCAGGCTTATAACGTGCGGTTTATCAAACCGACTTAAGTTTGTCTAAACGTATTTTCTCATTATTTCACATCTTTTCTGAGCTTTCTATCTTCCAGATTCCTCATTGTTTTCTGTCATTAGACAGGGGAAGAATTTCATTATAACTCCGTAACGCAAATCAAGGGCAGTTAAACGAACAGCAAAATTAATAGAGGTTGATTTAAACCCTTTCGGGCATAATGGGCATATACGTCCCAGAGATTAGATTTCATTCCCTATTGGGTAAATAAATCCCACTTTTGAATGGGTTTTTAAGTTTTCAGTGTTCTTAAGGAATTAGGGAATAAAAATATCACTAAAGAAACCTGGCAACACTTTCAGATTGCAAATGGCGGACTTATGTTTTTGAGCACGCCCATTCATTCTGATGAATTAGTGACCGTGGTTCGGAAACAAAAAGATGGTACAAAATTAGACGTTAGTTGCCCAGAAACCATTTCCCACTACAATATGTACATGAATGGAGTTGACCGCTGTGATGACCGCTACCGAAATGGCTACTTTTTAGGGTCATGGCAGAAAATCAGACAAGTGGTGGAAAAAGATTTTTTGGAACTTAAGTTATGATTTCTGTTGTGAATGCATGGATTACGAAGTGTGATGTGGAACATAAAACAGAACCACTATTGTCATTCATGGTCCCCTTAGCTGAGCAACTAATAAATGTTGGAAGGGAGAAAGCAAACATAAAAAGAACGCGAAAGTACGGTCGTCCGTCAAAAAGAGCAAAAACTACTAAATTAAACTACTTTTCAGAGTTAAATTTTAATCATGCAAAAGTCGGGTCGAAAGGGTTAAATGGTTTTTATCCGTTTGTAGCCATTTGCCAATATACAAATAATATCGATATCTGTGCCAAGTACGTTGGTGAAATATATAGATAGATATTTTACACACATTTTGGCTAGCATAATTGTATCTGTAAGAAATTCAAGTTTCACGGGATGCGTAATGAGATGCCTATGATAATAAATGGAAATGAAGAGATTAAAATAAAAAAAGGGAGATCTCAGTTCTGAGTAAAGGTTTACGAAGGTCTCTCTCTCTCTCATTTCTACTAAAAAAATTATGTCACAGATTAAATCTAATTTGTTTTATATTTAATACATTTTACACTTGCAACTAATTTATGGGACGCGTTCGGACCAATTTTTTTTGCTCTAATTGTAAACACGAAAATGTATTTAAATGTTTGTAGTAAACAGGTAAAAATGAGTGTTTGAACAACAAAAATTTAAGAATAAGGAGCTGAAATGGTTTTTGAAAATCGACATTTTAAAAACTCTTCCGACAAATCTCATCATATTTGCAAAATTTATTTTTAAATATACGCATATGTTCCCTGTCTAAAACACTAAGTATCGGAATTGAAGTAACATCATTACTTTTTGAATAAAAATATAATATGAACGTACAAATCTAAAATTGCAAAAAAGACGATTTGTGTGTGCTTTTTTCAAAAACTAAACTATACTTACGATTGTTAACCATGAATAGTTTGTTGCATAAAATAAATTTCATGTGATTTTATACGTATTTGAAAAAGCCTTTTCATTCCAATTTCGTGAACACTGGGAAAATGAAGCAGGAAAAGCCTTTTGAAGTTTGTTTATAGCATAGTTTCCTAAACGTTTCTGCAATAGCCCGTTGTTTTGCTCCAGTAAGACCTTAATTAAAATACCTACCTACCTACCTAAACGTTTTTGACCTAACGCTCCATTTTAAAAGTGGATTTTGTTTTATCCCTGGAGGCAGGTAGATAGTTAATTAACGTCGCACTGGAGAGACACAACGGGCTACTGGCGACGGTCCGGGATCAAACTCGAAGGGAAAGATCCGAGGACAACACCTCGTCCTTTTGAACCACGATCACATGACGAGGTTACATCTAGGCTTGCCAGAAGATGAATATCAGAAAAAAGAACATTTGGTAAAATATTTTTTAAAAAAAGAGGACATGAAAATCACGCATTATTAGAGTATAATTGTTAGGTATGTAATAAAAAGGATCATCTTTGACGAATCTTGAATATATGAACCACTAACTGGAAGAAAATCTGCTAAATGTATTACTTACGTATTTTCAAAAAAATTAGTAAATGCGAGAACGAATTTATAAATGAAAACACTGACCATTTATTTTAAGTCTTTTCAAAACGTTACAAAAAATAGAATCCAATTTTAAAACAACAAACATATAACAACAAAACAATAGTAAATACATATCTAATTAATAGAAAATAAACATTTTACTTTTCATATTTGCTTGAGCCCATTACGTCACGCAGCAGCTTGTTTTTAATTTCGTCATAGAAATTTTTGCACGATTCATCCTTATTATTATAGGTTACTATTATATTGATTTAACAGCATCAATGGTGAGTCGATTACTCTCCTTTGTCCATTGCGAACCAATCATCGAAAATATTCTTTCAATGTACTAGATCTAATACGTATTTGATAGCTGTGGTTTACATATCGATATAGTAGATTGTGAATATATTAGCGCGTGAAGTTTGAAATGTGAAATATATTTTTAACGCAATCCGAAATGATGAGCAAAGAGGACAAAAAGAGAACAACCGAAAAAAAGAGGACAAAAAAAGATGACTTATAAAAGAGAGTGAAAAAAGATCCGAGCGGAAAAAGAGGACATGTTCTCTTTAAAACAGATGTTCTAGCAACCTAAGTCACACCTGAGCCGGCACTCCACTCTCTAAACTTCCATACCATGCCAAGGTGATGACATTTAGAGCCACGTGGAGATTTGGAGATTTAACATGCACCAGCCCCCACGTACAAGACGGTCTTTGGTTGGATTCGAACTCGAAGCCTTCGGTTGCTATCCGTTACTCTTCCAACAGATCTACCATTTCATCCCTGGAAAACTCTGTCTTAACTCATAATAAAATGCAAATATGATTTTTGAAGTGATTTAAGTCTTCTCATCTTTTCATAGTATTGTACAGTAAACCCTCGGCTCCGACGAGAGACAGCCTTGGGTCAGTCGATTTTTGATTAGGAGTGAAAGGTCGTTTGGAAAATGGCTGCTTTAAGCAAAATCACGAATGGCGAGCTCCGTGGATGGTTTTTGCTGAGCCATTTCGTTACTACTGCTCTCGATTTAGAACCAGAATACGGGGTAAAGATACCAATTGTGGAAGTGCTTTGTTTAGGTTCCAACCTATTACCCCTAATTTAAAGAAGACTTGATCAAAAGCATGTGACTCGCCTTCTTTCTTGTGGGAGCCGGACAAAAACATGCAGATTCCTGCCGTTGCACGCTGTCCTTGCAAGAACCTGAGTAAATCGGATGCGAAAACAAATACAAATAAATCGGTTGATTTTACAAGGGGACTTCTGCAGTCTTGGCCGAAATTTTTTTTTTTCGTTTTCGATTTGATGAAGGCAGATACATTGTTTGATGTTAAAACGGGACTTCTGCCATTCACAGCCACGTTGTAATAGGGCAGCAAAGTTTCCGTATGATGCTAGAAGAGGACTTCTGCGCAGAAGACCCCTCAGTTTCGCTGTTCACCGCTAGAGTGCGACCCTTTCGCTTTCCCCAACGTTATCAGTCGTGTTTCTTCATTCCTGTGGGAGGTGTGTTGCTAGGTTTATTACCTACTTTTTGTTGAAAAACTATTTCTATGTCTATGAGTTCAATGTCTTCGAGTTCGAGTGAAAGTGATTCTAACGCGGTCGGAATTCCTGCAAAGAAGCGAGAAAGGGAAGTTGTAAATTCGCATTTGTACCATCGGAATGTAGAGAAAAGGTCCAGGCTTTCGTGAACAGAAAAGGAGCACGTGTCCCAGCCAGCTACAACTCGTGGGTAAGTACCAAATAATTGTTATCCCAAGCGGATTCAATCGTCAAGTGGCTTTATTAGAGTGTAAAAAATGAAGCATTCTTCTGTTCTAGGTGCAATAACAATAAATGTCTCGATAGGTGGACAACTGAAGAAAAAGCAGGTATGCTTAGTTTTTTTTCTTAGTTCACATCCAAAGATGAGCAAGATTTGTTCCTCCAGAGAAGCTGCGAAATTTCAGCTCCAAAAAGAACACTGGATGCTGAAATTAATAAGCGCCCAAAGGCAGTTTCTGGCAAGTATTTTCTTTCTCACGGATTTAAGAAAGAGATTGTGTGCAAGAAACGGTTTTGGGTTGTCTATGGTATTACCAAAAAAGGTTGGAGATAATCATTAAATTAAAGCTTAATAATGAAGTCCCACGAGACATGAGGGGCAAACATGTAAGTTATGCTCTTCCAGCTAATGTGGTAGGGATATGAACGATCACATCTCTTCCTTTCCTTATAAAATTTCTCATTATACTACCAAGGAATATCATTACCTGAGCACCTCACTTAAGGTCAAAATCATGTTCGATCTTTTCAAGAGGCAATACCCCATGCACAAGGTGTCATATTCGAGCTACTTACTTTAATTCAAGGAAAATTTTGATTTGAAGTTCGGACAACGACAGAAAGACGCATGTACCACGTGTGAGGAACTACAAATCAAAATTAAGAGCAATATTTTGTGCGAAAGTGCGAAGAAGGCTGAAGTAATGGTTCATCAAAGGCGAAGCCGAAAATTTTATAACGCCCTCAAAGGAAAAGACGCAAATGACAAAACGCATGCTATCTGCATAGATTTCATGTCCAACGTGTCTTTGCCAATTATACCAGTGCATGATTTGTATTATTTCAGGCAATTAACAGTCAACACTTTCGGAATCCAGAATTTGAAAACTGAAAAAATGACTTGCTACCACGAAGGAGAGGAAGGTAAAGGGGCTAATGACGTTTGTTCACACCCCAACACATCAACACTATAATTCCTCCAGACATCGAAAAGCTTGTAATTTTTGGTGATAACTGTACGGGCCAGAATAAAACCCAAGCCTTAATACGCCTAATGATGGCTCTGGTTGATCTTGGAAGGTTCGAATCGGTCGAGGCATGCTATCCCTTATGAGGCCACTCTTTTATGCCTTGTGATAGGGATTTTGCCATCATAAAAAAGGGTTGAGGAAGCATGAGAGGCTGTACACATTGGATGAGTACATTAATGTTATTAAAACAGCATATAACATACCCGAAAAATTCACTGTCATAGAAAGAACCCATAGTAATGTGAATGATTTTACTGAGTGGGGTATTGTACTTATTGCAAGAAAAATGCTTGAGCGACGCCTCGTAAGGCGAAAACGTGCCAAAAGAACAAAAATTGGAGTTAAAAATTTCCACGTTTAATCATTTCAAGTGCACCAGCTCTAACTCCCGAGTTCTACTTGCAAGAACCTACATTAATGGAATTACGGAGCATAAATTTCGTTTGAGAAACACCGAAATAAATTTAAGATTGCCCACTGAACCAATGACGACCAGAAGAACAATTATGGCAAGCAAAATGGATGACATCGGGAAAACTATGAAATCCATTCCAGAACACCTGCTCTTTTGACAAGAGATCCAAACCTACCAACGAGAATCTACAAGTGACCCTCAAGTAAAATTCATTATTAGCACTGTTTATTATTATTATTTTTTTTTGTTTTTAAATCTGAATTTTAGTTAAAAACGAATAACTTTTTAATTTAATTTATTTTATTTGAGTTTTTAAATTTGAATTTACTTCCAAATAAATAAATTTTGAATTTTATTTGAGTTTTATTGATATTCCTGGCGTTATCATCATTTTTCCCTGAAATTCCGCAAGGTTTATACTGTTTGATGTTAAAAGGGGACTTCTACAAAATTTAAATTTGAATACTTGCCAAAACAAATAATTTTAATATTTTTTGGCACTCGTCAATAGGTTCATTTTTTACTGCGAAATACATTGGAGGTATCTTGGACCCTAATTCGGATGCTGTTTATAGCCCATTGTTTTTTTATCTCTCCTTGTAAAATTTCAAAATTGTCAGAAGTCCCCTTTTAAAAACAAGCGGTTCATATATGCTAACTCTCGCATAAGGCCTGTTGTCTTATTTTCATATCGATCAGTTGTAACTTGCATTTTACGACGTATAATTCTTGCGACAATGCATCACTAACGAGTATGCCTATGTGGTCAGGAGGATAAGTTTGTTTAATCCTTCAAGTGGTTTTGACGAGATATCTCGTCCATCAGGATCTGATCAATTTTGCTAATGACAAGATATCTCGTCGTCAAGATATTTCCGATTTTTTTATTATGACGAGATCAGGACAGTTTTATCTTATGACGAGATATCTCGTCCATCAAGATCTGGTCAGTTTTGCTAATGACGAAATACCTCGTCGAAACAACCACCAGGAGAGTTAAAACATTTTTATTAATACTTTAATCTAAAATGCTCTTATTCCCTACTCTTGCTCGCCAGCTCAGGTGTTGACCTCGTCATGGGACCGTAGTCCAATATTACGAGGTGTTTTCTTCGGATCTTTCTCTCGGGGATTGATCCCGGACCGTCGCCAATAGACCCTTGTGTTGCTTCAATGCGAAAAAATTCAAATGCCTAACCTTCTCAACGTTCCCATAACTTCATCTGGAGCAAGCATTTCTCCCCAACATTCCTTCAGCTCCCTCGGGGGTTGGGGAACTCCCACTTTGGAAGGCAGGTAGTTGAATTTAAGTCACACGGAGCAACACAACGACGCCCACTTTGGGAAACTGGTCTATAGAAATAAAGTACTGCAATATTTATCGCAGGCCCTAAAAATTTCCATACATCAATTTGTATTCATATGGACAATTAGACATTCATTTGAACTTTTCTGTATCATATTCGGCCTCTATCCTTCGCTCGCTCTGTTTGAGCCAATTTATCAACTTTCAGAACGCTGAAATTTGATATTTGAGCGTCATTTGATACTTGGCATGTCGTGTCTTAACTGATACAAGCAAACGTCATCTAAACTGGTACTAGGGCCCGGAACGCATATGTATGTAGGGGGTAGGTCTGGTGATATCACCCTTTGTTTTAGAGGTTTATCTAATTTGCAATTTTGATAACTGGTAATCGAAAATTATTTTTGGTTCTTAAAATTTTGAAATGGTTGATATTGGTATGTTGATATTGACATAAATATTAGCAATGGTTGATATTGGCCGAAACATTTGCACTCAGAGCTCCAGAACCTGAGTGCAAGTTGAAGTTGGATGACGTGTCCTTCATGAAACAAAAATATATATTCTAGTAGTTTTTTCTCAAATGCCCGACTAATCAATTGAACTTTATTGACCATGGCATTGCAAAGACAGATTTGTGAACCACTACGTTACCCTGGTGCACCATGGAGGGTGGGTACACCTCACATTCTTACCTTCTATTCTAGGTCGGATCTTTCCCTTGGGGATTGATACTGGACCGTCGCCAATAGCCCGTTGTGTTGCTCCAGTGCGAGGTTAATTAAAATACCTACCTACCTATCTTCTATTCTAGGCACAACCCGTTTATAGACAAGCCACACATTCGTTCAGGACGGACAAACATCCATGCCTTAATTCACACCAGGAACTTTTAGATCCTGACCACTAGATCGATCGGTTGACAAATTATAGTCATTGTCGACAAAGTATTGGTATTCAAAGTATAAATTACACAAACGTATAGAATGAT
The DNA here is from genome assembly GCA_933210815.1 of Meta bourneti. Lineage (NCBI taxonomy): Eukaryota > Metazoa > Arthropoda > Arachnida > Araneae > Tetragnathidae > Meta > Meta bourneti. Next base: position 89,331,611 of record OW119929.1, read on the forward strand.
CTACTCTTTTCTTTATTACTACAGACACAGTAAAAAGATTGATAACTTTGTTAACCTACAAAACAGACTGCAGGTTGGAGTATAAAAACTTTTCACATTTCCCCTTCCCTAAGACTTCGGTCCCGATACTATAGTACCGGTACGTTCCCCCTATGTGTGGACACTGAAATATAGCCATGCATGCAGGCTCCTCTCTTAGTCTTATAGATTTCTTAGGTTTCCGTGGACAAGAAAAAGAATATGAAGAAAAAATATGCTTGTGCAAATTTCAGTAACTATTTTCAAAATAATGCTTGTTTCCATTTTGCCACTTTTTAAATATATATTATTTTATGAGTGAGTATCCTTTTGGAATATCTGGTATCCGTATCTGTTCTATCTGGGTAAACCTATTCGACCGGTCGAATCTTACCGGCGGGCTGACCTTTTTGGAGGGCCGCTTCGGACCTGCGGGCCTCAGATCATTCTATGCGCTACAATTTATTTATCTCATGTGTGCGGTTTCTAATGGACGGGCTGGTTAAACCTAACCCCGCCGAGAACAACATCTATTTCTCAAATAGCTAATAAAAGCCACACTGACTCAACGCAAATAACACTTGATTCAAACTTCCAGTTTCGTTTTTTTTTGTCCCGTAATTGTCTGCTTTTAACAAGACTTCTATTTTACACGCATCCAATTTTTTTTTAAATTCCTTTCACGGAAAAACACTACAGCAAAAGTTACTGCTGTATGAACTCAGGCTCAAGAGAATCTCAACATCGAGCGAAGTCGATTCTCTAAAAGTTAGCGATAAGATGGATTCTATGCTGCTTCTCAAGAACTTTAAGTACCCTTCCCTTTTTTCCTCGTGAAAGAAGGAAAAAAAGGTTCTTTCAATTAACTGCTCTTTCCCTTAATGACATTTGATGCAACCCTTCCCCGAGGGACGACGAAACCTACTTCAGAACGTCTCCACTTACGCCATTTTTTCCCCGTCCACCTTCTTCTGCAACTAATTAATATTCATAGAAGTTGCCTGCCTGTTTTTCAAGGTCATTGATGCGTTTTTCCCCTTCGCATCCTTCCTCGAAAGAAAACAACTACCAGTTTTGTTGATTGGGAAACGATTCCCCTTTTGCAAAACGCTCCGCTTCGAAATGGAGCTCATTAAAAATGCGAAAAAATTCCAAGATCTATCGTTTCTTAATGTTAAAGAAGAGGAAAATGGCGATTGTGCTGGGCTTTGTTCCGTTGAAAAAAGTGCCCTTTCCTTGACTATTTTTTTCAGTAAAATAATGACTTGTTTTCGCCATTTTTTTCTTCTCCACTTTTGCATAACATGTCATTGACTTATTCGAGATTCCGAACCTCTCTATTGATCTAGAACTATAATAATTCCATACCGGCAATTTATAAAAATGTTATAGCACACGAGAGGTGGGACTCGTTTCTTGTTCTTTTTCCCATTCTCTTCTCAAAAACCCGGATTGCTTTTGCAAAGCACACACCGCGGCCGCGGCAATAAACAAAATTATTGTTTACAAAACGTAATTACGAATGCCTGGCGTTTGAAAGAATGGTACGGGAGCCAAATTCGGCTGTTGGATTCGTATGTGTAATCATAGGCTTCGTAAATTGTTCTTTCTCCTTTGTTGGACCATTCAACCTAACTGAAGAGTCAATGACAGTACATTTCTTTTTCGAGATCTGACCGCATACTGGAAGGCTGGAAGTTTTATGTGGCACGTGGGGCCATTCGAATCCAATTCTCTTTTAAATATTCCTCAGTAATATGACTCGATTTCAACAGAAAACCCCCTTTCTACTTTGAGTTTGAAATTATATTCTTGCAACCCTCCAAGTGGTTTCAACGAGATATCTCGTCCATCGAGATTGACCAATTTTGCTAATGGTATCTCGTCATGAAGATATTGCCATTTTTTTCTAACGACAAGAACAAAATCTGGTCAGTTTTCCTTTCTAATAACGAGATATCGTCCATTAAGATCTGGTCAGTTTTGCTAATGACGAGATAGCTCATCGAGACAACCACCAGGAGGGTTAAAGCGAAAGACATCTCTGTACTTGTGGTTCGGTAGGATCGACCCAAACAGGTAATGAAAATGCAAAATCTTCAAAACAACGACTAATAAATATGAAAAACTTGGAAAAGGTCTTCAATGGCCATTTCGGTGGAGCTAAACATCCACCATCATCAGGACAGAAGTAAGTCAGAAGAGGAAAAGCGAGTTTAAATATTGTTCTATATAGAAAATATTGCTACCACAACTCACTTTTTAACTAAGCCTCTCCAGGCCGCGTGTAAAGGAGAAGCTCTAGAGCCATTCACTAGTGTGTTCGACAACGTTGTTGTTCATTCCTATTGGTCTCGCCGTCAGCTGGACTAAGTCCAAGACATTCGTCCTCAAAGAAATTATTGTCATCAGGATTCTGGTATGGTATTTTAATTAACGTTACACTGGAGCAAAACAACGGGGTTTTGGTGACGGTCCGGGATCAATCCCCAAAAGACCCGAGGACAACACCACATAATTTTGAATCGCGGTCAGATGACGAGGTCACACCTGAGCTGGCACCCCACTCTCCAAACTTCCACACCACGCCAACGAGAGGACATTTGAGGCCACGACAGATTGAACGTGCACCAGCCCCCTTTGTACACGACGGTCTTTGGTTGGATTCGAACTCGCTATCCGTTACTCTTCCAACCAAACTACAGTGGCCCCCGTCAGGATTCTGAAATAAGTCTGAAGGGCTCGTTGGAAAAAATGTTATTACTAGAGGCGTGTTACCCCTTGCACTTAGGACAAACTGAAAAAGATTTTCGACCTTTTAGGAGAATTTCATGCTCCTAAGGTGCCCACTTCGCAATCTTGATAAAGTCGTTTGGGTCCCTCTTTACCTTTTGCAAAACGAAGATAGACCTGGAATATTTCCAGGGTACAATGACAACGTAAAAACACCTAAATGAACTAAACCTCTCGTTAAAACCTCCCAGAGAGCGTTGTTAGCAACAATCTTGCTCGTTCGCCCCTCTCTCATGGAAATGAACCATTCCATCGGTGAAGTATCGGCTAGGCCCAGCATTAAAAATACTGTAACAAAGACCAGAGTATGAGAGGCAGAGTCCTTGTTCCCTGATACGTCACAAAAGAATACGATGATGATGACGATACTCGCAAAAATCCTCCACGTATTAAACCCGTTGTTGAAGATTCCATTTCTTTTTCCCGAGGATTCGAAGGCCCGCTTTTTAATGAATATTTCTCATACTCCTGATAGGAGAGAGGGAAAAAAAGAAGGGGAGGGGCGAAACATAAGAAAAAATAAATAAATAAGTAAAAAGTATATAAAAAAATTGGAAAGGAAAAAATTGCGCTGCCTCCTAGGGCGCAAGTTTCCAGAATAGAATTCTTATTTTTTTTATCTCTTGCAGCCTAGCTCGTTCCGCTACAGATTGAGCGGGAAAAAGCCCTCCCCTCTCCTAATCGATTTTTTTTAAAGGAGAAAACGAAAGAAGAGTTTTAGACCGTGAGGGTGGGGGTGGTGATATTTTTTCCCCACTCTCCTTTTTTCCCCCTTTTTTTATTCTTTTTAATGTAGGTGTATAAGACGAGGAAGGGAACTCCAGTGATCCAAGCTTCCAGAATGCAATTTCTTTTTTCCCTTCCCTCTGCTATTTATTAGTATTTTTTTTTCTTCTGGGGGCCCGGGGGTGGAGAGGGGTTTTGATGTGATGGTAGGGAGCGAGCGAAGAATTGAGGGGACATTTGGGAGGGGGAGGGACTTTTAAAAGGGACCAACTCCGGTTGAACTTTAGTGCAGGGGACAGGAGGTAAATATTTGGACTGGATCTTAAAAGTGAAAACAGCTCCAAAGTTTCTCCGTGGTATTTTCTTCATTATGCACCGTGTTTGCTTTAGAGAGCTCGAGAAAGTGAAAGAAAACCAAGAGCGCGAAACAATCGTGTGATTAGTCTGCTGCTCTTATCTCACTTGGCATAAGTAAGTTAAGCCAAGTCTATTAGACCGTGAGACTTCAGGCCCGCAAGGACCAGCTCAAGATTGTGCAGAAGGTATAAAAGTAGAGTGAGCAAAGATAACTTTTTCTGTGCTCAGGATCATGTGACCAAAACTAGTAGTAACGTGACCCTTAAACTACTTTCGTCGGCCGGGAGGAAACGAGCATTCATTATCTGATTGGTCAACGGGATGAGAGAAGACTCCCATCCATCGATTCATCATTTGATTGGTCCACGGGATGGGAGAAGACTCCCATCCATTGATTCATCATCTGATTGTTCGGCGCGAAATAGTAGCCGATTGGTGATTTCACCATTATTGTCGCCACTCTTTAGAAATGTGCATTCACACATCTATCCTATCATCAGATGGTCTTTCGCCAAACGTGGCGATATGATGCCAAATTGGCCAACCAACTCAATTTTTCACAGAGCGGTAGCGTGACTACTAGTCGACATGCTGATCACACTTTATGAAGCTCCTCCCAATAGCAATGCTCAGTCTACTTATGTTTCACGTCTATAGAATAAACTGGCATGAGAGACAGCAGAGACAGTAGGTGATATGATCAGCTTGAACTGAGTTGCATTTAGAGCCCAGAGGGAAATACTTGCAACCCAATTCGATCTTCATTGGCTTCATTTGTCCACTACGAAACCTAAACAGAGTAATCTGGTCTTCTTGGGCCATAGTACAGAAAAAAGGGTTTGCAGCTTCTGTTAGTCCGGAGAAGTGAGGCATTAATAGGAAGAAGTCTGACATTGCCTCTGCCACGAGTCAAGGAGTTTTCATGCTGTTTGGGCTGGATATGAAAGAAATACTACCAAAAGTCATCCATCCGATCTAATTAACTCTCGTGTTGTAGGAAAAAAATAACCATTTAGCGACACACAAACTACCTATGTGCGGTTTAAAGCACCTTTTGTTTACAGATCAATCTAACTAAAACAAAGTGTTCTGAAGCATCACTTTGTCAATTTAGAGCAGATTTAAATTAATTTTAATCAGAAATTTTTCTGCTTTTAAACCTCCAAGTGGTTTCGACACGATATCTCGTCCAAGATATGATCAATTTTGCTAATTGTGAGATACCTTGTTGAGATAAAACTACTTATTACTCCAAGGGGAAGATGCAAGTAAGAAAAAATAAATTGTCCCTTGCCCAGAACTGGTGATTGATTGGAACAGATTTTTGCACCAAAGCTTGGCCACTACAGGGCAGTTTACGACGCGACAATAAACCACCAGGAGGGTTAAATACTTAAGACTAAAGATAACCAAAATTTAGAGAGAGAGAGCCAGGCTATTAGAACAAGCAAAATCATTCTCAAAAAATTATTATTTACAAATTCATTACCGCTTTTGACAATTGGTGATTCACTCAAATTCCAGAAATCATGCGAGGTTTCCAGTGTAAATAAACAAACCAGACAGAAAACGGAGATTTTACCACCTCTACCCAATATGTTCTCGCATGATACATGTCGTGGTTACGTTAAAATGTACTGTATCATCGTTTTGACAACGTTTGGAATTTTATGTGTTTACCTATCAACTATCATATATCACTCGGAATTCATTCTCTGAAATTTTTATTAGAAACGTGCTGAAATCGTATTCGAAAAGCAAGCCAAGAGGCGTCACTTCCGGAATACGTACAGGAAACAAGTTCCGCCGCTAAACTCCCTCAATCCGACTTGACAGAAACAGTCTCATAAAATTATCATAAAAATATGAAGGAGATTATTTGGATATTCGGTAAGAACAAAGTTGAACTTTAGAAGTCGAGAAAAATACAAAACCCCTGTTTATAAAATTAATGAATGAACTACCAATAGAAATATTGGTACTTTATTTAAAGCGCTATCCTTTAAGCCTTTGGTACCGGTTTAATTAGCCTTGTGCAGCAAAAAAATAGCCGAACAGTGCGTCAAAACAAAGCGTTATTATTGCTGGACGTTAAAATTCTTTCATCCAGTTTCCCTTTCAGAATTCGTGCAAAGTTAAGGAAATGCAAAATTAAGAAGCCCACAACAAATAGTTTAAGTAATTAAAGGAAGAGCCCACTTATTTTAGTGTTTAATAGCTTTAAGAGGAAACTTTTAAAGACCCAGAAGATAATCCTCTAACATGTATCGAATTACCATCCGTCTAATCAATTTATTTCTAAGATTCCACCGTTACTGCCATAGCAACATTGTATGGCAATGGTGCCAACTGTGCGAAAATATTCAAGAGTTCATTTAACATTAAATATTGATTTGTGAAGTGTCCTGGGGTGAACTTTTTGGTTTGCTTTTCACTTGAAAACGGTAGCCCGGTTGGAAGCGGATTAGCAACTGGAGGGTTCGAGTTCGAATCCAGCCAAAGACCGTCGTGTACAGGGGAACTAGTGCACGTTCAATCTGTCCTGACCTCAAATGTCCTCACGTTGGCGGGGTGTGGAGGTTTGGAGAGTGGGGTGCCAGCTCAGGTGTGACCTCGTCATCTGACCGTGATTCGAAATCACGTCGTGTTGTCCTCGAATCTTTCCTTTCAGGTTTGATCCCGGACCGTCGCCAATAGCCCGTTGTGTTGCTCCAGTGCGACATTAATTTAAATATCTAAATACCACTTGAAAACAAAGTGTTGTTGGGGCCGCGGTGGCCCGGTTGGAAGAGTAACGGACTAGCAACCGAAGGGTTGCGAGTTCGAATCCAGCCAAACACCGTCGTGTACAAAGGGGGCTGGTGCACGTTAAATCTGTCGTGGCCTCAAATGTCCTCACGTTGGCGTGGTGTGGAAGTTTGGAGAGTGGGGTGCCAGCTCAGGTGTTGCCTCGTCATCTGACCGTGGTTCAAAATTACGTGGTGTTGTCCTCGGATCTTTCCCTTTGGGATTGATCCCGGACCGTCACCAATAGCCCGTTGTGTTGCTCCAGTGTGACGTTAATTGAAATAAATAAATAAATAAATAAACAAAGTGTTGTTGATATTATGTGGCGTAAGGGCTAGATCTAGCCACGTTGCGCCAAGCGATGTTTTCCCGTTAAGTAAATGGACATGCACACATAATAAAAGCTTTACTGACACAGAAGATAAATACACATATTAGATAAACAGATGAAAACTTTTGTGAAATTAGTGGCAAGATGAAAAACCTTCAAAACAACGACTCATAAAGATTGAAAACAGAAAAGATCGAATGCTATTTCGGAGGAACAAGGCTTCCGCTATCATCAGAACCAAGAAAATCACAAGAAAACCCAGCTTAACTATGTTCTACAAAGATAAAAAAAATTCTAGAACATATTTAACTCGCGTTCTCTTGTGACTTCTGTCCAATGATATTGGGCATCTTGCTCCACCAAAATGGCAGCCAACGATCCTTTCAAAGTTTTGTCTTTATTAGTCGTCGTTTTGAAGGTTTTCAATTTTTTGCATCCAGGGTTGTTACATGAAAACGAAAGGAAGTTGATGGAAAAGAAAACTAAGGGCACTTTTAGTATTAAATAAGAATAAAACAAGGTTTTTAGAGTATCCGTGCATCTTGCATCAGTATATAGCTGAACATTTAGGAAGTTAATTGCAATAACTATCTTTCACTTGCTTTATCTGCAATCTATGTACGGCGAGTCAAATTGAAAACAGGACATCCGAGTGAAATTGGTGAAAGCAGTTATCAACTCGGAATTAGGAATATTTTAGTCTTTTCAGTCTCCAAGGTCTCTGGATTTGTGAATTTGAAACAATGTGTTAAGAGCATTTTCCATCTTTTCAAGGAATCGCGGTTGGAACAGCAACGGATTAGGTAGGTAATTAATTAAAGTCGCACTCTCTCTGGAGCAACACAACAGGCTACTTGCGACGGTCCGGGATCGAGTAACGGATTAGCAATCTCGGTTCAACTCGAGACCATCGTGTAGACGGGGGCTGGTGCACGTTAAATCTGTCGTGACCTTAAGTGTCCCAACGTTGGCATGGTATGGAAGTTTGGAGAGTGAGGTGTCAGCTCAGGTGTGACTTCGTCATCTGACCGTTGGTCAAAATTACGTGTCCTAGAATCTTTCAATTTGGGATTGATCCCGAACCGTCGCTAATAGCCAGTTGTGTTGCTTCCAGTGCGACGTTAATTAATTACCATTTTTTTAAAGAAATTTAAAGAACATATTTTAGCTCATCATCGGGACTCCCTTTTCGGACCAATGGAAAATGTTTCTCAAACTCTTAGAGTCAATAAACTCTGGTTCTCATAAAATATTTGAAAAATATACGGTCTCGCAAAATGGCGAGATATCCCAAGAGATGATTCAGTACACTCCGCCATCACCAATCAATTTGAAAGATTGACTACTCTAAAGAAAGTGCATTTTTAAATTGAACGTTTTTTGGTGTTGCTGGTCTGAAACCGAAATATCGAGATCTCAATGTTTGGATAAGGTGTCACGGTTACCTAAATTTATGTGAGAAAACAATCTTTTTAATGCCTTTTGTTGCAACATACAAGTGTTTTCAATTGGATATTTCAAAGAAAAGTGTAGCCCGGTTGGAAAATTAACGGATTAGCAACAGGAGTTGCAAGTTCGAAACTAGGTCCAGCCCCAAGACCGTCATATACACGGGGGCTGGTGCACGTAAAATATACCGTGGCCTCAAATGTCCTCACGTTGGCGTGGGATGCCACAGCTCAGGTGTTGACCTCGCCATCTGACCGTGGTTCAAAATTACGTGTTGTCCTGGAACTTTCCCTTCGGGATCGATCACCAATAGCGTATTCGTTGTATTGCTCCAGTGTGACGTTAATTAAAATACCTACCTACCTAGTGTTGCTCCAGTGCGACGTTAATTAACTACCTACCAAAGTGAATGAGGCATTTCTACATATAGACGGCGATGCTTCCTGGACGCGAAGTCAGTAGTCTTGTTTTCCGAAAACGATTTCAGCACATCGATAATAAATATTCCAAATTGAAAAATGAGTCGATTGGTTAGCCAATTTTTTAGGTAATCCGGATACGAATCATGCGAGCCATTTGGTCAACAGAAATAAAATATTCGTAGTCTGGTTATTTTTGCACTGAAAATCCTTGTCAGAATGGATTGAATATCGAACGAGATTTAGAAAATTCTTACTCAGAATAAACTTTTCCAAAATTGCCATTTTTCCTAAGTAAATTAAATTTTAATTTGTATTAAAATTTGAACGCTAATTTCATTTCAGCATGTTTCAAATAAGTCAATTTCAAAATGTTTGAATGGGGGTGAATTCAGTGTACGACTAATAATGTACAATGTTCGCTGGCATAGTAAAATGACTGATTGGGCGCATCTTGGAAAAATTAGGACTGATTTGATATAAAATTCAAATTTTTACTTTTATGTTGAAAAATGCATCTTTAAATCCAGTGACTGCATATTGTAGAGCGACTTCTAAGTCAAAATTTTACCATTTTTATTGCATCTCGTTACTAATTATTTCCAATTTCTTCCAAGATTTAAAGGGCCGAGGTAGCCCGATTGGAAAACTAACGGACTTGCAACCAGAGGGTTGAGCTCGAATCCAAAAGGGTCTCGTGCACGTTAAATCTGCCATGCCCCAAATATTCTCATGTTGGCATGGGGTGCCAGCTCAGGTGTGACCTTGTCATCTGATCGTGATTCAAAATTACGTGCCGTCCTCGGATTTTTCCTTCCGGAGGTTGATCCCGACCGTTGCCCAAGATTTAAAGAATAAAAATTTCGGTTAGCATGCAAGAAGTTTGTATTAAATGTCTATCAAATCTATACAAGGCGCTCACTTAGAAAAAATGCACAATATCAAAAGGCCCACGTATTTTTAGATGCATGTCTTCATATTATCTAAATCTAGTTCAAATTCTATGAATCCTTTGCTATGTATTTCTGCAGTATTAAAATTACTACTGAAACCTAACGCAAAATCTTGACCACCTAGAATAATTCTAAAGATAAAAGTTGTGTATAAGATCCGAGGACAACACGTAATTTTGAATCACGGTCAGATGACGAGGTGAGCACCTGTTACCCTTCTCCAAACCATGTCAACAGGACATTAGAGGCCACAACAGATTTAATATGCACCAGACCCCATGTCTTTGGTTGGACAGTTTCGAACTTGCAACCCTCTGGTTAGTCGAACCTCATAAAGACGGAACTCGCTTGATATGAATGACTGATAAAAATACAAGCTAAATTCCAATCCCCAACAAAATGTATATTCAATTAATGTATTAATTCATTCCTTTAATTGGGATTACACTAATCGCCAGTTAAGACGAACAAATTTGTTGAACTTAAGGACTGTATTATTAGAAACATTAAGCAAATCAGAAATTGTAGGTTAATTTGTGGAAGAACGGAACAGACATATTAATTACGGAGGAGTACATGGCAGATTGACTGCTAACCTCCACATCATAATTAATAGAAAGTTTACTGATTATAAAGATGCAATAAGAGAAAAATTACAAGTGACAATGCACTTGAAAAAGGTAAATAATTTGGACAGTAGATAGGATTTAGTAATTGATACAATTGGGAGTCCAATTCACATTCCAATAATGACAGCTAGGCAAATTAGTAATCAAAAAGAGGATGGTAAATAAAGCATGAGCTGTGGATGATTAAGAGTAGAAAAATAAAATAAAGCTAAAATAAAAGTTACTGTTTGGCCTAAAAATTGTTCAGTTTTATGTTAGGCAGTGAAAATTCATCCACTCAATTAAACAGCATTGACCGCAAATATTTTTTAAAAAGAATGTCCCAAAAATCTATTACAGAACTATTTCAAGACAAAAATTGTGTTATCGAAATCTGGGTAATTAAGAATCATCAGTATAATCTTTATGATGAATACCATTTATCTGTGAACCAGAATTGTACAGTAATATAATTGCATTAATATTTTATTTTATTGTTGAAATAATGCCTTTTCTGAATTCAGATAACAAACTACGAATACAATTTTTTTAGTCCGGTAAAATTCGTCTTTCGAAGTTTAACTATTTTCTTTTACTCATAAGTGTAGTGATCATTTAAAATTCGTTAGACATAATTAATTTCGATTAACACAACTGGACTGCTGACAGGTTAAATATGTACCAAGTAAAAAAGTTAATGCAATAAATCCCCATACAGCTTCAGCATGCAAGATTTAACAATATTCATTCAATACAAAGAAAATAGTATTTCAAGGTTCTCTATTATAAATATTAATCAAATACGAAAAAACATTAGTGAATGTAAACTTGAACATTTTAATATTTGGACATGGAAAACATTTTTATTTGACACATCAAACATACAGACAAAACAAGATGGATATAAAATTATTTATTATGCATTTACAAAATGTGAAAAATGAATTCATTAACAATATTAACATACAAATTAAATTGCACCAACACATGGATCTGTGTTTAAAAAGTACACAATTTATCAATATCCCTATCATGAAGGAATAAATAATAACCTTAATTCCAAAATTTTAAAAATAACACATTTCAAATAAATTTTGTTATCTACATTTAAAAGAGCTTGATAGAAACAATTAATATAATCTGATTCGTTTGTTAAATTAATACAACAGAAAATATTTCTAATTACTTTTAAATGTTCAAACTATCTATTTTGACTAATAAACAGACGAGTTTGTATTACTAAAAATACATTTTTGCAAGCAGATGAGTTTTAAGAAAAATTCGAAAACAGAAGTTAATCTCAACTTGGTTGGGTGGTAGTCATTTATTCGATTTGTAACTTTGCATCACAAGTTATTTTTGTGGGGAATTTAGAACGATTTGATCCTATAGGATGTATAGTCGGAATATTAATATCCAAGAACGCGTTTAAAATTGAGCAATATCCATTAACACTTCCGATTTACTATTTTACTGGCATCACAAAATATGAAACAATGAAATAAATAATTGAAGTAGTTACATTGTTCTATAAAGTAATACAAATTCGAAAATTAAGCAAAGTAAGTTGCTTTAACAGTGATGGTAAAATCAAATTCAACTACAGAATATGGATGATTTCAGGTACAAAAAAATTAAATAGAAACAGTGGAGACACAATAATTAATACCTTTTTATTTCCACAATTTTTCAGTTTTTGTAAAACAAGACAATTAACTTGAAATTTTCAACAGGGTCCGCACACTTCTAGGAAAAGCAAATTCTACAAGTTTTCCAGAAGGTATAGCAATTTAATTTAAACTAAAATCGATTCATTGCGAGGCATTTTCCAGATTAAAATTCAAGCTGCATTTAAAATATTCCTAGCCTCAGTCGCACTTTAGCTTCTAATACCTCATTTGTCTTATCTGCCAGAAAGGTAAGAACATCGGCGTTGAGAACTAACTCGATACAAAAGACGGGGAAATGGGTATGCCGTCTTGTTTCTCAGAAAATCATAAAACAAGGAAGTGGAACTAAAAAAAATTAACAGAAAAGTATAGCATTTACTCTACAATCCTCACTAATACACACCACTCATCCTAGTTGTGGCACAACAAAAATCAACACTGGCCTTTCTATAAAGCAATGCTTCCAGTAGCAATTAGCAGGTATCTACATTCATTAAGTCTCACTGGTAAGTAAGCTGGTAGTGAAGAAATTTCTGCTGTGCCATCTAGGAGATAGTTTCAAAACTATTAACAAAATTTCACTACTTTTCTTGCATTACAAATATTCAGAGTGGAAATATAAAAATTCCTTCGAGTACAGCTCACTTTTCCAGTATTCACTTCCCAGGTGTACGGACCCCGTTTCTACATGATCGAAACTCGATAAAATTCGCTGAACCTGAGTATGAAACAGCACCAACAAAGCATGGCAAACTGAATTAAAACTGAGATACCATTCAGATGTAGACCTTGGCAAAATGGTTAACATCACAAGAACTGGAGATCTAACCTGAATTTGTCACTTACAACGCAGCTATATACAAATAAGTCAAATATATTACATATATCTCGACTACTCAGTGCCATGTTATCTCCGCTTCTTATCTCTGGAATGGTGATTTTCCTTCGGACGATCACGTCGCGATTTGTGCGATTTCTCGTGCAGGGAATTAGAATGATGATTGCGCTCGTGAGATCTGGAACGGGATGCTGCATGGTGGTTTTTGTCTGAATGTTTGTTCTTGTAAGATTTCTTGGAAGAGTGGTGAGGTGGAGTATAACTGGGAGACAGGCTGTGCTTTCGCTTGTGGGAAGAGCGATGTTTGGGCTTTTTGGTGCTTCGTGATTTGGATCTCGATCGAGACCTGGATCGGTGGGAGTCTTTGAAACCCCTAGGGGGGGTTTTCTGTTTTCTCTTTGGACTTGAGCTATGGCTTGAGCCACTACCTGAGGAACTGGATTTTATTCTTTTCTTTGATTCAGTACTTTGATACTCGTCTTCCAAAGGCGATAGGCTCCTGCGTTTCCTGTGGTTGACTTCCTTATGAAACCTATTCAAAGAAAAACACATTTAAAGCTTCACCAAGAGAGCAAACATCAATATATTTACTCAACTGCATGAAACATTATTCTTTCTTGTGCAAATCAAAGGCCTAATCAAACACTAGGGTTGGAATTAGTGCTAGGAAATGCTCTAAAAATTTCTCAGCCAAAATGAGTCTACTTTGGTCATGAAAAAAAATAGGTCTGATAAAAAACCTTACCAAGCACAGAAGAAAAAACTCAGATAATTTTGTAACACCTAAAGGGAAAACTTTAATGTGCTTCATTCTCATTACGAGTTATTCTTTTAGCAAGATTTCTTTCACAGATCTTATGCAAAAAATTATCCTAGACAAAAACTTTAGTTTAATTATAAAAAACGAAGTTTGTTTTCATTAATGATTATTAAATATTTTAATTATTTATTTTATATAGGAACCTGTGCAGAATTATATAAGAAAAGGCAATCATACACGAGAGATTTTATTTCCTGACAGAAGAGCATAGTTGAACCAGAGTTGGCTCTTTGAATTGCGGATGCGATAGTTTTACGAATCCTTTCTGAGTTGCTGAGGCCCACTCTAAGCAAATTCTTTGTGTGGTGCATATTCCAAACAGGAAACAAGTGAATCAAACTATCCTAATTATGTGGAGACACCCCCTTAGAATATTTTCATGAACTCAAGAAAATGACTAATTCTGATGAGCATGGGTCTGATAATGTGCTTCTAACTTTGCACTCATACTTTTCTAATTTTCTTTATATTGGTAACAGTTACACTAAAATTGTGTGTATTGTGAGTTAAGCTGTAAGAGTTGATTTGATTTGTACAAAATTATGTTTTCAATTTTGAAATTTCTAACTTATCAAAGAATAAACTTTCAAGAAAATTATAAGTTAAAATCTTTATTGATCGTGATCATATTTTAAGAGTTGGAGGCAGGTTAAATGACTCTGACCTTAGTTATGTTCAAAAACGCCCTGCCTGCTTTACTACTTAACATAAGCTAACAAATATAACTACCTTTCAATAACAAGTATTTTCATGTGAGCACTCAAGCATTGCTATACCAGACAAGTTATGACCAGTGAATGGCAGAAATTTGAATAAAAAGGTTGTACATAATTGTGTTGTTTTGTAATAAACCAATTGCTACCACACAATTCATGAGTGACCTTCCTCAGAAGTTTGCCAAACCTTTACATTTAATCGGTAAATATTTTAATTGACGTAGCACAAGAGCAACACAAAGGACTAGAGCCCGAGTCTGGGATCAAACCCGAAGGGAAAGATCCACAAGGACAACACCATATAATTTTGAATCAGTCAGATAACAAGGTCACACCTGAGCTGGTACATATGCCAATGTGAGGACATTGGAGGCCACAGCAGATTTAATATGCACCAGCCCTCTTTGTATACGAGTCTGTTGGATTCGAACTCACAACCCTCTGGTTGCTTACATTTAATCAGTGTTGACTTCTGAGGTCATTTTAATATTAAATTCAAAACTCAAAGAAAGGGTGTTAAGCAAAATTTAAGATGCAATTTCTGGGTCCTGTCACCCATACAGTACACTTGGAAATATCACTGATTTGACTTTGGGTGACTTTATTGCCACCTTGAAGAGATTTTTTAGAAGGCATGGTAAAAAAAAGCAAAAATTGTGCCAATGCTATGAATTTTATTGGGCTAATTCAGAAATAAAAAGACTGCATATTTAGTAAAACCCACAGGAAAATTTGGGGTTGGTTATTTGGGTAATGGCACAAGGTTCCAAGTAGGACAAAATGCACTAAAAGCATAAATGAAAATTTGGGGAAGCTGGAGTGAAATCCTTTAGGCTACATTTGAAGAGAACACCTAATTACTCCCTTGTCAAGCGAAAGAAATTGTTTCGAAAGTTATGACCCCTGCCCATTTTCTGATACCCATTAAGTTAACATTTGAGTATGAGACAATTGAATTAAATTATAGCTGACTCAGTAGATGGCAGACAACCACAATAATTGTATAAATAAATGTGGAAGCGATGGAAAAGAGATTTAAATAATTTGCATGTGGATGCTTTAAGGAATGTTTTCTATTGAATCTCTTGTATTATTGAAAGACCCAATTCTTTACTTGTAAAAATTGTTGTTACATCAAGACCCAGATTACAAAATTAGAGTAGTTATGGTTTGAACTGCCAATGGTAGTCTTAAGAACAGTTATAAAACTTAATTCTTCCCAAAGGTCAATGTGATAAATAAGGTATTTCATGATAAATGAAAACATGTCTGCTTTGCAGTCTCAGGGAAGAGGCAATGGACAGGGCCCTCTTCTGCTATTTGTGCATCTGCTGAGGATGATCATTATTGGGAAGCAAGAGACCAAATGAGTCTATAAACTTTTGTTCATGTGTAATGTTATTTTTTTTCAGGCTTTTGAAAATTAAAAGAACTTGATAAATTAATGTTTGATTATGTGTTTCTATTGAATTTGTAGCAAAGATTTGCATTTGAGCTCATTTAAAAATGATGTTAAGCATTGATGGTGAAATTCTTTAAATTTAATTTACTTGCAAATTTCAGATTTATTTCATGTGTATGGACTAAGTGAATATTTGTTAATTAGTTTCACGTGTACAATCAATCGATTGCTTTTCAAACATTGTGATGCCACTAAGTTCAGAATTGGTTCATTCCATGCGAAATGAGCAAAAATCAGAAAATTTTAATGAAATTTGCCACAGGGGTTAAGTTTATGCATAAATAACGATATCCATAATATTTTGGTTCAAAATGAAATATTTTGGAAGTTTCAGGCATTTTAAGGACTTGCAACTTTGAAGAGCAGTTGTGAAATTGCTTGATGTTGCATGTTTGAAGATCTTTCTCAAAACCTACTTAACATAGAAAACAATATTTCATATTTTTGTAATCTAAGAATTCTCTTTTTATCTATTTGGAAACAATTTTAATCATATTTAAGCTAACAATTAGTAGTGAAAAATGGAAAATAGTCAATTTTGATAGAATTAAAAAGGTTTCTATTGGCTAATGGAAATCAAATGCATCGCAATGCAAACAGCAAAGGAAAATTATAAAATGGCGATTTTCCACTTAAAATAGGCACACAAAATGAAATGAAGGACAGCTCTGACGAAAACTATATTTTGGAAATTTGGTTTAATGTCTATTGTACAAAAATTCAGGATTGTATTTGAGTCCCAAAGCAACAATAACAAAATTAGTAAAACGCAAAAACACGTTCTTGCCCTTCCAATAAATTGGCGACAAAGTTTCATCCCCAAACGACTATTTGGATGTTCTACGACGAGTTACCATATTCTATCAGTATCGCCCTAACTGGCAATGTTCATTAACTCCAATCATAGCATTTCCTTCCCATTCTATACATATTACTCGTTTCAAATGACAACAATGAAATAGAAACAACGAAACCCCAAATCAACAATGAAGTACTAAATTATTTTTAACTTTGAAGTAAATTTTAAAAGCAGGACATCAAATCAATTAAAAAAGCTTAAACATTAAAAACATTTACTTGATTGTCTTCAAATTCACTTTAAATCTGATAATAAAGGTCTCTTGTTCAATTTCGTAGTTGCTTAAATTGAAAATTTCCTAGTGCTGCTGAATTCTTGAAACCATAACTTATTTCACTAGGGATTGTGATAAATATGGAAAAAAGGATCAGTGAGTTATGTACATTTGGGAGAATCGAGTTTAACAACGATGTTTAAATTTTTATACTCAAAATTACTGTTTACCTGACTAATAATGCTTAATATTTACAAAATGCATTTAATATTAACAAGTAGTAGTATTTAATATTTACGTTGCCAACGGAAAAATGCAAATCGAAGACTTCTCTAACAAAATTAAACTTTCCACCTAATTATTTCACTGATGGAGACTCCTCAGATTAAGCAAGGCTTTAAAAAGAAATTTCGAGTGAAATTTTGCACATGAATCATAATAGCTATATTTCATTCTTATATCGCATTTTCTATATTATCGGAGGTTATAACTCATTGTCAGCTGCGATAAAAAGGTTAAATTTACGCCCAATTAAAAAATTTCCAGAGACAAAACTAATCAAATTACAATTATGAAAATTTCAGGACATATAATAGACATACTGCTCTTTTATGTTGAAAAATTTTGATGTTCTTGGAGCTTTCCCTCACAATGAAATATGCATTTAAAAAAATCGTATTTTCTACAATTTTTACTTTTAAATGTTTTTTTCTTTACAAAGGAGTAGAAATACAATCACAGTGATGGTAATTGCTACAAAGTATTTTGGAGCAAATCTTGGAGCAGGTAAATTAACATTTTGGAGCAGCCAGACTGTCTTTTGGAGCAGTGGAAGATATTTTAATAATGAAACTAATAAAATTCAGGTTTTTAAACATAATTGTAAACTATTACAAAATTCATTTTAAATACTTACTAAAATTGATGAAATAATGAATAAGAAAACATACATAAAAACTTACCAAGTGTTTTCCATTTCCATAAAGTTATGTGCAAGGTAAGAAATAACTATGACATTAACATGACTAATAAACATTTTATTAAACAAAAAAATATTATTTTCTTTTCTTATATTTGTTACATCCCAATTGCGCCTTTCTGTTTTCTTCTAAGGCACATATCGTTTTGGACATTCTCTCTTTACCTTCTTTAAAAAGAATCTGTCCGCATTCAACAGCACTCGTATCTTTGTCTGCAATACCTTGTGAAATCTTGGTTTCAGCATGATTTAATAGTTTTTGAGAAAGTTCAAGTTCCTTTTGCAATTCAATTTGTTTCGACTTTAATTTTAAATCTTCCTCATTATGGCAAATATTTTCTACTTTTCTCTTTTTTTGTTCTGATGTTAACAGCAATCTGTCATGATACCGCCTCCAGGAATTTCGAACTGATTTAATCAAAGCCGTAGTAACTTGAAAGTTCTTTATGCTTTCTGTATTAGTAAAATGTGACTTAATTTGCCTTATACCATTTATACTGTATACAGTCAGATTACTCCTATTTTCCAACATGTGATTGTTCTCACTGAAGCCTCTTTCTACGTCAGAGTTTCCATGAGCTAAACTTAAAGAGACTTGACAAAAATAGGCAAAATCTCAAACTTAAACTTGCCAGATGATTCTCTTATATTAAATATATTCCTCCAATAATGGTCTATACGACTATATATTGAAACTTCTGGAAAATGAAAACTATCAATGGTTTCACATTGATATTTGATCCATTCATCTGATAGAGCAGATCCTTCACTTGGCTTTACAATAAATGGAAAAGATGCTGCTAAAAACTTCAGAGAGCTTAAAGATTTTTCTTCAGTTCGCTTCATGGGATGAAGGCAAGAGAGATGTCTTAACAAATTATTTTCAAAAGGGAGTTTTTTAATTAGATAACTTGTGCATATTTTATAAAACAAACGAGTACCTAAATTTATATCTTTCTTTTCTGCGTCAGAAAATTTAGATAATTCTTCAAGGTGTCGAACCCAATTTCAACATTTTTCAACCAGTTTTTTCCATTTTCAATTTCAATAGACTTAAGTAAATATCCATCTACATTTTGAAATGCAGACATCTTCAGAAAACGTCCCATTACTTTTTTTTACAAGAGAAGTTAATTCTTCATGCAAACGATGAATTAATGGCTTATCATTTTGGAAAGTTTTCAGGAATTGTCCAAACAGATCAGAAGCATTTTTCAAAAATATTGCTTTCACTAAAAGTAATTTATCATGGATAAAAGCCTCCTTTATTCTTCTTAACCTAATGCCTTCATTTCTACATTTAATTTCTTTCGAAAAAAATGTTTTAAGACATTCAAACTGTTCAATAAATCTTCCTAGTGAAATCTGCAGGGTAAGCCATCTATTGTCAACATGGCGCAAAACATGGTTGGGCAAACCAAGTTCAATCTGTAAATTCAAAAGTTCTGATGATTGCATAGCAGACCTTTTAAAAAAATAATATATATCTATTATTAATTCCTCAATCTCTTTTCCAAATGCAGACAACCCCTTACAATGTGTAGTGGACAAGTTGAAACATCCACTATTTGTGGATAATTTTGTTTCAGCATTCGATGAACGCTTTTCATTACTGCTGGACCATCAGTATAAACACACAAAAGTTTTTGTGATGGCAGAGGACTCAGTGACTCACAAATATGTTTTCAGCAGTACTTCTACCAATAAAAAAAGATTCTAAATGATTAGTTTGAACCTCTTGGTGAGTTTTACTAAAATAACGTATTAAAATATCTAACTGCTGAGTACGTTTCGCAGGCACTGGTGTTTCATCTATCATAATGGTAAAAAAGCAATTTGAATTAATGATATCATCAACTAATTTATTTTTTAAATAAGGACCTATCCCATCAGATATAAAATAAGATATCTTGTTTCGACTATAGCTTAATTCTTTTGCAATTTGTGAGTCTGGAAACATACGGGGAAATAATTCATTAGCACTTTCACAAAAACTATATGGTATATCGTGTTTTGCAACAGTAATAGCAAACAAGGTTTCAGATGTAGTGACCAAATCAGCACGAGAACAAGCTGGAGGATATCCGTTTTCAAAAGTAAGGCGTAACTGGGAAGATGCCTTTAGTTTCCCACTTCCATCTCTTCTCTTAAGACAAATTTTTTTATGTTTGTCAGCACTTGCATGCCTTTTTACTGCCGATATGCCATGATGCTTGCAATTTATCACAATGTTACAAAATGTGCAGATAGCTTCTTCTAGCTTTTTCCCAGGCAAACACCACATAGATATAATATCTCCATTGCAATCTGTTTCTGACAGCACATTTGGGTTAAATTTGGTACTTCTCCCTGAAAAGTACGTACCTGAAAAGACCTGGTAGCGGTAACCAATCATAGAACGCAATACATCGGAATTTCGTTAAAAGAAGCGCTCTTTCCTTCCGAAAAACCAAGCTTTTGCATAGGGTTGCCATAAAGCTGGATCAAAACTGCAAGGTTACCATGTTCGACATCTCCGACCTCAAGAGTGAATTTTATTATTACTCGAACGCGATTTGGAGCAGCTCTGGCGCAATCTTAGCAAAAACGGGAGTTTGGAGCAGTCTGGAGCAAGCAATACGCTATGGAGCATGCTGGCGCAATTGGAGCAGAATTACCATCACTGCAATCACCAAATTCCACCACTCTATCTGTTAGGAAAGGCTCTTCTCATTAAGAATAATTTTTAATATTGTCTTTCCATTTCTAGAGATACCAGGGCAATTTGTAATTTGTAGCAAATTGGTAAAATTTCCATTTTCATCGACCCCTCAGATTCAGCAATGACTGCCATTAAATTATATTCTGACGTTTCCGAAGAGACCCTTTTCTGAAGAATGCAACGATATAAAAAATTTTAAACTTGTGTCAACTTATTGAAATATAGGATCACAAACAGGCCACTTTTAGTGCCAGAAAATCTAAACTTGTGACCTTGAACTTAAAATGTCAATAATTAACAAAATTTAAATTTCTGAAACCTAATATTTTGCAATTCGTCATTACTATGTGACCTATTTAAAAACTGATTTTCATTAAAATCGGTGATGTCAGCCAGAGCCGATTTGCTCATTTTGCATGGAATGACCCAATTATCTAAGGAAGGTGCACGCCACAGAAAAATTACTCCCTGAGAAGAGTGTAGGAAGAGGGCTACCTGAATGTCAGCTGTGTAATGTGCATGAGAATAAATTCAGCTTTTAGTTAAGCTGCTATTATTTAGCGTAAAGGCAACAGAAGGTACAGGGCCCTTAGGGGGAAATTGATCAGTATGTTTTTGGTTGGTATGTATGTCTCAAAATCACCAATTATAAGAACATGCAAGTCAGCAATTTCTGAACAATCAAAACATTGATTTGTGTTAAAACTTACACCAAAACACTTACACCTGCCAAAATCAAGCCTCCCAAATTGGATATGGTTGACTCTGGAAATTACACTGGTGTACATTTCCTCCCAATTGTGCACAAGTTTTTATGGCATGAAACATTGAAACACTTCACTGGTTTGTAGCTATACGTTAATTTTTTGCTAAATAAGGTCAAATTAAACCAGGACCAATCGCTTAAAGTGGATTCTGAAACATCTATGCCCAGACAGATTTAAACCCAGAGAGAGAACCAAGTGCTAATTACTTGGCTACTAGACTGGAAAACCTGACAGGTGGTCAGCCACCTTCTCTTCTGTGATCGACTGTTTTTTAAACAGATCTAGAATATGAACTTGCAGAAAGAAATAACAATTTTACATTTAGCATATTTAGTAAGCTAATTGGCCCCTTCCCCAAGTCTCCAACGCTTCACTGAAATTGAAAACCTCTTCAATATATGCAATGCTAGTGAAAAAGGTATTAGTAGGACCCAAATTTCGTTAATATGCCTAAATATTTGGTAGAATTTTTATAGCATAAGGGGCCAGACCTGGAAATGTAATGTTTTCCCAAGTAAATGGATGAAGGAAAGTTTTTTAGTGACACAGAAGAAGGAAATACGTGTCACAGGGTAGTTGCAGGTACCAAACTCAATTACAAGACAGAAATTATGTTTGCAGCCTCCTTACTCTATAAATATAATTTTAGGTTACTTTTTAGTTTTTTTATTACTAGTTCATTTTTTTGGAATTTTTAATTGCTAGGTCATTTAAAAAAATTATTTTCAGGGCATTTTTGAAAAAATTTCAAGCCTTTAGCATGTCATGTGCACAAAAATTTTGTTGAAGCCTTCCTCAAGTTAACCTTTCATCTGTGATTATGTTTTTCACCTACACTTACAATAGTAAGTAATAGTAATAAAAACTTTTGGATCCCAAGTTATTGAATGAAATGTTAAATGCCAAAACTTAACTTTACTCATATTTTTATGCTCATGTTTTAGGTAAAAAAAACCATACCTTGGTTATTAGTTAAGGTAATATTGTTTCAGACATTTTAGCAGTGTTTGTTTTTAAGTGCTTTGATATGAAATTATCAAGTGCTGAAAGATAACACAAAAAAAAACAAATTTAGTTTCAGTTTTACTAAAAACATACTTAGGGCTGATTTCATTATGCTTGTCATTTCTATCTTTCCTTCCATCACTACCCGGAGATTTTGTTCCATTCCTTGGTGAACCTATGAATAAAATATAATTAAGAAAACATATTTCATAAGAAATTTCAGAAGTTATGATATTGTAACGAATCCTTGACGAATTGTAAGACAATCCTTGTCTTGTAATGAATAAAAAAATGGCAAATACATCATTATTTTAATTCATCTTAGCAGACCTGTGCACGGCATCTACGATTAACTTTCTCAATTGCTTATATCTAATAATGGCTGTTTTAATACATTTCATCTTAATTAAATCCATTTATAATGAATACAGCTTTCATATCTCCAAATAAAATAAATTTAAAAAACATAACAGCATTTTGTTTACTTTTCTGGTGTTAATTCTTATTTGCCATAAAATGCATGGCAAAAAATATACATGTTACCACAATTAGATCTTGACTGTCAATTTCATCCCATTCCCTTCTTCAAAAGCAATTCAGTAATTTTTGACACTAAACCTATTTCTACTAATGTTTTCATTTCCGCACTGATTTTTACTAAATTTCTCATTGCCTTGTTATCAGACTGCTAAAGAACAGGCTGTAAAAGCTCTCACATAGATTTCAGCAAAATTACGCAACTCTGAACTCAAGCTAAGTATCTTCTGCGGAAAATTGGAGAATTAATCTTTTAGTGGTTGAATTTATGTTTATAATAATTTGCCTATGTACAAATAATGCTGATTTGTGCCATACACATTAGTGAAATAAATAGAATATACAATTATTTATCAGCACACAATTTTTCAGATTTAACAATAAGAACTGCTGATATTTGGTACTTACACATCCAAGTTTTTCTACATATAACCTAAGCCAAACTATACTATGGTAACAAATAAATCCCAAGTACAAAAAACAATTTCTTTAGTTTTCTCCATACAAGGACTAACATATGCCACAATAAATAAAATGAAAGAACATTTAATAAAAACCAGACATGTACCGATTTCATTCATTCATTAACACTAACGAATTCATTAACACTATTTATAACGACTTTAGTTTCAGAATTCGGCATTCTTAGTGCCAGAGGGTTTTTATGACAACCATTGATTTCCGTTTTTCTTTTATGGTTACCATGGCCTGGTGCCAAAACTTCGAAATTGGTGTCACTTGAAAAATTTCACCTTAAAAAAAGAATGGAAAATACTATTTCCATTCCGAAGACTTACGGAACAGAAATCCAAATTTGGCATCATTTGAAAATTCCTCACATTGAAAAGAAAAATCCAGAAGATATTTTTCTGTCTGGAAGAGTTGGCAGATATGCGACATTAGTAAGGGCCAATTTTTAAGTGTGGCAAAAAATATTTTTCTGCCCAAATAGTGTATTTGTTATTTAGGCATTTAATTATTGTTCATATAAATTTTGAAGATTATGGAAAATGCATGTAAACTACAAAGAAAGCAAAATCATTACCTGGCTGGGAAGGAGAGGAATTGGCCTGATTATTTGCATTTAAAATTCCCTTTGCTTTGGCCTTGGCTTCCTGGTGGGTTTTCTTAAGTTCTTCAACCAGTTTTTCCAATTTTTCGGGATCACACTGAACAGGAAAAGACAATTATGAAAACGAAGCAGCAAATTTATATATTACAGGTAATTGAATTTAAACAAAACAAACACTTCCATGCAATTAGGGTTTAATTACCTTCTTTCTGGTATACAGTGACAGGATGGAAATGCTGATATCATTGATATCTTGCTCAGATACATTGAATACTAGAAACCAAGATGGCTTATTTGGCAAGGGAATCTGTAACAGGGAACAAACTCTTAGAAACAAAGGGAAAAGACAATAAACCTTTAAAAATGTAGATAGTAGAATGTCAGTTGCACACACACATATTAGCTTACCTGCAATAATCTTGAACTCAAGTTAATGCATGCACAAGCAATTGTCTCAGGAGCATGCTTAACAAACACTTCAGTACGGAGACTGTCATTCATGTAATTCCTGAAAGAGCATCAGAATATAAATCATAAAAAGTTCCAAAATTTTATTTCAAGGTTCCCAAGCATTAAATTAAACTTATTTTACATTCAAAATAGTAACAATAACTATTATTTTCAAAATTTGGCACAAGTAGCAAATGCTACATTACATTTTACTAGTCTTCTGTAGAAAACTACCTAAATTTTCTAATGAGTACAAAGAAACTTACCAAGCAGTCTGCATTAACTTTTTATCCTTAACCTTCAAAACTTCCAACAGAGTCACAATGATCTGCAATAGGCATGAACTACTTATAAACAATGTTTAATGGACCTAATGCAGAAATTTGGCTGCTGCAGACTTCAGACTAAATTTTCGGATTGGGGAAAAGACCTGATTGTTAAAGGGACTGAAACATTTGAGAAATTCCTCCAAGATTGATTAAAAAAATAATAATAAATAAAAAATTCTTAAGAAATCAAACAAGTTTCTGACAGTAAAATTATTTTCATATAAATGTAAATGATAACAAAAGTACACCATAACACCAGATGCAATATATTTACTACACAGTAAAGACAAACTTGGTGAAAGAGCTGTACCTGTTATTGTCACTGCCAAAACAGCATCAGTCCTTGTAGCTAAAATTTGGTAAATCTGTTCACATGGCAGTCCATATACTCTGTAGCTAAAATTTGGCATGGAAGCCTGTCAATGGATATCAAAATAATTTATATCTATTATGATCAAGGCACATACAACACAACAGCCTATGTCTTTGCCTCAAAGATTAAATATATATGCAAGTAAATGAATTATTAGACTTGGAATTCAAAAATATCAAGATTCCAAATGGAATGAATTATGGTTGGAAATAAAAGGGCCATACAGCAAAATTAGTGGCAATGCTTTATTAGATTGCACTTTAAATATAATTCAGATTTTGTAAAGCATCATTCTGTTAGATGACATCACTAATGCTTAAAAGAATTCAAATCATATAAGAGTAAAATATCATTCGATGAATACAAATATTTTTTGTTTGTAGCTGTCTGTTCTTTGAAAAACCAAAGAATGTCACTGTTTCAATTCAAATTGAAGGGGTGCTAAGTGGCGTTTTAAAGCACCTTTAGCATACATTTCAAGAGTATGTAACACATGTTATGGGGTAGATTTAACATAGGTCGGAAGATTCAAGTTAATTCCATCATAAAAAAATATTGCCGATATTATTAAATATTTATCATACAAACAGCAACTATGCTAAATTACCACTTTTTAATTAATAAAAACCAGTCTAAAATTTAAATTGTCCAAGTATAAAGAATGAGGCACAATGATCAAAATGTTCCTTCGCCTTGAAAATTCAAGAAATAAAGGCACCTCTGCTAATCATTCATCTGGATAAGACAAATAATTGCAAGTTCAGCTTCACTATTATAAATTTTTTTAATGGGGAAGTGATACTTTTGTTTCAATGTCAAAATCTGTCTAACAATTTCAGGACATTTTTAATAAACCTATTTCAGACATATTGCCTCAATTACTGGTAAAAACCAAATAACATGGGCAGTAGTAGATTGTCAAAACTTGATATTGAATGCTTTTAAAGGGTTTATCAGCTTTGCCAAAAGAAACCTTATTTATGGCTTATTATGATTCGGTGTTATTATCGAAAACATTCTTTTTGGTAGGTCATCTGGGATTTTATGGCACAAGATCCAATAATGGAAAAACATTCTTTAGGTAGCAGGAAAAAATATTCACTGTAGCAAAATTGGGATGTTACAGTGATACCTAACACATCTTGCAATTTAAAACATTCATATTAAGATTAATTAATATTTGAATATTTGCCTTTATTGAGCATGTGGCAATTGACAAATATATATATTATCTGAAATGCAGCTTCAATAAAAAAAATCAAAGGTTAACACCTATACCTTGTTACAAAGTGATGAAAATATAGATGTAACTTATCACACTCAGAAACTACTTGAATTGAATGAAAATTCTGTATCCTTTCAGATAGTTAACCGATTTTTAAAATTACAACCATTTTTTTTTACAATTTTCATTTAAAAAAGTTGATGCAATGAAATCTTAAAATTAAACACTATTTGATTTAAAATGGTTGGCTTTTGTAATAGTGCAAGAGCTCAGTGGGTAAACCCACTGCAGCCCCGATTTAAAATGAATTTCATAATTTATTAAAACTAATTTTCACTGTAGAAGCCATCTCTAAATTTTAATTAATTTAATACTATAACTATCAGGTGACTAAAATAGCGTTATAAGACATGAAAACATTGCAGGTGGTCACTTACTTCTGAGTATCATGTAGTAAATTGCAACTGCTTCAGAACCTTTTTGTTTCGAGCAGTACTCCCTTCTGCGAGTCCCATGCTTAAAGTGTCATAGCAAGAACATGAGGGTACAAATAGCATCAGCAAGTCTTCCAATCCAAAAATAAGAAGTTTAACTACAGAAAAGGCAAATCTTATTAAACCTCAATAATTATGAGTTGACCAATCTCTAAAATCAATCATCAATGACATGCTAAAAATGGCTGTCTTGAAAAATAGAAGGTACCTTACACTGTGAGAAGATTGCTTGCTTTTCATATGGTAGCCCTATAAAATTGAGGTCCAGATCAATACAAGAAGTTTATGAGTGTGTTAAGTGCTTTACAAAATTAAAACAATGCATAAAATATACCTTTTAAAAGAGAATAAGAAACTGCAGTAGAATATTGGTAGCAGCTACTCGGGAATCAAGAGCCACATTTCAATATATAGATGAAAGAAGACTTGGTCTAACATCCTTTCTGATAGAAGAGATGTATGTTAGTAAATTCAATTATTATATTGATAGTTATGATTTAGCAACAATGCACAGATGTGAGGAAATCAGATTTCAAAACAAAGCGCACTTTTTTCAATGGTGTAATACTGACTTTTCAAAATTTTAAAATATTAGAAATTATTTAGTTACCAAGTACAGGAAATTAACAATTACTTCAGAGCCATGTCAACCAATGTAGAGGCACTAGGCTGACGCAGTGGAGGCTAGTATGTATTTCATGAATTGATTCATTGTCGGATTCATTTTCATGGTGCAAGGTTGGTATTTCATGAAAGTTGATACATTTTGTTCAAAAATAAAAAATCATTTACATTCTGCTTGCAATTTCAATGTTGATATGGCTATTCATAAGTTTATACCCAGCATTAACTTCAGCAGTGTTACATTGATGTTTTCCAATTCCATCATAAAACCAGTATTTTCATTTTATGCTTTTACTGGTTATTTTTACTACCTTCAACTGTTGTTCCTATAATCAAACTGCTCTCTAGTTAAAGTTCTCTTTTTAAATGCTTAAGTGTAAAACAAAATCCTTATAGAGATGAAAACCAACGAAGACAAAATTTTGAGAATACAGTAAAACCTTGACAAATCGACACTCTGGACAAGTTGTCAATTTTCTCCAGGTCTGTCTAGCTTTTATAGATGACAATGTAATTAAACCATTGTTTACTCTTTGCAAATTCAAACGCTAACCTGGATAACTTGTTATAAGATCTTTCCGGGGACATGTAAGGAAGGGCTGTCTGACGATACAAAATGAAGTCAAAAATGAGAATTGAGATTTTTAAAATCGCAAATGAAAGTGGATGTACTATTCCCGACTTAAATGACAACGTAGATATCGATAACAATGTTGTAGTGTGCTCTCAAGAGATGATATAAGATTTTAAACTGCTGAATTTTTAGATGAAGAGTGAAATTGCAAGCAAGGAAATTCTTTCAATGAAGGAATTTTCAATGAAGGTTATTAAAACCTAAGAAACAATTAGAAATTAACTTAGGTCAGTTGCAGGTACTGAATTTAGAAGGTTATGAATACTGTGATAAATTAACAATTGTTACAGTAATGTATACCAAGTACATTCTGTGGTTTCTGATTAAGTTGGCAACATTTCTAGGCCCCTTGAACGACTTATTGAGGTTTTACTGTATATACAAGTTATATAGCCTAAAATAGAATGTTTCATTAGCTACCTCTAGTCATGTTACCTTAAGAATAAATGACCAATCCGTTGCAAAGAGAATTTTCTCTTTAATGTTACAAAAATACAAGTATAAATGAACATAAAATTCAACAAAATAGAACAGGCAAAGCAATAGTTACAATACATCTCAATACCTGGTGTTATGGGTACTTTATAGAAAACATAAAATATAATTATAACCATTACAAATTTTGTTACCTTACATACAAAAGTGATTTTAACAAATCAGAAACTGTTGATTTACTAACAAAAAAGTTTTAAGCATAAGAAAAGGTAATCCTCAGCTTATTCTAAATTTTTTGAAGATCAAGACATTAAGATCCTGAAACATGGGAGAACATAGAATGAATATCACATAACATAGAAAATAACAAGTAGAATAAGGAATAAAAAATAAAGTTGGTGAATTTTTTTAAATGTTGTAAAGAAATGCAACATTTTTTACTTAACATTAAATTCATTTGAATAGAACCACAAGAGAAAGAAAATGCATCATGGACATTAAACAGATTCTTTACTTGTACAAACCTTTCCTAACGGCCAAAGTACACATTTCTTCTATATTTAAAGAGAAACAATAAAATCTGGTAATGCTTTACCAGAGAAATCAATTTTACTATTATTGGATGATATAAAATCAACGAAAACCTATAACATTTTCCAACAAAAGGGCTAAGTTTTTGTGTAGCAAATGCCTTGATCAGAGCAATGGAAGGTGCGATTACTAGACATTACCTTGCAATCCTATCACAAATCAACAATTGTTAAAGTTAATTATAATAAATATTTAAATATATGTGAATAAAAATTAACTGGTAAGAAAAATAATGAATTACACTACAGTATTCTACATAATTTAGATAAAAAAACTAAAGAGGAATTTCTCAAAGATCGATTGATAATTCAAAGCAAATTTATTTTCATAGAACTGAAATAATAAGAGAAGTGTTAATACAACAGCCAAATCTTCTACATTATAAAAACTTGGAATTTTAAAAATGTTACAGGTTAATTTTAGTATCAAAAATAATTTCTAGATAACTATTTAATGTATATATTATACACATAAACTTTGTTACCAACAAGTGTGTAGAATCCTTAATTCAACAATTTACATTTATCACTTGGGCATAAAATATTAATTCATTAATTTAAAACATAAGAGCTTCGGTATAAATGATAAAAAAATAGTTTTAATTGAGATTCATTTTGGCTATCCTTGATGTGAACTATTTTATTATAAAATTGATTTTTAGTTCAATTCAACTGAAAAATTAAATAAAAACATGATTTAAAGCCATATACTCCAATTAAATACTAAACATCAAATGTGTCCCATGTAAATAAAGAACAAAAGCTGTTTTGTATACAACCACGTCTAATGAAGTCACTCAAAATCAAACAATATTTATGATTATTTAGCACATTTCCATGCATTTTATCAATATTAATTTCTCATGATTTAAACACAGCAGCCTGTAAAAAAGAATATTGATTTTCACATTATGCAATGAAATATAAAAAAATTTCAATAAAATAGGAAATTTACAGAATTATATAAAAGGTATTAAATGCCAACACCTTTTTTATTTCAATTATACTTACCAGAATACATAATTACAATTGCATTTGGCTTAAAATGTTGTGATGAACTAAGATATTAAAACTTTTCTTACAATGACTAACTTAGCAACAAGAGATATATCAAGATCATTTCAGCACAATCAAGTAGTTAAGCATAAAATGATCTAAATACATTACATAACTCTCCTACACCAATTTATTATTTATACTTAAATTCTTTCTGAAAACCAACCAATACTGAACTTTAAATAAAATTAACACAAGGACCAACGTTTTCTAAAATGGCAAATCAGCCCAATAAAACTTCCGATTCCTTTAAATTTTTTTCATCTTGTTTAGAATATGAATATTTTTCAGCTCTGTTTTAAATTAATAATCTGTTTATTTCATAATAATAAATAAAATAAAATTTTAAAAATTTAACAAGAGATTAAGATGAATTAACATAACAGCATAAAAAGCAAATACAAATGTTTTACATCAAACTGCTTGATTGGCAAATTTCTAATGGCTACACCAAAGGGCATATAATATATATAGCCTCTAGTTTTATCAATTCATTAATATAAGCAGCTATACTAATAGATTGGTACTATTGAAATTCACTCACAAAATGATAGTTGCTAAAAGTTTTAAAAAATTTAAGACGATGAAAGCCATCATGTCTTCAAATGAACAAAATCAAGAGGGACATCAGAAGAAGCTATATATCTTTGTCAAAGACGTAGAAAAAGCTAAATCTAAAATTAGCTGCAGTGAAAGACCTAGCACAACAGGATGTGCCCAAAAAGTCATTTCTCCAATAGCACATCATGTGCATCCTACTTTAGGCATCTCACTCACAAACCAGTTTCTAGGATACAGCAGCTATTGCACAACTTAAAGTAGAACTGAATATATATATTTCTATACATAAGCATATATCAACAAATGATTATTTACAATTGAACATAAGCTGTAATTTTGCATGCACAGAAGTAATAAAATCGAAGTTTTAAGTGATCATGCACAAAGTTTTTTAAGAATTTGCAATGAATTATGCAAGTTCTTCAAGCTGTTATCCGAATACTATAATTAAAATTCCCTTTTCAATAAATGCTGGAATCAAAAAATACTTGTAATAAACTGTATATTTTGTTATGGAAGATATCAAATAAGTAGCACGCAACCCAAACCACTTTACGTATACAGTCGAACCTCTTGGGATCAAATTATGAGCGATCTAGGCGAATGTGTCAACATGAGACGTTAAAACGCCTAACTTGTATTCATTCGAAATTGATCTAAACAATTCACACTTTGGTTGTTACACTTTTCAGCATGAATAGATAATCTGTGTCCTTATAGAATAGAAAAGTACAAAACAGTCCTACCTTTTCCCTTTCTAATATTTACCTACCTTCTATTAGGAGTTTAACAAAGGTTTAATGAAAAATTCCCCATTAGTAAAGGAAGGTTCGACTGTATTTGTTGATTGCATGGTGGTGCTGTTTAGATGGGCAAAGTGAAATGAAAAACAAACCAGGAACTAACAACCTACTTACTTTCATTGAGATATATTCTTTTAACTATCTCTATATTTCTACTTATTTAATTCCTGCCAGACTCAACTTTAAATAAGACTTCAGATTCAAACAGGTAATTCTAGAACAGAAAGTGTTAGCAACTAAAAATTAGCAGTATGCATTTCACTAATATTGTAGATTGATGTTCTGCAACTCGCTTTTAAGTAGCATCTTTTTCACCCATCTCCAAGCAAATATGGATTAGTTTCTGGCTATCGCTCTGCAGGATTGGAACAGCACCTCAGAGTGGATTACGAACCACTACGATTAGTCAGCATTCAAAACCAGGGCCTGAGCATGTTTCTAGAGGCCAAATTGCAGAATGGAAATCAAAGCTTTTCAGTCCATCCCTCAAATTACAGAATTTACCCTATTTTACAGCATATCTATCCCTCTTCAATATTTGCACCCACCTTAATGTTTCATTTCAATTCACTTTGTGGACATGAAACTTATTTCATGCTAAAATTCTTCAAACTTACGCCATTATACTAAAATGTTTATCTGTACAGAGTACCAACAGCAAGAGCAGTATTTAATAACTTCTGGAATTAAGAGTATACACTCATAAAAATAAGATCTCATCACAGATAAAAGTTTACTTTTGGGATAAATATGCTGTTACTTGAGGTGTAAACAGGACCTGCCTTAAAATAAAATTAGAAGTGTTATATATATATATATATATAGAAATATTATTCATAAGCTAGAACACGGAGGACGTTTCTGAAGACAATCAGATCTCCTGATGAGTCAGTGCAGAACGTTCGTATAGACTGTTGTCTTCATCCAACGGTCCTGCAGAATAAATAACAATAGCAATCAGCACGTTTCTTAACATTGATACTACTGGCCTTACTAGACACATTAGGAAATTTTAATAACTTGAAAACCCAGAGTGTTGTTTCCATGAGATAAAAAATTGTTTAATTACATACCAGACAACTGAATCTTCATGTAGAAATTAATTTTCTTCATTATAGCTGCTATGGATGCTTAGAGATGTTAATTGCATGTTAACTGATCATATGCTTCTTTTACACATTTAAATTTAGAAGTTCAACCCCACTAAATTTTTTACATTGTGGGATAACCTCAACACTGAAGATAAGTCTAACATATTAGCAAAAAAGAGCAATTATACAAACATTTCACATACACACACATGTAGATAAAAAAATAATAAAATAGTACTCAAGGATAGCCATTAAATCACTTAAAAAAATTACGAAATTTTTGATACAAGTGAAATAAAACAAAATCTAACTTTCTAATCGGTTACAAATTTTTTTTTTTTGAAGTAGTAGAAAGTTATCAACATACCTTATGAGGATGCTTGACATGAACACAGAAACCAAGTTCTTTCAGAACTCTCCTTTCAGCCTTAATTACTTGATTTTTCAAATTAATATAATTTTGATCCAGTATAAGTGGCTGGATAGTTCTAAAAACATAGCAAGAATTAATAAAGTAAAAAACTATTCATATATAAAACTTAATCACCATGTCCCCATTCTTAACTTCTGAAATTTAGACATTTCGTTCAATGACAAGAGTTGTCAATTTCATAAAGCTGAAGTTTTATAATGCAGCTTTTAATTTGAGGTCTTTTCAACAAAATAGCTTGGAACTAATTTTTTTTTAATGTACTACCTTTCATTCATGGAAATGTTTGATAAATTGTGAAATTACTGAAAATTAACAAACATTTCATCAGGTTGGTTCGTGATATTTTATACTGTGATCTACATTTTTCACATTAATTTTATATAACTGCTAAATTCTTCACAAGACTCCTCAAGGTTAAGTGCAATTTTTCAGATCAAGTGGCAATTTTGATACAAAAACAGGGAATCTAGATGAATAGAATGCTTTTCATGTAAAATTTTCACTGACAAAATTCACACAACTAAAAATGATACTTCACACAAAAATGATTTGATGAATTAAAACTTCCATTTCTAAAAACTGAAAAATTCCTAAAAGGGCGACAGAATACCAGATTATCCAAATATTACAAAAATAAATTAGACAGCAAACATAGGCATAACAAGTAATTCTTGTGTAGAAGAAAAATATAAAACAAACGGAAACTTAGTATAATACTAGTCTTATCTGTTCAATTAATTAGTACTATGGATAATTTTGGGCAGAAATACAAAAATTAAACAAAAGATTACTCACTTTCCGCCTCTGACTTGCTTTATGTGATGAAATACATTCACAACATCTCTTATTCTACGAGGAGCTTCTTCAATTTTAGATGCTAAAGTGATACATGCCATAGCAACCACCTATAAAATGTCAAGAGTATGTACAATGATCACGACAAATCGGAATTTATTGCCATTAGTTAATATATTAATTGAATTCCCATTACAACAAACAGATATTCTAATTAATGAAGCAGTTTCCAAACTTTATGTACTTCCATCTCATTATTGCATAAAAAATAGTTAAATCTCATTTTCACTAGTGTATACAATTTCTTAGATCATGGTTTAATTATGACACAACCAGGGTTAGATTCG
The DNA here is from genome assembly GCA_933210815.1 of Meta bourneti. NCBI lineage: Eukaryota > Metazoa > Arthropoda > Arachnida > Araneae > Tetragnathidae > Meta > Meta bourneti. The sequence goes on from OW119929.1 coordinate 89,365,932, forward strand.
GAACAAAATATCAGGCTTCAATGGCAACTAAACATTTCCCCTCAATTGCTAAAATGTTCCCCTACTCAGTGCATTTTAAAAATAATTTAATTTATGGATGTGTTAAAATACACTATGTAATGATTAAGGCCCCTGAACATAGGACTTTGATGCAGTTTTTACTCAACTTCCCTTTACCAAGTGACGCTCAGTATTAGTTAGTAAACATTAAAATAAAATATTTATTATGACATGAAAAGTTTCAATTTACAGATATAAGTCAAAAATATTTCAAGAAAACATACCTCCATTCCTTGGCGGACAAACGACTTGGAATAAAAAAATCTCTGGAACAGCACTTGTCCAGTTGCCATTGCCACCTACAAAGATAATAGAAATTATACAGCAAGGTAAATAGCAGTTACTTTAATTTAAAATGAATCCAAAATATAAGTGAATACAATGAATTAACTGGATTTATCAAATATCATTAATTTATACAAATACTTTGCGTGTGATAAGGTGTTGGGACTAAGTGTGAATACTTGAGTAGTTACATTAAATAATGATTTAAACCAAGTGATTTTATTAAAAAATCATTGATTTAAATAAAAAAATTATTTCCCATTCTGTATTCTAAAAGTTTATGAAAATTGAAAATGAAACAACCATGAACAAAACGCATGGTATTTTATTAGAACTATATCAAATAAGTTAAGTAATCTGTTTATGAAAGACACTTAGTCACAATAAAAGTTTTTTGCAGTATCACAACAGCATTCCAATTGGGATTAAAATTTAATTGGGAAATTTTATGCATTGATCTCTAGGATCTTTACACTACTAGCATAACTATTCTGTATTTATGAAATTAAGATTTGGAATGTAAAAGTTAATTCGCCCATCTGATTGAGCGTATTGATAAAATAGATTATGGATTGAAGAAAATTATTTTAATGATTGGACTTTTTTTTATTGCAAGCTCAAATTCCACTCAATTGGCATGTTCTGAGAATGATATAACACTTATTCTATGCTATTCATAGAGAAATCTTCATTTTCTTGTATTTTATGTATGAACCTTTTTTTTTGGGTGTGATTGGAATATAGCTTTGAAACAGTAATCTCTATTTAACAGTCTCATCGTTCCACTTAAAACTTCGTTATAAAGAAAATTTGTTAAATAGAAATTTGTAAATTAAGTTATAAAAACGAGAGAAAAAAACAAAGACTGAAAATTATCTATCCACTTTATTAACTTTAACGCATATCCTAAACTAAAAGTCTAATCCTGCTTTGTACAGGTCTATTATAAAGAACACATTCTTCATAAAAAATTTCACTTTTGTGCCTGATTGAAACACTTCATCTAACATTTTCTTGAAACTGTAATCCCCTTCGTATTGTATCAAATGCTGTTACATTTCTTCTTGTGAAAGTTTTTTTAATAACCTCTTCATTATCATCTTCACTCACTCTGTAGTGTCTTCATTACATTTCGTAACACTTTGCAATGTCATGCTCCGTAGGATATTCAGCAATCACAATGTCTTCATCAACGTGGAGAAAATTAGACAGCTCTATACCTTCTGCAACAGCTCCCATGTCTTTCAGATGCTGCCATTTTTCTTTCAAATCTGTCCAGTACTTGGTTTTATCATCATATTCAGCATCACTTTTGAAATTGGTTTTAACAAAACAATTCTTTATAGTAGATGCAGTCACATCACACTGCCAAGCTTTCATCATGTCTGATATGGAGATTCTTAAATTAATGCAATTGTCTATGCACTCGCTGCTCTCAAGGCAATAACTTTTGAGGATGCTTTTTCGATAATGATTTTTATGCCTTGATCCAATGGCTGAAGTTTTGAAGTCGTATTGGCCGGAAGAAAAAACTTTTATGGTCTTCAATTTGCATCTTGAAGCAGTCTGGTGGATGTGCAGGATAGTTGTCTATAAGTAATGTAATTTTGCGATACTGTTTTTCCAAATGTTTATCCCAGTTTGACAGCCACTCTTCAAAAATTCTAGAAGTCATCCATGACTTTTTATTGAAATGATAGTCCACATCTAAAGATTTTGTGCCTTTGAAACATCTGGGGTTTGTTAATTTTCTAATTAAATCGGGGTGCATTTTTGGAATAGGCTCTAAAAATAATTCATTTAGTGAATAAATTTGTAATTTTATTTTACATGTAAAAATGATCACTAATGATTGCAAAATGACTAATGCACAGCCACATGTATCATTTAAAAATTATATTCGAACCTAAATATGGTATCACAATCCCCCATTCGCATCCATCTGAATTTTTTCGGTACTTATGTATTAACTGCATGCCAACGATTAATCGCCAAATCTGTACGTATTATAACCGCATGCCAGCGATTAATCGCCAAATCTGTGGAAGGGGTATAAGACGGAAGAACTGGAACAATATGGTTATATTCACTGCCAAGTGAACCATAAATACAATTTCATTGATTCTGATTGTTTTGCAACACTTTTTTTAGAACCACAGTTCAATGTTCGGTGCGTAGTTGCATTAGATACTCGTGTTCTACTTTCTCTATTTTTACATCGAAGTAAATTTTTACATAACGCTTGATCGTTATGAAATAATGCTGGAAGAATATTCCCATCCCAATGGATATTAGGGGCATTTGTCACGAAACATTTCTTGTTACGGTCCCCGATCGTAGCGCTACCACATTAATGAACGAAATAAAAACCACATTAAAGATGGATTGGCCATTTTTTTCCGACCCTAAGGGCAATTGCTAAATATTTTCCGCCTGAAACAAACTTGGCGGATATTCGCCAATGGCATGCGGTTAATAAGCAAGTAGAAACAAAACTTGGCTGATATTCGCCAATGGCATGCAGTTAATACGCAAGTATCATTTTTTCTATTTGTTTTCCATTTTAGGAGGAACGTTTTTGTTCGTTATTTTACCAATTATATCGGAGCACATTTTTCGAATATCAGCACTTATAAATAAATTAACGCATTTAGAAAACTTGATTGTTTTACACATTTTTATGTATAAAAATTTGAACACAAAAGCTTTCATAACAGCTAACAATCATCAAATAAAACAAGATACTCAATTGACTTCCCAGTCATGATCTTTAAGAGCACTTCCCCCATTCTTATAATATCAAATTCTTTTGGCAAACAAGACATTTTGCTTTATGACGATCAGTTGAAGCTGCAATCCATTCTCGATACTTTTCATTTGTAGTCCATAAGCTGTTAAAAAAGCATTTCCCAGGCATACTTTTTTAAACCCTCCAAGAGCTTCGACTCCACATCGAAGTCTGTCCAAAATTGCCACTCCTTATCAGCGGAACCAAGTTGTTTCTCCTCAAAGTTCTTCATTTCCCAAGAAGCACCGAACCTACTGCAAACCCATTTGTCATGTATTTTGCTTTGGGGACAATGTGGAAATAAAGATTGTAATTTATGTGCTTTTTCTTCAAATGTTTAGAAATTTTGTCATTGTAAAAACTATGTGAAAACATCTGGGAAAAAGCCGATAAATGCGAGAACAAGAAGCACGAGCAAATCTCTCTCCCCAGACCCAATGAACTAAATGGTCATTACCCATCAATCAACCAACCTTGTGAGGTTGATTGACGGGTCACGGTCACATATCAATCAGCGGTCCTCTTTGTATTCGTTTCTGAAGAGGGAGGATAAACGTTGTCTCCCAGTGAAACCTGCCGCTTCCTGTCCAGGAAGATTGGAAAACGAAGCTCAAAAACGGGAGAAATCTGAAAATGACTGCTGTCAAAAAATTTAGTGTTCTAATTTTGGGAAAAAATTAGGAGTTTTTAAGGACTCTTAGAAATGATAGCTAAAAATAAGGAATTCTTAATGAGTTTCTAAGGATCGTGGGAACCCTGTTTCACTAAGTAGCAGCCTAGCTGGATAGTTTCTTCACACAGAATTTCTGCTCACTTTTTTGTTCCTTTTCCTTTCTCCCCCAACCAATTTTTCCTGTCCAACTATCTTCCCCATAGGACTCCTTTGTGAACATAACATTTTCGCCACTTTTTAATTTGATCACTTTTAAGTCTGCCACCTTGAATGTTGGCAAAAATGGTCGAGGCCTTGATGTCGTAAAAATTAGTGACTTAGTTGGATGAATTTAAACTGGTTGCCGTTTTTTTTCGCACAACCTATTAAGGTCACATACTGATATGGATGGAAGATAGGGCCACTTTTCAAAGCTCTCTTGATTTGGCCTTCAATGACAGAATGAACACTATCGTTTTCATTCTGAGCATGTCCCTTTATTGAAAATTTATGCGTGATACTATTGCAACCCTACAGGCAGTGTTAGAGCCCGCGGAATACGTTATTTAGGAATAGCGGCAGTATAGGACATTTGGCGTTTTTCGCCTTGGTTCAACACGAATGGAAGACATTGGAACACTCGGGATGTTAGGGAGGTTGCCAGACATTTTGATAAAAACAAATTAGGGGATTGCCAGAAACCGCATAAATCCGAAAAAACATGTCCTATACTGCTGCTGTTCCTGAAAAATTTTCGGTATAGATGCAGTCTCCGCCGCGCAGAGTGGCAACGACTCTTGGCGCAGTTTTAAGCGACTGATGCTGGCTGATGGTAACCCATTTTTATCTCGAATTTTTCTCTGGTTTTATGGTTAAGGTTTTCGTGTTTTTATGGCAACCTTGGCAGCGTCCAGATCCTTCTTTTTTCTAGATTGTTCTATTTATTTCCGACACGGTCAAGTGCTCTTGCAGATTGTTCTTTCAGTTCGGAAGCGGTCGAGGGCAGTCGCACCAGGTTCTTTTTTCAGGCTGTTGCATCAGGTTGTATTTTTCCTTCCTATTTTGTCTTATTAGTTATCTTATTATTTCTAGTATACCTTATTTCTTAAGATGCCTTCTATTTTTAGTGTAGTCAAAAAGTTTCAAGAGAATTTTTCTCGAAACTTAAAGTTTACTTTTTCTGGTGGTAGACAAACTTACGAGAGTGAGGGAGTTGGTAATCGTTTATTTTGTTACGAGTTGTGTCGCACTAAAGAGCTTTTTTAAAGGAATCAGGATTAATTAAATCAAAATTTTCTTGCGATAAATGCAACAGGGAAATGAAGCGCGCGTTTTCTGTTAGGAATTCAGTTAGCGATGGATACACGTAGATTTGTAGAAATCGTAGGGATAATCAGCCATGTCGTAGCTATAAATCTATTAGACACTGGGCATGGTTTTGTAAGAGCAATTTGAAGCTGGAGGAGATTTTTTTTTTGACATGAGATTTTAAAGGGCACAAAGACTCAGGATATCGCGGGAGAGTACTTTTATGCGGCCCACACTTTAGCCGATTGGCGGCAGTTTGTGAACAAGGTAATTTCGGATTTTGTGGAAACGCAATCAGAAAAAATAGGGGGGTAGGTAAGGTAGTGGAAATTGAAGTCTAAATTGGAAAACGCAAGTATAATAGGGAAGGAGAGTTGAAGGCCAGTGGGTTTTTGGGGATAGAAAGATGTTTCTGGTAGCAGTTCATGATAGGTCAGCAGATATGCTTGTGAACGTTTTGACGCAATGGGTTGAGAAGGGTACAACGATACGCTCACTGTTGGAAGGGATATTTAGATTCCGAAAATAGTTTAGAAAGTAAGGGGTTTAAGCATTTAACAGTCAATCATTCCCTTACTTTTGTGGACCCTTGCAACTAAGTGCCACACAAATACTATTGAGACAACGTGGAGGTACGTTAAAAGCAAACTTCCCACCCACAACCGACAAACTCCCTTTCACTTTTATTTAGCGAAGTATTTATTCAAGAAAAATTGTTCGGCTTTAAATATTGATCCTTTTAACAGGTTTTTGGAAATTGATAAGGAGGATTGTAAACCAGAGTAAGGTCCACTTACCCTGTGCCTCCACATTGTCTCAATTGTATTCGTTATGATATATATGTCAAGACTGAATCGTTTCCCCTCCCCACCTACCACCGAAAGGCGATGGACCTCTTTACTTGAGGCGGCGGAGGACACAAACGCTGAAGGGAGTGAAGAGGCTTGATCCAGCCGGCGGCAGAGTCTTCAGTTTTTCAGTTCTCAGCAAGAACGAAACAATACAGGACCTGTGTGGCCGATGGTTCGTTTTTGGAACTGGAGAGCTTAGTGGCTCCATATTAATCCTCTGTGGATTTAAATTGTTACTTCTGAATGTGGACTCCTCCTGTTAATCAACGTCAATGCTAAATTAAATATTTTCGTAATAAATGTTCTGTGTTTGTAAGAAGTAGAACTCTTTTTGAAAGCAACTGTTCCTGTTCTATCCCAACTTCTGACATATATATATTTTTTGTGTATATTTAATCCAGATGTGCAATTCTTAACTAGTCTTTGTATGTACAATTTTTTTCTAGTCTAAATGTTTTATATCTAACCCCTTAACTGCCGCGGGTGTATATGTATGCCTCGCTAAGTCGATGCGTTAACTGCCCCGGGTGTATATATACGCCTTTCCGAAGTACGATCCATTGCATTGCACTGCAACCAGTAAAACCACTCCCACAGCTTTGGAATGCAATAAAATGACCTTGACAGTGTTTGCAAAGGATTTACTTATTTCAGAGAAGAGGGGGAGGAATTAGAAAGGGGATGTTTCTGGAACGGTGAAAGTCATAGCTGTTCAGTTATTACTTGTGTTTCTGTTTGAGTAGGTCATGCTTTTTTTATTCTTCTTTCGCTTCCATTTACTTCTGCTTTCGTCTGGACTTAGTACCATTTACACCGCATAACTACGCGCGCCTGTGTGAAAAAGGTGGCACTGGGAAGCGAATCTCGTTTTCCTCTGCAGGTAAAAGGGTTAACCAAGATTTATATATTTGGTAAACATTTACTGTACGGTCACCCTTGGCGACTTTTTCAAAATCTCGCCAAAATGGCGACTTCTTGCACGAGCGAGATTTAAAGAAAACAGCGTAGTGAAAAATGGGTAAAGATGTAGAATCCGAGACATGTTTGTAGCCAAATCAAGATGGCGTCCAAAGCCAGGATGTTCTTAAAAAAACCGCGGACTTTCCTACGCGAACAACTTTTTGTATAGGGCAATAATAAATGAGGAATGCTCAAACAAGCAATAATAAGTAAAAAAAATTAAAATAACGGTCTAATTAATCCTGTGGATGTTCTTAAAAAAAAAAACGGGGACTTTCCTACGCGAACCTTTTGTATAGGGCAATAATAAATGAGGAATGCACAAATAAGCAATAATAAGTAAAAAAAATAAAAATAAGTCTAATTAATCCTGTGGATGTTCTTAAAAAAACGCGGACTTTCGTACGCGAACAACCTTTTGTATAGGGCAATAATAAATGAGGAATGCACAAATAAGTAAAAAAAAATAACGGTCTAATTAATCCTGTGGATAGTCTTAAAAAACCGCGGACTTTCCTACGCGAACAACCTTTTGTATAGGGCAATAATAAATGAGGAATGCACAAATACTCAATAATAAGTAAAAAATATAATAACGGTGTAAATAATCCTGTGGATGTTCTTAAAAAAAAACGCGGACTCTCCTACGCGAACAACCTTTTGTATAGGGTAATAATAAATGAGGAATACACAAATAAGCAATAATAAGTAAAAATAAATAAAACTTACGGTCTAATTAATACTGTGGATGTTCTTTAAAAAAACGCGGACTTTCCTACGCGAACAACCTTTTGAATAGGGCAATAATAAATCAATCACCTTCAAGCTCTCCGGTTTTGCTAATATATTCCGTTGCGACCCGGTTAAGCGGTAGCCAATTACAATCCTTCTAAAAAGCTAAGACATCAACTAACACAAAAAGAATTCAAATTTTAAAATGGTTACCAATCATAGAACGCAAAACATCGATATTTTGTTAAAAAATATGCGTTCGTTAAAAAAAAAAAAGAAGCGCTCTGTCCTTCCGAAAAACCAACCTTTTCCAAGGTCCAATAGGGTTGCTGCAATTCCTTGTCGGGTCGGATGGGGTTGCCATATAAAATAATTTATCGCCAATGTGGAAAAAATCGCGCCAAGGGTGACCGTACAGTAAATCTGATCCATATATTTAATTCCGTTAAAATTTTTGTTTCATATTTGTGTATATTTAATCCAGATTTGCAGTGTTTTACTAGTCAAAATGTTGTTTTATCTCAAGATTTATATATTTAATCCATGTATTCAATTTTGGAAGATTTCCTTGGCAACATAAAAAGTGCGCCAAAAGAAACGCGTTGCCACTCCGCGCGGCGGAGACTGCAGCTGTACCAAATTTTCAACGTTATGAGATGCTTCAAATTAAATAACTATTTGTTCAAGAACATGCAGTCAACTTTAGAAATGGAATTTCAAGGGCTATTGCATAATATTTCATTTAGTCATACACAACTAATTTTACAATTTCACATTATCATTACTCAACATTTGCATATGTTGAAACATAGAGCGAGAAAGAAACAAACAATGCATATTTTGACAATTTTTATGGTTATACCTACGTTTTACATCTAACCTACGTTTTCCCTCACTTAACCCTAATTGCGCTTGTAGCGGTTAGGCTTAACAATATTACACAGTAGTGAAGAACTTAATTAAACTTAAACAAAAAATAGCATTCCATACGTAGGTTTTACATTTTTCTGGATGATTATTACATGACAGCAGCAAAATTTACATACCTGAGGTAGACGAAGCAATATGCCCGAAGTTTGGATCAATTCACATCCTAAAATTCTTAACTCAATCTCTGCTTCTGAATCCAAACCATCTAATTGAGATGGTGTTGGAGAAAGTTTATGTGCAGGCAAAATACAATTTTCTAATGACAAACTCACTTTACGATGAAGAGATTTAGTCTTTTCAATATCATTTACTTGCATCACTGTATTTGCAACAGCCATTTTCAAATACACAGCTACTCCACTCGCATTCCCAAAGCACCACAACTAAAAAAAGGACGTTGAGCAAGGAACAAATAGAAGTTGTAGTACTTGCTTATACAGTTGCAATGTCAAAAGTTCACAATTAAGCTCGAACCGTGGCTTCACAGGTAACACCAAAAGGCAAGTGCTTGATTTTATAGGATGTATTAGGAATTAATAAAAGTTATTCTTATTGTTTACAATTTTATTCTATTTTGACATTATGACGATTTAATATATAACTTTTTACCATTCTGCAAAGTATCCTGCCTTCGTACTCATAAACGTGGTTATAGAGGCATAAAGAACACCTACCATAGCTACTAACCTCAAAGACCACCAAATTACCTAATTAACAGAAAAAAATATCAACATTCGTTTTCTCTTAAATATTTCGCATATGCAACACAAGTGAAATATTTTTATTCCTTTTCAATAGCCAAAATACATTTGAAAAAATTGGCTAAAATCTCACAATGCAATTGAATTTAAATAACTTATTAGAAGAAATATATTCTTGGAAAACAGTATGAATATCTTATTTACTTTGCTATTTATGAAAATCTCATTACTTTTCCTTGTGATTCTTGTTTTTATCTTTTTCGTTTTTACAAAAATACATTTGGATTTATAAATTGAAAATATGGAACGTCCTCACCCTCAGTACGTCTTTACGAGCAGGTATTGGGATAGTAGATTAGACTTCTAAAACAAATACGCATTTTATAATAAAAAGCTAGGTGTAGGGTGTGCTTCGTTTGTTTTATGAACAAACTACTACAAAGAAATTTTTGTTTCTATTAAAGTTTCTAAAGCAGAAACTTTAAATGTCATGAGAAGACAGTTCTAAAATTATGAAATGGGGTATGTCACTGATGGTTAAGACTTGGCTCTAATAATACCCTAAAATTGACATTTAAAAATTGTGTTTCATTGTTCATTTGCAACTGTTTTATGGATGCCGAGTTGGATTGAGAAAGCAAAATATAGTTGCTCCGAAAAGTGTTTGTACACTTTAAAAATGTGTAAAAAAAGCGCTGTAGCCTGGAATTGAATTCGAATATAAAGCCCAATATTTTCATATCATCTCCATGTGCATCTGAATAAAACCTAACATTTTTTTTAACTATTGATTTTCATTTATATTAACTAACATTTTCTTTTTATAAGAATGAAAATGCAAGGAGGCAGAGAAAGAACACGTCACAAAAGTGATTGTGCACCGAAACATTTTCGGATAAATTTATAAATAAAATTATCGTTTATCGCTTTTTATTTTTGCATTGTGGTGACACTTAAAAGATTGTTTATTTTTAATCTTTGCTTGCTTACTTCGTAATATTCTATTTATTACTTAAAAATGGCTCGTAGTCGTAAGGAAACAACGAACAGCATTCGAAAATTGATTAATTTTCATCATAGTAGTGGTAAACCAGTTCAGAATATCTCTAAATTAGTAAATTTATCCTATTCTACGTTGCAGCATATGATAAAACGCGCTTTAAAAAAATCTGATCGAAAACGAGGTAAGAAAAGGTCATCCGGCAAAGTTAACTCACCGTGATCAGAGATTTATAATTAGAAAATTTGTGAAAAATCCACGTTTGAGTGCTGTACAAATTTCTACAGAATTTACTGAAAAATTTTATACTTCAATTTCATCTGAAACTGTTCGCCGAGTGCTCAGATCAGCTGGATTAAATGGGTGTTCTGCCTGAAGAAAATTTTTTGTAAGTGCGGAAAATAGAACGCTTAGGCTTTCCTTCGCAAAATCAATGATAAATAAGCCCAAAACGTATTGGAATCATGTGATATTTGCAGATAAAGCAAATTTAACATGTTTGGTTCCGATGGGAGTATAATTGTATAGAGAAGAAAAAATGAGGAACTTAATCCCAAGAACTTAGTTGGAACAGTAAAGCATGGAGGTGTCCTTGTGTGGGGGTGCATGTCAGCATCAGGACTAGGTAATTTGGTATTTATTGATGGCATAATGAATCATGCTCTTTATTTAAATATTTTAAAAGACAATTTAAAATTATCAGTCCAAAATTTGGGTATGAGAAACAACTTTGTTTTGTATCAAGATAATGATCCTAAGCACACAGCTCTCAACATTCACCTTTGGTGCCTATAATTGTCCACAAGTTCTGAAAACACCACCTTAGTCGCCGGATTTAAACCCAATACACATTTGGAGAGAACTGGAGGTTAAAGTACGAAGACACGACATTAAAACGAAAAGCAAACTAAAAACAGTAATGATTGAAGAATGGAGGAACATTGATGCAGAAATTACAAAAAAAACAAGTGAACTCTGAGACCTTGCTGGCTGTCCAATATGCTGGAGAACTTCCATGGATTTTCATATCCATATACATGTATAGATTGCCAACGAGAGTGACGTTTCTGCATGGGGTTCTTGGTTAAGTAATTTATTTACATTTCATTAAAATAGATATTACAGCAAATCTCGCACATTTACAGTGAAAGGACTCTTGCACGTCCGTACGCTTCTCCATCCACCGGTCAGTCTCTCCTTTTCCCCTCCCAGTTCTCCCTTTTTCTTCTCTGGCCCGGATGACAGTTCAAGGGCACCCCGCCCTTGTCCCTCAGGGACCCAATGGTTCCTTCCGGCCAACGTTCCTCCACGTGTTGGACGGAGAACGTCACACCTTCCTTCTGGTTTAAAATTGTCAGACCATTTGTCTTACACTTAAAAACCTAAACCAAATGGTAGCCTGTAAACTGGTGCCCTTCTAATCCCAGACGTCACCAACGAGCCAACCAAGAGTGTGTGTGATTGTCTGTGTCCCCAGTTGGCAAACATGCCTCCATATGACTCATGCATGAGTTCACAAACCAGATTTTGATAAATTTATCAACACCAAGCAACACAGTAGATCAGAGAAGCAGGGGAAATGAATATGTACACAACATCAATGTATTCCTCCCTGGGTTATTTCTGTCTTCTGTGCCATCAAGAACTTTCATTGTGTATGTGTCTATTACTTGATTTTGTATATCTTGTGTCTGGCGCAGCATGGTCAATTATGGCCCTTGTGCTATAAAACCCCAAACCAACCAACTTTGGATTAAAATGTTATATATATATATATATGTCAGAAGTTGGGATAGAACAGGAACAGTTGCTTTTAAAGAGTTCTACTTTTTGCAAACATTTATTATGAAAATACTTAATTTGCCCATTGACGTTGATTGACAGGAGTCCACATCGGACGCCAATATTCAGTAGTAACAATTCAAATCCACAGAGGATTAATATTGAACAACTAAGGTCTCCAGTTCTAAAGACGGACAATTGGCCACACAGGTACTGTATTTCACTATAACTTCTCCACTTTTTAATTGATGCCAATCATCTACGAAGTGTGTTTTGATTTTGAACGGCGCTCTGCGTTTTATCTGCTCAGATACTATTAGTTCCTTGAGCTCATCTAAATGTGTTATTTTGAGTCCTCTTATCCATTCCTCAAAATAATAATGGCTAATATCGAACACAAAATCTCGCCAAGTGGCTGTACTTTCCTTTTTATGATTCAGGAATTTTTGTTTAAATTGCTCAGACGTTAGTTTAAATCTTTTAAGTAAAATTTCTTTGACGTGTTCATAGTCGTTGGATTTTTTCCTCTGATTCGTGAGTTATTATTTGTGCTATCTCTAAGGGTAATAAACCCAGTAAACGTGTTACGAAATCTTTTTTGATTTTGATCTTCGTCGCTTATCTCTCAAACAGCGCTAAGTACTTACTTATATCGTTAGATTCATTCGAATCAAAACTTTTTATTATCTTCGATAGTTCCCTTCCTCTATCCCATGTAATGTTTGATTCTGTCATGTGATTTTTCCAAACTATTGGTATCACATTTTGCAGTTTCAATTTCTCTAATTCGAATTCGCACAATTCTTTTTCTCTTTCTAATTCACGCATTTCATTTTCTCTTTCTAATTGACACAATTTTGTTTAGATTCTTTCACTTATTATCGTATCCGGAAGTGTTTTCACATACTCCTCATCGTAATCTTTGTGTTTCGTCACTAACTTTTTTAATTTTGCCATTGTTACGTTTAAGGGGATTTCTAAATCTAATTCCGTTGCTAGGCAACAAATATCGCCCTTTTTTGCTTTACCAAAATATGACATCGTTTTATGAAAAATGAGCAAAATGTACTCACAGTTTGTGATGATGACTCTAGGGTGTTGTAATCTGATTTCACTTCACTGGGGTTGGTCCCGGCCGAGCCCCCAATTTGTTGGTGTCCGCTGCCTCAAGTGAAGAGGTCTATTGCCTTTCGGTGGTAGGTGGGGAGGGGAAATGATTCAGTCTTGACATATTTAATGCTTATCTTTAGACAACCTTATAGGTCATGACCAGCCTTATGATATGCAGGGCCTAATTCGATCAATATCTGAAGAGCCCCACAAAATCTCAGAAAAAATTCAATTAAATGATGCTTTCTGAAATGAATTGTATTTAGTTGACAGTAAGAAATAATGATTCAAATGAGTTACACATTCATGACAGCTCTTTGCCACGTATGGGATCCCTTTAAGTAGAATCAACCTTGGATAATTGGATTTTAATTAAACTAGACTCGCCATTATTTCTTTCCACTTGGACAAAATACAAATCACTAGCCGTATGTTAAAAAAGAGCCCAAGAGGTACAATCATGCCCAATCCTGGCAACTGAATCATCCAAGCACTGTCTTAGAACTTGATAGCAGTCTTTCACAATGGCGGGAAAATGAGAGAATGGTAGACTATGCAAAAGACCCACCGTACATATTAACTGAATTGGATAGGGGAGCAAAGTTTGTGAGAAGGTACCTATTGTGCATGATAAACATAATTTACCAATGATAGTTAGAAACCAATGGAGGCAGAAAGGACAAGGCTTCCACATCACTTAGTTAGCTTTTTGCTGTGAAAATCAAGAACTTAATAGAAAGTAATGTTTCACTCAGATTTACTGGGATCACTGAGTAGGCCCACTGCCCTAGCAATTTGCAAGTTGTGGGGGTAAAAGTTCTATTTCTGTCAAGCTCGATTCCTCCCTGACTGTTTCTTCTGTGTCAGTAAAACTTTCACTGAGTGCATGTCCATTTGCTTGATGCTGTCTGTCTTATGTTTGGTGCAGTTTGGCTAAATAGGGACCCTGTGCCATAAAAATCAACCCACACAAATTTACATTGAAAAAATCTTCATTTTTTTCAGATTTCATTGATTTTTTGCCACTGAATTCAATTATTTTTTATTAGGGGTTGCCTGGCTTTCACGCACATTACAACTGGTTATTTTATTTTTCTTAAACATCAAAAATCAGGTCCTTCCTCAGGGACTTCCTAAAGACTCGCGGAGGGATCTTTTCTCATAGGGTTCTGTCTTTTAGTATAAGCAGGGTTGTGCTCCAGGGATACCCTAGCAATCTTTTTCATCCCACTATGTTCCCCGATCCCTCTTTTCCTTTCACAACATGTTTTGCTTGGCATTGTTTTGTTTGATGCAGCTTGGCCAAATATGACCCTTGTACCATAAAACCTCAAGACAACCAACCCTGATAACCCAAACGATATTTTTATACCTTTCTTCGCATCTTTTTCCATTTGTTTTTCTTAAAGAGTCAAAAATTGCATGCAAATTATTTATAAAGTATATAGCTAATGGAGTTTATAAAACTATTAATACACTCTATTTTATTATAAAACTTTTGCTCTGTTTATGAATGTAAATAAAGTTTAAAATATAATGAAATTTTACATCCAGCTACTCAGAAGGAAAGATGGCGAGATTGAAAACATGAAAAATAAAATTATGAATTCATACAAGAAAAATAAAATTTTGGAAGAAACACATAAAACATTGCTGTTAGGTAAGAAATTTGAATGCCTTTTTTGCACTTCATTACAAATTCGTAACTTATGAATTCTCAACAATTACATTTATTTCAGAAATAGCGGAATTTAATAATGTTCTTTCTTCTCTACATGCTTCTATTACAAGATTAGAAGACTGTGAAGGTATTTATTATTTTCTAGCGAATTATTAAGTTATTTCTTATTTGTTTTAAGCAGTATATTTTATTTACTAAATTATACCAAGTTTGTTTCACATTGCTGATATGAAAGTATTTTACTAAATTGTATGAGCAATGACGCACTGTTGTGTTTGAAATGTATGCATTTAATAATCTGGATGGTTCTAAATCTCTGATTATGTTTATTAAAAAATTTTGGATTGTGTTTTCATTTACTGAATGCTTTAGTAACCATGCTTTTGTTTTGTGCGCTACAGTATCAATTTCTCAAATACTATAAGATGTCATAGGCACTGTGTTGTATTTATGTTATTTTATCTTTATATGTAACCAATCCATTTGATAGGTGAGGTGGCTTCTCTTGACTTCACTTTTGATGATTAACTGCTCATTTTTGATTTAATGGATCATAGCTGTGTTTAAATAAAGTAATTTAAGTTTTACGATGAGGATTTTATTAGGTCCTTGAGGTAATGCCTGCTTAGCCAAAAGAATAGAGGGGAAATGAATCAATATTTCTAGGTTGTAAAGATTTTCAAACGTTTACTAGTGTTTTACAATTGCCTATTGATATGTATTTTATATTGATTTATTTCTTACATAAAAAGAATCAGTCATACTGCTTATGAATGGTTTGTTTCAGTGGAGAAAAGGTTTTTGGCATCGGAAAAGAAAAAGTTGGAAAACTATATAGAAGATCAGAAAAAAGTAAGTATTCTAATGAGTGAAATATATTATTCTTCTGTTAAAAAGTTACATCCATCAGATTAAAAATATTAAATGTAAGTAAGTTTTAGTTCTTAATGCCTTGTTACTTTTAAAAATTGTTTCAATCCCTCTTTCTCTTAATCAGACACAGAATCTATACACACAACACAATATTTCATGCATTCAAATTTGATAACATTCATGAGACCTCATTAATAACATGTTTGCATATAGTCTGTTTTAGTGTATAAATCTCTGGATTCAGTACTTACATATTAACCGCATGCCATTGGCGAATATCAACTAAGTTTTGTTTCGGGCAGAAAATGTTTAGCAATTGCCCTTAGGATGGCATCAAACATATTATCAATTATCATTTGAGGCTTGTTTTTTTCTCCACATAAACTCTGCGTGGTAGGACTCGAGGTGGTGGCAAGATGTTTTTTATTTCGCCATTTTGCACTTTCCCAGATGCGTTCTATATTCTGTGTGTGCGTGCCAGTTTCAGAATCAATGAAATTGTATTTGTGGTTCACTTGGCAGTGAATATAACCAGATTGTTCCAGTTCTTCCGTCTTATACCCCTTCCAACAGATTTGGTGATTAATCGCTGGCATGCGATTAATCACCAAAGCCACCACAGGGGCCACATTTTACCCTGGATTCATATATGCATTTAAATGTTTTTATATGAATCCAGTACAGTGAAATTGCCCCAAAGGAACTAATACCTAGAATGCTTCAAAGCCAATACTATAGTATAATGATATTGTACCAACAGTTGTCAAACCTTGAAACAGTTTTGATAGGTGATTTACTTGTATGTGTAACTGATTTCATTTCAACAGTTCTTTAAATGCATTTGCACACATTGATGCATATTGTAATTTATACTAAATGTGCACAACACAAAATTTGTAGTATTAGAGTAGTGGACAATTCAATTCTTTGAAACATTTCTCATTCATTTTGTAATTATATTAAAACTAAAATAATCATCATTTTTAGTAATGAAATAATTTTGTATCAGTATTTTATTTTATTATTTCTCTAATCATGGAGTTCAGGTTAGAAAGTAACTAAAAAGTTAAACTAATAAATTGAAAGTAATCTTGAGTTTTAAAAAAGGCAAATTTCAAACATCTATGCGAAACTGGAAATTGTTAAGTTTTCTGCCGCCCATGATAGATTTACCTTGCCTTATTCATTAGTAATATGAGTTTTCACATCTGCACCTCTAAAAACAATTGGTTTTGACAGTTGTTGTGGTGTACAAATGACTAACTACCAATAGGATGTAAATAAGAATAGAAGGTCAACTTGTTCAAAAACAGATGAAAGGTTTGAACAGCATTATTGCTGTAACTTAAAGAAAGCATTTGACAGTGACTAGTAGTCTTTAGGCACCTTTCATTCACTTTCTTGTATCAAGGGTTAAATATTAAAAATGTTTATTACAAAGTTTTGATTCTTCGTAAACATCTATATGAATTGTTTAGAATAGAGTCAATTTTCATTTGCTTAGAAAAATAGACAGAAAAATATCTTTGTTTCTTTATTAACCAATGTTAAAGTATTAATCAGAAGGTTACAGCTCTTACATTCAGCTTGGCCAAATGTGGCTCTTGCACCATAAAATTCCAAAGCAACCAACCAACAGTTCTAACATAATATGCTGTGGCTTGGTGGGTTTGTCCACTGCGCTAGTAACCTGTGAGTTGTAGGCATCACAGGTTTGATTCCTCTCTGTGTGTATTTCTCTCTGGGTCAGTAAAACTGCATGTGTATATATATCCATTTACTTGATGTTATTTGGTGCAGCTTGGCCAAACATGGCCTTTGTACCATAAAAACCAAACCCTACCAATGTAATATGTTTTGTACCTAGTTTGATGTGAAACTACTTTTATTTAAAAAATGAGATTTTGTTAACATTTTGTCTCACTTAATCCTTGATATGTTTTATCTTAAATAAATCGCTGATATTTATATCTGTTTGGTGTTCATTATTTCTTAACTTCTGTTACTTTTAACTTTTGTTTTTGTACACTCATGCATATTGAAATGTGGTTTTATTGTATGGCTTCAGCTACACCAGAAAGAAGTGGAAGATCTGAGCAAAGAGGTTGAACAAATGAAATCTGTTTATAAAAGAGGAGCAGAAGCAGAACTATTGCAATTTGAATCTAAAGGTACGTGCATGTTACATAATAAAAGTACTATAGTGCAGAGAAAGCGGGCTCTATTTACTGAAAAATGATTAATGAAACCAATTAGATCTATCAAATTAATATACTTATTAAAAACTCTGAAGAGAAAAAAAATAGTTCGGTTTCATAATCTTGTTTAATTTATTAGTTTTTCATGTGGATTCTAAAATTTCGTTTTTTAAGGAATAAATTGTCATTCTACTAACAATCCATTTCATTAAAATACCTACCATCGGCTACAAGATGTCTGGTTTCTATTGGGTTGGTGCAAAAGTTCATCCCGTTTTTGGCACTAGATGGCATTGCATTGCAAAACTGAAGTGTTGTCTACTTCACACGTGTAAAGTTTAGATGTTTGAAAGAAGGAATTTCAGCGAGTACTTGAGAAAAAATTGTGTTATTGGGTTGTGTTTTTTAAATTTTGTTAAGCTTTAAAAATGGCAGAAAATAAGGCGCATTTTCGACATATTATGCTTTTTCATTTCTGAAAAGGCAAGAATGCTTTGCAGACGCAAAAGAAGATATGTGTTATGTTGGGTGAGGGGTGCCATTGATGATTCCGCATGCCGTAAGTGGTTCAGAAAGTTTCGTCACCTGGATCAGTTCCTTAGCCAGAAACCTCAGAACTTCTATTATTGTGGGATTATGCAGCTACCTTAAAGAGGAGAAAGGTAATTGAACAGAACGGCACATACATATTGATTCAATGGAATTTTTAATAAATAAAATTTTTCTTCAATTTTTATCAAAGAAAACGGGATGAATTTTTGCATCAACCTAATACAATTTCTACATTGCTTGCTAATTAGTGAACTTGACCAATGTGTTTATGAAATGAAAATGTTAATTAACAGCTATTTGAAAACATTTTAACTTGTATGTTTAATATTTTAACATTAATGATAAGATGTAAAAATGATCCATGTTGCTATAACTATGTGGAGCTTACTATAACTATGTGTAAACTTATTGGGACATAACAGAACCTATGTGTTTGTAAGATACTCAGTCTGGAGAAATAGTTTGTAAGTTTGATATTTAGGCTCCTCTCAGTATTTTCTTCCTTCAAGGAGGAATATGCTGTCCTGGTATATTTCTGCTGTTTAGGTAAATTGTCTTTAAAAATTGAAGTTGGAAAAGGCAGCGCTGCTCACTTGGAAATATCACTATTACTTAATATAACAAATCATTTTTATTTGTTTATCAAATTATGCATTCTCTGTAGTGAAGCAATGATTAGATTATTTTGTAAAGGATTTTCAGAATCAAATTGTACCATACTTATTTTGGTAAACAGAAAATTTCTGACATGATAAAAACAGCTTTATGTTATTTTTTAATTTCTATAGGTAAGTCTTTAATGAAATTGGAATTGCATTCCCAATTAATTGTATTTTTCCTCTGTTTTTATGAGATCAGCATCAGCAAAACAGGAAAGTTATTTGAACATTATCAAAGAAAAAGATAAACGCATATTTAAATTGGAAGATGAAATTTCCAGATTAAATACTGGCAAAGATCAAGACGTGTTAAAACTTAAAATTGAAGTAAGAAATTTTCAATTATGAAATTGTTTAAATGGCAAGACTTATGGCTTTTTAAGTTTCCCCAAACATTCCCTATAAGTATTTAATTTTTGTGTCCATTTCATCTGAATTTCTAAACTCTTCCTCACATATCCTTTAAATATTTTAGTTTCATTTTTAAGATAGACTTTTAGATATGTACTGATTTCCTTATTTTAAAGCTTGGCCAAATATGACCCTTGCACCAGTAAACTCAAAAACAACCAACCTTATTTTAGAAATTATCGATTTTTTAAAAGTACAAATATAAAATATATATTTCTAAATGTCCGCGCGTGAATATTAAAACATGTATTTTTATTGTCAAATGTTCTCATCATTTATTATATTAATGATAAAACTGCTTTAACTATAGCAACTGACCAACTGCTTTTACTCATACTCTGTCTACAAGACTTAAATTGCTCCCATAGTTCCATTAAATGCTAATACCACATCTGGACTTTGATCATAATAAACATACTGGCACACCTTGTCCGCTTTTGGACCTTGCACCATAAAAACCCCAAATCCAATCGATAATAAATATACAAAATGAATGCCCTAATAGAATCTGACTCATTGGGTTTGCCCACCGGACTGGCGAGCTGTAGGCAGCACAGGTTTGATTCCTGTAACTTACCCTGAGGGCATTTCTCTTCTGTGTCAGTCAAATGTTCCTTGTATGTGTGTCCGTTTACTTGATGTTGTCTGTCTTGTGTTTGGCCAAATATGGCCCTTGTGCCATAAAACCTAACCAACTATTAGAACCTAGCACACCTGAATTATTAAATTTTCTTGTACAGCCCTAGCAAATCTTCAACCCTCTTATCTGTCTCATGAATTCCTGACAGTGAGCTAAAGCGATGATAGCTTCTAAATATGATATGTTCCAAGAAAAAACTTACAGTTCATGGTGTCAAGGAATTTGTCAGGAAATGATAGCTAAACTGACTTTCGAACCAAACCTTCAAATGCATCGTGTTTCATTTTATTGTGCAAGATGTAATCACATCAAACTGCCACTCGTATATTACAAATTACTTTTGCACTTGTCACCATTTTCGCATGACCAGGATTTAGGGTATGCTGATTTAAGTCAAGTAATTTTATTTAAGAAATCATGATTGAAATCAAATCTTAAATTATTTTTCTTAATTGAAGTTTAATAATGATATTGAAAATGAGATAACCTCTGAGACAAAA
The DNA here is from genome assembly GCA_933210815.1 of Meta bourneti. Taxonomy (NCBI): domain Eukaryota; kingdom Metazoa; phylum Arthropoda; class Arachnida; order Araneae; family Tetragnathidae; genus Meta; species Meta bourneti. The sequence continues at coordinate 89,386,605 of OW119929.1, forward strand.
TGTATGTTGCTTTCTACGAATTTGTTTTAAAATTTGCTTTTCCTGAGTAACTTCCGAAGAATGACCTTTTTAACTGAAAATAACTGGATTCCCTTTTAGAGATGGTATAGTATTGATTGGGATGCAGTGGTGCCAATTTAGAAAAATTATTGGGGGAAGTAAAACACCACTTGCTTCATCTATTAGGATGTTTTGGGGTCTTTATTTTGTTTATATAAATAATTATCAATGTTATCGGTGTATTTGTTATACTTATCTCATGTTGGAGGGGGACCAGGCTCTAGCCTTAAAAATATTACGGCTCAAAGAGTTCTGGTGCTTAGGAACTTTGTTGATAAAGTGATCTATTAACTTATGTCCTTTCAAGAGGGAATTTCTTATTTATGATAAAGAAATCAGCACTGTTAAACATTTGTTTTCAGTATGTTAAAAACGAGTACTGGGTGCCCCTCACTTCCCAGCTTATTTAGTAAATCCTCTAGAAAAATCAACTGTACTTAAATAGAAAGAACCTCTTAATATTCGCAAAAGCAAAATATTCATCTAGTATGCCTGTAATTAAGAAAATTCAAGAGAAACCAAATGTTCTTTTATTTCTGTTTTGCGAAAATATTGTATTCCAGATATCTTCTGTATTTGAAGTATCCAGATACTTCTGCATTTGAAGAAAGAAAAGTTTCCACTAAACTTACATTTGGAACAAGTAAGGTAACAAAAAAGCTGGGAAATTAAAATCTGTTTAATTTTGTTTACTATGATTTATAAAAAATTATTACATTTTACCTCCCCTTATTAAAATGATTATTTGTAATTTATAAGCATTATGCATTTGTATCACAAAATGGAATTTAAATAAAATGAAAACCAAGATTAATCTTTGGAAAAATTTGCCCTGCTATATTCTCTAAACCTTCAGTTGGTTAATGCCCCTTATTATGTCTGCCGTGAAATTCTTCACAAAGATCTTAAAATTGAACTTATTGCCGAATGTATTAAATTTTTCAACAAAATCCCTCAAGTTCCTAATGAACTTCTTCAAAACAATCCCTTATGACCCTAATATTACTAAATCTCACAAAAGATCCAAATCTCATTGATAGAAATTATAATACTTTTCCACCCCTGCTTAAACAGATGTGGTGAATTTAGAGATTCTTCTGGCAATCTCATTAAACACACCACCCTAATTTTCATTATTATTGTCCTTTTATTTATTTTTGTTTTATTTTTCCAATAATTACCACCACAGCTCATGCTTTATTTTCATTTTCTTTTTGGATCTGACTGTCATCTGCTTTCTTTTGAAAAGTGAATTGGACTTCTAATTGTATCAATTACTAAATTCTATCATCTATCCTATTTATTTTTATTTTTCAAAGTGCATTTGCCACTTCCTCCTCTTGTAGCATCTTTTATTAAATTCTCTATTGATTATGTTGTGGAGGTAAGCAGCCAGGTACTCCGTAATTGATACATCCATTCCATTCCGCACCAATGTTTAACATAAATCTATACTGTCTTGAAACTGTACTATGACTTGCATGTCTCTTGTCTAACAAGTTTCAACTTACAGGGGCAATAAATTAAATAAAATCATAAAAAATCAAATTTTTTTTAAATTATTTTTTCAAGCGTTGCCCAGGATTCTTATCTCCATATACATATCTATGTGAGTGAAAGAATTTCCAGCATTTCAAACCTATATTTACTCTCATTAAAATAAAGTAACCTTAACAATTGGCCAAAAATGATTTCAATATTTAGGAGGATCATAGTCATCATACATCACCAAAATTATTGATTGGCCACTAATTGTTGATTTTTTTCTATGCAGGGGAAAACTTTACATAAAGTTTAACTCAGTATTAAAGGAAATCGTTCCTAATCTACTCACACAACTAGTAGAATTTGCAACACATTTTTCATACCAAGTCATCCTAGAATTATTTCAAAAGCAAATCCAAATATTTCTTTGTACTCAAATGGAGTTGATGCATTGTATAGAATAAATTGAATTACAATATGTATTTCATTTTAGAAATAAAAGCTATCAGACATTTTAATATATGTATTTTTTCTGCTTTTTGAAGTTTGAAACAATAGCTTAAATTTTTATAACATTTCTCTGATTAAAATTATGACTAATAAAATTCTTGCAATTTTTTATGTAATAAATTGACTTATCATTTCATTACAATTTAGCATTTCTAGTGTTATCACTTCTATTAAGTTTATTGTTCTCTCTTCAGCTTTATTAATGTTTAGGTTTTCTTTTTTTAAGTATGAAGAAATAATAAATAGACTGAAAAACAAACTTTTGAAGGCAAAAGTATCCCATCCACGCCATGATGATTTCCATAAAGATGATATATTTAGGCAGGTAAAAAATTCTATCAAAATACTTCTAATTTGTTGCTGTTATAGTAATTGGAACCGATTCTCATTTTTAGTTAAGACTCAAAAACACGTCACCATCGTTAAATGTGTTGATTCAAGGTGTCCCAAAACGTACCTGCATTCAAAATATCCTTTGATTCGAAGGTGAGGTGAGCAGCCTTGCCTGGATTTGAATAGATTCGTCCAAACGTGATTTTTTTGTTGTAGTTACAAACACTTGGTACCCTCACATCCTAGGTTATTCAGCACACCCGAGTATTTGAGATTGCTTTTATTTTCAAGCTAAATTGATTTACTAATTTTCACCTTTAAAATATTCATCTAGTACAGTGGTTCTTAACCTGGGGTGTGTGCACCCCTGGGGGTGCGAGAGAAATTTCGATGGACGACAGAGATTTAATAAAAGATGATCTTATTGAAATACGTACCAATGTGCACATATTCCATTGGAATTTGAAAAACTGAAACAATTCTGGTGTACACAGTTAGAACCTTATACACAGCTGGCAAAACAGCAATGCAGACACTTAACATTTGCCACCACCTACCTGTGTGAAATGGGATTTTCATCGCTTTTGCAATTAAAAACAAAAGCCAGAAACCTCTTAAATGCAAGTGGACTTACACATGGCTCTTTCAAGAAAAGATCCTCGCTTCAAAAGTATTATGTATAAATAACATTGTAGCCATTAAAAATTGAGATAGTGTTTTGTATGTTTATTTTTCAATAAATAAATTATCTTGCAATAGAAGTAATTTCCTAAATAAAAAAAATAGAAACACATTTAGATTCAAGGCGGTGCCGATCACTAAAAAGGTTAAGAACCACTGATCTAGTATGATTCTTGTAATTATGAAATTTCTAGTAAACATACTTTTTTATTCCTTTTTGAGAAAATGTCCAATACCTCTTGGAACGATGGAGAAATTTTAGTAAGTTGACAGTAAAGTCATTATTTCAAACCACAATGCAGCTGTGTTGCTTATTACCACAACTACTTTGGCATTTTCAAATTATATATATATATATAATTTCGTTTACCTTCAAATTAAGTTGGGTAACAATAAGTACAGGATTATTAGTATTTAAGTACTTTTTGTTAATTTCAATCTTAAATTTCAAGAATTATGAATATGTTTTACAATAACAGAATTTAGATGAAAGAACAAAGCAGTAACAAGCTGCAAGATTATATTTTTTATTATAATCCTACAAAAATTCTAACTATATATGTATCACATGTTCTTAAATGTATATTGTCTCTGAATTTTGTTTAATAATTTGATATGGGAAATAATAAGTGTCAAAATTTGCCTCAATATATTTCCTTCAACTCCTTCCCTATATATTAATGTTAAAAATAATTCAATTCCAGGAAGTACTTTCAAGTGCATGCTTAACATCTAACAAGTTTAAACTTATGGAAGGAACAATTTAAAACGCATAAAAAATAGTTTTTCTTACTGTTATTGGGTTTTTTAATCATGTTTTTCCTCCTGGTGGTATTTTTGCTAACACAAAGAAAAGCTAACAAAAACGGATGAACTACAATATTGGTTCCTAATTGCAACAGAAAGACTATATTCCCCAAATTATTAAATATTGATATCTTGATTATAAGATAATATTACTGGCATTCAGAAATTGATTAATAAAATTAGCATGTCTTCATTTTCCTTGCTTGAGTTTATCACCCTTGAAACTTAACTCTTTATTTTTTTTATCTGTTATAGTTTTTCAAGTTTTAATATCACTGTTTAAATTAGATAAATGTCTTATTACAATTCTAGATAATAAATCAATTGGTTGTACAATTAGAAATATTAAAATTGTATTTACTGGATAATTTTTCCAATTTAGCACTTGCTCTCAAATACTATTGTTAGTGACAAGTTCTGATGTATTTTTGAAGACATTACAAAATTCACAACACTCTTTAAATCTTTTATAATTTTTCCCCAAAGGCATCAACATTTTGATGCAAACATTGAACCAAAAATGCGTAATTTTGTTTTAACAATATCCTTTAAATATCTGAACTAAAATTGTGTAATAATTGCTTATGATATTGTTTTATTGCCTATTTTTTATACAGTAATAAAATTACTCTTCATAGAAATATATGAAACTAGAGAAAGAATCTCGAGAAGAGACTGAAAAACTTAAAGCTCGTGTGACACAATTGCAATCCCAAATAGATAATCTTAAGTCCCAGGATGGTGCATCAATCCATGCTTTGATACTGAAAGCGACACCATTAAATAACCCCATGCCTAACATTGAAACATCTAGAAGCTATGATGAAGAGTATTCATATCGATCTAAACGATTCAGGGGTGAAAAGATTGATGACAATTACGATCCTACAAATACAAAGAACAATAGCATACCCAATCATACTGAACTTGTTAGACCAGTTAAAAAGAAGCTATTCAATCTGGATCTAAATTATTTTTAATATAACTACATACAGCACGTCAAAAACAAAGTACAGTAAAATCTAAAATTTTTTATTTGAAGTTTCAAAATATACAATATAGTATTACTTTCCCTAACTTTGAGGAGGTGAATAAAAATGACAGGCTTTTTCCTGATTACAATTACATTATTGTTTGCTAATGTAGTAATTGAAACAGTATTGAGTACCTAGTGTAAGTAGAACTGGAAAAATATGTACAGTATATAGTGATAAAATGTACAGCAATGATGAGAATAAAAATGCTAATGAAAGGGTTCTAGACAATGTTTAATGTGTACTTTGGAAGATAATGTTTCTGAAAGATTTGTGGTGGGACGAAACAAATAGTAGAAAAAGTATATATTTAAAACTGTTCATGCAATGTGATTTGTATGTCTATTTAAAGATTATTGTGTTGCATTCTTTGGATGAGAGCATGACATCAGTGACACCCTCATGCCATACCTAATGTCAGACTGCCACAGGAGCCGTTTCTTTCTTTTCATACTCATCAATGTACCATTGCTGATTAATGTGTATAAACTTGACTAGTAACTTATACAGAGTGTCGTGGGACTTCGCCTCAACGTAGATCGCGACAAAAAAGGCCACAAAAAACAGCACGCCGCATACAAGATTCCCTATCTCTGACTGGGTCAGTTCTTGATTGAGATCAACCTTGGTCCCTTTGTCTTGTTTGAAAAACATGATGGTTAACGATGCACACGTCACCATCAGCAGCACCGAGAAAATGAACAGCAGGTGCAGAACTTTGTCCTTTCTGGAGCACTGAGGAAACTGCCAATGGCGGATCTATTAAAAAGAAATAAAAATTACGGTGTTGTTGGTTTCAAAGACTAAAACTAATGAACATTCGGTACTTGCATGTGTGCATAAAAATGCAAAATTCTAAGCATAATAGCAGTCAATATGTGACATAAGATTGATAGTTGTCAATTAGTGCAAAGATCCATGCAGATAAGATCCATGCATTCCAGAATATGGCATATTTGTTAATCTCTTTATTTTTTACATGTATGTTCTATGTTCTGGTAGTAAGAACTTTAATGCATCAAGTCTGACCCAATCACAAAGGTTATTTTACTGTTGACAAATAAGCAACATGTGATTCATCGATAAAAGGAAAAATGGTTTAATAATGATTAGATTGACCTTCAATTACCAAGTCAGGTCCCAAGACACTTTTTAAACTTTAACCATTTAATCAAATTACACCAAAAATAATATAGTAAAGTTTCGATTACATAGTACTGATAACAAATGGAATTCTTAAAACTTTTAAATATCTAGAAAGCAATTACAAGGTGTTCTCAATCTGTATCTTAACACATAATGTGTGTCACAGTCTACTTGCACAAAAAACCATACCTAACATGTACTGCAATTGTATTTATTAGCTTCTGATAAAATTGTTGAATAATTTAACTCATCTCTAATTGCCCCTTTTAAAAATAAAAATTACTCATGTAAAGTTAACATATTTATGATAGTTTCAGGTTTAAAATGTACTCATGGTAATTCACCAGTGTTAATTGCATTGAAAAACACATTTTAATATTTAGAAGGGAGACTGTTCACAAAATTCTTAATATTTTATGCAAGTTTCATTTCAACACATTTGTTTTGCCAATTTAGTTTCATACTTGGGCTGTAACACAAGATTTTATGTATTAAACAGTGTTTGTTATAACATTTTTTTTAATTTTATGAAACATTGAAGAGAGAGAAAACACTTAATAACAGTAATATTTTGCTCAATACCAAAAGAAATATATGGATGTTTCTATTTTACTCACCTTAAATTTTTTGTGCCAGTGGTACTGATATTGGCAAAGTTCACAGCTGGCAGGTCTTCTTCCCCTCTTATGACATACTTCAAGCCATCTCTATTTTAATGGAAAGGAAACAAGATTTAACATTTTATACTGAACTCTTAGAAAATAAATTACTCCTGCATATAATACTATAGGAAATTTCTGTCATTACTTTTCAAATGCACTCAAGCAAAACTTGTCAAAAGAAATTTTAAGATTTTAAAAGAATTGATAAGTTTTATGAGTTAATCATCCTAAATTATATTCCCTCACAAGACCATTATTAGTACACCCAGTAAATGGCACTGTTTCACATTTAACAGGAAAAAACGTTTTAACATTGCTTCATTGACAAGACGGGATATTGAAATTTCAAAGAGCAAAATCTTTATGTTTTTATATCAAATTCGGCACATTTTTGTCATTGTTAGGGTATCGTTTTAGTACTGTGATATTAAGTGTGGAATTGCTTTAAAACAACACTTTCAAACTTTTTCACTTAGACAGAAAAGTTTAACTCAAAATACCCATCTTTACTTTCAGAGAAGTAAAGACGGGTATTTTGAGCCCGTCTTTACCTTTCTTATAAAATACCCCAGTAAGAAATCAAAAGTTGTGTACGAATATAAATAAAAACTCATTAATATTAGGTTTTATAATTAAAAAGGAAGAAAAATTATAGGACAGACCTGTTTAATATAATGATTCTCTCATAAAATGTATGATTTTGGATTTTTTTTAAATAAAAAAACTTATATTAAAATTTCATCTAGCAATGGGCCATATGTTTACTAAATATATATTTTAAACTTGAATTTATTTTCAAAAGTAACAACACTTGAGCAAATATTACAAAAAATGCATTTCAGAGTTACTCGGTAATTTTTTACGATGGTGAAATGGGATACTTTTAGATTTAATATTAAGTTAATTATGTGTGGCAAAAATACTTTTAAATGGGAATTGGTGAATGATGTAAGATCCAAATTTGTTTACACTTCATTAGTCTAAATCAGAATTATGCATCATATTAGAAATTAATGGTTTTCTGCTTATTTTGTTGGAGTTGTATAGTGACAACAGATCATTTTGCAGCATTTGTACTTAAAATCAAGTTATTTTAAATAATTTAATGCATTTGCTTTTAAGTTTTATATCACTTCTATGATTTCACTGTGAGGAATACCTATATAAATTTAATTTAAATTCAAAGTATTAGTAAAATAAATTTTAAGGATATATTATTGCATGCTTTTTAATTTGATCAAGTTATTAATTTTCATCCAATTTAAAAATAACTTAGTTGAGGAATCTAGTGTCAAAAGATTTTGTGTTCATAAAACAAATACACCGTTGGTTAGTATAGTGTGCCTCTCGGGAGAAAGCAGTTAAATCAGATGGTCTTGGTAGTAACGTAAACAATCCCTTCCACAATTAGCATCCTGACCATGGATTCAGGTTCTTAATTTGATACAGCTGTATTATATGCCTCGTTTGGTGGCAATGCTCTTAGTACATTTTTTGGCACACTTTTTATATCGCCAAGTAAAGAATTCTTAAAAAAATAGTCTTTAAACAGAAAATAATAAGCTTTAGAGGAAAGTAATTAACGGAAAAAATACAAAACTGAAAAACAAGTTTTTTATAGGAAAATAATAAGCAGAAATAGTTGGAAAATAGCAGTTAAAATATCTATTTTAAACTGCTAATATTATAAACTGCTAATTAAACTGCCCAATCTAAATCTTTGAAGTAATCAATTTTTAAATCTTCACATTAATTTTCAAACAACTACATAGCCAAATAAAAATAAACTTTCTGCTTGCCGAGGTGCCATAAAAACGGGAATAACCCTAATAAAACGGGTTGCCTTCACCTGCCATAACTCACTACTAAAAGTGCACCAAGAGCATTGCCACCAAATGAGGCATATAATACAGCTGCACCCTTAATTTATTGTGCGGGGCTGAAAACAACAGCATTGATAACGAGTTGGCAAGGGGAAACATCCATGGCAATCTCCATTCATGCTTTTGTATATGACAGTCTTCTAATGTACCCCTTTCACATCTATTCAGAAATCAACTGACCCAAGGGTAACTGCCTTCTCCCAGGAGCCGGAATATAATTTCACAATACACTCAAATTTGCTTCATGCAGAAAATCTTACACAGAATAAAACACTTTTTAAATATAAACTATTTACCATCAAGCACCCACAATGTATGTACTGCATTGTTCCAGAACAACGACAAGGGGAGATGAGTGGATCATTTTCTCTTGCAGTCATATGACAAATTTTACAAATAGGAGAGCCATTATCACCGTAACTGCTGGCAATACTAAGTTGAGCTGCGGATGGCGATATTGGAATGACTTTGCCGAGTGACAACACAGGCAGTTCGAATGGATCATCCATAGTTTTAGTGTTCACTTCAATGTTTGTGGGTGAATCGATAGGTTCGGGAACCATAGGCTCTTGCACATCTTCGGCCTCGCTCGAAGATTCCAACTCAAACACTGCAAAATTGACGGTGGGTGTCAAGCTGTAGCTTCGACTTCGGAATTCGCTGTCCGCATTATTTGCTCCTATCTCCCAATTGATACTACAAGGTCGTTGCAATCCGGAAGGACCAGCTATCGGATCGCCGTTGTTCACATACATGGGCTTGAAGTAGGTGTTACGTCCACTGACATGTGTATCTAATATATTTGTACTCTGACCTTGAACATAATTGTAATTAACTGGAGATATACCTTGCTTGCATACAGAGGACAGATGACCACTGAAAGACTCTGGCTCGCTGTCCGCGCTTTTGCATTTCTGGTTGAGCAACCACTTTTTCTTGTGTGTCATAGCATAGCCATGTTCACCTAGTTCGTCAAAGTTGTTGATTGTGCTTTCGTAGTAGCTGGGGCAGGCCACAGCACCGTGATATTGCACCGGTACGTATGGTACCGGCTCCTGAAACGTCGCTGGAGATGGCCGAAAGTTATGGTACAAAGGGAAATTATCACAGTTAGCAAATTTGTTCCTCCTGTCCATTTTGGGACAAAAGTACGGATCACAGGAGTTGAAGTGGTTCGGTCTGAGAACGTTCTCGCTCGGCTCCTCCTTGGACAACACGTTCGGGTCCCAAGACTCAGGCGAATTGCAGTACAGGTTGCACGTCTCCTTCATGAGCATCGGAGACTGTTCCGTGTCCTCGTCGGAGTCCTGAGATTCCAGGAAATCCTGCTGGTTCTCTTGGACATTAGGCATTAGAGAAACACTTTTGTACTGCTTCAGATCACATGATGGCTCGCCATTTGGAAGGAAATTGTACGTATCACAAGATCTGCCGCAATTCGGAGGATGTGCGCTTGCAGCTGGACCGGCAGCTGTGTATTTCCTCATCTGAGAGCTGTAGGCAGCTTCTGCGTTCGAGACCATAGGGTTGGAGGAGACCTGGCAGTCCGAGGTCACGCTTGTGCTCTGTGGACAGTCTTGACTAGAAATTGAGGCAGTTGTTCTTTCGGGGTGACCATCTTGAGAGCTTGCTCCGGATGGTTTGCTCATTCCACCTGATTTGTGTTTGCACATAGTCTAAAGGAAATGTACAGTGAAGTTGTAACAAATAGTACCCAACAAAGCAACAGCAGAGTTTATATGCCACAGAATCTTAACGAAAATAAACTATACAAATATTTTTTGAAAAAATACGTTTTAGATCCACTTAAGGAATAAATTTTGGGTAAAACTTATTTTCTTAACTGATTTCTTGTTTAGTAGTTCAGTACTTGGCATAGAGCACTTGAGGCTTTGTAAATGGTTCCCATTGCAGAAAAGTACTTGGGGCTTTGTAAATCGTTCCTATTGCAGAAAAGCATGCACATTTCATTGAGGCTATCAAAGCAAGAGTGGCCTAACCCACCAACATACCCAATGGAGATAAATGCAGTTTTCTTGGTACCATTTTTATATATTTTTATTTATCTGCAATATGATTTGAGGAGGGTTAAAATCTACTACAATCGCATTAAATGCCAAGAGGTAGGTGCCAAAAATAATTATTTTGGCATTTTCAAGTTTTTGTGGGTTAAGCCACTCTTGCTGATAGCCTCAATTTATTCATTGGTTCAACTGAAAAAATATCAGTTTTATTTCTGTTCAAGCAGGTTTTTATATATGAAAAATATGCATAGATAAACCTGATTTATTCCCATGTAAACAATAATATGAATAAATTCTATGCATATTTATCTTCTGTTTTTTGAAAATCTAAAAACAGGGCTTCGGAGGCAAATGAAATACTATTTTTAATTTGTTTATTTTACTTAATTGCTTATCAAAAAAGGGAAATAATAAATTTCAACTTTTGCAAACCTGCATTTTTGAAAAAACACAAGGACTTAAATGTGTAATGTAAGTATTATTTTATTTTTTAAATAAGTTATGTATGCAAATTTAATTCAAGTACAGTTCAGTCATGTTTATTTTGTACAATTTCAAGAAAATTTTAATTTTTTGCTAAACACAAATTTAAAACAAGCCCTGATCAGCAAATCCCTCACAATCCTCTAATATTACAAATCCCCATTTGTATTATTACAAGTATTTTTCAATATCTTTTAAAAATTTGGAAATCCAATAAGAAAAATAAGGAAGTAAATAATAAAATATTAAGTTGCAATCTTACAGTGGTTATACATTGGTAATTAGAGTTCATGATGCTCAAATATAACAAATGTACTATCACTGACATTTTACAAAGAACTATTAGTATTTTTCAATATCCTTAAAAAATTGGAAATCCAATAAGAAAAGTAAGGCAGTGAAAAATAAATATTAACTTGAAGTAGTTATACATTAGTAATTAGAGCTAATAATCCTCTAATAATAAATGTATTACCACTGAAATTTTACAAATATATTAGTATTACAAGTATTTTTCAATATCCTTAAAAAATTGGAAATCCAACAAGAATGGAAAGTAAACAATAAAATATTAACTTACAGCCTTAACAATCTTTTAAAACTACAGGCAACAAACCAGGCTGAAGTGAATGTCACGTAACAAAGCTATATTTCATATGTATCTGCACACTGTTTGTGACACCATTCATATCTGAGTTGAACCTGGAAAAAAATATTCCTATCAAAATATTTTCTTATGGATATTAATAACTGATAACAGAGGCAACAGACTTTTTATAGGCCACTACATATACCAGTAAATGAAATATCTCAGCAAAGATAAAAATAAATTATCATTCTTAAGATTGTACAAATAAGGAATGTTTTGAATTCTAAGCTCTTGAGAATTTGTTTCTTATGATCAGGAAGTTTATGAATGCTGGACTCTTATCACAAATTAAATTTTACAATTAAGGAGAATAATCATAAACAATATCTTCATTGCACTTGTCTTATCAGTGTTTAGAATTTACTGACTATTAAGGAATTATTAACCTTGTCTTTCAAAACTAGATAAACTCATTAAATCACCCTTCATATGAAATCACTGATAAAAAATAAATATTTTTCAGGAAAAACCTTGATGGTTCTTCCACGATATTTTCAAAATGCGAAAATGGAGTAAGATTATTTAAATAATAACTTTAGGAAAAATTCTTTTGAGAGCATATAATGTTGTGGAATATTTTAAATTTTGATTCATTTCATCTGTGCAACTAATTGTTTCAATCAGAAAGACCTTACATGTAAGAAACTAGACTGGGAAAAGGCTTGTATTGTAACATTAAAATTTTAAAGAGTCAAACCCCTTGCATTTACTTGTATTAATACTAATGCATAATGTTTCATTCAGAGACTAATAAAAATTGAGATTTTGGAAAGAGATTTAAGATTATAAGTATAAAACAATGCTATGTTTCTAAGCAGTTTTGAAAGGTAATCAAGAATGAATTTCAGCATAAATCCATAAGCCTATGATTTTATTATAACATCTTTAAGCCCTTCATAATCACATATTACCATATAATACAGCATATTTAAAATACAAAACTTGGATAAAGTATTTTTTTAATGTTTATTATGAAGTTGGAAGAAATGAACAAAGTATGCAGGAACATATGCCTCATTGTGCAGACAAGTTTTAACTGAAATTCCAGGGTATCAAAAAATGTACTCAAAACTGACAAAAACTAAAAAATTGGATTTTACTACATGTATTTGCCCTTTTTTAAATATTAGTATATTTATATTTGTTTGGTATTAGAATAAGATGAGAATAAAATTATGACAGCTCAAGTTTGATCAGTCCAAATTCTGGATACTTTATTTTTATCTTATATAGAATGAGGCCACTTATAAAATTTACTATTTTGTTTCTTTTTTTAACAGTGCATACATATTTTAATTTTGTGTAATCGATGTAAAATATGCTGCTAATTAAATATTGCAGTTGAAATTTCAAGGCATTCACCAAAAAGTTGCTCAGATAATTAAATACATCCAAATAAAAAAAAAATTAGACATTTGGAATTAATTCATTATTTGAGTTAAAATAAAAGGTAATTACGAAAATTTTCATTGAATTTCACCATAACTCATTTCCTAATAAACGATGCAAACGATTTGGAAAAATTTATTTTTCAACTAGTACGAAATATTTCCAAAATTAAGGAAAGGAAAATATTCCTTCACTTGGAAAAAATTCTATTTGTTTTTGCGCAAAACGGCTGTCATTGCTTCCAATCTAAATTTTCAAAAATGCTCCGAACAAGTTGCGAACCAGCTCACGATTTGAAAACCGAAACAAATAATTCCGCACTGACCCTTACAGGTTCTGTTTTGTTTACAAACCTCAAGGCCTGACGGACTGCTCCGCAAAAAAAATCAAACCGCTTGACCTCGGCGCTCCGATGTGATCGCAAAAAAATTGTTCAATAAACACACGCAGTGCGTCAAATACTTAATCTCTGGAGAATACTCGACTGAAAAACGATTAGGAGACACTGGACGAACGGAAAACAATCCAGAAAATATCAACTCCACGGCTGGAAAAATTTGTTTACAAACAACTACAAATCTTTTTGAGATAAATAGAAGATGCACAAAGAAAAACTTGTTTATTTAAAATTATAAAAAAATATCGGCAATAAATCCAATACATACCAAACTTGCTTCTTTTTTTATTAGCTGGAGTCGAGTTGGTACTTTTGTTTACCGATAAGGAGTTGTAGGAAAATAATAATAAAGGCTATCTCCCCGTGAGAAATAATGAAGACTAGCAGTGGTGCGGACGAACCAAAATACGCGTTTCGCTCTACAGCTGGTAGAGCGAAATGGATTGAACACCCTGACAACAAGCAGGATTTGACGACTCGGAACCATCCGACCAATGGTGGTCCGAGATTCACCGAGAGGGAGCGAGCCGACCAATCAGCCGCGAGCTTCCTTCTAAAGCCGCCTGCTAACCTTCTCCATTCTAGCCTCGTACCAGCCAGCCTGGCAACAACATACAGAAGTTGAGACCGAGCGGCCGAGAATTTCCCCATTTTTTAAATAATTTTCGCCGTTTTTGTATTATTTTTTTGTGTTCTGACAGGGAAAAAGTTCCAGGAAGACCCCATGTTCTCGTAACGAACGTTCGGTTCTGAAATCTGGAGGGTTTGATTCGTTTTTAATTTTTTTCCCGTCTGCTCCTCATGACGTTTAGATTTGAAGAAAAAATTATATATATATATATATATATTGGTTTGTTTATACCGAGAGGAAAGAATAAGAGACCCAGTGGAAGTTCTCTCGAGGCAGGTCTTAGGAATGACTCAGAGGTGCCCTTAGGGAAGTAAAGCCTGTGTTGTGTGATGGTTCAATATCCTATGCTCTCTGCTCGTATTAACCGTAAAAATGAAGTCCAAATTACTGTGTCAACATGGTGAAAAAGTTTTTTTTGTTCTGCGCTGAGTATCGCCATTGAAGCGACTCTGAACATCGTGAGTGTTCAGGAAGCATTCACCAATTGTTGCCAAATTTCTTATAAAAATTAAATTTTTACTCATGTGCACTTGATAAGAATTCGATTCACAAAACAAAAATTCACTGCATTCACATAAAATACCCTCATCAAATAAAAATATAAGTTTCAAATAAGGTTTTTTTGTCTTGCACAAATGAATACATTCTTCTCTTCCTTTGGATATATGTACAATGTTTAGCAAATTATATGGAGAAAATTTTCATTTAACTTGTGACTGATCCTTTGTAGGCCCTGGCAGGAATGAAACATTTTTACGTTATAATTTTAAACATTTCTCCTTATCACTGAAATGTTTTCTAGTACAAAGCGTGTGAAATGAATGTGTTTTCATGCACTCCATCTTTGAAAAATGCTTAAAGATCAATTTTTGTGTTCCCTACAATCTTATTGCAATTCAGAAAAGAAAAGGGACACGTTAAAATTCTCTTCTCAAACTTTTGGAGGGCACAAAACATTACAAGGGAAGCCTTTTCTTATTTGAGTCTTTTGCTGGTCTATGCACTCACATTAATTTTTAAAAATAATATTGGTAGCATTAGTATGTAATTCTAATTATCTTCACAGCAAATACACGAATTTTGTTTAGAACAAGGTGACAGCCAATTTGCCCCAAGTCCCAAAAAGTTTAGCCTCGCCTCTGGTCGAGGTACTTAAGAAGCATCGGTCCAGGAAATGGAACACGCGATGTATGAGAAATCAAGAGTTAAATTAATACCAGTCTTCCTTGACTCGTCACTCTAGACAAAAGTATTCAACAAGAATTTACCATGGTTTCTTGAAAATAAGTCTCATTGAAGTCTGTAAACCTCACTTGGATAAATTTTATGTCAGGATATTAATGATCCCACTGCTGCCACCATTTAATGTCGGAAGACAGCGTGGTGATCAGGTAGGTAGTTGAATTAACGTCACACTGAAGCAACACAATGGGCTATTGGCGACGGTCCGGGATCAACCCCGAAGGGAAATATCTGACGACAGCACCACGTAATTTTGTATTACTGTCAGATGACGAGATAGCAGCTGAACTGGCACCCCACTCTTCAAACTTCCACGCCACGCCAACGTGAGGTCATGACAGATTAAACATGCACCAGCCCCCTTTGTACACGATGGTCTGGTTGGATTCGAACTCGCAACCCTCTGGTTGCTAATCCGTTTCTCTTCCATCCGGGCTACTGCGTCCCCGCTGCATACATAGAGACGAACGCTTGTTAGAAAAATTATGACATTAAAAAACTAAGGACGGTACAAAACTACCAAGAACACTTATGAACTCTTTACAATCATTTTACAAATTCAAAAATTAATTTTCATCACATTCCATATCATGGTTAATTTGCCGTGGTTCAAAATTACGTGGTGTTGTCCTCGGTCTTTCCCTTTGGGATTGATCCCGGACCGTCACCAATAGCCCATTGTGTTGCTCCAGTGTGACGTTAATTGAAATACCCAAATACCCGAACTCTTTACAATCATTTTACAAATTCAAAAATTAATTTTCATCACATTCCATATCATGGTTAATTTGCCGTGGTTCAAAATTACGTGGTGTTGTCCTCGGTCTTTCCCTTTGGGATTGATCCCGGACCGTCACCAATAGCCCGTTGTGTTGCTCCAGTGTGACGTTAATTGAAAATACCAAATACCATGGTTAATTTACTACGTGTATAAAAAGCTTTCATTCACGAATATCAAAGTTTGCGTGTGCTTAATAAATACAATACCCAGACCCAACCCCTATTTACAAGTATATATAGACCATCACCACAAATCAAAAAAGAGAAACCAAATAAAAACAAAATGCAAGTAATAAACAAGAACAAAAAGTGGAGCAAAATAGCAACAATAATATTGACAATAGTATTGACCCTTTAAGTGAATCCCTGGCTTTGCTCCCCTTGAAAAAGTAAGCAGGCTCACTCAACATTTACATATTTTATTTCATCTTGTTTCTCGTGGAAATCTATTCTTAGGGTAGCTTTACCTTATTATATATATAGTTACTTATATGCTAGTCTATAGCTAGTTGTTATAGTCTGATCTATTTGCTCTAAATGGGAGTAACAACGCCTCAAAAGACAGCTATCAACACAGACAATTTTATCAGATTGAACTGAAACTGAAAACAATGAGAAATTTTTCATGTGAGATTGCTTACAAGTTTTTCAGCCTTGAGTATACTACACATTCAGGATGAGAAACCGGAGGGTTGCTTGTTCGAATGGAACCAAAACCGTCATGTTCAAGTGGGGGGCTGGCTCAAATGTCCTCACGTTGGCGTTGTGTGGAAGTTTGAAAAGGGCGGTGCCAGCTCAGGTGTTGCCTCGTCATCTGACCGTGGTTTAAAATTGCGTGTTCTCCTCAGATCTTTCCCTTCGACGTTGATCCCAGACCGTCGCTAATAGCCCGTTGTGTTGCTCCAGTTCCACGTTAATTAAAATACCTACCTACCTACACATTCAGAGTTAATTCTTATCTCTACTCGAATTCGGTGCTTGCCGTTAAAAATTCGAGCAAGGAATGACGCCTTACGCCACAGAAACGATGTTATCGATTGATCAATCTAAACAGGGCCCTCTACCACCTAAATGCGGCATTTCCGGACACATTCATTAACAAAATGTTTACCTCGGCAACCCTAGTTATATCAATGTTACACAACGCTACTGGAAATTGGTGAAGGAAATTTTATTTAAAAATTGTTCCATGAAGCTTGATAATTAAATTATGTCTAAAGAGAACTACTGGAAATTGGTGAAAGAAATTTTATTTAAGAATTGTTCCATGAAGCTTGATAATTAAATTATGTCTAAAGAGAACTACTGGAAATTGGTGAAAGAAATTTTATTTAAAAATTGTTCCATGAAGCTTGATAATTAAATTATGTCTAAAGAGAACTACTGGAAATTGGCGAAAGAAATTTTATTTAAGAATTGTTCCATGAAGCTTGATAATTAAATTATGTCTAAAGAGAACTACTGGAAATTGGTGAAAGAAATTTTATTTAAAAATTGTTCCATGAAGCTTGATAATTAAATTATGTCTAAAGAGAACTACTGGAAATTGGCGAAAGAAATTTTATTTAAGAATTGTTCCATGAAGCTTGATAATTAAATTATGTCTAAAGAGAACTACTGGAAATTGGTGAAAGAAATTTTATTTAAAAATTGTTCCATGAAGCTTGATAATTAAATTATGTCTAAAGAGAACTACTGGAAATTGGCGAAAGAAATTTTATTTAAGAATTGTTCCATGAAGCTTGATAATTAAATTATGTCTAAAGAGAACTACTGGAAATTGGTGAAAGAAATTTTATTTAAAAATTGTTCCATGAAGCTTGATAATTAAATTATGTCTAAAGAGGCTTTAAGGACGCCCTAAAGAAAGAAAAAGTAAAATTTATGAAGTAAATGTTTCTGTTCAGATTTTTTCTGGTCGCAGTGCCGAGATACTATTTTTTTCTGTCTAAACGCAAATGCTCGTCCAGCACGCTAAGGAACTGCCCTAGTTATCACTCGTATATAGGTAGGTATTTTAATTAACGTCGCACTGGAGCAACACAACGGGCTATTGGTGACTGTCCGGGATCAATCCCAAAGGGAAAGATCCGAGGACAATACCTCGTAATTTTGAACCACGGTCTGATGACGAGGCAACACCTGCACTCGTATATAAGAGCAGATCCTCTATATATCTAGTTTCATCCTGTCATCTATGTAGTATATAGCAATAGAAAGAATTGCAAACAAAGATGTATTGTTTCTGAACGCTTATAAAATCTTATAGCTTTATTCTTTGTTTCAGAATATTTCATTTTAAAATTTCATAATTACTTTCACCTGGAATTTGTTTTTACTATAGTATGTCTGTTGTTTTTTCTAGGTTGTTCTTTTTCATAGAAAGACAATTCGCTTATACGTTCTGATGCTATTTTAGAATGTGAAAGCGTGATTTTTTTTCTAAAAAACATAAATATCAAAGAATAAGTATGGCGGATCCCAAAGGTTCCTCGGAGATTGTTTTATAAACCATTGCTCTGGGTTATCGCAAAGTTTGAGGCATTTTCTGTGAAGCTGAATATAGATTGCGGTAGTGCTTCCTGTACGTATTCCGAGAGTGACGTCATTTTATTTATCGAATACGATTTCAGGCCTTCGCCAATAGAAATTCCAAAGAATAAATTCCTGATTGATGTATGATAGTTGATTGGCCAACACCAATTAGACGGAACATTGCCCAAACGGCGATGAACAACATTTTAGAATAACCCGAAAGAACATGCGCGAGCATTTGAACAGCAGAAGTAAAATCTTCGCAAATCGTCTGGTTTGTTTACACTAAAAATTCCTCTCCTTGCGATCGTTTCTAAACGGCTTTAAAAGGAACAGATACAGGAAGTTAAACTAAAAAGTAATTTTTAATGAAGCACTGCGTAAACTACAGAAACGTTAGGATCTCCCCCACACGAGAATTTTAGTAAATAAATTCAAAATTATAGTATATCATTGTTCACGTAATTAACTTCATCGGAGGTTTTTATGGGCCTTGGTAGCCCAGTTGGAAGAGCAACGGATTAGCAACCGGACGGTTGCGAGTTCGAAACTCGGTTGAACCGAAGATCGTCGCGTACGCGGAGGTTGGTGCAAGTTAAATCTGTCGTGGCCCCAAATGTCCTCACGTTGGCGTGGTGTGGAAATTTGGAGAGTGGGGTGGCAGCTCACGTGTGACCTCATCATCTGACAGTGGTTCAAAATAACGAGGCGTTGTCCTTGGCTCTTTCCCTTCGGGATGGATCCCTGACTGTCCCCAATAGCCCGTTGTATTGCTCCAGTGCGACATTAATTACCTATCTACCAGAGTTTCGTATCCAATGATCATGATCAAAGCCTGAAATACCTATTATTGCCTTGCAGTAATTTTTAAAGTTAATTGTAAAAAGAGCAATTGTATGTTTCCAAAAATTTCAATTTTTTTATGAATCCAGTTTCAAGGAGAGGATTTCACAAAACTATTTTTGTAGTTCTTACTCAAAGTTTTTAAATTTAAGATAGTTATGATTATCAATGAATAGTTTTCAAATATCAGTTAATAGATTATCAATGAAAGGTAGTTAGGTAATTAATTAACATCACACTGGAACAACACAACAGGCTATTGGCGACGGTCCGGGATCAATCCCGAAGGGAAAGATCCAAATCAATGAAAGGAACTAGGCAGGATGGGAAGATTTTACTTCTACTGTCCAAATGCCCTCGCATGATACATATCGGGGTTCCCTTAAAATGTAATTTATTGTCTTTTAGTCAAATTGGTGTTGACCAATCAACTATCTTTTTCCAATTCGGAATTTTTCTTGTTTCGTATTCGCCAACTGAAGTTTATTTCGAAATACGTACCGGAAACAAGCATCGCCGCAAAAACACTACCGCCGTCTTACTTAGTTTGATAGAAAATGCGTCATAGCACCAATCTCAAATCACATATTTTAATAAAACACATACGTAAATAAACTATAAAATGTAATGGTGGTAGCAAATGGAACAATTAATGAAGCCTTTTTTACTGAAAAGTATCCTTATATAATTTGAAATCCCTTACTGCAGTACGTGTTCGTATGGTTATAATCTATCCGTTTGGGAAATTACTGAATTCCTTTAGTGTTTAAAGTTCTAAAATATAACAATGAAAATTTACTTTAAAGCAAAAGTTTAAAAATGAAATAATTTAAAAATGGCGTGTACCGTCGCTTTCGAATTTTTAGCATTAGACGATTATTTGAGGGCACAATGGTCAAGTTACACAAAATAAAACTCCAAGGAAACCGCCTACTGATTCGATCATAAAAGATTTTTCTAATTTTATGGTTCGAAAGCTGTAGTTGTTTAGTGTGGAGAAAATACTATTTATTTTTTCAGAATAGTAAAAAACAACGAAAGGGTAAACTAAAATTTGGTTTCCTATATTTCGTTCTTTTTATTTATTTCAGATTGAATTCGCTTGTGCCGAACGATTCTGTTCCGGATAATTCTCGGATACTTCGGAAATTATTGTTAGGAACAGGGGTCTTTACCCTCAGATAAGCAGCCATGTGGCATAGTCTATTGCATGCCCATAATCATCTGCTCCTCCTTGTGATGATATTGACTTAGAGGGACAAAAAACAGATTTCCCTCCTGACTGTTCGTAAAAACTACAAAAGACATCTGGGCTACAACTTAATTGCTACCCAATGAGACACTGCAGGACTGTAAAAGTTTTACACATGTGTTTATTTTCACTTTTAGCTAAATCAATTCATCCCTTATCGGAAACCTGGAACTTTCGAGTAAGATGTGTAAGGTTATCCAGACAAACTAAATATATCGGAAAAACGGGAGGTCAAGCTTTGGAAAATTGGTAACGGTCCGTGTTCTTGAGTTTAACCTTTTTTAGTATAACTCAAGAACACTGTGTCGGCCCCTCGCCAAATTGGCGACTAAGATTTTCATCGCCAAACGGCTATTTGGATAGGCCTACGAAGGATTACCATATTCCAAAATCATCGCCACAAATGGCGATGGAAATTAGTCACCAATTTACGACGGCGTCGTGATCTTGAGTTTAGCCTATTTTCAAGAGAACCGTTTCATAGCTGTTTTATTTTGTGAATTCGAACCAAAAGAAAAGACGCATTTTGTTTCCACTAAAAACCAATGTACATTATATTTTTCCAACTTTATTTTAGAGGAAAAATTCATACCTTGTGACAAGTTTTCTGATACACATTAAATTCTTTGTAAATTTGTTAAAATTACTCTGGGTAACACGGAAAGGCTTTTAGGTCTCTTCGAATTTTTTTATTCTATTTGAATTTATTGAGATTCTTTATCGGTTGAACAATCTCGTTTCTAAAAAACTAATATTTAGTGTTTCGGAGTAATGTCATTTCCACAAATGTTGGACTCAGACAAAACCTATGTAATCGTTAATTTCATTGATAAGTTCATATAGTGCAACTATATGAACTATGGGCAAAATTAAAGTTAATGGTTGTAGTTAATCCACAGCGAGAACCGTGTCCGTAAACATCTGCGGACCTTAGCGATAACATTAACATAGATGCAAATTTTTTATTAAAGATTGTTCAAGCAGTTGTTCGCGAACAGCTGTTAGCGACTCTTAGAAAGAGTAGGGAAAATTAATGAGGCTTCTGAAAATTGGAAAGGGGGTTTTGTGCAAAAACTTAATTGAATTATTTACTTACATTCTACAATTTAGTTGATGGCTATGATCAATACGAGGCGATAAATATAGATGGCGTTGCTGTGGTAACAAACATCTTAAATTAGAAATTTCGAAAATTATTTATTCTAATTTTAGATTTAAAAAACTTCAGATTTATCGAAGAACACTGTAAAAAGATCAGTGTACCATCACATAAAATGATCATTAAAAGCATCCTTCGTTGAGAATTAAGAACATAGCTAAAGCGGTTCTTAAAACAATCGTCTTATAGAATATTTTTTGATCAACTGAAAACTTTAAACCGAGTAAATACTAAAATTGATTTTAAGTTGCCATGGTTCGTAACATTTTTTAATGTGCTATTTTTGATTTTCAAAAGGTAAGGGCCTTAAAAGGTGCTTGTTTTTAAAAAATGGATGCTTGAAAGTTCTTAATTTTTATTAAAATTCAACTCAGACCCGCATTCTTCTCTGCGAATCACTGGCATATCGGCTAATTTTCCAGAACTCCCGAGTCTACCACCAGGAAAAAAATATTTGCCCTCTTCGCCAATGAGAAAATCGCCAGATTTGTCGATAATTTCCTTTAAAACTACATTGCCAAATTGGTCATGCTAAATATGAACTTCAGCCAACCACAACACCATAGTAAGTTTACTTTTTTCTGGTGGGATTGATTGGTTGGATTTTATGATGCAAAGGCCATATTTAGCCAAGTTGTGCCTAACGCAAAACAGCGTCAAATAATGGTTGGTCGAGCTTTATGGCACAAGGCATATTCACCAAGCATATGGCATATTTCACCAAGCTGCTCCAAACAACATCAAGTAAATAGACATACACACAGGGAAAGCTTTGCTGACACAGAAGAGAGAAATACACACAGGAAGGAATCGAACCTGCGCCGTCTACAACTCGCAGGTTGTTGGCGTAGAGGGCAAACCCACTGAGGTACATCAAATAAGGGACTCACACACAAGGAAAGTTTTGCTTTCCCCAGGTAAAACATCCAGGGTAATTTACAAGAATCGAACCTGAGCTGCCCACTAATCAGAGGTTGCTAGCACTGTGGACAAACTCACTGAAATCATGGCGATTCCTTTTCGTGCGAAAATTACAGTCAAAGCTTTATTTCTCGCAACTATCGCGAATATGGTGCTGTTTCATTTTTTAACTCTTCGAATGTTTTTATAAAGCCTCTAATATTCTTCGTCACGGGAAAAATTTGAAAATTAGTTTTGGGGTTATAAGTGCACTTTAACTGGGTATTATTAATCCTTTCAGGGGAGATGGGAAGTCAAATGTTGCAGCACCACTGGAAAGGTTAAGGGTACTTAAAAATGTTAAATTTTCTTTAAAAAATTGTTCTTACCCTGTTTACGAATTACCCGTCTCATGATTCTGATTAAGAAATTCTCGTATTGTGTTTCAAAGAACAGGTTGGATTCCTCTTTCCTTTTCAGAAATTTCATCATGTCCAAAAGTTACTGTTCAAGTGATCAATCAATTTACTATCTAATGAAAAATTGCATATTCCTGTAGCAATTTGTGACTTATCTTCGAGATAACTACACATAGTACTACATACCAATTATGAAAAATCCTATGCGATTGTACTCGATTTCCTTATTCGGGCTCATCGAGACTTATTCTTAAACAATTTGCTAAATGCAAAGCACAGCTATTTCATCTGTTAAATGAAATCGATCTTGATGAGAAATGAATTTCTTGATGAAAGTTTATCATTTTCGTTTCGTAATAGGTCGTTATGTGTAGGTATCTGATTTCTTATATTCTGTTTTTGTTTCAAAAATTAAAAATACATCAAACATCGTTCAGTATTATTAAAAAGTATTAGGTTCGTAAGATTAAAAAACTATTCTTAAAATAAAATACTTACAATATTGCTTTAATATTTTAAGAAAGCCCAAATGTATTAAGAAAAGAATAAAATACGATTTTAACTGGCGTGATAAAATAATTATTTTGATACTGATTATACTAATTATAATCAGTATAAAAAGATTAAATTCTGTTGACCTGTCAAAAAATTTTTCAGTGTGAAAATCTAATCACTAAGAATTATCATATTTAAACTCAGATGCCACTGTGAATTTGTATTAATTTTTTTAAATCTGCAAGCAGTCTACCGGAGGATCATAAATAACAAGCATGTTGATAACATTTTACTTAAAATATACTATTATCGTTCTGAAATACGTAATCAATAGATGTGCATTGTCACCTGAAGTTGTAACAGTACTTATCTCATCTTAACCAGTTTTTAAATCAATCTCCAAGCAGTTCAAAGTCTTGCAAATAGATAGCTATGGCCTATTCGCATCAGTCATAACAGGCTTCTTAGAATTCATATATGTGTCAAATAAACACCTGCGCTGTATTATGAAATATTTATCTAGCAGACGTTATTTGCCGAATATTTATTTTATCAAAAACTATATAAAACATCACACATATTTTAACTTCCCAAAAACTAATTATAAATCATTGTATGGGAGATTACTTATTACAGAAAGCATTGGATCACGACTTTTATGTAGAATTTGAATTTAAATGGTGCTTATTCGTCTTCTGTTTGTTGATCAAAATTGGCTTGAAACAAAGTTTAAGTAGAATTTATAAAGCAAAAATTCGAGAAATAAAAACTTTCATAGCGTAGAATTTTCCTAAAATGCTCATATTTACGAAACTAAAAGGTTCTTTTATTCATTCCGACCTGTTAGACCCAATACATTCTCAGACATCAAAGAATAGACGATCAATGATTCAATGAATGAACACAATCAATATTTTTAAAACAAATAAAACTTTTTTCACATTATTTTTCTTCGTAATGAAATATCGACTTGAAACAGAGTTTAAATAGAATTTATAAATCAAAATCCGAGAAATGAAAACCTTCATAGCTTAGAATGTTTCCTAAAATGTTAATATTTACGAAACAAAAATTTTCTTTTTTCATTCCGACCCTGTTAGACCAAAATACATCAAAGAATCAAGGAATAAACACTATCAACTTTTTAAAAACAAAGCTTTTACAAACAATATTTTTAATCGTGTTGAAATATCTTGGTTTTAGGAAACAAAATTCGACGTTTTCAATCCGACAAAGCCGATTGGATTTGTTTTCCTTTCTCAATTTCCGATTCTATTCGCGTACGTTACTCTATCTGCTTTTCTGTCAGAGGTATTTTTTCGTTTCGAACAAAAATCGTCGTTTTAAAAGTATAAACTCCCGAGTCGCGATATACTTACCCAGCCCTCGAGAAGTTTCAGAAAAAGCCTCAGATTTCGTCCAGATGGTGTTGCAGCCAATGATTTAACGCAAAGTAGACGTAGCTCCTTTCTGAGAATACCATTGCAGAGTAAAGCGAAAATCGATTTTTCTTGTGAATATACCTAAGACTGAGTGTTTGGGAAGTGGCAGGTAGAATAAAACACCGGACTGTATTATGCTCAGGTACAGTTATGAAATTTTAAACACATAATAGCGTGATGTCTTGACAACAATCCCGGAACACACAAGAATCGATAGTGCAGCCTGCGAAAGAGGAACGTATTTTATTCCAACAATTTGTTTACTTTTGTTTTCACAAAACAAACCTAGTTAATGAAATTTTCATTCAGTGTTTATCATGTTTTGTTTTCTCGTATGATTATTTTCACGTAGTTTTGCAGTTCGAGGAAAACAATTTCGATGTTTTCATTAAACGGGAGAAATTCTAGGAACACTTTTGACGCACTACATCTGTTTTTAATTTCCCATCAATTACTTTTAAACGGACCGTAACGCACAGAAAATAGAAATTTTTCTTTTGTTCATTGCCTTGGGGGCAAGAAGGTCAAAACGCGCTTGGGAGCACTGTTCTAAAAATAAATCTCCGCAGAAGGCTTGAACGTGTTATCGGTAGCTCTTAGAAAGTTTTCGTTCTTTCCATATTTAGCACGCCTTTCAACTAAATCCATTTTCGTTTTTTGCAACTCACGTTTTGCTCTCGAAGTGAAATTGAAGATCTGCTTGAAGATTGATTTCATAAGTGTTAAGTGCTTCATAGAAAGAAAACATTTCTGTTCAAAATCAATGTGAATCTCAAAATTTTACGCTCATTTATGCACGAATGCAAGTTATCTCCAACTTTTCAACTGTAATTCGAAAAAATCATTTTTTCAATGTTACAGCTATTACGCTCATTTATGCACGAAGAACGTACGTTATTTCCATCAGCTATAATTCGAAATTACATATATTTTTAATGTTGCCATAAATCTCTTACTAAGCATTTAAACAATATCACATCACTTCATTTCAATGCTTTTCTGTGGAAGATTTAATTGCTTTTTAACAAGACTAAGTAGAGTGGAAAATAATTAATATAATTTATTTTTAATCAAATTACATTATGTTAAAATTGTATAAATTTAAATAATCAATTCTTTTTCTTTTATTACTTGTTCACACAATTAATATTTCATTCGAATCATCAAATAGTGATTCATCGATCAATTTTACTGCTTTATAATTGCCATCATTGATTAGCTTTATTTGCCATACAATATAAAGAACTGATTACTCCGTTCTTTTAGGTAGACCATACTTCTTTAAGACAAAAACGGTAACGGGAGTTATGTAATATTACGTATTCATGAAAAAGTAAGACGATAAATTCTTTCTGGAGATCGTCATTAAAAATGCAATTTTGCCTCTTAGACATTGCAAGGATAGACATAAAGCTTTAAAAAAATAAGACTTTAAACTTTACAAAATATGGAATTTAAACTACTGGTATTGAATAACAAAGCCGCCGGTTGGCATACAGGTTAAACAAAACTAATGCTATAGCAGAACAATGACACTCAAGTGTTGCCAAAACTTATTTACTAAATAAATCACTGCAGATATCGATATACACTCGAATAAAGCTACTCCGTGATCATAACTACTGGTATCCATAGGGGGATGTTGACATGCGAATATAGGTTATAATTTTATGATTGACACGTATATTTAGTTTTTATTAAAACTAGTCAAAATTATTAACGGGACGGCTGAGAAATATGAAAAAGCGGTACGAATGGTTAGCCTATATATTTTTCGATTTAATTTTAATGAGGAAATTTCTTTGTATTTTTCCGTTGAAGCAGTTTTAGTGGACTCCCTAAACAATGTATACTAGGCCGGCTTTGTTAAAAGGTTTTAATCACAGATAGGAAGGGGACTCTCTCCTCTCTCTCTCTCTCTCTCTCTCTCTCTCTCTCTCTCCTTCCCTATTACGAAATAAAAAAAAAATCACCATTATAGACATGATTCACCGTGACAATCATATTTGATGGATGAAAGGGAAGTCATTTTTCAATCATGCTTTTCAATTCGATTGAGTCGTCAATTGGAAACCTTCGGATGGGAAAGTACTTGAATTACATTTCAAATCGCAGCAATCACTTGAAAATAATTCATTTTCTCTTTGTAAGTAAGAACTTGAAAATTGCAAAGCGAAATTGATAAAATAATGCGAATGGAAAGTACAATTTTTTTAGAATGGGATAGAAACGACGTAATCGGTTTAATCAATTTTTTAATCAAATTTAGTTTAAAAAATTTTAGGGAAATTTTAAGTGCATTTACAACACGTTTATTGGCTAAGTTCTTTTTTCAATTTTTGTTCTGCAATATATATAGGGTAAACGGAACGCGAATTAATATCGAACACGATTTTTAGATTGCCAAAAATGGGGTGTTTTTTTAATTAATCAAACGTCATACCACAGTAAAAATTAAATCAAATTCATATACGAATAGATAAGTTATCAAGCATTAAATACTTTTAAGTCCTACTAAAAAAGTAAAAACCGTTAGAATAGTCGATTTGAAAAAATGGTATCGAATAGGAACACCTAATGAATCTCTCTGAAAGTGGTTTGAAGATCGTTTTACAAGTAAAAATACATGGAATACCTCTGTGCTATGCAAATGTATGGAATACTTCTTTTAATGTAAAATAAGAGATGAAATAAGTTATTAAATTATTCACATTTACAAGGAAGTATTCAACTTTATTGTGAACTTATTAATTTGTTTATTTCGAAAACAAATTTATTAATTGCTTTTTTCGCACTTACATAACCATCTCACATATCTTCATCAACGGTTCAAAAGTAACAGAGAAATTAAATAAAATGAATTTAGAGAAACAGATTTAAATATTTATTTATTATGATTTTAATTGTCATAAATATTAGGCAAACACACTATTTTAAAATGATTTCTGCACTCGAATCAACTGAGATGAGTCATTTTTGTAATCCCTCGTGAAGTAATCCTTTCGAACTCAATCTTGTGATGAATATGAGACATAAACCCTTAGTGAAAGCTGTTAAAAGATCTTCATTTGGCGAAAAACATACTTTTCTCTCTTTGGGCTACCCCGATACTAAATTCTGGCAACGATACTGACACATGATTTAAAAAAAAAACTATAACAAGTACTTTATCGTACAAAATTACAGTATTTAAAAAGATCGCCGCAGCTCAAAATAGTATGCACAACCATCTACACCAATATAATAACCGAAATAACAATCGGTTAGCGAAGTCCTATCTTCGTATTTGACGGCTAAAACGTGCTTCGGCTTCCACGAGAAGGCAGTCGACCTTGGGTGAGTCAATTGTGAAAGCGCATTAGGAGAAAGCTGCCATACGCAAAAGCATGGATGGCGACACCCATGGATATTTTTCTTCAGCCAAACAGGGAAGAATACTCATCAAATCACATTATTTTCAAAGTCCACGGCGTCGACGACGCTTTTACTTCGCATGAGATAATTAAGATGCTCACTATCTTTGAAATAAAGAGTTTAACGACGACAATTTTGATAATGACGAGATATCTCGTCATTATCAAAATCGCTTAGATCTTGATGGACGAGATATCTCGTCGAAACCACTTGAAGGGTTAAGGGCCAAAGGAAAACTGCTCATCAGCCGTGAAGTTAAAAATGTTTTTTAATAAGTTAATAATTTAAATAATTAAATTTCTTTTACTTCGCATGAGATAATTAAGACCATGAGATTTCTCTATTTTTGAAATAAAAGGTTTAACCCATCTGGTGGTTGTCTCGATGAGGTATTTATAAGTGAAAAAATGGTAATCAATGTTTAAATGATGCTGCATTAAACGGTACTTATTTTTAAAATAAGTTTAATTTCGAGATGAAAGAGGTGCCACTGGGATTGATCCGAAGTTTCCGGCGTGGAAGCCAGAGGCATTAACGACACCTGCTATTGGGTGGAGGACGACTCAAGGATCTGTTGACGCTTCGGGTGTTATCACTGCTGGAGCCAGGGAGCGGGTGGTTTGAATTCGCCCCGCGAGCGTTACCTTTTTTTCGCGGGGGAGTTGCAATCGATGGATTTCGGATGCTTGCGGCGAAGCGCTCAGCTAGGGCGGTAATGGAGAAAGGGTGGTTGCATCTACTTCGGTGGGGGTTGAGGAATATATCTTGGATTATATTATTTGGGTGGTGGGGAATGGAATCGAAAAATTTAATTGCTCGTTTTTGAATATGGGTAGGAAGGGGTCTATTTTTAAGTCTTTGTGGAGGACTGCATTTGTTAGGGACGTCGGTGATTGTTCTTGGCATTTTATTTTGGAGGGGGTTTGATGAGGGACTTAGCTGCTAAAGGCCCGTGACGTGAATACGTCTTTAAAATTAGACAGTACTAGGTGGCTAGTACGGAAAGTTGAGCGTTAGAAAAAAATGGGCATCGAGTTCGATCTAATGATTTCTATATTATCAACGCGAACCAAATCAACCTAGTGTCATTCGATAGCTGAGGGAACAAAAACTTGTTAGTGATCTTGAGTTCGCGCGATAAGCGGCAAGTCTCAAACGAACTTAAGCGTCTGGATCTGCCGATTTAAGACATTAGACGTGAAATCAAATACAGTGTTAGTTGTGGAACTTCCGATCGCAGTTGAAAATGTTTTAAAATTTCACAATATCGTCAGATACTCGTCGAAATACCAAGCGGTAAAAACATCGAACGTAGTCTACGCGGAAGAACAATTCGTCACATTTCGATAAACACCGAATTAACTACTGAATTCGTCTTTCTTTCATTTACTACTGCCAAGTTCTATGCGCTAACGAGACTTATTCATGTAAAACTTTTTACGGCCGTGTTCAGAAACAGACTCCCCATTTACCTCTTAATTTATGGAAACTGAAAATTGTGTTACTCGGAATCAAATATATGGCACACCGTGGAAGAGTCATCAGAGAGTAAAGGAAAAGAAAGAACCCTCATATTCCCTTTAAAGTTTGTAAGGAAGTTTTGAAACACCCTTTATACAGGGTGAGTCTAAATTGTTTTTACAAAATAAGAGGGGTGATAGTACCCATCCAGACGAGCAATAATTACCATGGAACATAGGGTCGCATTCCACTCTGAGAGGAAGAAAAGAGTCAAATTAGAATTTCAACATGAACTTACAACAGTGTTGGGAAAGCGAATGAACGATACCAAAAGTTGCACAATCTCATTGATTGATCAGAGAAAAACTCACAGCAAGTGCTCAAAGTGGCGGCCACGCGTGTTAGTTCACACCGGCGAAGGAATGACTGGCTCCCGAAGATTCCTGGTGTTGTGTTCATTTTGTCTGCGGCAACACCGATTCTCGCTACGAGATCTTCAGCCGAGTCTACAGGCGTCTGGTACACTAAAGATTTCATGTGCCCCAGAAGAAAAAGTCCAGTGGGTTGAGGTCCGGTGAGCGAGGAGGCCAAGCCACAGGTCCGCCACGTCCGACAATCTTGCTTAGGAGATGAGTCCGCCACGTCCGACAATATGCTACGTAGGCAGGTACAAAACGACGTCAGAGGCGATGACTTGTTCATGCTCGACGCGTTTCGACTTTACTCTTTTTTGCCTCTCAGAGTGGAATGCGACCCTATGTTCCATGGTAATTATTGCTCGTCTGGATGGGTACTATCACCCCTCTTACTTTGCAAAAAAAAATGTAGACTCACCCTGTATAAAAATATATTAAAATGCT
The DNA here is from genome assembly GCA_933210815.1 of Meta bourneti. Taxonomy (NCBI): domain Eukaryota; kingdom Metazoa; phylum Arthropoda; class Arachnida; order Araneae; family Tetragnathidae; genus Meta; species Meta bourneti. The sequence continues at coordinate 89,417,581 of OW119929.1, forward strand.
CGCGTCACACAAAATGTTACATATAACGTAATCAATAGCATGGAAACGAGGATATTTCAATTAGCGTAGGTCTGATCGAACCCAGGGTCAATCAACACCCTCATACAGAATAAGATCGTGCGCATACCCTCTGGATAATCCGAGGCCCCAATGAGGAACTTATTATCTAAGATGTAATTGTGTCAGCTTATCATCTAAGTGCCCCTTTTGGAAAACTAACTATATCTCTATATCTCAATTAATAAAATTGTAAGTACATATCTATTGTATTGTATCGTAGATCTCTGCTTGTAATTTTTTAACTTCACCAAAATATTTATGTAACTACGTGTAATTGTAGAATTTTAAGAAGCTAGTTTCGAAATAAAATCATTTGGAACTGAAATTAGTTATTCATTAGAATGAAATCACAAAAAAAGTTGCGCTTAAACACACTATAGTGCTCACCGTTGATGGCAATTAATATCAATCAAATCAGTAAAATAAAAAATAATCACTAATGAGAAGGATGTGTCTGGTGTTGTGTCTCTACCAATTTGTTTTAATCTCTGTTTTCGTCAGCAGAATCCTTAAATCTCCACAGTCAACTATTTGACCACTCTTTTGTTAAAAGAATCCATAACAATGCATCATTGTAGTCTGCGCTTCCATAGCCCGTTGTGCTGCTCCAGTGAGAGGTAAATTCAGTTACATACATACATCGGCCCAAATCAATTCGTAAGCCCACGTGACTTACTCTTCCGATATCATACGACGACTCCACTCACTTGTTCTATCGATTTCATTAGAAGGTCGATGGATGCAAGAACATGACGCGTCTGATTGGATTTCTATCTGGAGAAGAAATAAGGTCTACTGCAAATTGGGGGCGTTCGTGACATACGTGAAATTCTGGAAATGAATGGTGTTATAAGAATCGTTGTGATTAAGACTCGACTTCTAAAACCACTGAAATTTCTAAGGGATTGGAAACATTAAAGTAAAGATATTGAGAACGAGAATTAGTTGTACAGCAATATTTAATCCTTTGAGAGTTACGAGATTTGGGGAAGTGTGGTTATTGCTTTTTCCCACAACACACTTAATGACCAAATAACCACATCTATTGGTTAAAAGAATCTTAGGAAAGATTCTATTGGTCAAGAAGGTCAAAACTGGTTAGAAATCGTGCAGAGAAGACTGCAAGTTGCTGAACATTCAGGGTACATCAAGTCTGTCAAGATATATAAATATTCTCTCGTTTAACCCTCCAAGTGGTTTCGACGAGATATCTCGTCATCAAGGTATTTCAGATTTTTCGATGATGACGCAATCACGAGATGTAATCTCTCTGATGTATGTAAAGAAGAATGCAAGTAATTTCCTAGAATGTATTGTAAGAAATGTGAGGTTGTTCTGAGGTTTCATCTTCCGTAAAACACCAGAGCAACACTGAGTGATTCTCAAAATCCTCTCTTGTAGTGCCATGATGAAAATATTCATAATTGAACGGCACTACGAATGAAAAGTTTATAAGGTTGGGCCATCGATTTTTTTAAACTTGCATATTTACATAATTTTAAATTAAAAAAATGGTTATTGTATATGTGTTTATTGCTAATAAACAAGTTTTCCTCGAGTCTTTTCCATTTTTCTTATTAGTGTGGGGGTTACTGTATAAAGGAATAATATATAAAAAAAATGGCACAGATAGCGTAATATTCACGAATTACAGTGAAACTTCGATTAACCGTCAGTTTCTGTTAACCATCGGTCCGTTTTATTAAAAGTTAATTAAATATTAAAAGTTATTAGTACGTACACACATGCATACATACTGTACTAATACATACTGTACTTCTACGTAAAGTACGGAACATTGCCGCTCAGAAAGCACGAGCCTCGAAGAAACATAAGAAAATTAGACTATTTTAAAATTTGAATATGTATGTACGTCTAGAGCGTAAGTTCATGTAACAATATGTACATATAGTATACTATACTTAATGTAAATTGTATATTGTTTGTTTCTGTAAAATAAAATACATGTACAGTGTATTTTCAGTTCGTAAACGTGCATTTTTTATCATTCGTTCATATGCAATGGTTGGGGTGGGTTGTTGTTTGAGGTTTTTCTGTTATCCGTCTATTCGATTAACCGTCACGGTCCCGACCCTGACGGTTAATCGAAGTTTCACTGTAGTAGCAGATTAACTAGCTGTCAACATTAAAAATTAAATGTAGGACTAAATATTATACTTATACATTGTTAATATTCTGATGTCAATGATTGTTCCAAGTGGGCTATAAATGTTTGCAAATTACTTTTTTAGAATAATGCCCTTCAAAGTCTTGAATGAAAAATTTTCATAAAAAGTGTAAGAAAAGTGAAATGAAGGATTGAAAAGATTTTATAACAAGATGGGTTTTGGAGATATTCGATATACGTGCAATAAAATTGTGCTATTGTTCGTAAAAAAGTTGTAATGTCAAATGTGCGTTTCCATTCAAAACCGAGATTGCTTTGCCGTTTCACCTGACGTAAGAAATAATTGTTGGAAACATGCTATTCATACCGCATTAAAAAAATTTGTCTCGTGAAAGAAACGAAACCAATTCATGGTATCGGAGAATGATGACTGAGAATATGGCTGAAAGAGAAACAAGTACGTTTTAACGTCGGATAAGGTAAAACGATCCTATCATCTTTCCTAATTATTTCTCTCGACACACCCTTCTTTTATAACCACTACCAAGGAATGGTTTACTAACCTAACTTAATTCTACCCCTTATGAAATATGACGAGGCAGGAGTGAAATTAGTACGCTAACATTGTTGAGGGGATTATTAAGATTGCCTAGGATGAGATCTAGACTATTCCTAGCTGCCAAAGTCTTCTTTTTCTCATTTTATGTATTAAATTTGTTACCTGAACCTTCTAAGGGGTTCACACGCGTTTATCCGCTCTGCAACCTGGAGTCTTCCCTACTTTTTCTTCTTCTCTACTAGCCTTTTTTACTAGTCTTCCCTACTTCCTACTTATAAACTGTTTTGGTCTTTTCGATAGTAGAACTTGGAACGGCATCGTTCTTTCCTTTAAGAAGCCGCGGTAGTCCGGTTGGGAGAGTAACTGACTAGCAACCAGAGGGTTGCGAGTTCGAATCCAACCAATGACCGTCGTGTACCAAAGGGGGCTGGTGCATGTTAAAATCTGTCGTGGCCTCAAATGTCCTCACGTTGGCGTGGTGTGGAAGTTTGGAGAGTCGGGTGCAGCTCAGGTGTGACCTCGTCATCTGACCATGATTCAAAATTACGTGTTGTCCTTTCTCTTCGGGGTTGATCCCGACCGTCGCCAATCGCCCGTTGTGTTGCTCCAGTGCGACTTTAATTGAAATACCTACCTTCCTTCAAATGAGCACACCGTGGCCATTTTGTTTTTTGTACGATCCAGTTATTAATAAATCAGGTAACAGAAACTGATTAATGGTTTTTAAGTTAGGGTTTATTTACCAGGATAGTTGTATAGTATTAAAAGGGATGGATCATTCAAAATTAAGAATCAATTTAAACTTAAACTATTCCCTGCTGCTCACTCCCCATTCTTTGAAAAGCTCCCCTTCGGTTCTTCGTCAACCCTTCGAGGGGTCACACACAAATTGTCAACTGACGATCTTTTAAATTTCTTTGCAGTTGAATCCTACACTGACCAATAGAATCGCTCCTAGGATCTGATAACTGTGATCATTTAGTCATTATTTGTGTTGTGGAGAAAAAGTAATACTGCACTAGTCGGAAATCTCGTGGCCCTCTGAGGATTAACCCACCTGGGGTTGTCTCGAAGAGGTATCTCGTCACTAAGCAAAAACTGACCAGATCTTGATGGACATATCACCATTGGAAAAACCCTGACCATGTCATTATAAAATATTCTGTAATATCTCGATGACATCTTCTAGGATTGGATGCCCGGTTGGAAGAGTAACGGACTAGCAACCGGAGGGTTGCGAGTTCGAATCCTATCATAGACAGTCGTGTACAAGGGGGAGGTGCATGTTAAATCTGTCGCGGCCTCAAATGTCCCCACGTTGACGTGGTGTGGAAGTTCGAAGAGTGGGGTACCAGCTCAGGTATGACCTCGTCATCTGACCGTGGTTCAAAATTACGTGGTGTTGTCCTCGGGTCCTTTCTTTCGGGATTGATCCCGGACCATCGTCAATAGTGCGATGTTAATTAAAATACCTACCTAATAGACCAGTACATTGAGGTTTTGCAGGCCCTACACATATCCTGCTATCTTGGTTGGAGGCAAAGTCTCTTAACGTTTGTAACATTCCTACACTATATGCAGGATTAGACCGCAATGAACTTTAAAAGGATGGCTAGTTGGTAATTTGTGTACGGCCCTTCGAAGTTTTGCCGAAGAACTGAAGGGGACTTTTTCGAGGAAGAGGGGAGAATGCGTAGAGGCCGGCAGGACAGGCCTTTTGTGCAGGACGCGGTGCTTGGACAATAGTTTGTTTTAACCCTCCTGGTGGTTTATCTGTGTCGAAAACTGCCCTGTAGTGTCCAGCCTCTGGTGTAAAAACCTGTTCCAAACTGTCACCACTTCTGGGCATGCGGGAATTTGTTTTTCCAATTTGAATCTTTATTCCCCTTCTAGAAATCTTGACCTTGGAGTAACTGGGCAGTTTTGTCTCGACGAGGAATCTCGACCTTAGCAAAATTGACCTGACATTGAACGAGATATCTCGCCGAAACTCTTGGAGTGTTAAGACCACCATTGTAAGAACCGGAAAAGCTTCGAGACAGGCTCACGCAATCCCAACGAAAAACTAAAGTTTAATGACTTCTGATGACGCATTAAGATAATAAACACCCTGCCCCCTTCCATCAATGCAAATGTATTCCATATCCGATTTCCACATGCTATCTTCACGCGATGGGTGTTGTGGCGTTATCCTTGAGACGGCGGGATTTGTTACGCTTGCTTGAACCCAATGGATCATTATTACGCAAATTATAGTCTTTTGAAAATAGCTCTCCGAGTTCTCCCCAACTCCAAGCGCTGCTTCTTTCGAGGGGGATCATCACTTGAGCAAATAATTGCCTGCATTAGGAACTCGAGGTCCGATAGCAGTGGTTAAATCCGGTAGGAGGAAGCATATTTGTCTGCCGTTGGATTTGCGAAGGTGTTTCGACAAAGAAAATGAAACAAAAGGGATGGTGAAGTAATCCCCCAAGGTTGAGACAAAAAGTATGACGGATGGTTTGACCTCGTTTTGAGATCAACAAACCTTTTTAGCAGCAGGTTGGGATATGGGCAAAGTGATAGATCGGATTTAAGTTGTTTTTTAAGCGAAACATTTTAGTTTATGTGATTATCCTCTTGGAGAAAGAAATATGAGCTTCAGAGCGTTTTACCCGTGGAAGAAATATAAAAATAGTGAGCAATGGTAAAATATGTATGTATGTGCCCAGGATCATGTAACCAAAACTAGTAACCATAGACATGAAATGTAAGTAGATTGAGCAGAAGATCATTTAAAAGTGAGATCAACATGTCGACTAGTAGTCACGTGACTAATCTGGGTAAGTAGGTAGGTATTTAATTAACGTCGCACTGGAACAACACAACGGGCCATTGGCGATGTTTGGAATCAAATCCGATGACTGATCTGGGAAAAATTGACTTGGTTGGCCTATTTGGCATCGGATTGAATCGTTTTGCGATATAACGTATTATGACAGGGTAAGTGTTTGAATGCGCATTTCTATAGGGTGGCGACAAAATTGATGAAATCTACATGTCGCTCGGACCAGATGATGAATCAATGAATGGGCGTCTTCTTCCATCCCGTCGACCAATCAGATGATGGATGTTCGGTTCCACCCATCTGATGAAAGTAGTCTAATGGTCCCGTTACTACTAGTTTTGGTCACATGACCCTGGGCACATAAAAAGGTTACCAATGATCACTCTATTTTTATATTTCTTTTTTATGGTAGTAACGTGACCCTTAGACTACCGTCTGTAGGATGGAAATTGATTGGTTGATTCGTCATCTGATTGGTCGACGCGACATAGTAGTTGCCATTGGCGATTTCACCACTTTTGTCGTCACTATAGAGAGAGAGAAATGCGAATTTCACATCTATCCTATCATAAGATGTTAAATCGTCATACGAGGTAATTAAATGCCAAACTGACCAGCCAAGCCAATTTTTCAGAGTAGTCACATGGCTACTAGTCGATATGTTGGGCGCACTTTTTGAAACTCCTCTTAATAGCAATGCTCAGTCTTATAAAGATTATGCACACCAATTTTCAGACCAGTCCGACAATTTAAACGGGAGAAATCGGGAAAAGTGCGATTTTCAATGCTTTTTTTTACCCGAGTTGGCAACTTTCGTAGGTTGTAACTCAAAAACCGCTCGATGGATTTTAAAAATGGAAAAAATTGTATTTCAGGTCTATGGTCTCTTACCTTGTTTCCGCAGCTATTTTCCGGAGATCGTGTTTAGAAGATACTACTAGACTAAACTTCTTCAAGCGATTTTGGCCGTGGGTTTACCAACTGCACTACCAACCTGGCTCCTGTGTTGCTCCAGTGTTAATTACATACCTATATACATAATTTCCATTAGTAGGTGGGCCGCGGTGGCCCGGTTGGAAGAGTAACGAACTTCCAACCGAAGGGTTGCGAGTTCGAATCCAGCCAAACACCGTCGTGTACAAAGGGGGCTGGTGCACGTTAAATCTGTCGTGGCCTCAAATGTCCTCACGTTGGCGTGGTGTGGAAGTTTGGAGAGTGGGGTGCCAGCTCAGGTGTTACCTCGTCATCTGACCGTGGTTCAAAATTACGTGGTGTTGTCCTCGGATCTTTCCCTTTGGGATTGATCCCGGACCGTCACCAATAACCCATTGTGTTGCTCCAGTGTGACGTTAATTGAAACCCCCCCCCATTAGTAGGTAGTTAATTAACGTCGCAGTGGAGCAACACAGCGGGTTATTGGTGACTGTCCGGGATCAATCCTGAAGGGAAAGATCTAACGACAACGCCTCGTAATTTTCAACCACGGTCAGATGACGAGATCAACACCTGATCTGGCATCCCACTTTCCAAGCTTTCATATCACCTCAACGTGAGGACATTTAAGGCCACGACAGATTTAACGTGCACCAGTCGTCGTGTACACGACGGTCTTTGGCTGGATCGAATTTCGAACTCGCAACCCTCCGGTTGCTAATCCATTGCTCTTCCAACTGGGCTACCTTCGGGTTGGATCCCGGACCGTCGCCAATAGCCCATTGTGTTGCTCCAGTGAGACGTTATTTAAAATACCTACCTACTTATCTAACTGGGCTACAGCGGCCTTAAATTTCCACCAGGAGGAATGATTTCCATAACCCAGCTTTGAATCAAGTATCGAAAATTACTTGCTGAAAATCAACTTAAAATATGATAGATTTTGTTCTACCACAAGAAATATCGTGGTTGATATTTCGTCATAGATGAAAATTTAATCTTTTGGGTGGTGGTGGCTGAAATCCATCAGTACCCATCAGAGGGCATACTGTTTACATTAGTTTGAGTTGCCCTACTAGAATGCCTAGTTACATTAGTTGAGTTGCCCTATTTAGAATTAGTAGGTTTTCAATGCTTAGAATGAAGTTCCTACTAGGAAGCTTCATTCTAAGTATTGAAAACCTATCCAAATTTTGGAATTTCCCCCTTCATTTTCTTGGAAGTTGCGTGCTTAAAAGCTGTTAAATTCCAAGCTTTTTCCATTACATTAGGGTCTGATTGATATTTGCAAAGCTTCGTTTATACTTTCATTGTTACAACTCGCTGAATGTTGTATTGCTTTTCTGAGGGGGTTGAAAGCAAGAACTGAAGAATGTTCAAATCCGGCAGAATTCCCCGTGTTGGTCGAAGAAAGGAAAACTGTAATATATTTTACATTGAAGCAATTGCATAGCGCAGAGAATTTTCAAAGTTCAGTTGTGAATCAAACAATGAAACGCGCAATGCAATATAAACAATAATTCGTCTCATCTCTACAAAATGCTTCATACATTGGTATGAGAGGGATTTTTCAATGCAAGAAAAACGAACCAGACGGTCTGCGTCTGGTAAAAAATAGCAGTCTGTTTTCCACACGCTCCGTCCAATGGTGGGCCGCGTTAGCCCGGTTGGAACTCACCACCCACCGGACTTACAACCGGTGGGTGGTGAGTTCGAATCCAACCAAAGACCGTCGTGTACAAAGGAGGCTGGTGCACGTCAAATCTGTCGCGGCCTCAAATATCCTCACCTTGCCGTGGTGTGGAAGTTTGGAGAGTGGGGTGCCAACTCAGGTGTGACCTCGTCATCTGATCGTGGTTCGAAATTACGTGTTGAACTCGGATCTTTCTTTTGGGGATTGATCCCGGACCGTCGCCAATACCCCGTTGTGTTGCTCCAGTGCGACGTTAATTAAAATACCTACCTACCTACCCTCCAATGGGGGGTATTTCCATTAACGTCACACTAGAGCTACACAATGGGCTATTGGTGACGGTCCGGGATCAATCCCAAAGGGAAAGATCCGAGGACAACACCACGTAATTTTGAACCACGGTCAGATGACGAGGCAACACCTGAGCTGGCACCCCACTCTCCAAACTTCCACACCACGCCAACGTGAGGACATTTGAGGCCACGACAGATTTAACGTGCACCAGCCCCCTTTGTACACGACGGTGTTTGGCTGGATTCGAACACGCAACCCTTCGGTTGCTAGTCCGTTACTCTTCCAACCGGGCCACCGCGGCCCACCCTCCAATGGAATTTAGATTATTGTACTATTATGAAGGTTTATCTGCACCAATTTTAAGTGGCGGAGGCGTTACACAATGCACATTGTCTCGCTAATGCGTTTCATTTATGAGTATGCGGTTTCTAACTCATTTCATACACAACAGGTGGAACGTGATCATGAGGACTGAATAGGGGAAGGAGCATGCCTGAGATCGTTTCCTTTAGTCTGTGAGAGTACCGATCGGGTTTAGAGAACGTGTGCTTCGTCACGTACGTTCACCGCAAGAAAAAGATGGACGCAATCGAATAATTGTCCTCAACTTGTCCTCGAGCAGTTTATTACTCCCTTTGTCGATCTCTCTTCGCGATTACCGTTGGCCGCTCTTTCATTACGCGTGCTTGCGATGTTATTGTTTTTAATGGTTGTCCTTCGTCACGTGCGCCTGTTGCAAAATAGTCTGAGTTATGATTCGGGGCTGTTGCAAACTCGAAATTTCAAATGCGATTTATGGGTGTGACATTGAAATTAAGACGACCGCCTTGAAGACTTAAAAAAACAGTGCTCTCAATCGGTTTTAAATCGTAGAACTATACCGGGTGATTTGGTTGGTAGGTATTTTAATTAACGTCGCACTGGATTGACACAATGGGCTATTGGTGACAGTCCGGGATCAATCGCAAAAAGAAAGATCCGAGGACAACACGTAATTTCGTACCACGATCAGATGACGAGGTCACACCTGAGCTGGCACCTCACTCTCCGAACTTCCACACCACGCCAAAGCGAGAATATTTGAGGCCCCGACCCATTTATCGTGCACCAGCCCGTTTGTACACGACGGTGTCTGGCTGGATTCGAACTCGAAACCCTCCGGTTTGAAGAGCAGCTGATTACCCATTCAAAGACCGTGTTGTACAAGGGGGGTGCACGTTAGATCTGTCGGGGCTTCAAATGTCCTCACATTGGCTTGGTGTGGAAGTTTGGAGTGTAGGGTGTCAGCTCAAGTGTGACCTCGTCATCTGACCGTGGTTCAAAATCAAGTGGTGTTGTCCTCGGATTTTTTGCTTCGGGTTTGATCCCGGACTGTCACCAATAGCCCATTCTGTTGCTCTAGTGCGACGTTAATTGAAATACCTACCTACAACCCTGTAGAATAGTTGTATAACTTTGTGATTTGTTTGTTTCCTGTCTCCAATTTACTTAAAATGTTCTCGCATTTGAAAGTAAAATCGCTTGTCGTGTCACATGTTTTAAGATCCCATCGTACGATTTTGCTCGATGGAACTCTTTGAACACCTCTTCTGGAACCTAGGGGTTCCATAGTACCTGTTGTGGACGACTGAGCTCCTGCAGAGGCAGACAAGTATTTTTACAAACTTAAACAAATCAACTTAATTTACAAGATGATAGCACAGACAACAGACGATGCTAGGACCGGACGAACAAGTGAATAGGGATGTTAGGCGAATCACAGAACTGCTACTCAATCACCTGTATTTTTAAATCACAGTTCTATCTGTTATTGCATTATCAAAATAATAGTGATTCGGTAGCAGCGATTGAGGCCTAAGTGATTTCTTACCCTCTATCGGACTGCTACTGGTATCGGTAACAGTGGAAACTGACTGAGTATCGGTAACAGTGGAAACTGAACAAGTGAATAGGGATGTTAAGCGAATCACAGAACTGCTACTCAATCACCTGTATTTTTAAATCACAGTTCTATCTGTTATTGCATTATCAAAATAATAGTGATTCGGTAGCAGCGATTGAGGCCTAAGTGATTTCTTACACTCTATCGGACTGCTACTGGCATCGGTAACTGTGGAAACTGACTGAGTATCGGTAACAGTGGAAACTGAACAAGTGAATAGGGATGTTAAGCGAATCACAGAACTGCTACTCAATCACCTGTATTTTTAAATCACAGTTCTATCTGTTATTGCATTATCAAAATAATAGTGATTCGGTAGCAGCGATTGAGGCCTAAGTGATTTCTTACCCTCTATCGGTGACTGCTACTGGTATCGGTAACAGTGGAAACTGAGTGAGTATCGGTAACAGTGGAAACTGAACAAGTGAATAGGGATGTTAAGCGAATCACAGAACTGCTACTCAATCACCTGTATTTTTAAATCACAGTTCTATCTGTTATTGCATTATCAAAATAATAGTGATTCGGTAGCAGCGATTGAGGCCTAAGTGATTTCTTACCCTCTATCGGACTGCTACTGGTATCGGTAACAGTGGAAACTGACTGAGTATCGGTAACAGTGGAAACTGAACAAGTGAATAGGGATGTTAAGCGAATCACAGAACTGCTACTCAATCACCTGTATTTTTAAATCACAGTTCTATCTGTTATTGCATTATCAAAATAATAGTGATTCGGTAGCAGCGATTGAGGCCTAAGTGATTTCTTACCCTCTATCGGACTGCTACTGGTATCGGTAACAGTGGAAACTGACTGAGTATCGGTAACAGTGGAAACTGAACAAGTGAATAGGGATGTTAAGCGAATCACAGAACTGCTACTCAATCACCTGTATTTTTAAATCACAGTTCTATCTGTTATTGCATTATCAAAATAATAGTGATTCGGTAGCAGCGATTGAGGCCTAAGTGATTTCTTACCCTCTATCGGACTGTTACTGGAATCGGTAACAGTGGAAACTGACTGAGTATCGGTAACAGTGGTAACTGAACAAGTGAATAGGGATGTTAAGCGAATCACAGAACTGCTACTCAATCACCTGTATTTTTAAATCACAGTTCTATCTGTTATTGCATTATCAAAATAATAGTGATTCGGTAGCAGCGATTGAGGCCTAAGTGATTTCTTACCCTCTATCGGTGACTGCTACTGGTATCGGTAACAGTGGAAACTGACTGAGTATCGGTAACAGTGGAAACTGAACAAGTGAATAGGGATGTTAAGCGAATCACAGAACTGCTACTCAATCACCTGTATTTTTAAATCACAGTTCTATCTGTTATTGCATTATCAAAATAATAGTGATTCGGTAGCAGCGATTGAGGCCTAAGTGATTTCTTACCCTCTATCGGTGACTGCTACTGGTATCGGTAACAGTGGAAACTGACTGAGTATCGGTAACAGTGGAAACTGAACAAGTGAATAGGGATGTTAAGCGAATCACAGAACTGCTACTCAATCACCTGTATTTTTAAATCACAGTTCTATCTGTTATTGCATTATCAAAATAATAGTGATTCGGTAGCAGCGATTGAGGCCTAAGTGATTTCTTACCCTCTATCGGTGACTGCTACTGGTATCGGTAACAGTGGAAACTGACTGAGTATCGGTAACAGTGGAAAGTGAACAAGTGAATAGGGATGTTAAGCGAATCACAGAACTGCTACTCAATCACCTGTATTTTTAAATCACAGTTCTATCTGTTATTGCATTATCAAAATAATAGTGATTCGGTAGCAGCGATTGAGGCCTAAGTGATTTCTTACCCTCTATCGGACTGCTACTGGTATCGGTAACAGTGGAAACTGACTGAGTATCGGTAACAGTGGAAACTGAACAAGTGAATAGGGATGTTAAGCGAATCACAGAACTGCTACTCAATCACCTGTATTTTTAAATCACAGTTCTATCTGTTATTGCATTATCAAAATAATAGTGATTCGGTAGCAGCGATTGAGGCCTAAGTGATTTCTTACCCTCTATCGGTGACTGCTACTGGTATCGGTAACAGTGGAAACTGACTGAGTATCGGTAACAGTGGAAACTGAACAAGTGAATAGGGATGTTAAGCGAATCACAGAACTGCTACTCAATCACCTGTATTTTTAAATCACAGTTCTATCTGTTATTGCATTATCAAAATAATAGTGATTCGGTAGCAGCGATTGAGGCCTAAGTGATTTCTTACCCTCTATCGGTGACTGCTACTGGTATCGGTAACAGTGGAAACTGACTGAGTATCGGTAACAGTGGAAACTGAACAAGTGAATAGGGATGTTAAGCGAATCACAGAACTGCTACTCAATCACCTGTATTTTTAAATCACAGTTCTATCTGTTATTGCATTATCAAAATAATAGTGATTCGGTAGCAGCGATTGAGGCCTAAGTGATTTCTTACCCTCTATCGGTGACTGCTACTGGTATCGGTAACAGTGGAAACTGACTGAGTATCGGTAACAGTGGAAACTGAACAAGTGAATAGGGATGTTAAGCGAATCACAGAACTGCTACTCAATCACCTGTATTTTTAAATCACAGTTCTATCTGTTATTGCATTATCAAAATAATAGTGATTCGGTAGCAGCGATTGAGGCCTAAGTGATTTCTTACCCTCTATCGGACTGCTACTGGTATCGGAAACAGTGGAAACTGACTGAGTATCGGTAACAGTGGTAACTGAACAAGTGAATAGGGATGTTAAGCGAATCACAGAACTGCTACTCAATCACCTGTATTTTTAAATCACAGTTCTATCTGTTATTGCATTATCAAAATAATAGTGATTCGGTAGCAGCGATTGAGGCCTAAGGGATTTCTTACCCTCTATCGGTGACTGCTACTGGTATCGGTAACAGTGGAAACTGACTGAGTATCGGTAACAGTGGAAACTGAACAAGTGAATAGGGATGTTAAGCGAATCACAGAACTGCTACTCAATCACCTGTATTTTTAAATCACAGTTCTATCTGTTATTGCATTATCAAAATAATAGTGATTCGGTAGCAGCGATTGAGGCCTAAGTGATTTCTTACCCTCTATCGGTGACTGCTACTGGTATCGGTAACAGTGGAAACTGACTGAGTATCGGTAACAGTGGAAAGTGAACAAGTGAATAGGGATGTTAAGCGAATCACAGAACTGCTACTCAATCACCTGTATTTTTAAATCACAGTTCTATCTGTTATTGCATTATCAAAATAATAGTGATTCGGTAGCAGCGATTGAGGCCTAAGTGATTTCTTACCCTCTATCGGACTGCTACTGGTATCGGTAACAGTGGAAACTGACTGAGTATCGGTAACAGTGGAAACTGAACAAGTGAATAGGGATGTTAAGCGAATCACAGAACTGCTACTCAATCACCTGTATTTTTAAATCACAGTTCTATCTGTTATTGCATTATCAAAATAATAGTGATTCGGTAGCAGCGATTGAGGCCTAAGTGATTTCTTACCCTCTATCGGTGACTGCTACTGGTATCGGTAACAGTGGAAACTGACTGAGTATCGGTAACAGTGGAAACTGAACAAGTGAATAGGGATGTTAAGCGAATCACAGAACTGCTACTCAATCACCTGTATTTTTAAATCACAGTTCTATCTGTTATTGCATTATCAAAATAATAGTGATTCGGTAGCAGCGATTGAGGCCTAAGTGATTTCTTACCCTCTATCGGTGACTGCTACTGGTATCGGTAACAGTGGAAACTGACTGAGTATCGGTAACAGTGGAAACTGAACAAGTGAATAGGGATGTTAAGCGAATCACAGAACTGCTACTCAATCACCTGTATTTTTAAATCACAGTTCTATCTGTTATTGCATTATCAAAATAATAGTGATTCGGTAGCAGCGATTGAGGCCTAAGTGATTTCTTACACTCTATCGGACTGCTACTGGCATCGGTAACTGTGGAAACTGACTGAGTATCGGTAACAGTGGAAACTGAACAAGTGAATAGGGATGTTAAGCGAATCACAGAACTGCTACTCAATCACCTGTATTTTTAAATCACAGTTCTATCTGTTATTGCATTATCAAAATAATAGTGATTCGGTAGCAGCGATTGAGGCCTAAGTGATTTCTTACCCTCTATCGGTGACTGCTACTGGTATCGGTAACAGTGGAAACTGAGTGAGTATCGGTAACAGTGGAAACTGAACAAGTGAATAGGGATGTTAAGCGAATCACAGAACTGCTACTCAATCACCTGTATTTTTAAATCACAGTTCTATCTGTTATTGCATTATCAAAATAATAGTGATTCGGTAGCAGCGATTGAGGCCTAAGTGATTTCTTACCCTCTATCGGACTGCTACTGGTATCGGTAACAGTGGAAACTGACTGAGTATCGGTAACAGTGGAAACTGAACAAGTGAATAGGGATGTTAAGCGAATCACAGAACTGCTACTCAATCACCTGTATTTTTAAATCACAGTTCTATCTGTTATTGCATTATCAAAATAATAGTGATTCGGTAGCAGCGATTGAGGCCTAAGTGATTTCTTACCCTCTATCGGACTGCTACTGGTATCGGTAACAGTGGAAACTGACTGAGTATCGGTAACAGTGGAAACTGAACAAGTGAATAGGGATGTTAAGCGAATCACAGAACTGCTACTCAATCACCTGTATTTTTAAATCACAGTTCTATCTGTTATTGCATTATCAAAATAATAGTGATTCGGTAGCAGCGATTGAGGCCTAAGTGATTTCTTACCCTCTATCGGACTGTTACTGGAATCGGTAACAGTGGAAACTGACTGAGTATCGGTAACAGTGGTAACTGAACAAGTGAATAGGGATGTTAAGCGAATCACAGAACTGCTACTCAATCACCTGTATTTTTAAATCACAGTTCTATCTGTTATTGCATTATCAAAATAATAGTGATTCGGTAGCAGCGATTGAGGCCTAAGTGATTTCTTACCCTCTATCGGTGACTGCTACTGGTATCGGTAACAGTGGAAACTGACTGAGTATCGGTAACAGTGGAAACTGAACAAGTGAATAGGGATGTTAAGCGAATCACAGAACTGCTACTCAATCACCTGTATTTTTAAATCACAGTTCTATCTGTTATTGCATTATCAAAATAATAGTGATTCGGTAGCAGCGATTGAGGCCTAAGTGATTTCTTACCCTCTATCGGTGACTGCTACTGGTATCGGTAACAGTGGAAACTGACTGAGTATCGGTAACAGTGGAAACTGAACAAGTGAATAGGGATGTTAAGCGAATCACAGAACTGCTACTCAATCACCTGTATTTTTAAATCACAGTTCTATCTGTTATTGCATTATCAAAATAATAGTGATTCGGTAGCAGCGATTGAGGCCTAAGTGATTTCTTACCCTCTATCGGTGACTGCTACTGGTATCGGTAACAGTGGAAACTGACTGAGTATCGGTAACAGTGGAAAGTGAACAAGTGAATAGGGATGTTAAGCGAATCACAGAACTGCTACTCAATCACCTGTATTTTTAAATCACAGTTCTATCTGTTATTGCATTATCAAAATAATAGTGATTCGGTAGCAGCGATTGAGGCCTAAGTGATTTCTTACCCTCTATCGGACTGCTACTGGTATCGGTAACAGTGGAAACTGACTGAGTATCGGTAACAGTGGAAACTGAACAAGTGAATAGGGATGTTAAGCGAATCACAGAACTGCTACTCAATCACCTGTATTTTTAAATCACAGTTCTATCTGTTATTGCATTATCAAAATAATAGTGATTCGGTAGCAGCGATTGAGGCCTAAGTGATTTCTTACCCTCTATCGGTGACTGCTACTGGTATCGGTAACAGTGGAAACTGACTGAGTATCGGTAACAGTGGAAACTGAACAAGTGAATAGGGATGTTAAGCGAATCACAGAACTGCTACTCAATCACCTGTATTTTTAAATCACAGTTCTATCTGTTATTGCATTATCAAAATAATAGTGATTCGGTAGCAGCGATTGAGGCCTAAGTGATTTCTTACCCTCTATCGGTGACTGCTACTGGTATCGGTAACAGTGGAAACTGACTGAGTATCGGTAACAGTGGAAACTGAACAAGTGAATAGGGATGTTAAGCGAATCACAGAACTGCTACTCAATCACCTGTATTTTTAAATCACAGTTCTATCTGTTATTGCATTATCAAAATAATAGTGATTCGGTAGCAGCGATTGAGGCCTAAGTGATTTCTTACCCTCTATCGGACTGCTACTGGTATCGGAAACAGTGGAAACTGACTGAGTATCGGTAACAGTGGTAACTGAACAAGTGAATAGGGATGTTAAGCGAATCACAGAACTGCTACTCAATCACCTGTATTTTTAAATCACAGTTCTATCTGTTATTGCATTATCAAAATAATAGTGATTCGGTAGCAGCGATTGAGGCCTAAGGGATTTCTTACCCTCTATCGGTGACTGCTACTGGTATCGGTAACAGTGGAAACTGACTGAGTATCGGTAACAGTGGAAACTGAACAAGTGAATAGGGATGTTAAGCGAATCACAGAACTGCTACTCAATCACCTGTATTTTTAAATCACAGTTCTATCTGTTATTGCATTATCAAAATAATAGTGATTCGGTAGCAGCGATTGAGGCCTAAGTGATTTCTTACCCTCTATCGGACTGCTACTGGTATCGGTAACAGTGGAAACGGACTGAGTATCGGTAACAGTGGTAACTGAACAAAAGAATAGGGATGTTAAGCGAATCACAGAACTGCTACTCAATCACCTGTATTTTTAAATCACAGTTCTATCTGTTATTGCATTATCAAAATAATAGTGATTCGGTAGCAGCGATTGAGGCCTAAGGGATTTCTTACCCTCTATCGGTGACTGCTACTGGTATCGGTAACAGTGGAAACTGACTGAGTATCGGTAACAGTGGAAACTGAACAAGTGAATAGGGATGTTAAGCGAATCACAGAACTGCTACTCAATCACCTGTATTTTTAAATCACAGTTCTATCTGTTATTGCATTATCAAAATAATAGTGATTCGGTAGCAGCGATTGAGGCCTAAGTGATTTCTTACCCTCTATCGGACTGCTACTGGTATCGGTAACAGTGGAAACTGACTGAGTATCGGTAACAGTGGAAACTGAACAAGTGAATAGGGATGTTAAGCGAATCACAGAACTGCTACTCAATCACCTGTATTTTTAAATCACAGTTCTATCTGTTATTGCATTATCAAAATAATAGTGATTCGGTAGCAGCGATTGAGGCCTAAGTGATTTCTTATCCTCTATCGGTGACTGCTAATGGTATCGGTAACAGTGGAAACTGACTGAGTATCGGTAACTGTGGAAACTGAACAAGTGAATAGGGATGTTAAGCGAATCACAGAACTGCTACTCAATCACCTGTATTTTTAAATCACAGTTCTATCTGTTATTGCATTATCAAAATAATAGTGATTCGGTAGCAGCGATTGAGGCCTAAGTGATTTCTTACCCTCTATCGGTGACTGCTACTGGTATCGGTAACAGTGGAAACTGACTGAGTATCGGTAACAGTGGAAACTGAACAAGTGAATAGGGATGTTAAGCGAATCACAGAACTGCTACTCAATCACCTGTATTTTTAAATCACAGTTCTATCTGTTATTGCATTATCAAAATAATAGTGATTCGGTAGGAGCGATTGAGGCCTAAGTGATTTCTTACCCTCTATCGGACTGCTACTGGTATCGGTAACAGTGGAAACTGACTGAGTATCGGTAACAGTGGAAAGTGAACAAGTGAATAGGGATGTTAAGCGAATCACAGAACTGCTACTCAATCACCTGTATTTTTAAATCACAGTTCTATCTGTTATTGCATTATCAAAATAATAGTGATTCGGTAGCAGCGATTGAGGCCTAAGTGATTTCTTACCCTCTATCGGACTGCTACTGGTATAGGTAACAGTGGAAACTGACTGAGTATCGGTAACAGTGGAAACTGAACAAGTGAATAGGGATGTTAAGCGAATCACAGAACTGCTACTCAATCACCTGTATTTTTAAATCACAGTTCTATCTGTTAATGCATTATCAAAATAATAGTGATTCGGTAGCAGCGATTGAGGCCTAAGTGATTTCTTATCCTCTATCGGTGACTGCTAATGGTATCGGTAACAGTGGAAACTGACTGAGTATCGGTAACAGTGGAAACTGAACAAGTGAATAGGGATGTTAAGCGAATCACAGAACTGCTACTCAATCACCTGTATTTTTAAATCACAGTTCTATCTTTTATTGCATTATCAAAATAATAGTGATTCGGTAGCAGCGATTGAGGCCTAAGTGATTTCTTATCCTCTATCGGTGACTGCTAATGGTATCGGTAACAGTGGAAACTGACTGAGTATCGGTAACAGTGTAAACTGAACAAGTGAATAGGGATGTTAAGCGAATCACAGAACTGCTACTCAATCACCTGTATTTTTAAATCACAGTTCTATCTGTTATTGCATTATCAAAATAATAGTGATTCGGTAGCAGCGATTGAGGCCTAAGTGATTTCTTACCCTCTATCGGTGACTGCTACTGGTATCGGTAACAGTGGAAACTGACTGAGTATCGGTAACAGTGGAAACTGAACAAGTGAATAGGGATGTTAAGCGAATCACAGAACTGCTACTCAATCACCTGCATTTTTAAATCACAGTTCTATCTGTTATTGCATTATCAAAATAATAGTGATTCGGTAGCAGCGATTGAGGCCTAAGTGATTTCTTACCCTCTATCGGTGACTGCTACTGGTATCGGTAACAGTGGAAACTGACTGAGTATCGGTAACAGTGGAAAGTGAACAAGTGAATAGGGATGTTAAGCGAATCACAGAACTGCTACTCAATCACCTGTATTTTTAAATCACAGTTCTATCTGTTATTGCATTATCAAAATAATAGTGATTCGGTAGCAGCGATTGAGGCCTAAGTGATTTCTTACCCTCTATCGGACTGCTACTGGTATCGGTAACAGTGGAAACTGACTGAGTATCGGTAACAGTGGAAACTGAACAAGTGAATAGGGATGTTAAGCGAATCACAGAACTGCTACTCAATCACCTGTATTTTTAAATCACAGTTCTATCTGTTATTGCATTATCAAAATAATAGTGATTCGGTAGCAGCGATTGAGGCCTAAGTGATTTCTTACCCTCTATCGGACTGCTACTGGTATCGGTAACAGTGGAAACTGACTGAGTATCGGTAACAGTGGAAACTGAACAAGTGAATAGGGATGTTAAGCGAATCACAGAACTGCTACTCAATCACCTGTATCTTTAAATCACAGTTCTATCTGTTATTGAATTATCAAAATAATAGTGATTCGGTAGCAGCGATTGAGGCCTAAGTGATTTCTTACCCTCTATCGGACTGCTACTGGTATCGGTAACAGTGGAAACTGACTGAGTATCGGTGACAGTGGAAACTGAACAAGTGAATAGGGATGTTAAGCGAATCACAGAACTGCTACTCAATCACCTGTATTTTTAAATCACAGTTCTATCTGTTATTGCATTATCAAAATAATAGTGATTCGGTAGCAGCGATTGAGGCCTAAGTGATTTCTTACCCTCTATCGGTGACTGCTACTGGTATCGGTAACAGTGGAGACTGACTGAGTATCGGTAACAGTGGAAACTGAACAAGTGAATAGGGATGTTAAGCGAATCACAGAACTGCTACTCAATCACCTGTATTTTTAAATCACAGTTCTATCTGTTATTGCATTATCAAAATAATAGTGATTCGGTAGGAGCGATTGAGGCCTAAGTGATTTCTTACCCTCTATCGGACTACTACTGGTATCGGTAACAGTGGAAACTGACTGAGTATCGGTAACAGTGGAAAGTGAACAAATGAATAGGGATGTTAAGCGAATCACAGAACTGCTACTCAATCACCTGTATTTTTAAATCACAGTTCTATCTGTTATTGCATTATCAAAATAATAGTGATTCGGTAGCAGCGATTGAGGCCTAAGTGATTTCTTACCCTCTATCGGTGACTGGTACTGGTATCGGTAACAGTGGAAACTGACTGAGTATCGGTAACAGTGGAAACTGAACAAGTGAATAGGGATGTTAAGCGAATCACAGAACTGCTACTCAATCACCTGTATTTTTAAATCACAGTTCTATCTGTTATTGCATTATCAAAATAATAGTGATTCGGTAGCAGCGATTGAGGCCTAAGTGATTTCTTACCCTCTATCGGTGACTGCTACTGGTATCGGTAACAGTGGAAACTGACTGAGTATCGGTAACAGTGGAAAGTGAACAAGTGAATAGGGATGTTAAGCGAATCACAGAACTGCTACTCAATCACCTGTATTTTTAAATCACAGTTCTATCTGTTATTGCATTATCAAAATAATAGTGATTCGGTAGCAGCGATTGAGGCCTAAGTGATTTCTTACCCTCTATCGGACTGCTACTGGTATCGGTAACAGTGGAAACTGACTGAGTATCGGTAACAGTGGAAACTGAACAAGTGAATAGGGATGTTAAGCGAATCACAGAACTGCTACTCAATCACCTGTATTTTTAAATCACAGTTCTATCTGTTATTGCATTATCAAAATAATAGTGATTCGGTAGCAGCGATTGAGGCCTAAGTGATTTCTTACCCTCTATCGGTGACTGCTACTGGTATCGGTAACAGTGGAAACTGACTGAGTATCGGTAACAGTGGAAACTGAACAAGTGAATAGGGATGTTAAGCGAATCACAGAACTGCTACTCAATCACCTGTATTTTTAAATCACAGTTCTATCTGTTATTGCATTATCAAAATAATAGTGATTCGGTAGCAGCGATTGAGGCCTAAGTGATTTCTTACCCTCTATCGGTGACTGCTACTGGTATCGGTAAAAGTGGAAACTGACTGAGTATCGGTAACAGTGGAAACTGAACAAGTGAATAGGGATGTTAAGCGAATCACAGAACTGCTACTCAATCACCTGTATTTTTAAATCACAGTTCTATCTGTTATTGCATTATCAAAATAATAGTGATTCGGTAGCAGCGATTGAGGCCTAAGGGATTTCTTACCCTCTATCGGTGACTGCTACTGGTATCGGTAACAGTGGAAACTGACTGAGTATCGGTAACAGTGGTAACTGAACAAGTGAATAGGGATGTTAAGCGAATCACAGAACTGCTACTCAATCACCTGTATTTTTAAATCACAGTTCTATCTGTTATTGCATTATCAAAATAATAGTGATTCGGTAGCAGCGATTGAGGCCTAAGTGATTTCTTACCTTCTATCGGTGACTGCTACTGGTATCGGTAACAGTGGAAACTGACTGAGTATCGGTAACAGTGGAAAGTGAACAAGTGAATAGGGATGTTAAGCGAATCACAGAACTGCTACTCAATCACCTGTATTTTTAAATCACAGTTCTATCTGTTATTGCATTATCAAAATAATAGTGATTCGGTAGCAGCGATTGAGGCCTAAGTGATTTCTTACCCTCTATCGGACTGCTACTGGTATCGGTAACAGTGGAAACTGACTGAGTATCGGTAACAGTGGAAACTGAACAAGTGAATAGGGATGTTAAGCGAATCACAGAACTGCTACTCAATCACCTGTATTTTTAAATCACAGTTCTATCTGTTATTGCATTATCAAAATAATAGTGATTCGGTAGCAGCGATTGAGGCCTAAGTGATTTCTTACCCTCTATCGGACTGCTACTGGTATCGGTAACAGTGGAAACTGATTGAGTATCGGTAACAGTGGAAACTGAACAAGTGAATAGGGATGTTAAGCGAATCACAGAACTGCTACTCAATCACCTGTATTTTTAAATCACAGTTCTATCTGTTATTCCATTATCAAAATAATAGTGATTCGGTAGCAGCGATTGAGGCCTAAGTGATTTCTTACCCTCTATCGGTGACTGCTACTGGTATCGGTAACAGTGGAGACTGACTGAGTATCGGTAACAGTGGAAACTGAACAAGTGAATAGGGATGTTAAGCGAATCACAGAACTGCTACTCAATCACCTGTATTTTTAAATCACAGTTCTATCTGTTATTGCATTATCAAAATAATAGTGATTCGGTAGGAGCGATTGAGGCCTAAGTGATTTCTTACCCTCTATCGGACTGCTACTGGTATCGGTAACAGTGGAAACTGACTGAGTATCGGTAACAGTGGAAAGTGAACAAGTGAATAGGGATGTTAAGCGAATCACAGAACTGCTACTCAATCACCTGTATTTTTAAATCACAGTTCTATCTGTTATTGCATTATCAAAATAATAGTGATTCGGTAGCAGCGATTGAGGCCTAAGTGATTTCTTACCCTCTATCGGACTGCTACTGGTATCGGTAACAGTGGAAACTGACTGAGTATCGGTAACAGTGGAAAGTGAACAAGTGAATAGGGATGTTAACCGAATCACAGAACTGCTACTCAATCACCTGTATTTTTAAATCACAGTTCTATCTGTTATTGCATTATCAAAATAATAGTGATTCGGTAGCAGCGATTGAGGCCTAAGTGATTTCTTACCCTCTATCGGACTGCTACTGGTATCGGTAACAGTGGAAACTGACTGAGTATCGGTAACAGTGGAAACTGAACAAGTGAATAGGGATGTTAAGCGAATCACAGAACTGCTACTCAATCACCTGTATTTTTAAATCACAGTTCTATCTGTTGTTGCATTATCAAAGTAATAGTGATTCGGTAGCAGCGATTGAGGCCTAAGTGATTTCTTACCCTCTATCGGACTGCTACTGGTATCGGTAACAGTGGAAACTGAACAAGTGAATAGGGATGTTAAGCGAATCACAGAACTGCTACTCAATCACCTGTATTTTTAAATCACAGTTCTATCTGTTATTGCATTATCAAAATAATAGTGATTCAGTAGCAGCGAATGAGGCCTAAGTGATTTCTTACCCTCTATCGGACTGCTACTGGTATCGGTAACAGTGGAAACTGACTGAGTATCGGTAACAGTGGAAACTGAACAAGTGAATAGGGATGTTAAGCGAATCACAGAACTGCTACTCAATCACCTGTATTTTTAAATCACAGTTCTATCTGTTATTGCATTATCAAAATAATAGTGATTCGGTAGCAGCGATTGAGGCCTAAGTGATTTCTTACCCTCTATCGGTGACTGCTACTGGTATCGGCAACAGTGGAAACTGACTGAGTATCGGTAACAGTGGAAACTGAACAAGTGAATAGGGATGTTAAGCGAATCACAGAACTGCTACTCAATCACCTGTATTTTTAAATCACAGTTCTATCTGTTATTGCATTATCAAAATAATAGTGATTCGGTAGCAGCGATTGAGGCCTAAGTGATTTCTTACCCTCTATCGGACTGCTACTGGTATCGGTAACAGTGGAAACTGACTGAGTATCGGTAGCAGTGGAAACTGAACAAGTGAATAGGGATGTTAAGCGAATCACAGAACTGCTACTCAATCACCTGTATTTTTAAATCACAGTTCTATCTGTTATTGCATTATCAAAATAATAGTGATTCGGTAGCAGCGATTGAGGCCTAAGTGATTTCTTACCCTCTATCGGTGACTGCTACTGGTATCGGTAACAGTGGAAACTGACTGAGTATCGGAAACAGTGGAAACTGAACAAGTGAATAGGGATATTAAGCGAATCACAGAACTGCTACTCAATCACCTGTATTTTTAAATCACAGTTCTATCTGTTATTGCATTATCAAAATAATAGTGATTCGGTAGCAGCGATTGAGGCCTAAGTGATTTCTTATCCTCTATCGGTGACTGCTAATGGTATCGGTAACAGTGGAAACTGACTGAGTATCGGTAACAGTGGAAACTGAACAAGTGAATAGGGATGTTAAGCGAATCACAGAACTGCTACTCAATCACCTGTATTTTTAAATCACAGTTCTATCTGTTATTGCATTATCAAAATAATAGTGATTCGGTAGCAGCGATTGAGGCCTAAGTGATTTCTTACCCTCTATCGGTGACTGCTACTGGTATCGGTAACAGTGGAAACTGACTGAGTATCGGTAACAGTGGAAACTGAACAAGTGAATAGGGATGTTAAGCGAATCACAGAACTGCTACTCAATCACCTGTATTTTTAAATCACAGTTCTATCTGTTATTGCATTATCAAAATAATAGTGATTCGGTAGCAGCGATTGAGGCCTAAGTGATTTCTTACCCTCTATCGGTGACTGCTACTGGTATCGGTAACAGTGGAAACTGACTGAGTATCGGTAACAGTGGAAAGTGAACAAGTGAATAGGGATGTTAAGCGAATCACAGAACTGCTACTCAATCACCTGTATTTTTAAATCACAGTTCTATCTGTTATTGCATTATCAAAATAATAGTGATTCGGTAGCAGCGATTGAGGCCTAAGTGATTTCTTACCCTCTATCGGTGACTGCTACTGGTATCGGTAACAGTGGAGACTGACTGAGTATCGGTAACAGTGGAAACTGAACAAGTGAATAGGGATGTTAAGCGAATCACAGAACTGCTACTCAATCACCTGTATTTTTAAATCACAGTTCTATCTGTTATTGCATTATCAAAATAATAGTGATTCGGTAGGAGCGATTGAGGCCTAAGTGATTTCTTACCCTCTATCGGACTGCTACTGGTATCGGTAACAGTGGAAACTGACTGAGTATCGGTAACAGTGGAAAGTGAACAAGTGAATAGGGATGTTAAGCGAATCACAGAACTGCTACTCAATCACCTGTATTTTTAAATCACAGTTCTATCTGTTATTGCATTATCAAAATAATAGTGATTCGGTAGCAGCGATTGAGGCCTAAGTGATTTCTTACCCTCTATCGGACTGCTACTGGTATCGGTAACAGTGGAAACTGACTGAGTATCGGTAACAGTGGAAAGTGAACAAGTGAATAGGGATGTTAAGCGAATCACAGAACTGCTACTCAATCACCTGTATTTTTAAATCACAGTTCTATCTGTTATTGCATTATCAAAATAATAGTGATTCGGTAGCAGCGATTGAGGCCTAAGTGATTTCTTACCCTCTATCGGACTGCTACTGGTATCGGTAACAGTGGAAACTGACTGAGTATCGGTAACAGTGGAAACTGAACAAGTGAATAGGGATGTTAAGCGAATCACAGAACTGCTACTCAATCACCTGTATTTTTAAATCACAGTTCTATCTGTTATTGCATTATCAAAGTAATAGTGATTCGGTTGCAGCGATTGAGGCCTAAGTGATTTCTTACCCTCTATCGGACTGCTACTGGTATCGGTAACAGTGGAAACTGAACAAGTGAATAGGGATGTTAAGCGAATCACAGAACTGCTACTCAATCACCTGTATTTTTAAATCACAGTTCTATCTGTTATTGCATTATCAAAATAATAGTGATTCGGTAGCAGCGAATGAGGCCTAAGTGATTTCTTACCCTCTATCGGACTGCTACTGGTATCGGTAACAGTGGAAACTGACTGAGTATCGGTAACAGTGGAAACTGAACAAGTGAATAGGGATGTTAAGCGAATCACAGAACTGCTACTCAATCACCTGTATTTTTAAATCTCAGTTCTATCTGTTATTGCATTATCAAAATAATAGTGATTCGGTAGCAGCGATTGAGGCCTAAGTGATTTCTTACCCTCTATCGGACTGCTACTGGTATCGGTAACAGTGGAAACTGACTGAGTATCGGTAGCAGTGGAAACTGAACAAGTGAATAGGGATGTTAAGCGAATCACAGAACTGCTACTCAATCACCTGTATTTTTAAATCACAGTTCTATCTGTTATTGCATTATCAAAATAATAGTGATTCGGTAGCAGCGATTGAGGCCTAAGTGATTTCTTACCCTCTATCGGTGACTGCTACTGGTATCGGTAACAGTGGAAACTGACTGAGTATCGGTAACAGTGGAAACTGAACAAGTGAATAGGGATATTAAGCGAATCACAGAACTGCTACTCAATCACCTGTATTTTTAAATCACAGTTCTATCTGTTATTGCATTATCAAAATAATAGTGATTCGGTAGCAGCGATTGAGGCCTAAGTGATTTCTTACCCTCTATCGGACTGCTACTGGTATCGGTAACAGTGGAAACTGACTGAGTATCGGTAACAGTGGAAACTGAACAAGTGAATAGGGATGTTAAGCGAATCACAGAACTGCTACTCAATCACCTGTATTTTTAAATCACAGTTCTATCTGTTATTGCATTATCAAAATAATAGTGATTCGGTAGCAGCGATTGAGGCCTAAGTGATTTCTTACCCTCTATCGGACTGCTACTGGTATCCGTAACAGTGGAAACTGACTGAGTATCGGTAACAGTGGAAACTGAACAAGTGAATAGGGATGTTAAGCGAATCACAGAACTGCTACTCAATCACCTGTATTTTTAAATCACAGTTCTATCTGTTATTGCATTATCAAAATAATAGTGATTCGGTAGCAGCGATTGAGGCCTAAGTGATTTCTTACCCTCTATCGGACTGCTACTGGTATCGGTAACAGTGGAAACTGACTGAGTATCGGTAGTAGTGGAAACTGAACAAGTGAATAGGGATGTTAAGCGAATCACAGAACTGCTACTCCCACCTGTATTTTTAAATCACAGTTCTATCTGTTATTGCATTATCAAAATAATAGTGATTCGGTAGCAGCGATTGAGGCCTAAGTGATTTCTTACCCTCTATCGGACTGCTACTGGCATCGGTAACAGTGGAAACTGACTGAGCATCGGTAACAGTGGAAACTGAACAAGTGAATAGGGATGTTAAGCGAATCACAGAACTGCTACTCAATCACCTGTATTTTTAAATCACAGTTCTATCTGTTATTGCATTATCAAAATAATAGTGATTCGGTAGCAGCGATTGAGGCCTAAGTGATTTCTTATCCTCTATCGGTGACTGCTACTTGTATCGGTAACAGTGGAAACTGACTGAGTATCGGTAACAGTGGAAACTGAACAAGTGAATAGGGACGTTAAGCGAATCACAGAACTGCTACTCAATCACCTGTATTTTTAAATCACAGTTCTATCTGTTATTGCATTATCAAAATAATAGTGATTCGGTAGCAGCGATTGAGGCCTAAGTGATTTCTTACCCTCTATCGGTGACTGCTACTGGTATCGGTAACAGTGGAAACTGACTGAGTATCGGTAGTAGTGGAAACTGAACAAGTGAATAGGGATGTTAAGCGAATCACAGAACTGCTACTCAATCACCTGTATTTTTAAATCAGAGTTCTATCTGTTATTGCATTATCAAAATAATAGTGATTCGGTAGCAGCGATTGAGGCCTAAGTGATTTCTTACCCTCTATCGGTGACTGCTACTGGTATCGGTAACAGTGGAAACTGACTGAGTATCGGTAACAGTGGAAACTGAACAAGTGAATAGGGATGTTAAGCGAATCACAGAACTGCTACTCAATCACCTGTATTTTTAAATCACAGTTCTATCTGTTATTGCATTATCAAAGTAATAGTGATTCGGTAGCAGCGATTGAGGCCTAAGTGATTTCTTACCCTCTATCGGACTGCTACTGGTATCGGTAACAGTGGAAACTGACTGAGTATCGGTAACAGTTGAAACTGAACAAGTGAATAGGGATGTTAAGCGAATCACAGAACTGCTACTCAATCACCTGTATTTTTAAATCACAGTTCTATCTGTTATTGCATTATCAAAATAATAGTGATTCGGTAGCAGCGATTGAGGCCTAAGTGATTTCTTACCCTCTATCGGTGACTGCTACTGGTATCGGTAACAGTGGAAACTGACTGAGTATCGGTAACAGTGGAAAGTGAACAAGTGAATAGGGATGTTAAGCGAATCACAGAACTGCTACTCAATCACCTGTATTTTTAAATCACAGTTCTATCTGTTATTGCATTATCAAAATAATAGTGATTCGGTAGCAGCGATTGAGGCCTAAGTGATTTCTTACCCTCTATCGGACTGCTACTGGTATCGGTAACAGTGGAAACTGACTGAGTATCGGTAACAGTGGAAACTGAAGAAGTGAATAGGGATGTTAAGCGAATCACAGAACTGCTACTCAATCACCTGTATTTTTAAATCACAGTTCTATCTGTTATTGCATTATCAAAATAATAGTGATTCGGTAGCAGCGATTGAGGCCTAAGTGATTTCTTACCCTCTATCGGTGACTGCTACTGGTATCGGTAACAGTGTAAACTGACTGAGTATCGGTAACAGTGGAAAGTGAACAAGTGAATAGGGATGTTAAGCGAATCACAGAACTGCTACTCAATCACCTGTATTTTTAAATCACAGTTCTATCTGTTATTGCATTATCAAAATAATAGTGATTCGGTAGCAGCGATTGAGGCCTAAGTGATTTCTTACCCTCTATCGGACTGCTACTGGTATCGGTAACAGTGGAAACTGACTGAGTATCGGTAACAGTGGAAAGTGAACAATTGAATAGGGATGTTAAGCGAATCACAGAACTGCTACTCAATCACCTGTATTTTTAAATCACAGTTCTATCTGTTATTGCATTATCAAAATAATAGTGATTCGGTAGCAGCGATTGAGGCCTAAGTGATTTCTTACCCTCTATCGGACTCTACTGGTATCGGTAACAGTGGAAACTGACTGAGTATCGGTAACAGTGGAAAGTGAAGAAGTGAATAGGGATGTTAAGCGAATCACAGAACTGCTACTCAATCACCTGTATTTTTAAATCACAGTTCTATCTGTTATTGCATTATCAAAATAATAGTGATTCGGTAGCAGCGATTGAGGCCTAAGTGATTTCTTACCCTCTATCGGACTGCTACTGGTATCGGTAACAGTGGAAACTGACTGAGCATCGGTAACAGTGGAAACTGAACAAGTGAATAGGGATGTTAAGCGAATCACAGAACTGCTACTCAATCACCTGTATTTTTAAATCACAGTTCTATCTGTTATTGCATTATCAAAATAATAGTGATTCGGTAGCAGCGATTGAGGCCTAAGTGATTTCTTACCCTCTATCGGTGACTGCTACTGGTATCGGTAACAGTGGAAACTGACTGAGTATCGGTAGTAGTGGAAACTGAACAAGTGAATAGGGATGTTAAGCGAATCACAGAACTGCTACTCAATCACCTGTATTTTTAAATCAGAGTTCTATCTGTTATTGCATTATCAAAATAATAGTGATTCGGTAGCAGCGATTGAGGCCTAAGTGATTTCTTACCCTCTATCGGTGACTGCTACTGGTATCGGTAACAGTGGAGACTGACTGAGTATCGGTAACAGTGGAAACTGAACAAGTGAATAGGGATGTTAAGCGAATCACAGAACTGCTACTCAATCACCTGTATTTTTAAATCACAGTTCTATCTGTTATTGCATTATCAAAATAATAGTGATTCGGTAGGAGCAATTGAGGCCTAAGTGATTTCTTACCCTCTATCGGACTGCTACTGGTATCGGTAACAGTGGAAACTGACTGAGTATCGGTAACAGTGGAAAGTGAACAAGTGAATAGGGATGTTAAGCGAATCACAGAACTGCTACTCAATCACCTGTATTTTTAAATCACAGTTCTATCTGTTATTGCATTATCAAAATAATAGTGATTCGGTAGCAGCGATTGAGGCCTAAGTGATTTCTTACCCTCTATCGGACTGCTACTGGTATCGGTAACAGTGGAAACTGACTGAGTATCGGTAACAGTGGAAAGTGAACAAGTGAATAGGGATGTTAAGCGAATCACAGAACTGCTACTCAATCACCTGTATTTTTAAATCACAGTTCTATCTGTTATTGCATTATCAAAATAATAGTGATTCGGTAGCAGCGATTGAGGCCTAAGTGATTTCTTACCCTCTATCGGACTGCTACTGGTATCGGTAACAGTGGAAACTGACTGAGTATCGGTAACAGTGGAAACTGAACAAGTGAATAGGGATGTTAAGCGAATCACAGAACTGCTACTCAATCACCTGTATTTTTAAATCACAGTTCTATCTGTTATTGCATTATCAAAGTAATAGTGATTCGGTAGCAGCGATTGAGGCCTAAGTGATTTCTTACCCTCTATCGGACTGCTACTGGTATCGGTAACAGTGGAAACTGAACAAGTGAATAGGGATGTTAAGCGAATCACAGAACTGCTACTCAATCACCTGTATTTTTAAATCACAGTTCTATCTGTTATTGCATTATCAAAATAATAGTGATTCGGTAGCAGCGAATGAGGCCTAAGTGATTTCTTACCCTCTATCGGACTGCTACTGGTATCGGTAACAGTGGAAACTGACTGAGTATCGGTAACAGTGGAAACTGAACAAGTGAATAGGGATGTTAAGCGAATCACAGAACTGCTACTCAATCACCTGTATTTTTAAATCTCAGTTCTATCTGTTATTGCATTGTCAAAATAATAGTGATTCGGTAGCAGCGATTGAGGCCTAAGTGATTTCTTACCCTCTATCGGACTGCTACTGGTATCGGTAACAGTGGAAACTGACTGAGTATCGGTAGCAGTGGAAACTGAACAAGTGAATAGGGATGTTAAGCGAATCACAGAACTGCTACTCAATCACCTGTATTTTTAAATCACAGTTCTATCTGTTATTGCATTATCAAAATAATAGTGATTCGGTAGCAGCGATTGAGGCCTAAGTGATTTCTTACCCTCTATCGGTGACTGCTACTGGTATCGGTAACAGTGGAAACTGACTGAGTATCGGTAACAGTGGAAACTGAACAAGTGAATAGGGATATTAAGCGAATCACAGAACTGCTACTCAATCACCTGTATTTTTAAATCACAGTTCTATCTGTTATTGCATTATCAAAATAATAGTGATTCGGTAGCAGCGATTGAGGCCTAAGTGATTTCTTACCCTCTATCGGACTGCTACTGGTATCGGTAACAGTGGAAACTGACTGAGTATCGGTAACAGTGGAAACTGAACAAGTGAATAGGGATGTTAAGCGAATCACAGAACTGCTACTCAATCACCTGTATTTTTAAATCACAGTTCTATCTGTTATTGCATTATCAAAATAATAGTGATTCGGTAGCAGCGATTGAGGCCTAAGTGATTTCTTACCCTCTATCGGACTGCTACTGGTATCCGTAACAGTGGAAACTGACTGAGTATCGGTAACAGTGGAAACTGAACAAGTGAATAGGGATGTTAAGCGAATCACAGAACTGCTACTCAATCACCTGTATTTTTAAATCACAGTTCTATCTGTTATTGCATTATCAAAATAATAGTGATTCGGTAGCAGCGATTGAGGCCTAAGTGATTTCTTACCCTCTATCGGACTGCTACTGGTATCGGTAACAGTGGAAACTGACTGAGTATCGGTAGTAGTGGAAACTGAACAAGTGAATAGGGATGTTAAGCGAATCACAGAACTGCTACTCCCACCTGTATTTTTAAATCACAGTTCTATCTGTTATTGCATTATCAAAATAATAGTGATTCGGTAGCAGCGATTGAGGCCTAAGTGATTTCTTACCCTCTATCGGACTGCTACTGGCATCGGTAACAGTGGAAACTGACTGAGCATCGGTAACAGTGGAAACTGAACAAGTGAATAGGGATGTTAAGCGAATCACAGAACTGCTACTCAATCACCTGTATTTTTAAATCACAGTTCTATCTGTTATTGCATTATCAAAATAATAGTGATTCGGTAGCAGCGATTGAGGCCTAAGTGATTTCTTATCCTCTATCGGTGACTGCTACTTGTATCGGTAACAGTGGAAACTGACTGAGTATCGGTAACAGTGGAAACTGAACAAGTGAATAGGGACGTTAAGCGAATCACAGAACTGCTACTCAATCACCTGTATTTTTAAATCACAGTTCTATCTGTTATTGCATTATCAAAATAATAGTGATTCGGTAGCAGCGATTGAGGCCTAAGTGATTTCTTACCCTCTATCGGTGACTGCTACTGGTATCGGTAACAGTGGAAACTGACTGAGTATCGGTAGTAGTGGAAACTGAACAAGTGAATAGGGATATTAAGCGAATCACAGAACTGCTACTCAATCACCTGTATTTTTAAATCACAGTTCTATCTGTTATTGCATTATCAAAATAATAGTGATTCGGTAGCAGCGATTGAGGCCTAAGTGATTTCTTACCCTCTATCGGACTGCTACTGGTATCGGTAACAGTGGAAACTGACTGAGTATCGGTAACAGTGGAAACTGAACAAGTGAATAGGGATGTTAAGCGAATCACAGAACTGCTACTCAATCACCTGTATTTTTAAATCACAGTTCTATCTGTTATTGCATTATCAAAATAATAGTGATTCGGTAGCAGCGATTGAGGCCTAAGTGATTTCTTACCCTCTATCGGACTGCTACTGGTATCCGTAACAGTGGAAACTGACTGAGTATCGGTAACAGTGGAAACTGAACAAGTGAATAGGGATGTTAAGCGAATCACAGAACTGCTACTCAATCACCTGTATTTTTAAATCACAGTTCTATCTGTTATTGCATTATCAAAATAATAGTGATTCGGTAGCAGCGATTGAGGCCTAAGTGATTTCTTACCCTCTATCGGACTGCTACTGGTATCGGTAACAGTGGAAACTGACTGAGTATCGGTAGTAGTGGAAACTGAACAAGTGAATAGGGATGTTAAGCGAATCACAGAACTGCTACTCCCACCTGTATTTTTAAATCACAGTTCTATCTGTTATTGCATTATCAAAATAATAGTGATTCGGTAGCAGCGATTGAGGCCTAAGTGATTTCTTACCCTCTATCGGACTGCTACTGGCATCGGTAACAGTGGAAACTGACTGAGCATCGGTAACAGTGGAAACTGAACAAGTGAATAGGGATGTTAAGCGAATCACAGAACTGCTACTCAATCACCTGTATTTTTAAATCACAGTTCTATCTGTTATTGCATTATCAAAATAATAGTGATTCGGTAGCAGCGATTGAGGCCTAAGTGATTTCTTATCCTCTATCGGTGACTGCTACTTGTATCGGTAACAGTGGAAACTGACTGAGTATCGGTAACAGTGGAAACTGAACAAGTGAATAGGGACGTTAAGCGAATCACAGAACTGCTACTCAATCACCTGTATTTTTAAATCACAGTTCTATCTGTTATTGCATTATCAAAATAATAGTGATTCGGTAGCAGCGATTGAGGCCTAAGTGATTTCTTACCCTCTATCGGTGACTGCTACTGGTATCGGTAACAGTGGAAACTGACTGAGTATCGGTAGTAGTGGAAACTGAACAAGTGAATAGGGATGTTAAGCGAATCACAGAACTGCTACTCAATCACCTGTATTTTTAAATCAGAGTTCTATCTGTTATTGCATTATCAAAATAATAGTGATTCGGTAGCAGCGATTGAGGCCTAAGTGATTTCTTACCCTCTATCGGTGACTGCTACTGGTATCGGTAACAGTGGAAACTGACTGAGTATCGGTAACAGTGGAAACTGAACAAGTGAATAGGGATGTTAAGCGAATCACAGAACTGCTACTCAATCACCTGTATTTTTAAATCACAGTTCTATCTGTTATTGCATTATCAAAGTAATAGTGATTCGGTAGCAGCGATTGAGGCCTAAGTGATTTCTTACCCTCTATCGGACTGCTACTGGTATCGGTAACAGTGGAAACTGACTGAGTATCGGTAACAGTTGAAACTGAACAAGTGAATAGGGATGTTAAGCGAATCACAGAACTGCTACTCAATCACCTGTATTTTTAAATCACAGTTCTATCTGTTATTGCATTATCAAAATAATAGTGATTCGGTAGCAGCGATTGAGGCCTAAGTGATTTCTTACCCTCTATCGGTGACTGCTACTGGTATCGGTAACAGTGGAAACTGACTGAGTATCGGTAACAGTGGAAAGTGAACAAGTGAATAGGGATGTTAAGCGAATCACAGAACTGCTACTCAATCACCTGTATTTTTAAATCACAGTTCTATCTGTTATTGCATTATCAAAATAATAGTGATTCGGTAGCAGCGATTGAGGCCTAAGTGATTTCTTACCCTCTATCGGACTGCTACTGGTATCGGTAACAGTGGAAACTGACTGAGTATCGGTAACAGTGGAAACTGAAGAAGTGAATAGGGATGTTAAGCGAATCACAGAACTGCTACTCAATCACCTGTATTTTTAAATCACAGTTCTATCTGTTATTGCATTATCAAAATAATAGTGATTCGGTAGCAGCGATTGAGGCCTAAGTGATTTCTTACCCTCTATCGGTGACTGCTACTGGTATCGGTAACAGTGTAAACTGACTGAGTATCGGTAACAGTGGAAAGTGAACAAGTGAATAGGGATGTTAAGCGAATCACAGAACTGCTACTCAATCACCTGTATTTTTAAATCACAGTTCTATCTGTTATTGCATTATCAAAATAATAGTGATTCGGTAGCAGCGATTGAGGCCTAAGTGATTTCTTACCCTCTATCGGACTGCTACTGGTATCGGTAACAGTGGAAACTGACTGAGTATCGGTAACAGTGGAAAGTGAACAATTGAATAGGGATGTTAAGCGAATCACAGAACTGCTACTCAATCACCTGTATTTTTAAATCACAGTTCTATCTGTTATTGCATTATCAAAATAATAGTGATTCGGTAGCAGCGATTGAGGCCTAAGTGATTTCTTACCCTCTATCGGACTCTACTGGTATCGGTAACAGTGGAAACTGACTGAGTATCGGTAACAGTGGAAAGTGAAGAAGTGAATAGGGATGTTAAGCGAATCACAGAACTGCTACTCAATCACCTGTATTTTTAAATCACAGTTCTATCTGTTATTGCATTATCAAAATAATAGTGATTCGGTAGCAGCGATTGAGGCCTAAGTGATTTCTTACCCTCTATCGGACTGCTACTGGTATCGGTAACAGTGGAAACTGACTGAGCATCGGTAACAGTGGAAACTGAACAAGTGAATAGGGATGTTAAGCGAATCACAGAACTGCTACTCAATCACCTGTATTTTTAAATCACAGTTCTATCTGTTATTGCATTATCAAAATAATAGTGATTCGGTAGCAGCGATTGAGGCCTAAGTGATTTCTTACCCTCTATCGGTGACTGCTACTGGTATCGGTAACAGTGGAAACTGACTGAGTATCGGTAGTAGTGGAAACTGAACAAGTGAATAGGGATGTTAAGCGAATCACAGAACTGCTACTCAATCACCTGTATTTTTAAATCAGAGTTCTATCTGTTATTGCATTATCAAAATAATAGTGATTCGGTAGCAGCGATTGAGGCCTAAGTGATTTCTTACCCTCTATCGGTGACTGCTACTGGTATCGGTAACAGTGGAGACTGACTGAGTATCGGTAACAGTGGAAACTGAACAAGTGAATAGGGATGTTAAGCGAATCACAGAACTGCTACTCAATCACCTGTATTTTTAAATCACAGTTCTATCTGTTATTGCATTATCAAAATAATAGTGATTCGGTAGGAGCGATTGAGGCCTAAGTGATTTCTTACCCTCTATCGGACTGCTACTGGTATCGGTAACAGTGGAAACTGACTGAGTATCGGTAACAGTGGAAAGTGAACAAGTGAATAGGGATGTTAAGCGAATCACAGAACTGCTACTCAATCACCTGTATTTTTAAATCACAGTTCTATCTGTTATTGCATTATCAAAATAATAGTGATTCGGTAGCAGCGATTGAGGCCTAAGTGATTTCTTACCCTCTATCGGACTGCTACTGGTATCGGTAACAGTGGAAACTGACTGAGTATCGGTAACAGTGGAAAGTGAACAAGTGAATAGGGATGTTAAGCGAATCACAGAACTGCTACTCAATCACCTGTATTTTTAAATCACAGTTCTATCTGTTATTGCATTATCAAAATAATAGTGATTCGGTAGCAGCGATTGAGGCCTAAGTGATTTCTTACCCTCTATCGGACTGCTACTGGTATCGGTAACAGTGGAAACTGACTGAGTATCGGTAACAGTGGAAACTGAACAAGTGAATAGGGATGTTAAGCGAATCACAGAACTGCTACTCAATCACCTGTATTTTTAAATCACAGTTCTATCTGTTATTGCATTATCAAAGTAATAGTGATTCGGTAGCAGCGATTGAGGCCTAAGTGATTTCTTACCCTCTATCGGACTGCTACTGGTATCGGTAACAGTGGAAACTGAACAAGTGAATAGGGATGTTAAGCGAATCACAGAACTGCTACTCAATCACCTGTATTTTTAAATCACAGTTCTATCTGTTATTGCATTATCAAAATAATAGTGATTCGGTAGCAGCGAATGAGGCCTAAGTGATTTCTTACCCTCTATCGGACTGCTACTGGTATCGGTAACAGTGGAAACTGACTGAGTATCGGTAACAGTGGAAACTGAACAAGTGAATAGGGATGTTAAGCGAATCACAGAACTGCTACTCAATCACCTGTATTTTTAAATCTCAGTTCTATCTGTTATTGCATTGTCAAAATAATAGTGATTCGGTAGCAGCGATTGAGGCCTAAGTGATTTCTTACCCTCTATCGGACTGCTACTGGTATCGGTAACAGTGGAAACTGACTGAGTATCGGTAGCAGTGGAAACTGAACAAGTGAATAGGGATGTTAAGCGAATCACAGAACTGCTACTCAATCACCTGTATTTTTAAATCACAGTTCTATCTGTTATTGCATTATCAAAATAATAGTGATTCGGTAGCAGCGATTGAGGCCTAAGTGATTTCTTACCCTCTATCGGTGACTGCTACTGGTATCGGTAACAGTGGAAACTGACTGAGTATCGGTAACAGTGGAAACTGAACAAGTGAATAGGGATATTAAGCGAATCACAGAACTGCTACTCAATCACCTGTATTTTTAAATCACAGTTCTATCTGTTATTGCATTATCAAAATAATAGTGATTCGGTAGCAGCGATTGAGGCCTAAGTGATTTCTTACCCTCTATCGGACTGCTACTGGTATCGGTAACAGTGGAAACTGACTGAGTATCGGTAACAGTGGAAACTGAACAAGTGAATAGGGATGTTAAGCGAATCACAGAACTGCTACTCAATCACCTGTATTTTTAAATCACAGTTCTATCTGTTATTGCATTATCAAAATAATAGTGATTCGGTAGCAGCGATTGAGGCCTAAGTGATTTCTTACCCTCTATCGGACTGCTACTGGTATCCGTAACAGTGGATACTGACTGAGTATCGGTAACAGTGGAAACTGAACAAGTGAATAGGGATGTTAAGCGAATCACAGAACTGCTACTCAATCACCTGTATTTTTAAATCACAGTTCTATCTGTTATTGCATTATCAAAATAATAGTGATTCGGTAGCAGCGATTGAGGCCTAAGTGATTTCTTACCCTCTATCGGACTGCTACTGGTATCGGTAACAGTGGAAACTGACTGAGTATCGGTAGTAGTGGAAACTGAACAAGTGAATAGGGATGTTAAGCGAATCACAGAACTGCTACTCCCACCTGTATTTTTAAATCACAGTTCTATCTGTTATTGCATTATCAAAATAATAGTGATTCGGTAGCAGCGATTGAGGCCTAAGTGATTTCTTACCCTCTATCGGACTGCTACTGGCATCGGTAACAGTGGAAACTGACTGAGCATCGGTAACAGTGGAAACTGAACAAGTGAATAGGGATGTTAAGCGAATCACAGAACTGCTACTCAATCACCTGTATTTTTAAATCACAGTTCTATCTGTTATTGCATTATCAAAATAATAGTGATTCGGTAGCAGCGATTGAGGCCTAAGTGATTTCTTATCCTCTATCGGTGACTGCTACTTGTATCGGTAACAGTGGAAACTGACTGAGTATCGGTAACAGTGGAAACTGAACAAGTGAATAGGGACGTTAAGCGAATCACAGAACTGCTACTCAATCACCTGTATTTTTAAATCACAGTTCTATCTGTTATTGCATTATCAAAATAATAGTGATTCGGTAGCAGCGATTGAGGCCTAAGTGATTTCTTACCCTCTATCGGTGACTGCTACTGGTATCGGTAACAGTGGAAACTGACTGAGTATCGGTAGTAGTGGAAACTGAACAAGTGAATAGGGATGTTAAGCGAATCACAGAACTGCTACTCAATCACCTGTATTTTTAAATCAGAGTTCTATCTGTTATTGCATTATCAAAATAATAGTGATTCGGTAGCAGCGATTGAGGCCTAAGTGATTTCTTACCCTCTATCGGTGACTGCTACTGGTATCGGTAACAGTGGAAACTGACTGAGTATCGGTAACTGTGGAAACTGAACAAGTGAATAGGGATGTTAAGCGAATCACAGAACTGCTACTCAATCACCTGTATTTTTAAATCACAGTTCTATCTGTTATTGCATTATCAAAGTAATAGTGATTCGGTAGCAGCGATTGAGGCCTAAGTGATTTCTTACCCTCTATCGGACTGCTACTGGTATCGGTAACAGTGGAAACTGACTGAGTATCGGTAACAGTGGAAACTGAACAAGTGAATAGGGATGTTAAGCGAATCACAGAACTGCTACTCAATCACCTGTATTTTTAAATCACAGTTCTATCTGTTATTGCATTATCAAAATAATAGTGATTCGGTAGCAGCGATTGAGGCCTAAGTGATTTCTTACCCTCTATCGGTGACTGCTACTGGTATCGGTAACAGTGGAAACTGACTGAGTATCGGTAACAGTGGAAAGTGAACAATTGAATAGGGATGTTAAGCGAATCACAGAACTGCTACTCAATCACCTGTATTTTTAAATCACAGTTCTATCTGTTATTGCATTATCAAAATAATAGTGATTCGGTAGCAGCGATTGAGGCCTAAGTGATTTCTTACCCTCTATCGGACTGCTACTGGTATCGGTAACAGTGGAAACTGACTGAGTATCGGTAACAGTGGAAACTGAAGAAGTGAATAGGGATGTTAAGCGAATCACAGAACTGCTACTCAATCACCTGTATTTTTAAATCACAGTTCTATCTGTTATTGCATTATCAAAATAATAGTGATTCGGTAGCAGCGATTGAGGCCTAAGTGATTTCTTACCCTCTATCGGTGACTGCTACTGGTATCGGTAACAGTGTAAACTGACTGAGTATCGGTAACAGTGGAAAGTGAACAAGTGAATAGGGATGTTAAGCGAATCACAGAACTGCTACTCAATCACCTGTATTTTTAAATCACAGTTCTATCTGTTATTGCATTATCAAAATAATAGTGATTCGGTAGCAGCGATTGAGGCCTAAGTGATTTCTTACCCTCTATCGGACTGCTACTGGTATCGGTAACAGTGGAAACTGACTGAGTATCGGTAACAGTGGAAAGTGAACAATTGAATAGGGATGTTAAGCGAATCACAGAACTGCTACTCAATCACCTGTATTTTTAAATCACAGTTCTATCTGTTATTGCATTATCAAAATAATAGTGATTCGGTAGCAGCGATTGAGGCCTAAGTGATTTCTTACCCTCTATCGGACTGCTACTGGTATCGGTAACAGTGGAAACTGACTGAGTATCGGTAACAGTGGAAAGTGAAGAAGTGAATAGGGATGTTAAGCGAATCACAGAACTGCTACTCAATCACCTGTATTTTTAAATCACAGTTCTATCTGTTATTGCAATATCAAAATAATAGTGATTCGGTAGCAGCGATTGAGGCCTAAGTGATTTCTTACCCTCTATCGGACTGCTACTGGTATCGGTAACAGTGGAAACTGACTGAGCATCGGTAACAGTGGAAACTGAACAAGTGAATAGGGATGTTAAGCGAATCACAGAACTGCTACTCAATCACCTGTATTTTTAAATCACAGTTCTATCTGTTATTGCATTATCAAAATAATAGTGATTCGGTAGCAGCGATTGAGGCCTAAGTGATTTCTTACCCTCTATCGGTGACTGCTACTGGTATCGGTAACAGTGGAAACTGACTGAGTATCGGTAGTAGTGGAAACTGAACAAGTGAATAGGGATGTTAAGCGAATCACAGAACTGCTACTCAATCACCTGTATTTTTAAATCAGAGTTCTATCTGTTATTGCATTATCAAAATAATAGTGATTCGGTAGCAGCGATTGAGGCCTAAGTGATTTCTTACCCTCTATCGGTGACTGCTACTGGTATCGGTAACAGTGGAAACTGACTGAGTATCGGTAGTAGTGGAAACTGAACAAGTGAATAGGGATGTTAAGCGAATCACAGAACTGCTACTCCCACCTGTATTTTTAAATCACAGTTCTATCTGTTATTGCATTATCAAAATAATAGTGATTCGGTAGCAGCGATTGAGGCCTAAGTGATTTCTTACCCTCTATCGGACTGCTAC
Source organism: Meta bourneti (assembly GCA_933210815.1). NCBI lineage: Eukaryota > Metazoa > Arthropoda > Arachnida > Araneae > Tetragnathidae > Meta > Meta bourneti. Next base: position 89,458,423 of record OW119929.1, read on the forward strand.
TGGCATCGGTAACAGTGGAAACTGACTGAGCATCGGTAACAGTGGAAACTGAACAAGTGAATAGGGATGTTAAGCGAATCACAGAACTGCTACTCAATCACCTGTATTTTTAAATCACAGTTCTATCTGTTATTGCATTATCAAAATAATAGTGATTCGGTAGCAGCGATTGAGGCCTAAGTGATTTCTTATCCTCTATCGGTGACTGCTACTTGTATCGGTAACAGTGGAAACTGACTGAGTATCGGTAACAGTGGAAACTGAACAAGTGAATAGGGATGTTAAGCGAATCACAGAACTGCTACTCAATCACCTGTATTTTTAAATCACAGTTCTATCTGTTATTGCATTATCAAAATAATAGTGATTCGGTAGCAGCGATTGAGGCCTAAGTGATTTCTTACCCTCTATCGGTGACTGCTACTGGTATCGGTAACAGTGGAAACTGACTGAGTATCGGTAGTAGTGGAAACTGAACAAGTGAATAGGGATGTTAAGCGAATCACAGAACTGCTACTCAATCACCTGTATTTTTAAATCACAGTTCTATCTGTTATTGCATTATCAAAGTAATAGTGATTCGGTAGCAGCGATTGAGGCCTAAGTGATTTCTTACCCTCTATCGGACTGCTACTGGTATCGGTAACAGTGGAAACTGACTGAGTATCGGTAACAGTGGAAACTGAACAAGTGAATAGGGATGTTAAGCGAATCACAGAACTGCTACTCAATCACCTGTATTTTTAAATCACAGTTCTATCTGTTATTGCATTATCAAAATAATAGTGATTCGGTAGCAGCGATTGAGGCCTAAGTGATTTCTTACCCTCTATCGGTGACTGCTACTGGTATCGGTAACAGTGGAAACTGACTGAGTATCGGTAACAGTGGAAAGTGAACAAGTGAATAGGGATGTTAAGCGAATCACAGAACTGCTACTCAATCACCTGTATTTTTAAATCACAGTTCTATCTGTTATTGCATTATCAAAATAATAGTGATTCGGTAGCAGCGATTGAGGCCTAAGTGATTTCTTACCCTCTATCGGACTGCTACTGGTATCGGTAACAGTGGAAACTGACTGAGTATCGGTAACAGTGGAAACTGAAGAAGTGAATAGGGATGTTAAGCGAATCACAGAACTGCTACTCAATCACCTGTATTTTTAAATCACAGTTCTATCTGTTATTGCATTATCAAAATAATAGTGATTCGGTAGCAGCGATTGAGGCCTAAGTGATTTCTTACCCTCTATCGGTGACTGCTACTGGTATCGGTAACAGTGTAAACTGACTGAGTATCGGTAACAGTGGAAAGTGAACAAGTGAATAGGGATGTTAAGCGAATCACAGAACTGCTACTCAATCACCTGTATTTTTAAATCACAGTTCTATCTGTTATTGCATTATCAAAATAATAGTGATTCGGTAGCAGCGATTGAGGCCTAAGTGATTTCTTACCCTCTATCAGACTGCTACTGGTATCGGTTACAGTGGAAACTGACTGAGTATCGGTAACAGTGGAAAGTGAACAATTGAATAGGGATGTTAAGCGAATCACAGAACTGCTACTCAATCACCTGTATTTTTAAATCACAGTTCTATCTGTTATTGCATTATCAAAATAATAGTGATTCGGTAGCAGCGATTGAGGCCTAAGTGATTTCTTACCCTCTATCGGACTGCTACTGGTATCGGTAACAGTGGAAACTGACTGAGTATCGGTAACAGTGGAAAGTGAAGAAGTGAATAGGGATGTTAAGCGAATCACAGAACTGCTACTCAATCACCTGTATTTTTAAATCACAGTTCTATCTGTTATTGCATTATCAAAATAATAGTGATTCGGTAGCAGCGATTGAGGCCTAAGTGATTTCTTACCCTCTATCGGACTGCTACTGGTATCGGTAACAGTGGAAACTGACTGAGCATCGGTAACAGTGGAAACTGAACAAGTGAATAGGGATGTTAAGCGAATCACAGAACTGCTACTCAATCACCTGTATTTTTAAATCACAGTTCTATCTGTTATTGCATTATCAAAATAATAGTGATTCGGTAGCAGCGATTGAGGCCTAAGTGATTTCTTACCCTCTATCGGTGACTGCTACTGGTATCGGTAACAGTGGAAACTGACTGAGTATCGGTAGTAGTGGAAACTGAACAAGTGAATAGGGATGTTAAGCGAATCACAGAACTGCTACTCAATCACCTGTATTTTTAAATCAGAGTTCTATCTGTTATTGCATTATCAAAATAATAGTGATTCGGTAGCAGCGATTGAGGCCTAAGTGATTTCTTACCCTCTATCGGTGTCTGCTACTGGTATCGGTAACAGTGGAAACTGACTGAGTATCGGTAACAGTGGAAACTGAACAAGTGAATAGGGATGTTAAGCGAATCACAGAACTGCTACTCAATCACATGTATTTTTAAATCACAGTTCTATCTGTTATTGCATTATCAAAGTAATAGTGATTCGGTAGCAGCGATTGAGGCCTAAGTGATTTCTTACCCTCTATCGGACTGCTACTGGTATCGGTAACAGTGGAAACTGAACAAGTGAATAGGGATGTTAAGCGAATCACAGAACTGCTACTCAATCACCTGTATTTTTAAATCACAGTTCTATCTGTTATTGCATTATCAAAATAATAGTGATTCGGTAGCAGCGAATGAGGCCTAAGTGATTTCTTACCCTCTATCGGACTGCTACTGGTATCGGTAACAGTGGAAACTGACTGAGTATCGGTAACAGTGGAAACTGAACAAGTGAATAGGGATGTTAAGCGAATCACAGAACTGCTACTCAATCACCTGTATTTTTAAATCACAGTTCTATCTGTTATTCCATTATCAAAATAATAGTGGAAACTGAACAAGTGAATAGGGATGTTAAGCGAATCACAGAACTGCTACTCAATCACCTGTATTTTTAAATCACAGTTCTATCTGTTATTGCATTATCAAAATAATAGTGATTCGGTAGCAGCGATTGAGGCCTAAGTGATTTCTTACCCTCTATCGGACTGCTACTGGTATCCGTAACAGTGGAAACTGACTGAGTATCGGTAACAGTGGAAACTGAACAAGTGAATAGGGATGTTAAGCGAATCACAGAACTGCTACTCAATCACCTGTATTTTTAAATCACAGTTCTATCTGTTATTGCATTATCAAAATAATAGTGATTCGGTAGCAGCGATTGAGGCCTAAGTGATTTCTTACCCTCTATCGGACTGCTACTGGTATCGGTAACAGTGGAAACTGACTGAGTATCGGTAACAGTGGAAACTGAACAAGTGAATAGGGATGTTAAGCGAATCACAGAACTGCTACTCAATCACCTGTATTTTTAAATCACAGTTCTATCTGTTATTGCATTATCAAAGTAATAGTGATTCGGTAGCAGCGATTGAGGCCTAAGTGATTTCTTACCCTCTATCGGACTGCTACTGGTATCGGTAACAGTGGAAACTGACTGAGTATCGGTAACAGTTGAAACTGAACAAGTGAATAGGGATGTTAAGCGAATCACAGAACTGCTACTCAATCACCTGTATTTTTAAATCACAGTTCTATCTGTTATTGCATTATCAAAATAATAGTGATTCGGTAGCAGCGATTGAGGCCTAAGTGATTTCTTACCCTCTATCGGTGACTGCTACTGGTATCGGTAACAGTGGAAACTGACTGAGTATCGGTAACAGTGGAAAGTGAACAAGTGAATAGGGATGTTAAGCGAATCACAGAACTGCTACTCAATCACCTGTATTTTTAAATCACAGTTCTATCTGTTATTGCATTATCAAAATAATAGTGATTCGGTAGCAGCGATTGAGGCCTAAGTGATTTCTTACCCTCTATCGGACTGCTACTGGTATCGGTAACAGTGGAAACTGACTGAGTATCGGTAACAGTGGAAACTGAAGAAGTGAATAGGGATGTTAAGCGAATCACAGAACTGCTACTCAATCACCTGTATTTTTAAATCACAGTTCTATCTGTTATTGCATTATCAAAATAATAGTGATTCGGTAGCAGCGATTGAGGCCTAAGTGATTTCTTACCCTCTATCGGTGACTGCTACTGGTATCGGTAACAGTGTAAACTGACTGAGTATCGGTAACAGTGGAAAGTGAACAAGTGAATAGGGATGTTAAGCGAATCACAGAACTGCTACTCAATCACCTGTATTTTTAAATCACAGTTCTATCTGTTATTGCATTATCAAAATAATAGTGATTCGGTAGCAGCGATTGAGGCCTAAGTGATTTCTTACCCTCTATCGGACTGCTACTGGTATCGGTAACAGTGGAAACTGACTGAGTATCGGTAACAGTGGAAAGTGAACAAGTGAATAGGGATGTTAAGCGAATCACAGAACTGCTACTCAATCACCTGTATTTTTAAATCACAGTTCTATCTGTTATTGCATTATCAAAATAATAGTGATTCGGTAGCAGCGATTGAGGCCTAAGTGATTTCTTACCCTCTATCGGACTGCTACTGGTATCGGTAACAGTGGAAACTGACTGAGTATCGGTAACAGTGGAAAGTGAAGAAGTGAATAGGGATGTTAAGCGAATCACAGAACTGCTACTCAATCACCTGTATTTTTAAATCACAGTTCTATCTGTTATTGCATTATCAAAATAATAGTGATTCGGTAGCAGCGATTGAGGCCTAAGTGATTTCTTACCCTCTATCGGACTGCTACTGGTATCGGTAACAGTGGAAACTGACTGAGCATCGGTAACAGTGGAAACTGAACAAGTGAATAGGGATGTTAAGCGAATCACAGAACTGCTACTCAATCACCTGTATTTTTAAATCACAGTTCTATCTGTTATTGCATTATCAAAATAATAGTGATTCGGTAGCAGCGATTGAGGCCTAAGTGATTTCTTACCCTCTATCGGTGACTGCTACTGGTATCGGTAACAGTGGAAACTGACTGAGTATCGGTAGTAGTGGAAACTGAACAAGTGAATAGGGATGTTAAGCGAATCACAGAACTGCTACTCAATCACCTGTATTTTTAAATCAGAGTTCTATCTGTTATTGCATTATCAAAATAATAGTGATTCGGTAGCAGCGATTGAGGCCTAAGTGATTTCTTACCCTCTATCGGTGACTGCTACTGGTATCGGTAACAGTGGAGACTGACTGAGTATCGGTAACAGTGGAAACTGAACAAGTGAATAGGGATGTTAAGCGAATCACAGAACTGCTACTCAATCACCTGTATTTTTAAATCACAGTTCTATCTGTTATTGCATTATCAAAATAATAGTGATTCGGTAGGAGCGATTGAGGCCTAAGTGATTTCTTACCCTCTATCGGACTGCTACTGGTATCGGTAACAGTGGAAACTGACTGAGTATCGGTAACAGTGGAAAGTGAACAAGTGAATAGGGATGTTAAGCGAATCACAGAACTGCTACTCAATCACCTGTATTTTTAAATCACAGTTCTATCTGTTATTGCATTATCAAAATAATAGTGATTCGGTAGCAGCGATTGAGGCCTAAGTGATTTCTTACCCTCTATCGGACTGCTACTGGTATCGGTAACAGTGGAAACTGACTGAGTATCGGTAACAGTGGAAAGTGAACAAGTGAATAGGGATGTTAAGCGAATCACAGAACTGCTACTCAATCACCTGTATTTTTAAATCACAGTTCTATCTGTTATTGCATTATCAAAATAATAGTGATTCGGTAGCAGCGATTGAGGCCTAAGTGATTTCTTACCCTCTATCGGACTGCTACTGGTATCGGTAACAGTGGAAACTGACTGAGTATCGGTAACAGTGGAAACTGAACAAGTGAATAGGGATGTTAAGCGAATCACAGAACTGCTACTCAATCACCTGTATTTTTAAATCACAGTTCTATCTGTTATTGCATTATCAAAGTAATAGTGATTCGGTAGCAGCGATTGAGGCCTAAGTGATTTCTTACCCTCTATCGGACTGCTACTGGTATCGGTAACAGTGGAAACTGAACAAGTGAATAGGGATGTTAAGCGAATCACAGAACTGCTACTCAATCACCTGTATTTTTAAATCACAGTTCTATCTGTTATTGCATTATCAAAATAATAGTGATTCGGTAGCAGCGAATGAGGCCTAAGTGATTTCTTACCCTCTATCGGACTGCTACTGGTATCGGTAACAGTGGAAACTGACTGAGTATCGGTAACAGTGGAAACTGAACAAGTGAATAGGGATGTTAAGCGAATCACAGAACTGCTACTCAATCACCTGTATTTTTAAATCTCAGTTCTATCTGTTATTGCATTGTCAAAATAATAGTGATTCGGTAGCAGCGATTGAGGCCTAAGTGATTTCTTACCCTCTATCGGACTGCTACTGGTATCGGTAACAGTGGAAACTGACTGAGTATCGGTAGCAGTGGAAACTGAACAAGTGAATAGGGATGTTAAGCGAATCACAGAACTGCTACTCAATCACCTGTATTTTTAAATCACAGTTCTATCTGTTATTGCATTATCAAAATAATAGTGATTCGGTAGCAGCGATTGAGGCCTAAGTGATTTCTTACCCTCTATCGGTGACTGCTACTGGTATCGGTAACAGTGGAAACTGACTGAGTATCGGTAACAGTGGAAACTGAACAAGTGAATAGGGATATTAAGCGAATCACAGAACTGCTACTCAATCACCTGTATTTTTAAATCACAGTTCTATCTGTTATTGCATTATCAAAATAATAGTGATTCGGTAGCAGCGATTGAGGCCTAAGTGATTTCTTACCCTCTATCGGACTGCTACTGGTATCGGTAACAGTGGAAACTGACTGAGTATCGGTAACAGTGGAAACTGAACAAGTGAATAGGGATGTTAAGCGAATCACAGAACTGCTACTCAATCACCTGTATTTTTAAATCACAGTTCTATCTGTTATTGCATTATCAAAATAATAGTGATTCGGTAGCAGCGATTGAGGCCTAAGTGATTTCTTACCCTCTATCGGACTGCTACTGGTATCCGTAACAGTGGAAACTGACTGAGTATCGGTAACAGTGGAAACTGAACAAGTGAATAGGGATGTTAAGCGAATCACAGAACTGCTACTCAATCACCTGTATTTTTAAATCACAGTTCTATCTGTTATTGCATTATCAAAATAATAGTGATTCGGTAGCAGCGATTGAGGCCTAAGTGATTTCTTACCCTCTATCGGACTGCTACTGGTATCGGTAACAGTGGAAACTGACTGAGTATCGGTAGTAGTGGAAACTGAACAAGTGAATAGGGATGTTAAGCGAATCACAGAACTGCTACTCCCACCTGTATTTTTAAATCACAGTTCTATCTGTTATTGCATTATCAAAATAATAGTGATTCGGTAGCAGCGATTGAGGCCTAAGTGATTTCTTACCCTCTATCGGACTGCTACTGGCATCGGTAACAGTGGAAACTGACTGAGCATCGGTAACAGTGGAAACTGAACAAGTGAATAGGGATGTTAAGCGAATCACAGAACTGCTACTCAATCACCTGTATTTTTAAATCACAGTTCTATCTGTTATTGCATTATCAAAATAATAGTGATTCGGTAGCAGCGATTGAGGCCTAAGTGATTTCTTATCCTCTATCGGTGACTGCTACTTGTATCGGTAACAGTGGAAACTGACTGAGTATCGGTAACAGTGGAAACTGAACAAGTGAATAGGGACGTTAAGCGAATCACAGAACTGCTACTCAATCACCTGTATTTTTAAATCACAGTTCTATCTGTTATTGCATTATCAAAATAATAGTGATTCGGTAGCAGCGATTGAGGCCTAAGTGATTTCTTACCCTCTATCGGTGACTGCTACTGGTATCGGTAACAGTGGAAACTGACTGAGTATCGGTAGTAGTGGAAACTGAACAAGTGAATAGGGATGTTAAGCGAATCACAGAACTGCTACTCAATCACCTGTATTTTTAAATCAGAGTTCTATCTGTTATTGCATTATCAAAATAATAGTGATTCGGTAGCAGCGATTGAGGCCTAAGTGATTTCTTACCCTCTATCGGTGACTGCTACTGGTATCGGTAACAGTGGAAACTGACTGAGTATCGGTAACTGTGGAAACTGAACAAGTGAATAGGGATGTTAAGCGAATCACAGAACTGCTACTCAATCACCTGTATTTTTAAATCACAGTTCTATCTGTTATTGCATTATCAAAGTAATAGTGATTCGGTAGCAGCGATTGAGGCCTAAGTGATTTCTTACCCTCTATCGGACTGCTACTGGTATCGGTAACAGTGGAAACTGACTGAGTATCGGTAACAGTGGAAACTGAACAAGTGAATAGGGATGTTAAGCGAATCACAGAACTGCTACTCAATCACCTGTATTTTTAAATCACAGTTCTATCTGTTATTGCATTATCAAAATAATAGTGATTCGGTAGCAGCGATTGAGGCCTAAGTGATTTCTTACCCTCTATCGGTGACTGCTACTGGTATCGGTAACAGTGGAAACTGACTGAGTATCGGTAACAGTGGAAAGTGAACAAGTGAATAGGGATGTTAAGCGAATCACAGAACTGCTACTCAATCACCTGTATTTTTAAATCACAGTTCTATCTGTTATTGCATTATCAAAATAATAGTGATTCGGTAGCAGCGATTGAGGCCTAAGTGATTTCTTACCCTCTATCGGACTGCTACTGGTATCGGTAACAGTGGAAACTGACTGAGTATCGGTAACAGTGGAAACTGAAGAAGTGAATAGGGATGTTAAGCGAATCACAGAACTGCTACTCAATCACCTGTATTTTTAAATCACAGTTCTATCTGTTATTGCATTATCAAAATAATAGTGATTCGGTAGCAGCGATTGAGGCCTAAGTGATTTCTTACCCTCTATCGGTGACTGCTACTGGTATCGGTAACAGTGTAAACTGACTGAGTATCGGTAACAGTGGAAAGTGAACAAGTGAATAGGGATGTTAAGCGAATCACAGAACTGCTACTCAATCACCTGTATTTTTAAATCACAGTTCTATCTGTTATTGCATTATCAAAATAATAGTGATTCGGTAGCAGCGATTGAGGCCTAAGTGATTTCTTACCCTCTATCGGACTGCTACTGGTATCGGTAACAGTGGAAACTGACTGAGTATCGGTAACAGTGGAAAGTGAACAAGTGAATAGGGATGTTAAGCGAATCACAGAACTGCTACTCAATCACCTGTATTTTTAAATCACAGTTCTATCTGTTATTGCATTATCAAAATAATAGTGATTCGGTAGCAGCGATTGAGGCCTAAGTGATTTCTTACCCTCTATCGGACTGCTACTGGTATCGGTAACAGTGGAAACTGACTGAGTATCGGTAACAGTGGAAAGTGAAGAAGTGAATAGGGATGTTAAGCGAATCACAGAACTGCTACTCAATCACCTGTATTTTTAAATCACAGTTCTATCTGTTATTGCATTATCAAAATAATAGTGATTCGGTAGCAGCGATTGAGGCCTAAGTGATTTCTTACCCTCTATCGGACTGCTACTGGTATCGGTAACAGTGGAAACTGACTGAGTATCGGTAACAGTGGAAACTGAACAAGTGAATAGGGATGTTAAGCGAATCACAGAACTGCTACTCAATCACCTGTATTTTTAAATCACAGTTCTATCTGTTATTGCATTATCAAAATAATAGTGATTCGGTAGCAGCGATTGAGGCCTAAGTGATTTCTTACCCTCTATCGGTGACTGCTACTGGTATCGGTAACAGTGGAAACTGACTGAGTATCGGTAGTAGTGGAAACTGAACAAGTGAATAGGGATGTTAAGCGAATCACAGAACTGCTACTCAATCACCTGTATTTTTAAATCAGAGTTCTATCTGTTATTGCATTATCAAAATAATAGTGATTCGGTAGCAGCGATTGAGGCCTAAGTGATTTCTTACCCTCTATCGGTGACTGCTACTGGTATCGGTAACAGTGGAAACTGACTGAGTATCGGTAGTAGTGGAAACTGAACAAGTGAATAGGGATGTTAAGCGAATCACAGAACTGCTACTCCCACCTGTATTTTTAAATCACAGTTCTATCTGTTATTGCATTATCAAAATAATAGTGATTCGGTAGCAGCGATTGAGGCCTAAGTGATTTCTTACCCTCTATCGGACTGCTACTGGCATCGGTAACAGTGGAAACTGACTGAGCATCGGTAACAGTGGAAACTGAACAAGTGAATAGGGATGTTAAGCGAATCACAGAACTGCTACTCAATCACCTGTATTTTTAAATCACAGTTCTATCTGTTATTGCATTATCAAAATAATAGTGATTCGGTAGCAGCGATTGAGGCCTAAGTGATTTCTTATCCTCTATCGGTGACTGCTACTTGTATCGGTAACAGTGGAAACTGACTGAGTATCGGTAACAGTGGAAACTGAACAAGTGAATAGGGATGTTAAGCGAATCACAGAACTGCTACTCAATCACCTGTATTTTTAAATCACAGTTCTATCTGTTATTGCATTATCAAAATAATAGTGATTCGGTAGCAGCGATTGAGGCCTAAGTGATTTCTTACCCTCTATCGGTGACTGCTACTGGTATCGGTAACAGTGGAAACTGACTGAGTATCGGTAGTAGTGGAAACTGAACAAGTGAATAGGGATGTTAAGCGAATCACAGAACTGCTACTCAATCACCTGTATTTTTAAATCACAGTTCTATCTGTTATTGCATTATCAAAGTAATAGTGATTCGGTAGCAGCGATTGAGGCCTAAGTGATTTCTTACCCTCTATCGGACTGCTACTGGTATCGGTAACAGTGGAAACTGACTGAGTATCGGTAACAGTGGAAACTGAACAAGTGAATAGGGATGTTAAGCGAATCACAGAACTGCTACTCAATCACCTGTATTTTTAAATCACAGTTCTATCTGTTATTGCATTATCAAAATAATAGTGATTCGGTAGCAGCGATTGAGGCCTAAGTGATTTCTTACCCTCTATCGGTGACTGCTACTGGTATCGGTAACAGTGGAAACTGACTGAGTATCGGTAACAGTGGAAAGTGAACAAGTGAATAGGGATGTTAAGCGAATCACAGAACTGCTACTCAATCACCTGTATTTTTAAATCACAGTTCTATCTGTTATTGCATTATCAAAATAATAGTGATTCGGTAGCAGCGATTGAGGCCTAAGTGATTTCTTACCCTCTATCGGACTGCTACTGGTATCGGTAACAGTGGAAACTGACTGAGTATCGGTAACAGTGGAAACTGAAGAAGTGAATAGGGATGTTAAGCGAATCACAGAACTGCTACTCAATCACCTGTATTTTTAAATCACAGTTCTATCTGTTATTGCATTATCAAAATAATAGTGATTCGGTAGCAGCGATTGAGGCCTAAGTGATTTCTTACCCTCTATCGGTGACTGCTACTGGTATCGGTAACAGTGTAAACTGACTGAGTATCGGTAACAGTGGAAAGTGAACAAGTGAATAGGGATGTTAAGCGAATCACAGAACTGCTACTCAATCACCTGTATTTTTAAATCACAGTTCTATCTGTTATTGCATTATCAAAATAATAGTGATTCGGTAGCAGCGATTGAGGCCTAAGTGATTTCTTACCCTCTATCAGACTGCTACTGGTATCGGTTACAGTGGAAACTGACTGAGTATCGGTAACAGTGGAAAGTGAACAATTGAATAGGGATGTTAAGCGAATCACAGAACTGCTACTCAATCACCTGTATTTTTAAATCACAGTTCTATCTGTTATTGCATTATCAAAATAATAGTGATTCGGTAGCAGCGATTGAGGCCTAAGTGATTTCTTACCCTCTATCGGACTGCTACTGGTATCGGTAACAGTGGAAACTGACTGAGTATCGGTAACAGTGGAAAGTGAAGAAGTGAATAGGGATGTTAAGCGAATCACAGAACTGCTACTCAATCACCTGTATTTTTAAATCACAGTTCTATCTGTTATTGCATTATCAAAATAATAGTGATTCGGTAGCAGCGATTGAGGCCTAAGTGATTTCTTACCCTCTATCGGACTGCTACTGGTATCGGTAACAGTGGAAACTGACTGAGCATCGGTAACAGTGGAAACTGAACAAGTGAATAGGGATGTTAAGCGAATCACAGAACTGCTACTCAATCACCTGTATTTTTAAATCACAGTTCTATCTGTTATTGCATTATCAAAATAATAGTGATTCGGTAGCAGCGATTGAGGCCTAAGTGATTTCTTACCCTCTATCGGTGACTGCTACTGGTATCGGTAACAGTGGAAACTGACTGAGTATCGGTAGTAGTGGAAACTGAACAAGTGAATAGGGATGTTAAGCGAATCACAGAACTGCTACTCAATCACCTGTATTTTTAAATCAGAGTTCTATCTGTTATTGCATTATCAAAATAATAGTGATTCGGTAGCAGCGATTGAGGCCTAAGTGATTTCTTACCCTCTATCGGTGTCTGCTACTGGTATCGGTAACAGTGGAAACTGACTGAGTATCGGTAACAGTGGAAACTGAACAAGTGAATAGGGATGTTAAGCGAATCACAGAACTGCTACTCAATCACATGTATTTTTAAATCACAGTTCTATCTGTTATTGCATTATCAAAGTAATAGTGATTCGGTAGCAGCGATTGAGGCCTAAGTGATTTCTTACCCTCTATCGGACTGCTACTGGTATCGGTAACAGTGGAAACTGAACAAGTGAATAGGGATGTTAAGCGAATCACAGAACTGCTACTCAATCACCTGTATTTTTAAATCACAGTTCTATCTGTTATTGCATTATCAAAATAATAGTGATTCGGTAGCAGCGAATGAGGCCTAAGTGATTTCTTACCCTCTATCGGACTGCTACTGGTATCGGTAACAGTGGAAACTGACTGAGTATCGGTAACAGTGGAAACTGAACAAGTGAATAGGGATGTTAAGCGAATCACAGAACTGCTACTCAATCACCTGTATTTTTAAATCACAGTTCTATCTGTTATTCCATTATCAAAATAATAGTGGAAACTGAACAAGTGAATAGGGATGTTAAGCGAATCACAGAACTGCTACTCAATCACCTGTATTTTTAAATCACAGTTCTATCTGTTATTGCATTATCAAAATAATAGTGATTCGGTAGCAGCGATTGAGGCCTAAGTGATTTCTTACCCTCTATCGGACTGCTACTGGTATCCGTAACAGTGGAAACTGACTGAGTATCGGTAACAGTGGAAACTGAACAAGTGAATAGGGATGTTAAGCGAATCACAGAACTGCTACTCAATCACCTGTATTTTTAAATCACAGTTCTATCTGTTATTGCATTATCAAAATAATAGTGATTCGGTAGCAGCGATTGAGGCCTAAGTGATTTCTTACCCTCTATCGGACTGCTACTGGTATCGGTAACAGTGGAAACTGACTGAGTATCGGTAGTAGTGGAAACTGAACAAGTGAATAGGGATGTTAAGCGAATCACAGAACTGCTACTCAATCACCTGTATTTTTAAATCACAGTTCTATCTGTTATTGCATTATCAAAATAATAGTGATTCGGTAGCAGCGATTGAGGCCTAAGTGATTTCTTACCCTCTATCGGACTGCTACTGGTATCGGTAACAGTGGAAACTGACTGAGTATCGGTAGTAGTGGAAACTGAACAAGTGAATAGGGATGTTAAGCGAATCACAGAACTGCTACTCAATCACCTGTATTTTTAAATCACAGTTCTATCTGTTATTGCATTATCAAAATAATAGTGATTCGGTAGCAGCGATTGAGGCCTAAGTGATTTCTTACCCTCTATCGGTGACTGCTACTGGTATCGGTAACAGTGGAAACTGACTGAGTATCGGTAACAGTGGAAACTGAACAAGTGAATAGGGATGTTAAGCGAATCACAGAACTGCTACTCAATCACCTGTATTTTTAAATCACAGTTCTATCTGTTATTGCATTATCAAAGTAATAGTGATTCGGTAGCAGCGATTGAGGCCTAAGTGATTTCTTACCCTCTATCGGACTGCTACTGGTATCGGTAACAGTGGAAACTGAACAAGTGAATAGGGATGTTAAGCGAATCACAGAACTGCTACTCAATCACCTGTATTTTTAAATCACAGTTCTATCTGTTATTGCATTATCAAAAAAATAGTGATTCGGTAGCAGCGAATGAGGCCTAAGTGATTTCTTACCCTCTATCGGACTGCTACTGGTATCGGTAACAGTGGAAACTGACTGAGTATCGGTAACAGTGGAAACTGAACAAGTGAATAGGGATGTTAAGCGAATCACAGAACTGCTACTCAATCACCTGTATTTTTAAATCACAGTTCTATCTGTTATTGCATTATCAAAATAATAGTGATTCGGTAGCAGCGATTGAGGCCTAAGTGATTTTTTACCCTCTATCGGTGACTGCTACTGGTATCGGTAACAGTGGAAACTGACTGAGTATCGGTAACAGTGGAAACTGAACAAGTGAATAGGGATGTTAAGCGAATCACAGAACTGCTACTCAATCACCTGTATTTTTAAATCACAGTTCTATCTGTTATTGCATTATCAAAATAATAGTGATTCGGTAGCAGCGATTGAGGCCTAAGTGATTTCTTACCCTCTATCGGACTGCTACTGGTATCCGTAACAGTGGAAACTGACTGAGTATCGGTAACAGTGGAAACTGAACAAGTGAATAGGGATGTTAAGCGAATCACAGAACTGCTACTCAATCACCTGTATTTTTAAATCACAGTTCTATCTGTTATTGCATTATCAAAATAATAGTGATTCGGTAGCAGCGATTGAGGCCTAAGTGATTTCTTACCCTCTATCGGACTGCTACTGGTATCGGTAACAGTGGAAACTGACTGAGTATCGGTAGTAGTGGAAACTGAACAAGTGAATAGGGATGTTAAGCGAATCACAGAACTGCTACTCAATCACCTGTATTTTTAAATCACAGTTCTATCTGTTATTGCATTATCAAAATAATAGTGATTCGGTAGCAGCGATTGAGGCCTAAGTGATTTCTTACCCTCTATCGGACTGCTACTGGTATCGGTAACAGTGGAAACTGACTGAGTATCGGTAGTAGTGGAAACTGAACAAGTGAATAGGGATGTTAAGCGAATCACAGAACTGCTACTCAATCACCTGTATTTTTAAATCAGAGTTCTATCTGTTATTGCATTATCAAAATAATAGTGATTCGGTAGCAGCGATTGAGGCCTAAGTGATTTCTTACCCTCTATCGGTGACTGCTACTGGTATCGGTAACAGTGGAAACTGACTGAGTATCGGTAACAGTGGAAACTGAACAAGTGAATAGGGATGTTAAGCGAATCACAGAACTGCTACTCAATCACCTGTATTTTTAAATCACAGTTCTATCTGTTATTGCATTATCAAAGTAATAGTGATTCGGTAGCAGCGATTGAGGCCTAAGTGATTTCTTACCCTCTATCGGACTGCTACTGGTATCGGTAACAGTGGAAACTGAACAAGTGAATAGGGATGTTAAGCGAATCACAGAACTGCTACTCAATCACCTGTATTTTTAAATCACAGTTCTATCTGTTATTGCATTATCAAAAAAATAGTGATTCGGTAGCAGCGAATGAGGCCTAAGTGATTTCTTACCCTCTATCGGACTGCTACTGGTATCGGTAACAGTGGAAACTGACTGAGTATCGGTAACAGTGGAAACTGAACAAGTGAATAGGGATGTTAAGCGAATCACAGAACTGCTACTCAATCACCTGTATTTTTAAATCCCAGTTCTATCTGTTATTGCATTATCAAAATAATAGTGATTCGGTAGGAGCGATTGAGGCCTAAGTGATTTCTTACCCTCTATCGGACTGCTACTGGTATCGGTAACAGTGGAAACTGACTGAGTATCGGTAACAGTGGAAAGTGAACAAGTGAATAGGGATGTTAAGCGAATCACAGAACTGCTACTCAATCACCTGTATTTTTAAATCACAGTTCTATTTGTTATTGCATTATCAAAATAATAGTGATTCGGTAGCAGCGATTGAGGCCTAAGTGATTTCTTACCCTCTATCGGACTGCTACTGGTATCGGTAACAGTGGAAACTGACTGAGTATCGGTAACAGTGGAAACTGAACAAGTGAATAGGGATGTTAAGCGAATCACAGAACTTCTACTCAATCACCTGTATTTTTAAATCACAGTTCTATCTGTTATTGCATTATCAAAATAATAGTGATTCGGTAGCAGCGATTGAGGCCTAAGTGATTTCTTACCCTCTATCGGACTGCTACTGGTATCGGTAACAGTGGAAACTGACTGAGTATCGGTAACAGTGGAAAGTGAACAAGTGAATAGGGATGTTAAGCGAATCACAGAACTGCTACTCAATCACCTGTATTTTTAAATCACAGTTCTATCTGTTATTGCATTATCAAAATAATAGTGATTCGGTAGCAGCGATTGAGGCCTAAGTGATTTCTTACCCTCTATCGGACTGCTACTGGTATCGGTAACAGTGGAAACTGACTGAGTATCGGTAACAGTGGAAACTGAACAAGTGAATAGGGATGTTAAGCGAATCACAGAACTGCTACTCAATCACCTGTATTTTTAAATCACAGTTCTATCTGTTATTGCATTATCAAAATAATAGTGATTCGGTAGCAGCGATTGTGGCCTAAGTGATTTCTTATCCTCTATCGGTGACTGCTACTGGTATCGGTAACAGTGGAAACTGAACAAGTGAATAGGGATGTTAAGCGAATCACAGAACTGCTACTCAATCACCTGTATTTTTAAATCACAGTTCTATCTGTTATTGCATTATCAAAATAATAGTGATTCGGTAGCAGCGATTGAGGCCTAAGTGATTTCTTACCCTCTATCGGTGACTGCTACTGGTATCGGTAACAGTGGAAACTGACTGAGTATCGGTAACAGTGGAAACTGAACAAGTGAATAGGGATGTTAAGCGAATCACAGAACTGCTACTCAATCACCTGTATTTTTAAATCACAGTTCTATCTGTTATTGCATTATCAAAATAATAGTGATTCGGTAGCAGCGATTGAGGCCTAAGTGATTTCTTACCCTCTATCGGTGACTGCTACTGGTATCGGTAACAGTGGAAACTGACTGAGTATCGGTAGTAGTGGAAACTGAACAAGTGAATAGGGATGTTAAGCGAATCACAGAACTGCTACTCAATCACCTGTATCTTTAAATCAGAGTTCTATCTGTTATTGCATTATCAAAATAATAGTGATTCGGTAGCAGCGATTGAGGCCTAAGTGATTTCTTACCCTCTATCGGTTACTGCTACTGGTATCGGTAACAGTGGAAACTGACTGAGTATCGGTAACAGTGGAAAGTGAACAAGTGAATAGGGATGTTAAGCGAATCACAGAACTGCTACTCAATCACCTGTATTTTTAAATCACAGTTCTATCTGTTATTGCATTATCAAAATAATAGTGATTCGGTAGCAGCGATTGAGGCCTAAGTGATTTCTTACCCTCTATCGGACTGCTACTGGTATCGGTAACAGTGGAAACTGACTGAGTATCGGTAACAGTGGAAACTGAACAAGTGAATAGGGATGTTAAGCGAATCACAGAACTGCTACTCAATCACCTGTATTTTTAAATCACAGTTCTATCTGTTATTGCATTATCAAAATAATAGTGATTCGGTAGCAGCGATTGAGGCCTAAGTGATTTCTTACCCTCTATCGGACTGCTACTGGTATCGGTAACAGTGGAAACTGACTGAGTATCGGTAACAGTGGAAACTGAACAAGTGAATAGGGATGTTAAGCGAATCACAGAACTGCTACTCAATCACCTGTATTTTTAAATCACAGTTCTATCTGTTATTGCATTATCAAAGTAATAGTGATTCGGTAGCAGCGATTGAGGCCTAAGGGATTTCTTACCCTCTATCGGTGACTGCTACTGGTATCGGTAACAGTGGAAACTGACTGAGTATCGGTAACAGTGGAAACTGAACAAGTGAATAGGGATGTTAAGCGAATCACAGAACTGCTACTCAATCACCTGTATTTTTAAATCACAGTTCTATCTGTTATTGCATTATCAAAATAATAGTGATTCGGTAGGAGCGATTGAGGCCTAAGTGATTTCTTACGAGGTGTTGTCCTCGGATCTTTGCCTTCGGGGGTTGATCCCCGAGCGTCGAATAGCCCGTTGTGTTGCTCCAGTGCGACGTTAATCAAGTACCTGTCTACCATCTCGGACAGTTGCCGTTGCCTACCGGGGATATTCACGTCGAAAATTTTACGACCTCGCTTCCAGTTCGTAGGAATTTCAGCGCTATGAACACCAATCAAATTATCCTTTTAGCGTCCCTGGTTATGCCGGTATCTCAGAGCCAATAGACACGCGTGCGAAAATAAAGAGAGGTTACGAGTTCGAAACTCGGTGGAGTCAAAGACCGTCTTGTACACGGGGGCTGGTGCACGTTGTATCTGTCATGACCTCAAATGTCCTCATGTCGTGGCGTGGAAATTTGGAGAATGGGGTGCCAGCTCAGGTGTTATTCTAGTCATCTGAACGTGGTTGAGGTGTTGTCCTCGGATATTTCCCATTCGGAGTTGATTCAATAGCTAGTTGAGTTGCTCAAGTGCGACTTCATCGCACGAAAACTGGGGATTTCCCCTCTCCATTTCGGTATTTAAAAAATCATTCCTTTCTTCGATAAGCGAGTCATGTTATGACGCCGCGGAAATGAATCTCGAAATGCTTCCGACCTTCGAGTGTTTCGCTTCCGCTATGCTCGACCAGGCTCCTTGCCATTATTTCGAGGCTGGCCGAGCCTTTTTCTTCTCTCGTTCCGATCCCGAGGCCGCTCTTGGTCATCTAAAACTAATAAACTCGCAGCGGATACGGAAGTCGGGGAGGCGGTGGGAAGATTATATTTGGGGTAGACCCCATCCGTGTGTATGGGACTTTTCCGTAAACAGATGGAAATAACGCTCAGGGGAAATCAGCCGCTGAATTTGCTGGGGCGAAAATAGTTTTACGGCCACCAGAGAGATAAAAAACAACGGATCATATCGTTAACCTTTTAAATCATAAATATGTTTCGGGTTATAATTGGATTGTTTTGGGTGAGGAATTTGCGTCACTGTGAAGGATGCAGGAAATAAATTTCATCGACCTGTCGCCTGTTTAGAAATGTTTCTGACCCGGAACTGAAGTTGAGTTGATATCGGTAAGCAATTGCTGATGAAGATTTGACAAAAAATGAGATGAACTTTTTCCATTACGAAAATTAGTAGGTTGTGTCGAGGACGCAAAGCGTAGTTTTGACGTGAATGCTCGGGCCTGATGTTGGATTACGGAATGGATGAAGCAGACATAGGAAGGTAGGTAGGTATTTTAATTAACGTCGCACTGGAGTGACATAACGGGCAATTGCGAGGGTCCGGGATCAATCCCAAAAAGAAAGATTCGAGGACAACACCACGTAATTTTGAACCACGGTCAGATGACGAGGCAACACCTGAGGTGTCATTCCACTGTCCAAACTTCCACACCACGCCAGTACATTTGAGGCCATGAAAGATTTAACGTGCACCAGCCTCCTTAGTACACGACGGTCTTTTGGTTGGATTCGAACTCGCAACCCTCCGGTTGCTAATACGTTACTCTTCCAACCGGGCTACCGCTGCCCACTATTTATCGTGGTCTCTCGGTTTGAAGATCTGTCATATAGTTGTGAGACAACGTATGAATCCTAATGCAGGACGGGCAGCGGTAGCCCGGTTTGGAAGAGTAACAGATTAACAACCGGAGGGTTGCGAGTTCGAATCCAACCAAAGACTGTCGTCTACAAAGGGGGCTGGTAAACGTTAAATCTTTCAGGGCCTCAAATGTCCTCACGTTGGCGTGGTGTGGAAGTTTGGAGAGTTGTGCGCCAGCTCAGGTGTTGCCTCGTCATCTGACAGTGGTTTAACATCAAGTGGTGTTGTCCTCGGATCTTTCTTTCGGATTTGATCCCGGACCATCGTTGGGTTGCTCCAGTGCGACGTTAAAGAACTACCTACCGTTACTCTTCCAATAGGGCTACCCCATTTGAAATGGGGGATTAGCCATAAATAAATGATCAACGCTTTTAAGATGTATGTATATGTTACAGTGAAAGACCGAAATCTGGAGAATGTCGACTTTCACCGGTGAATGTCAACATTCACATAGTCGCTTGGTGTATGTCCAAAATATTTGCGGGGCCGCGGTGGCCCGGTTGGAAGAGTAACGAACTTGCAACCGAAGGGTTGCGAGTTCGAATCCAGCCAAAACACCGTCGTGTACAAAGGGGGCTGGTGCACGTTAAATCTGTCGTGGCCTCAAATGTCCTCACGTTGGCGTGGTGTGGAAGTTTGGAGAGTGGGGTGCCAGCTCAGGTGTTGCCTCGTCATCTGACCGTGGTTCAAAATTACGTGGTGTTGTCCTCGGATCTTTCCCTTTGGGATTGATCCCGGACCGTCACCAATAGCCCATTGTGTTGCTCCAGTGTGACGTTAATTGAAATACCCCCCCCCCAAAAAAAAAAATATTTGCTAAATACCCTTATTTCTGACTTACACCGGCAAATGTCGACATTCACCATGCACTAATGGTGAATGTTGAACATGTCGGAGATTTATATTTTCTTCTCCGTATTTCAGTCGCGATAAAACGTCACAAGGGTGACGTGACTTTTTCGCCTCTCTTTCTGAGAGGAGTGACCAAGAACTTAAAACAAACAGTACATTCTAAATGAGAAAAGAAAATAATAGAAATTATAAAAACTTACTTAATTATACAGTACATTCTAAATGAGAAAAGAAAATATAATAGTAATAAAAACTTACTTAATTATATGATTCAAATCTTATTTATTGCAACAACTTAAACTATTATGACACTTTGAATTGCACAAGAGTCCCTTGCTTTTACAACTGCATTTATTTGTGGAACACTTCCTTTTGCAATGACAGCGTGTATAGCCTTACCCCCCGCTTCTCGAATTAGCTGCAGCTGCTTCTCTCAGCGACATTTCTTGAAAAGAAATCTCATCTATGGAAAGTAACTTTTCTTTATAAATTACGAACTGATTACGTGTGTTAAGCTGCTTGAGGGTACCATTTTTATTTGCCAGTTTATAGAAGTCGGAGTCTTCTATTCCAACAACAACCGCTAACACATTTCGGCTATCTGTACGACCACGGGGGACTTGTATTCGTACAGTATCACCAATTTGAGCAGGAGGAAATTGTTTTTGTGAGGTTCGTAACATTTCAGAAAGTATTTTAGAGTACTTTTCTTGAGAAAAATAAAAACAATTGTCTTCTCGTTTACCCGCAATTAATGCATTTAACTTTTCAAGAAAAAGATCACGATTCACTGCAGTATCCATTCAGTATAAATTAGGGTATCGGAAAAAACCCTCGTCTCCTCTCTTTTCGACCTCCACCAGAGCATATCTGTGATTCTCGACATACACCGGTGAGGGTCCGAATGTACAAGAATGTAATGAAATATTCGATCTTTCACCGACGTATTTGGTATGTGTCGACATTCACCGGTGAAAGTCGACATTCTCCAATTTCGGTCTTTCACGGTAACATATACACTAGAACATTTTTTCAAAATTTTGACTTTAAAAATCCAGTTTTTTCACAATGGGTCATTGGTTTGTGCTTAAGCTTATTTTAGTGTAAAAAAATTCTGATTAAACTGCTCATTAATTATCTAATTTAGATATAATTAGCTAATTAGCATGTTTTTTGAACAGTGATATCTCAAATTCTAATGTGTTGAGACAGACAATTCCTGTTGGAAATTATTCCTAATATTATTCTTCATGTTTTGACCCACCATTAAGTTGCTTAAGGGAATAGGTTATTTTTTACAATTTTTTTTTCACGAAGGAAGTCTAAAAAAATCAAGATTTTTTTTTCCAGGAATTTCAACATTTAAAAATCGACTAAAAATTCATTTCTTAACCAATAACTTCGACTGAGGGTCGAAACATTCACTATATTATATAGATTACAATGACGCAAAAATAATTATAAACGATCAATTCATTCTTGAGTTATCACTGTTCGAAAGAAGCATCCTATTGCAAAAACATAATTCTTCAGAAATCGAGTTTGAAGTTTTGGAAACGTGTTTGTCTATGGTGCAATACCTAACCCAAACCCTTGTAACTTGAAAACTATTTCGAATATTTACAAGATCTTGGTATCGTTTGAAAGCTAAGGGGTTGGACAATATTTTGAATGATTAAAAAATATATCGATAGTTTGGTCAATTTTTGCGATTTCTAGTGAATACATACACCTTAATATAGAAAGCCTTTTTCAGGGTCATGAAGGACTGATACCAAAGTAGGAACCGCGTCACAATCATTATTTTTAAAACTACGTGGTCTAAGCTCTAATTTTCTGATAGGGTGGAGTGGAGAAAGAGTGCGTTCTCTCCCGAGGTAAGTGCCCCCACTTACCATAAAATGTGTCTGATAAAAGCAGGGCCTGCCACCTGCTGGAAATACTTGAAGAAGTGCTATAGATCCGTTTCACCACTAGAGAGCTTCGAATTTCAGCAGGGAGGTTGCACAGACCAAAGCAGGGCAGGAGTGGAAGGATATACTCTTATCCCCACTTACAATATTATCACACTGCAAACAAGAAAGCAGGTGCCTCACTATGTGGGGTAAGAGCGACCCCATGAAATACTATTCGAAAGCTTTTTAATTATATCCATGTTAAATTTTCACAAATAAGAGTTAATGAAGGGCGTGATAAAAATATGAATTAAAAAAGTTACTGTTGGTGGAATCGCGGATCAGTAACCAGAGGGTTGGGACTTCATGACTCGACCCAACCAGAGACCGTCGTGTACGAGGAGGGCTGGTGCTCGTTAAATCCGTCGTGGCCTCACGTATCCTCACGTTGGCGTGATGTGGTAGGTAATTAACTTCGCACTGGAGCGACACAACGGGCTATTGGCGACGGTCGGGGATCAGTCCCGAAGGAAAAATCCAAGGACAGCACCTCGTAATTTTGAACCACGGTCAGATGACGAGGTCGACACCTGAGCTGGCATCCAGACTCCACGCCAACGTGAGGGCATTTGAGGCCACGACAGATTGAACGTGCACCAGCCCCCACATACACGACGGTCTTTGTTTGGATCCAGTCTCGCAACCTTCGAAGAGTATCGGATTGGCAACCCTTCGGTTTCTGATCCTCTACTCTTCCAACCTAACGGATTAGCAACCGGAGGTTTGCGAGTTCGAATCGAACCATAGACCGTCGTGTACAAAGGAGGCTGGTTGCACTAAATCTGTCGTGGCCTCAAATGTCCTCACGTTGGCGTGGTGTGGACGTTTGGAGAGTGGGGTGCCAGCTCATGTGTGTCTCGTCATCTGACCGTGGTTGAAAATTGCGTTGTGTTTGTCCTCGGATCTCTCCTTGATTTCGGACCGTCGCCGAAAGCCCGTTGTGTTGCTTCAGAGCGACGTTAATTAAAATACCTACCTATCCGCGGCCCTAATTGATGATTGGATAAAATTAATATTTTCTCCAAAAAGTGGTAGGGTATTTTTATTAACGTCACACTGGAGCAACACAACGGTCTATTGTGGACCTCTAAAAAGGGAATAGTTGTGTCAGAACAGTGAACAGGTGCGCCTAAGGTTGCCGTGTGACGCGTGTTTGGAAGTGTGGCTTTAGAAACGGCGCACTTGTTTATCAGCATCCTTTGTCCCTTCTGACCTCCCGTTTTCTCTGGCGTCGGGAAACGTGAGCGCTTCGGCGGCCGTGATTCATCGGTTCGCGACGCCTTGTCCAGTGTTGACGCATTGTAGTGTGTGATCAGCAGGTTGAAAGTTAATACAAAGTATGTATTTTTATGCCCGCATGAATGAGAAGACGGAACATTCTCGGAAAATACCAGTACGTTGGTTTGGGATTTGTGGTGCAAGGACCATCGGTCAAACTGCGCCAAACACACAACAATAAAGGAGGGGAAAAAGCAGGAAGGTAGGCGGGGGTATAAAACCTGTACCACGTAGTTGTGATGCCCGTACATATCTAAAGATGTGTCCCTAAGGGCCGATGAAAACTAGAATGGCTCTGTTATCCGATTGCTTGTTCCAGTTGCGAAAATTAGATACATCGGAAGAAAGAAATTTTAATTAACTAGAATTATGGGACGTGAATACGGCTTTAACCCTCCTGGTGATTGTCACGACGATGTACCTTATTATTAGCAAAACTGACCAGATCTTGATGGACGAATTACCTCATCGTTAGAAGAAAACTAACCAGATCTTGATGGACGAATTACCTCGTCGTTAGAAGAAACTAACCATATTTTGATGGACGAATTACCTCGTCGTTAGAAGAAAACTAACCAGATCTTGATGGTCGAATTACCTCGTCGTTAGAAGAAAACTAACCAGATCTTGATGGTCGAATTACCTCGTCGTTAGAAGAAAACTAACCAGATCTTGATGGACGAATTACCTCGTTGTTAGAAGAAAACTAACCAGATCTTGATGGACGAATTACCTCGTCGTTAGAAGAAAACTAACCAGATCTTGATGGTCGAATTACCTCGTCGTTAGAAGAAAACTAACCAGATCTTGATGGTCGAATTACCTCGTCGTTAGAAGAAAACTAACCAGATCTTGATGGTCGAATTACCTCGTCGTTAGAAGAAAACTAACCAGATCTTGATGGACGAATTACCTAGTCGTTAGAAGAAAACTAACCAGATTTTGATGGACGAATTACCTCGTCGTTAGAAGAAAACTAACCAGATCTTGATGGTCGAATTACCTCGTCGTTAGAAGAAAACTAACCAGATCTTGATGGTCGAATTACCTCGTCGTTAGAAGAAAACTAACCAGATCTTGATGGACGAATTACCTCGTCGTTAGAAGAAAACTAACCAGATCTTGATGGACGAATTACCTCGTCGTTAGAAGAAAACTAACCAGATTTTGATCTGGTCATCATAAAAAAAAAATCTGCAATGTCTTGATTGACGAAATATCTCGTCATTAGCAAAATTGGCCAAATTTTGATGGACCTCGTCAAAACCAATTGGAGGGTTAAAACCTGAGGAGGGCATGACGGAAAGTTCCGAATAAATGGTCGGTCTAATAATTTCTATATTATGAACGCGAACCAAACCAACTCATTCGATAGCTGAGGTAGGGACTGTCAGCGAATTTAGATTCGAACTCGCCAGTTGCTAAACCGCGACTTTCCCAACCGGGCTTTCGCGGCCCCTTTAAATTAGAACAAAAGAGAAATTGAGTATGTAGGTACAGAGTCGAATTAACTTCGCACTGGAGCAACACAACGGGGAATTGGCGACGGTCCGAGATCAATCCCTAAGGAAAGTCCGAGGACAACATCTTGTAAGTCTGAACTACCGTCAGATGACGAGGGCAACACCTAAGCTGGCCTCCACTCTATAAACTTCTACACCACGGCAACGTGACCACGGCATCTGAGACCACGAAAGATTCAACGTATACCAGCCTCCCACATACAAGACGGTCTTAGGTTCGATCCAGTCTCGCAACCTTCCGGTTGCAATTATAGTAAATAAAAGTTAAAATTACAAAAATAAAATGAATCTTTGAAAACATAAGTATTGGAAAATTATCTTTGATGAGAAATGAACTATTTAGAATTGTGCGAACTGTTTAATTATAAACA
This sequence comes from Meta bourneti, assembly GCA_933210815.1. Taxonomy (NCBI): domain Eukaryota; kingdom Metazoa; phylum Arthropoda; class Arachnida; order Araneae; family Tetragnathidae; genus Meta; species Meta bourneti. The sequence continues at coordinate 89,484,180 of OW119929.1, forward strand.
AACTAATCCAAGTTTAGAACTGATGAATGGAAACACTGCTCTGAATTATTTTCCAACAGTTATTGTGTGTGCAAAATGGCGTCAGGTTATGATTTGATAAAGGCAAGCACTAATTGTAAATCTAATTGGACCCTTTGTTATGAAATAGTATAAAAATCAATAATTAACCCATTAAGGGCCCGAATTCAACCATGATGTTTATTTGAAAATTTTTGATTGTTCCCAACTTCTAGTCTTTAGAGTGCTGTCTGAATTTTTATAATTTTTTAATATTTTTACAATTATTTTATCTTTATTTTTTAGCGCTTTGCTTCTATTTTTATATTATAGTTAGAATAATCTGCCGAGTAAAAGAATAATAACTTATTTACAATTATCATGGTTTTAAAGCCATAAAAATATGCGTCCCAAAAATAGGGACGTTTGCCGTTAATGGGTTAAGTAAATGTATTCGCATTTGGAACTTGAATTGAATATCAGGAGGGCCTGCACTTCATAAATTATAGGAAATGAAATTAGAGTACGAGGAAAAGTAATTTATGGCGTTTGATAAGGAAATGATATCTTCTATAGCACATTAAACATCTGTTCGGTCATTTCTTCTGGAAAGAACATTTCAGCTTATAATTTTCCATCTTATTAATCAAATAAATATTTTTTCTTCTAAAAGAGGGCCACGGTAGACCAGTTGGAAGAGTAACGGATTAGAAACCCGAGGGTTGAGAGTTCGAAACTAGGACCAACCAAGTAACGTGAATTAACTACCTTCTAAAAGGGTGAATTCCATTTCAAAATAATTTTATTGGTCCTGTATGCTGATTTGTGATTGTGACGATTTCATGAACTACTCCCCTTTGAACGTCACGAGAATTCTTTTATCGATCTCCTAATGAAATAAACGGAGCACGTGCAAGCAGCTTCATGTTATTTCTCCAGATCAATCGGTTTTCAGATCTCTGGATGAAGGTCACGTGGTGTTGGAAGCAAACACTAAGCGATGAGCTTGGTGAAATAGTTTGCGTTTCGATAGCCAATAAGCCCAATTCGGTTCCCAAGTCCACGTGACCTACGCTTCTGAAATCTTACGAGACTATTTACTCCGCCTACTTCATTTGAAGGCCGATGATTTAAACGTTGTATTGCGTTTCCCTAAACTAACGGTGACTAATTATGGTAACTTGAATTTAAAGTAGAAAGAAAACTTCAAACGACCGTGTTTTAAAACTGAAATTCTGTTGGTGTTTTCACACAGAAGAATGAAAGTAGGCAACTGAATTAAACATCGCACTGTAGCTACACAACGTTCTTCTGGTCAGGGTAACGGTGATGGTAATTAATTAACGTCGCACTGGAGCAATACAACGGACTATTGGCGACGGTCCGGGATCAATCCCGAAAGGAAAGATCCGAGAACATCTCGTAGTTTTGATTGGTATTGGTATTTTCAATTAACGTCACACTGGAGCAACACAATGGGCTATTGGTGACGGTCCGGGATCAATCCCGAAAGGAAAGATCCGAGAACATCTCGTAGTTTTGAATCACGGTCAGATGACCAGAAGAATGAATAAAAAATGAGAAATTAGAATGAGTTTTGCAGCTTCTTTTGCGGTGTTATGGTAACTTGAATTTGTAATAGAAAAAAATGAACTGACCGTTTTTTAACACAGAAGAATGTGCATCGTTTTTATTTGATCCATTGCACCGTAGTTTGGTGAATAATAGCTCAGATTATAGAATCAAATATTTATTGCATTAATTTACAACGATACTATATTGTATATACTGCGTTTTACGAGTATCTACAATTCGCGTTAACGCCGCTAGAGTCAATATATTTTCTCGGGTCCAGTCTCAGTTTTTATCTGTGCGAAACAGATACGGTTATGGCTATATCTCCAAGCAGTTGCGAATATAGTTAGTCGGTCAATAGGGATCGCTGCAAATGAAATTAGAATGAGTTTTACAGCTTTTTGTCGTATTTGACATGGTATGCTAACTTGAATTTAAAGTAGAAAAAACTCTCAAACGACCTTGTTTTAAAACTAAGTCTGCTGTGCTTTAACCCATAAGAATGAAAGAAAGTGTGAAATTAGAATGAGTTTTATGGCTTTTTAGCGGATTTGGGTGGAGACCCCAGTGAGATTGATTAGGGTTTTTCGACAGCCTTTAAAGAGGTCTATTCAAAGTCGAGACAGTATAATTTCGATTTCTAAGCCATTGAGCATTTAGGGCAGTGTTTCTCAACCTACGCCGCGATCTGTATCGGTTCTCAGAAAACAATTCATTCCAACGATCTAATTGTGTTTGAGTGTTTGAAAGATTTCACTAAGGCTTAACAATTGGTTCTTGTGCATTACTTGCTATAGAATTCTATTTTAGAACGTATTTCGATGGCGGTCTGTTAACTTATTTTAAAGCAATAATCGCGACTCGACCAGGGGCTCTCATATTTAAAAATCGTGACTCAGAGAAAGTCAATTACTGTTTTGGTATTTTCACTCCTTGTCAATTCATGCTAAATATTATACTTTTACCTTTTAGTTCAGTCGCCAATAGCCCATTGCGACTGAATTAAAAGGTAAAAGGTCCAGTGCGACTTTAATTATTAAAATTCCTATACCTACCTTTTAATTCATTGATAACATTGGAAATTCTATTGTAAAACCGCTGAGAACTGCCTGTATTTGTCGGTACTCAAATGTATACCACTTTTCAGACTCTTTTAATCAATAATCCTATTATATAAAAGGAAAACTTCGTTCACTTTTTATCCTCTAATGGTTAAAGTTAAATAAAATATTTTCCCCAAAAAAATTCTAAAACAATTAATATTTTTACGAGAAATTGCTCCTGCACAATAAATATTAAATTATGTCAGCTATAAGGAAACGAGTAATGAAAGCGATAATATTTGTGATAAAATAATAGAAAACGCGAGGCGATGTAGTTATATAGACTTAGTGAGAGAAAACGCTCATACGATAGTATAATTAAATTATTACTAAGCATATTTTCTACATTTGACAACGCAGTAATATCTTTAATTTTTTCAGTCCCATTAGAATTATTAATTGAGATGCAACGACATAGATCACTTATATATATATTCTCTATTCATGGTTAAAGTTACATAAAATATTTAAATACTTTCAAGAAAAATGGCTCGTGTGAACAATAAATATTAAATTATGACAGATGTAAGGAAACGAGTAATGCAAGGGATAATATTTATGATAAAATAGAAAACGCAACCGAGTAACAAACAGAAACTTAGTGAAAACGCGCATACAATAGTATAATAAAATTAGTAAGTACATTTTCTATATTTGACAACACTGTAATGCTTAATTTTTTAATTCCATTTAGAATAATAATTCTAAATTAAATTATTATTCTAGATGGAATTATTATTCTGATTGGAATTAATTATTCTAAAAGGAATTATTTATAATCTATTCTTATCTAATAATTGAGATGTAATTTTGAGCTGTGAGTTTTTAAATCCTGTATTACTGAGTTTTTAAGATAATAGTAAATGGTACCGATTTACTTTTGAGTTGAGAGATTTATTAATTCACTGAGTAATCTGAGTTGTAAATATCCATGAACACTGAAGCATATCAGGAGCAACTTTCAATGCGCATTCATTATTTACGATTACTCTGCAAAAGATAAGCAGTTGAATAAAAATAAGTGTTTTCTAGAGCCCGTTGTTTCATGTATCTCAACGGGCTTTACAGCTAGTCTTTCATAACCCCTCAGATTCAGTTAAACATTTTACGCGTTGACTACAAACGTTCGATGGATGTCCATAGGTAAAATTTATAGCAATTTCTTTTCGCTACTTCAAATTTTCCATTTATTCCAAAAAGGTTTCAGGAAGTGCATTCGAAGAAAATGATTCAAGGTTTTTCCATGAATAAAAGCCAAGATCCTTCTTTTTCTTGACCTGCATTTTAAAATTGTTGCAAGAGATCGGGTTTTCCATCTGAAAAGGATGAAGCAATCTCGCCTCAATATAAAGCGGAAGTTGGTTTCTAATTTTAAACCTCTTGCCAAGTGAAGAAATACCGCCAAATATATTCCACCTTCTCTCACCTGTGGAGAGAGGAGGGTTCGCAGGACGAGCGGCCGATGCTTTCTTGTTGCCAGTTTCGCGAATCCGTACTCCGCTGAGACTGGATCATGTACATTTTCATCTCATCCTATTTTCCGCGTGCTGTTCTTTCCCGAATATCCGCGGGAAAAATAGGTTATTTACCTTCGCTTTTTTGTATTATTCCGAAATGGCGTTGTGTAAACTATGGTTTCCAACTCTTGGTCGGAACATTTCGCAAGTCGTTTGCTCAGAACTCTTATTCTAGAAAGTAATTTCTCCGATTTCTTGACTACCAGAACGCTGAAATCGTCTGCCGCATTATTTTTTTTTCGGAATTCTTCAAAACGCTTCTGTGGAAAAGTTTTGCGCAGCATAAAAGAAGGAATTTTCTGAAATGTGTTTTAATGAGTATCCTCTCATATTTGTGGCCGATGTTTCTGGACTTAGTTTACTGAGAAATTTGCAAAAATGCGCATGACACGGCATACAGACAATGAGAATTACTAAAATTATTTTCTTCACAAAAGAGAAAATACTAGAGTGTTGAACTTCATCTGAAATATTTCCAATGTATTTTCTAGAATTTAATACCTGAGTTTTTTGCACAAATTCATTCAACAAACATGTACGTTTTCATCTCATCCTTTTTTCCAAGTCTAGATTATTAGAAGTATAAATTATGTTTTTAGAAACTGGAGTAGTGAAAATTGTACTTCAATACTTCTACTAATAATTAGTATATTTGGTTTAGTATAATCTAATAAAGAAATTTCGCTAAAAGCGTAATAAGACGAATCGCCTTATTTTTATGCGAAAATATCTTTATTCCCTCTGGTTTTCTAAAATTGTTACGAATTTAATTTATCTTTATATTTTTAATTTAACAGCTTTAGAATCGATGTTATCATTGATTAAAAATAATATAAGATTTTTAAAAAAGCTTTCAATTCTTTACTTCTTAGGAGCTGATTATTTTCGTAGAAAATAGGAACATTTCTCAAATCGGAAAAATTGTTTAATACAGAGATAATTTTTTGGGGATAATAATTTATTATTAATTTGGATATAATAACCCTTATTTTACAATGGATATATCACTTATTTGGGATATAGTACCACTTTTTTTTATAATAGACATCTCACTTATTTTATAATAAATATTTCACCTATGTTATAGCGAATATATATCACTCATTTTATAAAATGTTGGTATATCAATTATGTGTGGACATATCAACCTATTTTATAAGGATATGTGCATAAACATACAAAATTGAACTTTTATGTAAGTCCTCCCCTTAAACTTTCAATTAGAAAAATATTTTCCTACGTCTAACTAATCAAATAAAAATATCCCATGATTTTAAGTGGAATTTCCGGTTAAAAAATTGATCCTGTAATGCCAAAGTTTTTCGTAAATGACAAAACGCGATAGAACTTTATTTTAAAATTTTCAGTTCGTTTCATAAAGTTAATTTCATGAAGAATTAAGAAGTCATTTGAATAAATTGGTATGATTCATTTTGGTCTGATCAGATATTATTATCAACATATTATCAACTTGCAGATGGGTTTTCCTGTTTTGTGGACAGCGACACTCTTTTCTAAATGACATACATCAGTGATCCATTTAGCCTATGAAAAGCGAAAGGTATTGTACCCTTATTTATTTTTTATTCTATAGTACTAGATAGTAATTTTTTATCCCATAGTACTAGATGGTAACTTTTTATCCCATAGTACCAAATAGTAACTTTTTTTTATCCCATAGCATAGATAGTAATTTTTTATTCCATAGTACTAGATAATAATTTTTTATCCCCTAGTATTAGATAGTAATTTAATTTCCATAGTAATAGATAGTAATTTAATTTCCATAATAATAGATAGTAATTTTTTATTGAATATAATTTTGAAAATCTATTTCCCAAACAAAGAAACGTGGGAAAAAATCTTGTTTCCTATCGCGGATCGAATGGATTGGATTCTATTTATTATACATTTCGAGCGTATATATCTCATATAAGGAAGAAGGACATTTGTTCCAATTCTTACAAATTACTTCAAGGACTTTTGAAGAAATTCCATTATATATCTTTTTTGTACGTAACAAAAGGTTGCAAATTACACTTTTACTGTTGTATCGAGCTATTTTAGTTTTAGAGATGTAAGCATTACAATTTTAAGAAAGGAAATATTTCAATCTCCGAATCCTGTTAGTGCCCCGGTAGCCCGGTTGGAAGAGTAGCGGATTAGCAAGCGGAGGGTTGCGAGTTCGAAATTCGATTCAACCAAAGACCGTCGCATACGTAGGGGCTGACGAGGTGTTGTCCTCGGATCTTTCCCGTAAGGATTGGTCCAGGATCTTAATAGCCCTCGTGTTTTGCCCAAGTGCGACGTCAATTCAACTGCCTTCCTCAACCTACTCATCGTCGTATCAACCACCAGGAAGGTTAAACTTTGTACAGGAAGTTTGGGTAGGTATTTTAATTAACGTCGCACTGGAGAAACACAACGGGCTATTGACGACGGTCCGGGATCAACTCCGAAGGGAAAGATCCGAAGACGACATCACGTAATTTTGAACCACGGTCAGGTGACAACTGAGCTGGCACCCCACTCTCCAAACTTCCACACTACGCCAACGTGAGGACATTTGGGGCCACGACAAATTTAACATGCACCAGCCCCCTTTGTACACGGCGGTCTTTGGTTGGATTCGAACTCGCAACCCTCCTATAGGAAATATGGAAGCATTGTTTAATTGGAAAAGACTTTTCAAATGTGCCAATTCTTCAACGTCATTCGAAAGATCTTTTTACACTGGTTTTCGAAAAACGAAATAAATCAGAATCTTGTCCTTGCAACTTTCGTGTTCTCCCACAGAGATGGAACGCCTATGATGTCAGAACGCACCGCCTGTGAATACCTCTCACCGAGCAGTTATGTCATCCGCGCTTTTAAGTCACATCCGTATTCTATTATTAGACGAAAAAAGCAAAATGAAGGAATATACATATATACAAAATTTGAATACATGAAGGTCGGTCGTAAATCACTTGAGCACGCACAATAAAATTGTCGACTTTATTAAATAAACTATTTTCTCCCCTTATTCTTTCCGATGTTATTGTTTTGTTCTGAGTATGCGCGGCGTTCATTTTGAATCATGCCTGAATAAATATTCTCCGTGCAAATATTATGAAGAGAGACGCGCCGAAATACGTTGTTCGAAATCATGCGTGAGAATGTTGTCATACTTGACAAGTAGTTTTAAAATTGTAATTTAATTTTTATGCAAAAATCGCTTGCATGTAAAGAATGCAATAAAATATTCTGCGTGCCATTTTTCTGGTGGAATATCTGTCCTGTAGCGAAGCGCTACGTTTACCAACAGGAGATGCTGAGATTAAATTTGTTCTATTCTAGACGAAATCTAGACAAGTGATGTTACTAATAGTGATATCATAGTAACAGTTCACACTGTGACTGCTACCGAAGATTATCTGTGATTCTAAACTGTGACTGAATATGATTGGTTGATTGCGAAGGGAAGATGCTGCTCTTTGTGATTTAAAGTTCTTTAGTATATCACGTAGTAACTACAGCTGAGTTGGTAACGTCGCGGATTGCAACGAACCTCAGATTACCTTTTCTATCCACAACTTTCTCAAACCCCACATAGGTATACATCACTACAGATGAACCAGCTATCGCCACCCCTACGATATACTCAGTGAGTTTCCACTGTTACCGATTCCAGTAGCAGTCACCGATAGAGGATAGGAAATCACTTAGGCATCAAACGCTGCTACCGAATCACTATTATTTTGATAATGCAATAACAGATAGAACTGTGATTTAAAAATATCGGTGATCGAGTAGCAGTTCTGTGATTCGCTCAACATTTCTAATCTAGACGCGAATTTTTTCGATTTTTTTTCAGCAGCTGCACATCAAGGAAACATCTGATACAATGATAACTGAAATACGTTATCATTGAAGTCTATCATATCGTCTTCAGAACGTTATTTTTGCCGCACCTTTGGAAGCCGTTGGTAGATTCGTGGATTAGCAACCGGAGGGTTGCGAGTTCGAAACTCGATTCAACCTAACCGTTTACGTGGTGGATGGTGCACATTAAATCTATCGTGTCCTCGAATGTCCTCACATTGGCATGGAAGTTTGGAGAGTGGGATGCCAGCTGAGGCGTGACTTATCTGACTGTGGTTCATAATTACGAGATATTATCCTCAGATCTTGCTCTTCGGGATTAGTAATCGGCTGATTACGAGTTCGAAACTAGATTCAACCAAAGACCGTCGTATACGTGGGTCTGGTGAACGTTAAATCTGTCGTGAACCCAAATGACAACGTCTCTGGTCTGTTATCACAGGGCAGACAGTTCTTGGGAAGGCTTAGCATCGCATTGGCTATTCAACTGCTCACCGTGGACCATCCGTAGAAGTGCTTGCCGGTTGTTGCGAGCGCCATCTAGTATCCGTCAGAAGCACCATCAGGCTTCTTTTTGAAAGTGTTCATTATCACGTCCGCCAAACATCAATTTAGCAAAACGTGGGAAAGTGCAATTTTCTTCACCAGAAAGGACTTCATGGTAGAAATGCTATACACGGTATAATGGTGTTTAAATTCACCGCAAAGTGTTCTATTGAAAATTCCTTGTTTGAATTGTTTTCAATTTCCCTGATAATATTTATACTTAAACACCTTAAGCATTAGATATTTTAATTCTCAATTCTAAAACACAACATTGCGTATACATATAAAATGAAATTTGACGCTTTTTACCATTTGTTAATTTTTTTAATCCTACGCCAGCTAAATATCATAATACCAAGTGTCATCTTAAATGTTATGTAATTTAAAGCTTTAGTATGCTTCTTTTACAATTGTTTTCATTTTCTTCCTCATTGAATTACTTCAATGAAAGAAAACTCTTTTTTTTTTGTGCAGATACACCAGCTGACTGAACAATACTTTCTCTGTTAGAATCTCTTCTTTCCAGAGTAATACGCAGATGTTTCTGCAACACAGCAGACCGTTTCGAAATGAAACTTAAAAACAAAATGTCCTCTGAAATTAAGAGTTCTTAGAAGCTCTTATCTACCGAACAACGTCAAACGATGCGAAGTCACGTGGAAAAAGTTCTGAACGGTGAATCTCTAAAGCCTTTTATCATCTCTACTCAATTCCATGGTTCCGAGTCTATTTAAGCTTTATTATTTTAATTTATGAAAGAAGTTTCTTTTTCTTATTTTCTTTTTGGCGTAAATTGCCCGATTTCGGACCTTCCGCCATGAGACCCCAAAAAACCTATTTAAGCTGTTTTAAAAACAAATTCATGATTCATGCTCAGTAAATGATTAAAACATAAAAATTAAAACGTTCAAGTGAAGGCACATGCACTCATGTGTCCAAAAGTTAATCATAATTACTGTTTACGTGAATATTTCAGAAAATCTACATCGGAATGGAAGGAAACGCGGTATGCGTTATAGTTATAGAAGAAAACAATGCAAAACAAGGATAATTGTTTTCATTTTCTTCCTCATTGAATTACTTCAATGAAAGAAAACTCTTTTTTTTTGTGCAGATACACCAGCTGATAGAAGTTATAGAAGAAAACAATGCAAAACAAGGATAATTGTTTTCATTAGATAGTTATAGAAGAAAACAATGCAAAACAAGGATAATAATGACTTTTATTATCCAAAGAAAAGAGTTGAAAGAAAAAGGTTCACAATACGAGTGTCAACTTTAGTGAAACAAAATGGTTAAAACAATGTTATGCTGAAGTTTAATACGGTGTGTTCCCACACATGATGAGGGTATGGATGAGTTGTGTGCTCAGAATTCCAAGCCTCATGGACAGCAGTTTTCAATTCCGGAACGGAGCTTGGTGGGTGGCGGAGGGCTGCAATGTCTACTGAGCATATCCCTCACATGCTTTATAGGATTCAGATAAGGAAAGTTGGCAGGCCACTGCATGCGGTGGATATCTTCACTTTGAAGGAAGGCTCGACCAGGGCTTCACGGTGAGGAGGCGCGTTATCATCCATGAATATGAAACCAGAACCGACAGCACATCGAAACAGACGAATGGTAGGCTCAAGGACTTCGTCTCTGTATCTTTGACCGGTAACAGACCCCGTGTCAAAGATGTGAAGGTCTGTACGGCCGTTTAGCATGGTGCCTGCCCAGGCCATGAATCCTCCTGAAGGAAAACGGTCTTTCCGTGATGTTTCCCGGGTGAAAACGCGTTATACTTTCTCTCCAGATTGTGGTACGACGAGAATCAGTTTGCAGACTAAATCTGGACACGTCACTAACCATGATATTGCCCCACTGTTGTCAACTCCACTGCCGATGTTCCAAACTCCAATGTAAACGCGCGCGTTTCTGTGCAGAAGTCAGGGCAACGAAACGTTGGTCTATATGCCAGACGACCAGCAAACTGCTGGTCGTGTCTGGCATAGAGAGCAACACAATTTGCTACTGCCGACAGTTCGGGATCAATCCCGGAAGGTAAAATACGATAACGCCTCGTAATTTTGAACCATGGTCAGATGACGAGAACACCTGAGCTGGTACCCCAGTCTCCAAACTTCCACACCAACGGGACAACGTTGAGGCCGCGACAGATTTAACATACACCAGCCTCCATGTACACGATGGTCTTTTGGCTGGGCCGTTTCGAACTCGCAACCTTCGAGTTGGTAATCCGTTGCTCTTCCAACTGGGCTCGTCCGCGGTAGCCCGGTTGGTAGAGTAAAAGATTAACGACCGGAGGGTTGCGAGTTCGAGTCCAACCCAAACCATCACGTGCACAAAGGGGGCCGGTGCACGTTAAATCCGTCGTGGCCTCAAATGTCCTCACGTTGGCGTGGAAGTTTGGAGAGTGGGTGCCAGCTCAGGTGTGACCTCGTCATCTGACCATGGTTCAAAATTACGTAGTGGTGTGCTCGGATCATTTCCCTTCGGGTGTAGATCCCGGACCGTCAGTAATAGCTTTGTGTAATTCCAGTGCGACGTTAATTAAATACCTACCTACCTCTAACTGGGTTACCACGGCCATGACAGATTTAACGTATTTCGAAAGTTGGGAACAAGTCTGGGAAACTTATTAAACCGTATGAGCTAGAGGGTATCCGAGAAAGTTTTAACGTAAATTATTCGAAATTTGACAGCAGAAATGTCAAAACGAGCTTTTACTCATGTGGGCATAGAAGCTAGACATCTTTACCCTGTCGATGTTATATTAAGTTCAAACAAAATGTAATTTATATGTAAATTAACTCCGTGTCATTCGACCCATCCTAATACACTCTGCATCCCGAGTTGCAACCCCAACCAGGGTTAAGAATCGCTGTTCTAGAATAAATAAAGGCTGATATCGGAACTAAATCAGATTAATATCGCTGTTCTAGAATAACACAGTATCGCGGCAAGAAGCTGAACGCAATGGACAGCGAACATGTCGCTAAACTTCAACAGATACGTGCACCAAAATTTTACAATGGTCTGTCACCCGAAACGCAAGTGTTTATTTTCTGCTGTCTCGCTTCAAGAGAACGTGATCAATGAATAATAAAATCCATTCACCTTCCACATCGTAACTTACCGATCATAAAACAAGCTTTAATGTAATCTTCAAGCACCTTATTGTCACGCTGCTTTGGTTTCTCCCTCACTTTCAGAGCCTTGAGGACATTCCAGTACAACAATGTAAATAGAAAACTTTTAACTCCAGACAAGTAGGTATATCTGCTCGGATGCGAGCACAAGCAGCGGGAAAAGGTTCGACTGCTGCCGAAACAGCCAATTACCAATTTAAGGAGATTTGGGATTATGGTAATTGGTGTATTAGTTCCGTGCTGTATTGACGGACATGCTGTTGTGGAGGTAGGAAGTTGTATATCTTGCGAAGCGACGAATTGCGAGCATGGCGTTTGCTGCTTCGACTGTATATAGACTTTTGAGTACTTTGGTTAGTTTTAATGTCGCTGTCCTAGTTCGGAGGTAGGTAATTAATTAACGTCGCACTGGAGCAATACAACAGGCTATTGTCGACGGTCCGGGATCAATCCCAAAGGGAAAGATCCGAGCACCACGTAATATTGAACCACGGTCAGATGACGAGGCAACACCAGAGCTGGCACCTCACTCTCCAAACTTCCGCGCCACGCCAGCGGGAGGACATTTGAAGCCACGACAGATTTTGACGTGCGCCAGCCCCCTTTCTACACGACGTTCTTTGGTTGGATTCGAACTCGCAACCCTCCGGTTGCTAATCCGTTACTCTTCCAACCGGGCTACCGCGACCCGTCCGTATACCAGACTCGCTATACTTATGCCAATACGTCGAACGTGATTAGTAACGAGAATTTAGTAAGTGATTAGGAATCAAACGTTGGGAATATAATTTTCTAAGCTTGGTTTGATTTATCTCGTTAGTCCCAGTCTATCCAATAACAGACGAATGCCATTCAGAATCAGAACTGTCCCTTAAGAACATGTTCTTCATATTGTTGTGGCAAAAAGGTCCTAGAAAATCTCAGGTCACCAAGCTAAAACTGCTATAGAGAAAACGTGAGCTTCCGAAAACGAGACTAGCTTCAAGTTATGCAAATGCCGTTGAACGTGATCAGTATCTTGGGAATAGTAAGTTGAGAAACTTGATTAGGAATTGGGGAAGATTAACTAAGCTTGATTTATGATTTATCTGGTCAGTCCCAGTCTGTTCAATAACGCAAATGCGTCGAACGTGACAAGTAACTTGAGAATAGTAAGTTGGGATCGCTATTAGGAGTATGACGTTGGGGAATATAACTTTCTAAGCTTGGTTTGATTTATCTGGTTAGTCTGTCTATCCAATAACAGACGAATGCCATCCAGAATCAGAACTGTCGTCTAAGAACACGTTTTTCACTGTTCGTAAGTTCACTAAGCCTGCTATAAGGAAAACGTGTGAGCGTCCGAAAACGAGACTAGCTTCAAGTTATGCAAATGCCGTCGAACGTGATTAGTAACTTATGAAATTGTAATGTCTCATCCCGCCCCTTCACTTTCGGATGGAATTGTGATTATGCAACCCTCTTTCCTGTGCCAAAACGTGCTGGCATCGCACCTGCAAAACCGCACGGCCACTTTTCCCAGCAAGAGGTAATTGCTTCTCCGAAAAGGGGCCTTGGCAATCAAGAACAACACCTGCAGTCAATTAACCCTGAAAATGAATTTTCGGAACTTCGTTACCTGCCGAAGACGTGTTATTAAAATAATTTGGCTTTCAGATTCTCTACAAGAGGTGGGTTGAATGCTTTTATGAATCTTGAGCGCTACTCATTAGAAGCGACTCAGGGAGTTGAGACCGGCTTGCTATCAGGAAGCGATTTCATGTATAAATTCGGACTTTGAATGCCTTTCAAGCACGCTGGGATTTTATTTTTTAGCTTTAATGTTTTTTCCAATTTGTTGGGTTCAGCTTTGAAGGAAAATGACGAAATGCTTTCGTGGAGGAATATTTTATTTTCGAGTGAAGCAATTGTATCAGATCAAGAAAATAACTGGTATTTCCCACAAATTGCGGCCATGTGTGCTAACGTATACACGCATCCGGTATTACCACTCCTACAAAGGCATTGGCGGCTTGTCCTGTTTTGGACCTTGACCATACAATTCAATCCAATCCCTACTAAACCATCTTTTTCATGTTTCAAATCTACCTTTTTCTTGATTTTAAAATGTTTTGTGCTTTTATTGGATTATATTCTGCCTTGTTTTTGGCGCAGCTTGTCCGCTTTTGGACCAAGTGCCATAAAGCCCCAACATTCATCCATTCCTACTAAATCATTCAGAATCCTTAACCTCCAATATTTCGTTCAACATTTTACTTTATTTTCAAGTTATATTTTTGTTTTGCACTTATATTTGTCAGTCCGCGGTAGCCCGGTTGGAAGAGTAACGGATTAGCAATCAGGGGGTTGCGAGTTCCTAGGACATCACGTAATTTTGAACCATGGTCATGCTCCCTCAGGTCAACACCTGAGCTGGCACCCCACTCTTCAAACTTCAACACCACGCCAGCGTGAACAGCGAAACGGAAATTTTATTAAAAAATGAAAAATTGCCATGTGTATAGATGAAAATTAAAATACGTAACAAATAAAGTGCAAAATCGGATGTCATAAACAATGCCATTGAGTATGTAATAAAAACTAATTTAAAAACGTTTTATTCAAGTTATTCCAAAACAAAATGGGGTCCTTACATAAAAACACAATGTACGTTCATAAATACTAATTTTAGAAACAGAATTAGAAATATTCATTAAATTTTTAACCATAAAACTTTTAAAAGACGAAAACAGGCGCGGAAAAAATTTAAATTGAAGCGCATCGTAATTGGGCAGCAATGACCGGACTATTGCTCATTAGATGATTGAAAAAGAATTCGCACGATGTTTCAGTCTGCAGAAAAAGCATCTGGTGTTACCAAAATTGTGTTCATGATTGTAGCTAACAGCAGGAAATCTTCAAAAACAATTTTTTCTGCAAATATTTTAATCACTTAGGTGTCTTCTAAATGATGTAATGTGGCTTCCATATGACGTCATTGAATACCAGTTCAAGGTCGAAGTTAATCAATGTGAGATGAGTGAAAAGAATTATTCTTGTTCAAATAGATGTCAGGTAGTTAAATTATATAACATCGCACTGGATCAAGGGCCGCGGTAGCCCATTGTGTTGCTCCAGTGCGACGTTAACTAAAACACCTTCCAACCGCGGCCCATTCAAATAGAAAAGTAAATGACCTCATCACCTGACCATGGTTCAAAATTACGTGTTGTCCTCGATCTTTCCCTTCAGGTTTGAACCCGGGCCGTGGACTCCCTCTTAACCGGCCACTTCGGGATCCGGACCCAGACCGGATAACGATTTGGCCGGTTAAACCGTCGTTCCCTTAATAGCATTAAAATACACTCCCGAAATCGTTTTTATTAGAATAAAACTAAGTATATAGCCTACTTTATCGTAATATGATACATATAATTAAGAAAACTTAACCTGGAAGAACTTCCTTTATTGGAAAAAACTAAACACATGTTACTGTATTTACAGTACATAATTGGTCAGTGGCGGCCGGTTAAAAGGGAGTCCACTGTATTTGTCCTCAGCGAATTATGGTAATACATGAGGGTAGGTATTTTAATAAACATCGCACTGGATCAAATACAAAGGTAAAGATCCGAGGACCACGTCATTTTGAATCACCACATATGAGGGAAGTAACAAACCAGACGAACGAAAGGAAATATTTTACTTCCGTTACCAAATGTTCCGTATGATAGTATCGGGGTTAGTTTACAAAGTTATTTATCACCGTTTGGCGATGAATCTAATTGCTATCGACCAATCAGGTGATATACAAATTCGGAAAAACAAGCCAAGTGACGTAAAGTCCGGAATACGTACACAACACGTTCTGCCAGAGAAACACTACTGCCACCTACTTTTTTAGCGTCAGAAAATGCCCCTCATATCCATTTTTGGAAGGTAGATAGTCAATTAACGCCGCACTGGAGCAACACAATAGGTTATGGGCGACAGTCCGGGATCAATCTCTAAGGGAAAGATCCATGGGAAACATCTTCTAGGTGTTCGCCAAAAATTTTTCCTCAATTTTTAGAACTTTTCATCTCTTCTAAGATACTCTATACATCTGTCAGAAAGAAGCAATGACCATAAAGAATACATTAAAATCCTATAAAACATGTTTTATCGACAGCTTGGAGTTAGGTAATTGCAGTAAAACCTTAGATTGGACTTATTTTCTGATTCTAATCTGAAAATAAGTACAATCGAATTTACCAATCGTTCGAGTTTAATCGAATAACTCCAATCTGAGATTTCGAATAGCATAATACACTGCTGGCCACCCAAATTGCAACACCAAGAAAGACAAGAGATATCACAACAAAATTTATTTTGTAGATAGCATGTTGACCAAGTATCAAATGATTAAATTTATAGACTTCTGTGAAGTGTGGTTCCTGCCAAAATCAGTAGCCAGAGTAGCCGCCATTGTTGGAGATCACCGCTGCCACACGCCTCGGCATTGATTCAAAGAGACTTTGGACGTGTTCTTGGGGTACAGCAGACCAAGCAGCTTCCACACGTTGCCAAAGTTGATCTGGTGTGGCAGCTGGGGATGTATTCTGGGTCAATCGTTGAGCAACCATGGACCACATGTTTTCTATCGGCGAAAGATCCGGAGAGCGAGCTGGCCAGGGAAGCAATTCAATCTGGCGATTGACGAAGAACCCTTGGACAATGCGTACCACGTGTGGTCGCGCATTATCCTGTTGAAATATGACTGTGGGCAAGCCCTGAAGGTAAGGAAGGACAACTGGCTCCAACACCTCGGAGATGTAGCGCTGGCTGTTTAAAGTACCGGCAATGCGTACTAGAGGAGTGCGAGAGTGATATCCAATACCGCCCCATACCATAATACCCGGTGCAGGACCAGTGTGGCGGTGCATAACGCAGCTGTTCAGCATCCTCTCTCCACGGTGTCTCCAGACTCGAATCCGACCATCGTGGTGTTACAGACAGAAGCGTGACTCGTCAGTAAAGGCAATTTCATTCCATTCTGCCGTCCACATCCTTCTTTCATCGCACCATTGGCGGCGGAAACGTCTGTGGTTCTGCGTCAAGGGTAGACGAAGCAATGGACGTCTTGCGGACAGACCACTCTGCTGTAAACGGCGTCGAATGGTACGCGCAGACACTGGATGATGCGGTACAGACTGATTGTGCTGTGCTATGGTTCGTGATGTGGCTGAGCGATCCGTCACTGCCATACGCACAATATGCCTGTCATCACGTGAAGTGGTGCACTGAGGTGGATGCGATCGAACGCGTCGGTCCGTCGTACCCTCCTGCATCCAACGATCACATATCCGCATTACAGTTGTTTGGTTTCGTCCAACACGACTACCGATTTCCCTGAAAGATAATCCACAATCTCGGTAGGCCACTATCCTTCCTCTGTCGAACTCGGATACTTGATCAAAAGATGATCGCTGTTTTCTACGAGGCATAATTGATCGTTTTTTTTGAAAAAACCACAATTGCCGTACTTGAAATCGTCGAAATCTCCAAGCCTTAAATAGCGCTTTGAAGTGGCGCCACAGGCGCGCGTGATGTGCGTCTGCGCTGAAATTCTAATCATTTGCATATCTCACCTCCGCTAATGCATGTTGTAAATTTCATATTATTTGCATGCTTCCTTCAGGGTGTTGCATTTACGGTGGCCAGCAGTGTACATCTATTCATATAGTGAAAGCAATTTAATACGTAAAAATGTTTGCACAATACTTCTGAAATTTTTTAAATTTCTTCTGTACGAAACAATTTGTAATTCGATTCATGGAATAATTATCTCAATTATTTCAGATAAAAAACGTATTACACCAATTCCAGATTTGAACTAATTTAATGTAAATCATAGAACTTAAAACAAATTGTGATAATTAGTTTATAATCTAGTCAGTATAACACAATACTGACAAATGCCATGGACTTGAATATCAGGATCCCCAATGATTTTACTTTCAAATAACCAGATTTCTTTGAGATAATTTCTCACTTATTGCATAAAGAACGAATTTATAGTGATTAACTTAAATTCATAACTTTTTAATAGTAATTTTTGGTCCTTTCATGGGAAAAATTTATTCAGGGAACATTATCTGTTAAAAATAAAGAATCTTACTTTTTGACTTTGCAAGGCCAGTATAATCCCTAGCCAATGATTACAATTCATGATTTCTTTTGCATTTGTTTTAACTAATAGAATCTATTTAAATAGTAAAGGGCATATTATTCATTCAGATTTGTGACCTGATAGACCCTATTAATTAACTAGTTGCATTCCTTGAAAGGTTTGCCCATTTAAAATATTTCCAAGACTACATATAACATTCTTATGCTCTAAAATTAAAAAGATTTCAGACGCAATTTCACTTTAAACAAAAGTAAAAAGCTTTTATTTTTCAATCTGTTTACACAGATGTTTTTTATTACAAAATGTAAAAAGCCCCACCAAACAAATATATATCAACAAAAACATTACAGCCTTAAGTATACAAAAAAGAAATGCTTAAGTAACCAAATAAAATGCTGCTGAAAAAGATAAAATAAGATGAAGTGTTGGTTAAAGTTTGTAGGCTAACGGAGTCCTTCAAACTAATGGGTAACTGGCACTTGATGCAATGCCACACTGGTTCACCTTGTTACGAATCATTCTGATGTAGCCTTTCTCGCCCCAGGATTCTCCCCAACTAAAATATAAAACAATGAGCTTTACGTGATGGTATACCAAGGCAAAATTTCTTACAAAGCAGAGGAATAACTGTCACAAAATACAACCAAATATGCCATGCTGTTTCAAGAAACTTGAGTCCTCAAGAATACTCTCATTTAAATTAGATTTTATGGAAGTAGAAATCATCTGGGACATTTTTGGAGTTTTTGTATACATATTATATTGCGAGACATTTAAATGACAAATTTTGTTTTAATTTAAAAAATTTATAATGAAAAAAAAAAAACATTGTACAATAAGATACTAGGGTTCATATTGTCACATTTAGAGCAGTTTCTTAAACTTTTTGATACTTAGGTATTTTAATTAACGTCACACAGGAGCAACACAATGGGCTATTGGTGACGGTCTGGACCAAAACCCAAAGGGAAAGATCCAAGCACAACATCAAGTAATTTTGAACCACGGTCAGATGATGAGGTCACACCTGAGCTGGCACCCCATTCTCCAAACTTCCACATCAACGTGAGGACATTTGAGGCCACGACAGATTTAATATGCACCAGCCACCTTTGTACACGACGGTCTTTGGTTGGATTCGAACTCGCAACCCTCCGGTTGCTAATCCGTTACTCTTCCAACCAGGCTACTGCAGCCTCTAGAATTTGAGATTTTTGTTTATTTCGTAGGTATTTCTGAAGGACTGCAAAGATTTCATCTTTCAGAAAGTAGCAGAGTAGTAATAATTAAATTATTCGTTATCCCAATGAAATCTGATTGAAATAAATGTCAGGTTTACAGAACATACTTGTGAAAAAGTATGTTCCCTTTGGTTTTTCACGAAATTCCAAGAACACGAGATTGCACCTTCATCAACATGCAAAATTGATCGAAAATAACTGGTTAATTTTGGGGATAAGAGCATGAAGAGAGCATTTTAATTTTATTGAGTTTTTTATCCTTTGTATCATAGGTTTTTTTCAACTTGGAACTTTTGATACATGATAAATAGGAACAGCATTAAAAAAAAAGGATTTCTATTGAATTTAAGGAGGTTCAATAATCAGATTTCCACTAAACAAGGGGAGGGGGAAATCAAAATTATGATTTGTACATGGATTTCACTCTGCTTATTTCTAAATTTCCAGAAGTATCAAAATTTTCAGGGTATTTATATTCATACATTTTTTAATACCAACAACTGTTTGACACGTCACATAGCAAAGAACTGAAATTCAGCAAATATACAAATCGACTTTAAATGTGATTGTATTTAATAATAATATATTTTAACTATTCATTTGTTTCAAACGAATTTTGGTCCATTTTCTTTAATATTACATTTTTAAGCACCTATATTTATTTTTAAAAACACTACCTAGAAACTAGTGATGCTTGCCACATGTCCAACTAGTTTAAACTTATAGGGCAACGGATTAATTAAAATCGCAATTTTTTCATACCCTGCATATTGATCTGCCACAGTACTTGAAGTAGCAGCAGTATGCATACTTTAACTCTATAGGGTTAGGTGGGTTAAAAACTGCCCCACCTTTTGCTTAGCTTTCTATGCATGGTGGGATATTTTTTAACCCACCTCAAAAAGTTGAAATGACTCATAGTCATACAGTGTAATATTTTATTTAAAGTTTTTCATTGAGTTGGCAATGCTTTGAACTAAAGCTAAATGTGTCAATAACTGAAAACAAAAATTTAACGCATTAGTTAGTTGTTGACACTTCCGATTAAGGTTGGTGAATTGTGTGGTGCAGTGAATTTTGTCTTTCGTAACGGTAATGTTTTTTTTGTAAAAATTTATTATGAGTTTTATTATAAAAAACGTTACCTTGATGCTTTATACTAATTTTGAAACTGAATAAGTGAATAAACAATTCTGTGCAACTTGGTTTCCCCCTTTAAAATCGTGTGCATCAAAGAGTTAATTCAGTTTGAACATTGATTATTAAAGAGAAATTTGGCTCACTATGATCTGGCTTAGATTAGAATTCATAATGACTACAGCATTCAGATTGTAATCAGCAATTGGCTTATTAATGTCAGTGCAAGGATGCTATTTTAGGCACATGCTAATATAACAAATTTTAATCTTAAAATATTACTTCCTTAACATGAAGTGCATATTTTAAACAAGTAAAAAAGTAGGGAAAAAATTTGTTTCTGAAACTGAGATTCTCCGGTCAACACACGGAGGAACGTTGGCCAGAAGGAACCATTTGTTCCCGAGGGACGTTGGCAGGGGTGCTCTTGAATGGTCACCAGGGTTAAAAGAGGTAGAACTGTAAGGGGGAAAAGGGGATTAGACCAGCAGATGCAGGGGAGGACAGACGTGTGAGGGTCCCTTTGCTGTTATAGTGCAAGATAATGCTGTAAATATCCATATTAACGAAATGCAAATAAAGCCATTTAACCACTTAACGCATTTACCCATGTTTGACACGGGCGAAAGTTACCAGCAAATTTGCACATGCCCATGTCTCACACGGGCGCTCTTCCGTTCCAGTAAAAATAGATAGGCTGATTAAACTTATACCAAAGATGGCATAAACTTATTTATCATAGATGATTTACCACTTATTTATAGATGGATATTAAACTTATTTACCATAGATGGCACCACTATGCACCATTTTTCTTGTGTAAACCAAGTGGTGCATTTTGATGATTAGCTATAAGTTTGTTAGGAATTCTTTGTTATAAAGCAGTTGTTAGGTGTCTAAAAGGTAATATATCCATTTTTATTACGTTAAATATCATAAAAGTAAACAGTTAACCATAAATTAATTTTTACTAAGTGTTTTTGTAACTTGTTTAGAAAAAGTTATCTGATAATGAGCGACTGTGACGATTTTGAATATGCCAATTTATCAGAAAGTTTCAGCGATGAAAGTGATGATCTCTTGAGTGATGGAAGTGAATCTGAAGTTAATATTTTATTATTATTAATATTTTGAAATTCAAAATAAACATGTAATCAAATCGTTTACACTTTGTATAATAATTTTTTTTTATAACTTTTACCCCACCCCCTGCAACTGAAATCGCAAAAAATAACTTACACTATACCTATATATATATTCATTTTCTGTCAAAAAAAAACCTCGATCATTTTTTACCAGTTTTTCCGAAAAAAACTCGTGCTTTAAGTGGTTAATCAAGGACCCATCAAGAAGTGTCACTCTGGTAACATCTATGTAGATGATGAAGAACCACAAACAAAACACCGCGTCAAGGAGACGGTCGTTTTTACAGAAACCAACTCCTCAAGCAGCAATTATAATTGTTTAACTAATGTAGTAACTAAATATCACATATCAAACTCCTTTTACATTAGTATTATATAAAACAAAAATTACCTGTTCTTTACAAGCCAGTAATCTTTACCATCTTCCGATACACCATAACCAACAACGAGCACTCCATGATCGAGTTGATGGGCATTGCATTGAGGTTCATCATAAACACCTGCAAACAGATTTGTTTTAATTGTTATGCAATACCTTAGATCGAGTACTTATATAGAAAAATGAATTAAATTACTTTTTCACTGCTTCTGGGAAACAAACTGTATTAAAACTTAATTTATTATGGTTTGACCCAAGCGAATTTAAATACAAAAACATAATTTTGATTGGAAAATCATTAATAGATCAATTGTAGGTACTTTAATTTGAAATGGAAAATCAACTTTTGGCATAAAATGGTACTAAATTCATCATACAACAAAAATGCGTAAAATTAATTATAAGAATATTTTATGAAAGAAATGATTAACTCAAACAGCAGATTTCTTAAAGTTATCCTTTGGAAATATAACTACTTTGAATGAGTCAATTATCTGCATTGTTTAAGAAATGCTTGTATAACTTTCTTTTCTCAGAAAACTAAGATGGTGGATACTGTTGAGGATTTTAATACTGCTGAATTTTCTGCATTTTCCCATAATCCCTTGAATATGGCAGGTAGGTACTTTAGTTAATGTCGCACTGGAGCAGCACAGCAGGTTATTGGCGATGGTCCAGCATCAATCCCAAAGGGAAAGATCTGAGGACAACACCTAAGCTGGCACCCCACTCTCCAAACTTCCACACCATGCCAATGTGAGGACATTTGGGGCCATGGCAGATTTAACGTGCACCAGCCCCCTTCGTAAACACTAGTGTGGTGGGCATACCCATGAGCCACGCCAGCCCCTTTTCTAAGTAGATGCTGAAGAAATTCTGGAGGGGGCAATGCTGGCTCCAGAGGTAAGAGGGGCATTGAGGAAAAAGTAACATGTTAACAAAAAAGTTGTTGACTTAAAAAGTTTTAAGCATACAGAAATTTGTATTCATGTCAAGTTTACTGTACAATACTATAAATAGATGAGAGAAGACTTAAATCCATATTACTTTCCAAACTTCTGACAAGGAGTGATCAGTTTGGTGGATGGCAAGTGACAAACAATACAAATTCTAGCACGAAACCAGGCTCATTCTTCTCATTGATTATTAAAATTTCACTGATATTAATTACCACGTCAACAATCAGTGTGTTTATGTGCAATTTATTTCTTGTCATTCCATTTTAATAAATATATTATAATTTCAGTCCAAAGTTGATTTCTAAACTAGCTTCTTGAAATTCTATTTACACACACTATTACATAAATATTTTGTAATAGTGAAATTCAAAATTATATGCACAGCTACGCTTTTGCAATTTGTTATATGTTAGATAATGAGTTTTCCAGAGGGGGTTTCTTTGAAATGGGGGCTGGAGCCAAAACTGTTCGGGTAGGTAGGTATTTAATAACGTTGCACTGGAGCAACACAACGGGTTATTGACGACAGTCTGGGATCAAATCCAAAGGGAAAGACCTGAGGACAACACCACGTAATTTTGAACCATGGTCAGATGACAAAGTCACACCTGAGCTGGCACCCCACTCTCCAAACTTCCACACCACGCCAACGTGATGACATTTGAGGCCACGACAGATTTAACGTACACCAGCCCCCTTTGTACACAACTGTCTTTAGTTGGATTCGAATTTGCAACCCCTCCGGTTGTTAATCGTTACTCTTCCAACCAAGCTACCGTGGCCCTCAATGAAAAGGTTTTACATTTTGCTGGTACTTACCTATTAACTGCATGCCATTGGCGAATATCAGCCAAGTTTTGTTTCGGGTGGAAAATATTTAGCAATTGCCCTTAGAGTTGGAAAAAATGGTCGATCCATCTTTAATGTGTTTTGTATTTCGTTCATTAATGTGGTAGCATTACAATCGGGGACCATAACAAGAAATGTTTCGCGACAAAAGCCCCCAAATATCCATTGGGATGGGAATATTCTTCCAGCATTATTTCATAACGATCAAGAGTTACATAAAAATTTACTTTGACGTAAAAATAGAACACGAGTATCTAATGCAACTACGCACCGAACATTGAACTGTGGTTCTAAAAAAAGTTTTGCAAGACAATCAGAATCAATGAAATTGTATTTATGGTTCACTTGGCAGTGAATATAACCAGATTGTTCCAGTTCTTCCGTCTTATACCCCTTCCAACAGATTTGGCGATTAATCGCAGGCATGCGGTTAATACGCAAGTACCATTTTGCCAATAAACTTGATTAGCCAAGAGTCTTGTGATGCTTGTTGCCATAGGACAAATACAAATGATTCGTTTGTTTAGAGCTACATAAGAGAATTATAAATAGACAAGGTTCATTTTTGAGGATATGTTACCTTCTGAGTACATCTGGAAGGATTCATGACTGGCATCAATAGCTACAGAAATAGGTCCAACAGTTGCAACAGCCTCCATGAGTTTAGTTTCGGAACCTGGTTGGACATCTACATAACCAGTATCAGTTGCACCTCTATACTTTCTATTGTAGTGGCATCTCATTTCCTGTAAGGCAAATGAGAAACTGGTTTATTGTTCTGTTGTTATTACATATCTGCTACTTTATTAAGCATATTTTGCAACAGAACTAATTTAAAGTTGTTTAAACTGTAGTGTTATGACTGAAAAAGCAATTGAACTGAAAATATTCCCCTTTCCTCATTAAGTTTTTCTGCTTCATTGAAAAGAAATTTCTGTTTACAAAAATACTTTACCATAATCAGTGTTATTTAAAAAGGCTTGATTTTAAAGGTTTAATGTATTGCTTGTACTTTCATAACCAATATTTTTGACTCACTATATTGCTCCCTTCTTAAAATCAAACGGTTATTGGATTAACATTTGCATTAAATGTGAATAATCATAATTCAAAACATTCCTGCCAACCAACAAGAAAAATATTTGGAAGACTTTTGCTCATAAAAACCACAAGCAACTGTCAGAAATGAAAAATGACTAAAAATAATTAAAACTGAATTCAGGGTTAACAACTGTGACAAATTGAGCTTTAAGAAAGCTATTCTAAACAGAAAAACTAACCCTTCTCTCGTCTACTGTTTTATGCTTGGCGGCACTTCAAACTGGGTGATATTTTGTACCGAATGCCATCAAATTATGTAAAAAAGCAATTAAAACTTTTTAGTGTTTTAGAGGTACATTTGTTAAGTTTCCCTCGGAAATTAGTGGCAAACAACGTTTTTACGGAAAGCTAAATCTAGCAACCACCGATTCGAATGTTTTTCATTCATGCTTGCCACAGATTGGTGCCAAAACTTCAAAATTGGTGTTACTTGAAACTTTTCTCCTTAAGGAAAAATATGGATATTATTTCCATTTGGAAGACTGGAAAAACAAGTGTTTATTAGCAGGTAAGCAATAGTGTTCCTTTATGGATTGCACAATGTGCCACCAAACAAGTTTGGCATCATTTGAAAACTTCTCAATAGAAAAGAAAAATTTTGGAGGCATTTTTTCTGTTTCGAAGACAGGAAAAAAGTGGTTTCCGGAAGACTTCTGGAAAATTCAGAAAAGTTGATAGACATGCAACATACGCATTAGAGACCCAAAACAATGTAATAAAATAAATTATTACTTGCAAAGAACTTAAAGGGTTTTACAAGCTGGTCTGCTGTCCTGTAAGACTCAAGAAAACAACTTAGGCGCTAAAAATATTAGAAAAATGTTCAAAAATATTTAGCAGCATTTTGAAATTTAGGTTAAAAATGTCACTTATCCTATGCCTTTTTTTGCACAATTTTGGGTATTAGTAGAACATTTCTTTTGTTTTACAACTGAATACTCTTACCAAATGGAATTTGATTTACATGTGTACAAATCATTGTGAGAATTAATACATGGAAAATTTAAGCAAATGGGACTTATCAATTTTTGCTAATTTATCAAAATTTTTATCAGTTTATTTTTATCACACTTTATGTGTAAACTTCCAAATGAAAAATTTTCGGATCAAACTTTATATTAAGGCTTTTCGTACAAAACTATCAGTGCAAATTTTTTATATTTATTGGATAACTGCAAAAGTTTGTTTCGGAAGTTCTGTCCCCTTAGGTGCATTATTCCCAAGAAGCAAAAGACATATTCTGGATTTAACTTCACTTGGGAGGGGATGATCATAAGGAAGATGTTTTTTTAATTTTACAAACATTACATTGTGAAACATTACAAGAATACTGATCCAGACACAGCAAATACATTAACAATTTTATTGCTTAGCAGACTAGATAAGGGTTTAATTTTACGAAATAAGAATGTTACCTTTTGTTTGTACGGATATTTTTCTTCAGTATCGATTCCATGGTTCTCTTTAATGTACTCAAAAGCTTGATCCATAAGACCACCATTACACCCTTGATTACCATATTTGCCTGAGCAGTCAACCAGATTCTGTTCACTCAAGGACACTAGTTTTTTGGTTTTGCGAAAATGCTGGCCTTCGAGGGCTCCAGTCTGAAAAACAATAAAAGGTGAGATAATGATGGTGGAACATTTCTTCTTAAATACTAGATTCTGCAAAAGCATCTATATTACAATTTTTCATTTGAGTTTCCATTTCGCATTACAATTAATTTCAAGATACCAAATATTATTCTTGCATTCAACACAAATAGAAAAGTAACAATGCAATGACATCTCACAGCTTATCTAGGTAGATATTTAATTAACGTCGCACTGGAGCAACACAACATTGGTGGCTGTCCGGGATCAATCCCGAAGGGAAAGATTCGAGAACACCACGTAATTTTGAACCATGGTCAGATGACAAGGCAAAACCTGAGCTGGCACCCCCACTCTCCAAACCACACAAACGTGAGGACATTTAAGGCTACAACAAATTTAATGTGCACCAGCTCCCTTTGTATACAACACTCTTTGGTTGGATTCGAATTTGCAACACTCCGGTTGCTAGTCTGTTACTCTTCCACCAGGGCTACCGTGGCCCTGCTTTAGGTAATTAAAACTAAATGAAAATTTTATTTTAACAGCTGAAAATTTACTATTTTGTGGAGAAAATCAATAGAACATATAATGTTACATGTATAAGTATCAGAATTTCAAAACTTTTCCATTTTTGTGCAGTAAAGATTCTAAAATGCAAAATTATTGATAAAGTAGTCATATTGTCGAGTTATTTTAAAAAGTTTTGGTAAGCAGGTATTACAACTGGTGTAAAAATTCTTACATCTACTGATCTGTTTAAAAACTTTAGCAAGACCCATTGTACCGTTCGGTCTCGCATTCCCACACCTGGGATTCAGACCTCCCTTGACTACGAAACAAGTCAATACCTAAATTATCTTGGGCCCTCCATGAGAGGAATGCAGATGGGCCACCCCAGACAAACACATGTGTTTACAGTTCTGTGGAAACTCGGGCCAGAAAGACATTCAATCTGTCCTCGGGTCGAAATGTAATCCGACTTCTTGCTCTCCCTTTCCATTATCATGCAGAAGGGTATTGGTAACTGTCAAACACGTCTTTTTTAATGAGATCCAAAGAAATGATCTTGCAGCTGTGGAGGTTCTCATCATCTTCCATTGCAAGTGGAATTGAGACCACTGGGATGAACATTCCAAGACTGAGACGGACTCCCACCAAAAGATGAGGGCAGAGTCGACTGAAATCACGAAAGGAGCAGATGTATCTGTCACTCTCAAAATTTGGCGAGCCTCATGGCTCCTTGGCAGATTCGATAGTTAGTAGCTGTGGCCTCATACTTTTAAATGACTCTTATTAACATAAATAATCTTCAAATTTCTTTATTAAATAAATGTTTTAGTGTGCTGTAACTAGTGTTGTCTAAATAGAGACCAGAAACGCTACACTCTGAAAGACAGGGCAACTTTGTCCACCAAAAAGCGCTTCATAATGGAGTTGACTTACACTGCTATATCGCAAGTTAACTGTTGTAGTGATGGATAAGTTCACCAGAATTTAACAATATGTTACCACTTAATGATAGGTTGACAATTGTGAGACCTGTATCAAGAACATGGGTGTACTTCCGTATTGTAATGGCGTGAAATAAATTTAAGTGGTGAGTGGATTTTAGGCAATTAAAAACAACTTTAAAACATACAGCACATTTAATTAGATATTTAACATTATTTACAAAGTTAATAATTTAAGGCAATTTCGAGGCTAAATGAGTAAAAAACAAAATGGTTTCACTCCCGCGATTTCATCGGAGCAGACCAGCTCTGCATCCGTTCACGTCCAAAAATCCAACGGTTCTCTCTTGTCAAGGGGCCAAAACTAAGCGTCGCCTCTCTCATACATTGTTTACGACCTCAACAGTTCAAAACCGAGGGGCTACAAGACATTCCTTTACTCCCATCCAGTTGTAAACTTGCCACCCTCTTCCCTCATCAACAGCGAATTCACATAAGAGGAAATTTCGAATGGGAACCATGACACTACAGTGTGTATTGTCAAGCAATAGAAGATAGCAATCATACTCTTCTGCAGTCGAGTGTGAGTGCAGCAGGTAGTTTGTTGAAATGGGGCTGAGCAGTGACAAATAATGAAGCTGTGATAGGAGTAGAAGCAATCTGTTATCAGAGGGCTTCAGAGAGTTGGAAATGATTAGCATCGCATTGGCAATTCAACTACTGATCATGGACCATCCATTGAAGTGCAAGCCATTCGTTGCAAGCATCATCTGGAATATTTCAGAAGATCCATCTAGCTTGTTTTTGCAAGCGGGAGTGTTCATTATAAAGTCCTGGTCATCAATTTAGTAAGACATGTAAAAAACTGCAAATTTTTCTATCAAGTACTTCATGATAGAGTGGGTTACACTGCTATATAAACTATTATATTGCAGATCAATTTTTGTAGTGGTGGCTAAATTCACGCCAAAACTATTAGTTACAATAAATGAATTTGTGGCTAATTTTCAGTACATAGGTTTGCAAATTTTAGAAAACACTCAGTTCCAAATTTTATAAATTGCAGCGACTATACTTACAGCACTGAATGACCAACAGGATCCACATTGTCCCTGATTCTTCACTGCCGTCACGTAACCTTCTTCGACCCAGTTGACATAGTCAGGAATTTTCACATTTTCTGGGGTGAGGAAAGTCGAACCATTTGTTGCAAGACTCTCATTATAGTTGCGTTGGAACCCATTCATAATAGACACAAATTCATGACTCAGCTAAAAAATAGAGAAAACAATGAAATGCTATCATTTACTATCAAAAGAAAGATAAATACAAATAGCTTTCGTGAATATTAACAGCTTTTATTGAGAAACTTAATGTTAAAGCAAGATAGTTCTGGTCCTGTCGATGGCCTTATACAAGCATGCAGTCCTGTGTGTGAGAGCAGTTTCACTTACGGAAATAGGAGCATTTTTCAAATGCAGACAAAATTTTAGTAAATTAGAATAAAAATATATTCACTCACTAAGACTACATTTTGTACTCTAGTTTCTCGCCATTTCAAACAAGATGTGATACAGCTTAGGCATGCCAAAAATGCATCACAAGTGTCACCATAAAAAGTCACACTAAAGCTGCATCCAAGATGCAAGCATTAAAAGTACACAATTTACTTACTGAAGCAGTAAAAGAAAAATAACATATGCACTGATTAGGACACTACATTTTTCGTTTAAGTTTCTAGCCATACAAAGATGTAAACATTAAAAGTAAGCAATGCATTTAAGGAAACAGTTTTGATATAAAGACTTTTTTGTGGCAATGCTTTTTGTCACTGAGGAAGAATTTCTCAGCAAAACCCCGTTTTAGGCTTAGTGGAAAAGAATTTTTAAAAAATTAATGAAAAGAATTTTAAAAATTATAAAAAATCCTCACAATTGATCTAGTTAAGTATTTACTTTCATGAAAAAATATTGTTGTAGAAGTTTGTCCAAGTTAGTTTATTAATTTTAAGTCTAATGGAGCCAAGCTATATAATGTTACAAAAGATAACATTTATTTTAGTAAACTAGAGTTATTTAGGCATGTAAAATCCAAAAAGATAATGAATGATCCACAAAATTTTTTAAAAAAAGTCAAATAGTCACGAGGTTGCTATAATCATGTATTTCTTACTAAGCAAAAATATCACTGGCTGAAACAGACAACAATGGTGGAAGTACATAGTTTACCAATAACCTGACATTTAATTTAACAAAATAGACTCATTCAAAACTATGTATTGAAATGCTTAAGCCTAACTACTATAAACTAACCTAAGCCTATCTTGAAAATATACGACTAAGCCTACATGAAAAGATAAGTTTCAGTATATATTTCTAATAAAGTAATGTTTTGTTAAGAGTTGTAACAAAGTTAATTTGCTATTAACTAAGTATATGTTATACATTTCAGGTGGTTTTGATTTAATCTTCAAGCAGTTGCCTATTGGGGCTCTTTTATATATATCCATATTTGTATACTTTATGCACTGATAACTTTTGAAAAAATGGTGAGGAAAGTTATTTTTACATTATGGCCACAGAAACTATATAAAAAACTCTAAAGGAACAAAACTTACCATGTCTGAAAATGAGTTCATTCCCAATTTGAAAGATTTTTGACCAGTTTCATACAACTGGTTGTGTTTAGCAACTTTGTGCCTATTCTCTACATAAATCTTCATCCTAAAGCTGTCTTCCACTTCTTTATAGATTTTTTCTTTAAAAAACATAAAATAATTTCAGAAATAAATTAAAGGTTCTACAGTACAGCGTTCATACAAAGACTTTTATGGCAACAGTTAGGCATGCTTTCTATGTCGCCAAGGAATTTCTTAGAAAACAGTTTTAGGCTTAGAGGAAAACAATTAAAACGAATTTTTAAAATTCAAAAAAAATCCACAACTGAATATTCTTACTACTAGGTCTGTTTCTACACAAATGAAAAAATCTTTATCTGAAATATTGTCATAGAAGTTTGTGCGATTTATAATCACATGGAATGTTTAAAACAAAATCAACACTGATGACCAGGCTTGTGAGTGACACCCATTAGTCAATGGCCCAAGATGAAAATCTTGTCTGGTAATTACAATCACAATCAGCAAATTCTGTTTAGTGTCTTCAAAGGAAGGATGATTTTCAGTATAATTTTGGGGTGAACTCAGTACAAGTGAAGTTGTTAACTTATTTGAATAAATTAACATGCATCGTGTTTAGCATTTCATTTTTAATATTATTAAACATAACAAGGAAAAATGAAATTTAAAATTTTGATTTAAATCAATGATTTCTTAATCGGAATACCCTGTGGAAAATAAAACTCACAACTATACATTTAAGTTCTTAGGTGCATGGTTCATATCAGTAGTATTCTCATCAAGTACAAATTAAAATCAGTCTACAAATTAAATTCATAAAAATTTACTCACTGAATTGTAATTTGAATGCCTCCCATTCTTCTTTTATAACATCTACCTCAGAAACATAAGCACTAGAGAAGTTGAATAGACATACAACTAACACACCAAGAATTAGAGTCTTCATTCTAAAAAAGAATTGAGATCGTTATAAATTAAACTGGAAACAATAAGTGCACAATTTGAGAAAGAATATTTAAAATTTTCATTAAAAACATTTTTTTTTTTGGAAATTCATAGGATTAAGTCTTGAATTTCCTTAATTTAGAAAATTTAAATTCTGACATAACACCTGGAACATCAGCAATTTTCCCAAGTAAAATTCTCGAAAAAGGAAGAAAAAGAACATAACCCTAATTGACATGCAAATGTATTCAGAGGATTAGATGCATTACTTTTTGCCCCTTATCCAAATATCTATTTCCATCCTTTACGAGACTTAAAAAATGCTACTGATAATTTTCAAATACTAAATACTCTTTGCTGATAGATCAAACTTGAGTTGCAGTTTGGAGGTCAAGGCCAACGAGAAAAAGTTAGCAACACCACCCCGCATTATCAACACTTTCACATGAAGATGAAATCAAACAAAATCGTGAGAAAGAATTTTCAAACAAAGCATGCAAATTTGAAGTACTAAAACAAATTATTTTGAAAGAAATGACATGCAAATAAAAATTAACAGAACTTTAACTAGGAGAAATAAGGAATTTAACAGGCTTAACTTGATACAACCGGAGGACGTTTTTTAACATAAAAGAGAAAACTAAAACATTATAAAACTGACTCACTTTTAGTATCAACAATTTTATCAAAGTTTCATATAAAATTACAATCAAACAAAAATAAATGTTTTAAAAACATGCACAATGAAGAAAAACGACTGGAATAATCCCCTGATCTGAGACGACTGAATTATAAATGCACAACAGAATACGAACACGTCTTATCAGTATCTTTCAGACAAAAACATTAAATGCTATTGGAGAAGGACTAACCTTTACGACCTTTCGTATGAAAAGCAAACAGATCTTTGGTAGATAAACTCTGGGAAACAAGGCTAGGAATGAGTCTCCTCCGAGCTGACTTTCGCTTATTGCTCCTCTTCTCAATTGCAACAAAGCCGTTATTGTTAGAATTCGCTCACATGATTCTTACCCGATGCCATCTTTCAGCAACTTATGACGTACGTCATGCCTTCATTGATGTAACACGTGATTGGGAGAAATGTGGTTTTATTTTTGTTATATAACGTTGCAGCTGCGCTTATCACAAAATGATTAAAAAATGAATTGAGTGATTGAATACAATTTTAAAACGCACAGTTCACTAACATTATTGAGTAAAAGTATTCAAGAGATAGCATGTCAAAACAAACTTTCGTTCGTTCAAGGCCTTAAGATTATTTAACGAAAATATGAATCCCTGAGTTTTTCGTTTGAAAATTGAAAGAAATATACTTTGTTGACTACAAGATATTTGAAATTTACTTTTCAAGTTATAAGAAAAAGAAAGTGGAGAGAATGACTTAATATCCGTTGATAGTGATGGGGGAAAATGTTAAAAATGCTCCGAAGATAGATTTATTTTATCTACGTTCTTTCTTTCCCCTTATTGATTTAGAAATTTGTATCAAAACAATTTCTCTTATCTAACACTAATATATAACACTATATATAATATATAAGAATAATATGAAGCATGGAATTGATTTCATGTGCGAGGTGCACTTCTCGTTATTCTGATATTTATTTTTAAAATATACAAAATGATTTAAATATGTACACACACATTTGCGTCCTGCTGATTATTGCCCATTCATTATCCAAAAATGATTCAAGACCACGTCACTCATGTTAGAGGACTCTCTCTTAGAATCCCCAATAGTCTTTATCAAGACTAATTCTCACCACTCTTTTAGCGGACTCGGATATGGCCAAAAGGTTCACTTCACCTGAACGGATGGTATCATTCCCAACTCCCCTGATATCCCGCAAGCAAGCCTAGATCATATACATCAACACTTTTGCGAAGAAATTTGCAGAAGAGAAGAAAAGCTGAGCAAGGCCCTTTTTGAATACTACCTGAAGATGGTCGAACACCAAGATAAAGATCACCCAGACCAAAAGGCTCCCAAAAGATCGAAAGCCACTCTGAGATCATCAGGAAGCTGCAGGAAGACGTCATCAGTTTTGGGAAATGCGAGCTCCTAAATTGCAAAAGATACAACTCGGATGCATATGCAAAAGATTTCCCTCCGCTACTTCTAAAGAGGATTCCTTCCAGATCCCTCGGAAGAAGCTCAGAGCAAAACTTTAAGAAACCGCGCCATATTCTATTAAAACCACCAACAAATTCGAAACGCTGGAAGATCATGAACCCAACCTGTTTATCGACCCCATTATGATTAAACTCACCAAGGACTTCCCAACCATCCTCAAGGAAATCAAGAAGTTCGGAAACGACATAGAAAGACACCTCTCTAAGGACTTCATAAAAATCAGGACAAAAACCCCACTGCAGCAAAACGTCTCCAGCTACATCCAGGAGAATAAAATCGAAGGGTACCTCATCACCCCCCCCCCCATTACGAAAGACCTCTAAAAGTTATGCTGATAGGTCTTCCCATCTCAGCTCTCCCTGACACCATCCTGGAAGATCTCCGGAACAAAAACTTCCCGATTGCTAAAATTTCACAACTAAGAAGCCCCCACAACAAGCAACTCTACCCGTTATTCCTTCTTGAACTACCGAAAAATTCAGATGCAAGCAAAATATTTAATCTAAAAGAATGCCTCCACATGATCATCTCAATAGAAAAGTAGAGGAACAAGTAGGCCGTTACAGTGCTTCAACTGTAACGGCTTTGGACACAGATCTAGAAATTGCATCATGACCCCAAGATGCCTCAGATGCGGAAATCAGCACCAAACCAGAGATTGCACAAGCCCGAGACAAGAGACCCCTTACTGCATAAACTGCCAGGAAACCGGGCACATTGCATCTTGGAAGGGATGCAAGAAATTTCCAAGAAAGAATACCAACTTACAGAAATCATCCACCACTTCGACAACAATTAAACATACTCAGAGAGGAATCTCCTATAGAGCACTCGCAACCACGTGGTCTGACCATAGCAACGCCGGAATGACGTCCCTAGCAACCGTTGCTGTAGGACAAGCAATGGCTTCTGTTCCATTAGTAAGCATGGATGTTTCAGTGCGAAATCGCTACGATCAAAAAATATTGTAAAGACTTCAGACTAAGATAGATGGCGCCCTTGCGCATGCCCAGAAGGACTTTGAGATAGGAAAGAGTTAAGAACGAGTGTGGCGAGAGAGGTGTGGGTTGTGTTTTTTGGAGAGTGATCGAGACTGTGTGAGATGTTTCGTTTTTGATATATACTACCTTTTCTATTTATGTTGTGTGTCGTGTTTGTACTGTGTCTGTGAGTTCATTAAAATGGTTTGAACCAAAAAAAAAGGAGTATTCCTTGTGATGATAATTTAAAATTTTGAGCAAGTCAGTACAGACGACGAAGAAATGGTGGCAGCGGTGGGATACGATCCTGGTATTGCTGATATCTCCAGTGCAAATTATTGGGTGAGTACCAGATTTCATTAGCAACAGTGCCTTTTTAATTGTAATTTGTAAAGTTTTGCATGTTGAGTTTTGGTTCATTGAAGAATCGTTGTTTTGGTTTCATGCAGTTTTGGTTTTGTAAAAGGCAGTTGTAATATGCAAAAATGCTCTCTTATTTTAACTAGGCTGATATAGTTAAAATTTTGTTTGGTAAAAGGAGTGATAATTTCGAAAAGTGTTCTTATTTTAACTAGGCTGATATAGTTAAAACTTTGTTTGGTGAAAGGTAGTTGCAATTTTGCAAGTGTTCTTATTTTAACTAGGCTGATATAGTTAAAATTTTGTTTGGTAAAATTGAGTGGTAATTTTGAAAAAGTGTTCTTATTTTAACTAGGTTGATATAGTTAAAATTTTGTCTGATTTTGAAAGGCAAATTTATTCTGTTGATTTGCAAAACTATTCTTATTTTAGCTAGACTGATATAGTTAAAATTTTGTTTGATTGTAAAAAAAAAAAATTAGGACACTCATGTGGTATATAAAAAAGAATTTTCTGTTCTGAATGGTTAGAATTAGAACTATTCAAATGGTCAGTTTGAGTTTTGTTTTCTGAGAAAAGAGAATTATTTTAAATTGAGATAGCCTAGTTTGTTTTGTGTTCTTTTGTATGGTGCTATCTGATGACAATTGAAGTGTTGTTAAAATTTGATTTGATTCTGTTGTATGATTCAAAATAGAATTAAAAATTTGGTGTAGAAGTATATAGTTTGAATTACAAGTATAATTCTTTTTGATGAGTGTTGTCAACAGCACCAAATGCCTAGAATTTTCAATATTTAGTGCGTCTTGGGTTATTTTGCTTTGGAAAATATTTTGTTATATTTCTGAATGAATCGGAAATTCATTTAAAAGAGTTTTGGAGTGTTTTGAAATTGTCATTTTCATTTGTTGCTCATTTAAATGACTAAGAAACCCCTTAGAATTGTTTATTTATTTTGCGGAATTTTGAATGTCTAACTTGTGTACTTAAGGAAATTTTTGTTAGTAAATTGAAATTGCTTTGTGTAACTAATTTGGCAAATGTGAGACCATTTTGTGTTCAGAAAAAGAACTCGAAAAAAAAAATCTGAAAGTGTGGATTTGAATTATTCACTTCCTGTGTTTGTTGACGAAAAAAAAGAAAAGGAAAAGAATGATATTCTGTTTTATATTTTTGTGTGTGCACTTATGCTTCTGAGTGTGAATCAATTGTTCATAGAGAAAAGGGAATTCTTTTGAACTGAAAATACCTTTTCTTGATTAGACAGGAAAGTTGAGTTTATATTCTGAATTGTATTTTAATTGTAGTATTATTTTCAAAACAGCTGTTCTTTAGTTGAACTTTTCTTTAACTGTTTATTTTCTTCTCAATTTGAAAACATCTTTAAAAAAAGATATTGTTTTAATGAATGAAAATTTTAATTTGTTTATGTGTTCGAAAATTATTTCTATTGATTTTTGGTTGTTCGGTAAGAAAGTTGTAACGTAGAATTAGCGAATTTAATTCTTTGATAAAGTCTTGTGAATTCTGTTGGAATTTAATACCTTAATAGAGGTTTTTGATAGTGTTTCCCCTGGCCCTTAATCATGGCATTTCTTGCAATTGGTAGAAAGCAGGACTTAATTGCTGTTGCGGAAGAAATTGGTGAGAAGGTACCAACTTCGTGCAAGGTTGCGGATATTAAACAAATAATTTTAAAAAGCCCAAATTTCGATCGGGAGGAGGTAACGATAATCATGGAACGAGTCATAAAAGATAGACTGGAAGAGGAAGAATTAGCTAGACAAGAAAAAATTCGTGAGGAAGAATTAGCTAGACAAGAAAAAATTCGTGAGGAAGAATTAGCTAGACAAGAAAAAATTCGTGAGGAAGAATTAGCTAGACAAGAAAAAATTCGTGAGGAAGAATTAGCTAGGCGACTAGAAGAACGACAAGAGCGGGAAAGGGTCAGACAACATGAACTCGAAATTAAAAAACTAGAAATGGCTCAGAAGGAATTTCGCCGGTCTGAAGAGGAATCTGAAAATGGGGCGGATAGAAACAGAAAAATCCAACTTACCCAAATCACTCCCAAATTTGACGAAAAAGGGGATGAAATGGGATTGTATTTGATCAATTTCGAGAGGAAAGCAGAGATGGCTCGAGTGCCGAAGGAGGACTGGGTGGCTTATTTGCTGGCCGTTTTGCCAGCCGAGTTATCTAACATGCTTGCCCGAGAACCTCCTGAAGTGGCCAACAATTATGATGTTGTGAAAGATCTCATTCTGAAACGATACAAAATGAACGCTGAAAAATTGAAACAGTGTTTCTACAGACATCAGAAAACAGCAGAGAAAACATGGAGAAATTATGCTCATGAACTGTACAGCTACTTCATTGAATGGCTTGCTGAATTGGAAATTGAAACCTTTCAGCAACTAAAAGATTTAATCGTTGCCGAGCAATTGAAGTATCGTGTACCAGATCAAATCAAGGAGCATTTTCTTGACAAATGGATGAAGTTGAAGACACCTTTTGAATTGGCAGAAGTGATCGAGGAGTACGAAACCATCAGGCAGAGTTTCAGGAAGAAGGAATTTCCAAAGAAGTATGGCTATCAAGGTTCAAAGGGACATTTTAGTGGAAGTAGACCCAAAGTACCATTCAAGGATGACAAGAACAAACATCCGGTCAAAACCGAACCCGCAAGCAACGAAAACCGTGAAAGAGAGTTTAAAAAGAGAAGACAGCTCCGATGCTATGAATGCGGTTCGTTATCACATCTGAGACCCCAATGCCCGAAGCTCAAGAGATCTGAAGTAGTAGCTGCCAATGAAGTCTTTGGAAGACACGTGCCTGAGTTGATGTCTCCTTATACTAGTGCTGGGACAGTAAATGGAGCCCAAATGTCTATCTTGAGAGATACTGGTGCCAGCATCGATCTTATTCCCAGAAAATTTATCAAACCACATATGTACACAGGTGAGCATGTGTGGCTCGCTTCTCCATTAGTAGACAGCCCGGTCTGCTTGCCCATTGCAGAAGTTGATTTGAACTGCGAATTGGGACATGTCCTTACGAAAGCTGCTGTAAGAGACAGTTTTCTGGATCAAGAGCATTACCTACTAAGTAACAAAACCGTTGCTCTGATCGAGAGTATGAAAAAAGATAAGGAGCTGGAGATCCAAGTTATTAATGCAGTTCAGACGAGAGCTCAGAAAAGTCTTTTGACAGCCGAAGTTGAAGAGTATCCAGTTGAGTCGAGTCCTGGAGAAGAGAATGACAGTACCGTGTTAACAGAGGAAGACGGAGAGGTATTGCCTATGGCGGAAGAAGCCTCACTTCCAGATCTGATTAAAGCCTCACGGAATGATTTTGTCGAAGAGCAGCGCAAGAGTAAAGAGTTGAAACCACTTTTCCTAGAAGCTGAGGAGTTAGCAAAGGAAACCAAGTATGCAATCGTTAATCAAATGCTGTTCTATCTGAAAAGTGACAAGGATGGTACGCAGAGAAAACTGCTGATTGTTCCAGAGAAGTTTCGGGACCAATTAAAGAAACTGTCTCATGAAGGAACAGCGGCTCACTTAGGAGTGACCAAGACTAAAGATGCTCTTTTTAAAACTTTTTTTTGGCCGAATTGTTACAAAGATGTTGAAGAATTTGTCAGATCTTGTGACCAATGTCAGCGAGTCGGGAAACCTCGGGATAAGAAGAAGGCACCCATGAGGATCGTTCCTGTCATCTCGGAGATCTTCACAAAGATTAATGTGGATGCTTGTGGTCCTTTACCTACTACACCATCTGGAAACCGGTATCTCATCACTGCAATTTGCATGTCTTCCAAATATCCCGATGCAGTTCCTGTCCCAAATCTTAGTTCTTCAACCGTGGTCGATAGTTTCCTGCAAATCTTTAGTCGGATGGGTTTCCCGAGGGAGCTGCAAAGCGATCAAGGAACGTCGTTTACAAGTGCACTCACAACGGAGTTCCTGGAGAAATTTGGAGTTAAAGTAGTGCGAAGTTCCGTACATCATCCCCAGAGCAATCCTGTGGAGAGACTACATAGAACTTTGAAGAGAGTTCTTCGAGTCCTGTGTCTGGAGTCAGGACCTGATTGG
This sequence comes from Meta bourneti, assembly GCA_933210815.1. NCBI lineage: Eukaryota > Metazoa > Arthropoda > Arachnida > Araneae > Tetragnathidae > Meta > Meta bourneti. The sequence goes on from OW119929.1 coordinate 89,523,123, forward strand.
GAGAAAATCTTGCCTCATGCCCTGTTTGCTCTACGAGTTGTTACTCATGACAGTACTGGATATACTCCAGCTGAGCTGGTTCATGGACAGAATTTGAGGACTCCCATGACTCTACTGTACGAGAACTTGACGGAAAGCGAGGAAGAGAAGACTAGCGTAGTATCATATGTCTTCAAGCTACTAAACCGCATGAAAAGGTGTCAAGAATTAGCCGTCCAAAACATGGAGAACGCCAAAGACAAACAAAAACTATGGTATGATCGCAAGGCTGTGAAGCGTAAATTTTGTGAAGGCGACCTTGTGCTGGTTGTCGCTACATCTAGGCCTAACAAAATGGCAGTTCATTGGATCGGCCCAGGGAAAGTCGTTAAACAGCTTTCCGAAACCAACTACATTGTGCAGTTTCCAGAAAAAGACAAATCCCATGTGAACATGCTCAAGCCATATTTCCAGAGACCCGAAAATGTGAATTTAATCTGTCTAAAAGAGATTAGGAACTGTGACAACGAGGAGGACATTCCAAGTCTCGAGCAGAAGCCTGAAGTCTCGGAAATGACACAAATTTGGCAAGACATAGAACAAAATGGTCGCTTGTCAGAAGATCAGAAGGAGCAGCTGAGAGAGTTGCTATCAAAATACTCTAGCTCATTCTCAAACCAGCCGGGGTGTACTGATCTTACTGAACATGACATTGAGCTTGAATCTGAGAGGCCCATCTGTGCCAAACCTTACAAGATGTCTCCACGCCAAACAGAAATTTTGAAGATGGAAGTGGAGAAGATGCTGTCGCTCAAAGTCATTGAGCCAGGAGAATCTGATTTTACTTCTCCTCTTATTCTGGTAGAAGTACCAGGAAAGGATGCAAGACCGTGCATCGACTATCGAAGACTCAACAAGGTCACTAGAACCCAGTACTTTCCTCTGCCAAACATTGAGCAGCTTGTTGAAAAAGTGTCAGCTGCCAAGTATATCACCGTTCTAGATTTGACCCGAGGTTATTGGCAAATACCTCTGAGTAAACGAGCCCAAAGATATTCAGCTTTTGTAACCAGTTTTGGGACATTTCGACCGTTGAGATTGCCATTCGGTTTGAAAAATGCCCCTTATGATTTTAGTCGTTTGATGGCCGAACTGTTGAAAGACTGTGGAGAATTTGCATGCCCTTACTTGGATGATGTAGCCATCTATTCCCTAAGTTGGGAAGATCATTTACAACATTTGAAAACCGTCTTAGAAAAGATGAATGCAGCTCATCTGCACATCAAGCCTTCTAAGTGCCAGTTTGCTCGTGCGTACGTAAAGTATCTTGGGCACTTGGTTGGTCAGGGCCAGAGAACACCTGGAGAATTGAAGATCCAAACTGTAAAGGACTTTCCGACCCCTGCGACTAAGACGCAGATCCTATCTTTCTTAGGACTTGCGGGGTATTATCGAAAATACATTCCTGACTTTTCAGTCCTCTCAGCACCAATTACAGATCTGCTGAAAGGAAAAAATCGTCGTGCTGCTGTCATATGGACTGATGCTTGTCAAGAGGCGTTTGACAATTTAAAGAAACGGTTGTCGGAGAATCCGGTGTTGTACAGTCCAGATTTCTCGAGACAGTTTCTCGTCCAATGTGACGCGTCAAATCTTGGGATTGGCATCGTTTTGTCCCAAATTAATGACATTGGTGAGGAACATCCTGTCATGTACTTGAGTCGGAAGTTCTCAAATGCAGAACAAAAGTACAGTACCATAGAGAGAGAGTGCTCAGCTATCGTGTTCGCCATCCAAAAGCTGCGATGTTATTTGGATGGACACCAGAAGTTCATCATCCAGACGGACCATAATCCCCTTGTTTGGCTGGACAAAAATACGGGAACCAACCCTAGACTTTTACGTTGGGCTTTGATCCTGCAGCCATTCAATTATGAGGTTGTCCATAAGAGGGGGAAACAACATCAAAATGCTGATTCATTAAGTTGCATCCCATAAACCTCATATCCTTTTATTTTATATTAGTAAGTTTATTGTTTATTTTGATATTTGTATTATGTGTGAAAATTTTAAATTTTTCTTATCATTAGTGTAAATTGTTTTCCTAAATTTTTAATAAGTATATAATTTTTTGTATAATATTTTTGAGTTCAAGGCACTGATTGCTATAATCTGGTACATGTGCAGTGTATTTTGTGTACTTGAACTCTTGAACTTTTCCAATGACTGCACCTATCTGGAGACTTTTTCAGGCAGTGGAGTCATCAAAACTTTTCCCTCATTCTTCGAGAAAAGTTTCCTCCTTGTGGGGAGGAGTTTATAAGTCTGTAAAGACTTCAGACTAAGATAGATGGCGCCCTTGCGCATGCCCAGAAGGACTTTGAGATAGGAAAGAGTTAAGAACGAGTGTGGCGAGAGAGGTGTGGGTTGTGTTTTTTGGAGAGTGATCGAGACTGTGTGAGATGTTTCGTTTTTGATATATACTACCTTTTCTATTTATGTTGTGTGTCGTGTTTGTACTGTGTCTGTGAGTTCATTAAAATGGTTTGAACCAAAAAAAAAGGAGTATTCCTTGTGATGATAATTTAAAATTTTGAGCAAGTCAGTACAATATCTATCATTAACGGAATGGATCCGTATGATTTGGACAATCCAAACGCCTCTTCGAATCCTGAAGATTTTCCAAAGATCAATTTATGGTGTATTGGACATTATTTAGTTTTCAAAACTTCCCATAAACTTCCTTTCAAACTTGCATAACAATTTGTTTGTCCTACAGCAGTTAACAGTTAAGAAAAATAACTGATCATGACGTCACCTGCGAATGCTCTATGCAAGTATTATAGCCCAAAACAATACCGAAAGACCGCAACTTCACCCAAGACAGTCAGAAAAACACCATAGCCCTACTGAACCCACCTTCCAACCTCAGAACACCAACCCACCTTCCAACCTCAGAACACCAACCCACCTAGCTGCCCATTGGAGAGTGCATCCGAAATCCTTGAGCTTTTTAAGCTAATCTCGGAACTGTTCTGATCAGTCGGAGGCTTCCCCGATGTCATGAAGAGGCTGAGACAAACTCCAACTCCGATAGAGAAAATTGCAACCATCATTGACATTTTCACCAGCATTGTTTAACCATCCCTTCATGTACAAACCACCAAACTAATCCCATATCAAGCTTCTCATCTATCGCACTGGAGATTAAGGCTCCTTCGGAGCCATGTGTCGCAACCTGACCAGACTTTTTGCTGAGAAGCCTTTCGGAGTTGATACTACACCGTTGCCAGTGGACTCTGTTTATACTATTCGGCGCCGGCGAGGCGCATAAATTTGTTGCGCTTCGAGATGTATATACTTTCTTCGGGAGGCGAAAGCAGACGCTCGTGAGATCGGTTCAAGTATAGAACATTAAACTCTTTTGTGGACTATCTATGCTTTTCGTTTGACATGTCGGGAGCCATATGTAAGTTTCTATTATTAAATTATTTTTGATATAATTAGCTGTACTTTACTCTCTCCAAAAAGTAACTAGGAAACAAATTCCAAGTATTAAGAAGCAGATAAAAAAGACTGGTAGTTTTTTAACGTGGACGATCTGCTATATAAAATGGCGTCCGTGACAGGACTTGGAATTTGTTATTGATAATTTGTTATTGTGAATTTGTGATTGATAAGAAATTAATTCATTTGCTTTAATTTTATGATGGAGAGTTTAAAGAAAATGCGTACTCCTCTAAGAAGTGGTTTCACTAGAATCGCTAATGCGTTATATCAATGTTTAGAAGAGGAGGAACGTGATATTGATGAAATTGAAATTTTAATGGCTCAGTTAAACGAAAAATGGTTAGAACTTGAATCGAAAGAAAAAGAAATTATTGCTTTGTTATCAGATAAAGATGAGTGTTCTCAAGAAAGTTTTAATCAGGCTTACGAAGTTTTTGAAGAGTATAAGGAAAGATATATACGACTTAAAACTAAAGTTAAGAAAAGTATTAATGACGATGTTAAAAGCACTAATGACGATAATAAAAGCGTGCTTAGTGAAACAGTCTCGAAACGAAAGTTCCAACTTCCTAAAATTGAGCTTAAGAAGTTCAATGGTGATGTTAAGGAATGGCTTGGTTTCTGGGGTCAGTTTCGGAAAATTCACGAAGACTTGGACATCGCTCCAGAGGATAAATTACAATATTTGTCCCAGTCTACTGTAGAAGGATCGCGTGCCAGAGATATTGTAGATTCCTTTCCCGCATCTGCTGAGAATTATGAGCAAGCAGTTGAGTGTCTAAAAGCTAGATTCGGAAGAGAAGATTTACTCATAGAAGTGTATGTGAGAGAATTGCTAAACTTAATTTTGAACAATTCTTTGCATCAAGCTAAAGTTACACATATCACCAAATTGTATGATAAAATTGAAGCACACCTCCGCGCCCTTGAAACATTAGGTGTAACTTCCGATAAGTATGCTTCTATGCTGTATCCCTTAGTTGAAAGCTGTTTACCAGAAGACATGATTCGAGTATGGGAAAGAAGTATTAGTTTAACGAATGAAACTAAGACAATGCCAAATAAACTGACCGCTCTTATGAGTTTTCTAAAATCAGAAGTTGAAGGGGAAGAACGAATTTCAATAGCGAAAGAGGGGTTTGGTTTAGAGGCAAAACGTAAAGGGAAATATTCCTATTCCGCATCTCCTAATAATGATAAACAATTTCCAACCGCAATCGGACTTTTTGACAATGCTGAGACTCGTCGGAATAAACAAACACTGTGCTCATTTTGTGAGAAAACGCATGATTCACAAGCTTGCAGAATCGCGTTAAAAATGAGTTGGGGTGATAAAAGGAAAATCTTAGCAAAAAAGGGCTGTTGCTTTTTATGCCTAAAAATCGGTCATAGAGCTCGTGATTGCAGATGCAAGTTTAATTGTGAAAAGTGTAGGAGTAGACATTATGCTATAATGTGTAATGAAGGTAAATTTAAAGAACCTAAATCGAAAGCGAACGCTGGTGAAAGTGATAGTCAAAATATGATCAATGATGCAGTTTTAAGCAATCGCACATGTTGTACAGTTCTTTTACAAACATTGTATGTACGATTACGAGGTGCAGGAAATAAGGGGAAAATAGTTCGTGCACTCGTCGACTCTGGGAGTCAACGATCTTATTTGAGTAAACGTGTAGCGAAAGAAATGAAATATGATTTTATTAAAGAAGAAAATGTTATTCATAATTTATTCGGGGGCAGAGAACATCCCGAGAAACATTTTAAATACAGAGTATTCATTAGCAGTTTGAAAGGTGATTATAATTGTAACTTTGAGGTCCTTGACCAGCAAACCATTTGTTCGGCTGTACCCATTCCAACATTAAAACCATTCGCTGAGGAGCTTGAATATCATAATATTACTGTAACTGATCAATTAATCTCTGAACAAGAAGAATCGTTAGAAATTGATCTATTAATCGGGGCTGATGTTGCGGGTAAACTCTTTAATGGAAAGATTATTCATCTGCCGTGTGGACTTGTTGCTGTAGGAACATATTTAGGTTGGACCTTGATGGGAAAGATGCCATATCAAACATCTGATACCAATTCTACGATGGTAGTTACAAATATGTTAGTTAAGGATGTAGCTATTACCGAACTCTGGAATTTTGATATCATTGGAATAATTGATCCGGCCACACAAAAGGCCAGAGAGGAAAGAGATTTACAAACAAAGATGCGATTTCAACATTCTGTGTCCGTGAACAGTGAAGGGCGCTATGAAATTGTTTTGCCCTGGTCTGAAGATCACCTACCGCTACCCACCGATAAGGATTTAGCCGTGAAGCGTTTAGAATCTACAACGCAGAAACTTCGCTCACAAAACCTGCTTACATTGTACGAGGAGGTTTTCGACAGTTGGCTCGATTTAGGTATAATCGAAGAAGTCAAACAAAGTGAGGTTATTGATGATGGACACTATTTGCCACACCGACCAGTTATAAAGGAAAATAGTTCCACCCCAATAAGACCAGTATTCGACGCTTCTGCGAGAGTAAAGCATTCTCCGTCTCTAAATCAGTGCTTAGAATGTGGTCCGAATTTAATAGAGTTAATACCTTCCATTCTTTTAAGATTTCGGGAGGGTAAATTTGCAGCCATAGCAGACATAGAAAATGCATTTTTACAAATTAGTGTAAAACCCGATGATCGAGATTATCTTAGATTCTTTTGGTGGAAAGATGTGAATAAAAAGGAGCTAAAAATATTTCGCCATACCCGAGTAGTGTTTGGTGTGAAAAGTAGCCCTTTTCTTTTGGCAGCTGTAATAGAATTTCATTTGCAGAAATATATAGAAAATTCTCACTATGATAAAAATATGTTGCATAAACTTATTCACTCTTTCTATGTAGATAACGTTGTTACCAGTTTTGAAGATGAACTTGAAATGACACTGTTTATTGAAGAATCTCAAAAAGTAATGAATGAAGGAAAGTTTAATCTCCGAGGTTGCTTACGTACTGGGGATGACTTACAAACAGGTGTTGAGTCACCGGTATTGGGATTATTATGGGATTACCAGAAAGATCTTTTAACTGTGAACCTGACATGGTTGGAAAGCTTCAAATTGATGGAAGTAACTAAAAGGACTATTTTGTCTATAGCCCACAGAGTATATGACCCGATCGGTCTTATAAACTCTGTTCTCTTGCTTCCTAAGCTATTGTTGCAAAGCTTATGGAAAATGGGAATTTCTTGGGATACTGAAGTTGATGAAAATACGAAAGAAAAGTTTCTAAGTTGGTTCAGAGATCTGAGTCTCTTAAAAGAAATTTCTGTACCTCGATGGATACACACTAACAGAGATAACAAAAATTTGTGTAGCATTCACACCTTCTGCGATGCCAGTAGTAATGCATATGCTGCTGCAGTGTTCGCGAGAATTCAGACTTCTTATGGAGTTGAAGTTCATTTATTAGCTTCTAAGTCTAGAGTAGCTCCGGTGAAATCAATCACGATTCCACGTCTTGAGTTGATAGCTGCAACGGTGGGAGCGAGACTCTGCACTTCAGTTTTAGAAGGTTTGCAATGGCAAAATGTTGAATTATGTTTTTGGACTGATTCAACCACTGTTTTGACCTGGATCCAAAAGGAAGAAATCTGGACTGGTTTTGTGTTGAACCGAGTACGAGAAATCAGGAAATTAACAAACCCGAATGCATGGAGACATGTATCAGGAACCGATAATCCTGCTGACCTTCCATCCAGAGGCTGTACTGCCAAACAGCTTTTGTCAGTTAGATGGTGGGAGGGACCCGCATGGTTAAAGAGAAATGAAGGTGAATGGCCAACACCAAAATTGAAATATAACGGAAAACCTTCGGAAACCTCGAAATCTATCTCTGTCGGCGACATTGTACTCATTGGTTCAGACAATCTGAAGCGTTTACAATGGCCGATAGGGCGGGTCGTGCAAGTACTGCCTGGAAGAGATGGAATCGTCAGAGTTGTGAAACTGAAAACCAAATCCGGAACTATAATACGCCCTGTTCAACGTCTTTATTCCTTAGAATTATCAGATGAGAAGACATCAGGTCCTTTCCTCAGAAGCAAAGTTCCCAAACATAAAGATAACCCAGGTGCCACTAATATTGACTGTGAACTTGTTCCTGCCAAAGAACATCAGAAGTCACCCAAATCGACAATCACTCGGAGTGGGAGAGTAGTGAAACCTATCCAAAGACTCGGCTTGTGAGACGCGACAATTGGTTGAGTTCTTCCAAGTTACGAACTCAAGGTGGGAGGATGTCGCAACCTGACCAGACTTTTTGCTGAGAAGCCTTTCGGAGTTGATACTACACCGTTGCCAGTGGACTCTGTTTATACTATTCGGCGCCGGCGAGGCGCATAAATTTGTTGCGCTTCGAGATGTATATACTTTCTTCGGGAGGCGAAAGCAGACGCTCGTGAGATCGGTTCAAGTATAGAACATTAAACTCTTTTGTGGACTATCTATGCTTTTCGTTTGACATGTCGGGAGCCATATGTAAGTTTCTATTATTAAATTATTTTTGATATAATTAGCTGTACTTTACTCTCTCCAAAAAGTAACTAGGAAACAAATTCCAAGTATTAAGAAGCAGATAAAAAAGACTGGTAGTTTTTTAACGTGGACGATCTGCTATACCATGTGCTCCGTTAAACATAAAAAAATGTACTTCCTGCTTGGATTCTTGCAAGAGTTTATCTGCATTGCTCATGTGTAACATATTTTGAGGGCAAAAGACAACGAAGTGGAATACGAGATGATAAAAAAAGTGCCTGGTAGTGGAGGGAAGAGAATGATTAAAAGAAACTATAAAAAAGACCTTCAGCGAACCAAAAGAGTTTCCATTTCAGTCCCGGGCCGTGGTAGCCCGGTTGGAAGAATAGCGGATTAAGAACAGGAGGGTTGCGAGTTCTTAACTCAATCCAACCAGAGACCGTTGTACAGTAGGACTGGTGCACATTAAATCTGTCGTGGTCTCAAATGTCCTCACATTGGCGTGGTGTGGAAGTTTGGAGAGTGGGTGAAAGCTCAGGTGTTGCCTCGTCATCTGACCGTGATTCAAAATAACTAGGTATTGTCCTCGGATCTTTCCCTTCGGGATTAATCCTCGACAGTCGCCAATAGTCGGTTGTGCTGCCCCAGTGCGACCTCGCATTTCAGTCCCAATGAGAGGATTTTTAAAGCCAAATGGAAATGACTGGTGTTTTGTGATAAAACGTGCTTTTTGTACGTATTTAGTAGTGAGTAACCGGAATTAAAATCATCGTCTTCAGGTGTCTTGCTTGTTTTACACTGAAAATTCCACTCATACATAGGCGTGCGTAGAATATTTTTTATGAGGATGTAAAACCAAAGGTAAAAAACATCCTCGTCTTCCGATGTTGTTTGTTTGCACTGACAACCCCTTCCATTCTTTCAATGGAACAGCAAGATTCACCAAGCTGATCCGTGGCCACAACAATTTACACTTTAATTTCTATGCTTAATTCAAAAGAGAATTTCTCACTTAATCATAAACAACAAACTCATTTAGTTGTATTGTATATCGAAAATTTTTAGCTCTTGTCAGGATTTTAATTTGATTATTTATTCGTAATTCGTGTATTAGTGATATACAGGGTGAGTCTAAATTGTTTTTACAAAATAAGAGGGGTGATAGTACCCATCCAGACGAGCAATAATTACCATGGAACATAGGGTCGCATTCCACTCTGAGAGGCAGAAAAGAGTCAAATTAGAATTTCAACTTGAACTTACAACAGTGTTGGGAAAGCGAATGAACTATACCAAAGTTGCACAATCTGATTGATTGATAAACTCACAGCAAGTGCTCAAAGTGTCGTTGCACAGTTCATACCGGCGAAGGAATGACTGGCTCTCGAAGATTCCTGGTGTTGTGTTCATTTTGTCTGCGGCAACACCGATTCTCGCTACGAGATCTTCAGCCGAGTCCACAGGCGTCTGGTACACTAAAGATTTCATGTGCCCCCAGAAGAAAAAGTCCAGTGGGTTGAGGTCCGGTGAGGCCAAGCCACACGTCCGCCACATCTTTCTTAGGAAATATGCTACGTAAGCAGGTACAAAACGACGTCAGAGGCGATGACTTGTTCGACGCATTTCGACTTGACTCTTTTCTGCCTCTCAGAGTGGAATGCGACCCTATGTTCCATGGTAATTATTGCTCGTCTGGATGGGTACTATCACACCTCTTATTTTGTAAAAACAATTTAGATTCCCCCTGTATATTAGTTTAATATTAATTGTTTCAAAAAAATTGTGTTGGGGTTAGTCTTAACATTTAATCCGTAGTGTCATCAGAGGGAAAGATCTGGGGGCAGAAACTCTGGAATTGTTAAACTTTCACGATACAAAAAAAAAAAATATTTTTTTATTAAATTCAGTACAGAGCATGGGTGAATATTTTAGCCTTTGGTTGTTAATTTCTAGAAGGCGCACAACAAATCATTCCAAAATGTTTTGAGGTTTTGAATTACTTTAGGAGGAAAATTTTATAAATTGGCAGATCAGATTACTGCAGTGAATGTGAATGTTTGTTTCGCTCCCCCCGTCTCATAAAGAGAGTCGTTTCTAACAGTGCCTAGGAAACGTAAAGAGTTTTTGTACTGTAATTTGCTGCTTGTATTTTCGAAGTACACATTTTTATGTTGTACTTAAAAAAAGATGGTACATCCGTCGAAGGAAAAGAGAAAAATTTATGAATTTGTGCAAGTTAATCATTGGGTACTTGAAATACATATTTGCATTTCATGAAGGGCCCAGACTGCAGATGTGGAAGCCTTGTTTTGCTTAAACCTCCGACGAGATATCTCGTCCATCAAGATCTGATCAGTTTTACTAATGACGAGATACCGCGTTGAGATCAAACTGACCTATTTCTCCAAGTAGAGAAAACAAATTGCCCCTTGCCCAGAATTGGTGAGAGCTTGGAAAAGGTTTTGTATCAGAAGCTGGCCACTACAGGGAAGACCAACCACCAACAGGGTTAATCAAGTGTATAAATTTTGAACATCTTTGAAAAAGCACGAAGATATGAAAAACATTCCGAGCTATTCAGAGTGGTACGGTATTTAAAAAATTAATCTTAATAAATGAGACACACACATTCATTTACATTATATGTTAAAAGGGTTTTTTAAACCTCCAATTGTGATCCAATGAAAGTTTGCTCATTTTTTTACAAATGTAAAACATAAATAACTGTTTTTAAAAATTTTAAGGGAGGTGTAGTTGAATTAACGTCGCACTGGAGCAACACAAGAGGGTATTGGCGACGGTCAGTCCGGGATTAATCCAGAAGGGACAGATCGAGGACAACACATCGTAGTTTCTAACCACGGCCAGATGACGAGGACCTGAGATAGCACCCCACTCTTCAACCGGACCCCACCAAAAGAACATCGTGTGCCTACACCACGCCGACGTGAATATATTTGAGGCCACGCGAGACCCTCCGTACACGACTGTCTTTTTGGTTGGTTCGAGTTTCAAACACGCAACCCTCCGGTTGCTAATCCACTATTCTTCCAACCGGGCTACCGCGGGACAAAATTTTTAAGGAATAAATCCAAAAATTGGACCGTCGCCGATAGCCCGTTGTGTTGCTCCAGTGCGGCGTAAAAATCAACTACCTACCTACAAAATGTTGGAAAAGGGAATGTCTCAAGAATGTACTTGACAAGCGGCGGTGAGAGGCAACTGCGGATTTCCGCATGGTAACAAGGCAAAGGCGAAACTAGACTTCTTAGGACCTGGGGCAAATAAGGCTGATGCTGCCCTCTGTCAAAAAAGAGAGATTGCGATAAGAGAATTTTAGTGATTTGTCTCCTCTCTTTCTTAACCCTCCAAGTGGTTTCGACGAGGTATGTCGCCCATTAAGATCTGACGTTTGGTAATGGCGTGATATCGCGTGGAGATAATACTCGTCGGGAACCAGGGACGTAACTGGGGGGGGGGGGGGGTGTGGCAGACGGGGCATGTGCCCCGGGCACAGGATTGGCCGAGTTATTTTTTTACTATAGATATTTACGTCTGATAAAAAAAATGAAGAGGAAAACTTATTAGTAGACTACAAAACCCAAAAACTAGAAAAGGAGCTAAATGCAGAATGTGTGAAGAAATAGCAGGAAAGCTTAACCTAGATCCTCATTTTAAAGAAGTACGGAGGAGGAAGAAGTGGATGTTTGATGAGAAGGGCGAAGTTGAAAGCTATGAATTCTCAGAAGAAAAAAAGTTCAGATTATTGATTATACAAATAATAGATCGGATTCTGAATGAACTGAGGCAAAGGTTTCAAGTCATTCAAAACATGAATAGCTTATTTGGTTACCTCAATGGAGCTCGGTTTGAAACAATGAATGGAGAAGAATTGAAGAACCAGGCACCTGAGTTAGCTACCACATGTAAAGAAGACTTAGACAGGGACTAGCTGGCGATACAAGTGGAGAGTTTTAAGTATCATGCCTTGGATTTAAGCCCTAATATGAAAACGGCTGCACCATCAGGTCTTCTGACATTAATATACAAGAACGGACTTGAAGACGCGTCCACCAACATAACGTCAGCGCTGAGAATACCTCACAATACCAGTCTCAGTCGCCTCAAATGAAAGGAGTTTTAGCAAACTAAAGATAAAAAAATTTACCTCAGAAACTTAAAAGGACAACAACGACTAACCAACCTGAGCATCATATCAATAGAGCACAAGTTAGCTTCGAAGCTATCTTTTGAGGACATTGTAAAAATGTTTGCAGCCGAAAAAGCCAGTGAAGTTAAGTTTTAGTTTAAGCTTTCTGTGTTTAAATTAACTTTTTTCACATTTTGTCAATAGATTAAGAGATTGTGTAAAATGTCTAAGTATAATACTCAAGAAAATAACTTTAGTAAAATCTGTTATTCCTAATTCTTGTTCCACAGTTTTCCAAAATGATTTTCGGTCGACGTTTCGATAATGCTCTTTTTAAAAGTCCAAAAGCACAAAAGTCCATGGGTGAGACATCTGGAGATTTAGCAGGAATATCAGTAAAGGCCTTGATACCAGTTTCTTGTTCCATTTTTTCCAAGAATTTAATAATGGATTTAGATGTGTGGCTGCTTGCTTTATCCTGATGCAGTTCTACTGATTGTTGGCACTGGTGATAAAGATATGGTATTTCTTTTTTGAATATTGGGATAAAATATGGTCTTGATAATATGTGGGAGTTGATTTTTATATTTCCCCCTCTTTTTACTTTTAATTTTCCATTATATGCAAAACCGGCAGCAATCATAAATCTCTTAGAGAAAGTTCTCTCGTTAAAGTTACCAAGTTGAACCACGTTTTAAGATAATAAATTGTTATTTTTATTGCAATCATTTAATAACACCCACGCCTTGTCTATTGTCACAACATTTTTCCATCTTTCTCCAGTTAAATGCTTCTCATACAGAATTCTGCAGCGAGTTCTGCAATATGTCGTGGAGATAGACGATGAACATTCTATATTTTGGCCTTTTTAAGATTCAAATCACTGTTAATTATTTTATTTACAGTTGAAACTGAACATATTAATGACTTTGTAATAGTCCTTTGACTTGGCGGATTCTCTTTTAAAATTAAAGATCTTACCTTACAAATATTCTCAGAAATTCTTTTCTTTTTTGGATACGTATTTTTCCACTTTTACGCGTTTATTCCTTTCTCATTAATAATATTATAGTACCTTTAGATATAGAAAAAACATGACTTTTACAGCGTTTTTGAATAATTGAATAAGCATAATTCTCTTCGGAAAGAGAGGAAACATAGCCTTCCATCCATTGCTTTTTTAAAAGCGCCATTTTGAAAGTAAACAAAACTCTGAGTTAGCAGACGATAAGTTATACTTTAACTATTTAACTGCTGCGAAAATACAATTATTTCGTAGCATGCAATTTTTTTTACAGCTCATCAAAAAATATCCGAACAGCCTCTTTATTATAATTAAATATCCTATTCTAAAGCAACAGTCTGTTGATTTTGATGCAGCCCCCACATATCCCGATATCATTTGATAAAACCTTTTCATTTTATTTGCACCGATTATAAGTGTGAAAGACTATACCAAACATGCTACTCTTAGATTATTTGTCAACGAAATATCTTAGAATTAATTAGGTATTTTATCTTGTACTAAAAATGAAATTACTGCAAATTAATCTATTTACCTTTGAAGTCAAACATTTACCATCTAAGTTGAATAAAAAAATTTGGACTAGTGGAATTAATGTGTGGTGGCGATATCAGGTGTTGTCGGGGAGGGTTTGGTTGGTCGGTGGGGCGCCAAGGCGAGTTCTTGCCCCGGGTGGAAACTAGCCTAGTTATGTCTCTGTCGGGAACTCGTATTACTCCAAAATAATGAAGATCCAAGTGAAAAAACAGTCAACCTTGCCCCAGAACTGGTGACAGTTTGGAGCAGGTTTTTGCAACAGAGGCTTGTCTTTACAAGGCAGTTTTCCACGCGAAGATAAACCACTAGGAGGGTTAATAGGAATAAGAATAAAGGGGGCTGTATAAAAAGTAATACGCATACAGAAAGCTCATGAAAGGTAGGTATTTTAATTAACGTCGCACTGGAGCAACACAACGGGCTATTGGCGACGGTCCGGGATCAACCCCCGAAGGCAAAGATCCGAGGACAACACCACGTAATTTTGAACCACTGTCAGATGACGAGGACAACACCTGAGCTGGCACCTCACTCTCCAAATTTCCACACCACGCCAACGTGAGGACATTTGAAGCCCCCAACAGACTTTACACGCATCACCCCCCACGAACACGACGGTCTTTGGTTCGATCTCGCAACCCTTCGGTTGCCAATCTGTTACTCTTCCAACTGGGCTACAGAGATCTCGTAAATCTCATAGAAACAGTGAACATTGAATATGAAAGGACATTTTGTTGACGCAAGTTGGGAAGTTTTGTCATGCAATAGAAACGCCGATTCAGTAAACTCGACCATAACAAGGTTTTATGGTGGTACTAAAAGGAGCCTGGGAAATAATTAAAAGCAAATAAATGCAATATGAGCAACCCGTGATTCTGAACGGTTATCCATCACATGTTTCTGAATGATTCGCCGTTTTACAGCTGTTCCAGAAACTATTTCCTCCTCAGAACGGAAGAATACACGCTGATTACGCAATTTCTTTGTTAACTCATTTGCGGTGAACAGTTCCAAAAATGCGTTCGATGTCGCAATTCTTCGTTTCCTATTGTGTGTGATGCGTCATTTTATAGGAACTGTTCGCAGAGCCTGTAGATCAAACGGTGACCCTTTTCGAGATATTCTATGGAGAGAGCCCTATTCTAAATAAATTATAGCAAAAGAAAAACGGAAAACATTGGGTTTTTTTCACCAAAAATACTGCATTTTTCAAATATACTGAAGACAATTTTTAAACATTCAGCATGTCCTTTATGAAATTTTTGGACTTGTCCGAAATAAAGATAATTGTAGTCCTCCAAATGTCTGATAATCAGTTTTTGGTGATCTATCGAATTTGAAATGTTGGATGCCATTTTGTGACAAATATGATTCTAACTTTTGGAAGAATTAGCGCACTAAATATTATGAATGGATGGTGAGTGCACATGTGTATACTATAGTAAATGCATGCATTGAAAATATAGGGTTTATTATTAACGTGTTAGAAAAAGATACAAAACACAATTGCAAATTATTTTTATACATAAGAGGGATCAATCTTGAAAATAGAAGTAACTTTCGCCTTGTGATACGAAGAATGATGACAGATGAAATGAGAATGATGATAATGTAATCTCTTACAGACGCGTAGAGGTTTCGAAGATTTCTGGATTTATTGGTAATTTCACAAAGGTTACTGCCATAGCAGTGGAAGCGATGCTTATGAAAAAGTATTTTTTCTGGGTCTCATTTTTTCTTAGAAGGCGAAGTGTTAAATGAGTGTTGAACCTTTTTGGAGGTAGGTAAATAGTTAACGTCGCACTTGAGCAACACAACGGGCTATTGGTGACGGTCCGGGATCAATCACAAAGATCCGAGGACAATTCCGCGTAATTTTGAACCACGCAATTGTGATGGAGTTCAAAAGTCCGTCACTTCCATGCGAACGAGATATCTATCATTCCGTGGTACAGCAATGCCGCGGTACGAAAATCTAACTTCCCATAGGCCGATCATTCGAACTCTCGTTTGTTCACATTGCGGCCTTTTTCGTCGACGAGGCAGATTCCTAGAAACTTGCAGCTCACTATCCACAATGCACTACTTGTGTATGGCTCCTAAACAGAGTGAGTGGGGTTCAGGTGTTGTCCTTGTCATCTGACCGTGGTTCAAAATGCCGAGGTGTTGTCCTTGAATCTTTCAATTCGGGATTGTTTCCGGACCGTCGCCAACAGCCTGTTGTGTTGCTCCAGTGCGACGTTAATTAACTGCCTACCTAAACAGAATGGGCCGTAGTAGCCCGGTTTTGAGGTGGCGGATAAAGAAAACGGAGGATTGCGAGTTCAAAACTTGATCCAACCAAAGACCGTCGTTTACATGGGGGCTGGTGCATGTTAAATCTGCATTGGCCTCGAATGTCCTCAGATTGGCGTGGTGTGAAAATTTGGAGTGTGGGTATTGACCTCGTCATCTGACCGTGGTTCAAAATTAAGAGGTGTTGTCCTCTTCCTACGGAGCTGATCTCGGACTGTCGTCAATAACCTTTTGTGTTGCTCCAGTGCGACGTCAATTTAACTATCTACCAAAACAGAGCTCTACCTACCTAACACAGTTCAGAGGGTGAAATTACTCTGCAATTCTAATCATTTGCATTTCATACCCTGTTCTCTGCTTAAGTTTCAAATGATTACCACCATTTCTTCATGGTGTAGCATTTTTCACAAACGGTGGTGTATTTGACCATTGATGGTGCAGAACTAGGCATTTTTGTATCATCTTGTGCAAATTTGAAACTCTACACACAGCTAGTCAATTACTACCGTTAGTTC
The DNA here is from genome assembly GCA_933210815.1 of Meta bourneti. NCBI lineage: Eukaryota > Metazoa > Arthropoda > Arachnida > Araneae > Tetragnathidae > Meta > Meta bourneti. The sequence continues at coordinate 89,539,658 of OW119929.1, forward strand.
TGACCTTATTAGTTTTAAGCTGCTTTGATTTGATAGTTCCATTTATCGTTCAGTCGAAAAACCTTTTCAGTATCTTAATTCCAAGGGGATTGGATAAGGATTTCTCACACATATTTCGAAAATGTATGGTAAGCAGTTTTATCTACACAGTAGGCATCAAATAAGCACTTGTTTTCTCACATTAAATGAATTTAAATTATAATAGACAACCAATTTGAAGTTGAGATAACGATTAAGAACATTTTTTTGTAAGGAATGTATTTTAGGAATTATAAAAACTTTTGATACTTCATTGGTATTGACAAATTGCTGAAGGAGAAATTCATTACCCAATGTCTGCTGGATCAGTGATATTAAGTTATAATAGAGTACCTATTATTACTTTTTTACTACCTACTAGGATGAGTAACAGGTAATATATTATAACAATAATTCGCTATGTTTATGCTTGCAACAATTTTTCAAATTAGAATTTATGAAGGTTATTTTTGAGTAAAAAAACTAATTTAATTCAGCTATATATTCTGTTGAAATATTAGGTTTTATGGGACTTCAACAGCCAAAGCACTTAGTAAAATAGTAGCAAAATAAGTCTCCTCTTAAAGCTTATTTCAGTAGCACTTTTAGTTGATCCCAGCAGTCAGTTACATCCTTGGTGTGGTCTTAAAAAATGCTTTGTGGAAAAATAGGAAGCATTTGGAGTATCTTGACACTTAGTTCACATCGTTTAACAGAAAAATACTACATTCTGTTAGATGCATGCCTCTTGGAAGCGATCAGAATGTTTATATTTACCTAACGTTATTTCGTCATTTGACCGTGGTTCAAAATTACGTGTTGTCCTCGGACCTTTCCCTTTGGGATTCATCCCGGACCGTCGCCAATAGTCCTTGTGTTGCTTTAGTGCGACGGTAATTAAAATACCTACCCAACGTTATTGATACCATCGGAGTGCCGCGTTAGGCAGTTGTAAAAACATTTACCTCAATGAAGTAGGCGTGAATTCGTGACTGAAACTCGGATTCATGCTGTTGGTTAAAAAGTGAGGGGACTTAATTTTTAGACCTTTGAATTTGAAAAAAGTCTCCAAAACTTTGAAAATAGCTTTTGAGACGATTTTGTTTAGATACTAGTCACCAAGGTAAAATACTAGTAGCAAAGTCGCCTTTTTAGTTGCCTGTGGTAGCCCTGGTTTTATGTAGGGCTGCCACAGGCAAAGTAAAATTTATTACTTTTTAAAACATAAATATTAAGACAAAGTAAAAACTGAGAAAAGGTTCCTGCTTAAACTCAATTTTATTAACTGGGAGATTTGGGATTGTTGTGATGCAGCATTATATCAGTTGACTTCCAAGTCCGCCCAAAAACATGTGTTACATAAATTCTCAAGAACCATTCATAGGAGTAAAATTTGCAAACATGTAGTCTACCAAGAGAACAGCTCCAGACATCAACTCTGAATGGAGGTGGTTGTCATAGAAATAGGGCTTGTTCATTCTGAGTAGGGATGATTCTTGGGATGACTTAATTTTATTATTTGTGAATATTGACAGGAAAAGGAGTTTACAAGTAGACAATAAGTAAAAATCTCTTAATTATACTTTTAATTAGTCATCAAATGCACTAGCGTGGTAGGTATTTAATTAACGAAGCATGGGAGCAGCACAATGGGCTATTGCCAATGGTCCGGGATCAATCCCAAAGGGAAAGATTAAGGACACCACATAATTTGAACCATGGTAAGATGACGAGGTCACACCCGAGCTAGCATCCCTCTCCAAACTTCCACACCTCCGAAGGAGCCTTAATCTCCAGTGCGATAGATGAGAAGCTTGATATGGGATTAGTTTGGTGGTTTGTACATGAAGGGATGGTTAAACAATGCTGGTGAAAATGTCAATGATGGTTGCAATTTTCTCTATCGGAGTTGGAGTTTGTCTCAGCCTCTTCACGACATCGGGGAAGCCTCCGACTGATCAGAACAGTTCCGAGATTAGCTTAAAAAGCTCAAGGATTTCGGATGCACTCTCCAATGGGCAGCTAGGTGGGTTGGTGTTCTGAGGTTGGAAGGTGGGTTGGTGTTCTGAGGTTGGAAGGTGGGTTCAGTAGGGCTATGGTGTTTTTCTGACTGTCTTGGGTGAAGTTGCGGTCTTTCGGTATTGTTTTGGGCTATAATACTTGCATAGAGCATTCGCAGGTGACGTCATGATCAGTTATTTTTCTTAACTGTTAACTGCTGTAGGACAAACAAATTGTTATGCAAGTTTGAAAGGAAGTTTATGGGAAGTTTTGAAAACTAAATAATGTCCAATACACCATAAATTGATCTTTGGAAAATCTTCAGGATTCGAAGAGGCGTTTGGATTGTCCAAATCATACGGATCCATTCCGTTAATGATAGATATTTTTTGATCGTAGCGATTTCGCACTGAAACATCCATGCTTACTAATGGAACAGAAGCCATTGCTTGTCCTACAGCAACGGTTGCTAGGGACGTCATTCCGGCGTTGCTATGGTCAGACCACGTGGTTGCGAGTGCTCTATAGGAGATTCCTCTCTGAGTATGTTTAATTGTTGTCGAAGTGGTGGATGATTTCTGTAAGTTGGTATTCTTTCTTGGAAATTTCTTGCATCCCTTCCAAGATGCAATGTGCCCGGTTTCCTGGCAGTTTATGCAGTAAGGGGTCTCTTGTCTCGGGCTTGTGCAATCTCTGGTTTGGTGCTGATTTCCGCATCTGAGGCATCTTGGGGTCATGATGCAATTTCTAGATCTGTGTCCAAAGCCGTTACAGTTGAAGCACTGTAACGGCCTACTTGTTCCTCTACTTTTCTATTGAGATGATCATGTGGAGGCATTCTTTTAGATTAAATATTTTGCTTGCATCTGAATTTTTCGGTAGTTCAAGAAGGAATAACGGGTAGAGTTGCTTGTTGTGGGGGCTTCTTAGTTGTGAAATTTTAGCAATCGGGAAGTTTTTGTTCCGGAGATCTTCCAGGATGGTGTCAGGGAGAGCTGAGATGGGAAGACCTATCAGCATAACCTCTATAGTTGGGGAATAGAATAATGGGACGAATTCAGATCACTTGGGTACCTTGGGAATGCGAAATCCATATTTATACTCGAGACATTAAACCCCATGGGAAAAGAAAAGATCACTAGGGTACATGGGGTCTGTGAAGCCAGTACACACCTAAAGGTAGGTATTTTAATTAAAGTCGCACTGGAGTAACACAACGGGCTATTGGTGACAGTCCAGGATCAAACACGAAGGGGAAGGTTCGAGAACACCACCACGTAATTTCAAACCCCGGTCAGATGACGAGGTCAATCTGAGCTGTCACCCCACCCCATGCAAATGTGAGGATATGACAGATTTAACATGCACCAGCCCTCTTTGTACACAACGGTCTTTGGTTGGACTCGAACTCGCAATCCTCCAGTTGCTAATCAGTTACTCTTCCAACCGGGCTACCACAGCCCTCAAGTAAAAAGGTTGTGGAAGGAAAAGAGGGATTGGGAATAGAATAATGAGACAAAAGCAGATCACTTGGGTACTGCAGGAATGTGACCCCCGTGTTTACTAAAGTCATTATACCCCATGGGAAAAGAAAAGATTGCTAGAGTACCTCGGGTCTGTGAAGCCCGTACACACCTGAAGGTGTGTCCCTGAGAGCGAAAGGATTTAACGAGTTACATAAAATGAGTAATGATCAAATTAAAACACTGTTAAATAACACATTAGTACAAATGCTATAAAAAATATTTATTTCAATTTAAAAATGCTTTTAAATCTTCATGCAAAAGGATGTTCGATAATATTTACATCACCACTTCCAACAATATCACGCAATAAGCAACAGGCTCGAAGGCACATTGCACCCAGTTGTTAATTCCATAACGCGTGACTGGAATTCTCTCAGGTGATCTGGATTCAGAGTTTTCTTAGCTCTCCAGTACAGCACGCCGTAAGATGTAGGTTCGCCACATTCGTGTTCAACTTCGAGCCGCATATAGTCCAACCAGATATCTTCGAAAGATAAAGGAATGATATAGCAATAATCTTGGAAAGCTTAAGGTGTACACACTAGATTTTATTTTAATTTTGACTAAAAATCCAATTTTTTTACAATAGGTCATTGGTTTGTATCTAAACTCATTTCAGTTTGAAAAATTCAGATTAGTCTAATCATTAATTATCTAATTTAGACATAATTAGCATGTTTTTTGAACAGCGATATCTTAAATTGTAATGTGTTCGGAAAGACAGTTCCTATTGGAAATTATTCCTAATATTATTATTCATGTTTTGCCCTTTCCTCAAGTTGGTAGGAAGAATAGGTTTTTATACAATTTTTTTCATAAAGGAAGTTGAAAAAAAAAATCAAGATTTTTCAGGAATTTTTTACCTTTAAGAAATGAATTTTTAATTGATTTTTAACCACTAACTTTGACTGAGGGTCAATTCATTCTCTGTATTATATAGATTATGATATAAAAATAATTACAATAGATCAATTCATTGTTGAGTTATTATTTGAACAAAGCATCTTATTGTAAAAACAGTTCTTCAGAAACCTAGCTTAGTTTTGGAAAAATGTTGGTACGTGGTGACAGTACCTAACAAAAACCCTCATAATTAGAAAACTATTTCTAATATCTACAAGAACTTAGTATCGCTTGAAAGCTATGGAGTTGGAAAATATTTTGAATTAATAAAAAAGTATCGATATTCTGGCCGAGTTTAGTGATTTCTAGAGTATACATACACCTTAATTGTGATGAGAGCTTAGTTATAATCTAACAACACTACAATAGAGAAGATGTAGCAATACAGGAATTGAATCTTTTAAAAACATTAATTTACAAGAAATTAAAATAACAAAGCTAACAGTGTCATGTGAAGTTTTGCACTTGAGTTTTTCAAACAGCAGATGAAATGAGTTAAAAGATTTTTGTGGGTATTAATATTTTAATTTCAAAAGGCACAAATTAATTTATAGTAGAGCTGAAGTCAAATGAAAAAAATTGAAACCGTGGATGCAGTGTAGCATCACATTACACTTCAGAATCTTTCCACACCCATAAGTTTATTTTGCAATATCTGGTAGTAAAATTATATTTTTTCTTCACATTTTTTATTAATTGAAACAAAAAATGTCCCATCTTGAAGATTGAATTTAAAATTCTGGCAAGCACATCTCCATTCAATTAAAAACTCGGATACCTATATGATAAAATGAGATTTACACAGCAGTTTTAACAAACTAAAAAAAAGATGAAAGCCGTAGAAAAAAAAGTAGTAAGCTGTAGAAAAGTTGAGAAAAAAATTGTACCCTATCCTTTCTTACTTTTTATAGTTTTAGTAATATTTCCTGATGCTTTATACTGATAACCATAGAAACTAAATATTTTTGGTTAATCTGTACTTTGCAGAATCTATTAATTTTAGAGTAAAAATTGTGAACTAAGTCAGAACTTGAAAAAAATTAACAGCATTAAGTAGTGCTTCTTACACACCATTATTTTCCTAAAATTGACATTTTATTACGCTATACTTACTAACATCAGCTGCCCCAAATTCCCAAATACCATCTTCATAGTACTTTCTTAAGCATTTTATCGAAGAGCTAGGCTGTAAAGAAATATTTTAATAGTATAATTAATAGCATTAAAATTGTTTAGATAAAAATATATATGAAACACTAAAATTAATCCCTTAAAATGCAATTTTCTCACTCAAAGTCCTTTAACATTCTCACTCTACTAACATTTATCCAGTCTCACTGCTAAAGGAAAGGGTGAGAAGAACCAGGTGTCTACCATTGGAAAGACTTCTTAATCATCTGAATTTTATACTAACGAATTTTTGGGTTTAAATTTGATATAAATTTGCGAGTGTGACAGTCTCACAGAACATGTGCAAGGGTGTCTAGTACCAAACGGATTAGTCCAACAGGTTTGTGACATTTTAAGCATGCCATCATGCCCTCTCTCATCGGCTACCAAGTTACATCAATGCAGCACAAAACTGTTCTTGTTATATTAGCAGTGGCTGGGCAGACCTCCAGTGTATATTTCATAGTTAAATCAATATCTCTTAATAACAAGATATAAGTTGGAATGCTGCTGAAGTGAAATATAAATGAACTTAGCTATAAAAAGATAATTATTTTATCAGATTTATTTATTAAATCAATATGTAACAAATTGGAGACAAAAATGCAACATGCGGATACATTAAGTGATGGGCACAATACATTGTATGTTTTATAACTAAAATGCATCTTTACTTCTCATTTTACTCCCTATGAGAAGTGGAATTAAGTATAGGTATACGCTAGAAGATTTTTTTTTAAATTTTGACTTTAAAATTCAAATTTTTTTACAATAGGTCATTGGTTTGTATCTAAACTCATTTCAGTGTGAAAAATTCAAATTAATCTAATTAATGATCTAATTTAGATATAATTAGCATGTTTTTTGAACAGTGATATCTCAAATTCTAATTTGTTCAAAAAGACAAATCCTCTTGGAAATTATTCCTAATATTATTCTTCATGGTTTCACCATCTGTCATGTTGCTAAAGAGAATAGGGTTTTTTTTGACAATTTTCACCAAGGTTTTTTTTTAATTAAAAAAAGAAAAAAATCCAGATTTTTTCAGGAATTTAAACATTTGAAACTAAAAATTCATTTATTTTCTAATAACTTTTTCCTTTTTAATAACACAAAAATAATTATAATAGATCATTTCATTGTTGAGTTATCACTGTTTGAACAAAGCAGCTTATTGCAAAAACACACTTCCTCAGAAATTAAGTTTAAAGTTTTGGAAACGTGTTTGCATATGGTGACAGTGTCTAACCCAAACCAGTGTAACTTGAAAACTATATAGAATATTTACAAAATCTAGGTATCGTTTGAAGCTAAGTTGGACAATATTTTTTAATAAAAAAAGTATCGATATTCTTATTGATTTTCGTGACTTCTAGAGTATACATATACCTTAAGATAAAATAAACACTTTTGATGCTTAAATTTTCCGAGACAGGATCCTACTAATGCAGAATCTAGAGAATAAGCTGAGTGGACAAAAGAATTTAAAGGTAAAGAAATAATTACGCTTACCATTTGAAGTAAGTATAACATAAGTAATAGACTCATGCATAGCATATGGGTTTAAGATTTCCCAACAGTTCACGGAATTCCCCTCACTATTCATATTTATTACCTTAAAACATAAAATTACCAGCAGTTTGGTGTATAGAAACTGCACTAGTTTCTTAATTGTTCATATCTACCAATGGTAGTGTTCGGTACTCACCATTTCCTTTCTTATTTAAATCTACTTACAATGAATTTGATTTGTATGCACATTTCATATCTATAAATGAAATAAAATTACTTAAAAACATCATTTCATGTAGTTCTTACTGGTGTTAATTCTTGTTTTCGATAAAGGTAGGTAGGAATTTTAATTAGTTACACTGGAGCAGCACAATGAGCTATTGGTGACAGTCTGGGATCAATCCCAAAAGGAAAGACCCACTTTCCAAACTTCAACACCATGCCAATGTGAGGATGTTTGAGGTCACGGGATTTAACATGCACCAGCTCCTTTTGTACACGATGTTATTTGGTTGGATTCAAACTCCAACCCTCCGGTTGCTAGTCCGTTACTCTTCCAACCGGGCTACCATGGCCGTTTTCAATAAAATGCACCTGTCATGTCAACAATTAGCTTCTGGATGTATACTTCAATTGCATCCCATTCACCACAGTGATTTGGTATTTTTTAACATCTAAACCGGCTTTCAAGTTTGTCATGTTTCCTTTTCTACACTGATTTCTATTTTCCAGATTTCATACTGCCTTCTGGAGCAGCAAGTTCTTCCATTGAGTTTTAGGATCATGGAGATCTGTAGTTCAAATCAAGCATATTTAAACTAGGTGGCAAAGACCTGTAGTAGTTGATTTTAAATTGTTTATATGCATTCGTTACTATATATTCATCAATATATAAATACTGTTTCTGTGCCATATACGTTACTGAAACATATGTACAGTGGTATCTTGAGATACGAGTTTAATTCATTCCATGACGGAGCTCGTAAGTCAAAATGCTCGTACCTCAAATCAATTTTCCCCATTGAAATTAATTGAAATGAGATTAATTTGTACCAGCCCCCAAAAAACCACTCCAATTTTTTATAATAATGTATTTATAATGAACAAATATTGTAACTGGAGTTATAGCCTTTATCGAGTACTGCTTCAGAATAGTACATATCATAGTAGTGCAATCATACTGCGTTGCTAAGTCTGTTACTCTTATGCCCTGCTCATGTTTATCTATTATCTCTCTTTAATTCCATCGATATTACCCTTTTCCTTTTCTCACCAGTTCTTTACATTCACCTTCTTCGAACTCATGGTTATACGAAAAAAATTTAGCTAAATAACTGTACCCATCCCATTTTTCTGTTTTCAGAATTGACACATCTGGTCGGAGAAAAGAAAAATGGGAAAAAATAAGGAAGCGACTCGGGCCTCCTGGTGGCAGTTGACAATAAATGTCAAACCAAATTAAAAAATTGATTGATTTTTGTGACAGACGTTAACTTTCATGAGGTGAGGTAAACATGTGAACTGAACGATGCGCAAGACTCGGGAATCTAAGGAGTGGTGCTTGTGACGTCACTGAAGCAGGCTCGTATCTCAAGGCAAAAAATCAACCTAGTGACGGCTCGTATCTCAAGGCTCATTGTATATAAGTTATACTACAATGCAAGTTGGTAAAGCTTTATCACTAAATATTACCTGTCCTTTTTCGATATTAACGATTTTCTTAACTAAGGGTGGTGAAAGTGGTCCCATTTTCTTAAACCTAGAAAAATACAGATGAAAACTATACTTCCTCTAGATATAAAATAAACACAAAACTCTAAGGGTTAACCCACTACTATTTTCGAAATATTGCTCTAGCAAACAGATGAGCAATTCTTTAATTGTAACAAAGGTTTTAGTAAAACATCAATGCTAATACTTAATAACAGACAGAAGCAAATGCAAATATTGATCTATAGTAATTTCTTATAGGAAATTCAGTATATAAGTATATATCAATTTAGTATTCCAGTTTTAAGAGAAAGGATAATCAATAATGAGCCATTTTCATTTTGAGTGAGAATAGCTTGATCTTTGTTAATAAATCACCAATTAGTAAAACATTATAAAAGTTTGAATAGTAAATTCATTTTGCTTAATAGGAAAATTAACACATTGCTTGTAAAAATAATTTTAAACTCCACCTAGCAATTTTAATTTATACATTAAAATAGACAAATAATGCGTAAATATCCAAAGTACTAAATGCAAGCATATCAACCTCCAAGGGTTGGTTGTTTTCGGGTTTTAAGGCGCATGAGCCATATTTGGCCAAGCTGCACCAACCACAAGACACAATGAGGGAGGAAGAAAAAGCAAAAGCAAGGGTAAAAATGAAAGGGAGGAAAGAGCACTCGGTTACCTAGGGGTTGTGATGCCCATATGCACCTAAATATGTGTCTCTGAGGGCAAAGTAGCACCAGGAATATTTTGATTAAAGATTTTTATAGCATAAAAAGTAATGTACTACTGTCAGAAAAGAGAACTGCCCCCAAATACGTATTAAACCTAAAAAAGAATTAAAAGTGCAAAATTAGCAATAATTACACCAAATTAGGCTTTATTGAAAGTAATCTAAAACAGAAAAAAGTAACTATGCTCTCTACTGTTATATGCTTGGTGCCTGCTCAATCTCTGCATAACCAATTTGGCGATATTTTATCCAAAATGGCCCAAATATATGCAACTAAATCTTACTCAAGAGTTTTAGAGGTATATCTGCAAGTTTTCTTGAAAATTAGAGCCAAAGAATGTTTATACGACAATCTAGCAACCAATGATATTGATATTTTTCTTTCATGGTTACAACAGCTTGAGAACAAAACTTTGCAATTGTAATTTTGGTCTTCGAAATAGGCAAATTTTCTCCCTAAGGAAAAACCAGGAAAATATTTTTCCATCTGGAAGACCAGAAAACCAGGTGTTTTTCTGGAAGACTTCAGAATTCACCCCCGAAAAAGTTGGCAGGTAAGCAAATGATAACATGATATGCTGTTCAGAATAAGGTAGTATGTTGAATGCTTTAAGATTAAGTAGAAAGTAAAGCAAAAAGTTGGCAGACAATTCACATAAGAAATTTGAATAATTGTTTAATTCTGCCTATTTATTGGGAAAACAAGTCATTACATCGAACTGAGAAACATAATGTAAATTAAAATTAATAAAATACTTACTTTTCATATAAAGATCTGGTAGCCTCAATCCCACATTTAATGGTAGTTGCCTCCAAATACATTTCTTTCAGAGGAGTGCATATTTCTCTTGATTTTTTAATGCCACTCTGAAAAAAAAAATTTAAAAGTATGTTTTAAAATTAAAACTATCTATGCTTTAAAACTAAAGTGAAAAAATTTAGTCTATTTCACAAACAGCGATAATAGGGAATGCTTTTTCACCTCAAAGAATTCTGTTAATCTTTCTGGATAACATACAGATAACCACTCAACTCCAAGTTTCCATAAGGTGAGGGAGTCCTACAAAAACAATCCATTTCAGTCAACAATAAGTAATAGTAAAGCATGGAAGTTTTTCAACATAGAAAAGAGAAACCAAGCTCAAGAGTTGAGGTAGGTAGTTAATTAATGTTGCACTGGAGTAACACAACAGGCTATTGGTGACGGTCCACGATCAATTCCGAAGAGAAAGATACAAGGACAGCGTCTCATTATTTTGAACGGTGAGACAAGAATAATGCCTCAGCTGGCACCCCATTTCCAAACTTTCACACCACACCAACGTGAGGACACGACAGATTTAATGTGCACCATCTCCCATGTACATGACGGTCTTTGGCCCGACCAAGTTTCAAACTCGCTCAGGTTGCTAATCCATTTCTCTTCCAACTGGTTTACCTCTGCCCTAATGCAATAATAGGCTATTTGTGAAGGAGCACTTTATGGGTGAGCCACCGCTACTCATAACAAAGACAATCCCTAGTATCCATGCGCTTACAAACCAGGATTCAAATCCGTAACCTACTGGGTGGCAGAAGACGTCATGACAATACAACCAGTTAGGCAGTCCACATCTAAAACTACAGATGCCATATTTTGATTTCTCTGGGAAAATTTGACAAGCTTTTAGTTTAAAATTATACAGTAGATGAAGATTTACTTTGCAATTGCTTAACAAATAAATTAGATTTGCCATATAGGTTTAAATTTTATTCAATAGCAGTAGTCTCTTAACTTCTTGAACTAACTTCTTTTGAGTACGACATTACCAATAATGAATAGAAGGCCACAGCTACGCAGTTAAATGTATCAGCTCATTTTACAGTCTTGACACCAAACCTCATTTTTTGTTTTTGATAAATCACGACTGAAAAGTCATAGTGTTTTTCAACTCTATATTTGAGGATAACAGTTACTCATAAAATTAGTGGTTAGACATTGACAACATTAACTTCATTGCATGATTTTAAAATGCTTACATTACTAAGCTGATCGAAAGTGTCTGATCTGTCTGCCATGAGAATTGCTCCAGGCATAGTCTGCCCATCTGTTGCTGTAGAAACGGATCATCCTATTTTCCATTGGGAATGCTTGAAGAAATTTATTAAAGTGTCTTATTGGTGCACTTGACGAATGAGAAATAGGTAGATATTTTAATTAAAGTTGCACTGGAGCAACAAAACAGGCTATTGGCGAAGGTCCAGGATCCCGAAGGGAAATCCGAGGACACCACGTAATTTTGAACCACGGTCAGATGATGAGGCCACACCTTAGATGACACCCTACTCTCCAACCTTCCACACCATGCCAATGTGAGGACATTTGAGGCCACGACAGATTTAACACACACCAGCCCCCTTTGTACACGACGGTCTTTGGTTGGATTTGAACTCGCAACCCTCCAGTAGCTAATCCGTTACTCTTCCAACCGGGCTACCGCAGAAAAGAACGAGAATTGAGAGATAGGAAATATATTTGCTTTTAACTAATCGTTGAGAGCATCTATACCAGTAAATAACCTCTTTGCACTGCCAACATTTGCAAAAAGAATCAAACCATCCCTGAGAATAACCAGTACTTATAGATGTAAATGTCTCAGCAATAATCTTTTGGAGAATCGAGAATTTTCTTGTAAAGGCATCTTTTCAAAAATTTCGAACAAAGTGTGAATTACTTTTTGACAAAATGTAGTTATTTTCGAGTTCACTCAAATAGTTTAATGTGTGCACTGCACAACTATATGGAGAAGTATGGGGGGGTGTTGCTTATCATTGCTCTAGACTTCCATCATTATAAGTAATATAAGAAAAAAGTATCATGGTTTTCAATAGAAACAAAGAATTATAAATTATTTGTATAAAACAATGCTCACATATAAGTAAATAAATAAAACACAAACTTCAGGTTCATTTCTACTATCAATAAATTGTAATTTCTTGAAAAATGAGGTTTTAAACGTGTTCTCCAAATTTTAATGTTAGAATATTCTCTGCTAACTCAACCCACACTTAAAAAAGAGTGAGCCCTGTTTCCACAGCAACTGCAACCTCTTGGACTCGGATCAGAAGCGGTTCTTGTGGTAAACAGATTGTGTCAAACACAACACAGATAATGTCAAATTGTGATAAGAAAAGAGGGAGGAGAAAGATCGCTTAGGCATCCTAGGGTCGTGACCCCCATGTTTACCAAAGCCAGTAAACCACATGGGAAAAGAATAGATCACTAGGGTACCTCGGGTTTGTGAAACCTGAACACACCTAAAGATGTGCCACTGAGAGGCTCAGTTGTTTATGATAATTAACCCCACTGGTGGTTGTCTCAGTGAGATATCTCATCATTGGAAGAAGATTGACCAGATCTGGATGGACAAGATATCTCGTTAATAGGAAACTGACCAGTTCCTGATCTTGTCATCACAAAAAAAATCTGTAATATCTTGATGACAAGATGCCTCGCCATTAGCAAAATTGGTCAGATCTCGATGGACGAGTTAATGGGTGATTACAAAATAGGCTACTTCGTAAAACTAGTTAGATTCCGAACGAATTCCAGAAAGTGACGAGTAGAAATACCTTCTCAACCACAGAGCTGATAGCTTCCTCCAGAAGTCCGTAGATTTCCTCATTCGATCTCAAGCACTGAATATGATACGTCAAACACCTGTACCAGAGATCAACTTTCTTCCACTTTTGAGCAGCAGTGAGAGAAATAGAGAGAGCCTCCTCTTCATTACTCTTCTCGAAGAGCAGATTGACCTGAAATAGGTTCACATAGATTGACTCAAAAAACATAGTTAAATACAAATTGCATAACACAGCTGTGTGTGCACTTACCCATTCTGAGTAGTAAGCCAAAGCTAAGCAGTCAGTTGCAGCAGCTGCTTTCATAATGTTTATTGCACTGTCTTGTAACTATATAAATAAGTACATTCATAATTACAAACTACAAAAGTAATAAATTCACTTAGCTGGTAAATTTTGATAGGTGAGTTTCCTCGTTAAACATGGATTTTCTTTATCTTTTTCCAATCAAATTGTAATACCTCAGCATATTTTTTATTCCATATTGTTTAGCAATTTAAACATTGTTGCTTAACATAAGCACTTCGATCCGGATAACTGTGTGCTGTGGTCTACTTTTAAATCTCTGAGTTGTTTCGATGCGATATCTCGTACATCAAGATAATACCCATTTTTGATGATGCTAATAGATCATCTGAAAGACTGACGAGATCAAGATCTGGCCAATTTTCTAATGACAAAATATCTCATCCATCAAGATCTGGCCAGTTTTATTGTAATAATGGTAAGTTACCTAATTGAGACAACCAGGAAGGTTGACACATAACAGCCAATAATTTTAGAACTTCTAGTTTCTGATAGGTGGTAATGAATGGTGAAAATTGGATGACATTTTGTGTTTTTAGATATAGCAAATAAACTATTCTTTGATTTTGACTTCATCTTTAACAAATTTCATTAAAATATTTTGTCAGTTCCACTTCATCACTGATTTTTAATGTAATCCTAAACAGAATTATACAATGCATTTTTGAAGTTCAAATTAGATTATAGCTGATTCTGGATTCTTGTTTATGGTAAAATTATGGATTGACATTTTGTGTTTAGATATAGCAAATAAACCTGAAAATTAATTTATTTTGTCAGTTCCACTACATTACTTATTAAATCGAATTCTTTTCAGTGTAAAAAATACTTTAGTATTTTGTTACTAGGAAAAAATAAATCCAGACTAGTCAATGTTCTTTGATGTGACATACAAGTTATCTAATTTATGTGATGCTACAAACACATGTAAAACAAATGCTGGTGTGTATGGCTAATAATGTAATGATTGTCTGCTTTCCATTTTCTTCTCAGTTCTTTATTTTTGTCTTAATTATCAATAGGATCATAAAAAGCTTAAAAATTAAGAGTATTCGATCACTCCATTTTTATAATTCAATGCAATATTTCAAGTAAATATGGCACTATGAAACTTACTTTGCTCTTCTTACTTTCTTTTGCAGAGCTCAATAAGCTGAGAATGTAGTCTATATAGAAACTCCACATCTTTACTGGAGAGGGGAAAGAAAATAAAACTCACTCACTTGCGAATAACTAAGCTATGGTTAATCAAAAATACATATTTCACTTTTTAGGAACAATATTAATAAAAAAAGAAAATACTTACGCGTAGGATGTGAAGAAATAGCTTCTTCATACTTAGCAAAAATCTCATTGTTTATATTTTCCAAAGTGATTCCTAAAATGAAATAGAAAATGTATTATTTAGAATGGAAAATTAAGAAAAGTCAGTTGGTTTTGGGGTATATGGAACAAGGGACATATTTGGCCAAGCTGCATCAAACACAAGAGATATGTCAGGCAATTGGGCTAACACACAAGGAAAGTTTTACTGACACAGAAGATTAATGCACACAGGGAGGATGGTTGGTTTGGTAGGGTTTTATGCCACAAGGTCCAATGCTGCACCAACACAAGCAAAATTCAATAAAAAAGGAAATTGAGCAACTAAATCAGCAATTTTCAACCGGTGTACCTTATAGATGGCGAAGAGATTTAAATGGTAAGACTGATTTCATTTCAATGAGGAAATTTTGACAAGTCTGTTAACCTACACAAGGAGGGATCAAACCTGACAGGAATTAAATCTGAGCTGACTAGAACTCTCAGGGTGTTAGCGCAGTGGGTTAACCCACTAAACTACAGCGACCCCGAAAATTAAGAGAAATGTAGTTATGAGCCTTGGCATTTCAATTAAAAACAAACACCATTAATAAAAATATAAACTTTAAGGATCAGAGAATGAATATATACTCATTATGAAAACATAAAATTTTTAAGCCAATGTACCAGGCCCTTATGTTAGAGAGATTCTAATCAAAAAATCTTCCAAGTTAAAAACAATAAACTAATCGCCATTAGCACAGAAATAGTAAAAGACCATATGTAAAGAAATATTCACTTTTTTTAATTCCACTCTCTTTTCCCTTCTTTATTTCCTCCTCAATATACAGAAGAGGCCTTTTAGCAAGAGCATCCAATGTTTCTTCTTTATCTGGAAATCTCTCTTGAACACTAAAAACAAGCACATTTCAAACAATATATATACAATGCCATCGTAATGAATAAACAGTTGATTGATTTTGTAACACTCAATTTCAATTTTTATACTTGTAGGGCAAGGAGGATTGTTTTTCATGTTAAAATACACATTGAGAGTGTTGTTTTACTCATTTAAACTTATTAATGCCAATCAAAATGTGCCTTAAACCTAGTTTCCCAAAGTAGGTACTAAAGGTTGGTTGTTTTGGCACTTCATGGCATAAGGACCATATTTGGCCAAGTTGTGCCAAACACGACAATGTCAAGTAAAAAATGTTGTGAAAGGGAAAAGACATTAGGGAACAAAGTAGTGGGATTAAAGAATGAAGCAATGGATTGATGAAGCATTTTTTAACAAAACAAATAATTTATTTAGACTAGTTAAGAGATAATTAAGTACAAAAAGAAAAGCAGGTTCATACAGCATCACATCATGAGTTAGAACATTAGTGCAAAAAAATCTTATACAAAGTAACATCATAAGTTGAGTTGCAAGTATGCTTTAGCATCGGATAAAAATATCCAACAAAGCAGAAAGAGATTACTTGGAGCATGATACCCGTGTTTACTGAAGACAGTAAACCTCATGGGAAAAGAAAAGATCACTAGAGTACCTCGGGACTGTGAAGCCCATACACACTTAAAGATGTGACCCTGAGGACAGTAGCATCTATGGAATTCAGCTATTGCTAAATTTTGGAGGGGGAATATTGAAGTGACCTTAGCCACCACTACAACAATTGACAAACAAAACTGTGGTATTTATAGCCCATCATCATGAAGTACTTTTTGGTAGAAAGTTGCACTGTCTTTCATGCATCTTGCTCAATCTGTCTTTCATGCATCTTGCTCAATCACATGCAGGTCCCTACTTTTGCTGTGTGCTAATATGAATTTAGGTTGCATGAAATAAATTTTGCAATTTAAGTCAAACCTTGTTAAGCTGAATTTCAAGGGACACTAAAAGAAATTGTATTAACCATAGTTTCTGTTATCTGATTTCAGAGAAAATCATTATTTTAACAATAAAATAAAATTTTAATGCATTTACATTACTTACTGCACAATTCTTGGTTCACAGATAAATGGTATTCTTCATCACAAATATACAGATGATTCTTGATTTTCAGATATTTCCTGATTGTGCAATTTTTGTTTTGAAATAACCCTGTAATCAATTTTTGTGTTTTGTTTTTCTCCTGACATTCTTTAAGAAAATCTTTGATGCGGTCAAAGCTGTTTAATTGATCAGATGAATTTTCACTGCCTAACGAAAAGTGATGGAACAATTTCTAAGCCAGCAGTAGCTTCTTTTAAAAAAGGCACGCTTATTCCTTCGTCTTCATTTATTTTTTCATCTTCACTCTCTTCCACAAATAAACCTTCTATGATTTCAGAGTGACTCAATGTTTGATAATAAAACTGAAAAGAATCTGTTTGCCCTAAAGTTTCGAAAATGTGTTTGCCTTAATCAGATTAGTGTATCCCAAATTCTTCTTAAACGAACGAGATAACATTATTTGAATATACATTTTGACAGGGATTGGAATTTAGTTTGTATCATCAGAAATTCATATTAAGCGAATTCGTCTTAATGAGGTTTGATTGTATAAAAAACAAAAACTATATTAAATAAGCGAACACCTCAGAAAACAACGAAATAAAAAGTCAGTGGGAAAAAAGTTCTTAAGATACTAATTTGTGCACATTTAATACTTGTCCCAATGAGATTGCTAACTGAAAACAAACTCAGGGAGGATGATTTTTTACAAAATTAAAATATCCCTTATGAAAATAGGATTGAAATAAATCCTATATCTAGGAATTGAAATCTAGCACTTTTACTGTTTGTAATCACAGAAAACTAACAAAAGGAATACGATTATTAATGATTATAAAACTCACTCTTTCAATATATGGTCAATTTGTCTTTTGCCGAAATCGAATTCCAAACATATCTGAATGAATGAGAGAGCATATTCGACATCTGAAATAAAAGTATACAAATTAATTTTAAAACAAATTACACGACCAATAAAAATTCTCAAATAGAAGAAACTATTTTCTTAAATTTCATGCTGCATGACATGTTTGAAGGCAAATACAACAAAGACATAATAATTTTAGAGTAATCAGTGAATTAGCTCATTTATGTGTCAATAAGCAATAAATCAGATGAGGTTAAAAAGTAATGATAAAAATATAATTGTTAAGCATAAATTTATTAAAACAGTGTTGTAAGTAATAGACATTTTATTAAATAAAAGTTGCTTTGTAAAATGGGATTATCTAGGATGAATTAAAATAAAAATCATCAGGCTTTGGCCCAAAATTAAATCAAGCAGGAAAATCACAGCAGACTGTTAAAAAGATATTTATACAGAAAACATAAATTAAATGTAAATATCTGATGCAATGAACCCGAATAAGAAAAAAGTTTGAAAGTGTTTTGTAGTAGAGTTCTAAATTTATAATTTTTTGATACAAATTAGACAACTCCTAGGAAATAAGCCATTTCCCAAAACACTCGAGGATGAGGAATAGTAGCTTTATTAGTATAAATTCTTAAAAGTAGCAAAATAAGTCTTCTCTTAAAGCTTATTTCAGCTGCCCCCAGCATCTACATCCCTGGTAGAGCCTTCAAAAAGCTGAATAAGTAGGAAGATACATTTGGCATAGCTTGGTGCTTTGTGAATAGTTAGCACTTAACAGAAGAGTATGCTGTTACTCCACATGCCTTGCTGAAGTGACCAGAATGTTTATACTAACCAAATGTTTCTGATATCATTGTAGTACAGTAGGCTAGTCATAAAATAACCTTTTTCAATGGTAATTAATTAATGTTGCACTAGAGCAACACAACTTTCTCCAACGATGAAAGCATAAGGGACGAATTCGCAGGGCTGCCACAGCCAAAGCACTTGTGTAATAGCATACATTTTTGAAAATTGTATCAAAGTCTTTTCTTAAACACCATTTCGGTAGCTCAGATACAAGATGAATCGGTTAAAACACTAAACTTGCTAAGCATGAAATAAATGATCTCACCAAGAAATTTAATTTAAAAATTACTTTATTAATAGTATTCATGACAATCTAACAACCACAGATTCCGATGTTTTCCTTTTATGGTTGTCACTGCTTGGTGCCAAAACTTTGAAATTGGTGTTCCTTGAAAAATCATCTCCCTAAAGTAAAATCCGAAAAATATTTTTCCCATCTGCTATTATTCAAAAAGAGATTAAATTTCCATTGGCCTTTATCGAATTTTCAGTCCCAAAATTTTGAAAATAGGAGCTTTAGAAACGATTTTGCTTAAAGGTACCCTTAGCTGCCAAGGTTGAAAAATAGAGCAAAAGTCACCTGTGGCAGTCCTTTATTTGCACACTTTAAATTTTGAAGTAGAGAAAGCAAAATCTTGAAATGCAGTTCACTAAATATTTTCGTTTTTTACACACATATCCATATAAATTAGTTAAAACAAAACAAGTTTGAATATAATAAAAATAAATTAATAATAAAGTTTAAACAATACAAAAATTACCATCAAAGGCTTCAACAGCATTGTCATAAACAACATTAGCAATCTGTCCATTTAAAACAGCATCATTTTCTTCTACATCATCCTCCTAGCAAGAATTTAATTTTTATTAAACACATTCTCACAAAAAATAATATTAATGTCATTTACAGAAGATAATATATATCTAAAAGTGTACCTTCAGGTTGTGAGGTTCGAGAATAGCTTTGCGTTTGCGTATCTGTAAAATAACACAAAAACTTCATTTAGTTTTGAATTTTTAGACTGAAAAAATAATTTGTACTATTTTCGTAACCCGAAATTCCTGAATTAAATCATATTACTTACCAAATCACTGTACATTAACTCCATTCGAAAATACTGAAATATAAAAATAAATACATTTAGATCACAAAATTGTTTAATTACTGAGAAAAGTTCTAAATTAAATGCAATTGTTGCATATGAAATAGTTCAACATGCAATTGAAATAAAATAAAAGAATCTATACAAATCAGTTTCAGCATGTGCAAGCAATCCATGAATAATTTGTATTACGTGCATGAAACTTCTACTTCCGTATTTGTAAACGGTATTTTAATAAGCATGTGCAAATTACGATATTGTGAATATATTTTTTATTATGCACATGCAAATGTAACCATGATATGGAATATGAATTAATATAAAAAATGAATTTGAGAAGTGAAAAAGAGTTGATGGTTGTTATTAGTAATTTTGTATCATCTTTAGTTTCCTTAATAAATGTTTAACATTTCTGTTGTTGCTAATCGTCATCGTATAGCTCCAACTAGACCAAATCCGCAAGTCCATTCACCCGCACAAAGTCATACACCAAAAGAGGTTCAGAAAACAGGTCGTCTCGGGACAACTCCAGGCATTCGAGAATGTGTGCTGGGGAGGCCTAGTCAGACTGGCAATTAAGGCAAACAGGACGAATCTTGCGACCACAGCAAAATGTGAGTCACCTCAGATGGCCACTGAAAAAGCGGGAGAGCGCTGTCTGAATAGGTCTGTCGCAATTGAGAGCAAGAGATCTTTCAAGGCGATTCCCATAATAGCAAGAGCATAATGGGGAAACGATCCATGCCTTATTATCATGATTTTTTCTAATAAAGTTCAAGAAACGTCAATGAGTGGGTATTGAACAATGGTTCATCGAAACCCTCATTCGCCAAATCATCCATAGTTTCCCCGAGATCCACATATGAAGGGATCCACTGTAGGTGCACCTCACAGAAGGATGAGACATGCTTCAGAGGCTCGTTAAGGACTGCTATGCCAGTTCTATCTCCTACACTGCGCCAATTAGATAGATGCTGGATAAAGCTACGT
This sequence comes from Meta bourneti, assembly GCA_933210815.1. NCBI lineage: Eukaryota > Metazoa > Arthropoda > Arachnida > Araneae > Tetragnathidae > Meta > Meta bourneti. Next base: position 89,560,284 of record OW119929.1, read on the forward strand.
GTCTGCCTGTGTTCGGAACAGACACAATGTAGTTAAGCCCTTCATCGATGGCTTTAACTCTTTTAATAAGCGTTAGTCTCCTTGTATGCAACCGAAAAGCTGATCTAAAACTATTTAATGCAATCGAACTGGTATTCTGATCATCCAAAAAGTGGATAGAGTGAGTTATCATCTCCAAGGTAAACTAGACTCAGATCACCTCGCAATGTTCCGATAACCAGGATGAGTAAAATATTAGATATTAATATAAAACTTGAAAATTTCAAACAATTTTCGGAAATATCTCAACATTATAAAAAAAATTGCTGATACCTCATCAAGTTTCACATAAAGTGAAAAGAATTTATACAGAAATTAAGAGACCCATTTCAAAAGCTTTACAAATACAGAAAACAAGATTTTGATATCAGGATGTGGCAGAGAAATTGTATTTAAATGGTTGATAGAATGCAACTGTTTATAAAATGCAAACTAGAAATTACAAAAAATTCAATCTTTTATTAAGATATCAATAAAATACAGAATATGCATTCGCCTTTCAATTAAAGAGTTCTGTATTAAAAGTTGCTTTGGTTTCAGAATGACATTAAGACGCAAATAAAAAATATATGTAGTATGAACAAACTTATAACAAACAAGATGCAATAAAGAGCAAAACCAAACCTCAGTTAAAAACTTAGTATGAAAGTCGAATACACACCTCCCGCCAAAGGATTCCAGAAAGTGGATTAATTAAAACGCCTCGTTGCAGCAATTTTCTAGCATTTTCTGGAGATCGATTCTCTTCCATTTCCCACTTGGCTGCCATTATCCATAGAGCTAAAAAGTAAATACAAATTAAAGCATTTAAATATCAATACAGGTTAGTAATACAACTAAACCCCAGATTCATATTCGGGGGAAACAGGGTTTGTATAATTTTCGTTTCGTAGAATTTTTCAAAATGCATGGTAAACATATACCATCCTAAATCTTTTGTTTAGCTCCAGTGAAGTCAACCATTGCAAACGGTCTCCAAAATTCTTTTTGAAAATGCTTTGCATATAGATCTTAAATAGGATATCTTTGAAATAATTTAAAAAACATTGAGAAACAAATCTTTGTTAATTGGAATATCATTTTAGAATATTCTTCAAGAGGAGAATAACTGATTTTTTTTAAGGCATAAAAATGCCATGCAATGTATTTTTTTAATCAATGGATAATGAATACTTAAATGATAAAATCATAAGTTTAAAAATGTAGTGCTTCTAAGGCTAACATTAGATACAAGGAAAAGAAGTAAACCTTTCATTTATTTCTGTTCTTTGCTCTTTTCAATAATTTTGTTTGAAGAGTGAATTATTTACTTTGACAATATGTGTAGTTATTTTTGAGTTCAAAAAGTTTGTTTTTAATATATCCCCACCACTAACTTTAATCTGTGCACTGCACAACTATATGCAGAAATACAGGAGTATGTGTTGCTTATCATACATCTAGACTTCATTGGCAGCAGCATTATCAGGAAAAATAAAAAACATTTCATGGTTTTCAATAAAACTAACAATTAGGAATAATTTCTATAAAACATTGCTTATTTATTTTGTGAATGACACATAAAATAAGCTTCATGTTCATTTCTGAAATCAATAGACTGCAATTTCCACAAATATGAGGTTTTAAATAGAAGTCTCCAAATTTTAATATTTAGAGAATATTTTCTTCTAACTATCAATGCATATGAAAACTTCATTGAAGAAAATATGTCATATTTACCAGGTGTTTTTGCATGCACTTTTAACATTTGAGTTTGCAGAGCACTTATTGAATCAAACCATTTCTGAAAAAGAAAGCAAATGAAATTAATCCTTACATAGGGTTTTAATATATACTACAGAAATTATACTTATTTCAATACTGGTGAAAAAAAGTTTTCCGAGCAGTCTATTATAACTTTAATACCAGTAAACAGATAATCTTAAAGCATATTTGAAACCTGTTACTTGCTGAAGTGTATTAATATTTTATTTATTATTATGCATGTAAGTAGAGTGCATACTTATGAAAGTCCCAAGTATCCTATTATTATATCAGTATAAGATTGAAAGATAATAAAGAAAAATGGAACTACCTCAACTCCATACTTTTGCATGCATTGAAGATCAAATGTTTTGCATGGGTAATGCATTTCCCCAAAACAAAATACTCTACATTCAATATTCTAAAATTTATAGTCACTCCTTCTCCATTGACTTGTGATTCGTGCATCTGCTAAGGATGATCGCTATTGGGTTTGATGGAGCAAGGGCCATATTTGGCCATGATGTGCCAAACACAAGACAAACATCAAGTGATGGACCATATACACACAAGAAAAGTTTTACTAACAGCACAAAAGAGACAAATACACCGAAGGAGGAATCAAACCCATAAACAACTCCACCCACAACTCGCAAATTGATAGTGCAGTGGGCATACAAACTGAGCCACGACTGCCGCAATCGCTATTGACGATGGTCTGGCATCAACCCCAGAAGGGAAAGATTTGAGAACACGTAATTTTGAACCACGGTCAGGTGATGTGGTCACACCTGAGCTGGCATCGCACACTCCAAACTTCCACACCACGCCAACGTGAGGACCAACCGGATGGTAAGTTCGAAATTTATTCCTACCAAAGACTTCAGTATACGCGGTGGTTGGTGCAAGTTAAATATGCCCTGGCCTCACATTGACTCCAATGCGACGTTAATTAACTACCCACCTATATCTCATGGCACAGATAAATTAAATTAAATTCTGGAGAACACCCAAATATATTATTTATTGAACCAGTCAGGTTACGAGGTCACACAACCTGAGCTAGCACCCCACTCTCCAAACTTCCACACCATGCCAATGTGAGGACATTGGAAGCCCTGACAGATTTAAGGTGCACCAGCCCTCTTTGTACATGACAGTCGTTGGTTGGATTCAAACTCACAACCCTCCAGTTGCTATCCTGTTACTCTTCCAACAGGGCTACCGCAGCCCCCAATCACTATTGGAAAGCTAGACCAAACGGTTCAATAGACATTTTCCAATCTGTGTAGAAATGTTTAATGTTCTTATTTCTTTGTCTTTTTTTATGTGAATATTTCTTTTAATTCGGTCTAGTATAAGGGGTCTCTACGAAAACTCGTGACCAAAAAGTGGCACGATTTGTCACATTTATACCTCATAAGCTGTTAATAATCTTACTATTTAAATTTTGCTGGATAGAGGGTTTACACCCATTTCTAAAATGATGTGTGGCAGTGAGGATTAGTGCCGGCATGTGAACACAGAAAAAGGCGATGCCGCATGGGGTTTAGGCAGTGTAACTTCGGATTGCGAAGAGATAGGACCTCGGAATAGGTGTCAATTTGAAAATAACAGGATCTAGGATACAATTTACCAATAACTGATAAAATAGAATTTGTACAGTTATCAGCCAATAAGTGTGCTGAGTTGAGGAATTTCATAATGTTGAAAAAATACGAACAGTAGTATGTATAGAAATATTATTATTGGAAAGAAAAATTCAAAGGAATCAGAAAAGCCCAAATTGACTAATGCTGAACAATGGTGATTACATTGAGAGCACATCAACACAGGTGCAAGTGCTTTGAGTGTGCCTCCGTCCGAACACATAGATATTGGCTTAGAATAACTTTGAAAGATTCTATCAAGAAAATTGCCCAACGTGATTCCAGATACTAATGTACCCGTTATGCTTATCGGAGATTTCAATGTCAATGTTACTCAAAACAAATTGCTTTAAGTCTATATGCATAACTTGAAGTACATTTGTGCAATGACCACTACTCTGGGTAGGTAGATATTTTAATTAACATCACACTGAAGCAACACAAAGGGCTATTGGCGATGGTCTGGGATCAAACTCATAGGGAAAGATCTAAGAACAAAGCATAATTTTGAACCATGGTCAGATGACGAGGCAATACCTGAGCTAGCACCCCATTCTCTGAACTTTAACACCATGCCAACGTGAGGACATTTGAGGCCATGACAGATTGAATGTGCACCAGCCTCCATGGTCTTTTTTTGGATTTAAACTCGCAACCCTCCAGTTGCTGATAAGTTACTCTTCCAACTGGGCTACCGCGGTCCCCTCTACTCTGGGCCACACTTGTATAGATCTAACATTTGTAAGAAATATCGATGAAAACAATATGCCACATGTATTTTACTTCTATTATAGGCCTCTGATAAATAAAATTATTTTTCACTTATAACTCCAAAACTTTATTCTTTTACATTTTACCCTTCCTCTAATATAAAGATTCAAGCCTTAAAAGATTGCAATTGTGTCTCCATACACAAACCATCTCAATTCTTTTGTATTTTGGCATCCTATCTTTGACCCACCATTGGTTGGTTGGATTTTATGGCACAAAGGTCATATTTGACCCAGCTACTTCAAATACAAGACCAATAAAGTCAAGTAAATTGACAGACACAAGGAACATTTTACTGACACAGAATAGAGAAACATACCATGGGAGGAATTGCTGCCTACAACTCGCAGGTTGCTAGCACAGTAGGCAAATCCAATGAGCCAGTTATTCTAACCCACCATTGGAAATTAAAATGTTTTCGACGTTACTAATTTATACCCACTCTTGCGATACAAAATATTACAAAAATGTATACTTTGGTAATTGATTAAAAGTATGTTAGGATACAATTTGAAATCGAGGACAACATCATGTCATTTTGAACCAAGGTCAGATGACGAGGTCACACAGGAGCTGGCACAGCACTCTCTAAACTTCCATACCACGCCAACGTGAGGACATACGAGGCCACAAAATTTTAACATGTACCATCCCCCTTTGCACATGACACTCTTTGGTTGGATTTGAACTCGCAACCCTCTGGTTGTTAATCTGTTACTCTTCCAACCGGGTTACCACGGCCCTACATGTTAGAGATGTTTGACGGCCAAACTACTTTGGTTAATACTAATCATATCTATAAGTCTTTTAGAAAACCACTCATTCTATTGAACATTAAGATTATAGGCATCCAGATAATAAACAATTAAATAGTGACTTAATTGGGAAACATAATTGATTGTTCTTCTTAAATTGTTCCAAGTAATGTAACCAAAATTATACTGTCAAGTAATGTAACAAACACAATGGACTTAAAACAAGTGAAAACAAAAGAAAATATTTCAACTGTACCATTTTTTTATTGAACTGGATCTGATCAAGCCACAGCTTTTCATCTTCCGAGTAACGTGATATAACAGCCTATAAACAGAAAAGATTGAGATTGAAGATAAAACACTATTTTTCTAATGTCTAATATTACCTCCTATTGCAATTTGTGATCTATACAACAGAGTTCGGATATACATAACAGATATCCTATATTATTGGGTTGATCCAAATTTCGTCCCGTTTTTGGCACTAGATGCCATTGCATAAAAAAAAAACTCGAAGTGTTATCTACTTCATAAGTGTAAGGTTTTGATGTTATTTGAAAGAGGGAATTTCAGCGAATTCTTAGGAAAACATTTGTTTATTAAATTTTGTTAAGCATTAAAAATGGCAGAAAATAAGGAGCATTTTCGACATATTATGCCTTTTCATTTCCGAAAAGGCAATAATGCTTTGCAGATTGAAAAGACATGTGTTGTGTAGGGTGAGGGCGTCGTTGACGATTCCATGTGCTGTAAGTGGTTCAGAAAGTTTCGTCATCTGGATCAGTTCTTTAGCCAGAAACCTTAGAACTTCTATGAGTACAAGTTTATGCAGCTAGCTGAGATGGAGAGAGGTCGTTGAACAGAAAGGCACATGTTATATTGATTCAATGTAATTTTTAGAAAATAAAAGTTTTCTTCAATTTTTGTCAAAAGAATGGGACGAACTTTTGCATCAACCCAATAGCACTAAACAATTAATAATAAATGATTGTAATGTTACCCTAAACAGTCTATTGATTCTTTTAGCAATTGAGTTATCAATTTCTGCTTTCTTTGATTCACACAACAGTCTCTGAAATAGAAAAAAAATTGTGAAAAATCAATCTTATAATCATAAGGTATAAAACCTCTTTCAAAACACAATACACGTAATTAAAAGACACTACTTGACATATACTAGTTGCGAGTAGGTATGCATTGCAAATTTTATTTAATCCATCTGAATCAACACATGAATAATTGCAGGGAAATTTGTTGTTTTGCTCATTAAAATTATGTCAGTTTGTGCATATGGAAAAATACACAAAACTATGAAATTAAAAACTTGTGTTCTTGAAAATATCGGGTAATCAATTTAAAACCTTAGCATAGTATGATTTACCTTCATGAATAAATTAACTTAAAAATAGGAGGACAACAGTTAATAACAAAAGAATGGACACTCTAGAGAACACAAAAACAGACTTTTAATTAGAATGAAACCAAGTTCGAGAAAATTTTAACTTAATTTAGGGAAATAAGTTCTTTTAATTTTTATTAATTTGATTGCACCTCCTAGTAACAGCATGTTCATCTTTTTTCGCATGATTTGGACTATACTTGGTCAAATTAATTTGACTATACAAAATGCCCTACAGGTAGGTAAAGTCACAGGAGTGCAAAGCCATGTAGAAATTTGCTATGGAATACATTTTGTTCCTCTAAATGTACAAAAAGCATAGAATTAAAGATTTCATTTTTAAGTGTACATACTTCTCTACGTCTTCCAACTAAATTCAAAAGATTCATTTCATACTGGAAAATAAAAAAAAAAGAATTCATATTTGAAATGTACTTTATCAATGCAGCAGAAAATTTTAAAGTTCAATGGATTTCAAAAGCTGTTTGAGTAAACAATTGTTTAATATAGAAATACAAAGGAATAAAGCAGATAAATAATCTATCAATCACATACACAACTACCAAGTCTTTTGCACAGCAATTGTTTAGAAACTTTAGATAGGTTACTTTAAATAATGAATAAAGTGAAAACTTGAATCAAAATCTACATGGAAATAAAACTATTTGAGCAAAACATGCACTTATGAATACTCTAAACATTCAAATTATTCAGCACACTTATGACCATATTCACAAGTCCCTAGTTAATTCATGGGTCAGTGGATTATCCATGAACCATATTCACAAACAGTGAATTAATTGATCCACTAATTAAAGTGATAAGATTGCTGTGATTGTCTCCTTTCTTGATAACATGCTATTGTTTTCATTTATTACAATGACCAATTTATTATCATGCATTTCATACTTACCAAATGCATATGGTAGAATTTATACCAAATTTTTATTTTAATAAATGTATACAGGATAGTTTTAATAACACATTTTAATCTGAGTTTGGAAACAGAACAGTTTTATGTAAAGGTATTTAATTCCAGATTGGATTTTTATGGGAATTTCAAGTTAAACAAGAAAGAATTACACTCAATCCCTTGACAAATCAATGTGATCCTGTTACTCACAGGCTCTTCAATATTGATGTGTTGGTGCGAAGTGAAGTAGCATACATTGTCATTTTTCTTTTATACACAATAAGACAACAAAAAGTTCAACAAAAGCATTTTCATTATTAATGAAGTTAAAAAAAATTAATTGCACAATTTTAACAAAATAGTTTGACAGCTTTGAGTAAGTTCAAATTAATTTTAACATACTTAAATAAAAAATTGTTATTGTGTATGTGTGTCAATATTGAGAAAAAAAATGTTTAAACTTAATTTCAGGGATAACTCAAGTTGAATATAGAAATAAATATAATATGGAACTTTCGATTCCGCAACGAACTTGCAACTGCCATGGTCATTGCAGCTGCTCGTTTACAAACCAACACTATTCTGAACTATTGATTCCTAGCAATTCCAAAATCTGATAAAATCAGCGAAGTTTTATGAGTAAATTTCATAAATTTGGTACCAATCTCAGCTACCATACCTAATACTTGAGAATTCTTAGTTTGAATACTGTAGTTTAGCACAAATGCAGTGTCAGTCATTTTGTTTCGTTGACTACCTGGTTCACTTTCCTTCACAAAAAGCTACTACTGATCATACGTTAAATCTCAACCAAGAGTTAGATCTGATTTCAGAAGATCAAAATTTAGCATAGAAACAAGGGGTTTAAACCTCTGATCAGGCACTGTGAATAAGGTTTCTTCAATAATCGGGGGATTTTAGTTGATACGTATTTTAACTCGGACTTGTGAATGAAAGTCTGAGTTAAACTACGTATCAACTAAAATCCCCCGATTATTGAAGAAATCTTATTCACAGTGCCTGATCAGAGGCAGGAAATTGTTGCATTTTCACAAGGAAGTTTAAATAGTAAACTGTACTAACTCAATTAATTGAGAATTTTACTGATTGAATAATTTGACCTGAAACTAATATGAATAAGAATGGTATTAAAATCTGTTGATTCAATCAATTAGACCCAAATCTAGTATGTAGTCATGACAGCATTAATTAAATATTGACAATATTGTAACATTATTGAAGGTAAAATTATCACAAGAAATGTAAGTTAATGAGTTTAACAGTTGGGACAAGAACCCTTTGTTAATTTTTAAAAACTAATATTTAGTACCATTTTGATTACATATATGACACCAGTTATGATGTACAAATTGGGCATTACAGAAATACACAAAGCTGGGTTTATGACTTTTTCATGATATTCAAGAAAGAAAAATGCATAAAATATTACCTCAATATACTTAAGGAAATTTTCTTTCTTCTTTAATTTCCGACGAAGTTTATATTCATGTGCTTTTCGCTTTTTAACTATCATCCTGAAAAATAAGATGAATGATAAAATATCTACAAATCTCATGTCAAGTATGAAAACTCGTAATATTACATTTTATAGCATAGTACATTTGTGTGGGCTGAAGATTCCCTGCTTTAATTGAATCGTATTTGCTTTTAAAAATAGACAATACTGAATCACATGATTTTTTATAGCTTTTAGTGAATGTGAAGCAACAATTGGCAAAATGTCATAGGGTTGAAACCTGAATACAGGCGATAAAAACGAAAAACCTTCAAAGCAGTGACTAAAGATTAAAAACTTAAGAAAAGATTGTCAATGTTCATTTCGATCGAGCTAGCCGTCCATCATCAGGGCAGAAGTCACAAGAAAATGAGAGTTCTAATGTTGTTCTAGGATAGTGTTGCCACAACTCACTTTTTTCAACTAGCCCCTCCGGGCCGTGTAAAGGCAGGGAAGCACTTACATCATTCACTAGTGTGTTTGACAACGTAAAAATAGATAAGGCTTCTCTAACATTTAAATCGAGAATAGATCTCAGAGGTTGGACCACTTTTGTTTGTTTGAAATCAAACTGGTGAGAAAAATTGCCAACAGTGTTGAGCGATCACAAGTGGACGTCTTGCTCCACCAAAATGGCCATTGATGGTCCTTTCTGTTTTTAATCTTTTAGTCGATGTTTTGAAGGTTTTCCATTTTTATTATCAATTTGACTAAGGCTTTCATTTGTTTATCTTCCATGAATACAAACTGATTAATTTCAATCCCTATACCCACTTTTTAATTGAAAAGAAAATATTTTTCTAACTATTTGAAATTATACAGCCTCAAGTTCACGGTTCTTATGAAAGTTGTATTTAACCATATGGGTAATCTTTTGCATTTTCTAAAATGAGCCAACTTTTAGTTCATTAAAAAAATGAGTGCAGCATTATTTTACAAGTATAGGATTATGCTAGATTTGGGCCGTATGGACCCAGTTTCAAAAAGATAAATTTCTAGCCAACTTATAAATATTATGCTAGCGATTTTTGATGACACTTAGCCATAGATGAGTATCAGACATTAGTTTTGAATGAAGGTGAAATGAAACATGAAATGTTCTTGTAAAAAAAGGCTTACATTTTTTAAGGACTTTCAGCAAATATTAAGGCTTTATAACAGGGTATGCTAATTTAAATCAAGTGATTTTTATTAAAAACCATTGTTTTAAATCAAAATTTTAAATTCCATTTTTCTTTTTGTAATGTTTAATATTGAACAAGATGCATGTTATTTTATTCAAATAAGCTAAGAACTTTGCTCGTACTGAGTTCACCCAAAATTATATTGAAAATCCTCCTCCCTTTGAAGACACTAACAGTATTTGCTGTGATTGGGATCATAATTACTAAACAAGTATTTTCATCTTGGGCCATTGACCAATAGGTCTCACTCACAAGTCATCAGTGTTGGTTTTGTTTTAAAAATTCCGTGTGACTATAAATCACACATGGTCAATTTTAAACCATTCACCATGTGTTGAGTGAAGATGCTCAAAATATATTCACTCAAATTATTAAAATTGTGGTAATTTGCTTTCTTTTTTAAGATGTTTTAGTTATTTATTTAGTATTGTAGTCTGTTCATAAAAAACATAAAGACTTACTCACAACGAAAGGATTTTCTTCAGTATCACAAGCATTCCAATTTTGCACATAAATCTTTACAATTAGCAATTTTAATAGTTTTATTTTGTTTTGTGTATTGTATTGGATGATTTTAATTTCAATTTATTGGGAAATTTTATGCATTGGCCCCTTAGAATTCTTTACGCTGCTAGAATAACTATTCAATATTTATGGAATTGAAATCTGGAATGTAAAAGTTAATTTCACTCATCTGATAATTGAGTATGTTGAGAAAAGATTATGGGTTGAGGCAGAAAGCTATTGAAATCAATAAATTTTTTATTGCAAGTTCAAACTTCCAGTGAATTGGCATATTCTGAGGGGACACTATTACACTTGTTTTATGCTATTCATAGAGAAAAGCTTCATTTTATGTTTTATATATAAACCCATTTTTGTGTGCTTTGAATATACCTATCAAATACTTGTCAATACAATGCTCAAAGAATTTGAATAGACATATTTGATTTCACATTTATTTATTTTCATGGTCTCATTTTTTACTGTTAACTTACAAAAAATAACAAATTTTTCACCAATAAGTTATTTTTGCAAGCTAAATACTAATGAAAAACAGGAATTTTTTCATGATGCAATCTCTTTTTATTTTATTTTCTATTGGGGACATGATATTTTTCTCAAAAGGAAGTCTTGAACCAATTAATTATTTTATATCAAAATAATTGAATTCAAAACATTTTATTCATATATGATAAATATATAATGCAAAAAAATTCTGAAACTTTTATGATTGAAAAATTCATAATATGGTATTGTTGGAATTCAGCAACCTTATTTATCTGGGTCCAAAAAATTCACGTCACTGCTTATGGGTTAAATTCAAAATAATCTAAATAGCTTGAGAACCAGATGGAAAAATATTGCTCATGCTTGGCATTTGTGGCACTGTTCAATTTACTCTATCATGTGATATACTTTGCTAATTTCTATGTCGCGTTTCAATCTTTCAAAAATTTACCCAGCTATATTTCCTAATACATTAATGTTTTACATAAAAATATTGTTTAAATAAATCAAAACTATCTACGAACTACTGCATTTGTGCGTCCCATGTCCAACAAATTTAAACTTGTACGGGCAAGGAATTAATTAAAATCATAAAAATCCGATTTATAAAAGTGATTTAAATCAAAATATGTTTTTGATTTTAAAAAATCATGATTTTTTCATATCCTGCTTTATAAGGTCCATTAAAAAGTAAAATGAAAAATCAGGCCTTCATATTTCTCAACACTAACAATTTTGTATTCAGTTACCTAGCGAGTAACTGAAGGGTATCCTAGTTTAATTCTTTAGAAATTTCCACCATGAAGAGTTTTCAATGATCAAAAATGTTCCGAAAATCAAAACCTAACTTAAATTTTTTGAGAATTTCCAATAGGTTCTGACAAGCAGCAGGACATTAAACGATATCACAATAGGTTCGAAAAGCGAATTTTCTAAAGTAATGGGCTGTAATCTAGGGTAAAATTGGTTATAAGAACAGTAACCAAACATATAAGTTTTATTGTATTTCTACTCTAAAAGGATCAGTACGATTAATTGCTTTCAGGCAATTTGCCAAACTAAACATTTCAGTCAATTTAGATTTAATTCATTTGTTAATTTTTTATTCCATTATTTAGCTGGTACACACATGTTAGTTATGTGCATGCTCTACTATGTGTATGAATTGACTTGAATTATTTGTTACATTAGTTATTAAACTTGGTAGAAAGAGTTTGCAGTTGACAAGTTAAGTATTGCAAAAGATAATTAAGCATAACTACAAAAGTTTTTTCTTGACAGCAAGCTTTACCTTATTTCAGATCTATTGAATAGACCAATTCTTTCCATTTCCTCCAATTCAGAAAGAGTATGCTCTAAGCGAAGATGCACCAACTCAGCCATGGTGATCTATACCAGTCTTTACCCTAACAAAATAAAATAAGAGCACAAAATTAATATACATTATTCATAAAATTCTAATATACGAAGTGAAATTTTATACTAATAATAATCAAGGTAAGACATTTATTAACCACACATTAATTGAATGCATGTTATAGCTCATATTCAACTGGAAAGAAGGCAGGAGCGACATTTTTGGTCCTAAAAGTAAATTAAAAGATTGGATATATTTCAATGGCATGGAGTCCTCTTGGGTTTGTTGATTTGGGGTTTTATGGCACAAGGGCCATATTTGGCCATGCTGTGCCAAATACAAGATATACAATACCAAATAGAAAAACACACAGAATGAAAGTTTAACTGATACAGGATAGAGAAATACACCCAGGGAGAAATGCATGAAAATGTTTGGATGAGGTTCTTCCAACCCATGTTTTCTAAAACCAAGGTATAATTACGATGTTTGATGATTAAAAGAACAGGAAATTAAAATGGTTTTATTTTAGATATTTTTTACATAGCTCTCTTGGATTAATTGGCTAAGAAACTTTAATCCTTTGAAGGGCACTATACTAAAAGTTTTTTTGAAGAGAAAGATGTTATATGGTGAAGATCGTTATGTATTTGCACAAACAAATAATTTGGCTGGTGGGTTTCTCTGCCCATCAAAAGCACTCTTAATAAATTTCGGAACAGCTGCAGTATAGACCCCTCAATCCATTTGGCGACATTTTTTAACAGACGTATTACAAAAAATGTACATAAGTTGAATACCGGTTTTATATTTAGGGCCGAACAATTTTTCTCAAATAAATATTTTGCTAAATAAAAGTGAAAGGGAGTTTGTCGGTTGTGGGTGGGAAGCGTGCTTTTAACATGCCTCCACGTTGTCTCAATTGTATTAGTGTGGCACTTAGTTTCAGGGTCTACAAAAGTAAGCGAATGGTTTACTGTTAAATGATTATACCCATTGCTTTCTAAATTATTTTTTGAACTTAAATACCCCTTCCAACAGTCTGAGTGAATTGTTGTTCCCTTCTCAACCCATTGCGTTAAAACGTCCACAAGCGTATCTGCTGACCTATTGTGAACTGCAACCAAAAACATTTTTCCTGATCCTCTTTCAATCCCCCCAAAAACCCACTGGCCTTCAACTCTCCTACCCCTATTATATTTACGTTTCCCAAATTTAGACTCATCGATTTCGACTACCTTACCTACCCCTCCTATTTTTTCTGATTGCGTTTCAACAAAATCAGAAATCACCTCGTTAACAAACTGCCGCCAATCGGCTAAGGTGTGGGATGCAAAAAAATACTCCTCCCCTATATCTTCCGTCTTTGTACCCCTTAAAATCTCATATGTCAAAAAAAAAAAGCTCCATCTTCAAATTACTCTTACGGAACCATGACCCGTGTCTAATAGATTTATAACTACGACAAGGCTTATCATCCCGACGATTTCGACAAATCCATGTGTAACCATCGCTAACAGCATTCCTAACTGAAAAAGTCATATCCCCGTTACATTTATCACATGAAACTTTAGATTTAATTAATCCCGTTTCCTTTAAAAAATTTAAAAAAAGCTCTTTATCTCGACACAACTCGTAACAAAAAAAACGATTAGCTACTCCCTCAGTCCCGTAAGTTAGCCTACCACAAGAAAAAGAAAACTTTAAATTACGAGCAAAATTCTCCTGAAACTTATCTACAATACTAAAAACGGAAGGCATCTTAAATAAAGAATTCTAGAAATAATAAAATAAAATAAACCGAAAAAGTTCAACCTGATGCAATATCCTAAAAAGAACAACCAATAAGTATTAGTATTGCAGATAAGTCTGAAACTAATCTACAATACTAAAAACAGAAGGCATCTTAAATAAGGAATTCTAGAAATAATAAAATAAAATAAACCGAAAAAGTACAACCTGATGCAATATCCTGAAGAAAATAGACCCGCTCTCCACTTCTATCCTGAAAAAAAAAGACCCGCTCTCCACCGTGTCCAAACTAAAAAGAACAACCAATGCTGGACAGAACTGGACGCCGGCAAGGTTGCCATAAAAACAGGTTAACCCTAACCAGGAGAAAATCCGAGAAAAAAATGGGTTACCATCACCCGGTATGAGTCGCTTATAACTACGCCAAAAGCCGCGCCAAGAGTCGTTGCCACCGCGCGCGGCAGAGACTACAGCTGTACCAGTGAGCTGTTTGAACAATCATAGCAAAAAGGCATCTTTTATATAGGGAAATATTTATTGTAGCTTATAAAGTATAGCAGTTGAAACAGTTTCAATTCGTAAAGGGAAAATTTGTTACAATAAATTTTTAATAACTGCAGAAATTATCTTATCTCTTTCAATAATTATTTATTTACTTTAAAAATAATTATTTTATTTATACATAAGAAGAAATTAAAATTGGAAGAAATATTAAAAAGAACACTTGCTTGACAATAAAAATACCACTTCTAATTTTGTAAACAGAGCTCGAAAAAAAAAACATAAAAATTAACAGAGTTTAGTTGTATGTCTTATTTCCACTAGAAAAAAAATAGAACAATATATTTTTCAACACTCTCCCTTATTGTCCATTTTTTTTTCACAAACAGGATTACTCCAATCCAATCTTTGCATTCAGGGTATTAAGCTTTGGCTTGTGTAGTGGTTTTGTGAGTCCATCTGCTAGTTGATTTTCAGTGCTAATCTTTGAAACTTCTATTTCTCCTTCCTGTACCTTTTCCTTGACAAAAAAGTGACGCACCTTTATGTGTTTGGTTCTCCTATGGAACTCCGGATTCTTTGCAAGTCTTATTGCTGCTTCATTGTCTATCCAAAGAATTGGTGTTCCTTCAACATCAGTCATTTCTTTTAACAATCTACTAAGCCAAACTAAATCCTTTGTTGCTTCACTTGCTGCAACTATTTCTGCTTCTGTTGTTGAGAGTGCAACTGAAGATTGTCTTTGGCTTGTCCACAATATTGCTCCACCTGCGTACAGGCAAACAATACCAGTTGTTGAACGTCCTGTTTTATCATCTCCAGCATAGTCGGCATCGCTAAATCCTTCTAAATGTCCTTGGTTAAAGTTGGATTTGTAAATGATACCTTTTTCTTGTGTCCCCTTTAAATATCTGAATATCCTCTTGATTTTTACAATATCTGCACTGGTAGGATTTTCAACACTTCTTGCTAAATAGTTAACGGAAAATGCTATATCTTGTCTCGATCCAGTTGCTAAATATAGTAGAGTTCCTATAGCTGATCTAAAGGGAAAATTCCCTTTTATATCAGTATTATCTTGAGAATTATCATAAGTAACTGGTGTTGAAACTGCTCTGCAATTTTCCATTCCAAAATCTTCCAACATTTTCTTAATATAACTAGATTGGGTGATCTTTATTGAACCATCATTTCTTTGTTCAATCTCAATGCCCAAAAAAAATGAAGCAGGTTTGAATGTAATCTTAAATTCTGTTTTCAATTCATTTATTTCATCTTGGTTTGTTGATGCAACTAAACCATCATCCACGTAGAGTGCAAGTATGGTCTTAAGATCATTTCTATTTCTGATAAATAAACAAGGATCAGATGCACTTCTAGTGAAACCGAGCTTGGCGAGAAAACTTCCAAATCTTTCATTCCAACATCTAGGAGCTTGCTTAAGTCCATATAAGCTACGGTTCAGCCTACACACCTTATTTGTTCCATCACTAAAGCCTTCAGGTTGAGACATATAGATTTCTTCAGAAAGTTCTCCATACAAAAAAGCTGTTGAAACATCAAATTGCATCAAGTGCATGTTTTCACTAGCTGCTACGCTAATTAAGGTACGGACAGTATTTTTATTTGTTACTGGACTAAATGTCTCTTCATAGTTAACTCCCTTACGTTGGGAAAAACCTTTTGCTACTAATCTTGCCTTGTATTTATCTACTGAGCCATCCGGGTTAGTTTTAAGTTTAAAAACCCATTTGCTTGCAATCGGCTTGAATCCAGGTGGTAAATCAACTACTTCCCAAGTTTGGTTTTCCTTTAGAGATTTTAATTCACTGTCCATAGCATGTAACCACTTATCTTTTTGTTTAGTCCTTATTGCTTCATCATAGGTTTCTGGTTCATCCATATTTTCCAATACTGAGTGCAAACTATAATCATCATATCTTGAAGGTTTCTTAATTCTAGATCTATCCCTAAGTTGTCTTTGATCTGCTGTGTCCTGCTGTTTTACTATTATCTTGTCAGTTTCCCTTTGTTCACTTAAATGATCTTCAGATTTATTTTCAATATCTTCATCTCTAGTTTCTTCTGATTCTACAGTCACTGGTAGTGGATTTGAAAACTCTTCCTTTTGGAATATTACATCTCGACATCGAAATAACGAATCATTTATTTCATCATAAATTCTGTAGCCATCATAGCCTATTAGAATTCCAGATCTTGCCTTTGGATCCATCTTGTTTCTCTTTTGATCAGGAATCCATCCACTACATGCAGTTCCAATCACTCGTAGATGCTTAAGTCTTGGTTTCTTGTCATACCATATTTCATAGGGTGACTTTCCATCAACAGAGGACTTCGCAGTTCTGTTTAGTATATATGTTGCTGTATTGATTAGCTCTGCCCAAAACTTTTGTGGAAAAATCTTTATGGAATACATGAGAGATCTAGCTGCTTCAACTATGGTTCTATTCTCCCGTTCGACACATCCATTTTGCTGTGGAGTATATGGTGTTGTAAACAGCTGTCTCACACCATATTTCTTTAGTAACATTCTCATTTGTTTATTATCAAATTCTCCACCATTGTCACTGCGGAATTCTTTGATCGGATGACCTTCAACTTTTGCTTCTTCAAGCACTTGATTTAACTTTTCCAGAGCTTCTGACTTTTCTTTGAGAAAGTGAACAAAGCGCATTCGAGAAAAATCATCTTTAAAGCAAACAAAGTAACGAAAGCCTGAATTTGATGGAACTTGAAATGGTCCACAAATATCTCCATGCAGTGTCTCTCCCTGCTTGGTTGCTCGTGGTCGGGTTCCAAATTTCTGACGATGCATTTTTCCTTTTATACATCCTGTACAATGTTGATGTTCATCTTTGATGTTTGTCCTTATGTTCAATTCTCTCTCAATAAAGATCACCCAATCTAGTTATATTAAGAAAATGTTGGAAGATTTTGGAATGGAAAATTGCAGAGCAGTTTCAACACCAGTTACTTATGATAATTCTCAAGATAATACTGATATAAAAGGGAATTTTCCCTTTAGATCAGCTATAGGAACTCTACTATATTTAGCAACTGGATCGAGACCAGATATAGCATTTTCCGTTAACTATTTAGCAAGAAGTGTTGAAAATCCTACCAGTGCAGATATTGTAAAAATCAAGAGGATATTCAGATATTTAAAGGGAACACAAGAAAAAGGTATCATTTACAAATCCAACTTTAACCAAGGACATTTAGAAGGATTTAGCGATGCCGACTATGCTGGAGATGATAAAACAGGACGTTCAACAACTGGTATTGTTTGCCTGTATGCAGGTGGAGCAATATTGTGGACAAGCCAAAGACAATCTTCAGTTGCACTCTCAACAACAGAAGCAGAGTGGCGCAGTGGAAGCGTGCTGGGCCCATAACCTGTTACAATAAATTTTTAATAACTGCAGAAATTATCTTATCTCTTTCAATAATTATTTATTTACTTTAAAAATAATTATTTTATTTATACATAAGAAGAAATTAAAATTGGAAGAAATATTAAAAAGAACACTTGCTTGACAATAAAAATACCACTTCTAATTTTGTAAACAGAGCTCGAAAAAAAAACATAAAAATTAACAGAGTTTAGTTGTATGTCTTATTTCCACTAGAAAAAAAATAGAACAATATATTTTTCAACAAAATTAACTAAGATAAATGCATAATTGAATTCTTCCAAGTTCTATTTTGAATTCCGTGTTTGAATTGGGGAATCTGGGTCCCGTTGACAATCTAATAGGCAATATCATCTCTTATGCCTAGTGCCAGTAAGACTAAGTGAAAACAAATTGCATGATCCAGAAATATAACGTCTCTAAGTTCTTTGCTCACGCATTTATTTGACATGCATGTTAAAAAGGAGAGGGATTGAAAGCACATTGAAAATTTCTGTTTCAAGAACTTAGTTGCTGTAAGCGATTGTTGGCCACTGTCTAGCGGTTATTATGCAAACACATAGTAATAACTAAAATTAGCTCTCAGGTTTTAGCATCTAAAATCTAAATTCCTTTATGTTTTCAGAAATCTTACGATTACTAGAGAACTAATAGAGGGGAAAACTTTGCATTCTATCATAACCATCTACATGTTTTGGACACTCTTAAGTTTCTGATATTTAACATAAATAGAACACATAATAGCAATAGCATAATAATTGAAAACATAAAATGTAATATTTTTACCACGATTCAATATAAAAACATGAAAAGATTGGATTCTGCGGCTTTTTATTTAACTACAGCATGTGGATCACAGCGGGAAAAACAAAATCATGTTGCCACTGACGTGCTAAATATTTACATTTAAAAATTACTTTGGTTCTTTGAATTAAAATTAATACAAGATTAAATGTAAATAAATTTATAGCTCAAGTGCTATTTTTCAGAGTATTTCTTTTTCAATAATAGAATTAATGCTTGAATGTAATTTATTTTAATGAAAATATTTTGGGTTTACTCAAAATCATATGACCAGGGAAAGTGAAACTGAACTTCAACTTCTCTACACTGGATTGCGTTGAGCCGTTTGATATGTAAATTAAATTTATAGTGTATATATTGTGTTGTCATTTCAATGTGTTTCCTGTGAAGAACAATATTAATTATTGTTTCTACAAAGCAAAGTTTCAAAAATTTCATAATTCCTAGCAGAAGTTACATATTATTACAGCACCCGCATCTGGGCAGATTGAACGTATGTCACAATAAAGCATTTTAATTACCTCTTTGGATGTTAATAGATTTAAAATTTTGTACTTTCTAAAATGGGGTTTTCAAAGTCGTTTCCAGTTTTTTTGTGAGCTAAATTTCTTGAGCAATTCCAAGATTGTTGCAACTGAAGTAAGCTGCCTTGCGAAAATCTATTGTCCTCTTATCACAATTATAAAATAAGTTTGCCGACGGGTAATTGATAAGAATCCCTATTTTTCTAAATTAATCTCTATTTCAACACTGGAATGAAAGGACACGAGTGATTAATCGACAACAGTTAATATTTCGGTGTAGTTTGTAACTCTTATGAAGCAGCTTCTTTTACTTCAATTATTTCATTTTTAACTACAAAACAGGAACTTTTATGTTATTTGAGAAGCATTTATACCTTTATGCAATTAATTTAAATACTGTCCAATAAATTTTAATTCCGAAATAAATAAGGACACCTTGTGTGTTTGTGTTTATGGTGTTGATAATGCAGAATAACCAATTTTAAGTCTTGTGTTTTGTGTAATACGAAGTCAATTTACACATGGATTTAAAAATTTAATGTAAAAGTATACTGCTCAACATGTATCTTCAATTCTTGAAAATGGATTTTATGTGCAACCATTAAAATAACTTTTTAATACTTTTGACTAAAACTAGTTAATCTAAACAAGAAAAATTCGACTTTATTTTTCTATTGTCCTGAATTAAGACTGAAGAATTTTTCTATATAAAATGTCTTCATGCTACATATGAAGCTCTATTGCTGTGTTGATAGTTGCATTGCTATGTTAAAATGACAAGAAGTAATTAAATTTGAGATAGTGGTAATATAAAGTTCTAGTGTAAAGAAAAATTGTTGCTGTCTAGTTGTATAAACTGTTTTTTAACAATATTTGTTTTAAAATTTGGTAGACCCTTTGTCATGTGTTTTTGAAGCTTTTGTGTTTTGTTTAGTTACATTCCTTGCACAAAAGTTAGCTTCATTGTATGTCATTCATACTTTATCATTTCCTTCCCAATGTGTTGAAGGCGTAGATAGTGACTGCTCTTGCTTGATTTTATCTTGCTTATCTTAACTCAATTCTACCCAGTGCCTTTGCATTAAAATCCCTCGCAGCTGTATTAGCCAAATTTAAATTACTTAACAAATATCTCTTCAAAAGGCTTCTCAAACTATCTTCTTTTTGTAGAGATTTTTGGTTACAGCTTCCAAATTTAAAGTCTTCTACTTAACACTAACTGAAGTATTGATCGACTAACATTTCTATCAGATATGGAGAGTACAGGTATGCGAAGTTCCAACATATTAAAAAAAATTTTATATATTGTTTACATCATATTTTCCCTTTTTTTAAAGTATTATGAATGTACTTAAAGTTTTCTTTGTAGCTATCTCTGATGTTTATGTGCTTTGATCTTCAATCAATTTGAAAATTTTCTTATGGAACGTTAATTTTAATTTATATTCCATAAAAGTCTCATTTTAAAGAATTATTTATTAGTGCCTAATGCATTTGGAAGTAAGCATAAATTACAGTTGAGATGTTATGTATGTAATATTTTCATCCAAAATCTTGACACCAAAAGTAATTTGTGTTCACGTAGTGATTAAAAATGATAATTATCTCCTTTTTTGCAGAAACATAACCATTTTCTCTTTGAAGTGTAAGTCAGTTGAATTTCATAGAATTTGATTTGTTCTTAAATATGTAATGGATTTTTTTGTATATTATAGAAATTTATGAAGAGTTTTATAAGAATATTGTTTCCAAGTTTTTTTGCGATGTACTGATAGAAAAACGTGGGCAGAGGTTGCAATAATGAATTATAAGATGGTCTTGTTCTTTAGATTATTCAATAGATTTTCTCTATTTACAAATGTATGATAGTCATGGATCAAATGTTATATTCAAGAAAAGAATTTAAACCATTTGGTGGTATTATCCATGGAAGATTTTCTAGACTCTTGAATTTATGATATATTAATGCTAGTTTTAAGATAACAAATTCAACTATGTATATAATTTCTTTATATAACGATTTTATTTTTGGGAATACACCAACTGCTATTGTTATTTCGGAATCCTAGTTGTGACTTAATGAATTATGGGGTTTGTACATGGAAAAAGAAAATTCTTTATTCAAAAGTTGTATCCTTGAAGGTTCAATTAAATCTTAAAACTATAAACGAAAATATTCAAAATGTTTTCTCTTTGAAAATAAGATATTGGTTAAAATGTTCACTTTTTGATCAAGATGTTAGTCTTTTACTTAGATTTAACATAACCTAATTACAGTAAGTACCTATCTGTATTGTAGGTTCATACAATAGTCACATTAATACTTGAGCTAGTATTTTTCGAAGTTACATAATATGAAACTTAACTATAATGTTAAAAGATAATTCAGAAATAATGTGTTCAACCCTAAACAAGATTTGCAATAAAGGCAGATGTATAAACAGGGATGGTTTGGATCACAATATTGCTCATGACAACCAAAGAACCTGATTTTGAAGTCATTAAAAATGATTTTCTAATTCCTGAATTTTGTCGATTTCTGTTTAATTTCTCCAGTTAAATTTACTATGTCTACCATAAGAACTACCTGTCATCAAGTCTGAGCGGTGGCAGTCATAATAGAAGTAGGGGTGACTCTCAGGTTAACTTATTTTTACTATTTTTTGTGAATATTGGTGAAAAGAGGTAGTTTACTGGGATGGATCTTCTCAGCGACAAGTGAAGATCTTAACCAATATATTTCCGATTTGTCATCAAGTGTGTCAATGTGATAAACTTGAAAACAGAAAAAGGGAACTGTCCATTTCTTTATCAACAGAAGGCAGATTTTGTGTCTGGGGTAGTGCTTGTGGTAGACAAACAATACCTATCTTACATAAACTTGTTTGGAAAGTCTTAATTTTTTTCTCTCTCAATCTTCATTTTTTGGATTCCTGTTAGACTGTCTTAAGCAATATATTAGTTGATGGTGGATCTTGTCTTAAAAAAATTCAAGCAGTTTCCAAAACAGTTTCATAGCTGCTCTAGTTTGAGTATACATGGCCCTAAACTCATGAAAAAATATGTAAAAAGTTCCTCTGAATGAGTAAACAAATTTGCAACATTCTCAAAATAGATTCAGAGTAATCTGTTAAAAGAAAAAATCTGTTAAATAAAAATATGCCAGTTAATTAATGTATAAGAAGATTGCCACTATTCAAGCAATGAAAATCTTATAGAGGTTTGCTACATAAATAATTCTTAAAAAGTGGCACAACACATGAACAAATTTTATAATATAAGCTGGCATAAACTCATTAATTACAAGTTTTCATTGTTTTTTGTTCTGAAAAAGGAAAATAGTCTTTAGAACCCTATCATTTATTTGCAAAAGAGGTAAAACTAGTCCGTTATCTAGGGAAGCCTTAGTGTTATTAATTATTTTGTACTAACATGTAATCACAGGATTACATAATTGATATACTACTGAGTAGAGAGACTGACATTGAACATGAAAGTTGTTTTAAACAATAATAGAAATTATATTGAAGGAAGCATGAGGGAGTATTGTAATCAATGAAAATTGCTATCAAAGTCGATATTTATTCATCCAGAAATGTGGGTTCTTAGTTTGACAGAATGTTTATACTTATTTAATCTTTGGAGATGAATATTGAGATGTTTTCAAAGGTGTAAGTTATAAGTGGGTAGACTCAAGAACATGGTACCATCGCCAAATAACGATAATTTTCTATAGTCAATTGACGATGATTTTTAAATATAGCAATCCATCACAGGCCTATGCAAATAGCCATTTGTCAATGAAAATTGCAGTTGCCAATTTGGCAATGGGACAGTATTGTGTTCTTGAGTTTTATCCTTTTGAATATGTAATCACGTTTTTATCAGCAGGCTAAGGAGTACTAAATTATTTTAAGCATGAAAATAAAAATATGTAATTCTGTTTGCAAAAAACTGGTTATAACCACCTGATGAAAAAATTGTTTATTTAAGTTTTAACATTGACTTTAGATTTATTAACGTCTTGATCTATATTTTTCAGATATGCCAACTTCAGGAACAATCAATGACTGCTTACCGGACATAGCTTTGTGCCCTTTGCTTGCATCCAGTGCCTCAGACAGCGCACACGAAAGTGAACCTCTGATAAACCGAATGGAATCGGAACCATGTTGCAGTATCAATTGTTTTCCAGAAGATCTCCAGTTTTCTTCCACCATTCGAGAGGCGGAACGTGCCATAATCCATGGGATAATCCCTGAACGCATTTACCAAGGCTCTAGTGGCAGTTATTTTGTCAAAAATATCAGTAGTGTGAAAATCGGAGTGTTCAAACCGAAAGACGAAGAACCTTACGGGCGACTGAATCCCAAATGGACCAAGTGGATGCACAAGGTTTGCTGTCCCTGCTGCTTTGGACGTAGTTGCCTCGTTCCAAACCAGGGTTACCTGTCGGAAGCTGGTGCTTCGTTGGTCGACCAGAAACTGCAACTGAACATAGTACCCAAAACCAAAGTCGTTCAACTAGCTAGTGAATCCTTTAATTATACTGCTCTCGACAGAGCTAAGTCAAGGACAAAAAGAAACATCATCGAAAAGTTTCCCAGATACCGTAGTCATTTCAATAGAATAGGACTGCCACCCAAAATGGGCTCTTTCCAGATGTTTGTTGATGGCTTCCTAGACGCTGAACAGTGGTTGAGAATATTTGACTCGGATCCCCTCCCAGAAAATCTGCAGAAGGAATTCCATTCCAAGTTTGAGCGTCTTGTCGTCTTGGATTATATAATTAGAAATACAGATCGAGGCAACGATAACTGGCTCATTAAATACGTAAAGCCAAGTGAATCCGTGGATGATAGCTCTAAATCTAAAGGCGAGATTAGTATAGCAGCTATTGATAATGGTTTAGCTTTTCCCTTCAAACATCCAGATTCTTGGAGAGCTTATCCTTTTCAATGGGCTTGGTTGCCGATGGCAAGAGTCCCCTTTTCATCCGAAACCAGAGATCTTGTGTTGCCTCAACTTTCTGACATGAATTTTGTTCAAGAGCTCTGTGATGACCTCTTTGAATTGTTCAAGATGGATAGAGGTTTCGACCGAAATATCTTTGAGAAGCAGATGTCTGTGTTGAGGGGTCAAATTTTGAATTTAACCCAAGCTTTGAAGGATGCAAAATCCCCTCTGCAGTTAGTGCAGATGCCAGCAGTTCTAATCCAACGCAGTAAAAGTAGGAATAAAGGACGTGGACGAGTTGGTAGTGATAATTTTACTCAAACTTTCCAAAGCAAATCTCCATTCTTCTCTTGGTGTTAAAATAAATATTTGCAGTTTTTTAATTGCTGTTATACAATTCACTTTGCTTTGATGTTTCCTGTGATTTTTTTCTCCTATACAAAAAGTATTGAATGCAGATGTCTTGCTTTTGTCACTGAATTGGAATTTATCTTACATTCCTGAAATATATGGTCGATCACAAAAATGTGATAATTTTTAACAGATCTATGAGTATAAATATTTTTTTTATGTATTTAAAATGTTAAACTTGTGTTAAAAAGCAAAAATAGTTGCAATTCAAAAGTTTTAACATAAATCAGTATGTTTATTTATATTTTTAATTTGTTTTTAGGAATCGAAGACAATAAACACTGCTTATGAGATTAAATGTTCCTGGAAAACTATTTTATAGTGCTTGTTAAAATAACAAAAAACATGCAAATTCATTTGTTGAACTGCAATATTTTTTGTAAATTAGTTTGTGCTTAGTCATTTTTGTCTGTAATTGAAACTTCATGTCATGTTGACTGCTGATAGAAATTAATGTTTTTCGATAGTATATAAAAGTTTCTTGTCGCCCGGTTTTTAAATAAAGCTATTTAAACCTGTATGTTTGAAATCTAATTTTGGACAGTTAAAGTCTTAACCTTTACACTACAGCGCTTTTATTCCGCTACACCTGCATATGGGACGACTGTTGTCCCGGCCGTAGTCAAAAGGTTAATGTCCGAATTCTACTGCATATATATTTAAAAAAGCAAATGGTAGCATTAGAAGAGAAATAATTTTTCCCAAAGAAAAAATTGAAAATTTAAATAAATTTACAAAAGGTAAATTATAAGTATTGTTGAAATATTGTCAGTTTACTAGAATGCAAAAGAATGGTAGTACATAATTGAAATTGGAACAATGTTGAACAATTTCTGCTTCTAATTAATTGGATTTTAAAATTCCATCTAATCTGAAATGTAGCTAACTGATTAGTTTAATTTTATGATTTTTCTAAAAATTCACTTTATTTATCTGAATATATAAATGCTCAAAATCTAGACAACACAGTTTAAAAAAACCCCAAAGATATGTACATTATTTACTAGTATACCAATGGTACTATAGAAAGCAGTTGATCAAAAAGCAGTCAACCCTATGGTTTCAATTTTTGAACAGGTGTGAGAGGTCTTTAGAAGGGCTACCACACGCAAAAACATAAATGCCGATCGGCATGTGTGGTTCCTCCCACCTACTCGTTATCATTACAATCTAAGTTTATTGTGGCACTAATCAATAAACTTAGAACCAGAATCCGCTCTAAAGACCCCAGTTGTGGAATCACTTTGTTTAAGTTGCCACCAGTCCCTAATTTAAATTAATACTCATCCAAAATCACTTGACTGCCAACTCGCGAGCACAGTATTGGCCTAGTAACCAGATTCATTTGTAAATAAACATCTAAGGTTTAAAAGGTACAAGAAATTAGTTGTAAATGGTAGAAAGCTAAAAATTCTTTGATTCTGCTATGAATACTGTATCTGGTATTTTAATATTTTTTTGTGATTTATCTTTAGCATTAACAAAATGTATTTGTGTAATATAAGTAAATGTTTTAATACCTTAAAACTTGTGCAATATTAAATTTTAGCACATACTTGAAGTTTAGGTTACACCAAATATTGCCAAACTGGTGTCAAAGAGCTGAGCATAATTTATAAAACTTAATGTAATTAGCAAAATGTAAATGTTATTTGAAAATGGGACAGACTGAAATCCATGTTTTAATCCAGTTTCATGCCCTCGCCTTGGAAAGCAATGTTGAGTAGGAACTGATTGTTGGAAAGATATCAAGCTGCTTCTTTGAAAGCTAGAATTGTAGGAATGATGAAATGAGTCATGTGAAATGTTTCCAGAGCACTGAATACACCACAATGCATAATCTCCTGACTGGAGAAACTAAACAAGATATTAGACAACAGCCAGAACAATGTTGCCAAGAGAACCAATCTAAGCATGATCAGTCTGCATTAACTCCAAGACGATGTCCACAAAGCTGGTTTAAGGAGCTCGCAGCTGTGCCGGAAAACTACTCAGGAGAGTGAACCAGCTGTTTGTCCTATTTTTATTTTATGCATGGGCATACATATGTAAGGGAAGTCGGGAAGTGGATTCTGAATCAGTGGAGAAATATTCTTTCAGTGATGCACAGATTCAGTTTGTACACTGATTCTAGTTGCACCACTATTTGTGTAAAACAACTTGTTACCATCTTTTTAATATGGGGCCAAATGTCCTCACGTTGGCGTGGTGTGGAAGTTTGGAGAGTGGGGTGCCAGCTCAGGTGTTGCCTCGTCATCTGACCGTGGTTCAAAATTACGTGGTGTTGTCCTCGGATCTTTCCCTTTGGGATTGATCCCGGACCGTCACCAATAGCCCATTGTGTTGCTCCAGTGTGACGTTAATTGAAATTCTCCCCCTCTCCCCCTTAATATGGGGCCCGCAATAACCCAGTTGGAAGAGTAGTGGATTAGCATCCAGAGGGTTACGAGTTTGAAACTTGGTCCAATCAAAGACCGTTATGTACACGAGGGCTGATGCACGTTAAATCCATCGTAACTTTAAATGTCCTTGCATTGGTGTGGTGTGGATGTTTGGAGAATGGAGTTGTTGACAGATGTAGACCTTGTCATCTGACCATCGTTCAAAATTATGAGGAGTTGCCCTTCAATCTTTCCCTTTGGCATGATTCCAGAACCTTCACCAATAACCCGTTGTGTTGCTCCAGTGTGACGTTAATTCAGCTACCCCCTTTTAATTTGGAGTTAGTATAGGCAGTAAATTAAGTTGATTGAGTGCAGTTCCACATCTTCAACATAATTGGTAAGAAGCGCAGACATGATATTTGAACTTGTTTGGTTGTTCACAGCTGCACTTTTTTATTTAAAACAATACACTTGTTTTACTGAGCCAGAAACTTAATTGTAAGAGTTCCTGCCTAGCAAAATGAAATGACTAGACTGCCATGTCTATAACAAACTAAACATTTATATTAAGTAAAATTATTTCAATAAAGACAAATTACTGATTGATTCCAGAATAATTTGCTTAAATTCTCATTAGTTTTTTATTGCAACTAATTGACAATGGCTCCTGTTATCAGGTTTTCATGACGGAAGTAAGAAATCCCCATTTATTGTTTCATTGTGCCATAAAACCCCAACAAACCAAACCAACTGAGCTAACCCTTCTAAGAACACTACATGAGGAAAAAATTGACTCTTAAGGGCTACAATCCAAAGACGCAGTTCATGAAAGTAATCACTTAATACAAATAGCTAAATATCAAAGATAAATTGGGCTTAAAATTATAAAATATTTTTTATTGTTCAAGAATCACCCTCTTGGAGGGTTTTTAATTCTATTAAATTCACGGGGCGGTGGTGGGGGTATTTCAATTAACGTCACACTGGAGCAACACAACGGGCTATTGGTGACGGTCCGGGATCAATCCCAAAGGGAAAGATCCGAGGACGACACCACGTAATTTTGAACCACGGTCAGATGACCAGGGCGTGATGGAAAAGTTCAGGTAGGTATTTTAATTAACGTCGCACTGGAGCAACACAACTGTCTATTGGCGACGGTGCGGGATCAAACCCGAAGGGAAATATCCGAGGACAATGTCACGTAATTTTGAACACTGTCAGATGACGTGGTCACACCTGAACTGGCATCCAACTCCCCAAACTTCCACATCACCCCAACGTGAGGACATTTGAGGCCACGACAAATTTAACGTGCACAAGTCCCGTGTACACGACGATCTCTGGCTGGACCGTTTCGAATTCGCAACTCCAATCCGTTACTCTTCTAAGTGGGTAACCGCCCCCACACACATTGGAGAAGCATGCGATAAAACATACAATAGCATGCGTTGTCCGTTTTTGTACAGGAAACGTGTAGGGCACGAAATAAATCTGGAAAGAGCGTGATGTTGCAAATCTTCTGGCTCCTTTTAATCTACAACTAGTCTTGTAACCCTATACGTTAACTTAAACTTGTTTATCAAATGATTAAGTGCTATTTTTATTTTCTGTTTATTTTAATATATCTTCAT
The DNA here is from genome assembly GCA_933210815.1 of Meta bourneti. Classification (NCBI taxonomy): domain Eukaryota; kingdom Metazoa; phylum Arthropoda; class Arachnida; order Araneae; family Tetragnathidae; genus Meta; species Meta bourneti. The sequence goes on from OW119929.1 coordinate 89,589,021, forward strand.
TTTGGTAGTTGAACTGCCTCGTAAGATCCATACGGAAAGCTCCAGTTTGCTTCGAAGACTGACTTCGTTTGCTTTTCTTCAATCACATTCTTTATTTGGCTGCCAGTATCAAAGTAGTTTAATTTTTATTTTTAGATAACAAGAAAAATATTTTATTATAGAACGGTAGGTAGGTAGTTGATTAAACTTCTCACTGGAGCAACACAACGGGCTAATGGCACTGGTTCAGGTAGATACTTAATTAACGTCGCACTGGAGCAACACAACGGGATATTGGCGACGTTCCGGGATCAGGTATTTGTCCAGGATCAATCCCGAAGGGAATGATCGAGGACAACACGTAATTTTGTAGCAATTCATGTTCCGATGCCCCTTTCATAGAACGGAACGGACGCATCAATTACGGATACCTTACTGAAAATCAGCGTACCTCCACATCATAATTTATATAAAATTTTATAATTAATTAAACATTTCTATAAGAAAGGGGGGTGGGGGGGGTGTTTCAATTAACGTCACACTGGAGCTACACAATGGGCTATTGGTGACGGTCCGGGATCAATCCCAAGGGGAAAGATCCGAGGACAACACCACGTAATCTATAAGAAAGAGAAGTTAAAGAGTGATGGGGGGATAAGCACTTGATTAATAGGAAGATAACAGACAAAGGGGATTGAATTTAATGTAATTGATACAATTAGGAGTTCAATTCATGTTCCAAGGGAACACATTCCGGTCCGAAAGAAAAGTTGCAAAACGCAAGAGCTGTGGAAATAAGGGGTTTAGAATGATCAATGTTTCGGAATTCAGACATTCTATAAATAACGATCACAATGCAAGTCTAAAGATTCATCTGATGCCATTTCATTTCAAAAAACATTTCGACAGAATCGACGTGTTTTAGTTTTGAGTGCTTGTTCAGCTTTCAGTTTTGACTACTGTCATTTCTTTTAAGCGAAATGGGTTGATTATGATATTTTGTGTGTCCCAATGCATAACACTAAGGAATTTGGCAATCCTTATTAAACTAAATGTCCGTGCGATGTAGTTGGTACAAGTAAATGGACTATAATTAAAACTTATTCGTTCACAACAAATCTTTAAGAGATGAGTGAAACAAAATTTTGCTTCTGATCAAATGCTGTCGCCCAATACATATCGGGAGTACCTTAAAATGTAGTTTATCGCCGTTTTGGCAACGTTTGATACTTAATCTAATTGACGGTGATCCAATCTAATATCACATATTGATTAGGAATTAATTTTTTGGAAATTTTATTTGCGAAGTGCTGAAATCGTATTCGAGAATCAAGTCAACTGACTTCATGTTACTAGCTCCTGGAACGTAGTAAGGTGAAAATCGTCTGCTTCGTGAGTGGTTGAGAAATTTCCTATTGTATCGAACGAGAATTGTCCTGGGCAATGATTTCTCGCCAACTGCTAGCTTGCCCATCTTGAATCTCCGAAGCATAGAGCCATTATTTTTAAAATTTCATTTGCCATTCGCAGAGCATGAATAAAGTGAAGCATACAGAAGAATACGGATAATAAATGAAATTTAAAAAAATTGTTCTATGCTTTGCCGATTCGAGATTGGCAAGCTAGCGGTTGGCGAAAAATCATTGCCCTGGATAATTCTCATTCGATACAATAGGAAATTTCTCAACCCCTCACTAAGCGAGACGATTTTCACTTTGCTGCGTTTCACGAACTAGTCTTCACCTTCAAAATACGTACAGAAAACACGTATCTCCGCATAAACACTATCTACACTCGTATTTAGTTTGACAAAAAAATGTCTCATATAACCAACCGACTGAGGAACGGTGTTCATAAAATCTATACATACGTATAAAGCAGAGTTGGCATCTGTCTGTCTGTTCTCGATACAAATCTACACCGTTTGACCAATCTACACCAAATTTGGTACACGTATTCTTTGGAACCCTGCGGGTAACGTAGGATACATATTAACCCCCGTTCTATTTGTCTTGGGTGTGCCGAGGGGTGAAACGTCCCGTCATCCTGGACAGAGCACTTGCTAGGGGGCGCTCTCTCCCGGTCTGGCTGTGCAGATGACGTCAGAGTTAACACCTTCAGAAGTCGCCTCTCAAGATGACCTTGGAGGGTTTTTTAAAAACTTAGAGGTATTTTGCAATCGCAGATGGGTGCGGTTGCGCTGAAAATCTCTCAGTATCATATCGTTTATGTATCCAGTCTGTAAATTCTTAAACTTTCTTTATTATTGGAATGTAAATTTTTATGATAATATAAGATTATTTTTATAGAAAATGGTCATTTTTTATCGTCGATATTGCACAGGGGGCCAAAGACAATTCGAAATTCTCATCGGAACAATGCGTATTTATACGATCAATGTCAAACCAATTCGCACTAAATTTGATACATTCATCCTGTAGAATTCTACGGGACACAGGCTATATATTAACTCTGTTCGATTTGTCTTGGGTCTGCAGGGGGCTAAAAACAATTCGAAATCTTTATAGGAATAATATTGAGTATATTGCGATATTATTCCTATGAAGATTTCGAATTGTTTTTACGATGAATTACCAACATTACAAAACGATTATATATTACGATGAATTATAAACAATTCAACCCGAGCAACGCCTGGTTATTCAGCTAGTAGTTTTATAAGAGGTGAGGAAGGAAAAAGTTTTTTACCCCTTTAAACCAAAACTTTCGAAACTAAAAATCTGCTGAAAATTGCTTCAAGTATTTCAAAAACTTTGGTAACATCTCATGCACACGCATTTTCGTGACTGCTTATATCACTAATCAGACATGAATAATGATTGTGACGTCTTCAGTCGGGAATTTTACTCTCGAAATAGTCTACATCGTGTAATAATAGTTTAAATATGAATGTTAGATTCCAACTAGAAATTCAAGAACAGAAAAACAAATATGTAGACAACTCCCTAGCGTGACACCACTGTCGTGGAACAAGAGTTATGCAATTAGAGATCATTTTTAATGTTGTTGAATAAAGTATCGAAATAGTTTCTGAAGGTTGTTATCACCATGGTGATCTTTGACTAGGTTTTTTTACTTACTGAGGGAAAAGAAGCGTTTTCTTTAAAAATTGGGCCAGTAGATCTTGTTCCTTCAGTTGTAGGCACACAGAGAACATAACGCAGTTCCAACGTCAAGGTTACAAGAACATATTTGTCTGAAGCGTATGGATCAGAATGGTATTAAGATTTCGAATTATATCGTTCAAATCGTTGCCGAAAAACTGTAAGTAGAGTTAGTGTTTAATGTGTATGTTTACTGCAAGTATTATTCAAAACTTTTGTTGTAATCTTACCCTCTTAGTGCAATATAGATTTTGATAAAAAATGTAATTTATTTGCATTTTTTATCAAAATATATTGCAAACGACAATAATCAATCATTATTTAATTTATCATTATTATGTGAGTATTTAACTTTATACCTCGAGTATTTTTATTTATACATCTGAAGCAATATAAGATAATTTGTGTTATATGTTTTAGTTCAAATTTGCACCTTAATACAAAAAATGCACATATAATTGAACTTAAAAATAAGTTGGTCTTAGGAAGAATCAAATTCCTATTTCTTATAAAACCCCAATTGTTTTTCATATATAAGAACTGCATTAAAAATATATCAATTTTTGAATAAGAAATATAAAAAATTGGAGAATTTTTTAAAGTAAATTATAGTATTCTAGAAGTATTTTTTTAAATCTAAATATATAGTTTTTCTCTTTCCTACAAATATAAAACTTTATAGTATTTTGTTTTAATTATGACACTCAACATCATCTGGTAAAATGGGTTTATGTTAATTATCGAAATGTTCTATTGTTATTAGGATTATATTCTTGATTACTGTGTGTACTTTTGTACACCTTTTCCATTTTTATTGAAACAACCTCTATAACTCATGTGTTTTTAGTCAAAGTTAAATCTTTTAAGTGATTTTATAAGATTATTAAAAAATTTTAACTAATACAGGTAAATCAGAAAAGTTTGTTCAATCTTTTAGTTTCACACATTTTTCATAGAATTATACAGTAAGTTCTAATCATACAAGAAATGTGAAACAGTCGCATTAAAAGACTATGTACGTATAATGGTAAGTATAATAGAGATACATAGCTATTACTGTATTACAGGAAATCTTTTATCAAAGACAAAGAAGTTACCTTCAAGTTTCATCCATGGCAAATGACATCCACCCTGAGTAAAATTAGAAAGGTACACAAATATTTTTCGAACCTTTCCAAGATAAGTCTGCTAAAAAAATTTCAGAAGCGATTTTAATTTTATTTTAGAGTAAAAACCTCTAAGCAGCTATGGAGTTTTAATTCAACAGCTGCCAACTTAGTTTAACCACGATTTCACAGTTAAAAAATTAAGTAATTCTATATTTCTCTAAAGATCTCAGATTATAAGTTATACAGGGAGGTCAATATTTTACCATTTAAAAATTTAATAACTTTTATTTAAAAAAGATTCATTTAGTTTTTATAAATTGAATACATTCTTTGGAATATTTTCTAGCAGTTCGGGAAATTAAATATCTTAAACGGCCGCCATTTTCATAATGACGATTGTATGCTCTCTGGGTGAGCATAATGGAACATCGATATTCTAAGTAAAATTAAATCATTTTGATATATGTATAAAATTATTAATATTTTGACACGTACAATTAAATTATTTTGCCCGGTCATTTATTTCTCCGTAGTAAATTACCAGCATCTGATTTTTAATAATCTCTCATAAAAAAATGAAAATCTTTTTTTATAGAAGCTTTAAATTTTCAAATGGTAAAGGTGGGCTTGTAGACCACCCTGTACATTTGAAATCATTATTAATTTATAAAAATTGTTGTTTTAAAAAAAATGTCAAATAATTTTAAAATAAATTCATTCTATAAAACAAATTAACTAGGTTTACGCTTAAAAATGGAAATAAGTCGAATTTTTCTAGCTTATTGTATTATTCTAATACCCCACCAACTCAGAAGTTTAATTTTGCAATGGAAATTTATTTATGTCCATTTGAATCAGAACCGTCGACTTTATTGAAAATATCTAATTTTTTGCTTAACCTATTCTTAAAAGGTTCTTTTAAGCAAACACTTTTCAATTTTAGAACATGACGTTTGCTTAGCATTTCAAATTTAGACAATTACTGATGTTACTGTTTAATTGTTAGTCTATTTTATTACAAGTAACTTTTAATTTGCAGTTGCATTATTTTTGTGTTTAGCTGGTATTACCTTGGATTCTCAATATTTTGAGGAGCACTGGATTTATGTACGAAAAGTTTTAAATGTATAGAGAAAGGTATTAGTGCCAAAATCGAAACACTCGACGCTTTTTTTGCAAAGAAATATAGAAAATTATACATTTATTTTGTGTTATAACATATGAAAAATTTGAAACTAAACATTTATTTCCCTTACAAAATTACAGTAAATGTTCGTATATACAGTCGCGGAAAAAAAACACGAACCACCCCCTTTATTTCGAGCACTATTCATAGTAGAGCAAATTCAAAGATATCATTCAATAGGGAATAACGTCCTCTACAAATTCAAATGCAAAAAGATTGCATTAGGGGCCGTCTTTATATCAAATTTTGTGCAAACAATAAAATTTCCAATGGAAACACCATGTTTTGATGCCTTAATCAGATTCAGCATCGTTAAATTAGTCTAACTATTAAATTTCATGACTCTACTATCTCTATATATCCGGAATTCAATGTTCAAGTTGCAGTCAATTTCAGAGATAATCTTCACATTGTAAGTCACTATTCGTAGATCGAGATTAATTGTAGTTATAGTTACCGGAATTTCGAATTTAAACACTATTTCAAACGTATTTGTCAACGCGTGCAAGCGATCCAAGAATTATTATCCGAGGTTTCTCAGACGTTTTTTAAACTTTTGGTTGCTCCCTAAAATCTCAATAATGAGGAAAATTTAATGTAACTCAAAAACTAACGATTGGAATGAGCTGAAATTTTACTCGGCCATATTTGAAGTCCTTCTAAATCGATTCCCATCAAAACATAGTAAGGTTGCAATTCATAATTTTTTCAATCATTAATTTTATAATTATTGCATACTAAATACTATTTTTAAAATAAAATATTAGGTGAATTTTGTTTGGGTTGTTTAACAGTAACATGGTACTGAATATCAGCGCTATAGAAATATTATTTAGGAAGATATCCATAAAAGTCTAAGAAATTGATTTAACATTAGGAGCTTCAATCTTTCTGTACTCATAACTTTGAAACGGTAAGACCTAATGACATGAAATTTGGTATCTGATGTTAAATTTTGATATAGATTCGAAATTGTGTGTCGAAATAGGGGTTTTCACTGGAAAATTTGAAGTTGGTGCTCAATTTAATATGAAGACGGCCCCTTATGTAAATTTTATGCATTCGAATTTATGGAAGACGTTAGTTCCTGTCAAACTCCATTTATGAATTTTCTCTACTGTTAAAATTGTTCGAATGAGGAGGGGTGGTTCATTTTTTTTCTCCGCGACTGTATACAGGTTGATTCTACGGTCATGGGACAACCTTAAGGGGGTGTTGAACACAACGAAACAAACACTTTTCCCCATGGAATATATGGTCGCAAGTGCGGCGGTTGGCCGCTAGAGAGCGCAGTCAAACGCTTATATAAAAGCCCATAGAATGTCTATTGGGTGAGTAAACTAATACGACAAACTACAGGGGGTGATAGAATCCAATGAAACAAACTTTTCACCATAGAATGTAGGTCGCTAGAGGGCGCTTTCCATTTCGGCACAAACACACAGTTCGACGCAAGTTGGAAAGAGGCATGAAATATGGAAACAACGCTGCAATGTCAAATAAATATCAATAACTGCTTGACAAAACGAAATATTACAATTAGATTTGCATAAATTAAAGATAAGTACAAGGAACAACTGGTAAGAAAGAAATGGCATGTACAAAACATGAGGAACTTTTCACATGGAAATGAAACGACATGTACAAACATCAGTCGGTAAGTACAACGCAAATACACAATTACAGAAGCTGCTCAAAATGTCGACATGATGCAGGTCTCGCATCGCCGACGTAACGCTTTCTAGCGGCCAACCGCTGCACTTGCGACCATACATTCTATGGGGAAAAGTGTTTGTTTCGTTGTGTTCTATCACCTCCTGAAGTTTGTCCCATGACCGTTGAATCACACTGTGTATGATTGCCATAACTTACAAGGAAAGGGTAACGCATTTTGCTATTTTAAGGGGACTTAAAGTGAAGAATTTTAGTTTTTATCTGTATATATATTCTATTGCCCTTTTTGTTGCAATTAAACAAGAGGCGTATCTGCACGAGAAGGATTTTCAGTGTAAATAAGCAAACCAGACGGTCTGTTGAGATTTTACTTCTGCTATCCAAATGCACTCGCATGATACATATCGGGGTTACCTTAAAGTTTATCACCGTTTTGGTGACATGTGGCATTTAATCTAATTGGTATTAAACCAATAAACTATCATATATCAATTCGGAACTTATTCTTTTGAATTTTTATTGATCAAGTGCTGAAATCGTATTCGGAAAATAAGTTAAGTGACGTCACGTTCAGAATAAGTACATGAAACACGATCGCTACAGAAACACTGCCGCCATCTACCCCCATTTAGCTTGACAGAAAATACCTCTCACAAAATTGACTTGTTTGTCACTCCTGAAATTCATTTAAATGGCGAATTTCTTGGTTAATATAAAAATGTCCAAGACATTTGCTGTAACAATCAATGATCTTGCCAAGATTCTATTTTAGCATGATTCTCACACATCGGGGGACTCATGAATGAATTTAATTGAATTTAATTTGAATTGTAATTGAAAATTAATCTTTTAGTTTTTAGGTAAAATCTTCAATTGTACTTCAATGTCATCATTTTGCTTTCAAATTAAACTTCTTATCGTTGGCTTGGAACAAAAACTACTTAACTGACATGTTTTCGGAGAAACTAAATGCTTATTTTTATAATGAGAAATACTTCATTATATTATGATCTGCTTCAAAAATATGTAACACTACCAAAATTTTTGTATTTTTTATTTTTTGGCTTACCAACTAATAATCTTTATACAGCTGCACAGTAAAAGGTAAATTTTGTCAGTTAATGAGTTTCTGGCCACGTCCATATTTTAATAAAACTTCAAGTATTTCTTTTGTTGAGCTATATCCGTAACTCAAATACATCTCCCTGTCAAGCAAAATTTACATATTATTAATGAGTAATAGGATTGAAGTAAGCCTGGCCATATTTGAAAACCTAACAAGTGTTTTAATTACGAAACTCTTCGTTTTTATTTATTCTTTCAACCTCTAGATCCTGAATACTGGACTGCATGAGCGATCGTTGCATCATTTATTGGACACCGGTGCAGCCAGAGAACTTTTGAATTTCTCAAATAAGGTAACTTGTTTAAAATTGTATTCGTCATCGGTTACCAAAGAGCAATTCATCATTATTTACCTTTTCTTTACAGAAAAGGGGTTCAGAAAAAGTACAGCAAGTCGCTGAATACCTTTATGCTTACTTGGGGTTACACGTCTGTCAAGTGAGTATTAACACTTATTAAGTGATCTGATGTAATTAAGTTGTATAAACTAGTGCTTAATACTTAAGTGACAACTGATCGCTGTTCTATGGTTCAATGGAATCTACCTATGTGATTTTGGTTTGAAGAATCCTACTATATAAAAGGCAAACTTGCGACGATGTTGATCACTTTTTATCCTCTCTATCATTGGTTAAAGTTAAATTTTAACACTTTTACAGAGAAATTGCTCAGGTACAGTAAATGAATATTAAATCTTGGTTGGGGGTAATGCTAGAGATAATAATTATGATAAAAGCAGAAAGCGAAAACGATATTTAGTATACAGAAACTTAGTGAAAACGCGCATGCGATAATATTTAATTAAATTATTAATAAATATGCAGTTCTTTACATCTGGCAACACCATAATATGCTTAATTTTTTAGTTCCATTTAGAATTATTGAGACGTAGCTTTCAGGTTGAGTTTAAATGAGCTATGGAGCTTTATTACTGAGTTTTTGTGAGATTACTACTGACAGATGTATTTTTGAGTTGAGATTTATTAATTGACTTACTATTCTGAATCATCTGATTTGTAAATAAATGTTCATGAACAATGAAGCATATCAAAGGTATGTTTCAATGTGCACTCATTTTTAACGATTATTCTGTAAAAGATAATAAGCACTTGAATTGCAATACGTGTTTTCTAGAGCCCGTTGTATTCTTATCTCAAAGGACTTTACAGCTAGTACTAACATATTTTATGCTATAAGTTACCCGAATTCCCTCAAAATTACCAAATTGTAATAAACTAGGAATTAAATTAATGCATTTACTTATATCTCAAATATTGAGTGGATAAACTTGATTGGATTGAATGGTAAAAAGTTTCCCCTTATAGTAATTCAATATTTAACTCGTATATTTGAAGAAAAGTAGTTATTTTTACAAAAAATATCCGACAATAGTGCACATAAGAATAAGTTTAGACCATCCTAATTTCGAACTTTTAAATGAGTTTTTTATTCTAAAGGAGGTATAGAATATATTCCGATTATAATTAATGACTACTGTGACATATATATCGGGAATTTTGTTTCTTTGGGAGATAGTTGCTATTGCGCACGAAGCATGATAGCATTATTTTAATATTTTTCAGCTGAATTCAAACAGCAAAGACACGTACAACTCTAAGCAATTAGAGAAAAGAAGTAAAAGTTATATACCAGGGTAAGATTTCGTTTTCTTGAAAGTATTACATTGTTAAAATTTCATTAAGCGAGGCAAAATGTCAAAGGACAAAACAAAATTTTATTTTGAATTAGGAAATGCGAAATAATTTAACTGTTTTCTACGTCAGTTTGTCAAAAAATATGAAACAGATTTTATATTTGTTTCAGTAAAATAATTTTAACCACACAAGATGTATTCAGTTTCAGTACTTATGTCATAAATATAAAATAAATGTTAAAAAATTAGAATAATTTCTCATTCTACTAAATATTGCAAAACTCGAAACTAAATATCGATTAAACTTCGTTGCTAAATACTACATTACAACAAGCATTCATAGAACTTTTTAATGAGTATTAAAATTTATTTATGCACCCGTAACTGTTCACAACCATTAACGCTTCCATTCCAAGACATTTTGTAAGCATTGTAAAATTGATCATCAATATTATTTTCAGACTGTTTTTGGTTAAGATCAATAAATTATACTCCAATTAAGCTTAAACAAAAAATTGAACGGTAGAGAGGTACTCGAATTTGCGTCCACTGGAGCAACCCCACGGGCTATTGGCCACTGTCCGTGATCAATCCCGAAGGGAAAGATACAAGGACTACACCTCGTAATTTTGAACCACTGTCAGATGACGAGGACAACACCTAAGCTGCCATCCCACTTTCCAAACTTCCACACCATGATAACGAGAGGACATTTAAGGCCATGGGGCCGTTGTGTCTCAGTGGGTATGCCCACTGCGCTAGCAACCTTCGAGTGGGCGCAGATTCGATTCCTGTCAGGTGCATTCCTCCCTGGGTGTATTTCTCTTTGTCAGTAAAACTTTCATTGTGTGTGTGTTTATTAGTTGATATTGCATGTCTTGTGTCTGGCGCAGCATGGCCAAATATAGCCCTTGCGCCATAAAACCCCAACAAACCATTTAAGGCAACGACAAAAGCACCAGCCCCACGTATACGACAGTCTTGATTAGATCGAGTTTCGAACTCGCAACATTCTGGTTTCTAATTCCCCAACTTTACCAAGTGGGCTACAGCACCCCCCAAAAATTGAAATGCGTTTAACTTCACACACGTAGCTATTGTTTGATAACTACATGTGTGTGAAGTAAAATTTAAAATTTTTTTGAGGAAATTGTGACTTGTTAAATCTAAAATCATCAATTTAGCTAAATAAATTGACCTACCGAGTTTCTTTGCTATAAAATATAAAAATGTAACATATCGCTTTTCTGATTCATGAACGATAAAAAGATGTTTGCTTGACGTCAAGTCAATCAATCCAATAGTTTTACAGAGAGCATGCCAACCTCGAGCGAAAAAGCTTTTCTGAGAAAAACGCGTATGGCTGTGGTAGCCCGGTTGGAAGAGGAGTGGATTAACAACCGGTGGGTTGCGAGTTCGAAACTAGATCCAATCAAAGACCATCGCAAACGTGGGGATGGTGCACGTTAAATCCGTCGTGGCCTCAAATGTCTTTACGTTGGTGTGGATATTTGGAGAGTGGAGTGCCAGCTCATGTGTGACTTCGTCATCTGACCGTGGTTCAAAATTACGAGGTGTCCTCGAATCTTTCCCTTTCGGATTGATCCCGGACCGTCACCAATAGCCCGTTGTGTTGCTCCAGTGTGACTTTAATTCAATTATCTACCTACCACCGAGAGAAAAGCGTTTTAAATTTCAGTACCTTTAACGGAAGCATATTAAATAATTGTAGTCTTTTCTGCTAATACAGTACTGTAGATACGTATGTGTGATAATCTTTTGATAACAAGCTTATGGCTGGGATAATTTTGAGAATTTCAACTTGAAATTTGGTATACATGTTCTTAAGATCCTAAATAGTAAATTTATGTAAAAAAATACAAAATCGATTCCTTTCGCCGAAAAAAAGAAAATCATACTTTAAATTTAAATCCCATTCTGATATGCCCGTTGTGTTGCTCCAGTGATACGTTAATTAAAATACATACAAAATATATGCATACCCATTCTTATAATTATCAAAATAATTTTTCCTTCAAAATATAATTTTTTCTTCCGAAAGCATGCATTTAAAATAAAAGAAAAAAATTAAAAAAGGTTTAGCTAGGATTATTCTCATGCGTTTTAAGTAGGGGTAAATAAGAACGTTCTTTTATTCCTAAATCAAAATAAATTAATTGAGTATTTCTAAGGTAAATCCATGTTCTGCATTTCACTAATCTATATTAACGATATCAAAAGCGCATGTGTTTCCTTAGATATAATTTCCCAGAAAAGTCACTCGAAGATTCCCGGGTATTTGAAATTAAAAAATTAGTTGAAGCAGTGGCTCAAGAACTGGCTTACCTGGTAAGAATCTCTCCAAAACATTTTAACCAAATCACATTTATTACTTGAATTCTAGTACCGATTTTTTTAATACCAGATTCTAATTTCATTTTTTAGTTGGCTGTAGATGATGACCACAATCATTCAACGCAGTACAGCTGGAAGATTTCAAAGTGAGATACAAAATTAAGAAGTTTATCTTTCAAAATACGATTTTTAAGTCTTCAACCTATCTACATTTTGCAGTTCATAAAATGTTATTCATGAATCTGAAATCCAAATTTGCATTAGAAATCTATTCCAATTCACCATTTTTAATCGTTTGGTTAACAAAATTTATTCTTCTAGAGTCAAATATTTGTTGGCATAAATAATGACTAATTTAAGTAACATGTCGCAATTGAATATTTTTATACAATAAGGTCTCTTACGTTGAAAAGTTAGGGATACGTTCCATAATTTTCTAAAACAGCTTAAAAAAGTTCATAAATATTTAGAAAAATCGGAATGCCAAAAAAATTTCTTTAAAAGAAATTTCTTAAAAGAAATTGATGTAAAACTTAAAATAAGTAAGTTTTAAACTTTATACATTTAATTTTATCGAATATGACGCATTTTTTTATCAGAAATATCGTTGCTATGTTCGGCACCGTTTACGAATTGCTAATGGTTTTCCAGAATAAGTGTCAATTTCATTCTAGTTCTGAGATTTTTTTCCTCTGACAATATAATCAGTGATTAAACTTTGCGATGATGATTTACTAATGTTACATACAGTTCGCGATATACAGACATGCAATTCTTCAGCTTGCAAATATTATTTTATATGAACTAGTCTCAAAATTGCATCATGTGTATTCTAATTTTTGTTTTAAATTGCTTCGTTCATAAAATTTGTTTCTAGTAATGTTGATAGGTAAACAAATGAATACCTATAATAATGTTGATAGGTAAACAAATGAATACCTATAATAATGTTGATAAGTAAACAAATGAATACCTAAGTCAAATTGACAATAAAAAATGCAAAACTTTAAAACAATGAATAATAAAGGTATAAAACTAAAGGTTTAGCATAAAGAGGATATACAACTTTACCTTTAGCTATTTTCAAGTAAGGAATAATCTAAGCAGTGAATCTAAGTTTATTTCTCTATTACACGTCTCAAAGGACATGTAATTGCGTATAACGTGTTTTAAAACTTATTTACAAACTTTAAGGGAATACAAATTAAAACTATAGTAACATAGGGATAAACAGATGAAAACAAAAGCCAAATTGATGGAAAAAATGTAGAACTTCAAAACATCTAATAAAGATAAAAAATCGTCAATGACTATTTCGGTGGAACAAGACGTTCTACCATCATTCTGGTAGAAATAAGTTACAAGAGCAAAAGGCGAGTTACCATATTTTGTTCTAGAATAGTGTCTTTTCACATTTTTCCTAGTCTTTTGGCAACTCAAATTTTTAACTGTTTTTCCAGCCTGTGTGTAAAGGCGGGGAAGCATCATAAATGAGATATAAAAGTAAAGGTAACATTTTTATGTGCCCAAGGATAGTATGACCAAAACTAGCAGTAACGTGACTCAAAGACTACTTTCGGCTGACGAGAGGAAACGAAAATTCATTATCTGATTGGTCCACGGGACGGGAGAAGACGCCCATCCATTGATTCATCATCTAATTGGTCCGCACGACATAGTAGTACATTTTGGCGATTTCATAATTTTTGTCACCACTCTATACATTCACATATCTACCCAGTTGTAAGATGTTAAATCGCCAAACGAGGCGATAAATGCCAAATCGGTCAAAATTTGTAAGGTTTCTTTGATGATCAACTCGTGAATAGATCTCGGAAATGAGGCCACTTTCACTTGTTTGAAATCCAACTGGTGAAAAAATTATCTTTCACTTTTAAGCGATAGCAGATTTGTTTATTTCCTTATTTTGGATACAACAGTATTATGAAATTTGTGTTGCGTTCAATCTTTATTGGTCGTTGGTTTGAAGTTTCGCATTTTTTACTCCTACTGTTCGTGGGGTTAAGTATATGTATAGTTAAGTAGAAAAGCTTTATAATAATCGAATGTTTAAAATATACGAGGCATTTCATAACAACCACGTTGTAGAACATAAAACGTAATACATGAAATGTTTTTAAGAAATATTTTGGAATTTGTCATAATAAAAATTCATTTTCACTCGATGTTTACAAAATTTTTTTTGATGTTTTGAAATTTAATCCATCTCTATTTTGTTACATTTGTAATTGAAGCATTTGAATTGGAAAGAATTTTGGATATTTATGATTCTATAGAATAAAATATTGAGAATAAGAACTGACATGGGCATTCTCGTGAATAATTAATGAAATTGAAAAATTAAAATTTCCTTTTCTTGGTCTCTAATTTCAAAAGTTGGTATACTATGAGTATTCTTTTCTTTATCCGAAGGTTTCATTTGGGAGTGATTAAGAAACAGAAGTTAGCTTGCTGTACTTCCCCTGACTGTTTAATAAACGCTAAGAAAAAGCTCTGCGATAAAAGACTAAAAGTGAGTACATTTATTTATTAAATTTTATGGACAGTATGAGAAAGAGGTTTAGTGTAAACAAGCAACTCAGACGGAAAGCGAATGTTTTATCGCTATCTACATGCTCTCGCATGACACATATCGGGGTTATCTTAAGATGTAGTTTATCACCAATTTGGCGACGTTTGGCGCTTAATTTAACTAGAGCTAACCAACTATCATATATCTGTACCTTAGTAGAAAAAGGGCCAATGTCCAAATTCGCTCATTTTGATTAATGTCCACAAATCGCTTCAATGTAATACAAGTTATAATAGAAAATAATGCCATCGTTTTGTCAAGGCATTATGAATGAATCTAAACATTGGAAAGTATTTTGTACGTTGCATTAAAAATAAAAATAATAAAAATTATTAAATCAACTTAACAAAAATGTGCAAAATTGTACCTTTTTCTCCCATGGTACAGATATAAATTCGGAATTCATTCCTTGATATTTTTATTGGCGAAGTGCTGAAATCGTATTCGAAAACAAGATAAGTGACGTCACGTTCAGAATATGCACAGGAAACTCGTTTCACAGCACCAGCACTACCGCTCCCTACATTTAGCTTGAGAGAAAAAGTTTTCATTGTTAGTATTTTAATGCAGAATGCCTAATCTGTTCCGATTTTATATACCGAACAAAATTTTATCAAAATATTAATAGCACTTTTAATTTCCTTTTTAAAAAAAAGGTGCATTTTAAGTGTCACAGAATAGTTTGTTCATAACATTTTAAGATATATGCAATATAAAATAAGTGTTTGTGAACAAGTTCAACACGAATAAAGTGTACAAATTGTTTTTCAAACAGCTTAAAATTAAGCCATCTGTCCATTACCATGCCATTTCTTAACCCATACGGCGGATGAGATTTTATGATTGTTCGTCATTTTTATTCACAAAGAATTACATCATATACTATTTGCTGTAATTAAAAAAGTGTTTGAAAGTTTAATATGGTAAAAAGATTAGATTATGTACTGCACTGGAGCAGCATGCTGCAAACATGCGATATGCGCATGCGCAGTCTGTACAGAAAACATGTCCGTACGCATGCGTATTTCAGTTAATTTAGTTGAACTAATGTTGGACCAATGTGTGGCTTGTTTCTAAGCCGTGGTGCAGACTGCTCATGATAAACCTTTACTTTGTCTTACTATCCCATATCTATTTGCTACAACATGTACAGAGTTCCTTCGTAATGGAATAAAATAATGATTCTTACAAAAAAATGGCTATCAACTCTTCCAAGACATCCTTATTTCGTGCCGTTCACGATGAGGAAAACGTCGATTATTATTTTTCTGGTCTATTTTGATTATAACTATCCGTGGAATGTAATTGGTACAAGTAAATGGTTGGTTTTGGGGGTTTTATGGCTCAAGGGCCATATTTACCTATGCTGTCCCAGACACAAGACATACAATATTAAGTAATAGACGTACACACAATGAAAGTTTTTACTGACATTATATTTAAAAACTACGAAAATAGTAAGAGTACTTTTTATGATAATTCGAAATCGGGGGGGGGGGGGGGTTACAGCCCGCAGACCGCGGGCAATATACACCCCTGGATAGCTAGTCACACGGCCCCACAAGATCACATACTTTTAATATGATATAACTTTAGGCCATTCTTTTATGACACGAAGGCCTATCTTTCCATTGAAAAATGTCCCTCAATTCACAATCACGCATTATTTATCTCAACGCTTTTTGTCAGTACGTAAATTTAGGAACAACTATTTCCAAGGATGAAGCACAAGAGTAAAATTAGATCAAAATTTTCTGACAAGCACCTCAAGAACTCATTGAGAATTACAACCACTTCCATCGAACCAGACATTGATGCATTAGTTTCACAAAAACACGGTCAAATATCTTACCACTTTTAAGTTTATGTTGTGTTGTCCACTTTTTTAATGTTTTAATAAAAAATATTAAAAAAAAAAGAAATTTGTTACCGACATACTACATTGACTATATTATATTTTATACGCGACCCAAGATAATTCATCTTCACTCAATGAGGCCCAGGCGACCCAAAAGGTTGGACACCCCTGTTCTAAACACTTCGAAAAAGAACCAATTAATGTTAAAATGACACCGTTTTTAGGGCCGCGGTAGCCCGGTTGGAAGAGTAACGGATTAGCAACCGGAGGGTTGCGAGTTCGAATCCAACCAAAGACCGGGGGCCGTCGTGGCTCAGTGGGTATGCCCACTACGTTAGAAAACCTTCGAGTTGTAGGTGGCGCAGGTTCGATTCCTGTCAGGTGCCTGGTGTGTATTTCTCTCTTCTGTGTCAGTAAAGCTTTCACTGTGTGTCTGTCTATTACTCGATATTGTATACCGTGTCTGGCGCAGCATGGCCAAATATGGCCCTTGCGCCATAAAACCCCAACCAACCAAAGACCGTCGTGTACAAAGGAGAGTGGTGCACGTTAAATCTGTCGAGGCCTCAAATGTCCTCACGTTGGTATGGTGTGGAAGTTTGGAAAGTGGAGTGCCAGGTCAGGTGTGACCTCGTCATGTGGCCCTGGTTCGAAATTACGAGGTGTTGTCCTCGAATCTTTCCCTTCGGGTTTGATCGCGGAAAATAGCCCGTTGTGATGCTCCAGTGCGACATTAATTAAAATACCTACCTACCGACACTGTTTTTATTCGCACTCTAAAAACTTTTACAAACACACAAAAAAATTATTGAATTACCCTCAATAAGTACATTAGTAATCCTTGAAGTAAGTATACATATTCAGGTTTAACAAGATAAATTTATTAATTTGATATTTCTTTTCCACGTGCTTAGCCCCTTCAGGGGTCACATCCTCTATAGGTGTGTGCAGGTTTCACGAACCCCATGTACCCTAGTGACCTATTCTTTTCACATGGGGTTTACTGCTTCTAGTAAACATGGGGGTTGCAACTTCAGGATGCTTAAGCTATCGTTTTCTACTTTCACCTCCCTTTACCTCTCTTTTCACAATTACTTGACGTTGTCTGTCTTGTGTTTGGAACAGCTTAGCCAAATATGGCCCCTTGCGTCATAAAACCCAACCAATCATTGGATTAGCCGCTTTACTTCTGTTACAAAAACGTTTTCATTCAGAAATAGTAGGCAAAATGGAGTAAGCGTTACTTGTAAAAAGCATTTTTATTAAACCATAAGATATTGTCTCCTTTATCTGCATTTTCATGTTTGAAAACGGTAATTGTTTGAAAATATGTTTGGCTTTGCATATTGTGTTAAAGATGACATTATTTCTCCTTTTTTGTAGGCTGGCAGGAAGGGCAAAAAGAGAGCATCTCCAGCCAAGAACTTTATCATTCAAAGTAAGACCTATTTAGAGATAGCCTGATTGTATGAATTCTGTCTTAGACCTCAATTTTTCTTGCTAATTCAATCTTCAAGATGCATTTTTGGAAACAGTTCCATCTCTCACACAACAGATTTACTTAGTTACAGCTCAAGTTTTAACTCGTCATCTGACCGTGGTTCAAAAGTACAAGATTTTATCCTTGCATCTTTCCCTTCGGGATTGATCCCGGACCGTCACTAATAGCACGTTTTGTTGTTCCAGTGAGACGTTAATTCAACTACCAACCATTTCTTATTTTAAATCTTCAGTTTGGCTTCAATTTCAATTGACCATTGGTCAATAACAATCGTAGATGTGGCCGCGTGGGAAAATTCTTTCTTCATATCGATCTTTCAAGTGAACTTTTTTACAAAAGTGACGACTTCTTATTTGTTCGAAATTCTGCAACTAATTTCCACTGAGTCAAATACACTGTCGTACAAAACATAAGGGACGGTTAGATTTTCAGCTGCTACTTTGCCATGAAGTACCCTTGTATGTAGGTAGTAGAGTTTACGTCGCACGGAGCAACACAACGGTCTATTGACGACGTCCGGGATGATTCCCGAGGGAAAAGTGACCTAGATGTGGGTTGGTTGATTTTTCGGGGTTTTGCGGCACAAGGGCCATATTTGACCACCTGAATGTGGGAAAGTGATTAAGAAGGCACGTCGAGAGTTACGAAACCTATGAGTAAAGACAAAACGATAACAAGAACAGAGGAGAACAGTAAAAAAAGGTCTTTGAACTGAAGTTGTGACGCTGCAATGGGTGCGATGTGACAGAAGGGTAACTGAAAATTTAATAAAGGTACGAGGCTTCCCCTTGTAGGCTGTATGACCCCCTCTAACACTGATACAGGTTTTCCACCGCGTTTTCATACAGAGGATGAGGTTGCGGTTATGCGACAACAGAACCCCTTCTTATGTTAGAGCCTCTGACGTCACGATTCCAAAATTTGTATGAATTTGCATCAGATGCATCAGCTTTCTTATGAACATCCACGGTAATGCAAATAGCCACAGGCAGTTTCGTTTAAATTTGAGGTGAGTAGTTGAATTAACGTCGCACTTTAGCTACACAATGGGATATTGGCGATGGTTCGTGATCAATTCCGAAGGGAAAGATCCGAGGACAACACCGTAACACCGAGGATATTTCGTAATTTTGAACCACCCTCAGATGACAAGGTCATATCTGAACTGGTAATCTGAAAATTTCCACACCACACCTACGTGAGGACATTTGAGGTCATGAACAAATATAACATACACCAATCCGCACGTACACGACAGTCTTTGGTTGGATCGAGCTTCGAACTCGCAACCCTTCGGTTACTAATCCGCTACTCTTCCAACCGGGCTACCACGACCCCATTAAATTCGAGGTTGTAACTTTTAAAAGTAATGATGTTCCTCAAGTTTTACTCGTCAGTGTATAACTATATGTATTCACTGAGAATTGTTTACTGACATTTCCTCCTTTACTCTTCATTCAGATATACAAAGATACCGAACACCAGGTTATTCACCAAGGGCGAACATCCCTCCAAAAGTCACGGAGCAAAAGATTTTCATAGCCGACAAGACGATTCAACCGAAACAAGTGAGACCGAAAATAACAGTGGAAACGGCCACCCAGACTCTATCTTGGAAGAGAAACATACCTTCCATCAGCAATTCATACCAAGAGACACCAAATGTCATGTCCGAGGAAGAGGAAACAGAAACTTCAGATTCCGAAGACGATTTTTATTGCAAAAGTGATACTCTAAACGACGCAAGCATGATAACGGAAGAAATTGCATCAGATTATCTGGTGGCCAAGCCAGCAAGCTCCCACACCAAATCCGAAACTTATCGTTCGAAAGAGATCGAACTGACACAAAATGGGTCTAGTGGTAGGAGCGAAAAAACAGATAGTCCCAATGGAAAACACTCGGCATCAAGATCTTTATCTCAAAGTGAAATGAGATCAACTTTAGACACTAAACAATCTTCGGGAAAGCAGAAGGTTGCTACTGTTAGGAGACAGTCACGTGTGGCCAGTCAACTGAGTGTCGAAACTCGTGTCACCAACAGTCTTAAGGTTAGCTCCCATTCGAAACACAGCAGAACAGCAAAAACTTCCATGTCGCTGAACGGAGGATGTGCTGTAAAACACGATACTAATGATGGACCATTTCCCAAAGATAACTCCATGTCCACTGTAGGACTTGAAGTCGAAAATCCTACAGAGGGTTCAATGGAGAACCATGTATCTGACAAGAAATCGAATGTGGATCTTAGTGGTTCTGAAAGACAAAAGGATGATTCGAATAAATTACCTCAGGATGAGAATGGAAATGCAGAAAAAACAGCTCCGGAAGACGTTTTGGAAGATGCCATTTCCGAAGCTAAAGACGGCACTGGAATCGAGGAAGTAAACGAAACAGAAAACCTCACGGAGGAAAATGGCGAAACAGAAGATAAAGGAGAATCATCGATGGATTTGCTTCAAGAAGTCCCACGACACATATCAAGCAGTGACAACGAGACGACATATTTGCCAGTTGTTTCAGTCTCTTCTGCAAGTGGTTCAGTAGAGGAAGAAAATAGCGATGCGTCCAGCAGTGCTAAAGAGAACGATGACGTATCCCCCGAGTTCAGCAGCCATTGGACAGAAGAATATTCATCCACGGAAGTTTCAGAGTCGGAATTGGTGGATGAAAGTTTTCGGGAGAGGTTTATAGCCTATAAGAGTTCGTTGTTGGATGAAGACGATGGAGTTGCAGCATCGAGCGAGGACGAGACATTCAACGACAGCTCAAAGGAAAACTCAGAGGTAAAATTCGTATTTATATTTCGGTTGATGTTTTTGAATAAACTCAAATGACATTAACTCAGTTTAATTTATCATGGGGGGGGGTATTTCAATTAACGTCACACTGGAGCAACACAATGGGCTATTGGTGACGGTCCGGGATCAATCCCAAAGGGAAAGATCCGAGGACAACACCACGTAATTTTGAACCACGGTCAGATGACGGTTAATTTATCATGGAAGTAGTAAGAGTTAAATGTTTCTTGTTTGAGTAGGAATACAGTATTAAAGAATTGTTCAACTTGTTAAGTTCATTGCAGTTAAACTTTAGGTAGGTAGGTAGTTGAATTAACGACGCTCTGAAGCAACACAACGGGTCATTGGAGACGGTCCGGGATCAATCCCGAAGAGAAAGATCAGAGGACATTACCTCGTCATTTTGAACAACGGTCAGATGACGGGGTTGCACCTGAGCTGGCACCCCACACCAACGTGAGGATATTTGAGACCACGACAGATTTAACATGCACCAGCCCCCCTTACACGACGGTCTTTGGTTGGATCGAGTTTCGAACTCGTGACTCTCCGGTTGCCAATCCGCTACTCTTACAACCTGTCTACCGCTGTCCTGTTGAACTTTAGGTTTAATATCGATTTGAATTTGCCCAAAGACTAAAACGTTTGATCCTCAGGT
The DNA here is from genome assembly GCA_933210815.1 of Meta bourneti. Taxonomy (NCBI): domain Eukaryota; kingdom Metazoa; phylum Arthropoda; class Arachnida; order Araneae; family Tetragnathidae; genus Meta; species Meta bourneti. Next base: position 89,610,639 of record OW119929.1, read on the forward strand.
TGAATCAGTTTATTTTGGAGTGAAGTAATTAGGAAAATTAATTATCCATCTGTAGGAAAATGTTAGTATTATTTTATGGGGCATATGCAGGGATTGGGCAAAATAATTTGAACACCACTAGTTTCATGCATCTTATTTAAGCTATTGCTGACACATGAGCTATGAACAGTAACACCCCCATTTATTATCAGTCATAGCTTACATCGATGTCGATAAATCTTAGTATTCTACTGTTCAAAGATTTCCCTTTTCTTTGTTTTTGATGTGTCAGACCTATCGGACTCCCAAAGAGGCCTGTTGAGGTAACCCGGTTGGAAGAGTTGCGGATTAGCAACCAGGGGATTGCTAGTTCGAAACTCGATCCAACCAAAGACCGTCGTGTACACGTAGGCTGGTCCACGTTAAATCTGTCGAGCCCTCAAATGTCTTCACGTTGGCGTGAAAATTTGGAGAGTAGTGCCAGCTCAGGAGTTGACCGCATCATCTGACCGTGACTCAAAATTACGAGATGTTATCCTCGGCTCTATCCCCTCGGGATTGATCCCGGACAGTTGCCAGTATAGTACCGTTGCCTACCGGGGATATTCACGTCAAAAATTTTGTTACGTCACTTCCAGTTCGTTGAAATTTCAGCGCTATAAATACCAATCAAATTATCCCTTTAGCGTCCCTGATTGTGCCGGTATCTGAGAATCAATTGAGACACACGTGCGAAAATAAAACACCAGAGGGATATCTACACTATTAACGTGTGATAGTTTGTCTGTTGGAAATCTATCTTCGTCTCAACCATAGCACGTAGAGATCTGAGAGAGGTGTCAAAATACGCAGAATAAATTGGGAAAGTTATTCCGCTCCTTTAAAATTTTCAAAAATTTAAATTTTAACATAAAATGTTGAAAAAAGTACCTGATTGGACAGAGTGCCGTGACGTCACTGGCTGATTCCGTAACGCTTCCTTAGCGGTTTTTGCCCCAACTTTTTTATTATGTTTTTTTTTTTGTCAGACTTGACTTAAATATTCGTGTTAAATTCGAGGAAAAAAACGTAGGAAATGTTCAAAATTCAATATACAGTACTTTTTCGTGTCTTACATTTTACTGCTTTAAATAAACATTTAATACACTACTTTTTCGAGCCTTATATTTTACTTCTTTAAATAAGCATTATTTTTATAATTATTTCACATCCAATACAGCAAACCTGTACAACTCAACTCTTAAATCCACTGTAATTTGGAATTTCAAATTGTTTACTGTTGCCTTTTTTATAGCGATTGTTTTTTGCGTTGTAATTACTCTTTTTTTTTTAACGACAATGCCAAAAAGAAAACGTTCCATAACAAGCAATTCAGCTAAATATATACTACGTGAAAGACGTCACAATGAATCTAAGGAGCAAGCTACCAATAGAAGACTGAAACTGGGAAATTTACATGAAGACTTGCAATGAGACGGCGAAAAATCTAATATGTCGTTTACTAACAATCAGTTATCCCGTGTCACATTAAACCATAAAACTTTTAAATCCAAATAATAATAATGATCAATTTATAGAATTATATAACAGTGAATCTATAAGAAGGCATGTAAAAAATCCTAGAGGGAGGTATTTACTAACACGTTGTCCTCCGCAACGCGGGGTCATACAGCTATGCAGACCGTAATGTGTGCGTTAAATTATTACTTGTAGGTACATATCTACGGAATGCCACGTCCATGTCCAATCGAAGATAGAAATTTTCTTTCTTACTCATCTAAGAAGCAGAATCAGTAGTTTCGAATAACCGTCTTTTATGCTCATTAGTATTTTAAATATTATAATATCTGTTAAACTTTACGTTACGTAATGGAAGCTATGCTGTGACTTTTTCTATTCTGTTCTGTTTTGACCAATTTCAGGTTGGTCGGGTTTCATATCGTCGGGCGCAAGGGCCATATTTGGCCAAGTTGCGCCAAACACAGACAACGTCAATTAATAGACATACGCACTCAAGGAAAGTTTTACTGACACAAAAATGAGAAATACACCCAGGGAGGAATCGAACTTGCGCCACCTACAACTCACATGTTGCTAGCGCAGAGGGTATACCCACTGAGCCACGGCAGAACCGACCTTTTCTATTCAACATTTTATATGAAATTAAAATTTAATTTAGATTTCTTATTTTAGTATCTGATGTTCTAAAATTAAACTTTTGATATAATACACGTGTGATTGTATGTAATCCAGTCATTTAAAAACATCGCAAGTCAAGTATTATGAAATGAGATATACTATTTTTGAATTGAAAGATTCAATTGATGGAATTTTACTGAAACAAACATCACAAATGGTCATAGTTAAAAAATATAAAACACTTTCCAATTTTTAAATGAAAAAAGATTGATAAATTTGTCCCAATTCAAAGTGCCAAATATTTAATAGGGACTGTTAAGCAGCAATTTCAATAATTAAAATGTTTATCAATTGTTTCTCTACAGACAGCAATTGTTTCCAATGGAACGACCGCAACACATGACAACGAATTGCTAGAAACTGTCGACGTGGGCGATATCGATAAATTCAGAGAACTTCTGAAATCTGATGAAAACATTCTGATGTAAGTGACAATTTTGTTTTTGATATGAATTAAAATCACTATTTTATCTTGCAATCTTAAAATCTCCATAATCAGAAAACAGATTTTGTGTGCACATTTTACAATATCCGTTTTAAAAAGTCAAGCGTAAAAAAACCGAAAGTTTGGATGAGAAGGAATTGAAACCAGCTGAGTTACATTTTAAATTGTTTTATTATGATGTACATTTAACTGATCGGGGATCATAACCTTATAGGGTTATGTACATTGAACTGGTTAGAGATTATCATCTTATAGGGTTATGTTATGATGTACATTTATCGGCCTAAGGATTGCAACAGTACAAGATTACGTTGTGATAGTGATCCTTAAAATGAGAATTAATGACACATTAATATTTAAGTGAGGATTTTTATTACAAAAATTAGTAAGGTAAGGTAATTGAATCAATGTCGCAATGGGGGGAGCAACACAATGGGATATTGGCGACAGTTCGGGATCTATCTTGAAGGGAAATATCCGAGGACAACTCTAATTTTAAACCACGGTCAGATAACGAGGTCACACATGAGCTGGCACCCTATTCTACAAACTTCCACACCACGCCAATGTGGGGACATTTGAGGCCACGCAGATTTAACGTGCACCAGCCCCCATGTACACGACGGTCTTTGGTTGGATCGAGTTTGGAACTCGCAATTATCCGGTTGCTAATGCTCACTTTTCCAACCGGGCTACCTTGGCTCCTACAAAAGTAAATAAAATTATTAAAAAGACTTAACGGGAAAGTGTTTTCGAGTATGAAGAGGAAGAAAAGATTTTAGGCATTACATAATTTGGCATTTGAGATAGGATAAAAGACGTCTGATCGGATAAAAAGAAGAAATAATCATTCAACTAAGCAAACGCTAATGGAGGTAGGCTTCACTTAGTTTTCAACTATTTATAACTGTTATTTATAGGTACTCAGACGAGAAAGGAAGGAACTTGTTACATCTGGCAGCGATTAAAGGAAAGGACAACTTTGTAGAGGTGTGATCTTTTTGTTATTTTTAATATAAAAATTAGTTTGATATAGTTTAAAAATTTTTTCAATCTAAAACACCTTCTTTCTTATCCCAGTGTAAAAGAAACTTTTACACTAAGTCATTGAATCTGCAAAAAAAAAAACGATTTTGGGTAATGACAGGTGGGTCCTTAAAAATGTCTTAATGTATGGCTCCAATGCAATTCAAGATGTGTGAGAGGCCGCACTTTGTACATTAGAATTTTATCGTAATGAAAATTCTTATTCTAATTCAAGTTTCGATTTCAAAGAGGAAGAAAGAGGTATCACTTACCTCAATCTTGTTTCAAATCTTCCAAAAGGTCCGGGACGGTGAGTGAACTTGAGGGTTTCATCCTAAAATGCTTATTCTAATTGAAATGAAGACGATTCATGTTTTAGAGAAAAACGTATATTTATTCTTCTCTTTAAACACCACATACAGGACGGTTGACATAAAACAAAAAGAGAACGGCACAACACCACACAACGTATCTGACTCACTCCTCTAGTCTTCAGTGCGATTGTCGCGCCACCACACGTGAACCACAATTGCAATTCGGGTGACCGTTAGCGACAGTACAGGTGGGAAAGGATTTCTGGCCATCAATGAATATCATCTTTTTCAAATGGCCAGATCGGAGCCTGGCAATCATAGAGAAAGGAGCCAATTGAAGGCAAGCAGCTCTCCTGGTGTTAAACTGAGGTACCAGTGATGAAAGGGTACAGGAAATGATCTGCGCCTTTTCTTTTTAAGTACGGACAGGTGATCGTCCTCTGAGAGCAGGACGGTACTTTCGTGTCAGGTTGTTTATATGCGCCAGCTTTTGCCAATAAGTCAGCTCTCTCCTTGCCCGGAATGCTAACGTGATGGGATCCATTGTGAAAATTTATTTAAGAATTTTTATTGAGTCTTAATATTAGAAGAGCTACTTTTTAAAAGAAGATCAAAACTGGTGAAGAATTTTTTAATTGCTAGAATTGCTGCCTGCGAATCAATGAGACACTCAAACTCTAGTCTCTAAAACACCTAATCCAAATGAATAACAGAACCGTCTGTTTTCTACAAGCAATACGATTCGATTATAAGGAGTTTGACTTTGTGAGGTGATGCCACAAAACGTTTATGGGGCATGTATTTCATTACTGAGACAGTTGACTCTTATGGATAGGAAGATGAATATTACCAGATACATGTAACCCTTATTTTTAAGCATCCATCTGCTAATTTTTTTTTACGATTTCGCATTTCTTCATTTTTTCTTCGTGATGATGAAAATTCAAACTTCCCCCTTGGAGTCTCCGAAAATGGAAAAACGTTTCCACACTACAATGCTCCTACGCCACAACTATGATCATAACACCCGTTCACGAAAACACCGATATTTAAAATATGAGCGACATCTAGTGAACCATTTTAGTACTAAACGATAGAGCAGAAATTGAATTATATTGTTATTGCATTGAAATGCACTTTGTTAGCTACCTATTGCACAGGCCATATTGCTATGGAACTTTATCGATGCGATTGACTACAGTTGCGTTCTTCATAACACAACTACGGTCCAAGGTTTGTCTAAACAAAATAATAAATAAATAAAGCACACATAGGATAACAAATTTTTTTAAAACTATTTCTGATCTTTCAACAGGTAATATCAGGAAAAGAAAATCGCTTTGAAAGCTATAACGAAAAATATATACAAAAAATTGTGATTTTGAACCATAGTTGTGTGAAGTTACGATACTTTGAGTTGTTATTGCAAACTTGCTTAATTTTGGAATCTATTCATCGGTATTTCCTTATAGACCTTCTCGTAGATGGTTTTCCTCACTTGACGTAAATTACAACTTTGATTATTCACTTTTATTTGTTATTTACTTTGATTTGTTTTGCAGGAACTCTTGAATAGTGGGGTACCTATAGAAAGCACGACTGAGGAAGGATACACTGCTTTACATTTAGCTATTTTTAAGTAAGTGAGGAATCATCTATGTTAAACAGTGAATCGAAATACATTTCTCTATTATGCGTAGCAAATAACATATAATTGTTCATAGGGTGTTTCAAAACTTTATGTACATACTTTAAGGCAGGGGTGTCAAACTCAATTAAAACACGGGCCATTTAATGCAACTGGTAAGATTCACGCGGGCCACATCACATTTACAAATCTTCTTGAAATTATATTCTGAAGTGAGGATTCACACACACACACACACACACACACACACACACACACACACACACACACACACACACACACACACACACACACACACACACACACACACACACACACACACACACACACACACACACACACACACACACACACACACACACACACACACACACACACACACACACACACACACACACACACACACACACACACACACACACACACACACACACACACACACACACACACACACACACACACACACACACACACACACACACACACACACACACACACACACACACACACACACACACACACACACACACACACACACACACACACACACACACACACACACACACACACACACACACACACACACACACACACACACACACACACACACACACACACACACACACACACACACACACACACACACACACACACACACACACACACACACACACACACACACACACACACACACACACACACACACACACACACACACACACACACACACACACACACACACACACACACACACACACACACACACACACACACACACACACACACACACACACACACACACACACACACACACACACACACACACACACACACACACACACAACACACACAACACACACAACACACACAACACACACAACACACACACACACACACACACACACACACACACACACACACACACACACACACACACACACACACACACACACACACACACACACACACACACACACACACACACACACACACACACACACACACACACACACACACACACACACACACACACACACACACACACACACACACACACAGGAATATGGATAGGCTAATTAAAACACATTATGTAATTATGTGAATGTAGGGTAATAATTTATAATATTGCTGTATAATTGCTTTTATTTAAAGGTTTATTTAATTTAATGTAAAACTAAAATTAATTTTTTTACCGGAAAGTTGACAGCGCTTTCCTCCTATTAGTTTTCCAATATCTGGATTCAAAGACAGAATAGACAATCTTCATTATGGCAGGTGGATGTTTATCAGTTAATCTTGATCTGTAGGATTTGTTAATTTCATGGACGAAAATAGTTGCTCACACAAGTGCGTACTCCCAGAATAGCATAAAATTTGTGCAACAAACTTTTTAATTTCCGGGTATTTTTCACCTAAATAAGAATATATTTTGTGAATTCCTACTTCTCGATGGCTTTTAAAACCGAATCATTCTGGAAATCAATTAATTAAAATTGTGTGTACGGTATTGCCTCGATCTCCCCTAAGTGCTATTTTCTTCGTAACATATTGTCCTGTTTTCATTTTATTTCAGAGCATCGTGGGCCACAAAAAAATTTTCTCGGGGCCGCATGCGGCCCGCGGGCCACCAGTTTGACACTCCTGCTTTAAGGGAATACACAATTAAACCGTATTAACATAGGGATGTATGTTCCCAAGTTGTACAAGATATTACACTAGGCACGCCTGATAGCGTCGACGCATGGATTGCCATGTATCCTAAAAAATTCCTAGTCTTGTGTGGACACTCGTCGCAACGATAGTGGCTCTTGCGATGAGGTCAACATCGATGCACGTGGAGGAAGAAATCAATGCAACAGCATGACTGTCGAGGTACCGTTCACGATACAATATCAAGATACCTGTTTTCGTTAGCCGTTCTATATTCTAGGTGTATATCTAGGTGTAGCCGTTCGAAATTCTAGGTGCATATAAGCTATCTCAGTATTCATAAAAAATACATGTTACCCGGACGAAGTCTGTGACGTTGGTCCAAACTGGCCAACTACCGCGCTGCTACAGAGCGCTCTCAAGCAAATGCAGGTGGCTCTTGCGGATATACATTCCTATGAATACAGTTTAATATTGTTTGTTACCAACCTCTCCTTAAAGTTTGTGAAGTCTTGAAATACCCTGCACATGGAATGAAACAATTGAAGTTTTTCAGTCATTCATTTTCTATGCGCAGATGTGGTACAGCTGTATTATACGCCTCGTTTGGTGGCAACGCTCTTGGCGCGTTTTTGACGCACTTTTATTAGCGAGTTATGGCAGGTGAAGGCAACTCATATTTATTACGATTATTTCCGTTTTTATGGCAATCTAGGCAAGCGGAAAGTTTAAGTTTGTAATTAAGATAGTTTGTAAGTTAAAATAGTGTTGTATTTTCCCCCGTTGATTACTTTCTGCTTAAGCTTATTTTCGGTTAAAAAAACGATTTTTTCTAAGAATTCTTTCCTTGTCGACATAAAAAGAAACAATTCAAAATCTCCACAGGAATAATATTGAGCTAGCTGAATTACCTGGCGTTGCTCGGGTTGAATTGTTTATAATTCATCGTAATAGGATTTCACACATGTACCTAATATTACGATGAATTATAAACAATTCAACCCGAGCAACGCCGTGTAATTCAGCTAGTGACTTATGTAACCAACTTAAGTTAGTATTTTAGCACTATCTGGCAATGCCTGTAATAGTACTTGATTGGATGTGATTAATGTCCTACTTTCTCAGCAATCACTTGAAGTGCTGCCAAGTCCTCTTGGAGAACGGGGCCTCCCTTGCTATCACGGACGAAAAAGACCTGATCGAAAAGGTCGATATCGCGGCCTCTTCACCCGTGAAACGGTTCCTGACGAAATACCAAGAGAATCTTGGGAAAGTGAGGAAACTCAGCGAAGTTCTCAACCATTTCGGAAAGTAATTAAATCCTTCCTCTTCTTGCACTGTGTCGAGATTACTTTGTTTCATGCTCTTCAGAGAGATTGAGGAATCTGGTTTTCATTTACTTATTTTAGGCAGAGTAAATACTTATGCAAAATGTCATATTCGGATATTTTAATCTTTACGGGATTTAAAACATATTTTGCATATTTTTAGTCTTGTTTTGGTTGAGATATCTTTCAACAGCATATTTCAATTGATTCTTTAGTCATATTTTCTCAATCTTTGAAATCGTAGTAAAAGATAATGGTTGTAGTATTTCTAGAGTTACAAGTGAAACACTAAGTCAAAATTTTCAAGATATGAGTTTTTAGCTTTTCTAAACCAGAGAATGTGGTGATCTTTAAGCTGGTGAAGTCGCTTTTCTTCCTTTGCATGAAGGTTAAATTTTTTCTTGAGGTAGGTAGTTGAATTTACGTCGCACTGGAGCAACACAACGACCTATTGGCAAGGTTTGATATCAATCCCGAATAGTTTTTCTAGAGGAGAAACACACTTAGTGAGTTAGTTTAACTTTGAGAGTAGAATTTTTCCCCTTCATTTTCTCAGAACCGTTTTTATAAAATGTATTTCACTTTCACGCCGACGATATTCGTAGCATTTGTTTACTATACTGAAACGTAATTCTTTTTATTTCAGTAGATTATAATTATTATTAGTAGTATTATACATAATATTCTAGTAATTTAAAAAAATTGAAGCTTTGATTTTCTAGGCCTTTTAAGAAATGTTTCACTTTCCGTAAAATGTTTACTTTTCAACTAGAAAATTTTAAATTCCTAGTAGACTTATTACTTCAAATATAACCTACAGCTTGTCCCCTAAATTTTTGTAAACTAACTTTTCGGTTAACCTTATTCTGGCAAAATGCATGTTAGAATAGATTTGAAAATACATATTTTAGTACAAAAGATTAGTGTAACAAAAACGCTCTTTACCAAAATACGTATGGACACAATATTTCGTCAATTCGTAACTTTTTAACACTAGTATTAAAGTCTCCTAAATTTGCTTTAGGTATTTTTGCCATATCACTTCAAAAACTACTCATCACTCTGTCTTAAATCTCTGAGCGTCACGAGATTTCCGAGTAGTGCAGTACTGATTTTACACCACAACATGCACACAATGACTAAATAGCCACGTCTATTGGTTGAAGGAATCCTAGGAAAGATTCTATTGGTCAAGATGATCAAAACTTGTTAGAAGTCATGCAGGGTAGATTGCAGATTACAGAACGGATATATGCGTGTGAACCTCTCAAAGGGTAAATAATTTTGTTGTAGGGATGTATTCAACTTTTTAAACTAACCCTGACGTTTTCAAAATTTTGAACTTACGTATTCCAATGTATTCTGATATGAAAATAATTTTTTAGGCACGTATTTAAAAAAAATGAATACTCCGTTCACTTAATGGAATATTTACAATTTTGGAACACAGAATTGAATAATTGCGTCACATTTCTCAAAAGAATATTCCGTTCACTTTTGTAGAGAAATGTTACGCAATTATTCAATTCTGTATTCTAGTAGAATTGTAAATATTCCATTAAGTTCCACAATATGAAATGTAACATCGAAAAGCTTATTTGCTTCGTATCATGTAAATCCCCAAGAGATTTTGTCTTTTAATACACTGAACTCACCTTTACTTGAATTTTTGCAGAAAATCGAAAAGTTCCTCTACACTATCGAAAAATCTTTTGAGAACCTTGACAGACCTGTCTTTGGAAGATGACGAAGAGCCCTCGGATACATCTGCTTTATGAAAAATTCTCTTCTGGAACTAAATAAATTTTGATGAGTTATTATTTCAAATTTAAATACAAGTGAATAAGAAGTTGTAATGAATTGTGGATCTTTCATCATGAATTTTAGATCAACCCCTATGATGTAAACCGCTTATTTATTAACTACTTCTATTTGTGTTCGGGATTGCCTTGGCTCAGTGGGTTTGCACATGGCAATAACAACCTGCGAGTTGTAGGCTGCGCAGGTTCCATTCCTCCCTGGATGTATTTCTCTCTTCTGTGTCAGTAAAACTTTCTTTGTGTGTGTATATCCATTTAATTACTCTCTGTTGTTTGGTGCAACTTGACCAAACATGATCCTTGCGCCATAAAACCCAACCAACCGTCTATTTTAATTTGCTTATTAAAAATTCGCAGTTTTGCTCTTTTAAGTTCTTTCACACCTGAAGTTAGTTTGAGACACGAATAAGACATGAATCTCCTCAAATGAACCTATCTTTCAATTGTAAGAGCAAAAAAGGTTCTCAACAGTTGTCTGGAACCTGTTCACTTATAAGAAATTCAAGTTCAGAGAGAAATTTTTTAGCTATCATGCAATGCCATTAGGATTAAATAAATGGTCTCATTATATGTAAAGTATGTATGTGAAAAAGTTTGTGGAATGAAGTCGGGTTGCATGTGACTTAATTATGAAGTTAGAAAAGTATGAATGAAGAATAGCAGCACTGATATTATTTATCAATACATGCCAATCAGCATTAGCTTTGTATTGATAAGCAGTGATTATGAAAACCAAATCTGCCAATAGCGCCACCTTTTTTATGTTTGTTACTGTCTGCTCGTTTCGTTTCCAAACAAGAAAATTTTTATTATAATAATTCCTTCGTAATATAAATTAAACTATTTGTTTTCTTTCATATACTTCATTATATATTCTGAGTTTTGGACACAATTTGATCTAGTTGAGAACACTAATATGATCGCTCTCAATGTGTCTGCTTCAATTTCAACATTGTTATCTGATAATGTGTTGTCTATCGCTTAGAGCAGCGATTTTGAACCGTTGTCGCACAAGAATGGAATTCGTGTGCCTTACGGATGGTAAACAGTAAAAATTGAGTAAAATTAATTTTATTTCAACAGTTTTGTTTAACGTGTTCACAAATATTTTCAAGTAATACGTGTATTTTTAATACCAGTATAAATAATTTGAGTATTAATTTTTTATTATAAAGTATCATACATGAATTATTTCAAACAGATTGTTTTAAAAACCACTTAAGAATCAAAAAGGGTGTAGGTGACTACGAAAATTTTTGTTTTTCTATAAAGTGCACCTATATATATACTTTTTTGCAAGAAATGTAATATATTTTTTGGCGTGACGCAGAATTTTTGTTCTTTGTGTCAGGAGCTCATGGCACTCATAAACTACTTACTTATTACAAATGAAAAAGGTTGAAAATAACTTGCATGGGGCATTTGAGGTAAAGCACAATATAATCCAGTTAGGTAAATAGAATATTATTCCAAAGATAAAAACTACTCTCCAAGTAATTATTACATCATGTCATCAACAACCGTTTTGGGTAACACTGATTATGAATTCTCTGAAAGAATAAATTACAGATTTCAGTTTAGTTTACATCTAAAGACTGAAATCGGCAATCTCGAACAATTTTTATATTCAAATAATAAAAAGTACGTTGGAAAAATATTTTTTAGCTGAGTAGTAAAAAGCGTGTACTCTTTTTTAGGCTTAAATGTAACCAAAACCCGCCATATCAATCCGTAAACACTTCATATCTCACTTAATACAAGTTCATATGAATCAGGGAGTAGACTGATAAATGAAGGGGAATTTCCAAAAAGCTATTTTCGAACAAGATTGATACGATTCAGCCAAATTGGGGAACTGTATCTGATTTCGAGGACGCTATATGAAATTTATGCTTGTATTAAACAAAAGATAGTAATCTGTAAGATAGGTATATTTAGTTACTAACTATAAGTATGCTAAGTTTGTATATTAAGTCTCTTAAATGTGATAAGTGCTAAATCATATGCATTACAAAACCGCTCAAACGAAACAATGCTCATCAAAACAATTTCACTAGTTGTATTAAAAAGTTGTGTGTTCACGAGCATCAAATGTTAATGAAATATGAATAAATAAGAATGCTTTTGTTGACTAGGGTTGGCAGACGTTCGGTCTAGTCCGGAGTTTACGTGTGTTGCTAGGATTCCTCAGGGAAGTATAAACTATCCGAATTTTTTTAAGAAATCACATCAATTTAACACAAATGTTGTATTGCTTGATTCGCTTTGTGCACAAAAATGCTTGAGTCGTTATAGTAGTTCGTTGAATTGATGTGTCGAGTCAGATTTTTGATTTAATAGGCATTTTTTATTTGTTTACTGTTATGTCTTGTTTGTAGCAATGTTTATTTAACTGTAAATGTAAGTTTCTTTTTATCAATACTCCATCAATTGAGTTTTATCTGTCCGGAATTTCCCTGAAATGTCAGGAATTATAGTTGAGTTTGTCAGGAACGTTCATTTTTAGGTTTGGTAAGCCTACTTGTGACTCCCAATTCTTCCGTGTCAGGGTAAAAGGGGTTAAGTCTGAATTTTGATGGGTTCAAAGGAGTCAAGTGTATCATTAATTTAAACAATATAATATACTTAAAATCCGAACTAAGTGAATCTACTAAATTACAATTACATTTTTTGGCATGCTTCTTTTTGTTCCTGAATATCTGTGAGAAAGAATGAAAGATTAAACTTCAGATTCCGAGTAGCCATTTTGCCCAGACAAGGAAGAATTATGCTGGAAAGAATTGATCTAAAGTAAAAAAAAATATAGAGGAATTGTTCGTACACGGAACAAGAACAGAAATGTTATACACGAACACAATAGAGATATTTGAATATAAAATTTCACTTAATTTGCAGCGTGAATTCAAATATTTTTCGCAATAGTTACACTCAACTTGTTCGATTTGAGAAAAATTTTGTTTTTTATACTTTCGATTCTACTTCAATTTTATGAGATGCATTAATGGAGAAGTTTCATCATTTGGAAGTTAAAAAAAGAATAATCAAATTCACTGCACAATTCTGTCTAGTTCTTTGAATACCTGTTCTAGTGGCTATCAGAACATAAATGCGATGCTTTCTCTAGTCTAGTTCTAATCTGTCGAATGCGCAATAGATTTTGATAGTAAAATCGGAATTTTTATACCACCCCTTTTTCGTTTTAAAATTGCGTGAATATGCGAAAGGTTCTTAGATAAAGTGTCATTCGTCGTCTGCGTACCTGAGAGGACTTGTCTTCGTATAACTGTAGTCGAACTGATAGGAACAAACATGTGTCGCATTTTAGTATTTATTTTAGTAAGCTTTTGCATAGGAATAGTATCAGGTAAGTCTTCAAAATCTCATGGAACGATCATTATTTATATAAAAATGTATCATTTATTTTTAAGGGGGTAATTATTGCTGATAAGTGAAATTATTAGTTATCGTTTATGTTAATACATAAAATGATTTTAAGTATTACAAAAATATCTCACTAACATAATCAGTTGGTATAAAAAATTATGTGCATTTATACATGTGTTCATAAATTCTCTTTTAATCCCTTGCGAAAATTTCTATAGAATGTGGTCCATAGAATTATGATAAGTTTTTCTATAAGCTCTATAAAGTTACCTATATCCTCGGTGTTATGTAAAATGGCGAATCAACCAATTCAGCATTTCTCAGGAAAGCAGTTTGAAGTGTTTAACATTTCATTGCGTATAGATTTAAAACTTGGCGAAGACTTTTTAAAAGGTGTCGTTAATCTAAATTAAAAGTTCCATAAATTTTGAAAAGTATTTTTTTTTAAATGTTAAACATTTCAAACTACTTTCCTGAAAAATGCTGAATTGGTTGATTCGCCCTTTTTACATAACACCGATGATAGAAATCTCTCTATCGAATGTCTGTAGAAACCTCTATACAATTATATAAAAACTAATTTATTTTGTTTCACAACTTTACTTTTCTACAGAACTCTAGAATTATATAGATAGAATTATATTCGATAGAATCAGCTCATTTTCTCTATAGAAATCTCTACATAATTCTATAGAACTTTTTTCTATAGAAACGAAATTTCGTTTCTCTACAGAAATCTCTAGAATTCTGTGAAATCTATTCTAGGGGTAGGCCAGTAAAACTTGTATGTACAATTTTGTATATAAACTTCAAAGAGCTGTGTGTTACAATTTTTAAAATTTGTATAAAACAAAACACACACGTATAGGATAATGATAGATATAATGTTAATTTTATTTCGTAGCCTATTATATTTCTTAGATATCTGAAATGTGATGAAATAGGTTTTCAATATCAAAACATTTATAAAACTTTTAAAGATTTTATATATTTAGAAAATTTTCGTACGCAGGCTATTTTCTAAAATATGTATAACAAGGAAGAATTACATGTGTTTTTATGTTTTTACATGTGCGATATCCATATACTTTTGTCTGAGCTTGAGAGAGAACATTAAGGAAAACTTTTTAAATGTTTTATTAATATTACACACAATAATAACATTTACACACAAATAATCAGCTCTGAAAGATAATTAGTTGAAAAGTTTAACTGAATTGAAAACATTACCAAAGTATGGGAATGATTACAATTTACAAAATCAAAAGTTTCAAATGAAAATCTGGAATATTCTTAATTTTTATTTCGATTATGCGAGATTTCAAGTGTAGCAAAATTCTATGCAAGGAAACTAGAAAAAGACATACATATTTCCTTTTAACGAAATATGAATACCCAATATTTTAAACAATCTATTTTAGGGTTCTATATACATATACATTTTAGAATATTTACATATACATTTCAGAATTCTTACCTTTAAATTAGATGCTATGGAACAGAGATAAATAAGTATGAAGATATAAATAAGTATGCAAGCATTTCAAGCAGTTAAATAAAATTCCCATATCTATTTTCACAATCGCTTTGCCCCCGCTTTAAATTTTAAAAAATTGCTCAATTTCCACCATTTTACAAATAATACCACACACATAGTGCTTTCTTATTTCTCAAAGGGTGCGTTAACATGTAGCGGCTATTGCATCACCCTTTTCGTGAAAATCACTGGAACCGAGATTATGCAACTGCTTGCATATGCATATTTTGATAATTGTTTACATTAATGCACATTTAACTGAGTCTTGCGGATTTCGAGCGTGAGTATTTTTTGGTCAAATTAAAAATATTTTTTCCAAACAAGTTTGCATAACTGACTTCTAGAGTTTCACGTTAAAGTATTTCCTTTTGCATTGGGGGATAATAATAGATTTATAGGTAGAGAAGTTGAAATTGATGAAATAAAATATTTAATTTAAAAAATAAACGTTGCATTTTTTAAAGCAAAAATAATATTCTAATCAAAATAAAAAACGGTAATTAGCCACTGCAAACATTGTAACCACAAAAATGAAAAGATTATAAAGAATATTTAGAATGTTCCATTGGCAATTTCTTTCCTCATATTCGATTGTAAATCATACGAATATTAATGTGCACAAGTAGTATTCAAGAATTTAGTGCATGCACATTTTTTGAAAATGCACATTTTTCTAGGCTTCCTAACACATAATGCGTAATATTCTGAATGAATGGGGCAGTAAATGTTACAATTCAACCACCTATTCCTATTAAGTTTAAATCCAGAAGATGAATTAAAGCTGCTTTGTAATCTTTTAAAAAACAAGATTATATTAGAATAATACAAATGATGTGATTAAGTGCTAAAAGAACGAGCGTGGAAGATATGGAGAATTTCGGAATTCCATGTCTTTCATATACTTTAGGTATCGCCATTTTATGGGAACAATGTGTCAACGCTTACATGAGTGAGACAATAGTTATCACTGACTTCAAGACTTTAATAGCATCTAACTAACATTTATTGATAACATTAACACAGATATCAAAATCGCAAGCAAATTTAAAAAATACGAAACGAAAGTGTGTATTTATTATAAGCGAATGGCAATTTATATTGAGTTCTGATAAAATGATCGTGCATTATTCAGCGAACTATTTTAAATGATACATCTTTTCCAAAGCGCGTATCGTAAAAACGTTCGTAAAAGCGTAATAGTAAAACGTACCAAGCTGTTTTAAAGAAATGTAGGAACTCTTCTACGGTAGTAGAGAAAATAGCACAACTTCAATCAGTTCTCGATTCTAGCGTAGATTGTTGATGTGATTATGCGTATAAAAGCTAAAAGAAAGCACGGAAAATATGGAGAATTTCGGAATTCCATGTTATTCATGTAGTTTAGGTATCACCATTTTATGGGAGCATTATGTCAAAGCTTGAGTGAGACTTTACTACTGACTCCAGTTAATTAAAGAATTTAGTAGCATCTAACATTTCTTGATAACATTTACACAAATAGCAAACAAAAACGTAAGAAATTAAAAAAGAGTGTATTTATTTTAAACGCGTTACAAAATTTATGTTAATTTTTGATGAAATGGTCTTGCGTTATTCAGCTAACTATTTTATGATACATATTTTATCCAAAGACGTATAAAAAATGTAGAAACCATTCTACGATAGTAGAAAAAAGGCAAAGCTTCAATCAGTTCTTGATACTAGTGTAGATCTTAATGGAATAAATGGGTCGAATAAGTCAAGAGAGAAGCTAGATTTGATCACAGAAAAAGGAAATCTTACAACAGGAACTCTTAAAACCTTCATTTTCCATTGGTTTGTTTATTTACAATGAAAATCTTTCTCATAGATTCAATTAGTACTTCCTTGTCATATACATATAACAGTAATATCTTAACTGTTTTGCTTTAAATGGATTTTTCAGAGAAATAAAATTTATGAATAATTTGACACCAGAATCCATTCATTATCCGCTACCCTTTTGGATTGCGTTTTAGATATATATTCCCACAGATTCCTTTACCTTTATTACTTATCTTTATCTTTCAGAATTTGTGTTTGGGTACAAAGTCGAATCTGTAATATCTCAATTGTTTTACATTATGCATTAAAATTATAGTTGAAATTAATAGAAAAATGAAGCAAGTACTAAATTAATAGAAAAATGTACAAGAAATTATATTAAAAAATGAAGTGTGTTCTTTAAAAAAAAGTCGTGATCTACACGTTAAACACTTATCAAACATTTTAAATTTCTTTACTTTTAAGGGATGTTTCTTTAGTTTTAAAATTTTATATTGTATATAAAAATGTATTCAGTCATATCAATATTAATTAACAATTAATTTAACTCCACTTATTTATTTATATAATTTAAAAATGCATTATTAGGATAAAAACTAAGAGCTAAATTCCATCCAATGACGTTTGAAAAAGTCTGTTTTGATTCTAGTTTTTATCTATATATATTAGATTTTTCTCTCATTTAAAAATATTTTTCAATTTTAAAAATTGATTCACATGTCTTGGCATTATAATAAAGCAGTGGATTAAATTAAATTTATTTTGAATAAATATATTTTAAGACTTATTTGAGCGATTGTTTTCAAAATCCATGAAGATAAAACGCTTCATGTTTACACAATTTTTTATATTTTAATCTATATAACTCTAATGTTGTTATCTTTATTTCTTGTCTCTATATTACTTTAAAATGTTTTATAAAAATTCTTATTTTAAGTGTACCTTTTCATTTTATTTGTATATTATCGGCTTTTAAAGTTGCCATATTATTATTTTCGTGTCTTTACATAATAATTAGATAAATTCTATATAGGAACAGTTCATTATTTAATGAAATACTTTAGAAATCTATTAAAAGACATTAAGATACGAATTAGAACTTTTGATATCTATAGAAGTTTCTAAAGTTTTGGTTTCTTTCATCTAATGAAGACAATAAAATTATCAACTTCTTTGTAACATCTTGCACTATCAAGTCTAACATTATCATTTGTTGTAATGTTTAGAGTAATAAATATTGAAGACATCTATTTACTTGTTGGAGAGAACCCATTACTGCCATTTTTTTGCAGAACCTATATACAACATTTTTAGGAAAAAAATACAACCTGTCACTTCCATTTTACGAATTATCATATCTATTTCTATGGATCAAGTGATAAATATACTGCTTTATCAGACACACCTAAGACACTTATCTCTTATAAAATTGTAAAGTATTTGGTTATCCGTTATTTGCATTACCTAAGAAGGACGGATGTTTAATGTAACTATATTTATAGCTGCATGAAGGATCCGCATCGTAAATTAAAATTTGAATCGCATCACATCTGATAGAAGCAGCGTACGTGGTAGCATATTGCATTGCAGCTTGTACCATGTGGATGCATACTACATTACATCTTCCGTTGCAGTGAATGTTTTGTTAACTCGACCAGCTAATGAACTGTTTGGACATGTTAAAAAAATTTACATTTATATTAAGAGATATTGGGAGTCAGGCTTGAAAGATAGTGGCCAATGCCAAACGCATAAAATAACCCTGTTGAGTGGTTTTAGCTTTTGAAATCATCCGTATAAAGATATATCATATCATTAGCACACATCCTTAAAACTGATACCACGTCTCTTTATTTGCTTGTCGATATTAGGATATTTGGTTTTTCTATTTTATGACCCTAGTAAAAATTTACTTGATATGATTTTGCTCGCTATTACTCCTGGAAAATTTGGCTTCATCATGGTGGAATATACTCTATATGAGTATAACAATGTTATGTCCAATCCAAATGATTTAGAAGTTGATTAGGGCTAAACAATTAGTATTTAAACTTTTTGAGGAAAGACAGTAGTTCCAAATGGCACAATGACTTTCATGAATCTCTAAAAGCAACCATTGAATCCCAGCAATTCCATTTAGAACCACTCAAAAGACACCGTTCCTGATTGTTTATTAGTATTTCATTTTTACCAATAGATGGTATATAAATAGATTTTTATAATAGGAAGGTATACCAGGTCGACATAAATTAATATTTTAACCATTTGGGAAGCAGTGGAGCCAAATGGTACCTCGATTTTCATGAATCTTTTTTAAAAACAACCATTGCATCCCAGTAGTTCCGTTTGGAATCAATCAAAAGACACCATTCCTGATTATTTATTAGTATTTTTATTTTTATCAATAGGTGGTAGGAAGGTCTACCACGACGACGTAAATTAGTCTTCTAACCCTTTGAGAACCAGTGGAGCCAAATGGTACCTCGATTTTCATGAATCCTTTTTAAAAACAACCATTGCATCCTAGTTGTTCCGTTTGGAATCATTGAAACGATACAGTTTCTGATTATTTACTACCTTGTGGCAACTATTAAACTAAAAGTTGTCATATAACCTTATTAAAGGCACTACAGAATACATCTTTAAGATTGCCCAAGTGACTTCATTTTCTCGTGCCAACCGGCACTTCAATTACTATTTTGGAGATAGGCTTAATAAAATGATCATGAAAAGATAGCATGATCAAACTTATTAAGCGCAATTTTTAAGTCATAACTTCTTACATTCCTAAGTAAACTAAAGAAGTTGCATTTCAAGAGTTTTAAATTATTTCGTTTTCATAACATGTATGTTTTAATTTCTATTAGATTTATTAGATTATTTAGATTATTAGAATATTTTTTAGTTTTCTCATTTCATTTTAGGTGCGGAAAAGTCCTCACCTGATGTCATAAATATTCCTATAATAATACAGAACAGTACGGCAACGAATACATCTTCATCTGAGAATTCAACAGTAAACGTACCACAGACTAGTTCTAAGAATGACGCAGGGGTTGAAACAACAAGTCAGTCGCAGACCACTGTTGCCAGTAAATCTACAGATATTGCACATTTAACAACAGATTCCTCAAACCCAACAGAGACATCTATCCGTGTTAGTCCTGAAAAAGGTACTAGTTCGACACCAGTTGCTGCATCTATCTCCACTGAGAACAAGATCGTTACAAAGAGTGAAGAACATGCAAGTTCGACACCAGATGCAAAATCCAGTTTATCTGTTGCGACAAGCACTGGAGAAGGTACGGGTTCAACAGCAGATGGAACCTCAAATCCAGGAGAGAGTACTTCAGGTTCAACAGCAGAGGGAACCTCAAATCCAGGAGAGAGTACTTCAGGTTCAACAGCAGATGGAACCTCAAATCCAGGAGACAGTACTTCAGGTTCAGCAGCATATGGAACCTCAAATCCAGGAGACAGTACTTCAGGTTCAACAGCAGATGGAACCTCAAATCCGGAAGAGAGTACTTCAGGTTCAACAGCAGATGGAACCTCAAATCCAGGAGACAGTACTTCAGGTTCAACAGCAGATGGAACCTCAAATCCAGGAGAAAGTACTTCAGGTTCAACAGCAGATGGAACCTCGAATCCAGGGGAGAGTACTTCAGGTTCAACAGCAGATGGAACTTCAAATCCGGGAGAGAGTACTTCAGGTTCAACAGCAGATGGAACCTCAAATCCAGGAGAGAGTACTTCAGGTTCAACAGCGCAGATTGCTGATTCAAACCCAACACAGAGCTCTATCAGTACAGGTGGTGAAGTTGGTACAGGTTCGATAACAGATGCTATTTCGAATCCCTCTGAAAGTTCCAGGGTGACACTCAGGTATTCTACACAAAGCTCCACAATACTTGATACAACCTCACAAACCGAAAAAGCTACAACCACCAATGTGGAAGTTTCAAATACCCTTACAGTTATTAAAAATCGGGGTACGAGGACGCTGAAACTTGCAGTTTCAATAACATTTTTAGTTATCGCCCTAATTGCAGTTTCTGTATTGATTGCATACGTAATTCGTACCAGAAAACGAACTATCGAATATGACGAGCTCGTGTTATTGCCTTGAATTGCAATTTGAATTGATTGTCTTTACTGACAGCACATGTACTCTTCCAATGGGAAAGTAAACATTTCTACTCTTCAACATACTTCGGAAATCAAAATGTGCTGTCTTTGAAATGAATGTTCTAACTCATATTTTATATTGTTTTTATTATTGTAATATGACAATATACAAGACAATCACTTTGGTAGTCATTCGTTGTCGTTACATATTTAGGATATTCCTTTGTTTCTTGTATAAGGTACGTCTTTTGAGTTTTGAGACATATGCTGATGAGTGAAAAAAGTAAAATAGAAAGCAATATGAGAAGAAATATGTTTATGCGAATTTTTTTATGAATTCATTTTAGTTAGTTAAAACAGCGGAAAATGTTCTGATCCGTTTCGAAATTTGATATGGAATGTTGAATAAAAGTGCGTATTTATAACAGATATGTGAGATTAAATTTAATTTTTGAGTGTTATTTATTATTTCATTATTTTATACATTTCATTACTTAGTATTATGGGAGCCATGCTTTCGATTAAAAAGACAGAAATGCCAAAAGACAAATTAGATGTAGAATGCAGTCAAATTCAAGGGAGAGAAATGACAAACTTGCTGAAAACGACTTGAGAAAACAGTAAATAGTACTCTGAACTACAGATGATGAACATACGGAAATGTATTGTAATTAAAACAGTTTAACCCTCCAAGTGGTTTCAACGAGATATCTCGTCCATTAAGATCTGGATAATTCTGCTAATGACAACATATATCGTCATCAAGATATTGCCAATTTTTTATGATGATGAGATCAAGATCTGGTCAGTTTCCTTCTAATGGCGAAATATCTCGTCCATCAAAATCTGCTAATGGTTAGATACCTCGTCAATACAACCACCAGGACTGTTAATGTATTTATATTTTGCATGCTCTAAGACATAGCTTTAAGAAGTACAGCAAAAGAATGAAACTAAATCACAGCTAAAACTGGAGCTTTACCCCTGCAAGCAAATAAAAAATTTAAAAACTTTTAATGAAATTAGTATACATACTTGATATAACTTAAATGGAAGGTATTCAGGATTCTTTAGCGATAAAACTAGTTTATCGTTATTGGTTGGAAACCACATAATTTTGAAAAATATTGTAAAAAGGTTTTCTAATTGTTTTAAGCGGCTTTATTTATGAACAAAATGGATTGATTCATGCAAGAAAACTCACCCAAAACGGCTTTTATTCACCTTTTAAAAAAAATCGTTTCTATTCAACTTGAAGTACAGGCTAAAATTTTTTTTCGATTAGCCGTTGAATGAACAGCTATTTAAACAAATTTTACATTATTGATCGACAGGTGGCGGTACCCGGAAAAATCGCTATACAATTAGGCTAGGAATTTTTAAAGTATGGCTTCTGTGAAATCACTTCACTTAAAAGGGGAATTCATGTTTCCTTTTCACAGAAGCCAAATTGTATACTCCTTTACTTTCTTATCTGCTTTTTGTAAACTTCATTTTCGTTTTAGAAACTTGTGATAAAAAATTCCATTCAAAGGTTAAGAAACAACTATTTTTAAAGGTTATAACATCAAAAATAAGTGAAACAGCCTGTAACGATTTGCATAAACGAGGATATTCAGTATAAGGCTGACTCAAATTCAAATTTTGGAATAGTGACGTCAGAGGAACGGACCAGAACCTGCGGCGCTGCGGTCGCTTTTACGTCACGAAATGGGGACTATCGTTCCCGTTTGTTCTCGCAGATATGCATGCTTTAGAAGGCGCTCGAAACCTATAAATATTTATCTTTCTTCGGATATTAAAGTGATAATTGATTCAAACCGTTCCTGAACGGTATGATGGGTGTACATAGTAGAAAAAAGGGTGAGGAGTCTCCTCTTCTGACTTCACGGTATATGAGTGATAGTTACTTTTTTGGGGATTCATTAGGCGCTTTTCATTGTTAATGTAGTAAGTATAAATGGTACGGAAAAGATCACATGCTATCTCGATAAGAGCTTGAATAGAAAGAACATTTTCAAGAGGAAATGTTCCCAAGCCCATCCCTCCGAGCAGTGATTAGGGCCGCGCAAGTACCGGATGATCTCAATTATTTCAATCTAAAATGTAAGGTATAAGATCGTTTCGTTTTCCGGTCCTAAAGATTCCTGTGCTTACTATCACAAGACCGCATGAATTTACTATCACACAGGTGAAAAGATGTTACTCATTAGTAACCAATAGATTGTAAAGAAGCCGATCTAAAAGCTATACTAATGATTATTACACATTAAGACCAAGTATAAACCATTATAGTCATTGATTTAGAAATGATTTATCCTGACTCATACGTTGTAGTTATCCAGTTGATTATCCAAACCTACCCCACATTACTTTAAGTTTATCTCCTTATATAAACCCTGGGTTGTATAAGGGGATAAACTGGAGTCTGTTCTCATCTAGTTCAGTTTCACTAAAAGTTGTCTTGCAATTGTACGTTTATTTTTTAACAGTTCGAATTTTTTGGTTCTCGATTATTTCTCCCGGGTTTAAAAGGTAAACTTTACTTACCTTTAATATATTTCATACTACCATTTAAGTAGTCTTTTTTCAAGACCAGATCGATAGCTTAGAAGCTCGCTTCGGACAACATTATCAAATGATTGGGTCAATTACAATGTTTCAAGTGCTAGAATCAGAACGTAAACTGAAATTTTAAGTCTGATGAAGCTACAATCAGAAAGCAGTGGTAGCTTCCAAATAAAGGACTTTGATTTTAGGGATTCAGCCGTAGAAAGTTAACTGACAAACCAGATCTGTTTGAGGAAATCGTTTACAACTGTAATAATGTTAATGTTTCAGATGATAAAAGTGCAACATGAACTGAATTGTGAGATGTGCTGTTCGATCTTGTCAATTGAAAAAGAACTAACTTATGAATGTTCACAGAATAGTTTATTCACCAATATTTAAAATTAAGTGATGGGGTGGCCTTACATGGCCTAAGGAATTTATGGTACCACTGATTATTTGTACGTATCAAAATTTTAATGAATTAATTAATGAGCAGTATGAAGACTTTCTGTCACACAAATTTCAAAAAAGATTGTTGGTTGAACTAACTCTACTTATAATAGATACCTTCAATGAAATAACAGTAGGGGGCCACATCTATAAAATGCCACAAAAATTTATCATCAGAAAATGTGGGTGCATAATGGCAAACATTTTACTTAACAATTATTATAAAGCAAAAAGTGACCTACTGAAAAAGACGCAAAATAGAAAAACTTACAATATTTAAAAATTAAACACATTGTGTAGGTTGTAACCTATAACTAAAGAAAAATAAAAGTTTGACTTTTAGAGGTCACGATAACCTGACAACGTTTTTGCTTATAATTTAAATTACTCTATTACATTATCACCACCATTATGTGTAAACTTTATTTAAAAAAGATTGTTATCAGCATAAAATTTACTTCAAAAAATTGGTTTTGAGCAATTTAAAATTCCTGCTACTTTTTAAATTTTAAAAAAGATTATTTTTTTCACCTTTAGAATGTTCTACACTGAAAATCGTGTGTAATTTGATTTTCTACAAATTTTGGATTAATTTCAACGATTCACAGGCATTAGCTATTGAAAAATTGATATATTTTTATTTCCTTACATTTATAAATCATATGCACTACAATAAATATATTGATTTCTTATCGTAAAAATTGCATTAAAATATTACTTTAAGCACTTCAGAGAGGAAATTAAATAAAAGGAGATGTTAATTGTTGAGAAGGAAAATTTAAAAGTTGCTTACAAAGTTAAAATAGAATTTCAGGTACATTTTCTTTAGTGAAAATATTTTCATAGGAAAATAATTAAATTTTGACAGGCTACCACCTTTACTGAAAATTCCTTAAAATTTAATTCTTAAATTTCATTCGCCTCATAAAAACACAATTTTGTTAAACGTCTTTAGTCTGAAAGAAATTTCAGAGCACTATTTGATTTACAGAGAAAGTCCCTAGAGTTTAATAAGTGAACAGTCAAATCAATAATTACCAATAAAAAGTGAACAATCAGAAATGCAAGTTTTAACTATTGTAAAAGATTACTTATACAAATCATATTATAAGAATGGATTTGTTTCATTCTTTATACAAATAGAACTACAGCTTATTACTACACTGCTGGCCACCCAAATTGCAACACCAAGAAAGACAAGAGATATCACAACACAATTTATTTTGTAGATAACATGTTGACCAAGTATCAAATGATTAAATTTATAGACTTCTGTGAAGTGTGGTTCCTGCCAAAATCAGTAGCCAGAGTAGCCGCCATTGTTGGAGATCACCGATGCCACACGCCTCGGCATTGATTCAAAGAGACTTTGGATGTGTTCTTGGGGTACAGCAGACCAAGCAGCTTCCACACGTTGCCAAAGTTGATCTGGTGTGGCAGCTGGGGATGTATTCTGGGTCAATCGTTGAGCAACCATGGACCACATGTTTTCTATCGGCGAAAGATCCGGAGAGCGAGCTGGCCAGGGAAGCAATTCAATCTGGCGATTGACGAAGAACCCTTGGACAATGCGTGCCACGTGTGGTCGCGCATTATCCTGTTGAAATATGGCTGTGGGCAAGCCCTGAAGGTAAGGAAGGACAACTGGCTCCAACACCTCGGAGATGTAGCGCTGGCTGATTAAAGTACCGGCAATGCGTACTAGAGGAGTGCGAGAGTGATATCCAATACCGCCCTTACCATAATACCCGGTGCAGGACCAGTGTGGCGGTGCATAACGCAGCTGTTCAGCATCCTCTCTCCACGGTGTCACCAGACTCGAATCCGACCATCGTGGTGTTGCAGACAGAAGCGTGACTCGTCAGTAAAGACAATTTCATTCCATTCTGCCGTCCACATCCTTCTTTCATCGCACCATTGGCGGCGGAAACGTCTGTGGTTCTGCGTCAAGGGTAGACGAAGCAATGGACGTCTTGCGGACAGACCACTTTGCTGTAAACGGCGTCGAATGGTACGCGCAGACACTGTATGATGCGGTACAGACTGAATGTGCTGTGCTATGGTTCGTGATGTGGCTGAGCGATCCGTCACTGCCATACGCACAATATGCCTGTCATCACGTGAAGTGGTGCACTGAGGTGGATGCGATCGAACACGTCGGTCCGTCGTACCCTCCTGCATCCAACGATCACATATCCGCATTACAGTTGTTTGGTTTCGTCCAACACGACTACCGATTTCCCTGAAAGATAATCCACAATCTCGGTAGGCCACTATCCTTCCTCTGTCGAACTCGGATACTTGATCAAAAGATGATCGCTGTTTTCTACGAGGCATAATTGATCGTTTTTTTGAAAAAACCACAAGAAAAACACAATTGCCGTACTTGAAATCGTCGAAATCTCCAAGCCTTAAATAGCGCTTTGAAGTGGCGCCACAGGCGCGCGTGATGTGCGTCTGCGCTGAAATTCTAATCATTTGCATATATCACCTCCGCTAATGCATGTTGTAAATATCATATTATTTGCATGCTTCCTTCAGGGTGTTGCATTTACGGTGGCCAGCAGTGTATTTTTTAAGTTGTCAAGTTATTCAAAAATTTATTTGTTTAATTTCGTAATTCATCCAAAAATAAGTATTACATAAATCAAGACAATGAATATTATTAAATAAGAAAGGGATCAATAATATTTTTTGCTACATTTACTTCAATTTGAATTTTACGAGAAAGAGGAAAAATATTCTCACACTAGTTGTCACATAAGCATGGCCATTGAAGTCTTTTAAATTGTTCTATAATTACTGAATGACTTCTTTAAAGCTGTTTCTATCCGTTCCAAAATTCAGCTCACTTATTTCCAAAGGTCAAAACACTAATGTAACACAAATATTCAGCATTTTAACGAATTATATGGTACTGAGACCTCTTAACGAAAATTGCTCCAAGTACTTTATGTTAATCCCGGAAATACAAAGGAACGGATATTTTTATGTGTGAAAATTAATCCGAAATTAACAACCAAAAGATTAAGCTGTGTTGTTTCAAATCTTGGAAAAAATGGATTGATGGATTTGCTTATATCGAGATTTTACTATCTATTTCCGTCTGATCACGGATTCTTCGGTTGCTAATTCTTCTCTCCAATGGATCATTCGTGGAATGCAAACTCGGCACAAAGCCTGTATCGGTGTTTGAGGTGGTCATACAGCCTGCTAAAGACCTCTCCTCTCTTTATTAAAACATTCCCAGCTACCCTAATATCTCATGGCACTCAGTGCAAATGCTTGGTTTTGCTGTTGGTATTTGGGAACTCTCAAGGTACCTTTTGTATTGTTTTCCCACAAGCAGGTCGGGAAGCGGTAGCCTGGTTGGAAAAGTAACGGACTTACAACCGGAGGGTTGCGAGTTCAAATCCAGTCGACCGTCGTGTACAAAGGGAGCTGGTGCACGTTTAATCTGTCGTGGCCTCAAATGTCTTCACGTTGGCGTGGTGTTGAAGTTTGGAGAGTGGGGTGCCAGATCAGGTGTTTCCTCGTCATCTGACCGCAGTTCAAAATTACGTGGTGTTGTCCTCGGATCTTTCCCTTTGGATTGATCTCGGACCGTCACCAATAGCCCGTTGTGCTGCTCCAGTGTGACCTTGATTAACATACCACCATACCCACATCCAGGTCACTTACAGTAAACTAGTATCAGAAAACCTAAAAGTTCCTTAAGTTTTGCAAGCCAATGTATTATGGAAATTATTTAATAAAAAGGTAGGTAGGTATTTCAATTAACGTCGCACTGGAGAAACACAACGGGCTATTTGTGACGGTCGGGGTCAATCCAGAAGATAAAGATCCAAGGACAGCACCACGTAATTTTGAACCACGGTCAGATGACGAGGTCACACCTGAGCTGGCACCCCACTCTCCAAACTTCCACACTACGCCAACGTGAGGACATTTGAGGCCACGACAGATTTAACGTGCACCAGCTCCCTTTGTACACGACGGTCTTTGGTTGGATTCGAACTCGCAATCCTCCGTTTGCTAACCGGCTGCTTTTCCAACCGCGCTACCCGAGGCCCTTTTAATAAAAAGAAAGGTTAGAGAAAGCTTAAAAAAGAGCAACTTCGATTCCTGTTACTGTCCTGGGCGAATTCTCTCTTATGTGTCAGCAAAACGTTTCGTGAGTGCATGCCATTTACTTCACGGAAAAACCTTGCTTTGTCAAATTCCGTCTTAACATCATAAAACCAACCAACGAACTTTGACACTTTAAATGTAGCACTAATTTTGAAAACGAATAACTTAGTTACCAGTTTATAAGCATATGTTAACTCTTGACCTTATTTAATCATATTTTGTAGTAAAGTTTTGAATATACATTGATGATTCCAGTAAAGAAAAGGGAGACCATGTGATAATTACAGACAATGGACCACCGGGAGTCAGAGTATCAAAGGAATTCTATCTGTACTTATGGTTTAGAAACCAATGTCATTATTATTAAATCTTTATGGACTGTTATTCCGATAGCAGCTTAAATAGCAGTTGTTATTCCAAAATAACAGCTACTGTAATCGAAAATATTAAGTTTCTGATAAATGTTATTGAGATAGCATTGACATAATCTAAATTCAATTAAATTTTAAATTAAAATATTGAAATTTATAAACATATTTGATAAATATAAATGTTTGAAATTCCTAATATTTTTTTAATCAACAGTTAGTTTAAACTGTAAAATGTCAATTTCTAATAGTTAATAATCGTTAAATTCAGTTACTAACTGTCGTCGTCAGTATCTGACATTAATTTCAGTATTTGTTACTAATTTGACACTAATGTCAGTATGTTACTATCACCAGAACTGTTAATAATAGCTGCAAATTAATAATAACAGTTAACACCATTAATATAAAATAATAGTTTTGCCCGTCTCTATTATTAAAAGAAATAGTTCGTTCCCGAAACTGTGTCGAAAACATGCTATTAGAATTAGTGTTCTGAATTTAAAAGGGACTTTTCGTTGGATATATCTACATGAATTATTGGTTGAAATTCTCGGGTATATATTAAAAAATCAATCCAAGAAAATTACAGGGAAAATATATTTAGATTCCCGGTTCATGATTTCATTTCTCGTGTAAAATTGAAATAAATTAGTTCATTAACATGTTTCATATGATAATTTCCATCCCAAAATTGTTTTAGAAGTGACCGCTGTGATCATTGTTAGTATCCTTAAGGTTTCATATCGAATCGAGAGTGATTCTCCACAAAAGCTGTGTTTGATTTAGAGTTTGAATTTCGAGATAAACTTGAAGTGGAACATTCAGATAAGAACTTGAATTTACTTGTAGTGACAGAGCAGGTTTTACAGCTTAGATATTGCCGAATTCATCCGAATACAAAGAAAAAGGTATTTCGTCAAGAGATAGTCAAGAATTTAATGACAGCCTGATATTATAATTTAGTAAACAAAATCTATTTAATTTTTTTTGTTGCAACTAATTATTAACAGATTTATATACACTCACTGCCAAAAGTTAAACACGGAGAGGAAAATGTTAATTTCCGGAAGCCAATCCGAATTTGAGAGGCTGCATTTCGCTTCAGAGGTAGATGGAAGTATGCAAATATGTTCTGTAACAGACAATCACGGTTTCGTGTCGAGAAATATGCAAAAAAGGCAGTCGTATAAGAAGCCAGCATTGTGAAGGGTTAGAGGAGTTTCATCTAAGTGCCGATAAAAAGTGTTTAGAACTTTCGCACAATTAGTTTTCAAGACAGACGTGTTTCTATGGCTTCCAGAAGACGAATGGCAAATAGTGCGCACTGGCGTTCTGTGCGACGCCTTGAAGCAGGACAATCAATCACAGATGTTGCTCTTTTCTTCGGCGTTCATCATTCCGTCATTTCACGACTATGGAAACAATTCCAAACAAGCCAAATAGTTGTCCGAAGACCTGTGGCCGGTCGCCCAAGGGTTACGACCCCCGCGGAAGATCGATATCTTGCTGTTTTAGCCAAGCGGAATCGAAGAGCGACCTCCAAACGTGTGACATCTATGGTTGCAGCGTCCATTGTGGTAAGACGATATCTACCACTACTGTTCGCCGAAGGCTACACGTGAATGGACTGTACGCCCGGGTACCACGAGTTTGTGTTCCTCTATCCGTGCAATCCAGAGGGGCACGGTTAAAGTGGTGTCGGCAACATATGAATTGGACTGTGTCTGATTGGGCCAACGTTATGTTCACGGATGAGTCGAGATTTGCCCTGGAGCCAGATGACTGTAAGGGTCTGAAGAGAACAAGCACACGCAATCGGCCCCAGAACATCATCGAGCATCACGCATTCCGAGGTGGAAGCATCATGGTGTGGGCAGGGATTTCGTTGGGATATCGCACCGACCTGCATATCTATAGACGGGGTTCTGTGACGGCTGTCCGGTATCGGGATGAAGTCCTAGAACCCTCTGTGAGATTGTACGTTGCAGCAGTTGGTTCTGCTTTCGTTCTAATGGATGATGATGCGCGTCCCCATCGAGCCAGCATCTCGACGACTACCTGAAGAGTGAGGGGATTGCGCGTATGGATTGGCCGGCGTACTCGTCCGACATTAATCCCATTGAAAATCTTTGGGATGCTCTCGGCCGTGCTGTGTCTGCACGTTTTCCACCCTCTTCTCACTCTCACAGAGTTGCAAACTGCTCTACAGGAGGAATGGCGATTACTTGACTCTGGGGTGTGGTTGATCACCTCATGGAAAGCATGGTCACACACTGTAAACTTTGTATGAGGATGAGGTGTGGTCACATACCCTATTAATGTAGGTTTTGTTTGTTTTGGATTTAAACATTATTTTGTTAATGGCTCCAATATGACTTCATCTTGTAATTTATGAAAACTCAATATTGTTTTCATCTTTGTATGTAATTCTTTGTTTTGATTCATGCATAAACATATTTGCTACTTTCCTGCCACATTTCTTGTCAATCAAAGCTGTACTTGTCGATTTTTTCGCATTTTACCGCTTCGTGCTTAACTTTTGGCAGTGAGCGTAAATGAAAATTTAACATCATAGTACAGCATTGTATATTTCATTAAACATTTAATTCATTCTATTAAGGACAGACAATAAATATAATATACACGAATGGTACCTAATAAATAATGTCATTCTAGTCAGTTTAATCTATATAAATAAGAATGGAGTGTTTGTGCACTGAATATTTTCGACCCGTTTCAAGTTTTCCATCCGTTTTGGGTCCTTCTGATGCAGAATCCGTCTCTTGTACGTTTGGTGTCAGTCCATCTGTCTGTATGTGTGTGCCCGTGCTACATCCAAACGGTTGAATTTATTTTCATGAAAATTTGCATACTGTGAGTACTTACATTCATTTAGCGACTGAACTTGGTTGCGTTAGTCTGTCTGTCCATTTTACCGTTCTATGTCTAATTTTGTGTCTGTATGTTTGCACAAGTATCACATAAAATTTATCCAACATATTTTAATGCAACGTTTTTTATTTTATAAATTCAATTTTAATTTAGTGAATACGTTAGTTCTTTGTTTACATATCTATACAAGTTTCAAGCTAAACATATGATTGACTATGCTTAAATCAACCGTAATTTGGATGTTTTGGAGTAGCTGGAAGGTATACTGAGCATTGCAATTACTTGGATTGCTTTACCAGTATTGCTGGAAAATCAATTATTTTTCCAAAAACTATTATTAACGAATTTAAATTAATTATAATATTTTTTATTTCGAGCCTTAGTTATTTTCTTTGCGAAGTATAAACTGTTTCTGAATATTGTGACAGACGAACGATATTTTACAACGAAACGGAAACTCGTGTTCGTTTACCACATGCAGTGCTATTTTCTGTTTTTTTCGCTCGGAATTAATTCGCAATTTTAAATTTTGTCTAATTTTTAGTCGTAAGTTGTGGGAACTGTGCGAGATCGAGATAAAAAAGAATCACGAATTTGTATCTATAGAATAACTTTTTACCCTCCACCTTTTATTTAGTTTTATTCTCCAATAAAATTGTTTTACCAGTATTACTCGGGAAAGCAATTTGTTTTACCAGTATTGATGAAAAAACACCTTTTCCAATAAAATTGTTTTACCAGTATTACTCGGAAAACAGTTTTTATTATTTCTATAGTATAGATCCCTTTTACGCTTCTTACAAGCGACGAATTATTTATTTATGTATTGAACTGGTTTTCATTTCTTTCCATACTATCAATAATTTATGAATATGTGATTTGATGATATAAGGATATTAAACGACGCATGTTCCACGCGAAGTTAGGATTTGAAAAAAAATTTAAAATATACAACTTAACAATTAAGATAACCTTATTAGGCCTTTTGGAGGAAGAATTACGTGCTTTACACAAATGGTTGGAACAACGCTAACAATGATCTCGAGGAGGAAGTGTTGTCAATAGTGATTGAATAAACTTTTTGATACTTTGGATATAAAAAAATTCGATTACATCTTTCACCCTTACAACGAATGGGGTGTGTGTATTCATGCGAGAATTCTTGCACGGGCCCGCTAGTATTTATTATTGTAATAAATTTCAATTCCTTTTTTCATCACACGCAACATCAACTGCAAAGTATATGATTTAAAGCGGCCCCCCATGTTAGTTGGAATAAAACAAATTTTAAACGAAATTTTGCCATATTGAATGAATATTAATGTTAAAAATAACAGAACTAGGACTTTTGAAATATTACACATTTTTTGTCATAGCGACAGAAGGTCAGGGTGGCATATTTTACCAATTGAAGCTATATTTAAGCAACTTTTATAAGGAAAGTTTGCTTAAAACAATGATTTTCTTTAGCAAAAACGGTGTAAAATGGATTTACCATTAAAAGAAAATGGTAATAGGTTACCTTTGCTTCGTCTGTACTGAAGGCAATCAATTTTAAAACAAGTTCTTTTATTATTTCACGTGCCACAAAACGGAATTTTCAAGAAAAAACGGATTTGTTTTTAAAACAAACTTTAGTGGTAAATATCTTATCAAATTAATTTGTCATCTTTCCCTTAATGATGGCAAAATTTGAAAATGTCGCAAGCCTGGTACAAGAGTGCCACAGGTAAAAAAATATCGTCATTTTTACGAATTGAATTGAGCATTTCGACACGAAAAAGGGCACTTAAGAAAGGGCACTCCAAATCCTCTCACAAAATCAACTTTTATAATAGTTACCGTAGTGTCTCACCTTTCGTCAGTTTGTACTTTCAGCAGGAATGCGATGTAATGTATTACATGGAATGATACGCATGTATAGGATTTGTGTCCAAAGTAGGTTGTAGAAATTATAAAAATGTCGAAAAGGGGTTAAAAATTATTCACACTTAAAT
Organism: Meta bourneti; assembly: GCA_933210815.1. Lineage (NCBI taxonomy): Eukaryota > Metazoa > Arthropoda > Arachnida > Araneae > Tetragnathidae > Meta > Meta bourneti. Next base: position 89,644,294 of record OW119929.1, read on the forward strand.
GATTTGGCATTTTTCTACGAAAGAGGAAAGTGATTATTCTGGTCACGTTTTCAAACTATAGTTAACCATTTCAACTCGAGTGAGGTAAGGTAATTTTGCTAGCAACAAATAAAAACTTCCAACGCAAGACAAATTCGAATTTAATTTTTAGTACTGCAGCAATCGTTTTTGATTTTGAAACGGCACCTACATCACGATGTCCTGTATGTACATAAAAAAAGAGCAATGGATTGTAAGTCACATAGTTCGATCAAAATTTCTCTGAAACAACTCTTTCCAGTACAGAACAAGATGCATACGAAAGTATCTTCTTCAGACAAACAAGACATTTATCTGAATCAACTAAGTCTGAGTGACAATATGGCAGCAAGGTGACAACTTTTATGGAGACCATACTGTGGGCGCGTGCAAGTGATCGGAGAATTTAATTTTTATTCCGCAAGTGCAAACGATCCGAGAATTTAACTTTTGTTGTGTGAGTGCAAGCGATCCGTAAATTATTATATTATTATATTTATTATACAAGCACAAACGATTATATTTGAAACTGTAACTATGATTGATATGTGATAAAAATGAATTTGAAATCAAAATTCTAGACGGAGGGGGAGAGTGTGGATGGTTTTTCTTTATTATTTTGTATTGTATTCTTAGTAAATACTACTTCTTTAATAAGCGTTCGTCTCCATATATGCAACTAAAAAGTCTATCTACAATTTATTTAATACAATCGAAGTAATATTCTCACTACCCAAAAAGTGAATAGGATGAGTTTTCATCTCCGAGAAAAATTAAATTCGTAAACACTTGGTGAAATATACAGTGGATAGAAAACGTTTAGGTACGCACTAACTATTTGCAATAAATGACTATTATTTGCAGAAAATAAATATTAAAGTGGAAGAAAAATAGAAAACAGAGGACCATAATTGCATAGAAAGTTTCTATAGCACTTAAACAAAAATATTTTTATAATTTTAACGCAAAATTGACAATAACACAACAATGTGTCAAATAAAACGCAAAAAAGTCTCCGTACGGTAAAAATATTCCATTAAATATTATTATTACTCTCAAACGTTGTTTATTATTTAGTGATCAGTTGAACCTCCCTTTGCTTTAATTACCTCTCTTAGACGTTAAGGCACCTACAAGTTTTTCTGTTGTTTCTGGAGTAATTTTGTTCCAGATGCCCAGAATGTGGCTCTTTTCAGTTCATCGTTGCTGCTGGAATCGTAATTTTAGAGTTCACGACCTATTTCTTCCCATAAGCGTTCTATAGACTCAAGAGACTGGTGGTGCGTGAAGTTTGTTGAGACACATGGTAAAGGCACCATTCGTTACAGATCCTTGCGGTGTGTTTTGAATCGTTGTCCAGTTGGAAGATAAATGTTCTCACAAGAGACAGTTACGTAGCACTGGCAAAGACATTTTGTTTCGAAATGCCTAGGTACCTCTATCCATGTTACCTTCAACAAAATGCAAACTACTCATACCGAAAGAACTAATGCAACCCTACACCATTACGTTCCCTCAGCCATGTTTTACAGTTCCACATAAATTTTTCGTTTGCATTTGCTGTTTGGTTTTCTCCACACCATAACTCGTCTATCTGTACTGTAGAATTTTGATTCATCGCTGAAAAGTACAGAATCCTAGAAAATTAAGGGCTTACTTACATGTTTCTTTGCAAACTTAAGATGCTTTCTTCTGTTAAGTTTGCTAATGAATGGCTTTTTACATATCGCACGACCATTGTAGCCAGCTTTTTTGTTACATTCCTTAGTCTGAGGTGATGCTTCAAGATTATAATCAGTTTTCAACAAGGATGCAAGTTTTGGTGCTCTAATTCGTGAATTATCACGAACCTTTCGTAGAATATTACTCTTGTGCATACGGCTCAACTTCTGGGGTCTACCGGATCGGTTCCTTTTTTCCATAATTTCTACCTCATACCTTTCGATGATATATTGAACCGTAGATTTAGATATTTTTACGATTTTGCAAATTTTCCTCATTGATTTCTCAACTTTATCACCAACTCGCGAATAGCTTTCAGAAATTCCATTTTAGGTCATCCTTTGGCATGAAAATCGTTTGAGATGATTACTTATACTATTCTGCAGTTCTTTCTTACACGAAAATTGAATGCGGAACCGCTGCTAAACTGCACTTCACAATCAATTTGCATAGTGCGTAGGGAAAGTTTTTTTGTCTATCATTTTGCATGTTTTTCTCAGCGTTTTAATTAATTACTTTTTATTTTCGAAAATTAAGGAATTTTTGTTGCGAACACACTCTCTAGAGTGATGCTAGTTTCTTGTGCAGGTTCTGAATCTTTGGTGAGAATTTTTTTTAGGAATTATCATAATTTATTCGCCGTTTTCATTTCCGTAAGGAAACTTTTTTTAATCCACTGTATGGTCAGTCGGCTGCTATTGAAAAAAACAGTTTCCGATGTACACTAGTGTAATTCCATTGTTTGACTTGAGCTTATATTTCTGTATTTTGAGAGCGTAATTCTAGGTAAAAGAACTGAACTCATTTTTGATGACAATTTAGATAAACGCCTGCCACTTCATTTCCATTAACGTCATAATTCGTGGGAACGCATTGCAAAGTCATATCTTTATCCTTCAATTTAAAAAGGAGATTCCTTACTTCTTTACTAAAATGGAGGCCGCGGTAGCCCGGTTGGAAGAGTAACAGATTAGCAACCGGAGGGTTGCGAGTTCGAATCCAACCAAAGATCAACCACAGTCGCGTACACGGGGGCTGGTGCACGTTAAATGTCCTGGCCTCAAATTCCTTCATGTGTGGAAGTTTGGAGAGTGGGGTGCCAGCTTAGGTGTTGTTCTCGTCATCTGATCGTGGCTCAAGACTATGAGGCTATCCCTTCGGGATTGATCCCGGACCGTCTCCAATAGACCATTGTATTCCAGTGCGACGCTAATCAACTACCTATCTACCAATCACTGATGACACTCTAAGTTACTAAATCGTGCAATGATTTGCGTATATAAGTTATCATTCCGAAAACCGCGTGCTTTACGAGATGTAAAGTTAAGCAGATAGTTTTTGGTTTGAGTTAGTCTGTGTCTTATCTGAATAAAGATTGGAATCCTTTTCCGATAAAATATGACAATGGAGGACGTTGCTATAAAAGTCACATTAACACTTCTTCTAGTCCTTTTTAGCGCTGATTTGAGACAAGATGGCAGCCTCACAAAGAAGGTAACGAATGCTTTTTTTATTGTCTTGCTCATTATATGTAAACTGAGTATATAAGAACAAACGAATACCTTTTTTATTGATAGATCGTGATATCATATTTTATGCCAGAATAATTTGATACGTTTTTGGTATTTATTCAGTATAATTTTGCATTTAAAAGGACAGTAGACTTTCTCAAATTTACTAAAATCGATTCTTTAATTGATCAAAAATCGATTTTTTAATCGATTAATATTCAAATTCACTGAAATCGATAAAAAATCGATTTTTTTATCTAACAATCGGATCTTAACTTCAAAAGTTTGTTTTTAATGCCCCTGTTCCTTAAACTCTTTTTTAAACTTTGAAAGCATTACGCAACTGTTTAGAGTACTTACACGACATAGGTTTTCTACGATGACGATAGTGACAAACAAAAACACGCGATACCTCTGGTCTTCCATCCTCCATAGGGCCACGGTAGCCCGGTTGGAAGAATAGCGGATTACCAACCGCAGGGTTGTGATTTCGAAACTCGATGCACGAAACATGCACGAATAGAAATCTCTGCCACAGGAACTCTTGGACAGCCTTGTGGAAAGCATATCTGCACGTTGTGAGGCCTGCATTAGGGTCAGAAGTCAGCACGTTTTATATTAGGTTTCTTTTAACTCTTTTAGGCACACGATTTTAAAGAAAAAACCCAAGTTGCACAGAATTGTTTATTCACTTATTCAACTTCAAAATTAGTATGAAACATCAAATACATGTTTTTTTATTATAAAACGATTCATTCACTCATAATAAATTTTTACGGAAAAGACATTAACCGTTATGTAAGACAAAAATTCACTGCACCACAGAATTTGCCAACCTTAATCACAAGAGTGTCAACAACTGACTAATGCTTTTTGTACAGATTCAATGAAAAGCTTTAAATAAAATATTAAACTATGACTATGAGTAATTTCAACTTTTTGAGGTGGGTTAAAAATATCTCACCGTGCATAAAAATCTAAGCAAAAGGTGGGATAGTTTTTAACTCACTTTACCCCAAAGAGTTAAAAGAGCAAAAATGCTTTTTTTGCTCTTTATTCTCTCTGCTCTTTTCGCAATTGCTAAAAGAGCTATTTTGCTCTTTTTAAAAGATAATTTTTGCTCTTTTCGAAATTGATAAAACCTACTATGCGTTCCACCTAAGTATCAAAAAAATTATTTAGTTCCCAATAGCACCACGAGGCATGTGGGTGTTCTTATTTTATTCCACATAGGTTGTGGACTATTCATTTGTCATTTGAAGTACTTCGGTGTTAGCACTTGACACAGGATTCATCTCGGATTGCATCATCCTTAACTTTTTGACATGTATGTAGTATCTCTTCTCTATGGTTTCAGGTTTATTACTAGGTCTGGGATATTGATTACATAAAAATAATATTTGCTCTTCTCCCTCCTGGTTGTTGTATCGACGAAGTATCTCGTCATTACCAAAACTGATCAGATCTGGATGGACGAAATATATAGTCATTAGAAGAAAACTGAACAGGTCTTGATCTCATCATAAGAAATTTGGCAATATCTTGATGAAGAGATATCTCGGTATTAGATTGCTCAGATCTTGATTGAGATATCGTGTCGAAACCACTTGGAGGGTTAAAATATCCTTGAAAACAGTTGAAAAATGTCCTTTGAAAGATAAACGTTTTAAAAGGTTCCTTCAAAAGAAAAATTTGTTTTTGAAATTTGGAAAATTCTCTAAAAGTTGCTTGTATTACATATATTATTATTAGTAGTTTGTGCAAAAAAATGAAGATGTGTTAAAAGTAAAATTATATAAAAAGTAATTAAAAAAGTGATATTACATAATTAATAGAAGCAACAATTATTTAAATAATAACAAATCATGTTATAAGTGAAAGTTTCTTTGCTTTGGCCAGTGATCAATGTTGGTTTTGAATGTTGCCATTTGAAAGCATAATCCAAATGAAAAGTAAAATTTTATTTAAAAATTATAAAAAATGCAAAGCAGAGTTTGAAACGGAAAATATAAATGCAGTGGAAAGATGAAATTTTTTTCCAAACCTTTAGAAATGTACTTAAAACAAAAACATTCCCTTGCCCCCCAAAGGAAAAGGGTCTTAAAATACAAAAAACTTCAAACTCAATCAAAACAATATGACGGACGAAATGACTGTACCTTACAATCTCTCGCAGTTATCCACATATGTTTAGAATGTGATGAAATACATAAAATGTATAAACTGTTACCAATGCTATTCTTGAAACCAGATGCAGGTTGAAGAATGATTATTAAAGAATTTGAAATCATGAGATATATTGAAGACTGTTCATTTACTTTTAAGACATAGGTCACTTCTCAAATTAAACAAATACAGGAAATTAGGTTCCCCCTGCTTGCATTTGCATGACGATTGTATTAAAGTTTATTAGAGAGAAATTTTTTGTTTTACATAATGAATTTCGTAAATTAATATTTTAATATACATAAGAAAATTACATTATGTAATATCCTTCCTATTCAAAGCCTATTTAAAAGAAACATTGATAATTACTTCAAATACATAAAATTAAATTATTCTTTGTTAAACATTTCTAAAGAATGTATGCAACAATTTTGTTAATAGATTTTTCAAACTATAATTCTTTCTCGGAAGTTGATATATTTTTAATGACTTCACTTCAATAAGTAATCTGCTTCAGTCAAATGTTTTGTTTTAAATCTTATCTAACTGCATTTAAGTATGTGTTTTTCATTGCATATTTTATTCTCTGTAATTTTATTTGTGAATATTGTTTGTGTGGATATTTTGTGAAGGAAAACAACAATTAAGTAAATTATATATTATAAACAAATTATAAAGTATAAATAAAAACACACACACATATATATATATAAATTATGTTTTGAAAATGTTAATTAAATCATAAATTATATAAAAATGATAAAGTCAAATAATTAATTAAAAATAATAATTATAGAAATATATTTTAATTAAATAATAAATATATGTTGGAGTAGCATAATTTCTTATTTAATACAATATAATTATCTGTGCGTGAGTTGAAAGATATTGTAAAGTGTATGTTTTTATGTGCAACGTTCAGGGTATATCAAAACTTCCTGTACAAACATTGATAGGAGATAGGGAAAACATTAAACCGTGTTCACATAATATCAACAAGCGCCAACCAACCGTATCTGCTAGAGAGCACAGTAAGGTACAGACAGTATGAATGTGAACATTTTTATTAGCACGAAATTTACATTGTCTTCATTGTACACTTACAGTTTCACAGTAGGAGCTTAATTTTGCGATCACCGTAATTTTCAACCTTCTTCTTATAGCACATCTAAACTAATTATGAATCGCGGTAGCCCAGTTGGTAGAGTCGCGGATTAGCAACCGGAGGATTCGAGACTCGATCCAACCAAAGACCGTTGTGTGCGTTTGTGCTGGTGCACATTAAGTACTGTCGTGGCCTCAAATATTGACGTGGTGAAGAACTTTGTAAAGTAGGGTGCAGCTCAGGCGTTGACCTCGTCGTCCGATCTTGATTCAAAATTACGATGTGCCCTCGGATCTATCCCATTGGGATTGATCCCGTACTGTAACTAATAACCCGTTGAGTAGCTCCAGTGTGACGTAAATTCAACTACCTAACTACTACCTAAACGAATTACTTAAATCTTGAGGCACACCGAAAAATATATTATACTAGCAAAATTTCCCGACCTCATTCGGGTTGAATTGGGTAACTATAAATTGAAAGTGATCAGAAATTAATCACTTTCCACTTTCGTAGAAACATGCCAAATCATTTAAGTGGGAGTAAAATAATTTTTAACACCTTTTCGACATTTTTATAATTTATACAACCTACTTTGGACAAAAATCCTATACATGCATATTCATCCATGTAATGCATTTAACATATATCGTACCCCTGCTTAAAGTACACACTGGAACCAGGTTTGCGACGTTTTCGAATTTCGGGATCATTAAGGGAAAGATGACAAATTAATTTGATAGCATATTTATCACTAGGTTTGTTTAAAAGTGGATACGCGTTCTTTCTTGAAAATTCTGTTTTGCGGCACGTGTGCAATAATAAAAGAACTTGTTTTAAAATTGAATGTCTTCGGTACAAAGGTAACCTATTTTAAATGGTAAATCGATTTGATAGTTCCTTCTAAAAAAATCATTGTTTAAAGAAGACCTTCCTTATATAAGTTGCTCAAGTATAGCTTCAATTCGTAAAATAAGTCCCTTTGATCTTCTGTTGCTATAGGACAAAGAATTTGTAATATTTCAAAAGTCCTAATTCGGATTTTTTTAACATTAACATTTTTTCAATAATGACCAAATTCCACTTAAAATTTGCTTTACTCTAACTTACATGCCGTTTTAAATCAAATACTTTGCGGGGGTGTTGCGTGTGATGAAAAGGAATTACAGTTTATTAAAAAATAAATATTAAAAACAGAAAACAGAGAATTAAAGCAAAATAAAAGTTGCGTGAAACAGTTCAAAGATATAAACTCGTGATTCTTTTTTATCTCTTAATCTCCACAATTGCCACAACTTGCTTCTAAAAATTAAATATAATTTAAAAATACGAAATTAATTCGGAGCTAAAAAAATATCACTGCAAACGAACGTGAATTTCCGTTTTATTGCAAAAAATCGTGTCCCAAACGTTCGGAAATCTATATAAATACGAATGGAGTGTTTGTACAGTGAATATTTTCGACCCATTTCAAGTTTTCTATCCGTTTTGAACTTTTCTGATGCAAAATCTGTCTCTTACGCGTTTGGTGTGTCTGTCCCTATATGTGTGCCCGTGCTACGTCCAAACGGTTGAACATATTTTCATGAAACTTTGCATACTGTGAGTTCTTGCATAAATTTAGTGACTGAATTTGGTTGCGTAAGTCTGTCTGTCCGTCTTCTGGCTCTATGTTCGATTTTGTGTTTGTGTGTTTGTACAAGATTTATTCAAAATATTTTAATACAATGTCTTACATGTGATAAACCATATTTTAGTGTAATGAATGCATTATTTTAAATTTCTTTCCTTACGTATTAAAGCAAGTTTCATGTTTTAGAGAAGCTGGAATGCATATTGAGCATTGTAATTACTTAAATTGTTTTACCAGTACTGCTGAAAAATCAATTATTTTTAAAAACTATTTTTGCAGAATTTAAATTCAAATACTTTTTATTTTGAGTCTTATTTATTTTCTTTGCAAGATATAAACTATTTCCGAACATTTGAGACAGACGATATTTTGTAACAAAACAGAAGCTCGTGTTCGTTTGCCAAGTGCATTGATATTTTTTTCGATACGAATTAATATCGTATTTTTAAATTCTATCTAAATTTTAGTTGTAAGCTGTGGCAACTGTGCGAGATCAAGAGAAAAAAGAATCGCGAATTTATATCTTTAAAACTTTTTCCCGCCAACTTTTATTTTGTTTTAATTATCTGTTTTCTGTTTTTAATAATTATTATTTTAATAAATTGTAATTCCTTTTCATCACACGCAACACCACCGCAAAATATTCTATTTAAAGCGGCATGCAAGTTAGAATAAAGCACATTTTTAGTGGATTTTTGGCATTATTGAAAGAACGTTAATGTTAAAAATATCCGAACTAGGACTTGAAATATTATAAATTCTTTGTCATAGAGACAGATGGCCAAGGTGGCTTATTTTACGAATTGAAGCTATATTTAAGCAACTTATGTAGTGAAAGTTTGTTTAAAGAAATGATTTTCTTTAGAAGAAAAGGTGTCAAATTGATTTACCATTTAAAAAATGGTAATAGGTTATATACCTTTGCTTTATCATTACTGAAGATATTAAATTTTAAAGCAAGTTCTTTTATTATTGCACGTGCCACGAAACGGAATTATCAAGTAAAACGTATTCGCTTTTAAAACAAACTTAGTGATAAATATCTTATCAAATTAGTACTCTTTCTCTTAATGGTAGCGAAAATCGAAAAGAGTGCCACACTATTGGCAGGTAAATTATGTGAGACAGTATCGGCAGTAGATTCGTCATTTTACGAATTGAGTTGAGCAATTTTACAGGAATAGAACTTAAGAAAGGTAGTTCCTAATCCTCCCTCAAAATCGTCTTTTGTAGCAGTTACCATAGTGTCTCACCTTTCGCCAATTTGTACCTTTAGCAGGGGTGCGATATATATGAAATATATTACATAGATGGATTTGCATGTCTAGAATTTGTGTCCAAAGTAGGTTATTGAAATTATAAAAATGTTGTTAAAAATTATTTTACTCATACTTAAATGATTAGGCATTTTTCTACGAAAGAGGAAAATGATTATTTCCTGGTCACTTTCAATATATAGTTAACCAATTCAACACGAGTGAGGTCGGGCAATTTTGCTAGTAAGTATATATTTTGCAAAGAAAATAATTAAGGCTCAAAATAAAAAAAGTATTTGAATTTAAATTCTGCAAAAATAGTCTTTTAAAAAATAATTGATTTTTCAGCAGTACTGGTAAAACAATTTAAGTAATTGCAATGCTCAATATGCTTTCCAGCTTCTCCAAAACTACCAAATCATGGTTGATTTAAGTAGAGTTACTCAGATGTTTTAACATGAAACTTGCTTAAATAGGTAAGCAAATAAATGTTAAATAATACATTCACTAAACAACAATATGGTGTATCAAATATAAAACTTTAAATTAAAATATGTTGAGAACAAATCTTCTCTGTGATACTTGTACAAACACACAGACACAAAATCACACATAGAACGGGAAGACGGACAGACAGACTTTCGCAACCAAGTTCAGTAACTAAATGAATATAAGTACTCACAGTATGCAAAGTTTCATGAAAATATATTCAACCGTTTGGACGTAGTAAGGGCACATACATACATACAGACAGATGGACAGACACCAAACGCGCAATAGACATATTTATCATCAGAAGGGTCCAAAACGGATAGAAACCGTGAAATGGGTCGAAAATATTCAATGTACAAGCAAATACTCCCTTCTTATTTATATAGATTTGTCGATCCGAATAAAAAAGTATATATTTTTTGATTTATAAAAATAATATAATAAAAATTATAATACCCTACTCTCTTTTGCTCCAAGGTGGCTCATCGAAAATTCTTTTTGAAATAATTTATTTATAATTTGTAATACAAAATAGTTCTCTTAAGTATTTATACGAGTTTTTTCTTGCAATTACTTTTGAACACACTTGTGAAAAGCTTAAAACTAAACCATTGAAAAGAAAACATCTTACACAATTTAAGCCGTTTCACTATTTGCAAGACACACCAATTCCATTCTTGCGGCACACAGGTGAATAATGTAGAGCAGGGGTGTCAAACTGGCGGCCCCCGAGGTAATTTTTTGTGGCCCACGATGCTCTGAAATAAAATGAAAACAGGACAATACGTGATGAAGAAAATATCACTTAGGGGAGATCGAGGCAATACCGTACACACAATTTCGTCATGTTAAAAATGTGTGAGCAACTATTTTCGTCCATGAAATTAAATAATGATCTACCGATAATAATTAATAAACCTACAGATCAAGATTAACTGATAAACATCTATCTGCCATAATGAAGATTGTCTGTTCTGTCTTTGAATCCAGATATTGGAAAACTAGTAGGGAGGAAAGCGCTGGCAAGTTTCCGATAAAAAAAAATTAATTTTAGTTTTATAAATGCATTAAATTAAATAAACGTTTAAATAAAAGCAATTATATAGCAGTATTATAAATTATTACCCTAAATTCACTTAATTACATAATGTGTTTGAATTATCCTATCCATATTCCTGAATCTTAACTTCAGAATATAATTTTAAGACAATTTGTAAATGTGATGTGGCCCGCGTGAATCTTACCAGTTGCATTAAATAGCCCGTGTTTTAATTGAGTTTGACACCCCTGATGTAGAGTCCTGTGACATCGTCGAAGCATAAAACGTTCAAAAATTCCTGGCCGTTCGCGGGTTTTTGCGATGAGGTCAGTTTCGGAGTCATTGGGAGTCCAGAACACGATGCCCTAGAGGTATCCCCAGAGGAAAAAATAATGGATAAATCGGATGATCGTGGTGGCCAGCAAATCAATATCGGACTATCCATTAGGTGCCAAAAGTACATCCGCAAATGAAAATGATTTAATTTTGTGTTCCCTACCTCCTCTTAACCCTCCAAGTGGTTTCGATGAGATATCTCGCACATCAAGATTTGACCAATTTTGTCAATGAAAATATATTTCGCCATCAAGATGTTACCGATTTTTTGATGATGACGTGATCAAGATCGGGTCGGTTTTCTTTTAATGACGAGACATCTCGTCCATCAAGATCTGGCTTGTTTTGCTAATGACGAAATACCTCGCCGAGACAACCACCAGGAGGGTTAAATTTTGTACAAGAAGTTTGTAAAGAACCTGTATTTATAAAATAAAATGTTGTTTTATTCATTTTTTAGAGCCTCGAGCGTCTTCGCACTTCTGAGTCTCTTAACTATAGTAGCTAGTAGAACACTAAACTTCAATCCAGAATTAGATGAGCACTGGGAAAATTTCAAAGTAATTGTCCTATTCAATTTTGAATATACTCTCATATATGCATAAAATTACTTTCCAAAAATTTTACACGGAACAGTGTGTAATCCAAGTCATGAAATTCCGTGCTTATAATATATTTGTTAATATAGTTGTCTTGAAAAACAATGGCGCGTGTAATTATTTTGTTTTATACACTACCTGACATTGAAAATGCAACACCAAGAAGGAGTTGACAGAAAGTGATGAAATTTGGCAAACAGAGAGAGATAGCAACGAGCAATAAATGATCCTTATTGCAACATTATACACCTTGCCACTGAGCAGCAAGAACGTCTGATCAGAAGGTTGTAGGACCACCGCGAGCGGCGATACAGGCAGCAACACGTCTAGGTAGAGACGCAATGAGCGTGCGGATGGTGTCCTGAGGGATGGCTGCCCATTCCCTGTCAACCATTTGCCAGAGTTCGTCTTCTGAATGTGCGAGTGGCAACGCATGCAAGAGACGTCCAATGACGTCCCAGAAATTTTTTCGATAGGTGAGAGATCAGGGAAGCACCATACCTTGTATTTAGCATACAAGGTATGGCAAGGTATGTATTTAAATACAAGGTATACATATACCTTGTATTTAGCATACATACCTTGTATTTAGCACCATACCATCAGCCAGCATACCTTGCAGGGTATGTTGGCTGATGCGTGCCGTGTGCGGTTGGGCGTTATCCCGCTGGAAAATGGCATTGGGCACACCTGAAGGAAAGGTAGTGTCACCGGCTGCAGCACGTCATCCACGTATCGTTGGGCCGTCATAGTGCCCTGAATACGGACCAGAGGTGACCTGCTATCGTAGGCGATGGCGCCCCAAACCATTATACCGCTTTGTCTCGCGGTATGGCGTTCCACAGATGCGACCGGATTGGCCCTGTCACCACTTCGGGGCCAGACTCGTACACGGCGACTGTCATTGCTAAAACAGAAGCGTGACTCGTCTGAGAACACCACCCTGTGCCATTCCGACGTCCACGTGGCTCTATCCCGACGCCATTGCAAACGGAGACGTCTGTGCTGTTGGGTCAATGGTAGTCGTCTCAACGGGCGCCATGAGTGCAGGACGCCAGCGATCAATCGGCGGATAATGGTCCTGGACGATATGGGAGCATCAAGGGTGTCCTGCACATGTTGCAAAAGGGCGACAGACGTGGCTTGAGGGGCCGCCGATGCTTGCCGGCAGATGCGTCGGTCCACGCGTGCTGACGTCACTCTGGCTGCACCGGAACCCGTCAAACGTGCCACATTCCCTTGGTCCAACCATCTGTGCCACAACCGGTGCACCGTGGACGCGTGTAGGCGGGTATCTGCTGAGATTTGACGTATGGACCAACCTGCCCTTCTGAGGCCAATCACCATACCCCTCGTGAAGTCGTCTGTTTGCTGGAACTATCTTGATTGGCGGCGTCCTGGCATTCTGCGCTACTAGACGTTTCCTCTGAGACACAAAAACAAATTGCAACTTGATTTACCTAGCAAACAGAGCGGCGCGAAACTGACCACTTTTGCAGGTTCCTTCCCTGGTTTTTCACTCGCCGTGCAGTTTGCATCATTTACATATCTCGGTGAGCTGCGTCTACCCTGTAAATTTCATCCAGTTCTGCGCACTCCTTCTGGGTGTTGCATTTTCAATGTCAGATAGTGTATATAACATAAAACAGTTTGTAAGGTTTATGTTATGAAATAACTCTCATAATAGTTGTTATGTACACAACGTTTATGTTTTATAAACACAATACGTGATAGGACTGTTGTGCTGTATATCTCGTCAATAGCAAAAGTGACCAGATCATTGTTGACGAGATATCTCGTCATTAGAAAAAAAACTGACAAGGTCTTGATCTCGTCATCATCAAAGAATCTCCAATACCTTGATGACGAGGTATCTCGTCATTAGCAAAATTGGTGACATCTTGATGGACGAGATATTTCGTCGAAACCACTGGGAGGGTTGAACAGCGCCTGTATTACCCATGTACCGTATTAGCGGTGTCTTAGTATATTAACCCTCTTGGTATCGACGAGGTATATTAGCAAAACTGACCAGAAGTGGATGGACGAGATATCTCGTTATTAGAAAACTTATTCAGAAAACGAAAACTAAGAAAACCGTTCATGATTTATATTAGTTACAACATACGAGGAACTTTGATGGTAATGAGAGTGTTGTTATGTTAGTTACTTTCATACAATCTAACTCGTGGAGGTGTATTTTGAATATTCATCCCCATTTGTACAAGGGCCGAGGTAGCCTAGTCGGAAGAGCAACGGATTAGCAACCAGAGGGTTGCGAGTTCAAAACTCGGTCCAGCCAAAGACCCCCTGTACACGGGGGCTGTTGCACGTTAAATCTGTCGTGGCCTCAAATGTCCTCATGTTGGCATGGTCTAGAAGTTTGGATTGTGGGATGCCAACTCATGTATTGACCTCGTCATCTGACCTTTGTTCAAAATGACAAGTCCTTGGATCTTTCTCTTATTGATTATGATCTCGCCAATAGTCCATTGTGTTGCTCCAGTGCGATGTCAATTAACTACCTACCTCAATCTTACAGTTGTCTTTATTCTTCTGAAATTTGGAATGAAATATTCAATACAAAACATTTTTATAAAATTTATTAATGTTATTTTTTATACAATACATTTATTGATATTTTTGCGTTTTATGATAGGAATTCAGTTCATGAAATTCCGTTTCAGAAAGTACATGGAAAAACGCATGTTGGCATAGAAGAGGTGAACAGGCGGATAACATGGGAACAACGGGTAGAAAGCATCATCCACCACAACCACCGAGCTGACATGGGGCTGCATTCGTACAAGAGAGGTCTGAATAAATACTCGGATTTGGTAAGAAAAGCATTTTATACAACTCGCAAGATCTTTGCATTTTAAAATAAAGCGGTTAGTTCAGTGCGATTTATGACTTGATATTCCAGAGTCCTGAAGAGGTTAAGAAACTTGGAGGATTGAATTCCAAGAAAAAGTCTCGAATCCTTTTGAGTGCTGAGTATCGTTATGGAGACATCGGTGTTCCAGAGAGTGTTGATTGGAGACATGATGGATTTGTCACTCCTGTGAAAGATCAGGTATGTACCACATAGGAAATATAAAAGTAGAGTTTGCAATGGTAACTTTTTTATGGACTCAGGATCATAGACCGAAACTAGTAGTAACGTGACCCTTAACCTTTAGACTACGGGCAGTACAACAGGCGTACCGTATTCAGGTAGCGGAATAAAAGCGCCGTAGTGTAAAGCTTAAGCTACTTTCGTGTGACAGGTTGTAACAAGTATTAATCATCCGATTGGGCCACGGGGTGGGAGAAGACGCCCATTCATTGGTTCATCATGTGATTGGTCCGCTCAACATGGCAGTAGACTTTGGCGATGTCACCATTTTGGTTGCCACTCTATAGAAATGCGCATTCACATATCTACCCTGTTATAACAAGATGTATTCCAAAGGAGGCGATAAAATGCCAAATCGGTCAGACAAGTTAATTTTTCAAACACCTGTGTGGTTTACGCCATTTAGTAGTAGATTCTGGAGATTTCACCATTTTTGTCGCCACTCTACAGAAATGCACATTAGTACATCTACCCTGCCATAACATGGGAAATCGCCAAACGAGGCGACAAGATTCCAAATTGGCCAACAGAATCAATTTTTCACAATGCAATCACGTGACTACTAGTCGACACGTTGGTCACAGCTTTTATAGCTCCTCTCAATAGTTCGGGTTTTTACTAGACGTTTTGTTAATTTGTCCATGAACAAATAATGAGGGTGGTCAGATCATGTGACTACTTTAGTTTGCTGATGGAACCTAAAATTCATCATATCAGGAGAAGACACCCATCCATTGATTCATTATCTGATTGGTCCATCTGATAGTAGTAGACTGACGATTTCCCCATTTCTGTCTCCACTCTATAGAAATACGCATTCACGCACCTACCATGGCATAAGATGTTACATCGGCAAACGAGGCGATAAGATACCAAATTGGCTAACCAAGTCCATTTTTCACAGAGCAGTCACGTGACTACTAGTCGATATGTTGGTCACACTTTTTGAAGTTCCTCTTAATAGCAATGCTCAGTCAACTTAATATTTCTCGTCTGTGTCGTGCATATTTGAGCGATAAGTCTGTGCGAGCGCGATGTAACTATCAATCCATTACTTTCCTGTGAGATCAAAGGGAAATTCATACTTGTCATCTTATGATCTATTTCGCAGTTATCGGCGAGTTGGAAAATTCCACTTTCTAATACAACTCCAGTCGGATACAGGGGCCGCCGTGGGTATGTGGGTAGGTAGGTATTTTAATTAACGTCGCACTGGAACAACACAGCTGGCTATTGACAACGGTTCGGGATCAATCCCGAAGGGAAAGATCGAGGACAATACCACGTAAGTTTGAATCACAGTCAGATGACGAGGTGAACACCTGAGCTGGCACCAAACTCTCCAAACTTCCACACCACGCCAACGTGAGGACATTTGAGGCCACGACAGACTAAACATGCGCCAGCCCCCGTGTACACTACGGTCTTTGGCTGGACCGAGTTTCGAGCCGTGGGTCAGTGGGTTTGCCCACTGCGATAGTTACCCGTATGAGGCGCAGTTTCGTTTCCTCTAACTCACCCTGGGAATATTTCTTTTTTCTATGTCAGTAAAACTTGTGTGTTTTGTCATTACTTGACTGGCCGGTTGAAAGAGCAGTGGATTAGCAAAGGGAGGGTTGCGAGTTCGAAACTAGACCGAACCAAAGACACTCGTGTGTCTTTGGTTCGACCACACCCTCAAATGTCTTTACGTTGGCTTAGTGTGCCAGCTCAGGTGTTGACCAAGACATCTGACCTTGTTTCAAAATTACGAGGTGCTCTTGATCTTTCCCCTCAGGATTGTTCCCGTTCCTTTGTCAACATTCCGTTGTATTCCTTCAGTGTGACGTTAATTAAACTATCAATCTGCTTACCTTTCTAGCTCTACCGGTCAGTTGTAGGCCGTGTAGTTTCGTTTCCTGCAACTTACTCTGGGTGTATTTCTGTCTTCTGTGTAAGTAAAACTTTACTTGTGTATTTGTCGTCCATTACTTGACGTTTCGTTCAGCGCAGCATGTCCGAATGTGGTCCTTGAGCTATAAAAATCGAAACCAACCGTTATTTTTCAGGGCACTTGCGGCAGCTGCTGGGCCTTCGCTGTTACCGGCATGTTGGAGACCCAACTAAGAAAGAAGACAGGAAAGCTGGTATCGCTGAGTGAACAAAACCTCGTGGACTGCGTCCCAGACGGTATGATTCAACTTTCAGTAATTATCCAGTAAAGCATTTGCCATCTACACGAACAAGTTTAACTCAGTTTAAACAGTTTTCTGGGACGCACAAACCTGATGACATTAATCTGATTAGGTTGATACCAAACTAACACCATCACACACTCCCGTGCGTACGGTAGTACATTTGGAAGAGCAGCGGATTAGCAATCGGAGGGTTGCGAGTTTGAATACAACCACAGTCGCGTACACGGGGGCTGGTGCACGTTAAATGTCCTGGCGTCAAATGCTCTCATGTCGGCATAGTGTAGAAGTTTAGAGAGTGGGGTGCCAGCTCAGGTGTGACCTCGCCATCTGACAGTGGTTCAAAATTACGTGGTGTTGTCCTCGGACCTTTCCCTTCGGGTTTGATCCCGGACCATCACCAATGGCCCGTTGTTTTGCTCCAGTGTGACTTTAATTAAATACTTAATTACCTATTCAGAACTGGTGATAGTTTGGAACAGACTTTTGCACCAGAGGCTGGTCAGTACAGAGGGGTTTCGAACGAGAAGGTAAACCACTAAGAAGGTTAAATAAGTGTGGATGGGATCAATAGAGCATGCCATCGATGAGGCGTCTATCCAGAACGTTAGAGCATATTACATCTATACGTTATTACATCTGTTCATTTTTACATCTCAACAGCAATCACATCTATGCCATCATCTATACTACACTATATAGACAACATGCAAATAAAGTTATTCTCCTGGAATAATCAAGTCCTGATGATTCTCATCATGCCAATAGTTTTGACCTTCAAGATGTTGTTACAATGCTCCTGAGCCATGCGATTTCAAGGTGGTCTGCAGGTATCCTCATATACCATGATGCTGTATGGGGTCAGACTGTTATGTAGTGCAGAGGCATGCTGATCTTACCATGAGGTTGATACCAAACTGGGGATATTAAGAAAGAGCGCCTCTTTGTTTTTATAATGCCCGACCACCGACCTCCTCGGCCTTCGAGCTCTACTAGGGACTTACTGGCCGCTATTACAGAGATAACAGCCGCTTGGTAAATCACCGTTACTGATAAGACAAGCCACACATTGCTCCGATACCAGTAGTGCGACATTTAATTGGCTGAAAGCGCATGCGTACCGATATTATTTTCTGTACAGAAACGGAGTACGCAATGGCGGGTCGTTTGTTTTATCACATATTGTTCCAGTGTGTCTGAATTTCAGGGACAATCTCCAAATCCATGCACTTACCAACAGGGATTCGAACCTTGGACTTTCTGGATGGCAAACCATAGAGGATACATCAAAGTAGAGTGAGCAATGATAACCTTTTTATTTGTCCAGGATCGTGTAACGAAAACTAGTAGTAACGTGACTCTTAGACTACTTTCGTAAGCTGGGTGGAACCGAGCATTCATCATCTGATTGATCCACGGGACGTGAGAGGACGCCCATCCATTCAGTCATCACCTGATTAGTCCATTGATTGATAATCCGATAGTATAGACTTCGGCGATTTCACCACTTTTGTCGCCACTACATAGAAATGCGGATTCACACCCCTCCTTTGTCATAAGCTACATTCTCAAACAAGGTGGTAGGATGCCAAATCGGATAACCAAGTCATTTTGCACAGAGCAGTCGCATGACTTCTAGTCGACATGTTGGTTACACTTTTTGAAGCTCCTCTCAATATCAATGCTCAGTCTACTCATATCTCACGTCTATGATCTAAACTGTGCTAGTTAACATCTAGTGGAGACAGCTCAGCGTAGACAGCTGTGGATGAATAAAAAACATAAAATGGAAATACCACCAGAAAATCTACACTATCTACACTTAATATGACCCAATCACTACTGATTTTCAATCTTTGGTTCACTCCATAGACATGAGATGTAAGTAGATTGAGCATTGATATGGAGAGGAGCTTCAAAAAATGTGACCAACATGTCGACTAGTAGTCACGTGACTGCTCTGTGAAAAATTGACTTGGTTGGCCGATTTGGCATCTTATCGCCTCGTTTAGCGATATAGCATTTTATGATAGGTTAGATGTGTGAATGGGTATTTTTATAGAGTGGCGACGAAAATAGTGAAAGTGCTAAACTCTACTGTCATGTGGACCAATCAGATGATGAATTAATGGACGGGAGTTTTCTAACTTCTCGTAGACCAATCAGATGATGCATGTTCGTTTCCACCCGCAGACGAAAGTAGAGTAAGTCACGTTATTACTAGTTTTGGTCACATGATCCTGGGTACATAAAAAGGTTTCCATTGCTCACTCTACTTTTATATTTCCTCTATGGTTCTCACGGTTTATCCACTAAATATATTTCACAAAAGCTTTAAAATGACTGTTTCCTTGAGAGAAGCTTAATTTAGTTGTGTTTTCAGATACACCTGGCTGTGTTGATGGATTAGTCGAAGAAGCCTTAGAATATATCCAAAATCTTCATGCTATTGCTACCGAAACATCGTACCCATATTCTGCTGAAGTAAGTGCTTGCGTTCACTGAATATTTATTGGATGCTGTGTATTTCAGATGCATCGTTTTCCAATTTACGCTCTTTGGATGCATTATTTAATTATCAACGTCGAGTGAAACTGTAATGAAGTAGGGAAATACGCAGGTGTCATCAATCCCTCTGCAGCGGGTATGCAACTCAACTCCCGACTGCTGTTCAGAAATCACGTCCTAGTCGCCACTTGATGGGGATTAAATGGATGAGACGAGACGCTACAAATCCTTCTGATACGATTCAGGAAAATTCCTTAGACATATTTATTTCTATTTACAGCACACGCAGCACTTTTGAATCGTTTAATCGCGGAATTTGCAGATTCAGAGATCATCAAGGTACAACCAAGTATTTCACTACCAGTGAGCTACAGACAGATCAGCCTCCAACAGAAAAACAAGTCAAATCCTCTGCAAAATATCGTTGACAGTGGAAGGGGAGTATGTAGCGGGTATGCAACTCAACTCCCGACTGCTGTTCAGAAATCACGTCCTAGTCGCCACTTGATGGGGATTAAATGGATGAGACGAGACGCTACAAATCCTTCTGATACGATTCAGGAAAATTCCTTAGACATATTTATTTCTATTTACAGCACACGCAGCACTTTTGAATCGTTTAATCGCGGAATTTGCAGATTCAGAGATCATCAAGGTACAACCAAGTATTTCACTACCAGTGAGCTACAGACAGATCAGCCTCCAACAGAAAAACAAGTCAAATCCTCTGCAAAATATCGTTGACAGTGGAAGGGGAGTATGTAGCGGGTATGCAACTCAACTCCCGACTGCTGTTCAGAAATCACGTCCTAGTCGCCACTTGATGGGGATTAAATGGATGAGACGAGACACTACAAATCCTTCTGATACGATTCAGGAAAATTCCTTAGACATATTTATTTCTATTTACAGCACACGCAGCACTTTTGAATCGTTTAATCGCGGAATTTGCAGATTCAGAGATCATCAAGGTACAACCAAGTATTTCACTACCAGTGAGCTACAGACAGATCAGCCTCCAACAGAAAAACAAGTCAAATCCTCTGCAAAATATCGTTGACAGTGGAAGGGGAGTATGTAGCGGGTATGCAACTCAACTCCCGACTGCTGTTCAGAAATCACGTCCTAGTCGCCACTTGATGGGGATTAAATGGATGAGACGAGACGCTACAAATCCTTCTGATACGATTCAGGAAAATTCCTTAGACATATTTATTTCTATTTACAGCACACGCAGCACTTTTGAATCGTTTAATCGCGGAATTTGCAGATTCAGAGATCATCAAGGTACAACCAAGTATTTCACTACCAGTGAGCTACAGACAGATCAGCCTCCAACAGAAAAACAAGTCAAATCCTCTGCAAAATATCGTTGACAGTGGAAGGGGAGTATGTAGCGGGTATGCAACTCAACTCCCGACTGCTGTTCAGAAATCACGTCCTAGTCGCCACTTGATGGGGATTAAATGGATGAGACGAGACGCTACAAATCCTTCTGATACGATTCAGGAAAATTCCTTAGACATATTTATTTCTATTTACAGCACACGCAGCACTTTTGAATCGTTTAATCGCGGAATTTGCAGATTCAGAGATCATCAAGGTACAACCAAGTATTTCACTACCAGTGAGCTACAGACAGATCAGCCTCCAACAGAAAAACAAGTCAAATCCTCTGCAAAATATCGTTGACAGTGGAAGGGGAGTATGTAGCGGGTATGCAACTCAACTCCCGACTGCTGTTCAGAAATCACGTCCTAGTCGCCACTTGATGGGGATTAAATGGATGAGACGAGACGCTACAAATCCTTCTGATACGATTCAGGAAAATTCCTTAGACATATTTATTTCTATTTACAGCACACGCAGCACTTTTGAATCGTTTAATCGCGGAATTTGCAGATTCAGAGATCATCAAGGTACAACCAAGTATTTCACTACCAGTGAGCTACAGACAGATCAGCCTCCAACAGAAAAACAAGTCAAATCCTCTGCAAAATATCGTTGACAGTGGAAGGGGAGTATGTAGCGGGTATGCAACTCAACTCCCGACTGCTGTTCAGAAATCACGTCCTAGTCGCCACTTGATGGGGATTAAATGGATGAGACGAGACGCTACAAATCCTTCTGATACGATTCAGGAAAATTCCTTAGACATATTTATTTCTATTTACAGCACACGCAGCACTTTTGAATCGTTTAATCGCGGAATTTGCAGATTCAGAGATCATCAAGGTACAACCAAGTATTTCACTACCAGTGAGCTACAGACAGATCAGCCTCCAACAGAAAAACAAGTCAAATCCTCTGCAAAATATCGTTGACAGTGGAAGGGGAGTATGTAGCGGGTATGCAACTCAACTCCCGACTGCTGTTCAGAAATCACGTCCTAGTCGCCACTTGATGGGGATTAAATGGATGAGACGAGACGCTACAAATCCTTCTGATACGATTCAGGAAAATTCCTTAGACATATTTATTTCTATTTACAGCACACGCCGCACTTTTGAATCGTTTAATCGCGGAATTTGCAGATTCAGAGATCATCAAGGTACAACCAAGTATTTCACTACCAGTGAGCTACAGACAGATCAGCCTCCAACAGAAAAACAAGTCAAATCCTCTGCAAAATATCGTTGACAGTGGAAGGGGAGTATGTAGCGGGTATGCAACTCAACTCCCGACTGCTGTTCAGAAATCACGTCCTAGTCGCCACTTGATGGGGATTAAATGGATGAGACGAGACGCTACAAATCCTTCTGATACGATTCAGGAAAATTCCTTAGACATATTTATTTCTATTTACAGCACACGCCGCACTTTTGAATCGTTTAATCGCGGAATTTGCAGATTCAGAGATCATCAAGGTACAACCAAGTATTTCACTACCAGTGAGCTACAGACAGATCAGCCTCCAACAGAAAAACAAGTCAAATCCTCTGCAAAATATCGTTGACAGTGGAAGGGGAGTATGTAGCGGGTATGCAACTCAACTCCCGACTGCTGTTCAGAAATCACGTCCTAGTCGCCACTTGATGGGGATTAAATGGATGAGACGAGACGCTACAAATCCTTCTGATACGATTCAGGAAAATTCCTTAGACATATTTATTTCTATTTACAGCACACGCAGCACTTTTGAATCGTTTAATCGCGGAATTTGCAGATTCAGAGATCATCAAGGTACAACCAAGTATTTCACTACCAGTGAGCTACAGACAGATCAGCCTCCAACAGAAAAACAAGTCAAATCCTCTGCAAAATATCGTTGACAGTGGAAGGGGAGTATGTAGCGGGTATGCAACTCAACTCCCGACTGCTGTTCAGAAATCACGTCCTAGTCGCCACTTGATGGGGATTAAATGGATGAGACGAGACGCTACAAATCCTTCTGATACGATTCAGGAAAATTCCTTAGACATATTTATTTCTATTTACAGCACACGCCGCACTTTTGAATCGTTTAATCGCGGAATTTGCAGATTCAGAGATCATCAAGGTACAACCAAGTATTTCACTACCAGTGAGCTACAGACAGATCAGCCTCCAACAGAAAAACAAGTCAAATCCTCTGCAAAATATCGTTGACAGTGGAAGGGGAGTATGTAGCGGGTATGCAACTCAACTCCCGACTGCTGTTCAGAAATCACGTCCTAGTCGCCACTTGATGGGGATTAAATGGATGAGACGAGACGCTACAAATCCTTCTGATACGATTCAGGAAAATTCCTTAGACATATTTATTTCTATTTACAGCACACGCAGCACTTTTGAATCGTTTAATCGCGGAATTTGCAGATTCAGAGATCATCAAGGTACAACCAAGTATTTCACTACCAGTGAGCTACAGACAGATCAGCCTCCAACAGAAAAACAAGTCAAATCCTCTGCAAAATATCGTTGACAGTGGAAGGGGAGTATGTAGCGGGTATGCAACTCAACTCCCGACTGCTGTTCAGAAATCACGTCCTAGTCGCCACTTGATGGGGATTAAATGGATGAGACGAGACGCTACAAATCCTTCTGATACGATTCAGGAAAATTCCTTAGACATATTTATTTCTATTTACAGCACACGCAGCACTTTTGAATCGTTTAATCGCGGAATTTGCAGATTCAGAGATCATCAAGGTACAACCAAGTATTTCACTACCAGTGAGCTACAGACAGATCAGCCTCCAACAGAAAAACAAGTCAAATCCTCTGCAAAATATCGTTGACAGTGGAAGGGGAGTATGTAGCGGGTATGCAACTCAACTCCCGACTGCTGTTCAGAAATCACGTCCTAGTCGCCACTTGATGGGGATTAAATGGATGAGACGAGACGCTACAAATCCTTCTGATACGATTCAGGAAAATTCCTTAGACATATTTATTTCTATTTACAGCACACGCAGCACTTTTGAATCGTTTAATCGCGGAATTTGCAGATTCAGAGATCATCAAGGTACAACCAAGTATTTCACTACCAGTGAGCTACAGACAGATCAGCCTCCAACAGAAAAACAAGTCAAATCCTCTGCAAAATATCGTTGACAGTGGAAGGGGAGTATGTAGAGGGTATGCAACTCAACTCCCGACTGCTGTTCAGAAATCACGTCCTAGTCGCCACTTGATGGGGATTAAATGGATGAGACGAGACGCTACAAATCCTTCTGATACGATTCAGGAAAATTCCTTAGACATATTTATTTCTATTTACAGCACACGCAGCACTTTTGAATCGTTTAATCGCGGAATTTGCAGATTCAGAGATCATCAAGGTACAACCAAGTATTTCACTACCAGTGAGCTACAGACAGATCAGCCTCCAACAGAAAAACAAGTCAAATCCTCTGCAAAATATCGTTGACAGTGGAAGGGGAGTATGTAGCGGGTATGCAACTCAACTCCCGACTGCTGTTCAGAAATCACGTCCTAGTCGCCACTTGATGGGGATTAAATGGATGAGACGAGACGCTACAAATCCTTCTGATACGATTCAGGAAAATTCCTTAGACATATTTATTTCTATTTACAGCACACGCCGCACTTTTGAATCGTTTAATCGCGGAATTTGCAGATTCAGAGATCATCAAGGTACAACCAAGTATTTCACTACCAGTGAGCTACAGACAGATCAGCCTCCAACAGAAAAACAAGTCAAATCCTCTGCAAAATATCGTTGACAGTGGAAGGGGAGTATGTAGCGGGTATGCAACTCAACTCCCGACTGCTGTTCAGAAATCACGTCCTAGTCGCCACTTGATGGGGATTAAATGGATGAGACGAGACGCTACAAATCCTTCTGATACGATTCAGGAAAATTCCTTAGACATATTTATTTCTATTTACAGCACACGCAGCACTTTTGAATCGTTTAATCGCGGAATTTGCAGATTCAGAGATCATCAAGGTACAACCAAGTATTTCACTACCAGTGAGCTACAGACAGATCAGCCTCCAACAGAAAAACAAGTCAAATCCTCTGCAAAATATCGTTGACAGTGGAAGGGGAGTATGTAGCGGGTATGCAACTCAACTCCCGACTGCTGTTCAGAAATCACGTCCTAGTCGCCACTTGATGGGGATTAAATGGATGAGACGAGACGCTACAAATCCTTCTGATACGATTCAGGAAAATTCCTTAGACATATTTATTTCTATTTACAGCACACGCAGCACTTTTGAATCGTTTAATCGCGGAATTTGCAGATTCAGAGATCATCAAGGTACAACCAAGTATTTCACTACCAGTGAGCTACAGACAGATCAGCCTCCAACAGAAAAACAAGTCAAATCCTCTGCAAAATATCGTTGACAGTGGAAGGGGAGTATGTAGCGGGTATGCAACTCAACTCCCGACTGCTGTTCAGAAATCACGTCCTAGTCGCCACTTGATGGGGATTAAATGGATGAGACGAGACACTACAAATCCTTCTGATACGATTCAGGAAAATTCCTTAGACATATTTATTTCTATTTACAGCACACGCAGCACTTTTGAATCGTTTAATCGCGGAATTTGCAGATTCAGAGATCATCAAGGTACAACCAAGTATTTCACTACCAGTGAGCTACAGACAGATCAGCCTCCAACAGAAAAACAAGTCAAATCCTCTGCAAAATATCGTTGACAGTGGAAGGGGAGTATGTAGCGGGTATGCAACTCAACTCCCGACTGCTGTTCAGAAATCACGTCCTAGTCGCCACTTGATGGGGATTAAATGGATGAGACGAGACGCTACAAATCCTTCTGATACGATTCAGGAAAATTCCTTAGACATATTTATTTCTATTTACAGCACACGCAGCACTTTTGAATCGTTTAATCGCGGAATTTGCAGATTCAGAGATCATCAAGGTACAACCAAGTATTTCACTACCAGTGAGCTACAGACAGATCAGCCTCCAACAGAAAAACAAGTCAAATCCTCTGCAAAATATCGTTGACAGTGGAAGGGGAGTATGTAGCGGGTATGCAACTCAACTCCCGACTGCTGTTCAGAAATCACGTCCTAGTCGCCACTTGATGGGGATTAAATGGATGAGACGAGACGCTACAAATCCTTCTGATACGATTCAGGAAAATTCCTTAGACATATTTATTTCTATTTACAGCACACGCCGCACTTTTGAATCGTTTAATCGCGGAATTTGCAGATTCAGAGATCATCAAGGTACAACCAAGTATTTCACTACCAGTGAGCTACAGACAGATCAGCCTCCAACAGAAAAACAAGTCAAATCCTCTGCAAAATATCGTTGACAGTGGAAGGGGAGTATGTAGCGGGTATGCAACTCAACTCCCGACTGCTGTTCAGAAATCACGTCCTAGTCGCCACTTGATGGGGATTAAATGGATGAGACGAGACGCTACAAATCCTTCTGATACGATTCAGGAAAATTCCTTAGACATATTTATTTCTATTTACAGCACACGCAGCACTTTTGAATCGTTTAATCGCGGAATTTGCAGATTCAGAGATCATCAAGGTACAACCAAGTATTTCACTACCAGTGAGCTACAGACAGATCAGCCTCCAACAGAAAAACAAGTCAAATCCTCTGCAAAATATCGTTGACAGTGGAAGGGGAGTATGTAGCGGGTATGCAACTCAACTCCCGACTGCTGTTCAGAAATCACGTCCTAGTCGCCACTTGATGGGGATTAAATGGATGAGACGAGACGCTACAAATCCTTCTGATACGATTCAGGAAAATTCCTTAGACATATTTATTTCTATTTACAGCACACGCAGCACTTTTGAATCGTTTAATCGCGGAATTTGCAGATTCAGAGATCATCAAGGTACAACCAAGTATTTCACTACCAGTGAGCTACAGACAGATCAGCCTCCAACAGAAAAACAAGTCAAATCCTCTGCAAAATATCGTTGACAGTGGAAGGGGAGTATGTAGCGGGTATGCAACTCAACTCCCGACTGCTGTTCAGAAATCACGTCCTAGTCGCCACTTGATGGGGATTAAATGGATGAGACGAGACACTACAAATCCTTCTGATACGATTCAGGAAAATTCCTTAGACATATTTATTTCTATTTACAGCACACGCAGCACTTTTGAATCGTTTAATCGCGGAATTTGCAGATTCAGAGATCATCAAGGTACAACCAAGTATTTCACTACCAGTGAGCTACAGACAGATCAGCCTCCAACAGAAAAACAAGTCAAATCCTCTGCAAAATATCGTTGACAGTGGAAGGGGAGTATGTAGCGGGTATGCAACTCAACTCCCGACTGCTGTTCAGAAATCACGTCCTAGTCGCCACTTGATGGGGATTAAATGGATGAGACGAGACGCTACAAATCCTTCTGATACGATTCAGGAAAATTCCTTAGACATATTTATTTCTATTTACAGCACACGCAGCACTTTTGAATCGTTTAATCGCGGAATTTGCAGATTCAGAGATCATCAAGGTACAACCAAGTATTTCACTACCAGTGAGCTACAGACAGATCAGCCTCCAACAGAAAAACAAGTCAAATCCTCTGCAAAATATCGTTGACAGTGGAAGGGGAGTATGTAGCGGGTATGCAACTCAACTCCCGACTGCTGTTCAGAAATCACGTCCTAGTCGCCACTTGATGGGGATTAAATGGATGAGACGAGACGCTACAAATCCTTCTGATACGATTCAGGAAAATTCCTTAGACATATTTATTTCTATTTACAGCACACGCCGCACTTTTGAATCGTTTAATCGCGGAATTTGCAGATTCAGAGATCATCAAGGTACAACCAAGTATTTCACTACCAGTGAGCTACAGACAGATCAGCCTCCAACAGAAAAACAAGTCAAATCCTCTGCAAAATATCGTTGACAGTGGAAGGGGAGTATGTAGCGGGTATGCAACTCAACTCCCGACTGCTGTTCAGAAATCACGTCCTAGTCGCCACTTGATGGGGATTAAATGGATGAGACGAGACGCTACAAATCCTTCTGATACGATTCAGGAAAATTCCTTAGACATATTTATTTCTATTTACAGCACACGCAGCACTTTTGAATCGTTTAATCGCGGAATTTGCAGATTCAGAGATCATCAAGGTACAACCAAGTATTTCACTACCAGTGAGCTACAGACAGATCAGCCTCCAACAGAAAAACAAGTCAAATCCTCTGCAAAATATCGTTGACAGTGGAAGGGGAGTATGTAGCGGGTATGCAACTCAACTCCCGACTGCTGTTCAGAAATCACGTCCTAGTCGCCACTTGATGGGGATTAAATGGATGAGACGAGACGCTACAAATCCTTCTGATACGATTCAGGAAAATTCCTTAGACATATTTATTTCTATTTACAGCACACGCAGCACTTTTGAATCGTTTAATCGCGGAATTTGCAGATTCAGAGATCATCAAGGTACAACCAAGTATTTCACTACCAGTGAGCTACAGACAGATCAGCCTCCAACAGAAAAACAAGTCAAATCCTCTGCAAAATATCGTTGACAGTGGAAGGGGAGTATGTAGCGGGTATGCAACTCAACTCCCGACTGCTGTTCAGAAATCACGTCCTAGTCGCCACTTGATGGGGATTAAATGGATGAGACGAGACACTACAAATCCTTCTGATACGATTCAGGAAAATTCCTTAGACATATTTATTTCTATTTACAGCACACGCAGCACTTTTGAATCGTTTAATCGCGGAATTTGCAGATTCAGAGATCATCAAGGTACAACCAAGTATTTCACTACCAGTGAGCTACAGACAGATCAGCCTCCAACAGAAAAACAAGTCAAATCCTCTGCAAAATATCGTTGACAGTGGAAGGGGAGTATGTAGCGGGTATGCAACTCAACTCCCGACTGCTGTTCAGAAATCACGTCCTAGTCGCCACTTGATGGGGATTAAATGGATGAGACGAGACGCTACAAATCCTTCTGATACGATTCAGGAAAATTCCTTAGACATATTTATTTCTATTTACAGCACACGCAGCACTTTTGAATCGTTTAATCGCGGAATTTGCAGATTCAGAGATCATCAAGGTACAACCAAGTATTTCACTACCAGTGAGCTACAGACAGATCAGCCTCCAACAGAAAAACAAGTCAAATCCTCTGCAAAATATCGTTGACAGTGGAAGGGGAGTATGTAGCGGGTATGCAACTCAACTCCCGACTGCTGTTCAGAAATCACGTCCTAGTCGCCACTTGATGGGGATTAAATGGATGAGACGAGACGCTACAAATCCTTCTGATACGATTCAGGAAAATTCCTTAGACATATTTATTTCTATTTACAGCACACGCAGCACTTTTGAATCGTTTAATCGCGGAATTTGCAGATTCAGAGATCATCAAGGTACAACCAAGTATTTCACTACCAGTGAGCTACAGACAGATCAGCCTCCAACAGAAAAACAAGTCAAATCCTCTGCAAAATATCGTTGACAGTGGAAGGGGAGTATGTAGCGGGTATGCAACTCAACTCCCGACTGCTGTTCAGAAATCACGTCCTAGTCGCCACTTGATGGGGATTAAATGGATGAGACGAGACGCTACAAATCCTTCTGATACGATTCAGGAAAATTCCTTAGACATATTTATTTCTATTTACAGCACACGCAGCACTTTTGAATCGTTTAATCGCGGAATTTGCAGATTCAGAGATCATCAAGGTACAACCAAGTATTTCACTACCAGTGAGCTACAGACAGATCAGCCTCCAACAGAAAAACAAGTCAAATCCTCTGCAAAATATCGTTGACAGTGGAAGGGGAGTATGTAGCGGGTATGCAACTCAACTCCCGACTGCTGTTCAGAAATCACGTCCTAGTCGCCACTTGATGGGGATTAAATGGATGAGACGAGACGCTACAAATCCTTCTGATACGATTCAGGAAAATTCCTTAGACATATTTATTTCTATTTACAGCACACGCAGCACTTTTGAATCGTTTAATCGCGGAATTTGCAGATTCAGAGATCATCAAGGTACAACCAAGTATTTCACTACCAGTGAGCTACAGACAGATCAGCCTCCAACAGAAAAACAAGTCAAATCCTCTGCAAAATATCGTTGACAGTGGAAGGGGAGTATGTAGCGGGTATGCAACTCAACTCCCGACTGCTGTTCAGAAATCACGTCCTAGTCGCCACTTGATGGGGATTAAATGGATGAGACGAGACGCTACAAATCCTTCTGATACGATTCAGGAAAATTCCTTAGACATATTTATTTCTATTTACAGCACACGCAGCACTTTTGAATCGTTTAATCGCGGAATTTGCAGATTCAGAGATCATCAAGGTACAACCAAGTATTTCACTACCAGTGAGCTACAGACGGATCAGCCTCCAACAGAAAAACAAGTCAAATCCTCTGCAAAATATCGTTGACAGTGGAAGGGGAGTATGTAGCGGGTATGCAACTCAACTCCCGACTGCTGTTCAGAAATCACGTCCTAGTCGCCACTTGATGGGGATTAAATGGATGAGACGAGACGCTACAAATCCTTCTGATACGATTCAGGAAAATTCCTTAGACATATTTATTTCTATTTACAGCACACGCAGCACTTTTGAATCGTTTAATCGCGGAATTTGCAGATTCAGAGATCATCAAGGTACAACCAAGTATTTCACTACCAGTGAGCTACAGACAGATCAGCCTCCAACAGAAAAACAAGTCAAATCCTCTGCAAAATATCGTTGACAGTGGAAGGGGAGTATGTAGCGGGTATGCAACTCAACTCCCGACTGCTGTTCAGAAATCACGTCCTAGTCGCCACTTGATGGGGATTAAATGGATGAGACGAGACGCTACAAATCCTTCTGATACGATTCAGGAAAATTCCTTAGACATATTTATTTCTATTTACAGCACACGCAGCACTTTTGAATCGTTTAATCGCGGAATTTGCAGATTCAGAGATCATCAAGGTACAACCAAGTATTTCACTACCAGTGAGCTACAGACAGATCAGCCTCCAACAGAAAAACAAGTCAAATCCTCTGCAAAATATCGTTGACAGTGGAAGGGGAGTATGTAGCGGGTATGCAACTCAACTCCCGACTGCTGTTCAGAAATCACGTCCTAGTCGCCACTTGATGGGGATTAAATGGATGAGACGAGACGCTACAAATCCTTCTGATACGATTCAGGAAAATTCCTTAGACATATTTATTTCTATTTACAGCACACGCAGCACTTTTGAATCGTTTAATCGCGGAATTTGCAGATTCAGAGATCATCAAGGTACAACCAAGTATTTCACTACCAGTGAGCTACAGACAGATCAGCCTCCAACAGAAAAACAAGTCAAATCCTCTGCAAAATATCGTTGACAGTGGAAGGGGAGTATGTAGCGGGTATGCAACTCAACTCCCGACTGCTGTTCAGAAATCACGTCCTAGTCGCCACTTGATGGGGATTAAATGGATGAGACGAGACGCTACAAATCCTTCTGATACGATTCAGGAAAATTCCTTAGACATATTTATTTCTATTTACAGCACACGCCGCACTTTTGAATCGTTTAATCGCGGAATTTGCAGATTCAGAGATCATCAAGGTACAACCAAGTATTTCACTACCAGTGAGCTACAGACAGATCAGCCTCCAACAGAAAAACAAGTCAAATCCTCTGCAAAATATCGTTGACAGTGGAAGGGGAGTATGTAGCGGGTATGCAACTCAACTCCCGACTGCTGTTCAGAAATCACGTCCTAGTCGCCACTTGATGGGGATTAAATGGATGAGACGAGACGCTACAAATCCTTCTGATACGATTCAGGAAAATTCCTTAGACATATTTATTTCTATTTACAGCACACGCAGCACTTTTGAATCGTTTAATCGCGGAATTTGCAGATTCAGAGATCATCAAGGTACAACCAAGTATTTCACTACCAGTGAGCTACAGACAGATCAGCCTCCAACAGAAAAACAAGTCAAATCCTCTGCAAAATATCGTTGACAGTGGAAGGGGAGTATGTAGCGGGTATGCAACTCAACTCCCGACTGCTGTTCAGAAATCACGTCCTAGTCGCCACTTGATGGGGATTAAATGGATGAGACGAGACGCTACAAATCCTTCTGATACGATTCAGGAAAATTCCTTAGACATATTTATTTCTATTTACAGCACACGCAGCACTTTTGAATCGTTTAATCGCGGAATTTGCAGATTCAGAGATCATCAAGGTACAACCAAGTATTTCACTACCAGTGAGCTACAGACAGATCAGCCTCCAACAGAAAAACAAGTCAAATCCTCTGCAAAATATCGTTGACAGTGGAAGGGGAGTATGTAGCGGGTATGCAACTCAACTCCCGACTGCTGTTCAGAAATCACGTCCTAGTCGCCACTTGATGGGGATTAAATGGATGAGACGAGACGCTACAAATCCTTCTGATACGATTCAGGAAAATTCCTTAGACATATTTATTTCTATTTACAGCACACGCAGCACTTTTGAATCGTTTAATCGCGGAATTTGCAGATTCAGAGATCATCAAGGTACAACCAAGTATTTCACTACCAGTGAGCTACAGACAGATCAGCCTCCAACAGAAAAACAAGTCAAATCCTCTGCAAAATATCGTTGACAGTGGAAGGGGAGTATGTAGCGGGTATGCAACTCAACTCCCGACTGCTGTTCAGAAATCACGTCCTAGTCGCCACTTGATGGGGATTAAATGGATGAGACGAGACGCTACAAATCCTTCTGATACGATTCAGGAAAATTCCTTAGACATATTTATTTCTATTTACAGCACACGCAGCACTTTTGAATCGTTTAATCGCGGAATTTGCAGATTCAGAGATCATCAAGGTACAACCAAGTATTTCACTACCAGTGAGCTACAGACAGATCAGCCTCCAACAGAAAAACAAGTCAAATCCTCTGCAAAATATCGTTGACAGTGGAAGGGGAGTATGTAGCGGGTATGCAACTCAACTCCCGACTGCTGTTCAGAAATCACGTCCTAGTCGCCACTTGATGGGGATTAAATGGATGAGACGAGACGCTACAAATCCTTCTGATACGATTCAGGAAAATTCCTTAGACATATTTATTTCTATTTACAGCACACGCAGCACTTTTGAATCGTTTAATCGCGGAATTTGCAGATTCAGAGATCATCAAGGTACAACCAAGTATTTCACTACCAGTGAGCTACAGACAGATCAGCCTCCAACAGAAAAACAAGTCAAATCCTCTGCAAAATATCGTTGACAGTGGAAGGGGAGTATGTAGCGGGTATGCAACTCAACTCCCGACTGCTGTTCAGAAATCACGTCCTAGTCGCCACTTGATGGGGATTAAATGGATGAGACGAGACGCTACAAATCCTTCTGATACGATTCAGGAAAATTCCTTAGACATATTTATTTCTATTTACAGCACACGCAGCACTTTTGAATCGTTTAATCGCGGAATTTGCAGATTCAGAGATCATCAAGGTACAACCAAGTATTTCACTACCAGTGAGCTACAGACGGATCAGCCTCCAACAGAAAAACAAGTCAAATCCTCTGCAAAATATCGTTGACAGTGGAAGGGGAGTATGTAGCGGGTATGCAACTCAACTCCCGACTGCTGTTCAGAAATCACGTCCTAGTCGCCACTTGATGGGGATTAAATGGATGAGACGAGACGCTACAAATCCTTCTGATACGATTCAGGAAAATTCCTTAGACATATTTATTTCTATTTACAGCACACGCAGCACTTTTGAATCGTTTAATCGCGGAATTTGCAGATTCAGAGATCATCAAGGTACAACCAAGTATTTCACTACCAGTGAGCTACAGACAGATCAGCCTCCAACAGAAAAACAAGTCAAATCCTCTGCAAAATATCGTTGACAGTGGAAGGGGAGTATGTAGCGGGTATGCAACTCAACTCCCGACTGCTGTTCAGAAATCACGTCCTAGTCGCCACTTGATGGGGATTAAATGGATGAGACGAGACGCTACAAATCCTTCTGATACGATTCAGGAAAATTCCTTAGACATATTTATTTCTATTTACAGCACACGCAGCACTTTTGAATCGTTTAATCGCGGAATTTGCAGATTCAGAGATCATCAAGGTACAACCAAGTATTTCACTACCAGTGAGCTACAGACAGATCAGCCTCCAACAGAAAAACAAGTCAAATCCTCTGCAAAATATCGTTGACAGTGGAAGGGGAGTATGTAGCGGGTATGCAACTCAACTCCCGACTGCTGTTCAGAAATCACGTCCTAGTCGCCACTTGATGGGGATTAAATGGATGAGACGAGACGCTACAAATCCTTCTGATACGATTCAGGAAAATTCCTTAGACATATTTATTTCTATTTACAGCACACGCAGCACTTTTGAATCGTTTAATCGCGGAATTTGCAGATTCAGAGATCATCAAGGTACAACCAAGTATTTCACTACCAGTGAGCTACAGACAGATCAGCCTCCAACAGAAAAACAAGTCAAATCCTCTGCAAAATATCGTTGACAGTGGAAGGGGAGTATGTAGCGGGTATGCAACTCAACTCCCGACTGCTGTTCAGAAATCACGTCCTAGTCGCCACTTGATGGGGATTAAATGGATGAGACGAGACGCTACAAATCCTTCTGATACGATTCAGGAAAATTCCTTAGACATATTTATTTCTATTTACAGCACACGCAGCACTTTTGAATCGTTTAATCGCGGAATTTGCAGATTCAGAGATCATCAAGGTACAACCAAGTATTTCACTACCAGTGAGCTACAGACAGATCAGCCTCCAACAGAAAAACAAGTCAAATCCTCTGCAAAATATCGTTGACAGTGGAAGGGGAGTATGTAGCGGGTATGCAACTCAACTCCCGACTGCTGTTCAGAAATCACGTCCTAGTCGCCACTTGATGGGGATTAAATGGATGAGACGAGACGCTACAAATCCTTCTGATACGATTCAGGAAAATTCCTTAGACATATTTATTTCTATTTACAGCACACGCAGCACTTTTGAATCGTTTAATCGCGGAATTTGCAGATTCAGAGATCATCAAGGTACAACCAAGTATTTCACTACCAGTGAGCTACAGACAGATCAGCCTCCAACAGAAAAACAAGTCAAATCCTCTGCAAAATATCGTTGACAGTGGAAGGGGAGTATGTAGCGGGTATGCAACTCAACTCCCGACTGCTGTTCAGAAATCACGTCCTAGTCGCCACTTGATGGGGATTAAATGGATGAGACGAGACACTACAAATCCTTCTGATACGATTCAGGAAAATTCCTTAGACATATTTATTTCTATTTACAGCACACGCAGCACTTTTGAATCGTTTAATCGCGGAATTTGCAGATTCAGAGATCATCAAGGTACAACCAAGTATTTCACTACCAGTGAGCTACAGACAGATCAGCCTCCAACAGAAAAACAAGTCAAATCCTCTGCAAAATATCATTGACAGTGGAAGGGGAGTATGTAGCGGGTATGCAACACAACTCCCGAATAGAAATCGCCGTTCATGTTTTGGGTAAAAAACTCTCCACCTTTTGCTTAGCTTTTGAGATATTTTTAACCCGCCTTAAAAAGTTGAAATGACTTATAGTCATACAGTTTAATATGTTATTTAAAGTGTTTCATTGAGTTGGCAATGCTATGAATTAACGATAAATGTATAAATAATTGAAAACAAAATTGACACACGTCAAAACGCATTAGTAAGTTGTTGACACTTGTGATTAAGGATGGCGAATTGTGTGGTGCAGTGAGCTTTTGTCTTTCATAACGGTAAATTGTTTTTCGTAAAAATTTATCGAGTGAATAAATCGTTTTATAACAAAAAAACATATTATTTGATGTTTTATACTAATTTTGAAGCGGAATAAGTGAATAAACAATTCTGTGCAACTAGAGTTTTTTCTTTAAAATCGTAGGCCTCAGAGTTAAATGAATTAAAAGTAAAACTGTTCGTAAAAATGTTTTTATAATTGTGTATTCTTAGTTGTGTTCTAGGTATTGTTGTGTCTGCGTATTTAAGATGCTGTAAAGAGAAATAAATATGTCTAGTGAATTCTTTTGAAATAAATCTCGTATCAGTTGGATTTGCATAGCATCTCGCCTCATCTATCTAATCCCCAACGACTCATTTTGATTCAATAGCAGAAAAACGAAATTCAATAAGGGACTCGAAATTCTGTTTCAGCTTACCTCGGAACTTTGACACAAGCTCATAATTCGATATACTCTGTGCCACAAAAATCGAAACATCTCTAAGCCAGTATTCGCTCGGAATATATATATATATATATATATATATATATATATATATATGTATATATATATGTATATATATATATATGTATATATATATGTATATATATATATATGTATATATATATATGTATATATATATATGTATATATATATATATATGTATATATATATGTATATATATATATATATGTATATATATATCTATATATGTATGTATATATATGTATATATATATATGTATATATATGTATATATATATATGTATATATGTATATATATGTA
The DNA here is from genome assembly GCA_933210815.1 of Meta bourneti. Classification (NCBI taxonomy): domain Eukaryota; kingdom Metazoa; phylum Arthropoda; class Arachnida; order Araneae; family Tetragnathidae; genus Meta; species Meta bourneti. The sequence goes on from OW119929.1 coordinate 89,680,977, forward strand.
TATATATATATATATGTATATATATATATGTATATATATATGTATATATATATATGTATATATATATATGTATATATGTATATATATGTATATATATATATATGTATATATATATATGTATATATATATATATGTATATATATATGTATATATATATATGTATATATATATATGTATATATATATATATATGTATATATATATATATATATATGTATATATATATATGTATATATATATATGTATATATATATGTATATATATATGTATATATGTATATATATATATATATGTATATATATATATATGTATATATGTATATATATATATGTATATATATATGTATATATATATATGTATATATATATATGTATATATGAGTGTTGTTGGCCCGCCTGACTTCCAGGATTTTTCAATCTGGCCCTCAAGTGAAAAAATTTAGAGACCACTGGTCTAGAATTACATCAAAAGGTCATAAATTAGTGTTATAAAGCCCTGGCTGCACATAATTTGCGACGATATATGACATGGCATGGAGTTAAATGTTCTTATGCCTTCCTGTGGAAAATGCCGGGGTAGCCCAGTTGGAAGAGTAACGGGTTAGCAACTTTAAGGTTGCTAGTTCAAAACACGATCCAACCAAAGATCGTCGTGTGCATGGGGCTCGTGCACGTTAAATCTATCGTGTCCTCACGTTGGCGTGGTGTGGAAGTTTGCAGAGTGGGATTCCACTTCAGGCGCTGATATCGTCATCTGACCGAGGTTCAAAATGACGAGGTGTTGTCCTCGAATCCTTCCCTCCGGGATTGATCCGGGGCGGCTCCCAATTGCCCGTTACTCCAGTGAGACGTTAATTCAGTCTACCTACCTTTCAATAAAGAATTCTAAACATTTGCAACAATGGTACAAAATTGTCCTGGTAATGGCACTTAATTAACTACGCACTGGAGCAACACAACGGGCTCCTCTGGCGACGGTCCAAGATCAATCCAAAAGGGAAACCACCGAGGACAACGCTTCATCATTTTGATGATCAAATGATGAGGTCAACACCTCAGCTGGAACCCCACTCTCCAAACTTCCACACCACGCCAAAGTGAGGGTATTTGAGGCCTAGACAGATTTAACGTGCATCAGCCGCACTGCAGGACGGTGGTTGGACCGAATTTTGAACCCTCCGATTGCTAGTGCGTTAATCTTCCAACCGGGCTACCGAGGCCGCGATTCAAAATTATATACGGGGTGAATCTAAATTGTTTTTAAAAAATAAGAGGGGTGATCCAGACGAGTCATAATTACCATGGAACATAGGGTCGCATTCCACTCTGAGAGGCAGAAAAGAGTCAAATTAGAATTACAACATGAACTTGCAACACTGTTGGGAAAGCGAATGAACGATACCAAAAGTTGCACAATCTGATTGATTGATAAACTCACAGCAAGTGCTCAAAGTGGCGTGTCGTTGCACAGTTCACACCGGGGAAGGAATGACTGGCTCTCGAAGATTCCTGGTGTTGTGTTCATATTGTCTGCGGCAACACCGATTCTCGCTACGAAATCTTCAGCCGAGTCCACAGGCGTCTGGTACACTAAAGATTTCATTCGACCCCAGAAGAAAAAGTCCAGTGGGTTGATGTCCGGTGAGGCCAAGCCACAGGTCCGCCACGTCCGATCCATCTTGCTTGGGAGATATGCTACGTAGGCAGGTACAAAACGACGTCAGAGGCAATGACTTGTTCATGCTCGACGCGTTTCGACTTTACTCTTTTCTGCCTCTCAGAGTGGAATGCGACCCTATGTTCCATGGTAGTTATTACTCGTCTGGATGGGTACTATCACCCCTCTTATTTTTTAAAAACAATTTAGACTCACCCTGTATATCAGTGAAAATATATGCATATTTAACCGCACACCTTTTCTCAGACTGGGCTGTGCCATTCCGTCGACGAAAGAGCCAATCTCACTATCAAAGCTTTTAAGCGGATTCCCTCTGGAGACGAGGAGGCTCTGAAGTACGCTGTAGCTCTCATCGGACCTCTATCGGTTTCCATTGACGCTCAGCATTACAGCTTTTTGGACTATAAGTAGGTTCCCAACTCTTGTGAATCGATTTAGAAACAAATATCTGCTAGATTCAAATTAGAAATTTGAACACGTTTTGAATATACTTGATGGAATTTAATATTGAAGTCGTACTTCATTTAAAAATTAGCTTGTTTGATGTAATTAATCAATGATTTATTTAATTCTATTTTACTCTAAATTGTATCCTTTATCTTCCTTTCATTATAGTGTCGCGTAGCGGTCAGCACTTGTAAATAACAACTCAGTTTCTTAAAATGAATTTATTGGTGGGGTCCAGTAAAGATAAATCAGCTTTACCTGGGGATCTGCTGAACTACAGTAAGAGACCGAGGCATTTTGCTGGATGAGGAGTGGAACGACTCGCCCGGAACCTGTTGAACTTCCACCAGAGGACTTTGTCTCGGTATGGACGCTGGCTTGCGTCCGGAGTTCACGTTTTTAGTCCCCAGTGCCTTATTTTTGCGATCTCACAGTTTTGTCGTCCTTCGCACACCGCTTCTCTTCTCCGCTCTGGCAAGTCATTCAGGGGAACGGCACCTCCTTTCGCTTCGACTTTCGCCATCCAGCGGAGATCCCCAAGTTCGGCTCATACAAAATACCAAGGGAGGGAGATCGAAGATCATAACATAACAGTAGTGCTTAACGACCACTTTCTCTAACTTCTCTTTTTATAGAAACCTTTAATTACATATTTTTTATTAATTATGATGTGGTGGGTAGATAGCTAATTAACGTCGCTCTAGAGGCTATTGGCGACGGTGTCCGGGATCAATTGGCTAGAGATAATTTTCTTTGTTAAAATGAACAGTTTAGTTCTGGAGACAGAGTGGTGGACAACAGACAGAGTGGTAGTTGGTTCAATTTAGCATTGCTGCGATTCAAACGCCGTTAATGGGTCCGGTAGGTAGTTGAGTTAACGTCGCACCGGAGCAACACAAGGGGCTAGTGGCGACGGTTCAGGATCCATCCCGAAGGGAAAGACCGAGGACAACACCTCGTAATGTTGAACCACGGCCAGATGACGAGACAGATATACGCCACGTCGCACTGGATTAACAGAACTTGCACGCTAAATCTGTCGTGGCCTCAAATGTCCTCACGTTGGCGTAGTGTGGAAGTTTGGAGAGTGGGGTGACAGATCAGGTGTTGATCTAGTCATCTGACTTTGCCTCAAAATGACGAGATGTCGTCCTGGGATCTTTTGCTTCTGGATTGATCCCGGACTGTCGCCACTAGCCCGTTGCGTTGTTCCAATGCGACGTAAATTTAACTATCTACCTACTGGGACTTATACTTTTAAACGGCATGCATGGAAACACTATTAAGTCAGACTGAGGCAAAATTCAAGGCACTTTTTTCATTTTCAGGACGGGTATTTACGACGAGCCGTTCTGTGAAAATGATCCATCTTATCTCAATCACAGCCTTCTTCTGGTTGGATACGGTACAGAGGACGGTGTTGATTATTGGCTTGTTAAAAACAGGTAAGACAGAAAGCTATAGACTTGATTGTCATTTAATAAATCATAACATATTATATTTGTTATCGGACATTTCTATCCCATGTGAATTATGTCATATCGCCAGATGATATATGTAAAAAGACTGAGCATTGCTATTGAGAGAAGATTCAAAAAGTGTGATCAACATATCGACTAGTAGTCACGTGACTGCTATGTGAATAATTGACTTGGCTGGCCGATTTGGCATCTTATCACCTCGTTTGGCGATATAACATCTCATGACAGGGTAGGTGTTGGAATGCCCATTTCTACAGTGGCGAGAAAAGTGAAGTCGCTAAAATCTACTTCTATGTCAAGCGGACCAATCGGATAATGAATGTCCGTTTCCTTCCGAAAGATGAAAGTAGTCTAAGACACATCAAGTTTTGGTCAAATGATCCTAAAAAGATTATATACAGAGTGAGTCTAAATTGTTTTTACAAAATAAGAGGGGTGATAGTACCCATCCAGACGAGCAATAATTACCATGGAACATAGGGTCGCATTCCACTCTGAGAGGCAGAAAAGAGCAAAATTAGAATTTCAACATGAACTTACAACAGTGTTGGGAAGGCGAATGAACGATACCAAAAGTTGCACAATCTGATTGATTGATCAGAGAAAAATTCACAGCAAGTGCTCAAAGTGGCGTGTCGTTGCACAGTTCACACCGGCGAAGGAATGACTGGCTCTCGAAGATTCCTGGTGTTGTGTTCATTTTGTCTGCGGCAACACCGATTCTCGCTACGAGATCTTCAGCCGAGTCCACAGGTGTCTGGTACACTAAAGATTTCATGTGCCCCCAGAAGAAAAGTCCAGTGGGTTGAGGTCCGGTGAGCGAGGTGGCCAAGTCACAGGTCCGCCACGTCCGATCCATTGTGCGGGATATGTGGCATTCAAGAAGTGCCGGACCGTGCTGGAAAAGTGTGCTGGTACGTCAGAGGCGATGACTTGTTCATGCTCCACGCGTTTCGACTTTACTCTTTTCTGCCTCTCAGAGTGGAATGCGACCCTATGTTCCATGGTAATTATTGCTCGTCTGGATGGGTACTATCACCCCTCTTATTTTGTAAAAACAATTTAGACTCACCCTGTATATCATTTCTCACTCGTCTTTTATATTTCTCATACACACGGGACGACAAGCAGATGTAGTGATGTGTTTAGCTTTCGTGATTAACTACAGTTATTTCAAAACACTCTTCATTTATTGATATGTGCTGATGGCGTCCAATTCATAGGCGAAGCAATTTTACCTGGGGATCCTCTGAACTCTGGCAAGAGGCCTATGGCAAGAGAACTATGGCTTTCCGTCAGATCAGCAGTAGATACACTCGCCCGGAACCGTTTGGATTCTCACCAGATGGGTCTGGACGCTGGCTAGCGTCCGGAGTTGACGTTCGGGTCACTCGTGACTTTTAGCAACGGCCCAGTTGCATCATCCTCCTCACGCTTTCTCTCCTCCTCTCTCTTCGTTAGGGCAAGGCAGAATGGGAGCAGAGCACCCCTTTTCGTTAGGACAAGAGCCCCCTTTTGGCCTCGATTCTCGCCAATCCAGCTGAAATCCCCAAGTTCTGCTCATACATAAGATGAAGCCGAGGTGCATCGAAGATCATAACATAGCACAGAGCATGTGAGAGGAGTATAATCAGAAAATTTAGTGGTTCTAAAGAAGGAATGCAACGGCTTTGAATTATTAGGTTGTTGCAAAAGTTCGTCCCGTTTTTAGGACAAAAATTGCAGAAAAATTTTGTTTTCTAAAAATTACATTTAATCAATATAGTGTGTGCCGTTCTGTTCGTTGACCTTTCTCCATCTCTCCGGTATCTGCATCTTCCCGCGCTCATAGAAGTTCTGAGGTTTCTGGCTAAAGAACCGATCCATGTGACGACACTTTCTCAACCACTTACGGCACGTGGAATCGTCAACGGCACCCCTCACCCTACACCAGGGGCGTCAGACTCAATTAAAACACAGGGCCATTTAATGCAACTGGTAAGATTCACGCGGGCCACATCACATTTACAAATTTTCTTAAAATTATATTTTGAAGTGAGGATTCGGGAATATGGATAGGATAATTAAAACACATTATATAATTAAGTGAATTTAGGGTGATAATTTATAATATTACTATACAATTGCTTTTATTTAAACATTTAATTTATTTATAAAACTAAAATTAATTTCTTTTACCGGAAACTTGCAAGCGCTTTCCTCCTACTAGTTTTCCAATATCTGGATTCAAAGTCTGAGAACAGACAATCTTCATTATGGCAGATAGATGTTTATCAGTTAATCTTGATCCGTAGGCCGTTTTATTTAATTTCATGGACGAAAATAGTTGCTCACACTTTTTTAACCAGACGAAATTGTGTGCATGCCTCGATCTCCACCATTTTCTTCATTACATATTGTCCTGTTTTCATTTTATTTCAGAGCATCGTGGGCCACAAAAAATTACCTCGGGGCCACATGCGGCCCGTGGGCTGCCAGTTTGACACCCCTGCCCTACACAATACACGTCTTCTTTTGCGTCTTCGAAGCATTCTTGCCTCTTTGGAAATAAAAGAGCATATTATGTCGAAAATATTCCTTAGTTTCTGTCATTTTTAATGCTTAACAAAATTTAAAAAACACAACCCAATAACACAATTTTTTCCCCCAAGTACTCGCTGAAATTCTTTCAGACAACATTGAAACTTAACACGTGTGAAGCACTTCGGTTTTGCGATGCAATGCCATCTTGAGCCTAAAAAGGGACGAACTTGTGCATCAACCCAAATATTTACAAGCGTGCCCCTGCAAATTCGATAGAGAAATGAATGTGAATATGTATTAAAGATAGTGTGTCTGGATATCCTTACATACCACTTATAAACACTTATGTATTATTTGTATTCTTTTACAGAGCTTACAAATCTGATTTTATTTTTCAGTTGGGGAACGTCCTTCGGTATCAATGGATACATAAAAATGTCAAGAAATAAGAATAATCAATGCGGAATAGCCACCGAAGCTATTTACCCTGTGATGTGAGGATTTTATGGGAAACAAATCTCTTCGTGTGTGTGTGGTTGCTCAAATCTCTTTCAGAACCTTCTTTTTAGAATATATATCTACATGACATGTTTTAATAAAGTTTATTTTTTTTACATTTAGAGCTTTTTATTGCCGTGCATGTATAAGTGTACACTCATACTGTCGCGTTCTACTCAAGATAGCAGTGGTTCATGGTTGTTAAAATGCTGCATACGAGGTACTTTTTTTTATCAAGCTAAATGTAGATGACCGTAGTGTTTTTGCTTGCGGAACGTGCTTCTTGTGCGTATTCCAAACGTGACGTCACTTGGCTTGTTCTTCCAATACTATTTCAGCATGTCACCAATAGAAATTTCAAAGTTGACTCTTTTTCTCTCGTTTTGTAATTAGAAAACATGTTAATTGATGTTTTATACTAATTTTGAAGCTGAATAAGTAAATAAACAATTATGTGCAACTTGTTTTTTTCTTTAAAATCGTGTGCCTCAAAGAGTTAATTGGTCAACACCAATTTGATTAAACACCAGACGTCGTCAAAATGGCGATAAACTACAGTTTAAAGTAAGCTGGTATGAATCTTGCGAGAGCATTTATGAAACAGGAAGCAAAACCCCATCTTCCGCCTGGTTTGTTTACACTGAAAATTCACCTAAGGAAAACGTTTCTAGACAATTGAAAACTGTAACCACAGCATGTAATGAATTGAATGTATAACTCTAAAATGCACATAAATTGAAGATAGTTCATGTTAAAAAATGAGGAAAATCCATTTCTAAATATTGACCAAAACCACGCCACGTTACAAACCAATTCACATCAATACGTTTCCACTGGTGACAAAATATTAATTTTTTTTATCAGAAAGATAGCACATAACAGATAGTACCTGTACGTTTCAGATTGATTGTAAAGACAATATATGATCGACTCTTCAGATTACAGAATACTTTGTGAATAATAATTCTATAAATTGATGTCACACCAGATTATTAAAAACATTGTACACTCGTTTTGATGAAAGATAGTTAGCGAATATCTCCTAATTGTTTTAATTTTACTGAAAAACAATTCGTTTTCAGTATAATTAAATAACAAACAATACAAACAAATACACTGCTGGCCACCCAAATTGCAACACCAAGAAAGACAAGAGATATCACAACAAAATTTATTTTGTAGATAACATGTTGACCAAGTATCAAATGATTAAATTTATAGACTTCTGGGAAGTGTGGTTCCTGCCAAAATCAGTAGCCAGAGTAGCCGCCATTGTTGGAGATCACCGCTGCCACACGCCTCGGCATTGATTCAAAGAGACTTTGGATGTGTTCTTGGGGTACAGCAGACCAAGCAGCTTCCACACGTTGCCAAAGTTGATCTGGTGTGGCAGCTGGGGATGTATTCTGGGTCAATCGTTGAGCAACCATGGACCACATGTTTTCTATCGGCGAAAGATCCGGAGAGCGAGCTGGCCAGGGAAGCAATTCAATCTGGCGATTGACGAAGAACCCTTGGACAATGCGTGCCACGTGTGGTCGCGCATTATCCTGTTGAAATATGGCTGTGGGCAAGCCCTGAAGGTAAGGAAGGACAACTGGCTCCAACACCTCGGAGATGTAGCGCTGGCTGTTTAAAATACCGGCAATGCGTACTAGAGGAGTGCGAGAGTGATATCCAATACCGCCCCATACCATAATACCCAGTGCAGGACCAGTGTGGCGGTGCATAAAGCAGCTGTTCAGCATCCTCTCTCCACGGTGTCTCCAGACTCGAATCCGACCATCGTGGTGTTGCAGACAGAAGCGTGACTCGTCAGTAAAGACAATTTCATTCCATTCTGCCGTCCACATCCTTCTTTCATCGCACCATTGGCGGCGGAAACGTCTGTGGTTCTGCGTCAAGGGTAGACGAAGCAATGGACGTCTTGCGGACAGACCACTCTGCTGTAAACGGCGTCGAATGGTACGCGCAGACACTGGATGATGCGGTACAGACTGAATGTGCTGTGCTATGGTTCGTGATGTGGCTGAGCGATCCGTCACTGCCATACGCACAATATGCCTGTCATCACGTGAAGTAGTGCACTGAGGTGGATGCGATCGAACACGTCGGTCCGTCGTACCCTCCTGCATCCAACGATCACATATCCGCATTACAGTTGTTTGGTTTCGTCCAACACGACTACCGATTTCCCTGAAAGGTAATCCACAATCTCGGTAGGCCACTATCCTTCCTCTGTCGAACTCGGATACTTGATCAAAAGATGATCGCTGTTTTCTACGAGGCATAATTGATCGTTTTTTTGAAAAAACCACAAGAAAAACACAATTGCCGTACTTGAAATCGTCGAAATCTCCAAGCCTTAAATAGCGCTTTGAAGTGGCGCCACAGGCGCGCGTGATGTGCGTCTGCGCTGAAATTCTAATCATTTGCATATCTCACCTCCGCTAATGCATGTTGTAAATTTCATATTATTTGCATGCTTCCTTCAGGGTGTTGCATTTACGGTGGCCAGCAGTGTAGATATAAACAAAATGATCTTACTTCCGAATATTACGATCAAAAGAGCAGTTTTCCATCGTTCCAAAAGCTCAATTCCTTCATACTCCCCCTTTCTTGTTTGGACTCATCCACATGATCTTATCGCGTTCTTAGTCGAAGAAAAATTATTAAACTATAAGAGGAATTTTCAGTATGGTTGGTAGTTGAATTAACGTCACACTGGAGCAACACAACGGGTGATTGGTGACAGTCCGGAATAAATCCTGAAGGGAAAGGCCGAACACAACACCTCGTAATTTGAAGCACGGTCAGATGACGAGATAAACACCTGAGTTGGCACCCCACTCTCCAAACTTCCACTCCAAAGAGGACATTTGATGCCATGACAGATTTAACGAGCACGACAACCCGCGCTCACTACGGTTTTTGGTTGGAACGAGTCTTGAACTAGCAAACCTAGAGTCTCTAATCCACTTCTCTTCCAACTGGGCTACCGCGGTCAGTAATTTCAGTGTGAACAAACGAACCAGATGGTCTGAGGAGATTTTACTTCCGTTATCCAAATGACGCATATCGGGGTTACCATAAAATGTTGTCTATCACCATTTTGGCGACGTTTGAGGTTGAATGTAATTGCAGTTGACCAATCAACTATCGTATATCAATTCAGAATTGATACTTTGATATTTTTATTGGCGAAATGCCGAGATCGTAATTGGAAAACAAGCCAAGTGACGTCGAGTTCGGAATAGGTACGGGAAACAAGCATCGCTGCAGACACTACCGCCACCTATATTTAGCTTGACAGAAAATACCTCTCAACATTCAATACTTTGAAATGATGGGCCGCGGTAGCCCGGTTGGAAGAGTAACGGATAAGCAACCGGAGCGTTCCGAGTTCAAATCCAACCAAAGACCGACGTGTATAAAGGGGGCTGGCGCATGTTAAATCTGTCGTATCCTCAAATGTCCTCACGTTGGCGTGGTGTGGAAGTTTGGAGAGTGGGGTGCCAGCTCAGGTGTTGACCTCGTCATCTGACCGTGGTTCAAAATTACGTGGTGTTGTCCTCGGATTTTCCTTTCGGGTGGTTGATACCGGACCGTCGCTAATAGCCCGTTGTGTTGCTCCAGTACGACGTTAATTAAAATACCTACCAATACCTTTGGAATGATGGACGCGTTACAAGCACAGTTCCTTTTTTAGCCTTTCTGTTCCATTTGAGTTTTCTTTATCTAGTATCGAGTTATCGTTTTCAGCACGTTAACAATGCCGAAAAAAGGAAAGAAAGGAATTCTCAGTTTTATTTCTCACAAGCTCTCACACCTTATCATAACGCGTGTTATCTTTAGAAGAGTAATCACAAACGTTTTAATGTGTCGATGATAGTGATGAAGGTTATCATTGATGAAATACAACAACAATAAATCAGAAATCTCAAATTTGAGTGTCTGTATGGTAAAGGATTGCATTTCGTTAGGTGTAAGTACATGAATTTAACCATTTAGTGAATTGTTGCTTTTAGAGAAGCTGTATATTTTAACATTTAACACGTGCACGCTGTATAAATTGGGAGTTTTCATTTACTCAGCTAAAATGTAAAGTAGCTGCAAAAATTTGGTTTTCATCGGTTTTCTACTTTATGCTTTCAAAAGTTTAAAAATTGCGATGCTGTCAATTAAAAAAAATTAGACAAATTCACAAAAAGAATGCAATAGAACTTATAATTATATCGACTGAAGTTCGTTTTGAAAATTCCGAAACTAACTTAACTAAAGATTAACAGTTAATAAGAGACAATATTGTGATATAAAATACCAAGAAGTGGTAAATTTAAGGATATTATAAAATAATGTAAAAATACTTTTTATTCTTTCAAAATTTTCCTATTAAGTTTTCTGCCTTTTGAAATCAAATTGTTCTTATACTTTTAAATTGCGAAAAGGATTTATTGATTCAGCGTAACATGCTTTTGTGGTCTTTAAGTTCAAATTATTTGCAACATTTTTAGGACGGTAAACAATAGGCAACTTCAATTTATTAAAATTTTATCTCAGTAGATTGTTAAGGCATTTATGTATTTTGAAGATGTCGTACAAATCTTGTTTTTGCGACGAACTATAAGTTACATGTGTAAAGCATAAATTTTTATACAACTGAATTACAGCCCAATAACTATACTCATGAAACTTACTATTTTCTGAATGCGTTTCATTTTTATTATATATTTTTAGCAGAATATAAAGCAGAATAAAATCTAACGAAAATAATCAATGCTATATTACAAACAAATATTTTCTTCAAGAATAGGTTGTACTTTTAATTGCTACATAAATGTATATGTGTTATATGAGGTTCTAATAAGATTATTTCTATTTAAAATTATCTACTATCACAAAATAAGTGCATATTCTATCGTTTCAGTTAATTATGCAGTTGATCCCCGTATTCGTTCTCTTTGGAATAGCAGCAAGTCACCATTTTCCTTTGGAGGGAAATTCGGACGATTTGTGGGAAGATTTTAAAGTGAGTTTTGGAACACACAAAATAGAATTTTTTTAAATGATTTTTAACTGAATACACAAGAACTATTTAATTTCTTATTGGCAAATCACACTTTGGTTTGAAATTTTTATGTTTAGAGCTGAAAAACACATTTGAAGTTGAACGTATACTTTGGTAAAACCTCAAAGATTTGACATGTTTACCAGAAAAAAATTCATGCATTTTTCATTCTAAAGAGATTATTTTTTCCAGTTTTGTACGTGTATTTCAGTTCATGAACTAAAAGAACACAAAATCGATTAGAGCGCTTATTTTTCTCAAACTTCGATGCAAGAAATGAAATCGATAGTACTTCCTAATGAAAATAATTTGTATGCATATCATAATATTGATTACCGTAGAAAATAATTTTTTAGTCTTATTTTCCAAAATTTGTATCGGTTTAAATATTAAGTTGTAATCAGAGTCAGTTTGTTATTTGTGTCGAATCCTAAACGCATGTAAAAATGAGACAACATGGCTTACAGTTTTCTCTATTGAAGCTAAAAGTATAATCTTGCATATACAGGGTGAGTCTAAATTGTTTTTACAAAATAAGAGGGGTGATAGTACCCATCCAGACGAGCAATGATTACCATGGAACATAGGGTCGCATTCCACTCTGAGAGGCAGAAAAGAGTAAAATTAGAATTTCAACATGAACTTGCAACAGTGTTGGGAAGGCGAATGAACGATACCAAAAGTTGAACAATCTGATTTATTGAAAAACTCACAGCAAGTGCTCAAAGTGGCGTGTCGTTGCACAGTTCACACCAACGAAGGAATGACTGGCTCTCGAAGATTCCTGGTGTTGTGTTCATTTTGACTGCGGCAACACCGATTCTCGCTACGAGATCTTCAGCCGAGTCCACAGGCGTCTGGTACACTAAAAGTTTCATGTGCCCCCAGAAGAAAAAGTCCACCGGATCGCTCACCCCGCACAATGGATCGGACGTGGTCCGATCCATTGTGCGGGATATGTGGCATTCAAGAAGTGCCGGACCGTGATGGAAAAGTGTGCGACGTCAGAGACGACGACTTGTTCATGCTCGACGCGTTTCGACTTTACCCTTTTCTGCCTCTCAGAGTGGAATGCGACCCTATGTTCCATGGTAATTATTGCTCGTCTGGATGGGTACTATCAACCCTCTTATTTTGTAAAAACAATTTAGATTCACCCTGTATATAAAACTATCAACGTTCCTCTTTACGAAATTCGAGGGATCTAAGAGAAATTCATGAAACTAGAAAGTTCTGTGAAGTTAGTTTAGCCACCACCTCCAAAAATTAACTTACAATACAATAGTACATACAGCAGTGTAACCTGTCTGCACCATAGAGAACTTTTTAGTAGACCAAATTGCATTGTCTTCCACACGCCTTGCTGAATTGATGACTGGCGGAAGTGGATATGAACACGCCCACTTTCAAAAACAAACCTGATGTCCATCGCAACAATCGGCACTCTCGATGAATGGTATATGATGGACAGTTGAAGTGATGCATATCACTACCAACAACTGTCAGGAGCCCTGTGATATCAGACACTACTTCTATTCATATTCACTCTTCGTTATTTTTACTTCACACGGCGAATCACACTCTTCTGCTAAAGGCAACACATGAAGTCTACAGTCGCAATTATACGTTCCATGACCACACTCACGGATTTAAACCTGTGATATTAACACAGCTCTCACTTTCTCACTCAATTGGTGCACTAGGGGTAGCATCTACCGCATTTATCTACTGCTAAATTCTGGAGGGCAGTATTGTGGTGAACATATCTACCAATACAAAAATTAACTTATAATACAATAATATATATAGGGTGATTCAACGGTCATGGGACAAACTTCAGGGGGTGATAGAACACAACGAAACAAACACTTTTCCCCATAGAATGTATGGTCGCAAGTGCAGCGGTTGACCGCTAGAGAGCGCAGTCAAACGCTTGTATAAAAGCGTTACGTCGGCGATGCGAGGCCTGCATCAGGTGTGGCGGTCGACATTTTGAACAGCTTCTGCAATTGTGCATTTGCGTTGTACTTACCGACTGATGTTTGTACATGTCGTTTCATTTCCATGTGAAAAGTTTCTCATGTTTTGTACATGTCATTTCTTTCTTACCCGTTATTCCTTGTACTTAACTTTAATTCATGCAAATCTAATTGTGTTATTTCGTTTTGGTCAAGCAGTTATTGATGTTTATTTGACATTAAAGCGTTGTTTCCATATTCCATGCCTCTTCTTTCCATCTTGCGTCGGACCGTGTGTTTGTGCCGAAATGGACAGCGCCCTCTGACGACCCTATATTCTATGGCGAAAAGAAAAGTGTTTGTTTCGTTGTGATCTATCACCCCCTGAAGTTTGTCGTATTAGTTTAGACTCATCCAATAAACATTCTATGGGCTTTTATACAAGCGTTTGACTGCGCTTTCTAGCGGCCAACCACTGCACTTGCGACCATACATTCTATGGGGAAAAGTGTTTGTTTCGTTGTGTTCTATCACCCCCTGAAGTTTGTCCCATGACCGTAGAACCACCCTGTATAGTAGCGTAACCAACTCTACCATGAGGTACTTTTGGGTAGACCAAGTTGACCTGTCTATTATACGTCTTGTTATAGCACATTAATAATGTCATACGTGACATTAAGTGGCCCACATATTTCAAGGTAGACTAGTCAGTGCACTGGGTGGTTAGAATCAATCGCACAATCATAATTGTCTCTGACACGTCCAATAAAAGGGAATTAAAATGTGTTCAATGATATTTGGTAGGGGTTTGTAAGTTTGTAAAGCATAGTAAGCTCGTTAAAAATATTAAAGTAAAACGGAAAAGCAGTTTGTTAATACGAGCGTCTACTGTATATAAAAATAGCTCATTCTCGAAGCCTATATAATGATTGTTTTATATGAAAATCAAGTTAAAATTTCCAAATAATTTCTTAAGTACCTGTTCGCGCCTTTGGCGACTCAAGTTTCTTGGCCTCATCGCTTGTGATTGGCGAGCGCCAATTGGCTCGGAACTGAGCAGTTAAAACAAGGAAGCCAAAGTTTGCAGTCAGAACTTCTGAAGCGGTAGATAGGCTACTGCTGCTTTTAGGAGATCGCAAGCGTTCCTTTCAGGAACCACCTTTTTTGATGCGATTAGGAGATCGCAAGCGTTCCTTTCGGAACCACCTTGTCTATATTGTCGATCTTGTTAAGCTTGAATAAATTGTTAATTTAAATACAGTCCACTTCTTGCTTCTTTGGTGGGCCTCGACAGTACCATAAACTGCTAAATATAAATTTGTAAAATCGTGTTTATTCAATTCTCAGAATGTTTATCAAAAGTTTTACACGAAAGAGGAAGAGCCGTTACGACGTCGAAACTGGGAACATCGAGTAAACGACATAGCTGGACATAACATGAAAGCCGATCTTGGATTTTATTCATACAAGGAAGGATTGAATGAATTCTCTGACATGGTAAGTGTACCATCTGTTATCGATTAACCCGTTTTACTACTTTAATTTACAAAATTTAGTTGGATAAAAATGCTTCTTAACTTTAATGAATGTTTTATTTGAAAACGTGTTTTAACACGAAACTATGGGAGGCTTTTTCTGTCAAGTATAGGTGAAGGTACTGTTATTCCGTGCTTCCTGTAGTATTCACTTGCCTTGTTTTTGACGTGAATACTTCTTTAAAATCAAAACCGTATTGGGGCATGCATGAGAAGTCGAGCTTTGCAAAAAAGTGTTACTACTGTTTTGTCAAATGATTTCAGAAACATACAGAAATGTTTAGAAGAAACATACAGAAAACAAATGTAGCGTCATGTAGGCAGAGGATGTCTGTAAATGACATGACGTTAGGACCGAGTGCGCAGGCTCACTGAGCGCGGGGAGGGAGTCCTTGATATGTCGAAATTATAAGGTGCTAGGCGAGCTTTGGGCCAGTGCAACTTTGGATTGCATGCAGTGAAGAATGCGTAAGTGGTGTCATTCCATTGCTATCGAACTACGCTACACATTCACAGAGCTTTAATCAATAAATTTATCCTCCAATATTAATATCAAACCGCACTTTATCGTTCAAGCTGTAAATTAATTGTCGAATGTACACACAATAAATAATCTTTAAAACTTCCTATATCTGCTTTATTCATTCCAAAATCTAACATTAAGATCGAGTATTACCGTCAAAACTATGGTTTGCGTCCTCGACACAACCTACCATTTTATCGAATACGATTTCAGTTCGTCGCCAACAGAAATTCCAAAGAATGAATTCCGAATTGATGTATGATAGTTGATTGGTGAACCCCAAATAGATTAAACGCCAAACATTGCCAAAACGGCGATAAACTACATTTTAAGGTAAAAATTAATCTCTCCCAAACTTTGTAGCAAACGCAAAAACAGAGCTGGTACGAATTAAAAAAAAAGACAACTGCTCAATTTGAGATAATTAATAATAAAAGTAAAAATATCTTTTTTTTGCACAAAGCCCAAAACCTTTTTTTGCACAGACTCTATGCCTTAGTGTAATTTTTTACACTGGGATAAGAAAGAAGACTTAGTTGTTAAGCTGTTGAGTTTGCTAGAGAAAAATTTTGCTCAAGGATACTGAGTTACAATTCTTTCCACTTTCAGAGTCTGGAAGAAGTCATGGAAGGCTTGACTGGTTACAAAGAGAGCAGTATTTCTCAAGATGAAGGAAGCCCCTGGGTTTCACAAGTGGAAGCCACTCTACCAGTCCAGTTGGATTGGAGAGATGAGGGATTAGTGACACCTATCAAAAATCAGGTTAGTTCATGGAATCGGAATTTGCATTTGATCTGAGATCATTGCATTTCTAAAAACGCGAGCTACATTAGACACATCGGGTTGCTATCCTCTGGGATTCATAGAACAATGGGTTATGTAGATTCTATCCCATGGAGAAACAATTCATGCCTTACATCGTAATTTCTCAAACTTTTTTGACTGTGCCAAAAGTTTTGAATTTCACCAAATTATTTATGTATCTGTGTGTGTGTAATGTCAAAAAGCTAGTTTGAAAATGAAACAACTTGGGAAAGATTGAAAAACTGATTATTTATTAAAATGAAACATGCATAAATAAATTGGTATATGACACATTAATCAGTTACTTGAAACTAATATCAAGCAAACCAGTAAAATTATAAACAATCACATCACTAATGAGAAGGATGAGCCTGGTGTACTACCAATTTGTGTGCATTAGGCTCTCTCTTCGTAATCAGCATCTTTAAATCTCCAGTCAACTAGTGGCAATCAGTTCCTTTTATAATTAAAGAATCAATTTATCGACGAGATATCTCGTCCTTAACAAAATTGACCAGATCTTGGACGAGATATATCGTCTAAACCTTTGGAGGATTAAATCATGATAAACCATTTGCAATCTGTTGCTCTTTTAGTTAACTTCCAAGTGGTTTCGACGCGATATCTTGTCCATAACGATTTGAATAATTTTACTAATGACGAAATATCTCGTCTTTACTATACTGCAGATTTTTCGATGTTAACGAGATCAAGATCTGGTCAGTTTTCTTCTAATGATGAGATATCTCGTCAAGATCTAGTCAATTTTGCTAATGTCAATATACCTTGTAGAGACAACCACGAGGAAGGTTAAACCATCTTTACCGAGACATTTTTTAGCATCTTATTGCCCACTCTTACTCTTCGACGTCTTTTATTTCCTCTTGGTTCAGCATTACCTCTAAGAGTACTTCAGAGCTCACTTTTGGAACTATGCTATGAATGTGCATTTTTTTAGAGCAGATCTCGATGTATAAAATTATGAAAGAATACATGTTAACTTTCAGTTCTAAGGGAATAACAGTACCATAAACTCCGCCTTTCAACTGCCGGATTCCAGCAAGGAACGATGGTCAAGCTCGAAAAACCAAACAGTGCACTCTAGCGGCGAAAAGTCCTCCAATCCATGCATGGACGCTGCCAAGCTCGCATCACTGTTAGTGGTGGCACCTGTGAGCAGTTATTGTAAAAATCACTGTAAATAAGTAATTGTAAAATAACCATGTAAATAAACATTTTGTTTAATTTCCTGCTCAATTCTTGTGTTTGAGCTTAAACGCGAAACTTACGCTCTAACATTTTTATACAAAAGTGATTATTTTAGAGCGCTCTAATTTGAAGTTTGTCCGAATCACCCTATAAGGGGGCTGGTGAACGTTAAATCTGTCGTGGCCTCAAATGTCCTCACGTTGGCATGGTGTGTAAGTTTGGAGAGTGGGGTGCCAGCTCAGGTGTTGCCTCGTCATCTGACCGCGGTTCAAAATTACGTGGTGTTGTCTTCGGATCTTTCCCTTTGGGATTGATCCCGGACCGTCGCCAATAGCCCGTTGTGTTGCTCCAGTGCGACGTTATTAAAATACCAACCTACCGAATCACCCTGTATGCGTGTACTAATGTATTGTAAATTTTTGTAGTGGAGGCTAAATTGACCAGAATGCTATTATTTGTGTTATGACAGAAACCCTGCGGTGCATGCTGGGCATTCTCCACGACTGGGTCTCTGGAAGGCCAGAATATGAAGAAAACGGGAAGCTTGGTATCACTTAGCGAGCAGAATCTGGTCGACTGCAGTAAAGGTAACATTGCTAATTGAAATAAATGTTCAGTTGCGATTACCAATATTTCAACGAAATGTTACGTTTTTGTACCTTTTCAAGGCTGTACTGTTTCGATAAACATTTCTTGACGTGTTTCTTTTATGTTTGATTAAATAATTGAAAACAGGATATTCATCACAAGAAAATGTTAGTTATCTCTGCATTTTCTGATCGTGGTTCAAAATTACGTGGTGTTGTCCTCAATCTTTCCCTTCGAGTTTGATCCCGGACCGTCTTCAATAGCCCGTTGTGTTGCTCCAATGCGACGTTAATTAAATACCTCTCTCCCTATGCAGTTTCTGATCAATATAATCATATTACATTAATAGTAGATTACATTGATAATGCGCCATTACTAAGGTAGGTAGATAGTTAATTAACGTCGCACTGGAGCAACACAACAGACTATTGGTGAAGGTCTTGGAACAATCCCGAAGATCCAAGGACGACGCCTTGTAATTTTGAACCATGTTCAGATGACGAGAACAACACCTGAGCTGGCACCCCACTCTACAAACTTCCACACATGAGAGAATTTGAGGCCAGGACATTTAATGTGCTCCAGCCCCCGTGTACGCGACTGTGGTTGGATTCAAACTCGCAACCCTCCGATTGCTAATCCGTTGCTCTTCCAAATCAGTGGACAACACCTGGTAATTTTGAACCACGATCAGATAACAAGGACAACACCTGACACCAACACTCTCCAAACGTCCACACCCAGCCAACATGAGGACATTTGAGATCACGACAGATTTAACATGAACCAGCCTCCATGTACTCGACAGTCTATGTCTGGACCGAGTTTCGAACTCCGGTTGCTAACACCCTTTACTCTTCCAACTGGGCTACCGCGGCGCAGTTGGAAGAGTAAAGGGTTTAGGTAAAGGTTTATTTCGAAGGAAAAGTAATTTTATTGATTTAGGTAACATAAGATTTTGACATGATCTGTTACATAATCTGCAAATTTGGTTGGATCAAGAGATTTTTGAAGTACTAACACGATAATTTTGTAATTTAATGTTTGAGTTAGATCGGGACTGGAATATGGATCCGTAATTAGGAATCCTTATTACAACTGCATATAAGAGATACTGACAGAATACAAAATAATTTGTGCCGTATATTTATTTTAAGAATTAAGAATCCTCAGGTATACATTCTTCAGAATTGCGAAATAATTTCGGTTTCATTACTTTGAAGCTCAGTAGACTTTGCTTGAACAAAAATTTCCACTTAATAAAATTGATTCGCCCTTCGTGTTCTTGTATTAATTTTAACTATTCTTTATCTGAGGATGTACGTTTTTTAATGATTTCAATTCAATTAGTAATGTTACAATGAAGTGTTTTGTTTTATCTCCTATCTAGATGTTTTTGTGTTCGTCTTTTTCTTGCTTTTTTGTGCTCTGTAATTGGATGTTCTTTTGTGCTCTGTAATTGGATATTTTCTGTAGAGAAACAATTTAAAATAAATAAATAATTATATAATTACAGACTCAAACTTTAGACACACAGACACTCTTTTGTTAACACGTAGATTATGTACTGTTTATAAAATAACGAAAATAGCTGAATATATTTAGGTAGTAGTGGTAGTTGAATTTACGTCATATTGGAGCAACCATAGATGAGATATAAAAACAAAGTAATGGTAACCTTATAATATGTATGTGCTTAGGATCATGTGACCAAAACTGGTAGTAATGTGAGCCTTCCACTACTTTTGTATGCCGAGAAGAAACGAGCATTCATCACCTGATTGGTCCATGGGACGGAAGACTACCATCCATTGGTTCATCATCCGATTCGTACGTGGAACATAGCTGAAGACATTGGCGATTTCATCATTTTGATCGCCACTCTATAGAAATGCGCATTCACACATCTGAACAGTCGTAAAATCTGTTGTATCGCCAAATGAAGCGATAATATGCCAAATCAGCCAACTAAGTTTTCACAGGGCAGTCACATGACTACTAGTCAACATGTTGGTCACACATTCCGAAGCTCCTCTCAATAGCAATACTCAGTCTACGTATATTTCACGTCTAGCAACACAAACGGTCCGGGTTCAATCGCAAAGGAAAGATCCGAGGATAACACCTTAATTTTGAACTGTTGTAGGATGACGAGCTTAACACCTGAGCTGGCACCCCACTCTCCTAACTTCCATGGAGGCCGAGGTAGCCCTGTTGCAAAAGTAACGGATTAGTCATAGGAGGATTGAGAGTTCGAAACTAGGTCCAGCTAAAGACCGTCGCGTACACGGGGACTGGTACACGTTTAAGCTGACGTGGCATCAAATGTCCTCATGTTTGAGTGGTGTAGAAGTTAGGATAGTCTGGTGCCAAGTTCAGACCCAGGTCAACACCTGAGCTGGCACCCCACTTTCCAAATTTTCACACCACGCCAGCATGAGGATATTTGAGGCGACGACAGATTTAACGTGCACCAGCTCCCGCATACATGACGGTCTTTGGTTGAACCGTATTTCGAACTCTCAACCCTCCGATTGCTAACCCTTTACTCTACCAACTGGGCTACAGCGGCCAGAATTTGTTTTGGGAAGCACATTTATTCAAGTTCCATAAAAGTTAATTAGCGATGGATCAATAGCGATGTATGATTTCCGCGAAGTCTTCAGTTTTATAATGAAAACATCAATTTAGGGGTTCATTATTAATCAATTAATTCATTATTAATTATTCAATTAATTAAGTTCATTATTTCGTCTTATTTTATATAAAAGATTTCGAATTTTACAAAATTAATTTGCGAGGGCGTTCGTTGATCAGAAAACTTATATGACATTTTACTAATTATATTGTTTGTGAACTGAATGAAATTTCTTGAAAGTATTATTTTTCAAGAGCTCAAGTATTGTTCTCGAGTATTTATATCATATATTTGAGCTCAAGTAAATGATATAAATACTTGTTCCAAGTTGTAAATTTCCAAGAGCTCAAGTATTTATATATATGAAAAGGAATTGGTGTCTTTCATTAATTTAAATTATCGTTCATACACATAAAAATTTCTGCACGAAATCTGTTTGGCAAACCTCTTTGAAGTTATACTAAATTAATGAGGGTAAATTAATTATCATAGAATAGCTAATACAAAACATGGAAAAGAATTAATGGACTGGAATGGTAGATAGTTATTTTAATTAACGTCGCATTGGAGCAACACAACGGGTTATTGGTGGCGGGCCGGGATCAAACCCGTAAAGATCCGAGATCAACACCACGTAATTTTGAACCACGGTCAGATGATGAGGTCACACCTAAGCTGGCCCCCCACTCTCTAAAATTCCACACTACGCCAACGTGAGGGCATTTGAAGCTACGACAGATTTAACAGCCCCCTTTGTACACGACGGTCTTTGGTTGGATTTGAACTCGCAACCCTAATCCGCTACTTTACCAACCAGGCTACCGCGGTCCCTTAGTGGACTGGAATACTTCCTCCAAAATCAGATGACATATTAAAAATAATAATATGAATCTTTACAAAGATTTAAATTGGAATGAAAATTAATATGGTTCTTGTAAATTGGCGATATTATTTCATATATTTCTTTTTAGAGAATGACGGTTGCAATGTGGCGGTGATGTAATCACAGCTTTTGAATACGTGAAACACAATGGAGGAATCGACACTGAGCAATCCTATCCCTACAAGGCTACGGTACTCTGCATTTAATTATACTTTTAATATCGTTAAGGAACTATGTATGTCCTAGAACAATGTAGTCAACCCTCCGGGCTGTTGTCTCAAGCCATCCAGTTTCCTAATGTCTCAGCCAGTCAGTTTCCTAATGACAAGATACCGGGCGGTATCTTGTCATTAGGAAAACTGACAAGATCTTGATGAACGAGAGAAGAAAACTGACCAAATATTGATCTCGTCAGCAATCGTCAGTATTAGCAAAATTGGTCAGATTTTGATAGATGAGATATCTATTCGATCCATCCCACTTGGAGTTAAAGACTGATAGTTTCTCAACTTATCTGAAAAAATTCAACTTTCTCTCATCGGATTAGTTACCATAAAAAATAGTTTATAATAATAATTTTGTGGGTAAATTACACTGGTGTGCAAAACTTAACCCTCCAATGGTTTCGACGAGATATCTCGTCCATCAAGATCTGATAAATTTTGCTAATGACGAGGTATCTCGTCTTCAAGGTATTGACGATTGTTCCATGATCTGACAAGATTTCGTCAATTTTCTTCTAATGACGGATTAAATCGTCCATAAAGATATCTTTCTGTAGAAAATTTTGCTAATGACGAGAAACTTCGTCGAGGAACCTCCAGGAAGGTTAAGGAACTGTAGGGTTTTTGGCTGATGCTTTGTAGGGAAGTGAACTGGATGTGGGGAAATGTTACAAAAGGTACATCGAAAGATTTTGAACCGATGAGTAAAAACAAAACGAAAACAACAAAAGCGAACAGTAAAAAAGTCCTTGATATGAAGTGGTGACACTGTACTGGGTGCCATGAGACACCCAGTGCAGAAGGGTAACTGTTGAAACTTAAATAAAGACAGGAGGCAGTCTTTAGAAGTCTGTATGAACACCTCGAATACCGATGCAGGTTTTGCACCCCGTTTACATACAGAGAATGAAGTTGCGGATTCTGCAATAGCAGCATCTATTCCTGTGTCAGTTTCCGATGTAACGATTTCAAAATTTGAATGTGCATCAACTTTCTATTAAATATCATCGGTTATGCAAAACCCCACAGTCTGTTTCGTCTAATTTTGAGGTTGTGACCTTTAAAAATAACGGTGTTCCTTCAATTTTGCACGCCAGTGTACTCACAGTAAGGGGAAAGTTGTGTTTCTATAATTTAATTTAGGATTTTTTATATTTCCATAACTCGAATATAATTTTTGTATGTCTCCAAGTGTTTTGTCAATTTATTACAAATTCCACCAATGCTTCACATCAGGGTGTTCCGCTTAGGACTATAGTAAAAGAAAGTATACTTTGTTTACTTGTGCCATGATTTACTTCCAAAATTTCTTACGTACATATATACTCAGAAAATGCTTTTTCAAGTCTAGCGCACTTCAACATGCACACCACGCACTTCTCGTCATTTGAATCATTTGTTTCACTGTTACAAATTTTTCTTTTGTTATAGTCCTAAGCGGAACTTCCTGTAGTTACCGAAGTTCTAAACTATCCACCATATTTCACATTTCTTATGATATGCAAAACATGTTATGGCCACTTTAATGGGGCTTCTCTCAATATAGACCTTGAAGTATCAGTAAAGCTAATGAAAAACAGCTCTAGCTTTCAGTTAAATTTATGATCGAATAATAATACGAATCGGCTTATTGACGAAAAATGGTCTAATTATATTTTAAATTCAATAGTTTTAAAACTGATAAATGTCTTCTCTATATTCAAAATCAATAATTTTATTTTCTCTCAATAGAATGGATCTTGCAATTTTGACAAGGAAAATGTTGGAACAACATGCACGGGGTTCGTAAAAGTAACCGAAGGAGACGAGGAAGCTTTGAAGCAAGCCATTGCTTTAGTCGGACCTATTTCTGTAATTATAGATGCCTGTCACAACAGTTTCATTAATTACAAGTACGAGCAATGCTCACATTTTTTTAATATTAGAAAATTTCATAAAATAATTTCTCCACTAACAATTATAAACTCTTTTAACTGAGGTATTTAAAAATAATTTTCAAAACAGATAATTTCAAAAAAATTAAATGGTAAAAATTAAATGGCTGTAAAATAGATGGTAAATCGTGTCAGATATTTAAAATTTCATCTCATATTTAAAGTCATAACTTAAACTTTTCTCGACGCTTTTATAACTCTGATAGGAATGATTGAATTGGTACATATATATATGCATTAAATTTTCACAGTTTTTAGCATAAAGCATTAAAGCACCAAAAAATATTTCAAATATAAAATAAGTTGTTTAAATGAATATATGTGTGTGAGTAAATATGTTATATATATATATATATATATATATATAGATATAGATATATATGTGTATCTCGCACACATGTATTTCACATATATGTATGAATATGTATATATATGTATGAATATATATCTGAGAGTTTGAAAGATTTAAGGTGTATGCATACACAAGAAATCACGAAAATCGACCAGACTATTAATAATTCTTTTAATAATTCAAATATTTTCCAACTCCTCAGCTTTCAAACGATACCAAGATCTTGCAAATATTCGAAATACTTTTCTAGTTACAACGGTTTTCGTTATGTACTGTCACTCCTCGTACAAACATGTTTCCGAAACTTTAAACTCCATTTCTGAAGAACCATGTTTTTTCAATACGATGCTTTCTTCAAACAGTCATAACTCAACAAGGAATTGAGCTATTAAAATTACTTTTGTATCATTATAATCGATATAATACAGTGGATGTTTTGACCCTCAGTTGAAGTTATTAGTTTGGAAATGAATTCATAGTTGATTTTTAAATGAAATTCTTGAAAAATCTTGATTTTTTAGAATCTGAAAAACTGACGAGATTTTGTTGAACGAGATATCTCATCCATCAAGATCTTGTTGTCTCTTGTCATTTAAAAAAACACCAGATCTTGATCTCGTCATCACCAAAAACTTGGCAATATCTTGATGACGAGATATTTCGGCATTGGCAAAATTGGTCAGATTTTGATGGACGAGATATCTCGTCGAAACCACTAGGAGGGTTAAAGCACGTACATTTAAGATTTCAATTTCAGAAAGATTGTATGTATATGAAAGAACGTAAACTAAAAATTGGATTATGCAAATTAGTTTTCATTTTTTTGCATTAAAGGAGTGGGATTTTCGACGAACCTAAATGCCGAACGGACATCCCTAGCCATGCAGTTCTTGTTATTGGTTATGGCACTGAAGATGGTAAAGATTATTGGTTGGTGAAGAATAGGTGAGTGATTGCTTAATTTTTTCACTTTTGGGGACTTCCGTCTCTGGCTTTCGGAAGGACCGAACTTGAATGCTGGCTAGCAGCAATAAATTACTTGATGTTACAATATTTGTGCGCGTCGTCAACTTCCCAACTTTACAAGAAAATATAATTTATTTAAACGTAACAATCAATAATACTAAGTGCTAAACATCAAATGGTTTAACATTACTGCTTAAAAAAGACATCTTTAGAACTGGGATATTAAATTTTAAACGGGAAGAAATAGCACGTGCTATTTTATATGTAGTTTCGCGCAAAGCTGTTTGATGACAGCAGCTTGCGAACGTGCTTAAAATTTGCTTAACGATATTGCTACACACTTAAATCAATTAATTTATCACTACTTTGGGGTAGACCAGTTGGAAGGACAACGAATTGGCAACCGAGGGGTTGCGAGTTCGAAACACTCGGTCTACTCAAAGGCCGTCGTGTACACTGAGGCTGGTGCGCGTTAAATCGAACGTGGCCTCAAATGTCCTCACGTTGACATGGTGTGGAAGTCTGGAGAGTGGGGTACCAGCTCAGGTTCGACCTCGTCATCTGACTGTGGTTCAAAATTACGTGGTGTTGTTCTTGGATTTTTACCTTCGGGTTTGATCCCGTGCCGCCGCCAATAGCCCCTTGCGTTACACCCAGTGCGAAGTTAATTCAAATACCTACCTACGAAAATGACTTGGTGCGAGATATTAGTAAATTGGTAAACATTAGTTTATTACTGAAAAATAAAATAAAATTTTTGTTGCATTTTAGTTTGAGGATTCGTTTTTTTTCAGGAGATTATACGTAAAATATTAGAATTATTTCATTGCATGAAACTTTTCTCTATTTTTCTTACAGTTGGGGTATTTCTTGGGGTGTGGATGGATACATTATGATGTCTAGGAACAAGGGGAACCAATGTGGAATCGCCTCTAGAGCGAGCTATCCTTTAGTGTGATTTAATAAATGAACATTGGACAGGTTGCAAATGTATAAGATTCCAAATTGCATGTCTAATTGTGTCTTATAAATCTTCTAAATAAAAAAATACTATTTAAAAGATAACTGTTCTAATTACTTGTGAATGTTAATTAATTATGCACAACAAAGATGCAATACTGATGCAGGCTCAATTGATTTAAATCAATTATAAGTTTAATGAAATTATTACAGTTGCTGCAATGTCTATTCAAGTTACTATTGCAGATAATTTCATTAGCTTTGAGATGTTAACAAACATTTCCAATGATAATACCACTTTTTAATTAGTGGTCATACGATAATGTGCAGAACCCGCTTAAAACAATTCAGTTTCAGTATGACATGAAATAGTTCAAAATATAAATTAAACTAATTGTTAATGGATGTTAAATACTCACATTTATTTGAAAGGCGGGAATATGGGGAGCGATTGATTCTAAAACCAAAATAAAAATCCCTTTACTGGTTCATAAATTTAACCAAACATTAAAATTTTACTAGCTGAATTACCAGCCTGTTGGATAAAAATGACATTCTAAGAATCGGAATTGTTTTATTTGTTGAACGACATCTGTACTATTTTAATGATTCGTCCATATTTATTTTCATTGTTCTTTATTAGCATCTACAGAGCATTTTGCAACTGAACATTTAGACTCAAGCAGCATACATGCAACATCTATTTAAACAATCCTTAAAATGTACGATTTAAAAATTCTATTGACATTCTTGGTAGTATAACAAGAGGATGAAAAATTTATTTTTCTTCAATATTCTGGACACTTATACTTCTTTTCGGAAGAGAGAAATACACCCGTGGCTCAGTGGGTAAACTCATTGAGCCATGACAACCATGATGTGTTTCAGAACTATTCAATAGTAGTTTTGATCCAAAGATTGAAATTTGAATGAAGTGCTGCATCGTTTAAATTAATATTTTTTAATAATTAAGGCAATTAAGAAGTTTTAAAAATAGACCTTCTAATATTAAGTTTCAATAGAAATTCTAAAATACATTTTTAATGGATCCTATCACATGTTGGGTTTCCGGGCAATAAGAGAGCTGACTTATTGGCAGAAGTGGAGTAAATAAACAACCTGGCACAAGAGAAAGTACCATCCTGCTCTCAGAGGACGATCGCCTGTCTGTACTTAAAAAGAAATTGCGCAGGTCATCTCCAGTACCCTTTCATCACTGGTACCTCAGTGGAAAACCAGGAGAGCTGCTTGCCTTCAATTTGCCCCAGAGAACATTCCTTATGCTTGCCAGGCTCCGAACTGGCCATTTGAAAAAGATAATATTCATTAAATCCTTCCCCACCTGTATAAAATGCGGCTTATTACCAGCTTTTCCATCACACATCCTGAATTGCATTGCAGCCATACATGAAGACATTTTTAAGGACCCATCTGCCATTGCCCCCAAAACTTTTTTTGCACAGACTTAATGACAGTGTAATTTGTTTTTTTTTTTACTCTGGGATAAGAAAGAAGACTTAGTTGTTAAGCTGTTGAGTTTTCTGCTAGAGAAAAATTTTGCTCAAGGATACTGAGAGACACAATTCTTTCCACTTTCAGTCTGGAGGAAGTCATGGATGGCTTGACTGGCTACAAAGAGAGCAGTACTTCTCAAGATGAAGGAAGAAGCCCTTGTGTTTCACAAGTGGAAGTCACTGCGAATCCAGTTGGATTGGAGTCTAATTTGTTTTCTTTTACACTGGGATAAGAAAGAAGAAGGAAATCTTATAATTTAACTAACGTTACAGATTCGTTTCGTTTTAATGTGAGCCAGTATTATCATCTGTAAGATGTGTTATAAATATGAAGCTATTCAAATTAAATGACGTGCCATAATTGAAAGCGGAATAACTCAAAAAATTAATTAAATTTGAAATGCTCTAAATTTTAAAGTTATGCATAGTCAATTTTATGATTCTTTGACTAGTGAGTGCGTGGATCAATGGGTTTGCACACTGCGACAGCCACCTGTGCGTTGTAGGCTGAGCAGGTTCGATTCCTCCCGGGTGTATTTCTATATTGTGTATCAGGAAACTTTCCCTGTGCGTGTATGTCTATTCACTTGATGTTGTTTGCCTTGTGCTTGGCGCAGCATGGTCAGATATGGCCTTGCACCGTAAAAACCCAACCAACCAAACCGACTTGTGTTTAGTGGTTTTATTATACAACTTAGAGACACGATTAAGAGAATCCGTCTGTCTAATCATCTCCAAACTATCGTAGGGTGACAAACCCCAAACCATATTAGCCTTTATAATTACATATACTCAGAGATTCCGTAAGGTTTACGAAGTATAAAATCCCGTATTAATCTTTATTTCAAGCATTTAATTATTAGTATTCTCTTTACAATATATGAAATAATTTTATGTTATCAATTTGTTTCCTTACATTTTATTACCTACTAGCTGAATTACCCGGCATTGCTCTGGTTGAAATGGTTAAATGTTGCTTGAAAAGTGAATTAGAATAATCACACTTTTCTTTCACAGAAAAATGCAATCATTTGAGTTGTACGGAAAATACGTTTTAACTTTTTCATAGCTTCTACAATATACTTCGGAAGCAAATATGTACATTTAATTCCTGAATATATTGCAATATGTAAAAGATTAAGACATAAAAACAAACAGAAACGAAATTCCGACGAAAAAATGCAGAATTCTAAAAAAACGAAAGATGCGCAGTGTCGAATTTCGACTGCCTGAGTGTATTCTGAAATAGAGCAATTCGAAAAAGACATTTGAAAATATTGATAAAGACTATAATGATTTATGAAATTCAATAATGCTCAAATATGACTGCAACATTTCGCTGTGCTAACTCAAGTAGACAAACACGGGATTCTAAATCAAATTTATAAAATAATAAAACATTAATTCTTGTTTGCCAAATCTAAAATAACAAAATTACGCTTTTATGATTAATGAGTTGAAGTTTTTAGTGTTCCATTACAAAATGTAAATTATGAAAAATGAAATATTTGAAATATCCTTTTTTTATCAATCAAATATTCATAATATTCCTGTAAAAATATAAAACTCATCATGGAAATAAAATAATAATAATGAACTTTAATTCAATAATGTCAATTCATTACACCTGTCAAATAAAGTAGGAAATACTTATAAAATCAATTAAAAGTTAGATTTAGTAATGCTCAAACATGACCGCAACTTAGCTTTACCCCAAAATTACGCTTTTATGATCAATGAGTTTTTTGTTTGTGCTTTTCGGAATAACGGTGCTTGGGTTAGAAATAAATGTAATCGGTGTAGACAAATTAAAATGAATAGGTAAAATTTTAAAAAGTAGAAGATCGATTTTACAGAATTTTTAAGGAAGAAAATCACTGCTTTCAACGGAGGATTCACATGTATCTATATTCCGGACATTTTAAAATAAGTTACACGCCTTACCTAAAAAGCTTATGAAACAGAATTCTACAAATCCTTACGTATTCAATAAATTATTTAAGGAAAGTGGGTCGAAATGTACACAAACTTTCCTAAATCATTCTTAAACTCCTGAAAACCTCCACCTTTCCTTGAATTTCCTTGTAAAAATAAATATTTTAAAATATTCTCTTTCTTCAATAAAATATCTATAATTTATTTACACCATAGGAAGAACTAAAAAGTCAGTTCAAACATAAATATTGAAATTTAATTTGTTTCGGAAAAAAATTGTTTTTCGATCAACACTGGTAAAGCAACCATAGCTGCCTAAAGCAATCAATCTATGCTCAATGTTATTTCTATGGCGATTTCGAATCGTTTTAATAGAACGGAGGTTGAGAGTTAGCCTATGCTGACCGCTGTATTCTAAAGTATAAGTGTACCAAATTTGGTGTGGATTGGTCAAACGGTGTAGATTTGTATAGAAAAGATACAAACACACATCCTATTTCATATATGTAGATTCTTAGTTGTAAACTAGTAATGCAATTAGTTGTAAACTAAATAGTTTTATTAGTGAAGAAATAAATAATTAGTTATTGAAGCATTGGTTGGTTTGTTGAGGTTTTATGGCGCAAGGGCCATATTTGGCCATGTTGCGCCAGACACAAGACATACAATATCAAATATTAGACAAACACACACAAAGTTTTTACTGACACAGAAGAGAGAAATACACCCAGGGAGGAATGCACCTGACAGGAATCGAACCTGCGCCGCCTACAACTCAAAGGTTGATAGCGCAGTGGGCATACCCACTGAGCCACGACAAAGCAACACCTGAGCTGGCATCCCACTCTCCAAACTTCCACACCATGCCAACGTGAGGACATTTGAGGCCACGACAGATTTAACGTGCACCATGCCCCTTTGTATACGACGGTCTTTGGTTGGATTCGAACTCGCAACCCTCAGATTGCTAATCCGTCACTCTTTCAACCGGGCCAGCGCGGCCCAAAATGATCTTTAAATTGAATTAAACAAAGAAAGCTGTTTTAAAAGATCCGCTGAAGAAAGTTGTATCGAAGAGTAAATGTTAAATTGATGACTTATAGTGTTTAATTTTAGTTATACAGCAGTTATTGTTCCAATGGGAATTTTTAAAACTAAATGGTTATAAAAACCATACTTTATATACAGTGGCTCCCAAAAGTGTTCGTACACTTACGAATTTCAATGAAATACTGCTCTATTCATTAATAAAAATTAATATTTCCGAATGGGAATTTTTTAATAACATCTATAACTTGTTCTTAATAAAACTACATAAAATATTTTAAAAACATAGTAAAACGTTTTTTTGGAAAATCAATAATCAAAAAGTAACAAAAAGTTACCTCACAAAAGTCTTCGTACACTTTAAAAAAATTTCTACATATTAGTAAATATTGTAATATTTCGGTAAATTAGTACTTAGTAGGATATTCTATAACATCCACAACAGCTTTTAAACGTCTGAGAATAAAGTTCACAAGTTTTTTGGTAATTTCTGCATCAATGTTCCACCATTCTTCAATCATTACTGTTTTTAGTTCGCTTTTTGTTTTAATGCCGTGCCTTCGTACTCTAACCTCCAGTTCTCTCCAAATATGTTCTATTGGTTTAAATCCGGCGATTGAGGTGGTGTTTTCAGAACTTGTGAACAATTATAGACACCAGAGGCGAACGTTGAGAGCCGTGTGCTTAGGATCGTTATCTTGATAAAAAACAAAGTTGTTTCCAATACCCAAATTTTGGGCTTTGGATTTTTTTGGAAAATTTCAAATTGTCTTTTAAATATTTAAATAAAGAGCATGATTCATTATGCCATCAATAAATACCAAATTATCTAGTCCTGATGCTGACATGCACCCCCACACAAGGACACCTCCACAGCCATGCTTTACTGTTCCAACTAAGTTCTTGGGATTAAGTTCCTCATTTTTTCTTCTCCATACAATTATTCGCCCATTGCAACCAAACATGTTAAATTTGCTTTCATCTGCAAATAAGACATGATTCCAATATGTTTCGGGCTTATTTATCATTGATTTTGCGAAGGAAAGCCTAAGCTTTCTATTTTTCATACTTACAAAACATTTTCTTCGGGCAGAACGCCCATTTAATCCAGCTGATCTGAGCACTCGTCGAACAATTTCAGATGAAATTGAAATAGAAAATGTTTCAGTAAATTCTGTAGAAATTTTTACAGCACTCAAACGTGGATTTTTCACAAATTTTTTAACTATATATCTCTGATCGCGTTGAGTTAACTTTACCGGATGACCTTTCCTTACATTGTTTTCGATCCGATTTTCTTCTTTAAAGCGTTTTATCACATACTGCACCGTAGAAGGGAATACATTTACTAACTTAGAGATATTCCGAACTGATTTACCACTACTATGATGAAAAATAATCAATTTTCGAATGCTGTTCGTTGTTTCCTTACGACTACGAGCCATTTTTAAATAATAAATAGAATATTACGAAGTAAGCAAGCAAAGATTAAAGCCAAACGATTTTTTAAATGTCACCACAATGCAAGAATAAAAAAGCTATAAACGATAATTTTATTTATGAATTTATCCGAAAATATTTCGGTGTACGATCACTTTTGTGGCGTGTTCTTTCTCTGCCTCCTTGCATTTTAATTTTTATAAAAAGAAAATGAGTCAATATTTTTTTAAAGAATATTAGGTTTTATTCAGAATCACATGGAGATGATATGAAAAAATATTGGACTTTATATTCGAATTCAATTCCAGGCTACAGCGCTTTTTCTACAAATTTTTAAAGTGCACGAACACTTTTGGGAACCACTGTATATAATCTGAGCCTCCATTTTTGTAGAAAACAAATTTAATTTGTAAGCAAAAAAGTCACAAATACAAGAAATGTGTCTGAGTAAAGATCTTTTCTGATTCAAGTTTTGCATTGGATACAGCTATCAATTTAATAAAAATATGAATGCTTTCGAAGAATTAATCACTATTTAAGACATATTTTTTCGAATGAAGTAAAGAATGATATTCTCTTCGAGGTACATGAATGAAATCCATTCGATTTAAATTATTTACAATTAAAAAGCGTTCACAAAGTACCAAATTAAAAAAACTAACCTTTCAGCTTATTTCGTAAAAGAAAGATGATCTTTATCTTAAGTTATAAAAAGAAAAAGTTAATTATAAAGACCAAAAATAAGAATTATGAAAATGTCTTTTATCTTAAAAAAAACGTTTAGGAACAAAATCTGCCAGAAAAACCTCTACTCAGCAGTTGCCATGGTTACTTTTGTTCAGTCCGTCAATTTTCAATTAAAAGTTCAAAAAATATTTTCAAACTAGTTTAAAAAGCTGGATAGTATTTTTTTTCAGATTCGAGAGATTTCTTTAGAAATCTATGCAAGGAATTCTCAATACGTTACTTCGATGAAACATTTAAAAATAACTTTCCTGCAGATTTCATATCTATTTAATTGTTTTCGCTTACGTTGACTGAATTTTTGAATGTGCACTTCATATATAATTATGAGAAGGATTTTTAATATTAAACACTGAAGTGGACGAGGCATTTTTACTTCTGGTTATTCAATGTTCTCGTTCAATGTATAACGGAATGTATAACGGAGTTACCTTAAAATGAATCCAAGTGGCGAAAAGTATCAGGAATTCGTACAGGAAACACATTCTACCTTAAAAACCCTAGCTTCCCCCATGGACGTGAAATATACACTGAGCATTGCTATTAATAGGTAGGTATTTTAATTAACGCCGCACTGGAGCAACACACCGGGATATTGACGACAGTCCGGAATCAAACGAAAAGGGAAAGAATCGATGAAAACACCACGTAATTTTAAACCACGGTCAGATGACGAGCTCACACCTGAGCTGGCACCCCACTCTCCAAACTTTCATACCAAGCCAACGTGAGGACATTTGAGGCCACGACAGATTTAAAATGCACCAACCTCCTTTGTACATGACGATTTTTGATTGGATTCGAACTCGCAACCCTCCGGTTGCTAATCCGTTACTCTTTCAAAAGGGCTACAGCGGCCCTGCTATTAAGAGGAGCTTCAAAAGTGTGACCAACATGTCGACTAGTGGTCCTGTGACTTCTCAGTAAAAAATGGATTTTATTGGCTGATTCGGTATCTTATCACCTCGTTTGGCAATATACACTATCTACCAATAAGTATTTGGACACCCATGCAAATGACGATATCTGCGGTCCTGATATACGTCACGCCCTCCGCCGTTAAATATCGTGTAGGAAACAACATTGGCATTAGTCGCATGCAAGATACCACGAAGTGCAGAGTTATCTGATTTCGAGAAAGGTGTAATCGTCGGGTATCACAGAAATGGCCGATCCTTAAGGGACATATCTAGCGAGCTGAATTACCCAAAATCGAAAGTGGTCTATGTGATTCAGAAGTGGAAGGTGAGCGGTGATTGTCGGAATGTGCCCCGAGTCGGCAGACCCACCACGAAACTGGGAAATAGAGACCGACGGGTGCTGTCCAGAGAAATTCGGAAGAACCGCACCCAACCGATGGCCCACATACTCCAGGAGTTTCAACAGGCATCCGGGAGTGTTGTTTCGATGAATACCATCCGTAAGGAAGCACATCTGCTTGGTTTTCATGGTCGTGCTGCCAACCATAAGCCTTTGATCACAAAGTCCAACCGCGCTGCTCGGTTAATGTGGTGCAAAGCACGCCGAAAGTGGAACGTAGATCAGTGGAAACGGGTTCTCTGGAGCGACGAATCAAGGTTCACCCTCTACCGTTCGGATGGCAGGGTCTGGCGTCTGTCTTGAGAACGCCTCCTGCCAGAATGCATTGTGACCACAGTAAAGTTCTGCGGAGGTGGAATTATGGTCTGGGGGTGCTTCTCCTGGTATAGACTGGGACCCTTGGTCCCAATTCATGGTAAGCTCAACGCCGACGCCTACTGCACTATTTTGGATGACAGTGTGCTTCCTACGTTGTGGCAGTTTTACGGGTTGGACCCATGTTACTTCCAGGACGACAACGCCAGCTGTCATGTTGCGAGGTCCACCATGGATTGGTATGGTGACAATGGGGTTAACCGAATGGACTGGTCTGCCCAGAGCTGAACCCTATCGAGAACCTCTGGGACGAGATGGATCGCCGAATTAAGGGGTGCAACAAACGCCCAAAATCGGTGAAGGAACTTACATGTCTTCTCCAAGCCGAGTGGAAGAAAATAGCACTATCCGTCATACAAGGACTTGTGGAAAGCATGCCCCGGAGGGTTGAGGCTGTAATTGCCTCTCGTGGAGGCTCTACCAACTATAGAATATGAATAAATTTTGTTTTTCTTTTCTATCACAGGTGTCCAAATACTTATTGGTAGATAGTATAGCATCTTATGATAGGGTAAGTGCGTGAATGAGCGTTTCTATAGAGTGGCGACAAAAGTTGTGAAATCGCCAAAGTCTACTACTATCAGATGATCAATAAATACACCAATCAGATGATGAATCAATGTATGGGCGTCTTCTCCCGTTCCGTGGACGAATTATATGATGAATGTTAGGTGCCACTCAGCAGACGAAAGTAGTCTAAAGGTCACGTTACTATTAGTTTTGGTCACATGATCCTGGGCACATAAACGGTAGGTATGAATGTATTTTAATTAACTTCGCACTGGAGCGCACTTGGCGACGGTCAGGGATCAATCCCCAAGGGAAAGATCCGAGGACAACACCACGTAATTTTGTTCCACAGTCAGACGACGAGGTCACACCTCAGCTGGAACCCCACTCTCCAAACTTTCACACCACGCTAACGTGAGGACATTCGAGGCCACGACAGATTTAAAGTGCACCAACCCCCTTTGTACATGACGATCTTTGGTTTGATTCGAACTCGCAAACCTCCTGTTGCTCTTCCAAACGGGCTACCGCGGCCCCATATAAAAAGGTTACTATTGCTCTATTTTTATATTTACTCTCTGGCATACCCTACGTTAAGCTTAAAAGATAAATTCTTTCTATAAATTCTCTATATCAGTTTATCATATTTGAGTAGAATACAACATTCTTATTCTAATAAAATATAGTTGCTATAAGTTGGCGACAAAATTTAAATTTATCCTCTGAGCTTCAGGAGTTTCCAAGTAGTGTAATTACGTGGTGTTGTCCTTAGATCTTTCACTTCGGGATTGATCCCGGACTGACCGCCCGTTCTGTTGCTCCAGTGTGACAGTAATTAAAATGCCTACCTACCAAGTAGTGTAGTTTTGTTTTCAACCCCATCATCACATTTAATGACAAAAAACCCCTATTAGTTGCGAGAATAAGGTATTCAAATATCCATTAAGCGACGATTATTCCATTAAATGACACAACATAAAATATATCATCGAAAAACGTATTTCTGTTGTATCATGTTAATCCTTTGGAAGGATTCTACTGGTTTTTCAATGTAATCCTCTTGAAATATTCTATTGGTCCTTTCCTTGCAACGATTCTATTGGCATATTATATGGAATAGAATCCTTTGGAAAGATTCTGTTGTTCATTTCCTTAGAATAGAATCCTTTTGAACGATTTTGTTGGTCTTTTCCTTAGAATAGAATCCTTTGGAACGATTTTATTTACCCCCTTTTATAAAATTGAATCATTTGGAAAGATTCTAGTGCTCATTTCAGCTGAATAGAATCACTTAGAACGATTCTGTTGGTACTTTCCTCAGAATAAAATCCTTTGGAACAATTGTGTTGGTCCTTTCCTTGCAACGATTCTATTGGCATATTATATCGAACAGAATCTTTTGGAAATATTCTATTGCCCATTTCCTTAGAATAGAATCCTTTGGAACAATTCTGTTGATAATTTCCTAGGAATAGAATTCTTTGGAACGATTCTATTGACCCATTCGAGGGAATAGAATCCTTTGGAATGATTCTATTGAAACATTCTATGGAATAGATTCATTTGGAAAGATTCTAGGGAATAGAATCATCTGGAACAATTCTGTTGATAGTTTTCTTGGAATAGAATTGTTTGGAACGATTCTATTGACCCATTCTATGGAATAGATTCATTTGGAAATATTCTATTGCCTATTTCTTTAGAATAGAATCCTTTGGAGAGATTCTATTGGTCAATGCGATCAGAATCGGTTAGAGGTAGGTATGTAGGTAGGAATTTTAATTAACGTCGCACTGGAGCAACACAACGGGCTATTCAGAATTGCTTAGAAGTCACGCAGAGAAGACTACAGGATGAAGAACGTTTACAAGCGTTCGTGCCTCTCTATATAAATGAAAAAACAATTGTTAATTAAGACCAATCTTATATTCGTTTCGGAAAACGATAAAACGGACGTTAAACATGCAAACTCAAACGCTCAGTTCCGTTTTGAAGGAGTCAGTTTATAATGGATTTAAAATTCATAACTCGAAATTCCTAACTAAAGTGCAACCGCTATAGCCCGATTAGCAACCGGAGAGTTGCGAGTTCGAAACTAGGTCCACCTCAAGACCGTCGTATACACGGGGGCTGGTGTTCGTTAAATATGTCGTGACGTCAAATGTCCTCACATTAGCGTGATGTGGAAGCTTAGAGAGTGGGATGCCATCTCACGTGTTGACCTTGCCATCGCACTGCGGTACAGAATTACAATGTGTTGTCCCTTCATTAGATATCCCGGACAGTCTACAATAGCCGTTGTGTTGCTGCAGTGCGACATTAATTAATTACCTACCTTTATAAAAAGGTTAAAAACTGTTTCGAGCAGTCTAAAACTTGGTTGACTCTTTGACTACTACAGGCAACTTTGAAATCAAGGCAATTAGTATCTACTGATTTTGTCACGGGAATTGGTATTCAGCAAATGCAGTACAATTGTGTACGAGAAAGCACGTGAGAAATCAGACAAGAAAAAACAGAGCCTCTTCCATTGCAAGCAAATAATCACATGATGCTCAATTGTTTCTGTTTAATACTGATAAGAAAGCAAAAATTTGCTTCTTTATCAATGAATAAGTCAAATGTAGCTGAAAGATAAGTCTCTTATCATTTACTAACACTCTTTATTTTATATACGTATACATACTATGTATATCACATTGTTAATGATCATTTACCCAACTGTTGACAAGTGGCAGACACTTCTAGATATTCTTTAGTGTCGGATCTCCTCTATTTTTAACAATAGTCCAAGTGTTAAAGGATAACTGCAGAGGTAAGTGATAAATGTTTTATTATTTACTAGCAGAATTACCCGGCGTTACCCGGGTAATTGGTTAACTAACTTCCGCTTTCTTTATAAATAGTAATTCCTATTCATCACATGTAGCAACTACCAAAGGTACACAATTGTTAAATACACAATTTCACAAATGTAAATAAATGTCAAATTTAACATTTTGCTTTTTGTAGAATTTAAATTTTTAGTAAGAAGGACAAATCTCTAGATTGCATAGAATGCATAGAATAGTTTAGAGTATGCAATAAATACCTGTATGTCATTTAAAAACAAAAGCGTTTCCCAAAATTATCATACAATGATTAAAAATATATTTTTAAAACTAATTAAAATCATTACTTACCTTGATTGCAGTGATTAAACGAAAAACACCAAATTGAAAATCCAGAAATACAACTTAAAACAGATTTTAAAAAAGCTTCGAACGAAAACTAATGAATGTATTGCTTTTTCACTACATAATAGATTCTTGGAATATAACGGATACAAATTTAAGAAAGCAAACGATTAAAAAGTACCAAGGTTGCTATATTAGCTGCCAGTCCTATTTTAAAAGGTCTTATTTTGTATATTTTATTTACAATATTTTATTCTTTTTATCGTCTGTCCCAAATATTCATAATTTTTTTGTTTCGTAAAGAAAAAATGTGACTCAAAATAAATAAAGTATTAGAATTTAAATTCCTAAAAAATAGTTTTTGGAAAAATAATTGATTTTACAGCAGCACTGGTAAAACAATCCAAGTAATTGAAATGCTCAATATCCCTTCCAGCTAATTTAAAACTACCAAATTATGGTTGATTTAAGTATAGTTACTCAGATGTTTTAACATGAAACTTGCTTAAATATGTTAAAAAAATAATGTATTCACTAAACTAAAATACAATACATAAATTGTAGAACGTTGCATTAAAATGTGTTGGATACATTTTATGTGATACTTGTGCAAACACACAAACACAAAATCCAACATAGAAAAGAAAGACGGGCAGACTTACGCAACCAAGTTCAGTGACTAAATGAATGTAAATACTCACAGTTTGCAGTTTCATGAAAATACTCAACTATTTGGACATAGTACGAGCACACACATATAGACAGATGGACAGACAGACTGACACCAAAGCGCCAGATACGGATTTTGCATCAGGACCCAAAACGGAGAGAAAACTTGAAAGGGGTCGGAAATATTCGATGTGCGAACAAACACTTCATTCTTATTTATATAAATAAACTTACAGGCCACCTATGCATAGAAATCTGCGGAAAAAGTTTTTTATTTGATAATATCTATTGATGACAGTGTCGTTACGCATATTTCATATCTTACTTAAATCCATTTACAATTTATATATGAACTGATATGCGCATTCCATGCCTCCAGATGAAGTAAAAACAAATCTAATGGATTTAATTGAATTTTGAATTTTAGGCTGAGTAGGACAAACTGCGACAAAAATTAATCAAATATCTGTACCTTGCTAGAAAAAGGGCCGATGCCCATTTTGCAAGTTTTTGGTTACAGCTGATTTAACTTTCCAAGTGGTTTCGACGAGATATCTCGTCCATCAAGATCTGACTAATTTTACAGATCTTGATGGATGAATTTTTAAATCAGATAACTTGTCAAGAAAACCACCAGGAGGGTTAAGTTCTGTTATTTATATTTTTAACGCATACAAAAATACTTTCCAATATTTTCATACATTCATAATGTCGTGGCTCAGTCGGTATGCCACTGAACCTAGCATCCTTCGACTTGTACGAGGCGCTGATTCGATTCCTGTCAGCTGCATTCCTCCCTGGGTGTATTTCTCTCTTCTGTGTTAGTAAAACTTTCATTATGTGTGTATGTCTATTACTTGATATTGTATGTCTTGTGTCTGGACCTTGCGCCATAAAACCCCAAAACCAATCATAATATATTGCCAGGAGGACATTGGCACATTTTCTATTATAACTGACATTACCTTGAACTGGATATAAATCAAAATAAGCGAATTTGGACATTAGCCCTCTTTCTACTAAGGTACAAATACAGGGTGAGTCTAAATTGTTTTTACAAAATAAGAGGGGTGATAGTACCCATTCAGACGAGCAATAATTATCATGGAACATATGGTGGCATTCCACTCTGATAGGCAGAAAAGAGTCAAATTAGAATTTCAACATGAACTTACAACAGTGTTGGGAAAGCGAATGAACGATACCAAAAGTTGCACAATCTGATTCATTGATAAACTCACAGCAAGTGCTCAAAGTGGCGTGTCGTTGCACAATTCACACCGGCGAAGGAATGACTGGCTCTCGAAGATTCCTGGTGTTGTGTTCATTTTGTCTGCGGCAACACCGATTCTCGCTACGAGATCTTCAGCCACAGGAGTCTGGTACACTAAAGATTTCATGTGCCCCCAGAAGAAAAAGTCCACTGGGTTGAGGTCCGGTGAGGCCAAGCCACAGGTCCGCCACGTCCGATCCATCTTGCTTAGGAGATATGATACGTAGGCAGGTACAAAATGACGTCAGAGGCGATGACTTGTTCATGCTCGACGCTTTTCGACTTTACTCTTTTCTGCCTCTCAGAGTGGAATGCGACCCTATGTTCCATGGTAATTATTGCTCGTCTGGATGGGTACTATCACCCCTCTTATTTCATGTGCCCCCAGAAGAAAACGTCCACTGGGTTGAGGTCCGGTGAGGCCAAGCCACATGTCCGCCACGTCCGATCCATCGTACGGGATATGTGGCATTCAAGAAGTGTCGGACCGTGCTGGAAAAGTGTGCTGGGGCTCCATCGTGCTTCAACCACCTGTCTCTCTCGATGGATAGAACAGCCTCTCAAAGTGGAATGCGACCCTATGTTCCATGGTAATTATTGCTCGTCTGGATGGGTACTATCACCCCTCTTATTTTGTAAAAACAATTTAGACTCACCCTGTATATAAAGCAGTATATCTTGTACGGCAGGTCGTACTTATTATCACTTCCAATAAAGAGTAGGGCAAAAACTCCACCCCTCAGTTCCGTCGACAATTAACTTCTAAATGTCTTTTTAACATCGAAACTTTTCAGGTTCGCTCACATTTTCTTTTCCACACTGATTTTAATCGTTCAGATTTCTCATTGGCTTCCGTACCCAGGCTGCTGAAGAATTTAATTAGAGTGGCTAGCTCCCTATCGTGCAGTTTTAGCAATATGCAT
Organism: Meta bourneti; assembly: GCA_933210815.1. NCBI lineage: Eukaryota > Metazoa > Arthropoda > Arachnida > Araneae > Tetragnathidae > Meta > Meta bourneti. The sequence continues at coordinate 89,722,170 of OW119929.1, forward strand.
ATCTTAAGTCTACTAAAACGTACTTCATGAGTTATATTCGTTGCATTTCTATAAGGGATGTTTGAAACTAACTTCTAAATTTCTTGACGGCCGCGGTTGCCCGGTTGGAAGAGTAACGGATTAGCAACCGGAGGGTTGCGAGTTCGAATCCAACCAAAGACCGTCGTGTACAAAGGGGGCTGGTGCACGTTAAATATGCCGCGGCCTCAAGTGTCTCACGTTAGAGTGGTGTGAAAGTTTGGAGATTAGGGTGCCAGTTCAGGTGTGACCTCTTAATCTGACCGTGGTTCAAAATTACATGGTGTTGTCCTCCTTTCCCTTCGGTTTTGATCCCGTTATGTTGCTCCAGTGCGACGTTAATTAAAATACTTACCTATCTCTAAATCTCTTGCATATACTGTAAGGAGTAGGTCTGAAACACAAAATTAAACTGCATTGCTTTCAAATAGGGATGTATGTCCGTAATCACCAAATGTGATAGAGATTAAATACACTGAGATGCAGATACGAAAGACATATTATGTGAACAATATTTTTATCGTAGTTGAGCAGTCTCGGAGTGAGAACTCGTATTCTTCACGTCCGAGTCACCAATGTATCGAAACGTAGAAAGTCAAAGTATTTTAAAAAGTCCGTCGTGATTGAAATCAGTTGAGAGTTGCTTTTTATGTTAAAGCCTCATGAGTTTTACTTTTGAATCAGTCTATAAGATATTTGTCTGCTGAAAACGAGAGTTTTAACTATTCCTAGCATTAAATGGTAAAAAAAACCTCAATTTTGCTTCACTCACAATTCAATAAAACGCTCATGTTTGCAAGGTAATCTTTAACCTTTCGAGAGGTTCACACGCATTGCTCCACCAAGCAAGCTTCCCTGCCAGTGTTTACCTTCTTAACCAATAGCATACTTCCTAGGATTCTTCCAACCAATCGATGTGGTTGTTTGGTCGTTATATGAATACTTCACTTGCCAAATCGATTAACTCCACTTTCTGAATTTTATTAAATTTTGATGTCAAAGCACTTGATTGACTCCTAACTGTATATATTCAAAACAAATTTCTCTAATAATAAGTATTAACACCACTAAATAACAAAAAATTTTTAGCCATTGAATAATAAATAATTTATTTCAGAAGCCAATCTGATTAACTCCATACTCTAATGTAAATCGTAATAAAAATTGAGTTAAAACACATTTCAACAAAGCAATTGACTACTTCTTATATACAGTGAGTCAAAGTAAAAACCGAACACCAAAGAAAATTAAAGGAATTTGTACGTACAGTTCGAACAAACACAAAAATGACTGGAGCTCAAATGCAGCTAACGAAGAAGACATCATTTATATTGATGATGAATCAATTTAAATAAAGTAATAATACTCGTAATACTATGTGTTATGGGGTAAAAACAATACTACACTATTCGGAAATCTAGTGAAACTCGGTTGAATGTCATTTTCATTACAGTGTGCTATTGGATAGAAAAGAAGAATGAAGATCTTAGCCTTCTTAGCACTCTTAGGAATAGTGAGCTGCCGGACCACTCTCTTCAGTGGAGAACTGGATGGACATTGGGAGGATTTTAAAGTGAGTTTATCAATTGAAATTCATTTAAAATGTGAAAAAGCTGATGAGTTTTGGTCTTGTTATAAAAACAGTAACTTGATTTTAATATCTAAGTTCTAAAACGATAAGTGGTAGGTAGGTATTTTAATTAACGTCGCACTGCAGCAACACAACGGGCTATTGCCAACTCAATCCCCAGGGGAAAGAGCAGAGGACAACACCAAGTAATTTTGAATCACGGTCAGATGACAAGGGCACACCTTAGCTGGCACCCTACTCTCCAAACTTCCACACCACGAAAACGTGAGGACACGTGAGAGATTTGAGGTGCACCAGCCCCCTTGTACACGACGGTCTTTGGTTAGATTCGCAAATTATAAGTGGTGAAAGTGAAATGAAAATGAAATTGAAAATACTTTTGTATTTTGAACGCTAATATTAAATAGCAATCCAAATGAGCTTTAATCCGCTTGGTAGTGGGCAGCGGTAGTCCGGTTGAAAGAGTAGCGGTTACCAAACCGGAGGATTTTGAGTTCGATACTCGGTCCAGCCAAAGATCGTCATATATGCGGGGGATGGTGCATGTTAAATTTAGCCTCAAATGTCCTCGCGTTTGACGAGGCGTTAAATTTGGGAGAGTGGGGTGCCAGCTAAGGTGTTGACCTCGTCATCTGACCGTGGTTCAAAATTACGTGGTGTTGTCCTCGGATCTTTCCCTTCGAGGTTGATGCCGGACCGTCGCCAATAGCCAGATGTGTTGCTCGAGTGTGACATTAATCATCTACCTACCATTACCAATCTGTCACACACAACACAAGCGACGTATCCTGAGTTATGTCTCCTGCTTCATGTTGGGAAATGATAAGTCATAAATTTGAACGTGGACATTTGGAGAGTGGTATGCCAGGTGTTTTGTCTCATCATTTGACAGTGGTTCAAAATTACAAGGTGTCCTAGGATTGATTCCGGACTGTCGCCAATAGCCTGCTGTATTTCTCGAGTGCGACGTTAATTTTACTACCTACCAACCAATATATGTGGTTATTTAGTCATGTGTGTGGTGGAGTAAAAGCAAAATACTCACTATTCGGGAATCTCGTGAGGGTTAAAAAATAAATATCATTAAAGGGTTCATAAAAGCGCCTGTAAATTCTCACGCCTTAATCCTGTAAATCCTTCTTCCAGACTAGAAAGCTGTATTAAATACAACTTACTTTCAGAGAGTGTTTGGAAAATCCTACTGCTCTGGAGAGGAAAGTTTACGACGGATCAACTGGGAAAAGAATGTGGCTGAGATCGTGCGACACAATGTTGAAGCCGATTTGGGGATGCATACCTACAGAAGAGGACTCAATGAGTATTCGGATATGGTAAATGAGTTTTTCTCCTCTATATTAACGATAAATGTTTTAACAATGAAACACTGGACAAATATTTAAAATCAAAGAGTTACCATGCTAGAATGAAATAGAATTAGTACGTTCTATTAATTGTATGCTGAAACATCAATGTAGGTAATATTCATGAAATATTTGTAAAATTTAATACAGGCTTTAAAATGTACAACACAAAACATTCTTTTGGTAAGATTTGTAGAACAAATATAGCCAGTGAGAAAATTCCCAGTAGTGTTGAGTGATGGCAAATTTCTTTATTTCGTTATTATTCTATTTATCATTTCCTTATAAAACAACTCTTAAGTATTATATTGAGCATTTCCGTAGAATAGAACTCTTTGGGAAAACTCTATTTCTCATTTCCTTAGAATAAAACTCTTTGGGAAAACACTATTGATCATTTCCTTAGAATTGTGAACTTTTTGGAAAGATTCTATTGGTCAAGAAGGTCAAATTGCACATCCTTTATAAATCATATTTCTTTATTTCCCTATTTGAGGAAATAAGCAAATCCACCATCGTTAAATAATGTTGGGAATTTTTTCTTGATGATGGTGGACGCCTTTCTGGTCCGAAATGGCCATTGGCGAAGTTTTTAATCTTTATTAGCTTAGTTTTGGCTTGTCTCTCAGCAATACCTTTATGCTGCAAGACTGCCAATTATTTGAATGCGTTTGGCCGTCATGAAGTAACCTTAGGTCCATCGTTAATTTATCAAAATGTAACAATAATGAACTAATTCAACATAAATAATATCAATGCTTGATGTACATTTCAGTCAATGCATATGCTACCAGGAAAATATGCAAAGCAGCCATTGAAAAGAATGCCTAGTCAATATATAGAATGCCTGGCGTTTTGGGACAAAGTATGAAACGATTAATATTTCACACATTTCCTAGGCATTCTGTGCAATGCCAAAAGACAAACAGGCAAAGTATAAAATACTTTGCAACAAGTAAATTTTTTTTTCTCTTATTTTTTTCAGTAAGGAAGTTCCGTATTTTATTTGATATTTTCTTTTTTCATTTATGTATCTTTAGTGTAGGCATTTTCATGACTCTCTTTTCAAATTTTACATTTTTATGAGAAAGACAATTAAGTGCAATTTAACCCTCTCGCTGCGTAATTTTTTTATCAAAATAGGTTCAAAAATTGCGTATTTTTTATTACATATTTCAAATCTACATATATTTTAGAGTTAAAATATACAAAATTTTTTTGTAAAAGAGTTTTTTTTCAATATAGAATTAGATCATAAAAAAAGGTTGTCGGAATATTGAAATTGAAGAATAATCATAAGAAAATATGCAAAATACTTACAAAACATTTATTAGAAATGAAGCAGGAGCTGGTGGAATATTTTGCATATAAATTTTGCACCACTGTCGAACGTTTTGAATAGAAAATGAAACTTCAGATTCATCACTATCCGCAGAGGAATCCGAGAAATTCTCATCAGTTTCGCTATAACTATCTTCAATATACTTGATATCAGAGTCAGAACTGCTATCAGTGTCGGAAATACTGTCAGGAATGTAGGTTCTATCACTCGCGAAACGCTTCCTGCCAGGCATCTTTGAGCTTTGAAAAGCGCGCGCAAAATGCTGCAAAAAATGCTTGTATATTTCGCAGAAATGTGGACTAAATCTAAAGTCATCTGTTAACCCAGATTTGAATAAACAATTAAACATCACAGAAAAGCCAAAATGAAACCATGAACGGGGAAAGAGCGGGTTGCACAGTTAAATAGACGGCAAATATCCATCCCCGCGGAAATCGCGGGCTGCGCAAATTTTGCTACTTCTACGTTGCCCACGGAAATCGCGGGATGCGCAGCGAGAGGGTTAAAATAAAATTCTTTCCTTCCTTGTTGCAACAAGTAGGTTCATATTTTATTTTCTCTTGTTTTCTTCAATAAGAAAGTCCTATACTTTATTTTCTATTTCGTATACGTCTTTTCAATAAAAGCCTCTTCATGACTCTCTTTTCATACTTTGCCTAAATATCATTTTTCATTTTATATAATGCCTAGGTATTACATGCAATGCCTAGGGAAACTATATATAATATTGAAATAATTCGGATATTTCATACTTTGCCCCAAAACGCCAGGCATTCTATATATTGCCTAGGCATTCTATACACCTGCTTTTCATACCCCATTGCCGGTAACGCATCAAACTTTAACCTTAATTTTGAACATTTGCACTGACGAAAGATTGGTACCATGTTGTTCAATTTCTCTGTTAGTTGTCAGTAAAACAAATTTCTTAAAGTTCAAAATTGTGTTTTCTTCAGAGTTCTGAAGAACTTATGTCAAAGATGACTGGTTTAAGAAGCGGAAGTAATTCTAGAATCAACGGAAGTACTTGGGTCCCACCATCCAATATTCAAGTTCCAGACAAAGTCGATTGGAGGGATCAAGGTCTAGTGACACCTGTCAAGAATCAGGTGAGTCTCAGAAATTCACTATTTAACCTTATGAGCGAGAGATTATAACATACCCGATTTACGAGTATTGATTTTACATCACAACTCAATTAATGAATAAATAACATCTATTCTTTGAAAGAATTAGGATCTCTCTCTCTTTGGGGATGATCCCGGACCGTCACCAATAGCCTGTTGTGTTGCTTCAGTGCGGCGTTAATTAAATACCTACCTACCTTCTTTGAAAGAATCCATGAATTTTTTCAATCTTTAGAATGATTCTACTGTTCCTTTCCTTTCAATAAAATCCATTGGAAAGATTGTATTCCACACATTTAGAATATAACTCCTTGGAAATATTCTATTGCTAATTTTCTAAAAATAAAATCCTTTGGAAAGATTCAACTGATTCTTAGAATAGATTTTGTTGGAAATATTGTGTTGCTAATTTTCTTAGAATAGAACTCTTTGGACAGATTCTTTTGCCCATTTCCTTAGAATAGAACTCGTTAGAAATGTTATATTGTTAATTTCCTTTGAATACAATCCTTTGGAAATATTTTATTGCTAATTTTCTTAGAATAGAACTCTTTGGACAGATTCTTTTGATCATTTCCTTAAAATAGAACTCGTTGGAAATATGCTATTGCTAATTTCCTTTGAATACAATCCTTTGGAAATATTTTATTGCTAATTTTCTTAGAATAGAACTCTTTGGACAGATTCTTTTGCCCATTTCCTTAGAATAGAACTCGTTAGAAATATTATATTGCTAATTTCCTTTGAATACAATCCTTTGGAAATATTTTATTGCTAATTTTCTTAGAATAGAACTCTTTGGACAGATTCTTTTGATCATTTCCTTAAAATAGAACTCGTTGGAAATATGCTATTGCTTATTTCCTTAGAATAGAATCCTTTGGAAAAAGTCTATTGCATATTTCCTTAAAATAGAAGTCTTTGAAACTATTATACTGCATATTTCCTTAGAATAGAACATCTTGCAAATATTCTATTGCTAATTTCCTTTGGAAAATTTTATTGCTTACTTCTTTAGAATAGAATCCTCTGGAAAGATTCTGTAGGTCGAAAAGGTTAAAGTTGATGCAGAAGTAGTGCAAAGAACATTACAGTTTGCAAGGTGAAATTAGGCGTGTGAACACCCCAAAGGGTTAATATATGTAATTTTGTAGATTAAAGCTTATCGACTTCCCTCCTCGATTTAATATATTCTCTAGATTTTGATGGTGTATGAACGAAGGGTATGGAGGCGGTTATTTGTCGTTGAGTATACAATATTTTAAATAATTTAATAAAATATGTTTCATTTAAGAGAAAAGCTTCGAAACGAATAGTGCTCATATGTATAAAAACACTCTGTAGCAAGGAAAATGAAAATAAAAAGAAAGAAATCATCCAAATACGTAAAATTATACAGATTAATAGCTTTGCTATACAAATCTTCGGGTTACTGCAAAAGAAAAAAACTCTTTTTTCCTTTTTGAGTTAAGTACAATTTCACACATATAATTGCGTGGTAGTTTTACGAAAACAAGACAACTTCTGTGAGTTTAGCTCTCCTGGTGGTTGTCTTAATCTCGTCACTAGGAAAACTGACCAGTTCTTGATGGACGAGATATTGCGTCATTAGAAGAAAACTGACCAGATCTTGATTTCGTCATCATAAAAAAAACGTAATTTCTTGATGACGAGATATCACGTCATTAGCAAGATTGGTTAGATTAATGGACGAGATATCTCGTCGAAACCACTTAGAGGTTTAACCTATCATGTACATGAGCCGCAGAAATTATTGACATCACCGTATTATATGGGGGACGCGGTAACCCGGTTGGAAGAGTAACGGAGTTCGAATCCGACCAAAGGCCGTCGGGTACAAGGGGGGCTGGTGCACGTTCAAACTGTCGTGGCCTCACATGCGTGGTGTGGAAGTTTGGAGAGTGGGGTGCTCTCCTCGTCATCTGACCGTGGTTCAAAATGTCGAGGTGTTGTCCTCGGATTTTTGCCTTTCGGGTATGAAATCGGACTATCGCCAATAGCCTGTTGTGTTTTTCCTGCGTGACGTTAATTAAAATACCTACCGTATTATATATGTGAAAGTGTAGTTAATCCATAAAGAAAAGACGGAGTTATCTTGTTTTAGCAGTAACCCGACGCAATATAAATAGTTTTAGGAATAGCACAGTTATTATTCCATACCATTAATACCAGAAATTCCTGGCATTGATATATCGTAGAGGTAATTGATTACTCTCTGATACACACTTGTTTCCTTCTGCTTATGATGGAAAAAGACTCATTAATCACAAGAAACAGGAAAATAAACGTTGGACAATTCTCAGTACCAAAAGCCAACGCACTTACATACTGGTACAAGATAGATCGTAAGTTGGTCTGTAAGACGAAACCGCCGACATGTTGGCTGAAGAGGGAAGTCCTTATGCGTTATCATCCTATAGCAGGATGATGAAATCTCTGCGAAAATTAAGCCTTCAATTTGCAATTGAATAACGAGCACACAATAACGAACACAATTTGCAGGATTCCTCTGACTTCCATTTCGACGAGATATCCCTCCCATCAAGATCTGACTAATTTTGCTGAAGACAAGATATCGTCGATTTTTTGATGATAAGATCAAGGTCTGGTCAGTTTTCTTCAACTGAAGAGATATATCGTTCAAAATCTGGCCAGTTTTGTTATTGACGAGATCGAGACAACCACCAGGAGGGTTAAGGTTTGCATGAACAGAATTCGGAGGACCCTTGCGATACATGACTGGTGGTCTGCAGTCAGTCAGTTGGCTTCCTAGGTAAAATGGACAACAGAGAAGACCAGACTGCTTTCTCAAGGTTTCGCAGTAGACACTTGAAGCTAATGAAGATCGAATTGGGTTTAAACATTTCCCTCTGTGCCTCGAAATCTAACTCAGTTCAAGCTGATAACATCACCTACTGTCTCTGCTGTCCCTCATGCCAGCTTATTCACCATCCTTAGCTGGTTCTTAAGAAACTCAAGTCACTGGCTTGGTGTAATTTATTTATGCTAGGTGAAGTAAGAAGAGATGGATAGATCCGAAAATTTATAAGTAAAATTAACCAATACTGATAATAAAGACTAGGTTTCTACTTTCATTTAAGCTTTAAAATTAACAATTTCCTTTATATTTGAAGACCCGTTGAAGATTCGAGATTTACTTTTGTCAGTTTAGGGGTGAATGGTTATTTATAAATGGACGATGGAAGTTGCGGCAGTTTAAACATTTTATAAGGTAGTCTATCTTCAAAATCTGAACATACACCAGCTTTCTATTAAATATACTTAGTTATACAAATCGCCATAATCTGTATCGCATAATTTTGAGGTTGTACCTTATAAAAATAATGATTTTCCTTACATTTTGCATACCAATATATATGCAGAATTTAACAATCATTAACCTAAACATGGAGACACAACCCTACCAAAGAAGGCTCTGAAGGAATCTTGGGGAAATGATGGCATGGGAAATAGGGGAACATTGAGGAACAAGAGGGGGCAATACGATAAAAAATTGTCGCTTAAAATGTTTTAACACTTATTCACTTGACCATATATGCACACTCACTACAGTGATATATTATCGCAGGAATTATATGTTGTAAAATGCAAGTTACAACTGGATTAGTCTGAAAACAAGATGACCGTAGCAAACGGCTGTTAGCAAGTATGTATTTGCGACAAACTTGCAAATTACAAGTCCAGCGTCAGGAATCCGTGCATGCCTTGTTAAGTTTTCTGTTCAATCTATTGAATTTATGGGAAATTTATTTTTGCTATTTCATGTTAATAAATTAATATGATTAACGTGTAACTAATTAATATAAATAACTTGGAGCTGATATTAAATATAATTTCAGTTACCAAGTTGTTTTTATTTCGAAACTAGATTTTTAAAAATCTAAAATTACACATCAGTTACATAAATATTTTGGTGAAATTCAAGTCTCATAGGCACACCTTTTGCAATTTATTATTAGTTTAGATAGCTTTCCAGAAGAGGAGACCGACGAAAATTCTCTTTGAAAAGGGACGTTAAGTTAAAAAAGTTTTGGAAACTATGCTTTACCCCAGTTCAGTCATCAGTCAGTAAGGCAAATTTGAGAGGATAGTATAAGATCTGTCTGTGTTATTTTTCTGTATAATTTTTATTTCACATTTATCCGTGTTTTCAGAAATCCTGTGGTTCTTGTTGGGCATTTTCCACCACTGGATCTTTGGAGGGACAGCACATGAGGAAGACCGGAAAGCTCGTCTCTTTGAGCGAACAGAACCTTGTAGACTGCGTCACGGGTAAGAAACAGAGAAAGAGAGATGGAGTAAGAGGTAGAGTGAGGGAGTAAGAGGGTACGAAAGAGAGTGAGAGAGTACGATAGAGAATGTGCGAGAAAGAGAGTGAGGGAGTACGATAGAGAGTGCAAGAAAGGTAGTAAAATGCAAGAGAGAGTGGGAGAGTAAGAGAAAGTGAGAGGAGGAGAGAAATATAGTAGAAGGGTAAGAGAGATTGAAAAGGAGAGAGTTTGAGAGTGAGAGCAGAGAAAGTGGGAGGGTAAGAGAGAGAGTGAGAGAATAAGAGGGATAGTTAGAGAGTGGGAGAGAGAAGAAAGAGGGTGAGATAGTTATAGGGAAGAAATATGTAGATTGAGAGACAGAGGGAGATTGAGAGAAACAGAAAGAATGGGTGAATAAGAGACAGAGAGAGAGAGAGAGAGTAAGAGAGAGAGGGAGATAAGAGAGAGTAAGAGAGAGATTAAGAAAGAGAGAGAGTAAGAGAGAGAGGGAGATTAAGAAAGAGAGAGAGTAAGAGAGAGAGGGAGATTAAGAAAGAGAGAGATTAAGAGAGGGAGATTAAGAAAGAGAGATTAAGAGAGGGAGATTAAGAAAGAGAGAGAGGGAGATTAAGAAAGAGAGAGGGAGATTAAGAAAGAGAGAGGGAGATTAAGAGAGAGAGAGGGATATTAAGAGAGACAGTAAGAGAGAGACATTGTTTGGGAGATTGAGTGTAAATGAGAGTGGGATAGTAAGAGAGAGAGAGTGAGAGATTAAGAGGGAGAGAGTGGGAGATTAAGAGGGAGAGAGTGGGAGATTAAGAGGGAGAGAGTAAGAGAGAGAGGGGATTAAGAGAGAGAGGGGGAGATTAAGAGAGAGAGACATTGTTTGGAAAATTGAGTGTAGATGAGAGTGGGAGAGTAAGAGAGGAGAGGTGGGAGATTGAAAGAAAGAGAAACAGAGAGAGAGAGTGGGAAAGAGAGTTGGATATTAAGAGAGAAAGAGAGAGAGTGAAAGTGTAAGAGAGATAAACAGAGAGAGAGAGAGTGAAAGAGTAAGAGAGGGAAACAGAGAGAGAGTGGAAGAGGGAGAGAAAGTTGGAGATTAAGATAGAGAAACAGAGAGAGAGAGAGCGTGGGAGTAGGAGAGAGAGGAGTTAAATTGAAATTCACTGCATGCAACTTGGTTTTTTTCAGCGAATTTGTTTTCAACAGGATCGTTAAAGTAAATAATTTCTTTCAGGTAACGAAGGTTGCGGTGGAGGATGGATGGACACAGCTCTCGAATACGTCAAGACAAACAAGGGAATCGACACTGAAGCAGCATATCCTTACACAGCTAAAGTATGAAAGCATTCTTATAGTATAAAAATTAAAACGAAGTTTGGTACGGACGTCCTCAACCACAGCTTCAAACTGACTATTAATTTAAGTTAATTTTTCGAGACAGTTGTGCAATTCATTTCTCTAAAGGATCCAGCATACCAAATATTTTTAACGCTCACGAAAACATAATTTTTATTCACATCATATATACAAAAGATTTCAGCAAGGTCCTAACAAGAACAATGAATAAAAGATCACATCCACGGACAACCAATCTACTGTCTGTTTACCACGAGAACTGCACCCGACATTAAGCCTGGGTAGAGGTGGTCGCTTCAGCTGCAGCCTTGGTCCCACTTCCACGTGTCTCACGGCATATCGTGAGGAGTAGTGCAAGGCGATATACCAAGCAGTTATATCGAGGGGCGTCTGGTGTTGTGCCCGGGTATATCAATGGTCCATACCTCAACGGCTATGGAAAGGTTTGCCTAGTTTTCCTCCAACGTAACCCGGATAAGGGCTGGTGAATAAAAGTCCTTCCATTGACCTTCCATTCTCCAGAGGTGTGCTATATGAAATAGCCAATCACCTGAGACTAAATAGAATAGTCAGAGGCATAAATGCATGTTAGTTAAAATATTGCAAGACAGGAATCAGGTTCTATGCGACGCAGTCCTTATCCCTTATGCCGGTAGCCCAGTTGGAAGAGCAACGGATTGACAACCAGAGGATTGCGAGATCGAATCTCGGTCCAACCAAAGACAGTCGTGATTGTGGGGCTAGTGCACGTTAAATCTGTCGGGGTCTCAAATGTACTCCCGTTAGCGTGGTGTGGAAGTTTGGAGAGTGGGGTGCCAGCTCAGGTTCTGACCTCGTCATCTGACCGTAGTTCAAAATTACGTGGTTTTGTCCTTTTCTTTCGGGGGTCGATCCCGGACCGTCGCCAATAGCCCGTTGTCTTGCTCCAGTGCGACGATAATTAAGTACCTTTTCCAACTTATCATCAAGTGCGCCAATGTGACAAACGTGACATTTCATAACACATCCCATTTCTACGGGAAACAGACAGGCAGACTTTGCGTATTGAACTGTTCTCGTGGTAGATAGACAGTAGCGCACCGTTGCCAACATTCTTTTTAATTTACATTTTCATATCAGTTGAGTGCGCTACATGCCCTCTGACGAAAGTGTCCAACACTACAAGCTGGTTCCAGGCCTCATGAAAAAATTAAGGAACAAAACTTTTCTGCACTAAAAACGTTGTGATTTGATTGATTTTTAGTAGACAACTAAAATTGTTCACAAAATTAAAACATTTGTGAGAAAAATTATTAACCCTCCTGGTGGTTTATCTCCGCGACAAATACTTCCCCGTAAAAGCGAGCATCTGGAGCAAAAACCTGTTTGATAATGCTACCAATTCTAGGTAAGGGAAAATTTGTTTTTCTTTTACTTGGATCTACATTCCCTTGGAATAATAGGGCAGTTTTGGGTCGACGAGAAATCTCGTCTTTAGGAAAACTCATCAGGTTTTGGACGAGATATCTCGTCGAAACACTGGGAGGGTTAAGAGATACTTATCTAGTATTAGGGAGAAAAAACATTTTTCCTTAACTAAAATACAATTTAATGTATCTCATTGACATGATGAACAGGACATTACCAGATGGAGATTCATTCCCGGAGCTGAAAGCTCATCGATATGTCGTCAGATCGAAAGATAAAGTTGAAGAAATCTTACACAAATAACCCAAAGTTGAGCATAAGTTGAAACTATTTTTTTGTCATCGGGTGAGTGTATTGCAAACAACAAATATACAAATAACTTCAATTACAAAATGTGAGTGTACTAAAATTCAGAAAACTGACATATTATTCGAAAGGTTTTCCATGACCAATAAGATATATCTGTCACAAAGGCATAAATGTGCTGAGTGTTTTGTGAACGTACTTCCTGGATTATCTAGAAATCTAGTTGTATCTAGAGATTTAAATGGATGTTTTTTCTTCTTCAAGGACGGAAAGTGTCAATTCAAGCCAGAAGATGTCGGAGCCACGTGTACTGGATTTGTGGACATTCCCGCTGGAGACGAGAATGCTTTGAGAATGGCAGTGGCAACAGTGGGACCTATTTCTGTCGCTATCGATTCAGGAACGGCTTCGGAACCTATAAGTATGTCATATCCTAATAGTAGGATCTTATTTTTCTTTCTGAGATTAATCCATCTTAGAAATTTTGTGTGAAACCTAAATACTTGTTCCTGTTATGTTGTTGCTAATCTCCACTTCTAGCTCCAACTAGACCCAAACCACAAGTCCATTCACCGGCATAAAGTCATACACCGAAAGCGGTTCAGAAAACAAGTCATATCGGGACATTTCCAGGCACTGGAGAATGTCTGCTGAGGAGGCCTGTTCAGACTGGCATTTAAGGCAAACAGGATGAATCTTGCGACCACAGCAAAATGCGAGACACCTCAGATGGCCTCTGAAAAAACGGGAGAGCGCTGTCTGAATATACAGGGTGAGTCTAAATTGTTTTTACAAAATAAGAGGGGTGATAGTACCCATCCATACGAGCAATAATTACCATGGAACATAGGGTCGCATTCCACTCTGAGAGGCAGAAAAGAGTAAAGTCGAAACGCGTCGAGAATGAACAAGTCATCGCCTCTGACGTCGTTTTGTACCTGCCTACGTAGCATATCTCCTAAGCAAGATGGATCGGACGTGGCGGACCTGTGGCTTGGCCTCCTCGCTCACCGGACCTCAACCCACTGTACTTTTTCTTCTGGGGGCACATGAAATCTTTAGTGCACCAGACGCCTGTGGACTCGGTTGAAGATCTCGTAGCCAGAATAGGTGTTGCCTCAGACAAAATGAACACAACACCAGGAATCTTCGAGAGCCAGTCATTCCTTCTCCGGTGTGAACTGTTGCAACGACACGCCACTTTGAGCACTTGCTGTGAGTTTATCAATCAATCAGATTGTGCAACTTTTGGTATCGTTCATTCGCTTTCCCAACACTGTTGTAAGTTCATGTTGAAATTCTAATTTGACTCTTTTCTGCCTCTCAGAGTGGAATGCGACCCTATGTTCCATGGTAATTATGGCTCATCTGGATGGTTACTATCATCCCTCTTATTTTGTAAAAACAATTTAAACTCACTCTGTATTTATATCACAATGAGAGCAAGAGATCTTCCGGGGATTCCGAAGTTGTACCTAGTGTTATTAGCCACTTTAGCTGAACATTTAATTAAGATAGGTAGGTATTTAAATTAGAGTCCCACTGGGGCAATACAACGGGCTATTGACGACGGTCCGGGATCAAACCCGAAGGGAAAGACCGAGGACAACACCACGTAATTTTGAACCACGGCCAGATGACGAGGTCACACCTGAGTTGGCAACCCACTCTCCGAACTTCCACATCACGCCAACGTGAGGACATTTAAGGCCACGACAGATTTAACGCGCACCAGCCTTCTTTGTACACGATGATCTTTGGTTGGATTCTAACTCGAAATCCTCGGGTTGCTATTCCGTTACTCTTCAAACCGGGCTACCGCGGCCCTTTTAATTAAAAAGTATTCGATGAGGAAGTTTCGTTTGAATGGTAATTAATGGATTAGTTCAGTAGTGTGGCAAAGCCTTTTATTATTGCTCCACACAAGGCAAGCCTTCTGATTGGTGCAGTCAACCTCCACCCTCTACACCTCTCCAAGTCCCAGCAAAACGTATAAAAGGCTCTGACGAACTCACATCTGTTCTGTTCAGCTACGAAGCAAGTACTTCATAGGAAATTGAGGGTCTTCAACCACTCCCAAACTGTCCTGCATTTTATTATTTGCTTTAGGACTTTATAATACCGTTAACTGAGGTGACTTAACCCACTTTTAAATTTTGAGACTAAAAGTAGGGTATGACATACTTATAGGATAGAAATAAATAGGATCCAACTTCCTTTTATAGGATCCTATTTCTCTACTTCTGGGATTAGTTCATCTTAAGAACTTCTGAAATCTGAGTAGTTTTTCCTACTATTATTATCTACTTTAGATAAAAGGTTAATTAAGAAGTATTGTTCGACATGGAAGTTTCATTTGAATGATCATTAATAGTTAACCCCTCTCCAAATGGTTTCGATGAGATCTCCTCCATTAAGAGCTGACCAATTAGAGAAATGACGAGATACCTAGGCATCAAGATATTACCGATTTTCTTATGACAAGATCCACATCTGGTCAGTTGTTTTCCAATGTCGAGATATTTCATCTATCAGGATCTGGTCAGTTTTGCCAATGACGAGACACCACTCCGAGACAACCACCTGAAGGGTTAAGTGCAGTCAGCGAAATAGAACATTTTATTATCTGTTTTAGGACTTTTAAGTACTGTTATCTGGGCTGATTTTGCCCACTTTTCAACTTAGCCAAACATCGGAGAATTCTTGATTACCGGTTAAACGGGTGACTTTGCCCAGTTCAATTTAGTTGACGTATACAGGGTGAGTCTAAATTGTTTTTACAAAATAAGAGGGGTGATAGTACCCATCCAGACGAGCAATAATTACCATGGAACATAGGGTCCATTCCACTCTGAGAGGCAGAAAAGAGTAAAGTCGAAACGCGTCGAGCATGAACAAGTCATCGCCTCTGACGTCGTTTTGTACCTGCATACGTAGCATATCTCCTAAGCAAGATGGATCGGACGTGGCGGACCTGTGTCTTGGCCTCCTCGCTCACCGGACCTCAACCCACTGGACTTTTTCTTCTGGGGGCACATGAAATCTTTAGTATACCAGACGCCTGTGGACTCGACTGAAGATCTCGTAGCGAGAATCGGTGTTGCCTCAGACAAAATTAACACAACACCAGGAATCTTCGAGAGCCAGTCATTCCTTCGCCGGTGTGAACTGTGCAACGACACGCGCCACTTTGAGCGCTTGCTGTGAGTTTATCAATCAGATTGTTCAACTTTTGGTATCGTTCATTCGTTTTCCCAACACTGTTGTCAGTTCATGTTTAAATTCTAATTTGACTCTTTTCCGCCTCTCAGAGTGGAATGCGACCCTATGTTCCATGGTAATTATGGCTCGTCTGGATGGGTACTATCACCCCTCTTATTTTGTAAAAACAACTTAGACTCACCCTGTACACAGGTTTTGTATATTTGATGAACTTTGATAAAATAATTATTTTGTAACATTAGGTGTAGATTGCAAAAGGGATAGCAAATAATTCAATATAACACAAACATTTATTTAAATTCAAGAAGCGAGAGAGGAACGTGAAAGAGTTGACAAATCCTCTTTAAAATAGTAAATACCACTTCTTTCCTCAGGCCGGAAAGGTATGCATACTACATTAAATGTATGTAAGCTCTATCTGGCAACTTAAACTATTTTTCTTGTCTCCCCAAGCGCGAAATATCTATATCAACATCTTCACAAGCACAAAACACTAGTGCCCTATAAAGTTTCACAATGAGAGCCACAGAAGTCTAATAAAAATATCTTCTATTTTGAATATCTTGGCAGTTCTTTCTCCGCCTTTGGGTAATATTTAATTTTCCTTACAAAAATAGGGCCACAGTAGCCCGGTTGGAAGAGTAACTGACTAACATCCGGAGGGTAGCGAGTTGAATCCAACCAAAGACCGTCCTGTACAAAAGAGGCTGTTCCATGTTATATCTGTCGTGGCCTCAAATCTCCTCACGTTGGAGTGGTGTGGAAATTTGGAGAGTGGGGTGCTAGCTCAGGTGTGACCTCGTCATCTGACCCCGTGATTCAAAATTACGTGGTGTTGTCCTAGGATCTTTCCCTTCGGCCAATAGCCCGTTGTGTTGCTCCAGTGCGACGTTAATTAAAATATCTACCTACCTTACAAAAATATAATAACGAGTGATTCTTTACTGGTTTAAAATTATGATTTCGATTAATTGTATTGTAATATCGAATATTAAATTGAGGCACGATCTTAAAAATTATAATCTGACCAACAGGAGTGGAGTGTACGATGAACCTCTCTGCCAAACAGATGTTCACAGTCATGCTGTTCTTGTAGTTGGTTACGGAACTCTAGATGGACTGGACTACTGGCTGGTTAAAAACAGGTATTCCATTTTGTGATTACAGTATCTCATCACCCTACAGGTGGTTTTGACGAGATATCTCGTCCATCAAGATCTGGTCTATTTTGTTAATGACGAGATATCTCGTCTCATCAAGGTATTTCCGATATTTTTATGATGACGAGGTCAAGATGAGTTTTTTTCTAATAACAGGATATAACCTCCATAAAGATCTGATCTGCTTTCTTGTAATGACGAGATGCCATGTCATTAGCAAAACTGACCAGATCTCAATGGACAAGATATCTCGTCATTAGAAAAAAATTGATCAGATCTTGATCTCGCTATGATAAAAAAATTGGAAATACCTTGATGAGATGAGATATCTCGTCATTAACAAAATAGGCCAGATCTTGATGGACGAGATATCTTGTCGAAACCACTTGGAGGGTTAAGTTGAATTGAGTCAGCATTGTTCCAACAAGACCAAAAAGAGCACGAGGAAAAAAACATTTACACAAAAAATAATTTAAAACACAAAAGAAACAAAGTACAAATAGAAATTTGAAGATAACATTAGGTGCTCGAAGAATACAACTTAGCACTTTTATGGCTGACTCGAAACTTTTCAGTAATGGCGGGAACCGTTCCGGGGAAAAGTCACAACGCCATCTGGTGGGGAACGTTGGCTTGCTACAGAATGTCTTTATCACTCCCAAATTTTCCAACTTTATTAAAGATCCAAAACGTTTTAAAGTTCTGTTATACTATTGATTTCTTTTGTGAAAGTTACTTTAGTTCAGTGTTGTTACGGACTATAGAAACTAAATAGCGAAAATGGCTTTGGAAAATATATTTCAGTGTATGCAAACATACCAGACGGTCTGAGAAGATCTTACTTCTGCTGTCCAAATGCTCTCACATTATGCATATCGGGATTACTTTAGAATGTGGTTTATCGCCCCCTAATTATATCACAACTTTCAATAGTTATCTTTGATTCATTAAATTATACAGTGTCCTAAAAGTTCCCGTACTCCAACTTTAAAAAATCATTTGCGTGTGTATTTTTTTATTTATTGAATTTTATGGTTTGCTTGTAATTTTATGGATTCTTTAATTTTTATCGTTTGGTTTTCTTCTCACTCAAGTTGTGCGATAATAAAGTTCCATGTCATTTTGTTCTTCATTGCAAAATAAGTTTATCATGCATTCAGAGAACTGCGTTTCTTAAGGCTTATTTTGAATGTAAATCATATGAAAGACGTAAAGAATTTTGGCGAGATAAATATCCAGATGATGCAATACCGAGTAAAGATACGCTATATCAACTCGTTCGGCGATTTCGTGAGACAGGTTCGGCAGAAGACAAACACAGGTGTGGAAGAACGAAAGTCGTTACACCAGACTTTGTGTAAGAAACTCAACGAAGGAGATATTGCAATCTCCTCATCAATCCGTGAGGCGTTTGTCCCAACAAATGGGCACATCACGTGGATCGACACATAAGGCTTTAAGAGCTTTGCATTTTCGTGCTTACCGTGTAAAAATGTTACAGGAGCTAAAGCCACCGGACAATGAGAAGCGGCTTTATTGTTGCCGAAGGTTCCGGAGATTTATTCGCAACATCAACATTTTGGACAAAACATTTTTCTCCGATGAGGCATGGTTTCATTTAAGCGGTTATGTGAACGCGCAAAACTCCCGCATTTGGGCGACGACAAATCCCCATTCATTAGTGCAAAAACCTTTACATTCTCAAAAAATTGGCGTTTGGTGTGCCGTGTCAGGCAAAAGGATTGTTGGGCCTCTGTTTTTCGAGTCAACTGTTGATGGCACTGTATACAGATATCTTATCCAACAATTTGTTGCATTATTAGAAGTGAATGAACGAGATTCTTGGTTCCAACAAGACGGTGCAACCTGCCATACAAGTTATGAACCATGGGGAAACCAAGTATGAAACAAAGATTTTTTTGTCGATCGACTCATCTCAAGAAATCTTTGGCCACCTCGTTCCACTGATCTGAGCATCCCTGACTTTTTTCTGTGGAGATATTTAAAGAATAAAGTTTATGAAGATAATCCACAAACAATAGATGATCTGAAAATTGCCATTACTCAAAGGATACAAGAAGTCACTCCCAGCATCTTGAAACGCGTTTCTAAAAATATGCGCAAACGACTTCAGCTTTGCCTCCAACAAAGGGGTGGACATTTTAAACATTTATTATAAATGCGAGTTCAAATTTTTTTCCTACGTTATGTTAAAAGTGCTTTTCACCATTGCATAAAAATAATTGTTTTAAAGTTTGTTGTTTTTGTATAATGAATTCACGAATCGTCAGTACGAGAACTTTTAGGACACTTCTGTAGTATCTGCAATTTCCTTCCAATTATATCATGTATTTGAATTCAAATTCATCTAAAGCAACTCAAACAGCGGCGGAAGGGATAGTCTCTGAACCCCGAACTGACCACCAAAAGATCACCAACCCTTCTGGTCGTTTGCAGTACTTGGGAGAGTCACCGCTGGAGTACCTGTCCCGATGCGGAGATCAAATTAAACTTTTGTAACCGCTGATGCTTATTATTTTTTAACTTTAAACTATCTTTTTAAGATGAGGTACGAAGAAAGGTAGGTAGCTAATTAGCGTCGCACTGGAGCAACACAACGGGCTATTGGCGACGGTGCGGGATCCATCCCAAGAGGAAAGATTCGTGGAAAACATCTCGTCATTTTGAACCACGGTCAGATGACGAGGTCAACAACTGAGCTTGCGCTTCACTCATCAAACTTCCACACCACGCCAACGTGAGGACATTTGAGACCAGGACAGATTTAACGTGAACTAGCCTCCCTTTGTATACGAAGGTCTTTGGTTGAATTCCAACTCGTTACCCTCCGGTTGCTATTCCGTTACTCTTCCAATCGGTCCCCTGCTGCAAGTGGAAACGATTCGGTGGATTGAAACATGTTTTGCTCCATTGGGAGAAATCTTATAGGAGAAAGGACGTTTAAAAATATATCAACTGTAAGAATGGGAATAGTTTTATATATTTCATGATATAGTAGTAGAATAGTTTTATCCCAAACTATTGAGATTGAACAAGAATAGTTTTCTCTTAAAGTATTGGAATCTACCAGTTGTAGTTTTGTGCAAAAGTATTCTGGAACGAATTCTAAAAGGGATAAAAAGATTCATTCTTCGGTATTTACTTCAACCTTTCTTCAAGACATGGCTCAGAGATTTCCGGTAACACGAATGTTTGACAATCAAAAATTTTTTTATTTCAACAATTTTTTTATTTCAATTTTTTTTTATTTTTAAATTTTTTTATTTTTAAATTTTTTAATTATTATTTTTTTTGTTTTTATTTCCAATGGCAGGCAGAAAAACATAACACAATACAAAAGTTAGTAAAAAAGTATGCCATAAATGATACTTAAAATTGATTACAAAATAATGTAGATTTAGTTCAATTAACATCGCACCGAAGCAATTCAACGGGCTATTGGTGACGGTCCAGGATCAGTCCCGAAAGGAAAGACCAAAGGACAACACATCGTAATTTTGAACCACGTTCAGAAGACGAGGTCAACAACTGAGCTTGCACTTCACTCATCAAACTTACACACCAAGTCAACGCGAGGGCATTTGAGGCCACGACAGATTTAACGTTCATCAGCCCCCATATACACGACTGTCTTTGGATCGAATTTCGAACTCTTAAATTTCAGGTTGCTAATTCGCTACTTTTCCAACCGGGAGAGTAACGGATTAGAAACCAGAGGGTTGCCAATTCAAAAACTCGGTCCAACCACAGACCGTCATATACGCGGGGGCTGGAAGCACGTTAAATCTTCCATGACCTCAAATGTCCTCACGTTGAAAGGGCGTTAAAGTTTTGGAAAGTGGGGTGCCAGCTTAGATGTTGACCTCGTCATCTGACCATGGTTTGAAATTACGAGGTGTCCTCGGATCTTTCACTTCGAGATTGATGTCTGACCTTCTCCTATAGCCCGTTGTGTTGCTCCAGTGTGACGTTAATTAAAATAACTGCCTACCTACCTCTGCCTCTTCATAAATTTTAATAGCAAAATTATATACACGAAGTTCTTACATTTTTTTCGAAGCCATTGCAAATTGACTACAGCATTTCGAATTGTTGCCAATCTTAAAAAGCTTAATTCTCATCGAATAAATGTAAACACGAAAAAGGTGGCGCTGCTTGAAATGTGAAACTGACACCAATCTTTCACACACAACACAAACGACGTATCCTGAGTTATGACCCTACATGTTCGGAACTGATAAGTCGTAAATATGAAGATAATTTATTCGCTTTTTGTAACGATAGCATCTAAATCAATGATTTGTTTTTATTTTGGAACAGCTGGGGCGAGACTTGGGGCATGAAGGGATATATTCTGATGTCCAGGAATAAGAACGACCAGTGTGGAATTGCTACCAAGGCTAGCTATCCTTTAGTATGAGTTATGTGTTCTGTGTATGAATTAGAATTTAGTGCGGAGAGAGAATTGAACTAGTGTAGCTGTTTGTTTTTAAATAATTGAATAGTTTATATTGTATTTATTCAACAATATGACTATGTTATTTGTTGGAAGTATAGGTTGCTTTATACTTGTTATAAACTGTTTTCACATGAAATTGGTTTAATAAGTGTGTTGAAAGAAATAATTTACTGTCACATATTTATTAAATATGTGACAGTAAATTATATACCCCACGCATAGCATCAGCGCTATACATTCTTAACTGCTGCTTATAACTTGATACAAAATTTGTTGTCTCATAATTGCTTCATATTTTATTGATCTTTTAAACCTCGAGGTATATGTTCGTTTCTCGATACAAAATTTGTTGTCACAGAAATCCCCCATTTTTATTGACTTTTGAAACAATGGGGGATATATAATTCCTACTCATATCTATATACAAAATTTCTGAACCCATAGTTGTGCCATTTTTATTGACCCTTGAAACTATGGAATATATACCACTCATTGCTTATAGATCAGTACAAAATTTTACCCATTACTTTGATGGAGTTTGGGACTCATTGATGCAAAAACTGAGTAAGAAATTATTTCCTATGATGGAAGTAAATATTTTAGGGAAAAATAAATATATTTCGTTCGAAAATTCCGCTTTAATGAGAAGCGAACGCTGCCCTATTTGGGAAATAAATTTAGTCTGACATGTCATTGTGCTGCCATCTGGTAATGGATGGGGGAAAATTTTCCTCTTTTTCGTCATTGAAAGTACGATTTCTTAAACAAAAAATGGATTTGTTAACATGAATAAAAAATGTCTGCCTACCTTGCTCACAAATGTCTGCAAGTTTATGGAAATGTTGATTCTTCTGTTTTTTTACACTTGCTGGAACTGTTAGAAATGAAGAGAGATTAAATCCGAACAAATCACGTGGGTGAAAAGATCCCTATTTTCAATGCGGCCATAAGCGATTATATGACCGATGGCATATAATCGCAAATTGGCATTGATTGAGTTGACGAAAAATGAAAATTTATAAAATAAAAATAATTAATATGCACAAAATTCAATAATGTTTTATTTTCACATAAGTTATTCCAAAACAAAATGGTGCTCTTGCACAAAAAGCACCTGCATGCAGTAATTTTTTAATTTTTTTATATCTTAGTTCGTTTTAGCAGATTAATTCGTAAGGATCAAATAAATAAATTCAATTTTGTGTTCTACTTCCGTATACATGTGTGTATAAGGCCTACTAAAACTTTTCGATGAAGGTTATTTAAATTTTTATTATGGAATATGCATTCTTAGCTTTCCGATATACATCGAAATAAATATGGTTTGAATCTTTTCATTGAGAGGAAACTGGAAATGACTTATGTAATCTTCGTTACAATAAAATGAAATTCTATTGATTTCAGCTTCATTTTGTAACGAATATCGAAGATTTTTCCTCTTAGCAACCTGAATTACAGATGCTTCAAAAACAAATTTAATTTATGCACTAACAATTCACACTCAGATAAAATATATATTGGATACGCACTATTTTCTAATCTATGTTCATTCAAACAGCTTATGATATTAAAGATACAAGTTTAAATCTACAGGTTTAAATTATTATATTTAAAGAAAACAACAATCATTCGCGCTTGTAGTAATAGGGCAGTTTTGTCTCGACGAGGCATCTCGTCATTAGCAAAACTGATCTGGTTTTGGACGAGATATCTCGTTCAAGATCTGGTCAATTTTGTTAAGAACGAGATACTTCGTCGACACAAAACTGCCTATTACTCCAAGAAGAGCGAATGAAGATCTAAGTAAGAAAAATAAATTATGCCTTGTCCAGAACTGGTAGTAGCCCAGTTGGAAGAGCAACGGATTAGCAAACCGAAGGTTGCGAACCGTCGTATACGTGGAGGCTAGTGCACCTTAAATCTATCTTGGCCGCAAATATCCTCACGTTGGCGTGATGTGGAAGTTTGGAGAGTGGGGTGCCAGCTCATGTGTAGTCCTCGGTCATCTGACCGTGGTACAAAATTACGAGGCGCTGACCTTGGATCTTTATCTTCGGGATTGATCCCGGAACATCTCCAACAGCCCGTTGCGATACCCTAGTGCGATGTTAATTAACTATCTACCTACCAGAACTGGTGACAGTTTGGATCAGGTTCCTGTCTGGGAAGTTTTCGACGCAAAATTAAACCACCAGGAGGGTTAAGATAGTCGAAAAATGCCTTATGAAAAATTCATGATGATAGATAAATTATGTAAATCATGGTGACTCGAATTCCTAAAGGTAGGTAGGTATTTAATAAACGTCCCACTGGAGAAACAACGGGCTATTGACTACGGTCCGGGACCAACTCCAGAAGGGAATGATCCCAGGACAACATCACGTAATTTTGAACCATGGTCAGATGACGAATTCACAGAGAAGTCATACTAAACACGTAAACTACCACTTTTCCCAGTTTTCTACCTGTTAGAAACGTAACGACCAAAGAACTATAAATTCCAGCTCGCTTTGAAGCAACGGAAAACGATTCGATAGCTTATTATACAGTCGAAATTGCTTATTTCGAGAAAATAGGTTCTAGTGGTTTTCTAACTATCGGAAACGGAGAATCGTCGTAACGAATTTTGTCTACCGAACTCTTGAGGCAATCCTTTCCAATAATTGGACAACGGACCTCTTTGTCGGAGCTGATGTACAACGATGGTACAAAGTGTATTGAAAGTCTTTATGGGATAGGCCTCTCAATTCAGATAGGGAAAAGTCGGTCGCAAGAAGCGTTCAGATACATTTGTATGCTGTCAGCTCGCATACATAAGTAACACATCCCGACTTAGCAAAGATGTCGCGGTAGCCCGGTTGGAAGAGTAGCAGACTTGCAACCGGAGGGGTTCGAGTTCGAAGTTAGATCCAACGAAAGGTCGTCGTGTTTGTGGTGGGTGGTGGTGAACGTTAAATCTGTCGTGGCCTCAAATATCCTTACGTCGGCGTGGTGTGAAAGTTTGGAGAGTGGAGTTCTAGCTCAAGGTGTTCAAAATTACAAGAATTACCCTCGGTTCTTTCCCTTCGGGATTGATCCCCGACCGTCACCAATAGCCTATTGTGTTGCTCCAGTGCAACTTTAATAGAACTACCTATCATAGCTCTAATCACGCGTATTTAAATGAAGCTGCAAAATAGGCTAATAAATCCCGTAATGATAAATCTACACTGCTGGCCACCGTAAATGCAACACCCTGAAGGAAGCATGCAAATAATATGAAATTTACAACATGCATTAGCGGAGGTGAGATATGCAAATGATTAGAATTTCAGCGCAGACGCACATCACGCGCGCCTGTGGCGCCACTTCAAAGCGCTATTTAAGGCTTGGAGATTTCGACGATTGCAAGTACGGCAATTGTGTTTTTTCAAAAAAACGATCTGTTGGGTTTTATCGACTGAAGACAGAGTTTTTATACATTAAAAATAAATTTTATTACGTGACCAAGTCTTATGGTTTAAAAACATATTTTCAGAAAACAACAAGAAGTCTGATCAGATCATGATCCCCTATACACTTCACATTATCTCCTCTCTTTTATACATTCAAGGGCCACGGTGGCCCGGTTGGAAGAGTAACGGACTAGCAACCGAAGGGTTGCGAGTTCGAATCCAGCCAAACACCGTCGTGTACAAAGGGGGCTGGTGCACGTTAAATCTGTCGTGGCCTCAAATGTCCTCACGTTGGCGTGGTGTGGAAGTTTGGAGAGTGGGGTGCCAGCTCAGGTGTTGCCTCGTCATCTGACCGTGGTTCAAAATTACGTGGTGTTGTCCTCGGATCTTTCCCTTTGGGATTGATCCCGGACCGTCACCAATAGCCCATTGTGTTGCTCCAGTGTGACGTTAAAAAAAAAAACAAAAAAAACAAACAAAAAAAACATATTGATGTGCCCCACACGGCACTATAATTGGAGGTTTGAGACCGATTCCAACATGCGGCCCCATCGGTTGTAAAACCTCAGCAGATGTATTACAATTCAATATATATATATATATACACACATACATATATAAATCTAACAAAATATTTTTCTAATAATATTTTTAAATTTATTTAACAATAAAGGCTTTGTTAAAAAGTCAGCCAAATTATTTTCCGATGAAATATAATTTACGTTAAATAGTTCATCTTTTATTAATTTACGAATAAATTTGTACTTGATATCAATATGTTTAGTTTTCCGATTTTCCTGACTATTTTTTGAAAAATAGATAGCAGATTGATTATCACAATATACTTGGGGTCTTATGTAATCACACAAACTTAATTCATTTACAATTCTACTAAACCAAATAACTTCTTTAGTGCAATCGGTTAGTGCAATAAATTCAGATTCCATTGAGCTAAGAGCTATGCACTTTTGTTTAGAAGATTTCCATGATATTGGGATGTTACCAAAATAAATTAAATAGCCACTGCTTGAATGTCTGTTTGTGAGACCACATCCCCAATTTGCATCAGAAAAAGCAATCAAATTTGAACTTTCTACATTGGAAAGATTAATTTTAAAATCCTTTGTAAGAAAAACATAGTTCATAATATCAACAACGTAAGACCAGTGTTTGTAAGTATAACCATTACAAAACTGAGACATTATATTAACAGCAAATGCAATATCTGGTCTGGATCTATCTGACAAAAACGATAAACATCCTATCAAGGAACGATAGGGAAATTTCCTCATTAAATCATTTTCAATTATTTCTTCCTCTTTAACCTTATCAGGTAAGTTACAACCAATTTTAAAAGGTAAATTCACAAAACTTTTAGGAAGATCTTTGAATTTTGACATTAATTTTTCAATGTAGGTAATTTGATGTAAATAAATCGAATTTTCAATTTCTTGAAAGTTTACGCCTAACAAATATTTAGTTTTACCTAGGACTGTAAGATCCAATTTTTTGTCCAATAATTCGATTACTTCATTTATCAAATGTTCCCTTTTTGAAAACAAAACCATATCATCTACATAAACAATTAAAATTACATCTTTAAATTTGTAGACACAATTACACCAATTTAACTGAGAAAATCCTAATTTAGTTAAAATACCGTCTAATTCCAAATTCCATTCTCTACCACTTTGATGCAGACCATATATAGCCTTTTCCAATAGACATACTTTGTTTTCGGATCCTTTCAGCACAAATCCTTTTGGCTGTTTCATGTATATAGTATCCTTAAGGTGTCCATATAAATATGCACTTTTCACGTCAACTTGACGGTGATACCAACCCAACATAGAAATCAATAGTACAAACAATAATTTAACAATAGAAAAATTCACAACTGGTGAAAAAATATCTTTAAAATCAATGCCGGGTTTTTGCTTAAAACCTTGAGCAACAAGACGAGCTTTATACCTTTTAGGTATATTGTTTTCGTCCATTTTTATGCTGTACACCCACTTACTTCCAATTATGGTTGTATTTGGGGGGGTGTCCACTAATTTCCATACTTGCCTATCCTTCATTATCTGAATTTCTTCATTCATGGCAGTATTCCATTTAATTTTATCCTTACTTGCTTGCGTTTCTTCATAACTTTTGGGGATTTCGACATTGTAACACTGATCATACATGTCGTACATCTGTTGGTCTAAAAAATTAGATTCATCACTAGAAGTAGATGGCACATTAGAAATATCCACATTAGGATGTTCAGTTTCTGGCTTAAAATTGAAATTTACAGGATCAAACCTAATCTTATTTTTAGTACAGTACTTTTTAATATCATTTAAAGATCTCATTCTCAAATTTTCAGGAGAATAATAGTATACATCTATCCTATTGCTTTTATTTCTAGGTTTTTCGATTCTTCGCCAATTTGAAATGTTAAGACTTTTTAAGTCCTCAGTTTTAATTAAATCTTTAGAATCTAAAACTAGAGTTTCACTTTCCGATTTTACTTTTATATTTTCATTTGATTGATAAATAGGAATATTAGAATTAAGATCGAAAGAAACGTACTCAAAGTTTTTACCAAATAGTACATCAACAGCTTTCTTACTTTCGTCGATATGAACATGGACTGTTTCAACTATTCTCTTCTCGTTTGGTACATATATTCTGTAACCTTTAGTTTTCAAACCATATCCTGTCAAAATACCAAGTTTTGCTCTGGGTTGTAATTTATTTCTCTGTATTTTAGGAATATGAACATATGCCAAAGAGCCAAAAATTCTAAAATGTTTTACTGATGGTTTGAAACCAGTCCATATTTCGTTAGGAGATATACCCTCAGTTAATTTGTGTTCGCATCTATTTTTAGTATGAATAAATGCTAAAAGTGCTTCTGACCAAAATTGTGGTTGTAAACCACTGTCTTGAAGCATAGCTCTGACACAATCCATGGCTGTTCTATTGAACCTTTCTGCAATGCCATTTTGTTCAGGGGTATAAGTTGAAGTTCTTTCGATTTTTATTCCTAGATCATTTAAAAACTTTTTAAATTCTTTGTGACAAAATTCTAAACCATTGTCAGTTCGGACACATTTTAACTTAACATTTAGCTGTCTTTCAGCTTTAACCAAGTATTTTTTAAAGTAATCAAAAACTTCATTCTTATTTCGAATAATATAAACAGTTACTTTACGTGAAAAATCATCAATAATAGATAAAAAGTATTTGTTTCCACCTAGAGAGTTAACTGGAGCAGGACCCCACAAATCCATATGGATCCTTTCCAAAACATTTTTAGTTTTCCTTTCGTACATAGTTTCTTTTTAAGGATATTCTAGTGGATTTAGCAATAGCACAAATCTTACAATTTTTATCTATATTTTTACAATTAAGTTTTTCAATTCCTTTTACACAATTAATTTTACTCATATTTTCAATTAAGGGCATGTTAACATGACAAAACCTACGGTGGGCTTTTTCTAGATCTAAACCAGTTACATATACATAATTTTTAATCTTGGGATAACCTTTCAAGATATACAATTTTCCAATTCTGGGAACAGTAAACAAATATTTATTATAACTATTATAAATAATCATTTTGTTATTTCCCCATTTAATTTGGTTTCCCACAAGGTCAATACGAGCACCACTAATTAAATTTCTTCTCATATTAGGTGAGTATAACACATCTTTTAAAGTTATATCATAATTTCTGTTTCTATCTAAAACTGTAAATTGAATATCACCCATACCTAATACTTCCGAGGTGCTGTCCTTGTCTCCGACTAGGATCTTCTGTGGTGGTAGTTTTCTGAATGTCGTAAACATATCGCGTTCTTTACAGAAGTGGGCAGTTGCAGCAGAATCAATGAGAAATTCCCTCGGTCTTTCATTTGGAAAATTTGAAACTGCATAGGCACGTTGAAGATCAGTTTTTGGATTGTCCTCCATATAAAATAATTCACCACCAGGTTTCTGCCGATTGCATTTCTTGAAGCACTTCGATTCGTAATGTCCCGACTTTTTGCAGTAGTTGCAGAATGGTCGCGGCCCCATACGACAAACTGTCGATTTTCTTGGGCTTGAAGGAATTAATTCAGGGTCCAGTACGCATCTGCTGTGATCAGGAGTAGACGCCCGTGTCTCCTTGTATCTAGATGACTTGTTTCTTGTAGCATAAGCATCGGCCACGATACTTAATTTTGTGCCTTCGTCTTTCCGCTTCAGGTCGATCCGGCTGGATTCTGTTATTAAATGTTTAGACAAATTGTCTAACGTGAACTCGTTGTCATCCATCCTGTATAGCAGTTGTACCAGATTATCGTATTCGTGAGGTAAATGTCTTATTAGTTGAAAGCAAACTAAGAGGTCTGGGATTTCGAATCCACCTTCTTTTATCTGTAACAGCTTCTCATGCACTCGTTTGCAGAAGAGTCCAATGGATTCGTCCTCCGGCTGGTAGCGGATTGAAAAGAACTCGTCCACAAGGCCTGCCAATCGTGCTCTAGATGCTGGTTCAAAGTTGGTCTTTAATATATCCCAGGCTTCCTTACCGTCCTCAGTAGATGAAATTAAGACTTGATATTTTCTGTCTATGCCCTGGTAGATAGTTGTATATGTCCTCTGCTTCCTATAACGATAGTCTCTTTTTTCTTGTTCTGGAGCATCTTCCAATAATAGAGGTTCCGTTTTAGTGATAAATTCCCAGCAGTTCCGGTCCATTAGCAATACCTTCATGTCCGTCTTCCACGTGGCATAGTTGAAATCCGATAACTTCGGGAAGGAAAACATGGACATTTCTTGAATACCCATCATACTGGAAACCGGTAGTGGCAGAATTCAGGTTCAGCTTAAGGTCTGAGGCCCATAACCAATTGTTGGGTTTTATCGACTGAAGACAGAGTTTTTATACATTAAAAATAAATTTTATTACGTGACCAAGTCTTATGGTTTAAAAACATATTTTCAGAAAACAACAAGAAGTCTGATCAGATCATGATCCCCTATACACTTCACATTATCTCCTCTCTTTTATACATTCAATTTACACAATTTTCCATATTGATGTGCCCCACACGGCACTATAATTGGAGGTTTGAGACCGATTCCAACACGATCAATTATGCCTCGTAGAAAACAGCGATCATCTTTTGATCAAGTATCCGAGTTCGACAGAGGAAGGATAGTGGCCTACCGAGATTGTGGATTATCTTTCAGGGAAATCGGTAGTCGTGTTGGACGAAACCAAACAACTGTAATGCGGATATGTGATCGTTGGATGCAGGAGGGTACGACGGACCGACGTGTTCGATCGCATCCACCTCAGTGCACCACTTCACGTGATGACAGGCATATTGTGCGTATGGCAGTGACGGATCGCTCAGCCACATCACGAACCATAGCACAGCACATTCTGTCTGTACCGCATCATCCAGTGTCTGCGCGTACCATTCGACGCCGTTTACAGCAGAGTGGTCTGTCCGCAAGACGTCCATTGCTTCGTCTACCCTTGACGCAGAACCACAGACGTTTCCGCCGCCAATGGTGCGATGAAAGAAGGATGTGGACGGCAGAATGGAATGAAATTGTCTTTACTGACGAGTCACGCTTCTGTCTGCAACACCACGATGGTCGGATTCGAGTCTGGAGACACCGTGGAGAGAGGATGCTGAACAGCTGCTTTATGCACCGCCACACTGGTCCTGCACTGGGTATTATGGTATGGGGCGGTATTGGATATCACTCTCGCACTCCTATAGTACGCATTGCCGGTACTTTAAACAGTCAGCGCTACATCTCCGAGGTGTTGGAGCCAGTTGTCCTTCCTTACTTTCAGGGCTTGCCCACAGCCATATTTCAACAGGATAATGCGCGACCACACGTGGCACGCATTGTCCAAGGGTTCTTCGTCAATCGCCAGATTGAATTGCTTCCCTGGCCAGCTCGCTCTCCGGATCTTTCGCCGATAGAAAACATGTGGTCCATGGTTGCTCAACGATTGACCCAGAATACATCCCCAGCTGCCACACCAGATCAACTTTGGCAACGTGTGGAAGCTGCTTGGTCTGCTGTACCCCAAGAACACATCCAAAGTCTCTTTGAATCAATGCCGAGGCGTGTGGCAGCGGTGATCTCCAACAATGGCGGCTACTCTGGCTACTGATTTTGGCAGGAACCACACTTCACAGAAGTCTATAAATTTAATCATTTGATACTTGGTCAACATGTTATCTACAAAATAAATTTTGTTGTGATATCTCTTGTCTTTCTTGGTGTTGCAATTTGGGTGGCCAGAAGTGTATATTATTTATATCCGTTGTTGCCATTCTACAATATACAAATAACGTCGATTTCTCTGCCACGTACTTTAGTGAAATATAGATTTTAAAACTAAAACATAAAAATTATGCATCAAGTTTATAACGTATTAGAAAATGTAAAATAGGTTATCTTCATATCATTTTTATTTGAGCTGATTGTTTGATTAAAATGAATTCCACAAATAATTTAAATTTTTCTTGTGGTGTGTTTCCAAGAAAAAGTACTCGCTTTGTAAATTACACTTAAACATGGATGCACTTTTAATCATCTTGTTTTTTTTAATCTTTTAACTGAAAATTTTTTACTGAAATTGCAGTAAAAGAAAGTGCAATTAAATGAGATTATAATGTCTTTTTAATGAATATATTTACGCTCTGAGCACTCAAAAAGCACTTAATTTGAATGAAAAAAATTCTGTGTAAATTCTCTACATTAATCAGTCTTGCGTATTTGTTAAAAAATTTTCCTAACTTTTTAGGATACGTGATTTCCAAATCTGTTAAATAAACAAAATAACTCAAACTGAGAAACATAAAGGGATTAATGAATAAAATATTTGTAAGTAGCAATTAATTGCTAATAAAGAAAGACAATTTCACTCCATTTAACCGTGATAGATTAACAAACAGTTAAACATTACGTAGCAAATAAACGATGTTTTATGTTGATTCAATCAATAAGTAGTATATCGATCGCTATTTTGGACTAATTTCTCTATGGACGATTTCCACATTGGGTAAAAACAAATTTTACTGAGATGGTTATGATGTGGAATTCAATGTGAATAGTGTTTCGAACTTCGGGTTAAAGAACCCAATATCTTTTCCGAAATTTGATGCCCAGATTTTAATTAGGCAAAAAAAATTGCATTTCTTAATTTGGACTCTCCGAAATAAATCCTGGTTGTGATACTGTTTAATACATAGTTCTCGACGCTACCGCCTCCTTTTGAGCGCTGAAAGATTATAGTTTTGGGAGGGGGAAATGCTAACGACAGGGTAGGTAGATATTTTAATTAACGTCGGACTGGAGCAACACAACGAGCTATTGGCGACGGTCCGGGATCGACCCCCGAAAGGAAAGATCCAAGGACAACACCGCGTAATTTCGAACCACGGTCAGATGACGAGGTCAACACCTGAGCTGGCACCCCACTCTCCAAACTTCCACACCACACACACGCGAGAACATTTGAGGCCACACAGATTCAACACCCACTAGCCCCCACGAACACGACGGTCTTTGGTTTGATCTAGTCTCGAACTCGGAACCCTCCGTTTGCTAATCCGTTGCTATTCTAACTGGGCTTCACAAACCAACTAAAAGAGGATTCGACTGCAAATAGTTTAGTGTGGAGATTTAAGCATACTGCTGACGAAAATAGAAGCTTCTTTAAACAAATTGGGATCACTACACCACAGACTTAACCTTATCATTAGTGATTATTTTAATTTTACTAATTCGATTGATGTTAATTACCAATAATAGTGAGAAATCAAAGGTGCTCATGTGCAATTCATTTTCGTTACTTCATTTTCATAAATAGCTTTACAATTTCAATTCAAATTTATTCTATTTCCAATCTACCTTCTTGCGATTCTAAAGTTACAGAAACATAAATATTTCGGTGAAATTCAAAAATTATAGGCACAGCTACACTATTATTTTTGTGGAGATATAGTTTTATAGAGGTATGGGAAAAAAATTTTATCTGAAAAAGGAGCGGTGAGAGAGAGAGAGAGAGAGAGAGAGAGAGAGAGAGAGAGAGCCAAAAATTTTGGGAATCTGGTTGTCTCACGCTGAGCTCCAGCATGTGTTTATTGATAAGCGATCCAAAGTTAACGACTCCAAGATCTACCCCCTGCAAACGAGTTCCTTATCTGCACCCAAGAGAACATTCTTCAAAGAGTCTTTAAATACTTCGGTGCACATTCATCAACTTTCTTCAAGATTATCCGTTACAGCGCAAACTTTCTTCTCGCATATGCAACCATTTTCTTCGGCCGAGGAATCTCCTAATCATCGCGGAAATGATCTCCGCTGCATGCCCTAATCTGAAGGGAAACGAACATGGTGGTTGCTCATCACTTTTTTTGTTACCGAATTTTATTCCCTTTTTCTCCTCTAATGATTCGGCCGTCTTGTGTATAACGGATCTACTCGTTTCCACCTGGCGGTCTCTATAGAACGCCCACAGATGCGGTCGCCACATTTGGCGAAGATCTGTCTTTTTGGCGACTTTTAATGTAATGGAATGAAATTCATTTTGTTCAATTGTGAATTAAAAAAATATTTTTTTTTAGATATGTCGGAGTTTTTAACGACGAGTTCTTTCTGGTGTACATATGCATTAGAAAACTCGACCCGAATATCGATTTTTTTTATTTTTAAACTCCTTAGATTTCAAGGCCAGCGGTCGGAAGAGTAAAAGATTAGCAACCGGAGGGTTGCACGTTCGAATCAAACCAAAGATCGTCGTACACAAAGAGGTTGGTGCACGTTAAATCTGTCGTGGCCTTACTTTGGCGTGGTGTGGAAGTTTGGAGAGTGGGGTGCCATCTTAGTTGTGACCTCGTCATCTGACCGTGGTTCAAAATTACGTGGTGTTGTCCTTGGATTTTACCCCTCGGGTTTGATCCTGGACCGTCACCAATAGCCCGTTGTGTTGCTCAAGTGCGATATTAATTAAAATACCTACATACCTTAGCTTTCAAACGATACCAAGATCTTGTAAATATTCGTAATATTTTTCTAGCTACAGGGTTTTTCGCTAACTAGGTTGGTAGTTAACTATCATTGCACTGGAGCGACACAGCGGGCTATTGGCGACGGTCCGGGATCAATCCCGAAGGGAAAGATCCGAGGACAACGCCTCGTAATTTTGAACCATGAACAGATGAAGAGAGGTGTACACCTGAGCTGGCATCCCATTCTCCAAACTTGCACACCATCCCAACGTGAGCACATTAGAGGTTACTACAGATGAAACGTGCACCAGACCCTGTGTACACGACGGTTTTTGTCTGGACGGTGTTTCGCTAAGTATTGTGAACATGTACAAACATGTTTCCAAAACTTCAAACTCAATTTCTGAACTGTGTTTTTTTCAATATGATGCTTTATTCCGACGGTGATAACTCAACAATGAATTGATCTAGTATAATTATTTTTGTATCGTTATTAACTTTATAATACAGTGGATGATTTGACCCTCAGAGCTATTAGTTAAGAAATGCAATTTTAGTTAATTTTTAAATTTTAAAATTCCTGAAAAAATCTCGAATTTTTGTTTCGTTGAAGAAAAAATTGTAAAAACCTATTCCCTCTAGCAACTTGATTGAGGGTCAAAACATGAAGAATAATACTATAGGAATAATTTCCAACAGGAATTGTCTTTTTGAACAAATTGGAATTTGAGATATCACTGTTCAAATAATATGCTAATTAGTTACACGATTAATGATAAGCTTAATCTGATTTGTACAAACTGAAATTAAGCATAAGCCAATGACCTACTATAAAAAAACTGGATTTTAAAAATGAAGATTTTAAAAAATCTTCCAGTGTAGACATACACCTTGAATTGTCTGAACATAATATTTATTCATTTAATTAGTATTTCTCTACAGAAAAATGTCCAATAACAGAAGACAAAAATACATGATCCAAACATGTAAGAAAAAAGACATACACAAATATAGTCAAATTAGAGATATAAACGAAACATTTCATAGAAAATAATTACCTATTGTATTGAAATATTGAAAAATGAATCCGAGAAAGAATTATTCAGTTTAAAAAATATATATGTAGCAATATCGTGTAAGACATGTTTAAGGGAATGATTAAGGATAAAAGAATAAATAGCTACGTGTGATACAAAATGTTATCGAAATATTTATGCATTTTAAAAATTTGAACCCCTTTAAAGAAGAACAAACGCATTCCCTCTCATCGAAACTAATTTTATTCGAGTTCTTTAAATTTTGTAATATTTCTTTATTTAATTGTTTCTCCACAAAAAATATCCAATTACAGAGAACAAAAAATATGATCCAAAAATGTAATAAAAGAGACATACACAAATACAGTTAGATAAGAAAGAAAAGAAATTGAAGCAGATTACTTATTGAATTGAAATCATTAAAACAGATTAAAATCCAAGAAAGAGTTACAGTTTAAAAAATCCATTAGTAGAAAAATTGTTAAGTACATTTTTTATATATATTAAAGTTTCGACAAAATGTAATTTATATATACAGTTCCTGGTTATATATTTGGGGACATTAAAATCCATATAAGAAACGGAAAAAGAAGAATAAATGTTATAATGTAGAATACTGTAAAAATTTTGTTAGTAGAAAAAATGTCTCAACGGAGCTTCAAAGTAATTAAATCGAAATCAGTTCGCAATTGAGAGAATGTACACCTGGAGATTCATAATTCTAAAATAAATTTTATTCAACGGCGAATTAAAATGACAAGTATACACAGCTTTTATTTTATTTTATTTCTTCGATTCTACATTTTGCAAATTTTGTGATTCTCTTTTAACGTCATTATGTGCCATATCTGCTCAGCCATGTTTTTCCCATCACTTGTATTTTACTCTTTAATGGCAGAATTACTCGGAATTGAACTGATTAAATATTAACTGAAAAGGTGATTAGTATAATCATTCTTTTTTCATGGAAAACTGCATACATTTAAGCGTAAAGATTATTATTTTTATACACCGTTTTGACGTTTTTAAAGCTTCCGTGATTTATTTTGAACGCAAATACGTATACATGCTACGTCCATCCATATAAGTAGGTAGGTATTTAATTGACGTCGCACTGGTGCAACACAATGGTCTATTAGCTACGGTCTGGGATCATCCCCGATGGGAAAGATCCGAGGACAACACGACGTAATTTTGAACCATGGTCAGATGACGAGGTCACACCCGAGCTGACACCCCACTCTCCAAAATTCCACACCACCCAAACATCCATATAATCCATTTCCCATACATCGTACCCCTAGTGTAAGACTAATACAAAAGATGATTCTTAGGTGACTACTACAAAAATATATTGTTTTAGAGTAATAATACCCCTTAAGTTCATTTTCTGTAAAAATGACGAACCTACGAGAAACAATCTTGCACTCAGCTTTTCTATTAACCTTCGGGCTGGTTGTCTAGACGAGAAATCTCGTCATTAGAAGAAAACGGGCTAGATCCTAATGGACGAAAAATCTCGTCATTGGAAGAAAAAGGACTAAATCTTAATGGACGAGAAATCTCGTCATTAGAAGAAAACTGACTAGATCTTAATGGACGAAAAATCTCGTCATTGGAAGAAAAACAACTAGATGTTAATGGACGAGAAATCTCGTCATTGGAAGAAAACTGACCAGATTCTCTTCTCGTAATCATAAAAAAATCGCCATATCTTGATGACGAGATATCTCGTCATTAACACAATTGGTCAGATCTTGGTGGACGAGATATCTCGTCGAAACCACTCGGAGGGTTGATATATTTTGCCTTGTGGCACTTTTGTACCAGGGATGTGATAATTCCGAATCTCATCTTCATTATGAGGTGATGGCAAATCAACTTGATGCGATATTCATGATTAATTTCTTTTGACGAAAATATATATTTTCTTGAAAATTCCATTGAAATGCAGATGAAATTGAACAGCTTGTTTTCAAATAAGATGGCTTTAGTTCAGACAAAGCAAAGGGAATCGATTACAACTTTCCAAGAAAATATGGAAGATCGATTTCAGCCTTAAAAAAGAAAATCACTGTTTTAAATTCGTGTTTCACAGGGTAGCTAAGTTGCATGAGAATATCTTCACCTTGAAAAGTAAGCAAACACAACTTTTCTTCACTTAAGACAAAAAGTATTTGAGATATTTTCCAAAGGTTATATTATTCCATGATCAGCAAAGTTTTACTTAAAATTCGCTTTATTCTCAACTGACATGCAGTTTTAAATCGAATCTGTGTTATTCCCCTTTCAATTCAACTAAATTCTCTCTTCAGGACTGATCATGAACCGTTGCTAGGTAGCCCCAGTTGGAAGTGCAACGGATTAGAAGTTCGGTAAAGTTGCGAGTTCAATACTCGTTCCAGCCAAACACCATCGTGTACACGGGGGCTGGTGCACCTTAAATATGTCGTGGCCTCAAATGTCTTCACGTTGGCTTGATGTGGAAGTTTGGAGAGTGGGGTTGAAGCTCAGGTGTTGTTTTCATCATCTGACCGTGGTTCAAAATTAGAAAGCGTTGTCCTTGATCTTTCCCTTCGAGATGAATCACAGATCATCGCCAATATCCCGTTGTGTTGCTCCCTGCAACTTTAATTCAACTACCTACCTTTCAATTCAATGATTAGGTTTCTGCATAGGAGCCACGCTCTTATTTAGATTGATAGATGTAGTAACTTGGTAAATTAATACAAATTTCAATAAAACAAGGCAGCATAATATGAAATATGAGGTAGGTAGATAGGTACAAAGGAGTATCAAAAAGTAAGGTGAATTTTTGATTGACAGAAAAACGTGCAGAGATAAATATATGAAAATGTATTATGTTTGACAAATCGTATCACACTATCATTCGACAAAGGAACCATAGTGGTCTAAACATTTATTCTAACGTGGCACCCAATCATCCATGCCCTTTTCAAAGAAATCTTGCTCCAGGTTCCTTAACCAGGTAAGTGTTGTGCCTCTTCCAGTGTATGGAAACGCTGCCCACGGAGGTGTTTCTTCAGAGGGCCAAACAAATGGTAATCCGAAGGGGCTAAATCAAGGCTATACGGAGGATGGTCAAGAATTTCCCACTTCGATACTGCTCACTGAACCATATGAGCTATTCAATGCATTTGCAATATCATGCAACCTCACTCTTCTGTCTTCACGAATCATGGCATCGACGACAGCCACATTCGTGTCGATACACCACACATACACTTGTTTCTGCGACATAACACTCTCTCTATAGACTTCCAACAATTCTCGATGAATATCACATGTTTTTTCCCCTTGGCCCATAAAAAACGAATGACACCTCCTCCTTGGAGTAATGCTCAAGTCGATGCGCCATCTTTGATTGGCTCTAAGCACCAGGCGTATTGACGTAGAAGTTTCCACAAGCCGTCACACTTCAATCACCTTGGTACTTGCAACATATAAAAAAATTAATTAGCTACACAAAAAAGTTTTAGACACAAATTCACCTTACTTTTTCATATATACTTGTAGTTAATTAATGATCAGTAATGTATACAGTGAAAAGAAAGGATGATAAAAATGTAAACATTCGGTTGCTAATCTATTACTCCTCCAACCAGGCTACCGCGGCCCATAAAACCTGGGTATGCTAAAGAATTTCATAAAGACAAAAAGTTTAATTCAATCTATACGCTCGCGTGTTGGATCGCCCTGTATAAAAATACCGAATCACTTTCATTCTCTCTTTTTCCAATCGCAACACGTGATCCACTCCACAGATCCAAAAATTATTCACTCCTCAATCATAAATTCCCCAGAACATCCGGCGTCATTTTCGAACTACACGTGTCACAGGTAGACAGCGAATCCTTATTCCGACAGGTAGGTAGCAAACGATCGGCCCAAGGTCGAGCCTCTCTCACGATATCCGGTGGAACGCTCGTCGTCGGGGTGGAGCCATTGTTGTGACAGAGTGTTGCCTTATCAACGTGCTTTCGGATTTACTACCCAGAGCTCGAAACAAAGAGGAATGGAAGTGCTCGTGTCCTGATGGATGCTGTAAAACTGTGATTCAGGGTTGCTCGTTCGGAGAAGGGATGTTGTACCCTATGTTCTAGGGCGTGTGCCACAGGCAACGAGTTCAATGTAACGAGTACAGGGACTTGATTTTGTTGACCTTAACCCTCCAAGGGGTTTCGACGAGATATATCGTCCATCACGATCTGACCAACTGTTCTAATGACGAGATATCTCGTCACCAAGATAGCGCCGATTTCTCGATGATGATGAGATCAAGTCCTGAACAGTGTTCTTCTATTGACGAGGTATCGAGGCCACCAAGATCTGGTCAATATATTTTGTTATGAGGAGATATCTCGTCGAGGCACCACTAGGAGGGTTAAGGAGTGTATGAAAATGACCTTAACCCTCTGATGGGGTTTGCATTCACGTACGCGTTCTGTAATCTTTCCTACATGACCTCAGACCAGTTTTGACCTTCTTGACTAATAAACTCTTTCCTAGGATTCTTTCCTGGTTTCCGTGGATCAGTGGAATTTGGCCACTACGCTCGCAACGAGTTGGAGACGGCACAGATTCGATTCCTCCCTGCCTGCTATGTCAGTAAAACTTTCCTTGTGTGTATGGCTATTTGGCCATTGGTGCGGCTTGGACAAATATGGCCCTTGCGCCATGATTTCAACCAACCTAACCAAACCTGGGATTCTTTCAACCAACACATGCGTGTTTATATAGTCATTAAATATGGCGAGGGGTTAAAAATGAGAGGTAGATACGGATATTTTCAATTAACGTCGCACTGGAGCAACACAGCGGGCTATTGGCGACGGTCCGGGATCAAAACCAAAGGGAAATATCCGAGGACAACACCACGTAATTTTGAACCACGGCCAGATGACGAGGTCACACCTGAGCTGGCAACCCACTCTCCAAACTTCCACACCACGCCAAAGTGAGAACATTTGAGGTTACGATAGATTTAACGTGCACCAGCCCCTATGTGCACGACGGTCTTTGGTTGTATTCAAACTCGCAACTTTCCTGTTGCTAATCCATTACTCTACCAACCGCGGTCTTAAAAATGAAAGGATTTGTCAGAGGATTAGAAATGTGAAAAAACGACATAAAAATTTGATTTACTTTTGATTCGCAAGAGATTTCCTGTCACAGAAATTTTTCTGTGCATAAAAAAATGTTTTCAAGGTATAAATATAATAAAAAGATATTGAAATGATCCGGTGGTTCATCGTAGTTGTGTGTGCAGCTTGGAAATATTTCTATAAAAGTTTAATTTAAACCCAGGACAAATCTAAAAAGACAGTACTTTAAAAACTAGGCCCCTAAATCTCAAACAAATGCCCAATTTTTAAGAGATGACAAAAATGAGACGTTTAAACTATTACAGTAAAACCGCGCAGTTTAAAAATGTGCATACTTGGAATATGAATTGAAAACGCGTAAAAGGTATCAATACATCACAAAGTTGCCTGGCCTGGTTCTGCTAGTCTTTCTGTGTTCTGGTTTTTATGGAATACATATGATATACAATGCGTACAACTTTTTCAGGCAAATACAGATTAGATTACGAACGTGTTAATTAGGCACTGATTTATGGATAACTGTAATAAGTGTTTACCTATTAATAAAGAACCTCTGATTTAATAAAACAAAATGTAAAGAATTTTTGTCGATAAAAGACTAACAAAGACTCGCAAGAGCGGCTCACAGTGGTGTAAGTCCGCTTTGCTGGTGGATTATAGGGGTTAGGAACGGCCGAAGAAATCGACTATACAAAAAATTAACAAAATAACATTACATCTATATATACGGGGTGCTTCAAATATATCTAGCCAAATTGTAAAAGGTGGCAGAGTGACCCAAAATAAAAAATTTGTCGGAGAATGTGTGTCAGGTAAGGCCTCGTTTAGGAGGTAGCGTCGTTTCCCCGTCGAATTTTCAACGAAAAGCTCCGAATTGGTGTAGAGATGTATACCGTTGAAAATCCGAGGTATAGTAGCGAGGGTTCCTTATACAGGAAAGAAAAAGGAAGGAAAGGATTCCAAGGAAAGTACAAATAGAATATTTAAAAAAAAGGATTATATTCCAAGGAAAAGCCTAAAATAATATTTCAAAAGGATTCTAATCTAAGGAAAGGATCAATATAATCTTTCCAAAGGATTTTATTTTATAGAATGGGCCGATAGAATCGTTCCAAGGAATTCTATTCTAAGGAAATAAACAATAGAATCTTCTGTAAATAGAATCATTCCAAAGAATTCTATTCCAAGGAAAGGAGCAATAAAACATTTCATAAGGATTCTAATCTAAGCAAAGACCAATATAATCTTTCCAAAGGATTCTGTTCTATAGAATGGGCCAATAGAATCGTTCCAAAAAATACTATTCCAAGGAAAGGAGCAATAAAACATTTCATAAGGATTCCAATCTAAGCAAAGACCAATATAATCTTTCCAAAGGATTCTGTTCTATAGAATGGGCCAATAGAATCGTTCCAAAAAATTCTATTCCAAGGAAAGGAGCAATAAAACATTTCATAAGGATTCTAATCTAAGCAAAGACCAATATAATCTTTCCAAAGGATTCTGTTCTATAGAATGGGCCAATAGAATCGTTCCAAAAAATACTATTCCAAGGAAAGGAGCAATAAAACATTTCATAAGGATTCCAATCTAAGCAAAGACCAATATAATCTTTCCAAAGGATTCTGTTCTATAGAATGGGCCAATAGAATCGTTCCAAAAAATTCTATTCCAAGGAAAGGAGCAATAAAACATTTCATAAGGATTCTAATCTAAGCAAAGACCAATATAATCTTTCCAAAGTATTCTGTTCTATAGAATGGGCCAATAGAAT
This sequence comes from Meta bourneti, assembly GCA_933210815.1. NCBI lineage: Eukaryota > Metazoa > Arthropoda > Arachnida > Araneae > Tetragnathidae > Meta > Meta bourneti. The sequence continues at coordinate 89,764,229 of OW119929.1, forward strand.
CGTTCCAAAAAATACTATTCCAAGGAAAGGAGCAATAAAACATTTCATAAGGATTCCAATCTAAGCAAAGACCAATATAATCTTTCCAAAGGATTCTGTTCTATAGAATGGGCCAATAGAATCGTTAGAAAAAATTCTATTCCAAGGAAAGGAGCAATAAAACATTTCATAAGGATTCTAATCTAAGCAAAGACCAATATAATCTTTCCAAAGTATTCTGTTCTATAGAATGGGCCAATAGAATCGTTCCAAAAAATACTATTCCAAGGAAAGGAGCAATAAAACATTTCATAAGGATTCCAATCTAAGCAAAGACCAATATAATCTTTCCAAAGGATTCTGTTCTATAGAATGGGCCAATAGAATCGTTCCAAAAAATTCTATTCCAAGGAAAGGAGCAATAAAACATTTCATAAGGATTCTAATCTAAGCAAAGACCAATATAATCTTTCCAAAGGATTCTGTTCTATAGAATGGGCCAATAGAATCGTTCCAAAAAATACTATTCCAAGGAAAGGAGCAATAAAACATTTCATAAGGATTCCAATCTAAGCAAAGACCAATATAATCTTTCCAAAGGATTCTGTTCTATAGAATGGGCCAATAGAATCGTTCCAAAAAATTCTATTCCAAGGAAAGGAGCAATAAAACATTTCATAAGCATTCTAATCTAAGCAAAGACCAATATAATCTTTCCAAAGTATTCTGTTCTATAGAATGGGCCAATAGAATCGTTCCAAAAAATACTATTCCAAGGAAAGGAGCAATAAAACATTTCATAAGGATTCCAATCTAAGCAAAGACCAATATAATCTTTCCAAAGGATTCTGTTCTATAGAATGGGCCAATAGAATCGTTAGAAAAAATTCTATTCCAAGGAAAGGAGCAATAAAACATTTCATAAGGATTCTAATCTAAGCAAAGACCAATATAATCTTTCCAAAGTATTCTGTTCTATAGAATGGGCCAATAGAATCGTTCCAAAAAATACTATTCCAAGGAAAGGAGCAATAAAACATTTCATAAGGATTCCAATCTAAGCAAAGACCAATATAATCTTTCCAAAGGATTCTGTTCTATAGAATGGGCCAATAGAATCGTTCCAAAAAATTCTATTCCAAGGAAAGGAGCAATAAAACATTTCATAAGGATTCTAATCTAAGCAAAGACCAATATAATCTTTCCAAAGGATTCTGTTCTATAGAATGGGCCAATAGAATCGTTCCAAAAAATACTATTCCAAGGAAAGGAGCAATAAAACATTTCATAAGGATTCCAATCTAAGCAAAGACCAATATAATCTTTCCAAAGGATTCTGTTCTATAGAATGGGCCAATAGAATCCTTCCCAAAAATTCTATTCCAAGGAAAGGAGCAATAAAACATTTCATAAGGATTCTAATCTAAGCAAAGACCAATATAATCTTTCCAAAGGATTCTGTTCTATAGAATGGGCCAATAGAATCGTTCCAAAAAATACTATTCCAAGGAAAGGAGCAATAAAACATTTCATAAGGATTCCAATCTAAGCAAAGACCAATATAATCTTTCCAAAGGATTCTGTTCTATAGAATGGGCCAATAGAATCGTTCCAAAAAATTCTATTCCAAGGAAAGGAGCAATAAAACATTTCATAAGGATTCTAATCTAAGCAAAGACCAATATAATATTTCCAAAGGATTCTGTTCTATAGAATGGGCCAATAGAATCGTTCCAAAAAATACTATTCCAAGGAAAGGAGCAATAAAACATTTCATAAGGATTCCAATCTAAGCAAAGACCAATATAATCTTTCCAAAGGATTCTGTTCTATAGAATGGGCCAATAGAATCGTTCCAAAAAATTCTATTCCAAGGAAAGGAGCAATAAAACATTTCATAAGGATTCGAATCTAAGCAAAGACCAATATAATCTTTCCAAAGGATTCTGTTCTATAGAATGGGCCAATAGAATCGTTCCAAAAAATTCTATTCCAAGGAAAGGAGCAATAAAACATTTCATAAGGATTCCAATCTAAGCAAAGACCAATATAATCTTTCCAAAGGATTCTGTTCTATAGAATGGGCCAATAGAATCGTTCCAAAAAATACTATTCCGAGGAAAGGAGCAATAAAACATTTCATAAGGATTCGAATCTAAGCAAAGACCAATATAATCTTTCCAAAGGATTCTGTTCTATAGAATGGGCCAATAGAATCGTTCCAAAAAATTCTATTCCAAGGAAAGGAGCAATAAAACATTTCATAAGGATTCTAATCTAAGCAAAGACCAATATAATCTTTCCAAAGGATTCTGTTCTATAGAATGGGCCAATAGAATCGTTCCAAAAAATACTATTCCAAGGAAAGGAGCAATAAAACATTTCATAAGGATTCCAATCTAAGCAAAGACCAATATAATCTTTCCAAAGGATTCTGTTCTATAGAATGGGCCAATAGAATCGTTCCAAAAAATTCTATTCCAAGGAAAGGAGCAATAAAACATTTCATAAGGATTCGAATCTAAGCAAAGACCAATATAATCTTTCCAAAGGATTCTGTTCTATAGAATGGGCCAATAGAATCGTTCCAAAAAATTCTATTCCAAGGAAAGGAGCAATAAAACATTTCATAAGGATTCCAATCTAAGCAAAGACCAATATAATCTTTCCAAAGGATTCTGTTCTATAGAATGGGCCAATAGAATCGTTCCAAAAAATACTATTCCAAGGAAAGGAGCAATAAAACATTTCATAAGGATTCCAATCTAAGCAAAGACCAATATAATCTTTCCAAAGGATTCTGTTCTATAGAATGGGCCAATAGAATCGTTCCAAAAAATTCTATTCCAAGGAAAGGAACAATAAAACATTTCATAAGGATTCTAATCTAAGCAAAGACCAATATAATCTTTCCAAAGGATTCTGTTCTATAGAATGGGCCAATAGAATCGTTCCAAAAAATACTATTCCAAGGAAAGGAGCAATAAAACATTTCATAAGGATTCCAATCTAAGCAAAGACCAATATAATCTTTCCAAAGGATTCTGTTCTATAGAATGGGCCAATAGAATCGTTCCAAAAAATTCTATTCCAAGGAAAGGAGCAATAAAACATTTCATAAGGATTCTAATCTAAGCAAAGACCAATATAATCTTTCCAAAGGATTCTGTTCTATAGAATGGGCCAATAGAATCGTTCCAAAAAATACTATTCCAAGGAAAGGAGCAATAAAACATTTCATAAGGATTCCAATCTAAGCAAAGACCAATATAATCTTTCCAAAGGATTCTGTTCTATAGAATGGGCCAATAGAATCGTTCCAAAAAATTCTATTCCAAGGAAAGGAGCAATAAAACATTTCATAAGGATTCCAATCTAAGCAAAGACCAATATAATCTTTCCAAAAGATTCTGTTCTATAGAATGGGCCAATAGAATCGTTCCAAAAAATACTATTCCAAGGAAAGGAGCAATAAAACATTTCATAAGGATTCCAATCTAAGCAAAGACCAATATAATCTTTCCAAAGGATTCTGTTCGATAGAATGGGCCAATAGAATCGTTCCAAAAAATACTATTCCAAGGAAAGGAGCAATAAAACATTTCATAAGGATTCCAATCTAAGCAAAGACCAATATAATCTTTCCAAAGGATTCTGTTCTATAGAATGGGCCAATAGAATCGTTCCAAAAAATTCTATTCCAAGGAAAGGAGCAATAAAACATTTCATAAGGATTCCAATCTAAGCAAAGACCAATATAATCTTTCCAAAGGATTCTGTTCTATAGAATGGGCCAATAGAATCGTTCCAAAAAATTCTATTCCAAGGAAAGGAGCAATAAAACATTTCGTAAGGATTCTAATCTAAGCAAAGACCAATATAATCTTTCCAAAGGATTCTGTTCTATAGAATGGGCCAATAGAATCGTTCCAAAAAATTCTATTCCAAGGAAAGGAGCAATAAAACATTTCATAAGGATTCTAATCTAAGCAAAGACCAATATAATCTTTCCAAAGGATTCTGTTCTATAGAATGGGCCAATAGAATCGTTCCAAAAAATACTATTCCAAGGAAAGGAGCAATAAAACATTTCGTAAGGATTCCAATCTAAGCAAAGACCAATATAATCTTTCCAAAGGATTCAGTTCTATAGAATGGGCCAATAGAATCGTTCCAAAAAATTCTATTCCAAGGAAAGGAGCAATAAAACATTTCATAAGGATTCTAATCTAAGCAAAGACCAATATAATCTTTCCAAAGGATTCTGTTCTATAGAATGGGCCAATAGAATCGTTCCAAAAAATACTATTCCAAGGAAAGGAGCAATAAAACATTTCATAAGGATTCCAATCTATGCAAAGACCAATATAATCTTTCCAAAGGATTCTGTTCTATAGAATGGGCCAATAGAATCGTTCCAAAAAATACTATTCCAAGGAAAGGAGCAATAAAACATTTCATAAGGATTCCAATCTAAGCAAAGACCAATATAATCTTTCCAAAGGATTCTGTTCTATAGAATGGGCCAATAGAATCGTTCCAAAAAATTCTATTCCAAGGAAAGGAGCAATAAAACATTTCATAAGGATTCTAATCTAAGCAAAGACCAATATAATCTTTCCAAAGGATTCTGTTCTATAGAATGGGCCAATAGAATCGTTCCAAAAAATACTATTCCAAGGAAAGGAGCAATAAAACATTTCATAAGGATTCCAATCTAAGCAAAGACCAATATAATCTTTCCAAAGGATTCTGTTCTATAGAATGGGCCAATAGAATCGTTCCAAAAAATTCTATTCCAAGGAAAGGAGCAATAAAACATTTCATAAGGATTCTAATCTAAGCAAAGACCAATATAATCTTTCCAATGGATTCTGTTCTATAGAATGGGCCAATAGAATCGTTCCAAAAAATACTATTCCAAGGAAAGGAGCAATAAAACATTTCATAAGGATTCCAATCTAAGCAAAGACCAATATAATCTTTCCAAAGGATTCTGTTCTATAGAATGGTCCAATAGAATCGTTCCAAAAAATTCTATTCCAAGGAAAGGAGCAATAAAACATTTCATAAGAATTCTAATCTAAGCAAAGACCAATATAATCTTTCCAAACGATTCTGTTCTATAGAATGGGCCAATAGAATCGTTCCAAAAAATACTATTCCAAGGAAAGGAGCAATAAAACATTTCGTAAGGATTCCAATCTAAGCAAAGACCAATATAATCTTTCCAAAGGATTCTGTTCTATAGAATGGGCCAATAGAATCGTTCCAAAAAATTCTATTCCAAGGAAAGGAGCAATAAAACATTTCATAAGGATTCTAATCTAAGCAAAGACCAATATAATCTTTCCAAAGGATTCTGTTCTATAGAATGGGCCAATAGAATCGTTCCAAAAAATACTATTCCAAGGAAAGGAGCAATAAAACATTTCATAAGGATTCCAATCTAAGCAAAGACCAATATAATCTTTCCAAAGGATTCTGTTCTATAGAATGGGCCAATAGAATCGTTCCAAAAAATTCTATTCCAAGGAAAGGAGCAATAAAACATTTCATAAGGATTCTAATCTAAGCAAAGACCAATATAATCTTTCCAAAGGATTCTGTTCTATAGAATGGGCCAATAGAATCGTTCCAAAAAATACTATTCCAAGGAAAGGAGCAATAAAACATTTCATAAGGATTCCAATCTAAGCAAAGACCAATATAATCTTTCCAAAGGATTCTGTTCTATAGAATGGGCCAATAGAATCGTTCCAAAAAATTCTATTCCAAGGAAAGGAGCAATAAAACATTTCATAAGGATTCTAATCTAAGCAAAGACCAATATAATCTTTCCAAAGGATTCTGTTCTATAGAATGGGCCAATAGAATCGTTCCAAAAAATTCTATTCCAAGGAAAGGAGCAATAAAACATTTCATAAGGATTCTAATCTAAGCAAAGACCAATATAATATTTCCAAAGGATTCTGTTCTATAGAATGGGCCAATAGAATCGTTCCAAAAAATACTATTCCAAGGAAAGGAGCAATAAAACATTTCATAAGGATTCCAATCTAAGCAAAGACCAATATAATCTTTCCAAAGGATTCTGTTCTATAGAATGGGCCAATAGAATCCTTCCCAAAAATTCTATTCCAAGGAAAGGAGCAATAAAACATTTCATAAGGATTCTAATCTAAGCAAAGACCAATATAATCTTTCCAAAGGATTCTGTTCTATAGAATGGGCCAATAGAATCGTTCCAAAAAATACTATTCCAAGGAAAGGAGCAATAAAACATTTCATAAGGATTCTAATCTAAGCAAAGACCAATATAATCTTTCCAAAGGATTCTGTTCTATAGAATGGGCCAATAGAATCGTTCCAAAAAATTCTATTCCAAGGAAAGGAGCAATAAAACATTTCATAAGGATTCTAATCTAAACAAAGACCAATATAATCTTTCCAAAAGATTCTGTCCTATAGAATGGGCCAATAGAATCGTTCCAAAAAATTCTGTTCTCAGAAAAGAACCAATAAATTCCTTCTAAAAGTTGAGGGCCGCAGTAGCCCGGTTGGAGGAGTAACGGACTATCAATTGGATGGTTGCGAGTTCGAATCCAACCAAAGACCGTAGTGTACGAAAGGGGCTGGTGTACGTTGAATCTGTCGTAGCCTCAAATGTCCTCACGTTGGCGTGGTGGGGGAGTTTGAAGAGTGGGGTGCCAGCTCAGGTGTGACCTCATCATCTGACCGTGGTTCTAAATTTCGTGGTATTGTCCTTGGATCTTTACCTTTGGGGGTTGATCCTGGACCGTCGTCAATAACCCGTTGTGTAGCTCTAGTGCAATGTTAATTAATTACCAAAAGTTGAATGAATCCAGTAAACCAATAGATGTGGTTGTTGTCATTTTGTGTGTTGTGGGGTAAAAACAACACTACATATTACTCCCAAATCTCGCGACGTTCAGAGCGTTAAATGTCCTTCAATGGTTACAACATTACTTTCATACCCGATAAATTTGTAAGTATGTTCATAATTACTTCATACTTTTGTTCTTTTCTTTCTTTCCAAAGGCTTCATCACTTCGATGAAACTTTTAAAACCGCAATCTTAAAAAGAAGATCGGAATCTTTACGAGTACGAAAGTAATGCTCTGAAAAGGGAGTTGAAATTAAAGCTAGGAAAAGAAAGAAGAAAAATATGAAAGCAGAAATACAAGTGAAAAAAATCAAGTTTAATAGCCAAGAGGAAGAAAAATGAAAGGGAAAAGAGAGCATTTACGAGGAGAGAGGAATGAAGGAAACATAAAAAGTAACAAATGAAAACAGGGGAAAATTCCCGACTCAAGCCATCGCTCAAAAAAGATGAGACCAAAGAATAATAATAAAAAAGATCGTGGATGTGAAAAATATTTTTAAAATGGCACTGAAAACAGATTACATATTACACATACGGACTTCTGAAATGTCATTAAAAAGTGTGCGACATGAAAAAACTGTTTTAAGTTGGAAAAATTCGGATGGATCTGTTTATAAACAAAACTTATAATTAAGAGCGATGAAAAAATGTTCTGGAAAAAATAAGGGTGTTTGTTCACTAAGGAGACGTTTGATGTGTTTTCGAGTTGAACGGAAACGAGCTTTTTAATGCTGTTATAAAATAAGTATTTGTTAAATAAGACACAAATAAGATAAAACAAGTAAATATTCTGTTTTGAATTCCCACAGCTGCCGCTATTTATGTCAGGATTTGCGAGTTCTTTTAATTTACCTGGAGATGAAGATTCTCAATTCACTTTTAGATAGGTATGTATTTAATTAATTCAAACTGGAGCAAAAAACAACGGACTATTTATTCACTTTTATGATGATCGGAGTATCAGTAAGATTGCATTACATATTGTAGATTAACTTTTCGGTTGGATACATGGAGACGAACGCTTCTTTTTAAATATATACGCTTGTAATAAAAATTTAGACGCTTATTAATAAAATACGAAAGATAGAAAACTACAGAGAAAACGGAACTCTTTTTCACAAGCCTTCTATAATTCAATTCAATTCAATTCCAAATTAAATTTTGATTACATTCCATATTGTGGTTACTGTTTGCATGTGCATAGCTAAAAATTCATTAACTAATATCATAGCTTGCGTGTGTTTAATGAATACAATATCAAAAGACAACAACGTTTACAAGGTCCCTAGTAGCTGCACGAGCGCAATAGAAATTAAATTCTCGGAGCACTTACACATACTCCCATATTCTGAAGAACGAATGAATAAATGAATGCACAGATCATCCAATGTTAGTGACAAAAGAAAACGTTTGAAACTATCAGCTATTCGTATTTCCACATTACGAATTTCGGTCAAGTAAGAACGTTAAAACAATTTGTTCTACGTAGTTCTGACATGAATACTCTGGCCTGATGTTGGATTGTGGAATGAATGAAGCAGGCATAGAAAGTTTGAGCAATTGTTTATTGTGAATATTCGACAATTAATTTACAGTTTGAGCGATTAAAGTGTAGTTTGATGTTAATTGTTGTGTGTGAGAGATTGTTATCTTTCAAGTTACACTGGCCCAAATCTCGCCAGGATAGTAGAATTTCGACATATTGCGGACTACTTTCCCGCGCTTAGGTCCGAAGGTCTTGTCAGGTACTTTGTCTACACGACGCTATATTTACCTTCTGAATGTTTCTTTTAGTTCTGAAATCATAAGACAAAACAGTTGTAAGCTTTTTGGTAACTCAATTTTTCATGCATGCCCTCAGTTCTGATATTCAAGGCGCACTCACTTCAAAAAGTAATTTATACTAAAACGTGAAAATTCGAATATACTTTTAGAATGAACATATTTAGAATGATTTAATTAAAGCTACAAATCGAATATTGAAAATACAACTGATGGTAAGTAATAATAAATATGACCAAGTGGTTTTAATTATGAGAAAAGAAGTGTTATTGACAATTGAACATTTTAAAAGCGATCTACAGGTAGAAAGAAAATTAGTTTTTGAATTAATTCTTATCTGAAAATTATCAGCTAAAAACAAATTTACAATTGCCAAAACATAAAAATAAATAAAAAATTAAACCTGCGACAGTTATGACAAAATAATAGTTTGTTTTAGTATTCCGTTTTCGGTTATTGTTTAATATTTCATAATAAATATTAAAAAATCTAATGAAGCCAACATTTTAGTGGGAGGAACTTCTAAGAACCTCTTCGGTTATCTAAGTGATGTGGGAATATACAGACTCGTTATCTAACCTGTAAAATGTAACCATATTATCCCTAACGTATCTTTTCGTTTTCTTTGTTTTTGAAGAATGACAACATTATTTAACTGCAACTTGAATTTTCAATCGTCTGATTAAATTTGTGCGCATAAATTACACCCATTCAAGGCTAACTGGATTGAGGAAAACGTCTAGTAATGACTAGGCGAATTTTCGGTATTTCTGGCAAATGTGTTACAGGCTGTAGGTAACTAAAATGGTTGCTTGTGGCGCTGTACGCCGATCGTCGTTGAAAGCGAACTAGTAGATGTAAAAGACGTATTATATTTTGTTAAATCTTCCATTCGAGAATGGGCTTTTTAACCCATTTTTTATTTCGACCATTTTTTCCTAAAAGTATTTACAAAATTTCGTTTTATCAAAGAAGTACCAATAAAAAATATAATTACAAAACATTTTAAAATAAGGGAGATGTAACAAAACGAGTAAGGCGAAAAGCGTTAGCGATAATACTGATGTCTAATAATACATACGCATTTACAATTCCACAACAGATAACGTTTTTTGTTTTCATTTTTAGTTGGTATGGCGTGGAAATTTGGAAAGTGGGGTGCCAGCTCAGGTGTTGGCCTCATCATCTGACCGCGGTTCAAAATTACGTGGTATTGTTGTCGGATCTTTCCCTCTGGGATTGATCCCGGACCGTCACCAATTGCCCGTTGTGTTGCTCCAGTGTGACGTTAATTAAAATACCTACCTACGTGCTTTCATTTTTAGTTGGATTAGCAAACGAAGGGTTGCGAGTTTGGATCCAACCAAAGACTGTCGTGTACAAAGTTGTCTGGTGCACGTTAAATCTGTCGTGGCCTCAAATGTCCTCACGTAGGCGTGGTGTGGAAGTTTGGAGAGTGGGGTGCCAGCTCAGGTGTTGCCTCGTCATCTGACCGTGGTTCAGAATTACGTGGTATTGTCCGAATCTTTCCCTTTAGGATTGATCCCGGACCGTCACCAATAGCCCGTTGTGTTGCTCCTGTGCGACGTTAATTAACTATCTATCTACCACCGCGGTCCCTCCATTGAGAGGTTGGTCGTCATCTGACCGTGGTTCAAAATTACGTGGTGTTGTCCTCGGATCTTTCCCTTTGGGATTGATCCCGGACCGTCACCAATAGCCCGTTGTGTTGCTCCAGTGTGACGTTAATTGAAATACCCCCACCCCCCCCATTGAGAGGTTGGTTGGTTTTGAGGTTTTATGGCGCAAGGGCCATATTTGACCATGCTGCACAATACAATATTAAATAATTGACATAAGACATACAATATCAAGTAACTGATTCACACACACAGTGGGGGTTGGGTTGGGTATTTCAATTAACGTCACACTGGAGCAACACAATGGGCTATTGGTGACGGTCCGGGATCAATCCCAAAGGGAAAGATCCGAGGACAACACCACGTAATTTTGAACCACGGTCAGATGACGAGGCAACACCTGAGCTGGCACCCCACTCTCCAAACTTCCACACCACGCCAACGTGAGGACATTTGAGGCCACGACAGATTTAACGTGCACCAGCCCCCTTTGTACACGACGGTGTTTGGCTGGATTCGAACTCGCAACCCTTCGGTTGCTAGTTCGTTACTCTTCCAACCGGGCCACCGCGGCCCCACACACACAGTGAAAGCTTTACTGACACAGAAGAGAAATACACTTAGGAAGGAATGCACCTAGCAGGAATCGAACCTGCACTTCCTACAACTCGAAGATTGCTAGCGCAGTGGGCATAACCACTGAGCCACGGAGGAGTTCGCTTTGTTTCATTTTAAAATCGATGTCTTCTTTTATCAAGCTTATTCTATAACGTCATTTGATTCTAAAATAATATTTTATAGATTTGGAGATTGCAAAAATATCTGTGTAGAACGCATTTATATGATTTGAATAGTTCACGTTCAACGTTTGTGAGTGACAAAGATAAAACACGGTCGAGATTCAGTTCTTTGTGGCAGAAAACTGAAACTCGACAAGGAATTTGCAAAAGTCGAGAAGTTTTTCGTATATTTCAGTTACCCGTGTCTTAGCATATTAACTAGAAAAAAAATAACCAGGTCTTGATCTCGTCATCAAAGAATCTGTAATATCTTGATGAGACGAGATATCTCGTCATTAGGAAAATTGATCATATCCTGATGGATGAGATATCTCGTCGAAACCACTTGGAGGGTTAAGCAGGAACTGTTGAAACCACTTTCAATGTGAACCTAACGGAAAAAGAAAACCAATGATCCAAGGCACCGGATAGAGCTCGCCAACGCTTGGCGAGCCGTCCAATCCATTCCTTTGTGATGGAAAGTAGCAACCCTGGATCAGAAGCGAAGACATGTAGTGCGGCCTCAGAAGTAGCACTACTGTCAAGCGAGGGCATTGCGTGTCTGAAACGCCGGAGCAAGCATTCGCTCTTATTGATCAGCAAGCATAAGACGCGAAGTATAAAAAGTCGACCGCGTATTCCCGTTGCTTGATTGGATTATCATACTTCAATTCGTTAGACGATTCCTTTTTTTAGCCGAAGTGAACGCGTAAGGATTCTCCGAGATTTGTTTGGTTCGGGATTAATCATGTGGTTCTGGATCGAGTGAAATTCTAGAGGGAGAGGATTCGAGCTGTATTTGGAAGGTAAGTTCGCGTTTTGTTTAGCGGTTTTGAAATTTTTATGTGCCTGGTGACAGAGACGGTTGTTGGTTTCGGAACTCGTTTTGATGGGTTAGATGAAAAAAATTAAGCTGACAGTGGATAGTTATTGTGAGTTAGAAGTTGGGGGTTTCTTGTCATGGAATGATTGAGATGTGGTGAGAGAATTTTGGGATTTTTAAGCTAAAAATACTGTCAACTTCCTGCCGTAATTTAAATAATTAATTGTTGTTTCTCTACATAAATAACTAATACTTGTTTCTCTACATAAATAACTAATACTTGTTTCTCTACATTTTTTGTTATCTATAACTGGATAAAAATATCCAGTTACAGATAAAAAATATGAGACAAAAAAAGACGTAAACAAATATGGGTAGATGAGAGATACAAGCAAAACATTTCATAATAACAGATTATTTATTGTATTGAAATCATTAAAAAATGAATAAATTTCCGAGAAAGAATTGTCTTTTAAAATCTATTTGTAGTAATATCGTTGTAAGATTTATTTAAGTGAATGATTAAGGATAAAAAGAATAAATAATAACGTGTGATACAAAATGTTATCGAAATATTTATTCTCCTTTTTAAATTTTAACTCCTTTAAAGGAACAAAAAGCACTCCTCATCGAAACTCATTTTCGAGTTTTTTAAGTTGTGTGATAATATTTACTAATTTAATTGTTATTTCTCAACTTAAAAATATCCAATGACAGATAACAAAAAATATGTGATCCAAAAAAATGCAAGAAAAGACACCAAAATACATTTATATAAGATATAAAACCAAACACTTCATTGAAGGAGCGTATTTGAATTGAGAAATCATTAAAAAATATACCAACCTTCGAGAAAAATAAAACAGTTTAACAAATCTATTGAAAGAAATTGTTGAATATGTTCTTTTTTAAAAGTTTAATAAAAAAAATAATTTACAGTTCCTGGTGATATAACTGAGAACGTCAAAATTAATGCAAGAATCGAAAAAGGGTGAATCAGTTTTGTTATGTAGTATGTTGTATAAAAATTTCGTTAAAGCAATGTTTCTACGGAACTTCAAAGTAATGAAACCGAAATTCATTTTTCATATTAGGTGTTCAAATTAGATAGGAGTGTTATTTCCAATGTCTCATAGGTTTTCAACTAAAGTATAGCAATTCTTGGAGAAAGACAAGATGTATAAATTCCATAAATAAATTGACATTTCTTATTTTTATGTTCGGTCTATCAACCAATTCTATTTAAATATCCTGTTTTCAGCCAATAGATGAATAGACTGATATAAGATACTTTCCGAAAAAATGCTTATAGAAATGCTTTCTTATTGAGTATATATCAACCATACTTAATTAAGCATCTATGGTATTCTACTCACTATTAATCTTTAAGCAGTAAATTAATTTTTAGTCGATTAAATGATAATGAATCAAACTAAAACAAATACATTTACAGCCAACTGCATATTAGATTCACCATCCTTATATATAAAAACAGTGTGTGTTAAAGTGTCACATCGAAATATTCGTTATGACACTTTAACATGTTTTCGAGAATAGATTTCTAGACGTTTAAACGTAATTTATTTATGTAGCTCTTTCCCTTGGATTGAAAACATTTCCTGATTTATTTATTCACGATATTCTCCGACTTTTCTAACACAATTTGCGTCATACCACATGACAAGTTTCAGACACTTATTTATAATTCAATTATGTTAGGTTCCGTTAAAAATGAAAACCCTTGAGATGAAAGGATGGCGGATAGTTATGTTGAATTCTCTCTTCAGTATTTCTTATGGCGAGAAAAGGGTTAGGCTGATGGAAAGTTGCAAAATTGTGTTTAAGGAACTTGTTAAGTTGTTTTCTAGACTGAATTTGATAAAAAAGAAACTCCTGTGGTATTTGCATTATCTCCATTTCAAACAATCACATTTATCAACCCTCATGGTGGTTGTCTGTCATTGTTTTGTTAATGACGAGATATCTCGTCATTAACAAAATCGGTCAGGTCTTGATAGACGAGATATCTTGACGAGCCATTTGGAGGATTGAGTTTTGTTTGAGTACTTTAACAGGCACCCGCCTTGTGAGATCAGTTACATTAAGCACCTATGGAACAATATCCCTTAACACCGTGCGACATTGAAACAATATCGTTTTGATGTCAATAGACCATTGGGTGACAGCTATTGTTTGAAAAGGATTAATATTTGACAACGGTAAACATTATCTGATTCGTGTGCAGTGCAGTGTATGTAGTATGTAGGTGGATGCGGAATGACGACAATTGTTCACTACAGATTAACACTATTCGATAGTGTATAATGTTTCAAGAATATAATTTAGGACTATTCAATATAGCTACAAGAAAATGTTTCTAGTGTCGTTTGACTGAATACATTTATTTGCTCGGCCACATAGAATATAATTTAAACATATTCGAACCCTACGGGAATTTAAACCTGTCTCTCCCTATTAAATTGGGATTGCGGTAGCCCGGTTCGAAGAGTAGAGGATTAGCAACCGGAGGGTTGCGAGTTCGATACTCAATCCAACCAAAGCCCATCATGTGCGTGGGACTCGTGCACGTTCTGATGTGCAATTGTTTGTAAATCTGTCGTGGCCACAAATGTCCTCATGTTGGCTGTGGAAGTTTGGAGAGTGGGGTACCAGCTCAGGCGTTGACCTCATCATTTGACCATGATTCAAAATTACGAAGTGGTGTCCTAGGATCTATCCCTTCCGGATTGATCCTGTACCGTCGCCTATAGCCCTTTGTGTTGTTCCAGTTGTTCAACTATCCCAACCCTAATAAATTTTTTCAACTTTAGCCTTGAACTCGTTGTAAAAACTTACATTTTTTAAAGACTATTATTACATAGCATTTCTTCGACGAAATTAATTTTCATTATTTTTTGTTGGAAAGATTGTTACGAAATGTAAAATATATTCGTTGTTTTAAATTTTCATTCAAATCATCACATAGTAACTGCAGTTGTAATTAATCTTGCAAACTTCGAATTCAGATTTCCTCATTTTTGATTATTATATCGTATAAAATACGATTCCGAAAACCATATGCTTTCTTAATAAAGCGAAGGTTTTAAAATGAAATTTAAGGTTTTATTTGTTTAAGAATAATTACAGTTCCAATGTGTAAGGTTTAATCGAAGGTTAAAAAATATGACTATTATAATATCTTTTTCATGTGTTTTTTTGTCGTCATTTCAGACAAGATATAATAACTGATTTCATAAATATCTAATGACAAATAAATAAATGATAGGATTTATCA
This sequence comes from Meta bourneti, assembly GCA_933210815.1. Taxonomy (NCBI): domain Eukaryota; kingdom Metazoa; phylum Arthropoda; class Arachnida; order Araneae; family Tetragnathidae; genus Meta; species Meta bourneti. Next base: position 89,779,434 of record OW119929.1, read on the forward strand.
TCAGTAATTCATTTTATTAGAAATAACCAAAAATAAATAAGTATTTCGTAAAGTTAATTGTAAATACATTTACTCTGTGACGATTTGAAGGAAAAAGAAAATTCAATGTACAAATTATTTGTTCTATCCTATTCCGTATGTATTTTTAGAACTTTTATAAATCTGTCGAACGAAAACTTATAGTATTTATTATATACGTTTTGAAAAATATATAACGTTGAATTCGTAGGTTTTCTTTTATAACGATATCACAAAACAAATGCATGAAATAAAAATTTTCAATTGAAAGCAAAAAAAATCATCGATTAAAAGGTAGTTCTTTTGTACAAAATCTTTTGGTGCCCTATCTGTTATAAATGTATAAGCCCAACTTCTGCGCCATTTTTACTTGTACACTGACATGAAAATATACGAAAAACTCTCTCTTGTTTCATTACTATATTTCATTCTTTTATGTTAGAAAGTTGAAAAATCAACCTTTCATGAATATTTAACATCATTCCAAGGCAAACTTTAATCAACTCGAACTCTAAAAGAAAATCGGCAGTGTTTCCTTTATTCGAATATTCTTGTATTATAGTTTATAAATGGCAATGACTTAAACATGAAAAACAAAGCAACAAAATATTCCATTTCAGATTTTATTTCCAAGTTGAATAAAATATTACAACTTTTTACATAATGAGTTATAATTTACATGATTCTAACGTTCTCTGTTTTTATCTCGAAGAATGGAGACTTCAAGAGAAAAGAATTCTTTTGAAGAACATTCTGAAAAAGTTATATTATTTCTATTCAGCCGAGTTTTTCATTAAAGAAAGGGAAACAACTCTTTCGAGAAACCCTCGAGTTCTGTTCGAAAAGAATCCGCGGATTTCCGCATAATTCAATTATTTATGACTTAGGTAGAGAGAGATGTTCCGTTGTGAAATTCTTCCTGGGGGATTTGGAGAATTTCTTCTGAAAATAAAAGATAAGCACACTGAAGATAAAATAAAGCTTAATCCAATGATGTAAATGTAGTTTTTTTGGAAATCATAATGGGTAAAATTGTATGTTATGAAAAGGTAACATTTTGGTAGCGTTCTCCCTTTTATGACTATAATATCGCTTATCATGTAATAATTGTTATAAGGATATTGAATTTAAGGTTTACGATTCAGAGAATATTTTGGTTCTGTATAGAATTTTAGTGTTATTTTTGTAATTATAAGAAATAAAAGATAAGTAAACTGAAGATAAAATAAAGCTTAGATAAATTAAATTATGTAAATGTTTGTAGTTTTGGGAAATCTTAATGGGTAAAATTGTATGTTATGAAAAGGTAACATTTTTTGGTAACATTCTCTCTTTTATGACTACAACATAATCTCTTATCATATAACTGTTTTAAGGATATTGGATTTAATTACGATTCAGTGAATATTTTGTTTCTGTATCGAATTTTGAGTTTAATTAATCGGGTATCAATAGTAATATGAACTAACAGATCCTCGCATAGCATCTGCGCTGAACTTTCTTAATTACTCGTATCTATTTATGGCACAGCGTCGTTACTCACATATCACACCTTATTTCAATCCATCTATAATGATTATAGCATCCATATTCAATAAATGGATTTCATACTTCTAAATGAAATAAAATTATCCTAAAATATATAACAGCATATCATTTACTCTTGCTGGTGTGAATTCTTATTTCCAACAAAATTCATGACAAAAAACACACATTAGTCAGTTATCACAATTCTATTCTGAACATATTTCATTTCATCCCATTCCCTTGTTCAAGAGGCCGCGGTAGCCCGGTTGGAAGAGCAACGGATTAGTAGCCGGAGGGCTACGAGTTCGAATTCAAAATGAATATTTATCTTGCTTTCATCATCAGTGCATATTATACACTGATCCATGTATAGGATTGATTAAACAATTTAATAGTTCTATAATTCAAAATTAAAACTCATTAAAAATTCAGTAACACATTGAATTTGATTATAAATTAAAAATATACAAATATTTATAAAATAAATATTCTTTAGGCTTGTAAAAGATATCTTTAAGTGTTGTATTTCGTTTCTCATATCTCTGAACAACCTGTCGGATCTTTCCCTTAGGGTTCGATCCCGGACCGTCAACAGACGGTTCGGGATCGAACCCTAAGGGAAAGCAAAAGAATTGAACCTTGGAGCCCGTTATGTTGCTCCAGTACAACGTTAATTAAAATACCTTACCCTCTGAACAACCTAAAAATCAGTCACAAATGTAGTCCTAAATAGCTACAATAGGCTAGAAACTATTATGGTTAAACTGGATTATGATGTAGGTAGAGATAGCTAATTAACGTCGCACTTGAGCAACACGAAGGACTATTGTTTACGGTCCGGGATCAATCCCTAAGGGATCATGAATGAAATATGTTCAGAATAGAATTGCGGTAACGTGACTAATGTGGGTTTTTTGTCATAAATTTTGTTGGATACAAGAACAACGCTTCGTATTTTTGAATCACGGTTAGATGTCAGGCTGGTACGTCATTCTCCAAATTCCTCACCATGCCAAACTTAGGACGTTTGAGCCCACGACATATTTAACGTGAACCAGTCCCCGTGTACACGACGGTCTTTGGCTGGACCAATTTTCGAACTCGCAGCCGTCCGTTGCAATCCGTTGCTCTTCCACATGGGTTGCCGTGGCCCTTTTAAAAAAGGAAAAAGTAGTAGCTTAACTACTTGGCTTCTAATTACTTTCCCTTCTAATTACTTTTCCCTCTAATTACTTTTCGCAAGACTACGTGAGGGATTAAAGTAAAGCCTGAAGATTCAGGTTTTCAAAATTGATCTTCAAATTTTCAATTTCACATCAATCTTTATTCTTTCAAAAATTGGTCCAATTTGAAAATGCATTAAGAATCATATTTGATAAATTTTTTGAATAATTTAACTGCTTCTACGATATAAAGTAAAACGCTGTTGTGAAGAAATTTCGTTGAATTGTATCCTTTCTAACGCTCAGCTTAGTGCTTTGAATTGCATAACAGCAAAAGTAAGAATATTTAATAAGGACATTAAGTTAAAATTCTCAATTAAGATCTTTCTATCGCGAAACATAATGCACTAACTTTTTAAATAAACTAAGTGCATTACATCACTTAAGCAAAATGTATGTCTGTTTTAATTTTTATTCATAAATCAATTCGATGTATGATAATTTTTAAAATGATATATTTTTTCGACGATAGAACTTGCATTTAGAATTAAACGAAATGGAAAAGTTTCAATTTTACCAGATATTCATTATAAGCAAAATATAGATAGCATTAAGCTTATTTTAAGAGCATTTTCAGAAATAAAGCAAGTGGAATAAAGTAAATGGAAACATATTTCAAATATATGAAATACAAAATGTTTTTGCGACTTAGACTCGGTATTTAAACTAATTTTTCTGTTATTTATAAATACTTAGCGTAAATAACAGAAGTCTATGTCTCCATTTGGTATAGTAGGTAATTACTACTATTAATTTTTGTAAATCAATCAAAATTATACCTGTTTTGTCAGATTGGCAAAAAATTTAATATATTTTGTGTGCCGAAGAATTTTAGTAATTAATTTATGGGTATCGTGAGATGGAAAAGATTTAATATCTAGAGTTATAGAATAGTGATTAGACTGTATTTTTCTTTCCAAAATTAAAAATTCAAATACCATCACTGTGTAAGACAAAATTTTTTACTCTTGTTTACTTTAAAATTATTAAGACACATTACTCCGTTAAAAACTTTTAAGCCTCGCTAAATTAGATGTGGTAAATTAATTAAATTCATCATTTGGTTCTTAAGTAAAGTTTTATTGATTCTATAAATCAAACTCAAAATTGTATTTTAATCCAATTTATACGTTAATTTCCAGCAACGTGCATAGTTAAATTCTGAATAATAAATGATGCATAATTACTTCCAAGGCGTAATTTTTTATCTCCTTTTCTTAAGCGTTCGAAAAGCCCTAATGAATAAAAATAAGCAAACTAAACGGCTCTAATCTTTTGTTCGTTTTGCTTGAAAAGTGGGTGAGCCTGGAAGCATTAATTCCGAGTTCTCTTCTGTTTTTTTTATATTTTGTTCTATCACGCTCTTTCTTGCACGCGAGTTCTACAAGAACTCCTTCAAAGTTTCGTGCCACTCGGTCCTGGTTGCATCTTTCAAGGTTTACTTTTGAAATATGGGTTGGGAAAATTGTCTAGTTTTATGGTGAGGTGAGAAAATAAGCGAGGAATTTTTTAAACTTTTAAGTTTTCGTCGTGAACGCTACATACAACTACTTAGACCTTCCTCTTATTCTCGAAACTACCCAATCTGAGTAGGTAACTTTTTTATTCCTTAAAACTAAACACAATACAAAACTAAAGACAATACAAAATTATACAGAACATCGATCAACACTCTTTCTTACTCTATCTTGAATTTTTCTAAATTCTTTTTTATCACATTTCAGTCATGGTCGCAGTTGACAATATCATCTTTTGCATTGCATAATAAATATAATAATACAATAATTCTTGGATCGTTTGCAACCGCGCAATAAAAGTTAAATTCTGTGATCGCTTGCACGCGCAAATAAACATGTTTGGTTTTTGAAAAGCCTCTGGAAACATTAAATTCTATTTGACTAATTTATTTGCTTGTATTTACCCTTTGAGAGTTATGAAACACTAATCTGAAACAAAAATTCAGAATAATTCTAATTTGAACATGAAAAAAAATGTAAACATTAATCTGGGTGTTGGCAGGTATGCAGAGTAGGAAAATTGCATTTTATTATTAGAAATACTAACTTGTATGGAATGTTCTATGCGTTTTATTATGAACTTTGAGTAATTGACAGGAAAAGGAGCACGAAAGCAATGAAGAATTTCAAGATTATCAGCTGTGAAACAGATTGTTTTTTTTATTGGAACTATATTCTCCAAGAAACATTCACAATTTATTTACAAAAAGAACACACGTTCGTAATACTAAAAAGCGAAATTCCGCTCTTCTAATACCAATACAAAAATTCAGAATAATTTTCTAATTCCAACTTGGAAAAAAATGTCTTTGGTGTTGCCAGGTGTACAGAAGCTTATGAAAGCTTCTGTATACCTGGACAGCTTATGAAAGCAATGAAAAATTTCAAGGTTTATCAGCTGTGAAACAGATTGTTTCTTTTTATTCTAATAGATATTTCAACAAAAAACATCCACAAAAGAAACGTTTTTAATACTAAAAATCGACATCCCGTTGTTCTAATACCGATACAAAAATTCAAAATAATTCTAATTCCAACTTGGGAAAAAATGCATTTGGTGTTGCCAGTTATACAGAGTGGGAAAGTTACATTTTTATTATCAAAAGGCTTTCCCCTGGTGCTGTTGTACTAAGTAAAGAGACTACCTTACAAGCGCACTGATTCTCCAAAAGGAGTTCTCGTTAAGGTTGCCAAATCCCAAAAGCCAAATAAATCAACATAGACTTTCTTTTCCACAGGGGGGAACGGTTATGATTCCACACCCCGAACGTCTTTTCGTCCGCTAACGACCATCACATCGACCTACTTTCTCTCATTAGCATACTCGTCTGGCTAAAAATCGCTACGGAAATTCAGTGTCGGACACTACAACGTCCTTTCTTCCCCACGGCAAAATAAAAGAGAGTACGGGATGTTAAGTCTATGGCAAATAATGAAAAATTCCATTATATACAGACAGGCTGGATGCACTTCAAATTTGAGGACGTGTTGTGAATGGAGGTAAGGAATGACCGTCTGGCACGCTATTGGATGGGATGGGTTCTTTAAAAAAATGTTGGAGGGGTGTGTATGTGTTTTTTAGCCTTATAAATGTGCTGATGCCACAAGGTCAACTGGTTTTTGTGGCATGGAAATTTTAAGCTGACACTGAAGATTTATTAGACCCGATAAAAAATGGATGAAATGCATATTACGAAATATCCATATTTGTATGGTTTGTTATGATTCATAGCTGTGGAATTCCTTGTTTTTGCATATTTCGTGCTTCTGCATTTTAATTTTTGTTGTTTCAATCTTTTTTTCTGAGTTGGGTGAAAATACGACTGAAGATTATTTTTCCTGGAACTCGAGGGGGGGGGGGGCGGTAGCCCAGTTGGAAGAGTAACGGATTAGCAACCGGTGCGAGCTTTAATCCAACCAAAAACCGTCCTATACAAAGGGGGCTGGTGCACGATAAATCTGTCGTGGCTTCAAATGCCCTCAAATGGCGTGATGGGGAAGTATGAAAATGGAGTAACAGTACAGGTGTTCACGTCGTCATCTGACTGGTTCAAAATTACATGGTGTTGTACTCGGATATTTCCCTTGGGGATGAATCCCTTACCGTAGCCAATAGACCGTCGTGTTGCTCCAATGTGACGTTAATTAACTACCTGCTTGGAACTCGGGCTATGGGAAGCATTTTCTGTTAAGCTAAACGTAGGTGGCGGAACGTGTTTCCTGTGCGTATTCGTGACAGCACTTGGCTTTTTTCGAATACGATTTCAGTACTTCGCCTATAAAAATTCCAAGGAATGAATTCTGCATTCGTACATGATAGCTGGTTGGTCAAAAACGCCAAACGGTCAGATTAAACGCCAAACGTCGCCAGAACGGAAATAAGCTATGTTTTAAAGTAACCCCGGTATGTATCATGTGAGAGCATTTTTACCATGGTAATTAAAATATTCCCAGATTTGTTTCTTTACGCTGAAAATCTCTCATACACAGCTTTGCTTCTGTTTTTTCGCTCGATCGCGTGACTACATGTGCAGCAGCTACAACCTGTATGAAACATTTTAGGGACAATTTAAAATAGACCTCACTTTACAGCGGCAATTGGGAAGAGATATCAACGAGGAAAATCAATATTTCAGCGTTTTAACAGAACTGCTAGCTTTAATCGGTTGCAAACGAAACTAGGTTCTGAATTCTTGTTATTCATGATTGCGTTCTGATTTTTGAAACGAACAAAATAAAGGCACCCGAATCGGGAAATGCTGACATACGGCAAGAAGCATTTCTCCCTAAGCCTCTATCCACCATGACAGATTCTCATTAGCATGAATAAACCAATGAAAAGAAGTAAACGTTTAAAGTCTTAAGCTAAGTCAATAGAGTACTGGAACAAATCCAACCGTTGCGAAAAGTTAAGGTTTTCTTATTTAAATTACTGCGTGAAAGTTACAAAGGAAAGTACAACATAAGAGAAAAAGACAAGGATAAAACATAGGAACAGAGAACCATTCATTCGTGATTGGTTAATTCTTCTTAAATTTTCGAAATCCATTTAAAAATTTAGTTATTCTAAGCTAGAACATGTCCTTTCATCATCTCGGTTTTATTTCTACAGAAATGAAAGAAATACATAAGCTTTCATGCAATTCATGACTGAAATAATTTCACCGCATCAGCGAAAAAGTGACGATTTATTTATTTTTAGAGTTCGATGCAGTTTTCTTGCTTCATATTTAATCCTCCTGGTGGTTGTCCCGACGAGGTAGGTTGGTAATTAACGTCGCACTGGAGCAACACAACGGGGTATTGGAGACGGTCCGGGATCAATCCCGTAATTTTGAACCACGGAATGATAAGAGGAGAACGCCTCGTAATTTTGAACCACGTTCAAATGACGAGAACAACACCTGAGCTGGCACCTCACTCCAAACTTCCACACCGAGCCAACGTAAGGACATTTGAGGCCACGACAGATTTAATGTGCACCAGCTCCCGTGTACACGACGGTCTTTGGCTGAACCGAGTTTCGAACTCGCAAACCACAGGTTGCTAATCCTTTGGTCTTCCAACTGGGTTACTGCGGCCCTCTTGTCTATCTATCATTAGCAAAACTCGAGGCATCTTACCATTGGCAAAACTGACCAGATCTTGATGGACGAGATATCTCGTTGGAACCACTCGGGTTAATAAATGGAAATTAACGGTGGTTGTAGAGATGGGCAAAGCTGTTATTTCACGATAATTGTAGTATTAACTATTATTGTCGATATGCGATGACAGGTTTAGTTATTATCTAGCAACTAAATTTAGCTGTTATTAGTAACTACTAAAATTGACTTCAACTGTTTTAATAGTTCTCAACTGCTTTAATTAACTATTAAATGATTTTAAAATGTTTATTAGTTTCAACTTTTTATTTTTGTCTATTAGTATTCTTATCAATTTCAATTTTTTAAACAAGCCTTAATTCGATTTAAGTTGCTTCTCTGCTATCCCAATAGCATTTACCGGGAGCTGCTAATATTTCCGATAGCAGTTGCTATCTGTTGTTTTGAAATAACACTGTTATTTAAACTGTTATCTGAATAGTAACCTATCTCCTAGTGGTTATATTAAGACCTTGACTGCAGGGAAACTTAAGCATTTGTGTAAAAGAACGTGCATCTTATGTAGATTTGATGTCATATTCAACTAACACGTCAATACATAGCAGGCAGCAGTAGCCCGGTTGGAAGAGTAGCGGATTAACAAAGACCATCGTGTATGTGGTGGCTGGTATGTGTTAAATCTGTCGTGGTCTCAAATGTTCTCTTGTAGTGGTGAAGTTTGGAGAGTTGGGTGAGAGCTCAGGTGTTGACCTCGTCATCTGACCGCGGCTCTAAATTGTGAGGTGTTGTCCTCGGATCTTTCCCTTCGGGATGGATCCCAGGCAGTCGTCAATAGGCCGTTGTGTTGCTCCAGTGCGACGTTAATTCGTCTACCTACCATTTTCTACGGGGTAGATTTTTATAGAGTAATTTTTATTCCTCGTTTCTACATTATTTTGGTTTCGATACGCTATTATAATACAGGCTTTCATGAGTAACGAAATCTTGTTTCAAACTTATTGCAGTTAACGCTAACTAATTTAACCATAATCCACTTTAATTCCAGTAACGTGACGTAATTTCGGTTGTGTGACGAAACGTTACGAATATCAGTCGCTATTACGCTGTTTCTACATTCATTCGTTTTTGTTTGTTCTATGGTTTCTTTGGTTGATTAGTTTTTATGACGCAAGCGCCAGATTTGGATTATGAACTTTCGACGAATTCTTTATTTTTCAGTGTCATTTTAAAAACTTATCAAAAAGAAACAGCAAATCTTATTAGGCGTGGAATATATTTTGGATAACTTTACTTGTTTTGACGTTGACTGTCTTCCAGTGAACTAAAAATAGTTCCTCTAGCCTTCTGAAGAGATTTACGAGGAGTGCTGTGTTGCTTTTACCTCACAGCACACACGATGACTCAATAATCACATCTATTGGTTGAAAGAATCCCGTGTTTTGTTTTCAACCTTCTGAAAGATTCTATTGGTACTTACCTAAGAATAGTTCGAATATGATCTTTCTTTGGGAAAGATTCTTTTGGTTCTTTACTTGGGTTAGGGGTAGTTGAATTAACGTCGCACTGGAACGACACAGCGGGCTATTGGCGACGGTCCGGGATCAATACCGAAGTGAAAGATCGAAGGACAACACTTCTTCATTTGGTTACCAGGGTCAGATGACGAGGTCAACATCTGAGCTGTCACCCCACTCTCTGAAGAAGTCCCACACCACGCCAACGTGAGGACATTTGAGGCCACGACAGATTTAACGGACACCAGCCCCACACCTATACCACAGTCCGGTTGCTAATATATGGCGCAGCATGGCAGCGCCATAAAACCCCCAAAAAACATACCAAACCAGTTGCTAATACGCCGCTCTATTCGATCCGGTAATTTCCTTAGAATAGAATACTTGGAACGATTATATTGGCCGAATTAATATATGATTCTGAATTGTTACTTGATAGTTGATTGGTCAACTACAATAAGATTAAAAGCCAAACGTAGCTCAAACGACAATGAACTGCATTTTATGGTACCCCACTCTCCCCTCCTATATGTATCATACGAGACGATTTGGACAGCAGAAGTAAAATGTAAGCAGACTGTCTAGTTTGTATTCACTGAAAAACTCTCTCATAAGACATTTCTGGTCACATTGAAACATCCTATACATATCGACTTGATGTATAGTCTTTTTGTATAGAAAATAATGGCAGATACGAATAAAAAGATACAGACATTATCATGACTATATAATTTTTGTTAACGTGTCTATCGAATGCCCCTCTATTAGTTTTAAAACATTACGTAGCATGAATTTTGTGCCAAGCATTTTAAAAACTTTTAACTATAAAGAGAGAATTTGCCTTTTGACTAGCACAGCAGAATTCAACTCAGTGTAATTAAAAATTTGTTTTCCTCTCTTCCGCAATTCGATACATCCCTGGGTCTATTTACCTCCTTTCTGTGCCAGTAAAACTTTCCTTGCGTCTATTTCCAGTTACTTGACAACAAATGTGTCCATGAGCCATAAAAAAAACCTAACCTCTCTTCTGAATATTTGGTGTCATGGTAGCCAGGTTGGAAAAGTGGTGGATTAGCAACCGGAGGGTTGCTGATTCGAAATTCGATCCAACCAGAAACGGTCGTGTACGTTGGGGCTGATGCATGTTAAACCTGTCGTGGCCTTCAAATGTCCTCACGTTAGCGTGGTATGGAAGTTTGGAGAGTGGGGTGCCAGCTGAGATGTCCTCGTCATCTGACCGTGGTTCGAAATCACGAGGTGTCGTCCTCGGATCTTCACCTTCGGGATGGATTTCTGACCGTCGCCAATAACCCATTGCGTTGCTCCAGTGTGTGACGTGACGTTAATAAAACTTACCGACTATTTGTATCTTTTAACCCTTCAAGTGGTTTCGACGAGATATTTCGTCCATCACGATCTGACGAATGTTACTAATGACGAGGTATTCAGTCATGAAGAAATTGCTGATTTTTTGAAGATGAGATCAAGATCTGGCTAGCTTTCTTCTAGGTTGATGTATCTCTTCCGTAAAGATCTGACCAGTATATATAATGACGGTATTCCACATCAAGACAATCACTGGAAGATTAAATAGCTAAAAGATCTGTTGCGATATTATCTGTTCATCGAATTTTATATTTTCTACGTCAAATCTTCTCTGAGAAATCCACATCCATAAGTAGCTCAGAAATAAACACATTTCCCGATCAGGTCATATCCAGATGAACTCGTACCTCGCCCAGAATAGAAACCCTTATCAAGCCAAGATGTCCTCTGGAAATAAATCTTAAGCCTTCTTTTGATAAGTAAGGACTAATCCCCAAAAGCGCGCCTCTCAGTCCAAAAGCCACACTCCGCCAAACACCGTCCTTCCGCTTGCCCCAGATTATCGAAATTCAATCCCCCTCTTACTAGTTTTTGGAAACAATCGTCTTCAGTCGCTACACAGTCTCTGTTATGTTTCCATCGGCCAGCCCTTGTCTGCGTTCGGGTCACTTAGCAATTGTGAAACACTCACCCACTACCACCGTTTGCTACCCTTCTCTGCTTCCCTTGTTCGGAACGTTTTAATGTTTCTTTCATTCCTCCCCCCTCTTGTCCTTTGGGGTCGATTGCTCCTTTCCGTGATTAGACAATGGCGGATTTTTTTTTCGTTAGTTTTGGCAGCAGTCCCCCCACCCACGATTTCCTGAATGGGATTTTTTTGGCTGGAAAGAAAACATTGAAGCGTCATCGTCCGGTTTTGCTGTTTCCTTACCACTCTACTTAGCTGTCATTCATCGGGTAGTTATGTCTGAAAGATGTAACTTTTTGCAACTGTTTTTTTTTAAAGACTTTTTCGGTTTGAGCTTTGATTTTTTTTTTGCTTTCTCACACCTGAAGGAACGAGAATGGTGGTTCTTTGTTGTTTCCGTAGTATAGATTGGTTTTAGGTATTCAGTGGGAATTTTTCTTTTAATGTCCCAGTCCTTGTTCAAATGATTCATTTTATGTAACTTTTTGGGTAGCCGACGTTTTTTAGTTTTCGGTTTTGAACTTTTGATTTTTTTTCTCACTTCTCATAGAATTATTTACTGTTTAGGGTGTTATTTTATTTTCGATAATGTGGGAATGTTTCATGTCGATAGTAAGTACCTTTCTTCGTAAAGCAGAATTTTCGACTATTCGTTGCTAGACAGTTCTCAGCTGCGGGATAGTAAGTATACGGAGTTTGATACTGGCGTTTAACTAAACTATGATTTAATTCTGTGCCTTTGTAGAAAGAAAAGACCAGTGTCAATTTCGCAAGTTTTTGGTGACACCTGATTTAGTAATTTTTATAATTTTAGCTTTTAATCCTCCTGGTGGTTTTGTCTCGACGAGGCATCTTTCGACGAATAAGTATAACTGTCCAAATCTCGATGGACGAGATATCTCGTCATTAGAGGAAAACCGACGAGATCTTGATCCTGTTTTCATAAAAAAAATCGCCAATACCTTGATGACGAGATAACTCGTCATTAACAAAATTGGTCAGATTTTGATGGATGAGATATCTCGTCGAAACCGCTTGGAGGGTTTATACAGCGTGCAAAAATACTTTCCAATGTTTTGATACTTTCATAATGCATTAACAGGAGGACATCGGCACTTTTTTCGACTATAACTTTCACTTCTGAGGACATAACTCAAAATCAACGAATTTGGGCGTTAGCCTTCTCTTTCTACCAAGGTACAGAATTAGGCGTCTGTCTACTCTAAAATCTTTTATGAGAGCAGTAGATACGCGATAAAAGAAATTCATGAAATATTTCAAGGGTTATAAAAGTTACTTTATACTAGCATTTAACTAATAGTATCAGTTATTTCTTTGTTCTTAATACCTTTATTAGTGTGGTGGGGCAGCCGTAGCCCAGTTGGAAGAGCAACGGAACGGATTAGAAACCGGAGGGTTGCGTGTTAGAAACTCGGTCCAGCCAACGACATCGTGTGCACAGAGGCTGGTGCACGTTAAATCTCTCCAATATCATCACGTTGGCGTGGTGTGAAAATTTGGAGAGTAGGGTGCCAGCTCAGGTATTGACCTCGTCATCTGACCGTGGTTCAAATTGACGAGGCGTTGTCCTTGGATCTTTCCCTTCGGGATTGATCCCGGACCGTTGCCGATAGCCCGTTGTGTTGCTCCAGTCAACGTTAATTAACTACTTTATTACGTGTGGTATAATTTATTATTCAGGGCGTATATTACTATAATAAATTCTAAGCGTTTTGAACAACAATGTGGGTATGCTTATTTCTTTATTTTAATATGCTATTAAAGTATAATTGCATTACATTCCATCTGGATTCAAATAGTCTACCCAAAAGTATCCATTCAAATTTGGTCATACTTTATTCCTTCACTTTCATCTTTACTTAATTGCATATAAGCTTATCTAGATTCAAATAATCTACCCTAACGTATTCGTTCAAATTGGGTTACATTTTATTCCTTTAGTTTCATCTCTTGATTACACGAAAACGTTCATCTGGATTCACAAATGGTCAACCTAAAAGTATGCGGTCAAATATGGTCTTACTTTATTTCTTTACTTTCATCTTCTCTGGATTACGATAAGCTTTCATCTGGATTCAAACAATCGATCAAAAAGTATCCTTTCAAATTTGGCAGTACTGTATCCTTCTAATCTTATACTTCATCGTCTCTTGATTACGCATAAGTTTTCATTTGGATTCAGTCTACCAAAGAATATCCGTTCAAATTTATCAATACTGTATCCCTCTACTTTCATCGTCTCTTATTACGCATAAGCTATCATCTCGATTCAAATAGTTTACCCAAACGCATCCGTTCAAATTTGGTCATATTTTGTTCCTTTACTTTCATTTTCTCTTTATTAGGTATAAACTTTCATCTGGATTCAAATAATCTATCCAAAAGTAACCGTTCAAATTTGGTCATACTTTATTCCTTTACTTTCATCTTATCTTGATTACTATAAATTTTCATCTGAATTCAAATAATCTACCAAAAAGGATCCTTTCAAATTTGACAATACTGTATCCCTCTACTTTTATCGTCTCTTGATTACGCATAAGCTATCATCTCGATTTAAATAGTTTACCCAAACTGATCCGTTCAAATTCGGTAATATTTTATTCCTTTACTTTCATCTTCTCCCTTGATTACGCATAAGCTTTCATCTGAGTTCAAATAATATACACAAAAGCATCCGTTCAAATTCGGTCATACATTATCCTTCCACTTTCATCTTCCCTTGATTACATGTAAGCGTTTACCTGGATTCGAATATTCTAGGTTTACTAGAAGCTCCCTACCTCATTAAAAACATGTTCTTTAGAACCAAAGCTCTTTCCACATCGCCTAACGTTGGTTAAATTATTGGTAAACGGCCGGGCTGCTCATTAAAGTGTTGGTTCCTCTTTGACGATGAGTAGTTAGCTCCCTAATTATTGGATCGCCTTTCGCAATGTCCTGGGAAGGTATCGCCCGCCTCAGTATTAAGTACCTAATTGTAAGTTTATAGACAATGTTCACTTGATGAATCTGTTCTCTTTATAGGCGAACTGATTATTACACCATGTTATTGACCATGTTATTGTTAGTTAAAGAATTTTTGTTTTATTTAATATTCTCTTGGGGGCTGTAAAAGGATGCTTGAATAAGATTGGAAGTCATTAAATGTTTTACCAAACATTCAATTCGAAGGTATAGGACGCTTTCAAATCTATCTGTGATATACAAAGCTGAGCATCATGTGATGAATCTAAATCGTTACAAGTCGATATTATTATTGTAATTTGTGTAGAAGTGGAAATTTCGGATGTGGAATAAATTAGATTTTTAGATCTTTTAATAGGTTATTAACCCTCCGAGTGGATTTGACGAGATATCTCGTCCATCAAGATCTGTCCAATTTTGATAATGTGGAGATATCTCGTCATCAAGCTATCGTAGATTCTGAAGTAAATACGTCTTTAAAATCGATCCGGGGGTCTAAGGCGCATGCATGGGGGTCATCGGCAGAAACTTGCGCGTCACGAAAAGTGTTGATATCTCAAAGCTCCATAACTCCAGGGGGAATCGGCCTATTGGGGGAAAATGACCTACTATCGTGTATTTTTGTTGTTGATGGGTTAAAGATCTGGTCAGCTCTCTTTTAATGAGCGTTATTGCGTTTTCTTCTAATGACGAGTTATCTCGTCTTACAAGATCTGGTTCGTTTCGATAATAACGAGATACCTCTTCGAGACAAACACCAGGAGTTGTCATCACCAAAAAACGGCAATATCTTTATGATGAGTTATTATGATCTCGCTATTAGCAAAATTGGTCAGATCTCGATGAACGAGATATCTCGTTGAAACTACTTGGAGGGTGAAGTTGTGCTGATTCATGCTTTGATTTACTGTTATTAATAACTGTCACTGTTCACGAAGCGTAGGCATTAGCGTAGAACGAGAGTACTTCCGTAGCAAAATGGCTCATTCTTCTTACACCAGGAAAACAACACGAAAAGTGTTGAAAAGCTTAACAAAACAGCTCATTTCTCACCAACAAAAAAAAGGCACTAAACACCAAAGCTGCTTTAAACTTTAAAGCTTCTCCCCTTTCCTCCTTTTTCACCTCATTTCCAGCCCTTGACGTTTCCAGCCAAACAAATGGGATTTTCTTCATAAGGCGCTCTCACTTTTTTCCCGGGAAATCTTTCAAATTCATTTCCCGTTTTTTTACCCTGTTTTCTTCACATCGCGAAACTCAAACGAGGGCCATTTGCTTTCGCTTTTCCTTTCTGAATGGGAGATACTGAGATAAAGTGCTGCAAATTGTGCGCCGTATAACCAGTAACGACCGCCTTTTTACTACCCCCCCCCCGTTAGCGAATGCAGGAATGCTTCATTCCTTGGTGCTTTTAGCAATGTTAGTGTGAGGAGTTAAGAGCCGGGGCGTTCCCGTTTTTATGGACAAGTAGCTGTTACTGGCAGAATGCGGAATGAAGAGTCGCCCCGATAACGAAGAGAGTCTGTAGTTTCTGTTGTGTGAACTGATTTCGGTCTTCTGGCGTTTACGAGGGTGCTGCGTTTTGTTGTTTTTCTGCCCGATTTGTAGTTGGGGTGGCATTACCGGCTTTAATGCCTCTGTTGAGCTTCGGTTTTTACTGCATTTGAAGAACTTAGCAGCGTCGTTAGAGTGTTGTTTCCGTATAGGGAAGCTTTACGTCCTTCTGTTTTGTTTCCGAAACCGTAATTTTCGGATTTTGCTGTGGTCGCAAGATCCATCCTGTTTACCTTAAATGCCATTCTGACCAGCACACATTCTCGAGTGCCTAGGTTTATCCAGAGACGACCTGTTTTTTCAATATCTTCTGGTGTATGACTTTGTACGGATGAATGGACTTGTGGATTTGGTCTAGGTGGAGCTAGACGTAGAGATTAGCAACAACCTAAATTTTCGGGGACTACAATGGATCGATGGGTTTACCACTACGCTACCAGTTTTCGAGTTGTAGGTGTCGCTGGCCTGATTCTGGGAGTTCTCTTGGTTGTTTCTGGATGTTCAGCAGCGTTCTCTTGTAATTATTTTAGGCGTACTTCTTTGTATGCATGTTATGGATAAGTAGCTGTTACTGCCATAATGAAGAAGCGCTCGGAGTGCCATTTACGTTCGCTTTTCCTTTTTGAATGGGAGATACTGAAATAAAGTGCCGCAAATTGTGCGCCGTATAACCAGTAACGACCGCCTTTTTACTGCCGCCACGTTAGCGGGTGAAGGAATGCTTCATTCCTTGGTGCTTTTAGTTCGAGGAGTTAAAAGCCCGTTTTTATGGACAAGTAGCTGTTACTGGCAGAATGCGGAATGAAGAGTTGCCCCGTTAAAGAAGAGTATGCAGTTTCTGTTGTGTGAACTGATTTCGGTCCTCTGCGTTTATGAGGGTGGTGAGTTCTGTTGTTTTTCTGCCCGATTTGTATTTGGGATGGCATTAGCGGTTTTACTACCTCTGTTGAGCTTTGTTTTTTTTTTATCGCATTTGGGTTTTCCTGCGGAAGTTCTCTTGGTGTAGCAGTGTCGTTAGATTGTTGTTTCCGTATAGGGAACGTTATGTCGTGGGTTCGCTCCACTGCGCTAACAGCCTGCGAGTTGTAGGCGACGCAGACTTTATTCCTGTGTTTTTCTGGGTGTATTTCTTTTTCGTCTGCATGTTATATTTGTCTGCGTATTGTTGGAATCGGTATCAACCTCTGCAGAGGACTTGAAATTATTGTGCCGTATGGTGTATATGAAAGTAGAAAGTTATGTTAATCTTGAGTGTGTATAAAAGATAGCAGAAGGAATAATGTAATAGATGAGGCGTCTTGATTTTGGATGTATGCTTGTATTGTAAATACGAGTTGGTTTCAATAAAATTAATTTTTAAATAATATCTCGTAAACTTTAATGTCCTTTGGCTCCATCGATCGAAGCCAACACATATTATGGATAAATAGGTGCTATTGCTAGAATTAAGAGTCGCCCCAATAACGAACAGAATCTGTACTTTCTGTTCTCTAAACTGATTTCGGTTTTCAGCGTTTACGAGGATGGGATTTTTGTTGTTTGTCTGCCCGATTTGCAATTGGGGTGGCATTGCGAGCTTCATTGCTTTTGTTTAGCTTCGGTTTTTGCAGCATTTGAGTTTTCCTGTGGAAGTTCTTAGTGCAGCAGTGTCATTAGATCCCCGTGTTGTTTCGTATTGGATGCGCTCCGTTTTTTCCCGAACGTATAATTTTCAGGGACCGCAGTGGTTCAGTGGACATGCCCCACTGCGGTTGGCGTGGTATGGAAGTTTGGAGAGTGGAGTGCCAGCTCAGGTGTTACCCTCGTCATCTGATCGTGTTTCAAAATTACGTGGTGCTGTTCTCAGGTCTTTCCTTTCGGGATTGATCCCGGACCTCCGCCAATAGCCCGTTGTATTGCTCCTGTGGGACGTTAATTAAAATACCTACCTGCCCCACTGCTCTAACGTCGCTCCCACTGCGACGTTAATTAACCAACTAATTAACTAACTAATTACCCTTACTTGTTATGCCCTTACTAATTATTACTTGTTGCTTGGAAAAAATTTATCATTTTAGTTTTCCTTTAATACTTTCTGTTTTTGTGTTCTTTAATAATGTAAGGTAATTATCAGAAGAATAAAACAATCACACTGTTTTCTTAAAGCAGCAAATTAAAAAAAAACGAAAAGAAGTTGTAAATAATTATCTAAGCTCGATTAAGTAAATATTAAAAAAAATAGTACTATAATTGCAATTAATGTTTTTGCAAAGAACTAGGTACTCCTTTATATTATTTACTGAGGGGCAGCTGTAGCGCGGTTGGAAGAGTAACGGCTTAGCAACCGGTGGGTTGCGAGTTCGAATCCAACCAAAGACCGTCGTGTACAAAGGGGCCTGGTGCATGTTAAATCTGTGGGGGGCTCAAATGTCCTCACATTGACGTGTTGTGGAAGTTCGGAGAGTGGGGTGCCAGCTCAGGTGTGGCCTCGGTCATCTGATTGTGGTTCAAAATTACGTATCTCAGATCTTTCCCTTCGGATTTGATCCCCGAACGTTGCCAATAGCCCTTTGTGTTGCTCCAATGCGACGTTAATTAAAAATACCAAAATACCAATTATTTATTGAACGACTACGTTTATGTATTTTTTATATTATTTGATAATAATGTTATTCTTTGTTTTTTCTATTAAATAAAACAAAATCTCGACGGTTTTATATTTTATTATTTCCTTATTGTTCTTTTCTTTGACAAACTTTGATGAACTGTTGAGTGAAATACCTGCATTGTTCATTTTTCATTTTGGCACTGCAGTAAATAGTCCCCAGCATCGATATTAAGAAACTAAAAAGTGTATAAACGTATTTTCCAACAGAAGAAAACACTTTGGAATAGACTATTTATAACCGATAAAAGCTTTCGAGTGATGCTAAAGGAGAAAAAAAAACCTCGATCACTCACCGAAAGTTTGTTCCTGAAACATGAGCTCCAAAAAGGATTTTCCTCCGAAAACTTTTCATTTCTGTTCCATCATCCGTCATCTTTTGGAATCATTTTTCATATTTATTACCTCCTGTCCGTCCCTTTCAATCATCGACGCGCTCTTTTCGTCTGTGTGATAACGCAGGAGATCGAATCATTTGATCAGTAGGGAGCGGGCGCACCCACAGCGCCAGCGCCAAAACCACCATTCCTTGACAGATTATTTCGGAATGTCGTGTCTTGTGTGAAGAACTTTCGAAGTTTGCGATAATTTAAAGAGTCGGTTAACGACTTCGGAAGAGAAACCCATTCTTTGTTAAGAGGTGATGAATGTTTCGGTTCCTTTCGTTTCTGAATGATTTAAAATAAGAATTCATTCAGAATTCTGTTTTACAAATTCTTTTGGTGAGTTAATCGTCCAATGATTTTTATTTAAAACTTAATAGTTCTGTAGATGGATAGATAACTAATTAACGTCGCACTGGAGCAACACAGCGGGCTATTGGCGACGGTCCGGGATCAATGCCTTACGAAAAGATCCAAGGACAACGCCGTGTAATTTTAAACCACAATCCAAAGTGAACACCTGAGCAGGCACTTCCACACTACGGCAACGTTAGGACATTTGAGGACACGACAGATTTAATGTGCATCATCCCCCGTGTACACGACGGTCTTTGACTGGACCGAGTGTCGAACTCTCAACCCTCCGGTTGCTAATCCGTTGCTCTTCCAACTGGGCTACCGCGGCCTCATAGTTCTGTAATATGCAGTCATATTATATAGTATATGATAGTCATGTAAGTGCTAGAATTATTGATAGTTAGTAGTTAACCCTTTCGCCCTGACTTTTGCATGATTAAAATTTAACTCTGAAAAGTAGTTTAATTTAGTAGTTTTTGCTCTTTTTGACGGACGACCGTACTTTCGCGTTCTTTTTGTGTTTGCTTTCTCCCTTCCAATATTTATTAGTTGCTCAGCTAAGGGGACCATGAATGATAATAGTGGTTCTGTTTTATGTTCCACATATCACACTTCGTAATCCACAACAGAAATCATAACTAAAAATCTTTTTCCACCACTTGTCTGATTTTCTGTCATGACCCTAAAAAGTAGCAATTTCATCACAGCGGTCAGCTCCATTCATGTGCATATTGTAGTGGGAAATAGCTTCTGGGCAACTAATTTTGTACCATCTTTTTGTTTCCGAACCACGGTCACTCATTCATCAGAATGAATGGGCGTGCTCAAAAACACAAGTCCACCATTTGCAATCTGAAAGTATTGCCATGTTTCTTTAGTCATATTTTTATTCCCTAATTCCTTAAGAACACTGAAAACGTAAAAACCCATTCAAAAGTGGGATTTATTTACTCAATAGGGAATGAAATCTAATCTCTGGGACGTATATGCCCATTAGGCTCGAAAGGGTTAAAGTTGAAATAAGACTACAACGATCTCTAGAAATCAATTATTGCTATTCAAGTGTTTAATTATTATCGTTTGTGGTGTAGTCGCACATAATGAGTGTGCATTGAAATTTACCCTTGATAGGAAATCTCCAAAATAAATTTCAAATGGCTTACAAAATGCAAAATAGGCAGTATAACAATGGATTTATGGTGACTACGTAACTTATGTCTGTAATGCCAGAAAAACTGGTACAGACGAGCCTAAGCAAAACACATGCAACCCCACCTATGTACGTAATTGGTTGCGTCTACCAGCATATATAAAGCGATATACATGTGTGGAAGCATCAAGAGTTGTTTCTGCCGTTAGAATTGTTGGTTGGTTGGGGGGGTTTATGGCGCCATATTTGGCCATGCTGATCCAGACACAAGATATACAACATCAAGTAATAGACAGACACACACAATGAAAGCTTTACTGACACAGATGTACACCCAGGGAGGAATGGACCTGATAGGAATCGAACCTGCGCCGCCTACAACTCGAAGGTTGCTAGCGCATTGGGCATACCCACTGAGCCACGACGACCCCACCGTCAGTCTGGTAAGTTACCATGATTAATTTTGCTAATGACGATTTATTTCGTCATTAAGATATTACCGACTTTTTGATGGTAACAAGATCAAGATCTGGTCAATTTTCTTCTAATGACGAGAGCTTGATGGACGAGATATCTCGTCCATCAAGATCTGGTCAGTTTTGCTAGCGACGAGATACCTCGTCGATATAACCACCAGGAGGGATAAATAATGTGTGTACTTGGCCACAATTTATAAATTCGTAAATTTTGTTTTAAGCTAAGGGTTGCATAAGCCTCATTCACCTCCAGATCCCAAAAAGTCTAACTTCCTCTCTGACGTTGGAATTTAAAGCAGACTAGGGATGAGTAGAAGTTGGGGGAAATCTCAGCTGTCTCAAGGCTAGCTGGAAATTTGCATCCCTTTTGATAAAAATCTCTTTCCGTAGCGTTGCGACATGCAAGAGGAGGACGTGCTCCAACACTTTTAGAATGAAGGGCATTCCGCAAGATTCATTAAATAGAATTAAAGCGGGAAAAAACTGATTTTTCAGTCTCAAGACTTGAAAGAGGAGCAATGAAAAAAAACAGCCATTGAATCTTAAAACTCACTGCCGTCGGTAAGTCAATTTAACATTTCCTGGTCTTTGTTCAGTCCACAATTAATCAGAATCGGAAGCTCCTGTTGTAAAGAAAGATAAAACACAACAAAATCTGGTGAGATTTGCGAGAAATAAAGAGAGACGAAACACAGTAAAAATCTCTGTCACGAATAAAAGGAACCCACACTTGGAAGGTCTCGCTGCTCGTAACCTTGGCGACGATCAAGGTCATGGTGGCATGGCGTCTTAACTGAACCTCAACCGTTATGCACCTGTAGGCATTAACCAGTTGAAATACCTGTTGAGCTTTCGGAACGCCCTGACAAATCGTTCGGAGCTGCTATTAATTCTATAACGAGGATGGAATGTTTGATAATAAATATAAGCAGGTGGTTGTCTCTGAAGGGAAACGTGTCACCGTTTAATTTAAATGCCGCCTTATATGTAATGTTCGTAATTTCGGATGTTGGTCATGCATTTTAATACAGTCAATAAAAGATGTAAGGTACTAGAGAATTTTCGAAATTGCTCTGCTTTGATGGCATAAAAGAACACAACTACCATTATAGTTACTTTGAAGTTGAAATTTTAGTTGTGTACTGAAGATAAGAAGGTTTGAAACCAATTTATTTTAACCCTCCTGGCGGTAGTATCGACATTAGTAAAACTGACCAGATCTTGATGTACGAAATATCTCGTCATAAGTAAAATTCGTCAGATCCTGATAGACGAGATATCTCGTCTAAAGAACTTTTGGAGGGTTAATAGCTACAGTACCGAGGTCGAAGTTGTATTAAGGAAGATTCTTATCTATCTGTATATTTTACTAACGTTCGTGGCACAGAAATCGACATTATTTGTATATGAGTGAATGGCAACAAACGGATATTAAATCATAAAACTAACCGCTACTAATTTCGCCGATTCGTTTAAATTTGCTTGATTCGAGCAATGGAGCTATAAAATGCTGTTGAAAAATACTCGGGAACTAATGAAATTCATTAGCCGTCTGATAGAAGGCAATGAAGAATCTGGAAGATCGAAGTAAAAGAATGTGAGCTAATGAAAAGATAGGTTTAGATGTTAAAATATTCCAAATCTCCTTTCAAGTAAATGAATACAATTGAAGTGGACATGCAAAAGCTAATTGTGGTAACATGACAGGTATGAAACTTTTGCCAAGCAGTGTATCGGAATTAAGCACTAAACCTTGTAGGAAGTATACGAAATGCTGTTTTATATTTTGTGGACTAACTTTAATTCCATTTGGGAGTATGAAATGAGACCATATCAATGTTCATATCGATTATAAACGGATTTAGCCCTCCTGGTGGTTGTCTCGACGAGGTATCTTGTCGTTAGCAAAACTGACCAAATATTGATGGATGACGTGTCTCGTCCTTAGAAAAAACTGACCAGATTTTGATCTCATCATCCAAAGAATCTGAAGTACGTATATTGGTGTCGAGGTACCTCGTTATTAGAAAAATTCGTCAGATCTTGACGGACGAGAAATCTCTCCGAAACCACTTGGAGAGTTAAATAAAGCATGAAAATATGCAACGACACTGACATCAATTGGTACAAGTAGAAATTTCAGTCCAGATGCTATGCGCGGGTTTTATAGTTTATAGAAATTTGCTTAGAAGAAATTTTTATAGAAATATATGTCAAGACCTCGCCTCTCGTTTCGCCTTTCCCCATTCGTCTTAGAACACTCAATCATATTCGCATTCCGAGAGGGATCTTCTGATTGGTTGAAGTTCCATGCGTTCTCGTTACTATGTTCTGATTGGTTGGAGTTCCGTGCTTTCTGGTCGCGATGGAAACGCTCAAAGCAGAGCGGGAAAATAATTCATTCTAACTGGAGAACATGGAAATTTTCGGATGGCGCAAGACCTGTGTGGCTGATCGTGCATCTTAAGAACGGGAGACCTTAGTGGCTCCATATTAATCCTCTGTGGATAAAAATTGTTACTTCTTCTGAATATGGACTTCTGAACATCAATGTTAAATATTTTCGTAATAAATGTTCTGTTAGTAAAAAGTAGAACTCTTCCTGTCAATCAACTGTTCCTGTTCTATCCCACTTCTGACATATATTTGCTTATACTTAGAAGAAATTTGCTTTGTGAAAAGTGCTTCAGGGGTTAAAAAAATTATCATAGTTGACTGAGGACCTCTAAGCTGAGTAAGATACCTGTCATCTTAGAACGTGAGTAAGAAGCTTAATCATAAAACATGTTATCATATCTAAACACTTATGCTAATTGCGTTAAATGTCTTGTCCAAGGTCGACACACAATAAGCTGTGGAAATCGTCTGCTCTGCAAGGTCAGTGTTGCTGAGACCGCGAAGGGAGCGTTACGGGGATCCACCTACCTTTGTGATGCCACGTGATTTACTCTTCCCGCGGAAGATATTTTCGTCCTTTCCTTTCGTGCACAAATTGGCATCATTACCCTTCGCCATCGCATCTTCTTAATCCGATATCCTCGATTGCGTGCATCAAATGAAACGATGCTGCGATGCAATTTAGTACCACACAAAGACAAGAGAGCGCTGGATCGTTATCCGCTTAATCACTTAGTCCGTTCTTGCGTGCTTGTAATGGGACTCTTATACGCGGGCAATTAATGCGTTGCAATTATGTACGAAACAAGTCTAATGTTCTGTCTCGTTTCCGACCGATGTCGGTTTATGTCTTTGTTGTGAAAATGCGTGGTTTCGAATATCTTCATTAGATGTCTATATACATAACTCGGTCCAACCCAAGACCGTCGAGCACACCGGAGCTGGTGAACGTTAAATCTGTCGTGGCCTCGAATGTCCTCACGTTAGCGTGATGTGGAAGTTTGGAGAGTGGGGTTCCGGCTCGGGTGTAGACCTCGTCACCTGACCGTGGTTCGAAATTACTTAATGCTGTCATCGGATCCTTCACTTCGGGATTGATCCCGGACCGTCGCCAATAGCCCATTGTGTTGCTCCAGTGAGACGTTAATTAACTGCCTAACTAGCCAACCCAATCTATATAAATAAAAATTGAGTGCTTGTTTGCACATTGAATATCTTCGACCCATTTCATGTTTCCTATCCGTTTTGGGTCCTTCTAATGCAAAATCCGTCTCTTGCGCGTCTGTCTGTATGTATGTGAGTGACCGTACTACGTCTAAACGGTTGAATATCTTTCTAAGAAACTCTGCATGCTGTGAGTACTTACATTCATTTAGTGACTGAACCTGGTTGCGTTAGTCTGTCTGTCCGTCTTCCCGTTCTATGTCCAATTTTGTGTTTGTACACGTATCACATAAAATTTATTCAATATTAGACAAATAGCGTTCATTGAAAATAGTCGTTGTAGTATCGAAATCGAGAAAATCGAATATAGAATTGTAGGAATCTTTTCCACCATTGAAAAAATGTTTGAAGTGTTTTAGAAAGAACATTTGGAAAAAAAAGCTGCCGTAATTGGTTTGGAACTAAAAATCTAAAAATCTTTAAGATTTTTAGGAATCTTTAAAAATCTAAAACTAAAAATTCAGATTTGCAAAATGTGGAACTTTATTTTGGAGAAACCTTTCCCCACTTTTAAGGAGGTAAAAAGGGATAAAATTGTACTTCACGAAATAACGAGAAATATTTTTTTGCGTGGCTCTAAAAATGCCTCATTTGTATAAGAGGCATTTGCAGTCAAGCTAATTGTAGGTGGCGGTTGTATTTCTGGACTAGATAAACACACCTATCGGTTGAAAGAATTCATGGATTCTTTCAACCTTTGGAAATATATTGGTTATTTCTCCTTAGGATAGAAACCTTTGGAAAGATCGTGTATTGCTTATTTCGTTAGGAAAGAATCCTTTGGAAAGATTGTGTATTGCTTATTTCCTTAGGATAGAATCCTTTGGAAAGATTGAGTATTGATTATTTCCTTAGGATAGAAACATTTGGAAAGATTGTATTGTTTATTTCCTTAGGATAGAATCCTTTGGAAAGATTGTATTGTTTATTTCCTTAGGATAGAATCCTTTGGAAAGATTGTGTATATTGCTTATTTCCTTAGAATAGAATCCTTTGGAAAGATTGTGTATTGCTTATTTCCTTAGAATAGAATCCTTTGGAAAGATTGTATTGTTTATTTCCTTAGGATAGAATCCTTTGGAAAGATTGTGTATATTGCTTATTTCCTTAGAATAGAATCCTTTGGATAGATTGTCTATTGCTTATTTCCTTAGAATAGAATCCTTTGGAAAGATTGTATTGTTTATTTCCTTAGGATAGAATCCTTTGGAAAGATTGTGTATATTGCTTATTTCCTTAGAATAGAATCCTTTGGAAAGATTGTATTGCTTATTTCCTTAGAATAGAATCCTGTGGAATGACTATATTGTGGTAGTTGAATTAACGTCGCACTGGAGCAACATAACGGGCTATTGGCGATTGTCCCGGATCAATCCGGAAGAGAAAAGATCCGAGGACAACACCTCGTAATTTTGAACTACGGTCCGATGACGAGGCAACACCTGAGCTGGCACCCCACTCTCCAAACGTCCACACCATGCCAACGTGAGGATGTTTGAAGCCACGACTGATTTAACGTACCCCTTTGTACACGACGGTGTTTAGTTGGATTCGAACTCGCAACCCTCCGGTTGCTAATCCGTTACTCGTCCAACCGGGCTGCCGCGTTCCAGTTATGCAGGGAAGACTGAATAACGGATGTATGAGTTTGAACCCCCTAACGAATGAACGATGCAAAATAAGGTAACAAGATGCACACTTTCTGAGAAACACAAATAAGCTTCTCACAATCCAAATTATCGGTACATTCGACTCGAACAAGGTTTCGTCCTTTAGCCGTCAAGAGCCGAATAAATTACGAATTCCCTTCCAATCCTCGTTCGCTCGAAGGCGTCTCGTCGTTCGAAATTAGCGAAACCAGGAACAAATGTCCTGATTGGTGCAGGGAGGGTGCCCCGAGTAAGACTTTTCCCATGCCTGCGGCTCAATAGTCACGCTCTGCAAGTCATTGAAGGGGAAAAAAGTGGGTTAATTTTCAACGCGTTTCCTACGTTTTATGGAGTTAGTTGCCCAACAATTGTTCAAAGGCCGCTGCAGCGAAACCGCAGCGAAGTCGACAGTTTCTCTGACGCTTTCCATTTCAATATTACCCGAGAACGCTTTAACAGTCCTGGAATTGAGGTACTTTCGTTTTCGTAGTACCCTGGGATCCGGGAAATGACAGGGTAGTCGTGCTTTCTCTCCTCCTAAATGATCGGAATGGAGTTTTAGTGTGTTACTAGCAGTTACACACTAAGTTACGTTGCTCGGATGGAATTGGTTAAACGTAGATTGAAAAAGCGATTGGAATGATCACTTTTCTCTTCACATGAAACTGTTATAACCTTCTGAGGGGTCAGCACGCATAATTCCGCAGCCAAAGTCCAGTTGGAGGAGCAACGAATTAGCAACCTGAGGGTTGCGAGTTCGAAATTAGGTCCAGCCGAAGACCATCGTGTCCATCGTTATATCAGTTGTGGCCTCAAACGGTGTGGAAGTTTAGAGAGTGGGGTGCCAGCTCAGGTGTTGCCTCGTCATCTGACCGTGGTACGAAATTACGCGGTGTTGTCCTCGGGGGTTGATCCCGGACCATCGCCAATTGCCCGTTGTGTTGCTCAGTGCGACGTTGATTAAAATACCTACCTCCATGTTTGACCAGTTTTGAGCTTCTTGACCAAAATAATATTTCCGATGATCTTTCAACCCATAGATGTGGTTATTTAGTCGTTATGTGTTGTGGAATGCAGCTATACCACATAACCCGGACGTTTTGTGTCCCGCGGAGGATTGAAGGGTTTATATCCTTGCTAAGGAATCCTCCAACAAAATTTCAACTAAGATATTTCCTTGGTTATTAATTCTTTTAGGGATTCGCTCGCATATATCCGTTCTGCAACCTGCAGTCTTCACTGCATGACTCCTAACTAGTTTTGAACTTCTTGATCAATAAAATATTTCCTTTGATTGTTTTAACCAATAGATATGGTTATTTATTCCTTTTGTTATTTGGTCATTAAATGTGATGTAGCGTAAAATCAATACTACTTAGAAATCTCGTAATGTCAGAGGGTTAAATATCAGGATCATAATGAGTATGCTTCTTTATCTTGGAAGCACTTCATTTTAACCCTCCTGGTGGTTGTCTCAACGAGGTATCTCGTCATTCAAGATCGGGTAGCAAAACTGACCAGATCTCGATCGTATAAAAAAATCGGTGATATCTTGATGACGCGATATCTCGTCATTAGCAAAATAGATCGGATATATATTGACGGGCTAGATATCGCGTCAAAACCACTTGGACGATTCAAGGCAAATTAAAAATTACTAGCAGACTAGTCAAAAAATGTGTTTTAGGGATAAAATTAATAGTTATTTCTCGAAAATCTTGTGGTGCTCAGAAGATTTTCATTACTTTAGTATAGAAACCTGTGTGGAAAAATATCATCATTGAATATGGCAATTGACCATTTTATATTTTTTTATAAATTCCACTTGAAAATATAGGACGGTTTTAGTATGTGAATGTGACAAGGATATACAGTATGTAAATAGATATAGAATGGAATAAAACTCATTTTAGAAAAAATATTTCTCAAACGGTTTTCAATTTGATATGA
This sequence comes from Meta bourneti, assembly GCA_933210815.1. Classification (NCBI taxonomy): domain Eukaryota; kingdom Metazoa; phylum Arthropoda; class Arachnida; order Araneae; family Tetragnathidae; genus Meta; species Meta bourneti. The sequence goes on from OW119929.1 coordinate 89,807,624, forward strand.
ATTATATACATTAAACCGTTTTCAGAATTATTAAAATTTTGTGTTAATAATTCGATATTTAAAATTATATAACAAGAAATTATGACTTATTCTCCATATATAAATTGTATCTTACCCATGTACCCCATACAATTTATTAAAAACACACTTCTAGTCTTTTCGTAAACGTATTTCAAATGAAAATTTTGAACTGGGAAAATTTAGAGGTAAAGTTGGGTACTTGAGTGAAAAATTCCAATAGAACAAAGAAAGTCAAATATGTTCCTTAATACCAAATACTGGGTCACACATGCAGTTATGAAAATTTCAAATCCCGTCTGATTCAAGTATCTGCGACCCAGACATATCTTATAATAAAATAGAGAATGAAAGCAATTTTATGCAAACACTTCTACAATTGTTCCGCCGGCAATTTTGTTTTGATTGTTCTTTGGCTCCGATATTCAAACAAGCCATAACCATTTGCATCTCCTTGACAGCGTCTAGTGTTTTCCAAATATGTGCGGTAATTTTCACATTCTGTCTTTGTGTACCTAACGAAATCACGATTCGAGACACAGCAAACAATGACTATGTCATTTTCAAATTATAATTTCCATAATAACAAAAAGAACGGTTCTTCCCCACAGTATTCTGACAAAAATGAAAACTCCGAACAATATATCGAACTACCTCCAGGGACAATTCTAGAATAATTCACTCTCTAGACGAACAGAAAACGAGAATAGGAAATAATTTCTTTAGATCAATAAAGCCAACGAAGTTTCTGTGTCTATTGATGGTTATCGCCATTTTTTAAAAATACATTGATTCGATCTTGTTGGTTTGTGTTTCCCATTCGCGTAATGTTTAAAAATTTTAAAAAGTCGAAGGAGTTTTAATTCTAGGATTTAAAAGTTAGCTTATTTTGGTTTTATGGTACAATATCCAAAGATGAATAAGCTGCATCAAAAACAAGACAATAAAATTCAATAGAATAGATTTAAAGGCCATTCAGAATAACAACCAGGCGAACATTAAAAGGGAAAATGCAAAGAAGGAAAACAAATGAGTTATGTAAAATTCAAGTATGGAGGCTAAAATTTTAATCACAAGAAAATGTAAAAGCTTATGATTAAATGGGAATTAAGATGGGAGTGTACCCATCTCAGATATTAAAACTTCATGAAATACAATTTAAAAGTTGATCAATTATAAACGGTAAAAAATCTGAATGATGAAGGAAGGTTAAAAGTAATTCAGGGGTTGATCCGATAAAATTGGTGAAGTATTAAAAAATAGATGGCAAAAAGGTTTAAGACTCGAACAAGAGGTGAAAAAAATGGCTTATTGTAAAAGGATGTTGCCAATGATAGCACGATGGCGCCGTTTTAATGTCTGTACGTGCCTCTCGAATGGCCGATGCGAAGACGAGTAATAAGGACATCAAGCCGTCTGGATGGTAACGATTTTAGGAGTGAAATGGATTGGAGAGTTTGTTATTTGTCTAAGATTTAAAAGGAGTGAAAAGGTTAAAGCAATTTCATAAATGGCATTGATGGTTATCACCATCTTGGAATCGCCATTTTTTTCAAAATACATTCCAGTCTCTTTTTAGTTTGTGATTCCCATTCATGTAATGTTTAGAGTTCGACGATATTTTAATTTTAGGATATAAAAGAGTGGAATGGGTAAATTGCTGCATTCCGACAAAAATAAAAACTTCGAACAATATATTGAAGTCCCGCGCAAGAACAATTCTGGAATAATTCGCTCTCTGGCCAAACAGGGATCAAGGATATAAAATAATTTCAATAGATCAATAAAGTCAACGAAGTTGCTGTATCTACAATTACGTAATTGATGGTTGTCGCCATTTTTAAATCGCCATTTTTTTTTTCAAAATGCATTCCACTCAATCTTTTTAGTTTGTGATTCCCATTCATATAATGTTTAGAGAATTCGAATAAATTTGGATTTTAGTCGGTATAAAAGAGTGGAATGTATAAATCGCCGTATTCCGACAAAAATAAAAACCTCGAACAATATATTAACTCCTCCAAGAACAATTCTAGAAGAATTCGCTCTCTGGCCGAACAGGAAACAAGAATAAGAAATAATTTCCTTTCGCTGGTTCGAGTTATAACATTCCCTTTCTGGTTCCGGACATTTCACCGGCCACGCTTGCCTTCTGACAACAACAAAGCATTTTATGTCCGAGTCCATATAAGTCATTCATGCAGAAATCCGCCGACTACCGTGAGAGCCATTTCCTTAGGCCGCGACGAGGAAAGGTCATATTCAAGACTTGTCCGATCGTAACAGAGGAAACGTGGTGATTGAAACTAGATGGAAATTGATCTTTCTGGAAGCTATCTGGGTTGGGAGAGAATGGTTTTCTTGGTTTATTTCTAGCATGGAGGAATTGTCTGGTCAGTGAAGTTTGCTCTGATGGTTATCGCCATTTTGGGATCGCCATTTTTTTTAAATACGTTCCACTCGATTATATGATATTCTTTTTAGTATTTGATTCCTATTCGTGTTACGTTTAGAGAATTTAAAAAAAGTCGATGGAATCTTAATTTTATGAATCGCTATTTTTTTCTTTAAAATAAGTTCCACTCTGTAAAAAAATATTCTTTTAGTGTTTGATTCTCTTTCGTGTAATGTTCAGAGAATTTCAAAAAAGTAGATGGAATTTTAATTTTAGGAATCGCCAATTTTTTCTTTCAAAATATGTTCCACTCGATTATATAATGTTCTATTTGGTTTTTGATTTCCTTTCGTGTAATGTTTAGAGAATTGTAAATTAGTCGATGGAATTTTAGTTTTAGGATTTAAGAGTTGAGAAGGCATTTAGGTAGGTTGATGGCGTCCTAGTTTTTTAAAGGTGGCAGTGGATAGGTGCTGCTGTCTACGGAGACCCTTACAAGGAGTCTCAGCTTGGTTTATATTTTATAGAATACTAGCTTTACCGAGAGTTTTTGCTGCTTGCAGAACAACCAAGTCGCACCTGTGTTTTCTCCTCAATTTCGTTGTGTCGTCTAACAACTTTTATAACTTCGTCCCGCATCACCATATTTGTATTCTTTCCTCTTCCGATTTTTCGGCTCGTGACAAGTTTTGTTGTTTGGTGTTGATTCAAGTTTAATTCAAAATTGGTATTTTCTTTCGTATTGTTCTATATTAAATGTTACTTCTATGGTTGATGGAACGACGTATGAAAATAGTTCAGTTGATGTAGAAATTCCAGACAATAAAAATTGCACATTTCATGCCGCTAGAGTTTAGCGTTCTATAGTTTTTGCTGTTTCTGATACACAGATTTTTGCTTTATATCTATGATATGCTATCATGATGAAATATAATGATGACTGAGAACTCCTGAATTGACTTTAAGTACATTTATTAGGACTTTAAATTTTCACGTACTAGCTTAATTCCGGAAGTTGCAATACTGATGTTGAAAAACTAGGAGTTAGGTACTGGTAAAAGGCCATTTACTCGAAACGATGCCTATGTAATCATGTAACTGTAAAGATTTACTGTACAAGTTTTATTTCTAATGTAAAGTAATTCAACTTTTTCAAAACACCCGTGAAACCTTCAAAATGTTTGATTTGTCATCCTCAGTGGTTTGATGGGCTGCGGTAGCCCGATTGGAAGAGTAGCGGATAAGTAACCGAAGGTTGCGAGTTCGAAACTGGATCCAACCAAAACCGTCGTATGCGTGGTGGATGGCGAACGCTAAATCTGTCGTGACCTCAAATGACCTCACGTTGGCGTAATGTAGAAGTTTAGAGAGTGGGGTGCCAGTTCAGGGGTTGACCTCGTCATCTGACCATTATTCAAAATTATGAGGTGTCTTCGGATTTTTCCCATTGGGATTGATCCCGGACCGTCGCCAATCACCCGTTATGTTGCTCCAGTGCGACGTTAATTAACTACCTACCTAAAGTAAATTGATTCAAATCTAACGATAAAGGTATGGTTGTGATATATGTATTCCGTTTATATTGTCTTTATAAACAGCTGCACGCATTAGTTAATATTTGAAACTATTTTCAGCGAAACGAAAATGAATCGGACAAAAATTTTTTTTGGTTAGTGATGTGAGTATTCGAATACAAAAGTACTCGCGTACTCGATACTTAAAAGTATTCGTTGTATTCGATTCTTTTCCTAAGTATTCGGATGCCAAAGTACTCGGATACAAAAGTATTCGGATACAAGAGTTTCAGATTAAAAAGTACTTACCCTGTGTATTCAAATACCAAAGTATCGATTCTTACTATCGATTAATCGTTTTTCTATATGTATTCGATTACTTACTCGATACTTGAAAGAGCTCGAATACCATGTATTCGATTCTCAAAAGTACTCGATTCTGCCCATCACTACTTTTAATAAAAGACGTCAAATTTAAAAGAATTCAGAATTCAACAACCAGAACAAAATTCCTCAGTGAGAAATGCAGAAATGAAATCCTATATCCGGGCAAATCAGAAAATCAGAATTCATTTCACTGCATCTACAAATCGAGAAACAACCAAAAAGAAACAATCATTCTTGCATGCATCCTTTTCCTGTTGATAAGGGCCGAATTTGAATTGGAAGTCGATTTGTCAGATTTTTCCATTTCGATTTTTTTGCATTCAATGGCGATAAAAAAACAGGCCCAAAAGTGCCATCCATTTACTTTCGGAGGAAGAAAATTATTTTGGAAATCGGATAACGTTCCACTTTCTTAAAACAAAACCTTTCTACTTGGGCAGTTCGTGTTTTTTCAAAAGTAGTTCCCTTGGAACGCTTGAGTTGGCGGAGCAATGATCTGAAGGAAATTTTCATTTACAATTCCACACTTCGAATTACGCTTGTCCATTTTGATCGTTCAATAGCTGGTAATGTTCTTGACGACAAGCAAATTCTAAATAAGAATCGATCACAGATTGAAATTTGTGTGGAATTCTATCTGTAATTTCAAGCACCTAATTCTAACAACGTGTAAGATAATATTGGTAATTTTGTTTCTATATTTGAGTATGATTGATTTGAATTATTTCGTCTAAGTTTACCTTTTCTTTATAACTGCCAGAAAGATAGTAATTTTGTCTGAAATTTCGAGGTCCTGTAGGGATTATAGTCTTTTTTCGAATTCAAACCGTTTAAATTACTTGTTTGTACTCTATACCGATTGAAATTATTGTTTCAATTGATTGAAAGCTTTGTCGACCATTGAGACAGATGTATGTCTTTCGATTGTCATAGGGACCGCGGTAGCCCGGTTGGGAGAGTAACGGATTAGCAACCGGAGTGTTGCGAGTTGGAATCCAAAGACCGTCGTGTACAAAGCGGGCCAGTGCATGTTCAATTTGTCGTGGCATCAAATGTCATCACGTTGGCGTGGTGTGGAAGTTTGGAGAGTGGGGTGCCAGCTCAGGTGTGACCTCGTCATCTGACCGTGATTCAAAATTACGTGGTGTTATAATCTTTTCCTTTGGGGGTTGATCCCGGACCGTCACCAATGACCCGTTGTGTTGCTCCAGTGCGACGTTAATTAAAACACCTACCTACCTAGCTACATTTTATAAAATGCATAAAAAGGACCTGAAATTTCAATCCGACATTTAGCTCGGGTTCTTACAAGATAAAAAAGACCGATTTACATTTCCAATGAAATTTTTCATTTGATTTAATTTAAATCATGCACAGCCATCACAAAGTTTGCCTCTGAAAAATTTTTTTCATTAATCAACATCTGAAATGAATTAATTTATTTACTGATATATTTTTTAATTATATGTAAAAATAAACAAATAGGGGGGTATTTCAATTAACGTCACACTGGAGCAACACAACGGGCTATTGGTGACGGTCCGGAATCATTCCCAAAGGGAAAGATCCGAGGACAACACCACGTAATTTTGAACCACGGTCAGATGACGATAAACAAATAGGAAAACATAAAAATGCACCGATAATTAGAAATAATTCATTTTTAAAACCACGGCCACCTAAACTTAACAGGGGCCGCGGTGGCCCGGTTGGAAGAGTAACGGACTAGCAACCGAAGGGTTGCGAGTTCGAATCCAGCCAAAAAGACCGTCGTGTACAAAAGGGGCTGGTGCACGTTAAATCTGTCGTGGCCTCAAATGTCCTCACGTTGGCGTGGTGTGGAAGTTTGGAGAGTGGGGTGCCAGCTCAGGTGTTGCCTCGTCATCTGACCGTGGTTCAAAATTACGTGGTGTTGTCCTCGGATCTTTCCCTTTGTGATTGATCCCGGACCGTCACCAATAGCCCGTTGTGTTGCTCCAGTTTGACGTTAATTGAAATACCCCATCACAAAGTTTGCCTCTGAAAATTTTTCTCATTAATCATCATCTGAAATGAATTAATTTATTTACTGATATATTTCTTAATGATATGGTAAAAATAAACAAATAGGAAAACATAAAAATGCACCCATAATTAGAAATAATTCATTTTAAAACCACGGCCACCTAAACTTAACTCGGAGGAATGTTGAACGGTCGCGGTAGCCCGGTTGGAAGAGTAACGAGTCCAACCAAAGACCGCCGTGTACAAAATTTTCTCATTAATCAACATCTGAAATGAATTAATTTATAAACTGATACATTTCTTAATATGTAAAAATTATCACAAATAGTTAAATCTGTCAGCACCTCAAATGTCCTCACGTTGGCGTGGTGTGAAAGTTTGGAAAATGGGGGTCCAGCTCAGGTGTGACCTCGTCATCTGACCGTGGTTCAGAATTACTTGGTGTTGTCCTGGGATATTTTATTTCCTGTTGCACCTTCAGCACCCAAGAACGAGGAAATTGAATGTGTCCCAACGTCTGATGGATTTAATCTGACGGAATGGTTCGCTTAGCATCACAAGCGAGGAAGCACCGTGCCAGTCGACGCTTTTGTCTCATTTCATTGGCACTGAGTGAATGAAAGTGACGAAATGCGTAATACGTTATTGATTGAGCTGGGCCCCTCAAGGCCAACTGCATATTTTCATAACTTGCTTGAAGAAAAGAGAACGATTTTCCGAGTTCTGTTTTAATTACAAGGTTCGGGCTTAAGAAAGTACCGTCTTGTGATGTCCCAAAACGTAAAAATGTATCAATGCTGGCTGCCTTAACCTTATCTATGGCATTACTTTCCTGCTTCTCGTTTTGAGAAGATATTAGGTATTTTTAATTAACGTCACACTGGAGCAACACAATGGGCCATTGGTGGCGGTCCGGGATCAATCCCTAATGGTGGAAAAGTTAAAAATATGTATTTTCAAATGCCTAACGAAATTGTAAAATCTGAATGCTAAAATTTTCAAAAACCATAACACTACCGAAATCGTTCTGAGCCTCGGTGGCCCGGTTGGAAGAGTAACGGATTAACAACCGGAGGGTTGCGAGTTCGAATCCAGCCAAAAAGACCGTCGTGTACAAAGGGGGCTGGTGCGCGTTAAATCCGTCGTGGCCTCAAATGTCCTCACGTTGGCTTGGTGTGGAAGTTTGGAGAGTGGGGTGCCCGCTTAGGTGTTGCGTATTCATCTGACCGTGATTCAAAATTACGTGGTTCATTCAGGTTTTACAATTTCGTTAGGCATTTGAAAATACATTTTTTCATTTATATCGTCATCTGACCGTGGTTCAAAATTACGTGGTGTTGTCATCGAATCTTTCCCTTTGGGATGGATCCCGGACCGTCACCAATAGACCGTTGTGTAGCTCCAGTGTGACGGTAATTAAAACACCTACCTACTATACCTACCGAAATTGTTCTCACCATTTTACGAAATTGTGTAATACTTCAGTCATTCAACTCGAAAACTCTGAATATAAAAATACGTGTATTTGGTAATGGTAATTGATTAACGTCGCACTAGAGCAACACAACGGGCTATTGGTGACAGTCCGGGATCAAACCCAAAGGGAAAGATCGAGGACAACACCACGTAATTTTGAACCACGGTCAGATGACGATATATATAAAAAATGGAAAAGTTAAAAATTGTATTTTCAAATGCCTAACGAAATTGTAAAATCTGAATGCTAAAATTTTTCAAAAACGATAAATTACCGAAAACGTTCTCACCGTTTCACTTGGCGTGGTGTGGAAGTTTGGAGAGTGGGGTGCCAGCTCAGGTGTTGCCTCGTCATCTGACCGTGGTTCAAATTACGTGGTGTTGTCCTCGGATCTTTCCCTTTGGGAGTGATCCCGGACCGTCACCAATAGCCCATTGTGTTGCTCCAGTGCGACGTTAATTGAAATTCCCCCCCCCTCACCGTTTCACGAAATTGTGATACTTTAAAGGCATTCAACTCGAAAGCTCTGAATATAGAAAATACGTATATTTGGTGCATGCCAGAAAATAAAAGATAGACTCGACTCTAAAATTGATTGGTTCCAGAGAACCGGCAGAATTCTAAAGTACTATATTTTCGCACTGCATGTTTCTTGCTGTAGTGAGTGGATGGATCAGATCGATCCCTCCGAGGAAATGAATCTTGGTGAAATTTGTTAGATTCGCTCTCCGCAAAGTGTACACGTCGTACATTTCATGATGACAAAATATCTCCCACGAAATAGAAAACCTAAACACTGCCTTTTCTCTTTTCCGATCTTCTATTTTAATTTCCGATCCTTGAGATTAGGAGGAAACCATGGCGCCTCCTATATATATAAACGCCATTTCTTTTTTTTTTCTTTACTCGAGCATTCAGTTGTTGAAAAATTGCGATAGATGTTTTTTTGGAGGGATCTCATGCGTTGGATGATAATAGTCTCGAACAGAGAACAGAAGCTGCTGTCAGGTAAAGGATGCCTTTTTGCGATTGATCATTATATTTTTAAAGTACTGTGTTTTGTTTTTACGAAATGGGAAACGTTCTGTGATAAGACGTTGGAACGGAATTTTAATGTAAGGTGAGGTGAGGTAAGTGGGAACCCAAACCTTCAAGAAGTTCATGTTATTGGGTTGATGCAAAAGTTCGGCCCGGTTTTTTTTGACAAAAATTGAAGAAAAATTTTATATACTATTAAAAATCACATTTAATCAATATAGTATGTGCCGTTCTGTTCGATGACGTTTCTCCGATTCTCCGTTAGCTGTATGATCCCGCATTCTTAGAAGCTACGAGGTTTCTGGCTAAAGAACTGATCCAGGTGACGAAACTTTCTGAACCACTTGCGGCACGTGGAATCATCAACGACACCCCTCACCCTACACCAGGGGTGTCAAACTCAATTAGAACACAGGGCCATTTAATGCAACTGGTAAGATTCACGCGGGCCACATCACATTTACATATTTTCTTAAAATTATATTTTGAAGTGAGGATTCAGGGAATATGGATAGGATAATTAAAACACATTATGTAATTAAGTGAATTTAGGGTAATAATTTATAATATTGCTACATAATTGCTTTTATTTAAACATTTATTTAATTTAATGTATTTATAAAACTAAAATTAATTTTTTTTACCGGAAACTTGCGCCAGCGCTTTCCTCCTACCAGTTTTCCAGTATCTGGATTCAAAGACTGAGAGCTGACAATCTTCATTGTGGCAGATAGATGTTTATCAGTTAATCTTGATCTGTAGGCCGTTTTATTTAATTTCATGGACGAAAATAGTTGCTCACACATTTTTAACATGACGAAATTGTATGCATGGTATTGCCTCGATCTCCACCATTTTCTTCATTACATATTGTCCTGTTTTCATTTTATTTCAGAGCATCGTGGGCCACAAAAAAATTACCTCGGGGGCCGCCAGTTTGATACCCCTGCCCTACACAATACATGTATTCTTTTGCGTCTTCTTGCCTCTTTGGAAATAAAAAAGCACATTATGTCGAAAATGTTCCTTAATTTCTACCATTTTTAATGCTTTACAAAATTTCAAAAACAATTTTTTTCCCAAATACTCGCTGAAATTCCTTCTTTCAAACAACATCGAAACTTCACACGTGTGAAGAAGATGACACTTCGGTTTTGCGATTCAATGCCATCTTGCGCCAAAAACGAGATGAACCTCTGCATCAACCCAATAAATTAATTACTGTTCTATCCCAGCAACCATTAAAAATTTCTTTTTTTTTACCACACACTCGCAGACCCTTTACTTAGTACACTAGTAGTAGGTAGTTGAATTTACGTTGCACCGGAGCAACACAATGGGCTGTAAAACACAATAGTCCCTATCGCTTTCCCACAATTACACGTGGTCTGTAAAGGCTTAATTAAAAAAGTGAGTTGTGGCAACACTTTTCCAGAACAACAATATTTAATAATAATTAGCTTTTTATTTTTGTGATTTACTTCTGTAACTATGATAAGCGTTTTTTGCTCTACCGAAAAGGCCATTGACTGTCTTTTGTAAGTTTTTAATCTTTATTAGTCGTTGGTTTGAAGGTTTTTCACTTTTTTTCTAGTTCTACTAATATGTTCGTTAATTAAATAATCCTAACTATACACGAATTTACTTGTTTTGTTTACTAATATTCGCTTAAACTTACCATTGATATAAAGAATGCTTTCCATGCGATCGTAGTGCATGATTGTGGTATGCATTGCCCCATATGATGGGGCAATGCATACCACAATCTGCAATCAATGAAGAAACAGTCCGCAGTATGTTCTTGCCCCATCATATGGGGCAAGAACATACTGCGACTGTTTTCTTCATTGTAATATGATTTTATTGTAAGTGAAGCAAGAGCGGATTCTTTCCTTTTTCTCTTCTTTGCTTTGGTGGGTATTACGTAGGTATTTTAATTAATGTCGCACTGGAGCAACACAACGGGATATTGGCTACGGTCCGGGATCAAACACCGAAGGGAAAGATGAGCTGGAACCCCACTTTCCAAACTTCCACACCACTCCAACGTGAGGACATTTGAGGCCACGACAGATTTAACGTGCATCAGCCCCTTATTGTAAACGACGGTCTTTGGTTGGATTCGAACTCACAGTTCTTTGGTTTGGACAATTTGCCTGTCTAAATTCGAAGCGCTATAGCGGTAAAACTAATCTAAAGGCATTTCCACAAGATGCCCCTTACTTTAACCAGACGCTTTTTTCTTCAGTTGACTCAACCACCCCCCACGTTAATATGCACTTGCCCCATCTCACCCTATTCAAAAAGAACAGATTTATCGGATTAGATTTGATAAAATAATCGATGCTATCAATAACTTTTTGGAGGTATTTATCCCAGATTACATTTTCCAGAATAGTTGAAAATTTCATTTTACCATAACAGCTCTCGGAATGTGTTGTCTAAGCAATCGAAAGTCACCAGTTCAATTAAGCTTCTTATCAGTGCGTTACATACCTTTTAACGACGATTATTCAACCCCAAAGGCAACATACTTCTAATAAGCTTATGCAAACTAATGCAAATTAGTGTCTGGCACAGTGTGTTTTTTTCCGGTCCTTGCTGCAACAAATCAATACCTTTTTCAGAAAGTTGGGATTGTGTTGTGACACTGATAATTCTCAAATGTGTGAGCCAACAATACATGTTTTCCCACATTCATAACAGTAATTTATCATGACACAGAGTATTTTCAATTCGATATCAGTATGATATCGAATTGGATTGGGTTTTATGGAGCAAGATCCATATTTGTCCACGAATCCAACCAGACTGTCGTGTACAAAGGGGCCTGATGCACGTTGGGGCATCAAATGTCAACAAAATGGCGTGGTGTGGAGGCTTGGAGAGTGGGGTGCCAACTGAGGTGTCCGACTAGTCATCTGAACGTGGATCAAAATTACGTGGTGTTGTCCTCGGATCTTTCTCTTCGGGTTTGATCCCGGACCGTCGCAAATAGTCCGTTGTGTTGCTCCCAGTGACGTTAAGTAAAGTACCTACCTTCCATATTTATCCAAGATGTACCTAACAACGTCATGTAAATTAACATACACATAAGGAAGCTTTGCTGATATACAAGAGAGAGAGAGAGAGAAAAGAAATACACCGAGGGAGGATTCGAACCTAAGCCGCTTATAGAAGAGTATAGGAACGCATGAGTATAGGGACTTGTTCTAGAGTTAATAATAAAACTAGCATTCGACTGCTCTAAGAAAGATAACGGTTTCAACAAAATTTGAATTTATTGACTGAAATGAATGAATGGATTGAAAGGTAGGTATTTTAATTAACGTCGCACAGGAGAAACACAACAGGCGTATTGGCGACGGTCCTGGATCAAACCCGAAGCTAATGATCCGAGGACAACACCACGTAAGTTTGAACTACGGTCAGATGACGAGGTCACACCTGAGCTGGCACCCAACTCTCCAAACTTCCACACCACGCCAACGTGAGGACATTTCAGGCCACGACAGATTTAACAGCCCCTTTGTACACGACGGTCTTTGGTTGGATTCGAACTCGCAACCCTCTCCGGTTGCCAGTCCGTTACTCTTCCAACTGGGCTATCCCGAATAAATAGATTAAAAGGTAGGTATTTTAATTAGCGTCACACTGGGGGGGGGGAATTTCAATTAACGTCACACTGGAGCAACACGACGGACTATTATATAGATTAAAAGAAAAAGTATATTTGGTAGAGACTAGGGCAAATTTTTTTATCAAATAATCTGCTCTATGACAAGGGGTGGGGGGTATTTCAATTAACGTCACACTGGAGCAACACAACGGGCTATTGGTGACGGTCCGGGATCAATCCCAAAGGGAAAGATCCGAGGACAACACCACGTAATTTTGAACCACGGTCAGATGACGAGGCAACACCTGAGCTGGCACCCCACTCTCCAAACGTCCACACCACGCCAACGTGAGCTCTATGACAAGAAAATGAATTGTCTATATCCCATGGTATTATTGCGGTAGATTTATTCTTTATGAACTCTTAGGAGAGAATGGATGAGTGAGTTTGTTACCCTCAAGAAAATTATCCGTAATTCATTATCATCTTTGGCATATTCTTTGCAAAACCCTCCTTTGTCTACTCTAATGGGGCATTTCCTCCATCCATTTTAATTCCCCATAGACGCCCTTATCGAATCCTCATCTTCCAACGGCAGGACTTCTTTAGAACTCCAGGCGAAAATTGAGTTTGATCCTGCATTCACTCAGAGGTCCCGCTTTTTGAGAATAAAGGGCGTGAAAAATAGAGCCGCTTTTTATTTTCTCCTTTTTTGTGCCCGGGCCCCGCTATTTGTGCCAAGGTGTGGTGTCAGCCGGCGATGACGTATAAAAGCGTAAATCTGCCGATTATTCCGTCGTTGATCGATGAGAAACTTCTATCTTCCAATTACCCAAGCCTACGCTCATCCAGGACACTCTTTTCCTCGTCCGGGATTCTGTCCTGTCCACCCTCTGCGCATGCGCCGACTCTTATCGACGTCCGTTCGGGCTGCTGTGGGGTCAGGTCTGATTTTGAAGGCACCCCCCCCCCCAATGTAACAAGAAACTTCCCGGGAATTCCTTTCAGTGTCTCTAGGAGGGCGTTTCGAATATCGATAAATATTTCGAGGATCCCATCGTTTTGGAGGGGAACATTTCGATTGCGATGTTCGATAGTTGTTTCAAAGATGAATCCGGTTTGATCCTGGAAGTACGAGGCTTTAAGAAGTGAGCGTCGATATCAAGTTTGGAAACTATTTGTTTCGGGAGTTTCATATTCCCTAAAAGAAGTTAGCGGCAAAGGGAAAAAAAGAGACGTGGTGAAAAGGGGACTGTAAAGCCTCGCTGGTGAAGTCTAACGTGTGATGGCGGCTTGTACGGCTACACGGTCACTTTGTAAATTTCCAGAAGAGTCGAGTCCAGTTTCTGGAACGAACTCGCGAACGGTCGATTCCAGCGTTTCGTTTTTTGGGGGTGCTCGCGGACTGCAGTGTTTGGAATGTACTCGCGAACAGTTGAATCCCACGCTTGGAGGATGCTTGCGAAGAGTCGAGTTCAGAGTTTGGAGAGTGATCGCGAACAGTCGGGTTCAGAGTTTGGAGAGTGGTCGCGAACAGTCGGGTTCAGAGTTTGGAGAGTGGTCGCGAACAGTCGGGTTCAGAGTTTGGAGAGTGGTCGCGAACAGTCGGGTTCAGAGTTTGGAGAGTGGTCGCGAACAGTCGGGTTCAGAGTTTGGAGAGTGGTCGCGAACAGTCGGGTTCAGAGTTTGGAGAGTGGTCGCGAACAGTCGGGTTCAGAGTTTGGAGAGTGGTCGCGAACAGTCGGGTTCAGAGTTTGGAGAGTGGTCGCGAACAGTCGGGTTCAGAGTTTGGAGAGTGGTCGCGAACAGTCGAGTTCAGAGTTTGGAGAGTGGTCGCGAACAGTCGGGTTCAGAGTTTGGAGAGTGGTCGCGAACAGTCGGGTTCAGAGTTTGGAGAGTGGTCGCGAACAGTCGGGTTCAGAGTTTGGAGAGTGGTCGCGAACAGTCGGGTTCAGAGTTTGGAGAGTGGTCGCGAACAGTCGGGTTCAGAGTTTGGAGAGTGGTCGCGAACAGTCGGGTTCAGAGTTTGGAGAGTGGTCGCGAACAGTCGGGTTCAGAGTTTGGAGAGTGGTCGCGAACAGTCGGGTTCAGAGTTTGGAGAGTGGTCGCGAACAGTCGGGTTCAGAGTTTGGAGAGTGGTCGCGAACAGTCGGGTTCAGAGTTTGGAGAGTGGTCGCGAACAGTCGGGTTCAGAGTTTGGAGAGTGGTCGCGAACAGTCGGGTTCAGAGTTTGGAGAGTGGTCGCGAACAGTCGGGTTCAGAGTTTGGAGAGTGGTCGCGAACAGTCGGGTTCAGAGTTTGGAGAGTGGTCGCTAACAGTCGGGTTCAGAGTTTGGAGAGTGGTCGCTAACAGTCGGGTTCAGAGTTTGGAGAGTGGTCGCGAACAGTCGGGTTCAGAGTTTGGAGAGTGGTCGCGAACAGTCGGGTTCAGAGTTTGGAGAGTGGTCGCGAACAGTCGGGTTCAGAGTTTGGAGAGTGGTCGCGAACAGTCGGGTTCAGAGTTTGGAGAGTGGTCGCGAACAGTCGGGTTCAGAGTTTGGAGAGTGGTCGCGAACAGTCGGGTTCAGAGTTTGGAGAGTGGTCGCTAACAGTCGGGTTCAGAGTTTGGAGAGTGGTCGCGAACAGTCGAGTTCAGAGTTTGGAGAGTGGTCGCGAACAGTCGGGTTCAGAGTTTGGAGAGTGGTCGCGAACAGTCGGGTTCAGAGTTTGGAGAGTGGTCGCGAACAGTCGGGTTCAGAGTTTGGAGAGTGGTCGCGAACAGTCGGGTTCAGAGTTTGGAGAGTGGTCGCGAACAGTCGGGTTCAGAGTTTGGAGAGTGGTCGCGAACAGTCGGGTTCAGAGTTTGGAGAGTGGTCGCTAACAGTCGAGTTCAGAGTTTGGAGAGTGGTCGCGAACAGTCGGGTTCAGAGTTTGGAGAGTGGTCGCGAACAGTCGGGTTCAGAGTTTGGAGAGTGGTCGCGAACAGTCGGGTTCAGAGTTTGGAGAGTGGTCGCGAACAGTCGGGTTCAGAGTTTGGAGAGTGGTCGCGAACAGTCGGGTTCAGAGTTTGGAGAGTGGTCGCGAACAGTCGGGTTCAGAGTTTGGAGAGTGGTCGCGAACAGTCGGGTTCAGAGTTTGGAGAGTGGTCGCGAACAGTCGGGTTCAGAGTTTGGAGAGTGGTCGCGAACAGTCGGGTTCAGAGTTTGGAGAGTGGTCGCGAACAGTCGGGTTCAGAGTTTGGAGAGTGGTCGCGAACAGTCGGGTTCAGAGTTTGGAGAGTGGTCGCGAACAGTCGGGTTCAGAGTTTGGAGAGTGGTCGCGAACAGTCGGGTTCAGAGTTTGGGAGTGGTCGCTAACAGTCGGGTTCAGAGTTTGGAGAGTGGTCGCTAACAGTCGAGTTCAGAGTTTGGAGAGTGGTCGCGAACAGTCGGGTTCAGAGTTTGGAGAGTGGTCGCGAACAGTCGGGTTCAGAGTTTGGAGAGTGGTCGCGAACAGTCGGGTTCAGAGTTTGGAGAGTGGTCGCGAACAGTCGGGTTCAGAGTTTGGAGAGTGGTCGCGAACAGTCGGGTTCAGAGTTTGGAGAGTGGTCGCGAACAGTCGGGTTCAGAGTTTGGAGAGTGGTCGCGAACAGTCGGGTTCAGAGTTTGGAGAGTGGTCGCGAACAGTCGGGTTCAGAGTTTGGAGAGTGGTCGCGAACAGTCGGGTTCAGAGTTTGGAGAGTGGTCGCGAACAGTCGGGTTCAGAGTTTGGAGAGTGGTCGCGAACAGTCGGGTTCAGAGTTTGGAGAGTGGTCGCGAACAGTCGGGTTCAGAGTTTGGAGAGTGGTCGCGAACAGTCGGGTTCAGAGTTTGGAGAGTGGTCGCGAACAGTCGGGTTCAGAGTTTGGAGAGTGGTCGCTAACAGTCGAGTTCAGAGTTTGGAGAGTGGTCGCGAACAGTCGGGTTCAGAGTTTGGAGAGTGGTCGCGAACAGTCGGGTTCAGAGTTTGGAGAGTGGTCGCGAACAGTCGGGTTCAGAGTTTGGAGAGTGGTCGCGAACAGTCGGGTTCAGAGTTTGGAGAGTGGTCGCGAACAGTCGGGTTCAGAGTTTGGAGAGTGGTCGCGAACAGTCGGGTTCAGAGTTTGGAGAGTGGTCGCGAACAGTCGGGTTCAGAGTTTGGAGAGTGGTCGCGAACAGTCGGGTTCAGAGTTTGGAGAGTGGTCGCGAACAGTCGGGTTCAGAGTTTGGAGAGTGGTCGCGAACAGTCGGGTTCAGAGTTTGGAGAGTGGTCGCGAACAGTCGAGTTCAGAGTTTGGAGAGTGGTCGCGAACAGTCGGGTTCAGAGTTTGGAGAGTGGTCGCGAACAGTCGGGTTCAGAGTTTGGAGAGTGGTCGCGAACAGTCGGGTTCAGAGTTTGGAGAGTGGTCGCGAACAGTCGGGTTCAGAGTTTGGAGAGTGGTCGCGAACAGTCGGGTTCAGAGTTTGGAGAGTGGTCGCGAACAGTCGGGTTCAGAGTTTGGAGAGTGGTCGCGAACAGTCGGGTTCAGAGTTTGGAGAGTGGTCGCGAACAGTCGGGTTCAGAGTTTGGAGAGTGGTCGCGAACAGTCGGGTTCAGAGTTTGGAGAGTGGTCGCGAACAGTCGGGTTCAGAGTTTGGAGAGTGGTCGCGAACAGTCGGGTTCAGAGTTTGGAGAGTGGTCGCGAACAGTCGGGTTCAGAGTTTGGAGAGTGGTCGCGAACAGTCGGGTTCAGAGTTTGGAGAGTGGTCGCGAACAGTCGGGTTCAGAGTTTGGAGAGTGGTCGCGAACAGTCGGGTTCAGAGTTTGGAGAGTGGTCGCGAACAGTCGGGTTCAGAGTTTGGAGAGTGGTCGCGAACAGTCGGGTTCAGAGTTTGGAGAGTGGTCGCGAACAGTCGGGTTCAGAGTTTGGAGAGTGGTCGCGAACAGTCGGGTTCAGAGTTTGGAGAGTGGTCGCGAACAGTCGGGTTCAGAGTTTGGAGAGTGGTCGCGAACAGTCGGGTTCAGAGTTTGGAGAGTGGTCGCGAACAGTCGGGTTCAGAGTTTGGAGAGTGGTCGCGAACAGTCGGGTTCAGAGTTTGGAGAGTGGTCGCGAACAGTCGGGTTCAGAGTTTGGAGAGTGGTCGCGAACAGTCGGGTTCAGAGTTTGGAGAGTGGTCGCGAACAGTCGGGTTCAGAGTTTGGAGAGTGGTCGCTAACAGTCGGGTTCAGAGTTTGGAGAGTGGTCGCTAACAGTCGAGTTCAGAGTTTGGAGAGTGGTCGCGAACAGTCGGGTTCAGAGTTTGGAGAGTGGTCGCGAACAGTCGGGTTCAGAGTTTGGAGAGTGGTCGCGAACAGTCGGGTTCAGAGTTTGGAGAGTGGTCGCGAACAGTCGGGTTCAGAGTTTGGAGAGTGGTCGCGGAACAGTCGGGTTCAGAGTTTGGAGAGTGGTCGCGAACAGTCGGGTTCAGAGTTTGGAGAGTGGTCGCTAACAGTCGGGTTCAGAGTTTGGAGAGTGGTCGCGAACAGTCGAGTTCAGAGTTTGGAGAGTGGTCGCGAACAGTCGGGTTCAGAGTTTGGAGAGTGGTCGCGAACAGTCGGGTTCAGAGTTTGGAGAGTGGTCGCGAACAGTCGGGTTCAGAGTTTGGAGAGTGGTCGCGAACAGTCGGGTTCAGAGTTTGGAGAGTGGTCGCGAACAGTCGGGTTCAGAGTTTGGAGAGTGGTCGCGAACAGTCGGGTTCAGAGTTTGGAGAGTGGTCGCTAACAGTCGAGTTCAGAGTTTGGAGAGTGGTCGCGAACAGTCGGGTTCAGAGTTTGGAGAGTGGTCGCGAACAGTCGGGTTCAGAGTTTGGAGAGTGGTCGCGAACAGTCGGGTTCAGAGTTTGGAGAGTGGTCGCGAACAGTCGGGTTCAGAGTTTGGAGAGTGGTCGCGAACAGTCGGGTTCAGAGTTTGGAGAGTGGTCGCGAACAGTCGGGTTCAGAGTTTGGAGAGTGGTCGCGAACAGTCGGGTTCAGAGTTTGGAGAGTGGTCGCGAACAGTCGGGTTCAGAGTTTGGAGAGTGGTCGCGAACAGTCGGGTTCAGAGTTTGGAGAGTGGTCGCGAACAGTCGGGTTCAGAGTTTGGAGAGTGGTCGCGAACAGTCGGGTTCAGAGTTTGGAGAGTGGTCGCGAACAGTCGGGTTCAGAGTTTGGAGAGTGGTCGCGAACAGTCGGGTTCAGAGTTTGGAGAGTGGTCGCTAACAGTCGGGTTCAGAGTTTGGAGAGTGGTCGCTAACAGTCGAGTTCAGAGTTTGGAGAGTGGTCGCGAACAGTCGGGTTCAGAGTTTGGAGAGTGGTCGCGAACAGTCGGGTTCAGAGTTTGGAGAGTGGTCGCGAACAGTCGGGTTCAGAGTTTGGAGAGTGGTCGCGAACAGTCGGGTTCAGAGTTTGGAGAGTGGTCGCGAACAGTCGGGTTCAGAGTTTGGAGAGTGGTCGCGAACAGTCGGGTTCAGAGTTTGGAGAGTGGTCGCGAACAGTCGGGTTCAGAGTTTGGAGAGTGGTCGCGAACAGTCGGGTTCAGAGTTTGGAGAGTGGTCGCGAACAGTCGGGTTCAGAGTTTGGAGAGTGGTCGCGAACAGTCGGGTTCAGAGTTTGGAGAGTGGTCGCGAACAGTCGGGTTCAGAGTTTGGAGAGTGGTCGCTAACAGTCGGGTTCAGAGTTTGGAGAGTGGTCGCGAACAGTCGGGTTCAGAGTTTGGAGAGTGGTCGCGAACAGTCGGGTTCAGAGTTTGGAGAGTGGTCGCTAACAGTCGAGTTCAGAGTTTGGAGAGTGGTCGCGAACAGTCGGGTTCAGAGTTTGGAGAGTGGTCGCGAACAGTCGGGTTCAGAGTTTGGAGAGTGGTCGCGAACAGTCGGGTTCAGAGTTTGGAGAGTGGTCGCGAACAGTCGGGTTCAGAGTTTGGAGAGTGGTCGCGAACAGTCGGGTTCAGAGTTTGGAGAGTGGTCGCGAACAGTCGGGTTCAGAGTTTGGAGAGTGGTCGCGAACAGTCGGGTTCAGAGTTTGGAGAGTGGTCGCGAACAGTCGGGTTCAGAGTTTGGAGAGTGGTCGCGAACAGTCGGGTTCAGAGTTTGGAGAGTGGTCGCGAACAGTCGGGTTCAGAGTTTGGAGAGTGGTCGCGAACAGTCGGGTTCAGAGTTTGGAGAGTGGTCGCGAACAGTCGGGTTCAGAGTTTGGAGAGTGGTCGCGAACAGTCGGGTTCAGAGTTTGGAGAGTGGTCGCTAACAGTCGGGTTCAGAGTTTGGAGAGTGGTCGCTAACAGTCGAGTTCAGAGTTTGGAGAGTGGTCGCGAACAGTCGGGTTCAGAGTTTGGAGAGTGGTCGCGAACAGTCGGGTTCAGAGTTTGGAGAGTGGTCGCGAACAGTCGGGTTCAGAGTTTGGAGAGTGGTCGCGAACAGTCGGGTTCAGAGTTTGGAGAGTGGTCGCTAACAGTCGGGTTCAGAGTTTGGAGAGTGGTCGCGAACAGTCGGGTTCAGAGTTTGGAGAGTGGTCGCGAACAGTCGGGTTCAGAGTTTGGAGAGTGGTCGCGAACAGTCGGGTTCAGAGTTTGGAGAGTGGTCGCGAACAGTCGGGTTCAGAGTTTGGAGAGTGGTCGCGAACAGTCGGGTTCAGAGTTTGGAGAGTGGTCGCGAACAGTCGGGTTCAGAGTTTGGAGAGTGGTCGCGAACAATCGAGTTCAGAGTTTGGAGAGTGGTCGCGAACAGTCGGGTTCAGAGTTTGGAGAGTGGTCGCGAACAATCGAGTTCAGAGTTTGGAGAGTGGTCGCGAACAATCGAGTTCAGAGTTTGGAGAGTGGTCGCGAACAATCGAGTTCAGAGTTTGGAGAGTGGTCGCGAACAGTCGGGTTCAGAGTTTGGAGAGTGGTCGCGAACAATCGAGTTCAGAGTTTGGAGAGTGGTCGCGAACAGTCGGGTTCAGAGTTTGGAGAGTGGTCGCGAACAATCGAGTTCAGAGTTTGGAGAGTGGTCGCGAACAGTCGGGTTCAGAGTTTGGAGAGTGGTCGCGAACAATCGAGTTCAGAGTTTGGAGAGTGGTCGCGAACAATCGGGTTCAGAGTTTGGAGAGTGGTCGCGAACAGTCGGGTTCAGAGTTTGGAGAGTGGTCGCGAACAGTCGGGTTCAGAGTTTGGAGAGTGGTCGCGAACAGTCGGGTTCAGAGTTTGGAGAGTGGTCGCGAACAGTCGGGTTCAGAGTTTGGAGAGTGGTCGCGAACAGTCGGGTTCAGAGTTTGGAGAGTGGTCGCGAACAATCGAGTTCAGAGTTTGGAGAGTGGTCGCGAACAGTCGGGTTCAGAGTTTGGAGAGTGGTCGCGAACAATCGAGTTCAGAGTTTGGAGAGTGGTCGCGAACAATCGAGTTCAGAGTTTGGAGAGTGGTCGCGAACAATCGAGTTCAGAGTTTGGAGAGTGGTCGCGAACAATCGAGTTCAGAGTTTGGAGAGTGGTCGCGAACAGTCGGGTTCAGAGTTTGGAGAGTGGTCGCGAACAGTCGGGTTCAGAGTTTGGAGAGTGGTCGCGAACAGTCGGGTTCAGAGTTTGGAGAGTGGTCGCGAACAGTCGGGTTCAGAGTTTGGAGAGTGGTCGCGAACAGTCGGGTTCAGAGTTTGGAGAGTGGTCGCGAACAGTCGGGTTCAGAGTTTGGAGAGTGGTCGCGAACAATCGAGTTCAGAGTTTGGAGAGTGGTCGCGAACAGTCGGGTTCAGAGTTTGGAGAGTGGTCGCGAACAATCGAGTTCAGAGTTTGGAGAGTGGTCGCGAACAATCGAGTTCAGAGTTTGGAGAGTGGTCGCGAACAATCGAGTTCAGAGTTTGGAGAGTGGTCGCGAACAGTCGGGTTCAGAGTTTGGAGAGTGGTCGCGAACAATCGAGTTCAGAGTTTGGAGAGTGGTCGCGAACAGTCGGGTTCAGAGTTTGGAGAGTGGTCGCGAACAATCGAGTTCAGAGTTTGGAGAGTGGTCGCGAACAGTCGGGTTCAGAGTTTGGAGAGTGGTCGCGAACAATCGAGTTCAGAGTTTGGAGAGTGGTCGCGAACAGTCGGGTTCAGAGTTTGGAGAGTGGTCGCGAACAGTCGGGTTCAGAGTTTGGAGAGTGGTCGCGAACAGTCGGGTTCAGAGTTTGGAGAGTGATCGCGAACAGTCGGGTTCAGAGTTTGGAGAGTGGTCGCGAACAGTCGGGTTCAGAGTTTGGAGAGTGGTCGCGAACAGTCGGGTTCAGAGTTTGGATAGTGGTCGCGAACAGTCGGGTTCAGAGTTTGGAGAGTGGTCGCGAACAGTCGGGTTCAGAGTTTGGAGAGTGGTCGCGAACAGTCGGGTTCAGAGATTGGAGAGTGGTCGCGAACAGTCGGGTTCAGAGTTTGGAGAGTGGTCGCGAACAGTCGGGTTCAGAGTTTGGAGAGTGGTCGCGAACAGTCGGGTTCAGAGTTTGGAGAGTGGTCGCGAACAATCGAGTTCAGAGTTTGGAGAGTGGTCGCGAACAGTCGGGTTCAGAGTTTGGAGAGTGGTCGCGAACAATCGAGTTCAGAGTTTGGAGAGTGGTCGCGAACAGTCGGGTTCAGAGTTTGGAGAGTGGTCGCGAACAGTCGGGTTCAGAGTTTGGAGAGTGGTCGCGAACAGTCGGGTTCAGAGTTTGGAGAGTGGTCGCGAACAGTCGAGTTCAGAGTTTGGAGAGTGGTCGCGAACAGTCGAGTTCAGAGTTTGGAGAGTGGTCGCGAACAATCGGGTTCAGAGTTTGGAGAGTGTTCGCGAACAGTCGGGTTCAGAGTTGCAGTGTTTGTGGTGCTCTCGAACAGTCGAGTCTACTTTTTGGGGAATGCTCGCGAACGGTTGAATCTGCTGTGTTTGGAACGTGCTCATGAACAGTTGAATCCCGTGCTTGGAGAGTGCTCGCGAACAACTTGCAAGCAGTGCTTATTGACAGTGATTGTAGTGTGTAGAAAGTTAAACTGTTCGGTTGCTTACAGCGTCTACAATCCTACTGTGAACCCGGGTTCGTCGCAAAAGAGCGCCCAACCAGTGGAATCGCTCCGAGCTATTCACGAACGTTTCGAAGATGTACACACTAAGAATTTAGTTTTATGTTACGTTGCACATGTTACGTGCCAAGAGCAAGAGGCTAGAGATTAGACCTGAAACAATAGTGTTAGACTCATCAATGTTCTTTCAATATTATGACCGGGTAGAATGAGCATTTCTATAAAACGGTGACACAAATGGTGAAATCGCCAAACTCTACTACTATCTCGCGAGGACCAATCAGATGATTAATGCTCGTTTCCACCCGGAAAAACAAAGTACTCTAAAGGTCACGCTACTACTAGTTTTGGTTACATGGTCCTTGGCGTATAAAAGGTTAACATTTCTCAGTCCACTTTTATATATCCTCTAAGGATGGAATGGTGGTCCTTCATGGAAAAGCAATCTAAAAGTGTCTCGTTAAGAAATAATATTGAAGATGCCAACACGTCTCTGCTAAAATTACAACTTTATACTTATTTAAATAGTGTATGGTGACCTTGGAGGTCGTAACCTTCAGTTTAGAAATAATTAACGATCATTCTTAATTATGCATTCATTATTGCATAGAATATGATTAATACTATGAGCTGCACTCTCTTCTAAGGAAGCAACGTAGGTGGTGGCATTTTACTTTTACTATTATCTTCCTATAATTAATAATAATTTTGGTTTCAAATCTGTTTTAAAACAATAGAAATTCCTCGTGCATGCGTTTGCAATCTTTCTAACTATTAACAACTCTGCTCCTTTAACTCAGGAAGATTGGTAGGTAGCTCAATCAACGTCGCACTGGTACAACACAACGGGCTATTGTCGTCGGTCCGGGATTAATCCCGGAAGGGAAAAACCCCGAGGGCAACTCCTCGTAATTTTGAATCGCGGTCAGATGACGAGGTCAGCACCTGAGCTGGCACCCCCACTCTCCAAACTTCCACGCCACGCCAGCGTAAGGACATCGGAGGCCACGACAGGTTTAACGTGCACCAGACCCCACGTACGCTGCGATGTTTTTGTTGAATTGAGTTTCGAACTCGCAACTCTCCGGTTGTTAATCCGCTAATCTTCCAACCGGGCCACCCTCTTTAACTCAGTTGAAAAAAAAAAAGAATTTATTTAATAAAAAAATGGTTGTTTTAAGTGGAACAAGATAGTTTTTGAACAGGAAATGACCAGACCCGTTGACGTTCATTGATATTCTATACCTCATCGGAGCAGTAATTCGGCCGATTATCCAAACTGGTACGATTGCTTTCCCTCGACGATTCATTCCCCTTTCTTTTTCCTATCCATTTATTTCCGGTAGTCATCTGTCACAGTGGCACGTAATACTAAGCAAATGTTTGGTTTTGCTCAGGTGAGAGGCATTCAGTTCATAGCGCGCAGATAGCTCCGGTCTTGCCAATTCATGAATGGCTGATTGGAACGACGATGATGAAATGACCTGTTATTGGTTCGCGAAGAAAATTATTGTTCACCCTTTGGTTCTTGAATTGGTGTAGGGCAGGGGTGTCAAACCGGCAGCCCGCATGTGGCCCCCGAGGTAATTTTTTGTGGCCCGCGATGCTCTGAAATAAAATGAAAACAGGACAATATGTTATGGAGAAAATAGCACTTAGGGGAGATCGAGGCAATAACGTACACACAATTTCGTCATGTTAAAAAAGTGTGAGCAACTATTTTCGTCCATCAAATTAAATAAAACGGCCTACAGATCAGGATTAACTGATAAACATCTATCTGCCATAATGAAGATTGTCTGTTCTCAGTCTTTGAATCCAGATATTGGAAAACTGGTAGGAGGAAAGCGCTGGCAAGTTTCCGGTAAAAAAATTAATTCTAGTTTTATAAATACATTAAATTAAATAAACCTTTAAATAAAAGCAATTATATAGCAATATTATAAATTATTACCCTAAATTAGCGTAATTACATAATGTGTTTTAATTATCCTATCCATATTCCTGAATCCACTTCAAAATATAATTTTAAGACAATTTGTAGATGTGATGTGGCCCGCGTGAATCTTACCAGTTGCATTAAATGGCCTGTGTTTTAATTGAGTTTGACACCCCTGGTGTAGGGCATAGTTTCCCTAAGTGGTCTTGGAAGTCATCTTGGGGGGAGCAATTCTGGTCTCAGTGGAAATAGGGAGCGTCGAGTAGTAAGAGTGGGCAATAAGATGCTAAAAATGTTTTAGCAACCACTTGACCATACAGGTACATTTACTACAGTAAGGCATTGCCATTGATTCGTGTTTAACTACCAAGAGGAACCCACTCCAAATAGTTGACTAGTGTTTTTAGGATGTTTCGAACGAAAATAGAGCCTAGTATAAACAGATTGGTGGTGGCACAATACTAGATTCATCCTTCTCATAACAACAATCGGAGGGTTCGAAACTCAGTTCGACCTAAGACCGTCGTAAACGGGGGTGCACATTAAATCTGTCGGCCTCAAATGTCCTCACGTTGGTGTGGTGTGGAAGTTTGGAGATTGGGGTGCCAACTCACAGGTGTTGACCTCGTCATCTCACCGTGGTTCGAAATTACGTGGTGTTGTCCTCGGATCTCGCCTTCGGTGGTTGATCCCGGACCTTCGCCAATAGCCCGTTGTGTTGCTCCAGTGCGACGTTCATTAAAATACCTACTTATCAGTCAAAAACCTCTTGTTTCATTCTTAACTGAAATACACATTTTTACATTTATTGTTGAAATATTCAGTTTTTATGTGATTTATAATTTCATGCAGAAATTCGAGATATATTTTACTACGAAAAGTCCTAATTTCTTTTAAAATATTCATGAAAACGTTTTCATTATTGTGTTTTACATCACGAGGAAAGATAACGGTACTTTGGAATGAAAAGTTCCTCTTGAAAATTGTCCAAAAGACAAGGTGGATTTCAGCTAAGACCCGTCTGATAAATGGATGTGGATTAAAATTGAAGCTCGTTCTTTGTAGATTTTAATTCCTTTACCTAGGAATTTTTTTTAAAATTCCGTTTTAACTTACGAGTACGCTTTGACACTCATTAAAGGCTTACAACTCGGTTCGCTTGTCTTGCGAAACACGCCAAGGAATGATAAGCCAGGAGCTTATTCGTGTTTCCGTAATCCTTTATTTAAAGTTAGCCTCACGAACTTCTAATTGAAACTTGATTAAATTCCACTGACTGGGCAGACGAACATCTGCCATTGTCCGATTGTTTATGGAAGTGTTCGAACGTATTGGAACGGGGATCCACGACTGCGTCGAGTTTTATCAACTCTATCCCATTAATTAATTTCGTCACTTGCTTTTGTTAAGTGTCTTGATTGGTTTGCTCGGCACAATACATCGGGAGCAGATGCGGCTAAAAACGTTGGATGGTTCTGTTGGGGCTTAGTTCTTTTCAATTACAGAACAATGGGAGATGAGTTTTATGGCGTACCTTCTGGTGCCATGCGATATTACTTTGATGGGTTTTTTTGGTGTTGTGGAAATGGAGAGACTTATTGGGGTGGCGTGATTAAATGTGGTATACATTTCCCACTCTCTGGATCCTGTATTTCTATTTATTCCACTAGGTGAATGTAGTATTTAATGGTGCATGGAGGTCTTTTGAAAGTAATTTGAAAACAGTGACATTTGTTTGACAAGGTTTTCCAATAACATTCTACACAATTTGCAACATGTCTTGTTACTGTAGATAAATGTAATTTGCTTTTTTGGTATTTTTTGTCACTATTAATGTTTTAGAGTATGTTTTAAAGTTCTATTTGGATTTTCAATTGTAAATATTCGAAATAGTGTAAGAAATGATTTTGTATTGTCTTTGTAGTTAGGTTTCTTTTCAAATAAAGATGTATAGCCAATTTTGTAAAATTATATAACTATTCGAATAATTCTAAAACTATATAAATATTCGAATTTTCATTCGTAAATATTCTAAAAGTATAAAAAATTATTATTACTTAATATCTTTGTAGTTGGGTTTTGTGTTTAAATAAAGTATAGATTCGAAAAATTCTAAAATTATATTAATAATCGAAAAATTCTAAAATTATATAAATATTCCGAAAATTATAAAATTATATAAATATTCGAAAAATTCTAAAATCGTATAAATCTTCGAATTTTCATTTGTAAATATTCGAAAAGCGTAAAAAATGCTCACGTAATATCTTTGTAGTTTTGTTTTGTTTCTAATTAAAGATGTATAGACAATTACATCTATATTCAGAAACAATCTTTATTATCAAATCACATCTAAATCTAAAATATATAAATATTCGAATAATTCTAAAACAATGTGAATGTTCGAATAATTCTAAAGTTGTACAAGTTTTTGAAATTTCCTTCATAATTATAGAAGGAGCGTACAAAAGGATTACGTAATGTATTTGTAATTTGGTTTGTTTCTAAATATAAAATGTTTAGTATTAAAATTTGGTCAGTATTTAGTCCTGAAAAATAATGAACAATATTCGCTCAGGGTATTATGTACTTTTTAAAATCTTAAACCAATTAGTCTTCAATTATCAAATATTCATTAAACGTATTTGCTGATCTTTCAAACTGCTAAAATTTTAGTTCTTTCTGAATAGATTAATATTGGTTTTAACTGACGAGTATATTTCACCATTTAGAAATATTTTGGAAAATTTCTTCGAAAAAAAGAAGTGCTCATGCTCAAAATCGAGTTTCCACGAATACCACTCTTCATAAATGAATGCAAGAATTTTCTATTGAAGAAATAAAACCATTTGGAAAACAAAATCCGCGGCATTATACTTGAGAGTAAATTGGAATGCATTAAAAGGCGATGTGTATGGTGTTGCTCACGAAACACGAAATCAATACCAAATATGGAATTTCATTAAATGAAGATCCCCACGAGACTATCTGCGATGTATTAACATCTGGAACATTTCATTTTCGGCGAGAGCTATCGATTTGGAACTCAACTGTTAATTGGAATGCTCTGCAACCTATTCGAATGCTCCATCCCTGCAGCAAGTTTTAGCAACTAATTGAATGCAGAGTATTGGCTAAGCTTCTAAATTCTGACATGGAATTATTAAATTGATTTTCACGGTTTAGATTCCCTAGGACAGTTTGGAAGGATTGTAATGTAGGTCTTTTTTATCGGAAGAAATGGAGTTTCAATTGCCCCCCAAAAAGGTTGATAAATTTATTCCAATTCCCTACCAAGTTTACTGGTTTGCGCTTTTATAAGTACATCTCAATTAAATTCACTGAACATTCATATTACATTTTCTGTTGGTATATACTACTTAAAGAGAGTTGTTTTTGACTAATAGAAAGTTTGGGCATAATCAGTAAGGAAATGCAGTTGCTAATTTTCTCTTCCAAAGTATAATTTTTCTAATTAATTTATATTAAACTGTCGAGAAAATTTTGAATATCACAAATTTATATATTATTGTATTACTTCATATTTTTGTTTTATATTTATAGCTGTACTTTTTGACCCTACAAACTATTTCCAATCATCAAAAACAGTTAACATAAATGTATTAAGTCTCACTTCCTATATCCCTCTTTAATTAAGACTTTAGAGAGTAAAAAAACCCTCAGATGATGAAGACTTACGGTAATTTAAGTTGTTCTTTCACAAATATGCTGTCGCATGTTTTTTTTTTCAGTCGAACAATTATCCTTAAAATACTTTTCCCTTACTCTTATATCACAACTGTTTGCTTTTCATGTCCAAGTTAAATTAGAATCAATAATCTTTAACGACGAAAATAAATGCTATCCACATCGGCACAATGACATTCCAAGAGATAGAAAGAACGTCACACATATGTACTCGCACTTTTCTTAGCTTTAAAAAATTGAGATAAACGCTAACATCGAAATGCATCCCATCAAATAAGCTATTATATCATAACCGATGACCAGAGTGTCTTGAGTAATAAAACATTATATTCCAAGCATCGTAAAATAAAAAAAAGAACCGTTTTCATTTCATCGATGCATTAAACCGCTATTTCCTCGCCACAACAAAAACAAAAACCGTTTTTGCGGTCCATTCACATTTCCGCGTTTGCACTTTGCGTAAACAAAGTAACGGCAAAGAAGCGTTATGCAGTCGCCATTTTTTTTGCGATAGCAATACGCTATAAAAACAGAAATGATTGAGCGGCGAAATGGCGAAAAAAGTAAGAACGCTTTTTCCCTCTATGCGTATATACGCTGCCTTATGGTAAATATGTCAGGCTATTCCGAACCGAAGAGCATGGAATTAACCTACGAGAAAAAAACTCGCAGTTCTACTTTGTTATTATTGTTCTTTTTCGCCGCTTCAGAAGCCCGCGGCGACTTTTGGAACATGTTTCACCCGCGTTTATTACCATGGAGTGGTCCAGTTAACTCTGCTGAGGTCGTTGCAGAAAAGGAACAGAAAAATAAGAAAAGAACTTTTTATTTTGAGCGATACTTTTGACTCGAAGGCAATGATGATGCTTTTTAAGGAATTGCAATTTCCGCGTTTTTAAGTGAACTTCGAAGAATAAAAAGACAAGGAAAAGAGTGAAGAACTCGTTGATTTTAAAGAGGGAATCTTTTTCCATAAAATGAACTGTTCCTTTTACACTTATTTCTGTCTCTTTTTTTTATTCGAGAAAGTTCAGCGCAGAATACTGATGAAATCACACTCGTCCCGACTTTATATTCTTACAAAAGAAGGAGATATGTTGGGCTTGGAGGTAGAAGAATTCGTTTCCTTCGCAGTAACTTCGCCTTTTGCATTTGCATTTTAATAAAGAACGGCGCTTGATTTTTGCATTTGGGATACTACCCCGGTTACTTACGGGTGAGCAACAGCGAATGGAAAAAAAGATTTTTTCATTAAAAGTTTTTCTATTATGTATGAAAGAAAGATTTTTGGCTAAGATAACCTTTTCTTTTATGAATTCCATTATTGCTTTCAAACGTGTTCTGTATTAAAATTTTTAATCTACTGTTTTTTGCATTAAACCGAAGAATTCCAATCTATAACATTGTGTTTAGAATTCCACAGAAAATCTTTTTGCTCTCGCGCAATGTCTTTAAACCTGTCGTAACAGAATAATGAGATGATTATTTTTTTGCTTGAGCAATATTTGAACAAGCGCATAAAATAGTTGAAAAGATTAAAAATTGGCAAAACTGCTGAAATTCAAATCACTGCATTGCATTTCTGCGGAAATACCATACTGTCACGTTGGGTTTGTGGACTTTTAATCCTAATTTCAATAAAACTGTCGATGAGCAAATTACCTTTTATTAAAAAGTAAAATTTAACAACTATACACACAACAACAGCAAACAAAATGAAACGTACCATTGCGTTTAACTAAGAAGAGAATGAATTTTTTTCCCATGGCTGCTATTTATCATTATAAAAAACAAAACAAGAGCTTCCGTTATCGTTTGCAAGCTAGTCATGTTCGCTTTACCAGACTTTCACAAGTAATTCTACCACATATAATCTGGAAGAGAATGCTTCCCGTAAGTTGTAACACACATATTTATTTCCAAAGTCGTTCGTTATGTATAGTGCTTTGGATCTCTAAAAAAGTTTTTTAATATCCTGTCATATATCTCGGCGGTTTCTACACTTTAAGCCGGGCATGCCATGTTGCACTGAATATTCCTCATAATGCCTACTAACAGGTAGGTAGTTGAATTAGCAACACAACGGGCTATTGACGACGGTCGGGGATCAATCCCCAAGGACAACACCTCGTAATTTTGAACCACGGTCAGATGACGAGATCAACATCTGAGTTGGCACCCTACTCTCGAAACTTTCACACCACGCCAAATTTGAGGCCACGACAGATTTAACATTCACCAGCTCCCACGTATACGACGGTCTTTGGTTGAGTCTAGTCTCGAACTAGCAACCCTGCGGTTGCTAATCCGCGATTCTGCCAAATGGGCTACAGCCGCGTTTCTTTCATTACGTGAAAACGTTATTTTAATAACTCGATTTTAAAGGTTTTAAAAGTTAATTTAAAGGAAAATTCTGAAGTAGAAGTATTTGGGAAATAATTTACCTTAGAGATTAATTTTTCTGCCGCTGTCTGGGTAGGGCGAGGTGGACCAAGAGTGTTCGAGGGGGTTTGTGCGTTCCTTGAATATAAAATGTGTCTTTGATTAAAGTAGGGGTTTCCACCTGGCAGGAAATGCTTGAAGGAGTTTTGTAGATTAGTTTCTCCGCTTGAGAGCTTCGATTTTCGGAAGGGGAGTTGCGTAGTCCTAAGAAGAGGGTAGGAACGAAATATGCTCTTGCCTCTCTCGCAGTGCTTTCTCATTGCTGTCCCTTGGAGAAAAAATTCCAAAAGCCCGTCGTGTTGCTCCAGTGCGACGTTAATTAACTACCTACCTTTTATGCGTCAGCTTTGTTCAATGTAGTTTTTGTTTTGTGATTATATGAGGTAGTTTATTGCTTTCGTTCTTATTCCTCTATCATGTAACTGGAGAAATTTGTTCTACGGCATAAATAAATACATGAATACTTGGCGTATATATCTAATATAGTTTAATACCCTCGATGTAGGTGGTAATGGTAATTAATTAACGTCGCACTAGAGCAACACAACGGGCTATTGACGACGGTGCGGGATCAATCCCGAAGGGAAAGATCGATTACAACACCACGTAATTTTAAACCACGGTCAGATGACGAGATCAACACCTGAACCTGGCACTCCAAACTTCCACACCACACCAACGTGAGAATACTTGAGGCCCCGACAGATTTAAGGTGCACCATCCACCTTTGTACACGACGGTCTTTGGTTTTGATTCCCTTGAAGACTTTAGTTTTATAGGAAATCTTAATCGTAAAAGGAAATATCAACTCGAGTGCAGTCACGAGACAAGAAAGGCAAATTGCGTGTCGTGACTGAGGTCGAATTGTTTTCTCAACCAGGCGTTTTAGACATTTGAAATTTTCTCAATCGTTGAAATGCGCGGAAACTGTGTCAGGGAGATTCCTTTTTTTAAATAAAGAAATACATTAAGAGTGGCACGCAAGGGGATAAATCCGTAAGCGATTTTTTTTGTAAGTATCCTCAAGATGAAAGCTGAATTTTTAGATTTAGAGATAAATACAGGAAGCCACATTCTTCCTTTTAAAATGCAAAATCAGCCTTCGTCGCTTATTTAAGCGGACGCTTAACCTCATAATCTATCCGTCGTTTTTCTAATATTCTTATTAAGAATTCATCAAAGGTAAAATTTCAATAATAAATGAACGAGGTGTCAATAATTCATCAAACCTTTAAGCGTTTTTGCTTTAATTCCGCGAAATTGTTAAAGATACTTTGGATGTCACCTTTTCGTTCTTCATATTGCGAGCTTATAATTAGATTATTAGTTACCCACCATTTTTTATTCAAGACCACAGTTTGACCCTTAACGTTTTACGTTATTAAATCGAGACTGCAATTTGGAATCTTTATTAGGACCGCCATATCATCAGCTTACAGCAGAATCCTCATTAACTGCCCCAAAAAATATGTTATATTGCAGCCGTTTAACGACTATTAGCTTTTAAATCAAAAGTCAAAATTCCAATTATTTTGATAAAGCTATATTTTTGTTCAAACATATTGCTATAGGGCGATGTATTTCGCATCATCATGAAAACAAGCATTTAGTGTCAAAAAACGCACTTCCAAAATTTGGCAATTAATAAGTTTCTGCTCGAAGCCATCGAAAGGTAGGTAGGTATTTAATTAACGTCGCACTGGAGGAACACAACGGGCTATTGGCGACGGTCCGGGATCAAACCCGAAGTGGAAGATTCGAGGACAACATCACGTAATTTTGAACTTCGGTCATATGACGAGGTCACACCTAAGCTGGCACCCCACTCTCCAAACTTCCCCACCACGCCAACGTGAGGACATCTGAGGCCACGACAGATTTAACATGCGCCAGACCCCTTTGTACACTCGTCATGTGACCGCGGTTCAAAATTACGGGGTGTTGTCTTCGGATTGCCTTCGGGGGTTGATCCCCGTTGCCAATAGCCCGTTGTGTTGCTCTAGTGCGACGTTAATTAAAAATACTATACCATATCTTACCCCTTTGTACACGACGGTATTTGGTTGGATTCGAACTCGCAACCCTCCGGTTTCTAATCCGTTACTCTTCCAACCGGGCTACCGCGGCACCTAAGCCGACGATATGGATATTAAAAGAATACAGAGTAAATTTTTGAGATATATTTGGTAGTGGTAATGGCAATTAATTAACTTCTCACTGGAGCAACACCACGGGCTATGTAGAGATAGTGTTTTCTCCCGAACTCTTTTTATTTAACTTTAAACATTGCATTTTGTATTTTTGGTAATGGCATCATAAAACTGTCTATAAGCTTCTGGTAAGCAATCTCAAAACTTCAAACGGTGTTTGCTATTATATATCTTGAAATAGATTTTCGGTTCGCGTTTTCTATATTATTTAACATGTGTGGTTAAACAAAAATTCGTTTTCCTTATTTGATTGATAAAAAAGGAAATTTTGCAAACGCCTTACTATTACTTATAGTAAGGGAATCCAGATTGAACTGAGAAATAAAACGAATGGTTTCTAAGATTTCGATTTGTTTTAAAACTGGAATCCAAATTTGAGTTATATCAGGGTAAGCATCGTAACTGTAAATCTAGCAGCTGCTTTGAGGGAATTTTTTTCCAACCGAGAAACAATACAGACGATTTATCTTTTCTGAGCCCAATTCAAACTATGAAAGAGTTCCTTACTAATTTATCTTAGAATCTTTTTCATACTTTACTACCGGTGGGAAGTTTCTCCCACAATAACTTCTTAGAACGCGGTTATATCCAGCTGCTCGTTAATTAAAAGTGTGCTTCTTTTATTAAGCCATTTGTTTGAAATAAAAAGGAATTCTTTGTGCTAGAACTGTTTGAGCAACGGAATGCGACTTTTATGTTGGAATATTTCCTAAGTAAATTCTCACGAAACCCGCATAAATGAAGTCTAATTTAAATTACTTTTTTGTTAGTTGCTCTTTTTCCAGATTAGAGATAGTACATCATTAATTTAAAGTACTTTAATAGTGTATATACAGTGGATAAAAAAAAGTTTCCGTACGGAAACGAAAACGGCGTATAAATTATAATTTCTAAATAAATCTCACCAGATTCAGAAAGTGCACAAAAAATATATTTCATACTAGAGAATGTGTTCGCAACAAAAGTTCCTTAATTTTCACAAATAAAAAGTAACTAATTAAAACTTTGAGAAGAACACAGAGAACGAAAGGCAAAAAAAGTTCGCGTACGCACTATGAAAATTGATTAGAATGTACAGTCTAGCAGCTCCGCATTCAATTATTATAACTATCGAATGAAAAAGAACTTCAGTATTGTGTAAATAATCATTTCAAATGATTTTTATACCATTGGATCGGCCTAAAATGTAAATTCCGAAAGCTATTCGCGTATTGGTGATAAAGGTGAGAAATAACGGATTATCAATGAGGAAAATATTGGCGAAATCGCAAACAAATCTAAATCTACGGTTAAAATCACTGAAAGATATAATTAGGTAGAAACTGGAAAATAGGAACCGATTTGGAAGACTTTAGAAATTGAGCCATATACACCAGGAATATTCTGCGAAGAAATGTAAAGGTATGGGGTTGCATGAGTTCTGGTGTATATAATTTGTTTTGTTGTAAGTAACATGGATAGCTATGTGTATATTTATACTTATATACATTATATTTTTAAACTGTGCAGACGATAAATAACTGAAAGAAAACAGTTCCAGGATCAAAAATGTCCTAAGACTTTGATGGCAGACGATATTTCCCGCTAACTTTTTCCATTTAAATTCAAACCTTTTATTTTGTATTTTTGGTAATGGCCATCATGGAACTAACTCTCTAGAAACTTCTTATAACGTTGATGATTATGCATTCACCTTTCCTTTCCACTTCTGTTATGCTTTGCTGTGTTTCCTTTCCAAATGAACGTTAAAATTTTCTTTCGAATTTTTAATTATTTCCAAGTGGCAATATAATTTATGTACATACTTATGGCTCAATAGTTTATTTGTTTTGTGGGAAATTCATTATTTTCCATATAACTAGAATAGTTTACTTGATGGTAGCTTACCAGACTGAATTACTATCGACAAGAATATAAAAAAGAGGAATGGGATATTTTTCTTAAATTATTATATTTCATACCCACATGCGAAAAAAGATTTATACAACAATGATGTGCAGAAATGACTGGTTGCCATAAAATTCTTCAAAATTCACTCCATATTTTATTATAGCTATAGCTATGAACGTGTATAAAGTGTTTATTTCAAAGAAAGCCGTAGTGTAATTATAAATTCCATAAAATAAAGTACCCTCAGGAGAAAAAAATGCCTAAAATAATGGTTTTAGTGTTATTTCCATTCCCGGAAGAATAAACTTAGTTCGAAAATTTTAATTCCGAAATTCGTGTTTAGCTTATGAATAATTGGTGTTCAATCTTTCGAAATTGCCTGGAGTTATATCAAATTGGTAAAAAACAACTATCTATTAAGTGACTGTGCCCCATATTGCTTATGTTTAAATTAATATGCAAAACCATAAAAATAAATTATTGATTCTTTCTCTGAGCTATTAGCATCGTAGTTCAGTTCAAAAATCCTATTTACACATCCCATAGAATTTCAACTATCTTGTTATGTTAGCAACTAGAGCGTTTAAAATATCCATAACAACAACGTAATTGCTGCCACATTACATCACATTGTTTAAAAATAAATATAATTTAATTTTTTTTTAAAGTCGATGCGCAAACATTTCTGTCACCAATTAAATAAAATAAGAATAAATTAATTACATGAAATGATATCGGTTTTGTTTTAAAAACCAAAGTTATTCAAATTGTAAGTTCTACTCAATGTAATGAATTAATGAGTTATAATCCTGTTGAGGGGGATATCCAATTAATGACTAATAATCACTTCGTTAGTAATATCGAATCGACGAGTAATAATTAATTTGTTAATAATATGAATTTGAGTTAATGATGTCGAATTCATGAGTAATAAATAATTTATTTTTGTATATCACCATTCTTATACCCATATTCTTGATCAATAAAACGTTATTTTTTTGAAGATATACATTTTCCTAATTGCCAATGAGAGGAATTTTCAGTGTAGACAAGCAAACCAGACGTGTGCGAAGATTTTACTTCTGTTCAAATGCTCTCACTCGTTACATATCGGGGTTACCTTAAAATGCAGTTTCTTGCTGTTTTGCAACGTTTGGTGTATATAGTTTGTTTAATTGAACTGGTGTTCAATTATACAAACTATCACATATCACGTATCAACTATCACATATCAATTCGGAATTTACTCTTTGCAATTTTTATGGCGAAGTGCTGAAATCGTATTCAAAGAACAACCCAACTGACGTCACCTCTAGAATGCATACATGAAACACGTATCGCCAGAGAAACTCTAGCGCCACCTTTATTTAGCTTGACAGAAAATGCCTCTTATATCCATTCTAATAGCCATATGCATGACCAATGAAAACGTTACATATTTTTTAAATTATGTATGTTCCTAATTGCTTCTAAATTTTATATTGTTTGGTTATTTCCTATACCAAAGAACATTATAGAATTCAATCTATAAAATTTAATATGTGGAACATTAAAAACAATAAATGTAAGTAATTAAACTTGAAAAAAAGTTTATGGAAGCCTTTATCTGAAGGAACCTAAAACTCTGAAAATGCCTGTACGATAAAGATTTGACATACATGGTCCTAATTGCCTCTAAATTCCATATTCCTTGGTTATTGCCTATGCCAAAGACCATTATTAAATTCAATTTATAAAATTTAATAAGTGGAGCATTAAAAACAATAAACGCAAAGAATCAAACTTAAGAAAAGTTTATGGAAGTTTTTATCTGAAGGAATCTAACTCTGAAAATGGCTGTACGATAAAGACTTGAAGAAACGAAGTTAATGATTATTTTAAATGATCTCGAGCATTTAAAAACCATTAAGTCGCAACGATGAAAAGCAGCATTTTTAATTGCTTTCGACGTATCGCTTTTTCTAACGATTCAGAACCACTCTCAGTCCCTTTGTGAGGGTTAAAAATGGAATTTCTCTTTTTTCGAGTTTGTTCCTTTCTTGCTCTTTTAGGGTCGCTCTGTCATTATTCTCCTCCCCTCTTATTCATCATTTCTTCTCTCTTGTTCTTCAGAAAAACCTCTCATTCAGCAGTCGGTGAGACCTGTCCCCATTTCGAATCATTTCTTTATCCCCGAATGTCTCGAACTCTTGTGGAAAATTAGTTGAGAGGACGAGTGCATTAATAAAGCTTTCAGGCGAAATGGATGGAGAGGGGATTTTCGAATGCAACTTGGAGTGGAGGACCCATTATTTTACGTGAGATCCACTTAGGCGTTGGTGCTTCTTGACTTGTCACTACCCAGAGGTAATTTCTAGACTGAGTGGGTGGGACATGCATCTTAAAACTGTAGGAAATAGTTTATAAAAATTGATTTTATTTCATTACTTCGACCTTTCTTATTTTATTCCTTTTATTTATTTTATTCCTTATGCACTTCCAAAGTAACATCTGTATAGATAGGATAAATTACAACACAATTACCAAGTGACATAACTTTTCCAAAAAGGTCTTTGGAAACACATTCTTAAATGTAGCGAAGAATAATTATTTCCCTTACTGAATTCCCTTCTAGAACTGTAGAACACTACACTCTTCTAGAACACTGTTCTATTCTAGAACACTATTCTCGAACATTATTCTAGAACACTATTCTCGAACATTATTCTAGAACATTATTCTAGAACATTATTCTAGAACATTATTCTAGAACATTATTCTAGAACATTATTCTCGAACATTATTCTAGAACACTATTCTAGAACATTATTCTAGAACACTATTCTAGAAATGTAGAACACAAGAATTCGAGAACTGTAGAACACAGGAATTCTATTCTCGAACACTATTCTAGATTCTAGAACACTAATATAATTATACACGGCAGGGAAAGGCTTAAAAATGGAGTTGTTGTAACATCATTCTAGAAAGCGGATTCTAAAACACTATTCTAGATTCTAGAACACTAATATAATTATACACGGTAGGGAAAGGCTTAAAAATGGAGTTGTTGTAACATCATTCTAGAAAGCGGATTCTAGAACACTATTCTGTTCTAGTCTCAGAACAGTTTAATTATTCTAGGCTTATAGAACACCATTTAGAATTCTAGAACATTAGAACTATATTCTAGAATACTACTGTATTTAAACGCTGCCTGGGAAGACTTGGTTAAAAAATCTATTTCAGAAAATGTTAGTTGAGAGGGTATTAATAAAGGCTTTCAGGCGAAATGGATGGAGAGGGGATTTTTCAAATGGAACTTGGAGTGGAGGACCCATTATTTTACGTGAGATCCACTTAAGCGTAGGTGCTTCTTGACTTGTCACTACCCAGAGGTAATTTCTAGACTGAGTAGGTGGGAAATGCATCTAAAAACTAGGAAATAGTTTAAAAATTTATTTTATTTCATTCCTTCGACCTACCTTATTTTACTCCTTTTATTTATTTTATTCCTTATGCACTTCCAAAGTAACATCTGTATAGATAGGATAAATTACAACACAATTACCAAGTGACATTTTTCCAAAAAGGTCTTTGGAAACACATTCTTAAATGTAGCGAAGAATAATTATTTCCCTTACTGATAATTATCATCAGTTAACTATTACATTCATTGTTCTAGAATTGTAGAACACTAGACTCTTCTAGAACACTATTCTCGAACACTATTCTCGAACATTATTCTAGAACACTATTCTAGAAATGTAGAATACAAGAATTCTAGAACTGTAGAACATAGGAATTCTATTCTCGAACACTATTCTAGATTCTAGAACACTAATATAATTAATTATACACGGCAGGGAAAGGCTTAAAAATGGAGTTGTTGTAACATCATTCTAGAAAGCGGATTCTAGAACACTATTCTGTTCTAGGCCCAGAACAGTATAATTATTCTAGGCTTATAGAACACAATTAAAAATTCTAGAACATTAGAAATATATTCTAGAACACTATTCTAGAATACTACAACTATATTCTAGAACACTATTCTAGAATACTACAACTGTATTCTAGAATACTACTGTATTTAAACGCGGCCTGGGAAGACTTGGTTAAAAAATGTATTTCAGAAAATGTTAGTTGAGAGGGCATTAATAAAGGCTTTCAAGCGAAATGGATGGAGAGGGGATTTTTCAAATGGAACTTGGAGTGGAGGACCCATTATTTTACGTGAGATCCACTTAGGCGTAGGTGCTTCTTGACTTGTCACTACCCAGAGGTAATTTCTAGACTGAGTGGGTGGGACATGCATCTAAAAACTGTAGGAAATAGTTTATATATATAAAAATGTATTTTATTTCATTCCTTCGATCTACCTTATTTTATTCCTTATCCACTTCCAAAGTAACATCTGTATAGATAGGATAAATTACAACACAATTACCAAGTGACATTTTTCCCAAAAGGTCTTTGGAAACACATTCTTAAATGTAGCGAAGAATAATTGTTTCCCTTACTGATAATTATCATCAGTTAACTATTACATTTATTGTTCTAGAACTGTAGAACACTAGACTCTACTCTAGAACTCTATTCTAGAACACTTTGAGAACTGTGGAACACAAGAATTCTAGAACTGTAGAACACTAGAATTCTAGAACTGTAGAACACTAGAATTCTAGAGATGTAGAATACTAGAATTCTATTCTCGAACACTATTCTAGAATTTAGAATACTAAAACTTTATTCTAGAACACTATTATATTTATACACGGCAGGGAAAGTCTTAAAAATGGAGTTGTAGTAACATCATTCTAGAAAGTGGATTCTAGAACACTATTCTATTCTAGAACAGTATGACTATTCTAGGCTTGTAGAACACCATTAAGAATTCTAGAACATTAGAACTATATTCTAGAATACTATTGTATTTAAACGCGGCCTGGGAAGACTTGGTTAAAAATCTATTTCAGAAAATGTTAGTTGAGAGGGCATTAATAAAGCTTTCATGCGAAATGGATGGAGAGGGGATTTTCAAATGGAACGGAGTGGAGGACCCATTATTTTACGTGATATCCACTTAGGCGTAGGTGCTTCTTGATTTGTCACTACCCAGAGGTAGTTTTCAGACTGAGTAGGTGGGTGAATCAATATATATGCTAGTAAACATATAAAAAATATTTTATTTTATTTCTTCATGCACCAAGAAAGTATTATATGGGTAATATAATACTTGCTCGGATAAATTAAAACAATTACCTACAATGACCTAATTTTTTCAAAAAACGCATTTTAGAAACGAAGTTCTTAAATGTAGCGAAGTAATAATTACTTCGCTATCATTAGTTATTACTAATCATCATTAGTTATTACTAATCATCATTAGTTATTACTAATCATCATTAGTTATTACTGTGATCATCATTAGTTATTACTGATAACTACACTGCTGGCCACCGTAAATGCAACACCCTGAAGGAAGCATGCAAATAATATGAAATTTACAACATGCATTAGCGGAGGTGAGATATGCAAATGATTAGAATTTCAGCGCAGACGCACATCACGCGCGCCTGTGGCGCCACTTCAAAGCGCTATTTAAGGCTTGGAGATTTCGACGATTTCAAGTACGGCAATTGTGTTTTTCTTGTGGTTTTTTCAAAAAAACGATCAATTATGCCTCGTAGAAAACAGCGATCATCTTTTGATCAAGTATCCGAGTTCGACATAGGAAGGATAGTGGCCTACCGAGATTGTGGATTATCTTTCAGGGAAATCGGTAGTCGTGTTGGACGAAACCAAACAACTGTAATGCGGATATGTGATCGTTGGATGCAGGAGGGTACGACGGACCGACGTGTTCGATCGCAATCCACCTCAGTGCACAACTTCACGTGATGACAGGCATATTGTGCGTATGGCAGTGACGGATCGCTCAGCCACATCACGAACCATAGCACAGCACATTCAGTCTGTACCGCATCATTCAGTGTCTGCGC
Source organism: Meta bourneti (assembly GCA_933210815.1). Lineage (NCBI taxonomy): Eukaryota > Metazoa > Arthropoda > Arachnida > Araneae > Tetragnathidae > Meta > Meta bourneti. Next base: position 89,848,203 of record OW119929.1, read on the forward strand.
GTACCATTCGACGCCGTTTACAGCAGAGTGGTCGGTCCGCAAGACGTCCATTGCTTCGTCTACCCTTGACGCAGAACCACAGACGTTTCCGCCGCCAATGGTGCGATGAAAGAAGGATGTGGACGGCAGAATGGAATGAAATTGTCTTTACTGACGAGTCACGCTTCTATCTGCAACACCACGATGTTCGGATTCGAGTCTGGAGACACCGTGGAGAGAGGATGCTGAACAGCTGCGTTATGCACCGCCACACTGGTCCTGCACCGGGTATTATGGTATGGGGCGGTATTGGATATCACTCTCGCACTCCTCTAGTACGCATTGCCGGTACTTTAAACAGCCAGCGCTACATCTCCGAGGTGTTGGAGCCAGTTGTCCTTCCTTACCTTCAGGGCTTGCCCACAGCCATATATCAACAGGATAATGCGCGACCACACGTGGCACGCATTGTCCAAGGGTACTTCGTCAATCTCCAGATTGAATTGCTTCCCTGGCCAGCTCGCTCTCCGGATCTTTCGCCGATAGAAAACATGTGGTCCATGGTTGCTCAACGATTGACCCAGAATACATCCCCAGCTGCCACACCAGATCAACTTTGGCAAGGTGTGGAAGCTGCTTGGTCTGCTGTACCCCAAGAACACATCGAAAGTCTCTTTGAATCAATGCCGAGGCGTGTGGCAGCGGTGATCTCCAACAATGGCGGCTACTCTGGCTACTGATTTTGGCAGGAACCACACTTCACAGAAGTCTATAAATTTAATCATTTGATACTCGGTCAACATGTTATCTACAAAATAAATTTTGTTGTGATATCTCTTGTCTTTCTTGGTGTTGCAATTTGGGTGGCCAGCAGTGTATTATATTCATTATTCTAAAACTGTATAACACTAGAATTCTATTCTAGATCTGCAGAACACTAGAACACTATTCTACAATTCTAGAACTATATTCTGTTTATACGCGGCCTGGGAAAGGTTTGGTTAAAAAAGTGAGTGGGTGGAAGCAAGAACACTGATTCCAGAACACTATTTTAGAACTCTAAAGCACTATTCTGAAACACTATTTTAGAATACTTGAACTCTATTCTAGAACACTATTTTAAAACACTAGAGCACAATTCTGGAACAATATTTTAGAACACTAGAACTCTATTCTAGAACATTATTATATTTATACGCGACCGGTAAAAGCTTGGAACAAGTGAGTTGTGGCAACACTATTCTAGAACGCGGATTCTGGAATGCTATTTTAGAACACAAGAGCACTATCCTAGATAGAATGCTACTTTAGAACACAAGGGCATTATTCCAGAATGCTACTTTAGAACACAAGAGTACTATTCTAGAATGCTATTTTAGAACACAAGAGCACTATTCTAGAATGCTATTTTAGAACAAGAATACTATTGTAGAACGTGGATTCTAGAACCGTAGAATTCTTCTATAACTGTAGAACTCTATTCTAGAATCGTAGAGCACAATTCTAAAATATTTTTCTAGAACATTCGAACAATATCCTAGAACACTATTCTTTAATTCTAGATCACTATTCTGTTTAAACGCGGCCAGGAAAGGCTTAGTTGAAGAAGTGAGTTTTTTGCCCCCCCCCGACAACTCTATTCTAGAACAATATTTAAACTCCCGCCTCTTATAATTTACTACCGTCCTAATGATGGCGGACGTCTTCCTCCACCAAAATGGCCATTGGCTATCGCTTCGAATTTTTTATTAATACTTATGTCGTTTCGTCGTTTTTTCCATTTTCACTGACTATTACTATTGCTCCCAATATAATATAAAGGCCACTAAAAGGAATTGGAGAGCCGGGTCGGGGAGATCCTTCCAAGTTTGTGCATTCGATTCAAACGGATTGCGTGTTTCTTACACTAAGAGCCAACGCCGCAAAATAGATGGTGGAATAAGATCCCATTTACTATGAAATCTTTCTTGCCTGATGCACCTTTCCGGTTGGAACGTGTGCCGCATATGTATCTCGTAATCTAATGCATTCGGCTCGAATGGGTTGGGTCTTTCGAATGATTGAGGGGAAGGAATTGAGAAGCAGAGATAAAAAAAAAATGGAGTTTTTGGGGGGAACGTGTTGCGGGTCTCAAGATACGAGGAATGTTACACAAAAGTAATGACGAATGAGCTGTGCGGCTGAATGATAGGTGTTGGCTGCAACCAACGTCTGCTGAAATATCTAAGTGGGTTAAGTTTGAATTGTCTGGAGTATCGTTTCGGGGATAAGAGGTTTGGTTATGATCGAGGATTTGGGCTGTTGTGGTTTAGAGTGTAGAGTTTGAGTGCGGTGTGAAAGATCATCTTGCGATTTGGTTACTTCTTACGACCCAAGCCACCCAGACATCTAGCAGAGGGTTTAAGGTCATATAAGGGGTGGCCGAGAGGGTTGACGTGACACCTGAAACACAAAACATCGTACAAAAGACATGAAACAAAGGCGAGGAAACTTAACGCTTGAAGTGATACAGATCAGGCAAGATAGGTAGGTGTTTTAATTAACGTCGATCTGGAGTGACACATTGTGACGCTATCCGTGATCGAACCTGAAGGGAAAGATCCGAGACCAACACCACGTAATTTTGAGCCATGGTCAGAGGACGAGGTCACACCTGAGCTGGCACCTCACTCTCCAAACTTCCACACAACGCCGACGTGAGGACATTTGAGGCCATGACAGATTTAAAGTGCGCCAGCGCCCTTTCTACACGACGGTCTTTGGTTGAATTCGAACTCGCAACCCTCGGGTTGCTAGTCCGTTACTATGACAACCGGGCTACCGAGGCCCACAGATCAGGCAAAACGTATTACGCTAGACATAAAGCACATGCTGAAATACAAGTGGAAATTTGTAAGTTAAAAAAATAGTTACATCGATATTAATCGTTTTGACACAATTTAAAGGAAATTGAGCGTATATATACCCAACTGGGAATATGCATTAGATATTTGCCCAGTGTGTATTTCTCTCTTCTGTATCAGTAACACTTTCCTCGCGCGTGTGTATGTCCATTAAATGGTGTTGTATGCCTTGTGTTTGGCCAAATATGGCCCTCGCGCCATAAAACTCAACCCAACCAACCTCTGCACATTTGTGACTCTATCCTGCCCGCGAACTGGAAATGTTTGGGCATGTACAATGAATGTACTTGAGAACTTAACCCTCCAAGTGAACCCTCCGACGAGATATCTCGTCCATCAAGACCTGGCAAATTTTGCTGATGACGAGATACCTCGTCATCAAGATTTTGATTGCCAATTTTTTTATGAGACCAAGAAATCTGGTCAATTTTCTTCTGATGACGATATATCTCTTTCATCGAGATCTGGTCAGTTTTGCTAATGACGATGTATCTCTTCCATCGAGATCTGGTCAGTTTTGCTAACGGCGACGTATCTCTTCCATCGAGATCCGGTCAGTTTTGCTAATGACGATGTATCTCTTCCATCGAGATCCAGTCAGTTTTGCTAATGACGATGTATCTCTTCCATCAAGATCTGGTCAGTTTTGCTAATGACGAGATACCTCACCGAGACAACCACCAGGAGGGTTAGAATGTAAAATTCGGAGAAATCGTTAGTCTAAAAGGTTAATGCCAGCGTTTTGCATTTGAAATCGTCAATGGGGCACATCGAATGGATCTTCCGAAATTCTAGGGTAGGTAGTTAATTGAAGTCGCACTGGTTGGATTTTTATGGCGCAAGGGCCATATTCGACCAAGCAGCTCCAAACACAAGACAGACAACACAATGAGAGGACAGACAACACAATGATCTCGGGATTGTGATGTCCATACACACCTAAAGAATATGTATCCCTGAGGGCAGCGTCGCACTGATGCAGCACAACGGGCAATTGGCGGCTGTCCGAGATCAATCCCGAAGTGAAAGATCCGACGACTGCACCTCTTAATTTTGAACCATGGTCAGATGACGAGATCAACAACTACTCTCTAAACTTCCATACCACGCCGACGTTGCCGAAATATTCTAGGGAGCAAGCAAATTTCGACCTAAACGAACTTCAAAAAAATTGTTTTCCTGTACTTCCTACACCATGAAACCACCCCGACCCTAATGAACAGTCATTTCCTCGGCTCACTCCCATAAACACCTGTCGAAAGCGGATCTACGTGCAAAATCATCCTCATCCATGCGTATCAGATCTTCCAATAATCATTCTTAAAAATCCCCCCAAAATCATTAGGTCCACTCCGGACCTTATACATCAGGAAAGACTTTAACCGACTTCGGGACGGTAAAGAAAAAAAAAACAATTTTTTTTTTAAAAAGGGGACAAAAACTGTCACGAAATTAATCGAGCGTTCTCACACACGTGTTGTCGTAGCTCTGGGATCATCTGTTCAGACTCCTCCGCGTCCAAGAATAACCCTTATTTGTGTGAGAAGGTTCTAGGAGCCTGGAGGCACAGTTGCAAATATGGGTCGGCGAGAATGACGGATTATTGTAATTACTGCTTGTGAAATGAAGATTAAGCGTTTCCAAAGCAGTTCCACGAACGAAGGGACCCGCCGGCACCGTAAATGGGGCATGGTAGAAGCGTTTTGTCAAAATAAACTGCTTTTGGATGGATAAACAATGCGCTGGTTGGTAGTTTTTCATTGTTTTTTTTTTGAACACGCGTTTTAATTCGCGTTGATTTTGTTTTTCAAAAAAACCGTTCACTGACCTCTCTTCGGACAGTGGTGGAAGGTTAGCGGATTAGCAACCGGAGGGTTGGGAATTTGAATCCAACCAAACACCGTCGTGTGCAAAGGGAAGCTAGTCCCCTTTGTACACGACGGTGTTTGGTTGGATCGAATTTCGAACTCGCAACCCACCGGTGCTCTTCCAATCGGCCACAGCGTTCCTAGGGCAATGTTTGGTCAAACTGGGCCAAACGCAAGGCACACAACGCCAAGCAATGGTATTGGTATTTTTCAATTAACGTCACACAGGGGCACCACAACGGGCTATTGGTGACGGTCCGGGATCAATCCCTAAGGGAAAGATCCGAGGACAACACCACGTAATTTGGAACCACGGTCAGACGACGAATCACATTTCAGGAAAAGTAACAAGTGATGGTGCGTTAAATCTCTCGTGTCCTTTAAATGTCCTCACGTTGGAAGTTTGGAGAGTGGGGTGCCAGCTCAAGCGTTATCGTCCACTAACTGTAGTTCCAAATTACGTGGTGGTGTTCTCGGATCTTTCCCTTGGGAGATCGATTCCGGACCGCCGCCAATAGCCCTTTGTGTTGCTCCAGTGCGACGTTAATTAAAATACCTACCTACCTGCCTTCTAATTCCCATATTCCGCCATGTCTTTATTAAAATTCCTCGCTTCGATTTAATCCTCCCCGGTGGAGACGAGGTATCTCGTCGTTAGGAAAACTGTTCAGATCCCGTTGGACGAGATATCTCGTCATTAGAAGAAAACACGATTGCGATTGTAAGAAAACTAATTAGATCTTGATTTCGTCACCGTCGAAAAATCGGCAATATCTTTTTGACGAGGTATCTCGTCATTGGGAAAATTGGTCAGATCTTGATGGACGAGATATCTCGTCGAAACCACTTGGAGGGTCAGTCGATTCCTATATACCCTGGAAAGCTAAATATTGGTGGTAAGGTTTTCTGGTCAAATACGATACTATTAACGGTTTAAATATTTTAAAACGCATCTTTGAAATATTTACATATCCACTCAATGCAACGGGATTTTCTTTATTTCAAGTAAAAAGATAGAAAACACAGCTGTTATGGAAAACAAACTTTAATTTATAATTGGAAAATTTAAAGGGAACAGGGATTTTATATTCTAGAAGCAATTCTGTGGTCTGGTTTTTTTTTACTTTTCAGTGTTATGTAAAATCCGATACGAGCTATCGCTTTTAAAATGTTGTCTCAAAACAACTCTAGATCCTAATTGAAAGACATTAATATAACCGATGCATTAAAAAGAAAGTTTGTTTCCAAAGGCAACCCAATAATCCAATATCAGGCGACTGAGTTTTTGAAAAACCATTAGTCATGTTCAAAAATATAATTTATCAAAAGCTTTGGTAATATAGAAATGCTTTACAAACCATTTCTTAGTTTGATCCGTTTGTGAAATTCCTGAGTGCAAAGAAACTCGTTATTAATGGAAGTTTAATCGTTATCGCTTTAGCACCGAAAATCATTTCATCTCTATCTTACATAAATCCACGTTTGAAAGAAGTTTATCATGTGAACTTTTGCAATAAGAAGGAATTGAGTTTAATCTTTAATGTGTATTAAACAGATTAAAGTATTAAAAGTATTCAGTTTCACATTATAAATCTATTCAATTCCAAACAGCAGATTGATATCTAATTGTTTTTCCAGGTTACTGTCGCCAGTTCCTAGTTCAACCTCTGTGACAGAAAGACATGTAACAGGTAAGTTGCTCGGCATTTTATTCGCTGTTTACCCAAATATCAAATCCTTTAATTAAGTGGGAAAAATCTGTTCATCTATAATAATTGTAAAAGAAAATACACGTATTTATTTATTATATCGTAGGCTTAGAGCATAAACTCATTAGCTGGAATTTTTTCGAAGACACTATATACTTATTTTCATGATGAGAAAATACATAATCTTATTGAAGTTTGTTTAAAGATATATAACACTATCAAAATGCTTATAATAATTATTATTTTTTACTTAATAACTAATTTTTAGTTTTTAAACAGCTGTGAAGTAAAAAATTCTGTCTTATTTAATGAGTTTCTGCTCTTAAGTCGACGATATGTGTATATTCTATCTCAAAAGTCAACAGACGATTTTGTTCATTAGAAAGCTTGATAAATGAAATACTTAAAAAGAGTACGTCTATTATTCGTTTAAATGTTTTATGTTTAAAATTGTACAAACTTTAATCAAATATCAGACTAGTAAGAGATTAATCTGTATGTATTAATTTCCTATACCTAGCTGGTGTTGCTCCAGTGTGACGTTAATTAAAATACCTACTTATCTAAACCTAAATTACTGGTATTATTCAGATTTTAGGTTCAATTTGTTGTTGCATATTAATTATGTTAATTACTTTCTACCACTAATACATAAATTTGCATGAAAATATTTGACCTATGAGGGGTCAACAAGCCTTCGTCTTCCCTGCATGACCTCTAGCCAGTTTTAACCAATAGAATCTCTCCTAGGATTCCTTCAATCGATAGATGTGGTTATTTAGTCATGTATGCTGTAGAAGGGGAAAGAGGTACTGAACTATTGGAAATCACTTGATCCTCAAAGGGTTCAATATGTCACTAAAATTAATATCGTTATTAATTCATTGGATAATTATCTGAAATTTGGACTCATAAATGCAGATTGGGCTTAATGTTTCATTATTTCCGAAAGTGAAAAATATTTCGCTACATAAAGGATAAAATCACGTACCTGATCTTAGGATTGCCTAAAGTAGGGGATATGTTTTTTTTTATGGAGAATCGAATGCCATATCACAAAAAAATTATAATATAAAATAAAAATTCATATGTGAATAGATAATTTATAAATTGTTAGATAACTTTCGAGTTTTTCTCAAAAAAAATGAAAGAAGTATCAATTGCCGATATAAATCGAAACGATATTTAATATGGAACGAATTTGTCACCAAAAACAAAATACTTCTCATTTTTTCATAAAAATTGTATATTTATCTAGTTTTAAATAAAAATGAATGCATTTAATTTTTTATACGTATTTTCAATTACATTTTACTTTTTAACACTGTCAAGGTTCGGAATTCTTTTATATACGGCATTCTGAACACTTCAAGCGTGTCTGTAGCCCGTTTGGAAGAGTAACGGATTTGTAAGCGGAGGGTTGCGAGTTCGAATCTAACCAAAGACCGCCGTTTGCAAAAGGGGGCTGCTGCACCTTAAATCTGTCGTGGCCTCAAATATCCTCATGTTGGAAATTGTGTGGAAGTTTGGAGACTGGGGTACCAACTTATGTGTGATCTCGTCATCTGACCGTGGTTCGAAATTACGTGGAGTTGTCCTCGGATCATTCCATTCCAGGTTAAACCCTGGGCCAATAGCCCGTTGTGTTGCTCCAGTGTGACGTTAATTAAACACCTACCTACGTAAAAGAGATTGCGTGTACGTGCCTGTGGTTTTTTGATTGTTTTTGGTTTATATTAGTTCCTTTTTAAAAGACTGCATGTAATTTATTATTTTTTTATCTAACTCTACATCGTCAGTGTTGAAATCTATTTTCAATATCAAATTGTGATTCGTACAAAACGTATAATGATTAATCATCAACTTTCGAATCTTAAATAAAATTCAATTGTTGACTGTTCTTAAAACGTTCAGCATCCGTTAAATTCAGCATCATGGAATAGATATTTCAGCAGATGTAATCTTCATTGTGATATTCCTCGGCATTAAAAAAGAATACCAGAAGAATGAACGAATGTTTCAGTCGCTGGATGTTTGATTGATCGATGCATAACCGGCTTCTACAGTTGATTTGTTTTTGCTGCATTTCGCGTTTCGTTTGTTCCTCGCCAACTCTGGCGTCCTCTTGTTCTTTTTCACGTTTTCATTCCAGAAACATCAATTCGTTCTATTTCTGTACCCTCCTTTATTTCTCTCCTTTCATGCACACACGCTTGAACCATCCATCTTTGCTTGACTTCTTTCTCTAAACTTTTGCGCGATGCGACGCAATCTATCCATTTATCAAGGATTATTTCTTGTTTTGGTTTGAGAAAAATAAGGATTCAAGTGTGAGGTCTTCAAACAATATTCGCAAAAAGGTGGCTGGAATTGATTGTTAACTCGGTTTTGATTCGTGAGTTTTAAAAAGAATGGAGGTTTGAAGGAAGTAACTTGAGATGTGTACTAAAAAGTGAGTAAAAGATATCTAATAATTAATAATTTTAAATTCGATGAGAACAATTTCCTCTGCTTTCACGGGACCCGGATCAACCCCCGAAAGATCCGAGGACAACACCACGTAATTTCGAACCACGGTCAGATGACGAGGTCACACATAATTTGGCACCCCAGTCTCCCACACAATTTCCAACATGAGGATATTTGAGGCCACGACAGATTTAAGGTGCAACTGCCCCCTTTTTTACACGGCGGTCTTTGGCTGGACTCGAACTCGCTACCGAAATGTTGCGAGCCCGTTACTCTTCCAACCGGGCTACCGCGGCCCTTCAACATTCCTCCGAGTTAAGTTTAGGTGGCCGGGGTTTTAAAATGAATTATTTCTAATTATCGGTGCATTTTTGTGTTTTCCTATTTGTTTATGTTTTACATATCATTAAGAAATATATCAGTAAATAAATTAATTCATTTCAGATGTTGATTGATGAGAAACTTTTTTCAGAAGCAAACTTTGTGATGGCTGTGCATGATTTAAATTAAATCAAATGAAAAATTACATTAGAAATATAAATCGGTCTTTTTTTATCTTCTTGGAAGAACCCGAACTAATGTCGGATTGAAATTTCAGGCCCTTTTTATGCATTTTATAAAATGTAGCTAGGTAGGTAGGTGTTTAATTAACGTCGCACTGGAGCAACACAACGGGTCACTGGTGACGGTCCGGGATCAACCCCCAAAGGGAAAGATTCTAGGACAACACCACGCAATTTTGAACCACGGTCAGATGACGAGGTCACACCTGAGCTGGCACCCCACTCCAAACTTTCACACCACGCCAACGTGATGACATTTGAGGACACGACAGATTGAACGTGCACCAGCCTCCTTTGTACACGACAGTCTTTGGTTGGATTCGAACTCGCAGCCCTCCGGTTGCGAGTCCGTTACTCTTCCAACCGAGCTACCGCGGTCCCAAAAATGTAGCTAGCAAAAGCTAATGTGGAATATTGTCAACGACTCAAATTTTAAGCACTGGATAGATTATTTGAAAAATTATGTATATTTTAAATGTTTTACTCATTATAAACGGAAAATTATATTGATTTAAGATTGAAGATGCGGACTTATGGAACAATGTAATGATTCATGTTGCTTTTTATTCCGGCCGTAGTATTACAATGGTATTATAATCTACCATTTCACAAATAAAACGAAGATTTAACCTCTAGAATAAACTATGCTTTGTCTCTTTCACACACGCTTAAACAAATTCAACAAAACGTGCTTACAAATACTGCCAACAGAACGAAGTTAAAAGTTAATTGAATTTCCAGACATGAAAATTTCTTTTGAGGTTGGACAGTTTAAATCTATCAAAGCAAGTTATGGATGATTGAGGATATAATAACTTAAACAAGTATGATTGGCTCAATGCAATTTTATTTTCCCTTGGCTTGATTGCCGAAGGTCCAAATCTAATTTGACCTCGTGTAGCAGAAAAATGACCTTAAAACGACAAACAAAATTCTACTCGTTTCTTATCATTGGAAGTTGAAATATCGCGAACCTATTTACTACAGTTAAGACTTCTTTCACAACATGTCATTGAACTTTAATCTGTTAACAGAATGTATCTAAACTACTAAAATTTAGTGATGTTTAGCAACATACTTTATATACTTTTTATTAACTACTAGTGGTCGCCCAGGGGTCGAAATTCGACCATAATTCATTTAATTTTTAAGTTTGAACGTTAATAAGGTTCTTTTGTCAAAGAGTATACCTCTATATTCATTGCATATAATATTTTTGAATTTTGTTCTATTACGTAAGCTGCGAGCATGTACAATCATAGGAAAAATGCGGTATAGCTTGGTTAAGACATATCTAAAAAACAATAACGCGTTGTTTGTCATTTTCTTGGAGTTTTTTTATTGCTATATATTGGCCACAGGTTTTTCCAAGGCTACACAGTTAATTTGCCTACCTTTTCAAAATTATATAAAATTTAAATAAAAAATAAATCCAAAAAATGAAAAATGAAATAAGGAATACATGCTTCGTATTTTTTTATATATTTTTTATTGAAACAAAAAAACCGTGTGGTTAAAAAAATAAATGTTGTCCATTGAACTTGAAATATTTCGACAATGAATTTAATGATTCAAAACTTCTGTGTAGACGATGTTTTTTGTAAAAACTCTTTCATCGTTTGCTAAATGCCCTTGACCGTTATATTCTGAAATATAAAATCTCAAACCATCGAATGATCGAACTCTACTTGCTGCGACGTACAATTGGCCATGTGTAAAAACTGGCTGCCTCAATAAAATTCCAATTTTTTCGAATGTTTGTCCTTGAGACTTATTTATTGTCATCGCAAATGCAGGTATAATTAGAACTTGAGTTCTTTGAAAGTTAAATGGTAAAATAGTTCCGGAATATGTTAAATTTATACGTGGAATCAAAATTCTCTTATGGGGTGGCAAATTATGCAAAATCTCATACTTCTCCGTGCGCGCAATGTGCTTAAAAAGGGGGTACAAAATTTTTTCTTCATGTATTAATATATAGATTTTATTAAAATTATAAGTTTAAACTCATCGCGTTGTACGAAACAGAACGTATAACTTCAATCTATAAGTCTCCAAAAAGACTGGATTTTCAACAGTGGTTTAGTAGATGTTCGCCAACTTCCCAATAAAATTGAAAATAACGATAAATTAACAGGGATAGTCTAAAGAGCACTCATGACATTAATGCGGTTTCCGAAATCAGTATTAGATAACTATTGGTTTTTGCTTAAATGCTCTTCAAAGTTCGTTGGATCACCAAAACTGGTTTATATAACTGGTGTTTTGAAAATTATCTGGGCAAATTGTAGAGGGTGGTAGAGGGGTCCAAAATAAACATTTTTGACAAAGAATGTGTGTCCGAAAATGCCGCGTTTAGGTAGTAGAGGGCGCTGTTTAGGTCAGTCGATAACATCTATGGCGTAATGCGTCATTCCTCGCTATGGTTTTCAACGGCATGCATCGCTACAAGAATTCGGAGCTTGCCTTTGAAAATCTGAGCGGGGAATAACGCCTTACGCCGCAGATACGACGTTATCTAACGACCTAAACAGCGCCCTCTACCACCAAAACGCGGCATTCCACCTTTTAGCCAGATAATTTCGAAACACCCTGTATATATTTTGATACTCTCTAAGCACTTAAAAAATAGGTCACATTCTTAAAAGTTCCAAGGTTTGGAGAGTGAGGTACCAGATCGGGTGTTCTCGTCATCTGACCGTGGTTCACAATTATGAGGCGTTGTCCTCGGGTCTTTCCCTTAGGGATTGATCCCGGATCGTCGCCAATGGCCCTTTGTATTGCTACAGTGCGACGTTGGTTAAAACTCCTACCTACCTACCTTCGGCCTTCGTCACTACCTCTTAAAAGTTCCAAATCTAACATTTCCCTTCTTACTGTTATTTATTTCCGCAACGAAATTTCAAACGCCTCCGAGGGTAGGTAGGTATTTTAATTAACGTCGCACTATAGCAACACAACGGGGCTATTGACGACGGTCCGGGATCAATCCCCAAGGGCAACTACACTTAATTTTGAACCACGGTCAGATGACTAGGTAACACCTGAACTGGCACACCCCTCTCCAAACGACCACACCACGCCAACGTGAGGACATTTGATGCCACACAATTTAACGTGCACCAGCCTCTTTTGTACATGATGGATTTTGGTTGGATTCGAACTCGCAACGCTCCGGTTGCTAATCCGTTTATTTCCCATAAATTCCCATATCACGTGCACTTAGTGTCTGTCTCCAATGAGATAATCCATGCTGCTCTCTTCCACAACTTCCCATATCTATTCACTTAAGCCTCTTCCAGTTGACACAATCCTACTGCAATGCGGAGGTGAGTTCGCCCTTCCGCAAACTGCAACCGTATCTAAGCTCGAGCGAAAGAATCCCTCCCTGACCCGACGTGACCTGAGATGGAACACAGATTCCCACTCTCTCTGGTGAGATTGCGAACAGATAGCTCTCTCTCTTTGCAAAGGCATCGTCTGCCGGGTCTTGGGCTTTTGTTCGATCATGGCTGGTTCGTTCGTTTCATCATTGTTGCCGTTATGAGAATGGGCCCAGCGGCCAAATCTCCTAACCGTGAACTTCTGTGGGCTTTTCCGCCTTATGGAGGATGGCTGGGAAGGAGGAGAAACCTCAAGGCAATAAAAGAAGCATCTTTCCAGTGCGCTGATGGGTAATTAATAGGGCACTGATTGGGATGGCATATGCAATTTTTTCATTTGGGGCTTTCTTGTCTTTAATTTGTTATCATTTTGGGATCTTTCTCCAACTTTTTCCATTTTAGGGACTTTCATCTCCAACTTTTTTTCCATTTTGGGTTCTTTCTTCTCTTTAATTTTTTATCATTTTGGGGGCTTTCTTCTCCAATTTTCTTTGATTTGGAAGGCTATCTTCTCTTTAACTTTCCCCCATTTTGGGATTTTTCTTCTCAAACTTTTTCATTTTGTGGAATTTCTTCTCCTTTATTATTTTTATTTTTGGGCTTTCTTCTCTTTAATTATTTTTATTTGCCGGGCTTTCTTCTAATTTTTTTTATTTGGGGACTTTCTTCTCTTTATTTTTTTTTATCATTTTTGATGCTTTCTCCAATTCTTCATTTGGAAGGCTATCTCCTTTAACTTTCACCATTTTGGGATTTTTCTTTAACTTTTTTTCCATTTTGGGGAATTTCTTCTCTTCAAATTTTTTTCACTTCTGGAGCTTTCTTTAACACTTGGGTACCATGGTAGCCCAGTTGGTTGGGTCATGGATTAGCAACCGGAGGGTTGCGAGTTGGAAAATCAATCCAAACGATGACCGTCGTGTACGTGGGGACTGGAGCACGTTAAATCTGCCATAGCCTCAAAGAGCTTCACGTAAAAGTTTGGAGAGTGGGGGTACCAGCTCCAGTCTTGACTTCGTCATCTGACCGTGGTTCAAAATTATGAGGTGTCTTCCGGTCTTCCCCTTTGGGATTGATCCTAGACCGGTGCCAATAGCTCTTCATTAGGAACTACCTACCTCTCTTCTAACTTTTTTCATTTCTAGGGCTTTCTTCTCTAACTTTTTGGGGCCGTGTTTGACCATGTTGGTAGAATCCTGGATTAGCAACCGTAGAGTTGCTATATAGAAACTCGATCTAACCAACGACCGTCGTGTATGTGGGGGCTGGCGTACGTTAAATTTGTCGTGGCGTCAAAAATGTGCTCACGTTGGCGTGGTGTGTGAGTTTGGAGAGTGGGGTGCCAGCTCCGGTGTTGACTTCGTCATCTGACCTTAGTTCAAAATTGCAAGGTGCTGTCCTCGATCTTTCCCTTTGGGATTGATCCCGAACCGTCGCCAATAGCCCGTTGTGTTGCTCCGATGTGACGTAAATTCAACTACCCATATTAATATTTGGACTGTGTGTAATTTAAAACAGTAGACTATTCTACTTACAGTTATTCCTCGTACAGTTATTCCTCGTACAGTTATTCCTCGTACAGTTATTCCTCGTACAGTTATTCTACGTACAGTTATTCCTCGTACAGTTATTCTACGAACAGTTATTCCTCGTACAGTTATTCCTCGTACAGTTATTCTACATACAGTTATTATACGTACAGTTTATTCTACGTGCACCTTTTTAAATCCATTTCAAAGTTCCTGTTTTTAAAATTTTAAATCCGACGTATTTGACTTAATGATTCAATTACGAAACAAACTGTTTTCGTCCGCATTGTTTGTAAACATTCTTTTTCTTATCTTTTCTTTTGGAATTGATTCCGAACCGTCGCCAATAGCCCGTTGCGATGCTCCAGTGCGACATAAATTCAACTAAAAGCAACATAAAAGCAAAAAAGAATCCGTTTGGCAACTTTTGAAGGTGATTTCCCAAGAATTATCGTAAAGAAGTTGACATCCTTTTTCATGGGTTGCCTAAGTTTTAATTTGTCCATTTATAATTCTGAAACAAAAATGAATAGAAGCTGTTTGCAGACTTCCTTCAAATCCAAAAGCATTTTTTCACTTAAAAGGCATTTTTTATGCATGCGTAGGTCATCAACCTAAAAGTTGGAGTAATTACCTCCGGGTACATTTGCAAACGGTAATGAAGACGAAAAGGGTGCTCCTAGCATTGATGAGGTAAGTCATTGGTGTCGAAATCGAACGGGGTGACGTTCCAAAAAAGCAAATTGAAGCATGCTAATCAGGTCTCATTTCGGAATGTTTTCACCTTTCCTGGAGTCGTGGAAGGGAGGGTTTCGAGTAATTTAAGTAGTTTTTACAGTCCCCGGATTCAAGTGATTAGCCTTTTAAGCTTAATTAGTTTTTCGCGAACATTAAATTAAAGCGTCATTTAAATTTTTTTAGCCCTCCCTTGGGGAACTTTCTCGGTTTGATGATTACTTATTCGTTAAAAGTATTTTCGTGAGTGGCTTTACTGTTGGTTTTGTTTTCATTTTAGTTTTCTATGGAATTTGTTTATTGAGTTGAGTGTCGTCAAGTATTGGATAGATTTTTAGCTGGCTATAGTGATTTACGCCTGACTAGAGAAGGGATTGTTTTTTTGCGTAATTCCGAAGCTAATCTTAAATAATTACTCGTGGTTTTGATATAATTGTTCAATTTGGGCGTTATTAATTGCGATCTCACAACCACTTGTTCCTCTTGTATTCTTCATTCCCTGGGTGTATTTCTCTCTCTTTTGTGTCTTGGAGAGTGGGGTGCCAGCTCAGATGTTGACCTCGTCATCTGACCGTTGTTCAAAATTACGAGGTGCCCTTTCTTCCGGGACTGTCCGGGCATTTCCGGGATTGATCCCGGACCGTCTCCAATAGTCCGTTGTGTTGGAGGAGTGGGGTGCAGCTCAGGTGTTGACCTCGTCATCTGACCGCTGTTCAAAATTACGAGGTGCCCTTTCTTCCAGGACTGTCCGGGCATTTCCGAGATCTTTCCCTTCGGGATTGATCCCGGACCGTCGCCAATAGTCCGTTGTGTTGCTACAGTGTGACTTTAATTAACTACCTACCTACCTACCTCTTATGTGTCAGTAATGCTTTCCTTTGTGTGTGTATATCCTTCTACTTGTCGTTGCTTGACCGAATATCATTAGGTTGTATGGCTTGCGCCATAAGACCTAACCAATCCAACCTCTTGCATTCTAATTTTTTTAGAATCTTGTGTTGATTTCTATTCACTAAAATTTATGGGTTAGATACGTAGGTAGTTGAATTAACTTCGCACCGGAGCAATACTATTGACGACGGTCCATTCCGAACGTAAGGATCCGAGAAAACCTCGGTCAGATAACGAGGATAAAACCGCTCACTCCAAAATTCCACACCATGTCGACATGAGGACATTTGAAGGCACGACAAATTTAACGTGCACCAGCCCCCGTGTACACGACGGTCTTTGGCTGGACCGAGTTTCGGGAGAGACTTCTGGGATAGGAAAGGGTTAAACTTGAAATGAAAATGTCGTCTAATGTGTCGGAATAGCTTATACAAAGAATACCTTTTGTTTTTACTTCCATTGTGGAATGCAATACAATTTAAGTGATCCTATGTTTAAGTTTCATTGTAAGGAAACAGACTCATTTAAATTTAATTCAATTCCACAGTAGAAGTAAAATTAAAAGTATTCTGTGTATAACTATTCCGACACATTAGGCAACATTTTCATTTAAAGGCTAACCATTTCCAATCCCAGAAGTCTTAAAGTATCCAATTTTCGCTCTCGTGCGTTATAAATCAATCTATTCAAATGCGTCTGAATACAATCCCCATTGAGATTTCTGATGGTGCCGCGTTTAGATATTAATTCCGCCCGTTTGATTTCGCCACCGTCGTTTAAAATTCTAATGCCTTTGGACTGTTAATTTGGGTAAATTACTTTAGGGCAGTATTCGGGCATTTGAATGATGGATGCGTTTCTAGCTTAGATATGAAATTGGAACTATGAACAGTTTGGGTATCTTAAAATTTGAGATAAATGTTATTAAATAGTGATGTTTTTTTAATGTGAATTTGGGACAGGGTTTCTTGAGATATTTTGGTGACATACACTGTACTGATAAAAGTCACTGGATACCCGTAGTACAAACAAAACATAACATTTATTTTGGGTCTGTCTATATAAATTTAAATTTTTTATTTCATAATCTACATCCACATGGGGTAAGGGTAACTACTAGTGAGTATAGACTGAAATTTAAGGAGCGAATATCCTACAGAAGTGTACTAATGCTTTATATCAAAATCTAAACTGAAGTATCAGTCACGCTTTATTATACCTAAATATCCGTATTTGGTATGTTAAATGGGTACCATCATAAACATAAATCCTAGGGGACTGAACCATTTTGGCTAGTGAATAATTATATGAAAGGGCGCCAGCACAGTTCAATACCCTAGGACTTGGATATTTAGGTATAATAAAGTGTGACTAATACGTCGTGTTTAGATTTTGAAATAAAACATTTGCATATTTCTCTACAGGACATTCATTAATTCCTTAACTTTCAGTCTACGCACTAGTAGTTAGCTATGTAGTTACCCATGTGGATGTGGACTCTGAAATTGAAAATTTAAATTTATAGACGGACCCCAAAATAAATGCCATGTTTCGCTTCTACTACAGGTGTCAGGTGACTTTTGTCAGTATAGTTTATATTCTGTATGTCTAAAACTTTAAAAGCGTTTCGTTGCGTATTTAATTTGAAACTTTGTCGAAGGAAAGTTACTTTGAAATATCCAAGAAGGATCAATCGAATGTAAAGAGGTGTCTACGGTGAAACGCGCTTCCTGTACATATTCCGAACGTTACGTCACTTGGTTTGTTTCTCGAATACGACTTCAGCACGTCTCCAATGGAAATTCCAAAGAATAAGTTTCGAATTTAAGTATGATAGATGATGGGTCAACGTCAATTAGATCAGACGCCAAGCATAGCCAAAACCGCGATCAACTGCATTTTAAGGTAATCCCAATTTGTTCCATGCAAGAATATTAGGGTAACAGGAAATTAAACTTGCGTTTTCCGTTTGGTTTATTTGCTTGCACTGAAAATCCCTCTCATAGGTATTTGAATTAATGTCACACTGGGAAGCAACACAACGAGTATGGATCAAACCCGAAGCGAAAGATCCGAGGACAACACCTCGTAATTTTGAACCACGGTCAGATGACGAGGCTACACCTGATCTGTGGCACCCCAAACTTCCACACCACGCCAACGTGAGGACATTTGAGGCCACAAATTTAACTTGCACTATCTCCCTTTGTACACGACGGTCTTTGGTTAGATTCGAACACTTAAGGTTGTCGTTGCGTCTCCTAAGTCTTAGAGAAAAGTTTCTGTGCAATTTTGCATACATATTGCATTATCATGAAAGAATACTCAGGAACTTTTTATCATTGTGCATCAAACTTCTAGTAAATTCTATGAATAGATTAAATTGCAGGTATTTGAAGATCTACATTTCGGTTTCTGTAATGTTATTCTAAAATGTAATCATTTTATTGAAATTAACGTTTCTGTGCTTTTGCAAATAATCGGAATATTACAGAAAAAAAGATGGGACACAATAGATCATTATTTTTTAACTCGATCTTTTATCTAGGCTATTCTATTTTCTTAGAGAAGATTAGACTTTCGTGACATTGAACTGCACGAATTCAATTGCACGATGAAACTAGTTTGTTTCAAAAATAACATCACGGAATCTAGTTAAATCATGATCGACTCATTACTTGTTCGTTCATGCAAAATGATGATTACCCCGATTTACCAATTCTCTCTTCAACGTCTCAATCCAGTTGATGGAAAAGTTTTTGAACAGTACATACCGCTGTATCATAACTGCATAGATTATGTAATCAAATAGTTAAGAAGTATTTATAAATTGAGATTTATAAACTATTAATTATTTTTAGTAATTCAGATATAATTATTATTTAATTAAATTTTTAATTTAATTATAAACCGTTCACGTAATACAATGGTGTTTGAATGCATTCTCAAGAAAACGCTATTTGATTTGCATTGAACTGTCAATCAGATTGAAATTGTTTTAAAATTTCACTTACTTCGTTTTGCTCGTATTGTTTGGACGGCAAATTTATTTCGAAAACCGAATTTACTTTAAAAGTTGTTGATTGGAGTTTAATGTATGTAGATTCCAAAGTCTTTCGATTAGTTTTGAAAACAAAGAAAGGTTGAGTTTGTTTATCATCACTGGTTTAATTGGTGATTTAATTATGGAACAGTTCGAGTAAAGCCAATTCGTTTTAATATATGACTATCTTTAACTTTACATAATTTTCTATATACGTATGTTTTGTAACCTGCTACATAATGTACTACTATACAAAATTTGTAAACAAAATTTAATAACTTTTCATTTGCTTATTACGTTATTGAAAATATACACTGGTTATTTATATACAAAAGGGGGCATTTTCTGTCAAGCTAAATATACATAGGTGGTAGTGTTTGTGAGGATGAACGTTCCTATACGTATTCCGAATGTGACGTCACTTGGCTTGTTTTTCGAAAACGATTTCAGCATGTCATCTTAAAAATTCTAAAGAACGAAATCCGAATTAATGTATGATACTTGATTGTCAACACCAATTATATTAAAAGCCAAATGTTACCGAAACAGTTATAAACAGTATTTTAAGGTAACCACGATTTGTATCATAGCCTTCGCAGACCGTTTGGTTTGTTTGCTTACACTGAAAATACCACTCATACGAGGGGGATTTTAAGCTTAGACAAACAAACCAGACAGAATGCGAATACTCTACTTCCGCGACCCAAATGCTATAACATGTTACATATCGGAGTTACCTTAAAATGCTGTTTATCACCATTTAGCAACGTTTGTTTAATCTAATTGGCGTTGACCAATCAAGTATTCTAAAGATTAGTTTCTTCTAGAATAGATATTTTATGAGAAAAAACACAATAAAAATGTCTGTATGAGAGGATTTTTCAGCGTAAACAAACCACACGGAATGCGAAGATTTTACTTCGGCAACCCAAATGCTCTCGTGCGATACATATCGGGGTTACTTTAAAAAGCAGTTTATCTCCATTTTCGCAATATTTGGCGTTTAATCCAATTGGCGTTGACCAATCAAGTATCCATACTATATCAATTCGGAATTTAATCTTTGGAATTTTTATTGGCGAAGTGCTTGAATCGTGTTCGGACAACAAATCAAGTGACGTTTCGCTCGGAATACGTAGAAGCAACACAACCATCACCTGCATTTAGATTTACAGAAAAAGCCTTTGACAGAGGACGAAAGAAGTAAAAGGTAGTCATACAGATTAAACCTAGACTGTTTTACTCGTGCTGATTCCATAAAAAATAAATCAGCTGAACCAGTTGGAATGAACGAAAATCAAATCAACTTTTCTCTTTCAAAAGCTTGACAGAAAATGCCTCTCATGGAATGCAAGGTAGGTAAGCAGGTAATTAACATCGCAATTGGAGCAACACAACGGGCTATTGGCGACATTCCGGATTGGATTGGATGATTTGGTTTTACGGCGCAAGGTCCAAAAGCGGACAAACTGCGCCAAGGCGACAGTCTGGAATCCATCCCGAAGGGAAAGATCCAAGAGCAACGCCTATTAATTTTAAACCACGGCCAGATGATGAGCACCTGAGCTGACACCCCACTCTCCAAATTTTCCCACCACGCCAACGTGAGGACATCTGAGGCCACTGAAGATTCAACGTGCACCAGACCCCGCGTACACGACGGTCCGACTGGACATAGTTTCCAACTCGCCACCCTCCGGTTGCTAATCTGTTGCTCTTCCCAACTGGGCTACCGATCTTTCCCTTCGTGGGTTGATCCAATAGCCCGCTGTCTTGCTTCAGTGCGACGTTAATTAAAATACCTACCTATCTAACTGAGCTACCCTATCGAATGCAAGACAAATCCAAAACGAGTCAACAACTCTTCACCCAACCCCCTCACTTACTTCACTTTACCTCCTACTGATCGCTTACCCCGATTAAACCACCACCAAAATGGCGCATTACAGACTCGGGGCAGTATATAACCGACCACTAGCCACTGAAAACGGATATCAAATGGGTGCTATGTGCGTCCACCACCGCTTCCGCATTGCAGCAGTCCACCCCGCCTTCGATGTTACAATAATTAAAAGAACTATGAACACCAGCTCCATTTACCGCCGCTCCATTGTCTCTCCGACTGTTGCGCCTTCCATAGTAACAGTAACAGGGGAAATACTGTTATTGTTGAGCGCGATGTCGTTGTAAACGAATAGGCTAATTAGGCGGTCTCCCGGTGAATGCTGATGGGAGAGTCCTAGGATGGCTCTGGATTGAAGATAGGAGGAAAATGGGCCGTTAATCGCTTTTTCGCGTCCTATTCTGCGCTTTATGTTGGGTCAAAACTGGCTTTGCCGCTGCAGAAAAGTGTGAGAATGTGCAAGCGATCAGTGAATTTGATTTTCATTACGCATATCGCATTCCTAATGTCCTATTTGTAAACGCTATTATATTTATTGAGCACGTGCAAACTATAGCATTAGTAAATATATACAGGGTGAGTCTAAATTGTTTTTATAAAATAAGAGGGGTGATAGTACCCATCCAGAAGAGCAATAATTACCATGGAACATAGGGTGTGCATTCCACTCTGAGAGGCAGAAAAGAGTAAAGTCGAAACGCGTCGAGCATGAACAAGTCATCGCCTCTGACGTCGTTTTGTACCTGCCTACGTAGCATATCTCCTAAGCAAGATGGATCGGACGTGGCGGACCTGTGGCTTGGCCTCCTCGCTCACCGGACCTCAACTCACTGGACATTTTCTTCTGGGGCACATGAAATCTTTAGTGTACCTGTGGACTCGGCTGAAGATCTCGTAGCGAGAATCGGTGTTGCCGCAGACAAAATGAACACAACACCAGGAATCTTCGAGAGCCAGTCATTCCTTCGCCGGTGTGAACCGTGCAACGACACGCGCCACTTTGAGCACTTGCTGTGAGTTTTTCTCTGATCAATCAATTAGATTCTGCAACTTTTGGTATCGTTCATTCGCTTTCCCATTCATTCGCAAGTTCATGTTGAAATTCTAATTTGACTCTTTTCTGCCTCTCAGAGTGGAGGGGGGGGGGGTATTTCAATTAACGTCACACTGGAGCAACACAACGGGCTATTGGTGACGGTCCGGGATCAATCCCAAAGGGAAAGATCCGAGGACAACACCACGTAATTTTGAACCACGGTCAGATGACGAGGCAACACCTGAGCTGTGGCACCCCACTCTCCAAACTTCCACACCACGCCAACGTGAGGACATTTGAGGCCACGACAGATTTAACGTGCACCAGCCCCCTTTGTACACGACGGTGTTTGGCTGGATTCGAACTCGCAACCCTTCGGTTGCAAGTCCGTTATTCTTCCAACCGGGCCACCGCGGCCCCTCTCAGAGTGGAATGCGACACTATGTTCCATGGTAATTATGGCTCGTCTGGATGGTACTATCACCCCTCTCATTTTGTAAAAACAATTTAGACTCACCCTGTATGTTTTATTATCATGCACGTGCAAAGTTTGATATTGTGAATGTGTTCCTTAATTATGGGTCCGCGGTATCCCGGTTGGAAGGGTAGCGGATTAGCAACCGGAGGGTTGCGAGTTCGAATCCAACCAAAGACCGCCGTGCAGAAGAGGGACTGATGCATGCTAAATCTGTCTTGGCCTCAAGTGTCCTCACGTTGGCGTGGTGTGGAAATTTGGAGAGGGGTGTGCCAGCTCAGGTGTTCACCTCGTCATCTGACCGTGGTTGAAAATGAAGTGGCGTTTTCCTCGGATCTTTCCCTTTGGGGGTCGATCCCGGATCGTCGCCTATAGCCCGTTGTGTTGCTCCAGTGCGACGTTAATTAACTACTTACCTACCCCATGTGAATTATGTACTTGCAAGCTACAACCATGATCTTGGAATGCGATAAAAAATTAATTTGGAATTTAGAAGAATGGGTCAAGTTCGGTTATTGAATTAACGTCGCACTGGAGCAACACTACGGGCTATTGGTGACTGTCCGGAATCAGTCCCGAAGGGAAAGCTCCGAGGACAACACCTGAGCAAACACCCCACTCTCCGAACTTCCCCACCACGCCAATGTGAAGACATTTGAGGCCATGACAGATTTAACGTGTACCAGCCTCCGTGTATACGACGGTCTTTGATTGGAACGAGTTTCGAACTCCCAACTCTCCAGTTGCCAATCCCCTACTCTTCCAACCGGGCTACCACGGTCCATACGGTTTTAGGCTACCAAAAACAAAATAATTTAGACTAAGCAAGTACAAAATAATTTATGTACGAGAGGAAAACTAAATAACATAATAGAGGGAAATAGGATCTTAGAAATTTTGTTGGAGAATATAAACTAAGAGTTAGAAAACAATGTACGCATAAAATTTATAGGTACTGAAAACAATATTGGTTTTAAATTAGCCATTTTTTTAAACTAAAAATTTAGATCAATGTCACAGCTTTAAAACTATAAACTGCATAATTACTGCGCAGTAATTACAACGCCACCTTATCACCGGACTTACGTTAGGCTTCAGAACAGTGACGTCATTCTCTCGCACCCCTGCTTTATCATTAGGGATGTTGGAAAAAGAGGCAGACGGTAATTATATTTTATATCGAACTTCTAATCGATAGCTTAAGTTATTATCATATTTCATATTAATTCACATTGTTTATTAAGATGCTTTGAGACCCTAAATAAATTTGTTACTTTTTGAAAATAATAGCAATATAAAAGCATTTTATAATTGGTTACAGCCCACATATTCACCTCTGCTGAACTCTGAATCCCTAATACCGTCTTGTATTTTTAATAGAATACCATTCTTAGAATTAATGACCTGTATTTGCATAATAAAGAGTATATAGGAATAAATAATCATTTCCCGTTCCAACGGCAGTAATGACTGTTTATTTAAAAAGGAATCACCATTCACTTGTTTTGCGATTTTTTTTAATAATTTCTCTTCGATAAGAATTCATTTTCAGTTTGAATATTAAAATGGCTCTCTCGAGTTCTCAAATTACGGCCATGTTTCCATGGTTACCAAGAGGAGTACCCGTGTTTTTTCCGTTGTTACCGTCTCCAAGAGAACAGTTTCTTGGAGTATCCAACATACGTCATGCGTATTCAAATTACATTTGTATAATTTATCGGGTTTCTATTTTCGCATTTTTCGCGATTTATTCAAATTGGAATTGCGATATGTTGCGTAAGTGTAACATCATTTTTCATCGGAAAGTCGTTAATGCGTTTCTGTTGACTGCAAATTTCACGTGTCAACTATCTTTTCTCTTTTTTAGTATTTGAATTTCGAATCGTTCGATCATGAATTTTTTTTTTATTCGGTTGATTCTTACTACTTTATAGATGTTTATTTAACTGCTCCTTTGCCATTTTCTTTTCCGAAGAAGCGTACATTTTCTTGGACGTTTATTTTCGAATAAAGTGAATTGCCTTTTAAGTGATTTTGTCTTTAGTTTTTTAAGAATGCATTTCCATCATTTATCCGAAAGCCGTTATTTAAATGACATTTAATTCATTTCTCCAGAAGAATGTTTACAAATAGTGTGGACGAAAACAATTTGTTTCGTAATTAAGTCAAATACGTCGTATTGAAAAACAGAAACTTTGAAATGGATTTTGAAAGTACCTTTCAAAATCCATTGTACGTAGAATAAAAATTACGCATAATATATTTCTTGTACGTAGAATAAATGTACGAGGATATTCTACTGTTTTAAGTTACACTGTCCAAAAATTAAGATAGGTAGCTGAATTTACGTCACACAGGAGGAGCGCAACGGGCTATTGGAATCGATTCGGGATCAATCTCAAAAGGAAAGGTCCGAGGACAACACCTCGTAATTTTGAAACGAGGTCAGATGAGTTCTCATAGCAAAAAACCCACTGTACCGTAAGGTTTGGTTCGTAAATACTTCTTGAATTTTCGGTAAGCTCTAGATCTCTCCGCATTTGTGATAGATTTAGACTTCTTGGTATCATTTTGTTCGTCTTGAACTGCTCTTTCAATCTGTTTACGTTTCCTATGCCGCAATTGAACTTTAGTGTGATATTTTGGCTTCATAGTGAAATCTTCGACACATCGTCACTTTCCACTGCACACAATTTTCACACAAATGGTTTAAACTGTCAACTAATCAGACGGAATTGTAGAACTAGTCGTTCTCTTCAATTTAAGCACGCACTCGACACAACCCGTCGATTAGAACTGAAGTTAGAGCGATTACACAGGCCAGCGTATGTGTGTGCCCGAAATGTGACTCATTTCACACAACTCGCGGTACAAACGTCAGAGGGGGGAGTAGATTAGTGGATCGACGCGGCCCACATTCCTCTACACGATGGTAGGTCATTTATCCCCATAGGCTGATTCCCCCTGGAAGTTATGGGGCTTTGAGATATCAACACTTTTCGTGACGCGCAAATTTCTGCCGATGACCCCCCTGCATGCGTCTTAGACCCCTATCGATTTTAAAGACGTATTCACGTCAAAATGACCGTACTTCTACATTGCGCTTTTTCTGGTCTCCTAAGAAACGCGATATATCGAGGGGTTACTGTAACTTTTCATGTACCAATAAAATACAGGGTGTTTCAAAACATCCTGCAGATACTTTGAAGAGATATCTCCTCATCAAGATCTGGTCAGTTTTGATAATGACCATTTGGGATGTCACCTGAGTTCTTTGGTGGTTCCGGTTCTAGCGTCAGGAAGAACCCCAACTCAAATGCTGGATAGCAGCAATCAATTATTCGATGTTATTTCTGCGTGTTATCAACTGTGCCATGAGCCATCTCAGGAACAAGGAAACATGATTTATTCAGACATAACAATTAAAACTGGTAAATGAATACAGAGCAAATAGTTTGACATGCGTACGGAGAAAAGTTGCGCGTTGGTCCACTGCTAGTCTAAGAATTCTTAACGCGAAAACTCGTAACGATAAGAACATTCTTAATTCTAACAGTTGCAACAATAAGAACACAAATTCTAGAGATGTTTCGAAGTGTTGTCACAACTATAGATCAAGATCTGATCAACTTTCTTCCAATAGTCATGCTGTTCTTGTAGTTGGTTACGGAACTCTAGATGGACTCGACTACTGGCTGGTTAAAAACAGGTATTCCATTTTGTGATTACAGTATCTCTTCACCCTACAGGTGGTTTTGACGAGAAATCTCGTCCATCAAGATCTGGCGAGATTTGCCGATGACGAGATACCTCGTCGGGACAACCACCAGGCGGTGTTTTAAACCTGTTGAAAACTTTACATAGTTCAAGCGACTGTAATGGATTCTAAATAAACGCGATAAATATTTCATTCGGACGAAGTCGATCGATTACTGGCGACAGTCGTGAAATATATACGAGTCTTCCTCCACACGGCTAACATGTTTCAGAGAGTGAGTTATCACGTTCGTCGGACATTTCCATCTGACAAAAACTCATCACTCAGTTTTCCAATAACCGTGTCCTATTGACGGCATGAACGCGTATTTGCTTATAATCAAGTTCAATACCAATCACGCACTCGAACAGTCAAGGAGTGTAATCGCCGGGTTCGCATGTTCTCGATAATATGGTACGTGGAAAACGGGTGATCCCATGTTCTGCCGATTCTGCATTACCGTCCCACCCAGAATTCAGATATGACATCTGCTCTGGTGATTAATTGCTCCGGCTTCCCTTATTTTTGGACACGGAAACGAGGAATAGGCGGATGTAGAGTTTTAAAGTTAATCTCTTAAAACATGCGGTTGGAGACATTCATGTAATATTTTTCTTGAATTTTTATTACAATTATTTTTTGTGTCTCGCTAGATTTTTTATGGCGTGTGTGATTGAAGATGTGCGGTCCAATTCTTTGTTCTTGCTTGTAGAAACACACCCTTCGGTCAATGAACTATGTATTATGGCAGAATGGTTCTTTTAAATGTTTTAAGTGTTTGAAAATTCGAGAAGTGGTCTGTTTATGCTGCGACTGCTTTTTCTGTTCCACGGGAAAGTCGTACATTGTTTTTAGGTGGAACTCTTTTTTTGTACACATTTCTTTCACTCAAGTGAAAGGTGAATTAAAAAATATATTGAAATAGCAGACTTTCACAAGTTAATTGCTTACACATATTGCCGACCGTGTTACATTGGATACCTTATTTAATCTCTGTTTATACAGGGTGATTCTACGGTCATGGAACAAACTTCAGGGGGTGATAGAACACAACGAAACAAACACTTTTCCCCATAGAATGTATGGTCGCTAGAGGGCGCTTTCCATTTCGGCACAAACACACGGTCCGACGCAAGTTGGAAAGGAGAAGAGGCATGAAATATGGAAACAACGCTTTAATGTCAAATAAACACCAATAACTGCTTGACGAAACGAAATAATACAATTAGATTTGCATGAATTAAAGATAAGTGCAAGGAACAACGGGTAAGATAAAGAAATGACATGTACAAAACATGAGAAACTTTTCACATGGAAATGAAACGACATGTACAAACATCAGTCGGTAAGTACAACGCAAATGCACAATTACAGAAGCTGTTCAAAATATCGACCACCACATCTGATGCAGGCCTCGCACATCGCCGACGTAACGCTTTTATACAAGCGTTTGACTGCGCTGTCTAGCGGCCAACCGCTGCACTTGCGACCATACATTCTATGGGGAAAAGTGTTTGTTTCATTCTGTTCTATCTTCCCTTGAAGTTTGTCCCATGACCGTAGAATCACCCTTTATTGGCGCGGGCCGCGGTTGCCCGGTTGGAAAAGTAACGGACTAGAAACCTGAGGATTGCGAGTTCGAATCCGACCAAAGACCGTCGTGTACAAAGGTGGGATGGTGCACGTTAAATCTGTCGTGGCATCAAATGTCCTCACGTTGGCATGATGTGGAAGTTCGGAGAGTGGGGTGCCAGCTCAGGTGTGACCTCGTCATCTGACCGCGTTCCAAATTACGTGGTGTCCTCGGATTTTTCCCTTCAGGGGATGATCCCGGACCGTCGCCAATAGCCCTTTGTGTTGCTGCGGTGCGACGTTAATTAAATACCTACCTCTATATTGGCGCAGCTTGTCTTTTTTTGGACCTATGTATATGTATCACGCTTCCTAATTACAGTAATTATTTTATTTTTATTTTTCTCTACAGAAAACTATCCAATTACAGGAGACAAAACATTTATGATTAAAAAATGAAAGAAAAAGGTCAGTTATAGTAGTCTCAATATAGTTATATTCGAAATAAAATATAAAACATTTCATTGCATCAGATTATTTATTGGATTGAAATCATTAGTAATACATACCAACCTCCGAGAAAGAATACTACAGTTTATAAATCTATTGATAGCAAAATTGCAACATACCTTCTTTTTAAAGTTGAAACAAAAATGATTTAGTGTCTGATGATATACCTGGGGACCTTAAAATCAATATAAGAAACTAAAAAGGACGAATCAATTTTGTTATGTTGGATGAAGTAAAAATATTACAGCAATGTCACAACGCAGCTTCAAATTAATGAAACCGAAATGGTTTCTTCCTTCGGGATTGATCCGTTACCACCGAGATAACAAGGCCTGACCGCTGCCGTCATGGCGTCTCCCTAGTAGTCATACGTGCGATACGAACGACCACCGCCGTATTGGAATATTCAAAGCTTAATACAGTGAAATCCGTCTACAACGATACATAATATATTCTATATACGTCGAGACCACAGGAAAATATTGTTATACGTTATTGCAAATTATTATAGCAGTTTGTAAATATGGTTTTTCCCTAGTCAAAACTATGATAATCTCAGAATGAAACTTCCACACCCTCGCGTCTTTCTTCCTTATTTACAAACGATAACAGAGAGTGTGCGTAAATAATAAAAGCACTAACTTATTAAAAAACCAGCCAAAATTATATCGTAAATTCAATTAAAAATAGTGAAAAACTCGCTTATGACTTTTATTAACTAAAATCGCTAAAATACAGTCAATCAAGCTTAATACCGCTCAATATCATAGTTTCTCAAATGCGACCATAAATCAAAAAGAAAAGAAAACCCTTTCTCATAGTCTAAAGAAATCCAATTAATGTTTTCTTCATCATTAAATCTGTAAAAATGGGAAATCAAAGCAATTGAACTGTAAAATACGATTTATGTAGTATGTTACCTATCTGGAGGAGAGTCTCATAACAAGCTATAGTTTTCTGCTCTCATACATTTCCAACAGAATCACCAGTCAACATTACTTTAACCTCAAAAATGTCAATATAACATCAGAAATAACAGATGTACTACAAAAAACTGTACATAAGTTGAATAAATTTATTCTTTTATTCTTATAAACAGATTGTAAATGAGGGTTTCCTGTTTAAACGGGGCTGCCAGTCGTGAACTGAACCCTCAGTCGCACCCCATTCGATTTTTTTGTAAAATGGAAAACGAAATTTCAAAGCAAACCATTATAAAAAATGTCAAAAATACATATAAAAATAAAATTATTTATTAGAAACAGTATCCAGCTTCCTTTTTTTATTTTTGCCCAATCAATCTATCGTTGGATTTTCCACAATAATTTTTCAATAGTGTTTGTTGTGCTATTAATAATGAATTTTAAAATGGTTTCATGCTTATGATTTGCACATGTATTGAATTTGTAATGTTCTGATTCATGCAGCTGCCAGTATTTAAAAACAAAATTTATTATAAAATCTCTTTTGTAATGAATGCTCAGAAACTCATCCTCGTAATATTTAGGTAGTTTGTTGAACAATATATAATTAATTAAAACCACACGAACAGCACCATCTTTTGGAAACGATAAACCACCTCGCGATTCAAATTTTTAATTAAATCATAACTTTCCTCAACAACCATTTGCTCATCATACACCAACCCTGTTTTACACAGTTCACACTTTATGTTTCTTAAAATTTTATAACAACAATAGCCTGCCAAATAAGTTATCACTGACATTTCATGTTCAACTTGTTGAAAATCACTTACTTCGAGATGTATGTCCGGATTAAATGAGTTGTCCCACTGTTTTTGTTCTTCATAAGAACAATCTAAGTTTTCTGAAAAACTGGTTATGGGTATATTTCCAAAAGTTTGTGATGACAAGGTCAAAAGAGATTGAATTCTTAATTTTTTCTCCGATTCGTATAATTGCCTGATCGATATGTTGTACTGACCACCTGATAATTGTCTATATTTTCCAAACCGATATTCCAAAGGATCTGTTTGAAATTTTCCTAACAAAACATAATTCATTTTAAGTTCTTGTAAACAATATTGCGTAATTTCCAACATTCCATGAATTGTGTGAGAAAGAGCGGTATGGGTTTGGGGTGAAAGTTTATGAGGAAAATCACCGGATTTCCAAGTATCAAGCCAGAGAATCATTTTCCGCAAAAATAACAATTTAGGGTCATCTGGATTCTCGAGTAGAGGGGTTTGGAAATTATCTTTAAGTCGCTGTACTTTCAATGGTGTTTTCACATTGACAATTTTCCACCAGGTTGATACAATATCTATGAATTCAGCTGTTTCTTCAGAATTTTCTATTTTCGTTCCAAATTTCAATAGGGCCTCTTTCACAAACGGATTGAAAACTTTTAAAGATAGACTGACATTCTGACGTTCAAAAGTAGTTGGAAATAATGCTTTCAGCGATAAAGAATACCCAAATTTCAATAATTTATCATGCTCCAATTGATGTAACAATATTAAGGAATTGAAATTTGCAATTTTTTTCTCACCTGTCTCGAAGTCTGGGAAGGTTAAGATCTTGTTACTCTTAGGATTCAACCAATTATTTTTTATACATTTTAGTAGATGAACAGAGTCATACAAGAAGAAAATAGGGCGTGTGTTGTCACATGGATGTGGATAAACTACGCTTGATTGGTTTTTCGGTGAAAAATTCCTCATAGCTTTGCCATTGAGTGCATTGTTATCACTGATAATACAAAATACTTTGTAGCCTATCTCTTCTAATTTAGTGACAATTGTTCGAATACAATCAAAAAGAATGTCACTGCTGATGGTTGAAGTTGGAAATATATGAATAACTTCCTTTAACTTCGATGTGACACTGGATATCATGAATGCGTAAGCGGATGTAGCCAAAGAATTGCCGTTAAATGCATTCCCTACAATATTTCCACCTTTGAAGTCCAAATAAGGTTGAACATGAATTTCATCCATAAGCAGTATGACATTTTTCTCATGCTCTTCTAAAAGTCTGAAAAGAGAACGTGCGTACGCGAGAAACAATTTTCTATCTTCATCGGTTGGATCGGTTAAAAATTTATTACAAACAGTTTTTATTTTTGATGGATGAGGTAAAATTAGCGAACTGTAGTGCCGTAAATATTTGTATGCGTGTGAGCTTATTGAGTGCATAACGGATGAAAAAATCATTGTATTTGCAGAATAACGATATCTCTCTTTTGGAGTAACAAGAAAATTTAACTGTTCTGAAAGAAAGTTGAGAGAAGCACGTTTATCAAGGTCATCACACTCTACTTCAACCAAGACATTTCTTAAATGATGTATAATTTGTTTGAAGCTATTATCATAGTTGGCTCTGATATCACAGCTCAAATTGGATTCCTCAGTTTCACGAATTTTATCTTCCCTGCTTTTACGAACTGTGGGACAAGTTTTCGAGAGATATTTAGGGCAATTCGGAAATATACTTGGTATAGCACCAACTTTTAAGCGGAGACGTTTCATGGAAAAGGTAGAACACTCACCAGTTTTTTTGTTGAATTTGGATACATTCCGGACGATATCATCGTTTTGAAAATGAAGTTCGCAGACTTTGCTGCGTTTTGATGGTGTAAAGTCGGCTCGTGGAATCGCCCTGAGCCATCTTTTTCTAATATTTTCATCCTCTGGAAAGGAGAAAATCGCCACTTTTGGTGCATCACCATATCCATAATTTCCAGAGCAAGAAGGTACACAGCATCTAAAAGGCATTTTGGATAACCTCGTGGTAAGCCTAAAGAAATCGGTCTGGACACACGTTAAACGTATTGTTTGACGAAAGCCTTTAACACCTCGACACTGTAATGTTCCACAAATGTTATATAACAATATATAACTGCAGCTGTACTTACTTTCCGGTAAAATAGTATAAAAAACCCTAATTTCTTACGCTACATTAAAGGTAATCCACAAGTAGCCGACCATGCGGCGATGTTTGTTATGACTACTAGTAAGCGAGTCACGTGATTGAAACGTCACAGCGGTCTGGCCTTGTTATCTCGGTGGTAACGATTGATCCCCGACCACCGACCGTAGCTTGTGTTGCTTCTGTGCGACGTAAATTCAATTCCCTACCTACCGTAATGATTTCGCTATTCAGAAATAAAATTTTATCAGAAATATAATTAAAATTTCATGTACTTCTTATCCCTCCTGATGGATCTACGCATCGAAAACTACCCTATAGTGATCAGCCACTGATGCAAAAACCTGTTCCAAATCGTCGCCAGTTCTGGCAAGGGGTACTTTGTTTTCCCCTCGTTCCCTTAGAGTAATTAACCCTCATGGTGGTTGGTTGTCTTGACGAGTTATCTCGTCATTAGTAAAATTGGCCAGATCTTTTATGGGACGAGATATCTCTTCAGTAGAATTGAACTGACCAGGTCTTGATCTCGTCAGCATCGACGAATCGGTAATATCTTGATGACGAAGTATCTCGTCATTGGATAAATTGGTCAGATCTTGATGACGAAATATCTCGTCATTGGATAAATTGGTCAGATCTTGATGCACGAGGTATCTCGTCATTGGATAAATTGGTCAGATCTTGATGCACGAGGTATCTCGTAGTAACCACTTGGAGGGTAAGGCAATTTTGGGACGTCTAAACCTATTTTTCGAGTTCGCTTGCATTTTCTTTCCTGCACCGATTTCTATCTTCCAGATTTCGCATTGCCTTTTGTAATCAGCCTGAGTTAGAATTTCGCTATAGCGGCAATCTCTTCTGTGTAGTTTTGCAATATTATGTAGGCTTAAATCAAGCGTATTTAAACGAAGCGACAAAGTTAGCGAATAAATCCCGTTTCTGTTGATTTATGTAGTTCATATCCGCTTGTTGTCATCTACCAGTATAAAAATAATGTCGATTTCTATCGATAGGATGAAAACATTCAATGTACAAAAATGTATTCCACTTTATCCATATAGATAATTTTATATGGATAAAGTTATTAAAAAGTTATTTATACAATAAAATGGTATAATTTTTAATATTCAATAAATGTTTCATACCTCTAATGCATATAAAACCCCTTTTGAAACTCATATTATGATATGAGTTTCAAAAGGGGTTTTATGGATTATTTAGTTTCAGTAGAATATGTTTCTGGATTTTTTTTAAACTAGAAAAATTGTACTTGAAATGGTTAATAATTGAATCGTTATTTTTTATAGATACAAGATGGATGATTTGACAGTGATTTTGTGAATTCCTTATACTGCTAAAGAAATAAACAACATAAAGGTAAGTTCTTTTATCACGGCTACGAAAAAGCGAAATTGTTACTTATTAATCTATACCTTGTTTAATAAATAATTAAAGGCGATTTTCATTAACCTTCTGTCAAAATTAAACTACCAAACCACGTTTTAATGATCTCATTTTATGAATAGGTAATAAATGAATGAATATATATATATATATATATATATATATATATATATATATATATATATATATATATAATATATCATTCTTCATCGTACTTTTAAATCTTGCGTTGGCTGTCGCTTTTATATGCTACGACACATAAAATGAAATGGTTAAAGTCTAGTTGACGGTACGGTCTTGGGAACTTGGCGTTAGTTTTACGTCGCCAAGGCGGAAAGAGGCGGTTGCCAACTTTCATTCTAGTACCTCCTCAATAGGAGGGAAGAATAGCGTGGTTAACAGGATTTAAAGTGTGTCACCCTATAATTCGAACTCAAGATCGCACCAAATAGAATTTAACCAATAAAATAATCATAATGCTTTTTCAAACATCGATTTGACAAAATCAAGAAAATGTTTTGGAAAAGTTTCGCAAAAAGATTTACTATGACGAGCCAAAGAGTAAATTCCGCTCAAGTTGGAATGCCGAATATCTGGTTTAGGGATCAAAGCGTGTGTTTGCAGCCCCCAGTTGGTAGTCGGTCCGAATCCCGGTTTCTATGCACATGGTTGGTTTGTCTGTATGGAGTTTTTTTGGAAGGTCCAAAACGGACAAGCTGAACAATGTTAATAAAGACATTGAAAGAAAATGGGTTGTAAGCACTAGGTTAGTTGATTGATTTGGAGTTTTATGGCGCATGGGCCATATTTGTCCAAGCTGCGCTAAACACAAGACAACATCACGTAAAAAATGTGAAAGGAAAAAAGAAATTGGGGAACGTAGTGGGACGAAAGCAAAAAACGATTCCTTGGGTATTCCGGGAGCACGACTCCCGTGTTTACTAAAGATTATAAACCCCATGGGAGAATAAAGGAACACCTCGGGTACATGAAGTCGTACACGCCTGAAGGAGATGTGCCCATGAGGGCTTGACTGTTGGTGATTTTTCACATTAGTAGTGATGATTGTCCACTGAGTGCTTCCTCACAAATAATCCCCAATTAGCCCCTTAGCCCCTCTTAGTGCCGAAAAGGTCAGTGGTCGGGCATTAAAAGAACATTCAAGTTAGATGGACAAAAATACCATGTTCTCTATGTTCTTTTAAATGAGTATAACAAAGAGGTATGTCCCTTACAAGCTTATTATTAGTTTGATTCCTTCTTTGATGATTCAAGTGAAATGTACATACTAAATACTTGTTATATTAACCCTCCAAGTGGTTTCGACGAGATATCTCGTCCATCAAAGTCTGAACAATTATGCTAATGACGAGATATCTTGTCATAAAAAATGACTATTGAATTCCGAATGAAACTATTGCCGTTTCCTGATGATGACGAGATCGAGATCTGACCAGTTTTGCTAATGGCTCGATACCTCGTCGAGACAACCACCAGGAATGTTAGGCATACATAATGAATTCTCTCATTGTGCACTTGTCAAATTGCATTCCAGTCGCATAAAAGACGTACCCGGGCATCAATTGACCGTGATTTGACTTTCAACAGGTTAATCCGAAAAGAAAAAGGTTTCCTCTTTATCTAAAAACCAGCGATTTGAACATGTAACTCAACGCGTTGACTTGTTGAAAGATTGCGCCGATTTCAGGGACTTGAGTTCCAGATGCGACTTTGAATCGATAGGCGCCATCTATTGCTAAGCTTCTGAACCCACGTTACCTGTAGTAAATGACAAGGCTAGGAAACTGGCAGATCCCCAAATCATTACAGATCTACATTCTTGAGAGGGGCTCTTGGAAAAGTATTGCAGCTACTTACGCAAATCATGCCAGTGGAGTTTGTATCCATCTGGTTTAGACTGAACTTTTTTTCTCGTCCGAAAATACTACTTTTAACGAATCAGGAACGTATTTAGAGTGGAAGCCTCGGGGTTCTTGAAGTTACGAAAATAAAAGTTGAAGGTTTATTTAGCTCATAAGTGGAAGTACCGTCTGAAAATAGCCAAATGTGAAGGTTCTTGCTTCCATATGGAGAGGGATTTTCAATGCAAGCAAACAAACCAGACGGTCTGCAAAGATTTTACTTGTGCTGTTCAAATACTCTCGTGGTGCCGTCATGGCTCAGTGGGTATGCGCTAGCAACCTTCGAGTTGTAGGCGGCGCAGGTTCGATTCCTGTCAGGTGTATTCCTCCCTGGGTGTATTTCTCTCTTCTGTGTCAGTAAAGCTTTCATTGTGTGTTTGTGTGGGCCGCAGTGGCCCGGTTGGAAGAGTAACGGACTAGCAACCGTAGGGTTGCGAGTTCGAATCCACCGTCGTGTACAAAGGGGCTGGTGCACGTTAAATCTGTCGTGGCCTCAAATGTCCTCACGTTGGCGTGGTGTGGAAGTTTGGAGAGTGGGGTGCCAGCTCAGGTGTTGCCTCGTCATCTGACCGTGGTTCAAAATTACGTGGTGTTGTCCTTGGATCTTTCCCTCTGGGACTGATCCCGGACCGTCACCAATAGCCCGTTGTGTTGCTCCAGTGTGACGTTAATTGAAAATACCATTGTGTGTCTGTCTATTATTTGATATTGTACGTCTTGCGTCTGCATGGCCAAATATAGCCCTTGCGCCACTAAACCCCAACCAACCAAATACCTTCGTTTGATTCATATCGGGGTTACCGTAAAAAGTAGTTTATCGCCGTTTTTTGGCAACGCTTGGCGTTTAGTATAGTTAGTGTCGACCAATCAACTATCATAGAGTAATTGGGAAATTCTCTCTTTAGAATAATTCAGAATTTTGATTGGCGTAGTACTGAAATCGTATTCGAAAAAAATCAACCGACATATATTAGGCAGGTGATTTGTCGCCCTGTGAATGTTTTTACTACCCAAGAGCTAATTAAACCGACTAATCAGGTGATTGATCCTTATGAGAGGAAGTTTCGGTGTAAACAAACAAGTTGAAAAATTGAGATTTTACTTCCTGTTATTCAAATTCTGTCACATGACGCAGATCGGAGTTACCTTAAAATATAGTTTATCGCCGTGTTTTGGCAACGTTTGGCGTTTGATCTAATTGGCGTTGACCAATTCTATCATATATCACTTAGGAAACTTTGGAATTTTTAATGGCTAAGTGCTGAAATCGTATTCGAAAAACAAGCCAACTGACTACCGCCACTTGCATTTAGCTTGACAAAAAATTCATTCCATTATTGGCAATAAAAGAACACAAAGACGTGATAAAAGTCAATAATTTTTATTCGAGTTTTGATATTTCATTAGCAAATTCCAAGAACCCATTCGTACCGACAGTTTTGTGGGACATCTACTACTGATCTATTGTTTTAGCTCCAATTTGTTGCCATAGAACCTCCAAAAGAATATCAATAAAGATAATTAAAACATCAATAAAATCGTGTGCAAAACGTAAATCTTGTGATTTTAAATTAATTCGTCCGATAAAATATATATTATAATCATACTTTTGAATAAATACCGTTTCGTAAAATATATTCCTTGTATTTACTCATAACAAATGTTTTTGCAAACGATTTAGTACTCTGTAGGTAGATATTTTAATTATCGTCACTCTGGAGCAACACATTGGGCTATTGGCGGCGGTCCAGGATCAATCCACAAGGGAAAGATCCGAGGACGATACGACGTAATTTTGAACAATGGTCGGATGACGAGATTTAGTACTCGGTTGCTAAAGCCAAGCGGAGAATTCATCTGTTAGTTGAGAATGGTAGGTAGGAGGTATATATTTATCGTCACACTGGAGCAACACAACGGGCTATTCGTTGAGAATGGAAAATGATTGTATAAGCGAAAAAAAAATCTTTTCGTTTTGACATGAGTGACCAAGTACGTATTCAGAGCAACGGCTTCACTTCGAGCCCTATCAGAAATATTTTAAAGACCGCAGTAGGGCCGGTTGGAAGAGTAACGGGTTAGCAATTTGAGGGTTACGTGTTCGAATCTAACCAAAGACCGTCGTGTTGGTTGCTTCGAGTTTTTTATGGCGCAGGGGCCATATGTGGCCATGCTGCGACAGACACAAGACATCAAGTAATAGACACACACAATGAAAGTTTTTACTGACACAAGAGAGAAATACACCCAGGGAGGAATGCAGCTGACAGGAATCGAACCGGGACCGCCTACAACTCGAAGGTTGCTAGCGCAGTGGGTATACCCACTGAACCAAGACTGTCGTGTACAGGAGTGGAGTTGGTTCACATTAAATCTGTGGTGGCCTCAAATGTCCTCACGTTGGAAGTTTGGAGAGTGAGGTGCCAGCTCAGGTGACCTCATGATCTGACCGTGGTTCAAAATTACGAGGAGTTGTCCCTGGATCTTTTCCTTGGGGATTGATCCCTGACCGTCGACAATAGCCCGTTGTGTTTCTCCAGTGCGACGTTAATCAACTACCTACCTTATGGTTTGTTTGTCCTCACTGAAAATCCCAATCACTCAGTAAAAGGTATTTTTTTTATTGATAAAATGGCAGGGAGCCTCAAATGTGTTGGAGTTAGTTTTTTTCGGATTGTTTATTTACAAGACATCGGGAGATTGATTGCCGTTTTTATTAAAAGTAGACTACGAGGTTTACACGAAAGAGCAAAAGAGAAAGGAACCTCCATACTTCATTCGCTGCTCAAGGATCACTTAGATCTTTTAAAACTAAATTTAGCAGTTTGACGGTGCTCTCTGTGAGAGCACCATTAAGGAAAACAGGTGCTCCAACAAACAAACTAAATCGATAGGCGTGTCGTTGCCATGACGACGCGCTGACCTTTTTCCTTTTTTTTCTTTTTCCCCTCTCGAAATCTATTGCATCTGAGATTCCGCAAACCCATTCAAGGAGTGGGGCCGGGGGAAGAAACTTCTGAAAAGTACCGAATTTTCTTGAACTAGTTCCAGATTAGACTG
This sequence comes from Meta bourneti, assembly GCA_933210815.1. Lineage (NCBI taxonomy): Eukaryota > Metazoa > Arthropoda > Arachnida > Araneae > Tetragnathidae > Meta > Meta bourneti. Next base: position 89,886,804 of record OW119929.1, read on the forward strand.
AAGGGAACGCTTGGACATATAAGTGTCTGGGAACTCGGATTTTATTTTGGCGGAAGAAACGAATCGGTCGTTACGTGTCAATCCGCTCTTGTAAATGATGGAAGTGGATAGTACTTACTTTCCCGACCGGCCTGGTAGCCGTTTTTTTGACGCTGCGATTCAGCCCCACCCCCCACTCCAGGATTGGCTGGTAGTGGAATCAACGTCGCACTGGAGCAACACGACGGTCTATTGGAGACAGTGCGGTATTAATCCCGAAGGTGAAGATCGGAGGACAGCACCTCGTAATTTTGAACCACGTTGAGATGACGAGGCAACACCTGAGCTGCACCCCACTCTCCAAACTTTCCACACCAACGTGAGGACATTTGAGGCCACCACATCTTTAACGTTCACCAAACCCCATGTACACGACTCCCTATTCAGGGACTCAGTACGACAATCTTGAAACATAAGTATGCATGAGAGGGGCTTTCAGTGTACAAACAAACCAATCAGGCGGTCTGCGAAATGTTTGCTTCTGCTGTCCAAATGCTCCCTCGTGATACATATCGGGGTTACCTTAAAAAGCAGTGTATCGCCTTTTTAGCAACATTCGGTGTTTAATCTATTCGGCGCTGACCAATCATCTATCGTACATTAATTCGGAATTTAGTCTTTGGTAGCCCAGTTGGTAGAGACACAGATTAGCAACCAGAGGGTCAAAATTAGATTCAACCTAAGAACGTCGTGCTCGTGGGGGCTGGTGCACGTTATATTTGTCGTGGCCTCAAATGTCGTGGTGTGGAAGTTTGGAGAGTGGGGTGCCAGTTCAGGTGTGACCTCGTCATCTGACCGTGGTTCAAAATTACGTGGTGTTGTCCTCGGGTCTTTCCCTTCGGGTTTGATCCCGGACCGTCACCAATCGTTGCTCCAGTGCGACGTTAATTAAATAGATACCTACCTTGTGGAGGAATTTTCGGTGTGAAAAAACCAGATGGAAAATTAATGGATACCCGAAATATTTTATTTCTTCCTATTCAAATTGTACCACATAATGCACATCGGAGTTGCCTTAAAATATAGTCTATCGCCGTTTTTGACAACGATTGGCGTTTGATCTAATTGGCGTTGAGTAATCAAATATATCAATTCGGAAATTATTCTTTGGAATTTTTGTTAGCGACATGCTGAAATCGTATTCGGAAAGAAAACCAAATCACGTCGCGTTCAGAATACGTACAGGAAACAAGAATTTTGCCGTAGAAACATTACCGCCATTTGCATTTAGCTAGACAGAAAATGCCTCTCTTAGTCAATTAACCCTCCTGGTGATTGCCTCGATGAGGTATCTCATCATTAGCATAACTAACCAGATCTTAGTCTGCGAGAAAACTCGTCAGTAGAAAAAACTGACCAGATCTTGATCTTGTCATCTTAAAAAATAATCGGCAATATCTTGATGACCAGACATTTCATCATTAGAAAAATTGGTCAGATTTTGATTTACGAGATATCTCGTCGAAACCACTTGGAGGGTTAAGTAAGTCATTCTGAGAAGAGGAATTGACTCAAAAAAGTTTAGAACAACTATTTTATATAAAGGTATTATAACTGTAGAAAACAAAACTTCCACACTTTTGGAATTATTTAATTCCATCGAATCTTAGGGCAGGTCGGACATCATCGATGTCGTAGCAGATTGAACAAGTAAAAAACGAGTGTTAAACACACACTTTATTTACAGAAAAGACAAGTACGTCTTTACATCAGCTTAACTTCTAATCCGAAGGTAAAAGCTTCTCGAACCCACCTGTGCACGAATATATCACAAAAAGGGAAACATTCAGTTCGTGACGTCAGCCCCATGCCTGCGCTGATTGGTGGTAGTAGTGATGCCATTCCTGACAATAACGTTTCTTGAAAAAATGCAAGACTCGTCGCATCGTCACGGTACAGTGGCCATCAAAATTTCAAAACCATTTTACTCATATCAAACCACCTAACGAGATCCAACCGAGGCTGTCAATGCCTTTTGCATCACCGGAAACACGCCACATCGGGTCTGCGTATTTAAAGAACACAAATTCAAAGTCAAAACCAACTCACCGAAAAAATTATCTTCGCACAATTCCCGTCAACTTCCGCCAATTCACTCCCCGAAGAAGACGCGAATCTGTCAATTTGTCAAAACTCGAGCACCGTTCAATTGCCTCCGAAAAAAAACCACCACCTTCCAAAGAGTTCAGTGGCCTTTCGAAGGTGTTTATGCTTTTTAGGGGGTTTATATCCTCATTAGAATGTCAGGCCCGCGTGAAACGAGCATTAAAGTCCCCTTCCTTCGTGTTCCACTCGAGGTGTTTAAGCGATGATACCTGAGCCTCCGATTTTGATGGATGCGGACAGGGAGAACATAAACACTGCGGCTAACGCATTCCGTGCGAGTGAGGGGATGAGTAAGGTGATGGGGAATGGATTTTGAGGGTTTTTTTCGGTGTCGGTTTCGATGAACGTCGGAGGCATTTTTTGTTTCTTCTCACGATGCCGACTTGGACGGATCGTAGCCCTTGAAGCACTAATTGGCGAGAACCGTCTCGACCTTCCTATGGAATAAGCGGAACACGTAGGCGGTAGTGGTAATCAACTAACGTCGCACTCGAGCGACACTACGGGCTATTGGCGACGATCTAGGATCAATCCCCAAGGATAACACCGCGTAATTTTGAACCACGGTCAGATGAAGGGAAAACACCTGATCTGGCACCCACTCTTCGAACTTCAAGGCCAACGTGAGGACATTTGTGGCCGCAACTGATTTAGCATGCACCAACCCCTACGTCCACCATGGTCTTTGGTTGGATCGAGTTTCGAACTCGCAATCCTCCGGTTGCTAATCCCGGACTTTATCTCTATCCACACCATGCCAAGGCAGGGGCCGCGGTGGCCCGGTTGGAAGAGTAACGGACTGGCAACCGAAGGGTTGCGAGTTCGAATCCAGCCAAACACCGTCGTGTACAAAGGGGGCTGGTGCACGTTAAATCTGTCGTGGCCTTAAATGTCCTCACGTTGGTGTGGTGTGGAAGTTTGGAGAGTGGGGTGCCAGCTCAGGTGTTGCCTCGTCATCTGACCGTGGTTCAAAATTACGTGGTGTTGTCCTCGGATCTTTCCCTTTGGGATTGATCCCGGACCGTCACCAATAGCCCGTTGTGTCGCTCCAGTGTGACGTTAATTAAAAGTACCAATACCATATCGAATCTGACCGGTACTGGCCCTTTCAACAAAATCGTCAAGTTCATTCAGAAAACACGCATGGATCTTTCCCTTCGGGATGGATCCCGGACCGTTACCAATAGCCCGTTGTGTTGCTCCAGTGTGACGTTAATTGAAATACCCCATGCCAAGGCCAGCTAAAGGATACATTTAAAAAATTCTAATTCATAAGAGATTTATGTTGCCGTCGTGGCTCAGTGAGTATGCCCACTGCGCTAGCAACCTTCGAGTTGTAGGCGGCGCGGGTTCGATTCCTGTCAGGTACATTCCTCCCTAGGTGTATTTCACTCTTTGTTGGCTTTGATCGATTGGAGCCAAAGGACATTAAAGTTTGGAGACATTTAAAAATTAACTTTATTGAGACCAACTCGTATTTACAATACAAGCATACATCCAAAATCAAGACGTCTCGTCTATCACATTATTTCTTCTGCTATCTTTTATATACACTCAAGATTAACATAACTTTCTACTTTCATATATCCCATACGGCACTATAATTTCAAGATCTTTGCAGAGGTTAGAGACCGATTCCAACACTCTTCTCTGTTAGTAAAACTTTCATTGTGTGTGTGTCTATTACTCGATATTGTATGTCTCGTGTCTGACGCAGCATGGCCAAATATGACCCTTGCGCCATAAAACCCCCCGAAACCAACCAACCATAAGAGATTTCTGTTTTCCGAAACCAAGAATATGTGATACAATCTGGATAAATTGTTAAGACTTGATTTATCAAAAGCCCAGAATTCATTTTATTATCTATTCCTGCTATTTATTATTTGCGTTACTTAACCGTTTGACAATCAATCAAACCTTTTCTTCTCCAGTCTATTGAAAACAATTTATTTTCATTTCCTTTCTCATTGTCGTTTCTCCTCTCTCATCCATCAATTAAATTCCATTTATGTCATTCCCTCTTCGATGGATTTCTATTTCCTCCCCAGTCTCTCTATTCAACATCCACGAACCAAGCAGTGAAAATCGGGTTGATTCATGCGTTTGACGCGCCGCCGGTTCTTTTTCGATTGAAAAGTTTTGAATTGTCTTTATTTGTTGGACAACAGAAAAAGATTTCTGCTCTTTGATTGGCTGGATTCTTTTCCTGCGTATTTTTTGTTTAGGTAGAGTTTATGCAAACAGCAACAGTAAAAATCCTTTCTAATCATCTGTGCTCTGACAGAGCCAGTTCGATAATCTCCAGGTCAATTAACCCTCCAAGTGGTTTCCACGAGATATCTCATCCATCAAAATCTGACCAATTTTGCTGATGACGAGATCAAGATCTGGAAGATCAAGATCTCTTATGACGAGATATCTCGTCCATCAAGATCTGACCAATTTTGCTGATGACCAGATGTAGCGGCGTTTTCGATGATGACGAGATCAAGATCTGGTCAGTTCTGTTCTTATGACGAGATATCTCGTTCATCAAGACCTAATGGTTTTTTGGTAATGACGAAATACCACGTCAAGACAACCACCAGAATGGAGTTGTTTAGTCGAATGGTAGATAGGTAGGTATTTTAATTAACGTCGCACTGGAGCAACACAACGGGCTACGGTCCGGGATCAACCCCGAAAAGTTCCGGGGACAACACCACGTAATTTTGAATCACGGTCAGATGACGAGGTCACACCTGAGCTGGCATCGCACTCTCCAAACTTCCACACCACCCCAACGAGACGACATTTGAAGCTACGACAGATTTAAACCCCTTTTGTACACGACGGTCTTTGGCTGGATTCGAACTCGCAACCCTCCAGTTGCTAGTCCGTTACTCTTCCAACCGGGCTACCGCGACCCGTTAAGTTGAATGGAATCGAAATAAAACTCAAAATGAGTCATTTGTGGAGTCTCGTATGGAGCAAAAAACATTTTGGCTATGCTGCGCTACACTCAAGGCAGACACACGTTAAACATGGAAAGTTTTATTGACTCAGAAGAGAGAAATACACCCAGGGTGGAATCATACGTGACAGGAATCGAACTTGCGCACCTACAACTCGCAGATTAGTAATGCAGTGAACAAACACGCTGAACCACGGTCTCCATCAAAATCATTGGAATTGCTTCATTTTTTACGCATTCAAGGATTTACAAAGTTAAAGACAATTTTAAAAGAATTTCGATGAATTAGAAACAAATTCGAAAGGTTGGCAGTTAAACGCGTTCAGAACCACGTGACTCTACTGCCAACTTCTCAGAAGCAAAACTCTCCTCACGGAGATCGAATCTTACAGCAAGCCTTTCGAAATCCACGTATCCCTGAAGCATACCAAGACACCCTCCTTTATATCCAATGCATGTGCAAGCTTCTTCCGAATCAGCTTTTCTCTCTTTCCTGCATCTGGTAAGCCCTATGGAGCTTTATTCAATAACCCAGACACTGGCCATAGACTGTCTCGGAGATTCAGTTGCGAGAGCCTTCTGCTGACGTGCACGACTTTTCCGCGTTGGATTTGCTGACGGAGAAGGATTTTTTCTGAAGAGTGCACATTTGGACTCGGTTAGTGCTCTTTAAGGAATCCGAAAGTAAAATTCAGGGACACTGAGAGACTTTAAAGTTAATGGGAGAGTATCAGAGAGGCCTGGTGTTCGAAATAATCATTATCTATTTAGGGCTCCTCACGTATTCAAGTCTGGGCCCCCTGTACCAGGCTAGATGACGGGTCCTTCGTGAAATGCAGCTTATGTTCAAAGTACTCAATGTTTAACTTTCATAAATGTTTGCATTTTTGTCTTTGCACTGTACGAATTCCTGATGTTGCAGGGCCGTTGTAGCCCGGTTGGAAGAGTCGCGGATTAGCAACCGGAGGGTTACGAGTTCGAAACTTGATCCTACTAAAAACTCGTCGTGTACGTGGGAGCTGGTGCACGGTATACCTATCGTGGCCTCAAATGTCCTCACTTTGACGTGGTGTTGAAATTTGAAAAGTGGGGTGCCAGCTCAGGTGTGAACTCGTCATCCGACCGTGGTTGAAAATTACGTGGTCTTGTCGTCGGATCTTTCCTTTTAGGACGAATCCCAGACCGTCGCCAATAGCCCGTTGTGTTGCTCAAGTGGGACGTTCCTACCTGATTATACATGTTATAATGGAGACATTTATAATCTTCTAATTTATAAAACGGACTTTTTAATTTAACTTTCCCCCGTTTCCAGGGGCCTCCTTACCACTGGTCCCGGTACTGTACTGTGCCAGCAACCCCCTCCCTATATGAGTGTCCTGACCTCCTATATGAGGGTCCTGATTAAAAGGGCCGTTGTAGTCCGGTTGGAAGAGTCGCGGATTAGCAACCGGAGGGTTGCGAGTTCGAAACTTGATCCTACTAAAAACTCGTCGTGTACGGGGGGGCTGGTGAACGGTATACCTATCGTGGCCTCAAATGTCCTCACTTTGGCGTGGTGTTGAAGTTTTAAAAGTGGCATGCCAGCTCAGGTGTTGACCTCGTCATCTGACCGTGGTTCGAAATTACGAGGCGTTGTCGTCGGATAGTTTGGACCGTCGCCAATAGCCTCTTGGTTGCTCCAGTGCGACTTTAGTTCAACTACCTACCAACCATCCAAACTGACCAAATAGTTGAATGACTCAAAATATAATATTTTTTTAAGTTCTTTAGTAGGTACGCGAGTATTTTAATTAGCGTCACACTGGAGCTGCACTACGGGCTATTGACGACGGTCCGAGATCGACCCCCGAAGGGAAAGATCCGAGGACTCCACGATGACGAGGTCACACCTGAACTGACACCCCACTCTCCAAACTTCCACACCACTCCAACGTGAGGACATTTGAGGCTACGACAGATTTAACATGCCCTATCCCACTTTGTAAAACGACGGTTTTGGGTAGGATTCGAACTCGCAATCTTCTGGTTTCTAGTCCGTTAGTCTTCCATCCGGGATACCGCGGTCCTTTAAATTCTTTGGAAAATAGCGTGAAATTATTTTAAAGGAGACTCACCAGAAGTGAAACTAAGTGCACACATTCCTGAAACACGTAATCATAGTGCTGTTACGGTTCAGGTTGCTACGATATATGAAATGAAACATGCTCCCTTTCTATCCGGGTCTTGAAACGTTCCCTGTTTGCACAATCGCTTAAATAATCAAAGCACAGTTTCCGAAGGATTCATCGTGCGAAACACATCAATTTCTAGAGAAAAATCGCATTAGGCTTTTGTTTAACAAAGCGAATGGGCGTAAGAACAACACGCACAGCTTTGAAGGGTTGCATTTATATGTAAATTCTTTTTATGTAAATCAGTCGGAGGGAAAATTTTGTTGTCTTCGGTCTTCAACCGTTTTTGTTTCCTACGATTATGCCAAGGAAAGACTTTATTTTCTGGTTTTCCATTTTGGAGGAAACTCAATTTAAACTCGACTAATGATCAGAAACACTTATTTTTGCCATTGCTAAGTGCATTCGTGCAAAGGAATCAGTTAAAACAACTCTACTTTTCGCTGGGCTAGTTTCATAAAAGAGATTTATTTCAAAGTTTGGGCGCAGATTATCATAACTAGTAGCACCACTGAGAATTCTAATGATTATATCAAAGACACGGGTTTAATGCAGAAACTTAATTATATTGTCGAAAAAACATGCCAGCATCTTGTTAGGCTATTTTAAGAAACAAAACCCTCGTACAGTTCGTTACTCAAACTGGTTTACCAGTACTTCGGTTCATAAACAGTCTACTCATAGGTATTATGGGAATATGCCTCAACTTGTAGTCTACTGTCTGTTTACCTGAACTGCTTGAGACACAGCAGCTGTCTGTTGCCATAGAAACGAACCTTATCCAATTTTCTATAGGGGATGCTTGAAGAAATGTATTCATGTTTGTCGCACGCATTCGCTCACTTAATGACTGATAATATCTTTGTCAAAATATTTACTTGTCAACGGGAATATCTATACTTGTATAAACTACCTTTTCCTGTCGCCAAAATTGGCGAAAAACAACAAAATCACGTCATCCCAGAGTCACCCCTACTCTAAATGAACGAGCCCTGTTTCCATAGTGACCGCCGCCACCCAGACTCGGTATCGGAGGCTGCTCAGACTATAGTGTGGTTGACATACAGTAGGTAGTTGTGTTAAATAGACAATATAGTGTGGTATACAGACAATATAGTATGGTATACAGACAATATAGTGTGGTAGACAGACAGCATAGTGTGATTCCTACGAGAAGGCAGTCGACCTTGATTGATCTTGGGTCAGTCGATTTCTGAATAAGCGTGAAAGCTTATTAGGAGAAGGGTTGCCGTACCAAAAGCATGAATAGCGATTGCCGTGCATAGTCTTCCTTGCGCCAACTCCATGCTATCGTTTCGGGTCCGAACGATAGACTTAGAACCAGAATTCACGTTGAGGGCGCCAATTGTGGTAGCGCTTTGTTTACTTTACAACCTGTCACCTAATTTAAAGAATAGACTCGTTCAAACCCAATTGACACGTCTGTCTTCTCGCGATAGCCGGACCATAGTAGCTAGATGGTTTACTATTTTTTATTGTATACCTTGATATACAATCAAGGTATACCTTTTCTAGGTATACCTTGATTCAATACAACACGCCGATTCTTTGGAACCTGGACCTTTTTGACCCTCCAAGAGATATCTCGACCAAAGATCTTGTCAGTTTTGAGAGAGACGAGATATATCGTCGAGGCATCCACCAATAATAACCGTTAGCAATACTACATTAAATACGCTAAATACAATGCTACGTATAACTTCTTTGTTCTGAAGATCCATACCTGAACCTTGATTTTGTTCTCTTGAAATCCCCAAAAAGGCAAAATATATTTATTGTATCCACTGATTCACATGTAATACACAACAATTGTACAATGAACATTTACGTAGTATGTGAATCCGTGGTTAAAAAGAGTATCGAAGAAGTAGTCGAGATACAACTAATGTACCTATAAACATAAACAAAAGTTAGAGTTTTTTATTCCATCCATGCTTTGGATTCAGAACAATTCCAATAGATTGCCTACTGAGCTTGGTCCACTTTGAGTAGCAACCAACTACAACCCTCACATACGAATTTACTTCACCCACACTCCCAATCCGCGAAATACTGCCGCTACTCGAACCACAAAGCACCGAGAGAATCTTCTCTGCGTCGATAGGACCGATCCCAAGCCACACCAATCCTACGTCACGCCACACCGCTATCTTAAACGTGGATCTTTAATAACCATTCCCAACCAGAAACAAAAGACATTCCGAATCCTTATCAAACATCACCGCCGGTAGTCCTCTCATAACGCAATAACTGGTTTCCTAGATACAGTGTTCCTGCGTTATAAGAGACCTCCACCCACCAAGTGTGTCCGTGACCATTAACAAAAGGATTCGATTTCGCAATCTCGAGAACGTGCCTCCGCTGCGATGAAAGGACAAGTCATCAGAAAAGAAAGAAAAAAACCAACACAAAAAAGCTCTTTTGGTTGAGAAAATGTAACTTTTCTTTCGTCACTGCCATATCCGTTTATCGGAAGCTGGCTGGTCGACTCGAAGGAATTTCTCTTGGGGACAATGTTTGACAAGCTGGGGTGGGAGTGCTATGTTTGCTTTTTTATGGGATGTTGGTATTTTTTTTTATTCATTACCTACTCTCCTCGATTATATCAACTTTGTTTGCTTTGATCTCCGATTGGATAAGGATTTGGATGAATTTTTAAAACTCCCTCGTGAGATCAGTCTTGTTGATTTTCGCATCAATTTTGTTCGGTTATATTTTTTCTACAAGTTGTAACTGTGCTATATTGCCACGTGCTGAACTTTACAGGCGATGAATAAATGTAAGGGAACAGGAACTCCAGGTTCAAAAATTCCATTGGACTTGGATGGCAGACGATATTTTCCTCTAACTATATTTCCATTTAAATTTAAGCATTTTATTTGTATTTTTAGTAATGTGATCATAGAAGCTTCTTGTAACAAGTCCTAAAACATGTTTATTGTTAAAAACATGTCTATTATCCTATATCCCTGTAAGAAAACAAAAAGAATTCCAGATTCAAAAATGCCATTAGACATTGATGGCAGACGATATTTTTCCCAAACAATTTTTTCATTTAAATTTAAACGTTTTATTTTGTGCGTTTGGTTCCTAGAACTTTCATCATAGAAATTTCTAGAAGCTTCTTGTAACTAGTCTTAAAACATGTTTATTGTTAAACGTATATTTATTATCCTATATTCCTGTAAGGAAACAGAAATTTGAGATTCCAGGTTCAAAAATGCTATTTTACTTTGATGGCAAACGATATTTTCCTCCAAACATTTTTTCATTTAAATTTAAACATTTCATTTCATATTTTTGGTAATGGCATCATAGATTTTTCTAGAAGTTTTTCGTAACTAATCCTAAAACATTTTTATTGTCCTATGTAACATTGAGTATTATTCATGGAATCCCACTATTTCTTCTGTTATGATTTGCTGTTTCTTTTTTCTCCAAAAACCTTTAGATTTTCTATCTTTCGAATTTTCAATTTCTTCTCGACAATAAATACTTTGTTTCTTTAGAAAGTAATTTCGCACAGAACTATTATTTTTAGTTCCATACCATGCTGAAGTATGGAACTACAGATAGGTGAAGTTGAAGTTAGGTGGAAATGGTTGGAAACTAAATATATTTCGGTAACTTGTTCTTAGATAAGATTTAACACTTCCGTAATACATTATTTTAAGGATGTAATTTTAAATATGAGTAAGAATTTTCAGATTTTCATTTTTTTACATTTTTGTAGGATACTAACATTTAGAAAGAGACCGATATTTATTTATATTTATTAGTTAAAATTTCAGCTATTTCCATCTATCTAGAAGTTAATCGATTCTTTGAAATTTTAAATTTTTTTTTTCACGCGACAATACTATCTTTTATGTTTCTTTAGAAGTAATTTTTCATTCAGAACAAGTATTTTTAGTTCCATACTATGTTTATTAAAAATTTAGGTGGAAATGTTTGATAGCTGCATATTTCGTTACTTGTTCTTATGCAAGATGTGGCACTTCAGTAATATTAGATTTTAAGTATGTAATATATTTTTAAAATGAGTAAGAATTTTCAAATGTTTATGTTTTGCATTTTTATGAGATACTAGCATTCAGAAAGAGAGCATTTATTAGTTAAAATTTCAACTTTTCCCTTCTTTCTAGAAGTTAGTCAATTCTTTCTGAAAAAAGACTAAGAGGATATAGTTGAAATTTTTCGTAGTCGTATAGTCTTTCAGAGTTGATTTCCATCAAAGAATGCTACAATTCTTGATATTTTTTCGAATTTTTTAACTAAAATTCCATATTGAAAATTAACTTTAAAAATTGGGTAGGCTGCGTCGGTGCATAAGGTTTTACGTAAATACGTCTCATTAGCTCATAGTATTTATTTGGGTATAGTAAATTAAAAACAAATTCAGTGTTTATCGAAAGCTGACGAGTTGCTCTTCCACTTAGACTACTGCTTGGCTTTTCATGGAGTATATGCCGAAATTGTGAATTTCTTAAAATATTTCAACTGCGATCCAAAGTTTCACAAACAACACTATTTGATTTCACTTCTAATATCTTGAATCGACAGTTAGCTTTTATTTGAGACCAATTTCGACGTCGTAGAGCTTTGCGGTTGTAAATTTATACAAGGCGTTATTCCCTATTAAATGGTACCTTTGAATTTATTCTCTTCTGTGAACGATGCACGAATAAAGAGAAGTTTATTGCTTTTTCCTCCCTTTGCGGTACACTAGTACTGCACAAATTAAAGTATATCAGTACTACAAAATCTATGCAAAAATTTAAAAACTTGCGTCTATATTTTTTGTAGCGTTGTACGAATGCTGTTTTCTCAAGAATTCTAAAATCAGTAGGATATTTTTCAAAGTTATAATTTCATCCGTAAATATTCACTTATATTCTTGTGGTACGTAAATGGGATTTCACAGTCAAGAAATAGCCCCCTTTGAATTTATCCCACTTTTCACCCAAAGAATTAATCCAACTTTTCTCCATTTGATGTACATTAGTACTGCGCAAATTTAAATACATTAGTACTACAAAATTTTTGCAAACATTTAAAAACTTGCGTCTATATTTCTGTTGGCGTCGTACTAGTGCTGTTTACTCAAAAATACTAAGACAAGTAGAATATTTTTCAAAATTATTTCATCCAGTTCACTTGCTCTTCTGGTAATTAATTACATGGGATTTTACAGTCAAGAATTAACTCAAGAAAGAAAACAAAAACTTCTTACGTTTTCATCTGTTAAGCATTTTCGTTGGGAGAAAAAAAATCAAATTTAACTCAAAAAGCCATTTGGGAAAAGAGCTATATTTTAAACCGCTAAAAAATTGCCTAATGTGCCTCCTTTTTAACTCTAGAGCACTTTGCGAGAAACAAGAAAATTCCGCGAACGGCCATTTGCTTCTAAATGGCTATCTTTCAAAGAAAATGGCCAACTTCTGATCTTAATGGTTCTAATGGTAATTTAGACATCATAAAAATTCAGGACTGACTCTCCGCCGACCTATTTGTAAAAGCATGGTGCGAAATAGTTTTTCTGGAAGAAAGAGAAAAAGACTTAAGAGAAAAGCTGAACCCAAATAAAAAATTCAATTTTTTAAAATGTGTGTATCTACCTTCTCGAATCTGGATTGTGTTTACTAGGTTTTTAACTTGAGTGTGGTTCTCTCTTTTCCTTATGGAGAAGGAAACTTTGTTCCTGAGTTTTTCTTTGCCGAAACTTTACAAAAAAAAAGTTTTGTGTGCAGAAGGAAGAAAAAAAAGTAATATCGTGAAAAGAATTCCACTTCACTAATGCAACAGCTATCTGATCGATCCCTAAACGCGAAGGAACGTATGAAAGAAATTGGGATAGCTTCGATTCGCAGAATTCATCGATCTTCCGAGAAAATGCAGATCTAAGCTTTGTGCCCCAGTCTCTTATTCAAGGGATAAAATTCATTTTTTAGAACGTCCATTCGATGTTTTGAAAGATATTTTCATACGCGACGTATTTGTTCGAAACGCACTTTCTGTCTAGCTGAGTGGTTAACTTTTTTTAGTGATCGGCCCCTCCTTGAACCTAAAAATAAGTTCTCGCATCCCCTTGGAAAATGAGTTTCTATTTTTTTTATTTAGGGAATTGCTTCTATTGCAAGATAGTTTATTGATTGAAAAATAAGCACATGCATTTACATATACATACAAAATATCTCAATTTTTAATGGCTACATTGTTTATTCATAAAATACTTTCGAAGCGAAGTTCCTTTTTTGAAAGAACCACGCGTAAGTCATCACTTGCATTTAAGCGATTTCTGGCTTTTCTTTTCATATGCAAAAGTGATGAAAATCCCATTTCACACAGGCAGGTGGTGGCAAAGGGTAAAAATGTCTGCAATGCTGCTTTTGCCAGCTGTGGATAAGGTTCTAACTGTGTACACCAGAATTGTTCGAAGTAGTTTTTCAAATTCCATTTGAATACGTGCATTGGCTCGTATTTCAATAAGATCGTCTTTTATTAAATCGCTGTCGTCCACCGAAACTTCTCTCGCACACCTAGGGGTGCACACACCCCAGGTTAAGAACCACTGGTCTAGCTAAGAGCAGGTGGCGGTAGCGTTTCTGCGGCGTAACGTGCTTCCTGTACGTATTCCGATTGTGACGTCACTTGGATCAATTCATTAAGATTCTAATGAAATAAATAGAACATGTGGGCGGAATCGCTGTCGTAAGATCTCAGAAGGATATGTCACGTGGGCTTACGAATTGAACTGTGCTGATTGGCTATCAATTCTGTCATAGGTGCTTATACAGTGATCCTAATAGATTGTGCCGGTATTGAAAACATGCAATTTAAAAATGGTATGTGCCAAAATTAAGGTTTTGTGCGTTTGGTTTTTGCGCATGAAAATCAATATTCAATACAAACAAATAGGATAAGAACATTATAATTTTTCTTTCGTAAATGCTTACATATAGTTAGAAATTTACATAGAATAAAGAAATATAATCTATATTTTATGTAGACTATATTTCTATAGACATAGATATAAATTTGACTGTAGAATACTTTACAAGATGTTTAATGCATTATGAAATGCAAGGGTATTGGTATTATTTTAGTGCATATTTTATATTTGGGCGTATATAGTTTTCGTCTAAATTGAGATAATACTAATTTTTCGGCATACTCAACTACGATTGGTGTTTTCTTAAATGCCTCTTAGTTTAAAAGTTGAAAAACAATTTTCTTGTATGTGAAACCTGTACTTTTATGTGAATGAAATGAAGATTGTTCGAAAATTCAATTATAGTGTTTTCTTATCATGGAACTTATAATTTATATTCTGCCATATTCTTTTTACACGACAATGTAATAATATAGCATGAAACTAAGTTTTGCCTTAAAGATATTTCACGTATGTTTTATTAGGAACTAGTATCCTAATTTTATTTTTTTTCTCTAAGCTATTCTTTAGATTGGAAATAGAAGAACAAATTTTAACCACATAGCATTTTACAACCGATATCCTGTTTATTATATTCTTCAATTAAGTGGGTGGCAAAGGTATAATTATTTTTAAAGAAAAAAAATAAGTTATCTACTGCCAGTCAGGCTTCAAGCTACTTCGACAACGGTTGAATGGTTTCTTCTTTTACTATACTGCGCGATGTCAACCGTTAAATTAACCGTCAGATGTAAGTCTTCTTCGCTTTTGATGTTACCATCTTGATAGTTTAATATAATAAGAGAACCGTTCAGGGCACTTATCTGAAGGGCTTTTGACAAAGACCGTGTCATTTGTTCTTCTTTATACTTTGCTTTTTCTCTTTTCCTGTTCCGATCCTTGGGTGAATTTATTCTTATCACGTTTTAGTGTTCGATTGTCAATGCTAAAATTCGAAGTGGAAACAGTACTTTTTCTCAGTGTTTGTTGGTCCCATTTTTTTCCGTGGTACTTTATGCTGTGAATGAATTGTTCGTTAGCTGTGAATATTGTTAGATAGTTGTTATTAGCTTGAACGAATTGTTATGCTGTGATTGAATTGTTCCTTTGAGAAATAACATCGCATTTATGTAAGCTGAAACTTGTTTTGTATTATGTTCATCGAATCTCAATGAAACTAAGTTTTGCTAAGTAAGGAAGATGTGTCTAGCAAAATTGACCAGATCTTGATGGACGAGATATCTCGTCATCAGAAGAAAACTAGCCAGATCTTGATCTCGCCAACACCAAAAAATCGGCGATATCCTGATGACGAGGTATTTCGTCAAGTATTAGCAAAATTGGTCAGTTTTTGATAGACGAGATATCTCGTCAAAACCACTTAGACGGTTAAAGGTATAATAAGGATAACTGCTCACAATTTTCTGGATCGAAGTACTTATGTGACTAAGAATTAAAAGTTCTTGCTTAGTGCCCTATCCTATAAAAAGTAGTTGGTAGTTGAATTAGCGTCGCACTGGAGGTATTTGCGACGGTCCAGGATCAAGGTTTGAGGACAAGACCTCATAATTTTGTACCACGGTTCAGATGACGAGACAACACCTGAGTTGGCACCCCACTCTCCAAACTTCCACACCCCGCCAACGTGAGGACATTTGAGGCCATGGTACATTTAATGTGCCCCAGCCCCCACGTACACGACGGTCTTTGGTTGGATGGAGTCTCAAACTCGCAACCCTCCGGTTTCTAATCCTCTATTCCTCCAACCGGCCCCCAATAAAGGGGAACGCGAACTTAGAATGGCTGAATTGAAATTGCTTTATGTAGGATAGACACTTCATTAGGGGAATTGGCACAGCTTGTAGATGTTTGGGACCTTGCGCCATAAAATCCAAATTCACTTGAGGAATACAAGTTCAAAGGAGCAGGGCACCAGAGCGAGTAGGGAACGATACCTAGAGTCCTTGACTTTTCAAGTGGTTTCGACAAGATTCCTCGTCCAACAGTACCTGACTAATTTTGCCAATGACGAGGTGTCTCGTCATCACGATATTACCGATTGTTTGCCGATGGAGATCAAGATCTGGTCGTTTTTCTTCCAGTGACGAGGTATCCGGTCCATTAGTATCTGGTCAGTTTTTCATGACAAGATACCTTGTTCATATAGCCATTGGGAGGGTTGAGTCCGTTTACTCTTCACCCCGCAAGAGGACTGCGTCGGAAGTTCCTGTGCAGGAAAGTATACCATGTCGCCACGTCTGACTGAAGATGCCTAAGTTTATTTTCCACGATTGCTAAGTTTAGTGTTTCCATAAGTAATACCATCACAATCTCCCGTGACTAGTGTCGTCAGACACTGTACCAGTTTAAATGTGTGTGATTGGGGTAATTACAGCATACCACCAATGAAGAAAGTATATCCAGAATACCAGGTTTTTCGCATATTAATTACGTCTATACTTCATACTACATATTACACTGTATGGTAAATCCCAGGATAAAGTCAATTCTTGGGGTAAAGTCAACCCCGAGATATCGACTTTAACATGCATATTAACCCTCCTGGTGGTTGTTGTAACGACGAGGAATCTCGTCATTAGCAAAACTGACGAGATCTTGATGGACGAGATATCGTTATTAGAAGAAAACTGACCAGATCTTGATCTTGTCATCATCATGGAAAGTTGGCAATATCTTGATGACGATATATCTCGTCATTAGCGAAATTTGCCACGTCTTGATGGACGAGATATCTCTTCGAAACTACTTGGAGTGTTAAAGTGAATCTCTTGTGATTATCAAGTCCTGATGAGTCCTTTTAGTCTCCCCATGCCAATGACCCTCGAGCCCTTGTTATAAGCAATCTTCATGAGCCAAAGTGGTCGTGCATGTGCCAGGATGCTGTAAGAGGAGCAGATTGTGATATAGTGCAGAGGTGTGCCAATTTCACCACAGGGATAAAATCCCGAAATGATTTTTTTAGACCTCTTCAGGTAGGATGAAAATGGACCGTGTCCTGAGTAGAAAATCTTCTCTTTGGTTCAGCATGTTGCTCCTGTCGTGACGAACTGCGAGCACTCCTAGGTATATCTGTTAAAGACTTTAATTGGTCGGGGAAGAGGGATTGTCTCCATTAAAGAAGTTATACCGGGTCATAGGGCTTAAAGTGGATTACGAAGCACTACCAACTTCCGAGTTTTGAACCATGAGACTGTTGAAATAAATATCCACAAGGCCGGTCTCAGTATACTTGGAATGGTAGGATCAGAATACTAAGATCAGCTGGGTTGGGTTTTATAGAGTAAGGTCCATATTTGACCAAGTTTCGCCAAACACAAGACAGACAAGTAATGGACACACACACATACACAGAGAGAGAACGTTTAACTGATACAGGAGAGAGAGAATTACACCCAGGCAAAAAGGGTTTTTTTGTGAACCATTCGGTTCTATGGTGGTCGGTTCACATTTCACCTCGCATACATACCATAGATTCAAGGCACAACTCATTTGTAGAAAGGACACACATTCACTTCAGACGGACAAATATCCATGCCTTTCCCAGGATTCGAACCAGGAACCTTTTGATGTAGATACCAGCGCTCTGATTGGTTGGCCCCAAGTAAAAAGTAAAAGGGTGACATCGACCTTTTGTCACAGATCCGTAAATGTCTAGCTTCATCTCTGCATATGGCAGCCTTTTCCCTGAGGAGCTTACAAATGAATTTCCTCAAGGTCATCTGGCCTTCCAAAACCACACAACAGTTCAAAAGGAAAGTAATCCCGGCCACACACTGAAGCGACATGCGTATGCGCTTTCCGTTTCTGTACAGAAAACATGTCAATACGCATGCGCATTTCGGTAAATTTAGTGTCGCGGGACACATGCCGGACCGACGAGCGGCTTGCCTAAAAGTAAACCTCGACTTATTAGAAAGAGACCGACTACAAACCATAAGTGAAAGCGTTTCATTCCCTTTCTCTAACGCAAATACGCACTCGCAGCATTCACCTTCACCGAAACCACCTCGACCTCGATCCTTTTCCGGGATTGCAAGATCGTTAGGAGAACGACTTCCAAACATTCCCCACCTCCCGGAGCGAAAAACAAGAAGAGAAGTACCGATATGAGATCATCATCTGTGTGAAGAAGATGGGATCCTATCGATATCCAACACGGCGGCATCGTTTGTCACGGTCCATGTGAACACATGACGGCAAATGTGTTTGCCGCACACTTCGCTGACCTCCAGATATTTCGCCAACAAAAGTGTTTTCTTGTGTACCTGTTATTTATTTCCGCAGGGAGAAAGTTATCCTGCTCACTGGGCGTATCTCAGATCGGCGCTGAGGAATTAGCCAACCCCGAACATGTACTTTTCTTCGATAATTCCGGCCTTATTAGTGAAGGATACCTTGCGCTTCGGAGGGTCACGAGATAATGTTGGTGGGTTCGGGTGTTCCTGCAAGAGTATTTCTGATGCTGGGCTGAAATTTACTCGCGCATGTTTTCTGGTAGGTATTTCAATTAACGTCACGCTCGAGCAACGCAATGGGCTATTGGTGACGGTGCGGGAACAATCCCGAAGGGAAAGATCCATGCGTGTTTTCTGAATGAACTTGCCGATTTCGTTGAAAGGGCCAGAACCGGTCAGATTCGATATGGTATTGGTACTTTTAATTAACGTCACACTGGAGCGACACAACGGGCTATTGGTGACGGTCCGGGATCAATCCCAAAGGGAAATAACCGGGGACAACACCGCGTAATTTCGAACCACGGTCAGATGACGAGGTCAACACCTGAGCTGGCACCCCACTCTCCAAACTTCCACACCACGCCAACGTGAGGACACTTGAGGCCACGACCGATTTATCGTGCACCAGCCCCCCCTTTTTTGCGACCCACGCCCACCCCTGCTCACCGCGAGGTTTAGAGGCCAGTTTAGGGGGGCGGGGAAAGTGATTTCCAGCAGAAGAGGCAATGGGCTACCCCCCTCCCGCGGGCAGGACAGACACCAGCCCCCTTTGTACACGATGGTCTTTGGTTGGATCGAGTTTCGAACTAGCAACCCTCCATTGCTACTCTTTCATTCGGGCTACCACGGCTGTTGTGTAAGAAGGATTTTTAGTGTAAGTCAACAGGACCATACGGACAGCGAATATTTTAATTCCGGTATCTAAATACGTTCGCATAGTTTTTATCTTTAAAAAGTGTAGTTTATCGTCGTTTTGACGACGTTTGGCCTTTAATCTAATTGTTACTGACCAATCAACTGTCATACATCAACCCGGAATTCATTATTTTGAATTTTTATTGGCGACATACTAAAATCGTATTCGAAAATAATCCACGTTCGGAATACATACATGAAACACGTTCCTCCGCAGAAAAACTAATTGTTGTTTGTTAGAGAAATGAAATTTTTCCTTAACGTTTTGCTAAAATTAAACACTTTTTTTAAATCAAGCAATGAATGACCCCTAGAGAAAAAGTGTAAATTAATTAAACCTGTTTAGAATATTTCTTATGCAAACTAACTTTTCATAATATTGTTTTTAATTTGAGTTCGAAGACGGTAGATTTCAGAATTTTGGGTTTTTTGGCGCATAGATTTAGAAACCTCGTGAATCCATCGATATATTAAATTAGGTAGGTACGTATTTTGATTAGTCACACTGGAGAAACACAACGGGTTATTGGTGACGGTCCGGGATTAATGCCAAATTGAAAGAACCGAGGACAACACCACGTAATTTTGAACCACGGTCAAAAGGACGAGGCAACACCTGAGCTGGCACCCCACTTTCCAAACTCCCATACCACGCCAATGTGAGGACATTTGAACCCACGACTGATTTAACGTGCACCATCCTCCTTTGTACACGACTGTTTTGGGTTGGATTCGAACTCGCGACCCTCCGGTTTCTAATCCGTTACTGTTCCAACCGGGATATCGCTGTCCTAATTCTTTCTCGCAGGTTAATATATTTTTAGCGATTTGAATTCAATAAGTAATCTGCTTCAGTGAAGCGTTTTGTTTTACCTCTTATCTAACTCTATTAGATATTTTTGTTCCCTGTAATTGGATATTTTTCTGTGTAGAAACAACGATTAAATAAATAAATATCGCGATATATAAGACTTAAAGGAGATTACATGGCAGTTTTCCAACACATCCTAGAATAGATTAAAATTTATGTATAAACTCACTGGATATTTACTTTAAAGATAGATTGTATTAAATTTAACGGTACTTACCGAATTGTTCCCATGTTGCATTTCATAAACCGTTCATGCCTACCTAGCACGCTTTCGAGATTAACTTTTTTTTAAGGAAACTTTTGTTTTCCTTTATCAGAAACCGAGGACCTTTCCGTGATCACATATTTTAACTTTAGATTAAGCCCCCCACAAACAACGAAACGCAGCTTATATTTCATTAAGCATTTTTCTAACCGTCAACTTTCATTGTACCTTTTGTTACAGCCAAAAGGAAAAGAAAGGGAAAAAAGAAATAGCGTGATCTAGAGCCTTCCTTGCGTAATTTGACGTTCTTTTAGATGAACTCTTTTATTCAGCTTCTCTTAATGGAACATTGAAAATTAAATCGGATGTAGTTTGTCAAAACTGCATGCGTTTTCGGAGAGCTATTTTCGAAGTATTAAATTGGAAAACGAAACGTCATATTTAGTGTTGGGTACTCCTAGCAAAGACTGTCGTAACGCGGGGGGTGGTTCACGTTAAATCTATCGTGGCCTGAAATGTCTTCACGTTGGCGTGTTGTGGAAGTTTGGAGAGTTGGGTGCCAGCTCAGGTGTTGATCTCGTCATCAGAACCGTGGTTCATAATTACGTGGGTTCATATTAATTCATGGTGTTGTCTTCGGATCTTTCCCTTCGGGATGGATCCCCAATAACTCCTGTTGCTCTTGGGCGGCTTTAATTCAACTACTCTGCCCCTCAATGTTATATTCAAAATTACTACTCATTATTTCTTGAGTTTGCTTGTAAAACATTGGTTCTGTTTTAAAAATATGTGACGATGGTTTTAGTATTAGGTCTAGTTGGGATAAAAACCAATGGAAGTTTAATTGAATGAAAAATAAAGATGAATTGAGAAAAGATGTAAAAATGGAATGTTACAATTTCTATTTAGTTGTAGTTGTAATTTTAAAAACAGAAAATAATTCGAAAATTCCAAAAGGGCCGTTCTACATTGATATCAAAATGCCTTTTTTATACGAATGATAATTCAAAAACTATTTGTGCGTGTGATATTTCAATAATTCTATATTTTCATTTAACTTTTATTCTTTAAATATTGCATTTCTTTGAATACAATACGTACTATCTGATGGGAATTATAGTTGATCTTTTCAAAATTTTAGTGATTACCTTTTGTAAAAATGCATTTCTAAAATATAACATCAAAATGAATTTTTATTTTTAAAGCCATAGCTTGTCGAAATTCTTAAAAGATTTGTTAATTTTATCCAATTTTTTTAACTTTAATTCAGGAAAAGTGTGTTAAATTATATTGATAAGACTAATTCTGTGATGCTTTAATGTTCTTAGCATTTTATATACGTTGTGTTTCTGAAACAATTTATTCGATTTATTTTGTTGTATGTATATACACCTGAAAAGCAAGTTTCATGAAAAATTAAATTTCTTATAGTTAAAATTATTAAACATTTGTGTTGATTTTAGAGTTTTATTGCGTTATTGCTTAACTGAAATTCAATAACCTTGTTCCATGTTTAATTTGTCTAATTTTACAAACTACGCTGACATTCTTCAGTTTAATGGAATTAAACAATGGTGAAAAGACAATATAATTGGTTAAGTAACTTTGAATCAAATTATAAAAAAATTTTGAGTCTTATATGAGAGATTATTGGTGTAAACAATAAACCAGACAAAATGAGATTTTACTTCACTACTCAAATGCTCTCGTATGATATATATCGGGGTTGCCTTAAAATGGTGGCGTTTGATCTAATTGGCGTTGACCAACCAACTGTCATGTATCAATTCGGAATTTATTCTTTGGAATTTTTATAAACGAAGTGCCGAAATCTTCGAAGGGCTGTCGTGGCTCAGTGGGTATGCCCACTGCGCTAGCAGCCTTCGAGTTTCAGGTGGGGCAGGTTCGATTCCTGTCAGGTGCATTCCTCCCTGGGTGTATTTTTCTCTTCTGTATCAGTAAAAACTTTCATTGTGTGTGTCTATTACTTGATATTGTATGTCTTGTGTCTGGCTTAGCATGGCCAGATATTGTCCTAGCGACATAAAACCTTAAAAACAACCAACCGAAATCGAAAAGCTAGACGCTACATTTATAAGTACATAAAACACGTATCAACGCAGAAAACCACCAACATTTTGTTTGAAAGAAAATGTTTCTCCTAAGAGTTTGCTTTCACTGTCAGAGAGATATTTGCTTTGTTCGCAACAGAACCGAAATTGGAAGTCGAAACAGAAGCAAATAAGAAATAACTTTCCTTCCTTTCCTGACCAATAACGAACTATCCTTCCGGGAACACATCTTGGGCGAATCCTTTGTTCGCCGCGATGTTATTACGATCTTAAAATACCAAACCCGAAAAAAAAATCGAACTTTTCCTCTCCTTCAAATCCACACAGGATCAACGGTTGTCAGTACGAGCTTTCGTGACATATCAAGAGAAACCATTCAAATAAGACGCGAGCTTTGTTTTAATCAGAATAGTTAAAATCCCCCGCTTCTGACGTTTGTTGTTCTTTCGGAAGCCCGTCGTCGTAGGAATTAAGTTCAGCTGCAGAATTCCCCTCGGTGACCGGAAGTTTGCAATTTTGGGATTATCTTCCAGAATCTGAAGCGTACTTTTAAATTGATAACGTCTTTTAACTGCGACCGAAAAGGGGATTTGCATAATAAAACTACCATCTTCTTACTTCCGTGTGTTTCCTTTTGTTCTTTTAAACTAATTCTTTGGGGGCTGTTTTTTAATGTTTTATTTTTTCGGAACTGTTGGAAGAGATTTGCCAATTCTGATTGTGCTCGAAATGCAATAGCAAATAGGCTTTAAATCGAGTTGTTCTTGTTTTAGTAAGAAGCCTCTTTTATTATGCAGGTTTATTTCAAATATAAATTACGAACCAAGAATTTGCATTAAAATAATCAGATTTCACTGTGGTTTCATCTCCGTATATGTTTTGATTGCGTTTGGTTAATTTTCCTTCTTATTTAATTACACAGAAGTTATTTTCCAAAGAACTAATTGTTCTTGGAAGTATAACTTCTGTTGAAAGCTTTTTGGGTCATCCTGACCAGTGGAATATTATAAATAAACTAGTCAGGGTTATCTGGTTGTTATTTGTTTGGCGTTTAATTTAATTAATGGCTTTTATTTATAGGAAGTTTAATTGTGTTTACTAATCAACTATCAAATACTGCTTCGGAATTCATTCTTTGGGATTTTTATTGTAACACTACCGCCACATGTATTTAGCTTGACAGAAAATGCCTTTTACGGCAAATACCCAGCGTCTATTTTTCAATAACGTAATAAAAAATGAAAATGTTACTAACCCTCCTGGTGG
The DNA here is from genome assembly GCA_933210815.1 of Meta bourneti. Classification (NCBI taxonomy): domain Eukaryota; kingdom Metazoa; phylum Arthropoda; class Arachnida; order Araneae; family Tetragnathidae; genus Meta; species Meta bourneti. The sequence continues at coordinate 89,910,616 of OW119929.1, forward strand.
GGTTGCCTCGACGAGATATTTCGTCATCAGCAACACTGAACAGCTGTTAATGAACGAAATATTTCGTTATTAGAAAAACTGACCTGATCTTGATCTCGTCATCATTAAAAAACGACAGTATCTTCATTCGGCATTCTTGATGACGAAATATCTCGTCATTGGCAGAATTGGTCAGATCTTGATGGACGAGATATCTCGTCGAAACCACTTGGAGTATTAAATTTTCAAATGGTAGTGACTTATAGACCTCACCCTACATGGAAAGATATGTATGAATTAATAATCCATTCGTGAATAACTCAAATTTTTTTGGTTTCAATGCTGCTCTTTTATTTTCAGTTAGTAAGTGAATAATCTCCATAAAACTGCTTGATTCATTCTAAAGCAAAATTCTTATTATTAGATCCTTACGTTGGCACCCAATCACGTTTAGTTTTGCTTCTTCGTCTTTCTTAATACTGAATGGCTCTCAAGCACCCCTAAGAAACATGTCTACAGATAAGCTGACCTGTCACGAAAGGAACGGTCGTAAAAGCTACTTTATCCTTGTCCCCAAGTACACTTAAGTTCACCATGATAAGTCAGCGCAATTTTCGAGTGCTCCGGTCATAACTGGAGACACAAACTGCTCAATGACATCAAATCGCTTTATTTAATTGACATCTCGAGTATCAATCTCAAACGAGGTTTAATTTCTATCGCACACAAAGGGCTTGATTATTTTAATAACCACATCCGTTCATTACATTCCGTTCTTTGTTCTTTTGTGAAGCGGCGGCCATTTTGGAAGTAATGCGCGAGTATTGTTTTCTGGGATGTAGAGTTGACTGGACAATTTATCCGCCTGAGTGATCCTCAAAAGGTAACACTTGTAATGGCGATTGCATTGTAAAAGAACGCTTTATGGCTGTAGTTATTTCCGTATGGGTTCTCTGCAAAAACAAGGACAGTTAGCGGTGTGCTGCAAGAAAGACTCGTTTCCAGTTGTTCGTGTTTGGGAAGTTTTTTTAAGTGTAATACTTAAAGAAGAGCCCTTACTGCTCTTCCAAGTGCACTTCCTGTTTGTGTAATGACTTTCTTGACAATTTAAGGATTTCTTTCGTCACGTATACATAGGTTCAGAATGAAGTCGATGTATAAGGATGTTACCCAACGGCGATGTAAAAAAAAATAAATTCAGTGTTAAATGGTCCGTTTAAAAAGGGTCGTTTAAGTGTTTTATGTTCGTCGGTGTTAAACCGATGCTGAAAGTAGTTAAGAGAAATCAATGCGTTTTAAACTTATTTTCCAATGTTTGGATTTTTAGAGGCATTTTAACAGCAGATTAATTGTATCTAGTATATATAAAGCATAGTTAGGGGACGCCTGTCTGTTCTCTTTACAAATCTACACCGTTCGACCAATCCACACCGAATTTGATATACAAAGGAGTATCAAAAAGTAAGGTGAATTTTTGATTGACAGAAAAACGTACAGAAGATAAATATATGAACATTTATTATGTTTGACAAATCGTATCACTCTATCATTCAACAAAGGAAGCATAGTGGTCTAAACATTTATTCCAACGTGGCACCCAATCATCCATGCCCTTTTCATAGAAATCTTGCTTCAGGTTCCCTAAACAGGTAAGTGTAGCCTGTTGTGCCTCTTCCAGTGTATGGAAACGCTGCCCACGGAGGTGTTTCTTCAGTGGGCCAAACAAATGTAATCCGAAGGGGCTAAATCAGGGCTATACGGAGGATGGTCAAGAATTTCCCACTTCGATATTGCTCACTGAACCATATGACCTATTCAATGCATTTGCAATATCGTGCTACCTCACTCTTCTGTCTTCACGAATCATGGCATCGACGACAGCCACATTCATGTCGATACACCACACATACACTTGTTTCTGCGACATAACACTCTCTCTTTAGACTTCCAACAATTCTCGATGAATATCACATGTTTTTTCCCCTTGGCCCATAAAAAACGAATGACACCTCCTCCTTGGAGTAATGCTCAAGTCGATGCGCCATCTTTGATTTGCTCTAAGCACCAGACGGGTTGACGTAGAAGTTTCTACAAGCCGTCACACTTCTATCACACCTTGGTACTTGCAACATATAAAAAAATTAATTAGCTACACAAAAAACTCTGAATTTTAGAGACAAATTCACCTTACTTTTGATATAACCTTGTAGTTACTCTTTAGAACACTGCGGGTAACGTAGGCTACATATGATCCCCCTTTTATCGTGGGTCTGCAGAGGGGATAAAAACAATCCGAAATCCCATAGGACATAACATTGATTATTTTTACGATCACTGTTACATCAATTCAAACCAAATTTGGTATATAGAATTTTTTTAGAATCCTGCGGGAAACATAAGCTATATATTAACCCGTTCGATTTATCCTGGGTCTGCAGAGGGGGTTAAAAACAATTCGATATCCCCATAAGAATAGCACTGAGTATCCTTACCATCACAGTTTGAACCAATTCACATCAAATCTGGTACACTTATTCTGTAGAATCCTGCGGGAAACAGGCTACATATTAACCCCCGTCCTATTTATCCTTTGTCTGTAGAGGGGGGCTAAAAGCAATTCGAAACCTCCATAGGAATAACATTGAGTAATGCTACGATGAATTACAAGCAATTCAACTCGAGCAACGCCGAGAAATTCAGCTAGTTGTACTATAAAGTAATCGTCGGATTACTGCAATATCAAGATAACAGCATCTTTCCTTTTTTGAGTTGTGTACAGTTACACACATAATTGTGTATAGTATGTTCAGCGAATACAAGATAACTATACTGTGAGTTTGACATCAAGTATTATACTATCAAGTACAAGCGCAACAGAAACAGTTCATAGCACCTTATTATATGTGTGAAAGTGTACTTAACCCAATAAAGTAAAAAATGGAGTTATCTTGTTTTTGCAGTAACCCGACAAAATATTAAAATTATTATTTTAGACCCCGTTAAAGCCGTTGAGATAAGAATATAACTGGCTCTAAAATTTATTTATTGCTATTCAAGTGCTTATTATATTTTGCGGAGTAATCGCTAATAATGAATGCGCATTGAAACATATCCTTGATAGATTTCATTGTTCATGAACTTTTCAACTAAAAAAACTCAGAATAGTCAGTCAATAAATCTCCACAATTCAAAAATACATCTGTCTCTAATCTCACAAAAACTTAATACAAAAAATAACTCAATTAAACTCATAACTACATCTCAATTAATAATATAGAACTAAAAATGGAACAGCTGTATGTAGCGCCTCGTCCGGTGGCAACGGCCCTATGCGCGTTTTTTGGCGCACTTTTAGTAGCGTTTATTTTGGAATTTATTTGGAGTGAAAAGTTTTGGAAAAACGGAATGAAAATTTTAAAGCCTTTAATCTCACACAAGTTTGTCTCGATAGTTCCTTTTTTATTAACTTCGTTTTAATCTTGCACCAGTGTTAAGTCTGTCAGACAGTTATTTACTTGTTTTTTTAGATTCCTTTTAAACAGAAATTATGCAAACAATTCGTAGATATTTGTCTAAACAAAAGGGTTTCGAATCCTTGATATTGTAGGAAGCACTCACTATAGTACAGGCTCGCAACTACTACTATTTTAGATAATACCAATGCGTAACAATGTAATCAATCTGTCCTCATTAGGTACAGGACCTAGAGCGAATTGAACGATGCAGATGGAAACTATTGTAAATCATTACAACTATGGAAACTATTGTTAACTGAACCAGATACGATTCATGGCCCCTTCCACAAAGCTCGAATTACGTCTCATTATAGTATACGCGTTAATACCACATGAAGCTATCTCACCATTTCTCAAGCAAATAATTATATATATATATATATAAATTCAAAATTACAAACCAAAACAAAGAGAAATCCAAAAATTTTAAAATTTTAAATTTCTTGATTTTAAAATTTTTGGATTTCTCTTTGTTTTGGTTTGTAATTTTGAATTATTTTACTTTCCATGTTGTGTCTGCAGCTTTAGCGCGCATACATGGACAGTTCTGCCTTCTGCTTTCTGGATTCTGCTTGACTATTTTTTACCCCCAACTTTTTTGGTTTTTTGGCTTTTTACTTATCTGCTTTTTGATCTTTTGGCATTTTGCTGGTCTGCATTTCTAATATTTTGACTTTTTGATCTTTTGGCGTTTTGCTGGTCTGCATTTCTATTGTTTTACGTTTTGATGTTTTGTATATTCTGTAATTTGATTGTTTTTATTATATATATATATAAATTCTTAATAGATATTAGTATTCAAACTTAATCTCTCAATTTTATTCAATAGCGTTTGTTTCTTCTATTCCATCTTCTAATTCCAACCAAAGACCGTCGTGTACACGGGGGCTGGTGCACGTTAAATCTGTCGTGGCCGCAAATGTCCTCACGTTTGCGTGGTGTGGAAGTTTGGAGAGTTGGGGTGCCAGCTCAGGTGTAGACCTCGCCATCTGACCTGGTTCAAAATGACGAGGCGTTGTCTTCGGATCGTTCCCTTGGGGATTGATCCCGAACCATTGCCAATAGCCCGTTGTGTTGCTCCAGTGCAACGTTAATTAACTACCTAAATACCTACATCTATTTCCAAAAAAAAAACATTAAAGTCCATTGTCTATATTTTTCTAAATTCTTCTCGAATCAGTCAAATTATTGAATGGAAAAACACGCGAAATAGAATTTAGAATAGAATTGACAACCCGGCGGCTGTATCTTGTAGCTATAACACTACCAAATTGTAAAAGAAAGTTAATACTTATAAATCAAACTTCATGGAAGGAAATTGTATAGTTAAAAAAGCAATAGCATAAATGTAGAAAGTTAATATTTATAGATGAAACTTGAGACTTAAATGTAATTTCTCATTTAAGACTAGCATAACTGTTGAAATTTAATATGTGGATGAATTAATCAAAGTTATTTTCTCCTAATTCTGTAATTATTTTTTATGCATACTCTTGGCATCTATATTATTTACATGTACGTAAATGCGTATCGTACTGATAATGTTATAGATAAACTTAATCTAATATGAAGCATTCTACGATAAGAAGAATTATAAATTGAATGTTAAGCGTGTGTTCTTAATTTTAACAAATAATTTAGAAAAAGACCAGTAATAAATATTAAAAAATAAGAAATATTCACCATGCCATAAAACAAAAACCGATAAGAGATACTTTACAATTTATTTTCCAAACCATTTATCATCATTTAATGTATCAGAATATCGCTTAATCCAGATGGAACCTAAATGATAAAACAGTTTTCTAAGCACGTTTTTAAAAGATAACACTTTTTTAGAAGCCCCTTTCACTGTGAAATAAAGATTTTTTTGAAACCATCTTTTAAAATAAGATAAACGAAATTACTCCTTGGTATTATTTTCTAATACTTATTTGGTTTTGATGCTGTGCATTCTCTAGCATTGAAGGCAATATTAGTTGAAATACCAAAAATGTTTGTTGTCTACTTTTACGTAACCGAAAAACCTTTTAAATCATTGTTAGCAAAGTTTAAACGAAATGAAGACTAAAAATGCAATTCTTGGCAATAAGAAGCCTAGCTTTAAAGTCTGAATTCTTAACTTTAAAACACTTTTCAAAAATGAAAAAGAAAAGTTTTATTTTTGTTCAGTAGAGAGAGAATATATTTCCTATGGATGGTTGAATCTCGTGGAATTTCTTTTTCTTCAAAAGCCGGAAATTGTATTCATTAAAATTATGCAAACACTCAGGACAATATTTCGATTTGCATCTTCTGAAACAAAAGCTCAGACAATACGCCGTTTCTTGACAAAAAAAAATACGCTGAAAAGGAAATGCAAGTAAACATAAACATAACAGACATAATGGGACATTACGCCATTTTCTTTTGTGCTCATCCAGAGTTCTTTTTCTAAAATTCATGCTAAACTTCCGTTTTGAGATAGCGGCACTTGAGTCATAAATCTCCACAGCGTGTATTTCGGAACGTGAATTTCTAATGAAATTCCGCGAACACACAATGCTGCAAATTATCGTTTCGGCCTTCGCAATGTTTATCTCGGAATCTGTGGCAGCATCAGTGAGTCGGGCCGCTGATGTTGTCGGTCAATTACGTGAATGCTTTGTCATTAATGAATCCCTTGCATTTGATATACATCTCTTGCGCTCCAACACGAAAGTTAATTTATTGTCTTTTGGACTGGTCCGGACGCAATTAGCGAATTTGAATAGGTACTAGTTGGCCCTACGGTCGTTAGGTGGAAATGCAATCAATTCATGTTTGTGGCGAATGATTTGGCCAGAGATCAAGGTGACCATAAACTGTTTGTTTTGGTAAAGGTGTACATACTTTTATCCAATCGATCGCTATTATAATAGATATTCGATAAGTTAATTTTTATTAAACTGTTATGTAGGCTGCATGTATTTCCTGGAGACAAAAACGGGACATTGGAATGGCAAAATGGGGACGGGGATTGTGCAATATTCATGGAAAAGTAAGACGATAAATTCTTTCTGGAGATCGTCCTTTAATTCTCCTGGTGGTTGTCTCGACTAGGTATATCGTCATTAGCAAAACTGATCAGATTTTGATGGATGAGATATCTCGTCATTAGAAGAAAACTGATCAGATGTTGATCTCGTTAATCGTCAAGAAGATCGGCAATATCTTGATAGCAAGATAACTCATCATTAGTAAAATTGTTCAGATCTTGATGGAAGAGATATTCCGTCGAAAACACTTGGAGGGTTAAAGTCTTATCCTACCTTGGAATAATCTTCGGGAATCTTGATAGTAAACATCGCACTGAACTCTCTTCTGTTGTAAACAACTACTCGTAAGTTTGCACCACACACCTTTCGTACCCAGTTGATTACCTCTCTAAGGGAGGTGGAGGTAGAATTAATGTCGCTCTGGAGCAACACAACGGGCTATTCGCGACGGTCCGGAATCAATCCAATAGCGGCTGGTCCGAGGACAACACCTCGTAATTTTGAACCACGGTCAGATGATGAGGTCAACACCTTAGCTGGCACCCTACTTTCCAAACTTCCACACCACATCAGTACATTTGAAGCGACGACAGATTTAACGTTCAGCAGCTCCTACGACGATCTTTGACTGGGTCGAGTTTCGAACTCGTAACCCTCTAGTTGCTAATCTGCTACTCTTCCAACTCGGCAATCACGGCACTACTCTAAGCAGTAATGATAAGAAAATAATTCTTGAAGATAATTTACACTGAATGCCCCGAAAGGGAACTTGGCAAAGCTAACTGAAAAACTAATGTCGCGAAATCAATCCGACGCGGCTTGTTTTCTTTTTCAAGCGTGACGTGTTTATTTCCGACAAGATAAATAAATACCGGGACAATTGTCTGTCACAAGGTCTCGAACACAAATCTCTACGGTATACTGCGAAGTACTTTCCGCATTTCCCTTGATACAGTTATTTGCTTGCAGTGTCAAGGGACCCTCTATTTCCCAAGTTTAATTTTTAATCTGGTGAGATTCCCAAAGAAATAACAGAATCTTGGATCGCTTATCGAATTTGGTCTTACATCTCCAACTGTTTACTTCCTTTTGACTCTCTCACGTTTCCTTTCGTCTTATCTTCTTCGAATTGTAAGGGGTGGTGTGTTTATTTTGAATATACAGATCCTTTCAGTTCTGTCGACCGATTTAGTATGTAAAGTTTCACTGTTAATTCACGCAAATCTTTTATAAGACCGGTATGTCTATTTCATTTCTTTTCCCCAAATTCAATATTTATTCTCTTCCATAAATAAAACAGAAAAAAAAATGTTTTTCCACATGTCCTCGTTCTTTTGCTTCGAATCCAACCAAAGACCGTCGTGTACAGGGGGGGACGCACGTTCAATCTGTCGTTGCCTCAAATGTCCTCACTTTGACGTTGTGTGGAAGTTTGGAGAGTGGGGTGCCAGCTCAGGTGTGACCGCATCATCTGACCGTGGTTCGAAATTGCGTGTTGCTGTCCTTGGATTTTTCCCTTGGGGACTGATTCCGGACCGAGAATGATACTATGTAGTTTCGAACCGCGGTCAGATGACGGGGTGACACCTGAGCTGACACCCCACTCTCCAAACTTCCACGCCTAAGTGAGGACATTTCAGGCCACGACAGATTGAACGTGCATGCCCCCCTGTACACGACGGTCTTTGGATGGATTCGAACTCGCAACCCTCCTGTTGCTAATCCGTTACTCTTCCGACCGGGCTACCGCGGTCCTAAGGGGAATGAAGATCGAAATAGGAAAAAAATTTGGTATCAGAGGGCAGCCTACAAGGCAGAGATAGGGAGGGTTAGAAGCGAAGATATAGGGTAGGTTAGAAAGGGCACCCAGTAGCCTAGTTGGTAGAGTTGCGGACTCACAACACCGAAGTGTTGCGAGCGATCCAACCAAAGACCGTTGAGTACGTTAGGGTTGGTGCACGTTAAATCTGTTGTAGCCTCAAATGTCTTCCCGTTGGCTTGGTGTGGAAGTTTGGAGAGGTGCCATATCAGGTGTTAAATCTGGTCATCTGACCGTGGTTCAAAATACGCGGTGTTGTCTCTCCCTTGGGTATTGATCCCGGACTGTCGCCAATAACCCGTTGTGTGCGATGTACACTACCTGACATTGAAATTGCAACACCCAGAAGGAGCGCGCAGAACTGGATGAAATTTACAGGGTAGACGCAGCTCACCGAGATATGTAAATGATGCAAACTGCGCAGCTGTCCCGCGCACGGCGAATGAAAATCCAGGGAAGGGACCTGCAAGAGTGGTCAGTTTCGCGCCGCTCTGTTTGCCAGGTAAATCAAGTTGCAATTTGTTTTTGTGTCTCAGAGGAAACGTCTAGTAGCGCAGAATGCCAGGACGCCGCCAATCAAGACAGTTCCAGCAAACAGACGACTTCACGAGGGGTATGGTGATTGACCTCAGAAGGGCAGGTTGGTCCATACGTCAAATCTCAGCAGATACCCACCTACACGCGTCCACGGTGCACCGGTTGTGGCACAGATGGTTGGACCAAGGGAATGTGGCACGTTTGAGGGGTTCCGGTGCAGCCAGAGTGACGTCAGCACGCGTGGACCGACGCATCTGCCGGCAAGCATCGGCGGCCCCGCAAGCCACGCCTGTCGCCCTTTTGCAACATGTGCAGGACACCCTTGATGCTTCCATATCGTCCAGGACAATTATCCGCCGATTGATCGCTGGCGTCCTGCACTCATGGCGCCCGTTGAGACGACTACCATTGACCCAACAGCACAGACGTCTCCGTTTGCAATGGTGTCGGGATTGAGCCACGTGGACGACGGAATGGCACAGGGTGGTGTTCTCAGACGAGTCACGCTTCTGTTTTAGCAATGACAGTCGCCGTGTACGAGTCTGGCACCGACGGGGTGACAGTGCCAATCCGGCCGCATTTGTGGAACGCCATACCGCGAGACAACGCGGTATAATGGTTTGGGGCGCCATCGCCTACGATAGCAGGTCACCTCTGGTCCGTATTCAGGGCACTATGACGGCCCAACGATACGTGGATGACGTGCTGCATCCGGTGACACTATCTTTCTTTCAGAGGGTGCCCAATGCCATTTTCCAGCAGGATAACGCCCGGCCGCATCAGCCAACATGCCCTGCAAGGTACCCAGGTGCTTCCCTGGCCAGCTGTCTCCCCTGATCTCTCACCTATCGAACATTTCTGGGACGTCATTGGACGTCGCTTGCATGCGTTTCCACTCGCACATTCAGAAGACGAACTCTGGCAAATGGTTGACAGGGAATGGGCAGCCATCCCTCAGGACACCATCCGCACGCTCATTGCGTCTGTACCTAGACGTGTTGCTGCCTGTATCTCCGCTCGCGGTGGTCCTACAACCTACTGATCAGAAGTTCTTGTTGCTCAGTGGCAATTTGTATAATGTTGCAATAAAGATCACTTATTGCTCGTTGCTGTCTCTCTGTTTGCCAAATTTCATCACTTTCTGCCAACTCCTTCTTGGTGTTGCATTTTCAATGTCAGGTAGTGTAAATTCTACTATCTACTCATTAAAAACACGATTTTCACTTTATCTCGACACCATAGTTTCCTCTTCCATTTCATCTCAATAGAAATTCAAAATTAAATATCCTTTGCATCGACTCCCTTTAATAAACACACTTCCACATCAAGAACTCGGGTAATGATTTGAACCCCGGAAATATTTCAATAGGCCATCATTTGCATGCGAAAGCCCCGAAATGCGATTCGCTTTCGACAGACAGTTACAAACTGTCAGTTCTCACGTTCGCAAACAAAGCATCGCGACCCAGTGGTTTCGTTTTTTTTTATTTCGCGTCTGCGATACACATCTATCCCTCGGTTCATTGTTAGGAATTAATCGGGCTCTTTTGTTGTTGTCCCCCTCCACACGGATTCGCCGATCACTGTTTTCTCACACCGTTGTCCATTGTGTCGGGACGCGTGTCGATGTCACGAAATGGAGCCCGAGCGAGGATAATCAGGAGGTGTGTCCGTGTGTAATGGAATAGCGCAGAACCGCTTTTTTGCGTGGTGTTAATGAACAGGTTAAAAATATCTCTATCACTCGGTCGTTGTCAGCCTTGTGATCAGTGGTGCTTGGCATGTGATAGGTCCACCTTTTGTGGTGGATTTATTACCCAGCCATGATGCTCTATTAACCCTCCAGGGGCCACGGTAGCCCGGTTGGAAGAGTAACGGACTAGCAACCGGAGAGTTGAGAGTTCGAAACTAGGTCCAACCAAAAAGCCATCGTGTACAAAGGACTGGTGCACGTTGGCGTGGTGTGGAAATTTTGAGATTGGAGTGCCAGCTCAGGTGTGACCTCGTCATCTGACCGTGGTTCAAAATTCTGTGATGTTAACCTCGGATCTTTTCCCTTGGGTCTGATCCCGGACTGTCGCCAATAGCCTGTTGCGTTGCTCCAGTGCGACGTTAATTAAAATACCTAAGCTCTTAACCCCCCCCCCCAAGTGGTTTCGACGAGTAAGTAGGTGGTTAATTAAAGTCATCTTGGAGCAGCAAAACGGGGTATTGGCGACGGTCCGGGATCAATCCCCAAGGGAAACAACCTAGGACAACTCGTAATTTTAAATCAGTCAAATGACGAAGTCATATATGAACTGGCACACCATTTTCCAAACTTCCACGCCAACGGGAGAGGCCAGATTTAACGTGCAACCGTCCCCGTGTACACGACGGTCTTTGCCTGGATTACAACTCGCAACACTCCGGTTGCAAATCCGTTATTCTTCCAACTGGGCTGCCATGGCTCTTAAATTAAATGTGTGAGTAGATGAATGTGTTGAGCGGGTGTTGTACCGGGCATCTTCTAAACACGATGCTGAGACACTGCCAACCGCACCGCCGGGAATCTGTCTATTGGAATAGGGCAGAACCACTTTTTGCGTGGTGTTAATGAACAGGTTAAAAATATCTCTATCACTCGGTCGTTGTCAACCTCTGATCAGTGGTCCTTGGCATGCGATGAATCGACTTTTTGTGGTGGCTTTATTACCCAGCCATGATGCTCTATTAACCCTCCAAGTGGTTTCGACGAGATATTTCTCTCAAGATCTGTTCACTTTTGCAACAGTGTTGGGGAAGCGAATGAACGATACTAAAAGTTGCACAATCTGATTGATTAATAAACTCACAGCAAGTGCTCAAAGTGGCGTGTCGTTGCACAGTTCACACCGGCGAAGGAATGACTGGCTCTCAAAGATTCCTGGTGTTGTGTTCATTTTGTCTGCGGCAACACCGATTCTCGCTACGAGATCTTCAGCCGAGTCCACGGGCGTCTGGTACACTAAAGATTTCATGTGCCCCCAGAAGAAAAAGTCCAGTGGGTTGAGGGTGAGCGAGGAGGCCAAGCCACAGGTCCGCCATGTCCGATCCATCTTGCTTAGGAGATATGCTACGAAGGCAGGTACAAAACGACGTCAGAGGCGATGACTTGTTCATGCGTTTCGACTTTACTCTTTTCTGCCTCTCAGAGTGGAATGCGACCCTATGTTCCATGGTAATTATTGCTCGTCTGGATGGGTACTATCACACCTCTTATTTTGTGAAAACAATTTAGACTCACCCTGTATATAATTCCTAAATCTACTTTCTCAAAATTCAAAAATTCAAAATTTTTATGCATTCAAAAGAAAATTTTGCATCTGATTCTAGTCAATTTTTTTAGCGTTCAACTTAACATTGGAGATGCTATTGCTAATTTCTTTAGAATGGAATCCCTTGAAAAGATTTTATTGCTAAAACCCTGGACCCACGTTGGACGCCACATTTGTAATGGAATGAACCCGGAATCACTCTGACCATTCACAATAGTTCAATTTAGAAGTTTAAACATAAAATTTACATACACAAGTATAGACATAAACATTAAAATATCTCGGCGTAAAGGTTACAGGGGTGTGTTCATGATCGCACCCGGCGTGAAACTTCGTTTTCGCTTTTTGTTCTACAACAGCTCTGAGATTTATAGCTCCACAGCTGGCGCTGCGCTCGTAGTTGACTCGTTACATAGCTTATTTCCTTAGAATAGAATCCTTTAGAAAGATTTATTGGCCGAGGAAGTCAAAATCGGTAAAAGTCATGCAGGAAAGATTGCAGGTTGGAAGGTGGAATTATGTGTTTTACACCACGGTAGGTTGCTAGATATTTTAATTAACGTCGCACTGGATAAAACGCAACAGGCTATTGACGACGGTCCGGGATCAATCCCCAAGGGGAAAGATTCGTTGTCTCGTCGGAGGGATTAGTGGAAAATACTGTAGGTTTAAAACATTAAGATGTGTTAAAAGGAAATATTTTCTATACATTTGCTTCTTAACCCTTTCGCCCCGACATTAAAATTTAACTCTGAAAAGTAGTTTAATTTAGTAGTCTTTGCTCTTTTTGACGGACGACCGTACTTTCGCGTTCTTTTTGTGTTTGCTTTGTCCCTTCCAATATTTATTAGTTACTCAGCTAAGGGGACCATGAATGATAATAGTGGTTCTGTTTTATGTTCCACATCACACTTCGTAATCCATGCATTCACAACAGAAATCATAACTATTTTTCAAAAAATCTTTCCACCACTTGTCTGATTTTCTGCCATGACCCTAAAAAGTAGCCATTTCATCACAGCGGTCAACTCATTCATGTACATATTGCAGTGGGAAATGGCTTCTGGGCAACTAACGTCTAATTTTGTACCCTCTTTTTGTTTCCGAACCACGGTCACTCATTCATCAAAATGAATGGGCGTGCTCAAAACCATAAGTCCGCCATTTGCAATCTGAAAGTATTGCCAGGTTTCTTTAGTCATATTTTTATTACCTAATTCCTTAAGTACGCTAAAAACGTAAAAACCCATTCAAAAGTGGGATTTATTTACCCAATCTAATCTCTGGGACGTATATGCCCATTAGGCCCGAAAGGGTTAAAGTAAAGTAAACGGTTTGGTGATTCGGAATGAACCCTGGGGATGGGTAAAAGGCCAGCAAATAGATTCTATATTAAAAATCTAATAAAACTCTTTTTGTTCAATCTAAGCCTTTATTCAATAGATTATTTCTCAACGCCTTAACAGATTCTTTTAGCAAAGAACAAAACCGTTATTTGTTGCAAGTTACAAAGAAAACGCGATTTTTCTTCTTAGACCCTTTGATATTTTTTTTCTGCTTTCAATTAATTTTTTATTTGCTCTCCACAACTCATCTGACCGCATCTATTTACTCTGTTTTGATTGGACTTTACTTTTATTTCAAATTAAATCAGTCTTGTACTCGAGTGAAAAAAAAACGTGAGGCGATAGAGATGCAAATTTTTATTAGATGTTCTCGTGATTGTAAAAAGGACCTGGATATTTATAGCTTGTTTTTACTGACTTCTTGAGTGGAGCGTTTCTCTTTTGATTAGTTTGTTAACGAAGTAATTAAAGAAGAAAGGAAGTTTTTCTTGAATCAACACAGTATTCGCTGCTATTTTGTTCTGAAATGATTATAATCAAGCTGTACTTTGTAAAGTATTGAGCAGAAAACCATTCGTCTACAAAGAATTCTATTTCTTTTGGGATTGTTTGAAGAATAATGTGGAAAGCTATGTGTAGAGGTGGAAAAATATATTTGATATTTATTGGTTTCATTTACCTATAAAAACTGCAATTTGAATCAAAAGTTAACCTATGTTTAAGAAATAAATGGCAATTGTGGCTAACTCTTTCAGAAATTTGTTTTAGGTAGGTATTTAGTTAACGTCGTTCTGGAGCAACATAACAGGCTATTGACGATACAATTCGTTTTAGTATAACTTCATTACATATCAACCTACCTTAAGTCGTCAAATGCGTTTTAACGCTCCAAGTGGTTTCGACGAGATATCTCGTACATCAAGATCCGATCAATTTGTTAATGAAGAGATATCGGCATTAGCAAAATCAGTAATATTTCGTCATCAAGATATTGCCGGTTTTTGATAAAACGTACTCGCGTTGGGCGTGGTGTGGAAGTTTGGAAAGTGGGGTGCCAGATCAGATGTTGACCTCGTCATCTGACCGTGGTTCAAAATTACAAGTTGTCCTTGATTCTTTCCCTTCGTGATTGATCCTTGACCATCAGTCGTTGCGTTGCTCCAGTGCGACGTTAATTAACTACCTACCTGCCTTAAAATCTTGTATATACAATGAGAAATATTCGTTGATAAACGATATAATTCTTAGTTTAAAGGGAACTTCTTTGATGAAGTACTTTTATTTCCAATGACGGAAAAACAAAAGTATTGTTTTCCCAATCCATTCCTCACAAAATTCTCCTCCCAATATTTGCTCTGGTAAAAAAAACACAAATCACCGTTTAGTCGAGAAAAAGATTCCAATCGTTTCGTCCCCCGCAGACGATACAAATAGGGTGGAAATATATATTGCGACGAAGGAAAGTAATATTTTCCAACCAGCGATTCGAACTGTTCCCTCTAGTACTTCTTTCCTCCATACATCTCTGAGGAAGTACCGTTTAACGATGGATTCCTGCTGGGGTCTTTATGGTATGCAGCGAGTCGTGTAAATCTGCTGCATTCCTGATATTTTCACCTCCTGCTCCCTGCCCTCTCGCAGTGTGGGAAGGCGGAATCTCGAGCACGGAGAAATTTTGGAGATCTTGGCAGCTCAATGGGAGGGTGATTTAGAACGGCGGTGTCTTGGAGTAGTTTGCTGGTCTTGTTATATGGTCCATCATTTAAATCTCTAACGAGAGTGGTTCTCTTTGAAGGGCTCTTGTGGATCAAGAAAAAAAATGTAAGAGATTAAATAAATTTCGATTATGTTAGCACGTATTATCTGCACTGAAATTTCTGAATTGCTAGTATATGTATATTGATGATAGTGTCATTTACTCACATTTCATGGCTTATCTAAATGTATTTTTAATGAATATATCGACGGTTTAGAGCAGGTACGCATTAACTTACATTTTCGCGGGGACATTAAATGTTTATTTTGCATTTGTAATGAATATATCGTCGGCTTAGAGCAGAAACTCATTTACTGAAGTTTTCCCGAAGACATAAATGCTTATTTTGCATTTGTAATGAATATATCGTCGGCTTAGAGCAGAAACACATTAACTGACATCTTCGCGGAGACATTAAATGTTTATTTTTATTATGATGTGAAATACATAGTCGCATTGTAATCTGTTGAAAAGATAAATAAGACTATGGAAATGCTCATAACTTTTATTTTTTGACATAAAACTGATGGTATTTTTTGTCGCCAAACCTATTTTTCCTCTTGCACACATTTCCTTTCCTGCGTTGATTTCTACCTTTCAGATTTATCATTGCTTTCTATATAATAATCCGTTGTTTTCTTTGATATTTGAACGTCTTAATCTATTTATTATGACACCTTTTAATGGATATACATTATAAACATTTAAACAATACGCATGAGAATATCTTTTGCTTTTAGTTTAAAATCGGCGTCGAAATAAACTCAGTGGAAAAACTAACTCTATAAAAGCAGATTTCCTAAATTCACATATTTTCCCCATTGATTTCAATACTAAAAAGGAACAGCAAGAAACATGTTGGTTCAATCCATTTTAAATGATTTGTATACGTTTGTAGCCTAAATATATTTTCTCAGGAGAAATATTTTATGGAGTTGCAATAACATGTTTATCATAAGCATATATCCCTATTTGATCAGTTTTTTCCAAGAATTGCACTGGTATAAATAGGTATGCTCAATAAATGTGCAAACTACATTCTTTTACAAATGTAACTTTAGGGTTTGATATAAATATTATATTACCACACAATTTGAATTATATATGGTGAACGTATGCTTTAAATAACAAACACAAACATTGTGTCTCATATAGTGTTTATAAAACTATAAACCAGCATGCAAGCTAGAAAATTACAAGTGTTCTTATAAGAATTTGCATTATATGATCGCGAAGTTGAGAATTATGTTTAATATATTCTCCGAACTAAAAATGTAAGATTGGAGTGAAGGTAACGTAAAAATCTCCAATTCATCTTTAGAAAAAGGATATATTTATAAATACTGAAGTTTACATTATACTATAAAGCAATCAACTTGTACGCTCTTGAGGAAAAGAAAATATATAAATACTAAAGTTTATATTATACTGTAAAGCAATCAACTTATACGTTTTTGCATGTATTTATTATATATATAGTGTGACTAAAGAATAATTTTTAAACATAAATACCCCGGAAAGAAATTCTAAGAATGTTTTCGTACAGACATTTTTGTGGAACTTATCTTGATTCTTCGTTTTTAATTTCCTTTTTGTGTGTGTGTTTAATCTCCCTCATAGCAAAAGAATATCAATAAAGATAAGTACATAAATTTGATTCTCAAACTATATAAATAAAAACATTGACAAAAAACGCAAAACATTCATCAAATTTACACATTTAAACGAATAAGTATCGGCTGACAAAATATAAATCAGTTTTCACTTTTGAATAAATATTGTTTGGTAAAATAACTGATAACCTTTTTTTCTGGTATTATTTTAAAGATCAAGCTCAAAATATTACTTGAGCAATATCGTACAATAGAATGCAAGATATTCCATAACGCAAAAGTTAATAATTGTTGTTCATAAAGTACCACCTACGCCATTATTAAATACCATCGACCTTCTGATGAAATAGAAGGAATATTATTGCACAGCTTCATGCTACTTATTCCTATCGTTCGGTTTGAGGATCTGTCAAGTGGTTGTGGGGGGAAAAGTATGAATCCTAATGTCGGACGAATAATTGATTACTTAATCTTCATAGTGGTTCTGAAGAGATATCTCGTCCAATATCTGGTTAATTTTGCTAATGACGAGAACCCTCCGGTTGCTAATCCGTTACTCTTCCAACCGGGCTACCAAATTAAATATGTTGAGTGGGTGTCAAACCGGGCACCTTCGGAACGCGAGGCTGAGACACTGCCAACTGGGCCGCCGAGAGTCTGTCTATTGGAATAGGGCAGAACCACTTTTTCCATGGTGTTAATGAACAGGGGTTAAAAATATCTCTCATTCGGTCGTTGTCAGCGTGTGATCAGTGGTCTTTGGCATACGATGAGTCGACCTTTTGTGGTGGCTTTATTACCGATCCATGATGCTCTATTAACCCTCCAAGTGGTTTCGACGAGATATGTCGAACAAGATCTGTTCACTTTTGCTAATGACGGGATACGTTTACGAGAGAAAACTGTCCTATAACTCCAAGGGGAATAAAGATCTAAGTGGGAAAAGCAAATTGCCCTTTGCTTTAGAAGAGGTGAAAGTCTGGAACAGATTTTTGTATCAGGGTCTGGCCACTACAGAGCACATTCGTAACCCCACGTGACTCATCCTTCTGAGATCCTGCGGCAGCGGTATTACAGGTGGATTGGCCTGTCGAAAACCCTTTCGCATTTAACACTCAGTTCTAACAATGATGAGAACGGAATTGCATCGTTCCCCCACACACCGAAAGCCTCTTTGTGTCTCACTCTGATATGGTACGCAGGATCCCTTTCAGGCACTTGTTAATAAATAACGAGGTTCGATACCTTCCCAACAATACCTTAACACCCTCCGGTAACACGTCTTTCCCTTCGGAATGGTGGTCACGTACTCTCCGTTGTTTGGTGAGGAGACGCCATTGTTCAACATTGATTCCGACTGTTTCCATTCTCCCATGGACCTGTCTTTCGCGTGGGAAGAATAAGCGATAAGATTCCCTCTCATTGTGTCTCTTCCCGTGAATTCCTGAAAACACGTGGGATGAGGACTTGATCCAATTTGACGGCGACAAATACTATTTTCCCCGGCCTCGCTGTGACGACGAATTAGTGACGGAGCAATCCGATAATCGAGTTTCTTCTTGTGCAGATGGAGGATCGTGTCTTACTAACTTACATTTGCCCCGGAGGTGGAAATGGGGGACTTGTCGAAACGGTCTTGAACCCTCGAAGCGTTTCGATGAGATATCTCTTCCAAGATCTGGTCGATTTTGCTAAGAACAAGATAATTCGTCTTGTATCATAAGCTACATACCTCAGAAGAATCTTCACAGGTATCTAGCTAATGTTTTATTCTAACCGTGTTGGCTTCAAAGAAGATATGGGCCATCGTGGCTCTGTGGGTATGCCCAGTGCGCTAGCAACCTTCGGGTTGTAGGCAGCGCAGGTTCGATTCTTGTTAAGTGTATTCCTCCCTGTGTGTATTTCTATCTTCTGTGTCAGTAAAAACTTTCATTGTGTGTGTATGTCTATTACTTGAAATTGTATGTCTTGTGTCTGGCACAGCATGGCTAAATATGGCTCTTCCGCCATAAAACCCTAACAAACCAACCATCAAAGAGGTTGGTTTGCATATACACTGCTGGCCACCCAAATTGCAACACCAAGAAAGACAAGAGATATCACAACAAAATTTATTTTGTAGATAACATGTTGACCAAGTATCAAATGATTAAATTTATAGACTTCTGTGAAGTGTGGTTCCTGCCAAAATCAGTAGCCAGAGTAGCCGCCATTGTTGGAGATCACCGCTGCCACACGCCTCGGCATTGATTCAAAGAGACTTTGGATGTGTTCTTGGGGTACAGCAGACCAAGCAGCTTCCACACCTTGCCAAAGTTGATCTGGTGTGGCAGCTGGGGATGTATTCTGGGTCAATCGTTGAGCAACCATGGACCACATGTTTTCTATCGGCGAAAGATCCGGAGAGCGAGCTGGCCAGGGAAGCAATTCAATCTGGCGATTGACGAAGAACCCTTGGACAATGCGTGCCACGTGTGGTCACGCATTATCGTGTTGAAATATGGCTGTGGGCAAGCCCTGAAGGTAAGGAAGGACAACTGGCTCCAACACCTCGGAGATGTAGCGCTGGCTGTTTAAAGTACCGGCAATGCGTACTAGAGGAGTGCGAAAGTGATATCCAATACCGCCCCATACCATAATACCCGGTGCAGGACCAGTGTGGCGGTGCATAACGCAGCTGTTCAGCATCCTCTCTCCACGGTGTCTCCAGACTCGAATCCAACCATCGTGGTGTTGCAGACAGAAGCGTGACTCGTCAGTAAAGACAATTTCATTCCATTCTGCCGTCCACATCCTTCTTTCATCGCACCATTGGCGGCGGAAACGTCTGTGGTTCTGCGTCAAGGGTAGACGAAGCAATGGACGTCTTGCGGACAGACCACTCTGCTGTAAACGGCGTCGAATGGTACGCGCAGACACTGGATGATGCGGTACAGACTGAATGTGCTGTGCTATGGTTCGTGATGTGGCTGAGCGATCCGTCACTGCCATACGCACAATATGCCTGTCATCACGTGAAGTGGTGCACTGAGGTGGATGCGATCGAACACGTCGGTCCGTCGTACCCTCCTGCATCCAACGATCACATATCCGCATTACAGTTGTTTGGTTTCGTCCAACACGACTACCGATTTCCCTGAAAGATAATCCACAATCTCGGTAGGCCACTATCCTTCCTCTGTCGAACTCGGATAATTGATCAAAAGATGATCGCTGTTTTCTACGAGGCATAATTGATCGTTTTTTTTTTTGAAAAAAACACAAGAAAAACACAATTGCCGTACTTGAAATCGTCGAAATCTCCAAGCCTTATATAGCGCTTTGAAGTGGCGCCACAGGCGCGCGTGATGTGCGTCTGCGCTGAAATTCTAATCATTTGCATATCTCACCTCCGCTAATGCATGTTGTAAATTTCATATTATTTGCATGCTTCCTTCAGGGTGTTGCATTTACGGTGGCCAGCAGTGTATATTATAGATATATTAACAGAATTTCGGTTTATTTCAGTTCCCATACGCTTCACAATTATATTAACCCTCCAAGTGTTTCGACGAGATATCTCGTCAAAGATCTCCTCAATTTGCTTAGGACGAAATATTTCGTTGTCACACAAAACTGCCCTATTACTACAAAGCGGATTGAAAATCTTAGGACACAAACAAATTATCCTTTGCCCAGAACTGGTGATAGTTTGAAACAAGTTTTTGCACCATAGGCTGGACACCACAGGACAGTTTTGGACGCGAAGATAAACCACCAAGAGGATTGATGTAAGCCCAAAGGTGAAGATATACTTTTTTTAACCCAGGGTTGGTATAGTGGTTACATAAATTTGTCAGTGTAACTTTGAATTGCGTAGACGGAGGACTGTTTAAGTGGTGTCATTCGAAAGCTACCGCACACTACGCTACAATTAATATTGGACAACAATCTCTCAACAACAATTAATATCGAACTGCGCTTCAATCGTTCAAACTGTAAATTAATATTTGAATATTCACAATAAACTACCGTTCAAACTTCCCTAAGGTTTTTCATTCAACGCTTCAACATCAAGCCCGAATATTCACGTCAAAACTATGGTTCGTGTCCTCGATACAACCTACCATTTACTTTTGCTTCCACAGATACCTTTATCTCATGTCACCAAGTGCAGTGTCACCACTTCAATTCAAAGACTATTTTGACTGTCCACTTCAATTCTTGTCTTTGGAGAGTGGGGTGCCAGCTCAGGTGTGGCCTCGTCATCTGACCGTGGTTCGAAATTACGTGGTGTTGTCCTTGGATCCCTCCCTTCTGGTTTGATCCCGGACAGTCGCCAATAGCCCCTTGTGTTGCTCCATTCAAAAATACCTACCTACCATCAATTCATGTCATCGTGTTTTGTCACTTTGCTGCAAAATAGCAGTTAAAATCCTTACTGTTGACCCTCCTTGGTGGTTGTCTCAAATAGGTATCTCGTTATTGGAAGAAAATTGACCAGATCTTGATCTCGTCATCATCAAAAGATCAGCAATATCTAGATGACAAGATATCTCACCATTGGCAAATTTGGTCAAATCTTGGTGGACGAGATATCTCGTCTAAACCACTTGACGGGTCAAGTTTACACGTTATTGTATATTGATTTGATCATATACCCATTACAATTTTATCATTACCCCATACCAATCTATCTCTCGCTATAACTAATGGTAATTAATAATTTTAATTTAATTTTAACCTTACCTTTTGCCTTAGTTAAGACTAGAGATATCCTTAGCAGCTATTTTCTTATTTTTATATACATAGAATTACTCAAGTGCACCTTAAGCTAAAATTGCCTCCAACGAAAACCCTTATATTTTTTATAACAACAGACGTGCTTCTAATTGTTTTCAGATAATTACCTTAATTCAAATTATTATCGCTGTTATCGGATATTTAATGGCATAATTGGACATTTTTAAACGTCTCTATTACTCTAGTGTGTTGTAGGTTTTGGCGCTTTTAGCCTTTTTTCTCATCTGATAAATAGATTAATAATACTTAAGCAATTACGGTAACTTAGTTAT
The DNA here is from genome assembly GCA_933210815.1 of Meta bourneti. Lineage (NCBI taxonomy): Eukaryota > Metazoa > Arthropoda > Arachnida > Araneae > Tetragnathidae > Meta > Meta bourneti. Next base: position 89,932,548 of record OW119929.1, read on the forward strand.
GCCATCGAAACTTTTTACCTTTTGTATTTAATTATATTTACAGATATATAATTCCAGTTAATTTAACGCGTACCGATATTTTTTCCTGCAGCAGACGTATTGTCGGCTTAAGGCATGAACTCGTTAACTGGCATTTTTACGGAATTGATTTCTCGACACTAAATGCTTTTCATGATGAGAAATGAATTGCAATGTCTGTTTGAAAAAAATATGCTATCGAAATGCTTACAATTTTTATTAAAAAACGATTAAACGAAAACGATTATTGCTTGTCATCAATACATCATCATTATTTTAATACGAAATTATACAAAAGGTACTTCAAGAGAGTGCAAAACGATGATCATATTGTTTGTCTGAAAAAATGTCATTGAAATGCTTATAATTTTTATTTTTAGCATAAAAATGAACTTTAAACGACTGTACTGTAAAATTGTTTTTTTTTCGGTTAGTGAGTTCCTACTAACTACTACTATTCTACTATTCTACTCTAAACCAACTACTATATGCGTATGCCGGTGTTGTTATTCTAAAAAATGTTCAGTGGAGCTAGATCCTTGTTTTGGTATTCCAAAAAATTTAGATATCTTACTTAGAAATCGATTTGGGAATAAAAAATGCTAATAGATGTTATTTCATGAAATTTAAATTTAAACCAGGTACTTTTTTGTGAAAAGTACCCTGAAATGTATTGAGGAAATCGTCAATTGCAATTTAACTTCTATAAATGAGACTAATAATAACATGTTTCAAACGCTAAGACTTTAAGTTCCTCTTATAAAGATAGCTTTACATATTCAACGTAATTTTACAATAGCATTTCGTGTCTCAAGGGAACCTGGTACAAAAAATCCTTTAAAAAATCGATTTTTTAATTTTACTTTTAAACGATAGAGGACGATCTTCTGATTCCAGTGATATATGGGTTTTATGGTTTTAGACATTTAAAAGGGCTTAAAAAAGGGAAAAAACAAAAGTAAACAAAAGTGCCACGCCCACCTTCACAGCTGTCAAAGTTTATAAACGTAGTAATTTATTTATATAAACTACTTTTTAAGTTATTTTTTATAATATTTTTGGTGGACTTGTTGAACAGTGATTAACTGTACTTGTAACTGCGAAGAGAAGTTGTTTATTTTGAATTTGCTTGTAGTTCTCGTGCTGTATTTTTGTGCTACTCAAATTCTTATAAGCTTTGGAGTTTTGTTTCTTTTGCTACGCATTTTTTCAGATTTTTAATTTGGATTTTGAAATCGTTCTTTGAAACAAAAGATATGGCACGTAGGAAAGCTTTCGGTGGTAAAAAATTCAAAGGGAATCAATATACGAATCGAAAGGAACAAACAGAAGCGTCTTCTGAAAAGAAACGAATTTTGGAAACGCCAACATCAAGTTCCAAGCGAAAGCTATCCGGTATTCCACACTATGAGTATTTAAATACAAATGGTGCTGGTAATATTATTATTGATATTAGTATTTTGTCTAATCTGCTGAAGCAAAGTGCTAAGTGCAAGCATTGCAATAAAGATGGTACCATGATTGCAGAAATTGAAGGCACGCAACACAAAGGGCTTGCGGTTTCCATTGCATTTACATGTACAGCATGTAAGAATTCAGCGGCTTCAATGAGTTCAAAAATTTCAAGGAACCAGTACGACGTAAACATTAGGCTTGTTTATGGGATGCGATGCATTGGTAAAGGAAATAAATCAGCAGAAGTGTTTTGTGCGATGATGAATTTGCCTCCTCCACCTCAACGCTTTTCATCATTTCATGAAAGAATTTTCGACAGTTTGGATTCTATTTCAAAATCTTCCATGAAAGCTGCAACTGAGGAAACTGTAACGTTAGCTGGTGGGAATCGTGACATTGCAGCTGCATTTGATGGGTCATGGCAGAAAAGAGGCCATACATCTTTGAACGGTGTTGCTGTTTGCACTTCCCTAGAGACTGGCAAAGTCATGGACTTTGAATGTCTCACAAAAAATTGTTTCAAATGTAGAAATAGTCCATCAGAAGAACACATTTGCGACAAGAATTATGTGGGCACAAGTGGCGGCATGGAAGCTGCAGGAGTTATGCAGATATTTCAAAGGTCGGAAGCTGAACGTCAAGTTCGATATTTGGACTACCTCGGAGACGGAGATTCAAAAGCATATGATCAAGTAGTGGCCAGTCAGGTGTATGGAACAGACACCACAATAGAAAAATAAGAATGTGTTGGTCATGTCCAGAAAAGAATGGGTACACGGCTTAGAAAACTGAGACAGGATCTAAAGAAAACAAAATTATCGGATGGCAAGAGTATTTCGGGACGTGGGCGACTAACAGATCGAGAAGTAAATTTGATACAAGCGTACTATGGTTTAGCCATAAGGCGTAATGCTAATAATTCTGTTCAGGAAATGTCCAAAGCTGTTTGGGCTATCTATTTCCATAAGCTGTCTACAGATGTGAATCCACAACATGGCTTATGTCCTACAGATGATGACACTTGGTGTAAATTTAACAAACTTGGAAATTGTAAATATACACATACTAATTCTTTGCCAGAACCTGTTCTGCTTTCCATGAAGCCAATATTTAGGGCTCTAAGTGATCCTAAACTTTTGTCCAAATGCAGCCATGGAAAAACCCAAAACCCCAATGAAAGTTTTAATAGATGCATATGGGACCGCTTGCCGAAAACCTCCTTTCACAGCATAAAATCATTTAGAATTGGAGTAATGGATGCTGTCCTGTGTTTCAATGATGGCTCTCAAAAGCGGTTGGAAGTTTTAGAAAACCTTGGCATAGAACCTGGATATTATATGTCTCAAGCTCTAAAAAAACTTGATGAAAGAAGAATATGCGAAGCCAACCGGGCAACTAAACAAGCCTCAAAAGAAGCAAGAAAAGTAAACAAGAACAAAAAAAGGAAATTTGAGCTTGAAGAATGTCTGAATATATCAGAATATGGTCCAGGCGCATTCTAAAGGGTTTCTAAAGTAAGTTATTTGCCTTCCAAATGTTTAAATGCTATTTTCTCAAAATGTGATTTTTCCACACTTAGGTACACTTTTCTCAAATTGTACTCAATTTACAAGCTTGAAATTTTGCATACTATTCCAACTATACCTTATTGCCACAGTAAACCTCAAATTTTAATGAAAAATAAAACATAAAAAATTTTAGAACCATTTTAGCAGGTAAAAAACACATGTTTTATGACCATGTAAAATAAACTCGCTCCAAATTACAAAATAAATTTAATTTTGATTTAATTTGAGGTTACTAGTATCCTTTAAAGTATTTATGAACTCTGTACAAAATCTTAAAGTTCTATATGCAGTACTTTTTTGTAAAAGTGTACCTGCGCATGGCACTATTATAAATTTTTGGGTTTTGAGTTGTTTCAAATATAGGGCTAAAACATAAATAATAATACATAAAAATATAATTTTTTTCTGTAAATATATCACTCAATACTTAATAAGTATGATATAAAAAGAATTAAACAGGTATCTTAAAAATTTATAATATTACATCAGTTTACGTGGCATGACAATTTCTGTCATTTTTCTTCTCCGAGAAGTACCAGGTTCCCTTTAACATTCAAAGGAAAAGATTCACCAACATCTTAACATGATTTGCATTTTCTTACTGCCATGTATAAATCTAAGTTAATGTCAGCTGTTCCATATGCTGTTTAATTAATAATGCAATTTTACTCCAATCATTTCACCTCTACGTCTACCTTGCAACAATGGTTTTGGCTGTAGAATGTCAAATCTTTCATGTGCAACTAACTCTTAATTTTTCTGGAATGATACGAAACTTAAGTACTTCATTGATTTTCTGAATCAGTCAAAATTAAAAGGTCAGAAGAACTACAACCTAAACTTACAGTTTAATGAGGCTAAATAGTTCTAAGGGTTAGACTTTCTTCTAGAACATAGATATTTTCAGAGAAAAAACGCACCAGAAAATGAGAGGGATTTTCAATGTAAAAAATCGACGTCTGCGAAGATTTTACTTCTGCTGTCAAAACGCTATCGCATGATTCAAATCGGGGTTACCTAAAATGCAGTTTATCGCTGTTTTGGCGTCTAATTAAATTTGACGGACCAATCAGCTATCATGTATCAATTCGGAATTCATTCTGTACAATTTTTGCGGGCCGTGGTAGCCCGGTTGGAAGAGTAACGAATTAGCGACCAGAGGGTTGCGAGTTCGCATCCAACCAAAGACCGTCGTGTACAAAGGAGGCTGTTAAATCCGTCGTGGCCTCAAATGTCCTCACGTTGGCGTGGTGTGGAAGTTCGGAGAGTTGGGAGCCAGCTCAGGTGTGACCTCGTCATCTGACCGTGGTTCAAAATTACGTGGTGTTGTCCTTGGATCTTTAACTTTGGCTTTGATCCCGGACCGTCGCCAATAGCCCGTTGTGTTGCTCCAGTGCGAAATTAATTAAAATGCATACATATATATTGGAATTTTTGTTGTCGAAGTGCTGTAATCGCATACGAAAATCAAGTCGAGTGACATCAAGTTCAGAATAAGTATGGGAAACATGTGTCGCCTCAAAAACACTACCGCTACCCATATATAGCTTGTTAGTAAATGCCTCTCATACAAACATTACCCGGTTGGAAGCGTAAAGGATTAGCAACAGGAGGGTTGCGAGTTCGAATCTCGATCCAATCAAAGACTGTCGTGTATGTTGCTCTAGTGCGACGTTAAAAAACGTACCTACCTATCTCATACAAATATTTTGTGAGAAAAAAATCACATCAGCAAAACGTCTCCATAAAAACAAAGCCTTATCATTTCTCGCCTAACTTTTTATTCAAATTTATTCTGTCCATTATCATTTAAGGTATCTGCATGCCTTTAAAACATGAATTTTGGTCAAAATATCGAAGTTTCAATTTTGGTCTAGTATTGGTAGTCTGAACTTTTTCTTTCAGATTCTGTTAAAATTTTATTTCTAAGTAATTTAGAACTGGAGTTATGGCTGTTTTTATATTACTACCAGCTGTAGTTCTTCGTGTACATAAAGTTATTTTTCCATTTTTCTCGAAATTGATGTTTACATGTTTTTGCTTTACGCAAATTAGCATAACTCAAAAAGTTAAAGTTCAAATGCTTTGAAATTTTGTAGGCATGTTGCACAAATACATATACAGGGAATAGACCAAGCCATGGTTAAATATTAATTATTTTCTGATTTAGTCTTTTAATTCATGACTTGCGCAAAAGTTTAGGGAAATTTTCAAAATGTTGTAATCGAGTTCCCATAACTTGAGAGATATATGTGTGATCACCATAATAATAGTCTATTCCCTGTAGAAGTTGATTATGAACATTATCAAATTTACAAAACAGATATAATGATTACTTTTGGAGTTATATCATTCTGCGTATCGGCATATTTTACTGTAATTGTTACCTTATTTTTCTATCTAAGCAATGAACGAATTATCATATGCTTATATTTTATATGCTGTTTCTAGTTTTATGTTGTGTTTAATCATAAAATTTAAGTTAGAAGTAAAAATTTAAGTAATTTCAAAAAATGACCTCCAAAGGCAGTCAGATATCTTAATAAAATTGGCGGACCAATCAGCTTTCATCTATCAATTTGGAATTTATGTTGTCTATGTGCTGGAATCGTATTCGAAAAACAAGTCAAGTAACGTCACATTCAGAATGCCATCTACCTTCTTATGAAATAGACTGAGCATGTGCCCGCAGCTTCATGTTATTTCTTCCAGTTGCTCTGTTTGAAGATCTGTCACGTGGTTGTGGGTTAAAGCATGAATCCTAAATTATTGATTGGTTAAAGTGATTATCCACCGTGATCAAAAGCACTAGTCTGCGCTTCCATGGCCAATCGGCTAAGTCGATTTATGATTTGCCCTTCAGAGATCTTACGACAGTGACTCCGCCCACATGATCCGTATTTCATTAAAAGGTCGATGCAGAACGCATACAGGAAAGACGTGTCGCCTCGGGAACACTACCGCCACCTACATTTCGCTTAACATCAAGTGCCCTACATTTTATGAGAAAAAGCACATCAGCAAAACGTCTCCATAAAATAAAGCCTTATTATCTCCCGCTTAACTTTTTCAAATTTATTGTCCTGTCCATTATTTTCCAGAGGAGTGGAGGCATTTGTTATCCGAGTGAGATTGTCTTCGAGGATTAAAACATGACGTCCTAATAATGTCCCGGAGCGCGACGTCGGCTTGATGAGTAGCGTCACGTCTTCGCACTTTTGTTGCAGCCGGCCGAGATTAAAGACGTCGTCGCTCTAATATTTCCCTCCTATCTGTCTTTCGGGACAGAGTAATCTTCCCCTTTCATCTCGCATGCTTATTGGAGGGCCGATGAGTAATGGTGGGAGGGTCCCGCTGAATCATTGGTTGCAAGCGTTGCGGAGACATTCCTGTCGGTAGTAGCTGGTGAAAACGCAGCGACGCGTCAGGCGGGGGTAGCGAGAATGACTTGGGGGTTCTAGCGATGTTCTCGTGTTTCCTGGGACGCTATTAATTTTGGATATTGGACGGTGTGTTCACGAAAGAAATGGTGCGTGGTTGAATGTCGGGATGGGTCTTGCCTTCGTTACTGGATGTTTGCGGATAAGTCTCAGGCGAGAGTGGATTTAGGGTAAGGTTCTGTAACGCGTGAGGACATTTGAGGCCGCGACAGATTTAACTTGCACCAGCCACCGCGTGTACGACAGTCTTTGGCTGGACCTAGTTTCGAACTCTCAACTCTCTTGTTAAATCCGTTGCTCTTTCAACTGAGCTACCACGGCCCGCATTTAGCCTGAAAGAAAATGACTCATAAGAGTCAGGTAGGTATTTTAATTCTTGCTCCATCGTGTGGAGCAAGCGAAATCTCAAGAAATAGCATTGGAAGGCATTAAAAATTGTAGGTAGGTATTTTAATTAACGTCGAACTGGAACAACGCAACGGGCTATTGGTGACGGTCCGGGATCAATCCCAGAGGGACATATCCGAGCACAACACAACGGGCTATTGGTGACAGTCCGGGATCAATCCCAAAGGGAAATATCAGAGCACAACACTTCGTAATTTTGAACCAGGGTCAGATGACGAGGTCACACCTGAGCTGGCACCCCGCTCTCCGAACTTCCACATCACGCCACAACATTTAACGTGCACCAGCCCCCTTTGTACTCGACTGTCTCTGGTTGGATTCGAACTCGCAACCCTCTGGTTACTCTTGCAACCGGGCTACAGCGGCCCTGGGTTTTTCTTGGAGCCGTACGAGACAATTTGGGCTGTATAGAAAAGAAACGGACGCATAACGTGCGAAGTATTCGCTGATTGCTAATTTAAAGACGATTAAAATCTTTTGGGGAAATTAAAAAGTGAAATTAAAGTAATTTTATATTTTTATCTTAACATAGATCCATGAATCTTTCTAATTTGGCGTGAGAAAACGACTTTCGATACAAATCTAACAAACCAAATGGTCTGCGAGGTTTTTACTTCTGCTGTTCAAATCATAGAAGAAATATAAAAGTAGAACTAGCAATGGGAACTTTTTTATGAGCCCAGGATGATGTGACGAAAACTAGTAATAACGTGACCCTTAGACTGTTTTCGTCTGGTGGGTGGGACTTAACATTCGTCATTTGATTGGTCCACAGGACGGGAGAAGACGCCCATCCGTTGATTCGTCATCTGATTGATCCATTTATTTGATCATCTGATAGTTAGACTTGGGCGATTTCATCACTTTAGTTGCCATTCTATAGAAACTCAGATTCAGACACATACCATGTCAATGCAACGTTACAACGCCAAACGAGGCGGTAAGATACCAAATCAGCCAACCTAGTCAATTTTTAACTAGCAGTCACGTGACTTCTCGTCGACATGTTGGTCGCAGTTTTTGAATATCCTCTCAATAGCGATGCTCAGTCTACTTATACTTCACGTCTATGCTCCCGCATGATACAAATCGGAATTATCTTCAAATGTAGTTTATTGCCTTATCGGTGAAGTTTGGCGTTTCATCTAATTGGTGTTGACCAATCAACTGTCACGTGCGGTTAATGATCCTTTCCAAACTACGTCCAAGAGGGAGTTGTAATTCCCGGTCGAATTGCTCCTCGTTCATCAAAAAGTACTGACCAAATCGAAACAGAGTTACGCAAGGGCGCGAGATGAATAACATGGAATGCGGGGGAGAGAGCTAGTTCGAATTCAAGTAATAATTCACTGGGTCTAATGGAAACTCATGGACCATTTCGGTCGCGGTGCAAAGTATCGATTTTAGAACTTTACGAGGAAAGGTGTAGAACTTTTGACGCAAGAGACCTCTACTGAGAGTTTATAAGGTCTTATCTTTTGAAGAGAGGTAGGTATTTATTTAATGTCTCACTGGAGCAACACAATGGACTATTGGTGACGGTCCGGGATCAATCCTGAAGGGAAAGAACCGAGGATAACACCGCATCATTTTGAACCACGGTTAGATGACGAGGTCACACCTGAGCTGGCACCCCACTCTTCAAACTTCCACGCCACGTGAGGACACTTGAGGATAGATTTAACCACGATAAGTTTAACTTTCATCAGCCCCCACGTGCACAACAGTCTTTGATTGGAACGAGTTTCGAACTCGCATCCCTCCGTTTGCAAAATCCCTTACTCCTCCAACCGACTGCCCAATAGATGTTAGGAAACGAGTAAATGTAAGCAATAATATTTATGATAGTATAGTAGAAAGCTCAAGTCTATTTATACTGAAGCTTGGTGAAAACGGGCATGCGATAGTATAATTAAATTGTTAATAAGTATGCAATAATCCATAAAATCGACATTATTTGGCGGAGCTTGGCCAAATATAACCCTTGCTTCACAAAAACCAATCCAATCAACCATACGCTCATATTGAAACCCATCGCCAAAGCCACCCCAATGGGCACAGGGGTTCGGCTGTTTAATAACACAAATCAATTCAAATCAGACAATTTATATTCCAATATTGAAGAATGCGACGAAAGTTCCATTTCGTTTGGAAATCGATTTCTTTGACTTTGCACTTTTGAACATTGCACTGCGACTAAGTTATGCGTTCGCTCTCATAAATGGTCCCTCGGTTCCACGTCAACCAAGTCTGCGCACCATTTATATCGATATTCCCTTTGAGGGAAAAAGCCCTAATTACCGTCTCATTACGCCCATTCCTAAGAGAACTAAATTATATTCGTGAAGAAGTTTATTCTCCAGTTGTAAATGATAGCATAGTGTAGATGTCGAGATTGAATATGGACGATGCTCGAATGAAAAGCAGTCATGCGATTTTTTATTCGCGCTTCTAGTCACTTTATTTCTAGTCAGCCTACTACTAGTATTCCAAAGAAACTTCTAGTCAGCCTACTACTAGTATTCCAAAGAAACTTCTAGTCAGCCTACTACTAGTATTCCAAAGAAACTTCTAGTCAGCCTACTACTAGCATTCCAAAGAAACTTCTAGTCAGCCTACTACTAGCATTCCAAAGAAACTTCTAGTCAGCCTACTACTAGCATTCCAAAGAAACTTCTAGTCAGCCTACTACTAGCATTCCAAAGAAACTTCTAGTCAGCCTACTACTAGCATTCCAAAGAAACTTCTAGTCAGCCTACTACTAGCATTCCAAAGAAACTTCTAGTCAGCCTACTACTAGCATTCCAAAGAAACTTCTAGTCAGCCAAGGAAACCACTCACGCTATGATGATTGGTTGGGTTTTATGTTAGCGTAGCTTGGCCGCGTTTGGCCAAGCTACGCTAAATAACGTTAAGTTGAATGGACGCACAAACATGAAATTTTTTTCTGTCACAGATGAGAGGACTACACCGAGGGAGGGAATCGAACCTGCGCCGACAACAACTCGCGGGTTGCTGGAATATACGTGAAATGTAAGTGGTTAAAATGTGGCTGATTGCCGTTTTGGCGACGTTTGGCGTTTAATACAATTGGTGTTGACCCATCAGCTATCATATATCAATTCGGAATTTCATTAGAAGTTTTATTGGCGAAGTGCTGATATCGTATTCGAAAAACAAGCCAACTGACGCCATGTTCGGAATACTTACAGGAAAATGGTATCGCCGCAGAAACACTACCGCCGCCTATATTTAGATTGATAGAAAATGCCTCTCAGGACGATCAGTACCAACCAATCAGGTAAGGAAATCGTCAAACACCAGGACGATCAGAAATCAGCCGCGCTGTCCGGGGCAAGAAGTGCGGTTGGTTGTTTTGGAATTTCATGATGCAAGAGCAATATTTGGCCAAACTCCACCGAACACCAGACAGACAACTTCAAGTAAAAAATGTCAATAAACGGATAAGAGAGGGATTGGGGTATAGAATAATGGGTAGAAAGCAGAAAAGATTGTTTGGGTATATTCAGGGAGCGCAACACCCGTGTTTACTTAAGACAGTAAACCCCGTGGGAAAAAAAGATTACTATAGTACAACGGGTCCGGACAAAAAGTCCAAGAGTTCTAGCGAAAGTGCTCATTAGAAATCGAAACGGACTTGTTAGAAACAAGCTTTGCTTTGAACATCAAATTGTCTCGATTCAGTCGATGACTTTTCAGCAGGGTATGCCAGGATTCTGGGATGGACACTTCGTCAGTGTCGTGAACCGACGAATCAAACTTTATCTGTTCATAAATATAGTGCTTGTAAACGTGTCATCACTTTTATACAAAAGCCTTTGTTCACACGCAGGCTACTTTTGCCATCTGTAAAAATGAATGGCCGATGGTCACGTTCTCGTGACGTTAAAAGTCGCTGACAGGGCATTTGTCCGCAAGCTTTTTGTCATTGTGGGCAGATGCTTACTCGTTGGTGAGTAGAAAGCAGTAAAATAAATTGATTTATTTTCTCTGATGGTGTGACTCGGTCGTAAACTCCACCAAGATTATTTCCATTTTAAGATGGCACGGAAAAATATCCTGCCTGACTTAGTCCAACGAAATGGGAGTATTTACTTGAAATTTAAACCTCAGCCTCTATTTATTATGACATATCGCATTATTTTAGTATTTTATTTTTAACTAAATCTTAAGAGGATTTAGTTTATCCTCACGTTGGCGTAGTGTGGAGGTTTGGAGAGGGGGTTTCCAGCTCAGGTGATGACCTCGTCAATTGACAGTGGTTCAAAATTACATGGTGTTGAACTCGGATATTTTACTTTGGTATTGATCCCGGACCGTCGCCAATAGCCCTTCGTGTTGTTCCAATGCGACGTTAAAATACCTACCTAGACTCGGAATTGATCCCGGACCGTCGCCAATAGCCCTTCGTGTTCCAATGCGACGTTAAAATACCTACCTAGACTCGGGATTGATCCCGGACCGTCGCCAATAGCCCTTCGTGTTGTTCCAATGCGACGTTAAAATACCTACCTAGACTCGGGATTAATCCCGGACCGTCAGGTTGGAAGAGTAGCGGATTAGCAATCCGAGGGTTGCGAGTTCGAAACTCGACCGAGTCAAAGATCGTCGTGTACGTAGGGGCTGGTGAACATTAAATCTGTCGTCTCCTCAAATGTACTCATGTTGATGTGGTGTAGAAGTTTGGACAGTGGGGTACCCACTCAGGTGTTGACCTCGCCATCTACAGGGTTTCCAAATTTACGAGGTGTTGTCCGCGGATCTTTCTCTCGCGATTGATCAGACAGTCGCCGATAGCCCGTTGTGTTGCCGCTGTGTGATGATAATTCAACTACTTACCTTGTTGGATTAAGTCACAAAAAAAACCTAAATTTTAATTACTTCTGGTGCCTAAGTAGATATTTTATTTCTTACTTAAAAACGTTAAAGAAAAAAAGTCAAATGAATGTCACAACTAATAAACTACATCCTTTAATTCCTGCAAAAAATATTTCATTTGTTATTTCCGCCGAAATAGACCTTATTTGTCCATTGTCGAATGGCAACAACGGATATAAAATCGACCTCTACGAGATTCATTCACCGATTTTGCTGTGTAGTTTAAATATGCTTGGTCTGTGCTTGAAGCAACATAATATTGATAAAACTGTTGGGAAAAGCTCGCCACTCTAGTAAAATTCTTCAGTAGTCTCATTACAGAAGGAAGTGTGAAATTTCGATGGTAGAAATCAGCGCAGAAAAGAAAATATAAGCGAAAAATGACTTCGACGTCAAAAAATGCTGGATCGTTTTTGAACAAGAGAAGGGGATAAAATTGAAGTGAAAGTTCAAATTGTGTTAACAGGACTGAGGTGCGAACTTTTTACTATGCATCAGCAGATCTTAGAAATTTTACATTCAGAAATCTCTAAGAAAAGAAAAATAATAAGCATATAAATTGGATGGAGTAAAAATCAGAGCATATCACATCCGTTCTCTTCTGAATGCAGTCTATTGGCAATTATACTTTGTTCTTGAAATTGGATGGTTCACCAATTTCTACGCAGGTGATGACTAAATCATTATATAATGCAGGAGATTTTTCTTCCTTTTAAATAAAACAAACATTTGAGAGAAATAAACTAACACACGATTCCAACATCGTAAACCATTCCCTCTCTAATGTATTCTTTGCTGCACCGTCAACTAAAATACGTATCGTGCTTTAATTTAGTAGAGCGTATTAATCTATGCAGATTTCGTGAATTGAATCAAAGTAAAAGTCCACTTTCGGAAGTTTAAGGAAATTCCGTACTTGTTACTTGATAAATTTAATTTAACTCGTGTATTCCCTAGGTGCGTTTCGCCCTAGACCTAGATTTAATTGGAACGTTTGGTACTTGATTCCAAAAATTTCAGCCGACGTAGATCCCCAATTCCAGCAGATATAATTCCCTTCTATGTTAAAGAAATTTTCTCTTTTAGTAGGAGTAATATTTCCAGTAAATGAACAGTGCAGACGATAAATAACTGGAAGAAAACAAGAGTTCAAAAGCGCCATTAGACTTTGATGGCAGACGATATTTTTCCGTATCTATTTTTTATTAAAGTTTGTATTTTTGATAATGGCATCGCATAACTTCAAAGAAGCTTTTTATAACGAATCAAATACTTCAAACTATGTATTTATTATTTAATATAAAATTTATTGTTGTTTATTATTGCATTCCACGTTTTATTTTTTGATGCTTTTTCGTTTTCCTGTTTCAATTTCCAAATAGATTTCAATTTTCTTCCTTCGAATCTTTTATTTTATTTTTACGCGAAAATATGAACTTCAGACAGTTTCGAATAATCTTGTATGTCTCTTACTAAGACTATTTCACGGAATAATACATGCGTGGTATATATCGCGAAAGTTGCAGTAAGTATTAAAACTGGAGATCACTCAGGAAATGTAACTAGAGTTGGCATTTTGTCGAAAGATTTAAAGATTCAATTTGGGTTACCTTTTCATATGCGTTGTTTATTTTAATGCAGTCTTGCAAAGGCTTTAATATTTTTTGTCAATGCATTACAGTGTACTTAAGTGAAAGAGCAGTAAATAATTTCATCTTTTTAGTTTTCCTAGATTACCTTTCTTTACTTAATTTTTACTTAAGTAAAGAAAGGTACATGTATACAACGATAACTAGAAATTGTAGATTGTTTCTGCAAGGGATTTAATATTTTCTATTTCGTTAATGCATCACAATAGTGCTAAAGTGAGAGAACAGTAAATCTTTCTTTTATAGTTTTCTTACACGAACGTACACGAATACGATAACTATAAATTGCAGACTGTTTCTATCATATAATAATTCTACTAATTAGAAATAGAAACTATACTAGTTAGAAAGCTTGTGCAACAACCAGTATTCGTTGGATAGAAAATCTTTGAAATTGTTATGACAAATCTTTTTAGCTAAACCTTTAGTTCTGACTGCCTTAGAAACAATGTAGTATTATTAGTTGTAATATATATTATTATTGCAATGCAGTATGTATGAAAAGCATAAACATTATTGGAACCAATAGGCTTCAAAGTAAAGCGCCTTCACATCAATGCTTTATAAACGGTCCTTCCGTTTTAAAAAATGATGCAGCGAAATCCAAATACGACAATAAACGTCCTGAGTAAGGTAATATCTAACAGAATCCTTAAACTTACTCTCTATAAAAATCTCTCAAACAATACGAAAGAGCACGCAACAATCCTATCTCCTTGAATAAATCACACTGAATCCTTCACCGTATTTTTAGTTTTTTACCTCAAAAACGCCACAGAAAACAATAGAAAAACAACAGCATCGGCTCAATACAAGGGATTATACCGATAGATTTATTCGACTTGGTACAAGAATCTTTCCCGAACATCTTTGACCCAAAAAGTGCATGCACCAGAATTGGAGATATAAATGAATTCGAACTGCATGGCTTCTATGTACACAATTGGGAACATTGAATTATTTGTGTGGATTTGAAATATGGGACTGATTCCTTTGTTCCGTCGGAACGTTCTTTCATTCTCTTGGGACAGAGTATTCCAGATGGAATACTGTTCTGCTTGAAATTTATCTGTCTGGACTTCAGACGGAGAGTCGTGTGTTGTTTGGACTTGGAAAACCAGGACATATTTTTTTGCCATTTCCTCAATGAATAATAATAATGAGTTGAGGAATATTCTATTACGGATATTATTTCATCAGAATTGCTTAATATGACTACCTTTGCAAATAAATTTGCTTACGTTAGGGATGCATAGATTTGTTAAGACCAAGGACCATACACATTCACTGCGACTTATGGAGGCCCGCCCAAATACCATGGAAGTTATCTATCATATGTTATTTACTTTATTTATATTTATGGATATTTATTATTTATAGTATTTATATTTTATATTGTTACAAAAAAGATAAAAGGTAAACAAAGAATTTAATTTGATACGCGACATTGTATTGATTTAGTAATAGGTTTAATATTTGGTTCAATTTTGGTAGTAGTCAAGCCATAAAATTGATTCTAAATTTTCATTAGTCAAGCATAAAATTGATTCTAAATTTTCATTAGTCAAGCTGCTCCAATTTTTCTCTAACCAATTTTTCTCTACGTTAATATTCATGACTGAAAAAGTTTGTTCACACTGATATATGTTGACATAAAGAGACTTGTGCATTTTAATACATAATCTAGCAACGAAGTTTTAACCTAAATTACCTATCGCGTGACTTGTTAAAATTAAAATAACACATGGTGAGGGGGGGGCCGCGGGCCTCATACCTTGCTTACATCGATATTGTACAATGCGCAATGACTTCAAATAACACAACACGAGTGAAATGGGACACTATGAGAAGGATTTCCAGCATAAATAAACCAGATGGTCTACGCGAATCGGGGTTACTTTAAAATGTAGTTTATCGGAATTTATTCTTTGGAATTCTTATTGGCGAAGTGATGAAACTTATTGGCGCAATGAAGCGATTTAAATTGAATTTTAAATTAATAGATTAAAATGTTTAGAACATTTGATGAAAATAAAGTTCCAAAAACGAAATTGTTTGAATCACTTAATGGCGAATTTAAATAGTTAATAACTTTAAAATATCGTTGTACAGTGTCAATAATAACCGTTAAATTAAAGAATTTTAAATTAAAAGATTAAAATGTTTAGAACATTTGATGAAAATAAAGTTCCAAAAACAAAATTGTTTGAATCACTTAATGGCGAATTTAAATAGTTAATAACTTTAAAATATCGTTGTACAGTGCCAATAATAACCGTTAAATTAAAGAATTTTAAATTAAAAGATTAAAATGTTTAGAACATTTGATGAAAATAAAGTTCCAAAAACAAAATTGTTTGAATCACTTAATGGCGAATTTAAATAGTTAATAACTTTAAAATATCGTTGTACAGTGTCAATAATAACCGTTAAATTAAAGAATTTTAAATTAAAAGATTAAAATGTTTAGAACATTTGATGAAAATAAAGTTCCAAAAACAAAATTGTTTGAATCACTTAATGGCGAATTTAAATAGTTAATAACTTTAAAATATCGTTGTACAGTGTCAATAATAACCGTTAAATTAAAGAATTTTAAATTAAAAGATTAAAATGTTTAGAACATTTGAAGAAAATAAAGTTCCAAAAACGAAATTGTTTGAATCACTTAATGGCGAATTTAAATAGTTAATAACTTTAAAACATCGTTGTACAGTGTCAATAATAACCGTTAAATTTAGTTGCTAATAAATAACAAAGCTGCTAATATTTGCAGTTAACAGTAACTGGTATCGGAAATCAGCAATATCGTCAACATTGTTATCGGAAAAGAACAGTTTTTTCCATCTCTAGCTTTAGAAAATATAAAAATGAATTGGAGAATCACATTTACGTTTGAGCCATTTCTGACAACCAAATTATTTACTTTCTCCTCGTCTTTGCGCTAACCTACCATTTAAGATGCTGACAAGTTCCATTTGACTAAACACAGAAATTATCTGTACCCGTACCCATTCTCCACGCCTTCTGTGAATTCCAACGTAATTGAAACACGATCACTGTAAAACATCTAATTACCTCTCCGAACTAACTACTTAGTATGCGCGGTTATTTCTTTGAGCGAAATTCTCTGCTTATTCAATCGAGGTTAATGGCGATAAATTAAGCAGCTTGTTTCAGTGCTCAAATTCCGTTCCCAAGGCATAGACAAAAGACAGTTTCCCATTGTTTTTCTTCGAATATTACTCTCAGGAAAAAGGTCAAATGTTGATTCATGGTTTTGTGGGCACACAAAAGCCGAGCGAGCTGAAACGTACAATCTTTTTCTCCCTGGAACATTGTGTTTCGCTAAACGATAACCGTAACTGTGCGAAACCAAATGCCCCTATTGTTCGCCAAAAGTTTCATTCGAAATAAAGTCGTCTGCTAATGATTGAATTTTAATTCTACTCTTGAACCCGACACAATTGTTGGGTAAAACCTTTTTAAGGAAGAAAGGAAGAGAATTGTAAATGATCGTTGATTGCTTAAGGAGTTTAAACTTTATTGTTTTTAAATGTATTTTTAAACCCTGAATAGATCAATTGAAATGAAACCTCTCCTGTATCCATTACAAAATCTTTGAATGAGAGGCATTTTTTCTTTCGAGGTAATTACAGGTGGTGGTGTTTCTGCTGCGATACGTGTTTCGAGTAAGTATTCAGAACATGACGCCAGTTGGCTTGTCTTTCGAATACGATTTCAGCACTTCGCCAATAAAAATTCCAAAGAATAAATTTCGAATTAATACTATATAGTTGGTTGGTCAACACCAATCAGATTAAACGCCAAACATCAGCATAACGGCGATTCACTACATTTTAAAGTAACCCCGAAATGTATCATGAATTTTCTAAAAGATAATCAGAAAACTGAAATTCTTCATCCATTAAAATTGGAAATGATTAATGAACAATTATTTTATGGCAATGGATACTAAGTTTATTAATTTTTAACACTGTTTTATTAACCTTTAATACTAATACTGTTGTTTGTTCAACCTAATTCTGGATTATTCTTCATCCATTGGAATTGGAAATAATGAAAAATCATTTTATGACGATAACTACTGTGTATCAATATTTAACACGGTGTCTATTAACTTTTTATGCTAATACTGTTTTCTGCTAGTTTACCCTAATTCTGGATTACTAATTCTTCATCCATTGGAATTGGAAATGATTAATGAAAAATGATTTTATGTCAATAACTATTGTGTTTATTAATTTTTAACACGGTTCTTATCAACTTTGTAATGCTAATACTATGTTCTCGTTAACCCTAATTCTGGATTATATTCCTCGAAACCTCTGAATATAATTGTCTTTTTGTTTCGTACACATATTGTATCTATTCTTATCTATAGAAGCTTCTTAGTAGTGCAAATAATTAAGAAAAATTTATAGATTTCGTGCTAAGGCAGAATTAAATATTCAATTAAATGTTTCATTGAATAACTTTCCTCTAAGACTTATTACTGCATTTTAACTTAACTAACAAGCTACTCTTGAGACCAGAGTGATTCAAAAACGCAATTCGTGTACAATGTCTTCATTGATAAACTGAGATTACCTCGCAGGAAACTTGCATCTTTTATCCTACCAGCATTGAGAAAGTTCAGATGAAATCTAGGACACAGGCAACAAAAGGTCTGGGTGCTTATAAAACAATGCAATTAGAAATATATTCTGGAAAAGAACAATAGAAAGCCATTAGATGGTTCTCCGAATTTTAAAGGTTAATTGGCCGCTTGGGCAAACAATCGGTGCAAGAATGACTCGTCTAGTAGAATTCGCGTTAGAACATTCTCTTGGTTTTGGACGGTGTAGTATATTATTCAATTGAACTTCATGTGAATTTATGGGAGAATGCACACTATTAATTAATTTTAAATTTTCTAAGAATAGCTGTGCCCGTTTAATTTTACCATTGCACGCTTCGCTATTTTTGTCTTAATGCACTGATGACTAATTTGGAAGACAAAAAGTCATGAATGGATTTTGGTTTCAAAAAAGAGAACACAAGTATTTTGCTTCAGGGTTTTTGCCTTAAATTCAGCGACGTAAACCGTAAACGCACTTTAAGAACGCAGAATACAATTACCCAGGTTCGGTACAATGTTTTTGGATACGGAAACTCCTCGTTCAGACTTTCGAGGCACCCAGATCATTTTTAGCAATTCAGTTTAAGAAATCTGCCCGAAAGCAAATAACCTTCGTTACTCCCTATTTTAATGAGACAAACTGAGGTTAAATCCAAATCGAAGAGTCATCGGGAGCAAGGGAAATTTGGTAGGTTGTAGGACACAAACCGTAATTTTGAATGCTCGGACCTGATGTTGGATTGTGTAATAAATGAAGCAGACATTGGAAGTTCGAACGATTGTTCACTATGTAAATATTCAACAATTAATTTACAGCTTGAACGATTAAAGTGCAGTTTGATATTAATATTGAGGGATAATTTTATTGATGAAAGACCTGTGATTGTATCGCAGTTTGATAGCCTTCGCATAACACCACTTACGCAGTCCTCACTTCACGTAATTCAAAGTTACATTGGCCCAAAGCTCGTCTAGCACCGTAGAATTTCAACATATTGCGGACGCCTTCCCCGCGCTCAGTGCGCCTGCACACTCGGTCCGTAGGTCATGTCAGGTACGGACATTCTTACATTCTTAGTCTACACGACGTTATATTTATCTGAAGGTTTATCCTAATTCTAAAATAATAAGACAAAACAGTTGTAATGCTTTTGTAACGCTAGACTTTTCATGCATGCCCCCGTACTGTTCCGATTTTAAAGACATCAAAAAGAGCGATGTTGCCGATTGCGCGATCTATCAAGGCACGATACATCAAGGGGTCACTATGTAACAATGTTTGTCATCTTATTCTAAACCTGAGAATTCGATTCTCAGTACAGCGAGTTGATAATTTAAGCACCAAACTAGAATTTACGGAATGCGTATAAGCAACTTTTTAAATTTTTCAAGAGAGCAATATTTTCCAAGTTTTAAAAAATTCCAAAATTATAGTGTATAGCAATTCACCAGACCAGCTATATAAAGATCAAATCAAATCTCAGGACGAGACACAACATTTATTTAGGCAAGAAACGAAAACGGTACAGATCCCCAAAAGGACAACAGAACCCTCTCGCTTCTTAACAGAAACAGACGCTAGAACTTTCAAACTGGGTACATGCGCAGAAGAGCCCTTGAAAACAGCTGATAAATAGTTCCTCGTTCCGTTCGGGGAGGAGAGAAGAAAAACAATGGTGTTCTACAAGTGGCTGATCCCCTATTCAGAAAGTCGTTTTCTTAAACTTTCTACTGTTACGCATTCATTCGAACAATTAAAAATTCTTTCGATCCTCTTGAATATTTTATTTTTAATTACGAAACGTTCATTTTGTGGCTTAACCCTATGTTGCCCGGAGCTCTTCAATTATAAAACTATATTTTATGGACAAATAACTTGATATTTAGTAAAAATAAAAAGAATGATACAGATATTTTTTGATTGATTTTAATGGGACAGTGAATTTTCCAAACAAACGTTTGAAATTATCATTCGATTACTATAAAGTTTGGTTCGAAAATATTAAGTCGTGTGAAATCATTGCACAAACAGGATAAAATTTTTTGATAAATTAGCTAACATGGATAGACAGGACATTAATTAATGCATGCGCATTAATTTCTCATGTATTGTCAACATTTTAATTCTCATAATAGCTTGTATGCATATAAATCAAATTAACTCCCCCATTTAGTAAGAGTATCACTATCACTCAATTGTTAAGCAAAAGAAATTTTGGTTAAAAACACTTACAATTTTGCTAAAAAGCATAGATTAAGCAACATTTTAAAAGACAATTTGGAAGCATGATGAATTTCTCTTTTGCACTTAGATATATAGATTGCAAGGATTTTATCACAAAGATATTTCAAGGAAACCAAGAAAGAACTGACGCGCAGTTCGGTATTAGAAAAATGTCAAAAGATCTCAACCGGAGAAAAACGCGTTTTTGTTGCAAACCAACCATACTTATCTACTTGAAATTGTTGTCAAAAATTATCATTAGTGAAAAATTATATTCGCTATCGAAAGAGTTTGATGTCAATTAATTTTTAAAGCTAAAATTTAAAAAGTTATTTTGGTGATTTTTAGAAACTCCAGTCTCCCTAATAAAGTATAAGTATGAAAATGTAATAAAGAATATCTCAGAAATCTTCCTCTGTGCGTTCCCTCCTACCGAAACAGGGAATCTTCCTGCTTCCTTTCCCAAGTGTTGCCAACTAGTGAACACTAATTGTAAAAGAAAATCAATAAAGTGCATGCCGTGTTCAGACGTTCCTTGACTCGTCATTCCTGTTCTTGCACTCGGCCACCGAGTAAAAGTTCACTGACACAAGGGTCAAGAAGTCATTTATTCCTTCCGCCCACCATGGCCACTCTCGTCCCTCCATCTTCTTCCCCACAAATCCTCCTTTCGGATTTCCTGGAGGTTAGGCACCATAATCCGATGCAAATCGCTTCATCACTGACCTACAACATGGATTGGAATGTAATCTCTAGCGAACTTTGGAGAGCTTGGGTGCTGGAGACGCGTTACCTATTGTTTCTACAGAGGGTCGTTGCGGTTCAGGTCCGGATATTTGATAGAAAATCCGTTTTATTTGCACCTAATTTCAATAGTGCTTGCTTATGAAGCGAGCATTAACGAATTTCGTGATCACTAACCAATACCTGCATGCATTAGAACGTAATCTTAACTTGGAAGAGTTTGGATGCTGGAGACGTTACCTATTGTCTCTGCAAAGTTCATTACAATTCAGGTCATAAGATTTGATAGAAAATCCGTTTTATTTACACCTTATTTCAGTAGTGAATGAAATGAGCATTAACAAAAATTCTCGATCCCTAACATGCATGGATTCGAATGTAATCTTTCACGAAGTTTGGGTGCTCGGAACGTTACCTATTGCCTCTGCAAGGGGTCGTTGCAGTTCAGGTCTGAAATTTGATAGGGAAAATTCCTTTTTTTTTGCACCTAATTTTAATAGGGCTTATTTATGTCGCGAGCATTAACGATTTTTTTTATCAACAACTAATACGTGCATGGAATCGAATGTAATCTTTCACGAACTTGGAAGCGTTTGGGTGCTGGGAACGTTACTATCGTCTTCTCGAGGTTCATACCAATTCAAGTTCAATATTTAGTAGAAAACCCGCTTTATTTACACCTAATTTCAGCAGTGAATGGAACGAGCGTTAACAATGAAATGAGCATTAACAAAAATTATCGATCACTATCCAATATATGGATTCGAAAGAAATTGTTGTAGTCTGTTTATTTGCACAATTACATTTTAATTTCACATGAAATGTTCTACATGGAATATTCTAGATGGAATATCCCAGATAGAATGTTCTACGTGGAATATTCTAGATGATATATCCCAGATAGAATGTTCTACATGGAATATTCTAGATGAATATCCCAGATAGAATATTCTACATGGAATATTCTAGATGAAATATTCCAGATGGAATGTTCTACATGGAATATTCTAGATTGATCACTCAAAAATATTTGCAAAACGAGTAACTCAGTAGAAAAACATACAGGAACGAGTAACTCAGTTCAATAATAAATTAAAATGCATTTGGGCAGATTATTAGAATACTAGCAGAATAACCCGGTGTTACTCGAGGTGAATTGGTTAACATTTCCGTTTTCGTGTAATTCCTATTCATTCCATGTAACAACTACCGTACTCTAATAAAGGTACACAATTGTTAAATACCCTATTTCACAAATGTAAATAAAGTCATATTTAACATTTTACATTTGTGTAAAATTTAAATTTTTAGTAAGAAAATGTTATCCAGAATGCATAGAATAGTTCATATAAATGACTTGTATTTCATTTAAGAACAAAAGCATTACCCAAAATTATCATACAATGATTAAAAATCTTTTAAAACCAATTAAACCACATCTGTATAACAGTTACTGAACGAAAAACATCTAATTTAAAATCCAGAAATGCATCTTAAAACAGATTTTTAAAAAGCTTCGAATGAAAAGTAATAAATGTAGCTGTTTTTTCACTATAAAATAGATATTTGAAATATAATGGACACAAATTTAAAAAAGGCAAACGATTAAAAAAATACCAATGTTGCCATATTAGCTACCAGTCCTATTTTAAAACGTTTTGTTCTGTATAGTTT
This sequence comes from Meta bourneti, assembly GCA_933210815.1. NCBI lineage: Eukaryota > Metazoa > Arthropoda > Arachnida > Araneae > Tetragnathidae > Meta > Meta bourneti. The sequence goes on from OW119929.1 coordinate 89,955,269, forward strand.
TATTCCCTTTATCGTCCGTCCCAAATATTCAGAATTTTTTTATATTTCGTAAAGAAAAAATAAGGCTCGAAATAAATAAACTATTAGAATTTAAATTCCTTAAAAATAGTTTTGGAAAATAATTGATATTTCAGCAGCACTGGTGAAACAATCCAAATAATTGCAATGCTCAATATACCTCCCATCTACTCCAAAACTACCAAATTATGGTTGATTTAAGTAGAGTTACTCAGTTATTTTAAGGTGGAACTTGCTTAAATATGTAAGCAAAAGAATTTTAAATAATGCATTCACTAAATGAAAATGTGATTGTATCAAATATAAAACATTAAATTAAAATATGTTGAACAAATCTGATGTGATACTTGTACAAACACACAGACACAAAATCGAACATAGAACGGGAAGACGGACCGACAGACTTATGCAACCAAGTTCAGTCATTAAATGAATGTAAGAACTCACAATATGCAAAGTTTCATGAAAATATATTCAACCGTTTGGACGTAGCACGGGCACACACTCATACAGACAGACAGACAGACATACACCAAACGCATAAGAGACGTATTTTGCATCAAAAGGGTCCAAAATGGATAGAAAACTTGAAAAGGGTCGAAAATATTCAATGTACAAACACTCCATTCTTATTTATATAGATTCTGCACGTGCTCAAATAAACTAATATATAAACATAACGGAAATTTTTCACGAAGTTTGAAGAGTTTGGGTGCTGAGAACCTTACTTATAGTCTCTGCAAGGGTCATTTCAGTTCAGGTCGGAATATTTTATGGAAAATCCGTTTTATTTACACCTACTTTCAGTGGTGCTTCCTTACGAAACGAGCGTTAACAAAATTTTTCGATCACTATCTAATACATTCAAATGTAATCTCTCATGAACTTGGAAGAGTGGATTCTGAAGATATTGCCTATTGTCTTAGCAAGGGTCATCTTACTCTAACAATCATGGCAGAGTTTGAATTTTTTATAGCGTGTAATGTGTTTTGATAGTGTGAGAAAATGTGTTTTACTTTTTATACAATTTCTCTAATTTAATATTGAGAATCACATATCTATGGATGACTGCACTTCGTAAAATCCAGTCTCTTGTGAATTTTGAGGTTTTTAGCGTTTCTCGGAAACGCTATTTATTGTCTTTTCAAAGCTATTTTCTCTCGAACTTCCGTCTGTTTTTAATAGCGTCGCTTGATGTTTATTCAATTTCAGCAGAATTTTCTTATGGGAAAATTGAAAAGTACTATTACATAACATTGGATAAAAGGCATTTAATTTGATAAAAAAATTAATGTTTTAAGTCGATGGAAGAGTTCGATTCGTTTTCGAATTGGTTTGACTTGGTGCGTTGCTATACAGTCTGAAGAACGATTCTACTGGTCAAGGTGGTCAAACTGGTTAGCAGTCAAACAGGGGAAATTGCAGGTTGAAGAACGGATATATGCATGTGATAACTCAGATATTTGAAATTGAATTTAATTAAAGGTCATCTGTGATGAATCGTCTTGAAAAAAAGCAATGGAAACTTTTCGGACAAACAAAAAAATCAAACAATCACAAACAATATTTTTCCCTCAAAAAAACATATTGGGTGTTTTCTCAAGCTTTTCAAAACAAAACTCCTGTTAAACGATAGATTATTAAAAATCATTAATTCGCTGTAATGATATTCATTCAAAAGAAGGGCCGTGGTAGCCCGGTTGGCAGGGCAACGGATTAGCAACCAGAGGGGTGCAAGTTTGAAACTCGGTCCAGCCAAAGACCGCCATGCACGAGAGGGTTTATGCACGTTAAATCTGTCGTGTCTCATATGTCCTCACGTTGGCAAGGTATGGAAGTTTGGAGAATGGATTGCCAGCTCAGGTGTTGACCTCGTCATCTGACCGTGGTTCAAATTTACGAGGCGTCCTTGGATCTTTTCCTTCGGGACGGATCCCGGACCGGCGCGAATAGTCCGTTATGTTGCTCCAGTTTAACGTTAATTCAAGCGCTACCAACCAAGCTTTGAAACACAAAAGTCCTGTCAACCGGTGGAATTGGTAGGTATTTTAATTAACGTCGGCACTGGAGCAACACAACGTGCTATTGGCGACGGTCCGGGATCAAACCCTAAGATCCTAGGACACGTAATTTTGAGGACGAGGTCACACCTGAGCAGGCGTCCCACTCCCCAAACTTCCACACCACGCCAACTTGAGGACATTTGAGGCCACAAGAGATTTAACGTGCACCAGCCCTCTTTGTACACGACGGTCTTTTGGTTGGATTTGAACTTGCAACCCTCCGGTTGCTAGTCCCCCAGTGGATTAGGAAAAATCACTAATTGGCTATGATGATATATTCATTCAAAAGAAATAATAATTATAAGTTTAGCTATCTGGTATTATTTTCGTGCAGCAAATAAAATCCATCATAAAGTGACAAAACAAGCAAAATTTTGAATTATTTTTCGGTAACATGTCCTCGCGTAATTTGCTTCAACTCGCGAAAATTCACCCTGAAACACACGCCGCCTATTTGAAGTTTGGAAACAAGGTAAACTATGATTACCGAAACCTGTGCACAATCCCATAGGACATCCTTATGGCTTGTATAATTGAAGCATCAACTGATAAGCAAGTTCCCACCTGTGTACTACAGGGGAGCTATGAATTTAATTATGCTACTAATCAAATCTTAAGGTTGGTTCCCATTGGCCCCGAAGTTAAACACGCCTTTGAACTACCTAATTCAATTTGCACTTACGTAAGATTAAAGCTGGGTTCTAACATTACGCATTCTGTCTGATTAAATGGCTATTAACCCTCATCGGGGTTAACACGCATAATTCTACCGTGCAACCTTCAGTCTTCGCTGTCATGTCATTTAAACAATTTTGACTTTCGTGACTAATGAAATCTTTCCAGATAATTAGATTCTAAGCAAAAGAGAAATAGAATCATTCAAAAGGATTATATTTTAAGGTGTATGTATACACTAGAAATTACGAAAATTGACCAAAATGTCGATCGATTTTTTTTTATAATTCAAAATATTGTCCAACTTCTTAGCTTTCAAACGATACCAAGACCTTGTACATATTCGAAATAGTTTTCAAGTTACAAGGGTTTGGGTTAGGTACTGTCACCATAGACAAACAGGTTTCCAAAACTTTAAACTAGATTTCCGAAGAACTGTGTTTTTGCAATAGGATGCTTCTTTTGAACAGTGATAACTCAAGAATGAATTGATCTATTATAATTACTTTTATGTCATTATAATCTATGTAATACAGTGGATGTTTTGACCCTCAGTCGAAGTTATTGGTTAAGAAATGAATTATTAGTTGATTTTTAAATATTGAAATTCCTGAAAAATCTTGATTTTTTTAGATTTCCTTCGTGAAAAAAATTGTAAAAAAGAACGTATTCCCTCTAGCAACTTGATGGAGGGTCAAAACATGAAGAATAATATTAGAAATAATTTCGAACAGGAATTGTCCTGAACACATTAGAATTTGAGATATCACTGTTAAAAACACATGCTAATTATCTAATTATATCTAAATTGAATAATTGATGAGTAGCTTAATCAGAATTTTTCCCACTAAAATGAGTTTAAGCACAAACCAATGACCTATTGTGAAAAAACTGAATTTTTAAAGTCAAAATTTAAAAAAATTTCTGGTGTATACATACACCTAAGGAAAGGAGCAATAGAATTTTTCCAAGGGATTCACTTCCAGTGAAAGGAGCAATAGAATAATTCTATTCGATTCTTCTCTAAGAAAACAACCAATAAAATCTTACTAAAGGGTTCTATTCAAAGAAAATAACCAATAGAACCTTTCCAAAGAATTATTCTAAAGAAAGGAGAAATAGAATCATACCAAATTATTATATTCTAAGGAAAGGACAATAGAATAATTCTAAGGGATTCTGTTGTAAGGAAAGTACCAACAGAATCTTACTAAAGGATTCTATTCTAAGGACCAATAGAATCTTTCCAAAGATTATATTCCAAGGAAAGGAGAAATGGAATCTTTCCAAAGGGGTCACTTTCAAGGAAAGGAGCAATAGAATAATTCCAAGGGATTGTAATCTACGGAAATGATCAATAGTATCTTTCTAAAGGTTGAAGATTAACCCAAAGGAATATCTTTCAAAAGGAATTTTGTGTGTGTGTGTGTTGAAAACAGACTTTATTAAATATTCCTTCTGGAATATGAATCTGTAATTTGGAATCCTTATTACTATCGTCATGTCATGGATGATAAAAGAATTCAGAATACATTTCGAGATATATTTACTTTAAGAATTATGAATCTTCAGGTGTATATTCTTCTGAATTGAGAAATCGTTTTGGTTTCATTATTCTGAAGCTCCGTAGAAACATTCCTTTTGCAAAATGTATTTATAACCTCCTTCCTAACATAATGAAATCACTTTATAGTTTCTTGTATTGATTTTAATATTCCCAGGTATATCACCAGAAACTAAATTATTTTCTGGAAACTTTTAAAAAAAGAATGTAGGTAAGAATTTTACTAGAAATAGATTTTTTAAATTGTATAATTCTTTCTCAAAGGTTGATATATTTTTTGACGATTTCAATTCAATAAGTAATCTGCTTTAATGGAGTGTTTTATCTATTATCTATTGTATTTGTGTCTTTTTTCGTGAATTTTTTGGCTCATATTTTTTGTTCTGTGTAAATGGATATTTTCCTGTAGATAAACAACAATTAAGTAAATACATAAATCTATTTCACACGAATTTATGCCATTACGTGCAATGTTTTGCCAATTCGGTGCAATGTTTGAGCTTAACTTCACAATTTGTTTAACATTCAAATCCATGATGAATTTACGATTTCCTGGTACCCCATTTAACTACACACGGTATCAGATAAAGCGCTTCGAAAGGTCTTCATTTGACTAAACTTCGATCGAACTTAAAGCTAATCCGACGAGATGTAACCCATTAAAAATGCTCCGCAAAACACAACTGGAGCAATGCGTGTTGTTTTTGTTCTTGGTGCTCTAGGATCATAAACCGTTACATCAACTGTGCATAAGTTGATAAATGTTTCATTTTATAAATATAATCTCAAGGATATCCTCTGAAATACCAGGGGATTTATTTTCTATTCAAATATTTTGCAGCGCATAGAGATTACTGATGTTTAATCCTTTGAATTACACTGCTCGGGTCACTGGGAATGTGAGTTCGTAGATGAGATAAATCTATTTTCGAGTTAAACTATCTTTTTGTGCTTGAATGTAGACAGAGTCTATTTACGATTTAATCCGTCTATTATGAGTAATATTTCTTCATCTGAATGTGGGATCTTGTCTTTCGAGACGGGTAGGTAAGCCTTTTCAATAATTGGACTTATCAGTTTGTGTAATCCTATCCTACCCTTTCGGGCATTTCTGTATGCATTGAAGTAGACCAACGTTATTCAAGAAATTGGTTTATAAAATTGTTTCATGGTTATCGTTTTTCGGAAGTAAAGGTCAATATTTAACCTCCACGTCAAATCAAAGAGATATCTTGTCCATCGAGATGTGACCAATTTTTGATAATGACGAGGTATATCGTCATCAAAATATTGCCGATTTTTTTATAGTATCGAGGTCAAGATCTTGTCGGTTTTGCTAACAAGATACTTTGTCCAGACTAGGAGGCTTAAATACATTTATTAAATTTGGTACAGAAATATCTAGCACCTCGTCTGGTGGCAACGCTCTTGGCGCGCTTTTTGGCACACTTTTTATGTCGCCAATGAAAGAAATCTTAGAAAAAATCTTTTACCTTTATAAGTACAATGGACTCCCTCTTAACCAGCCACTTCGGGACCGGACCCAGACCGGATAACGATTTGGCCGGTTAAACCGTCGTTCCCTTAATAGCATTAAAATACACTCCCGAAATCGTTTTTATTAGAATAAAACTAAGTATATAGCCTACTTTATCGTAATATGATATATATAATTAAGAAAACTTAACCTGGAAGAACTTCCTTTATTGGAAAAAACTAAACACATGTTACTGTAGGCTACTGTATTTACAGTACATAATTGGTCAGTGGCGGCCGGTTAAGAGGGAGTCCACTGGGTATATCTATAAATCTTTCGGCTTGCCATAAGAACGGGAATAATAAAGATGGTTACCTTCGCCTGCATAACTCGCTACTTAAAGTTAGCCGAAAACGCGCGAAGAGCGTTGCAACCAGATGAGGCGCTAGATATATCTGTATCTTAAATTTGTATATCTTGAAAATACTGCTTTCTCTATAGATTTGATGTCTAGTTTTCGATAGCCTTAAGGAAATGAAAGTTTAGAACTTCTGATTTTAGCTCTAGAAGAAAATACCTCCAACTTATATTGATAAAACAGTCAATAATTGCTTTTCTTATTTACGATATTACCCTTATTGTATTTTTCTTTTCTTGTGTTAGTAAAACTTTCCTTGTGTGTGTAGTCCATTTACTTGACCTTGTTTGGCTTAGCTTGGTCAAATATGGCCATTGCGCCATAAAACCAACCATCTTAGTGTGATATTTGTTTAATATACGGGTATTTTTGTTCCCCTACATTTGCATCCATTTAAAGAATGCAGAATACCTTTTTGAGATATATTTATTTAAAGAATTATGTACATTCACAAGTGTGTGCATTTTTTCTGACTTGCGAAATCATTTCGGTTTCATTACTTTGAAGCTCCGTTGAGACATCGCTGTAAACAAAACTCCTTCGTAACAAAAAATGATACGCCCATTTTAATTTTTTGTATTGATTTTTATGTCCTTAGGTGTATCACCAGAAAATATAAATAATTTTTGTTAAACCTGTTTAGAAAGAATGTATGTAATAATTTAACTGCCAATAGATTTTTTAAACTTTCTCGGTGATTGATATGCGAGTTCGAATCCAATCTAAGACCGTCATGCACAAAGGGGGCTGGTGCACGTTAAATCTGCCGTGGCCTCAAATGTCCTCACGTTGGCTTGGTGTGGAAGTTTGGAGAGTGTGGTGCTAGCTCGGGTGTGACCTCGTCATCTGACCGTTGCTCAACATTACGTGGTGCTGCCCTCTTATCTTTCCCCTCGCGATTGACCCGCGAAACGCCAATAGCCCGATGTGTTGCCCCAGTGCGACGTTAATTAAATACCTACCTACCTGATTAATATATTTTTTGATGATTTCAATTGGATATGTAATCTGCTTCAATTACGTGTTTCCTTTCATCTCTTATCTGACTGTTTTTGTGTCTTTCCTTGCATTTTTTGTTCTCTGTAATTGGTTGGTTGTTTACTTTGGGGTTTTATGGCGTATGGGCCATATTTAGCCAAGCTGCGCCATACGCAGGACAAGGTCGAGTAAACAATAACGTGAGAGGGAGGAAAGAGAGGGATTGGGGAACAAGGTAGTGGGATGAAAGCAGAAAAATATCGCTAGGGTATCCCGGTATCGTGACTCCCGTGTTAACAACAGTACACCCCATTGGAAAAGAAAGGTTACTAGACTACCTTGGATCCTTGAAGCCCGTACACAACCAAAGGAGATGTGCCTCTGAGGCCCTCAAATTTTATGTTTTTCTGCAGAGAAGCAACAACTGAATGCTTCACTTGCCAAATTGATTAACTCCACTTTCTGAATTTTATTAAATTTTAATGTCAAAGCACTTGATTGACTCCTAACTGTATATATTCAAAACAAATTTCTCTAATAATAGTATTAACACCACTAAATGACAACATTTTTTTAGCCATTGAATAATAAATAATTTATTTCAGAAGCCAATCTGATTAACTCCATACTCTAATGTAAATCGTAATACAAATTGAGTTAAAACACTTTTAACAAAGCAATTGACTACTTCTCATACACAGTGAGTCAAAGTAAAAACCGAACACCAAGGAAAATGCAAGGAATTTGTACGTACAGTCCGAACAAACACAAAAATGACGGGAGCTCAAATACAGCTAACGAAGACATTTGTATTACTGATGAATCAATTCAAACAAGGTAATAATATTCGTAATATATGTAACAGTAACAGAACAGTTATTCATTTTTGCTAAAATCTTTAATAAAAAATGTATATAATGAAGTTTTTCGGTAATAAAAAAATAATTTGAAGACTGAATTTGAATTAATAATTTTCTTTCACTTGCCAAATTGATCTTTCACTTGCCACTTAGAGGGTTAATTATTAACCCTCTAAGTGGTTTCGACGAGATATCTCGTCAATAAAGATCTGACCAATTTCTCTAACGACGAGATTTATCGTCATCAAGGTATTGCTTATTTCTTGATGATGATATCAAGATCTGGTCAGTTTTTAAAGACGAGATATCTCGTCCATCGATATTTGGTAATGACGAGATACCTCGTCGAGACAACCACCAGGAGAGCCATGTTCTCCAACCACTCCAAAACCATCCAGGGAAGAATGTAGAGAACGAGAGAGAGATTGCTTGGGGCATCCCCAAGTCACGATCCCCATGTTTATTAAAGGCAATAGACCACATTGGAAAAGAATATATCGCTCTTTCGTGAGGCCCGTACACACTTAAAGGAGATGTGTCCTTGAGGGCCTATGTAATTGGATATGTTTTCTGTAGAAAGCAACAATTAAACAAGTCCCGTTTACTAACAAACCTAATATCTTGTGAAGAATGAACTGTGATTTATGAATTCTTCTCGTTGTCTTTGCAGGCGATAAAATGTGGAGAACCAAATGGAAATGCCCGATGTCTCCTCCCCTGCTGTGCATGGCCCTCGTGATCCTGGGGATCAACTTCGCCAGGTGCCAGGACAAGGCTGCTGAGACGTGTCCATCCTTGGACTCTAACCTCGCCCAGGTGGAGCCAGAGGCAAGTTTGGTGGTCGGGGCCGTCCTACAGATGCACCAGCCCGGCCAGGGCATCTTCGGCTGCGGCCGCCCCACCGCCGAGGGCGTCCAGTACTTCGAGGCCCTCAGGTGGGCCGTCAGCGCCCTCAATCAGAAGGATGGGGAAGTGGCAGGGGTGCCCGTGGGGGATTCTTTCATACCCGGGATCAAGATAGGTGAGTCGTGGATTATCTTTTCTGTTTTGTTGGGTTTTATCGCACCATCCATCCTATTGTTTTTCGAAATACTCTGACGGCACCCAATTTTGTAAATTCGACATTTTTTTACTCGTTTTACCTTGTTTTTTAAACTTGCTCAAGGTTTTATTTTATCCTCTGAGCGTCACGAGATTTCGAAGTAGTTTAGTACTGTTTTTACCTTTACACAATGTCTAAATAACCACATCTATTGGGTAAAAGAATATGGATTTTTTTCAGCTTTTAGAAAGACATTATTAGTCATTTCCGTAAAATAGAATCCCTCGGAAAGATTCTATTGCTCCTTTCCTTAGAAAAGAATCCCTTAGTAAGATTCTATTGTCCTTTCCTTAGAATATAATAATTTGGTATGATTCTATTTCTCCTTTCTTTAGAATAATTCTTTGGAAAGGTTCTATTGGTTATTTTCTTTGAATAGAACCCTTTAGTAAGATTTTATTGGTTGTTTTCTTAGAGAAGAATCGAATAGAATTATTCTATTGCTCCTTTCACTGGAAGTGAATCCCTTGGAAAAATTCTATTGCTCCTTTCCTTAGGTGTATGTATACACTAGAAAAGGTCCTTCCTTTAGAATAGTTTTCCTTTGAAAGATTCTATTGTTCCTTTCCTGTGGAAGTGAATCCTTTGTAAAGATACTTTCTCCTTTCCTGTGGAAATGAATCCTTTGTAAAGATACTTTCTCCTTTCCTGTGGAAGTAAATCCTTTGTAAAGATACTTTCTCCTTTACTTAGAATAGAATCCCTTGGAAATGTTGTGTTGTTCCTTTTCCTAGAATAGAATCCTTTGGAAAGAATCTATCACTCATTTCCTTAAATATTCTGTCGCTAAAAACTTACCTTAGTATATAATCCTTCGGAAAAACCTATTTCTCCTTTCCTTAGAATTGAATCCTTTGAAATCATTCTATTTCTCCTTTACTTAGAATCCTTTGGAAAGATTCTAGTATGCAATAGAACCTTTTAGAATTATAAACTAAAGTTGAAAGTAAACGAAAGAGCATAATCAAAAATTAAACCTCTCACAGAAGTCGGAGACTACCACTTAGTTCCCGTGCTAATTAATGAGAGACCTAACTTAATTTGCAGCAGTATCATCAGCAGATAAAAAATAATTTGACAGCAAAGGAGATTAAATTCATAACTACGAGTGTCATAAAAACTAAGTACTTAATTATAATTTTGTACTATTAGTTAATAAATGTGTTTTTGTTGAAAAGGTTGTTAAGTGCGTCTCCCCTGAGAAATCCTGAATTTCGAAATGTGTTTGAGGGAGTAAAGTGTTATGGCTATGGTTATATGATGTTATATGTGTAGATTTATGATAAAGAAACTATGGAAATAATATAAGTGTGAGTAGGTATTTTAATTAAGTGCGGAATTTTGGCACAGGTTGAAAAGTATCGTAGTATCAGATAAAACTTGTGGTATTCTCCAGTTTCTCGAAAGAATTAAGTCTATTGCATCTATTTTACTTTTTAATGTTTTGGGCCGCAGTAGCCCGGTTGGAAGAGTAACAGATTAGCAACCAGAGGGTTATGAGTTTGAATCCAACCAAAGACCGTCGTGTACAGAGGGCGCTAGTGCACGTTAAATATGTCGTGGCCTCAAATGTCCTCACGTTGGCGTGGTGTGGAATTTTGGAGAGTGGGGTGCCAGCTCAGATGTGACCTCGTCATCTAACGGTTCAAAATTACGTAGTATTTTCCTCGGATCTTTCCCTTCGGGATTTATCCCGGACCGTCACCAATAGCCCGTTTACGTGTGACGTTAATTAAATACCTACCTTTTTTAATGTTATTCTTACTTAAAATAATAGTAATTATTGCTATTTAATATTAAGATTCCACATTTAAAGTGAAAATCAATTTCGAATTTGTTGTTTTGTAAAATTCAATGGAGAATTTTCACCAAGCACTATTTTCGACGAGTCAAACTCGTCACCATATACAGGGTGAGTCTAAATTGTTTTTACAAGATAAGAGGGCTGATAGTACCCATCCAGACGAGCAATAATTACCATGGAACATAGGGTTGCATTCCACTCTGAGAGGCAGAAAAGAGTCAAATTAGAATTTCGACATGAACTTACAACAGTGTTGGGAAAGCGAATGAACGATACCAAAAGTTGCACGATCTGATTTATTGATCAGAGAAAAACTCACAGCAAGTGCTCAAAGTGGCGTTGCACAGTTCATACCGGCGAAGGAATGACTGGCTCTCGAAGATTCCTGGTGTTGTGTTCATTCAGTCTGCGGCAACACCGATTCTCGCTACGAGATCTTCAGCCGAGTCCACAGGCGTTTGGTACACTAAAGATTTCATGTGCCCCCAGAAGAAAGAGTCCAGTGGGTTGAGGTCCGGTGAGCGAGGAGGCCAAGCCACAGGTCCGCCACGTCCGATCCATCGTGCGGGATATGTGGCATTCAAGAAGTGCCAGACGTCAGAGGCGATGACTTGTTCATGCTCGACGCGTTTCGACTGTACTCTTTTCTGCCTCTCAGAGTGGAATGCGACCCTATGTTCCATGGTAATTATTGCTCGTCTGGATGGGTACTATCACCCCTCTTATTTTGTAAAAACAATTTAGACTCACCCTGTATGTAGTACGGTATCTAGGGTGCGATGAAGATACGAAGCTGGATAACACTGAGATGAGAGGACTAAAAGAACATTTAATTATTTTAAAAGTCATGTACAGAAAAGGTTACATGGATCATGGCACAACCTACACGCTGCCGCATGCAAAAGTTGTATAGACAGCGCTCCACCGGTGCATGGAAGCGTACACAGTCACTGTCACAACTCCTCATCTGAGTTAGGAAAAATAAAGTTACAGTTACAGTTCTGCTGCACGCGCTCTGCGCGACCTTTGGTGGTGGTATGGGGGATGGATTCCACATATATTCCCTATTTCTATCTAAGCTTAACTTAACTAAAGATATTTTTGTGAGCGTTTTACTCTTTTCTTCTGACTCTTCTAATACTTGAAACTGATTTAAATTAAATCAGTTTTTGTTTAATTTTTTAGTATTCTCGCAAACGTTTGCAATACGTATGGTAATAAAGGTGAAGTGATTCTAATATATGATGCATTTTTTCTTTCTTATTCAATATAGGTCTCCAGGTATATGATTCCTGTGGTCATAAGGATCTAGCGATGCGATATATGACTGAGCTTTTCCCCATTATGAAATCGGGCTCTCTGGAATGCAATGAACAAGCAGACAATTCTTCGACTATCATTGGTAAGAACATGGGGTCTTTATTTTCTCACGATATGAAGTTATTATGCTTTGGAAGAGCAAAACTTGGTTATGCTTCAGTTTTCATGGTAAACTAACCTATTTAAGATCAATTTAGCATTGCAAAATCGACAGAAAACTTAAAATTACGATTTCCAAATAAGTATCAAAGCTCTTAAAAAACATTCGCGAAAATAAAATCTATCCCGATGCTTTCTTATTACATGTTGTTTATCTATACATATAAAGCAGAGTTCGCATCTGTCTGTTCTCTATACAAATCTACACCGTTTGACCAATCTACACCAAATTTGGTACACTTATTCTTTGGAACCATGAGGGTAACGAAGGCTACATATTAACCCCGTTCTATTTATCTTGGGTGTGCAGAGGGGTGTAACGTCCCACCAACCTGGACAGAGCACTTGCTAGGGGGCGCTCTCTCCCGGTCTGGCTGTGCAGATGACGTCAGAGTTAACATCTACAGGAGTCGCCTCTCAAGATGACCGTGGTGGGGTTTTTTAGAATCTTAGAGTGCGGTTGCGCTGAAATTCGCTCAGTATCATATCGTTTATGTATCCCGTCTGTAAAATCTTAGACTGTAGCTTTATTATTAGAATGTAAATTTGTATGATAATATAAGATTATTTTTTATCGAAAGTGAGCTTTTTTTATTTCCGATATCGTACAGGGGGCTAAAGACAATTCGAAACCCTCATAGGAATAACATTACGTATTGATACGATCAATGTCAGACCAATTCACACTAAATTTGGTACATTCATCCCGTAGAATTCTGCGGACACATAGGCTATATATTAACCCCGTTCGATTTGTCCTGGGTTTGCAGGGGGGCTATAAAAAATTCGAAATCTCCATTGGAATAATATTGAGTATATTACGATGAATCATAAACAATTCAACCCAAGCAACTTCAGCTAGTATACTCTAAGGAGCTTTTTGTAGTTAATTGGTGGTGTTTGACAGTATGAATCATTTTCCGATAAAATCGAGACAACACTGGAGTCTTCTCCGAAACGATCCAACTGATTTATGTAGTCAAATTATTGCTCTGGCAAAAATCCAGAAGTCGATAGAAAAATTGAGTCCAACTTCTGCTTCAAAAATGATTGCTTCTGAAAGTCTCGCAATCATCACTTTCCAGACGGTTCTAGATTTTTTTTCTTAACTTATGTATGAAATCAATAGCGTAAAAACGACGTATCCAGTTCATTCCTGTTTTCTTTTCGCTTGCTCGGTAAAGATCTAAAGTCGCCTTAAGGATCGTTAAAATCACTTTGATGGTAATTTGAAGATTCTGGCACTGTCAACAATTCTTATTCTGATTCACCGTTGTTAAGGTATGAAAAATGGCTGTTTAAAAATTTAAATGAATAACGAAATTAATTAGGTTTTTTTTAAATATTCCCTGAGCATAATGTTGGTAAGCGTACAGGGCAGGAAACTGCAACTACAGTTAATTTATGATTTTTTCTCTCGGGATTAATTTCGCATTTTAAAACTTTATTCTATTTGCAGTTGTAAGCTGTGGCAACTATGCGAGATCACGAGATAAAAAAATAATCTCGAATTGATATCTCTCTCATTTAAGCAACTTTTCTACTTTTTTTATTCACTAGCTCTGTTTTCCGTGGTTGTAAATTTAATAAATATTTATCTTTTTAATACATTGTAATTCCTATTCATCACACGCATCGTGCATAAAATATTTATAAAAGCTATGAATACATTTATTTTATTAGAAAGCGAAAAAGAAGTCCTGCATTTGTGTGGTTTTAATTGATCCCATACAACACATATGTGCAGTAAAGAGATAGAATTTATGTATTCTCCAATAGTACAAAAATACCATTCAAGCTGTCTTATTTGCTCACAATTATTTGTTTTTGGGAAAAAAATATTTTCAACTAAATAGAACTCTTTGTACGAACTTTCCTAGTAGGTATACGTTTTCATTTTCAGCTTTACAAAGGCAACAATGAATTTCAATCGGCCACCTATTATGTTCATATGAATTGCTCCTAAATTTCATCAAACAAGACTCTTTTAATTAAATCCTTTTATTTTTGTTTCCTGAATATGTATATTGTACTGAAGTCAGTCCAACATTTCATTTTATAGTGAGGCCCACATTTCGAATTAAGTTCAAAACTTGGACGCTTAAGATTTCTATTTCAAATATTAAGTGATTTGTAAAATGTCATGAGTACATATGAAATACGTTCCCATAGAAACTTACTCTTTTCACCGGCTAGTTTTCCAAAACTTATTCAGCTTATTGATGTGATGCCCTCGTCAGAATTGAAGAATCGCTTTAGACCTGGACTTTCTGGCTTATTTTACCACTCTAAAGTGAAATGTGGTCGGCTATTTACTACACAACTTATTGGCTACCGTTATATTTGTAAACATAAACCCCGCCAAATTCTTTCAACCGGTTAGTTTTAATTTTTAAGAATAGTGTTGGAACACGAGCAATAAACTTTATCCAGCTTATGGAGTCACCATGGAAACGCGCTTTGATAAAAAAAAGAAAGATATGATCGGAAAAGAATTGTAAGAAACTGTAATTTGAAAATTGAAGCATTCCGGATGAGATGTAGATTGCAATGCTGCCTCGTCGTTGCTATAAAATAAATGTTTTAGTTTTGATATTCTTGTAGTGATTATAGTTGAACCTTCATTGGAGTTTAGTAACTCATCAAGCAAAATGGCAAACATCAACATTGTTCTCAATAATGAATATATTCCCGTAGAAACCGAATCTTTTCACTTATATCAGGTTGGTAGTTTCCACGACTTATTTAGATTATTTATATCATGCCCTGATCAGAATTAATGGAGGTCTTTCCTGGCTTATTTTACCACCACTCTAAAGTGAAAAGTATCTACATTATATTAGTTGACACAAACTCCGCCAAAGTCTTTCAACCGAGTAGTTTCAATTTAAGATAAGCTCTAGTAATAAAAATTCAGAATGCATAGCTAAGCACCACCACGCAATATTCCTGGGACTTAGAAACTAACGACTAGCATCATATAGGATCTCAATAATTACATTAACGGAGCTCGGTTTCTATACTTATCAACCAATCCGCGAGAAATTATTCCCCAAGCTGTTATGATGTTCCGCCTTTGCCATTGGAATAAATTAGCTTAATTCGCAACTCGGTTCTGCAAACACATCTGTTTCCCACTTCCCAGCCAGGGAGACAAAACTGTCACTGCAGGCTTTCCCCAATTTAATTTAAGCCGTCAAACCGAATTCCCTCGCTAACTGCATTAACTCTTTTTTTTTCTCGCAGGAATGGTGGATATGAGCTCCAGCCTGAGCGATTCCAGAGCCGCCGAAACTGCCGGTCGATACATTATTCCCGTGGTTCCCCTGAGGCAAGAGACTGCAGTTCCGCCCGAGCAACTGGCCAAGGTATGAGTGATCAACGTTTATTATACGCACTTTGCCGTCTGTCATTATCTGTGCCGGATTTTGTCCAGCCGCTGGTGGCAACGTGTGTGAGACGTGAGAGTGGAACTCTCTCGTTTCGTGGGGAATGCGTCGAGATTGACACTATACCGTGACATTTACCACTTTGCATTTGTTTCATTTCATGAAGACTTAGCTTCTGCATTTTGAGTGGTTTGAATATTTGTTATTAGCAGTTATAGAAATTTTTCTAAAGAGGCAGGTTGCGTTGCTTCCAGTGCGACGTTAATTAATTACCACCTATACCACCACTTTTTCAAAAAGAGGCAATATTTTATCCTTCTAACTACTATGAAGAAAATTGATTTTGTTTTATTCAGATTTTATTTGGTTTGTCAGTCTACTGTCATCTTTTGTTTCACGAGGGCTGACCATAAAGGGACCAGCGGCTTAGAGTGTTTTATTTGGGACATTAATAAAACACGTTGAAACATTTATAAAACATTACTATGTTGGAACATTAATAAAACACTAATTTTGGAAGATTAGTTAAACATTTCAATTTTAGAGAATTGATAAAACATTCCCACCAATTTTTTAACACCGATGAAATTTACATTTTTGGAATATTGGTAAAACATTGTATTTTTGGAACATTAGCAAAACGTTACAATTTTGGAACATTAATAAAATATTTCAATTTTAGAACACTGATGAAACATTTCAATTTCGGAATAGTGACAAAGCATTCCAATTTTGGAACACTAATGAAATTAACAATTTTGGAACATTAATAAAACACTAATTTTGGAAGATTAGTTAAACATTTCAATTTTAGAGAATTGATAAAACATTCCCCCAATTTTTTAACACTGATGAAATTTACGTTTTTGAAAATTGGTAAAACATTGTATTTTTGGAACATTAGCAAAACGCTACAATTTTGGAATATTAATAGAACATTTCAATTTTAGAACACTGATGAAACATTTCAATTTTGGAATAGCGACAAAGCATTCCAATTTTGGAACACTAATGAAATTTACAATTTTGGAACATTGATCAAACATTTCAATTGTAGTACTTCGATAAAACATTTCAATTTTGGAAAATGTATAAATATAATTATTTAAAACATTGATAAAACATTTCAATTTTGGAACATTAAGATTTATTACCAGGCTTTTCCAAATCGATTGATGCACCTTGCGACTCAATAATCTAATTTCGATTTTGACATCTGACGATGCTCATTTTAAAGTACAAGCTTCTTTTATTTGTTCCAACACATTCCTCTTTTAATAACTTGAATTTTTGGCTCGATAATCAGCAAGATTAATCATTTCACGGTGGCGTCGGGCACTTATTCATTCATTGCGCGTACTGCAGACCTTTTGGGGAGGGGGAGAAAATGCATTATTATTTTCATACTCGGTGGTTCGCTAACAACTGTCGCCTCCCAGAGTCCATTTCGTTAAAAGCAACTCTCGCAGCAGTCTAATCTTCCGCAATGTTTAAACTCGAAGAATCCTCACCGCCGATTGCATTCGAAAGCAATATTTCAAAGTGGCACCCGCAAAGTTTTCGTAGCTTTCTTCGCCGCCCCTTTTCGCATTTATCTTTCATTTCTCTTGACAGCCGAAATATATTAGTTTTCAGGCCATCCCTCACTTGGCCACATAAGGCTCCACGCCAGCTATGTCTCTGGCCCCCAGGAAGACTTCTCAAAAGGATCTCGATCTTATATGCACCCCCCTCCTTATCTGTTCTACATTTACCTCCTACATCTTTTCACTCTTTCCCCAACATTTGTAGGAGAAAGTCGCTCCAATTGATGACTGACCTCATTCCATTCATAATTACATCTTGGAATCTTTTAATTAGGTTTCCAACGCCCGTGCGTTTTCCGAGTGTGAAAAATTTAAGGAATACAAAGAGGTCACTGAAAAAATAATTTTCAACCTCACAATGGATTCATAATGATATCTATACATATAAAGCAGAGTTGGCATCTGTCTGTTCTCATACAAATCTACACCGCTTGACCAATCTACACCAAATTTGGTAGACTTATTCTTTGGAACCCTGCGGGTAACGTAGGCTACATATTAACCCCCGTTCTATTTTTCCTGGGTGTGCAGAGGAGTGTAACGTCCCGTCATCCTGGACAGAGCACTTGCTAGGGGGGCTCTCTCCCGGTCTGGCTTTGCAGATGACGTCAGAACATCTACAGGAGTCGCCTCTCAAGATGATCTTGTAGTTTTTTTAGAATCTTAGAGTATGGTGCAATCCAGATGGGTACGGTTGTTTTGAAAATCGCTCAGTATCATATCGTTTATGTATCCCGTCTGTAAATTCTTAAACTGTAGCTGTATTATTGGAATGTAAATTTTTGTAATAATATAAGATTATTTTTATAGTAAGTGATTTTTTTATCGTCGATATGGTACAGAGGGCTAAAGACAATTCGAAATCCTCATAGGAATAACATTGCGTATTTATACGATCAATGTCAGACCCATTCACACTCAATTTGGTACATTCATCCTGTAGAATTCTGTGGAACACAGGCTATATACTAACCCCGTTCGATTTATCCTGGGTCTGCAGGGGAACTAAAAAACATTTCTAAATCTCCATAGGAATAATATTGAGTAATAGTTGGAGGATTAAGCAACTCAACCCCAGCAACGCCTGATAATTCAGCTAGTTGAATATAAATAAACGTTCCCGTGGTCAATGGTCCAAGTCTTGTCAAACCAAAAGTATTAATAATGTCTATAAATTTCTAAATTGTTTAGAGATAATATCTCTATACATTTAGATTACTTCAAAAACAAGATAACTCCGTTTATCTTTTATCGGTTAAGTATAAATACATTTTCAAACATATAAGGTGTTTTAAACTATTTCTGCTACTCATGTATTTGTTAGGTTAAGTTCGCAGTAGAGTTATCTTGTTTTCGAAGAATATGCTACGCAATTATATGTGTGAAGGTGTACTTAACTCAGAAAAGGGAGTTATCTTGTGTTTGCAGTAATCCCGTGAATGCGTTTAAAAGTGCTGTATGCTGGAATAAAACCAGAGATTATATCATTAGTGACTCTCGAGCACCTTATAACAGAAGATGTAACGCTAATTTCATTCAATTTTTTTTTCATTATTTAGGCAATAGTAATCTAACCCACATTTTGTAAAAACGTAACACACATTCGGAGATAAAGCATAAGGCAGAGAATTCCAATAAATTTGATGTCAGCCCATCCTCTTGAACTAATAAAGGACATTATCTCTCATCATTTCTACCATATACAATGCTGTGGGTTAGCCCAACCTCTGGGACTACTAAGAGACACGATCTCTCATCGTCTCTCTCTTTATTATATTATGGGTTAGCCCAACCTCTGAGTCTAATAAGGAACATAATTTCTCATTTCTACCATACACTATACTGTGGGTTAGCCCAATCTCAGAGACTAATAAGGGACACGATCTCTCATCGTTTCTACCATACACTATATTGTGGGTTGGTTCAACCTCTGGGACTAATAAGGAACATGATTTCTCATCATTTCTACCATACACTATATTATGGGTTAGCCCAACACCTCCATGACTAATAATTGATGTAATCTTTTATCATTTCTACCATATACTATATTGTGAGTTATAGTCCAGTGTTTCAGTAAGTTCTTGTGTTGATGCGACCAATCGCTTACCAATGTTTCCAATAGATCCTGGCTGAAGCAGTTCACGACATGGACTGGGCACGAGTCGCCATCCTCCACGCTGACGACGAGTACAGCATCTTCGTCACCAAGGTCTTCAGCCAGATCGCCAAGACGGGCTACCCCTGCATTGCGGCCATCCGCTCTCTGCCCGCCCAAAAGGACGAGAAAGACCACAAGTCTTACCACAGAATGCTCTCCTCCTTCGCGGCCAAACTTCCTGACAAGACTGGGATCATCGTCATAGGTAAGATGCCTGGTGGACAAGTAGTGTCATCCCTTTCTCTGCTCCACTGGGTTTAAACCCTTCAAGTGGTTTCGACGACATATCTCGTAAATCAAGACTTGGTCAATATTTTTCTGACAAAGTACCACCAGGAGGGTTTATCTTTTTAATGTAAAGAATATACATTATACCACATATTATGTAACTTCCTCACAACTTTATACACTTTTTGGACCAAACTTCATACATATTTATGCTTTTGAGTGAAAAACAAATAGTCTAAATTTTATAACAAACATAATTTCAAAAGTTTATTTTGAAAGTTTACCGTTTTCTTAACCCAACTAGTAGTTTTGACGAGATATGCTTTTGAGTGAAAAACAAATAGTCTAAATTTTATAACAGACATAATTTCAAAAGTTTATTTTGAAAGTTTACCGTTTTCTTATCCCAACTAGTAGTTTTGACGAGATATCTCGTCCATCAAGTTCTGGCCAATTGTGATAAAGACGAGATATTGCTAATGCTTTTATGATGACGAGATCAAGGTTTGATCAGTTTTCTTCGTGACGAGATATCTTGTCCATCAAGACCAGTTAATGGGTTAGCTAATGACGAGATACCTCGTCAAAACAATCACCAGGAGGGTTAACCCTCCGAGTAATTCCGACGAAATATCTCGTCCGTTAAGATCTGACCAATTTTGCTAGGGGACGTCGTTGTGACAACCACCCTCCTGGTGGTTGTCACAACGACGTATCTTGTCATTAACAAAACTGACCAGATCTTTATGGACAAGATACCTCGTCATTAGAACAAATTGATCAGATCTTGATCTCGTCATCATCCAAAAATCGGCAGTATTTTTGTGACGAGACATCATTAGCCAAATTGGTCAGATCTCGTTGAAACCACTTGGAGGGTTAATTTAAACTACTTCCTTGCATTGGTTTCCAATTAAAGGTCTAAACGCATTGTATCCTACAAAACGTTAAGTAACCATTTAATGTTCAAAGAAAAATTCAACGGAAATCGTATTTATTTATTTTCTAAACCACCAGTGACATAACTTACTCTCTACTCATTACATTCAGGAAGGGTGTGGGAATTAGCCCTACCTAGCAACAACGATCAATTGCTCTGCTTCCCCTGGCCACGTAAACCAGCTATGGAGAGCGAGAGTAAATACCAATCGCTAATTAAATTTAAACGGTACTTTGAAGTCATTAATTACATTCCTCGAAAGATAAACTTAAATTGGAGGGATTCACTGTAACGATAGGAATTTGCTTAATTACCTAACAAACTGTGAACGAAGTTACATCGTCTGTATGAGTGGCATTGCGTTCTCTTCTAAGTTTTCTTAGAGATATTCATTCAGCTAGTTTACCGATGTGATTCAGAGGAAGTATTGTGTATACAAAATGTCACGAGCGAAGTATGGATTTCCATATAAGTAGAATGACAGTAAATACCAATCGCTACTTTTCAATAAAACTTTTTTACATATAGTTAGTTTACTCAATTATATGACAGTGTATGGAATATATCATCGGCCAAATGACCACCTCTGTGCGTGTTATAAATACCTGGCTCTTCTTTCGATCACATTTTCCAATACGTTTGAGCACATTTGCGGGGTGATTTGTTCAATTTTATTGCGAATGTCTTGCTTCAGCTGTTGAATGGTCGTCGTCTTGTTAGCATAGATTCGTTTCTTTAAGCAGCCCTATAGGAAGAAAATCCAAATCAGGGGAACGAGGGGGCTAATCAACATCACCAGATTTTGACATTATTCGGCAAGGAAAAGTGTATTTTTATTGGCGAAGAGTCGAAATTGTATTAAAAAAAGCCAAATGACGTCACGTTCAGAATATGTACAGGAAACACGTATAACACTACAGACACCTATATTTAGCTATTTAAACCAAAATCAAGTAATAAACCTATCTGGCTAAACGCTATCATTAAAAATTATTTATCTAGATAAAAAATTAAGGCATGTGTGTTGGCTGCAAAGGAGATAGTTGGAAGGCTTCCTCCACCTTGAATTCATATGTAAATAATTGAACTCTTTCTATCTCACGTTAACTTTTTAATATAGTTAAAATATTTAACATTGAACACTTCAACATACTTTGAATGTTTAAATTACATTTCATCTATATTGTTACATTTATTAATAAATAGTTCTATATAAACTAATTTATTATACAATTACTCTCAGGCAATGTTTGACTGATTTATTCACCAACATTTGTTGGGTTTTTTTTTATTAAAAATGTATAATTTTATGTAAATATGCAAAATTTAAAGATAATAAATGGTTCCCCCCTCCTACCATTAAATACTCTAAACCTCACGGTGAGTAGGTAGGAGGTGGGTCTACTACTACTATATTTAGCTTGACAGAAAATGCCTCTTGAAGACTAAATGGGGGCTTTCTCGTGATACTTAACGGATTCCCTTAAAATGTAGATTATTGCCCTTTTGGCAACGCTTGACTTTTGACCAATCAACTATCATGCATCAATTCGGAATTCATAATTTCGAATTTTTATTGACGAAGTGCTGAAATCGTATTCGAAACAAGCCAATTAACGTCATATTCAGAACACTTATTGAAAACAGTTCCGCCACAGAAATTTTACCGCCGCCTATATTTAGCTTGGCAGAAAAAGTAGGTAGGCAGTTGAATTAACGTCGCACTGGAGCATCGCAACGGGCTATTGGCGATGGTTCGGGATCAATTCCAAAGGGAAAGATCAGAAAAGAATGTTTACAAACAATGTGGACGAAAACAGTTTGTTTCGAAATTGAATCATTAAGTCCAATACGTCGTATTCAAAATTTTAAAAACAGAAACTTTGAAATGGATTTTAAATGGGTATTTTAATGGATTTTTAAAAAGGTACTTGTACGCAGAATAACTGTACGAGGAATAGTCTACTGTTTTATGCTACACACTGTCCAAAAATTAATATGGGTAGTTGAATTTACGTCACACCACAGAAACACAACGGTCTATTGGCGACGGTCCGGGATCCATCCCTAAGGGAAAGATCCGAGGACAACACCTTGCGTCAGATGGCGAAGTCAACACCTGAGTTGGCACCCCACTCTCCAAACTTCGACAATTCGCCAAAGTAAAGGCATTTGGGGCCATGACAGATTTAACATGCACCCGACCCCACGTACACTACGGTCTTCGCTGGGATCGAGTTTCGGACTAGCAACCCTCCGGTTGCTAATCCGCTACTTCTCCAACCAGGCTAACGAGGCTCTTGACAGAAAGGGCCTCTTATATCTCCCTTTTTTCTTGTCCTCCGAGATGCCCTATGCATCGTAGATTTAATTCACCTAAAATATTGATAAGTAAATCTAAGAGTATGTGAAGTAATTTTAAATTAGACTAGAAATAATTTAAAATATTCATAAATTGGAAAGACCAGAATTTATCAATGATTTAATTCCATAATTGATCATTTATGTAAAAAAAAGAAATTGCATTTATCTAAGAAGTCGAATTCAGAGAAGAAAATTTAAAAGACTTAATTGCATGCAAGATTAATTAAAATACATTGGTCAATGATGAAAAAACTCATTTAAGTTAAAAGTCAATTAAGTAGTGACAAGATTAATGAAATTAAATATCTACAAGTAATCTTCTGCAGCGACTTAATTATCTTTTCGCCTTAAAAATAATTTAAACATGGGTTGTAAACTAATCAATGCAACTTATTTCTGAAGCTTGTGCTGAGCCTCGGACTCGTTGGCGTGGTGTGGAAGTTTGGAGAGTAGGGTGCCAGCTCCGGTTTTACCTCGTCATCTGACCGTGGTTCAAAATTAATTGATGTTCTCCTCGGATCTTACCCTTTGGGATTGATCCCGGACCGTCACCAATAGCCCCAGTGCGACGTTAATTAAAATACCTACCTTAGTATTTTAAAACAACCATTTTTTCCTTTCAATTGTTTGGTTACTGAAAATATTAATGGAAAACTGGTTCCACTGGACAATCCCTTCTACGAAAGGGGTTGTAATACTACAGTGGTGAATTTTCAATCAAAATCCCACTTTGTAAATTAAAATTATTCATCTTTTTATTTTAATCCTTTTTGTTTTTTAATGAAGTACCCAGGAGTGCCCATCAAATGGGTAAGTCCTTAACTCTTTGAGGTACACGAGTTTAAAGAGACAAAAAACCAAGTTGCACAGAATTGTTTATTCACTTAGTCAGCTTCAAAATTAATATAAAACATAAAATAACATGTTTTTTTATTATAAAACGATTTATTCACTCATAATAAATTTTTACGAAAAAAAACCATTTACCGTTATGAAAGACAAAAATTCACTGCACCATACTATTCGCCAACCTTAATCACAAGTGTCAACTACTTACTAATGTGTTTTGACATGTGTCAATTTTGTTTTTAATTATTTATACATTTATCGTTAATTCATAGCATTGCCAACTCAATGAAACACTTTAAATGAAATATTAAACTGTATGTCTATGAGTCATTTCATCTTTTTGAGGCGGGTTAAAAAATATCCCACCATCCAAAAGCTAAGCCAAAGGTGGGACAGTTTTTAACCCACCTAATCCCAAAGAGTTAAAAGGATAGCCGCTGTGTTGCTCCAGTGCGACTTTAATTAAAAATACCTACCCTTAAAAAAGGACGTGATAGAGGGCTCTTCTGGATCTTTTCATTAGTTGTATTGTTTCCCAACGCATTTCCTCAATGATCGTTATGGTTTTTCCCGTCAGGTTCCAGCGAAGCCTTCCAGATCGTGGTGCAAACCCTGGGAGAGTCTCCAAGCACCTTCACTCGCCTCCAGTGGCTGTTCTCCTGGATGCCTCCCTTCCCCACTCTGCAGACCTACGGCAAGGCCATCGCCAACAAGCAGGTATACTCGCTGTCGCCCTACCCGAAGGAAATCGCCTCCTTCGAAGACTACTGGCAGAGGCTTGGCGACCTCACTTCCATCACCAACGCCAACGATCGCTTCTTCATGGAGTACGCGATGGCCGAGAAGAACTGCAGGGTTGCCGGATACAGGAACTCTGCATACAACAACATTATCATGTGCGATAATTTGATCCTGAAGGAGCATCCTACGGATACGCTGATGAGGACTGCGAGGTATGTGCTGTTCAAGTTTTTGCACGTTTGTTGCTTAACCCAACAAGTGGTTTCGACGAGGTATTTCGTCCACCAAGATCTGATCAATTTTTGCTAATGACGAGATATATCGTCATCAAGAAGTTGCCGATTTTTTTATGATCATGAGATCAGGATCTGGTCGGCTTTCTTCTAGTGACGAGATATCTCGTCTATCAAGAACTGTTAAGGGATTAGGTAATGACGAGATACCTCGTCAAGACTACCACCGGAGGGTTGAACCTCCTGGTGGTTTACCTTCGCTTCGAAAACTGCCCTGTAGTGGCCAGACTCTAGTGCAAAAACCGGTTCCAAGCTGTCATCAGTTGTGGGCAAGGGACAATTTGTTTTTCCTACTTAGGTCTTCATTCTCGTTTGGAGTAATAAGGCAGTCGTCTGGTCCCAAAGAGGTATTTCGTCATTAGCAAAATTGACCAGATCTTGGACGAGATATCTGGTCGCAACACTTGGAGAGTTGATATATTTGTGAGCGTGAGGGTTGAACCTCCTGGTGGTTTACCTTCGTTTCGAAAACTGCCCTGTAGTGGCCAGACTCTAGTGCAAAAACCGGTTCCAAGCTGTCATCAGTTCAGGGACAATTTGTTTTTCCTACTTAGGTCTTCATTCTCGTTTGGAGTAATAAGATAGTCTGGTCCCAAAGAGGTATTTCGTCATTAGCAAAATTGACCAGATCTTGGACGAGATATCTGGTCGCAACACTTGGAGAGTTGATATATTTGTGAGCGTGTGGGGGAAATAGACGGAATTCATTTAATGCATCCACTTTGAAGTCAACGCGGTTGGGATAAACCTTAAGCTACATACCAGTGAAGATTCCTCTGCCGGTGCTTGTCAAGAAGATTCTATCTCCAAGTTTGGTTATTATACGTTAAAGAATACTCATACTGATACTCATTTAGCAAGATCTGCGAAAAACAGTGCAACTTTGTCTACCAAAAAGTACTTCATGTTGGAGTTCGGTTACACTGATATATATCTATGCTGCTACCTACCTAATTCAATATTGTAAGTAGCGTATTGTCCTAGCGTATTCCATATTTATAAGTCGAGTGTGAAAACAGATTTGATGTGCTCCAGCTTCCCCCCCCCCCAATTTTCGGACGACTTATATCCAGATTATCCATAGTTTTGTTTGTCAGAAGCATATTTCAGTCCTATGTGATGACCGAAAATCTCACACTCTGACCATTGTATTTTTGACAGGTTTCTGCCCGCCTTGCACTCCATGTACACCTTCGCCCATGCCTACCGCAAGGCGTGGAGCGAGAAATGCCGGAACCAGCCGGGGACGTGTCTCCTCCTGCAACAGATGACGCGTCGAGAGTTCGTCGAGACTTACTTGGAACCCATGGAGTTCGAACATAACCCCCAGGACCGGAGCCCAACAGGTGTGCAGGGACAAAAGACCAGCCTCGGAGCCAGCGGTGAAATGGAAGGCATGCAACTGGCTCTGAACGCTTATTCGTTCTCGCAATTGGATGGAGTGCAGTTTAAACAGGCATGTCGTTTTAAGATACCTTTGCATTGAGCATGTTATATTTCCATGTGGAAATCCTTTCTGGTTTCTCCCCTCGAGGGCACATTTGGTTCTTGACATTTTGTGACCTGTAAAGACAACGAGAACTTATAAATCGCGGTTTATTGGTCACAAAATATTAGGTTTGGTAGTAAACGGGACTTGTTTATAATTGTTGATCTCTACAGAAAAAAATACCAAGTTACCCATAAAGGACAGATAGCTGATCTTGCTACTCCAATACGGTATAAGTGTCTTTGTAGGTAGTCATGTCCGATAAAAAGTCGAAAGCAAGCAACTTTCAATGAGACACCACTCAGTGGGTATGCCCATTACTCTAGCAACCTGCAAGTTGGGCAGTGGCGCAGGTTCGATTCATCCCTTGGGTGTATTTCTTATAGACGTGAAATCTAAGTAGATCGGGCATTGTTATTGAGAGGTTTTTCAAACGGAGCAGTCACGTGACTACTAGTCGATAGTCAACTAGTAGTCATGTGACGGCTCTGAAAAGTTTATTTTGTTGGCCGATTCGGCATTTTATCGCCTCTTTTGGCGATATAACATCTTATGACAGATGTGTGTGGTGTGAATTCTCATTTCTGTAGAGCGGTGACAAAAGTTGAGAAATCACCAAACTCAACTACAATGTCGCGCGAACCATTCAGATGATGAATCAATGGACGAGCGTCGTTTGCCGTCCCGTGGACCAATCAGATGATGAATGTTCGTTTCCACCCGGTAGACAAAAGTAGTCCAAGGGTCACATTACCACTAGTTTTGGTCACATGATCCTGAGCAGAAGATAATAAGGTCCACTGCTCACTCCACTTTTATATCTCCTCTGTTATTTTTCTCTTCTGTGTGAATAAAACTGTCTGTTGTCCTTGTCTGTTGTTCATTTACTTGACGTTGTTTGAACTATCTTGGCCAAATATGGCTTAAATAGTTCAAACCACCCAACCCATTCTCGAAAACCAACCATTCTCGAAACAATGACGAAATGCTGATGATATGTATTGCCTATGTAATAAATTCTTAGTGCTTAAACAATATCCACAAACCAATGCATCATTTCTATCCAACAGGTTATTGCTTACGATTCCAAAGAAGCCAAAGTACTGGATGGCACTTTCCGATATGTTCCGTCCCCTTGTCCTAAAGGAGGGTGCAAGGATTGCGTGAGGTATGCCTGAAGTTCCTTGTTTTTCTTTAATTTTCTTTTGGTGGGTTATGTGAATTATAATTTGAGACCAATGGAGTTGTATTTTTAATTTTGGCGATATATATTTTACAATTCAGTTAGTATACTGTAAAAAAACCTTAGAGAAACCCTAAACAATATTTCAGACTACATTTGAACATTTTAAATTTTAGACTATTTGAACATTTTCAAACCTCAAACTATATTTGAACATTTTAGAACATCAGAATGTATTTGAAGATTTTTAGAACCTCGGTTATGTATTCCGATAATTTAAAATTTAGACTGAATTTGAACATTTTAAAGCATCAGACTGTATTTTAACATTTTAAAACAGACTATATTTGAACATTTTAAAACCTCAGCTATATTTTAACATAAAACCTCAGCTATATTTTAACATAAAACCTCCAAACTAGATTTGAACATTTTAAGATATCAAACTATATTTCAACATTTTAAAATATCAGACTATTTTAACATTTTGTACTTACGAATCACCTGTATTTGTTGAAAGCTTGCACAGGGAACAAAATCATTTCCATATTCTCAAATCCAAATTTTCTGGAGTCGTTAATTCGAAAATACTTAAGATATGTTTCAGTTAAACTTTTTAACTTCATTACTTTCTTTTTTTAAAAAAAACTAACCTCAATTTTTTTGTGAAAAGAAAGCTTTTTGACTTCAAAAATTTTTTTGAATTTAATCGTCCGTTATTATTTACCTTAATGAATACGAATAAGACATTAAATCTGAATAACGACACTCATCAATATATATTAGCAATCAAAAACTTTAGAGCAGATGCTAAGCACTGGTCTGCTAGTCTCAAATACATTAACAGCTTATTGTGTGAAAAGTTTCCTACAATATAACACCTTTGAATTATTTTAATATGTCCATAACGTTCTTTAACTTCATTGCAATATTTCTCGATTCAGCAAGTAATATCAGTCTTGTTTATTCCAGTGCTCGCCAATCCCGATTCGAAGATCCTTATATTGGCATGGCATCGACAATAGATTTCGTCACTGCCAATGAATCCGATGAGATTTCTATCCCAATTCTATTACCCATCCACAAGGCCGGAAAGAATCCCTTAGAATGCAGCGAGGAGATCAATCCACAAGCTGTGCAAGACCTGGAAGCAGCTCTGTGGACCATAGATCAAATAAACAGGGACACGGAATTCCTACCTGAGATTATTCTCAATGTCGTCGTCGTGGACACCTGCTCCACTCCCGTCCAAATAACACAAAAACTCTCCAACTACCTGTTGGACACCAAGAAGAAAGACCTGGACGATTTTAGTTCCGACTTGGCGTTCGTCGTTGTTGGGTCTCCGGAGGAAATCGCCGCGGCGTCTTCCATCATAGCGCCGTTGAATGTGACCACCATTTCCGTCACCGATTCCATCCGCCAGAAGGACATGATCAGGCACCGCCTTCAGGTGGCCGTCCCGTTCGAGAAGAAGACCAAAGCCACCGTGGACACCTTGCGGTATCTCGGCTGGAATTACGTCACCGTGATACATGACGAAGACCATCGTAGTGAGATCATGCTGGAGTCCTTCAAGGCCTTCGCCAAGGCCAGCGACATCTGCGTGTCGGTGGAACTGTCCACCTCCGGCGTCAAGGACTTGGAGATGGACGGTCTTGTCAAGACCGTCGTGGCCGCCAAGAAGAAAGGGGCCCGCGGGGTCGTCATGTGGACCAACGAGAGGACCACCCAGGCTTTCCTCAGGGCCGTCCACCGGGCCGTGGTGGCCGGCGTCATCAGCAGGGGAGACCTGGTCATCATCTCCAGCGGAGACTGGATCGTCAATCTGCAGTCCTTCAAGGAGTTCGAGAACGAGGCCACGGGGGTGATAGTCCTCAAGACGCAGCAGGGCGAGGTGGAGGACTTCTCGACGTACTACCAGCGCCTGCAACCCGACGCCAACAAGCGGAATCCTTGGTTCACAGAGCTCTGGGAGCAGCGACAGGACTGTCGGGAGAGGAAGTGCGAGCCCAACATGAGCGACGCGCCTGTACAGTACACACCTTCCGCAAGCACCGTGAACATGATCCAGGGGCTGTTGGCGATCTCTGCGGGGTTGGCGAGGCTGAGGAACGAACTGTGTCATCCGGAGCCCGGGTTGTGCCCCAAGATGCTGCAGACCCCTCAGTTACGCGAGCACCTGTTCAACTACATCAGAGAGACTGCGTCGTCTAGGTTGGATGCGAAGGGAGAGATGTTTGCTTTTACCAAACAAGGCTATGGCAATTTGCCGATTGAGATCTTTAATTTCAGACGGGCAGCTGGCAAAAACTTCGTGTATCAAAAGGTATGTACTCCTTATGTTTCTTCTGAATTAAATCGTAATATGAATTATATTATGCATGTGAAGAGATATTATTAGATACAGATTTTATAACCGATACAGATATTAACTCTTGATTAATCTTCGCGTCGAAAACTGCCCTGTAGTGTCCAACTTCTGGTGCTAAAACCTATTCTTAACTGTCGCCAGTTCTAGGCAAGAGACAATTGGTTTTTCCTACTTGGATCTCCATTCCCCTTGGAGTAATAGGGCAGTTTTGTCTCGGCGAGGTATCTCGTCATTAGCAAAATTGTCCAAGTCTTGGACGAGATATCTCGTCGAAATGCTTGGAGGGTTACGATTGAATTTATCTCTTCTTACTTGTGAAATATATGTACCTTTAAAAAATTGACACGTTTTATGCATCGTTCTAAGTTGTATGTGAAATATTTTCTCTCTAAAGTATTTATTTAATTGTTATTTCACTACAAAAAAGATCCAATTATAGAGAACAAAAATACATGAACCTTAAAATGCAAGAAAAAAGATAACACAAATACCAGTTAGACAAGGGATAAAGAAAAACACTTCATGGAATCAGATTGCTTGTTGAATTGAAATCATTAAAAATATTTTTTAATTCGTTAAAATATTTATGTAGTTATGTGTGTAATTTTAGAAAAGTTAATTTGGAAATAAAATTACTTATTGAATTTAAATCATTAAAAAATGTTTTTGAATTTCAGTAAAATATTTATGTAGTTGTGCGTGTAATTTTAGAATTTCGATAAGTTATTTTGGAAATAATACAATGGAACTGAAGCTATAAAGCTATTTTTTCTATGTCGGGGTAAAAGGTAAGCCTGAATTTGACGAGTTCAAGAATCAAATGCCTCATTATAATTCAAAAAATAAATGCTTAAAATCAAAATTAAATGAATCTACAAATCTAAATTTCAATTATTTCTATCATGGCATGCTTCTTTTCCTTCCCGAATATTTGTGAGGAAAAGGAATATTCAAATTAAGACTCCGAGAAGTAGTCATTTTGACTAAACCCCTTTTGCCCAGACACGGAAGATTTATTAAAATTGACGACTTATCAATTTATATGAAAGTATTTCTCACATAACGAAAACTTTATACTTTTAGTTTCTTTATAAGTGGAGGTGGAACACCGTATGTACCAACACCTCAGAATATCAAAAGATGATAGAACATTTATATACCTTCGCAGCTTTGATATACCTTTAATGTTTACATACCCAGCCTAAATAGACGTCCTGAAAGGGTTAATCTCCTTATCTTCTTTTGATTCAGAGAAAGAATATACTTTTGTCTTTTATGGAAGAACCTGTACCACTTCTTGGAACGTAATCCGTAAACAGTTAAGAATAACACCAACATAGAGGATGCCATTCTTTACGAGCTATAATCTAAGTGTTCTTTCCCAACCACCTAGGCGTGTAATTCGATTGCGATTTCCATCAATACTTTTATGGTGCTTGCTCCCAGCAACCTTGTCGATCTTATTTCCAAGATGATTTAGAAAGGGAATGCATTTCCCCCTTTATCTTCCTGGGCCATTCACTCTACCATCGTTGGGGAAATTTACCAGGTTATTTACGGATATTGTCTTTTCGGTGATTTATTGGTTGTGGGTTAGACCGTGAGAGAGAGACTACTTGCAGCTACTTTCTACTACAGCGGATTAGATGACGCTGTGTGTTTAATGAGACTTCTTTTTTTATGTGTATCGGAAAGAATATATTCCCTTAATGCAAAATCCATTGTTCGAAAAAAGTTCCCCCACATTATCTTGTACTTGGGAAACGTATGCATGGGAAAAATGTTTTAATGTCTAGTTTTTTAAAGATTTTAGAGTCAATTACAACCCTCGCTACCATTTTTCAGTTTTTATGGATCGCTTTAAATTTTTTAAGTAAATGTTCTTTCTCGTGAGAAATATTGAGCACGCTCCCGTGTTCTGGAATGTGAACTTCGCGTGGTATCTCGTCGTGGTTTTTAAATTTTAAATTAAGTCTTTCGAGCTCAAGGCTAATTATTTCCTAATTTCGTTTAATAAAACTTTATTAGTTATTTTAGAAATAGATGTTGTTATGGTTGGGGTTAAATGGAGTCTACAAAGAAACCATACGCGTAAGATAAATGAGTGCCCACAGACCAGATATGGCCCTCCGGACCGATTTACCTGGGACGCATGCCAGATACGGCCCTCCTAACTGGTTTAACCGACCCACCGGCCAGATAAGGCCTTCCAAATATTTTCTTCAGGCCCTCAGACCAGATACGGCGCTCTAAATATTTTCATCGGGTCCACATACCAGATACAGCCCTCCAAATATTTTTATCAGGCCCGCATACCAAATATGGCTCTCCGGACTGGTTTAACCGGCCCACCGGCCAGATAAGGCCTTCCAAATATTTTTTATCAAACTCGCAGACCATAAAAGGCCCATCAAATATATTTTATCACGCTCGTAGATATTTTTTATCATACCGGCCTCCAAATATTTTCATCGGTCCCGCGAACCAGACACGGCCCTCCAAATATTTTCACTGGGCCCGCAGACCAGACACGGCCCTCCAAATATTTTCATCAGGTCCGTGGAACACATGGCACTCTAAGCTATCTGAACGTAAACAATAAGTATGACCATCCTGTGAATTTATGTCCACAGAAGTACTTCATATTTAGAAAAAGATAAAATTCAAGGTAGTAATTATACTTCAAAAGAAAAAAAATTGTATTCAAAGTTCTAAAAATCATTTTACTAACACAATTTATAGGTTTCATTTTGCTATTTCTTATAAATTATCACTCAGCGTTTTCTATTGAAGAAATAAAATCACTTAGAGATGCAACGAAAATATCGACGACTTACTAATGCATTTGATCGATCATTTCAGGTTGGGACTTATGAAACTCACCTAAACAATCTTGCCGAAATCGTTGTCTATAACTCTGAAGGCGAAGAAATCACGGTCGACAAAATGACATCGGACTGCATCGAAGACTGCGGCGTGTGCCAGAAACGACCAACAGACTTCGTCATCCTGGACTCCAAGGACCACCTGTACTTGGCCACCTCAGTAGACATACACGACTCGTCCCCCAACCCACTGACCTGCGGTTCGACCATCACCACATCGGGAATCCAGACACTGGAGGCTTTCCTGTGGGCCCTGGATCAAATCAACAGCAGTCCCAAGATCTTGCCAGGCGTTAATTTCGGAGCAATCATCTTCGACACCTGCAGCAGCAAGGAAAAAGCGGCCAGAGACGTCGCCAACTTCTTCAGCAGTTCTTTGTCTACATCAACCCCAGTCCACAAGCTTCCCAGCGTGAACCAGATACTGGGTCTGGTGGCCACGCAAGCAGATAACGTGATCCAACCCATCGTCGATGTCGCCATGCCATTCAAGATGCTGACCCTGGCCCCTCGCGTGACGTCCACCGACTTCAATGACGTTTCCAAGTATCCGACACTCCTGAGGCCATCCTTGCCCAATGACATCAAAGCCGGGGCTCTGGTGGATCTCCTGAAGCACTTCAAGTGGGATTATGTCTCCACTCTGTACTCAGACGTAGCGTGGAAAGAAGCTGATGTCTTCAAGTCTTTCAAGAGCAAGGCTGATTCGCGAGAAATCAACCTGGCCATGGTGGAGAAAATATCCCCAACCTTTTCGAAAGCAGCGATGAAGGTTCTCCTCAATAAACTACAAGTCAAACGAAAGGAAGGCGCAAGGTAATTACGAGATAGTTGAGAATTGTCATTTGTGTAAATCGTGAAATGACTTCCTCATTTCTCAAGTTTGTTTCCACCCGCTGTTGGAATAGTAGCGGGTTAGGAATCGGAGGGTTGCGATTTCGAAACTCGATCCAACCTAAGACCGTTGTGAATGTAAGGGCTGGTGTATATTAAATCTGTCGTGATCTCAAATGTCCTCACGTTGGCGTGCTGTGGAAGAATGGAGAGGGGTGCCAACTCAGGTGTTGCCCTAGTCGTCTGACTTATTCTCGATTAAACCCTCCAAATGATTTTGACGATATAGATCTCGTCCATCAAGATCTGATCAATTTTACTAATGACGTGATATCTCGTTATCGATATATTGCAGATTTTTTTTGGTGACGAGATCAAGGTCTGGTCACTTTTCTTCCAAAGACGAAACGACGAGATCTTGATGGACGAAATATCTCGTTCATAAAGATCTGGTCTGTTCAACTAATGACGAGACAACCACCAGGAGATTATAATACTTACAAAGATATAGAGAAAGACTGAAACTCCTTGCTAAGGTCTCAGCTGCGACAGGAGCTACATAGAGCCTATCTCCCCTTTAAGTTTGTACAGAAAGTTTGGAAGCACCCTGTTCATCCTATATGACTATTGATTATTATAGTGATAACGTACTAAATAACAAATCTAGGTGGCATACATCTCTGAATGCGGTTTAATTTCGTGATCCTACTTCCCCTTAAAATTTGAACAGAAAGTCATGAAGCACCTTACTGACCACTACATTGATTATTGTAGTGGTGACTACGTTTAACACAAATCTATTATCGGGGCCATCGTGGCTCAGTGGGTATGCCCACTGAGCCACCTTCAACCTTCAGCAACCTTCGAATTGTAGGCGGCGGAGGTTCGATTCCTGCCAGGTGCATTCCTCCATGGGTGTATTTCTCTCTTCTGTGTCAGTAAAGCTTTCAGTGTGGTGTCAATTACTTGTGTGTCTTGTGTCAATTACTTGATATTGTATTGTCTGATCAGCATGGCCCAAAATGCGCCATAAAACCAACCAAATCTATTATCCCGTATTGATTCATTTGTGAGCCTTACCTTTTCTGTATTTTAGAGTCGTGGTGCTCTTCCTCAATTCCGAAGATCTTGGAAATCTGTTCAGTGTAGTTAGGGAAGACCTCGATGCAGGACGTATGGAAATCGGAGACTTCGTGTGGGTGACGTTGGATTACAACGATGCGTACCATCAGCATCCGTTGGCGTCGTTGGGAACAGTGATGATGCAGCCCAGCTACTCCACCGTCTTCGCTTTCAAACAGTACTTCAGTGAACTGAGC
Source organism: Meta bourneti (assembly GCA_933210815.1). Taxonomy (NCBI): domain Eukaryota; kingdom Metazoa; phylum Arthropoda; class Arachnida; order Araneae; family Tetragnathidae; genus Meta; species Meta bourneti. The sequence goes on from OW119929.1 coordinate 89,990,342, forward strand.
TCTAGGAACAACACTCGGAATCCTTGGTTCAGAGATTATTGGGAACAGGTTCGTAAACATTGCATGTAATTTTATTTTAAAGATGCGCTGTCCTTTTTTACTTTCATTTCGTTCTGCAGAGGCTGTTCGGACATTTTTTGAACGATTTTAATGGACTGAAGCTCAATTTTTTACATGAAATTTGTGTGTTTTAAATGTTCCATTTGATAGCCCTTATTGTTAACTATCTTTCTACACCTTAATTTCCATGATAATAATGACTTTTGTAGTATTGACAGTGGTATTTTGTCCCATTCTTGCTCCACAGTTTTCCAGTCCTTGAATGGTTTTCGGTCGACGTTTCGATAATGCCCTTTTTAAAAGTCCATGGGTGAAACATCTGGAGATTTAGCAGGAATGTCAGTAAAGGGTTATTGACTTGATACCAGTTTCTCGTTCCATTTTTTCCAAGAATTTGATAGTCGATTTAGATGTGTGGCTGCTTGCTTTACCCTGATGCAGTTCTACTGATTGTTGGCACTGTGGGTAGAGATATGGTATTTCTTTTTTGAATATTGGGGATAAAATATAGTCTTGATAATATGTGGGAGTTGATTTTTACATTTTTTCCCCTCTTTTGACTTTTAATTTTAAATTACATGCAAAACCGGTGCTACAGTCCTTTGACTTGGCTGATTCTCTTTTAAAATTAAATATCTTACCTTATAAATATTCTCAGAAATTTTTTCTTTTTTGGATACTTTTTTGGAAGTATTTTTCCACTTTTACGTTTTTTTCCTTTCTCATAATATTACTTATCGTACCTTTAGATATCGAAAAACCATGACTTTTACAGCGTTTTTAAATAATTGAATAAGCATAATTCTCTTCGGAAAGAGAGGAAACAGCCTTCCATCCATTGCTTATTTAAAAGCGCCATTTTGAAAGTAAACAAAACTCTGAATTAGCAGACGATAAGTTATACTTTAATTATTTAACTGCTGTGAAAATAAAATTCTTTCGTAGCATACAATTTTTTTACAGCTCATCAAAATCGTTCAAAAAATGTCCCATACATTGATCCAATATTCACGATTGATCGTGGAACGCAGCAAGGTGAAAATCGTGGCTTCGTGAGTGGTTGATAAATTCCCCACATGGTATCGAATGAGAATTGTCCTGGCCTATGATTTCTCGTCAACCGCTAGCTTGCCAATCTCGAATCGCCAAAGCATAGAGCCATTTTCTTTTTTAACTTCCATTTGCCATCCGCAGATCAGTAATGAAGAGAAGTATACGGCAGAAATGACAAATGAAATTTTAAAAATAGTGCTGTGGTTTTGACGATCCAGGATTGGTAAGCTAGTTGTTGGCGAGAAATAATTGCCCTGGACAATTCTCCATTCGATATTATACGAACTTACTCAACCACTCACGAAGACAGGCGATTTTCACCTTATTACATTCCACAAACTTTACGTCCTACTTCAATATCACTCGTGTATCAGAAATACGCATGCGTACAGACATGCTTTCGGTATGGAAACGGAGTGCGCATGTGCATGACTTGTCGCATGCATGTCCGATCAATGTGTGGCCTGCTTTAGATATACCTAAATGTACATATATCAAAACAAAAATGAAACTTTTCTTTTCGTGAAACTCAAACTTCTGATTAATTATATATTTTCCATAATGCTTCACATTCAACACATTTTTTAAGTAGTGGATTAGTAACCGCCTAATGAGGCATTGTTCGGTTCACCAAGCTTTAGCGAATAAAAATTGTTTTCGTTTAAAGTCTCGTTAACTTTACTAATGCCATCATAATTCATGTTAATTGCTTTATTGGTCGATTATTTCGGGTATATGTTGTTTTTCTCCCCAGTTAAATTTTTCATGATATTGACAAAGCTTGCGTTGAATAATTCTTACAATAAAGGATTACTGTAAAAATTATTCCTTATATTAATCAACTTCATTCAAGTATAAATATCTGACGAAGGTATTTCAAGTAGACTAGTATATTCACTTTAAGCAATTTATCATATAAATTATATGCGAGAACAATATAGTTCCCACTTATTCACTTCAAAGGACATTTATGTAAAACATGCTTTATGCCCAGAATATAATTTTAATTATTCACCGGATAATCTTTAATACATGGAGCATCATTAGGATGAAAAATGTCTTTAATCTAATTAAGACGAACGTTCAACAAAAACTACTTACCTAAAAAAAACACTAAAAAATTCTTATCGTTAACTGAATATTTTTTTTGCATGCTAGACTTTCGTTTTAAGAAGCAACGCTTCTATGATTCCATTCGTTAAATGGCTTTAGATAAGTGTTCCGAAAATATTTATCACAAGACGAAGTGTGAAGTCTTTTATGTCTTTCGAAAACGTTAGGAGAAAAATCGTGTTTTTAAGATGAATTAAAGTTCAGGATTGAGTATTTTCGATAATGGTATTCAAAATACGAGTTGTTTTTTCCCAGTTGGATCGTTTATTTTCAAAGGATTCACGCCCCAGAATTTAAAAAATTTCACCAGCTTTTTGCAGTTTATGCATGTGATTATTTAAGTCAAATTATGCTTTTTTATTCATTTTAAAATAGATATGTTTACATGCTACTCATTCGTTTTAAAAAGCATGCTTCGATTATTTCCTTCGTTAAATGGCTTTAGACAAGCGTACCGAAAATATTTATCACAAGATGAAGTATGAAGTCTTTTTTTTTATCTTTCGAATACGTTTTGAGAAAAATCGTGTTATCTCTATATACAGGTGAGTCTAAATTGTTTTTACAAAATAAGAGGTGTGATAGTACCCATCCAGACGAGCAATAATTACCATGGAACATAGGGTCGCGTTCCAATCTCAGAGGCAGAAAAGAGTAAAGTCGAAACGCGTCAAGCATGAACAAGTCTCGGCTGAAGATCTCGTAGCGAGAATCGGTGTTGCCGCAGACAAAATGAACACAACACCAGGAATCTTCGAGAGCCAGTCATTCCTTCGCCGGTGTGAACTGTGCAACGCCACTTTGAGCACTTGCTGTGAGTTTTTCTATGATCAATCAATCAGATTCTGTAACTTTTGGTATCGTTCATTCGCTTTCCCAACACTGTTGTACGTTCATGTTGAAATTCTAATTTGACTCTTTTCTGCCTCTCAGAGTGGAATGCGACCCTATGTTCCATGGTAATTATTGCTCGTCTGGATGGGTACTATCACACCTCTTATTTTGTAAAAACAATTTTGACTCATCCTGCATATAAAGCAAAGTTGGCGTCTGTCTGTATGTTCTCTATGCAAATCGACACCGTTTGACCAATCCACACCAAATTTGGTACATTTATTCTTTGGAACCCTGCGGATAACTTATATTATACCCTACATATTAACCCCGTTCTATTTGTCTTGGGTGTGCAGGGGGGTGTAACGTCCCGTCATCCTGGACAGAGCACTTGCTAGGGGGCGCTCTCTCCCGGTCTGGCTGTGCATATGAAGTCAGAGTTAACATCTACAGGAGTCGCCTCTCGATGACCTGGAGTTTTTTTAGAATCTTAGATATGGTGCAATCGCAGATGGGTGCGGTTGCACTGAAAATCGCTCAGTGTCATAGTTTATGCATCTTGTCTGTAAAATGCGGCATGGAATTTTCGAGCATAAAGCGTAATTGCTTGAAAAGTTGATCACGATATCGTATCAGTATGATTTACCAGTCTTTCATAATGATGGTGGAATTCCGAAATTCGCATTCCTGGTGCAAGGAGTTACAAATAAAAAATATTGATAAGAAAAAAACTGACTGCAATAATACGATGTATGTCATTTTTTTTAAGAAAATGACATACATCGTATTATTGCAGTCAGTTTTTTTTATAAAATGAACTTAATTTTTTTTTTAAGAAAATGAACTTAAAGGACATTCACAATCACTCCAAAACTCAAAATCGACTTTCGTATATAATCTTCTCAGTATCAGTTTTTGTAGGTTTGTCTTACCTATAGTATGTGAAATGGATCTAAAGTAGATTGTAGAAGCTATAAAAATCTGTTTTAAAAATTGTTTTGCGCTCGCTTATTTTTTCTCAATATTTGCATTTCCTATGACAGAAAACTGATTTTTTTGGATTACTTTCAATCGACGTTTAGCCAATTAAACCCCAGCAACGCGCGGGTAAATTCAGCTAGTTCAAGATAAATTAAAGTTCAGGATCGAGTAAGCATTTGCGATAATTACATTCAAAATGCCAGCTGTTTTTCTAGTTGGATGTTTTATTTTCGAAGGCGTCCAGAGTTTAAGTTTTTTTTCACCGTCTATTACTGCTTATGCATGCGATTATTAAAATTAAATTAAATTATGCTTCGCAGGGATGTAATTTTGACGGAGTGTTCACAAGAAAAATTTAGTTTGGTAAGGTGGGGCAATTGCGTTCGTGAGATAAGTGCATCTACTGCATGCAAAACGTGCCTATGATTACAGTAGGAGCTGCCACCTGCTGGGAATGCTTGAGGGAGACATATAGAGAGAGGCTGTTCGGACATTTTTTGAACGATTTTAATGGACTGAAGCTCAATTTTTTACATGAAATTTTTGATGTTCCATTTGATAGCCCTTATTTTTAACTTCTTTCTACACCTTAATTTCCATGATAATAATGACTTTTGTAGTATCGGCAGTGGTATTTTGTCCCATTCTTGCTCCACAGTTTTCCAATCCTTGAATGGTTTTCGGTCGATGTTTCGATAATGCCCTTTTTAAAAGTCCAAAAGCACAAAAGTCCATGGGTGAAACATCTGGAGATTTAGCAGGAATACCAGTTTCTTGTTCCATTTTTTCCAAGAATTTAATAGTCGATTTAGATGTGTGGCTGCTTGCTTTACCCTGATGCAGTTCTACTGATTGTTGGCACTGTGGGTAAAGATATGGTATTTCTTTTTTGAATATTGGGGATAAAGTATGGTCATCATAATATGTGGGAGTTGATTTTTACATTCCCCCCCTCTTTTGACTTTCAATTTTCCATTATATGCAAAACCAGCAACAATAATAAATCTCTTATAGGACGTTCTCACGTTCACTTTGCTATAGTCCTTTGACTTGGCGGATTCTCTTTTAAAATTACGGATCTTACCTTACAACTATTCTCAGAATTTTTTTCTTTTTTGGATACTTTTTTTGGAAGTATTTTTCCACTTTTACGTTTTTCCTTTCTCATTAATAATATTACTAATCGTACCTTTAGATATCGAAAAACCATGACTTTTACAGCGTTTTTGAATAATTGAAAAAGCATAATTCTCTTCGGAAAGAGAGGAAACATAGCCTTCCATCCATTGCTTATTTAAAAACGCCATTTTGAAAGTAAGCAAAACTCTGAGTTAGCAGACGATAAGTTATACTTTACCTATTTAACTGCTGTGAAAATCAAATTCTTTCGTAGGCGTACAATTTTTTTACAGCTCATCAAAATCGTTCAAAAAATGTCCGATCAGCCTCTGTATTAAGGTTCACCGCTAGAACGCTTCGATTTTAGAGAAGGAAGTTGAGCAGACTAAAGTAGAGCACAGATAAAATTATCTCCTCTTGCCTCACTGACAATCTATCACATTTTAAACAAGAAAGACCATGGTATGCTTTTGCCCCATTCATCTGGGGTAAATGCGACCCCATGAAAAAGCATTGGAAAAGTATCTTTCAAAGTTATATGTAAATTACAGAAAATATCTTTTAAAACACAGTAAATTTAAATAAATAAGAGCAAAGAGGTTAGTATGTGGTCTGGGAGTGGTTGTAAAAATATGGAATTTAAAACAGAAAAATTACTTAGGACAGGGTAGTAATTGTTTCAATATGAACTTCGAAGATTTGGGTTCGACACTTTTGCTCCACCTCATCCTACTTAGTTTTTAAGGGGTAGCTAGGTAGGTATTTTAATTAGCGTCGCACTGGAGCAACACAACGCGCTATTGGCGACGGTCCGGGATCAGACCCGAAGGGAAAGATCCGAGGACAACACCATGTAATTTTAAACCACTGTCAGATTACGAGGTCACACCTGAATCACACGAGGAGAGCACCCCGCTCTCCAAACTTCCACACCACGCCAACGGGAGGACATTTGAGTTCCTGTTTAACGATACCAGATTTAACGTGCACCAGCCCCCTTTGTACACGACGGTCTTTGGTTGGATTCGAACTCGCAACCCTCCGGTTGCTAATCCGTTACTCTTCCAACCAGGCTACCGCGGCTGGTTCATGTTCTGTGCTGTAAATAAATAGTGAAACATAAATGGTTCCACTTACCCTTAAAAAAACTAAAAATTTCACATTTTATTTCGTGCAAAATCTGTTCACTTAAAGGGACACGTCTTCGCAATAAACTTTTAATTTATCAAAACGTTTAAACACAGCTTTTCTTGTACTTTTTACTGTTAATTAACGAGTTAATCATTAAGTGTGTGGCAGAAAGTACGCCATCGCAATTAGCTGCGGAGTGTCCACTTTAATTACACCACATTCAACTTGTTCAAAGACCATTAGGCGGTTTTTGGCTTTTAAACCTACTTTCGCGTTCGCTAACATTTTCTTGTCTCCGATTTTTGTCTTCTCGACTTCTCATTATCTCCTATCATCAAACTGCTGAAGAATTCTATTGGGAGGATGAGTTCAGAGTATTTTATAGCTCCATAACTCGAATCAAGGATATTTAAATGAATCTGGGAAACCATCTAATGAATCCCGTAACGGTTGATTTTATATTGTTTGTACACTCATGTCCAAAATTATCTTTACATGCATAAAATCACGGATTTCTCAGAAACTGAACTAAAATTTTATGAATTTGTGTGAATTTGTAAATACAAAGGAAAAAATTTAAGAGCACTGCATATGATATAAAACTGTAGCATGAAACAATAAAAAGGGCAATAATATGTGACAAGGAAAGTTCAGAAAAAAAGAACTCAGAAAAAAATTAAAGCTTATGAATTTAATATGGAATGTGATCTTCCCTGACGTGTACACACACAACGTGTTTTAATGCTGGCAATTATGTTGTTAACCACAGTTTGGGGAATTAAGTTCTACTCCTCCACCAATGCGGTCTTCAGGGCATTTATATCACTTGGAGGAGGATGTCTCCGTGCAACTGCTTTTCCAAGGTAGTCCCATACGTTCTCTATCGTGCTCAGATCAGGAGATTTTGCTGGCCACGGTATTCGTACAATGGCTTCGCTTTCAAGGAATTCGTCAAAGAGGTGTAAACACGTTTAGAATAAGATGTTAAACTAAACATCGACTCATCAGTAAAGAGAACATGGGTCCATTGGTGTTCACTCCGGTTTTGATGTTCTTTGCACCAATTAAAGCGATCCCTCTTTTGTGGAAACGGTGAAACACATACCCTTGGTTTCTGCTATAAAGCCTTTTTCATTAAGCCTTCTGTATACAGTTTTGCCGTGTTACAACAGTTCCAGTGGCGGCTCCAACCTCTAAACTTAACTGCCGAGCTGTAGACTTCCTGTTACGACGGGCAGTTATTGTCAGATATCGATCTTGAGAAGCAGTTGTTATTCTTTTACGACCTTGTCCAGGTCTCCTTACAACAGTTCCAGAGTTCTGAAATTGTTTTCATAGCGTAGAGACTGTCTTGAAATATTCACACATCTCGCTGCTTCCATGATTGTCTGCCCTGCTTCTAAACGGCCGATAATTCACCACTTCACAGATTCTTCCAAATGATACTTCGGAGCCATAACAAACCGTTTTGAGTCCTTACACATTGAAATCAAACGCTGTATTGCAGAAATTCACACAGATATTCACTTTGCGCAAAGCGCTTGATTCACCGTCGGATAACGTAACGCCTTGATTTGCATATCAGAAACCGTTTGATCACTTTTGATTGGATAATGCTAATTAGGCTTGTCTTTCACACATTCCCTGCAAAAATGGATTACATCGATTGGATATTTCATGGAATATCATTATTTTTGGGTATGTAAAGATAAATTTGGGCATGAGTGTATATCCGTTTGTTGCCATTTTGCAATAAATAAATAACGTTGATTTCTATGCCACGCACGTTGATGCATACATAGATTTTATCACTCCAGGCGTCTATTGGGCTTCTCGTCGACTGATGACCAGAGACGGGAGTAGGATAACAAAAACAATATTTATTATCTAGCTTAAGGTATCTGACTACGTTTCGTAGTCATTTTTTTAAGTGTTCAAATTATGCTATTTTTTCTTTTTAAGGTAAAACAATTATAAAACAAAAAATCACTAACATTTATTATTTATTCAAAATTGGAAAATTTAGGTAAAAAAATGACTTTAACGAAAAACATTACAACTGAAAACCTTATGAGTACATTTGCCTAAAGTTTTGCATAAAGTTTCCTAAATATAAAAACTATGGCCTGAACAAAAAGATATGCAATTTTCCTTTTCACTCATGTGATATTGGAAATAATGTAGAAGAAAACATTGAATTTTTGAAATGTTTCTTTTCACCACAACAATGAAATCTAAAAAATTTTCCTTTCAAGATAATTTTTACATCCTATTTCAGGCCCTCCAAAACAAATAAAAATCACAGTGCACAAATTTCATTCAAAAATGCATAGTACATTTTTAGCTATCGCATTTCTCGTGCAAACATCAGAGAAAAAGACATGTAAAGATTTGAAAACATTAAAAAAAGAGCTGTGTCAAGATCTATTCAAACTGCTATATCACCGCTTCTATTCACCGTACAGACAAAATAAAAACTGTTTTATAAAAAAAAAGTCTAAATATTAAGAATATGGACTAATGTGAAATATTAAATTTTAGTCAAAAATCGATTTTCCAACGTAGTCTGGTAAATTTTTTTTAACACTTTAAACATTTTTTAGGTGATGAAACACTAAACGACCCACCATCCCTGAAAGGATACATTTAAAAATTGGCAATTTGACCGCAAAAACTACCTGCGAGCTGTAGCACAGAGGAAATATAAATGTAGAGTGAGCAATGGTAACCTTTTTTTGTGCCCAGGATCATGTGACCACAACTAGTAGTAACGTGACCCTTAGACTGTTCTCGTCTGCAAGGTGGAACTTAACATATGATTGGTCCATTGATTGATCATCTGATAGTAGACTTTGCGATTTCACTAATTCTGTCGCCACTCTACAGAAATGCGCATTAACACACTCAGTCATAAGATGTTATGTCGCCAAACGAGGAGATAAGATACCAAATCGGCCAACCAAGTCGATTTTTCGCAAGCCAGTCACGTGACTACTAGCTGACATGTTGGTCACTTTTTGAGGATCCTCTCAATAGCAATGCTCAGTCTACTGATATTTTTTTTCTATGAGTTGTAAGCGGAGCAGGTTCGATTCTTCCCTGAATGTATTTTTATCTTCTGTGTCAGTAAATTGTTCTTTGTGTGTGCATGTTCATTGCTTGATATTGTGCCGAATATGGCCCTTGCGCCATAAAAACCCAACCAACCGCAAAAATTGTACGGAATCATGTAATATTTACTCATATTTTCTTACAGATCTTCAAATGTCGTGGAGCCGGTTGCGACGGGACCCGACAGAACCTCGCCGACATAACCCTGATGAACGACCCGGGAGTGTCCAAGGTCATCAACTCCGTCTACAGCGCTGGGGTGGGATTGGAGGCCCTGCGGCAGCACCTGTGCCCGGGCATGGACCGGGGCCTGTGCCCCGCGATGTCCGAGGATCCCCGTCTCAGGGACCTCATCTTTAACCTCACCCTGGAGGCCTCCTTCCCCGGGGCCGACGGGAAGAGGTTCATGTTCACCAACCGCAGGTTCTCCGCCGACCTGCTGGACGTGCTCAACTTCAGACAAGTCGGGAGCAACGCGCATGCCTTCGTGAACGTAAGTCAAGTATCAGTCATAAAATGAAATTTAAAAGCAGATTGGACCTAATGGTAACCTTTTTATAGGCCCAGGAACAGGCAACCAAAACTAGTAGTAGTAGTACTAGTAGTAGACCCACCTTCTACCTACTCACCGTGAGGTTTAGAGCATTTAATGGTAGGAGGGGGAACCATTTATTATCTTTAAATTTTGCATATTTACATAAAATGATACATTTTTTAATACAAAAAAATCCAACAAATGTTGGTGAATAAATCAGGCAAACATTGCCTGAAAGTAATTGTATAATAAATTAGTTTATATAGAACTATTTATTAATAAATGTAATAATATAGATGAAATGTAATTTGAACATTCAAAGTATGTTGAAGTGTACAATGTTAAATATTTTAACTATATTAAAAAGTTAAAGTGAGATAGAAAGAGTTCAATTATTTACATATGAATTCAAGGTGGAGGAAGCCTTCCAACTATCTCCTTTGCAGCCAACACAAAAGCCTTAATTTTATATCTAGATAAATAATTTTTAATGGTAGCGTTTAGCCAGATAGGTTTATTACTTGATTTTGGTTTAGTTATATGGTTTGGTTTTGTGTGTTGACATTCAAAGAGATAGTGGTCAGCATCTCCCACCCTTCCACATTCACAAAGGTCAGAAGTTTTAATTTTGAATCTATGTAAGTAAGCTGGGAAAGGACCATGACCTATCAGGTACCAGACGAGGTATCTGTCCTCGACGAGAGTTGCAGTATTAATCTCCGGCATGAACTTCAGCCGGAGACTCTTAACTGAGTTAACCAAAACTAGTAGTAACGTGACTCTTAAATTACTTTCGTCTGCCGGGAGGAGCCTAACACTCATCGTCTGATTGGCCGTGACGGGTCGGGAGAAGACGCCCTCCATCGATTCATCATCTGATTGGTCCATTGATGGATCATCTGATGGTAGTAGACTTTGGCGATTTCATCACTTTTGTCGCCACTCTTTAGAAATTCCCACAGATACCCTGTCATGAGATGTGATATCGCCAAATTAGGCGATAAGATGCCGAATCAGCCAAACAAGTCAATTCTTCACTGATCAGTTACGGGCCGTGGTAGCCCATTGGGAGAGCAACAGATTATCAACTGGAATGTTGCGAGTTCGAAACCACGCCAGGAGTTTGTCATTTTTACAGGAAATGGACTTAAGGGGTATTCATAATCTCTCCAAAACTCAAAATCGACTTCTATAGTAGTCCCCTTAGTATAAGTTTTATAGTTCGTCTCATAACAGGGGTGCGATGAATGTGAAATGGATTATATGGATGGATAGATCATATATACGTATTTGAGTCCGAAGAAAATTGTAGAAGGTATGAAAAAGATAAAACGGCGTTAAAAAAATTTGTTTACCGTACATTTAAACGATGCTTGCATTTTTCATGAAAGAAAGGATTAGTCTGATCACTTTTCAAACAACTTTTAACTAATTGAAACCGTGCAAGGCCGGGTAATTCTGCTATTTGATATGTAAAAGCGGAGGAAGTTCCTATACAACTTCAGTCACTGCAAACTTCTGTCGTAATGTGTCGGGATACTGTGAATGGTAGCTTTCATGAGGCAATGGATGTATCATAATGCCATGAACAATTTTTATTTATCCAATTGTTTCATTCTTCAAGCTAATTTCAAGGGCAAAATATTTAAGTCCACATTATAGAAGCTTTCAAAATAGGCTTGTTGCAACTTAAGATAGGAATTCTCGTTCAGGTTATTTATGCGATAGAATTTCATAGAAAATTAAGTTAAGTGAACATGACTAGTGTCGAGCAACTCACCGGTTCCTCAAGGTTCGATAAAGAATTATAAAAAGAACATAGAACTAAACGCTGCTATTAAATGATTCATGGAATTGCGAGTTCCAAGAATTCCTTTTATTCAAACTGTTCACATTCTGAAACATAAAACGACAATACGTGTTGCCATTGGGCAACTCTAAATCAACAAAACAAACGAAACTATCTTTAACAGTTATTCCGCGAAGCTAATTATACAATATTTAACTGCAAACGATATTTAACCACCAGTTATTACGCGACGTTAATAATACAATATTTAACTGCAAACGATGTTTAACAATTAGCTTGCAAACGATAATAGGAGTTCTAATGTTTCCTTTATTTGAATGTTAAGTAGTTAGGGCATTCTCTCTCTTCTTGTAGTTTTATGCAATGGTTTAGTTTTAATGTTCGTTTAGTTTTAATGCTGTTGTATATTTAAATGTTAATATTTCACTTTTAATACTCATTGGTTTGAACAATACTAGTTTTATTGAATTTAGAACTATAATCCATTAACCCGATGCGTAGTGGCTCCATCAAGGCCTTTAGAACGTTTTCAAGTTGTAAGGCCAAACTGCCAGCGTATTCAGACCAAAGCAAGCCTAAATTATCTCTTTTATTCTTTCAATGATTTAAAAAACAGCATTTTTAGTGCAGAGCAGCGTTCAAAATGAAACAGCCTATTGCGTAATTTTGTTTCTTTTAACTGACTTCTATAGAACTGCTCGAAGTTTTTTTTTAATCCTAACTTATCCACAGGGAGTAAGGCTACACGAGAGGTGGTCGGGAGGACATTCGTCAGGCCCCCATTAGGTCCTCAGTGTCCTTAGCCCCACTGGACAATCAAAATACAATCGATTCATACTGAGCAAATACAAGTAATGAACAAAAGTAATGCTACATAGACACTGCATCCAGAAAGGACAACTTAACTGCTTAGAGAGTAGTGATTATAAAATTTAGTGATCATACAAAAATTGAAAAAAAGCACTGAAGGAAATGAATGTTACATCTTTTCACGCTAGACAAGTCTTCAGTTAAATGCTGGATGCATTACTTAATTCCATATTTTAACGTCTTATTCGCACAGAGGCATAAGTAATGTTATTATCTGAATCAGTATGTTATTATCTGTCATTAGTGCATTATTATTTATCACACATCTTTAGAAACATTGCATAAAATAGTGCTCAATATGATGAGAACTGCATAAGTATTAAAATATGATTAATTAGTTGAGTACATTGATGTTTGTATGATGTTAATTATATATGTGGATTATATGGAGAGATTCTGCCGTGTTAATAAGGGTCTTATTGATTTCATTTTAACTACTTCTGCACTTGATTTGTGTAGGATGATCAAATCTTAATTTCCAGTATTACGACTGAATAATTAAGGTCGCAAGCTACTAGACCAAATTAGCATCTAGAGCAATTGTGAAACTAAATCCTTGTGGAATTGATTAATCGAAAGACGGTATTCTAAGCACATCTGGAAGCTAACTAATTTGAGTGTTAGATCTGAGCACACTCCAGAGACTTAATGAGAAACCTTCACTATTGCTGAGAAAATTAACTGGAGCTGGTTTTACTTAAAGGGACTTATCGCTTTACACGTCGGATCAAGTAAAGGAAAAGCCCCGTGGTTCTTAAAACACTTGTCATTTCCTAAGGAAGCATTCCTAATCAGCAGTGTGTATTGAATTGAAATTTCACACTTGCGGTAGATTTCTTGGTAAATACGTAGTTTTAATTTTAACAGACGAGATTAACCCTCCAAGTGGTTTCGACGAGATATATTGTCCATTAAGATCCGACTAATTTTGCCAATGACGAGGTATTTCGTCCATCAAGATCTGGTCAATTTTGCTAATGACGAGATACCTCGTCATTAGCAAAGTTGATTAGGTAGACTCTCATCTAGGCAACCATCAGGAGGGTTAAATAAGTTTAAATTTTGTTTGGTTGATAATCTTTGGTCACATCATTCGTTGTATTAACTTATTCCTCCTGATAGGTTTAACCGGCCTATTGTTCAGATGCGGTCCTCCGGATAGGTTTACCCAGCCCGCAGACCAGTTACGGCCCTCCAAATGTTTTGATCAGTTCCCTCGGCCAGATAAGGCCCTTCAAAAAGGTTTTCCCGGTACGACGGACAGATACGGCCCTTCGAATAGGTTTCCCTAGTGCGCAGACCAGATACGGATACCAGATATTCCTACAAGATACTCGTTCTTAAAAAATGAATGCTTGAAATCAGAGCCTAGCGTTATTTCTCAAATAGTTACGTTGAAATGTTGCTTAAGCAGATGACTTAAATGTGTATTCTTGTTTTTTGGTTGCGCGCAAGTAATTTTAGGAATTATTTTTCAGGTGGGCACATATTCGCCTGACGAAGGCATGTCCTTGAACTTCAGCAAGATCCGCACCTACAACGAATACGGCAAAGAAATCAGTCTCTACGACGTCAAATCGACCTGCAGCGACTGCAACAGAGGACACGCGGACAAATTCTCCACCACGATGCAAATCGTACCCAAGCAAGACTTCGCCATCCTGGCCGTGATGCCTATCCACAGGAAAGGGGCCACCTTCTTCGACTGCGGCCCCCTGAAGAACGAGAGGATGCTGCACCACCTCTCCGGCATAGCCTACGCCATCGACAAAATCAACAGGAACTCTACCTTGATGCCTGGCGTTGAACTAGGGGCTTTAGTATTCGACTACTGCGACAGACCTCAGAGAGGCGAAGACCAGCTGTACAGTTTCTTCTCGAAGGAAAACTCGATCGGCTCTCGCATCAAGCCAAGATCGGTGATAGCGGCTATGACGTACGGCACGGAAATATCCAGGGAATCGTCCCCTATTTTCGACTCGCTCAACATCATGCAAATAGCGACGCCCATAGACAGGATGAACTCCGAGGCGTTCAACGACATCCTGTACACGGCCCCGTCCACCATGTCCCAGATACAGGCCCTGCTGAGCATCCTGAGGAAGTTCAACTGGATGTACGTCAACATCGTGTACAGCAACACGGACTTCGGTCGGTCCGGGTACTACGAGTTCTCGAAGGAGGCGAAGGAAATGGGGGTGTGCCTGGCCAACGTGGTCATCGTCGAGCCGAACAGCAAGAGGGACGCCCTGCTCACCAACCTCCAGAACGGACTGAGCCGGGACGCGACGGTGGTGGTGTCTCTGATCGACGACGACCAGGTCGTCCAGAACATGATAGACGCCATCAAGATGAGCTACGTGCTCACCAACTACGTGTGGGTCGGGACCGAGACGTGGGGGAACAACCCCACCGTGATGGACAGTCTCCAAGACGCCACGTTCGACGCAATTACTCTGAAACTGGAAAGCCACGACATGCCGGAGTACAAGAAGTTCTACGAAGGCCTGACTCTGTGGAACCATTACCCGATTCCGGATGCCTGGTTCGAGGAGTTCTGGCAGCACCGGTTCCAGTGCCAGCTGGCCAATAGCAACGTCCAGCAGATGCAGTACGCGCCTGTCTGTACCGGTAAGGAACAGCTGTCCTCTGACGAACTTTCGCAGAACGAGCACATCTACCAAGTGGTGAAAACTATCCAGTCCGTCGCGGAAGGATTGAGCAACTATTTGAATAAGAAATGTCCTTACGGTATGGCTGCCACGAACATTGACGACTGCGGGAATGATTCGAGGAGGGAGCTTCAGAAGGAAATTCAGATTCTACTCCACGGGGCTTATTCTGATTGCGAAGAATGTAGCTCTTCCAGCACGATTTTTGGATATGATATCATGCAACACTCCATTGTTAACAATTTAACGAACACCCGTAGTCAGGTATAGTATCTATTTACATGGTAATTTCTAATTGACGCAATGTTCTTTATGTATTTGTGATGAACCTAGCACCACTGCAAAAATTAACTTACAATACAGTAGCATGTGCATAGCCTATATACAGCATGTAATCTATCTCCTCCAGTAACAGTAACAACAACTCTGCAACACTTCATTGTTAACAATTTAACGAACACCCGTAGTCAGGTATAGTATCTATTTACATGGTAATTTGATAGACAAATTTACACAGCATTTTAAGATAGACATTTTTTTAGACAGCCTTAACCCTCCTGGGTTAAGGCTGTCTCAAAAGAACCTCGTCATTAGCAAAACTGACCAGATCTTGATGGACGAGATATCTCGTCATTCGAAGAAGACTGGCCAGATCCTGATCTCGTCTTTACCAAAAAATCGACAGTATCTTGTTGACAAGGTATCTCGTCATAAGCAAAATTGGCCAGATCTTGATGGACGAGATATCTCGTCGAAACAATTGGAGGGTTAAACAAAAAGGGGCACTGCAGTTCACTACAAAATTGAAAAAAAGCTATCACTATTCGAAACAAAAAGGTGTAAATGGAGACACTTATTTTGAGACAAAGGGAGGTATACACTTAGGTACCTAATAAGGGCTCTAAATGTCTGCTTAGCACTTAACAACTACTACAAAAATGAACTTCCAATGCAGTAGTATAACCTTTCTCCGTAAAGTACTTTTTGGTGGACAAAGTTGCACTGTCTATCACACGTCTTGCTAACGAGTTATTACAAGCAACATTTCTACAAGATTTTTGGTAAGCTTAAAATAAATTCGGTTAGTAATAAAATGTTTTTAATCTGTCGGGAAAGATGGCTTGGTCATTTTTGCAAGAGAGCTAATTATACCGTTATGAGAAAGATTATTGAAGTATATAAAAAGTGCGATATGGGTTATACAATCATAAAACTAGATTTATATTAAAAGAATTCGAAAGGATTTTTGCAAGAAGAGGGACTAATTAGAACCTTAGGAGAAAGATTATTAAAGTACATAAGTATGATGTTGGGTAGTCATAAAACTAGATTTATATCAAAAGGATTCGACTAACACTTTGCGAGGTTATAAAAAGAATTAGCTTATTAAATATTTTTAAAACTACAGAGACGTATCCTTCTTAATTTTGTATAGAAAAATTATTTCATGTGATTATATTACTGCAATGACTTTAAGCCATTGGCCCAATTCAATTAGCCCTCTTGTATCAAAGAAGTATGACCACATTACAAACTAACCCTGATGTTACTATTTTTTCTTCCCTCACTCTTTCGATCTGTATCCAATTAATATATTTTAGCCTTTTTTAAATTAGAGCTTTTATTCACAGCTGTAAGTTTTTAAATTCAAAAACACTTTATTAATATAAAGCCTTTTTGAACGAAAAGTACAAAGGCGAAGCACATTTCGCAGAGAAATAAATCACGATTCCCTTCTTGAACCAGTAGAGCGAATTAAAATTAATTAATTATTTCGGTTCTGGGGAGTTGAATTTTCGAAAACCCAATGGGAATTTTTAAATAAGTTTGTAATGTACGTTTCTTAATGAGGAAATTTCAACAGTACACGAAACTTTTTCCTGAGAAAAATACGCCGTTTTCTCTTTTTTAAACTCTGGAACAGAATTTTTATTATGTCGCTTCAATTGACATTTGTTTTGAATAAATAGAAAAAAAGGTTTTTTTAACCAGATTCTCGGAATAGTTATTTTTGCTTTTCTAAGGTCGGCTCAAGAAAAAAGGTACGATACTGGTAATAACTTTTCTACGAATTATCAAAATGCAATATATCTGAATATAATCTATACAGAATGAAATCTAACAGAAATTACACCCAACTCCCAAGTAAAATGTTAGCAAGAAACCTATTTATTTATAAAATACTTTCACCGATTCTGTTCATAAGGTAGAATTCCTCTCATGCAAAAAACTCAATTGAAAGGCGAGATAAATTTAACAAATCTGTCATTTTTTAATTAAAATGTGGAAATTAAAGTTAAACGCTTAAATATCTATTGATATTGTAAGAAATATAACAATTGTAGCTGTATGACTTTATTGACATAATCAAAAATTATTTATTTACAAATTCCAGGCGTTTGACATTAGCCTTCTTGCTTCAATGTCTGAACAGTTAAAACTTTTAATTGCAGTAACGTGTCTAAATGTTCATTAGTCGTCCATAATTACATAGAGTACATTTAAGTGAATTCTTAAGTAAATGGGCATTGAGGCATTCGTGTCCAGTAAGAAGACGACATAGAACAACAGATGAACTAAATTTAGAATTGCGAGACTTTCAATCAGCAAGGCACTCCTAGGCCTTTCCCCTAGCTTCAATTGAATATGGCGAATTTATATTTTTTTCCAAACTCCAATTTGGGGGGCAAACTCCGGTTGGTAGCGTGGCGGATTAGCAACCGTAGGGTTACGAGTTCCAAACTCGATCCAACCAAAGAACGTCGTGTATGTGGGGGCTGTCCTCAAATGCCCTCACATTGGCGTTGGTGTGGAAGTTTAGAGAGCGAGTTGTCAGCTCAGGTGTTGTCCTCGGATCTTTCCCTTTGGGATTGACCACAGACCGTCGCCAATAGTCTTGCTCTAGTGAGACGTTAATTCAACTACACCCCAAATTCCAATTTAATTAGAGCACCTTGCGCCATAAAACCCCAACATCCGATCCAATTTAATTAAAAGTTTATAGAGTGAAAGGTCATTAATTGAGTTTGGCTTTTGAATGACAGCGGTACCTTGGCTAAGAGGTACCTTGGCTAAGAGCGCTTTCTTGGCTAAGAGGTTCGTCTTTTCATTTCTTTCCATACCGCAGTGAGCAGGAATCAGTTAAAGATCAATCGACATGCGTAAATTCACTCCGGGACACAATCTGTTGCTGGATATAACTTACAGGGTGGTCCTGGAATCGGACAAAATAACCTTGGTGAAACTGTGTTTACAAGCATTTATCTGTTCTAAGATTCTATCTAGTGGGTTGATGCAAAAGTTCATTCCGGTTTTTTGACAAAATTTGAAGAAAAATTTTATTTACTAAAAATTACATTTAATCAATATAGTATGTGCCGTTCTGTTCGATGACCTTTATCCATCTCTCCGGTATCTGCATGCTCATAGAAGTTCTGAGGTTTCTGGCTAAAGAACTGATCCAGGTGACAAAACTTTCTGAACCACTTACAGCACCTGAATCGTCCAACGGCACCCCTCACCTTAAACAACACATATCTTCTTTTTGCGTCTGCAAAGCATTCCTGCCTTTTCGGAAATAAAAAAGCATAATGTATCGAAAATGCTCCTTGTTTTCTGCCATTTTTAACGCTTAACAAAACTTGAAAAACAACCAAATAACAGAATTTTTTCACCAAGTACTCTCTCAAGTTCCTTCTTTCAAACATCAAAATTTTACACGTTTGAAGTAGATAACACTTCGGTTTTTGTGATGCAATGCCATCTAGCGCCAAAAAATGGGATGAACTTTTGCAACCCAATATATTCTTCTAAATTATCAAATTTACGTGCAGAATCTGGTTTACTCAACGTAAATCGAAGATTCACTTATCATATCGAACCCCATCACCCCCTCAAATGTTTGTATGATTTTGCCCCCAAGAAACTGAGGATCGAATGTTACACGGATTTTTAATATTTAATGTGTCCCATGAGATGAGAAGGTTGAAAATCGATGCATCAGAGGGTTAAAATAAAGAACTGGGGAAAGAGTTGAGTGGATCACTCTCGAAATTACTCTCCATGGTTTCTGATGTGTTATAAAATGAGAATTAAACTAAACCGGATTTAACCTTTCAGATTGGTAGCTGGAAAGACGGAATACTTTTCGTGGACGATACCCTCGTCGCTTTCTCGAAGAAGGTCGTCCCTACATCCGAGTGCAAGGAAGACTGCAGCGCCTGCGAGAATCAGCTGGGGAGCACCCAGAGCCTGCTGACGTCCGAAGAACCCATATACGCCAACTTCCAGACGGTCTGGGGCATCATCGTCACAGCGCTGTCCATCTTGGGCATTCTGCTGGTGATAATCTGCGCTCTGTACTTTCTGATGTCGTTCCCCGTCACCGTTGGAACAACAGTGAGTAATTGGCAATTGTTGCTTTGACGATTAACTGTATTTCTGAAAATATTGTGGTTTAGTCCTCTGGACAAGTCATGCCGGCAACTTTCAAGCTCTTTAGAGCTCTTTTATGGAGGTGGTTATAAAACTAAACAGTAAAAATAAAAACCTTCAAAACAAAGACTGATAAAGATTAAAAGAAAAGATCGTCAATGGTCATAACGATGGAGCAAAACATCCACCAACATCAGGACAGTCATCATCTGTATTTCTGAAATATTCTGGTTTAGTCCTCTGGACAAGTCATGCCGACAACTTTCAAGCCTTTTAGAGCTCTTTTATGGAGGTGGTTATAAAACTAAACAGTAAAAATAAAAACCTTCAGAACAAAGACTGATAAAGATTAAAAGAAAAGATCGTCAATGGCCATAACGATGGAGCAAAACATCCACCAACATCAGGACAGTCATCAGCAGGACACCCTTTTCTGATGATGGTGGTCGCTTTGCTCCACCAAAATGGTCGTTTGCTCCACCAAAATGGTCGTTTGCTCCACCAAATTAATCCTTATTACTGTTGATGTTGCTAATCTCCACGTCTAGCTCCAACTAGGCCAAATCCACAAACCCATTCACCCGAACAAAGTCTTACACCGAAAGAGGTTGAGAAAACTCCAGGCATTCGAGAATGTATATTGGGGAGGCCTGGTCGGATTGGTATTTAAGGCAAACAGGATGAATCTTGCGATCGCAGCAAAATGTGAGACTCCTCAAACGGCCACTGAAAAAGAGCGCTGTCTGAATATGTCTGTCGCAATTGAGAGCAAGAGATCTTCCAGGGCGATCCCAACGATGCCAAGAGTGTACTGGGGGAACGATCCATACCTTCTTATCAGGATTTTTTCTACTAGAGTAAAGCTCAAGAAACGTCAATGAGTTGGTATCGGACAATGGTTCATTGACACCCTCCTTCGCCATACTTCGTTTCCCCTGAGGTTTAGGGATCAACTGTAGATGCACCTCACAGGAGGATGAAACATGCTTGCGTTTATTAAGGATCGATATGCCGGTTCTTTCTCCCACACAATTGGATAGATGTTGATTGGGCCAATTGGATAGATGTTGAATGGGCCAATTGGATAGATGTTGAATGGGCCAATTGGATAGATGTTGATTGGGCCAATTGGATAGATGTTGATTGGGCCAATTGGATAGATGTTGATTGGGCCAATTGGATAGATGTTGAATGGGCCAATTGGATAGATGTTGATTGGGCCAATTGGATAGATGTTGATTGGGCCAATTGGATAGATGTTGATTGGGCCAATTGGATAGATGTTGATTGGGCCAATTGGATAGATGCTGAATGGGCCAATTGGATAGATGTTGAATGGGCCAATTGGATAGATGTTGATTGGGCCAATTGGATAGATGTTGATTGGGCCAATTGGATAGATGTTGATTGGGCCAATTGGATAGATGTTGATTGGGCCAATTGGATAGATGTTGATTGGGCCAATTGGATAGATGTTGATTGGGCCAATTGGATAGATGTTGAATGGGCCAATTGGATAGACGTTGATTGGGCCAATTGGATAGACGTTGATTGGGCCAATTGGATAGATGTTGATTGGGCCAATTGGATAGATGTTGAATGGGCCAATTGGATAGATGTTGATTGGGCCAATTGGATAGATGTTGATTGGGCCAATTGGATAGATGTTGATTGGGCCAATTGGATAGATGTTGAATGGGCCAATTGGATAGATGTTGATTGGGCCAATTGGATAGATGTTGATTGGGCCAATTGGATAGATGTTGATTGGGCCAATTGGATAGATGTTGAATGGGCCAATTGGATAGATGTTGATTGGGCCAATTGGATAGATGTTGATTGGGCCAATTGGATAGATGTTGATTGGGCCAATTGGATAGATGTTGATTGGGCCAATTGGATAGATGTTGATTGGGCCAATTGGATAGATGTTGAATGGGCCAATTGGATAGATGTTGAATGGGCCAATTGGATAGATGTTGATTGGGCCAATTGGATAGATGTTGATTGGGCCAATTGGATAGATGTTGATTGGGCCAATTGGATAGATGTTGATTGGGCCAATTGGATAGATGTTGATTGGGCCAATTGGATAGATGTTGATTGGGCCAATTGGATAGATGTTGATTGGGCCAATTGGATAGATGTTGATTGGGCCAATTGGATAGATGTTGAATGGGCCAATTGGATAGACGTTGATTGGGCCAATTGGATAGACGTTGATTGGGCCAATTGGATAGATGTTGATTGGGCCAATTGGATAGATGTTGAATGGGCCAATTGGATAGATGTTGATTGGGCCAATTGGATAGATGTTGATTGGGCCAATTGGATAGATGTTGATTGGGCCAATTGGATAGATGTTGAATGGGCCAATTGGATAGATGTTGATTGGGCCAATTGGATAGATGTTGATTGGGCCAATTGGATAGATGTTGATTGGGCCAATTGGATAGATGTTGAATGGGCCAATTGGATAGATGTTGATTGGGCCAATTGGATAGATGTTGATTGGGCCAATTGGATAGATGTTGATTGGGCCAATTGGATAGATGTTGAATGGGCCAATTGGATAGATGTTGAATGGGCCAATTGGATAGATGTTGATTGGGCCAATTGGATAGATGTTGATTGGGCCAATTGGATAGATGTTGATTGGGCCAATTGGATAGATGTTGATTGGGCCAATTGGATAGATGTTGATTGGGCCAATTGGATAGATGTTGATTGGGCCAATTGGATAGATGTTGATTGGGCCAATTGGATAGATGTTGAATGGGCCAATTGGATAGATGTTGATTGGGCCAATTGCATAGATGTTGATTGGGCCAATTGGATAGATGTTTATTGGGCCAATTGGATAGATGTTGAATGGGCCAATTGGATAGATGTTGAATGGGCCAATTGGATAGATGTTGATTGGGCCAATTGGATAGATGTTGAATGGGCCAATTGGATAGATGTTGATTGGGCCAATTGGATAGATGTTGATTGGGCCAATTGGATAGATGTTGATTGGGCCAATTGGATAGATGTTGAATGGGCCAATTGGATAGATGTTGATTGGGCCAATTGGATAGATGTTGATTGGGCCAATTGGATAGATGTTGATTGGGCCAATTGGATAGATGTTGATTGGGCCAATTGGATAGATGTTGAATGGGCCAATTGGATAGATGTTGAATGGGCCAATTGGATAGATGTTGATTGGGCCAATTGGATAGATGTTGATTGGGCCAATTGGATAGATGTTGATTGGGCCAATTGGATAGATGTTGATTGGGCCAATTGGATAGATGTTGATTGGGCCAATTGGATAGATGTTGAATGGGCCAATTGGATAGATGTTGATTGGGCCAATTGGATAGATGTTGATTGGGCCAATTGGATAGATGTTGATTGGGCCAATTGGATAGATGTTGAATGGAGCTGCGACTGTAGGACAAAATCCAAACGACCTTTGGGTTCGCAACAGACATGATGTAGTGCTTTGACGACTAACAGTATTTCTGAAATATTGAGGTTTACGGAACTGTTCTATGTGGACAAGTCATGCCGTCAACTTTCAAGCATTTTGGAGCTCTGTTATGAAGGCTATAAGGCTAAACAGTAAAAATAAACCTTCAAAACAAAGACAATTAAAGATTAAAAGAAAAGATCGTCAATGGCCATAACGGTGGAGCAAAACGTTCAACATCAGGACAGTCATCAACAGGACACCCTTTTCTGATGAGGGCAGTCGTTTTCATCCACCAAAATGGTCGTTTGCTCCACCAAATTAATCCTTATTACTAGTTGTTTTGAACGTTTTTCATTTTTTAACATTAATTTGACTAAGGTTTTCATTTTTTTTTATCTATAACACTAAATTCTTGTAACAAATGAGGAAAAATCACATTTGATATCGCTTGAAAAAATGTGTAGCTTTTAATCTAAATCTGACTTGCTTTATCCTGATTAGGTTTCGGCTGAATGCGTGAAGTCCAAAACCGGACAAGCAGTCGCAAACGACGCAAGATTAAAAAAATAATAAAAGTAATGTAACGATCTTGAGAACTAACTTTTTGAAACTAAAATTACATACAACTACATCAATATTTCGGTGAAATCCAAAACTTATAGGCACAGCTGGCTGCATTTGCAATTTATCAGTTGATATAGTTTTCCAGAAGGGATGCCAAAAAAATGGAAAAAGGAGGTTGAGCCAAAAACGTTTGGGAAACTATGCTTTATTCTATGATTGCCAAAGTGTCATGGCTTGCCTCCTATCTATCTTGCATTCGTAAAACCCATCATTCATCAGTTACAAGTGTCTCCAATGCGAAGGACTGATGTCAAACTGACCCGCCTTCGCATTGGACACACGATTCACTCATCGTCATTTTTTACAGGAGAGAGAGCTCCAATTTGTAAACTCATATTCCACTCCTTTCTCTGTTTATCACATTTTTATTGCCTGTCCTATCTTAAATCATCAACGTCTCAAAAATTTTTAAACTACAATTTTAAATCTGCAAGACTTGATTGGAGAAAATCCCCATTCAAATCATTTCGCATTTTTAAGTGCTGTTGGTTTTTTAAATCTCATTTAATTATTTTTATTTTCAAATTCAAACTGACTCATTTGTCTATTTTCAAATTCTTTTACAATTCAATTTTTCGAATTTCCCACTTTCAAAATTTTATGCATGTAAATTAACTAATACTTTTAACTCTAACTAAATAAACTCTAATACTTTTGTCTCAATTCTTAAATTCTCATTTTTAGCCTTTAGAATAACGCTGCTGTTTATGGTTTAATTTTATAATTTTGCGTCTGGCTGTCCTGTTAAGGACCTTGCGCCATAAAATCCAAAATCCAATCCAATCTAATCCAGCTCCAATCTATCAGTACTTATGCTTCATTCAATTACCTGTAGTTTGCTGTAACAATTAACATTTAATTGTTACAGGTTCTGGGTTACATGATTTTATTTGGACTCCTTCTGCTGTACGCCGTCAACTTCGCCTTCGTCCTGTCGCCAACGGAAGGCACCTGTGGAATCCGAAGATTCGGACTGGGACTCGCCTATGCCGTCATATTCTCTGGAATGCTGGTGAAGGTGATGAACACTTGGCGTCTTATGGGCTACAATGGCAGCCGCATACTGAGTGACGGAACTCGCCTGTCTAGTCCAGCTGGACTGCTGGTGATCGCTGTGGGCTTAGTCATCATCCAGGTATTCTTGATTTCGGGACATTTAATAAATCAATATGTACATTGAAGTGCCAAAAGTCATGGGATTTCGTGCGGGGCCTCCTTTAGCTCGGAGAAGTGGCATGGACCCAACTAGTCTGTCGAAGTCGAGAGGAGATGTCTCGGTAAAGATGTAGAATCCGAGGCATGTTTGTCGCCAAGCAATTTTTGTCGCCAAATCAAGATGGCGTCCAAAGCTAGTATGTTCGTTAAAAAAAACGAGGACTTTCCTACGCGAAAAACCTTTTGCATAGGGTTGCCATAAAGCTGGATCAAAACACCAAGGTTACCATGTTTGGCGATAAATCGCTGGTGCCTCGGATTCGACATCTCCACCGATGTCTCAATAGTCGCCCATAATTGCGTGGTTGTGGGAGGTGGTGGATCTTGTACACGAATGGCTCTTTCGATCATACCCCAGATATACTCCACGGGGCTCATGTCTGGTAATTTAGGTGGCCAAAACATCCCAGTGTGCTGGAATTGCTCAGAATGATCCTCAAATGGGCCCGGTGACATGGAGCTTTATCATCCTGGAACATCCTATCGTTATTGGGGTATGTGAAGTTGTCCATAAAGGGCTGCAAATGGTCACCAAGAAGTTGAACATGCGATTTCCTGTCAATTGACCAGAGGACTCAATTCATGGCAGGTAAACACTCCCCACACCATTATGGAACCACAACCAGCTTGCACCATGCCTTGTTGACAAGTTGGATCCATAGCCACATGGGGTTTGCGCCACACCCGAACTCGAATAGCTATCTCACTCTTTATACCCTTTTAACTCGATGTAAATTTGTATACTACCATCGCATGACTTTTGGCACGTCAGTGTATTAGGGCTTGTTTACAGAATTTGAAGTACATCTAATGCCTTTCTTAAGACAACAGGCAATGCAGGAAAGAAATAAGCCTTACATAATTTCCATAATTATGTGCGCGCGAATGTTGAGAATTATCAGATAGGTAGGCAATTAACGTCGCACTGGAGCAACACAATGGGCTATTGGCGACGGTCCGGAATCCCTCCCGAAGGGAAAGATCAGAGTACAACACCGCTTCATTTTGGACCACGGTCAAAGACGAGATCAACACCTGAGCTGGCACTTCATCCACCAAACTTCCACACCAAGTCAACGTGAGGACATTTGTAGCCACGACAGGTTTAAAGTCCACCAGCCCCAGTACATGACAGTCTTTGGTTGGACCTAGTTTCGAAGTGGCAACCCTCCGTTGCTCTGCCAACTAGGGGATACCATGGCCCCGTAATCACTTATTTAATCAAATAGAGTTTATATTTTCCAATTTAGCTTCTAAAACTGTGACACTATTTTTTAATCCTTTAAGTGTCGCGAGATTTTCGAGTGGTATACTATTGCTTTTACACTATAGCATGCATAATGACTAAATAGCACGTATATTGGTGGTTGAAAGAATCATAAGAATTCCATCTGTCAAAACTTCAAAACTAGTTGGAAGTCATGCAAGGAAAACTATAGGTTGCAGAATGGATATATGCGTGTGAGCCATTCAGAGGATTAAATTTGATTAGCTCTAATGTGTTAGTGGAACAGAAAGTGACCGCAGTGCGACAAACCATACGTGGCATAGTTTTTGCTTTTAAATGTGATTTGAAAAGTGACAGCAGTTTCGTATAAAGGAAAGTTTTCGAGAAAAAAAAAAGAAGACCCCTTCAATCCGATGCTAATGTCTAGTTCAGAATTTTCTAATATTGATCAATAAATATCACGACAGAAACTAAATATTTTTAAATTGGTACAATGAATCCCATAATTACGGCATTTGCCGTTCTAGCTGTAATATAAATGCGTTTTCTGATGTTCAAACATTAACCTTTAGGGAATCTTTTACCCACTCCAAAATTACATTTAGATGTTCGGTGGCCAATTACGCTATTACTTATTATTTATTACCTTGTAGATTCGTTTCAGCTATTGATTTCTTTCTTCTGTGGTCAGTGGGATTCAAAAACCTAAAAGAAAGTGATCGTTTAGCTTTTCCACTAAAACGGATAGTTGGTTCAGATATACCTCGTATAATGTGCTCCTCAGTTTACAACTTTAAGAGCGAACTGAAAAAGGTATTACTCTCGCCTTTCCCCCTAGATCGTCCTGTCTTCCGCCTGGCTCATCCTGATGCCCCCCAAGACGGGGGCCTACGAATCCGTGTGGAGGTGCGCGCCACCCACCACCTTCGAAGAACGGCTCGTCGTCTCCCTGATCTACGTGATGCTGCTGCTGGCCATCACCACCCTCTTCGCCCTGCTCACGTGGCAGTGCCAGGACAACAACCGTGAATCCAGGTGGATCCTGGCCTGTGCCATCCTCGTGGCCATCGTCTGGCTGGCGTGGACCATCCTCTCCACTCAGCTCTCCCCCCACTACAGGGACACGACCATCGCGGCCGCCAACCTGTTGAACGCCACCATCATCATGGTGTTCCTCTACCTGAGGAAGGTGTACCTCTACAGCAAGCTCACCCGGCAGGCCAGAGACCAGGACCTGAAGGCCCACCTACAGCCGACCACCTACAGCCACTCCATCTACGGATCCTCGCAGAAGACGTTCTCGACTCTGGCCCCTGTCCTGTATGGTGAGTGTCCATTGCTACACTGACGTGCCACTCATGACCGAGTTTACATTTTGAGTTTACCGTTGTAACGTAAATATACAAGCAGAATTACCCGGTGTTGAATTGGTTAAATGTTGATTGTACAGTGATTAGACTAATCACTTTCCGGTACAGCTGTACTATACTCCTCGTTTGGTGGCAACGCACTTGGCGCGTTTTTGGCGCACTTTTAGTAGCGAGTTATGGCAGGTGAAGGCAACCGATCTTCATAAGGTTTATTCCCGTTTTTATGGCAACCTCGGCAAGCGGAAAGTTTAAATTTTCATTTCGAATTTTCTAGAATTTTCTTATCATTTCCGTTAAATTCTCTTTCCGCTAAAGCTAATTATTTTCTTTAAAAAAAACGATTTGTTTCTAAGAATTCTTTCCTTGGCGACATAAAAAGTGTGCCAAAGAGCGTTGCCACCAAACGAGGCGTAAAATACAGCTGTACCCACTTTTCTTTCGTAGAAAAGTGAGTACAGTTCTTTCAAGAAAATGCAAACATCATTTAAGTGCGCGGGAAATAATTTTTAACGTCGTTTTAACTTTTCATACCTGTACAATTTACTTCGGACGCAAGTATGTGTACATGATATATCCATCCATGTAATCCATTTCATATTCATCGCACTCCTGCTGTAAGACAATCTACAAGTTTTTCTAAGGTGACTACTTCAGAAGTCGATTTATCAATACCTTTGAGCTACAACGAATGGCTACCCGTTTTAATTTAAAGTGTAATCTATTTAATTTGAAAATAATTTTGTTTTAACTTTACCCGGTCATTTTAAAATAAGAAGTTGCACACCTAACTTAAAAAGGTTTTGTTTTGTATATTTTATTTATTTTGATAGAACAGAATTCTACAAAAAGTTGCGTATTCAACCAGACTTAAGGAAAGTTGGTTGAAATATACATATACCGCCTAGAAATTACCCATTTCTAGTGATATTTCGCAAAAAAAAATTCATTAAAATATAATTCCTAAATAATATATCTGTATCATGTAAAATACTGGAACACATAAATGCAAACAGAAACGAAATTCCGATAATTGAAAAAAATGTAGAATACGGAAAAACGAACGAGATATAAATAGGTTTCGAATTTCGACTTCCTGGGTATATTCTGAAATAGAGCAATTCGGAAAAAATACGTTTGAAAAATAATGATCAAGGATTTATTAACAAAAAAAGAACACAAATTTATAAAAATTAAAAATATTAAAATACGACAGCAACATTTTGCTGTCTCAACTCAAATACACAAACACGTATTCTAAATCAAATTTATAAAAATAAAACATTAATTCTGGCGTTTCCAGATACCGAATGGCAAAATTACGCTTTTCTGATCAATGAGTTTTTCGTTTGGAGTTTTCGTGTTCCATTACAAAATGTAAATTAAATATTTTAAAAACCCTTTTTTCATCAATCAAATGTTCATAAATTATTTATATTATGGGAAGAAATAAAAAATCAGTTCGAACATAAATATTAGAATTTAATTTGTTTGGGAAAAAATGTTTTTAGAGCAGTAAGGTAAAACAATTTGATTGGAAAAGTTGTTTTTCCATCAATACTGGTAAAACAAACTAAGTTGTGTACCTCAATCGTTTTATACTGAATGTTATTCCTATGGGGATTTCGAATTGTTTTTAGCCCCCTCTGCACATCTACATCGAGTAGAACAGGGTTAATATGTAGCCTACGTTACTCGCTAGGTTCTTAAGTATAAATGTACCAAATTTGCTTTACTCCAACTCTGCTTTATATAGAGAGATGTTACTTAATACTAAATAACAGTATGAAATCATTCACTCAATATGAGGTATAAGATGCTTATATACGCAGAATGTAAAAACCGTCAATCCAAAATGACCAAACGTAGATTTACTGCCTTCTTGACTCGGTAAGATTAGCTTAAAGTTAATATTCTATATTTTGGAGATCTAGAACTATACAGCCAAACCTCATTACGACTAATTCGCTTAATACGAATTACCGATAATACGTACTAAATTCCAATCCCCATCAAAATGTATATTGAAATAATGTTAACTCATTCGTTTAAGAATTCGGATTACACTAATCGCCGGTTAAGACGGACAAATTTTCGAAACTTAAATGGAAAACGGATTATTTTCAATCGTATTACCAGAAACATTAAGTGAGTACGAAATTGTAGAATATTTATTTGTAGAAGAGTGAAGAAATAATAAATGATGATTCCGAAGACGAAGGAATAAGCGTGACATCTTCAAAAGAAGCTACTGCTGGCTTAGAAATTATTCACCGTTTTTGTTAGGCAGTGAAAATTCATCTGCTCAATACAACAACGCTGACCGCATCAAAGATTTTCTTAAAGACTCATGAAAAAAACAAAACACAAAAATCGATAAGACTATTTCAAGACAGAAGTTAAATAATCAGGAATATCTGTATAATCAAGAATTATTTGTGTAATCGGGAATTATCTATATAATCAATTATCTATATAATCAATTATCTATATAATCAATTATCTATATAATCAATTATCTATGTAATCAATTATCTATGTAAGCAATTACCTGAACAATCAAGAATCATCTGTATAACCTTTGTGATGAAGAATACCATTTATCTGAGAAACAAGAATCGTACACGTAATGTAAACTGGCATAATGTAAACACATTAATACTTTATTTTATCGTAAAAATGTTTTTTTCTGAATTCGGATAACACGGACTACGGTTAATACAAATTTTTTTACGGTCCCGTGGCTTGACTCTATGTTAAGTAACAGTGCTAAATAACAGTATGAGATCAATCATTCATTGAGAGCTCTTACTTTTTCTGGAGTTTATAAGGTACAACATACTTTTTATATATGCGCAGTGTGTAATAACTGTCAATCCAAAATGACCAAATGTGGAGATACTGCCATCTTGACTCGGTAGAATAGCTTTTTTTATGACCTACCAGCCTACCAACAAGGGTTTAAGGCGGGACAAGGGGTGGCCGGGAGGGGACTCCTGGCTTCACAGGTGCAAGCTCTATATTCTAGGTAGCCTTTACTTACATTCAAAGATGTTGCTTACATAAATATTTACAATCATCCACAGCAAGCGGGTACAGGATAATAAAAATTTTAAAGTTTCAGCGAAAACAGACTTCTTTCTTAAAAAAAAAGCAAAACTTTTGAATAAAGACTAGGATAAATGCCAAAACTTCTAATTACAAAGCGTTTTGAGCGTTTAAACACGCACAAAAAGTTTTGAGGAAAGACGAGGACAAATGCCAAAACTTAATTACTATGCATTTAAAACATACTTAGCTAGATACTTAGAATAGCTTAAAGTCGGTATTCTCTATATGTTAAATACGATTCCTTCAGAGGAAAGGAATGACACAGGCCATATGGATCGCAAAAGGGAACAGGCTAGTTTATTGAAAACATAATATATATATATATACAGATAGGATAGGATTGCAGCACAACCAATAAGATTCATTAAAATGGACGGACGTCCAAGAAAGCTGTAGAACATTCACACATGCTGCCTGTAAACAGTGACTCAGCTCTAGCAGCACAAAGAAAGATAGACTTCTATGGGCGATTACATTATACAACACTATATTTTGGAGATCCAGAGTTATATATTATAAAGTTGCATAACTAAGAGTTAGATCCTCACATTAAAAGTCGTCCTCAAAATTTGAGAAATGTTATTTTTCTCCTATAGTGTGCAATCTATTTCCGATGTTTAAAATGTTATATGCCTTCACTGTAGGTTTATAACTTTTTAAACTTATTGTACACTATACTAGAGGGACCTGAAGAGGCCAAAATGCCCTTTTGATGTCCCGCCTACGTGATTGGGGACCGGGTGTCTAAAATTCCTTTGGTTTCAAATAATGGATTGTATGCGATACTAGATATAACTATAAAATTTATTTACGAATTATAAATTATGTACACGATAAGTTGGATAAAGGCAACGGCCTTTTTTCATAGTTAACAACAAAGGTTGGGAGCACGGTAGTGCATCCGCTGAGATCGAAAGCTTATGTAGCGTCTAAACACATGGCGGGAAATATTTTGGTGAAGCTGTCGTCTCATTGGCGAGCTTGCAGCTCGCCAAATCAACCATAGACACCAGGCTCCAACAGGACCTATAAATAATTAGATTTCCTATGTAGTAGCTAATACCAAACTTTGCAACAATATGTTATACAGTTCTTTCTGACATTTTTGTAATTGGAAATATGGGTGTGTCAACCTCTGCTAAATTGCCCTGCCTTGCCATTGCCCTGTCCTTGAATCCTGAAACACCTTGCATACGTATCAGTTTGCACGTACATTGAAAATTAAAGGTGTAACTTTTCTCATACCCATTCGCAGGATCCCAAGCATCGCTGACGACAAAGAAGTTGTACAACGGTCCGTCGTCTCGGGTTGAGCTCATCAACTGCCCAGAGGACAACAAGAGCGACAGTTCGGGATCGGTCCAGGTGCAAGCTACGGATCTCTACCCCCTGGACATGTACGACGGTGGCAGCCAGTTCCAGCCCGTCACCTCGCTCTACGGGAGTAACCACACCCTCGTCTTGGATGACACTCTCACCTTCGGAAGGTGAGCAGCAGATTTTCTTACGACTGGAGGGGTGAAAGACAACCCCCTACTCCGAGATATCTGATTTTCTTAACTCAATTTGATCTCAAAGGTGTTGTCAGCCTTACTAGCTCGTGGAACGCAGCAAGGTAAAAATCGTCTTGGCTTCGTGAGTGGCTGAGAATTTTCCTATTGTATCGGATGAGAATTCTCGTGGGCAATTTCTTGTCAACCGCTAGTTTGCCAATCTTCAATCACCTAAGAATAGAGCCATTTTTTTTTAATTTAATTTGCCATCCACAGAGCATGAATGAAGTGAAGCATATGGATGGCAAATAAAATTTTAAAAATGGTTCTATGCTTTGGCGATTCAAGATTGACGAAAATCATTGTCCAGGACAGTTCTCATGCGATACAAAAGGAAATTTCTCAACCACTCAC
The DNA here is from genome assembly GCA_933210815.1 of Meta bourneti. Classification (NCBI taxonomy): domain Eukaryota; kingdom Metazoa; phylum Arthropoda; class Arachnida; order Araneae; family Tetragnathidae; genus Meta; species Meta bourneti. The sequence continues at coordinate 90,022,977 of OW119929.1, forward strand.
GAAGCCAGACGATTTTCACCTTGCTGCATAACACGAGCTAGTACATACTACTGCTTTCAAGCGCTTACTGGCTATAGACGTCAAATATAAGTAGACTGAGCATTGCTATTGAGAGGAGCTTCAAAGAGTGTGACCGACATGTCGACTAGTAGTTACGTGTCTGCATTGTGAAAAACCGATTTGGCATCTTATCGCCTCCTTTGGCGATATCACATATTATGACAGGATGGATGTGTGAATGCGCATTTCTAGAGTGGCGACAAAAGTGGTGAAATCGTCAGTCTACTACCATCAGATGATCTATCAATGGACCAATTAGATGATGAATCAGTGGATGGGCGTCTTCTCCCGTCTCGTGGGCCAATCAGATGATGGATGTTAGGCTCCCCCAGGAGGCGAAAGGAATCTAAGGGTCACGTTACTACCAGTTTTGGTCACATAAAAGGGTTACCATTGCTCACTCTACTTTTATATTTCCTTTATGGTGCTGACTAGGCCGTGCCGCTAACCCTAGGGACTAGAACTTGCCCCTCCCTAATATATTTTTAGGATTATTATGTCTGAAACTTGCGAGGGATTTAAAGTACACTGGACTCCCTCTTAACCGGCCACCTTTTAACCGGCCTCCGCTTTAACCGGCCGCCACTGACCAATTATGTACTGTAAATACAGTAGCCTGCAGTAACATGTGTTTAGTTTTTTCCAATAAAGGAAGTTCTTCCAGGTTAAGTTTTCTTAATTATACATATCAAATTACAATGAAGTAGGCTATATACTTAGTTTTATTCTAATAAAAACGATTTCGGGAGTGTATTTTAATGCTATTAAGGGAACGACGGTTTAACCGGCCAAATCGTTATCAGGTCTGGGTCCCGGTCCCGAAGTGGCCGGTTAAGAGGTAGTCCACTGTATTACAAATAGGCAGATGAATAGGAAGCATACAGGTTACTGCTGTAAAGTAGTAAACCAAGTGGTGAGCCAAAAAATACGCAGCCATAATACAAGTAAAACAGCTATTTATCCAACAGGAATGTACATTATCCACACAATTAGTTCAGGGGGTTATGTCCCAAGGTTGTGGGCTCAGCAAAAAGGGAAAAATGGAACCCATTCAAACGGCCGACGATCGCGCGCCAAGTTACATCTGCCCTGTTCTAGTTAAAATCGTCTATGGTTGGATCGAGTTTCGAACTCGGGGTTTGTAATCATCGACTGGAATATCGCTGGCTGGGTTAAGTTAGATTCTAAATTGAAAACAGAAGAAAAGCGGATAAAGTGAACATTTGGATGCTTTTGCGGTGGTAACAGGCGAGGGAAAGGTACAACTTGTGAGAAAGCTTATACAGGGTGAGTCTAAATTGTTTTTCCAAAATAAGAGGGGTGATAGTACCCATCCAGACGAGCAATAATTACCATGGAACATAGGGTCGCATTCCACTCCGAGAGACAGAAAAGAGTAAAGTCGAAACGGGTCGAGCATGAGCAAGTCATCGCCCCTGACGTCGTTTTATACCTGCCTACGTAGCATATCTCCTAAGCAAGATGGCCTGGTCGATGGATCGGACGTGGCGGACCTGTGGCTTGGCCTCACCGGACCTCAAGCCACTGGACTTTTTCTTCTGGGGGCACATGAAATCTTTAGTGTACCAGGGACTCGGCTGAAGATCTCGTAGCGAGAATCGGTGTTGCCGCAGACAAAATGAACACAACACCAGGAATCTTCGAGAGCCAGTCATTCCTTCGCCGGTGTGAACTGTGCAGCGACACGCCACTTTAAGCACTTGCTGTGAGTTTTTCTCTGATCAATAAATGAGATTGTGCAACTTTTGGTCATTCGCTTTCCCAACACTGTTGTAAGTTCATGTTGAAATTCTAATTTGACTCTTTTCTGCCACTCAGAGTGGAATGCGACCCTATGTTCCTTGGTAATTATTGCTCGTCTGGATGGCTATTATCACCCCTCTTTTGTAAAAACAATTTAGACTCACCCTGTATAAGTCAAAAAGCTTTGCTTGATATAAAGATTTTCATCTCAAATATAATTACAACTTCGCATCACTGATATTTAATGTCATAACTGCAATTTGCAAATACATTTTTCATCCGAGTTGCTTTCCCCAAATTTATGCCCCTCGGGAGCACATCTTTAGGTGTGTATACGGGTTTCACAAACCCTAGTTACCTATTCTTTTCCCATGAGGTTTACTGCCTCTGGTAAACATGGGTATCGCGACCCCAGGAGGCCCAATCTTTTCCTTTCTTCTCCCCATCCTTTCTTTTCACTTGTCGTGGTGTGGAAGTTTGGAGAGTGGGGTGCCAGTTCAGGTGTTGTCCTCGACATCTGACCGTGGTTCAAAGTTACGGGGCGTTGTCCTTAGATTGATCGGGATCATTCGAGATTGATCCCGGACAGTCGACAATAATCCGTTGCGTTGCTCCAGTGCGATTTTAATTAACTACCTTACTTTTCACAATTACTTGACATTGTGCCTTGTGTTTGGTACAGTTTGGCCAAATATGGCCCTTGCGCCATAAAACCCAAAAACAACGAATCCCAAATTTATAAATTTCAAAACGAAGTTATTTGGGGGGGGGGGGGTATTTCAATTAACGTCACACTGGAGCAGCACAACGGGCTATTGGTGACGGTCCGGAATCAATTCCAAAGGGAAAGATCCGAGGACAACACCACGTAATTTTGAACCACGGGAAGTTATTTTGGACTGCAATAAAATAAACATTAACACATAGGTTGAAATACAATGTGCTTATTTTCTTATTCAGTGTGATAAATGCATTGAAAATATTAAGCATGTACTTTCGATATTTTTGCTATGAAGCATGACAAATGGGTACGCTGAAAAAAAAGAGAAACGAAATGCACAAGAGATCTCAACCTTTTCGAAACGAAGAATTGGGAAAAAATTAACTTCTGTTTCAATGTAAGACCATTGAAATTTTAATTAACGTCGCATTGGAGCAACACGACGGGCTATTGGCGACGGTCCGAGATTAATCCCCAAGGGAAAAAAACCGGACACCATGTAATTTTGAATCACGGTCAGATGACGAGATAACACCTGAGCTGACACCCCACTCTCCAAACTTCCACACCACGCCAACGTGAGGACATTTGAGGCCACGACAGATGTAACGTGCACCAGCCCCCTTTGCACACGATGGTCTTTGGTTGGATTCGAACTAGCAACCTTCCAGTTGCTTATCCATTACTCTTCCAACCGGGCTACAGCGGTCCGAAATACCTTTATAGAATTAATCTAATCTTTTGTGAACAAATGATTGGTTGCGGGTTTTATGGAGAAAGGGCCATATTTGGCCAAACACAAGGCAGAGCAACGTCAAGTAAAAAATGTGTGCAAATGGGATCGTTGAATATAGTGGGATGAAAAGCAAATAGTTCATTATTTAGTAATATTTTTTTATTAATCTAAACTTGTTTTCTTAGCCCTTTTGAAATTTTCAAATGTGATTACTTTACAGTAAATAATAGCAATTTTTTCTGTGTATGTGGAAAATAAATTTATTAAATGCATTATTTCCACAGGTAACAAACTGGAATAAGGAAGTAAAAGAAGAATCCTGCTACGCCTATGGGTAGCTGGTGGCATTGTTTTCTGTCCACAGATGAAGTGAAATTATTTGATTTTTCAAATTACTAAGTAATTTATCTGGAAATGTTAGAAAACTGAAAAACAGCCAATCAACAGGAGACGAGTGCTCGAAGTATACTTTATGCATTTGAAGAATATTCTCCTGCATGACTCTTCCAAGTAACTAAATGCAAAAAAGCATAAAAAATACAATCAAAGTATGTAACAAAGAAGCATGTAAATAATACCAAAATGAGTATGCAATCCTGTAAACATTTGCATATTTGAGTTATAAACTAATACTTTCAGGGAGGTGGATAGGAAAACAGAAGCCAAAGTGTTTGGGGGAGAATTAACTTATGAACAAATCATTTTTGTCTTTGTTTCAACAGACTAACAAAATTGCATCTTCCATATGCATGCAAGGAATGAGTTTGTAAAGCTATAAGGCAATTGAATCACAAATCAAAGGATTCAATGACCTAAAGTCAACTGGATAACTATCCAAGTGTTATTTAAATCTGAGATTTGAAAACAATCTTTCCCTTTGAAACTTTTCAGTTAGATGCTCAATTCAGTATTACTTTGCTTAATTTGATCTTGTAGTCTTTAGAAAACACTACCCGATTATACAATTTTTATCGATGATGGATTACAAAGTAATGCTGTATTTGTTGTAAGAATGAGATAAATTTGTCGTCAAATAGGCATTTAAAGGTGGAAATATCTCGTAGTTCAACATTAGGCTGGCAAGCTGTAATCCAGTATGCAAACCCTCCAAGTTATAGATAGCTATTGTTCGTGAATGGTTTTCAAGATAAAGGCACGTCAGAGAAGTGGATAGTTAGAAAAAGCAAAAATTCTCATATTTTAACACTTGTGAAATGCTCTGAAACAATCCCATGCTGAATACAATTAGCTACTCAATAATCGCTGCATAGTTATTTTAGATATTTGTGCTTTCGAGTTGTAAAGAGTGCATTTTCGTGTAGTGTAATTATGTTGATACTGAAATCAAAACTTAGACATTCCATGACTTTGTGCAGTATTTACATCATATACACTTGTTACTTTGTATATTTTAGTTTTTATATAAAAAAAATCTAAAAACATTTATAATTTTTGGAAAAAAAACTTTGAAAGGAATTAATTTTGTGCAATGTAATAAGATTGGTTTTTCAAAACTTGCATATTTATACCACTTACAATTTTATCAGAAAAATTTACTAATTTCTCTAAATTTTGTTAACAGTAAACAGGACTTTTATCATTCATCTGTAAATATACACTATTATGATGGGAAATGGTTATTTTAATATCAGAGATGCCAGTTTTGATATATATGACTGAGGTGACCCCAAGAGGCACTTTTTAACTATCTGTATCCAAGTTCTTGTTTTCGCGCGCGCGCGCGCGCGATGGAGTCTTCACAGAAAAACAAAATTTCTATAACTCATTCATATACAAATAATTCCACTTTTGCATTATAATAAACCCTCAAAAGCACCAGACAAAAACTTTAACGAGACTTTCAAAATACATGTTAATTACGATGGTTAATGAAATGCCCTAATGCTATGGTTAGGCTCCCATGAGTTGTCATAGTTTCGGACAAGTCTATTAGTTAAATTTAGGGGGACTGGTGGTAATGTAAACAAATCGCTTCTACAATTGGCATTTTTAAAACGGACTCTGGTTCTAAGTTTATCGTTCATTGTCGAAAGCAAGAGATAACGCGTCGTTGAGGGGGAACCAGTCATAGCGATCGCCATTCATGCTTTTGCGTATGGCAGCCCTTTCACTAACAAGGTCTCGTACCTTTTCATAGATTCCGAGGTCAACTGCCTTCTTGTCGGAGCCACACTATAGTAGTAATGATTTTCATAAATGGCTTGAAAATAGCATTTTAAATTGCTTATGAAATGAACTTGGGTATTCTGAGAAGCAGGGGTCAAATTTACATAACTGTCAATTAAAAAGTACTTTTACATTTTCGTATTGTTGTAATGGAAACATTTACTTATTAGAAACGAAACCATTTCATGACTACTTTGCGCTGGAGATCCGCACGAGCCGATCTATGGTTTTGTCTCTCAAAATCCGACAGTAAACAAAATCGTTTATTCATTCATATTCACATATTGGCATGCTCGTAGAACATTCACATGTGAATATGGTAATACGTTTTGCCTGTTTTCAAGGGGCGAAATCAAACAACCAGATATGTGGTCCTCTGAAGTTAAGAGGTCAAGGGGAGATAAAGCAAGAACTGTGGAATAAATGTCAGAAAAAAATTTGAGGCATCTCTGCAAAATGATGGTACATAATGACATATCATTTTATCTATCTCAAATCTGTACTAATCATTCATACTTATACAAATATACTTAAAAGATTTAAAAACTGATTTTAGTCTGAATCCCTATTCTTCCTCGGTGTCTGTAGTAGAATTAGATTTTATACTTTGTAAGTTAAACGCAGCGTACGATGTTCTTTTGTAAAGTGTTGCATAAAACGTCCTGGTGAGAGTATTATTGTTAGACATTTTAAAACTTATAATATTCACAACTGTTAGCCAATTTTCCAGTGAGAAACAATTTGCCAAACTGTAGATTTTAGGTGAATTCTTGTGAAAATTTTTGCAATTGGAAAACTGTATGAAACCCTGCCTGATTATTGTTGGATTCTATTACCTGTTGTGACACATTAAAAATAAATTTAAGAGTTGCACAAATTTTACTTGTTAACCTTTTAAAGGAGGAAATGTAAAAACATGTGTGTATATAGTGATTCTCATGAATAAATTTCTTTGTTTTTGATGTCTTGGTTGATATTTATTTAAAAAGCACATCGTCTTCATTAAATACAAAATTCAAAGATATTTCTTATTTTATTTACAAAACCACTCTCAAACAATTGTACAAAACCAATATTAAATTATAAAAACTTCTCTGAGGTGTGAAATAAATACAATTAATACAATATTTAATCTAAAGTATTATAGTAAAATTATCGACATTTTGGTTCTTTATAAGATGCATCAAGACTTACAAATTTAAATGATACACACAAACAATAATATTTAGTGTTTATGCATTTGCTATTTTAAAAATAACTGATGTAAAAACATTTTAATGAGGGCCAATGTTATTCTTCTCAGCACTATAGATACTAAACACAAGACTCGCTTAATTTTGAAATGCAGATTTTTTCGCTTAGCTTGTATTGTTTTGAAAATTTATACTGTAACCTCCACTGTTGGGATCCTGTACAACCTGGAAATTTTCAGTTGAAAGCCCAAATGGTTTTAAGCATAGATTTCCTAATTCTTTCAATTTTCCTGAAAGATGAAAAAGAAATGCTTTTAAACAGAAGATTGTGAAATTAAATAATGACTACTAAAATGAAAAAGAAAAAGGAGGATTCACGAAATTACAAACAAAGCGGGGTTGATTGGTTGGTTTTACGGTGCAAGTTCCGAAAATGGACAAACTGCACACCTAACACAAGATAAAAATCAATCTAGTAAAATTTATAAAATACTCGGAATAGTAGTACTCTAAGCAATAAAAAGTAGATTTTAAAATATTTAAATATTTAGAACATCAGAAATATTAATAACATTAAAACACTCAATATGAATAAAAAAGGCTAAGTTAAAAGACATGAAAAATAAAAACATTGATGGAATTAAAAAAATGTATGCCTCGTAAAAATTTAAAGATTTGGATGGGGATTTTACCACACAAAATCTTGCAAGCTTAAAATTGAGTTATTAAAAAGGTATAGGTGGTGACAATTAAAAACTGGACGGTCAATTACATTATGACAAATAGTAAAAAGTGACCACACATGCATTACACACAGGGGTGCTCTCTTCTATTAAATGATACCTGTGAATACAACATGTGGTAGGTATTGTAATTAATGTCGCACTGGAGCAACATAATGGGCTATTGGCGACGGTCTGGGATCAACCCCCAAAGGGGAAGATCGAGAACACCACGTCATTTTGAACCACGGCGAGGCAACACTTGAGCTGACACCCCACTCTCCAAACTTCTACACCATGCCAATGTGAGGACATTTGGGGCCATGACAGATTTAACATGTACCAGCCCCCTTTCTACACGACAGTCTTTGGTTAGATTTGAACTTGCAACCCTCCGGTTGCTAATCCGTTGTTTCATTTGTCCAACCAATAAAAAGAAATAAATTTAAAGAATGTAATAAATACTTGAAGTATAATAAAATAAATATTCAAACGTCACGATCAAACAGTTAAGTAAGAGGTTATTATTGCCATAATTAAAAGTTTTGATGAAGTTAAGAGATGAAAGATAGAAAACATTAGAATTTAAAAATTTTATGCTTCGCAAGAATTTGAAAATATTTGGGTGGGGAATTTCCCCGATCAAGTCTTGTAAATTTAAAATTGAACTACGGAAAAAATGTAGGCAATGACTATTAAAAACGACAATCAATTAAAATATGTCAGATAGTAAAAGGACAACACACAGGGACGGTTTCTCCGAATAAGAGATGCCTGTGTGTAAAACGCTTGTGTCCTATTCTTAGACGAGTTAAAAGTACATTTGAGTGTCATACAGGCAAGATAGGCCAAAAAGAAATGATTCGCCGGATGCTGTGGACTTTGTTGTGACTTTCATTGCTCCAGTTCTGCCATTCGTTCCACATGATGAAAGATTGTTAAGGAGCAGACCACATGTATTAGTTTAATGGAAGGTGTTAAGTGATGAAGGAACTGACGACAATAATGCATTTTAGGGGGAATTATTTTATAAATATCATATATCACTGGAAAATCTCTAAGGAAAATCAAAATTTTTATTTAATAAAAACAAATGTGCAACTGTCAGAAACGAAAAACAGCTAAAATAATTTAAAGAGCCAAATTATTGCTAATTGCATCAAATTGGGCTCAATAAAAGCCATTTAAAATAGAAAAATTAACCCTGCTTTCTATTGCATGCTTGGCGGCTACATAAAATGGCGTCACGTAATGCAAAATCAAGTAAGACCTTTTTTTTAATGGTTTAGAGGTAAATGTGAAAGTTTTTCTTGAAAATTAGTGCCAAAGAAGGTTCTCACGGCAATCTATAAATCATTGATTGTAATGTTTTTAATTCATGGTTACCACGGCTTAGTGGCTAAACTCCAATATGGGTGTTACTTGAAATTTTTTCTCTATAGATAAGTCCAGAAAATACTTAAAATATTTTTAGTCTAGGAGACTGGAAAATCTAGTGTTTTTCTGGAAAGTTAGCACATATGCTAAATGACTCTTTACGTTTTTTCATTAGACTTGTAATAGGAAGTTAATCCTATTGTAGAAATCCTCAATATATTCCCCAAATTCTCATTTTTCAAATTAGTGTACAATTTACACTTATTTTGATACATACTTGAAACAGTTTGCCTACATAAATGTATTTCTAATGAGGCTTAACAATTTTTTGGTAATTGCTATCACATTTTAAAACATCTTTTCTGGATTTTTATACGAATCAAATCAGTAAAGTTTTAATTTTGATGTCATTGAACATTGAAGATCAATTACCCCCAGTTACAGGTTATTGCTTACTGCATACTTGATCTGAGTGAAATACATATGAATGAACTACTACATCATTTGAAACTAAAAAAGTAATATCTCAATAAAGTCAATTTGAGCTTATTTACAGTGAATAATGGTAGGATAGTAAAAAGGGCTGTTTAAAGAATGACAAACTTCATAGAATATTTTTTCTTCAGAAATATTTTCTGACTAACCCAATAATTCATAATAGTAATTGAATTAATTTCTATTGTGTTGCTGTAAAAAATATACTTCATAAACACAAATTTTTAAAAAGAGAAACGAAAAAGCTGAAAAAGCTCAATACTTTTTGTAATTATGAAGTACAATAATTATTACTCACCAAACATCTCATTCTTCAATTTTTCATTCCTTTCAGCTATTTCTGGTGGTAAAGTCTGGAAGGTTAACAAAATATTTATTTTCAATACATAATTTACTGGCATGAAAACAACATTTCAGGAAAAATTGGATAACTTTCTGGACAAGAAATATTACACATAAAAAATAAAGTCTACTAAATCATTTAATATAAATCCTACAATTTGAAAGTTAATTAAGAATTTATACCTGCAGTGTAAAACATTAAAATATTTTTGCAATGGAGGTTACTTTCAAGGGCTAAAATAAACTCATGCAATAAATCATAAAACTCTATCTCAACTAATAATAAATTGCAAGTGTAGCTAGGCCTATAATATTTGAATTTCACCAAAGTATTTATGTAGCTAAGTGTGTAATTTTAAAATTTCAAAAAACTAGTCTGGAACTAAAACCTGTAACCGAAATTAAAAAAGTTTTTAACTGGTTTTATGCTATTAATTTGTAGCAAGCTCTAATTTCGTTAACAGCATTCTTAAAGCTCCACTCAACTATGGCAAGTTGTTTCCTTTTTTTAGTTAAAATAATCTATGACAATGCATCAATGGTGTGTGTCGATGTAATTTGCTTAAAACAATAAGCAACACATTTTTTAGTATCCTATGGCTAACTTTTACTCCTCAGCACTCCCGCTATTTCTCCTGGGTCCAGCAATGTCCCCCAAGATTCCTTCAGAGCCCCACAGGAGGCCTGTATCATCCACTTTGTGAAACTATGACCTAGACTTTGTGTCTAGAGCTGTTCTTGTAGTAGACAGACAGGACAACCGTCTAACATTTAAAATTCACATTTCACAAAACATTCAAAGAGAAGCTTACCACACATGCTTGCCTTGCTTCAGAATTATTAGGATCTAGTTCCAAAATCCTTTTATAATCTTCTAAGGCTTTTTCAAGACTGTCCATCTTCTGATGGAGTTGCGCCCGTCTGAGTACAGCTTTCAAATAGGAAGGATTCAATTCAATAGCTGAAAGACAAATTTAAAAAAGGAGTTACTTAAAATTACCAAAATTAACTAACATTCAGTTATTCACAACCAGTTAAAAAAATTTACCATTCTAAATTCATACAATGTATTATGAAAGTTTAGTTAAATGAAAGAAAAAACGGAATTGAAACTACAGTAAAGCCTCGATAAGTCGTCACCCGGATAATCCGTCACTTCGGATAAGTCGTCAATTTTCTTCAGTGCCATCTAACTCTGAGATGGTAATATAATTAAGTAAACATTTACTCATTGTAAATTCAAATGCTACACCAGATAACTCGTCACTGGAAAAGTTTTTAAACATGCAGGGTTTGTCTAAAGGCAAACAATATTAAAGTCGAAAATGAGGACTTGCCCTGATTCTTTATTGAATTTATTTGAAATCATACGTGGAAGTGGACGTACTACTATTCCTAACATAAATGACTTCATAGGTACGCAATGTTGCAGTGTATTCTCAAGTGACCATAAAAGATTTAACTGCGTATTTTTTAGCAGAAATGCGTGAAAGTATGTCCACCGAAAGAAAAAATTACCACTTGATAAAATACAAGTTCTTTCAGCCTTAGAAACAATTCAACATTACCCGACATAATTTCATGGTACTCTAGATGATGAATTCAAAGCATTAGTACTTTAGAGAAGAAAGTAAATTGTACTGATAGGTGCCCATTTCAGTCAAATTAAGACAAATACTTGGCATTATATGTTTGTAAAATAGTATTAAAGATTAAAGAATGTTCAAATAAAGCTCAAAAGAGTTAATCTTTTTTAGTACTTCCATTAATTTATATAATTGTTATGAATACAGTGATAGCTTTACAATTTACATATTCATTACATATCGAGTACATTCTGTTCTTACTCCACTTAAGTCGTCATTCCGCTTGGAGTTGTCAGAATGTCTTGGTGCCTTATGTGACGACTTATCCAGGTTTTAATGTAGTTAGTTTAGAGGTATCACAGAAAAACTCAAGGGAATATGATCTCACAAAATATTATCTTAAGGATTGAACCATACTATTTTAAACAGATGTGTCTAATCCCTACTTAGAACTCAGATAGTCCTATTAATTTTACTTCGAAGAGGAATTAGCATTTTTTGAGAAACATGTTGCAAGATTCTAATGTAAAAACTTTTAACAAGATTCTAATATACATAACACAAAAAAACTAGTTAAGCTTTGATATGTTGGTGAGGATTTCATAGTATGATATTTTAGATTTATACAACTTTCTTATTCAAGCCAATTCTCTCAACAAGTATATTCAGTTCATCAGAAAATCAGATATAGAACTAGAACTTACAAGAATGTGAAATGATCAATACATTTAACGACATATTTATCACTGTTCATCGATCATTTCCCAACTTGGTCCTTAGCAAAATTTTCCACAACTAGCAGACCTGCGTAGTACATCACTACTAAAGTTTCTTAATTGTATATCTATTGATGGCACTGCCGTTAATCAGATTTCAGATTTTATTTAAACCTATTAGCATAATGAATCTAAGCATCAATATGTACATTTCACATCTCAAATTAAATAAAACTGATCACAGTACAAAAAACAGCATTTCGATTACTTCAAATGCTAATTCTTATTTCCGTAAATTGCAGTTGCAAACACTGCATTTTCCCAGTTAGCTTCTGAATGTCAACTTTAATTACATCCCAATCACTTGCTCAAAGGTGAGTTTCATCATTTTTGATAAACATATTTTCACATTTTCTGTTTTGTACTGATTGTTACCTAGTAGATTTCTCATTGCCTTCTGTCATCAGGCTGCTGAGAATTTTCCATTTGAGTGCTGCCTCGACCCTAGGGTGCATCCAAAATTTTAGTCTAATACCTTCTCGCAGAGGCCTAAACGCCGATGTGGGGACCTTCATTTGGACACTGAAGTCTAACTTCAATTCTGTTTATTCTCTCCCAACTAATTTCCCCCTTTTCGCTTTGGTTTTTCTATACACCAACAACTAGGGATGCTTATGGACACGATTGTATCACTTTTAAAATTAAATTTTAACATTTAAATCGTAATTTCTCTCCTTAATTGCCTTTCCTTTATTTATCTAATGCTAACGTTCTTCTGTGTGAGCGTGCAGCAGGGGATTCTGGGGCAGTCTAGGAGATTCGTCACCAAGCCAACTTTTTGACTAAAACTTAAGCACCATCGGTTGTGGTCAGTACATAGGAGGGTGACCTCTCATCTCTTTTGCGGCTGGGCAGGGCCTATGTTTGTCATAAGCATTTAAGTTTCTTCTGCCCCTAGATCGACATTTTCTTAAATTCACTCACCCTTTTGTTACTGGCATTTATTTAATTATTTTTTCTTTTTATGATGTGGAGATGAGCTGCATGCAACGGGTGCTTCGAAAGTGATGTGTCCTGTCCTGCTGAGGATTTTCAGTTGTTGAATCAGACTGCTGGAGAATGTTTAGCTCTTCCATGTTTGTTTAGCTATATTATGCAGATCAAGCATAGTTAAATTAAGCAGTAAAATTCACTACTGAATCCCGTAGTGGTTGATTTTATATTGTTTACATCTGTTTGCTGCCATTTGCCAATATATAAATAAAGTCAATTTCTGCACTGTGTACGTTAGCAAAATATGTATATATATTGACTCCTTATTTGTTAATCTAGTTATGACTTGAAACAAAAATTTATGTATTGTTTTTCATGTTTGGGGTCACTGAATAAGTGCTTTGGTGCCAAATTGGCTTAGACGGACCTTTCAAGGAGGGTAGGTAGGTATTTAATTAATGTCACTGGAGAAATACAACATAATTTTGAACGAGTCAGATGACGAGGTCACGCCTGAGTTGGCATCCCACTCTCCAAACTTTCACACCATGCCAATGTGAAGACATTCGAGACCCTGACAAATTTAACATGCACCAGCCCCCCTTTCTAGGAGGGACTAGACATTATGATTCAGCTCAACAGAGTTATAATCCTTATACTGATGACCAAATTTCTATACATTCAATCAGTCTATTCAATAGATATTGCACCAAAGTTCAACAATAGCCCCTCAACTGCATTGTGCTAACTTTTATTATTTATTGAACATTACAAAAGATCTGTTTTGATTCTAAAATAGTGTGTCGAAACATGATTTATTTTCAATCTCTCAAGAACCAACAAATTTCAAACAAAGGGAATACATATTAGTCACTTTTGACTGACTTATGTAGATAAGGCAAGATGTGCATTAAATTCCACTTGCAAAAATATAGAAAGTGTATTATCAGTGTGAACATGAATCTGAATTCTTCAAAATAATAAGAAAGTGCTATTTTAATTTTCATGCACTAGGATAATCTAATCTTCAAAATGCATAATTTAAATAAATATCAGAGAAGTCCCATTTATAGTGGGTGATCATATTATTAGAGCCACCAATATAAATTAACAATTTTACATTTCAACCAGTTACTAATGTGGAAACCTGGTTACATAGAATTCTTTTCATTTTTAGACATACTTATGCTAACAAATTTTAAATAACACTGTTGGTTCCACAATTTGTCATATAGCTTGCCAATTGTTTTTACCCAAAACTCAGAAAATACCTTGTTTGCACTGTGGCTCTAATAAATTGATCACCCACTATAGTAAATGTTTGGCTTCAATCATAAAATCAATGAAGGTTGACCACACAATATTTGTTTATATAATAGGGTAGAAAACATTACACTTAAAGGGATCAAATGTAGTTGTCACCAAAAAAAAATTTAATTTTTTTTATTTCGTGTTTATAAAAAAGCATTTTACCTTTATTACAATCTAAAACTGCCTCCTCATTCTTTTCCTGAAAGAAAATAGTAAATTGCATACATAAATTTTCCCAAGAGAAACATTTTTCTAAATACAAAAGCATACAAGCTGTAGATGTAGAAGTTATGCATACAGCAAATTTTTTAAATATAAGTTAGGAAGTACTTTACAAAAGATAACCTGCCTTTGTATGTTAAGGAGATAATAATAACAGATATTCATATTTTGAAGACAGTGTTATGTAAGAGCTATAGTGCAGCAAAAATCTCAGTATTCAAGAGTAAAGATGCAGTAACATATTTATAAAGAATTTTTATATTCATTTAAAAGTTGGTGAAGGATGTTCAGAAAAACTGGACTTCAGTTAGACAGTAAAATAGTTTCACAAAAAAGCAATGCTTTTTCACTTTAAAATGATATACTACAAGCTTAGAATGCTGATATTTAAGGAGTTAAATGTAAGTCATACATAAAAAACGTACATCGAATCTATATCATAGCATGAAAGCAGTGACGCAAAATATTAAAATGTTTATACTCAACAAATTTTAATAGTTTAAGTTATATTTTGCAAAATAAAACAGACATTAACTAAAAATTGATTTTTAATTTGAATGTGATTTCATAAAATTTAAAACAATGCTTTTATCAAAATTCACTAGTTACATTAGCTCTTGATTATTTATTTTTAAAAATATTCCAATTATTTAATAGAAATAAAATTTTTGATGGAAATCAATGAATTATTGAAATCCAAAGGAAATGCACCTTAAAAAATTGTATAAAATCTTAGTAAAACAAATTACGTACAAGACTGATTCTTGCAGCCGCTCTATTGGCATACAGAATGGCTCTATCTGACTCATACTTAAGAGGACAAACATTCAATGCAGCTGTGTACAATGAAATAGACTCTTTGTATTCAGCTTTTTTAAAGCAATCATTGCCCTTATTCTTCAGACTAGCAGCTTCTTCTTTCAGTTTCTAGAAAAGAAAAATGCATTTAGACTAGAGCAAAATAATGCTAGTTGGCTGAAAAGTGCTCAGAACCAGTGGAACACTTTAATAATACAAAGAAATATTACGATAAAAAATAAAAGTACACTTTATAACGCAGTCCATCACTGGTCAGTTGGTATTTGAGTCGCATGGTATTGAACAAGGGTACTTGTGTAAAATCCCGTCGACCATTCTCGCCAAATGATGTGATATTCCACCAATGGAAAGAGTGAAATCAAACATGGTTTTCCTTATTTTGCTCCTCTGCTTGTCGCCATAGCGACATGAAGTCAAATACACTTGGTTTTATGTAACCTTGTTTAGTCATTTTTTTAAACAAGAGTTCTATCAGCTATTATTATTAACCGCTATTTCTGTTTTTTCACCTCGCGTTTTGGAAAAAAATGATTAAAATTTGGGACCTCCCTACTACAGAACAGAATGCAGTTGACTATTTGCAAAGTTATGGAATCCTGACATAAAAAAACGTTGTGTTAACGGACACGATTTTTGGCCGCCGAAATGATTGGAGAAAGTTTGGCTGGTATTGCACCAACTTTCATGGTCAACGGGATTTTACAAATGCCTAAACAAGTCTGCTTGTTAAATCACAGCTAACTGGATTGATGAAAACTTTTCAAGTAGGTACCAACTGTGACGAAATACAAATTCTTTTTGGAAATTAAAATTATATTTATTTTACACAAGACTATATACATGGGTTTAACAATGGATGCAGAAAGGAGAAACAAAAGGTTTAATTTCATAATAATCTAATTGCCAGACATCTCAACCAGATGGAGTTCCTTAGCTAACTGTTTTTAGTTCTATTCAGTTTCCGAATCTACAGCCCCTTATCCTAGACACTCGGGCATTAGGACATTACACTATCTGGATTTTTTATGTCTATGGGTGCTGTGTTACAGGCTGTGCTTGTTAAAAGGTTGCATGGGGAGTTATAAGCTGACCCTCGTTGAAAGAAATAAGCCTCATGATGTACGTTGACCCTCATCATAGAAGTTGAATTCTATTGATTGAAAATTCTATACTGTTGACACCAAAATGGACTTTTTAAACCATTTCATTTCGGTTGATCCTAAAAATATCTATCTATCGACTATTGATCCCTAAAAATCCTTTGTGTTTAGTTTTGTTTCATAAAAAGTATGATAAATATAATTATAAAACAATTAAAAAAAGACCAGTGTAAGGAAACAAGTAAAAGCACAAGCAATACAACTTTAAAAAAACTAATAAATATGTAATTTTACAATTCCATATCTGTTGTTTTGTTTTTTTAAATAGAATTTATGTGGAGTTATAAAATTTAATTTTTTGTAATTTGAGATTAATGACTTTCGATTCAGAGGAATTCGCCTTATTTCATTTCATTCATTTTTCGGAGTTATAAAATTTAATGTTTTGTAATTTGAGATTAATGACTTTCGATTCAGAGGAATTCGCCTTATTTCATTTCAAAATTGATGTCTTTTTTGGTAAAACTAATTTTATAGATACATGATTCTAAGATAATATTTTAAAGATTCAGAGATTCTAAAAATAACTGTACAACACATTTATAATATAAATGTTTTCATGTTCAACTTTTATGAGTAGCAATAATAAAGGAGCAACTGGCATTCAGTGTTTTACAAAGATGCATGATTCTAAAATAAAATATTTTAAAGATTTGGAGATTGTAAATATAACATTGTTTTAGGCTTGGAGGAAAATAATTTAAAACTTAAGGAAAAGAATTTTAAAAGTATCAAAAATTCAAAACTGATTATTCTGGCTAATACTAGTAAAGCTCTTACTTTTAAAAATTAATTCGGTACTTTCGAATTAATTCACATTGAAACAACACAACGGGCTATTTCTGTAAAACGTAAAATTAAGATTATTTGAAGTGGATGCTGCTTAGCTATCTCCCCTAGCTGATATAGTGGTCATAGCACTTGTCTGCCACCCAGTAGGTCACGGGTTTGAATCCCAGTTTGTAAGTACATGAATGTTAGTGATTGTCCCTGTTAGGAGTAGTGGTGGCTCACACGTTGGGTGCTTCTTCACAAGTAGCAGTCAGCTTGCCCCTTGTGGAGCAGAAGATCAAGTGGTCAGTGGTCAGGCTTGGGAAAAGAGCTTATAAATTATCTGAGTACGTCCAATGCAATTAACTAATACTACAATGCTTCCTATAACTACATTGAGCCTAATTTGACCTTTAAGTCAAAAGTAGACTGAAAAGAATATATATATATATATACTTGTCAAATATATATATATTTGACAAGACAAAACACTGTCAAACTCTACAAATACATAGGATATTGCCAAGACCAATTAAAGCCCAAACCAAGGATCTTTTTGATGCTAGTCAAAAACCACTTTACATACTTTCTTGTGTAGCATCATTTGTATGTCTTTTGCTTTCAGTTTACAATTTTTGAGTAACAATTTTTGGTTGTTGTTAACAATAACAATGCTGACAACGAAGTTTTCATATTTCAAAATAGACATTGCAAAGCAATCTGTCAAATAGTTGTAGTTTAAATAAAGGAAACGATGTGCGCACATTTTAAGCAGTATTGCCTTAAGATGTATCAACTTAAATACTCAAGAAAATAAACATTTCTAACCTCCAACTCAAGTTCTGAAAGATCTTTGTGACTTTCAGTGATAGCTTCTTCGTCTAATTCTAGTTCTTCCTCATCGGAGCACTCATCTTTTGCATCGCTGTATTGATCATTATCAGAATCGTCACAATGAGCAGTCGTTTGATTTGTTTCTTGACTATTAGTAGACCCGTCTTTACAAGATTTCGTTTTCAAATTGTCTTCGGTTCCACAACCAGTCGAATTAAGGACTGATTTATTTACATCGGTATTGCTATCAACAGGGTTTGATTCCATTTTTCGAAGGTGAATTTCCGCGATTTGATTTAAAAATTGCAATCCATCCACACTCCCAACAAAAATTGGTCAACAAATTGTACAATTTTAAACAATAACAGAAATTAAAGTTTGTCTTAAAAACTTGCAACTTTAAAAAAGTCCCAACACAGAAACTTCTGCGCACCGCATCGTAATATTTTTTTTAGATGTTTAGATGTTTCCCATTTTGCAGGATTTGCAAGACAGGCAGCGCTGTAAAAGATCCAAGTTCCATTCCCAAATATTATTGTGAATAAATTCCCGCTTCTTCGCATTATAAATAATGTTTTTCGTGAATTTTTTTATGTATTGATGGTTTAAAAGCAAATTTTATGGATCGAACGCACAATTCGGATTGCATATGCATGATGTTCACGAATCCAATTTTCATGATGTCATCTAGGAAGTTCTATTGTCACTATCTAAAACGTTGTTCAAAAAACAAAACGGATGAAGAAATGCAATTTAAGTATATTTTTATCAGTTTTTCAGTTCTCTTAAAATTTATATGTTTTCATTCATTCGAATAATTTTAAACACCAAAGTGAGAGCAATTCAACTCATCAGTAACCATGGAAACAAGAGAAGCTTACACCACAGTGTTTAAGCTGTCAATAAAGCAAGAGCACATAACCTAACTATCGTAAAACCAATAATTTTAAGTGCAAGATCACATTCAATGCTTGAAATTCGAACTCATATTCGAGTGCAAGTGACAATAGATGGATGATATACGGTTTGAATGGATGAAGGATGTTATTTATCGATTTCTATCCATTGATATAAATGATCATGCATTTGAAGAACTTCTAAACAGAGATGAGGAGAACATTGCTGTTTTACGGAATATAATAGATGGATCAGAGGATGCTCAGAGATGCATTTTCTTTTATAAAGAAATAGTGGAAGAAGAGATCGAAAGAGAAGGTTAGCTAAAAAATTTTGCAAAAATATGTTTATTTAATTTATTAATTATTAAGTATATGGCTGCATAAAGTTAGAATCATTTCATGAACTTTTTCAAGAAATTTTCATACCCATTGTGTTGAAAATTTTACCTAAACATTTAATTCTGGAAACTAATATTCATAATTGTGATTTTAAAAAATTTTCTATGATAGTTTTAAACTGGATTTCTTTCAATTCAATTGTATAGATCGTTTGGTAATTCTTGATTTTAATTGTGTGTTGTGAAATATTCTGAATACTCCGTCTAACCAAATTTAGCCCGACGTTTAAAAAGTGTTTGTTTTTTTATTTGTACTTTTTCACATGATTTAAAACATCTAAAATAAAATAAGTTTATTAGAAAGAAAATTCGTGATTACAACATCGATTCTGTTTCAAATTACAAATTATGTTCAGTCACGATTAATTAAAAATTCAAATATTTGGTCATTTAGTGTTGAATTAATCAGAGTAGGAAAAGTTTTATATCATCTTTAGCAATAGGATTTCGTGCAGAGTAAAAATTCTGGAAAACAGACTTTTATTTTTGAGCATTTATTTATTGCTCATCTTTCGTAAGATGTGTGAATATAACTTGACCTACACTGTATACTGTATTGTAAGTTAATTTTTGTAGTAGCTGTTAAGTTACACAATACTCCCCCTCCAGGATTTAGCAACGGCTGAATTCGAGTTGCTATCACTAGTTGATAGATTGCCAAATCGTGAAAGCTATATTAAGATCACAGGTGTACTTCCATGTGTGTGGTTTTGCAATGGATAACTACCACCGTAGACTGTCCTGTGTTGGCTTTAACAGCCGAGTGGAGAGAAGGCTGAGTGGCAAAGAAGAGGGAAGCCGTGATAGGAATAGAAGCAATGTCTGTTATCGCAGGGTTCCAGACAATTGTTGGAAATGATTGGCATCGCATTGGTAACTTAACTGTAGGAAATGTGATTATTGTAATGTATTCAAAGTTTCGAATTCTCATTCATCAGTTTGTATTCTTAATTCTAAAGCATATTACTTTTATTTAATAAAATAAATGTATAACTCTTTTTTGTTGGTAAAGGAATGAGAGGAGACTTTCTTTACTATTAAATATGTTTAATTACATTGGAAATGGGGGAAACTATTTACAGGGGGAGTAACCCTCCAAGTGGATACGACGAGGTATCTCGTCCATCAAGATCTGACCAATTTTGCTTGCTAAGACGAGATATCTCGTCGAGACAACCACCAGGAGGATTAAGCTTTCTTCGTTACATCACATGCTCGTGGAGAGTGGCTGTCTGCCACCTTCTTTAGGGTCTCTTTCTGAGACCTGACTCGTTCGACGGTCTGCCTCAATCTCTCTATTGTCATCCTAGCGCTTGACCACTTGGATCACAGGAAATGGCAGGTGTTCTTATGATACTTTATACTCATATATCCACATAAATAATCGAAAAAGCGAGTAGATACAGTTCCCACTGTACCGTACGGTTTGGTTCGTGAATACGTGCACCATGTTGTTAACGTCGACAGGCACATTGATGACTTGTCCCACTATTCCATAATTGCCGTCATGCCTCAATCGACGTATCTGCACGAATGGTAGACGCGGTGATATTAAACACACGCTCACTGGATCCAAAGGTGGCAGGTTATTGGGTTTTGGTGGATACTTGAAACCATTAGATTTGCTTAATGGTGGTATTTTCTTAGACTCCAACGATTGTCGACAATTGCTGCGCATCCTAATCTCTTCAACCTTCTCAAAGGGAAACTCACTCTTTAGAAGATCAATAGCTTATTAGTATGGCGAAGATCTTTCTCAAACCACAAACGCCACATGCGTGTCCAGACGTATTTTCTCAAACGCCTCAAACTGCTTTGATGCAAGGTTCCAGTGGTTCTGCATGGCTTTACTCCGAACTGCTAGATGCCGCAATTCCTATTTCCTATGCCGCAATTGAAATTTACTGTGATATTTTGGCTTCATAGCGAAATCTTCGACACATCGTCACTTTCCACTCCACACAATTTTCACACAAATGGTTTAAATTGTCAACTAGTCAAATGAAATTGTAGAACTCGTCATTATTTTCAATTTAAGCACGTTCTCGCCATGACCCGTCGATTAGAACTGAAGTTATAGCGGTTAAACAGGCCAGAGTATGCCCGAAATGTGACTCATTTTCCCCACCACGCGGTACAAAGGTCAGAGGGGGAGTGGATTAGTGGCGGACCTGGTCAATGCGACCCACCTTCCTCTACACGATGGTAGGTCATTTATCACCATAGGCTGATTCCCCCTGGAGTTATGGGGTATGGAGATGTCAACACTTTTCGTGACGCGAAAGTTTCTGCCGATGACTCACATGCATGTAGAGACCCCCGGAACGATTTTAAAGACGTATTCATGTCAAAAAAACTGTAAACCTTTAGGACCCCTCAAGCAGGTAGGTCCATTCTGCCCTGAAATATAGCGACCCATGTAGAGTTTTCCATATTGTGGTGGTGCGATCAACTTCCATTAACGATTATACGGTTAATAAAATCTTTTTTTTTTCTGGTTGCCGGTGGTGTTTAGTTTAAAGCATTGACCCTCTAATGAAATAGACAGCGTGTGGGCAATGTAGTCGTCGTAAGATCTCTGAAGGGTAAATCGCGTGGACTTACAAATCGACTTAGCCGATTGGCTATCGAGGCTCATACTAGTGTTTTGAATCACGGTGGATAATCACTTTAACCAATCAATAATTTAGGATTCATGCTTTTCCCCACAACCACGTGACAGATATTCAAGCAGAGTGACCATAAGAAATAACATTAAACTGTGCTCGCATGCTCCGTCTATTCCATTTTAAAGTCGATGGTTTGAAGGTAAATCAGTTTTACCTGGGGATCTGCTGGACTTTGACAAGAGGCCGAAGCTTTCCGGCGAATGAGTGGCTGGAACTCTATTTCTGATAAAGCATTGACCCTCTAATGAAATAGACAGCGTGTGGGCAATGTAGTCTTCGTAAGATCTCTGAAGGGTAAATCACGTGGACTTACAACTCTATTTCTGATGTCCCGCCCGGAACCTGTTGCTCTCTCTCCAGACGATGGGTGTCGGAATTGACTTTTTACAATGGGAGCGTAGCCCGCATCCCTGCACAGCCAGTTGAGGCTATCACGGGTTACTTAGAAACTGTTTCTATGCGAGGCGGATGATTGCATGACGGATCTTTCATGCAATCATCTAACTATCGGGCAAATATGCCGCTGGCTCTATTCTATTTAACCTGTTTGGTGAGTGGTTAATTCATTTAATTGTCGGCATGTTGTGCCGGCTAGCGTACGGATACTAGCCACTCTGAATGCAGCAAGGTGAAAATCGCCTGGCTTCGGGAGAAGTTGAGAAATTTTGGATAGTGTAGAACGATAATTGTCCTGGGCCAATGATTTCTCGCCAACCAACCAACTTGAATCATCGAAACAGTCATTTTAAAAAAAATTCATTTGCCATCTGCTGATCATGAATGAAGTGAAACATACGGAATAATACGGATGGCAAATGAAATTTTTTTAAATGCCTTTGCTTTGACAATTAAAGGTTGGCAATCTAACGGTTGGCGAGAAATCTTTTCCCAGGACAATTCTCATTCGATACTATCCAAAATTTCTCAACCTCTCATGAAATCAGGCGATTTTCACCTTGCTGCTTTCCACGAACTAGTATAAAAAACCCTTTTCGCCTCGACTCATCAACCCAGCGGAAATCCCCAAGTTCTGCTCATACATAGGAGCAAGCAAGGAACCACCTAAGATCACAACATAACAATATCCTTTACGTCCTCCATGTAGACAGCCCGTCCCGAGAACTAACTTAAGAAAATTTATTTTCTAGATGAAGATGCGGAAAACCCAGAAGAAAATTCCAAAGCAGAAACGACTCGTTCTTCTCATTCGGACAGATCAGACTCTGAAGATAACGCTATGATGGATGCTGTTGAAGTTGAAGATAAAGGTAAGAATTTTATTTTCATTTTCCTTTAAAATTTCCTTTACTAGCAATACTGGATTTTCAGGGTACATTTATTTAAATAAATACTATTTCCGAGAAAAAATTGTTTTATTTCAAATGCAATTGAAATTAAAATTTTAATTTATTTTGTACCTCATAAACCCAAATTTTATTTAAATGCATTAACAATGCAAATCCTTTTTTTTGCGTTACTTCAAGGGAAAATGTTTAACCCTTCAAGTGGTTTTGATGAGATATCTCGTCCATCAATATATGACCAATTTTGCTAATGATGTCGGATTGATACTCTACCTGATTATTATCTTTGTTTTGATATATTTAGTAAGTTGCGAATGGCAACAGTCTAGTTTTAGTTTGTGTTTTATGTACGCAGAGAAATGGCTTCTGAGTTCCTTTGTCGTATTTTTAGAGAGAAATAATACGTATTATTTACGCCATAAATGCTTCTGAGTGTTATTTTGTGATCTAAAGCAAAGAGTGTACATATTAGAGCTGTAAATAAACTGTTTTGTGTTATAAGGTGTTTTTATGGAACAATTGAGTACACCAACTATAATCTGAATACTTCTGATTCCGAAATTCAAAACGGAACATCTGGCGTCCGCGACAGGATTCGACTGCTGATTATTTGGGTGAGTTTTTGTTTTGTCTATCCTATTTCCTGAATTAATATGGAAGCAGCAAAGAAAAATAGAAAGCAGAGGAGACTGTTTAGTAAAGCATGTAATGAGTTTGATGCTGAAGAAGCAAACTTAGAAATTTCTGATAAAATACTTTTTCTGAAAGTTATTGAGGAAAAAGCTACGCTAATGGTGAATGCTGAAGAAAATGTTAAGCAGTTTCTTTTTTCTGAAAACATTGAAGATGATGTAATAGAGAAAGAGATCGATGAATCTGAAAGTTATATAGACCGTTGGCGGTTGTTACAGTTTAAGTTGAAACAACTTTCGCTTTCAGAAAGAGAAGACGTTATTTCGAATTGCAGTGTTTCTCAGCAAAATACATTATTACGTTACCCTAAAATACAGTTACCTACATTTAATGGAGATTTAAGAAACGGTTAGATTTTGGGGTCAATTTGAGAAAGTAGATAAAGACCATAATTTAGATCCGCATGATAAGTTCTCATACCTATCCCAATGTATGGAGAAGGGAAGTGTTGCCGAAGAACTAATTAAAAGTTTTCCACCCGGGGGAAACAGTTATGAGAAAGCTATAGAACAATTGAAATTACGTTTTGGCAGAGAAGAACTACTTATACAGGTGTATGTTAGGGATCTTCTATCATTAGTTCTCCAAAAGCAGAATATGCCGAGAAAATCTTTGAGAAATCTTTATGATTTATTAGAAACAAAGCTCCGTGCGCTTGAGATATTAGGAGTAACTAGGGATAAATATGCGTCGATGCTTTTCCCACTTGTTGAGTCTGCTCGACCTGAGGAAACGCTTCTAGCGTGGGAACGATATAGATCTACAAGTCGTAGATCACACGATGAGGAAGATCAAAATACAACTAAGATTACTAAAAAGACTGATCTCGATTCAATTCTTGATTTTCTTCAAGATGAAGTACAGGCAGAGGAACGTATAATTCTAGCCTCACAAAACTTTGGAGTTGAAACCAAGCATAATTTTAAATTGTTCAAGGAGAAGAGGGCTGGAAATAATAAACATAAATATGGGGGCCCTCGTCAAATAGCTAGTGCGGCTGATCTTTTAACCTCTTCGAAGGAACAGAGACAGTGCATATTTTGCCACAATTTACATAATTCCACTGACTGTTTGAAGGTACGAAAAATGGCGATGGAAGATAGAGAGAATCTCGTAGAGAAATCAGGGTGCTGTTTTCTGTGCTTAAAACCAGGTCATCAAGTTCGTAAATGTTACTCAAAGGTAACTTGTTTGAGTTGTGGAAAAAGACATCATATTTTACTCTGTCATAGCATAAAGCAGCAGGCATTCTCGCCTACCGGAAAAGAAACTGCAGAATTAGATAATGTTCCGAATGAGGATCAAGCACTTGCGAATGTGTCCCAAAGCCCAAGTGTTATGTTATTAACGTTAACGGTTTTAATCAGAGGTGATGGGAGAAAACGGAAAGCAAGAGCCATCATAGACTCTGCTTCACAGCGCTCTTACATTTTAAAAAATACTGCTAAAGAAATGAAATATAAAAGGGAAAGCTGGGAATATCTTCAACATTCTCTGTTCGGTGGAGAAAATACAGGAGTGTGCAAGCATGATGTGTTTACTTTATATTTGACAAGTTGCGATGGGTCGTATAACTGTCATTTCAAAGTATTGAGTCAACCTGTTATCTGTGAAAGCGTTCCACCGACAATGCCTGCGATTCATTTAAAAGAGCTTACGGACTGTAGTATTCATGTGAGCGATGGTTATAAAGGTCCTATTGAAATTTTAATAGGAGCCGATGTAGCTGGAAAAATCCTTACCGGTGGTTACAAATCCTTACCTTGTGGTTTAACAGCAATGGAAACACGTTTAGGGTGGACCATTATGGGACGTATACCACAGATTTCTTCAGAGGAAAATGAAATCTCAGTAGCTAATTCTATGCTTTCTACTACTAGAACAATAACAGAATTGTGGACTCTTGACACTCTCAGCATAACCGATCCATCTGAGAAGAAAACTAAAGAAGACCTTCAGGAATCCGCCAGAGAGCATTTTATTAACACAGTTCAGGTCGACAAAGAAAATCGTTTTGTGGTACATTTACCCTGGCTTGCCGATCACCCTCCACTGCCTGATAATTTTAACTTGGCTTTAAAGAGACTGGACGGTACTGCACGAAAGTTAAAAGAAGAAAATTTGTATGACGATTATAATAGAATATTTGAAGAATGGGCAAGAGAAGGAATAATTGAAGAAGTTCCTAAGCATGAGATTCAATTGCCATCTCATTATTTACCACACAGACATGTCGTGAAAGAAAATAGCACAACCAGAATCAGACCTGTGTTTGATGCTTCGGCGAAGCTGAGAGGTTCCCCAAGCTTTAATGACTGCCTGGAGAAAGGAACAAATCTTGTTGAGTTAATTCCTACTATATTAACACGTTTTCGGATGAACAAGTTTGGAGTTACGGCAGACATCCGTAAAGCATTTTTACAAATTCGCCTACAAGAAAACGACAAAGATTATTTAAGATTTCTTTGGTATAATGAAAACAATGAACTGAAATACTTAAGACACTGTCGTGTCGTCTTTGGAATTTCTAGTAGTCCCTTCTTACTTAATTCTGTCATTCAATATCATCTAGAAACGATTTTGGAGGAAGCACAACTTGGGAACTCAAAATATCCTGTGGATATGGTTCAGAAATTTAAAAACAGTTCTTATGTGGACAATTGTTTAACTAGTGTAAAAACTGAGACAGAATTGCATTTCATTCAAGTAGCTACAGATATTATATCAGAAAGGAAATTTGACCTTAGAGGGTGGGAGCACAATTGTTCCCATTCCTCAACAGAAGAGGTTTCTTGTGTAAAAAATAAAATTGTCCCGGTATTAGGCCTGCAATGGTTTTTAAACTCAGATACTCTTTCCGTAAATGAAGAAGTGTTGAAAGAAAAGAGGAAAGAAATAGTATCATCTATGGTGAACCTTCAAAATATAGACAATTCCTTCATCTATAAGTTTTCGAGCTATAGCAAAACTATAAGAATTATTGCCTGGCTACTTCGATTCATTAATAATTGTCGTATTCCGAGAAATACTATAAAATATGGTAGCCTTGATTCCGAAGAAATTTCTGTAGCTGAGTATGGAGTTATCAGAATAATACAGAAAGAAAGCTTCGTTAATGAACAAGATGAAAAGTTAAAAACTCTGGGAGCCTTCAAAGATATCATCCGATTGAAAACAAAACTTTTATATCGACCCGATAGTGAAGATTTTAAGATGCCTGCAATTTTACCATCCAAACATGAAGTTGTAAAGCGTATAGTGATACACTATCATGTAAAAAATGCTCATGCTGGGACTCAAATGCTGCTTAACATTTTAAGAGAGCGATTCTGCATGGTAGAAAGACAGTGAGATCTATCCTATCCAAATGTATTCATTCTGCAAAGAAGCTTGATGCTCTCACTGCATCTCTTCCAGAGGACCGTATACGAGAGGCTGCTGTATTTGAGATCTGTGGTGTTGACCTGGCGGGACCACTGTTTCTCAGAGATAATAACAAATCTTGGGTTTGTCTATTCACATGCGCTGTCTATAGGGCAGTACACATTGAATTAGTGGCTTCTTTATCTACGCAATCCTTCTTAATGGCTTTGCGCAGGTTCATAGCCCGTAGAGGAAGATGCAGCACTATCTATTGTGACAATGGCTCCAATTTTGTGGGTGCTTCAAATTTGCTAGGTGCACTGGATTGGAACCTTATTGTGAGTGACACTGCTTTTCATCCTATTAAGTGGAAATTCAACCCACCGACTGCCTCTTGGTGGGGTGGATGGTGGGAGAGACTGATCGGTATTCTTAAAAGGTTATTGAGAAGAGTACTGGGCCGATCTTCTTTAACTTATGAACAGATGACGACGGTGCTATGTGATTGCGAATCCATAATTAATTCACGACCGATAACGTATGTCGCGGATAATGACGCAGAACTGGTTCCATTGACTCCTTCAATGTTCCTGCAAGATATCAAAATGAGTGGTGTTCCTGACTGTGATAGAATTGATCACCAGAGTCTTAACCAACGTGTTAAGTATCGACAAAATTTACAAAAGGCCTTAAGAAATAGATTTCGATCGGAATACTTGGGAGCTCTGCTTCAGAGACCAGAACGTAAAAGGGCTGCCGAAGTAGTAGTTGGTGACGTTGTCTTGATTGGAAGCGACAACACGAAACGTATCAGTTGGCCACTTGGGAAAATAATCGAGGTAATCCCAGGGAAAGATGGTGTTACGAGACTTGTGAGACTAAAAACTGCAAGAGGTGAGTTGCTTCGCCTCTATCCTTTAGAAGTGTCAGCAGCAGAGTCAGTTCTAGTTAGAGAAAAATTGCCAAGTACGAAATTAAGTGAGCAACCAACAGTCAGTCAATCAGTTGACTGCAATGTTGAATCTTCTGAGGAGGTAAGAAAAACTAGAAGTGGCCGTATCATTAAAATGCCTCATAAACTGGACTTGTGAACTGTTTATATAATTTTGTTATTGTAATTATAACTAGTTGTAAGTTAAATTTTAAGATAAAAGTTAACTTAGGTGGGAGAATGTCGGATTGATACTCTACCTGATTATTATCTTTGTTTTGATATATTTAGTAAGTTGCGAATGGCAACAGTCTAGTTTTAGTTTGTGTTTTATGTACGCAGAGAAATGGCTTCTGAGTTCCTTTGTCGTATTTTTAGAGAGAAATAATACGTATTATTTACGCCATAAATGCTTCTGAGTGTTATTTTGTGATCTAAAGCAAAGAGTGTACATATTAGAGCTGTAAATAAACTGTTTTGTGTTATAAGGTGTTTTTATGGAACAATTGAGTACACCAACTATAATCTGAATACTTCTGATTCCGAAATTCAAAACGGAACAAATGACAAGATAACTTGTCTTCAAGATTATTTCCGATTGTCTTATGATGACGAGATCAAGATCTGATCAGTTTTTTCTAATGACGAGATATCTCGTCCAGAAGACCTGCCTTTGCTAACACCATGATATCGGACACAACGCCTCACCTGGACTCATGAATTCGGTAATTGGACACTGGAGGACTGGAAACATGTGACATGGTCCGATAATTCAATCATATCAGTTAAGGGCTGATGGTGTGGCTCAGACTCCGTGAGGCCATGGATTGAAAACATCAGCAGGGCATATTGAAAGCTGATGGTGGGGTCTCTTTACTATTTTGGTTAAGTTTCCCTGGTCCTTGTCAACACGTTATTAATCAGTAATCGCTTAATTTTTCAGCTGAGTGACCATCTGCATCCCTTAGTGGACTTCATGTATTCCAACATCGATGAGATCTTCAAGGGAGGGGCAAAGAAAGCACTATGTCACTTAATGACATAGTTCCCCATTCATTGGTGGTTCCATACTTCTGTGGGGTGTCTTTACTGTATCGATTTGGGTTCTCTGGTCCTTGTCAACACGTCAGTAATCGCTTTGATGCTCTACTGAGTCCTTCGTGCACTGCATCAGTAATCGCTTTGATGACCATCTGCAGTTCTTTGTGAACTCCATGTATTCCAACAATGACGAAGTTTACCAGGGTGCAAAGCACAATGTCACTGGGCTCAAGCTGTTCAGAATTGGTTCGATGAGCTCCGATGTATGGTGTAGCCACCACGTTCGCCCGACATGAACACAATAGAGCATCTACTGTAGTGGTTGAAAGGTCCAATCTCATATCCAAGATCCTGCACCTTCTAATACCAGGGAACTGTGGTTATTTATTCAGGCGGCATGGCTCAACATCTCTCCAGAAGCCTTCCGGCCACAGGAATCGATGCCACGTTGAGTAACTGCACTTCGCAGAGTTAGAGGAAGTCCTACGTTATTATGTAGCTATCCCATGACTTTTGGCACTTCAGTGCATAAAGATGGAGCAAAACCATCAAAACTTTATTTCATTTTCCTCATTGCTTTTAAATGTTACAATTATCTTCCAGATGTGGACGAAACGGGACTTGGATTTGAAAAGGAAGATGGGAGCATGGCAGATGAAGACAGCGAAGACGAAAATAAATCAGAAATAGCAGAAGACGCAGCAAACCTAGCAAGAAAATCAACGGTAATATATTCAGTTGTCATCAGCCCTACGACATTTTCAATCACAGGCGGAAAATAAAGTTCTCATTATAAGTAATTCTTAAATAATTGAGGAAAGCTTAGAAATTTCCTCAATCAGTTTCAGTTTTCGTATGTAATGAAACTATACATTTAAAACACAATAGAACTACTACAGAGTGTCCTAAAAGTTCCCGTACTCCAACTTAAAAAAAAATCATTTGCCCGTGTTTTTTTTAATTATTGAATTTTATCGTCTGCTTATAATTTTATGGATTCTTTAATTTTTATCGTTTGGTTTTCTTCTCGCTCAAGTTGTGCGATAATAAAGTTCCATGTCATATTTTGTTCTTCATTGCAAAGTGAGTTTATCAAGCATTCAGAGAATTACGCTGCTTGAGGCTTATTTTGAATGTAAATCATATGAAAGATGTAAAGAATTTTGGCTACATCAATATCCAGATGATGCAATACCGAGTAAAGATACGCTATATCAACTCGTTCGGAGATTTAGTGAGACAGGTTCGGTGGAAGACAAACACAGGAGTGGAAGACCGAAAGTCGTTACACCAGACTTTGTGCAAGAAACTCAACGAAGGATATCGTAATATCCTCATCAATCCGTGAGACGTTTGTCGCAACAGATGGGCACATCACGTGGATCGACACATAAGGCTTTAAGAGCTTTGCATTTTCGCGCTTATCTTGTAAAAATATTACAGGAGCCAAAGCCACCGGTCAATGAGAAGCCTCCGATGAGGTATGGTTTCATTTAAGCGGTTATGTGAACGCGCAAAACTCCCGCATTTGGGCGACGACAAATCCCCATTCATTAATGCAAAAACCTTTACATTCTCAAAAAATTGGCGTTTGGTGTGCCGTGTCAGGCAAAAGGATTGTTGGGCCTCTGTTTTTCGAGTCAACTGTTGATGGCACTGTATACAGATATCTTATCCAACAATTTGTTGCATTATTAGAAGTGAATGAACGAGATTCTTGGTTCCAACAAGACGGTGCAACCTGCCATACAAGTTATGAAACCATGGGCATGCTTCAAGATTTTTTTGTCGATCGACTCATCTCAAGAAATCTTTGGCCACCTCGTTCCCCTGATCTGAGCATCCCTGACTTTTTTTCTGTGGGATATTTAAAGAACAAATTTATGAAGATAATCTCAAAACAATAGATGATCTGAAAATTGCCATTACTCAAAGGATACAAAAAGTCACTCCCAGCATCTTGAAACGCGTTTCTAAAAATATGCGCAAACGACTTCAGCTTTGCCTCCAAGAAAGGGGTGGACATTTTGAACATTTATTATAAATATGAGTTTAATTTTTTTTCCTACGTTATGCTAAGAGTGCTTTTCACCATTAGCATAAAAACAATTATTTAAAGTTTGTTGTTTTTGTGTAATAAATTCACGAATCGTCAGTACGGGAACTTTTAGGACACTCTGTAGATAGGTGTGGACTGATGCTTATCGTGACACTATTGAATAGTGAACTTTTGAGAAATTTGTGAGAGTTCGATTTCTGTAAAAATGCATTACTTTTTTATAAAAATAGATCCAATATTTTCCTTACTTCGAAACATTTTTTCAAGTCCAGGTGACAGTATTCTATCGAAGTTAGAATTCGTACAAGATCTGAATTTAACTATGTGTGTTTCGGTGCATTAAAGTTCATTGATTTTGTGAAATATTCCATAAGTTTTAGCATAATTTTGTAATAAATATAATTCGTGTAAACCTATATAAATCACTAGCCAGTTTCAGAGTTATTTGCCAAAATCTGAGTGGATTGGATTTGGAGTTTTATGGCCCAAGGTCTTAAAACGGACAAGCTGCCCCAAACAAAAATTAGGTCAAAATTCAGATTGGGTAATTGTTTTCAATGAAATAAAGGTTAGTTGAATGAAAATTACTAGAATTATGCATAGTCTAGTGTGAACTGAGGTCCATGGGGAGGTACCAAACATAGTGACGGAAGTGAGTAAAATCTTGAAGCATAATCGTATGCAAATATGCATTTAAATTTTAGAATAAAACCTTCGATTCATGAAATGTTCTTATATCCATAGAGGAAATATAAAAGTGAGCAATGATAACACTTTTATGTGCCCAGGATCATACACCAAAACTAGTACTAACGGGACCCTTAGACTACTTTCGTCAGCTGGGTGGAACCGAGCATCCGTCATCTGATTAGTCCGTCTGTCCCGGGATGCGAGAAGACGTCCATCCATTGATTCATCATCTGATTCGTCCTGTGCGACATACTAGTAAACTGGTGATTGCATCACTTTTGTCGCCACTACAGAAATGCGCATTCAAACACCCGTCCTATATCGCCAAACGGAGCGATAAGATGCTAAATCGTCCAACCAAGTCCATTTGTCACAGAGCAGTCACGTGACTACTAGTCGACATGTTGGTCACACTTTTTGAAGCTTCTCTCAATAGCAATGCTCTGTCTACTTACATCTTACTTTTGTGTTTAAATCTGTTTCAGACATCTCTGATGCTGATCGTAAAGAAAGTTAGACTCAGCATGTGTTTAAACATCTCCAGTCACGTACCATCTCGGAGTTACGTGTATTTCCTTCGCCGAAAAGTAGAACCTCTGCCACCTGTGGACAGCTTTGAAGAAGCTATGAAAGTAATGCAAGGTCATTTTGAGTTGGGTTACTTCAACCATCACCCAGTCATTTGCATTGATAAAATGATTACTTCTGTAAGTGTTTACTCTCTTTTATTGTAACTCAGGGATGTACAGGCAAAGGACCTCATAGATTCACTGCGAGTTATGAGAGGGCCGCCCAAATGACCATGGAAGTTATCTATTATATATTATTTATCTTATTTATGTGGATCATATTTTAAAGATCCGCATTCCACTTGCCACTCCCTGTGTGAATACTGGAAATGAAGAAGCGCCGCCAAGTCTAGACGAACTATCTTAGGACGATTTTCCCAGAGAGAGTCCAGAGACAGTTGCAGAACGATGACGCGAGAAGACGATGGCGTACGGCCATGTCTAACGATACTCGATGAAGTGAATTTGTTAACTGTTCTTAAATCTGTAAATATTTCCCCTTTATTTGTAAATAAACTCTTTAATTGTTAATTATGTCGTTTTTATCCCTTTTGCTAAAATAGAGACTCATCTTAAAGTGGTTAGAGTATCCTACATTTATATTTATTATTTATATTGTTTATATTTTATATTGTTACAAAAAGAAAAAGATATTAAAAATTAAATAAAGAATTTAATTTGATGCTAGACATTACATTGACTTAACAATTGTTTTAATCTTTGGTTCGATTTTGGTACTAACCAAGCGAGAAAAATTGATTCTAAATTTTCATTAGTCAAGCTGTTCTAGTTTTTCGCTTCGTTAATATTCATGGCTGAAAAAGTTTGTTCACAGATATATGTTGACCCAAAGAGACTTGCGCATTTTAATGCATTATCTAGCAACGAATCGAAATTACCTATCGTGTGACTTGTTAAAGTTAAAATAACACATGGTGAGGCTGGCCGCCCGCAATTCAACAGAGGGCTACATACGAGGCCCGCGGTCTGTATAACCCTGTTGTAAATTAACCGTTCTTCCATTTACACTCATTTTTGGAGAAGTCGATGCATTTAAATAAATTTCAATCACTCAAAAGTAAAACAGAATGCTAAAACTAAAATTCAAATTTGAGAGTAAAATGTATTCTAATCAGAAGCTACTGTTTTTATATTATGGTAATACTGATTTTGATTGAGTTTATGTTTTCAGTTATACATGCCACTGTTTGCAGATGAAACATTTAACCCCCACTTGTCTACAGAAAATTATCCTATTGGTGAAGAACAGGTAACACATGATTTCGTTGCAGGTAACAAAGTTGTTTCATTGTTATTGTCTGTGAAAGCTAAATGTTTCTGTGAGTTGACGTTCAGAACTGAAGTTGATATAAGAAATTTAGAGTAAACAAAAGGTAATAGAAAGTAGAAACAGTGAAATTATATTTGCAATTATATTAGGGTTATCTGGTTACCGTCGGGTGAAACAGGGGTTAACGTTTTATTACCAAGTGCTTCAACATAATGTTAATATAAGAATGAGGAATACGTACTGTTGTTATTGAAAATTATATTGTGATTTATAGTGTAAAAGTATGAAAGCATGAATGAAATCTATATTTCAAAGAAAACATATTTGAATAATAAATCGGTGTATTCTACTATAAACTACTGCATTTCAACCCTGCATATTGCATCCTTTTTTAAAAGACAAAAGTAATTTGTAGATGCAATTCCAGAAAAGTATCAGTGATTAAATAAATGAAACTTCATAATATAACAACATGATTTAAAAAAATTTCTTTAAATGATAGGTAATAGAATAGTTACACTAAAAATGCACGTTGAGCTACGTAAAATTAAATTCGAGTCTTCTGTAAAAGATGTAGGCTAAGATGTAACAAGTGCGAACCCAAATCTTCAAAGTTCAAATTGAAACAATTACTGCTCTGTCCCAGTAACTTTTAAAACTTTCATATTTTTACTACACGCTTGACTAGTATGACTGCACTCTTTCATGTGTTTGAGAACTTACCATAAATAAAATTAAAAAAAAACACTTTCTAATGCTATTTCATGGCGGAGGCACTTGCCCGACATTATGGGGCAAGTGCATACCATGTATTGTTTTCTTGTTTGCAATGTGAGTGGGGCCAGTTCATATAATTTCATTCCTGCCAAGTTTGGAGTTTCCAAGTTTGGAGAGTGGGTTGCCAGCTCAGGTGTGACCTCTTCATCTGACCATGGTTCGAAATTACGAGGTGTTGTCCTCGAATCTTTCCTTTTGGGATTGATCCCGGACCGTCGCCAATAGCCCGTCGTGTTGCTCCAGTGCGACGTTAATTAAAATACCTACCGACCCTGCCGAAATTTGAAGCGCTCTAGAAGTGAAACTAATCTAACGGAATCCTTCAAGCATTTCCAGCAGGCAGCAGCCCCTACTTTAATCACATACGTTTTATATTCATTGGACGCTCTTAAGCCGTGGTCAAATAGGAAGGACGAGGCACAAAGCGACACGCGCAGACCCTTCAGAGCATTTTCACCGTTTCTGAAGTATGTATTTTATGTGACTAGACAAGTTTTCAGCACTGATCATTTCGACGAATGCACATCACTTAAGAAATCTGGAGAGCTCGTGAGATAATGGCGTAATTGACAAATGCTCGGCATTTGCCAACAGGTGGGTTGTTGAATTGACGTCGCACTGGATAAACACAACGGGCTATTACTACAAGTTATGGTTTTAAATTAAAGTAAGGAAAGAGAAATCTAAATAGCTTAGACAGCATGTAATGTCATTACATATAATCATAAATTTATTATTTTTATCCACTTTTCAATAGCTAGCTTTGCTGCTCTCCGATATGAACAAGGGAATGAAGGAATTTACAGATTCAACAAAGCACATCATATCTCAAACAGAAAAACCATTCATGTTCACTTTACTGGAAATTCCAGCTGGAAGCAGCGTCGAGGAACTGGCACAGGAAGGTGAATTCATCAGTGATGCGCAAGAGATAGTGAAGGAATGGAGTTCTGTGGTATCGGATCTGTACATTGATGTCTCTCAAAGGGTATCGATTATGTAGCTTGCTTTAAGACGTTCCTTGCATTGCT
Source organism: Meta bourneti (assembly GCA_933210815.1). NCBI lineage: Eukaryota > Metazoa > Arthropoda > Arachnida > Araneae > Tetragnathidae > Meta > Meta bourneti. The sequence continues at coordinate 90,058,701 of OW119929.1, forward strand.
CTTATACTTAAATCCATCTAAATTAATTTTCCTGTGTTTTAAAATAAATGGAGGATGAGTTTTAAAACGAAAACTATATTTTCAAGCCAAAAAGATTAACTGCGTACTGACATTAAAAACATGATACTGGTTTATGCAGTGCTTACAAAAGTAATTCATTTTTAAAATTTAGTATGATTTGTCACTCTACGGTCAATTTTTACTCCGCCAGGGGTATTTAGAGTGGGACCTACGGTTAAAAGTGAATTCCGAACCATTACGAACATCCATACCTAGACCGGAATTCGAACCCAGAACCTGCTGAACCGACTGTCAGAAATTAATGAAAAAACAAACAGCCCATTAACCCTCCAAGCAGTTTCGAAGAGATATCTCGTCCATCAAGATCTGACCAATTTTGACATTGACGAGATATCTCGTCATTAAGAAATCGATTGTTTGATGATGATACCAAGATCTGGTCAGTTTTACTAATGACGAGATACCTCTCCGAGACAACCACCAGGAGGGTTAAAAGGAAGACTTCAGAAAGTTTCATGACGTAGAGGCAAAGCAAAGCATTTTTCTATTACTTCTATGGCTGACCCTCCGGTAACTAAGTACTTTGAAAGTTGCTGAGTTGAAAGAAGTCACCAAGTTTCTCAGTAAATATGAAACAAACATTTTATGACACAAAATTCCTTCTAAAGCTGCTATCGAGCGGGTATTTACGAAAAACTGAGTACTTTAAACAAGTTATGGCAAGATTCTTACATTCCTACTTTCAGAGACACATCTTTCAGATAAAATACAAGGAAGTTATGTTACTTAATCAATCGACCCGTCGAGAAGCAATTCTCGTTTCACATACGAAATACTTTTGTCTTGTTCACCCTCCTGGTGGTTGTCTTGACAAAGTATCTTGTGTTTACTGACCAGTGTTTAATGACGAGATATCTTGTCATTAGAAAAAAATGACCATATTGGATCTTGTCATCATCAAAAAATCGGCAAGATCTTGATAACGATGTATCTCGTCATTAGCAAAATTGATCAGATCTCGATGGACGAGATACCTCGTCGAAACCACTTGGATGGTTAAATAAATTGTGCTTTAAGAAAATAAAGTACGCAGAAAGTAAGACTTTTACGAAAGTTGGAGTGAGCGCAAAAATTTTTGTGTAAGAAAAGGGGTGAGAGTTAATAACGTTTGGAAATCAATGGATTATATAATAGAGTAATAGCCACATCCGTACTGAATCACCTTGTTATGCTAAACTATGCCACTCTATGCCAAAAAAATCAGAACAGTTAACTGAGAATGGCTATCTATCATCATCTGAGTCTGAAGTCGAGCCGTGCCCGAGAGTCGTGGCCAGGCATGGAATGGTCACACCATTCCATGCCTGTCCACGACTATAACTTATGTTTAATGATGAATCCTGTTTCTGCCACAGTACCTCCTAGTGAAATAGGGCGAGAAGTCATCGCTTACCACACTGGTCTCCTCTAGTAGTGTTACGAGGTTGACAGCACAGTGATACGTTCAGCAGACCTTTTAATCTGTTGTGTTCCGTTCATGTCTGATGTCCAAGCGACTATTTACCAGCACGTTTAACGTCCGGCAACACACTGCTCGCCTCTCCCAGGAGTGCATTCATGGTGAGAAACCCTTCCCTGGCCAGCGAGATGCACAGATGTCTCCCACTAAGCATGTCTGGGATGTACATCGGAATATAAGGGATCTGAGCATCAGCTATATGCCACATGATAGCATAGAGGTTTTGTTTGACTGCATGCCACACCATATATTGGCATGTATCGCCAACTGAGGGGGCTTTACAAGTTTCTAATTTATGACCTTTCAGATGTGACTCTCCAATAACAGTCCTCTAGATTTGATATTGTGATAATTTTTTTTATCTCTTTATGTTCATCACACATGCTGAGTTTTATTCCGATCAAACAGTGGCTTCGGATGTTTGAATTTTTTTTTGTCCAGGGTATATTACAGAAAATACACTCTGGGCAAAAAATAACATCAAGGGATGGATGTTTTCAAAAAAATCATTTATGTTATAGAGCAATTTAATTGTTAATGGAGTTAATTCAATTTACTTGTATTTCTCTGCCTGTTAGAGTCCTCCAGAGACAGGCCTGCTTCAGGAGACCGATTTCTGGAAAGAACAGAAACTGAAACTCAGCATCTGCTACGATCAACTCAGCCACCGCACGATTCAACAGGTCATTCAAATTTTATCGCTCGCCGACAGCGATATACGAGAATTTCAGACAATTGTTAAAAAGACAGAGGAAGAATTGGAGAAAGTGTCAAGCAACGTCAATTACCTGCTACTAATGGAGCGCAATCTAAAAGTAAGGGATAGCTTTGAAATGCAGTATATAATCTTGATTATCCGAGGTAATGTGGACCGAGACCACCTTGGATACTATGGATGTAGTAATACAAAACAGCCTATACGAAATGCAGAACAAATTTACTGTACTACTACTGTAATGAAATATTCATAAAGTAAGGATAATCTATACTTGGACTTGTGTCAAAGTATGCTTTTGTTGTGATAATTTTACAATAGTTATCTGGACATGAGTTACGTATCTTTTAAACTGTCTTGAAAAATGCCTTTAACGGTCTTCTGTTTCGCGGCACTTTTACACTCGTAAACTGCATCATTTCATCTTTCACATCGATGCCTTTTAAACTAGATTTTATTTTTTCATGTTAATGACGAGATGGTTTTCGATGGATTGACTTTCTTCATACTTTTGGAGTGCTTATTCTGCTTTCGTGTTTGATGTTTTATCGTGCCTTTCATGTTGGTCTGGTTGTCAATGTGATGTTTAAATCTATTTTTATTTAATTTTATTTTGTTTTGTGTTTAGCGTAGCTCATCCATTTTAGGATCTTGTGTCATAAAACCCAAACCAACCGCCAGATCAGTCAAAGACACAGTGCGGAATGATGGAAGCTGTAACCCTCCAAGTTGTTTTGACGAGGTATCTCGTCAATAAAGATCTGATCAATTTTGCTTAGGACGAGATATCTCGTCATCAGGATTTGACCGATTTTTTTTTATCACGAGATCAAGATCTGGTCAGTTTTTTTTTTCTAAGGACGAGATATCTCATCCATCAAGATCTGGTCAGTTTTGCTAATGTTGAGATGCCTAATATAGACAATCACCAGGAGGGTTAAAGCTTAAAAAACCTCGGTATCAAATACAGCTCGGATAACAGACACTCGATTAATCGGAGCTCGGATGATCAAGGTTCTACTGTATTGAATAATACTGCTCTATTAATTAAGATACTCTCAAAACTATATTTTCCACCTATAGTTTATATAAACTAAGAAAATGCAATAAACATTTTCTTTTCATCTAGGAATTCCAGACAGGAGCAACACTTGAAGATTCCAAAAAGTCCCTATATGATATTTTTATGATCCTAAAGATCATATGGGTTCAGTCCAACTACTATAAAGACGGAACAAATATGTGTCGACTTCTAAAAGGCATCGCCATTTTGCTCAAAGAAAGGGTGAAACAGGATGCAAAGGTCGATTATCTATTCAGAAAACCTCTGCCTGAAGTAAATATAATTTACCTTCTGTGAAAATATACCTTTTCCAAAAATAAATTTATACTCAGATAAATTTCAACTGATATTAATTTCCGAATTCCATCTCATTGAAGGAAATTTTAAACACACAACCTTATGATTTTTGAACATTTTAGAGAATGTTCCATTAATTGAACTAATCTTACATCTTATATTATCTATGTGTCCTTACATAGGAAGTTATTACATATTCATCGAATATTATGCCGATGGCAACGAGTATAAATTTATCATAAATGGTAGTTAAATAGTAAGATAAAAGAAAAAGAAATAAAAAGAAAAAAATTATTTAGGCTAGCCTATGGTATGCTGCTCAAGATAAATGAGGCGAATAGTGTGATATTGGAGTCTTTCAGGGTTTCATATTGAAGTGTTTGATCGAAGTTTGTTGTGTATTGCTTTGTTGTAAAAGTTTGAGTTTTTTTTATAATATAGTTTTGAATGGTGTCTATGTTAAAGTCCTTGTGTATTTGTTTATTTCTCATGTAATATTTCCAATTTCTCGTAGAATTTTATTTTGGCAGATTTGAGCGATTTTTTATGGCTTTTGGTGTAATTGTTGCCCAAGCTGGACTATCATAAGACGCCTGATGATGGCAGTGTAGATGAGATTTTTTGTTTGTAAGATCTAGATTTGATTGTCTGTATATTAGGAGTTTTACTTTGTTTGTAATCCTACATATTTTACCTATACGTTGTGTGTTTTGTCCAGGACAATCTTTCATCAAGAATTATTCCTAAGTAATTTGCAGTTTTTGTTTTGGGTGTCATTATTAAAAAGGGTTAGGTTTTGAGTAATTTGTATCCTTGTTTTGTTTTTCGAATGATGAGAAGTTGGGATTTTTTGCATTTATGGCTAATTTCCAGTTTCGACACCACTTTTCAATGGTTCCTATTTTGCTTTGGAGTCTTTTAGCCGCATGGTTTTGGTTTTTTGATTTACTAATTATTGCAGTGTCGTCTGCGTAAAATGCTGTCACACTATTTTAGTCAATTGAATTAATCTGTAAAATTTTAGTTTTCATACTACTTCTTGTTCATGATTAATGTATTAAGTTACACATAAATTCAAAATATAAGACATATTATTGTATTACATTATAAACTAATGTGGTCATGTCAAATAAGTTCCATCTATGAATACAGTTTATTCCCAATATAAGCAACTTAGCACAATTTTTAACAAACGGCCAATGAATCGGAGTAAAATAAGGTTCCTAACTCTGTACCTTAGTGGAAGGACCAATGTCCAAATTCGCTTATTTTGAATTATGTCCACAAATCACTCTCTGACTGTCCTTGGCATTAGATCGCCCAACAACCACTGACATTTCTCCTACCATCCAACCAATGAAGATGCAAGCTTTCACAACAGATGCTCCTATTGGCTCAACAACCAAGTCCCCCTCGACTACAAAAAAAGCTCTGGAAAGTTGCGTTTTTACTTACATAATTAATACTAACTTTTATTTTCTCAACTGCAATAAATTGCTGATTTCCTTTAGTATAATACCACACACGGCAACTACTTTGTTCGCAAAAATTACTCTGCAATTCTCAACTAATTATCTCTTCAATCAATTTACTTCTGTTGTATTAAATCCATTTCCAATGTTTTTGTAAGTTTCCGGGCAATCCACTTCTGCATAAAGCCACTGACCAATATATTCTCACCAGAGGTTAAGGTCACTTCGTGGCCATGCACTCAGTGCTACGCACGCCCGATGAAGACAATGCCATTCAGTTCTTTAAAGTTCACAAGAGATTGAGAGCATTCTCCCACCAAAAGTCTACTCTCGTCCAAGGTAAAGAAAGTTATAACAGAAAAAGGGTCACTTCATGATGTATTGACATCATGGAAGTATCAAAACATTGGAAAGTAGTTTTTGCCCCTTATATTAAAATTTTTTAAAAATTAAAAGTACTAAATCAAGTGTTATCAAAAACTTGCAAAATGGACATTGACCCTTATTTTACCAAGGCACAGAAATTAAACCCAATTTTTATTTGAACCGCACACAAACCGCAACCAGCAAGTCAAAAAATGTTCATTTATAGAGAATTGTTTCGTTGCAACTAAGTAATAACGAAGGAAAAAACTTATTTTTCTCGAAGTTCAGAAAATAAATTTATACTAACCCTCCATCCAGATGTGATCAGTTTTGTTAATGACGAGATACCTCGTAGAGACAAAACTTCCCTATTACACCAAAGGAGAATGAAGATCCCTTGGATCAAACAAATTGTCCCTTGCCTGATGACAATTTGGAACAGGTTTTTGCACTAGAGGTTGTCCTTTATAGGGCGGTTTTCGATGAGAAGATCAACCATTAATGCACCGAAATTCTAACATGTCTAATTCTGGTCACATAACTAGATTAATCTGTTATATTCACTTATTCCTTATGTATAGATTACAATTCTCAATTATTTATCATTAAAAAATTATTTCAGATAAGCAGAGTCGTAAAGGATTCCATAGACATCTTGAAGTATTGGAAAGAATTATACTTAACGGAATGTGAAAAGGTGAAAAGGTATGGATGCTCCTATTGGTGGGGATTTGATATCCGGATATTTTTCGACGAAACTGACTACATAATATCCGTCTGCAGCGATTTGGAGAAAATATCACAGGTACATGGTGTCTAATTCAGTCTTGATTTATTTGTCACGAAATACCGCATCAAAATTTTTTTAAATTATTGATATAAATTTTAAATTAATAGAAAGAAACATTTGAGTCTTCCTTTGCTTTTAACATTGGTCGAATGCAGCGGCGTAGCAGGGGCTTAGTTTATGTGCGCCATGAGACGAAAAAGTTGAAAATCGCTGGGTGGTTGTCTAAAGAGAAGAATAGATTGCTTTTGCTTTCAATCGAATCGCGACATCCCCACCGAATTGGTAATTCCTGACTTTAAAATTAAACTACTGACGAAATGGAAGCTTTAATGTGTGTGACTTTTACCAAAACATTTTTAAATTCTAATAAGATCCAGATATTTATTTGGCGCAGAAATTGATTTTCGACTTTCGACTTGATTTCGTTTAGGAGCCCCTCCAAAACGAAATCCTGACTACACCATTGGATTGGTCGGTTGGGTTTTATGAGGCAAGGGAATATTTGGTCAAACAATCACAAGTACATACACACAATCTAGGCTTTTGGGTGGATGCAATATCAAACTACATTTCTGTTTCAGTGAAATATCTAATAGCTGTCTTGTACCATTTAGGCATTGCAAGAGCTTTATAATATTTTCAACACAAATTTAAGATTCTTCGTGGAAGATATTAAAGATTTAGACATACTGGAGAACAGAATATTTGGTATGACGGCACTAATACAGTATGTAAGTAAAACTATTTTGATCTATCTTGCTAGTATGTATGTATTTAAATGCCAGAGGTATATGCATACCTGCCAACCCCTAAGAAAAAAAACCCTGAAGGTTTACACTGAAGTGCCAGAAGTCATGGGATTCCTCTCTAATATCGTGAGGGGCCTCCTTTTGCTCGGCGAAGTGCAGTAACTCGATGTGGTATGGATTCAACTAGTCAGCAGAAGTCGCCAGGAGAGATGTTCAGCCTACTGTTTCGATAGCCGCCCATAAATGCGTGGTTGTGTGTGCTGGATCTTCTGCACGAGAATGACTCTTTCGATCATATCTCAGATATGCTCCACGGGGTTCATGTCTGGCGATCTAGATGGCCAAATCATATGCTGAAATTGTCCAGAATGCTCCTCGAACCGATCACGAAGAAAATGGGCCTGATGACACGGAGCATTATCATCCTGGAACATCCCATCGTTATTGGGGTAAATGAAGTCCATAAAAGGCTGCAAATGGTCACCAAGCAGCTGAACATATGACCGATTCAATTTGACCAGAGGACCCAATTCATGCCAGGTAAACACTCCCCACACCATTATGGAAGTACCACCAGATTGAACAATGCCTTGTTGACAAGTTGGATCCATAGCCTCATGGGGTTTGAGCCACAATCGAACACCATAAGCGCGTACCAACTTTAAACATGACTCATCGAACCACGATAACCTTCTTCCAGTCATCTAGGGCAGTGGTGCGCAATCTATTTTCATTTCCGGCCCCCAATTTTGTGTACTATTTTGTCGCGACCCCTGGATAGACAATTGACGTTTTTTTAATCATCAACATAGTTAAAGTTGAATTCTTTTGGGAATTTGCGCCTATGTTTGTGCCTTATTAGAGGACTGAATAAAACACATAATTTTATGAAGCAATGGTTTCATTTATGCATATGGGTATATATATATATATATATATATATATATTTTAATGGAAAATACTTCAAAGAACTTACAACATAAGAATTCAATGTGAGGTATGCGCTTGCAAAGAGCTCATAATTACTTCTATGTTCGGATCTGTATTGGAAATCGCAAGCCGTAAGTCATCCTCTGGATCCAATCGAGATCGATATTTTGTTTTTATGGCAACTCATTTTGAAAAGCCAGTTTCACATAAGTAGGTTGATGCAAACTGAATCAAATATTAATTGCCTTTTTCTTCAAATCGGCATATCCGTTTCCAATCTATAAACAAAATGTTTGGCAAGACAGAGACTTAAATTGAATGCGCAGTGTTTCGTCGCTTGAAACATCAATTAACTCTTCTTTTTCATTTAAAGATATATTGGATTTAAAAATATCAAACGAAAATGGATCACGTATCCAACCTAATTCATTATCTGGTAAGGTCATTTGTTTCAAAATATCTATTAATAATTTCAAATATTTTCTCTCCATTTGTTTTTCCTTCCAAATTTTTACAACATAAAAAAATCTTCTGATATGTCTTCTTCATAAACGTATCTCACATAAACAATTAATTGAGACAGTTTAGAAATGTCAGTAGTTTCGTCAAGTTGTAGAGCAAATACAGGAGAGTTTTGTAATCGACTTAACAGAACTGATTCTACACTGCTGGCCACCTAAATTGCAACACCAAGAAAGACAAGAGATATCACAACAAAATTTATTTTGTAGATAACATGTTGACCAAGTATCAAATGATTAAATTTATAGACTTCTGTGAAGTGTGGTTCCTGCCAAAATCAGTAGCCAGAGTAACCGCCATTGTTGGAGATCACCGCTGCCACACGCCTCGGCATTGATTCAAAGAGACTTTGGATGTGTTCTTGGGGTACAGCAGACCAAGCAGCTTCCACACGTTGCCAAAGTTGATCTGGTGTGGCAGCTGGGGATGTATTCTGGGTCAATCGTTGAGCAACCATGGACCACATGCTTTCTATCGGCGAAAGATCCGGAGAGCGAGCTGGCCAGGGAAGCAATTCAATCTGGCGATTGACGAAGAACCCTTGGACAATGCGTGCCACGTGTGGTCGCGCATTATCCTGTTGAAATATGGCTGTGGGCAAGCCCTGAAGGTAAGGAAGGACAACTGGCTCCAACACCTCGGAGATGTAGCGCTGGCTGTTTAAAGTACCGGCAATGCGTACTAGAGGAGTGCGAGAGTGATATCCAATACCGCCCCATACCATAATACTCGGTGCAGGACCAGTGTGGCGGTGCATAACGCAGCTGTTCAGCATCCTCTCTCCACGGTGTCTCCAGACTCGAATCCGACCATCGTGGTGTTGCAGACAGAAGCGTGACTCGTCAGTAAAGACAATTTCATTCCATTCTGTCGTCCACGTCCTTCTTTCATCGCACCATTGGCGGCGGAAACGTCTGTGGTTCTGCGTCAAGGGTAGACGAAGCAATGGACGTCTTGCGGACAGACCACTCTGATGTAAACGGCGTCGAATGGTACGCGCAGACACTGGATGATGCGGTACAGACTGAATGTGCTGTGCTATGGTTCGTGATGTGGCTGAGCGATCCGTCACTGCCATACGCACAATATGCCTGTCATCACGTGAAGTGGTGCACTGAGGTGGATGCGATCGAACACGTCGGTCCGTCGTACCCTCCTGCATCCAACGATCACATATCTGCATTACAGTTGTTTGGTTTCGTCCAACACGACTACCGATTTCCCTGAAAGATAATCCACAATCTCGGTAGGCCACTATCCTTCCTCTGTCGAACTCGGATACTTGATCAAAAGATGATCGCTGTTTTCTACGAGGCATAATTGATCGTTTTTTTTTTAAAAAACCACAAGAAAAACACAATTGCCGTACTTGAAATCGTCGAAATCTCCAAGCCTTAAATAGCGCTTTGAAGTGGCGCCACAGGCGCGCGTGATGTGCGTCTGCGCTGAAATTCTAATCATTTGCATATCTCACCTCCGCTAATGCATGTTGTAAATTTCATATTATTTGCATGCTTCCTTCAGGGTGTTGCATTTACGGTGGCCAGCAGTGTATATTACGTGAGATGGCGGAAATTCAGCGAGAAACGGTATCTCTTGATAATGGTGTAACGACGGCTAGGGAAACGGGCAATCTTGCCGGCGGATCGTGCGCCGAAGAGGGAAAACGACCACCACGGCAGTCGAGATAGGGGGTCTGACCATCTTGCCGGCGGATCGTGCCGAAAGGAAAAGACCACCCGAAAACATCTTTTTAACGATAGTACCACTCTCTAGGTAGCGAAAATCGTGGGTGACTTCGAAACAAAAGGCAGGCGCCTTTAGGTCGCTCTTTATGACATTTCGAGACAAAAAGGACGGAGATGAATTACGATGACCATTGCCGACAAGGTTTTACGGTCCCCTTTCAAGTCCGCCGAAGTCTGTCGTAAAAGTTAAGGGGAGAGGCCAACGTGAGAGAGCCATTCGGGAAGGTTCGAAAATGGTGAGATTTTCAACAGCCCACCAGCACCGACTGAGAGGTCGACCCGAAACGAAAAGGAGTCGAGAAGCACCCGATATATATAGAGTTCTTGAGAGGGGAATCAGACAGAAGAGAGAGAGGAGGATTGCAAGGAAAGACAGCAGAGAGAGAGGAGGTCAGCAGAGAGACCGTTTTGGAGATAGAAGTGAACACCCGTTCACTGTCCCGAAATATATATAATATATATATTTCGGGAGAGTTCATCCGAGCTGGTAAAGGGCGATTTATCCCGCCCCGGGATTCTATACTCGCCTGAGTATTTTATTGAGAAAGGCTCGCCCGTAGCCGTTAAGGAGACTCCTCCTAGTAACCTGTGTCGCTACTCGCCCGAGTAGTGGAGACTTCACCGAGATCTAAAGTTCACCAGAACTGATAAGGCTGATTTATCCCGACCTGTGATTCTATACTCACCTGAGTATTTTATTGAGAAAGGCTCGCCCGTAGCCGTTAAGGAGACTACTCCTAGAAACCTGTGTCGCTACTCGCCCGAGTAGTGGAGACTTCACCGAGATCTAAAGTTCACCAGAACTGATAAGGCTGATTTATCCCGACCTGTGATTCTATACTCACCTGAGTATTTTATTGAGAAAGGCTCGCCCGTAGCCGTTAAGGAGACTCCTCCTAGTAACCTGTGTCGCTACTCGCCCGAGTAGTGGAGAGTTCACCGAGATCTAAAGTTCACCAGAACTGATAAGGCTGATTTATCCCGACCTGTGATTCTATACTCGCCTGAGTATTTTATTGAGAAAGGCTCGCTCGTAGCCGTTAAGGAGACTCCTCCTTGTAACCTGTGTCGCTACTCGCCCGAGTAGTGGAGACTTCACCGAGATCTAAAGTTCACCAGAACTGATAAGGCTGATTTATCCCGACCTGTGATTCTATACTCGCCTGAGTATTTTATTGAGAAAGGCTCGCCCGTAGCCGTTAAGGAGACTCCTCCTTGTAACCTGTGTCGCTACTCGCCCGAGTAGTGGAGACTTCACCGAGATCTAAAGTTCACCAGAACTGATAAGGCTGATTTATCCCGACCTGTGATTCTATACTCACCTGAGTATTTTATTGAGAAAGGCTCGCCCGTAGCCGTTAAGGAGACTCCTCCTTGTAACCTGTGTCGCTACTCGCCCGAGTAGTGGAGACTTCACCGAGATCTAAAGTTCACCAGAACTGATAAGGCTGATTTATCCCGACCTGTGATTCTATACTCACCTGAGTATTTTATTGAGAAAGGCTCGCCCGTAGCCGTTAAGGAGACTACTCCTAGAAACCTGTGCGACTGCTCATCCGAGTAGTGGAGATTGATCTCATCCGAACTGGAAAAGACTGAGATATCCTGCCCTGGGACTCTATACTCATCGGAGTATTTTTATTGAGAAAAGGCTCGCCGTAGCCTGAATCAGACTCCTCCGAGCAATTTGGGAGAGGCTCGCCAGCAGCCATAAGAAGCGCCTCGATAGAACTTTGGACTTTCCAATGAACTAACATTAAACTCTTCATTCATTTTTCCGACTTTTGTACAAATTGTAAAATAAATTCATTAATCTAGAAACGGATACTTTTGAATGGTAACTAGTCTAAGCTACCCGTGAACCAAGACGTTACAATGGTATCGTTTTTAAATCGTTGCCATATTTTTCTCCATGCATAATTGATATCATTTTAATTGCTGAAGGAAGAATGAGTGATTCTCCAATTGTATGTGGTTTCAAATTTTTCCCTATTAAATATGAAACTTCTAAGGATGCCCGTAAAGCCTTCTCAGGAATTGTGTATTTTTTCAAAAATACATTTTGATTTTTCATACTTTCAGCTCGTTTTTTAAAAAATGTTTCAGATTTATTTGCTAATCCTTTATGTTTGGCTTCCACATGTCTTTTTAATTTAGCAGGTTTCATACTTTCATTTGCTAGTTTATCCCTGCAATTAACACACAACGCATGTTCTTTCCCATTAACAACGCAAATATGTAAATCCATATTTAATAAACTCTTCTTGATATTTTCTCAATTTTTTATTAGACAGCACATTTCGTTCGATATTTTTTGATGTAGAAACAGTGCCATTGGATTCATTCACAGTTTTTCTAAGTTCATTGGATGTTGGTCCATCATTCTCATTTGTAATGTCATTCTTTTCATTTTCTGGACGTTGGGTACCTATTTTTAGCCATTTATCCATCATGAGGGTATTAAAACTAAAACTAAATTATAAATATACAATATTTCATATCTGCGTTTGTTCAATCACGTGCGGCTACCACGTGGGAAGAAAATAAAGTACGTGATTACTCTGTATAAATCATGTTTATTTGTAGCTTAATCAGACGAGAATTAAAGAAAAGAAAACTTAATTATAAGAGAAACATCTCTTTATACCAATTGCACATACTCGCTACTTAAAATAAAAAATACAACGCTCAAGTAAAAATTTACACATGGTAATCGAGGCAAGTAAATAAATATCTCAACTGGTGTTACCAGTCGAGCACACATCTATATTGTACACAGAGGTTACAGTGAATCATAACACACAAATATTGGAGCTTACTTAAAAAAATACAAAACAAGTATAAAATTAATTATAGTGATTTAATATAATTATGTTTAACATTACTTGCTCCAAAGATGGGAAAATATATATTTAAAAATATTACAATTAGTGTTTATTTTTCAAAATTCATCTTACTGTGATCTTAAATTTGTACTCGCATTTAAACTGCAAATGCAGGGTTTGGTTAGTGATCAGCCATCTGTAATCCAAAAACAGAACTAACTGTTCCCTTACACGTTTTAAAACAGTAACTACCCTGGTAACGTTTCCAACGAAATATCAGTTGATGATAATTGATTTTCGAAAAAATCAAAAACGAAAAAGTAATACAAAATATTTAAAAAAGACAGTTTTTCTTTATAAACATTTTAATATCTATATTGATTTTTTAATTAATTGTTTATTATTGCCCTCCGAGCACGCTACTGAACTGTCCTATACTTAAAAAATAAGTTATGTACATACCCGATTGCAAATTTTACTTAAAATTAGCAAAAGCAGTATATAAACAGAATTACAGAATACACGTAAGACGCAGCAAAACCGAACTACTGAGGCAGACGGAAAGAATTGCATGGTCCTAGCTGTGATCACAGTATAAAGACTAAATAGCAGGGGTGCACACCTAGATTGAAAGAGCTGTAGTCAAGATGGCCACTGCTAAACGTCAGACCGACCCAAGTTGCATATGAATCCCACCGGAGAACAGGTAAAGGGCATCTCAAATTGACAATTATCTTTTATCACTATGTCTGTTCGCCTGCCGGTTGCCGAAGTATAGGTCCCATACTAATACAGGCAATTGTTTTCGTAAAAAAATGTAGTTCTTTTTTGATAAATAACATTATCTCATTTCACTCTTTTACTGGTACCTGATACTTGTTGAAGAAAAGCCTTATATTTTTTATTGTCGGATAAATTTCTTTGAATTTGGCGACCCACAAAAATTTTCAAGCGACCCCCAGAGGGGTCGCGACCCAAGGTTTGCGCACCACTGATCTAGGGTTCAATGCATGTGTTTGGGAGCCCAGGTACGGCACTGAAGCCGATGATGTGCTGAGTCAATCTTCTGCTGCCATATCCCATCAACGCCAGATTTCGCTGTATGGACCTCTCAGACACGCCTTTAGTGCGTCTTTCATTGAATGTGTCAGTCAGTTCACGCAGTGTCGTTCGTCTGTTAGCACGGGCGCTTCTGCTCAGACGTCGCTGGTCTCGATTATTTAGCAGACGTGGCAGGCCACTGAGCTGTCCCTTGCGAAAGGTAATTCCTTCCATGAGGTACTCTCGGTACACCCTTGACATTGTAGAGAGGAATCTTAAGTATCAACAACTTTCGAAATGCTATGCCCTATGCGTCGAGCTCGAACTATCATTCCACGTTCAAACTCGTTTAATTCTCGTCGTGTAGCCTTTATCACGTTATTAAGCGTTTTACAAGACACTCAACCAAATGTGCTGTCTGTTGGTCATCAGTGTTGTCCAACACACTGCAGTGATAGCCATCTGACTGAAGTTTACATGTTGACGTGCCAAAGACCATGACTTTTGGCACGTCAGTATATATAAAAAACCAATGCCGAAGTTCAAAACCCCAACACAAGTTATTATAGACCTTATTAACTATTGAAATTTTGTTTCACAATTTGTGTGGAATTTCTATTAACCAATAACCCGTTGTTTCTCCAGTGCGACGTTAATTCAACTACCTACTTCTATTTACCAATGTCGACTTGCCCAAAGCAAATTTTTTTGGCAACCCACGAACCTGATTTAAATATTTTTAATATTCAATCCATATTGCAATGTCACGACGTGGCACTAAATGCCCAATTTGGCGTCATTTCAAAATTTTCAATATTAAAATAAAAAATCCGGAAAATATTTTTCCCGCCTGGAAGACCGGGTTCTGTAAAATCAGTAAGATTTGGCAGGTATGAATATATACTTACTATCCTCTCTCTATAAGGTTAGATTTAAATAAATTCTAACTCTTTTCGAAGAGTAATGAAAGTCGTATCAATTTTTATTCCTCAGGCTGAATTCGACATCTTTGATCCGATATGCAAAGCTGAATGGGATCGGATAATGTATGTGTTCTTCAGAGACGTTAAATGCTACGAAGATGAAATGAAAACCTACATTGGTAAAATGTTCCAAACAAATCTCAGGTGGGAAGATGCATACATATTTTCGAAAAGTTTTGACAAGTACTCAGTTTCGCCATCCATAAAACAGTTCATTGTAAAGAGTCGAGTTGATATGCTGAAACAGTATGGAAGAGAGGTAAAATTCTGATTTACTAAATTTATATTACACACGTCCAAATGTTAAGGATAATTCTGAATGGATCTTGCATTTTATTTTCCAAGATCTGTTCTGTCGGATTTTACTTCGTTCAATGACTTCCAAGAGACATGGGAAGCTAGGTTTGCAATAATTTTTTTTCACATTTGAAAAATCAAATACATTGAACAAAATATTGAACAACTCTGTCCTAATGCAAACTTGGTTTTTATGATCACTTAGTTTCAGACTGCTACATATACTACTGATTTGTATGTAATCATTTCTAGGTCCTTTAAATATTATATGTCGTTATAGTAAATATTAGAGAATGTTGCTACCATAATTTTGAGCACTTCTCTGAACTTTTAAATCGAAATACTGCATTAAGTGTTTTTATAAGATCTCAAATAAAGGGGGGGGGCTAAAATCGGACTATTTTCCATATTTTACATGCAGTTTCAAGAGGGTGATTGGGCATATAATTTGTTCTTACAGCAAAGATATATTTTTAAAGTATAATAGTAATTGATGGGATACAAGAATGTGAATTCAAAGAAACTGGTCGAAACTTTTTAAACAATTTGGCTGTAAAAAATTATTTTAAGAGTTTATTTTTCTATTCTATCACCTTGTCGAACGATTTTCCGACTGCAGTTTTTAACTTTGTTGATCCTAAGTGTTAAAGATATAGTCTTACATATTTATCAATGATTTCCTTTTAATTATGTAGCATTTGCAATACCAAAGCATAACACAAGAGTGAAAAGCATACAATAAAACCATTTTTTCTCTAGATAGTCGAAACAGAAAACCAATTTTTGTCACTTGAGCGTGAGCCACCCCAATACGATGGAATTCCTCCAAGTACGTCAGCCATTCTGTGGGTACGAGATTTATTGTGCAAGATCTCGAGCCCAATGATTCAGATTTCTGAAAGTATCGATTTATCTGGAAAAGACAAGGAGGTAAAGCGACACAAGTGATTCTTTATTTCAACTAAAATCATTTGAATTCTACCTATAGCATAATTTCCCAAAGTGGTCTTTCTTTCTGTGTCAGTAAAACTTCATTGTGTGTGTATGTCTATTACTTGATATTGCATGTCTTGTGTCTGGCGCAGCATGGCCAAATATGGCCCTTGCGCCATAAAAACCCCCAAAATGGGCACTGAAGGAATCTTGGGGCATTGAAGAGCAAGAGTGGGAAATGTTAAAAAATCGACGCGTAAAAATGTTTAACCCTCCTGGTGGTTTATCTTCGCATTGAAAACAGCCCTGTAGTGTCCAGACCCTAGTGCAAAAACCTGTTCCAAACTGTCACCAGTTCTGGGCAAGGGACAATTTATTTTTCCTACTTTGATTTTCATTCAACCTTGTAGTAATCGGGCAGTTTTGTCTCGATGACATATCTTGTTCTCAGCAAAATTGATCAGATCCTGGACGAGATATCTCGTCGAAACACTTGGAGGGTTAAGCAAATACTTATCCAGTTGACCATACACACTCACTACAGAATTGCATTGTCATTTTGTCTTAAGAGAGCAACCGACTGTAAATAGATCTGGAGATATAAGGATGCTACTGATGAAAATAGAGCCGATGTAGACATATTGGTAAGCACACCAGGTTCATCCATCTCATTAGTGATTATTTTAAATTTTATTCATTTGATTGGTATTCATTTCCAATAATGGAGAGCAATCTAGTGTGTTGTGTGGCCAATTTATTATTTTGTTACTTCATTTCAATAAATAACTATAATTTCAATTTCAAGTTGTATTATTTCACAACTAGCTTTTTAATATTTTAAAATTACACATGGCTACATAAATATTTTGGTGAAATTCAAAAATTAGTCACAGCTATACTTGCAATTTGTTATTAGTTGAGGTAGAATTTTCCAGAGGGAGGCACCAAAACAAATTGTCTTTGAAAAGTTCGCGTTGAGCCAAATAAATTTCGGGTTGGTTGTTCTAAGTTTTTATGGCGCAAGGGCCATACTCGGCCAAGCTGCGGTAAACACAAGACGTCAAGTTAAGAAATGACAGGGGAAAATAGAGGCATTTGGGAAGAAAGCAAAAAAGATCGCTTAGGTACCTAGGGAACGCGACTCCCGCGTTTACAAAAGACAACAACCACCATGGGTAAAGAAAAAATCACGCGGGTTTGGGAAGCTCGCACACGCCTCAAAATAAAATTTGGTAAACTGTCTATAGCTTCTGTGATATTCAGCGAGTCATATAATTACTTATTTTGCTTTAAAATAAGATGTCTATTTTATAGGTACAGAAGCGTTTTAAAAGAACATGCCACCTGTTGAAAACTTACGAAAAAGAAAAATTCGAGGCTTGGAAAACAGTTGCAAGCGAAAATCTGAACAAATTTCTTCAGGCAAATGTGTTGAAGAAGTTTCAATCGAGTACTTCCAAATTCGTTGCTGCAAGTAGATACATTTTCTTTATAAATGAATCAATTGAAAATAAGGAGTTAAAAAATCTGTAATGAGAATTGTCGTCAAATATATTACCTCACTTTGTCAACATACTTTTTCAGCAAAACTGGAAGAAGCAGTGTCATACCAAGTGCACTTTCCAATATATTTAGAAGAGGTTTCAATAGAAGCTAAGCTCTTAGAAGAGATAGGATATGAAATTCCAGTGTTCATAAATAACATAATATTGCAAGTAATCATACATTTTTTACATATCTATACGTATTTATATGAAAAATGAATACACTAATCAGAGGCTTGATTTAATTTTGAAAAATGTTGAAAATACATATTTCATAAACTATTATAATATATAAAATAAAATATTCATGAATATTAATTTACTAAATAATACACTACTGTTTGTGAAAATTGCAACACTATGAAAGAATCATCAAAAATAAATGAAATTTATTCCACGTATTACTTATAGTAGTTTAAATAAATGATCAAATTTAGAGCAATAAAACAAAAATAATGCCAAAAATCAATATCTTGTGCAGCTGCCACGCGCAGCGATGAGAGCCTGTACACGTCGTGTATCATACAGATCAGACACGAATCATACAGATTCTGAATGTCATGCTGAGGAATGGCATTCCAGATGGCCTCTATCTGATGCCAAAGTTCAGCCGTACTCTCTGCCCGACGAGCGGTACGAGCGAGTCGCCGTCCGATATAATCCCAGACATGCTCAATGGGCGACATATCCGGGGAACGTGCAGGTCATGGAAGAAGCGGAACCTGTCGTGCACTGAAGGCTTGTACATTCCGAGCAAAATGTGGACGGGCATTGTCTTGCTGAAATACAGCTCCGGGAATGCGTGCAGGAGGGGTAGGACCTCGGGCTCCACAACTTCCCTGATGTAGCGCTCGCTGTTCAGGGTCCCCCCGGGAGAAGGCGTTTACCTCTCTAGCGTCTGACGAGTACGCGTCCATTGTTATAGTTCAGATTGTAGCGGAATTCATCTGAGAAGACGACTTGTTGCCAAGCCATTGGCTGTGTTAGTGAGTTCATTGTAGCTGGAGGCGTCGGTGGTTCAGCGTCAAGGGAATCCTGCGCAGGGGAATCCTTGCACGTAGCCCATGGCGCAGCAGACGTCGACGAGCCGTGGGGGCAGACAATGACACACCTGTAGACGTGCTTTAATGTTGGACCAACGCACGAGAGGACGCTGTACGGTCCGTCACCGCCATGCGGATGAGGTGTCTGTCGTCCCGTGGTGACGTCATGGCCCACTGCCGGGGTTTCGACTTGTCCTCCGGTTCATCTCTTCCACACACGCATCACTGTTGTGGCATTACGCCCCCGTGCGAGTGGCAATTTCACGATACGAATGTCCACCTTCACGGAGGCCGATCATGCGGCCCCGTTAGTTGCTCGTATGGCACTCTGCGTTTTTGGCGAGGCATATTGACTTCTAATCAATCATTTACTAAAGTCAAACGACGATGCACACAATTTAACGCACCTTTAGTGCGTTTTATACACGGCTCACTTGGGAGTTTAGAGGGTGTTTCTGGGCTCACACATGAGTGGTAGCTTTGTAATTCTAATCATTTGTTTTTAACTGTTTTACTAACCTGTTTTGCATTTCCTGCAAGTTTCGTTTAATTTGCCATGATTCCTTCATGGTGTTGCAATTTTCACCAAACAGTAGTGTAATTTGGGTATTAGTTGTTCATGTTTAGTATCAGATGTATTTAATTTGTCCTTCAAATACTTATAATGCTTTGTTCTTTAATCACAATAATCATTTACAAATACTCCACAAAATAAAGTTTTTCAAAATAAATCAATGTTTTGTGGAAATTGTTTTGGTGTGTAAGGTTGCTAATAACAATAACTTTTCAGGAAATAACATTTTACAAGCACAGAAACGAAATCAAGCTGATTTTGGAGGATCTAAAATCAAGCCTATCAGATTTGACAATTGAAGAGGTTTGTTATTGCCCTTAAAAATTTTTTTGGTATAAGACTGAGTTTAAAAAAATTGACTCTTAAATTGCATGCTAGTCTGTCTTCCCGTTCTGTTAAAGTATAGAATTGAAAATTTTTTACAAAACATAATAAAATATTGCCTATTAGCTTTTAAAGGTATGCACTTTGAATTTAGGTTTCGTTTTCAAAGCTCATACGATTGTTTCCAGTGGTAGTTAGGAAATGCACTACATACAAAGCACTGAAAAATACAGCATAGCAACTTTTATCAAGTAAATATCCAACTTCAACGCCATGTTTTATATCAATTTCAAATTTTTTTTATTACAACACAAGGAAAATTCTTACTGTACCACTCTGCAAATCCAAATGGCAGTTTGGTACTTTCTTAGCAAGAATGTGAGATGGCACAAACAAGTTAATTACGCTAAAACATTTTGTTTTAATAAGAAAGTAAATTTTTTATTTAGATCTAAAAACGTGGCATGGTTTCATTAAATTCTGAAGAAATGTATATTTTTTCTTCATTTAAAAATACTTGTGTAACTTTTAAAGGCAATAATTTCACAATGCTTTAAAACTTTAATTTCCATTTAAGTTGCAGATTAAAGATTTGACATTGTAAATTGCATTTCAATCATTGTTGCATGATTTTTCAGATTTTGTGTTCTTTTGTGTGTATTTATTTTTTGATTTCCAGGTATCAATTATGGGGATTCCTATTGAAAATCTCTGCTCCGTTCTTGATCTTGGAGTGAATAATATACAGTGGGAAACAACTGATATATCTGAATTTTTGAAAAAATCAAAACAAGTTCGTAAATTATCTCATTTTGACTAACTATAAAGAAACATAAAATCAGACAGCAATAAATTCTTGTTATGAATCATGATAGCTATTTTTCGATCGGAATATCTTCAAAAGCTATGTACTGTTTCCAAGGTTTTTGAAATTTGTAATTTTTATTTTCTAAAAGGTGCATTTAGATATATAATTTCAATACATTAATTACACATATAAAGAATGAAAATTTGCACTTAGGATAACTTTCAAGAAATGTAATTTTTTCATAAGTAAATAAGAGATATTCAAGGGCGATATTTTTAATTTGAAAATATAACTCAGATAAACTTTATAAGTCAAAATAATAACATTTATTTTAATTTCTTTGTGACTAGTTTAAAAGTATCAATAAAAATTAATTCAAAATAATTTCGAAAAAGATATATTGAATTTTTGAAATTTCTAATTTTGCAGAGTCACATTGCACAATGTTGAAACAGAAAAAGCATTATAGAAGGAAATTGGCTAAAGCACTTTTAATACCTATGCAAAGATTATTTTCTTTAGCGTATACTATTATTCTTTGGGAGGAGGAGCCAATAATAAAAACGTAAAATTTAAAAAATCTGTTTTTTTCTGATTTAAATTACAACTATTACCTTTAATACAATTATTTTTCAATTTTTGCAGGCAGTAGATATATTTAGAGGACTGGTAACTCAAGTTAAAAATGTTGTTCGGGAAATAGACAAACAAATTGGATGTCTTTCAACATGTGATCTATTTCAGTTTACTAAAACAACAGAAAACAATATTCCAACGTGTGAGGTAAAATAACATCTTTTAATCATTAAATATTTTACAGTAAAATCATTTCTTAAATAAATATGTCAGTTTTCTTTGTTCTACAACTTAGGAACAGAGTATTTTTTAAGTATTGCATTACTGTTTAAATTAGAAAATATTGGTCAGTTAAATATTAAAATAAGTAAAAAAGACCATTGAATTTTGGAAATGTGTGTGCAGAGACTCAAAATGTAAATAGGCCTTCTAACTGAACTAAAAAAAAGCAAGAAAAATTCGCAATTACAATTTAAAAGCTATTTCCTAATTTCTTGTCAGTTAGCAAACTGACAGATACAGTATTGAGATATAAATAAGTCTTGTGCATATGTTGAAGTCTATTATCGATGTGGTGAATAGTTTGATTACATAAATAGTGCAAATAATCAATATTTACATTGGGTATACCAGCAAATTGAAAGATTAATACATTTTTACTACTATGAATTTTCTCACATTAATTTGATACACCTGATTCGTTAGCTATGTCTAAAGATTTCTTGTTAAAGATGTGGAGGATAATTTAATTACAAAAGTAGTGTAAACAATCAGTATTTATATTGGGAATACCAGAAAATTGTATATCAATACATTTTTATAATTATGACAGTTTAGAACATTAATTTAATATACCCGATTGGTTAGTTACATTTAAAGATTTAGAACATTAGCTTTGTTATGAACATACTACATACTCGTTACATCTCATTACATATGAAGCTGACATCCCTCAATTACTGATCCATTAATTTATTTACTATCAACAGTTTCATAGTTTTACTTCAATATCTCTCATATACTATTAATTTCAGTATATTATTCCCAGAGCACTTATCTTTAGCAGACTTGGTTTGTCATTCTAAGTCAGTTTTTACTACACAAGCAATAATTAGATCAGTACCTACATGTTGTGTGTAACAGGAGAAATCAGTTTACACCACTAAAATATGCCACAAAATACAAAACCTTCGATGAAAGGTTCTTGATTGAGTGATAGAAAAGTGAATAGCAATATCTAGTCATAAAATTATTCATTAATAATTCTGTAATTAGTGAATATTCTACAGAATTCTTCTTTGTTTAGGAATTTTTTGGTGATGCTGAATTAAAAATGGAAACCAAAGCTGAGAGGATGATAAAAATTTATACCTCATTGGAACCGTTATTAAGAAAGCTGGAAAAAATATCGTGTAAAACATCTACAGGTAAATCAGAGCAAATGAGTGAATACTATTCTGCTTGTGAAGAAAAAGTACTGAATTCCTTAGTAAAAGTAAGTTGAATTAATTCATATCTATATATTAATACGTGAAGAAAAAACTTTGTACCCCTTTTTAAGCACATTGCACGCACGGAGGAGTATGAGATTTGGCATAATTAAAGTTCATATGGAGAAGGAGTGCAGAAAGATAAAATTAATGTATAATATGCGTTACAAATATATTAAATTAAACAAAATAAAACATTCACTGTTTACGTTCATATACCATAATCTATATATTAATACTTGAAGAAAAACTTTGTACCCCTTTTTAAGCACATTGCGCGCACGGTGGAGTATGAGATTTGGCATAATTTGCTACCACATAAGTTAGTATTGAAAGTTAATTGCATCGTTTTGCTGATCAGAAACTTAAATACAAAGGAAGCATTAGTCAATGGAACAAGAATGCGCATCAAATTTATGCATCGTAATACTATTGATTGCGACGTTTTAACTGGAACCTCACGCAATAAGAGAATTTTGATTCCACGTATAAATTTAACATATTCCGGAACTATTTTACCATTTAACTTTCAAAGAACTCAATTTCTAATTATACCTGCATTTGCGATGACAATAAATAAGTCTCAAAGACAAACATTCGAAAAAATTGGAATTTTATTGAGGCAGCCAATTTTTACACATGGTCAATTGTACGTCGCAGCAAGCAGAGTTCGATCATTCGATGGTTTGAGATTTTATATTTCAGAATATAACGGTCAAGGGCATTTAGCAAACGATGAAAGAGTTTTTACAAAAAACATCGTCTACGTAGAAGTTTTGAATCATTAAATTCATTGTCGAACTATTTCAAGTTCAATGGACAACATTTATTTTTTTAACCACCCGGTTTTTTTGTTTCAATAAAAAATATATAAAAAAAATACGAAGCACGTACTCCTTATTCAATTTTTTGGATTTATTTTTGATTTAAATTTTATATAATTTGAAAACGATAGGCAAATTAACTGTGTAGCCTTGGCGAAACCTGTGGCCAGTATAGCAATAAAAAAACCCAAGAAAATGTCAAACAACGCGTTATTGTTTTTTAGATATGGCTTAACCAAGCTATACCGCATTTTCCTATGACGTATTTGTACATGCTCGCTGCTTACGTAATAGAACAAAATTCAAAAAATTATATGCAATGATATACTCTTTGACAAAAGAACCTTATTAACGTTCAAACTTAAAAAATAAATGAATTATGGTCGAATTTCGACCACTAGTACTAATAGATACACTAGAAGCAAAATAGCCTACTTTTATGTATTGGAGGGAAAATCATAAGATATCTGAGACTTAGAAGCATAGCCCAAGGAATATAAAAGTTGAATACATCAGAAATGTCGAAATAGATATCAAATAAATATGAAGTTCTGAAAGAATAGGTAATTTTACATTGAAATATATTTTGAAAAGTTCAGAGTTTGTTTGGAAGCTTTTATTTTATTTTCAGTAACTTTTGATGCATAAATAAAGTAATTGTAACAATTATTTCTTATTGTATGCTTTAACTTCAAATATTATACATAAGACTGTTGTATAAAAGAATGTTTTTTACTAAATCTGCAGAATAAAGAACATGTGAACTTGAAGAACATAAAAAAGAAATATTTACAATTAACTCTTTGAGGCACACGATTTTAAAGAAAAAAACTTGTTTCACAGAATTGCTTATTCACTTATTCAGCTTCAAAATTAGTATAAAACATCAAATAACATGTTTTTTTTATTATAAAACGATTTATTCACTCATAATAAATTTTTACGAAAAAAGAAATTTACCACAATGAAAGACAAATATTCACTGCACCACACAATTCGCCAACCTTAATCACAAGTGTCAACAACTTACCAATGCATTTTCAAGTGTGTCAATTTTTGTTTTCAGTTATTTACACATTTAGCATTAGTTCACAGCATTGTCAACTCAATGAAAAACTTTAAATAAAATATTAAACTGTATGACTATGAGTAATTTCAACATTTCGAAGTGGGTTAAAAAAATATCCCACCATGAAAACTAAGCAAAAGGAGGGACAGTTTTTAACCCACCCAACTACCAGAGTTAAAAGGCTATTTGACAGCCCACACTTGACACATATATAAATTTGGCTAAAGCAAACTTGTCTTCATCACAAAATATTTTTCAAGTTCAAATTTTAAAATCCATCAATATTTTGTGTGGAGTAATAAAATAACGGTTTTATTTTGTATATTTGTTCATTTTTAAAAATAATTTATAAATATCTTATCTATTTACAAAAAAATTCAAGCAGCAATAAAAACAATATATTTAATGCATACCCACTTTTAATAATCGATTAACTTTAAAATGTTCTGAAGATGAATTTATACAATTATCAAGATCAGTGGAATTTTGAATTGTATATCTTTATTTCTTTGCATGATAAAAATACTAGATGAACATGAATCCTATGAGAGCAAATATTCTACACGTGCAAATGCAGTATTGAATATGCATGCTAAAACATTTTAATTCCAGATGATGTTATCGAATTTGGAATATTTCAAGGATGAAGTATTGGATCATTTCGTCTTTCCATACACTGAAGCAGCCTTTAAGTCCAAAAGTGAACTTGTTACCTCTTCCATTCTCCGAATTAAGTTGATATTTGTGACTTTTATGAAAAATGCTATCGAAAGGTAATTAACATTATACAACATAACTTTTAATTCCCTATGTAAATGGAAATTTAAAATTGATTTAGAAATTTAAATTTTCCTACTCTCAACGTGAAATTTCATACTATAGTGGAAATGATCAATAGAATTTTGTGTTGCTTGTTCTTAAAACTTCATAAATTCGAATGAGTTAATGTGTGTTATAAACCAAAATTTAATATTTTCACACAACAGAAAGAATCCTTTATATAGAATATAATACTATACAGGGCTGCCACAGACAATTAAAAGGTATGTACGTAAGTATTTTAATTAACGGCGCACTGAAGTAAAACAATGGGCTATTGGTGACAGTCCGGGACCAATCCCAAAGGGAAAGATTTGAGGATACCACATAATTTTGAACCAGTCAGATGATGCGGCAACACCTGAGTTGGCACCCCACTCTCCCAACTTCCACACCATACTAACGTGAGGACATTGGAGGCCATGACAGATTTAACATGCACCAGCTCCCTTCGCACACGAAGGTCTTTGGTTGGATTCAAACTCGCAACCCTCCAGTTGTTAATCCATTAATCTTCCAACTGGGCTACCATGGCCTACAATTAAAAGACTTATTGCTATTTTTTTCATCCTTGGTGAAGAGGGGTATCTTTTTATGCAAAATCGTCTCAAAAGTTCCATGGTGGATTTTGTATCACCTTTTCCTAGTCACTACCAAACCCTCATAGAACGGATGGCTACATAGGTATCCCCACTGTTTGATCACTAGTACTTGCCAGCTGTTACGAGCCTCACTTTTTTCATCTTTCACTGCCACTCACATGAGCAAGACGCTCGTTCTCCTCCTCCATAAGTTCAATTCAATCGAACCATCAAAGTTAATTGGAATGGAATTTTTAATTAACGTCACACTGGAGCAACACAATGGGCTATTGGCGATGGTCCGGGATCAACCCCAGAAGGGAAAGATTCGAGGACAACACCATGTAATTTTGAACTATGGTCAGATGACGAGTTCACACCTGAGCTGGCACCCCACTCTGTACACCATGGCAACATGTGGACATTTAAGGTCATGACAGATTTTATATGCACCAGCCCTTTTGTATACGACACTTTTGGTTGGATTCGAACTCGCAACCCTCCGGTTGCTAGTCCGTTGCTCTTCCAACCGGGCCCTCAAAGTTAATTATTTAGTAACAATGGATTGTTGTGAAACTGACTTACTTTGTATAAATTTTATTGCATGGATCAAACTGGGTCGGAGCAACCAGCTCCTATTTTGAAAGTTTTGGAGACTTTTCAAAAATGTTGGCGACTTTTAAATTCACCAAAGGACTCAATGAAAATTAAGTTCCCATTTTTAACCAATTGCATTTATCTTTGTTTCAGTCAAGAATTTATGCCTTTTGCTTCATCATTGGGAAAATGTTTAAGATATTGACCAACTCCTCTCCAATGGTATTAAAATTGTCTGGTAAAAATTAGCATTTTGATTGCTTCAATCAGGCATCCATGTAAGAGCACATTGTATTTTTCTATTAAAATTGCGGATTGTTAACTAAATGCCAAACTAAGCTAAATGCTTCTACTCAACAAAGCATGTTTCAGCTACTCTACAAAGCAACAGACCATGAGCCAAGGATGTGGCTTCAGGGGCTACTGAAATAAGCTTTGAGAAGACTAATTTTGCTACTATTTTTCAGAATTTAAGCTGCTAAAGCTATTTCCTAAGTGCTTTGGCTGTCCTGTATATATATAATATGCTACTTATTCAACTATTAGTGAGAAGTCAAATGTGAACGTTGTAAAGTAACACTAACTAATTCTTCAGTTTGGAACTTTTAATGACTCATGTTTAATTTTTATTAATGTTAATATTTTTTATTTACAGTACACGAAAATTAATTAGGTGGCTAGATGGAAGTTGCATACAATCATCGCCTTTTTACATAGAAAATTTGAAATGTAAAGTGGAATTTTCATATTATTTGGACTTGTCTATGCACACGAAAGTTAAGGCATTAATGCTTAGTATTATAAACATGTTTTTTGTTTATGTAGATGATATAAATGTCACATAGAAAACTGTTTATTTCTACAGTGGTTATAGTATTTATACTCAATTTTATTATTCTAACATAATTGATCATATGAAAAAATTTTATACTTAAGAAATACAAAATGTGTTCAGTATAAATGCTTAAGGAGAGACACAGTATCCTTTGAACAATTATTTTTGATTTTGCATTTACAATAAAATGTTGTGGTGTACCTTATCTAATACATGAAATGTGTATTAAAAAGAAAAAATTATTTTTGCATAAACAATAATTAAAAAATTTCTCTTTATTTTCCTTCCAGTGTTTTACACAATTTTGTGCATGGATTTTCATGAAAAGGACTGTTATTTTATTTTGCACATATTTTTTTATAATAGACATGAAAAATGTAAAAAACAATAATAATTTATTTTTATCAATATTTTTAAAACCAACTATTCTGAATCCTTACTCCATGCACAAAGTTATTGCATACATCATAAAAAAACTACAAAAGTTTCAAAACTATTAATTTAAAAAAAAGCCTAAGCATTTTTCATACACTAGTTATGATAAACAGAAAGCTTAGGAAAAGGATTTTATAGTTTATAAGTTAGTCTGTTCCACACCTGGTGTTCAATGTAAAAACTTTAATAACTCGCAAAATAATGTAGCTACAGCTATACAATTTTGCATATATATTCTTTAAAACTGCACAACTAATTCAGTAAAAACATTTGTGCTTTTAGTCAGTTTTAGGGTATTATGTCTCCTAAAAGAAAAGTACACAGTGAATACACATATATCCATCAAGCCTGATTGCCTATAGGTGTACATTCATTTCCCCCTTGCTTTAACCAGATGGACTTGTGAAATCAAGTTCAATATACAGAGATGACATATGCAACTCGAAAAGTCATTGTATTACTTTTAAATAATGCTATGAGTAAGTTGTAATGTTTCCAGTCAATGAAGTTCATTCAAAGTTTAAACTGAATAAATTTATGTTTTTTTTAATGTTTTATATGACATTTAATAAATTCTGCTGCTACAATGACCAACTCTCCTGTATTTTCTAGGAATTCCAGTATTAAAGCTAATCTTTTGGGGATCCTCCCAGTTCCTGTATTAAGCTTCTATTTCTCTGTATACTTCATCAACAATAAAAATCGTGAAATTATATATTATTCCAGCCAAATATATTCCGATATAAACTGACACTATTACTCATCCACAAATATAGAAAGATTATCTATAATAATCGATAGAAAGTTTAGCATATACTAATCGAAAGTAGAATATCCATTTCATGATTCTAAACAGGAAGTAAAGAACAAAGTTGGTTCAATATTTTCAGTGATTTAACAAATTGATGTGCCAAATCTTAATAAGAATTTTAATTTTAAGCGCCTCTATTAGAAGAATCTTTTTTCACCGAAGAGCAATAAATGGACCGATTAGAAAAATCATAACAGCTTAGAACTAATTGTCAGAGCTATTGGTGGCAATTAATTGACTACAATTGTAAAGAGTTTTTAAAACTTGCAATTACTTAGTTCTGCAGCTTCAATGCACAAATACATATAGGTTAGGGCTAAGAAGTATGCAAATTTGTAAATTCTTATTCTACATTGTGAACTGTATATTATATACAATGTAAATTAATTGTTTTTAACATTATCCATTCCATGAACATTGGTTGGAGTGACCTAGAGCAGCTAAAAATGTACATTTGTCATGAGTAAATCTCCCTTAAATTCATAGCCAAAAGTTGGTCACCCTAGCTGCTAACAGTTGTAGGAGACTTGATTGATGAAGTTATACATGAAACATGACCAATACAAAATAAATTGTATATTATTATTTACAATCTTCTATATACAAATATATTTACAATTAAGTATTTATGAACATAAAATATGAAATGCTTCGTATTCCTTTACCCACATTCTACATATTCTGCTGTGCCGAATCTGTTCTGCATCAAACTTCATAACATATCTCTAAAGCCATCTTTCTAAAATAGCAAATGCACTCATAAATCAAATTGTATTTGTACAGACAGTTACTATGTTTTTAGTATTTCACTCCATTCCATTCCATTAATTCTTGCCTAAACTTAAGAGTTTGCATTAAAATTAATCAAAATGTAATACATATATTTCACTAACATACATTGCACAGAAATCAGCATTATTTGTATAGTGGTGAGAGGCGACAAGGGATATAAACAATATAAAATCAACTACTACGAGATTAATTCACCAATTTTACCAAAAAGGTTAAATTTGCTTAATTTCAGCTTGGAGCTGCATAATGTTCTAAGACTATATGGGAAGAGCTCATCGCTCTAATGAGTCTTCAAAAGTCTGGTAGCAGAAGGCAATAAGAAATCTGGGAGATAGAAATTAGTGCAGAAAAGAAAATGTGAGGGTATGCGAAAATAGGTTTAGGCACCAAACAATGCAGAATCATCTTTAATAAGTGGTAGGTAATCTTTAATAGGTAGGTAGGTATTTAATTAACATCACACTGGAGCAACACAAAAGGCTATTGGCGAAGGTCCAGGATCAATCCTCACGTAATTTTGAACCACAGTCAGATGACAAGATCACACCTGAGCTGGCACTCCAGTCTCTAAACTTACAGACCACGCCAACGTGACGACATTAGAGGCCATAACAGATTCAATGTGCACCAGCCCCTTTGTACATGACGGTCTTTGGTTGGATTCGAACTCGCAA
Source organism: Meta bourneti (assembly GCA_933210815.1). Taxonomy (NCBI): domain Eukaryota; kingdom Metazoa; phylum Arthropoda; class Arachnida; order Araneae; family Tetragnathidae; genus Meta; species Meta bourneti. The sequence continues at coordinate 90,088,768 of OW119929.1, forward strand.
CCCTCCGATTGCTAGTCCATTACTCTTCACACCGGGCTACCATGGACCCAAATATTAATATTGAAATATGTATCAATTTTAATTACAAATATAGAACTTTTTTTAATGGGATTTTTATTTGTATCAATAGAAATTTATCATGTGTTTTTAAAATCACTAACTTTCATGAACATAAGTTTCTTTATAAACAATTGCAGAATAAAGTTGATATTTTAGATTTAGTTAATTTAAATTGGAAAATTATAGTGAAAACTTTCTTAGGTATTATATTTTTACTAATTAACGAAAATAGTAATATCCACAGACAATATCCATTAAATTAATGTCTAAAGGCAAGCTCAGGCAATAATTAAATATTTTGGTATTTTCTTTTCAATTACAGTAAAAATAAAATAGTTCTAGAAATATAACTGAATTGAATTTATTTAATAATATATCATTTCGATAATGGTAATGAACATTTTTAATTTCTTAGGTAAATTTTGCACTAAACTGTGAGGGAAGGTGGTTCTTTTTCCTATATAAACCAGAAATTAAACTATCTTTGAACTTATATATATATATATGTATTTTAGGTACTTATGTATTAACCGCATGCCAGCGATTAATCGTCAAATCCGTTGGAAGGGGTATAAGACGGAAGAACTGGAACAATCTGGTTATATTCACTGCCAAGTGAACCACAAATACAATTTCATTGATTCTGATTGTTTTGCAAAACGTTTTTTAGAACCACAGTTCAGTGTTCAGTTGCATTAGATACTCATGTTCTATTTTCTGTTTTTACGTCGAAGTAAATTTTTACGTAACGCTTGATCGTTACGAAATAATGCTGGAAGAATATTAACACCCCAATGGATATTTGGGGGCATTTGTCACAAAACAAGAGAAAAATTTCTTGTTATGGTCCCCGATCGTAGTGCTACACATTAATGAATGAAATAAAAAAACACATTAAAGATGGATTGATCATTTTTTCCAACTGTTGGAAGGGGACGAAGAACTGGAACAATCTGGTTACATTCACTGCCAAGTGAACCACAAATACAATTTCATTGATTCTGAAACTGGCCCGCACGCACAGAATATAGAACGCATCTGGGGAAATGAAAAATAAAAAACATCGAGGAACATCTCGTCATCACCTCGAGTCCCTACTTGCAGTTTATAATGATATATTTGATGCCATCCTAAGGGGCAATTGCTAAACATTTTCCGCCCGAAACAAAACTTGGCTGATATTTGGCCAATGGCATGCGGTTAATACGTAAGTACCGTATCGTAAAATATTAATTTAACCAATTTAATACAGTTTGTAAACATCAAAAGTAGTGGGAAACTGCTTAGAATTTAGACTTACTGTTATGGAGTAATAAGCTTTGGCTTCAGCCATCGATGGAGACTTCAATAAGTGCGTCTGTCTACATTCTTCTGTCCAAGATAAAATAATTCGAATAGCACATGCATGGCCCCAACTTTCTCCAAGAGCAGGTATCAAATGAGAGGAGCCATCATCATGTATTTTAGTTGTCATTTGATTTGTAAGAACTACCTATAAAAAGATGTTACATTGTTACCATATTTTAAAATTCTTTCACAAATTCAAAGTTTCGAAAAGTGAAACAGTGTAAGGAACAGGATAACTTTTCTTTTAAATACAGTTTTGTTTTGGCAGTAAAATACTTTTACTGTTTATAAATTAAACAGCTACATAGCTAATTAATAATTTTTCTATAGTCATTGTTTGATCTATTTTCAGTCACAATGACATTTTCAAAAACTTTTCTTAATTTTCATTTTACAATAAATCAGAAAAATGACGTCATCCTTTTTCTGCCTCCAGTAAGATTTTAATTGTACTACTAATAACTGAGTAATGAACCATCATATTCCTTAAGAGTTAACTAATGAACACAAAAAGTGTCAATATGTTAACTCTTTATATTCCAAATTTACTTGGTAAAAGAACTTTAGGACACATTGCTGATGTATTTAATGTTTTAAAGAAAAATATACCCCAGTTCTAGTTACTTTATACTTTATTGTAACACACAGAAAATGCTCAGATCGTTTGGGGCTTCAAATTAAGAAAATGTTTTCTAGTAGCTGTCAAATGAGTTTCAGTGTTCAAAAGAAGTTTTAGAATAATTCAATGGATAAAACAGTTTAAAGTCAGTATCAGTCACATTTTTTCAAACTGAAATTCACAATTTCTCACATATTTTAAAATTTGCAAAAAAATGAAACAAAAATACGGACACGAAAAACATTCTAAAATGTAATTATTTCCTAACAACCTAACTATCTGAGAATTTAATTCATGAAATTAAGAGTAATTCTTTAGTTGACGTCTGCTTCTGGATTGAAAGGTTCTTGTTTCAAGTCAAGAACAAGGCATGGATATTTGTTATCTGAATGAATATGTGGCCTTTCTATGAATGGGTTGTGCCTAGAATGCATGGTACATATGTGAGGTGCACCACGGTAATGCAAAGTGGTTCACAAATCCGCCCTTGTACTGACCTAGTGCCATAAAACTCAAAACAAACCATCCTTATAGTGCCGTGATAAATAGTGTTCAAATTGATCAGGCACACAAGAAAAAAGTAATTTTTTAATTGTGCCATCTATTTAATATTACTTAATTAAAAAACTAATAATTATTGCATAATACACTAAATATAAAAATATATTTTATGAAACATACATTTAAATGAAATTAACTCCTTGGGGTTAGGTGGGTTAAAAAGTGTCCCACCTTTTTTGCTTAGATTTTTATGCATGGTGGGATATTTTTTAACCCACCTCAAAAAGTTGAAATTACTCATAGTCATACAGTTTAATATTTTATTTTAAGTTTGTCATTGAGTTGGCAATGCTATGAACTAACACTAAATGTGAAAATGATTGAAAACAAAAATTACATATGTCAAAATGCATTAGTAAGTTGTTGACACTGTTGTGATTAAGGTTGGCGAATTGTGAGGTCAGTAAATGTATCGTTTTATAACAAAAACATGTTATTTGATGCTTTATACTAATTTTGATGCTGAATAAGTGAATCAATAATTCTGTGCAACTTGGTTTTTTTCTTTAAAATCATGTGCCTCAAAGAGTTAAAACAAATACTTACGGCGATCTTGTGATCATTTGCTACTTTCACTAAAGTTTGTACAATGCCATTTAAGAGTCTGGCACGAAGTGAATAACTACCATCGAAACCATATCGAAAGTGGAAAGCTATGCTATCCACCACAACCAGAGCAACCTGGAAAGGAGAACATTTACAGTATTAATAAAGGCAATCTACAGATAATATCGCTATCTATAAGACACCAAATTCAGAAAATTTTTATTTAACATGAAAAATTATGTTTTGTAGGTTCTGAAGGTTGGCGCAGTAGTTTCTCTGCTCTACAAACTCTTAATTCCATAAATATTAAAAAAGCCTGTGAAACATTTGAATTTCAAAAGTTTTAAGGCTTTCCAATATGGAAGGTACAATACAAATAATGGATTTTTTTTCAGCAGCATTGCCAAAAATTTCCCATAAGATAATAAATTTCCTAGGAATAGGATGAAGGAGTTTTATCCATTTGCTGATAAAACCCCTGCATTCTATTCCTAGGAAAATATGAAACTTACAGGATAGTTTTAATAACACATTTTTATTTGGTTTAGAAATAGAAGAGTTAAGGTATTTAATTCCTGATTGGATTTTTATGGAAATTGAATTTAAGCAAGAAAGAATTATATTCAATCCCTTGACGAATCAATGTAATCTGATTACTTTTGGGCTCATCAGTATTGGTTTGTTGATGCAAAGTGAAGTAACATACATTGCCATTTTTCATTTGCATAATAAATCAGCAAGAGCATTTTTATTATTGAAGTTGGAAAGAAAAAATTCAAATTCCTCAATTTTATTGACAAAATAGTTGTCGTTCATAACTTTGAATTAATTGTAAGACTTAAATAAAACGTTGTTACTAATCATGCTGCAAATAAAAATGAAGTTAAAGCTTAATTTCAGAGATTACTCAAGTTGAATGCAGAAATAAATATAAAACAATACAGCACTTTCCATTTTGCAATGAATTTGTAGCTGCCATGGTCCACACATATGCACACTTACAATAGGAATTATGAAATCTGATAACATCAAAGTTTCATCACACGAATCAATTTTATAAATTCGGTACCAATCTCAGCTACCATACCTAATATTTGAGAATGTTGGTTTGAACAGTATAGTTTAGAATGAAGTGTGTTGTTGACAACCTGCTTTGCATTCCTTTGCAAAAAACTAGTACTGTGAATGTGTTAACCCTAGGATTTGCAAAAATCAAAATTCAGTACCAAAACGGTCATTCAAATCTCGGATCAGGCATTGTGAATATGACCATAAGATTAGGTAGGTATTTAATTAACATTGCACTGGAGCAACACAACTGGTTATTGGTGACGATCCAGGATCAAAATCGAAGGGAAAGATCTGAGAACAACGCATAGTTTCGAACCACGGTCAACATAAGATTAGGAGTGAAAAACCTTTAAAACAGGGTTGAAAGTGTTTCAATGCAAAACTGTCAGGAGTATGGAACATATTAAATCAATGTCAAGAATTAGGTAACACATGGAGATTTCTGCAAATGAAATGCTACGCAACAGTTCTTTTAGTGTTGTGCAGCATGTTAATTAGTTAACTTAGTATTCCTCAAAAATTAAATTTCTTTTTTAAATAAATAATAAAAAGTTAACACTTTCACATCTTATTGAATTATTTAAGCACTTTCAAAACTGTTTACCTTTTTGTGCTCTTCCAGAAATTCATGTAAAAGATTTATTCTAGCTATAAGTTCAGTGTAAGATTTGCATGGATAATAATAAATGCCCTTCAGGACATTCTCAACAGTGAAATCCTCAACATTAGAAGCTGAAATAATGTTGAAATTAATAATGAAAATTAAGAAATCATAAAGAACTAATAAGTTTCAAAACATTTAATGTCTAATTAAAATTATCTAAAAATTCTTAAAAATCCAGCAGATAATTTTATGAAACAGAAAACAATTTTTTAATGATTCTACAGATATTATATAGGATGGAGTGGCATAAATTTGTATTTATAAGGTAAAGATAAATTTTTGATCTTTATAGTTTGTATTTAATCTATCTTCAAATTATTATTATATTATTCCTATTTCAATTTATTGCAAAATTTCAAAACGTGTTTTCAAATTTTGCAATGTTGGGATACAGCAAAAGTTAAAGTATTAATTTTATTATGAAGTGGGTATTTTTAGATGCTAGAAATTATAAAGTAAAAATATTGAAAGTATTTTTATAAATTAAAAAAATAAAAATCTATAGAAAATGTCTAAATCCATAAAATAGCAACATACACTTTTTTACTTTCATCATAATTAACAAAAACAAAATATATTTCCACACCAGATAGTTGGGTATGTGTAGTAAATGGTATTTATAATCAAGTTGATTTTTCAGACTTGCCTTTATTTATTATGTTAAGGTTCAGTGTTTTTCCAACAGGAAATGTAATGAATCATATAGTAAACACTCAACATATCATGCTCCTAGGGATATACAGATGTGGTACAGTGATGGCCAAGGAAAATGTGCTTATAAGAAATAAAAGTGCACACATAATACATTAAATTATACCTCTTTATATGTAGAACTGCAAACATTTAAATTATAAATTTAACACTAAAAATATTGTAATATATTTTAAAATAATGCTAAAAACAGAAAATATTTTTACAAACAGAAAGTTTTCATCCATACTTTCATGGCACTCAAATTTTTTCAACACTTCAGTTTAAGTAAACTGTTTGAAACAAGTGACCTTTGAACTCCCAAGTCTTAAGAAACAGTTTACTTTGCTGTCCTCAAAATGTAAAATTGTGCAAGGTAAGAGATATAACAAAAGGGATTACTATGTTCTATTCAAAAAATGTTCTTAATAAAAGCATATATATATACTAGCTGAATTACCTGGCGTTGCTTGGGTTGAACTGTGTATAATTCATTGTAATATTACTCCATATTATTCCTATGGAGATTTCGAATTGTGTTTTGCCCCCCTGCAGACCCAGGACAAATCGAACGGGGTTAATATGTAGCCTGTGTCAAGCAGAACTCTACGGGATGAATGTAGTACAAATTTATTGTGAATTGGTCTGACATTGATCGTATAAATACACAATGTTGTTCCTTTGAGGATTTCAAATTGTCTTTAGCCCCCTGTACATTATCGACGATAAAAAAAGAGACCACTTTCTATAAAAATAATCTTATATCATAAAAATTTACATTCCAATAATAAGCTAAAGTTTAAGAATTTACAGACAGGATACATAAACGATATGATACAGAGCGATTTTCAGCGCAACAGCACAATTGAACCATACTCTAAGATTCTAAAAACCTCCAAGGTCATTTTGAGAGGCGACTCCTGTGGTTGTTAACTCTGACGTCATCTGCACAGCCAGACCGGGAGAAAGCGCCCCCTAGCAAGTGCTCTGACTAGGATGACGAGACGTTATACCCCTTTGTACACCCAAGACAAATAGAACGGGGGTTAATATGTAGACTATGTTACCCGCAGGGTTCCAAAGACTAAGTGTACAAATTTGGTGTAGATTGGTCGAATGGTGTAGACTTGTATAGAGGACAGACAGAGGCCAATTCTGCTTTATATGTATAGATGCATGTTTACTGTTACAAAAATAAGATAGTAAACCTAATGAATTATACAATTTGTTTACTTTTTTGGGATTAAATTGTTTTTTCTATTTTTTTTATTTGTAATTTTTTTCTTTCACTTGTATTGCAAATCTCATATTTTCATTTAAATATTTCATTTTAATACTATTGATAAACAAGCAGTGTTAAACATACCATCTGATTTCTGCTTGCATTGGTTTACACAGGCGTTTGCAATCTGGGATAGCCTTTGTACCATGAAACTACCCTCTGTATCAATAAAGAAAGCTTCTCCCTCAATTCCACCTAAAGATTTAGGAATTCGAACATTTGTACAGAGTTGTAAGCTACAAGAGACCAAATATATTTTTAAATTACACTTCATTACAGAGCATTGAAATCAGATCTAAAATGCTTGATTGTAAGTAACTAGAAAAATAAACTGAATACAAAATGTAATATGCAAAAAAATTAACATGAGAAACTGAAAGTGAGTATTTAATACATACAATGGAAGTAATTTTTTAATATCCAAAACAATTATTCATAAATTGTTATACATGCAGTAGGAAAGATACTTTGCATTTACCAGATAGACCTTTTACTCTTCAAATTATTAGGATAAAACTAAATTTAATTTAAATTATTTCTCAAAAACAGCATTTTAAGATTAAAACAAATACTGGCCATTTAAAATTAAATTAAAAATACGGGATATAAGAAAAATATATAGATATGTATAATTTGGGAGGAAAACTGTTCAAAATCAAACACAGAACATGATATAAACTGTATTTGTATAGTTTGCAAAAAAACACTTTGGAAAAAAATATGCATTTTGCACCTGAGTTTGTTCATTTAACTACAAAATAATTTAAAGACGGCTTATGAAGAAAACCATTCTAGGAAAAACAGACACACTTACTGAATGTATTTTTTATTAGTTTTAGGCTAAATATGCATTTAATAAATAAAGGTCAGGACCAGGCTGATTGAAAAAATTAACCATTTGAACAAATACATTTTGTGACATGATAGGTGTGCATGAAAGAACATGCCATAAAAACGAAGGAATTATACAAATCATTGGTTCAAATCTTTTTCACTTGCTTTCTAACATCACCTATCTCACTTTTTAGCATCAAATAAATGCAAAAACTCTGAAACAAACTTGCATCATTAAAAAGTGGTCATAAGTAAAATTAGAAATCTGTTTGTCCACAAAAAAATATTTCCCAATGTCTCCAAGTCACTGAAGATACAAATTTGGTCACTAAAGTAAACAAAGCATTTGAATTAATGTTTGAAAATTCAAAAATGTAATAAAACAGCAAAACAGTGATAAGTAATTGTAATTACAAATTTCCTACAACGAAGAACAAGAAAATTAAAAGTCAAATAATTTTACCACAATTGCGTTTTTCCAGCACCAGGGCAGCCGCAGAGTTCCGTGACTTTTTGGATGGGGATACCCCCATTCAAAATCAAGTCCACTGCCTCACAAGAAGTAGTGATGGGTGGTTTTGATTTTTCATCCCGCAGGACATCTAAAGCACTGCAGCGCAACAGATCAATTGTTGAATTTGAAGAGGCAGAGAATATGATGTCCAGTACATCTAAAGATTCTTGAGTTGACAAGCCAGTTTCTATAAATACATATGAACAAAATTCAAATAAATACTGGAAAAAACTTCAATTTAATACAGAATACTTTTAAATAAATTGGCGACTCATATCATCAAACAATTGAAAAAATTTTAAAAATCTAGAATAAAGTTTATCAAAATCTTCTCATCGAAATATCGGCAACCCAAATTATAATGTTTACAGTTTTGGCAACTTTATTCGGACTCGACTCAAGATGAAAAAATTAACACTTACAAAATTTTAAAAATATTGTTTTACAAAACTACTTTTCAGTAGATTAGGAAATTGAGTCTCAGATTTCTTTTTCGAGGTAGAGGAGAATGCAGATCCGTCAGATTTTAAATCAGTTCGAATTTTTCACAAGCTGAAACTTAAGCTAAGAATGTGCACAAAATTTTAAGGTATGATTTGTTGTCAAAATAGAAATCTGCAAATAATAGAGAGAAAGGTGCCGGAAAAAGTTGATACCTGCGGCAAGTTCATTAGGTTTGAATCCTTTTACGTCTTCGGCTGTCACGAAACCAGAATTCAGAAGTTTGAAACGTGCATGTTGTGAAATAGGGAATGTTGTTAACTCTCTAACCATGATCTTTCATTTGTGCAACACCAGAAAATCTTGATTTAGAATAAGTAGAGTTTGAAACAATAAGTATGAATACAAGATTTTCCGGGAAATACGATCGTGAATCCTCCGCTGTTTGTTCAATTGTTTATTATTTACCGCGCTTTGCGCTATTATTGAGCAATCACATCGGTTGTAAGTTTAGTTGAAGTTGTTTCACTTTCATAGGACAGACTGCGTTCCCTTGGATTCCATGAGAGGGATTTTCCACAGACGTGATATCTCTTCTATCGGTCACGGGGCCGCGGTGGCCCGGTTGGAAGAGTAACGAACTAGCAACGAACTGCTTCGTCATCTGACCGTGGTTCAAAATTACGTGGTTTTATCCTCGGATCTTTCCTTTCGGGTTTGATTCCGGACCATCGTCAATAACCCGTTGTGTTGTTCCAGTATTGTTAATTAATACTACTTCCTCTATGGGTAGGTAGGTATTTTAATTAACGTCACACTGGAGCAACACAACGGGCTATTGGTGACGGTCCGAGATCAATCCCAAAGGGAAAGAATCGAGGACAACGCCTCGTAATTTTGAACCACGGTCAGATGACGCCTCCTCTATGGGATTTCTGTGAAACAAACAAACCAGACGGTCTGCGAAGACTTTACTTATGCTGTCCAAATGATCTCGTATGATCCATTATCGGGGTTGAAAGGTTGCCGTTTTGGCAACGTTTGACGTTTAATCAAATTGATATTCCAGAATCAATCATCATATATCATTTCGGAATTCATGTTTTGTAATTTTTACTTGTTAAGTGCTGCAATCGTATTCGAGAAACATGCCAACTGAGGTCACTTTCATAATACATTCACGAGGTGTGGAAGTTTGGAGAGTGGGGGTGCTAGCTCAGGTGTGACCTCGTCATCTAACCGTGGTTGAAAATTACGTGGTGTTGCCCTTGGATCTTTCCCTTCGTGTTTGATCCCGGACCGTCGCCAATAGCCCGTTGTGGTGCTCCAGTGCGACGTTAATTAAAATACCTATTTACCTTCATAACACATTCAGAAAACACGTATCGCCGTAGAAGCAATTTAATTTGATAAAAAATTCCTCTCATTCAACACGTACAATTCCTGTTTCTTACTCAGTCCAGGCAAAGACCGTCGTGTACACGTGGGTTGGTGCACGTTAAATCTATCGTTGGCGTGGTGTTTGGAAAGTGGAGTGTTGACTTTGTCATCTGATCGAGGTTCAAAATTACGAGGTGTTGTCCTCGGATCTTCCTCTTCGGGATTGATCCCATACCGTTGTGAAGAGCCCGTTGTGTTGCTCTAGCACGTCGTAAATTTAACTTTAAATTAACTTAACTAAAACTGAACTACTGGGAGAATGTCACGTGACATTCTCCCGGAAGGCAGAGGAAAGCAGAGCCGAGGACAACACCTCGTATTGTTCGGTCAGATAACAAGCACGTGGAAGAAGGCACGAATAATCAATGTATGACTAATTAATAGACTGGTTAATGCAACACAATGAGAACCATGATTGTGCAGTTATTAAATCAAACTCGTTTCTCTCGTGCAAAAGTATGGCATTTTATTTATCGCGAAATTTTACTTATTGTGAAGTTATTTGGTAGCACACAAGGTCGGAATATATGTGTGCTCCATAAATCAAGTTATTTGGAAAATACAGTTTTGGAGAAATGATAAGCGATTGAATTTACAAATTAGTTGAACATCAATGTCCGAAACTTTGCCAGTAGAAGATCCTGATCCACCACTTCTTGTGAAGGCTTTGTTTGGAGTCTTAGACGAAGCGCTTGAAGACATACGTAAAGTAGCTTTCCTTTCAAATAAAACATTTGCTTCCGACGATGAAGAAAAAAGCTGTCATTCAAAAACTTTTGAAGAAGCAGAAAAACTGTTTTCTTGTTTAGACGAAAATTCAGCTTCTAACGATTACGCAAATTTCTTAAATCTGCTTAGAAAAATGCCCGATGTTAACTCAAAAGCACTGGACAAGATAGAGATGCATTCTTCCGTTATAAGTAAGCAAGTTTTAAATGATTTTAAAGCATTCCATTGCTATTTTGTTTCTCTAAAAGGTATCAATATTCATGGGTAATTAATATATGTAGCAATTGATGGTTAGACTCAAGAACACCGTACCATCGCCTATCAGGAATAAATTTCTTATCGCCAATTGGCAATACTTCTGGAATGTGGTGACCTGTCGTAGAAAAGTATCCAAATAGAATAAGGGAAGTAGGAGTATCCAATAGAAAAATTTTGTCGCCAATCTGGTGATGAGCCGGTACCGTGTTCTCGAGTTTTATCGATTCCGTTAAATTGAACCTCCTTTTATATGAGCATGAATTACTTTTTCAAATCGTAAATAAAAAATATGTAAAATTCAATAAGGTACCGGCCATCGCCAAATTGACGATTAAAAGTTTCGTCGCCAAACGGCTATTTGAGTAAACTCATATTTAGAAGCGAAACTAGACTTTTTGAGACCTGTGGCAAATGAGTCTGATACCGCCCTGTCCAAAACTAAATTTGAGGGCCGCAGTGGCCCGGTTGGAAGAGTAACGGATTAGCAACCTGGGGGGGATGCGAGTTCGAATCCAACAAAGATCGTCGTGTACAAAGGGGGGGGGTGCACGTCAAATCTGTTGTGCCTCAAATGTCCTCACGTTCACTTGGTGTGGAAGTTTGGAGAGTGGGGTGCCAGCTATAGCGTGAGCTCGTCATCTGACCGTGGTTTAAAATTACGTGGTGTTGTCCTCGGATCTTTCCCTTTTGATTATTATTTCAACCTGTCACTAATAGACTCGTACCAAACCCCCTGACTCAAACGACAACTTTCCAGAGTATACATATGGCAATATTTATATAAACCCAACTTTGACTTCACACACATACAATACGATGTATATGCGACTCAACGCTACTGATTGATTAATTAGTAAATGGATGGATTCATTACTTATCACTCATAGAAACGTCTTTTTGCAGGATTTTGTTCGGATTTTGAGGAATTACGCGACCTGTTGCGTCTTAAAATGTCTACACCAACATCAAAGTCTTTGTCTGAAATGAAAGAAAGCGAGAGTTGTTTTCAGAAAAAGTACGAAGAGCTTCGAGTAGAATTGGAAAGCTTGCAGAAAGAAGTTGAAACTTTAAGAGAAGAGAAAAGGAAAATAGTGAGTTATTTTTGTATAGACCACTGAAACTGATAGACGCGTTTTGTCTAGATTCTGCAACCTCAAGAGTGTAAGAGCAACATTAAAATTCCAAACAAGTCATTACGGACCTTCCAAAATGCATTTCATATAAGTATTTTCGTTAAAAGTTAAATTTCATGCAAGGCTCTTTTTGCCCGGGCGAAATTTCCAAGGATTCTCTTACCCTCAACCCTCCTTAAGAATGTCTTGACGAGGTATCTCGTCATTAGCAAAACTGACCGGGTCTTGGACGAGATATCTCGTCCAAACCACTTGGAGGGTTAAAATAAAGCTACAACAAACGGAAAAATTTTGCAAAACGGGAATGTTTTGTAAGTATTTATCATTTTGTGAGCAAGTGATCAAGATGAAATCGCTTTGTCTTGGAATGTGATTAAAAACAGTATTTTAGACCACGAATGAAACATACATGTACAAACGTGCTTTTATTTTCTAATCCATACTTCCTATCTGGTCATAAGGCTTAGTTCAATACTAGGAGAGGCTGGAATGCACACTCAATTTAGATCGAGGCTCAAAAGGAAAGCGCTATGGTTGGTTGAGTTGGGTTTTTATGGAGCAAGGGCCATATTTGGTCAAACACAAGACAGACAAAAAGTAATGAACATACACAGCGTAAGGAAAATTTACTAGCACAGAAGAAAGGAATATACCTAGGGAGAAATCGTACCTGCCCCACCTACAACTTGCAGGTTGCTAGTGCTCCCTTACACACGTACCTACCTACCTCAAGAGGACTTACCCACCAACGAATTAAACGTACAGATACTCGGCGTAAGTACCCGGTACTGTACGTTTCAATAGTACGTGGATATCACAGAAGGTTACTTTTCCATCAGACACTAACTGTGCCCAATGGACTTAACTTTAAGGATCTGACGAAAACCGGTTCCGTGGTATGGCGTTGGTACTACACCTGTACAAATGTACTTGACCAATTACATCGTTTATTTGGCTACAACCTATAAATTAAAACAAGTATGCGCAGCCCACAGTCTTACACTCTTAGGCATGGATCTAATTTGACACTAGCGCATGGAGCCTAGACGATAAACAAATGGCAAGAGATACATTTGAAGAACTTTTAATATGCAATTGAGTAACACAAATTGTTAAAAAATTTCACAGCTTACATTAAAGGATAAATTTGCTTATGTACCAAAAAAACAAATCTTATTGAATCGCTATTAAATAGAAAGCTTACTCACCAAAATCTTCCATTTAGTTCCACAGCATAACAAAGTAACTACATATTTAAGTTTAGATTGAAAAGTATACTTTAGGTTTTTGAGCTGCTTCAATTCTCCTAATCCTCTGAAATCATACACTCTCGGACAGAAGACAACACAAACAAAACAGAAACAACTCCACTCATGATTTGCGGATGGTAAATGAAATAAAGTAAATGGCTCTATGCTTTGGTGATTCAAGGTTGGGAAACTAGCGGTTGGCACGAAATCATTGCTCAGGGGACATCTCAGTCGCTGCTATACGGAAATTTGTCAACCAATTAAGCCCGACGATTTTCATCTTGCTGGGCTACACGCGCCAATGTCTTATCTGACTTCATGTCAAGCTTCCTATTGTCGATCCGCTGTAGCCCAGTTTTAAAGGATCAGCAACCGGCTGGTTACGAGTTCGAAACTCGGTCCAACCAAAGACCGTTGTGTACGTGGAGGATGGTGCTTTTTAAATCTGTTCTGGTCTCAAATGTTCTCATGTTAGCATGGTGGGGAAGTTTGGAGAGTGGGTGCAAGCTTAAGTGTTGACCTCGTCATCTAACCGTGGTTCAAACTGACGATGTGTTGTCCTTCGGGATTGATACAGGACCGTCGCTAATAATCAGTTGTGTTGCTCCAGTGCGACATTATTTCACCTACCTACATCTACATTGTCATGTCAAACAAATCACGTGAGCTCACTAAAGCGTATTCCGAAAAATCTCAAATGTGGGGGGCCCTGTTCCTATTAGTGTGACTCTGAGGGAAGAACTTGGAGGATTCATCTTGTTGCAAGGCGCTAAGCTCGCCAGAGGAAAGGGCTGTCTTATGGGAAAACACGCACGGATCAATTTGTAGAAAGATTTGCAGATTTGAAGCATCACATGGCACTAGAATGTATTCTAAGGAATGCTACAATGAATCGAAGTGCATGGTTAAGCGTGTACTTGCGCCGATGCTGTTTAAGGCTGTTGAGAACATTATGTGATATAAAATTATAAGATAGGTTGGTTGATTTTGGTTTTATGGCGCAAGATCCAGAAAAGGATATGCTGAGTCAAACACAAGATAGAATGCAACCCAATAAAAAAGTCAAAATATTTATAGAAGTCAGTCCAATAAAGAAAAGTAGATACGAAATGTCAGCTGAGATTAAAATACAATGAAAGCAACTAAGAGATTAAAATATTAATTTAAAAAGGATAAAAATGAGTTTTATGTCGATGGTAATATTGACATCTGATGAAATGTGGTATGGTATAAGAGGTATAGACAAAAACATTTATATAAAGCTTAAAAATCCAATGAGGTGCAAAAATTTAAGTAGATTTGGGTGGGGATTTTCTTCCACCAAATCTTGCAAGTTTAAAATTGGTAGAATTACAAGAATTTTTATAACTGATCTTAGTTGAATCAGAATAAGAATTTGATGACATTTGGTACAAAATAGGTAAGCGCAGGAATATGCGCGTGCATGTATTCTGGATGCGATGTTCTGGATCACACAATATTCTGGTTCACCAGAGTATCTATCCCCAATGTGAGAATAGTGGAATATGAAACTACAAAAGCAGAATAAGAATAAACACTCTGATGTTTGACTTTGGAGTAGGGGAAAAAAATAATAACAAATTGCATTTAAAAGAGAATGACTGTTTTTGTACTTGTGGGTGTATCGATGTTTTTCCGTCGAAATATGTATTTTTGTATAAAAGTTGAAGTTTTCTTTTAGTTTTCACAAACTGTATACGATCTGTGAAGTGATTAAATTAAACCATGAGTTGTGTGTGCCTTAGCCTTTTTCTCTGGAAAAGGTAATTCGTCCCATATATGAATATTGTGGTCCAAAGAAATAGAAATAATTCATTTTCCGTAATTCTCATTACAGCAAACGCTTAAGACTAATTTTAATTTCCCCGATTTCAGATATCAGAGCTGCCTTCAGAAAAAAAATCAGAAAGCCTTGGATTCGCTGCAGAAGACTTTCAATCACAACATCCATTTTTTATCAGGTATGTATGTATGTATTTTAATTAATGTTACGCTGGAGCAACACAGGAGGCTATTGATTTTTATAGGTAAGTAGAAAAGTGTATCATAGAAGGATAAATGAGTTCAAGAGTAATATATGACAACGGAAAACCATCTGACACTTGGTAAACAATTTCTCTTCTTTAAATGTTTTTTTAATAAGATTCATAATCTTCAGTACAGCTGTATTATACGCCTCGTTTGGTGGCAACGCTCTTGGCGCATATTTTGGCGCACTTTTCATGTCGCCAAGGAAAGAATTCTTAGAAAAAAATTGTTTTTTAAACTGAAAATAATAAGCTTTAGCGGAAAGAAATTAACGGGAAAAAATACAATGCAAAAACGCTAATAAAGATGGGTTTCCTTCCCTTGCCATAACTCGCTACTAAAAGTGCGCCAAGAGCGTTGTCACTTCCAAGCCTGTTTCTACTTCGCAGAAAAGTGTATCATAGAAGGATAAATGAGTTCAAGGGTAATATATGACAGCGGAAAATCATCTGACACGGTATAAACAATTTCTCTTCTTTAACTGGTTTTTAATAAGATTCATAATCTTCAGTACAGCTGTATTATACGCCTCGTTTGGTGGCAACGCTCTTGGCGCACTTTTTATGTCGCCAAGGAAAGAATTCTTAGAAAAAAATTGTTCTTTAAACGGAAAATAATAAGCTTCAGCGGAAAGAAATTAACGGGAAAAAATACAATGAAAAAACGCTAATAAAGATGGGTTGCCTTCCCCTGCCATAACTCGCTATTAAAAGTGCGTCAAGAGCATTGTCACTTCCAAGCCTGTTTCTACTTTTAAAATTTTTGTAGTAGTCGAATAAATAAATGCATTGTTGAATGCTCCTGAATTTTAAACCGAGATTCCTCACAATCAGATCTTCGATTTGAGACTCTTTTTATATTCTTCATAATTCATTATCGTTGTTCAAAGAAAGAATGTGTTTCAAAAAAGTGTTATCTGATTATTTCTGTTAATCAGAGCTACTGTGACTGGATTCTTCTGAAAAATCACTGTATAAATAAATAAATCATGTGTACCTAACGTTTTCAAGAGTCGTCAGTAAACGTTGATTGCTTAAATTAATGTAATCTACGTTATTCATCTTCAATTTCAGAGCGAATGCAGAGGAGCAAATTGAGTTTATTACTAAGGTCAACGAAGCCAAGCTCTCTCACCTTCGCAATAAACAGGAACAAGCTGAGAAGAAATTAAAGGATGCCGCCATTAAACACAAATCAGAAACGTGGAAAATTATGGAGGTGAGGTGAAAAGGATATAACGTGAATACAATTTTGTAAAGTTTGGTGTTTTTTATTTTTTGCTACCTCTTTTTAATTCTGTTCCATATACGAACATCTGACATAATTTTATTTCCTGTTATTAATGATTTAATGACATAATTTTATTTCCTGTTATTTCCTGACATAATTTTATTCCTGTTAATTTTATTTCCAATTCTGCTTTTATGGGTGATTCCTCTGACAGACAAAAAGTAGCGTGCCTTTCATTGTGTGCATATATTAAAGGGGCAATGTGCGCAATACGCACATTTCTATCGTAAAGCATCATCTCCATGTGATTTTACTGTCATTTATTGTCATAAGAGAGCTATATTGAAGCAGTAGTTATATTGCGTTAGTATGCCTTATACTCTGGGAGCCGTGGTAGCCCAGTTGATAGAGTCGTGGATTAGCAACAGGTTGGTTGGTTTTGGGGTTTTATGGCGCAAGGGGGTCATATTGGCCATGCTGCGCCAGACACAAGACATACAACATCAAGTAATAGACACACACAATGAAAGTTTTACTGACACAGAAGAGAGAAATACACCCAGGGAGGAATGCTCCTGACAGGAATCGAACCTGCGCCGCCTACAACTCGAAGATTGCTAGCGCATTGGGCATATCCACTGAACCACGACGGACACGGATTAGCAACCGCAAAGTTGCGAGTTTGAAACTCAATCCAACCAACGGAACTCGATCCGTGCGTGGAGGCTGGTGTACGTTGAATCTGTTGTGGCCTCGAATGTCCTCGCGTTATCGTGGCGTGGAAGTTTGGAGAGTGGAGTGCCAGCTCAATTGTTGTCCTCGTCATCTGACGTGGTTCAAAATAACGAGGTGTTGTCCTCGGATTCCTTTCGCGATTGATCCTGGACCGTCGTCAACAGCCCGTTGTGCTGCTCCAGTACGACTCAAATCCAACTACCTAATAATCAGCTGTCAAGTTACTCGGGCAACTTAATCCCTATTCGTATTTCATCCATTTGAGTAGGTGTGACCATGAATTCATATCCGTTTTCGATTGGCAGCGTTGTGGACTCGTACCTCCTCACGTACCCCTCCCCACCACTGTGGGCGCCGGTACTATAGTACAGGTGTCCTCTCCCCATCTGGGGGCCCTGATTAGAACACTAATAATGAAATAAACAGAGAGAGCCACAGTGGGACCACGCAGCTATATTGCTGACCTGTTATAGTGAAGATAGATGATAGTGGAAGATATTGAAGATAGTAAGGAACTGAAAATAAAACAAATTGTTTGGTCACATAGACTAGATCTTGGAAATAAGTTGATTGCGAAATATTTGACAAATCGATAACTTTTACGTAACAGTTTTGCTACAAATAAATTTTTTAAATTACAATTCTTTCTCTGAGGTTGATGTATTTTTTAATGATTTCAACTTAATAAAGTAATCTAGTTGATGGTTGAATGAAATATTTCGTCTCTTATCTAATTGTATGCATTTTTGGATCATATCTTTTTGTTCTCTGTAATTGGGTATTTCTTGTAGGAAAACAACAATTAATTAAATAAATAAATAATAAATACTAGCGTGCCCGTGCTCGAATTCTCGCATGAACAATCCCCCCAATCCGTTGTAAGGGTAGAAAGATGTAAGCGAATTTTTTTTAAATCCAAAATATCAAAAAAGTTTATTCAATCATTATTTACACTTCCTCCTTGAGATCACTGTTAGCGTTGTTCCAACCATTTGTGTAAAACACGTCATTCTTCCGCCAAAAGGCCTAATAAGGTTATCTTAACTCTAGAATTCACAAAAATTATTAAGTTGTATATTTTCACACAATTTTTTTTCAAATCTCAACCTCGCGTGGAACATGCGTGGTTTAATTTCCTTATATCATCAAATCACATATTCATAAATTATTGATATTATGGAAAGAAATGAAAAACCAATTCAATACATCAATAAATAATTCCTCGCGTGTAAGAGCCGTAAAAGGGATCTATACTATAGAAATAATATAGATGATGAAAAATTGTTTTCCGAGTAATACTGGTAAAACAATTTTATTGGAAAAGTTGTTTTTCCATCAATACTGGTAAAACAAACTGAGTTGCGTACCGCAATCGTTTTACATTCAATGTTATTCCTATGGGGATTTCGAATCGTTTTTAGCCCCCTCTGCACACCTTGGAGAAATAGAACGGATTCGTCAGTGGTCCGGGAAATTCTCTTTCTTTTGATTCACTTATTAAGATTCGTCGCCTGTAAGAGGCATAAAAGGATCTATACTATAGAAATAATATAGATGATTTAATTTTACAGGAGACTATGCAGACGCGGATTTTTGTGGATTGGATTAAGGAAATAAATCGAGATAAGATGAAAGCTCGCGAGGTAATTCCCAACAACTTGAATCTTACATATTGTTATGTGAACCAGTTCGTATTTTACTTGTATATTCCTACTTTTCAATCTATGCAAAGAAAAAATTATATTTTCGAAAAAACGATTTTCACTTTGCTGTGTTCCACGAGCTAGTTACTTATCTTCTAATTTTATTCGTGTTTTTCCCCCAGGAAGAGCAGAAGGAACTGTGGCAAAAGTTTTCGGGCGAATTGCTAAAATGCAGAGATATGTGCCTGAAATGCAGAGATATGGACAAAGAGTACAATGAAATCATGAACGAAAAGCGTGAAAAGAAGAAACAAGTAGCCGCGGCGGTTATTCTGCAAGCACATTTTCGTGGGTACTTGACGAGAAAGAAATACAAAATTGAGAAGTCAGTTTTGAAATCACCTACTTCGACAACATCAGCCTCTGTGAACAACATCAACTTGTTTGAAAATTAAAAGAAAAAAGGATTTCAAGTCTCGTATTGTTAGTTTTGTCAAATTGTTGACCAGGGGCAACACCTCGCTTTTTTAGTGGACCAGATACCTTTTGTTTTTATGAACTAGAGCACCCATTCTACCAACAAGGAGGAAAGGCCATACAGGGTGAACTGTAGGGGACTCCTGGCTCAACCGGAGGCAGCACTATAGGAACCATCGACCTTCTAATGAAATAGACGCAACATGTGGGCGGAGTGTTGTAGTAAAACTAGTCTGCGCTAGCAAACACTAGTCTGCGCTACCACAGCCAATCGGCTAAGTCGATTTCTGATTTACCCTTCAGAGATCCTACGACAGTGATGTAAGATCTCTGAAGGGTAAATCAGAAATCGACTTAGCCGATTGGCTGTGGTAGCGCAGACTAGTGTTTTTGATCGCGGTGGATATTCACTTTAACCAATCAATAATTTAGGATTCATGCTTTTCCCCACAACCTCGTGACAGATCTTCAAACCGAGCAACTGGAAGAAATAACATGAAGCTGCGGGCACGTGCTCCGTCTATTTCATTAGAAGGTAGATGATAGGAGACAGGTAGCGTTTACTTACATTCATTCAAAGCATTACTTACATTACTTTCATTCAAATATTTACAATCATCCGCTGCGGGAACAGGATGATAAAAATTGTATAGCTTCATGGAAAACAGACTTCTTTCTAAATAACGCAAGCAAAAATTTTGAATACAGACTACGACAAATACCAAAGCTTTAACCCTCCGAATGGTTCGACGGGATATCTCGTCCACGATCTGGTCAATTTTTCTAAGGACGAGATATCTCGTCAAAACAAAACTGCCCTATTACTCCACAAGGGGAATGAAGATCCGTGTAGGAAAAACAAATTGCCCCTTGCTTAGAAGAAAAACCACCAGGAGGGTCAATTCCTTTACGTTTAAAACATAGAAACAAAATTTTCGATTGAAGACTCGCCCAGTTGTTAAGTTATATTAGCACAAATGCCAATACTGAATTAAAAGTTTTCGAACAGAAAATCAAAGTACGTTATTAAGAAGCATTTATACGTACAATCAATTTGTGATTCAGGTAAGAATCCTATGGCGAAATATATGGACAGGTTTTTGATCACGGTGTTTTATCAGATATCAGATAAACACCGTGATAACAGGAGAAATTAGCAGTCTAAGAACAAATTAAAAAATGGCTTCAGACACGTGTTATTCAGCGCTCTTGCTCCGACTAGCTTCACCAGTAACGATTTGTCATAAAAAAAGATGTCTCAATGAGACTGAAAAGATTACAGAAAATTGAATAAAAAATGGTTAAAGATAGGTATCGCTCATTTCTGGTATTCTTGATAAGTTACAACCACCAGCTCAGGTTTTCAGTTGTATTGATCTAAAGAAAGGCACGTAAATGTCTATAATAGTACCAGCATCACCTCGTTTACTACACATGAAGAATTTCTCAAAGTTCCATTCGTCTTGTCAAGTAGTCCCAGTGTCTTCCAGAGATACATTCACTACGTATTTCGTGACCTTCTCAATGATGATATTGTTGCTATGTATCTTGATATTGTAGTGGCTCAGTTTTAGCACAAGAAAAAGTAATTATAAGATTATTTCAATTTCAACAAGTATTTTAGATTGTTAATATTTATGTATTGTTTACTTTTGCATTTTGGTTAATAACGATATTAAATGTTTCTAATCGATATTAAATATTTAATCTCTTTTGTTCATTTCGTTTTGGCAACATGCTAAAAAGAATTAATGCTTAAAAAAAGGCTCGAAAAGTTTGTTGTATTTACTGCGAGACATGGAATAAAGAAGATTCAGGATAACTTGTTTATTTTTAATTTAATTTAGAAAGAGTAAAACATTTTTCGTCGTTTTCTCCTCAAGAATACAATAGCGAACCGACAATATAACTATCCCATCCGTTGATGAAAGGGAAGGGATAAACATAAAATGTGTATAAGAAGCTGCTTTAAAATTCGGACTTGTGAACTAAACTTAAAAAAATGTCGATTCCTAAAAAGAAAATTGCATTCTTGGGGATATAATTGAAAATAGTACGATTCGTCCTTCACCTACAAAAACCACTGCTGTTCGCAACTTCCCAGAGCCTAAAACGCCCAAACAAGTTCAAAGTTTCCTTGGATTCACGGGTTACTTTCGGAAGTATATTCCTGATTATTCAGTTGTCGCTAAGCCACTAAACGATTTTCTGCTCACCTGGTTTAAGATTTTTCTATTGGAGGGAGCAAAAGAAATATATACATAATCTAATTGTTAATGTTTTGTACACCGTTTTCGCAGTTAAATAGTTAAATGAAGAAACAAATCAAAATCACTCCTCTAGCAAGCTTAGTTAACTTTAGTTTCTGTGGCCAATTATGGCCACACTGAGGAATCTATGACAAATGAGCCACCTCGTGAAGCGGGCTCATTTAGCTCAGGTACTGCTTGCAAATGGGAAAATCCTATTTTAAACCAACTGGCATAAAATCCTACTTTTTTCTCGAAAAGTTTTTCCTTTACTATGGATTTTACAGATAAATCCTACCCCAACTTGGTGACAAGAAATTGTAAAGAGTTTTTGGAGATACAAATGAAAACAATGAAGGATGTTAAATTCTTATTTCTATGAACAAAGGACGTGAAAGACAATCGAGCAACCCATTTAGCGAGCATCAAACTTCAATAACGTGGAAACGTTACGATTGGAAACCAATAAAAAGCATCTTTATAAATTGTAGAAAATTTATCCTATTGCCATTATTTAGCACATTTAAAAATGCATTCCAGTATATGAGGAAACTGTTGAATAAAATCTGATGTCCCAAAAGATGCTAAAGATGAAATTTTGATAATCTCATTTCGCAGTGTAAACAATATATGCTTATTTAGGTTGCAAGGTTTATAGAATATAGTATATTTAGGGTATTTAGGTGGAAAACGTGCTCAGAGAAACAGTACTGAATAAAATGCGCTATTTTGAACCAAATTTAATGCACTTCGTGAATCATGTGCAGTTAATATATTCCTAGAAATTTTAGGAAAAAATTAAAGTAGATTTTTTTTCAAATATTTTCACTTTGAGTAGGTACTCATTTTTATCAATTTTCTTTTTTCGTTCTGTTTTCGTCCAGATTTTCTACATTCGATTTTTTTCGGTGATTTTCCTGTTTAATTACTTTATTCGGGTGATTATTTCTTATTTTTGATTTCATTTTAATCACTTCTTTGGCTGTTACATCAAAGAAACTTATCCTGTGAAACCTTCGCAATTCCCTGACTTGTATGCAAATCTTCTGGAGGGTGAAATCGAATGAACTCGTCTTCTATTACTTTGTCGACTTCACGCCACTTCGATGAGGGTACAGTAAGTCCACTGAATAATAAATTCTCCACCCACCTTTTCAGTTTTTTAGAGGATCTTTCGTTTGATAACTATAAAATCTTACATCGGGCTACTCTTATATTTCATAGCGACCCACCCTGGGAGATTTCCTTGAGCAGAATTTTCTGCTGAAGTAAAAAATAACACTGGTCTACACGATTTTCGTAACAGATACGTCAATGAGTGTTTTATAAAGTATTTTTAATGCTGAAACAGAAAATGTAATCACAAATTTTCTATCACGTCACGTTTTTTTATTTATATAGCTTTAAAGATCCCTATTATGTCATTTTTGGCACAATAGAAACGATCTGCTATCTTAGAAAACAAAGAGTCACCCACCCGGAACCAATAAATAATGAGTCATCCTCCCTGCACCAATCAGCAACGCTTTAACTGATGAGTCATCCCCGCAGAACCTTTTTGAAATCACACAATCTGTCAATGCAGCTAAGGCCATTGTCGGGTGTGGTAATCCATATTAAATTCTGCGAGTTCAGTAAGTGTCCTATACTTCTTCCAGTTACGCAAGTTTAGTTAATATTAATCAAGTATCAAAATAGTGTTTTGTGTTATAATTTTACTTTGGCTTTTATTTACATAATGAGTCGGCAAACACGTTCGTGTAAAAATTCTCCAAATCAATTTTGTTATGTCTGTGGCGAATTCACAACAAAGAGTCAGCGTAGGCCGATTTCAAAATTGATGAAAATTGCTTACATACATTATTTCGATTGTCCACTCGGAGATCAGGATAAATTGTGGGCGCCGCATCTAACGTGTATTAGGTGTTATGTGGAGCTCACACAGTGGTTTATAGGGGAAAAAACGCATTTGGCCTTTTGCTATATCTATGATTTGGCGTGAACCAAAAAAATCATTATGACGACTGCTACTTTTGTTTAACAAGTGTCAGTGGATTCTTTGCAAAAAATAAAAGTAATAGTGTGTACCCAAATGTTCCATCGGCTATGAGACCAGTTGCTCATGGGGATGGTTTACCTATTCCTTCAGCTCCAGCTTCGTGGCAGGAAATTTCTGATTCTGAAGAGGATTGTTCTGAAAATACTGCGGTGGCACAAGCTTCAAAAGACGTTGATTTCATACCAGAAAAATCAAATAGTGAACAACATCTCATTTCATAAGTGGAACTGAACGATTTGGTTCGCGACTTGAATTTATCAAAACAACAAGCAGAAGTTCTAGGTTCACGCTTAAAGGAGTGGAATTTATTGCATAATGATACCAAAGTTTCATATTTCAGAAACAGAAATAAAGAATTAATGCAATATTTCACTAAGACAGATCTGCTGTGTTCCTGCTGCAATATACAAGGTTTGATGTCTGCTCTGAGTATTCCTTATAAAACTGATGATTGGCGATTATTCATAGACTCGTCCAAAACCAGCTTAAAGGTAGTGCTACTGCATAATGCAAACAAGCATCCCTCCATACCAATAGTGCATGCTGTTGGAATGAAAGAGACATGAAAGTATGTCATTGATTTTAAAAGCAGTGAATTACGATGCTCATTTATGACGTATCTGTGGCAACCTCAAAGTTATCGGTCTTCTAGGCCTTCAAGGTGGCTTTACAAAATACTGATGCTTCTTTTGTTTGTGGGACAGTCGTGCAACAAGTGAACATTATATGGTTAAAGACTGGCCCAAAAGAGACACCTTCACTCCTGGGGAAAAAAATATTAAGTATGTTCCATTAGTCAACACTCAGCATGTAATTTTGCCATCTTTACATATCAAATTGGGGTTGATGAAGAATTTTGTGAAAGCACTGAATAAAGAACAAAAAGGATTTAAATATTTAAGCCAAGTGTTTCCAAGGTTAAGTGAAGCCAAATTAAAAGATATATTCGTTGGACCTCAGATTAGATTACTCAATAACGAAAATTTTGAAAGCAAGTTGAATAATGTAGAGCTAGCGGCATGGAAGTCATTTAAGGATCTAGTCCATGGTTTTCTTGGCAATGAAAAAGCACGCAATTGGGATCTTTTAGTACAAAATCTTTTGTTGAACTATAAAAATTTAGGCTGCTGGATGTCATTAAAAATTCATTCTTTGCATTCTCATCTGGACTTTTTTCCCACCAAATTTGAGTGCAGTGAGTGACGAGCAGGGAGAACGCTTCCACCAGGACATATTGCAAATTGAGCAGCGTTACCAAGGTAGCTGGAATGAATCAATGATGAGTGACTACTGTTGGTTTCTCCAGAGAGGACCCTACCGTACACAGAAGGAAGAAGTAATTTGTGTTCTCCAACTCCAGTTATAACACATTGTAGGTACATTTTATCTCTTTAGTTATATTCTACAAGATTTTTTCATATAATAAGCTAAATAAATTATGAGTATTGCAAATTTATTTAACATTTGGTATAATTTCATATACTGATAGACTTAGTCACTTTGCAAATTTTATACTTTTCCAGCAATTACTCAAGGATGTATAACGAAAAAGTGATACGTGATGGAGAAAAACTGACTTCATTTTCAGATTCAGCGTCGTCAAACACATAAAATTCAATTATTGTGGTTTCTGTTATGAAAATTATTTTTAAATTTGTAGACTAGTGTAATTAATTACTTTGTAATATATTGTTTTCAGTTCCACTTGCGTCAATGTTTTCAGTTGGACGTATTCGAGTTTTGATTTTTGACTAATACTTGCATATTGTAACACTTTAGCAATCTCCTAGATTCGTTTCTTGACTTATTGTATTGAGATTATTTTGAAAAATACTGGGATTTTTACTTAGAATAATGATTTTTATTTTGTACAGGAGTTTCAACGGTGTAGGATGATCATTGAGTCCCCTTTGGAATGTACTTAAGAAAAAAAGTTTTCCAATAAGATCTGATTCAATCTTTGAAACAACAGATAGGAAATAGAATTTTTGCGGCGTTGTAACTCATAGAATATATCTTTGAGAGAATTAATAGATTACAAAATCCCCTTTGGAAAAGTTGCATCCCTTTTTCCTCATTGTACTTCATTCCCTTTATCATAGCAAACATATCATCTAAAATTTCATTCAAAATGCATTTTTAGAAGAGAACCCAAATTGAATTGGAATGTAACTGGTTCATTACATCAAACTAGTCGTTTACCACATTGATGAATTCTGATAAATTCGTGGCATCTTGTGAGGCTAAGAAATGTTTCAATGACGTTGATGTGGTGTGAGATAATAACTGTGCTCCTATACGAACATTTTGTCTCTGCTCCTTAGCACATTGAATGTGAATCAGTTTCAATTTGTGACAATTTGTAATAATTGAAAAAGAGGCACTTTTTCAATATTGATTCCATTTTCGAGCCAGTATCAACCAACCAATTCCGCAGGAGTTTCAATAGATGCATCGGGAAAAAAGGTATTACTACTCTCGTTCAAGGTATTTTTGCATCAGGAAAGATTCTTCCATAATCCTACATTGCTTCCACTCATGTCAGAGACAAGTAAAGAAGGCTTGTGTCCAAAACCACTCTTTCCTGATGCAAGCATCCTGTGAAAATGTATAGTATATAATATGCGGAAGTTTCTGAATTTTCACACTACTGCACATCTCATTCGTGAAAACTTTTAATTTGATAGAAAACACACTTTGGTGATACAAAATTCTTTACTCAATCGTACTCGAATCTCTATCCCGAAATTCTTATCTGAGTGATAGTGCATTAAGAAGATTTTATCTAAATGAATAAAGAAGTTATTATTCAGTAGTTATTTGAATCATGGAATATTATTCAGTTCTTATTTGAATTGTTCAAGCATAACTTCCAGATATCAAATGAAGATTGGAAGATGGATAAGAGAGTAAATTAGGTAACCATGTCTTTCTTAATGCCTTGCGTTATATATGTACTAATTCATTTCGCGTGTAATCTGGCAAGATTATTAGAACAGAGCAAGTATTCTAACTTCCGGTCGTCCACTGAGTTCTCGCAGAATGTGAATGTACCTCTCCTTTCCACTCCAGGTAGTTGAACTGGAATTTTGAACCACTGTCAGATGACGATGCAAGGGAATTTATCTTTAATGATCAAAGGTCAAAATACAGCTAGAAGAACACAGATTAGATCCTCACTTGAGAATAGTACTCCGAAGAAGATTGTTTTGTTGTAAACCTGACAGTGCATAAATGCTGTTCCAAGAAGCCAGTTAGTAAACATTTTCTTTTCTTTTGGTTACTAAATCACTTTTACTTGGAATAAGGTTAAAAGAGGAATTTTAAGTTTTCTGTTCAGTTGCTACAGATTAAGTATGTACTCTCTCAGTACATAAGGAATCGTAGTAGCCCACTTGGTACAGTCGCGGATTAGCAACTGGAGGGTTGCGAATCTCGATCCAACTAAAAATCGTCGTTTATGTGGGGATTGGTGCACGCTAAATCTACTCAAATGTCCTCGTGTTGACGTGGTGTGGAAGTTTGTTGAGTGGGGTTCCAGCTCAGGTGTTGACCTCGTCATCTGACCTCCAGGATTGATCCGTTGTGTTGCTCTAGTCAATTGAGCTACCTACTTACCTCAGTATAGAAGTATAACAAAAGCTGCAGCCAAGTCATTGAAACATCAGTATGCCTATGATGTGTTTTTATAGAATATCATAAAAAGCATAAAAATAGAAGCATAACAAAAAAAGAAATGTTTCTTTCTCCATTTTCCGGAGACTATGCAGTTAAGCTAGGAATCTATACTTGTTGTATTAAGGAAAAGCAGATATTTAGACAAGGTTATTCAGATATGGACCCCCACTTTAACGCCTCCAAGTACAACTATTTTAAATTTTCAACACAATTCAACTGAGTAATGTTTTTGTCTATTGAAACTTATAAATTTACTAAATAGTGTTGCTCCAGTTCGACTTACGTACCTTACAAATATCTAAAACATACACCAAATGACGGCACAAAAATAATGACATGGTGATAAATAATGATATGGTGCTTTAAATATCCTATAAATCTATATTTTGAATGAAATATATCTTTTTATATTGATATGATAACTGCGTTTAGTTCTCTCTTCTGATTAACTGTAATTAACATGGTGGTCATTATGTGGTCATATTCTCACCTCAAAGATTTCTTTGAACCCGAACTATCCGTAATTTGGTTTTTCTCAACAAATGCCCCTCGGGTCAAACAACGATTAAATCACCAAACTTTTTGTTTTAACTTTTCCCTTCGGGATTGATTCCAGACCGTTGTGTTGCTCGACTTAAATTCAACTTACCAAACTTTTTATCTCTATAAACCATTCATTTATCTTTTGACTAAGTCATTTTTAAAAATTCTTTGTCCGTACTGACCACTACATATTCGATTGTATTTACTCTAAGGAATTACATCCAATATCGACACTTTGTTAACAATTTAACACAACCATTTAGTCAACAATTTTAAACTTTTATTCATAACCTGGTGAAATAAGGTTTCCCTAACTAATTTTGGGGTGCTGAATTCAAATATGACCAAGAAATATTCATCACGTACACTTTTTGACTATTAACAACTGATATATTTCAAAATGTGTGAATACATGCCATATTTACAAATCTAGGAAGTGAAATAAATGTCATATTTTATAAAGTTGTAAATTAAAACCGAGCTTCAAATTATAATTTATTACAGCATTTATTTTTTTTTGTTAGCTATAAAACACTAGGGTTAAAAATTATAAATACCATATTTGCATATCACTGCATGAGAAGCAAAATTTTTAAAAACATAAAGAAATACAAAATTAAAATTTTCCACTTCCACTTGTATTTGGTATTTTGGTATTTTCAATTAACGTCACACTGGAGCAACACAACGGGCTATTGGTGACGGTCCGGGATCAATCCCAGAGGGAAAGATCCGAGGACAACACCACGTAATTTTGAACCACGGTCAGATGACGAGGCAACACCTGAGCTGGCACCCCACTCTCCAAACTTCCACACCACGCCAACGTGAGGACATTTGAGGCCACGACAGATTTAACGTGCACCAGCCCCCTTTGTACACGACGGTGTTTGGCTGGATTCGAACTCGCAACCCTTCGGTTGCTAGTCCGATACTCTTCCAACCGGGCCACCGCGGCCCTCCACTTCCACTTGTATACTCATACATAGAGATTTTTAAGAACATCTAAGGTTTTTCGAGTTCTTGAGAAGGTCATTCTCTGGAAATTTTTTAAACCTTTGTAATAAACCTGCTTTTCAAACAGCACTGTAAAATAGTTGAAATAAAACTGTTCGTGAAACTTCTTGCTTTCAGAAGGTTCATTTCAGTTAGCCTCAATTTAAAGTACGAAACGAAAACTAGTTCTCAAGATCGCTGAATTGCAGCGTAAACTTGATTATTCGGTTATTGAAAATCTAAAAGGGTAGGCATGGTAGGTAGGTATTTTAATTAACGTGGAGCAACACAACGGGCCGTTGGCGACGATCCGGGATCAAACCCGGAGGGAAAGATCCGAGGACAACACCAAGTAATTTTGGTCAAATGACGAGTCAACCTGAGCTGACACCCCACTCTTCAAACTTCCACACCGCGCCAACGTGAGGACATTAGAGGCCACGACAGATTTAACGTGCACCAGCCCCTTTTGTACACAACAATCTTTGGTTGGATTTGAACTCGCAGCCCTCCGGATGCTAATCCGTTACTTCTCCAGCCGAGCTACCTTGGCCCTCTAAAAAGGAGTTATGCCGAACAGACAGAAATGAAAACTTATATCGAGAAAATTTTACACCCTGACTCAAGACTCTTTTTCCTCACTCACACATTTTGAATCTTTGAAAACATTTTTTTTCTCTCCACCCTTCTATGCATTGTATGTTTATTCCGCACATTGAAATGAAACTGAAAATACCATCTAGGAATTCGCATTCATAAAACTTCCTTAAGAGATCTCTTCTTATTAAATGGTATACTTTATAATTTCCAATTTTAAAGCCAAACTATATCGAAAACGAACCTCATATACCATATTTCAAGATATTCGGTTCAACCGTTTCTAGATTACGAAAAATTAAGAGCACCAT
This sequence comes from Meta bourneti, assembly GCA_933210815.1. Classification (NCBI taxonomy): domain Eukaryota; kingdom Metazoa; phylum Arthropoda; class Arachnida; order Araneae; family Tetragnathidae; genus Meta; species Meta bourneti. The sequence continues at coordinate 90,118,774 of OW119929.1, forward strand.
GTTCAATGAGTTTCCCAGACAATCTTATCACACTGAGATCTTTTATTATGTAACTGTTCGAACAAAATCTACGTAACATTTGTTTTTTACTTTTACTTTTGGTTTTAAATTTTCGTATGCTATATTTATTATGAGCTCCAAAAAAGTATGATTAGCAACCTTTATATGTTTTGATGGTAATCATTTCATAAAAACTTTTTTTGACTATACAAAGTTTTAGCTTTTTCCTTCTAGTAAATATTAGTAATTTATTTTTGGGTTGAAGAATAGTTAAATTTATTGTAATCCAACGCTACCGGGAGGAAAAGCTGGAATTTTGCATAGGCATAAAAAGTTGTATGAATCGATACCATACAAATATATTTAGATTACTATTTATAATTTTTTTCGAATCTTCAAATTTTTAAAAATTATCATTGCTTACTAAAAAGTAACTTAAAAAAAGAAATATTATGTAGATTTTGCTTGGGTTTTTTCATGAAGTCCTGAACTTGTAATACCATGAAATAAAGCTTATTATAAAGAACTTGTAATAAAGCATGAAAATCTCTTTCCGAAGAAATCTCGTTATCTAATCTCCCGAGTGGAAGATAAGTGCAATTGCTTTCTCGAGTATTCTACTGATCCTAAAAGTTTTATCTTTCGGAAAGACAAGGCAGTGATTTTTATTTCGACATGTTACATGTGTGGTATAACATGGAAGTGCACAAGTATCTTATAATCTTAGAGTGGATTCGTATCTTTTATATTGAGTACCTTCCAGTTCCAAATTTAAATTCGCAAGTTAAAAGTCGAATCCCATCCACAAAGATCTGAGCTTTGTAAACAATTCGCTTTAAAGTTTTCTTGACCAGTTTAAAATTTTAAATACAAGTTATTGTCTTAAATTTTAAAAAAGTTGACATTTTTTGAAAAACGAAACAGAAGAATTTTCCTGGTATGAGTGAGGCAATATTTAATGAATGACGCAGAAAAATAGAGGTGGTCGAATGACAGGCTTGAAATAAACAGATCAGCCAGCTGTAAATTATCCCATACTATAGTATAAATGTGTGTGTTATACTTCGTCGAATAAAAGATAATTTGAGCATATTTTGCTCTCGCTATACATTAGCATATTGAAAAAGTAATCAAGGGAATCCTTCCCGAAATTATTTTCACGTTGGCGTGGTGTGGAAGTTTGGATAGTGGGGTGCCAGCTCAGGTGTCGTTCTCGTCATCTGACCGTGGTTCAAAATTACGAGGCATTGTCCTTGGATCTTTCCTTTAGGGATTGATCCCGGACCGTTGACAATAGCCCGTTGTGTTGGTCCAATGCGACGCTAATGAACTACCAACCAGAAATGATTTTGGAACTGAAAAATCATGCTGCTTATATGAAAAGTTCTAGCATTTCGAGAGAAAGATATTCTTTCGGAAAAAGGATTCTTGGTGAAGGGCTTTTAGGAAATTAATATCGAAAACCAATATTGTATTGCTCCAGTTCATTCAAATACATACCATGCCTATCTTTTAGGAAATAAAATGGTTTTGATGAAGAGCTCACAAGTATATCTATAATATTAGATCCTGTTTCCTATACGGATGCTTCTAGTTTTCAGAGTGAAACAGATTCAAATGAAAAAGGCTGCTCTGTATATAATTCTAGAGCTTTGTTTTACATCAAATAAATGGAAAGAATGGAAACGGGTTTTTTTGGACTGATACAAAGTTGACCTTTGTGTAGTTCACTCATTCCTACACACGTGCATGTTGAAAATGATTAGAAAGCTTATCGAAACACTAATTAAAAATGATTCAGTGTTTATATAAGCCTAAATTATATGAACATTATGTAATGAACTAAAATTCAAAATATTTGGTTACCAACTTCAGTCATTGCAATTAACTGCAAGTATACAAATTAGTTTTTATTTCTTAATTACATTTTCACAAATAATACAATAAACTATTAAGAAGCATACAAATTTGAGAAGTGATCTTCAAGAGCAAATTTGAGCATTTTGTTCATTCAGCGCAAAACAGTTTTACTCATTAAATTCTGAATTTCCCCACGAAAAACAGGTTTCAATTTTGCGACTCACTCAATGAAAAAAGTACAATTTAAAGGAATAATTCAAAGAAAGCTCAACTACACTGAAAGTGAGCGTATTTAGATATCATCTATGTATATCTTAGGAGTACAGCTTCAAATTAAATTAAAACAAATAAAAGGTTTTGAGACACTGGCAAAAGCGAAATTTCCACTAACTATTCAATTAAAGACGAAAATCGAGGTTTTTAAATTCAAGTATTCACAAAAAAATTTGAAAGTGTGTTTCTGAAAAGCTAAGATTTCTTTGATTGCTTTAAAACTGTAACTGCGGTATCTTGAATATTTCAATAATCTAAGAGCAAAAGTCCATAGTTACAAAGGGTGACTCAGTGGGGATGCCACTGCCCCAACAACCTGCGAGTTGTACAGGTTCGATTCCTCCCTGGTGTCTTCTGTGTCAGTAAACCTTTCTTGATGTTGTCTGTATTGTGTTTTGCGCAATATGATCAAATATGGCCCTTGCACCATAAAACCCAACCAACCAGTTACGAAATTGATATATAAAACCATAATGAAGCATAAACTGCGACAACAAATTCAAGTCGAATCTCCTCCATAAGTCTTGATTCATCTTTAACTTTCCTGGATGTCTCGTTACAAGAGAAACCAATGAAACTGTTCTCGCCAAGGTATTTTTGGTCACATCAGCAGAGGTGATGCAGCTGATGCTCAAAATCTATTTAAAATCAAGTACAATTATTTAAGGAATTAAGATAAATTAGTCCCACATTAATTTTATTAATAAAACAACACTAAATTTTGATTGCAATTAACTGTGACACGTCAGAACTAGCTAAAAACGGGTTACCTCCCAACAGAAGTAAAGGCACCCCTGTCTTACTTTGTGCCCTCGAGAAGAAAATGGATTGCTTTGTCTCTTTCTGAATACATGAAAGAACGTGTCTTCTAGAAATGGAGGGCATGAAACATGAAAGTGGAAAATACATCAAGGGCAAAATTATGCTTAAAATTAGGAAGTATTTTCCCAAAGAAAAAGCACACATAAATGTAATAAATGCTTCTGATATGCCATAAACATTGACTTTTGGGGGCGCTTAGCTACACCATTGACGGTGAAAATTTGCAACTGGTCTTCTCAATATATTCTCGAGACCAACTCCCTAGAGATTTCCAAATAAGTGTCAACCTCCTTTTCTATCCATCTGATAGTTCTATTAGTGTCCTTAGATTGAGCTTTTCTTAATTTATTTTTGTCAATAACTAGCGTTGCGTCTGGCAATTATACCAACTTAGTTAAGACTTGTTAAGACTGCAGCTGATCTCTCCGGTAAATGATATTTGATTCCTGCTGGTTTCGGAGCGAAATTCCTGATGAATAATATGCTTTTTACTGACTTCCTTTTGGAGGAACATAACATTTTTCTTCATTGCATGTTTGCTTCCCATGATGTATGCATATTTCTTCTCCATTCTTTCTGTTTTGTCCTATCACCGCAAGCTATATCCTAGAACTTTATACCGGGAACTTTCCTCGCCTGCATTTTTGAAAATGGCGATAGTGATCCAATGTCGAACAACTCATTTCCTTGAGCTTTAAAATTGATGAGCTTTGAGTTCATTAGTATTGTTTCTTTTGATCTCATGATACCATTATGCTCGAATCAGTTGCAAAATCTATCTTGGGATGAATTACCCTTTAGTTTCTGAACAAATAAAATTTTCTGACACAGTATCTTGTAAATCTGATGGTGCACCAAAAATAGAGCATGCTTCGCGTACTTACCTTGCATAGTTAAACTCATTTGAGAAAAACTCTTGATCACAATAACGTGTAGTGGGGAAAACAGTCAAAGAGATCCAACTTTCAATTCATTTGAAATCAATCAGTGACCACTTTCAGCTTCATTTATCGGAGTAATTCTGCTGTAAAAACACAAGTTTATTCCTTTTTGTATCCTTAAACATTTTACCTTAAATTAATCCAATAGCCCGTTGTGTTGCTCTAGTGTGATGTTAATTGAAAATACCAATACCTTAAATTAATTATTGTTAAAATCTTAAATTCTAAAGCTTTAAGGGTTGTTAGACTTGAAGATTTTTTAAATTGTGCATATTATCTAGCAATCCAACAGGGCAACTTTTGAAACGTTCAGGTTTCTTTTCGATCCACCCTATTGTACATAAGGTTCGTAAATGGTAGAGTATGGTGATTTTTAGTACACTCGGATTACGTTCTACAGAGTGTCCTAAAAGTTCCCGTACTGACGATTCGTGAATTTATTATACAAAAACAACAAGCTTTAAAACAATTATTTTTATGCTAATGGTGAAACTTTTAACATAACGTAGGAAAAAAATTTGAACTCACATTTACAATAAATGTTCAAAATGTTCGCCCCTTTCTTGGAGGCAAAGTTGAAGTCGTTTGTGCATATTTTTAGAAACGCGTTTCAAGATGCTGGGAGTGATTTCTTGTATCCTTTGAGTAATGGCAATTTTCAGATCATCTATTGTTTGGGGATTATCTTCATAAACTTTGTTCTTTAAATATCCCCACAGAAAAAGTCAAGGATGCTCAGATCAGGGGAACGAGGTGGCCAAAGATTTCTTGAGATTAGTCTATCGACAAAAAAAATCTTGAAGCATGCCATGGTTTCATAACTTGTATGGCAGGTTGCATCGTCTTGTTGGAACCAAGAATCTCGTTCATTCACTTCTAATAATGCAACAAATTGTTGGATGAGTTCTCTGTATACAGTGCCATCAACAGTTGACTGGAAAAACAGAAGCCCAACAATCCTTTTGCCTGATACGGCACACCAAACGTCAATTTTTTTGAGAATGTAAAGGTTTTTGCATTAATGAATGGGAATTTATCGTCGCCCAAATCGTCAGGGACATAAATTTCCATTTTACTATCATTGAACCCTACATCCCTTCTTATTTGGTCTAAATCACTTAGATGCAAAATGAAAATGTATAAGAATAACACCACAGCATCCTGAACAGTGGTACACCGACTATCGTGGGCTGAGGCATCAAATGTTTTCGCACCTGACGTTTTATGAAATTTCACAAAAATAGGCATATATCGGAAGCTATGGCAATTCTTACATGCGCCAACACTGCCATGCGTGTATTACTGATTGTGGTTGCAGCATTGAGCACCTAACTGAAAGTGTACACTTAGTGTAAAACTCTAAAATAAAGGGTATGTCTTGCTGTATTTTCATTTATGCAACTGGGGACTATGTGAATAGATTTCTTTTGTGTATGTTCCCCTCAGGAAGTTTTGAAACTTGCTTAATTTTACAGATAACATGATTCTGCTCGTTTTTGTGGTTCTTCGTATTCTGCCGAGCTTCGCTTTGAGTGCAAACTATTTTACTGCAGCAGTGTTTGAGCATCGACCCCGGGCTTCCAGCGATTCCGGTCTTCTTCCAAAAGATATCATTTCATCTAATCTCCCATTCTATGTGAAAGCAGTGGAACTTGCGTCACAACAGGTAATGAGCTTTCGTGTCTTTGTAAAAAACAAAAGCATACTCTATTCATAAACCACGGAGAGAGTGTTTTGACAAATTTAAAATCAATGTCAGAATTTCATTACGGCTAATTATGAAAAACCATGTTTCGCTAGTGTCACCAAATCCATTAAAACTTTTCTCTCAATAACTAATTCCGACATTAAGTTTGTTCCGTCCGTTTCTGAGAATCGGAATTACAATATGAAGTGCTCGGGTGTCGACAAGCGACTTTGCTGCCCACTTTAGGCAGAAGAGAACAACCAAACTGATTTATGCACTTATGCACCACACTCTCCAAACTTCCACACCACTCCACTCACGCTGGAGTGGTGTGGAAGTTTGGAGAGTGTGGTGCAAGCTCAGGTGTTCTAGTCATCTGAACGTGGTTCAAAATTACGAGCCATTGTGCTTGATCTTTCCCTTCAGGATTGATCCCGGACCTTCGTCAATAGCCCATTGTCTTGCTCCAGTGCGACGTTAATTAACTACCTACCTACAGTGATTTTCAGTGTGATTTCCTAGAAGACTTTTATGATTATAGTAACTGTAACTAACCAATTCAATTACTGTGTTGGAAATTGAATCAAATTCCTACCGAATGAGTTATTTAAACTTTGGATACTGAAAATTGTGTTCAATTTTCATTCAATTATATGATTTTGAATAGACTGTACGGGCACTGATTCGCATCACTTGTTTCATTGTTTTAAATAATTGATTGACACTCGTTTTGATTTTTAGGGAGCAGATATCGTTGTATTTAACGAATATGGACTGTTTCCCTATCCAGGAAGTAGAGAAAACTTCAAGAATTTCGCTGAGAATATTCCGGATCCCAGACAGCACACATTTAATCCCTGTCTTGCCAATGCAAAAGATCGGCTCATCCTTTACACTTTGAGTTGTGCAGCTCGCGAAAATCGTCTTTACGTCGTGGCCAATATGGCAGATGTCCACCAGTGTGATGGTACATGTGACGCAAGTGAAATCGAGAAATGTGGAAAGAACTGTCCGGAAGATGGATACCTTTTCTACAACACAGATATCGTTTTCGACCCGAAAGGGAATATTATTGCTCGATATCATAAAATGCATCCCTATTTCGAACATGTAAATGTACCAGACGAACCGGAGTTCATAACCTTTGAAACAGACTTTGGCAAATTCGGACTTATCATATGCTTCGATTCTGTGTTTGAGGAGTCTGTACAGTTGGTAAAAGACTACCAAATCGATACTCTACTGTTCCCTACTTTTTGGTTCGATGACATTGTGCCTTTCAATGCAGTCGAATGGCAACAGTCCTGGGCTCTTGCGAATGGTGTCAACTTCATCGCTGCAAACACACAAACCCCTGGCAATGCTTCTTTAGGAAGTGGAATTTATTCCAAGGAGGATGGCGCTTTAGTCTACACCTACGAGCCAGATGGTCACTCAAAGTTGTTGATAGCGAATTTGAGATTGAGAGATTCCTTTGAGATTCCAGTAAAAAGTTCCATATTTGTAATAACCCAAGATGATATTTTCCTTAAAGTTGAAAAAGGGGAGAAGTTTCCTGAGCACGGTTACGAAAAAATGGTAGGCCCAGCGGTAGACCAGTACGCTGATTATCGATATATTCGATCTCCAACAGAAAACTATACTAAACTGAAACTCAAAGAACCGTCTGGAAAGATGCAGGCCTGTCACAACGGATTTTGCTGCTCACTTTCTTATTCAGCTGAAGATATGCAAGAAGACTTTTACTTAGTCGCCTTCAGTGGGAAAAATAATGTACGAAATTATTTTCATTGGTGGGAGGAAAATTGTTTCTTAATTCGATGTGATCCATTTGAAGATGAACCATGTGTTTTGCAAACTCCAAAGTCAAGGACTGTATTCAGAAATGTCAATTTAAAAGCTCGTTTTAGTCATGGGGTAGTTTATCCTACAGTATCGAAAAATCATTTTCGCCTGGCATCAAAACAGGAGTGGAATTACGAAACCAAAAACTTGGACACTCAATTGACATTTCAATCAGCTTCAGATGAACCTCTACTTAAAGTAGGTTTATTAGGAAGAATTTATGAGCGCGATCCTCCATACGTACCTTTTCACCAATTTTAATTATTTTATTTTTAACTTTTAAAGTCTATTTTATTTTAACTTGTTCAGATAGTAAGAACCTGTTTTATTTTGATATTCAATTGTTTATGAGATTTCAAAAGTATATATATTTTTAAATGTTTAACTGACTGAATTTTTATTTTCACATAGAAACTTTGATCATTGTTTATATATTTTCATAAATAAATTTCGTTGCTAAAATCTTGTTTTCTGATGGAAATTGTGAAATGAGTTTTATGTTAAAATATGAACTCCTAAGTGAACGTTGAATGCAATTTTAACCCTTTTTATTCTATTATCTTTTTATCGTGTTTTATCTGCGTTGCCATTAAGGCAACTGTCGGGTCTATCAACAACTAGGTCTATCAACAACTAGGTCTATCTTATGATAAAAGTCAGTTTCTCTAATTATGATAGAACCCAAATTTGCTAAGATTCAAAATTGAATAAAATAAAAAAAACCTAATCATTTAAATAATCGTGTAAATGCCGAAAGCTAAAAAACAAAGCGATTCAAGTCCAGTTTGAATCACGTAGTTTTTGGAAGTGTTTATTCCATATATTTGGCTGAAAGTGTATAGAATTGAAAAGACGAGGTTAGTAGTACGAGTCACGTGTCACGTCGCACTTCAACATCGAATCTATTCGAATGAAATAGATGGTGCAAGTGTCCTGATATCTCACAAGTCACGAATCGACTTGATAATCAATTGCCGATTGGATAATTACGTTAAGCAATCAATAATTTGTCCCACATTAGGATTCATGCTTTTTCCCACAACCATTCTTCAAACCAAACAAAAGAAATAACATGAAGCTGCGCTCTTATGCTCCGTCTATTTCGTTAGAAGATAGATGGACAGGTTTCCGTGACGTCATAAGGGGTCATCGAAGCGATTGAATGCACCGCTTCAAAAGTTTTCTTTGAAAACTGTCCCTTTTCCAACATATATGATCCCGTCCCTTGATGTTATAGAGGATACACAACATTAAGGGGTGATCAAGTACTATTTAATGTACCAATCAAAAAAAGTTAGACATTTTTCTTCTGAAAATATTATCTTTTCTAACCAAAGTAACAAATTTCCGTGACTTCGTAAATTAGACAGTATTAAGTAGAAATTCAAAAGTAGAAAATTATTTTTTCTTCTGATACGCATGTGACAGATCTGCATGAAGTCACAGAAGTGACACCATCAAGGATTTAATGCTCAAATTTAGTAGAAAATATTTCTCTTTTACCTTTGCGTGAAAACTGTCTCCTCTCCAACACAACTCATTTCTTCCGTGTCCTCATAGAGGGCATCAAGGAATGATCAAAAACGATTTATTACCGACTCAAAAGTAGAAAATATTCTACTTTTCTTCTGAAAGTGGCTTGACTTTGTCTTGTGTTTGGTGCAGTATGGTCAAATATGGACATAAAACTCAACCAACCAATCTTGTAAGTGGATTCAGATGGGTTCTTACAAGTTCCATAGCATATGTGTACGCATTAAACAATGTTCATGTAAGTTACAGGTAGTCGAGGCTGAGTTACTCTTCGTCGTTTAGAAACGTTACAAAGCCGAATGTAAGCTGACCGATTGAGTACTTGCACGGTAAATGAAACTTTTGAAGTATTCTATTTTGTTTCTAACCAACAGGATTTAATCGTCGTGGCTCAATTAATTAAATGTAAATAAAAAAAGAATAACTTCTCCCTTTGATTTGGCTTGGTATCTTTTAACCTAAAAATGACATAAATTCCACCTAAAAGTGAGAGGAAATGACCTAAAATTCAATTGATGTACTTTCTTTTATCGAAATATTTTGTATTATTATGTACAAATTTACAAAGCAAAAATTTAAGCACCTCAAAATTTGTTTGCAAAATTTAATTCCTTATTACCATCTGAACCTGAATCATTTGCAGTGGATAATGTGCTTTCCCGGTGCAATTCCACTGAAACCATTTTTGGTAATACTCGGACATTTTTGAGCCAGATATACATTTTTCAAAAATTTTTGGTAGATCGGAATCTTTCCCTTAGGAATAGGCCCGCGGATCAGAATTTGAGAAAAGCCACTTTAAATTGTTTAGATTTTGGCATTATCACATTTCAATTAACTCGAAGATTTCAAATTAAAATGCGATATTTCATGTCCAAACTAATTTTGCCTTCCCTCCCAATCTAATTCAACCATCAATATAAAAGCGTACAAAAGTTTTTCTTTTATGTTCATTTGTAGATCACGGATTGTTTTCTTTAGATGAATCATTTGTAATGTGTCGTAAGAAGTAGAAACGGAATCACTGATGAAAGGGAATATTTCAAGAATAATTTGATTCAAAACTAAGACGTTATGCTATAAGTTTGAAAATGCCCTAAAAATCTTATCAAATTATCCAAAAACCCTTATATCTAAAATATGACTTCAAAAAACCTTTTAATCAGGGGATTAATTTCTATCTATCCGTCATTGTCTGCGAACGAGATCATCGAAATCCGGGCCTTGATTATAATTATCACTCAAGTGACCAGAAAATAATTGTAATACTCTACTTTCATTATTTTGGAAATTTACTTCAATACCCAATATGCTACATTCCTTCATTTGATCAATTACTATTCTGAATTTCATCAGCATATTCTGAGATTGTTGAAGATAATCGCCCTACTAGTCAGGGAAACAAATTATTTGAAAGTTTAACTTTAATGAGTGGCAACATCTTCGGTTACTAAGTTAAAATTGCAATTTCCGTTTCCAGTTGTATCGTTTTCCCGTCTTATTTTACTGTGTCGTCTTGCCCTGTAGTAATAAATGTGTTGTCTTTCATCGGCCTCTGACTTAATTTATTCTTAACAATGAAGAATTTATTTGATACGATATTATTATGACTAAACATACATTGTGGGCTCAAACAATCTCAGCGAAATTAAAAAGATACAAATAAATTGTGAAAAACGTGATTTTGACGTTTTTGGAAAAAAGTGTTTTTCTCTTGTTTTGCAGACATCAATGAAACGAGAATCATTTAAAAGACGTGATCAGTCTACCGATATTGGGAACGCTGAAAGATATCAAGACATACTTTCGGGGCGGAAACAGTTGGGTGAATGTAGCGTTTTGCTATTCATCTCCGAGTAATGTATTATATTTAGGCTGAACATAATCTAAGTAGACTTTTCAGCACGATACAATTGATTCTACTCTTTCTGGATTGACACTTTTTCAAGTTGTCCATTTGTTGGTGGAGAAAATGTGTGATGATTTAAGGATTCAAGTATCAATCGTTAAGATGGTAACAACACACAGTCTCAGCAGAAAAGGGAGAACTGCAGGTGAGAGGAATCAATAAGTCACGTGACGCTGGGTTGCCACAAATAATCTCGCCAAGTAGAGACTGTCAGGAACACGCATTTGGCAACGTTGAGGCTTCGGTCATTGAGAATAACTGCCTAGGATTTTACATAATTCTGTATTCGAATTAATTATAAACGATATGAGCTCAGAAATCTCACGGGGTTTTTCTGTCACCCATTACAATGCAACTTCCTACACATAAAAGTGAAGCGTTTCGAATGAAAAAAAAATAGTTCAGATATGTGTCATCCCTGATGATAATTCAAAGTACTTCACTCATAAAACCTTTCTGAGTCAGTGACGGGCAGAGGCACTGAACCCTCAAGAAAAGTGTAAAAAAAGAGTTTATTAATAGTAGTTTTATATTTTTCAGTTAAGACTTAAGCGAATGTTCTGAACCGCATCTCCGTGAGCATCTGAAGAATGAGATCTGAAATTTCACTTTGCATGAATTTTTTAGATATTGAATGAAGATAACCACAATGGTAGTTCTCTGATTTGTTTCACGCTGAACGACGTTTTCTGTTGCAAGCAAGTAGTATTTTATGTTTAAGAGACTGCTTGTTTCATTTGTCATGCTTTCCGTTCTATTCGACACATCTTATGTGGTCCTGGTGTGCAGATATGTTCGAAGCTTATTTTTTTAAATAGCAAAATAAACAGCAAAACGATTTTGATTTCTATGTTTGAAATGAAAAGTATTTGAAATGTTCAATGGATTTCAGAACAGGTCTAATTAACCCAGTGTAGCTAAATGGAGACTTATTTCAAAAATTCTTTCATTGCCACGTTTCATACATGTGTCGAACAAAACTCTTCGACCTTGTAACAGAAATATTTCGAATACTCCATGGGTTCCAATCGGACTCACCTACATAATGAGGGTGTTACTAAGACTAAGAAGTTTTTTGTTTGTATTGTAATGTTCTGTCTGTTTTCTAAGTCTAAAATATAAATATCTTCATTGTGTTATAATGACAAAGCTGACAACAAAAGAGAAGGAAAAGATTTTTTTTTCATTTATGTAAGTAGAGAATTTTGACTATTTCTTGAATTATATATCGAATCGATCCCGTTGAGAGATGTCAGGTTCAGTATCAAGTTAGAAGACAGGTCAATAATATAGTCAGAGGCAGGGGTATGTATAAAAATCTGTAGAATTCAGTGTTACTCTTTTCCTTTATAAATAGAAGCAATGTAAGGTTTCCATATTTTTAACCTCTAGGAAAAGATTATTTAAATCACTGGAGTAGTACAATTTGCGTATCGAAATGTTTCTAAATTTATAGCTATGCAATGAATTAGCTTTTTCAGGACGCACATGCAATGCTTTCTCATTCCCAGCTGTATCCCCCAGAGCAAATTGACTTTGCCGAAACTATTAGCTTCATTGCTATTTTAAGCATCACAAAACATCCCAAATTTTTATGCAATGGAAGTTCTCTTCGCATGTTTTATTTTTCTCACATGAATTTTACTATAATTAAGTTTATCTACGATCCTTTTTAAGCAATTGCATAGAACTAAAGTTTATGCAACTGTAGAATGAATTAATCTTTGGCAAGTTCTTTTCGCAGTTATGTTAAAAACATAACTGCGTTAATAACGCGAGTTATGTTCCGTGGAACATAGTATGAAAAACCGCTTTATAGTGAGGGGGTCAGCTTCAGATATTTTTATTCAGACATTAATTAAACAGTTTGATTTCCACACTGCCTTTCGTTACTTTAAAGAAATTATGCAAGTTGAAATTTTCTTTCAATTTGTTTCCTGTGTTGTGTTTCAAGACTGAATATTATGCAAATATTATTTTAGAACATGGTTTTTATTTTATTGAACTTAGTACAATATCAAGATCTTTCATCCAAACTTAGTACATTATTCTGGGACAACGGTGAATGACTTTGAAGCTATATTTATCGAATTGTAATTTTATATCTACATTTAAAATTAATGTCTTAAAATCATACACTGTTGGCCATCGAAAATACATCATGAAGGAAGCATCCAATAGCCTTGAAATTTGCATGATGCTTAGATCGTGGAAGGATATGCAAATGATTAGCACTGCAGGGTATATGCAAATCATGTACATCAGTATCACCCCTGTAAGCATTATAAAAATGGAGAACAAAGAGCCGGTTTTAAGTATTGCAATTGTGTTTTCTCGCTGTTCTTGTGTATCGGCAGCTTAATTATGCATCGTCGAAAAATATGGCATTAATACGAGCACGTTTTTGAGTTTGACAGGAACAATTTGTGGCAGCTGCGAGTTATCTTTCCGAGAAATCGGTGCTCGTGTTGGAGGTCACAGGGATGAGAATATGGAATCGTTGAGTGCATGAGGGACGAACTGACCGACGTGAACCATCAGCCTCGTCACACCTCCAAACAAGAGAACAGATATCCTGCGCGCATGGCTATTTCGGATTGTACTGCAAAACATTAGGGTGTGTAGCACAACTACCTGTGTCAGTAACGTGCAATTCAACGTCGTCTGCAGCGACGGGAAATTTTTTCAAGGCGTCATTGCTGCGACTACCTTTGACTCTGCACCACAAGTGTCTACGGCTGCATAGAACGCCACCCATAGACAAATGAATAGCATGACATCATCTTTTCAGACGAATCTGTCTAAAGCACAACGATGGTCGCATCTGACTCTGGGTGCACCGCTGCTGTATGACTCTTGCCTTATGCATCGCCATACCGGCTCGTTATCTGGCGTTATGCTATGGAGTGCCATTGGATTCTACATCCCGTACACTCAACAGACACCGTTACGTCTCTCAAGTTTTGTATCTTTATTTTCAGGGCTTGGCTACGGTCAGTTTTCAACAGGACAGTTCCTTAATGGTTTCACTTCTTCTATGTCCCCGTTCTCCAGATCTGCTGCCCATCGAACACGTCTGGTCGATGGTCACCACAGAGTAAGTTAAGCAAGACGAACTTTGGTAACGTGTGGAAGCAGCATGGACTGACAAACCCCAGTCTACATCCAAAGACACACATCCAAAGCCTCTTTCTTTCAATGCATGTTGCAGCAGTTATTGTATTACATAAAATACTGATTTCTATGCGTTCCCAAAGTCGAACGGAGTTGCAATCTTTTCACCCTTGTTATTTGTATACTAAATATGCCTTTGATTGTCATTCATTTTCGATAGCCAGCAGTGTAATTGAATTTTCAAGATTTTTAAATCAAATGTTCTTTAGGCTCTTATGCATTTGGTCACTGCTGTAAAAATAAATAAATAAACTGGTTAGTAGGCTGACCAGTTTAATGTGTTTTAAATATGATTGCATTTCTGTCAAAAGTATGTAGAAATTCAAAATACTAATTGCTTTAAACATTTCGTAAATTCTCTTAGTTCATGTAAAAGTGCTAAATTGTTTGAAAATGCTCATTTTACACATGAATTTTTCAAACTTTTTTGTGACTTTTGAATACCCTTCTCAAGGCCACCCACTCTAGAGGGGAAACGTTTTTCGTGATAAGGCTGCATTTTGTTTATTAATAAGAGAAACTGGAGAAAATGGATGGGATTTTCTCCGATAATGCTCCCATTTTCTGTCATTCTATAAAAGTTAGAAAGGAAAATATGTTTTCTGTGTGTTAGATGTTTCAGTATCCAGTTGTCTGCTGTACAAAACTTTTATGCTTACGAACTTTAGAAATAAAATTAAAATGATGTACATTTCTTGCAATGACATACGGGACCAAATTTTAAATAGCTGGAAAACTTCACCTTTGGTGCTATGTTCTTATTCAGAATATGCATTAGTGATGACTTAACACATCATTTGATAACAGAATGTATTTTTAATAAAATTAGCATAAAAATAAGTAAATTGCTTATTTTTTTTCCATGCAATGTTACTTTCATTCGATCTTCCAAAAATAACGTCTCGCTATAATATGCACGTCATCCACGTATCGTTGGGCCGTCATAGTTCCCTGAATACGGACCAGAGGTGACCTGCTATCGTAGGCGATGGCGCCCCGAACCATTATACCGCGTTGTCTCGCGGTATGGCGTTCCACAGATGCGGCCGGATTGGCCCTGTCACCAAGTCGGCGCCAGACTCGTACACGGCGACTGTCATTGCTAAAACAGAAGCGTGACTCGTCTGAGCACACTACCCTGTGCCATTCCGTCGTCCACGTGGCTCTATCCCGACACCATTGCAAACGGAGACGTCTGTGCTGTTGGGTCAATGGTAGTCGTCTCAACGGGCGCCATGAGTGCAGGACGCCAGCGATCAATCGGTGGCTAATGGTCCTGGACGATATGGGAGCATCAAGGGGGTCCTGCACATGCTGCAAAAGGGCGACAGACGTGGCTTGAGGGGCCGCCGATGCTTGCCGATGCTTGCCGGCAGATGCGTTGGTCCACGCAAGCTGACGTCACTCTGGCTGCACCGGAACCCCTCAAACGTGCCACATTCCTTTGGTCCAACCATCTGTGCCACAACCGGTGCAGCGTGGACACGTGTAGGTGGGTATCTGCTGAGATTTGACGTATGGGCCAATCTGCCCTTCTGAGGCCAATCACCATACCCCTCGTGAAGTCGTCTGTTCGCTGGAACTGTCTTGATTGGCGGCGTCCTGTCATTCTCCGCTACTAGACGTTTCCTCTGAGACACAAAAACAAATTGCAACTTGATTTACCTGGTAAACAGAACGGCGCGAAACTGACCACTTTTGCAGGTTCCTTCCCTGGTTTTTCACTCGCCGTGCGCAGGACAGCTGCGCAGTTTGCATCATTTACATATCTCGGTGAGCTGCGTCTACCTTGTAAATGTCATCCAGTTCTGCGCACTCCTGGGTGTTGCATTTTCAATGTCAGGTAGTGAATGTTAAAGGACATATATTGTTCGAATCAGAAGTTTGATTTCTGCTTCTTAGAAAGTAACCAAGTTCTACACCGATTATATGGGCCCTTCCCATCTCAATATATTTAACATTAAATGGTCCTAATTGCGCTCGCGGTGAAATTGCTTAGCAATTCACTATGTAGCTATCCCCTCAATTCTCTAGATGGCATTTCAAAACACCAAGTGGTTCTAATGTCAACGATTGTGTGCAAATATTACAAGAAACTGTACAGGGCTAAATAATAAAAACCTTACATTATCTTTGCTGCAACATAGATAATATCTGTGAAACCTTGTAAAACTTGTCTTCCTTATATGTACCCCTTCACAATTTTACATTTCATTCTCACTCCTAGGAAAATTGTCACACCCATAATTCAGTTCATTAAACCTCAGAAACTTTCCAAACTTGCATATGATTTTTTTATGTACCTCATTCATTAGATTAATTAAAATATGTAACACTTTTCCCGGTCACTTTTCTTTCTGCAGGTAAATATTAATCGTGAACAGAGTAAAGCGTCGCCCAAAGGACCATTTTTGGTGATAGAAATCCAGACACTCGTTTTGATTAGTCCTAGCATACCTATAAGTCCGTCTGCTGCGTCGACACACTTTGAACCAAATTTTAATGGGCTTTTATACGGAATTGCATCACAACAAAACAATGAGTAATAGATTCAAATGTGCTCTTTTCAATTGTGTTAATTATTATTATAATGGAGGGTGTGTCAATTTTTAAGCACAATTTTCAAAGGCTCAAAAATACGTGATTTTGAATTTTGGATTAACTTAAAGGACAAGTAACACAGTAATAACACACATAAACAGTGCCTGTGCCATGTTTATGGTCTATTACGATTTTCAATCGGTGTGCCGTGGCCTGCTGGTGAATGGCATTGGTGTGTCTTACGGATGGTCAATAAAAGCCAGAATTGTGTAATATTTATTTCATTCCAATGGTTTAGTTTTGAACTTTTGACAAATGTTCACAAATAATCCGCTTAAATAATTTTGAGAATTATTTTTATTACAAAGTATCAAATACATTCTTTGAAATAGGTGTTTTAAAAGTCACTTTGTAGCAAAAATAGTAGGTAATTACTACTATTTTCCCCCAGTCTGTCCTCGTTGATTAAATCGGTTATCAAACATATCTACCTGCTGAGCTTACTGTAAAGTGACATGATTCTAATAAATATCAACATAAAGTAACTATCCTTATTAAACCAGTCTGGCAGTCATAAATGGCTGAGGTGATAATTTAAAAACAGTTCGATAAATCAAATAAGGATGAATTAGCTTTTTCCAGGTTTGGGGCTTCCTCCCGTGGGTGGGTCCATGAATTAAGGATATTGCATTAAACAGAGTATTACTTTTTTTTGGTCTGGCTGCTATAAGCACCTATGTATGGGACCTAAGCAATCTTATCCGTAGATGCGCGAATGGATTAAAATGGATATATTTGCTTATTTCGTGACAAGGGGGCTTAAGCCTCCACCCCGAAGATGAGCCCATGAAGTAAAATTTATATATTTGCATATTTCAGGTCTAAGGCGCTTAAGCCCCCGTAAGCGCGTACATAAATTGAAAAACGATTTAGTTATTTTTTCGGGTCTAGGGGTTAAGCCCCTTAACCCCCCTCGTAGGTGAGCCCGTAAATTAAAAAAAATTTCGGGAAGTCCCATGATCTCGAAAATGTTTCAAGATGCAAATATATGTTGGGAACAAAAACCCTCCAAACATATATGATTCATCGGGTCTGGGGTGGGACTTAACTCCCTCCCCGTTGGTCCGCCTATTGGTGGGGCTACTCAAATTTGTTTCCATTTTTCTAATTAAATTTAACTTATTTATATACGGTAGGTATGTGTAAATCGAATTTAGGGGACCAGTACCTCAAAATCGGTCAACATATGTATTTTTTGTTTGTTTTAGTCTTAAATTATACTTTACACATATCCAAAAATACTTCAGCAAAGCTGACTGCGAGAATTTTAAGATATATATTTTTCTGTTTTACTGAATTAGAAAAATATACAGAATACTGTTTAAATATCTAAGAATTTGCTCATTCTCATCCCTCTAAATCCTCTAGACGCCCAGTTTAATTCTAAAACTTATCAACCAAATCTTAGTGTGTGAGACATCAATTTAGGAGGTATTTTCCCATATATTCTGGTCGTATATCGAAGATTGGCCAACTATGATCCTTTGGATATTCCGTCAATGTGAAATACACATTGCGAAACTACAAATAGTATTTAAAGCAAGTTTCCAAAAGACAAATTTGCCTTTTCCAAGTATTTCGGTTCCGTTTTTGTAAGTTTGAGCTTATTTTTGGATTGTCCAAAAGATTTCGAATAGGAAATCACGTTAGCACGTAACAAGGAATATATCAACCACAAATCGAGCATAATTGGTTAGAATAAAAATGCCCCCCTTTAAACTCAAATGCCATCTTAATATCAGAATGTTAAAAAGCTAATTAAACTTGATATTAAAAACAAAAACTGGCAAACGGGGAAAAATTATGACTTACGAAGCCGGTACTCATTTTTACTCATTTCTAATACTTTTGTTGTCGAGATTTAATTTTACACTGAAAAAAATTTATCGCACTCTCATTGTGCATCTACAACCTCTGAAGTTTATACCTGGAAAATATTAAAATACGTATTTTTGTCACAAAACTTCACAAAAAACCTTTTAACTAAAATTTGATCACAAAGAGATTAGAAAAGATCGAAAATAGATTTTTCACAGAAATCAACTTCCTACCAATAAATTATGTTTGAAAAAGTGGCAGGTGATAAAACTAATTGAAAATCACAGAACTAAAAAATGTTCATCTAAAAAACTGCAATATAAGGACATATTTTTCTAGGAACTAGAATCAAAACATTTTTGGTGCCTTAAAAAAATCAGAATAATTCCAAAGCGATAAACCACGCCAAGCTGTTACACACGACTTTGTTTACAAACTGAAGATTCCTCTCTTGGAGCTCTCGGTTCACCTCTCAATTACTCAGCATTTTCGAGTTCCAGATTTGTAGCGGACTCGTCTTGTGTCTGTCGCATCATGGGTAAATATGGCCCTTGCGCCACCAACGAACCCTTGGGGATTGATCCTGGACCTCCGCCCCTTGCCAGTTGTATTGCTCCAATTTAATTAATTACCTACCTTCTGTTAATCGTTGTGCTGCTTCAGTGCGACGTTAATTAAAATACCTACCAATTTTAATTAATTACTATTGCTATTGACAGCAGTTGTGACGTCACGTAAAGTTTCCCAGGCCTTTTGTTATGATTGGCCACGCCCAAGGCCATTTAGATTCAGTCCTCTCAAATTCCCGGGAGGAATAGTTGGGTAGTTGGGTATTTCAATTAACGTCACACTGGAGCAACACAATGGGCTATTGGTGACGGTCCGGGATCAATCCCAAAGGGAAAGATCCGAGGACAACACCACGTAATTTTGAACCACGGTCAGATGACGAGGCAACACCTGAGCTGGCACCCCACTCTCCAAACTTCCACACCACGCCAACGTGAGGACATTTGAGGCCACGACAGATTTAACGTGCACCAGCCCCCTTTGTACACGACGGTGTTTGGCTGGATTCGAACTCGCAACCCTTCGGTTGCTAGTTCGTTACTCTTCCAACCGGGCCACCGCGGCCCCCCGGGAGGAATAAAAATAGTTGTAAACCTAATAAACTATTTATAGAAGTATTTAAAAAAAATTCAATTTATTAAATCAAATGACGGTCATAGTTAAACTCTAATCTTAATTTATAAAACATTGATCAAGCTCGTTTGGCAACAGTCAAATTCGTCCTCTCGAATCCTTGAAATTTTGTTTCACTCTGAATTCTGTCTGCAGTTTCTGCTAAAATTTAAAGATGTTTTCCACCCTGTCTAAAGCCGCTGCTGGCAGCAGAATTTGCAGAAGTTTCTCTACATCCGCTAAGGTTAGTTTATAGAATTTTGATTTATATTTTATTTTGTTCAAATCCACAAACCCGGCATTGCGTGGCCCGAATTTGCGTTAGACGAATTTTAACTGTCGTTTTATATCTTTCGCTAGCACTTTTACGCCTCGAAATTCCTCTTAACTTTTAAAATTAGTAATAAATTCTTCCAACTAAATTTTAATTCCCAGATGCAATATTAAATCTGTTCTATTAATATTCTTCGGCATTTAAAACAATAATTTGTGTTAATTTAACTGTTTTTTTTTTTTTTTTAAGTGTTTAAAATCAGTGATGCAGTGTTATCCTTATCAAAAAGCGTGTTTAAAATTTTCCAAAACTAAGATTTAAGTTTTCGTTTAATTGTTGGGAGCCAAGCAGTCCATTCCACCTACTAGAATGTAATCCAAATTAACGAATTACAGTGGCGTAGGTAATTAGTTTGGGGAGGAAGTATCCCCTTCAAAAGATAATTGGGGACCGTCGTGGCTCAGTGGGTATGTCCACTGCGCTAGCTACCTTCGAGTTGTAGGCGGCGCAGTTTCGATTCCTGTCGGGTGCATTCCTCCCTGGGTGTATTTTTCTCAACAGGAGTAAAACTTGCATTGTGTGTATGTCTTACTTGATATTGTATGTCTTGTGTAGCATGACCAAATATGGCCCTTACACCATAAAACTCCAAAATACACCATCAAAAGATAATTTTTTTACAAATTTTATTAATAAAATGTATAATTTCCTTAAATTTTTTACAAAAATAATTATTGTCTACTTAAAATAGAAATTAAAGCCTACAATTACAGATTCTTGCTTTCAGTTTTGTTTGATCATAAGATGTTTTGCTAAAATAATGTTTCTTGTTCTATTGGCACTCTATAAACTTCAAATACCAGGTCATTTATATTGAATCATGTCATGTATCAAGGGATGTGATGCAAGAATTCATGTAGCACCCATAGGAAATTTCTTGCTATGTAGTTTGATTCAGAAAATAATGCTGCTTTTTACTAAATGTGGCTGTATGAAACAGATTATTGAATCGGCATTTTTGAACAAGATTTGAAATTTTAAAGGGTAAATTAAATTTGTTGAATATTTATTTTGAATCCATTATAATTCTAAAATATTTGCCATAAAATTGTACAGCAAAATTACCATCTTTCTACTTATAACACTGGCTCCTTAATTTCACCCTGCAAATAGCTAATCTTTAGGATTACAACAATTATAACTAATTCCATAATATACAGTGGCTCCCAAAAGTGTTTGTACACTTTAAAAATTTGTAGAAAAAGTGCTGTAGTTTGGAATTGAATTCGAATGTAGAGTCCAATATTTTTCATATCATCTCCATGTGATTCTGAATAACACATGACATTTAAAAAAAAAATGAAAATGCAAGGAGGCAGAGAAAGAACATGCCACAAAAGTGATCATACACCGAAACATTTTCGGATAAATTCATGAATAAAATTATCGTCTATCGCTTTTATTTTTGCATTGTGGTGACATTTAAAAAATCGTTTGTCTTTAATCTTTGCTTACTTTGTAATATTTTATTTATTATTTATAAGTGGCTCGTACTCGTAAGAAAACAACGAAAAGCATTTGAAAATTGATTATTTTTCATCATAGTAGTGGTAAATCAGTTTGGAATATCGCTAAATTAGTAAATGTATCCCATTCTATGGGGCAGTATGTGATAAAACGCTTTAACACTAGATTGCCCAAGGAAGTCATTTTGACTGCTTTTTAATTTCATTTAGAAAAAATTATACTTATAATGATACGATTTCTTAGATTTTATGTGACTTTTTATACATGATATAAGTTATTTATTAATAGTTGTATTTACCTCCCCCTCTTTGTTTCTGATTTATGTATGCATTATACCTATATTGCCCAAAAGCAGTCATTTTGACTGCTTTATTAATTTAATGAATTTTATTATTGAATTTCGTAAATTTTATTTAGAAATCACAGAATTTAGCATTTATATTTTCGAGAGAATATTCCTTTGTTTTTGCGTTCCTTTTCGCTTCATTGTTGTCCATTGCCATGTGCGCAAGCATCGCGTGATGCGCGTATCGTTTCTTCCAGCGATATGTATTGCATCGATCGCCACAATCGGCCAAAATATAAGTTGCACAGCAAACAAAAAAGTAGTACTTTTTATTCTTATCTCTATGCAGTGATTCATTTTATATTATCTGCCCCTAAATTCATGAAAAGAATGTCTAATAGAAGGATTTATTGAAAAAGCTAACCAACATAAGTGAAGAGTGCTCTGATATAGAATCAGATGCAATAAGCTTTGAACTAGCATCTGAAGATGAAGTGGTTCACAAAGCGAGGCATCTGAAATTGAAGATAGCGATGAAGAATCGACCACTCGTGATGAAATTTTCAATTTCATCTGAAACTGTTCGATGAGTGCTCAGATCAGCTGGATTAAATGGGCGTTCTGGCCGAATTAACTTTTTGTGAGTGCGAAAAATAAAAGCTTAGCCTTTCCTTCGCAAAATTAATTCAAAATAAAATTAATGATACATACGCCCGAACCTATTGGAATCGTGTCTTATTTGCAGATGAAAGCAAATTTAACATGTTTGGTTCTGATGGGTGTATAATTGTATGTAGAAGAAAAAATGAGGAACTTAATCCCACAAGAAGTAAAGCATGGTGGTGTCCTTGTGTGGGATGCATGTGTGTGTCAACGTCAGGACTAGGTAATTTGGTATTTATTGATAGCATAATGAATCATGCTCTTTATTTAAATATTTTAAAAGACAATTTAAAATTATCAGCCCAAAATTTGGGTTTTGGAAACAACTGTTTTTATCAAGATAATGATCCTAAGCACGGCTCTCAACGTTCGCCTCTGGTGTCTATAATTGTTCACAAGTTCTGAAAATACCACCTCAGTCACCGGATTTAAACCCAATAGAACAAACACATTTGGAGAGAATTGGTGGTTAGAGTATGAAGACACAACATTAAAAGAAAAGTGAACTAAAAACAGTAATGATTGAAGAGACTGGAGGAACATTGCAGAAATTACAAAAAAAACTAGTGAACTCTTTTCCCAGACGTTTAAAGGGTGTTGTGGAGGCTATAGGATATCCTACTAAGTACTAATTTACCAAAATATTACAATATTGATTAATATGTAGAGATCTTTAAAGTGTACGAAGACTTTTGTGAGGTAACTTTTTGTTACTTTTTGATTATTGATTTTCCAAAAAAAAGTTTTACTGTTTTAAAAATATTTTATGTAGTTTTGTTAAAAACATGTTAGATATTAAATTCCCATTCTGAAATATTAATTTTTATTAATAGATAGAGCAGTATTTCATTGAAATTCGCAAGTGTACGAGCACTTTTGGGAGCCACTGTACATAAAAATAAATGTTACTGTTCAAATAAAACATTAAAATAATATTTGTTTTAAAGATGCTTTTAAAACTGAACTAATGAGAAAATCCACTAAATATAGTCCAATAAAAATGTGCATTAATTTTCCTTTCATATGGTGTAGGCGGCACAGGTTCGATTCCTCCCTGGTGTATTTTCTCTTTCGTGTCAGTAAAACTTTCCTTGTGTGTCTATTACTTGATATTGTATGTCTTGTGTCTGGCACAGCAGGGCCTTACATGACCCTTGTGCTATAAAACCCCAATTAACCCTTTCATGTGGTCTGGTTGGATCATGTTCAATAGCAGTTACTGTAGTAGGTAAATAACCAACATCTATATTGCATAATGTATGGCTAAAAATATATTGGGTATAAAAGAATAATAATTTCCATGTTTGATATTAATATTTTTTAAGTTACAAAAGAAAATTGTTTAATTTTATACATTTATTATCTCGTACATTTCAGTGTAATATATTGTTTGTTTCATTGATTAGTAAAAAATGTTTATGAATTCTGATCTGTAAGTACTTTTAAAATTATAGTGTAATTGATTTCTAGTAAATTTTGTCTAATTTTTGCTAGATAAAGATCATAACCCTGCTTGCTAGGCAGCTGTTTTCACTTGCAATCAGGGTATGCTGATTTAAATAAGCTTGATTTAAATCAAGTGATTTTTGTGTTATTTTATTAAGTTTAAAAATTTATGCCTTACTTTACTATAACACCTGAAGAACTTTTTTTAACTGAAAACTGGATTCCCTGTTAGAAATGGTAGTATTGATTGAGATGTAGTGGTGCCAACTTTGAGAAGTTATTGGAGGAAGTAAAACATCATATCATATATAAGGGTGTTTCAGAACTCTTTATTTTGTTAATATAAATAAAATAATATTATGGGTGTTTGTAATATTGAAACCTCATGTTAAAGAAGGACCAGGCCCCATCCAAAAATTTTTTTAGGACCAAAGGTGTTTAGGTCTAGAACTTTGCACCCCTTCTGGTGCATATTTAGTTACTTGTAGTATTTGTAATATTTACACCTTATATTTCGGGATCCTGAGTATCAAAAAATTTGAAGGGGTCTGGCTCCTAGGATTATGCTTCGTGTAGATGCTTTTTGACAACTTATTTAGTTTCTCTAAATATTTACCTCTTCCTTTTGTGGGGAATACCTGCAGAGACGTTTTCCACCCGGGGCAAGAACTCGCCTTGGCGCCCCCCCACACCAACCAACCAAACCAAAACCCTCCCCGAAAACACCTGATATCGCCACCATTAATTCCACTAATCCAAATTTTTTTTATTAAACTTAGATAGTAAATGCTTAATTTTAAAGGTAAATAGATTAATTTGCAGCAATTTCATTCTTAGTACAAGATAAAATATTTAATTAATTCTAAGATATTTCATTGACATATAATAATAAAATAGAGTAGCATGTTTGGTATATTCTTTCATACTTATAATCGCTGCAAATGAAATGAAAAGGTTTTATCAAATGATATCGGGATATGTGTGGGCTGCATCAAAATCAACAGACTTACTTTAGAATAGGATATTTAGTTACGATAAATACAGAGGCTTTTTGGACATTTTTTGAATGATTTTGATGAGTTGTAAAAAAATTGTATGCTACGAAATAATTTTATTTTCGCAGCAGTTAAATAGTTAAAGTATAATTTATCGTCTGCTAACTCGAAGTTCTGTTTACTTTCAAAATGGCGCTTTTAAATAAGCAATGGGTGGAAGGATATGTTTCTGCTCTTTCCGAAGAGAATTATGCTTATTCAATTATTCAAAAACACTGTAAAAGTCATGTTTTTCCTATATCTAAAGGTACGATAAGTAATATTATTAATGAGAAAGGAATAAACGCGTAAAAGTGGAAAAATACTTCCAAAAAAGAAAATAATTTCTGAGAATATTTGTAAGGTAAGATCTTTAATTTTAAAAGAGAATCCGCCAAGTCAAAGGACTAGAGCAGTTATTAAAAATTCAGTTTCAACTGTAAATAAAATAATTAAGTGATTTAAATCTTAAAAAGGCCAAAAAATACAATGTTCATCGTCTATCTCCACGGCATATTGCAGAAAGCAGTACTCGCTGCAGAATTCTGTATGAGAAGCATTTAGCTGGAGAAAGATGGAAAAATGTTCTGACAATAGATGAGGCGTGGGTGTATTTAAAAGATTGCAATAAAAATGAACAATTTATTATCATGAAAGAGGAGAAAAATCTTAAAACGTGGTTCAACTTTGTAACTGTAACGAGAGAACTTTCTCTAAGAGATTTATAATTGTTGCCGGTTTTGCATATAATGGAAAATTAAAAGTAAAAAGGAGGTGGAAATATAAAAATCAACTCCCACATATGATCAAGACCCTATTTTATCCCCAATATTCAAAAAAGAAATACTATATCTTTACCTAAAGTGCCAACAATCAGTAGAACTGCATCAGGATAAAGCAAGCAACCACACATCTAAATCCACTATTAAATTCGTGGAAAAAATGGAACAAGAAACTGGCATCAAGTCAATAAATACCCTTTACTGATATTCCTGCTAAATCTCTAGATGTCTCACCCATGGACCAATTGGACCGTGACCCAATTTGTGCTTTTGGAGACCTTTGCCTCAGTTCATTCAGAATTCGATCTATTATTTGTATAATCAATAATCTGAACTTTTTTCTTCTGAGAATTCATAGCTTTCAACTTCGCCCTTCTCATCAAACCACCGCTTCTTCCTCCTCCATACTTCTTTAAAAAGAGGATCTAGGTTAAGCTTTCCTGCTATTTCTTCACACATTCTGCATTTAGCTCCTTTTACAGTTTTTGGTTTTTGTAGTCTACTAATGAGTTTTTCCTCTTCACTTTTTATCATACGTAAATATCTATAGTAAAAAAATACTCGGCCAATTTAGCGCCCCCCAAATCCGGCGCCCGGGGCAGATGCCCCGTCTGCCCCCTCTAGTTACGTCTCTGAATACCTGTATTAGAATTTGAATTGACCAACAAATGGAACAGCTTTGATATACGCATACTTTGGTGGCAATGCTTTTGGCACGTTTTTTTTCGCACTTTTTGTAGCAAGTTATGGCAGGTAAAGGTAACCCATCTTTATTAAAATTATTCCCTCTTTTATGGCAACCTCGGCAAGCGGAAAGTTTAAATTTTCATTTAGAATATTCTTGAATGTTCTTTTCATTTCCGCTAAATTGTCCTTTGATTTCATTGGTTCTTTAAAAAGAATTTCCGATTCTTTTCCGTGTCATGTAAATTTTAATTAAAACGTTTCATTTTCCGTCACGGCTCCGTGCTGTCTCATCAGATTGTATCGTTTCTAGCTATTTTCTATTTTTGAAAAGCGTTCTTTATATATTTTGGATTTCCTTAAGAAATCGGGATTTTTTGTGCAATAAATGCAACGTTCAAATGAAGTTTGCTGCAAAAATTTCACTTTGACTGTTACAATTGAATTTGTAGAAGTGTTCGCGATAATAAGGCTAATTATTTTTCGTTAAGAAAAACGATGTTTTCTGTTTCCGATAGTTATTTTTCGCGAACACTTTTTGTTTTCCGTTAAGAAAAACGTTTTTTTTTTGTAAGAATTTCTTCCTTGACATAAAAAGTGCACAAAAAAGCACGTCAAAAGCGTCGCTACCAAAGTATGCGCATATCAACGCTGTTTAAAATGTGTAATGCATTGGTGTGTTCAGTGGTAGAATGATCAGTCAGTTCTATTTACGATAACCAATTTTTATTTTAACGTTAATAAGTTCAGAGATTAGAGCTATTATATATGCTCTGACCTTCTACTGGCATTTGGCTGCCAACAACTTCTTACAATTTGGCGCGCTTAGTGCTGTCTGGGGTATCTCACAAAATATAAATCAGTATTATCTAGGATCAATACTCTGATTTGCATTTCTCATATCTAACAAGTTTAAACAGGAAGAGGGCAATGAATGAATAAAAATTCTATTTAAATTTTAAAAAATCAGATTTGAATAAAATAAATCCAGTTTTTATGATTTTTTCATGCCCTGCTTTTGCAAGATAACAAAGTTTCTTTTTTATTAAAAAAATCTAATTTTAGTTTTTACTTGATTTTAATCAGAATTTTGTACATAACTAGAAAATAAATGTTAGTTTTTTTCTGTTGTAGTAAAATATGACCCACAAGTTTTGGTATGAGTACAATCTGTGTTATCTTTACTGGGGAGTAGATGTTTATGTATGCTCAGTTTTTGAACAATGTGTTTATCTTGTTCATTTCTACTTTAAACTGAATTTAGATTTGTTTTACGATTTTGTTTTGTGATTATAATTTTATGGATCACATTGAAATAAATTTTTAAAAATATTTTAGAGAAATGCAAAAGTTGCTGTTTTGGGAGCCAGTGGCGGTATTGGGCAGCCCATGTCCTTGCTCATCAAGCAGAGTCCTCTAGTTTCTCACTTATCTTTATATGATATTGCTAACACCCCTGGAGTTGCTGCAGACTTGAGTCACATGAACACTGTTGCTAAAGTCACAGGACACATGGGACCAGAACAGTTACAAGTGAGTAATGTGTGGGTCTACCGATTATAAAATATTTTTCAACATTAGAAGAATGAGGTAATCATTAAATATGACCAGCACATGGATTTTGTTGACTTGGAACTGAAAATTATAAAAATGTATAATTTAGTTTTACTGATAAAAAATTTTAAATAGCAATATATTTCCTATTAGACAAAATGTCTGAATAAAAAATATGTTTGCAGATATATGCTAGAAAAAGGCATTAAAATCCAATTGTTTTCCACACAAGTTTAGCTCCTTGGGGGCACATCTTTAGGCGTGTACAGGCTTCACAAGCCTGAGGGACCCTAGTGATAAATATTTTCCCCATGGGGTTTACTACCTCTGGTAAACATGGGGATTGCAACCCCAGGACACCCAAACGATCCTTTCTTTTCATAATTAATTGACATTGTTTGGCCAAATATGGCCCTTGTGCCATAAAACCCCAACCACTCAAGTTTAGACACTCTTGACAATCCTACAGAAATTTTTAGAGCCTGAAAATTTTTGTTGCAGAATATATATTATTGCAAGAGTTTATAAACCCTCGAAGCACCACAAGATTTCCAAGTAGTGTAGTATTACTTTAACCTCATCACAAATAATGACTAACCACATCTATTTGTTGAAAGAATCCTAGGAAAAGTTCTATTGGCCAAGAAGTTCAAAATTAGTTAAAAAAGTCATGCAGGGGACATGTATGTGTGTGAACCCCTCAGGTAAAGAAAAATTCTTTATAGAATAGGTTCTGGTGCAATACCACTGCAATTTTATATGGCTTTTATGCTTGGATTTGTTCATGTTTTACTAATATTTTCTCAAAGCACTGATTTTTTCCTAGATCCTAGAATAGAACCCTGAATCTCAGTTTGAGAAGTGTTATTCCAGGTGTTTTAGATTATTAGGTTACTAAATGTTCTGATTTGCAATTCCAAAAACAAAATGTGATCTTTAGTTTTCTTCTGTCGAAACCAATGACCCTCTTAAATCCTTCTAGGTTCCATATTTCATTAATCGGGGGATTGTTAATGAGATTTCTACATAAATTGGCATTGTCTCTGAAGTATTAACAAAGGATGACATGTCAACAAAATCCAAGCTCTGTTCTTGACATTAATGATGAAATATATTTTGTGTTGTAAAGTGACTGATTATAGCTGCCATTCTTGTGTAATTTGATTATGTACTCAACATGGTATACGTTTTCAGGCTTGTTTAGATAAATGTGACGTAGTCGTGATTCCTGCTGGCGTACCTCGTAAACCTGGTATGACTAGAGATGACTTATTTAACACAAATGCATCAATTGTACGGGATTTAGCTGATGCCTGTGCTAAATTTTGCCCAAAAGCTATGATTTGCATCATTGCCAACCCTGTAAGTTGAAAACATTTGTACATCTACTTTTGTTGATTTTAATGATATTTAATATTGTTTAATGGTTTGATGTTCAATAGTGTACAAAACAAAATGAAATTTGTCAATAAAAAGCTATTTTTATTATGCTTTAAGTATATGATAGTATTCCAGGGCTACCACAGTTTTTACGCTACTAGTTCTTAATCTTGGCATTTTTTACCCTCCAAGTGATTTCGATGAGATATCTCTTCCATCAAGATCTGGTCAGTTTTTGTTCTAATGATAAGACACCTCTTCAAGACAATCAAAGGATCATATTTCAAAAACCCTTCATCTCAAAAGATCCTATTTTCAAAGGCTTTACCAAATATGGCCCTTGCACCATAATACCCAAAACCAACCTATTCCCAAAGTTTTGTCAACTTTGAAAAATTTTGTGACTTGAAAATTTACTCAAGATTTCTATTGATTGCTTTCTGTAACCGATAACCAATAAAAGTCCTTTACCAGCTTTCATCCCATTCACTACGTGAGAAATTATTACTAGGATATCTTTCAAATTAAGATCAAGAGCAACCAAATGAATTTGGCCATTTCTCCATTAAAATATTGCCAAGTCATTAGCACCAATTAGATACTGCAGCCAATCATTAATTGACAGCAACAAGGAGCAGGGGAATGTTAATAGATTTGTTTGGCGTAATGGCTAATTTTGGAATTTTAATACTTTTTGTATCAAAAAAATTTATTATAAAGCAATCTATTCTTTCTGAAGGAAATTTTAATTTCTTTAAAACTTATGTTAAAAATAATACTTGGGAAAATTTTACCCGAATTAGAATGCTGTCTTAATAATTTTCAGTGTTTCCTTTTATTTTAATACAAATTATTTTAAAATAGTATATTTTATTTAAGGAATTGTTTGGATTTTTAGAAACTTCCCACAACTTTATTATAAATACTGTTTTTCCCTGTGTCTTCAAAAAAAAATTGCCTCTTGATTTCTGGAATGTGAGAAATTGTCTATTATCAAAGTAGTTATCAAGTTTAATTATTTAGATAATGGGAGTTTTATTTTTTCAGTGATGTGTTTTTGTGTTTAAATTTATAGTTAATATAAAAGTATTTGAATTTTATTTTTTAATCAAAAGTTTAATTTAAAATTTGTTCCCAAATGCATTGAAGTTGCTCTAAATTTATCAAATATATGATCCAGAACTAATAAAAACTTGTTCCACATTTTCTATATTACTGCTTTTTAATGCATCAGGTTGCTCTACTTTAATTATTAAATTAATTTGATTATCACAATTCATTCCCTACTCTTGACAAGTCGATTCAAATAGTTTCTTGTGAGACATAAATTAGCTATACTTAAAATAATTTCAGATATGGTGTAAATACAGTTCAGCCTTTGAATGATAGATTATCAAATATTTTAAAAGGAAATACCGCCATTATATATTAACATAAGTAAAATAAAATTTATAGAAATGAAAATGTTTTTTTACAGGTCAACTCAACAGTCCCCATTGCAGCCGAAATTTTCAAGAAGCACAATGTATATGATCCCAAGAGGCTGTTTGGTGTAACTACTTTGGATGTAGTCAGGGCAAATGCTTTTATTGCTGAAGCCAAAGTAAGTTTTCCACAATCTTACTACTTTGGAATATTTGTTTCATGTGTAAAAGGTTAATTTTGAATTTTATATGTTCACACATATAAATGTAATCTCAAAAAAATTCTTAGCACTTCTCTCCAAATGACTGCAATCATATTTGCTGCCTTAGATTGATAAAAAATATGTGAGAAATGGAATGCGTGCCTGCCAACTTTTCTGGAAAAACTTGATTTTCCATCCTTTGTTTTTTCTTTTGGGAAAAATTTTTTTAAGTAAAGCCAATTCCGATGTTTTTGCTCCAAGCTGTGGTAACCATTAAATAAAACATAGTAATAATTATATATAACCATTAAATAGTAATCAGGGGTTATGAAAACCTACCTTGGCACTAATTTTTTATGAAAACTTACAAAAACACTTAAGAAAAAATTTTATTGCTTATTTCTACATATATTTGGCACCATTTTGTGTAAAATACACCAAGTTACATTTAATTTGAACTGCTGCCAATTGGTATTATGATGAAGCTTTCCATTGGCAAAATAAACCATGTTATGCAGAAGCCCTTTGTGTACCTAATCTGTTATCTGGTAAATATTGTCAATTTCTTACTTTCCAGACTTCATTTATAGAATTTTGTCTATCTTTCTGGGGTGTTGCTGAGGGCAAGCAAGTTGTAGGCAGCATGGATTCAATTTCTTCCTGGGTGTTCCCTGTTCTGTGTTAGTAAAGCTCTCCTTCTGTGTATGTCCATTTACTTGATATTGTTTGGTATAGCTTGGCCAAATATGGGCCTTGTGCCATAAAATCCTACTCAGCCAATCTTTCTGGAGAACTGGGGACTTGGTTTCTACGAGGGGTGTTCAAATGAAAAGGTACGAAATGACACTGGGTATAATTAAGTCTTTATTCAAAAGTAATCACCAGAGGCCTGAGCACAACTATCCCACTGTTTCACGAGCCGAAGGATTCCCTGTTCCCAGAATTCCTGTGGCTGTGACAAGAGCCAGTCCTCCACTGTGTCCTTCAGTTCGTCGTCTGAGTTGAAGCGCTTCCCTTTGAGATGTTTTTTAGCGGACAAAATAGATGGAAGTCGCAGAGCGATATGTCCGGGCTGCAGGGCGGATGCTCAAGCTGCTCCCTCTTGAACTTGGCCAGTACACTTTGTGTGACCCTGGAGACGTGTGGACGCGCGTTATCGTGGAGCAGAATCGCTCCCTCCGTGAGCAGCCCAGGCCGTTTTCTATTGATGGACTTGCGTAGGCTACGGAGTGTCTCACCTACCGGTTTAACACCTTCCGCAATCAGAAATCTGATAACACCTCGCTGCTCCTCAATCGTCGAACTTCGCAATGTGAACGCCATGATGTCCTCACACGCACTGCCGCGTCAATTGGACGGAACATACAACTGCCTGCTTCTCTCCTGCATCGTGTGCAGGCACCCGTGCATGCGCACAACCATGCCGGTACTCGTACATTCGCGTCCCTAGATGTCTCACTACATTATCCCAAAGCGGCATATTGAAATTTCAACCGGTTTGGTTGTTACGACGTTTCGTACCTTTTCATTTGAACACCCCTCGTACTTCATAGAATAAGCCATATGGTGTCGGGTGGCCTATAATGGTTATTGCTGGTGTCTATGTTTATCTGTTATGGTTTAATATATTTACTATATAGCTCTCAACATTATCTAGGAATGCTTTTACTTATCAGTTACTGCAGCCTTTGAATATTTTAACCCCACATTTTTCAAAAAGCCTTTAGAATGTTAAACATGATCAGACGTTATATTAATAAATGCTGTTATAATAATTTATTTTTAATTATGTAATATCAACATTTGTACTAACTACTGTGGTATGTCTGGTATTTAGTTTCTGGGCTAACGCTGCTAAAACTGGATTTTGGCATTCTTCATTTTAGCAAATAGTGATATTTCTTTGGTTTGGGTATAAGCAATGTCATAGTAAATATTAGCTCTCTTGCGTCCAGTCATAATTACTGCCTAACTGCTAAGATCACTAGTCTTAATTGAAGGAGAAAATAAGTTTGCTGGAAACTGAGAAATATGGGGTGAAAGAGTGCATGACCATGATTC
The DNA here is from genome assembly GCA_933210815.1 of Meta bourneti. Taxonomy (NCBI): domain Eukaryota; kingdom Metazoa; phylum Arthropoda; class Arachnida; order Araneae; family Tetragnathidae; genus Meta; species Meta bourneti. The sequence goes on from OW119929.1 coordinate 90,151,737, forward strand.
ATCTACTTAAAATTATTTTGTATAATATGTATCCATTTAACCTTCCAAGCAAGTGCGCCCAAACACAGCCCAAAAAAATCCCCGCACTGCAAGCAGCAGACTCGAAATATTCAGGTATACTGCTCGCCACACTGAAACCCCTCTGGCATGCTGGTTGGAGGGTAAATTAAGATATAGTTCCTTTTAAAACTTGAAATTAATTTTGGCTTTTACTGTACACTTTTCCTAGGGTTTAGATCCTACTGAAGTAAATGTCCCTGTTGTTGGAGGTCATTCAGGTATCACTATTGTTCCATTAGTCTCCCAGTGCAAACCAGGAGTCACATTTGATGCTGATAAGTTAGATGCCATGACGAAGAGAATTCAAGAAGCTGGCACAGAAGTTGTCAAGGCTAAAGCTGGAACTGTAAGATTTTTCCTAGTTATTATCTTAGATTTTCATAGTTAAATTTTAAAGTAATTTTTATGAATTGAAGGAATGCTATTGCCTCTTCAATTAGTTTCATTGAAAATTGCTGAATGCCACACTAAACTCAATAAAATAGAGCTGAAATATATTTCATTGTCATGGCATAAAAGTTTTGCTCTTTCTCTTAACAGGTTTGTGCTTTTATAGCTGATTAAATCAGTATAGTTATATATTTAGGTACAAAACAAATCATTACAGGGAGTATGAGAAATTCTGTTTCATAGTTCTTGCTTGATCAAAAACATAAGCCTACGGTTTTCTTAATTTTCGTTCACCAAAATGAAATTTTGATCATTAATGTTAACTGGTACTTTTATGCCTTGATAAATATAAAATCAAGTATGATTTTTAGCATCTGAAATCTGCCTTCAATAAATTAGTATTCAGTGGTTCAGCTGCACTGCCTGCTACAAAAATTTTGTTTCCCTCAAACCCTAAGATAACAGGAATTGTGCATATTTTATGTGACAATTGACTGATCAATTTTATGTGACAGATGACTGATTCTTCTGTCATTTAGTTTATCAAAAGCATAATTGACAGAAAAAATCAGTCTACAGGCAGATTTTTCTGGATGTTTGTATTGTCTTGTCCAAAATTTGATCTTAATCTTCGAGAAGTGTAGGGATCAAGAAATATTTTTCCAATTCGAAAGTACTTGCAATTAGTACTGCTAGTCTGAAAAAATGTCCATCGAGATAGCTTTTAATTTGATCATATTTCAGCTGACGCTTATGACTAATTGTAATGTTTTGTCCTTTTAAGTTTAATTTATTAAGTGGTAACATTCTAAAAAAGTTTTAACACTGCAAACTTTATTTTTTCACATGGGAGATCCAACGAATCCTAACTTGACAATGTCAGTAGATGCCCTAAGAAATTTCACGTTGTGGCTCACAGGAAAATGTTAACGTAACTTAGAACTCAGTTCTAAAAAAATTTAGATTTTCTCTGTTCGCTAACCGAAAATTCATTGGGGGACAAATAAAGCTACATAAAGAAAGATTTACCGACTATTTGATCATAATTCAATTTCTAATATTAAATAAATATTTGTTTAGAATGAAGTTGGAAACTAGACTGCATATTCCGAAAACAAATGAATTGCAGATATCAAAGTAACATTTCCATTGTTGGTCATTCTTTGTCATGGATTCAGACTAAAATAAAGATTTAGCTGTTGGAAGGTTGAGGAAGACCGGTTTATGTCAAATGGTTTCGATATGAAGATATTTTATGAATGTGTAAATACTAATTGCAATTATATTTTTCCAGGGTTCAGCTACACTATCTATGGCATATGCTGGTGCTCGTTTTACATTCTCCGTAAGCTCAGTTTTCTTTACCTCCAAGTTACAGTAAAAATGGAGATTTTGAGTTCTTTTATTTTCTTTTCAGCTGTTAAATGCCATGAAAGGTAAAACAGGAGTCATTGAATGTGCCTATGTAAAATCCAGTGAAACAGAAGCTTCATATTTCGCCACTCCTCTGCACTTGGGGGTAAGTTAGGGTCAAATAATTTTTCTTGGCATATCTGCGTTATAGGATATACTCGTCTGATTCACTCATATCCATTAACTTGCAATCATATATGTAATTCATTTAACTGTATTTTACCCGCATTGCACATTTTAATTTAATGTCCTTTATTTCTGTATTTATGCCATCTGTATTAACTCCACACACCAATTTTACTTGAATATGTTTCTTGCAGTGATTTTACATATAGAAGTTTTTAAACTATTATATTGTATGAATCTTTTCGTTTATAAAAGCTAGATAATTTAATGGAACAATGCTAAAAAATCAAATTTTAGATAATTTCTTATCCTGGAAAACATGTTGAAATTTTGGCTTAAATTTGTTCATTGGAATTTTGATAAGCATCTATCAGTCTATTGTACTGATGCAGTATGACCTTCTAAGTCCTTGTACCAATTGTATTATAAATAAATTAAAGTAATTATTTTTTCTGTCAAATTTGAATGATAGCTTGTAATTACATTAAACAAAGTGCAGGTATTGTGCAGTACCGGTGAGAAGGCACATACCCCCATTGGAGATAAGTGAATGGCAAAATAAATGCCATTCATGATCACTGATATTGCTTCTAGCAGACCGATTAACTCGGAACAAGAATTCGTGTTAAATGCACAAATCCTAGAAACACATTGTTTACATTTAAACCTAACCCCGAATCAACTAGTTCCAAACCATGCAACTCAAATGCCAAACTATACTCCATTGGTTATCTATATAAGAATGGAGTGTTTGTACATTTTATATTTTTGACCCATTTCAAGTTTTCTATCCGTTTTGGGCTCTTCTGATGCAAAATCCATCTCTTGCACATTTGATGTCTGCCCATACTACGTTCAAACGGTTGAGTATATTTTCATGAAACTTTACATACTGTGAGTGCTTACATTCATTTAGTGACTGAACTTGGTTGCGTATGTCTGTCTTCCCGTTCCATTTTGTGCCTGTGTTTGTACAAGTATCACATAAAATTTATTCAACATATTTTAATGCAATGTTCTGTATTTGATACACTATATTTTATTTACTTTAGTGAATACATTATTTGAAATTCCTTTGTTTACATATTTAGGCAAGTTTGTTAAAACATCTGAGTAACTATACTTAAATCAACCATATTTTGGAGTAGCTAAAAGGTATATTCAGCATTGCAATTACTTGGATTGTTTTACCAGTGCTGAAAAGTCAATTTTTCCCAAAACTATTTTTACTGAATTTAAATTCTAATACTTTATTTATATTAAGCCTTTTTTCTTTACAAAATATAAAAAAAAATTCTGAATGTTTAGGACAGACGATAAAGAGAATAAAACATAAATGAAATATACCGAACAGACCTTTAAAAATAGAACTGGTACCTAATATGGTAACCTTGGTATTTTTTTAATGGTTTGTTTTTAAAATTTGTGTTTATTATATTTCAAGAATCTATTTTGCAGTGAAAAAACAGAAACATTCATTACTTTTTGTTCGAAGCTTTTTAAAATCCGTTTTAAGATGCATTTCCGGATTTTCAATTTGATGTTTTTTGTGCATTAACTAATTAAGGTAAATAATGGTTTAATTAGTTTTAAAAACATTTTTTAATCATTGTATGATAATTGTGGGGAACGCTTTTGTTTTTAAATGACATACAAGGCATTTATATGCATACTCTGAACCATTCTGGGTAACATTGGTACACTCTAGACTTTCTTACTAAACATTTGAATTCTACAAAAATGTAAAATATGAGACTTATTATTGAGTATATAACAATTGTGTACCCTTATTAGCGTGTTAGTTACATATGGTGAATAGGAATTACAATTTTTTAACTAAAGAGGAAGTTAACCAATTCAACCTGAGTAATTCTGCTAGTTTGAAATATGATAGGTCAAAATAGGCATGTAGGCGGTCTGCTTCTCCTTTCAGGCAGAATGAACAATTTTGGCATTTGATGCACACATGAAACCAATGTTTACTGACTAGCTATGCTTTTTTAAAAAGTTGATATACACTACCTGACATTGAAAATGCAACACCCAGAAGGAGTGGGCAGAACTGGATGAAATTTACAGGGTAGACGCAGCTCACCGAGATATGTAAATGATGCAAACTGAGCAGCTGTCCCGCGAACGGCGAGTGAAAAACCATAGAAGGAACCTGCAAAAGTGGTCAGTTTCGTGCTGCTCTGTTTGCCAGGTAAATCAAGTTGCAATTTGTTTTTGTCTCGGAGGAAACATCTAGTAGCGGAGAATGCCAGGACGCCGCCAATCAAGACAGTTCCAGCAAACAGACGACTTCACGAGGGGTATGGTGATTGGCCTCAGGAGGGCAGGTTGATCCATACGTCAAATCTCAGCAGATACCCACCTACACGTGTCCACGCTGCACCGGTTGTGGCACAGATGGTTGGACCAAAGGAATGTGGCACGTTTGAGGGGTTCCGGTGCAGTCAGAGTGACGTCAGCTCGCGTGGACCGACGCATCTGCCGGCAAGCATCGGCAGCCCTGCAAGCCACGTCTGTCGCCCTTTTGCAGCATGTGCAGGACACCCTTGATGCTCCCATATCGTCCAGGACCATTATCCACCGATTGATCGCTGGCGTCCTGCACTCATGGCGCCCGTTGAGACAACTACTATTGACCCAATAGCACAGACGTCTCCATTTGCGATGGTATCGGGATAGAGCCACGTGGACGACGGAATGGCACAGGGTGGTGCTCTCATACGAGTCACGCTTCTGTTTTAGCAATGGCAGTCGCCGTGTACGAGTCTGGCGCCGACGCGGTGACAGGGCCAATCCGTCCGCATCTGTGGAACGCCATACTGCAAGACAACGCTGTATAATGGTTTGGGGCGCCACATCGCCTATGATAGGTCACCTCTTGTCCGTATTCAGGGCACTATGACGGCCCAACGATACGTGGATGACGTGCTGCAGCCAGTGACACTACCTTTCCTTCAGGGGGTGCCCAATGCCATTTTCCAGCAGGATAACACCCGGCACGCATCAGCCAACATGCCCTGCAAGGTAAGGTACCCAGGTGCTTCCCTGATCTCTCACCTATCGAACATTTCTGGGACGTCGCTTGCATGCGTTGCCACCGGCACGTTCAGAAGACGAACTCTGTCAAATGGTTGACAGGGAAAGGGCAGCCATCCCTCAGGACACCATCCACACGCTCATTGCGTCTGTACCTAGACGTGTTGCTTCCTGTATCGCCGCTCGCGGTGGTTCTACAACCTACTGATCAGACGTTCTTGCTGCTCAGTGGCAAGGTGTATAATGTTGCAATAAAGATCACTTGCTCGTTGCTGTCTCTCTCTGTTTGCTAAATTTCATCACTTTCTGCCAACTCCTTCTTGGTGTTTCATTTTCAATGTCAGATAGTGTATAACCGATTTACAAATTAGCTGGAAAATATATATTCATAAATGTATCGTGCTTGAAGTTACATTTTGTTATCAATTAACAATGTTTAATTTCACTCTTTTGACATGAGACCAAGAAAAATGTATTCAAGATTAAGAGTGAAATTTTACCTACAAAATTAATGGGATTTGTTTATTTTCTAAGCTATATGAATACTAACCACATGTTAACAGTAAAGATAAGGAAATTACTTATTCATGAATCATTTATGTTATGAAACATTGTATAAAATTCTGTATTTAATTTGTATAATCAATTGTATTCCATGTCGGTTGTAAAAATATAAAAGTTTAGTATTAACCAACTTGGTGTAAAACTAGATAAATGAAATCAGGGAAACTTATTCCAAGATAAATTTTTCATCAATACCAATCAATATTAAAAATTTAAATTACATTCTGATCTACATATTGGTATTGAAAGTTCCATTAATTGCTGATGCATATTTAGATTATGAAAACTGGACGGACTTCTTTCCTACATTTTAGCAGAACCACAATGTAACAAGTTTGCTTTAAATAATCTGTTACTGCTTTACAACATGAAGAGATTTTAATTATTCATCTTTTTACAGCCCAATGGTTTGGAGAAGAACTTAGGACTTGGAAAACTATCATCTTTTGAAAAGGACTTGGTAGAGAAAGCGATTCCAGAGCTTAAAGCTAACATCAAAAAGGGTGAAGACTTCATTAACAAAGGTGCCTAACTGAACTAAAGCAATAGAAAAATTAATTTCCACCCGTATAGTAAAAACTGTTTAGATTGTGTACATAATCAGAATTCATTTCAAATGAATGGCTTGAAATCAATTTGTTTTTAGTTTCAGAAAAATAATGAAATAAAGATCTTTTCAACTTAGTTTTATTAAAATAGGTTTACACCACAATCACAGTACCGTAAAAAAAATTCGAAACAAAAAGCAAGAATGCCAGCTATATGAAACTGACATTTCCCTGAAGATGTTTGAGCTAATCCTACTGTAATATAAAATGATACATATTCGGTAGTTTAAACAATACAAGGATTCAAATAAATACTGGAACACTAAAAAAACTAGAGTTGAAACTAATACAGAAAAACACAAATAACATAGTGGACAACACAATATGTAATCAGTATTAACACTAATAGAACAAAACTTGGGATGAATAAATTAATTGGCAAAGGGTACATGAAATAAATCATGAGGTATTCACAAAATACCAGTTTTTTATAAAATAGACTGCATATATTTTGTAATATTTAATGCTACAAGTCCATATAACTGCAAGAATACTATTATCACCACATTTGATTATTAAACAAAATATAAGTTTTTATAGTGCACCAAGTCTTATTGTATTCCTTATTGAGGATATATCAACATATATATACAGTATCACTTAATAAATATTTACAAAAATGTTTATTGGCTTAGTGGCAGTGATATTTTTACACATGAGTATTCAAACTTCGCATACTTGGTTCATCCTATTAGAAAAATATATACAATAGATCCCCAGTTATTCAAAATAATTGTATCTTGAAAATCGAAAACAAATATGCTACCACCATTCAAAAGTACACATTTAATTTTTCTTTGATCGTAACTTGGAAGTAGAATATCTTCCAATAAGAATTTTCCTGCTCTCAAAACGGTGTTCATATTCTGAGTAACCAGGGTTCTACAGTATTCATAAAACGTTTGATCATTTTACAATTCACTTTTGTAAGTGATAACTTTTATAACAGTTCAAGATGGAAAATTAACTACTCCAAGGTCCCGGGAAAAGAAAATATTTGAACCCCAAGATCGCAATTGCTTTTAAATTAAATGGAAATTTTGATCATAAAGCATGTTCAATTTAAAATCAAAAACAGGTATTAGATTATAGGAAGATTGATTTATCGAGTCAATTCATAGAAAAAAATTATCTTTTCAATCGATATGCATGTTGCGTAAAGCATGGATAGCTAAAAAAAGCAACACTAATTGTAGAATATTAGTTGAATTCAGTAGTAGTGTTATGGCAAAGAAATCACTTAAAATGCATAAAAGTGAAAAAATATGGAATATTGCAACCTTAAAAACATCTCCCTTTAAGGCATCACAATTCCAAATAATTGGAAACTCAGCAAGTAAAAATCAAAATTTTAAAAATAGACTTCATTTAAAAACCATGATAAAAAAATCAAACATAATGGATTGTTTTAAGCAATTAAAAGATTACAAGACAACTAGTGTCACTGAAAAGCGAAAACAAGCATTCCTCTATATTTAACCCTCTGAAGGTTCAAGCAAATGTTCTGTAAATTAGCAGTCTTCCCTGCATGACTTCTAACCAACAGATGTGGTTATTTATGTCACGAGGGAAAAGCAATACTACACAACTTGGAAATCTCATACTCAGAGGGTTAAAGCAACATTTAACAAGCCGTGCTGAAAAATAACTGAACAATAAAATAGATTTTTGTGATAAATTCATGCATTGATCATTTAACGTGTGAAAAGGCTAACAAATTACGTTCTGCATCGCTGAATGCACAACAAATTACAGCTTATATCAGAACACATTTTAAAAATATTCAATCAACATATTTTGGCAAAAAAACTTGATAGAATATTATTACTGTCTAAAATTTACAATGAAATGAATCCATGAAGTAAAAATACAGTTCAGTGAGAATAACATCGTGGATGATTCGGCAACCTACATTCAAAAGCTTATCCAAAATCCATCTAAAGTAGGCTACATACATGGGAGCTGGTAATAATTCTATTAACTGTAAATAGATAGAAAAACAAATCTTTTTATTTTCAGATCAAAATACAAATTCAACTGCATATAGACAGTATTGCTGACCATTGACGATTGCTTAAGAAATTCCCTTTTAGAATTACTTGAAAACATCAATAAAGTTATTGCCAAACTGGACAGAACTGAAGCAATATCTAGTCACAATCGATCTTGGAAAGTATACACATAAGGAAATGAGACTAGGGTGTTACAACTCTTAATTCAATTTGGATAATGCATTTGATTGGCAAAATAAGCCATATTTTTAAAAGCTTGGATTTGTTGAGTCACTGACAAAATATTTTAATTTGAGGTAGCTTTTAGGATAGTTATGCATCCCTATTTCTATATAATTAAAATAATTAATGACCTTAGCAACTAGTTTTGTCAATGAATGCAGTTCATCAGCATAATGCTATTTACAGTAAAAGTATGCGAACAAACAAAATTACATTTAGCCTATATTATAAAAATAGCTTCTTTTGATCAAGGTTAAAAAGTTCTGACTTGTCATGTACAGTTAAAATTTCGTTTTTACTTAAAATTTTAAAACAAAATTGTCCAGACCAGTGTTTCTCAACCGCCAGGCATTAATTATACTGAGCTGTGGGAGGTCCTCCTGGAATTCGCAATTTCGGTTTTTAAAATATTTTTAAGAGCAAAAATTTTTTCCTCAAATATTCTGAGAATATTGGAATGCATCAAAAAGCTCAGATCCTGAACATCTAAATAACATCTGTATAGCAAATGCCAACCAATCAGCAAGTTAGAAAATTTTCCACTGAAATCAAAGGTCAAGGTAGTCAGTCCTTATATTCAGTTCTCAAATTTATTTTCCAGAGTACTGTTTCTTCTAGATTTAGATTTCAATATGAATAGACATTGAACTTTGTTTTATTTTGGAGTGCACAAATCTCGCATTGAAAGTGTTTGATGCAACAGATACAAATTTTCGGTGATCAGATTGGGGTATTACGCGAATAAAATCCGAAAAATTAATTTAATGTCTACCTGAGGGAACTACAACATCCTGCAAGATTTTACGTCCATTGATTGATAGCTAAAATATAATTTCAGATTTGCAACATGCCACACACCTGTGTTCATAAATGTAAAAAACATGTTAGTTTGATATGATTTTTAAAAAGGTATTTATGAGTAAATTTGTCGGAATCAGACTCGTCTTATATGTAAAAAAAAAAAGAATTTCCTGGGCTGCACAAAGATTGAGAAACATTGGTCTACACTAATGATTAAATATCAGTTCTAGTGAACAAATCTAACACATCCATAAGGCTACATTTCACAGCAACGAGTCGCAAAACACATAAGGGCCTCACTTGCTATTTATCACTAGTTTCTTGAACTCGCCCAGAAGCACAATCATACACAGGGTAGAAATCGAAGATTATATTATCTTAACAAATGAGCCTAATTTTTATCTATGAAGTCCAGATGATTGTGCATTAGCATAAAATCGGGCAAACGCGTCACACTGCTGAAGTTACATTCTTAAGTTGGCAAAACAGGGAATAAATAAAATACAATGGAAGTCAGGTAGGTGAACACAATAATTTGCAGTGACCAGATGTCCTCTGGGCTACTGCATCACAGAATGAATGATAATGGAGAATCCATTTGGCTTGCTCCTGCAGGCAGCAAGCCCAATTATTCCCATTGATGAGGTGATGGTGGCAGTTCAGAAGGATGAGCAACAGTTGAGCTGAAATACATGTACATTTAATAAGGTTGACTGGGGTTTATGGCACAAGAGTCATATTTGACCAAACATAAGACATCAAGTAATGGGACCTGGAAGATTTTTAAGACAAAAAAAGCAATGTGCAACTGTCAAAAGAAAAATGCCTAAAAATAATTCAAATAAAAACTTATCTTCGACAATTGCATCAAATTGCGCTTTGTGGTTGGTTGATTTGGGGTTTTATGGCACAAGGGCCATATTTGGCAATGCTGCACAAGACATACAACATCAAGTAATAGACATAAACATACAATGAAAGTTTTACTGACATAGAAGAGAGAAATACAACCAGTGAGGAATGCACCTCGCAGGAATCAAACCTGTGCCGCCTACAACTTGAAGGTTGCTAGTACATGGCATACCCACTGAGCCACTACGCCCCCTCCCTTTCCAGGGACATGGACTCCATGCAAACACGTGGGTGATATAATCCCCAAGAGGAGCTGAAGGCAACAGAATGGCGAAAAGCTTCTCAAAGGGAGCTCTCACCTCCGAAGAGGCAATCACAATGAGGGAGAAGAAAAATGGAAAGGAGGACAGATCACTCAGGTACCCGAGGTTGTGAAGCCTGTACAAACCTAAAGAAGGTATGCCCCTGAAGGCAATTGGGCTTTGTGAAATTAATTCTAAGTACAAAAAGTTGTAACCCTGCTCTCGACTACTATTATATGCTTGGGGACAGTTCAAACTCGACAAGTTTTGGTAATTTTAAACAGAATGGCGCCAAGTGTATACAAAAATGAGCAATTAAACTTATTTTAGTATTCTTTTATGGTTTTCTTTCCTTGGAAAATTAGAGCCAAAGGTTTTCACAACAATCTGATTCCAACGTTTTTCTTTCATCGTTGCCACAGCCTGATGCCAAAACTTCGAAATTGGTATGAACTTTCCAAATTCACTATACCTGTCAGTCATGCTAGATAAACTGCAGTCTTAGAATTTCAAAACAAATTTAAAATTTACCATATTACATGAAACTTTACAGTGCATACCCAAAAATTGAAGTCAAGGTAAACATAAAATCTGCCATTACATAAAATAATTTATTCCCCCAATTTTAAAACGTAGATAGTTCCTAAAACTCATTTCAAGAAACAAAAGGTAAATCAAAATGTAACACATTCCCTGCCAAGTGCAACATTTTTAATATACTGAAAGTCATTTTAGACTTATTTTTTATAAATTTACAATTTCAGGGGTAGTACTGCCAAATTTCAAATTTCAGGACAGCATTTTTAGTAAATTTCAGGACAATAAATTACAAAAACTGAGTTAACGCAATATGACCTCTTTTGTTATTTAAGCTTAAATAGGGTCAGGTGGGGTAAAATGACCATAAAATTGGCTTTCTTCAACTTTGCTAAGTTACACTCCTAAAATTATATAAAATATTTACACTTTTGACACATATTTTACTTACACTATCTGAGAGTTGCTACAATTTTTATTTGCTTTTTTAAACAACAAAACTGTTTAACTATTACTTTTTTAGGCTTATTATTATGACAATTTTCTCCACCTGTTCTATGATTTTTTTAAAAATCCAAGTTTTAAAGAAAAATAATATTGCATGTAGGACTGATGACAGTCAGCATACAATGTATTATTATACAAATACACATAATTCAACTTAAATTTGCTAGAAAAAAAATCAAATGCAAATTTTCATATTTTTAAAATAATTAATCTTTTACTTATTTAAGTTTATACACTGCCCAAGAATTCATCACCACAATAAAGAAACCCCAAATTTGGCTACAATCTGTAAATTTGCAAGGTTCCCGGCGATAAATCAGGGGTATCACAAAACCGATTCTGCCTCAATTTTACATATTTTTTTGTGTATAACGGTAGAAAAATATTTGCACTAAATTTCAAAAAAAATGTAATGTCATTAATTAAAAAATAATAAAAATAAGGACAAATTTTGGAACCCGTGTTATGATGGTTAAAAGTAGAAACAATGTTCTTTAGAATAAAATAAAAATTTATTATAGTTTCTTTTTAATTTCTGCAAATTTTTGTCTAGTAGCTGCTAGCTTTTGTGATACTAATTTTATTTTTTCATTAGCAGCTTCCAACATTATCTGGGCAACTTTTACTGCTTGAAAGTCATTGTTCTTTACAGCTTCATTTAATTTCTCAGATGCATCATTCATTAGATGATGAGCAGCAGCTTCATCTTTTAGATGTTCATTTTCTTGCACATTAAGAGCAGCAAATACATCTTTAAGTGCTTCTTTCTCCCTCTTCTTAAGATTCCTTGCTTCTTCCTCTTCTAATTCTAGCTTTCTTTTCCTAGAATTATTTTCTTTCTCCTTTCTCAACTGCTCCAAATACGATGTATACTCAGCATGTGCTTTCTGCATAAATTTAATCAACTCCTTTGTAATCAAATCTGATATAGAATCTTGTCTTTGCAAAATATCTTTGCAAACACGCAATGATCGAATACCTATATCTGACAGTGATGACCTTTCTTGAGTAACAATCGCATTGTTGGATGAAAATCCACGCTCTGGTGTCGAATTGCCATGAGATAAAGTTAAACATGCCTTAACTAATTTCGTCAGATGATCATACTTTCGTACTCCAGAAAGGTCTTTCATTTGTGATATTTGTTCCCAGTAATGACAAATGTCATGACTTATTTCGAAAGAAGCAAGTTCTTTCTCTACATTCTCGCACAGGTAAATTTGTACCTCAGATTTCACAGCATCACAGATTTGGTTTGTTTTTGTGACCTTTAACAGGTGATCAGTAAGACGGGTTATAGCCTCCTTTGATTTGGAATCCTGTTGTTTAGATGGATGCATATATTGCAGGTCATGCAACAATGGACTGGAAAGAGGCAATTTTTTCTGTAAATAGCTGCATGTTTTTATGTACACACTTCGGATGTTGTGGAGGAAATTTTTATGATCTGGCCAAACGAGCAATTTCTTTGCTCCGGAACCAACTTCAATACGTTTTAGGGGTAACCAAGAACTGGCTTCACTACAATTAACATTGCAAAGGGGCAACCCTTCTTTTATTCCAACAACATCAGTTTTTATAAAATTACGCATTATGTTTCTCACTAATTCATTCTGCTTGCTAAATAAAATATAAATCAGGGGAGTCTCCATCTGGAACAGTGTGATGACACAAAAGTATTAGCAAAAAACACAGTGAAATGTAAATATAGTAAATTTATCGGATCTTTCAAAAATTTTGAAATTTTACTACATTTTTCACTACTATTCTTCTTCTCAATAATAAGAAAATATTCTTGAAGAGCAGGATATTGCTCAATTATCCTCTCACAAACAGGGCCTAGGGTTAACCATCTGCTTTCAACGTGCCTCCTAAACACATGGTCTGCAGCAGAATCCACCAATGTTTCAATCTGAACTTTGTGAAAGTCCTCTCTTCTCGCTGCTGACAACTTAAACCATTGAAAAATATCCAATACAAATCTGTCTATATCACAGTCTAGTTCTTCCATACCCTTTCTCATGGCATTGTGAACGACGTGCAGACTACACGTTCCAACATCAATTAAATTTGGAATGCCCAATGAATTTAAATGTGTATTTAACTTTTTCAGAAATGATAGATTGACTTTAGGACATCCATAGAGCATTGAATGACTTTATCAATGCTTAGTCCATTGTCCGAAATTAAATTCAGAATCAATTCAAGAATTTTGTCAGATTCTGCATGTCCCAGGAAAAAAGAATCACAATAGCTTGTAATTATCCGTGCTTGTTTGTTCGACCAATACGATATATAAACATCTAACTGTTTTTTTACTTGACATGTTGTAGTTTCATCAAAATACAATGCAATGTAAAATAAGTTGCTGATTCAATTACGTCATCATAGGTTCTTTTAAGGAAATACGGGGCCAATCCAAATTTTGTGACATATCGAGCCTTTGCATCACCAAGTTTCACATGTTTAGCAATCTCTGAATCATCAAAAGCCGTTGAAAAAATACTTCCTAGTTCATTAATCGAAGCAAACGAATAATTACACTTTATTGCCGTAAACAAAATTAAAGCTTCTGCCTTTAGGATTTTCTCCTGCATGCTGGATGGTATCCAATGTTTGCATGAAGACAAAGTTGAAATTTGTAGAACAGCTGAATTACCGGAACTTTGCGATGAACTCTTCTCCGCAATGACGAAAGTAGATTGTTTAGATCTTTCTTTTATTCTTTTTTGATGTTTTGAAGACTTAGCATGAGATATTAGTTGTGCAAATCCCATATTTGCAACGCTGAACTTCTTATCACATACTTTGCAAAATCCGGCGAACTTGTCTTCCGAACATCCTCGGCACCAGCTACTGATCAAATCGCCGTTTGTATCTGTTCTTTCAGAAGAAATCCAAGTTTCTGAAAATTTTGTATTGCGAGGCATTTTTAAAAACGCGAGGAGTTAGACTAGAAACCTTATATAAGCTTATCGCACGGTGCGGCGGGCTACTAATGTAAACAACACTTTCAATGATGCCAGATCTCACTCGTTTAAGATTCTTCTTTATTCGAAAATCGCAGAGGTACTGTCGGATGGGGAGAAGCTAACACATCATTGGTTGAGGAAGAAGCATCGTATGACGTCATGGCGAACTTGGGTGTTTTTCATTCGTCCGTCATAGATAGGCATAGGCCGTCCCGTAAGGGGATGAGGAAAAGAGGGAAAATGGACGCTTTAACGGGTAAACATTCAATGTCGGAGAAAATTTCAGGAATTTCAGGACAAAACACAAAAATTAAGGACATTTCAGGACGTATTTTGTTTTTTCAGGAATATCAGGAATTTCAGGACAAGTACGACCCCTGCAATTTTAACTAACTAATATATTTGTTATACTGTGCATTTTATATAGTTCCAATATTTACTCTACTAATAAATAAGCTGTCAAGCTCATAGAAAGTGAAAAATAGATAATTTTTATATATCAAACTATAATATGTACTGTTTTCGATACACATGGCCTGAGAGTGAGACTCAAAAATGACTTGGCAGGGAACATGTTAACATTTTTTTCTCAATCTCACAATATTTATAAAACAAAGATTTAATAAAAATGAAGCACATATTAGTTTTGAATACCTGTAATTAAAACCAAAGTTTTAATTTTACCTGGAAAAACTGGTGAATGCTGCAGATTGTGGATTGATACAGAGTGGCACACGAGTTGCCCTTTGACAGTGTTCGGATATAAAACGGTGCAATTCATCTACAAGAAAGGATTACAAATCAGATTTTGTATATTCTAAAAATGTATATATATTACATCATACTACACAAATCTATTTTGAGAACACAACATACAAAAGTCATTTGTGCCTGCTTTAAGTAGATCACAGAAACAAAAAAGATAAGATAGGATAGAAGCTTACTTTTTTAATGCAAGTTTGATTAGTTAATTATTGGCCAATAAAATTGGAAAATAAAGTTTCTAGTGAACTTTCAATGGATTTCCCTCCACTGTGTTTCCTTATGCAAGAGACATTTGATTTTATTCCAATTCCATAAGATTGAATGTGGAAACCTGGTGCTCCCTGTTTCTATGTTCATTATGTCTGTATTGTTGTTAATTATGCGTGTAAAATAAAAGTGATGTTTCTACCTTTGTTTATCCACTCTCTGCTAACCCAACAATATTAAATCTGTTTATGTGTCAATATAGCATTAGTTTCTTTTTAATTGAACATTTCAGAAATAAAAAAGATTGTAAATTTTAATATATTAGGGGCGAAAACTGGTAAGATATGATTTGGTGCACATCATGAAATTTATATGCAAATATAATGGTATGGGTGATTTTTTAGGAAGTCATGAAGATTTCTTAAGTAGAATCTTTAGAAATGTTCTTGCTATGAGAAGTTGCCAATCACAAAGAGTAAAAAATAGTCGAAAAATGTCGCATTATAATAGCTTGCATGAAGCAAACATTATGTCAAATAAATCCTAACAAATGTGGTTTATAATAGATTAAGCAACTCTGGTTTCTGCCATTCTTTACTGCTTGGCTTCTGTCTGCAGTTGGTGCACTCAATATTTAAAAGAAATGGTACAAAATATACAAATGTTTAACATGATACAGGATGATTTAAGCTTTTCATTGCAATTTTATTGATTCTTTTTTGGAGTTACTTGGAACAGGAAATTTTTTGGCAAAAGAACACCCCTGATATATATATGTACAAAGTAATACTGCAGACATTCAACTAAATTTAATACTCAATATTATTTCAACACTGAATATACCAATAAACTTCCAATTCTGTGAATAAGAAGGGTCAAAATTTGTGATTGTTTTGGGAATGGTCAATATTTTATACATGACTAGCTCAATTACCCGGTGTTGCTCCGATTAAATTGTTTATAATTTATTGTAATATTACTCAATATTATTCCTATGGAGATTTTGAATAGTTTTTAGCTCCCTGCAGACCCAGGACAAATAGAAAGGGGAATAATATATAGCCTGTGTCCCGCAGAATTATACAGGATGAATGTACAAAATTTAACGTGAATTGGTCTGACATTGATCGCATAAATATGCAATGTTATTACTATGAGGGTTTCGAATTGTCTTTAGCCCCCTGTACGATATCAACGATAAAAAAAGACAACTTTCTATAAAAATAATCTTACATTATCATAAAAATTTACATTCCAATAACAAAGCTACAGTTTAAGAATTTACAGACGGGATTTATAAACGATAGGATTCTGAGCGATTTTCAGCGCAACCACACTCATCCCTACGATTGCACCATATTCTCAAGATTCTAAAAACTCCAAGGTCATCTTGAGAGGCGACTCCTGTCGATGTTAACTGACCAGAACGAGAGAGAGCGCACCCCTGGCAAGTGCTCTGTCCAGGATGATGGGGCATTACACCCCTCTGAACATTCAAGAGAAATAGAACGGGGGTTAATATGTAGCCTACGTTACCCGAAGGGTTCCAAATAAGTGTACCAAATTTGGTGTGGATTGGTCAAACGGTATAGATTTGTATAGAGAATACAGACGGATGACAATTCTGCTTTATATGTATAGATAGACAAATACAGTAAAGAAAAATGCATCAAATAATTGTTTATACCGACATACATTTTGGGGATAAAAAGTAGGTCATAAAAGGAAAGTAGTTAGCAGGATGCAAAATAAATATTGCGACTTCAATCCAGCTAATTTAAATGATTTACTTGTTTTTTTCCAAGATGGAAACTAGCTCGATTCAGTATTGATGATTATACATGATCCAACTTGCAATTCAACATACATTTTCAGTAAAGTGCTGAGTTAACCGATCAAAATTAATTCACCAACTAAATTTTAAATCTAACATGAAGTGACTTGTTATAAATCATCTTCATTTTGGCATGCAGTCATTCGGCATAAGCCAAGCAACGTGCATTGTAGTATCTGAAAACATTACCTTTGACCTGGTTCACGGAAGTTAAGTTCTTCTCAAAGGAGTCATCGAAACGCCGATAAGCAATGGGCTCAAAGTCATCAGTGTAATGACGACCAGTAGGGGTAATAAAACAGCAACTGCACATGCAAGAGTGATATCTCAGTCGTCCTTCGTCAAGGTAGATGTGAGCAAGAGCATCCGCACACGAGATCCTCTTATCCTAAACAAAAGAGAATGTTCTTCAGCAAAGTGTGACTACAGTAAAACCTCAACAAGTTGTTCAAGGGACAAAGAAATTTTGAGGACTTAACCCTTTGAGGTACATGATTTTAAAGAAAAAACCAAGCTGCACAGAATTGTTTACTCACTTATTCAGTTTCAAAATTAGTATAAAACATCAAATAAAATGTTTTTTATTATAAAACGATTTATTCACCAATAATAAATTTTTACGAAAGAAACAACACTTACCGTTATGAAAGACAAAAACTCACTGCACCACACAATTCACCAACCTTAATCACAACAGTGTCGACAACTTACTAATGCGTTTTGACGTGTGTCAATTTTTATTTTCAGTTATTCACATTTGGCGTTAGTTCATAACATTGCAAACTCAATGAAAACCTTTAAACAAAATATTACACTGTATGACTGAGCAATTTCAACTTTTTGAGGTGGGTTAAAAAATATCCCACCATGCATAAAAAGCTAAGAAAAGGTGGGACAATTTTTAACCCACTTAACCCCAAAGAGTTAAGATGAGTAACCACAGAATGTACTCAATATGTATTACAGTAATGATCATGTAAATTTTAAATTCAAAACAGTATTCACAACTTTGTATCTCCATCTTAGCTGATAAAACTTAATGAAGTGCAATTTAAAGAGGTCCATGAATTACACACAATTTTGGTAAAAATCCTAAACAATGAAGGATGGTAAAAAGGGATGAATGCAGAGGGCAACTCAACAAATCTGATAAAATTGGTGATGAGGTATGAAAAATTCTACAATAAAGATGTTTAAGATGTGAAGTTAAAACATGGCGTGATAAAGGTCGAGCCATCTCTTTTAAGATGCCGTCTGATGGTAGGTTGGTTGTTTTTAAGTTTTATGGCACAAAGGCCACATTTGCCCAAGCTGTGCCAAACACAAGACAGACATCACAATGAGGAAGAAATAGCAGGATAGGCAAGGGTAAAAATGAAAGGGATCACTTGGGTACCTTGGGGTTGTGATGCCCTTACACACTTAAAGATGTACTCTGAGGGCTTATGACGGTATGAGTGCGAATGTTGGATGCATATTAAGGAGTTTATTTTCTCTGCTCACTTTAGTCTTCACGCCATACAATATCCAGTACATGCCATTTTTCACTGCGGCATTGCTCAGTTCATTGCCAATAATTATGTGGCCAGTATCCAACAAAAATTTATACTGAAGTCACTTCGGGTGAGTTTATTATGAATTTCAACACCATATGTTGTCTGGGGAATATAGGACACTTTTAGAGTTAATGTATATGATAAAATTGTCAGCTCTAAGATACATATTTGAGAGCTTTGAAGCTAAAAAAATTCAGCAATAGAAACAGAAAAGGAATACAGTAAAAAATTTTTTAAAGGAATAGGGACAAAGAAACATTCATCAATGGGACAAGACCAGAAAGGAATTCCCATTAAATTGTGGAATGAACATAATTTTGAGAAAGGTGGCTAATATTTTAGGTTTGGAAAAGAAGTTGAATGTCAATATTTAGATGTTTTGATCTGTACAAGGAAATATTCAAGCCCTAAACCAATCAGCAAATTACAAACACTAATACTTGTTAATGTTTTTATCTTTGTTTATAAAAAATTTAAAAGCTTACTGCCAACAAATTAAACTAAACAAATCAACAGTTTTGGTACAAAACTTTTATATTATCAGATGTGTTTGGACACGTCAATCGATCCCGTTCTGTGCTTTGTGAGTTAACAGAATAGAACTCACGATTAACAAATAACAGATTTATTAACAAGTAACAACGGAGAGCGAAGCTGCGAGGTTGGTTCTCGGAAGGCAGTCCCCTCGCAAGTGACAGATAAACAAGAAAACAGGGGGTGGTTAAGCAGCCCCTTTGAACATAAACATGCAGGCGCAGTGACATCCCCGGGAGGTCGGGTTGTCCGTGCGCCATCTCGTAGGAAAATACTCAACAAGATGCGTATATAAGTTGTGAAATTATTTTATTTTTTGATAAACCCCAGATATTTTAGGAAAAATTCAAATCAATAGCATTATCTTACCAAATGGAGTCAAGGATAAGATTTTAACTAAAAATTTATTTTTGTAGAAAAAATAAAGCTGTTATTCCATTTAACATGTTAAGTTCAAGTTTGAACTTATAAATTCACCAAGACGCCAGGATAAAAATCAGGTTTTTTTATTTTAAAAGTTCGTTCTGAATAGTAAACATACATCATGGTTCGAGCATGACTGAAGAAGTAAGTTGCAGAAACAAAAATGTCAACTTAAATACACAAACATATAGTTATAATAACAGTTAAACTAATTTTATGCAAAAAAAAATGGGATACTCCACTCTCATTGGTTACGGTCGATGACGTCACTAGTAAAGGGGAGTGGTTATGGTTTTCCCGCGAAGTTTGTTTTAACTGGTGTGGCCACACCTCGCCATCTGGGCGAAAATTGTTTACTAATAGAAAAGAAAAACGCCTCTCTTGGGCGGACATTTTACTTAAGGAGAAGGACGTGGGATATTCTAGTATAAGTACTGACAAATTATTTACATATACTTGTCTAACAAGTGGCCTCCCTCCCACGTTCTTCAATGCTCCTAAATCTAAAAAAAATACATTCAATCCAAATCTTATAGATAAATACTGGTTCCTCACTTAAGGAAATCTAAAAATTACAAATGCTAATATACATAAAGGAAATATTTATATTAAAAATAATCATAAACATTCAATTTCATTCAAATACTACATTACAAAAATTTTGTAATCCTTCTTTTGATAGTGGTTTGGTGAAAACATCGGCTAAATTTTGTTTAGAAGTAACATGTTTCAATGTAAATATTTTCTCATAAATTAAATTTCTAATAAAATGATACTTTATATCAATATGTTTAGTTCTATTGTTTTCTATGGGGGAGTTCGAAAAATCTATTGCAGCTCTATTATCACATAACAGTTCTTTACTATATGGGTCGACCACGGCCAGAGAATGTTCTTTACATTCCTCCAGAATTCTGGAAACCCACAATAATTCTTTGGCTGCATCTGTCAGTGTCAGGAACTCGGCCTCCATTGTAGATAGTGTTACGCACTTGTGCTTAAATGTACGCCATAATATTGGAACTTGATCGATGAATAGCATAATTCCACCCAAAGAGATACGGTCGTCCCTGCTAGTTGCAAAGTCTGAATCACTGTAGCATGTAATCTTGAGGTTTCGGATATTAGACATGTTGAGTTTTTGATCCTTAGTAGTTTCAATATACCCCAGGAGTTTCATCAAGCTGTTCCAGTGAGCTATGCCAGGGTTCTCTTGGAATTGCGATAGGATGTTGATGGCATAGGTGATGTCGGGTCTAGTGCGGCTTGCAAGATATGACAAACAGCCGATGACACTTCGATATGGCAGTTTTGTCATTTCTTTCCTTTCGTCTTCCGTATTAGGGCAGTCAAGTTTTGAAAGAATTATACCTTTTGGGATGGGAAGCGATGACGTTGGGAATCTAAATTTTCTAAAGGTGTTGCACACTTTTTCGATGTAAGGTTTCTGGTGTAACATGAGATTACCATTATGTTCTTCAAATTGTACACCTAACAGCTTCTGTGTCCTTCCTAATTTCTTCAAATCGAATTTTGAGCTTAGGATTCTGGTTATTTCTTTTGTTGTGTCCTCCGTTTTTCCGAAAACTACAATGTCGTCGACGTAGAGTAGAAGCAAACCTCTTCCCTTATAAGTATATACGCAGTTGCACCATTTAAATTTCTTGAACCCCAATGTTTCTAAGACGTTGTGCACTTCAAAGAACCATTCGCGTCCACTTTGATGAAGTCCATACAGGGCTTTCTCCAACTTGCAGACGTGGCTCGGGAACTTTGGGTCTACAAATCCCTTCGGTTGGTCCATGTAGATCACCTTGTCAAGATTTGCGTATAAATATGCGCTCTTTACGTCAAGTTGACAATGTGACCATCCTAATAGGCAAACTAATACTACAAAGAACAGGCGTATAATTGAGAAGTTCACAACAGGACTAAATACTTCGTCGTAGGTCTCACCTTTTCGCTGTTTGAAGCCTTGGGCTACCAGACGGGCTTTATATCTCACGATTTCATTTTTCTCGTTAGTTTTCGTTGAGTATACCCAGCGGCTTCCAAGAGTAGTTTTGTTCTTGTTCGGTACAAGTGTCCATACTTCCCGTTGTTGCATCATCTCCATTTCTTCTTTCATCGCCTTTTGCCACTTGTCTTTGAGTGGAGATTTCATGGCTTCTTTAAAATTCCCCGGGATTGCTATTTCGATGTGGCATGCTTCCGGAGAATTTCCATCATCCCCATTCGAGATCTGTTGTGGAACCTTTCCCGAGTATTGGTTTTTGCCGCTAAAGTTGAAGAAACTGGGATCAAAAGTGATATTACGGGACCTGCAGTATGTTTCAGTATCCTTATTGGATCTTAAACGAGCGCTCGTTCCTTGTACCCCGTAATATATGTCGGTCCTTGATCCATCAGGTCTGGTGACCGCTTTACGGAACCAGTCGATATCTTCACAGGATATCTGTTCAGGTTGGCTTTGTTCCATACTTTCTTCAGGTTCGTCATCAGAATCTTCGTCCTTCGGATAATTCATATGATGGCCCAGGACAGTTTCCACTCTCTCTTCCGGCAATTTTTCGTTAAATGATACATTGATCGTTTCTACAACTCGTCTTTCTTCGGGTATCCAAATTCTGTAGCCTTTCGTTCGTTCAGCATATCCCACCATTATGCCTTTTTTTGTTCTCATGTTGAGTTTGTTTCTCAATATTTTGGGGATTCCGACGAAAGCTGTGCTACCAAAAATCTTCAAATGCTTCACTGAGGGTGTTCTTCCGCCGTAAAGTTCGAATGGCGTCTTCTGTGAGTTGCCATGACAAACTCTGTTCCAGGTGTATGTGAAGGTTAATAGGGCCTCTGCCCAAAATCGGTCAGACAGTTCACTTTGCTTCAGAAGGGCTTTCACACCGTCCATTGCTGTATAATTGAAGCGTTCACTCACGCTGTTCATTTCAGGACTGTACGTGTTTGTGCGTTCGCCTTTAATTCCTTGAGACTGTAGGTATTCTTCAAATTCTTTATTGCAGAACTCTTTCCCTTGGTCCGTCCTTATATTAAGTATCTTCGAGTTCTGGAAACGCTCTGCTCTTGTTTGGAACCTTTTGAATAAACCAAATACTTCATCTTTTCGCTTCATGGGGAATACTGTGACCTTTCTGGAGTAGTCATCTATAATGGTGAGGAAGTATCTGTTTCCCCCTAGTGAAAAGGTAGGTAGTGGTCCACACACATCCATGTGAAGTAATTGTAAGGGTCTAGTCGACCGGATTTTGGCTATCAGTTTAAATGATTTTCTTCTTGTTTTGGCCAATTTGCAGTCTTCGCACCTAGAACTTGTTTCCTTGAACTTTGGTAAACCCCTTACGCTCTCATTCTTGCTTGTTGATATGATATATTGATCGTTCACATGCGAGAAACGCTTGTACCAAATTTCAAGTTCCTTATCTGCAACTATTGATATATTCAGGGTCTCTTTTACTTCTGAGTTTTTCTTTGGATATTCGGGCTTCACAAAGTATAGTCCATCCTTCTTGAACGCTGAATACATCAATTTACTGTTCATGTCAAATACATCAATTCTATTACCCTTGCCAATAAATTTGATCCCAGTCTTAGCACTTGCTGAACCGGATATTAGGTTTCTTCTCAGGGTTGGGGAATACAGGACGTTCTTTAGTGTGATTCGTTTCAATGTTTTGCAATTTCTGATGATCATCTGAATGTTCCCTTTTCCTTCTACAGGGCCTGTTGCATTTCCAACTGCTAGTGTCATGTTGGTGTTAGTAACCGGTTCGAAGTCGGTGAATAACGCCCGGTTGTTACAAAAATGGCTTGTTGCACCAGTGTCGAATAAATAATCCACTTTTGTTTTTCCATTGTTCAGATGAGCTTCTATTACGTTGTTCTTGTGTTCGTTGTTGTCCGTCCTGGTGCATTCTGAAATTAGATGTCCCATCTTTTTGCACCTGAAGCAAGGACCCTTTTTCTTCATGTTGGTTTTCCATTTTTGAGAGCTCTTGGGTCGGGAAACGTCTACCTTCAGTGCTATGCTACTCACAGATTCAATGTCTCCAACGCGCTGTTTAATTCGGCTTTCCTCAAGAATCAGTTCTTTGAGTACTTGGTCAAACTTGAAATCTGTATTTGGCCATCTATAGATGCTCTGGACTATTCCTTGGTATTCAGCTGGTAAGTATCGGATTAATTGAAACGCTTGATAGAGGTCTTCTAAAGGGTGTCCGGCATCCTGTAGTTGACGTACTATCCCCCTCATTCGAGCGGCAAACAGTCCGATTTCTTCACCTTCGTATTTGCAGTTGAAGAATTCGTCCAACAAAGATATTATTCTTGCACGACTGTCCGGTCTAAAATGCTCCTCCAGGCCTCCTTACCATCTTCTGTTCCTGCCAACAATGTTCGGTACTCTGCCTCTATATTCATGTAAATAGTAGAGAAGGCACGGTTCTTTCTAATTTCAAAGTCACGGTGGTCCTTTGAAGTGGCTGTAGTACCAAGTTCTGGTTCTGTTCCCATGACGAATGACCACGAGCCTCTGTCCATCAATAGAACCTTCACATCCTCGGCCCATGTTGAATAGTTTCTTTGGTTCAACTTTGAACAGATTTCCATCATTTTTTTAGTCTCGGGGCCTCCCGTCGATGGCGTCCTCAAAAAGGAATTTTTATATTAATTCCCGCAGTGGGCTATGTCTAGAGGCCCATAACCTTTGTTAAGTTCAAGTTTGAACTTATAAATTCACCAAGACGCCAGGATAAAAATCAGGTTTTTTTATTTTAAAAGTTCGTTCTGAATAGTAAACATACATCATGGTTCGAGCATGACTGAAGAAGTAAGTTGCAGAAACAAAAATGTCAACTTAAATACACAAACATATAGTTATAATAACAGTTAAACTAATTTTATGCAAAAAAAAATGGGATACTCCACTCTCATTGGTTACGGTCGATGACGTCACTAGTAAAGGGGAGTGGTTATGGTTTTCCCGCGAAGTTTGTTTTAACTGGTGTGGCCACACCTCGCCATCTGGGCGAAAATTGTTTACTAATAGAAAAGAAAAACGCCTCTCTTGGGCGGACATTTTACTTAAGGAGAAGGACGTGGGATATTCTAGTATAAGTACTGACAAATTATTTACATATACTTGTCTAACAAGTGGCCTCCCTCCCACGTTCTTCAATGCTCCTAAATCTAAAAAAAATACATTCAATCCAAATCTTATAGATAAATACTGGTTCCTCACTTAAGGAAATCTAAAAATTACAAATGCTAATATACATAAAGGAAATATTTATATTAAAAATAATCATAAACATTCAATTTCATTCAAATACTACATTACAAAAATTTTGTAATCCTTCTTTTGATAGTGGTTTGGTGAAAACATCGGCTAAATTTTGTTTAGAAGTAACATGTTTCAATGTAAATATTTTCTCATAAATTAAATTTCTAATAAAATGATACTTTATATCAATATGTTTAGTTCTATTGTTTTCTATGGGGGAGTTCGAAAAATCTATTGCAGCTCTATTATCACATAACAGTTCTTTACTATATGGGTCGACCACGGCCAGAGAATGTTCTTTACATTCCTCCAGAATTCTGGAAACCCACAATAATTCTTTGGCTGCATCTGTCAGTGTCAGGAACTCGGCCTCCATTGTAGATAGTGTTACGCACTTGTGCTTAAATGTACGCCATAATATTGGAACTTGATCGATGAATAGCATAATTCCACCCAAAGAGATACGGTCGTCCCTGCTAGTTGCAAAGTCTGAATCACTGTAGCATGTAATCTTGAGGTTTCGGATATTAGACATGTTGAGTTTTTGATCCTTAGTAGTTTCAATATACCCCAGGAGTTTCATCAAGCTGTTCCAGTGAGCTATGCCAGGGTTCTCTTGGAATTGCGATAGGATGTTGATGGCATAGGTGATGTCGGGTCTAGTGCGGCTTGCAAGATATGACAAACAGCCGATGACACTTCGATATGGCAGTTTTGTCATTTCTTTCCTTTCGTCTTCCGTATTAGGGCAGTCAAGTTTTGAAAGAATTATACCTTTTGGGATGGGAAGCGATGACGTTGGGAATCTAAATTTTCTAAAGGTGTTGCACACTTTTTCGATGTAAGGTTTCTGGTGTAACATGAGATTACCATTATGTTCTTCAAATTGTACACCTAACAGCTTCTGTGTCCTTCCTAATTTCTTCAAATCGAATTTTGAGCTTAGGATTCTGGTTATTTCTTTTGTTGTGTCCTCCGTTTTTCCGAAAACTACAATGTCGTCGACGTAGAGTAGAAGCAAACCTCTTCCCTTATAAGTATATACGCAGTTGCACCATTTAAATTTCTTGAACCCCAATGTTTCTAAGACGTTGTGCACTTCAAAGAACCATTCGCGTCCACTTTGATGAAGTCCATACAGGGCTTTCTCCAACTTGCAGACGTGGCTCGGGAACTTTGGGTCTACAAATCCCTTCGGTTGGTCCATGTAGATCACCTTGTCAAGATTTGCGTATAAATATGCGCTCTTTACGTCAAGTTGACAATGTGACCATCCTAATAGGCAAACTAATACTACAAAGAACAGGCGTATAATTGAGAAGTTCACAACAGGACTAAATACTTCGTCGTAGGTCTCACCTTTTCGCTGTTTGAAGCCTTGGGCTACCAGACGGGCTTTATATCTCACGATTTCATTTTTCTCGTTAGTTTTCGTTGAGTATACCCAGCGGCTTCCAAGAGTAGTTTTGTTCTTGTTCGGTACAAGTGTCCATACTTCCCGTTGTTGCATCATCTCCATTTCTTCTTTCATCGCCTTTTGCCACTTGTCTTTGAGTGGAGATTTCATGGCTTCTTTAAAATTCCCCGGGATTGCTATTTCGATGTGGCATGCTTCCGGAGAATTTCCATCATCCCCATTCGAGATCTGTTGTGGAACCTTTCCCGAGTATTGGTTTTTGCCGCTAAAGTTGAAGAAACTGGGATCAAAAGTGATATTACGGGACCTGCAGTATGTTTCAGTATCCTTATTGGATCTTAAACGAGCGCTCGTTCCTTGTACCCCGTAATATATGTCGGTCCTTGATCCATCAGGTCTGGTGACCGCTTTACGGAACCAGTCGATATCTTCACAGGATATCTGTTCAGGTTGGCTTTGTTCCATACTTTCTTCAGGTTCGTCATCAGAATCTTCGTCCTTCGGATAATTCATATGATGGCCCAGGACAGTTTCCACTCTCTCTTCCGGCAATTTTTCGTTAAATGATACATTGATCGTTTCTACAACTCGTCTTTCTTCGGGTATCCAAATTCTGTAGCCTTTCGTTCGTTCAGCATATCCCACCATTATGCCTTTTTTTGTTCTCATGTTGAGTTTGTTTCTCAATATTTTGGGGATTCCGACGAAAGCTGTGCTACCAAAAATCTTCAAATGCTTCACTGAGGGTGTTCTTCCGCCGTAAAGTTCGAATGGCGTCTTCTGTGAGTTGCCATGACAAACTCTGTTCCAGGTGTATGTGAAGGTTAATAGGGCCTCTGCCCAAAATCGGTCAGACAGTTCACTTTGCTTCAGAAGGGCTTTCACACCGTCCATTGCTGTATAATTGAAGCGTTCACTCACGCCGTTCATTTCAGGACTGTACGTGTTTGTGCGTTCGCCTTTAATTCCTTGAGACTGTAGGTATTCTTCAAATTCTTTATTGCAGAACTCTTTCCCTTGGTCCGTCCTTATATTAAGTATCTTCGAGTTCTGGAAATGCTCTGCTCTTGTTTGGAACCTTTTGAATAAACCAAATACTTCATCTTTTCGCTTCATGGGGAATACTGTGACCTTTCTGGAGTAGTCATCTATAATGGTGAGGAAGTATCTGTTTCCCCCTAGTGAAAAGGTAGGTAGTGGTCCACACACATCCATGTGAAGTAATTGTAAGGGTCTAGTCGACCGGATTTTGGCTATCAGTTTAAATGATTTTCTTCTTGTTTTGGCCAATTTGCAGTCTTCGCACCTAGAACTTGTTTCCTTGAACTTTGGTAAACCCCTTACGCTCTCATTCTTGCTTGTTGATATGATATATTGATCGTTCACATGCGAGAAACGCTTGTGCCAAATTTCAAGTTCCTTATCTGCAACTATTGATATATTCAGGGTCTCTTTTACTTCTGAGTTTTTCTTTGGATATTCGGGCTTCACAAAGTATAGTCCATCCTTCTTGAACGCTGAATACATCAATTTACTGTTCATGTCAAATACATCAATTCTATTACCCTTGCCAATAAATTTGATCCCAGTCTTAGCACTTGCTGAACCGGATATTAGGTTTCTTCTCAGGGTTGGGGAATACAGGACGTTCTTTAGTGTGATTCGTTTCAATGTTTTGCAATTTCTGATGATCATCTGAATGTTCCCTTTTCCTTCTACAGGGCCTGTTGCATTTCCAACTGCTAGTGTCATGTTGGTGTTAGTAACCGGTTCGAAGTCGGTGAATAACGCCCGGTTGTTACAAAAATGGCTTGTTGCACCAGTGTCGAATAAATAATCCACTTTTGTTTTTCCATTGTTCAGATGAGCTTCTATTACGTTGTTCTTGTGTTCGTTGTTGTCCGTCCTGGTGCATTCTGAAATTAGATGTCCCATCTTTTTGCACCTGAAGCAAGGACCCTTTTTCTTCATGTTGGTTTTCCATTTTTGAGAGCTCTTGGGTCGGGAAACGTCTACCTTCAGTGCTATGCTACTCACAGATTCAATGTCTCCAACGCGCTGTTTAATTCGGCTTTCCTCAAGAATCAGTTCTTTGAGTACTTGGTCAAACTTGAAATCTGTATTTGGCCATCTATAGATGCTCTGGACTATTCCTTGGTATTCAGCTGGTAAGTATCGGATTAATTGAAACGCTTGATAGAGGTCTTCTAAAGGGTGTCCGGCATCCTGTAGTTGACGTACTATCCCCCTCATTCGAGCGGCAAACAGTCCGATTTCTTCACCTTCGTATTTGCAGTTGAAGAATTCGTCCAACAAAGATATTATTCTTGCACGACTGTCCGGTCTAAAATGCTCCTTCAGGATCCTCCAGGCCTCCTTACCATCTTCTGTTCCTGCCAACAATGTTCGGTACTCTGCCTCTATATTCATGTAAATAGTAGAGAAGGCACGGTTCTTTCTAATTTCAAAGTCACGGTGGTCCTTTGAAGTGGCTGTAGTACCAAGTTCTGGTTCTGTTCCCATGACGAATGACCACGAGCCTCTGTCCATCAATAGAACCTTCACATCCTCGGCCCATGTTGAATAGTTTCTTTGGTTCAACTTTGAACAGATTTCCATCATTTTTTTAGTCTCGGGGCCTCCCGTCGATGGCGTCCTCAAAAAGGAATTTTTATATTAATTCCCGCAGTGGGCTATGTCTAGAGGCCCATAACCTTTGTTAAGTTCAAGTTTGAACTTATAAATTCACCAAGACGCCAGGATAAAAATCAGGTTTTTTTATTTTAAAAGTTCGTTCTGAATAGTAAACATACATCATGGTTCGAGCATGACTGAAGAAGTAAGTTGCAGAAACAAAAATGTCAACTTAAATACACAAACATATAGTTATAATAACAGTTAAACTAATTTTATGCAAAAAAAAATGGGATACTCCACTCTCATTGGTTACGGTCGATGACGTCACTAGTAAAGGGGAGTGGTTATGGTTTTCCCGCGAAGTTTGTTTTAACTGGTGTGGCCACACCTCGCCATCTGGGAGAAAATTGTTTACTAATAGAAAAGAAAAACGCCTCTCTTGGGCGGACATTTTACTTAAGGAGAAGGACGTGGGATATTCTAGTATAAGTACTGACAAATTATTTACATATACTTGTCTAACATAACATATACAATTTTTAAGATATTTCACCAATCAGTATATGGAAAACAATTTTAATTCCTGTTACACAAATGCTCTTGGCATGATTCACATCTGGATTACTTAAAATTTATTTTATCCATTGCTTGGCATTTAATATAATTGCCATTGACCAAGTGTTTGAATTCTGAATTAATTCTTTGGAAGTTTTATAGGCGATGTGCTGAAATCGTATTAGAAAAATAAACTATGTGACATCACAACCAGATTAAAAAGCTTCTCATACAAAATTTGACAAGTTTTATTAAATGATTATTTTACTCTCATTTTAGGTAGGTATTTTATTTAACGTCCCACTGGAGCAACAAAATGGGCTATTGGTGGAGGTCCGGGATCAATCCCAAAGGGAAAGTTCGAAGACAACACTACATAATTTTGAACCACGGTCAGATGACAAGGTCACACCTGAGCTGGCAACCCCACTCTTCAAACTTCCACATCACGCCAATGTGAGGATATTTGAGGCCACGACAGATTTAACGTGCATAAGCCCCCTTTGTACACGACGGTCTTTGGATGGATTCGAACTCACGGCCCTTCGGTTGCCAACCCATTACTCTTCCAACTGGGCTACCGCAGCCCCACTCTCATTTTAGAAAAATAGTATTGCAATTTCATTGTAAACGCAATAGAATTTTCCATTTGTTCTTAACTTTCAATATAGGACAAGACAACTTTTAACTTACCGGATTGAATATGAGCATTGCTGTTAGAAGATGTACGGCTTGAGCAGAAGCAGGGGATGATAATAGATACAGTTTAGAAAGTGATGCCGATTTGTGGGGTTTCCTAAGAACATGGTTTCTAGCGCCTTCACAAGCATACTTTAGGTCCGATTCAGCAGGTGTTCCCAATAGGTCAGTAATTAAATCAAGCTACAGTAAAAAAGAAACAAAATTGTTAGCATACATACAAAATATCTTTAGCATTGAAATGTAGCTTTTACAAAATCATAATTCCAATTATCAAAATTGGCTTATTTTTTTGTTTAATCATGTTAACTGTCACTAAATAAGTAAATATGCTCAAAGCACAATTTTTTGGACTTATAAAATATTAGAAATTGAAATGTGATTTGTTTATGTGATTGGTAGATGGTTCGTTTGGATTTTATGGAACAAGGTCCAGTAATAGACAAATAAAATCCAATAAAAACATAAGATTCAAACAAGTAGTCAATGCAGCAATAAATTGTGAATTAAAATTCAAGTACACAACATGAAAACTAAATTGTGATAATGTGTGTATAGTTGAGTGATAGCTATAAAATACAAAATGAATAAGTAGCTTTTGAAGAAGCAACTCAGACAATCAACAGAGGATAAATCACTGGTGTAGTTATTCAAAGTCGTTTCACTAGCATTAAACATTTTTGCATTTCTCAATTCGGTAGTTTAAAACAATAGCGATGAACTTAAGTAATTTGTATCAGCTCCTTGGGTTGATTTACAATTTGATACTAATGTCAACTGATGCTTTCTTCATATCAATTTTGAAAAACAAAAAACCCCTATATTAAAGCCTTAACTTCATTTGAAATTTTAGAGGAAAATAAATCCAAAATATCCATTCATCATAATTTGTAAAAATATTATCAGAAATTTTTCCATTTTCAGTTGGCATATGCATTTGATTTACTTTTTAATGAACTAATTATATAGTCAATCACACTAACTACAAAAAATCCAACTGGAACCTTAACAAATTTGCCAACAAAAAGTCATTCTGTATGCTTCACTTATTTTTCCAAACATCATTTGCAGTTAAATTCAAGAACTACATATAGTCTGACTCCCATGAATTGGCAACCGAGTCACGTGTTTTGTTAAATTAGGGAACTGGTGGTAACGTAAACAAAACGCTTCCGCAATTGGCATCATTAGCATGGATTCTGATTCTATGTTTATCATTGGCAATGATGAGTTGACAAGGGTTAAAACATCCATGCATTTTCGCCTGGACGCCTTCTATTGCACTTTCACACACACCTTTTTAAATATTGACTGACCCAAAGTGAACTGCCTTCTTGTTGGTAGGTAGATATTTAAGTAACATCGCACTGGAGCAACACAATGTACTATTGGCGACAGTCCATGTGATCAAACCCGAAGGGAAAGACCCCTCTTTTGAAGACACCACCACCTAATTTTGAAGCACGGTCAGATGGCGAGGTCACACCTGAGCTGACACCCCACTCTCCAAACTTCCACACCAAGCCAACGTGAGGTCATGATGGATTTAACATGCCTCCCCTTTATACACAACGGTCTTTGGTTGGATTTGAGCTTGCAACCCTCCGGTTGCTAATCCGCTACTCTTCCAACCGAGCGACCTGTCTGCCACTGGATCTATTTAAGTTTATGTTATATGAAAGATTTCTCTCCTGGAAAGTAAATATCAGCAGTTGAATTTGCATCAATTAGAACTTTAAAGACATTTAAAAGGATTAGAGAAGCATTTTAAAAACTACCTGTTGAATAGGAGACTGTGCTTGAAATAGTATTCGCCTGCTCAAAAGCTCAGCAAATATACATCCAACCGACCAGATGTCTACTGCTGATGTATAATATCTGGCTCCCATTAAAAGCTCTGGTGCTCGATAATACTGAGTGACAACTTCTAGAGTCATGTTCCGCCTGTTCGTTTCTGCAACTCTTGCAAGACCAAAATCACAAATCTGAAATGGAGCAATGAAAACTTTAATTTAAATTCCTCCAAAACCATCTCTCAATTGAAATGTTCAGTTTAAGCACCAAACATATTTTATGGTCAGCCTTAATTCAAACAGATATGAATTTAATAATCAACTTCCGCTCCAACAGTACGAAGGCAAGCTATCTTCACTTTTGATGTGCAGGTTGATTTTGTGCCAAATTTGACCAAACTGCGCCAAAACAGAAGACAAGATAGGAAAAAAGCAAAAGGGTAAAACAGAAGATCACTCAGGGTGTGATGCCCATACACACCTAAGGAAAATGGGCCCAAGAGAAGGTCAGGAAAACACCTGCATAACATCTACAGGTATCTAGGCCTGATCCCACATACTAGTTATTGAAATTCTTGTTGGTAATTTTTGCAACTGAAGTTTAAGTTGGTTAAAAATTAAAGAATATCATCAGCCTTAGCCCTCATTTTGGATTTCATTTAAATATTTAGTTAGTGGGAAATTCAAAAGGGGTCAATAATCAGACTAAAATGCAGGAATCCAAACATCTTTCAAACAAACCTTCAAGCATGAAATGTAAAAACAAAGAGTTTCGAAAAACGCTTAAATTGAAACCAGTGGTGTTTTACTTCACTTCCCAATAACTTCTGTAAGTTGGTGTCACTGCATTTTCCATTAATATCATGATCTCTAGTGTTCTCAAAGTAGATAGCCAGTTATGGACACTGAAAAATGGGTCCTTCTTGAAGTGAAACTGAGTAGAAGCAAATTTTAAAATTTAGTTGTATAAATAGCATGCACCCTGTACCAGGATAATCCATTTCATTACTTTTTAACTTTAATAAAGAAATTCTTTTGAAAATTGATTTAAATCACAATTTTTTAATAAAAAAAATAAGTTTATTTAAATCAGCTTACCACAATGAAAAGTAAATTTTAATGGGAAATATCAATAGCTTTCTGGTTAAGTTTATTTAAATTTGATGAGTATTCGAGAAAAACATTGGAAATAATTTTATAAAATATGGGTATATTTCAGCTTGGAAAGATTGCAGTTTTATTTTAGTCACAGCTGCTACTTTACAGCTTTTATTACTTCAAATATTGAAGCTGAAAACATCCATTAAGATTTTAGTAAGACATGTATGTATGTTTAAAGCGATTTATCACATCTGTTTAGCAGCACAGCAAAAAAATACAAAAGAATATTGGATTTGCATGACAAATATTTTACAAAACAATTTAGAACAATGCTTTAAAATCAAAACTAGTTACCTTTAAAACACAATTACTATTAACTAAAAGATTCCCAGGTTTGATGTCTCGATGCAAAATCTTAGACGAGTGAAGATATTTAAGACCTGCAAAAAATGCATAATGAAAACAGTTAGCAAATGTGTATTAAATAATTTCAGATGGTTAAATCACAAGGTTTCAACACATGAATAGGGATTGGACTTCAGACTAATGTGCATATTTAAACGTAAAAGTATAGATTGTTTGAAGGAAGAATAAATGGTTGTTCAGTTGAAATTTCCAAAGATGCATAAATATTCAGATAGGTTTGGAAGCAAAAATGACAACTGGATCCCAAATCTCAGCTGTCAAAATGGAATTTATGGATGCAAAATATGACTAATGACAATTTCGAACCCTGCTCCAAAGGCATGGTCAAGTTCAAAACAAACTATTTTACATGTGGCATCTTTCTTCAAAGTAGGCCAGATAATTATTTGCAACTGACACCATCTGTATCACACAAAACAGGTAGAACTCGCGTTTTTGCCAAAGTAGGTTGGTATTTGAATAGACGTCGCACTGGAGCAACACAACGGGCTACAGACAATGGTCCAGGATCAATCCTGACAGAAAAGATCCAGGCATAGAAGTAAAATACAAGCAGACTGAGCATTGCTATTGAGAGGTTGGTTGGTTTAGGTTTTATGGCACATCTATAAGCTGTGCCAAATGCCAGATAAGATAAAATAATTGTAAATGTAAAAGCATTAAAAATCAGCGGTGAAAAGATTTCAGCAGTTTTTGGAGAATAAAATATTGGGGAGAAAGGTCAATAACGCAAGATTAAAATGCAGAATTAAAATATGTTGCTCAACATGTAGAAATAAATTAAGGTAAAAACATAATTTTAATGGTTGGTTGATTTGGGAATAAAATATTGGGGAGTTTATTGGGTTTAAGGGGTTGGGTTTTATGGCACAAGTTCTGAAAGAGGATAAGCTGCACCAAACACAAGACAATAAAATAAGAAAATAGATTTAAAATTCAAACTAATAACCAGACCAACATTAAAAGAGAAATGCAATGGATAAAAACCAAATGAATTACATAAAAATTAAATATGCAGGTAAAATTTTTAATCAAATGAGAAATGTATAACTTAATTTTTTTTAAATGATAACTAAGATAGGGTAACTACCTTTTAATAGCATGTAAATTTTGATAATAAAACATCACACTTTTGTGGTTCAATGATAATATTTTACACTACAATCGGAAATTCCTAAATATATTTAAAATTTTTGTTGGTGTCATTCAAGTAAGAAATTTGAGCACAATTGAAAAATAATCAAATATGATTAATTAAAATAAGGGAATTAACTTGCTCCATTATCTGGTATCTGTCTAATTAATATCCTATAAATGCATAAACTTACTGCATAGCATACAGTTCTTACATTAATGATAGTAACAAATATAAATTAACAACAAAACATACCTCTTAAAATTTGATATAAAAAAACTTTGATATGATCTGCACTAAGAGGTTGAGCTGAAACAATAATTTTGTGCAAGTCACTTTGCATTAATTCTGTGATCACGTAGCTGTAAAAATATTAAGGAACATAACTTGTGTAATAATTTAAGTACATAGAAATTGCATACAATACTTCTTTATCTATCATAATGATACTTATTTATAGTTACCACCATGCCAAAGCCATGAATCTGCATTTTGGTGATTTTCACCTAATTTTACCTGCATTTTTTGAGTCACCATTTCATGTTTCATATACTATGACAAAGCCACAAATCATCTTGATTAAGTGGAAATGCCGATTTTCATGAGAAAGCAACCTTATAGATTCTTACCTCTATTTTTCCAGAAGCATCAAAACTTTGAAAGCGTTTCTGTAGGAATGTCAATTTTGCAGATTCATGCCTTTGGAGTGGTGGTAACAATATGATTATGATATTTATGATACATATCAAAATTTAAAACAAGTATATATATAGGATACATTTCTTGGAACAAATCAATGTGCGGGGGCTGTAACAGATCAAGTGCTGAGAGAACCTGGAATGTTAAAAGTAAGATAAATACATAACATCAAAAGTGTACATGTTATTTCAATATATATTTCACTATTATACGTGGCAGATTGGTTGGTTGGATTTTATAGCATAAGGGCCATACTTGGTAAAGCTGTATCACACAAGACAAAGAATTGTAAGCAAAATCAAGGACTGATACACAATTTATCATTTTAAATTGAAATTAGACAAGGTTTTAAGTCGGCAAGTTTGTAAAATAACGTCAGAAATTAATAAAAATAAATGTTTGTGGTGATGATCTACTAAAGGGTCTTTAAAAGCTCTACTTGAAACCCCAAATAACCCCTCCCCATTAGTCTATTATTAAAAATTCAGTAAAATGTGTAGAACAGTAAGCAAGTGGCAACAACAATGGCAAGTTGAATACAATGGTGCAGGTTCTCTGATCAATACATAGCACGGAAATTGATATTAGTACATTGGTGGATGGCACCAAATGGATAAAAACAATATACAATCGACTTCTATACGAATTTTTTTTGCCAATTTTGCTGCTTAGTTTAAATATGCTTGATTTGAGTAATTCAGCTAGCTACACAACATTGCTAAACTTACGAGCAAGAGTTAGCAGCTTGAATATAATTCTTTAGAAGCCTGATTACAGAAAGCAATGAGATATCTGGAAGATAGAATTCAGTGCAGAAAAGAAAATGTTAGTGAATATGAAAATAAGCTTAGACATAAAAAATACTAAATCGGCTTTCAACAAGTGAATGGAACGGAATTTTAAGTGGATGCTCAGAAGTTAATTGTTGTAACAAGACTGAGGTGTGCACTTTAATGGAATTAAGGTAGGCATTTTAATTAACGTCACACTGGAGCAACACAACGGGCTATTGGTGACAGTCCAGGATCAAACCCGAAAGGAAAAATTCAAAGACAATTTTGGACGAGGAGGTAATTTTGAACCAGTCAGATGAAGTCACACCTAAGCTGGCACCCCACTCTCCAAACTTCCACACCACACCCCTTTGTACATGGCTGTCTTTGGTTGGATTCGAACTTGCAACCCTCTGGTTGCTAGCTCGTTACTCTTCCAACCAGGCTACAGCAGCTATATTGGAATTGAGAATTAACACCAGTAAGTACACAAAATGCCTTATATTTTTGATTAATTTCATTTCATCTGAAAGTCTCAAACGTGCATATTGATATACTTATATTCATCATAGATTTTAATAAGATAATACTGCCACCACTAGTTATAAACAATTAAGTAATTTTAGAGCATATGGCTAGATGTAAGAAAGTAAAGATCTGAGGACCAAACTTCATAATTTTGAATCACGGTCAGAAGACAAGTTCTTTAAAATATAAAGCAAAATTGCAATATCTTCTAAAAATAACCACATTATCAAAAGTTCTTCGAATAGTGAATCACTTGTTTGATGGCACATCAGACATTTACTTGATAAACATGCATAAATTCAATCGATTACATAACGAAAAACTTACATTTTCATGCTTGAATGAGCAGAGCATTTTTATTTCTCTGTAAACTCTTTTGCTGGAGACTAAATTTTGGAATACATTTGGCATTTTCTTCAATGCCACCAGCTTTCCATCGCGAGGATCTGTCACTGACCTATAAAAATAATTAAAAGCTCTTAAACAGAAATAAATAAGAAAATCATTAAAGAATATATGCACATATAAATCTTGCACAACTTTCAACTAGCTATTTGCAAAATAATGCTAGGCTCCAATTTGTTACTTTTAAAAGTACTTATTTCTTATGAACGAGTGTCCTCTAGGAACAGCAGGCATATGTTTCTGGTTTGAAGGCTTGGTGAAAAATATTTAGAGGGCAGTAATTGGCCTATGGGTCAGTTAAAACTACCTGGAGGGCCATATCTGGTCTGTCTAATTACTTGAAATTATCTGTTTTCTGTCTGGTGCAGTATGGTCCTTGTGCCATAAAACCCAATCAACCTGTCTAAAGGATAGTATCTGGCTTCCAGTTATTGAATTTATTCGGAGGGCTGAATCTGGTCCAAGACCGATAAAATGAGGGTTGGTCAATTCTATCCAGAGGGCTATGTAAACCTGTCTGGAGGGTCTCTCTTGGTCACAGAACCTGATAAAAATATTTGGAGGGCCGTAACAGGTCTCTGGACTGACATCAATCAATTCATTACAAGAGATTTCTTAAGTGTACGATTTTTATGGGCAGGCTGGTTAAACCTCATCCTGCAACAAAAGCTATTTTTCAAATAGCTTTTTTGTTCTTGTCAGGATGAGAGTATCATTCAATGAGGTCATTTAAATGTAAACAATGTTTCCACAAGTGTTGTCTTTAGCACGATTTCTAGCTCAGCATTTGTCATTTTTGGCACCGAAACAATAGCAGTGATGATGAGTTGGTGAAAAAATAACCCACCTTGGCAGTTGCTATTTATTACTTAGCAAATGACAGCCCTTTCCTCAGGCAGACATTTTTACAAATGGACTTCACCAAGTTCATCTGCCCTCAGACCAGACCTGCACTAGTCCAACCTTATTCTCATAAACAAACTCGTGAACACACGATTCATATCAGATGTTACAAATAGTCTGCAATGTGTTTGGTTAGGTGCACTATTCTGTATGCACATGGATGTCCCAAACTAATATATATACGTATGGTTCAATTTTTGTATAAGTTAAGGTCACTCAAATTCAAGCTTTGGTGGAGATGCAGAATTCGGGGCACTAGCGATTTTTCACCAACCTTGGTGTTTTGATCCAGCTTTATGGCAACCCTATGCAAAAGGTTGTTTCTTACGAAGGAAAGTCTGTTTTTTTAATGAAATTGCGATGGAGTGTCCAAAGCCAGTATGGCTTTGGAAGCCATCTTGATTTGGCAACAAAAATTGCTTGGCGACAAACATGCCCTGGATTCGACATCTTTACCCCACACGGTGGCACCATTAACTAGGATTTATGTATTTGCATATTGTCATTGCTTTGCTCATGAACACAATTTAAAAACATTCCGTAATAAATCTTGAAATGCTATGTGAATCTTTCTCCTTTGCAGGGTATAACACATAAACACACAGGAGGAAGTAAATTGTTGAGAATTCAACATGTATTTTTGCAGAGCACATTGAAATCAAATAGGAAAGGATTTGGTTAATTTTTTAAGTTTCATAAACTAAGTGTTTTGGTAAATGATATTAGGCCTCCTGGCAAAAAATCGGGAAAAGAAAATTTCCTGTCAATTGCTTCAATTAAAGAATCAATTATTAATTCAAATAAATTTAATGTTAAGTTTCCATGACAATTTTTATTTGGAAAGAAAGATTGCAATAAGGTCAGGATTAGGTTATGAAAAGAAGAGTGCTTTGTATGAATCATACTAACATAATTCAAGATTGATAAAACTGGATTTTGATAAAGAAAAATACATATATCTCATTCTAGTTTCAAAAAGAACTTTTCCTGCATACATGTCATTTTTAGAGATTCATTGGCAATGGTGGAAAGTGTTGAAGTTCAAAACTTTCCACCTCGTACATCAACATTGTTACCTCGTAATATTTTTGACCTAACTCCATTTTAAATTGCATGACCTCAGTTAAAAAATTTTCTACAAGTTCTTATCAGTTTTGCTAATGGAGCTTTCATGAGAATTCTAGTTTGAATTCCATTCTCAAAATAGCATGTTTCACCACTAGAACTAGAATACCACTAGAACTAGAATACCACGACCACTAGAATTGGGCTACTTAGTCAATGTCATTTGAATTCCTAAATTAAACGAATAAAAATACATCAAAACTAAATGTTTCATGAATATTAAGTACCACTAGAATAAAAAAAATTATTGCTTCTAAATTATAGTATTTGCATTCCCAGTAAATGCAAGTTGTTTGTCGTGTACGTCAATATTGCAGCACCAAATTTTGACGAAAAACGTGTAATTTTCAGGACTAACATGACAATTTTTTTTCCGGTCACAACAAACTCAATAAAAATATGAATATAAACGCGAGGTTCTCTTGCTTTTCAAATTAAAGACCTGTTTTAAGGTTTAATAGTTTATGTTTATCCAAACGCTACAGGTTCGCCAAAAACAGTCTGACCAGTAAGTTTCGGAATCGTCTGTATTCAATAACTTGGTAGTGGAACAATAACAATAGCTAAGCAATATAAAATACCTTGTTATGAAATACCTGATGGATAAATCGGAAAAATGTATAAAAATCATGTTTGCCAGGAAACTGAAAATAGACGTGATACAAAATGTGCCATGCCGTCTGATAACAAAAGCGAAACAAAGACTTCGAGGGGTACTTACCAAACCACTCCAAAGGTGCCATATCCTATGGGTCTGTCGGGTTTTGCGTCTGTAGAGTTTACAGTGGGGTGATAAAAGGATGGTGCAGCTAAAATCGTATGCTGAGGGGAAGAATTGACAGACTGAAAAGCCCTCATTTGTTGAGAAGCTCGTGAGCCGACGAGCGCCATTTGACATACCACGGCTGTGGATTAAAAATTCACTATGGATTGCATTCGATGAATCATAACACTCTCAGGATACCTTGATCTTGGACATTTCGAACCATGTTGAAACTCATGCAAAACGAAACACAAAGAGCAGCGAAGCAGAAGCACTCATAACAAAACAAAGCGTTCGCGTGAAGCTCAACGCCCCACTTCAGTTCAGACATCAACAGTCAACGCTCCCCAAACATCTGTAAAAGTCTTTGGCCTCGAAAGGGAGTTGAGTTGTATTTTCCGACGACGCACAAGGAACAAAGGAAATTTAGATAAACCAATGAACAGGTGGGTTAGATAACGTGCGAGAGAAATGAAAATAATATTTGAACTATTTTTAAAGATTTTTAGTCTCATCAATTACATTGGATTTGATCTTTTTGTTTTAATGGGAGGAGTTTGGAAGGGATTAATAAAATAGGTGGGCGCGGTGATTTGGTTTCTTCTTAAGTTCATTTCTCGAATCTGCCGAGATTGAAAGAGGCGATAAATTAATAAATTCTGTTGACGTGTTAAATCATAAAATTAAAATTTTTCCAGTAGCCTCTTGTGGTGGCGATTCAGTGCGAAGAAAACCAACCACCTACCTAAAATTTGAATCTTATTTTTTAACGACTCAAAGTTATTAAAAAGTTCGGTTTCCCTAGCAACGGCTTTGTAACAAATTTGGGCCGCGGTGGCCCGGTTGGAAGAGTAACGGACTAGCAACCGAAGGGTTGCGAGTTCGAATCCAGCCAAACACCGTCGTGTACAAAGGGGGCTGGTGCACGTTAAATCTGTCGTGGCCTCAAATGTCCTCACGTTGGCGTGGTGTGGAAGTTTGGAGAGTGGGGTGCCAGCTCAGGTGTTGCCTCGTCATCTGACCTTGGTTCAAAATTACGTGGTGTTGTCCTCGGATCTTTCCCTTTGGGATTGATCCCGGACCGTCACCAATAGCCCGTTGTGTTGCTCCAGTGTGACGTTAATTGAAATACTCCCCACCCCAATACTCCCTTGTAACAAATTTGGAATTCGCAAAGAAACATTAATTTTCCCCTATGCAAATGTGACAAATATGTGCAGACAACAATTATATTACGTGTCAGAAATTACAGCCAATCATCACCATGAATGTATTATAGGGGAGGGTCCACAAGACTCAAGCTCTCCCCAAAATATTTGTGACGTTAAAACATTAAAAAACATGCATAGTTTAATATAAGAGGTAGGTAGTTGAATTAACGTCACACTGGAGCAACAATAGCGGGCTATTGGCAACTGTCAGCCGTCTATTCTATTTAAGGTAGGTAGGTATTTTAATTAACGTCACACTGGAGCAACACAACGGGTATTGGTGACGGTCCGGGTCTATTTGTTGTATAATGTAATCGCCCATAGAAGTCTTTGTATCTTTCTTTGTGCTGCTAGAGCTGAGTCTCTTTACAGGCAGCATGTGTGAATGTTCTACATCTTTCTTGGACGTCCGTCCATTTTAATGAATCCTATTGGTTGTGCTGCAATCCTATCCTATCTGTATATATATGTGTTGTGTTTTCAATAAACTAGCCTGTTCCCTTTTGCGATCCATATGGCCTGTGTCATTCCTTTCCTCTGAAGGAATCGTATTTAACAGCAGAGCGTGGTTCCCTGTTTTCAAGTGGGTCCGCTGTTTATTTTCTTTGCGCTTCTACGGGTGTTTCGAGAAGCGGGGAGCGTCGTAAGGAAGTTTTTGCTGCTGTTTTATTTTTCGGAGCAATGGCTTTTTCGTCGAAGGAGGGGTACGCTTTGGTTTCCCTTCGATGGACAGAATTTTTCACCATGGTCGAGGAGAGTAAAGGCTGTATTTTGTGCTAAGCAGTTCGATGCATTCTTGGAGGCAGATCCCACAGAAGGTGCAGAAGCAGATGAGTCTGTTAAGGCGAAAAAAGCCTACGCTTTCCTGCTGACACTATTGAGCGACCAGATTCTTGTTTCTCTGCAGACTGAGACGACAGCTAGTAAAATCTGGAAGAAATTGGAACTGAAATACGACAATAAAGGAGCTGTGAACCAAATTCTAGCTCGCAAACGATTGGCCACCTTAAAGAAAACCAGTGATGTGCCTATGAGACAGCATATTGATAGTGTGACAAGTCTCGTTAGTGATCTACGTTTGTCTGGAGCAGAGGTCAATGATATGGACATCATTGTCTACATTTTGATGTCACTTCCTCCTGAGTACGAGACCGTCAAAGTGGCTTTGGAGAATCAACAAAGTGCGAACTTAACTTTGGACTTTGTGACCCAACGTCTTTTGGATGCAGAGGCCTTGTCAAGTGATTTCAGACACTCCATTAAACCAAGGAAATATCCAGGAGAAAATGCTGCCTTTCCTGCCAAGAAGGAATACTTTTGCCAAAACTGTAAAAGGAAGGGACATACAGCGAAGTTTTGCCGAAAGAAGATAACGTGCTATAATTGCGGAAAGAGCGGTCACATGAAGAGAGACTGCAAAAGTCAACATAATGCAGGTGAAAGGCTTGCCTCAACTGCAGTATCTTTTGTTGTGGGAAGCTCTACACGAGAAAGCTTCATAGTAGACTCTGGTGCTACATCCCATATTTGCTCAAAAAGAGTGTGGTTTTCGGAATTAAATCCATCATCAGGCAGTATCAAATGCGCTTCGAAAACAGCTAAATTGGAAGTGGAAGGAGTTGGTGTGATCGTCGGAAAAACTTCAAATGGCAAGGAGATTACCCTGAAAGATGTTTTATTTGTGCCAAATCTGAGTGGACAATTAATTTCTGTCCGAAAAATAGAAAGTGCAGGTTTCAGTCTGGTATTTGAAAACCGAAAGGTTTTTGTGAAAAATGAGACTGAACACTTCGTACTTGGTAATCGTGATAGTTCGGGACAGTATATTTGTGATTTTGTGCCAAGTGTTGAAAGTGCTTTTCTTGTGGAAGAAAAAGAATTGTGGCATCGCAGACTAGGTCACCCTTGTGATCATGTGCTGAAGAAATTAAGACTTCCGACTCCGATTTCATTTTGTGAAGTTTGCTCTCATGCAAAGCAAAGTGCCTCACCGTTGGGGAAAGGTCCTAGAAAGAGGGAGAAGGAGCCTTTTAGAAAAATTCACACTGATATATGTGGACCAATTGATCCAGAAACCTATGCAGGTGAGCACTACTTTGACTATTATTGATGATTATTCACGTTTTACCGAAGTGAGATTATTGAAACGGAAAAGCGATGTAATTGAAGAACTAAAATTTTTCTTTAAGTCAAATCCTTCCATTCGTATTTTAAGATGTGATAATGCTAAAGAATACATGTCTGGTGAAATTTTAAAATGTGCTATAGATGCCGGTATAGTCGTTGATCCATCGTCGCCTTACGTTCCAGCATTAAACAGTGTGGCTGAACTCTTATGGAAAAAGGGCGGGCAATGATTTTTGAGTCTGCTTTACCCAAAAGTTTCTGGGGGTTAGCGATTCTTACTGCCGCATACATTAAAAATAGGTTGCCCCCTACCACCAGATAAGCAATATATTTCGTGCAAATGGGTCCTCAACAAGAAGAGAAATGGTAAGTATAACGCTCGTTTAGTAGCTAGAGGATTTTTGCAAAAAGGACTTGATTATAATGAGACATTCACCTGTAATCAGTATGCTTGCTTTAAGATTAATACTTGTACTAATTGTGAAAGAAAATCTTTTTGTTTTTGTACTTGATGTAAAAACTGCATTTTGAATGGTGAGTTAATTTATATGGATCAACCCAAGGGGTATGATGATAATAAGTGGGAGAAAATGTAAACTTAAAAAGAGTTTGTATGGGTTAAAACAAGCACCACGTCAGTGGTTTAAAAAGTTCTTGGAATTTGTGATAAAACTTAATTTTATACAACTTGTAAATGAGCCATGTATTTTTGTACGATATGAAAAAGAAAAGAAAATTGTTATAGCACTTTATGTAGATGATTTATTAATAGCAGGTTTGGATGTTACAGAAACTAATATTATGATTTCTTTGTTATCTAAAGAATTTCAAATGTCTAAATCTGAAAGTGCCTCTGAATTTTTAGGAATTCGTTTGGAATTTAGTTCTGATAAGTTGCTAATGGATCAGGAATTGTATATTATAAAATTACTGAAAAAGTTTAACATGTTAGATTGTAAATCTAGTGTTCTTCCGATGGATACTAAATCAACATTGGCTAATTTTGAGAACGGTGAGGTATTTGATGGACCATATCGAGAACTTGTAGGATCGTTATACTTTATTTAGCTTATGTATCTAGGCCTGATATTTTGTATGCTGTAAATTGTTTAAGTCAACTTCAAGAGCATCCGACTGATGCTGGATGGTGTGCTTTGAAAATCTTAAGGTATTTGAAAGGTACTGCTAACTTAAAACTAGACTACTGTAAAGATTCAAATGATTTTCAAATGTCTATGTATGTTGATGCTGATTGGGGTTCTAATCCAAATGATAGAAAATCTATTTCTGGTTATGTTATAATGTTTTGTAATTCTCCAATTTTGTGGTCTTGTAATAAACAAAAATGTATTGCTCTCTCATCAACTGAAGCTGAAGTAATAGCATTAAGTAAAGGTATTCAGGACTTTATATGGTTGAAAAGTGTTGTTTCAGATATTACCGATGTTTCAGATCTTACTGTGTTTGAAGATAATCAATCTTGTATCAAATGTATAACGAATGAAAATAATCATGGTAGATTGGAATATATTGATATCAAATTAAAATACAT
Source organism: Meta bourneti (assembly GCA_933210815.1). Taxonomy (NCBI): domain Eukaryota; kingdom Metazoa; phylum Arthropoda; class Arachnida; order Araneae; family Tetragnathidae; genus Meta; species Meta bourneti. Next base: position 90,196,615 of record OW119929.1, read on the forward strand.
TCGTAATGTAATTTGCAAAAATAATATAAGAGTTGAATATGTTCCGTCTGATCGCCAAATTGCTGATATGTTAACTAAAGCATTGCCTAGAGTGAAATTTTGTCAATGTGTAATTTTAAAAGGTAATGTGTATGTTTTGTAGATATCAATGTGAAAAATGTAATGTATGTTTTTCTTTAGTAATGTGCGATTAAGGGCGGGTGTTGTATAATGTAATCGCCCATAGAAGTCTATCTTTCTTTGTGCTGCTAGAGCTGAGTCACTCTTTACAGGCAGCATGTGTGAATGTTCTACAGCTTTCTTGGACGTCCGTCCATTTTAATGAATCTTATTGGTTGTGCTGCAATCCTATCCTATCTGTATATATGTGTTGTGTTTTCAATAAACTAGCCTGTTCCCTTTTCCTTTCCTCTGAAGGAATCGTATTTAACACTATTTAAGGACCCAAGTTCCATCAAATTTCTTAAAATGAATTGTATTGTGAAAGAGTGCATGGTAGAAGCCCAGTGGAATTAAAACTACACTCACTGACAAAAGTTAAGCACGAAGCGGTAAAATGCGAAAAAATCGACAAGTACAGCTTTGATTCACACGAAATGCGGCACAAAGTAGCAAATATGTTTATGCATGAAATAAAACAAAGAATTACAGAGATGAAAACAATATTGAATTTTCATAAATTATAAGATGAAGTCATATTGGAGTCATTAACAAAATGATGTTTAAATCCAAAACAAACAAAACCGACATTAATAGGGTATGTGACCACCCCTCATACAAAGTTTTCAGCGTGTGACCATGCTTTCCACCCCAGAGTCAAATAATCGCCATTCCTCCTGTAGAGCAGTTTGCAACTCTGTGAGTGACTGAGAGTTTGAAACGTGTTGACACAGCACGGCCGAGGGCATCCCAAAGATTTTCAATGGGATTAAGGTCGGACGAGTACGCCGGCCAATCCATACGCGCAATCCCCTCACTCTCCAGGTAGTCGTCGACGATACTGGCTCGATGGGGACGCGCATCATCATCCATTAAAACGAAAGCAGGACCAACTGCTGCAACGTACAATCTCACAGAGGGTTCTAGGACTTCATCCCGATACCGGACAGCCGTCACAGAACCCGTCTATAGATATGCAGGTCGGTGCGATATCCCAACGAAATCCCTGCCCACACCATGATGCTTCCACCACGGAATGCTTGATGATGTTCTGGGGTCGATTGTGTGTGCCTTGCTCTCTCCAGACCCTTACGCTTGTCATCTGGCTCCAGGGCAAATCTCGAGTCATCCGTGAACATAACGTTGGCCCAATCAGACAGTCCAATTCACATGTTGCCGACACCACTTTAATCGTGCCCCTCTGGATTGGACGGATAGAGGAACACAAACTCGTGGTACCTGGGCGTACAGTCCATTCACGTGTAGCCTTCGGCGAACAGTAGTGGCAGATATCGTCTTACCAATGGACGTTGCAACCATAGATGTCACACCTGTGGAGGTCGCTCTTCGATTCCGCTTAGCTAAAACAGCAAGATATCGATCTTCCGCGGGGGTCGTAACCCTAGGGCGACCGATCACAGATCTTCGGACAACTGTTTGGCTTGTTTGGGATTGTTTCCATAATCGTGAAATGGCGGAATGATGAACGCCGAAGAAAATAGCAACACCTGTGATTGATTGTCCTGCTTCAAGGCGTCGCGCAGAACGCCAGCGCGCACTATCTGCCATTCGTCTTCTGGAAGCCATAGAAACACGTCTATCTTGAAAACTAATCGTATGAAAATTCTAAACACTTTTTATCGGCACTTACATGAAACTCTTCTAACCCTTCACAATGTTGGATTCTTATACGACTGCCTTTTTTGCATATTTCTCGACACGAAACCGTGATTATCTGTTACAGAACACATTTGCATACTTCCATCTACCTCTTATGGTTCAAAATTACGCGGTGTTGTCCTCGGATCTTTCCCTTTGGGATTGATCCCGGACCGTCACCAATAGCCCGTTGTGTTGCTCCAGTGTGACGTTAATTGAAATACCCCCCCCATCTACCTCAAGCGAAATGCAGCCTCTCAAATTCAGATTGGCTTCCGGAAATTAACATTTTCCTCTCCGTGCTAAGTGAGTGTACATTTAAAACCAAGACATTTATTAGAATTGCATATTTACACGACACCAACCGTTGGACTGACGAATTCTGTTCTGAAAAATTTATCGTTTTCCTAATCAGAATTCCAATTCCGTTAAAAGTTAAAATCAAAATTGCTCGAGAAAGTTGCACGAACAATAAATATTGAAATGAAAATAAATTGGCATATCAATCGCGATCTCGAAATCGCACGCTCCAACAGCAACGGATCAATCCCGAAGATTTATAAGTGTAAATCGGAGTTTGGTTCGTTATCTGACCATGATTCAAAATTGCGAAGTGTCCTTGAATCTTCCCTTCGGGTTTGGTTCCGGATCGTCACCAGTAGCCAGTTGTGTTGCTCCAGTGCGACGTTAACTCAACAACCAACGAAGTTAGTTTTACACAGGTAAAATGTAATAGACATCTGAACATAATCGAAAAATAAGTGCATTCTAATTTAGCATTTCAGCAATTCGATCAGAATAAGTTAAGTCTGACAGCTATACAGGCCGATCAGTGTACTGACTGTACGCAGCAAAACAGCTGAGTACATTATTAATGATAGGTTAGATAAATATTGCCAAAGGGTTAATCTTCTTGTTCCTCATCAATGGCTTCAGAAAACAGCTGTCCACATCACATCAACTCCTCAGAGTCACTGAATTTATTATTGATGGATTTCAAATTAGAAATAGCACTGGTGCAGTTTTCCTTGATGTAGCGAAAGCTTTTGATCGAGTTTGGGTTAGTGGTCTAATCCTCAAACTGATTACATTTGGTTCCCTGCCTCACTTATACATCTAATTCATTCCTACCTGACAAGTAGGCAATTTGTTCGCATAAATAAAACATTTTCTACACGCCGTGCCATTCAGGCAGGTACTCCACAGGGCTCCATACTAGGGCCTAAATTATTTAACGTCTATGTGAACGACATACCTAGAAGCAACTCTGCACTACTCTGTATGTTTGCAGATGACACTGCAATACTAGCAAAAAGCAACAATCTCACGTAAGTCACTCTTACACGCTACCTACATTCACTTGAGTCCTGGCTTATTGATTGGAGGATCCAAATCAAGGTTGACAAATATCAAGCGGTTATGTTTAACCCCCTAAAAGCGAAATCTACCACCACCTGTCCAGGTTTTGAAAGGATATTCCCTGGTCCCCAGCTTGTATATAACCTCGGTATCATTTTAGACAACCACTTAACATGGAATAGACACATATCCTCCCTTAGATCTAATTTTCTGGCTGCATGTAATTTTGTATACTCCTTAATTGCTAGAAATTCGAAAATGTCGATACATAATAAAATGCTCATATATAAAACTATGCTCCGCCCAGTGGTTAGTTACACCTGTCAGGTCTGGGGATATGCAGCTAAGACCCACATAGACAAACTTATTATGGACAGCCCATGGTATTACCGAAATACCAAAATAAGAGAACTAGGAATTTTAGAACTCAAGGATTTTTTTTGGCAAAATTAGCAAAACTTTCTTTCGCTTCGTTGCAATGAAAACTCGGTTGTAGCGCAGATCCCCAGATATGACCATCGTCTACCAATTAACAAAACCAGACCAAGAGCCATTATGAATTTTGCTAAAAATGCAAACAATAACTTAAATTCATACTTTTGATTTAAAATTCAAGTTTGTTTTAAAAATAATAATAATAATAAATTAAGCTAATTTTCCTTTGGGTAGGGTATTTGGGTATTTCAATTAACGTCACACTGGAGCAACACAATGGGCTATTGGTGACGGTCCGGGATCAATCCCAAAGGGAAAGATCCGAGGACAACACCACGTAATTTTGAACCACGGTCAGATGACGAGGCAACACCTGAGCTGGCACCCCACTCTCCAAACTTCCACACCACGCCAACGTGAGGACATTTGAGGCCACGACAGATTTAACGTGCACCAGCCCCCTTTGTACACGACGGTGTTTGGCTGGATTCGAACTCGCAACCCTTCGGTTGCTAGTTCGTTACTCTTCCAACCGGGCCACCGCGGCCCTTATTTTTTTTATTTTTTTTTTTTTTTTTCCTTTGGAAAATCATGTAGTCTTCCAAGCCTTCTAATTAATTCATAATTTTATAATATTACTTTTAATTGCAGTAGTCACAGGTATTCTGAAATGATATTTTCTGAGATCTCACTCGAGTGATTGGCTTGTATTGGCGATTGTAACACCGTCTAAAACCACACCAACTGCAAACTACAACCTCCTTGATAACCTGACACCCAAGACTTTGCTACACCGTCGAAAGTTTCTGATAATCTAAACATATTCGGAACACAAGGATTTTGTTATCTGGAGACAGAGGGCCTTTGGCTCAGGAGCTCCATGGAAAATTCACTCTCTCTCTCTCTCTCTCAGATAAAGGTTTGGTTCATCGCTCCACGTTCCTTTCTTCGGATAAGTTTTGTAAGAAATCATAAGTAGATAAAACGAGTGTATCGTGTATATTCAAATATTAGAGGCTTTTTCTGTCATGTGCTAGCTGACTGAGTGGAAAGGGATTTCACAAGAGGAGAAAAAGCTTAGTAATCTAAACTGCTACTGGGACCATCTAAACTTAAGGCCTTAATTTAACTTGGTACTGTGGCCTTCATCTAAACTAGTATTGGTCCTCCATCTAAACTGGTACTGGGACCTTCATTTAAGCTGATATTGAGGCCTTCATCTAACTTGGTATCCTTCTAAAAGAGCACTGAGCCTTCATATAACTTAAATTAAACTTCGTCTAAATTGGTACTGAGTCCTTCATCTAGCTTAATACTGTGGACTTCCTCTAAATTGTTACTGAGGCTATCTAATTCAGTACCAGCCTTCGTCTATACAGGTACTGGGTCTCCATCTAAACAGGTACTGGGATTTGGAGGATAGGTGTGACGAATCTATCTTTTCAGTAGAATACTCAAAACGTACTTGTAAAAGGCGATTTTTTTTGGAAAAATAAAATGTTTTTGAGAAGGGGAGTTTGTTAAGGTTTGCCCGTGAGTAGCTGGATAGCCTCATGATAGTGTTTCTACCTACAGGAACAGTAACTGCTTGTAGTTCTACCAAGTCAAATCTATGTCTTATAGGAAAGTCTACGATTGGCTGTATTATTTAGAGTTCATAAACCAGCATCGATCAAAATAAACCAAAATGGACATAAATTGTCTGATACAGGCACTCTGTTGGAGGAAAGGACTATTTAGTTTGCTATGCACGCTCATATGTTCAGTTTAATAATTGGACGTTTACATACTAGATTGTCTACCGGTGATATAAAAATGTGATCATATTACCTCACCATTACTACTTCAAAAGGCATAAATCTACTTGCTTTCCTGAATCACCAATGTAAAATAAATTAAAAAATGAGCTAAATGAATGTTGAAAATAAAACAAAAATTGATCAAACCATTGTAATTTTCCTATTGTCAGAAATTACGAATGTAATAAGATATGAAACGTAAATTTTCAAAAGGTATTACTCCAAATGGAACCAACTATTCTTTCTGCATGCCTCTGATCAATCAGAAGATATTTATTCCCAAAATTTTTTGTCTCAAATACAAAAAAAATCATCGAAATATGAACTGAAATTTTTAATTAAATAAATGATTCACACTATCGAAAAAACCCCGTTTATTTTGTTCAGTTACTGATAACAGTATGTGAACAAAACCGTCCTCTCCTGTCATTTGAGTCTTAGTTATTGAATTTTTACAATTCGACTCTTGAATGAAATTGACGTCATACTGAAGCATATTATGATAAATACCTTAAGAATAGAGAGAGAGAGTTTATCTTACTTTAAGCAGTGCGGATCACCTACTAGGCGCAATAGGTAGGTATTTTAATTAACGTCACACTGGAGCAACATAACGGGCTATTGGTGACAGTCAGGGATCAATCCCCATGGGAAAGATCGGAGGACAACACTACGTAACTTCGAACCCCGGTCAGATGACGAGGCCACACCTGAACTGGCACCTCACTTTCCAAACTTCACCACACCAACGTGAGGATATTTGAGGCCACGACAGATTTAACGTGCACCAGTCACCTTTGTACACGACGGTCTTTTGGTTGGATGCGATCTCGCCCGATTGCTAGTCCGTTACTCTTCCAACCGGGCTACCACGGCACCTAGGCACAATAGGCGCGCTTCTAGTGCGTTTTGGTGTAGAAGGGCCTCAAAGAGGAAAAGTATAAATTTCAAATAAGCATTTTTCAGAAAATTTCCATATTAATCAATATAATGTAGAATTTAGTACTACTATTTATTTATAATGAATTATTAATTGTAGTTTATACAATTATAAAAAATTCGTCAACGATTTTATAACAAAATTATCTAAACATATTTTGGTTAGAGAACTTGAGAATAATCATAAAAAGAAATATCTGCACCAATAGCCTCAAAATGACTTGATTTGGCATTGATTTAAAGAGTGTCAACACAGCAGTTTTAAAATGTACAATAACATTACCTAAAATATTTAAGTCACTGGGAATTATATCATTTGCATTGATTTTATTTCTGCAATATTTGAAAATTCTCGATATTATAGACTTGCATCAAGGACCGTTTTTCTGATAAGGCAAAATTAAGAATTTTTTCTAATGTAAAATTAATAATTTTTCTATGTAAAATTAATAATTTTTTTAATGCAAAATTCTAATGCGCTTTAATGCCATTTCTTCTTTAGACGACTGCTTTTGAACGTTATTACAATTATTTAAATCCAAGGGGCGAAAGCATCAGGAAACCTATCCCCTTAGTGGACCTTAATCGTCTCACTACAAACATTTTGTATGCTTTATTATGGATCATGGTCTCGTCATTCACTATTTGTACATATTCAAGATAAAGCAAAAGCCCTGTTTGCTCATGTTGGTGAGGCCAGATCACTACCTCTCCAACTGCGTCCTCACCAAGAAATCACGCATTACTAAGCTAACATGACACAACGGATAATTTGCTTGATGATATCCTTAAAAATAAACATTCAAGATATGAAGTCAAGATGTGTCTGGAGTGATGGCAGATCGCCCAGAGATACTTCTGTATTAGATTTACATGAGTTCAATTTTATCTCCCCGCCTCCTCTAGAGAAATGGGGCCGCGGTAGCCCGGTTGGAAGAGTAACGGACTAGCAACCGGAGGGTTGTGAGTTCCAACCAAAGATCGTCGTGTACAAAGGGGGATGGTGCACGTTAAATCTATTATGGCTTCAAATGTCCTCAAGTTGGCATGGTGTGGAAGTTTGGAGAGTGGGGTGCCAGCTCAGGTGTTGCCTCGTCATCTGACCGTGGTTCAAAATTACGTGGTGTTGTCCTCGGATCTTTCCCTTTGGGATTGATCCCGGACCGTCACCAATAGCCCATTGTGTTGCTCCAGTGTGACGTTAATTAAAAAAATACCAAATATCAAATGTCCTCAAGTTGGCATGGTGTGGAAGTTTGGAGAGGGGTGCCAGCTCAAGTGTTGATCTCGTCATCTGACCGTGGTTCAAAATTACGTGGTGTTGTCCTCGAATCTTTCCTTCGGGTTTGATCTCGGACCGTCGCCAATAGCCCGTTGTGTTACTCCAAAGCGACGTTAATTAAAATACCTACCTTGCTGATTGATCACTAATATTTTCTACACAGGCGTTATTTAGGCGTTCTGGGCCTAAGCTTTTCGATATCACGAATATAATTCTCCTCAGAATAATTCTACTATGAAATATTTATTCACAAAAATGCTTAGAAAACAAAAATGACAAATTCCAGGAAAACCTCTCATGGTATAATTGATGCCAGAGCGTTGTTAAGGTAACCCGGAGAATAAAATCTTCAAAAAATCGATTTTGAATTTATAATTAAAAAAATACTAGAGTTCTTAATCTTTAAAACACTGCATTAATTTTGTTTTTATAGAAGTATTTGTAATATTTTTAAATATATTGTTGTCATGTCTCCAAAGCCATTATATGGCATTTAAAAAGGTAGAGGTCGCTACTAAATTGTTACTATTTAATTTTTGTTCAGGTTTTTCTTACATTAATTTAATTATATTTAACATTTTATCTAAATGGTCACAGTGCTTATAACTGTGATTTTAACCGTAGTATCTAGTTCTATATTCTAATCATTTGGCAGAATTTTTCCGAGTTTGTTTTATGTTATAATTTACTATTTTTGTATAGACTTTTTATATTATAATTTAAATTAGTTGTTTAAAATTGGATTTCATTATAAAATTGTGTTTGATTATGGCGCGTTCCTCTGCAAAATGAATGTTATCCTTCAATGAGGGTAGTATATCAAAATTTGGACATACATTCTCAAAGATTTGGGTATTGCACCAGGTTATTAAGCTTATTCGTCAATGCTTGCTATTGACAAAGAAAGGCTAAGAAATGCAAATAAATCTGAAAAGGAGGTTGAAGAAAGAGCTAGGCGGTGCAGAGACAATCTAAAAGGAAACTGCAAGATTTAGAGTGCGAAAATACAGAGATCCTTCATATGGTGCTGGAATGCATTAAGAAATAATTTTAAATAGTGATTTCTAAGAATGTTGATTTTTTTTACAAAAGGTACCTTTTCTCAAATACTTGAAACTTTTTTTACATAATCTGAGGACCGTTAGTGGTAACTTAACCAGATGGTTTAATGATATTCTAATAAATTATTAAAATAAAAACTTTCAAACTTTTCAGAACATCATAATTTTACCTTATTTTTGTATTATTGTTAAATTTATTTAAAAAAAGTAAAATAGCTATAAATAAAATGACTGGTTAAAATATGTAGAAGTATTGAAATAATTCCCACGAAAAAATACAAGTTTGTAAGTACAATAGGAACAGAGAAAATGTACCTTGAATATTGTCAAATTTAACATGAAAACAGGGCGTTAACTCCGGGTTAACTTAAGACATTCTGCTCTAAACAAGACGAGTAGGGCAGGTCTGGTCACGATGAAGTACAAGAAAGTTAAAATGAAGTATTATGTGTTTTACTTTAATTGTTTTGCGGATGTGATTAGTGGTTTTGAATTTATTCGATTGATTCGTATTGGTGTTTCTTTAGCTAAATTGATTTATTTGTTAATAGCGAAAGAGAAATTTAAAAAGTTTTTGTCGCTACGCGATTCGAGTTTCTAAGAAAGCGTGCTCTCAAATTGCCCTCTTGAACGGACATAACAAAAAGTAAATCAAGAATCGGAAGAGGAAAGAGTAAACAAGATATGCATGAGACGCTTACTAACAGATGCATAATTACATCATGCTGGTGATGCATTTCCCTTACTACAAAGAGCATTGTGACATCACAAGATGCTTTTCTTGTTAAATAGCAGTGATTCATGATTCATGACCATATTATACAGTATTCAGAAGACGATTTCGGGGGATTCTCTTTCTCGCAACCCTATCGCGATCGAACTGTCGTTTTACTAAATGGGACTAATTTTTCACCTGTTTTCAGACATGTCTGCATATATTTTCCCAGTGCGATTAATTTACATGCATCGATGCAAATTAGTCGGGTGTTGCTGGCGATGGATCAAAGTAAATCATCTTTATTTTTCAGTCGTGCTGCGAGAGCTGAATAGATTAAACTAGCTGAATTTACCCGGAGTTGCTAGGGTTTAATTGGTTATACGTCGATTGAAATTGATCCAAAAAATCACTTTTCTGTCATAGAAAATGCAAATATAGAGAAAAAAATAAGCGAGGGCAAAATAATTTTTTAGCTTCTATAATTTACTTTAGATCCATTTCACATATTATAGTAAGACAACCCTACAAAAACTTACTGAGATGACTATATACAAAAATCGATTTTGATTTTTGGAGTGATTGTGAATGCCCTTTAATTTCATTTTCTAAAAAAATTACATACATCATATTATTAGTCAGTTTTTTTCTTATCAATATTTTTTATTTGCAGCACCTTGCACCAGGAGTGCGAATTTCGGAATTCCATAATTATGAAAGGCTGACAAATCATATTGATACGATATCATGATCAACGTTTCAAGCAATTACACTTTATGCTTGAAAATTCCATCCCGCATTTTACAGACGGGATACAAACGATGACACTGAGCGATTTTCGACGCAACGGCATCTGCGATAGCGCCATACTCTAAGATTCTAAAAAACCTCCAAGGACATCTTGAGAGGCGACTCCTGTAGATGTTAACTCTGACGTCATCTGCACAGCCAGACCGGGAGAGCGCGCCCCCTAGCAAGTGCTCTGTCCAAGATGACGAGACGTTACACCCCTCTACATACTCAAGACAACGGGGGTTAATATGCAACCTATGTTACCCGTAAGTTTCCAAAGAATAAGTGTACCAAATTTGGTGTGGATTGGTCAAACGGTATAGATTTGTATAGAGAACACAGATGCCAACTCTGCTTTATATGTATACAAGGTGAGTCTAAAATGTTTTTACAAAATAAGAGGGGTGATAGTACCCATCCAGACGAGCAATAATTACCATGGAACATAGGGTCGCATTCCACTCTGAGAGGCAGAAAAGAGTAAAGTCGAAATGCGTCGAGCATGAACAAGTCATCGCCTCTGACGTCGTTTTGTACCTGCCTACGTAGCATATCTCCTAAGCAAGATGGATCGAACGTGGCGGACCTGTGGCTTGGCCTCACCGGACTTCAACCCACTGGACTTTATCTTCTGAGGGCACATGAAATTTTTAGTGTACTGTGGACTGAAGATCTCGTAGCGAGAATCGGTGTTGCCGCAGACAAAATGAACACAACACCAGGAATCTTCGAGAGGCAGTCATTCCTTCGCCGGTGTGAACTGTGCAACGACACGCCACTTTGAGCACTTGCTGTGAGTTTTTCTCTGATCAATCAATCAGATACTTTTGGTATCGTTCATTCGCTTTCCCAACACTGTTGTAAGTTCATGTTGAAATTCTAATTTGACTCTTTTCTGCCTCTCAGAGTGGAATGCGACCCTATGTTCCATGGTAATTATTGCTCGTCTGGATGGGTACTATCACCCCTCTTATTTTGTAAAAACAATTTAGACTCACCCTATAGATATCTTTAGAATGCAGCGATCAAGGACGATGGAGACATATTAGCCTTACTTAAAGACTTATTTTGAGGGAAGATGCTACACTCGTAGAGTAGTCAGCCTATTACGTTTATTGAATTTGTGATGAATTTTTCTGTAACTATATTTTTTACTTGTCTCGTTATTCATTGAATCTGTCGACATCTTCATGAGGCTATGGGAATTAACACCTACTTAGCCATAAACAAAACTCCGATTTTTCTGAATGATCTTGAATCATTTTCGATAATTTCTGAGTTTCAGAATTTATTTTGGATAGTGCTTTTAACGTCCAATACATTAGGTGTTGCATAACTTCTTGAACAGACTTTAAGGTAATTTTTGAAGGTACCGTTGAAGAATTTTTGAAGAACCCGTTGTATTGCTCCAGTCGAATTGTCTTCGACTGGAGCAATACAACGGGTATTGGCGACGCTCTGGGATCAATCACGAAGGGAAAGATCCGAGGACACCTCGTCACTTTGAACCACGGTCAGATGGCGAGGTGAACACCTGAGCTGGCATCTCACTCTCCATATTTCCACACCCCACCAACGTGAGGACATTTAAGGCCAAGACAGATTCAATGTGCACCAGCCCCTACATATACGACGGTCTTTGGTTGGTTTGAGTTTCGAACTCGTAACCCTCTGATTGCTAATTCGCTACTCTTCCAACCGGGCTACCCCGGCTGTTGCAGGTAAAATCTGTCGTGGCCTCAAATGTCCTCACGTTGGCGTGGTGTGGAAGTTTGGAGAGTGGGGTGCCAGCTCAGGTGTGACCTCGTCATCTGACCGTGATTCAAAATTACGTGTTGTTGTTCTCGGATCTTTCCCATCGGGTTTGATCTTTCCAATCGGGCCAATAGCACGTTGTGCTGCTCCAATGCGACGTTAATTAAAAATACCTACCATACCATCAGAAAATGATTTCGAATGGTCCAGTCTTTTTTCTCCAAGTTCCCTACGCTGTAGAGGCCACCATGGCTCAGTGGATTCGTCCACTGCGTTAGCAACCTGTGAGTTGTAAGCGGCGCAGGTTCGATTCCTCCCTGGGTGTAAGTCTTTCTTTCGTGTCAGTAAAAACTTTCATTGTGTTTGTCCATTAATTGACGTTGTCTGTCTGGTGTTTGGCACAGTTAGCCAAATATGACTAATTTAAATCTAATAAAATTCTATTTTAAGTCTACATCAAACTGTATTCTAATCCTATTAAAATTCTATTCTATTAAATTATCTTCCAATCCTATTAAAGTTCCATTCCAATCTTATTAAAATTTTATTCCAATCTTATTAAAATTGCATTCAAATCCTATTTAAATTCCATTCCAAGTCTATTAAACTCTATTCTAATCGTATAAAAATTATATTCTACTTAAATTATATTACAAAATCTATTGGATTATATTCCAATCCTATTAAAGTTCTATTCTAATTCTATCAAAATTGTACTATAATCCTGTTTAAATTCGATTCCAATCCTATTAAACTCCATTCTAATCCGATTAAAATTTTATTCAACTAAAATGCTATTGCAAGTATTAAATTCTACTCCGATCCTATTAAAATTGTCTTATAATCCTATTTAAATTCTATTCCAATCCAATTAAAATTGTCTTATAATCCTATTTAAATTCTTTTCCAATTCTATTAAAATTCTGATTGATACCAGACCGTCACCAATAACCCGTTGTGTTGCGCCAATGTGACGTTAATTAAAATACCTACCTACCTATTAAAATTCTATTGTCTGTTAAACTCTATTATAATCCTATTAAAATTCTATTAACTACAATTCTATAACAAGTCTATCAAATTCTATTCCTATCCTATTAAAATTCTATTCCAATTCTAATAAAACTCTATTCCAAGTATATTAAAATTCTATTCTAATAAAAAGCTTTAATTTAATGTTAAAGTGAAGCGCGAAAAATTCTAAAAACAGCGCATATACGAATATTATAAAGTTAGTGAAACGCTGGAGTAATGCATTCTAGCTTTATAAAATATTCGCGGTATTAAAAAAACTGTCTCCTCTCCTCGTTCATCCTTACATTCGAATTTGAAGAGGGATTTTTCTGGGGGGACAGATGCAAGTCTGAAAGCCGGATTGAATGCGGGCGTAAACAAGTTTTCTCCCCTCTCCCAGAGATTCTTTCGGTTTTTCTTTTATTTTTCTTTCTTTTCTGCCGATTCCTAACAGGACAGATGTTGAATGGTACCTCAGTAACAGTAGCGTTGTGAAAAAAAAGGACTCCACGAAGAACTGGTTTTACGAGAATTCCGAACTACTGTACGGCAGTGTCCCAGCTTTAGATTTCTGTGAAAAATTGTTACACTTTCACAATTTTATATCGATTTTTAATTTCTAGAGTGGTTGTGCTTATCGAGTATTTAAATGTAATCGTTTGTATTATTTAAGCATTAAATAGTTTCCCACTTCAAATCTGCAAAAAATTTCCCTTGGATTTCAGATGTATTTTTAAGAATGAGGCCAACATCAACTATACTTTGTACGATTCTTTATACTCCATAAAAAACTACTTTTTAGCTATTTTATAATGATAATAATAGAATAATTATAGAAAAAATACACACTTTTATATTAACTTTTATATTTACTTTTAACTTTTTAACTTTTATTTTTATATAACGCTAGCAGAATTATCTAGCGTTGCTTGGGTTGAAGTGGTTAAATGTTGATTGAAAAGTGATTAGAATAATCACTTCTCTCATAGAAAAAATGCAAACATCATTTAAGTGTACAAGAAATAATTTTTTAACATCGTTTTAACTTTTTTATAGCTTCTACGATTTACTTCAGACACAAATATGTATACATGATACATCCATCCATATAATATATTTCATATTCATCGTACTTCTGTGGTAAGACCAACTACAAAATTTTTTTTCTAGGACAAATAGAACGGGGTTTATATGTAGCCTACGTTACCCGCAGAGTACTAAAGCATAAGTGTACTAAAGTTGGTGTGGATTGGTCAAACGGTAGATTTGTATAGAGAACAGACAGAGACAGACAGACGCCAAATCTGCTTTATATATGTATAGACTTGTAGAGCTAATAAAATATCTTCACAATTAATTTTCATCAAAATTTAATGTCAATATCGCTATTAAAATGTAATGTCAATAGAGTTTTTTAGCTGTTTACCCCTATTTCTGTTTCGAAAATTTCGCTGATCACTTTTTGTGAAGACAGAACATTTTAGTAAAACCTTCAATCTTGATTTTCAGGATGAATGTTTTTGTTGAAAGTAATTGACTTGAAAAGTGAAAACTATCTATTTGATTATAAGGGCAAGTAACGTTACGTGCTTTTACAGATAGATACTATCATACGTCATTTAAATCAGCTTTTATTTTCTAGCAATCGTAATTGGATTGTAACAATTTTCACTTCGAATGATATGTTTAAAAATGCTTCGTGAAATTTGTCGGGGAATTTTAGCCATTTTTAAACCTTACCACTTTGTGAGTATGTGAACATAGTTCCCAAGCATTTTTGCCTCAACGCCTCCTTTTCAAAAACAATTTTTTTCGGAGTCCTCTCTGGAAAATTGAATCTTAACTGATAATAAATTACAAATGTAACTGACTAATTTTTGAATGCCACCTTAATATCTATACAGTTATGGGTTTAATTTTAATATTACAAACAGCTACCTTACAGCAGGAAAAAACAACTAGGAACTGAAACTATAAAGCTATTTATTAAAGTAAAAAAAAAGAATTGCACACGAACACTCTGAATGCTCACTGTTATTGGTAGATAATATGAATCAAACCAGTAAAACTAAAAATAATTTCTAATGAGAAGGATAAACCTGGTGTGCTACCAACTCGTCTATATAAGGTAGGTAGGTATTTGAATTAACGTCGCACTGGAGCAACACAACTATTGACGATGGTCCGGAATCAATCTCAAGGGAAAGCCTCGTAATTTTGAACCATTTTCAAAAGACGAGGTCAACACCTAAGCCGGCACCCCACTCTCCAAATTTCCACACCACGCCAACGTGAGGACATTTGGGACCACAGCAGATTAAACATACACCAGCCTCCATGTACACGACGGTTTTTGGTTGGATCGAGTTTCTGTTGTTAATCCGCTACTCTTCCAACCGGGCTACCGCAGCCCCTTATGACGAGATATCTCATCCATCAAGTATTTTGGTATTTTTAACACGAGAAAGACTGAAATTTGGTATATACCTATATTGCCCAAAAGCAGTCAAATTGACTACTTTGTGAAAGAATAACCAATGCATAAAGAAATTAATTTTTAATGTTATTTTATATTATAAAGAAAATTTACTTCACTTAGAAAACAAAAAAGTACTTTATTTATTATTTATACATTTTTTGGAAATAAATGTGGAAATTCTTTTTTGCGTGCATTTTCTGAAAACATACATTTTACATTTTTCACAAATATTATTTGTTTTGTTATTATGGCAAAATCGTACTTGACAAACTCTGCGTCGGTTAGGTTGGCTTGCATTTGATGATGTTGCAGCTGACCTTTGTGGGTCCTCAGGTTCTGGTGAAATTTTCTGTCTTGCATTTCTATATTCGATGAAAAGCTGTTCTGCCAATTGAAACAAGAAGTCTTTTCGTTGTATTTGTATTCCTGTCGCTTCTTTATATAGGATCCAAGCATTTATATTCACTTTCTTCATCAGAGTATGAAATAATTCGCATCCTGCATCTTTTTCTGGGCATATTGAGGATATTTTCATTTTCATCATGAGTGCTCGATTCTTCATCGCTATCTTCAATTTCAGATGCCTCACTTTGAATGTGAACCGCTTCATCTTCAGATGATAGTTCAAAGCTTATTGCATCTGATTCTATATCGAAGCACTCTTCACTTATGTTGGTTAGCTTTTTCAACAAATCACTCCTATTAGACATTCTTTTCATGAATTTAGGGGCAAATAATATAAAATGAATCATTGCATAGAGATAAGAATAAAAAGTACTACTTTTTGTTTGCTGTGCAACTTATATTTTGTGCCGATCTACGCAGTACACATCTCTGGAAGAAACGGTACGCGCATCACGCGATGTTTGCGCACATGGCGATGGACAACAATGAAGCGAAAAGGAACGCAAAAACAAAGGAATATGCTCTCGAAAATATAAATGCTAAACTCTGTGATTTCTAAATAAAATTTACAAAATTCAATAATAAAATTCATTGAATTAACCAAGCAGTCAAAATGACTGCTTTTGGGCAATATAGGTATAACTAATGCATATATCAGAAACAAAGAGGGGGAGGTAAATACAACTATTAATAAATGCACTTACATCATGTATAAAAAGTCACATAAAATCTAAGAAATCGTATCATTATAAGTATAATTTTTTTCTAAACGAAATTAAAAAGCAGTCAAAATGACTTCCTTGGGCAATCTAGTGTTAATTAACGTCACACAGGAGCAACACAACGGGCTATTTCTCATCTATTTCTCATCCCTCAAGATCTGGTCAGTTTTGCTAATGACGGGATTCCTCATCCAGACATTCACCAGAAGGGTTTAAATAGAAATTATTTGTTCAATTCGGGAGCTCCCATCACGGATTCGAAAGACATTGCTCCACATTTTCCCACCTCTGCCCCATTTTTCATTCTCCAAAATTAATTATTTACTCAAACGATTTGATTTAACAAAATAGACTAAACATTGGTTCGAGGACTGACCTAATTAAAGGGTTTCGAAACCGTTCCCATAAATTTATTTTCGTTCCGATCAACGACGTTCGCTCTTTATTTGCGTGAAAAGCAATCACAGTTCTAGAGAAAGTCCTGCAAACAAACTAGCTACCAGTCGGTTACTTATCACTCAGCAAACCAGTTGGAAAGCTGGGAATCGAGAAAACGCTTCGGCAGGCTACTTCTCTCGACAAGGTTTCTGTACCGTAGAGTGCATTAAATGTGATAAACGTAACTAATTTCCTTGTTCCTTGCTTAACCAAACATCTTGTAACATGAGCACTTACCTCACAGCTAAAATCCTTTTTAAGGGGACACGGTAACCTTAAAATGACCAAAATATCGAAAAAAAATTTGTTGCTTTATTTTAAATACGCAACCCTTTTGAATATGTGTGCAAAATTTCATAGCTCTAGCAACATTATTTTAGGAGTTATTCAAGTTTTTTTTCTCTTGGATGTAAATAACCGAAACCAAAAATTAAAACTTTAAATGGCTTTTTCTCAGCTTTCTGTTTTTGATGACTATGAAGTACTCAAATTGCTAAGGCTTTTTTTAAAATTTAATTTAGAGGTTTGAAACTTTTTGTAGTTGTTCACAATAGTATATTTGACAATTCTGTGCATGGGATAAGAATTTGGATGAAATTTTTTTTTAAATTGACAAACTAAAATTATCTTGTTTATTACAGTTTTTCACAGTATTTTTTAGAAAAAAAATTCTAGAAAAATGAATAATCAGAATACATACAAACCCATGCACAGACTTGTGTAAAATACTGCAATGAATAGAAAAGTAAAAAAAAATTTAAAAAGATGATATTTAAAAAAGTAGTAGGGATTTTAAAATATTTATTTTTTTTCAAAAAAAAATTAAATTTCAGAATTATTGCTCTTGTAAAATTAAATTTTTTCGCCTGAAATATTCATTTTATGTGCGTTTCAATATAGTATACTGAAAAATTTTGCTACACATATGAAAACAAAAAACAAATTGTTCAAAGTGTACCGTGTCCCCTTAAGTGTATCAAACAGGTAGGTATTTTAATTAACGTCGAACTGGAACAACGCAACGTGCTATTGGTGACGGTCCGGGATCAATCCCAAAGGGAAAGACAACACCGGGGCCGGCGCAGGTTCGATTCCTACCAGGTGCATTCCTCCCTGGGTGTATTTCTCTCTTCTGTGTTAGGAAAAACTGTAATATATAATAGTTTTTAATATTTATACACTTACTGCATTGTTTTGAGTTTCCCGCGAAGCCAATCAAAGCGCCCACTTTACCTTTTGTAAACAAATCTCCGTGTAAGTACTTTTTCATTTCAGTTCAAATATCGCGGATATTTAAAGAACTACTTGCATGTTTATTTCAGATATAATATTCAAATATGTGGATAGCAAGCTGATCGAGATATGCAAATGTACGTACTATATAAACTGTAACTTATTTGAATTACTTTCCTTTGAACGTCTAGCTTACTATCCACATATAATCGTTTATTATCCAGTTGATTATGTGTGATTTGACCCGACTATTATTTTATATTGGATGTCATTTCGTTATGTTTGACGTGTGCTAGATACACATACGAAATGTACTTTTTAAAAGTTTGATTAAATAAATAACTTATTTTTAAGTCTTCAATCAACTTATTTCGAGTACCGATTTCTGGACTTTTTAAGGCAAATTTTATTATCAGACTAACATTCTGTGTCAGTAAGACTTTCATTTGTGTGTGTCTGTCTATAACTTGATGTTGTATATCTTGTGTCTGGCTCAGCATGACCAAATACGGCCCTTGCGCCATAAAACCCCCAAAACAACAAACAAACCGAGGACAACAAACACCACGTAATTTTAAACCACGGTCAGATGACGAGGCAACACCTGAGCTGGCACCCCACTCTATAAACTTCCACACCACGCCAGCGTGAGGATATTTGAGGCCACGGCAGATTTAAGTGCACCAGCCCCCCTTTGTACATGACGGTCTTTGGTTGGATTCGAACTCGCAACCCTCCGGTTGCTGATTCGCTACTCTTCCAACCTTCTTCTTCTTCAGGTGGGGGCGCAGCCCCTCCGCACCAGCTAGTTGAAGCTATCACGGATATAGGGTAGGCCCCGAAAAATTAGGCAACAAGCGTGACGCAACGAGGTCAATTCAAGATTCGCTTCTCGCAGCGGTCACTGCAAAAACGATGGACGCAACGCCTTAACCCTTGGGTTGGCTACAAAGTGAAAAGGGTGAATACTTCCCTGTATTCCTTCCGGGGGATGGATAGGGCCTTATCCCTATTTATTCCATCCTAACTTTTAGAGCCCGTTATGGCTTAACAGCTTACAGGACTGTTGGGAATGTCTACGTAGACACCTACGCCTTATTCCGGTGACCGTCAGTTTTTAGATCTTGTGTGAGCGTTCACACCTTGTCAGGGTTCTGGTGTCTGAACCGTACTCCTTACCCTCGGGGGAGGGCTTGGGGTAGTCGAGCACACGAATTTACCCAGGCGGCTCAGGGCCCGGAGACACTTCGGGTGCTGCTTAATGTTACTGGGGCTGACTCTAATAAACTCAAGATCTTTTCGGAGGTGTGCCGTACGCCTACAATATAGGATGTAGTGCAGGGAGTCTCCCACCTCTCCGCAAGCACAGGCGTTCGACATCGGGTATCCCAGTCTAGAGAAGTATTCTGGGAACCTTCCATGGTTGGTGAGCATTTGGATAGCGTATGGATCGTGTAGATGCATTCTGAGATCTGGGTTTGGGAAGAATTGTTTAGTAAATTGCCCCTCGAGAGAGGTTTCCCAGCGTTTTTCCCACATCTTTTTTATGATAGACAGTATCTGGGTAGAGATAGATTTGAAGGATCTCTGCAGTCTAAGTTCGATCGCTTCGCTTTTAGTGGCTCTTTTAGCTGCATCGTCTGCCGCCTCGTTACCTCGGTAGCCGACGTGAGCTTTTATCCAATGCATTTGTATACCCTGATTTCCCACTAACTTCCAGTACAGAGTTTTGATCTGACGGACGATGGGACTTGTATGGTTGGGATCTTTAAATGCTTGGAGCGCTGATAGACTATCGGAGAAGATATGGGTAATCTCCTCAGCGTTGTAGATTGGCTTGTTCTTACACCATTCCAACGCTTTAAGGATGGCTGCCAGCTCAGCCTGAAAGACCGAGCTGTTGTCACTTAGTCTATAGGTGTGTTCTTCAGTCATCGCTCCGTAGTAAAGCACAACAAAAGCGGCGCCGTAGCGGCCGTCGATACCTGATCCTTCCGTGTAGATCTCAATCTCTGAACAGTCAGGAAGTGAGTCATCAAAGGGTATGGTAACTCGCTCGGTGGGATGTATGCCTTGGACGTCGACCCTTCTTTCGAAAGATCTCGGTCGTAGGATTTCACCGTCAACCATCACCTCTTGGTCCAGTTGTGTGAGGACAAAACGTGAGTAGACAAGTGCTGCTTTCAGATCCAGGGGCAATACTCCAGCCAAAATTTGTAAAGCCCTCGTGGAAACTGTTTTGTAACTCCTCGTCATTTGAATGAGGGGTTGTCTTTGGATCGTATTGAGGTACGTTCTAAACTGTTGTTGATTTATACGTGTACCCCAGGCGCCATGACCAAACAGCACTGTTGGTTCAATGACGTTAAGGTAGATCCGTTTGAGCAGCCAGGGTCGGTTGTTGTACATGGACCGAGCGACCCTGTTAAGAGCGAACATTAGTGCCAATGTTTTGCTTCGCTTTTCTAAGAAGTGTTTTTTGAAGCTCAGGTTATGGTCCCAAACGACACCGAGGTATCGAAGTTCCGTCACTGCTTCAATGTTTTTGTCCTCACACTTGAAGGTTGGACAGTTTAGATTTAGAGTGTTGCGGAACGGAATGGTTAACGATTTAATTTTGTGGGCATTGAAGTGCAATTTATATTTATGACCATTGGCCGTTATGGTCGAAACTACTCTTCCAACCGGGCTATCCCGTGTATCAAAGAGGATTGTGGTATTTCATTCTTGTAGACCTGGTTTGGTTTATCGCTCGAATTTGATCGAGGAGGTAGTTGATTGTTCCGTTGTGTCGCACTGGAGCAACACAACGGGCTGTTGGCGGGATCGAGGACAACACCTAGAACTGGGCCGCGTTACCCGGTTGGTAGAGTAACGGAATAGCAACCGGAGGGTTGCGAGTTTGAATCTAACCAAAGACGTGTACGAAGGGGACTGATGCAGGTTAAATCTGTCGTGGCCCCAAATGTCCTCTCGTTGGAGTGGTGTGGAAGTTTGGAGAGCGGGGAGCCAGGTCAGGTGTGACCTCGTCATCTGACCGTGGTTCAAAATTACGTGTTATTGTCCTTGGATCTTTAACTTTGGCTTTGATCCCGGACCGTCGTCAATAGCCCTTTGTGTTGCACCAGTGCGACGTTAATTAAATACCTACATACCTACACCTAGAACTTTTGAATCACGGTCAAGTTAACACTTGAGCCAGCTTGAGTCCAAATTTTCACACCACGCCAAAGTGAAGACATTTGAGGCCACGGAAGATTTAACGTGCACCAACCCCAATTTATTGTACATGACTGTCTTTGATTGGATCGAGTTTCGAACTCTCAACTCTGGTTGTTAATTCGTTACTTTTCCAAACGGGCTACCGTGGTCCTGGCATTGCGTGGTAGTTAGGATTGTTAAGTGCCAGCTCAGGTATTGACCTCGTCCTCGTGATTCAAAATTACGAGGTTTTATCCTAGGATCTTTCCCTTGGGGATAATAACCCGTTGTGTTGATCCAATGTGGCGTAAATTTAACTATCTACCTATTTTTAACTATAAAGGCGGAAAAATGAGAGAATGATAAACCATATGCAAGGATCAACTGCGCATAAAATCTCGACTGGATGTTAGCCTTAATAGGAATATCGGAGAAAGTTTGTACTAAGGACCACTTGTGGATGGATTTTTCTGTACGGCAGTGAATAAATTTAAATAAGCTATTAAAATTAAAATAACATGTACAGTGGTACCTTGAGATACGAGTTTTAATTCATTCCATGACCGAGCTCGTAACTCAAAATGCTCGTATCTCAAATCAATTTTCCCCATTGAAATTAATAGAAATGAGATTAATTCGTACCAGCCCCCCAAAAAACACTCCAATTTTTTATAATAATGTATTTATAATGAAAAAATATTGTAGCTAAAGTTATAGCCTTAGCTGGAGTCACAGCCTTTATCGAGTCCTGCTTCAGAATAGTACATATCGTAGTAGTGTGATCGTACTGCGTTGCCAAGTCTATTACTCTTACGCCTTTCTCATGTTTATCTATTATCTCACTCTTTAATTCCATGGATATAACCTTTTTCCTTTTCTCACCACTGTTCTTTACACTCACCTTCTTTGAACTCATGGTTATACGAAAAAATTAATCTAAATAAACCGTACATACACCCCGTTTTTCCGTTTTCAGAATTGACGCCGGTAGGAGAAAAGATAAATAAAAAAAATAAGAAAGGGACTCTGGCCTCCCGTTTGCAGTTGACAGTAAATGTCAAACCAAATTCAGAAATTGATTGTTTTTTTTGTGACAGACGTCAACTGTCATCAGGTGAGGTAAACATGGAACTGAACGACGCGCAAGACTTGGGGAATCTGAGCAGAGTGGTGGTTGTGACGTCACCGAAGCAGGCTCGTATCTCTCAAATTCTGACTCGTAACTCGAGGCAAAAAATCGACCTAGTGACGACTCGTATCTCAAAAAACTCGTATGTTGGGGCACTCGTATCTCAAGGTACCCACTGTACTATTTCATACATACTTTAAGGAAATTTTTAAAACGGAATTTCCATAGCTACCACTACGTCACCAGACGTGAAAAAACTTTTAGAATTTATTGCATAGTTTCCGTGGGAATAAATAATGCTGTAAGATTATAAGTAAATCAGTCTTAGAGACTAAATCTTAATCTAGTCATAAATTACTCATTTAATTCCTGTTACCTAACTTTAAAAATGTATTTGTTTCGCTTCCAATGGAAAATAAAAAGAAATTTCATTTTCGTATGAACAACACGACTACTTCCTAAGCCATTCAGAAAATAAAAATAAAAATGGAAAAACAGCTTATGAAATATAAAAATAATAAAACTGACTCCAATTTATCCTGTCAAACATTAAATGGAGCAGAGTCCATAACAAAGATGTATACTCAACTTAATAAAAATCTGGAATATTAAAACGCGTTCATAAATACCAATCGATGCTCTATTTAAGAGGTAGGTGAATTTACGTCGCACTGGAGCGACATTTAAAGTTATTGGCGAAGATACGGGATCAATCCAGAAGGGAAAGACCCGAGGATAACACCTCGTCAGATGACGAGGCAACACCTGAGCTTGCGTGCAGTCGAGGAAAAAATAAGTTTAAAAGAAAGCTAATATTGAACATACAGAAATAAATATATGTTATGATTAACCTCTTAAAATGTTTCAACTTATTTTCTCTTAGATACGTCTCTTTTGATGAAGCCTCAAAAACATTTTCAGCACCTCGAAAAAACAGATTCTTGCTCCAAACAGAATCTGAGTGCCTTCTAACCCAGGCGCGGTTTATACTAATTTCGATAGATTTCAATAATTACTTGCCGATATATAGAAGTTTCCACATTGCGTGCTATTCCAAATTACGTGCACTTACCCTATATAGAGATTGCATGTCCAAGAGGTCAATCCAAATCTTTTGCGATCAGCTAACTCCACCCCGGTCTTTGTATTACGGTGCAAGGTCTAAAATCGGACAATCTTGTCAGACATGTTTGTGTAGGCTTATCTAGATATACAGAGGCCGTTCGGACATTTTTGAACGATTTTAATGGACTGAAGCTCAATTTTTTACATGAAATTTTTGTGTTTTAAATGTTCCATTTGATAGCCCTTATTGTTAACTATCTTTCTACACCTTAATTTCCATGATAATAATGACTTTTGCAGTATCGACAGTGGTATTTTGTCCCATTCTTTGTTCCACAGTTTTCCAGTCCTTGAACGGTTTTCGGTCGACCTTTCGATAATGCCCTTTTTAAAAGTCCAAAAAGCACAAAAGTCCATGGGTGAAACATCTGGAGATTTAGCAGGAATATCAGTAAAGGGTATTGACTTGATACCAGTTTCTTGTTCCATTTTTTCCAAGAATTTAATAGTCGATTTAGATGTGTGGCTGCTTGCTTTACCCTGATGCAGTTCTAATCATTGTTGGCACTGTGGGTAAAGATATGGTATTTCTTTTTTGAATATTGGGGATAAAATAGGGTCTTGATAATATATGGGAGTTGATTTTTACATTTTTTCCCCTCTTTTTACTTTTAATTTTCCATTATATGCAAAACGGATAACAATCACAAATCTTAGAGAAAGTTCTCACGTTCACTTTTCTATAGTCTTTTGACTTGGCGGATTCTCTTTTAAAATTAAAGATCTTATCTTGCAAATATTCTCAGAAATGTTTTCTTTTTTTGGATACTTTTTTAGAAGTATTTTTCCACTTTTACGTTTTTCCTTTCTCATTAATAATATTACTTATCGTACCTTTAGATATCGAAAAACCATGACTGTTACAGCGTTTTTGAATAATTGAATAAGTATAATTCTCTTCGGAAAGAGAGGAAACAGCCTTCCATCCATTGCTTATTTAAAAGCGCCATTTTGAAAGTAAACAAAACTCTGAGTTAGCAGACGATAAGTTATACTTTAACTATTTAGCTGCTGTGAAAATAAAATTCTTTCGTAGGGCATACAATTTTTTTACAGCTCATCAAAATCGTTAAAAAATGCCCGAACAGCCTCTGTATAATGAAAGGTTAGAGTTAACATATTTGTTCGATTTCCATGACTCACGGGATATTTAAACTCACATATTGCTTTGTTTAGTTAGAGTGAAGTCATTAGCTCAGTGGTTCTCAACCTTTTTTTTTGTCGCGGCACACTTTTAACGATTTCAAAATTTGGCGGCACACAAAGAAAAAGGTAAGTTTAAAAGTTGTTTACTTACCTATAATACACTGTGTAAAATAGTTTATGATAATAATATATTGTGAGTGTAAAATAAAATAACATAATATGTACTACAAAAACAACAGTACGTTTATTAAGGGATTAATTACAAGGTAATAATAAGAATACTTTTAATGAGAAATTTGAGCTTGATGTTTTTTGATAATTTCATTTATATTTGATCGTAAAAATGACAATGCTACTCTCATATCGTCTTCTACATTTAACAGTCTCGATCTTTTTTTCGTTTTTATGTTGGTTAATACTAAAAATCCGAATTCACACAAATAAGATGTAGAAAATTGTAATAATATTTTTAAAGCTTTTTTGGCTATCATGGGATAGTCGCATCTAATGTTAATCCAAAATGAATTAATTGATTCTTCCGAATATTTTAAAATTAAATCTCGATTATTAGAAAGCGAAATTAGTTCTTTCTCTTCATTCAAAGTTAATTCAAATACAGAAGTATTCGTTATCACAAATGGATTACGAACCCAATCAAATTTTTTTATATCTAAATTTGGGAAATAATGAATAATTCTCTCCTCTAATGTTGTCAAATGGTCAATAACAATTTTATGAATAGTTTTATTAAAATCTTTTGGGACTGACTCAAACTTTTCCAAATTGCCTTCCTGAGCTTTATTCTTCCATAAAGTTATTTGTTTTTGGAATCCCACCAGTTTATCTGTTGAGTTTAATATATTTTCTTTCGGCCCTTGCATACTTGAATTTATGTTATTAAAAATAACAAAAATGTCTGATAAGTAAGCTAGTTTAACACACCATATTTCATCTTCCAACAAATGAACAAAATCATAATTTTTATTTTCTAAAATTTGGCGGCACACTCTAAGAATTTGGCGGCACACAAAAGTGCCGTGGCACAGTGGTTGAGAATCACTGCATTAGCTTTAGTCCATAAGTTTTTAGATAGCATTGCGGTTTTAGTTTTGGAAAAGGATGAACCTTTTCATTTCTACTCTGTTTTATCACTGGATTGACGAAAAACTTTTAGTAACATCGACCTTAAAATGAAATAGACGGAGCATGTGCCCCCAGCTTCATGTTATTTTTTCCAGTTGCTCGGTTTGAAGACCTGTCACGTGGTTGTGGTAAAAGCATGAATCCTAAATTATTGATCGGTTAAAGTAATTATCCACCGTGATCAAAAACACTAGTCTGCGCTTCCATAGCCAATCGGCTAAGTCGATTTGTGATTTACCCTTCAGAGATCTTACGACAGCGACTCCGCCCACATGATCCGTCTATTTCATTAAAAGGTCGATGTCTAGTAACTGCTGCCCGGATTTGAAAGTTCCTTGTTACTCGAGTTTCACTTTGCTGCTACAAAGCCGTCGTCCGTCGACCCTGTTCTATTGTCACTCAGAATTGAACGTGAAAACATTCATGTCCTAAAATGCGATGTACTATTATTTTTGCGATCTCCAAATCTTTCAAACATAATTTTAATATTTTGAATCAAATAACTTTATAAAATTAGTTTTAAAAAAAATGAAACACTAGTTTTTATCATAAAATAAAATGTCGCAAACACAAAAACTTTTAGGGAAAATGGTCGAATTGTGCATGTTTTAGAAGCCCATTTACGCGTCAACCAGAATGGAATTTCCGAAATATAATTCAATGCCTTAACGCGTAACATTTCGCATTCAAGGAGGAATCGGTGGACAGCGTCCCAAACAACGATTTTAGTTACTAGAGCCCGTAACACATGTCCCATCAACCTATCGACAATCTGCACAGTCGCTGCTAGAAGTTTTTCGTCCAATGCAGTTATATAGCCGTGGTGTTATACCTAATCAGATGATTCCTCTTTGGTTGTATTTCTCTCTTCTGTGGCAGTAAAGCTTTCCTTGTGTATACAGTGTGAGTCTGAATTGTTTTTACAAAATGAGAGGGGTGATAGTACCCATCCAGACGAGTAATAATTACCATGGAACATAGGGTCGCATTCCACTCTGAGAGGCAGAAAAGAGTAACGTCGAAATGCGTCGAGCAAGAACAAGTCATCGCCTCTGACGTCGTTTTGTACCTGCCTACGTAGCATATCTCCTAAGCAAGATGGATTGGACGTGGCAGACCTGTGGCCTGGTCTCACCGGACCTGAACCCACTGGACTTTTTCTTCTGGGGGCACATGAAATCTTTAGTGTAACAGACGCCTGTGGACTCGGCTGAAGATCTCGTAGCGAGAATCGGTGTTGCCGCAGACAAAATTAACACAATACCAGGAATCTTCGAGAGCCAGTCATTCCTTCGCCGGTGTGAACTGTGCAACGACACGACACTTTGAGAACTTGCTGTGAGTTTATCAATCAATCAGATTGTGCAACTTTTGGTATCGTTCGTTCGCTTTCCCAACACGGTTGTAAGTTCATGTTGAAATTCTAATTTGACTCTTTTCTGCCTCTCAGAGTGGAATGCGACCCTATGTTCCATGGTAATTATGGCTCGTCTGGATGGGTACTATCACCCCTCTTATTTTCTAAAAACAATTTAGACTCACCCTGTATATGTCCAGGGGCGCACCAACGGATGGGGCTATGGGGGCTTAAGGCCCTCCCAGATAGTATAAAAAGCAAAAATATCGGTATTTAATTTAGTCATTGCTCCTTAAAAAATCGTGTATAAAGGTGTTTTGATATTTTCTCCTTTCAAGGTGGGAAGGGGGGTCAACTAATATTTATTCATTACTTTTAACCCATTCACAACTGAGTCCCATTTCTCATTTACTGGAGTGTGTAAAATAATCGAAAATGTAACACTTCATTGAAACTTTGCCACCTTTTCTCTTCAATACAGCTTCTATATATCTTGGAATAGTCACTTCAAAACGGGTTTATAGGTAACTCAGAAAACTAGTCATTAGGTAACGCACTCTCAAACTGGTCTCTAGAAAATACACACTAAAACTAGTCTATATTTAAAAGATAATTTTAAGTTTTAAAACCACTAAATAAAGAGCTTATGATAAAAATGCAGCCCCCTCCATATTGATATCCTAGGTGCGCCTGTGTTTGTCCATTTTCCTTGTATGTCCACTCATTTGACATTGTTTCGCTTGGCTTGGCCAAGTATGGCCCCCTTGAGCCATAAGATTCAGCCAAATAACCTAATCAGATAAAAGTATTAATCAAGGAAGACGTATCCGATTTTTATTCTATGGTAGGTAGATATTTTAATTAACGTCGCACTGGGAGCAACACAATGGGCTATTGGTAACGGTCCGGGATCAATCTCAAAGGGAAAGACCGAGGATAACACCACGTAATTTTGAACCACGGTCAGATGAAGAGGTTACACCTGAGCTGGCACCCCACTCTCCAAACTTACACACCACGCCAACGTGAGGACATTTGAAGTTATCACAGATTTAACGTTCACCAGCCCCCTTTGTACACGACGGTCTTTGGTTGGATTCGAACATGCACATTATCTTTCACAACGCAGTACTTTTGTGACCTAAAATTGAGTAATAAATTTGTGGTGTCCACACACGTAGTTTTCAACAATTCTAAACAAAGGAAGCAACCTGCCATTTCTGATATTTCGAAATTTTCCTTCTACACTCACTTCGCAATGGCGGAATGTTAATAGATTTTCCCTCTAATCCGCTAACAACGAAAAAACATCTCCGAATTTTAAGTCTATCCATCCTGGTATAGAATTAGAATTTTGTCGACTCAGATTAATATTTCCTTGTCCCTTCCCTGTCTCGAAAGGGGAAAAAATGTGGAACCGCGAAAACGGAAGATCGTTCTACATTTTCATTGGTTTCGGAACATTCCGAAGTGGAAGTATTCTAAAAACTTGGAATATCATGCTTTAGTAGACATCGGTCACCTCAATGAATACTTAATCGTTGTCTGAGCCAATCCCTGAATGCGAAGGTGTTTTTTTATGGATGTCAGATGAAGTATTAAAGCGCATTTTTCTGATAAATGGATACTGCCTCGTAATGTCGGTCAAGTGGATCGTTCGTGTGTCATCAAATAAAGGGAGCATCGAATTATACCGGAAAGGGATGAAATGGCAGATGATAACTCGGTGAAATGAATGGCAGATGATAATTCGGTAAAATGAATGGCAGATGATAATTCGGTGAAATGAATGGCAGATCAAGTGTTTTGCGAAGGAAAGAATAATTTTAACTTAATTTATAAAAGAATACTTGGTTGGCATTGGAGTTTTATGGCGCAAGGGCTGCGCAAGACACAAGACATACAATATAAAGTAATAGACATATACAATGAAAGTTTTACTGACACAGAAGGAGAGAAATACATCCAGAGAGGAATGCACCTGTCAGGAATCGAACCTGCGCCGCCTAAAACTCGAAGGTTGTTAGCACAGTGGGTCACGACGGCCCCTTATAAAAGAATACAATTCTAGGCGTTTGAGTATTTTAAAAAACTTGTAAACTGCAAAAATATATTCATTTAACATATTTTTAATTTACAACGAAATTATTTATTGTTCACGAATGATAGTATGCACATTCAAAATATTTTTAATGAACCAATTTCTTTCTTATGAGAGGCTTTTTCAATTATTCTAGATGTAGGTGACACTGTTGGTGTTACTTATCGTTGCGTGCATAAATATACCGGTATTCTTTTGAAATAATAATGATCTGACTCCGTTAAAAGATTCTTTTATTTTTCATTTTTCTTACTCCGTTAAAAACTTGTTCTTTAGAATCACAACTCAAACTAAAACAAATAGGTTGTTGCCAAACGATAAAAACTAAATAGCTGGCAATCCAACAACACAACAATCAATCAATCAACAAATAAAGATATTTTTACTTTGGGGGAAATGCTGCTACAACACTAGTATTTTTGTAGTAGAATGTGCTTTCTGTATGTAATCCGTACTGGGGAAGTGGAATCATCGTCTTCCGATGGTTTTGTTTACACTGAAAATTCCTCTCGTAGATTCGCTCTTGAAAAATTCTTCTGTGGCTAAAGTGTACAAAATACTTGATTTATGTCAACAGTTATATTTTAAGAATTCTAAAATATATTTATGTAATGTTTTTTATTTTGTTACTTCTAAGCGATTCGATTTTACTTCCAATAATATTTCTTGTTGAGATGGTAACTATGGGAGGGATTTTCAGCTTTAAAAAATAACCACTGGTAGGTATTTTAATCAACGTCGCACTGGAGCAACACAACGGGCTAATGCCCCCTGTCAGGGATCAACCTCCGAAGGAAAAAATCCGAGGACAACACCACGTAATTTTGAACCACGGTCAGATGACGAGTCAACACCTGAGCTGGCACCCCACTCTCCAAACTTCCACACCACGCCAACGTGAGAACATTTGAAACCACAACCGATTTAACGTGCAGCAGCCCCCTTTGTACACGACAGTCTTTGGTTGGTTTAGGAATACATAAAAAAGTATTATATCACTAAAACAAGTATAATCTACTCACCCCCCATTTAGCTTTACAAAAAAAGCCTCTCATAAACTATGATGAATTCTTATTCTGCTGTTGGTAACAGATGATTGAGGTAGGTAGTGTTAATTAAAGTCGCACTGGAGCAACACAAAGGGCTATTAACAGATGATTGAGGAATTGGGTGTAGTGATATTTGAATACGAATGGCTCAGTTCTAAAGATAATAAAATAATTGATTTACTGAGTAGAAATGGAATTTAATTCGTGAATTCATATCTTCAAGAAGAAATCGAACATATCCGATTCAGATTTTTGAATGCCGTTGGTAGAGATTAGTAATTGCTTCCAATAAAATGACAAAAGTTACTTTACTACGTCATCAGCGTGTATTGTTATTGAAATTATGTTTTTAAAATATGTTGCCCTGGAATTGAGCAGTCACGACAAGAGGTCATGGCAAATTTTAATGTAGTTAGAAATGTTTTCGAACACGTTTTTATATTCATTCACTTAACATTTGTGTTTCAGCTTTTATAGCATGCATTGTAACTGATTATGAAAAGCATTTTTATAAATTTTCATGTGTAAATACATAATTTGCATATTTAATAGAACTGTATGTTAAAAATAAAAATTTTCTTCACAATTAGGATGTCACAATTCAAGAATTTATGAAAATGCAAAGCGTGAAATTTTGTAGAATTAGTTTTCAAATGAAATTCTTAAATTGCGTATTCGTATGAATATTAATCGTATTATATGAATAAAAAAACTGATATTCATTAAAATAATTCATTAAATTAATAATAACTGATATTCATAAAAATAATGATGATTAATAGCATTTGAAGCTGCTAATGAAGAAATATTATCATTGAATTTATTACACATGGTTTTTTGATAGTTGTAAGAAATTTTTTGAGATAATTCCTTTTTTCTATCATTTTAAATTAGAATGTAACAAATATAACCCTACGAGAGAAATTTTCAGTGTAATAACAAACACACTACCGAGAAAGAATAAGTACTGGTTAAGATCTAATTGGATTTAATCGGCGATGCTTGGCGTTAGTTATTAATGTAAGTGAAGTGTTAAAATTGCATTCAAGTACATGCCAAGAGTTCCGAAAACGGTTGCTAAACCATTAGCATCCCATGTATTTACTTCATAGAAAAAAAATCTTTCGTACATTTGCTATTTTTGGGGGTATTTTTTTAATTAACGTCGCACTGGAGAAACACAACGGGCTATTGGCGACGGTCCGGAATCAATCCCAAAGGGAAATATCCTAGAACAACACTACGTAATTTTGAATCACGGTCAGATGACCTGGCACATCACTCCAAACTTCTACAAAACGCCAGGACATTTGGGGCCACAACAAATTTAACGTACCTCAGCCCCCTTTGGTTAGATTCGAACTCGTAACCCTCCGTTGCTAGTCCGTTACTCTTCCAACCGGGCTACCGCGGTCCCTAATATTGTTAGAAGAGCTCAAGTCGCTCTAATGAAATTCCTCAGCAGTATGTTTATAAAAAGAACGCGAAAAATCAGGAAGATGGAAATGAGCGCAGAAAAGAAAATCTGAGCCAATCCGAAAATAGGTTTAGGGGTCAATAAATATAGAATCGCCTTTGAACAAGTGGATGGCATGTTCAGAATCTAATTGGGGTAACATGACAGGTGTGTACTTCTTACGATGCACTTTATTAGAAATAAAAATTGGCACCAGTAAGAACGTATTTGAAAAATCAAACAAAATGCCGTTTTTTATATTTCTAATTTTTGTACAGCTGTATTACGTGGTGTTGTCCTCGATCTTTCCCTTTGGGATTGATCGCCAATAGCCCGTGTGTTGTTCCAGTTCGACGTTAATTAAAATACCTACCAATTCCATCAATGGTATTACGAATTAAGGAACTAGCGCAAATGCTATGCGCGGGTCTATTGGAATTTTGTTTCGCCTATCACACTTTTACACTCATTGTCATTTGTAACAGTTGCTTCTAAGGAAGAAGCATGCTTTCCTCATTCGAAAGCTAGTTTGTTTCACGAAAGCGGAAACATCAAAATGAAATCGAACCTTCAGGATACAATGGATTGTAGGCGTCAGTTGTAATGCGAGATTGATCCTGGTGCGTTAGATAAATATTGTACAATAGTGGGGAAACAGAAGAAACGACAAAATAGGTGGGTCGAATTTTAGGACTTATCTTACGGGAATATTAAATTATTTTCGAAAACAAAAACAAACGCCCACAATTTTCCTGATTGTAACTGGAATCGTACATTCAAGAGCGTTGTATTGAACTGATAGATTGAAGTGACAGTTTTCTGGTTCGCGGTAGACATTTAATTAACGTCACACTGGAGCAACACAACGGGCTTTTGGTGACGGTCCGGGATCAAACCCGAAGGGAAAGATCGAGGACAACACCATTTAATTTTGAATTAAAGTCAGATGACGAGGTCACACTTGAGCTAGTACCACTCTCCAAACTTACACACCGCGGTGAGGACATTTGAGGCCTCGACCGATTTAACATGCACCAGCCCCCTTTGTACACGACGGTCTTTTGGTTGAATTCGAACTCGCAACCCTCCGGTTGCTAATCTGTTACTCTTCCAACTGGGCCACCGCGGCCCTGGAAATAGGGACAGAAGTCGATTTCTTTGAGTTAGTTTAACAGTTGAAAAGCGATGGTGAAGCAAAACTTTATCGCAGAGCAACAAACCTACTCTGAAATGATAAATTTATACCCCTTACAACTTTCAATAAAGAAATAATTATACTTCTAAAAACAAGTATTTCGAGTAATATATCTTTACGACCCAATGAAGCTATCAAACAATAATTGACACTATTGTATAAGTGAAAAAATTGAGTTGGTTTTAGTAAACACGTCGATAGGGAAATAAGATATAGCTAAAAATAAATATTGAATGTTTTTAATATTTTTTCGATTACGTTTCAGGACTGAATAACTGAAACTAGTCTGCTGAAACAGGTGCAAGTACGAGATGAATGTGAATGACGAATCTAATGTTGAAATGCTAGTTGCATGTTATCAAATTAATTGTATGTCAATCAAATTTGGAAACGTTTTGGGTTTATTCATTTATTCTAATGATTGTAGTTGATAAGGTAATGTTCATTTGGGTCACAGAAATAAAACAAAATTTATTTATTTTCGTATTTGGAACATGGAACCCTATTACATACGTTTTAGCTGGATGTTATTTATTTTTAGAGTTGCCGCATATGGTTTCTTATAATGAGGTAGGTAGGTATTTAATTAACGCCGCACTGGAGCAACATATCGCGCTATTGGCGACGGTCCGAGATCAAATCCGAAGGAAAAGATCCGAGGACACCACGCAAATTTGAACCACGGTCAGATGACGCGTATCATAATGAACATGACGAAATTTAACATTGCATCTTAGCCTATTTAAAGAATATTTCCCATTTTTTCAGGGGCGCCAGCTCAGATGTGACCTCGTCACCTGACCTGGTTCAAAATTACGTGGTGTTGTTCTCTAATCTTTCCCTTGTGGGATTGATCCCGGACCGTCGCCAATAACCCATTGTGCTGCTCCAGTGCGACGTTAATTAAAATATAACAATACCCATTTTGTCAGGTTTAAAATTTCAACTGATTTACATTAGAAACACGGCTAGAGTGATTTAAATTTCATAAAAATTCAGACAAGGAGTTTGAATTTAGGATATTTCAAATTTCGTTTTTTTCGTAAAGGCGTAATATATTTTGTATTTTAGGTTATATTTTCCGATTCTTTTCATTTTTCGGTTTTTTAAAAACATATCCCAAGTTGCAGATTCAATTTCTACAAGCAAAATACGATGCGCGTGTGCTTATCTCAAAACTTTTTTTGTGTTTCTCGCTTAACGACGATTCAAAATTCAGGTAAGGAGTTTGATTTATGGATATTTTTTAATTTCGTTTTCTTATTCGTAATGACTTAAGATATTTTTGTACTTCAAGTTATGTTTTCTGATTCTTTTTATTTTACTGTTTTTGAAAAACGTATCCCAAAATACAGGTTAAATTTCTATATGCAAACCACGATGTATTCTTACTATGCTATATTACTTCTACTATATATTACTGCTAGCTGTGTGTATTACCCGGCGTTGCGCAAGTTGAATTGTTTGTTATTCATCGTAGTATTACTCAATGTTATTCAATATGGAGATTTCGAATTGCTTTTAGCCCCTCTACAAAGGACAAATAGAGCTGAGGTTAATATGTAGCTTATGTTTCTCGCAGGATTCTAAACAATTATACCAAATTTGATGTGAATTGGTTAAACTGATGGTAAGGATACTCATTGCTATTTTTATGGGGATATCGAATTGTTTTTAACCCCATCTGCAGACCCAGGACAAGTCGATCAGGTTAATATAGTAGAGCTTATGTTTCCCGCAGGATTCTAAAGAATGAATGTACCAAATTTAGTGTGAATTGGTCTGACAGTGATCGTATTATTACACAATGTTATTCTTATGAGGATTTTGAATTGCCTTTAGCTCCCTGTACCATATCGACGACAAAAAAAGACCACTTTCAAAAAAATAATTAAAAAAAATTTGCATTCCAATAATGAAGCTAGTTTAAAAATTTACAGACGGGATACATAAACGACATGACACTGAGCGATTTTCAGCACAAACTCACGATTGCACCATACTCTAAGATTCTAAAAAAACTCTAAGGTTATCTTGGAGAGGCGACTCCTGTAGATGTCACCTCTGACGTCATCTGCACAGCCAGACCGGGAGAGAGCGCCCCCTAGCAAGTGCTCTGTCCAAGATGATGGGACGTTACACCCCTCTGCACACCCAAGAAAAATAGAACGGGGGTTAATATGTAGCCTACGTTACCCGCAGGGTTCCAAATAAGTGTACCAAATTTGGTGTAGATTGGTCAAACGGTGTAGATGACTTCTGTCTGTTTGTTCTCAGTTACCAACTATTTATAAGCGGGTATTGAATCAAGCATAGCAGTCGGTGATTGTGGTACATCTGAATCCGATACATCATTTAAAGTCAACTGTTCATGATTCACTTTTGAGCAGTGATTGTAACTCGTGTCCATTGTGAACGGATCTTGCGAAATGTTGTTTGCAGTTGCGTCGTGTAACTGAGGTTTGATATTGCAATCTGTGATAGCAAATTGCTATTTCTAGTGACTCAACTTTCGTGGGTGTAAAGTTCTCTGCTCGGGAAACATTTTTCTCCTCTTATATAATGCAGTGATGCGTGTTCTTTTGTTTCAATCGCACAGCATGTACGTCGAATAGGAGTTAGGCATTATCTTGTCATTTCATGAAGCATGCTTCAACTCTCCAAGTGGTTCCGACGAGATATCTCGTTCGTAAAGATCGGATCCATTTCGCTAATGAAGAGATATCTCGTTCGATAAGATCGGACCCATTTCGCTAATGAAGAGATATATCGTTCGTTAAGATCGGATCCATTTCGCTAATGACGAGATATCTCGTCATCAGGATATTGCCATTTTTTATGATGACAATGTCGAGATCTGGTTCGATTTCTTCCAAAGCACGTGATATATCGTCCATCAACATCTGATTAGTTTGTATGTAGGTAATTTAATCAGCGTCGCACTGGAACAACACAACGGACTATTGGCGACGGTCCGAGATCAAAACCGAAGGGAAAGATCCGAGTTAAAAAAATTACGATCACCACGTAATTTTGAACCACGGTCAGATGACGAGGTCACACCTGAGCTGGCACCCCACTCTCCACACTTCCACACCACGCCAACGTGAGGACATCTGAGGCCACGATAGATTTAACGTGCACCAGCCCCCTTTGTACACGATGGTCTTTGGTCAGACCGAGTTTAGGACTCACAACCCTCCGGTTTCTAATCCGCTACTCTTCCAACCGGGCTACCTGACCATGGTTCAAAATTACGTGGTGTCCTCGGATCTTTCCCTTCGGGGATTGATCCCGGACCGTCGCTAATAGCCCGTTGTGTTGCTCCAGTGTGACGTTAATTAAAATGCCTACCAACTAAAAAATATATTTCCTTGCTTTATCGGGCCGCGGTGGCCCGGTTGGAAGAGTAACGGACTTGCAACCGAAGGGTTGCGAGTTCGAATCCAGCCAAACACCGTCGTGTACAAAGGGGGCTGGTGCACGTTAAATCTGTCGTGGCCTCAAATGTCCTCACGTTGGCGTGGTGTGGAAGTTTGGAGAGTGGGGTGCCAGCTCAGGTGTTGCCTCGTCATCTGACCGTGGTTCAAAATTACGTGGTGTTGTCCTCGGATCTTTCCCTTTGGGATTGATCCCGGACCGTCACCAATAGCCCATTGTGTAGCTCCAGTGTGACGTTAATTGAAATACCCCCCCCCCCTTGCTTTATCGGTGTTAAGTAATTTCTCTTCTAGGTATCAGTACATGTTTGTCTTCAATTTTTCCTTAAATCAATTGCTGCCATTTCCCGTTTCTATTATCACACTTTTGGATTGTGGTGAGAATTAAATAAGTAACTGGGTTGAAAGGCAACAACTTACAAAGAAGTTAAGCAGGAAGTTTCAAGTATTGCGTGAGATAATTTTGTTGCAGATTTGACATTTCACCGCAGTGGAACTTGTAAGGAAGTTGTAAATTCAATAAATTACATGAAAAAGTTATTAGGAGGCTTGTTAGAAAAAAGTTATAATTATTTGAAGAACTTGAAAAGTGGAAGTCCCAACGAGATGGAAATTAAACGGGATTCAAAAAATTAATTTCCGGGGAAATAGTATAAAAGAGATTTTAGAGAGAAAGATATAAAATAAGAGAAAAGAGAGACAAAAATTAATGTCAGAAAGAAGAGAGAAAAATCGAAGAGAAATAGACATAAAAAACCCAGAAGAGCAAATATTAGATAAAGAAAGTAAAAGAGAGAAGTAGAGACAAAATAATTTAGAGGTAGGTAGTTGAATTTATATATGTCGCACTGCAGCATCACAACGGGCTATTTGTGGATTGGATGTTGGGGTTTTATGGCGTAACGTCAGAAAGCGGACAAGATGCGCAGGTGGCGGTCTGGGATCAAACCTGAAGGGAAAGATCAGAGGACAACTTGTAATTTTGAACCACGGTTCATATGACGAGGTCAACACCTGAACTAAGTAATTTAGAGAGAAAAGAGAATACAAAAAGGACTAAAAAAAAGAAGGAAAGAAAGAGAATTGACTTTAATTTCATATTCTCTGAAGTCACGAGATATATTTAGTTGAGCGTAATTTTGAAATGACTTGGCGCAAGTTTTTAAACTATTTTAATCAGTTTTTGATTTAAAAACATTTTTAATATCATGAGAGGATAAGGAAAAAAGAGACGATGTAATGAAAGATAAAGAGCAAAGCAGAAACAGAAAGAGTCTTAGACATAGAGTGGAAAACCAGATAGGAACCGGATGGTTGCGAGTTCGAATCCAACCAAAGACAGTCGCGTACAAAGGGGGCTGGTGCACGTTAAATCCGTCGTATCCTCAAATGTTGGCGTGGAGTGGAAGTTTGGAGAGTGGGGTGCCAGCTCAGGTGTGACCTCGTCATCTGACCGTGGTTCAAAATTACGTGGTGTTGTCCTTGGATCTTTGCCTTTGGGTTTGATCCCGGACCAATAGCCCGTTGTGTTGCTCCAGTGTGACGTTAATTAAAATACCTACCTACCTACTCAAACCACCTACCTTACACAATTTACTACATAGACTAGATACAGTAAATAAGCCCAGGTTTACTTATCTTCCTGAATTGGAAAGCATTTGCACAGAAACACTAACTCACGGTTACGAAAACCAATCTTTGAATCTAACACACAACACAAGATCACACAAGTCTTCTAACGGACAATACCAATTGACATAAATCTTTCTGTTTGCAATTTCTATGGAAATAACTCAGACTAAGCAAAGTATATAGAAAGAAAAAAGTCATTCTAGATCGTATTATCGATTGAAATAAATCCTATTTAGCCAGACGAAGAACCAGACGAAAAAGCAATGCAAAGAATAGTCTATAATAAAATGTCTCTAAATTACTGAAAAAGTAGCATACTCCTTTTACATCAAATGTGTTGCAATATTTATAACATGTAATCCCTACTTATTCTTCAGTTATCCTTTTTTAAATTTAATTAATTATTTTATTACATTGTAAATGTGGGTATTGGTATTTTTAATTAACGTCACACTGGAGCAACACAACGGGCTATTGGCGACGGTCCGGGATCAATCCCAAAGGGAAAGATCCGACAACAACACCTCGTAACTTTGAACCACAGTCAGATGACGAGGCAACACCTGAGCTGGCACCCCACTCTCCAAACTTCCACACCAAGACAACGTGAGGACATTTGAGGCCACGACAAATTTAACGTGCACCAGCCTCTTTGTACACGACGGTCTTTGGCTGGATTCGAACTCACAACACTCCGGTTGCTAGTCCGTTACTCTTCCAACCGGGCTACCGCGTCCCTTGTATATAAATATGGGAATCCTGAAATATGAATTCTTTTTACTCTTGGTATACAGATATAAGATACTCAAGGGCAGATTTATTATGAGGTTCATAACCTTAAGCTTCCATAGAACTACCGATTTATTTTTTTCACGTTTTTCGCCTTAAATTAGAAATTAAAGTTTTTGAAAGACTATTTTTTTTTATTTATTTGTGGTTAGTTCTCTACAGAAAAATATCCAATTACAGAGAGCAAAAATATATGGTACAATCAATGCAAGAAAAAAGACATACGCAAGCAAAGTTAGACAAGGGATAAAACAAAACACTTCATTGAAGCGGATTACTTATTAAACTGAAATTAAAAATATATCAAACATCCGGAAAGAATTATACACTTTTCAAAATCTATTTGGTAGCAAAATTGTTACACATTCTTTTTAAAATTTAACAAAAAATAATTTAGTTTCTGGTGATTTACTTGGGAACGTTAAAATTAATACAAGAAACTGAAAAGGGCGAATCAATTTTGTTATATAGGAGGTTGTAAAAACATTTTTGTTGCGAAAAGCAATGTCTCTATGGAGCTTCAAAATAATGAAACCGAAATGATTGCTCAATTCTGAAGGAAAAATATACTCACCTAAATATTTATATTTCTTATAATAAATATATCTCAAAAAAGTGTTCTTTCAATATCCATGATATGGCTGTCGTAATATGGATTCCAAATTACGGATCCATATTCCAGTCACGATCTAACAAAAACATTAAAGATTAAAATTATTGTGCTAGTATTACAAAAATATCATGTGTGTGTGTGTTTTTCTCTTTATTAAATCCAGTTTGAAGTATGCAGATTTTATAATAGATCTTATGTGGCAATTGAAGGAAGAACTCTAATCATAATGTATACTTAAATGAGCTAAATTAATGTTTCTTAATAATGGCTCATTATTAATGTACGTTATCGATACAATTTATTTTAAGAGTGAAGGTCAAAGTAACACTTTTTGAAACATTTAGGATCAAGCGATTCCTAAAGCACCTAGACTGCAAGTGGCAAGCTGAAGTTTTATAGTATCTAAAACACGAATAACAAATTTCGATAATACTAAAAATATCTGTTCAACCCTTGCTTCAGAGCCCCCTCGTAGGGATCGGGGTTGGGGGTCGGTACCATACAGTAACAGGATAAAGGAAATGTGAAAAGTGCTATATTCTGCAATCTGTTTTGAAATTTAGTTAGAAAAAATGGGAGATGCCGTCGTATCACAGGCAACTTAAACTGTGTGGGACATGCCTTCCTGGAGGACATTGAAA
Organism: Meta bourneti; assembly: GCA_933210815.1. Lineage (NCBI taxonomy): Eukaryota > Metazoa > Arthropoda > Arachnida > Araneae > Tetragnathidae > Meta > Meta bourneti. The sequence goes on from OW119929.1 coordinate 90,236,878, forward strand.
AGGAGGCCCGCATTTACGTGTTGTCTCGTAGAAACCAGGAACATTCAAGCAGTCAATCCAATTTCGGCACGTACGGGATTCGACCTCGTAACCAAGCTCATCAATCCAACAGTTTTTTAAGGTTGGTTGGGATTTGTGATTCAAGGGCTAAATTTGGCCAAACTACACCAAACACAGACTAAATAATGGACATGCACAAGCAAGGAAAGCTTTACTGACACAGAAGAGAGAAATATACCCAGGGAAGAATCGAATCTGCGCTTCCTAGAACTCGCAGGTTGCTTGAGCAGAGGGAAAGCCCACTGAGCTACAGAGGCCTCCCAGTTTCTTGAGAACAACGGCTTTAACCGGTAAGCCAATGCTGGGATGTCGTTCATATAACACAAGCTGGAATATTTGGAATGCATATTGGTATTAAACGAGGTCTCGTTATCAAAATTGGTTTTGGAATGTGGTCCTGATTTGCTTGTTAAATATGCAAGGCTCAGACTACTTATACTTCACTTCACAGAAGCACCCCGCGAGTTGTAGTCGTTGCAGGTTCGATTCCTCCCTCGGAGTGTTTCTCTCTTCTGTGTCAGTAAAGCTTTCCTTGTGTGTGATCCATTTACTTGACTTGTGTCCATTTATTTGACGTTATTGCGCGCAGATTGGACAGACATGGCGCTTTGCGCCATACAACCCATTAAAACAAAATTTTCTCTCTTCTTTGAGTCATTGTAGGTAGGTATTTTTATATAACGTCCCACTGGAGCAATACAACGGGCTATTGGTGACGGTCCGGGATCAATCCCAAAAGGAAAGAACCACGGTCAGATGACGAGGCAACACCTGAGCTGGCATTCCACTCTCCGAACTTCCACACCACGCCAACGTGAGGACATTTGAGGCCAAGACAAATTTAACGTGCACCAGCCCCTTTGTACACGACGGGCTTTGGCCGGATTCGAACTACCAACCCTCCGGTTGATAATCGGTTACTCTTACAACCGGGCTACCGCAGCCCTTTATTTATCGTAATATACTTTGAGTGGGCTTACACATCCGTTGATCACTGGATCAATAGAAAACTGATTCTTGGATCTCGACCGTTTCAACGAGAAATCATCAATGCTCGTCGTTTATTGCTGTCACTGCAATTCACGTATCATTTTCAAAGGAAGGGCTATCAGTGGATACCCTGTGGCTCCGATCACCCTTTCTATGCGAATGTGCCTACCCTCTATCTGTCAACTATCAGTAGCTAGTTGTACTCACAGGGTCATCGAAAAGCCCCACGACTTGTGGATAATTGTCCAATATTTTTAAATGTCCAATACAGCAGGCGCTACAAACATCCTTAGCCTCAATACACAATAGAAGGCACAACAGAAATACAGAACTCAGTACAAAAGACCATAAAACCATCATAATAAAGCTGCACAGAAAAAAGCAACTAAAAAGGACAAAAAGTCTAGCTTTCCAATAACGAGGGTAAATAGTTCTATTCAAGGCCGAAATGTTAAAATATGTAATATTGATTATTACGCTATTCTTATTTACCTCAGTCTAATGCAAGCTACACAAAATGGAGCGTCGAATTCTTTTTTAATATATTCGTAAGAGATCTTTGAGTACCATGAAGCATGTTTAAGGCTTTGTCCCTAGTGTAATATTTAAGATGCAGCATACCAGGCCTTTCTTCTATCATAAATAAGTGCTAAGGAGAGTTTGTAACTTTTTTGTATCATGTAACTGTTTCGTAAATGTTTTGCCACGCCCCAATGTTAGATTAGAAGATAATATTCGAAACCCTTACTTATTCGCATTTTGACGATCCAACAATCCGAGTTAATATTAATTTACTAGCAAAATTGCTCGACATCACTCGGGTTGAATTGGTTAATTATAGATTGAAAGTGACCAACAAATAATCACTTTCCTCTTTCGTAGAAAAATGACAAATCGTTTAAATATGAGTAAAATACTTTTTTAACACCTTTTCGGCATTTTTATAATTTCTACAACCTACTTTGGACACAACTTCTATATATGCAAATCCATCCATGTAATATATTTCATATATATCGCACCCCTGCTAAAGGTACAAATTGGCGAAAGGTGAGACACTATGGTAACTGCTACAAAAGACGATTTTGAGGGAGGATTAGGAACTACCTTTCTTAAGTTCTATTCCTGTAAAATTGCTCAACTCAATTCGTAAAAATGACGAATATACTGCGGATACTCTCACATAATTTACCTGCCAATATTTTTTTATTTGTGGCACTCTTCGAATTTCGCTACCATTAAGGGAAAGATGACTAATTTGATAAGATATTTATCACTAAGTTTGTTTTAAAAGCGAATAAGTTTTACTTGATAATTCCGTTTCGTGGCACGTGCAATAATAAAATATCTTCAAATTTAATAGCTTCAGTAGTGATAAAGCAAAGGTAACCTATTACCATTTTTTCAAATGGTTAAACAATTTGGCAGCTTTTCTTCCAAAGAAAATCATTGTTTTAAACAAACTTTCCTATATAAGTTGCTTAAATATAGCTTCAATTCGTAAAATAAGCCACCTTGGTCATCTGTCGCTATGACAAAGAATTTGTAATATTTCAAGTCCTAGTTCGGATATTTTTAACATTAACGTTCTTTCAATAATGAAAAAACCCCACTAAAAATTTGCTTTATTCTCTTACATGCCGCTTTAAACAGGATACTTGCGTTGGTGTTGCGTGTGATGAAAATGATTACAATTTATTAAAATAATAAATATTTAAAACAGAAAATAAAAGTTGGTGGGAAAAAGTTCTAAAGATATAAATTCATGATTCTTTTCTCTCTTAATCTCGCACAGTTGCCACAACGTACAACTAAAAATTAGATAGAATTTAAAAATACGAAATTATTTCGAAGCGAAAAAAATATCACTGCGCTTGGCAAACGAACACGATTTTCCGTTTTGTAGCAAAATATCGTCAGTCCCAAATGTTCGGAAATAGTTTATATTTTGCAAAGAAAATAAATAAGGCTCAAAATAAAAAAGTATTTGAATTTAAATCCTGTAAAAATAGTTTTTTTTAAATAATTGATTTTTCATCTGTACTGGTAAAACAATTTAAGTAATTGCAATGTTCAATATGCATTCCATCTTCTCCAAAACTACCAAATTATGGTTGATTTAAGTGTAGTTACTCAGATGTTTGAACATGAAACTTGCTTAAATACGTAAGCAAGAATTTAAAAGAATGCATTCACTACACTAAAATATGGTTTATCAAATTTAGGACATTGCATTAAAATATTTTGAATAAATCTTATATGATACTTGTACAAACACACAGACACAAAATCAAACAGAACCGGAAGATGGACAGGCAGACTTACGCAACCAAGTTCAGTCACTCAATGAATGTAAGAACTCACAGTATGCAAAGTTTCATGAAAATATATTCAACCGTTTGGACGTAGCACGGGCACACACATACGTACAGACGGACAGACAGATGAACAGACAGACACACACCAAAACGCGGAAGAGACGGATTTTGCATCAGAAGGGTCCAAAACGGATAGAAAACTTGAAATGGGTCGAGAACATTCAATGTACAAACACTACATTCTTATTTATATAGATATCATTCATGAATATTAATTTATTCATAATTAGAACAGATCTGAGGAATAAATTAGGGGTAAAAACAAAACGCATTTGTCGATATCAATTTATTTCCCTTATCAATGACAACGGATAGTCTGAAAATTAGGTTTCATAACTCGATTCCAGGAAACCTCACCATAACAACAAAATAATTCTACAAAAGGTTTGGACTAAGAGGATTAAAAAATCGTAACCATTTCATCATATTGACTAAATCTTCCTCGTATTAAGGAAACTACATTCTTGACATCAACTATCGTAGGTAAACTTCTCCCAAATTCAAAGTTCTTCCGAAAAGAGAATTCTGAATATTTTCCCTGTTTATAAAAAAGTGGCTCGGCAAACAGAATTCTGATAATTCTAGTGACCCTGGCCCCTCCAACGAGAGTGAGCGTACACCCTGCAACCGTACCTGAAGAGCAGGTTAGCAGGTTATTCAGTTTCTTCCCCCACGTACACTGGGTTGCGATAAAGCCCTCAAAAGTTCCTTTTGTCGAACGAAATCTCAACAAAGGTTTCCGGCTCGCAGCATTTGAGGTCATAATGTCTCACTCTGTTCCGGTTAGCGATTTTATACAGCCTCGTATCTCGGACACCTGAATTCCTTGCTAATCATGCATCGCAAATCCACCGACTTACTAACCCCTTCGCCTTACCGAAAAACGTCTTTTTCCCCATTTTTATCTTTCGAATTCGGAGATTACAAATGTAGAGTTTAGCTGTTTCAGGTAATGGGTTTTTAATTTAAAGATGAGTTAAAAGCCTGGAATAGAGACTACAAGGTTGAAAACGAAATAGAGCGGAAATCGTTTGTAAAAAAAATCATCAAAAGGCAAACTTGTAATGACGCAGATAACTTTTATGTTCTTTATCATGGTTAAAGTTAAATAAAATAGTACGTATTTAAATAGTTTCACGAGAAAAAATATTAAATCAGACTTAGATGCAAGGAAACAAGTAATGCAAGCGATATTATTTGTGTTAAAATAGTAGATAACGCAAGCGATTTTTAAAAAGAAACTTGGTGAAAACGGTATAATAATTAAATCTATATAAATAAAAATGGAGTGTTTGTATATTGAGAGAATATTTTCGTCCCAATTTCAAGTTAATTATCCGTTTTGGGTCTTTTAATACGTTTTAGTTGTTTCCGCGTTTGGCGTCTATGAGTGCCAGCACTACGCCCAAACGGCGAGATATGTTTTTTTTTTCATAAAAATTCTGTAGACTGAGAACTCAGGAATTAAGTGACTGAACTAACAGCGTTAGTCAGTCTGTCCTCCCGTTTTATATCTATTTTGTGTGTGTATGTTTGTGTAAGTATATCAAATCAAATTAATCTGTTTTCAGCGAATGTTTTATGAAACATATTCTAACTTAGCGAATACATTATTCAAATTTTCTCTACCTATATTTTTATGCACGTTTTATGCTGAAAAAAACTGAATACCCATACTTAAATCAGCCTTAATTTGACAGTGTTGGAGCTCAGTAAAAATTTAATTCTTTATTTATTTCGAACTTATTTTTTCCATGGGAAATATAATTTCCGAATATTTGGGTCAGATGATACAAATAGAATATAATATTCAGTTTTGCACATTAGAGCTTGGCAGAAAATAGTTATTCTATGTCAAATATCGTTGAAGATTTGTGTTCATTTTTTGGACTGGATGTATGTTACCGTTAAAGCTTGAAAGAGCCGTTAATGTGCACATTACCTATTCAGCTTTCTAAAGCTCGTGTCTTGATTCTTTAGATATCGAAAAATAAATAAATAACATTATGTTTCAACAATTGTCAGTATACTATTTTATTTACATCTGCTGATTATTATATGAAATTACTTATAACTTTATGGCATAAAAGGATAGCATGTTTTTCAATTAGTAGTACGTACCTAGTATTACTGAGTTGTTTGTCTGAGTAAGCGCACAAAAACGTTGCTGTTGTTCGAACAAAGATCTTATTTTCACTTTAACGAGTGCCTAGTAGTTAATCTGCACATTACCTAGATAATCTCCAAATTACCTGATTTCCGTACTTTAGCGGTAACACATGCATTTCGACCAATTTTCCTCAAAAGTCCTCGGTTTAACACACGTGGTAATAGAATTCCGTTTGATGAAAATAATAATAAAAAAAAACCCTAAACCTTTTGAATCAAGACTGGTAGATAGTTGAACTTTTTCAAAGCATTATAAAATTTTGAGAAGGGTCTGCTTTACAAAATGATCAAACTCATTAAAACTTTCATTTCTTTTCCATGTTTCAAATAAAATTACCTAGGTTTATTGAAAGCTGCACTCAATATGAAAGTAACACCAACATTCTCATTACAAACGGGTACGTGGTTTCTTTTCAAAACTGAATCTCTGAATTGAAGAAAGTGCTTTAAAATGTAGCGCGTGCTCAACAAAACAAAAATTATTTTCTGATGTTTTCGCTCGGAACTAATTTCGCATTTTAAAATTTTGTTCTATTTTTAGTGAGTTGAGGCAACAACTAGATAAAAAAGAATCTCGAATTAATACTGACAGAACAACTTTTTTCAGCCGACTTTAGTTTTTTAACTGTTTTCTGTAATTGAAATTTTATAAATAGTTCTGTAATAAATAGAAATTGCTAATCATCCCACAAAACATTTTTTAAAACTGCATGCAAGTTAGAGTAAAGCAAATTTTAAACGAAAATTTGGCGATATTGAAAGAATATTAACATTATAAATATTGATTTGTATAACTATTCATAAGAATACTTGAAATTTAACCCTCCTGGTGGTTGTCGCGACGAGGTATCTCGTCACTAGCAAAACTGACCAAATCTTGATGGACGAGATATCTCGTCAAAACAAAACTAACCAGATCTTTATCTCTTCATCATAAAATAATCAGTATCGTCTTGGTGACGAGATATCTCGTCATTAGCAAAATTGGTCAGATCTTGATGGACGAGATATCTCGTCGAAACCACTTGGAGGGTTAAATGTCTCTGCATCAAAACTCGATTTATTTTCAAAATATTCAAGCCCAAAGTAGTAGAGGGTTAAAAAGTTAAAACTAAAATGCGGTAACTTTTGGGCCACTTCGTATTGCATTCAACACATAAATGCGCAATGAATTAGCAAATGGATTCTTAGAGGAAATATATGAAGGTGAAAAGATAATATAGAATTTAGGAGAAACCTGCTTGCATCCGGCGCGATAGTGATGTAATATCGAAATATGATTCGTGCGAAATTTGCGGAACTGGAATTAAAGGAATATTTCTAAACCTACAGGAAGTGCTTCCATATTGGAAAAGTTCTTCTGAAATAACTTGATTGTCCTAATGCTTTATCAAATTTCATTGAACTGATAGTAAAATTTGAAAAGGTTGTAATAGAATGCTGTTAAGGTTTTACCTTTATAGGTTCCTTGTAGGTTCTGACCACATTGTTAATAGATATATGGTTAGATCATCAAGTTCAAAAATCTACCAGTGAATCTTGGATAGGTAATTGAATTTCGTCGCACTGGAGAAATACAACGGGTTATTGGCGACGGTCCGAGATCGGTCCCGAAAGGAAAGTTCCGAGGACACAACACTTCGTTATTTTGAAACACGGTCAGATGACGATCTTTGGTAGAATCGAGTCTCGAACTCACAACCTTCAGGTTTGCTAATCCGTGACTTTTCCAACAGGGCTACCTCAGTGCAAGTGTATCTTGGAGTCCTAAATGTGTTGGGTGTCACTAGTTTTGGGGATACCTTCAACAGTTTTGAGATAACAACATTTAACTACTCTGTTGTGTTGAACAAATCACCGGTTCCTCAAGGTTCGATAAAGAAAATCCTAAAAAGAACGCAAAGAATTAGAAAAAGAACATAAAGAATTATAAAAAGAACATAAAAGAAAACGCTGCTATTAGGCAATCCATGAAATTTCGAGTTCCAAGAATTCTTAATTTAAACTATTTACATTCTGAAACACGAAACAACAATACGGGTTGTCATCACGCAACTCTAAATTAACAAAACAAACGATATTTAGCAGTTATTCCGCGGCGTTAATAATACGATATTTAACTGCAAACGATATTTAACACACTCATTTTTAGACAAATTGAACATTTTTACAGCTACACAATTAGTAAACATGATTAAAATATTTTTAATATTAATTGCCCACAATATTAGTAAATCCTAATACAAATAATTATATGGCGACAGACAAGAAGTTAGCAAAAGAAAGTTCTCTGAAACAGTCTCACACTGGCCTCCCCATCCCCCATTTAGAGTTCCAAATAATCAGTCCTTGATTATTTTAATTGTGTTAGCCCCATGCAGCCTCTTGGTGGACTTAAGCACTCTTGGAAGTTGAAAGATTCGCACACACACTAAGTCCAAAAATTGTTTTACCGCAACATGCATCTACTATGTCAGTAAAAATGGAGTGTTTGTACAATGAACATTTTCAACCCATTTCAAGTTATATAGTATCCGTTTTGAGCCCTTCTAATGCAAATTCGGCGTTTTGCGCGTTTGGTGTTTGTCTGCTTGTATGTATGTGTGCTTTACTACACCCAAAGCGGATGAGTGTATTTTCATAAAACTTTATATAATGTGAGTAGTACTTACATTTATTTCGTGACTGTCCGTTTTGCAGTTTTACGTCTGCCTTTGTGTCTGTGTTTGTATATCACATAAAATTTATTCAATGTTTTAAGAAAATGTTAAATATTTTATTAATCGTGTTTTTCTTTAGTGAATATATTATTTGAATTTTCATTGCTTACATATTTAGACAAATTTCATGCTAAAACATCTGAGCAACAAAACTTAAATCAACCATAATTTGGTAGTTTTGGAGAAGCTGGAATGTTTATTGAGCATTGCGATTACTTGGATTATTTTACCAGAATTGCTGGAAAAGCAATTGTTTTCTTCAAACATTATTTTTAAGGAATTTTAACTCTAATATTTTATTTATTTTTAGCCTTATTTTTTCTTTGCAAAGTATAAACAATTTCCGAATGTTTGGGACACGATATTTTGCAACGAACAGAAACGAAAGGGTATATAGGTAGGTATTTTAATTAACGTCACACTGGACCAACACAACGGGCTATTGGTGACGGTCCAAAGGGAAAGATCCGAGGACAACACCCCGCAATTTTGAATCACGGTCAGATGACGAGGCAACACCTGAGCTGGCACCCAACTCTTCAAACTTCCACACCACACCAACGCGAGGATGTTTGAGGCCTCGACAGATTTAACGTACCCCCTTTGTACACGACGGTCTTTGGCTGGATTCGAACTCGCAACCCTCCGGTTGCTAATCCATTGCTTTTCCAACCGGGCTACCGCGGCCCCAAGAAACGAAAAAGAATATTGTTCGTTGGCCACGTGATACTTTCTGTTTTCTTTCGCTCGGAATTAATTTAGTATTTTTTAATTTTGTCCAATTTTTAGTTATACGTTGTGGCAACTATGCGAGATCACGAGGAAAAAGAATCACGAATTAATATATTTAAAACAACTTTTTTCCGCCAACTTTTGTTTAGTTTTATTGCGCCTGATTTCTGTTGTACATTTATTAAATACTAGCTGAATTACCCGGCGTTGCTCGGGTTGAAATGGTTAAATGTTGCTGGAAAAGTGAATTAGAATAATCACTTTCTTTCACAGAAAAATGCAATCATTTAAGTTGTACGGAAAATACGTTTTAACTTTTTCATAGCTTCTACAATATACTTCGGACGCAAATATATACATTTAATTCCTGAATATATTGCAATATGTTAAAGATTAAGACATAAATACAAACAGAAACGAAATTCCGACGAAAAAATGCAGAATTAAAAAAACGAAAGATGCGCAGTGTCGAATTTCGACTGCCTGAGTGTATTCTGAAATAGAGCAATTCGAAAAAAGACATTTGAGAAATATTGATAAAGACTATAATGACTTATGAAATTTAGTAATGCTCAAATGTCTGCAACATTTCGCTGTGGTAACTCAAATACACAAACACGGGATTCTAAATCAAATTTATAAAATAATAAAACATTAATTCTGGTTTGCCAAATCTAAAATAACAAAATTACGCTTTTATGATTGAGTTGAAGTTTCTCGTGTTCCATTACAAAATGTGAATTATGAAAAATCAAATATTTTAAATATCCTTTTTTTATCAATCAAATATTCATGTAAAAATATAAAACTCATCATAGAAATACAATAATAATAATGAACTTTAATTCAATAATGCACATTACACCTGTCAAATAAAGTAGGAAATACTTATACAATCAATTAAATGTTAAATTTAGTAATGCTCAAACATGACCGAAACATGGCTTTGCCCGGGTATTTATCCCAATCATCTTTAGACAGGAAAATGAATCAAATCAAATCAATCTATAGTGTAAAATCAAAGTAATTACATTAACAGGTTTTAAAAGTATAAGGACAGTACACACATCATGAAGTGAAATATTTTACAAATTCACTGTAATATAAATGTAACACAAAACTTGATTATACACAATATTTTTAGTTTCACCTCCAGGAGCAAGAATAACAAAATGCACATTACACCTGTCAAATAGAGTAGCAAAATTACGCTTTTATGATCAATGAGTTTTTCGTTTGTGCTTTTTGGAATAACGGTGCTTCGGTTAGAAATAAATGTAATCGGTGCAGACAAATTAAACTGAATAGATAAATTTTTTTCAAAAAGCAGAAGGTCGATTTTACAGAATTTTTCAGAAAGAAAATCACTGCTTTCAACGGAGGATTCACATGTATCTATTCCGGACATTTTAAAATAAGTTACATGCCTTACCTAAAAAGCTTATGAAACATAATTCTACAAATCATTATGTATTCAATAAATTATTTAAGGAAAGTTGGTCGAAATATACACCAACTTTCCTTGAAAATCATCCTTGAACTCCTGAAAACCTTTCCTTGTAAAAATAAATATTTTAAAATATTCTTTCTTCATCAATAAAATATCTATAATTTATTTACATCATGGGAAGAACTAAAAAGTCAGTTCAAACATAAATGTAATTTAATTTGTTTCGGAAAAAATTGTTTTTCGATCAACACTGGTAAAGCAACCATAGTTGCCTAAAGCAATCAATCTATGCTCAATGTTATTTCTATGACGATTTCGAATAGTTTTTAGCCCCTTAGGGCCAATAGAACGGGGGTTAAGAGTTAGCCTATGCTGACCGCAGTGTTTTAAAGTATAAGTGTACCAAATTTGGTGTGGATTGGTCATACGGTGTAGATTTGTATAGAAAATATACATATACATACACTTCCTATTTTATATATATAGATTTATTTTTTAATAAAGTGTGTAATTACTTTTCATCACACTCATCACCACCACAGAGTACTCGATTTAAAGTGGCATGTAAGTTAGAATAAAGCAATTTGTAAATGGCATTTTGCCGTTATTGAAAGAAGGTTACTGTTAAAAAATCAGAGCTAGGACTTGAGAAATATTAAAAATTATTTGTCATAGAGTGACAGAAAGTCAAGGTGGCTTATTTTACGAGTTGGAACTTTAAACAACTTGTTAAAAGTTTCTTGAAAACCATTATATTACTTTAAAAGAAATCTGTCAAATCGATTTACCATTTAAAAAAAAATGGTAGTAGGTTACCTTTGCTTTGTATGGGCACTGAAGACATTTAATTTTAAAACTAGTTCTTTTATTATTGAACGTGCCACAAAATGGAATTTTCAAGAAAAAATGTATTGGCTTTAAAAACAAACGTAGTGACGAACACCTTATCAAATTAATTTTTCACCCTTCCCTTAAAGATGGCGAAATTCGAAAATGTCACATGCCTGGTGCAAGAGGTCTAAAAGTATTTGCGGATAAGCTATGATTGCGAGAGTATTCATTCGGTTATTTTACGATTTGAGTTGTGCAATTTTACAGGAAACAGACTTAAGTAGGGGCATTACTAATCCCCTAAAAAAGCGGTTTGTTTTGCATGTTATTCGAATTGCGTTCAAAGTAAGTTGTAAAAATTCACTCACACTTAAATGATTTTGCATTTTTCTATGAAAACGAAAAGTGATTATTCTTGTTTTTCTATCTATAGCTAACAAATTCAACCCAAGTAACATGTCGAATCTTATTCGCTAATTCGATCCTTTCAAATACGTATTTGTGAATAAAGATTAAAATGAATGCGTATAACTCAATGGCGTATAGCGTTTTTTCTCCAAGTGAGTAGCCTCGTCATCTGACCTTGGTTCAAAATTACGTGGTGTTGTCCTCGAATCTTTCCGTTGGAGGATTGATCCCGGACCATCGCCAATAGTCAGTTGTATTGCTTTAGTACGAGGTTAATTAAAAATACCTACCATACCTATCAAGTAAGTAGCAATGGTGGAGTACGAGATGTGTTTGAAAGTTCCATTTGGATGTGGGTCCTTCGATTCCTCCCTGAGGGTATTTGTTTCTTTTGTGTCGGTAAATCTTTGAGTGTGTATGTTTATTACTTGACGTTGCATGTCTTGTGTTTGGCGCAGGATGGCCAAATATGACCCTTGCGCCATAAAACCCAACCATTTGGATGGCTTATCCATTCAAGGTCCTTTCTCTAATTGCTAGTATATTAATTGCATTCAAACTCAAACGAAATGCATTAATCTGAATCTAATTACCGATCTTATGATCCGAACAATCGCCCTAGTGGTCAGGGTGCTATCATCTGGATCAAAACGTTCCGTGTTCGAATTCGGGGTAAAGCATGGATGGGTGTTTGTCTGGAATGAATATGTGGCCGTTTCATAAACGGGTTAGTTAGTTGTAGTTGAATTTACGTCGCTTAAGTGCAACACAACGGGCTATTTCCTATTAACTGGTTGAGCCTAGAATATGAGGTATGCATGTGAGGTGTAATATGAATCCACTCCACATGGTGCACCAGGGGTAATGCAAAGTGGTTCACAGTGTGCAACCTTACTAATGTTTAATTGGTCTGAAAAAATAAATAAAAGTATGAAAATCTGAATCTTCAATTGAAGTGAAAGATTTGCCTGTTTATATATTCCCATTCGTCAATTGACTTTACATTACATTTAGCTTTTGAACGAAGTTTACGTACCAAGCAGAATAAACATTGAACATGTGATCACGAAAGTGGAAAGCAATATGAAATGTTTTACAATCAGATAAATCTCACACAATTCGAGAAGCAATCTCCTGCTCTGCGTGGCCGCGATGGACAATCCTGCAAAACTAGTTTAAGGTCTGAAGGGAATTTCAGTTCTAAAACTGATATAGCGATGTCCTCAGGTTCCTCAACCCGGTTCACTGCGGAATATAAAAACGAATTCTTCAAAAAATAAACGAAATGACCACCGAGCGAAAATTTCCACTTCGAAATATGTTGCAGGACAAACTGCCAAGGAAGGCCGGAACCCGTGTCCTGATTTTGATCGGGTTTTAAAGGTAATGGAAAGATGCCGCTCAAGAGTAGCTTGTGCAAAAGGGTTTAGGTCACTACGCCTCAGCCTTTGAGATAAAATTGAGGTCTAAGGTCACCGTTTCGGATCGGTAGGACTGTCTAGAAAGTGATTTTTATTTTGCTTGTGAGCGTGTAGGTGCACCGACTGCCTACAGAAAAAGTCGATATTGAGTTCAAGACTACTTTGGGCTTGAATGTTTTGAAAATAAATCAAGATTTGATGCAGAAATATTGAACCCTCAAAGTGGTTTCGACGAGTTTCTAATCCATCAAGATCTGACCAATTTTGGTACAGACGATATAGTCATCAAGATGTTGCTGAGTTTTTGATGATGACGAGATCAAGGTATGGTCAGTTCTCTTCTAATGACGAGATACCTCGTCCATCAAGATATGGTCAGTTTTACTAGTGATTAGATACCTTGTCGAGATACCATTCCTCGGATCTTTCCCTTCGGGTGTTGATCCCTGACCTTCGCCAATAGCCCGTTGTGTTGCTCCAGTGTGACGTTAATTAAAATACCTACCTTTTCACTATTTTATTCTCACTCCTCTCCTGTAACATACCGTGGGTGTTTTTGTCTCTTATGTGTCAGAAAATCTTCTTGTGTGTATGTCCATTACTTGACGTTGTCTGTCTTGCGTTTGGCGCAGCTTGACCAAATATGGTCCTTGCGCCATTTAAACCCAACCAACCGTTTTCACTCAAGTCATTCATTGCCTGACGCTTGTAAGTTACGCAGCAATTATAACTTTCCCTCATTTCAATAATAGAAATGAAAGGTAGTGTCACTCTGTAGGAGTTGATTAAGGCTTGGAAGCTTACTATAAGGCTTGCTTTTTGGTTTTGAAAGGTACCAAGGCCCATAAATAATATATGCTTCTCTGAAATTCCACTCTTCTGTATATGTTGCTTCAAAACTTCCGGTTTAAACTTAGCGGGTAGGCAGAGAACACGAAACTAATCTGCATTAGCTTAAGGGAAAATGTTCGTAAACGTCTCCTGGGTATTCAAATTAGCATTGTTCGATAGTGTGGCTGGGTCGACTCTGTCAGACGTGCATTACAGTTGGTGGTCGCAACCTTGAGGGCCTAATGTGAAACTGTAAGAGTACAACTTGCAAAAACTTTTACGTACTTGCTGTCTTTCATTTCTACATTTTAGTGAACCCCTCTAGCCCAAAGTTTCCTAAACATTTTTGGCTCAACGACCCCTTTTCGAAGACAATTTTCGCCTCCTCTCTACTAGGAAAAATTACCTCAACAAAAATATATCGCACATGTAGCTGTGTCTTTAATTTTTGAATTTCACCAAAATACTTATGTATCTTTGTGTGTAATTTTTAGCATTTCAGAATGCTAGCTTGGAAGTGAGCTTACGGTTAACTTGGAACTAAAATGATAAAGTTATTGAAACTGAATTACAAAAACTAAATTGCACATTAAACACTCTATATTGCTTTCTATTATTAGTAATTAATATCAATCAAATCAGTAAAATTAAAAATAATCACTAATAAGGATATACCTGGTGTTGTGTTACCAATTTGGCTATATTAGGCTTTAGTTTCATTAACAGCATTCTTAAATCTACACGGTCAACTATTTGCACTTGGTTCTTTTTAGGTAAAAGACCAACTGCAATATATATCCACACTCAAATAAACAGGATGACGGAAATGCAATAAAAAATTTTAGTTGGGAGCACGGCTAATAAGTGGTTGAAAAGCAAGAAAACGTTTTTAGGGTTTGTTGTCGAAGGTGTAGGTATTCTACTTCAATTTTCTATGTTTCAATTGGACCTTAACATCAATGACTTTAAATGTCATCTACTGAGAGCTCAATCAATTCCATTAGGTGCTTTGGTGACATCAACTAGTTGAGAATGGAATATTAATTTGAGTGTGATGTCATGACTCTTAAAGTCAGTGAACCTTTCATTGTGTTCGCCAATTAATAGGTCTATAACAGCTGCGCATTCTTCATATGATTTGCATATATCATCCTGCTTATCAATGACCTTTGTTCACTGGGATATCATCCGAAATTTTCATTGTAAAGATTTGTTTTGGAGAAAGGTAGTTTTTTTAAATGCTCGGATTTTTTGCCTTATATAACATTTATAGACTTAGTTTTACCTTAAAAAGAAATGACCAAGTCATTTTGATTTATCATGATATCTCCCTAAAATGCAGCGTTCCGACAGAAATCTACTTTCAATTATTTATATTGATGATTCTGTTCTTCATCAAATTTAATTACTTGTTCTCATAGATATAAAATTTAGGATAACACTTGTCCCTACAACAACCAAAGTACTTTAGAATGATACGGCTAATCCACTCTGTATACTTCATTCTTCAACTTTTACATGTTGCGAAAATAATGATGCCATGTTGCATTTGCCGGAATATAGTTAACAATACTTATAACTTGTTGGCAAAGTTTCACTTAAAACAGTGGCTTTAGAGATTTTGTTGATGCAATGTACAATGAATAGAAATGAGAACATATGAATCTATTAATACTTTTTTGTTCAATAAACCCTTCATGTTCTCTTGCCATGGAAGTTGCATCATCTGTACTCACACTCACTAAACTTACCAAATGCAGTCCAATTTCATGACATTTATCTTGAAAGTTGTTGAAGATATCTTTTCTGTTCCCAAGAGTACCCAAAGCATCTTTGTAGAGAAGAAAATCTTGCGTTATTGCCCGAATGAAGTATAAAACCTACGCCCCTGTGTCATAGTGCCATTATATCCAGGTTAGTTGACGTTTTATGGCGCAAGGGCCATATTTGGCCATGCTGTGCCAGACACTACGCATACAATATCAAGTAACAGACACACACAATGAAAGGTTAACTGACACAGAAAAGAGAAATACACCCAGGGAGGAATGCACCTGACAGGAATCGAACCTACGCCGCCTACAACGCGAATCATTATTTCCAGGTCTTACTTGAAAGAATTCTTTGCCTTTTCATTTTCATCTTATTTTCTGCAATACAATCTTTCGCACTTCTCCCACTGGTCCGTATTAGCGTTTTATGCAGATGGTATTTTTGGTATTTTCAATTAACGTCACACTGGAGCAACACAACGGGCCACTGGTGACGGTCCGGGATCAATCCCAGAGGGAAAGATCCGAGGACAGCACCACGTAATTTTGAACCACGGTCAGATGACGAGGCAACACCTGAGCTGGCACCCCACTCTCCAAACTTCCACACCACGCCAACGTGAGGACATTTGAGGCCACGACAGATTTAACGTGCACCAGCCCCCTTTGTACACGACGGTGTTTGGCTGGATTCGAACTCGCAACCCTTCGGTTGCTAGTCCGTTACTCTTCCAACCGGGCCACCGTGGCCCTTTATGCAGATGAGCATTGAATTTATTTAATGTTGATATTGCAGTCCGGAGGGTTGCTAATTCGAATCCAACCAAAGACAGTCGTGTACAAAGGGGGCTGGTGCACGTTAAATCCACCGCAGCCTCAAATGTCTTCACGTTGGCGGGATGTGGAAGTTTGGAGAGTGGGGTGCCAGCTCAGGTGTTGCCTCGCCATCTGACCGCGGTCCAAAATTACGTGGTCTTGTCCTCGGATCTTTCTCTTGGGGATTGATCCCGGACCGTCGCCAATAGCCCTTTGTGTTGCTCCCAGTGCGATGTTAAGTAAAAGTATCTACCTACCTATTTGAATAGAAGGTAGTTTTATCGCGTACATCTATGCTACTGCTGTAGGAATGCCAACAATTTAGCAGTCTATTCAATGATATTTAAATGCATTTTCTCAAAGAATAGTTAAGTAGTAGAACCTCGACATAATTTAGAATGCCCTTTTTGAAAACAGTAGCTGTAGTTAAAGTGGTAAATAGATAACTGTATCTAAGAAATGGCGGCAATAATTGCGATAGCTAAGAGATAAAGTATTCAATTTATCAGACCATTCAGATATTTAAATGCATACATTTTTTTCAGAGAATAGTTAAGTCGCAGTAAATCGACATAATTTCTAATGCCCTTTTAGAAAACAGCAGCTGTAAATGATGTAAAGCGATAATTATACATAAGAAAAGGTGGTAAAAACTGTAATAGCTAAGAAACAAACTATCCAGTTTAGAAGATCATACAAAGATATTTTAACACATTTTCACAGAGTCGTAATACCTCCACATAATATCCATTTCCATTTTAGGAAACAGTAGCCTGTATATAAAAAGGTAAATCGATAATTTTATTAAAAAAAGTAGCGACAATAATAGTAATAACTAAGAGATAAACTTCAATTTAGCAGCCCATTTCCAAATATATTTATAAACATTATCACAAAGAATAGGTAAGTCGTGGTATTTTTACTCATATTACAAAGATTTTTTTGTCTCACGGACCTTTTATATCTTATCAAGATTTCATATAAGAAAAACATAATCGGGCTCTTGCGGTATAACTGGTGACGCGGAACACTATTTAAGTGTAAATTAACAGAACATCCTCATTTAACAGAACCTACAGATAGTTTAAAACAGAAGTCTGTAACTCAATTTCTATCTCTAGACTGATGAACTGTATAAAAATTGCCAAATATTTAACAGGAAACATTGTATAATTCCAACGGTTATGTATATATGTATATCAAGCCCGAAAGGGCCCAAGCTTGGAACCAATGCAGTTGTATAATTTTCAGTTAAGAATTCAAGTATTCGCATTTCAAAGAACTATTTATTAACGATGATGAGATGAAATATATAACAGATGGAATATTTACGAAATTGGTAACCAACATTGTCTGCCTCTACTACATGCGAAAATTCCGGTGCTCTTAAGTTAGAATTCATTATTTTCCCGCTCTGCTTTGAGCGTTTTCACGTGACCAGAACGCACGGAACTCCAGCCAATTAGAACATAGTGACCAGAACGCATGGAGCTCCAACCAATTAGAAGACCGCTCTCAGAATGCGAAAACGATTGAGTGATCTGAGAAGAATGGAGAAAGTTTTAGTTTCTCTTGGCCTTACATGTATATGCAGTGGTACCTTGAGATATGAGTTTAATTCATTCCATGACCGAGCTCATAACTCAAAATGCTCGTATCTCAAATCAATTTTCCCCATTCAAATTAATTGAAATGAGATTAATTTGTACCAGCCCCCAAAAACCACTCCATTTTTTATAATAATGTATAATGAAAAATATTGTAGCTGGATTTATAGCCTTTATCCAGTCCTGCTTCAGAATAGTACATATCGTAGAAGTAGTGTGATCGTATTGCATTGCCAAGTCTACTACTCTTACGCCTTGCTCATGTTTATCTATTATCTCACTCTTTAATTCCATGGATATAACCTTTTTCCTTTTCTCACCACTGTTCTTTACACTCACCTTCTCTGAACTCATGGTTATACGAAAAATAATAATCTAAATAACTGTACATACACCCCGTTTTTCTGTTTTCAGAATTAACGCATCTGGTGGGAGAAAAGAAAAATAAGAAAGGGACCGGTGATAGTTGACAATAAATGTCAAACCAAATTAAGAAATTGTTTGATTTTTGTGACAGACGTTAACTCTCATCAGGTGAGTTAAACATGTGAACTGAACAACGCGCAAGACGGGAATCTGAGCGGAGTGGTGGTTGTGACGTCACCGAAACAAGCTCATATCTGAAATTCTGTCTCGTAACTCAAGGCAAAAAATCGACCTAAGAGACGGCTCGTATCTCAAAAAACTCCTATGTTGGGGCACTCGTATCTCAAAGTACCGCCGTATATGTATATGGTGTATATATGGATATGTTTATGCATGTTTCATTGTTGTGCTTACTTTTCTCATTGTCTGATTTCTATGCTCACTTTGTAAATTTTATAATCACAAGTCTAAGCAGTTAAGTTGTCGTATGAGAGCAGCGTCTATGTAACATTATTTTTGTTCATTATTTGCATTTGTTCTGTACGAATCGTGTATTTTATTTGTCCAATTGGGCTAAGGACCCTGAGGAAATTTTGTTCTCCCGACCGCTTCTCGTGCAGACTTAAACCCTCTGGGTAGGAAGGGCGGTTGGGGTCTTAAAAAAAGTCGTAGTACCTCAACATAATTTAGAATGCCCTTTTCAGAAATCAGTAGCTGTAGATGAGGTGGTAAATAGATAATTCTTCATGAAAAAAATGGTGGCAGTAATTATAATAGATAAGAGATAACTATCTGCACGTTAAGCTACCAAAACACAATGTTATCTGGAAACCGTCATGTACGTCATTTAATTCTATGGCGACGTACCCATACAACGGTATTCCCCGAAACGACATTTCTCACATCTTTTATGGCACTGATTGTTTCAGATTTGGTTTGTGGTTTTACGATCCACTTCTACTTTTTGTGACACTATGGCTAATTAGACCAATTAAGATCAATCAAGCTGAATTTTTCGGCCCCTTACCGGGGCATTCAGAATCACTAAAATCGATTTTGCTTTAATTTTAGCTTTAAAAATTAATTGATATAAAGCTCTGTGTGTAAGTATAAAACTGAATTTTTAAATTATAACTTTTGAGAGTTATTCCCATTCAATAACAAAACATATTTGATAAGAATAGTAAGTCTACTACAAAAGCGTATTTCCCTCCGATTGAGATTTTGACATTTTTCTGTTTTCGAAATGCTCTATGCGAATTAGGTTTTTCTCGATTTCTTAGTAATGGGTTGTTTAGATCTAAGCTCATATGAGAAATTGAGAACTAGACGGGAATGAAGAAAATTGTGACGAGTCATCCAGGCGATGACTTATCGGGGTTTTACTGCATCATGTAAATGTCAGCTCAGCTCTATTTTATCCTTCAGTCGTTCCAGTTTCACCTGCACCATCCAAGACCCATCAAAATTTGCCACTATATTATTAGCAAGAAGGGTGCCGCAGCAATAATTTCTTAGTCGTACTCCTAGAAATTGTTTATTGAATTTTACAATTTGACTTGTGTGATTGAACTGCAAGCACTCAATTTTTTCTTTCAAGATTCAAGGTAGGTATTTTAATTAACGTCACACTGGAGCAACACAACGGGCTATTGGTGACGGTCCGGGATCAATCCCAAAGGGAAAGATCGAGGACAACACCGTGTAGTTTTGAACCACGGTCAGATGACGAGGCAATGCCTGAGCTGGCACCCCACTCTCCAAACTTCCACACCACGCCAACGTGAGGACATTTGAGGCCACGACGGATTTAACGTGGGCTAGCCCCCCTTTGTACACGACGGTCTTTGGTTGGATTCGAATTAGAACTTCAGCTAGTCTGAGCGGAGGGGCTGCGCCCCAAATAAAAAGAACAAAGAGCTTTAGAGACCTTTTCTGTAAGGGCATCGGTAGCCCGGTTAGAAGAGTAAGGGACTACCAACCAGAGGGTTGCGAGTTCGAATCCAACCAAAGACCGTCGTGCACAAAGGGGGCTGGTGCGCGTTAAATCTGGCATGGCCTCAAATGTTCTCACGTTGGCGTGGGATGCCAGCTCAGGTCTGTTCTCGTCAGCTGACCGCGGTTCAAAATAACGTGGTATTGTCGTCGGATCTTTCTCTTCGACTGGTTGATCCCGGATCGACGCTAATAGCCCGTTGCGTTACTCCAGTGCGACGTTAATTAAATACCTACTTTTCCTGTAAAGCTAAATATAGGTGGCGGTAGTGTTTCTGCGGCTATACGTGTTTCCTGTTCGGATTCCGAACGTGACGTCACCTTGCTTGCTTTTCGTATGCAATTTCAGCCTATTAAAATTCTAAAGAATAAATTCCGAATTTCTATATGATAGTTGATTGGTCAACACCAAATAGATTAAACGTCACCAAAATGACAATAAATTAAGGTAACCCCGATATGTATCCTGCTAGAGCATACGGGAATGGTAATTGCAATTAATTAAAGTCGCACTGGAGCAACAACGGGCTATTGGCCGTTGTTTTGCGGGATCAAACGCGAAGGGAAAGATCCGAGGACAACGCCACGTAATTTCGAACCAGGGTCGGATGACGAGGTCACACCTGAGCTGGCATCCCACTCTCCAAACTTCCACACCACGCCAACGTGATGACATTGGAGACCACGACAGATTTAACGCGCACCAACTCCCCTTGTACAAGACGGTCTTTGGTTGAATTCGAATTCGCAATCCTCCGGTTGCTAATTCTTGATATTGTATGTCTTGTGTCCGGCCCAGCATGGCCATATATGGCCCTTGCACCATAAAATCCCCAAAACAACCAACTAACCTGTTGCTAATTCTTGATATTGTATGTCTTGTGTCCGGCGCAGCATGGCCAAATATGGCCCTTGCACCATAAAACCCCCAAAACAACCAACTAACCTGTTGCTAATTCTTGATATTGTATGTCTTGTGTCCGGCGCAGCATGGCCAAATATGGCCCTTGCACCATAAAACCCCCAAAACAACCAACTAACCTGTTGCTAATTCTTGATATTGTATGTCTTGTGTCCGGCGCAGCATGGCCAAATATGGCCCTTGCACCATAAAACCCCCTTCAAATGTCCTCACGTTGGCGTGGTGTGGAAGTTTGGAGAGTGGGGTGCCAGCTCAGGTGTTGCCTCGTCATCTGACCGTGGTTCAAAATTACGTGGTGTTGTCCTCGGATCTTTCCCTTTGGGATTGATCCCGGACCGTCACCAATAGCCCATTGTGTTGCTCCAGTGTGACGTTAATTGAAATACCCCCCCTCCCATAAAACCCCCAAAACAACCAACTAACCTGTTGCTAATTCTTGATATTGTATGTCTTGTGTCCGGCGCAGCATGGCCATATATGGCCCTTGCACCATAAAACCCCCAAAACAACCAACTAACCTGTTGCTAATTCTTGATATTGTATGTCTTGTGTCCGGCGTAGCATGGCCAAATATGGCCCTTGCACCATAAAACCCCCAAAACAACCAACCAACCTGTTGCTAATTCTTGATATGTCTTGTGTCCGGCGCAGCATGGCCAAATATGGCCCTTGCGCCATAAAAACCCCAAAACAACCAACCAACCGGTTGCTAATTCGTTACTCTTCCAACCGGTGCTAAAGCATACTGACAGCAGAAGTAAAATCTTCGCAACCGTCTGGTTTGCACTGAAAATCCCTCTTAAACGTATTCAACTTGTGCGTACTCCGTATATTACACGGAGGAACTTTTCGAATTACTCAAGGATCAAAACAGAAATCTTGTTACAGTGGACTCCCTCTTAACCGGCCACTTCGGGACCGGACCCAGACCGGATAACGATTTGTCCGGTTAAACCGTCGTTCCCTTAATAGCATTAAAATACACTCCCGAAATCGTTTTTATTAGAATAAAACTAAGTATATAGCCTACTTTATTGTAATATGATATGTACAATTAAGAAAACTTAACCTGGAAGAACTTCTTTTGTTGGAAAAAACTAAACACATGTTACTGTATTTACAGTACATAATTGGTCAGTGGCGGCTGGTTAAAGCGGAGGCCGGTTAAGAGGGAGTCCACTGTAGTGCGTTTCTCCGTGGAAGTCATTCTGAACTCTAGGTACCGTTGGAAGACAGAATTAGTTCAACGTAACTTGTTTTGCGATTGTTATGAAATGTACTTCGTTGAAGCCATTTAAAGTGACGCGCTTGAATGAGTAGAGCAGAAAGCGAACGAAGAAAAAGCGTTCGCGATTAGTTTATTGGGATTAGGTTGGTTTGACTCTCGAAGGTTATACTTTGTTACACGATGACTAATAGAACGAGGGACACCCTACCGTTTAGGGTGGATTCAGTTTTACCAGGGCCATCCATGCTATACCAGGCAAAGGATTCGAATCTAGAAGCTATTGAAATGAAGGTCAGAATACAAACTACTAGGGAATAAAATTAAAAGGAACCGTGTTAGTAAGCCCAGTTGTAAGAGTCACGGATTACGAGTACGATACTCGATTCAACGAAAGCCCGCGGGCACTGGTGCACGTTAAATCTGTCGTGGCCTCAAATAAGCCTCATGTTGGTGTCGTGTGGAGTGTGGTGCTACCTCAGGTGTTAACCTCGTTCTCTGACCTTGGCTCAAAATTACGAGGTATTGTTTTCGAATATTTCCCTTCGGAATTGGTCATGGAACGTCGCGAATAGCCCGTTGTGTTTGTTGCTCCAGTGTGACGTAAATTCGACTACCTAATCATGTTTGGGAGAAAGGGAAAAATTTGTTTTGTTTTTACACTAATACAATCCGATGTTTATAAGAATAAAAGACTAACAGCGTGAATAATTTTTAAACAAACATCGCGTAGGCTTACAAGTGAAACATTGTCAAAAGAGCAGTTCTGAGAAAACGAAGGAGAAAATTGCAATTTCCAAACAATGCGAAAATTTAATTTTATCATTTTAACAATTATTTATTACACATGTTGTATTTACTCAATTCTTCAATTATTTCAATTTTCAATAAATCAATTCAATTTTCAAACAATGCGAAAATCTTAATTTTATCATTTTAACAATTATTTATTACACACTAGCTGAATTACCCGGCGTTGCTCGGGTTGAAATGGTTAAATGTTGCTTGAAAAGTGAATTAGAATAATCACTTTTCTTTCACAGAAAAATGCAATCATTTAAGTTGTACGGAGTTAACTTTTTCATAGCTTCTACAATATACTTCGGACGCAAATATATACATTTAATTCCTGAATATATTGCAATATGTAAAAGATTAAGACATAAATACAAACAGAAACGAAATTCCGACGAAAAAATGCGCTCTACAAAGTTTTATAAAAAAAGTAAACATTTATTCTGGTGCTGCCAGATACCCAGTAGCAAAATTACGCTTTTATGATCAATGAGTTTTTCGTTTGTGCTTTTCGGAATAACGGTGCTTGGGTTAGAAATAAATGTAATCGGTGCAGACAAATTAAACTGAATAGATAAAAATTTTTCAAAAAGCAGAAGGTCGATTTTACAGAATTTTTAACAAAGAAAATCACTGCTTTCAACGGAGGATTCACATGTATCTATCCCGGACATTTTAAAATAAGTTACACGCCTTACATAAAAAGCTTATGAAACAGAATTCTACAAATCATTACGTATTCAATAAATTATATAAGGAAAGTTGGTCGAAATATACAGCAACTTTCCTTGAAAATCATCCTTAAACTTCGGAAAACCTTTCCTTGAATTTCTTGCCAAAAATAAATATTTTAAAATATTCTTTCTTCATCACTAAAATATCTATAATTTATTTACATCATGGGAAGAACTAAAAAGTCAGTTCAAACGTAAATATTGTAATTTAATTTGTTTCGGAAAAAATTGTTTTTCGATCAACACTGGTAATGCGGCCTAGCATAAATCATTCAATGCTCAATGTTATTTCTATGGCGATTTCGAATAGTTTGTAGCCCCCTAGGGCCAATAGAACGGGGGTTCAGAGTTAGCCTATGCTGACCGCAGCGTTCTAAAGTATAAGTGTACCAAATTTGATGTGGATTGGACCAACGGTGTAGATTTGTATAGAAAATATACATATATACACACACATCCTATTTTATATATATAGATGTTGTATTTACTCAATTCTTCAATTATTTCAATTTATCAATTCAATTTTCAAACAATGCGAAAATCTTAATTTTATCATTTTAATAATTATTTATTACACATGTTGTATTTACTCAATTCTTCAGTTATTCAGGTAGGTTGGTAGGTATTTTAATCAACGTTGCATTGGAGCAACACAACGGGCTATTGGCGACGGTCCGGGTTCAAACCCGAAGCATCAATTATTCAGAAAAGAGTTCTTTCGTTATGATTGCACTTCATTTGTTTGTGTGTTTCTTAAGTGTATTTTCTAAGAGTCCTCAAGGACCTTCATGCAAAGAAACAATTACTGAGTGGACCTCATCTAAAAATCACTACTCTTTAGTATAATAAAACTAGAAGTCATTTAAGTTTTGATGTAGTCTTTCACTTGCAAGTCGACGATGTGTAATTACCTCTACAGAAATAATGTATTATCTAAGAGCTGTTCATCCGAAGCAGTTTCCCAAAGTGGGAGCTTAGGGAATTTTGGGGGCAGTTCTGAAATAGGTGGTATTGAGGAGCAGGAGTGGGCAATAAGATGCTAAAAAATTTTAAGCCTAAAAATGTTTCAAGCAAACACTTATCCACTTCACCATACGTTTCTATGGTTTATCACCATGTCCCCTTCGATTAGTAAACTTCTGAATTGTGAAACCATTGCTGTTTCATTACTTTGAAACTCCGTTAAAAACATTGCTTTAACAAAAAATGTTTTACAATTTAATACATACCAAAATTGATTCGCAATATTTAATTTCTTGTATTGATTTTAACTTTCAAAGGTTTATCACCAGAAACTAAATTATTTTTGTAAAGCTTTTGAAGAAGCTTTATGCTACAAAAAGATTTTTTAAACAGTATAATTCTCAGCGGTTAATATATTTTTTAATGATTTCAATTCAATAAGTAATCTGCTTCAATGAAGTGTTTTGTATCTAACTGCACTTGTGTATTTTGTTCTCTTATTTTTTGGAGCATATATTTTTTGTTCGCTGTATAATCGGATATTTTTCTGTGGAGAAACAACAATTAAACAAATACAATATAAATCAGACTTCAAGAGTTTCACACATACAAAACTAAAAACCCGTTAAACCTCGTATTGAATCATACATAATACGCAAAAAATAGAATAGCTTGTCCGTTACATTAGATCGTTACGATCTATTAGTTCCGTCTGGTCTGTGTGTGAATAATCGAACGCATTAGCAGTGTCAGCTGGATTCGGATCAGTGTTTCGAGCAGGAAAATCAAATATCAGAAAACCCAAAAAGTCAGCGATTTTGCCAGTTTTAAAAAAATTCCAAATTTGTATTGGTTTATCCACTATTCAAGAGGCCTTAAACTTTTAAGTATTACATATTCATTCAGTCGGAAATTCTTTTCATCCTCGTGAACATTTCGTTTTTAAATTTTTGATGTGAATAAATGGGAACAGTATTGGGGACATGCACTGAATGTCTAGCATTACAAAAAAACGTTACAACTGTTTTGTCTTATGATTCCAGAACTAGAAAAAACATCCAGAAGATAAATATAGCGTCGTGTAGACAAAGAATGTTCGTATCTGACATGACCTTCAGACCGAGTGCGCATGCGTACTGAGTGCTGGGAGGGGTCCTCAATATGTTGAAATTCTACGGTGCTGGGAGAGCTTTTGGCTGTGTAACTTTGGATTGCGTAGAGTAAGGACTACGTAAGTGGTGTTATTCGAAACCTACCGAGCTACTCTACAGTCACAGGCTTTTAATCAAGAAAATTAGACTACAATATTAATATCAAACTGCCCTTTAATCGTTCAAACTGCAAATTAATTGTTGAATATTAACACTAAACAATCGTTCTAATTTTCTATATCTGCTTTATACATTCCACAATCCAACATTAAGCCCGAGTATTCACGTCTAAACTATGGTTTGTGTTCTCGACACAACCTACCAATTAATTTTATTATGAAGCAAATGTTTCTGCGACATCGCTGTTGCCACAGGAGCCCTGGATTAATAAACTTCTGGATATATCCCGTTGTGTTGCTCCTGTGCGACGTTAATTAAAAATACCTTTCTATACTGTCTGAATTGCGAAATCATTTCGGTTTCATTACTTTGAAGATCCGAAGAAACATTTCTAAACATTTTTTAACAACCTAAAATAAAAATGAAGTGTTTGATATTTTCGACCCATTTCAAGTTTTCTATCCGTTTTGGGTCCTTTTTCTGATGCAAAATCTGTTTCTTGGATGTTTGGCGTCTGTTTGTATGTGTGTCCATACTACGTCCAAACGGTTGAATATATTTTCATGGAATTTTGCATGCTTTGAGTACTTACATTCATTTGGGTGACTGAACTTGGTTACGTTAGTCTGCCTGTCCATCTTCCCATTTTATGTCTGATTTTGTGTTTATGTGTTTGTATAAGTACACATAAGTTTTATTCCATATATTTTTAATACATTGTTTGCTATTTTATACATCATATATTAGTTTAGTGAATACAGTATTCGAATTTTCTTTGCATACATAGTTAGATAAGTTACATGCTAAAACATCTGAGTAACTGTACTTGAATCAACTATAATTTGGTAGTTTTGGAGAAGCTGGAATGCATATTGAGCATTGCGATTACTTGGATTGTTTTACCAGGACTGGTGAAAAAGGAATTATTTTCCCCAAAACTATGGTATTTTATTTCGATATTTATTTTTTCTTTACGAAATATAAACGATTTCTGAATATTTGGGACAGACGATATTTTGTAACGAACGGAAACTAGTGTTCGTTGACTATGTGCAGTGATATTTTGTTTTTTCTCTCAGCATTAATTTCGTTTTTAAAAATTTTGTTCGATGTCTAGTTGTAAGTTGGGCAACTGTGCGAGATCAAGAGTGCTAGATCAAAACGAATCACGAATTCAATACCTTAAAAAATTTGCTTTCCGCCAACTTTGCTTTAGATTTATTTCATTGTTTTCTGTTGTATATATGTATATTAGATATTTTTTTTAATAAGTTGTAATTTTTTTCATCACACGCAAAAACATCACAAAGTATTCGACTTAAAACCATCCCCATGTAAGTTACAATAAAACAAATTTAAAGAGGAATTTTGCCGTTATTGAAAGAATGTTAAATATCCGAACTAGGACTTTTGAAATATTATAAATTCTTTGTCATAGCGACAGATGGCCATGGTGGCTTATTTTATGAATTGAAGTTATATTTAAGCAACTTATATAGGGAAAGTTTGTTTTATACAATGATTTTCTTTAGAAGAAACGTTGTCAAATTGATTAACCATTTGAAAAAATAGTAGTAGGTTACCTTTGCTTCATCACTACTGAAGACATTAAATCTTAAAACGAGTTCCTATAGTATTGCAAATGCCACGAAAGGGAATTTTCAAGAAAAAACGTATTCGCTTCTGAAACAAACTTAGTGATAAATATCTTGTAAAATTAATTAGTCATCTTTCCCTTAATGGCAGCAAAATTCGAAGAGTGCCACAAACAAAAAAAATATTGGCGGGTAAATTAAGTGAGTATATCCTCAGTAGATTCGCCATTTTTACGAATTGAGTTGAGAAATTTTGCAGGAATAGAACTTAAAGGGAATTCCTAATCCTCCCTCAAAATCGTCTTTTGTAGCAGTTACCTTAGTGTCTCACCTTTCGCCAATTTGTACTTTAACAGGGGTGCGATATATATAAAATGTATTACGTGGATGGATTTGCATGTATAGAATCTGTGTCCAAAGTAGGTTGTAAAAATTATAAAAATGGCGAAAAGGTGTTAAAAAATTATTTGACTCACACTTAAATGATTTGTCATTTTTCTACGGAAGAGGAAAGTGATTATTTTCTGGTCACTTTCAATATATAGTTAACCAATTCAACCGGAGTGAGGTCGGGCAATTTTGCTAGTTCTAAATAAAATCGATTCGCCCCTTTCAGTTTCTTGAACTGATTTCAACGTCCCAAGGTATATCATCACCGGATACTGTAAATTATGTTTATTAAACCTGTTCTGTCTAGCTCAGGAAAACACACAAATACTCGTGGACTGTATCACAGCACAATTTATTATATATCTCAGTAAAAGACCATTACCATTAGTTACTGCGGTCACATTCACCACATTACACGTCTCTCCAGATCGGGTCTTACGTACCACACTGAGAACAAACTCTCACCTTTTTTTCAAAAGGTGGCGCTGCTGTAACAGCGCTTGTTGTTGGTACGGAACAAAACCTTTAAAAAGAGTGCGTGCAACAAATAGATATTTTATACTTCCTCGGAAATTCATATATTTTTTACTGAATTCAATTCAATAAGAGGGCCGCGGTAGCCCGGTTGGAAGAGTAGCGGATTAGCAACCGGAGGGTTGCAAGTTCGAATACAACCAAAGACCGTCTTGTACAAGGGGAGCTGGTGCATGTTAAATCTGTCGTGGCCTCAAGTGTCCTCACGTTGGCGTGGAAATTTGGAGAGATGGGTGCCAGCTAAGATGTATGACTCGTCATCTGACCATGGTTCAAAATTACGTGGTGGTCTTTCCCTTGGAGATTGTTCACGGACAGTCGCCAATAGCCCGTCGTGTTCCTCCAGTGCGACGTTAATTAAAAATACTTACCTACCTTAATTCAATAAGCAATCTGCTTCAATGAAGTATTTTGTTTTTAAATCTCTTATCTAACTGTATTTGTGTAGGCTTTGCTTTTCTTGAATTTTTCAGCTCATATTTCTTGCTCTCTGGAATTGGATACTTTCCTGTAGCGAAACAATAAAATAAAATAAAAATAATGGTTTATCCACAAAATTTAAGAGTGGTCACGTTGCCTTAAACTTTCAAGTATTAACAATCATAAATTCTTTTGATCCTCATGATAATTTTGTTTTAATCTTTTCATTAAGGAACATATTTTGGTGGCTTATCACTATTCTATCCTTATCCCTTCGTTTATTAAACTAAATCAGACTTCAAAATTAGACTACAGATTAATCAAGAGTTTCACTAAATACGTACCAAACTAAAAGATAATTTCCCTTTATTGAATTAAATTAATAAACTAAACAAAAACTAGACTAGACTGACTAATCAAGTTTCCACAAAACAATAGTTATTACAGTATTTACTACAAAGATAATGTCCTGCTATTAAACTAATAAAATTCAACGGACTTAGAAATTAGACTACAGACTGATTAATTAAGAGCTTCACTAAACTAATACAAAACTAAAAGATAATTTCTCGTTATTAAAATAAACTAATTAACTTCAAAGGACTTAAAAATTAGGTAGGTATTTTAATTAATGTCTGGAGCAAAATAACGGGCTATTGTTGAGGGTCCGGGATCAACCCCTGAAGGGAAAGACCGAGGACAACACCACGTAATTTTGAATCACGGTCAGATGACGAGGTCACACCTGAGCTGGCACTCCACTCTCCAAACTTCCACACCACGCCCACGTCAAGACATTTGAGGCCACGACAGATTTAACGTGTACCAGCCCCCTTTGTACACAACTGTATTTGGGTTGTTGCTAGTACGTTACTCTTCCAACCGGGCTACAGCGGACCCTAAACTAATAAATTAAACTAATTCACTTCAACGGACTTCAAAATTAGACTAGACTGATAAAGTTTCACTAAAATACAAAAGTAAATGATAATATCCTGTTATTGAACTGATAAACTAAATTAATATACTTTAACGAAATTTAAAATTTGTCTAAACTGACTAATCCAGAGTTCACTAAACTAATACTAAACTAAAAGATAATATCCTGTTATTAAACTACACTAATAACTCTAACGGACTAAAAAATTTGACTACAGACTGATCAAGATCTTCATTAAACACGAAAACCAAAAGAGTTTCCCGTTAAAGCAACCAGCACTGTATCACTAAGTACGCAAAAAGGGAATCACTTCCAAGATCGTTACGATCTGTTAGTTCCGTCTGGTCTGAACAATCCACTGTACAACGCATTCGGGTCAGTGTTTTAAGCAGAAATCAGAGGTATCAAAGGAGAGAAAAACCCAAAAAATCAGCATCTGGTAGGTGAAATCGTTCAGCCTTCGAGAGATTTCACCGAGTCCTTGATCGAATGTCATCTCGCAGCTTGCTCAAGGCTGCAGCGGTAGCACAACACGCCTCTTCTCAGCCCCTCACCTGCTTCGGCGAAAACGGAATATTTGTGATTTCAGTCAATTAGCATCAGAAACACAGAAAGGTTGACTCCCGTTTTCTGAGGCGGTCTTCTTTATCTCTCTTTAAAGGCCATCTGCCTTGGAAAGCGTGACTGGAAGGTAGAGGCGATGCGCGAGGGCCTTGGAGAGTAAAAGCACTACCACCAGGTTTCAGAAGTGCGAAGCGTTATGAGTAGATGGGAGTTTGCGAATACAAGACTCGTGTACTCGATACTTAAAAGTTTTCGTTGTATTCGATTCTGTATCGTTGTATTCGAATACAAAAAGTACTCATGTACTCGACACGAAATGTATTTTTGTATTCGATTCTTTCTCGTATTCGAATCCTGTAGTGTTCATCAAAAGTATTCGATTACCAAGAGTACTCGTATACAAAGGATTCGAATACTCTAAAGTACTTGAATACCAAATTATTCGAATTCCAAAGTATTAAAAATTCCAATACCAAATTATTCTTCCAAAGTATTCGAATACTAAAGTATTTATTTAAAGAATTCGAATACCATTTCCAATAATGCATCTAAAGAATTCGAATACTAAAGTATTTATTTAAAGAATTCGAATACCAATAATGCATCTAAAGAATTCGAGTACCAATAATGCCCATCTAGAGAATTCGAATACTTTGTATTCAAATACTAAAGTATTTATTTAAAGAATTCGAATACCATTTCCAATAATGCATCTAAAGAATTCGAATACTAAAGTATTTATTTAAAGAATTCGAATACCAATAATGCATCTAAAGAATTCGAGTACCAATAATGCCCATCTAGAGAATTCGAATACTTTGTATTCAAATACTAAAGTATTTATTTAAAGAATTCGAATACCAATTATTCCCCCCATCTAAAGAATTCAAACACTTTGCAGTAGAAGTGTTGTATTGTATTTGTATGTATGTTGGTCGTGTGTCAAAAAACTTATCGTTTGTATGAAGAATAAATAACAATACAACGATCCACTGGTTTTCCCTTGCAGTGGAAGTGGTGTGGAAGTTTGGAAAGTTGGGTGCCAGCTTAGGTGTAGACCTTGTCATCTGACCATGGTTCAAAATTACGAGTGGTATCCTCGGATCTTTCCCTTCGGTATCGATACCTGACTGTCACCAATAGTCCGTTGTATTGCTCCATTGCGACGTTAATTCAACTATCTACCTACCTTCCCGTTGTCCATAATTTTACTGAAGCGCATCACTCGGGGATAGATTTGGGATCCCAATACCAAGTTAGATGTCGGGTTCTCATGAAATACCCCCATATATTATTCCAAGCACTCAGTGCTTAACAAACCCTCATGCACACTTTGTTTTATTCATTTTCTTTGAGCACTTGCACAGTTGTTATTCAGTTGTTACTTATCTCACTTGGCATGGATAAAATTTTTGAATGAAGAAATTGTTTGCAACTCAATTCAATCTTCACTGGCTTCAAGTGTCGACTGTAAAGCCCAGAGAGGGAGAGAGTATAGATAGGTTTTTCGTTTGCTCCATTTCCTCCAAGGAAAGGGCTGGTTGCAAATGTACCAGTTATAAGCCGAAGGAGTCCTCCAAATTCTGTCTATATTCTCTTTAACCCTCCAAGTGGTTTCGACGAAATACATCGTTCATCAAGATTTGAACAATTTTGTTAATGACGAGATATTTCGTCATCAAGATATTACAGATTTGTTTTATGATGACGGGATCAAGATCTGGTCAGTTTTATTAATGACGAGGTATCTTGCCATCGAGATCTGATCAATTTTGCTAATGACGAGATACCTCGTCGACCAGGTTTAATTTGTTTTGTTATTCTATACGTTACAATGAAAAGATTTATAACTGTTTTTGAACCTCGAAAAAAATCAGGCTGCACATTACAGAACAAATGAATTGATATTTCTCAGATCCCCTTGCTCTGGGGCCCTGGTAGGAGCACCAGTAACGCCCCAATGAGGGGGGGGGGGCGTTGACAGATAAATATGCCTATTAGTGAAAGAATCAGGAAATTTTCGTTAGGTTAGATAAGGTAAAATTGATAAGGGTGCATGTCAGGAAAAAATACAGGTTTCGGTATGGGAAAATGAGTATAATCAATTGTGAAATCCTCAGAAACTCTCAGTGTTAAAAACAGGGCCATGCAGGGGACTTGTAAAGGGCAGGGGTTAAATTGTTTGTAATTTATCGTAGTATTACTCAATGTTATTGCTATGGTGATTTCGAAATGTTTTTAGCTTCCTATGCAGACCTAGGACAAATCCCGAATGAGGTATACATATAGCCTATGTTTCACGCAGGATTCTAAAGAATGGATGTACCAAATTTGGTATGGATTGTCAAACGGTGTAGATTTGTATAGAGGACAGACAAGACAGAGATAGACGCCAACTTTGCTTTATATATATATATATATATATATATATACTAGAAGAATTACCCGGCGATGCTCGGGTTGAATTGGTTAAATGTTGATTCTATTTCATTGAAAAATGCAAGCATCATTCAAGTGTACAGAAAATATTTTTTAACATCGTTTTAACTTTTTCATAGCTTCTACAGTTTACTTTGGACGCAAATATGTACACATAATATTAGGTCTACCGGAAGGTTCTGTCCGTTTTTAGAATGAAACAAAATAAATAATAAATTTTTCATACCTTGAATAAACTTTATTGAATATAATTTCCATCATTATTTATGACTTCTTGCCAGCGTGATGGCAATTTGTATATCCCATTTTTAAAAGATGCCTTATCCCTAGAGGCGAAAAATTGAACCAGTGCTTGTCTGATATCTTTTTCGTTTTTGAATTTCTTGCACTGCAAAAAATGTTGTAAGGACAGAAACAAGTGATAATCGGAGGGTGCTATGTCCGGGGAGTATGGTGGATGTGACAGAATTTCCCAGCCTAGCTCTGCGAGTTTCTGACGAGTCCCCAAAGCAGTATGATGTCCTTCCTATTGAACATCGCCGGCCTCTTTTCTTGGAGTGCAGTTTTTAAATTATCCAATTGCTGACAATACCTCTCCGAATTTAGCTTTTCGTTCGGTTTCAACAGCTCAAAATGTATTGGTCCTCGAATGTCCCACCATATACACAACATTCTCTTACTCAGGCACAACTTCAGTTTAGAGGTGGAGGGGGCAGGTTTTCCGGATTCACAATATGCCCTTTTCCTTACGATGTTTTCATAGGTAATCCACTTTTCATCCCAGTTATCATCCGGTCCAATAAGGGTTCAATTTTGTTCCGTGCAAGCAGAGATGTGCAAATGATGACTCGATCATTCAAATTCTTCTCTTAACTTATGTGGCACCCATCTCGAATATTTCCACACCAATCCTAGTTTCTGAATATGGTCCGAAATGGTTTGTTGAGCTGAATCAAGCCTTTCCGCAATCTCGATGTTGTCAAAAAAGGTTTTTCTGTAACATGATCTTGACAGTATTGTCATTGATCAAAGATGGTCGCCCAGAGCGTGGCTTATCAGAAAGGTCGAAATCACCTATTTGAAATTTTTCGAACCATCTTCTGCATGTTCTATCAGAAACTGTATCTTCACCAAACACTTTCAATAAATTTCTACACGCCCTTCTGTAGCATTTCTTCCTTGTTGGAATTCGTACAAAATACAGTGGCCATGGGTACACGATCGCGTCTCACTTAATACTAACATGAATCATCGTTTTAGTTCATTTGCTAGGTTAGTATGTATACATTCAGTGATAAAAAGAGAGAGCCAAATATGCGTCAAATGAATATGCGCATACTTGTTGTAACCGGAACGGACAGAACTTTCCGGTATACCTAATATATCCATCCATTTCATATTCATCACTCTTATTGTAAGACAAACTACAGAAGCTTTTTCTGACTTCTTCAGAAGTCGATTTTGAGTTTTGGAGTGATTACGAATGCCAATTAAGTTCATTTTCAGTAAAAATGAGGAACTTTCAGAGTTATAGTCTTGCACTCAGTTTTCCAATCATTATTTATTATTTGTGGTACCCTTGCACCATGGATTCGATGTTTTCGAATTACATTATCATTGTGAGAGGATAGCAAATTAAACTGTTACGGCATTCGTGGTTAATTTATTTTGAAGCACACATTTTTTCCTTGAAAATTATTCAGCCGCACGTAGAATAACGGATCTTGTTTTTAAAACAAATCAGCAGCGTAGACAAAGCAAACTCAATCGATTACACTTTTTACAAAATCACTGCTTTTAATGAATGTTTCATAGGTACCTAAGTTGTATACGAACAGTTTCAAATTCAAGTAAGCAACTTCGACCTTCTGACACTTAAGACAAAAAATTTCTATTTTTCAACCAGTCCTAGTTTACTTACTTCCTTACTATATTATTCCAAGATCAGCAAAGTCTTATTTAAAATTCGCTTTCCTCCAACAGAAAAATTTAGTTTTAAATCGTACCCTTAAGGGTACTTTTTCAATTGAGATACTCAGTTTTTATATGGAAACCACGTACCTATTTAGAATGATAGATGTAGTTACTTGACTATGGAGTACAGCTTTTAATAACACCCATGAAACATGAAAAACAAATGTAAATTAAATTGATTTTAATCGTCTTGTAATGAAAATATGTCAAATTTAGAAATATATTTGAACTACAATGTATGGCTACCCGTTTTGATTTAACGTAACATATCTTATTTTAGAATAACTTTATTTTAACTTTATCAGTCATTTTAAAATAAGAAGTTATACACCTTACTTAAAAAGGTTTCCATTTATTTTTATGAAACAGAATTCTACAAACTATAACGCATTTAACCAAAGACTTAAGGAAAGTTCGTCGAAATATACAAGAATACATCGAATAATACCAAGAAATTACCCATGTCTAGTGGTATTTGGCAGAAAATAAAATAATCCATTACAATTTAACTCCTAAATATCTCAATTATATGGAAAGTAATGGAAAACACATAAATATAAACAGAAACGAATTTCTGGTCATTGAAAAATGTCGAATTCTAAAAAACGAAAGATCTGAGCAAGCGTGTCGAATTTTGACATGAGAATATTCTGAAATAGAGAAATTCGAAAAAGACGCTTGAAAAATATTGATAGATAATATATAAATATTGATCAATAATGAATTATTTACAAAAAGAACACAAATATACAAAACTTAGAAATGCAAAAATATGACCGCAACATTTTTGTCTTAACTCAAATACACAAACACGGGATTCTAAATCTAATTTATGAAATAAAACATGAATTCTGGCGTTGCCAGATACCGAATTGCAGAACTATCCTTTTATGATCAATGAGGGGTTTTTTTTGGCTTTTCGTGTTCCATTACAAAATGTAAGTTGCGTAAAATTAAGTATTTTAACTATCCATTTTTCGTCATTCAAATACTCCTAAATTATTCATATAGTGGAAAAATAAAAAATCAGCAAACATAATTAGAATTTTAAATTGTTTAAGTATAACATTTCGAAAAAATTGTTTTTCGATCAATACTCGTAAAACAAACTGAGTTGCGTACCGCGATCGTTTTATGCTCAATGTTTTTCCTATGGAAATTTTGAATTGATTTAGCCACCTCTGCGCACCTTGGTTAAAAAGAACGAGGGTTAATATGTAGCTTGCGTTACTCGCAGGATTCCAAAGTATAAGTGTACCAAATTTGGTGGGAATTGGTCAAACGGTGTAGATTTGTAGAGAACATACAGGACAGACGCCAACTCTGCTTTATATGTATCTATATACTTGTATATAAAATAGGATGTGTGTGTGTATGTATGTGTGTATATTTTCTATACAAATCTACACCGTTTGACCAATCCACACCAAATTTGGTACACTTATACTTTAGAACACTGCGGTCAGCATAGGCTAACTCTTAACCCCCGTTCTATTGGCCCTGGGGGGCTAAAAACTATTCGAAATCGCAATAGAAATAACATTGAGCATAGATTGATTGCTTTAGGCAGCTATGGTTTCTTTACCAGTGTTGATCGAAAAATAATTTTTTTCGAAACAAATTAAATTACAATATTTATGTTTGAACTGACTTTTTAGTTCATCCCATGATGTAAATAAATTATAGATATTTTATTGATGAAGAAAGAATATTTTAAAATATTTATTTTTGCAAGGAAAATCAAAGAAAGGTTTTCAGTTCAAGGATGATTTTAAAGGAAAGTTGGTGTATATTTCGACCCACTTTCCTTAAATAATTTAGTAATGATTTGTAGAATTCTGTTTCATAAGATTTTTAGGTAAGGCGTGTAACTTATTTTAAAATGTCCGGAATAGTTACATGTGAATCCTCCGTTGAAAGCAGTGATTTTTTTAAAAATTCTGTAAAGTCGACCTTCTGCTTTTTGAAAATTTTTTATCTATTCAGTTTAATTTGTCTACACCGATTACATTTATTTCCAACCCAAGCACCGTTATTCGGAAAAGCACAAACAAAACTCATTGATCATAAAAGCGAGGAGAGGAATAGAAGACCTGCGTTTGCGAGAGAGCTACAACATCTAGAGCAACAGAGACGGCACAGCAGCGTGAGGCCCGACTTCAGGATAAGAGGGATAGTGCTACTACATTTAGAGCAACAGAGACGGCACAGCAGCGTGAGGTCCGACTACAAGATAAGAGAGATAGAGTCAAACGATCACGGACTGCGCACCATTTTAGCTTAGCATTGGTAGAATTCCACTACGATTCACATAAAGACTACTCGCTGCATGCAAGTGTTACCATCGGGAAAATGGAAATGGTTTGTAGTTATTGTCAAGCCAAAAACTTTAAATCAGAGTCTACTGGTACTTGCTGTAAAAATGGAAAAGTTAAACTCTGCCAAATGGAACCACCACCACAAGAACTTTTGACGTGCACATCAGGAGATACGTCACGGAGTCGAAGCATTTTCTTAGTAACATCAGAAAATACAACTCATGATTCCAAATGACATCGTTCGGCGCCACATCAGTTGTTGGACAGCCCGGATTTCCGTGGACATTCAAGGTGCAAGGGCAGATTTGCCATAGAGCGGGATCGTTGCTTCCGCTGCCAGATCAACCACCAAAATTTCTACAACTATATTTTATTCAAAACGAACAAATGGAAACTGATCAGAGGTGCGCCTACATCTCGGGAACAAGACGTCAGATTGGGTTAAACTTACAGAGGATGTTTCATGAGCACAATAATCTTATTAAAACGTTTGAAACAGCATTGGAACGTATGCCAACAGATGAATATAAAGTAGTCATAAGAGCAGACCGAAGACCAGCAGGCGAACACGAGCGGCGCTTTAACTCTCCTCAAGCCGATGAAGTCGCGGGGTTATATCAGGAGATGAGTTGCATGAACGGGATATCGTTATTCAACGACGTAGTGAATCATTGCAGCGCATTTCGGAAACACATCGATCTTATGATGCTCTGTAGTGATATTTCCCCATGGTGAAGATGGATATCATTTTAATCTGAGGCAGATCAACCCAAGAACAGGTGAAACAACCAGCAAGAAAGTTTCAGTGATGGATTTCTATGCGTACAGATTAATGGTTCGAGATACTGAGCAGTACCACGTATTGAACTGCAGGCAATTGTTTCACCAGTTCATCGTCGATATGTACGCAAAAGTCGAGAGTGAGCGTCTCCTTTACATTCGTTTAAATCAACGTAAACTGAAAGTTGATATATTCACCTGAGATGCTGTGTCAAATGACGGGAACGTTGAAAACCTCGGTGCCTTAGTCGTACTACCAGCTACATTTACAGGCAGTCCCAGACACATGCACGAATACACGCAAAATGCTATGACGTACGTGAGGACGTACGGGAGACCAGACTTATTTATCACCTTCACCTGCAATCCGTCTTGGACGGAGATCAAAGAGGTTCTTACCAATGGTCAATTACCCAGTGAGCGCCACGACTTGATTGCGAGAGTATTTAAACAGAAGCAGTTGAAACTGCACTATCTTTCGTTTTTTTAGAATTCTGCATTTTTTCGTCGGAATTTCGTTTTTGTTTGTCTTTATGTCTTAACCTTTTACATATTGCAATATATTCAGGAATTAAATGTATATATTTGCGTCCGAAGTATATTGTAGAAACTATGAAAAAGTTGAAACGGTATTTTCCGTACAACTTAAATGATTGAATTTTTCTGTGAAAGAAAAGTGCTTATTCTAATTCACTTTTCAAGCAACATTTAACCATTTCAACCCGAGCAACGCAGGGTAATTCAGCTAGTAGATAGATAACCACACACATTGTAATGTTACACAATAACTGTAAAACATTGCATCTTTCATTTTGATCAATAAGAAAAAGCAGCACTACTTATGGGATGACCCAATATACAAGACGTTTTGCACATTAAATATTAAATGATTATGGTTCTTTCATAGGTTTCCTCAAATTCTAGAAACCAAATTATTTGCTTAAAAAGGCTCTTATACTTCGACTCCTCGGGGGCACATCTTTAGGTTTGTACGGGCTTCACGAATCCAAGGTACTCTAATGATATATTTTTTGCATGGGGTTTATTGCCTCTGGTAAACAAGAGGATCACAACCCCAGGATGCCCACGCTCTATCTTTCTTTTTCTTCCTTTCATCCTTTCTTTTCACAATTACTTGACATTATCAGTCTTGTGTTCGACGCAGCTTGGCCAAATATACACTTGCGTCATAAAACCCAAAACCAAGCAGCCTTACTATTTTAATCATCTCACTGTTCCCCAATCCTCTTTTCCCCTTTTCACGACACTTTACTTGTCTCGTATTTGGCGCATATTTGCCAAATATGACTCTTGCTCCATAAAATGCCAAAACAACCAAATTAATTGTATATATTCGTTGGTGACAATTTTGTTTCTCACATTTATTACCCTATTTAAATCCATTTGTAATGAATTTAAACATCGATACGCATATTTTAAGCCTCCAAAGACAATAAAATAAATTTAAAAATATGTATAAAGTAGCTTATCCCCCATGTTTCCTGTTTCAATTCTTTAAAGTGCATGGAGGAAGTTCTCAATCGTGTTACCACAATTTCTTCACACAATATCTGCTTCACTTACATCTCAGGGTCCGCGGTAGCCAAGTCGGAAGAGTAGCAAATCAGCAACCAGAGGGTTGCGAGTTCGAAACACGATGCAACCAAAGGCCGTCCTGTACTTGGGGGCTGGTGCACGTTAAATCTGTTGTGGACTCAAATCTCCTCACGTTGAAGTCGCTTTCTTTCTCTTTCTCCTCTTCATCCTTTCTTTTCACAATACTTGACATTGTCTGTCTTGTGTTTGGCGCAGCTTGGCCAAAAATGGCCCTTATGCCATAAAACTCAAGTCAACCAAATTATACCTCGAATATAAAGCGTCATGGGCACAAGTCGCAGTAGCCACCCTTCCTGGTTAAAAATGTAGTTTTCACATAACGCATTGTAAAAAGGACAAAATTTCTAAATGAAATAAAAGCTTCAGTTATGACAAATACAGAGGCTGTTCGGACATTTTTTGAACGATTTTGATGAGCTGTAAAAAAAGTTGCATGCTACGAAAGAATTTTATTTTCACAGCAGTTAAATAGTTAAAGCATAACTTATCGTCTGCTAACTCAGAGTTTTATTTACTTTCAAAAGGGCGCTTTTAAATAAGCAATGGATGAAAGGCTATGTTTCCGCTCTTTCCGAAGAGAATTATGCTCATTCAATTATTCAAAAACGCTGTAAAAGTCATTGTTTTTCTATATCTAGAGGTAATATTATTAATGAGAAAGGGAAAAAATGTAAAAGTGGAAAAATACTTCCAAAAAAAGTATCCAAAAAAGAAAACATTTCTGAGAATATTTGTAAGGTAAGATCTTTCATTTTAAAAGAGAATCCGCCAAGTCAAAGAACTATAGCAAAGTGAACGTGAGAACTTTCTCTAAGAGATTTACGATTGTTGCCGGTTTTGCAAATAATGGAAAATTAAAAGTAAAAAGAGGGGGAATATGTAAAAAACAACTCCCACATTACCAAGACCGTATTTTATCCCCAATATTCAAAAAAGAAATACCATATCTTTACCCACAGTGCCAACAATCAGTAGAACTGCATCAGGGTAAAGCAAGCAGCCACACATCCAAATAGACTATTAAATTCTTGGAAAAAATGGAACAAGAAACTGGTATCAAGTCAATACCCTTTACTGATATTCCTGCTACATCTCCAGATGTTTCACCCATGGACTTTTGTGCTTTTGGACTTTTAAAAAGGGCATTATCGAAACGTCGACCGAAAACCATTCAAGGACTGGAAAACTGAGGAACACGAATGGGACAAATTACCACTGTCGATACTACAAAAGTCATTATCATGGAAATTAAGGTGTAGAAAGATAGTTAACAATAAGGACTTTCAAATGGAACATTTAAAACACAAAAATTTCATGTACAAAATTGAGCTTCAGTCCATGAAAATCGTTCAAAAAATGTCCGAACACTCTGTATTCTATGGATAAGATAAACCACTGAAGAACATTGCCGTTCAAATATATTTGGTGTTTGATGTAATAAATCTGGCATATGATAAATTAAAAAGTTAGGGCGTCAAAATTGATATTCATTAAACATTGATATTCTGATTGGATATTCTTTAATATGGAGATTCGGCTCCGGTACAGCAGGTCAATAACACAAAGGCGTGTCTGGAAAGCAAGTGAGTGGGAAAATACTCAATGACAACCGATTTTGTTTTGCCCCAACGATTGTACTCGGCATCAGCCTAATGGTTTTAGTGTTGATGGTGGTATTTAGCATTTGTTTCAGGAAACAATAATTTCCTTTAATGGTTTTGACTTTTCCTCGAACCAGTCACCTTTTATAGCAGTAATGTCAGTGTTAAGCATTATTGCTTCTAAATTTATACACCAGTATTGCTAGTTTATACAATAGGCAGTTAGTTAATTAACGTTGCACTTGAGCAGCACAACGGGATATTGGCCAAGGTGCGAGATCAATCGCGAAGGAAAAGTCCCGAGGACGCCACCTCGTAATTTTGAGTCACGAGCAGATGACGTCAACACCTGAAATGGCACCCCACTCTCCAAATTTCCACCCCACGCCTACGTGAGGACATTTGAGGACACGACAGATTTAACATGCACCATCCCCCGTGAACACGACGGTCTTTAGTTGGATCGAGTTTCGAATTCCAGTTGGAATTTCGGTTTAGCAACCCTCCATTGCTAATCCGCTATTTCGTCAACGTGGTCCGGAAAATCAGTGATATTAATAGTGAATGCTCGTAAAATCTCACAGTGAATATGACCACAATAATATAAATTTACAGTAAAAACTTGCGTTAAAGGGTAGGTAGGTATTTTAATTAAAGTCACACTGGAGCAACACAACGGGCTATTTGTGACGGTCCCAAAGGGAAAGAACAGAGGACAAACCACGTAATTTTGAATCATGTCAGATGACGAGGCAACACCTGAGCTGGAACCCCACTCTCCAAACTTCCACACCACGCCAACGTGAGGACATTTGAGTCCACGACAGATTTAACGCCCCCTTTGTACATAACGGTCTTGGGTTGGATTCAAACTCGCAACCCTCTGGTTGCTAATCCGTTACTCTTCCAACCGGGTTACCGCGGCCCTGCGTTATAAGGGAATATTATCAAAATAATTCATAGTTGGTAGTTGAATTTACGTCATACTGGAGCAACACAACGGGTTATTGTCGACAGGCAAAGATCAATCCCGAATGGAATTTTTTTTTTAGACCTTCCTCCTGTCTACTCACAGAAACGGTTTAGAGCAATTAATGAGAGGAGGGGGTGGAGAAGACCTCAACACCAGCACGAAGAGAGAAACAAGGGGAACCACCCCGACGAACAGGGAAAGCGCACCCCTACCCTATCCAGTGGGCACGCACGAACCCGAACACCGTCGGGCACCGCCATTTATTTTTCCAAAATTTAGATTTGTACAATAAATGAGTAGGCCAACAGGGCCTTAACATAATAAACCAAGGAGATACAATGAAATATATAAATAACAGTAATAAATGGTTATAATGGAAATAATAGTAATGTAAATAAGAATAACAATAATATTAATAAAATGGATAAGTAACATCATTGTTTTAAAAGAGAGAAAATTTCGAAGAGACCATCTCGTAATTTTTAACTATGGTCAGATGACGAGGTTAACACCTGAGATGGCATCCCACTTTACAAGTTTCCACATCACGCCAACACAAAATAATTTATGCGTAGCTGGCACTCCACTCTCCA
This sequence comes from Meta bourneti, assembly GCA_933210815.1. Classification (NCBI taxonomy): domain Eukaryota; kingdom Metazoa; phylum Arthropoda; class Arachnida; order Araneae; family Tetragnathidae; genus Meta; species Meta bourneti. Next base: position 90,280,072 of record OW119929.1, read on the forward strand.
AACCACTTCAACAAGAGTACATTTGTGGCTACGGCAGATTCAACGTGCACCATCCCCCGTCAACACGACAGTCTGGCTGGACCGAGTTTCGAACTCGCCCGGTTGGAAAAGTAGTGGATTAGCAACCTGAGGGTTGCGAGTTTGAAACTCGATCCTACCAAAGACCGTGGATGCTGGGGCACGTTAAATTTGTCGTGGCCTCAAATGTACTCACCTTGGCGTAGAATGGACGTTTGGAGAGTGGGATGCCAGCTCGGGTGTGACCACGCCATCTGACCGCGGTTCTAAATTACGTGGTTTTGTCCTCGGATCTTTCTCTATGGCAGAGGTTCTCAAACTTTTTCAGTCACGGAGCACCTTTGAAATTGGAAATTCAACGCGGAGCACTAAAAATTGTATCTCGCAGCTATATGCTGTTTTATCTCTATATATGTTTGTTTATTCTATATACATATGTTTGTTTATTCTATATACATATGTTTGTTTATCTCTATATATGTTTGTTCTATCTATATATGTTTGTTCATTTATCTTACTTTCTCGATTATAGAATGTTTGCTTTAGTCTGCAGCCATGACTTTATATTTTTTAAATTTAATACGGTTCATTTTTAAAAAAATAATAAAAGAACTAAATATCTTTATATATTTGGGGTGCTGTGTCCCCTCAAACATCGAATAAAACCAAAACAGGTACATACTTCCACGTCTATTCCAATTGGCTTGGCAGAAGTTTAGATGTTTTTTAAGGACCCCGTCTCCAGCCAGCGATCCATTAAATGAAAATCGACGTTATTCCCCGTGTCTCTAATTTAGTATTTGAAGAAACCTCCACAAGACCTTTTTGTCATCAAAACGAAAAATCTGAGAAGCTACAGAAAATTGATTTTTAAAAATAATAAATTACATATAATGAACTTTATAATTTGTCGGTTCTCGACTGAATGTCGACTAAAATGCAACTGATTTGAGAAGTGAGTGAACCACCAGTTTTTTATGCAATAAAAAATTTTCAGATAATTCTGAAAAGGTGTCGAAGCTTCTAATTGTTTCTGCAAACGCGAAGACAGTGAGTCTAAGCCTCTGTCTGGCTCCGTATTGTCTGGTTCTGTGTTGTCTGGTGTTGCCTTTTGACGTAAATTTCTTTCGTCGACTGACGGACGAGAAACTGACACATTGAATGCCGACTACCTTTTTATATAGTCAATGTTTCACCTGATCGGTGATAAATGATTTATACTCGATTTTTTTTCTTACACACCGAGAGCGCAAAAGGTCATAATATTCAAATATTTTTTGTCCCATTTTTTTCGTAAAAGATATTTTTAATTTTAAACTTTAAAATATGTTTAATAAAAATGTTTTTAATTTTAAACATGCCCTACCTTTCCGCGGAGCACTGGGAATTGCTTTGCGGAGCACAGTTTGAGAAACGCTGCTCTATGGGATTGGTCCCTGACCGTCACCAATAGCCCGTCGTGTTGCTCCCAGTGCGACGTTAATTAAAATACTTACCTACCATCCGGACGCGCCAATCGCCCGTTATGTTTCAGCAGTGCGACGTTGATACAAGTACTTACCTATACACTTCCAATGGCATTATCAGAACAATGTCCCCATGTAAGAAAAAAAAAGACAAGGCCATGTGTTTGCGATTTTTGTCACGATGGAAAATAGTGATAACGCTGGAGTCATTTGTTTTCAGAGGTATAAAAAAGTAGCCCTGAAACGTAAAAGCGTGGTATATCTTTTGGGTTTGTATTTAGATTTATCTTGATACTGTCTATTTTCGTCTCTATATTTATCGGGGTTTCTATATTCATGGGTTTACTTACGAAGGGACGTATGCATAAATATTTTTAGTGGAATTTCATCGCACTGGCGTGCAAAACTGTCGGTAGGTAGGTATTTAATTAACATCGCACTGGAACAACACAACGGGCTATTGGCGACGTTTTGGGTAGATAGATAGGTATTTAATTAACGTTGGACTGGAGCAACACAACGGGCTATTTGCGAAGGTCCGGATCAACACCCAAAGGGAAAGATCGAGGACAACACCACGTAATTTTGAACCACGGTCAGATGACGAGGTCACACCTGAGCTGGCACCAAACTCTCCAAACTTCCACACCACACCAGCATGAGGACATTTGAGGCCATGACGGATTTAACGTGCACCAGCTCCCTTTGCACAAGACGGTCTTTGGTTGGATTCGAACTCGCAACCCGCCCGTTCCCTTAACAAAAGCAAAAGTTTTACGAATACCAGTGGACTCTCTCTTAACCGGCCACCTTTTAACCGGCCTCCGCTTTAACCGTCCGCCACTGACCAATTATGTACTGTAAATACAGTAGCCTACAGTAACATGTGTTTAGTTTTTCCAATAAAGGAAGTTCTTCCAGGTTAAGTTTTCTTAATTATATATATCATATTACAATAAAGTAGGCTATATACTTAGTTTTATTCTAATAAAAACGATTTCGGGAGTGTATTTTAATGCTATTAAGGGAACGACGGTTTAACCGGCCAAATCGTTATCCGGTCTGGGTCCGGTCCCGAAGTGGCCGGTTAAGAGGAATTCCACTGTATATCCGATCTTAAATTCACAGTAGCCGATTTTCTGGAGAATGCGCCATCTCTCCCTCACTCACCTCTGTGTCCACAAGTGGCGTCGGAAGGTGCTAGAAGAGAAAAAAAAATGAAAGATATGAACAATATGAATACTATTTTTGCTAGCCCTAATTTTAGAGGAGTGCTTCCTTAGCTATTGTAGGTACTAAAAGTAGCAACCACCATCAGTAAAGCACGTCTGATAGCGTCGATGCATGCATTTAATTTTTCCAGTTGGCTGAATTTATTTTAAATTACTTTTTCATTTAATTTGGAGCCACTAATCTAAGGAAACGAAAATACGAACATACTTTAATGTTTCTTGCAGACGCTTTAATGGGAGCACTGTTCAAAGCAGCAATAATTGCAAACTCCGAATGGAGATTTCTTAGCTCGGGGAACTGTTTCGCGATCTTTTGCGTAATGCTCAATCACTTCGTTCCATTTCTTGGCCATGGCCCCTTTCAAAATCTGGTTCGTCGTCCAGTCTCTAGTCTGTGGAAATGTGTTTGTAAAAAGCGAATTTTAAAGGGAAATACTAAATAGTGTCAAATGTGCGTGTAGAAGAAGGTAGTGGAAATAAGTATATCGACTGTATGAATAAAACTTGTTTATTTACCAGATCTCTATACGCTAACAGGAGGCCGTGACTCTAAAATAAAGTTTTTATATCCGTATAAATAATCTGGGCAAAAGTTCTGCAGAGCACCTACTTCGCTACCTTTGCTTCCCGATATGCAATTACGAGCCGAATATTGCAAACTTAAAAGTCGTCAATTGTTCTGATTGCATTTCAGAAATATGTTGTTTTGTGGAACGTATTTCTACTGATTTTTTGAGTGGTTGAAATTTAGTTTTTAACAAGAGACCGCCTTATTGGATCAAGTTACAAGTTCAAAAGATATTTTTTAAATGTTGATACAGCTGGCGTCTAAAGAATAAAACAAAATTAATTCAAACGCGAACTGACTTTTGCCACAACTGGTGCATAAAAATAAAACATAATTAAAATACAAACTGTCGTGGTGTGGAAGTTTGGAGAGTGGGGTGCCAGCTCAGGTGTTGCCTCGTCATCAGACCGTGGTTCAAAATTACGTGGTGTTGTCCTCGGATCTTTCGCTTTGGGATTGATCCCGGACCGTCACCAATTGCCCGTTGTGTTGCTCCAGTGTGACGTTAATTGAAACACCCCCCTACTAGTTACTATAAAAACGGTAGGTAGTCCGGTATTTTAATTAACGTCGCACTGGAGCAACACAACGGGCTATTGCCGACGGTCCGGGATCAATCCCAAAGGGAAAGATCTAGGACAACACCACGTAATTTTGAACCACGGTCAGATGACGAGGCAACACCTGAGCTGGAACCACACTCTCCAAAATTCCATACCACGACAACGTGAGGACATTTGAGGCCACGACGGATTTAACATGCACCAGCCCTCTTTGTACAAGGCGGTCTTTGGTTGGTTTCGAACTCGCAACCCTCCGGTTGCTAATCCGTTACTATACCAACCGGGTTACCGCGGCCCATCATATTTCTGAGGATCTCAACTAAACAGAAATCAGTTGTCTTTTGATTTAGAAAATTCAAGTATTCCAAATACTTTTAAAGAGTATTTATACATAGAAGTTGGATAGATTTTAAAGATAGAATAAAAGTTTGATAAACACTTTTGAATATATTTCCTGTAAGAAAGTTGTAGCAATTATCACCCATGGAAATTTCTCATTCAAATTTTGAACAACGATATTAAGTATCATTATCATATTTCTAAGAATCACTCACAAGTAAAATGAATTTAGCAGTTTCTTGATTTAGAATGCCTAAACAGGCCAAGGTCTTTCGAAGAAAAATTTCTATGCCCTGTTTAGTATGCTTGATAACAATAAAAAATGATGCACAATATTTACAATTTCCATCCGCCGTTAAACCAGATTATGCAAGGACAATTTTACACGTAGTCTTTTTTTATCAGGAGGGGCATATCTATTTTTCTCTCCTGAAATCTTTCCAACAATGTCACCTTTTCATACAAATGATAAAAAGCAATCTTATCACTGACCGATGAAAAAATTGTATAGCGAGTTTGAAAGATTTTGATTGGCATTTTTCAGAGCATCCTTATAATAGAAAAGATAAATATATGAGTTATACGACTTGTTTTGTTAAGACCATTTCGAAGGAAACTGTTTTCCGAAATTGGACAAAAACTGAAAACGAAAAATACGTATAAAACACATTTCGATGGCAAAATATCGATGCAGTGGCCAACCTCACTTTCTTGTGTATTTTTATAAAATGTTTTATTACTCAGCTTCGGCGTAAGAGATTTTGATATGTGGATAAAGTCGCAACGCTGTTTCCAAAGCAGTTTCATTGCTTCGTCAAACAGCTTTTTGAGCTTTGTCATATCCTTGCGTTCTTTCCTCCTCCGATTTTTCGACTCGAGACAGCTTTAGATGTTTCGTGTATGATTAAATGTGTATGATTTAGATGAATCGAGTATGATTAAAAATTGGTTTCAAATTGCAAAATATATACCGCGATAGCCCGGTTGAAAGATAGCGAATTAGAAGCAGGAGGGTTGCGAGTTCGAAAATAGATCCAACCAAAGACGGTCGTGTAGGTGGGAGCCGGTGCGCGTTAAATCTATAATGGTCTCAAATGTCCTCATGTTGCTTGCTGTGGAAGTTCGGAGATTGAGGTGAGAGCTCAGGAGATGACCTCGTCATCTGACCATGGTTCAGAGGTGTTATCCTCGGATCTTTACCTCAGGGATCGAGGACCGTCGCCAATAGCCCGCGTGATGCTCCAGTGAGACGTTAATTCAACTATCTACCTACTTGCAAAATAAATTATACTTACATGGTTCTAAGGGAACAACGTAGCTAGCTGAAAATAGCTGACCTTGAAATTCCTGGCCGCAGTAGCCCGGTTGGAAGAGTAACGGACTGGAAACCGTAGAGCTGCGAGTTCGAATCCAACCAAAGACCGTCGTGTACAAAGGGGGCTGGGCACGTTAAATCTGTCGTTGCCCCAATTGTCCGCGTTGGTTTGATGTGGAAATTTGGACAGTGGGGTGCCATCTCAGATCGTCATCTGACCGTGGTTCAAAATTACGTGGTGTTATCCTAGGATCTTTCCCTTCGGGATTGATCCCGGACCGTCGCCGATAGCCCATTGTGTTGCTCCAGTGCGACGTTAATTAAATACCTACCCGCCTACCTTGAAATTCCAAACAAAACAAGCTCGGCAGATTTCAGAGCCTTTGAGAGCTTTTGCTGCTTCAAAAACAGATTTCGACTTTATACACAAGAGTCTGGATAGGTAGGAATTCTAATTAACGTCGCACTGGAGCAACGCAACGGGTTATTGGTGACGGTCCGGGATTAATCACAAAGGGAAAGATCCGAGGACAACACCATGAAATTTTGAACCACGGTCAGATGACGAGAGCTGGATGACTGGTCTGAGCTGGAACCCCACTTTCCAAACTTACGCACCACGCCAACGTCAAGACATTTGAGGCCACGACGGATTTAATGTGCACCAGCCCCTTTGTACACGACGGTCTTTGGTTGGATTCGAACTAACTACCCTACGGCTGCTAATCCGTTACTCTTCCAACTTGGCTACCGCTATCCTATAAGAGTCTGGGAAACGTGTTTATATGCATACATTTGTTACAAGCAGATAATGCTTACACACATTTTGCAAATACAGGGTGAGTCTAAAGTGTTTTTACAAAATAAGAGGGGTGATAGTACCCATCCAGACGAGCAATAATTACCATGGAACATGGGTCGCATTCCACTCTGAGAGGCAGAAAAGAGTAAAGTCGAAACGCGTCGAGCATGAACAAGTCATCGCCTCTGACGTCGTTTCGTACCTGCCTACGTAGCATATCTCCTAAGCAAGATGGATCGGACGTGGCGGAACTGTGGCTTGGCCTCACCCCAGTGGACTTTTTCTTCTGGGGGCACATGAAATCTTTAGTGTACCAGACGCCTGTGGACTCGGCTGAAGATCTCGTAGCGAGAATCGGTGTTGCCGCAGACAAAATGAACACAACACCAGGAATCTTCGAGAGCCAGTCATTCCTTCGCCGGTGTGAACTGTGCAACGACACTTTGAGCACTAGCTGTGAGTTTTTCTCTGATGAATCAATCAGATTGTGCAACTTTTGGTATCGTTCATTCGTTTTCTCAAAACTGTTTAAGTTCATGTTGAAATTCTAATTTGACTCTTTTCTGCCTCTCAGAGTGGAATGCGACCCTATGTTCCATGGTAGTTGCACGTCTGGATGGGTACTATCACCTTTCTTATTTTGTAAAAACAATTTAGACTCAACCTGTATATCAAACATACCTATTGCGTGTGATTTTGTTAGTACTGCTACAAAAAATGCTGCTTTTGTAATTGTAAACTTTGTTTTGAACTTTAAGTATTATGCTTGTATTGGATACTTTTTATGTTGCTATAGAAATATTTGATTCTGATACTTAATGCGAAGATAGGTTTAGACGCCAAAAATACAAGTCTAATAAATTAATACAATGTGATTGAGGTAGATACTTGAATTAACGTCGCATTGGAGCAACGCAATGGGCTATTGGCAACGGTCCGGGATCAAACACGAAAGGAAAGAATCGAGGACAACACCTCGTAATTTTGAATCACTGTCAGGTAAAGAGGTCAACATCTTTAGCTGGCACTCCACGCTCCAAACTTTCACACTACACCAACGTGGACAATTGTGGCAACGACAGGTTTAACATGCACCAGCTTCGACGGTGGTTGGATCGAGTTTCGAACTCATAACCCTCCCGTTGCTTATCTGCCACTCTTCCGACCGGGTTACCGCGGCTCATGGGATGTAAGTGAAGCAGATATTGTGTGAAGACAATTGTGGTAACACGATTGAGATCTTTCATGCACTTTGATGAACTGAAACAGGAAGATGATATGCTACTTTATATTTTCATTCATTTTGTTGATTTTGGATTTATGCATATCGAGGCTTAAATTCATTATAAATGGATTTAAATGTGGTATTAAATGTGAGAAACTACATTGTCACTAACGGATATAAACAATTAATTTGGTTGTTTTTGGCGTTTTATGGAGCATATTTGGCCAAGCTGTGCCAAACACAAGTCTCACCATGTCAAGTAATTGGGAAAAGAAGGATGGAATGTTGGTTGATTTTGGGGTTTTATGGCACAAGGCCATATTTGGCCTTGCTGCGTCAGACAGAAGACATACAATATCTCAGTAAATAGACATACACAAGCAATTAAAGTATTTTACTGACACAGAAGAGAGAAATACACCATACAGGAATTGAACCTGCGCCGCCTGCATCTCTAAGGTGACTAGAGCAGTGGGCTTACCCGCTGAGCCTTGATGACCCCGAAAGGATGGAAAGAAGAAAGAGATCGTTTGGGGGGGGGGAGTCATCCTGGGGTCGCGATCCCCATGTTTACCAGAGGCAGTAAACCCCATGGAAAAAGAATAGACTATGGTACCTAAAAATGTGCCCCCGTTGAAATACATAAACAATTAAGAAACTTTCACGCAGATGTTATACCCGGATCTGCTAGTATTAAATATTTATGTATTTTACTTCAATTGCCGCCATTATAATTTACATAAATTATCTGGATCAAATTTCCACATAGCAATTGAGACCATTAATTTGTTTTACTTGTCACAGTCGCAGCAATTCTATTGGCCATTTTGCCAAACGTTTAGATTTCGTTTCACTGTTTTAAGAATTACATTTTTTATTCTCCATTCAGTGTTTGACTAATTTCACGCTTCATGCTCAAGGAAATGAGCCTCGAATGATTTTGTCCCTGACCTTCGTTGTAAGGTCAGGGAAAGCAAGTGTTGGCGTCTGAAGCGGGACTGGAATGATTTTAAATTGAAGTGGGGGCAAAAATTAAAATCAAAACCACAAGTGTTGTTGGTATCTGATACAGAATGGGAGGAACGTGTTTAATTGGTTTTAGTTTAAAGTGGAATGGTGGATGAATGGCTGAAGCAACGAGAGTTGTTTTCAATACAAGTAAACAAAACAGGTAGGTATCTATTAACGTCGCACTAGAGCGACACAATGGGCTATTGGCGACGGTCCGGGAACAACTCAGAAGGGAAAGAGCCGATGTCTACACCTCGTCTTTTTCAATCAATCAGATGACGAGCACAACACCTGATCTTGCAATTCCACTCCAAACTCCCACACCACGCCAACGTGAGGACATTTGAGGCCACGACGGATTTAACGTGCACCAACCCCCTCGACGGTCTTTGGTTGGATTCGAACTCGCAACCCTCCGGTTGCTAGTCAGTTACTCTTCCAACCGGGCTACCGCGGCTCAAAACCTTGTGGACAGTGAAGATTTTATTTCCATTACTCAAATGTAGATATTAGTATTAGAATACAAAAACTCTCGTGTAATCGATGTTGAAATTATTTGCTGTACTCGATTCTTTTCTTTGAATTCGAATATCAAAGTATTCGAATAGCAAAGTACACGGAAACCAAAGTATTCATCTCAGGTATTCGAATTCCAAAGTGTTTATTCAAACTATTCGAATACCAAAGTATTCATCCAAAATATTCGAATACCAAAGTATTCGAAAATCAAAGTATTCGGATACCAAAGTATTTATTCGAGGTATTCGAATACCAAAGCATTCGAATATGAAAGTACTCGGATACCAAAGTATTCCAATATCTAAGTACTCGGATACCAAAGTATTTATGGCCAAATATGACCCATAAAACCCCAAAACAACCAACCAAAAACCGAGTACTTTCACATTCAAATACAAGGTATTTGAATGTGAAAGTAGTCGGATATTAGAATATTTATCCTAGGTATTCGAATATCAAAGTACTTATCCTAGGTGTTCCAGTCACCAATAGCCCGTTGTGTTGCTCCAGTGTGACGTTAATTGAAATACCCCCTAGGTATTCCAATACCAAAGTACCCGAATACCAAAATATCAGTGCTGCATTGTATGCACATTCATGTTGGTCATGTGGTCAAAAATAATCGTTAGCATGTGGAATTAATAATAATACAACGATCCACTGGTTTCCTCTTGAAGTGGATTCGTACTTATATCGACCATATCATAATTCCAGTGCACCAACCAGAATGGTGGGAAAATCAATATAGGGTTCTTTTGATGTAATAGCTTTATATTCCAGTTCGTTGATTCTTTCTATCGATTAATAGTTCTTTGTGTATGCATTCGAATATTTAATGTCTTTGTCTTATATGATTTTGCGCCATAAAACCCAAGTATTTCGAGACAGATTTCGGAGAAAAGTGTAGTCATCTAAATATAGCCTGTAAGAAATAAATGAAAGTTTATACGCTGCTTCAACTCCAATATCGTACTAGTCAAGGTTGGCGGAGCAGGTTTATATCTAGCTTAGTTTAATCTGATTTATTAAGTTGATGGGGGCTTTTCCTCGATCATCGGATTGGACGCAACTCAAATGTCGTTTCCCCTTTTGTGACGCAGCTTTATATATTGCAATTTCTTGTGAAAGTTTTTCTTCAATTCTGGGATAGAAATAAAAAGCTGAAGTTATCGGTTTTGCTCTAGGAAATAAAGATAAGGTCTTTTCACATTAATGTTTTCAATTTATTGATAAAAATGTCACCACTAATCAGCACGAATGTACCAGTTTGAAACTCAACTAAAATGTTAACGTTTGTAGGAGATAGAAGGTGTTTTTTTTTTAAATATAAGCGCACCATTTTGTTTTGGAATAACTAGGGATACTTATTCACCCAACCCCAATGAGAATTTATAAAATGTTTTCGGTTTTATTTATGAGAAAAGAAAAATTACATTTTAATTAAAAATAAATTAAAATTAATGATATTACAAATATATTTAAGTTTGGATGCATACTTTAGATAGGGAACAAAAATACTTTTCGTGTTGACCGTGTCTTTTTTTCCAATTTCTGCGCAGAAAAAAATAAGTCTAAAAAGGTGTCAAATGTTTCCAGTTTCTTTTATAAATCTACTTATCACGCTTTGATAAACATGACTATTAATTTATTGGCTATGTTGGTTTATCAAAATTGGTTCTCCATACTTTAGGTATAATACATGAGGGATGAACTAGTTAAATTTGTAGCTACAGATTATTACACATTTTTTCTAATTTAAATTGTGTTTTTGCGTCTTTGATTTTTCTTTCACTTTAAACTTTATATTCATACTTTTGCTGAAAGCCTTCAACAATTCAAATTTTGTTACTTCTCTTGATCATTCACTTACTGTATGGGAATTAGAGGACACTCAAGCCAAGGACTGTTTGAAAGGTACATTATTCTCTTTCCTTTTGTCTAAGTTATAATTTATCATGTTCATTATTTAGATTTAAAAATGTTTTTAATTAGTTGGAAATTATGTGTTTATCCTATGTGATGACAGTGGTTTTTCAACTTTTTATTAGTTTAGGTCCTATGGAGCCTGTCTTCGGGGTGATCTCGGACCGTCGCCAATAGCCCAATGTGTTGCTCCAGTGCGACGTTAATTAAATACCTACCTTTGGATGGTTGGTTTTGGGGGTTTTATGGCGCAAGGGTCATATTTGGCCATGCTGCGCCAGACACAATACAATATCAAGTAATTTACACACACTTTGCTGACACAGAAATGAGAAATACACCTGGCAGGAATCGAACCTACAACTCGAAGGTTGCTAGCGCAGTGGGCATACACCACTGAGTCATGACGGCCCCTACCTACCTTTGGAACCTAGCATTTGCTTTTATGGAAATGAAGTTACATCTAGTACAACTGGCAACAGAATTGGTGACGGTCCGGGATCAAAGACGAAGGAAAAGATCCGAGGACAAACACCATGTAATTTTGAATCACATTCAGATGACGAGTTCACACCTGAGCTGGCACCCCACTCTCCAAACTTCTACACCAAAATAACGTGGACATTTGAGGCCACGAGATTTAACATGCACCAGCTTCCTTTGTACACGACTGTCTTTGATTGGACTCGAACCAGCAACCCTCCGGTTACTAATCCAACCGGGCTACCGCGTCCCAGGATATTACCCTTTGGGTTTGACCCCGAACCGTCACCAATAGCCCGTTCTGTTGCTCCAGTGCGACGTTAATTAAAATACCTACCCTATTCATTTAACTGAAAGAACCACTGAAGATTAAACTAAAATTTGTATAAACTGTCTGAAGATTAAACTAAAATTTGTATAAACTGTCTGAAGATTAAACTAAAATTTGGAGCATGGATTTGTTGGTTAGCTACTTCAATAGTTGAAAAGCCTGTGATATATTTCAGTGCAAATGATACTCCTCTTTTTTTAACTCTTCTATTCAATCAACTTGGTACGGCTAAAATTTCTGTTCGATTTGCAGGTGAATGGATTTGAACTAAGTTTACGTTATTGATCGACAGATGGCAGTACTATAGAGCACCATGGAAACCTGAAAGAACTGCTATACAATTAGCCTAGAACAGGGGTGTCAAACTCAATTAAAACACGGGCCATTTAATGCATCTGGTAAGATTCACGCGGGCTACATCACATTTACAAATTTTCTTCAAATTATATTTTGAAGTGAGGATTCACACAGGAATATGGATAGGATAATTAAAACACATTATGTAATTAAGTGAATTTAGGGTAATAATTTATATTACTATACAATTGCTTTTATAAATAAATTAAATGTTCAAATAAAACTATAATTAATTTTTTTTACCGGAATCCCAGCGCTTTCCTCCTACTAGTTTTTTAATATCTGGATTCAAAGACAGAACAGACAATCTTCATTATGGCAGATAGATGTTTATCAGTTAATCTTGATCCGTAGGCCGTTTTATTTAATTTCATGGACGAAAATAGTTGCTCACACATTCTTAACATGACGAAATTGTGTGTACGGTATTGCCTCGATCTCTCCTAAGTGCTATTTTCTTCAAAACATATTGTCCTTTTTTCATTTTATTTCAGAGCATCGTGGGCCACAAAAAATAAACTGGCGGGCCGCATGTGGCCCCCGAGGTAGACACCCCTGGCCTAGAATATTGAAAGTGTAGTTTCAGTGAAACCACATTACTTGAAAGAGTTGGGTGTCAGTGGTACTGTTACAACAAAAAACAGTAATTATTGGCTGCAGTACCCGCCGAAAAAGCTGATTTTGAGCACAAAACGTTTTTAGATTTGATTGTAAGATTAGCTACTGTTTGTAAATTATTAGTTTTTCACAGTAAAGATAGCAATATCGTCATAGTAAGGAACAGTAGTCTTCATATATAGCCTTTTAAATTCCGACCATTTTTGGTTTTGTAAGTACTTTTCCAGGGTTAGAAAAAGTGCTTGAGAACCCTGAACTTTTATCCTTAAAGAGCTAAAAATTGACGTTTGAACACCCAATTATCAAAATGTCTACGAAACAAGATCAAATTTCCGATATTCAAAAACACTCCTTCATTCATTGAATTCAAAACAAATTCCAGGTCTTTAAAAATAAAAACATCGATATATCCTTTATTACACAAAATCATGAATCATTAAAAGCCTCTTTAGTGAGGAAATTATTCATATTTGGCCCAAATACTATTTTTTATACTACCTGAAATAATAGCGTTTTCTTTATCTACTCTATACGAAAAATTGTGTTAGGACATTTTACAATGTGAATAAGCAAGATTTTAAATTTTGATTACTTACGCCAATTTACTGTAAAATATTACCAAAGCCAATTTTTCCAATATTTACAGCAGACCATTGTAACTGTTTTTACATTTTAAGTTTTCTTAACACTAAATAAATAAGTTGCCTCTTTCAGTCTTAAAATGTGTGCAAGTCTGAAACATTGCTAATTTTTAATTCATTTAATTTTGCACTGAGGGGAGAATTGGTAGGTGAAAACATCCAGATGGCCAGGAAGATTAACTAAAGGTAATATTCCTTAGCAAATACTTTCATTCTTCATGTTTTTCAGAGTAGGAATTTAAGATATACATTATGTGTATACTTGTCATGAAACAAAATTATTAATTTGTTAAATTCATCATTGAACTTGTTTTTACTCATCCACAATGCAGTTAGAATTATCTAAATTACTGGTGCCAAATATTTGACACCAGTAACTTATGGAACTTGATCTAATTTTGTTAGCTCCATAACAAATACTGCTTCAAAATGTAAAAATAACTTTTGAGAGAGAAAGCCTTTTCAAGGATTAAATCACAATGAAAATGGTGACCACCATATGATTGCGATAACATCTAGTTTGTTACAGAATCAGCAAGTTCTATTTGAACAAAGAAAAAATATCTTTCTCTTAAGATGTAAAATAAAATTAAGAGAACCCAACACTCAGTAAAAGCTTCACACATTAAGAAAGTCTAATTTTATTTCAAACATAAACAGCTTATAAAACATGTATGAAAAGCTATCAGTGCTTATATGGTAAAACGTGTTGAAAATTAGATGTGAAAAATAGTCACTGATTTAAATGTGCGCATTATGCTGTATAAGTATACTTAATTAGACACTGTGTCAAGAACATTTCATTATTGAAGATACTGAGAAAGTCTCATAAAATGTTTATTAAGGACATAATATGCTTTCTTAACAGTATAATCACAATCGTGTTGACAACAAACAATTGAAAAGGAGTTTTTACACAAACCCAATATGAAACATTGGGTTTTGTGTGCATTATATGCTACTATACAATATACAATTGTTCAAGTTATATTTCCCTGAAGTACTTGTTTAAAAATATAAAGCTTATAGAATACAATTCAATAATCAGTAATGTAAACACAAATTTTACTTAATAGTCTAAAAATTCAACTCGTGGAATGTAATTGTCTATAATATTAGTCATATATACAAACCTGATATTAATTCTTCAATCTTTCCACATTAAAAATAATCTTATTGGGATAAAGTTTTATACGTAAAACTTATTACCAGGAATACATTTTACATAAATTAATTTTGCAATTAAATTTTCAATAGTAAAATAAGTGATAAGTCGAGAATAAATATATCAAATATAAAATAATTTCAAAATACAGGATAAGAAATTATTAGTTTCGGTGAATGAAATGCTTATTTTGAAGACATTTTTAAAATTCCTAATTATGTAATCATTTTAATGTCAACAATATATTAATTCGAAATGTTTAGTTTCATTAAAATAAATTTTACTGATTCCAATTAAGTTGCATCATTACCTGAAAGACAGCAACCAATGTATTGGGATTACTATTAATTCTATAAAAAAGGATGTTGATATGGGAATGATGGTTTACTTAACTTCGGATCTAGCTGTAAATAACTAAATCCAAATTTTTAAATTACCTTTGTAGAAATCGATATAATTAAGGGTAAAACATTTCAAACCAATCTAGGGTTAGCAAGTTTACAAATCACTGAAATACTTTAAGTGTTTTTAAAATCAACAATCAGTTAATAAAATTATATACGGAATGTTAACAATTTAACTAAAATGGAAATATATACTACATGAAATATATCACATAAAGCTTCGATTTTTCGAAAACAGAATGTTAATGCATTTTATAATATGTGCGTGGTCATGAGCAAAAACGCCAATTTGAAACATTCTTGTTTTTAATTTTAACACTTTTCAATTCAAAATAAAACACTAACTGGAGAAATTTTATTGGGTAACATTTAATTCTATACCCAAACCAAAGTACACACCTAACATTTGCATGACATCTCTGGTAAAAATCTACAGTACAACATCAAGTATGATTCTGCAGTCACTAGTGGGGAAACAATGATTTAAAAGGTACAAAATGGTGTTTCCATTGGTGAAAAATAAACTATCACACTAACCAAGTTTAAAAAAGATAAAGCTTAGAACTATTTCAAGCAAATTAACACTGGACTGTTGTGTGTGAGTTAACTAACTTCAAAGTGAAACAATCGAGAGCTTGGATATGTATGACCATCGTTTAAGAGCACTTCTAAAATGTTATATATACATGAGAAATAGTAACATTTTATTATTGCTCTAGACCAGAAAAATTTTAATTCTGTTAAAGCTTTCAGCATGATGATTATCTATTTAACTCTTTGGGGTTAGGTAGGTTAAAAACTCTCCCGCCTTTTGGTTAGCTTGTTATGCATGTTGGCATATTTTTTAACCCACCTCAAAAAGTTGAAATGACTCATAGTTTAATATTTTATTTAAAAATTTTCAGAGTTGGCAATGCTATGAACTAGCGCTAAATGTGTAAATAACTGAAAACAAAAATTTACACATGTCAAAACGCATTAGTAAGTTGTTGACACTATTGTGACTAAGGTTGGCGAATTGTATGGGGCAGTGAATGTCTTTCATAATGGTAAATGTTTTTTTTTGTAAAAATTTATTATGAGTGAATAAATCATTTCATAATACAAAAAACATG
Source organism: Meta bourneti (assembly GCA_933210815.1). Lineage (NCBI taxonomy): Eukaryota > Metazoa > Arthropoda > Arachnida > Araneae > Tetragnathidae > Meta > Meta bourneti. The sequence continues at coordinate 90,296,167 of OW119929.1, forward strand.
TAATTTGACGTTTTGTACTAATTTTGAAGCTGAATAATATACAATTCCATGCAACTTGGGTTTTTTTCTTTAAAATCATGCCTCAAAGAGTTAAAAGCAAAAAGAAATTGTGATTCTTTTTGGTGTTATTGACATTTAGATTAGTGTGGTTAATGCATAAAATAACTATAAATACAAATTTCAAAAGACATTCTGGAGATCAACAAATGCTATGTTATTGCAGATTTTGCTTGATATAGTGAAAGCATTATTTGAATTATCTTTTTTAAGAAACACCAGATGATTTGGGCCCTGAGTTGTAGGTGCAACTTTGAAAGGTAATTGAAATTGCACTAGTAATTCCCTATTACTAGTCTATTTTATAAATTTAAAAATTTTAGTCTTGCAATTCGTTATTACATACTTTATTCATACCTGACAACTTGTTATTCTGTTATTATCGGGTTGATGCAAAAGTTCGCCCCGCTTTTGGTGCTAGATGGCATTGCATCGCAAAACCGAAGTGTTATCTACTTCACACCTGTCAAGTTTCGATGTTTGAAAGAATTTCATCGAGTACTCGGGAACAAATTGTGTTATTCATTTTAAAAATTTTGTTAAACATTAAAAATGGCAGAAAATAAAGAGCATTTTCGACATATGCCTTTTTATTTCCGAAAAGGCAAGAATGCTTCGCGGACGCAAAAGATGTGTTTTGTAGGGTGAGGGTGCCATTGACGATTCCATGTGCCGTAAGTGGTTCAGAAAGTTTTGTCACATGGATCGGTTCTTCAGCCAGAAACCTCAGAACTTCTATGAGCATGGGATTATGCAGCTACCGGAGACATGGAGAAAGGTCATCGAACAGAACGGCACATACTATATTGATTAAATGTAATTTTTAGGAAATAAAATTTTTCTTCAATTTTTGTCGGAAAAACAGGACAAACTTTTGCATCAACCCAATACAAACATAGACTTTCAGACAAGCCTAATAACATTTGTCACATTAAGCATGCACTTGGATGGATCGTTTCCAATGAACAGTTGCATTGCCAATGGAATACAAATAACTTCCACCTGTTGTTAAGTCCTGCGATAAGACATCACTTCTACCCTAAAGTGGCTTCATTCCTGCTCAGCTTTCGCTTCACACAGTACTCAGTTGGCGATTGCACAGGATTTTGGGGCGAAAGGTCCAAATGCGGACAAGCTGCACCAAATACAAGATAGAACGTGACCCAATAAAAGTATAAAATATTTAAAATTAATAGTCTAAATAAAGATAAAATGTTATTTAAAACATGTAAAATGTATTGATGAGTATAAAAGTATTCAAACTATAGACAGATGATAAAACAAGATCATCTGCAACGTAACTAAAGAACTTAATTTACATGTACAAAATTTTGAATAGGAAATTTAAAAGTTGGAAAAAATTAGATGAGGTTCAAAAAAAAAACCAAATGAATATAAAAACGTGAAACAGTTTAAATGGGCATTTTCCCCAATAAAATCTCAGATTTAAAATTGTGCTTTTAAAATATTTGATATGTTGATGAATAAAAACAGGACAGACAATTAAAATGTGATAAACAGAAAACTCAGTTGCTGAAGGCAACCCAGGACAATCAAATCAACAACAGTGTATACTGAAATACACCTGTGATCTTAAAATAGCTCTCAAACTCACAGAATTGGCAATCAGTCAACTATAGTTGTAGCATCTATCAAAATCAGCCACTTCTAAATTCTAGGAGTATTGCCATGAACTTATCCACCATAATAATTAATTTAGGGTAAATGAATGAAAAATAGAATTGTTATTCAATTCATTTAGTATTATAACTAATTGCCATCTTGAATTTAGAGTGGATAATTATACATTCGATTTTGAAATTTGTGGACATTTTATAGAAATTGACTCCAGTTTGGCAGATTTGAGAATCATTGGTCAAATTCATGACATCACACTTATGTAAGTACATCAAACACATGAATTCGATAGAAATTTTCATTTAACAATTGGATTAATGAATTAGTTAACTAATTATCACATCAGTAAACAAAAGTAAACACAGTAAAACATCCTTACTATATGTAGTTCAGTGTCATTTCTTGCAAAAGAAATCTATTTATTTAATACATAAACATTCATTTCTGAAGCATCAATTAAAAATATAAACAAATTTCAGTTTAGAATCCAAGAAAACTTTTTATAACAAAAACTGAACTAAGCACATAAAACCTAAAAAAAAAAATAATAATAATAACATTAGATAATTTTATGAAATCTAAGTATTAACCTGTTAAATGATGTTGAATTTTATGAACTTAATATGGAAATTCAGAACAGAGTAAGCCACATTTGGTGCTTAGATTTTACTTTTTTAAAGAGATTTGCAGTTCATTTACTAAACTTATATCTGGTTAAAAAAGTGTAAGACTATATACGCTATATGACCATAAATATTTGTACTTTCATGGTTAATCTCGCAAAATATCAGCTTTGCTTAAACAGGCATAGGAAGCATTGATCTGCTTCATTAAAAATAAGTTAAGTTGAAAAGAAATATTTGTACTTTTGTGGCTAATCTCGCAAAATATCAGCTTTGCTTAAACAGGCATTGTAGGAAGCATTGATCTGCTTCATTGAAAGTAGGTTAAGTTGAAAAGAATTCAATAATTTTTAACATAGGAAATAGAATATCACCTTAACAATAATTCAGTATAGATTTGTTTTTCAACTGTTATCAATGACAGCACAAAAAATAAATACAAATCCATGATAGCACAAAAACAAAGAAAAGGTTGTAGTTGTTTTAGAATGCAGGTGAAACAAGATATGCAGTTCTTGTAAAAACTAAGGATCTTTTAAATTTTAAAGGAATTTCAGTCAAAATTGAGGCATTTTAAGAGCCCTTAAAAATGAAAATGGAAGATCAGGCCTTTTTAGGGCCAGTGGCAACCCTAACATTTGAATTTAAATTGCTTTTATGTTGAGCAGAACGTTTCAACTGCTTAATTCAAAATTCTAAACGGAACCAATGATTAATTGTATAAATATAAATGAACACAAACTAATGCGCATTTTCTACGAGCCTTAGCTCTGGAATTGAACTGAGATATTGATAGTTAGAATAGAATCGCAACTTAAATTGTGTGCATGCACAATCAATTGTGAAATCAGGTAGGTAGGTATCTTAATTAATGTCGCACTGGAGCAGCACAACAGGCTATTGGCAACAATTCTGGATCAAACCCGAAGGGAAAGGTCTGAGAACACATAATTTTGAACAACGGTCAGATGACGAGGTCACACCTGAGCTGGCACCCCACTCTCCAAACTTCCACACTATGCCAAAATTGTGAAATCAAAAAATGCAGTGAAAGCCTTGGTACTTCCGTTTATTTGATATTGCCCTTTTATTTGTCCATTTTTTATTTGGTTCAGAAATTAGTCTTTGGGTATGTTTTATCAAATCATGATAAATTTGATTCAAAAGTTCAAAAACCCATTAAAAACTCGTATCTAAAAAGTACTCTACCTGCATTTAGTAAACCAACAGCTCAGTAGTGCAATGCCACTGGATGTGCCTACTACACACTGCACAAATACAATTTTTGAGCAATACAAAGTAGTGAGACACAAGGCTTGATATACTTTATGCCATAAGGCAAAGAAAGTTTAGATTCAGTATTTTTCAATGGATCCAATCTCATGTTGGCATTCCAGGCTATGAGAGAGCTAACTTATTGGCAAAAGCTGGAGCAAATAAACAACCTGGCACAAGAGAAAGTACCGTCCAGCTCTCAGCAGACGATCACCTGTCCGTACTTAAAAAGAAATTGGTCAGATCATCTCCAGTACCCTTTCATCACTACCTCGGTGAAACACCAGCAGAGCTGCTTGCCTTGAATAGGCCCCTTTCTCACCTGTACAAAATGCAGCTTATCACCAGCCTCTCCCTCACGCATCCTGAATTGCATTGGAGCCATACATGAAGACAATTTTAAGGATCCATCTGCCATTGCCCAAAACCATTTTTTGCAGAGTTGATGACTTAGTGTAATTTGCTTTTTTTACACTGGGGTAAGAAAGGATACAAAAATCTTGATATATTTTGTGCAATAAAACAAGAAAATCTGAATTCTTAAAATATAATTTAGACAGCAATCGCAAATTGAAACCAATCACATATGTAACACTACTAATATGTAACATTAATAATTTTAGAGTAACTGAAGGTCACTTCTTAATTCACACTTTTAAATTTATTTTCGCATTAGAAGAAGCATAACTACTTTTAGATATATCTCAAACAAATTTAAATAATCCATTATCCAGTGATTAGGCTATCTCTTGCTTAAATGAACTGAAACCACGGATATAATTTTTTGACTATTAACAAGCATCATCCAAATTTTTTACAGGTCTGCTTTTAAAAAGTTAAAATATATAAAAACGTTTAATCAAATTTTCTCGCGTTTTCATTATAAAATAGCACTAGCACCCATTTACAAAAAAATTCAGTGAGGAAACATGTAATTAGACAAGCATACTTAATTATATTAAGAACTATTTCCTTCAAAATCTGATGAATACAAAAAATATGATATAAATATTTAGACAAATATACACAATTGATGCTTTGTTTGTACAATATTTAAAAAATTCCACAAGTTTTTCAACTTTAAATTAGTTTTAAAAACAATTTGCCTTGTGGACAAATGCTGCAGTTATAAGAAAAACACATCCTTTTAAGATGTGCAAATAAATAAGATGAAATGATTATGTCTGGAACATATACAACACATTTAACATTTTATGGAGTGAAAACTTTTTAAATATCAAAAAGCTAAACACTTTGAAGAGTCAAATGTTTTTTGACACTATACCCGCCACTTATTTCTGCCAAAAATGATCGTTAAAAATTAATTCATGGCGTATACTCAGGTAATTGGTTAATTTTATCCCTATCTTCTTCAGTATCATCACGAGCAATAAGCAATGTATGACCATGTCCACAAGCAACAGCATGAATATGTATTCCATCTAACGGCTTTACTTCTTGAGGAGTTGTTGATGATTTGGGTCTAGATTCTCCATAACACTAGAAAGAAATGAAAATCATTAGGCACACATCTATACATATAAAACATAGTTGGCATCTGTCTGTTCTCTATACAAATCTACACCAAATTTGGTACACTTATTCTTTGGAACCCTGCAGGTAATGTAGGCTACATATTAACCTATTTGTCTTGGGTGTGCAAAGAGTGTAACATCCCATCAGAGCACTTACTAGTGGTCACTCTCTCCCGGTCTGGCTGTGCAGATGACGTCAAAGTTAACATCTACAGGAGTTGCCTCTCAAGATGACCTTGGAGGTTTTTTAGAATCCTAGAGTATGGTGCAATCTTATGGTTGCGCTGAAAATCGCTTATCATATCATTTATGTATCCCGTCTGTAAATTCTTAAACTGTAGCTTTATTATTGGAATGTAAATTTTTATAGTGATTATTTTTTATAGAAAGTGGTCTTTTTTTGTCATCAATATGGTGCAGGGGTTAAAAACAATTTGAAATCCTAGTAAGAATAACATTTATACGATCAATGTCAGACCAATTCACGTTAAATTTGGTACATTCATCCTGTAGAATTCTGTGGGACACAGGCTATATATTAACCCTGCCCAATTTGTCCTGGGTCTGCAGAGGGGCTAAAAACAATTTGAAATCCCCATAGGAATAACATTGAGTAATATTACAATGAATTATAAACAATTCAACCTGAGCAATGACGGATAATTCAGCTAGTTTTTTGTAATTGTTTAAAACTTGGTTGCAATTTAAAAATAAATAAATATAACTCACAAGTTCTCCATTAGTGGGACTGGGTCCCCATGCGATCACGCTATCATCTGCAATGCAAACTATGCTGCAATACGAACAAGCAACACATCTCACACTCCAACCCACTAGATCTTGGACAGGTTTGGGATACATTGTTGCTTCACCAGCCCGTTTATTCTGGCCCCAGAAAAACAAAACATCTGTAAGAAAGGCAAATATTTCAACTTAACACGATACATAAATATTATTTAGTTACTAAAGTTCAGAATTTTGAAAAAAATACTACCATTAGAATGTCTAGAACGTGTTAAACATACTTATTAAAAGAAAATAAGTCAGGTAAAATACTTAAAACAGATTAATACAGTTCATGGTGCATAAAATTATTATCCAGAACTCTCCAAAAACAAACATAATGCAGCTTTGTTTTCTTTCATTTATTCTATAGAGTAGAATCTGCAAATGCACATTCTAGAAAAATTTTGTATGATGCAATTAATTCAGAAATTCATAAGCCAATCTATTTTCTAATCTTTAAAACCCAAAATGCCCTTTGATACTACAGAATCGATTGCCATCTTAAAATGCGTACATTACATTGAAAATGTATACGATTCTAAATAGTTTTCTTAAAAGATTAGTTGGGTTAATCAAAAAATGTAGTACTGACAAGATAAGAAAAAAATACGTAAGTAGAATCGAACACAAGTTGCAACTGATTCTTGAACTACATGGGTAAGATTAAATCTGATTTTGATCTTCAGCTAATTTAAAATACAACAATTCTGCATACAAAGCGACTATTAAAATAAAATTTCTGCCTTATTTGAAATGAGATTTATATTTCGAAAAGGTATCATTTTAAGAAATCCTTTAATCTGTAGAGAAAGGTAGGTTTTTTAATTAACGTCACACTGGAGCAACACAACGGGCTGTTGGCGACGGTCCGGGATCAATCCCCTAAAGCAGGGGTGTCAAACTGGCGGCAGCGAGGTAATTTTTTTGTAGCCCATGATGCTCTGAAATAAAATGAAAATAGGACAATATGTTACGAAGAAAATAGCACTTAGGGGAGATCAAGGCAATACCGTACACACAATTTCGTCATGTTAACTGACTTTGTTTAAAAATCATCTATAAAAAAAGTTTCGACTTATTTTCCTACGTGTGAGCAGTTAAACGCACAAAATCAAAGGTGCTCATTTTCACAATATTGTGGTAAAATTGAAGAAATCAAAAATGAATTCGATCAACGTTTTAATGTTATAAAAATTTTCTCTTTTTATTAGGCCTTTTTTCTTTGAAGTTTATGCACCCACTTCGATACAACTGGAATTAATTGATTTCCAGAATGATCCGGTTTTAAAAGACAAATATCGAGAAGTAGGAATTCCCAAAATATATTCTTATTTAGGTAAAAAATACCTGGAAATTAAAAAGTTTGCTGCACAAATTTTATGCTATTTTGGGAGTACGTACTTGTGAGCAACTATTTTCGTCCATGAAATTAAATAAAATGGCCTACAGATCAAGATTAACATCTATCTGCTATAATGAAGATTGTCTGTTCTCAGTCTTTGAATCCAGATATTGGAAAACTAGTAGGAGGAAAGCGCTGGCAAGTTTCCAGTAAAAAAAAATTAATTTTAGTTTTATAAATTCATTACATTAAAGCAATTATAAATTACTACCCTAAATTCACTTAATTATAGAATGTGTTTTAATTATCCTATCCATATTCCTGAATTCTCACTTCAAAATATAATTTTAAGAAAATTTGTAAATGTGATGTGGCCCGCATGAATCTTACCAGTTGCATTAAATGGCCCGTGTTTTAATTGAGTTTGACACCCCTGCCCTAAAGGAAAGATCTGAGGACAACCACATAATTTTGAACCACGGTCAGATCACACCTGAGCTGGCACCTCACTCTCCAAACTCCACGCCAACGTGAGACCATAACAGATTGAACATGCACCAGCCCCCTTTGTACACGACGGTCTTTGGTTGAATTCGAACTCACAACTCTTCAGTTGCTAGACTGTTACTCTTCCAACCAGGCTACCGCAGCCCAAGAATAAGAAAGTATTAATAGTGAATTGTCCACAGTACAAAACTAATAAACTTTGGTTAAAAGATACAATTTGTAGTTTTCATAAGACATCTGAAATAAAATATGAAATTCATCACTAAGTAAAACTCATAGATTTAGAAAATAAGCAGAGGTTTCAACTAACCAAGTTCATTGATAGCCATGCTGTAAGTACCACCAGCAAACACCTTTTTCACGCCGCAAACATTCCTTGGACCGTCGAAGGCTTTTAATATTAATCTTGGAACCATTTCGTCTCTTTGTTCATTGTGCCCGAGTCGGCCATACCCTCCAAAGCCCCATGTGAAAATACGTTTGTTCGAATCGATTGCAACCTTAAGTCATAAAAGGATTTGGAAAATTTTAATTACATATAAAACAATGAAAATGTAACTAAAAAAAGAGTTTCGACATAAACTTCTGGGATTCTTACGCTATGATTTATGCCACAAGCGACACTAATTATTTGAACGTCATCAACTAGTGCAACGTGTCCTTCTCGAGTTTTTTCCATGAAAGCAACCAGACGGCGAGGAGTCAATTCACACCTGAAGGACAACTTGTTGCTGGTCACAAAATAGCGTCCATCTGAGTTGTGTCCTGAGGAATAAAGGTAATTGTTTATTAATTACAATATTTTCATTAAAAATAAAATATTTTACCTATCAAGTGGTACAATCACTTTTGACTCGTAATTGAATTCTCATACTCCTGTAACTCTCTGGCACCATTTAATTCTTTGAGGCACACGATTTTAAAGAAAAAACAAGTTGCACAGAATTATTCACTTATTCAGCTTCAAAATTAGTATAAAACATCAAATAACATATTTTTTGTTACAAAATAATTTATTCACTCATGATAAATTTTTATGGAAAAAAAAAACCATTTACCGTTATGAAAGAAAAAAATTCACTGCACCACAATTCACCAACTTGAATCACAAGTGTCGACAACTTACTAATGCGTTCTGACATGTGTCAATTTTTTTCAGTTATTTACACATTTAGCTTTAGTTCATAGCATTGCTAACTCAATGGAAAACTTTAAATAATATATTAAACTGTATGACTGAGTCATTTCAACTTTTTGAGTTGGGTTAAAAAATATCCCACCATGCATAAAAAGCTAAGCAAAAGGTGGAACAGTTTTTAACCCGCCTAACCTCAAAGAGTTAAAAGGTATAATACTTGAAAAATATATTATTTTCAGATTTGTAATATTTTAGAAAGTAAATTGGTAAATTAAATACAGCAAAAGATATTGATATGCCAGTTAAGGGTTCACCTTTTCTTGGGCAGTATGCTAAAAACATGTTTTGAAAAAAACTTAGTTATTAATGGGTGGTTGGCCCTTTTTGTCTTACCAGCCATTTAGAGCATTTCTAATTATCAAAATATCAAATGATAATATTTATATACCTAGTCATTTCAAGGAGGTAGTTGAATCGGCAAACTATAAAAGCTTTTTGAATAATTTTCGACAAAAAAAAAATGTTGTATATGAACTTTCCAAATGTTTAATAAGTTATTTCACTGAAATCACTTCTGTCAAGTAAAACCATAATTCTCAGAAGTCAGATTTGGAAATACATGTTCGAGTGTTTCAATCTTAAAAAATAATATAAAATAAAAAAAGTCAATTAAGTAATCATTTAAGATTAATTTCAGTGAATGAAGTTGGATCATTCACAAAAAGGTACAAGTTTGAGACCTCGAACTGATTCAAAAACTAACCTATACTTTTGCAATTGATTTGAACCTATAAGGAAATAATTTTGAATTTTTAAAAATTTGTCTGCAAGAACGTGCAAACGTTTGCTCCATAATTGAGGTAAAGAGACTGATTGAAGAACTAATGTTTCAGCTATAAATTTTGGCAAATGACACGTAGTTCCTCTTTGCAAACAATTTGTTTACATAAACATGAAGTTAGACTGGCACCATAATGACTCTGCTCGCAAACGATTTTCTTCTATCAGACACTACAGAAAACACAATTTAGCTGGCAGGACACAATGTGTAATGCAATGACTGCTAATTTTTTATCAGATCGCTTATACCTATATATATTAATATTTAATAAACGTGAAAATCTTGGCACTTGGATATATTTCTTTACTCAGTGGCGAATACTCCTGCAGAAGATTCTATGTAACTGCTTCACAGAAACCTCAACATAAAAACTGCTCCGCAGAAACTAAACAGAAGCTGTGTGCGAATATAACTTTTTGTCCACTTTCGTTTTGCAAGATTCGTACGCGATGCTGAATAGTGTTTGTAATTCTGTAAAGTAAGTTAGGTATTTATGTTATATTTTCATCAAATGTAAATGTTTATATATATTAAATTTTGCTTGTTTCGTGAGCTAGTTGCCTAATTTTATTCTATTTCTATATTATAATTCAACCAGTTTATCAGTGTACCGAGGTTCTGGACATATTCTTTTATTTGGCCTTCCATGTTCAAGCCACTGTGTCCAACCAATTTTGTGGAGATTTTAAAACAATTCTGTTGAAACAGAAACATTCAGGTTCCTAGTTGGGCAGATGACTAGGCTCGGATCAACACGCAACGTCTCCCAACAGTATCAGTGCATTAAAATTTTAAGTAATCAAAATTATATGAATGTGAAAAGCAGAAACATTTTAGAATTATACTTACCCAATTGCCCATACTCAGGTGACCCAAAAGAGAAGAGCCCACCTTTTACATCAATAATGCAACTAAATTCAGCACCACACGCTATTTTGGTAATTGATTTTCCTTTAAAAGACACCTAATACATAAAAATAAGGCTATAATTTTAAGACAACCAACTGTGCAATATCTTTAACTGTATCACTAAAAGATCAATAACTAATAATATTAAAAAGATCAAGCACTCACTGTTAAACAGATTAAAAAAATAATGAAAAAAATTAGATAATTGAAACATGAAAATTATATAAGATTGGCTTTCAGCTAAATAAAATGATTTATGAACAAATTACAGAAAATAATCACGAAATGTTAAAGGTATTTTAATCTATTAAAATGTAATTTATAAATTTTTACAATTGTAGAAGTTTAATTAATTGTTTTAAAATAAAAGTTTTTAATGTTCAAATTATAAACAAGAAACTTACTGTAATTTCAGAAAAGCTTATATTTTAGTATTTTCTCTACCTAAAACATGCTTTTAATGGGAAATTGTAAGCATTGAAAACTTATGTTTAACTGTAACCTTGTGTTCCATAGTAATTAGCAAAAATTATTTTAAACAATTATTTCAATAAAAGGTGAATAATTGTCGGGTAATTTTCAACAGTTATCTGAATTAACATACGAAACTGTTAGCCAGGTATGATTGAGATCTTTCAATCTTTACTACATACCTGATTTCTCTTTTCTGTTTGCATATCATTGAATCTTTCAGTACGAAGTTATAGATTTTATAGAATATTTCTAAGGTATTTTGGTGGAAAAAACAAGGGGGTAAAGAAAATAAGATCAAACCAGAAGTAATTATAGAACCATAAAAAACAAATCTGCTGCATATCTGGAGCACAGAAATCAAATGTGTATTTGAGTAATGTGCAGAAGATGCAATTATTTGTATATTTTAACTTCCTTAATATATAAAAAATTCCTTAATATAAAAAAGTACAAAGATTTACATTTAAGAAAAGATTATTTTACAAGACAAATTACTGATTAAGTGTGATCATGTCATTGTTGATAAAAGAATGAAAAGATTTTTGAAAACAATTTTATCGAGGGGAAAAGCAATCTGGGTGATGTACATTACATGATGGGTAATACATACTATTTTATTTTCAAATGGAAACTAAATTCACTAACTTAACACTAAAATTAAACTAAACTTTTGAAATGGACTTTTGACTTATGTTCATGTATTATCATGACTGGTTGGTTTTGGGGGTTTTATGATGCAAGGGCCATATTTGGCCATGCTGCACCAGACATAAGATATACAACATCATGTAATTGACAGAAACACACACAATGAGTTTTACTGACACAGAAGAGAGAAATATACTTTGGGTGGAATATTATCATGACTGAGAAGACTACTAGAAAATTTAGAAGTGTTGCAAAGCCGACAAACACTACTCAATAACCATTATGGAAGAAGCAATTTCAATGAATGAGGTAACATGTAGTAGGAAAGGGGAAGCTAAAAAGTATACTGCAAAAGAAATCGTTACTGGCAATCAGAATATTTCGGTGATTTGTGGATTTTCCAGGACATTCTTTCGACCATATTATTTCAGAACTTGTGATTTTGGAAGTGCCATCCATAATAGAAACAAAAGGTTGGCTCATAAAATATTAATGTTAAGACATTGGTCTGGACAAGCAGTTGTCACTCGCATTGTCAATGATATGTAATAAATATCACTGACAAATTTGAGGTTATACATTTTAAACGTAAGCTAATTTTCAGATTAATATGACATCTTAGTACATTAATATTTCTTGTCATCTTCAAACTGCACAAAAAGTTGATATCTACATTGAAAAACTCAAAAATTTTATTTTTGCAGAAAAATATACAGCTGTGGGTGAATCCTCTTTATTTGTACATCATTCATAATAGATCAAATTCAAAGGTACCATTTGATAGGGATTAATATCTTCTGTAAATTTATATGCAAAACTTCTGCTTAAGGGGCCTTATTATGCTGATATTTTTCATCATGCTAATGTTTCTCATCATGTTATTCTAAAACAGAGGTTCACAACCTGACTCGTGGAGCCCTTTTTAGAATTAATTTCTATGGCGGATCCCCTATGTTTTACAAGTTAAGGATGTTTAGGAGTAGTGTTACAGAGGGGATAGAGAATAAAGATATTTGAACAATCGTGCAATGTCAATGCAATGAAATTTTAAAAACTTTGAAATTTACATTAATACCTTAATTTATTCTCAACTACCACCAATACACATGATATTGTCAAAACTTGGCCATATGTAAAAGTTCTTCAAGAGACAGGTCAGCACACTGCTCAGCCTCGTCTTCTATCCGTCTCACGCTACAATAATTTTACAGCTAGTGGCAGCAGAATGACCGAGCGCTGTCTGCTAGAGGAGGCGCGAAATTCAACTTGGCAAATTTGCATTCAGAATATAATTTCACATACTACATACCTTTGTTGGAATATTGATAGAAGTTTTTTCAGATCCAATACCACATTGCCCCATCTTGTTATCCCCTGTAGAGTAGGCAATCCCTCTTTCTATAAATAAGGGAATTATTTAAACATCAAAATTACATCTATTGACTTAAATATAAAGTGATATACATTTAGAGTATCATGATACTGAAGTATAATTACTTTTCATGTTCTAATTCAGACAAACATGATTGCTTTCTATGTAAAATGGTAATTATATAATGTTCAAAGAAACCTCCCCAGTGTTTACTAAAGACAGTAAACAACACCACGTAATTTTGAACCACGGTCAGATGACGAGGTCACATCTGAGCTGGCACCCCACTCTCCAAGTTTCCACACCAGCATGAGGACATTTGAGGCCATTTAACATGCACCAACCCCCATGTATACGATGGTCTTTGGTTGGATTCGAACTCGCAGCCCTCTGGTTGCTAACCCGATACTCTTCCAACTGGGCTACCATGGTCCGTAAACCTCAAGTGAAAAGAAACGATCATTTGAGTACTTCGGGTCCTCTCGAAATCAGGAAACGAATCAAGAATATCATTTCATAAATTTACCATCAACTGCTCTAGTTTTTTCATTAAAGCAGGAACTTTAAATCTCATTATCAGAGCATTATTTTTCGAGGACCTGACTTGACCAGTATTGATTTGACCAATTGTTTTCCGAAAAATTTGTTAAAACAAGCATATTTGATATTCATTATCGATCAGAAACTTGTCGATTTCCTCCAGCTGAAACACTTTTCAAAGTAATTTAGATCAAGGTCAGTAAAAGAAATATAGAATTGTGCAATGTTCTACCCAGATCACACAATTTTGCAAAGAACTGTCTTTTTTATAGATGCATTTTTATAGTAATTACTCTTGTAATACATAACTGCAAAAGCTGTAACTTGTCACATTTTTTTCAAGCATGCTATGTGTATCAAGTTGAACTTTATTTTCAGGGAAGAACGTGTAAAAGGGAGAGTTGTTTTAAAAAATAATATTTTTAGTCATACTAGCACCCTTTTAGGGATAGATTTCAACAGTTTAGAAAACACTCGATCACAGAATGTTCAAAACTTAAAAAAATTACAATTATTTTTAACTTAACTAAAATTACTCACCAGAGAGAAAAATTGTATGGGATCGTCCACATGCTGCTTCCACTATAAAATGATCTTTTAAAGTTTCGACAAGAGTAGGATTGTCTCTTCGTAAATGGTCACAATGCCCCAATTGCCCCTTATCATTCCGACCTGTAAAAAATTATCAATTTACAATTCTAATGCTAATACTGACTATCCAGATAGAAACATTTCTTGTAATGTGCTCAAATAATGTACAAAGCTCAATATCAACAAAAAGAATGAGGAATCATTAAAAATAACTATAATTTATATTTAAATAATGAGGCTTTTGTTGTTAATATCTAAAATAATTGCACATATTAATTAAGATTAACAATGACAATTGGTATACATTATATGTCATTGTAAGAATTTAATTTTCAAACAAGTTTTGTTTTTAAAGGAGAGACATGTTAACAAAGTGTGAAGTATGCCACTTTTTGTTAATTGACATGCCGCTTTTATAATAGTTTAAAGAAAACCAATATACGTGTTCTTCCAAAATGAAAATGTATTTTGTAGCAGAACACCAGTGTTTTTCTTCTCTCCACCCTAATTGGAACTAGGTACAGTTTATCAGTTGTTTCCAAGGGCGTACGTTCATGCTCTCGTCAGTACATGTGCCCATCTGAAAGTGCTAACAGTTGTTCTGTTAAGAGGTGAGAGTGCAATCATTCTGTGTTGTCTGTTTGGAGATGTGTACCGTTTTCGTTTCTTGTCTGTAAATAAATGCTGTCTCGTCTCGAGATTTGATTTTGATATAGCTGGCCTGATAAGTAGCTATAATTTACAACTGGTTGCAATCCATGAGTGCAGTGTGCTAAGAGTACATGAAACTGATAAACTCTCTTTATTTCAGGATGATAATGAAAAATAAGAAAGTGCTTCTAGTTTAGCACACAACTTTTAGAACATATACTATTATTTTTTTAAGCCTCTGAAAGTCAATCCTTTGTGACACTACTGCACAGTACAACAAAAGATCAAATAAGTTGAATGCTAATAATCTCTGCCAGCTAATTTTAAAACATCCAACTTAGATATTAAAATACATACCCCAAGTTAATGCCTTTCCTCCTTCAATGATAATGACACTATGCGCAGCACAGGCACCAGAACACACTGAAGTTACTTTTATGCCATTTAAGGATGCTATTCGATGAGGCCCCCATAAATTCCTTCCCACCGCTTCTTTAGCTGAAAAATAAGATGCAACTTTCTTTCACAGAGGAATAATTTATAGACTTTGCATTAAAGAAAATTGTATGCATTTTGCAATTGCATAAGTTATTTCTAAATGCAGCAGTAAAATGTCATTTTAAGCTGTAGATAGAAGATATAATAGGGTTTGCCCTTTTTATTGGATTTGCAACTATGAAATTTCAAACAAGGCATTCCGAAAATGGCTTAATTGGGTTTTTGTTATTAATATTTCAATTGTTAATTTGTTCTATGTATAAGAGCAATTTTAAGAAAGCATTTCAAACATTCTAAGAGTCGTTACCTTATTCGTCATTTGTTTGGTTGAGGAAATTGAATTTGCCTGAAAATGGTTGGTATAAAATTTAACATCAGAAAAATTCTTGACAAAAACAAAACTCATCTTGAAAACTTACATTAACACTTCATACATAAAACTCACAAACTTCATTTTTACTTGACTTTAATAAGGGGACTAAAAAGCAAGGTACTAAGCTTAACATAACTTTTATTTATAACAAAATTGGAAGGCTTTTAGTTTTCAAATAACATAAACACAAATTAATATTTTACAAATATATAACTACAATATACTTTTAAATCAGTGGTTCTTAACCTTTTAAGTGATCGGCACACCCTTGAATCTAAAAATAAGTTATCGCACCCCCTTGGAAAACGTGTTTCTATTTCTTTATTGAGGAAATTACTTCTATTGCAAGATCATTTATTGAAAAAAACACATACATTTACATATACATACCAAACAACATCTCAATTTTTAATGGTTAATTTGTTGTTTATTCAAAACAAAACTTTTGAAGCGAGACTCCTTTTTTGAAAGAGTCACGCGTAAGTCATCACTTGCATTTAAGCGATTTCTGGCTTTTGTTTATGTGCAAAAGTGATTAAAATGCCATTTCACACAGGTAGGTGGTGGCAAATGGTAAAAGTGTCAGCAATGCTGCTTTTACCAGCTGTGGATAAGGTTCTAACGGTGTATACCAGAATTGTTCCAAGTCCTGTTTTTCAAATTGCATTTGAATACATACATTAGTGCGCATTTCAATAAGATAGTCTTTTTTAAATTGCTGTCGCCCATCGAAACTTTTCTCGCACCCCTGGAAATACTTTCTCGCAAGGTTAAGAACCACTGCTTCAAATGAAGTGCAGCAGAGGAAAGTGTCCAAGTAAGGTTTTCAGATTAAGCTTAACACTACTTGGCAAAGTATCATCATACTTAAATAGCTCATAAGCCCTTCTGACATTCTCTTAAAATTTTTAAAAAATATATACTATATACCATTTTTAGGCAACTCTTTACGTCCTATGAGGTCCCAATTTGTACCGCCCGAGAAGAGGAGAGTGCCACCCAAATTAGATCCTTCCAAGCGCTGCAAAAATCACAAGATTTAATGCAAGATTAAATATGATACAAAGCTCTTAATAGGATTTTAAAAATAACTTTGAACTTTAAAATAACTTCGAAATTAAATATTATTTTGCAATAATTTTTTAAACAGTAAAATAGATTGATTTTCAAACAATTTTAGGTTGGTTGGAGGGTTTTATGGCACAAGGCCATGTTTGACCATGCTGCACCAGGCACAAGACATACAACATTAAGTAATAGACACACAATAAAAGTTTTACTGACATAGAAGAGACAAATACACCCAGAGAGGAATGCAACAAGAATCGAACCTGCACTGACTACAACTCGAAGAAGAATTTTAGGATAGTGCAATTTAGTAGAATTAAATTTTTAGTTTTCTACGACTACAAGAAACACAAAATTATTTGAAAATTCAAACACCAAGATTTAAAAAATTTTACTTCCTAGTTTTAATTAAGTTTAATTCATATTGGTAAAATCATGAAACAATACAAAAAGTAACTTCAATTATTTAGTATGTTTGTTTATTCAGCAATGAAAACAATACATTATTTTAAATTCCAAGTGTCCAAAGTTAAATTTGCTCAAAGCACAATATTTCTGATCCATAGTTTTTTTCCAAGAAAACAAAAATTTATCACATCTAGTAGAAAGGAAAACTTGATTAACATTATACATCACAGCTGATTAAAATGTATTAATGATTTATCTATTTAAAAAGTATTTTATGTTGGGGTATGCATTAATGCGATTCATGTATGGGATTGGATGTTTGGGTTTTTATGGTGCAAAATCCACACAAGTAGACAAGCTGTTCCAAACACAAGAAAAATGTGAACAATAAAAGTATAAAATATCTAAAAATGAGGGACATGGGACTCCATGCATGGCAAACACGTGGGTGATATAATCCCCAAGAGGAGCTGAAAGAAAGCAAGAGTGGCAAAAAGCTTCAAGGGGAGCCCTCAACTCCGAAGAGGCAATCACGAGGGAGGTAGAAAAAGCAAAAAGCAGAAGGGTAGGGGGAAAATGAAAGGGAGGAAAGGTCACTCAGGTACCCCAGGATCGTGAAGCCCATACAAACTTAAAGGTACGCCCCTGAGGGCCGATTCATATATGGTGGTTATTTTGAGCAAACTGTCACAATTTCTGGTTTGAAGGCGAAAAATAAAATTATCTCAAACACTACCTGGCTAAGACCTCCTGTTTGCCATTCATGAATTTTGTGACAAGTACTATGTCTTTGGAGAATGTAAGTGATACCACAAGAACTGTGATGGAGTATGCCTGACATATATCATGTTCTTCTGTACCATCACAAAATACATTCTAGAAACATGAGGTACTTGTCACAAAATTCATTAACAACTGAAGACTAGAGGCCAAACTTAGAAATGATTCCTACAGTAAATTGTCATGACATTATAGGTAGATTTCAGAGGAGACACTATTACTGGACTGTGCTACTAGGACAAATTGAAATATATTCTGAGTAGGCATATAGGTTAACAATCATTTATATATGCATCAACATACAGTGCACTAAGATATTGCAGGCTTTACCCATTTCAACAACTCAGTGCAAGGTTTGTAATTTAATTGTATATAATACTCAATAATTGCCATACGTGCTGGCCCGTTGCCTCTTCTGCTGAGAATCACTTTCCCCGCCCCCCTAAACTGGGCTCTAAACCTCGCGGTGAGCCAGGTTGGGCGTGGGTCGCAAAAAAAAGGTTTGCATCCAAGTGACTTTCAGAGATGCAGATTTTTGTTAACCTTTAGACGAAGGCCTGTACCACAGCTGTACCATGAAATTTTTTATTTCTAGAGTGGCTCAGTACAGATACTGTACTGAAGATTTTGTCCCCCTTTTAAATGACCGCTGACATAGATCACCATTAATGAGCAGTCAGTGATTGACCTTTAAGAGGGTCGGTCCTTTTGTTAGAAACCCATCCTTGTTGATCATTGTGTGAACTCTTTGGGAAACACAGAAATCTCTCACGCCACGAAGTACGAGGGCATTTTGGGAGCAGGTTTCTTATTCAACGTTATGCTTAGAGTGATTCCGAATAATCTGAAATTTTTACTGATGCGTATCTGAAATTCTTACAGAAGTAACTTTGGCTTTATTCATTTGTTTTAAAATCAGAATATATATATATACATTATATCAAAAACAGCTCTCTCTCTCTTACACCCACCCACATGCTTTAAAGGCTATACAACTATTCAACCAATACACCCATTAGTATCTATAAGCAACATAAACTTATATTATTCTTTTCATGAAAAAATTAGAATAACCTTTAACACCTAATTAATAAGTAGCTTTTCTATAATTTTCTATTAAATAGTCAAAAAGAATTAGGTTAGATAATTAGTTTTTTTACTCAAATAATTTAAACATTGAAACAATCCATTAAGAAACAGCTGTTAACGAAGTTTGCATAAAATACTTAAAATAATTCATAAATACTTTCGTACATGAATTCAAAACTCTCAGTTTGTGTGTAGAATTTATTTTTATGAATGCCAGATATACGATAAATATATCTATGATTAAAATGGAGTTTATGTAGTTATGGTACAAATTACTGCAATTAATCATATTTTTACTTTATATTTAAATGGAAGGTATTGCTAATTTGAAATATGTGAGAAAAACAGAAGACATGTTATTAGGAATTCTAAAAATTTAAAATATTCGTATGATTCAGATCCAGTTTGTAGGTTGTACAAGACCACTAAAAAAGTTCCGAGTTAACCACTATTATATTATTTAATATAATTGTAGCTTAGTTTATTTGGACTTCACTCTCATTCGCTTTTCAATATTCTCAACAGCATTCATTGATCATGCGAGTCAATTCCATTGACATCTTGCTGATTCAGTATTGCTTTTAGCATTATCATCTATCCAAAAGATTAGATTAACTGGAACCTGCCTTGGCTAGCTATCAACATCACTTGAAAGGTACTCATGACTTAGAAGTAGATCCTAAAAGAATTGCATCTATTCTTGCATGACTCAAAATATTACTTTATTGCTCCAAATTTAAACAAAAGTTAAAAGCAAAATTTTTGCGAGACAAGAATACTATTATTTGTGCAACCTATTATAACAGTGCAAGGAAAATTAATGATTATTATAAACTGCATACTGATACAACAGATCTGTAGCAGAGTACGATGGTCATGCTAAAATCTACAAAGGAGTAAAAAAGACCTTATATGGTTTCTTCTTAAAGTTTGTAGCCGCTTCTAGCAATTCTTTTATGCAAAAAGATAGCCTGTTCAAGAGTGATGAAATGAAAAAATGCGGTTTGTTATCAGAGTATTAATTAGAGGCATACACTATTCTGGCATTTGAATTCTTGGAAACCTAAATGAACACTCGTAACCTGTAGTAAGTCGTTATGGGTTTCTCAGAAATAATAGGAATGAATCTACTAGTTTTTCATGTTTTGTCCAATATATTTATTACTTCCTATAGAAAGCGGGAAGCTCTTGAAAATTTTACATAAAATTATCCATCAAGTGTCATCAATTATCCATCCATCATCAATCTGTACTATGACCATAGCAATGGCCATTGCATTCATTCTTGTTAACTGATGACTTCTGGGTATGAGGGAGATAACATGATATCGTTTCCTTTATCATTGGTAGAATGACTTAAAACATACCAGAGCAATCTGACTCGAGGGGAATGAATGGTTCTCACGCTGACCACTGAAGGAGTTTTTCTTCGTTATTGTCAGAATACAGCTCATGAAGGAGCAGTTACAGTACTTTTTATTTCTTATCATCACTTGGTTTAGATTAGATTAGAATAAAATATGTCGTCTAAAAGTGTTTGAAGAAAATACTTATATATCTACTAGACCAGACTCGCTCACTAAAGTGATGCATTGTCATCGATTCTTTTAACTAAAAAGAGGAACCAGCTATAAATAGTTGACTGAAGATTTAAGGATGCTGGTGATAAAAATAGTCTAATAGACTAAGTGGTTGCCCAACACCAGGCTCATCCTTCTCATCGTGATTTTTAATTTTGGTTGGTAGGTAGGTATTTAATTAATGTCGTACTGGAGCAACATAACAGGCTTTTGGCGACGGTCTGGGATCAAACCAGAAGGGGAAGATCCGAGAACACCACGTAATTTTGAATCGCGTTCAGATGAGATGTTTTACAAAAAATATTAATGTTTAAATAAATCAAAACTATCTAGAAACTACACTGTAATTTGCATGTGTTATGTCCAATGAATTTAAACTTGTATGGGCAAGAAATTAATTAAAATCATGAAAATCTGATTTAAATCAATAAATCCAATGTTTTTAATTATGATTATTTCATACCCGACCTCTCTCTGGTAGAAATTAATTAACTAAAATTTATAATGTAAACAGATAATCACTGTTTACATTCTAAATTTTACAATCACCTTAAACCTAAAAATTTTAAACTTGGGGACTAAATTTGCTAAATATAAAAATGTCATAAGAAATCTAAGAATTTTAGAAACCATGCTGAAAACCAAAACCCCTATGTGAACCTCGTCAATTAAAAAGAAACTGGAAGGTCGGTAACGACGTAAATTAAGTCCCAAAGGATACAATCTTGAAAGCCCAAACAGAATGTATTTCAAAAAGAAACTGAAAACAGAGCATCCCTTAAATATACTCAAAAACTAACATTCAATATTTCTGTGGGTTATAATTAGTCACCTTATTAAATCAACAAAGGATTATAAATAACTTCACGATCCATTATTAATTTGACAGTTGAAAGATGTTTGATATTTCACATCTCATGAGAAATCCATATTCTGTGGAAATAATTCCGTTTTTCTTAAGAGTATAAAATACAAAAAGTACAACAAATTCCAGGCATTGTTTGCCGGTTCATCTTATCGCAGTGTTTCCATGCAAACTTAAAAATGTGCTATTGTTGATGAATTAGAATATAATAAATTTAAAGTCGAAAAACATTTAAATTAAAATAAGGATGTATCTTAAAAAATTGTAAGTTGACATGCTTTACACATAATCAGTTAAATGGAGAACTTGACATTCTGAAAACAAAAGTCTGTCAGCACAACAGGGTTTTTTTTATTTCGGATAAAAAAGGCATTCATTTTGGTAGCGTACGATGTTATTATCGATTGATCACAATCCGTCCTCCATATTAATATTTGTAAAAATAATAAAAATGCTTGGATTATTTGATGTATCAGATTAATTAGTTGTAGAAAAAATCGTACCTTAACAGGAAATTAGTTTCATAGAGTAAACACAAGCACGTGGTAACTTACGCTATGCTTTTTCACAGGTTGTTCAGTTGACTGATTGGCGGTATCTTTAGATTCATCTTTCTCATCGCTGGTACCAGGTTGTTCCGATGAACCGCCATTGTCCGATTTTTGTTGATCACTTGAATTCCCACATTCGCTGATGCTGCTCCCGCAATTGGACGCATGAACATCTGCGGTTTCACTTTCATTGCCTTCGATTGATTGTTTTACATCGCAACTATCCTCGCTATCATCAGCTTTGCGTTTCTTCGGGTTCATTGTGTCGATATGCTCGGAACAAGTGAAGCGATAACAAAAATGGTGAGCTAAATTGTCAATCAATAGAGTAAACAGCTACACAACAAGCAATGCACATTTAACGCCGTCTTCAAAATGTGAAGGATTGATGTAAATGCCGCCAATTGAAAAGAACTCTCGCAGAAAACGAGAAGACGCGCACAAAAAAGAATGGGGCAGTGGGGGTGGGTGGAAACTACGATTTAAAAAAATTATATCCGAGAAAACAGCGTTCGTGTTTTTATCATTGCAGAGATGTTCTCGAAGCAAAAAAAGTAATGTCATGAAAATGTTTCAGCTTAGAAAGACATTTGCAATTTGAAAGAGCGCCCTATGTTACCCGTGAGTTAACATTGGGCAAAGGAGGTAGGTAGGTAGGTATTTGAATTAACGTCGCAATGAAACAATGCTAAGGACTATTGGTGACTGTCCGGGATCATTGCACAAAGGACTCGCGTCGATAGACATTGTTACATAATTGAACGTTTATGCCATGAAAAAGCAACACGTTTTTAAAATCAATCGAACGAAAATTATAGCTCGTATATTTATTAAAAAGTGACCTTTTCTTGGCGTAAGGAGATAAGAGGTAGGTATTTTAATTAACGTCACAGGGGATAGATATGGTATTAGGTACGTATTTTAATAAACGAAGATCAAATCGACGACTATTTTCATTCGAAACACTGAAAACGAACGATCCTTCATTCGATTGTGAGGGAACGAGAATAGAA
Source organism: Meta bourneti (assembly GCA_933210815.1). NCBI lineage: Eukaryota > Metazoa > Arthropoda > Arachnida > Araneae > Tetragnathidae > Meta > Meta bourneti. The sequence continues at coordinate 90,319,319 of OW119929.1, forward strand.
GCTGTTGTTGTTGCTAAATCTCCACGTCTAGCTAGCTAGACCAAATCCACAAGTCCATTCACCCGCACAAAGTCATACACCAAAAGTGGTTGAGAAAACAGGTCGTCTCGGGACAACTCCAGGCACTCGAGAATGTGTGCTGGGGAGGCCTGGTCAGACTGGCATTTAAGGCAAACAGGATGAATCTTGCGACCACAGCAACATATGAGACTCCTCAGATGGCCACTGAAAAAGAGCGATGTCTGAATATGTCTGTCGCAATTGAGAGCAAGAGATCTTCCTGGGCGATCCCCAGGATTCCAAGAGTGTACCGATCCATGCCTTCTTATCAAGATCTTTTCTAATAGAGTAAAGCTCAAGAAACGTCAATGAGTGGGTATCGGACAATGGTTCATCGACACCCTCCTTCGCCAAATCATCTGGTACTTCGTACTACTTGTAATAGAAGCGGTTAGGTATCATGCCTTGGATTTAAGCCCTAATAGGAAAACGGCTACACTATCAGGTCTTCTGACATTAATATACAAGAACGGACTTGAAGACGCGTTCACCAACGTAACGACAGCGAGAATTTTCCTCACAATACCAGTCTCAGTCGCCTCAAATGAAAGGAGTTTTGGCAAACTAAAGATCATAAAAAATTACCTCAGAAACTTAATAGGACAACAACGACTAACCAACCTGAGCATCATATCAAGAGCACAAGTTAGCTTCAAAGCTATCTTTTGGGACATTGTAAAAATGTTTGCAGCCGAAAAAGCCCGTAAAGTCAAGTTTTAGTTTAAGCTTTCTGTTTAAATTAATTTTTTTCACATTTTGTCAAATCATCAACTCTATTACGGAAAAAGGTCTAGATATAACGAAATGCCGTGTGGTCAGGAATTTGATGGAGCTGCCGTAATGAGTGGAGCGTACAATGGGGTTCAACAAAATAAAACATATCGCTCCATGCTTATTTGTCCTTTGCGCCAGCCATGACCTGAATTTAGTCCTTAAAGATGCAGCAGAGGTCAACCGGGAAATAGGGCAATTCTTTGAAACGATTCAAAATGTCTATAGCTTTTTTTGGACTTAGTATTGTACGGTGGGAAAATTTGAGAGCTTGTTCGGAATCAACATCAAGTGTTACTTTGAAAACATTTAATCCTACTCTCTGGGCAGGAAGGTACGATGCTGTGCATGCTCTTAAAGAAAGATTCATTGACGTTCTGAAAGCTTTCTCTTATAATATCGAACAGCAAAAATTTGAAGGAAAGAAATAAAGCTATTGGTCTGAAGAAAGCACTCGAATCCTTCAGATTTGTTTTACTGTTGGTAATTCAGTGTAAAGTTTTAGAAAACATGAATATTGCCTCAAAATCACTACAAGCAGAATCTCTAGATATAAGTGCCGCCTATGACCTTTTGGGTAATGCTCTTTTAGAGATAAATGACTTTCGATTGATTAGTTGAAGAGGCAGCCAAAATCTGCTCAAAATGGAGAATATCGACTCAGTTTTCAAACAAGAGTCACTAAGATGAAAAGTCACTTTGATGAGCTTTGTGAAGATCAAAGACTCAATGATCAAGTTTTAAGATGACAATATATTATCCCATGATTGATACTATATGCTCACAATTTGACAACCGGTTCAAGGGCATGAAGTCATTAGTAGACGCATATAGGGTAATTCGAGCCTTTTTGGCTTCTACTGATGATCAACTGGAAAAAGAAGCTGAAATATTTGCAGAAACCTTTTCTGACGGCCTTTGTTTAGATCACAAATATTATCAGTTAGAAGTTCCTTCAGATATAAGATTAAAAACATGACTGATGTGAAACAGCTTGCTAATCTACTGTTGATTGAACATAGTTCTTTGGCTTATGCCTATCCTGATGCATTTACTGTTTGCTGTATGTACTTAACTGTTCCTGTTACAGCCAAAGCTGAAAGATCCTTTTCGAAATTAAAACTGATCAAAAACTACATTAGAAGTTCTAGGACTCAAGAAAGCCTTCGTGGTTTGGCTCTATTGTCAATAGAAGATGAAAGGGCACGACAGATTAATGCTGATAAAGTCGTTGATATATTTGCCGATATGAAATCAAGAAAGCTTCAAATCTCAAGTTTAATCAATGGTATAACTGTTGAATAAATAATTTATTTTCCTGATATCAAGAAAATTTGGACTTTAAGCTTTGTTAAATTTTAGTCTTTGTCTTTATTACCTTAAATTGTCCTTTTAAAATTGTTTTACTTTTACTTCATAATGCCTTAACGTAGTTAAATAATATTTAGCTATTTTATATTTATAAAAAGTTCAATTAATCATCCATGCAAGACCAAGTTATTTTTATTTTGAAAAGCCTATTATTATTTCAGTTTGGTAAGTCCTAAATAACACCTGTTCTGATCCTGTTGATCTTACTGTAACGATAAGTGAGTGCCTAACTTTTTAGGCTAATAAAAAGCTAAATCAAACGATTAACATCTCATTATTTGATACCATTGTTCTTTAAATTTGTAAATCCAAGTATTAGGTATGCATAATTGTTTATGTATGGTTAAATCTAACTTATAATATAATGCGTACCTATATAAATTAGATTTAAAACTCCTGAATTCGCGTTTGGCAATCGCAGTTAGGGGCCTCCGAGAACCAAGCTACGGCACTGTATATTATTGATGTGCACACTTATATGAGTCCTATTTACCAAAGGTGTATGGATATCGATACCAACACCTCCCATAGGAAATTTCAGACTATGTTACAGCTTATACCAGAAATTAGATTATCCATATCGTGAAGTAGTCCATTTCAAGTTATTCAGTCGCAGAAACGAAAAGCCACACACAATATGTACAGCTGCGGAGAATCACCTCTTTATTCGTGAGTCGTTTAGAGTAAAGTAAATTCAAAGGTACCATCAATGGAGAGAAACATCTATTAATTTATACATATCAAATTATGCAGATTTCACGAATTCCAGTGACAACCAATTTTGGCGCCCAAATTTTAAATCTGACCAAAACAGACGGAAAACGAAGTTTTTATATGGAAATGCTCTCTCATGATACCTATCGGGATTTCCTTAAAAAATCGACATTTGGAGTTTGTTCTTATTTCTGTTGACCATTCAACTATCATAATATATCAATTCGGATCGGGATTGACAGTCACCAATGGCCCGTTACGTTGCTCCACAGTGCAACGTAAATTCAAATACCTACCATATATCAATTCCGAATTCATCTTATTGGAATTTTTATTGGCGAAGTGCTGAAGTCCTATTTGAAAAAAAGCTCAAGTTGCTCTCACGGACTTGGTCCAGCTGGTATAGACCAAGTAAGATAAAAAAAATACAACAGCATAAGTAAAAATAACATTTACATCATATTCATTTTAAGGTATATTACACATTATTCATCTATCATGCAGAGAGCTGGCTAGGGACATGGGTTGAAATAGGACAAAACAAGTTTTATTATTGCAAGGGAAAGATTCTCGAATTATTTTATCGAAAAATTAGCTGAATTACCCGGCGTTGCTCGGGTTGAATTGTTTCTAATTCATCGTAATGTTACTCAATATTATTCCTATGAAGATTTCGAATTGTTTCTAACCCCCCTGCAGACCCAGGACAAATGGAACGGGGTTAATATATAGCCTGCGTGTCCCGCAGAATTCTACAGGATGAATGTACAAAATTTAGCATGAATTGGTCCGACATTGATCCTATAAATACGCAATGTTATTCTTATGAGGATTTGGAACTGTCTTTAGCCTCCTGTACCATATCGACGATAAAAAAAGACCACTTTCTTATAAACATAATTATATTATCTTAAAAATTTACCTTCCAGTAATAAAGCTACAGTTTAAGAATTTACAGATGGGATACGTAAACGATATGATACTGAGTGATTTTCAGCGCAACCTCACGATTGCACCAAACCCTAAGATCCCAAAATACCTCCAAGGTCATATAGAGAGGCGACTCCTGTAGATGTTTACTCTGACGTCATCTGCAGAGCCAGACCGGGAGAGAGCGCTCCCTAGCAAGTGCTTTGTCCAGGATGACGGGACGTTACACCACTCTGCACACCCAAGACTGGGGTTAATATGTAGCCTACGTTACCCGCAAGGTTCCAAAGAATAAGTGCATCAAATTTGGTGTGGATTGCTCAAACCGTTTAGATTTGTATAGAGAATACAGATGGATGACAACTCTGCTTTATATGTATAGATTCCCACATACAATTAATCAGAATAAGCAAAACAAAAATCAGAACTGATTCATTTTCCGGATAAATATGTGCAAACCGAATAAAAGTAATAAGCTGATGTTTGTGCAACCCGAATAAAGGTCCTAATGGTGTGGATGGACAGTGTTTATTGTAAAAGATTCTTGTTTCAATCTAAAATCTATCTTAATCAAGGCTGAGAGGGATTTTCAATGCAGACAAACCAGACTAAAAGGGAAGATCCAAAGGCTCTCAAATGATACATATCGGAGTTAGCTTAAAATGTAGTGAATCGCCGGTTTGGCAATATTTGGCATTTAATCGAATTGCAATTAACAAAGCAACTATCATACATCAATTCGTAATTCCTTCTCTGGAACTCTTATTGGCGAGGTGCTGAAATTGTATTCAAAAACAAGACAAGAGGAACGCGTATCGTCGCATAAAGACTACGCCACCTGTTACCTTGTCAGAAAATGCCTTTTATCAAATTTATTCCCTTATTATTGCATATTCAGAAAAAGAAGCAATACGTAGGTTTAAGTTTGGGTTCTTTAAAAGTATAATAAAAAAATTCAGCATAAGAAAATTATTTCGGAAGAATATAAAAGACTAATTCAAGATTAGATGGTACAAATTACCATACTAATAATCTAGAAGAGGGGAATAAATGCCTTAAAACTAGGTATTTCCGAGATGAAATTTTGATAGATCCGATATTTGGCTGTCATTGGAAATTTTGAATTTTATGCGTTTTAGTATGAAAACGACCCTCTAAGCAAATTTTGCCCATATGCATTTATAGAGGATATTATTCCTTATTGATAGGCAGGTATTTTAATTAACGTAACACGGGAGCAGCACAACGGGCTATTGGTGGCGGTCCGGGATCAATCCCCAAGGGAAAGATCCAGTCACTCCTGAGCTGGCACTCTACTCTTCAAACTTCCACGCCAACGTGAGGACATTTGAGGTCACGACGGATTTAACGGGCACCAGACCCCTTTGCACACGACGGTCTTGGGTTGGATTCGAACTTGCTATTCCTTATTGAATGGTAGGGGAGACCGCTGTACCTTAGGACAGTTGTACCTACGGACATTTCGTTTTAAAATTCGAAAACAGATGGGAATGTAAGGTGGCGGTTCCTAGCGGATGTAAACTAGTGATAGGCTCACGGGAAGCCGGCTCGTGGAAGACTTACGTTAAGTAAATATGACATTTTTACTCTTTTTTGAAGGTCAAAGAAAAATGCATATCATCTTTATTTTTTCTTTTCCTCTAATTTTTGTATGATTATTTGTCATAGTCGTAGTTTATTATCGATGTTTTGATGATTTATTTTTGATTTTAAAGTCATCGAAATCTTAACTATCTATCTGTTGCTATCTCCCTTTAGAGAACAAATAGGCTTACGTTATACCTTCGGACATTCCTGGGTGATGTGCCTTCGGACACAATCGTTTGTGTCCGCAGGTACATCGGCCATTTTTTGAATTTATTCTTATTAATTCGTCATTATTTTTGGCTTTCCTTTAAATTTCCCTACCAAGTAATACTTTGTTTTTGGTTTCTATACAAACCATATAATAACATAGCTGTAAAGTTATAGGTCCTACAAGAGTTTTTAAATCGATTTTTTTAGATACGAAATCACTAAATTTGGCTATAATACCTCGGAGTAAGGAGGGAAAAACTTTTTATATTATGTCCGCAGGTAAATCCGTGTGTGTCCATAGATATATCAGGTTGCTGTACCTAAGGACGAAAATTACATCTCCAAATTTTGAATTTTTGAATATTCAAAATTTTAGATTTTAAAAAATGACTTTATTCACGAAGATTTAGAGCATAACCTGATCGTTTTATTAGGTGAAAATGTTTCCCAGAGGCTGAGAAAAATTAAAATGTGAATTTTGACCGTAGGTACAGCAGTCTCCCCTACCTTTAAATTTGCTCAACTACGAACGATTCGTAAATAAAGAGGGATGGTTCAGTTTTTTTCCTACAGGCAATACATAAAGACTAGGTTTATAAACGCTGTCTGTATTGAACTTTCCAATTCCTCTTAGCATTATACAGAGTCTGTTCGGACATTTTTTGAACGACTTTAATGGACTGAAGCTTAATCTTTTACATGAAATTTTTGTGTTTTAAATGTTCCCTTATTGTTAACTATCTTTCTACACCTTAATTTCCATGATAATAATGACTTGTAGTATCTAGAGTGGTATTTTGTCCCATTCTTGCTCCACAGTTTTCCAGTCTTTGAATGGCTTCCGGTCGACGTTTCGATAATGCCCTTTTTAAAAGTCCAAAAGCCCAAAAGTCCATGGCTGAAACATCTGGAAATTTAGCAGGAATATCAGTAAAGGGTATTGACTTGATACCAGTTTCTTGTTCCATTTTTTCCAAGAATTTAATAGTCGATTTAGATGTGTGGCTGCTTGCCTTACCCTGATGCAGTTCTACTGAATGTTGGCACTGTGGGTAAAGATATGGTATTTCTTTTTTGGAATATTGGGGATAAAATAGGGTCTTGATAATATGTGGGAGTTGATTTTTACATTTCCCCCCTCATTTTACTTTTAATTTCCATTATATGCAAAACCGGCAACAATCATAAATCTCTTAGAGAAAGTTCTCACGTTCACTTTGTTATAGTCATTTGACTTGGCGTATTCTCTTTTAAAATTAAAGATCTTACCTTACAAATATTCATATTCATTTTCTTTTTTGGAAGTATTTTTCCACTTTTACGTTTTTCCTTTCTCATTAATAATATTACTTATCGTACCTTTAGATATCGAAAAACCATGACTTTTACAGTGTTTTTGAATAATTGAATAAGCATAATTTTCTTCGGAAAGAGAGGAAACAACCATCCATCCATTGCTTATCTAAAAGCGCCATTTTGAAAGTAAACAAAACTCTGAGTTAGCAGACGATATAAGTTATACTTTAACTATTTAACTGCTGTGAAAATAAAATTCTTTCGTAGCATACAATTGTTTTACAGCTCATCAAAATCGTTCAAAAAAATGTCCGAACAGCATCTGTATAACTTGAAATTGTCAGATGTAACCTTGCAAGAATCCCCTACAAAATACCACGCAAATGATTAAACAGCAGAACACCGTATTGATCATACGCAAGTGATAAAATTTTACCATCGCGTCAAAAACACATACACATTTAGTTCTTTTCCTTCCTACCTAAAAAAAAATCCTAAATGAATCTTCAATGATCCCTCTGCCTCATCGATTTCCCTTGCTAAACAAAATGGACGCCGGGGTTTCCTTTAAAACAATTTACATAATAATTTGCTGCATACGAACGAATAATTCTTTGGGCTAAATTTTTTAAATAGATGGAAGATACTCCAGTTTCACGTTTCCTCCAATTATTCGATATGAATTATCGATCCGACAAACAGGCTTTTAGAAGAAAGAACAGTTTTTTCCGTTCCGTTTCTTCCGAATTCAAAATTTTATGCCGAAACGCACTTCGTATACAAATACTCTTTCAGTCTTATAAGTCCAACAATGACGATATTCATGTTTTTACTTAAATCATAAATTAAAAATAGATGTAAAGAAACGTGCTAAAATAAGGAATGCTGGAAACAGGATATAAAATTTATTCACTAAAATGTGTATTCTCCAAAGCAGAGATTTTCAACTTTCTTTTAGCCGCGGTAGCCCGTTTTTCCAAACGGATTAGCAACCGGTAAGTAACGGATTAGCAACCGGAGCGTTGCAAGTTCGAATCCAACCAAAGACCTTCGTGTAGAGGGCTGGTACGCGTTCAATTTGTCGCGGCCTCAAATGTCCTCACGTTGGCGTGGTGTGGACGTCTGGAGAGTGGGGTGCCAGCTCAGGTGTGACCTCGTCATCTGACCGTGGTTCAAAATTACGTGGTATTGTCCTCGGATGTTACCCTTGGGTTTGGTCCCGGACTGTCGCCGTTGTTGCGCTCCAGTGCGACGTTAATTAAAATAGCTACCAGTTGAGAATTAGTGCTCAAAAGTATTAGCCTCAGTGTTCCTTCGATAGCTTAATTGGGCCCTCAGGAGTATACCTTCTTTAGGAATGCACGGGAATCACAAAACCGAGGTACCCAAGTAATCTATCCTTATTTCTATTTCACCCTAGCCGCCCTTTATATGCCTTTTCCCAGTTACCTTTTTGGAGGTGAGGGCTCCCCCTGAGAAGCTTTTCACCGCTCTATTGTTATAAACTGGGTTATATCACCCGCGTGTTTGCATTGCATGGAGATCCATGTTCCTGGAGAAGACAGTTGAGGAAAACATACTGACCCTACACACTGCTTCGGCCCCAGTTTCAGGTAAACAGGTCAACGGGGCCTTCGTGGCTCAGTGGATGGGCTCACTGCTCTAGCAACCTTCGAGTTGTAGGAGCAAGCTCGGTTCCTGTCAATTGCATTCCTCCCTGGTTGTATTTCTCTTATGTGTCAGTAAAAGCTTTCATTCTGTGTCTATTACTTGATATTGTATGTGAACGGGTTGCTAAAAGGTCCCATACGCACTCGAATATTTTGGGCCAGCATGTTGGTAACTGGCTCAGCCAACATGCTTGAGCGTTTATGGGTTTGACGAACATAGTTGGCGATTGGCGTGCTCGGCTTGACGATCCCTTCCAACACGAGCCGAGCGCCAAACATAATAGTACATTGTTTCTGAATTCTGTGAGGACACGTTGCAGGTTTTTAAATGCTTCTTCACTCATCCGCAAATTTAAAAAATCCTGGGATTCATTAACTGCGATCTCTTATTAACGGCATATGACTAAATTTGTTTCTTTCTTGAAGCCAATTTTTGGCCTTCACTCGTCTCCGTTTCCTAATTTTGGAATCGTCATCCAAGCATCGCCATAGCAAACTACCTACAGTGGACTCCCTCTTAACCGACCGCAACTGACCAATTATGTACTGTAAATACAGTAGCCTACAGTAACATGTGTTTAGTTTTTTCCAACAAAGGAAGTTCTTCCAGGTTAAGTTTTCTTAATCATATACGTATATCATATTACAATAAAGTAGGCTATATACTTAGTTTTATACTAATAAAAACGATTTCGGGAGTGTATTTTAATGCCGTTAAGGGAACGACGGTTTAATCGGCCAAATCGTTATCCGGTCTGGGTCCGGTCCCGAAGTGGCCCGTTAAGAGGGAGTCCACTGTATAATCATAGTCTTTGATTTTCTTCAATTCATTTTCACTTAATAATAACAATTAGTTTTACATAAGACTAAAACTATTACAAAAATATAAAAAATTAGTTTTCTATTACTTTAAAAATTTACGAACTGAGACTCGCGATATTTGCTTGTTAACTGATGTTGGCCATGTAGGTTCCGACGTGTATTGGAAACCGTGAGCATGAGCTGGGCTAGAGCTTAATTCTGCCGAGCCAAACATGTTCGAGTGTGTTTAAGTCGGACTGCAAGATGCAGAGATGGCTTCCAGATGTTATGATCAATAGTAGACTCGCTCTACCCATGACTGGGATAAGACAGAAGAAAGAAGACATCGTTCCCGTGTGCATTCAATCGGCTGGTCAGATTCTTCGTCTCCGCCTTGGAAAAAGCAATCGGTTTGTCTGTAGAGAAAATCTCAAGGCTAAGGGTGGAGACTTCATCAGACAGACTGTGTGCACATGAGTCCTGTTAGCAACGATGCAAAGTTTAACATAATAATATTTAAAAGTGCTAAACAATGCTTAACCACAACTTTTTATGTGAAGTTTACATACAAATATAAAGAACAAAAATTTGCATTCCAGAACCACTTTTCACAAACTAACACTTCTTATAATACATTAATTACTTCTAGGACTTAAAAACTATTTTTGCAGTTTGGTAAGAATTACTTTTATACTTAGGGGAATGTCAGTACCATCAGCATGGGACATAATGCTGCTTGAAATTTAATCTGAACAGTGGTTTTTGTCCTGAGATGTAAAGATAAATAAACAGGAAATTGCACATCCACGTAAAGCAGTTCTTTTATGTTCATACTTGAAAAAACGATCACTATTCCAGAATTAAAAAAAAAAGGTTTTCTTTATGAGGTATGTCAACCGACTTCTGGGAAAGAAGTAGGTCACGACTTCCTGTCGTAAAACTTTGTCATGCTTTGGCATGTTCAAATAGAAAAAGGTAACGATTTTCAAAAGAAAATAGCAAGAACCGATACAACCTGTTGCAACTACACTGGACCGTGACTGAAATCAAACTGAACGAATGAATTCTTCCATACATTAAATGGAAAAGAATTGGGAAAAAAATTTAAAAGAACCAATGAAATCAAAAGACAATTTGAAGGAAATGAAAAGAACATTCTAGAATATTCGAAATGAAAATTTAAACTTTCCTCTTGCCGAGGTTGCCGTAAAAAAGGGAATAACTAATAAAGATGGGTTGCCTTCATCTGTAATACTGCACCATTATTCAATGGCATCTACACGTCGAGAAAGAGTATTATTCTGCAGCATGATCCACCTAAAAAGTTCTAAAAATTTCAGTTAAAATAACTGTTACTTTAGGATGGTGCAAAGTGAACAGCAAAAGCATATTACCTGGTTTATTCTATTATGATGCTTTTAAGATTATAGTAAAATATGCATGTATTGTGAAACTAATTTTATAGCACTATATAAAAGTATTACAACATATAATAGATAAATGTACTACTAATTTTGGCACTTTTATAATTTCAGTGTTCAGGGTGTCCATGAAATATCTGATACCACTCATGCGAGCTAGCTGTCGAATCTCAGTAAATCTTTCAGGCTACAAAACGGAAAGTATGCGGAAGGAAATTACGAAGGAAAAAATAGTTCAAACTTTATCACTATGTGACAATTTTAAGGGGTTAGATTCAAGAACACTGTATTATGTGCAAATCTTTGTCTTCCTGATTTTTTCTTTGTATTTTATGCTTGTTTGTTAACTTTCTGTTTTTGTGTTTCAATTGTTCAGCTTTGTATTTTATTCATGCTTGAGTTTTTCAGGACAAGGATCTTTGACTCTTAGAGCGTCATTGCTCTGAAATAAAAATGCATCAATCAGTGGTGCTGCCACCTATTGAGTGAAGTATACAACTCTTTTTCTTATTTAACTTTAAGTCCAAATATAAATTTGATGAACGACCTTGCACTTTCTTTGTTCCACAGAATTTTTACTTCTTTCTGACCATAGAATTTTTACTTCTTTCTGACCATAGAATTTTTACTTCTTTCTGACCATAGAATTTTTCTCATGATATCTATATCTGGATATATCTGAATTAATTTTTCGTCGTTTGCTAATTTAATTAAATTATTAGATGCCTGTATTTGTGTACTCAATTAAAGCTATTTGTCTTTCAAATGTAAAAATTTAAATGCATTCTCCAACTAAAATTCAATTGTAAAGTTCTCTCAAAATAGGCTTTCTTCAAAATATACATTATATTTACGGTACTCTTTATTAATATTACAGTGTAATTTAAATATAAACCTTCATAATCATGACGAAATCTCAGTTTGAACATAAAATCACGCGTTAAGATAGAACTATTATTATGTGCCATTAAATATTTAGAATTTATCTTTATTGTAAAGTTTTGAAGTAAGAGGAACACGAATTCAAATGTTTATGATATACGTTAGTAGATGGAGCCACAAGACCTTGGTGCAATTAAACTTTTAGTTTATTTACCTACAATCAATTTTCATTGCATATAAAAAATGTTATGACTATCTATCCATACACATGTTAATACCACATGATAGAAATATTAACAAGTGTTAGTTTTATAAAAGAACAAATTAGTTTGACAAATAAAGTAAGATCGTCAGATATCTCAAATAACGATTTTCAATTACGATGAATTATCTCTTAAGAAAATTCTAGGGAAAATATTTATGAAACGAAGTATGTTTTGTTCATGCACTAAAACGGCTCCTTACATAAAGTAACTGTTCCCAACATATTCTTTAACTGAAATTTAACTGGTTAAATTTTAACACAGTAGAACATTGATTATCCGAGCTCTGATTAACCGAGTGTCTGTCATCCGAGCCTAGGTTTCTTAAAACTTTAAATAAAGCTTTGAGCACTAGTGTGCTGACTTTGTCCTCGACTGGTCTGGTTTGGCGGGCGGATGGTTGCTTTGGGTTTTGCTGTAACAAGATCCAAAAATGGATAAGCTGCGCCAAACCCAAGACAAAATAAAATTCAATAAAATAGATTTAAAAATATGAGATTAACAACCAAACCGACATTAAAAGTATGATAAAACATGTAACGTAAGTAAACAACAGAAAACAAAATAAACAGCAGGAAACTTATTTTTCAGAAATAAACAGTGATGCCGATTCTTAGCAACAATGTGATTTACTTCCTCTCTCTATTGGGCTATTTTTCCCAGTGCACGTATTCCTTTTGTTGAAATTTGAGGCAGAAAAGAAAGTGTGAATTGTCGAACTAATATTTACTGAAGTATCAAAAATATTTTGTCACATCGGGGGGATCCAGAGTTTGGGAACTTGACCAGGGAGTTTAAAAACTTTATTTCCAGCTCACGTAGGGTCTGTAGTTTTCTAACAAGAAAAAGCATTCTCTCTGAATTCAATCGGCTGTAGCGCTTGGTGGTCGCTTTTTCAATGAAGGGAGGTATAAAATGTGTTATGTGTTTTGAATAAAGGAATTATTTAAAAAAAAATGTTTTCATGCAAGTTAAAATGTTTCGGAAGTAATGTACTTCATTAAATCGGTAAGAGTTCTTCCTCTATGCCAGGGGTGTCAAACTCAATTAAAACACGGGCCATTTACTGCAACTGGTAAGATTCACGGCGGCCACATCACATTTACAAATTTTCTTAAAATTATATTTTGAAGTGAGGATTCAGGAATATGGAAAGAATAATTAAAAAACATTATGTAACTAAGTGAATTTAGGGTAATAATTTATAATATTGCTATATAATTGCTTTTATTTAAACGTTTATTTAATTTAATGTATTTATAAAACTAATATTAACTTTTTTTACCGGAAACTCTTGCCAGCGCTTTCCTACTACTAGTTTTCCAATATCTGGATTCAAAGACTGAGAACAGACAATCTTCATTATGGCAGATAGATGTTTATCAGTTAATCTTGATCTGTAGGTCGTTTTATTTCATTTCATGGACGAAAATAGTTGCCCACACATTTTTAACATGACGAAATTGTATGTACGGTATTGCCTCGATCTCCCCTAAGTGCTATTTTCTTCATAACATATTGTCCTGTTTTCATTTTATTTCAGAGCATCGCGGGCCACAAAAAATTACCTCGGGGGCCACATGCGGCCCGCGGGCCGCCAGTTTGACACCCCTGCTCTATGCGGTTGTATAATATTCCTGTTTTATTAAAGCAAATAGTGAAAGTCTAATTTATCTTTCCCCGTTGATTATTTTAATCTCTCTCTCAAGACAATGATTTCCCCTAATGCCTGGAAGCAATCAAAAATAGTTCCTGTGTTTTAAAAAGGTGGTAGATCTTGCTTTGGAAACTATAGACCTATTGCTATTATTCCGGTATTTGTTATAATATTTGAATCTATAATGTGTCAGAGAAAACTTCGTATCAAACCTCGCATCTTCTGTAAATCAACATTGTTTTGTTAAAAGACGTTCAACTATTAGTAAACTAATGTGCTTAAACACTGCTATTGTTAATGCTATTATGATTAACCCTCCAAGTGGTTTCGACGAGATATCTCGTCCATCAAGATCTGACCAATTTTGCTAATGACGAGATATATCGTGATCAAGATATTGCCGATTTTTTGATGATGACGAGATCAGCATCTGGTCAGTTTTCTTCTAATGTCAAGAAATCTCGCCCTTGAAGATCTGTTAATGGTTTGACGAGGTACCTTGTCAAGACAACCACCTGTAGGGTTAATAAATAACTAGAAGTTATTTATACTGACTTTGCTAAAGCTTTTGACAGAATGGATTTTGATCTGTTAATACTGAAACTAGTTAATATTGGTTTGATCAGAGATTAATCAAATGGTTGTATTCTTATATAAAGGAAGATTTATATTTGTACGTTACAGATCTCTGCTTATTCCGAGGGCTTTTACAATACTGGAATACCTCAAGGATGTGTTTTGGATCACTGCTTTTTATTTTATTTATAAATAATTAGCAGAATTATCCTGCGTTGCTCGGGTTGAATTGTTTATAATTCATCTAATATTACTCAATATTATTCCTATGGGGATTTCGAATTGTTTTTAGCCCCCTGTACGATATCAACGATAAAAAAGACAACTTTCTATAAAAATAATCTTACATTATCATAACAATTTACATTTCAATAACAAAGCTACAGTTTAAGAATTTACAGACGGGATTTATAAACGACATGATACTGAGCGATTTTCAGAGCAACCGCACCCATCTCTAAGATTCTAAAAAAAATTCCAAGGTCATCTTGAGAGGCGACTCCTGTAGATGTTCTGATGTCATCTGCACAGCCAGACCGGGAGAGAGCGCCCCCTAGCAAGTGCTCTGTCCAAGATGACGGACGTTACACCCCTCTGAACACCCAAGACAAATAGAACAGGGGTTAATATGTAGCCTACGCTACTCGCAGGGTTCCAAAGAATAAATGTACCAAATTTGATGTGGATTGATCAAACGGTGCAGATTTGTATAGGTAACAGATAGACAGACAGATAGAAAGACAGATACCAACTCTGCTTAATATGTATAGATTTGCCTGATAATTTGATAATTGTTTACTTTTTGGTGATAATTTTTTGATGAAACTTTACAGGTGTATTTCACCACATCATAATTGAGAATCATTATAGTTGGAATTGGTGAAATTGTATGGTTGGCGTGTATTGAAATAAGCTATCCTTGAATATAAATAAATGCTCTGTAATTACTTTTACTAAAAAATTGAGTCCTGTCATATGTGCTTATAATATTAACTGAGAATTTCTCAAGAGTACATATCTGTGTATCGGAGGTAAAAGGCACTATGTCACAAATTTAAATTTTTCAGAACCAGCTGAATGATTCTTTTACATTTTTTCTTAAATTTTTCACTTTTATTGACACTCTGTAAACTTTTTTTATGGCATAGTACATACAGTTTTACACATATCTAACATACATATTTTAGATTTTGATAATCTTTAATAATTGTTTAATTACTGGACTTAGTGCCTTTTACCTCTGTGATAACAACTGTATAGAACATTATTATGAAAGCATTATGTCCTATTAGGAAATTAAAATTCAGTTTATAATACGTAAAATAGATTTATTTGTGTTCCCATAGTTTTATTGCACTACAAAATTTTGGAGAAAAAAGTTGAAAAATAAAACATTATAATATCAGGTTTTAAAAAATGTAAAAACGTAATACAAAGTACTAAAACTAAAATTTCAGTCTTCTTTATCTACGTATGATCTACTTCTTTATCTACAGAATACATAAGATACGTAAAATATACATAAGATTTGTGTTCCCATTGTTTTATTACACTACGAAATTCTTGAAGAAAAAATAAATAATGTAACATAATATCAGGTTTTAAAAATGTTATAACGTAATACAAAGTAGTAAAACTAAAATTTCAGTCTTCTTCATCTCCTGGATAGTCTGCAGCACTCTTCGTGTGTCTCAAACTTTTATAGAAGGGATGACATTCCGTGAGTAAAAACTTCAGCAGGGATAAAACGTCATTCTATTTTTCTGAAGAAATAGGCCTAGATTCTTTAGCATTTACTTTCAGAGTTGGTGGAAATTCAAAAGCTTTTCGAGAATTTCTCTTTAAATCTACTTCCTTAAAATCATTTTCTGAAGAAATTTTGTAATAAAGGCGGCCAATATTTTCATGTGTCACTTGGAGATGAATACTTTGTGACAGTTGAAGTTTCTCCTTATTCACATCTGTTTTTCTGTACACCATACGAGAATCTCCTTCACTGTACACAGACTTAAAGTTTTTGAAGTTCGGTAATTCCATGTTGTGTACAGTGAAATTTTTGGACATTTGGCTAATAACATTTTGCCAATCGCGAGGTGTTAATATGGTTAACGGTGGAAGTTTTTGTTTTGCGCTCAACCAGAGCTTGGACTGTGTCTGCTTCCATGTGTGTATGTCCTCGCAATAGAAATTTATGATTAATTACTTTAACTTGACTGTATTTAGTTAGAATCCAAAAATAACACATGATAACCGACATATTTTTATTCTGCCCGAAACAGTTGTCCGTCCAAATAGTTATTTCGTTCGTCATTGAATTTGGTATAACACTATCTGCCCATTTAAGTAAAGCAGAGGCTATCTCGTTTCCTTCATGTCCTGTCTTCGATTCATCCCACATAACGCAGTGTGCTGAGCCATCAGATGAATCGTACAATGTAAAGTTGAACGTCCACAACTTTCTTCGGTAGAAACTTTCACTGTTTGATAACATTGGTGTTGCAAGACACTTCTGAAGATCAGCAGTTATTACTTTATGGCTAGAGTTTTTCTTTGAATCAGCAGTATCACTAGATTTTTCTTCGTATCGGTTTTTTGCTTCTTGCAAATGAACATTATAATTTGATGTGATTTTCTCTTTTTTTTGTTCTTCAGATATATCACATTTCAACTGAGCAATGTACGAATCACATGCATCGCAGGTATCACTTAAAAGACAAATTTAAAAGAGATTTAAAAGACAAATTAAATTTTTTATTAACAATATCAGAGTATAGTCATTTTTTTTACAATACACGCTGGTCTTATATACAGAATTGTTCAGTACAGAATTGCAAATATAACTCGTACATTCTTGAAATTTCTTGAAATACTGAAACCTGGCTCTAAAATTTTTTTCCCCGACCTCTCTCTTGAGTAGTGATTTGAAGGAAACGCTTCTATATGATTGAAAACGCTATCACTAACTTCCTGTTGACTTTTGTTTGTTGGAGTGTTAGTTCCCCGTCTATCTAATTCAACTATTCCTCCTTCTCTTTTCTTGATTGCATTAATAACAACTTTATTCGATACACAGAGTGTGTTTAGAAACATTGTTTTGCAAATCCTAACTTTTTGTTTATTCACTATAAAACTGTACACCAAGCTTTGGTTTTTTTTTTTTGGTTTCCACCTTCTCTTGGCCGTGATCGGTATATTTCCTTCACCTCAATACAAGAACTAATATATTGTCTTTTAATATTAACATCTTTCCCTTCATGCCAGTATTCCTTAAATATTCTTCTATTTTCTGGAATTTTTTCCCCACATTTAAATTTACAGGTACATGAAGGCTTCATTTTTCTTGCGGCAATGTTCTTCCCTCTTTTGTTTATGTACTGCTGCCCTGCTGCATGTCTCGACTTCCGCTTGTTACATATACATTGTAGTGGCTGACGCTGACGTTTTCTACCTTCTTTTACAATTGTTGACTTATTTACAACCTTTCTTCTTTGAAAAGTATTTGTTGAAGTTTCATCAGCTGAATCTGTATTTTCTTCATCTGGGCAGTAGTTTGCATCTTCTCATCTGTGTCATCAATTTCACTTTCACTCAAATATAAATCCTCATTCAAGATATGGTATTTTGTCACCGATAATGGGTCATCAATATCTAAAGTTCCATCTTTTGAACAGGAAGGCTCATCTTGTCCAAAATTAACATTTTCATTTGGTTTAAAGGAGGGATCATCCATAAAAATTAGCATCATTTCATCTGAAATGAATAAAATAATAATTTTATATTATATTATAACTTAAAACAATCTTTACAAGTTTGTAAATCTTAACACCATTACAAGTTTGTAAAATTACAGTAGTTATAGATTATTTATGTCTCTTGGTGATCAATCTGAGCAAAATTATTATTACGCATTTCATAACAAAAATGTTACTCAGAGTACTGAGAATAAAATTCCTTTTAAGTAGTTAACTTGCCTTGTATTTTCTTATTGCTCTGGTCTATAGAAAGTCATATTTTTTTAGGTTATGTATTTCATAATACATATTTATTGTTTCACTTAATATTATAAGTTAATGGAAAGCAAAAATACAAAGGTATTTTATTCTTAGTATTTTTAGACATAGTATTATCTGTACTCTTACCTTTATTTTCTTGTATGTTATCTATTGTTTCCTCCAAAGCAAGGTTTACCATCATCACTCCACGAGAGGTTATGACGCTTTTAGGTAAATTACTTTGTGAATTCATTTTAATGATAAACACATTCGAATAAAGAAGGGAAGCAAACAAAATGTACTCACAAACGTATTCGTAATGTTCACAGACAAGTTGCAACACGAAACTGAAAAGACTAGTCGCACTACAGTGGTGTGTGTAAAGGGACATAGTGCTAGCTTATTCTCAATTTTCTGGAGATAAGCAGCTACATGTCCATATAGTGCTCTTTATCTCTCAAGCATGTTGGTACATAGTGCCTTTTCCAACTGACTAAATCTGTTAATTTTAGGCTTAGGACATACTGCTTTGTACCTCTGAAAAAAAATTGCATAGGACACTGTTAAAATCTTAATTTCGTAAAAAAATGGACATAGTGCCTTTTACCTCCGATGCACAGATATAATACTCTGATCGAGGAATTAGGCATAAATCTAAATTTACTTTTAATGCGCATACACTTGACGTAACCAAAAAGTCATGGGATTTTGAAACGAATGTATTAACGCCACGGTTTTTAATTCTTTAGTAAGAACAATTTTAAAAAGTGGCTTCGTAGTCTGGAATCCATCGTATAAATATCTCATTTACAATATTGGAAAAATTCAAAATAGATTTCTAAGGAATATTCATTTTAAAGATTTGAGTTTTTTTTGGGGAAGATCACATACACAACTGTCTTGTCTACTTTTGAGATCCGGATGCAATATGTTCTCTTTAAAATGGAGAACTGTCTTCATGATTTTTTTTATAATTTATTGCATAAAATAAATTGAACCTATTCAATGTGATAAATATTCGTGTACCCTCTCATAATGCTCTCAATAAAATTACTTTTTAGGAAACTTTTCAGCAAATGTATTTGAAAAATCTACTAATGACCCAATTTGTCAGAACGATCAATAGTTTGACCCAACCCTTAATATTTTCTTTGGAAGAGGAGAGACATGGAGGGAGAGAGAGAGTAAGGAGATAGTGGAGAGGAAGGGAGAGATAGAGGAAAAAGAGTGAGGGTGTAGAGGCAGTGAGTAGATTTAGAGGGAGAGAGGGGAGAGGCAGGTAGTATATAGAGAGGGGAGAGGAAGGTAGTATATGTAGTTAGGGAGAGATAGGTAGTATATAGAGAGGGGAGAGGGAGGTAGTATATCTAGAGAGGGAGAAATGGGAGAGGCAGGAAGTATTTAGA
The DNA here is from genome assembly GCA_933210815.1 of Meta bourneti. Taxonomy (NCBI): domain Eukaryota; kingdom Metazoa; phylum Arthropoda; class Arachnida; order Araneae; family Tetragnathidae; genus Meta; species Meta bourneti. The sequence continues at coordinate 90,338,947 of OW119929.1, forward strand.
GAGAGGGAGAGAGTAGAGAGACATGGGATAGAGAAGGGCAGAAAGAGTGAAGAGAGTAGAGAGACAGGGGATAGAGAAGGGCAGATAGAGGGAGAGAGTAGAGAAGCAGGGAGTAGAGAGAAGAAGAGAGAGGAAGAGGTAGGGAGACAGAATGAAGAGGCAGGGAGTAGGGAGATAGTGGAGAGGCAGGAGGAATAGAGAGAACAAGAGAGAGAAAGGGGTATGGAAAGAGAAGGAAGTTGCAGGGATTAGAGAGAAAGAGTGAAGAGGCATGGAGTAGAGAGAAATAGAACGAGTACAGAGACGGGGAGAGAGAAGACAGGAGAGAAAGAGGCAGATAGAGTGAGTGAAGAGGCAGGGAGAGGAGAGAGAAGTGAGAGGAAAAGGCAGGGGAGGAGAGAGATTTTGCTCAAAATCGTGTCCTCCTTTTCAAGGATGTTTCAAGCAGAAGCCACTGCGAGATAATGAGGCAAAATTTTCTAAACAATCGGCATGAACCTTAGTACTCATGGTAGATACAACAATGTTAGGTGTCAATGTGGTCTCAGGCTGAACGAAAAGGACTTTTGACTGATCCCGGTAACCTTTAATGTCAGCGAAAGATGTGCCTTCTGTTTTCCAGCATCTCCATCTCTGTCATCTGGTTTGGGCTTTATGGCGCAAGGGCCCTATTTGCCAAGCTGTACCAAACGCGAGACAGACAACGTCAAGTAATGGACACACACAAGGAAAGTTTTTACTGACACAGGAAGAGAGAAATACATTCTGGGTAAGTTACAGGAATCGAACAACTCGCATCGTCTCGTTGTTAGCGCAGTGGACCAAGCCACTTCTGTCTTCTGGATTACAGAACATGTCCTTTTGCGTAGAGTTCTTTGCTAGTTGCTCTTCACGAAGATAGGTAGATAGGTAGGTATTTAATTATATTCGCACTGGGGCAACACAACGGGTCCGGGATGAACCTCCGAAGGGAAAGATCCGAGGAAAATACCCGTAATTTTGAACCACGGTCATATGACAAGCTCTTCACAAAGAAGCCGAAGCTCATTGAGATTTGCAGCAGTCAATAAATGGTTCTTCAACAGTTTCGTTAAATACAGTACCTTTTAAATATTTCGGGTATCAGTCGACGCACACTCACACACACACGCACACACACGCATGCACACACACGAATGCACACACACAGTTGTGCATCAAGTTGAGCTTTTCGGCTAGTTCATCCACGATTCTCACTCTTAAGTCCATCTATTCAACATCGAGTTGTAGGTTCGATTCCTGTTAGGCGCATTCCTCACTGGGTGTATTTTCCTCTTCTGTGTCAGTAAAAACTTTCATTGCGTATGTACATCCTATTACTTGATATTGTATGTCTTGTGTGTGGCCAAATATGGCTCTTGAGCCTTTAAAAACCCCAACAAACCAAACCATCTACTCAACTGGATATGGTGAACTTAGCCACCACTACAAAAATTAACTTACAATACAATTGCAAATAATACAATAATGAAAATTAAAAATTTTCAAGAACCCCATCAGATTATCTTGAGATTCGACTGATAAGGAGATTTTGTAACACGATAAGATTTAAAGACATTAAACCTATTAGTTTAAAATCAGATTAACAACTGAAATTAGTCGGAACTCAAAAACTACTGGAACCAATTAACGTCTTAGATTCTAAAATTTGAATTTTTGAACCTAAAAGAGTCGGAAAAGAAAATGAAATATTTTGAATCTTAAACTATTGTCACGTTCCCCGGGAGTCCGCGAACCAACCCCTGATCTTAACGTCTTGTTAAATTGGTGACTGGTTGATGTGATGTGAGCATGCGCACTTTCAAAAATAAGACAAATACCAGATGGCGCTGTAATAATCCGTACGGACTTTGATAGATGGTTCACTATGAACATTTGGATGGCCAATGAGACGCTAATCAGTTCCAGCAACTCCCCCAAAGCTTTATGATAACGCACTGCTTCTTCTCCTATCCACTCTTCGTTACCATTCAGTCTCATTTCAACAATTTTTGGGTTGCACTCACACTCGATTACTAAAGGCAGCACAGGACAGTCAAACGGTCACAATCATCAATTGCACGACCACACATACGGAAGTTTAACCATGATCTAATACAGCTCTTACGGTTGAAGGTCAGTAGAAATCACTCAACTAGTAATTACAACTGGCGAATTCAGCTATCCATTCAATTAAACAGTCCCTTTCCAAGTTTATTGGGCAGCGGTAGTCCAGTCGGTAGAGTTGCGGATTAGCAAACGTAGGGTTGCAGGTTCGAAACTCGATCCAACAAAAGACCGTTTTGTACGTGGGGGCTAATGCACGTTAAATTTTTCGTGGCCTCAAATGTCCTCACGTTGGCATAGTGTGGAAGTTTGAAGAGTGATATTTCAGCTCAGGTGTTGACCTCATCATCTGACCATGACTCAAAATTACGAGGTGTTGTCCTCGGACTTTCCCCTTAGGGATTGATTCCGGACCGTCACCAATAGTCAGTTGTGTTGCTTCTCCCACCAGTGTTACGTTAATTCAACTCCTGCCCTTCGGGATTGATCCCGGACAGTCGCCAATAGCCCGTTGTGTTGCTGAAGTGCGACGTAAATTAAACTACCTACCAAGAATAAAATATAGCCATTGGTCCCTTTCTACCCAAAGGAATTTCATTCCTTTTTTTGCCCTAGTCCTTTTTCTCATTTTACCTGAAACTTCTTTTAGAAAGAGCAAAATGAATTTTAATATTGATATCAAACGCAAAATTTTCATCCAATCTTTACTTACCACCATAAGTCTAAGCAAATAGAAGAAATCCAATACCCTCATAAGCAAACTAAAAAGTAATAATTATGCAAACTAAAACTTCACTCAGAAGTAGCGAGATTTCTGTTATTAACGAAAGGGAAGCCTGACAAACAATTTTTTCCTGATTTAGTCCAGCATGATGAATTGCAGTTCGGGTTTCCCCTCTATGGTTAACGAAAATAGATTGCAAATTACTTTTGGAGATGAGATTTTCGCAGAGGACGCTTCTCTGCAAATGGAAAAAAAGTATTTCTCAGTTAATAAAATAGTTATTTTGTTTCACTCATCCGAGGTTTGAAATTAGACGTGTTAGGCAGCGAAAGTTACACTTTTCTCACATTATGTTTACCTTCAGCACTTTAAGGGAAATAATGCTTTCTTAAGTATTATATGACGGAGGTCACGGTAGAGTTAGGATTATCAACAGGAGGATTGCGAGTTCGAAACTAGATCCAATAAAATACCGTCGTGTACGTGGGGGCTGGTGTACGTTAAATTTGTCGTGGCCATCAATGTCCTCTCGTTGTCGTGGTGTAGAAGTGTGGAGAGTTGGTTGCTAGCTCAGATATTGATCTCGTCATCTGACTGTGGTTCAAAATGACGAGGTATTATACTCGGATCTTTCCCTCCGAGATGGATCCAGTGTCGCTCCAGTGCGACGTACATTCAACTACCTACCTACCCACCTTAATTACGGCAATAAAATTTTGAGAGTTTCAAATCATAAATACCGATTATTAAAAGTGAATAAGAAAAATCTTTTTTGAGAAAGAGCATTCTGTTTTTAATATTACTGTCACTTTGAAAACTTTGAAATTTGGTCATGAAATATTCAGCATTTTAAGTTTATCACCATTAGATATCCTATCATCTGTTTAGTATCATTAATGATGCATGTACAATGGGGTTCAGTTCATTTGACCAATTCAAAGTTTCTTTTGAATTTTTCAATGTACCACGAGGTGCATTATGTCTGCAAAAAATGTCCAAACAGCTTCATTTTAAGAACGAAAAGTAAATATAAAGTATTAAAAAACCTTTGAAGTTGAAAGTAATTCTTTTAAATTAATTATTTAAATATTAAAGTTAAATTAAAAATAATAACACAAATAAAACTTGTTTTTAATATCTGCCAAATTGACGAATGGGGTAGAATTGGGCATACTTTCAATGAGTGAGTGAGATAGGGCAGGTTGTTCTAGTGTTAACTAAGTAGATAAGTAGGTAGTTAATTAACGTCATACTGGAGCAACACAACGGGCTATTGGTGATGGTCCGGGATGAATCCCGGACGGAACAATCCAAGGACAACGCCTCGTAATTTTGAACCACGGTCGAACGACGATGTTACACCTGAACTGTCACACCACTCTCCAAACTTCCACCACGCCAACGTGTGGACATTTGAGGCTACGACAGATTTAACGTGCACCAGCTCCCTTGTACACGACGGTCTTTGGTTGGATTCGAACTGGCAGTCTTTTGTGTGGTAGCTAACCCGTTGCTCTTCCAACTCGACTACCGCGGCCATTTTGACTTTTTAGGAAGAGTTTCAATTCCTTCACGGAACATTTCACTTTGAAACACTGAACCGCATTTGAATCGGAATGCAAATTAAGTAAGTAATGAAAACTTCACTCTATTCAAAAATTCCTAGTGAATAAATAAATGATATCATTTTGTTCCCTGCAAATTGCTTCAACCCACACACTAATATTGGACTCAAAGATTCATTTTAAAAATACATGGCTACCACAGGCGACTTTTTGCTGCTATTTTTCTGCCTTGGCGATTTGAGGTATCTAAGCAACTATGTCCCCAAAACAACTAAATTAGTAATTTGGGTGACTTTTCGTAAGTTGTGGCGAATCTGTTTGACAATTCATCAAAGGTCAACGAAAATTTGGTCGCTATATTTAATTTCAGCAGACGGAAAAATATTCTTCAAAAATTTCTTTTGTGAAAATTTTCCAAGGGTCGCCAATTTCGAAATATTGACGCCAAACCGTGGCAACCATGAAAAAAACATCGGAATCTGTGACTGCTAGATTGACTTGAAAACTTTAAGAAAATATATAGTTTTTAATTTTGAAATTTAAATTTCTTGGCGAGATCTTCAACGTCTGTTTCATACTTAAATAGCACCCAATTTGTGTTTTAGCTGATTAATTTTTTCATCTGAGCAACTAAAATTGCTACTAAAATAGGATTTGAAAGGAGACTTTTTGCTATTTTTAAACATTAATGCAACAAATGCTACCATTTCACAAATGCTTTGGCTGTAGCAACCCTAAAATAGCATGACTTCGACGAAAACAAAGAGATATCTAAAAAATTCAATACATTTGCGTGATACGATTTCATTGAGCCGGGATAAATATTCCGAAAATATCTTTTTACCGTTTGTTTGTCTGAAAATCCTATCTCTTTTTATCAAAGTACTTTTCTCGAAACGTTATTTTCAAAGCAATTCAGATAGATTTCTCAAAAATAGAATTCTGATAGCGGGAAACGGCTTCGTTGCTATGTGGAGAGGATTCGAGTTTCAACAGTAGGGATTCCACATATCCAGTCGTCTATGTATTCTGTAACCCAAATATCAAGAGTTGTTTGATTTTGCTTACAGAGCTTTTATTTTGGCTTTGAGTGCTTTTTCATATCCGAAAAGGGTGACATTCATATTTACCGGAGAGTTTTCCACTGTTTGGACTTCCCTTTGGTGAGATTGCGAACAGTGGCCATTTACTCTACGATGCGCAGCCCTTTAGTGAGTCTAATGGTTTGGAGGAGGGACTCCTTTGGGGGCCAACTTACCCGTATGTGCACTGAAGTGCCCGAAAAACTGGTACAGACGAGACTATGCAAAATACATAGCAACGCCACTTATTCACATCGTTGGTTGAGCCTGCCATTACATATATTTTCAGCTTGGAGGCGGGACTCCTTTAGGGGCCAGGGTAACTTACCCTGGATGTGCACTGAAGTGCTAGAAAACTGGTACAGTCGAAACTATGCAAAATACATAGAGAGCCCATGTAAAATAGATAGCGAGCCTATGCAAAATACATAGCGAGCCTATGCAAAATATATAACGAGCCTATGCAAAATACATAGCGAGCCTATGCAAAATACATAGCGAGCCTATGCAAAATACATAGAGATCCTATGCAAAATACATAGAGATCCTATGCAACATAGCGAGCCCATGCAAAATACATAGCGAGCCCATGCAAAATACGTAGCGAGCCTATGCAAAATACATAGAGAGCCTATGCAAAATATATAGCGAGTCTATGCAAAATACATAGCGAACCTATGCAAAATACATAGCGAGCCTATGCAAAATACATAGCGAGCCTATGCAAAATACATAGCGAGCCTATGCAAAATACATAGAGAGCCTATGCAAAATACATAGAGAGCCTATGCAAAATACATAGAGATCCTATGCAAAATAGCGAGCCCATGCAAAATACATAGCGAGCCCATGCAAAATACGTAGCGAGCCCATGCAAAATACATAGCGAACCTATGCAAAATACATAGCGAGCCTATGCAAAATACATAGAGAACCTATGCAAAATACATAGCGAGCCCATGCAAAATACGTAGCGAGCCTATGCAAAATACATAGAGAGCCTATGCAAAATACATAGCGAGCCTATGCAAATACATAGCGAGCCTATGCAAAATACATAGCGAGCCTATGCAAAATACATAGAAAGCCTATGCAAAATACATAGAGAGCCTATACAAAATACATAGCCATGACTGGCACACGCACCCAATGCCTTTTTGTACGTCATTGGTTGCGTGTATCAGTGCATATATTCAGGGATAGACATCTGTGGAAGTATATAGATCTGTTTCCACTGTGAAAATGGCACATCGGATACTTTATTTGAATCCATTTACAATGAATATATGCATGGATATGCGCATTCCATAATTCCAAATGAAATAAAAGTAATAAAAAATATAAAGCAGCATTTCTTCTGCTTTTTACTTGGTTCGGCATTTCGAAACATTCAAATCGTCAGGTAAGATTCGTGCAGTACTTTCCGCATTCTCGTTGTTCCAAAAACCACGATAGCAAAGATTCTGCGATCCATAAGTTTTCGAATTGATTTCGTCGAATCCAGATGTTGCAGGTGGGTGATGATAGGTTTAGACTTGGCGAATGACTTTAACATAAGGTATGCCCGTGATAACAACTGGCCTTTACCCATACTGTGGACTGAAGAAGCACATTTCCCTTAACCCTCCTGGTGGTCTATCTTAGCGTCGAAAACTTTGTAGAGGCTAGCCTCTGATACAAACTGTCACCAGTTCTGGACAACGGACGGTTTGTCTTTCCTATTTGGATCTACATTCCTCCTTGGAGTAATAGGGCATTTTGTCTTGACGAGATATCTTGCTCTTAGCGAAATTGACCAAATCTTTGACGAGATATCTCATCGAAACACTTCGAAGGTTAACTAGCAACGTGGACTCTAAGAACTATGTGCACTGGGTGGACAAAAATCCCCATGATTTATTATCTCAACCCTCACCCGAAACCAAGGCAACTGTGTAGTGCTGCATCACAAGCATCTTTGTTCTCGGCTCCAACAGTTTCTGAGCACGTGACTCCACAAGGATGAATGACGTGTACTGTCACGTGTGCTCGCTATGCAGCAACGTCAACAAATTACATCATTGCAGAGCTGCAGCAGCGAAATGCTATATATGACAACGCAAGATAGCACTCCCCACATGTTCAGATATGTGTCAAACGTTTGTTAGAAGAGCACTTAGGTAACAGAATTATTTACCATTTTTCGTTTCCGTGGCCACCACGGTCTCCTGATCTAACACCATTGGATTTCTGGCTATGGGGATATTTGAAATGTGCAATCAAACGTGTTCAAGGAGAATCTTAGAAATATGTCTGACTTGAAAGAAGCTATTAAACGAGAAGTTCTGTATATTTACTGGTTCATAGTTACATGCGTCACTGATGTCCACAATATCACACATGCAATTTGCCATATAGTGAAGGCGGCCATGTGGAGCATTTGTAATAAATGTAAAGTGCTATGGCCTTCCTTCCTCTTTTGTCGTTCACACTCATCTTCTTTGACAGTGTTTTTAGAGTTAACCCTCCTAGTGGTTGTTTCGACGAGATATCTCGTCATCAGCAAAACTGACCAGATCATGAGGGACGAGATATCTCGTCATTGGAAGAAAATCGACCAGACCGTGATCTCATCACCATAAAAAATCGGCCATACCTTGATGAAAAGATATCGTCATTAACAAAATTGGTCAGATCTTGATTGACGAGATATCTCGTCAAAACCACTTGGAGGGTTAAAGGTAAAATTTCAACGGCGGTTTTCACTGTGCCGATCACATTGCAATAAAACAGCGTGGGTGTAGCTATACAAAATTTATGAAATTCGTTAACTGTATCCGTAACCTTGAGAGTTTGATTCTTTTCATTCACATAACTGAGGAGCACTTCGTTCGTAACTACGTATAATAAATGCCGTATAATAAATGCATGAGTAGCATTTATTATACGACATTGCAAAGAGATACCAAACCACAAAATAATCCCCTCCATTAGGTAGGATCAATATCCTGCTTAAATTACATCGTCGTCGAAGTCTAGGTTTAATACTTCTATAGATAGTAAAAGGTACCGCATCATATTAATGGACATTTTCTATGGCTTATGTACTACACAGAACTTTGCATTGAATAAACAGGACGCAACAAAAATAGATTCCATGAAATACAGACGATCTATTTTTTTGCACAATTTCTACATGCAATATCTAAAAACAAGTTTTATGGGGCTATATCGAACAACCTAGAAAGAAAACTCATATAAGTTCAGAATCTTAAAAACGTTAATGTTCGAAGAGAATATGCAAATTATTCATGGGCATTTTTCATGCATTCCACAGCGGCGGTTGACAGACAGGAACATTTTAGCGAATGTGGATCCTACTTTTGGAAACTGCTTACGGCAGCCATTTTATGACTGGAATGGCAGAGGTGAGGCATCAGCCGAGTTGTGACTCCGTCAAAGAGGAGAAATTCCGCGTATGCAAAACGGCGAAGAAGAGGAATGGCGTAAAAGTCCTTTTGGTAAATGACATCGCAGACTACGTTGAAAAATAGGAATCCCAGAGAGAGAGTATTTCTTTATTTTTTTGAATTTTTCTCCTTTTCATGAAAGTTACACTACTGCGGGGGAAAGTGACAATTTTATTCCTCCCCTTTCTAGCTATTTTGCGAAATAGCTATTGTCCTGGTTGGGGTTAGGAAGCGTGCACAAGAAACCCTACACATAAGACAAAGGACAGTACGCGCTAGACGAAGGTAGTTAGGTATGTATTATAATTAAAGTCGCACTGGAGCAACACAACGGGCTATTGATAACGGTCCGGGAGCAACCGCCGAAAGGAAAGATCAGAGGACAGCACCACGTAATTTTGAACTGGCACCTCCAAACATCCAAACCACGCCAACGTGAGGACATTTGCGGCCACGACAGATTTAACGTGCACCAGTCCCCTTTGTATACGACGGTCTTTGGTTGGATTCGAACTAGCAACCCTACGGTTGCTAGTCCGTTACTCTTCCAACCGGGCTACCGCTGCCCCATGAGACATAAGATCGTACGCGTGAGATAAAGGATTTACGAGGTAAAAGACCGTACCCGTGACATAAAAGACCGTACTCGTAAGACAAAAGGGCAGTATGCGCAAGACAAAAGACCATAGGCGTAAAATAAAGGACCGTACGCGTGAGATAAAGGATTTACGAGGTAAAAGACCGTACCCGTGAGATAGAAGACCGCACTCGTAAGACAAAAGGGCAGTATGCGTAAGAGAAAAGACCATAGGCGTAAAATAAAGGACCGTACGCGTGAGATAAAGGATTTACGAGGTAAAAGACCGTACCCGTGAGATAAAAGACCGTACTCGTAAGACAAAAGGGCATTATGCGTAAGACAAAAGACCATAGGCGTAAAATAAAGGACCGTACGCGTGAGATAAAGGATTTACGAGGTAAAAGACCGTACCCGTGAGATAAAAGACCGTACTCGTAAGACAAAAGGGCAGTATGCGTAAGACAAAAGACCATAGGCGTAAAATAAAGGACCGTACGCGTGAGATAAAGGATTTACGAGGTAAAAGACCGTACCCGTGAGATAAAAGACCGTACTCGTAAGACAAAAGGGCATTATGCGTAAGACAAAAGACCATAGGCGTAAAATAAAGGACCGTACGCGTGAGATAAAGGATTTACGAGGTAAAAGACAGTACCCGTGAGATAAAAGACCGTACTCGTAAGACAAAAGGGCATTATGCGTAAGACAAAAGACCATAGGCGTAAAATAAAGGACCGTACGCGTGAGATAAAGGATTTACGAGGTAAAAGACCGTACCCGTGAGATAAAAGACCGTACTCGTAAGACAAAAGGGCAGTATGCGTAAGACAAAAGACCATAGGCGTAAAATAAAGGACCGTACGCGTGAGATAAAGGATTTACGAGGTAAAAGACCGTACCCGTGAGATAAAAGACCGTACTCGTAAGACAAAAGGGCATTATGCGTAAGACAAAAGACCATAGGCGTAAAATAAAGGACCGTAAGCGTGAGATAAAGGATTTACGAGGTAAAAGACCGTACCCGTGAGATAAAAGACCGTACTCGTAAGACAAAAGGGCATTATGCGTAAGACAAAAGACCATAGGCGTAAAATAAAGGACCGTACGCGTGAGATAAAGGATTTACGAGGTAAAAGACCGTACCCGTGAGATAAAAGACCGTACTCGTAAGACAAAAGGGCAGTATGCGCAAGACAAAAGACCATAGGCGTAAAATAAAGGACCGTACGCGTGAGATAAAGGATTTACGAGGTAAAAGACCGTACCCGTGAGATAAAAGACCGTACTCGTAAGACAAAAGGGCAGTATGCGTAAGACAAAAGACCATAGGCTTAAAATAAAGGACCGTACGCGTGAGATAAAGGATTTACGAGGTAAAAGACCGTACCCATGAGATAAAAGACCGCACTCGTAAGACAAAAGGGCAGTATGCGTAAGAGAAAAGACCATAGGCGTAAAATAAAGGACCGTACGCGTGAGATAAAGGATTTACGAGGTAAAGGACCGTACCCGTGAGATAAAAGACCGTACTCGTAAGACAAAAGGGCATTATGCGTAAGACAAAAGACCATAGGCGTAAAATAAAGGACCGTACGCGTGAGATAAAGGATTTACGAGGTAAAAGACCGTACCCGTGAGATAAAAGACCGTACTCGTAAGACAAAAGGGCATTATGCGTAAGACAAAAGACCATAGGCGTAAAATAAAGGACCGTACGCGTGAGATAAAGGATTTACGAGGTAAAAGACCGTACCCGTGAGATAAAAGACCGTACTCGTAAGACCAAAGGGCAGTATGCGTAAGAGAAAAGACCATAGACGTAAAATAAAGGACCGTACGCGTGAGATAAAGGATTTACGAGGTAAAAGACCGTACCCGTGATATAAAAGACCGTACTCGTAAGACAAAAGGGCATTATGCGTAAGACAAAAGACCATAGGCGTAAAATAAAGGACCGTACGCGTGAGATAAAGGATTTACGAGGTAAAAGACCGTACCCGTGAGATAAAAGACCGTACTCGTAAGACAAAAGGGCATTATGCGTAAGACAAAAGACCATACGCGTAAAATAAAGGACCGTACGCGTGAGATAAAGGATTTACGAGGTAAAAGACCGTACCCGTGAGATAAAAGACCGTACTCGTAAGACAAAAGGGCAGTATGCGCAAGACAAAAGACCATAGGCGTAAAATAAAGGACCGTACGCGTGAGATAAAGGATTTACGAGGTAAAAGACCGTACCCGTGAGATAAAAGACCGTACTCGTAAGACAAAAGGGCAGTATGCGTAAGACAAAAGACAATAGGCTTAAAATAAAGGACCGTACGCGTGAGATAAAGGATTTACGAGGTAAAAGACCGTACCCATGAGATAAAAGACCGCACTCGTAAGACAAAAGGGCAGTATGCGTAAGAGAAAAGACCATAGGCGTAAAATAAAGGACCGTACGCGTGAGATAAAGGATTTACGAGGTAAAAGACCGTACCCGTGAGATAAAAGACCGTACTCGTAAGACAAAAGGGCATTATGCGTAAGACAAAAGACCATAGGCGTAAAATAAAGGACCGTACGCGTGAGATAAAGGATTTACGAGGTAAAAGACCGTACCCGTGAGATAAAAGACCGCACTCGTAAGACAAAAGGGCAGTATGCGTAAGAGAAAAGACCATAGGCGTAAAATAAAGGACCGTACGCGTGAAATAAAGGATTTACGAGGTAAAAGACCGTACCCATGAGATAAAAGACCGCACTCGTAAGACAAAAGGGCAGTATGCGTAAGAGAAAAGACCATAGGCGTAAAATAAAGGACCGTACGCGTGAGATAAAGGATTTACGAGGTAAAAGACCGTACCCGTGAGATAAAAGACCGTACTCGTAAGACAAAAGGGCATTATGCGTAAGACAAAAGACCATAGGCGTAAAATAAAGGACCGTACGCGTGAGATAAAGGATTTACGAGGTAAAAGACCGTACCCGTGAGATAAGAGACCGCACTCGTAAGACAAAAGGGCAGTATGCGTAAGAGAAAAGACCATAGGCGTAAAATAAAGGACCGTACGCGTGAGATAAAGGATTTACGAGGTAAAAGACCGTACCCGTGAGATAAAAGACCGTACTCGTAAGACAAAAGGGCAGTATGCGTAAGACAAAAGACCATAGGCTTAAAATAAAGGACCGTACGCGTGAGATAAAGGATTTACGAGGTAAAAGACCGTACCCGTGAGATAAAAGACCGCACTCGTAAGACAAAAGGGCAGTATGCGTAAGAGAAAAGACCATAGGCGTAAAATAAAGGACCGTACGCGTGAGATAAAGGATTTACGAGGTAAAAGACCGTACCCGTGAGATAAAAGACCGTACTCGTAAGACAAAAGGGCAGTATGCGTAAGACAAAAGACCATAGGCTTAAAATAAAGGACCGTACGCGTGAGATAAAGGATTTACGAGGTAAAAGACCGTACCCGTGAGATAAAAGACCGCACTCGTAAGACAAAAGGGCAGTATGCGTAAGAGAAAAGACCATAGGCGTAAAATAAAGGACCGTACGCGTGAGATAAAGGATTTACGAGGTAAAAGACCGTACCCGTGAGATAAAAGACCGTACTCGTAAGACAAAAGGGCATTATGCGTAAGACAAAAGACCATAGGCGTAAAATAAAGGACCGTACGCGTGAGATAAAGGATTTACGAGGTAAAAGACCGTACCCGTGAGATAAAAGACCGTACTCGTAAGACAAAACGGCAGTATGCGCAAGACAAAAGACCATAGGCGTAAAATAAAGGACCGTACGCGTGAGATAAAGGATTTACGAGGTAAAAGACCGTACCCGTGAGATAAAAGACCGTACTCGTAAGACAAAAGGGCAGTATGCGTAAGACAAAAGACAATAGGCTTAAAATAAAGGACCGTACGCGTGAGATAAAGGATTTACGAGGTAAAAGACCGTACCCATGAGATAAAAGACCGCACTCGTAAGACAAAAGGGCAGTATGCGTAAGAGAAAAGACCATAGGCGTAAAATAAAGGACCGTACGCGTGAGATAAAGGATTTACGAGGTAAAAGACCGTACCCGTGAGATAAAAGACCGTACTCGTAAGACAAAAGGGCATTATGCGTAAGACAAAAGACCATAGGCGTAAAATAAAGGACCGTACGCGTGAGATAAAGGATTTACGAGGTAAAAGACCGTACCCGTGAGATAAAAGACCGCACTCGTAAGACAAAAGGGCAGTATGCGTAAGAGAAAAGACCATAGGCGTAAAATAAAGGACCGTACGCGTGAGATAAAGGATTTACGAGGTAAAAGACCGTACCCATGAGATAAAAGACCGCACTCGTAAGACAAAAGGGCAGTATGCGTAAGAGAAAAGACCATAGGCGTAAAATAAAGGACCGTACGCGTGAGATAAAGGATTTACGAGGTAAAAGACCGTACCCGTGAGATAAAAGACCGTACTCGTAAGACAAAAGGGCATTATGCGTAAGACAAAAGACCATAGGCGTAAAATAAAGGACCGTACGCGTGAGATAAAGGATTTACGAGGTAAAAGACCGTACCCGTGAGATAAAAGACCGCACTCGTAAGACAAAAGGGCAGTATGCGTAAGAGAAAAGACCATAGGCGTAAAATAAAGGACCGTACGCGTGAGATAAAGGATTTACGAGGTAAAAGACCGTACCCGTGAGATAAAAGACCGTACTCGTAAGACAAAAGGGCAGTATGCGTAAGACAAAAGACCATAGGCTTAAAATAAAGGACCGTACGCGTGAGATAAAGGATTTACGAGGTAAAAGACCGTACCCGTGAGATAAAAGACCGCACTCGTAAGACAAAAGGGCAGTATGCGTAAGAGAAAAGAACATAGGCGTAAAATAAAGGACCGTACGCGTGAGATAAAGGATTTACGAGGTAAAAGACCGTACCCGTGAGATAAAAGACCGTACTCGTAAGACAAAAGGGCATTATGCGTAAGACAAAAGACCATAGGCGTAAAATAAAGGACCGTACGCGTGAGATAAAGGATTTACGAGGTAAAAGACCGTACCCGTGAGATAAAAGACCGCACTCGTAAGACAAAAGGGCAGTAAGCGTAAGAGAAAAGACCATAGGCGTAAAATAAAGGACCGTACGCGTGAGATAAAGGATTTACGAGGTAAAAGACCGTACCCGTGAGATAACAGACCGTACTCGTAAGACAAAAGGGCAGTATGCGTAAGACAAAAGACCATAGGCTTAAAATAAAGGACCGTACGCGTGAGATAAAGGATTTACGAGGTAAAAGACCGTACCCGTGAGATAAAAGACCGCACTCGTAAGACAAAAGGGCAGTATGCGTAAGAGAAAAGACCATAGGCGTAAAATAAAGGACCGTACGCGTGAGGTAAAGGATTTACGAGGTAAAAGACCGTACCCGTGAGATAAAAGACCGTACTCGTAAGACAAAAGGGCATTATGCGTAAGACAAAAGACCATAGGCGTAAAATAAAGGACCGTACGCTTGAGATAAAGGATTTACGAGGTAAAAGACCGTACCCGTGAGATAAAAGACCGTACTCGTAAGACAAAAGGGCAGTATGCGTAAGACAAAAGACCATAGGCGTAAAATAAAGGACCGTACGCGTGAGATAAAGGATTTACGAGCTAAAAGACCGTACCCGTGAGATAAAAGACCGTACTCGTAAGACAAAAGGGCATTATGCGTAAGACAAAAGACCATAGGCGTAAAATAAAGGACCGTACGCGTGAGATAAAGGATTTACGAGGTAAAAGACCGTACCCGTGAGATAAAAGACCGCACTCGTAAGACAAAAGGGCAGTATGCGTAAGAGAAAAGACCATAGGCGTAAAATAAAGGACCGTACGCGTGAGATAAAGGATTTACGAGGTAAAAGACCGTACCCGTGAGATAAAAGACCGTACTCGTAAGACAAAAGGGCAGTATGCGTAAGACAAAAGACCATAGGCTTAAAATAAAGGACCGTACGCGTGAGATAAAGGATTTACGAGGTAAAAGACCGTACCCGTGAGATAAAAGACCGCACTCGTAAGACAAAAGGGCAGTATGCGTAAGAGAAAAGACCATAGGCGTAAAATAAAGGACCGTACGCGTGAGATAAAGGATTTACGAGGTAAAAGACCGTACCCGTGAGATAAAAGACCGTACTCGTAAGACAAAAGGGCAGTATGCGTAAGACAAAAGACCTTAGGCGTAAAATAAAGGACCGTACGCGTGAGATAAAGGATTTACGAGGTAAAAGACCGTACCCGTGAGATAAAAGACCGTACTCGTAAGACAAAAGGGCAGTATGCGCAAGACAAAAGACCATAGGCGTAAAATAAAGGACCGTACGCGTGAGATAAAGGATTTACGAGGTAAAAGACCGTACCCGTGAGATAAAAGACCGTACTCGTAAGACAAAAGGGCATTATGCGTAAGACAAAAGACCATAGGCGTAAAATAAAGGACCGTACGCGTGAGATAAAGGATTTACGAGGTAAAAGACCGTACCCGTGATATAAAAGACCGTACTCGTAAGACAAAAGGGCATTATGCGTAAGACAAAAGACCATAGGCGTAAAATAAAGGACCGTACGCGTGAGATAAAGGATTTACGAGGTAAAAGACCGTACCCGTGAGATAAAAGACCGTACTCGTAAGACAAAAGGGCATTATGCGTAAAACAAAAGACTATAGGCGTAAAATAAAGGACCGTACGCGTGAGATAAAGGATTTACGTGGTAAAAGACCGTACCCGTGAGATAAAAGACCGTACTCGTAAGACAAAAGGGCAGTATGCGCAAGACAAAAGACCATAGGCGTAAAATAAAGGACCGTACGCGTGAGATAATTGATTTACGAGCTAAAAGACCGTACCCGTGAGATAAAAGACCGTACTCGTAAGACAAAAGGGCATTATGCGTAAGACAAAAGACCATAGGCGTAAAATAAAGGACCGTACGCGTGAGATAAAGGATTTACGAGGTAAAAGACCGTACCCGTGAGATAAAAGACCGCACTCGTAAGACAAAAGGGCAGTATGCGTAAGAGAAAAGACCATAGGCGTAAAATAAAGGACCGTACGCGTGAGATAAAGGATTTACGAGGTAAAAGACCGTACCCGTGAGATAAAAGACCGTACTCGTAAGACAAAAGGGCAGTATGCGTAAGACAAAAGACCATAGGCTTAAAATAAAGGACCGTACGCGTGAGATAAAGGATTTACGAGGTAAAAGACCGTACCCGTGAGATAAAAGACCGCACTCGTAAGACAAAAGGGCAGTATGCGTAAGAGAAAAGACCATAGGCGTAAAATAAAGGACCGTACGCGTGAGATAAAGGATTTACGAGGTAAAAGACCGTACCCGTGAGATAAAAGACCGTACTCGTAAGACAAAAGGGCAGTATGCGTAAGACAAAAGACCATAGGCGTAAAATAAAGGACCGTACGCGTGAGATAAAGGATTTACGAGGTAAAAGACCGTACCCGTGAGATAAAAGACCGTACTCGTAAGACAAAAGGGCATTATGCGTAAGACAAAAGACCATAGGCGTAAAATAAAGGACCGTACGCGTGAGATAAAGGATTTACGAGGTAAAAGACCGTACCCGTGAGATAAAAGACCGTACTCGTAAGACAAAAGGGCATTATGCGTAAGACAAAAGACCATAGGCGTAAAATAAAGGACCGTACGCGTGAGATAAAGGATTTACGAGGTAAAAGACCGTACCCGTGAGATAAAAGACCGTACTCGTAAGACAAAAGGGCAGTATGCGCAAGACAAAAGACCATAGGCGTAAAATAAAGGACCGTACGCGTGAGATAAAGGATTTACGAGGTAAAAGACCGTACCCGTGATATAAAAGACCGTACTCGTAAGACAAAAGGGCATTATGCGTAAGACAAAAGACCATAGGCGTAAAATAAAGGACCGTACGCGTGAGATAAAGGATTTACGAGGTAAAAGACCGTACCCGTGAGATAAAAGACCGTACTCGTAAGACAAAAGGGCATTATGCGTAAGACAAAAGACTATAGGCGTAAAATAAAGGACCGTACGCGTGAGATAAAGGATTTACGAGGTAAAAGACCGTACCCGTGAGATAAAAGACCGTACTCGTAAGACAAAAGGGCAGTATGCGCAAGACAAAAGACCATAGGCGTAAAATAAAGGACCGTACGCGTGAGATAAAGGATTTACGAGGTAAAAGACCGTACCCGTGAGATAAAAGACCGTACTCGTAAGACAAAAGGGCAGTATGCGTAAGACAAAAGACAATAGGCTTAAAATAAAGGACCGTACGCGTGAGATAAAGGATTTACGAGGTAAAAGACCGTACCCATGAGATAAAAGACCGCACTCGTAAGACAAAAGGGCAGTATGCGTAAGAGAAAAGACCATAGGCGTAAAATAAAGGACTGTACGCGTGAGATAAAGGATTTACGAGGTAAAAGACCGTACCCGTGAGATAAAAGACCGTACTCGTAAGACAAAAGGGCATTATGCGTAAGACAAAAGACCATAGGCGTAAAATAAAGGACCGTACGCGTGAGATAAAGGATTTACGAGGTAAAAGACCGTACCCGTGAGATAAAAGACCGCACTCGTAAGACAAAAGGGCAGTATGCGTAAGAGAAAAAACCATAGGCGTAAAATAAAGGACCGTACGCGTGAGATAAAGGATTTACGAGGTAAAAGACCGTACCCATGAGATAAAAGACCGCACTCGTAAGACAAAAGGGCAGTATGCGTAAGAGAAAAGACCATAGGCGTAAAATAAAGGACCGTACGCGTGAGATAAAGGATTTACGAGGTAAAAGACCGTACCCGTGAGATAAAAGACCGTACTCGTAAGACAAAAGGGCATTATGCGTAAGAGAAAAGACCATAGGCGTAAAATAAAGGACCGTACGCGTGAGATAAAGGATTTACGAGGTAAAAGACCGTACCCGTGAGATAAAAGACCGCACTCGTAAGACAAAAGGGCAGTATGCGTAAGAGAAAAGACCATAGGCGTAAAATAAAGGACCGTACGCGTGAGATAAAGGATTTACGAGGTAAAAGACCGTACCCGTGAGATAAAAGACCGTACTCGTAAGACAAAAGGGCAGTATGCGTAAGACAAAAGACCATAGGCTTAAAATAAAGGACCGTACGCGTGAGATAAAGGATTTACGAGGTAAAAGACCGTACCCGTGAGATAAAAGACCGCACTCGTAAGACAAAAGGGCAGTATGCGTAAGAGAAAAGACCATAGGCGTAAAATAAAGGACCGTACGCGTGAGATAAAGGATTTACGAGGTAAAAGACCGTACCCGTGAGATAAAAGACCGTACTCGTAAGACAAAAGGGCAGTATGCGTAAGACAAAAGACCATAGGCGTAAAATAAAGGACCGTACGCGTGAGATAAAGGATTTACGAGGTAAAAGACCGTACCCGTGAGATAAAAGACCGCACTCGTAAGACAAAAGGGCAGTATGCGTAAGAGAAAAGACCATAGGCGTAAAATAAAGGACCGTACGCGTGAGATAAAGGATTTACGAGGTAAAAGACCGTACCCGTGAGATAACAGACCGTACTCGTAAGACAAAAGTGCAGTATGCGTAAGACAAAAGACCATAGGCTTAAAATAAAGGACCGTACGCGTGAGATAAAGGATTTACGAGGTAAAAGACCGTACCCGTGAGATAAAAGACCGCACTCGTAAGACAAAAGGGCAGTATGCGTAAGAGAAAAGACCATAGGCGTAAAATAAAGGACCGTACGCGTGAGATAAAGGATTTACGAGGTAAAAGACCGTACCCGTGAGATAAAAGACCGTACTCGTAAGACAAAAGGGCATTATGCGTAAGACAAAAGACCATAGGCGTAAAATAAAGGACCGTACGCTTGAGATAAAGGATTTACGAGGTAAAAGATCGTACCCGTGAGATAAAAGACCGTACTCGTAAGACAAAAGGGCAGTATGCGTAAGACAAAAGACCATAGGCGTAAAATAAAGGACCGTACGCGTGAGATAAAGGATTTACGAGGTAAAAGACCGTACCCGTGAGATAAAAGACCGTACTCGTAAGACAAAAGGGCAGTATGCGCAAGACAAAAGACCATAGGCGTAAAATAAAGGACCGTACGCGTGAGATAAAGGATTTACGAGGTAAAAGACCGTACCCGTGAGATAAAAGACCGTACTCGTAAGACAAAAGGGCAGTATGCGTAAGACAAAAGACAATAGGCTTAAAATAAAGGACCGTACGCGTGAGATAAAGGATTTACGAGGTAAAAGACCGTACCCATGAGATAAAAGACCGCACTCGTAAGACAAAAGGGCAGTATGCGTAAGAGAAAAGACCATAGGCGTAAAATAAAGGACCGTACGCGTGAGATAATGGATTTACGAGGTAAAAGACCGTACCCGTGAGATAAAAGACCGTACTCGTAAGACAAAAGGGCATTATACGTAAGACAAAAGACCATAGGCGTAAAATAAAGGACCGTACGCGTGAGATAAAGGATTTACGAGGTAAAAGACCGTACCCGTGAGATAAAAGACCGCACTCGTAAGACAAAAGGGCAGTATGCGTAAGAGAAAAGACCATAGGCGTAAAATAAAGGACCGTACGCGTGAGATAAAGGATTTACGAGGTAAAAGACCGTACCCGTGAGATAACAGACCGTACTCGTAAGACAAAAGTGCAGTATGCGTAAGACAAAAGACCATAGGCTTAAAATAAAGGACCGTACGCGTGAGATAAAGGATTTACGAGGTAAAAGACCGTACCCGTGAGATAAAAGACCGCACTCGTAAGACAAAAGGGCAGTATGCGTAAGAGAAAAGACCATAGGCGTAAAATAAAGGACCGTACGCGTGAGATAAAGGATTTACGAGGTAAAAGACCGTACCCGTGAGATAAAAGACCGTACTCGTAAGACAAAAGGGCATTATGCGTAAGACAAAAGACCATAGGCGTAAAATAAAGGACCGTACGCTTGAGATAAAGGATTTACGAGGTAAAAGATCGTACCCGTGAGATAAAAGACCGTACTCGTAAGACAAAAGGGCAGTATGCGTAAGACAAAAGACCATAGGCGTAAAATAAAGGACCGTACGCGTGAGATAAAGGATTTACGAGGTAAAAGACCGTACCCGTGAGATAAAAGACCGTACTCGTAAGACAAAAGGGCAGTATGCGCAAGACAAAAGACCATAGGCGTAAAATAAAGGACCGTACGCGTGAGATAAAGGATTTACGAGGTAAAAGACCGTACCCGTGAGATAAAAGACCGTACTCGTAAGACAAAAGGGCAGTATGCGTAAGACAAAAGACAATAGGCTTAAAATAAAGGACCGTACGCGTGAGATAAAGGATTTACGAGGTAAAAGACCGTACCCATGAGATAAAAGACCGCACTCGTAAGACAAAAGGGCAGTATGCGTAAGAGAAAAGACCATAGGCGTAAAATAAAGGACCGTACGCGTGAGATAAAGGATTTACGAGGTAAAAGACCGTACCCGTGAGATAAAAGACCGTACTCGTAAGACAAAAGGGCATTATACGTAAGACAAAAGACCATAGGCGTAAAATAAAGGACCGTACGCGTGAGATAAAGGATTTACGAGGTAAAAGACCGTACCCGTGAGATAAAAGACCGCACTCGTAAGACAAAAGGGCAGTATGCGTAAGAGAAAAGACCATAGGCGTAAAATAAAGGACCGTACGCGTGAGATAAAGGATTTACGAGGTAAAAGACCGTACCCGTGAGATAAAAGACCGTACTCGTAAGACAAAAGGGCAGTATGCGTAAGACAAAAGACCATAGGCTTAAAATAAAGGACCGTACGCGTGAGATAAAGGATTTACGAGGTAAAAGACCGTACCCGTGAGATAAAAGACCGCACTCGTAAGACAAAAGGGCAGTATGCGTAAGAGAAAAGACCATAGGCGTAAAATAAAGGACCGTACGCGTGAGATAAAGGATTTACGAGGTAAAAGACCGTACCCGTGAGATAAAAGACCGTACTCGTAAGACAAAAGGGCATTATGCGTAAGACAAAAGACCATAGGCGTAAAATAAAGGACCGTACGCGTGAGATAAAGGATTTACGAGGTAAAAGACCGTACCCGTGAGATAAAAGACCGCACTCGTAAGACAAAAGGGCAGTATGCGTAAGAGAAAAGACCATAGGCGTAAAATAAAGGACCGTACGCGTGAGATAAAGGATTTACGAGGTAAAAGACCGTACCCGTGAGATAACAGACCGTACTCGTAAGACAAAAGGGCAGTATGCGTAAGACAAAAGACCATAGGCTTAAAATAAAGGACCGTACGCGTGAGATAAAGGATTTACGAGGTAAAAGACCGTACCCATGAGATAAAAGACCGCACTCGTAAGACAAAAGTGCAGTATGCGTAAGAGAAAAGACCATAGGCGTAAAATAAAGGACCGTACGCGTGAGATAAAGGATTTACGAGGTAAAAGACCGTACCCGTGAGATAAAAGACCGTACTCGTAAGACAAAAGGGCATTATGCGTAAGACAAAAGACCATAGGCGTAAAATAAAGGACCGTACGCGTGAGATAAAGGATTTACGAGGTAAAAGACCGTACCCGTGAGATAAAAGACCGCACTCGTAAGACAAAAGGGCAGTATGCGTAAGAGAAAAGACCATAGGCGTAAAATAAAGGACCGTACGCGTGAGATAAAGGATTTACGAGGTAAAAGACCGTACCCGTGAGATAAAAGACCGTACTCGTAAGACAAAAGGGCAGTATGCGTAAGACAAAAGACCATAGGCTTAAAATAAAGGACCGTACGCGTGAGATAAAGGATTTACGAGGTAAAAGACCGTACCCGTGAGATAAAAGACCGCACTCGTAAGACAAAAGGGCAGTATGCGTAAGAGAAAAGACCATAGGCGTAAAATAAAGGACCGTACGCGTGAGATAAAGGATTTACGAGGTAAAAGACCGTACCCGTGAGATAAAAGACCGTACTCGTAAGACAAAAGGGCATTATGCGTAAGACAAAAGACCATAGGCGTAAAATAAAGGACCGTACGCGTGAGATAAAGGATTTACGAGGTAAAAGACCGTACCCGTGAGATAAAAGACTGCACTCGTAAGACAAAAGGGCAGTATGCGTAAGAGAAAAGACCATAGGCGTAAAATAAAGAACCGTACGCGTGAGATAAAGGATTTACGAGGTAAAAGACCGTACCCGTGAGATAAAAGACCGTACTCGTAAGACAAAAGGGCAGTATGCGTAAGACAAAAGACCATAGGCTTAAAATAAAGGACCGTACGCGTGAGATAAAGGATTTACGAGGTAAAAGACCGTACCCGTGAGATAAAAGACCGCACTCGTAAGACAAAAGGGCAGTATGCGTAAGAGAAAAGACCATAGGCTTAAAATAAAGGACCGTACGCGTGAGATAAAGGATTTACGAGGTAAAAGACGACTTGTTGCCAATCGGCACGCCATTGCTGTGTTGGTGAGCCCATTGTAGCCGGAGCGTCGGTGGTTCAGCCTCAAGGGAATTCTGCGAAGGGGAATCCTTGCACGTAGCCCATGGCGCAGTATACGTCGATGAACCGTGGGGGCAGACAATGACACATCTTTAGACTTGCTCCAATGTTGTGCCAACGAACGAGAGAACGCTGTACGGTCCGTCACCGCTATGCGGATGAGGTGTCTGTCGTCCCATGGTGACGTCATATTGCGTGGCCCACTGCCGGGGTTTCGACTTATCCGGTTCTCCATGGTCCATCTCTTCCACACACGCATCACTGTTGTGGCATTACGCCCCGTGCGAGTGGCGATTTCACGATACGAAAGTCCACCCTCACGGAGGCCGATCATGCGGACCCGTTCGAACTCCGTTAGTTGCTCGTATAGCACCCTGCGGTTTTGGCGAGGCATCCTGACTTCTAATCAATCATTTACAGCAGTCAAATAACGATACACACATTTTAACGCACCTTTACAGTGCTTTTTATACACGGCTCACTTGTACGTTTAGATGGTGTTTCTTGGCCCACACATGCGTGATCGCTTTGTAATTCTAATCATTTACATATCCTAACCTGTTTTGCATTTTCTGCAAGTTTCGTTTAATTTGCATGATTCCTTCATGGCGTTGCAATTCTCACAAACAGTAGTGTATATTCAAAAATTCCATTTTTATCGTTCTCCCATCGTGCTAATTTATTTTTCTGAAGGAATTACCAAGTTGAAAGGCTTAATTATACATTCGGTTTCCACGTAAAATGAGAGTTCTTCAAATTTAATGTTTAATGCTTAGTCACCAACGTTGCTTTATATTTTTACTTTGCTAAATTATCTAGTTTAATTCTGCGAATAGCAATGCCTAGTAATATAGTTTTCAAAATGCAAAAAATATGTAAATGCTTAAAATATTTTCCATTTAATTCCTCTAAACATTATTACTGAGTCTCCTCGCTAAAACTAAACTTATTACTAAGTCTACTCGCTAAGCAAGGAAGATTCAACTGTCTAAAATGTTAGAAAGTTGCAAAATACTGTTTAATGTTAAAAGTTCCGTGAAATTACGTGATTCAAAGTTAACTCCTCAGAACCCTGTCGTAAAATTAAATGCGTGTACACAAATAGTTAATACTACAGAGGTGAATACTTCTGCTTTCAACACACATGTTACAAACTCCGTAATAAACGACACGGGTACTTTTAGTTAATGTTCAAAACCGCCATCTCTAATTAAAAGCTAAATTTGTCTTCATACTGGCAAAATTACACTGTGTTACTCAGGTTGAATATGCCAACTGTATGTTCAAAGATCATTGGGGGGTATTTCAATTAACGTCACACTGGAGCAACACAACGGGCTATTGGTGACGGTCCGGGATCAATCCCAAAGGGAAAGATCCGAGGACAACACCACGTAATTTTGAACCACGGTCAGATGACGAGGCAACACCTGAGCTGGCACCCCACTCTCCAAACTTCCACACC
The DNA here is from genome assembly GCA_933210815.1 of Meta bourneti. Classification (NCBI taxonomy): domain Eukaryota; kingdom Metazoa; phylum Arthropoda; class Arachnida; order Araneae; family Tetragnathidae; genus Meta; species Meta bourneti. The sequence continues at coordinate 90,363,426 of OW119929.1, forward strand.
AGGCCAACGTGAGGACATTTGAGGCCACGACAGATTTAACGTGCACCAGCCCCCTTTGTACACGACGGTGTTTGGCTGGATTTGAACCCGCAACCCTTCGGCTGCAAGTCCGTTACTCTTCCAACCGGGCCACCGCAGCCCTTCAAAGATCATTGGAATAATCACTTTTCTCTTTCATAGATAGTGGGAAAGGTACTTAATAAACTTCACACTGGAGCAACACAACGGGCTATTGGTGACGGTAGAGGATCAATCCCAAAGGGAGAGATCTGAGGACACCACGACGTCATTTTGAACCACGGTCAGATGACGTGATCAACACATGAGCTGGCACCCTACTATCCAAACTTCCACACCACGCCAATGTGAGGACATTTGAGGCCACGACAGATTTAACCTGCACCAGCCCCCCCCCACGAACGCGATGGTCTTTGGTTGAACCGAGTTTCGAACTCGCAACCCTCCGATTGCTAATCCTTCCCTTCTAATTCTTTAAAAAATGCATCATTTAAGTATCCGGAAAATAATTCATTTCGACATTTTTAAAATTACAACTGTTCGAGCCGTCCATTTCTCTGTGACAGCTGGAGGCCTCGGTAGCCTGGTTGGAAGAGTAACGGATTGAATACAACGAAAGTTCGAATACAACGAAAGACCGTCGCGTACAAAGGGGGATGGTGCACGTTCAATCCGTCGTGGCCTCAAATGTCCTCACGTTGGCGTGGTGTGGAAGTTTGGAGAGTGAGGTGCCAGCTCAGGTGTGACCTCGTCATCTGACCGTGGTCGGAAATTACGAGGTGTTGTCCTCGGATCTTTCCCTTCGGGATTGATCCCGGGCCGTCGCCAATAGCCCGTTGTGCTGCTCCAGTGCGACGTCAATTAAAATACCTACCTGGTGAAAGATGAAACTAGTATAAAAGGTGTTACTAAGATGTTATAAAAGCCTAGTTTTAAGTTTGGATTGGTTGGTTGCATTCAGTTTTATGGCACAATTGACCAAGCTCCGCAAAACACATGTAATGGTCAAGTAATGGACAAAAGGAAAGTTTTACTGGCACAGGATAAAGAAATACACCTAGGGAGGAATCGAACCTGGACCGCCTACAACTCGCAAATTGCTAGCGCAGTGGACAAATCCACTCACCCATGGATGCTCCTTGGGAGTGATTATGATTACCCCTTCATAAGCTCTTTTCCTGTAAATTGCCACCAATATCCCGTTGTGTTGCTCCAGTGTGACGTTAATTAATTACCTACCTATAATCCTGTAAATTGTCAGCATTCAAATCGTAAAGATGATGAATCTAGGATGAATAGTTTTGCACTCATAGTTTACAATCAATATTTTTTAAATTGATATACTCTTGCACAGATGCGATATTTCTTAATTTCATCATAATTAAGGGAAGAATGACAAATTAATTGGCTACTATAGATATTCATGAATAATTTTTTAAAGCTAATGAATGCATTTTCTCTTGAAAATTCCCATTTAGTTTCACCTGAAATGACAAAGAGCTTCTCTTGAATTATTTTCGTGCAGATAAAGAAAAAGTAAACAATTATCATTTTTCAAAAAATAAGGTAGGTTTATTTCTTTAAAATAATAAAACCATTGTTTTCAGCAAACTTTTGACAGGTTTAATAAAGATTGCTTAAGAATAATTTCAACTCGTTTTGTAGACAGCATCGAACTTCTGTCACTCCACGACAAATGTTTTATTATTTCAAAAGTTCAGGTGTTTTTCACATTAAATAGCTTTTCGATGTGGCCAAAACTCCATTTAATATTTACCTTGCTCAATTTACTTGCAGTTTAAAATGGGATCTTTAAAATATCTTTATTTTTATATTCAGTTTCTGAATCGAAACCATTTACCTGTTCAGAATAATTACGGCGATATTTACCTATAAGGGGGTGCAGTGTAAACAAACCAGACGTTCTGCGAATATTTTATTTTTGCTGTCTAAATGATGAGGCTTGATAAATTGTAGAATTACTTTAGAATGTAATTTATCGCGGATTTGGTAACGCGTAGCGTGAAATTGGTACTGACCAATCAAGTATCCCTTATCAATTCGGAATTTCTCCTTTGAAATTTTTATTTGCGAGATGTTGAAGTCTTATTGGGAAAACAAGTTAAATGACTTGACGTTCTAATACGTACGTGTTTACATATCACTACAGGAACAATACCACCATCCATATTTGGCTTGACAGAAAATGTCTTTCATTGGAGGACCGCGGTATCTCGGTTGGTATCTAGTATTTATCTAGGAACGCTATCACCATCCATATTTGGCATTAATTATCTAGGAACGCTACCACCATCCATATTTGGCTTGACAGAAAATGTCTTTCATTGGAGGACCGCGGTATCTCGGTTGGTATCTAGTAATTATCTAGGAACGCTACCACCATCCATATTTGGCTTTAATTATCTAGGAACGCTACCACCATCCATATTTGGCTTGACAGAAAATGTCTTTCAATGGAGGACCGCGGTATCTCGGTTGGTATCTAGTAATTATCTAGGAACGCTACCACCATCCATATTTGGCTTGACAGAAAATATCTTTCATTGGAGGACCGCGGTATCTCGGTTGGTATTTAGTAATTATCTAGGAACGCTACCACCATCCATATTTGGCTTTAATTATCTAGGAACGCTACCACCATCCATATTTGGCTTGACAGAAAATGTCTTTCATTGGAGGACCGCGGTATCTCGGTTGGTATCTAGTAATTATCTAGGAACGCTACCACCATCCATATTTGACTTGACAGAAAATGTCTTTCATTGGAGGACCGCGGTATCTCGGTTGGTATCTAGTAATTATCTAGGAACGCTACCACCATCCATATTTGGCTTTAATTATCTAGGAACGCTACCACCATCCATATTTGGTTTGACAGAAAATGTATTTCATTGGAGGACCGCGGTATCTCGGTTGGTATCTAGTAATTATCTAGGAACGCTACCACCATCCATATTTGGCTTTAATTATATAGGAACGCTACCACCATCCATATTTGGCTTGACAGAAAATGTCTTTCATTGGAGGACCGCGGTATCTCGGTTGGTATCTAGTAATTATCTAGGAACGCTACCACCATCCATATTTGGCTTGACAGAAAATGTCTTTCATTGGAGTACCGCGGTATCTCGGTTGGTATCTAGTAATTATCTAGGAACGCTACCACCATCCATATTTGGCTTGACAGAAAATGTCTTTCATTGGAGGACCGCGGTATCTCTGTTGGTATCTAGTAATTATCTAGGAACGCTACCACCATCCATATTTGGCTTGACAGAAAATGTCTTTCATTGGAGTACCGCGGTATCTCGGTTGGTATCTAGTAATTATCTAGGAACGCTACCACCATCCATATTTGGCTTTAATTATCTAGGAACGCTACCACCATCCATATTTGGCTTGACAGAAAATGTCTTTCATTGGAGGACCGCGGTATCTCGGTTGGTATCTAGTAATTATCTAGGAACGCTACCACCATCCATATTTGGCTTTAATTATCTAGGAACGCTACCACCATCCATATTTGGCTTTAATTATCTAGGAACGCTACGACCATCCATATTTGGTTTGACAGAAAATGTATTTCATTGGAGGACCGCGGTATCTCGGTTGGTATCTAGTAATTATCTAAGAACGCTACCACCATCCATATTTGGCTTTAATTATCTAGGAACGCTACCACCATCCATATTTGGTTTGACAGAAAAAAATGTCTTTCATTGGAGGACCGCGGTATCTCGGTTGGTATCTAGTAATTATCTAGGATCGCTACAACCATCCATATTTGGCTTTAATTATCTAGGAACGCTACCACCATCCTTATTTGGCTTGGCAGAAAATGACTTTCATTGGAGGACCGCGGTATCTCGATTGGTATCTAGTAATTATCTAGGAACGCTACCACCATCCACATTTGGCTTTAATTATCTAGGAACGCTACCACCATCCATATTTGGTTTGACAGAAAATGTATTTCATTGGAGGACCGCGGTATCTCGGTTGGTATCTAGTAATTATCTAAGAACGCTACCACCATCCATATTTGGCTTTAATTATCTAGGAACGCTACCACCATCCATATTTGGTTTGACAGAAAAAAATGTCTTTCATTGGAGGACCGCGGTATCTCGGTTGGTATCTAGTAATTATCTAGGAACGCTACCACCATCCATATTTGGCTTTAATTATCTAGGAACGCTACCACCATCCATATTTGGCTTGACAGAAAATGTCTTTCATTGGAGGACCGCGGTATCTCGGTTGGTATCTAGTAATTATCTAGGAACGCTACCACCATCCATATTTGGCTTGACAGAAAATGTCTTTCATTGGAGGACCGCGGTATCTCGGTTGGTATCTAGTAATTATCTAAGAACGCTACCACCATCCATATTTGGCTTTAATTATCTAGGAACGCTACCACCATCCATATTTGGTTTGACAGAAAAAAATGTCTTTCATTGGAGGACCGCGGTATCTCGGTTGGTATCTAGTAATTATCTAGGAACGCTACCACCATCCATATTTGGCTTTAATTATCTAGGAACGCTACCACCATCCATATTTGGTTTGACAGAAAAAAATGTCTTTCATTGGAGGACCGAGGTATCTCGGTTCGTAGAGAGGATTACCAATTGGCTGGTTGAGACTCGGTCCAACCCAAAACCATCGTATACATGGTTACACGTTAAATCTCTCATGGAATCAAACGTCCTCACGCTGGCGTGGTATAGAAATTTGGAGTGGGATGCCATCTCAGTGTTAACCTTGTCACCTGACCATGGTTCAAAATTATGAGGTGTTGTCGGATCTTTCCATTCGGGATTGATCTCGGACCGTCGCCAATAACCCGTTGGGTTGCCACAATGTAAAGTTAATTCAAGTATCTACCTCTATCCCTCCAAAGTTTCTCCAAGTTTCAAATATTAGTATCGTTACACATTCGTGGCTGTTAGAGGCATTTTCTTTCAAGATAAATATAGATGACGATAGTGTTTCTGAAACGCCTTTCTTGTACGTATTCAGAAAGTGATGTCACCTTCTTTTAATACGATTTCAGCATTTCACCACTAAAAATTCTAAATGTTGAATTCTGAATTGGTACGTTATACTTGATTGGCTAACGCCAATTAAATTAAACACCAAACGTGTCCAAAACGGTGATAACTACAATTTAAAGTAACCCTGATATGTATCATTCGAGAGCACTTGAGTTGCGCAAGTAAAAACTTAGCGTTCTGTGCGGTTTGTTTGGTTACATTGAAAATCCCTCTCATAATAATTATCAAATTTTAATCACACTAACTTTACACGAGAGTATTTTTATTATTTTGTTTACAAAATCTGTCCTAAATATTCTGAAATTATTTATATTTTGAAGAGTGAAAATTCATTCAACTCAATTTATACACACATATATACATCTCAGCTTCTCTAATACAGTCAAGTTAAGGTTTATTCGAGTAGGATAAATGGTGTGAGTATTCAACTAATTCAAGTGCCTCACGACACTTGGAACAGCAGTGAGTGCCGGCAGAATTTGAATGGTTTTAGAAGATATGAGTATTCAACTGGTACAAGTGCCTCACGACACTAGGCACAGGAATGAGTGCCTGCAGAATTTGAATGATATTAGTAGGTATGGGTATTCAGCACTTTCTGTACGTAAACATGCAGACAGAGAAATATTAAATAATTTATTCACTAGGTTAATATATATGTTATTAATTCGATTAAACGTCATGAATAAATATTGCGTTGTTTTTATGTGATACTTAACACAAACATACAAATACACAGATATAAAACGGGAATACAGATTGGCATTGTGCAGTTTATTTACTAAGTTACTGTGAGTATTCAAAGTATACAAAATTTCTTGGAAATATATACAGCCGTTTGTACGTAGTGAAGGTACACACATACAAACAGACACGAAACACAGAAACCACTGATTTTGTATTAAAACGGCTCAAAACGAATAGCACAAACCTACAATTGAACAAGTGTTCATAAAATGGGGCCTTCCCATATATTCGCTGAATCTAAGTTCTAAAAGAACTGTTATTTATTTCTTGAACGTTCCAAACCAGCAGGATATAAATATAGGTATTTGCATAATAAGGTAGACTAAAACTCTACGAAATAGAGTTTGAAATGCGATAAAAATGGTCCAATGGTTTATGTGCCAACAACTTCCATCTATTCGAAGCAACAAAGAAATTTCAGTAGGAAAAAATTGCGCTTGTTTAGATAATTTATCGCTTGTAAAAGCAATTGAGGATATTACGCTGTCGTAAAAAGCTGTATTTATTGAACGAATACTTCGGGAGAGAATAAACAAAAGATACTATAGACAGTACCGTAAAAGCTGTTTCTGTGCATTCAAATTCTGTAGGTAGAATCAAACTAGTAATATTTTACATTGCATCACATAACGTGTGCTTGGAACATCCGCAATTTTTATTGTTGTTGGGGCTATAAATTTTTAAAAACGTTTACAAAATTTCAGCTAAAACAGTCTGGAGTTTAAGTATAGATTGACTGACTTCGAATTGTCAATACCAACAGGGATTCTCCAATCATGGATTGTCGTGTAAGTGGAGGCTGATGCGTGTTAAATCTGTCTTGATCTCAAATGTCCTCACGTTGGCGTGGTGCGGAATTTGGAGAGCGGGGTGCCAGTTCAATGTGACCGTGGTTCAAAATTACGAGGTTACGATAATTACAAAATTACGATTTTTCCCTTTGAGACTGATACCAGACCGCCGCCAATAGCCCGCTGTGTTGCTCCAGTGCGACGTTAAACTACCAACTGCCAATTCAATTTACTTCTATGTTTCTAAGGGTAGGGTGGATGGGTTGGTTTTTATGGCACATTTGGCCAAGCTGCGCCAAACAACGTCATGTAAATGGACATACGCACACACGAAAAACTTTACTGACGCAGAAGAGAAATGCCATAGATGTGAGATTCGAGTAGACTGAGTATTGGTATTGAAAGGAACTTCAAAATATTTGACCAACATTTCGATTATGCTCAGTGAAAAATTGACTTGGTTAGCCGATTTGGCATCTTATCACCTCGTTTGACGATATAACATCTCATGCCAAGGTAGATGTGTGCATATTTCTATAGAGTAGCGACAAAAGTGGTGAAATCGTCAGTCTACTACTTTGTTGCATGGACCAATGATATGATGAATCAATGGATTGGCGTCTTCTCCCATCCTGCCGTCCAATCAGATGATGAATGATAGTTTCTACCTGCCAGACGAAAGTAGTCTAAAGGTCACATTACAACTAATTTTGATCGGAGGCACAAAAAAGGTTACCATTGCTCACTCTACTTTTATATTTCCTCTGTGAGGCAAACCCACCGAGTCAGACCGACCCCACGGTTCTAAAGGAATGACGTAGAATGACGAAAATAGTTGCATTGACCTAGAAATTTCAGGTAGGTTCAGTAATTTGTACAGAATAATCTGTACAAATTATTTTATGAGCTCGGAGCTTTTGTTGCTTCAATTAAATGGATTTTCTGTTTTAAACATGAGATTAGAGAGATGCTTTTATTAAAAAAATAATAAATACAGCTTCATAAATATTGGTCATCTTTTTGCCCCATGTGGAGTTTACACGTACCACTGATTCAAAATCAATAGACATTTTAATAATAGTCATTAAAGTGTTTTTGTTCGTTCTTTGATTGCTTGCAATTATTCCTTGGAACTATGCCATATTCTTCCCCTGAGTCATTTCCTCTCAGATATTTTCGGCGTTATTGAAAAAGTGCGTATAATAAGTAATTATTCGAAAGGTTTGTCGTTCAGGACGCTTGAACCTGGCCTTTACCTTCCAAGTGGCAACACCCTTTTGTTGGAACGAATCTTTCTTCTGGAACTTTTTCTCTCAGGAACCTTTCAAAGTCTAATTTTTATGTACGAATGACTTAGAAGTTTTGTTTGGTTGGTTGGTTATAGCTGTCGCCATATGATCGTTTTTGATGCATGAGGGATAATTAGACAGGGATATCAATAGTTTTGTTTGATTGGTTGGTTATAGTTTGAGACTCACCTCCTCCCAACTCACCTAAAGGTTTAGAGTTTTTCGTGGGAGGAGGGACGTTGGTTATATTTGGTTGGTTTTGTTTGGTTGGTTGGTTATAGTTGTCGCCATATGGTCGTTTTTGATGCTTGAGGGATAATTAGACAGGGGTATATCAATAGTTTCAAAAGACGAAAAATGTACAGTTTAACCTTGATTATTCAAGGTAATATGGTCTGATATCACCTCAGATAATCAGATTTGGATAAAATGGACGTAGTAACGCAGAACTACCTATATGAATGCTGCCCCTGAAAGATTTATAAGACAAGGATTGAGAATAATCTATATGTTACCGGTAAAGTATACAAAGCAGGCATTGTACAGAATGCCTAGGCAATATATAGAATTCCTAGTGGTTTTGGGCAAATTATGAAACGATTAACATTTCACACATTTCCTAGGCATTCTCGCTACAGGCAAAGTATAAAATACTCCCGCTAATGACGTTTCTAATGTCACGTGGCAAGGCACGTGACTCGACGCTCGCCTCAGACGGAGAATTCGCCATTTGCATTTCAGTCTTTGTTCGAAAGTGACGCTACTTTGAATTTGTTCAGCAAAGTCTCTAGCCCATATTGTGCTGTATGAAAATGGAAGAGCAAGGTGTAGTGTCCTAGAAGGAATCATGGCATGTTGACATGCAAGATTCTACGATGGACTGTCTAAAGTACGAGCCAATACTGCAATGCCTTTTTACATGACTCTTTTAATACCTTGCCTAAATAACATTTGTCATTCTATATAATGCCTAGGTATTACATACAATGCCTTGGGAAAGTATATATAATATTGAAATAATTCGGATATTTCATACTTTGCCAGGCATTCTATATATTATTTCCTAGATATTCTACACAATGTCTGCTTTACATACATTACCGGTAACATATACATGGATTTGCTTCACAGTATATGTATTTATTATAATAATTTTACAATATATCTGGACGTCAGTTACATACCTTTTAATCTATCTTGAAAAAGTCAACTATCATGTGTTTTTTAGCACTTTCTTTCCTCTTTGGACAAAGGGCATACACTCATGTTCGAAAAATTAAAGCTTAAAAACTCAGTATCGAATTCGGCTTCGATAACACGGACATTCGGTTAATCGGAGCGCTGATAACCAGAATTCTACTGTATATATATATAAATAACAGCAAGCAATAATTTTAACTTATAAAAAATTTCAGTTTTCGTGAAATGGTATAGGTTTTATGAATGCTACAAATGCGATTAATCAAGAAACGACAAAAGGGGCGTAATAGATGTGCAGTTAGTTTGATGAATATTTATCATAAAAACAAAATAGAACATTTTAAGAAAAGAGCTGATCAATATGGAATGAGACTACAAAGAAGTTGGAGCACAAAAATAGCAAAAAAATCAATAGTTCGGTAGAAAATCATTACTACGAGTCTGACTCGGTTTCCAACGAACATGATTATGAGCACAAATGGATACAAACGTGAACCTCATCACTTTATAGTTAATTAAAATCTGTGATGTAGAAGAAAAGAATCATAATTACTAAATTAAAAGTTAATGGAGCTAATTTGAATGAATAACGAATCATAGAAGCACTGTAATTACTTTTATAAAATTTAATTTTATAAATAAAAATTTATTTATCTACAACAAGTCTTAAGACCTTTTGATTTAAGTCAAATGAAAACATACATAGTTAATCAATATAAATATGCATGAATTGTAAATATCTTAAAGTTCCAGTGTTTAATTTTTGTGTCATTTTTTACGTCTTTCTTATTCAATATATAAATTTCCTAAACCATCATATATTACAGCCAGCCATATAACCAGAATATCCAATGTTTCACCCTTGGTTTTCACAAATACTGCTACACTTAACTTACTTTGTGGGTTAATTTTGGTAGATCTGTATTATACGCCTCGTTAAGTGGCATCACTCTTGCAGCGTTTTTTGGCGGATTTTTAGTAGCAAGTTATGGCAGTGACGGCAACCCATCTTTATTAGGGTTATTCCCATTTCTATTGGCAACTTCGGCAAGCGGAAAGTTAAAATTTTCATTTCGAATTTTCTAGAATGTTTCAATTTCCGTTAAACTGTCCTTTGATTTCATTGCTTCTTTTAAATTTTAAGGCTTATTATTTTCTGTTAAAAAAAAAACTATTTTTTTCTAAGAATATTTTCCTTGGCGACATAAAAAGTGAGCCAAAAAACGCGCCAAGAGCATTGCCACCAAACGAGATATATAATACCTTAATTTTATTGCTTCCCAGGTATTGCACACATTCCAGTCTTTAATGCAATAAGTGTACTGGTAAATTGCTAAATTATTAATAACAACCACAAACTGTCTGCAAATATTGCAAAAAAAGACTAACAATTTACCCTAGCTGATTAAGAGAGAAGCTAATTCATAACGTCTATGGAATATCTTCTCAACGATAACAGAGAAAGAAACAAATCCGCACTGGATTCCAGGCGATCGCCTTGAGCTCAAAAAGTGAACGCACTTGCCAGAAAAACATGACGTGACCGCTGCTTGTATGATCTTTTGTTTTCCTCCACTAATTGAAGAGTACACATAAAACAAACAGCCGACTGGCGAATGCATTAAGTAAATATTATTTTGTTAGCTCAGTGGCCTAGTCTCGAGGAACATGGTTATAACAATTTAATGATAAGTAATATCGCATTCTATATTTCGCATCAATGGGCTGTAAGTCTATGATTTTCAAAAGCGTACGAGGATTCATCTAAAATAGATCTGTTTGTTGCGAATGCGATATACTTTTTAGTGATGCAGCTTTCGATAAGGAATAGCTTGTTTATTTCGTCGTGAAAGTTGGTCGCTATTTATAGTGGAGATGGTCATGAGTATGTTCTCTTGACGTGTAAAAGACGTTGCAACTTCGTCTTCCGAGTTGTGTTACCCTGTTTTATATACTATTGTGCTGTAGTTATTTTTTGTAGTTGTGGATATGATCACTTCCATACTACCCCGGAAGAAAGAGTGGCTGAATTAGATAGAAGATTGCCAATCGCGTGAGACCCTTGAGATCTGTGTTAAGATCACCGGTCTACTTTCGTATGCGTGGTCGTGCAGTAGATGATTGCGACCGTGGACTACCCTGTGTTGCCTTTCGCAGGCAAGTGTGATTCACCATGAGAAGTGAAGGCTGAATAGGAACGAAGAGTGATGCTGTTATAGGAATAGAAGTTTTTGTTAATACAAGGCATCAAATAGGTGGTGGAATTGATTGGCATCGCAACGGCAATTCAACTGTCCATCGAAATGGCCGATAGTTGCGAGCGCCATCTGGTATTTGTCAGAAGCGCCATATAACTTGTGCTTTTTAAAGTGTGCGCGTTCTCATCTCCATCTACCAGTCACCAATAAAGCAAGACGTGAAAAGGACAGTTGGTGGAGGAATTTTGCAACGGCAATTCATCTGTCCATCGAAGTGCGTGCCGATAGTTGCGAGCGCCGTCTGGTATTTGTCACAAGCGCCATATAACTTGTGCTTTTTAAAGTGTGCGCGTTCTCATCTCATCTACCAGTCACCAATAAAACAAGACGTGCAAAGGACAGTTGGTGGAGGAATTTCGCAACGGCAATTCATCTGTCCATCGAAGTGCGTGCCGATAGTTGCGAGCGCCGTCTGGTATTTGTCAGAAGCGCCATATAACTTGTGCTTTTTAAAGTGTGCGCGTTCTCATCTCCATCTACCAGTCACCAATAAAGCAAGACGTGTAAAAGACAGTTGGTGGAATTTCACATCTGCAATTCAACTGTTCATCGTGGATCATCCATCGAAGTGTTTGAAGATCGTTACGAGCGCGATCGGATATTTGCCAGAAACGCCATAGGTCTTGTGCGCGTGTTACCTGTCACCAAATTAGCAAGACGTGGTGTGCAAGGTAGTGTCCCCCAACTTTTTCTACCAAAACGTACTTCATAGTGGAGTTGGGCTACACTGGAATATATATATATATATACTACTGTATTTTAATTATTGTGGTGGTGGGCAAGTTCACCACAGGTGTCTAGAAATGAATTTAACGTACTCACTCTTGCTTCTAATGGTGCTGGCTGGCGACGGAAATGTCATCAGAAGTCTGCAGGTGTCAGCGACACAAAATAGTGGACTCGACGACAATCTGCAGCGACTGAAAGCGAACTTTTCCGACCCCGTTGCAGACGCCTTGCTCAAATTCGACGGATTTCGCAGGAAGTTCGACGTTCCGTACTTGGAAGTGACAACTGCCTTGACCTTCGCGAGGGAGATCGCGAAAGCAACGGCGTTCAACCAGCTGTTCGAGAACAGGAAGGGGGTCGAGAAATCCGCCATGGAACACCTACTCCGGATGGCCTTACCCAGTTCTCCGGACTACTGCAGCGACCTGAACTGCGTGGTGTCTCGAGTCGGAGTCATCCTCGCCGATATTGCCACTGAAGGGGGATTCCTGACCGCAAAAGTCAGCGAACCTATCCTGCAGATGCGGGCTGGCAATCTGGCAGGGAACATCCTGTGGAGGTTGAGCCGACTGCCCGATCCAGACACTCACGTCCTGGAAACTCTACAAGACCAGACAATAACCCGGTACGCGAAACTGGTGCAGTTACTGTCCATAAACCTGAAAAACTCCACTCTGATCTCTGCTTTCTGTGACGAAAGCGGAGGTTTGGATGCAAGGACATCCGAGATTCTATCCAGTGCACTTTGTGGTTCGACATTTTTGGGTTTCAACCTCGGTTTGCTCGAGAGCATGACCCAGACCATGGAACAAACCTACAGTTTGTCGAAGGACATTTTGGCTGGTTATATGGATCATTCAATCGAGTCCCTTCTAGTGCCTTCGATCATTGCTGAAACTATTATATTCAATATGATAAAGCAAGGATTCACCTTGGCTGAAGATAAGGTTGAGGAAGTATCTCGAGATGTGCAGAAATTCATCATGCTTGGCATAACGACGAACAGGATGAAATTGGATTCCACCAAAGCATTTGTGAAGTATTCTTTTGCACACAACCAAAGGGCTTCTGTAGGCTAGCAATTCATTGCAACCAAAATGTTTTGGTTATTTGGAGCTTTCAATCGAGTATTTTGTAGTGCCTTTTGTTATTGCTAAAACTAATATCTTCAACATGATAGAGCAAGTACTATTTGCGTTGGCTGAATATAAGTTTGACGAGTGTCTCTGGATGTTCATCATGATTGGCATAACGACGAACAGGATGAAATTGGATTCCACCAAAGAATGAGTGAAATTTTATTTTATACGAAACCAAAGGGCTATTATATGCTTCTCTTCTGTCGTATGATAAGGTTTGCACTTTATTTCCGTCGACCTTAATATGAAATAGACGGAGCATGTGCCCACAGCTTCAAGTTATTTCTTCCAGTTGCTCGGTTTGAAGATCTGTCACGTGGTTGTGGGTAAAAGCATGAATCCTAAATTATTGATTGGTTAAAGTGATTATCCACCGTGATCAAAAGCACTAGTCTGAGCTTCCATAGCCAATAGGCTAAGTCGATTTCTGATTTGCCCTTCAGAGATCTTACGACAGTGACTCCGCCCACATGATCCGTCTATTTCATTAGAAGGTTCATGTTTATTTTCTAATTACGTAACAATGTCTGTTGTATGTTTTACGTGAGATGTAAACATGATAGCATTATTGTCTTTTAGTTTGCATTTTATATATTTATTTTTTGAAGTTATATACGAAAAACTTTAATACTTTTCACTTTATCTTGCCCCAAGAAGCTATTATTTAGGATAACTTATCCTTATATTTTAGTATTTAAATTTTAGAGACATGGTAAAATAAAGCAATGTTATACATCCAGTTTTATGCCTATAGGTGGATGAATTATTCATAGACTTAAAATAATGCACTGAATTTCCCATTATTTTACAAATTTTCTCTCTCAACATTAATGGCAACTCAAAAGATGGATTCGAAATTGACAGAACAAAAAAGTTCCAATCTTTTTCTTGGATGCATTTTTTGAATATTAAAAATAAAAACAAGGTATTAAATATTCAAAATAAATGATAAAATGAAGACATTCGTCTGTAAAACTGAAATGATTTAATTAGAATTAGACTAAAAAGAAAGCAGAATTTGGTAAATTAAGACTTAGCATATGTTTTCCTCAAAAAGGGATTTTTGTGCAATAAATTATTAAGTTATAGGGGTACGTAGGTAGGTATTTAATTAACGTCGCATTGGAGCAACACACGGGCTATTTGCGATGGTCCGGGATCAAAACCAAAGGGAAAGAACCGAGAACAACACCACGTAATTTTGAACCACGGTCAGATGAATTGGCACCACACTCTTCGAACTTCCACACATGCCAACGTGAGGACATTTGAGGCCACGACAGATTTAACGTGCACCAGCCCCATTTGTACAGTACGGTCTTTGGTTTATTAAGTTATTATGCGCTTTATAGAGAAGTATTTCTTGTTTTTATAAGTTTTTTAATTTATGCTAAGTTTTATTCACTTTTTAAAGAAAATATTTATCAAAGTAATTTACTTCAATGTATTGCAATGCATTTCACATATTTGTAAAGAATTGCTGAAGTTGCACTTCATATTTTAAGTATTGAGCTAAATACAAGATCTTGATGAATGTTCTTGTAATATTTAAGAAAATATTTATCAAATTAATTTACTTCAATGTATTGCAATGCATTTCACATATTAGTAAAGAATTGTTGAAGTTGTACTTCATATTTTGAATATAGAGCTAAATACAAGATTGTTCTTGTCTTGTATGTATTGCAATGTATTCCACATATTTGCAGATAATTGTTATGGTTACACTTTATATTTTAACTATAGAGCTAAATACAAAATCTTGACGAATGATTTTTATTCAACGTTGTTTATTGTTGAAAGGCATTGGTAGCATATTCATTGGGTAATATAGTGATCCCGCCGATATATCGCGCTTCTTGGAGGACAAGAAAAAAAGCGCGGTATACCGAGGTCGAGAAAAATTTTCTTATTGGAGAAAATAGCTTGATTTATTCATTACATAATGCGCTTTATACACTGGCGAGCAAAACTTAAGAAATACCACTCTTTTTCAAATGGTTACAATTTCAAAATTAAACGAATCAGCCAGTGATTCGAAGGAAACAATAGATGAATAAAAATTGTTAATGACATTAAAGTTCATTCATTGCCTCATGAAATCTATCGTTCATAGTATCCCGACATCTTCGACTACTGTGGTAACTAAAATAGATTAAACAGATGTAAAACTTAGTTAAATTGGCAGTAAAAAATTAAAAACTTCAAAACAACGAGCAATAAAGATTGAAAACTTCGAAATCCTCTTCAATGGTGGTGGAAGAAGACTTACGCCATCATCAGGACACAAATAAGAGGGGTTACTGTATTAAATTTTGAAATTCTAGTAGGAATCTACTTAAAATATCTTTTCTCAATGTTACAGCTTAACCCTCCATGTGATCGTCTCGATGAGCTATCTCGTCACAAGACAAAAAACTGACCAGATCTTGGTCTCGTCAACATTAAAAAAATCGGTAATATCTTGACCAGACAACAGCAAAATTGATCAAATCTCGTCATCAGCGAAATTGATCAAATCTTGATGGACGAGATATCGCGTCGAAACCACTTGGAGGGTTAAGATTGGCATTCTCGCTCAGATTATTTATGTAGTAGAATTTCTTGAAAAAGTCTGGTGAAACGAACACGACTGCTTGCAAACGACAAAGTTCGTTTATTTTGATTTTTAGAATGTAAAATATCATAGCATGTTTAAAATAGCCTTATTCGTTCTTTTTATAGCTTAACGTCATAGGGCGTTTCGTTTTGCTGTGCTTTTAATTGTTAACATTTTACTTTTAATAAAAGCGGATTTGCCCAACGATAGTTTTGTTGAATTTAGAAGTTACAGTCCACAAACCAGACCTGACTTACACAGCTTAGGATATCCAGGCAAAACATGTACAATGTGACTCGATCATTTTAATTAATTGTAACCTGTCATTCTCACAGGTTTTCTCTCAAAACATCCAAAAAAAATCACGCAAAAAAATGCACCCAAAGACAATCAAAAAATTTTCAAACGAAACAAAACCAACTACAAACGAACCAGGTAACAAAAAAGTGTCTTGAAAAGTAATACAATTGGAATTCCAAACGTTAGAAAAATCAACCTACCCCTAACTTTATCCCAGAGTTTAATTTTAGCAAGGGGTGCCGCCTTCACTTCACTTCTCTCGCCTCAGATGGAAGGAATTCCAGTCTTCTAATGAGTGTTGAGTTCTGGCTATTGACTTTCAAGGGATGAAAGAACATTTTTCTGCTGATTAGAAATTCTTGGTTCACGCGCAGAAAAGTCCTCTTATTATATTTTTAACCAATATTGTTTCTGATCCAGGGATTCATTAAAAGCTGATACGTTGTACCCCTAATTAGTTAGCTGGTTCGTTGTGAGGGATATTCGTTAAGGCTCAGGGAACGATTCTGCGTTGAATTTTAATTGTTCACGTCGGAGTTTCTTTTTTTCTACTTAGATTCTTGAGTTATTTTTATTTTTCAAGTCGGTGATTTGGATGGAGGTAGAAACGGGAGGGGAGAATATATCGCAAGAAACAACATTTTGTAGTATATTTTAATTGTACTTAGAAAA
Organism: Meta bourneti; assembly: GCA_933210815.1. Taxonomy (NCBI): domain Eukaryota; kingdom Metazoa; phylum Arthropoda; class Arachnida; order Araneae; family Tetragnathidae; genus Meta; species Meta bourneti. The sequence continues at coordinate 90,380,249 of OW119929.1, forward strand.
CGTCGTATTTTTACTTATTTGCAGAGCTCCCACAGGGCGACATTTTGCTACTATTTTTCAACTTTGGCGAATAAAGGTATTTTTTTAAGCAAAATCATCCCAAAAGCTCCAGGGCCGCGGTAGCCCGGTTGGAAGAGTAACGGATTAGTAGCCGGAGAATTGCGAGTTCAAATCCAACCAAAGACTGTCGTGTACAAAGGGGGCTGGTGCACGTTAAATCTGTCGTGGCCTCAAATGTCCTCACGTTGGCGTGGTGTGGACGTTTGGAGAGTGGGGTGCCAACTCAGGTTGTGACCTCGCCACCTGACCGTGGTTCAAAATTACTTGGTGTTGTCCTTGGATCTTTCTAACCCGTTGTGTTGCTCCAGTGCGACGTTAATTAAATACCTACACAAAAGATTTTTGAAAAATTTGGCGACTTTTTTTCAAAATTCCCCACAGGTCAACGAAATTTCAATCTTAACTAATAGTGAACGGCAAAAGTATATTTTTCGGATTTTTCTTTGGGGAAAATTATTTTAAGGGTCGCCAATTTCGAATTTTTTGCGCCAAGCAGTTGCAACCGTGGAAGAAAAACATCGGAATCTGTGGTGGTCAAAAAAACTTTATTTAGTAAAATATCTGGTTTGTGAATTTCAAAATTTAAGTTTCTTGGCGAGGTCTTTAATATCTGTTTTATACTCAAATAGCACAATTTGGGTTTAGCTTATTCATTTTGTATATTTTGCGTATTTTTGTTCCCTCGAAATTGCTTCAAATCCCACACACCAATATTAGCTTTAAAAACTAATTTTAAAAATACAGTGCTGCCATAGGCGACTAAAAGGCGACTCTGCTACTATTTTTCAACTTTGGCTACTAGAGGTATATTTTTTAAGCAAAGTCGTCTCAAAAGCTACTAAATTCAGAATCTTGGCAACTTTTATGAAAATTCACCAAAGGTCAATAAATATTTAGTCCCTTTTCTTAACTAATACCGGATGAAAAAAACATTGTTCGTATTTTTCTTTTGTAAAAATTTTACAAGGGAAGCCAATTTCGAAGTTTTGGAGTCAAGCCATGACAACCATGAAAAAAATATCGAATCTGTGGTTGCTAGATTGTCATGAAAACTTTACTAAGAAAATATTTATTTTTATAATTTTAAAATTTAAATTTCTAGGCAAAACCTTCAACGTCTGTTTCGTACTTAAGCAACACACTATTTGTGTTTTGGCTTTTGTGAAAATTTTACAAGGGAAGCTAAATTTCGAAGTTTTGGAGCCAAGCCATGACAACCATGAAAAAAAATATCGAATCTGTGGTTGCTAGATTGTCATGAAAATTTTACTAAGAAAATGTTTATTTTTATAATTTTAAAATTTAAATTTCTTGGCAAAACCTTCAACGTCTGTTTCATACTTAAGCATCGCACTATTTGTGTTTTGGCTGATTCATTTTGTATTTGAGCAACTAAAATTGCTACTGAAATAGGGTTTAAGACACTGTTTTATAAAATTAATACCTAACGCAACACTATTTCACAAGTGATTAGGCTGTGGCAAACTTGTTATATGATTAAATGGTTTGATTTCTTAGCAAGAAAACCAGTTTTCAAATATTAACATTATTGGATTCTCGTAAAAAGGACTCAACGGGTGTTTTGAAAATGTCTCAACTAAAACGCTTTCAGATGCAATGGTAGCAACAGGGGTTTTATAGGACATTTAAAGTTGACGAATGAAATATTTCGGGAGTTGTGGGACGTCTAGCGTCTCATCTTCTTCCTGAAATGGCTAGAAGACTACCATCAAAACAGTGTGACAAGTCGAAAAGCAACAGGCAATACGAAATGGAACGATTTTCAGCATGATGAATTGGGAGGATTTAAGCAACAACTGTGACTGAATATAGGATGAATGGACTTGCTTGTATTGTTCAGAGCATTGAGTATGAAGCTTTCGTCTTATGCGGTCTTTTGTTTTCCTCGTACGGTCTTTTGTCTTCGTAATTTTGAACCACGGTCAGATGATGAGGCCACACCTGAGCTGTATTCCACTCACCAAACTTCCACACCACGTCAACGTGAGGACATTTGCGGCCACGACAGATTTAACGTGCACCAGCCCCCTTTGTACACGACGGTCTTTGGTTGGATTCGATCTCGCAATCCTCCGATTGCTAATCTCCGTTACTCTGCTAACCACGGCTATTCTATTTTAAGGAAATGATTTTTTATATTTCCAAAGGTTGAAAGAATCCATGTATTTTTTTCCCATCAAGTATGCTGTAGAGAAAAAAAATAAAACAGTACTCGGCAATCTCCAGACACTTGGAGGGTTAATGTAATAAATATTTAACTATCTGGAGTTAATGGAGTCGTTTGACTATTCTCTGCTTCGAAGTATTCGTTCTCAGTAATGCCAAAGGGAAGGACAGTTTAGAAAATTCCAATTACTTTTCTCTCCCGAAGAATCGGAATGCTGATCCGGCTACTATCGAGTTTTCCGGAAGCCTCGGTTCTACTTTTAGAAGCTACCCTTCATTAGCATTAGCGAAACTTTTCCAACTGACAACAGAGGGGTCCGATCTTTCGCACGAACTGAGTTAGCTGAGACAATTTTCTATTGAATTCCAGGCTAAGCAACTGAGCTGCGGAACAAAAGCGAGGGAGGGATATACCTGGTGAAATAACGCTGACTCGGATTTGCTACTTTTTATATATTTATTTTTTATGAACAAGTACCCTTTATAGGAATATATGGTATGCTTATCTGGTCTGCAAGCCGGGTCAACCTATTCGAAGGGCCGTATACGGCCGGATCAACCTTTTCAGAGGGCCGTATTTGACCGGCGGGTGGGGTAAATCTTTTCGAAGGGCTGTTCCTGGCCGGGTAAACCTATTCAAAGGGCCGTATCCGGTCGGCTCAACCATTTTGGAGGTGGTATTTGACCGGCGGGCAGGGTAAATCTTTTCAAAGGGCTGTATTTGGATGGCTGCCGAGGTAAATCTTTTCCAAGGGCTGTATTTGGCAGGCTGCCCAGGTAAATTTTTTCGAAGAGCTGTACCTGGCCGGGTAAACCTATTCGAAGAGCCGTATCCAGTCGGCTCAACCATTTTGGAGGTCGTATTTGACCGGTGATCGGGATAAATCTTTTCGAAGGGCTGTATTTGGCAGGCTGCCCAGGTAAATCTTTTCGAAGAGCTGTACCTGGCCGGGTAAACCTATTCGAAGGGCCATATCCAGTCGGCTCAACCATTTTGGAGGTCGTATTTGACCGGTGATCGGGATAAACCTTTTCGAAGGGCTGTATTTGGCTGGCTGCCGAGGTAAATCTTTTTGAAGGGCTGTACCTGGCCGGGTAAACATATTAAAAGGGCCGTATCCAGTCGGCTCAACCATTTTGGAGGCCGTATTTGACCTGCGGGCGGGGTAAATCTTTTCGAAGGGCTGTATTTGGATGGCTGCCCGCTGATGGTAAATCTTTTCTAAGGGCCGTACCTGGCCGAATAAACCTTTTCGGAGAGCCGTATCTGGCCTGCTGGGAGGTTATATCTATCCATAGGGAAGTATAAAGTCTGGGCCGGTCAACCTATTCGTAGGGCTGTATCTCATCTGCGGGTCCGATAAAAAATTTGATTGCTGTATGGTCACTGTTACATCTATACCTGACTACCATAGCTCTAACTACCATTTTGTTCAACATTTAATTCCCAATTACAACTACCATTCACTCTGTTTATTGAAGTTCAAGTATTTTTCATTCATATGAACAATTTTGCATTTCTTGCGTACACAAAACTATAAGCAACAGTTTTGTCTTGTTCTATTAACGAAAATTAAAATACCTAAAATTAAACCTCGCATACGTCATGTGGAAAGCTAGTCACGGTATTGTGTACTTTTATATTTATTCCATGCATCACAAAATATTCAAAACAAAGAACAATTTCAACAAGGAATGTTTTTATTGCTCATATTTCCACACTTAAGTCCAACACCTACCTATTGCTACTTGCACATTCTCCAATGCCTCACTAAGCAATGTTCATAGAAGGCCTGGTTTCTTTATAAAGAAAACTAAATTGAAAATATTTATGCTATTATTATTTTATTTAACTCAATGGTTATAGACAAACTTTAGAATATGGCTCACTTACCTGGTATCCACTTTTTTTTTATAATTATATTAAAAAAAGTGAAATCGTACAAAAACAATTCTTACACTATATTTTAAAAAATATGGCTATTGTTCATTGATACTGAAATCTCCCGTTTTGTGTGAATCGATTAATTTTATTCCTTTAGAAAAATACGGAAATATTTTGTTTGTTTTCTAAACTTTTGAAGAATTATGTTGACTCTCCATATAATTACTATGCAACATACGATTTCATACCAATAGTAACATTTTAGGACCCAAAGTTTCGCTTAAAACTATTTTTTGCCGTTTCAATTACATTAAGAATAATTCTTTTAATAGATTTTATTATTTGTTTTTCTGATAATTTCGATATTTTTCAGAATTCATTGTCAATATTCAAGATAATCTGAATGTTTTATAAAAGTCTGCGTCTTTTCAATCTGTAATACTCTGTTTCCTTTTAATCTGTAATACTTGCACCTAAACTCTGCCTGTTGAATCACTGAATAAATAAATAAATATTTAAAATATGCATTTAAATTGAAAACATGTTTTCTTTTTATTGCACATCTTGTTACAGATAAATTTAGCACCTTGGCAAGCTCTCTAGAAGTCCTAAAGTAGTAGTTGCAAGAGAGTCAAAGTACATGGCAAAGGATTTACGTTACGATCATCGAAGGATTCTATTCGAAATCTCCAATTTACCTGGTATAAAAGAACCCTTCTATAACCAGCCATCATTTTATTCTGGTCAAAGCTCACCATTACTTGTAACTCTCTTATTCTCTGTATATATCTTATTAATACCTCTTGAATAAGAACGTTCCATTTTCTTTTTTCCGAAATTCCTGGTTAGACCGGAACATAAAAATCTTTTTTCAGTGTTCAGGAAGGAAGGAGAAAAAAATACTTCTGATCCTTTGAGAATAGAATGAAAAGGGGGCTTTGTTCTTAAGCCGTTATAAAATCTTTACGGCAATCGTTTTTAACAAACCTGCGATAACAAGTAGGAAGACCTATACCGGAGTGGAAGATTATGATGGAACCCTCTCAGTATCGAGAATGAAAAAGAAGAAAAAGGAAAAAAGGACGGACATATTTTATCCCTATAGAAATATGTAAGTCCTGAAAGAACGGGCAAATCATAAATCAAAGAAAATAAAGTACCCCCAAAAACGATCGGCGCCATTTTTTCTCACTTCTTTTTCTTTTTTTCGCGCTGGGAACTCTTTTTCTACGCACAGGAACTTGGGCGAAGGGTATTGATCTCTCCGCGTGGCTGTGAAAAGGCGGTCACACTTCTGGATTTGCGATTTATATCCATTGTAAAGGGATCCGTGGTTTTTAGATTGTTCTAGATACTTTTTGTTGGTTTTCTTGTTTCTACTCAACGTTTCCCGTGAAGAAAAGAATTTCGTCGTCCCTTTTATTCATATTTATATCGTAAAATACGAATTATTTCAACATCAATTGTCTCGAAGCCCTCACGGAATCATTTTTGATTTGCACCTTTTTTAGACTCAATTAAGTAGAATAATTTTTTTGTTCTTATAAAAAATTCATTCAGAATGTCAGAGGGAATGACTCAATTCTGATAGATTTATTTTTTCAGGAATCGCTGAACTTAAATTCCAAGAGTTTTTGAGTGTCAAAGAAAAAAGATTTTCCCGGAACATTTATCTACTTGAGCAAAAAGTATTCCAAGAATTCTTGCTTCTCTTAAAAATTGTACTAAGCATAATTGCATTCCTTTTAAGACTCTTTTCAAGAATTAATTGAAGAATTCATTTATAAAAGATATATGATGTCTATAAATAAAAAGACACTTTTATTTTATTATCATGGCCTATGATGCACAAACACTTTAATGTTATCAATAATTTTATTAGAATAACATTTTAGATCTTATCCAAGAAGGTATTAAATTTCATTAGAATTTTTGTTGCGCTAATCTACGTCTAGCTCCAGCTAGACCCAATCCACAAGTCCATTCATCCGGACGAAGTCATACACCAAAAGAAATTCAGAAAACAGGTCGTCTCGGGACAACTCCAGGCACCCAAGAATGTATGCTGGGGAGGCCTGGTCAGACTGGCATTTAAGGCAAACAGGATGAATCTTGCGACCGCAGCAAAATGTGAGACTCCCCAAACGGCCACTGAAAAACAGCGCTGTTTGAATATGTCTGTCGTAATTGAGAGCAAGAGATCTTCAGGGGTGATCCCACGATACCAAGAGTGTACCGGGGAACGATCCCTGCCTTCTTATCAAGATTTTTTCTAATTGAGAACGGCTGAAGAAACGTCAATGAGTGGGTATCGGACAAGGGTTCGACACCCTCCTTCTCCAAATCATCTGCTACTTCGTACTACTTGTAATAGAAGCGGTTCAGTATCATGCCTTGGATTTAAGCCCTAATAGGAAAACGGCTACACTATCAGGTCTTCTGACAATATATAAGAACGGACTTGAAGACGCGTCCACGTTACGACAGCGTTGAGAATTTTCCTCACAATACCAGTCTCAGTCGCCTCAAATGAAAGGAGTTTTAGCAAACTAAAGATCATAAAAAATTACCCCGGAAACCTAACAGGACAACAACGACTAACCAAAGTGAGCATCATATCAATAGAGCACAAGTTAGCTTCAAAGCTATCTTTTGAGGACATAGTAAAAATGTTTGTAGCCGAAAAAGCCCGTAAAGTTAAGTTTTAGTTCAAACTTTCTGTGTTTAAATTAATTTTTTTCACATTTTGTCAATAGATTAAGAGATTGTGTAAAATGTCTAAGTATAATACTCAAGATAATAATTTGAGCAAAATCTGTTATTCCTAATTCTTGTTCCAGTTTTCCAAAATCCTTAAATGGTTTTCGGTTGACGTTTCGATAATGCTCTTTTTAAAAGTCCAAAAGCACAAAAGTCCATGGGTGAGACATCTGGAGATTTAGCAGGAATATCAGTAAAGGGTTATTGACTTGATACCAGTTTCTTGTTTCATTTTTTCCAAGAATTTAATAGTGGATTTAGATGTGTGGCTGCTAATCGACACGCGCAAATCATTCGCTACTTCGTTTCCCCTGAGGTCCACGTGTGAAGGGATCCACTGTAGGTGCACCTCACAGAAGGATGAGCCATGCTTGACAATTTTTAACCTTGTGTAATGCACAATTTTCTTCTGTTCTTTTATAAGTAGGGCTACTTTTTGGTATTTTTAACCGTCTATGGGATCCAAGTAGTCTGACCAATTTTGCTAATGACGAAATACCTCATCACCAAGATATTGCTGATATTTTGATGATGTCGGTATCAAAATTTGGTCTGTTTTTCTAATGACGTGATATCTCGTCCATCAAGATATCCTGAGTTTTGCTAATGACGAGAAAACCACCAGGAGGGTTAATCTATGAGTCGTTAAATAATTGAAAAAGAAGAAAGCTTTGAAAAAATGCCACGATCCTGAATTCATCAAGATATCCTGAGTTTTGCTAATGACGAGAAAACCACCAGGAGGGTTAATCTATGAGTCGTTAAATAATTGAAAAAGAAGAAAGCTTTGAAAAAATGCCATGATCCTGAATTCATCAAGATATCCTGAGTTTTGCTAATGACGAGAAAACCACCAGGAGGGTTAATCTATGAGTCGTTAAATAATTGAAAAAGAAGAAAGCTTTGAAAAATGCCATGATCCTGAATTCATCAAGATATCCTGAGTTTTGCTAATGACGAGAAAAACACCAGGAGGGTTAATCTATGAGTCGTTAAATAATTGAAAAAGCTTTGAAAAAATGCCATGATCCTGAATTCATCAAGATATCCTGAGTTTTGCTAATGACGAGAAAACCACCAGGAGGGTTAATCTATGAGTCGTTAAATAATTGAAAAAGAAGAAAGCTTTGAAAAATGCCATGATCCTGAATTCATCAAGATATCCTGAGTTTTGCTAATGACGAGAAAAACACCAGGAGGGTTAATCTATGAGTCGTTAAATAATTGAAAAAGAAGAAAGCTTTGAAAAAATGCCATGATCCTGAATTCATCAAGATATCCTGAGTTTTGCTAATGACGAGAAAACCACCAGGAGGGTTAATCTATGAGTCGTTAAATAATTGAAAAAGAAGAAAGCTTTGAAAAATGCCATGATCCTGAATTCATCAAGATATCCTGAGTTTTGCTAATGACGAGAAAAACACCAGGAGGGTTAATCTATGAGTCGTTAAATAATTGAAAAAGAAGAAAGCTTTGAAAAAATGCCATGATCCTGAATTCATCAAGATATCCTGAGTTTTGCTAATGACGAGAAAACCACCAGGAGGGTTAATCTATGAGTCGTTAAATAATTGAAAAAGAAGAAAGCTTTGAAAAATGCCATGATCCTGAATTCATCAAGATATCCTGAGTTTTGCTAATGACGAGAAAAACACCAGGAGGGTTAATCTATGAGTCGTTAAATAATTGAAAAAGAAGAAAGCTTTGAAAAAATGCCATGATCCTGAATTCATCAAGATATCCTGAGTTTTGCTAATGACGAGAAAACCACCAGGAGGGTTAATCTATGAGTCGTTAAATAATTGAAAAAGAAGAAAGCTTTGAAAAATGCCATGATCCTGAATTCATCAAGATATCCTGAGTTTTGCTAATGACGAGAAAACCACCAGGAGGGTTAATCTATGAGTCGTTAAATAATTGAAAAAGAAGAAAGCTTTGAAAAATGCCATGATCCTGAATTCATCAAGATATCCTGAGTTTTGCTAATGACGAGAAAAACACCAGGAGGGTTAATCTATGAGTCGTTAAATAATTGAAAAAGAAGAAAGCTTTGAAAAAATGCCATGATCCTGAATTCATCAAGATATCCTGAATTTTGCTAATGACGAGAAAACCACCAGGAGGGTTAATCTATGAGTCGTTAAATAATTGAAAAAGAAGAAAGCTTTGAAAAAATGCCATGATCCTGAATTCATCAAGATATTCTGAGTTTTGCTAATGACGAGAAAACCACCAGGAGGGTTAATCTATGAGTCGTTAAATAATTGAAAAAGAAGAAAGCTTTGAAAAAATGCCATGATCCTGAATTCATCACGATATCCTGAGTTTTGCTAATGACGAGAAAACCAGCAGGAGGGTTAATCTATGAGTCGTTAAATAATTGAAAAGGAAGAAAGCTTTGAAAAAATGCCATGATCCTGAATTCATCAAGATATCCTGAGTTTTTCTAATGACGAGAAAACCACCAGGAGAGTTAATCTATGAGTCGTTAAATAATTGAAAAAGAAGAGAGCTTTGAAAAATGCCATGATCCTGAATTCATCGACCTTCTAATGAAATAGTTGGAGCATGTGCACGCAGCTTCATGTTATTTCTCCTGATCATTCGGTTGGAAGACATCCGGGTGAAGAAAACATGAATTCTATTTCAGGATGAATTGAGAAAAAATGATAGGTGTGATGAAAAATATTAGTTTATGCTTCGATAGCCAATCGACCCAAGTCGACTTTCAAGCCCATGTGACACTTTCAGTTGCAAGAGACATTCAGACAGTTTTTTAGACTCCGAATACTTGCTTCATCTATATATTTCATTAGAAGGTCAATGCCTGTATTTACTTCATTTTTAACTTCATTCTATACAATAAAATCTTCATAGATAGGTGTTCAGATGATAGTTTCGAGGGTAGTTCAATCTGGTGAGGGTTGCGAGTTCGAAACTCGATCGAACCAAAGACCGTCGTGTACGTGGGGACTGGGGAACGTTCGATCTGTCCTCAAATATCCTCACGTTGGCGTGGTGTGGAAGTATGGAGAGTGAAGTGCCAGCTCGGGTGTTGACCTCGTCATCTGACCGTGTTCAAAATGACGAGGTGTTGTGATGGGATCTTTCCCTTCGGGATGGATCCTGTACCGCTGCCAATAACCCGTCGTGTTGTTCCAGTGCGGAGTAAATTCAATTCCTACCTACCTCTCCTAGTTATACACGTATTATTATTATTCTTTATTTAAAAAAAACATGTAGCAAAAATATAAAATATGTTGTCAAAACAGCAAAAAATGTCTGATTTAAATTTATAAATAATTTGTACAGTTATTCTAATGAGTTTGCATCTCCTGAATAAAAACGTGTCTGCTTAAATTATGGGTTGCCATATGCTGGAAATAGTCGATCGTTGGTTGCATTGAGTTCCAAGAAGCAAGGACCTTATTTGACAAAGCTGTGCCAAACACAAGACATACAGCGTCATTGAACTAACACACACAATTAAAATTTTACTGACACAGAGGAGAGAAGTACTTCCATTGAGGAGAGAAGTACTTCCAGTGAGGAATCAAACCTGCTCCGCCTATAACTCACAGGTTGCTAGAGCAGTGGTCAAACCCATTGAGCCACGGAGTAAATTCTCGATGGAATCCTATAGATTAGTTTTACCGCTAGAGTACGACGAATTTTGGCAGGGAAGTTTCTCAAACAAAAGTACATGAATGAAGTGATATACACTCTTGTCCCACTCACAGTACAGAGACTGTTCGGACATTTTTTGAACGATTTTTATGAGCTGTAAAAAATTGTATGCTACGAAAGAATTTTATTTTCACAGCAGTTAAATAGTTAAAGTATAACTTATCGTCTGCTAAATCAGAGTTTTGTTTACTTTCAAAATGGCGCTTTTAAATAAGCAATGGATGGAAGGCTATGTTTTCGCTCTTTCCGAAGAGAATTATGCTTTTTCAATTATTCAAAAACGCTGTAAAAGTCATGGTTTTTCGATATCTAAAGGTACGATAAGTAATATTATTAATGAGAAAGGAAAAAAAGTGGAAAAATACTTCCAAAAAAGTTTCCAAAAAAGAAAAAATTTCTGAGAATATTTGTAAGGTAAGATCTTAAATTTTAATGAGAATCCGCCAAGTCAAAGGACTAGCAAAGTGAACATGAGAACTTTCTCTAGGAGATTTATGATTGTTGCCGGTTTTGCATATAATGGAAAATTAAAAGTAAAAAGAGGGGAAAAAATGTAAAAATCAACTGCCACATATTATCAAGACCCTATTTTATCCCCAATATTCAAAAAAGAAATACCATACCTTTACCCAAAGTGCTAACAATCAGTAGAACTGCATCAGGATAAAGCAAGCAGCCAGACATCCAAATAGACTATTAAATTCTTGGAAAAAATGGAACAAGAAACTGGTATCAAGTCAATACCCTTTACTGATATTCCTGCTAAATCTCCAGATGTTTCACCCATGGATTTTTGTGCTTTTAAAAAGGGCATTATCGAAACGTCGACCGAAAACCATTCAAGGACTGGAAAACTGTGGAGCAAGAATGGGACAAAATACCACTGTCGATACTACAAAAGTCATTATTATCATGGAAATTAAGGTGTAGAAAGATAGTTAACAATAAGGGCTATCAAATGAAACATTTAAAACACAAAAATTTCATGTAAAAAATTGATCTTCGGTCCATTAAAATCGTTCAAAAAATGTCCGATCAGCCTCTGTATTATCACCATTGTAAATAAGAAAACAATCCATAATCATCAACCCCGTAAAACAGCATTGGAAAGTATTTTTTAAATTTCATCAATGGTAAGTTTAAGCAAACACTACTGAGTCAGAGAATGTGGTGGAAATAAGAAATTTTTAAAAATTACCAGACCAGAGTAGTAATTGGTTCGAAACGAACTTTGAAGATTTGAGTTTGCACTTGCTCCAACTTACCAAAAACAAAACGTCTTCTATTTCGTTGTCTCCGTTTTGTTTCTGAAAATATCACAGGGTTACCACAGGCGACTTTTCCTTGGCGACTAGTGTTATCGTTTGAAGCAAAATAACCTCAAAAGCTTCTATTTTTAAAATTTTGCCGCCAACCTTGAAAAATACTCATCGGAATCTGCGGTTGCTAGAGTGCCATAAAAATCTTACTAAGAAAACATATTTTAATCCTAAATTTAAATTTCATGGTAGGTATTGAATTAACGTCCCATTGAAGCAACACAACGGGCCATTGGTGACGCTCCGGGATCAACCTCCGAGGGGAAAGACCCGAGGACAACACCAAAAAATTTTGAATCACGGTCAGATGACGAGATCACACCTGAGCTGGCGTCCCACTCTTCAAACTTCCACACCAAGGAGGACATTTTATGCCACGATTGATTTAACCTGCTCCAGCCTCCTTTGTACACGACGGTCTTTGGTTGGATTTGAACTCGCAACCCTCCGGTTGTTAGTCCGTTACTCTTCCAACCGGGCTACCGCGACCCTTAGATTTCTTGAAGATATCTTCAACGTCTCTTTCATACTTAATTACAGCATTTTGTGTTTTAGCCTATTTATCTTGAATCCGAGCGACTAAAATTGTTACTGAAATAGGGTTAACCCTCCAAACGCTTCGACGAGATACCTAGTCCAAGATCTGGTCAGTTTTGCTAAGGACGAAATACCTGGTCGAGACAAAACTGCCCTATTACTCCGAGCGGAATGAAGATTCAAGTAGGAAAGCCATCGCCCAGAGCTGGTGAGAGTTTGGAACAGGTTTTGGCACCAGAAGCTGGTCCAAGATCTGGTCAGTTTTGCTAAGGACGAGATACCTGGTCGAAACAAAACTGCCCTATTACTCCGAGCGGAATGAAGATCCAAGTAGGAAAGCCCTTGCCCAGAGCTGGTGAGAGTTTGGAACAGGTTTTGGCACCAGAAGCTGGTCCAAGATCTGGTCAGTTTTGCTAAGGACGAGATACCTGGTCGAAACAAAACTGCCCTATTAATCCGAGCGGAATGAAGATCCAAGTAGGAAAGCCCTTGCCCATAGCTGGTGAGAGTTTGGAACAGGTTTTGGCACCAGAAGCTGGTCACTATAGGGCAGTTATCGACACGAAGATAAACTAAAAGGAGGGTTAAGATACTTTTTTCGCTACTTTTAAACATTTATGCTACTAATGCTGCTATTTCACGTGTTCTTTTTGCTGAGGCAGGCCTGATATCATTCCTCCCAGCCGAAGACGAAGTCGTAAACAAGCAGCCTGGATAAGCAGCAACCCAATTTATCATTCCCCCAGAAACACAATGTTATCAACTACCATCCCAAAAATTCCGACAGTTCCCTCCCACAGAAAGTGGAACGACTTCCTTAACTCTTTTACCCGAAAAAGTTCGAGAAAATTGGAGAAGAAAAATCGCCGGGCAAAACCTCACTCGTAGTCCTCCCCTCCCCGGAAAGAGTGCGAAATAAACAAGGAAAAAAGAAAGGACAGTAAATAAAATAAACATCCTTTAAAAAATATCGCATTCCCGCTCCCATTGTCACTTTCGGGTCAGAAGCCTTTTATTCAAAGGGGAAAAATGAGTGCGGCATCGAGGGATAAACGTAGCTTCGAGGGACGAAAGGGGAAAAGAAAAGAGGAAATATTTGGTAAAGTGAATATAGTACAAATATCTCCGCTTTTCCTGTCTTCTCAACACAATTTGCGGGGGCATTATCCCTATCGAGGGAAAAAGTTTAAAATACTCCGAGCCTTAGGGGCGAAGAAAGATGCTACGCTGTTAGGGGCAGAATGAGAAAAATATATGGCCGCAGATATAAAGTGAAGCTTTTGGAAGCGAGGTAGGGTGGGAGGATGCTCACGATTTTTCAAATTTAAAAGAACGCTGCTGTGGGGGGTGACCGAAAGCATTTGCGGAGTTTCCGCTTTTTTTCCCGTCCTGTTTGGGTATTGTGGAAGACTGGTGTTGTCAGCTATTTTATTCGAGTGTTGTTGGGGATTAGTCTCTGAAAGGAATGCGTCTTTGTGCTGACAGAGTAAACGTTTTAGCGGATTCGAATGGAATAATTAAGGCGTTGAATGGGTGAGGTGTTGAGTGAAATTGAGTTTTTGAAGAACTGCTTGTGTTTGACATGAAACGATATTTTTTTTTATGATGAAATGGTGGGTAGCGGAATAAACGTCGCAATGGAGCAACGCAACGTGCAATTGGAGACAGTCCGGGATCAACATAAACGTGGAATTAAAGACTGGGCATTGATATTTAGAGGAGCTTGAAAAGATGTGACCAACATGTCGACTAGTAGTCACGTGACTGTTCTGTGAAAAATTGATTTGGGTGGCCGATTTGGCATTTTATCGCCTCGTTTGGCGAAATAACATCTCATGACAGGGTATTTGTGTGAATGCGAATTTCTATAGAGTGGTGACAAAAGTGGTGAAATCGCCAAACTCTGCCCCGTCGCGTGGACCAATCAGACGTTGAATCAATAGAGCGTTTCTACCGTCCCGAGGACCAATCAGATGATAAATGTTCGTTTCCACCTGCAAACGAAAGTAGTTTAAGGGTCAAGGTTCTACTAAATTTGGTGACATGATCCTGGGCACACATAAAAAAGTTACCATTGCTCACTATACTTTTATATTTCCTCTATGGGGATCAATCGTGAAGCGAAAGAGCCGAGGAGAACACCTAGAAATTTCGAACCACGGTTAGATAACGAGGCCAACACCTGAGCTGGCTCCATACTTCCACACGATGCCAACGCAAGGACATTTGAGGACACGACAGATTTAACGTACACGACGGTCTTTGGTTGGATCAAATTTCGAACTCGCAACCCTCCGGTTGCTAATTCGCGACTGTGCCAACCAGGCTACCGCTGCTCCTATGAGGAAATGGATTATAGCGCAACGTGCTGAAATGTGTGCTGACGATAAATAACTGAAAGAAAACTAAATTAATTCCAGGTTTAAAAGTACCATTAGACTCTGATGGCAGTGAATGTTTTTCTCTATTCTTTTCATTAAAATTTAAACATTTTGGTAAAGGCATCAAAGCACTTTCTAAAAGCTTCTTATAACCAATCCTAAAACATCAAATGATGCCTAGTATTTTACATAATGTTGATTATTATTTATCATTTCTTTTCCCACTTTCTCTCTGTTATACTTTTCTCTCTGTTTCTCTTCTCCAAATAAAACTGAATTTTCTTTCTTCGAATTCTGAATTATTTCTACGCGATAATATTCGTCATCTAATACTTAGATAAATAATTTTGTTTCTCAGACAAAGGGAAAACCACTCTTTAAGTTTCAGATATTCTAATATTTTTCGTTAGCCGATAGATGGAGATTAAGTTCTAAAAAAAAAGTTACCTAGTGCTTGCATTAAATTCTGTATAACCTCAACTTCACTGATTTAAGTACAACTCAATACTACATTTTTCGCGTTACCTAACTCTTTCCTTCAAGTGACTATGAAGGTAGGTAGGTAATTTAATTAACATCACACTGGAGTAACACAACGGGCTATTGGACGGTCCGGGATCAAACCCGAAGGGAAAAACCGAGGACAACACCAGGTAATTTTGAACCACGGTCAGATTACGAGTGACTATGGAGAGGTTGAGCTTCGTTAAGTTTTTGACTTCCAGACACTAGCTTAAATTCGATGATTTAAATTACGAAATGAATGCCGAAAATGTACTTATCCAACAGAATTGTATGTATGCCCGGGCTTGAAGTTGTTTGGTAAGTGCAATTGTCGCTGCCTGACATCAATTCTTTAAGTGATTTCGACGGGATATCTCGGCAATCAAGATCTGACCAATTTTGCTAATGAAGAGATGCCTCGCCGTGAAAACCACCATGTGAGTTAACCATAAACGCTCCGCTTTCTGCTTGCTTATCAGCGTAGCGTTCAATGATCCACTTATCGCGGCTTCAAGGTGTATCCAAATCCAGTATCCAGGGGCCAAAATATATCGAAGACTTTCAGCACAGTATGCGAAGTGTTCCTCCACAATGGTTGGTTGGAATTTGCTTTACACTAGAGCAGTGGTTCTTAATCTTTTCAGTGATCGATACCCCTTGAATCTAAAAATAAGTTTTCACATCCCCATGGAAAATGAGTTTCTATTTCTTTATTTAGGAAATTACATCTATTGCAAGCTAATTTATAATTATTGAAAAATAAACACATACATTTACATATACATACAAAAAAATATCTCAATTTTCAATGGCTACGTTGTTGTTTATTCATAATACTTTTGAAGCGAGACTCCTTTTTTGAAAGAGCCACGCGT
The DNA here is from genome assembly GCA_933210815.1 of Meta bourneti. Classification (NCBI taxonomy): domain Eukaryota; kingdom Metazoa; phylum Arthropoda; class Arachnida; order Araneae; family Tetragnathidae; genus Meta; species Meta bourneti. The sequence continues at coordinate 90,396,444 of OW119929.1, forward strand.
AGGTCATCACTTGCATTTAAGCGATTTCTGGCTTTTGTTTTTATATACAAAAGTGATGAAAATCCCATTTCACACAGGTAGGTGGTGGCAAATGGAAAAAGTGTCTATAATGCTGCTTTTGCCAGCTGTGGATAAGATTCTAACTCTACACCATAGTTGTTCCAAGTCCATTTGAATACGTGCATTGTCTCGTATTTCAATAATATTGTCTTTTATTATATCGCTGTCGTCCATCGAACTTCTCTTACACCCCTGGAAATGCTTCCTCGCACCCCTAGGGGTGCAGGCACCCAAGGTTAATAACCACTGTACTAGAGCAATATAACAGTGCTATTGACGACGGTTCGGGATCAATCTCGAAGGTTCTCGATCAATCCAAGGATAGAACCTCATAATTTTAAGCATTTAATAGGTAGTTAACCTTCCTGGTGGTTGTCTCGACGAGGTATCCCATCATTGGAAATAACATGAGATATCTTGATGGACGAGATATCTCGTCATTATGAAAACCTCATCTGAACTGGATTTCATCATAAAAAAGTCGGCAATATCTTAATTAGATATCTCGTCATTAAAAATTATCATCAGTAGCATATATTATCATATCATTAGCAAAATTAGCCAGATCTTGATAGACGAGATATCTCGTCGGAACTACTTGGACGGTTAATTAACGTCACACTGGAGCAATACAACGGGCTATTGCTCTTACATAGGATTACTTTATGACGGTACCCCTTATTGATTGCACATTCCATAGCAACGGATGGGTCATATGAAACTGGGTATCAATCCATAATTTTCTGCTTTTGACAGAGAGAAGTCCATAAACCGTCAAAGGACCTTAATTAAACACCTAACGTAGTACGATTAATTGATAAGGTACAGAAACATGTATTATGACGCTGTAGGATTGAGTGTGAATGTTCGTTACGTGCAATAAGTTTTACAATTTAAATATAAATAACTAAAACTAGATTGGCAAACACTATATAAAACAGAGCGAAATAAAACTAAAATCGGCTGAAAAAATCCCAACATGAATTCGGGATTTTTTATACCTTGATCTCGTAATACGTTTCCATCACTTTCAACTGAAAAAAAGTTTTAAAATGCGAAATTAATTCGAATATATAGGATGAATACTTAAGAATTCGAGTATTTTGGTATCTGAATACTTGGTATTCCTGTACTTTCAAGTATCGAATAAGTATTCGAATACATATTCAAAAATCAACTAATCGATAGTAAGAACCAGCCAACTGCAATGTAAGGCTTCTTTAATAAAATTAAGTTGCACAATAAATACTTTGGTATTCGAATACTTGGTATTCGAGTACTTTGCTATCCGAGTACTTTGATGTTCGAGTACTTAGGTATCTGAATACTTGGAATTCGAGTACTTTGCCATCCGAGTACTTTGATGTTCGAGCACTTAGGTATCTGAATACTTCTGATTAACATTTTGGTGTTCGAATACCTTGGATGAATTCTTTAGTATTCGAATTCGTTGGATGAATACTACTGTATTCGAATACGTTGGATGAATACTACTGTATTCGAATGCGAGAAAGAATCAAATACAATGAATACTTTTCAGTATCGAGCATATAAATATTTTTGTATTCAAACTCTTTCATCTCTAGCAATTACGTCAGGTAGCACTGCGTGATTCAACACAGAAGTTCTATAACTAACCTTCAAATTTTTATATTATATTCTTGGAGACATTATTATAATATAGTCTTAGAATCTCATTAGGAAATTTATCGGATGAATTACCGATATCTAATCTCACCCGACTCATTTCCTGAAGATAGAATCGTGACTAAAGACGGTCAGAAGTAGTCGCAGTGTCCAGTCTTCCAAGAAAACAGACGAAGAAAGTCAAACTCTGGAACACAATATCCAGGAAACCCGAAAAGATGGAGCGTTTCGGGTACTTGAGGCAGTACTTAAATTGACAAATGGCGGTCCAGAGATAGTTAATGATGTCACATGACGAATGGGTATTTCCGGTTGTGACACGCAAAGGTTCATCGATTAAATAGAAGAAAAATATGGCGACGTGAGCGAGCCAAAGTCACACACTGATTGGAGATTCTTTGTCCTGTGAATAGAAAAGGGAGAAAATGGCTATAAAATATGAGCTCCATAGATGTTGCGTCAACAAATCACTAAATGCATTACATTTGATCCATTTGAAATGTGCTTAAATGACATTGTTTGGGGTAATCGTTGCTTCAATGAGCTTTGATTATATTTGACTCGACTATTAAAAGCATTCCTTTAATTTAAGCATGAAATAGTTTGGGATGAAATTAAAAGCGTTCTAATGTGAAATCAAATTATTTTCAAGCATGAGTAAATGAATTTTTTGGATAAACGTTTTGGGAAAATATATAGTTCAAGTTTCGATGATTAGGTTTTATGGCGCAAGCGTCATATTTGGCCAAGCTGCTCCAAGCATAAGACAAACAACGTTAATTGACACACACAAGGAAGGTTTTACTGACACAGAGAGAAATACACCCAGGGAGGAGTCGAAACTGATTGGAATTGGATCTTCACCTCCTGATGATAGTAGAAGCAAAATTTGACTGTAGCCTTGGAAGTTGGTGGCAGTCTTGGTGGCAGTCTTGGTGGCAGTCTTTGTAAGGCTTTGTTATCAAGCAAAATAGCCACTTTCCACTTCCAAAAAGCTAAAGACACAAAAGCTTTGAAATAAATGTTACTTCCTTTCTGGTTTGCCCAGTTGGTAGAGCAGCGGATTAAATAGGTAGGTATTTTAATTAACGTCGCACTGGAGCAACGCAACGGGCAATTGGCGACGGTCCGGGATGGAACCCGAAGGGAAAGATCCGAGGATAACACCACGTAATTTTGAACCACGGTCAGATGACGAGGTCACACCTGAGCTGCCACCCCATTCTCCAAATTTCCACACCACGCCAACATGAGGACATTTGAGGACACGATAGATTTAACGTGCACCAGCCTCCTTTGTACACTACTGTCTGGTTGTATTCTAACTCCTGTTGGTTATCCATTGCTATTGCAACCTTGCTGCCCGTAGCAGATTAGAAACAAGAGAGTTGGGAGTTTGAAACTCGATTTTTGTTTCGAAATACCCTGTTTTCTTCTCGTCTCACCCCCTTATATTGCGCCAACAAGGCAGTTTACGTCGCCTTGGACTAGCATTCCTACGAATAGTATCCAACCGATACGACCCGATTCGAACAAACCCCGGTCCGATACCCGGTTTTGAAGGTATGAGGACACTAAGAGCATCGATCCTCGAACCTGTATAAATCGGTTGGTATCGGTCTGCTTTTGGATTGCATCAACTTATTATCGGACTAGTAATTCCTGGGAAAGGTTTCGGCTCGGTACGACCCCATTTGAAGGAATGCCAGTCCGATAATCGGAGGGGACGTGGTAGCCCGGTTGGTAGAGTAACAGATTAGCAATCGGAGGGTTGCGAGTTCGAAACTCGATCCAGCCAAAGACGGTCGTGTACACGGGCTAGTGTACGTTGAATCTGTCTTGGCCTCAAATTCCCTCACATTTACGTGGTGTGGAAGTTTAGAGCAGAGGTTCTCAAAATTTCTCAGTCACGGAGCACCTTTGAAATTGGAAATTCAACGCGGAGCAGTAAAAAATTTTTATCTCGCAGCTATATACTGTTTTATCTCTATATATGTTTGCTTATTCTAATATATTTGTTTATCTCTATATATGTTTGTTCTATCTATATATGTGTGTTCATTTCTCTTACTTTCTCGATTATAGAATGCTTGCTTTAGTCTGCAGCCATGACTTTATATTTTTTAAATTTAATACGGTTCATTTTTAAAAAAAATAAAAGAACTAAATATCTTAATATATTTGGGGTGCTGTGTCCCCTCAAACATCGAATAAAACCAAAACGAGTACATACATCTTAGATGTTGATGCTTCCACTTCTATTCCAATTGGCTTGGCAAAAGTTTTGATGTTTTTAAGGACCCCGTCTCCAGCCAGCGATCCATTGAAAGAAAATCGACGTTATTCCCCGTATCACTAATTTAGTATTTGAAGAAACCTCCACAAGACAGATATTTTGTCATCAAGACGAAAAATCTGAGAAGCTACAGAAAATTGATTTTTAAAAATAATAAATTACAAATAATGAACTTTATAATTTGTCGGTTCTCGACTGAATGTTGACTAAAATGCAACTGATTTGAGAAGTGAGTAAACCACCAGTTTTATATGCAATAAAAAATTTTTCTCATAATTCTGGAAAGGTGTCGAAGCTTCTAATTGTTTCTGCAAACGCGGAGACAGTGAGTCCAGCCTATGTCTGGCTCCGTGTTGTCTGGTTCTGTGTTGTCTGGTGTTGCCTTTTGACGTAAATTTGTTTTGTCGAATGGCGGACGAGAAACTGACACATTGAATGCCGACTAACTTTTTATATAGTCAATGTTTCACCTGATCGGTGATAAATGATTTATACTCAATTTTTTTCTTACACACCGAGAGCGCAAAGGGTCATAATATTCAAATAGTTTTGTCCCATTTTTTTCGTAAAAGATATTTTAAATTTTAAACTTTAAAATATGTTTAATAAAAATATTTTTAATTTTAAACATGTCCTACCTTTTCGCGGAGCACTGGGAATTGTTTTGCGGAGCACTAAGTGCTGCTCGGAGCACAGTTTGAGAAACGCTGTCTTGAACTATCGAACAAGTTGCATAGCTTTACTTCCTAGGATACAAGTTCCACAATTAAAAAAACCTTTAAAACGAAAGTATCATGATTATTATTTGGATATTGGGTTCGCCGAGACCACCGATAATAAACCTCAGTGAGTAATTTGTGGCAAAGTCTTGCCGAACAGTTCAATGTTTCCAGCAAAAATGCGTCGTCATTTTGAGGGGTCCATCCAGAATGCAAGGATAAGCCAACTGATTTTTTCAGAAGGATATATATTGAACTCAGGAAAGTCCAGAAATGTATATCGTATCATTCAAAAACTGTCAACGAAAAGGCTTTGACGGCATCTTACATAGTCAGTTTCCGAATTGCTCAAGCTGGCGAAGCCCATACTGTTGCTGAAAACCTTATCAAGCCTTGTGTAAAAGACATTATCGAATGCATGTTTGATTTAAGGGCTGCAAAAGTGATAGACACAATTCCTTTGTCAAATGACACAATCTCGCGACGAATCGGGACTTAGCAGAGAATGTGAAAGCTACTTTAATTTCTCGTATAAAATCCACTACATTTTCGCTTCAAATGGATGAATCAACCGATGTTGCTGGTTTGGCAATTCTTATGGTATTTGTGCGCTATCCATATTTGGACTCTTTTCAAGAGGATTTACTTCTCTGCAAGCCATTACCGACTACTACAAATGGCAGTGAAATATTTAAATTATTAGATGAATTTTTCGCGGAGAATAGCATCCTATGGGATAACTGTGTTGATGTGGTGCACAGATGAAGCGAAAGCTATGACTGGTAAGGTGTCTGGTGCAATCGCAAAAATAAAAGAAAAAGCCAAGGGGTGCAGCAGTAGACACTGCGTACTTCACCGACATGCTCTTGCAATGAAAAAAAATGCCTCCTTTTATAAAAGTGCTGAATGAAACTCTTAAAATAATAAATTTTATAAAATGACGACCTAAGAATACCAGGTTGTTCAAAATCTTATGTGATGACATAGGGAGTCTGCATACGTCTTTCTTTATTTCTTCACACAGAAATAAGGTGGCTCTCCCGTGGTAAAAGTTTAACGCGCCTCTTTGAACTAAGGAATGAAGTCAGAATCTTCAAGAGTGACAATGATTTTGCTTTGGGAGAGAAGTTGTGTGATGATCGTTGGCTAATGAAATTGCCGTATTTGGCAGATATTTTTACAAAAGTTAATGATTTTATGTCTCTCACTTCAAGGAAAACAGTAACTGTTTTCGATGCTACTGATAATGTGGAAGGATTTAAAAAGAAACTGAAGTATTGGGTAGAGTCAATCAAATACGGAAGGCTGGATTGTTTTCCACTAACAAAAGGATTTGGAGAAGAACTCGAATCAGACATTCCTGCGGATATCTTAAACGAGTTTGAAGTTCATCTCTTGCGTTTGATTGATACTTTAAACTCTTATTTTCCAAAAGGATTGCATGAAAACAAAAGAAAACGTTTGGGTTGTAACACCATCCTCTCTGATATCACAGGAATGTGAATGCTTGCTTGATTTGACATCAGATACAGCGATAAGATCAAAGTTGAAAACTGAGATTTCAATCTCAGATTTCTGGTGTACGCTAAAAGATGAATTTAAAATCCTATCAGATAAAGTGAAACACTTATCCTCCTGCCCTTCGTAACCACTTATTTATGCGAAACAGGATTTTTCCGCATAGACCGCCTACTAAAACAAAATACAGATCACGTCTCAATACAGAGCAAGATATTCAGTTGCAACTATCCGAAATTCATCCAGATATAATCTCATTGTGCAAATCAAAACAGCCTCATCCTCCTCATTAAATTTTTGTTTCACGAAACCAAGTAAAAGTTTGTAACAAATGTAATAACGCCAAATTAAAAAAATAACAAATTGTGGATCTGCAGTATTTGCCCTGAATTTATTTTCAAATGTTTTTTGTTCATGTGTGTTTTCCGTCTGCAATGGGAAATTAGTGCAGAAAAAAAATTAAACGGTGAAAAAAAAATCTAATGTCCTGCAAACTTAAATGACGAAACTACCTTGTATCTTCAATGCTATTTTATCGCTCTATTTACTAAATGCTGCGAGATAAAATTTAGTGCTCCGCGTTGAATTTCCAATTTCAAAGGTGCTCCGTGGCTGAAAAAGTTTGAGTACCTCTTCTCTAGACTATACAAGCAACGGAACTCTAGTGCAAATTATAGTGAAATATCTTTGACCTGATATCAGTGCTTTGTGTACAGTTTAAAGTTCTTATTTTATCATTAAAACGATATCTCAAAAAAAGAGTACATATTTAAATTTTATTTTAATTTTTTTCACTTTCTTTTTCTTTGCTCTCGAAATTCGAATTGTGAGGACAATTGATTAGCTTTTATTTCTGTTTTTTCCACTCCACTCTTTAACTTCTGTCAGTTTTCTTTTAACGACGTGGTATCTCGTCCATCAAGATCTGGTAAGTTTTGTCAGTTTACGAGATATCTCGTCGGGAAAATCAACAGGAGGGTTAATACATGATAATGTGTTCTTACTTTTTACACATACCTGCACATTTTCTTCTACACTGCTGGCCACCGTAAATGCAACACCCTGAAGGAAGCATGCAAATAATATGAAATTTACAACATGCATTAGCGGAGGTGAGATATGCAAATGATTAGAATTTCAGCGCAGACGCACATCACGCGCGCCTGTGGCGCCACTTCAAAGCGCTATTTAAGGCTTGGAGATTTCGACGATTTCAAGTACGGCAATTGTGTTTTTCTTGTGGTTTTTTTCAAAAAAACGATCAATTATGCCTCGTAGAAAACAGCGATCATCTTTTGATCAAGTATCCGAGTTCGACAGAGGAAGGATAGTGGCCTACCGAGATTGTGGATTATCTTTCAGGGAAATCGGTAGTCGTGTTGGACGAAACCAAACAACTGTAATGCGGATATGTGATCGTTGGATGCAGGATGGTACGACGGACCGACGTGTTCGATCGCATCCACCTCAGTGCACCACTTCACGTGATGACAGGCATATTGTGCGTATGGCAGTGACGGATCGCTCAGCCACATCACGAACCATAGCACAGCACATTCAGTCTGTACCGCATCATCCAGTGTCTGCGCGTACCATTCGACGCCGTTTAGAGCAGAGTGGTCTGTCCGCAAGACGCCCATTGCTTCGTCTACCCTTGACGCAGAACCACAGACGTTTCCGCCGCCAATGGTGCGATGAAAGAAGGATGTGGACGGCAGAATGGAATGAAATTGTCTTTACTGACGAGTCACGCTTCTGTCTGCAACACCACGATGGTCGGATTCGAGTCTGGAGACACCGTGGAGAGAGGATGCTGAACAGCTGCGTTATGCACCGCCACACTGGTCCTGCACCGGGTATTATGGTATTGGAGAGTGATATCCGGGGCGGTATTGGATATCACTCTCGCACTCCTCTAGTACGCATTGCCGGTACTTTAAACAGCCAGCGCTACATCTCCGAGGTGTTGGAGCCAGTTGTCCTTCCTTACCTTCAGGGCTTGCCCACAGCCATATTTCAACAGGATAATGCGCGACCACACGTGGCACGCATTGTCCAAGGGTTCTTCGTCAATCGCCAGATTGAATTGCTTCCCTGGCCAGCTCGCTCTCCGGATCTTTCGCCGATAGAAAACATGTGGTCCATGGTTGCTCAACGATTGACCCAGAATACATCCCCAGCTGCCACACCAGATCAACTTTGGCAACGTGTGGAAGCTGCTTGGTCTGCTGTACCCCAAGAACACATCCAAAGTCTCTTTGAATCAATGCCGAGGCGTGTGGCAGCGGTGATCTCCAACAATGGCGGCTACTCTGGCTACTGATTTTGGCAGGAACCACACTTCACAGAAGTCTATAAATTTAATCATTTGATACTTGGTGAACATGTTATCTACAAAATAAATTTTGTTGTGATATCTCTTGTCTTTCTTGGTGTTGCAATTTGGGTGGCCAGCAGTGTATTTTTGATCTTCGAAACCAAGATCCTTCAGAGAATGCACAACAAATCCTCTTTGTTCCTGCCATCGTTGCATGTTTTGCAAAAAGAAAGGACCTAAAATAGTTGAATGTAATTTATGTACAGGAGTGGTAATGTTTTCGCCATAGAAAACATATCATTAGAAAAGCAATATTACAAAAGTAACAAGACAATAACAGACTGCCTCTCCTTTGTGATATTATATATACTTCGCATTACCCAACGAAGGGATTGAGCTTTATCACACACACACACACGCACGCGCACGCGCACGCGCACGCACGCACGCACACACACACTCTTTTCAAAAATATTATCACAAGAACTTTTTTATGATGTAACTAATGTATAATATACTATTTATACTGCATATTACACAACTAGTTAATTTTGTTGTGATGGCTAAGTTCACACATAATAATTGAAGTTTATTGAAAGTTACCGTTGTGTTAAGTCCTTTCTACCAATATAAAATTAGAATAATGTAGCCCCAAATACTGCTACTTAATATTTAACTAAAAATTAAAATATTCAGTGTCTTCAGTATTCAGTATTTCCCTACGATGTTTATTGTTTGTTTTTATAAAGTAATATCTGCTTTGCTTCGTTTCTTTTCATTTAAAAGTAGCATTCTCTTTCTTTTGTTTAATGAATTGAAGCGTTTAAAAAACTTTAACATGGGATTTTTAAATTTTCTCTTTCAATTTAGAGTTAAATGAAATGTGCTAGTGCGTATTTCTTTCTCCTGGCAATGTGTGATCGCTTATGACAAACCTATATGAGATAAAAGAAATAACGTTTTTCTCAGCTTGATAGTAGATGTGGTTGTAGAAATTTACTTTTACTTCCAAGAAGAGAGAATGAACTCTGTGGGGGTCTGCCAAGAAATTCTCTGTTCGAAAAAGATTCTCTAATAGATTGCGTGCTGTTTAGCACCACCACTGTCTCAGATCCCAAACGCAAGTTGCAACAAAGTGGTAGAAACAAATTAAGACTTATTAAGTATATGAAACAAATTCATATTTCGTAATAGGAAATTTACATTGGGTTCCATAAATTAAGGATAAAACAAGAACAATCTGTTACTCGCTAAAAGGGGCCGTGCAAAGGGTGCAAACTATAACCATGATGTGAAATGGGATGAATGCAAACTATAACCATGATGTGAAATGGAATGAATGCAAACTATAACCATGATGTGGAAGGTGATGAATGCAAACTATAACCATGATGTGAAATGGGATGAATGCAAACTATAACCATGATGTGGAAGGTGATGAATGCAAACTATAACCATGATGTGAAATGGAATGAATGCAAACTATAACCATGATGTGGAAGGTGATGAATGCAAACTATAACCATGATATGGAATGTGATGAATGCAAACTATAACCATGATGTGGAATGTGATGAAAAGTTAATTTGGAATTTGGAAGAATCGGATGAATGAAAAATAGATTTGGACGATCACAATCCTTTGTAGATTTGTATATCGTCCTTCCTTAATGTCGAAATTCTTCCAAAAAGCGTTCGTTTCCATGCGTCAACCGAAAAGCTAGTGGGAGGCATTAGCGCGATTGGAAGAGTAGCGTATTAGCAACCCGAGGGTTGCGAGTACGAAACTCCATTCAACCAAGGACCGTCGTGTACGTGAGTTGGTGCACATTAAATCTGTAGTGTCCTCAAATGTCCTCACGTTGGCGTGATGTGGAAGTTTGGAGAGTGGGTGCCACAGCTCAGGTGTTGACCTCGTCATCTGACCGTGGTTCAAAATTACGTGGTGTTGACCTCGAATCTTTCCCATCGAGAGGTTATCTAATCAACATAGGACGACTAGACCTCGAATGCTATTTCGAGTCGGTCTCAAAACGGTTAAACCCTCTAAGAATACAGTTGAATCGAAAAGAATGTCTTCTGTGAGTGTGAAAAAATGGCTTCAAGGAGCTATCCGGGATCTTCCAACTCGCACCAAAGCACAACAGAGGGAAATCTTGGTTGCCCTGTGCCTCTTACTTCTTGTGTAGGTAATAATAAACATTCTTAGATCGAGACGGAGAAATTACCCACCAAGACCCACTGGATTGCCAATACTAGACTACCTTCCGTTCTTAACAGAAAATGCACACTTGGATTTCACAGAGCTCGGCAAGAAATATGGAAGCTCGGCAAGATATATGGCAAGATGTATTGGTATTGAATTTTTAATTGACGTCGAACTGAAGCAACATAACGGACTATCGGCGAAGGGCCGGGATCAAACCCGAATAAAAAGACCCGAAGACAACAACACCACGTAATTTGGAACTACGGTCAGATGACGAGGTCACACCTGAGCTGGCACCCCACTCTCCAAATTTCCATACCAATCCAACGTGAGGACATTTGAGGCCACAACAGATTTAACGCGCACCCTTTCTACACGACGGTCTTTGGTTGGATTTGAACTCGCAACCCTCCGGTTGCTAGTCCGTTACTCTACCAACCGGGCTATCGCGGCCAGGGTGAGACAGAAAAATTCTATTCTAGATCAATCTGAAAACATGTGCTTCCTCACGTTGGCTTGGTGAGGACGTTTGGAGAGTGGGATGGATGCCTGCTCTGGTGTTGACCTCGTCATCTACGTGGTGTTGTCCTCGGATCTTCCCCTTCGGGGGTTGATCCCGGACCGTCGCCAATAGCCCGCTGTGTTGCTCCAGTGCGACATTAATTAAATACCTACCTATCAATAATTAATCCACAGTTTGAACTATTAAAGTGCAGTTTGATATTGATATTGAAGGGCAATTTTAAATTTTGATTAAAGGCCCATGATTATAGCGTAATTCGTTAGCTTACGAAGGATACCACTTTCGTCCTCACACCGCGCAATGAAAAGTCACACTGGCCCAAATCTTGCCCAGCACCGTTGAATTTCGACGCATTGCTGGGTCCCTTCCCGAGCTAGGTGCGCAGGCATATCAAGTGCCGATATCCTTTGTCAACACGACGCTTTATTTATCTTCTGGGTGTTTCTTCTACTTCTGAAATCATAATACAGTTGTAACGCTTTTTGTAACGCTCGACTTTCTATGCTGTTCTCATATTATAGACAAATTCACGTCAAAAAAGCCAATCTATTCCGAATTTGTATGAAAAGAGTTTTTTTTCGTATACTTTCAACTGGACGCCTAAGAATCAACCCAGCGCACTTTTTAATACATATTTATGTTACATTTTTTACGTGTAAGACCACTGTGAACTAAGAATAGCTCCTCAATACCACTGCTCAAAAGGAAAGTGTTTCCACAAGTAATAGAAATTGTGTAGTCTATGTATATATATAAAATAGGATGTGTGTATGTATATTTCCTATACAAATCTACACCGTTTAACCAATCCACACCAAATTTGGTACATTTATACTTTAGAACACTGGTCAGCACAGGCTAACTCTTAACCCCCGTTCTATTGGCCCTAGGGGGCTAGAAACTATTCGAAATCGCCATAGAAATAACATTGAGCATAGATTGATTGCTTTAGTCAGCTATGGTTGCTTTACCAGTGTTGATCGAAAAACAATTTTTTCCGAAACAAATTAAACTAGTGGTGGCCCAGTGGTCGAAATTCGACCATAATTCATTTAATTTTTAAGTTTGAACGTTTATAAGGTTCTTTTGTCAAAGAGTGTACCTCTATATTCATTGCATATAATATTTTTGAATTTTGTTCTACTACGTAAGCTGCTAGCATGTACAAATACGTCATAGGAAAAATGCGGTATAGCTTGGTTAAGCCATATCTAAAAAGCAATAACGCGTTGTTTGACATTTTCTTGGGTTTTTTATTACTATACTGGCCACAGGTTTCGCCAAGGCTACACAGTTAATTTGCCTATCTTTTTCAAATTATATAAAATTTAAATAAAAAATAAATCCAAAAAATGAAATAAGGAATACGTGCTTCGTATTTTCTTATATATTTTTTATTGAAACAAAAAAACCCGGGTGGTTAAAAAAATAAATGTTGTCCATTGAACTTGAAATAGTTCAACAATGAATTTAATGATTCAAAACTTCTGTGTAGACGATGTTTTTGTAAAAACTCTTTCATCGTTTGCTAAATGCCCTTGACCGTTATATTCTGAAATATAAAATCTCAAACCATCGAATAATCGAACTCTACTTGCTGCGACGTACAATTGACCATGTGTAAAAACTGGCTGCCTCAATAAAATTCCAATTTTTTCGAATGCTTGTCCTTGACACTTATTTATTGTCATCGCAAATGCAGGTATAATTAGAAATTGAGTTCTTTGAAAGTTAAATGGTAAAATAGTTCCGGAATATGTTAAATTTATACGCGGAATCAAAATTCTCTTATTGCGTGCGGTTCCAGTTAAAACTTCGCAATCAATAGTATTACGATGCATAAATTTGATGCGCACTCTTGTTCCATTGACTAATGCTTCCTTTGTTTTTAAGTTTCTGATCAGCAAAACGATGCAATTAACTTTCAATACTAACTTATGTGGTGGCAAATTATGCCAAATCTCATACTCCTCCGTGCGCGCAATGTGCTTACAAAGGGGTACAAAGCTTTTTCTTCACGTATTAATATATAGATTACAGTATATGAACGTAAACAATGAATGTTTTATTTTGTTTAATTTAATATATTTTTGTAACGCATATTATACATTAATTTGATCTTTCTGCACTCCTTCTCCATATGAACTTTAATTATGCCAAATCTCATACTCCTCCGTGCACGCAATGTGCTTAAAAAGGGGTACAAAGTTTTTTCTTCACGTATTAATATATAGATTACAATATTTATGTTTGAACTGACTTTTTAGGAGATGATGTAAATAAATTATAGATATTTTATTGATGAAGAAAGAATATTTGAAAATATTTATTTTTGCAAGGAAATTCAAGGAAAGGTTTTCAGGAGTTCAAGGATTATTTCAAGGAAAGTTGGTGTATATTTCGACTCACTTTCCTTAAATAATTTATTGAATACGTAAGGATTTGTAGAATTCCGTTTCATAAGCTTTTTAAGTAAGGCGTGTAACTTATTTTAAAATGTCCGGAATAGATACATGTGAATCCTCCGTTGAAAGCAGTGATTTTCTTTCTGAAAAATTCTGTAAAATCGACCTTCTGCTTTTTGAAAAAATATTATCTATTCAGTTTAATTTGTCTACACCGATTACATTTATTTCTAACTCAAGCACTGTTATTCCAAAAAGCACAAAATAGCCGGTTGTGTTGCTCCAGTGTGACGTTAATTGAAAATACCAATACCAATACCAAAAAGCACAAACGAAAAAATCATTGATCATAAAAGCGAAATTTTGATACTCGGTATCTGGCAGCACCATAATTAATATTTACTTTCGACAATAGGTGGGTTGTGCCGTTTTCGTCGCTGCTGTCGAAAATGTTTCGGGCACACATCAACGTGGAGTACTGTAACAATGTGAAATCGATTAAATATGTTTGCAAGTATGTCAACAAAGGTAATGATATGGCTGTTTTCGACATCAGCGACGAGAGATCGAACGATGAAGTGACGCGGTATCAGTTGGGAAGATACCTCAGCAGTAACGAGGCAGTTTGGCGAATACTGGGTTTTTCGATTCACGAAAGACACCCTACTGTTGTTCACCTCAGCGTCCATTTAGAAAATGGTCAGAGAGTTTATTTCACAACAGAGAGCGCCCCTAGAGTGATTGATCAGCCACCAAACACGACTTTGACGGCATTCTTTCAACTGTGTCAGAAGGATCCTTTTGCGAGGACTTTGTTGTATCCTGAGATGCCTCGATATTACACGTGGAATGCATCGAGGAAAGTTTTCTGTAGAAGAAAAGTTGGCCAGCCCGTGTGTCTGCACATGATACAGTCGCAAGTGACGCCTTGGGTCGAGTGTACACTGTTCACCCCAACAACGCCGAATGCTATTTCCTTAGGATGGTTCTTCACTCGGTACGAGGACCGAGATCTTTCGCAGAGATGAGAACGGTAAACGACGAAGTATGCCAGGCATTTAGGAAGGCCTGTCAGAAGTTGGGTTTGCTGGAAGGAGACCAGCACTGGGATGGCACATTGCGAGAAGCCGAATTGATCTCCCTACCAGAGCAAATAAGAAACCTGTTTGCTATAATATTGACTATTTGCAGTCGATCGAATCCAAACACTTTATGGGAAAAGTATAAGGAGGCCATGAGTGAGGATATACTCGCCAAAGTCCGGAGGTAAACCCCAACATTAGAAATCGCGTTTGGTCCGGACATTTTCAACGAGGCTTTGTTTATTCTTGAGGACAAATGTATGGCCATGACAAATAAAACATTACTGCAATTGGGCCTGCCTGCACCAGTAAGAGATCGACGAGACGTACTTCGCGCGGATTACGCGCGAGAAACGAACTCCGACGTCGAAGAGCTGAGTGCATACGTCGCGGACAAGAAGCCACTTCTGAATCGAGATCAGAAAAACGCATACCAAATTATCATGGATCAGGCAGCAAAACAACAAGGTGGTATCATTTTTCTCGATGCTTCTGGGGGCACAGGGAAAACATTCTTGATTAATATAATACTGGCCGAAATCAGGACTCGGGGAGAAGTTGCTCTTGCCATCGCCTCTTCGGGAATTGCGGCGACGTTAATGGAAGGAGGGAGGACGGCCCATTTTCTGCACTTAAGTTGCCAATTGACATCGCCAGGCTGGAAAATCCTACCTGCAACATAAGCAAGGCAAGTGGTCGGGCGCAGGTGCTCGAGACTTGCAAATTAATCGTGTGGGACGAATGCACCATGGCTCACAAGAAAGCTCTCGAGCCCCTCGAAGTCACTCTGAGAGATCTGAGAGGAAACGACAACCTGATGGGAGGAACTCTGGTACTCCTCTGTGGAGACTTTCGTCAAACTCTGCCCGTCATCCCGAAGTCGACGCCGGCCGATGAGATCCACGCATGTTTGAAACATTCGTTTTTGTGGAGACATGTGCGAAAGATAACTTTGAAGCAAAACATGAGAGTACATCTGGGGGATGAGAGTGCTTAAATTTTCTCAGACAAACTACTGGAGATCGGAGAAGGTAGATTGGCAGTCGAGTCTTCTGGCAAGATTAAATTCCCATCCGAATTTTGTAATCTGTTGTCGTCCGTCGCAGAGCTGATAGATGCAGTCTATTTGTCTGTTTCCCAAAACTATCACGATTTGAACTGGTTGCGAGAGAGGGCCATTCTTTCTGCTAAAAATGAAGACGTCCACGACATAAACAATCAAATACTTGTCATGTTACCAGGCGTGGTCACTGAATACAAGTCCATCGATACCGTAGTAGATGCCGATGAGGTCGTCGATTTCCCGCCAGAGTTCCTGAACTCGCTTGATCCGTCTGGATTGCCACCACATCGTCTTTTACTTAAAGTGGGATCTCCAGTTATTTTACTGCGGAACCCCTCGACCCGCCAAAACTTTGCAACGGCACGAGGCTGTGTGTCAAGAAGCTGCTGGGTAATGTAATGGAAGCGACTAACTTGACAGGAAAGGGAGAGGGTGCAACAGTTTTTATCCCACGTATAACACTCCATTCCGACGGATCTCCCTTTCGACTTTAAGAGATTGCAGTTTCCAGTGAGACTTGCGTTCTCGATCACGATCAACAAGTCGCAGGGGCAGTCTATCAAGTACTGCGGAGTGGATTTGAGATCGCCGTGTTTCTCCCACGGACAAATTTATGTTGGTTGCTCGAGGGTGGGTTCACCGAAGAATTTATTTATTCTTGCTCCCGGAGGTGAAACCAAAAATGTTGTGTATAATCAAGTTTTGTGTTAAATTTATATTGCAGTGAATTTGTAAGATATTTTACTTTATAATGAAAATAATATTCTTATACTTTTAAAAACCTGTTAATGTAATTACTCTGATTTTACACTATAGATTGATTTCATTCCTTTTCCTGTCTAATAGAAGATTGGGATAAATACCCAGGTAAAGCTGTTTCGGTCATGTTTGAGCATTACTAAATCTAACTTTTAATTGATTGTATAAGTATTCCTACTTTATTTGACAGGTGTAATGTGCATTATTGAATTAAAGTTCATTATTATTATATTATTTCTATATGATGAGTTTTATATTTTTACATGAATATTATGAATATTTGATTGATTAAAAAAGGATATTTAAAATATTTCATTTTTCGTAATTTACATTTTGTAATGGAACACGGAAAACTTCAACTCATTAATCATAAAAGCGTAATTTTGTTATTTTAGATTTGGCAAACCAGAATTAATGTTTTATTATTTTACTAGCTGAATTACCCGGCGTTGCTCGGATTGAAATGGTTAAATGTTGCTTGAAAAGTGAATTAGACTAATCACTTTACAGAAAAATGTAATCATTTAAGTTGTACGGAAAATACTTTTTAACTTTTTCATAGCTTCTACAATATACTTCGGACGCAAATATATACATTTAATTCATGAATATATTTCAATATGTAAAAATAATAAGACAAATACAAACAGAAACGAAATTCCGACCAAAAAATGCGTTCTACAACGTTTAATAAAAAAAAGTGAACATTAATTCTGGTGCTGCCAGATATCGAGTAGCAAAATTACGCTTTTATGATCAATGAGTTTTGTTTGTGCTTTTCCGAATAACGGTGCTTGGGTTGGAAATAAATGTAATCGGTGTAGACAAATTAAACTGAATAGATAAAAAATTTTCAAAAAGCAGAAGGTCGACTTTACAGAATTTTTAAAAAAATCACTGCTTTCAACGGAGGATTCACATGTAACTATTCCGGACATTTTAAAATAAGTTACACGCCTTACCTAAAAATCTTATGAAACAGAATTCTACAAATCATTACTAAATTATTTAAGGAAAGTGGGTCGAAATATACACCAACTTTCCTTTAAAATCATCCTTGAACTGAAAACCTTTCTTTGATTTTCCTTGCAAAAATAAATATTTTAAAATATTCTTTCTTCATCAATAAAATATCTATAATTTATTTACATCATGGGATGAACTAAAAAGTCAGTTCAAACATAAATATTGTAATTTAATTTGTTTCGAAAAAAATTATTTTTCGATCAACACTGGTAAAGAAACCATAGCTGCCTAAAGCAATCAATCTATGCTCAATGTTATTTCTATGGCGATTTCGAATAGTCTATATCAGGAGGATGTGCATGAGGATTTGTTATGTGCACTATCTTTGCCAACCAACACCATAGGAATAGAACTGTTCAAGTCACTGGATGGTTATATATCAGGACAACTAAAATGGTCCTTTTGTATCAGACGGAGCTGCTGCCATGACCGGACGACTGTCTGGTTTAACTGCTCGGATTAAGGAGGTTGCACCTGAGAGTGAATCTACGCATTGTCTCATTCACAGGGAAATGCTGGCAAGCCGAAAAATGTCACCGGAATTTAACAGCGTATTGATTGATGTCGTTAAAGTTATTAACCACATCAAAGCACACGCCCTTAACTCGCGCCTGTTTGAGCTTTGTGAGGAGATGGACGCAGAGTACAGATGCCTTCTCTTATACACAAAAATAAGATGGTTATCCAGAGGAAAATCGCTAATCAGAGTATTTGAATTACGAGAGCCATTGCAAAGATTTCTCTCAGAAAAGAAGTCACCGCTGGCAGCACATTTCAGTGACAAGGTATGGGTCGCAAAACTGGCTTACCTGTGTGACATATTCAGCCTGCTCAATGAACTCAATCTATGCCTTCAGGGGAAAATGACAACTGATTTCAAGTTGGCAGACAAAGTAGCTGTATTTAAATCCAAACTGGAGTTGTGGGGACGGCGCGTGAACAGAGGCATTTTGGACATGTTTCAGACATTAGCGGGGATTTTAGACTGAGCCTGAACATTCATTCTCCCAGTTGGTGCACGATCACCTGTCTTTGCTTTTAAAAGAGTTCGAGCGCTACTTCCCAACCACAAAAGACCCACGAACTGGTAAGGAATGGATTCGCGACCCATTTGTCAACAAATCAGGCGAATTAGCATGTCTGTGCAAGAAGATCAACTGCTGGTGATTGCAAATGACGGCGGCCTTAAAACTACGTTCGAGACAACAACTCTGTCGGTGTTCTGGATTAAAGTCATGGCGGAATACCCTGAGATTGCCACCACAGCACTTAAATCCCTTTTGCCATTTCCGACAATCTATCTGTGTGAAGCGGGGTTTTCTGCAGTGACAGCAACCAAAACAAAACAACGGAATAAACTGGACATAAGCAACACACTTCGGGTGTCATTGTCTCCTATTACCCCCAGATGGAACCGTCTCGTTGCAAAGAAACAAGCTCAGGGTTCTCATTGATTTAGCGTTCTAGTGAGTTAAAATGTTAAATCACTTTATATTAATTTTTTGGTGTAACTGTATTTAATTTTGAAGGCATGTTTAAATACAATTAAATTAAAATTATTAAATCAAAACAATCTAAAATATAAACAATCAACGTCCCTCCCCTCAGCGGGCCGCGGTAAAATTATCAAACGTTGACCGGTCCGCGGCGATAAAAAGGTTGGGGAGCACAGTTCTAGAGTATAAGTGTACCAGATTTGGTGTGGATTGGTCAAACGGTGTAGATTTGTATTGAAAATACACACACATCCTATTATATATATATATATATATATATATATATTTTATTTAGAATCCCGTGTTTGTCTATTTAACACAGCGAAATGTTGCACACACACACAGTCATATTTGAGCATTACTAAATTTTATATATCATTATCGTCTTTATCAATATTTTCAAATGTCTTTTTTTGAATTGCTCTATTTCAGAATACTCAGGCAGTTGAAATTCGACACTGCGCATCTTTCGTTCTTTAGAATTCTGCATTTTTTCGTCGGAATTTCGTTTCTGTTTGTATTTATGTCCTAATCATTTACATATTGCAATATATTCAGGAATTAAATGTATATATTTGCGTTCGAAGTATATTGTAGAAGCTATGAAAAAGTTAAAACGTATTTTCCGTACAACTTAAATGATTGCATTTTTATGTGAAAAAGTGATTATTCTAATACACTTTTCAAGCAACATTTAACCATTTCAACTCGAGCAACGCCGGGTAATTCAGCTAGTATAAGATAAATTAAGTAGTCTGTTTATGAAAACAATACACTCACAATGAAACAGCTTTCTGCAGTATCATAAAAGCATTTTAATTTTGCACGCAAATCTTTATAATTCGGGATTTTAATATTTTCATTTTGTTTTGTGTATTAATTTTTATTTAAATTGAATTGGGAAATTTTATGCATTTATCCCTAGGAATTCTTTACACTGCTAGCGTAGCAATTCTATATTTATGAAATTGAAATTTCGATTGTAAAAGTTATTTCGTCCATCTGATAATTAAGTATGTTAACAAAATAGATTATAGATTGAAGCAGAAAGCTATTTAAATGGTTATGATGATTATTTTTATTACAAGCTCAAATTTCCACTTAATTGTCATGTTCTAGGAGAATGTATTACACGTATTCTATGCTCATTGAGAAAAGTTTGTATGTTATACATAAACCTTTTTGTGTCCCCTTGGAATATAACTTTGAAATACTTACCAATATTCAGAGAAAATTTGGAAAATAGGCACATTTGATTTCAATTTATGTATATTTTCATGTCTAATCTAATTTTTTTTACTTTTTTGTTACAAATAACATTTTTTCACAAGTACTTTTTGCAAGCTAAATATTAATCAAAAGTACGAATTTGTTCTTGAATAATTTATGCAAGTTCCTTTTTTAATTTTTTTATTTTCGATTAATTTTTCTAAAAAAAATGTAACCAATTAATTACTTAATACAAAAACAACTAAAGGAATTCTATACATTTTATTCATATATGATAAATATATAATGCAGAACATTCTGAAATTTGTCTGACTCTTGATTAATTTTAAACAAAAATTTATATTATGGTGTTAGTGGGATTCCTGCAACCTTATTTATTAAGTCCAAAAAATTTCATGCACTAGTTGTGGGTAAAATTCTAACTAAGCGTTTAATAATCAAATGGGTAAACATTGCTTATGGATGGCATTTGTTTGTGCTGTTCTATTTACTCAATCATATAATATCAATTTTGTTAATTCCTGTGTATCGCGTTTCAATCTTTCAAAAATTTATCCTGCTGTATTTCCTAACACATTAATGTTATTCATCATAAATATTAACGTTTAACATAAATCAAAACTATCTAGAAACTACACAGCGATTTGCGTGTCTCATGTTGAACTCGTTTCAACTTGTGCGGCTAAGGGATTAATTAAAATCATAAAAATCAAATTTAAATTAAAAATCTGATTTAATCAAATAAATCCTACTTTTATGGGTTTTTGAAATCATGATTTTTTCATACCCTGATACGTAACCTATTTATTAGGTATCAATAACATTTATGTGAGTTAAATTAATATAATCTTATACAGGGTAAATCGTTTTTACATAATAAGAGGGGTGATAGTACCCGTTCAGACGAGCAATAATTACCATGGAACATGGGTCGCATTCCACTCTGAGAGGCAGAAAAGAGTAAAGTCGAAACGCATCGAGCATGAACAAGTCATCGCCTCTGACGTCGTTTTGTACTTTTTCTTTTGGTGGCACACGAAATCTGTAGTGTACCAGACGCCTGTGGCTGAAGATCTCGTAGCGAGAATCGGTGTTGCCGCAGACAAAATTAACATAACACCAGGAATCTTCGAGAGCCAGTCATTCCTTCGCCGGTGTGAACTGTGCAACGCCACTTTGAGCACTTGCTGTGAGTTTTTCTCTGATCAATCAATCAGATACTTTTGGTATCGTTCATTCGCTTTCCCAACACTGTTGTAAGTTCATGTTGAAATTCTAATTTGACTCTTTTGTGCCTCTCAGAGTGGAATGCGACCCTATGTTCCATGGTAATTATTGCTCGTCTGGATGGGTACTATCACCCCTCTTATTTTGTAAAAACAATTTAGACTCACCCTGTATATTGATTAAGGTAGGTAGTTGAATGCACGTCACACTACAGCAACACGACGGGCTATTGTCGACGGTTCGGGAACAATCCAGAAGAGAAAGATCCGAGGGCAACACTTCGTCATTTTGAACCACGATCAGATGACGAGGTCACACCTGAGCTGGCACGCCACTTTCCAAACTTCCGCACCACGCCAACGTGAGGGTATTTAAGGCTACGACCCCATGTACACGACGGTCTGGTTGCATCGAATCCCAGGTAGCCCAGTTGGAAGAGTAGCGGATCAGCAACCGGAAGGTTGCGAGTTCGAATCCAACCAAAGATAGTCGTATACACGGTGGCTGGGGCAGGTTAAATCTGTCGTGACCTCAAATGTCCTCACTTTGGCGTGGTCTGGAAGTGGGGTGCCAGCTCATGTGTTTACCTCGTCATCTGACCTTGCTTCAAAATTATACGGCGTTGTCCTCGGTCTTTCCCTTCGGGATTTATCCCGAGCCGTCGCTAATAGACCGTCGTTTGCTTCAGTGCGACGTTAATTAAATACTTACCTCCCCACATTGTTGATATTGTTAAGAGTTAAAAAAATCCTACTGAAGTTGTGATTACGTTGAAAATAAAACATGAGTCACTTAAAAAGTTCTTTATTCACTCAAAAAACAGCTTTTACAAACAGAAATATCAGTTGTAAGGATTGGTTGAGGCATTTAAAGCTACTTAAAAATCAGTTCTATTCACACTGATTATTTAATGTGATTCATGACTTTTTAGCTATCAGTGTGATTTATTCAGACGGTCAGTTTATCCACCATTACTAATGCTTCCTAACTGATGGCATGAAGACATCTGGTGGCACTGGATTCATACGCTTCTCGGGATGAAGCGTGCTTTAAACGGCTCTGTCATGTAGACGAGAGTGAACTTTGCTGGAAATGTCGGCTTCACACCTTCAGGCAGCACTACGTCAAACTTTTGCAAAATTGAAGTGAAGTATAAGAAGATCTCCATATTCGCCATAGTTTCTCCGGGACAGGCTCTCTTACCTTGAAAAATGTTGATAAGTAAAATTAACAACATTAACAATTAACACAAGATGGTGTTTTTTTCGTGTGGGAAGTGGTTCGCCAAAAGTAGCCCCCCTCAAGCACCATATTTAACAAAAGTAAAACGGAAAATTAGGCAAAAAGTCAAATCAAGCGTACCGCTGCCCACACGCAGGAAACACCATCTTGTGATGCGTGGGTCAGGCTCCTCCCTGATGACGCCCTGATCCACCAACACCGCTTCACTCTTTGAAATTTTCGTAATAGTCTAAATTTCCCTTTGGTTTTCTGTAATTGAATTATATTGCTTGCTATGTCTGCGGCTTCGGCGCGCATGCATGGACAGTTCTGGCTTCTGTTTGACTAATGTTTATACACCGGTTTTTTGGCTCTTTAGCTTTTTGGATTGTTGCATCACCCATGTGAATTACGAAATACGCAACCAGAGCTATTATTTCGTCATCTACTCAATCGAGACCCTAGCAACAACGGAATTCCTGTCAGCATGCTAGCCAGTGGATGAAATCAACCAATCTGGAGCCAGCCAGCTCTCGCAGGTAAAACATCTACGTGGAAGAAACAGAGCTATAGAAAAATGAGAATGGAGAGGATGTAGTTTGCAAATAATTGCCGAATAATTATTTCATTTCTCTTGTAAATATCCATTCATCATCTGTAAATTGTTTAATTTCAACACTTAAAATTGTTTAAAATAATGAGAGCTCTCGCCTCCAATCCATCAAACCCAAAGGACGGTGCAACTCGTTCATAATACATTTATATACAGGGTGAGTCTAAATTGTTTTTACAAAATAAGAGGGGTTATAGTACCCATCCAGACGAGCAATAATTACCATGGAACATAGGGTCGCATTCCACTCTGAGAGGCAGAAAAGAGTAAAGTCGAAACGCGTCGAGCATGAACAAGTCATCGCCTCTGACGTCGTTTTGTACCTGCCTACGTAGCATATCTCCTAAGCAAGATGGATCGGACGTGGCGGACCTGTGGCTTGGCCTCACTGAACTTCAATCCACTGGACTTTTTCTTCTGGGGGCACATGAAATCTTTAGTGTACCAGACGCCTGTGACTCGGCTGAAGATCTCGTAGCGAGAATCGATGCTGCCGCAGACAAAATTGACACACCAGGAATCTTCGAGAGCCAGTCATTCCTTCGCCGGTGTGAACTGTGCAACGACACGCCACTTTGAGCACTTGCTGTGAGTTTATCAATCAATCAGACTGTGCAACTTTGGGTATCGTCCATTCGCTTTCTCAACACTGTTGTAAGTTCATGTTGAAATTCTAATTTGACTCTTTTCTGCCTCTCAGAGTGGAATGCGATCGTATGTTCCATGGTAATTATTGCTCGTCTGGATGGGTACTATCACCTCTCTTATTTTGTAAAAATAATTTAGACTCACCCTGTATATATGTACATGGGGCATATATGGATATAGATATGTTTATGTGTATATCCAAGTTTCATTATTATGCTTACATTTTCCTTCGTCTAATTTCTATGCTCACTTTGTAAATTTTATAATCACTAGTCTCTAAGCAGTCCTACGGGATTGGATTGGATGTTGAGGTTTTATGGCGCAAGGTCCAAAAGCGGACAAACTGCGCCAAACATTAGATAGAATATGACCCAATAGAAGTATCAAAATATTTAAAAAGTAATAGTCTTAGATAAAGACAAAAGGTAGATTTAAAACATGTAAAATGTATAGATGAGAATAAAAATATTCAAACAAGTCAGATAATAAAACAAGATCATCGTCTGCAGTATAACTAATAAAACTGAAGAACTTAATTTACACGTATAAAATTTTGAGTGTGAAATTTAAAAGACGGAAAAAAATTTGAGGAGGTTTAAAAAAACCAACTGAACTTAAGGTTTGAATGAGGATTTTCCCCAATCACACTAATCTCGCAGATTTAAAATAGTGCTCTTAAAACATTTGATACGTTGATTATTAAAAACAGGACAGACAATTAAAATGTGATAAACCGAAAATGGAGTAGAGCATGAGTTTCAAATACATGCGCTCTCGCCTAAAGTACAGGATGATGGGTGAATCATGTGTGTCCAAGGCGGGTCAGTTTGGTATGCGTCCTCCTCACATTGGAAGCACTGGCCACTGATGAATGATGGGTTTAAAAGAACGCAATTTGTTGGCAGATTCCATGACTCTTGAATCTTGATGTCACCAAGAGGAACGGCTTGCTGTAATGGAACAGAAGCTGCCTTCACAGCACTGTCAGCAAGCACGTTACCTTTTATGCCCACGTAACTAGGGAATCAACAAAATATCGAAACCCTTGCTTTGCAAGGTACGCAAGATGGTAAAGTTATCTGACACCACATTATGGTATATTGCTGCAGCTATTGTAATCCACTCATGCTGTCAGTGTAAATACAGAATTTACTGTGGGTACTAGAGGATATCTGCTGGAGGTCACAATAAATCGCCACCGATTCAGCAGTGTAGACAGCAGTCCTACTGGATGCAGTGAATGTGTAACATTACTTTTGTTCATTACTTGTATTTGTTCTGTATGAATCGATTGTATTTTGATTGTCCGACTAAGGACCCTAAGGATCTTATGTGGCCTGACAAATGTCCTCCCGGCCGCCTTTTGTGTAGGTTAGGGCAGGGGTGTCAAACTCAATTAAAACACGGGCCATTTAATGCAACTGGTAAGATCCACGCGGGCCACATCACATTTACAGATTTTCTTAAAATTATATTTTGAAGTGAGGATTCAGGAATATGGATACGATAATTAAAACACATTATGTAATTAAGTGAATTTAGGGTAATAATTTATAATATTGCGATATAATTGCTTTTATTTAAACGTTTATTTAATTTAATGTATTTATAAAACTAAAATTAATTTTTTTTACCGGAAACTTGCCAGCGCTTTCCTCCTACTAGTTTTCCAATATCTGGATTCAAAGACTGAGAACAGACAATCTTCATTATGGCGGATAGATGTTTATCAGTTAATCTTGATCTGTAGGCCGTTTTATTTAATTTCATGGACGAAAATAGTTGCTCACACAAGTACGTACTCCCAAAATAGCATAAAATTTGTGCAGCAAACTTTTTAATTTCCGGGTATTTTTCAACTAAATAAGAATATATTTTGGGAATTCCTACTTCTCGATATTTGTCTTTTAAAACCGAATCATTCTGGAAATCAATTAATTCCAGTTGTATCGAAGTGCGAGCATTTTCAACTTCAAAAGAAAAAGGCCTAATAAGAGAAAAAAAAATTTTGTAACTTTGAAATCATTAAAATGTTTATCGAATTCGGTTTTGATTTCTTCAATTTTGACACAATATTGTGAAAAGGAGCAACATTTGAACTAGAGCATCGTGGGCCTAAAAAAATTAACTCGTGGGCCACATGCGGCCCGCGGGCCGCCAGTTTGACACCCCTGGCTTAGGGTCTTAAAAAAAGTTTCGATTAATTTACATTTTCTTGTTCATACCTATCGAAAACGTCATGAAGTTGTTTGACTTTACGATGGAGGTTCCAGTGGAATTCAGGAACCTCTCCGGCTTGAAGGAGTCTGGGTCATCCCACAGTTTTGGATCTCGATGCACTGCCCAGAAATTGGCAAGCACCCAAGTACCTTTGGGGATGTCGTAACCTGCCACTGTGGTATCCGCCGTCGTGCTGTAATAAAAGAGACAATTATGCACAACGCAAAAGAACCGATTTCCTCGTCCACTCGAAAAATTCGTCTCCACTTTGTGGTCTTTGAAAAAGCTTCCGAAACACAAAAATTGGTGAAGAATGAATTTTATAAGTTATGAAACTAGGAATTTTTCGAAGTGAAGAAATTTAGATCGGCTTGTAAATGCATTTTTGTATGACTAAAATACCAGACAATTAGATCGAGCTTTAGTATGGCGCTTCATTCAAAAACTCGGATACCAAATTGAGAGAACAGTTCATAATTAACTTATAAAATCAATAGGTACTACAACAGAAATTCTGGGCTGAGGTTGGAATAGTGAAGGTAGGTAGGTATTTTAATTAGCGTCACATTGGAGCAACACAACAGGGTATTGGTGACGGTCCGGGATCAATACCACAGGGAAACATAAGAGGACAACACCACGTAATTTCGAATCACGGTCAGATGACGAGGCAACACCTGAGCTGGCACCCCACTCTCCAAACTTGGAATAGTGAATGATCAGGTACCGAGTTCGAAACTAGGTCCAGGCAAAGACTCGAATAAGCGGGGGTTGGTATACGTTCAATTTGTCGTGGCCTCAAATGTCCTTACGTTGGTGTATGTGGAAGTTTGAAGAGTGAAGTGCTGGCTCAGGTGTGACCTCGTCATCTGACCGTGGTTCAAAATTATGCGGTGTTGTCCTTGGATCTTTCCCTTCGGGATTGATCCCGTACCGTCACCAATGGCCCATTGTGTTGCTCCAGTGCGATGTTGATTCAACTACCCCCAACCCCAATTGCCCCCCCCCCAAAAGTAGAATACCATGATATTTTTCATCTTCCATCCAAATCAGAGTCGGGTGTCTTAATTTGGCACACGAAAAATAGGTGAGTGTTTTAATTAACGTCGCACTGGGGCAACACAACAGGCTATTGGCGACGGTCCAGGATCAATCCCACTCTCCAAACTTCCCCACTACGCAAGATGAGGACATTGTAGGCCACGACAGATTTAACGTGCTCCAGTCCCACTTATTCGACGGTCTTTGATTGGATTTGAACTCGCAAACCTCCGATTGCTAATCCGTCACTCTTCCAAGCGGGTTAACGAAAAATAGGAAGGACTAAACATATGAGTTAGTGCTACTTACCATCTGGTTACATTCAAAGGAAGGACTGTCCGCCAGCGCTGTACTTCCTGGGTCACCGCATGTGTGTAGGGCATTTCCTTTAGATCCAAGTACTCGGGACTCCTCTCCGACCCAATGACTTCGAAGATTTCCTTCTGGACTTTCTTCTGCACTTCCGGAAAGGCCGCTATGGTGTAGAAGCACCACAAGATGGTGGTGCGAACAGTTTCACTACCGGCATTGAACAAATTCGTCACGTTGCCTTTCAATGTGTCTTCTGAAACAGCATTCAAAGTAATTTAGGGGCCGTCATGGATCAGTGGGTATGTCCGCTGCGCTAGCAACCTTCGATTTGTAGGCTGCGCAGGTTCGATTCCTGTCAGGTACATTCCTCCCTGGGTGTATTCCTCTCTTCTGTGTCAGTAAAACTTTCATTTTGTGTGTGTTTGTTACTTGATGTTGTGTCTTGTGTCTGGCACAGCGTGGTCAAACATGGCATAAAACCCCAACAAACCAAACCATCAAAGTAATTTAATTTATCGTAAGTGCCATTAAAGGCATAAAAAGTTAAGTTTCTTTGATCAATTAATTTCATTCCTTTTCCGTAAATTCTCAGTGGTAGCAAATCGGGTGGAGATGTCGAATCCGGGGCACTAGCGATTTATCGCCAAACATGGTAACCTTGGTGTTTGGATCCAGCTTTATGGCAACCCTATGCAAAAGGTTGTTTTTTAGGAAGGAAAGTCCGTTTTTTTTTTTAAAAAAGAAATCGCGATGAATTGCGAGCTTATGATTGGTTAGCGTTTTGAAATTCGAATTTTTTGCGTTCTATGATTGCTTATCGCTTAAGTATGATTTTCATTGGTTACCGCTTAACCGGCTATTTTGAGCTTGCAACGGATTCTAACAGTGTTTCTTTGGTTTCCGTGCTTGCGGTTGGATTTCCAAAATTTTGATTACTATCTTTTCAAGTGGCACGTTTCTATTGATATTTATTGAAGGGGAATTGAAAGGGGTACAGAAAAATGTTTTATGGTTGTAGTGAATGATAGGAGTAAGGATGTGTTGTCAAAGATTATTCGTGAAGGGATTTTGCCGGGAACTACCATAGTGCCTGACTGTTGGAAGTCTTATGCTGGTATCGATAACCCGAAGGACAAAGATTTGAAAGGTTGTCGATTCGACCATCTGACGGTTAGATCTTAGTCAGCAATTTAAGGACCCTGCTACAGGAGCCCATACCAACGGGATTGATGGGACGTTGGGAGCCGTCAAACGATCCCTTAAGGTCAAAGACCAATTTGACGGTTACCTTGCCGAATATACAGGGTGAGTCTAAATTGTTTTTACAAAATAAGAGGGGTGATGGTACCCATCCAGACGAGAAATAATTACCACGGAACATAGGGTCGCATTCCATTCTGAGAGGCAGAAAAGAGTCAAATTAGAATTTCAACATGAACTTACAACAATGTTGGGAAAGCGAATGAACGATACCAAAAGTTGCACAATCTGATTGATCGATAAACTCACAGCAAGTGCTCAAAGTGGCGTGTCGTTGCACAGTTCACACCGGCGAAGGAATGACTGGCTCTCGAAGATTCCTGGTGTTGTGTTCATTTTGTCTGAGGCAACACCGATTCTCGCTACGAGATCTTCAGACGAGTCCACAGGCGTCTGGTACACTAAAGATTTCATGTGCCCCCGGAAGAAAAAGTCCAGTGGGTTGAGGTCCGGTGAGCGAGGAGATTCGAACCCGGAACCTCTGGACTGGACCCCAGTGCCCTACTGACCAGGCCATCTTGCTTAGGAGATATGCTACGTAGGCAGGTGCAAAACGACGTCAGAGGCGATGACTTGTTCATGCTCGACGCGTTTCGACTTTACGCTTTTCTGCCTCTCAGAGTGGAATGCGACCCTATGTTCCATGGTAATTATTGCTCGTCTGGATGGGT
Source organism: Meta bourneti (assembly GCA_933210815.1). NCBI lineage: Eukaryota > Metazoa > Arthropoda > Arachnida > Araneae > Tetragnathidae > Meta > Meta bourneti. The sequence goes on from OW119929.1 coordinate 90,426,006, forward strand.
ACTATCACCCCTCTTATTTTGTAAAAACAATTTAGACTCACCTTGTATATGGCGGCGGCGGCGACATAATGGAACGGAAATCCAGCGGATGTTCCTGGCATTTGTTGCCGAAATCGTTAAAATTTGCAAACCCGAAAACCAAGACCAAAGGAACCCAGACGAACCTGATTAAATTGGACCGTATGTTTCATTTTTCTTGACTTTTTATTTATTTATGCACTCCTCATTTTCACTTCCGGATATAATAAATCGAATCGCTAAGATGGCTGCCATACTGGCTTTGGACGCCATCTTGATTTGGCGACAAAAATTGCTTTGCGACAAACATGCCCCGGATTCGACATCTTTACCGCAAATCGAACTATTAGCGCTTTGAAAGCGAACTGAACTATTGGCTTGTTGAAGTAAGCAGTCACTATTCGTACGGACGGCACGTATCGGATTTTAGAATTACTTACATTGTTTTAAATGAGACTGCGGACTCCTATCCGAATCGTACGTCTGCAATTTCGACGATGATGCCAGAGAGAAAATATAATCCGTACAATGCGGATGACTCATCCGAAAATTCCGATTAGTGTGGGGACCTGATGTTGACGTTATACATTCAATTGTGTTTTTTATTCCCCCAATCCAAGTTTCTATGTTTGCGATGATTCAAGATTGAGTGAGAATTTCAAATCTGCGTAATATTTTACGTCAGATCGATACCCAAACATGATTTTCTTTACAATTTCTTTTCACTTCAATAGTCGTAATTAATCTTTTTGCAGATCTGCAGTTGGGTGTTGCAGTTGCGGGAGAACCTGAGCCTACCTCCAATCTAATAAGTTTCTGAACTGAGTTGCTGTGGGTTGGCTGGAGCTTCTTACAGCGGTGAGGTCTTCGAAGTAGATACCAAACATGAGTTTCTTTAAAATTTATTTTCTCTTCAATTGTCGTAATTAATCTTTTTGCAGATCTGCAGTTGGGTGTTGCAGTTGCGGGAGAACCTGAGCCTACCTCCAATCTAATAAGTTGCTGAACTGAGTTGCTGTGGGTTGGATGGAGCTTCTTACAGCGGTGAGATCTTCGAAGTAGATACCAAACATGATTTTCTTTAAAATATCTTTTCTCTTCAATAGTCGTAATTAATCTTTTTGCAGATCTGCAGTTGGGTGTTGCAGTTGCGGGAGAACCTGAGCCTACCTCCAATCTAATAAGTTGCGGAACTGAGTTGCTGTGGGTTGGCTGGAGCTTCTTACAGCGGTGAGGTCTTCGAAGTAGATACCAAACATGATTTTCTTTAAAATATCTTTTCTCTTCAATAGTCGTAATTAATCTTTTTGTAGATGTGCAGTTGGGTGTTGCAGTTGCGGGAGAACCTGAGCCTACCTCCAATCTAATAAGTTGCTGAACTGAGTTGCTGTGGGTTGGATGGAGCTTCTTACAGCGGTGAGACCTTCGAAGTAGATACCAAACATGATTTTCTTTAAAATATCTTTTCTCTTCAATAGTCGTAATTAATCTTTTTGCAGATCTGCAGTTGGGTGTTGCAGTTGCGGGAGAACCTGAGCCTACCTCCAATCTAATAAGTTGCTGAACTGAGTTGCTGTGGGTTGGATGGAGCTTCTTACAGCGGTGACGTCTTCGAAGTAGTGTCCAATCAGAAGTGCAGGTGGAATCAACGACGATCAACTTAACATTTGTGCCAGGGATTTAGAAAGTGAGCAGATAAGGGTGGATTCGATGCAAAGGTAAACAGATAATTCGTTTAGGCGGAGTTGCTCAGTGAAAAAACATTGCAGTGTGTTAGAAAGGTTAAGTATGATTTAAGGATGGCGCTTAGCCGCTTACTATTTATACTTCGATGCAAGTCATATCTGGGGATTTGCTGCATCGCGGTGCTGTCATTTGCTTCCATATTGCAGAAGAATTTTACAGATATTCCCTTTATACTAAACAAAAACAATAGCATTGCCCCCGAGGGAATGTGGCCGGCATTTTCCCGTCAGTTTCTAAGTGAAATGCCGATGTTCCGAATGCAGTGTGCGCAGGACACTAAATTAATCCGATGCGTTCGATGTGTGGAGCCGTGGTAGCCCAGTTGGAAGAGTAACGGATTGGCAACCGGAGGGTTGCTAGTTCGAATGCAACCAAAGACGATCGTGTGCAAAGAATTTACACATTAAATCTGTCGTGGATTCCAATGTCCTCACGTGGGCGTGGTGTGGAAGTTTGGAGAGTGGGGTGCCAGCTCAGGTGTGACCTCCTAATCTGACCGTGGTTCAAAATTACAAGGCATTGTAGTAGGATCTTTTCCTTGGGGATTGATTCCGGACCGTCGCCAATAGTCCGTTGTGTTGCTCCTAGTGCGACGTTAATTAAACTACCTACCTACATACCGTGCGATGCGTGTCGTCAGTCCGCTGCGCTTACCTGTTACTACGCCATAAACTCTCAACCCTTTTTTGGCACGATGCCAATTCCGTCAACGAACTGATAACTTTTTCTTCCTTGTAAGAAGAGGAGTTCAGTCGGCTCCTTCCAGTCACGCGACTACGCACTGGTCCTGTCTTACTAAATGTTTTCAAGTTATTTGTGCAATTGTAAATAAATTGTGTTAATTTTAATCTACCGAGATGCTTACACCACTCAACTCCATTCACCCACCTGTTACACACTTGATTTGAAAGGGCTCTTTCTCTCTGTTGTCTTCCCTTCAATTTTTGAGCTCCTATTTTAGATGATCACATCTATTGCATTGAATCATCAGTTCGTTGTCTGGATAAGTGTAGGACGTTATCGCATTATTTTATACACTTAATTTTGAATCGTATTAAAGTTCTGATATTGTGCGTATTTGCTTGTCTACTAGTCACACAAAGTTTTAACCCTCCAAGTGGTTTCGACGACATATATCATCCATCAAGATCTGTGATGGTTTTGCTAATGACGAGATAACTCGTCAAAACAACCACCAGAAAGGTTAATTTGAATGCGTAGATTTTGCCAATTTTACAGATATGGCAGATGCCGTAGATTTGAACCGAGATGAAGTTATGATCAGTTTTCTTCTAATGACGCAATCTTGTCCAACAAGATCTGGTCAGTTTTTCTAATGACGCTATCTTGTCCAACAAGATCTGGTAAGTTTTTCTAATGACGCTATCTTGTCCAACAAGATCTGTACAACCACCAACAGTGTTAAAATAGTACTCGGTGACAGATAACACACGTCTGCAAAATTTAACTTCAGAAAAGTTGTTTGGAGGTTTTTACTTCCACATAAACATAATAAAAGTGTTTTTCAAATATTCCTATCGAGTCACATTTTCGCAAAAAGCTGGTTTCAAGCTACATCTATTTGTTATAAATTTTATATAATTCAAAAGAAATGCTATTCACACAAGTCAACTGCCAGTGACACTGTAAATATATATCGTGGCTCACTCAGGAAATGAAATTTACTGTGGGAGATTCATTCTGTATAATTTACTATTTTCCAAACAATTAAATATTAATGATTATGAGATATCTCGTCATTAGCAAAATTTGTTAGATCTTGATGGACGAGATATCTCGTCGATACCACTTGGAGGGTAAATGTTCTATAAATAAGAATATATTTGTACATCAAGCATTATGTGAAGATTGTATAAATTCAAATAATATTTCCTCTGTTGTGTAACATAATGACTTCGTGGATTGACGTTGATATAAATTGATTGAATGACGTTGAAAATAATGACAAGTTAATTGACGTTGCACTAGAGGCAATTGGTGACCGTCCTCGATTCATTCCGAAGGGAAAGATCAGAGGACACCTCATCATTTTGAATGACTGTAGGATGACGAGGTTAATATTTGAGCAGGCATCCCACTGTTGTGATCAGGGGAATGGAGCTCTGACCCCATTTTATGATGGAAGGCTCTGTCCGTCTAACATATTGTGTAAACCCTTGATGATTTCTCCTCCGAGACGATTCATGTGAAATCCCACCCTGTGTTTATGTCGAGCAATTGGTGCACGACCCCTAAGACCTGTTGGAACCCAAGCATCACCTGTGACATCATGTCAACTGGAAGTTTCCGACCAATCACTGCTCGCAGTGGCATGACGCGGCGAATTTGAGGTGGCTCGCCCTGTGCGAGAGAGACTTTTATGGAATTCTGGTTGGACAGATGGTATTTTTTTATGCCCATGGAGAAGGAAGGACAGGGGCAACTCAACCTTTGAACTCGGTGGTTGTAAATAGCTTGGTGAAGGCTGACTTCTCTCCAGCCCACTCAACCTATAGTATATAAGTTTAAGCAACCTAATTTCTGACACTTTTCTGTTGCACAAGCAAAAAATGAATTTCTGGTATAATTAACTATTATTACCCTGAAAATTCACAACCTGAAGATTGAGGACCTATGGCCCATAAGCTTCTCAGAATCACGCCAGTCATACTTTTCTGTTTTCGATGAGCTGCTGTGCAGCGGGTGCTCCGGAACTTTTTGTCCAGTCCAGTCCAATGACTTCTTCTCTTCGTCCTCGTTTGGTGCTGACCCTCAACCCTGTTAGCTGAGGGAATTCAGGGGATACTGATGGAACTTGGAAGGAGGACACGCTCTGCCTGATGACCACCGATTGAGAGCTCGGACCCGAAAACCGACTACTCGACGGAGATGAAGATAGCTCCCCACCTGTTGATGAAGTAACCAAAAACCGACTACAACCGATCTCCAGTGCTTCGCCACAGCTAGCCTGCCGACCAGTGGTTTAAGGTTCGGGTTGGACAAACCGACATCCCTGGAATGAATACCGTGCCTCTCCAGATGTCCGAACGCTAGTTGACTCAGCAACGCCTGTCTTCTGAAAAACCAATTCCATCCACCCGGCTGAAACAGATAAGCAAATGCCTTTTGTATATTTTTTTTCTTGCGTATTGATTAGGTCATGCTCCCCTCTTTATTTTGACACTAATCGTCTCGGATGCGAAATCCATCTTATACTGAAATGTGGAACCGTATATTTTTTATTTAATGTTATTCTTGACCATCCAAAATATTAATCCAGAATTTGTCCTTTTTATGTGGTTATTTTATCTAGGTTTCTTTTGGCGTATGATTTAAATGGTAAAAAAAATAAACGTGTTTGTACACATTTGTCATGTTTCCTTGCAATCCCTGTTCATTAGTTTAAACAGCACTGTCACACCTTGTAGTCAGTAAAAGTCTGTTTTTGGGGTTATTGCTCACTTTGCATTGTATTCAAATTAATAGTCAAGGGGAATACTACGAACCCAAAGGGTTTAAAAGAATAATCACAATAAATTGGTGCTGTGACATTCTACTGACTGAGCTTTTGATAGTGCTGTGCTTAGGAGCATGACTTTCTCAATCTTCACATCGTGCAATTCTTTATAAAAAAAATGTTGTATTTGTGATCAGTTTTTGCATGCTATTGTGATTCCCACATGTACTTACTGTACTTTTGGAGTGTGATATCTGCATTATCAGGTGAATATGTTTTTTTTAAGAATATTTTTGTTGTGTTGTAAAGTAACAAGGTACGAAAGCACTCAGGGCAGCACCTACGCATTAACATTTAAATATGACCACAACCAGTGTCCTGCAGAATGGTGAGGTCATGGCATCTGGACGTGTGGTTGGTAATTTGGTCACTCATGGGCTGACTTTTGACAGAATCCAACTTCTCCCACAGTTCGCTGATGGGAGCTCCTCGGGATGTATTAGGGAATTTTTAAGTGAGTGCAAGGAATTGGCTGGTCACTTTGGGTGGTCCACCAGGGATCTATTCATTGCTACAAAACTGAGATTTAAGGGGGAGGCCAAGGCCTTCTGTAGAGAGCAGAACCACACAATCACTGACTTTGCATCCTTAGAACAGGCCCTAATAGATAGATATGCACACAGGAATGATTTATCGTTAGCAGTACATGAGTTTTTCTCATTCCGACAGTCACCCTCGATGCCAGTGGCAGTATTTATGTCAAGGGCTGATGCACTGTCATACAAAGCATTTTGCTCTGGGGAGAGCGACCATGCTGTCGAAGAACATTATCGACTTCGTATGCTGCGCAGCATGCTGTTTGAGAATTTCTGTCCGGAAATTAGGAGGGGGGTTATTTCGGCTGACCCACAAACGATAGAACAAGTAAAGGAGGTGGCTCTAAGAGAGGAGCATGGTTGGCTATCATGCAAAGTGGAGGCAACCCATACAAGGACTGACCACAGCCACTTTCCTGAAGATGCACAGGTCTTCGCTGGCCCTACTCAACCATCAGAGCAACAAAATATGTGTAAAATTATCGAGTCTCTATCAAACCAAGTCAGGGACCTATCTGTCGAGTTGCAAAGTTTGAAAGAGGAAAGAACCAGGGGGAGGCAGCAGGGATCAATACAGAGAGAGAACAGGTTATGTTACCACTGCGGTAAGATGGGACATCTAGGTAGAGATTGTAGATGGAGGAACAAAGGGAGATATACAGGCCCCCCACCACAGCAACTAGGTTGGACGAGACACGAACAATACAGAAACCAGAATAGGGAATCTCCCCCTCAATTTATAAACCCACAGTTTGCCCTACCACAGGTATCCTGGACCTCCCCTTCACCTAGACAGGAATTTAAACCGAGTTTGAGCCAACAACCCACTGTACGACTGTTGGAAGAGTCCCCATCCTTGGTACAGGAGATTTTTGCTTGCCAAAATGCACATGATTCACTTCCGATTATTGTAACACATGTTTTTGATGAACCACAGAAAACACTCCTTGACTCGGGAGCAGGTCTGAATTTGATTGACGCCACACTACTACAACACGAACATGTTATAAGGACACCCTGTTGTGTTAGGGTCAACACAATAGATGGTAATGGTTTCACAATTAATCAGTGTGTTTATATAAACACAAGAATAGGCAGAGATAGTTTTAACATTAAGTACTTTATCATGCCACACAACATGTCAGGAACATTTACATTAATTCTCGGGAAACCGTTTTTGCAACAGTACAAATGTCAATTGAATTTTGCTGATAATTGCCTTGTGATTGACAAGAAGATAATAAAGTTTAATGAGCCAGAGAAGCAATGGGAACAGCCCGAAACAACGAATAATGGAATCCCAGCCTATGCATATGCTATGAGTAAGTCGGTAATTCCACCCCTTTCACAAAAAATTGTTTATGCTCGGGTGAAAGGTCAAATCAATAGTGATATTTTTTTAGCGGAGCCAGTTTAGAAAAGTGGAGATAAACAGATTTCAGTGGCACGATCAGTATATCATAATAAACCCGACCAAATTCCCATTTTAATAGTGAATCCCCAGGAAACCAGCTACCACTTAAATAAATTAACTAAACTTGTTGAATGCCGCCCCTTGATTTCTTCACATAGAGTCCCAGGGCTGGACCTCAATTATTTTGCTCAAGACCCAAATTTTGGTAGCTGCGAAGAGGCAGACTTGGAGTGGAGTAAAACATTTGATTTAAGCCATTTGACAAACACGGATAAAAATAAGATAGAGGCTCTATTGGACAAATACAAGGCAGTTTTTGCTGGATCTGTGCAGGACCTACCTGGGCGTGATACCCTGTTACATCAGATAAACCTGACAGATTCAGCCCCTGTTAAAAGAAAAACATACAGTTCCCTACAACCTAAGGAATGAAATGGACAGCCAGCTCAATATCCTCCTTGAGGCAGATATACTCAAACCCTCGACATCTCCCTATGCATCCCCTGTGTTATTTGTTAAGAAACCCAATGGAGAATTCAGGTTTGTGGTAGATTTTCGAGAATTGAAGAAGAAAGTAATTGCAGACTCGTATCCCTTACCATTAATTACTGAAGCAATTGACAACCTGCAGGGTAGCAGGTATTTTTCAACCCTTGACCTTACGAGTGGGTTCTTCCAGCAAATGCTTGACCCGGAAGATAGGCACAAAACAGCCATTACCACCAACCAAGGCCTTTTCCAGTTCAAAAGAACACCTTTTGGTCTAAAAACCAGTGCCAATTCTTTCCAAAGGTTGATGGAAATTGTCCTTTCTGGATTAAGGCCAGCTCAGATCTTTGTCTACGTGGATGACATTGTGATTGCCTCCAACACAGTTGATTCCCACCTCGAGAAATTAGAATTAGTTTTCAAAAGACTCCTCCAGCACAACCTTAAACTCAAGCCATCCAAATGTAAATTTTTGAGGGAATCAATCACCTACCTCGGTTTTGTTGTATCTAATGGAAAGATTTTCCCTGACGAAAAGAATATAGAAGTGGTAGAAAAATTTAAAACCTCAACCTGCAGAAAACATGTGCGATCTTTCCTGGGATGTGTCAATTATTACAGAAAATTCATACCGGATTTTAGCCGCCGTGCTATCCACCTCACTACCTTAACTAAAGAGTCCAAACAATTCATTTGGACACAAGATGCAGAGAGAGAGTTCAATGACCTCAAGGTAGCTTTGGTTGAGAAACCATGCCTTACTCTCCCAGATATGACTAGGGACTTCGTCCTATACACCGACGCTTCAAACTCAGCAATAGGTGGAGTTATTGCCCAGCTAGATGAATCTGGATTCCCTAAACCAGTGGCTTTTGCTAGCAGAAAACTCAACCCAGCCGAGCGAGTGTATAGCACCACTGAGAAGGAAATTTTGGCCATAATATTTAGAGTTGGTTACTTTAGACCCTACCTCTATGGGAAAAAGTTCAGTCTATACTGATCATGCAGCCTTAACACATATCATGAAATTAAAAGATTCAACGGGTAGAATTGCACATTGAGCCCTCACCCTATCAGAATTCAATTATGAGGTTAAATACATAAGTGGTAAATGCAACAGGGTTGTAGATTTTCTTTCACGAGGACTTGACCACAACACTGCTCATGCATTGCGGGATTCGACAAATAGTCTTAGGGGTGAAACGGAAATTAAACAAGTGTTCACCCCTGAAACCGAGAACAGCAGGTCTTTCACCTTTGAGGACAAGATTTTAGAGGAAATTTCACACAAACAAAAATTGGATGAAAAATGTAAAGTGATTATCAAAAACTTAAATGAAAATAAACCGGTTCAACCTACAAAACTTAGATTTTTTATGCAAGGTGGAATTTTAAGATGTAAGCAAATTGATTTTTCCAATGAAAAAAAATGGAGGCACTAGGGTTGTCCTCCCAAAATCCATGATACATGACATATTGATACAATTTCACGATTCCCCTTCTGCTTGTCACCAAGGAGTGAGGAAGACTCTTTCCAAAGTCAAACGTTTCTATTATTGGCCGGGGATGTACAGACACATTGTTAACTGGATAAAATCATGCAATAGCTGTATGAAATGACGTGCTCACAAACCAAGAAAATTAGCCCCCCTACAACGCCCTTCAATTCCAGAAGGTCCTTTCCACAAAGTTGCCATTGATATTGTAGGACCTCTCCCGGTAACTGAGAATGGCAACAGATTCAGTCACTTACATTGACCATTTCACCAGGTGGTGTGAAGCTTATCCAGTACGACAAACTAAAAGTGCCGATGTAGCCACAAACATTGCTCAATTTCATTTCAAGATTTGGTTGCCCCTTTACGATTCTTACTGACAAAGGGATGAACTTTGTAAATCAGGCCATGCAAAGTGTTTATGCATTGCTAGGAATAAAAAAGTCAGTACCACGGCATACCACCCCCAAGGGAATGGGATGCTAGAGGTATACCACAGAGGACTAGGTAATGCCCTGAGTCACCTAGTTAATAGTAATCACGACGATTGGGATTCTAAATTAGAGTATGCCCTTTTGGCATACAGATCAACATAGCACTCTGCTACAAAGCACACACCCGCATTTCTTGTATATGGGAAGGAGCTAAGTCTGCCCTACCAGATGTTCGAGTCGGAACCACCATTTTCATATACAGATGACTTTTCAACCTCATTACTTAGAAGAAGACTGCACAATGCCTATAATGAGGTAAGGGAGAATTTGGTTCAAGCAGCGGAATCACAAGAGTGGTATAGGAACAAGTTTACAAAAGAAAAGGGAATCAACGTGGGAGATGAAGTATACCTATACTTCCCTAACATAAAACCTGGGTTGACGAGGAATTTCATCAAGCCAAACAAAGGCAATTTTGTGGTCACAAAGAAAATTTCTGAGGTGGTATTTGAAATCGCAGACAAGAACTTCCCTAACCGCAGGCAAAGGGTAAATATTGAAAGGCTCACGAAAGCCACCTCATGGTTTAGCTCCAGGAAAAGATTGAACGCTCAACATCCGAATGTGATTGATAAACAAACCCCAACAGAACCCGAAAGTTGTACGACAGGAGAATACACTGGAGTGTCGAAGGGTATAAGAGGTTGGGTTTATATACACCCACATGGGCACTCAACGAGGAATGGTAATACTGCCCAACAAAACACAAACCCCGGAAACGGGACACACCCGAACCAGGGAAATCCTGCAACAGCGCCAAGCCCTCACACATACAACCTACGTACAAGAGTGAATGGTAGGGTAGTCCACTAGATAAAACCTTTTTTTGAAATCCCGAACAATTTTGAAAAAACAGTAGGGGATACTGTACATTTTTGTTTCTTCAAAGGGACTGATTGGGGGTTGGTCGCCTCAATGATTGGGGACTACAAGATTTTAGGGTTTTGAATTGAATATAAAGTACGGCGGAATTTTTACAATTGGAATGTAGTTTGAGGAGAAATTTTGTTTTGCTTGAAGGTCGAGTAGGGGAGAAACGACATTTCTATTGCCTGGGTTAGATATTACAAGAACATTTTAAGCACGGTAACCTAACTTTTGTCTGCCCTGAGTCATGACTAGATATGGATATCATGAGTGAATGCCTGAAATTTTTTTTGAAATACTTTATATATGTGCGAATGCCCCATCTTATTGTTTACATTACACACATGCTTCGTTTACCTACTACACAATTTTGTATATTATGCACACATGTCTATATTATCCTACACGTGTTTTATTTACATTGTACACATGCTTTTGTTTAGCTACTCCATGTTTTTGTATATTATACACATGTCTATATAATCCTTCACGTGCTCTTGTTTACATTGCATACGTGTCTTTGTTCGGACTTTACACAGGCTATGGTTCACATTGTATGCACAGATGTTTTTGTTTATACACTTGCCTTTGTTTACAGGTACACACTCACTTTTGTATAATATTTAAGGGCTGGACGGATGGTCTTGTTGCATATATATTTGATTTTTAAAATTTGGGTTTCTGTATGAACGCAACTTTTATGTTTACCAATAGGGGTTGTTGGGTACTGACGTGTGGTACCAGCCCGCCTCCTCGAGTGGTATTCTGAAGGTTCTTTGCTTTTAGTGCAGTACTTCGGTGTTACGGTGTTTTTCTACATGGAACCATATTCATCTCTTGGTATATATTTGCTTATAAAAAAAAATTTCAATTTTTTTCGGAAAAACGGGGGGCATTTGTTGTGATCAAAAGAAGGGTGATCAGGGAAATGGAGCTCTGAGCCCATTTTGTGATGGAAGGCTGTCCGTCTAACATATTGTGTAAACCCTTGATGGTTTCTCCTCCGAGACGATTCATGTGAAATCCCACCCTGTGTTTATGTCGAGCAATTGGTGCACGACCCCTAAGACCTGCTGGAACCCAAGCGTCACCTGCAAGTTTCCGACCAATCACTGCTCGCAGTGGCATGACGCGGCGAATTTGAGGTGGCTCGCCCAGTGCGAGAGCGACTTTTATGGAATTCTGGTTGAACAGATGGTATTTTTTTATGCCCATGGAGAAGGAAGGACAGTGGCAACTCAACCTTTGAACTCGGTGGTTATAAATAGCTTGGTGAAGGCTGACTTCTTTTCTCCATCCTCGTTTGGTGCTGACCCTCAACCCTGTTAGCTGAGGGAATTCAGGGGATACTGATGGAACTTGGAAGGAGGACACTCTCTGCCTGATGACCACCAATTGAGAGCTCGGACCTGAAAACCGACTACTCGATGGAGATGAAGATAGCTCCCCACCTGGTCTCACGTTGATGAAGTAACCAAAAACCGACTACAACCAATCTCCAGTGCTTCGTCACAGCTAGCCTGCCGTCCAGTGGTTTAAGGTTCAGGTTGGACAAACCGACATCCCTGGAATGAATACCGTGCCTCTCCAGATGTCCGAACGCTAGTTGACTCAGCAACGCCTGTCTTCTGAAAAACCAATTCCATCCACCCGGCTGAAACAGATAAGCAAATGCCTTTTGTATATTTTTTTTCTTGCGTATTGATTAGGTCATGCTCCCCTCTTTATTTTGACACTAATCGTCTCGGATGCGAAATCCATCTTATACTGAAATGTGGAACCGTATATTTTTTATTTAATGTTATTCTTGACCATCCAAAATATTAATCCAGAATTTGTCCTTTTTATGTGGTTATTTGATTAACTTTTGGCATGATTTAAATGTTAAAAAAATAAAATTGTTTGTACACATTTGTCATGTTTCCTTGCAATCCCTGTTCATTAGTTTAAACACAGCACTGTCACACCTTGTAGTCAGTAAGAATCTGTTTTTGGGGTTATTGCTCACTTTACATTGTATTCAAATTAATAGTCAAGGGGAATACTACCAACCCAAAGGGTTTTAAAAGAATAATCACAATATCACTGTCCAAACTTCCACATGACGCCAACGTGAGGACAAACGACAGATTTAACGTGCACCAGTCCGTTAACGTGCTCAAGACAGTCTATGGTTGAACAAGTTTCGAATTCGCAACCCTCCTGTTCCTAATCCGTTACTTTTCTTAATGGGTTACCGCTGTTTTTCATGACGTGGTAGGTAGGTATTTTAATTAACGTCGCACTGGAGCAACACAACAGGCTATTAGTGACTGTCCAGGATCAAACCCGATGGGAAAGATCCGAGGACAACACCACGTAATTTTGAATCACGGTCAGATCACGATGTCAATACCTCAGCTGGAACCCCACTCTCCAAACTCCCACACCAAGCCAAAATGAGGACATTTGAGGCCATGACAGATTTAACGTGCACCAGCCCCCTTTGTAGACGACGGTGTTTGGTTGGATTTGAACTCGCAACCTTCCAGTTGCTAGTCCGTTACTCTTACAACCGGGCTAAGGTGACCTATGACGTGGTCTTTAAATTCTGCATTCAAAATTACATTAAAATCACATTGCAAAATCAAAACAACTTTTTTATTGTGAATCTGAGTAATTGATAAGAGTATATATTATACTAACTGAATTACCCTGCGTTGCTCGGGTTGAATTGTTTATAATTCATAGCAATGTACTCAATATTATTCCTATGGAGATTTCGAAATTTTTTACACCCCCTGCAGACCCATGACAAATCGAACGGGGTTAATATATAGCCCTTGTGTCCCGCAGAATTCTACAGGATGAATGTGCCAAATTTAGTGTGAATTGGTCTGACATTGATCGTATAAGTTATTCCTATGAGGATTTCGAATTGCCTTTAGCCCCTCTACCATATCGACGATAAAAAAAGACCACTTTGCATGAAAATAATCTTATATCATCATAAAAATATACATTCCAATAATAAAGCTACATTTTGAGAATGTACAGACGGGATCCATAAACGAAGTGATACTAAGCACCAACTACGATTGCAAGATTCTAATAAAAACTCCAAGGTCATCTTGAGAGGCAACTCCTGTAGATGTTAACTCTGACGTCATCTGCACAGCCAGACCGGGAGAGAGTGCTCCCTAGTAAGTGCTCTGTCCAGGATTATAGGACGTTACACCCCTCTGCACACCCATGACAAATAGAACGGGGGTTAATACGTAATTTACGTTACCCGCAGGGTTCCAAAGTATAAGTGCGCCAAATTTGGTGTGGATTGGTGAAACGGTGTAGATTTGTATAGAGGACAGACAGATGCCAACTCTGCTTTATATGTATAGATATAAGTTTTTCGTCTCTAGTAAGTACGGAAAAAGAGATGATATTTAATGGATTATCTATGGTTTTCTTACCAGAAAAAGTGGTGTTCGGATCTTTTTTCTTTCTGGATTCCATCTCAACAAGGTAGCTGTCAATGAAATCTCTTGGATTCTTTGGGTCAAGGTTCTTTTTATGTTTCGCTATTTCCTGCCTAAATTGTGGATAAACGGATAAATTGGCAATCTTCTCCTGAATTACATACTATAAACAAGCCAGAAAATGAAAATGCTAAAAAACGCGCAATGCCAGATATAAAATCTTCTATCAGTTAGAGGAAAGCAAATTCCTCTGCTTGACGTTCTTTAAATAATTCTTTTTTTATTAACCTTCCTAGTGATTTCAACGAGATATCTCGTCCATCAAGTTCTGACCAATTTTGCTTATGACGAGATATCTCGTTATCAAGATAATGCCGAATTTTTTATGGTGACGAGATGAAGATTTGGTCAATTGTTTTCTAATGGAGGTATCCAGAAGTCGAAAGGTATGTTTTTTGGTGCTATAAATGCTTTTTTTAAAAATTTGTCAGGATTTTTTGCTTTCTTCCTCTACTTTTCAAAGTAAATATAAAAAGAAAAATATTAAAATTTAAAAGAGAAAATGTTTCAGAATTCAGACAATTCAATGGCCTTTGAAATGGATCATCAATCAATTCCTGCTAGCAGCAAAAAAAAGTACAGCTCGTAAAAATAGCTCACAGAACGATCTGTTTATCAAGGAACGATATATGTAACTTAATACAGGGATTCAATAAACTACTTTATTGAAGAAAGGTTCTAACCCTTTGGGTGTCGTGTTGGATTTCTGGGTTGATTTTAATCCACAACACTCTTTATGACTAAATAATCCCCCACATCTCCTTAAAGAATAAGTTTTAACCTTTAGAATAATTCAATTAGTTCTTTTAATAGAATAGAATTCATTAGACAGATCCTATTGCTCCTTTAATTATAACAGAATCCTTTGGAAAGATTCTATTGCTCATTTCTTTAGAATAGAAAATCCTTTGGAAAGATTCTATTTCGAATCCTTTGGTGAGATTCTATTACTTATTTCAAGAATAAAATCCTTTGGTGAGATTTTATTGCTTACTTCAAGAATAAAATCCTTTGGAAAGATTCTATTTCGAATCCTTTGGTGAGATTCTATTGCTTACTTCAAGAATAAAATCCTTTGGTGAGATTCTATCAGTCCTTTCTTCAGAATAGAATCATTTGAAAAGATTCATTGGTCAAGAATGTCGAAACTTGTTAGAAGACTGCAGGTTGCATGTGAAATTATGCGCGTGTACCTTTCAGAGGTAAGAAATTCTTTGTAAATGTTACTTAATATCATAAAATGTATTTAAATTATTGAAATTCAGCAGATAAAAAGTAAATTAATTCATCGTAAACAACGTAAATATAAGCTTACTCGCAAATGGCATTTATACTGTCGTAACCTTTCTTGGCCACATCCAAATTCGTAAGTTTTCTAAA
Organism: Meta bourneti; assembly: GCA_933210815.1. NCBI lineage: Eukaryota > Metazoa > Arthropoda > Arachnida > Araneae > Tetragnathidae > Meta > Meta bourneti. The sequence continues at coordinate 90,441,478 of OW119929.1, forward strand.
AATCGAATGTGACATAAGCCAGGGGAAGAAGGCGTGGAAGGTCGTCTGGGACATATTTTCAATAACGAGTGACAAATTTTTATCCAAAAGCTTTCTTACTGGGTCACTGAAATCAAACCTCTTTCCGAAGACCAAAGCGCAGATGTTGTTGGACATACTTGGTGACAAGGGTTCCTTTAGATTCAAGGGCTGTCCTTTGAAATCCTTCAAAACGTCTAACACGCAATTGATTTCATTCTGAAAATAACCACAGCATGAGTTCTCTGTTTGTTTTAACCACCTTGTGGTTGTCTCGACGAAGCATCACGTCATTGGCAAAACTGACAAGATCGCGTCATTTACAAAACTGGTCATATTTTGGTGAACGAGATATCTCGTCTAAACCACTTGGAGGATTAATGGTAGCGCTCAAAAACTCTCAAGAACCAGACGGGGATTCATGTTATACATTCATAGTCAAAGGGAATCTATTGGTATCCCACATTTTCCAAATTTTTAATGGACTGTCGTAGCCCAGTTAGAAGAGTAACGGATTTAGCAATCAAATGGTTGCAAGTTTAAATCTTGGTCAAACCAAAGACCGGCGTGTACAGGGATTCATGGGTCTCAAATGTGTTCACGTTGGTGCGGTGTGGAAGTTTGGAAAATGGGGTGACAGCTCAGGTTTTGACCTCGTCATCTGACCGCGATTCAAATTTACGTGATGTCGTTCTCGATCTTTCCATTGGGGATTGATCCCGGATCGATGCCAATAGCCCGTTGTACTGCTCCAATGCTACGTTAATTAACTACCTAACCATTGGTATTCCAAATATTTATTTGAGAAATGTGTGATATTCATTCTGGGGGTATTTCAATTAACGTCACACTGGAGCAACACGATATTCATTCTGGATTCTTGAATTCATTTTTTATAGAAATGGGTAGAAAAAGTAAAAGTTACAACTACAAAACAATTTTTGAAAGTATACTGCAGTCTAACGAATAACAAATCGAGCTTTTTTAAAACAGAAATGATGACAAGAAAAAATAAACAGAACGAAAATGTGAAAAAAATGGTGTAATGCAACAGGCTGCAATTCATTTCATAGATTTAGAGTCGATTTCACTTTAAGAGCAACTTTAATTTTTAAAAACGAAAGACTATTACAAACATGTATTCACTTTTCCGCTATTGTCTTCATACTGCCCAAAGATTTAACTTGGAGGTTCTAAGGGGGTGATTAGTAAAGTAACGAAAGGTAGGTATTTAGTTAATTTCGCACTGGAGTTACACAACAGGCTATTGGTGACGGTTCTGGGATCAAACCCGAAGGGAATGATCCAAGGACAACGCTTCCTAATTTTGAAATATGGTCAGATGACGAGGTCACACTTGAGCTGGCATCTCACTCTCCAAACTTCCACACCACGCCAACGTGAGGACATTGGAGGCCACGATAGATTTAACGTGGACCAGTCTCCTTTGTACCCGACGGTCTTTGATTGGATTCGAACGCTCTTCCCAATAGGGCGACCGATTGTGGCCCATGTGAGAAAGAGGGAAATATTCAACTTAAGATTCTGAAAAGCGGCCCTTTTGACTACTCAAACTTGCCCTAACACGGAAGACGGAAGTAAATTATTATGATGTTGGTGTCAATTTTATTTATTTCGTCAGCTACTCGTCCTCGCCCTAACACGGAAGACGTAAGTAAATTATTATGATGTTGGTGTCAATTTTATTTATTTCGTCAGCTACTCGTCCTCGCCCTAACACGGAAGACGCAAGTAAATTATGATATTGGTGTCAATTTTATTTATTTCGTCAGCTACTCTGCCTCGCTCTAACATGGAAGACGCAAGTAAATTATTATAGTATTTGTGTCAATTTTATTTATTTCGTCAGCTACTCATCCTCGCCCTAACACGGAAGACGTAAGTAAATTATTATGATATTCGTGTCAATTTTATATATTTCGTAAGCTACTCGTCCTCGCCCTAAGACGGAAGACGTAGGTAAATTATTATGATATTGGTGTCAAATTTATTTATTTCGTCAGCTACTCGTCCTCGCCCTAACACAGAAGACCTAAGTAAATTATTATGATATTGGTGTCAATTTTATTTATTTCGTCAGCTACTCTGCCTCGCTCTAACATGGAAGACGCAAGTAAATTATTATAGTATTTGTGTCAATTTTATTTATTTCGTCAGCTACTCATAATCGCCCTAACACGGAAGACGCAAGTAAATTATTATGATATTGGTGTCAATATTATTTATTTCGTCAGCTACTCGTCCTCGCCCTAACACGGAAGACACAAGTAAATTATTATGATATTGGTGTCAATTTTATTTAATTCGTCAGCTACACGTCCTCGCCCTAACACAGAAGATGCAAGTAAATTATTATAGTATTTGTGTCAATTTTATTTATTTCGTCAGCTACTCGTCCTCGCCCTAACACGGAAGACGCAAGTAAATTATTATAGTATTTGTGTCAATTTTATTTATTTCGTCAGCTACTCGTCCTCGCCCTAACACGGAAGACGCAAGTAAATTATTATAGTATTTGTGTCAATTTTATTTATTTCGTCAGCTACTCGTCCTCGCCCTAGCACGGAAGACGCAAGTAAATTATTATAGTATTGGTTTCAATTTTTTTTATTTCGTCAGCTACTCATCCTTGCCCTAACACGGAAGACGTAAGTAAATTATTATAGTATTGGTTTCAATTTTATTTATTTCGTCAGCTACTCATCGTTGCCCTAACACGGAAGACGCAAGTAAATTATTATAGTATTGGTTTCAATTTTATTTATTTCGTCATCTACTCATCCTTGCACTAACATGGAAGACGTAAGTAAATTATTATAGTATTGGTGTCAATTTTATTTATTTCGTCATCTACTCATCCTTGCACTAACACGGAAGACGTAAGTAAAATATTATTGTATTGGTGTCAATTTTATTTATTTTGTCAGCTACTCATCCTTGCCCTAACGCGGAAGACGTAAGTAAATTATTATAATATTGGTGTCAATTTTATTTCGTCAGCTAGTCATCCCTGCCCTAACGCGAAAGACTTAAGTAAATTATTATAGTATTGGTGTCAATTTTATTTATTTTGTCAGCTACTTATCCTTGCCCTAACGCGGAAGTCGTAAGTAAATTATTATAGTAATGGTGTCAATTTTATTTATTTCGTCAGCTACTCATCGTTGCCCTAACAAGGAAGACGCAAGTAAATTATTATAGTATTGGTTTCAATTTTATTTATTTCGTCATCTACTCATCCTTGCACTAACATGGAAGACGTAAGTAAATTATTATGATATTGGTGTCAAATTTATTTATTTCGTCAGCTACTCGTCCTCGCCCTAACACAGAAGACCTAAGTAAATTATTATGATATTGGTGTCAATTTTATTTATTTCGTCAGCTACTCTGCCTCGCTCTAACATGGAAGACGCAAGTAAATTATTATAGTATTTGTGTCAATATTATTTATTTCGTCAGCTACTCGTCCTCGCCCTAACACGGAAGACACAAGTAAATTATTATGATATTGGTGTCAATTTAATTTATTTCGTCAGCTACACGTCCTCGCCCTAACACAGAAGATGCAAGTAAATTATTATAGTATTTGTGTCAATTTTATTTATTTCGTCAGCTACTCGTCCTCGCCCTAACACGGAAGACGCAAGTAAATTATTATAGTATTGGTGTCAATTTTATTTATTTTGTCAGCTACTTATCCTTGCCCTAACGCGGAAGTCGTAAGTAAATTATTATAGTAATGGTGTCAATTTTATTTATTTCGTCAGCTACTCATCGTTGCCCTAACAAGGAAGACGCAAGTAAATTATTATAGTATTGGTTTCAATTTTATTTATTTCGTCATCTACTCATCCTTGCACTAACATGGAAGACGTAAGTAAATTATTATGGTATTGGTGTCAAATTTATTTATTTCGTCAGCTACTCGTCCTCGCCCTAACACAGAAGACCTAAGTAAATTATTATGATATTGGTGTCAATTTTATTTATTTCGTCAGCTACTCATCCTCGCCCTAACACGGAAGACGCAAGTAAATTATTATGATATTGGTGTCAATATTATTTATTTCGTCAGCTACTCGTCCTCGCCCTAACACGGAAGACACAAGTAAATTATTATGATATTGGTGTCAATTTAATTTATTTCGTCAGCTACACGTCCTCGCCCTAACACAGAAGATGCAAGTAAATTATTATAGTATTTGTGTCAATTTTATTTATTTCGTCAGCTACTCGTCCTCGCCCTAACACGGAAGACGCAAGTAAATTATTATAGTATTTGTGTCAATTTTATTTATTTCGTCAGCTACTCGTCCTCGCCCTAACACGGAAGACGCAAGTAAATTATTATAGTATTTGTGTCAATTTTATTTATTTCGTCAGCTACTCGTCCTCGCCCTAGCACGGAAGACGCAAGTAAATTATTATAGTATTGGTTTCAATTTTTTTTATTTCGTCAGCTACTCATCCTTGCCCTAACACGGAAGACGTAAGTAAATTATTATAGTATTGGTTTCAATTTTATTTATTTCGTCAGCTACTCATCGTTGCCCTAACACGGAAGACGCAATTAAATTATTATAGTATTGGTTTCAATTTTATTTATTTCGTCATCTACTCATCCTTGCACTAACATGGAAGACGTAAGTAAATTATTATAGTATTGGTGTCAATTTTATTTATTTCGTCATCTACTCATCCTTGCACTAACACGGAAGACGTAAGTAAAATATTATTGTATTGGTGTCAATTTTATTTATTTTGTCAGCTACTCATCCTTGCCCTAACGCGGAAGACGTAATTAAATTATTATAATATTGGTGTCAATTTTATTTCGTCAGCTAGTCATCCCTGCCCTAACGCGAAAGACTTAAGTAAATTATTATAGTATTGGTGTCAATTTTATTTATTTTGTCAGCTACTTATCCTTGCCCTAACGCGGAAGTCGTAAGTAAATTATTATAGTAATGGTGTCAATTTTATTTATTTCGTCAGCTACTCATCGTTGCCCTAACACGGAAGACGCAAGTAAATTATTATAGTATTGGTTTCAATTTTATTTATTTCGTCAGCTACTCATCCTTGCCATAACACGGAAGACGTAAATAAATTATAGTAATGTGACAATTTTATTTATTTCGTCAGCTACTCATCCTTGACCTAACACGGAAGACGCAAGTAAATTATTATAGTATTTGTGTCGATTTTATTTATTTCCTCAGCTACTCATCCTCGCCCTAACACGGAAGACGTAAGTAAATTATTATGATATTGGTGCCAATTTTATTTATTTCGTCAACTACTCGTCCTCGCCCTAAGACGGAAGACGGAAGTAAATTATTATAGTATTTGTGTGAATTTTATATTTTTCGTCAGCTACTCGTCCTCGCCCTAACACGAAAGACCTAAGTAAATTATTATGATATTGGTGTCAATTTTATTTATTTCGTCAGCTACTCATCCTCGCCCTAACACGGAAGACGCAAGTAAATTATTATAGTATTTGTGTCAATTTTATTTATTTCGTCAGCTACTCATCCTCGCCCTAACATGGAAGACGTAAGTAAATTATTATGATATTGGTGTCAAATTTATTTATTTCGTCAGCTACTCGTCCTCGCCGTAACACGGAAGACCTAAGTAAATTACACTGCTGGCCACCCAAATTGCAACACCAAGAAAGACAAGAGATATCACAACAAAATTTATTTTGTAGATAACATGTTGACCAAGTATCAAATGATTAAATTTATAGACTTCTGTGAAGTGTGGTTCCTGCCAAAATCAGTAGCCAGAGTAGCCGCCATTGTTGGAGATCACCGCTGCCACACGCCTCGGCATTGATTCAAAGAGACTTTGGATGTGTTCTTGGGGTACAGCAGACCAAGCAGCTTCCACACGTTGCCAAAGTTGATCTGGTGTGGCAGCTGGGGATGTATTCTGGGTCAATCGTTGAGCAACCATGGACCACATGTTTTCTATCGGCGAAAGATCCGGAGAGCGAGCTGGCCAGGGAAGCAATTCAATCTGGCGATTGACGAAGAACCCTTGGACAATGCGTGCCACGTGTGGTCGCGCATTATCCTTTTGAAATATGGCTGTGGGCAAGCCCTGAAGGTAAGGAAGGACAACTGGCTCCAACACCTCGGAGATGTAGCGCTGGCTGTTTAAAGTACCGGCAATGCGTACTAGAGGAGTGCGAGAGTGATATCCAATACCGCCCCATACCATAATACCCGGTGCAGGACCAGTGTGGCGGTGCATAACGCAGCTGTTCAGCATCCTCTCTCCACGGTGTCTCCAGACTCGAATCCGACCATCGTGGTGTTGCAGACAGAAGCGTGACTCGTCAGTAAAGACAATTTCATTCCATTCTGCCGTCCACATCCTTCTTTCATCGCACCATTGGCGGCGGAAACGTCTGTGGTTCTGCGTCAAGGGTAGACGAAGCAATGGACGTCTTGCGGACAGACCACTCTGCTGTAAACGGCGTCGAATGGTACGCGCAGACACTGGATGATGCGGTACAGACTGAATGTGCTGTGCTATGGTTCGTGATGTGGCTGAGCGATCCGTCACTGCCATACGCACAATATGCCTGTCATCACGTGAAGTGGTGCACTGAGGTGGATGCGATCGAACACGTCGGTCCGTCGTACCCTCCTGCATCCAACGATCACATATCCGCATTACAGTTGTTTGGTTTCGTCCAACACGACTACCGATTTCCCTGAAAGATAATCCACAATCTCGGTAGGCCACTATCCTTTCTCTGTCGAACTCGGATACTTGATCAAAAGATGATCGCTGTTTTCTACGAGGCATAATTGATCGTTTTTTTGAAAAAACCACAAGAAAAACACAATTGCCGTACTTGAAATCGTCGAAATCTCCAAGCCTTAAATAGCGCTTTGAAGTGGCGCCACAGGCGCGCGTGATGTGCGTCTGCGCTGAAATTCTAATCATTTGCATATCTCACCTCCACTAACGCATGTTATAAATTTCATATTATTTGCATGCTTCCTTCAGGGTGTTGCATTTACGGTGGCCAGCAGTGTATTATGATATTGGTGTCAATTTTATTTATTTCGTCAGCTACTCTGCCTCGCTCTAACACGGAAGACGCAAGTAAATTATTATAGTATTTGTGTCAATTTTATTTATTTCGTCAGCTACTCATCCTCGCCCTAACACGGAAGACGCAAGTAAATTATTATGATTTTGGTGTCAATTTTATTTATTTCGTCAGCTACTCGTCCTCGCCCTAACACGAAAGACGTAATTAAATTATTATGATATTGGTGTCAATTTTATTTATTTCGTCAGCTACTCTGCCTCGCTCTAACACGGAAGACACAAGTAAATTATTATAATATTGGTGTCAATTTTATTTATTTCGTCAGCTACTCATCCCTGCCCTAACGCGGGAGACGTAAGTAAAATATTATTGTATCGGTGTCAATTTTATTTATTTTTTCAGCAACTCATCCTTGCCCTAACGCGGGAGACGTAAGTAAAATATTTTTGTATTGGTGTCAATTTTATTTATTTCGTCAGCTACTTATCCTTGCCCTAACGCGGAACACGAATGTAAATTATTATAGTATTTGTGTCAATTTTATTTATTTCGTCAGCTACTCATCCTTGCCCGAACGCGGAAGACGTAAGTAAATTATTATAGTATTGGTGTCAATTTTATTTATTTCGTCAGCTACTTATCCTTGCCCTAACGCGGAAGACGTATGTAAATTATTATATTATTGGTGTCAATTTTTTTTATTTCGTCAGCTACTCATCGTTGCCCTAACACGGAAGACGCAAGTAAATTATTATAGTATTGGTTTCAATTTTATTTATTTCGTCAGCTACACATCCTTGCGCTAACACGGAAGACGTAAGTAAATTATAGTAATGGTGTCAATTTTATTTATTTCGTCAGCTAGTCATCCTCGCCCTAACGCGAAAGACGTAAGTAAATTATTATAATTTTGGTGTCAATTTTATTTATTTCGTCATCTACTCATCCTTGCACTAACATGGAAGACGTAAGTAAATTATTATGATATTGGTGTCAAATTTATTTATTTCGTCAGCTACTCGTCCTCGCCCTAACACAGAAGACCTAAGTAAATTATTATGATATTGGTGTCAATTTTATTTATTTCGTCAGCTACTCTGCCTCGCTCTAACATGGAAGACGCAAGTAAATTATTATAGTATTTGTGTCAATTTTATTTATTTCGTCAGCTACTCATCCTCGCCCTAACACGGAAGACGCAAGTAAATTATTATGATATTGGTGTCAATATTATTTATTTCGTCAGCTACTCGTCCTCGCCCTAACACGGAAGACACAAGTAAATTATTATGATATTGGTGTCAATTTAATTTATTTCGTCAGCTACACGTCCTCGCCCTAACACAGAAGATGCAAGTAAATTATTATAGTATTTGTGTCAATTTTATTTATTTCGTCAGCTACTCATCCTCGCCCTAACACGGAAGACGCAAGTAAATTATTATGATTTTGGTGTCAATTTTATTTATTTCGTCAGCTACTCGTCCTCGCCCTAACACGAAAGACGTAATTAAATTATTATGATATTGGTGTCAATTTTATTTATTTCGTCAGCTACTCTGCCTCGCTCTAACACGGAAGACACAAGTAAATTATTATAATATTGGTGTCAATTTTATTTATTTCGTCAGCTACTCATCCCTGCCCTAACGCGGGAGACGTAAGTAAAATATTATTGTATCGGTGTCAATTTTATTTATTTTTTCAGCAACTCATCCTTGCCCTAACGCGGGAGACGTAAGTAAAATATTTTTGTATTGGTGTCAATTTTATTTATTTCGTCAGCTACTTATCCTTGCCCTAACGCGGAACACGAATGTAAATTATTATAGTATTTGTGTCAATTTTATTTATTTCGTCAGCTACTCATCCTTGCCCGAACGCGGAAGACGTAAGTAAATTATTATAGTATTGGTGTCAATTTTATTTATTTCGTCAGCTACTTATCCTTGCCCTAACGCGGAAGACGTATGTAAATTATTATATTATTGGTGTCAATTTTTTTTATTTCGTCAGCTACTCATCGTTGCCCTAACACGGAAGACGCAAGTAAATTATTATAGTATTGGTTTCAATTTTATTTATTTCGTCAGCTACACATCCTTGCGCTAACACGGAAGACGTAAGTAAATTATAGTAATGGTGTCAATTTTATTTATTTCGTCAGCTAGTCATCCTCGCCCTAACGCGAAAGACGTAAGTAAATTATTATAATTTTGGTGTCAATTTTATTTATTTCGTCATCTACTCATCCTTGCACTAACATGGAAGACGTAAGTAAATTATTATGATATTGGTGTCAAATTTATTTATTTCGTCAGCTACTCGTCCTCGCCCTAACACAGAAGACCTAAGTAAATTATTATGATATTGGTGTCAATTTTATTTATTTCGTCAGCTACTCTGCCTCGCTCTAACATGGAAGACGCAAGTAAATTATTATAGTATTTGTGTCAATTTTATTTATTTCGTCAGCTACTCATCCTCGCCCTAACACGGAAGACGCAAGTAAATTATTATGATATTGGTGTCAATATTATTTATTTCGTCAGCTACTCGTCCTCGCCCTAACACGGAAGACACAAGTAAATTATTATGATATTGGTGTCAATTTAATATATTTCGTCAGCTACACGTCCTCGCCCTAACACAGAAGATGCAAGTAAATTATTATAGTATTTGTGTCAATTTTATTTATTTCGTCAGCTACTCGTCCTCGCCCTAACACGGAAGACGCAAGTAAATTATTATAGTATTTGTGTCAATTTTATTTATTTCGTCAGCTACTCGTCCTCGCCCTAACACGGAAGACGCAAGTAAATTATTATAGTATTTGTGTCAATTTTATTTATTTCGTCAGCTACTCGTCCTCGCCCTAGCACGGAAGACGCAAGTAAATTATTATAGTATTGGTTTGAATTTTTTTTATTTCGTCAGCTACTCATCCTTGCCCTAACACGGAAGACGTAAGTAAATTATTATAGTATTGGTTTCAATTTTATTTATTTCGTCAGCTACTCATCGTTGCCCTAACACGGAAGACGCAAGTAAATTATTATAGTATTGGTTTCAATTTTATTTATTTCGTCATCTACTCATCCTTGCACTAACATGGAAGACGTAAGTAAATTATTATAGTATTGGTGTCAATTTTATTTATTTCGTCATCTACTCATCCTTGCACTAACACGGAAGACGTAAGTAAAATATTATTGTATTGGTGTCAATTTTATTTATTTTGTCAGCTACTCATCCTTGCCCTAACGCGGAAGACGTAATTAAATTATTATAATATTGGTGTCAATTTTATTTCGTCAGCTAGTCATCCCTGCCCTAACGCGGAAGACTTAAGTAAATTATTATAGTATTGGTGTCAATTTTATTTATTTTGTCAGCTACTTATCCTTGCCCTAACGCGGAAGTCGTAAGTAAATTATTATAGTAATGGTGTCAATTTTATTTATTTCGTCAGCTACTCATCGTTGCCCTAACACGGAAGACGCAAGTAAATTATTATAGTATTGGTTTCAATTTTATTTATTTCGTCAGCTACTCATCGTTGCCCTAACACGGAAGACGCAAGTAAATTATTATAGTATTGGTTTCAATTTTATTTATTTCGTCATCTACTCATCCTTGCACTAACATGGAAGACGTAAGTAAATTATTATAGTATTGGTGTCAATTTTATTTATTTCGTCATCTACTCATCCTTGCACTAACACGGAAGACGTAAGTAAAATATTATTGTATTGGTGTCAATTTTATTTATTTTGTCAGCTACTCATCCTTGCCCTAACGCGGAAGACGTAATTAAATTATTATAATATTGGTGTCAATTTTATTTCGTCAGCTAGTCATCCCTGCCCTAACGCGGAAGACTTAAGTAAATTATTATAGTATTGGTGTCAATTTTATTTATTTTGTCAGCTACTTATCCTTGCCCTAACGCGGAAGTCGTAAGTAAATTATTATAGTAATGGTGTCAATTTTATTTATTTCGTCAGCTACTCATCGTTGCCCTAACACGGAAGACGCAAGTAAATTATTATAGTATTGGTTTCAATTTTATTTATTTCGTCAGCTACTCATCCTTGCCATAACACGGAAGACGTAAATAAATTATAGTAATGTGACAATTTTATTTATTTCGTCAGCTACTCATCCTTGACCTAACACGGAAGACGCAAGTAAATTATTATAGTATTTGTGTCGATTTTATTTATTTCGTCAGCTACTCATCCTCGCCCTAACACGGAAGACGTAAGTAAATTATTATGATATTGGAGCCAATTTTATTTATTTCGTCAACTACTCGTCCTCGCCCTAAGACGGAAGACGGAAGTAAATTATTATAGTATTTGTGTGAATTTTATATTTTTCGTCAGCTACTCGTCCTCGCCCTAAGACGGAAGACGTAGGGAAATTATTATGATATTGGTGTCAAATTTATTTATTTCGTCAGCTACTCGTCCTCGCCCTAACACGAAAGACCTAAGTAAATTATTATGATATTGGTGTCAATTTTATTTATTTCGTCAGCTACTCATCCTCGCCCTAACACGGAAGACGCAAGTAAATTATTATAGTATTTGTGTCAATTTTATTTATTTCGTCAGCTACTCATCCTCGCCCTAACATGGAAGACGTAAGTAAATTATTATGATATTGGTGTCAAATTTATTTATTTCGTCAGCTACTCGTCCTCGCCGTAACACGGAAGGCCTAAGTAAATTACACTGCTGGCCACCCAAATTGCAACACCAAGAAAGACAAGAGATATCACAACAAAATTTATTTTGTAGATAACATGTTGACCAAGTATCAAATGATTAAATTTATAGACTTCTGTGAAGTGTGGTTCCTGCCAAAATCAGTAGCCAGAGTAGCCGCCATTGTTGGAGATCACCGCTGCCACACGCCTCGGCATTGATTCAAAGAGACTTTGGATGTGTTCTTGGGGTACAGCAGACCAAGCAGCTTCCACACGTTGCCAAAGTTGATCTGGTGTGGCAGCTGGGGATGTATTCTGGGTCAATCGTTGTGCAACCATGGGCCACATGTTTTCTATCGGCGAAAGATCCGGAGAGCGAGCTGGCCAGGGAAGCAATTCAATCTGGCGATTGACGAAGAACCCTTGGACAATGCGTGCCACGTGTGGTCGCGCATTATCCTTTTGAAATATGGCTGTGGGCAAGCCCTGAAGGTAAGGAAGGACAACTGGCTCCAACACCTCGGAGATGTAGCGCTGGCTGTTTAAAGTACCGGCAATGCGTACTAGAGGAGTGCGAGAGTGATATCCAATACCGCCCCATACCATAATACCCGGTGCAGGACCAGTGTGGCGGTGCATAACGCAGCTGTTCAGCATCCTCTCTCCACGGTGTCTCCAGACTCGAATCCGACCATCGTGGTGTTGCAGACAGAAGCGTGACTCGTCAGTAAAGACAATTTCATTCCATTCTGCCGTCCACATCCTTCTTTCATCGCACCATTGGCGGCGGAAACGTCTGTGGTTCTGCGTCAAGGGTAGACGAAGCAATGGACGTCTTGCGGACAGACCACTCTGCTGTAAACGGCGTCGAATGGTACGCGCAGACACTGGATGATGCGGTACAGACTGAATGTGCTGTGCTATGGTTCGTGATGTGGCTGAGCGATCCGTCACTGCCATACGCACAATATGCCTGTCATCACGTGAAGTGGTGCACTGAGGTGGATGCGATCGAACACGTCGGTCCGTCGTACCCTCCTGCATCCAACGATCACATATCCGCATTACAGTTGTTTGGTTTCGTCCAACACGACTACCGATTTCCCTGAAAGATAATCCACAATCTCGGTAGGCCACTATCCTTTCTCTGTCGAACTCGGATACTTGATCAAAAGATGATCGCTGTTTTCTACGAGGCATAATTGATCGTTTTTTTGAAAAAACCACAAGAAAAACACAATTGCCGTACTTGAAATCGTCGAAATCTCCAAGCCTTAAATAGCGCTTTGAAGTGGCGCCACAGGCGCGCGTGATGTGCGTCTGCGCTGAAATTCTAATCATTTGCATATCTCACCTCCACTAACGCATGTTATAAATTTCATATTATTTGCATGCTTCCTTCAGGGTGTTGCATTTACGGTGGCCAGCAGTGTATTATGATATTGGTGTCAATTTTATTTATTTCGTCAGCTACTCTGCCTCGCTCTAACACGGAAGACGCAAGTAAATTATTATAGTATTTGTGTCAATTTTATTTATTTCGTCAGCTACTCATCCTCGCCCTAACACGGAAGACGTAATTAAATTATTATGATATTGGTGTCAATTTTATTTATTTCGTCAGCTACTCTGCCTCGCTCTAACACGGAAGACGCAAGTAAATTATTATAATATTGGTGTCAATTTTATTTATTTCGTCAGCTACTCATCCTTGCCCTAACGCGGAAGAAGTAAGTAAAATATTTTTGTATTGGTGTCAATTTTATTTATTTCGTCAGCTACTTATCCTTGCCCTAACGCGGAACACGAATGTAAATTATTATAGTATTTGTGTCAATTTTATTTATTTCGTCAGCTACTCATCCTTGCCCGAACGCGGAAGACGTAAGTAAATTATTATAGTATTGGTGTCAATTTTATTTATTTCGTCAGCTACTTATCCTTGCCCTAACGAGGAAGACGTATGTAAATTATTATATTATTGGTGTCAATTTTTTTTATTTCGTCAGCTACTCATCGTTGCCCTAACACGGAAGACGCAAGTAAATTATTATAGTATTGGTTTCAATTTTATTTATTTCGTCAGCTACACATCCTTGCGCTAACACGGAAGACGTAAGTAAATTATAGTAATGGTGTCAATTTTATTTATTTCGTCAGCTAGTCATCCTCGCCCTAACGCGAAAGACGTAAGTAAATTATTATAATTTTGGTGTCAATTTTATTTATTTCGTCAGGTACTCATTCTCGCCTTGAAACGGAAGATGTAAGTAAAATATTATAGTATTGGTGTCAATTTTATTTATTTCGTCAGGTACTCATCCTTGCCCTAACGCGGGAGACGTATGTAAAATATTATTGAATTGGTGTCAATTTTATTTATTTCTTCAGTTACTCATCCTTGCCCTAACTTGGAAGACATATGTAAATTATTATAGTATTGGTGTCAATTTATTTATTTCGTCAGCTACTCATCCTTGCCCTAACGCGGAAGACGTAAGTAAATTATTATAGTATTGGTGTCAATTTTATTTATTTCGTCACCTACTTATCCTTGCCCTAACGCGGAAGACGAAAGTAAATTATTATAGTATTGGTGTCAATTTTATTTATTTCGTCAGCTACTCATCCTTGCCCTAACGCGGAAGACGTAAGTAAATTATTAGAGTATTGGTGTCAATTTTATTTATTTCGTCAGCTACTCATCCTTGCCCTAACGCGGAAGATGTAAGTAAATTATTATAATATTTGTGTCAATTTTATTTATTTTGTCAGCTACTCAACCTTGCCCTAACACGGAAGACGTAATTAAATTATTATAGTATTGGTGTCAATTTTATTTATTTCGTCAGCTACTTATCCTTGCCCTAACGCGAAAGACATAAGTAAATTATTATATTATTGGTGTGAATTTTATCTATTTTCTCATCTACTCATCCTACCCTAACACGGAAGACGTAAGTAAATTATTATAGTATTGGTGTCAATTTTATCTATTTTGTCAGCTACTCATCCTTGCGCTAATACGGAAGACGTAAGTAAATTATTATAGAATTGGTGTCAATTTTATTTATTTTGTCAGCTACTCATCCTTGCCTTAACACGGAAGACGTAAGTAAATTATTATAGTATTTGTGCGAATTTTATCTATTTTGTCAGCTACGTATCCTTGCCCTAACACGGAAGACGTAAGTAAATTATTATAGTATTTGTGTCAATTTTATTAATTTTGTCAGCTACTCAACCTTGCCCTAACACGGAAGACGTAAGTAAATTATTATAGTATTTGTATCAATTTTATTTTATTTGTCAGCTACTCAACCTTGCCCTAACACGGAAGACGTAAGTAAATTATTATAGAATTGGTGTCAATTTTATTTATTTCGTCAGCTACTCATCCTTGCCCTAACTCGGAAGACGTAAGTAAATTATTATGGTATTGGTGTGAATTTTATTTATTTCGTCAGCTGCTTATACTTGCCCTAACGCGGAAGACGTAAGTAAATTATTAGAGTATTGGTGTCAATTTTATTTATTTCGTCAGCTACTCATCCTCGCCCTAACGCGGAAGATGTAAGTAAAATATTATAGTATTGGTGTCAATTTTATTTATTTCGTCAGCTACTCATCCCTGCCCTAACGCGGAAGACGTAAGTAAATTATTATAGTATTGGTGTCAATTTTATTTATTTCGTCAGCTACTCAACCTCGCCTTAAAACGGAAGTTGTAAGTAAAATATTACAGTATTGGTGTCAATTTTATTTATTTCGTCAGGTACTCATCCTTGCACTAACACGGAAGACGTAAATAAAATATTATTGTATTGGTGTCAATTTTATTAATTTTTTCAGCTACTCATCCTTGCCCTAACCCTGGAGACGTAAGTAAAATATTATTGTATTGGTGTCAATTTTATTTATTTCTTCAGCTACTCATCCTTGCCCTAACGCGGAAGACGTAAGTAAAATATTATATTATTTGTGTCAATTTTATTTATTTCGTCACCTACTTATCCTTGCCTTTTCACGGAAGACGTAAGTAAATTATTATATTATTGGTGTCAATTTTATTTATTTCGACAGCTACTCATCCCTGCCCTAACGCGGAAGACGTAAGTAAATTATTATAGTATTGTTGTCAATTTTATTTATTTCGTCACCTACTTATCCTTGCCCTAACGCGGAAGACGTAAGTAAATTATTACATTATTGGTGTCAATTTTATTTATTTCGACAGCTACTCATCCTTGCATTTTCACGGAAGACGTAAGTAAATTATTATAGTATTTGTGTGAATTTTATCTATTTTGTCAGCTACGTATCCTTGCCCTAACACGAAAGATGTAAGTAAATTATTATAGTATTGGTGTGAATTTTACCTATTTTTTTCAGATACTCATACTTGCCCTAACACGAAAGACGTAAGTAAATTATTATAGAATTGGTGTCAATTTTATCTATTTTGTCATCTACTCATCCTTGCCCTAACACGGAAAACGTAAGAAAAGTATTATAGTATTGGTGTCAATTTTATTTATTTCGTCAGCTACTCATCCTTACCCTAACGCGGAAGACGTAAGTAAATTATTAGAGTATTGGTGTCAATTTTATTTATTTTTTCAGCTACTCATCCTTGCCCTAACGCGGAAGACGTAAGTAAATTATTATAATATTGGTGTCAATTTTATTTATTTCGTCAGCTACTCATCCCTGCCCTAACGCGGAACACGTAAGTAAATTATTATAATATTGGTGTCAATTGTATTTATTTCGTCAGGTACTCATTCTCGCCTTAAAACGGAAGATGTAAGTAAAATATTACAGTATTGGTGTCAATTTTATTTATTTCGTCAGGTACTCATCCTTGCACTAACACGGAAGACGTAGATAAAATATTATTGTATTGGTGTCAATTTTATTAATTTTTTCAGCTACTCATCCTTGCCCTAACGCTGGAGACGTAAGTAAAATATTATTGTATTGGTGTCAATTTTATTTATTTCTTCAGCTACTCATCCTTGCCCTAACGCGGAAGACGTAAGTAAAATATTATAGTATTGGTGTCAATTTTTTTTATTTCGTCAGCTACTCATCCTTGCCCTAACGAGGAAGACGTAAGTAATTTATTATATTATTGGTGTCAATTTTATTTATTTCGACAGCTACTCATCCCTGCCCTAACGCGGAAGACGTAAGTAAATTATTATAGTATTGGTGTCAATTTTATTTATTTCGTCAGCTACTCATCCTTGCATTTTCACGGAAGACGTAAGTAAATTATTATAGTATTTGTGTGAATTTTATCTATTTTGTCAGCTACGTATCCTTGCCCTAACACGGAAGACGTAAGTAAATTATTATAGTATTTGTGTCAATTTTATTTATTTTGTCAGCTACTCAACCTTGGCATAACACGGAAGACGTAAGTAAATTATTATAGTATTCGTGTGAATTTTATCTATTTTGTCAGCTACTTATCCTTGCCCTAACACGGAAGACGTACGTAAATTATTATAGTATTTGTGTCAATTTTATTTTATTTGTCAGCTACTCAACCTTGCCCTAACACGGAAGACGTAAGTAAATTACTATAGAATTGGTGTCAGTTTTATTTATTTCATCAGCTACTCATCCTTGCCCTAACTCGGAAGACGTAAGTAAATTATTATAGTATTGGTGTCAATTTTATTTATTTCTTCAGCTGCTTATCCTTGCCCTAACGCGGAAGACGTAAGTAAATTATTAGAGTATTGGTGTCAATTTTATTTATTTCGTCAGCTACTCATCCTCGCCCTAACGCGGAAGATGTAAGTAAAATATTATAGTATTGGTGTCAATTTTATTTATTTCGTCAGCTACTCATCTCTGCCCTAACGCGGAAGATGTAAGTAAAATATTATATTATTGGTGTCAATTTTTTTTATTTCGTCAGGTACTCATCCTTGCACTAACACGGAAGACGTAAGTAAAATATTATTGTATTGGTGTCAATTTTATTTATTTTTTCAGCTACTCATCCTTGCCCTACCGCGGAAGACGTATGTAAATTATTATAGTATTGGTGTCAATTTTATTTCTTTCGTCAGCTACTCATCCTTGCCCTAACGCGGAAGACGTAAGTAAATTATTATAATATTGGTGTCAATTGTATTTATTTCGTCAGGTACTCATTCTCGCATTAAAACGGAAGATGTAAGTAAAATATTACAGTATTGGTGTCAATTTTATTTATTTCGACAGCTACTCATCCTTGCATTTTCACGGAAGACGTAAGTAAATTATTATAGTATTTGTGTGAATTTTATCTATTTTGTCAGCTACGTATCCTTGCCCTAACACGAAAGATGTAAGTAAATTATTATAGTATTGGTGTGAATTTTACCTATTTTTTTCAGATACTCATACTTGCCCTAACACGAAAGACGTAAGTAAATTATTATAGAATTGGTGTCAATTTTATCTATTTTGTCATCTACTCATCCTTGCCCTAACACGGAAAACGTAAGAAAAGTATTATAGTATTGGTGTCAATTTTATTTATTTCGTCAGCTACTCATCCTTACCCTAACGCGGAAGACGTAAGTAAATTATTAGAGTATTGGTGTCAATTTTATTTATTTTTTCAGCTACTCATCCTTGCCCTAACGCGGAAGACGTAAGTAAATTATTATAATATTGGTGTCAATTTTATTTATTTCGTCAGCTACTCATCCCTGCCCTAACGCGGAACACGTAAGTAAATTATTATAATATTGGTGTCAATTGTATTTATTTCGTCAGGTACTCATTCTCGCCTTAAAACGGAAGATGTAAGTAAAATATTACAGTATTGGTGTCAATTTTATTTATTTCGTCAGGTACTCATCCTTGCACTAACACGGAAGACGTAGATAAAATATTATTGTATTGGTGTCAATTTTATTAATTTTTTCAGCTACTCATCCTTGCCCTAACGCTGGAGACGTAAGTAAAATATTATTGTATTGGTGTCAATTTTATTTATTTCTTCAGCTACTCATCCTTGCCCTAACGCGGAAGTAAGTAAAATATTATAGTATTGGTGTCAATTTTTTTTATTTCGTCAGCTACTCATCCTTGCCCTAACGCGGAAGACGTAAGTAAATTATTATATTATTGGTGTCAATTTTATTTATTTCGACAGCTACTCATCCCTGCCCTAACGCGGAAGACGTAAGTAAATTATTATAGTATTGGTGTCAATTTTATTTATTTCGTCAGCTACTCATCCTTGCATTTTCACGGAAGACGTAAGTAAATTATTATAGTATTTGTGTGAATTTTATCTATTTTGTCAGCTACGTATCCTTGCCCTAACACGGAAGACGTAAGTAAATTATTATAGTATTTGTGTCAATTTTATTTATTTTGTCAGCTACTCAACCTTGGCCTAACACGGAAGACGTAAGTAAATTATTATAGTATTGGTGTGAATTTTATCTATTTTGTCAGCTACTTATCCTTGCCCTAACACGGAAGACGTACGTAAATTATTATAGTATTTGTGTCAATTTTATTTTATTTGTCAGCTACTCAACCTTGCCCTAACACGGAAGACGTAAGTAAATTATTATAGAATTGGTGTCAGTTTTATTTATTTCATCAGCTACTCATCCTTGCCCTAACTCGGAAGACGTAAGTAAATTATTATAGTATTGGTGTCAATTTTATTTATTTCGTCAGCTGCTTATCCTTGCCCTAACGCGGAAGACGTAAGTAAATTATTAGAGTATTGGTGTCAATTTTATTTATTTCGTCAGCTACTCATCCTCGCCCTAACGCGGAAGATGTAAGTAAAATATTATAGTATTGGTGTCAATTTTATTTATTTCGTCAGCTACTCATCTCTGCCCTAACGCGGAAGATGTAAGTAAAATATTATATTATTGGTGTCAATTTTTTTTATTTCGTCAGGTACTCATCCTTGCACTAACACGGAAGACGTAAGTAAAATATTATTGTATTGGTGTCAATTTTATTTATTTTTTCAGCTACTCATCCTTGCCCTACCGCGGAAGACGTATGTAAATTATTATAGTATTGGTGTCAATTTTATTTCTTTCGTCAGCTACTCATCCTTGCCCTAACGCGGAAGACGTAAGTAAATTATTATAATATTGGTGTCAATTTTATTTATTTCGTCAGCTACTTATCCCTGCCCTAACGCGGAAGACGTAAGTAAATTATTATAATATTGGTGTCAATTTTATTTATTTCGTCAGCTACTTATCCCTGCCCTAACGCGGAAGATGTAAGTAAAATATTACAGTATTGGTGTCAATTTTATTTATTTCGTCAGGTACTCATCCTTGCACTAACACGGAAGACGTAAGTAAAATATTATTGTATTGGTGCCAATTTTATTAATTTTTTCAATTACTCATCCTTGCCCTAACTTGGAAGACGTATGTAAATTATTATAGTATTGGTGTCAATTTTATTTATTTCGTCAGCTACACATCCTTGCCCTAACGCGGAAGACGTAAGTAAATTATTATAGTATTGGTGTCAATTTTATTTATTTCGTCACCTACTTATCCTTGCCCTAACGCGGAAGACGTAAGTAAATTATTACATTATTGGTGTCAATTTTATTTATTTCGACAGCTACTCATCCCTGCCCTAACGCGGAAGACGTAAGTAAATTATTATAGTATTGGTGTCAATTTTATTTATATCGTCACCTACTTATCCTTGCCCTAACGAGGAAGACGTATGTAAATTATTATATTATTGGTGTCAATTTTATTTATTTCGACAGCTACTCATCCCTGCCCTAACGCGGAAGACGTAAGTAAATTATTATAGTATTGTTGTCAATTTTATTTATTTCGTCATCTACTTATCCTTGCCCTAACACGGAAGACGTAAGTAAATTATTATAGTATTTGTCAATTTTATTTATTTTGTCAGCTACTCAACCTTGCCCTAACATGGAAGACGTAAGTAAATTATTATAGTAATGGTGTCAATTTTATTTATTTCGTCAGCTACTTATCCTTGCCCTAACGCGAAAGACGTAAGTAAATTATTATATTATTGGTGTCAATTTTATTTATTTTGTCAGTTACTCATCCTACCCTAACACGGAAGACGTAAGTATATTATTATAGTATTGGTGTCAATTTCATTTATTTTGTCAGCTACTCATCCTTGCCCTAACACGGAAGACGTAAGTAAATTATTATAGAATTGGTGTCAATTTTATTTATTTCGTCAGCTACTCATCCTTGCCCTAACGCGGAAGACGTAAGTAAATTATTAGAGTATTGAAGTCAATTTTATTTATTTCGTCAGCTACTCATCCTCGCCCTAACGCGAAAGATGTAAGTTAAATATTATAGTATTGGTGTCAATTTAATTTATTTCGTCAGCTACTCATCTCTGCCCTAACGCGGAAGACGTAAGTAAATTATTATAATATTGGTGTCAATTTTATTTATTTCGTCAGGTACTCATTCTCGCCCTAACACGGAAGATGTAAGTAAAATATTATATTATTGGTGTCAATTTTTTTTATTTCGTCAGGTACTCATCCTTGCACTAACACGGAAGACGTAAGTAAAATATTATTGTATTGGTGTCAATTTTATTTATTTTTTCAGCTACTCATCCTTGCCCTAACGCGGAAGACGTATGTAAATTATTATATTATTGGTGTCAATTTTATTTCTTTCGTCAGCTACTCATCCTTGCCCTAACGCGGAAGACGTAAGTAAATTATTAGAGTATTGAAGTCAATTTTATTTATTTCGTCAGCTAGTCATCCTCGCCCTAACGCGGAAGACGTAAGTAAATTATTATAATATTGGTGTCAATTTTATTTATTTCGTCAGGTACTCATCCTTGCACTAACACGGAAGACGTAAGTAAAATATTATTGAATTGGTGTCAATTTTTTTTATTTCGTCAGCTACTCATCCTTGCCCTAACGCGGAAGACGTAAGTAAAATATTTTTGTATTGGTGTCAATTTTATTTATTTCGTCAGCTACACATCCTTGCCCTAACGCGGAAGACGTAAGTAAATTATTATAGTATTGGTGTCAATTTTATTTATTTCGTCACCTACTTATCCTTGCCCTAACGCGGAAGACGTAAGTAAATTATTACATTATTGGTGTCAATTTTATTTATTTCGACAGCTACTCATCCCTGCCCTAACGCGGAAGACGTAAGTAAATTATTATAGTATTGGTGTCAATTTTATTTATTTCGTCAGCTACTCATCCTTGCATTTTCACGGAAGACGTAAGTAAATTATTATAGTATTTGTGTGAATTTTATCTATTTTGTCAGCTACGTATCCTTGCCCTAACACGAAAGATGTAAGTAAATTATTATAGTATTGGTGTGAATTTTAACCATTTTTTTCAGATACTCATACTTGCCCTAACACGAAAGACGTAAGTAAATTATTATAGAATTGGTGTCAATTTTATCTATTTTGTCATCTACTCATCCTTGCCCTAACACGGAAAACGTAAGAAAATTATTATAGTATTGGTGTCAATTTTATTTATTTCGTCAGCTACTCATCCTTGCCCTAACGCTGAAGACGTAAGTAAATTATTATAATATTGGTGTCAATTTTATTTATTTCGTCAGCTACTCATTCTCGCCTTAAAACGGAAGATGTAAGTAAAATATTATAGTTTTGGTGTCAATTTTATTTATTTCGTCAGGTACTCATCCTTGCACTAACACGGAAGACGTAATTAAAATATTATTGTATTGGTGTCAATTTTATTAATTTTTTCAGCTACTGATCCTTGCCCTAACGCGGGAGACGTAAGTAAAATATTATTGAATTGGTGTCAATTTTTTTTATTTCGTCAGCTACTCATCCTTGCCCTAACGCGGAAGACGTAAGTAAAATATTTTTGTATTGGTGTCAATTTTATTTATTTCTTCAGCTACTCATCCTTGCCCTAACTTGGAAGACGTATGTAAATTATTATAGCATTGGTGTCAATTTTATTTATTTCGTCATCTACACATCCTTGCCCTAACGCGGAAGACGTAAGTAAATTATTATAGTATTGGTGTCAATTTTATTTATTTCGTCACCTACTTATCCTTGCCCTAACGCGGAAGACGTAAGTAAATTATTACATTATTGGTGTCAATTTTATTTATTTCGACAGCTACTCATCCCTGCCCTAACGCGGAAGACGTAAGTAAATTATTATAGTATTGGTGTCAATTTTACCTATTTTTTTTCAGATACTCATACTTGCCCTAACACGAAAGACGTAAGTAAATTATTATAGAATTCGTGTCAATTTTATCTATTTTGTCATCTACTCATCCTTGCCCTAACAGGGAAAACGTAAGTAAAATATTATAGTATTGGTGTCAATTTTATTTATTTCGTCAGCTACTCATCTCTGCCCTAATGCGGAATATGTAAGTAAAATATTATATTATTGGTGTCAATTTTTTTTATTTCGTCAGGTACTCATCCTTGCACTAACACGGAAGACGTAAGTAAAATATTATTGTATTGGTGTCAATTTTATTTATTTTTTCAGCTACTCATCCTTGCCCTACAGCGGAAGACGTATGTAAATTATTATAGTATTGGTGTCAATTTTATTACTTTCGTCAGCTACTCATCCTTGCCCTAACGCGGAAGACGTAAGTAAATTATTATAATATTGGTGTCAATTTTATTTATTTCGTCAGGTACTCATTCTCGCCTTAAAACGGAAGATGTAAGTAAAATATTACAGTATTGGTGTCAATTTTATTTATTTCGTCAGGTACTCATCCTTGCACTAACACGGAAGACGTAAGTAAAATATTATTGTATTGGTGCCAATTTTATTAATTTTTTCAATTACTCATCCTTGCCCTAACGCTGGAGACGTAAGTAAAATATTATTGTATTGGTGTCAATTTTATTTATTTCTTCAGCTACTCATCCTTGCCCTAACGCGGAAGACGTAAGTAAAATATTATATTATTGGTGTCAATTTTATTTATTTCGACAGCTACTCATCCCTGTCCTAACGCGGAATACGTAAGTAAATTTTTATAGTATTGTTGTCAATTTTATTTATTTCGTCATCTACTTATCCTTGCCCTAACACGGAAGACGTTAGTAAATTATTATAGTATTTGTCAATTTTATTTATTTTGTCAGCTACTCAACCTTGCCCTAACATGGAAGACGTAAGTAAATTATTATAGTAATGGTGTCAATTTTATTTATTTCGTCAGCTACTTATCCTTGCCCTAACGCGAAAGACGTAAGTAAATTATTATATTATTGGTGCCAATTTTATTTATTTTGTTAGTTACGTCTTCCGTGTTAGGGTAGGATGAGTAAGTATATTATTATAGTATTGGTGTCAATTTTATTTATTTTGTCAGCTACTCATCCTTGCCCTAACACGGAAGACGTAAGTAAATTATTATAGAATTGGTGTCAATTTTATTTATTTCGTCAGGTACTCATCCTTGCCCTAACGCGGAAGACGTAAGTAAATTATTATAGTATTGGTGTCAATTTTATTTATTTTGTCAGCTACTCAACCTTGCCCTAACACGGAAGACGTAAGTAAATTATTATAGTATTGGTGTGAATTTTATGTATTTTGTCAGCTACTTATCCTTGCCCTAACACGGAAGACGTACGTAAATTATTATAGTATTGGTGTGAATATTATGTATTTCGTCAGCTACTCATCCTTGCCCTAACGCGGAAGACGTAAGTAAATTATTAGAGTATTGGTGTCAATTTTATTTATTTCGTCAGCTACTCATCCTCGCCCAAACGCGGAAGATGTAAGTAAAATATTATAGTATTGGTGTCAATTTTATTTATTTCGTCAGCTACTCATCCCTGCCCTAACGCGGAAGACGTAAGTAAATTATTATAATATTGGTGTCAATTTTATTTATTTCGTCAGGTACTCATCCTTGCACTAACACGGAAGACGTAATTAAAATATTATTGTATTGGTGTCAAGTTTATTAATTTTTTCAGCTACTGATCCTTGCCCTAACGCGGGAGACGTAAGTAAAATATTATTGAATTTGTGTCAATTTTTTTTTTATTTCGTCAGCTACTCATCCTTGCCCTAACGCGGAAGACGTAAGTAAAATATTTTTGTATTAGTGTCAATTTTATTTATTTCTTCAGCTACTCATCCTTGCCCTAACTTGGAAGACATATGTAAATTATTATAGTATTGGTGTCAATTTTATTTATTTCGTCAGCTACTCATCCTTGCCCTAACGCGGAAGACGTAAGTAAATTATTATAGTATTGGTGTCAATTTTATTTATTTCGTCACCTACTTATCCTTGCCCTAACGTGGAAGTCGTAAGTAAATTATTACATTATTGGTGTCAATTTTATTTATTTCGACAGCTACTCATCCCTGCCGTAACGCGGAAGACGTAAGTAAATTATTATAGTATTGGTGTCAATTTTATTTATTTCTTCAGCTACTCATCCTTGCATTTTCACGGAAGACGTAAGTAAATTATTATAGTATTTGTGTGAATTTTATCTATTTTGTCAGCTACGTATCCTTGCCCTAACACGAAAGATGTAAGTAAATTATTATAGTATTGGTGTGAATTTTACCTATTTTTTTCAGATACTCATACTTGCCCTAACACGAAAGACGTAAGTAAATTATTATAGAATTGGTGTCAATTTTATCTATTTTGTCATCTACTCATCCTTGCCCTAACACGGAAAACGTAAGAAAATTATTATAGTATTGGTGTCAATTTTATTTATTTCGTCAGCTACTCATCCTTGCCCTAACGCGGAAGACGTAAGTAAATTATTAGAGTATTGGTGTCAATTTTATTTATTTCGTCAGCTACTCATCCTCGCCCTAACGCGGAAGATGTAAGTAAAATATTATAGTATTGGTGTCAATTTTATTTATTTCGTCAGCTACTCATCTCTGCCCTAACGCGGAAGACGTAAGTAAATTATTATAATATTGGTGTCAATTTTATTTATTTCGTTAGGTACTCATTCTCGCCCTAACACGGAAGATGTAAGTAAAATATTATATTATTGGTGTCAATTTTTTTTATTTCGTCAGGTACTCATCCTTGCACTAACACGGAAGACGTAAGTAAAATATTATTGTATTGGTGTCAATTTTATTTATTTTTTCAGCTACTCATCCTTGCCCTAACGCGGAAGACGTAAGTAAATTATTATAATATTGGTGTCAATTTTATTTATTTCGTCAGCTACTCATCCCTGCCCTAACGCGGAACACGTAAGTAAATTATTATAATATTGGTGTCAATTTTATTTATTTCTTCAGGTTCTCATTCTCGCCTTAAAACGGAAGATGTAAGTAAAATATTAAAGTATTGGTGTCAATTTTATTTATTTCGTCAGGTACTCATCCTTGCACTAACACGGAAGACGTAAATAAAATATTATTGTATTGGTGTCAATTTTATTAATTTTTTCAGCTACTCATCCTTGCCCTAACGCTGGAGACGTAAGTAAAATATTATTGTATTGGTGTCAATTTTATTTATTTCTTCAGCTACTCATCCTTGCCCTAACGCGGAAGACGTAAGTAAAATATTATAGTATTGGTGTCAATTTTATTTATTTCGTCAGCTACTCATCCTTGCATTTTCACGGAAGACGTAAGTAAATTATTATAGTATTTGTGTGAATTTTATCTATTTTGTCAGCTACGTATCCTTGCCCTAACACGAAAGATGTAAGTAAATTATTATAGTATTGGTGTGAATTTTACCTATTTTTTTCAGATACTCATACTTGCCCTAACACGAAAGACGTAAGTAAATTATTATAGAATTGGTGTCAATTTTATCTATTTTGTCATCTACTCATCCTTGCCCTAACACGGAAAACGTAAGAAAATTATTATAGTATTGGTGTCAATTTTATTTATTTCGTCAGCTACTCATCCTTGCCCTAACGCGGAAGACGTAAGTAAATTATTAGAGTATTGGTGTCAATTTTATTTATTTCGTCAGCTACTCATCCTCGCCCTAACGCGGAAGATGTAAGTAAAATATATAGTATTGGTGTCAATTTTATTTATTTCGTCAGCTACTCATCTCTGCCCTAACGCGGAAGACGTAAGTAAATTATTATAATATTGGTGTCAATTTTATTTATTTCATCAGGTACTCATTCTCGTCCTAACACGGAAGATGTAAGTAAAATATTATATTATTGGTGTCAATTTTTTTTATTTCGTCAGGTACTCATCCTTGCACTAACACGGAAGACGTAAGTAAAATATTATTGTATTGGTGTCAATTTTATTTATTTATTCAGCTACTCATCCTTGCCCTAACGCGGGGGGGGAATTTCAATTAACGTCACACTGGAGCAACACAATGGGCTATTGGTGACGGTCCGGGATCACTCCCAAAGAGAAAGATCCGAGGACAACACCACGTAATTTTGAACCACGGTCAGATGACGAGGCAACACCTGAGCTGGCACCCCACTCTCCAAACTTCCACACCACGCCAACGTGAGGACATTTGAGGCCACGACAGATTTAACGTGCACCAGCCCCCTTTGTACACGACGGTGTTTGGCTGGATTCGAACTCGCAACCCTTCGGTTGCAAGTCCGTTACTCTTCCAACCGGGCCACCGCGGCCCGCCCTAACGCGGAAGACGTAAGTAAATTATTATAGTATTGGTGTCAATTTTATTTATTTCGTCAGCTACTCATCCTTGCATTTTCACGGAAGACGTAAGTAAATTATTATAGTATTTGTGTGAATTTTATCTATTTTGTCAGCTACGTATCCTTGCCCTAACACGAAAGATGTAAGTAAATTATTATAGTATTGGTGTGAATTTTAACCATTTTTTTCAGATACTCATACTTGCCCTAACACGAAAGACGTAAGTAAATTATTATAGAATTGGTGTCAATTTTATCTATTTTGTCATCTACTCATCCTTGCCCTAACACGGAAAACGTAAGAAAATTATTATAGTATTGGTGTCAATTTTATTTATTTCGACAGCTACTCATCCCTGCCCTAACGCTGAAGACGTAAGTAAATTATTATAATATTGGTGTCAATTTTATTTATTTCGTCAGCTACTCATTCTCGCCTTAAAACGGAAGATGTAAGTAAAATATTATAGTTTTGGTGTCAATTTTATTTATTTCGTCAGGTACTCATCCTTGCACTAACACGGAAGACGTAATTAAAATATTATTGTATTGGTGTCAAGTTTATTAATTTTTTCAGCTACTCATCCTTGCCCTAACGCGGGAGACGTAAGTAAAATATTATTGAATTGGTGTCAATTTTTTTTATTTCGTCAGCTACTCATCCTTGCCCTAACGCGGAAGACGTAAGTAAAATATTTTTGTATTGGTGTCAATTTTATTTATTTCTTCAGCTACTCATCCTTGCCCTAACTTGGAAGACGTATGTAAATTATTATAGCATTGGTGTCAATTTTATTTATTTCGTCATCTACACATCCTTGCCCTAACGCGGAAGACGTAAGTAAATTATTATAGTATTGGTGTCAATTTTATTTATTTCGTCACCTACTTATCCTTGCCCTAACGCGGAAGACGTAAGTAAATTATTACATTATTGGTGTCAATTTTATTTATTTCGTCAGCTACTCATCCTTGCCCTAACGCGGAAGACGTAAGTAAATTATTATAGTATTGGTGTCAATTTTACCTATTTTTTTCAGATACTCATACTTGCCCTAACACGAAAGACGTAAGTAAATTATTATAGAATTCGTGTCAATTTTATCTATTTTGTCATCTACTCATCCTTGCCCTAACAGGGAAAACGTAAGTAAAATATTATAGTATTGGTGTCAATTTTATTTATTTCGTCAGCTACTCATCTCTGCCCTAACGCGGAAGATGTAAGTAAAATATTATATTATTGGTGTCAATTTTTTTTATTTCGTCAGGTACTCATCCTTGCACTAACACGGAAGACGTAGGTAAAATATTATTGTATTGGTGTCAATTTTATTTATTTTTTCAGCTACTCATCCTTGCCCTACAGCGGAAGACGTATGTAAATTATTATAGTATTGGTGTCAATTTTATTAATTTCGTCAGCTACTCATCCTTGCCCTAACGCGGAAGACGTAAGTAAATTATTATAATATTGGTGTCAATTTTATTTATTTCGTCAGGTACTCATTCTCGCCTTAAAACGGAAGATGTAAGTAAAATATTACAGTATTGGTGTCAATTTTATTTATTTCGTCAGGTACTCATCCTTGCACTAACACGGAAGACGTAAGTAAAATATTATTGTATTGGTGCCAATTTTATTAATTTTTTCAATTACTCATCCTTGCCCTAACGCTGGAGACGTAAGTAAAATATTATTGTATTGGTGTCAATTTTATTTATTTCTTCAGCTACTCATCCTTGCCCTAACGCGGAAGACGTAAGTAAAATATTATATTATTGGTGTCAATTTTATTTATTTCGACAGCTACTCATCCCTGTCCTAACGCGGAATACGTAAGTAAATTTTTATAGTATTGTTGTCAATTTTATTTATTTCGTCATCTACTTATCCTTGCCCTAACACGGAAAGACGTTAGTAAATTATTATAGTATTTGTCAATTTTATTTATTTTGTCAGCTACTCAACCTTGCCCTAACATGGAAGACGTAAGTAAATTATTATAGTATTGGTGTCAATTTTATTTATTTCGTCAGCTACTTATCCTTGCCCTAACGCGGAAGACGTAAGTAAAATATTATATTATTGGTGTCAATTTTATTTATTTTGTTAGTTACTCATCCTACCCTAACACGGAAGACGTAAGTATATTATTATAGTATTGGTGTCAATTTTATTTATTTTGTCAGCTACTCATCCTTGCCCTAACACGGAAGACGTAAGTAAATTATTATAGAATTGGTGTCAATTTTATTTATTTCGTCAGGTACTCATCCTTGCCCTAACGCGGAAGACGTAAGTAAATTATTATAGTATTGGTGTCAATTTTATTTATTTTGTCAGCTACTCAACCTTGCCCTAACACGGAAGACGTAAGTAAATTATTATAGTATTGGTGTGAATTTTATGTATTTTGTCAGCTACTTATCCTTGCCCTAACACGAAAGACGTACGTAAATTATTATAGTATTGGTGTGAATATTATGTATTTCGTCAGCTACTCATCCTTGCCCTAACGCGGAAGACGTAAGTAAATTATTAGAGTATTGGTGTCAATTTTATTTATTTCGTCAGCTACTCATCCTCGCCCAAACGCGGAAGATGTAAGTAAAATATTATAGTATTGGTGTCAATTTTATTTATTTCGTCAGCTACTCATCCCTGCCCTAACGCGGAAGACGTAAGTAAATTATTATAATATTGGTGTCAATTTTATTTATTTCGTCAGGTACTCATCCTTGCACTAACACGGAAGACGTAATTAAAATATTATTGTATTGGTGTCAAGTTTATTAATTTTTTCAGCTACTGATCCTTGCCCTAACGCGGGAGACGTAAGTAAAATATTATTGAATTTGTGTCAATTTTTTTTTTATTTCGTCAGCTACTCATCCTTGCCCTAACGCGGAAGACGTAAGTAAAATATTTTTGTATTAGTGTCAATTTTATTTATTTCTTCAGCTACTCATCCTTGCCCTAACTTGGAAGACATATGTAAATTATTATAGTATTGGTGTCAATTTTATTTATTTCGTCAGCTACTCATCCTTGCCCTAACGCGGAAGACGTAAGTAAATTATTATAGTATTGGTGTCAATTTTATTTATTTCGTCACCTACTTATCCTTGCCCTAACGTGGAAGTCGTAAGTAAATTATTACATTATTGGTGTCAATTTTATTTATTTCGACAGCTACTCATCCCTGCCGTAACGCGGAAGACGTAAGTAAATTATTATAGTATTGGTGTCAATTTTATTTATTTCTTCAGCTACTCATCCTTGCATTTTCACGGAAGACGTAAGTAAATTATTATAGTATTTGTGTGAATTTTATCTATTTTGTCAGCTACGTATCCTTGCCCTAACACGAAAGATGTAAGTAAATTATTATAGTATTGGTGTGAATTTTACCTATTTTTTTCAGATACTCATACTTGCCCTAACACGAAAGACGTAAGTAAATTATTATAGAATTGGTGTCAATTTTATCTATTTTGTCATCTACTCATCCTTGCCCTAACACGGAAAACGTAAGAAAATTATTATAGTATTGGTGTCAATTTTATTTATTTCGTCAGCTACTCATCCTTGCCCTAACGCGGAAGACGTAAGTAAATTATTAGAGTATTGGTGTCAATTTTATTTATTTCGTCAGCTACTCATCCTCGCCCTAACGCGGAAGATGTAAGTAAAATATTATAGTATTGGTGTCAATTTTATTTATTTCGTCAGCTACTCATCTCTGCCCTAACGCGGAAGACGTAAGTAAATTATTATAATATTGGTGTCAATTTTATTTATTTCGTTAGGTACTCATTCTCGCCCTAACACGGAAGATGTAAGTAAAATATTATATTATTGGTGTCAATTTTTTTTATTTCGTCAGGTACTCATCCTTGCACTAACACGGAAGACGTAAGTAAAATATTATTGTATTGGTGTCAATTTTATTTATTTTTTCAGCTACTCATCCTTGCCCTAACGCGGAAGACGTAAGTAAATTATTATAATATTGGTGTCAATTTTATTTATTTCGTCAGCTACTCATCCCTGCCCTAACGCGGAACACGTAAGTAAATTATTATAATATTGGTGTCAATTTTATTTATTTCTTCAGGTTCTCATTCTCGCCTTAAAACGGAAGATGTAAGTAAAATATTACAGTATTGGTGTCAATTTTATTTATTTCGTCAGGTACTCATCCTTGCACTAACACGGAAGACGTAAATAAAATATTATTGTATTGGTGTCAATTTTATTAATTTTTTCAGCTACTCATCCTTGCCCTAACGCTGGAGACGTAAGTAAAATATTATTGTATTGGTGTCAATTTTATTTATTTCTTCAGCTACTCATCCTTGCCCTAACGCGGAAGACGTAAGTAAAATATTATAGTATTGGTGTCAATTTTATTTATTTCGTCAGCTACTCATCCTTGCATTTTCACGGAAGACGTAAGTAAATTATTATAGTATATGTGTGAATTTTATCTATTTTGTCAGCTACGTATCCTTGCCCTAACACGAAAGATGTAAGTAAATTATTATAGTATTGGTGTGAATTTTAACCATTTTTTTCAGATACTCATACTTGCCCTAACACGAAAGACGTAAGTAAATTATTATAGAATTGGTGTCAATTTTATCTATTTTGTCATCTACTCATCCTTGCCTAACACGGAAAACGTAAGAAAATTATTATAGTATTGGTGTCAATTTTATTTATTTCGTCAGCTACTCATCCTTGCCCTAACGCTGAAGACGTAAGTAAATTATTATAATATTGGTGTCAATTTTATTTATTTCGTCAGCTACTCATTCTCGCCTTAAAACGGAAGATGTAAGTAAAATATTATAGTTTTGGTGTCAATTTTATTTATTTCGTCAGGTACTCATCCTTGCACTAACACGGAAGACGTAATTAAAATATTATTGTATTGGTGTCAAGTTTATTAATTTTTTCAGCTACTGATCCTTGCCCTAACGCGGGAGACGTAAGTAAAATATTATTGAATTGGTGTCAATTTTTTTTATTTCGTCAGCTACTCATCCTTGCCCTAACGCGGAAGACGTAAGTAAAATATTTTTGTATTGGTGTCAATTTTATTTATTTCTTCAGCTACTCATCCTTGCCCTAACTTGGAAGACGTATGTAAATTATTATAGCATTGGTGTCAATTTTATTTATTTCGTCATCTACACATCCTTGCCCTAACGCGGAAGACGTAAGTAAATTATTATAGTATTGGTGTCAATTTTATTTATTTCGTCACCTACTTATCCTTGCCCTAACGCGGAAGACGTAAGTAAATTATTACATTATTGGTGTCAATTTTATTTATTTCGACAGCTACTCATCCCTGCCCTAACGCGGAAGACGTAAGTAAATTATTATAGTATTGGTGTCAATTTTACCTATTTTTTTCAGATACTCATACTTGCCCTAACACGAAAGACGTAAGTAAATTATTATAGAATTCGTGTCAATTTTATCTATTTTGTCATCTACTCATCCTTGCCCTAACAGGGAAAACGTAAGTAAAATATTATAGTATTGGTGTCAATTTTATTTATTTCGTCAGCTACTCATCTCTGCCCTAACGCGGAAGATGTAAGTAAAATATTATATTATTGGTGTCAATTTTTTTTATTTCGTCAGGTACTCATCCTTGCACTAACACGGAAGACGTAGGTAAAATATTATTGTATTGGTGTCAATTTTATTTATTTTTTCAGCTACTCATCCTTGCCCTACAGCGGAAGACGTATGTAAATTATTATAGTATTGGTGTCAATTTTATTACTTTCGTCAGCTACTCATCCTTGCCCTAACGCGGAAGACGTAAGTAAATTATTATAATATTGGTGTCAATTTTATTTATTTCGTCAGGTACTCATTCTCGCCTTAAAACGGAAGATGTAAGTAAAATATTACAGTATTGGTGTCAATTTTATTTATTTCGTCAGGTACTCATCCTTGCACTAACACGGAAGACGTAAGTAAAATATTATTGTATTGGTGCCAATTTTATTAATTTTTTCAATTACTCATCCTTGCCCTAACGCTGGAGACGTAAGTAAAATATTATTGTATTGGTGTCAATTTTATTTATTTCTTCAGCTACTCATCCTTGCCCTAACGCGGAAGACGTAAGTAAAATATTATATTATTGGTGTCAATTTTATTTATTTCGACAGCTACTCATCCCTGTCCTAACGCGGAATACGTAAGTAAATTTTTATAGTATTGTTGTCAATTTTATTTATTTCGTCATCTACTTATCCTTGCCCTAACACGGAAAGACGTTAGTAAATTATTATAGTATTTGTCAATTTTATTTATTTTGTCAGCTACTCAACCTTGCCCTAACATGGAAGACGTAAGTAAATTATTATAGTAATGGTGTCAATTTTATTTATTTCGTCAGCTACTTATCCTTGCCCTAACGCGGAAGACGTAAGTAAATTATTATATTATTGGTGTCAATTTTATTTATTTTGTTAGTTACTCATCCTACCCTAACACGGAAGACGTAAGTATATTATTATAGTATTGGTGTCAATTTTATTTATTTTGTCAGCTACTCATCCTTGCCCTAACACGGAAGACGTAAGTAAATTATTATAGAATTGGTGTCAATTTTATTTATTTCGTCAGGTACTCATCCTTGCCCTAACGCGGAAGACGTAAGTAAATTATTATAGTATTGGTGTCAATTTTATTTATTTTGTCAGCTACTCAACCTTGCCCTAACACGGAAGACGTAAGTAAATTATTATAGTATTGGTGTGAATTTTATGTATTTTGTCAGCTACTTATCCTTGCCCTAACACGAAAGACGTACGTAAATTATTATAGTATTGGTGTGAATATTATGTATTTCGTCAGCTACTCATCCTTGCCCTAACGCGGAAGACGTAAGTAAATTATTAGAGTATTGGTGTCAATTTTATTTATTTCGTCAGCTACTCATCCTCGCCCAAACGCGGAAGATGTAAGTAAAATATTATAGTATTGGTGTCAATTTTATTTATTTCGTCAGCTACTCATCCCTGCCCTAACGCGGAAGACGTAAGTAAATTATTATAATATTGGTGTCAATTTTATTTATTTCGTCAGGTACTCATCCTTGCACTAACACGGAAGACGTAATTAAAATATTATTGTATTGGTGTCAAGTTTATTAATTTTTTCAGCTACTGATCCTTGCCCTAACGCGGGAGACGTAAGTAAAATATTATTGAATTGGTGTCAATTTTTTTTTTATTTCGTCAGCTACTCATCCTTGCCCTAACGCGGAAGACGTAAGTAAAATATTTTTGTATTAGTGTCAATTTTATTTATTTCTTCAGCTACTCATCCTTGCCCTAACTTGGAAGACATATGTAAATTATTATAGTATTGGTGTCAATTTTATTTATTTCGTCAGCTACTCATCCTTGCCCTAACGCGGAAGACGTAAGTAAATTATTATAGTATTGGTGTCAATTTTATTTATTTCGTCACCTACTTATCCTTGCCCTAACGTGGAAGTCGTAAGTAAATTATTACATTATTGGTGTCAATTTTATTTATTTCGACAGCTACTCATCCCTGCCGTAACGCGGAAGACGTAAGTAAATTATTATAGTATTGGTGTCAATTTTATTTATTTCTTCAGCTACTCATCCTTGCATTTTCACGGAAGACGTAAGTAAATTATTATAGTATTTGTGTGAATTTTATCTATTTTGTCAGCTACGTATCCTTGCCCTAACACGAAAGATGTAAGTAAATTATTATAGTATTGGTGTGAATTTTACCTATTTTTTTCAGATACTCATACTTGCCCTAACACGAAAGACGTAAGTAAATTATTATAGAATTGGTGTCAATTTTATCTATTTTGTCATCTACTCATCCTTGCCCTAACACGGAAAACGTAAGAAAATTATTATAGTATTGGTGTCAATTTTATTTATTTCGTCAGCT
Organism: Meta bourneti; assembly: GCA_933210815.1. Classification (NCBI taxonomy): domain Eukaryota; kingdom Metazoa; phylum Arthropoda; class Arachnida; order Araneae; family Tetragnathidae; genus Meta; species Meta bourneti. Next base: position 90,476,974 of record OW119929.1, read on the forward strand.
ACTCATCCTTGCCCTAACGCGGAAGACGTAAGTAAATTATTAGAGTATTGGTGTCAATTTTATTTATTTCGTCAGCTACTCATCCTCGCCCTAACGCGGAAGATGTAAGTAAAATATTATAGTATTGGTGTCAATTTTATTTATTTCGTCAGCTACTCATCTCTGCCCTAACGCGGAAGACGTAAGTAAATTATTATAATATTGGTGTCAATTTTATTTATTTCGTTAGGTACTCATTCTCGCCCTAACACGGAAGATGTAAGTAAAATATTATATTATTGGTGTCAATTTTTTTTATTTCGTCAGGTACTCATCCTTGCACTAACACGGAAGACGTAAGTAAAATATTATTGTATTGGTGTCAATTTTATTTATTTTTTCAGCTACTCATCCTTGCCCTAACGCGGAAGACGTAAGTAAATTATTATAATATTGGTGTCAATTTTATTTATTTCGTCAGCTACTCATCCCTGCCCTAACGCGGAACACGTAAGTAAATTATTATAATATTGGTGTCAATTTTATTTATTTCTTCAGGTTCTCATTCTCGCCTTAAAACGGAAGATGTAAGTAAAATATTACAGTATTGGTGTCAATTTTATTTATTTCGTCAGGTACTCATCCTTGCACTAACACGGAAGACGTAAATAAAATATTATTGTATTGGTGTCAATTTTATTTATTTCTTCAGCTACTCATCCCTGCCCTAACGCTGGAGACGTAAGTAAAATATTATTGTACTGGTGTCAATTTTATTTATTTCTTCAGCTACTCATCCTTGCCCTAACGCGGAAGACGTAAGTAAAATATTATAGTATTGGTGTCAATTTTATTTATTTCGTCAGCTACTCATCCTTGCATTTTCACGGAAGACGTAAGTAAATTATTATAGTATTTGTGTGAATTTTATCTATTTTGTCAGCTACGTATCCTTGCCCTAACACGAAAGATGTAAGTAAATTATTATAGTATTGGTGTGAATTTTACCTATTTTTTTCAGATACTCATACTTGCCCTAACACGAAAGACGTAAGTAAATTATTATAGAATTGGTGTCAATTTTATCTATTTTGTCATCTACTCATCCTTGCCCTAACACGGAAAACGTAAGAAAATTATTATAGTATTGGTGTCAATTTTATTTATTTCGTCAGCTACTCATCCTTGCCCTAACGCGGAAGACGTAAGTAAATTATTAGAGTATTGGTGTCAATTTTATTTATTTCGTCAGCTACTCATCCTCGCCCTAACGCGGAAGATGTAAGTAAAATATATAGTATTGGTGTCAATTTTATTTATTTCGTCAGCTACTCATCTCTGCCCTAACGCGGAAGACGTAAGTAAATTATTATAATATTGGTGTCAATTTTATTTATTTCATCAGGTACTCATTCTCGTCCTAACACGGAAGATGTAAGTAAAATATTATATTATTGGTGTCAATTTTTTTTATTTCGTCAGGTACTCATCCTTGCACTAACACGGAAGACGTAAGTAAAATATTATTGTATTGGTGTCAATTTTATTTATTTATTCAGCTACTCATCCTTGCCCTAACGCGGGGGGGGAATTTCAATTAACGTCACACTGGAGCAACACAATGGGCTATTGGTGACGGTCCGGGATCACTCCCAAAGAGAAAGATCCGAGGACAACACCACGTAATTTTGAACCACGGTCAGATGACGAGGCAACACCTGAGCTGGCACCCCACTCTCCAAACTTCCACACCACGCCAACGTGAGGACATTTGAGGCCACGACAGATTTAACGTGCACCAGCCCCCTTTGTACACGACGGTGTTTGGCTGGATTCGAACTCGCAACCCTTCGGTTGCAAGTCCGTTACTCTTCCAACCGGGCCACCGCGGCCCGCCCTAACGCGGAAGACGTAAGTAAATTATTATAGTATTGGTGTCAATTTTATTTATTTCGTCAGCTACTCATCCTTGCATTTTCACGGAAGACGTAAGTAAATTATTATAGTATTTGTGTGAATTTTATCTATTTTGTCAGCTACGTATCCTTGCCCTAACACGAAAGATGTAAGTAAATTATTATAGTATTGGTGTGAATTTTAACCATTTTTTTCAGATACTCATACTTGCCCTAACACGAAAGACGTAAGTAAATTATTATAGAATTGGTGTCAATTTTATCTATTTTGTCATCTACTCATCCTTGCCCTAACACGGAAAACGTAAGAAAATTATTATAGTATTGGTGTCAATTTTATTTATTTCGTCAGCTACTCATCCTTGCCCTAACGCTGAAGACGTAAGTAAATTATTATAATATTGGTGTCAATTTTATTTATTTCGTCAGCTACTCATTCTCGCCTTAAAACGGAAGATGTAAGTAAAATATTATAGTTTTGGTGTCAATTTTATTTATTTCGTCAGGTACTCATCCTTGCACTAACACGGAAGACGTAATTAAAATATTATTGTATTGGTGTCAAGTTTATTAATTTTTTCAGCTACTGATCCTTGCCCTAACGCGGGAGACGTAAGTAAAATATTATTGAATTGGTGTCAATTTTTTTTATTTCGTCAGCTACTCATCCTTGCCCTAACGCGGAAGACGTAAGTAAAATATTTTTGTATTGGTGTCAATTTTATTTATTTCTTCAGCTACTCATCCTTGCCCTAACTTGGAAGACGTATGTAAATTATTATAGCATTGGTGTCAATTTTATTTATTTCGTCATCTACACATCCTTGCCCTAACGCGGAAGACGTAAGTAAATTATTATAGTATTGGTGTCAATTTTATTTATTTCGTCACCTACTTATCCTTGCCCTAACGCGGAAGACGTAAGTAAATTATTACATTATTGGTGTCAATTTTATTTATTTCGACAGCTACTCATCCCTGCCCTAACGCGGAAGACGTAAGTAAATTATTATAGTATTGGTGTCAATTTTACCTATTTTTTTCAGATACTCATACTTGCCCTAACACGAAAGACGTAAGTAAATTATTATAGAATTCGTGTCAATTTTATCTATTTTGTCATCTACTCATCCTTGCCCTAACAGGGAAAACGTAAGTAAAATATTATAGTATTGGTGTCAATTTTATTTATTTCGTCAGCTACTCATCTCTGCCCTAACGCGGAAGATGTAAGTAAAATATTATATTATTGGTGTCAATTTTTTTTATTTCGTCAGGTACTCATCCTTGCACTAACACGGAAGACGTAAGTAAAATATTATTGTATTGGTGTCAATTTTATTTATTTTTTCAGCTACTCATCCTTGCCCTACAGCGGAAGACGTATGTAAATTATTATAGTATTGGTGTCAATTTTATTACTTTCGTCAGCTACTCATCCTTGCCCTAACGCGGAAGACGTAAGTAAATTATTATAATATTGGTGTCAATTTTATTTATTTCGTCAGGTACTCATTCTCGCCTTAAAACGGAAGATGTAAGTAAAATATTACAGTATTGGTGTCAATTTTATTTATTTCGTCAGGTACTCATCCTTGCACTAACACGGAAGACGTAAGTAAAATATTATTGTATTGGTGCCAATTTTATTAATTTTTTCAATTACTCATCCTTGCCCTAACGCTGGAGACGTAAGTAAAATATTATTGTATTGGTGTCAATTTTATTTATTTCTTCAGCTACTCATCCTTGCCCTAACGCGGAAGACGTAAGTAAAATATTATATTATTGGTGTCAATTTTATTTATTTCGACAGCTACTCATCCCTGTCCTAACGCGGAATACGTAAGTAAATTTTTATAGTATTGTTGTCAATTTTATTTATTTCGTCATCTACTTATCCTTGCCCTAACACGGAAGACGTTAGTAAATTATTATAGTATTTGTCAATTTTATTTATTTTGTCAGCTACTCAACCTTGCCCTAACATGGAAGACGTAAGTAAATTATTATAGTAATGGTGTCAATTTTATTTATTTCGTCAGCTACTTATCCTTGCCCTAACGCGAAAGACGTAAGTAAATTATTATATTATTGGTGCCAATTTTATTTATTTTGTTAGTTACTCATCCTACCCTAACACGGAAGACGTAAGTATATTATTATAGTATTGGTGTCAATTTTATTTATTTTGTCAGCTACTCATCCTTGCCCTAACACGGAAGACGTAAGTAAATTATTATAGAATTGGTGTCAATTTTATTTATTTCTTCAGGTACTCATCCTTGCCCTAACGCGGAAGACGTAAGTAAATTATTATAGTATTGGTGTCAATTTTATTTATTTTGTCAGCTACTCAACCTTGCCCTAACACGGAAGACGTAAGTAAATTATTATAGTATTGGTGTGAATTTTATGTATTTTGTCAGCTACTTATCCTTGCCCTAACACGGAAGACGTACGTAAATTATTATAGTATTGGTGTGAATATTATGTATTTCGTCAGCTACTCATCCTTGCCCTAACGCGGAAGACGTAAGTAAATTATTAGAGTATTGGTGTCAATTTTATTTATTTCGTCAGCTACTCATCCTCGCCCAAACGCGGAAGATGTAAGTAAAATATTATAGTATTGGTGTCAATTTTATTTATTTCGTCAGCTACTCATCCCTGCCCTAACGCGGAAGACGTAAGTAAATTATTATAATATTGGTGTCAATTTTATTTATTTCGTCAGGTACTCATCCTTGCACTAACACGGAAGACGTAATTAAAATATTATTGTATTGGTGTCAAGTTTATTAATTTTTTCAGCTACTGATCCTTGCCCTAACGCGGGAGACGTAAGTAAAATATTATTGAATTTGTGTCAATTTTTTTTTTATTTCGTCAGCTACTCATCCTTGCCCTAACGCGGAAGACGTAAGTAAAATATTTTTGTATTAGTGTCAATTTTATTTATTTCTTCAGCTACTCATCCTTGCCCTAACTTGGAAGTCGTAAGTAAATTATTACATTATTGGTGTCAATTTTATTTATTTCGACAGCTACTCATCCCTGCCGTAACGCGGAAGACGTAAGTAAATTATTATAGTATTGGTGTCAATTTTATTTATTTCTTCAGCTACTCATCCTTGCATTTTCACGGAAGACGTAAGTAAATTATTATAGTATTGGTGTCAATTTTATTTATTTCGTCAGGTACTCATCCTTGCACTAACACGGAAGACGTAAATAAAATATTATTGTATTGGTGTCAATTTTATTAATTTTTTCAGCTACTCATCCTTGCCCTAACGCTGGAGACGTAAGTAAAATATTATTGTATTGGTGTCAATTTTATTTATTTCTTCAGCTACTCATCCTTGCCCTAACGCGGAAGACGTAAGTAAAATATTATAGTATTGGTGTCAATTTTATTTATTTCGTCAGCTACTCATCCTTGCATTTTCACGGAAGACGTAAGTAAATTATTATAGTATTTGTGTGAATTTTATCTATTTTGTCAGCTACGTATCCTTGCCCTAACACGAAAGATGTAAGTAAATTATTATAGTATTGGTGTGAATTTTACCTATTTTTTTCAGATACTCATACTTGCCCTAACACGAAAGACGTAAGTAAATTATTATAGAATTGGTGTCAATTTTATCTATTTTGTCATCTACTCATCCTTGCCCTAACACGGAAAACGTAAGAAAATTATTATAGTATTGGTGTCAATTTTATTTATTTCGTCAGCTACTCATCCTTGCCCTAACGCGGAAGACGTAAGTAAATTATTAGAGTATTGGTGTCAATTTTATTTATTTCGTCAGCTACTCATCCTCGCCCTAACGCGGAAGATGTAAGTAAAATATATAGTATTGGTGTCAATTTTATTTATTTCGTCAGCTACTCATCTCTGCCCTAACGCGGAAGACGTAAGTAAATAATTATAATATTGGTGTCAATTTTATTTATTTCATCAGGTACTCATTCTCGTCCTAACACGGAAGATGTAAGTAAAATATTATATTATTGGTGTCAATTTTTTTTATTTCGTCAGGTACTCATCCTTGCACTAACACGGAAGACGTAAGTAAAATATTATTGTATTGGTGTCAATTTTATTTATTTATTCAGCTACTCATCCTTGCCCTAACGCGGGGGGGGAATTTCAATTAACGTCACACTGGAGCAACACAATGGGCTATTGGTGACGGTCCGGGATCACTCCCAAAGAGAAAGATCCGAGGACAACACCACGTAATTTTGAACCACGGTCAGATGACGAGGCAACACCTGAGCTGGCACCCCACTCTCCAAACTTCCACACCACGCCAACGTGAGGACATTTGAGGCCACGACAGATTTAACGTGCACCAGCCCCCTTTGTACACGACGGTGTTTGGCTGGATTCGAACTCGCAACCCTTCGGTTGCAAGTCCGTTACTCTTCCAACCGGGCCACCGCGGCCCGCCCTAACGCGGAAGACGTAAGTAAATTATTATAATATTGGTGTCAATTTTATTTATTTCGTCAGCTACTCATCCCTGCCCTAACGCGGAACACGTAAGTAAATTATTATAATATTGGTGTCAATTTTATTTATTTCTTCAGGTTCTCATTCTCGCCTTAAAACGGAAGTTGTAAGTAAAATATTAAAGTATTGGTGTCAATTTTATTTATTTCGTCAGGTACTCATCCTTGCACTAACACGGAAGACGTAAATAAAATATTATTGTATTGGTGTCAATTTTATTAATTTTTTCAGCTACTCATCCTTGCCCTAACCCTGGAGACGTAAGTAAAATATTATTGTATTGGTGTCAATTTTATTTATTTCTTCAGCTACTCATCCTTGCCCTAACGCGGAAGACGTAAGTAAAATATTATATTATTGGTGTCAATTTTATTTATTTCGTCACCTACTTATCCTTGCCTTTTCACGGAAGACGTAAGTAAATTATTATAGTATTTGTGTGAATTTTATCTATTTTGTCAGCTACGTATCCTTGCCCTAACACGAAAGATGTAAGTAAATTATTATAGTATTGGTGTGAATTTTACCTATTTTTTTCAGATACTCATACTTGCCCTAACACGAAAGACGTAAGTAAATTATTATAGAATTGGTGTCAATTTTATTTATTTCGTCAGCTACTCATCCTTGCCCTAACGCGGAAGACGTAAGTAAATTATTAGAGTATTGGTGTCAATTTTATTTATTTCATCAGCTACTCATCCTCGCCCTAACGCGGAAGATGTAAGTAAAATATTACAGTATTGGTGTCAATTTTATTTATTTCGTCAGGTACTCATCCTTGCACTAACACGGAAGACGTAAATAAAATATTATTGTATTTGTGTCAATTTTATTAATTTTTTCAGCTACTCATCCTTGCCCTAACGCTGGAGACGTAAGTAAAATATTATTGTATTGGTGTCAAATTTATTTATTTCTTCAGCTACTCATCCTTGCCCTAACGCGGAAGACGTAAGTAAAATATTATAGTATTGGTGTCAATTTTATTTATTTCGTCACCTACTTATCCTTGCATTTTCACGGAAGACGTAAGTAAATTATTATAGTATTTGTGTGAATTTTATCTATTTTGTCAGCTACGTATCCTTGCCCTAACACGAAAGATGTATGTAAATTATTATAGTATTGGTGTGAATTTTACCTATTTTTTTCAGATACTCATACTTGCCCTAACACGAAAGACGTAAGTAAATTATTATAGTATTGGTGTCAATTTTATTTATTTCGTCAGCTACTCATCCTTGCCATAACGCGGAAGACGTAAGTAAATTATTAGAGTATTGGTGTCAATATTATTTATTTCGTCAGCTACTCATCGTCGCCCTAACGCGGAAGATGTAAGTAAAATATTATAGTATTGGTGTCAATTTTATTTATTTCGTCAGCTACTCATCTCTGCCCTAACGCGGAAGACGTAAGTAAATTATTATAATATTGGTGTCAATTGTATTTATTTCGTCAGGTACTCATTCTCTCCCTAACACGGAAGATGTAAGTAAAATATTATATTATTGGTGTCAATTTTTTTTATTTCGTCAGGTACTCATCCTTGCAGTAACACGGAAGACGTAAGTAAAGTATTATTGTATTGGTGTCAATTTTATTTATTTTTTCAGCTACTCATCCTTGCCCTAACGCGGAAGACGTAAGTAAATTATTATAATATTGGTGTCAATTTTATTTATTTCGTCAGCTACTCATCCTTGCCCTAACACGGAAGACGTAAATAAAATATTATTGTATTGGTGTCAATTTTATTTATTTCGTCAGCTAGTCATCCTCGCCCTAACGCGGAAGACGTAAGTAAATTATTATAATATTGGTGTCAATTTTATTTATTTCGTCAGGTACTCATTCTCGCCTTAAAACGGAAGACGTAAGTAAAATATTATAGTATTGGTGTCAATTTTATTTATTTCGTCACCTACTTATCCTTGCCCTAACGCGGAAGACGTAAGTAAATTATTATATTATTGGTGTCAATTTTATTTATTTCGACAGCTACTCATCCCTGTCCTAACGCGGAAGACGTAAGTAAATTATTATAGTATTGTTGTCAATTTTATTTATTTCGTCACCTACTTATCCTTGCCCTAACGCGGAAGACGTAAGTAAATTATTACATTATTGGTGTCAATTTTATTTATTTCGACAGCTACTCATCCTTGCATTTTCACGGAAGACGTAAGTAAATTATTATAGTATTTGTGTGAATTTTATCTATTTTGTCAGCTACGTATCCTTGCCCTAACACGAAAGATGTAAGTAAATTATTATAGTATTGGTGTGAATTTTACCTATTTTTTTCAGATACTCATACTTGCCCTAACACGAAAGACGTAAGTAAATTATTATAGAATTGGTGTCAATTTTATCTATTTTGTCATCTACTCATCCTTGCCCTAACACGGAAAACGTAAGAAAAGTATTATAGTATTGGTGTCAATTTTATTTATTTCGTCAGCTACTCATCCTTACCCTAACGCGGAACACGTAAGTAAATTATTATAATATTGGTGTCAATTGTATTTATTTCGTCAGGTACTCATTCTCGCCTTAAAACGGAAGACGTAAGTAAATTTTTATATTATTGGCGTCAATTTTATTTATTTCGACAGCTACTCATCCCTGCCCTAACGCGGAAGACGTAAGTAAATTATTATAGTATTGGTGTCAATTTTATTTATTTCGTCAGCTACTCATCCTTGCATTTTCACGGAAGACGTAAGTAAATTATTATAGTATTTGTGTGAATTTTATCTATTTTGTCAGCTACGTATCCTTGCCCTAACACGGAAGACGTAAGTAAATTATTATAGTATTTGTGTCAATTTTATTTATTTTGTCAGCTACTCAACCTTGGCCTAACACGGAAGACGTAAGTAAATTATTATAGTATTGGTGTGAATTTTATCTATTTTGTCAGCTACTTATCCTTGCCCTAACACGGAAGACGTACGTAAATTATTATAGTATTTGTGTCAATTTTATTTTATTTGTCAGCTACTCAACCTTGCCCTAACACGGAAGACGTAAGTAAATTATTATAGAATTGGTGTCAGTTTTATTTATTTCATCAGCTACTCATCCTTGCCCTAACTCGGAAGACGTAAGTAAATTATTATAGTATTGGTGTCAATTTTATTTATTTCGTCAGCTGCTTATCCTTGCCCTAACGCGGAAGACGTAAGTAAATTATTAGAGTATTCTTGTCAATTTTATTTATTTCGTCAGCTACTCATCCTTGCACTAACACGGAAGACGTAAGTAAAATATTATTGTATTGGTGTCAATTTTATTTATTTTTTCAGCTACTCATCCTTGTCCTACCGCGGAAGACGTATGTAAATTATTATAGTATTGGTGTCAATTTTATTTCTTTCGTCAGCTACTCATCCTTGCCCTAACGCGGAAGACGTAAGTAAATTATTATAATATTGGTGTCAATTTTATTTATTTCGTCAGCTACTTATCCCTGCCCTAACGCGGAAGACGTAAGTAAATTATTATAATATTGGTGTCAATTTTATTTATTTCGTCAGGTACTCATTCTCGCCTTAAAACGGAAGATGTAAGTAAAATATTACAGTATTGGTGTCAATTTTATTTATTTCGTCAGGTACTCATCCTTGCACTAACACGGAAGACGTAAGTAAAATATTATTGTATTGGTGCCAATTTTATTAATTTTTTCAATTACTCATCCTTGCACTAACGCAAAAGACGTAAGTAAATTATTATATTATTGGTGTCAATTTTATTTATTTTGTCAGTTACTCATCCTACCTTAACACGGAAGACGTAAGTATATTATTATAGTATTGGTGTCAATTTTATTTATTTTGTCAGCTACTCATCCTTGCCCTAACACGGAAGACGTAAGTAAATTATTATAGAATTGGTGTCAATTTTATTTATTTCGTCAGCTACTCATCCTAGCCCTAACGCGGAAGACGTAAGTAAATTATTAGAGTATTGAAGCCAATTTTATTTATTTCGTCAGCTACTCATCCTCGCTTTAACGCGGAAGATGTAAGTTAAATATTATAGTATTGGTGTCAATTTAATTTATTTCGTCAGCTACTCATCTCTGCCCTAACGCGGAAGACGTAAGTAAATTATTATAATATTGGTGTCAATTTTATTTATTTCGTCAGGTACTCATTCTCGCCCTAACACGGAAGATGTAAGTAAAATATTATATTATTGATGTCAATTTTTTTTATTTCGTCAGGTACTCATCCTTGCACTAACATGGAAGACGTAAGTAAAATATTATTGTATTGGTGTCAATTTTATTTATTTTTTCAGCTACTCATCCTTGCCCTAACGCGGAAGACGTAAGTAAATTATTAGAGTATTGAAGTCAATTTTATTTATTTCGTCAGCTAGTCATCCTCGCCCTAACGCGGAAGACGTAAGTAAATTATTATAGTATTTGTGTCAATTTTATTTATTTTGTCAGCTACTCAACCTTGGCCTAACACGGAAGACGTAAGTAAATTATTATAGTATTGGTGTGAATTTTATCTATTTTGTCAGCTACTTATCCTTGCCCTAACACGGAAGACGTACGTAAATTATTATAGTATTGGTGTCAATTTTATTTATTTCGTCACCTACTTATCCTTGCATTTTCACGGAAGACGTAAGTAAATTATTATAGTATTTGTGTGAATTTTATCTATTTTGTCAGCTACGTATCCTTGCCCTAACACGAAAGATGTATGTAAATTATTATAGTATTGGTGTGAATTTTACCTATTTTTTTCAGATACTCATACTTGCCCTAACACGAAAGACGTAAGTAAATTATTATAGAATTGGTGTCAATTTTATCTATTTTGTCATCTACTCATCCTTGCCCTAACACGGAAAACGTAAGAAAATTATTATAGTATTGGTGTCAATTTTATTTATTTCGTCAGCTACTCATCCTTGCCATAACGCGGAAGACGTAAGTAAATTATTAGAGTATTGGTGTCAATATTATTTATTTCGTCAGCTACTCATCGTCGCCCTAACGCGGAAGATGTAAGTAAAATATTATAGTATTGGTGTCAATTTTATTTATTTCGTCAGCTACTCATCTCTGCCCTAACGCGGAAGACGTAAGTAAATTATTATAATATTGGTGTCAATTGTATTTATTTCGTCAGGTACTCATTCTCTCCCTAACACGGAAGATGTAAGTAAAATATTATATTATTGGTGTCAATTTTTTTTATTTCGTCAGGTACTCATCCTTGCAGTAACACGGAAGACGTAAGTAAAGTATTATTGTATTGGTGTCAATTTTATTTATTTTTTCAGCTACTCATCCTTGCCCTAACGCGGAAGACGTAAGTAAATTATTATAATATTGGTGTCAATTTTATTTATTTCGTCAGCTACTCATCCTTGCCCTAACACGGAAGACGTAAATAAAATATTATTGTATTGGTGTCAATTTTATTTATTTCGTCAGCTAGTCATCCTCGCCCTAACGCGGAAGACGTAAGTAAATTATTATAATATTGGTGTCAATTTTATTTATTTCGTCAGGTACTCATTCTCGCCTTAAAACGGAAGACGTAAGTAAAATATTATAGTATTGGTGTCAATTTTATTTATTTCGTCACCTACTTATCCTTGTCCTAACGCGGAAGACGTAAGTAAATTATTATATTATTGGTGTCAATTTTATTTATTTCGACAGCTACTCATCCCTGTCCTAACGCGGAAGACGTAAGTAAATTATTATAGTATTGTTGTCAATTTTATTTATTTCGTCACCTACTTATCCTTGCCCTAACGCGGAAGACGTAAGTAAATTATTACATTATTGGTGTCAATTTTATTTATTTTGTCAGCTACTCAACCTTGGCCTAACACGGAAGACGTAAGTAAATTATTATAGTATTTGTGTCAATTTTATTTATTTTGTCAGCTACTCAACCTTGGCCTAACACGGAAGACGTAAGTAAATTATTATAATATTGGTGTCAATTTTATTTATTTCGTTAGGTACTCATTCTCGCCCTAACACGGAAGATGTAAGTAAAATATTATATTATTGGTGTCAATTTTTTTTATTTCGTCAGGTACTCATCCTTGCACTAACACGGAAGACGTAAGTAAAATATTATTGTATTGGTGTCAATTTTATTTATTTTTTCAGCTACTCATCCTTGCCCTAACGCGGAAGACGTAAGTAAATTATTATAATATTGGTGTCAATTTTATTTATTTCGTCAGCTACTCATCCCTGCCCTAACGCGGAACACGTAAGTAAATTATTATAATATTGGTGTCAATTTTATTTATTTCTTCAGGTTCTCATTCTCGCCTTAAAACGGAAGATGTAAGTAAAATATTACAGTATTGGTGTCAATTTTATTTATTTCGTCAGGTACTCATCCTTGCACTAACACGGAAGACGTAAATAAAATATTATTGTATTGGTGTCAATTTTATTAATTTTTTCAGCTACTCATCCTTGCCCTAACGCTGGAGACGTAAGTAAAATATTATTGTATTGGTGTCAATTTTATTTATTTCTTCAGCTACTCATCCTTGCCCTAACGCGGAAGACGTAAGTAAAATATTATAGTATTGGTGTCAATTTTATTTATTTCGTCAGCTACTCATCCTTGCATTTTCACGGAAGACGTAAGTAAATTATTATAGTATTTGTGTGAATTTTATCTATTTTGTCAGCTACGTATCCTTGCCCTAACACGAAAGATGTAAGTAAATTATTATAGTATTGGTGTGAATTTTAACCATTTTTTTCAGATACTCATACTTGCCCTAACACGAAAGACGTAAGTAAATTATTATAGAATTGGTGTCAATTTTATCTATTTTGTCATATACTCATCCTTGCCCTAACACGGAAAACGTAAGAAAATTATTATAGTATTGGTGTCAATTTTATTTATTTCGTCAGCTACTCATCCTTGCCCTAACGCTGAAGACGTAAGTAAATTATTATAATATTGGTGTCAATTTTATTTATTTCGTCAGCTACTCATTCTCGCCTTAAAACGGAAGATGTAAGTAAAATATTATAGTTTTGGTGTCAATTTTATTTATTTCGTCAGGTACTCATCCTTGCACTAACACGGAAGACGTAATTAAAATATTATTGTATTGGTGTCAAGTTTATTAATTTTTTCAGCTACTGATCCTTGCCCTAACGCGGGAGACGTAAGTAAAATATTATTGAATTGGTGTCAATTTTTTTTATTTCGTCAGCTACTCATCCTTGCCCTAACGCGGAAGACGTAAGTAAAATATTTTTGTATTGGTGTCAATTTTATTTATTTCTTCAGCTACTCATCCTTGCCCTAACTTGGAAGACGTATGTAAATTATTATAGCATTGGTGTCAATTTTATTTATTTCGTCATCTACACATCCTTGCCCTAACGCGGAAGACGTAAGTAAATTATTATAGTATTGGTGTCAATTTTATTTATTTCGTCACCTACTTATCCTTGCCCTAACGCGGAAGACGTAAGTAAATTATTACATTATTGGTGTCAATTTTATTTATTTCGACAGCTACTCATCCCTGCCCTAACGCGGAAGACGTAAGTAAATTATTATAGTATTGGTGTCAATTTTACCTATTTTTTTCAGATACTCATACTTGCCCTAACACGAAAGACGTAAGTAAATTATTATAGAATTCGTGTCAATTTTATCTATTTTGTCATCTACTCATCCTTGCCCTAACAGGGAAAACGTAAGTAAAATATTATAGTATTGGTGTCAATTTTATTTATTTCGTCAGCTACTCATCTCTGCCCTAACGCGGAAGATGTAAGTAAAATATTATATTATTGGTGTCAATTTTTTTTATTTCGTCAGGTACTCATCCTTGCACTAACACGGAAGACGTAGGTAAAATATTATTGTATTGGTGTCAATTTTATTTATTTTTTCAGCTACTCATCCTTGCCCTACAGCGGAAGACGTATGTAAATTATTATAGTATTGGTGTCAATTTTATTAATTTCGTCAGCTACTCATCCTTGCCCTAACGCGGAAGACGTAAGTAAATTATTATAATATTGGTGTCAATTTTATTTATTTCGTCAGGTACTCATTCTCGCCTTAAAACGGAAGATGTAAGTAAAATATTACAGTATTGGTGTCAATTTTATTTATTTCGTCAGGTACTCATCCTTGCACTAACACGGAAGACGTAAGTAAAATATTATTGTATTGGTGCCAATTTTATTAATTTTTTCAATTACTCATCCTTGCCCTAACGCTGGAGACGTAAGTAAAATATTATTGTATTGGTGTCAATTTTATTTATTTCTTCAGCTACTCATCCTTGCCCTAACGCGGAAGACGTAAGTAAAATATTATATTATTGGTGTCAATTTTATTTATTTCGACAGCTACTCATCCCTGTCCTAACGCGGAATACGTAAGTAAATTTTTATAGTATTGTTGTCAATTTTATTTATTTCGTCATCTACTTATCCTTGCCCTAACACGGAAAGACGTTAGTAAATTATTATAGTATTTGTCAATTTTATTTATTTTGTCAGCTACTCAACCTTGCCCTAACATGGAAGACGTAAGTAAATTATTATAGTAATGGTGTCAATTTTATTTATTTCGTCAGCTACTTATCCTTGCCCTAACGCGAAAGACGTAAGTAAATTATTATATTATTGGTGCCAATTTTATTTATTTTGTTAGTTACTCATCCTACCCTAACACGGAAGACGTAAGTATATTATTATAGTATTGGTGTCAATTTTATTTATTTTGTCAGCTACTCATCCTTGCCCTAACACGGAAGACGTAAGTAAATTATTATAGAATTGGTGTCAATTTTATTTATTTCGTCAGGTACTCATCCTTGCCCTAACGCGGAAGACGTAAGTAAATTATTATAGTATTGGTGTCAATTTTATTTATTTTGTCAGCTACTCAACCTTGCCCTAACACGGAAGACGTAAGTAAATTATTATAGTATTGGTGTGAATTTTATGTATTTTGTCAGCTACTTATCCTTGCCCTAACACGAAAGACGTACGTAAATTATTATAGTATTGGTGTGAATATTATGTATTTCGTCAGCTACTCATCCTTGCCCTAACGCGGAAGACGTAAGTAAATTATTAGAGTATTGGTGTCAATTTTATTTATTTCGTCAGCTACTCATCCTCGCCCAAACGCGGAAGATGTAAGTAAAATATTATAGTATTGGTGTCAATTTTATTTATTTCGTCAGCTACTCATCCCTGCCCTAACGCGGAAGACGTAAGTAAATTATTATAATATTGGTGTCAATTTTATTTATTTCGTCAGGTACTCATCCTTGCACTAACACGGAAGACGTAATTAAAATATTATTGTATTGGTGTCAAGTTTATTAATTTTTTCAGCTACTGATCCTTGCCCTAACGCGGGAGACGTAAGTAAAATATTATTGAATTTGTGTCAATTTTTTTTTATTTCGTCAGCTACTCATCCTTGCCCTAACGCGGAAGACGTAAGTAAAATATTTTTGTATTAGTGTCAATTTTATTTATTTCTTCAGCTACTCATCCTTGCCCTAACTTGGAAGACATATGTAAATTATTATAGTATTGGTGTCAATTTTATTTATTTCGTCAGCTACTCATCCTTGCCCTAACGCGGAAGACGTAAGTAAATTATTATAGTATTGGTGTCAATTTTATTTATTTCGTCACCTACTTATCCTTGCCCTAACGTGGAAGTCGTAAGTAAATTATTACATTATTGGTGTCAATTTTATTTATTTCGACAGCTACTCATCCCTGCCGTAACGCGGAAGACGTAAGTAAATTATTATAGTATTGGTGTCAATTTTATTTATTTCTTCAGCTACTCATCCTTGCATTTTCACGGAAGACGTAAGTAAATTATTATAGTATTTGTGTGAATTTTATCTATTTTGTCAGCTACGTATCCTTGCCCTAACACGAAAGATGTAAGTAAATTATTATAGTATTGGTGTGAATTTTACCTATTTTTTTCAGATACTCATACTTGCCCTAACACGAAAGACGTAAGTAAATTATTATAGAATTGGTGTCAATTTTATCTATTTTGTCATCTACTCATCCTTGCCCTAACACGGAAAACGTAAGTAAATTATTATAGTATTGGTGTCAATTTTATTTATTTCGTCAGCTACTCATCCTTGCCCTAACGCGGAAGACGTAAGTAAATTATTAGAGTATTGGTGTCAATTTTATTTATTTCGTCAGCTACTCATCCTCGCCCTAACGCGGAAGATGTAAGTAAAATATTATAGTATTGGTGTCAATTTTATTTATTTCGTCAGCTACTCATCTCTGCCCTAACGCGGAAGACGTAAGTAAATTATTATAATATTGGTGTCAATTTTATTTATTTCGTTAGGTACTCATTCTCGCCCTAACACGGAAGATGTAAGTAAAATATTATATTATTGGTGTCAATTTTTTTTATTTCGTCAGGTACTCATCCTTGCACTAACACGGAAGACGTAAGTAAAATATTATTGTATTGGTGTCAATTTTATTTATTTTTTCAGCTACTCATCCTTGCCCTAACGCGGAAGACGTAAGTAAATTATTATAATATTGGTGTCAATTTTATTTATTTCGTCAGCTACTCATCCCTGCCCTAACGCGGAACACGTAAGTAAATTATTATAATATTGGTGTCAATTTTATTTATTTCTTCAGGTTCTCATTCTCGCCTTAAAACGGAAGATGTAAGTAAAATATTACAGTATTGGTGTCAATTTTATTTATTTCGTCAGGTACTCATCCTTGCACTAACACGGAAGACGTAAATAAAATATTATTGTATTGGTGTCAATTTTATTAATTTTTTCAGCTACTCATCCTTGCCCTAACGCTGGAGACGTAAGTAAAATATTATTGTATTGGTGTCAATTTTATTTATTTCTTCAGCTACTCATCCTTGCCCTAACGCGGAAGACGTAAGTAAAATATTATAGTATTGGTGTCAATTTTATTTATTTCGTCAGCTACTCATCCTTGCATTTTCACGGAAGACGTAAGTAAATTATTATAGTATTTGTGTGAATTTTATCTATTTTGTCAGCTACGTATCCTTGCCCTAACACGAAAGATGTAAGTAAATTATTATAGTATTGGTGTGAATTTTACCTATTTTTTTCAGATACTCATACTTGCCCTAACACGAAAGACGTAAGTAAATTATTATAGAATTGGTGTCAATTTTATCTATTTTGTCATCTACTCATCCTTGCCCTAACACGGAAAACGTAAGAAAATTATTATAGTATTGGTGTCAATTTTATTTATTTCGTCAGCTACTCATCCTTGCCCTAACGCGGAAGACGTAAGTAAATTATTAGAGTATTGGTGTCAATTTTATTTATTTCGTCAGCTACTCATCCTCGCCCTAACGCGGAAGATGTAAGTAAAATATATAGTATTGGTGTCAATTTTATTTATTTCGTCAGCTACTCATCTCTGCCCTAACGCGGAAGACGTAAGTAAATTATTATAATATTGGTGTCAATTTTATTTATTTCATCAGGTACTCATTCTCGTCCTAACACGGAAGATGTAAGTAAAATATTATATTATTGGTGTCAATTTTTTTTATTTCGTCAGGTACTCATCCTTGCACTAACACGGAAGACGTAAGTAAAATATTATTGTATTGGTGTCAATTTTATTTATTTATTCAGCTACTCATCCTTGCCCTAACGCGGGGGGGGAATTTCAATTAACGTCACACTGGAGCAACACAATGGGCTATTGGTGACGGTCCGGGATCACTCCCAAAGAGAAAGATCCGAGGACAACACCACGTAATTTTGAACCACGGTCAGATGACGAGGCAACACCTGAGCTGGCACCCCACTCTCCAAACTTCCACACCACGCCAACGTGAGGACATTTGAGGCCACGACAGATTTAACGTGCACCAGCCCCCTTTGTACACGACGGTGTTTGGCTGGATTCGAACTCGCAACCCTTCGGTTGCAAGTCCGTTACTCTTCCAACCGGGCCACCGCGGCCCGCCCTAACGCGGAAGACGTAAGTAAATTATTATAGTATTGGTGTCAATTTTATTTATTTCGTCAGCTACTCATCCTTGCATTTTCACGGAAGACGTAAGTAAATTATTATAGTATTTGTGTGAATTTTATCTATTTTGTCAGCTACGTATCCTTGCCCTAACACGAAAGATGTAAGTAAATTATTATAGTATTGGTGTGAATTTTAACCATTTTTTTCAGATACTCATACTTGCCCTAACACGAAAGACGTAAGTAAATTATTATAGAATTGGTGTCAATTTTATCTATTTTGTCATCTACTCATCCTTGCCCTAACACGGAAAACGTAAGAAAATTATTATAGTATTGGTGTCAATTTTATTTATTTCGTCAGCTACTCATCCTTGCCCTAACGCGGAAGACGTAAGTAAATTATTATAGTATTGGTGTCAATTTTATTTATTTCGTCAGCTACTCATTCTCGCCTTAAAACGGAAGATGTAAGTAAAATATTATAGTTTTGGTGTCAATTTTATTTATTTCGTCAGGTACTCATCCTTGCACTAACACGGAAGACGTAATTAAAATATTATTGTATTGGTGTCAAGTTTATTAATTTTTTCAGCTACTGATCCTTGCCCTAACGCGGGAGACGTAAGTAAAATATTATTGAATTGGTGTCAATTTTTTTTATTTCGTCAGCTACTCATCCTTGCCCTAACGCGGAAGACGTAAGTAAAATATTTTTGTATTGGTGTCAATTTTATTTATTTCTTCAGCTACTCATCCTTGCCCTAACTTGGAAGACGTATGTAAATTATTATAGCATTGGTGTCAATTTTATTTATTTCGTCATCTACACATCCTTGCCCTAACGCGGAAGACGTAAGTAAATTATTATAGTATTGGTGTCAATTTTATTTATTTCGTCACCTACTTATCCTTGCCCTAACGCGGAAGACGTAAGTAAATTATTACATTATTGGTGTCAATTTTATTTATTTCGTCAGCTACTCATCCATGCCCTAACGCGGAAGACGTAAGTAAATTATTATAGTATTGGTGTCAATTTTACCTATTTTTTTCAGATACTCATACTTGCCCTAACACGAAAGACGTAAGTAAATTATTATAGTATTGGTGTCAATTTTATCTATTTTGTCATCTACTCATCCTTGCCCTAACAGGGAAAACGTAAGTAAAATATTATAGTATTGGTGTCAATTTTATTTATTTCGTCAGCTACTCATCTCTGCCCTAACGCGGAAGATGTAAGTAAAATATTATAGTATTGGTGTCAATTTTTTTTATTTCGTCAGGTACTCATCCTTGCACTAACACGGAAGACGTAAGTAAAATATTATTGTATTGGTGTCAATTTTATTTATTTTTTCAGCTACTCATCCTTGCCCTACAGCGGAAGACGTATGTAAATTATTATAGTATTGGTGTCAATTTTATTTATTTCGTCAGCTACTCATCCTTGCCCTAACGCGGAAGACGTAAGTAAATTATTATAATATTGGTGTCAATTTTATTTATTTCGTCAGGTACTCATTCTCGCCTTAAAACGGAAGATGTAAGTAAAATATTACAGTATTGGTGTCAATTTTATTTATTTCGTCAGGTACTCATCCTTGCACTAACACGGAAGACGTAAGTAAAATATTATTGTATTGGTGCCAATTTTATTAATTTTTTCAATTACTCATCCTTGCCCTAACGCTGGAGACGTAAGTAAAATATTATTGTATTGGTGTCAATTTTATTTATTTCTTCAGCTACTCATCCTTGCCCTAACGCGGAAGACGTAAGTAAAATATTATATTATTGGTGTCAATTTTATTTATTTCGACAGCTACTCATCCCTGTCCTAACGCGGAATACGTAAGTAAATTTTTATAGTATTGTTGTCAATTTTATTTATTTCGTCATCTACTTATCCTTGCCCTAACACGGAAGACGTTAGTAAATTATTATAGTATTTGTCAATTTTATTTATTTTGTCAGCTACTCAACCTTGCCCTAACATGGAAGACGTAAGTAAATTATTATAGTAATGGTGTCAATTTTATTTATTTCGTCAGCTACTTATCCTTGCCCTAACGCGAAAGACGTAAGTAAATTATTATATTATTGGTGCCAATTTTATTTATTTTGTTAGTTACTCATCCTACCCTAACACGGAAGACGTAAGTATATTATTATAGTATTGGTGTCAATTTTATTTATTTTGTCAGCTACTCATCCTTGCCCTAACACGGAAGACGTAAGTAAATTATTATAGAATTGGTGTCAATTTTATTTATTTCTTCAGGTACTCATCCTTGCCCTAACGCGGAAGACGTAAGTAAATTATTATAGTATTGGTGTCAATTTTATTTATTTTGTCAGCTACTCAACCTTGCCCTAACACGGAAGACGTAAGTAAATTATTATAGTATTGGTGTGAATTTTATGTATTTTGTCAGCTACTTATCCTTGCCCTAACACGGAAGACGTACGTAAATTATTATAGTATTGGTGTGAATATTATGTATTTCGTCAGCTACTCATCCTTGCCCTAACGCGGAAGACGTAAGTAAATTATTAGAGTATTGGTGTCAATTTTATTTATTTCGTCAGCTACTCATCCTCGCCCAAACGCGGAAGATGTAAGTAAAATATTATAGTATTGGTGTCAATTTTATTTATTTCGTCAGCTACTCATCTCTGCCCTAACGCGGAAGACGTAAGTAAATTATTATAATATTGGTGTCAATTTTATTTATTTCGTCAGGTACTCATCCTTGCACTAACACGGAAGACGTAATTAAAATATTATTGTATTGGTGTCAAGTTTATTAATTTTTTCAGCTACTGATCCTTGCCCTAACGCGGGAGACGTAAGTAAAATATTATTGAATTTGTGTCAATTTTTTTTTTATTTCGTCAGCTACTCATCCTTGCCCTAACGCGGAAGACGTAAGTAAAATATTTTTGTATTAGTGTCAATTTTATTTATTTCTTCAGCTACTCATCCTTGCCCTAACTTGGAAGTCGTAAGTAAATTATTACATTATTGGTGTCAATTTTATTTATTTCGACAGCTACTCATCCCTGCCGTAACGCGGAAGACGTAAGTAAATTATTATAGTATTGGTGTCAATTTTATTTATTTCTTCAGCTACTCATCCTTGCATTTTCACGGAAGACGTAAGTAAATTATTATATTATTTGTGTGAATTTTATCTATTTTGTCAGCTACGTATCCTTGCCCTAACACGAAAGATGTAAGTAAATTATTATAGTATTGGTGTGAATTTTACCTATTTTTTTCAGATACTCATACTTGCCCTAACACGAAAGACGTAAGTAAATTATTATAGAATTGGTGTCAATTTTATCTATTTTGTCATCTACTCATCCTTGCCCTAACACGGAAAACGTAAGAAAATTATTATAGTATTGGTGTCAATTTTATTTATTTCGTCAGCTACTCATCCTTGCCCTAACGCGGAAGACGTAAGTAAATTATTAGAGTATTGGTGTCAATTTTATTTATTTCGTCAGCTACTCATCCTCGCCCTAACGCGGAAGATGTAAGTAAAATATTATAGTATTGGTGTCAATTTTATTTATTTCGTCAGCTACTCATCTCTGCCCTAACGCGGAAGACGTAAGTAAATTATTATAATATTGGTGTCAATTTTATTTATTTCGTTAGGTACTCATTCTCGCCCTAACACGGAAGATGTAAGTAAAATATTATATTATTGGTGTCAATTTTTTTTATTTCGTCAGGTACTCATCCTTGCACTAACACGGAAGACGTAAGTAAAATATTATTGTATTGGTGTCAATTTTATTTATTTTTTCAGCTACTCATCCTTGCCCTAACGCGGAAGACGTAAGTAAATTATTATAATATTGGTGTCAATTTTATTTATTTCGTCAGCTACTCATCCCTGCCCTAACGCGGAACACGTAAGTAAATTATTATAATATTGGTGTCAATTTT
Source organism: Meta bourneti (assembly GCA_933210815.1). Lineage (NCBI taxonomy): Eukaryota > Metazoa > Arthropoda > Arachnida > Araneae > Tetragnathidae > Meta > Meta bourneti. The sequence continues at coordinate 90,499,418 of OW119929.1, forward strand.
ATTTATTTCTTCAGGTTCTCATTCTCGCCTTAAAACGGAAGATGTAAGTAAAATATTACAGTATTGGTGTCAATTTTATTTATTTCGTCAGGTACTCATCCTTGCACTAACACGGAAGACGTAAATAAAATATTATTGTATTGGTGTCAATTTTATTAATTTTTTCAGCTACTCATCCTTGCCCTAACGCTGGAGACGTAAGTAAAATATTATTGTATTGGTGTCAATTTTATTTATTTCTTCAGCTACTCATCCTTGCCCTAACGCGGAAGACGTAAGTAAATTATTATAGTATTGGTGTCAATTTTATTTATTTCGTCAGCTACTCATCCTTGCATTTTCACGGAAGACGTAAGTAAATTATTATAGTATTTGTGTGAATTTTATCTATTTTGTCAGCTACGTATCCTTGCCCTAACACGAAAGATGTAAGTAAATTATTATAGTATTGGTGTGAATTTTACCTATTTTTTTCAGATACTCATACTTGCCCTAACACGAAAGACGTAAGTAAATTATTATAGAATTGGTGTCAATTTTATCTATTTTGTCATCTACTCATCCTTGCCCTAACACGGAAAACGTAAGTAAATTATTATAGTATTGGTGTCAATTTTATTTATTTCGTCAGCTACTCATCCTTGCCCTAACGCGGAAGACGTAAGTAAATTATTAGAGTATTGGTGTCAATTTTATTTATTTCGTCAGCTACTCATCCTCGCCCTAACGCGGAAGATGTAAGTAAAATATATAGTATTGGTGTCAATTTTATTTATTTCGTCAGCTACTCATCTCTGCCCTAACGCGGAAGACGTAAGTAAATTATTATAATATTGGTGTCAATTTTATTTATTTCATCAGGTACTCATTCTCGTCCTAACACGGAAGATGTAAGTAAAATATTATATTATTGGTGTCAATTTTTTTTATTTCGTCAGGTACTCATCCTTGCACTAACACGGAAGACGTAAGTAAAATATTATTGTATTGGTGTCAATTTTATTTATTTATTCAGCTACTCATCCTTGCCCTAACGCGGGGGGGGAATTTCAATTAACGTCACACTGGAGCAACACAATGGGCTATTGGTGACGGTCCGGGATCACTCCCAAAGAGAAAGATCCGAGGACAACACCACGTAATTTTGAACCACGGTCAGATGACGAGGCAACACCTGAGCTGGCACCCCACTCTCCAAACTTCCACACCACGCCAACGTGAGGACATTTGAGGCCACGACAGATTTAACGTGCACCAGCCCCCTTTGTACACGACGGTGTTTGGCTGGATTCGAACTCGCAACCCTTCGGTTGCAAGTCCGTTACTCTTCCAACCGGGCCACCGCGGCCCGCCCTAACGCGGAAGACGTAAGTAAATTATTATAATATTGGTGTCAATTTTATTTATTTCGTCAGGTACTCATCCTTGCACTAACGCGGAACACGTAAGTAAATTATTATAATATTGGTGTCAATTTTATTTATTTCTTCAGGTTCTCATTCTCGCCTTAAAACGGAAGTTGTAAGTAAAATATTAAAGTATTGGTGTCAATTTTATTTATTTCGTCAGGTACTCATCCTTGCACTAACACGGAAGACGTAAATAAAATATTATTGTATTGGTGTCAATTTTATTAATTTTTTCAGCTACTCATCCTTGCCCTAACCCTGGAGACGTAAGTAAAATATTATTGTATTGGTGTCAATTTTATTTATTTCTTCAGCTACTCATCCTTGCCCTAACGCGGAAGACGTAAGTAAAATATTATATTATTGGTGTCAATTTTATTTATTTCGTCACCTACTTATCCTTGCCTTTTCACGGAAGACGTAAGTAAATTATTATAGTATTTGTGTGAATTTTATCTATTTTGTCAGCTACGTATCCTTGCCCTAACACGAAAGATGTAAGTAAATTATTATAGTATTGGTGTGAATTTTACCTATTTTTTTCAGATACTCATACTTGCCCTAACACGAAAGACGTAAGTAAATTATTATAGAATTGGTGTCAATTTTATTTATTTCGTCAGCTACTCATCCTTGCCCTAACGCGGAAGACGTAAGTAAATTATTAGAGTATTGGTGTCAATTTTATTTATTTCATCAGCTACTCATCCTCGCCCTAACGCGGAAGATGTAAGTAAAATATTACAGTATTGGTGTCAATTTTATTTATTTCGTCAGGTACTCATCCTTGCACTAACACGGAAGACGTAAATAAAATATTATTGTATTTGTGTCAATTTTATTAATTTTTTCAGCTACTCATCCTTGCCCTAACGCTGGAGACGTAAGTAAAATATTATTGTATTGGTGTCAAATTTATTTATTTCTTCAGCTACTCATCCTTGCCCTAACGCGGAAGACGTAAGTAAAATATTATAGTATTGGTGTCAATTTTATTTATTTCGTCACCTACTTATCCTTGCATTTTCACGGAAGACGTAAGTAAATTATTATAGTATTTGTGTGAATTTTACCTATTTTTTTCAGATACTCATACTTGCCCTAACACGAAAGACGTAAGTAAATTATTATAGTATTGGTGTCAATTTTATTTATTTCGTCAGCTACTCATCCTTGCCATAACGCGGAAGACGTAAGTAAATTATTAGAGTATTGGTGTCAATATTATTTATTTCGTCAGCTACTCATCGTCGCCCTAACGCGGAAGATGTAAGTAAAATATTATAGTATTGGTGTCAATTTTATTTATTTCGTCAGCTACTCATCTCTGCCCTAACGCGGAAGACGTAAGTAAATTATTATAATATTGGTGTCAATTGTATTTATTTCGTCAGGTACTCATTCTCTCCCTAACACGGAAGATGTAAGTAAAATATTATATTATTGGTGTCAATTTTTTTTATTTCGTCAGGTACTCATCCTTGCAGTAACACGGAAGACGTAAGTAAAGTATTATTGTATTGGTGTCAATTTTATTTATTTTTTCAGCTACTCATCCTTGCCCTAACGCGGAAGACGTAAGTAAATTATTATAATATTGGTGTCAATTTTATTTATTTCGTCAGCTACTCATCCTTGCCCTAACACGGAAGACGTAAATAAAATATTATTGTATTGGTGTCAATTTTATTTATTTCGTCAGCTAGTCATCCTCGCCCTAACGCGGAAGACGTAAGTAAATTATTATAATATTGGTGTCAATTTTATTTATTTCGTCAGGTACTCATTCTCGCCTTAAAACGGAAGACGTAAGTAAAATATTATAGTATTGGTGTCAATTTTATTTATTTCGTCACCTACTTATCCTTGCCCTAACGCGGAAGACGTAAGTAAATTATTATATTATTGGTGTCAATTTTATTTATTTCGACAGCTACTCATCCCTGTCCTAACGCGGAAGACGTAAGTAAATTATTATAGTATTGTTGTCAATTTTATTTATTTCGTCACCTACTCATCCTTGCCCTACAGCGGAAGACGTATGTAAATTATTATAGTATTGGTGTCAATTTTATTACTTTCGTCAGCTACTCATCCTTGCCCTAACGCGGAAGACGTAAGTAAATTATTATAATATTGGTGTCAATTTTATTTATTTCGTCAGGTACTCATTCTCGCCTTAAAACGGAAGATGTAAGTAAAATATTACAGTATTGGTGTCAATTTTATTTATTTCGTCAGGTACTCATCCTTGCACTAACACGGAAGACGTAAGTAAAATATTATTGTATTGGTGCCAATTTTATTAATTTTTTCAATTACTCATCCTTGCCCTAACGCTGGAGACGTAAGTAAAATATTATTGTATTGGTGTCAATTTTATTTATTTCTTCAGCTACTCATCCTTGCCCTAACGCGGAAGACGTAAGTAAAATATTATATTATTGGTGTCAATTTTATTTATTTCGACAGCTACTCATCCCTGTCCTAACGCGGAATACGTAAGTAAATTTTTATAGTATTGTTGTCAATTTTATTTATTTCGTCATCTACTTATCCTTGCCCTAACACGGAAGACGTTAGTAAATTATTATAGTATTTGTCAATTTTATTTATTTTGTCAGCTACTCAACCTTGCCCTAACATGGAAGACGTAAGTAAATTATTATAGTAATGGTGTCAATTTTATTTATTTCGTCAGCTACTTATCCTTGCCCTAACGCGAAAGACGTAAGTAAATTATTATATTATTGGTGCCAATTTTATTTATTTTGTTAGTTACTCATCCTACCCTAACACGGAAGACGTAAGTATATTATTATAGTATTGGTGTCAATTTTATTTATTTTGTCAGCTACTCATCCTTGCCCTAACACGGAAGACGTAAGTAAATTATTATAGTATTGGTGTCAATTTTATTTATTTCTTCAGGTACTCATCCTTGCCCTAACGCGGAAGACGTAAGTAAATTATTATAGTATTGGTGTCAATTTTATTTATTTTGTCAGCTACTCAACCTTGCCCTAACACGGAAGACGTAAGTAAATTATTATAGTATTGGTGTGAATTTTATGTATTTTGTCAGCTACTTATCCTTGCCCTAACACGGAAGACGTACGTAAATTATTATAGTATTGGTGTGAATATTATGTATTTCGTCAGCTACTCATCCTTGCCCTAACGCGGAAGACGTAAGTAAATTATTAGAGTATTGGTGTCAATTTTATTTATTTCGTCAGCTACTCATCCTCGCCCAAACGCGGAAGATGTAAGTAAAATATTATAGTATTGGTGTCAATTTTATTTATTTCGTCAGCTACTCATCCCTGCCCTAACGCGGAAGACGTAAGTAAATTATTATAATATTGGTGTCAATTTTATTTATTTCGTCAGGTACTCATCCTTGCACTAACACGGAAGACGTAATTAAAATATTATTGTATTGGTGTCAAGTTTATTAATTTTTTCAGCTACTAATCCTTGCCCTAACGCGGGAGACGTAAGTAAAATATTATTGAATTTGTGTCAATTTTTTTTTTATTTCGTCAGCTACTCATCCTTGCCCTAACGCGGAAGACGTAAGTAAAATATTTTTGTATTAGTGTCAATTTTATTTATTTCTTCAGCTACTCATCCTTGCCCTAACTTGGAAGTCGTAAGTAAATTATTACATTATTGGTGTCAATTTTATTTATTTCGACAGCTACTCATCCCTGCCGTAACGCGGAAGACGTAAGTAAATTATTATAGTATTGGTGTCAATTTTATTTATTTCTTCAGCTACTCATCCTTGCATTTTCACGGAAGACGTAAGTAAATTATTATAGTATTTGTGTGAATTTTATCTATTTTGTCAGCTACGTATCCTTGCCCTAACACGAAAGATGTAAGTAAATTATTATAGTATTGGTGTGAATTTTACCTATTTTTTTCAGATACTCATACTTGCCCTAACACGAAAGACGTAAGTAAATTATTATAGAATTGGTGTCAATTTTATCTATTTTGTCATCTACTCATCCTTGCCCTAACACGGAATACGTAAGAAAATTATTATAGTATTGGTGTCAATTTTATTTATTTCGTCAGCTACTCATCCTTGCCCTAACGCGGAAGACGTAAGTAAATTATTAGAGTATTGGTGTCAATTTTATTTATTTCGTCAGCTACTCATCCTCGCCCTAACGCGGAAGATGTAAGTAAATTATTATAGTATTGGTGTCAATTTTATTTATTTCGTCAGCTACTCATCTCTGCCCTAACGCGGAAGACGTAAGTAAATTATTATAATATTGGTGTCAATTTTATTTATTTCGTTAGGTACTCATTCTCGCCCTAACACGGAAGATGTAAGTAAAATATTATATTATTGGTGTCAATTTTTTTTATTTCGTCAGGTACTCATCCTTGCACTAACACGGAAGACGTAAGTAAAATATTATTGTATTGGTGTCAATTTTATTTATTTTTTCAGCTACTCATCCTTGCCCTAACACGAAAGACGTAAGTAAATTATTATAGTATTGGTGTCAATTTTATTTATTTCGTCAGCTACTCATCCCTGCCCTAACGCGGAACACGTAAGTAAATTATTATAATATTGGTGTCAATTTTATTTATTTCTTCAGGTTCTCATTCTCGCCTTAAAACGGAAGATGTAAGTAAAATATTACAGTATTGGTGTCAATTTTATTTATTTCGTCAGGTACTCATCCTTGCACTAACACGGAAGACGTAAATAAAATATTATTGTATTGGTGTCAATTTTATTAATTTTTTCAGCTACTCATCCTTGCCCTAACGCTGGAGACGTAAGTAAAATATTATTGTATTGGTGTCAATTTTATTTATTTCTTCAGCTACTCATCCTTGCCCTAACGCGGAAGACGTAAGTAAAATATTATAGTATTGGTGTCAATTTTATTTATTTCGTCAGCTACTTATCCTTGCATTTTCACGGAAGACGTAAGTAAATTATTATAGTATTTGTGTGAATTTTATCTATTTTGTCAGCTACGTATCCTTGCCCTAACACGAAAGATGTAAGTAAATTATTATAGTATTGGTGTGAATTTTACCTATTTTTTTCAGATACTCATACTTGCCCTAACACGAAAGACGTAAGTAAATTATTATAGAATTGGTGTCAATTTTATCTATTTTGTCATCTACTCATCCTTGCCCTAACACGGAAAACGTAAGAAAATTATTATAGTATTGGTGTCAATTTTATTTATTTCGTCAGCTACTCATCCTTGCCCTAACGCGGAAGACGTAAGTAAATTATTAGAGTATTGGTGTCAATTTTATTTATTTCGTCAGCTACTCATCCTCGCCCTAACGCGGAAGATGTAAGTAAAATATATAGTATTGGTGTCAATTTTATTTATTTCGTCAGCTACTCATCTCTGCCCTAACGCGGAAGACGTAAGTAAATTATTATAATATTGGTGTCAATTTTATTTATTTCATCAGGTACTCATTCTCGTCCTAACACGGAAGATGTAAGTAAAATATTATATTATTGGTGTCAATTTTTTTTATTTCGTCAGGTACTCATCCTTGCACTAACACGGAAGACGTAAGTAAAATATTATTGTATTGGTGTCAATTTTATTTATTTATTCAGCTACTCATCCTTGCCCTAACGCGGGGGGGGAATTTCAATTAACGTCACACTGGAGCAACACAATGGGCTATTGGTGACGGTCCGGGATCACTCCCAAAGAGAAAGATCCAAGGACAACACCACGTAATTTTGAACCACGGTCAGATGACGAGGCAACACCTGAGCTGGCACCCCACTCTCCAAACTTCCACACCACGCCAACGTGAGGACATTTGAGGCCACGACAGATTTAACGTGCACCAGCCCCCTTTGTACACGACGGTGTTTGGCTGGATTCGAACTCGCAACCCTTCGGTTGCAAGTCCGTTACTCTTCCAACCGGGCCACCGCGGCCCGCCCTAACGCGGAAGACGTAAGTAAATTATTATAATATTGGTGTCAATTTTATTTATTTCGTCAGCTACTCATCCCTGCCCTAACGCGGAACACGTAAGTAAATTATTATAATATTGGTGTCAATTTTATTTATTTCTTCAGGTTCTCATTCTCGCCTTAAAACGGAAGTTGTAAGTAAAATATTAAAGTATTGGTGTCAATTTTATTTATTTCGTCAGGTACTCATCCTTGCACTAACACGGAAGACGTAAATAAAATATTATTGTATTGGTGTCAATTTTATTAATTTTTTCAGCTACTCATCCTTGCCCTAACCCTGGAGACGTAAGTAAAATATTATTGTATTGGTGTCAATTTTATTTATTTCTTCAGCTACTCATCCTTGCCCTAACGCGGAAGACGTAAGTAAAATATTATATTATTGGTGTCAATTTTATTTATTTCGTCACCTACTTATCCTTGCCTTTTCACGGAAGACGTAAGTAAATTATTATAGTATTTGTGTGAATTTTATCTATTTTGTCAGCTACGTATCCTTGCCCTAACACGAAAGATGTAAGTAAATTATTATAGTATTGGTGTGAATTTTACCTATTTTTTTCAGATACTCATACTTGCCCTAACACGAAAGACGTAAGTAAATTATTATAGAATTGGTGTCAATTTTATTTATTTCGTCAGCTACTCATCCTTGCCCTAACGCGGAAGACGTAAGTAAATTATTAGAGTATTGGTGTCAATTTTATTTATTTCGTCAGCTACTCATCCTCGCCCTAACGCGGAAGATGTAAGTAAAATATTACAGTATTGGTGTCAATTTTATTTATTTCGTCAGGTACTCATCCTTGCACTAACACGGAAGACGTAAATAAAATATTATTGTATTTGTGTCAATTTTATTAATTTTTTCAGCTACTCATCCTTGCCCTAACGCTGGAGACGTAAGTAAAATATTATTGTATTGGTGTCAAATTTATTTATTTCTTCAGCTACTCATCCTTGCCCTAACGCGGAAGACGTAAGTAAAATATTATAGTATTGGTGTCAATTTTATTTATTTCGTCACCTACTTATCCTTGCATTTTCACGGAAGACGTAAGTAAATTATTATAGTATTTGTGTGAATTTTATCTATTTTGTCAGCTACGTATCCTTGCCCTAACACGAAAGATGTATGTAAATTATTATAGTATTGGTGTGAATTTTACCTATTTTTTTCAGATACTCATACTTGCCCTAACACGAAAGACGTAAGTAAATTATTATAGTATTGGTGTCAATTTTATTTATTTCGTCAGCTACTCATCCTTGCCATAACGCGGAAGACGTAAGTAAATTATTAGAGTATTGGTGTCAATATTATTTATTTCGTCAGCTACTCATCGTCGCCCTAACGCGGAAGATGTAAGTAAAATATTATAGTATTGGTGTCAATTTTATTTATTTCGTCAGCTACTCATCTCTGCCCTAACGCGGAAGACGTAAGTAAATTATTATAATATTGGTGTCAATTGTATTTATTTCGTCAGGTACTCATTCTCTCCCTAACACGGAAGATGTAAGTAAAATATTATATTATTGGTGTCAATTTTTTTTATTTCGTCAGGTACTCATCCTTGCAGTAACACGGAAGACGTAAGTAAAGTATTATTGTATTGGTGTCAATTTTATTTATTTTTTCAGCTACTCATCCTTGCCCTAACGCGGAAGACGTAAGTAAATTATTATAATATTGGTGTCAATTTTATTTATTTCGTCAGCTACTCATCCTTGCCCTAACACGGAAGACGTAAATAAAATATTATTGTATTGGTGTCAATTTTATTTATTTCGTCAGCTAGTCATCCTCGCCCTAACGCGGAAGACGTAAGTAAATTATTATAATATTGGTGTCAATTTTATTTATTTCGTCAGGTACTCATTCTCGCCTTAAAACGGAAGACGTAAGTAAAATATTATAGTATTGGTGTCAATTTTATTTATTTCGTCACCTACTTATCCTTGCCCTAACGCGGAAGACGTAAGTAAATTATTATATTATTGGTGTCAATTTTATTTATTTCGACAGCTACTCATCCCTGTCCTAACGCGGAAGACGTAAGTAAATTATTATAGTATTGTTGTCAATTTTATTTATTTCGTCACCTACTTATCCTTGCCCTAACGCGGAAGACGTAAGTAAATTATTACATTATTGGTGTCAATTTTATTTATTTCGACAGCTACTCATCCTTGCATTTTCACGGAAGACGTAAGTAAATTATTATAGTATTTGTGTGAATTTTATCTATTTTGTCAGCTACGTATCCTTGCCCTAACACGAAAGATGTAAGTAAATTATTATAGTATTGGTGTGAATTTTACCTATTTTTTTCAGATACTCATACTTGCCCTAACACGAAAGACGTAAGTAAATTATTATAGAATTGGTGTCAATTTTATCTATTTTGTCATCTACTCATCCTTGCCCTAACACGGAAAACGTAAGAAAAGTATTATAGTATTGGTGTCAATTTTATTTATTTCGTCAGCTACTCATCCTTACCCTAACGCGGAACACGTAAGTAAATTATTATAATATTGGTGTCAATTGTATTTATTTCGTCAGGTACTCATTCTCGCCTTAAAACGGAAGACGTAAGTAAATTTTTATATTATTGGCGTCAATTTTATTTATTTCGACAGCTACTCATCCCTGCCCTAACGCGGAAGACGTAAGTAAATTATTATAGTATTGGTGTCAATTTTATTTATTTCGTCAGCTACTCATCCTTGCATTTTCACGGAAGACGTAAGTAAATTATTATAGTATTTGTGTGAATTTTATCTATTTTGTCAGCTACGTATCCTTGCCCTAACACGGAAGACGTAAGTAAATTATTATAGTATTTGTGTCAATTTTATTTATTTTGTCAGCTACTCAACCTTGGCCTAACACGGAAGACGTAAGTAAATTATTATAGTATTGGTGTGAATTTTATCTATTTTGTCAGCTACTTATCCTTGCCCTAACACGGAAGACGTACGTAAATTATTATAGTATTTGTGTCAATTTTATTTTATTTGTCAGCTACTCAACCTTGCCCTAACACGGAAGACGTAAGTAAATTATTATAGAATTGGTGTCAGTTTTATTTATTTCATCAGCTACTCATCCTTGCCCTAACTCGGAAGACGTAAGTAAATTATTATAGTATTGGTGTCAATTTTATTTATTTCGTCAGCTGCTTATCCTTGCCCTAACGCGGAAGACGTAAGTAAATTATTAGAGTATTCTTGTCAATTTTATTTATTTCGTCAGCTACTCATCCTTGCACTAACACGGAAGACGTAAGTAAAATATTATTGTATTGGTGTCAATTTTATTTATTTTTTCAGCTACTCATCCTTGTCCTACCGCGGAAGACGTATGTAAATTATTATAGTATTGGTGTCAATTTTATTTCTTTCGTCAGCTACTCATCCTTGCCCTAACGCGGAAGACGTAAGTAAATTATTATAATATTGGTGTCAATTTTATTTATTTCATCAGCTACTTATCCCTGCCCTAACGCGGAAGACGTAAGTAAATTATTATAATATTGGTGTCAATTTTATTTATTTCGTCAGGTACTCATTCTCGCCTTAAAACGGAAGATGTAAGTAAAATATTACAGTATTGGTGTCAATTTTATTTATTTCGTCAGGTACTCATCCTTGCACTAACACGGAAGACGTAAGTAAAATATTATTGTATTGGTGCCAATTTTATTAATTTTTTCAATTACTCATCCTTGCCCTAACGCAAAAGACGTAAGTAAATTATTATATTATTGGTGTCAATTTTATTTATTTTGTCAGTTACTCATCCTACCCTAACACGGAAGACGTAAGTATATTATTATAGTATTGGTGTCAATTTTATTTATTTTGTCAGCTACTCATCCTTGCCCTAACACGGAAGACGTAAGTAAATTATTATAGAATTGGTGTCAATTTTATTTATTTCGTCAGCTACTCATCCTAGCCCTAACGCGGAAGACGTAAGTAAATTATTAGAGTATTGAAGCCAATTTTATTTATTTCGTCAGCTACTCATCCTCGCTTTAACGCGGAAGATGTAAGTTAAATATTATAGTATTGGTGTCAATTTAATTTATTTCGTCAGCTACTCATCTCTGCCCTAACGCGGAAGACGTAAGTAAATTATTATAATATTGGTGTCAATTTTATTTATTTCGTCAGGTACTCATTCTCGCCCTAACACGGAAGATGTAAGTAAAATATTATATTATTGATGTCAATTTTTTTTATTTCGTCAGGTACTCATCCTTGCACTAACATGGAAGACGTAAGTAAAATATTATTGTATTGGTGTCAATTTTATTTATTTTTTCAGCTACTCATCCTTGCCCTAACGCGGAAGACGTAAGTAAATTATTAGAGTATTGAAGTCAATTTTATTTATTTCGTCAGCTAGTCATCCTCGCCCTAACGCGGAAGACGTAAGTAAATTATTATAGTATTTGTGTCAATTTTATTTATTTTGTCAGCTACTCAACCTTGGCCTAACACGGAAGACGTAAGTAAATTATTATAGTATTGGTGTGAATTTTATCTATTTTGTCAGCTACTTATCCTTGCCCTAACACGGAAGACGTACGTAAATTATTATAGTATTGGTGTCAATTTTATTTATTTCGTCACCTACTTATCCTTGCATTTTCACGGAAGACGTAAGTAAATTATTATAGTATTTGTGTGAATTTTATCTATTTTGTCAGCTACGTATCCTTGCCCTAACACGAAAGATGTATGTAAATTATTATAGTATTGGTGTGAATTTTACCTATTTTTTTCAGATACTCATACTTGCCCTAACACGAAAGACGTAATTAAATTATTATAGAATTGGTGTCAATTTTATCTATTTTGTCATCTACTCATCCTTGCCCTAACACGGAAAACGTAAGAAAATTATTATAGTATTGGTGTCAATTTTATTTATTTCGTCAGCTACTCATCCTTGCCATAACGCGGAAGACGTAAGTAAATTATTAGAGTATTGGTGTCAATATTATTTATTTCGTCAGCTACTCATCGTCGCCCTAACGCGGAAGATGTAAGTAAAATATTATAGTATTGGTGTCAATTTTATTTATTTCGTCAGCTACTCATCTCTGCCCTAACGCGGAAGACGTAAGTAAATTATTATAATATTGGTGTCAATTGTATTTATTTCGTCAGGTACTCATTCTCTCCCTAACACGGAAGATGTAAGTAAAATATTATATTATTGGTGTCAATTTTTTTTATTTCGTCAGGTACTCATCCTTGCAGTAACACGGAAGACGTAAGTAAAGTATTATTGTATTGGTGTCAATTTTATTTATTTTTTCAGCTACTCATCCTTGCCCTAACGCGGAAGACGTAAGTAAATTATTATAATATTGGTGTCAATTTTATTTATTTCGTCAGCTACTCATCCTTGCCCTAACACGGAAGACGTAAATAAAATATTATTGTATTGGTGTCAATTTTATTTATTTCGTCAGCTAGTCATCCTCGCCCTAACGCGGAAGACGTAAGTAAATTATTATAATATTGGTGTCAATTTTATTTATTTCGTCAGGTACTCATTCTCGCCTTAAAACGGAAGACGTAAGTAAAATATTATAGTATTGGTGTCAATTTTATTTATTTCGTCACCTACTTATCCTTGTCCTAACGCGGAAGACGTAAGTAAATTATTATATTATTGGTGTCAATTTTATTTATTTCGACAGCTACTCATCCCTGTCCTAACGCGGAAGACGTAAGTAAATTATTATAGTATTGTTGTCAATTTTATTTATTTCGTCACCTACTTATCCTTGCCCTAACGCGGAAGACGTAAGTAAATTATTACATTATTGGTGTCAATTTTATTTATTTCGACAGCTACTCATCCTTGCATTTTCACGGAAGACGTAAGTAAATTATTATAGTATTTGTGTGAATTTTATCTATTTTGTCAGCTACGTATCCTTGCCCTAACACGAAAGATGTAAGTAAATTATTATAGTATTGGTGTGAATTTTACCTATTTTTTTCAGATACTCATACTTGCCCTAACACGAAAGACGTAAGTAAATTATTATAGAATTGGTGTCGATTTTATCTATTTTGTCATCTACTCATCCTTGCCCTAACACGGAAAACGTAAGAAAAGTATTATAGTATTGGTGTCAATTTTATTTATTTCGTCAGCTACTCATCCTTACCCTAACGCGGAACACGTAAGTAAATTATTATAATATTGGTGTCAATTGTATTTATTTCGTCAGGTACTCATTCTCGCCTTAAAACGGAAGACGTAAGTAAATTTTTATATTATTGGCGTCAATTTTATTTATTTCGACAGCTACTCATCCCTGCCCTAACGCGGAAGACGTAAGTAAATTATTATAGTATTGGTGTCAATTTTATTTATTTCGTCAGCTACTCATCCTTGCATTTTCACGGAAGACGTAAGTAAATTATTATAGTATTTGTGTGAATTTTATCTATTTTGTCAGCTACGTATCCTTGCCCTAACACGGAAGACGTAAGTAAATTATTATAGTATTTGTGTCAATTTTATTTATTTTGTCAGCTACTCAACCTTGGCCTAACACGGAAGACGTAAGTAAATTATTATAGTATTGGTGTGAATTTTATCTATTTTGTCAGCTACTTATCCTTGCCCTAACACGGAAGACGTACGTAAATTATTATAGTATTTGTGTCAATTTTATTTTATTTGTCAGCTACTCAACCTTGCCCTAACACGGAAGACGTAAGTAAATTATTATAGAATTGGTGTCAGTTTTATTTATTTCATCAGCTACTCATCCTTGCCCTAACTCGGAAGACGTAAGTAAATTATTATAGTATTGGTGTCAATTTTATTTATTTCGTCAGCTGCTTATCCTTGCCCTAACGCGGAAGACGTAAGTAAATTATTAGAGTATTCTTGTCAATTTTATTTATTTCGTCAGCTACTCATCCTTGCACTAACACGGAAGACGTAAGTAAAATATTATTGTATTGGTGTCAATTTTATTTATTTTTTCAGCTACTCATCCTTGTCCTACCGCGGAAGACGTATGTAAATTATTATAGTACTGGTGTCAATTTTATTTCTTTCGTCAGCTACTCATCCTTGCCCTAACGCGGAAGACGTAAGTAAATTATTATAATATTGGTGTCAATTTTATTTATTTCGTCAGCTACTTATCCCTGCCCTAACGCGGAAGACGTAAGTAAATTATTATAATATTGGTGTCAATTTTATTTATTTCGTCAGGTACTCATTCTCGCCTTAAAACGGAAGATGTAAGTAAAATATTACAGTATTGGTGTCAATTTTATTTATTTCGTCAGGTACTCATCCTTGCACTAACACGGAAGACGTAAGTAAAATATTATTGTATTGGTGCCAATTTTATTAATTTTTTCAATTACTCATCCTTGCCCTAACGCTGGAGACGTAAGTAAAATATTATTGTATTGGTGTCAATTTTATTTATTTCTTCAGCTACTCATCCTTGCCCTAACGCGGAAGACGTAAGTAAAATATTATAGTATTGGTGTCAATTTTATTTATATCGTCACCTACTTATCCTTGCCCTAACGAGGAAGACGTATGTAAATTATTATATTATTGGTGTCAATTTTATTTATTTCGACAGCTACTCATCCCTGCCCTAACGCGGAAGACGTAAGTAAATTATTATAGTATTGTTGTCAATTTTATTTATTTCGTCATCTACTTATCCTTGCCCTAACACGGAAGACGTAAGTAAATTATTATAGTATTTGTCAATTTTATTTATTTTGTCAGCTACTCAACCTTGCCCTAACATGGAAGACGTAAGTAAATTATTATAGTAATGGTGTCAATTTTATTTATTTCGTCAGCTACTTATCCTTGCCCTAACGCAAAAGACGTAAGTAAATTATTATATTATTGGTGTCAATTTTATTTATTTTTTCAGTTACTCATCCTACCCTAACACGGAAGACGTAAGTATATTATTATAGTATTGGTGTCAATTTTATTTATTTTGTCAGCTACTCATCCTTGCCCTAACACGGAAGACGTAAGTAAATTATTATAGAATTGGTGTCAATTTTATTTATTTCGTCAGCTACTCATCCTTGCCCTAACGCGGAAGACGTAAGTAAATTATTAGAGTATTGAAGCCAATTTTATTTATTTCGTCAGCTACTCATCCTCGCTTTAACGCGGAAGATGTAAGTTAAATATTATAGTATTGGTGTCAATTTAATTTATTTCGTCAGCTACTCATCTCTGCCCTAACGCGGAAGACGTAAGTAAATTATTATAATATTGGTGTCAATTTTATTTATTTCGTCAGGTACTCATTCTCGCCCTAACACGGAAGATGTAAGTAAAATATTATATTATTGATGTCAATTTTTTTTATTTCGTCAGGTACTCATCCTTGCACTAACATGGAAGACGTAAGTAAAATATTATTGTATTGGTGTCAATTTTATTTATTTTTTCAGCTACTCATCCTTGCCCTAACGCGGAAGACGTATGTAAATTATTATAGTATTGGTGTCAATTTTATTTCTTTCGTCAGCTACTCATTCTTGCCCTAACGCGGAAGACGTAAGTAAATTATTAGAGTATTGAAGTCAATTTTATTTATTTCGTCAGCTAGTCATCCTCGCCCTAACGCGGAAGACGTAAGTAAATTATTATAGTATTTGTGTCAATTTTATTTATTTTGTCAGCTACTCAACCTTGGCCTAACACGGAAGACGTAAGTAAATTATTATAGTATTGGTGTGAATTTTATCTATTTTGTCAGCTACTTATCTTTGCCCTAACACGGAAGACGTACGTAAATTATTATAGTATTTGTGTCAATTTTATTTTATTTGTCAGCTACTCAACCTTGCCCTAACACGGAAGACGTAAGTGAATTATTATAGAATTGGTGTCAGTTTTATTTATTTCATCAGCTACTCATCCTTGCCCTAACTCGGAAGACGTAAGTAAATTATTATAGTATTGGTGTCAATTTTATTTATTTCGTCAGCTGCTTATCCTTGCCCTAACGCGGAAGACGTAAGTAAATTATTAGAGTATTCTTGTCAATTTTATTTATTTCGTCAGCTACTCATCCTTGCACTAACACGGAAGACGTAAGTAAAATATTATTGTATTGGTGTCAATTTTATTTATTTTTTCAGCTACTCATCCTTGCCCTACCGCGGAAGACGTATGTAAATTATTATAGTATTGGTGTCAATTTTATTTCTTTCGTCAGCTACTCATCCTTGCCCTAACGCGGAAGACGTAAGTAAATTATTATAATATTGGTGTCAATTTTATTTATTTCGTCAGCTACTTATCCCTGCCCTAACGCGGAAGACGTAAGTAAATTATTATAATATTGGTGTCAATTTTATTTATTTCGTCAGGTACTCATTCTCGCCTTAAAACGGAAGATGTAAGTAAAATATTACAGTATTGGTGTCAATTTTATTTATTTCGTCAGGTACTCATCCTTGCACTAACACGGAAGACGTAAGTAAAATATTATTGTATTGGTGCCAATTTTATTAATTTTTTCAATTACTCATCCTTGCCCTAACGCTGGAGACGTAAATAAAATATTATTGTATTGGTGTCAATTTTATTTATTTCTTCAGCTACTCATCCTTGCCCTAACGCGGAAGACGTAAGTAAAATATTATAGTATTGGTGTCAATTTTATTTATATCGTCACCTACTTATCCTTGCCCTAACGAGGAAGACGTATGTAAATTATTATATTATTGGTGTCAATTTTTTTTATTTCGACAGCTACTCATCCCTGCCCTAACGCGGAAGACGTAAGTAAATTATTATAGTATTGTTGTCAATTTTATTTATTTCGTCATCTACTTATCCTTGCCCTAACACGGAAGACGTAAGTAAATTATTATAGTATTTGTCAATTTTATTTATTTTGTCAGCTACTCAACCTTGCCCTAACATGGAAGACGTAAGTAAATTATTATAGTAATGGTGTCAATTTTATTTATTTCGTCAGCTACTTATCCTTGCCCTAACGCAAAAGACGTAAGTAAATTATTATATTATTGGTGTCAATTTTATTTATTTTGTCAGTTACTCATCCTACCCTAACACGGAAGACGTAAGTATATTATTATAGTATTGGTGTCAATTTTATTTATTTTGTCAGCTACTCATCCTTGCCCTAACACGGAAGACGTAAGTAAATTATTATAGAATTGGTGTCAATTTTATTTATTTCGTCAGCTACTCATCCTTGCCCTAACGCGGAAGACGTAAGTAAATTATTAGAGTATTGAAGTCAATTTTATTTATTTCGTCAGCTACTCATCCTCGCCCTAACGCGGAAGATGTAAGTTAAATATTATAGTATTGGTGTCAATTTAATTTATTTCGTCAGCTACTCATCTCTGCCCTAACGCGGAAGACGTAAGTAAATTATTATAATATTGGTGTCAATTTTATTTATTTCGTCAGGTACTCATTCTCGCCCTAACACGGAAGATGTAAGTAAAATATTATATTATTGATGTCAATTTTTTTTATTTCGTCAGGTACTCATCCTTGCACTAACATGGAAGACGTAAGTAAAATATTATTGTATTGGTGTCAATTTTATTTATTTTTTCAGCTGCTCATCCTTGCCCTAACGCGGAAGACGTATGTAAATTATTATTGAATTGGTGTCAATTTTATTTATTTCGTCAGCTACTCATCCTTGCCCTAACGCGGATGACGTAAGTAAAATATTTTTGTATTGGTGTCAATTTTATTTATTTCTTCAGCTACTCATCCTTGCCCTAACTTGGAAGACGTATGTAAATTATTATAGTATTGGTGTCAATTTTATTTATTTCGTCAGCTACACATACTTGCCCTAACGCGGAAGACGTAAGTAAATTATTATAGTATTGGTGTCAATTTTATTTATTTCGTCACCTACTTATCCTTGCCCTAACGCGGAAGACGTAAGTAAATTATTACATTATTGGTGTCAATTTTATTTATTTCGACAGCTACTCATCCCTACCATAACGCGGAAGACGTAAGTAAATTATTATAGTATTGGTGTCAATTTTATTTATTTCGTCAGCTACTCATCCTTGCATTTTCACGGAAGACGTAAGTAAATTATTATAGTATTTGTGTGAATTTTATCTATTTTGTCAGCTACGTATCCTTGCCCTAACACGAAAGATGTAAGTAAATTATTATAGTATTGGTGTGAATTTTAACCATTTTTTTCAGATACTCATACTTGCCCTAACATGAAAGACGTAAGTAAATTATTATAGAATTGGTGTCAATTTTATCTATTTTGTCATCTACTCATCCTTGCCCTAACACGGAAAACGTAAGAAAAGTATTATAGTATTGGTGTCAATTTTATTTATTTCGTCAGCTACTCATCCTTACCCTAACGCGGAACACGTAAGTAAATTATTATAATATTGGTGTCAATTGTATTTATTTCGTCAGGTACTCATTCTCGCCTTAAAACGGAAGATGTAAGTAAAATATTACAGTATTGGTGTCAATTTTATTTATTTCG
Organism: Meta bourneti; assembly: GCA_933210815.1. Lineage (NCBI taxonomy): Eukaryota > Metazoa > Arthropoda > Arachnida > Araneae > Tetragnathidae > Meta > Meta bourneti. The sequence continues at coordinate 90,518,401 of OW119929.1, forward strand.
TCAGGTACTCATCCTTGCACTAACACGGAAGACGTAAATAAAATATTATTGTATTGGTGTCAATTTTATTAATTTTTTCAGCTACTCATCCTTGCCCTAACGCTGGAGACGTAAGTAAAATATTATTGTATTGGTGTCAATTTTATTTATTTCTTCAGCTACTCATCCTTGCCCTAACGCGGAAGACGTAAGTAAAATATTATAGTATTGGTGTCAATTTTTTTTATTTCGTCAGCTACTCATCCTTGCCCTAACGCGGAAGACGTAAGTAAAATATTATAGTATTGGTGTCAATTTTATTTATATCGTCACCTACTTATCCTTGCCCTAACGAGGAAGACGTATGTAAATTATTATATTATTGGTGTCAATTTTATTTATTTCGACAGCTACTCATCCCTGCCCTAACGCGGAAGACGTAAGTAAATTATTATAGTATTGTTGTCAATTTTATTTATTTCGTCATCTACTTATCCTTGCCCTAACACGGAAGAAGTAAGTAAATTATTATAGTATTTGTCAATTTTATTTATTTTGTCAGCTACTCAACCTTGCCCTAACATGGAAGACGTAAGTAAATTATTATAGTAATGGTGTCAATTTTATTTATTTCGTCAGCTACTTATCCTTGCCCTAACGCAAAAGACGTAAGTAAATTATTATATTATTGGTGTCAATTTTATTTATTTTGTCAGTTACTCATCCTACCCTAACACGGAAGACGTAAGTATATTATTATAGTATTGGTGTCAATTTTATTTATTTTGTCAGCTACTCATCCTTGCCATAACACGGAAGACGTAAGTAAATTATTATAGAATTGGTGTCAATTTTATTTATTTCGTCAGCTACTCATCCTTGCCCTAACGCGGAAGACGTAAGTAAATTATTAGAGTATTGAAGTCAATTTTATTTATTTCGTCAGCTACTCATCCTCGCCCTAACGCGGAAGATCTAAGTTAAATATTATAGTATTGGTGTCAATTTAATTTATTTCGTCAGCTACTCATCTCTGCCCTAACGCGGAAGACGTAAGTAAATTATTATAATATTGGTGTCAATTTTATTTATTTCGTCAGGTACTCATTCTCGTCCTAACACGGAAGATGTAAGTAAAATATTATATTATTGATGTCAATTTTTTTTATTTCGTCAGGTACTCATCCTTGCACTAACATGGAAGACGTAAGTAAAATATTATTGTATTGGTGTCAATTTTATTTATTTTTTCAGCTACTCATCCTTGCCCTAACGCGGAAGACGTATGTAAATTATTATAGTATTGGTGTCAATTTTATTTCTTTCGTCAGCTACTCATCCTTGCCCTAACGCGGAAGACGTAAGTAAATTATTAGAGTATTGAAGTCAATTTTATTTATTTCGTCAGCTAGTCATCCTCGCCCTAACGCGGAAGACGTAAGTAAATTATTATAGTATTTGTGTCAATTTTATTTATTTTGTCAGCTACTCAAACTTGGCCTAACACGGAAGACGTACGTAAATTTTTATAGTATTTGTGTCAATTTTATTTTATTTGTCAGCTACTCAAACTTGCCCTAACACGGAAGACGTTAGTGAATTATTATAGAATTGGTGTCAGTTTTATTTATTTCATCAGCTACTCATCCTTGCCCTAACTCGGAAGACGTAAGTAAATTATTATAGTATTGGTGTCAATTTTATTTATTTCGTCAGCTGCTTATCCTTGCCCTAACGCGGAAGACGTAAGTAAATTATTAGAGTATTCTTGTCAATTTTATTTATTTCGTCAGCTACTCATCCTTGCACTAACACGGAAGACGTAAGTAAAATATTATTGTATTGGTGTCAATTTTATTTATTTTTTCAGCTACTCATCCTTGCCCTACCGCGGAAGACGTATGTAAATTATTATAGTATTGGTGTCAATTTTATTTCTTTCGTCAGCTACTCATCCTTGCCCTAACGCGGAAGACGTAAGTAAATTATTATAATATTGGTGTCAATTTTATTTATTTCGTCAGCTACTTATCCCTGCCCTAACGCGGAAGACGTAAGTAAATTATTATAATATTGGAGTCAATTTTATTTATTTCGTCAGGTACTCATTCTCGCCTTAAAACGGAAGATGTAAGTAAAATATTACAGTATTGGTGTCAATTTTATTTATTTCGTCAGGTACTCATCCTTGCACTAACACGGAAGACGTAAGTAAAATATTATTGTATTGGTGCCAATTTTATTAATTTTTTCAATTACTCATCCTTGCCCTAACGCTGGAGACGTAAGTAAAATATTATTGTATTGGTGTCAATTTTATTTATTTCTTCAGCTACTCATCCTTGCCCTAACGCGGAAGACGTAAGTAAAATATTATAGTATTGGTGTCAATTTTATTTATATCGTCACCTACTTATCCTTGCCCTAACGAGGAAGACGTATGTAAATTATTATATTATTGGTGTCAATTTTATTTATTTCGACAGCTACTCATCCCTGCCCTAACGCGGAAGACGTAAGTAAATTATTATAGTATTGTTGTCAATTTTATTTATTTCGTCATCTACTTATCCTTGCCCTAACACGGAAGACGTAAGTAAATTATTATAGTATTTGTCAATTTTATTTATTTTGTCAGCTACTCAACCTTGCCCTAACATGGAAGACGTAAGTAAATTATTATAGTAATGGTGTCAATTTTATTTATTTCGTCAGCTACTTATCCTTGCCCTAACGCAAAAGACGTAAGTAAATTATTATATTATTGGTGTCAATTTTATTTATTTTGTCAGTTACTCATCCTACCCTAACACGGAAGACGTAAGTATATTATTATAGTATTGGTGTCAATTTTATTTATTTTGTCAGCTACTCATCCTTGCCCTAACACGGAAGACGTAAGTAAATTATTATAGAATTGGTGTCAATTTTATTTATTTCGTCAGCTACTCATCCTTGCCCTAACGCGGAAGACGTAAGTAAATTATTAGAGTATTGAAGTCAATTTTATTTATTTCGTCAGCTACTCATCCTCGCCCTAACGCGGAAGATGTAAGTTAATATTATAGTATTGGTGTCAATTTAATTTATTTCGTCAGCTACTCATCTCTGCCCTAACGCGGAAGACGTAAGTAAATTATTATAATATTGGTGTCAATTTTATTTATTTCGTCAGGTACTCATTCTCGCCCTAACACGGAAGATGTAAGTAAAATATTATATTATTGATGTCAATTTTTTTTATTTCGTCAGGTACTCATCCTTGCACTAACATGGAAGACGTAAGTAAAATATTATTGTATTGGTGTCAATTTTATTTATTTTTTCAGCTACTCATCCTTGCCCTAACGCGGAAGACGTATGTAAATTATTATAGTATTGGTGTCAATTTTATTTCTTTCGTCAGCTACTCATCCTTGCCCTAACGCGGAAGACGTAAGTAAATTATTAGAGTATTGAAGTCAATTTTATTTATTTCGTCAGCTAGTCATCCTCGCCCTAACGCGGAAGACGTAAGTAAATTATTATAGTATTTGTGTCAATTTTATTTATTTTGTCAGCTACTCAACCTTGCCCTAACACGGAAGACGTAAGTAAATTATTATAGTATTGGTGTGAATTTTATCTATTTTGTCAGCTACTTATCCTTGCCCTAACACGGAAGACGTACGTAAATTATTATAGTATTTGTGTCAATTTTATTTTATTTGTCAGCTACTCAACCTTGCCCTAACACGGAAGACGTAAGTGAATTATTATAGAATTGGTGTCAGTTTTATTTATTTCATCAGCTACTCATCCTTGCCCTAACTCGGAAGACGTAAGTAAATTATTATAGTATTGGTGTCAATTTTATTTATTTCGTCAGCTGCTTATCCTTGCCCTAACACGGAAGACGTAAGTAAATTATTAGAGTATTCTTGTCAATTTTATTTATTTCGTCAGCTACTCATCCTTGCACTAACACGGAAGACGTAAGTAAAATATTATTGTATTGGTGTCAATTTTATTTATTTTTTCAGCTACTCATCCTTGTCCTACCGCGGAAGACGTATGTAAATTATTATAGTATTGGTGTCAATTTTATTTCTTTCGTCAGCTACTCATCCTTGCCCTAACGCGGAAGACGTAAGTAAATTATTATAATATTGGTGTCAATTTTATTTATTTCGTCAGCTACTCATCCCTGCCCTAACGCGGAAGACGTAAGTAAATTATTATAATATTGGTGTCAATTTTATTTATTTCGTCAGGTACTCATTCTCGCCTTAAAACGGAAGATGTAAGTAAAATATTACAGTATTGGTGTCAATTTTATTTATTTCGTCAGGTACTCATCCTTGCACTAACACGGAAGACGTAAGTAAAATATTATTGTATTGGTGCCAATTTTATTAATTTTTTCAATTACTCATCCTTGCCCTAACGCTGGAGACGTAAGTAAAATATTATTGTATTGGTGTCAATTTTATTTATTTCTTCAGCTACTCATCCTTGCCCTAACGCGGAAGACGTAAGTAAAATATTATAGTATTGGAGTCAATTTTATTTATATCGTCACCTACTTATCCTTGCCCTAACGAGGAAGACGTATGTAAATTATTATATTATTGGTGTCAATTTTATTTATTTCGACAGCTACTCATCCCTGCCCTAACGCGGAAGACGTAAGTAAATTATTATAGTATTGTTGTCAATTTTATTTATTTCGTCATCTACTTATCCTTGCCCTAACACGGAAGACGTAAAAAAATTATTATAGTATTTGTCAATTTTATTTATTTCGTCAGCTACTTATCCTTGCCCTAACGCAAAAGACGTAAGTAAATTATTATATTATTGGTGTCAATTTTATTTATTTTGTCAGTTACTCATCCTACCCTAACACGGAAGACGTAAGTATATTATTATAGTATTGGTGTCAATTTTATTTATTTTGTCAGCTACTCATCCTTGCCCTAACACGGAAGACGTAAGTAAATTATTATAGAATTGGTGTCAATTTTATTTATTTCGTCAGCTACTCATCCTTGCCCTAACGCGGAAGACGTAAGTAAATTATTAGAGTATTGAAGTCAATTTTATTTATTTCGTCAGCTACTCATCCTCGCCCTAACGCGGAAGATGTAAGTTAAATATTATAGTATTGGTGTCAATTTAATTTATTTCGTCAGCTACTCATCTCTGCCCTAACGCGGAAGACGTAAGTAAATTATTATAATATTGGTGTCAATTTTATTTATTTCGTCAGGTACTCATTCTCGCCCTAACACGGAAGATGTAAGTAAAATATTATATTATTGATGTCAATTTTTTTTTATTTCGTCAGGTACTCATCCTTGCACTAACATGGAAGACGTAATTAAAATATTATTGTATTGGTGTCAATTTTATTTATTTTTTCAGCTACTCATCCTTGCCTTAACGCGGAAGACGTATGTAAATTATTATAGTATTGGTGTCAATTTTATTTCTTTCGTCAGCTACTCATCCTTGCCCTAACGCGGAAGACGTAAGTAAATTATTAGAGTATTGAAGTCAATTTTATTTATTTCGTCAGCTAGTCATCCTCGCCCTAACGCGGAAGACGTAAGTAAATTATTATAATATTGGTGTCAATTTTATTTATTTCGTCAGGTACTCATCCTTGCACTAACACGGAAGACGTAAGTAAAATATTATTGAATTGGTGTCAATTTTTTTTATTTCGTCAGCTACTCATCCTTGCCCTAACGCGGAAGACGTAAGTAAAATATTTTTGTATTGGTGTCAATTTTATTTATTTCTTCAGCTACTCATCCTTGCCCTAACTTGGAAGACGTATGTAAATTATTATAGTATTGGTGTCAATTTTATTTATTTCGTCAGCTACACATCCTTGCCCTAACGCGGAAGACGTAAGTAAATTATTATAGTATTGGTGTCAATTTTATTTATTTCGTCACCTACTTATCCTTGCCCTAACGCGGAAGACGTAAGTAAATTATTACATTATTGGTGTCAATTTTATTTATTTCGACAGCTACTCATCCCTGCCCTAACGCGGAAGACGTAAGTAAATTATTATAGTATTGGTGTCAATTTTATTTATTTCGTCAGCTACTCATCCTTGCATTTTCACGGAAGACGTAAGTAAATTATTATAGTATTTGTGTGAATTTTATCTATTTTGTCAGCTACGTATCCTTGCCCTAACACGAAAGATGTAAGTAAATTATTATAGTATTGGTGTGAATTTTAACCATTTTTTTCAGATACTCATACTTGCCCTAACACGAAAGACGTAAGTAAATTATTATAGAATTGGTGTCAATTTTATCTATTTTGTCATCTACTCATCCTTGCCCTAACACGGAAAACGTAAGAAAATTATTATAGTATTGGTGTCAATTTTATTTATTTCGTCAGCTACTCATCCTTGCCCTAACGCGGAAGACGTAAGTAAATTATTAGAGTATTGGTGTCAATTTTATTTATTTCGTCAGCTACTCATCTCTGCCCTAACGCGGAAGACGTAAGTAAATTATTATAATATTGGTGTCAATTTTATTTATTTCGTCAGGTACTCATTCTCGCCTTAAAAAGGAAGATGTAAGTAAAATATTATAGTTTTGGTGTCAATTTTATTTATTTCGTCAGGTACTCATCCTTGCACTAACACGGAAGACGTAATTAAAATATTATTGTATTGGTGTCAAGTTTATTAATTTTTTCAGCTACTGATCCTTGCACTAACGCGGGAGACGTAAGTAAAATATTATTGAATTGGTGTCAATTTTTTTTATTTCGTCAGCTACTCATCCTTGCCCTAACGCGGAAGACGTAAGTAAAATATTTTTGTATTGGTGTCAATTTTATTTATTTCTTCAGCTACTCATCCTTGCCCTAACTTGGAAGACGTATGTAAATTATTATAGCATTGGTGTCAATTTTATTTATTTCGTCAGCTACACATCCTTGCCCTAACGCGGAAGACGTAAGTAAATTATTATAGTATTGGTGTCAATTTTATTTATTTCGTCACCTACTTATCCTTGCCCTAACGCGGAAGACGTAAGTAAATTATTACATTATTGGTATCAATTTTATTTATTTCGACAGCTACTCATCCCTGCCCTAACGCGGAAGACGTAAGTAAATTATTATAGTATTGGTGTCAATTTTATTTATTTCGTCAGCTACTCATCCTTGCATTTTCACGGAAGACGTAAGTAAATTATTCTAGTATTTGTGTGAATTTTATCTATTTTGTCAGCTACGTATCCTTGCCCTAACACGAAAGATGTAAGTAAATTATTATATTATTGGTGTGAATTTTACCTATTTTTTTCAGATACTCATACTTGCCCTAACACGAAAGACGTAAGTAAATTATTATAGAATTCGTGTCAATTTTATCTATTTTGTCATCTACTCATCCTTGCCCTAACAGGGAAAACGTAAGTAAAATATTATAGTATTGGTGTCAATTTTATTTATTTCGTCAGCTACTCATCTCTGCCCTAACGCGGAAGATGTAAGTAAAATATTATATTATTGGTGTCAATTTTTTTTATTTCGTCAGGTACTCATCCTTGCACTAACACGGAAGACGTAAGTAAAATATTATTGTATTGGTGTCAATTTTATTTATTTTTTCAGCTACTCATCCTTGCCTTACCGCGGAAGACGTATGTAAATTATTATAGTATTGGTGTCAATTTTATTACTTTCGTCAGCTACTCATCCTTGCCCTAACGCGGAAGACGTAAGTAAATTATTAGAGTATTGAAGTCAATTTTATTTATTTCGTCAGCTACTTATCCCTGCCCTAACGCGGAAGACGTAAGTAAAATATTATTGTATTGGTGTCAATTTTATTTATTTCTTCAGCTACTCATCCTTGCCCTAACGCGGAAGACGTAAGTAAAATATTATAGTATTGGTGTCAATTTTATTTAGTTCGTCACCTACTTATCCTTGCCCTAACGAGGAAGACGTATGCAAATTATTATATTATTGGTTTCAATTTTATTTATTTCGACAGCTACTCATCCCTGTCCTAACGCGGAAGACGTAAGTAAATTATTATAGTATTGTTGTCAATTTTATTTATTTCGTCATCTACTTATCCTTGCCCTAACACGGAAGACGTTAGTAAATTATTATAGTATTTGTCAATTTTATTTATTTTGTCAGCTACTCAACTTTGCCCTAACATGGAAGACGTAAGTAAATTATTATAGTAATGGTGTCAATTTTATTTATTTCGTCAGCTACTTATCCTTGCCCTAACGCGAAAGACGTAAGTAAATTATTATATTATTGGTGCCAATTTTATTTATTTTGTCAGTTACTCATCCTACCCTAACACGGAAGACGTAAGTATATTATTATAGTATTGGTGTCAATTCTATTTATTTTGTCAGCTACTCATCCTTGCCCTAACACGGAAGACGTAAGTAAATTATTATAGAATTGGTGTCAATTTTATTTATTTCGTCAGGTACTCATCCTTGCCCTAACGCGGAAGACGTAAGTAAATTATTATAGTATTGGTGTCAATTTTATTTATTTTGTCAGCTACTCATCCTTGCCCTAACACGGAAGACGTAAGTAAATTATTATAGAATTGGTGTCAATTTTATTTATTTCGTCAGCTACTCATCCTTGCCCTAACGCGGAAGACGTAAGTAAATTATTATAGTATTGGTGTCAATTTTATTTATTTTGTCAGCTACTCATCCTTGCCCTAACACGGAAGACGTAAGTAAATTATTATAGAATTGGTGTCAATTTTATTTATTTCGTCAGCTACTCATCCTTGCCCTAACGCGGAAGACGTAAGTAAATTATTAGAGTATTGGTGTCAATTTTATTTATTTCGTCAGCTACTCATCTCTGCCCAAACGCGGAAGACGTAAGTAAATTATTATAATATTGGTGTCAATTTTATTTATTTCGTCAGGTACTCATTCTCGCCTTAAAAAGGAAGATGTAAGTAAAATATTATAGTTTTGGTGTCAATTTTATTTATTTCGTCAGGTACTCATCCTTGCACTAACACGGAAGACGTAATTAAAATATTATTGTATTGGTGTCAAGTTTATTAATTTTTTCAGCTACTGATCCTTGCACTAACGCGGGAGACGTAAGTAAAATATTATTGAATTGGTGTCAATTTTTTTTATTTCGTCAGCTACTCATCCTTGCCCTAACGCGGAAGACGTAAGTAAAATATTTTTGTATTGGTGTCAATTTTATTTATTTCTTCAGCTACTCATCCTTGCCCTAACTTGGAAGACGTATGTAAATTATTATAGCATTGGTGTCAATTTTATTTATTTCGTCAGCTACACATCCTTGCCCTAACGCGGAAGACGTAAGTAAATTATTATAGTATTGGTGTCAATTTTATTTATTTCGTCACCTACTTATCCTTGCCCTAACGCGGAAGACGTAAGTAAATTATTACATTATTGGTATCAATTTTATTTATTTCGACAGCTACTCATCCCTGCCCTAACGCGGAAGACGTAAGTAAATTATTATAGTATTGGTGTCAATTTTATTTATTTCGTCAGCTACTCATCCTTGCATTTTCACGGAAGACGTAAGTAAATTATTCTAGTATTTGTGTGAATTTTATCTATTTTGTCAGCTACGTATCCTTGCCCTAACACGAAAGATGTAAGTAAATTATTATATTATTGGTGTGAATTTTACCTATTTTTTTCAGATACTCATACTTGCCCTAACACGAAAGACGTAAGTAAATTATTATAGAATTCGTGTCAATTTTATCTATTTTGTCATCTACTCATCCTTGCCCTAACAGGGAAAACGTAAGTAAAATATTATAGTATTGGTGTCAATTTTATTTATTTCGTCAGCTACTCATCTCTGCCCTAACGCGGAAGATGTAAGTAAAATATTATATTATTGGTGTCAATTTTTTTTATTTCGTCAGGTACTCATCCTTGCACTAACACGGAAGACGTAAGTAAAATATTATTGTATTGGTGTCAATTTTATTTATTTTTTCAGCTACTCATCCTTGCCTTACCGCGGAAGACGTATGTAAATTATTATAGTATTGGTGTCAATTTTATTACTTTCGTCAGCTACTCATCCTTGCCCTAACGCGGAAGACGTAAGTAAATTATTAGAGTATTGAAGTCAATTTTATTTATTTCGTCAGCTACTTATCCCTGCCCTAACGCGGAAGACGTAAGTAAAATATTATTGTATTGGTGTCAATTTTATTTATTTCTTCAGCTACTCATCCTTGCCCTAACGCGGAAGACGTAAGTAAAATATTATAGTATTGGTGTCAATTTTATTTATTTCGTCACCTACTTATCCTTGCCCTAACGAGGAAGACGTATGCAAATTATTATATTATTGGTTTCAATTTTATTTATTTCGACAGCTACTCATCCCTGTCCTAACGCGGAAGACGTAAGTAAATTATTATAGTATTGTTGTCAATTTTATTTATTTCGTCATCTACTTATCCTTGCCCTAACACGGAAGACGTTAGTAAATTATTATAGTATTTGTCAATTTTATTTATTTTGTCAGCTACTCAACTTTGCCCTAACATGGAAGACGTAAGTAAATTATTATAGTAATGGTGTCAATTTTATTTATTTCGTCAGCTACTTATCCTTGCCCTAACGCGAAAGACGTAAGTAAATTATTATATTATTGGTGCCAATTTTATTTATTTTGTCAGTTACTCATCCTACCCTAACACGGAAGACGTAAGTATATTATTATAGTATTGGTGTCAATTCTATTTATTTTGTCAGCTACTCATCCTTGCCCTAACACGGAAGACGTAAGTAAATTATTATAGAATTGGTGTCAATTTTATTTATTTCGTCAGGTACTCATCCTTGCCCTAACGCGGAAGACGTAAGTAAATTATTATAGTATTGGTGTCAATTTTATTTATTTTGTCAGCTACTCATCCTTGCCCTAACACGGAAGACGTAAGTAAATTATTATAGTATTGGTGTCAATTTTATTTATTTCGTCAGCTACTCATCCTTGCCCTAACGCGGAAGACGTAAGTAAATTATTATAGTATTGGTGTCAATTTTATTTATTTTGTCAGCTACTCATCCTTGCCCTAACACGGAAGACGTAAGTAAATTATTATAGAATTGGTGTCAATTTTATTTATTTCGTCAGCTACTCATCCTTGCCCTAACGCGGAAGACGTAAGTAAATTATTAGAGTATTGGTGTCAATTTTATTTATTTCGTCAGCTACTCATCTCTGCCCAAACGCGGAAGACGTAAGTAAATTATTATAATATTGGTGTCAATTTTATTTATTTCGTCAGGTACTCATTCTCGCCTTAAAAAGGAAGATGTAAGTAAAATATTATAGTTTTGGTGTCAATTTTATTTATTTCGTCAGGTACTCATCCTTGCACTAACACGGAAGACGTAATTAAAATATTATTGTATTGGTGTCAAGTTTATTAATTTTTTCAGCTACTGATCCTTGCACTAACGCGGGAGACGTAAGTAAAATATTATTGAATTGGTGTCAATTTTTTTTATTTCGTCAGCTACTCATCCTTGCCCTAACGCGGAAGACGTAAGTAAAATATTTTTGTATTGGTGTCAATTTTATTTATTTCTTCAGCTACTCATCCTTGCCCTAACTTGGAAGACGTATGTAAATTATTATAGCATTGGTGTCAATTTTATTTATTTCGTCAGCTACACATCCTTGCCCTAACGCGGAAGACGTAAGTAAATTATTATAGTATTGGTGTCAATTTTATTTATTTCGTCACCTACTTATCCTTGCCCTAACGCGGAAGACGTAAGTAAATTATTACATTATTGGTATCAATTTTATTTATTTCGACAGCTACTCATCCCTGCACTAACGCGGAAGACGTAAGTAAATTATTATAGTATTGGTGTCAATTTTATTTATTTCGTCAGCTACTCATCCTTGCATTTTCACGGAAGACGTAAGTAAATTATTCTAGTATTTGTGTGAATTTTATCTATTTTGTCAGCTACGTATCCTTGCCCTAACACGAAAGATGTAAGTAAATTATTATATTATTGGTGTGAATTTTACCTATTTTTTTCAGATACTCATACTTGCCCTAACACGAAAGACGTAAGTAAATTATTATAGAATTCGTGTCAATTTTATCTATTTTGTCATCTACTCATCCTTGCCCTAACAGGGAAAACGTAAGTAAAATATTATAGTATTGGTGTCAATTTTATTTATTTCGTCAGCTACTCATCTCTGCCCTAACGCGGAAGATGTAAGTAAAATATTATATTATTGGTGTCAATTTTTTTTATTTCGTCAGCTACTCATCCTTGCACTAACACGGAAGACGTAAGTAAATTATTATAGTATTGGTGTCAATTTTATTTATTTTTTCAGCTACTCATCCTTGCCTTACCGCGGAAGACGTATGTAAATTATTATAGTATTGGTGTCAATTTTATTACTTTCGTCAGCTACTCATCCTTGCCCTAACGCGGAAGACGTAAGTAAATTATTAGAGTATTGAAGTCAATTTTATTTATTTCGTCAGCTACTTATCCCTGCCCTAACGCGGAAGACGTAAGTAAAATATTATTGTATTGGTGTCAATTTTATTTATTTCTTCAGCTACTCATCCTTGCCCTAACGCGGAAGACGTAAGTAAAATATTATAGTATTGGTGTCAATTTTATTTATTTCGTCACCTACTTATCCTTGCCCTAACGAGGAAGACGTATGCAAATTATTATATTATTGGTGTCAATTTTATTTATTTCGACAGCTACTCATCCCTGTCCTAACGCGGAAGACGTAAGTAAATTATTATAGTATTGTTGTCAATTTTATTTATTTCGTCATCTACTTATCCTTGCCCTAACACGGAAGACGTTAGTAAATTATTATAGTATTTGTCAATTTTATTTATTTTGTCAGCTACTCAACTTTGCCCTAACATGGAAGACGTAAGTAAATTATTATAGTAATGGTGTCAATTTTATTTATTTCGTCAGCTACTTATCCTTGCCCTAACGCGAAAGACGTAAGTAAATTATTATATTATTGGTGCCAATTTTATTTATTTTGTCAGTTACTCATCCTACCCTAACACGGAAGACGTAAGTATATTATTATAGTATTGGTGTCAATTCTATTTATTTTGTCAGCTACTCATCCTTGCCCTAACACGGAAGACGTAAGTAAATTATTATAGAATTGGTGTCAATTTTATTTATTTCGTCAGGTACTCATCCTTGCCCTAACGCGGAAGACGTAAGTAAATTATTATAGTATTGGTGTCAATTTTATTTATTTTGTCAGCTACTCATCCTTGCCCTAACACGGAAGACGTAAGTAAATTATTATAGAATTGGTGTCAATTTTATTTATTTCGTCAGCTACTCATCCTTGCCCTAACGCGGAAGACGTAAGTAAATTATTATAGTATTGGTGTCAATTTTATTTATTTTGTCAGCTACTCATCCTTGCCCTAACACGGAAGACGTAAGTAAATTATTAGAGTATTGAAGTCAATTTTATTTATTTCGTCAGCTACTCATCCTTGCCCTAACGCGGAAGACGTAAGTAAATTATTATAGTATTGTTGTCAATTTTATTTATTTCGTCATCTACTTATCCTTGCCCTAACACGGAAGAAGTAAGTAAATTATTATAGTATTTGTCAATTTTATTTATTTTGTCAGCTACTCAACCTTGCCCTAACATGGAAGACGTAAGTAAATTATTATAGTAATGGTGTCAATTTTATTTATTTCGTCAGCTACTTATCCTTGCCCTAACGCAAAAGACGTAAGTAAATTATTATATTATTGGTGTCAATTTTATTTATTTTGTCAGTTACTCATCCTACCCTAACACGGAAGACGTAAGTATATTATTATAGTATTGGTGTCAATTTTATTTATTTTGTCAGCTACTCATCCTTGCCATAACACGGAAGACGTAAGTAAATTATTATAGAATTGGTGTCAATTTTATTTATTTCGTCAGCTACTCATCCTTGCCCTAACGCGGAAGACGTAAGTAAATTATTAGAGTATTGAAGTCAATTTTATTTATTTCGTCAGCTACTCATCCTCGCCCTAACGCGGAAGATCTAAGTTAAATATTATAGTATTGGTGTCAATTTAATTTATTTCGTCAGCTACTCATCTCTGCCCTAACGCGGAAGACGTAAGTAAATTATTATAATATTGGTGTCAATTTTATTTATTTCGTCAGGTACTCATTCTCGTCCTAACACGGAAGATGTAAGTAAAATATTATATTATTGATGTCAATTTTTTTTATTTCGTCAGGTACTCATCCTTGCACTAACATGGAAGACGTAAGTAAAATATTATTGTATTGGTGTCAATTTTATTTATTTTTTCAGCTACTCATCCTTGCCCTAACGCGGAAGACGTATGTAAATTATTATAGTATTGGTGTCAATTTTATTTCTTTCGTCAGCTACTCATCCTTGCCCTAACGCGGAAGACGTAAGTAAATTATTAGAGTATTGAAGTCAATTTTATTTATTTCGTCAGCTAGTCATCCTCGCCCTAACGCGGAAGACGTAAGTAAATTATTATAGTATTTGTGTCAATTTTATTTATTTTGTCAGCTACTCAAACTTGGCCTAACACGGAAGACGTAAGTAAATTATTATAGTATTGGTGTGAATTTTATCTATTTTGTCAGCTACTTATCCTTGCCCTAACACGGAAGACGTACGTAAATTTTTATAGTATTTGTGTCAATTTTATTTTATTTGTCAGCTACTCAAACTTGCCCTAACACGGAAGACGTAAGTGAATTATTATAGAATTGGTGTCAGTTTTATTTATTTCATCAGCTACTCATCCTTGCCCTAACTCGGAAGACGTAAGTAAATTATTATAGTATTGGTGTCAATTTTATTTATTTCGTCAGCTGCTTATCCTTGCCCTAACGCGGAAGACGTAAGTAAATTATTAGAGTATTCTTGTCAATTTTATTTATTTCGTCAGCTACTCATCCTTGCACTAACACGGAAGACGTAAGTAAAATATTATTGTATTGGTGTCAATTTTATTTATTTTTTCAGCTACTCATCCTTGCCCTACCGCGGAAGACGTATGTAAATTATTATAGTATTGGTGTCAATTTTATTTCTTTCGTCAGCTACTCATCCTTGCCCTAACGCGGAAGACGTAAGTAAATTATTATAATATTGGTGTCAATTTTATTTATTTCGTCAGCTACTTATCCCTGCCCTAACGCGGAAGACGTAAGTAAATTATTATAATATTGGAGTCAATTTTATTTATTTCGTCAGGTACTCATTCTCGCCTTAAAACGGAAGATGTAAGTAAAATATTACAGTATTGGTGTCAATTTTATTTATTTCGTCAGGTACTCATCCTTGCACTAACACGGAAGACGTAAGTAAAATATTATTGTATTGGTGCCAATTTTATTAATTTTTTCAATTACTCATCCTTGCCCTAACGCTGGAGACGTAAGTAAAATATTATTGTATTGGTGTCAATTTTATTTATTTCTTCAGCTACTCATCCTTGCCCTAACGCGGAAGACGTAAGTAAAATATTATAGTATTGGTGTCAATTTTATTTATATCGTCACCTACTTATCCTTGCCCTAACGAGGAAGACGTATGTAAATTATTATATTATTGGTGTCAATTTTATTTATTTCGACAGCTACTCATCCCTGCCCTAACGCGGAAGACGTAAGTAAATTATTATAGTATTGTTGTCAATTTTATTTATTTCGTCATCTACTTATCCTTGCCCTAACACGGAAGACGTAAGTAAATTATTATAGTATTTGTCAATTTTATTTATTTTGTCAGCTACTCAACCTTGCCCTAACATGGAAGACGTAAGTAAATTATTATAGTAATGGTGTCAATTTTATTTATTTCGTCAGCTACTTATCCTTGCCCTAACGCAAAAGACGTAAGTAAATTATTATATTATTGGTGTCAATTTTATTTATTTTGTCAGTTACTCATCCTACCCTAACACGGAAGACGTAAGTATATTATTATAGTATTGGTGTCAATTTTATTTATTTTGTCAGCTACTCATCCTTGCCCTAACACGGAAGACGTAAGTAAATTATTATAGAATTGGTGTCAATTTTATTTATTTCGTCAGCTACTCATCCTTGCCCTAACGCGGAAGACGTAAGTAAATTATTAGAGTATTGAAGTCAATTTTATTTATTTCGTCAGCTACTCATCCTCGCCCTAACGCGGAAGATGTAAGTTAATATTATAGTATTGGTGTCAATTTAATTTATTTCGTCAGCTACTCATCTCTGCCCTAACGCGGAAGACGTAAGTAAATTATTATAATATTGGTGTCAATTTTATTTATTTCGTCAGGTACTCATTCTCGCCCTAACACGGAAGATGTAAGTAAAATATTATATTATTGATGTCAATTTTTTTTATTTCGTCAGGTACTCATCCTTGCACTAACATGGAAGACGTAAGTAAAATATTATTGTATTGGTGTCAATTTTATTTATTTTTTCAGCTACTCATCCTTGCCCTAACGCGGAAGACGTATGTAAATTATTATAGTATTGGTGTCAATTTTATTTCTTTCGTCAGCTACTCATCCTTGCCCTAACGCGGAAGACGTAAGTAAATTATTAGAGTATTGAAGTCAATTTTATTTATTTCGTCAGCTAGTCATCCTCGCCCTAACGCGGAAGACGTAAGTAAATTATTATAGTATTTGTGTCAATTTTATTTATTTTGTCAGCTACTCAACCTTGGCCTAACACGGAAGACGTAAGTAAATTATTATAGTATTGGTGTGAATTTTATCTATTTTGTCAGCTACTTATCCTTGCCCTAACACGGAAGACGTACGTAAATTATTATAGTATTTGTGTCAATTTTATTTTATTTGTCAGCTACTCAACCTTGCCCTAACACGGAAGACGTAAGTGAATTATTATAGAATTGGTGTCAGTTTTATTTATTTCATCAGCTACTCATCCTTGCCCTAACTCGGAAGACGTAAGTAAATTATTATAGTATTGGTGTCAATTTTATTTATTTCGTCAGCTGCTTATCCTTGCCCTAACACGGAAGACGTAAGTAAATTATTAGAGTATTCTTGTCAATTTTATTTATTTCGTCAGCTACTCATCCTTGCACTAACACGGAAGACGTAAGTAAAATATTATTGTATTGGTGTCAATTTTATTTATTTTTTCAGCTACTCATCCTTGTCCTACCGCGGAAGACGTATGTAAATTATTATAGTATTGGTGTCAATTTTATTTCTTTCGTCAGCTACTCATCCTTGCCCTAACGCGGAAGACGTAAGTAAATTATTATAATATTGGTGTCAATTTTATTTATTTCGTCAGCTACTTATCCTTGCCCTAAC
The DNA here is from genome assembly GCA_933210815.1 of Meta bourneti. NCBI lineage: Eukaryota > Metazoa > Arthropoda > Arachnida > Araneae > Tetragnathidae > Meta > Meta bourneti. The sequence goes on from OW119929.1 coordinate 90,535,806, forward strand.
GCGGAAGACGTAAGTAAATTATTATAATATTGGTGTCAATTTTATTTATTTCGTCAGGTACTCATTCTCGCCTTAAAACGGAAGATGTAAGTAAAATATTACAGTATTGGTGTCAATTTTATTTATTTCGTCAGGTACTCATCCTTGCACTAACACGGAAGACGTAAGTAAAATATTATTGTATTGGTGCCAATTTTATTAATTTTTTCAATTACTCATCCTTGCCCTAACGCTGGAGACGTAAGTAAAATATTATTGTATTGGTGTCAATTTTATTTATTTCTTCAGCTACTCATCCTTGCCCTAACGCGGAAGACGTAAGTAAAATATTATAGTATTGGAGTCAATTTTATTTATATCGTCACCTACTTATCCTTGCCCTAACGAGGAAGACGTATGTAAATTATTATATTATTGGTGTCAATTTTATTTATTTCGACAGCTACTCATCCCTGCCCTAACGCGGAAGACGTAAGTAAATTATTATAGTATTGTTGTCAATTTTATTTATTTCGTCATCTACTTATCCTTGCCCTAACACGGAAGACGTAAAAAAATTATTATAGTATTTGTCAATTTTATTTATTTCGTCAGCTTCTTATCCTTGCCCTAACGCAAAAGACGTAAGTAAATTATTATATTATTGGTGTCAATTTTATTTATTTTGTCAGTTACTCATCCTACCCTAACACGGAAGACGTAAGTATATTATTATAGTATTGGTGTCAATTTTATTTATTTTGTCAGCTACTCATCCTTGCCCTAACACGGAAGACGTAAGTAAATTATTATAGAATTGGTGTCAATTTTATTTATTTCGTCAGCTACTCATCCTTGCCCTAACGCGGAAGACGTAAGTAAATTATTAGAGTATTGAAGTCAATTTTATTTATTTCGTCAGCTACTCATCCTCGCCCTAACGCGGAAGATGTAAGTTAAATATTATAGTATTGGTGTCAATTTAATTTATTTCGTCAGCTACTCATCTCTGCCCTAACGCGGAAGACGTAAGTAAATTATTATAATATTGGTGTCAATTTTATTTATTTCGTCAGGTACTCATTCTCGCCCTAACACGGAAGATGTAAGTAAAATATTATATTATTGATGTCAATTTTTTTTATTTCGTCAGGTACTCATCCTTGCACTAACATGGAAGACGTAATTAAAATATTATTGTATTGGTGTCAATTTTATTTATTTTTTCAGCTACTCATCCTTGCCCTAACGCGGAAGACGTATGTAAATTATTATAGTATTGGTGTCAATTTTATTTCTTTCGTCAGCTACTCATCCTTGCCCTAACGCGGAAGACGTAAGTAAATTATTAGAGTATTGAAGTCAATTTTATTTATTTCGTCAGCTAGTCATCCTCGCCCTAACGCGGAAGACGTAAGTAAATTATTATAATATTGGTGTCAATTTTATTTATTTCGTCAGGTACTCATCCTTGCACTAACACGGAAGACGTAAGTAAAATATTATTGAATTGGTGTCAATTTTTTTTATTTCGTCAGCTACTCATCCTTGCCCTAACGCGGAAGACGTAAGTAAAATATTTTTGTATTGGTGTCAATTTTATTTATTTCTTCAGCTACTCATCCTTGCCCTAACTTGGAAGACGTATGTAAATTATTATAGTATTGGTGTCAATTTTATTTATTTCGTCAGCTACACATCCTTGCCCTAACGCGGAAGACGTAAGTAAATTATTATAGTATTGGTGTCAATTTTATTTATTTCGTCACCTACTTATCCTTGCCCTAACGCGGAAGACGTAAGTAAATTATTACATTATTGGTGTCAATTTTATTTATTTCGACAGCTACTCATCCCTGCCCTAACGCGGAAGACGTAAGTAAATTATTATAGTATTGGTGTCAATTTTATTTATTTCGTCAGCTACTCATCCTTGCATTTTCACGGAAGACGTAAGTAAATTATTATAGTATTTGTGTGAATTTTATCTATTTTGTCAGCTACGTATCCTTGCCCTAACACGAAAGATGTAAGTAAATTATTATAGTATTGGTGTGAATTTTAACCATTTTTTTCAGATACTCATACTTGCCCTAACACGAAAGACGTAAGTAAATTATTATAGAATTGGTGTCAATTTTATCTATTTTGTCATCTACTCATCCTTGCCCTAACACGGAAAACGTAAGAAAATTATTATAGTATTGGTGTCAATTTTATTTATTTCGTCAGCTACTCATCCTTGCCCTAACGCGGAAGACGTAAGTAAATTATTAGAGTATTGGTGTCAATTTTATTTATTTCGTCAGCTACTCATCTCTGCCCTAACGCGGAAGACGTAAGTAAATTATTATAATATTGGTGTCAATTTTATTTATTTCGTCAGGTACTCATTCTCGCCTTAAAAAGGAAGATGTAAGTAAAATATTATAGTTTTGGTGTCAATTTTATTTATTTCGTCAGGTACTCATCCTTGCACTAACACGGAAGACGTAATTAAAATATTATTGTATTGGTGTCAAGTTTATTAATTTTTTCAGCTACTGATCCTTGCTCTAACGCGGGAGACGTAAGTAAAATATTATTGAATTGGTGTCAATTTTTTTTATTTCGTCAGCTACTCATCCTTGCCCTAACGCGGAAGACGTAAGTAAAATATTTTTGTATTGGTGTCAATTTTATTTATTTCTTCAGCTACTCATCCTTGCCCTAACTTGGAAGACGTATGTAAATTATTATAGCATTGGTGTCAATTTTATTTATTTCGTCAGCTACACATCCTTGCCCTAACGCGGAAGACGTAAGTAAATTATTATAGTATTGGTGTCAATTTTATTTATTTCGTCACCTACTTATCCTTGCCCTAACGCGGAAGACGTAAGTAAATTATTACATTATTGGTATCAATTTTATTTATTTCGACAGCTACTCATCCCTGCCCTAACGCGGAAGACGTAAGTAAATTATTATAGTATTGGTGTCAATTTTATTTATTTCGTCAGCTACTCATCCTTGCATTTTCACGGAAGACGTAAGTAAATTATTCTAGTATTTGTGTGAATTTTATCTATTTTGTCAGCTACGTATCCTTGCCCTAACACGAAAGATGTAAGTAAATTATTATATTATTGGTGTGAATTTTACCTATTTTTTTCAGATACTCATACTTGCCCTAACACGAAAGACGTAAGTAAATTATTATAGAATTCGTGTCAATTTTATCTATTTTGTCATCTACTCATCCTTGCCCTAACAGGGAAAACGTAAGTAAAATATTATAGTATTGGTGTCAATTTTATTTATTTCGTCAGCTACTCATCTCTGCCCTAACGCGGAAGACGTAAGTAAATTATTATAGTATTGGTGTCAATTTTTTTTATTTCGTCAGGTACTCATCCTTGCACTAACACGGAAGACGTAAGTAAAATATTATTGTATTGGTGTCAATTTTATTTATTTTTTCAGCTACTCATCCTTGCCTTACCGCGGAAGACGTATGTAAATTATTATAGTATTGGTGTCAATTTTATTACTTTCGTCAGCTACTCATCCTTGCCCTAACGCGGAAGACGTAAGTAAATTATTAGAGTATTGAAGTCAATTTTATTTATTTCGTCAGCTACTTATCCCTGCCCTAACGCGGAAGACGTAAGTAAAATATTATTGTATTGGTGTCAATTTTATTTATTTCTTCAGCTACTCATCCTTGCCCTAACGCGGAAGACGTAAGTAAAATATTATAGTATTGGTGTCAATTTTATTTATTTCGTCACCTACTTATCCTTGCCCTAACGAGGAAGACGTATGCAAATTATTATATTATTGGTTTCAATTTTATTTATTTCGACAGCTACTCATCCCTGTCCTAACGCGGAAGACGTAAGTAAATTATTATAGTATTGTTGTCAATTTTATTTATTTCGTCATCTACTTATCCTTGCCCTAACACGGAAGACGTTAGTAAATTATTATAGTATTTGTCAATTTTATTTATTTTGTCAGCTACTCAACTTTGCCCTAACATGGAAGACGTAAGTAAATTATTATAGTAATGGTGTCAATTTTATTTATTTCGTCAGCTACTTATCCTTGCCCTAACGCGAAAGACGTAAGTAAATTATTATATTATTGGTGCCAATTTTATTTATTTTGTCAGTTACTCATCCTACCCTAACACGGAAGACGTAAGTATATTATTATAGTATTGGTGTCAATTCTATTTATTTTGTCAGCTACTCATCCTTGCCCTAACACGGAAGACGTAAGTAAATTATTATAGAATTGGTGTCAATTTTATTTATTTCGTCAGGTACTCATCCTTGCCCTAACGCGGAAGACGTAAGTAAATTATTATAGTATTTGTGTCAATTTTATTTATTTTGTCAGCTACTCATCCTTGCCCTAACACGGAAGACGTAAGTAAATTATTATAGAATTGGTGTCAATTTTATTTATTTCGTCAGCTACTCATCCTTGCCCTAACGCGGAAGACGTAAGTAAATTATTATAGTATTGGTGTCAATTTTATTTATTTTGTCAGCTACTCATCCTTGCCCTAACACGGAAGACGTAAGTAAATTATTATAGAATTGGTGTCAATTTTATTTATTTCGTCAGCTACTCATCCTTGCCCTAACGCGGAAGACGTAAGTAAATTATTAGAGTATTGGTGTCAATTTTATTTATTTCGTCAGCTACTCATCTCTGCCCAAACGCGGAAGACGTAAGTAAATTATTATAATATTGGTGTCAATTTTATTTATTTCGTCAGGTACTCATTCTCGCCTTAAAAAGGAAGATGTAAGTAAAATATTATAGTTTTGGTGTCAATTTTATTTATTTCGTCAGGTACTCATCCTTGCACTAACACGGAAGACGTAATTAAAATATTATTGTATTGGTGTCAAGTTTATTAATTTTTTCAGCTACTGATCCTTGCACTAACGCGGGAGACGTAAGTAAAATATTATTGAATTGGTGTCAATTTTTTTTATTTCGTCAGCTACTCATCCTTGCCCTAACGCGGAAGACGTAAGTAAAATATTTTTGTATTGGTGTCAATTTTATTTATTTCTTCAGCTACTCATCCTTGCCCTAACTTGGAAGACGTATGTAAATTATTATAGCATTGGTGTCAATTTTATTTATTTCGTCAGCTACACATCCTTGCCCTAACGCGGAAGACGTAAGTAAATTATTATAGTATTGGTGTCAATTTTATTTATTTCGTCACCTACTTATCCTTGCCCTAACGCGGAAGACGTAAGTAAATTATTACATTATTGGTATCAATTTTATTTATTTCGACAGCTACTCATCCCTGCCCTAACGCGGAAGACGTAAGTAAATTATTATAGTATTGGTGTCAATTTTATTTATTTCGTCAGCTACTCATCCTTGCATTTTCACGGAAGACGTAAGTAAATTATTCTAGTATTTGTGTGAATTTTATCTATTTTGTCAGCTACGTATCCTTGCCCTAACACGAAAGATGTAAGTAAATTATTATATTATTGGTGTGAATTTTACCTATTTTTTTCAGATACTCATACTTGCCCTAACACGAAAGACGTAAGTAAATTATTATAGAATTCGTGTCAATTTTTATCTATTTTGTCATCTACTCATCCTTGCCCTAACAGGGAAAACGTAAGTAAAATATTATAGTATTGGTGTCAATTTTATTTATTTCGTCAGCTACTCATCTCTGCCCTAACGCGGAAGATGTAAGTAAAATATTATATTATTGGTGTCAATTTTTTTTATTTCGTCAGGTACTCATCCTTGCACTAACACGGAAGACGTAAGTAAAATATTATTGTATTGGTGTCAATTTTATTTATTTTTTCAGCTACTCATCCTTGCCTTACCGCGGAAGACGTATGTAAATTATTATAGTATTGGTGTCAATTTTATTACTTTCGTCAGCTACTCATCCTTGCCCTAACGCGGAAGACGTAAGTAAATTATTAGAGTATTGAAGTCAATTTTATTTATTTCGTCAGCTACTTATCCCTGCCCTAACGCGGAAGACGTAAGTAAAATATTATTGTATTGGTGTCAATTTTATTTATTTCTTCAGCTACTCATCCTTGCCCTAACGCGGAAGACGTAAGTAAAATATTATAGTATTGGTGTCAATTTTATTTATTTCGTCACCTACTTATCCTTGCCCTAACGAGGAAGACGTATGCAAATTATTATATTATTGGTGTCAATTTTATTTATTTCGACAGCTACTCATCCCTGTCCTAACGCGGAAGACGTTAGTAAATTATTATAGTATTTGTCAATTTTATTTATTTTGTCAGCTACTCAACTTTGCCCTAACATGGAAGACGTAAGTAAATTATTATAGTAATGGTGTCAATTTTATTTATTTCGTCAGCTACTTATCCTTGCCCTAACGCGAAAGACGTAAGTAAATTATTATATTATTGGTGCCAATTTTATTTATTTTGTCAGTTACTCATCCTACCCTAACACGGAAGACGTAAGTATATTATTATAGTATTGGTGTCAATTCTATTTATTTTGTCAGCTACTCATCCTTGCCCTAACACGGAAGACGTAAGTAAATTATTATAGAATTGGTGTCAATTTTATTTATTTCGTCAGGTACTCATCCTTGCCCTAACGCGGAAGACGTAAGTAAATTATTATAGTATTGGTGTCAATTTTATTTATTTTGTCAGCTACTCATCCTTGCCCTAACACGGAAGACGTAAGTAAATTATTATAGAATTGGTGTCAATTTTATTTATTTCGTCAGCTACTCATCCTTGCCCTAACGCGGAAGACGTAAGTAAATTATTATAGTATTGGTGTCAATTTTATTTATTTTGTCAGCTACTCATCCTTGCCCTAACACGGAAGACGTAAGTAAATTATTATAGAATTGGTGTCAATTTTATTTATTTCGTCAGCTACTCATCCTTGCCCTAACGCGGAAGATGTAAGTTAAATATTATAGTATTGGTGTCAATTTTATTTATTTTGTCAGCTACTCATCCTTGCCATTAACACGGAAGACGTAAGTAAATTATTATAGAATTGGTGTCAATTTTATTTATTTCGTCAGCTACTCATCCTTGCCCTAACGCGGAAGACGTAAGTAAATTATTATAGTATTGGTGTCAATTTTATTTATTTTGTCAGCTACTCATCCTTGCCCTAACACGGAAGACGTAAGTAAATTATTAGAGTATTGAAGTCAATTTTATTTATTTCGTCAGCTACTCATCCTCGCCTAACGCGGAAGATGTAAGTTAAATATTATAGTATTGGTGTCAATTTAATTTATTTCGTCAGCTACTCATCTCTGCCCTAACGCGGAAGACGTAAGTAAATTATTATAATATTGGTGTCAATTTTATTTATTTCGTCAGGTACTCATTCTCGCCCTAACACGGAAGATGTAAGTAAAATATTATATTATTGGAGTCAATTTTTTTTATTTCGTCAGGTACTCATCCTTGCACTAACACGGAAGACGTAAGTAAAATATTATTGTATTGGTGTCAATTTTATTTATTTTTTCAGCTACTCATCCTTGCCCTAACGCGGAAGACGTATGTAAATTATTATAGTATTGGTGTCAATTTTATTTCTTTCGTCAGCTACTCATCCTTGCCCTAACGCGGAAGACGTAAGTAAATTATTAGAGTATTGAAGTCAATTTTATTTATTTCGTCAGCTAGTCATCCTCGCCCTAACGCGGAAGACGTAAGTAAATTATTATAATATTGGTGTCAATTTTATTTATTTCGTCAGGTACTCATTCTCGCCTTAAAACGGAAGATGTAAGTAAAATATTATTGAATTGGTGTCAATTTTTTTTATTTCGTCAGCTACTCATCCTTGCCCTAACGCGGAAGACGTAAGTAAAATATTTTTGTATTGGTGTCAATTTTATTTATTTCTTCAGCTACTCATCCTTGCCCTAACTTGGAAGACGTATGTAAATTATTATAGTATTGGTGTCAATTTTATTTATTTCGTCAGCTACACATCCTTGCCCTAACGCGGAAGACGTAAGTAAATTATTATAGTATTGGTGTCAATTTTATTTATTTCGTCACCTACTTATCCTTGCCCTAACGCGGAAGACGTAAGTAAATTATTACATTATTGGTGTCAATTTTATTTATTTCGACAACTACTCATCCCTGCCCTAACGCGGAAGACGTAAGTAAATTATTATAGTATTGGTGTCAATTTTATTTATTTCGTCAGCTACTCATCCTTGCATTTTCACGGAAGACGTAAGTAAATTATTATAGTATTTGTGTGAATTTTATCTATTTTGTCAGCTACGTATCCTTGCCCTAACACGAAAGATGTAAGTAAATTATTATAGTATTGGTGTGAATTTTACCTATTTTTTTCAGATACTCATACTTGCCCTAACACGAAAGACGTAAGTAAATTATTATAGAATTGGTGTCAATTTTATCTATTTTGTCATCTACTCATCCTTGCCCTAACACGGAAAACGTAAGAAAATTATTATAGTATTGGTGTCAATTTTATTTATTTCGTCAGCTACTCATCCTTGCCCTCTGTACTGAATTTTATTGCGTGGCTTTCTGACTCGCTCTAATTAAATACCAGTTATGAACTAGCTATTGTTTGGCGCAGCATGGCCAAATCTGGCCCTTGTGCCATAAAAAACCAACCAACCAACCAACCAACCATCCTTGCCCTAACGCGGAAGACGTAAGTAAATTATTAGAGTATTGGTGTCAATTTTATTTATTTCGTCAGCTACTCATCTCTGCCCTAACGCGGAAGACGTAAGTAAATTATTATAATATTGGTGTCAATTTTATTTATTTCGTCAGGTACTCATCCTTGCACTAACACGGAAGACGTAATTAAAATATTATTGTATTGGTGTCAAATTTATTTATTTTTTCAGCTACTCATCCTTGCCCTACCGCGGAAGACGTATGTAAATTATTATAGTATTGGTGTCAATTTTATTACTTTCGTCAGCTACTCATCCTTGCCCTAACGCGGAAGACGTAAGTAAATTATTAGAGTATTGAAGTCAATTTTATTTATTTTGTCAGTTACTCATCCTACCCTAACACGGAAGACGTAAGTATATTATTATAATATTGGTGTCAATTTTATTTATTTCGTCAGGTACTCATTCTCTCCTTAAAACGGAAGATGTAAGTAAAATATTACAGTATTGGTGTCAATTTTATTTATTTCGTCAGGTACTCATCCTTGCACTAACACGGAAGACGTAAGTAAAATATTATTGTATTGGTGCCAATTTTATTAATTTTTTCAATTACTCATCCTTGCCCTAACGCTGGAGACGTAAGTAAAATATTATTGTATTGGTGTCAATTTATTTATTTCGTCACCTACTTATCCTTGCCCTAACGAGGAAGACGTATGTAAATTATTATATTATTGGTGTCAATTTAATTTATTTCGTCAGCTACTCATCTCTGCCCTAACGCGGAAGACGTAAGTAAATTATTATAGTATTTGTGTCAATTTTATTTATTTCGTCAGCTACTCATCCTTGCCCTAACACGGAAGACGTAAGTAAATTATTATAGAATTGGTGTCAATTTTATTTATTTCTTCAGGTACTCATCCTTGCCCTAACGCGGAAGACGTAAGTAAATTATTATAGTATTGGTGTCAATTTTATTTATTTCGTCAGCTACTCATCCTTGCCCTAACGCGGAAGACGTAAGTAAATTATTAGAGTATTGAAGTCAATTTTATTTATTTCGTCAGCTACTCATCCTCGCCCTAACGCGGAAGATGTAAGTAAAATATTATAGTATTGGTGTCAATTTAATTTATTTCGTCAGCTACTCATCTCTGCCCTAACGCGGAAGACGTAAGTAAATTATTTTAATATTGGTGTCAATTTTATTTATTTCGTCAGGTAGTCATCCTTGCACTAACACGGAAGACGTAAGTAAAATATTATTGTATTGGTGTCAATTTTATTTATTTTTTCAGCTACTTATCCCTGCCCTAACGCGGAAGACGTAAGTAAAATATTATTGTATTGGTGTCAATTTTATTTATTTCTTCAGCTACTCATCCTTGCCCTAACGCGGAAGACGTAAGTAAAATATTATAGTATTGGTGTCAATTTTATTTATTTCGTCACCTACTTATCCTTGCCCTAACGAGGAAGACGTATGCAAATTATTATATTATTGGTGTCAATTTTATTTATTTCGACAGCTACTCATCCCTGTTCTAACGAGGAAGACGTATGTAAATTATTATATTATTGGTGTCAATTTTATTTATTTCGACAGCTACTCATCCCTGCCCTAACGCGGAAGACGTAAGTAAATTATTATAGTATTGTTGTCAATTTTATTTATTTCGTCATCTACTTATCCTTGCCCTAACACGGAAGACGTAAGTAAATTATTATAGTATTTGTCAATTTTATTTATTTTGTCAGCTACTCAACCTTGCCCTAACATGGAAGACGTAAGTAAATTATTATAGTAATGGTGTCAATTTTATTTATTTCGTCAGCTACTTATCCTTGCCCTAACGCGAAAGACGTAAGTAAATTATTATATTATTGGTGTCAATTTTATTTATTTTGTCAGTTTCTCATCCTACCCTAACACGGAAGACGTAAGTATATTATTATAGTATTGGTGTCAATTTTATTTATTTTGTCAGCTACTCATCCTTGCCCTAACGCGGAAGACGTAAGTAAATTATTATAGAATTGGTGTCAATTTTATTTATTTCGTCAGGTACTCATCCTTGCCCTAACGCGGAAGACGTAAGTAAATTATTATAGAATTGGTGTCAATTTTATTTATTTCGTCAGCTACTCATCCTTGCCCTAACGCGGAAGACGTAAGTAAATTATTAGAGTACTGAAGTCAATTTTATTTATTTCGTCAGCTACTCATCCTCGCCCTAACGCGGAAGATGTAAGTAAAATATTATAGTATTGGTGTCAATTTAATTTATTTCGTCAGCTACTCATCTCTGCCCTAACGCGGAAGACGTAAGTAAATTATTATAATATTGGTGTCAATTTTATTTATTTCGTCAGGTACTCATCCTTGCACTAACACCGAAGACGTAAGTAAAATATTATTGTATTGGTGTCAATTTTATTTATTTTTTCAGCTACTCATCCTTGCCCTAACGCGGAAGACGTATGTAAATTATTATAGTATTGGTGTCAATTTTATTTATTTCGTCAGCTACTCATCCTTGCCCTAACGCGGAAGACGTAAGTAAATTATTAGAGTACTGAAGTAAATTTTATTTATTTCGTCAGCTACTCATCCTCGCCCTAACGCGGAAGATGTAAGTAAAATATTATAGTATTGGTGTCAATTTAATTTATTTCGTCAGGTACTCATCCTTGCCCTAACGCGGAAGACGTAAGTAAATTATTATAGTATTGGTGTCAATTTTATTTATTTCGTCAGCTACTCATCCTTGCCCTAACGCGGAAGACGTAAGTAAATTATTAGAGTACTGAAGTCAATTTTATTTATTTCGTCAGCTACTCATCCTCGCCCTAACGCGGAAGATGTAAGTAAAATATTATAGTATTGGTGTCAATTTAATTTATTTCGTCAGCTACTCATCTCTGCCCTAACGCGGAAGACGTAAGTAAATTATTATAATATTGGTGTCAATTTTATTTGTTTCGTCAGGTACTCATCCTTGCACTAACACGGAAGACGTAAGTAAAATATTATTGTATTGGTGTCAATTTTATTTCTTTCGTCAGCTACTCATCCTTGCCCTAACGCGGAAGACGTAAGTAAAATATTTTTGTATTGGTGTCAATTTTATTTATTTCTTCAGCTACTCATCCTTGCCCTAACTTGGAAGACGAATGTAATTTATTATAGTATTGGTGTCAATTTTATTTATTTCGTCAGCTACACATCCTTGCCCTAACGCGGAAGACGTAAGTAAATTATTATAGTATTGGTGTCAATTTTATTTATTTCGTCACCTACTTATCCTTGCCCTAACGCGGAAGACGTAAGTAAATTATTACATTATTGGTGTCAATTTTATTTATTTCGACAGCTACTCATCCCTGCCCTAACGCGGAAGACGTAAGTAAATTATTATAGTATTGGTGTCAATTTTATTTATTTCGTCAGCTACTCATCCTTGCATTTTCACGGAAGACGTAAGTAAATTATTATAGTATTTGTGTGAATTTTATCTATTTTGTCAGCTACGTATACTTGCCCTAACACGAAAGATGTAAGTAAATTATTATAGTATTGGTGTGAATTTTACCTATTTTTTTCAGATACTCATACTTGCCCTAACACGAAAGACGTAAGTAAATTATTATAGAATTGGTGTCAATTTTATCTATTTTGTCATCTACTCATCCTTGCCCTAACACGGAAAACGTAAGTAAAATATTATAGTATTGGTGTCAATTGTATTTATTTCGTCAGCTACTCATCTCTGCCCTAACGCGGAAGATGTAAGTAAAATATTATATTATTGGTGTCAATTTTTTTTATTTCGTCAGGTACTCATCCTTGCACTAACACGGAAGACGTAAGTAAAATATTATTGTATTGGTGTCAATTTTATTTATTTTTTCAGCTACTCATCCTTGCCCTACCGCGGAAGACGTATGTAAATTATTATAGTATTGGTGTCAATTTTATTACTTTCGTCAGCTACTCATCCTTGCCCTAACGCGGAAGACGTAAGTAAATTATTAGAGTATTGAAGTCAATTTTATTTATTTCGTCAGCTACTTATCCCTGCCCTAACGCGGAAGACGTAAGTAAATTATTATAATATTGGTGTCAATTTTATTTATTTCGTCAGGTACTCATTCTCGCCTTAAAACGGAAGATGTAAGTAAAATATTACAGTATTGGTGTCAATTTTATTTATTTCGTCAGGTAGTCATCCTTGCACTAACTCGGAAGACGTAAGTAAAATATTATTGTATTGGTGCCAATTTTATTAATTTTTTCAATTACTCATCCTTGCCCTAACGCTGGAGACGTAAGTAAAATATTATTGTATTGGTGTCAATTTTATTTATTTCTTCAGCTACTCATCCTTGCCCTAACGCGGAAGACGTAAGTAAAATATTATAGTATTGGTGTCAATTTTATTTATTTCGTCACCTACTTATCCTTGCCCTAACGAGGAAGACGTATGTAAATTATTATATTATTGGTGTCAATTTTATTTATTTCGACAGCTACTCATCCCTGCCCTAACGCGGAAGACGTAAGTAAATTATTATAGTATTGTTGTCAATTTTATTTATTTCGTCATCTACTTATCCTTGCACTAACACGGAAGACGTAAGTAAATTATTATTGTATTGGTGCCAATTTTATTAATTTTTTCAATTACTCATCCTTGCCCTAACGCTGGAGACGTAAGTAAATTATTATTGTATTGGTGTCAATTTTATTTATTTCTTCAGCTACTCATCCTTGCCCTAACGCGGAAGACGTAAGTAAAATATTATAGTATTGTTGTCAATTTTATTTATTTCGTCAGTTACTCAACCTACCCTAACACGGAAGACGTAAGTATATTATTATAGTATTGGTCTCAATTTTATTTATTTTGTCAGCTACTCATCCTTGCCCTAACACGGAAGACGTAAGTAAATTATTATAGAATTGGTGTCAATTTTATTTATTTCGTCAGCTACTCATCCTTGCCCTAACACGGAAGACGTAAGTAAATTATTATAGTATTGGTGTCAATTTTATTTATTTCTTCAGGTACTCATCCTTGCCCTAACGCGGAAGACGTAAGTAAATTATTATAGTATTGGTGTCAATTTTATTTATTTCGTCAGCTACTCATCCTTGCCCTAACGCGGAAGACGTAAGTAAAATATTATAGTAGTGGTGTCAATTTAATTTATTTCGTCAGCTACTCATCCTCGCCCTAACGCGGAAGATGTAAGTAAAATATTATAGTATTGGTGTCAATTTAATTTATTTCGTCAGCTACTCATCTCTGCCCTAACGCGGAAGACGTAAGTAAATTATTTTAATATTGGTGTCAATTTTATTTATTTTTTCAGCTACTCATCCTTGCCCTAACGCGGAAGACGTATGTAAATTATTATAGTATTGGTGTCAATTTTATTTCTTTCGTCAGCTACTCATCCTTGCCCTAACGCGGAAGACGTAAGTAAAATATTATTGTATTGGTGTCAATTTTATTTATTTCGTCAGCTAGTCATCCTCGCCCTAACGCGGAAGACGTAAGTAAATTATTATAATATTGGTGTCAATTTTATTTATTTCGTCAGGTACTCATTCTCGCCTTAAAACGGAAGATGTAAGTAAAATATTATAGTATTAGTGTCAATTTTATTTATTTCGTCAGGTACTCATCCTTGCCCTAACGCGGAAGACGTAAGTAAATTATTATAGTATTGGTGTCAAGTTTATTAATTTTTTCAGCTACTGATCCTTGCCCTAACGCGGGAGACGTAAGTAAAATATTATTGAATTGGTGTCAATTTTTTTTATTTCGTCAGCTACTCATCCTTGCCCTAACGCGGAAGACGTAAGTAAAATATTTTTGTATTGGTGTCAATTTTATTTATTTCTTCAGCTACTCATCCTTGCCCTAACTTGGAAGACGTATGTAAATTATTATAGTATTGGTGTCAATTTTATTTATTTCGTCAGCTACACATCCTTGCCCTAACGCGGAAGACGTAAGTAAATTATTATAGTATTGGTGTCAATTTTATTTATTTCGTCACCTACTTATCCTTGCCCTAACGCGGAAGACGTAAGTAAATTATTACATTATTGGTGTCAATTTTATTTATTTCGACAGCTACTCATCCCTGCCCTAACGCGGAAGACGTAAGTAAATTATTATAGTATTGGGTTGAATTTTACCTATTTTTTTCAGATACTCATACTTGCCCTAACACGAAAGACGTAAGTAAATTATTATAGAATTGGTGTCAATTTTATCTATTTTGTCATCTACTCATCCTTGCCCTAACACGGAAAACGTAAGTAAAATATTATAGTATTGGTGTCAATTTTATTTATTTCGTCAGCTACTCATCTCTGCCCTAACGCGGAAGATGTAAGTAAAATATTATACTATTGGTGTCAATTTTTTTTATTTCGTCAGGTACTCATCCTTGCACTAACACGGAAGACGTAAGTAAAATATTATTGTATTGGTGTCAATTTTATTTATTTTTTCAGCTACTCATCCTTGCCCTACCGCGGAAGACGTATGTAAATTATTATAGTATTGGTGTCAATATTATTACTTTCGTCAGCTACTCATCCTTGCCCTAACGCGGAAGACGTAAGTAAATTATTAGAGTATTGAAGTCAATTTTATTTATTTCGTCAGCTACTTATCCCTGCCCTAACGCGGAAGACGTAAGTAAATTATTATAATATTGGTGTCAATTTTATTTATTTCGTCAGGTACTCATTCTCGCCTTAAAACGGAAGATGTAAGTAAAATATTACAGTATTGGTGTCAATTTTATTTATTTCGTCAGGTACTCATCCTTGCACTAACACGGAAGACGTAAGTAAAATATTATTGTATTGGTGCCAATTTTATTAATTTTTTCAATTACTCATCCTTGCCCTAACGCTGGAGACGTAAGTAAAATATTATTGTATTGGTGTCAATTTTATTTATTTCTTCAGCTACTCATCCTTGCCCTAACGCGGAAGACGTAAGTAAAATATTATAGTATTGGTGTCAATTTTATTTATTTCGTCACCTACTTATCCTTGCCCTAACGAGGAAGACGTATGTAAATTATTATATTATTGGTGTCAATTTTATTTATTTCGACAGCTACTCATCCCTGCCCTAACGCGGAAGACGTAAGTAAATTATTATAGTATTGTTGTCAATTTTATTTATTTCGTCATCTACTTATCCTTGCCCTAACACGGAAGACGTAAGTAAATTATTATAGTATTTGTCAATTTTATTTATTTTGTCAGCTACTCAACCTTGCCCTAACATGGAAGACGTAAGTAAATTATTATAGTAATGGTGTCAATTTTATTTATTTCGTCAGCTACTTATCCTTGCCCTAACGCGAAAGACGTAAGTAAATTATTATATTATTGGTGTCAATTTTATTTATTTTGTCAGTTACTCATCCTACCCTAACACGGAAGACGTAAGTAAATTATTATATTATTGGTGTCAATTTTATTTATTTCGACAGCTACTCATCCCTGCCCTAACGCGGAAGACGTAAGTAAATTATTATAGTATTGTTGTCAATATTATTTATTTCGTCATCTACTTATCCTTGCCCTAACACGGAAGACGTAAGTAAATTATTATAGTATTTGTCAATTTTATTTATTTTGTCAGCTACTCAACCTTGCCCTAACATGGAAGACGTAAGTAAATTATTATAGTAATGGTGTCAATTTTATTTATTTCGTCAGCTACTTATCCTTGCCCTAACGCGAAAGACGTAAGTAAATTATTATATTATTGGTGTCAATTTTATTTATTTTGTCAGTTACTCATCCTACCCTAACACGGAAGACGTAAGTATATTATTATAGTATTGGTCTCAATTTTATTTATTTTGTCAGCTACTCATCCTTGCCCTAACACGGAAGACGTAAGTAAATTATTATAGAATTGGTGTCAATTTTATTTATTTCGTCAGGTACTCATCCTTGCCCTAACGCGGAAGACGTAAGTAAATTATTATAGTATTGGTGTCAATTTTATTTATTTCGTCAGCTACTCATCCTCGCCATAACGCGGAAGATGTAAGTAAAATATTATAGTAGTGGTGTCAATTTAATTTATTTCGTCAGCTACTCATCTCTGCCCTAACGCGGAAGACGTAAGTAAATTATTATAATATTGGTGTCAATTTTATTTATTTCGTCAGGTACTCATTCTCGCCTTAAAACGGAAGATGTAAGTAAAATATTATAGTATTAGTGTCAATTTTATTTATTTCGTCAGGTACTCATCCTTGCCCTAACGCGGAAGACGTAAGTAAATTATTATAGTATTGGTGTCAAGTTTATTAATTTTTTCAGCTACTGATCCTTGCCCTAACGCGGGAGACGTAAGTAAAATATTATTGAATTGGTGTCAATTTTTTTTATTTCGTCAGCTACTCATCCTTGCCCTAACGCGGAAGACGTAAGTAAAATATTTTTGTATTGGTGTCAATTTTATTTATTTCTTCAGCTACTCATCCTTGCCCTAACTTGGAAGACGTATGTAAATTATTATAGTATTGGTGTCAATTTTATTTATTTCGTCAGCTACACATCCTTGCCCTAACGCGGAAGACGTAAGTAAATTATTATAGTATTGGTGTCAATTTTATTTATTTCGTCACCTACTTATCCTTGCCCTAACGCGGAAGACGTAAGTAAATTATAACATTATTGGTGTCAATTTTATTTATTTCGACAGCTACTCATCCCTGCCCTAACGCGGAAGACGTAAGTAAATTATTATAGTATTGGTGTCAATTTTATTTATTTCGTCAGCTACTCATCCTTGCATTTTCACGGAAGACGTAAGTAAATTATTATAGTATTTGTGTGAATTTTATCTATTTTGTCAGCTACGTATCCTTGCCCTAACACGAAAGATGTAAGTAAATTATTATAGTATTGGTGTGAATTTTACCTATTTATTCAGATACTCATACTTGCCCTAACACGAAAGACGTAAGTAAATTATTATAGAATTGGTGTCAATTTTATCTATTTTGTCATCTACTCATCCTTGCCCTAACACGGGAAACGTAAGAAAATTATTATAGTATTGGTGTCAATTTTATTTATTTCGTCAACTACTCATCTCTGCCCTAACGCGGAAGACGTAAGTAAACTATTATAATATTGGTGTCAATTTTATTTATTTCGTCAGGTACTCATTCTCGCCCTAACACGGAAGATGTAAGTAAAATATTATATTATTGGTGTCAATTTTATTTATATCGTCACCTATTCATCCTTGCCCTAACGCTGGAGACGTAAGTAAAATATTATTGTATTGGTGTCAATTTTATTTATTTCTTCAGCTACTCATCCTTGCCCTAACGCGGAAGACGTAAGTAAAATATTATAGTATTGGTGTCAATTTTATTTATATCGTCACCTACTTATCCTTGCCCTAACGCGGAAGACGTAAGTAAATTATTATATTATTGGTGTCAATTTTATTTATTTCGTCAGGTACTCATTCTCGCCTTAAAACAGAAGATGTAAGTAAAATATTATAGTATTGGTGTCAATTTTATTTATTTCGTCAGGTACTCATCCTTGCACTAACACGGAAGACGTAATTAAAATATTATTGTATTGGTGTCAATTTTATTAATTTTTTCTGCTACTGATCCTTGCCCTAACGCGGGAGACGTAAGTAAAATATTATTGAATTGGTGTCAATTTTTTTTATTTCGTCAGCTACTCAACCTTGCCCTAACGCGGAAGACGTAAGTAAATTATTACATTATTGGTGTCAATTTTATTTATTTCGACAGCTACTCATCCCTGCCCTAACGCGGAAGACGTAAGTAAATTATTATAGTATTGGTGTCAATTTTATTTATTTCGTCAGCTACTTTCCTTGCATTTTCACGGAAGACGTAAGTAAATTACTATAGTATTTGTGTGAATTTGATCTATTTTGTCAGCTACGTATCCTTGCCCTAACACGAAAGATGTAAGTAAATTATTATAGTATTGGTGTTAATTTTATTAATTTTTTCAGCTACTCATCCTTGCCCTAACGCGGAAGACGTATGTAAATTATTATACTATTGGTGTCAATTTTATTTCTTTCGTCATCTACTCATCCTTGCCCTAACGCGGAAGACGTAAGTAAATTATTAGAGTATTGAAGTCAATTTTATTTATTTCGTCAGCTAGTGATCCTCGCCCTAACGCGGAAGACGTAAGTAAATTATTATAATATTGGTGTCAATTTTATTTATTTCGTCAGGTACTCATTCTCGCCTTAAAACGGAAGATGTAAGTAAAATATTATAGTATTGGTGTCAATTTTATTTATTTCGTCAGTTACTCATCCTTGCACTAACACGGAAGACGTAATTAAAATATTATTGTATTGGTGTCAAGTTTATTAATTTTTTCAGCTACTGATCCTTGCCCTAACGCGGGAGGCGTAAGTAAAATATTATTGAATTGGTGTCAATTTTTTTTATTTCGTCAGCTACTCATCCTTGCCCTAACGCGGAAGACGTAAGTAAAATATTTTTGTATTGGTGTCAATTTTATTTATTTCTTCAGCTACTCATCCTTGCCCTAACTTGGAAGACGTATGTAAATTATTATAGTATTGGTGTCAATTTTATTTATTTCGTCAGCTACACATCCTTGCCCTAACGCGGAAGACGTAAGTAAATTATTATAGTATTTGTGTCAATTTTATTTATTTCGTCACCTACTTATCCTTGCCCTAACGCGGAAGACGTAAGTAAATTATTATAGTATTGGTGTCAATTTTATTTATTTCGTCAGCTACTCATCCTTGCATTTTCACGGAAGACGTAAGTAAATTATTATAGTATTTGTGTGAATTTTATCTATTTTGTCAGCTACGTATCCTTGCCCTAACACGAAAGATGTAAGTAAATTATTATAGTATTGGTGTGAATTTTACCTATTTTTTTCAGATACTCATACTTGCCCTAACACGAAAGACGTAAGTAAATTATTATAGAATTGGTGTCAATTTTATCTATTTTGTCATCTACTCATCCTTGCCCTAACACGGAAAACGTAAGAAAATTATTATAGTATTGGTGTCAATTTTATTTATTTCGTCAGCTACTCATCCTTGCCCTAACGCGGAAGACGTAAGTAAATTATTAGAGTATTGGTGTCAATTTTATTTATTTCGTCAGCTACTCATCTCTGCCCTAACGCGGAAGACGTAAGTAAATTATTATAATATTGGTGTCAATTCTATTTATTTCGTCAGGTACTCATTCTTGCCCTAACACGGAAGATGTAAGTAAAATATTATATTATTGGTGTCAATTTTTTTTATTTCGTCAGGTACTCATCCTTGCACTAACACGGAAGACGTAAGTAAAATATTATAGTATTTGTGTCAATTTTATTTATTTTGTCAGCTACTCATCCTTGCCCTAACGCGGAAGACGTAAGTAAATTATTAGAGTATTGAAGTCAATTTTATTTATTTCGTCAGCTAGTCATCCTCGCCCTAACGCGGAAGACGTAAGTTAATTATTATAATATTGGTGTCAATTTTATTTATTTCGTCAGGTACTCATTCTCGCCTTAAAACGGAAGATGTAAGTAAAATATTATAGTATTGGTGTCAATTTTATTTATTTCGTCAGGTACTCATCCTTGCACTAACACTTAAGACGTAATTAAAATATTATTGTATTGGTGTCAATTTTATTAATTTTTTCAGCTACTGATCCTTGCCCTAACGCGGGAGACGTAAGTAAAATATTATTGAATTGGTGTCAATTTTTTTTAATTCGTCAGCTACTCATCCTTGCCCTAACGCGGAAGACGTAAGTAAATTATTACATTATTGGTGTCAATTTTATTTATTTCGTCACCTACTTATCCTTGCCCTAACGCGGAAGACGTAAGTAAATTATTATAGTATTGGTGTCAATTTTATTTATTTCGTCAGCTACTCATCCTTGCATTTTCACGGAAGACGTAAGTAAATTATTATAGTATTTGTGTGAATTTTATCTATTTTGTCAGCTACGTATCCTTGCCCTAACACGAAAGATGTAAGTAAATTATTATAGTATTGGTGTGAATTTTACCTATTTTGTCATCTACTCATCCTTGCCCTAACACGGAAAACGTAAGAAAATTATTATAGTATTGGTGTCAATTTTATTTATTTCGTCAGCTACTCATCTCTGCCCTAACGCGGAAGACGTAAGTAAATTATTATAATATTGGTGTCAATTCTATTTATTTCGTCAGGTACTCATTCTCGCCCTAACACGGAAGATGTAAGTAAAATATTATATTATTGGTGTCAATTTTTTTTATTTCGTCAGGTACTCATCCTTGCACTAACACGGAAGACGTAAGTAAAATATTATAGTATTTGTGTCAATTTTATTTATTTTGTCAGCTACTCATCCTTGCCCTAACGCGGAAGACGTAAGTAAATTATTAGAGTATTGAAGTCAATTTTATTTATTTCGTCAGCTAGTCATCCTCGCCCTAACGCGGAAGACGTAAGTTAATTATTATAATATTGGTGTCAATTTTATTTATTTCGTCAGGTACTCATTCTCGCCTTAAAACGGAAGATGTAAGTAAAATATTATAGTATTGGTGTCAATTTTATTTATTTCGTCAGGTACTCATCCTTGCACTAACACTTAAGACGTAATTAAAATATTATTGTATTGGTGTCAATTTTATTAATTTTTTCAGCTACTGATCCTTGCCCTAACGCGGGAGACGTAAGTAAAATATTATTGAATTGGTGTCAATTTTTTTTAATTCGTCAGCTACTCATCCTTGCCCTAACGCGGAAGACGTAAGTAAATTATTACATTATTGGTGTCAATTTTATTTATTTCGACATCTACTCATCCCTGCCCTAACGCGGAAGACGTAAGTAAATTATTATAGTATTGGTGTCAATTTTATTTATTTCGTCAGCTACTTATCCCTGCGCTAACGCGGAAGACGTAAGTAAATTATTATAATATTGGTGTCAATTTTATTTATTTTTTCAGCTACTCATCCTTGCCCTAACGCGGAAGACGTAAGTAAATTATTATAATATTGGTGTCAATTTTATTTATTTCGTCAGCTACTTATCCCTGCGCTAACGCGGAAGACGTAAGTAAATTATTATAATATTGGTGTCAATTTTATTTATTTCGTCAGGTACTCATTCTCGCCTTAAAACGGAAGGTGTAAGTAAAATATTACAGTATTGGTGTCAATTTTATTTATTTCGTCAGGTACTCATCCTTGCACTAACACGGAAGACGTAAGTAAAATATTATTGTATTGGGGCCAATTTTATTAATTTTTTCAGCTACTCATCCTTGCCCTAACGCTGGAGACGTAAGTAAAATATTATTGTATTGGTGTCAATTTTATTTATTTCTTCAGCTACACATCCTTGCCCTAACGCGGAAGACGTAAGTAAATTATTATAGTATTGTTGTCAATTTTATTTATTTCGTCAGGTACTCATCCTTGCACTAACACGGAAGACGTAAGTAAATTATTATAGTATTGGTGTCAATTTTATTTATTTCGTCAGCTACTCATCCTTGCCCTAACGCGGAAGACGTAAGTAAATTATTATAATATTGGTGTCAATTTTATTTATTTCGTCAGCTACTCATCCCTGCCCTAACGCGGAACACGTAAGTAAATTATTATAATATTGGTGTCAATTTTATTTATTTTGTCAGCTACTTATCCTTGCCCTAACACGGAAGACGTACGTAAATTATTATAGAATTGGTGTCAATTTTATTTATTTCGTCAGCTACTCATCCTTGCCCTAACTCGGAAGACGTAAGTAAATTATTATAGTATTGGTGTCAATTTTATTTATTTCGTCAGCTGCTTATCCTTGCCCTAACGCGGAAGACGTAAGTAAATTATTATAGTATTGGTGTCAATTTTATTTATTTCGTCAGCTGCTTATCCTTGCCCTAACGCGGAAGACGTAAGTAAATTATTAGAGTATTGGTGTCAATTTTATTTATTTCGTCAGCTACTCATCCTCGCCCTAACGTTGAAGACGTAAGTAAATTATTATAATATTGGTGTCAATTTTATTTATTTCGTCAGGTACTCATTCTCGCCCTAACACGGAAGATGTAAGTAAAATATTATATTATTGGTGTCAATTTTTTTTATTTCTTCAGGTACTCATCCTTGCACTAACACGGAAGACGTAAGTAAAATATTATTGTATTGGTGTCAATTTTATTTATTTTTTCAGCTACTCATCCTTGCCCTAACGCGGAAGACGTAAGTAAATTATTATAATATTGGTGTCAATTTTATTTATTTCGTCAGCTACTTATCCCTGCCCTAACGCGGAAGACGTAAGTAAATTATTATAATATTGGTGTCAATTTTATTTATTTCGTCAGGTACTCATTCTCGCCTTAAAACGGAAGATGTAAGTAAAATATTACAGTATTGGTGTCAATTTGATTTATTTCGTCAGGTACTCATCCTTGCACTAACACGGAAGACGTAAGTAAAATATTATTGTATTGGTGCCAATTTTATTAATTTTTTCAATTACTCATCCTTGCCCTAACGCTGGAGACGTAAGTAAAATATTATAGTATTGGTGTCAATTTTATTTATTTCGTCACCTACTTATCCTTGCCCTAACGAGGAAGACGTATGTAAATTATTATATTATTGGTGTCAATTTTATTTATTTCGACAGCTACTCATCCCTGCCCTAACGCGGAAGACGTAAGTAAATTATTATAGTATTGTTGTCAATTTAATTTATTTCGTCATCTACTTATCCTTGCCCTAACACGGAAGTCGTAAGTAAATTATTATAGTATTTGTCAATTTTATTTATTTTGTCAGCTACTCAAACTTGCCCTAACATGGAAGACGTAAGTAAATTATTATAGTAATGGTGTCAATTTTATTTATTTCGTCAGCTACTTATCCTTGCCCTAACGCGAAAGACGTAAGTAAATTATTATATTATTGGTGTCAATTTTATTTATTTTGTCAGTTACTCATCCTACCCTAACACGGAAGACGTAAGTATATTATTATAGTATTGGTGTCAATTTTATTTATTTTGTCAGCTACTCATCCTTGCCCTAACACGGAAGACGTAAGTAAATTATTATAGAATTGGTGTCAATTTTATTTATTTCGTCAGGTACTCATCCTTGCCCTAACGCGGAAGACGTAAGTAAATTATTATAGTATTGGTGTCAATTTTATTTATTTCGTCAGCTACTCATCCTTGCCCTAACGCGGAAGACGTAAGTAAATTATTAGAGTATTGAAGTCAATTTTATTTATTTCGTCAGCTACTCATCCTCGCCCTAACGCGGAAGATGTAAGTAAAATATTATAGTATTGGTGTCAATTTAATTTATTTCGTCAGCTACTCATCTCTGCCCTAACGCGGAAGACGTAAGTAAATTATTATAATATTGGTGTCAATTTTATTTATTTCGTCAGGTACTCATTCTCGAACTAACACAGAAGATGTAAGTAAAATATTATATTATTGGTTTCAATTTTTTTTATTTCGTCAGGTAGTCATCCTTGCACTAACACGGAAGACGTAAGTAAAATATTATTGTATTGGTGTCAATTTTATTTATTTTTTCAGCTACTCATCCTTGCCCTAACGCGGAAGACGTATGTAAATTATTATAGTATTGGTGTCAATTTTATTTCTTTCGTCAGCTACTCATCCTTGCCCTAACGCGGAAGACGTAAGTAAATTATTAGCGTATTGAAGTCAATTTTATTTATTTCGTCAGCTAGTCATCCTCGCCCTAACGCGGAAGACGTAAGTAAATTATTATAATATTGATGTCAATTTTATTTATTTCGTCAGGTACTCATTCTCGCCTTAAAACGGAAGATGTAAGTAAAATATTATAGTATTGGTGTCAATTTTATTTATTTCGTCAGGTACTCATCCTTGCACTAACACGGAAGACGTAATTAAAATATTATTGTATTGGTGTCAAGTTTATTAATTTTTTCAGCTACTGATCCTTGCCCTAACGCGGGAGACGTAAGTAAAATATTATTGAATTGGTGTCAATTTTTTTTATTTCGTCAGCTACTCATCCTTGCCCTAACGCGGAAGACGTAAGTAAAATATTTTTGTATTGGTGTCAATTTTATTTATTTCTTCAGCTACTCATCCTTGCCCTAACTTGGAAGACGTATGTAAATTATTATAGTATTGGTGTAAATTTTATTTATTTCGTCAGCTACTCATACTTGCCCTAACGCGGAAGACGTAAGTAAATTATTATAGTATTGGTGTCAATTTTATTTATTTCGTCACCTACTTATCCTTGGCCTAACGCGGAAGACGTAAGTAAATTATTACATTATTGGTGTCAATTTTATTTATTTCGTCAGCTACTCATCCTTGCATTTTCACGGAAGACGTAAGTAAATTATTATAGTATTTGTGTGAATTTTATCTATTTTGTCAGCTACGTATCCTTGCCCTAACACGAAAGATGTAAGTAAATTATTATAGTATTGGTGTTAATTTTACCTATTTTTTTCAGATACTCATACTTGCCCTAACACGAAAGACGTAAGTAAATTATTATAGAATTGGTGTCAATTTTATCTATTTTGTCATCTACTCATCCTTGCCCTAACACGGAAAACGTAAGAAAATTATTATAGTATTGGTGTGAATTTTATTTATTTCGTCAGCTACTCATCCTTGCCCTAACGCGGAAGACGTAAGTAAATTATTAGAGTATTGCTGTCAATTTTATTTATTTCGTCAGCTACTCATCTCTGCCCTAACGCGGAAGACGTAAGTAAATTATTATAATATTGGTGTCAATTTTATTTATTTCGTCAGGTACTCATTCTCGCCCTAACACGGAAGATGTAAGTAAAATATTATATTATTGGTGTCAATTTTTTTTATTTCGTCAGGTACTCATCCTTGCACTAACACGGAAGACGTAAGTAAAATATTATTGTATTGGTGTCAATTTTATTTATTTTTTCAGCTACTCATCCTTGCCCTAACGCGGAAGACGTAAGTAAATTATTATAATATTGGTGTCAATTTTATTTATTTCGTCAGCTACTCATCCCTGCCCTAACGCGGAACACGTAAGTAAATTATTATAATATTGGTGTCAATTTTATTTATTTCGTCAGGTACTCATTCTCGCCTTAAAACGGAAGATGTAAGTAAAATATTACAGTATTGGTGTCAATTTTATTTATTTCGTCAGGTACTCATCCTTGCACTAACACGGAAGACGTAAGTAAAATATTATTGTATTGGTGTCAATTTTATTAATTTTTTCATCTACTCATCCTTGCCCTAACGCTGGAGACGTAAGTAAAATATTATTGTATTGGTGTCAATTTTATTTATTTCTTCAGCTACTCATCCTTGCCCTAACGCGGAAGACGTAAGTAAAATATTATAGTATTGGTGTCAATTTTATTTATTTCGTCACCTACTTATCCTTGCCCTAACGCGGAAGACGTAAGTAAATTATTATAATATTGGTGTCAATTCTATTTATTTCGTCAGGTACTCATTCTCGCCCTAACACGGAAGATGTAAGTAAAATATTATATTATTGGTGTCAATTTTTTTTATTTCGTCAGGTACTCATCCTTGCACTAACACGGAAGACGTAAGTAAAATATTATAGTATTTGTGTCAATTTTATTTATTTTGTCAGCTACTCATCCTTGCCCTAACGCGGAAGACGTAAGTAAATTATTAGAGTATTGAAGTCAATTTTATTTATTTCGTCAGCTAGTCATCCTCGCCCTAACGCGGAAGACGTAAGTTAATTATTATAATATTGGTGTCAATTTTATTTATTTCGTCAGGTACTCATTCTCGCCTTAAAACGGAAGATGTAAGTAAAATATTATAGTATTGGTGTCAATTTTATTTATTTCGTCAGGTACTCATTCTTGCACTAACACTTAAGACGTAATTAAAATATTATTGTATTGGTGTCAATTTTATTAATTTTTTCAGCTACTGATCCTTGCCCTAACGCGGGAGACGTAAGTAAAATATTATTGAATTGGTGTCAATTTTTTTTAATTCGTCAGCTACTCATCCTTGCCCTAACGCGGAAGACGTAAGTAAATTATTACATTATTGGTGTCAATTTTATTTATTTCGACATCTACTCATCCCTGCCCTAACGCGGAAGACGTAAGTAAATTATTATAGTATTGGTGTCAATTTTATTTATTTCGTCAGCTACTTATCCCTGCGCTAACGCGGAAGACGTAAGTAAATTATTATAATATTGGTGTCAATTTTATTTATTTTTTCAGCTACTCATCCTTGCCCTAACGCGGAAGACGTAAGTAAATTATTATAATATTGGTGTCAATTTTATTTATTTCGTCAGCTACTTATCCCTGCGCTAACGCGGAAGACGTAAGTAAATTATTATAATATTGGTGTCAATTTTATTTATTTCGTCAGGTACTCATTCTCGCCTTAAAACGGAAGGTGTAAGTAAAATATTACAGTATTGGTGTCAATTTTATTTATTTCGTCAGGTACTCATCCTTGCACTAACACGGAAGACGTAAGTAAAATATTATTGTATTGGGGCCAATTTTATTAATTTTTTCAGCTACTCATCCTTGCCCTAACGCTGGAGACGTAAGTAAAATATTATTGTATTGGTGTCAATTTTATTTATTTCTTCAGCTACTCATCCTTGCCCTAACGCGGAAGACGTAAGTAAATTATTATAGTATTGTTGTCAATTTTATTTATTTCGTCAGGTACTCATCCTTGCACTAACACGGAAGACGTAAGTAAATTATTATAGTATTGGTGTCAATTTTATTTATTTCGTCAGCTACTCATCCTTGCCCTAACGCGGAAGACGTAAGTAAATTATTATAATATTGGTGTCAATTTTATTTATTTCGTCAGCTACTCATCCCTGCCCTAACGCGGAACACGTAAGTAAATTATTATAATATTGGTGTCAATTTTATTTATTTTGTCAGCTACTTATCCTTGCCCTAACACGGAAGACGTACGTAAATTATTATAGAATTGGTGTCAATTTTATTTATTTCGTCAGCTACTCATCCTTGCCCTAACTCGGAAGACGTAAGTAAATTATTATAGTATTGGTGTCAATTTTATTTATTTCGTCAGCTGCTTATCCTTGCCCTAACGCGGAAGACGTAAGTAAATTATTATAGTATTGGTGTCAATTTTATTTATTTCGTCAGCTGCTTATCCTTGCCCTAACGCGGAAGACGTAAGTAAATTATTAGAGTATTGGTGTCAATTTTATTTATTTCGTCAGCTACTCATCCTCGCCCTAACGTTGAAGACGTAAGTAAATTATTATAATATTGGTGTCAATTTTATTTATTTCGTCAGGTACTCATTCTCGCCCTAACACGGAAGATGTAAGTAAAATATTATATTATTGGTGTCAATTTTTTTTATTTCTTCAGGTACTCATCCTTGCACTAACACGGAAGACGTAAGTAAAATATTATTGTATTGGTGTCAATTTTATTTATTTTTTCAGCTACTCATCCTTGCCCTAACGCGGAAGACGTAAGTAAATTATTATAATATTGGTGTCAATTTTATTTATTTCGTCAGCTACTTATCCCTGCCCTAACGCGGAAGACGTAAGTAAATTATTATAATATTGGTGTCAATTTTATTTATTTCGTCAGGTACTCATTCTCGCCTTAAAACGGAAGATGTAAGTAAAATATTACAGTATTGGTGTCAATTTGATTTATTTCGTCAGGTACTCATCCTTGCACTAACACGGAAGACGTAAGTAAAATATTATTGTATTGGTGCCAATTTTATTAATTTTTTCAATTACTCATCCTTGCCCTAACGCTGGAGACGTAAGTAAAATATTATAGTATTGGTGTCAATTTTATTTATTTCGTCACCTACTTATCCTTGCCCTAACGAGGAAGACGTATGTAAATTATTATATTATTGGTGTCAATTTTATTTATTTCGACAGCTACTCATCCCTGCCCTAACGCGGAAGACGTAAGTAAATTATTATAGTATTGTTGTCAATTTAATTTATTTCGTCATCTACTTATCCTTGCCCTAACACGGAAGTCGTAAGTAAATTATTATAGTATTTGTCAATTTTATTTATTTTGTCAGCTACTCAAACTTGCCCTAACATGGAAGACGTAAGTAAATTATTATAGTAATGGTGTCAATTTTATTTATTTCGTCAGCTACTTATCCTTGCCCTAACGCGAAAGACGTAAGTAAATTATTATATTATTGGTGTCAATTTTATTTATTTTGTCAGTTACTCATCCTACCCTAACACGGAAGACGTAAGTATATTATTATAGTATTGGTGTCAATTTTATTTATTTTGTCAGCTACTCATCCTTGCCCTAACACGGAAGACGTAAGTAAATTATTATAGAATTGGTGTCAATTTTATTTATTTCGTCAGGTACTCATCCTTGCCCTAACGCGGAAGACGTAAGTAAATTATTATAGTATTGGTGTCAATTTTATTTATTTCGTCAGCTACTCATCCTTGCCCTAACGCGGAAGACGTAAGTAAATTATTAGAGTATTGAAGTCAATTTTATTTATTTCGTCAGCTACTCATCCTCGCCCTAACGCGGAAGATGTAAGTAAAATATTATAGTATTGGTGTCAATTTAATTTATTTCGTCAGCTACTCATCTCTGCCCTAACGCGGAAGACGTAAGTAAATTATTATAATATTGGTGTCAATTTTATTTATTTCGTCAGGTACTCATTCTCGCCCTAACACAGAAGATGTAAGTAAAATATTATATTATTGGTTTCAATTTTTTTTATTTCGTCAGGTAGTCATCCTTGCACTAACACGGAAGACGTAAGTAAAATATTATTGTATTGGTGTCAATTTTATTTATTTTTTCAGCTACTCATCCTTGCCCTAACGCGGAAGACGTATGTAAATTATTATAGTATTGGTGTCAATTTTATTTCTTTCGTCAGCTACTCATCCTTGCCCTAACGCGGAAGACGTAAGTAAATTATTAGCGTATTGAAGTCAATTTTATTTATTTCGTCAGCTAGTCATCCTCGCCCTAACGCGGAAGACGTAAGTAAATTATTATAATATTGATGTCAATTTTATTTATTTCGTCAGGTACTCATTCTCGCCTTAAAACGGAAGATGTAAGTAAAATATTATAGTATTGGTGTCAATTTTATTTATTTCGTCAGGTACTCATCCTTGCACTAACACGGAAGACGTAATTAAAATATTATTGTATTGGTGTCAAGTTTATTAATTTTTTCAGCTACTGATCCTTGCCCTAACGCGGGAGACGTAAGTAAAATATTATTGAATTGGTGTCAATTTTTTTTATTTCGTCAGCTACTCATCCTTGCCCTAACGCGGAAGACGTAATTAAAATATTATTGTATTGGTGTCAATTTTATTAATTTTTTCAGCTACTGATCCTTGCTCTAACGCGGGAGACGTAAGTAAAATATTATTGAATTGGTGTCAATTTTTTTTATTTCGTCAGCTACTCATCCTTGCCCTAACGCGGAAGACGTAAGTAAATTATTACATTAATGGTGTCAATTTTATTTATTTCGACAGCTACTCATCCCTGCCCTAACGCGGAAGACGTAAGTAAATTATTATAGTATTGGTGTCAATATTATTTATTTCGTCAGCTACTCATCCTTGCATTTTCACGGAAGACGTAAGTAAATTATTATAGTATTTGTGTGAATTTTATCTATTTTGTCAGCTACGTATCCTTGCCCTAACACGAAAGATGTAAGTAAATTATTATAGTATTGGTGTGAATTTTACCTATTTTTTTCAGATACTCATACTTGCCCTAACGCGAAAGACGTAAGTAAATTATTATAGTATTGGTGTCAATTTTATTTATTTCGTCAGCTACTCATCCTTGCCCTAACGCGGAAGACGTAAGTAAATTATTAGAGTATTGGTGTCAATTTTATTTATTTCGTCAGCAACTCATCTCTGCCCTAACGCGGATGACGTAAGTAAATTATTATAATATTGGTGTCAATTTTATTTATTTCGTCAGGTACTCATTCTCGCCCTAACACGGAAGATGTAAGTAAAATATTATAGTATTGGTGTCAATTTTTTTTATTTCGTCAGGTACTCATCCTTGCACTAACACGGAAGACGTAAGTAAAATATTATTGTATTGGTGTCAATTTTATTTATTTTTTTCAGCTACTCATCCTTGCCCTAACGCGGAAGGCGTATGTAAATTATTATAGTATTGGTGTCAATTTTATTCCTTTCGTCAGCTACTCATCCTTGCCCTAACGCGGAAGACGTAAGTAAATTATTAGAGTATTGAAGTCAATTTTATTTATTTCGTCAGCTAGTCATCCTCGCCCTAACGCGGAAGACGTAAGTAAATTATTATAATATTGGTGTCAATTTTATTTATTTCGTCAGGTACTCATTCTCGCCTTAAAACGGAAGATGTAAGTAAAATATTAGAGTATTGGTGTCAATTTTATGTATTTCGTCAGGTACTCATCCTTGCACTAACACGGAAGGCGTAATTAAAATATTATTGTATTGGTGTCAATTTTATTAATTTTTTCAGCTACTGATCCTTGCCTTAACGCGGGAGACGTAAGTAAAATATTATTGAATTGGTGTCAATTTTTTTTATTTCGTCAGCTACTCATCCTTGCCCTAACGCGGAAGACGTAAGTAAAATATTTTTGTATTGGTGTCAATTTTATTTATTTCTTCAGCTACTCATCCTTGCCCTAACGCGGAAGACGTAAGTAAAGTATTATAGTATTTGTGTGAATTTTATCTATTTTGTCAGCTACGTATCCTTGCCCTAACACGAAGGATGTAAGTAAATTATTATAGTATTTGTGTGAATTTTACCTATTCTGTCAGATACTCATACTTGCCCTAACACGAAAGACGTAAGTAAATTATTATAGAATTGGTGTCAATTTTATCTATTTTGTCATCTACTCATCCTTGCCCTAACACGGAAAACGTAAGAAAATTATTATAGTTTTGTTGTCAATTTTATATATTTCGTCAGCTACTCATCCTTGCCCTAACGCGGAATACTTAAGTAAATTATTAGAGTATTGGTGTCAATTTTATTTATTTCGTCAGCTACTCATCCTCGCCCTAACGCGGAAGATGTAAGTAAAATATTATATTATTTGTATCAATTTTTTTTATTTCCTCAGGTACTCATTCTTGCACTAACACGGAAGACGTAAGTAAATTATTATAGAATTGGTGTCAATTTTATCTATTTTGTCATCTACTCATCCTTGCCCTAACACGGAAAACGTAAGAAAATTATTATAGTATTGGTGTGAATTTTATTTATTTCGTCAGCTACTCATCCTTGCCCTAACGCGGAAGACGTAAGTAAATTATTAGAGTATTGGTGTCAATTTTATTTATTTCGTCAGCTACTCATCTCTGCCCTAACGCGGAAGACGTAAGTAAATTATTATAATATTGGTGTCAATTTTATTTATTTCGTCAGGTACTCATTCTCGCCCTAACACGGAAGATGTAAGTAAAATATTATATTATTGGTGTCAATTTTTTTTATTTCGTCAGGTACTCATCCTTGCACTAACACGGAAGACGTAAGTAAAATATTATTGTATTGGTGTCAATTTTATTTATTTTTTCAGCTACTCATCCTTGCCCTAACGCGGAAGACGTAAGTAAATTATTATAATATTGGTGTCAATTTTATTTATTTCGTCAGCTACTCATCCCTGCCCTAACGCGGAACACGTAAGTAAATTATTATAATATTGGTGTCAATTTTATTTATTTCGTCAGGTACTCATTCTCGCCTTAAAACGGAAGATGTAAGTAAAATATTACAGTATTGGTGTCAATTTTATTTATTTCGTCAGGTACTCATCCTTGCACTAACACGGAAGACGTAAGTAAAATATTATTGTATTGGTGTCAATTTTATTAATTTTTTCATCTACTCATCCTTGCCCTAACGCTGGAGACGTAAGTAAAATATTATTGTATTGGTGTCAATTTTATTTATTTCTTCAGCTACTCATCCTTGCCCTAACGCGGAAGACGTAAGTAAAATATTATAGTATTGGTGTCAATTTTATTTATTTCGTCACCTACTTATCCTTGCCCTAACGCGGAAGACGTAAGTAAATTATTATATTATTGGTGTCAATTTTATTTATTTCGACAGCTACTCATCCCTGCCCTAACGCGGAAGACGTAATCAAATTATTATAGTATTGTTGTCAATTTTATTTATTTCGTCATCTACTTATCCTTGCCCTAACACGGAAGACGTAAGTAAATTATTATAGTATTTGTGTCAATTTTATTTATTTTGTCAGCTACTCAACCTTGCCCTAACACGGAAGACGTAAGTAAATTATTATAGTATTGGTGTCAATTTTTTTATTTCGTCAGCTACTCATCCTTGCCCTAACGCGGAAGACGTAAGTAAATTATTAGAGTATTGAAGTCAATTTTATTTATTTCGTCAGCTAATCATCCTCGCCCTAACGCGGAAGACGTAAGTAAATTATTATAATATTGGTGTCAATTTTATTTATTTCGTCATGTACTCATTCTCGCCTTAAAACAGAAGATGTAAGTAAAATATTATAGTATTGGTGTCAATTTTATTTATTTCGTCAGGTACTCATCCTTGCACTAACACGGAAGACGTAATTAAAATATTATTGTATTGGTGTCAATTTTATTAATTTTTCAGCTACTGATCCTTGCCCTAACGCGGGAGACGTAAGTAAAATATTATTGAATTGGTGTCAATTTTTTTTATTTCGTCAGCTACTCATCCTTGCCCTAACGCGGAAGACGTAAGTAAATTATTACATTATTGGTGTCAATTTTATTTATTTCGACAGCTACTCATCCCTGCCCTAACGCGGAAGACGTAAGTAAATTATTATAGTATTGGTGTCAATTTTATTTATTTTGTCAGCTACTCATACTTGCCCTAACACGGAAGACGTAAGTAAATTATTATAGAATTGGTGTCAATTTTATTTATTTCGTCAGCTACTCATCCTTGCCCTAACGCGGAAGACGTAAGTAAATTATTATAGTATTGGTGTCAATTTTATTTATTTCGTCACCTACTTATCCTTGCCCTAACGCGGAAGACGTAAGTAAATTATTATATTATTGGTGTCAATTTTATTTATTTCGAAAGCTACTCATCCCTGCCCTAACGCGGAAGACGTAATCAAATTATTATAGTATTGTTGTCAATTTTATTTATTTCGTCATCTACTTATCCTTGCCCTAACACGGAAGACGTAAGTAAATTATTATAGTATTTGTGTCAATTTTATTTATTTTGTCAGCTACTCAACCTTGCCCTAACACGGAAGACGTAAGTAAATTATTATAGTATTGGTGTCAATTTTTTTATGCCCCCAGGGGCATTCCTTCTTTAGGTTTGTACGGGCTTCACAACCCCGGGGTACCTGAGTGATCTTTTTCTTTCCCAGGGGTTTGCTGTCTTTGGTGAACACGGGGGTCGCGCTCCCGGGATACCTAAGCGATCTTTCTCTACCTTCATCCCACTACTCTATTCCCCACCCCTCCTTTTTCTCCATTTCACGTCTTGCGATTCGGAAACCATTAAAATTTCTTTACATTGAAAAACACCTTAAATTCACTCTTTTGTTATTTAAAAAATATGTTAATCACCTATGTTATTACGTATCATAAATTACCTTTTTAGTTGTGTTAAGTTCTATTTGCTTCTAAATTATCATTTATTCCTTTTTATGATTCCTTTAAAAGACGTCAGTACGTTTTTCTGACCCGCATGTTTGCCGTGTGCGGCGTCCCGTATCGGGGGAAAGTGGAGTCCTGGGGTACCTGATGCGTGCCCTTTGGTCCATGCTTCTGCGTAGACGGGTGGCTGGAGTGAGCCCGCTCTGGTCAATCGGCTCACCTAATTTCTCTGGGGTTCACCACGTCAGAGCGCTTGGTCCCTCTGTCGTGTTGGACTCCAATGATATTGGGTATTTAGGGTTAGTGCTGTAGCTAGGGATGCCCTGGGCGAACTGGCGGATCCACATTCCGACACTACGGCACTATATTCTGGTTGTTACTCCTGAAGCGGTTCCGAGATCTGTTGCTGGACAACTGCCGGATACTGCTTCCCCTGGTTGGGCTCCATGGTGGGCGGGGGCACACCAGGATGAACTTTTTTTCTATTATTCATGGAAACTAAAACTTCTTCTTGCCCTGACGGAGGCTTTGATCCGTCAAACACCATTAACAAAGTCAACGAAAACTCTATTAGTGAATCATGTACAGAAACGGTTACACCTGTCATTTCCGCAATTCCTGAACCAAAAAAATCAGTTCCTAAATTTCTTATTATACACAACGAATCCGGTAAATTAACAAAAATGTCACCTTTTCTAATCGAAAAATACATTAAAAATGCAGCTGATGAAGTAAAAAATGTCAAAAAATTGAAATCTGGAGACCTATTGATAGAATCCAAATCAGAAATACAATCAATAAAACTATTAAACATTAAAAACTTTGGGGACGTCGAAATTCAAGTCTTTCCGCACAAAACCCTTAACTATACCCGAGGAGTTATCTCATCCCAAGAACTCGCAATGGTGTCCGACGAAGAATTTGTCGCTGAACTAAAAGACCAAAAAGTTATAGCAGCCAAAAGAATCATGATGAGGCGAGATTCTAATTTCATTCCATCAAGAAATGTTGTTCTAACCTTCGATTCTCCTGTTATGCCAACAAAAATAAAAGCCGGTTACTTGTGCTGCGACGTGAGGCCTTTCATTCCAAGCCCACTGCGATGCTTTTTATGCCAGAGATTTGGACATGCTAAAACAGCATGTCGAGCATCAGCAACCATCTGTGCACGTTGCGCAAAGCCCGGTCACGACAGTTCCTCATGCTCTGAAACCGAACATTGCATCAATTGCCAAGGTGATCACGCTGCATATTCCAAGACTTGTCCACGCTGGATACAGGAGAAAGAAATACAATCAATAAGAGTAACCAAAAATCTATCTTTCCCCGAAGCAAGAAAACTAGTGGAATCTCGTACACCTCGTCCTAATTCCTCATATGCATCCGTTATTAAAACTAGCAAAACAATAAGCACCCAAACATATAACTCAGACTTTACACCTAATAAAGTAAATGCAGAAACGCAATTAAACTCTACTCCTTATAAATATCAACCAACCAAATCAAACCATCAATCCCATAGCTTAAGCCCAAAATCAATTGACAAAGTTACAAGTAAACCCTCAAACCTGCCGCAACAGAGAACCGCACCAGCAACAAAAATCTTCAAGCCGCGCGCGCGCGCGCGCGCGCGCGAACCCAACATCAATAGAACAAAATAAAAAAAAGCAAAATAAGAAAGACAAACTTACTCCCCGGAACTCTAGAGATCACTCAAAATTACCGGATACCGAAATAGATTTACACCCTTCCACGGACTCCGACATGGAGTTTGGAGATGACGGTATTGACGAGAACGCTGCATTTTTTAGGAAAGGTTCTAGATTTTACAAAAAACCTTCCAAATAAAACCACCCAACCTTTATTTCAGTAGAGATTGAAAAGGGCTCTAAATTTTTAAAGAATAAATGACTATTAATCTCCTAACTTGGAACTGTCATGGTTTTCGTACACATATCGACGATATCAAATCTCTAATAAATAATTTTAACCCTGTTTGCCTAGCCCTTCAAGAAACATACTTAACGCCTAATAACTCAATTAATGTTAAAAATTATAATTTAATAAGAAATGATTACATCCACGGTGCACGCGCTTCGGGCGGCGTGGCTATAATGACCTTGCAGAATTTCCCATCCAGAAGAATTTCATTAAATACGAGCATTCAAGCAATAGCCATACAACTTCATATTAAATTTTTAATAACAATCTGCTGCATATATCTACCCCCAAATGAAAGCGTTAGTCAGCAGGAACTAAATGATTTAATAACTCAACTTCCGTCTCCATACTTCATCATAGGGGATTTTAACGGACACAACCCTCTTTGGGGAAGTAATGATTTTAACACAAAAGGACAACAAATTGAAAAATTGATGGATGATCATTGTCTCTGCCTTTTAAATGATTCCAGTCATACATACTTCCATACTCCGACCCAAACCTTTCACACCCTGGACCTTGCAATATGCTCCCCTACTTTGCTTTCATTTTGGGACTTTAAAATTGACAATGATCTGCACAATAGCGATCACTTTCCAATCATTTTAACATATAACTGCAATGACGTTTTACTACCCAGACGACCTGTGCGATATATATTTGAGAAAGCGGATTGGACTCGATATCAGGTGGAATCAAACATTTCCGACAACATGGTTATGATGCCTAGCATAAATGATGCCGTTGAAATGATAACGAACACCTTGATTAAGGCGGCAGATGTGGCTATCCCCAAAACATCGGGTAAAATGCCTAAATTATGGAAGCCTTGGTGGAATGAAGCATGCTCTCAAGCCCACAAATTCCAAAAAAAAGCATGGAACACCTTCAGACGTTATCCCACCACTTCGAATTTGATAGTTTTCAAGCGGGCTAAAGCAGAAGCTCGAAAGTTAAGGAGACAGCGACAAAAAGAATCCTGGCAAGAATACGTAAATACAATCGAATGTCGAATATCATCAAAACAGCTATGGGGAAAAATTCGAAAAATTACCGGCAAATATCGTAATCCAAATATATCGTTTTTACTTCAAAATGGACAAGTCGTTTCAGACGTTAAGACAATTGCTGATACCTTGGGAGAATCTTTTTCTAAGGTATCTCATGAGAGCTCTTACCCCCAAGATTTTATTAATTATAAGCGACGTGAAGAACGCAAGACGTTAAACTTTCAACCATCCGCTCATAAAACTTACAATCGTAATTTTACCATATTCGAACTGAAAAATGCATTAAGGAAATCACACCCGACTTCACCGGGCCCCGATCATATTCATCTAGACATGTTGACCCATCTCAATGAAGACTCATTACAAAATGTTTTACTTCTCTATAATAGAATTTGGACAGAGCAAGATTTTCCGACAACCTGGCACAGAGCTATTATTATTCCAATACCGAAACCTGGGAAGGATCCTCAAGACCCTAATAACTATCGACCCATTGCCTTGACAAGCTGTATCTGCAAAGTCATGGAAAGAATGGTGAATGCTCGGTTGATACATGTCCTTGAGTCTGAAAAACATCTATCGGAGTTTCAAAGCGGATTCCGTTTTGGACGAAGCACCTACGACAATGCCTTAATGCTGGAATCCTCTATCAGAGATACATTCGTCACAAAGAAGCATTTGGTAGCTGTCTTCTTCGATATGGAGAAAGCTTACGATAGGACATGGCGATATGGCATAATGCGAGACTTATACGAGATGGGCTTTCTGGGAAATCTCCCACTATTTATTCAAAACTTTTTATTGACAAGGACCTTTAGCGTTCGCATTAATAATATTTTATCAGATGACTTTTCACAGGACGAGGGTGTTCCCCAAGGAAGCGTTCTAAGCGTGATACTTTTTATAATTAAAATCAACGGTATTATTAAACAACTTCCTCCATATGTGCACGGAACGCTTTTTGTAGACGATTTCCAAATATTCTGTTCTGGAATCAATGTACCTTTTATTGAAAGACAACTCCAAACGGCTATTAGAATTGTAAGAAAGTGGGCAAACGAAAATGGTTTTGTTTTTTCTTCGCAAAAGACTGTATGTGTACATTTTACTAGAAGACGCGGACTTTTTCCTGATCCAGAACTTTTACTCGACGGAACTGTTATTCCAGTAGTTCCAGAAATAAAATTTTTGGGTATTATTTTTGACTCGAAGTTATCTTTTCGATCTCATATCAAAGTATTGAAACGAAAATGCAACCAATCATTGAATATTTTAAAGGTTTTATGTAACACAACTTGGGGAGCTGATTTTATTTCAATTTTAAAAATTTACAAAGCTGTTGTCCGATCGAAACTCGACTATGGGAGTGTAATATATGGATCTTCTGCTAAGTCTGTTCTTCAAGCCCTGGATACTATTCATCACCAAGGCCTCCGATTATCCCTCGGAGCTTTCCGCACTTCGCCAGTCCAGAGTTTGTATATAATGACAGGCGAGCCGGATTTAAGACATCGACGTGAGAAACTTACCCTAAAATACTATTTTAAGATTAAAGCCAACCCTTCTCACCCATTGCATAATAGAGTAACTAACCCTAAATTTGGAAGTCATTACTCATTAAAACCTTCATTCATACCATCACTTGGTTTTAGAGTCCGTACCATAATGAATTCATTAAACGTTGACAATCTGGGAATATTTCCTAGAGAAAACGAACCTCCACCTTGGAATGATAAAAATCTACTTACCATCAATGACTTTTCACATTTCAACAAATCATCAACCCCCGATACCATTTATTTACAATTATTCCATTCCCATAGAAACAAATATTCATCTTTTAAAACAGTTTTTACTGACGGATCTAAGAACGGGACAAATGTTGGTGCCGCGGCCGTTTTTGATAATACAACCATTGCTAGAAAATTGCATGGGTGCTGCAGTGTCTTCACTTCAGAGATGTACGCAATAATTTTAGCCTTAAAAACGATTTCTACACACAGTATTAAAAACTGGATCTTGTATACCGACTCTAAAAGTAGTATCGAATCCCTATTAAACTATACACATAAAAGTCATTCCTTGGTTTTAAAAGCAATGAATTTGCTCCTAACATTAACAGAAAATGATTTTCGGATATTCTTTTGTTGGATTCCTGGGCATGTGGGAATCCGGGGCAATGAGAAAGCGGATTTGGCAGCCAAAAACGCAACACTGATTATAAACTCCAATGTCCCGATTCACGACATTAATAGTGTTTTAACCCAAGCCATAAATTCATCCTGGCAATCCGCTTGGGATTTGGAAAACCATAACAAACTTCATGATATTCAACCATCTATAAAGGGATTCAGCAAAGCAAACTTAAATAGAAGTCATCACGTAAAACTGACAAGGCTCCGAATCGGACATTCCTTTTTTACCCACAGACATTTACTGCTGGGAGAACCAGCTCCTCTCTTTATGCTCATCATGCAATAGTATTTTTTCCATAAAGCACATATTGACGGAATGCCGGAATTTTAATCATCATAGACTAAACCGATTTGGTATCTCCCCTATTACCTTAACAGACTTGTTGATGGACCCACATCATAAAAACTTATTTTTATTCCTTACTGACATTGGTTTCGTAAACTTTATTTAGATTTATAATCGACTGCAACATACACAACTGTACTGAATTTTATTACGTGGCTTTCTGACTCGCTCTAATTAAATACCAGTTATGAACTAGCTATTGTTTGGCGCAGCATGGCCAAATCTGGCCCTTGTGCCATAAAAAACCAACCAACCAACCAACCAACCAATTTTTTTATTTCGTCAGCTACTCATCCTTGCCCTAACGCGGAAGACGTAAGTAAATTATTAGAGTATTGAAGTCAATTTTATTTATTTCGTCAGCTAATCATCCTCGCCCTAACGCGGAAGACGTAAGTAAATTATTATAATATTGGTGTCAATTTTATTTATTTCGTCATGTACTCATTCTCGCCTTAAAACAGAAGATGTAAGTAAAATATTATAGTATTGGTGTCAATTTTATTTATTTCGTCAGGTACTCATCCTTGCACTAACACGGAAGACGTAATTAAAATATTATTGTATTGGTGTCAATTTTATTAATTTTTCAGCTACTGATCCTTGCCCTAACGCGGGAGACGTAAGTAAAATATTATTGAATTGGTGTCAATTTTTTTTATTTCGTCAGCTACTCATCCTTGTCCTAACGCGGAAGACGTAAGTAAATTATTACATTATTGATGTCAATTTTATTTATTTCGACAGCTACTCATCCCTGCCCTAACGCCGAAGACGTAAGTAAATTATTATAGAATTGGTGTCAATTTTATTTATTTTTTCAGCTACTCATCCTTGGCCTACCACGGAAGACGTAAGTAAATTATTATAGTATTGGTGTCAATTTTATTTATTTTGTCAGCTACTCATACTTGCCCTAACACGGAAGACGTAAGTAAATTATTATAGAATTGGTGTCAATTTTATTTATTTCGTCAGCTACTCATCCTTGCCCTAACGCGGAAGACGTAAGTAAATTATTATAGTATTGGTGTCAATTTTATTTATTTCGTCAGCTACTCATACTTGCCCTAACGCGGAAGACGTAAGTAAATTATTAGAGTATTGAAGTCAATTTTATTTTTTTCGTCAGCTAGTCATCCTCGCTCTAACGCGGAAGACGTAAGTAAATTATTATAATATTGGTGTCAATTTTATTTATTTCGTCAGGTACTCATTCTCGCCTTAAAACAGAAGATGTAAGTAAAATATTATAGTATTGGTGTCAATTTTATTTATTTCGTCAGGTACTCATCCTTGCACTAACACGGAAGACGTAATTAAAATATTATTGTATTGGTGTCAATTTTATTAATTTTTTCAGCTACTGATCCTTGCTCTAACGCGGGAGACGTAAGTAAAATATTATTGAATTGGTGTCAATTTTTTTTATTTCGTCAGCTACTCATCCTTGCCCTAACGCGGAAGACGTAAGTAAATTATTACATTAATGGTGTCAATTTTATTTATTTCGACAGCTACTCATCCCTGCCCTAACGCGGAAGACGTAAGTAAATTATTATAGTATTGGTGTCAATATTATTTATTTCGTCAGCTACTCATCCTTGCATTTTCACGGAAGACGTAAGTAAATTATTATAGTATTTGTGTGAATTTTATCTATTTTGTCAGCTACGTATCCTTGCCCTAACACGAAAGATGTAAGTAAATTATTATAGTATTGGTGTGAATTTTACCTATTTTTTTCAGATACTCATACTTGCCCTAACGCGAAAGACGTAAGTAAATTATTATAGTATTGGTGTCAATTTTATTTATTTCGTCAGCTACTCATCCTTTCCCTAACGCGGAAGACGTAAGTAAATTATTAGAGTATTGGTGTCAATTTTATTTATTTCGTCAGCAACTCATCTCTGCCCTAACGCGGATGACGTAAGTAAATTATTATAATATTGGTGTCAATTTTATTTATTTCGTCAGGTACTCATTCTCGCCCTAACACGGAAGATGTAAGTAAAATATTATAGTATTGGTGTCAATTTTTTTTATTTCGTCAGGTACTCATCCTTGCACTAACACGGAAGACGTAAGTAAAATATTATTGTATTGGTGTCAATTTTATTTATTTTTTTCAGCTACTCATCCTTGCCCTAACGCGGAAGGCGTATGTAAATTATTATAGTATTGGTGTCAATTTTATTCCTTTCGTCAGCTACTCATCCTTGCCCTAACGCGGAAGACGTAAGTAAATTATTAGAGTATTGAAGTCAATTTTATTTATTTCGTCAGCTAGTCATCCTCGCCCTAACGCGGAAGACGTAAGTAAATTATTATAATATTGGTGTCAATTTTATTTATTTCGTCAGGTACTCATTCTCGCCTTAAAACGGAAGATGTAAGTAAAATATTAGAGTATTGGTGTCAATTTTATGTATTTCGTCAGGTACTCATCCTTGCACTAACACGGAAGGCGTAATTAAAATATTATTGTATTGGTGTCAATTTTATTAATTTTTTCAGCTACTGATCCTTGCCTTAACGCGGGAGACGTAAGTAAAATATTATTGAATTGGTGTCAATTTTTTTTATTTCGTCAGCTACTCATCCTTGCCCTAACGCGGAAGACGTAAGTAAAATATTTTTGTATTGGTGTCAATTTTATTTATTTCTTCAGCTACTCATCCTTGCCCTAACGCGGAAGACGTAAGTAAAGTATTATAGTATTTGTGTGAATTTTATCTATTTTGTCAGCTACGTATCCTTGCCCTAACACGAAGGATGTAAGTAAATTATTATAGTATTTGTGTGAATTTTACCTATTCTGTCAGATACTCATACTTGCCCTAACACGAAAGACGTAAGTAAATTATTATAGAATTGGTGTCAATTTTATCTATTTTGTCATCTACTCATCCTTGCCCTAACACGGAAAACGTAAGAAAATTATTATTGTTTTGTTGTCAATTTTATATATTTCGTCAGCTACTCATCCTTGCCCTAACGCGGAATACTTAAGTAAATTATTAGAGTATTGGTGTCAATTTTATTTATTTCGTCAGCTACTCATCCTCGCCCTAACGCGGAAGATGTAAGTAAAATATTATATTATTTGTATCAATTTTTTTTATTTCCTCAGGTACTCATTCTTGCACTAACACGGAAGACGTAAGTAAAATATTATTGAATTGGTGTCAATTTTATTAATTTTTTTAGCTACTCATCCTTGCCCTAATGTGGAAGACGTAAGTAAATTATTATAATATTGGTGACAATTTTATTTATTTCGTCAGCTACTCATCCCTGCCCTAACGTGGAAGACGTAAGTAAATTATTATAATATTGGTGTCAATTTTATTTATTTCGTCAGGTACTCATTCTCGCCCTAACACGGAAGATGTAAGTAAAATATTATACTATTGGTGTCAATTTTTTTTATTTCGTCAGGTACTCATCCTTGCACTAACACGGAAGACGTAAATAAAATATTATTGTATTGGTGTCAATTTTATTTATTTTTTCAGCTACTCATCCTTGCCCTAACGCGGAAGACGTAAGTAAATTATTATAATATTGGTGTCAATTTTATTTATTTCGTCAGCTACTTATCCCTGCGCTAACGCGGAAGACGTAAGTAAATAATTATAATATTGGTGTCAATTTTATTTATTTCGTCAGGTACTCATTCTCGCCTTAAA
This sequence comes from Meta bourneti, assembly GCA_933210815.1. Taxonomy (NCBI): domain Eukaryota; kingdom Metazoa; phylum Arthropoda; class Arachnida; order Araneae; family Tetragnathidae; genus Meta; species Meta bourneti. The sequence continues at coordinate 90,579,512 of OW119929.1, forward strand.
ACGGAAGGTGTAAGTAAAATATTACAGTATTGGTGTCAATTTTATTTATTTCGTCAGGTACTCATCCTTGCACTAACACGGAAGACGTAAGTAAAATATTATTGTATTGGGGCCAATTTTATTAATTTTTTCAGCTACTCATCCTTGCCCTAACGCTGGAGACGTAAGTAAAATATTATTGTATTGGTGTCAATTTTATTTATTTCTTCAGCTACTCATCCTTGCCCTAACGCGGAAGACGTAAGTAAATTATTATAGTATTGTTGTCAATTTTATTTATTTCGTCATCTACTTATCCTTGCCCTAACACGGAAGACGTAAGTAAATTATTATAGTATTTGTGTCAATTTTATTTATTTTGTCAGCTACTCAACCTTGCCCTAACACGGAAGACGTAAGTAAATTATTATAGTAATGGTGTCAATTTTATTTATTTCGTCAGCTACTTATCCTTGTCCTAACGCGAAAGACGTAAGTAAATTATTATATTATTGGTGTAAATTTTATCTATTTTCTCATCTACTCATCCTACCCTAACACGGAAGACGTAAGTATATTATTATAATATTGGTGTCAATATTATTTATTTTGTCAGCTACTCATCCTTGGCCTAACACGGAAGACGTAAGAAAATTATTATAGTATTGGTGTCAATTTTATTTATTTTGTCAGTTACTCATCCTTGCCCTAACACGGAAGACGTAAGTAAATTATTATAGAATTGGTGTCAATTTTATTTATTTCGTCAGCTACTCATCCTTGCCCTAACGCGGAAGACGTAAGTAAATTATAATAGTATTGGTGTCAATTTTATTTATTTCGTCAGCTACTCATCCTTGCCCTAACGCGGAAGACGTAAGTAAATTATTAGAGTATTGAAGTCAATTTTATTTATTTCGTCAGCTACTCATCCTTGCATTTTCACGGAAGATGTAAGTAAATTATTATAGTATTGGTGTGAATTTTACCTATTTTTTTCAGATACTCATACTTGCCCTAACACGAAAGACGTAAGTAAATTATTATAGAATTGGTGTCAATTTTATCTATTTTGTCATCTACTCATCCTTGCCCTAACACGGAAAACGTAAGAATATTATTATAGTATTGGTGTCAATTTTATTTATTTCGTCAGCTACTCATCCTTGCCCTAACGCGGAAGACGTAAGTAAATTATTAGAGTATTGGTGTCAATTTTATTTATTTCGTCAGCTACTCATCCTCGCCCTAACGCGGAAGATGTAAGTAAAATATTATATTATTGGTGTCAATTTTTTTTATTTCGTCAGGTACTCATCCTTGCACTAACACGGAAGACGTAAGTAAAATATTATTGAATTGGTGTCAATTTTATTTATTTTTTAGCTACTGATCCTTGCCCTAACGCGGAAGACGTAAGTAAAATATTATATTATTGGTGTCAATTTTTTTTATTTCGTCAGGTACTCATCCTTGCACTAACACGGAAGACGTAAGTAAATTATTAGAGTATTGGTGTCAATTTTATTTATTTCGTCAGCTACTCATCCTCTCCCTAACGCGGAAGATGTAAGTAAAATATTATAGTATTGGTGTCAATTTTATTTATTTCGTCAGCTACTCATCCTTGCCCTAACGCGGAAGACGTAAGTAAATTATTATAGTATTGGTGTCAATTTTATTTATTTCGTCAGCTACTCATCCTTGCCCTAACGCGGAAGACGTATGTAAATTATTAGAGTATTGAAGTCAATTTTATTTATTTCGTCAGCTACTCATCCTCGCCCTTACGCGGAAGATGTAAGTAAAATATTATAGTATTGGTGTCAATTTAATTTATTTCGTCAGCTACTCATCTCTGCCCTAACGCGGAAGACGTAAGTAAATTATTATAATATTGGTGTCAATTTTATTTATTTCGTCAAGTACTCCTTCTCGCTCTAACACGGAAGATGTAAGTAAAATATTATATTATTGGTGTCAATTTTTTTTATTTCGTCAGGTACTCATCCTTGCACTAACACGGAAGACGTAAGTAAAACATTATTGTATTGGTGTCAATTTTATTTATTTTTTCAGCTACTCATCCTTGCCCTAACGCGGAAGACGTATGTAAATTATTATAGTATTGGTGTCAATTTTATTTCTTTCGTCAGCTACTCATCCTTGCCCTAACGTGGAAGACGTAAGTAAATTATTAGAGTATTGAAGTCAATTTTATTTATTTCGTTAGCTAGTCATCCTCGCCCTAACGCGGAAGACGTAAGTAAATTATTATAATATTGGTGTCAATTTTATTTGTTTCGTCAGGTACTCATTCTCGCCTTAAAACGGAAGATGTAAGTAAAATATTATTGTATTGGTGTCAAGTTTATTAATTTTTTCAGCTACTGATCCTTGCCCTAACGCGGGAGACGTAAGTTAAATATTATTGAATTGGTGTCAATTTTTTTTATTTCGTCAGCTACTCATCCTTGCCCTAACGCGGAAGACGTAAGTAAAATATTTTTGTATTGGTGTCAATTTTATTTATTTCTTCAGCTACTCATCCTTGCCCTAACTTGGAAGACGTATGTAAATTATTATAGTATTGGTGTCAATTTTATTTATTTCGTCAGGTACTCATCCTTGCCCTAACGCGGAAGACGTAAGTAAATTATTATAGTATTGGTGTCAATTTTATTTATTTCGTCACCTACTTATCCTTGCCCTAACGCGGAAGTCGTAAGTAAATTATTACATTATTGGTGTCAATTTTATTTATTTCGACAGCTACTCATCCTTGCATTTTCACGGAAGATATAAGTAAATTATTATAGTATTGGTGTGACTTTTACGTATTTTTTTCAGATACTCATACTTGCCCTAACACGAAAGACGTAAGTAAATTATTATAGAATTGGTGTCAATTTTATCTATTTTGTCATCTACTCATCCTTGCCCTAACACGGAAAACGTAAGAATATTATTATAGTATTGGTGTCAATTTTATTTATTTCGTCAGCTACTCATCCTTGCCCTAACGCGGAAGATGTAAGTAAAATATTATATTATTGGTGTCAATTTTTTTTATTTCGTCAGGTACTCATCCTTGCACTAACACGGAAGACGTAAGTAAAATATTATTGAATTGGTGTCAATTTTATTTATTTTTTCAGCTGCTCATCCTTGCCCTAACGCGGAAGACGTAAGTAAATTATTATAATATTGGTGTCAATTTTATTTATTTCGTCAGCTACTCATCCTTGCCCGAACACGGAAGACGTAAGTAAATTATTAGAGTATTGGTTTCAATTTTATTAATTTTTTCAGCTACTCATCCTTGCCCTAACGCGGAAGACGTAAGTAAATTATTATAATATTGGTGTCAATTTTATTTATTTCGTCAGCTACTCATCCTTGCCCTAACACGGAAGACGTAAGTAAATTATTAGAGTATTGGTGTCAATTTTATTTATTTCGTCAGCTACTCATCCTCGCCCTAACACGGAAGACGTAAGTAAATTATTATAGTATTGGTGTCAATTTTATTTATTTCGTCAGCTACTCATCCTCGCCCTAACGCGGAAGATGTAAGTAAAATATTATATTATTTGTATCAATTTTTTTTATTTCCTCAGGTACTCATTCTTGCACTAACACGGAAGACGTAAGAAAAATATTATTGAATTGGTGTCAATTTTATTAATTTTTTTTAGCTACTCATCCTTGCCCTAATGTGGAAGACGTAAGTAAATTATTATAATATTGGTGACAATTTTATGTATTTCGTCAGCTACTCATCCCTGCCCTAACGTGGAAGACGTAAGTAAATTATTATAATATTGGTGTCAATTTTATTTATTTCGTCAGGTACTCATTCTCGCCCTAACACGGAAGACGTAAGTAAAATATTATTGTATGGGTGTAAATTTTATTTATTTTTTCAGCTACTCATCCTTGCCCTAACGCTGGAGACGTAAGTAAAATATTATTGTATTGGTGTCAATTTTATTTATTTCTTCAGCTACTCATCCTTGCCCTAACGCGGAAGACGTAAGTAAATTATTATAGTATTGTTGTCAATTTTATTTATTTCGTCATCTACTTATCCTTGCCCTAACACGGAAGACGTAAGTAAATTATTATAGTATTTGTGTCAATTTTATTTATTTTGTCAGCTACTCAACCTTGCCCTAACACGGAAGACATAAGTAAATTATTATAGTAATGGTGTCAATTTTATTTATTTCGTCAGCTACTTATCCTTGCCCTAACGCGAAAGACGTAAGTAAATTATTATATTATTGGTGTAAATTTTATCTATTTTCTCATCTACTCATCCTACCCTAACACGGAAGACGTAAGTATATTATTATAATATTGGTGTCAATATTATTTATTTTGTCAGCTACTCATCCTTGGCCTAACACGGAAGACGTAAGTAAATTATTATAGTATTGGTGTCAATTTTATTTATTTTGTCAGTTACTCATCCTTTCCCTAACACGGAAGAAGTAAGTAAATTATTATAGAATTGGTGTCAATTTTATTTATTTCGTCAGCTACTCATCCTTGCCCTAACGCGGAAGACGTAAGTAAATTATAATAGTATTGGTGTTAATTTTATTTATTTCGTCAGCTACTCATCCTTGCCCTAACGCGGAAGACGTAAGTAAATTATTAGAGTATTGAAGTCAATTTTATTTATTTCGTCAGCTACTCATCCTTGCATTTTCACGGAAGATGTAAGTAAATTATTATAGTATTGGTGTGAATTTTACCTATTTTTTTCAGATACTCATACTTGCCCTAACACGAAAGACGTAAGTAAATTATTATAGAATTGGTGTCAATTTTATCTATTTTGTCATCTACTCATCCTTGCCCTAACACGGAAAACGTAAGAATATTATTATAGTATTGGTGTCAATTTTATTTATTTCGTCAGCTACTCATACTTGCCCTAACGCGGAAGACGTAAGTAAATTATTAGAGTATTGGTGTCAATTTTATTTATTTCGTCAGCTACTCATCCTCGCCCTAACGCGGAAGATGTAAGTAAAATATTATATTATTGGTGTCAATTTTTTTTATTTCGTCAGGTACTCATCCTTGCACTAACACGGAAGACGTAAGTAAAATATTATTGAATTGGTGTCAATTTTATTTATTTTTTAGCTACTGATCCTTGCCCTAACGCGGAAGACGTAAGTAAATTATTATAATATTGGTGTCAATTTTATTTATTTCGTCAGCTACTCATCCTTGCCCTAACACGGAAGACGTAAGTAAATTATTAGAGTATTGGTGTCAATTTTATTTATTTCGTCAGCTACTCATCCTCGCCCTAACGCGGAAGATGTAAGTAAAATATTATAGTATTGGTGTCAATTTTATTTATTTCGTCAGCTACTCATCCTTGCCCTAACGCGGAAGACGTAAGTAAATTATTATAGTATTGGTGTCAATTTTATTTATTTCGTCAGCTACTCATCCTTGCCCTAACGCGGAAGACGTAAGTAAATTATTAGAGTATTGAAGTCAATTTTATTTATTTCGTCAGCTACTCATCCTCGCCCTTACGCGGAAGATGTAAGTAAAATATTATAGTATTGGTGTCAATTTAATTTATTTCGTCAGCTACTCATCCTCGCCCTTACGCGGAAGATGTAAGTAAAATATTATAGTATTGGTGTCAATTTAATTTATTTCGTCAGCTACTCATCTCTGCCCTAACGCGGAAGACGTAAGTAAATTATTATAGTATTGTTGTCAATTTTATTTATTTCGTCATCTACTTATCCTTGCCCTAGCACGGAAGACGTAAGTAAATTATTATATTATTTGTGTCAATTTTATTTATTTTGTCAGCTACTCAACCTTGCCCTAACACGGAAGACATAAGTAAATTATTATAGTAATGGTGTCAATTTTATTTATTTCGTCAGCTACTTATCCTTGCCCTAACGCGAAAGACGTAAGTAAATTATTATATTATTGGTGTAAATTTTAACTATTTTCTCATCTACTCATCCTACCCTAACACGGAAGACGTAAGTATATTATTATAATATTGGTGTCAATATTATTTATTTTGTCAGCTACTCATCTTTGGCCTAACACGGAAGACGTAAGTAAATTATTATAGTATTGGTGTCAATTTTATTTATTTTGTCAGTTACTCATCCTTGCCCTAACACGGAAGACGTAAGTAAATTATTAAATTATTGGTGTCAATTTTATTTATTTCGTCAGCTACTCATCCTTGCCCTAACGCGGAAGACGTAAGTAAATTATAATAGTATTGGTGTCAATTTTATTTATTTCGTCAGCTACTCATCCTTGCCCTAACGCGGAAGACGTAAGTAAATTATTAGAGTATTGAAGTCAATTTTATTTATTTCGTCAGCTACTCATCCTTGCATTTTCACGGAAGATGTAAGTAAATTATTATAGTATTGGTGTGAATTTTACCTATTTTTTTCAGATACTCATACTTGCCCTAACACGAAAGACGTAAGTAAATTATTATAGAATTGGTGTCAATTTTATCTATTTTGTCATCTACTCATCCTTGCCCTAACACGGAAAACGTAAGAATATTATTATGGTATTGGTGTCAATTTTATTTATTTCGTCAGCTACTCATCCTTGCCCTAACGCGGAAGACGTAAGTAAATTATTAGAGTATTGGTGTCAATTTTATTTATTTCGTCAGCTACTCATCCTCGCCCTAACGCGGAAGATGTAAGTAAAATATTATATTATTGGTGTCAATTTTTTTTATTTCGTCAGGTACTCATCCTTGCACTAACACGGAAGACGTAAGTAAAATATTATTGAATTGGTGTCAATTTTATTTATTTTTTAGCTACTGATCCTTGCCCTAACGCGGAAGACGTAAGTAAAATATTATATTATTGGTGTCAATTTTTTTTATTTCGTCAGGTACTCATCCTTGCACTAACACGGAAGACGTAAGTAAAATATTATTGTATTGGTGTCAATTTTATTTATTTTTTCAGCTACTCATCATTGCCCTAACGCGGAAGACGTAAGTAAATTATTATAATATTGGTGTCAATTTAATTTATTTCGTCAGCTACTCATCTCTGCCCTAATGCGGAAGACGTAAGTAAATTATTATAGTATTGTTGTCAATTTTATTTATTTCGTCATCTACTTATCCTTGCCCTAACACGGAAGACGTAAGTAAATTATTATAGTATTTGTGTCAATTTTATTTATTTTTTCAGCTACTCAACCTTGCCCTAACACGGAAGACATAAGTAAATTATTATAGTAATGGTGTCAATTTTATTTATTTCGTCAGCTACTTATCCTTGCCCTAACGCGAAAGACGTAAGTAAATTATTATATTATTGGTGTAAATTTTATTTATTTCGTCAGCTACTCATCCTTGCCCTAACGCGGAAGACGTAAGTAAATTATTAGAGTATTGAAGTCAATTTTATTTATTTCGTCAGCTACTCATCCTTGCATTTTCACGGAAGATGTAGGTAAATTATTATAGTATTGGTGTGAATTTTACCTATTTTTTTCAGATACTCATACTTGCCCTAACACGAAAGACGTAAGTAAATTATTATAGAATTGGTGTCAATTTTATCTATTTTGTCATCTACTCATCCTTGCCCTAACACGGAAAACGTAAGAATATTATTATAGTATTGGTGTCAATTTTATTTATTTCGTCAGCTACTCATCCTTGCCCTAACGCGGAAGACGTAAGTAAATTATTAGAGTATTGGTGTCAATTTTATTTATTTCGTCAGCTACTCATCCTCGCCCTAACGCGGAAGATGTAAGTAAAATATTATATTATTGGTGTCAATTTTTTTTATTTCGTCAGGTACTCATCCTTGCACTAACACGGAAGACGTAAGTAAAATATTATTGAATTGGTGTCAATTTTATTTATTTTTTAGCTACTGATCCTTGCCCTAACGCGGAAGACGTAAGTAAAATATTATATTATTGGTGTCAATTTTTTTTATTTCGTCAGGTACTCATCCTTGCATTAACACGGAAGACGTAAGTAAAATATTATTGTATTGGTGTCAATTTTATTTATTTTTTCAGCTACTCATCATTGCCCTAACGCGGAAGACGTAAGTAAATTATTATAATATTGGTGTCAATTTTATTTATTTCGTCAACTACTCATCCTTGCCCTAACACGGAAGACGTAAGTAAATTATTAGAGTATTGGTGTCAATTTTATTTATTTCGTCAGCTACTCATCCTCGCCCTAACGCGGAAGATGTAAGTAAAATATTATAGTATTGGTGTCAATTTTATTTATTTCGTCAGCTACTCATCCTTGCCCTAACGCGGAAGACGTAAGTAAATTATTATAGTATTGGTGTCAATTTTATTTATTTCGTCAGCTACTCATCCTTGCCCTAACGCGGAAGACGTAAGTAAATTATTAGAGTATTGAAGTCAATTTTATTTATTTCGTCAGCTACTCATCCTCGCCCTTACGCGGAAGATGTAAGTAAAATATTATAGTATTGGTGTCAATTTAATTTATTTCGTCAGCTACTCATCCTCGCCCTTACGCGGAAGATGTAAGTAAAATATTATAGTATTGGTGTCAATTTAATTTATTTCGTCAGCTACTCATCTCTGCCCTAACGCGGAAGACGTAAGTAAATTATTATAGTATTGTTGTCAATTTTATTTATTTCGTCATCTACTTATCCTTGCCCTAGCACGGAAGACGTAAGTAAATTATTATAGTATTTGTGTCAATTTTATTTATTTTGTCAGCTACTCAACCTTGCCCTAACACGGAAGACATAAGTAAATTATTATAGTAATGGTGTCAATTTTATTTATTTCGTCAGCTACTTATCCTTGCCCTAACGCGAAAGACGTAAGTAAATTATTATATTATTGGTGTAAATTTTAACTATTTTCTCATCTACTCATCCTACCCTAACACGGAAGACGTAAGTATATTATTATAATATTGGTGTCTATATTATTATAATATTGTTGTCAATATTATTTATTTTGTCAGCTACTCATCCTTGGCCTAACACGGAAGACGTAAGTAAATTATTATAGTATTGGTGTCAATTTTATTTATTTTGTCAGTTACTCATCCTTGCCCTAACACGGAAGACGTAAGTAAATTATTAAATTATTGGTGTCAATTTTATTTATTTCGTCAGCTACTCATCCTTGCCCTAACGCGGAAGACGTAAGTAAATTATAATAGTATTGGTGTCAATTTTATTTATTTCGTCAGCTACTCATCCTTGCCCTAACGCGGAAGACGTAAGTAAATTATTAGAGTATTGAAGTCAATTTATTTATTTCGTCAGCTACTCATCCTTGCATTTTCACGGAAGATGTAAGTAAATTATTATAGTATTGGTGTGAATTTTACCAATTTTTTTCAGATACTCATACTTGCCCTAACACGAAAGACGTAAGTAAATTATTATAGAATTGGTGTCAATTTTATCTATTTTGTCATCTACTCATCCTTGCCCTAACACGGAAAACGTAAGAATTTTATTATAGTATTGGTGTCAATTTTATTTATTTCGTCAGCTACTCATCCTTGCCCTAACGCGGAAGACGTAAGTAAATTATTAGAGTATTGGTGTCAATTTTATTTATTTCGTCAGCTACTCATCCTCGCCCTAACGCGGAAGATGTAAGTAAAATATTATATTATTGGTGTCAATTTTTTTTATTTCGTCAGGTACTCATCCTTGCACTAACACGGAAGACGTAAGTAAAATATTATTGTATTGGTGTCAATTTTATTTATTTTTTCAGCTACTCATCATTGCCCTAACGCGGAAGACGTAAGTAAATTATTATAATATTGGTGTCAATTTAATTTATTTCGTCAGCTACTCATCTCTGCCCTAATGCGGAAGACGTAAGTAAATTATTATAGTATTGTTGTCAATTTTATTTATTTCGTCATCTACTTATCCTTGCCCTAACACGGAAGACGTAAGTAAATTATTATAGTATTTGTGTCAATTTTATTTATTTTTTCAGCTACTCAACCTTGCCCTAACACGGAAGACATAAGTAAATTATTATAGTAATGGTGTCAATTTTATTTATTTCGTCAGCTACTTATCCTTGCCCTAACGCGAAAGACGTAAGTAAATTATTATATTATTGGTGTAAATTTTATTTATTTCGTCAGCTACTCATCCTTGCCCTAACGCGGAAGACGTAAGTAAATTATTAGAGTATTGAAGTCAATTTTATTTATTTCGTCAGCTACTCATCCTTGCATTTTCACGGAAGATGTAAGTAAATTATTATAGTATTGGTGTGAATTTTACCTATTTTTTTCAGATACTCATACTTGCCCTAACACGAAAGACGTAAGTAAATTATTATAGAATTGGTGTCAATTTTATCTATTTTGTCATCTACTCATCCTTGCCCTAACACGGAAAACGTAAGAATATTATTATAGTATTGGTGTCAATTTTATTTATTTCGTCAGCTACTCATCCTTGCCCTAACGCGGAAGACGTAAGTAAATTATTAGAGTATTGGTGTCAATTTTATTTATTTCGTCAGCTACTCATCCTCGCCCTAACGCGGAAGATGTAAGTAAAATATTATATTATTGGTGTCAATTTTTTTTATTTCGTCAGGTACTCATCCTTGCACTAACACGGAAGACGTAAGTAAAATATTATTGAATTGGTGTCAATTTTATTTATTTTTTAGCTACTGATCCTTGCCCTAACGCGGAAGACGTAAGTAAAATATTATATTATTGGTGTCAATTTTTTTTATTTCGTCAGGTACTCATCCTTGCACTAACACGGAAGACGTAAGTAAAATATTATTGTATTGGTGTCAATTTTATTTATTTTTTCAGCTACTCATCATTGCCCTAACGCGGAAGACGTAAGTAAATTATTATAATATTGGTGTCAATTTTATTTATTTCGTCAGCTACTCATCCTTGCCCTAACACGGAAGACGTAAGTAAATTATTAGAGTATTGGGGCCAATTTTATTAATTTCGTCAGCTACTCATCCTTGCATTTTCACGGAAGATGTAAGTAAATTATTATAGTATTGGTGTGAATTTTACCAATTTTTTTCAGATACTCATACTTGCCCTAACACGAAAGACGTAAGTAAATTATTATAGAATTGGTGTCAATTTTATCTATTTTGTCATCTACTCATCCTTGCCCTAACACGGAAAACGTAAGAATTTTATTATAGTATTGGTGTCAATTTTATTTATTTCGTCAGCTACTCATCCTTGCCCTAACGCGGAAGACGTAAGTAAATTATTAGAGTATTGGTGTCAATTTTATTTATTTCGTCAGCTACTCATCCTTGCCCTAACGCGGAAGACGTAAGTAAATTATTAGAGTATTGGTGTCAATTTTATTTATTTCGTCAGCTACTCATCCTCGCCCTAACGCGGAAGATGTAAGTAAAATATTATATTATTGGTGTCAATTTTTTTTATTTCGTCAGGTACTCATCCTTGCACTAACACGGAAGACGTAAGTAAAATATTATTGAATTGGTGTCAATTTTATTTATTTTTTAGCTACTGATCCTTGCCCTAACGCGGAAGACGTAAGTAAAATATTATATTATTGGTGTCAATTTTTTTTATTTCGTCAGGTACTCATCCTTGCATTAACACGGAAGACGTAAGTAAAATATTATTGTATTGGTGTCAATTTTATTTATTTTTTCAGCTACTCATCATTGCCCTAACGCGGAAGACGTAAGTAAATTATTATAATATTGGTGTCAATTTTATTTATTTCGTCAGCTACTCATCCTTGCCCTAACACGGAAGACGTAAGTAAATTATTAGAGTATTGGTGTCAATTTTATTTATTTCGTCAGCTACTCATCCTCGCCCTAACGCGGAAGATGTAAGTAAAATATTATAGTATTGGTGTCAATTTTATTTATTTCGTCAGCTACTCATCCTTGCCCTAACGCGGAAGACGTAAGTAAATTATTATAGTATTGGTGTCAATTTTATTTATTTCGTCAGCTACTCATCCTTGCCCTAACGCGGAAGACGTAAGTAAATTATTAGAGTATTGAAGTCAATTTTATTTATTTCGTCAGCTACTCATCCTCGCCCTTACGCGGAAGATGTAAGTAAAATATTATAGTATTGGTGTCAATTTAATTTATTTCGTCAGCTACTCATCCTCGCCCTTACGCGGAAGATGTAAGTAAAATATTATAGTATTGGTGTCAATTTAATTTATTTCGTCAGCTACTCATCTCTGCCCTAACGCGGAAGACGTAAGTAAATTATTATAGTATTGTTGTCAATTTTATTTATTTCGTCATCTACTTATCCTTGCCCTAGCACGGAAGACGTAAGTAAATTATTATAGTATTTGTGTCAATTTTATTTATTTTGTCAGCTACTCAACCTTGCCCTAACACGGAAGACATAAGTAAATTATTATAGTAATGGTGTCAATTTTATTTATTTCGTCAGCTACTTATCCTTGCCCTAACGCGAAAGACGTAAGTAAATTATTATATTATTGGTGTAAATTTTAACTATTTTCTCATCTACTCATCCTACCCTAACACGGAAGACGTAAGTATATTATTATAATATTGGTGTCAATATTATTTATTTTGTCAGCTACTCATCCTTGGCCTAACACGGAAGACGTAAGTAAATTATTATAGTATTGGTGTCAATTTTATTTATTTTGTCAGTTACTCATCCTTGCCCTAACACGGAAGACGTAAGTAAATTATTAAATTATTGGTGTCAATTTTATTTATTTCGTCAGCTACTCATCCTTGCCCTAACGCGGAAGACGTAAGTAAATTATAATAGTATTGGTGTCAATTTTATTTATTTCGTCAGCTACTCATCCTTGCCCTAACGCGGAAGACGTAAGTAAATTATTAGAGTATTGAAGTCAATTTTATTTATTTCGTCAGCTACTCATCCTTGCATTTTCACGGAAGATGTAAGTAAATTATTATAGTATTGGTGTGAATTTTACCAATTTTTTTCAGATACTCATACTTGCCCTAACACGAAAGACGTAAGTAAATTATTATAGAATTGGTGTCAATTTTATCTATTTTGTCATCTACTCATCCTTGCCCTAACACGGAAAACGTAAGAATTTTATTATAGTATTGGTGTCAATTTTATTTATTTCGTCAGCTACTCATCCTTGCCCTAACGCGGAAGACGTAAGTAAATTATTAGAGTATTGGTGTCAATTTTATTTATTTCGTCAGCTACTCATCCTCGCCCTAACGCGGAAGATGTAAGTAAAATATTATATTATTGGTGTCAATTTTTTTTATTTCGTCAGGTACTCATCCTTGCACTAACACGGAAGACGTAAGTAAAATATTATTGTATTGGTGTCAATTTTATTTATTTTTTCAGCTACTCATCATTGCCCTAACGCGGAAGACGTAAGTAAATTATTATAATATTGGTGTCAATTTAATTTATTTCGTCAGCTACTCATCTCTGCCCTAATGCGGAAGACGTAAGTAAATTATTATAGTATTGTTGTCAATTTTATTTATTTCGTCATCTACTTATCCTTGCCCTAACACGGAAGACGTAAGTAAATTATTATAGTATTTGTGTCAATTTTATTTATTTTTTCAGCTACTCAACCTTGCCCTAACACGGAAGACATAAGTAAATTATTATAGTAATGGTGTCAATTTTATTTATTTCGTCAGCTACTTATCCTTGCCCTAACGCGGAAGACGTAAGTAAATTATTATATTATTGGTGTAAATTTTATTTATTTCGTCAGCTACTCATCCTTGCCCTAACGCGGAAGACGTAAGTAAATTATTAGAGTATTGAAGTCAATTTTATTTATTTCGTCAGCTACTCATCCTTGCATTTTCACGGAAGATGTAAGTAAATTATTATAGTATTGGTGTGAATTTTACCTATTTTTTTCAGATACTCATACTTGCCCTAACACGAAAGACGTAAGTAAATTATTATAGAATTGGTGTCAATTTTATCTATTTTGTCATCTACTCATCCTTGCCCTAACACGGAAAACGTAAGAATATTATTATAGTATTGGTGTCAATTTTATTTATTTCGTCAGCTACTCATCCTTGCCCTAACGCGGAAGACGTAAGTAAATTATTAGAGTATTGGTGTCAATTTTATTTATTTCGTCAGCTACTCATCCTCGCCCTAACGCGGAAGATGTAAGTAAAATATTATATTATTGGTGTCAATTTTTTTTATTTCGTCAGGTACTCATCCTTGCACTAACACGGAAGACGTAAGTAAAATATTATTGAATTGGTGTCAATTTTATTTATTTTTTAGCTACTGATCCTTGCCCTAACGCGGAAGACGTAAGTAAAATATTATATTATTGGTGTCAATTTTTTTTATTTCGTCAGGTACTCATCCTTGCACTAACACGGAAGACGTAAGTAAAATATTATTGTATTGGTGTCAATTTTATTTATTTTTTCAGCTACTCATCATTGCCCTAACGCGGAAGACGTAAGTAAATTATTATAATATTGGTGTCAATTTTATTTATTTCGTCAGCTACTCATCCTTGCCCTAACACGGAAGACGTAAGTAAATTATTAGAGTATTGGTGTCAATTTTATTTATTTCGTCAGCTACTCATCCTCGCCCTAACGCGGAAGACGTATGTAAATTATTAGAGTATTGAAGTCAATTTTATATATTTCGTCAGCTACTCATCCTCGCCCTTACGCGGAAGATGTAAGTAAAATATTATAGTATTGGTGTCAATTTAATTTATTTCGTCAGCTACTCATCTCTGCCCTAACGCGGAAGACGTAAGTAAATTATTATAATATTGGTGTCAATTTTATTTATTTCGTCAAGTACTCCTTCTCGCTCTAACACGGAAGATGTAAGTAAAATATTATATTATTGGTGTCAATTTTTTTTATTTCGTCAGGTACTCATCCTTGCACTAACACGGAAGACGTAAGTAAAACATTATTGTATTGGTGTCAATTTCATTTATTTTTTCAGCTACTCATCCTTGCCCTAACGCGGAAGACGTATGTAAATTATTATAGTATTGGTGTCAATTTTATTTCTTTCGTCAGCTACTCATCCTTGCCCTAACGCGGAAGACGTAAGTAAATTATTAGAGTATTGAAGTCAATTTTATTTATTTCGTCAGCTAGTCATCCTCGCCCTAACGCGGAAGACGTAAGTAAATCATTATAATATTGGTGTCAATTTTATTTATTTCGTCAGGTACTCATTCTCGCCTTAAAACGGAAGATGTAAGTAAAATATTATTGTATTGGTGTCAAGTTTATTAATTTTTTCAGCTACTGATCCTTGCCCTAAAGCGGGAGACGTAAGTTAAATATTATTGAATTGGTGTCAATTTTTTTTATTTCGTCAGCTACTCATCCTTGCCCTAACGCGGAAGACGTAAGTAAAATATTTTTGTATTGGTGTCAATTTTATTTATTTCTTCAGCTACTCATCCTTGCCCTAACTTGGAAGACATATGTAAATTATTATAGTATTGGTGTCAATTTTATTTATTTCGTCAGGTACTCATACTTGCCCTAACGCGGAAGACGTAAGTAAATTATTATAGTATTTGTGTCAATTTTATTTATTTCGTCACCTACTTATCCTTGCCCTAACGCGGAAGTCGTAAGTAAATTATTACATTATTGGTGTCAATTTTATTTATTTCGACAGCTACTCATCCTTGCATTTTCACGGAAGATGTAAGTAAATTATTATAGTATTGGTGTGAATTTTACCTATTTTTTTCAGATACTCATACTTGCCCTAACACGAAAGACGTAAGTAAATTATTATAGAATTGGTGTCAATTTTATCTATTTTGTCATCTACTCATCCTTGCCCTAACACTGAAAACGTAAGAATATTATTATAGTATTGGTGTCAATTTTATTTATTTCGTCAGCTACTCATCCTTGCCCTAACGCGGAAGATGTAAGTAAAATATTATATTATTGGTGTCAATTTTTTTTATTTCGTCAGGTACTCATCCTTGCACTAACACGGAAGACGTAAGTAAAATATTATTGAATTGGTGTCAATTTTATTTATTTTTTAGCTACTGATCCTTGCCCTAACGCGGAAGACGTAAGTAAAATATTATATTATTGGTGTCAATTTTTTTTATTTCGTCAGGTACTCATCCTTGCACTAACACGGAAGACGTAAGTAAAATATTATTGTATTGGTGTCAATTTTATTTATTTTTTTCAGCTGCTCATCCTTGCCCTAACGCGGAAGACGTAAGTAAATTATTATAATATTGGTGTCAATTTTATTTATTTCGTCAGCTACTCATCCTTGCCCTAACACGGAAGACGTATTTAAATTATTAGAGTATTGGTGTCAATTTTATTTATTTTTTCAGCTACTCATCCTTGCCCTAACGCGGAAGACGTAAGTAAATTATTATAATATTGGTGTCAATTTTATTTATTTCGTCAGCTACTCATCCTTGCCCTAACACGGAAGACGTAAGTAAATTATTAGAGTATTGGTGTCAATTTTATTTATTTCGTCAGCTACTCATCCTCGCCCTAACACGGAAGACGTAAGTAAATTATTATAGTATTGGTGTCAATTTTATTTATTTTGTCAGTTACTCATCCTTGCCCTAACACGGAAGACGTAAGTAAATTATTATAGAATTGGTGTCAATTTTATTTATTTCGTCAGCCACTCATCCTTGCCCTAACGCGGAAGACGTAAGTAAATTATAATAGTATTGGTGTCAATATTATTTATTTCGTCAGCTACTCATCCTTGCCCTAACGCGGAAGACGTAAGTAAATTATTAGTGTATTGAAGTCAATTTTATTTATTTCGTCAGCTACTCATCCTTGCATTTTCACGGAAGATGTAAGTAAATTATTATAGTATTGGTGTGAATTTTACCTATTTTTTTCAGATACTCATACTTGCCCTAACACGAAAGACGTAAGTAAATTATTATAGAATTGGTGTCAATTTTATCTATTTTGTCATCTACTCATCCTTGCCCTAACACGGAAAACGTAAGAATATTATTATAGTATTGGTGTCAATTTTATTTATTTCGTCAGCTACTCATCCTTGCCCTAACGCGGAAGACGTAAGTAAATTATTAGAGTATTGGTGTCAATTTTATTTATTTCGTCAGCTACTCATCCTCGCCCTAACGCGGAAGATGTAAGTAAAATATTATATTATTGGTGTCAATTTTTTTTATTTCGTCAGGTACTCATCCTTGCACTAACACGGAAGACGTAAGTAAAATATTATTGAATTGGTGTCAATTTTATTTATTTTTTAGCTACTGATCCTTGCCCTAACGCGGAAGACGTAAGTAAAATATTATATTATTGGTGTCAATTTTTTTTATTTCGTCAGGTACTCATCCTTGCACTAACACGGAAGACGTAAGTAAAATATTATTGTATTGGTGTCAATTTTATTTATTTTTTCAGCTACTCATCCTTGCCCTAACGCGGAAGACGTAAGTAAATTATTATAATATTGGTGTCAATTTTATTTATTTCGTCAGCTACTCATCCTTGCCCTAACACGGAAGACGTAAGTAAATTATTAGAGTATTGGTGTCAATTTTATTTATTTCGTCAGCTACTCATCCTCGCCCTAACGCGGAAGATGTAAGTAAAATATTATAGTATTGGTGTCAATTTTATTTATTTCGTCAGCTACTCATCCTTGCCCTAACGCGGAAGACGTAAGTAAATTATTATAGCATTGGTGTCAATTTTATTTATTTCGTCAGCTACTCATCCTTGCCCTAACGCGGAAGACGTAAGTAAATTATTAGAGTATTGAAGTCAATTTTATTTATTTCGTCAACTACTCATCCTCGCCCTTTACGCGGAAGATGTAAGTAAAATATTATAGTATTGGTGTCAATTTAATTTATTTCGTCAGCTACTCATCTCTGCCCTAACGCGGAAGACGTAAGTAAATTATTATAATATTGGTGTCAATTTTATTTATTTCGTCAGGTACTCCTTCTCGCTCTAACACGGAAGATGTAAGTAAAATATTATATTATTGGTGTCAATTTTTTTTATTTCGTCAGGTACTCATCCTTGCACTAACACGGAAGACGTAAGTAAAATATTATTGTATTGGTGTCAATTTTATTTATTTTTTCAGCTACTCATACTTGCCCTAACGCGGAAGACGTATGTAAATTATTATAGTATTGGTGTCAATTTTATTTCTTTCGTCAGCTACTCATCCTTGCCCTAACGCGGAAGACGTAAGTAAATTATTAGAGTATTGAAGTCAATTTTATTTATTTCGTCAGCTAGTCATCCTCGCCCTAACGCGGAAGACATAAGTAAATTATTATAACATTGGTGTCAATTTTATTTATTTCGTCAGGTACTCATTCTCGCCTTAAAACGGAAGATGTAAGTAAAATATTATTGTATTGGTGTCAAGTTTATTAATTTTTTCAGCTACTGATCCTTGCCCTAACGCGGGAGACGTAAGTTAAATATTATTGAATTGGTGTCAATTTTTTTTATTTCGTCAGCTACTCATCCTTGCCCTAACGCGGAAGACGTAAGTAAATTATTATAATATTGGTGTCAATTTTATTTATTTCGTCAGCTACTCATCCTTGCCCTAACTTGGAAGACGTATGTAAATTATTATAGTATTGGTGTCAATTTTATTTATTTCGTCAGGTACTCATACTTGCCCTAACGCGGAAGACGTAAGTAAATTATTATAGTATTGGTGTCAATTTTATTTATTTCGTCACCTACTTATCCTTGCCCTAACACGGAAGACGTAAGTAAATTATTAGAGTATTGGTGTCAATTTTATTTATTTCGTCAGCTACTCATCCTCGCCCTAACACGGAAGACGTAAGTAAATTATTATAGTATTGGTGTGAATTTTACCTATTTTTTTCAGATACTCATACTTGCCCTAACACGAAAGACGTAAGTAAATTATTATAGAATTGGTGTCAATTTTATCTATTTTGTAATCTACTCATCCTTGCCCTAACACGGAAAACGTAAGAATATTATTATAGTATTGGTGTCAATTTTATTTATTTCGTCAGCTACTCATCCTTGCCCTAACGCGGATGATGTAAGTAAAATATTATATTATTGGTGTCAATTTTTTTTATTTCGTCAGGTACTCATCCTTGCACTAACACGGAAGACGTAAGTAAAATATTATTGAATTGGTGTCAATTTTATTTATTTTTTAGCTACTGATCCTTGCCCTAACGCGGAAGACGTAAGTAAAATATTATATTATTGGTGTCAATTTTTTTTATTTCGTCAGGTACTCATCCTTGCACTAACACGGAAGACGTAAGTAAAATATTATTGTATTGGTGTCAATTTTATTTATTTTTTTCAGCTGCTCATCCTTGCCCTAACGCGGAAGATGTAAGTAAATTATTATAATATTGGTGTCAATTTTATTTATTTCGTCAGCTACTCATCCTTGCCCTAACACGGAAGACGTATTTAAATTATTAGAGTATTGGTGTCAATTTTATTTATTTTTTCAGCTACTCATCCTTGCCCTAACGCGGAAGACGTAAGTAAAATATTATTGAATTGGTGTCAATTTTATTTATTTCGTCAGCTACTCATCCTTGCCCTAACACGGAAGACGTAAGTAAATTATTATAGTATTGGTGTCAATTTTATTTATTTCGTCAGCTACTCATCCTCGCCCTAACACGGAAGACGTAAGTAAAATATTATAGTATTGGTGTCAATTTTATTTATTTTGTCAGTTACTCATCCTTGCCCTAACACGGAAGACGTAAGTAAATTATTATAGAATTGGTGTCAATTTTATTTATTTCGTCAGCCACTCATCCTTGCCCTAACACGGAAGACGTAAGTAAATTATAATAGTATTGGTGTCAATTTTATTTATTTCGTCAGCTACTCATCCTTGCCCTAACGCGGAAGACGTAAGTAAATTATTAGAGTATTGAAGTCAATTTTATTTATTTCGTCAGCTACTCATCCTTGCATTTTCACGGAAGATGTAAGTAAATTATTATAGTATTGGTGTGAATTTTACCTATTTTTTTCAGATACTCATCCTCGCCCTTACGCGGAAGATGTAAGTAAAATATTATAGTATTGGTGTCAATTTAATTTATTTCGTCAGCTACTCATCTCTGCCCTAACGCGGAAGACGTAAGTAAATTATTAGAGTATTGGTGTCAATTTTATTTATTTCGTCAGCTACTCATCCTCGCCCTAACGCGGAAGATGTAAGTAAAATATTATATTATTGGTGTCAATTTTTTTTATTTCGTCAGGTACTCACCCTTGCACTAACACGGAAGACGTAAGTAAAATATTATTGTATTGGTGTCAATTTTATTTATTTTTTCAGCTACTCATACTTGCCCTAACGCGGAAGACGTATGTAAATTATTATAGTATTGGTGTCAATTTTATTTATTTCGTCAGCTACTCATCTCTGCCCTAACGCGGAAGACGTAAGTAAATTATTATAATATTGGTGTCAATTTTATTTATTTCGTCAGGTATTCATTATCGACCTAACACGGAAGGTGTAAGTAAAATATTGTATTATTGGTGTCAATTTTTTTTATTTCGTCAGGTACTCATCCTTGCACTAACACGGAAGACGTAAGTAAAATATTATTGAATTGGTGTCAATTTTATTTATTTTTTAGCTACTGATCCTTGCCCTAACGCGGAAGACGTAAGTAAATTATTATAGTATTGGTGTCAATTTTATTTATTTTGTCAGTTACTCATCCTTGCCCTAACACGGAAGACGTAAGTAAATTATTATAGAATTGGTGTCAATTTTATTTATTTCGTCAACCACTCATCCTTGCCCTAACGCGGAAGACGTAAGTAAATTATAATAGTATTGGTGTCAATTTTATTTATTTCGTCAGCTACTCATCCTTGCCCTAACGCGGAAGACGTAAGTAAATTATTAGAGTATTGAAGTCAATTTTATTTATTTCGTCAGCTACTCATCCTTGCATTTTCACGGAAGATGTAAGTAAATTATTATAGTATTGGTGTGAATTTTACCTATTTTTTTCAGATACTCATACTTGCCCTAACACGAAAGACGTAAGTAAATTATTATAGAATTGGTGTCAATTTTATCTATTTTGTCATCTACTCATCCTTGCCCTAACACGGAAAACGTAAGAATATTATTATAGTATTGGTGTCAATTTTATTTATTTCGTCAGCTACTCATCCTTGCCCTAACGCGGAAGACGTAAGTAAATTATTAGAGTATTGGTGTCAATTTTATTTATTTCGTCAGCTACTCATCCTCGCCCTAACGCGGAAGATGTAAGTAAAATATTATATTATTGGTGTCAATTTTTTTTATTTCGTCAGGTACTCATCCTTGCACTAACACGGAAGACGTAAGTAAAATATTATTGAATTGGTGTCAATTTTATTTATTTTTTAGCTACTGATCCTTGCCCTAACGCGGAAGACGTAAGTAAAATATTATATTATTGGTGTCAATTTTTTTTATTTCGTCAGGTACTCATCCTTGCACTAACACGGAAGACGTAAGTAAAATATTATTGTATTGGTGTCAATTTTATTTATTTTTTCAGCTACTCATCCTTGCCCTAACGCGGAAGACGTAAGTAAATTATTATAATATTGGTGTCAATTTTATTTATTTCGTCAGCTACTCATCCTCGCCCTAACGCGGAAGATGTAAGTAAAATATTATAGTATTGGTGTCAATTTTATTTATTTCGTCAGCTACTCATCCTTGCCCTAACGCGGAAGACGTAAGTAAATTATTATAGTATTGGTGTCAATTTTATTTATTTCGTCAGCTACTCATCCTTGCCCTAACGCGGAAGACGTAAGTAAATTATTAGAGTATTGAAGTCAATTTTATTTATTTCGTCAACTACTCATCCTCGCCCTTACGCGGAAGATGTAAGTAAAATATTATAGTATTGGTGTCAATTTAATTTATTTCGTCAGCTACTCATATCTGCCCTAACGCGGAAGACGTAAGTAAATTATTATAATATTGGTGTCAATTTTATTTATTTCGTCAGGTACTCCTTCTCGCTCTAACACGGAAGATGTAAGTAAAATATTATATTATTGGTGTCAATTTTTTTTATTTCGTCAGGTACTCATCCTTGCACTAACACGGAAGACGTAAGTAAAATATTATTGTATTGGTGTCAATTTTATTTATTTTTTCAGCTACTCATACTTGCCCTAACGCGGAAGACGTATGTAAATTATTATAGTATTGGTGTCAATTTTATTTCTTTCGTCAGCTACTCATCCTTGCATTTTCACGGAAGACGTTAGTAAATTATTATAGTATTTGTGTGAATTTTATCTATTTTGTCAGCTACGTATCCTTGCCCTAACACGGAAGACGTAAGTAAATTATTATAGTATTGGTGTCAATTTTATTTATTTCGTCAGCTACTCATCCCTGCCCTAACGCGGAACACGTAAGTAAATTATTAAAATATTTGTGTAAATTTTATTTATTTCGTCAAGTACTCATTCTCGCCTTAAAACGGAAGATGTAAGTAAAATATTACAGTATTGGTGTCAATTTTATTTATTTCGTCAGGTACTCATCCTTGCCCTAACACGGAAGACGTAAGTAAATTATTATAGAATTGGTGTCAATTTTATTTATTTCGTCAGCCACTCATCCTTGCCCTAACGCGGAAGACGTAAGTAAATTATAATAGTATTGGTGTCAATTTTATTTATTTCGTCAGCTACTCATCCTTGCCCTAACGCGGAAGACGTAAGTAAATTATTAGAGTATTGAAGTCAATTTTAATTATTTCGTCAGCTACTCATCCTTGCATTTTCACGGAAGATGTAAGTAAATTATTATAGTATTGGTGTGAATTTTACCTATTTTTTTCAGATACTCATACTTGCCCTAACACGAAAGACGTAAGTAAATTATTATAGAATTGGTGTCAATTTTATCTATTTTGTCATCTACTCATCCTTGCCCTAACACGGAAAACGTAAGAATATTATTATAGTATTGGTGTCAATTTTATTTATTTCGTCAGCTACTCATCCTTGCCCTAACGCGGAAGACGTAAGTAAATTATTAGAGTATTGGTGTCAATTTTATTTATTTCGTCAGCTACTCATCCTCGCCCTAACGCGGAAGATGTAAGTAAAATATTATATTATTGGTGTCAATTTTTTTTATTTCGTCAGGTACTCATCCTTGCACTAACACGGACGACGTAAGTAAAATATTATTGAATTGGTGTCAATTTTATTTATTTTTTAGCTACTGATCCTTGCCCTAACGCGGAAGACGTAAGTAAAATATTATATTATTGGTGTCAATTTTTTTTATTTCGTCAGGTACTCATCCTTGCACTAACACGGAAGACGTAAGTAAAATATTATTGTATTGGTGTCAATTTTATTTATTTTTTCAGCTACTCATCCTTGCCCTAACGCGGAAGACGTAAGTAAATTATTATAATATTGGTGTCAATTTTATTTATTTCGTCAGCTACTCATCCTTGCCCTAACACGGAAGACGTAAGTAAATTATTAGAGTATTGGTGTCAATTTTATTTATTTCGTCAGCTACTCATCCTCGCCCTAACGCGGAAGATGTAAGTAAAATATTATAGTATTGGTGTCAATTTTATTTATTTCGTCAGCTACTCATCCTTGCCCTAACGCGGAAGACGTAAGTAAATTATTATAGTATTGGTGTCAATTTTATTTATTTCGTCAGCTACTCATCCTCGCCCTAACACGGAAGACGTAAGTAAATTATTATAGTATTGGTGTCAATTTTATTTATTTTGTCAGTTACTCATCCTTGCCCTAACACGGAAGACGTAAGTAAATTATTATAGAATTGGTGTCAATTTTATTTATTTCGTCAACCACTCATCCTTGCCCTAACGCGGAAGACGTAAGTAAATTATAATAGTATTGGTGTCAATTTTATTTATTTCGTCAGCTACTCATCCTTGCCCTAACGCGGAAGACGTAAGTAAATTATTAGAGTATTGAAGTCAATTTTATTTATTTCGTCAGCTACTCATCCTTGCATTTTCACGGAAGACGTAAGTAAATTATTATAGTATTGGTGTCAATTTTATTTATTTCGTCACCTACTTATCCTTGCCCTAACGCGGAAGACGTAAGTAAATTATTACATTATTGGTGTAAATTTTATTTATTTCGACAGCTACTCATCCCTGCCCTAACGCGGAACACGTAAGTAAATTATTATAGTATTGGTGTCAAATTTATTTATTTCGTCAGCTACTCATCCTTGCATTTTCACGGAAGACGTAAGTAAATTATTATAGTATTTGTGTGAATTTTATCTATTTTGTCAGCTACGTATCCTTGCCCTAACACGAAAGATGTAAGTAAATTATTATAGTATTGGTGTGAATTTTACCTATTTTTTTCAAATACTCATACTTGCCCTAACACGAAAGACGTAAGTAAATTATTATAGAATTGGTGTCAATTTTATCTATTTTGTCATCTACTCATCCTTGCCCTAACACGGAAAACGTAAGAAAATTATTATAGTATTGGTGTCAATTTTATTTATTTCGTCAGCTACTCATCCTTGCCCTAACGCGGAAGACGTAAGTAAATTATTAGAGTATTGGTGTCAATTTTATTTATTTCGTCAGCTACTCATCCTCGCCCTAACGCGGAAGATGTAAGTAAAATATTATAGTATTGGTGTCAATTTTATTTATTTCGTCAGCTACTCATCTCTGCCCTAACGCGGAAGACGTAAGTAAATTATTATAATATTGGTGTCAATTTTATTTATTTCGTCAGGTATTCATTATCGACCTAACACGGAAGGTGTAAGTAAAATATTGTATTATTGGTGTCAATTTTTTTTATTTCGTCAGGTACTCATCCTTGCACTAACACGGAAGACGTAAGTAAAATATTATTGTATTGGTGTCAATTTTATTTATTTCGTCAGCTACTCATCCCTGCCCTAACGCGGAACACGTAAGTAAATTATTATAATATTTGTGTCAATTTTATTTATTTCGTCAGGTACTCATTCTCGCCTTAAAACGGAAGATGTAAGTAAAATATTACAGTATTGGTGTCAATTTTATTTATTTCGTCAGGTACTCATCCTTGCACTAACACGGAAGACGTAAATAAAATATTATTGTATTGGTGTCAATTTTATTAATTTTTTCAGCTACTCATACTTGCCCTAACGCTGGAGACGTAAGTAAAATATTATTGTATTGGTGTCAATTTTATTTATTTCTTCAGCTACTCATCCTTGCCCTAACGCGGAAGACGTAAGTAAAATATTATAGTATTGGTGTCAATTTTATTTATTTCGTCAGGTACTCATTCTCGCCTTAAAACGGAAGATGTAAGTAAAATATTACAGTATTGGTGTCAATTTTATTTATTTCATCAGGTTCTCATCCTTGCACTAACACGGAAGACGTAAATAAAATATTATTGTATTGGTGTCAATTTTATTAATTTTTTCAGCTACTCATCCTTGCCCTAACGCTGGAGACGTAAGTAAATTATTATAGTATTGTTGTCAATTTTATTTATTTCTTTATCTACTTATCCTTGCCCTAACACGGAAGACGTAGGTAAATTATTACAGTATTTGTGTCAATTTTATTTATTTTGTCAGCTACTCAACCTTGCCCTAACACGGAAGACGTAAGTAAATTATTATAGTATTGGTGTCAATTTTTTTTATTTCGTCAGCTACTCATCCTTGCCCTAACGCGGAAGACGTAATTAAAATATTATTGTATTGGTGTCAATTTTATTAATTTTTTCAGCTACTGATCCTTGCCCTAACGCGGGAGACGTAAGTAAAATATTATTGAATTGGTGTCAATTTTTTTTATTTCGTCAGCTACTCATACTTGCCCTAACGCGGAAGACGTAAGTAAATTATTACATTATTTGTGTCAATTTTATTTATTTCGACAGCTACTCATCCATGCCCTAACGCGGAAGACGTAAGTAAATTATTATAGTATTGGTGTCAATTTTATTTATTTCGTCAGCTACTCATCCTTGCATTTTCACGGAAGACGTTAGTAAATTATTATAGTATTTGTGTGAATTTTATCTATTTTGTCAGCTACGTATCCTTGCCCTAACACGGAAGACGTAAGTAAATTATTATAGTATTGGTGTCAATTTTATTTATTTCGTCAGCTACTCATCCCTGCCCTAACGCGGAACACGTAAGTAAATTATTATAATATTTGTGTAAATTTTATTTATTTCGTCAAGTACTCATTCTCGCCTTAAAACGGAAGATGTAAGTAAAATATTACAGTATTGGTGTCAATTTTATTTATTTCGTCAGGTACTCATCCTTGCACTAACACGGAAGACGTAAATAAAATATTATTGTATTGGTGTCAATTTTATTAATTTTTTCAGCTACTCATACTTGCCCTAACGCTGGAGACGTAAGTAAAATATTATTGTATTGGTGTCAATTTTATTTATTCCTTCAGCTACTCATCCTTGCCCTAACGCGGAAGACGTAAGTAAAATATTATAGTACTGGTGTCAATTTTATTTATTTCGTCACCTACTTATCCTTGCCCTAACGCGGAAGACGTAAGTAAATTATTATATTATTGGTGTCAATTTTATTTATTTCGACAGCTACTCATCCCTGCCCTAACGCGGAACACGTAAGTAAATTATTATAATATTGGTGTCAATTTTATTTATTTCGTCAGGTACTCATTCTCGCCTTAAAACGGAAGATGTAAGTAAAATATTACAGTATTGGTGTCAATTTTATTTATTTCATCAGGTTCTCATCCTTGCCCTAACGCGGAAGACGTAATTAAAATATTATTGTATTGGTGTCAATTTTATTAATTTTTTCAGCTACTGATCCTTGCCCTAACGCGGGAGACGTAAGTAAAATATTATTGAATTGGTGTCAATTTTTTTTATTTCGTCAGCTACTCATACTTGCCCTAACGCGGAAGACGTAAGTAAATTATTACATTATTTGTGTCAATTTTATTTATTTCGACAGCTACTCATCCCTGCCCTAACGCGGAAGACGTAAGTAAATTATTATAGTATTGGTGTCAATTTTATTTATTTCGTCAGCTACTCATCCTTGCATTTTCACGGAAGACGTTAGTAAATTATTATAGTATTTGTGTGAATTTTATCTATTTTGTCAGCTACGTATCCTTGCCCTAACACGGAAGACGTAAGTAAATTATTATAGTATTTGTGTCAATTTTATTTATTTTGTCAGCTACTCAACCTTGGCCTAACACGGAAGACGTAAGTAAATTATTATAGTATTGGTGTGAATTTTATCTATTTTGTCAGCTATTTATCCTTGCCCTAACACGGAAGACGTAAGTAAATTATTATAGTATTTGTGTCAATTTTATTTTATTTGTCAGCTACTCAACCTTGCCCTAACACGGAAGACGTAAGTAAATTATTATAGTATTGGTGTCAATTTTATTTATTTCGTCAGCTACTCATCCTTGCCCTAACTCGGAAGACGTAAGTAAATTTTTATAGTATTGGTGTCAATTTTATTTATTTCGTCAGCTGCTTATCCTTGCCCTAACGCGGAAGACGTAAGTAAATTATTAGAGTATTGTGTCAATTTTATTTATTTCGTCAGCTACTCATCCTCGCCCTAACGCGGAAGATGTAAGTAAAATATTATAGTATTGGTGTCAATTTTATTTATTTCGTCAGGTACTCATTCTCGCCCTAACATGGAAGACGTAAGTAAAATATTATAGTATTGGTGTCAATTTTATTTATTTCGTCACCTACTTATCCTTGCCCTAACGAGGAAGACGTTAGTAAATTATTATATTATTGGTGTCAATTTTATTTATTTCGACAGCTACTCATCCCTGCCCTAACGCGGAAGACGTAAGTAAATTATTATAGTATTGTTGTCAATTTTATTTAATTCGTCATCTACTTATACTTGCCCTAACACGGAAGACGTAAGTAAATTATTATAGTATTTGTGTCAATTTTATTTATTTTGACAGCTACTCAACCTTGCCCTAACACGGAAGACGTAAGTAAATTATTATAGTAATGGTGTCAATTTTATTTATTTTGTCAGCTACTTATCCTTGCCCTAACGCGAAAGACGTAAGTAAATTATTATATTATTGGTGTGAATTTTATCTATTTTCTCATCTACTCATCCTACCCTAACACGGAAGACGTAAGTATATTATTATAGTACTGGTGTCAATATTATTTATTTTGTCAGCTACTCATCCTTGGCCTAACACGGAAGACGTAAGTAAATTATTATAGTATTGGTGTCAATTTTATTTATTTTGTCAGCTACTCATCCTTGCCCTAACACGGAAGACGTAAGTAAATTATTATAGAATTGGTATCAATTTTATTTATTTCGTCAGCTACTCATCCTTGCCCTAACGCGGAAGACGTAAGTAAATTATTATAGTATTGGTGTCAATTTTATTTATTTCGTCAGCTACTCATCCTTGCCCTAACGCGGAAGACGTAAGTAAAATATTATATTATTGGTGTCAATTTTTTTATTTCGTCAGGTACTCATCCTTGCACTAACACGGAAGACGTAAGTAAAATATTATAGTATTGGTGTCAATTTTATTTATTTTGTCAGCTACTCATCCTTGCCCTAACGCGGAAGACGTAAGTAAATTATTACATTATTTGTGTCAATTTTATTTATTTCGACAGCTACTCATCCCTGCCCTAACGCGGAAGACGTAAGTAAATTATTATAGTATTGGTGTCAATTTTATTTATTTCGTCAGCTACTCATCCTTGCATTTTCACGGAAGACGTTAGTAAATTATTATAGTATTTGTGTGAATTTTATCTATTTTGTCAGCTACGTATCCTTGCCCTAACACGAAAGATGTAAGTAAATTATTATAGTATTGGTGTGAATTTTACCTATTTTTTTCAAATACTCATACTTGCCCTAACACGAAAGACGTAAGTAAATTATTATAGAATTGGTGTCAATTTTATCTATTTTGTCATCTACTCATCCTTGCCCTAACACGGAAAACGTAAGAAAATTATTATAGTATTGGTGTCAATTTTATTTATTTCGTCAGCTACTCATCCTTGCCCTAACGCGGAAGACGTAAGTAAATTATTAGAGTATTGGTGTCAATTTTATTTATTTCGTCAGCTACTCATCCTCGCCCTAACGCGGAAGATGTAAGTAAAATATTATAGTATTGGTGTCAATTTTATTTATTTCGTCAGCTACTCATCTCTGCCCTAACGCGGAAGACGTAAGTAAATTATTATAATATTGGTGTCAATTTTATTTATTTCGTCAGGTATTCATTATCGACCTAACACGGAAGGTGTAAGTAAAATATTGTATTATTGGTGTCAATTTTTTTTATTTCGTCAGGTACTCATCCTTGCACTAACACGGAAGACGTAAGTAAAATATTATTGTATTGGTGTCAATTTTATTTATTTTTTCAGCTACTCATCCTTGCCCTAACGCGGAAGACGTAAGTAAATTATTATAATATTGGTGTCAATTTTATTTATTTCGTCAGCTACTCATCCCTGCCCTAACGCGGAACACGTAAGTAAATTATTATAATATTTGTGTCAATTTTATTTATTTCGTCAGGTACTCATTCTCGCCTTAAAACGGAAGATGTAAGTAAAATATTACAGTATTGGTGTCAATTTTATTTATTTCGTCAGGTACTCATCCTTGCACTAACACGGAAGACGTAAATAAAATATTATTGTATTGGTGTCAATTTTATTAATTTTTTCAGCTACTCATACTTGCCCTAACGCTGGAGACGTAAGTAAAATATTATTGTATTGGTGTCAATTTTATTTATTTCTTCAGCTACTCATCCTTGCCCTAACGCGGAAGACGTAAGTAAAATATTATAGTATTGGTGTCAATTTTATTTATTTCGTCACCTACTTATACTTGCCCTAACGCGGAAGACGTAAGTAAATTATTATATTATTGGTGTCAATTTTATTTATTTCGACAGCTACTCATCCCTGCCCTAACGCGGAACACGTAAGTAAATTATTATAATATTGGTGTCAATTTTATTTATTTCGTCAGGTACTCATTCTCGCCTTAAAACGGAAGATGTAAGTAAAATATTACAGTTTTGGTGTCAATTTTATTTATTTCATCAGGTTCTCATCCTTGCACTAACACGGAAGACGTAAATAAAATATTATTGTATTGGTGTCAATTTTATTAATTTTTTCAGCTACTCATCCTTGCCCTAACGCTGGAGACGTAAGTAAATTATTATAGTATTGTTGTCAATTTTATTTATTTCTTTATCTACTTATCCTTGCCCTAACACGGAAGACGTAGGTAAATTATTACAGTATTTGTGTCAATTTTATTTATTTTGTCAGCTACTCAACCTTGCCCTAACACGGAAGACGTAAGTAAATTATTATAGTATTGGTGTCAATTTTTTTTATTTCGTCAGCTACTCATCCTTGCCCTAACGCGGAAGACGTAATTAAAATATTATTGTATTGGTGTCAATTTTATTAATTTTTTCAGCTACTGATCCTTGCCCTAACGCGGGAGACGTAAGTAAAATATTATTGAATTGGTGTCAATTTTTTTTATTTCGTCAGCTACTCATACTTGCCCTAACGCGGAAGACGTAAGTAAATTATTACATTATTTGTGTCAATTTTATTTATTTCGACAGCTACTCATCCATGCCCTAACGCGGAAGACGTAAGTAAATTATTATAGTATTGGTGTCAATTTTATTTATTTCGTCAGCTACTCATCCTTGCATTTTCACGGAAGACGTTAGTAAATTATTATAGTATTTGTGTGAATTTTATCTATTTTGTCAGCTACGTATCCTTGCCCTAACACGGAAGACGTAAGTAAATTATTATAGTATTGGTGTCAATTTTATTTATTTCGTCAGCTACTCATCCCTGCCCTAACGCGGAACACGTAAGTAAATTATTATAATATTTGTGTAAATTTTATTTATTTCGTCATGTACTCATTCTCGCCTTAAAACGGAAGATGTAAGTAAAATATTACAGTATTGGTGTCAATTTTATTTATTTCGTCAGGTACTCATCCTTGCACTAACACGGAAGACGTAAATAAAATATTATTGTATTGGTGTCAATTTTATTAATTTTTTCAGCTACTCATACTTGCCCTAACGCTGGAGACGTAAGTAAAATATTATTGTATTGGTGTCAATTTTATTTATTCCTTCAGCTACTCATCCTTGCCCTAACGCGGAAGACGTAAGTAAAATATTATAGTACTGGTGTCAATTTTATTTATTTCGTCACCTACTTATCCTTGCCCTAACGCGGAAGACGTAAGTAAATTATTATATTATTGGTGTCAATTTTATTTATTTCGACAGCTACTCATCCCTGCCCTAACGCGGAACACGTAAGTAAATTATTATAATATTGGTGTCAATTTTATTTATTTCGTCAGGTACTCATTCTCGCCTTAAAACGGAAGATGTAAGTAAAATATTACAGTATTGGTGTCAATTTTATTTATTTCATCAGGTTCTCATCCTTGCCCTAACGCGGAAGACGTAATTAAAATATTATTGTATTGGTGTCAATTTTATTAATTTTTTCAGCTACTGATCCTTGCCCTAACGCGGGAGACGTAAGTAAAATATTATTGAATTGGTGTCAATTTTTTTTATTTCGTCAGCTACTCATACTTGCCCTAACGCGGAAGACGTAAGTAAATTATTACATTATTTGTGTCAATTTTATTTATTTCGACAGCTACTCATCCCTGCCCTAACGCGGAAGACGTAAGTAAATTATTATAGTATTGGTGTCAATTTTATTTATTTCGTCAGCTACTCATCCTTGCATTTTCACGGAAGACGTTAGTAAATTATTATAGTATTTGTGTGAATTTTATCTATTTTGTCAGCTACGTATCCTTGCCCTAACACGGAAGACGTAAGTAAATTATTATAGTATTTGTGTCAATTTTATTTATTTTGTCAGCTACTCAACCTTGGCCTAACACGGAAGACGTAAGTAAATTATTATAGTATTGGTGTGAATTTTATCTATTTTGTCAGCTATTTATCCTTGCCCTAACACGGAAGACGTACGTAAATTATTATAGTATTTGTGTCAATTTTATTTTATTTGTCAGCTACTCAACCTTGCCCTAACACGGAAGACGTAAGTAAATTATTATAGAATTGGTGTCAATTTTATTTATTTCGTCAGCTACTCATCCTTGCCCTAACTCGGAAGACGTAAGTAAATTTTTATAGTATTGGTGTCAATTTTATTTATTTCGTCAGCTGCTTATCCTTGCCCTAACGCGGAAGACGTAAGTAAATTATTAGAGTATTGTGTCAATTTTATTTATTTCGTCAGCTACTCATCCTCGCCCTAACGCGGAAGATGTAAGTAAAATATTATAGTATTGGTGTCAATTTTATTTATTTCGTCAGGTACTCATTCTCGCCCTAACATGGAAGACGTAAGTAAAATATTATAGTATTGGTGTCAATTTTATTTATTTCGTCACCTACTTATCCTTGCCCTAACGAGGAAGACGTTAGTAAATTATTATATTATTGGTGTCAATTTTATTTATTTCGACAGCTACTCATCCCTGCCCTAACGCGGAAGACGTAAGTAAATTATTATAGTATTGTTGTCAATTTTATTTAATTCGTCATCTACTTATACTTGCCCTAACACGGAAGACGTAAGTAAATTATTATAGTATTTGTGTCAATTTTATTTATTTTGTCAGCTACTCAACCTTGCCCTAACACGGAAGACGTAAGTAAATTATTATAGTAATGGTGTCAATTTTATTTATTTCGTCAGCTACTCATCCTTGCCCTAACGCGAAAGACGTAAGTAAATTATTATATTATTGGTGTGAATTTTATCTATTTTCTCATCTACTCATCCTACCCTAACACGGAAGACGTAAGTATATTATTATAGTACTGGTGTCAATATTATTTATTTTGTCAGCTACTCATCCTTGGCCTAACACGGAAGACGTAAGTAAATTATTATAGTATTGGTGTCAATTTTATTTATTTTGTCAGCTACTCATCCTTGCCCTAACACGGAAGACGTAAGTAAATTATTATAGAATTGGTATCAATTTTATTTATTTCGTCAGCTACTCATCCTTGCCCTAACGCGGAAGACGTAAGTAAATTATTATAGTATTGGTGTCAATTTTATTTATTTCGTCAGCTACTCATCCTTGCCCTAACGCGGAAGACGTAAGTAAAATATTATATTATTGGTGTCAATTTTTTTTATTTCGTCAGGTACTCATCCTTGCACTAACACGGAAGACGTAAGTAAAATATTATAGTATTGGTGTCAATTTTATTTATTTCGTCAGCTACTCATCCTTGCCCTAACGCGGAAGACGTAAGTAAATTATTACATTATTTGTGTCAATTTTATTTATTTCGACAGCTACTCATCCCTGCCCTAACGCGGAAGACGTAAGTAAATTATTATAGTATTGGTTTCAATTTTATTTATTTCGTCAGCTACTCATCCTTGCATTTTCACGGAAGACGTTAGTAAATTATTATAGTATTTGTGTGAATTTTATCTATTTTGTCAGCTACGTATCCTTGCCCTAACACGGAAGACGTAAGTAAATTATTATAGTATTTGTGTCAATTTTATTTATTTTGTCAGCTACTCAACCTTGGCCTAACACGGAAGACGTAAGTAAATTATTATAGTATTGGTGTGAATTTTATCTATTTTGTCAGCTATTTATCCTTGCCCTAACACGGAAGACGTACGTAAATTATTATAGTATTTGTGTCAATTTTATTTTATTTGTCAGCTACTCAACCTTGCCCTAACACGGAAGACGTAAGTAAATTATTATAGAATTGGTGTCAATTTTATTTATTTCGTCAGCTACTCATCCTTGCCCTAACTCGGAAGACGTAAGTAAATTTTTATAGTATTGGTGTCAATTTTATTTATTTCGTCAGCTGCTTATCCTTGCCCTAACGCGGAAGACGTAAGTAAATTATTAGAGTATTGTGTCAATTTTATTTATTTCGTCAGCTACTCATCCTCGCCCTAACGCGGAAGATGTAAGTAAAATATTATAGTATTGGTGTCAATTTTATTTATTTCGTCAGGTACTCATTCTCGCCCTAACATGGAAGACGTAAGTAAAATATTATAGTATTGGTGTCAATTTTATTTATTTCGTCACCTACTTATCCTTGCCCTAACGAGGAAGACGTTAGTAAATTATTATATTATTGGTGTCAATTTTATTTATTTCGACAGCTACTCATCCCTGCCCTAACGCGGAAGACGTAAGTAAATTATTATAGTATTGTTGTCAATTTTATTTAATTCGTCATCTACTTATACTTGCCCTAACACGGAAGACGTAAGTAAATTATTATAGTATTTGTGTCAATTTTATTTATTTTGTCAGCTACTCAACCTTGCCCTAACACGGAAGACGTAAGTAAATTATTATAGTAATGGTGTCAATTTTATTTATTTTGTCAGCTACTTATCCTTGCCCTAACGCGGAAGACGTAAGTAAATTATTATATTATTGGTGTGAATTTTATCTATTTTCTCATCTACTCATCCTACCCTAACACGGAAGACGTAAGTATATTATTATAGTACTGGTGTCAATATTATTTATTTTGTCAGCTACTCATCCTTGGCCTAACACGGAAGACGTAAGTAAATTATTATAGTATTGGTGTCAATTTTATTTATTTTGTCAGCTACTCATCCTTGCCCTAACACGGAAGACGTAAGTAAATTATTATAGTATTGGTGTCAATTTTATTTATTTCGTCAGCTACTCATCCTTGCCCTAACGCGGAAGACGTAAGTAAATTATTATAGTATTGGTGTCAATTTTATTTATTTCGTCAGCTACTCATCCTTGCAATAACGCGGAAGACGTAAGTAAAATATTATATTATTGGTGTCAATTTTTTTTATTTCGTCAGGTACTCATCCTTGCACTAACACGGAAGACGTAAGTAAAATATTATAGTATTGGTGTCAATTTTATTTATTTTGTCAGCTACTCATCCTTGCCCTAACGCGGAAGACGTAAGTAAATTATTACATTATTTGTGTCAATTTTATTTATTTCGACAGCTACTCATCCCTGCCCTAACGCGGAAGACGTAAGTAAATTATTATAGTATTGGTGTCAATTTTATTTATTTCGTCAGCTACTCATCCTTGCATTTTCACGGAAGACGTTAGTAAATTATTATAGTATTTGTGTGAATTTTATCTATTTTGTCAGCTACGTATCCTTGCCCTAACACGGAAGACGTAAGTAAATTATTATAGTATTTGTGTCAATTTTATTTATTTTGTCAGCTACTCAACCTTGGCCTAACACGGAAGACGTAAGTAAATTATTATAGTATTGGTGTGAATTTTATCTATTTTGTCAGCTATTTATCCTTGCCCTAACACGGAAGACGTACGTAAATTATTATAGTATTTGTGTCAATTTTATTTTATTTGTCAGCTACTCAACCTTGCCCTAACACGGAAGACGTAAGTAAATTATTATAGAATTGGTGTCAATTTTATTTATTTAGTCAGCTACTCATCCTTGCCCTAACTCGGAAGACGTAAGTAAATTTTTATAGTATTGGTGTCAATTTTATTTATTTCGTCAGCTGCTTATCCTTGCCCTAACGCGGAAGACGTAAGTAAATTATTAGAGTATTGTGTCAATTTTATTTATTTCGTCAGCTACTCATCCTCGCCCTAACGCGGAAGATGTAAGTAAAATATTATAGTATTGGTGTCAATTTTATTTATTTCGTCAGGTACTCATTCTCGCCCTAACATGGAAGACGTAAGTAAAATATTATAGTATTGGTGTCAATTTTATTTATTTCGTCACCTACTCATCCTTGCCCTAACGAGGAAGACGTTAGTAAATTATTATATTATTGGTGTCAATTTTATTTATTTCGACAGCTACTCATCCCTGCCCTAACGCGGAAGACGTAAGTAAATTATTATAGTATTGTTGTCAATTTTATTTAATTCGTCATCTACTTATCCTTGCCCTAACACGGAAGACGTAAGTAAATTATTATAGTATTTGTGTCAATTTTATTTATTTTGTCAGCTACTCAACCTTGCACTAACACGGAAGACGTAAGTAAATTATTATAGTAATGGTGTCAATTTTATTTATTTTGTCAGCTACTTATCCTTGCCCTAACGCGAAAGACGTAAGTAAATTATTATATTATTGGTGTGAATTTTATCTATTTTCTCATCTACTCATCCTACCCTAACACGGAAGACGTAAGTATATTATTATAGTACTGGTGTCAATATTATTTATTTTGTCAGCTACTCATCCTTGGCCTAACACGGAAGACGTAAGTAAATTATTATAGTATTGGTGTCAATTTTATTTATTTTGTCAGCTACTCATCCTTGCCCTAACACGGAAGACGTAAGTAAATTATTATAGAATTGGTATCAATTTTATTTATTTCGTCAGCTACTCATCCTTGCCCTAACGCGGAAGACGTAAGTAAATTATTATAGTATTGGTGTCAATTTTATTTATTTCGTCAGCTACTCATCCTTGCCCTAACGCGGAAGACGTAAGTAAAATATTATATTATTGGTGTGAATTTTTTTTATTTCGTCAGGTACTCATCCTTGCACTAACACGGAAGACGTAAGTAAAATATTATTGTATTGGTGTCAATTTTATTTATTTTTTCAGCTACTCATCCTTGCCCTAACGCGGAAGACGTAAGTAAATTATTATAATATTGGTGTCAATTTTATTTATTTCGTCAGCTACTCATCCTTGCCCTAACACGGAAGACGTAAGTAAATTATTAGAGTATTGGTGTCAATTTTATTTATTTCGTCAGCTACTCATCCTCGCCCTAACGCAGAAGATGTAAGTAAAATATTATAGTATTGGTGTCAATTTTATTTATTTTGTCAGCTACTCATCCTTGCCCTAACGCGGAAGACGTAAGTAAATTATTATAGTATTGGTGTCAATTTTATTTATTTCGTCAGCTACTCATCCTTGCCCTAACGCGGAAGACGTAAGTAAATTATTAGAGTATTGAAGTCAAT
This sequence comes from Meta bourneti, assembly GCA_933210815.1. Taxonomy (NCBI): domain Eukaryota; kingdom Metazoa; phylum Arthropoda; class Arachnida; order Araneae; family Tetragnathidae; genus Meta; species Meta bourneti. Next base: position 90,616,760 of record OW119929.1, read on the forward strand.
TTTATTTATTTCGTCAACTACTCATCCTCGCCCTTACGCGGAAGATGTAAGTAAAATATTATAGTATTGGTGTCAATTTAATTTATTTCGTCAGCTACTCATCTCTGCCCTAACGCGGAAGACGTAAGTAAATTATTATAATATTGGTGTCAATTTTATTTATTTCGTCAGGTACTCCTTCTCGCTCTAACACGGAAGATGTAAGTAAAATATTATATTATTGGTGTCAATTTTTTTTATTTCGTCAGGTACTCATCCTTGCACTAACACGGAAGACGTAAGTAAAATATTATTGTATTGGTGTCAATTTTATTTATTTTTTCAGCTACTCATACTTGCCCTAACGCGGAAGACGTATGTAAATTATTATAGTATTGGTGTCAATTTTATTTCTTTCGTCAGCTACTCATCCTTGCCCTAACGCGGAAGACGTAAGTAAATTATTAGAGTATTGAAGTCAATTTTATTTATTTCGTCAGCTAGTCATCCTCGCCCTAACGCGGAAGACATAAGTAAATTATTATAATATTGGTGTCAATTTTATTTATTTCGTCTGGTACTCATTCTCGCCTTAAAACGGAAGATGTAAGTAAAATATTATTGTATTGGTGTCAAGTTTATTAATTTTTTCAGCTACTGATCCTTGCCCTAACGCGGGAGACGTAAGTTAAATATTATTGAATTGGTGTCAATTTTTTTTATTTCGTCAGCTACTCATCCTTGCCCTAACGCGGAAGACGTAAGTAAATTATTATAGTATTGGTGTCAATTTTATTTAATTCTTCAGCTACTTATCCTTGCCCTAACGCGGAAGACGTAAGTAAATTATTACATTATTGGTGTAAATTTTATTTATTTCGACAGCTACTCATCCCTGCCCTAACGCGGAACACGTAAGTAAATTATTATAGTATTGGTGTCAATTTTATTTATTTCGTCAGCTACTCATCCTTGCATTTTCACGGAAGACGTAAGTAAATTATTATAGTATTTGTGTGAATTTTATCTATTTTGTCAGCTACGTATCCTTGCCCTAACACGAAAGATGTAAGTAAATTATTATAGTATTGGTGTGAATTTTACCTATTTTTTTCAAATACTCATACTTGCCCTAACACGAAAGACGTAAGTAAATTATTATAGAATTGGTGTCAATTTTATCTATTTTGTCATCTACTCATCCTTGCCCTAACACGGAAAACGTAAGAAAATTATTATAGTATTGGTGTCAATTTTATTTATTTCGTCAGCTACTCATCCTTGCCCTAACTCGGAAGACGTAAGTAAATTTTTATAGTATTGGTGTCAATTTTATTTATTTCGTCAGCTGCTTATCCTTGCCCTAACGCGGAAGACGTAAGTAAATTATTAGAGTATTGTGTCAATTTTATTTATTTCGTCAGCTACTCATCCTCGCCCTAACGCGGAAGATGTAAGTAAAATATTATAGTATTGGTGTCAATTTTATTTATTTCGTCAGGTACTCATTCTCGCCCTAACATGGAAGACGTAAGTAAAATATTATAGTATTGGTGTCAATTTTATTTATTTCGTCACCTACTTATCCTTGCCCTAACGAGGAAGACGTTAGTAAATTATTATATTATTGGTGTCAATTTTATTTATTTCGACAGCTACTCATCCCTGCCCTAACGCGGAAGACGTAAGTAAATTATTATAGTATTGTTGTCAATTTTATTTAATTCGTCATCTACTTATACTTGCCCTAACACGGAAGACGTAAGTAAATTATTATAGTATTTGTGTCAATTTTATTTATTTTGTCAGCTACTCAACCTTGCCCTAACACGGAAGACGTAAGTAAATTATTATAGTATTGGTGTCAATTTTATTTATTTTGTCAGCTACTTATCCTTGCCCTAACGCGAAAGACGTAAGTAAATTATTATATTATTGGAGTGAATTTTATCTATTTTCTCATCTACTCATCCTACCCTAACACGGAAGACGTAAGTATATTATTATAGTACTGGTGTCAATATTATTTATTTTGTCAGCTACTCATCCTTGGCCTAACACGGAAGACGTAAGTAAATTATTATAGTATTGGTGTCAATTTTATTTATTTTGTCAGCTACTCATCCTTGCCCTAACACGGAAGACGTAAGTAAATTATTATAGAATTGGTATCAATTTTATTTATTTCGTCAGCTACTCATCCTTGCCCTAACGCGGAAGACGTAAGTAAATTATTATAGTATTGGTGTCAATTTTATTTATTTCGTCAGCTACTCATCCTTGCCCTAACGCGGAAGACGTAAGTAAAATATTATATTATTGGTGTCAATTTTTTTTATTTCGTCAGGTACTCATCCTTGCACTAACACGGAAGACGTAAGTAAAATATTATTGTATTGGTGTCAATTTTATTTATTTTTTCAGCTACTCATACTTGCCCTAACGCGGAAGACGTATGTAAATTATTATAGTATTGGTGTCAATTTTATTTCTTTCGTCAGCTACTCATCCTTGCCCTAACGCGGAAGACGTAAGTAAATTATTAGAGTATTGAAGTCAATTTTATTTATTTCGTCAGCTAGTCATCCTCGCCCTAACGCGGAAGACATAAGTAAATTATTATAATATTGGTGTCAATTTTATTTATTTCGTCTGGTACTCATTCTCGCCTTAAAACGGAAGATGTAAGTAAAATATTATTGTATTGGTGTCAAGTTTATTAATTTTTTCAGCTACTGATCCTTGCCCTAACGCGGGAGACGTAAGTTAATTATTATTGAATTGGTGTCAATTTTTTTTATTTCGTCAGCTACTCATCCTTGCCCTAACGCGGAAGACGTAAGTAAAATATTTTTGTATTGGTGTCAATTTTATTTAATTCTTCAGCTACTTATCCTTGCCCTAACGCGGAAGACGTAAGTAAATTATTACATTATTGGTGTAAATTTTATTTATTTCGACAGCTACTCATCCCTGCCCTAACGCGGAACACGTAAGTAAATTATTATAGTATTGGTGTCAATTTTATTTATTTCGTCAGCTACTCATCCTTGCATTTTCACGGAAGACGTAAGTAAATTATTATAGTATTTGTGTGAATTTTATCTATTTTGTCAGCTACGTATCCTTGCCCTAACACGAAAGATGTAAGTAAATTATTATAGTATTGGTGTGAATTTTACCTATTTTTTTCAAATACTCATACTTGCCCTAACACGAAAGACGTAAGTAAATTATTATAGAATTGGTGTCAATTTTATCTATTTTGTCATCTACTCATCCTTGCCCTAACACGGAAAACGTAAGAAAATTATTATAGTATTGGTGTCAATTTTATTTATTTCGTCAGCTACTCATCCTTGCCCTAACTCGGAAGACGTAAGTAAATTTTTATAGTATTGGTGTCAATTTTATTTATTTCGTCAGCTGCTTATCCTTGCCCTAACGCGGAAGACGTAAGTAAATTATTAGAGTATTGTGTCAATTTTATTTATTTCGTCAGCTACTCATCCTCGCCCTAACGCGGAAGATGTAAGTAAAATATTATAGTATTGGTGTCAATTTTATTTATTTCGTCAGGTACTCATTCTCGCCCTAACATGGAAGACGTAAGTAAAATATTATAGTATTGGTGTCAATTTTATTTATTTCGTCACCTACTTATCCTTGCCCTAACGAGGAAGACGTTAGTAAATTATTATATTATTGGTGTCAATTTTATTTATTTCGACAGCTACTCATCCCTGCCCTAACGCGGAAGACGTAAGTAAATTATTATAGTATTGTTGTCAATTTTATTTAATTCGTCATCTACTTATACTTGCCCTAACACGGAAGACGTAAGTAAATTATTATAGTATTTGTGTCAATTTTATTTATTTTGTCAGCTACTCAACCTTGCCCTAACACGGAAGACGTAAGTAAATTATTATAGTAATGGTGTCAATTTTATTTATTTTGTCAGCTACTTATCCTTGCCCTAACGCGAAAGACGTAAGTAAATTATTATATTATTGGAGTGAATTTTATCTATTTTCTCATCTACTCATCCTACCCTAACACGGAAGACGTAAGTATATTATTATAGTACTGGTGTCAATATTATTTATTTTGTCAGCTACTCATCCTTGGCCTAACACGGAAGACGTAAGTAAATTATTATAGTATTGGTGTCAATTTTATTTATTTTGTCAGCTACTCATCCTTGCCCTAACACGGAAGACGTAAGTAAATTATTATAGAATTGGTATCAATTTTATTTATTTCGTCAGCTACTCATCCTTGCCCTAACGCGGAAGACGTAAGTAAATTATTATAGTATTGGTGTCAATTTTATTTATTTCGTCAGCTACTCATCCTTGCCCTAACGCGGAAGACGTAAGTAAAATATTATATTATTGGTGTCAATTTTTTTTATTTCGTCAGGTACTCATCCTTGCACTAACACGGAAGACGTAAGTAAAATATTATAGTATTGGTGTCAATTTTATTTATTTTGTCAGCTACTCATCCTTGCCCTAACGCGGAAGACGTAAGTAAATTATTACATTATTTGTGTCAATTTTATTTATTTCGACAGCTACTCATCCCTGCCCTAACGCGGAAGACGTAAGTAAATTATTATAGTATTGGTGTCAATTTTATTTATTTCGTCAGCTACTCATCCTTGCATTTTCACGGAAGACGTTAGTAAATTATTATAGTATTTGTGTGAATTTTATCTATTTTGTCAGCTACGTATCCTTGCCCTAACACGGAAGACGTAAGTAAATTATTATAGTATTTGTGTCAATTTTATTTATTTTGTCAGCTACTCAACCTTGGCCTAACACGGAAGACGTAAGTAAATTATTATAGTATTGGTGTGAATTTTATCTATTTTGTCAGCTATTTATCCTTGCCCTAACACGGAAGACGTACGTAAATTATTATAGTATTTGTGTCAATTTTATTTTATTTGTCAGCTACTCAACCTTGCCCTAACACGGAAGACGTAAGTAAATTATTATAGAATTGGTGTCAATTTTATTTATTTCGTCAGCTACTCATCCTTGCCCTAACTCGGAAGACGTAAGTAAATTTTTATAGTATTGGTGTCAATTTTATTTATTTCGTCAGCTGCTTATCCTTGCCCTAACGCGGAAGACGTAAGTAAATTATTAGAGTATTGTGTCAATTTTATTTATTTCGTCAGCTACTCATCCTCGCCCTAACGCGGAAGATGTAAGTAAAATATTATAGTATTGGTGTCAATTTTATTTATTTCGTCAGGTACTCATTCTCGCCCTAACATGGAAGACGTAAGTAAAATATTATAGTATTGGTGTCAATTTTATTTATTTCGTCACCTACTTATCCTTGCCCTAACGAGGAAGACGTTAGTAAATTATTATATTATTGGTGTCAATTTTATTTATTTCGACAGCTACTCATCCCTGCCCTAACGCGGAAGACGTAAGTAAATTATTATAGTATTGTTGTCAATTTTATTTAATTCGTCATCTACTTATACTTGCCCTAACACGGAAGACGTAAGTAAATTATTATAGTATTTGTGTCAATTTTATTTATTTTGTCAGCTACTCAACCTTGCCCTAACACGGAAGACGTAAGTAAATTATTATAGTAATGGTGTCAATTTTATTTATTTTGTCAGCTACTTATCCTTGCCCTAACGCGAAAGACGTAAGTAAATTATTATATTATTGGTGTGAATTTTATCTATTTTCTCATCTACTCATCCTACCCTAACACGGAAGACGTAAGTATATTATTATAGTACTGGTGTCAATATTATTTATTTTGTCAGCTACTCATCCTTGGCCTAACACGGAAGACGTAAGTAAATTATTATAGTATTGGTGTCAATTTTATTTATTTTGTCAGCTACTCATCCTTGCCCTAACACGGAAGACGTAAGTAAATTATTATAGAATTGGTATCAATTTTATTTATTTCGTCAGCTACTCATCCTTGCCCTAACGCGGAAGACGTAAGTAAATTATTATAGTATTGGTGTCAATTTTATTTATTTCGTCAGCTACTCATCCTTGCCCTAACGCGGAAGACGTAAGTAAAATATTATATTATTGGTGTCAATTTTTTTTATTTCGTCAGGTACTCATCCTTGCACTAACACGGAAGACGTAAGTAAAATATTATAGTATTGGTGTCAATTTTATTTATTTTGTCAGCTACTCATCCTTGCCCTAACGCGGAAGACGTAAGTAAATTATTACATTATTTGTGTCAATTTTATTTATTTCGACAGCTACTCATCCCTGCCCTAACGCGGAAGACGTAAGTAAATTATTATAGTATTGGTGTCAATTTTATTTATTTCGTCAGCTACTCATCCTTGCATTTTCACGGAAGACGTTAGTAAATTATTATAGTATTTGTGTGAATTTTATCTATTTTGTCAGCTACGTATCCTTGCCCTAACACGGAAGGCGTAAGTAAATTATTATAGTATTTGTGTCAATTTTATTTATTTTGTCAGCTACTCAACCTTGGCCTAACACGGAAGACGTAAGTAAATTATTATAGTATTGGTGTGAATTTTATCTATTTTGTCAGCTATTTATCCTTGCCCTAACACGGAAGACGTACGTAAATTATTATAGTATTTGTGTCAATTTTATTTTATTTGTCAGCTACTCAACCTTGCCCTAACACGGAAGACGTAAGTAAATTATTATAGAATTGGTGTCAATTTTATTTATTTCGTCAGCTACTCATCCTTGCCCTAACTCGGAAGACGTAAGTAAATTTTTATAGTATTGGTGTCAATTTTATTTATTTCGTCAGCTGCTTATCCTTGCCCTAACGCGGAAGACGTAAGTAAATTATTAGAGTATTGTGTCAATTTTATTTATTTCGTCAGCTACTCATCCTCGCCCTAACGCGGAAGATGTAAGTAAAATATTATAGTATTGGTGTCAATTTTATTTATTTCGTCAGGTACTCATTCTCGCCCTAACATGGAAGACGTAAGTAAAATATTATAGTATTGGTGTCAATTTTATTTATTTCGTCACCTACTTATCCTTGCCCTAACGAGGAAGACGTTAGTAAATTATTATATTATTGGTGTCAATTTTATTTATTTCGACAGCTACTCATCCCTGCCCTAACGCGGAAGACGTAAGTAAATTATTATAGTATTGTTGTCAATTTTATTTAATTCGTCATCTACTTATCCTTGCCCTAACACGGAAGACGTAAGTAAATTATTATAGTATTTGTGTCAATTTTATTTATTTTGTCAGCTACTCAACCTTGCACTAACACGGAAGACGTAAGTAAATTATTATAGTAATGGTGTCAATTTTATTTATTTTGTCAGCTACTTATCCTTGCCCTAACGCGAAAGACGTAAGTAAATTATTATATTATTGGTGTGAATTTTATCTATTTTCTCATCTACTCATCCTACCCTAACACGGAAGACGTAAGTATATTATTATAGTACTGGTGTCAATATTATTTATTTTGTCAGCTACTCATCCTTGGCCTAACACGGAAGACGTAAGTAAAATATTATTGTATTGGTGTCAATTTTATTTATTTTTTCAGCTACTCATCCTTGCCCTAACGCGGAAGACGTAAGTAAATTATTATAATATTGGTGTCAATTTTATTTATTTCGTCAGCTACTCATCCTTGCCCTAACACGGAAGACGTAAGTAAATTATTAGAGTATTGGTGTCAATTTTATTTATTTCGTCAGCTACTCATCCTCGTCCTAACGCAGAAGATGTAAGTAAAATATTATAGTATTGGTGTCAATTTTATTTATTTTGTCAGCTACTCATCCTTGCCCTAACGCGGAAGACGTAAGTAAATTATTATAGTATTGGTGTCAATTTTATTTATTTCGTCAGCTACTCATCCTTGCCCTAACGCGGAAGACGTAAGTAAATTATTAGAGTATTGAAGTCAATTTTATTTATTTCGTCAACTACTCATCCTCGCCCTTACGCGGAAGATGTAAGTAAAATATTATAGTATTGGTGTCAATTTAATTTATTTCGTCAGCTACTCATCTCTGCCCTAACGCGGAAGACGTAAGTAAATTATTATAATATTGGTGTCAATTTTATTTATTTCGTCAGGTACTCCTTCTCGCTCTAACACGGAAGATGTAAGTAAAATATTATATTATTGGTGTCAATTTTTTTTATTTCGTCAGGTACTCATCCTTGCACTAACACGGAAGACGTAAGTAAAATATTATAGTATTGGTGTCAATTTTATTTATTTCGTCAGCTACTCATCCTTGCCCTAACGCGGAAGACGTAAGTAAAATATTATATTATTGGTGTCAATTTTTTTTATTTCGTCAGGTACTCATCCTTGCACTAACACGGAAGACGTAAGTAAAATATTATAGTATTGGTGTCAATTTTATTTATTTTGTCAGCTACTCATCCTTGCCCTAACGCGGAAGACGTAAGTAAATTATTACATTATTTGTGTCAATTTTATTTATTTCGACAGCTACTCATCCCTGCCCTAACGCGGAAGACGTAAGTAAATTATTATAGTATTGGTGTCAATTTTATTTATTTCGTCAGCTACTCATCCTTGCATTTTCACGGAAGACGTTAGTAAATTATTATAGTATTTGTGTGAATTTTATCTATTTTGTCAGCTACGTATCCTTGCCCTAACACGGAAGGCGTAAGTAAATTATTATAGTATTTGTGTCAATTTTATTTATTTTGTCAGCTACTCAACCTTGGCCTAACACGGAAGACGTAAGTAAATTATTATAGTATTGGTGTGAATTTTATCTATTTTGTCAGCTATTTATCCTTGCCCTAACACGGAAGACGTAAGTAAATTATTATAGAATTGGTGTCAATTTTATTTATTTCGTCAGCTACTCATCCTTGCCCTAACTCGGAAGACGTAAGTAAATTTTTATAGTATTGGTGTCAATTTTATTTATTTCGTCAGCTGCTTATCCTTGCCCTAACGCGGAAGACGTAAGTAAATTATTAGAGTATTGTGTCAATTTTATTTATTTCGTCAGCTACTCATCCTCGCCCTAACGCGGAAGATGTAAGTAAAATATTATAGTATTGGTGTCAATTTTATTTATTTCGTCAGGTACTCATTCTCGCCCTAACATGGAAGACGTAAGTAAAATATTATAGTATTGGTGTCAATTTTATTTATTTCGTCACCTACTTATCCTTGCCCTAACGAGGAAGACGTTAGTAAATTATTATATTATTGGTGTCAATTTTATTTATTTCGACAGCTACTCATCCCTGCCCTAACGCGGAAGACGTAAGTAAATTATTATAGTATTGTTGTCAATTTTATTTAATTCGTCATCTACTTATCCTTGCCCTAACACGGAAGACGTAAGTAAATTATTATAGTATTTGTGTCAATTTTATTTATTTTGTCAGCTACTCAACCTTGCACTAACACGGAAGACGTAAGTAAATTATTATAGTAATGGTGTCAATTTTATTTATTTTGTCAGCTACTTATCCTTGCCCTAACGCGAAAGACGTAAGTAAATTATTATATTATTGGTGTGAATTTTATCTATTTTCTCATCTACTCATCCTACCCTAACACGGAAGACGTAAGTATATTATTATAGTACTGGTGTCAATATTATTTATTTTGTCAGCTACTCATCCTTGGCCTAACACGGAAGACGTAAGTAAATTATTATAGTATTGGTGTCAATTTTATTTATTTTGTCAGCTACTCATCCTTGCCCTAACACGGAAGACGTAAGTAAATTATTATAGAATTGGTATCAATTTTATTTATTTCGTCAGCTACTCATCCTTGCCCTAACGCGGAAGACGTAAGTAAATTATTATAGTATTGGTGTCAATTTTATTTATTTCGTCAGCTACTCATCCTTGCCCTAACGCGGAAGACGTAAGTAAAATATTATATTATTGGTGTCAATTTTTTTTATTTCGTCAGGTACTCATCCTTGCACTAACACGGAAGACGTAAGTAAAATATTATTGTATTGGTGTCAATTTTATTTATTTTTTCAGCTACTCATCCTTGCCCTAACGCGGAAGACGTAAGTAAATTATTATAATATTGGTGTCAATTTTATTTATTTCGTCAGCTACTCATCCTTGCCCTAACACGGAAGACGTAAGTAAATTATTAGAGTATTGGTGTCAATTTTATTTATTTCGTCAGCTACTCATCCTCGCCCTAACGCAGAAGATGTAAGTAAAATATTATAGTATTGGTGTCAATTTTATTTATTTTGTCAGCTACTCATCCTTGCCCTAACGCGGAAGACGTAAGTAAATTATTATAGTATTGGTGTCAATTTTATTTATTTCGTCAGCTACTCATCCTTGCCCTAACGCGGAAGACGTAAGTAAATTATTAGAGTATTGAAGTCAATTTTATTTATTTCGTCAACTACTCATCCTCGCCCTTACGCGGAAGATGTAAGTAAAATATTATAGTATTGGTGTCAATTTAATTTATTTCGTCAGCTACTCATCTCTGCCCTAACGCGGAAGACGTAAGTAAATTATTATAATATTGGTGTCAATTTTATTTATTTCGTCAGGTACTCCTTCTCGCTCTAACACGGAAGATGTAAGTAAAATATTATATTATTGGTGTCAATTTTTTTTATTTCGTCAGGTACTCATCCTTGCACTAACACGGAAGACGTAAGTAAAATATTATTGTATTGGTGTCAATTTTATTTATTTTTTCAGCTACTCATACTTGCCCTAACGCGGAAGACGTATGTAAATTATTATAGTATTGGTGTCAATTTTATTTCTTTCGTCAGCTACTCATCCTTGCCCTAACGCGGAAGACGTAAGTAAATTATTAGAGTATTGAAGTCAATTTTATTTATTTCGTCAGCTAGTCATCCTCGCCCTAACGCGGAAGACATAAGTAAATTATTATAATATTGGTGTCAATTTTATTTATTTCGTCTGGTACTCATTCTCGCCTTAAAACGGAAGATGTAAGTAAAATATTATTGTATTGGTGTCAAGTTTATTAATTTTTTCAGCTACTGATCCTTGCCCTAACGCGGGAGACGTAAGTTAAATATTATTGAATTGGTGTCAATTTTTTTTATTTCGTCAGCTACTCATCCTTGCCCTAACGCGGAAGACGTAAGTAAAATATTTTTGTATTGGTGTCAATTTTATTTAATTCTTCAGCTACTTATCCTTGCCCTAACGCGGAAGACGTAAGTAAATTATTACATTATTGGTGTAAATTTTATTTATTTCGACAGCTACTCATCCCTGCCCTAACGCGGAACACGTAAGTAAATTATTATAGTATTGGTGTCAATTTTATTTATTTCGTCAGCTACTCATCCTTGCATTTTCACGGAAGACGTAAGTAAATTATTATAGTATTTGTGTGAATTTTATCTATTTTGTCAGCTACGTATCCTTGCCCTAACACGAAAGATGTAAGTAAATTATTATAGTATTGGTGTGAATTTTACCTATTTTTTTCAAATACTCATACTTGCCCTAACACGAAAGACGTAAGTAAATTATTATAGAATTGGTGTCAATTTTATCTATTTTGTCATCTACTCATCCTTGCCCTAACACGGAAAACGTAAGAAAATTATTATAGTATTGGTGTCAATTTTATTTATTTCGTCAGCTACTCATCCTTGCCCTAACGCGGAAGACGTAAGTAAATTATTAGAGTATTGGTGTCAATTTTATTTATTTCGTCAGCTACTCATCCTCGCCCTAACGCGGAAGATGTAAGTAAAATATTATAGTATTGGTGTCAATTTTATTTATTTCGTCAGCTACTCATCTCTGCCCTAACGCGGAAGACGTAAGTAAATTATTATAATATTGGTGTCAATTTTTTTTATTTCGTCAGGTACTCATCCTTGCACTAACACGGAAGACGTAAGTAAAATATTATTGTATTGGTGTCAATTTTATTTATTTTTTCAGCTACTCATCCTTGCCCTAACGCGGAAGACGTAAGTAAATTATTATAATATTGGTGTCAATTTTATTTATTTCGTCAGCTACTCATCCCTGCCCTAACGCGGAACACGTAAGTAAATTATTATAATATTTGTGTCAATTTTATTTATTTCGTCAGGTACTCATTCTCGCCTTAAAACGGAAGATGTAAGTAAAATATTACAGTATTGGTGTCAATTTTATTTATTTCGTCAGGTACTCATCCTTGCACTAACACTTAAGACGTAAATAAAATATTATTGTATTGGTGTCAATTTTATTAATTTTTTCAGCTACTCATACTTGCCCTAACGCTGGAGACGTAAGTAAAATATTATTGTATAGGTGTCAATTTTATTTATTTCTTCAGCTACTCATCCTTGCCCTAACGCGGAAGACGTAAGTAAAATATTATAGTATTGGTGTCAATTTTATTTATTTCGTCACCTACTTATACTTGCCCTAACGCGGAAGACGTAAGTAAATTATTATATTATTGGTGTCAATTTTATTTATTTCGACAGCTACTCATCCCTGCCCTAACGCGGAACACGTAAGTAAATTATTATAATATTGGTGTCAATTTTATTTATTTCGTCAGGTACTCATTCTCGCCTTAAAACGGAAGATGTAAGTAAAATATTACAGTATTGGTGTCAATTTTATTTATTTCATCAGGTTCTCATCCTTGCACTAACACGGAAGACGTAAATAAAATATTATTGTATTGGTGTCAATTTTATTAATTTTTTCAGCTACTCATCCTTGCCCTAACGCTGGAGACGTAAGTAAATTATTATAGTATTGTTGTCAATTTTATTTATTTCTTTATCTACTTATCCTTGCCCTAACACGGAAGACGTAGGTAAATTATTATAGTATTTGTGTCAATTTTATTTATTTTGTCAGCTACTCAACCTTGCCCTAACACGGAAGACGTAAGTAAATTATTATAGTATTGGTGTCAATTTTTTTTATTTCGTCAGCTACTCATCCTTGCCCTAACGCGGAAGACGTAATTAAAATATTATTGTATTGGTGTCAATTTTATTAATTTTTTCAGCTACTGATCCTTGCCCTAACGCGGGAGACGTAAGTAAATTATTATTGAATTGGTGTCAATTTTTTTTATTTCGTCAGCTACTCATACTTGCCCTAACGCAGAAGACGTAAGTAAATTATTACATTATTTGTGTCAATTTTATTTATTTCGACAGCTACTCATCCCTGCCCTAACGCGGAAGACGTAAGTAAATTATTATAGTATTGGTGTCAATTTTTTTTATTTCGTCAGCTACTCATCCTTGCCCTAACGCGGAAGACGTAATTAAAATATTATTGTATTGGTGTCAATTTTATTAATTTTGTCAGCTACGTATCCTTGCCCTAACACGGAAGACGTAAGTAAATTATTATAGTATTGGTGTCAATTTTATTTATTTCGTCAGCTACTCATCCCTGCCCTAACGCGGAACACGTAAGTAAATTATTATAATATTTGTGTCAATTTTATTTATTTCGTCAGGTACTCATTCTCGCCTTAAAACGGAAGATGTAAGTAAAATATTACAGTATTGGTGTCAATTTTATTTATTTCGTCAGGTACTCATCCTTGCACTAACACGGAAGACGTAAATAAAATATTATTGTATTGGTGTCAATTTTATTTATTCCTTCAGCTACTCATCCTTGCCCTAACGCGGAAGACGTAAGTAAAATATTATAGTATTGGTGTCAATTTTATTTATTTCGTCACCTACTTATCCTTGCCCTAACGCGGAAGACGTAAGTAAATTATTATATTATTGGTGTCAATTTTATTTATTTCGACAGCTACTCATCCCTGCTCTAACGCGGAACACGTAAGTAAATTATTATAATATTGGTGTCAATTTTATTTATTTCGTCAGGTACTCATTCTCGCCTTAAAACGGAAGATGTAAGTAAAATATTACAGTATTGGTGTCAATTTTATTTATTTCATCAGGTTCTCATCCTTGCCCTAACGCGGGAGACGTAAGTAAAATATTATTGAATTGGTGTCAATTTTTTTTATTTCGTCAGCTACTCATACTTGCCCTAACGCGGAAGACGTAAGTAAATTATTACATTATTTGTGTCAATTTTATTTATTTCGACAGCTACTCATCCCTGCCCTAACGCGGAAGACGTAAGTAAATTATTATAGTATTGGTGTCAATTTTATTTATTTCGTCAGCTACTCATCCTTGCATTTTCACGGAAGACGTTAGTAAATTATTATAGTATTTGTGTGAATTTTATCTATTTTGTCAGCTACGTATCCTTGCCCTAACACGGAAGACGTAAGTAAATTATTATAGTATTTGTGTCAATTTTATTTATTTTGTCAGCTACTCAAACTTGGCCTAACACGGAAGACGTAAGTAAATTATTATAGTATTGGTGTGAATTTTATCTATTTTGTCAGCTATTTATCCTTGCCCTAACACGGAAGACGTACGTAAATTATTATAGTATTTGTGTCAATTTTATTTTATTTGTCAGCTACTCAACCTTGCCCTAACACGGAAGACGTAAGTAAATTATTATAGAATTGGTGTCAATTTTACTTATTTCGTCAGCTACTCATCCTTGCCCTAACTCGGAAGACGTAAGTAAATTATTATATTATTGGTGTCAATTTTATTTATTTCGACAGCTACTCATCCCTGCCCTAACGCGGAACACGTAAGTAAATTATTATAATATTGGTGTCAATTTTATTTATTTCGTCAGGTACTCATTCTCGCCTTAAAACGGAAGATGTAAGTAAAATATTACAGTATTGGTGTCAATTTTATTTATTCCTTCAGCTACTCATCCTTGCCCTAACGCGGAAGACGTAAGTAAAATATTATAGTACTGGTGTCAATTTTATTTATTTCGTCACCTACTTATCCTTGCCCTAACGCGGAAGACGTAAGTAAATTATTATATTATTGGTGTCAATTTTATTTATTTCGACAGCTACTCATCCCTGCCCTAACGCGGAACACGTAAGTAAATTATTATAATATTGGTGTCAATTTTATTTATTTCGTCAGGTACTCATTCTCGCCTTAAAACGGAAGATGTAAGTAAAATATTACAGTATTGGTGTCAATTTTATTTATTTCATCAGGTTCTCATCCTTGCCCTAACGCGGAAGACGTAATTAAAATATTATTGTATTGGTGTCAATTTTATTAATTTTTTCAGCTACTGATCCTTGCCCTAACGCGGGAGACGTAAGTAAAATATTATTGAATTGGTGTCAATTTTTTTTATTTCGTCAGCTACTCATACTTGCCCTAACGCGGAAGACGTAAGTAAATTATTACATTATTTGTGTCAATTTTATTTATTTCGACAGCTACTCATCCCTGCCCTAACGCGGAAGACGTAAGTAAATTATTATAGTATTGGTGTCAATTTTATTTATTTCGTCAGCTACTCATCCTTGCATTTTCACGGAAGACGTTAGTAAATTATTATAGTATTTGTGTGAATTTTATCTATTTTGTCAGCTACGTATCCTTGCCCTAACACGGAAGACGTAAGTAAATTATTATAGTATTTGTGTCAATTTTATTTATTTTTTCAGCTACTCAACCTTGGCCTAACACGGAAGACGTAAGTAAATTATTATAGTATTGGTGTGAATTTTATCTATTTTGTCAGCTATTTATCCTTGCCCTAACACGGAAGACGTACGTAAATTATTATAGTATTTGTGTCAATTTTATTTATTTTGTCAGCTACTCATCCTTGCCCTAACACGGAAGACGTAAGTAAATTATTATAGAATTGGTATCAATTTTATTTATTTCGTCAGCTACTCATCCTTGCCCTAACGCGGAAGACGTAAGTAAATTATTATAGTATTGGTGTCAATTTTATTTATTTCGTCAGCTACTCATCCTTGCCCTAACGCGGAAGACGTAAGTAAAATATTATTGTATTGGTGTCAATTTTATTTATTTTTTCAGCTACTCATCCTTGCCCTAACGCGGAAGACGTAAGTAAATTATTATAATATTGGTGTCAATTTTATTTATTTCGTCAGCTACTCATCCTTGCCCTAACACGGAAGACGTAAGTAAATTATTAGAGTATTGGTGTCAATTTTATTTATTTCGTCAGCTACTCATCCTCGCCCTAACGCGGAAGATGTAAGTAAAATATTATAGTATTGGTGTCAATTTTATTTATTTCGTCAGCTACTCATCCTTGCCCTAACGCGGAAGACGTAAGTAAATTATTATAGTATTGGTGTCAATTTTATTTATTTCGTCAGCTACTCATCCTTGCCCTAACGCGGAAGACGTAAGTAAATTATTAGAGTATTGAAGTCAATTTTATTTATTTCGTCAACTACTCATCCTCGCCCTTACGCGGAAGATGTAAGTAAAATATTATAGTATTGGTGTCAATTTAATTTATTTCGTCAGCTACTCATCTCTGCCCTAACGCGGAAGACGTAAGTAAATTATTATAATATTGGTGTCAATTTTATTTATTTCGTCAGGTACTCCTTCTCGCTCTAACACGGAAGATGTAAGTAAAATATTATATTATTGGTGTCAATTTTTTTTATTTCGTCAGGTACTCATCCTTGCACTAACACGGAAGACGTAAGTAAAATATTATTGTATTGGTGTCAATTTTATTTATTTTTTCAGGTACTCATACTTGCCCTAACGCGGAAGACGTATGTAAATTATTATAGTATTGGTGTCAATTTTATTTCTTTCGTCAGCTACTCATCCTTGCCCTAACGCGGAAGACGTAAGTAAATTATTAGAGTATTGAAGTCAATTTTATTTATTTCGTCAGCTAGTCATCCTCGCCCTAACGCGGAAGACATAAGTAAATTATTATAATATTGGTGTCAATTTTATTTATTTCGTCAGGTACTCATTCTCGCCTTAAAACGGAAGATGTAAGTAAAATATTATTGTATTGGTGTCAAGTTTATTAATTTTTTCAGCTACTGATCCTTGCCCTAACGCGGGAGACGTAAGTTAAATATTATTGAATTGGTGTCAATTTTTTTTATTTCGTCAGCTACTCATCCTTGCCCTAACGCGGAAGACGTAAGTAAAATATTTTTGTATTGGTGTCAATTTTATTTATTTCTTCAGCTACTTATCCTTGCCCTAACACGGTTGGTTGGTTGGTTGGTTGGTTGGTTTTTTATGGCACAAGGGCCAGATTTGGCCATGCTGCGCCCTAACACGGAAGACGTAAGTAAATTATTATAGTATTGGTGTCAATTTTATTTATTTCGTCACCTACTTATCCTTGCCCTAACGCGGAAGACGTAAGTAAATTATTACATTATTGGTGTAAATTTTATTTATTTCGACAGCTACTCATCCCTGCCCTAACGCGGAACACGTAAGTAAATTATTATAGTATTGGTGTCAATTTTATTTATTTCGTCAGCTACTCATCCTTGCATTTTCACGGAAGACGTAAGTAAATTATTATAGTATTTGTGTGAATTTTATCTATTTTGTCAGCTACGTATCCTTGCCCTAACACGAAAGATGTAAGTAAATTATTATAGTATTGGTGTGAATTTTACCTATTTTTTTCAAATACTCATACTTGCCCTAACACGAAAGACGTAAGTAAATTATTATAGAATTGGTGTCAATTTTATCTATTTTGTCATCTACTCATCCTTGCCCTAACACGGAAAACGTAAGAAAATTATTATAGTATTGGTGTCAATTTTATTTATTTCGTCAGCTACTCATCCTTGCCCTAACGCGGAAGACGTAAGTAAATTATTAGAGTATTGGTGTCAATTTTATTTATTTCGTCAGCTACTCATCCTCGCCCTAACGCGGAAGATGTAAGTAAAATATTATAGTATTTGTGTCAATTTTATTTATTTCGTCAGCTACTCATCTCTGCCCTAACGCGGAAGACGTAAGTAAATTATTATAATATTGGTGTCAATTTTTTTTATTTCGTCAGGTACTCATCCTTGCACTAACACGGAAGACGTAAGTAAAATATTATTGTATTGGTGTCAATTTTATTTATTTTTTCAGCTACTCATCCTTGCCCTAACGCGGAAGACGGAAGTAAATTATTATAATATTGGTGTCAATTTTATTTATTTCGTCAGCTACTCATCCCTGCCCTAACGCGGAACACGTAAGTAAATTATTATAATATTTGTGTCAATTTTATTTATTTCGTCAGGTACTCATTCTCGCCTTAAAACGGAAGATGTAAGTAAAATATTACAGTATTGGTGTCAATTTTATTTATTTCGTCAGGTACTCATCCTTG
Source organism: Meta bourneti (assembly GCA_933210815.1). Taxonomy (NCBI): domain Eukaryota; kingdom Metazoa; phylum Arthropoda; class Arachnida; order Araneae; family Tetragnathidae; genus Meta; species Meta bourneti. Next base: position 90,635,029 of record OW119929.1, read on the forward strand.
CACTAACACGGAAGACGTAAATAAAATATTATTGTATTGGTGTCAATTTTATTAATTTTTTCAGCTACTCATACTTGCCCTAACGCTGGAGACGTAAGTAAAATATTATTGTATTGGTGTCAATTTTATTTATTTCTTCAGCTACTCATCCTTGCCCTAACGCGGAAGACGTAAGTAAAATATTATAGTATTGGTGTCAATTTTATTTATTTCGTCACCTACTTATACTTGCCCTAACGCGGAAGACGTAAGTAAATTTTTATATTATTGGTGTCAATTTTATTTATTTCGACAGCTACTCATCCCTGCCCTAACGCGGAACACGTAAGTAAATTATTATAATATTGGTGTCAATTTTATTTATTTCGTCAGGTACTCATTCTCGCCTTAAAACGGAAGATGTAAGTAAAATATTACAGTATTGGTGTCAATTTTATTTATTTCATCAGGTTCTCATCCTTGCACTAACACGGAAGACGTAAATAAAATATTATTGTATTGGTGTCAATTTTATTAATTTTTTCAGCTACTCATCCTTGCCCTAACGCTGGAGACGTAAGTAAATTATTATAGTATTGTTGTCAATTTTATTTATTTCTTTATCTACTTATCCTTGCCCTAACACGGAAGACGTAGGTAAATTATTATAGTATTTGTGTCAATTTTATTTATTTTGTCAGCTACTCAACCTTGCCCTAACACGGAAGACGTAAGTAAATTATTATAGTATTGGTGTCAATTTTTTTTATTTCGTCAGCTACTCATCCTTGCCCTAACGCGGAAGACGTAATTAAAATATTATTGTATTGGTGTCAATTTTATTAATTTTTTCAGCTACTGATCCTTGCCCTAACGCGGGAGACGTAAGTAAAATATTATTGAATTGGTGTCAATTTTTTTTATTTCGTCAGCTACTCATACTTGCCCTAACGCGGAAGACGTAAGTAAATTATTACATTATTTGTGTCAATTTTATTTATTTCGACAGCTACTCATCCCTGCCCTAACGCGGAAGACGTAAGTAAATTATTATAGTATTGGTGTCAATTTTATTTATTTCGTCAGCTACTCATCCTTGCCCTAACACGGAAGACGTAAGTAAATTATTATAGTATTGGTGTCAATTTTATTTATTTCGTCATCTACTCATCCCTGCCCTAACGCGGAACACGTAAGTAAATTATTATAATATTTGTGTCAATTTTATTTATTTCGTCAGGTACTCATTCTCGCCTTAAAACGGAAGATGTAAGTAAAATATTACAGTATTGGTGTCAATTTTATTTATTTCGTCAGGTACTCATCCTTGCACTAACACGGAAGACGTAAATAAAATATTATTGTATTGGTGTCAATTTTATTTATTCCTTCAGCTACTCATCCTTGCCCTAACGCGGAAGACGTAAGTAAAATATTATAGTATTGGTGTCAATTTTATTTATTTCGTCACCTACTTATCCTTGCCCTAACGCGGAAGACGTAAGTAAATTATTATATTATTGGTGTCAATTTTATTTATTTCGACAGCTACTCATCCCTACCCTAACGCGGAACACGTAAGTAAATTATTATAATATTGGTGTCAATTTTATTTATTTCGTCAGGTACTCATTCTCGCCTTAAAACGGAAGATGTAAGTAAAATATTACAGTATTGGTGTCAATTTTATTTATTTCATCAGGTTCTCATCCTTGCCCTAACGCGGGAGACGTAAGTAAAATATTATTGAATTGGTGTCAATTTTTTTTATTTCGTCAGCTACTCATACTTGCCCTAACGCGTAAGACGTAAGTAAATTATTACATTATTTGTGTCAATTTTATTTATTTCGACAGCTACTCATCCCTGCATTTTCACGGAAGACGTTAGTAAATTATTATAGTATTTGTGTGAATTTTATCTATTTTGTCAGCTACGTATCCTTGCCCTAACACGGAAGACGTAAGTAAATTATTATAGTATTTGTGTCAATTTTATTTATTTTGTCAGCTACTCAACCTTGGCCTAACACGGAAGACGTAAGTAAATTATTATAGTATTGGTGTGAATTTTATCTATTTTGTCAGCTATTTATCCTTGCCCTAACACGGAAGACGTACGTAAATTATTATAGTATTTGTGTCAATTTTATTTTATTTGTCAGCTACTCAACCTTGCCCTAACACGGAAGACGTAAGTAAATTATTATAGAATTGGTGTCAATTTTATTTATTTCGTCAGCTACTCATCCTTGCCCTAACTCGGAAGACGTAAGTAAATTTTTATAGTATTGGTGTCAATTTTATTTATTTCGTCAGCTGCTTATCCTTGCCCTAACGCGGAAGACGTAAGTAAATTATTAGAGTATTGTGTCAATTTTATTTATTTCGTCAGCTACTCATCCTCGCCCTAACGCGGAAGATGTAAGTAAAATATTATAGTATTGGTGTCAATTTTATTTATTTCGTCAGGTACTCATTCTCGCCCTAACATGGAAGACGTAAGTAAAATATTATATTATTGGTGTCAATTTTATTTATTTCGTCACCTACTTATCCTTGCCCTAACGAGGAAGACGTTAGTAAATTATTATATTATTGGTGTCAATTTTATTTATTTCGACAGCTACTCATCCCTGCCCTAACGCGGAAGACGTAAGTAAATTATTATAGTATTGTTGTCAATTTTATTTAATTCGTCATCTACTTATCCTTGCCCTAACACGGAAGACGTAAGTAAATTATTATAGTAATGGTGTCAATTTTATTTATTTTGTCAGCTACTTATCCTTGCCCTAACGCGAAAGACGTAAGTAAATTATTATATTATTGGTGTGAATTTTATCTATTTTCTCATCTACTCATCCTACCCTAACACGGAAGACGTAAGTATATTATTATAGTACTGGTGTCAATATTATTTATTTTGTCAGCTACTCATCCTTGGCCTAACACGGAAGACGTAAGTAAATTATTATAGTATTGGTGTCAATTTTATTTATTTTGTCAGCTACTCATCCTTGCCCTAACACGGAAGACGTAAGTAAATTATTATAGAATTGGTATCAATTTTATTTATTTCGTCAGCTACTCATCCTTGCCCTAACGCGGAAGACGTAAGTAAATTATTATAATATTGGTGTCAATTTTATTTATTTCGTCAGCTACTCATCCTTGCCCTAACGCGGAAGACGTAAGTAAATTATTATAGTATTGTTGTCAATTTTATTTATTTCGTCATCTACTTATCCTTGCCCTAACACGGAAGACGTAAGTAAATTATTATAGTATTTGTGTCAATTTTATTTATTTTGTCAGCTACTCAAACTTGCCCTAACACGGAAGACGTAAGTAAATTATTATAGTAATGGTGTCAATTTTATTTATTTTGTCAGCTACTTATCCTTGCCCTAACGCGAAAGACGTAAGTAAATTATTATATTATTGGTGTGAATTTTATCTATTTTCTCATCTACTCATCCTACCCTAACACGGAAGACGTAAGTATATTATTATAGTACTGGTGTCAATATTATTTATTTTGTCAGCTACTCATCCTTGGCCTAACACGGAAGACGTAAGTAAATTATTATAGTATTGGTGTCAATTTTATTTATTTTGTCAGCTACTCATCCTTGCCCTAACACGGAAGACGTAAGTAAATTATTATAGAATTGGTATCAATTTTATTTATTTCGTCAGCTACTCATCCTTGCCCTAACGCGGAAGACGTAAGTAAATTATTATAGTATTGGTGTCAATTTTATTTATTTCGTCAGCTACTCATCCTTGCCCTAACTCGGAAGACGTAAGTAAATTATTAGAGTATTGAAGTCAATTTTATTTATTTCGTCAGCTACTCATCCTCGCCCTAACGCGGAAGATGTAAGTAAAATATTATAGTATTGGTGTCAATTTTATATATTTCGTCAGCTACTCATCTCTGCCCTAACGCTGAAGATGTAAGTAAAATATTATATTATTGGTGTCAATTTTTTTTATTTCGTCAGGTACTCATCCTTGCACTAACACGGAAGACGTAAGTAAAATATTATTGTATTGGTGTCAATTTTATTTAGTTTTTCAGCTACTCATCCTTGCCCTAACGCGGAAGACGTAAGTAAATTATTATAATATTGGTGTCAATTTTATTTATTTCGTCAGCTACTTATCCCTGCCCTAACGCGGAAGACGTAAGTAAATTATTATAATATTGGTGTCAATTTTATTTATTTCGTCAGGTACTCATTCTCGCCTTAAAACGGAAGATGTAAGTAAAATATTATAATATTGGTGTCAATTTTATTTATTTCGTCAGGTACTCATTCTCGCCTTAAAATGGAAGATGTAAGTAAAATATTATAGTATTGGTGTCAATTTTATTTATTTCGTCAGGTACTCATCCTTGCACTAACACGGAAGACGTAAGTAAAATATTATTGTATTGGTGTCAATATTATTTATTTTTTCAGCTACTCATCCTTGCCCTAACGCGGAAGACGTATGTAAATTATTATAGTATTGGTGTCAATTTTATTTCTTTCGTCAGCTACTCATCCTTGCCCTAACGCGGAAGACGTAAGTAAATTATTAGAGTATTGAAGTCAATTTTATTTATTTCGTCAGCTAGTCATCCTCGCCCTAACGCGGAAGACGTAAGTAAATTATTATAATATTGGTGTCAATTTTATTTATTTCGTCAGGTACTCATCCTTGCACTAACACGTAAGACGTAATTAAAATATTATTGTATTGGTGTCAAGTTTATTAATTTTTTCAGCTACTGATCCTTGCCCTAACGCGGGAGACGTAAGTAAAATATTATTGAATTGGTGTCAATTTTTTTTATTTCGTCAGCTACTCATCCTTGCCCTAACGCGGAAGACGTAAGTAAATTATCATAGTATTGCTGTCAATTTTATTTATTTCGTCACCTACTTATCCTTGCCCTAACGCGGAAGACGTAAGTAAATTATTACATTATTGGTGTCAATTTTATTTATTTCGACAGCTACTCATCCCTGCCCTAACGCGGAAGACGTAAGTAAATTATTATAGTATTGGTGTCAATTTTATTTATTTCGTCAGCTACTCATTCTTGCATTATCACGGAAGACGTAAGTAAATTATTATAGTATTTGTGTGAATTTTATCTATTTTGTCAGCTACGTATCCTTGCCCTAACACGAAAGATGTAAGTAAATTATTATAGTATTGGTGTCAATTTTATTTATTTCGTCAGGTACTCATCCTTGCCCTAACTTGGAAGACGTATGTAAATTATTATAGTATTGGTGTCAATTTTATTTATTTCGTCAGCTACTCATCCTTGCCCTAACGCGGAAGACGTAAGTAAATTATCATAGTATTGGTGTCAATTTTATTTATTTCGTCACCTACTTATCCTTGCCCTAACGCGGAAGACGTAAGTAAATTATTACATTATTGGTGTCAATTTTATTTATTTCGACAGCTACTCATCCCTGCCCTAACGCGGAAGACGTAAGTAAATTATTATAGTATTGTTGTCAATTTTATTTATTTCGTCATCTACTCATCCCTGCCCTAACACGGAAGACGTAAGTAAATTATTATAGTAATGTTGTCAATTTTATTTATTTTGTCAGCTACTTATCCTTGCCCTAACGCGAAAGACGTAAGTAAATTATTATATTATTGGTGTGAATTTTATCTATTTTCTCATCTACTCATCCTACCCTAACACGGAAGACGTAAGTATATTATTATAGTACTGGTGTCAATATTATTTATTTTGTCAGCTACTCATCCTTGGCCTAACACGGAAGACGTAAGTAAATTATTATAGTATTGGTGTCAATTTTATTTATTTTGTCAGCTACTCATCCTTGCCCTAACACGGAAGACGTAAGTAAATTATTATAGAATTGGTATTAATTTTATTTATTTCGTCAGCTACTCATCCTTGCCCTAACGCGGAAGACGTAAGTAAATTATTATAGTATTGGTGTCAATTTTATTTATTTCGTCAGCTACTCATCCTTGCCCTAACGCGGAAGACGTAAGTAAATTATTAGAGTATTGAAGTCAATTTTATTTATTTCGTCAGCTACTCATCCTCGCCCTAACGCGGAAGATGTAAGTAAAATATTATAGTATTGGTGTCAATTTTATATATTTCGTCAGCTACTCATCTCTGCCCTAACGCTGAAGATGTAAGTAAAATATTATTGTATTGGTGTCAATTTTATTTATTTTTTCAGCTACTCATCCTTGCCCTAACGCGGAAGACGTATGTAAATTATTATAGTATTGGTGTCAATTTTATTTCTTTCGTCAGCTACTCATCCTTGCCCTAACGCGGAAGACGTAAGTAAATTATTAGTGTATTGAAGTCAATTTTATTTATTTCGTCAGCTAGTCATCCTCGCCCTAACGCGGAAGACGTAAGTAAATTATTATAATATTGGTGTCAATTTTATTTATTTCGTCAGGTACTCATCTTTGCACTAACACGTAAGACGTAATTAAAATATTATTGTATTGGTGTCAAGTTTATTAATTTTTTCAGCTACTGATCCTTGCCCTAACGCGGGAGACGTAAGTAAAATATTATTGAATTGGTGTCAATTTTTTTTATTTCGTCAGCTACTCATCCTTGCCCTAACGCGGAAGACGTAAGTAAAATATTTTTGTATTGGTGTCAATTTTATTTATTTCTTCAGCTACTCATCCTTGCCCTAACTTGGAAGACGTATTTAAATTATTATAGTATTGGTGTCAATATTATTTATTTCGTCAGCTACTCATCCTTGCCCTAACGCGGAAGACGTAAGTAAATTATCATAGTATTGGTGTCAATTTTATTTATTTCGTCACCTACTTATCCTTGCCCTAACGCGGAAGACGTAAGTAAATTATTACATTATTGGTGTCAATTTTATTTATTTCGACAGCTACTCATCCCTGCCCTAACGCGGAAGACGTAAGTAAATTATTATAGTATTGGTGTCAATTTTATTTATTTCGTCAGCTACTCATCCTTGCATTATCACGGAAGACGTAAGTAAATTATTATAGTATTTGTGTGAATTTTATCTATTTTGTCAGCTACGTATCCTTGCCCTAACACGAAAGATGTAAGTAAATTATTATAGTATTGGTGTGAATTTTACCTATTTTTTTCAGATACTCATACTTGCCCTAACACGAAAGACGTAAGTAAATTATTATAGAATTGGTGTCAATTTTATCTATTTTGTCATCTACTCATCCTTGCCCTAACACGGAAAACGTAAAAAAAAAAATTATTATAGTATTGGTGTCAATTTTATTTATTTCGTCAGCTACTCATCCTTGCCCTAACGCGGAAGACGTAAGTAAATTATTATAATATTGGTGTCAATTTTATTTATTTAGGCAGGTACTCATTCTCGCCCTAACACGGAAGATGTAAGTAAAATATTATATTATTGGTGTCAATTTTTTTTATTTCGTCAGGTACTCATACTTGCACTAACACGGAAGACGTAAGTAAAATATTATTGTATTGGTGTCAATTTTATTTATTTTTTCAGCTACTCATCCTTGCCCTAACGCGGAAGACGTAAGTAAATTATTATAATATTGGTGTCAATTTTATTTATTTCGTCAGGTACTCATTCTCGCCTTAAAACGGAAGACGTAAGTAAATTATTATAGTATTGGTGGCAATTTTATTTATTTCGTCACCTACTTATAATTGCCCTAACGCGGAAGACGTAAGTAAATTATTATATTATTGGTGTCAATTTTATTTATTTCGACAGCTACTCATCCCTGCCCTAACGCGGAAGACGTAAGTAAATTATTATAGAATTGGTATCAATTTTATTTATTTCGTCAGCTACTCATCCTTGCCCTAACGCGGAAGACGTAAGTAAATTATTATAGTATTGGTGTCAATTTTATTTATTTCGTCAGCTACTCATCCTTGCCCTAACTCGGAAGACGTAAGTAAATTATTAGAGTATTGAAGTCAATTTTATTTATTTCGTCAGCTACTCATCCTCGCCCTAACGCGGAAGATGTAAGTAAAATATTATAGTATTGGTGTCAATTTTATATATTTCGTCAGCTACTCATCTCTGCTCTAACGCTGAAGATGTAAGTAAAATATTATATTATTGGTGTCAATTTTTTTTATTTCGTCAGGTACTCATCCTTGCACTAACACGGAAGACGTAAGTAAAATATTATAGTATTGGTGTCAATTTTATATATTTCGTCAGCTACTCATCTCTGCCCTAACGCTGAAGACGTAAGTAAATTATTATAATATTGGTGTCAATTTTATTTATTTCGTCAGCTACTTATCCCTGCCCTAACGCGGAAGACGTAAGTAAATTATTATAATATTGGTGTCAATTTTATTTATTTAGGCAGGTACTCATTCTCGCCCTAACACGGAAGATGTAAGTAAAATATTATATTATTGGTGTCAATTTTTTTTATTTCGTCAGGTACTCATACTTGCACTAACACGGAAGACGTAAGTAAAATATTATTGTATTGGTGTCAATTTTATTTATTTTTTCAGCTACTCATCCTTGCCCTAACGCGGAAGACGTAAGTAAATTATTATAATATTGGTGTCAATTTTATTTATTTCGTCAGGTACTCATTCTCGCCTTAAAACGGAAGACGTAAGTAAATTATTATAGTATTGGTGGCAATTTTATTTATTTCGTCACCTACTTATAATTGCCCTAACGCGGAAGACGTAAGTAAATTATTATATTATTGGTGTCAATTTTATTTATTTCGACAGCTACTCATCCCTGCCCTAACGCGGAAGACGTAAGTAAATTATTATAGAATTGGTATCAATTTTATTTATTTCGTCAGCTACTCATCCTTGCCCTAACGCGGAAGACGTAAGTAAATTATTATAGTATTGGTGTCAATTTTATTTATTTCGTCAGCTACTCATCCTTGCCCTAACTCGGAAGACGTAAGTAAATTATTAGAGTATTGAAGTCAATTTTATTTATTTCGTCAGCTACTCATCCTCGCCCTAACGCGGAAGATGTAAGTAAAATATTATAGTATTGGTGTCAATTTTATATATTTCGTCAGCTACTCATCTCTGCCCTAACGCTGAAGATGTAAGTAAAATATTATATTATTGGTGTCAATTTTTTTTATTTCGTCAGGTACTCATCCTTGCACTAACACGGAAGACGTAAGTAAAATATTATTGTATTGGTGTCAATTTTATTTAGTTTTTCAGCTACTCATCCTTGCCCTAACGCGGAAGACGTAAGTAAATTATTATAATATTGGTGTCAATTTTATTTATTTCGTCAGCTACTTATCCCTGCCCTAACGCGGAAGACGTAAGTAAATTATTATAATATTGGTGTCAATTTTATTTATTTCGTCAGGTACTCATTCTCGCCTTAAAACGGAAGATGTAAGTAAAATATTATAATATTGGTGTCAATTTTATTTATTTCGTCAGGTACTCATTCTCGCCTTAAAATGGAAGATGTAAGTAAAATATTATAGTATTGGTGTCAATTTTATTTATTTCGTCAGGTACTCATCCTTGCACTAACACGGAAGACGTAAGTAAAATATTATTGTATTGGTGTCAATATTATTTATTTTTTCAGCTACTCATCCTTGCCCTAACGCGGAAGACGTATGTAAATTATTATAGTATTGGTGTCAATTTTATTTCTTTCGTCAGCTACTCATCCTTGCCCTAACGCGGAAGACGTAAGTAAATTATTAGAGTATTGAAGTCAATTTTATTTATTTCGTCAGCTAGTCATCCTCGCCCTAACGCGGAAGACGTAAGTAAATTATTATAATATTGGTGTCAATTTTATTTATTTCGTCAGGTACTCATCCTTGCACTAACACGTAAGACGTAATTAAAATATTATTGTATTGGTGTCAAGTTTATTAATTTTTTCAGCTACTGATCCTTGCCCTAACGCGGGAGACGTAAGTAAAATATTATTGAATTGGTGTCAATTTTTTTTATTTCGTCAGCTACTCATCCTTGCCCTAACGCGGAAGACGTAAGTAAATTATCATAGTATTGCTGTCAATTTTATTTATTTCGTCACCTACTTATCCTTGCCCTAACGCGGAAGACGTAAGTAAATTATTACATTATTGGTGTCAATTTTATTTATTTCGACAGCTACTCATCCCTGCCCTAACGCGGAAGACGTAAGTAAATTATTATAGTATTGGTGTCAATTTTATTTATTTCTTCAGCTACTCATTCTTGCATTATCACGGAAGACGTAAGTAAATTATTATAGTATTTGTGTGAATTTTATCTATTTTGTCAGCTACGTATCCTTGCCCTAACACGAAAGATGTAAGTAAATTATTATAGTATTGGTGTCAATTTTATTTATTTCGTCAGGTACTCATCCTTGCCCTAACTTGGAAGACGTATGTAAATTATTATAGTATTGGTGTCAATTTTATTTATTTCGTCAGCTACTCATCCTTGCCCTAACGCGGAAGACGTAAGTAAATTATCATAGTATTGGTGTCAATTTTATTTATTTCGTCACCTACTTATCCTTGCCCTAACGCGGAAGACGTAAGTAAATTATTACATTATTGGTGTCAATTTTATTTATTTCGACAGCTACTCATCCCTGCCCTAACGCGGAAGACGTAAGTAAATTATTATAGTATTGTTGTCAATTTTATTTATTTCGTCATCTACTCATCCCTGCCCTAACACGGAAGACGTAAGTAAATTATTATAGTAATGTTGTCAATTTTATTTATTTTGTCAGCTACTTATCCTTGCCCTAACGCGAAAGACGTAAGTAAATTATTATATTATTGGTGTGAATTTTATCTATTTTCTCATCTACTCATCCTACCCTAACACGGAAGACGTAAGTATATTATTATAGTACTGGTGTCAATATTATTTATTTTGTCAGCTACTCATCCTTGGCCTAACACGGAAGACGTAAGTAAATTATTATAGTATTGGTGTCAATTTTATTTATTTTGTCAGCTACTCATCCTTGCCCTAACACGGAAGACGTAAGTAAATTATTATAGAATTGGTATTAATTTTATTTATTTCGTCAGCTACTCATCCTTGCCCTAACGCGGAAGACGTAAGTAAATTATTATAGTATTGGTGTCAATTTTATTTATTTCGTCAGCTACTCATCCTTGCCCTAACGCGGAAGACGTAAGTAAATTATTAGAGTATTGAAGTCAATTTTATTTATTTCGTCAGCTACTCATCCTCGCCCTAACGCGGAAGATGTAAGTAAAATATTATAGTATTGGTGTCAATTTTATATATTTCGTCAGCTACTCATCTCTGCCCTAACGCTGAAGATGTAAGTAAAATATTATTGTATTGGTGTCAATTTTATTTATTTTTTCAACTACTCATCCTTGCCCTAACGCGGAAGACGTATGTAAATTATTATAGTATTGGTGTCAATTTTATTTCTTTCGTCAGCTACTCATCCTTGCCCTAACGCGGAAGACGTAAGTAAATTATTAGTGTATTGAAGTCAATTTTATTTATTTCGTCAGCTAGTCATCCTCGCCCTAACGCGGAAGACGTAAGTAAATTATTATAATATTGGTATCAATTTTATTTATTTCGTCAGGTACTCATCTTTGCACTAACACGTAAGACGTAATTAAAATATTATTGTATTGGTGTCAAGTTTATTAATTTTTTCAGCTACTGATCCTTGCCCTAACGCGGGAGACGTAAGTAAAATATTATTGAATTGGTGTCAATTTTTTTTATTTCGTCAGCTACTCATCCTTGCCCTAACGCGGAAGACGTAAGTAAAATATTTTTGTATTGGTGTCAATTTTATTTATTTCTTCAGCTACTCATCCTTGCCCTAACTTGGAAGACGTATTTAAATTATTATAGTATTGGTGTCAATATTATTTATTTCGTCAGCTACTCATCCTTGCCCTAACGCGGAAGACGTAAGTAAATTATCATAGTATTGGTGTCAATTTTATTTATTTCGTCACCTACTTATCCTTGCCCTAACGCGGAAGACGTAAGTAAATTATTACATTATTGGTGTCAATTTTATTTATTTCGACAGCTACTCATCCCTGCCCTAACGCGGAAGACGTAAGTAAATTATTATAGTATTGGTGTCAATTTTATTTATTTCGTCAGCTACTCATCCTTGCATTATCACGGAAGACGTAAGTAAATTATTATAGTATTTGTGTGAATTTTATCTATTTTGTCAGCTACGTATCCTTGCCCTAACACGAAAGATGTAAGTAAATTATTATAGTATTGGTGTGAATTTTACCTATTTTTTTCAGATACTCATACTTGCCCTAACACGAAAGACGTAAGTAAATTATTATAGAATTGGTGTCAATTTTATCTATTTTGTCATCTACTCATCCTTGCCCTAACACGGAAAACGTAAAAAAAAAATTATTATAGTATTGGTGTCAATTTTATTTATTTCGTCAGCTACTCATCCTTGCCCTAACGCGGAAGACGTAAGTAAATTATTAGAGTATTGGTGTCAATTTTATTTATTTCGTCAGCTACTCATCTCTGCCCTAACGCGGAAGACGTAAGTAAATTATTATAATATTGGTGTCAATTTTATTTATTTAGGCAGGTACTCATTCTCGCCCTAACACGGAAGATGTAAGTAAAATATTATATTATTGGTGTCAATTTTTTTTATTTCGTCAGGTACTCATACTTGCACTAACACGGAAGACGTAAGTAAAATATTATTGTATTGGTGTCAATTTTATTTATTTTTTCAGCTACTCATCCTTGCCCTAACGCGGAAGACGTAAGTAAATTATTATAATATTGGTGTCAATTTTATTTATTTCGTCAGGTACTCATTCTCGCCTTAAAACGGAAGACGTAAGTAAATTATTATAGTATTGGTGGCAATTTTATTTATTTCGTCACCTACTTATCCTTGCCCTAACGCGGAAGACGTAAGTAAATTATTATATTATTGGTGTCAATTTTATTTATTTCGACAGCTACTCATCCCTGCCCTAACGCGGAAGACGTAAGTAAATTATTATAGTATTGTTGTCAATTTTATTTATTTCGTCATCTACTTATCCTTGCCCTAACACGGAAGACGTAAGTAAATTATTATAGTATTGGTGTCAATTTTATTTATTTCGTCACCTACTTACCCTTGCCCTAAGGCGGAAGACGTAAGTAAATTATTACATTATTGGTGTAAATTTTATTTATTTCGACAGCTACTCATCCCTGCCCTAACGCGGAACACGTAAGTAAATTATTATAGTATTGGTGTCAATTTTATTTATTTCGTCAGCTACTCATCCTTGCATTTTCACGGAAGACGTAAGTAAATTATTATAGTATTTGTGTGAATTTTATCTATTTTGTCAGCTACGTTTCCTTGCCCTAACACGAAAGATGTAAGTAAATTATTATAGTATTGGTGGGAATTTTACCTATTTTTTTCAAATACTCATACTTGCCCTAACACGAAAGACGTAAGTAAATTATTATAGAATTGGTGTCAATTTTATCTATTTCGTCAGCTACTCATCCTTGCCCTAACGCGGAAGACGTAAGTAAATTATTAGAGTATTGGTGTCAATTTTATTTATTTCGTCAGCTACTCATCCTCGCCCTAACACGGAAGATGTAAGTAAAATATTATAGTATTGGTGTCAATTTTATTTATTTCGTCAGCTACTCATCTCTGCCCTAACGCGGAAGACGTAAGTAAATTATTATAGTATTGGTGTCAATTTTATTTATTTCGTCAGGTATTCATTATCGACCTAACACGGAAGGTGTAAGTAAAATATTATATTATTGGTGTCAATTTTTTTTATTTCGTCAGGTACTCATCCTTGCACTAACACGGAAGACGTAAGTAAAATATTATTGTATTGGTGTCAATTTTATTTATTTTTTCAGCTACTCATCCTTGCCCTAACGCGGAAGACGTAAGTAAATTATTATAATATTGGTGTCAATTTTATTTATTTCGTCAGCTACTCATCCCTGCCCTAACGCGGAACACGTAAGTAAATTATTATAATATTTGTGTCAATTTTATTTATTTCGTCAGGTACTCATTCTCGCCTTAAAACGGAAGATGTAAGTAAAATATTACAGTATTGGTGTCAATTTTATTTATTTCGTCAGGTACTCATCCTTGCACTAACACGGAAGACGTAAATAAAATATTATTGTATTGGTGTCAATTTTATTAATTTTTTCAGCTACTCATACTTGCCCTAACGCTGGAGACGTAAGTAAAATATTATTGTATTGGTGTCAATTTTATTTATTTCTTCAGCTACTCATCCTTGCCCTAACGCGGAAGACGTAAGTAAAATATTATAGTATTGGTGTCAATTTTATTTATTTCGTCACCTACTTATCCTTGCCCTAACGCGGAAGACGTAAGTAAATTATTATATTATTGGTGTCAATTTTATTTATTTCGACAGCTACTCATCCCTGCCCTAACGCGGAACACGTAAGTAAATTATTATAATATTGGTGTCAATTTTATTTATTTCGTCAGGTACTCATTCTCGCCTTAAAACGGAAGATGTAAGTAAAATATTACAGTATTGGTGTCAATTTTATTTATTTTGTCAGCTACTCAACCTTGCCCTAACACGGAAGACGTAAGTAAATTATTATAATATTGGTGTCAATTTTTTTTATTTCGTCAGCTACTCATCCTTGCCCTAACGCGGAAGACGTAATTAAAATATTATTGTATTGGTGTCAATTTTATTAATTTTTTCAGCTACTGATCCTTGCCCTAACGCGGGAGACGTAAGTAAAATATTATTGAATTGGTGTCAATTTTTTTTATTTCGTCAGCTACTCATACTTGCCCTAACAAGGAAGACGTAAGTAAATTATTACATTATTTGTGTCAATTTTATTTATTTCGACAGCTACTCATCCCTGCCCTAACGCGGAAGACGTAAGTAAATTATTATAGTATTGGTGTCAATTTTATTTATTTCGTCAGCTACTCATCCTTGCATTTTCACGGAAGACGTTAGTAAATTATTATAGTATTTGTGTGAATTTTATCTATTTTGTCAGCTACGTATCCTTGCCCTACCACGGAAGACGTAAGTAAATTATTATAGTATTTGTGTCAATTTTATTTATTTTGTCAGCTACTCAACCTTGGCCTAACACGGAAGACGTACGTAAATTATTATAGTATTTGTGTCAATTTATTTTATTTGTCAGCTACTCAACCTTGCCCTAACACGGAAGACGTAAGTAAATTATTATAGAATTGGTGTCAATTTTATTTATTTCGTCAGCTACTCATCCTTGCCCTAACTCGGAAGACGTAAGTAAATTATTATATTATTGGTGTCAATTTTATTTATTTCGTCAGCTGCTTATCCTTGCCCTAACGCGGAAGACGTAAGTAAATTATTAGAGTATTGTGTCAATTTTATTTATTTCGTCAGCTACTCATCCTCGCCCTAACGCGGAAGATGTAAGTAAAATATTATAGTATTGGTGTCAATTTTATTTATTTCGTCAGGTACACATTCTCGCCCTAACATGGAAGACGTAAGTAAAATAGTATAGTATTGGTGTCAATTTTATTTATTTCGTCACCTACTTATCCTTGCCCTAACGAGGAAGACGTTAGTAAATTATTATATTATTGGTGTCAATTTTATTTATTTCGACAGCTACTCATCCCTGCCCTAACGCGGAAGACGTAAGTAAATTATTATAGTATTGTTGTCAATTTTATTTAATTCGTCATCTACTTATCCTTGCCCTAACACGGAAGACGTAAGTAAATTATTATAGTATTTGTGTCAATTTTATTTATTTTGTCAGCTACTCAACCTTGCCCTAACACGGAAGACGTAAGTAAATTATTATAGTATTGTTGTCAATTTTATTTATTTCGTCATCTACTTATCCTTGCCCTAACACGGAAGACGTAAGTAAATTATTATAGTAATGGTGTCAATTTTATTTATTTTGTCAGCTACTTATCCTTGCCCTAACGCGAAAGACGTAAGTAAATTATTATATTATTGGTGTGAATTTTATCTATTTTCTCATCTACTCATCCTACCCTAACACGGAAGACGTAAGTATATTATTATAGTACTGGTGTCAATATTATTTATTTTGTCAGCTACTCATACTTGGCCTAACACGGAAGACGTAAGTAAATTATTATAGTATTGGTGTCAATTTTATTTATTTTGTCAGCTACTCATCCTTGCCCTAACACGGAAGACGTAAGTAAATTATTATAGAATTGGTATCAATTTTATTTATTTCGTCAGCTACTCATCCTTGCCCTAACGCGGAAGACGTAAGTAAATTATTATAGTATTGGTGTCAATTTTATTTATTTCGTCAGCTACTCATCCTTGCCCTAACGCGGAAGACGTAAGTAAATTATTAGAGTATTGAAGTAAATTTTATTTATTTCGTCAGCTACTCATCCTCGCCCTAACGCGGAAGATGTAAGTAAAATATTATAGTATTGGTGTCAATTTTATATATTTCGTCAGCTACTCATCTCTGCCCTAACGCTGAAGATGTAAGTAAAATATTATATTATTTGTGTCAATTTTTTTTATTTCGTCAGGTACTCATCCTTGCACTAACACGGAAGACGTAAGTAAAATATTATTGTATTGGTGTCAATTTTATTTATTTTTTCAGCTACTCATCCTTGCCCTACCGCGGAAGACGTATGTAAATTATTATAGTATTGGTGTCAATTTTATTTCTTTCGTCAGCTACTCATCCTTGCCCTAACGCGGAAGACGTAAGTAAATTATTAGAGTATTGAAGTCAATTTTATTTATTTCGTCAGCTACCTATCCTTGCCCTAACACGGAAGACGTAAGTAAATTATTATAATATTGGTGTCAATTTTATTTATTTCGTCAGGTACTCATTCTCGCCCTAACACGGAAGATGTAAGTAAAATATTATATTATTGGTGTCATTTTTTTTTATTTCGTCAGGTACTCATCCTTGCACTAACACGGAAGACGTAAGTAAAATATTATTGTATTGGTGTCAATTTTATTTAGTTTTTCAGCTACTCATCCTTGCCCTAACGCGGAAGACGTAAGTAAATTATTATAATATTGGTGTCAATTTTATTTATTTCGTCAGCTACTTATCCCTGCCCTAACGCGGAAGACGTAAGTAAATTATTATAATATTGGTGTCAATTTTATTTATTTCGTCAGGTACTCATTCTCGCCTTAAAACAGAAGATGTAAGTAAAATATTATTGTATTGGTGTCAATTTTATTTATTTTTTCAGCTACTCATCCTTGCCCTAACGCGGAAGACGTATGTAAATTATTATAGTATTGGTGTCAATTTTATTTCTTTCGTCAGCTACTCATCCTTGCCCTAACGCGGAAGACGTAAGTAAATTATTAGAGTATTGAAGTCAATTTTATTTATTTCGTCAGCTAGTCATCCTCGCCCTAACGCGGAAGACGTAAGTAAATTATTATAATATTGGTGTCAATTTTATTTATTTCGTCAGGTACTCATCTTTGCACTAACACGTAAGACGTAATTAAAATATTATTGTATTGGTGTCAAGTTTATTAATTTTTTCAGCTACTGATCTTTGGCCTAACGCGGGAGACGTAAGTAAAATATTATTGAATTGGTGTCAATTTTTTTTATTTCGTCAGCTACTCATCCTTGCCCTAACGCGGAAGACGTAAGTAAAATATTTTTGTATTGGTGTCAATTTTATTTATTTCTTCAGCTACTCATCCTTGCCCTAACTTGGAAGACGTATTTAAATTATTATAGTATTGGTGTCAATATTATTTATTTCGTCAGCTACTCATCCTTGCCCTAACGCGGAAGACGTAAGTAAATTATCATAGTATTGGTGTCAATTTTATTTATTTCGTCACCTACTTATCCTTGCCCTAACGCGGAAGACGTAAGTAAATTATTACATTATTGGTGTCAATTTTATTTATTTCGACAGCTACTCATCCCTGCCCTAACGCGGAAGACGTAAGTAAATTATTATAGTATTGGTGTCAATTTTATTTATTTCGTCAGCTACTCATCCTTGCATTATCACGGAAGACGTAAGTAAATTATTATAGTATTTGTGTGAATTTTATCTATTTTGTCAGCTACGTATCCTTGCCCTAACACGAAAGATGTAAGTAAATTATTATAGTATTGGTGTGAATTTTACCTATTTTTTTCAGATACTCATACTTGCCCTAACACGAAAGACGTAAGTAAATTATTATAGAATTGGTGTCAACTTTATCTATTTTGTCATCTACTCATCCTTGCCCTAACACGGAAAACGTAAGAAAATTATTATAGTATTGGTGTCAATTTTATTTATTTGGTCAGCTACTCATCCTTGCCCTAACGCGGAAGACGTAAGTAAATTATTAGAGTATTGGTGTCAATTTTATTTATTTCGTCAGCTACTCATCTCTGCCCTAACGCGGAAGACGTAAGTAAATTATTATAATATTGGTGTCAATTTTATTTATTTAGGCAGGTACTCATTCTCGCCCTAACACGGAAGATGTAAGTAAAATATTATATTATTGGTGTCAATTTTTTTTATTTCGTCAGGTACTCATCCTTGCACTAACACGGAAGACGTAAGTAAAATATTATTGTATTGGTGTCAATTTTATTTATTTTTTCAGCTACTCATCCTTGCCCTAACGCGGAAGACGTAAGTAAATTATTATAATATTGGTGTCAATTTTATTTATTTCGTCAGGTACTCATTCTCGCCTTAAAACGGAAGACGTAAGTAAAATATTATAGTATTGGTGTCAATTTTATTTATTTCGACAGCTACTCATCCCTGCCCTAACGCGGAAGACGTAAGTAAATTATTACATTATTGGTGTAAATTTTATTTATTTCGACAGCTACTCATCCCTGCCCTAACGCGGAACACGTAAGTAAATTATTATAGTATTGGTGTCAATTTTATTTATTTCGTCAGCTACTCATCCTTGCATTTTCACGGAAGACGTAAGTAAATTATTATAGTATTTGTGTAAATTTTATCTATTTTGTCAGCTACGTATCCTTGCCCTAACACGAAAGATGTAAGTAAATTATTATAGTATTGGTGTGAATTTTACCTATTTTTTTCAAATACTCATACTTGCCCTAACACGAAAGACGTAAGTAAATTATTATAGAATTGGTGTCAATTTTATCTATTTTGTCATCTACTCATCCTTGCCCTAACACGGAAAACGTAAGAAAATTATTATAGTATTGGTGTCAATTTTATTTATTTCGTCAGCTACTCATCCTTGCCCTAACGCGGAAGACGTAAGTAAATTATTAGAGTATTGGTGTCAATTTTATTTATTTCGTCAGCTACTCATCTCTGCCCTAACGCGGAAGACGTAAGTAAATTATTATAATATTGGTGTCAATTTTATTTATTTCGTCAGGTATTCATTATCGACCTAACACGGAAGGTGTAAGTAAAATATTATATTATTGGTGTCAATTTTTTTTATTTCGTCAGGTACTCATCCTTGCACTAACACGGAAGACGTAAGTAAAATATTATTGTATTGGTGTCAATTTTATTTATTTTTTCAGCTACTCATCCTTGCCCTAACGCGGAAGACGTAAGTAAATTATTATAATATTGGTGTCAATTTTATTTATTTCTTCAGCTACTCATCCCTGCCCTAACGCGGAACACGTAAGTAAATTATTATAATATTTGTGTCAATTTTATTTATTTCGTCAGGTACTCATTCTCGCCTTAAAACGGAAGATGTAAGTAAAATATTACAGTATTGGTGTCAATTTTATTTATTTCGTCAGGTACTCATCCTTGCACTAACACGGAAGACGTAAATAAAATATTATTGTATTGGTGTCAATTTTATTAATTTTTTCAGCTACTCATACTTGCCCTAACGCTGGAGACGTAAGTAAAATATTATTGTATTGGTGTCAATTTTATTTATTTCTTCAGCTACTCATCCTTGCCCTAACGCGGAAGACGTAAGTAAAATATTATAGTATTGGTGTCAATTTTATTTATTTCGTCACCTACTTATACTTGCCCTAACGCGGAAGACGTAAGTAAATTATTATATTATTGGTGTCAATTTTATTTATTTCGACAGCTACTCATCCCTGCCCTAACGCGGAACACGTAAGTAAATTATTATAATATTGGTGTCAATTTTATTTATTTCGTCAGGTACTCATTCTCGCCTTAAAACGGAAGATGTAAGTAAAATATTACAGTATTGGTGTCAAATTTATTTATTTTGTCAGCTACTCAACCTTGCCCTAACACGGAAGACGTAAGTAAATTATTATAGTATTGGTGTCAATTTTTTTTATTTCGTCAGCTACTCATCCTTGCCCTAACGCGGAAGACGTAATTAAAATATTATTGTATTGGTGTCAATTTTATTAATTTTTTCAGCTACTGATCCTTGCCCTACCGCGGGAGACGTAAGTAAAATATTATTGAATTGGTGTCAATTTTTTTTATTTCGTCAGCTACTCATACTTGCCCTAACGCGGAAGACGTAAGTAAATTATTACATTATTTGTGTCAATTTTATTTATTTCGACAGCTACTCATCCCTGCCCTAACGCGGAAGACGTAAGTAAATTATTATAGTATTGGTGTCAATTTTATTTATTTCGTCAGCTACTCATCCTTGCATTTTCACGGAAGACGTTAGTAAATTATTATAGTATTTGTGTGAATTTTATCTATTTTGTCAGCTACGTATCCTTGCCCTAACACGGAAGACGTAAGTAAATTATTATAGTATTTGTGTCAATTTTATTTATTTTGTCAGCTACTCAACCTTGGCCTAACACGGAAGACGTAAGTAAATTATTATACTATTGGTGTGAATTTTATCTATTTTGTCAGCTATTTATCCTTGCCCTAACACGGAAGACGTACGTAAATTATTATAGTATTTGTGTCAATTTTATTTTATTTCTCAGCTACTCAACCTTGCCCTAACACGGAAGACGTAAGTAAATTATTATAGAATTGGTGTCAATTTTATTTATTTCGTCAGCTACTCATCCTTGCCCTAACTCGGAAGACGTAAGTAAATTATTATAGTATTGGTGTCAATTTTATTTATTTCGTCAGCTGCTTATCCTTGCCCTAACGCGGAAGACGTAAATAAATTATTAGTGTATTGTGTCAATTTTATTTATTTCGTCAGCTACTCATCCTCGCCCTAACGCGGAAGATGTAAGTAAAATATTATAGTATTGGTGTCAATTTTATTTATTTCGTCAGGTACACATTCTCGCCCTAACATGGAAGACGTAAGTAAAATATTATAGTATTGGTGTCAATTTTATTTATTTCGTCACCTACTTATCCTTGCCCTAACGAGGAAGACGTTAGTAAATTATTATATTATTGGTGTCAATTTTATTTATTTCGACAGCTACTCATCCCTGCCCTAACGCGGAAGACGTAAGTAAATTATTATAGTATTGGTGTCAATTTTATTTATTTCGTCAGCTACTCATCCTTGCCCTAACGCGGAAGACGTAAGTAAATTATTATAGTATTGTTGTCAATTTTATTTATTTCGTCATCTACTTATCCTTGCCCTAACACGGAAGACGTAAGTAAATTATTATAGTATTTGTGTCAATTTTATTTATTTTGTGAGCTACTCAACCTTGCCCTAACACGGAAGACGTAAGTAAATTATTATAGTAATGGTGTCAATTTTATTTATTTTGTCAGCTACTTATCCTTGCCCTAACGCGAAAGACGTAAGTAAATTATTATATTATTGGTGTGAATTTTATCTATTTTCTCATCTACTCATCCTACCCTAACACGGAAGACGTAAGTATATTATTATAGTACTGGTGTCAATATTATTTATTTTGTCAGCTACTCATCCTTGGCCTAACACGGAAGACGTAAGTAAATTATTATAGTATTTGTGTCAATTTTGTTTATTTTGTCAGCTACTCATCCTTGCCCTAACACGTAAGACGTAATTAAATTATTATAGAATTGGTATCAATTTTATTTATTTCGTCAGCTACTCATCCTTGCCCTAACGCGGAAGACTTAAGTAAATTATTATAGTATTGGTGTCAATTTTATTTATTTCGTCAGCTACTCATCCTTGCCCTAACGCGGAAGACGTAAGTAAATTATTAGAGTATTGAAGTCAATTTTATTTATTTTGTCAGCTACTCATCCTCGCCCTAACGCGGAAGATGTAAGTAAAATATTATAGTATTGGTGTCAATTTTATATATTTCGTCAGCTACTCATCTCTGCCCTAACGCTGAAGATGTAAGTAAAATATTATATTATTGGTGTCAATTTTTTTTATTTCTTCAGGTACTCATCCTTGCACTAACACGGAAGACGTAAGTAAAATATTATTGTATTGGTGTCAATTTTATTTATTTTTTCAGCTACTCATCCTTGCCCTACCGCGGAAGACGTATGTAAATTATTATAGTATTGGTGTCAATTTTATTTCTTTCGTCAGCTACTCATCCTTGCCCTAACGCGGAAGACGTAAGTAAATTATTAGAGTATTGAAGTCAATTTTATTTATTTCGTCAGCTACCTATCCTTGCCCTAACACGGAAGACGTATGTAAATTATTATAATATTGGTGTCAATTTTATTTATTTCGTCAGGTACTCATTCTCGCCCTAACACGGAAGATGTAAGTAAAATATTATATTATTGGTGTCATTTTTTTTTATTTCGTCAGGTACTCATCCTTGCACTAACACGGAAGACGTAAGTAAAATATTATTGTATTGGTGTCAATT
Source organism: Meta bourneti (assembly GCA_933210815.1). Classification (NCBI taxonomy): domain Eukaryota; kingdom Metazoa; phylum Arthropoda; class Arachnida; order Araneae; family Tetragnathidae; genus Meta; species Meta bourneti. Next base: position 90,657,871 of record OW119929.1, read on the forward strand.
TTATTTAGTTTTTCAGCTACTCATCCTTGCCCTAACGCGGAAGACGTAAGTAAATTATTATAATATTGGTGTCAATTTTATTTATTTCGTCAGCTACTTATCCCTGCCCTAACGCGGAAGACGTAAGTAAATTATTATAATATTGGTGTCAATTTTATTTATTTCGTCAGGTACTCATTCTCGCCTTAAAACGGAAGATGTAAGTAAAATATTATAATATTGGTGTCAATTTTATTTATTTCGTCAGGTACTCATTCTCGCCTTAAAATGGAAGATGTAAGTAAAATATTATAGTATTGGTGTCAATTTTATTTATTTCGTCAGGTACTCATCCTTGCACTAACACGGAAGACGTAAGTAAAATATTATTGTATTGGTGTCAATATTATTTATTTTTTCAGCTACTCATCCTTGCCCTAACGCGGAAGACGTATGTAAATTATTATAGTATTGGTGTCAATTTTATTTCTTTCGTCAGCTACTCATCCTTGCCCTAACGCGGAAGACGTAAGTAAATTATTAGAGTATTGAAGTCAATTTTATTTATTTCGTCAGCTAGTCATCCTCGCCCTAACGCGGAAGACGTAAGTAAATTATTATAATATTGGTGTCAATTTTATTTATTTCGTCAGGTACTCATCCTTGCACTAACACGTAAGACGTAATTAAAATATTATTGTATTGGTGTCAAGTTTATTAATTTTTTCAGCTACTGATCCTTCCCCTAACGCGGGAGACGTAAGTAAAATATTATTGAATTGGTGTCAATTTTTTTTATTTCGTCAGCTACTCATCCTTGCCCTAACGCGGAAGACGTAAGTAAAATATTTTTGTATTGGTGTCAATTTTATTTATTTCTTCAGCTACTCATCCTTGCCCTAACTTGGAAGACGTATGTAAATTATTATAGTATTGGTGTCAATTTTATTTATTTCGTCAGCTACTCATCCTTGCCCTAACGCGGAAGACGTAAGTAAATTATCATAGTATTGGTGTCAATTTTATTTATTTCGTCACCTACTTATCCTTGCCCTAACGCGGAAGACGTAAGTAAATTATTACATTATTGGTGTCAATTTTATTTATTTCGACAGCTACTCATCCCTGCCCTAACGCGGAAGACGTAAGTAAATTATTATAGTATTGGTGTCAATTTTATTTATTTCGTCAGCTACTCATCCTTGCATTATCACGGAAGACGTAAGTAAATTATTATAGTATTTGTGTGAATTTTATCTATTTTGTCAGCTACGTATCCTTGCCCTAACACGAAAGATGTAAGTAAATTATTATAGTATTGGTGTCAATTTTATTTATTTCGTCAGGTACTCATCCTTGCCCTAACTTGGAAGACGTATGTAAATTATTATAGTATTGGTGTCAATTTTATTTATTTCGTCAGCTACTCATCCTTGCCCTAACGCGGAAGACGTAAGTAAATTATCATAGTATTGGTGTCAATTTTATTTATTTCGTCACCTACTTATCCTTGCCCTAACGCGGAAGACGTAAGTAAATTATTACATTATTGGTGTCAATTTTATTTATTTCGACAGCTACTCATCCCTGCCCTAACGCGGAAGACGTAAGTAACTTATTATAGTATTGTTGTCAATTTTATTTATTTCGTCATCTACTTATCCTTGCCCTAACACGGAAGACGTATGTAAATTATTATAGTATTTGTGTCAATTTTATTTATTTTGTCAGCTACTCAACCTTGCACTAACACGGAAGACGTAAGTAAATTATTATAGTAATGGTGTCAATTTTATTTATTTTGTCAGCTACTTATCCTTGCCCTAACGCGAAAGACGTAAGTAAAGTATTATATTATTGGTGTGAATTTTATCTATTTTCTCATCTACTCATCCTACCCTAACACGGAAGACGTAAGTATATTATTATAGTACTGGTGTCAATATTATTTATTTTGTCAGCTACTCATCCTTGGCCTAACACGGAAGACGTAAGTAAATTATTATAGTATTGGTGTCAATTTTATTTATTTTGTCAGCTACTCATCCTTGCCCTAACACGGAAGACGTAAGTAAATTATTATAGAATTGGTATCAATTTTATTTATTTCGTCAGCTACTCATCCTTGCCCTAACGCGGAAGACGTAAGTAAATTATTATAGTATTGGTGTCAATTTTATTTATTTCGTCAGCTACTCATCCTTGCCCTAACGCGGAAGACGTAAGTAAATTATTAGAGTATTGAAGTCAATTTTATTTATTTCGTCAGCTACTCATCCTCGCCCTAACGCGGAAGATGTAAGTAAAATATTATAGTATTGGTGTCAATTTTGTATATTTCGTCAGCTACTCATCTCTGCCCTAACGCTGAAGATGTAAGTAAAATATTATATTATTTGTGTCAATTTTTTTTATTTCGTCAGGTACTCATCAATGCACTAACACGGAAGACGTAAGTAAAATATTATTGTATTGGTGTCAATTTTATTTATTTTTTCAGCTACTCATCCTTGCCCTAACGCGAAAGACGTAAGTAAAGTATTATATTATTGGTGTGAATTTTATCTATTTTCTCATCTACTCATCCTACCCTAACACGGAAGACGTATGTAAATTATTATAGTATTGGTGTCAATTTTATTTATTTCGTCAGCTACTCATCCTTGCCCTAACGCGGAAGACGTAAGTAAATTATCATAGTATTGGTGTCAATTTTATTTATTTCGTCAGCTACTCATCTCTGCCCTAACGCTGAAGATGTAAGTAAAATATTATATTATTGGTGTCAATTTTTTTTATTTCTTCAGGTACTCATCCTTGCACTAACACGGAAGACGTAAGTAAAATATTATTGTATTGGTGTCAATTTTATTTATTTTTTCAGCTACTCATCCTTGCCCTACCGCGGAAGACGTATGTAAATTATTATAGTATTGGTGTCAATTTTATTTCTTTCGTCAGCTACTCATCCTTGCCCTAACGCGGAAGACGTAAGTAAATTATTAGAGTATTGAAGTCAATTTTATTTATTTCGTCAGCTACCTATCCTTGCCCTAACACGGAAGACGTAAGTAAATTATTATAATATTGGTGTCAATTTTATTTATTTCGTCAGGTACTCATTCTCGCCCTAACACGGAAGATGTAAGTAAAATATTATATTATTGGTGTCATTTTTTTTTATTTCGTCAGGTACTCATCCTTGCACTAACACGGAAGACGTAAGTAAAATATTATTGAATTGGTGTCAATTTTATTTAGTTTTTCAGCTACTCATCCTTGCCCTAACGCGGAAGACGTAAGTAAATTATTATAATATTGGTGTCAATTTTATTTATTTCGTCAGCTACTTATCCCTGCCCTAACGCGGAAGACGTAAGTAAATTATTATAATATTGGTGTCAATTTTATTTATTTCGTCAGGTACTCATTCTCGCCTTAAAACGGAAGATGTAAGTAAAATATTATAATATTGGTGTCAATTTTATTTATTTCGTCAGGTACTCATTCTCGCCTTAAAATGGAAGATGTAAGTAAAATATTATAGTATTGGTGTCAATTTTATTTATTTCGTCAGGTACTCATCCTTGCACTAACACGGAAGACGTAAGTAAAATATTATTGTATTGGTGTCAATATTATTTATTTTTTCAGCTACTCATCCTTGCCCTAACGCGGAAGACGTATGTAAATTATTATAGTATTGGTGTCAATTTTATTTCTTTCGTCAGCTACTCATCCTTGCCCTAACGCGGAAGACGTAAGTAAATTATTAGAGTATTGAAGTCAATTTTATTTATTTCGTCAGCTAGTCATCCTCGCCCTAACGCGGAAGACGTAAGTAAATTATTATAATATTGGTGTCAATTTTATTTATTTCGTCAGCTACTTATCCCTGCCCTAACGCGGAAGACGTAAGTAAATTATTATAATATTGGTGTCAATTTTATTTATTTCGTCAGGTACTCATTCTCGCCTTAAAACGGAAGATGTAAGTAAAATATTATAATATTGGTGTCAATTTTATTTATTTCGTCAGGTACTCATTCTCGCCTTAAAATGGAAGATGTAAGTAAAATATTATAGTATTGGTGTCAATTTTATTTATTTCGTCAGGTACTCATCCTTGCACTAACACGGAAGACGTAAGTAAAATATTATTGTATTGGTGTCAATATTATTTATTTTTTCAGCTACTCATCCTTGCCCTAACGCGGAAGACGTATGTAAATTATTATAGTATTGGTGTCAATTTTATTTCTTTCGTCAGCTACTCATCCTTGCCCTAACGCGGAAGACGTAAGTAAATTATTAGAGTATTGAAGTCAATTTTATTTATTTCGTCAGCTAGTCATCCTCGCCCTAACGCGGAAGACGTAAGTAAATTATTATAATATTGGTGTCAATTTTATTTATTTCGTCAGGTACTCATCCTTGCACTAACACGTAAGACGTAATTAAAATATTATTGTATTGGTGTCAAGTTTATTAATTTTTTCAGCTACTGATCCTTCCCCTAACGCGGGAGACGTAAGTAAAATATTATTGAATTGGTGTCAATTTTTTTTATTTCGTCAGCTACTCATCCTTGCCCTAACGCGGAAGACGTAAGTAAAATATTTTTGTATTGGTGTCAATTTTATTTATTTCTTCAGCTACTCATCCTTGCCCTAACTTGGAAGACGTATGTAAATTATTATAGTATTGGTGTCAATTTTATTTATTTCGTCAGCTACTCATCCTTGCCCTAACGCGGAAGACGTAAGTAAATTATCATAGTATTGGTGTCAATTTTATTTATTTCGTCACCTACTTATCCTTGCCCTAACGCGGAAGACGTAAGTAAATTATTACATTATTGGTGTCAATTTTATTTATTTCGACAGCTACTCATCCCTGCCCTAACGCGGAAGACGTAAGTAAATTATTATAGTATTGGTGTCAATTTTATTTATTTCGTCAGCTACTCATCCTTGCATTATCACGGAAGACGTAAGTAAATTATTATAGTATTTGTGTGAATTTTATCTATTTTGTCAGCTACGTATCCTTGCCCTAACACGAAAGATGTAAGTAAATTATTATAGTATTGGTGTCAATTTTATTTATTTCGTCAGGTACTCATCCTTGCCCTAACTTGGAAGACGTATGTAAATTATTATAGTATTGGTGTCAATTTTATTTATTTCGTCAGCTACTCATCCTTGCCCTAACGCGGAAGACGTAAGTAAATTATCATAGTATTGGTGTCAATTTTATTTATTTCGTCACCTACTTATCCTTGCCCTAACGCGGAAGACGTAAGTAAATTATTACATTATTGGTGTCAATTTTATTTATTTCGACAGCTACTCATCCCTGCCCTAACGCGGAAGACGTAAGTAACTTATTATAGTATTGTTGTCAATTTTATTTATTTCGTCATCTACTTATCCTTGCCCTAACACGGAAGACGTAAGTAAATTATTATAGTATTTGTGTCAATTTTATTTATTTTGTCAGCTACTCAACCTTGCACTAACACGGAAGACGTAAGTAAATTATTATAGTAATGGTGTCAATTTTATTTATTTTGTCAGCTACTTATCCTTGCCCTAACGCGAAAGACGTAAGTAAAGTATTATATTATTGGTGTGAATTTTATCTATTTTCTCATCTACTCATCCTACCCTAACACGGAAGACGTAAGTATATTATTATAGTACTGGTGTCAATATTATTTATTTTGTCAGCTACTCATCCTTGGCCTAACACGGAAGACGTAAGTAAATTATTATAGTATTGGTGTCAATTTTATTTATTTTGTCAGCTACTCATCCTTGCCCTAACACGGAAGACGTAAGTAAATTATTATAGAATTGGTATCAATTTTATTTATTTCGTCAGCTACTCATCCTTGCCCTAACGCGGAAGACGTAAGTAAATTATTATAGTATTGGTGTCAATTTTATTTATTTCGTCAGCTACTCATCCTTGCCCTAACGCGGAAGACGTAAGTAAATTATTAGAGTATTGAAGTCAATTTTATTTATTTCGTCAGCTACTCATCCTCGCCCTAACGCGGAAGATGTAAGTAAAATATTATAGTATTGGTGTCAATTTTATATATTTCGTCAGCTACTCATCTCTGCCCTAACGCTGAAGATGTAAGTAAAATATTATATTATTTGTGTCAATTTTTTTTATTTCGTCAGGTACTCATTCTCGCCTTAAAACGGAAGATGTAAGTAAAATATTATAATATTGGTGTCAATTTTATTTATTTCGTCAGGTACTCATTCTCGCCTTAAAATGGAAGATGCAAGTAAAATATTATAGTATTGGTGTCAATTTTATTTATTTCGTCAGGTACTCATCCTTGCACTAACACGGAAGACGTAAGTAAAATATTATTGTATTGGTGTCAATTTTATTTATTTTTTCAGCTACTCATCCTTGCCCTACCGCGGAAGGCGTATGTAAATTATTATAATATTGGTGTCAATTTTATTTCTTTCGTCAGCTACTCATCCTTGCCTAACGCGGAAGACGTAAGTAAATTATTATAATATTGGTGTCAATTTTATTTATTTCGTCAGGTACTCATTCTCGCCTTAAAACGGAAGATGTAAGTAAAATATTATAATATTGGTGTCAATTTTATTTATTTCGTCAGGTACTCATTCTCGCCTTAAAATGGAAGATGCAAGTAAAATATTATAGTATTGGTGTCAATTTTATTTATTTCGTCAGGTACTCATCCTTGCACTAACACGGAAGACGTAAGTAAAATATTATTGTATTGGTGTCAATTTTATTTATTTTTTCAGCTACTCATACTTGCCCTAACGCGGAAGACGTATGTAAATTATTATAGTATTGGTGTCAATTTTATTTCTTTCGTCAGCTACTCATCCTTGCCCTAACGCGGAAGACGTAAGTAAATTATTAGAGTATTGAAGTCAATTTTATTTATTTCGTCAGCTAGTCATCCTCGCCCTAACGCGGAAGACGTAAGTAAATTATTATAATATTGGTGTCAATTTTATTTATTTCGTCAGGTACTCATCTTTGCACTAACACGTAAGACATAATTAAAATATTATTGTATTGGTGTCAAGTTTATTAATTTTTTCAGCTACTGATCCTTGCCCTAACGCGGGAGACGTAAGTAAAATATTATTGAATTGGTGTCAATTTTTTTTATTTCGTCAGCTACTCATCCTTGCCCTAACGCGGAAGACGTAAGTAAAATATTTTTGTATTGGTGTCAATTTTATTTATTTCTTCAGCTACTCATCCTTGCCCTAACTTGGAAGACGTATGTAAATTATTATAGTATTGGTGTCAATTTTATTTATTTCGTCAGCTACTCATCCTTGCCCTAACGCGGAAGACGTAAGTAAATTATCATAGTATTGGTGTCAATTTTATTTATTTCGTCACCTACTTATCCTTGCCCTAACGCGGAAGACGTAAATAAATTATTACATTATTGGTGTCAATTTTATTTATTTCGACAGCTACTCATCCCTGCCCTAACGCGGAAGACGTAAGTAAATTATTATAGTATTGGTGTCAATTTTATTTATTTCGTCAGCTACTCATCCTTGCATTATCACGGAAGACGTAAATAAATTATTATAGTATTTGTGTGAATTTTATCTATTTTGTCAGCTACGTATCCTTGCCCTAACACTAAAGATGTAAGTAAATTATTATAGTATTGGTGTGAATTTTACCTATTTTTTTCAGATACTCATACTTGCCCTAACACGAAAGACGTAAGTAAATTATTATAGAATTGGTATCAATTTTATCTATTTTGTCATCTACTCATCCTTGCCCTAACACGGAAAACGTAAGAAAATTATTATAGTATTGGTGTCAATTTTATTTATTTCGTCAGCTACTCATCCTTGCCCTAACGCGGAAGACGTAAGTAAATTATTAGAGTATTGGTGTCAATTTTATTTATTTCGTCAGCTACTCATCTCTGCCCTAACGCGGAAGACGTAAGTAAAATTTTATAATATTGGTGTCAATTTTATTTATTTAGGCAGGTACTCATTCTCGCCCTAACACGGAAGATGTAAGTAAAATATTATATTATTGGTGTCAATTTTTTTTATTTCGTCAGGTACTCATCCTTGCACTAACACGGAAGACGTAAGTAAAATATTATTGTATTGGTGTCAATTTTATTTATTTTTTCAGCTACTCATCCTTGCCCTAACGCGGAAGACGTAAGTAAATTATTATAATATTGGTGTCAATTTTATTTATTTCGTCAGGTACTCATTCTCGCCTTAAAACGGAAGACGTAAGTAAAATATTATAGTATTGGTGTCAATTTTATTTATTTCGTCACCTACTTATCCTTGCCCTAACGCGGAAGACGTAAGTAAATTATTATATTATTGGTGTCAATTTTATTTATTTCGACAGCTACCCATCCCTGCCCTAACGCGGAAGACGTAAGTAAATTATTATAGTATTGTTGTCAATTTTATTTATTTCGTCATCTACTTATCCTTGCCCTAACACGGAAGACGTAAGTAAATTATTATAGTATTGGTGTCAATTTTATTTATTTCGTCACCTACTTATCCTTGCCCTAACGCGGAAGACGTAAGTAAATTATTACATTATTGGTGTCAATTTTATTTATTTCGACAGCTACTCATCCCTGCCCTAACGCGGAACACGTAAGTAAATTATTATAGTATTGGTGTCAATTTTATTTATTTCGTCAGCTACTCATCCTTGCATTTTCACGGAAGACGTAAGTAAATTATTATTGTATTTGTGTGAATTTTATCTATTTTGTCAGCTACGTATCCTTGCCCTAACACGAAAGATGTAAGTAAATTATTATAGTATTGGTGTGAATTTTACCTATTTTTTTCAAATACTCATACTTGCCCTAACACGAAAGACGTAAGTAAATTATTATAGAATTGGTGTCAATTTTATCTATTTTGTCATCTACTCATCCTTGCCCTAAAACGGAAAACGTAAGAAAATTATTATAGTATTGGTGTCAATTTTATTTATTTCGTCAGCTACTCATCCTTGCCCTAACGCGGAAGACGTAAGTAAATTATTAGAGTATTGGTGTCAATTTTATTTATTTCGTCAGCTACTCATCCTCGCCCTAACGCGGAAGATGTAAGTAAAATATTATAGTATTGGTGTCAATTTTATTTATTTCGTCAGCTACTCATCTCTGCCCTAACGCGGAAGACGTAAGTAAATTATTATAATATTGGTGTCAATTTTATTTATTTCGTCAGGTATTCATTATCGACCTAACACGGAAGGTGTAAGTAAAATATTATATTATTGGTGTCAATTTTTTTTATTTCGTCAGGTACTCATCCTTGCACTAACACGGAAGACGTAAGTAAAATATTATTGTATTGGTGTCAATTTTATTTATTTTTTCAGCTACTCATTCTTGCCCTAACGCGGAAGACGTAAGTAAATTATTATAATATTGGTGTCAATTTTATTTATTTCGTCAGCTACTCATCCCTGCCCTAACGCGGACCACGTAAGTAAATTATTATAATATTTGTGTCAATTTTATTTATTTCGTCAGGTACTCATTCTCGCCTTAAAACGGAAGATGTAAGTAAAATATTACAGTATTGGTGTCAATTTTATTTATTTCGTCAGGTACTCATTCTCGCCTTAAAATGGAAGATGTAAGTAAAATATTATAGTATTGGTGTCAATTTTATTTATTTCGTCAGGTACTCATCCTTGCACTAACACGGAAGACGTAAGTAAAATATTATTGTATTGGTGTCAATTTTATTTATTTTTTCAGCTACTCATACTTGCCCTAACGCGGAAGACGTATGTAAATTATTATAGTATTGGTGTCAATTTTATTTCTTTCGTCAGCTACTCATCCTTGCCCTAACGCGGAAGACGTAAGTAAATTATTAGAGTATTGAAGTCAATTTTATTTATTTCGTCAGCTAGTCATCCTCGCCCTAACGCGGAAGACGTAAGTAAATTATTATAATATTGGTGTCAATTTTATTTATTTCGTCAGGTACTCATCTTTGCACTAACACGTAAGACGTAATTAAAATATTATTGTATTGGTGTCAAGTTTATTAATTTTTTCAGCTACTGATCCTTGCCCTAACGCGGGAGACGTAAGTAAAATATTATTGAATTGGTGTCAATTTTTTTTATTTCGTCAGCTACTCATCCTTGCCCTAACGCGGAAGACGTAAGTAAAATATTTTTGTATTTGTGTCAATTTTATTTATTTCTTCAGCTACTCATCCTTGCCCTAACGCGGAAGACGTAAGTAAATTATTACATTATTGGTGTCAATTTTATTTATTTCGACAGCTACTCATCCCTGCCCTAACGCGGAAGACGTAAGTAAATTATTATAGTATTGGTGTCAATTTTATTTATTTCGTCAGCTACTCATCCTTGCATTATCACGGAAGACGTAAGTAAATTATTATAGTATTTGTGTGAATTTTATCTATTTTGTCAGCTACGTATCCTTGCCCTAACACGAAAGATGTAAGTAAATTATTATAGTATTGGTGTGAATTTTACCTATTTTTTTCAGATACTCATACTTGCCCTAACACGAAAGACGTAAGTAAATTATTATAGAATTGGTGTCAATTTTATCTATTTTGTCATCTACTCATCCTTGCCCTAACACGGAAAACGTAAGAAAATTATTATAGTATTGGTGTCAATTTTATTTATTTCGTCAGCTACTCATCCTTGCCCTAACGCGGAAGACGTAAGTAAATTATTAGAGTATTGGTGTCAATTTTATTTATTTCGTCAGCTACTCATCTCTGCCCTAACGCGGAAGACGTAAGTAAATTATTATAATATTGGTGTCAATTTTATTTATTTAGGCAGGTACTCATTCTCGCCCTAACACGGAAGATGTAAGTAAAATATTATATTATTGGTGTCAATTTTTTTTATTTCGTCAGGTACTCATCCTTGCACTAACACGGAAGACGTAAGTAAAATATTATTGTATTGGTGTCAATTTTATTTATTTTTTCAGCTACTCATCCTTGCCCTAACGCGGAAGACGTAAGTAAATTATTATAATATTTGTGTCAATTTTATTTATTTCGTCAGGTACTCATTCTCGCCTTAAAACGGAAGACGTAAGTAAAATATTATAGTATTGGTGTCAATTTTATTTATTTCGTCACCTACTTATCCTTGCCCTAACGCGGAAGACGTAAGTAAATTATTATAGTATTGGTGTCAATTTTATTTATTTCGTCACCTACTTATCCTTGCCCTAACGCGGAAGACGTAAGTAAATTATTATATTATTGGTGTCAATTTTATTTATTTCGACAGCTACCCATCCCTGCCCTAACGCGGAAGACGTAAGTAAATTATTATAGTATTGTTGTCAATTTTATTTATTTCGTCATCTACTTATCCTTGCCCTAACACGGAAGACGTAAGTAAATTATTATAGTATTGGTGTCAATTTTATTTATTTCGTCACCTACTTATCCTTGCCCTAACGTGGAAGACGTAAGTAAATTATTACATTATTGGTGTCAATTTTATTTATTTCGACAGCTACTCATCCCTGCCCTAACGCGGAACACGTAAGTAAATTATTATAGTATTGGTGTCAATTTTATTTATTTCGTCAGCTACTCATCCTTGCATTTTCACGGAAGACGTAAGTAAATTATTATTGTATTTGTGTGAATTTTATCTATTTTGTCAGCTACGTATCCTTGCCCTAACACGAAAGATGTAAGTAAATTATTATAGTATTGGTGTGAATTTTACCTATTTTTTTCAAATACTCATACTTGCCCTAACACGAAAGACGTAAGTAAATTATTATAGAATTGGTGTCAATTTTATCTATTTTGTCATCTACTCATCCTTGCCCTAACACGGAAAACGTAAGAAAATTATTATAGTATTGGTGTCAATTTTATTTATTTCGTCAGCTACTCATCCTTGCCCTAACGCGGAAGACGTAAGTAAATTATTAGAGTATTGGTGTCAATTTTATTTATTTCGTCAGCTACTCATCCTCGCCCTAACGCGGAAGATGTAAGTAAAATATTATAGTATTGGTGTCAATTTTATTTATTTCGTCAGCTACTCATCTCTGCCCTAACGCGGAAGACGTAAGTAAATTATTATAATATTGGTGTCAATTTTATTTATTTCGTCAGGTATTCATTATCGACCTAACACGGAAGGTGTAAGTAAAATATTATATTATTGGTGTCAATTTTTTTTATTTCGTCAGGTACTCATCCTTGCACTAACACGGAAGACGTAAGTAAAATATTATTGTATTGGTGTCAATTTTATTTATTTTTTCAGCTACTCATCCTTGCCCTAACGCGGAAGACGTAAGTAAATTATTATAATATTGGTGTCAATTTTATTTATTTCGTCAGCTACTCATCCCTGCCCTAACGCGAAACACGTAAGTAAATTATTATAATATTTGTGTCAATTTTATTTATTTCGTCAGGTACTCATTCTCGCCTTAAAACGGAAGATGTAAGTAAAATATTACAGTATTGGTGTCAATTTTATTTATTTCGTCAGGTACTCATCCTTGCACTAACACGGAAGACGTAAATAAAATATTATTGTATTGGTGTCAATTTTATTAATTTTTTCAGCTACTCATACTTGCCCTAACGCTGGAGACGTAAGTAAAATATTATTGTATTGGTGTCAATTTTATTTATTTCTTTAGCTACTCATCCTTGCCCTAACGCGGAAGACGTAAGTAAAATATTATAGTATTTGTGTCAATTTTATTTTATTTGTCAGCTACTCAACCTTGCCCTAACACGGAAGACGTAAGTAAATTATTATATAATTGGTGTCAATTTTATTTCTTTCGTCAGCTACCTATCCTTGCCCTAACACGGAAGACGTAAGTAAATTATTATAATATTGGTGTCAATTTTTTTTATTTCGTCAGCTACTCATCCTTGACCTAACGCGGAAGACGTAATTAAAATATTATTGTATTGGTGTCAATTTTATTAATTTTTTCAGCTACTGATACTTGCCCTAACGCGGGAGACGTAAGTAAAATATTATTGAATTGGTGTCAATTTTTTTTATTTCGTCAGCTACTCATACTTGCCCTAACGCGGAAGACGTAAGTAAATTATTACATTATTTGTGTCAATTTTATTTATTTCGACAGCTACTCATCCCTGCCCTAACGCGGAAGACGTAAGTAAATTATTATAGTATTGGTGTCAATTTTATTTATTTCGTCACCTACTTATCCTTGCCCTAACGCGGAAGACGTAAGTAAATTATTATATTATTGGTGTCAATTTTATTTATTTCGACAGCTACCCATCCCTGCCCTAACGCGGAAGACGTAAGTAAATTATTATAGTATTGTTGTCAATTTTATTTATTTCGTCATCTACTTATCCTTGCCCTAACACGGAAGACGTAAGTAAATTATTATAGTATTGGTGTCAATTTTATTTATTTCGTCACCTACTTATCCTTGCCCTAACGCGGAAGACGTAAGTAAATTATTACATTATTGGTGTCAATTTTATTTATTTCGACAGCTACTCATCCCTGCCCTAACGCGGAACACGTAAGTAAATTATTATAGTATTGGTGTCAATTTTATTTATTTCGTCAGCTACTCATCCTTGCATTTTCACGGAAGACGTAAGTAAATTATTATTGTATTTGTGTGAATTTTATCTATTTTGTCAGCTACGTATCCTTGCCCTAACACGAAAGATGTAAGTAAATTATTATAGTATTGGTGTGAATTTTACCTATTTTTTTCAAATACTCATACTTGCCCTAACACGAAAGACGTAAGTAAATTATTATAGAATTGGTGTCAATTTTATCTATTTTGTCATCTACTCATCCTTGCCCTAACACGGAAAACGTAAGAAAATTATTATAGTATTGGTGTCAATTTTATTTATTTCGTCAGCTACTCATCCTTGCCCTAACGCGGAAGACGTAAGTAAATTATTAGAGTATTGGTGTCAATTTTATTTATTTCGTCAGCTACTCATCCTCGCCCTAACGCGGAAGATGTAAGTAAAATATTATAGTATTGGTGTCAATTTTATTTATTTCGTCAGCTACTCATCTCTGCCCTAACGCGGAAGACGTAAGTAAATTATTATAATATTGGTGTCAATTTTATTTATTTCGTCAGGTATTCATTATCGACCTAACACGGAAGGTGTAAGTAAAATATTATATTATTGGTGTCAATTTTTTTTATTTCGTCAGGTACTCATCCTTGCACTAACACGGAAGACGTAAGTAAAATATTATTGTATTGGTGTCAATTTTATTTATTTTTTCAGCTACTCATTCTTGCCCTAACGCGGAAGACGTAAGTAAATTATTATAATATTGGTGTCAATTTTATTTATTTCGTCAGCTACTCATCCCTGCCCTAACGCGGACCACGTAAGTAAATTATTATAATATTTGTGTCAATTTTATTTATTTCGTCAGGTACTCATTCTCGCCTTAAAACGGAAGATGTAAGTAAAATATTACAGTATTGGTGTCAATTTTATTTATTTCGTCAGGTACTCATTCTCGCCTTAAAATGGAAGATGTAAGTAAAATATTATAGTATTGGTGTCAATTTTATTTATTTCGTCAGGTACTCATCCTTGCACTAACACGGAAGACGTAAGTAAAATATTATTGTATTGGTGTCAATTTTATTTATTTTTTCAGTACTCATACTTGCCCTAACGCGGAAGACGTATGTAAATTATTATAGTATTGGTGTCAATTTTATTTCTTTCGTCAGCTACTCATCCTTGCCCTAACGCGGAAGACGTAAGTAAATTATTAGAGTATTGAAGTCAATTTTATTTATTTCGTCAGCTAGTCATCCTCGCCCTAACGCGGAAGACGTAAGTAAATTATTATAATATTGGTGTCAATTTTATTTATTTCGTCAGGTACTCATCTTTGCACTAACACGTAAGACGTAATTAAAATATTATTGTATTGGTGTCAAGTTTATTAATTTTTTCAGCTACTGATCCTTGCCCTAACGCGGGAGACGTAAGTAAAATATTATTGAATTGGTGTCAATTTTTTTTATTTCGTCAGCTACTCATCCTTGCCCTAACGCGGAAGACGTAAGTAAAATATTTTTGTATTTGTGTCAATTTTATTTATTTCTTCAGCTACTCATCCTTGCCCTAACGCGGAAGACGTAAGTAAATTATTACATTATTGGTGTCAATTTTATTTATTTCGACAGCTACTCATCCCTGCCCTAACGCGGAAGACGTAAGTAAATTATTATAGTATTGGTGTCAATTTTATTTATTTCGTCAGCTACTCATCCTTGCATTATCACGGAAGACGTAAGTAAATTATTATAGTATTTGTGTGAATTTTATCTATTTTGTCAGCTACGTATCCTTGCCCTAACACGAAAGATGTAAGTAAATTATTATAGTATTGGTGTGAATTTTACCTATTTTTTTCAGATACTCATACTTGCCCTAACACGAAAGACGTAAGTAAATTATTATAGAATTGGTGTCAATTTTATCTATTTTGTCATCTACTCATCCTTGCCCTAACACGGAAAACGTAAGAAAATTATTATAGTATTGGTGTCAATTTTATTTATTTCGTCAGCTACTCATCCTTGCCCTAACGCGGAAGACGTAAGTAAATTATTAGAGTATTGGTGTCAATTTTATTTATTTCGTCAGCTACTCATCTCTGCCCTAACGCGGAAGACGTAAGTAAATTATTATAATATTGGTGTCAATTTTATTTATTTAGGCAGGTACTCATTCTCGCCCTAACACGGAAGATGTAAGTAAAATATTATATTATTGGTGTCAATTTTTTTTATTTCGTCAGGTACTCATCCTTGCACTAACACGGAAGACGTAAGTAAAATATTATTGTATTGGTGTCAATTTTATTTATTTTTTCAGCTACTCATCCTTGCCCTAACGCGGAAGACGTAAGTAAATTATTATAATATTTGTGTCAATTTTATTTATTTCGTCAGGTACTCATTCTCGCCTTAAAACGGAAGACGTAAGTAAAATATTATAGTATTGGTGTCAATTTTATTTATTTCGTCACCTACTTATCCTTGCCCTAACGCGGAAGACGTAAGTAAATTATTATAGTATTGGTGTCAATTTTATTTATTTCGTCACCTACTTATCCTTGCCCTAACGCGGAAGACGTAAGTAAATTATTATATTATTGGTGTCAATTTTATTTATTTCGACAGCTACCCATCCCTGCCCTAACGCGGAAGACGTAAGTAAATTATTATAGTATTGTTGTCAATTTTATTTATTTCGTCATCTACTTATCCTTGCCCTAACACGGAAGACGTAAGTAAATTATTATAGTATTGGTGTCAATTTTATTTATTTCGTCACCTACTTATCCTTGCCCTAACGTGGAAGACGTAAGTAAATTATTACATTATTGGTGTCAATTTTATTTATTTCGACAGCTACTCATCCCTGCCCTAACGCGGAACACGTAAGTAAATTATTATAGTATTGGTGTCAATTTTATTTATTTCGTCAGCTACTCATCCTTGCATTTTCACGGAAGACGTAAGTAAATTATTATTGTATTTGTGTGAATTTTATCTATTTTGTCAGCTACGTATCCTTGCCCTAACACGAAAGATGTAAGTAAATTATTATAGTATTGGTGTGAATTTTACCTATTTTTTTCAAATACTCATACTTGCCCTAACACGAAAGACGTAAGTAAATTATTATAGAATTGGTGTCAATTTTATCTATTTTGTCATCTACTCATCCTTGCCCTAACACGGAAAACGTAAGAAAATTATTATAGTATTGGTGTCAATTTTATTTATTTCGTCAGCTACTCATCCTTGCCCTAACGCGGAAGACGTAAGTAAATTATTAGAGTATTGGTGTCAATTTTATTTATTTCGTCAGCTACTCATCCTTGCCCTAACGCGGAAGACGTAAGTAAATTATTATAATATTGGTGTCAATTTTATTTATTTCGTCAGCTACTCATCCCTGCCCTAACGCGAAACACGTAAGTAAATTATTATAATATTTGTGTCAATTTTATTTATTTCGTCAGGTACTCATTCTCGCCTTAAAACGGAAGATGTAAGTAAAATATTACAGTATTGGTGTCAATTTTATTTATTTCGTCAGGTACTCATCCTTGCACTAACACGGAAGACGTAAATAAAATATTATTGTATTGGTGTCAATTTTATTAATTTTTTCAGCTACTCATACTTGCCCTAACGCTGGAGACGTAAGTAAAATATTATTGTATTGGTGTCAATTTTATTTATTTCTTTAGCTACTCATCCTTGCCCTAACGCGGAAGACGTAAGTAAAATATTATAGTATTGGTGTCAATTTTATTTATTTCGACAGCTACTCATCCCTGCCCTAACGCGGAACACGTAAGTAAATTATTATAATATTGGTGTCAATTTTATTTATTTCGTCAGGTACTCATTCTCGCCTTAAAACCGAAGATGTAAGTAAAATATTACAGTATTGGTGTAAATTTTATTTATTTCATCAGGTACTCATCCTTGCACTAACACGGAAGACGTAAATAAAATATTATTGTATTGGTGTCAATTTTATTAATTTTTTCAGCTACTCATCCTTGCCCTAACGCTGGAGACGTAAGTAAATTATTATAGTATTGTTGTCAATTTTATTTATTTCTTTATCTACTTATCCTTGCCCTAACACGGAAGACGTAAGTAAATTATTATAGTATTTGTGTCAATTTTATTTATTTTGTCAGCTACTCAACCTTGCCCTAACACGGAAGACGTAAGTAAATTATTATAGTATTGGTGTCAATTTTTTTTATTTCGTCAGCTACTCATCCTTGCCCTAACGCGGAAGACGTAATTAAAATATTATTGTATTGGTGTCAATTTTATTAATTTTTTCAGCTACTGATCCTTGCCCTAACGCGGGAGACGTAAGTAAAATATTATTGAATTGGTGTCAATTTTTTTTATTTCGTCAGCTACTCATACTTGCCCTAACGCGGAAGACGTAAGTAAATTATTACATTATTTGTGTCAATTTTATTTATTTCGACAGCTACTCATCCCTGCCCTAACGCGGAAGACGTAAGTAAATTATTATAGTATTGGTGTCAATTTTATATATTTCGTCAGCTACTCATCCTTGCATTTTCACGGAAGACGTTAGTAAATTATTATAGTATTTGTGTGAATTTTATCTATTTTGTCAGCTACGTATCCTTGCCCTAACACGGAAGACGTAAGTAAATTATTATAGTATTTGTGTCAATTTTATTTATTTTGTCAGCTACTCAACCTTGGCCTAACACGGAAGACGTAAGTAAATTATTATAGTATTGGTGTGAATTTTATCTATTTTGTCAGCTACTTATCCTTGCCCTAACACGGAAGACGTACGTAAATTATTATAGTATTTGTGTCAATTTTATTTTATTTGTCAGCTACTCAACCTTGCCCTAACACGGAAGACGTAAGTAAATTATTATAGAATTGGTGTCAATTTTATTTCTTTCGTCATCTACTCATACTTGCCCTAACGCGGAAGACGTAAGTAAATTATTAGAGTATTGAAGTCAATTTTATTTATTTCGTCAGCTACCTATCCTTGCCCTAACACGGAAGACGTAAGTAAATTATTATAATATTGGTGTCAATTTTTTTTATTTCGTCAGCTACTCATCCTTGACCTAACGCGGAAGACGTAATTAAAATATTATTGTATTGGTGTCAATTTTATTAATTTTTTCAGCTACTGATACTTGCCCTAACGCGGGAGACGTAAGTAAAATATTATTGAATTGGTGTCAATTTTTTTTATTTCGTCAGCTACTCATACTTGCCCTAACGCGGAAGACGTAAGTAAATTATTATAATATTGGTGTCAATTTTATTTATTTAGGCAGGTACTCATTCTCGCCCTAACACGGAAGATGTAAGTAAAATATTATATTATTGGTGTCAATTTTTTTTATTTCGTCAGGTACTCATCCTTGCACTAACACGGAAGACGTAAGTAAAATATTATTGTATTGGTGTCAATTTTATTTATTTTTTCAGCTACTCATCCTTGCCCTAACGCGGAAGACGTAAGTAAATTATTATAATATTTGTGTCAATTTTATTTATTTCGTCAGGTACTCATTCTCGCCTTAAAACGGAAGACGTAAGTAAAATATTATAGTATTGGTGTCAATTTTATTTATTTCGTCACCTACTTATCCTTGCCCTAACGCGGAAGACGTAAGTAAATTATTATAGTATTGGTGTCAATTTTATTTATTTCGTCACCTACTTATCCTTGCCCTAACGCGGAAGACGTAAGTAAATTATTATATTATTGGTGTCAATTTTATTTATTTCGACAGCTACCCATCCCTGCCCTAACGCGGAAGACGTAAGTAAATTATTATAGTATTGTTGTCAATTTTATTTATTTCGTCATCTACTTATCCTTGCCCTAACACGGAAGACGTAAGTAAATTATTATAGTATTGGTGTCAATTTTATTTATTTCGTCACCTACTTATCCTTGCCCTAACGTGGAAGACGTAAGTAAATTATTACATTATTGGTGTCAATTTTATTTATTTCGACAGCTACTCATCCCTGCCCTAACGCGGAACACGTAAGTAAATTATTATAGTATTGGTGTCAATTTTATTTATTTCGTCAGCTACTCATCCTTGCATTTTCACGGAAGACGTAAGTAAATTATTATTGTATTTGTGTGAATTTTATCTATTTTGTCAGCTACGTATCCTTGCCCTAACACGAAAGATGTAAGTAAATTATTATAGTATTGGTGTGAATTTTACCTATTTTTTTCAAATACTCATACTTGCCCTAACACGAAAGACGTAAGTAAATTATTATAGAATTGGTGTCAATTTTATCTATTTTGTCATCTACTCATCCTTGCCCTAACACGGAAAACGTAAGAAAATTATTATAGTATTGGTGTCAATTTTATTTATTTCGTCAGCTACTCATCCTTGCCCTAACGCGGAAGACGTAAGTAAATTATTAGAGTATTGGTGTCAATTTTATTTATTTCGTCAGCTACTCATCCTTGCCCTAACGCGGAAGACGTAAGTAAATTATTATAATATTGGTGTCAATTTTATTTATTTCGTCAGCTACTCATCCCTGCCCTAACGCGAAACACGTAAGTAAATTATTATAATATTTGTGTCAATTTTATTTATTTCGTCAGGTACTCATTCTCGCCTTAAAACGGAAGATGTAAGTAAAATATTACAGTATTGGTGTCAATTTTATTTATTTCGTCAGGTACTCATCCTTGCACTAACACGGAAGACGTAAATAAAATATTATTGTATTGGTGTCAATTTTATTAATTTTTTCAGCTACTCATACTTGCCCTAACGCTGGAGACGTAAGTAAAATATTATTGTATTGGTGTCAATTTTATTTATTTCTTTAGCTACTCATCCTTGCCCTAACGCGGAAGACGTAAGTAAAATATTATAGTATTGGTGTCAATTTTATTTATTTCGACAGCTACTCATCCCTGCCCTAACGCGGAACACGTAAGTAAATTATTATAATATTGGTGTCAATTTTATTTATTTCGTCAGGTACTCATTCTCGCCTTAAAACCGAAGATGTAAGTAAAATATTACAGTATTGGTGTAAATTTTATTTATTTCATCAGGTACTCATCCTTGCACTAACACGGAAGACGTAAATAAAATATTATTGTATTGGTGTCAATTTTATTAATTTTTTCAGCTACTCATCCTTGCCCTAACGCTGGAGACGTAAGTAAATTATTATAGTATTGTTGTCAATTTTATTTATTTCTTTATCTACTTATCCTTGCCCTAACACGGAAGACGTAAGTAAATTATTATAGTATTTGTGTCAATTTTATTTATTTTGTCAGCTACTCAACCTTGCCCTAACACGGAAGACGTAAGTAAATTATTATAGTATTGGTGTCAATTTTTTTTATTTCGTCAGCTACTCATCCTTGCCCTAACGCGGAAGACGTAATTAAAATATTATTGTATTGGTGTCAATTTTATTAATTTTTTCAGCTACTGATCCTTGCCCTAACGCGGGAGACGTAAGTAAAATATTATTGAATTGGTGTCAATTTTTTTTATTTCGTCAGCTACTCATACTTGCCCTAACGCGGAAGACGTAAGTAAATTATTACATTATTTGTGTCAATTTTATTTATTTCGAAAGCTACTCATCCCTGCCCTAACGCGGAAGACGTAAGTAAATTATTATAGTATTGGTGTCAATTTTATATATTTCGTCAGCTACTCATCCTTGCATTTTCACGGAAGACGTTAGTAAATTATTATAGTATTTGTGTGAATTTTATCTATTTTGTCAGCTACGTATCCTTGCCCTAACACGGAAGACGTAAGTAAATTATTATAGTATTTGTGTCAATTTTATTTATTTTGTCAGCTACTCAACCTTGGCCTAACACGGAAGACGTAAGTAAATTATTATAGTATTGGTGTGAATTTTATCTATTTTGTCAGCTACTTATCCTTGCCCTAACACGGAAGACGTACGTAAATTATTATAGTATTTGTGTCAATTTTATTTTATTTGTCAGCTACTCAACCTTGCCCTAACACGGAAGACGTAAGTAAATTATTATAGAATTGGTGTCAATTTTATTTCTTTCGTCATCTACTCATACTTGCCCTAACGCGGAAGACGTAAGTAAATTATTAGAGTATTGAAGTCAATTTTATTTATTTCGTCAGCTACCTATCCTTGCCCTAACACGGAAGACGTAAGTAAATTATTATAATATTGGTGTCAATTTTTTTTATTTCGTCAGCTACTCATCCTTGACCTAACGCGGAAGACGTAATTAAAATATTATTGTATTGGTGTCAATTTTATTAATTTTTTCAGCTACTGATACTTGCCCTAACGCGGGAGACGTAAGTAAAATATTATTGAATTGGTGTCAATTTTTTTTATTTCGTCAGCTACTCATACTTGCCCTAACGCGGAAGACGTAAGTAAATTATTACATTATTTGTGTCAATTTTATTTATTTCGACAGCTACTCATCCCTGCCCTAACGCGGAAGACGTAAGTAAATTATTATAGTATTGGTGTCAATTTTATTTATTTCGTCAGCTACTCATCCTTGCATTTTCACGGAAGACGTTAGTAAATTATTATAGTATTTGTGTGAATTTTATCTATTTTGTCAGCTACGTATCCTTGCCCTAACACGGAAGACGTAAGTAAATTATTATAGTATTTGTGTCAATTTTATTTATTTTGTCAGCTACTCAACCTTGGCCTAACACGGAAGACGTAAGTAAATTATTATAGTATTGGTGTGAATTTTATCTATTTTGTCAGCTACTTATCCTTGCCCTAACACGGAAGACGTACGTAAATTATTATAGTATTTGTGTCAATTTTATTTTATTTGTCAGCTACTCAACCTTGCCCTAACACGGAAGACGTAAGTAAATTATTATAGAATTGGTGTCAATTTTATTTCTTTCGTCAGCTACTCATACTTGCCCTAACGCGGAAGACGTAAGTAAATTATTAGAGTATTGAAGTCAATTTTATTTATTTCGTCAGCTACCTATCCTTGCCCTAACACGGAAGACGTACGTAAATTATTATAATATTGGTGTCAATTTTATTTATTTCGTCAGGTACTCATTCTCGCCCTAACACGGAAGATGTAAGTAAAATATTATATTATTGGTGTCATTTTTTTTTATTTCGTCAGGTACTCATCCTTGCACAAACACGGAAGACGTAAGTAAAATATTATTGTATTGGTGTCAATTTTATTTAGTTTTTCAGCTACTCATCCTTGCCCTAACGCGGAAGACGTAAGTAAATTATTATAATATTGGTGTCAATTTTATTTATTTCGTCAGCTACTTATCCCTGCCCTAACGCGGAAGACGTAAGTAAATTATTATAATATTGGTGTCAATTTTATTTATTTCGTCAGGTACTCATTCTCGCCTTAAAACGGAAGATGTAAGTAAAATATTATAATATTGGTGTCAATTTTATTTATTTCGTCAGGTACTCATTCTCGCCTTAAAATGGAAGATGTAAGTAAAATATTATAGTATTGGTGTCAATTTTATTTATTTCGTCAGGTACTCATCCTTGCACTAACACGGAAGACGTAAGTAAAATATTATTGTATTGGTGTCAATATTATTTATTTTTTCAGCTACTCATCCTTGCCCTAACGCGGAAGACGTATGTAAATTATTATAGAATTGGTGTCAATTTTATTTCTTTCGTCAGCTACTCATCCTTGCCCTAACGCGGAAGACGTAAGTAAATTATTAGAGTATTGAAGTCAATTTTATTTATTTCGTCAGCTAGTCATCCTCGCCCTAACGCGGAAGACGTAAGTAAATTATTATAATATTGATGTCAATTTTATTTATTTCGTCAGGTACTCATCCTTGCACTAACACGGAAGACGTAAATAAAATATTATTGTATTGGTGTCAATTTTATTAATTTTTTCAGCTACTCATACTTGCCCTAACGCTGGAGACGTAAGTAAAATATTATTGTATTGGTGTCAATTTTATTTATTTCTTCAGCTACTCATCCTTGCCCTAACGCGGAAGACGTAAGTAAAATATTATAGTATTGGTGTCAATTTTATTTATTTCGACAGCTACTCATCCCTGCCCTAACGCGGAACACGTAAGTAAATTATTATAATATTGGTGTCAATTTTATTTATTTCGTCAGGTACTCATTCTCGCCTTAAAACGGAAGATGTAAGTAAAATATTACAGTATTGGTGTCAATTTTATTTATTTCATCAGGTACTCATCCTTGCACTAACACGGAACACGTAAATAAAATATTATTGTATTGGTGTCAATTTTATTAATTTTTTCAGCTACTCATCCTTGCCCTAACGCTGGAGACGTAAGTAAATTATTATAGTATTGTTGTCAATTTTATTTATTTCTTTATCTACTTATCCTTGCCCTAACACGGAAGACGTAAGTAAATTATTATAGTATTTGTGTCAATTTTATTTATTTTGTCAGCTACTCAACCTTGCCCTAACACGGAAGACGTAAGTAAATTATTATAGTATTGGTGTCAATTTTTTCTATTTCGTCAGCTACTCATCCTTGCCCTAACGCGGAAGACGTAATTAAAATATTATTGTATTGGTGTCAATTTTATTAATTTTTTCAGCTACTGATCCTTGCCCTAACGCGGGAGACGTAAGTAAAATATTATTGAATTGGTGTCAATTTTTTTTATTTCGTCAGCTACTCATACTTGCCCTAACGCGGAAGACGTAAGTAAATTATTACATTATTTGTGTCAATTTTATTTATTTCGACAGCTACTCATCCCTGCCCTAACGCGGAAGACGTAAGTAAATTATTATAGTATTGGTGTCAATTTTATTTATTTCGTCAGCTACTCATCCTTGCATTTTCACGGAAGACGTTAGTAAATTATTATAGTATTTGTGTGAATTTTATCTATTTTGTCAGCTACGTATCCTTGCCCTAACACGGAAGACGTAAGTAAATTATTATAGTATTTGTGTCAATTTTATTTATTTTGTCAGCTACTCAACCTTGGCCTAACACGGAAGACGTAAGTAAATTATTATAGTATTGGTGTGAATTTTATCTATTTTGTCAGCTACTTATCCTTGCCCTAACACGGAAGACGTACGTAAATTATTATAGTATTTGTGTCAATTTTATTTTATTTGTCAGCTACTCAACCTTGCCCTAACACGGAAGACGTAAGTAAATTATTATAGAATTGGTGTCAATTTTATTTCTTTCGTCAGCTACTCATACTTGCCCTAACGCGGAAGACGTAAGTAAATTATTAGAGTATTGAAGTCAATTTTATTTATTTCGTCAGCTACCTATCCTTGCCCTAACACGGAAGACGTAAGTAAATTATTATAATATTGGTGTCAATTTTTTTTATTTCGTCAGCTACTCATCCTTGCCCTAACGCGGAAGACGTAATTAAAATATTATTGTATTGGTGTCAATTTTATTAATTTTTTCAGCTACTGATCCTTGCCCTAACGCGGGAGACGTAAGTAAAATATTATTGAATTGGTGTCAATTTTTTTATTTCGTCAGCTACTCATACTTGCCCTAACGCGGAAGACGTAAGTAAATTATTACATTATTTGTGTCAATTTTATTTATTTCGACAGCTACTCATCCCTGCCCTAACGCGGAAGACGTAAGTAAATTATTATAGTATTGGTGTCAATTTTATTTATTTCGTCAGCTACTCATCCTTGCATTTTCACGAAAGACGTAAGTAAATTATTATAGAATTGGTGTCAATTTTATCTATTTTGTCATCTACTCATCCTTGCCCTAACACGGAAAACGTAAGAAAATTATTATAGTATTGGTGTCAATTTTATTTATTTCGTCAGCTACTCATCCTTGCCCTAACGCGGAAGACGTAAGTAAATTATTAGAGTATTGGTGTCAATTTTATTTATTTCGTCAGCTACTCATCTCTGCCCTAACGCGGAAGACGTAGGTAAATTATTATAATATTGGTGTCAATTTTATTTATTTAGGCAGGTACTCATTCTCGCCCTAACACGGAAGATGTAAGTAAAATATTATATTATTGGTGTCAATTTTTTTTATTTCGTCATGTACTCATCCTTGCACTAACACGGAAGACGTAAGTAAATTATTAGAGTATTGAAGTCAATTTTATTTATTTCGTCAGCTACCTATCCTTGCCCTAACACGGAAGACGTAAGTAAATTATTATAATATTTTTGTCAATTTTATTTATTTCGTCAGGTACTCATTCTCGCCCTAACACGGAAGATGTAAGTAAAATATTATATTATTGGTGTCATTTTTTTTTATTTCGTCAGGTACTCATCCTTGCACTAACACGGAAGACGTAAGTAAAATATTATTGTATTGGTGTCAATTTTATTTAGTTTTTCAGCTACTCATCCTTGCCCTAACGCGGAAGACGTAAGTAAATTATTATAATATTGGTGTCAATTTTATTTATTTCGTCAGGTACTCATTCTCGCCTTAAAACGGAAGATGTAAGTAAAATATTATAATATTGGTGTCAATTTTATTTATTTCGTCAGGTACTCATTCTCGCCTTAAAATGGAAGATGTAAGTAAAATATTATAGTATTGGTGTCAATTTTATTTATTTCGTCAGGTACTCTTCCTTGCACTAACACGGAAGACGTAAGTAAAATATTATTGTATTGGTGTCAATTTTATTTATTTTTTCAGCTACTCATCCTTGCCCTAACGCGGAAGACGTATGTAAATTATTATAGTATTGGTGTCAATTTTATTTCTTTCGTCAGCTACTCATCCTTGCCCTAACGCGGAAGACGTAAGTAAATTATTAGAGTATTGAAGTCAATTTTATTTATTTCGTCAGCTAGTCATCCTCGCCCTAACGCGGAAGACGTAAGTAAATTATTATAGTATTGGTGTCAATTTTATTTCTTTCGTCAGCTACTCATCCTTGCCCTAACGCGGAAGACGTAAGTAAATTATTAGAGTATTGAAGTCAATTTTATTTATTTCGTCAGCTACCTATCCTTGCCCTAACACGGAAGACGTAAGTAAATTATTATAATATTTTTGTCAATTTTATTTATTTCGTCAGGTACTCATTCTCGCCCTAACACGGAAGATGTAAGTAAAATATTATATTATTGGTGTCATTTTTTTTTATTTCGTCAGGTACTCATCCTTGCACTAACACGGAAGACGTAAGTAAAATATTATTGTATTGGTGTCAATTTTATTTAGTTTTTCAGCTACTCATCCTTGCCCTAACGCGGAAGACGTAAGTAAATTATTATAATATTGGTGTCAATTTTATTTATTTCGTCAGGTTCTCATTCTCGCCTTAAAACGGAAGATGTAAGTAAAATATTATAATATTGGTGTCAATTTTATTTATTTCGTCAGGTACTCATTCTCGCCTTAAAATGGAAGATGTAAGTAAAATATTATAGTATTGGTGTCAATTTTATTTATTTCGTCAGGTACTCTTCCTTGCACTAACACGGAAGACGTAAGTAAAATATTATTGTATTTGTGTGAATTTTATCTATTTTGTCAGCTACGTATCCTTGCCCTAACACGAAAGATGTAAGTAAATTATTATAGTATTGGTGTCAATTTTATTTATTTCGTCAGGTACTCATCTCTGCCCTAACGCGGAAGACGTAAGTAAATTATTATAATATTGGTGTCAATTTTATTTATTTCGTCAGGTATTCATTATCGACCTAACAAGGAAGGTGTAAGTAAAATATTATATTATTGAAGTCAATTTTATTTATTTCGTCAGCTACTCATCCTCGCCCTAACGCGGAAGATGTAAGTAAAATATTATAGTATTGGTGTCAATTTTATATATTTCGTCAGCTACTCATCTCTGCCCTAACGCTGAAGATGTAAGTAAAATATTATATTATTTGTGTCAATTTTTTTTATTTCTTCAGGTACTCATCAATGCACTAACACGGAAGACGTAAGTAAAATATTATTGTATTGATGTCAATTTTATTTATTTTTTCAGCTACTCATCCTTGCCCTACCGTGGAAGACGTATGTAAATTATTATAGTATTGGTGTCAATTTTATTTCTTTCGTCAGCTACTCATCCTTGCCCTAACGCGGAAGACGTAAGTAAATTATTAGAGTATTGAAGTCAATTTTATTTATTTCGTCAGCTACCTATCCTTGCCCTAACACGGAAGACGTAAGTAAATTATTATAATATTTTTGTCAATTTTATTTATTTCGTCAGGTACTCATCCTTGCACTAACACGGAAGACGTAAGTAAAATATTATTGTATTGGTGTCAATTTTATTTAGTTTTTCAGCTACTCATCCTTGCCCTAACGCGGAAGACGTAAGTAAATTATTATAATATTGGTGTCAATTTTATTTATTTCGTCAGGTACTCATTCTCGCCTTAAAACGGAAGATGTAAGTAAAATATTATAATATTGGTGTCAATTTTATTTATTTCGTCAGGTACTCATTCTCGCCTTAAAATGGAAGATGTAAGTAAAATATTATAGTATTGGTGTCAATTTTATTTATTTCGTCAGGTACTCTTCCTTGCACTAACACGGAAGACGTAAGTAAAATATTATTGTATTGGTGTCAATTTTATTTATTTTTTCAGCTACTCATCCTTGCCCTAACGCGGAAGACGTATGTAAATTATTATAGTATTGGTGTCAATTTTATTTATTTCGTCAGGTACTCATCCTTGCCCTAACTTGGAAGACGTATGTAAATTATTATAGTATTGTTGTCAATTTTATTTATTTCGTCAGCTACTCATCCTTGCCCTAACGCGGAAGACGTAAGTAAATTATCATAGTATTGGTGTCAATTTTATTTATTTCGTCACCTACTTATCCTTGCCCTAACGCGGAAGACGTAAGTAAATTATTACATTATTGGTGTCAATTTTATTTATTTCGACAGCTACTCATCCCTGCCCTAACGCGGAAGACGTAAGTAAATTATTATAGTATTGTTGTCAATTTTATTTATTTCGTCATCTACTTATCCTTGCCCTAACACGGAAGACGTAAGTAAATTATTATAGTATTTGTGTCAATTTTATTTATTTTGTCAGCTACTCAACCTTGCCCTAACACGGAAGACGTAAGTAAATTATTATAGTAATGGTGTCAATTTTATTTATTTTGTCAGCTACTTATCCTTGCCCTAACGCGAAAGACGTAAGTAAATTATTATATTATTGGTGTGAATTTTATCTATTTTCTCATCTACTCATCCTATCCTAACACTGAAGACGTAAGTATATTATTATAGTACTGGTGTCAATATTATTTATTTTGTCAGCTACTCATCCTTGGCCTAACACGGAAGACGTAAGTAAATTATTATAGTATTGGTGTCAATTTTATTTATTTTGTCAGCTACTCATCCTTGCCCTAACACGGAAGACGTAAGTAAATTATTATAGAATTGGTATCAATTTTATTTATTTCGTCAGCTACTCATCCTTGCCCTAACGCGGAAGACGTAAGTAAATTATTATAGTATTGGTGTCAATTTTATTTATTTCGTCAGCTACTCATCCTTGCCCTAACGCGGAAGACGTAAGTAAATTATTAGAGTATTGAAGTCAATTTTATTTATTTCGTCAGCTACTCATCCTCGCCCTAACGCGGAAGATGTAAGTAAAATATTATAGTATTGGTGTCAATTTTATATATTTCGTCAGCTACTCATCTCTGCCCTAACGCTGAAGATGTAAGTAAAATATTATATTATTTGTGTCAATTTTTTTTATTTCTTCAGGTACTCATCAATGCACTAACACGGAAGACGTAAGTAAAATATTATTGTATTGATGTCAATTTTATTTATTTTTTCAGCTACTCATCCTTGCCCTACCGTGGAAGACGTATGTAAATTATTATAGTATTGGTGTCAATTTTATTTCTTTCGTCAGCTACTCATCCTTGCCCTAACGCGGAAGACGTAAGTAAATTATTAGAGTATTGAAGTCAATTTTATTTATTTCGTCAGCTACCTATCCTTGCCCTAACACGGAAGACGTAAGTAAATTATTATAATATTTTTGTCAATTTTATTTATTTCGTCAGGTACTCATTCTCGCCCTAACACGGAAGATGTAAGTAAAATATTATATTATTGGTGTCATTTTTTTTTATTTCGTCAGGTACTCATCCTTGCACTAACACGGAAGACGTAAGTAAAATATTATTGTATTGGTGTCAATTTTATTTAGTTTTTCAGCTACTCATCCTTGCCCTAACGCGGAAGACGTAAGTAAATTATTATAATATTGGTGTCAATTTTATTTATTTCGTCAGGTACTCATTCTCGCCCTAACACGGAAGATGTAAGTAAAATATTATAATATTGGTGTCATTTTTATTTATTTCGTCAGGTACTCATTCTCGCCTTAAAATGGAAGATGTAAGTAAAATATTATAGTATTGGTGTCAATTTTATTTATTTCGTCAGGTACTCTTCCTTGCACTAACACGGAAGACGTAAGTAAAATATTATTGTATTGGTGTCAATTTTATTTATTTTTTCAGCTACTCATCCTTGCCCTAACGCGGAAGACGTATGTAAATTATTATAGTATTGGTGTCAATTTTATTTCTTTCGTCAGCTACTCATCCTTGCCCTAACGCGGAAGACGTAAGTAAATTATTAGAGTATTGAAGTCAATTTTATTTATTTCGTCAGCTAGTCATCCTCGCCCTAACGCGGAAGACGTAAGTAAATTATTATAATATTGGTGTCAATTTTATTTATTTCGTCAGGTACTCATCTTTGCACTAACACGTAAGACGTAATTAAAATATTATTGTATTGGTGTCAAGTTTATTAATTTTTTCAGCTACTGATCCTTGCCCTAACGCGGGAGACGTAAGTAAAATATTACTGAATTGGTGTCAATTTTTTTTATTTCGTCAGCTACTCATCCTTGCCCTAACGCGGAAGACGTAAGTAAAATATTTTTGTATTGGTGTCAATTTTATTTATTTCTTCGGCTACTCATCCTTGCCCTAACTTGGAAGACGTATGTAAATTATTATAGTATTGGTGTCAATTTTATTTCTTTCGTCAGCTACTCATCCTTGCCCTAACGCGGAAGACGTAAGTAAATTATCATAGTATTGGTGTCAATTTTATTTATTTCGTCACCTACTTATCCTTGCCCTAACGCGGAAGACGTAAGTAAATTATTACATTATTGGTGTCAATTTTATTTATTTCGACAGCTACTCATCCCTGCCCTAACGCGGAAGACGTAAGTAAATTATTATAGTATTTGTGTGAATTTTATCTATTTTGTCAGCTACGTATCCTTGCCCTAACACGAAAGATGTAAGTAAATTATTATAGTATTGGTGTGAATTTTACCTATTTTTCCAGATACTCATACTTGCCCTAACACGAAAGACGTTAGTAAATTATTATAGTATTTGTGTGAATTTTATCTATTTTGTCAGCTACGTATCCTTGCCCTAACACGGAAGACGTAAGTAAATTATTATAGTATTTGTGTCAATTTTATTTATTTTGTCAGCTACTCAACCTTGGCCTAACACGGAAGACGTAAGTAAATTATTATAGTATTGGTGTGAATTTTATCTATTTTGTCAGCTACTTATCCTTGCCCTAACACGGAAGACGTACGTAAATTATTATAGTATTTGTGTCAATTTTATTTTATTTGTCAGCTACTCAACCTTGCCCTAACACGGAAGACGTAAGTAAATTATTATAGAATTGGTGTCAATTCTATTTCTTTCGTCAGCTACTCATACTTGCCCTAACGCGGAAGACGTAAGTAAATTATTAGAGTATTGAAGTCAATTTTATTTATTTCGTCAGCTACCTATCCTTGCCCTAACACGGAAGACGTAAGTAAATTATTATAATATTGGTGTCAATTTTATTTATTTCGTCAGGTACTCATTCTCGCCCTAACACGGAAGATGTAAGTAAAATATTATATTATTGGTGTCATTTTTTTTTATTTCGTCAGGTACTCATCCTTGCACAAACACGGAAGACGTAAGTAAAATATTATTGTATTGGTGTCAATTTTATTTAGTTTTTCAGCTACTCATCCTTGCCCTAACGCGGAAGACGTAAGTAAATTATTATAATATTGGTGTCAATTTTATTTATTTCGTCAGCTACTCATTCTCGCCTTAAAACGGAAGATGTAAGTAAAATATTATAATATTGGTGTCAATTTTATTTATTTCGTCAGGTACTCATTCTCGCCTTAAAATGGAAGATGTAAGTAAAATATTATAGTATTGGTGTCAATTTTATTTATTTCGTCAGGTACTCTTCCTTGCACTAACACGGAAGACGTAAGTAAAATATTATTGTATTTGTGTGAATTTTATCTATTTTGTCAGCTACGTATCCTTGCCCTAACACGAAAGATGTAAGTAAATTATTATAGTATTGGTGTCAATTTTATTTATTTCGTCAGGTACTCATCCTTGCCCTAACTTGGAAGACGTATGTAAATTATTATAGTATTGTTGTCAATTTTATTTATTTCGTCAGCTACTCATCCTTGCCCTAACGCGGAAGACGTAAGTAAATTATCATAGTATTGGTGTCAATTTTATTTATTTCGTCACCTACTTATCCTTGCCCTAACGCGGAAGACGTAAGTAAATTATTACATTATTGGTGTCAATTTTATTTATTTCGACAGCTACTCATCCCTGCCCTAACGCGGAAGACGTAAGTAAATTATTATAGTATTGTTGTCAATTTTATTTATTTCGTCATCTACTTATCCTTGCCCTAACACGGAAGACGTAAGTAAATTATTATAGTATTTGTGTCAATTTTATTTATTTTGTCAGCTACTCAACCTTGCCCTAACACGGAAGACGTAAGTAAATTATTATAGTAATGGTGTCAATTTTATTTATTTTGTCAGCTACTTATCCTTGCCCTAACGCGAAAGACGTAAGTAAATTATTATATTATTGGTGTGAATTTTATCTATTTTCTCATCTACTCATCCTACCCTAACACGGAAGACGTAAGTATATTATTATAGTACTGGTGTCAATATTATTTATTTTGTCAGCTACTCATCCTTGGCCTAACACGGAAGACGTAAGTAAATTATTATAGTATTGGTGTCAATTTTATTTATTTTGTCAGCTACTCATCCTTGCCCTAACACGGAAGACGTAAGTAAATTATTATAGAATTGGTATCAATTTTATTTATTTCGTCAGCTACTCATCCTTGCCCTAACGCGGAAGACGTAAGTAAATTATTATAGTATTGGTGTCAATTTTATTTATTTCGTCAGCTACTCATCCTTGCCCTAACGCGGAAGACGTAAGTAAATTATTAGAGTATTGAAGTCAATTTTATTTATTTCGTCAGCTACTCATCCTCGCCCTAACGCGGAAGATGTAAGTAAAATATTATAGTATTGGTGTCAATTTTATATATTTCGTCAGCTACTCATCTCTGCCCTAACGCTGAAGATGTAAGTAAAATATTATATTATTTGTGTCAATTTTTTTTATTTCTTCAGGTACTCATCAATGCACTAACACGGAAGACGTAAGTAAAATATTATTGTATTGATGTCAATTTTATTTATTTTTTCAGCTACTCATCCTTGCCCTACCGTGGAAGACGTATGTAAATTATTATAGTATTGGTGTCAATTTTATTTCTTTCGTCAGCTACTCATCCTTGCCCTAACGCGGAAGACGTAAGTAAATTATTAGAGTATTGAAGTCAATTTTATTTATTTCGTCAGCTACCTATCCTTGCCCTAACACGGAAGACGTAAGTAAATTATTATAATATTTTTGTCAATTTTATTTATTTCGTCAGGTACTCATTCTCGCCCTAACACGGAAGATGTAAGTAAAATATTATATTATTGGTGTCATTTTTTTTTATTTCGTCAGGTACTCATCCTTGCACTAACACGGAAGACGTAAGTAAAATATTATTGTATTGGTGTCAATTTTATTTAGTTTTTCAGCTACTCATCCTTGCCCTAACGCGGAAGACGTAAGTAAATTATTATAATATTGGTGTCAATTTTATTTATTTCGTCAGGTACTCATTCTCGCCTTAAAACGGAAGATGTAAGTAAAATATTATAATATTGGTGTCAATTTTATTTATTTCGTCAGGTACTCATTCTCGCCTTAAAATGGAAGATGTAAGTAAAATATTATAGTATTGGTGTCAATTTTATTTATTTCGTCAGGTACTCTTCCTTGCACTAACACGGAAGACGTAAGTAAAATATTATTGTATTGGTGTCAATTTTATTTATTTTTTCAGCTACTCATCCTTGCCCTAACGCGGAAGACGTATGTAAATTATTATAGTATTGGTGTCAATTTTATTTCTTTCGTCAGCTACTCATCCTTGCCCTAACG
The DNA here is from genome assembly GCA_933210815.1 of Meta bourneti. Taxonomy (NCBI): domain Eukaryota; kingdom Metazoa; phylum Arthropoda; class Arachnida; order Araneae; family Tetragnathidae; genus Meta; species Meta bourneti. Next base: position 90,691,942 of record OW119929.1, read on the forward strand.
CGGAAGACGTAAGTAAATTATTAGAGTATTGAAGTCAATTTTATTTATTTCGTCAGCTAGTCATCCTCGCCCTAACGCGGAAGACGTAAGTAAATTATTATAATATTGGTGTCAATTTTATTTATTTCGTCAGGTACTCATCTTTGCACTAACACGTAAGACGTAATTAAAATATTATTGTATTGGTGTCAAGTTTATTAATTTTTTCAGCTACTGATCCTTGCCCTAACGCGGGAGACGTAAGTAAATTATCATAGTATTGGTGTCAATTTTATTTATTTCGTCACCTACTTATCCTTGCCCTAACGCGGAAGACGTAAGTAAATTATTACATTATTGGTGTCAATTTTATTTATTTCGACAGCTACTCATCCCTGCCCTAACGCGGAAGACGTAAGTAAATTATTATAGTATTTGTGTGAATTTTATCTATTTTGTCAGCTACGTATCCTTGCCCTAACACGAAAGATGTAAGTAAATTATTATAGTATTGGTGTGAATTTTACCTATTTTTCCAGATACTCATACTTGCCCTAACACGAAAGACGTAAGTAAATTATTATGGAATTGGTGTCAATTTTATCTATTTTGTCATCTACTCATCCTTGCCCTAACACGGAAAACGTAAGAAAATTATTATAGTATTGGTGTCAATTTTATTTATTTCGTCAGCTACTCATCCTTGCCCTAACGCGGAAGACGTAAGTAAATTATTAGAGTATTGGTGTCAATTTTATTTATTTCGTCAGCTACTCATCTCTGCCCTAACGCGGAAGACGTAGGTAAATTATTATAATATTGGTGTCAATTTTATTTATTTAGGCAGGTACTCATTCTCGCCCTAACACGGAAGATGTAAGTAAAATATTATATTATTGGTGTCAATTTTTTTTATTTCGTCATGTACTCATCCTTGCACTAACACGGAAGACGTAAGTAAAATATTATTGTATTGGTGTCAATTTTATTTATTTCTTCAGCTACTCATCCTTGCCCTAACGCGGAAGACGTAAGTAAATTATTATAATATTGGTGTCAATTTTATTTATTTCGTCAGGTACTCATTCTCGCCTTAAAACGGAAGACGTAAGTAAAATATTATAGTATTGGTGTCAATTTTATTTATTTCGTCACCTACTTATCCTTGCCCTAACGCGGAAGACGTAAGTAAATTATTATAGTATTGGTGTCAATTTTATTTATTTCGTCACCTACTTATCCTTGCCCTAACGCGGAAGACGTAAGTAAATTATTATATTATTGGTGTCAATTTTATTTATTTCGACAGCTACTCATCCCTGCCCTAACGCGGAAGACGTAAGTAAATTATTATAGTATTGTTGTCAATTTTATTTATTTCGTCATCTACTTATCCTTGCCCTAACACGGAAGACGTAAGTAAATTATTATAGTATTGGTGTCAATTTTATTTATTTCGTCACCTACTTATCCTTGCCCTAACGCGGAAGACGTAAGTAAATTATTACATTATTGGTGTAAATTTTATTTATTTCGACAGCTACTCATCCCTGCCCTAACGCGGAACACGTAAGTAAATTATTATAGTATTGGTGTCAATTTTTTTTATTTCGTCAGCTACTCATCCTTGCATTTTCACGGAAGACGTAAGTAAATTATTATAGTATTTGTGTGAATTTTATCTATTTTGTCAGCTACGTATCCTTGCCCTAACACGAAAGATGTAAGTAAATTATTATAGTATTGGTGTGAATTTTTCCTATTTTTTTCAAATACTCATACTTGCCCTAACACGAAAGACGTAAGTAAATTATTATAGAATTGGTGTCAATTTTATCTATTTTGTCATCTACTCATCCTTGCCCTAACACGGAAAACGTAAGAAAATTATTATAGTATTGGTGTCAATTTTATTTATTTCGTCAGCTACTCATTCTTGCCCTAAAGCGGAAGACGTAAGTAAATTATTAGAGTATTGGTGTCAATTTTATTTATTTCGTCAGCTACTCATCCTTGCCCTAACGCGGAAGATGTAAGTAAAATATTATAGTATTGGTGTCAATTTTATTTATTTCGTCAGCTACTCATCTCTGCCCTAACGCGGAAGACGTAAGTAAATTATTATAATATTGGTGTCAATTTTATTTATTTCGTCAGGTATTCATTATCGACCTAACAAGGAAGGTGTAAGTAAAATATTATATTATTGAAGTCAATTTTATTTATTTCGTCAGCTACTCATCCTCGCCCTAACGCGGAAGATGTAAGTAAAATATTATAGTATTGGTGTCAATTTTATATATTTCGTCAGCTACTCATCTCTGCCCTAACGCTGAAGATGTAAGTAAAATATTATATTATTTGTGTCAATTTTTTTTATTTCTTCAGGTACTCATCAATGCACTAACACGGAAGACGTAAGTAAAATATTATTGTATTGATGTCAATTTTATTTATTTTTTCAGCTACTCATCCTTGCCCTACCGTGGAAGACGTATGTAAATTATTATAGTATTGGTGTCAATTTTATTTCTTTCGTCAGCTACTCATCCTTGCCCTAACGCGGAAGACGTAAGTAAATTATTAGAGTATTGAAGTCAATTTTATTTATTTCGTCAGCTACCTATCCTTGCCCTAACACGGAAGACGTAAGTAAATTATTATAATATTTTTGTCAATTTTATTTATTTCGTCAGGTACTCATTCTCGCCCTAACACGGAAGATGTAAGTAAAATATTATATTATTGGTGTCATTTTTTTTTATTTCGTCAGGTACTCATCCTTGCACTAACACGGAAGACGTAAGTAAAATATTATTGTATTGGTGTCAATTTTATTTAGTTTTTCAGCTACTCATCCTTGCCCTAACGCGGAAGACGTAAGTAAATTATTATAATATTGGTGTCAATTTTATTTATTTCGTCAGGTACTCATTCTCGCCTTAAAACGGAAGATGTAAGTAAAATATTATAATATTGGTGTCAATTTTATTTATTTCGTCAGGTACTCATTCTCGCCTTAAAATGGAAGATGTAAGTAAAATATTATAGTATTGGTGTCAATTTTATTTATTTCGTCAGGTACTCTTCCTTGCACTAACACGGAAGACGTAAGTAAAATATTATTGTATTTGTGTGAATTTTATCTATTTTGTCAGCTACGTATCCTTGCCCTAACACGAAAGATGTAAGTAAATTATTATAGTATTGGTGTCAATTTTATTTCTTTCGTCAGCTACTCATCCTTGCCCTAACTTGGAAGACGTATGTAAATTATTATAGTATTGTTGTCAATTTTATTTATTTCGTCAGCTAGTCATCCTCGCCCTAACGCGGAAGACGTAAGTAAATTATTATAATATTGGTGTCAATTTTATTTATTTCGTCAGGTACTCATCTTTGCACTAACACGTAAGACGTAATTAAAATATTATTGTATTGGTGTCAAGTTTATTAATTTTTTCAGCTACTGATCCTTGCCCTAACGCGGGAGACGTAAGTAAAATATTACTGAATTGGTGTCAATTTTTTTTATTTCGTCAGCTACTCATCCTTGCCCTAACGCGGAAGACGTAAGTAAAATATTTTTGTATTGGTGTCAATTTTATTTATTTCTTCGGCTACTCATCCTTGCCCTAACTTGGAAGACGTATGTAAATTATTATAGTATTGGTGTCAATTTTATTTCTTTCGTCAGCTACTCATCCTTGCCCTAACGCGGAAGACGTAAGTAAATTATCATAGTATTGGTGTCAATTTTATTTATTTCGTCACCTACTTATCCTTGCCCTAACGCGGAAGACGTAAGTAAATTATTACAGTATTGGTGTCAATTTTATTTATTTCGACAGCTACTCATCCCTGCCCTAACGCGGAAGACGTAAGTAAATTATTATAGTATTTGTGTGAATTTTATCTATTTTGTCAGCTACGTATCCTTGCCCTAACACGAAAGATGTAAGTAAATTATTATAGTATTGGTGTGAATTTTACCTATTTTTCCAGATACTCATACTTGCCCTAACACGAAAGACGTAAGTAAATTATTATAGAATTGGTGTCAATTTTATCTATTTTGTCATCTACTCATCCTTGCCCTAACACGGAAAACGTAAGAAAATTATTATAGTATTGGTGTCAATTTTATTTATTTCGTCAGCTACTCATCCTTGCCCTAACGCGGAAGACGTAAGTAAATTATTAGAGTATTGGTGTCAATTTTATTTATTTCGTCAGCTACTCATCTCTGCCCTAACGCGGAAGACGTAGGTAAATTATTATAATATTGGTGTCAATTTTATTTATTTAGGCAGGTACTCATTCTCGCCCTAACACGGAAGATGTAAGTAAAATATTATATTATTGGTGTCAATTTTTTTTATTTCGTCATGTACTCATCCTTGCACTAACACGGAAGACGTAAGTAAAATATTATTGTATTGGTGTCAATTTTATTTATTTTTTCAGCTACTCATCCTTGCCCTAACGCGGAAGACGTAAGTAAATTATTATAATATTGGTGTCAATTTTATTTATTTCGTCAGGTACTCATTCTCGCCTTAAAACGGAAGACGTAAGTAAAATATTATAGTATTGGTGTCAATTTTATTTATTTCGTCACCTACTTATCCTTGCCCTAACGCGGAAGACGTAAGTAAATTATTATAGTATTGGTGTCAATTTTATTTATTTCGTCAGCTACTCATCCTTGCCCTAACGCGGAAGACGTAAGTAAATTATTATATTATTGGTGTCAATTTTATTTATTTCGACAGCTACTCATCCCTGCCCTAACGCGGAAGACGTAAGTAAATTATTATAGTATTGTTGTCAATTTTATTTATTTCGTCATCTACTTATCCTTGCCCTAACACGGAAGACGTAAGTAAATTATTATAGTATTGGTGTCAATTTTATTTATTTCGTCACCTACTTATCCTTGCCCTAACGCGGAAGACGTAAGTAAATTATTACATTATTGGTGTAAATTTTATTTATTTCGACAGCTACTCATCCCTGCCCTAACGCGGAACACGTAAGTAAATTATTATAGTATTGGTGTCAATTTTTTTTATTTCGTCAGCTACTCATCCTTGCATTTTCACGGAAGACGTAAGTAAATTATTATAGTATTTGTGTGAATTTTATCTATTTTGTCAGCTACGTATCCTTGCCCTAACACGAAAGATGTAAGTAAATTATTATAGTATTGGTGTGAATTTTTCCTATTTTTTTCAAATACTCATACTTGCCCTAACACGAAAGACGTAAGTAAATTATTATAGAATTGGTGTCAATTTTATCTATTTTGTCATCTACTCATCCTTGCCCTAACACGGAAAACGTAAGAAAATTATTATAGTATTGGTGTCAATTTTATTTATTTCGTCAGCTACTCATTCTTGCCCTAAAGCGGAAGACGTAAGTAAATTATTAGAGTATTGGTGTCAATTTTATTTATTTCGTCAGCTACTCATCCTTGCCCTAACGCGGAAGATGTAAGTAAAATATTATAGTATTGGTGTCAATTTTATTTATTTCGTCAGCTACTCATCTCTGCCCTAACGCGGAAGACGTAAGTAAATTATTATAATATTGGTGTCAATTTTATTTATTTCGTCAGGTATTCATTATCGACCTAACAAGGAAGGTGTAAGTAAAATATTATATTATTGGTGTCAATTTTTTTTATTTCGTCAGGTACTCATCCTTGCACTAACACGGAAGACGTAAGTAAAATATTATTGTATTGGTGTCAATTTTATTTATTTTTTCAGCTACTCATCCTTGCCCTAACGCGGAAGACGTAAGTAAATTATTATAATATTGGTGTCAATTTTATTTCTTTCGTCAGCTACTCATCCTTGCCCTAACTTGGAAGACGTATGTAAATTATTATAGTATTGTTGTCAATTTTATTTATTTCGTCAGCTAGTCATCCTCGCCCTAACGCGGAAGACGTAAGTAAATTATTATAATATTGGTGTCAATTTTATTTATTTCGTCAGGTACTCATCTTTGCACTAACACGTAAGACGTAATTAAAATATTATTGTATTGGTGTCAAGTTTATTAATTTTTTCAGCTACTGATCCTTGCCCTAACGCGGGAGACGTAAGTAAAATATTACTGAATTGGTGTCAATTTTTTTTATTTCGTCAGCTACTCATCCTTGCCCTAACGCGGAAGACGTAAGTAAAATATTTTTGTATTGGTGTCAATTTTATTTATTTCTTCGGCTACTCATCCTTGCCCTAACTTGGAAGACGTATGTAAATTATTATAGTATTGGTGTCAATTTTATTTCTTTCGTCAGCTACTCATCCTTGCCCTAACGCGGAAGACGTAAGTAAATTATCATAGTATTGGTGTCAATTTTATTTATTTCGTCACCTACTTATCCTTGCCCTAACGCGGAAGACGTAAGTAAATTATTACATTATTGGTGTCAATTTTATTTATTTCGACAGCTACTCATCCCTGCCCTAACGCGGAAGACGTAAGTAAATTATTATAGTATTTGTGTGAATTTTATCTATTTTGTCAGCTACGTATCCTTGCCCTAACACGAAAGATGTAAGTAAATTATTATAGTATTGGTGTGAATTTTACCTATTTTTCCAGATACTCATACTTGCCCTAACACGAAAGACGTAAGTAAATTATTATAGAATTGGTGTCAATTTTATCTATTTTGTCATCTACTCATCCTTGCCCTAACACGGAAAACGTAAGAAAATTATTATAGTATTGGTGTCAATTTTATTTATTTCGTCAGCTACTCATCCTTGCCCTAACGCGGAAGACGTAAGTAAATTATTAGAGTATTGGTGTCAATTTTATTTATTTCGTCAGCTACTCATCTCTGCCCTAACGCGGAAGACGTAGGTAAATTATTATAATATTGGTGTCAATTTTATTTATTTAGGCAGGTACTCATTCTCGCCCTAACACGGAAGATGTAAGTAAAATATTATATTATTGGTGTCAATTTTTTTTATTTCGTCATGTACTCATCCTTGCACTAACACGGAAGACGTAAGTAAATTATTATAGTATTTGTGTCAATTTTATTTATTTTGTCAGCTACTCATCCTTGCCCTAACGCGGAAGACGTAAGTAAATTATTATAATATTGGTGTCAATTTTATTTATTTCGTCAGGTACTCATTCTCGCCTTAAAACGGAAGACGTAAGTAAAATATTATAGTATTGGTGTCAATTTTATTTATTTCGTCACCTACTTATCCTTGCCCTAACGCGGAAGACGTAAGTAAATTATTATAGTATTGGTGTCAATTTTATTTATTTCGTCAGCTACTCATCCTTGCCCTAACGCGGAAGACGTAAGTAAATTATTATATTATTGGTGTCAATTTTATTTATTTCGACAGCTACTCATCCCTGCCCTAACGCGGAAGACGTAAGTAAATTATTATAGTATTGTTGTCAATTTTATTTATTTCGTCATCTACTTATCCTTGCCCTAACACGGAAGACGTAAGTAAATTATTATAGTATTGGTGTCAATTTTATTTATTTCGTCACCTACTTATCCTTGCCCTAACGCGGAAGACGTAAGTAAATTATTACATTATTGGTGTAAATTTTATTTATTTCGACAGCTACTCATCCCTGCCCTAACGCGGAACACGTAAGTAAATTATTATAGTATTGGTGTCAATTTTTTTTATTTCGTCAGCTACTCATCCTTGCATTTTCACGGAAGACGTAAGTAAATTATTATAGTATTTGTGTGAATTTTATCTATTTTGTCAGCTACGTATCCTTGCCCTAACACGAAAGATGTAAGTAAATTATTATAGTATTGGTGTGAATTTTTCCTATTTTTTTCAAATACTCATACTTGCCCTAACACGAAAGACGTAAGTAAATTATTATAGAATTGGTGTCAATTTTATCTATTTTGTCATCTACTCATCCTTGCCCTAACACGGAAAACGTAAGAAAATTATTATAGTATTGGTGTCAATTTTATTTATTTCGTCAGCTACTCATTCTTGCCCTAAAGCGGAAGACGTAAGTAAATTATTAGAGTATTGGTGTCAATTTTATTTATTTCGTCAGCTACTCATCCTTGCCCTAACGCGGAAGATGTAAGTAAAATATTATAGTATTGGTGTCAATTTTATTTATTTCGTCAGCTACTCATCTCTGCCCTAACGCGGAAGACGTAAGTAAATTATTATAATATTGGTGTCAATTTTATTTATTTCGTCAGGTATTCATTATCGACCTAACAAGGAAGGTGTAAGTAAAATATTATATTATTGGTGTCAATTTTTTTTATTTCGTCAGGTACTCATCCTTGCACTAACACGGAAGACGTAAGTAAAATATTATTGTATTGGTGTCAATTTTATTTATTTTTTCAGCTACTCATCCTTGCCCTAACGCGGAAGACGTAAGTAAATTATTATAATATTGGTGTCAATTTTATTTCTTTCGTCAGCTACTCATCCTTGCCCTAACTTGGAAGACGTATGTAAATTATTATAGTATTGTTGTCAATTTTATTTATTTCGTCAGCTAGTCATCCTCGCCCTAACGCGGAAGACGTAAGTAAATTATTATAATATTGGTGTCAATTTTATTTATTTCGTCAGGTACTCATCTTTGCACTAACACGTAAGACGTAATTAAAATATTATTGTATTGGTGTCAAGTTTATTAATTTTTTCAGCTACTGATCCTTGCCCTAACGCGGGAGACGTAAGTAAAATATTACTGAATTGGTGTCAATTTTTTTTATTTCGTCAGCTACTCATCCTTGCCCTAACGCGGAAGACGTAAGTAAAATATTTTTGTATTGGTGTCAATTTTATTTATTTCTTCGGCTACTCATCCTTGCCCTAACTTGGAAGACGTATGTAAATTATTATAGTATTGGTGTCAATTTTATTTCTTTCGTCAGCTACTCATCCTTGCCCTAACGCGGAAGACGTAAGTAAATTATCATAGTATTGGTGTCAATTTTATTTATTTCGTCACCTACTTATCCTTGCCCTAACGCGGAAGACGTAAGTAAATTATTACATTATTGGTGTCAATTTTATTTATTTCGACAGCTACTCATCCCTGCCCTAACGCGGAAGACGTAAGTAAATTATTATAGTATTTGTGTGAATTTTATCTATTTTGTCAGCTACGTATCCTTGCCCTAACACGAAAGATGTAAGTAAATTATTATAGTATTGGTGTGAATTTTACCTATTTTTCCAGATACTCATACTTGCCCTAACACGAAAGACGTAAGTAAATTATTATAGAATTGGTGTCAATTTTATCTATTTTGTCATCTACTCATCCTTGCCCTAACACGGAAGACGTAAGAAAATTATTATAATATTGGTGTCAATTTTATTTATTTCGTCAGCTACTCATCCTTGCCCTAACGCGGAAGACGTAAGTAAATTATTAGAGTATTGGTGTCAATTTTATTTATTTCGTCAGCTACTCATCTCTGCCCTAACGCGGAAGACGTAGGTAAATTATTATAATATTGGTGTCAATTTTATTTATTTAGGCAGGTACTCATTCTCGCCCTAACACGGAAGATGTAAGTAAAATATTATATTATTGGTGTCAATTTTTTTTATTTCGTCATGTACTCATCCTTGCACTAACACGGAAGACGTAAGTAAATTATTATAGTATTGGTGTCAATTTTATTTATTTTTTCAGCTACTCATCCTTGCCCTAACGCGGAAGACGTAAGTAAATTATTATAATATTGGTGTCAATTTTATTTATTTCGTCAGGTACTCATTCTCGCCTTAAAACGGAAGACGTAAGTAAAATATTATAGTATTGGTGTCAATTTTATTTATTTCGTCACCTACTTATCCTTGCCCTAACGCGGAAGACGTAAGTAAATTATTATAGTATTGGTGTCAATTTTATTTATTTCGTCAGCTACTTATCCTTGCCCTAACACGGAAGACGTAAGTAAATTATTATATTATTGGTGTCAATTTTATTTATTTCGACAGCTACTCATCCCTGCCCTAACGCGGAAGACGTAAGTAAATTATTATAGTATTGTTGTCAATTTTATTTATTTCGTCATCTACTCATCCTTGCCCTAACACGGAAGACGTAAGTAAATTATTATAGTATTGGTGTCAATTTTATTTATTTCTTCAGCTACTTATCCTTGCCCTAACGCGGAAGACGTAAGTAAATTATTACATTATTGGTGTAAATTTTATTTATTTCGACAGCTACTCATCCCTGCCCTAACGCGGAACACGTAAGTAAATTATTATAGTATTGGTGTCAATTTTTTTTATTTCGTCAGCTACTCATCCTTGCATTTTCACGGAAGACGTAAGTAAATTATTATAGTATTTGTGTGAATTTTATCTATTTTGTCAGCTACGTATCCTTGCCCTAACACGAAAGATGTAAGTAAATTATTATAGTATTGGTGTGAATTTTTCCTATTTTTTTCAAATACTCATACTTGCCCTAACACGAAAGACGTAAGTAAATTATTATAGAATTGGTGTCAATTTTATCTATTTTGTCATCTACTCATCCTTGCCCTAACACGGAAAACGTAAGAAAATTATTATAGTATTGGTGTCAATTTTATTTATTTCGTCAGCTACTCATTCTTGCCCTAAAGCGGAAGACGTAAGTAAATTATTAGAGTATTGGTGTCAATTTTATTTATTTCGTCAGCTACTCATCCTTGCCCTAACGCGGAAGATGTAAGTAAAATATTATAGTATTGGTGTCAATTTTATTTATTTCGTCAGCTACTCATCTCTGCCCTAACGCGGAAGACGTAAGTAAATTATTATAATATTGGTGTCAATTTTATTTATTTCGTCAGGTATTCATTATCGACCTAACAAGAAGGTGTAAGTAAAATATTATATTATTGGTGTCAATTTTTTTTATTTCGTCAGGTACTCATCCTTGCACTAACAAGGAAGACGTAAGTAAAATATTATTGTATTGGTGTCAATTTTATTTATTTTTTCAGCTACTCATCCTTGCCCTAACGCGGAAGACGTAAGTAAATTATTATAATATTGGTGTCAATTTTATTTATTTCGTCAGCTACTCATCCCTGCCCTAACGCGGAACACGTAAGTAAATTATTATAATATTTGTGTCAATTTTATTTATTTCGTCAGGTACTCATTCTCGCCTTAAAACGGAAGATGTAAGTAAAATATTACAGTATTGGTGTCAATTTTATTTATTTCGTCAGGTACTCATCCTTGCACTAACAGGGAAGACGTAAATAAAATATTATTGTATTGGTGTCAATTTTATTAATTTTTTCAGCTACTCATACTTGCCCTAACGCTGGAGACGTAAGTAAAATATTATTGTATTGGTGTCAATTTTATTTATTTCTTCAGCTACTCATCCTTGCCCTAACGCGGAAGACGTAAGTAAAATATTATAGTATTGGTGTCAATTTTATTTATTTCGTCACCTACTTATCCTTGCCCTAACGCGGAAGACGTAAGTAAATTATTATACTATTGGTGTCAATTTTATTTATTTCGACAGCTACTCATCCCTGCCCTAACGCGGAACACGTAAGTAAATTATTATAATGTTGGTGTCAATTTTATTTATTTCGTCAGGTACTCATTCTCGCCTTAAAACGGAAGATGTAAGTAAAATATTACAGTATTGGTGTCAATTTTATTTATTTCATCAGGTACTCATCCTTGCACTAACACGGAAGACGTAAATAAAATATTATTGTATTGGTGTCAATTTTATTAATTTTTTCAGCTACTCATCCTTGCCCTAACACTGGAGACGTAAGTAAATTATTATAGTATTGTTGTCAATTTTATTTATTTCTTTATCTACTTATCCTTGCCCTAACACGGAAGTCGTAAGTAAATTATTATAGTATTTGTGTCAATTTTATTTATTTTGTCAGCTACTCATCCTTGCCCTAACACTGGAGACGTAAGTAAATTATTATAGTATTGTTGTCAATTTTATTTATTTCTTTATCTACTTATCCTTGCCCTAACACGGAAGTCGTAAGTAAATTATTATAGTATTTGTGTCAATTTTATTTATTTTGTCAGCTACTCAACCTTGCCCTAACACGGAAGACGTAAGTAAATTATTATAGTATTGGTGTCAATTTTTTTTATTTCGTCAGCTACTCATCCTTGCCCTAACGCGGAAGACGTAATTAAAATATTATTGTATTGGTGTCAATTTTATTAATTTTTTCAGCTACTGATCCTTGCCCTAACGCGGGAGACGTAAGTAAAATATTATTGAATTGGTGTCAATTTTTTTTATTTCGTCAGCTACTCATACTTGCCCTAACGCGGAAGACGTAAGTAAATTATTACATTATTTGTGTCAATTTTATTTATTTCGACAGCTACTCATCCCTGCCCTAACGCGGAAGACGTAAGTAAATTATTATAGTATTGGTGTCAATTTTATTTATTTCGTCAGCTACTCATCCTTGCATTTTCACGGAAGACGTTAGTAAATTATTATAGTATTTATGTGAATTTTATCTATTTTGTCAGCTACGTATCCTTGCCCTAACACGGAAGACGTACGTAAATTATTATAGTATTTGTGTCAATTTTATTTTATTTGTCAGCTACTCAACCTTGCCCTAACACGGAAGACGTAAGTAAATTATTATAGAATTGGTGTCAATTTTATTTATTTCGTCAGCTACTCATCCTTGCCCTAACTCGGAAGACGTAAGTAAATTATTATAGTATTGGTGTCAATTTTATTTATTTCGTCAGCTGCTTATCCTTGCCCTAACGCGGAAGACGTAAGTAAATTATTAGAGTATTGGTGTCAATTTTATTTATTTCGTCAGCTACTCATCCTCGCCCTAACGCGGAAGATGTAAGTAAAATATTATAGTATTGGTGTCAATTTTATTTGTTTCGTCAGGTACTCATTCTCGCCCTAACCTGGAAGACGTAAGTAAAATATTATAGTATTGGTGTCAATTTTATTTATTTCGTCACCTACTTATCCTTGCCCTAACGAGGAAGACGTTAGTAAATTATTATATTATTGGTGTCAATTTTTTTTATTTCGACAGCTACTCATCCCTGCCCTAACGCGGAAGACGTAAGTAAATTATTATAGTATTGTTGTCAATTTTATTTATTTCGTCATCTACTTATCCTTGCCCTAACACGGAAGACGTAAGTAAATTATTATATTATTGGTGTGAATTTTATCTATTTTCTCATCTACTCATCCTACCCTAACACGGAAGACGTAAGTATATTATTATAGTACTGGTGTCAATATTATTTATTTTGTCAGCTACTCATCCTTGGCCTAACACGGAAGACGTAAGTAAATTATTATAGTATTGGTGTCAATTTTATTTATTTTGTCAGCTACTCATCCTTGCCCTAACACTGAAGACGTAAGTAAATTATTATAGAATAGGTATCAATTTTATTTATTTCGTCAGCTACTCATCCTTGCCCTAACGCGGAAGACGTAAGTAAATTATTATAGTATTGGTGTCAATTTTATTTATTTCGTCAGCTACTCATCCTTGCCCTAACGCGGAAGACGTAAGTAAATTATTAGAGTATTGAAGTCAATTTTATTTATTTCGTCAGCTACTCATCCTCGCCCTAACGCGGAAGATGTAAGTAAAATATTATAGTATTGGTGTCAATTTTATATATTTCAACAGCTACTCATCTCTGCCCTAACGCTGAAGATGTAAGTAAAATATTATATTATTGGTGTCAATTTTTTTTATTTCGTCAGGTACTCATCCTTGCACTAACATGGAAGACGTAAGTAAAATATTATTGTATTGGTGTCAATTTTATTTATTTTTTCAGCTACTCATCCTTGCCCTACAGCGGAAGACGTATGTAAATTATTATAGTATTGGTGTCAATTTTATTTCTTTCGTCAGCTACTCATCCTTGCCCTAACGCGGAAGACGTAAGTAAATTATTAGAGTATTGAAGTCAATTTTATTTATTTCGTCAGCTACCTATCCTTGCCCTAACACGGAAGACGTAAGTAAATTATTATAATATTGGTGTCAATTTTATTTATTTCGTCAGGTACTCATTCTCGCCCTAACACGGAAGATGTAAGTAAAATATTATATTATTGGTGTCATTTTTTTTATTTCGTCAGGTACTCATCCTTGCACTAACACGGAAGACGTAAGTAAAATATTATTGTATTGGTGTCAATTGTATTTAGTTTTTCAGCTACTCATCCTTGCCCTAACGCGGAAGACGTAAGTAAATTATTATAATATTGGTGTCAATTTTATTTATTTCGTCAGCTACTTATCCCTGCCCTAACGCGGAAGACGTAAGTAAATTATTATAATATTGGTGTCAATTTTATTTATTTCGTCAGGTACTCATTCTCGCCTTAAAACGGAAGATGTAAGTAAAATATTATAATATTGGTGTCAATTTTATTTATTTCGTCAGGTACTCATTCTCGCCTTAAAATGGAAGATGTAAGTAAAATATTATAGTATTGGTGTCAATTTTATTTATTTCGTCAGGTACTCATCCTTGCACTAACACGGAAGACGTAAGTAAAATATTATTGTATTGGTGTCAATTTTATTTATTTTTTCAGCTACTCATCCTTGCCCTAACGCGGAAGACGTATGTAAATTATTATAGTATTGGTGTCAATTTTATTTCTTTCGTCAGCTACTCATCCTTGCCCTAACGCGGAAGACGTAAGTAAATTATTAGAGTATTGAAGTCAATTTTATTTATTTCGTCAGCTAGTCATCCTCGCCCTAACGCGGAAGACGTAAGTAAATTATTATAATATTGGTGTCAATTTTATTTATTTCGTCAGGTACTCATCCTTGCACTAACAAGTAAGACGTAATTAAAATATTATTGTATTGGTGTCAAGTTTATTAATTTTTTCAGCTACTGATCCTTGCCCTAACGCGGGAGACGTAAGTAAAATATTATTGAATTGGTGTCAATTTTTTTTATTTCGTCAGCTACTCATCCTTGCCCTAACGCGGAAGACGTAAGTAAAATATTTTTGTATTGGTGTCAATTTTATTTATTTCTTCAGCTACTCATCCTTGCCCTAACTTGGAAGACGTATGTAAATTATTATAATATTGGTGTCAATTTTATTTATTTCGTCAGCTTCTCATCCTTGCCCTAACGCGGAAGACGTAAGTAAATTATCATAGTATTGGTGTCAATTTTATTTATTTCTTCACCTACTTATCCTTGCCCTAACGCGGAAGACGTAAGTAAATTATTACATTATTGGTGTCAATTTTATTTATTTCGACAGCTACTCATCCCTGCCCTAACGCGGAAGACGTAAGTAAATTATTATAGTATTGGTGTCAATTTTATTTATTTCGTCAGCTACTCATCCTTGCATTATCACGGAAGACGTATGTAAATTATTATCGTATTTGTGTGAATTTTATCTATTTTGTCAGCTACGTATCCTTGCCCTAACACGAAAGATGTAAGTAAATTATTATAGTATTGGTGTCAATTTTATTTATTTCGTCAGGTACTCATTCTCGCCCTAACATGGAAGACGTAAGTAAAATATTATAGTATTGGTGTCAATTTTATTTATTTCGTCACCTACTTATCCTTGCCCTAACGAGGAAGACGTTAGTAAATTATTATATTATTGGTGTCAATTTTATTTATTTTGTCAGCTACTCAACCTTGCCCTAACTCGGAAGACGTAAGTAAATTATTATAGTAATGGTGTCAATTTTATTTATTTTGTCAGCTACTTATCCTTGCCCTAACGCGAAAGACGTAAGTAAATTATTATATTATTGGTGTGAATTTTATCTATTTTCTCATCTACTCATCCTACCCTAACACGGAAGACGTAAGTATATTATTATAGTACTGGTGTCAATATTATTTATTTTGTCAGCTACTCATCCTTGGCCTAACACGGAAGACGTAATTAAAATATTATTGTATTGGTGTCAATTTTATTAATTTTTTCAGCTACTGATCCTTGCCCTAACGCGGGAGACGTAAGTAAAATATTATTGAATTGGTGTCAATTTTTTTTATTTCGTCAGCTACTCATACTTGCCCTAACGCGGAAGACGTAAGTAAATTATTACATTATTTGTGTCAATTTTATTTATTTCGACAGCTACTCATCCCTGCCCTAACGCGGAAGACGTAAGTAAATTATTATAGTATTGGTGTCAATTTTATTTATTTCGTCAGCTACTCATCCTTGCATTTTCACGGAAGACGTTAGTAAATTATTATAGTATTTGTGTGAATTTTATCTATTTTGTCAGCTACGTATCCTTGCCCTAACACGGAAGACGTACGTAAATTATTATAGTATTTGTGTCAATTTTATTTTATTTGTCAGCTACTCAACCTTGCCCTAACACGGAAGACGTAAGTAAATTATTATAGAATTGGTGTCAATTTTATTTATTTCGTCAGCTACTCATCCTTGCCCTAACTCGGAAGACGTAAGTAAATTATTATAGTATTGGTGTCAATTTTATTTATTTCGTCAGCTGCTTATCCTTGCCCTAACGCGGAAGACGTAAGTAAATTATTAGAGTATTGGTGTCAATTTTATTTATTTCGTCAGCTACTCATCCTCGCCCTAACGCGGAAGATGTAAGTAAAATATTATAGTATTGGTGTCAATTTTATTTATTTCGTCAGGTACTCATTCTCGCCCTAACATGGAAGACGTAAGTAAAATATTATAGTATTGGTGTCAATTTTATTTATTTCGTCACCTACTTATCCTTGCCCTAACGAGGAAGACGTTAGTAAATTATTATATTATTGGTGTCAATTTTATTTATTTCGACAGCTACTCATCCCTGCCCTAACGCGGAAGACGTAAGTAAATTATTATAGTATTGTTGTCAATTTTATTTATTTCGTCATCTACTTATCCTTGCCCTAACACGGAAGACGTAAGTAAATTATTATATTATTTGTGTCAATTTTATTTATTTTGTCAGCTACTCAACCTTGCCCTAACACGGAAGACGTAAGTAAATTATTATAGTAATGGTGTCAATTTTATTTATTTTGTCAGCTACTTATCCTTGCCCTAACGCGAAAGACGTAAGTAAATTATTATATTATTGGTGTGAATTTTATCTATTTTCTCATCTACTCATCCTACCCTAACACGGAAGACGTAAGTATATTATTATAGTACTGGTGTCAATATTATTTATTTTGTCAGCTACTCATCCTTGGCCTAACACGGAAGACGTAAGTAAATTATTATAGTATTGGTGTCAATTTTATTTATTTTGTCAGCTACTCATCCTTGCCCTAACACTGAAGACGTAAGTAAATTATTATAGAATTGGTATCAATTTTATTTATTTCGTCAGCTACTCATCCTTGCCCTAACGCGGAAGACGTAAGTAAATTATTATAGTATTGGTGTCAATTTTATTTATTTCGTCAGCTGCTTATCCTTGCCCTAACGCGGAAGACGTAAGTAAAATATTACAGTATTGGTGTCAATTTTATTTATTTCGTCAGGTACTCATCCTTGCACTAACACTGAAGACGTAAGTAAAATATTACTGTATTGGTGTCAATTTTATTAATTTTTTCAGCTACTCATCCTTGCCCTAACGCGGGAGACGTAAGTAAAATATTATTGAATTGGTGTCAATTTTTCTTATTTCGTCAGCTACTCATCCTTGCCCTAACGCGGAAGACATATGTAAATTATTATAGTATTGGTGTCAATTTTATTTATTTCGTCAGCTACTCATCCTTGCCCTAACACGGAAGACATATGTAAATTATTACAGTATTGGTGCCAATTTTATGAATTTTTTCAGCTACTCATCCTTGCCCTAACACGGAAGACGTAAGTAAATTATTATAGTATTTGTGTGAATTTTATCTATTTTATCAGCTACGTATCCTTGGACTAACACGAAAGACGTAAGTAAATTATTATAGCATTGGTGTCAATTTTATCTATTTTTGAGCTATTTAGCCTTGCCCTTACACGGAAGACGTAAGTAAATCATTATAGTATTTGTATCAATTTTACTTATTTTGTCAGCTACTCATCCTTGCCCTAACGCGGAAGACGTATGTAATTTATTATAGTATTGGAGTCAATTTTATTTATTTCGTCAGGTACTCATTCTCGCCGTAAAACGGAAGATGTAAGTAAAATATTACAGTATTGGTGTCAATTTTATTTATTTCCTCAGGTACTCATCCTTGACCTAACGCGGAAGACGTGAGTAAAATATTTTTGTATTGGTGTCAATTTTATTTATTTCGTCAGCTAGTCATCCTTGCCCTAACGCGGAAGACGTATGTAAATTATTATAGTATTGGTGTCAATTTTATTTATTTCGTCAGCTACTCATCCTTGCCCTAACGCGAAAGACGTATGTAATTTATTATAGTATTGGTGTCAATTTTATTTATTTCGTCAGCTACTCATCCTTGCCCTAACGCGGAAGACGTAAGTACGTTATTATATTATTGGTGTCAAGTTTATTTATTTCGTCAGCTACTCATACTCGCCCTAACGCGGAAGATGTAAGTAAATTATAATAGTATTTGTGTCAATTTTATTTATTTTGTCAGCTACTCAACCTTGCCCTAACACGGAAGACGTAAGTAAATTATTATAGTATTGGTGTGAATTTTATCTATTTTGTCAGATACTCATACTTGCCCTAACACGGAAGACGTAAGTAATTTATTATAGTATTGGTGTCAATTTTATCTATTTTTCAGCTAATTCTCCTTGCCCTAACACGGAAGACTTAAGTAAATCATTATAGTATTTGTGTCAATTTTATTTATTTTGTCAGCTACTCAACCTTGCCCTAACACGGAAGACGTAAGTAAATTATTATAGTATTGGTTTGAATTTTATCTATTTTGTCATCTACGCATCCTTGCCCTAACATGGAGGACGTAAATAAATTATTATAGTATTGGTGTGAATTTTATCTATTTTGTCAGATACTCATACTTGCCCTAACACGGAAGACTTAAGTATATTATTATAGTATTGGTGTCAATTTTATCTATTTTGTCAGCTACTCATCCTTGCCCTAACACGGAAAACGTAAGAAAATAATTATAGTATTTGTATCAATTTTATTTATTTTGTCATCCACTCATCCTTGCCCTAACACGGAAGACGTAAGCAAATTATTATATTATTGGTGTCAATTTTATTTATTTCGTCAGCTACTCATCCTCGCCCTAACGCGGAAGATGTAAGTAAAATATTATATTATTGGTGTTAATTTTTTTTATTTCTTCAGGTACTCATCCTTGCCCTAACACGGAAGACATATGTAAATTATTATAGTATTGGTGTCAATTTTATTTATTTTGTCAGCTACTCATTCTTGCCCTAACACGGAAGACGTAAGTAAATTATTACAGTATTGGTGCCAATTTTATGAATTTTTTCAGCTACTCATCCTTGCCCTAACACGGAAGACATATGTAAATTATTATAGTATTGGTGTCAATATTATTTATTTCGTCAGATACTTATCCTTGCCCTAACGCGGAAGACGTAAGTAAATTATTATATTATTGGTGTGAATTTTATCAATTTTGTCATCTATGAATCCTTGCCCTAACGCGGAAGACGTAAGTAAATTATTATAGTATTGGTGTGAATTTTATCTATTTTGTCAGATACTCATACTTGTCCTAACACGGAAGTATTTTATTATAGTATTGGTGTCAATATTATTTATTTTGTCACCTACTCATCCTTGGCCTAACACGGAAGACGTAAGTAAATTATTATAGTTTTGGTGTCAAATTTATTTATTTTGTCAGCTACTCATCCTTGCCCTAACACGGAAGACGTAAGTAAATTATTACAGTATTGGTGCCAATTTTATGAATTTTTTCAGCTACTCATCCTTGCCCTAACACGGAAGACCTAAGAAAATTATTATAGTATTGGTGTCAATTTTATTTATTTCGTCAACTACTTATCCTTGCCCTAACACGGAAGACGTAAGTAAATTATTATAGTATTTGTGTCAATTTTATTTATTTTGTCAACTACTCATCCTTGCCCTAACACGGAAGACCTAAGTAAATTATTATAGTATTGGTGTCAATTTTATTTATTTTTTCAGCTACTCAACCTTGCCCTAACACGGAAGACGTAAGTAAATTATTATAGTATTGGTGTCAATTTTATTTATTTCGTCAGCTACTCAACCTTGCCTTAACACGGAAGACTTAAGTAAATTATTATATTATTGGTGTGAATTTTATCTATTTTGTCATCTATGCATCCTTGCCCTAACACGGAAGACGTAAGTAAATTATTATAGTATTGGTGTGAATTTTATCTATTTTGTCAGATACTCATACTTGTCCTAACACGGAAGACGTAAGTTAATTATTATAGTATTTGTGTCAATTATATTTATTTTGGACGCTACTCATTCTTGCCCTAACACGGAAGACGTAAGTAAATTATTACAGTATTGGTGCCAATTTTATGAATTTTTTCAGCTACTCATCCTTGCCCTAACGCGAAAGACGGAAGTAAATTATTATATTATTGGTGTGAATTTTATTTATTTTGTCAGCTACTCATTCTTGCCCTAACACGGAAGACGTAAGTAAATTATTACAGTATTGGTGTCAATTTTATTTATTTTGTCAGCTACTCAACCTTGCCCTAACACGGAAGACGAAAGTAAATTATTATAGTATTGGTGTCAATATTATTTATTTCGTCAGATACTTATCCTTGCCCTAACGCGGAAGACGTAAGTAAATTATTATATTATTGGTGTGAATTTTATCAATTTTGTCATCTATGAATCCTTGCCCTAACGCGGAAGACGTAAGTAATTTATCATAGTATTGGTGTGAATTTTATCTATTTTGTCAGATACTCATACTTGTCCTAACACGGAAGTATTTTATTATAGTATTGGTGTCAATATTATTTATTTTGTCAGCTACTCATCCTTGGCCTAACACGGAAGACGTAAGTAAATTATTATAGTTTTGGTGTCAATTTTATTTATTTCGTCAGCTACTCAACCTTGCCTTAACACGGAAGACTTAAGTAAATTATTATATTATTGGTGTGAATTTTATCTATTTTGTCATCTATGCATCCTTGCCCTAACACGGAAGACGTAAGTAAATTATTATAGTATTGGTGTGAATTTTATCTATTTTGTCAGATACTCATACTTGTCCTAACACGGAAGACGTAAGTTAATTATTATAGTATTTGTGTCAATTATATTTATTTTGTCAGCTACTCAACCTTGCCCTAACACGGAAGACGTAAGAAAATGATTATAGTATTTGTGTCAATTTTATCTATTTTGTCATCTACGCATCCTTGCCCTAACACGGAGGACGTAAATAAATTATTGTAGTATTGGTGTCAATTTTATCTATTTTGACAGCTACTCATCCTTGCCGTAAAACGGAAGACGTAAGTATATTATTATGGTATTGGTGTCAAATTTATTTATTTTGTCAGCTACTCATCCTTGCCCTAACACGGAAAACGTAAGAAAATTATTATAGTATTTGTGTCAATTTTATTTATTTTGTCATCCACTCATCCTTGCCCTAACACGGAAGACGTAAATAAATTATTACAATATTGGTGTGAATTTTATCTATTTTGTCAGCTACTCATCCTTGCCCTAACACGGATGACGGAAGTATTTTATTATAGTATTGGTGTAAATTTTATCTATTTTGTCAGCTACTCATCCTTGCCGTAAAACGGAAGACGTAATTACATTATTATGGTATTGGTGTCAATTTTATCTATTTTTTCTGCTACTCATCCCTGCCCTAACACGGAAGACGTAAGTAAAATATTATGGTATTGGTGTCAATTTTAATTATTTTGTCATCTACTCATCCTTGCCCTAACACGGAAGACGTAAGTATATTATTATAGTATTGGTGTCAATATTATTTATTTTGTCAGCTACTCATCCTTGGCCTAACACGGAAGACGTTAGTAAATTATTATAGTATTGGTGTCAATTTTATTTCTTTTGTCATCTACTCATCCTTGCCCTCACACGGAAGACGTAAGTAAATAATTATAGTATTGGTGCCATTTTTATGAATTTTTTCAGCTACTCATACTTGGCCTAACACTGAAAACGTAAGTAAATTATTATAGTTTTGGTGTCAATTTTATTTATTTTGTCAGCTACTCATCCTTGCCCTAACACGGAAGACATGTGTAAATTATTATAGTATTGGTGTCAATTTTATTTATTTTGTCAGCTACTCATTCTTGCCCTAACACGGAAGACGTAAGTAAATTATTACAGTATTGGTGCCAATTTTATGAATTTTTTCAGCTACTCATCCTTGCCCTAACGCGAAAGACGTAAGTAAATTATTATATTATTGGTGTGAATTTTATCTATTTTCTCATCTACTCATCCTACCCTAACACGGAAGACGTAAGTATATTATTATAGTACTGGTGTCAATATTATTTATTTTGTCAGCTACTCATCCTTGGCCTAACACGGAAGACGTAAGTAAATTATTATAGTATTGGTGTCAATTTTATTTATTTTGTCAGCTACTCATTCTTGCCCTAACACGGAAGACGTAAGTAAATTATTACAGTATTGGTGCCAATTTTATGAATTTTTTCAGCTACTCATCCTTGCCCTAACACGGAAGACATATGTAAATTATTATAGTATTGGTGCCAATATTATATATTTTTGCAGCTACTCATCCTTGCCCTAAGACGGAAGACGTAAGTATATTATTATAGTATTGGTGTCAATTTTATTAATTTTTTCATCTACTCATCCTTGCCCTAACGCGGGAGACGTAAGTAAAATATTATTGAATTGGTGTCAATTTTATTTATTTTGTCAGCTACTCAACCTTGCCCTAACACGGAAGACGAAAGTAAATTATTATAGTATTGGTGTCAATATTATTTATTTCGTCAGATACTTATCCTTGCCCTAACGCGGAAGACGTAAGTAAATTATTATATTATTGGTGTGAATTTTATCAATTTTGTCATCTATGAATCCTTGCCCTAACGCGGAAGACGTAAGTAAATTATCATAGTATTGGTGTGAATTTTATCTATTTTGTCAGATACTCATACTTGTCCTAACACGGAAGTATTTTATTATAGTATTGGTGTCAATATTATTTATTTTGTCAGCTACTCATCCTTGGCCTAACACGGAAGACGTAAGTAAATTATTATAGTTTTGGTGTCAATTTTATTTATTTCGTCAGCTACTCAACCTTGCCTTAACACGGAAGACTTAAGTAAATTATTATATTATTGGTGTGAATTTTATCTATTTTGTCATCTATGCATCCTTGCCCTAACACGGAAGACGTAAGTAAATTATTATAGTATTGGTGTGAATTTTATCTATTTTGTCAGATACTCATACTTGTCCTAACACGGAAGACGTTAGTTAATTATTATAGTATTTGTGTCAATTATATTTATTTTGTCAGCTACTCAACCTTGCCCTAACACGGAAGACGTAAGAAAATGATTATAGTATTTGTGTCAATTTTATCTATTTTGTCATCTACGCATCCTTGCCCTAACACGGAGGACGTAAATAAATTATTGTAGTATTGGTGTCAATATTATCTATTTTGACAGCTACTCATCCTTGCCGTAAAACGGAAGACGTAAGTATATTATTATGGTATTGGTGTCAATTTTATCTATTTTGTCAGCTACTCATCCTTGCCCTAACACGGAAAACGTAAGAAAATAATTATAGTATTTGTATCAATTTTATTTATTTTGTCATCCACTCATCCTTGCCCTAACACGGAAGACGTAAATAAATTATTACAATATTGGTGTGAATTTTATCTATTTTGTCAGCTACTCATCCTTGCCCTAACACGGATGACGTAAGTAAATTATTATAGTATTTGTGTCAATTTTATTTATTTTGTCAGCTTCTCAACCTTGCTCTAACACGGAAGTATTTTATTATAGTATTGGTGTCAATTTTATCTATTTTATCAGCTACTCATCCTTGCCGTAAAACGGAAGACGTAATTATATTATTATGGTATTGGTGTCAATTTTATCTATTTTTTCTGCTACTCATCCCTGCCCTAACACGGAAGACGTAAGTAAAATATTATGGTATTGGTGTCAATTTTAATTATTTTGTCATCTACTCATCCTTGCCCTAACACGGAAGACGTAAGTATATTATTATAGTATTGGTGTCAATATTATTTATTTTGTCTGCTGCTCATCCTTGGCCTAACACGGAAGACGTTAGTAAATTATTATAGTATTGGTGTCAATTTTATTTCTTTTGTCAGCTACTCATCCTTGCCCTCACACGGAAGACGTAAGTAAATAATTATAGTATTGGTGCCATTTTTATGAATTTTTTCAGCTACTCATACTTGGCCTAACACTGAAGACGTAAGTAAATTATTATAGTTTTGGTGTCAATTTTATTTATTTTGTCAGCTACTCATCCTTGCCCTAACACGGAAGACATGTGTAAATTATTATAGTATTGGTGTCAATTTTATTTATTTTGTCAGCTACTCATTCTTGCCCTAACACGGAAGACGTAAGTAAATTATTACAGTATTGGTGCCAATTTTATGAATTTTTTCAGCTACTCATCCTTGCCCTAACGCGAAAGACGTAAGTAAATTATTATATTATTGGTGTGAATTTTATCTATTTTCTCATCTACTCATCCTACCCTAACACGGAAGACGTAAGTATATTATTATAGTACTGGTGTCAATATTATTTATTTTGTCAGCTACTCATCCTTGGCCTAACACGGAAGACGTAAGTAAATTATTATAGTATTGGTGTCAATTTTATTTATTTTGTCAGCTACTCATTCTTGCCCTAACACGGAAGACGTAAGTAAATTATTACAGTATTGGTGCCAATTTTATGAATTTTTTCAGCTACTCATCCTTGCCCTAACACGGAAGACATATGTAAATTATTATAGTATTGGTGCCAATATTATATATTTTTGCAGCTACTCATCCTTGCCCTAAGACGGAAGACGTAAGTATATTATTATAGTATTGGTGTCAATTTTATTAATTTTTTCATCTACTCATCCTTGCCCTAACGCGGGAGACGTAAGTAAAATATTATTGAATTGGTGTCAATTTTATTTATTTTGTCAGCTACTCAACCTTGCCCTAACACGGAAGACGAAAGTAAATTATTATAGTATTGGTGTCAATATTATTTATTTCGTCAGATACTTATCCTTGCCCTAACGCGGAAGACGTAAGTAAATTATTATATTATTGGTGTGAATTTTATCAATTTTGTCATCTATGAATCCTTGCCCTAACGCGGAAGACGTAAGTAAATTATCATAGTATTGGTGTGAATTTTATCTATTTTGTCAGATACTCATACTTGTCCTAACACGGAAGTATTTTATTATAGTATTGGTGTCAATATTATTTATTTTGTCAGCTACTCATCCTTGGCCTAACACGGAAGACGTAAGTAAATTATTATAGTTTTGGTGTCAATTTTATTTATTTCGTCAGCTACTCAACCTTGCCTTAACACGGAAGACTTAAGTAAATTATTATATTATTGGTGTGAATTTTATCTATTTTGTCATCTATGCATCCTTGCCCTAACACGGAAGACGTAAGTAAATTATTATAGTATTGGTGTGAATTTTATCTATTTTGTCAGATACTCATACTTGTCCTAACACGGAAGACGTTAGTTAATTATTATAGTATTTGTGTCAATTATATTTATTTTGTCAGCTACTCAACCTTGCCCTAACACGGAAGACGTAAGAAAATGATTATAGTATTTGTGTCAATTTTATCTATTTTGTCATCTACGCATCCTTGCCCTAACACGGAGGACGTAAATAAATTATTGTAGTATTGGTGTCAATATTATCTATTTTGACAGCTACTCATCCTTGCCGTAAAACGGAAGACGTAAGTATATTATTATGGTATTGGTGTCAATTTTATCTATTTTGTCAGCTACTCATCCTTGCCCTAACACGGAAAACGTAAGAAAATAATTATAGTATTTGTATCAATTTTATTTATTTTGTCATCCACTCATCCTTGCCCTAACACGGAAGACGTAAATAAATTATTACAATATTGGTGTGAATTTTATCTATTTTGTCAGCTACTCATCCTTGCCCTAACACGGATGACGTAAGTAAATTATTATAGTATTTGTGTCAATTTTATTTATTTTGTCAGCTTCTCAACCTTGCTCTAACACGGAAGTATTTTATTATAGTATTGGTGTCAATTTTATCTATTTTATCAGCTACTCATCCTTGCCGTAAAACGGAAGACGTAATTATATTATTATGGTATTGGTGTCAATTTTATCTATTTTTTCTGCTACTCATCCCTGCCCTAACACGGAAGACGTAAGTAAAATATTATGGTATTGGTGTCAATTTTAATTATTTTGTCATCTACTCATCCTTGCCCTAACACGGAAGACGTAAGTATATTATTATAGTATTGGTGTCAATATTATTTATTTTGTCTGCTGCTCATCCTTGGCCTAACACGGAAGACGTTAGTAAATTATTATAGTATTGGTGTCAATTTTATTTCTTTTGTCAGCTACTCATCCTTGCCCTCACACGGAAGACGTAAGTAAATAATTATAGTATAGGTGCCATTTTTATGAATTTTTTCAGCTACTCATACTTGGCCTAACACTGAAGACGTAAGTAAATTATTATAGTTTTGGTGTCAATTTTATTTATTTTGTCAGCTACTCATCCTTGCCCTAACATGGAAGACATGTGTAAATTATTATAGTATTGGTGTTAGTTTTATTTATTTTGTCAGCTACTCATTCTTGCCCTAACACGGAAGACGTAAGTAAATTATTACAGTATTGGTGCCAATTTTATGAATTTTTTCAGCTACTCATCCTTGCCGTAACGCGAAAGACGTAAGTAAATTATTATATTATTGGTGTGAATTTTATCTATTTTCTCATCTACTCATCCTACCCTAACATGGAAGACGTAAGTATATTATTATAGTACTGGTGTCAATATTATTTATTTTGTCAGCTACTCATCCTTGGCCTAACACGGAAGACGTAAGTAAATTATTATAGTATTGGTGTCAATTTTATTTATTTTGTCAGCTACTCATTCTTGCCCTAACACGGAAGACGTAAGTAAATTATTACATTATTGGTGCCAATTTTATGAATTTTTTCAGCTACTCATCCTTGTCCTAACGCGGAAGACGTAAGTAAATTATTATTTTATTGGTGTGAATTTTATCAATTTTGTCATCTATGAATCCTTGCCCTAACGCGGAAGACGTAAGTAAATTATCATAGTATTGGTGTGAATTTTATCTATTTTGTCAGATACTCATACTTGTCCTAACACGGAAGTATTTTATTATAGTATTGGTGTCAATATTATTTATTTTGTCAGCTACTCATCCTTGGCCTAACACGGATGACATATGTAAATTATTATAGTATTGGTGTCAATTTTATTTATTTTGTCAACTACTCATTCTTGCCCTAACACGGAAGACGTAAGTAAATTATTACAGTATTGGTGCCAATTTTATGAATTTTTTCAGCTACTCATCCTTGCCCTAACACGGAAGACGTAAGTAAATTATTATAGTATTGGTGTCAATTTTATTTATTTTGTCAGCTACTCATCCTTGCCCTAACACGGAAGACATATGTAAATTATTATAGTATTGGTGTCAATTTTATTTATTTTGTCAGTACTCATCCTTGCCCTAACACGGAAGACGTAAGCAAATTATAGTATTGGTGCCAATATTATGAATTTTTTCAGCTACTCATCCTTGCCCTAACACGGAAGACGTTAGTAAATTATTATAGTATTGGTGTCAATTTTATTTTTTTTTTGTCAACTACTCATCCTTGCCCTAACACGGAAGACTCAAGAAAATTATTATAGTATTGGTGTCAATTTTATTTATTTCGTCAACTACTCATCCTTGCCCTAACACGGAAGACCTAAGTAAATTATTATAGTATTGGTGTCAATTTTATTTATTTTTTCAGCTACTCAACCTTGCCCTAACACGGAAGACGTAAGTAAATTATTATAGTATTGGTGTCAATTTTATTTATTTCGTCAGCTACTCAACCTTGCCTTAACACGGAAGACTTAAGTAAATTATTATATTATTGGTGTGAATTTTATCTATTTTGTCATCTATGCATCCTTGCCCTAACACGGAAGACGTAAGTAAATTATTATAGTATTGGTGTGAATTTTATCTATTTTGTCAGATACTCATACTTGTCCTAACACGGAAGACGTAAGTTAATTATTATAGTATTTGTGTCAATTATATTTATTTTTTCAGCTTCTCAACCTTGCCCTAACACGGAAGACGTAAGAAAATTATTATAGTATTTGTGTCAATTTTATCTATTTTGTCATCTACGCATCCTTGCCCTAACACGGAGGACGTAAATAAATTATTGTAGTATTGGTGTCAATTTTATCTATTTTGACAGCTACTCATCCTTGCCGTAAAACGGAAGACGTAAGTATATTATTATGGTATTGGTGTCAAATTTATTTATTTTGTCAGCTACTCATCCTTGCCCTAACACGGAAAACGTAAGAAAATTATTATAGTATTTGTGTCAATTTTATTTATTTTGTCATCCACTCATCCTTGCCCTAACACGGAAGACGTAAATAAATTATTACAATATTGGTGTGAATTTTATCTATTTTGTCAGCTACTCATCCTTGCCCTAACACGGATGACGTAAGTAAATTATTATAGTATTTGTGTCAATTTTATTTATTTTGTCAGCTTCTCAACCTTGCTCTAACACGGAAGTATTTTATTATAGTATTGGTGTTAATTTTATCTATTTTGTCAGCTACTCATCCTTGCCGTAAAACGGAAGACGTAATTATATTATTATGGTATTGGTGTCAATTTTATCTATTTTTTCTGCTACTCATCCCTGCCCTAACACGGAAGACGTAAGTAAAATATTATGGTATTGGTGTCAATTTTAATTATTTTGTCATCTACTCATCCTTGGCCTAACACGGAAGACGTAAGTATATTATTATAGTATTGGTGTCAATTTTATTTCTTTTGTCAGCTACTCATCCTTGCCCTCACACGGAAGACGTAAGTAAATAATTATAGTATTGGTGCCATTTTTATGAATTTTTTCAGCTACTCATACTTGGCCTAACACTGAAGACGTAAGTAAATTATTATAGTTTTGGTGTCAATTTTATTTATTTTGTCAGCTACTCATCCTTGCCCTAACACGGAAGACATGTGTAAATTATTATAGTATTGGTGTCAATTTTATTTATTTTGTCAGATACTTATCCTTGCCCTAACGCGGAAGACGTAAGTAAATTATTATATTATTGGTGTGAATTTTATCAATTTTGTCATCTATGAATCCTTGCCCTAACGCGGAAGACGTAAGTAAATTATCATAGTATTGGTGTGAATTTTATCTATTTTGTCAGATACTCATACTTGTCCTAACACGGAAGTATTTTATTATAGTATTGGTGTCAATATTATTTATTTCGTCAGCTACTCATCCTTGGCCTAACACGGAAGACGTAAGTAAATTATTATAGTTTTGGTGTCAAATTTATTTATTTTGTCAGCTACTCATCCTTGCCCTAACACGGAAGACATATGTAAATTATTATAGTATTGGTGTCAATTTTATTTATTTTGTCAGTACTCATCCTTGCCCTAACACGGAAGACGTTAGTAAATTATTATAGTATTGGTGTCAATTTTATTTTTTTTTTGTCAACTACTCATCCTTGCCCTAACACGGAAGACTCAAGAAAATTATTATAGTATTGGTGTCAATTTTATTTATTTCGTCAACTACTCATCCTTGCCCTAACACGGAAGACCTAAGTAAATTATTATAGTATTGGTGTCAATTTTATTTATTTTTTCAGCTACTCAACCTTGCCCTAACACGGAAGACGTAAGTAAATTATTATAGTATTGGTGTCAATTTTATTTATTTCGTCAGCTACTCAACCTTGCCTTAACACGGAAGACTTAAGTAAATTATTATATTATTGGTGTGAATTTTATCTATTTTGTCATCTATGCATCCTTGCCCTAACACGGAAGACGTAAGTAAATTATTATAGTATTGGTGTGAATTTTATCTATTTTGTCAGATACTCATACTTGTCCTAACACGGAAGACGTAAGTTAATTATTATAGTATTTGTGTCAATTATATTTATTTTTTCAGCTTCTCAACCTTGCCCTAACACGGAAGACGTAAGAAAATTATTATAGTATTTGTGTCAATTTTATCTATTTTGTCATCTACGCATCCTTGCCCTAACACGGAAGACATGTGTAAATTATTATAGTATTGGTGTCAATTTTATTTATTTTGTCAGATACTTATCCTTGCCCTAACGCGGAAGACGTAAGTAAATTATTATATTATTGGTGTGAATTTTATCAATTTTGTCATCTATGAATCCTTGCCCTAACGCGGAAGACGTAAGTAAATTATCATAGTATTGGTGTGAATTTTATCTATTTTGTCAGATACTCATACTTGTCCTAACACGGAAGTATTTTATTATAGTATTGGTGTCAATATTATTTATTTCGTCAGCTACTCATCCTTGGCCTAACACGGAAGACGTAAGTAAATTATTATAGTTTTGGTGTCAAATTTATTTATTTTGTCAGCTACTCATCCTTGCCCTAACACGGAAGACATATGTAAATTATTATAGCATTGGTGTCAATTTTATTTATTTTGTCAGTACTCATCCTTGCCCTAACACGGAAGACGTAAGCAAATTATAGTATTGGTGCCAATATTATGAATTTTTTCAGCTACTCATCCTTGCCCTAACACGGAAGACGTTAGTAAATTATTATAGTATTGGTGTCAATTTTATTTTTTTTTTGTCAACTACTCATCCTTGCCCTAACACGGAAGACTCAAGAAAATTATTATAGTATTGGTGTCAATTTTATTTATTTCGTCAACTACTCATCCTTGCCCTAACACGGAAGACCTAAGTAAATTATTATAGTATTGGTGTCAATTTTATTTATTTTTTCAGCTACTCAACCTTGCCCTAACACGGAAGACGTAAGTAAATTATTATAGTATTGGTGTCAATTTTATTTATTTCGTCAGCTACTCAACCTTGCCTTAACACGGAAGACTTAAGTAAATTATTATATTATTGGTGTGAATTTTATCTATTTTGTCATCTATGCATCCTTGCCCTAACACGGAAGACGTAAGTAAATTATTATAGTATTGGTGTGAATTTTATCTATTTTGTCAGATACTCATACTTGTCCTAACACGGAAGACGTAAGTTAATTATTATAGTATTTGTGTCAATTATATTTATTTTTTCAGCTTCTCAACCTTGCCCTAACACGGAAGACGTAAGAAAATTATTATAGTATTTGTGTCAATTTTATCTATTTTGTCATCTACGCATCCTTGCCCTAACACGGAGGACGTAAATAAATTATTGTAGTATTGGTGTCAATTTTATCTATTTTGACAGCTACTCATCCTTGCCGTAAAACGGAAGACGTAAGTATATTATTATGGTATTGGTGTCAAATTTATTTATTTTGTCAGCTACTCATCCTTGCCCTAACACGGAAAACGTAAGAAAATTATTATAGTATTTGTGTCAATTTTATTTATTTTGTCATCCACTCATCCTTGCCCTAACACGGAAGACGTAAATAAATTATTACAATATTGGTGTGAATTTTATCTATTTTGTCAGCTACTCATCCTTGCCCTAACACGGATGACGTAAGTAAATTATTATAGTATTTGTGTCAATTTTATTTATTTTGTCAGCTTCTCAACCTTGCTCTAACACGGAAGTATTTTATTATAGTATTGGTGTCAATTTTATCTATTTTGTCAGCTACTCATCCTTGCCGTAAAACGGAAGACGTAATTATATTATTATGGTATTGGTGTCAATTTTATCTATTTTTTCTGCTACTCATCCCTGCCCTAACACGGAAGACGTAAGTAAAATATTATGGTATTGGTGTCAATTTTAATTATTTTGTCATCTACTCATCCTTGGCCTAACACGGAAGACGTAAGTATATTATTATAGTATTGGTGTCAATTTTATTTCTTTTGTCAGCTACTCATCCTTGCCCTCACACGGAAGACGTAAGTAAATAATTATAGTATTGGTGCCATTTTTATGAATTTTTTCAGCTACTCATACTTGGCCTAACACTGAAGACGTAAGTAAATTATTATAGTTTTGGTGTCAATTTTATTTATTTTGTCAGCTACTCATCCTTGCCCTAACACGGAAGACATGTGTAAATTATTATAGTATTGGTGTCAATTTTATTTATTTTGTCAGATACTTATCCTTGCCCTAACGCGGAAGACGTAAGTAAATTATTATATTATTGGTGTGAATTTTATCAATTTTGTCATCTATGAATCCTTGCCCTAACGCGGAAGACGTAAGTAAATTATCATAGTATTGGTGTGAATTTTATCTATTTTGTCAGATACTCATACTTGTCCTAACACGGAAGTATTTTATTATAGTATTGGTGTCAATATTATTTATTTCGTCAGCTACTCATCCTTGGCCTAACACGGAAGACGTAAGTAAATTATTATAGTTTTGGTGTCAAATTTATTTATTTTGTCAGCTACTCATCCTTGCACTAACACGGATGACATATGTAAATTATTATAGTATTGGTGTCAATTTTATTTATTTTGTCAACTACTCATTCTTGCCCTAACACGGAAGACGTAAGTAAATTATTACAGTATTGGTGCCAATTTTATGAATTTTTTCAGCTACTCATCCTTGCCCTAACACGGAAGACGTAAGTAAATTATTATAGTATTGGTGTCAATTTTATTTATTTTGTCAGCTACTCATCCTTGCCCTAACACGGAAGACATATGTAAATTATTATAGTATTGGTGTCAATTTTATTTATTTTGTCAGTACTCATCCTTGCCCTAACACGGAAGACGTAAGCAAATTATAGTATTGGTGCCAATATTATGAATTTTTTCAGCTACTCATCCTTGCCCTAACACGGAAGACGTAAGTAAATTATTATAGTATTGGTGTCAATTTTATTTTTTTTTGTCAACTACTCATCCTTGCCCTAACACGGAAGACTCAAGAAAATTATTATAGTATTGGTGTCAATTTTATTTATTTCGTCAACTACTTATCCTTGCCCTAACACGGAAGACGTAAGTAAATTATTATAGTATTTGTGTCAATTTTATTTATTTTGTCAACTACTCATCCTTGCCCTAACACGGAAGACCTAAGTAAATTATTATAGTATTGGTGTCAATTTTATTTATTTTTTCAGCTACTCAACCTTGCCCTAACACGGAAGACGTAAGTAAATTATTATAGTATTGGTGTCAATTTTATTTATTTCGTCAGCTACTCAACCTTGCCTTAACACGGAAGACTTAAGTAAATTATTATATTATTGGTGTGAATTTTATCTATTTTGTCATCTATGCATCCTTGCCCTAACACGGAAGACGTAAGTAAATTATTATAGTATTGGTGTGAATTTTATCTATTTTCAGATACTCATACTTGTCCTAACACGGAAGACGTAAGTTAATTATTATAGTATTTGTGTCAATTATATTTATTTTGTCAGCTACTCAACCTTGCCCTAACACGGAAGACGTAAGAAAATTATTATAGTATTTGTGTCAATTTTATCTATTTTGTCATCTACGCATCCTTGCCCTAACACGGAGGACGTAAATAAATTATTGTAGTATTGGTGTCAAATTTATTTATTTTGTCAGCTACTCATCCTTGCCCTAACACGGAAAACGTAAGAAAATTATTATAGTATTTGTGTCAATTTTATTTATTTTGTCATCCACTCATCCTTGCCCTAACACGGAAGACGTAAATAAATTATTACAATATTGGTGTGAATTTTATCTATTTTGTCAGCTACTCATCCTTGCCCTAACACGGATGACGTAAGTAAATTATTATAGTATTTGTGTCAATTTTATTTATTTTGTCAGCTTCTCAACCTTGCTCTAACACGGAAGTATTTTATTATAGTATTGGTGTCAATTTTATCTATTTTGTCAGCTACTCATCCTTGCCGTAAAACGGAAGACGTAATTATATTATTATGGTATTGGTGTCAATTTTATCTATTTTTTCTGCTACTCATCCCTGCCCTAACACGGAAGACGTAAGTAAAATATTATGGTATTGGTGTCAATTTTAATTATTTTGTCATCTACTCATCCTTGGCCTAACACGGAAGACGTAAGTATATTATTATAGTATTGGTGTCAATTTTATTTCTTTTGTCAGCTACTCATCGTTGCCCTCACACGGAAGACGTAAGTAAATAATTATAGTATTGGTGCCATTTTTATGAATTTTTTCAGCTACTCATACTTGGCCTAACACTGAAGACGTAAGTAAATTATTATAGTTTTGGTGTCAATTTTATTTATTTTGTCAGCTACTCATCCTTGCCCTAACACGGAAGACATGTGTAAATTATTATAGTATTGGTGTCAATTTTATTTATTTTGTCAGCTACTCATTCTTGCCCTAACACGGAAGACGTAAGTAAATTATTACAGTATTGGTGCCAATTTTATGAATTTTTTCAGCTTCTCATCCTTGCCCTAACACGGAAGACATATGTAAATTATTATAGTATTGGTGCCAATATTATATATTTTTGCAGCTACTCATCCTTGCCCTAACACGGAAGACGTAAGTATATTATTATAGTATTGGTGTCAATTTTATTAATTTTTTCAGCTACTCATCCTTGCCCTAACGCGGGTGACGTAAGTAAAATATTATTGAATTGGTGTCAATTTTATTTATTTTGTCAGCTACTCAACCTTGCCCTAACACGGAAGACGAAAGTAAATTATTATAGTATTGGTGTCAATATTATTTATTTCGTCAGATACTTATCCTTGCCCTAACGCGGAAGACGTAAGTAAATTATTACAGTATTGGTGCCAATTTTATGAATTTTTTCAGCTACTCATCCTTGCCCTAACACGGAAGACATATGTAAATTATTATAGTATTGGTGTCAATTTTATTTATTTTGTCAGCTACTCATTCTTGCCCTAACACGGAAGACGTAAGTAAATTATTATAGTATTGGTGTCAAATTTATTTTTTTTTGTCAACTACTCATCCTTGCCCTAACACGGAAGACCTAAGAATATTATTATAGTATTGGTGTCAATTTTATTTATTTCGTCAACTACTTATCCTTGCCCTAACACGGAAGACGTAAGTAAATTATTATAGTATTTGTGTCAATTTTATTTATTTTGTCAACTACTCATCCTTGCCCTAACACGGAAGACCTAAGTAAATTATTATGGTGTCAATTTTATTTATTTTTTCAGCTACTCAACCTTGCCCTAACACGGAAGACGTAAGTAAATTATTATAGTATTGGTGTCAATTTTATTTATTTCGTCAGCTACTCAACCTTGCCCTAACACGGAAGACGTAAGAAAATTATTATAGTATTTGTGTCAATTTTATCTATTTTGTCATCTACGCATCCTTGCCCTAACACGGAGGACGTAAATAAATTATTGTAGTATTGGTGTCAATTTTATCTATTTTGACAGCTACTCATCCCTGCCCTAACACGGAAGACGTAAGTAAAATATTATGGTATTGGTGTCAATTTTATCTATTTTTTCTGCTACTCATCCCTGCCCTAACACGGAAGACGTATTTAAAATATTATGGTATTGGTGTCAATTTTAATTATTTTGTCATCTACTCGTCCTTGGCCTAACACGGAAGACGTAAGTATATTATTATAGTATTGGTGTCAATTTTATTTCTTTTGTCAGCTAGTCATCCTTGCCCTCACACGGAAGACGTAAGTAAATAATTATAGTATTGGTGCCATTTTTATGAATTTTTTCAGCTACTCATACTTGGCCTAACACTGAAGACGTAAGTAAATTATTATAGTTTTGGTGTCAATTTTATTTATTTTGTCAGCTACTCATCCTTGCCCTAACACGGAAGACATGTGTAAATTATTATAGTATTGGTGTCAATTTTATTTATTTTGTCAGCTACTCATTCTTGCCCTAACACGGAAGACGTAAGTAAATTATTACAGTATTGGTGCCAATTTTATGAATTTTTTCAGCTTCTCATCCTTGCCCTAACACGGAAGACATATGTAAATTATTATAGTATTGGTGCCAATATTATATATTTTTGCAGCTACTCATCCTTGCCCTAACACGGAAGACGTAAGTATATTATTATAGTATTGGTGTCAATTTTATTAATTTTTTCAGCTACTCATCCTTGCCCTAACGCGGGAGACGTAAGTAAAATATTATTGAATTGGTGTCAATTTTATTTATTTTGTCAGCTACTCAACCTTGCCCTAACACGGAAGACGAAAGTAAATTATTATAGTATTGGTGTCAATATTATTTATTTCGTCAGATACTTATCCTTGCCCTAACGCGGAAGACGTAAGTAAATTATTACAGTATTGGTGCCAATTTTATGAATTTTTTCAGCTACTCATCCTTGCCCTAACACGGAAGACATATGTAAATTATTATAGTATTGGTGTCAATTTTATTTATTTTGTCAGCTACTCATTCTTGCCCTAACACGGAAGACGTAAGTAAATTATTATAGTATTGGTGTCAAATTTATTTTTTTTTGTCCACTACTCATCCTTCCCTAACACGGAAGACCTAAGAATATTATTATAGTATTGGTGTCAATTTTATTTATTTCGTCAACTACTTATCCTTGCCCTAACACGGAAGACGTAAGTAAATTATTATAGTATTTGTGTCAATTTTATTTATTTTGTCAACTACTCATCCTTGCCCTAACACGGAAGACCTAAGTAAATTATTATGGTGTCAATTTTATTTATTTTTTCAGCTACTCAACCTTGCCCTAACACGGAAGACGTAAGTAAATTATTATAGTATTGGTGTCAATTTTATTTATTTCGTCAGCTACTCAACCTTGCCCTAACACGGAAGACGTAAGAAAATTATTATAGTATTTGTGTCAATTTTATCTATTTTGTCATCTACGCATCCTTGCCCTAACACGGAGGACGTAAATAAATTATTGTAGTATTGGTGTCAATTTTATCTATTTTGACAGCTACTCATCCCTGCCCTAACACGGAAGACGTAAGTAAAATATTATGGTATTGGTGTCAATTTTATCTATTTTTTCTGCTACTCATCCCTGCCCTAACACGGAAGACGTAAGTAAAATATTATGGTATTGGTGTCAATTTTAATTATTTTGTCATCTACTCGTCCTTGGCCTAACACGGAAGACGTAAGTATATTATTATAGTATTGGTGTCAATTTTATTTCTTTTGTCAGCTACTCATCCTTGCCCTCACACGGAAGACGTAAGTAAATAATTATAGTATTGGTGCCATTTTTATGAATTTTTTCAGCTACTCATACTTGGCCTAACACTGAAGACGTAAGTAAATTATTATAGTTTTGGTGTCAATTTTATTTATTTTGTCAGCTACTCATCCTTGCCCTAACACGGAAGACATGTGTAAATTATTATAGTATTGGTGTCAATTTTATTTATTTTGTCAGCTACTCATTCTTGCCCTAACACGGAAGACGTAAGTAAATTATTACAGTATTGGTGCCAATTTTATGAATTTTTTCAGCTACTCATCCTTGCCTTAACACGGAAGACATATGTAAATTATTATAGTATTGGTGCCAATATTATATATTTTTGCAGCTACTCATCCTTGCCCTAACACGGAAGACGTAAGTATATTATTATAGTATTGGTGTCAATTTTATTAATTTTTTCAGCTACTCATCCTTGCCCTAACGCGGGAGACGTAAGTAAAATATTATTGAATTGGTGTCAATTTTATTTATTTTGTCAGCTACTCAACCTTGCCCTAACACGGAAGACGAAAGTAAATTATTATAGTATTGGTGTCAATATTATTTATTTCGTCAGATACTTATCCTTGCCCTAACGCGGAAGACGTAAGTAAATTATTACAGTATTGGTGCCAATTTTATTTATTTTGTCAGCTACTCATTCTTGCCCTAACACGGAAGACGTAAGTAAATTATTATAGTATTGGTGTCAAATTTATTTTTTTTTGTCAACTACTCATCCTTGCCCTAACACGGAAGACCTAAGAATATTATTATAGTATTGGTGTCAATTTTATTTATTTCGTCAACTACTTATCCTTGCCCTAACACGGAAGACGTAAGTAAATTATTATAGTATTTGTGTCAATTTTATTTATTTTGTCAACTACTCATCCTTGCCCTAACACGGAAGACCTAAGTAAATTATTATGGTGTCAATTTTATTTATTTTTTCAGCTACTCAACCTTGCCCTAACACGGAAGACGTAAGTAAATTATTATAGTATTGGTGTCAATTTTATTTATTTCGTCAGCTACTCAACCTTGCCTTAACACGGAAGACTTAAGTAAATTATTATATTATTGGTGTGAATTTTATCTATTTTGTCATCTATGCATCCTTGCCCTAACACGGAAGACGTAAGTAAATTATTATAATATTGGTGTGAATTTTATCTATTTTGTCATCTACGCATCCTTGCCCTAACACGGAGGACGTAAATAAATTATTGTAGTATTGGTGTCAATTTTATCTATTTTGACAGCTACTCATCCTTGCCGTAAAACGGAAGACGTAATTATATTATTATGGTATTGGTGTCAATTTTATCTATTTTTTCTGCTACTCATCCCTGCCCTAACACGGAAGACGTAAGTAAAATATTATGGTATTGGTGTGAATTTTATCTATTTTTTCTGCTACTCATCCCTGCCCTAACACGGAAGACGTAAGTAAAATATTATGGTATTGGTGTCAATTTTAATTATTTTGTCATCTACTCGTCCTTGGCCTAACACGGAAGACGTAAGTATATTATTATAGTATTGGTGTCAATTTTATTTCTTTTGTCAGCTACTCATCCTTGCCCTCACACGGAAGACGTAAGTAAATAATTATAGTATTGGTGCCATTTTTATGAATTTTTTCAGCTACTCATACTTGGCCTAACACTGAAGACGTAAGTAAATAATTATAGTTTTGGTGTCAATTTTATTTATTTTGTCAGCTACTCATCCTTGCCCTAACACGGAAGACATGTGTAAATTATTATAGTATTGGTGTCAATTTTATTTATTTTGTCAGCTACTCATTCTTGCCCTAACACGGAAGACGTAAGTAAATTATTACAGTATTGGTGCCAATTTTATGAATTTTTTCAGCTACTCATCCTTGCCCTAACACGGAAGACATATGTAAATTATTATAGTATTGGTGCCAATATTATATATTTTTGCAGCTACTCATCCTTGCCCTAACACGGAAGACGTAAGTATATTATTATAGTATTGGTGTCAATTTTATTAATTTTTTCAGCTACTCATCCTTGCCCTAACGCGGGAGACGTAAGTAAAATATTATTGAATTGGTGTCAATTTTATTTATTTTGTCAGCTACTCAACCTTGCCCTAACACGGAAGACGAAAGTAAATTATTATAGTATTGGTGTCAATATTATTTATTTCGTCAGATACTTATCCTTACCCTAACGCGGAAGACGTAAGTAAATTATTACAGTATTGGTGCCAATTTTATGAATTTTTTCAGCTACTCATCCTTGCCCTAACACGGAAGACATATGTAAATTATTATAGTATTGGTGTTAATTTTATTTATTTTGTCAGCTACTCATTCTTGCCCTAACACGGAAGACGTAAGTAAATTATTATAGTATTGGTGTCAAATTTATTTTTTTTTGTCAACTACTCATCCTTGCCCTAACACGGAAGACCTAAGAATATTATTATAGTATTGGTGTCAATTTTATTTATTTCGTCAACTACTTATCCTTGCCCTAACACGGAAGACGTAAGTAAATTATTATAGTATTTGTGTCAATTTTATTTATTTTGTCAACTACTCATCCTTGCCCTAACACGGAAGACCTAAGTAAATTATTATGGTGTCAATTTTATTTATTTTTTCAGCTACTCAACCTTGCCCTAACACGGAAGACGTAAGTAAATTATTATAGTATTGGTGTCAATTTTATTTATTTCGTCAGCTACTCAACCTTGCCTTAACATGGAAGACTTAAGTAAATTATTATATTATTGGTGTGAATTTTATCTATTTTGTCATCTATGCATCCTTGCCCTAACACGGAAGGCGTAAGTAAATTATTATAATATTGGTGTGTGAATTTTATCTATTTTTCAGATACTCATACTTGTCCTAACACGGAAGATGTAAGTTAATTATTATAGTATTTGTGTCAATTATATTTATTTTGTCAGCTACTCAACCTTGCCCTAACACGGAAGACGTAAGAAAATTATTATAGTATTTGTGTCAATTTTATCTATTTTGTCATCTACGCATCCTTGCCCTAACACGGAGGACGTAAATAAATTATTGTAGTATTGGTGTCAATTTTATCTATTTTGACAGCTACTCATCCTTGCCGTAAAACGGAAGACGTAATTATATTATTATGGTATTGGTGTCAATTTTATCTATTTTTTCTGCTACTCATCCCTGCCCTAACACGGAAGACGTAAGTAAAATATTATGGTATTGGTGTCAATTTTAATTATTTTGTCATCTACTCATCCTTGCCCTAACACGGAAGACGTAAGTATATTATTATAGTATTGGTGTCAATATTATTTATTTTGTCAGCTACTCATCCTTGGCCTAACACGGAAGACGTTAGTAAATTATTATAGTATTGGTGTCAATTTTATTTCTTTTGTCAGCTACTCATCCTTGCCCTCACACGGAAGACGTAAGTAAATAATTATAGTATTGGTGCCATTTTTATGAATTTTTTCAGCTACTCATACTTGGCCTAACACTGAAGACGTAAGTAAATTATTATAGTTTTGGTGTCAATTTTATTTATTTTGTCAGCTACTCATCCTTGCCCTAACACGGAAGACATGTGTAAATTATTATAGTATTGGTGTCAATTTTATTTATTTTGTCAGCTACTCATTCTTGCCCTAACACGGAAGACGTAAGTAAATTATTACAGTATTGGTGCCAATTTTATGAATTTTTTCAGCTACTCATCCTTGCCCTAACACGGAAGACGTAAGTAAATTATTATAGTATTGGTGTCAATTTTATTTATTTTGTCAGCTACTCATCCTTGCCCTAACACGGAAGAATTATGTAAATTATTATAGTATTGGTGTCAATTTTATTTATTTTGTCAGGTACTCATCCTTGCCCTAACACGGAAGACGTAAGTAAATTATTATAGTATTGGTGCCAATATTATGAATTTTTTCAGCTACTCATCCTTGCCCTAACACGGAAGACGTAAGTAAATTATTATAGTATTGGTGTCAAATTTATTTATTTTGTCAGCTACTCACCCTTGCCCTAACACGGAAGACATATCTAAATTTTTATAGTATTGGTGTCAATTTTATTTATTTTTTCAACTACTCATACTTGCTCTAACACGGAAGACGTAAGTAAATTATTATATTATTGGTGTCAATTTTTATTTTTTCAGCTACTCATCCTTGCCCTAACACGGAAGACGTAAGTAAATTATTATAGTATTGGTTTCAATTTTATTTATTTCGTCAGCTACCCATCGTTACCCTAACACGGAAGACGCAAGTAAATTATTATGGTATTGGTGTCAATTTTATCTATTTTGTCAGCTACTCATCCTTGCCCTAACACGGAAGACGTAAGTAAATTATTATAATATTGGTATTTATTTTATTTATTTTGTCAGCTACTTACTTGTATTTCGTGTTCAATTTTCGATTTTCCTAATCCTAAATCCTTCATGGACTGAACGACGAATCTCCTTTGTTCCTTCCAAACGTGGTTGTCTCTGACGAAGAAAGCACCTGCAAAGTTTATTTTGGCATATTTATAAACTTGGTAGTTATCGATTTGTTGATGTTAGGTGGCATTTCAAACACATGGAAATTTTTTGAAGAATATCAAGGTTTAAAATACATAATGCTAACAAATTAAATTTCATGGCATATTATGACGCCCTGCTTCTATTTCGAATTCAACGAATAAAAATCAGTCATATTTTTTGTTTCTGTCGTTGAAACATCGTTATAGCAAATTCAGTGTCATAGTTTAGGTTGTTTCTATTGTTTAAATATTATTCTAAATACTGTGGAGAGTACGCAATGCGAATCTTGGCACTCAATCTATATTCATCCGTCATTGGAAACATGCTCTCATGTTTTTTTACGTGTGGACTGTCACAAACCTCCATTGTCTCAGCCCTACACCGGACCACATCCTGTCCTGAATCGTTCAAAAAAGAACAGTCGGATTATTGCGAATGGTGAAACAATTTCTGTCACGTTAGACAGAGTAAAACCTGCTGTACCGGTCGGTCTGGCACATCTGGAATTCAGATCTCCCTCGACTGCAAAACAAGTTGTCAACACCTAAATTATCTTGGGCCCTCCATGAGAGGAATGCAGACGGGCCACCCCCAGGAAAACACTTGTTTAGAGTTCTGTGGAAACCCGGGTCAGAAAGACATTACATCTCTCCTCGGGTAAGAAAGCTGTGAAGGTTCTCATGAACTTCCGTTGCAGATGGCGTGGAAACACCGGGATTAACATTCCAAGACAGACTTACTCCCCCTCAAAAAGATCACGGCAGAGTAGATTGAAACCACGAAAGGAACAGTCGCATCCTTCAGACTCAGACTTTGGCGAGCCTCCTGGCTCCTTGGTAGATACTATGTTATTAGCTGTACCCTCATACTTTTCAATTAATCGTATAATATGTAAATAATCTTTAAATTTCTCTATTCTAAATAAATATTTTATTGTGCTGTAAACAGTCTTACGCCTAATTAGAGACCGGAAACGTTACACTGCTCATGTTCTGCCTGACGATACCAACCATCAATTTATCTTTACCTTCCAAATCTACATGGTCCAGGGAAACTGTTCAATCTCACACAAAGTGGAAGAACTGCATTTCCCCAAAGGCTTGATTGAATATTTCCTTCCGTTTCATTTTGTATAACGATTAACCTTGTGTATTTGTGTTTGCTCATTCATTTTCGAAATTTACAAAGCTGTTGTCCGATCGAAACTCGATTATGGGAGTGTAATATATGGATCTTCTGCTAAGTCTGTTCTTCAAGCCCTGGATACTATTCATCACCAAGGCCTCCGATTATCCCTCGGAGCTTTCCGCACTTCGCCAGTCCAGAGTTTATATATAATGACAGGCGAGCCGGATTTAAGACATCGACGTGAGAAACTTACTCTAAAATACTATTTTAAGATTAAAGCCAACCCTTCTCACCCATTGCATAATAGTGTAAGTAACCCTAAATTTGGAAGTCATTACTCATTAAAACCTTCATTCATACCGTCACTTGGTTTTAGAGTCCGTACCATAATGAATTCATTAAATGTTGACAATCTGGGAATATTTCCTAGAGAAAACGAACCTCCACCTTGGAATGATAAAAATCTACTTACCATCAATGACTTTTCACATTTTAACAAATCATCAACCCCCGATACCATTTATTTACAATTATTCCATTCCCATAGAAACAAATATTCATCTTTTAAAACAGTTTTTACTGACGGATCTAAGAACGGGACAAATGTTGGAGCCGCGGCCGTTTTTGATAATACAACCATTGCTAGAAAATTGCATGGGTGCTGCAGTGTCTTCACTTCAGAGATGTACGCAATAATTTTAGCCTTAAAAACGATTTCTACACACAGTAATAAAAACTGGATCTTGTATACCGACTCTAAAAGTAGTATCGAATCCCTATTAAACTATACACATAAAAGTCATTCCTTGGTTTTAAAAGCAATGAATTTGCTCCTAACATTAACAGAAAATGATTTTCGGATATTCTTTTGTTGGATTCCTGGGCATGTGGGAATCC
Source organism: Meta bourneti (assembly GCA_933210815.1). NCBI lineage: Eukaryota > Metazoa > Arthropoda > Arachnida > Araneae > Tetragnathidae > Meta > Meta bourneti. The sequence goes on from OW119929.1 coordinate 90,736,075, forward strand.
GGGGCAATGAGAAAGCGGATTTGGCAGCCAAAAACGCAACACTGATTATAAACTCCAATGTCCCGATTCACGACATTAATAGTGTTTTAACCCAAGCCATAAATTCATCCTGGCAATCCGCTTGGGATTTGGAAAACCATAACAAACTTCATGATATTCAACCATCTATAAAGGGATTCAGCAAAACAAACTTAAATAGAAGTCATCACGTAAAACTGACAAGGCTCCGAATCGGACATTCCTTTTTTACCCACAGACATTTACTGCTGGGAGAACCAGCTCCTCTTTATGCTCATCATGCAATAGTATTTTTTCCATAAAGCACATATTGACGGAATGCCGGAATTTTAATCGTCATAGACTAAACCGATTTGGTATCTCCCCTATTACCTTAACAGACTTGTTGATGGACCCACATCATAAAAACTTATTTTTATTCCTTACTGACATTGGTTTCGTAAACTTTATTTAGATTTTATAATCGACTGCAACATACACAACTGTACTGAATTTTATTACGTGGCTTTCTGACTCGCTCTAATTAAATACCAGTTATGAACTAGCTATTGTTTGGCGCAGCATGGCCAAATCTGGCCCTTGTGCCATAAAAAACCAACCAACCAACCAACCATTCATTTTCGATTCTTTACTTTGTTTTTCTTCTCAAATAGTATTTCTCCAACTAATATTCAACCGCAAATGTGAATATTTTTCATAAAATTGTGTTCTTTCATTTTCAATGTATATAAACCTTTATTATGATTGTAGATCGTTCGTCTGGATTCCTCATTCCCTGGGGGATACTCTGTGGAGAGTACGAAATGTGAAAATCTTGACACCTTGCCAAAAGCAGAATTATATATTCTTTCTAAGAGTAAATGATATGTGATCTCGCTTTCTTGCGCAAGTTTGTGATGCGCATGGGCGAAGATTAACGTACGTGAGAGAGCGAGAAGAATTCTATTACATTGAAACTTCGATTAACCGTCACTCTTTTAACCGTCAGTTTCTGTTAATCGTCAGTCCGTTATTAAAAGTTAATTAATTGAATTTTTTAAGTTATTAGTACGTGCACACATACATACTGTGCTCTATGTACAGTAACCTAATTGCCGCGAAAAATCATCCTCGCTTTACTGCTGAGCGCCGGAGTGGCGCACTATTGTTCCATTGATAGGTCACGTTCTCGGCCCCCCCCCCCTAGCTATCGCACACGTGGTCAGTTTGAGTTGTGGCTGAGAAGCTGTTGTGCTCGGTGCTGTACGTTATTTGTTGCCTAGTGGCTTAATTGTTTTGGCATACGATAGTGACATTCACACCAGTAAGTTTTGTTAAGGTTTCTTTTTTATTTTTGTGCAACAGCCAAAAAATGGCTGAAAAGCTTAAACGGGTCGTGCTAGATCTCAACCAGAAAATTGAAATTATTAAACGTTTGAAAAAAGGTGAAACTGCCACTAGTATTGCTCTCATTTACAGCGTTGGAAGTTCCACAGTGAATGGCATTAAACGCGATGCTGAAAAAAATGGAACATGTTTCAAAAGTGCATAGCATCGATGGAGATCCTAAGACTCTGTTATGTATCAGTGGTTTATATAAGTACGGAATCAAGGAATCCCACTTTCAGGCCCCGTAATAATGGCCAAGGCGATTGAAATGAACAAAAAACTTGACGGAGATCCTAATTTTAAAGCAAGTGGATCGATAAGTGTCGCCATGGCATTCGGAAACTAGACGTTAGTGGTGAAAAACTGAGTGCAAATAGCGCAGTTATTACCGAGTACAGAGAACAATTTAAAGAGAAAATGGCCAAATTAAACCTCGTTAGGGATCAAGTGTACAATTGCGACGAAACCGGGCTCAATTGGAAAGCTTTACCACAAAAGACATTGGCATCACTTTCAGAAACATCAGTCCCGGGTTTTAAAGTCCAAAAAGATCGGATCACTTTAATGGTTTCTGAAATGCCACCAGAAATCACAGGTTACCCCTGCTTGTGATGGGAAAAACAAAAACACCTCGTGTATTCAAACATTTTAATTTGAACGCATTGCTTGCTACCTATTAAACTCAAAAGCGTGTTTGGATGTCTCAAGATATTTTCCCGATTGATTCCACAAAGTGTTTGTGCCACAAGTTAGAGCTCATTTGGATGAAATGCAGTTACCACAGGAAGCAATGCTGTTTATGGACAATGCTCCAGCACATCCCACTTGCGGAATTGAAAGTGATGATGGCAAAATAACATGCCTATTCCATCCTGCAAACACAACATCATTAATCCAGCCTATGGACCAGGGCATAATCGAAAACATGAAGCGTCGTTATAGGAAAGCTTTCATTGGTCATTTGATTTCATCTGATGATGAAATGTCTGTACAAGAGTTTTGGAAAACGTACAACAAAAGATTAAATTTTCAATGGTGCTGCTGCATGGGAGTGTCTTCAAGTGTCGAATCGTAAAAATTGGGTGGAATAAACTCTGGCCTGAAGCGAATAATAGCAAACTTAAGGAAATTGATAATGTTAGTGCCGACGAAATTGTGCAACTGTGCAATAATGTACCAAATGCTAATTACATAATGCCAGCAGAAGTGGTTGGGATGTGACAAAGTGGACGGAGGATTTGACATTTTGAACGACGATGAAACTGTTTCTAGTGTGATTGACATCAAAGAAGGATTAATTGACGAAGACGAGTGTTTTATATTGAATGAAAAACTACGTTAAGCCATACAGAAGCAGAAACAATGTTATCAAAATGCATTAGAATTGTCAATGTCTTCAGAAGTAAATTACGAAAGGTATACGATATTCTACTTCAAATCATCAGAGAGCTCTCAGTTGCTTTCCCGAAAGAGGTACAATTATGAAAACAAACCGTGTCTTAGTAAAATTATCTGCAAATCAAGTGCTTGGGCTAATAATTGACGTTACTCTTTCTATGCACCAATATAAAATTATGCAAACAACGTAAAGAACATTAACTCTAATTTGTATACTCCGTACAATAAAGTTAAATAAGCTAAACGTTTGTTACTTTTCTGTGGATCATTATAACGGAAACTACAGCTGTAGCACAACTAGTCACTTATCAACTGCTCTGTTATATGGTTACGTACAATTCATGAACAATCCTTCAAACTGATTTTGCCAAAAGATAGTATAAATACAATTATAATGAGGGGGCTGTGATGGCGTTGAACAGAAAAGATATCGGCAATTGTTTTCTGAAAAATATCAATCTGAGCAAAGTATATTTACTATTTCTATGGTACCTTTGATTGTACTAGTGAAGGTAAAAAAAAATTATTTGGGAAAATCCTGCTCCGTCATCGACTAGACATTGTCTTTCCATAAAATTTCTTTTTTTTGCCAAGTAATTAGTAGATTTAACTACTAGAGAAGTAAATGTGCAAGATAACTTTAAAGCTGAATTTGTTGTGATAGATGTTACCAAATATCAAACAGGGAATATTAACGATAGAAACACCGCTCGTAGGTTTTTAGAAATGCTGAGAGGTCTGTTGAAATAACTGGGATTAATGTAATCAAGCGCTAACAAATCATATTCAAATGTCTAAATTCCGATTTCTAGATAAATTTACAAGTTTTCTGAGCACGAAGCAAGAACAAGAATACCTCTGAAAGTATCCTTGGTACCCCAGTGCCCTATAAACTACAAGGACGGATTAAAGGGGGGGAGTGGAGGGGTTGACCCCCGAGAGCAAAAAAATGTTTATCAAGATATGATCAGAGAAGATTTCATAGGTTTTATCAATCCTAGGGAGCCTGAAAAAAAATCTGGAAACAAAATCTCAAAGTTGACCTCAAACATAATGAAAATGAAGATTTCTCTTCAGCTTCTGAAAGTGACAGTGATGAACACGATTCTTTTGAAGATGATAAAGATGCCAATATGTGTGACAAAGATAAACCAGATAAAGACAATAAAGATCCTGAATGACTGGAGAAAAATTAGTAAAACTGTGTTAAACCCTATGAGAAGCCTTAATCTCGATCTTGGTAGATGCATCGGTATTGAAACAGATGGATGCCCTGTGATGACTTCAGAGATTGTGGGAGCAGTCACTTCAATAAATAGTGTAATAACGCCGAACGAGCCCCTTGTTTGAATCATTTGAATTTGTCTATTTCTAAGTGTTCTGATGTGCAATCAGTGCGAAACTCAATTGGAATCATTAAAGAGGTTGTATCTTTCTTTAAAGCTTCACCGAAAAGAAATGCTGTATTCATTAAGCATGTAGGCAGTCAGCTTGTTTCGATGTGTGAAACAAGATGGGTAGAAAGGCATCTGTCTGTAGCATCTTTTCTAAAAAACATTGAAAAAATCGTGATGTGCCTTGAGCAAATTTCACAATGGTCACATTTTTTCAAGTGACAACTCTAGCGTAACAGCTAGGACCCTTTTATGTGCAATCACTAATGGAGAATTAACTCTCGTGTGCCTTGCTGATATACTTATCCAAACATTGCCTCTCAGTAGGTTTTTCAAAAAGAGACTATTGAAGTTACCAAAACAAATGAGGTCTTGACCGATACTTTCTCAATCTTAAAAAAAGCGAGAAAAAGCTGTTGCAGAATTCAGTCAACTGTATGATCAAGCCAAAAAGTGGTAGAAACTGTAGGAAGCACTATTCAATCACCCAGGATCACATCTATACAAGTTAACAGACCTAACACTGCTCTTTCAAGCACAGAAAGTTACTTTAGGGTGAATGTCTTTATCCCTATTCTTGACTCAATAAACAGTGATCTTGAAAACAGGTTCTCAAAACTTCTCAATCTCTACAAGCTTAACTCACTTCTACCAAAAGTCTGCTCATCTTCACCAACGTCAATGGTGACGATGAGACAGTGATTAGGGATGCAGAAACTGGCTAAAAAGTACTACAGAGTAACTGGAGATGGAGAGGATGAAAGTGACTGCATTTCTAATCTGAAGGCAGAAATCAAGCTGTGGGTGGCAAAGTGGAAAAGGGAAGATGCAAACAAAACCCCTTTACCAGGCTATGCAGTTGAGTGTTTGCAATTTTGCACCCCAGAAATTTCCCCCTCAATTAGATCTTTAATGTTGATTCTTCTCTTCCTATGTCAACTGCAACAGCAGAAAGATTTTTCTCGACACTAAAACTGATCAAAACTTGGTTGCGAAACCGTTGTGGGCAAAACCGCTTAACTAGACTTGCTTTGCTATATGTTCATAGAGACATCCTTAATGAGAAAGAGAAAATTATAGATAGGTATATCGAGAAGGGGGTAAGAAGAGAAAAAACATGTTTTCTTAAGTACAGGTAGTTTAAAACCAGTTGTTCTTTTGTGATGTCAAAAAGTTTAAATAATAGAACTCAACATTCATACACTTAGGTTACTCTTTTAATTTTACATCAAAACTGTAAAGAGTGCAAACCTGCTAATATGCATGAAGCAGACCAAATATGTACTGTGGAAGTATGGTGCTAATATGTATAGTATAAACTCAATAATTTTTTGAATACAGAATTTTTATTTCAAAACGTTAACTACTCAGAATATAAAAAAACACAATATTACATTAAAAACTACAGTTTTATGCACCTTAAGTAAGTTTTTGAGTTACCGTAACGGCGTAACATCATTCTTACTATCTACATTGTACTTCTTTGGAGGTAATGACTAATGAGACATTGTAATATACATTCTTCTAATAATACAATTAATATGGATATTGTTTTTTCTATTCATACAGCTTTAGAGAGAGAGAGAGAGAGAGAGAGAGAGAGAGAGAGAGAGAGTTCCAAAGTGAGTGTAGTAAATTGTATTGAAAAAATAAAAAGAATTTGTAAAGAATATTTAAGTTTCTATTTATTATTTTCCTAATGTTATTTTTAAAACAAAAGTATGTATATTTAGGAATTAAAAGCTAACAAAAACGTAACTTTCAACAACCTACAAAATACTATTTTAAAAGTATTTTCATGCTAATTTCAACGTTTTATCTTTTAATTTGCTTAGCAGTTCTATGTTGACAAAAGACTTATAGAATTTGTGGTTTTTGTGTTAACAGTTATGTAAATGGAGCCAGTTTTGCAAGGTTTTAAAAGCTACGCATTTCAAGAAATTTTAAGTGATTATTTGTCTAAAATAAAGTACATTTTTACACTAATTTTATACCAGTTTTAAATCTCAAAACAGCTTAAAAATGCTAGTTTTTGAAGGTATTTTTCAAAATTTTCAGGGGGAGGACCCCCCGTTCCTCTGGGGGTATCCCATATCCCCAGCCCCCCGGTTTGTTGCATCTTCTAAACAACCAACCCACCCACCAAATTGCATTAATCCTTCACTGGTAAACTATGCATAAGATATTGGTCCATGGAATGTATTTTGCTTGTATTCTTCCAATGGGTCCTCTCTTAGAAGCGCAAGAGAAAAGAACTAAACACAGTAAGCGGTAATTGAAATATTTACTTTAAAAATGTCAAGAAGCGATACGAATAGATTAGTCATCACCTCAGATCCACTAATTGCAAATTTGCCAGCATGTTCTAAAAGTAAACACAGTCAAATATTTCCAAAAAGGTCGGGTTTTTTTTTGAAGAACCTTCCCTTCAAAGATCAGTAAACTATTTGGGCAGTTGAGATTCCAAGTATATAATGTAATATTTCTCAAATAAAGATTTTAACCTTTTGTTTTTCTATCACATACATCTACTTTCTTTTTAAACGGAACTGTTATGGGTATATCTGACCATTATTCAGGTGTATATTAATATAAACTTGCAAAAAAATCCGGTTAATAATTGATCGAAGTTTATATAGAGAGAGCAAAGTTGACAAATTTCTTTAAATTTAGCATATTTCTGCATTCAAATAGTAATTAAACATCGTTAAATATACACCAAACCAATATTTTATCACTCACAGCCTCTTATAACCACCCCAAACCAGTGTATTTTTGATAAAATAATTTTGTCCTTTAGATTGTTAAAATGACGCACTGTTAGTCGTAAATAGCCCGTTGTGTTGCTTCCACTCCGACGTTAGTTTAACCTACCTTGCATCTGAAATGTTGATCTATATACACTACTAAACCTAACGGGGTGCAGAGTTGGTTGGTAGCATGTTTTCGAAACTATATATTTCAACGGTTGCATTAATATGTGACATATGGTAACATTTAAACATTTCCGTTACATACCGTCTCCTCCATTTTTACATAAACTTTTTTTATAAAAAAAAACAATTTTTCAGTATTCTAATCAACTTACTATGTTCGGACACAAAACGTAAAATGTTATTTTGGGGTCTTCCTAGGAATTCGGGTTTTGCAAATGCTTCCCTTATCGCATCAGCACTGTGAAGTACTATTACATCCAAAGCACCTAACTTGACGCTGAAAGAAAATGCAATCAACTTCACAATGCAAACATACAAAATTGCAATAGTTTCGTTTTAGCAAAAAACACAAATCAATGGAAACTTTAATAGTTTACTCATACAAGAGGTTGGTATTTAATTAACGTCCCACTGGAGCAACACAATGGGCTATTGGCAACGGTCCGGGATCAAACCCCAAGGGAGATTTCCGAGGACACATCACGTCAATTTGAACCACAGTCAGATGACGAGGTCACACCTGAACTGGAACCCCACTCTCCAAACTTCCACACCACGTGAGAACATTTGAGGCTAAGACAGATTTAAATCCCTGCATCAACCCCCTTTGTACTCGATGGTCTTTGATTGGATTCGAACTCGCAACCCTCCAGTTGCTAATCTGTTATTCTTCCAACCGGGCTAATTGCCCATTGTGTTGCTCCAGTGCGACGTTAATTTAGATACCAACTTACCTGGAAGAACATTCGGAACCCTGGAGATGAGGCAGCCCGATTACTTTACCTTCTGTGAAGGTAGGTAGGTAGTTAATTAACATCGCACTGGAGCAATGCAACGGGCTATTGGCGTTGGTCCGAGATCAATCCCGAAGAGAAAGGTTCGAGGACTACACTTCAACATTTTGAAAACGCCAGGTGACAAGACCTGAGCTGGCACCCCACTCTCCAAATTTCAATACTATGTGAACGTGAGGACATTTGAGGATACGAAAGATTTAACGCGAACCATCCCCAGTGTACACGACGGAATCTTTTGGACGGATGCTATTGGTCCTTGACATAAAATAGATTCTTTTGGAAAGATGATATTGGTCTTTGACATAGAATAGATTCTCTTGGAAAGGTGCTATTGGTCCTTGACATAGAATGGATTCTCTTGGAAAGGTGCTATTGGTCCTTGACATAGAATAGATTCCCTTGGAAAGGTGCTATTGGTCCTGACATAGAATAGATTCCCTTGGAAAGGCGCTATTGGTCCTAGACATAAAATAGATTCTTTTGGAAAGATGATATTGGTCTTTGATATAGAATAGATTCTCTTGGAAAGGTGCTATTGGTCCTTGACATAGAATAGATTCCCTTGGAAAGGCGCTATTGGTCCTTGACATAGAATAGATTCTCTTGGAAAGGCGCTATTGGTCCTTGACATGGAATAGACTCTTTTGGAAAGGCGCTATTGGTCCCGACATGGAATAGACTCTCTTGGAAAGGCGCTATTGGTCCTTGACATAGAATAGACTCCCTTGGAAAGGCGCTATTGGTCCTTGACATAGAATAGATTCCCTTGGAAAGGCGCTATTGGTCCTTGACATAGAATAGATTCCCTTGGAAAGGTGCTATTGGTCCTTGACATAGAATAGATTCCCTTGGAAAGGCGCTATTGGTCCTTGACAGAATACTCTTGGAAAGGCGCTATTGGTCCTTGACATAAAATAGACTCCCTTGGAAAGGCGCTATTGGTCCATGACATAGAATAGACTCTTGGAAAGGTGCTATTGCTGCTTGACATAGAATAGACTCTCTTGGAAAGGCGCTATTGGTCCTTGACATACAATAGATTCCCTTGGAAAGGTGCTATTGGTCCTTGACATAGAATAGACTCTCTTGGAAAGATGCTATTGGTCCTTGACATAGAATAGATTCTCTTGGAAAGATGCTATTGGTCCTTGAGATAGAATAGATTCTCTTGGAAAGGCGCTATTGGTCCTTGAAATGGAATAGACTCTTTTGGAAAGGCGCTATTGGTCCTTGACATGGAATAGACTCTCTTGGAAAGGCGCTATTGGTCCTTGACATAGAATAGACTCCCTTGGAAAGGCGCTATTGGTCCTTGACATAGAATAGACTCCCTTGGAAAGGTGCTATTGGTCCTTGACATAGAATAGATTCCCTTGGAAAGGCGCTATTGGTCCTTGACAAGAATAGATTCCCTTGGAAAGGTGCTATTGGTCCTTGACATAGAATAGATTCCCTTGGAAAGGCGCTATTTGTCCTTGACATAGAATAGACTCTCTTGGAAAGGCGCTATTGGTCCTTGACATGGAATAGACTCCCTTGGAAAGGCGCTATTGGTCCTTGACATGGAATAGACTCTTTTGGAAAGGCGCTATTGGTCCTTGACATGGAATAGACTCTCTTGGAAAGGCGCTATTGGTCCTTGACATAGAATAGACTCCCTTGGAAAGGCGCTATTGGTCCTTGACATAGAATAGTGTCCCTTGGAAAGGTGCTATTGGTCCTTGACATAGAATAGATTCCCTTGGAAAGGCGCTATTGGTCCTTGACATAGAATAGACTGCCTTGGAAAGGCGCTATTGGTCCTTGACATAGAATAGACTCTTGGAAAGGTGCTATTGCTGCTTGACATAGAATAGACTCTCTTGGAAAGGCGCTATTGGTCCTTGACATAGAATAGATTCCCTTGGAAAGGTGCTATTGGTCCTTGACATAGAATAGACTCTCTTGGAAAGATGCAATTGGTCCTTGACATAGAATAGATTCTCTTGGAAAGATGCTATTGGTCCTTGACATAGAATAGACTCCCTTGGAAAGGCGCTATTGGTCCTTGACATAGAATAGACTCCCTTGGAAAGGTGCTATTGGTCCTTGACATAGAATAGATTCCCTTGGAAAGGCGCTATTGGTCCTTGACAAGAATAGATTCCCTTGGAAAGGTGCTATTGGTCCTTGACATAGAATAGATTCCCTTGGAAAGGCGCTATTTGTCCTTGACATAGAATAGACTCTCTTGGAAAGGCGCTATTGGTCCTTGACATGGAATAGACTCTCTTGGAAAGGCGCTATTGGTCCTTGACATGGAATAGACTCTTTTGGAAAGGCGCTATTGGTCCTTGACATGGAATAGACTCTCTTGGAAAGGCGCTATTGGTCCTTGACATAGAATAGACTCCCTTGGAAAGGCGCTATTGGTCCTTGACATAGAATAGTGTCCCTTGGAAAGGTGCTATTGGTCCTTGACATAGAATAGATTCCCTTGGAAAGGCGCTATTGGTCCTTGACATAGAATAGATTCCCTTGGAAAGGTGCTATTGGTCCTTGACATAGAATAGATTCCCTTGGAAAGGCGCTATTGGTCCTTGACATAGAATACTCTTGGAAAGGCGCTATTGGTCCTTGACATAGAATAGACTGCCTTGGAAAGGCGCTATTGGTCCTTGACATAGAATAGACTCTTGGAAAGGTGCTATTGCTGCTTGACATAGAATACTCTCTTGGAAAGGCGCTATTGGTCCTTGACATAGAATAGATTCCCTTGGAAAGGTGCTATTGGTCCTTGACATAGAATAGACTCTCTTGGAAAGATGCAATTGGTCCTTGACATAGAATAGATTCTCTTGGAAAGATGCTATTGGTCCTTGACATAGAATAGATTCTCTTGGAAAGATGCTATTGGTCCTTAGCATAGAATAGATTCTCTTGGAAAGGCGCTATTGGTCCTTGACATGGAATAGATTCTCTTGGAAAGGCGCTATTGGTCCTTGACATGGAATAGACTCTTTTGGAAAGGCACTGTTGGTCCTTGACATAGAATAGACTCCCTTGGAAAGGCGCTATTGGTCCTTGACATAGAATAGACTCTCTTGGAAAGGCGCTATTGGTCCTTGACATGGAATAGACTGTCTTGGAAAGGCGCTATTGGTCCTTGACATAGAATAGACTCCCTTGGAAAGGCGCTATTGGTCCTTGACATAGAATAGACTCTCTTGGAAAGGTGCTATTGCTGCTTGACATAGAATAGACTCTCTTGGAAAGGCGCTATTGGTCCTTGACATAGAATAGACTCTCTTGGAAAGATGCTATTGGTCCTTGACATAGAATAGATTCTCTTGGAAATATGCTATTGGTCCTTAGCTTAGAATAGATTCTCTTGGAAAGGTGCTATTGGTCCTTAACATAGAATACAATCTTTTGGACGGATGCTCTTAGGCCTTTACATAGAATAGATTATTTTGGGGTAGGGTATTTTAATTAACTTCACAATGGAGCATCTCAACGGGCTTTTTGTGACTGTCCGGGATTCATCCCCAACGGAAAGATCCTAGGACACCACATCATTTTGAACCACGGCCAGACGACGAGGTCAAACCTGAACTTGCACCCTACTCTCCAAACTTCCACACCGACAGAAACGTGAGGAAATTTGAGGCCAGGACAGATTTAACGCGAACCATCCCCAGTGTACACGACGGTCTTTGGCTGGACCGTGTTTCGAACTCGCAACCTTCCAATCCGTTGCTCATCCAACTGGGCTACAGCGACCTACCTTCTGGTAAGTGTAATCATATGCAAAGAAGGGATTGAATATTCTTATTTAAAATAACAGATTCTTTTGGGTTATTACTTAACTTTTTCTTCTCCAGGAGTGAATCTCTCCAGTTCACAGGGAGGCGTGTTAGTCCGGTTGGAAGAGTAGCAGATTAACAACCGGAGGTTCACGATTTCGAATAACCGGACCAACCAAATACCGTCATGTACCAGGGGCAAGTGCAAGTGAAATCTGTCAAATATCCTCACGTAGGTGTGGTGTGGAAGTTTGGGGAGTGGAGTTCCAAATCAGGTGTTGACGCCGTCATCTGGTGGTTCCGAATAACGTGATGTTGTCTTCTGTTCTTTCCCTTGGGGATTGATCCCGGACAGTCGCCAGTAACGAGTTGTGTTGCTCCAGCCTCTACGCTAATTAACTACCTTACCTCACCATACAAAAAAGTGAAGTAAAATTCAATTTATTATTGTTGTGTGAACCATATTTTGCCAAACGCTAGGTAGAAATCTCAAGTAATATACAGGGTGAGTCTAAATTGTTTTTACAAAATAAGAGGGGTGATAGTACCCATCCAGACGAGCAATAATTACCATGGAACATAGGGTCGTATTCCACTCTGAGAGGCAGAAAGGAGTAAAGTCGAAACGCGTCGAGCATGAACAAGTCATCGCCTCTGACGTCGTTTTGTACCTGCCTACGTTGCATATCTCCTGAGCAAGATGGATCGGACGTGGGGGACCTGTGGCTTGGCCTCACCGGACCTCAACCCACTGGACTTTTTTTTCTGGGGGAACACGAAATCTTTAGTGTACCAGACGCCTCGGATGAAGATCTCGTAGCGAGAATCGGTGTTGCCGCAGACAAAATGAACACAACACCAGGAATCTTCGAGAGCCAGTCATTCCTTCGCCAGTGTGAACTGTGCAACGACACGCCACTTTGAGCACTTGCTGTGAGTTTATCAATCAATCAGATTGTGCAACTTTTGGTATCGTTCATTCGCTTTCCCAATACTGTTGTAAGTTCATGTTGAAACTCTAATTTGACTCTTTTCTGCCTCTCAGAGTGGAATGCGCCCCTATGTTCCATGGTAATTATTGCTCGTCTGGATGGGTACTATCACCTCTCTTATTTTGTAAAAACAATTTAGACTCACACTGTACATACTCAAACAATAAAAGTTGTACTTATACAGAAGAGTACGAAACTTCTAAAAGGTAAAAAGTTGTACTGATACCAAACAGAAGAAACATACCCAGGGTAAGTTACAGGAACCGTAACTTCGACTCTTAGAACTCGCAGGTTTGTAGCGCAGTGGGCAAACTCACCGAGTCAAGACGGCCCCTCTATTTATAAGAACCCTTCAGGTGTACGTATTCATTAGAAGATATTTAAATTTTGACTTTAAAAATCTAACTTTTTTACAATAGGTCATTGACTTGGCTTGAACTCATTTCAATCCGAAAAATTCAGATTAAACTAATCATTAATTATATAATTTAGATATAATTAGCTAATTAGCATATTTTTTGAGCAGTTCAAATTCTAATTTGTTCAGAAAGAATTCCTGTTCGAAATTATTTCTAATATTATTTTTCATGTTTTGACCCTACATCAATTTGCAAGAGGGAATACGTTCTTTTTTACAATTTTTTTCACGAAGGAAGTCAAAAAATGAAGATTTTTTTCAGGAATTTCAACATTTAAAATCAATTAAAAATTTATTTCTAAACCAATAACTTCGACTTAGGGTCAAAACATCCACTGTATTATAGAGATTATAATGATACAAAAATATTTATAACAGATAAATTCACTGTCGGGTTATCACTGTTTGAATAAAGCTTCATATTGCAAAACACAGTTCTTCAGAAATTGAGTTTAAGAGTTTTGGAAATATGTTTGTACATGGTGACAGCACCTAACAAAAACCCTTATAACTGGAAACTATTTTCAATATTTACTAGATCTTGGTACCGTTTGAAAGCTAGAGTTGGAAAATATTTTAACCCTTTCGGGCCTAATGGGCATATATGTCCCAGAGATTAGATTGGGTAAATAAATCCCACTTTTGAATGGGTTTTTACATTTTTAGCGTACTTAAGGAATTAGGGAATAAAAATATGACTAAAGAAACCTGGCAATACTTTCAGATTGCAAATGGCGGACTTATGGTTTTGAGCACGCCCATTCATTCTGATGAAATAGTAACCGTGGTTCGGAAACAAAAAGATGGTACAAAATTAGACGTTAGTTGCCCAGAATATAGTTGCCCATTTCCCACTACAATATGTACATGAATGGAGTTGACCGCTCTGATGAAATGGCTACTTTTTAGGGTCATGGCAGACAAGTGGTGGAAAAAGGTTTTTTGAAAATTAGTTATGATTTCTGTTGTGAATGCATGGATTACGAAGTGTGATGTGGAACATAAAACAGAACCACTATTATCATTCATGGTCCCCTTAGCTGAGCAACTAATAAATATTGGAAGGAAGAAAGCAAACACAAAAAGAACGCGAAAGTACGGTCGTCCGTCAAAAAGAGCAAAAACTACTAAACTACTAAATTAAACTACTTTTCAGAGTTAAATTTTAATCATGCAAAAGTCGGGGCGGAAGGGTTAAATTAATAAAAAAAGTACATAATATTATGGTTGATTTTTGTGATTTCTAGTTTATGCATACACCTTAAGTACGGTTGCCGAACTCACCTGAAAACGCTTCCATACTTCTTGCCGAGCTCTGTAAAATCCAAGAATGTGTCTTTTGATAAGAAGGGAAGGTATCCTACAATAGGGAGACCGGTAGGTCCCGGAGGATAGTTTCTCCTCCTTGATTTAAGAGCATTTAAAATCAGATGCACTAGGAATAAAAAGCACACAGTGATCAAGATTTCTTTATGACAGGCTTTGGCTTGATCTGGTAGACTCCTGATGACTTCATTAAGCCTATCTTGAAATACATTCAAATAAGACATTTTGCACTTAAAATGTGTTCCTTTGAAAGTTTAATTTAAATAAATAGTCTGTGAACTGGATTGTCGTCTGCAATGTGTAAGATAACACATTTTGATAAGATATATTCTACTTTCGCAACCTTTGTTGATTTATCTGTTAGATGATGAACAAATACGTAACTAGGCTAGTTTCCACCCGGGACAAGAACTCGCCATGGCGCCCCCCCCACCGACCAACCAAATCAAAACCCTCACCGACAATACCTGATATCGCCACCACACATTAATTCCACTAGTCCAATTTTTTTATTAAACTTAGATGGTAAATGCTTGATTTCAAAGGTAAATAGATTAATTTGAAGCAATTTCATTTTTAGTACAAGATAAAATACCTTATAAATTCTAAGATATTTCATTGACAAATAATCTAAGAGTAGCATGTTTGGTATATTCTTTCATTCTTATAATCGCTGCAAATGATATGAAAAGGTTTTATCAAATGATATCGGGATATGTGTGGGCTGCATCAAAATCAACAGTGTTGCTTTCGAATAGGATATTTAATTATGATAAATACAGACTGTTCGGACATTTTTTGAATAATTTTGATGAGCTATAAAAAATTGTATGCTACGAAATAGTTTTATTTTGGCAGCAGTTAAATAGTTAAAGTATAACTTATCGTCTGCTAACTCAGAGTTTTGTTAACTTTCAAAATGGCGCTTTTAAATAAGCAATGAATGGGAGGCTATGTTTCCGCTCTTTCCGAAGAGGATTATGCTTTTCAATTATTCAAAAACGCTGTAAAAGTCATGTTTTTTCTATATCTAAAGGTACGATAAGTAATATTATTAATGAGAAAGGAATAAACGCGTAAAAGTGGAAAAATACTTCCAAATACGTATCCAAAAAAGAAAAGAATTTCTGAGAATATTTGTAAGGTAAGATCTTTAATTTTAAAAGAGAATCCGCCAAGTCAAAGGACTATTACAAAGTCATTAAAAGTTCAGTTTCAACTGTAAATAAAATAATTAAGTGATTTGAATCTTAAAAAGGTAAAAAAATACGACGTTCTTCGTCTATCTCCACGACATATTGCAGAAAGCAGAACTCGCTGCAGAATTCCGTATGAGAAGCATTTAGCTGGAGAAAGATGGAAAAATGTTGTGACACTAGACGAGGCGTGGGTGTATTTCAAAGATTGCAATAAAAAAGAACAATTTATTATCATAAAAGAGGAGAAAAATCTTAAAACGTGGTTCAGCTTTGTAACTTTAATGTAAGAACTTTCTCTAATAGATTTATGATTGTTGCCGGTTTTGCATATAATGAAAAATTAGAAGTAAAAAGGAGGAGGGAAAAATGTAAAAATCAACTCCCACATATTATCAAGATCCTATTTTATCCCCAATATTCAAAAAAGAAATACTATATCTTTACCCAAAGTGCCAACAATCAATAGAACTGCATCAGGATAAAGCAAGCAGTCACACATCTAAATCCACTATTAAATTCGTGCAAAAAATAGAACAAAAAACTGGTATCAAGTCAATAAATACCCTTTACATATTCCTGCTAAATCTCCAGATGTCTCACCCATGGACTTTTGTGCTTTTGGAATTTTAGAAAGAGAATTATCGACACGTCGACCAAAAACCATTCAAGATTTTGGAAAACTGTGGAACAAGAATTAATAATAACAGATTTTAGTCAAGTTATTATCTTGTGAGTATTATACTTAGACATTTTTCACAATCTCTTAATCTATTGATAAAATGTGAAAAAAATTAATTTAAACACAGAAAGTTTAAACTAAAACTTAACTTTACGGGCTTTTTCCTCTGCAAATATTTTTATATATTACAATGTCCTCAAAAGATAGCTTTGAAGCTAACTTGTGCTCTATTGATATGATGTTCAGGTTGGTTAGTCGTTGTTATCCTGTTAAGTTTCTGAGGTAATTTTTTATGATCTTTAGTTTGTTAAAACTCCTTTCATTTGAGGCGACTGAAACTGGTATTGTGAGGAAAATTCTCAACGCTGTCCTTGTGTTCGTGGACGGATCTTCAGGTCCGTTCTTGTATATTAATGCCAGAAGACCTGATGGTGTAGCCGTTTTCATATTAGGGCTTAAATCCAAGGCATGATATTTAAAACTCTCCACTTCTATAGCCAGCTAGTCCTTGTTTAAGCCTTCTTTGTATGTGGTAGCTAACTCAAGTGCCTGGTTCTTCAATTCTTTTCCATTCATTATTTTTGAAACCGAGCTCCATTGAGGTAACCAAATAAACTATTCATGTTTTGAATGACTTAAAACCTTTGCCTCAGTTCATTCAGAATCCGATCTATTATTTGTATAATCAATAATCTGAACTTTTTTTCTTCTGAGAATTCATAGCTTTCAACTTCGCCCTTCTCATCAAACTTCCGCTTCTTCCTCCTCCGTACTTCTTTAAAAAGAGGATGTAGGTTAAGCTTTCCTCCTATTTCTTCACACATTCTGCATTTTGCTCCTTTTATAGTTTTTCGTTTATGTAGTCTACTAATAAGTTTTTCCTCTTCACTTTTTATCATATGTAAATATCTATGGTAAAAACGTACTCGGTGAATTTAGCGCCCCCCCCCCCTAATCCGGCGCCCGGGCAGATGCCCCATCTGCCCCCCCTCTAGTTACGTCCCTGATGATGAAACGAAATGCGAAACCCTTTCTTATCAACTTAACCTTCTGAACGTACTATTGCTTTCGCCCCACAACGCATCTAATGTCTAAATAACCCGATCTATTTGTTGAAAGAAACCATGCATTCTTTCAAACTTCATAAATATTCCCTCGGTCCTTAACATAGGATAGATTCTTTTGGAAAGATGCTATTGGTCCTTGACATAGAATAGATTCTTTTGAAAAGATGCTATTGGTCCTTGACATAGAATAGATTCTTTTGGAAAGATGCTATTGGTTCTTAACATAGAATAGATACTTTTCTAAAGATGCTATTGGTCCTTAACATAGGATAGATTCTTTTAGAAAGATGCTATTGGTCTTTGACATAGGATAGATTCTTTTGAAAAGATGCTATTGGTCCTTGACATAGAATATATTCTTTTGGAAAGATGCTATTGGTCCTTAACATAGAATAGATACTTTTCTAAGGATGCTATTGGTCCTTAACGTAGGATAGATTCGTTTGGAAATATGCAATTGGTCCTTAACATAGAATAGATTCTTTTGGAAAGATGCAATTGGTCCTTAACATAGAATAGAATCTTTGCTAAAGATGTTAAACGTAACCCAATTTTTAGAATTAATAATAACACCATTGCAGTTACACCTCATTTAAAATATCTCGGGTTAATAATAGATAACGGTCTAACATGGAGCGAGCATATCGCCACCCTAGCGGAGAGATACCTTTTCATCGGCAATTCCCACTCCAAAGTTGCAAGGGGAGGATGGGGAGTCGATGGCCGACTCCAGCGGTACTGGTACTTATCAGTTACCGAAAATATCTTAACTTATGGAGCCGGCATTTGGGGTGGTTCTCTTACTAAAGCACAAAAAGCAAAACTTAATACAATTCAGAGACCATTTTTGTTGAGAATGTCTCGAGCATATAGAACCACCCCTTCAGACTCCCTTTACATTATTACAGGTATTCCACCGCTCCATGTGACTGTCTCTGCCTGATATCTTAAATTTAAAATTTGGAAGCGGTGGCTTCCTGACTCAAATATCGAGGGAATGTCGCTATCACACTTAGATTCTTATATTTCTATAAATTCATTACCCGCTAATGTCGTAAACTTAAATTTTGAGGATCAAATTTCTAAACCCGACTTCGATGTGTTCACGGATGGTTCCGGCATTGACGGAAATGTTGGGGCCTCCGTGTGCATTTTTGATGATAATAAATTAATTCAAATTCTTTGCTTCAAACTCCAAACCTATAATAGCGTTTTCCAGGCCGAGCACACGGCTATTTTTAAAGCTGTGGGCTGGGCCTCCGCCCATGGAAAAAAATTAATATACAATATATAGCGGCAGTCGCAGCGCGATACAGGCCTTAAAATCCAATTCTAGCAAATCTAAATATCTTAATACATTTAAACAAGAAATTGCTCCAATAACTAATATTTTTGGCCTGTCTTGGGTCAGGGCACATGTCGGACTGTCCGGCAATGAGACTGCCGACCATTTTGCCAAGCTTGCATCGTGCTGCGGGTAGGAGATAGAGGTCCCTGCACCTAGCTCTTTCCTTAACAGAAAAATCAAATATTTCATTATGGAGAAATGGAGGGAGATTCATAGTAATTCTGAGAAGGGCCTCCGTCTAAAATCTCCTCTCCGCAGACCGTTATCTCATTTGGTATCTCACAGGTCATGGCCCTTTTGTGGAGTACCTCCACAGGTTTGGTTTAAGAAATTCTTGCACATGTGGGGAGTTGGGGAGCGCCGATCATTATCTCTTCGGCTGCCGTCACACTAATGATTATGATTTGAGAGCCCCAAGTGATGACAACAAGGGCATTTGGTTGAGGGCTGTGCTAAATAACAATATATCCATTTATAAGATTAAAAAGTGTGTGATGGCTGCCGGGGAGGTGGCGAATGGCTTCCCCCTACTCTTAAAAATATTTTAACTTATTTTTTTATCTTGGATTTTACTGGTTATTTTTAAATTTTAAAATATCATGTTTGTAATTCTTTTATTCAAATAATTGCTTGTTTCCCTCTATCCTCTTTATGTTGTTTTATTATTCTGCACTTTATATTGATACTTTGTATTTTATGTGAGTTTTTAATGTTGTATCGTATATATTATGATTTAATTGTCCTGTTTTAATGTTTTGTTTTTATTTTGATTATATTGTTCGGTTTTGGGTGCTGCCTGCTGTTACGGACTCCATTAGCTTATAGACTTCCTTTTGGATCCTGTGATAACTTTTTAACATCAACTATCTAATCTGTTATCTGTACAGCATGGCATTGCCCTCAAAATTGTTAAAATTCTAAATTGCGTTTTGTTTGTTGTTTTCTTATGTTGTTTATTGATGTTCTAATTAATCGCTAAATGTAAAGCGAGATGTATTTATATTGTAATTTAATTGTATATAATACTCAGTACATGCCGTACGTGCGCCCTGTTGGGTGGGCGTGTGCTGACCCCGCCCGAGAGCACAGAGGCAACGGGCCAGCGTGTGCTGGCCCGTTGCCTCTTCTGCTGAGAATCACTTTCCCCGCCCCCCCTAAACTGGGCTCTAAACCTCGCGGTGAGCCGGGTGGGGCGTGGGTCGGAAAAAAAAAACCTGAGCTTGCACCCCACTCTCCAAACTTCCACACCGACGGAAACGTGAGGACATTTGAGGTCAAGACAGATTTAACCACCAGCCCCTATGTACCGACGGTCTTTGGCTGGACCTAATTCCAAACTCGCAACCCTCCGGTTGCTAATCCGTTGCTCTTTCAACCTGCTTGTGGCGGCCCGTTTGGATGACGACGCTCTTTTCGGAAATGAGGACGTAGAAGAAAATAAATCCCAAATAAGGTTGTCTTTCTTTGTGGAAAGTTAAACGCGGAAGTTTATAAATTAATTCAGAGCACCTCTGTGATAGATTTCGAAAGATTCATGTGTAAAATCTCCACGTGAGCTTCATGCTTTTTAAATATTTTTTATTGTTCATATTGTGTGAAATGTATCTTTAAGCAGAATGCCTTATCTTGAAGAGATGTATTTGGTATCAATTTCTGGTGATAACAATGGTCGAAGGTTACAGTAAAAATTATTTAAAAAATTTAAGCTCAGATAATGCATTTGGGGATACTACTATATCAGAAATGCCTTAGCAAATCAGAAGATAAGGATGCAAATTCACGCAATCTCGTTCGGGTCTTTCCCTTTGGGGGATGATCCCGGACCGTCGCCAATAGCTCGTCGTCTTGCTCCAGTGCGACGTTAATTAAATACCTACCACACAAGCTCGTAAGTTAGAGTTCTATTGCTCCAGTACGATGTTAATTCAACTACCTACCATCTATAGTGAGTTGGATCTGCAAAAGAAGGCTTAGAGCGAGCGAAAGTTTCATCAGGTAAGTAGGTTTGTAATTAACGTCGCACTGGAACAACACAGACGGTTATTGGCGACGGACCGATATCCATTCCGAAAAGAAAGATCCGAGGACAACACCTCGTAATTTCGAACCGTGAGATCAACACCTGAGCTGGGACCCCACTCTTTAAACTCCATGCCAACCTAAGGACATTTGAGACCACGATAAATATAACGTGCACCAGCCCTCTGTACTCGACTGTAATTGGTTGGACAGAGTTCCGAATTCGTAACCTTCCAGCCGCTAATCCGTTACTCTTACAACTGGGCTACCTCGGCACCCCGACAGATCGGAAGAAATATCATGTAACCGCGCGTACGTACTCCATTTCATTAGAAGGTCGATGTTAAATCGAAAGTGACGCCTCACTCTAACAGATTTGTCTTAAAAAGTTGTAACTTTTTCCTCGGCTTTTATCGAATTTGATTTTTTCTGCCACCGAATTTTATTATTGTTTACTGGAGGAAGCCAGAACCGCGGTAGCCCGGTTGGAAGAGTAACGGATTAGCAACCGGACGGTTGCGAGTTCGAATCCTAGCAAAAACCGTCGTGTACAAGGAGGCACATTAAATCTGTCGTGGCCTCAAATGTCCTTACGTTGGCGTGGAAGTTTGGAGAGTGTTGTGCCAGCTCGATTCAAAATATTAGGTATCGAGAAATGAAGTACCGATACCTCAAGTATCTATACAGTATCCCTTATCTTTACTTCGTGTCATGTCCACTAGACTGAGCAACTGCCTTTTTTAATGTAAATTGCATATAGAATACATAATGATACTCGGACCGGAAAATAAATTGTTTAACCATCCTTGATGTTAGTCTGGATGTGGTATATGGTCAAAATCAAACCTTGATAGATGAGATATCTCATCATTAAAAGAAAGTGACCAGATTTTGATCTCGTCATAAGCAAATTAGACAAATCTTGATGGACGAGATATCTCGTCGAAGCCACTTGAAGGGTTAATAAGTGTACACTGTTAGAAGCGTCCTCCTTTGGAAAGGTAGAAACAGAAAAAAAATCATACTCTATTTCCAATGATGAATATAAAATGATGATAAGAATATGTTAAAAAACAATCCTGACTGCAAATTGATTAGCAATTTTTCGTGTTTAATTACGTTTACTTATTTTGTTACTATTTTTCCTAAATGTCATAAGCACATAAACAATATATATGTACCCAAACAATACAGATAAATAGTTATACGTTTACTTATTTTGTTACTATTTTTCCTGAATGTCATAAGCACATAAACAATATATATGTATCCAAACAATACAGATAAATAGTTGTACCCAAATGAATATAAATCTATGGAATATCAGGAATCCACACTTAGAAGATTTGTATTAAACTGAATATAAATCTTCTAAGTGCGGATTCCCGTTTATTAACGTTGCTAAGAGTTAGAAATAGCTACCAATGAATTAATGGGAGAACTTTCAAAAAGAGCTGTGAATAATTAATTACAAATTAAAAAGTGCTTTTAAAAATAATTTTTATATCCAATCAGTGTGCAATTCGATTCTCACAAGCGCAAGGAATTAATGAACACATTTGAACACTTAATCGTATACATTCATTAAAACCATTTCGAAAACTTCTCAGCGTAAAACTCAATTAAAGTAATTTAAAAAAAGTTTAATTATTCATTTCTTGCATTTTTATTTTATTTAAATGTCATGGGAACGAATGTTCGACAACAGTTTCGTATTTGCTTTCGAATTTTAAAAAGATCCTTTCAAAATTCTGGAATAAATTTAACAAACGCGTTTGATCTATAAGAATTCGGTATAATCTTCGTTTAAACTATTAATCAAATGGAAACGGCATAATATGTTCTTTTGATACGTTAACTTACGAAGATTCAATTAATTTAATAAAAATTTCAGTGCATTTATTCTCTAAAATTAATCATTATTTGCATTTTCAAATTCTAGAATACTGTAAAAATCATCCCCATCAGCTACTTTTTATGTTCTGACGATTGTTTTGCATTTCCTACAAAAATACGACGGTGATTTTTGAGAAATACAAATATTTTCTCATGTCCTTATACTTTCAGAAACTAATTTGTATAAAGAACGACGGGTTCGATTAAAGAAATAAGCCACGAGGAACAAAAACCTCTACATATTCAGTAGCACGGCTTTCATATTTCCAGTGCCCATTAAAGTCTGCGTTAGTGTTTGTTCTGTGAACATTTTTAATGAAATGCTGCATAAAATATGTGAATATCATGATTATGTATTTCTATTTGAGAAATCTATATTCATGAATTATTCCAATTTTCAAAGAAAAATAAATTTTACGTTTTTTCCACCAAGTGATCAAGATCTGATCAATTTTGCTAATCCTTAACGAGACATCATCAAGGTCTTGGCGATTTTTGATGATGACGAGTTCAAGATCTGGTCAGTTTTCTTCTAATGACGAAATATTTAGTCCATCTATACATGGTCAGTTTTGATAATGGCCAGATACCTCGAGATGAAAACCATTGAAAACAATGACTAATAAAGAAGACTGACAGAGAATTGCATCTATCAAACAAGTCTTTCGTTCATGGTGAATATTATAAAATGCCTAATGGTCTGGCCATGGGCAATCCATTAAGTCCAATTTTATACGACATTAAATATACAGGGTGAGTCTAAATTGTTTTTGCAAAATAAGAGGGGTGATAGTACCCATCCAGACGAGCAATAATTACCATAGAATATAGGGTCGCATTCCACTCTGAGAGACAGAAAAGAGTAAAGTCGAAACGCGTCGAGCATGAACAAGTTATCGACTCTGACGTCGTTTTGTACCTGCCTACGTAGCATATCTCCTAAGCAAGATGGCCTGTATGGCAAGATGACAAGATAAGCTGTGGCTTGGCCTCCTCGCTCACCGGACCTCAACCCACTGGAGTTTTTCTTCTGGGGGCACATGAAATCTTTAGTGTACCAGATGCCTATGGACTCGGCTGAAGATCTCGTAGCGAGAATCGGTGTTGCCGCAGACAAAATGAACACACCACCAGGAATCTTCGAGAGCCAGTCATTCCTTCGCCGGTGTGAACTGTTCAACGACACCAGGAATCTTCGAGAGCCAGTTCCTTCGCCGGTGTGAACTGTGTAACGACACCAGGAATCTTCGAGAGCCAGTCATTCCTTCGCCGGTGTGAACTGTGCAACGACACGCGCCACTTTGAGCACTTGCTGTGAGTTTTTGTCTGATCAATAAATCAGATTGTGCAACTTTTGGTATCGTTCATTCGCTTTCCCTACTATGTTGTAAGTTCATGTTGAAATTCTAATTTGACTCTTTTCTGCCTCAGAGTGGAATGCGACCCTATGTTCCATGCTAATTATTGCTCGTCTGGATGGGTACTCAACCCTCTTATTTTATAAAAACAATTTAGCCTCACCCTGTATAATAAAAATATGTTTATTTATTAGTCGTTGTTTTGAAGGTTTTTCATTTTTTTGACTTTTACCATCAGTTTATCTATTAAAATCTCATATACCAGTTTAACCCTTTTGGTGGTTGTGCCGACGAGGTCATTAGCAAAACTGACCAAATCTTGATGGACGCGATATCTCTTGATTAAGAATCTCGTTATTAGAAGCGAACAGATTAGATCTGGATCTCGTCATCCTCAAAAACTAGGTAATATCTTCACGACGAGATATATCGTCCTTACTAAAATTGGTCTGATCTTGATGGACGAGATATCTTGTCTAAACCACTTGGAGGGTTAATATCATAATACAGGGAACATCATGCATAAGTTAAGATCTTGCATGCAGGCATTCACTTTTTTATTCATTAACCACGTTTAGAAAAGAATATACAGAAACTGTAAACAGACATAACAATTTAAGCTATCCACAGTACAGTTACTCTTTTCAAAAACTTAATTTAAAGTTCAGTTGGAAAATGTTTCATCGCATCTTATTCCCTAAAGTGATTCAAAACGAGCTCCCCCTTTTAGTTTGATATGCGATGCAAATAAGACAGTCAAGAACATATAGATTAAGCGCAGCTTTTTGTATTCAAACAAGTAAATTTCCATTTCTTCCTTTGTCCGACCAAGACGCATTCTTTTCCAAGTGAAAGATAAACAATAACCTCTGGACGAGGCCCAAAAAGATGCTTCGTAAACAAACCCACAGCTGTACAATGCTTACTTTCGAACACAAATTGGAATGATTTATGGTTCTGACCTTGTGTTTTGTGCATTTGAGAACGGAATTGTAACGGAAGATTGAGAGGAAATAAAGAACGTTTTGACAGCATTCGAACTAAGCGATTCTTAAATGGATTACTTTTGTCGGTGTCCCTTAGATTCGAGAATTCTCCATTTATGGTTTCATATGGCTGATTTTGAAAGTTAAGAAATTTGTCAATTCTCTTGTTTTCTTCTTTAAAATATAAGGTTTAAATGTAGAAAGCTAAACGTAAACTATAGCATTTTTATCAAAATAGATAATAGAATGGAAGTAACCATCTCAGTTGTAGAGAACGAATGGTGAAAGAATCATTCTATTCGTTAACTCTTTGAGGCACACGATTTTAAAGAAAAAAACCAAGTTGCACAGAATTGTTTATTCACTTATTCAGTTTCAAAATTAGTATAAAACATCAAATAACATGTTTTTTATTATAAAACAATTTATTCACTCATAATGAATTTTAGGAAAAAAACAACGTTTACCGTATGAAAGACAAAAATTCACTTCACCACACAATTCGCCAACCTTAATCACAACAGTGTCAACAACTGACTAATGCGTTTTGACATGTGTCAATGTTTGTTTTCAGTTATTTACACATTTAGCTTTAGTTCATAGCATTGCCAACTTAGTGAAAAACTTTAAATAAAGTATTAAACTGCATGACTATGGGTCATTTCAACTTTTTGAGGTGGGTTAAAAAATATCTCACCATGCATAGAAAGCTAAGCAAAAGGTGGGACAGTTTTTAACCCACCTAACCCCAAAGAGTTAATTTTCACTTAATATTTTTAAATAACTTTAATTTGATAGTCTTCATAATAAAGTTCAGAATAAATGAGGGTGAGTCACAATTATTCGCAATGCAACTGCAAACTTTATTTCAATAATTATATACACTGCTGGCCACCCAAATTGCAACACCAAGAAAGACAAGAGATATCACAACAAAATTTATTTTGTAGATAACATGTTGACCAAGTATCAAATGATTAAATTTATAGACTTTTGTGAAGTGTGGTTCCTGCCAAAATCAGTAGCCAGAGTAGCCGTCATTGTTGGAGATCACCGCTGCCACACGCCTCGGCATTGATTCAAAGAGACTTTGGATGTGTTCTTGGGGTACAGCAGACCACGCAGCTTCCACACGTTGCCAAAGTTGATCTAGTGTGGCAGCTGGGGATGTATTCTGGGTCAATCGTTGAGCAACCATGGACCACATGTTTTCTATCGGCGAAAGATCCGGAGAGCGAGCTGGCCAGGGAAGCAATTCAATCTGGCGATTGACGAAGAACCCTTGGACAATGCGTGCCACGTGTGGTCGAGCATTATCCTGTTGAAATATGGCTGTGGGCAAGCCCTGAAGGTAGGGAAGGACAACTGGCTCCAACACCTCGGAGATGTAGCGCTGGCTGTTTAAAGTACTGGCAATGCGTACTAGAGGAGTGCGAGAGTGATATCCAATACCGCCCCATACCATAATACCCGGTGCAGGACCAGTGTGGCGGTGCATAACGCAGCTGTTCAGCATCCTCTCTCCACGATGTCTCCAGACTCGAATCCGACCATCGTGGTATTGCAGACAGAAGCGTGACTCGTCAGTAAAGACAATTTCATTCCATTCTGCCGTCCACATCCTTCTTTCATCGCACCATTGGCGGCGGTAACGTCTGCGGTTCTGCGTCAAGGGTAGACGAAGCAATGGACGTCTTGCGGACAGACCACTCTGCTGTAAACGGCGTCGATGGTACGCGCAGACACTGGATGATGCGGTACAGACTGAATGTGCTGTGCTATGGTTCGTGATGTGGCTGAGCGATCCGTCACTGCCATACGCACAATATGCCTGTCATCACGTGAAGTGGTGCACTGAGGTGGATGCGATCGAACACGTCGGTCCGTCGTACCCTCCTGCATCCAACGATCACATATCCGCATTACAGTTGTTTGGTTTCGTCCAACACGACTACCGATTTCCCTGAAAGATAATCCACAATCTCGGTAGGCCACTATCCTTCCTCTGTCGAACTCGGATACTTGATCAAAAGATGATCGCTGTTTTCTACGAGGCATAATTGATCGTTTTTTTGAAAAAACCACAAGAAAAACACAATTGCCGTACTTGAAATCGTCGAAATCTCCAAGCCTTAAATAGCGCTTTGAAGTGGCGCCACAGGCGCGCGTGATGTGCGTCTGCGCTGAAATTCTAATCATTTGCATATCTCACCTCCGCTAATGCATGTTGTAAATTTCATATTATTTGCATGCTTCCTTCAGGGTGTTGCATTTACGGTAGCCAGCAGTGTACAACTTATAATATAACACCCCTTTTTATCAAAGTTCCCTTGCTTTTTTCATGCCCTACTGGATTACTGTGTCCCTTTGATCTGCCAGGATGTTCAAGTATTGCAAGTATGATTGATTGAAGAGAAGCACCATAGTCAAAAAACACCATACACGTAATAAAAATATAGGAAATGTACACCACAGATATATAACTCTTTCAGTTTTGGATAGGTAGGTTGTTGAATTTACGTCACTCTGGTGTAACACAACGGGCTATTGGCGAAGTGAGGATAATTGAGACTGTGCGTCGCCGAGCTTTCCAATACGCTGGTGGAATTTTTAATTGATTTGATATCCATAATGTAGAATTATTTCTTTGGTATCTGATTAAAAACACTAACTTTGAGGACAGCACACTTATTTAAACACTAGACGAGTACATTATCATATATGCATTCGCTATTTATAAGAGTTTACTACACCACAAGTTCATTTCAAAAACCAGCCTATTCTCAAGATGCGCATCCAATCTTTCCACCAAATTCAACTTTCCTCGCATTTCCATATCAGGTTACTATTTTTACTCGCGTAATTAAAAATACATTCACTGATATCGTTTTGCATGCTCAATAAATATAATGTTAATAAATAGACACAATAGCATTTACAAATACGCTAGAAGCAGTGGCACGAGCACGATAAAAATTAAATTCACGGAGCGGATAAAACCACTCACAGTGAACATAAAAACTTTTTCTCTAAATCCCGTACCATTTTAACATAATTCATTGTGGCAATAAAAAGGTGGATTTGCGAACCACTTTGTGTTACACTGCTGCACTACGGAGATGGGTACACGTTTCACCTCACATAAACACTGCACATTCTAGACGCATAGAGAGGGACTACGTTCCTCCATGTGTTGGACGGAGAACCTCACAGAGGAAACGAGAGATTTAACGTGCATCAGCACGATCTGAGGACAACGCCTTGTTATTCTGAGCCACAGTAGGAGGACAAGGTTGAAACCTGAGCTGACGTCCCACTCTGCAAACTTCTACATCACTCCAACTTGGACATTTAAGGCCACGTTAGATTCAACATGCAGCAGACCCCGCGTGAGCGACGGTTTTTGGCTGTGCCGAGTTTCGTTCTCTCAACCCTCCGGTTGATAATCAGTTGCTCTACCAACTGGGCCAAATGTAGAAAACCAAACGCAAAATGAAGCATTTGATTAAACTAGATCATGAAATGGAAGCAACCATCTCAGTTAGAGAGAGCGAATGCAGGCGAAGTCAGAAAGAATAATTTCATTTATCAATATGGCCCCGGTAACCCAGTTGGAAGAGCAACGGATTAGCAACCGGAGGGTTACGAGTTCGAAACTAGGTTCAGCCTGAGACCGGCATGTGCGTGGGGGCTAGTGCACGTTAAATCAGTCGTGGCCTCAAATGTTTTCACGCTGACGTGATGTGAGTTTGGAGAGGGTGGGGTGCCAGCTGAGGTATGACCTCGTCATCTGAACGTGGTTCAAAATTACGAGGTGTTGTCCTCGGATTTATCCCGGACAGTCGCTAATGCTGTGTGCTGTTGCTCCAGTGCGACGTTAATTACCTACCTACCATTTATCTATACACAATTTTATGACTGAATAATGAACGGTATTACAAATTGGAGAAAACGGTGAAAATATATTTAAGTAAAGAGATTTTATCCGATTTAGACATTAAATGTGATTGATTGAATGAAAGCTCCCATTAAAAACATTAAATAAGTGTAAAACTATGTTGGAAATGGACACTACTGATATATCTCTTGCTGTTTTGGGTAGGTAGTTGAATTTACGTCGCATTGAAGTAACACAAAGGGCTTTTGGCAACTGTCCGGGATCAATCCGGAAGAGAAATATCATGGGTTGCATTATGGCAATGGGTTGGTATTAGGTATTACAATCAACGTCGCACTGGAGCAACACCACGGGTATTGGCGACGGTCCCGATTCAAACCCGAAGGGAAAGATCCGTGTGCAACAGCACGTAATTTTGAATCATGGTCAAATGACGAGATAAAGACCTGAGCTGGCACCCCACTCTACAATCTTCCACACCATTGCAGGAGGCCATTTGAGGCCCCGACAGATTTAACGCACCAGCCCCCACGATTTTCGGTTGGATCAAGTTGCAATTCGCAATCCTCCGGTTTCAAAACCACGACTCTATCAACTGGGCTACCGCTGCCCCTCTTGTACATATTTTGCTTTGACGTTTCATGTTGGATAAACATTCATGCAAACATTTTTATTGATTTACAGTAAATGCGTAATTCGATCCAAAACAATGGCAAAATAAAGTTTACTCTAGCGACAGGTTTCCTGTTACATTTAATATATAATAGGGAACCTATCTATAACCCTCTTCATACGTCGGGGCAGAATATCGTTTCCTTCTTTGGTTACGGCAGCCGGCCCAACGGCTTTACAGGCAACTTACTGAAACCGCCCGAAACGGCCTTTACAATGCTTTCCTCAGGAGGAGAGGGAATATGTGTCGTCCCATTATCACCTAATGTGCCAGTTTCTATTGTCGGGTCGTGGGAATGCCTAGAAGGGACAAATTCTTCTCGGGTAAACTGAAAGTGCGGCGGTGACTTTTTAAGTGTATCTCTTTTCATTTACTCAACCTCTCCCAGATTAGATGCTCGAGGATAAACAATTTGCGAGGCTGACGTGATAACCCTGACATCTTTGTCAACGGGGAGATAAGGCTATCCATGCGCGGGTCTCTTTGTAGCACAGAAAAGAGGGGATGGAAATCGTAATGGACTTCGACGATTCTTCAGGATTTTTAGGTCTGAAAGAATCCGAGCCTTTCGTAACGAGGGGACTCGAAACTTTCGGCCGGTTTGGCCGGTCCCCGTATCCAGAGGGTTAATCCTCAGAGACCTGCAGTCCTCCCTGCATGACTCCTAACCAGTTTTGAGTTTCTTGACCAATAGAATCTTTCCTAAGTTTCTTTTAACCAATAGATGTGGCTATTTAGTCATTGTGTGTGTCATTGGGAAAACTTAATACTTCACTACTAGGCAATATGGTGAGTCTCTCAGAGGATTAAATATGAATTATTTTGTATTGATTGGCAGTAAATATGTAATTCAATTCAAAACAATGAAAAAATATATTCTGGTGACAGGCTTCCTATTACATTTAACATGCAATCGGAAACATGTCTTTAATCCTCTGAAGGGTTCACAAGCATATATCCGTTCTGGAACCTGCTCTCTTCCCCTGCATGACTTTAAACCAATTTTGACTTTCTTGACGAGAATAGGATCTTTCCTGTTTCTTTTACCAATAGATGAGGTTATTTAGGCATCTTGTGTGATTAGTGGGGCAGAAGCAATACTTCATACTACTAGGAAATCTGGTGATTCTCAGAGGGTCAAATGAATATGAAACTCCTAACGAACCTAAAACCTTCTGTCACCAGATTTCCGGGTAGAGTTGTATTGCTTTTTCTATGCATCACATTTAATAACTAAATAATCACATCTATTGGTTGAAAGAATCCTTGGAAGTATTCCATTGGTCAAGAAGGTCAAAAAGTGGTTAGAAGTCATGCAGGGAAACCGGCACATTACCCAACGTATATATGAGATGCGCCACTAAGAGATTTTAATGTGTGGATGTATAGGGAATTATATTCATTAAATGAAAAGTTGAACAGAGCTATAAGTTCTCCATCGTTTGCAATAGAGCAAAATTATATTCTAATGATACATAAAACCTAATGTAAAATGCATAATTTTTAGGAAGACATTCGTCAGCAATCCAAAAACTGTGCACAATTTTTTAAAATTCTGAGTAAGGTTTCAAGAGTTATTTGCTTGTAAACATTTGCTTTATTGAAAAAACGGAATTCGGTATTCTTTACTTAGCAAATATTTACATCTTCAGACGTTCTGTTTGCGCTATAGGATCGAGGGGAAAAAAATCGATTTTTTTTTTCTGTCGATGTTTCTAATTTAAATTTACACCCCTTTGTCCTGAATTAGCTGAAGTAAATATACCAAACTATGCAACAAAGCCTTATGCAATCTAAAACAAAATACCTTTTTTTATCGCTTAACACTTCCTCTTCGTAAGAATTATATTTAAAAGTAAGGTACACACACACACGGTGTTTTCAAAGAAAGTATCAAGGCGTTAAGATCTTACAAAAGAAGTTTACCATTGTCAACGAAAAGTAGCAAAAAAACATAGTTGTACCATAATTCTCCCTTTGAGATGTTACAAGTGAAGTATAGAGTTGAATTTTTTAGAAAGAAATAATTGTGAAGAAGATTCTTTGCGATTTGTAAGGTTGGCTCAGTGAGTTTCCCCAGTGTGCTAGCAGCCTGCGAGTTGTAGGTGGAGCAGGTTCGATTCCTTGCAGGCTATACAGGGTGGCACAAAAGTCACTAGACCATTTAAAAATAGAATAACTCTTTTATGTATTAAAAATTCACATTTATTCTTTTATAAACAATAAATACGATTCTTGGAAATTATTTTTAGTTAGTCTTGTAGATTATGTCCTTCAAATGGCCGCCATTTTGTTCTTGAGGGTGGCGGGATCTTTCTAAAGTGTGCTCCATCACCTTTCGGAATAATGTTCATTGGATTATTCCTTCAATTTCTTCACGGATGTTGGCCTTCAATTGCTGGATGGTCTGAGGTCTGTTACGGTATACTCTTTCTTTCAGATATTCTCACAAGAAAAAGTCTGGAGTCGTAAGGTCAGGTGACCGTGGAGGCCAATTGAATTCAGTTTCGCGAATTTATCCGCCGTCCAAAAATCTGACGATGCCTGACGAGCTGTATGGGAATCGAAATTGAACACTCTTTTCTACGAGGTAACCTTGCTGAAAAAGAAAAAACTATCAATATCCTATCTGAGACTTTCAATACTGGCCTGAAGCAAACTTTAGATGCAATTAACCAATTAAAAGAAAGATCTGTCATCACACCGACTATTCCAACGATTTCATATGCAACAGCTGCTTCATCGGGAAAACCCCAGACCAATAAACCTCCTCAATCCCATGTCATTCTTCTAAAACCTAAAAACGAAAGAAATACTAACAATAGTAAAACTACAATTCCTAATGCACTTAAAAATACAACACACAAAATTACAAAACTTTAATTGAATAGCGGGAGAATTGCAGTCGAGGCTGAATGTAAGGCCACTTCTGGACGTCCTTAATAATGACATAGCTAACAGTAACGATATTTTAAAGAACTTTG
Source organism: Meta bourneti (assembly GCA_933210815.1). Classification (NCBI taxonomy): domain Eukaryota; kingdom Metazoa; phylum Arthropoda; class Arachnida; order Araneae; family Tetragnathidae; genus Meta; species Meta bourneti. Next base: position 90,768,614 of record OW119929.1, read on the forward strand.
ATATGACTCGTCCATCTAAACATCAACCCAGAATCATATTACTTAATGTTGATACTGAAACTGAGGGTTCAGATCTCCCTGAATCCCTCAATCTCAAAAATGAAGTTAAATTTTATATTTTTATAAATTTTAAAATCCCGGCTGCCCGTCGAAACCACTGAGTAGCCATTTTGAATCCTGCCATCTATACAAAAGTAATGTCCTTGAGACATCTCTATGTAGGCTGTTAAAGGATCCGCTTAGACGATTTCCATAGTATAAAGCAATGCACTGGGTGTGGCCACACTAAATCCAGATGCACTAATAATCATATTTGTTTGACTTGTGGCCAAGACCACACTACTAAATCTACTAATAACAAAACACATTCCAATTGAATTTCCTCTAATACTAATTTCCGCCCCAAGTACAACGTTGAACACAGCTGCATGGACACAACATGTCCCAACCGGAAACGCCACCTGATGTTGACAAAGGCCAACACGGATTATAGAGTTATAGCAAAATTGTTTATTTCATAATTTACTTCATTTTATATATGTACCAAGTCTTTCATTGTTACATAAATACTTCAACTTATATACAGGGTGAGTCTAAATTGTTTTTACAAAATAAGAGGGGTGATAGTACCCATCCAGACGAGGAATCATTACCATGGAACATAGGGTCGCATTCCACTCTGAGAGGCAGAAAAGAGTAAAGTCGAAACGCGTCGAGCATGAACAAGTCATCGCCTCTGACACTTTTCCAGCACGGTCCGGCACTTCTTGAATGCCACATATCCCGCACGATGGATCGGACGTGGCGGACCTGTGGCTTGTCCTCCTCGCTCACCGGACCTCAACCCACTGGACTTTTTCTTCTGGGAGCACATGAAATCTTTAGTGTACCAGGCGCCTGTGGACTCGGCTGAAGATCTCGTAGCGAGAATCGGTGTTGCCGCAGACAAAATTAACACAATACCAGGAATCTTCGAGAGGGTGCGCCAGTCATTCCTTCGCCGGTGTGAACTGTGCAACGACACGCGTGGCCGCCACTCTGAGCACTTGCTGTGAGTTTTTCTCTGATCAATCAATCAGATTGTGCAATTTTGGTATCGTTCATTCGCTTTCCCAACACTGTTGTAAGTTCATGTTGGAATTCTAATTTGACCCTTTTCTGCCTCTCAGAGTGGAATGCGACCCTATGTTCCATGGTAATTATTGCTCGTCTGGATGGGTACTATCACCCCTCTTAATTTGTAAAAACAATTTAGACTCACCCTGCATATGCTGTTATATTAGCTTTCCTATTTCAATTGCTTCACCGTAATCACTATGAACATTAATTTTATATATTAATTTTTCTACTTTGTACATATACTATTCTATTATTTCTCATTACATTATCAATTTCCGCTCCATTTTACACTCTTCTTCTTTATGAATTGTGTTATTTTTCATGGTTTTGTTGAATATTCTCATTGGTACATATCCAAATTCCTTCCTGTTCCTATACTGCTTATGCTTGACGTTCTTGCCTTTATAATACTATTGTTAATGCCAAACTGTACTGAAATGTGTTTTCTACTTGATATTCAATAAATGCCGCACGTGCTCACAGAGAGGGAGGGGAGGGTGCTTCCCGTTCGGAAGGCTTGGATTCTTTTTCGTCCTCTCAGTGCTGGGGAGTCTTCTCCCCACCTCTTCGCTAATGACTCTAAATCGTTTGGTGAGTCGAAGAGGTGAGGGTCTGCATGGGAGAGAGAGAGAGCTGCATGGGAGTAGCCCAATATCGCTGCCAAAAACCTCTGAGAACCCAACTGCCGAATGCAAGCTCTCTGGGTTAGCACAACCGACAGTTGAATTTGTAAATAAAATTGGATTGCTTTTACTCGTAGCTCTGTCGTGAATTTTTCCATAACTATTTTCAAAGGATTACATATAAATAATTTGAATAAACTAACAGCAAAAAAGTTATATTTTAAAATGGTTTAGTGGCTTTTTTGGCCACACTGCATTTCTCTCTCTTCTGTGTCATTGAAACTTTCCTTGTGCAACTCCATTTCCTTAACATCGTTTGGCGTGGATTGGTCAAATATGGCCCTTTCGCCCAAAACCTCCCTAAACCAACCAACTGATCTGCAAGATTAATTTCTCCGCTTTTGAACTACTTAGAGGAATTGTCTGCCATGTATTTTTTTCTGGTCAACCCATGTTAAAATATCAAGTAACCAAAAAATAAGTTAGTCTGAGATTTTTTAAAATAAAATCTAAACAGCAACATATCTCCACTTTAGACTTTTGAGAGGTCCTTACTAGTTAAACTAAAAATGTATTCAAAACTACCACATAAAACGCCTTGTTATCAAGAAGGGGGACTGTGTGAACTTGGTACATTTCAAAACTTATTACGTCACCAGATAAAATACAGCTAATAGGACGTGCCTCCAAACTGAATTTAAATTTGTAAAGTAAACAAGTCCGATTTCTACCCGATTCAAATTCAGAGTCAATAAAAATGAGCAGTTGTACAGTCGCGGAAAAAAACCCGAATCAGCCCCTTTATTTTGAGCACTATTCATAACAGAGCAAGTTCAAAGAAATCATTCAATAGGTAATAACGTCCTCTACAAAATCAAATGCAAAAACTGCATGAGGGTACATCTTCATATCAAAATTTGCACAAACAACCAAATTTCCAAATAAAACAGTATGTTTTGATGCTTTAATCAAATTCTGCATAGTTAAATTAGCATACATATGAAATTTCAAGCCTACTATCTTTATATCCGAAGGTATTCAATGTTAAAGTTGCTGTCAATTTCAGGGACCATCTCCACATTGAAAATTCGTAGATCGACATTAATTGTAGTTATAATTACCCGAATTTCAAATAAAAACATTATTTGAAACGTATTTGTTAGCGCGTGCAAACGATCCGTTAATTATTATATTTATTGAGCAAGTAAACATGATTCTAGAATTACATTGTTATATTTATTATGCAAGTGCAAACCATCCGAGAATTATTATCCGAGGTTTGTCAGACGTTTTTCAAACTTTTGCTTGCCCCCTAAAATCGCCATAATGAGGAAAATTTAATGTATCGCAAAAACTATCATGAGGAATGATTTGAAATTTTGCATGGTCATATTAGAAGTCCTTCTAAATCGATTCCCATCAAAATATAGTAAGGTTCAAATTCATAATTTTTTCAAGCATTCATTTAATAATTATTATTGCATATTAAAACTATTTTTGAACTAAAATATTAGATGGATTTTGTTTGGGTTGTTTAACAATTACATGGTACAAAATATCAGCGCTATAGAAATAATATTTAGGAAGATATCCATAAAAGTTTGAGAAACTGATTTAACATTAGGAGCTCCAATCTTTCTGTACTCATAACTTCGAATCGGCAAGACCTAATGACATGAAACTTGGTATCTGAAGTTAAATTTTGATATAGATTCGAAATTGTGTGTCGAAATAGGGGTTTATATTGGAAAGTATGGAGTTGATGCTCAGTTTAATATAAAAACGGCCCCTTATGCAAATTTTATGCATTTGAATTTATAGAAGACGTTAGTTCCTGTCCAACGCCATCTTTGAATTTTCTCTACTGATAAAATTTCTCGAATGAAGAGGGTTGGTTCGTTTTTTTTCCGCGACTGTACATAAAAAATTGCTCTCTGAGCACCACTATAAGATGAAACAATTCAAAGCAGAGAACGTGGCTACATGAAGTGGCAATAATTAATGCCGGCTAGACAACATTCAATTTTGAGAAACGGTTCCTGTCAACGTGAGAAATATTACCAATCTGGCTACCATAGATAAGTTTACAATATTTTTCAAGAAGGGAATTGAAGATTTTACTTTTTACTTCAAGTTATTGGCATCAAGAGTTTTATTATGTCTGTTTATTCACGAAGGACATTAGGCAATGTACCGCTATTATTTGAATAAAAAAGCAATTTTCAGTAGGCAGTTAATAGTGTAGTTTGAAATAGATTAACTGATGTAACTTTTCTTATCCATGGAGTAATGTATGCAATGAAATAATATGATGGAATAGTTCCAGTTTTAGAATTTCATTTATTATCGTTATTGAAGTAATATATTAAAGAAAATTGCTTAATGGATTATTTCTTGTCCTAGGAAGAGTAAACGTAACATAAATACATCTATACAACATTTATTCCTTAATCGCTATTGTAGTAATATATTCAAAAAAATTACATAATGGATTATTTCTTGTCCCAGAAAGAGTAAAAATACCATAAATATATCTATATAACATTTATTTCTTATCAAGGAAGAGAGGAATTTATAAAAGAGGAATATTTCTACCCCTAATACATAATTTATAATATATTAATTAATAAAACACTTATTAAACATAAAAGAAAAAAAATTATGTTCGGAAAATATTTAATGGAATATTTTGAATTCTAGCTAAATTAACTTTTACATTGAAGCACTTCCTAATTTAAAATAAGATAATTAATAAAACACTTTTCAAACATTATAGAAGTAATTTATCTTCTGAAATTATTTAATGAATTATTTACAATTCTAGATAAATTAAAACTTTTACATTGAAGAGCACTTCAAATTCAAGACAAGTTAATTGATAAAACATTAACAAAATAATTTACGTCTAAAAGTATTTAATGGGTTATTTCGAATTTTAGCTCAATTAAAACTTTTACGTTGAAATACTCCGAATTTAAGATAAGTTAATTGATAGAACGTTAACGAAATAATTTATGTTCTGAAAAAATTAATGGAATATTTCTAATTCTAGCCAAATTAAAACTTTTACGTTGAAGCACTTAAGATAACTTTGTAACTTAAGATAAATTAATTGATAAAACATCAACCGAGAAACAATTTATCTTCTGAAAATATTTAATTTAATATTTCCAATTCTATCTAAATTAAAACTTTTACTTTGAAACACTTCTAATTGATAGCAAGTTAATTGATAAAACACTTATCAAACATCAACGAAATAATTTATATTCTGAAACTGTTTAATGAAACGTTTCGAATTATAGCTAAATTAAAACTTTTACGTTAAAGCACTTCCAACTTAAGATAAGTTAATTGATAAAACATCAACGAAATAATTTATCTTCTGAAACTATTTAATGGAATATTTACAATTGCTTCTAAAACTCTTACTTTGAAGCACTTTCAATCCAATAAAGTTTCACATTGAATCAATCCAAGAAAAGGAATACATTATAACTTCAAGGTAAGCAACTTTGATGGAAAATAAGACCAAAACCCCCACTCTACTCAAAGTAATATTCCCCGCCCTAATTGGATCTAACCCACAGTTTGAACCACTGGCCCATGTAATACCGAAACTCCCCTTTCGTCTTTAAAGAACGTTTCGTAACAATGTACTCCCCAGCTCTCTTCGTACCACAGGCTGCGGAAAAAGAAAGAAAAACCTGTATGAATACAAGCATAAAGACTTAGGATAACAAGATTGGGGCTGGTTTTAAAGCATCGGGGGAATGAAAGGCAGCCTGACTATATAATTCATCTTCACCGGTATTTCAGTGATAATATACTTCGAAGGGTACCAGCGAGAGAATGGAGGGATGTAGTGATGGATGAAGTTGTGAGGCATTGTGAACAAATGAGGGGCAAAAATAGAAAGCTTTGAAATAGGTATTGATCTCCTTTCAGGTTTTGAAACTTTTCTCCTTGCTTTTGCTCTTAGACGAGCGATAAATTACGTCGCAATTATGATGGCTCCTCTCTCTCTTGCATACCTCTATCCAACCAAGAACCGGGCCGCGGTAGTCCGGTTGGAAGAGTAACGGATTAACAACCTGGAGTTCGGATCCAACGAAAGACCGTCGTATACGAAGGGGGCTGGTGCACGTTAAATCTATCGTGGCCTCAAATGTCTTCACGTTGACGTGGTTTGGAGGTTTGGAGAGTGGGGTGCCAGCTCAGGTTTCCCTCGTCATCTGATGGGGTTCAAAATTACGTGGTGTTGTCCTTGGATCTATAAACTCGGGTTTGATCCCGGACGGTCGCCAATGGCCCGTTGTGTTGCTCCAGTGTGACGTTAATTAAAATACCTATCTACCAACCAAGGACCTTTTGATTCGTGAGGACTGGTGCACGTTAAATCTCTCGCGGCTTCAAATGATCTCCACATCAAAGACCGTCCAGCCAATTCAACCAAAGACCGTCGTGTACCAAGGGGGCTGGTGCATGTTAAATCTGTCGTGGCCTCAAATGCAATCACGTTGGCGTGGTGTGGAAGTCTTGAGAGTGGGGTTCCAGCTGAGGTGTTGACCTCGCCGTGAAACCGTGGTTCGAAATGAGGTGTTATCCTCGGTTCTATCCCTTCGGGATTGATACCAGACCGCCGCCAGTGACCCGTTGCGTTGCCCTTGTGCAAGGTATATTAATTAACGTCGCAGTGGAAGCAACACAACGGGCTATTGGAGACTGTCCGGGATTAACCCCGAAGGGAAATATCCGAGGACGACACCTCATTTTGAACCACGGTCAGATGACGAGGTTACATATGAGCTGGCTACCCCACTCTCCACACCCCGCCAACGTGATGACATTTGACTTTGCACTGGATCCATTGATTAAACCAAGCAATCAATGATTCCAACATATGATTCATAGCATTCACTAAGCCTTCATATTCCATTGTTTCGTTTTCCACCCTGTTCACTACAGCAATATAACTATCAAAGTCCCCAAATACTGTTTATTCACGATCTGAACTAGTAATCTTTGAACCGCCGTATTACTTTCATTCACAATTTAAATGAAGTTTCTCATATCTCCACAAGTGCTTATGCTTTCTCGGTGAGTTTACCTTTGCAACTATTGAGAAGATTGATATTTTCAATGCTTCGACATTCCGAAGAAATGAAATAGCGATCAGTATTGACTACAGGAAGAGTCCGAATGTATCTGAATAAGTCTTATTTTAATTAGAAGATCCACCACTGGTATCATTAAAAATTCTATCTAGAAACCTGCTTTAATGATGGAAATGGATGCTTTATTGCTTGTGTTGAATGAAGTGCTCGAACGAGCGTACAGGTTTTCGTATAATTAATTAAAGAAGGAGAATTAAAAAGTTATATTTTCCAATTGAAGTTAGTTTCCTTTGGCGATCGTTAATAAGGTTGCGTCTATATGTTCTGAAGATAAAACTGAGATAGAAATTACTGTTCATACTGAGCTCAGCATCTGCACTGAAATTTCTTATTTGCTTGTCTATTGATGGTAGATAGATAGGTATTTTAATTTACGTCGCACAGGAGCAACACAACGGGCTATTGGCGACGGTCCCGGATCAACCCCTGTAAGGGAGGATCCTAGGACAACACCACGTAATTTTGAACCACGGTCAGATGACGAGGTCACACCTGAGCTGGCACCCCACTCTCCAAACTTCCACACCATGCCAACGTGAGGACATTTAAGGCCGCGACAGATTTAACGTGCTGAAAATTTTCATTATGATGGCGATCTATCCCGTGTAGTTTTAGCACTGTTATGCAGTTCCATAGTCCAATCAAGCATACTTAAACTCAGCTTTAAAATTGGCGATTGAATTCCGACACACAAGCACAAACACACACATATATAAATTGGAATATAAATTATCTTTTAAACTTTTAAAGGACAATTTTTTCTCTTTGAAAGACATGCTTAATCGATTCCAGTAACAAAATTTAGTATAGTTAAAACATTAAGAAAAGGATTGAAGTGAATATTGACACTTATCTCGTTCCGTATATAGGTAGTATACATTGATAGAAAAAGTAAAACAAATTCTTGGGATATAAATTATCTTTTAAAAGACAAATTTGTCCTTAGAAGGACATTATGCCAAATCCATTCGAGTTACAAAATTTTGCTTGCATAAGACATTAAGGGTAGGGTAGGGTAGGGTATTTAAATTAACGTCACACTGGAGCAACACAATGGGCTATTGGTGACGGTCCGGGATCAATCCCAAAGGGAAAGATCCGAGGACAACACCACGTAATTTTGAACCACGGTCAGATGACGAGGCAACACCTGAGCTGGCACCCCACTCTCCAAACTTCCACACCACGCCAACGTGATACATTAAGAAAACGATTCAAGTGAATATTGACTCTTAACTCGTATCGTATAGAGTTAGTGTACAATGATAAAAAGTGAAACAAATCCTCCGGATACAAATTTGTGCCCTTTAAAGTGCATAAGAAAACAATTCGAAAAAATATTGACACTTAACTGATACAGTAACTCGAACCGTATACGGTTATGCCATAACGATAAGAAAATAAAACATATCCCCGCCTCAAAATAACTATCTTCATCTCAATCTTCCTTAAAACACACTCACACAAAACAAGCACATATCCGATAAAAAAACACCTCCCGCTCTATCTGTATAATTTAATCTTTTCCCAATAAGAGAATCGATTCAGAAATCACTCCCGAAACACTTTTCCCGTCCGGAAAGATAATGATTGGGAACAATCTTTCCCGAAATTTAAATCCTTCGATATCGGGTCGAAAGCTTTTAAGAGGCAGCCAACCCCAAGGGGGGGGGACGTCGGAGATTGGAATATTTTCGCTGATGCTGTTGCTCGGTCGTTAAGGACTTTAAAACTTCAAAACGGCTCTTAACTAGCATGAAAATGATGATGGAAGGGGGTTACCCGAGTAATTAAAACAGTTGGAACGTGCCTCTGTTGGCTGATTGGCGACGGAAGTGTCCTCCTGGAGGTAGAAATCATTAATTGCGATTTAAGTCAGCGAAATGAGTGCATGGGGGTCTGTTTCGAGGTAGAGTGGTTGATAACTTTACGAGCGGTTACAATGTTTTCTTAGCAATCCCCATGGGGTTGTCAAGTTAACTAGTATGTCCTAGAACGGTATAAATTAATCCCGTGGACTTAATCTTTGCTTCGAGTACCTTTGAAACCTTCTGAAGTATTAATGTATTATGACTGTTTTAGTAATTGGTTGTTGTCATTGATGTATTAAGCAGAAGAAACATTGACCATCTCTTCAGTTGAACTTCCTCTTAGCCTTGAGTAGCTTTGGAAAGAGGTATAATGTATTAAGCAGAAGAAATGGCAATGACTATCGCTTAACGTTAACTTCACCTTAGCTTTGAGTACCTTTAAATCCTTCTGAAGCATTCATGTATTACAACTTTGCGTAATTGGTTGTTGGCATTGACGTACTATGCAGAAGAAATTGCAATATCTATCGCTTAAGGTGAACTTCCTCTTAGCCTTGAGTAGCTTTGGAAAGAGGTATAATGTATTAAGCAGAAGAAATGGCAATGGCTATCGCTTAACGTTAACTTCACCTTAGCTTTGAGTACCTTTAAATCCTTCTGAAGCATTCATGTATTACAACTTTGCGTAATTGGTTGTTGGCATTGACGTACTATGCAGAAGAAATTGCAATATCTATCGCTTAAGGTGAACTTCCTCTTAGCCTTGAGTAGCTTTGGAAAGAGGTATAATGTATTAAGCAGAAGAAATGGCAATGGCTATCGCTTAACGTTAACTTCACCTTAGATTTGAATACCTTTAAAACCTTCTGAAGCATTCATGTATTACAACTTTGCGTAATTGGTTGTTGGCATTGACGTACTATGCAGAAGAAATTGCAATATCTATCGCCTTAAGGTGAACTTCATCTTAACCTTGAGAACCTTTGAATTCTTCTGAAGTATTAATGTATTATAAATTTGCTTAAGAAATTGGAGTTGTTGAAAAAAGTATTGATTTATTAAGAAATTAAAATAGCTATCGTTTAACGTGAACTTCATCCTATCCTTGAATACCTTTGAAATCTGAAATATTAATGCATTATGATTGCTTTGAATAATTGGTTGTTTGAAAGAGCATTGATGTATTAAGAAGAAACGGCAATGTTTATCGCTTCAGGTGGACTTCATCTTAGCCTTGAGTACCTTCGAAATCTTCTGTATTAATGTATTATGATTGCTTCGATTAATTAGTTGTTGAGAACAGCATTGATGTGTGTATTAAGAAGAAATATAGCAATGGCTATCGCTTAAGGTGAACTTCATCCTATCCTTGAGTACCTTTTAAATCCTCTGAAGCATTAATGTACTATAACTTTCGCAAGTAATTGGTTGTAGGAGAGGGCATTGGTGCATTAATATGATAGCTTATAATTATTCAGATTAAACGCCTCTCATATGTACTACAAACAAACTTGTAGAAGGGATTCAATAACTCCTCAGAAGACTGATATCTTTGACCAGACTATGCGTTCCAAAGTTCGTATAAATTTTTTACGTCCCCTCGTCATTATAAACAAACTGACCAGATCTTGACGGGACGAGATATTTCGTCAAAACCACTTGAAGTTTAAATTAGCCTTCAGTAGCAAAACTGCAAACTCATCCACAAATTGCCTCTCACGCTCTAAGTCAGTGTTCTCTCACCCCCAACGAACTCAAATTAATGACCCTCGCTGAGACAAAGCAGAAAGTGGTCTCTCTTAATCAACAGTAATTTCCTCCACCACTCGCTCGTATTCCCTACACGTCCCTCCAAGTGCCCGGGGATTTCCCGTCACCATCTCTCGCTTATTTCCAATTGGAGTAAAAAGCCCACGTAGTGTCCACATTTCATTGAATGAAGAGTCGAGACCTGCCCCAACGAAAGGACACCGCTATCCATTGCCGGACTTTCGAGAGAGCCCTTCAGCTGTGTACGGGATAGTCTAAGTGCTATTTATGGTTCTTATTGGTTTGGGTGCCTCGTTTTCTCCCTGCTTCATCTTCGGGGATTGGGTCGCCAACTGCCGGGAATCGGTTCGTTAAAAACGCGATTTGTTTTGGGTGAAGTACTTGGGAGGTTTTTGGGTTTCTTCTGCTCGTGGTGGAATTTGTTTGCGTTGATATAGTTGGTAGTCCGGTTGGAAGAGTAGCAGATTAGCAACCGGAGGGTTGCAATTTCGAATCCAGAAAATGTACAAAGGGGGCTGATGCACGTTAAATCTGCAGTGGCTTCAAATATCCTCACGTTGAGGTGGCGTGGAAGTTTGAAGAGTGGGGTGCCAGCTCGGGTGTGACCTCGTCATCATTCCGTGGTTCAAAATTACTTAGTGTTGTCCTCGATCTTTCCCTTCGGTTTGATCCCGGATCGTCGCCAATAGCCCGGTGTGTTGCTCTAGTGTGACGCTAATTAAAATACCTACCTACCTTCGAGTTGTAGGTGGCTCAGGTTCGATTCCTGTAAGGTGAATTCCTCCATGGGTGTATTTTTCTGTGTCAGTAAAACTTTCATTGTGTGTGCATAACTATTACTTGGTATTGTATGTCTTGTGTCTGGGCCAAATATGGACTGCGCCATAAAATCCCAAAAACCAACCGTTGATATATTTCTTTCGTGTACTTGCCTACTACAGTAGGACCTTAAAGGATTATTTGCTTTATTTGTAGGAAAGAAGGTACTTGAATTTACGTCGCACTGGGAGTAACGCAACGGGCTATTAGTGACGGTCCGGGGACAATCCCGAAAGAAGTCCGGGGACAGCGTTTCGCAATTTTGAAAATGGTCAAATGACGAGGTCTACACTTGAGCTGGCATCCCACTCGTAGACGAAATATAAAAGTAGAATGAGAAGCGATGAACTTTTTATGTGTCCAGTATCATGTGACTGAAACTAGTACTTACTCGACCCTTAGACTACTTTTGTTCGCCGGGTGCAAACGAACATTCATCTGATTGGTCCACGGGACGGAAGAAGGCACTCATTGATTCATCATCTGATTGGTCCACGCGACATAGTAGCAGACTGGACATTTCATCGACCCAATCAATCCTACCATAGGATGTTATATCGTTAAACAACGAGGTGATACGATGCCAAATCGGGCAACCAAGTAAATTTTTCACAGAGTAGTTACTTGACTACTAGTCGACAGAATGGCCACATGCCCATCTTTCCAAACTTCCACACCGCATCAGCGTGAGGCCATTTGAGGCAATGGCAGATTTAATTTGACGTAGAAAGCCCACGCAGCGGTCATATTTTATAAACTGAAGAGTCGGGACCTGCCCCATCGAAAGGACACCGCTATCAATTGCCAGGACTTTGAAGAGAGAGAGAGATAGACAGATAGATAGAGAGAGATAGAGATAAAGAGATAGAGATAAAGAGATAGAGAGTGATAGAGAGAGATAGAGATAGAGAGTGATAGAGAGAGGCAGAGAGAGATAGAGAGTGATAGAAAGAGGCAGAGAGAGATAGAGAGTGATAGAGAGAGATATAAAGATAGAGAGAGAGATAGAGAGATAGAGATATAAAGATAGAGAGAGATAGAGATATAAAGATAGAGAGAGATAGAGATATAAAGATAGAGATAGAATGAGTGAGATAGAATGAGATAGAGATAGAGGTACAGAGAGATAGAGATAAAATGAGAGGGAGATATAGATAAAATGAGAGAGATAGAATGAGATAGAGATAGAGGTACAGAGAGATAGAGATAAAATGAGAGGGAGATAGAAATATAGAGATAGAGATAGAGGTAGAAATAGATATAGATATAGATATAGATATAGAGATATAGAGATATAGAGATAGATATAGAGATAGAGGTAGAGAGAGATAGAATGAGAGAGATAGAGGTAGAGAGATAGAGATAGAGGTAAAGATATATATATAGAGAGAGAGCCCTTCAGTTGTGTACGGGATAGGCTAAGTGCTATTTATGGTTCTTGGTTTGGATGTCGTGTTTTTTCCCTTCTGCATCTTATTTAGGATTGGATCGCAAACGGTTCGTTAAAGCGCAATTTGGGTGAAGTGTTTGGAAGATTTTCGGGTTTCTTCTGGGCGTGATGGAATTTGTTTCCCTCGACGTATTTTTCTTTCGTGTGCTTGCCTAGTCCTTTGGGGAAGTGTACGACTGTAAAGGATTTTCCCCGTAATTTCTAGCAATGGAAGTAGGAATGTAATTGAACTTACATGTCACTGGAGCAATACTGCGGGCTATTGGCAACGATTCAGGATCAATGCCGAGGGGAAAGATCTGAGGACAACACCTCGTAATTTTGAACCACGGTCAGATGACGAGGTCACGACGTGAGCTAGCACGCCTATCTCCAAACTTCCACACCACGCCAACGTGAGGACATTCAAGGCCACGACAGATGGATGAATTCGAACTCGCAACCTTTCGGTCGCTAGTCCGTTTCTCTTCCAACCGGGCTACCGCTGCTCAAATACCTGAAGGAATTAATTATTTGTTTTAACTGTCGTGATAAAAACATTTTTTTCTCTGTTAAAACAAATTTATAGGAATTTGCTGGCCTCTCACCCTGATTGGGCAGACATACTTTCCATAAGTCTGTCGAAGAGTTTCTGGGGTGAGGAGTCTAATTCGCACGCTAGATCCCGCCTTTGGTCTTGTGCAGTCCTTGGTGGTGTTGTGTAGGCTGCAATGCGACGTCCGAGAGCATCCCAAGTATGCTCTATTGGATTGAGATCAGATGACCTTGCTTGATACGAATTCAGTATTAACCTTAACTTTTGTGGATCTGTGTGTACATATATTTAATAAAACTTTTCAGGTTTTTAGGAATTCAGCAGAATTTCTATAATTCAAACCAATTTTAATGTTTTCAGTGTCATGTAAAAATTATTAATTTCTTGAAAGCATGTAACTCAAAAATTAAGACACGTGACTGACTTTTAACAAGAAATGATTGGAATAATTTCGAATGAAAGCTTCTTATTTTCCGGGAATCCGAAGTTCTATTTCGTGATTAAAAACTAAAAAGAATACTTTTTTATGAAAGGAAACACTAATAAGCATTTATATTTTCGAATGGAATGAATAATCATGACATTTTATAGGTCATTTACCAAAACGCAGAAATTTAATTTACGAGAATTCATTATAATAATCGTCATTCTAAAAAGGCTTCTTACTTGTTCCCGATTTTTTACAAATATCAATCAATAAATTACGACTGTTTATCATACACATTTCTTATTCTTATTAAATAGTTTGATGCTGAGAACATGGTACACAACTTTTTTGAATATTTATTTGACAAGTTGTGATGAAGTACTCCTGAAAAGTTTTACGATCTTATTCCTTTATCTTTATTATCAATTTTTACTCTTACTGTTGTGATAATAGTTTTTACTCCTGTTCAATCGATAACTGCGAGACTTTTTTATCCTAAAAATTAATCAACCACTTTCTCTACGGCATCTGTTTTAATTAAAAAGATCTATCCTCGAAATGAATCATGTCATGTCTAGTGCTGGAAATGAAAAACGTGCAATTGGTAAATGCAAAATTATTTTCTTACTGGCAAAGGAAAAAGAAGTTCCGAGAAATACGAATTGAAGAGGGTTTCATTTTTAAGAATGCACTATTGTTTTTATCCGTATCCTTCAAATAAATTATTTCAGGTAGTTATTAATTTAGGAAATGGTTTGCATTGTAAAACTAAAAATATGATGAATAGCATTCATTTTTGTTTATTTGATAAGAGGGCCCAATACTAGATTTTCGATTTTTTATTGCACTTGCGACTAGAAAATGCTTATATCCAAAATAACCGGGCCCGCAGTAGCCCAGTTGGAAACAACTGGGCGGATAAACAACCGGAGTAGCGGATAAACAACCGGATGGTAGCGAGTTCGATACTAGGTCCAACCAAAGGCCACCGTGTACACGGGGTTTGGTACACTATAAATCTGTCGTGGAATCCAACGTACTCACGTTGGCGTGGTGTGAAAGTTTGGAGAGTGGAGTGCCAGCTCAGTTGTTGTTATCATCTGCCGTGTTTCAAAATTACGAGGCGTTGTCCTTGATCTTTCCCTTGGGGATTGATCCCGGACCGTCGCCAATATCCTTTTGTTGTGCTCCACTGCGACGTAAATTAACTACCTACCTACCAAAATAATCATCGTCATTCTCCAACTCGTGACTTTGCTAAGGGAAACGAAACAATATATTTATGTGAAATTTCACTGAAAATATGAAACGTAATAAATTGTTTTTCGCAAATTTCTTATGTACTTATCTAATGATTCTGAAGTGAAAAAGTCAAGTAATACATTCTTCGAAAGATTAAAAAAAGGTTTTCAGAAATAAATCGCTGAATTTTTAAACAAACTAAAAAATTTCGTATTCTGTGTTGAGGACACAAACCGTTGTTTTGACGTAAATACTCAGGACTGATGTTGGATTGTGGAACAAATCAAGCAGACATAGGAAGTTTGAACGATTGTTTATTGTGAACATTCAACAATGAATTTAAAGTTGGGACAATTAAAATGCAGTTTGATATTAATTTGTTGTACAATATTAATTGTAGTGTAGCTTGGTAGTTTTCGAATGACACCATTTACGCAGTCCTTACTCCCCACAATCTAAAGTTACACTGGCCCGAAGCTCGCCCAGCATCGTAGAATTTCGACACATTGAGGATCCCCTCCCCGCTCTCAAAGCGCCTGCGCACTAGGTCCGAAGGTCATGTCAAGTTTGGACATCCTTTGTCTACACGACGCTATATTTATCTTCTGGATACTTCTAGTTCTGAAATCATAAGATAAAACAGTTGTAGACCTTTAGTGTAACGCTAAACTTTTCATATATGCCGCCAGTACTTCGAAGTCGATTTATTCGACGTATTCACTTAAATAAAGTTTAAAATATGAAACCTACGAAAATATAATTCCAGTATTAATTTATTTTAAGGGTTACTTTCCTTTTTTTAGTTTCTTCTAAGCAAAGTTCTGCGTATAACATACACAGAACTTTGCTTAGAATACAAATCTATATTAATAAAATGCGTGCAGTTTGTGGCTGTATGGTAGGTACATTAATTAGCGTCACACTGGAGCAACACAACGGGCTATTGGCGACGGTCCGGGATCAAACCCGAAGGCAAAGTCTGAGGACAACACCACGGTCAGATGACGAGGTCACACCTAAGCTGGCACCTCACTCTCCAAACTTCCACACCATTTGAGGCCACGACCGATTTAACATGCACCAGCCCCCTTTGTACAAGGCGGTCTTTGGTTGGATTCGAATCGCAACCCTCCGATTGCTAGTCCGTTACTCTTCCAACCGGGCTACCGCGGCCCTTTTATGAGCTTATTCTGAACTTTGTAAAGCAAATACCGATGATGAGAATTTTACTTCATGATTTATAATGAAAAACCGATACAAATCAAGTATTTCTCATCTTCTGTCACCGTGTGGTTGAAATTGTAGTTTAATACTAACTTAGTAATGATTTAATACTAACTTAAATTCCAGGACTAAACCTCATGGAAATATTTATCCGAAGTTGACCAGTTTCACCTGAAAATTACAATTCCCGACAGGATCTCAAATATCAAACGCATTAAAATTCCAAATAAACAGTATTCATAACCATCTACACAAACCCGGGATCGCTCTTCAGTTTGTACATACTCGATATAGTCTAGTTAATATAATCAACCGTTTCTGAATAACCCTTTTCAAAGGCCCCGCATACCAGGGCTATTACCCGGAATGATCCGCTCTCGAGAAATACCCGGAATGATTCGTTTGCGAGAAAGACCCGTTCAGCCTCTTTCACTCCTGAAATATTTGCCCTATACGCGCAGGAAATAATAGCCCTCGTTCAACGCATTCCCAGAAAACGGAGCCTTAGGAACTGTCCCCGACACCATTAATAACTCAGCCTTCCCTTCGAGTGTTACCTTCATCCATTCGCGATAATAGCTTCCTCCTGGGTGTGAATGTAACATCTGAGACTTTTAGGTGAGATATCCAGCGCAGAACAATACCCAGCGGAGATTCGTTGGATATTGTTTTAATTGGCTGCGAGCCCAGTGATATCGCGGGTCGCCATTTTCTATTGTGGCTTGGCGGGAAGCTGAAAGTGCCATCAGCGACAGGGTTTTAATTGGTGCTAAAACATCTTTCGAAGGAAAATATTGGGGGTTTCGGGATGGAAATGGATTCTTTGGAGCTTCAGCGATCCTGTCTATTGGAAAGGAAGTAATAATAGGAAGATTTTCGTAATTTGAAAATGACACGAGCAACTGTATTCTTCTAGGTCAGTGGTTCTTAATCTGGGGGGGGGGGGGGGTGTAAGAAAGCATTTCCAGGGGTGCGAGAGAAGTTTCGATGGACGACAGCGATTTCATAAGACGATTTTATTGAAATACGAACCAATGCACGTATTAAAATGACATTTGAAAAACTGGAATTGGAAGAAATCTGGTGTACACAGAACCTTATCCACAGCTGGTAAAAGCAGCTTTGCAGACACTTTTACCATTTGCCACCACCTACCTGTGTGAAATGGGATTTTAATCACTTTTGCACCTAAAAAGAAAAGCCAGAAATCGCTTAAATGCAAGCGATGACTTACGCTTGGCTCTTTCAAAAAAATTAGCCTCGCTTCAAAAGTATTATTATGAATAAACAACAACGTATCCATTAAAAATTGAGATATTGTTTTGTAAGTATACGTAAATGTATGTGTTTATTTTTCAATAAGTAAAGGATCTTGCAATAGAAGTAATTTCCTAAATAAAGAAATAGAAACACATTTTTCAAGGGGCTGCTGGAACTTATTTTTATATTCAAGGGGGTGCCTATCACTAAAAAGGTTAAGAACTACTGTTCTAGATGATTGGAAATGTCTAATCTGAAGCTTTTTATTCATTTAAAGTTTTATAGTTTCTGTCCAAGCTCACACAAAAATACAAACTTCTGTGGACTGTAATTACATTTATTTACATTGATTCAAATTTGTACTATTCTAAATACACAAAGAGTTGCACAACGAGACTCGTTAGCGCAGTTGGAATAGCAAAGGATTAGCAACCGGAGGATGTTCGAAACTCGTCCAACCAAACACCGTCGTGTACGCGGTGGCTGGTGCACGTTAAACCTCTCGTGGTCTTAAATATCCTTATATTGGAGTGGTGTGAAAGTTAAGAGAGTGGGATGACAGCTGCTGTTGACCTCGTCATCTGACCGTGGCTCAAAAATTACCAGGTGTTGTCCTTGGTTCATTTCCTTCGGGATTGCTCCAGCACCATCGCCAATAACCGTTGTGTTGCTCCAGTACTAGGCTAATTAATTATCTACCTACATATCCTAACCAGAGAATGGTTCCTAGAACGGAACACTGGTGATATTGACATCGCGTCAAGAGATCACGCACAAACTGAGAAGTTGGCAGCGTTCTTGGCGCTCGCCAAGTACATGAAAAGCTACAATGAGAGAGCTGACTTATTGGAAAAAGCTGGAGCAAATAAACAACCTGGCACAAGAGAAAGTACCGTCCTGCTCTCGGAGGACGACCACCTGTCCGTATTTAAGAGGAAACTGCGCAGTACCCTTACATCACTGGTACCTCTGAAACATCAGGAGAGCTGCTTGCCTTAAATTTTCCCCGGATTACTTTCTCTATGCTTGCCAGGCTCCGATCTGGCCATTTGAAAAAGATGATATTCATTGATGGTCAGAAATCCTTCCCCACCTGTATAAAGTGCGGCTTATTACCAACCTCTCCCTCACACATCCTGAATTGCATTGGAGCCATACATGAAGACATTTTAAGGACCCATCTGCCATTGCCCAACAACTTTTTTGCATGGACTCAATAACTTAGTTTAATTTTTTTTTACACTGGGATAAGAAAGAAGTAGACACACGGAAGTCAGTGCGACACTCTCGAAAAACACACGAATTATGTCTCACAGGACAGAAGAACTCTATAACTGAACAGTGTTGGAAAATGGTGATTATGCTTTTGGCCCACAGAACTGTCAAATCGAACAGTTTTGAAAAAAAAATGGAAGTTATGACTTCTATAATCAGAGAACAGTCTAAACGAAAAGTAGTCTAGACGTCTTTGATAATTAGAGAACAATCTAAACGAAAAGTACAAAGAGTCTAAACAGTCTTCGATAATTAAAGAACAATTTAAACGAGTATCGAAGAGAACAATAATTGGCGACTTCGGGAGCTACAGAACTGTTAAATCGAAAAGTATTGAAAATAACAGTAATCATGACTTAAGTAGCTACCGAACTGTTCAATCCAACATCATTGAAAAGAACAGTAATTATAACTTTGGTAGTTACAGAACTGTCTAATCGAACAGTATTGAAAATAGTCGTTGCTATGACTTCGGTAACTACAGAACTGTGCAATCAAACAGTATTGAAAAGAGTAATTCTGAAGAGAATTGAGAAGAAAACTTCCCAAAATATCTCAGACCAAATCTGGCAAAAATGATTGAATTTTGTTGTTGCTCTAAAGCCTATTGTTTATAGCGCGATCCACTAAACCATCGCTTTTCATTTACTGCTTTAAGCGCAATCCGAACTACTATAAACATCTACTCGCAGTTGTGAAACCGACACGTAGAGAATAATTTACGGCACGGTGTATTAAAAATGAGGTAACATTAACAAGTAAAATTATCTTATATTCATTCATAACCCAGGATTCCTAACCTAACCAAGGGGATTACGGTTCGTTTAATGGATGACAAGAATAATAATTACGAAGGAAAAATAAAGGTATATCGAAGATTTAAATATACAGAATATTACAAATTCAAAAAAGGGTGAGTCGAATTTGCGTCACACTGGAGGAACACAATTGGCTATTGGTAACTGCTCATGATCAATTTCGAAGGGAAGCATCAGAGGAACAGGTCAAATGAAAGCATTAAGCAAAGAGAAAAACTCAATTCCAGAAATAGATACTCAATGATAAGTGTTACACATGACCATTGTCTTTGTCTATCAGGGATTCCCAACTGTTCAAATGCTCAAACTTCCCACCAAATATGTAATACCCATGATATTTTATAACCTCCAATGCTTAACATTCAATGCCTATAAAATGGTTACCACCAACTGATGGGGAAAAAAGCCACTTAAATATCCAAAGAGAAAAGGTACAATGAAAGCAGTAAGAAAAGAGAAAACATACAGCCCAGAAAAATAGATACACTATAAAGACACACAATAATAATAGTTACAGACAGCAATCGTCTTTATCTATCAGAGACAATGTTTCCACTACATACGTAACACTTATGATTATATTTTATAATCTCTCATGCTTAATATTCAGTTCCACTAAAATGGTTACTACCAACCGATGGCAAAAAACAAAGTCACTTGAAAACCTTAAAAAGAAACGGTTTACCAAATGAAAGCATTAAACAAAAAGGAAAAACACATTCCAGAAAATAAATACACAATAATAATAGTTACAGACAACCATCGTCTGTGTCCCTCAGGGACAACGTTCCCACTGCATATGTAACACCCATCACATTTTATATTACCAACGCTTAATATTCAGTCCCAATAAAATGGTTACGACCAACCGATGGCAAAAAACAAAGCCACATGAAAATCCTAAAAAAAGGGGAACGGTTTAACAAATGAAAGCATTAAATAAAGAGAAAGAAACAGCCTAGAAAATAGATGGCAAACTCTCCACCAAATAGCACGGCAATAGAAACGAAAGCGGTCAGCAATGGTCCGAAATTGCGTTCAGTAGAATTTCTTCCATATCTCAAAAAAACTACAGGAACTTCCGCCAAAGGGCCATCAAGCCCCTACCCCAACCCGTTCGAAAACAACTCCCGGTAAGATATCACGGGAAGGAGTTTGTGCTGTTTTATTATTTGGATAGTATCCAAACTCCTTCAATGGAATGGTGGATTTCTCTCCCCTTTTATTATTATTATTATTCAAGTGAACTTCCATTTCCTTCCGTTGGCACTGCACAAAGGAGAAAAAACCTGAACTTCCTATTCGATGAGGGATGCTTTTTTGTCCGAGTGTATCGTCAAAGGGGGCATCTGAGTCTTTTATCTCTTTCGCTGAAAAGGAGACAAAAAGAAAGGGAGCTTGGGGTGCACCAGTAATGGGGCACCAGATGGAAGACGCTAATAGTGACTATTATTATTAAGAATGCTGACGGTAGAAAACTATCAAAAGCAGAACGAGATTCAATGAGTATCTGATCATGTCCATGGGGTAACGAGGCCAGTGGGGCAATTCAGGTCTTATCAGAAATATACGTCATTTGGAATTTGCGGAATCGGAGAGCTCCATTTAAAATAGATTGCCACAGAGATGTTTTTGGTTTTACATTTACATTTTATAAGGATCCTTCTAATATCAGTCGGTACGATTTATTTCTGAATGAAGTTGGCCATGCTCATTCAACCTGCTATTCAAACACGCTAGTGAAGGGACAATCCATCCAATCTCTTATTCATTAAAAATTTGTTTTGAAAGCACTTTCTTAGGAGACGTGTGTTGCGCGTAGTTACTCTAAGTATAGCATGCACATGATCTTGATTAGGCGATTCAGAAAAGAAGTAACATCAATTTTCTATGGTCAGGAACATAAGTAACAGAAATTACTTTGAGTACCATCTTGCTGATTTGATTTTTTAACAGTGGTTGGTATATAACATTCAATTTAGTTATCTATTCTGGAAGGAGGTTTTCAATGAATGGTTACCAATACGTTTCAATTTCAAAAACGATTCAAATAAAAAATATTTTGAGGATTCCAATGAGCATATGAAATAGTTTCTCTAAGGAATTAAAAGATATTATTTCTTCATAAGCTGATCCAGGCGTCTGGTTCGAGTGATAAACAAGTAACCTAGTAACATTTAATCCGTAAAATTTTTTTAACAAGTTCTTTTGGTTCTCAAGATAGTTTAAAGTGAGATTTAGTCTGCTCTTATATATAAGTACGCAGACCCCATCTATGTTCTTCAGATTGCGGTACCAGGTTTGGTGATGAGTTTTTCTTGAAATATAAATATACTAGCAGATCTCTTGAATAGCTTTTACGCTAGTTTTTTTAATTAATTATAACTATTGATGACAGAGTCATTACTTGTGTTTGATACCTTATTTCTACACTTTTGTAGCGAATATGTTACCGTGAAAGACCGAAATTAGAGAATGTCAATATTCTCCGGTGAATGTCGACACATACCAAATACGTCGGTGAAAGACCGAATATTTGGTTATATTCTTATACATTCGGACCATCGCCGGTGTATGTCGACAAGCACAGATAAGCTCTGGTGGGGGTCAAGACGAGAAGCCGAGAAGGCTCTCCGCCTTCTCGGCCACAGCCAGAGAGGCCTCTCCGCCTTCAGTTTAAGTTGTTGCAATAAATAAGATTGTATAACGTTAATCACATAATTTATGTGTAAGTTTATTATTGGTATTATTTTCTTTTCCCATTTAGAATGTACTGTTCGTTTTAGTTTCAACAGTTTATTTACATGTGCTGTTACTTAAGCTTTCTCCTATTTTGACATATCATAATATGTTTTAATAATAAAGTATGATTTAAAAAGTTGCATTTTTGTCTTAACGTAACAAAAATATTTTTATTCAACATTCACCATCAGTGCATGCTGAATGGCGACATTTGCCGGTGTAAGCGAGAAATAATGATATTTAGCAAATATTTCGGACATACACCAAGCGATTATGTGAATGCTGATATTCACTGGAGAATATCGACATTTGCCAGATATCGGTCTTTCACAGTAACAAATATAAGCATCGATATGCACATTTAATACCTCCAAAAAGGGCCTCGGTAGCCCGGTTGGAAGAGTAACGGATTAGGAACTAGAGGGTTGCGAGTTCAAATCCAACCAAAGACCGTCGTGTACAAAGGGGGCTAATGCACGTTAAATCTGTCGGGGCTTCAAATGTCCTGACGTTGGCGTGGTGTGGAAGTTTGGAGAGTACGATGTCAACTCAGGTATAACCTTGTCATCTGACCGTGGCTCAGAATTACGTGTTCTTTCCCTTCGGGTTTGATCCCGGACCATCGCCAATAGTCCGTTGTGTTGCTTCAGTGCGACGTTAATTAAAATACCTACCTCCAAATGAAATAAAATGAATAAAAAATATAAGACAGCAATCCATGTGTAGTTTTGCTAATTTTAATTCTCATTTCCAATAAAGTGCATGGCAAAAAGTTCATATCTGTCGTATTACCGCAATCATCTTTTGAACGTCTGCTTCAATAACATCCTATTCACTTGTTTGAGACGATTCCGTATTGTTTGGTGTCTAAGATTCATTTCGCGTTTTTCGATTTTCGCACTCGCGTTTTCTTTCAGGGGCTGATTTCTGTGTTTCAGACTTCTCATTGTGTTCTCTGCGGGTCATCAGACTACAGAAGAAGCTCATTAGAGCGGCGAGCTCTTGCGTGTAGTTTTAGAAAGGTTATACATGTCCATTGATCAAATCAAGCGTACTTTAACTAAGGGACGAAATTGGCGAAAGAATTCCCGTAGCAATCGATTTTATACTACTTATATTCCTTCGTTGGCCTTTCGCCACTAAGCAAATAATCGATTTCTGTGATACGTACATTAGTGAAATATATAAATATATAATCGAAGCTCTCAATGTTTAATTTTTGCTACGTATATAAATTTACCTTTTTCTTTTACTGATTCTTGTACTGATTCTTGCATATATAACTTAAAATATAGACTATACATTGCAATATAAAACACAGTTCACAATTCCTGGGCTTCTTACCCTGTGGGTCCGATATTACGGAACAATGTTTGAATAGATGTTTCCTTTATTCATATGAATTCCCACTTTTATATAGAGAGATTGAATGAGCTTAGCGAAAAAAATTGAACCTTTTCCTGATTCTTGTATAGTTTTGTTATTATGGAAACAGTGAAAGGATTTATAACTTAGAACATACTGTACGTTGCATTGCAAAACGCATTTTACATTTCCTGGGCCTCTTACCCCTATTATGGAACAGCAATGTTTGATACATGTATCCCTTATTCATATGAATTCCTTACGTAGGGAGAAAGAACTGAACTAAAATCAATGAAAATTCGTCACTGATGCTTACTTGGGACAATAAACATAAATTATTATTCCTTGGATGATAAAATACTCTGAAGTAAAATAATATTCCTTTCAAGCTAAGAGTGGGTGGTGGTAAATATCTCAAAGAATGAATTCCGTATCGATATATCATGATTGGTTGATCAACACCAATTCGATTAAACGCCAAAAATTGTCAAAATGGCAATAAACTACAATTTAAGATGACACCGATGCAATAGCATTGGACAGAAGTAAAATCTTCGCAGACAATTTGGTTTGCTTGCTTGCATTGAAAATGCTTCTCACTCAAATAAAACAGCAAATTAAATTTAGGTGATCGAAGCGGAAAAGGATTTTAACAACGAATAAAATTCATACTGAGGCATATGGTAAAAGATAAGCAGACTACTATTAAAATATGATTAAGCGACTATTGAATATTATCTTCGGAGGGATCATATCGATTTCACGTGCATGTGGCTTTAATGTATTACTATTCCACCAGATCGAAAACACATTTTCGCAAATGAACCCTAGTTAACTATTCAGATATCGTATGCCGGTATACCTCATAAATCAAGTGTTGACAGGTGCAAAAAAACTCGGTAAGTGGGAACGCCATTTTTGTGCAGCTGCAAGTTTTAGCAATGAAATAACAACGCATATATCACCATAACAATTACAGCTTGGGAAAGAGATAGATGGAATTAATAGTTAGTGGCTAGACATTGTGTGAACAGGGGTAGGAAAATTTCATTAAGCAAAAATATCACACTAACGTATAATGTAATCATAAGAACTTTGTTATTTAGAAAGTGTTTGTATTGAATAGAAAATTTATTAAATCAAACGAAGTGGAATTTGTGGTTCGTTAAAACGAGTTCATAACTTAATTTTGGATAATAATTGTGGGGCTACATAATAAGTTTATCCTAATTTTTATTGACATTATTTTATGTTCACAAAATTAGATTTATTTGAATAGTAGAGGTACAACTACAAATAAACTCTAACAACAAATAAACTCTAAAGAACACTATAAACTTAACTCTGCATATTATTTGTGTTGTGGAAACAAGTTTGGGCTTAGTTTGGGATAGAATAAATCAACAGTTGTGTGTTACAAACCGTGTCACGGAATTTATAAATCTGTTACGATTAAACACTCGTTAATGGCTATAAAAATAGCCGTATCCCCAAGCGAGCATATAATGACTTCAGTGTTGTGATTTACTATTCTTATTCTCTTATTGCGTGTGCACACGATTTATTACTGAATTTATTTAACCTTTATAACAATTATATGATCGTAGAATATAATTTGAATTATTTCTGAAATCCTTAATTCATATTCATGTGTCATCCGCCTTTTAAAATGCTCCGTTTACGTTCCGAGGAATAAACGCTCTGATTTACTATTCCATTTCTTTCATTGCATTTGTACACGATTTATTACTGAATTTAATTTACCTTTGTAGCAATTCTATAACCGTAGAATTTAATTGGAAATTTTCTCAAATCCTTAAATACCATTAGTTCGTTTATATTAATGTGTCATCCGCCTTTTGAAGTGCTCCGTATATGTTCCGAGGAAGAAGTGTTGTAATTTACTATTCATATTCTTTTATTGCATTTGTACACGGTTTGTTACTGAATTTACTTTACCTTTGAAACAATTCTTGTTGGTATGATAAGATCTACAAACGTATATCCCAGTAGAATAAAATATGTAAAGCTTGGAATTCCGATTGCAAGAACACAGGCGCTGCTTCAAAACTAAGGAAATAAACAAATCTGCCATAGCTCAACACTTTTGGAAAATTTCTCACCAGTTTGATTTCAAACAAGCGAAAGTGGTCCAATCTCCGATATCTATTCTCTAATTGAACATCAAAGAAGCTTTATCTATTTTTAAGCTGTCTAAATCACTAGTGAATGACGCTAGTGTATCCTCCTTTACACGCGGCCTGGAAAGGTTTAGTTAAAAAAGTGATATATGGCTAACACTATTCTAGAACAACATATTTAAATTCGCATATTCCTCGTATGACATATTTGATCCATCCTGATGATGGTTCAAGTCTTGCTCAACTGAAAGGTCCATTGACGATATTTCCCAAGCTTTAATCTTTATATCATTGCTTTGAAGTTTTTCAATTTTTAATCAAAGCAGTAAGAAGTTTTATATATCCTTTAGTTGCAATGAAAATAAAGTTGCAGCGCAAATCCCCGGCTATGACCATCGTCTACCAGGAAATAAAAATAGGCCGAGAGCAATTTTGAATCATATCAAATAAGTGTTAACGCAAACTCACTATAGTCATTTATTTTTTTAACATAAATTCTTCTTGTAATTAACTACCCTTTTATAATTATTGCCATATCTCTTGCTCTCTTAACGTAAATTGTCTCACCACAGTTATTTGATTGAATTTATTAACCATAACTTCTCTTCGTAGCCACTGATGATCATATTCCTTAACTCTGATTTTCTTTAAATGCCTTTCTGAATGGTAGCACCCCTCGCCAATTCGATTTACAAGTCCCAAGTTCAACTTGAGAAATTTCTGAAATCAAAAATCAGTTGAGAAATGAAAGTATAAACACCTGGAGACAGAGGGCCTTAGACCCAGGTGCTTCAATAACATCCATCCACGTAATTCTTAATGAATGGTGTATGCTTTGTACAGACAGATGAACTAGATGTACTAGATGCAGCCACCTAACTGTGTTTCTCCCATTTCCCCCAGTGACGTATTGAGGATTTAAAAAAACAAGACCGAATATGAAGTAGAAAAAAGAACCATCGTTATTTAGCAAGAAAGAAAGGGGACGTCATGTCTCAATTTGAACAAGTATGATGTTAAGTGCTTCTGAAGCCCCTCTGATGTCATTTTAGTGTTGTGTTAAATTTTTATATATGCGTGGTGGTGTTTAAAATAGATGTTTCAAAAGAAAAATAATTAGTCTTTTGTCTCAATCTGACATAGACTGTATTGAATGCGGAGAAAATGGAAGTACTCTATAAGGAAGTTTGGCAAAATAAATTCAACACAGAGGAGACATAATTGTATGTTATACACATGTGGTAACATCATTAAGCAAATTTTAAGCACATTCGCACTTTGCTGTCATCGGAAAGCTCTGTGCGAAACCAAATATAAAGTCGTGCTATTTCTTCCCATCCAAAATATAATTTCCGTTCTAAAGATAACTTTTTTGAAATGTTAAACCATTTGATTTTTATTCATTTATCATTATTAATTGATACGTTTAAATAAATTACGTTTTCTTATTCCTGAGATTCTTATTGCGCAGTAGACGACACGCATTAATAACATCAAATAATTGCTGCTAGGCAGTATTTGAGCCGGAACCACCAAAGGTGGTGACCTCAAAAGCAGTTCAATCACAGATTCAACACTAAAAAATTCCTCAAATGCCAAACATGAAATGACAACTAAACTTCACTAACTTTGTGGCTTTTTGATATTTGTAACTAGATTTATAGAGATTAAATTACGTGCGCATAATTCCGACTTGTGTAATTGATATCAAGACTGCTCATCATTTGCCGATATAAGAAAATTTAACTTTGTTTAATCAATTTTGAAAATATATGTGTCAATTCAATACAAATTTTAGAATAAAAAAGGAAAACATTATCTTGAAATTGAATTAATTGAAAATAGTTTAGAAAATCAATAATTCAGACAGGGAAATGACATATTTGTAACTGACAAATTAAATTTCTTCAGAAAACGAAAGAGACGTAATATAACGCCTTTGAAGTGTTCAAATATTAGCTCCGTTCAAATGAAAGAAAATTAATATTTTGGTTTAAATAGAAGTTATTTCGGAAAATCACCAGACGTGGATGTTGCTGTTTTCACAAAGAATTTACCCGATAAATGCGTTAACTCGAAATTGTTTTATTTTTATCAGAACATGCTAGCAGGTTGTTTATTTTGATTGGGTTCTTTGGTTTTGATTGAACATAATATTCCAAGAGATATCTTACCTATTGTGTAAGCTTATAAAAAAATTCATATATTCTATAGCATATAAGTATTTCAAATAATATTTCAGGTATACCTGGAATTCAACATTGGTGTTTACCAGTCAATGAAAATTAAATTTCAATTAAGGATGTCAGTAAAATGAAGCAAACCTTGCGAATTTGCTATTCATGAATAATTAATATTAATCTTATTAATGGAGCAAGTTAACTCATGATTTGAAAATTTGTAAGAATAAAAGTACGATTTTGTTGTACGATAATGTTTTTGAACTATTGAATGTTTTGAAAAATTGCCGTTTGGTTCAGCTTTCCAAAACTTGAATCACCCCAACCTGGAAAAATTGGAGAGAAAGTAAGATGTAAACATCCGACATGGTTTAGCAGTCCAACCCTAACCTTGAATCAACCCTATCCTGGTACTTTTGAAGAGAGAATAAAAGATGTAAACATCCGCCATGGCTCAGCTTTTATTTTCCTTTCCTAACCTTGAATCAACACTAACTTGACTTGATTGGAGAGGGAGAGAATGACATCCAACATAACCAATGAGTGTAATTAAACTTTTCATAACAACTTTTAATCCCAATTCTGACTATCCCACACCCTTAAAATAAGTACTTGATAGTTGTACTTATAATTTTAAGGTTTAGTATATTTAATAGAGCTTTTGTTATCGTTACTAATCCTCTTCATCAGAGTGGTAACTTCACAACTTCACCTAGACTATGTCCAAAAGATCATGTACGGTGACGAACTCCCGATCATCAAGGAACTGTCCCACAGAGACACCAAAACATTCTAAAAATAAGGAGTCGCTGGGGTTGTGAAGCATGGACAAGTTGGATAGTTCTTAATCCTCCAGGTGGTTTCGACTAGGTATCTCGTCCATCAAGATTTGACCAATTTTGCTAATGACCAGGTACCTCGCTATCAAGATATTACCAATATTTTTTTATGATGAGTTTGTTTCAGTGACGAGATAGCTCGTCCATCAAGATCTGGTCAGTTTTGCTAATGACGAGATACCTCGTCGAGACAACCACCATTAAGGTTAAATCTTCCCACAAAACTCACGTATCTTGTGTGCCCACTTCTAAGTCTTGTTAGAGCAGTCTGGGGGCAGTTTTGAACTCTTATAAAGAAGTGCAGTCCAGGGTGCTTTGTGGGTTACCAAGAATGATGAGTGTTTCAGTGACGAGATAGTTCGTCCATCAAGATCTGTTCAGTTTTGCTAATGATGAGATATCTCATCGAGACAACCACCATTAAGGTTAAATCTTCTCACAAAAGTCACGTATCTTGTGTGTCCTAAGTCTTGTTAGAGCAGTTTGGGGCAATTTTGAACTCTTATAAACAAGTGCAGTCCAGGGTACTTTGTGGGTTACCAAGAATGATGAGTTTGTTTCAGTGATAGTTCGTCCATCAAGCTCTGGTCATTTTTGCTAATGACGAGATACCTCGTCGAGACAACCTCCATTAAGGTTAAATCTTCTCACAAAAGTCACGTATCTTGTGTGCCCACTTCTAAGTCTTGTTAGAGCAGTCTGGGGGCAGTTTTGAACTCTTATAAAGAAGTGCAGTCCAGGGTGCTTTGTGGGTTACCAAGAATGATGAGTGTTTCAGTGACGAGATAGTTCGTCCATCAAGATCTGTTCAGTTTTGCTAATGATGAGATATCTCATCGAGACAACCACCATTAAGGTTAAATCTTCTCACAAAAGTCACGTATCTTGTGTGCCCACTTCTAAGTCTTGTTAGAGCAGTCTGGGGGCAGTTTTGAACTCTTATAAAGAAGTGCAGTCCAGGGTGCTTTGTGGGTTACCAAGAATGATGAGTGTTTCAGTGACGAGATAGTTCGTCCATCAAGATCTGTTCAGTTTTGCTAATGATGAGATATCTCATCGAGACAACCACCATTAAGGTTAAATCTTCTCACAAAGTCACGTATCTTGTGTGCCCACTTCTAAGTCTTGTTAGAGCAGTCTGGGGGCAGTTTTGAACTCTTATAAAGAAGTGCAGTCCAGGGTGCTTTGTGGGTTACCAAGAATGATGAGTGTTTCAGTGACGAGATAGTTCGTCCATCAAGATCTGTTCAGTTTTGCTAATGATGAGATATCTCATCGAGACAACCACCATTAAGGTTAAATCTTCTCACAAAAGTCACGTATCTTGTGTGCCCACTTCTAAGTCTTGTTAGAGCAGTCTGGGGGCAGTTTTGAACTCTTATAAAGAAGTGCAGTCCAGGGTGCTTTGTGGGTTACCAAGAATGATGAGTGTTTCAGTGACGAGATAGTTCGTCCATCAAGATCTGTTCAGTTTTGCTAATGATGAGATATCTCATCGAGACAACCACCATTAAGGTTAAATCTTCTCACAAAGTCACGTATCTTGTGTGCCCACTTCTAAGTCTTGTTAGAGCAGTCTGGTGCAATTTTGAACTCTTATAAATAAGTGCAGTCCACGGTGCTTTGTGGGTTACCAAGAATGGGGGAGGGTACGACCAATGTTTTATATTTGGTAGTAGTCAGTATTTCGAAAGATTAAGTTCACAGAATTTAAGGTGAAATAAGTTGAGTTTCATTTTTTGTGAACTTCCATTACTAATCTATATGATAAACCTTTAAACAGAATGCAAAATACACTAAAAAAAGTAGAGCAATAAAACTTTTAAAAGATAAGAAAATCTATAACTTTTAATGTGAAATCAATTTTTTTTCAAGCTTGAAAAATTAACTAACACACCATCTGTTCTTCTATATTAAGGTTAACTTAACTTTGATGATCTTGTAATAAGCAAAACAATGAAGTCTTAAATAGTTAATGACTTGGTTAATGGTTTAATGCTTTTTTTCACTCATCGTTTCCTAATAGTCTTTTGATAGTTACGGATAGTTTTTTATTGTTTTATGTTGCTTCACATTTGTTTTATTTCCTTAAATTCTTTAAGTGATCATTGAAAAGCTTGCTTTTAACGAACTTTAGATATAACCATTAAGCACTCCGAATCAGCAATTTAAATAATTGCCTAGTTTTCATTCTAAAAAGTCAAACGTTTTGTTGAAACTTTCTATAAAACGTCAATAAAACCTATTTTAATTAAAGTAAAAAAAATTTAACATTTTGGGTTATTGTTTCATTATTGAAATGTTAAATCATCTATGTCGTATAATATACGTAGATGTCTGTAAAGTTTGTATTTGATATTGATATACAAAACGACAAAAATAACGTTTAATGTTATCTCTTGAAAAAGTAACCATTAGTTGGTCGAAAATTTATTTTTAAACTTGTTGCTATGTTTATCATTCAACAATGTTTTCTATTTCAGTCACGGCAGTGTTTTTTATACAGACTGCCGTAAACAAATGTCATCGATTAAATCGATGTAAAATGTCAAAGACAGAATGTCATCGATAACGTGCTACGTATTACACCACTTGGATTTAAATAGCTTAGAGTTATATATGGTCTCTTTTGGAGGTTTTCCTGAGTAAAGAAACAACAAACACGCTATTTAAATTTAACTTTTGGTAACAGTGTGTTGTGATAGTTACCTTAGAAACAGCTTATTTTTGAACTGTAATTATCATCTTGTACGTGCATACATCTTACTTTTGGTTTAGTTTACAAAAATAGTAAAGGCAGAAATAAATATCCCTTAATTAACAATTCTCAGATGGAGTTTCAGATTCTTTCAAAACTGATCGTTTGAAAAGGTTTCCAATGAAAGAAAATATTTGTTAGTGAAAAATATGTTTAAATCCGTTACATTATTTTAAGTGTTATTAAAATATACTCTAATGCTCGTTCAAAATTTAATTTCTATTCGAAAGATGTTAAGAAATATGATTTTGATTTGAAGATATTAATTTTTAAAGGAACAGAAAAATTATGTTTAGCTCGGAAAGTTCCATTGAAATTCATTTTAGTCGTCTGATAGACCTTTTTGTCTTTTACCATGTTCTTTCAAATTTTACAAATGATAAATTCTTTCATTTATAAAAAATGAATAACTATTTAATTTCTTTCTGTAAAGTCAGTGTTTTTTTTAATTCTTATTGTACATGTTGGTTTATAATTTCATTGATACATTTCCTTAATCTTACAATTTTTCATGAATATCGAAGAATACTACAACAAACTATTCGTCACTTTCTTGAAATTGTAATTGTGAAATTGAAAGATCAAAGGACTATAATAACAGTTTTAATAAATAGAAAATTTTAGTCACCTAATTTTACTATTATAAGAATCTTATATTGAAGGAAAATATTTTTTGATCGTCATGTTATTTGAATAAAGAAACAAATTCTGCGAGAATCTATTTGACTTTCTAAAATTTGTTTTCTTATGAAATTAATGGGGAAAAGCATTGTCTAGTTATGGGGACAAAAAGTTCATTTTATTGACTTGAGATTAGAGAATAGATATTTTATGGTTATTAATATATTTTACCAACATTGTGTAATTGTAGTAGATTTATGATAGGAATAGAGGGAGGGTAGGTTTAGATGATAAATGTTAATCTTATACTTTTTGTTTGAAACTAGTTGTAAGCTTGTTGTCTGTGGAGTAATTGTAAATAATGAGAGCGCATTGAAACATAACCTTGATATGCTTCATTGTTCATGAATGTTTACAATTAAAAGTACTCAGAATAGTAAGTCAATTAATAAATCTCACAACTGTAAAATAAATCTCAATTTCGGTAATAATCTTACAAAAACTCAGTAATACAGAACTTAATACAACCCAATTAAAAACACGCAGGCTCAAAATTACATTTCAATTAACAATTCTGAATGAACTAAATACTAAACGCATTACTGATGTTTCCAAATATAGAAAACAGCTTACTTATTAATAATTTAATTATAAATGCGCGAATTTACTAAGTTTCTTTATAAATATCGCTTGCGCTTTATACTATTTTATCATAAGTATTATCGCTTGCGTTATTCGTTTCCTTACACCCATGTCATGATTTAATATTTACTTTTTGTGAGTGATCAATTTTTCGTGAAAGTATTTAAAAATTTTATTTAACTTTAACCATGATAAAGGATAAAAGTGATATCGTCGGCTTAGAGAGGAAACTCATTAACTGACAAAAAAAATAAATTTTATTTACCGGCTGCTCGAAGTTTGGAGAGTGGAGTACTTGCTCAGGTGTGACCTCGGTCGTATGACCATGGTTCAAAATTACGAGGTGTTGTCCTCGGATCATTCCCTTCGGGGGTTGATCCTGGACCGTCGTCAATAGTACGTTGTGTTGCTCCAGTGTGACATTAATTAAATACCTACCTACCTATAAGCATTTTGATAGTGTTACAGTTTTGTTCAAACACATCACAATACATCAATGTATTTCTCATTATCATGAAAACAATCATGCAGTGTCAAAAAACGCAATTCTGTAAAATGTCAGTGAATGATTTTCTGCTCTGAGCCGACGATATACGTTTTACAAATATATCGTCGGAAAAATCGTATACAAATTTGTCTTTTATACAGTAGCATGAAAGCTTCCCATTTTAATTTAAAAACTAGCTGTATGGCCCCGCGTTGCGGAGGACAAGGTGTCAGTAAATACCTCCCTTTTGGATTTTTTACTCTTTTTTTGCATGCCTTCTTATAGATTCACTGTTATATAATTCTATAAATTTATCATTATTATTCGGATTTAAAAGTTTAATGGTTTAATGTGTCACGGGATAACTGATTGTTAGTAAACGGCATATTAGATTTTTCGCCATCTCATTGCAAGTCTTTTTCATGTAACTTTCCCAATTTCACCCTGACGTTCAGCTTCGACCAGTCTTGGTATTGACTTGATATTCGACCAGTCTTCTATTGGTAGCTTGTTCCTTAGATTAATTCATTGTGACGTCTTTCACGTAGTTTATATTTAGCTGAATTGCTTGTTATGGAACGTTTTCTTTTTGGCATTGTAGTTAAAAAAAAAGAGTAATTACAACGCAAAAAACAATCGCTATAAAAAAAGCAGCAGTAAACAATTTGAAATTCCAAATTACGATGGATTTAAGTGTTGAGTTGTACAGGTTTGCTGTAATGGATGTGAAATAATTATAAAAAAGTAGTTATTTAAAGAAGTAGGCTCGAAAAAGTAGTGTATTAAATGTTTATTTAAAGCAGTAAAATGTAAGACACGAAAAAGTACTGTATATTGAATTTTGAACATTTTCTACGTTTTTTTTTCTCGAATTTAACTCGAATATTTAAGTCAAGTCTGACAAAAAAAACAAAATAAAAAAGTTGGGGCAAAATCCGCAACGGGATCAGCCAGTAACATCACGGCACTCTGTCCAATCAGGTAATTTTTTGAACATTTTATGTTAAATTTTAAATTTTTGAAAATTTTAAAGGAGCGAAATAACTTTCCCAGTTTATTCTACTTATTTCGATATCTCTCTCAGATCTCTACGTGGTGTAGTTGAGACGAAGATAGATTTCAAACAGACAAACTATCACACATTAATAATGTAGATATGAAATACTTTAACACTGAAGCAAGTTTTGAACTTTTAAACAGATCTTTGTAACAGGTAACACGACCTGAAAATACAATCCATTTAACTTTGCTTACCTTACGTAAATACAGCCCTGATATCCACCGATTTAAATTTACATCATTGAAATCAGATCTGTAAGTCCGTCTCCTGAAATTTGCATACATGAATTGGGAATGATACAAAAGAGATAAGCAAATTAACGATTCTCTTTTCAGAAAGACGCATTATTTAGATTAACAAACTCAAGCGCTCATTGTTGGATGTTTTCGAACAAACTAACCCCTGATCGTGTTGATTAAAAACCAATTTCAATGACACCCGATTTACATTCGAATTCAATCGAATTCGCATTAATTAAACGCGCCGTCAATGGGTTCCAGCAAAACAATTCCCCCTCGCAGCCATTACATTAGCCCTGATTCGAAATTAATTTAAACGCACCCCCGATCTGCGTTGGTTCTTGATGTAATCGGGCACGTACCGAATCAACTCAATGAGGAAGACGTGACGTGTAGTTTGGTGCTCCAGAGATTGCAGGAAGGGGTAAAATGTTGCGGGATTCTTTGAAGAGGAGGAAACTCGAAGCCACAAATCGATGGGACAGGGTTTGGGGAATCGAGGTTTTTCTTTAAATTTATTTATTTTTTTCCTCTCGTCCTTTTGTCATAGGAGGGGGTCTTTTTAGGTTAATGAGTGGTGAGCCAACCCCGCACTGGCACGTTGCCACCGCGAGAGGAAGAATAAAAAAAAAAACTTTTGCGCATCATTCAAGTTGCTTACCCAACCCAAGTAAGATTAAAAGGAGGACTTTCCTTTGAGGGAGGTGCACTTGAAATCTTTTGGATCTCACTCGCGCGGTTTGTGGGATTCCTGTTGTGGGAATTACAATTCGCAGTTGTTTAACACATTCAATTCGACTTTACGAGGTATTAAATTTGAAGGAGATTAAATTTTAAATTTTTACGAGGTATTAAATTTAACCCTTTCGGGTCTAATGGGCATATACGTCCCAGAGATTAGATTAGGTAAATAAATCCCACTTTTGAATGGGTTTTTACGTTTTTAGTGTTCTTAAGGAATTAGGGAATAAAAATATGACTAATGAAACCTGGCAATACTTTCAGATTGCAAATGGCGGACTTATGGTTTTGAGCACGCCCATTCATTCTGATGAATGAGTGACCGTTGTTCGGAAACAAAAAGATGGTACAAAATTAGACGTTAGTTGCCCTGAAGCCATTTCCCACTACAATATGTACATGAATGGAGTTGTGATGAAATGGCTACTTTTTAGGGTCATGGCAGAAAATCAGACAAGTGGTGGAAAAAGATTTTTAGTTATGATTTCTGTTGTGATGGATGCATGGATTACGAAGTTCTGATGCATGGATTACGAAGTGTGATGTGGAACATAAAACAGAGCTACTATTATCATTCATGGTCCCCTTAGCTGAGCAACTAATAAATGTTGGAAGGGAGAAAGCAAACACAAAAGGAACGCGAAAGTACGGTCGTCCGTCAAAAAGAGCAAAAACTACTAAATTAAACTACTTTTCAGAGTTAAATTTTAATCATGCAAAAGTCTGGGCGAAAGGGTTAAAGGAGATCGGCCTAGAAGAGTAACGAATTAGCAACCGGCGAGTTCGAAACTCGATGCAACCTAAGACCGTCGCGTATACGGGGGCTGGAGCGCGTTAAATCTGTCGTGGCCTCAGATATCCTCACGTTGGCGTGGTGTGGAAGTTTGGAGATTGGGGTGCCAACTCAGATTGTCATCCGTCCGTGGTTCTAAAATCGAAATGTTTTCCTCTGATCTTTCCCTTCGGGATTGATTCCGGACTGTCACCAATATCCCATTGTGTTACTCCAGTTCAATTACTTACTCACTTTATTTATTGACTGTCCAGTGATTTTAAGGCTGGGATGTCGGATGATATATCCAACTATTAAGAGGTAGTCCGGTCGGAAGAGTAGCCGATTAGCAACCGGAGGGTTGCGAGTTCCAAACTCGACCCAGCTTAAGACTGTCGTGGATGTGGGGGATGGAGTACATTAAATCTGTCGTGGCTTCAACCACGTTAGTGTGGTGCGGAAGTTCGGAGCGGGGAATGCCAGCTCAGGTGTTGACCTCGTCATCTGACCATTGTTCAAAATGACGAGTGGACGGACCGCCACCAATAACCCGTCATGTTGCTCCAGTCCGACACTAATTCAACTACCTACCAACAAGTGACCTGAAGGCTGGGATATTGGATAGATATCCTACTCTATAAAAGGCAAATTGACCACGACGTAGATCACTTTTTATCCTCTATCGGTTCAAGTCATAAGTAAAATATTTAAATACTTTCCCGACGAAGCGCTCGTGCACAATAAATAAATATTAAATCACGACTTAGATATAAGGAAACGAGTAATGCAAGCAATAGTATTTATGATAAAATAGAAGAAACCGCAAGCAATATTTATACAGGCATAATTATGAGTGGGATTTTTAATGGAAGCAAACAAACCAGACGGTCTGCCAGATTGGAAGCATTAATTTAATAAAAGTGCTTTACATTGTAAATAACTGTGTTGAATATTTCATTCCTAATTTTAGGACAACTATGCGACTTCAAAAAGGGTGAATATTCAAAATACACTTGCACGAGCGCTATAATTTAAAAGTAACATGAATATGGTATTATTAATCCCACTTTCATCAGTTTCTCACATGTTTTAATTGAAATTAATCACGAACGGTTTTCTTAGTTTTCGTTTTCTGAACAAATCTATGAATTCCAATCGCGTCATTGTTCTTCTGGAATAGCGATATGCAATTCGAATTTAAAAACGTTTTGACCGACGTTTTATGAGCATATTACAAATATGGCAATAACAGAAACATTAAATCAACCTAGTACAATTACATATATCTAATGTTATCTAATATAGAACTACGTTGTTCGAATTGAAGCTCTATGGTGAAACTTGCTGCACGAACGGTCAAATATATTTGCATATCATTGAACTACATGCAAAATTCAATCATTCACATTTCAATCATTTACATTTCAGTCTAATCAAAGAGGCACGTTGGTGTGGGGTGTGGAAGTTTGGAGAGTGGGGTGCCAGCTCAGGTGCTGACTTCGTCATCTGACCGTGGTTCAAAATTACGAGGCTTTATCCACGAATCTTTCCCTTCGGGATAGGTCCCGGACCGTCGCCAATAGCCCGTTGTGTTGCTCCAGTGGAACGGTAATGCAACTACCTCCTAACAGAGGAACTTGGATTGTTACTGAGGTCAGCTATGTAGAAATTAAAAAGTAAAATCGTTTCTCTATGACAGGCGTTTTCATAGAGGAAATATAAAAGTAGTGAGCAATGGTAAACTTTCCATGTGCCCAGGATCATGTAAACCAAAACTAGTAGTAATGTGACTTTTATATTCGTCTGCAGAGTGGAAACGAGCATTCATCATTTGATTGGTTCACGGGACGGGAGTAAACGCCCATCCATTGATTCATCATCTTATTGGTCCATGCGACAAAGTAGTAGACTTTGGGGATTTCATCATTTTTGTCGATATGCGCATTCACACATCTATCCTGTCATAAGATGTTACATCTGTAAACGAGGCGATACGATGCCGAATTGGCTAAACAAGTCAGTGCATCAAAACACAAGATATAGTCAAGTATAAGACCTACATACAAGGAAAGTGTCACTGACATGAAATACACCCGGGATGATACTCTGAAAATATAATTAATCTTCGTACAGTAAAAAATGACCGTGAAGTGACAAACCAAACCTGAAAAAAATGACGATTTAGGAATGTAAATTTAACAGAACCAATAGAAGATTAAAAATCTTAAGATATTTTACTTTCGATTTTAAATTTGCTTCATTCCATCAATCTTTACTAAATGCTCGTAGCATTTTTCAATTTTGATGGCCTTGTTCTAGTTTAATAGAATTGTCTGTCAACTTTTTCTTAAAAAATTAAGATTTGAGTTTATGTTGTATCATGCAATCAGTTTGATATATTTATAGTTTGAAACAGAAGACGTTACGAAGACATTATCTTTTCTTTTAAAATAAAACATCAACGAAAGAAACCATTTAAATTGTGATAATACAATGTGCGGAAAAGTGCAGACAAAAAGTAATTGAAGGAAACAAACGGAGTTCCGAGTTCAAAAACGCCATTAACTTTTGATAGCAGACGATACTTTATCACAGATATTTTTTCTTTCAAATTTTTATTGTTGTTAATGCAATCGTAGAACTTTTAAAGAAGCATTTTTAACAAATAATAAAACTTCTAATTATTTTATACAACGTTGATTATTTATTTGTTATTCAAATTCCCCTTTTATTCGGTTTCGCTTTACTGTTTGCTGTAATTCTCTTTACCAAATAAACTTTAAAATTCTTCGAATTTGTATGCATTTCTAAGCGACAGTATAAATAATAATTGCAAATGAGAGTTTGGCAACATAATCAATTCTGATATTGTCTTCAAGGAGACTAAGGTACCAAGTATTTCAGGTATTTTTATCTTTCTATCTAAAAACCTTAAGCTAAATCACAATCACGTATGCACAAAACTCTCGTTCTTATTGGCCCGTGTAGTAAAAAACAAACGAAGAGTGACAAAACCGCTCCGATTGGTTATTAACCATCATGGTGGTTAACCTTCGCATTGAAAACTGCCCTATAGCGATCAGCTTATGATGAAAAAAACCCGCTCCATACTAGCATCAATTCGTGGCAAGGAACAATTTGTTTTTCCTACTTGAATCATTCCTTTTTGGAGTAATAGGGAAGTTTTGTTTCCAGGAGATATTTCGTCCTTAACAAAATTTACCGAATCTTGGACGAGATATCTCGTCAAAATACCTGGAGAGTTATCAAGCAAATGTTGAGATGACTGACCAACTTCGTGACAAATCTCTTAAGAACATAATCCTCGGAGTTTGCTCAAAGATTAATATTCCACATGAAATGCAATAGAATCTATTCTCATATTATCCATAAAGACTGAAATAAGAAATTTTCATTGCATTTGCATCTTTGTATCTAAAAGCCTTAAGTTTACCCTCCTGGTGGTTGTCTCGACGGGAAATCTCTTCATTAACGAAACTGGCCAGTTATTGTTGAACGAGATATCTTGTCATAAAAAGAAATGCGATCATTTGATGAAAACTGATCAGATCTTGATCTTGTCATCTTCAAAAAATCACCAATATCTTTATGAGATATATCGTCATTAGAAAAATTGCTGAGATCTTTATGGACGAGATATTTCGTCGAAACAATTTGGAGGGTTAACTCTTTGGGGTTAGTTGGGTTAAAAATTGTCCCACCTTTTGCTTAGCTTTTTATGCATGGTGGGATATTTTTTAACCCACCTCAAAAGTTGAAATTACTCATATTCATACAATTTAATATTTTATTTAAAGTTTTTCTTTAAGTTGGCAATGCTATGAACTAACGCTAAATGTGTAAATAGCTGAAAACAAACACTGACACATGTCAAAACGCATTAGTAAGTTGTTGACACTGTTGTGATTACGGTTGACGAATTGTGTGGTGCAGTGAATTTTTGTCTTTCATAACGGTAATTATTTTTTTTTCGTAAAAATTTATTATGAATGAATAAATCGTTTTATAATAAAAAACATGTTATTCGATGTTTTATACTAATTTTGAAGCTCATTAAGTGAACAAACAATTCTGTGCAACTTGGGTTTTTTCTTTAAAATCGTGTGCCTCAAAAGATCTAACAAAAAAAAGGTTATTTAATACAAAATGTATACTTTTAGATAAGATTTATAACAATCGCATGGACAAAAAGTCGCAATAGTTAAAAATTAAAAATAAATTGAAAACTTCCAATAAACGGGGGGGGGGTATTTCAATTAACGTCACACTGGAGCAACACAATGGGCTATTGGTGACGGTCCGGGATCAATCCCAAAGGGAAAGATCCGAGGACAACACCACGTAATTTTGAACCACGGTCAGATGACGAGGCAACACCTGAGCTTCCAATAAACGGAAGTTATTTAAATGGCATTTCAATGACTGGTTTACTTCAAAAGATGTTTCTATACTGTATAATAATTGAAATAGTACTACTGCATTACCAACTCTAATGTAGATTTTAATAATTAATCAATGCTAAAACATTTATTTTACAGCAACAATTGTTGTACGGTAATTGCTTTTTTTTTCGTAAAAATTTATTATGAGCGAATAAATCGTTTTATAATAAAAAATTGTTTGATGTTTCATACTAATTTTGAAGCTGAATAAGTGAATAAACAATTTTGTGCAACTCAGTTTTTTTCTCTTTAAAATCGTGTGCCTGAAAGAGTTAAATCAGAATTACGAATGCACAAAACTTGTTCCTATTGGCCCGTGAATCAAAAAACGACCCCGAAGAGCAACAAACCCGCTTCGATTGGTCATTAACAACAAACGAACAGTGATGGATGACCGACCAACTTCGCGGCAAATCTCTTAAGAACACAACATTCGGGATTTGCCCAAAGATTAATATTCCACGTGGGGTTCACAAACGCGATGGAAAAGTTGTCACTTGCCCAGATAAACATCCCACCTTTTTATTCCTCCGCTAACCTCATTAAGTGAAAGAACCCTGCTTCAATATTTATGCCTGGATAATGATCTTTCAGACCACACCCACTAAATCTTCCCTCCTGGAAGATGGCAGCAACTTTGGCGAACTTCGGCTGGGTATTGATTAGCGTTGCCTGCGCATATACCACTCTTTGCGGCTCTTTTTCCAAACCCTGATCGACTTTTAATGCAAGTACGCGGGAGGTTTTAAAATAAAATAGTCCATCTCTCTCTCTTTGAACAAACGACTGAGGCACACTCAAAATTGGATTTTTAATCTCCCGCCGAACAGGATGGACTGTTGATGAGCGATGAGAGGAGAAATTATGGAAAAGTTCGGCCCGAGCAAATCTGCAAATTATTGTGTTTGCAGCCGCTATGGATCCGAGGGTGATTATTGAGTTCCGAACCGATATTTAAAGAAACTCCTTTTCGACGTTATTTGCGAGTTTTTGTTCGTCTTTCTCTTGTGGGCGCATTGGAAATCTTAATGAGATTTCGAATTACGACTCAAATGCCTCACTAAATTTATTCAGTAATAGCCATTTTATTTGAGGCCGCGGTAGCCCGGTTGGAAAAGTAACGGATTGGCAACCTGAGGGTTGCGAGTTCCAATCCAACCAAAGATCGTCGTGTACAAGGAGAGCTGGTGCACGTTAAATCTGTCGTGGCCCCAAATGTCCTCACGTTGGCGTGGAAGTTTGGAGATTGGGGTGCCAACTCAGGTGTGACCTCGTCATCTGACCGTGGTTCAATATTACGAGGTGTTGTCCTCGGTACATTCCATTCGGGGGTAGATCCTGGACAGTCGCTGGTGGTCCGTTGTGCAGCTCCAGTGCGACGTATTAAAATACCTACCTACCATTTTATTTGTTACGTGAAATATTTGTTTATGAATATGCATATTATTTCAAAGCAGTCAAATAATATTTCCATTATCCTCGTAAATTTGACTTGATACGTTTTAGAATGGAGATAATTTGGAGTGGTATTCTTGGAACTTTAGTTCTCCCAAATAAATCTTCAGTCCAACCAAAGACCGTCGTGTGCAAAGGGGGTTAGTGCACGTTAAATCTGTTGTGGCCTCAAATGTCCTCACGTTGGCGTGAAGTGGAAGTTT
Organism: Meta bourneti; assembly: GCA_933210815.1. Classification (NCBI taxonomy): domain Eukaryota; kingdom Metazoa; phylum Arthropoda; class Arachnida; order Araneae; family Tetragnathidae; genus Meta; species Meta bourneti. Next base: position 90,810,872 of record OW119929.1, read on the forward strand.
GGAGTGTGGGGTGCCCTCTGGTGCTGACCTCGTCATCTGACCTTGGTTCAAAATTACGTGGTGTTGTCCTCGGATCTTTCCCTTAGTGATTGATACCAGACCGTCGCCATTAGCCCGTTGTGTTGCTCAGAGTGACGTTTATTAAAATACCTACCTCAATCTCGTTCACCTTATTTTCGACCACATTGACGAGGTGCGGAAGTTTGGAGAGTGGGATATCAGCTCAGGTGTGATCTCGTTATTTGACCGTGGCTCGAAACAACGAGGTGTCCTCAGAAATGTTCTCTTTGGGATGGATCCCAGACTGTCGCCAATACCCCTTCGTGTTGCTCCAATGTGAAGTTAATTCAACTACCTACCTTCTGTGCGACGCTATCCCTCTCATAAATCTCACCACCTTGTTTCTATCTAATCAAAAGAGGTTCCTTTACTGTTAGTGTTAAAGGAGTTCACTCCACGCACACGTCACCCATGGTGGGGTTGGTTAATTGGGTTCTATGGCGCAAGGGCCATATTTGGCCATGCTGCTCCAGGCACAAAGCATCAAGTATTGGACATGCACACAATGACAGTTTTGCTGACACGGAAGAAATACACCCAGGGAAGAAACGAACCCTACAGGAATCGAATCTGCACTACCTGCAACTCGAAGGTTGCTAGCGCAGTGGTCAAAACCATTAAGCCCCGGAGATCCAATTATGTTCGGGGATTTAAAATTAGAGGTGGAAACTCCGAAATTCTGGAGGACAGAAACAGTCATAATGGGTGTGTGAAAATCCAGGAAGCAAAAGGTCCAACGAATGACCCTGTCGGGGATTTCATCCCACCGTTGGAGTATTTAGTGGTTCCGATTGGGCTCTTAATCCACCTGGAGATGATGACTTTTCGGGTGATCAGAGTTTCAGTACGATTGCATTCAATAGTAAAAGATTAGCTTTTGGTATTTTAATTAACGTCGCACTGGGGGAGTGCAACACAATGGGCTATTGGGATCAAACCCGAAAGGAGAGATCCGAGGACAACACCTCGTAATTTTGAACCAAGGTCAGATGACGAGGTCAGCACCAGACCTGGCTCTCCACTCTCCAAACTTTCACACCACACCAACGTAAGGATTTTTGAGGCCACGACAGATTTAATGTGCACCAACTCACACGTACACGACGGTCCTTGGTTGAATGGAGTTTCGTACTCGCAACCCTCGGGTTGCTAATGCGCTACTCTTCCAACCGGGCTAATGCCTTCCACTAGCTTTTCGGTTGACGCATGGAAAAGAACGCTTTTTGGAAAAATTTCGACATTAACGAAGGACGATATACAAATCTACAAAGGATTGTGATCGCCGAAATCTATTTTTCATTCATCCGATTCTTCCAAATTCCAAATTAACTTTTCATCACATTCTACAACATGGTTATAGTTTGCATTCATCACACTCCACATCATGGTTATAGTTTGCATTCATCACACTCCACATCATGGTTATAGTTTGTATTCATCACCCTTCACATCATGGTTATAGTTTGCATTCATCACACTCCACATCATGGTTATAGTTTGCATTCATCACCTTCCACATCATGGTTATAGTTTGCATTCATCACCCTTCACATCATGGTTATAGTTTGCATTCATCACACTCCACATCATGGTTATAGTTTGCATTCATCACCTTCCACAACATGGTTATAGTTTGCATTCATCACACTCCACATCATGGTTATAGTTTGTATTCATCACCCTTCACATCATGGTTATAGTTTGCATTCATCACACTCCACATCATGGTTATAGTTTGTATTCATCACCCTTCACATCATGGTTATAGTTTGCATTCATCACACTCCACATCATGGTTATAGTTTGCATTCATCACCTTCCACATCATGGTTATAGTTTGCATTCATCACACTCCACATCATGGTTATAGTTTGTATTCATCACCCTTCACATCATGGTTATAGTTTGTATTCATCACACTCCACATCATGGTTATAGTTTGCATTCATCACCTTCCACATCATGGTTATAGTTTGCATTCATCACCCTTCACATCATGGTTATAGTTTGCATTCATCACACTCCACATCATGGTTATAGTTTGCATTCATCACCCTTCACATCATGGTTATAGTTTGCATTCATCACACTCCACATCATGGTTATAGTTTGCATTCATCACACTCCACATCATGGTTATAGTTTGCATTCATCACCTTCCACAACATGGTTATAGTTTGCATTCATCACCCTTCACATCATGGTTATAGTTTGCATTCATCACCTTCCACAACATGGTTATAGTTTGCATTCATCACCCTTCACATCATGGTTATAGTTTGCATTCATCACACTCCACATCATGGTTATAGTTTGCATTCATCACCTTCCACATCATGGTTATGGTTTGCATTCATCACACTCCACATCATGGTTATAGTTTGTATTCATCACCCTTCACATCATGGTTATAGTTTGCATTCATCACACTCCACATCATGGTTATAGTTTGCATTCATCACCTTCCACATCATGGTTATAGTTTGCATTCATCACCCTTCACATCATGGTTATAGTTTGCATTCATCACACTCCACATCATGGTTATAGTTTGCATTCATCACCTTCCACAACATGGTTATAGTTTGCATTCATCACCCTTCACGTCATGGTTATAGTTTGCATTCATAACCTTCCACAACATGGTTATAGTTTGCATTCATCACCCTTCACATCATGGTTATAGTTTGCATTCATCACCCTTCACATCATGGTTATAGTTTGCATTCATCACCTTCCACAACATGGTTATAGTTTGCATTCATCACCCTTCACGTCATGGTTATAGTTTGCATTCATCACCTTCCACATCATGGTTATAGTTTGCATTCATCACCCTTCACATCATGGTTATAGTTTGCATTCATCACCTTCCACAACATGGTTATAGTTTGCATTCATCACCCTTCACATCATGGTTATAGTTTGCATTCATCACCTTCCACAACATGGTTATAGTTTGCATTCATCACCCTTCACATCATGGTTATAGTTTGCATTCATCACACTCCACATCATGGTTATAGTTTGCATTCATCACCTTCCACAACATGGTTATAGTTTGCATTCATCACCCTTCACGTCATGGTTATAGTTTGCATTCATCACCTTCCACAACATGGTTATAATTTGCATTCATCACCCTTCACGTCATGGTTATAGTTTGCATTCATCACCTTCCACAACATGGTTATAGTTTGCATTCATCACCCTTCACATCATGGTTATAGTTTGCATTCATCACCTTCCACATCATGGTTATAGTTTGCATTCATCACCTTCCACAACATGGTTATAGTTTGCATTCATCACACTCCACATCATGGTTATAGTTTGCATTCATCCCATTCCACATCATGGTTATAGTTTGCATTCATCACCCTACGCAACATGGTTATAGTTTGCATTCATCACATTCCATATCATGGTTATAGTGCTTAATTGAAAATGCATTCTCTATAATCATGGTTACAGTTTTAATTGAAAATGTATTCACTGTTATTATGGTTACAGTGATTAATTGAAAATGCATTCTCTATTATCATAATTTGTGCACGTGCATAACTAAAAATACATTTACTTACATCATTGTTTGTACATGAAAAATTAAAAATACATTCACTAATATCATAGTCTGCGTGCTTAATAGATACAATATCACGACACAAGTACGCTAGTAGCAGTTGTACGTGCCTAATAAATATTAAATTCAAGGAGCTCTTGCACGCGCTTCATCCATCTGGTGCATCGGATGATGTTAGAATATCACCCAATCAATAATCTCAATGTAAGGGGTACATTAGCGGAGTATTTATGTGCCAATACTCCGTTACCTGTCTGCAGATTATATCAAATGCCATTTTTCAGCCTGACAATCGTACCAGAAACCTAGGATAAAAAGAAGGAATCGAGATCGTCTCTGCCTAGTGCCTTGATGCTGCCTTGAACAACACGAACACTTCTATATCTCCTCATTCGAAATATGAGGGACAATTTGCCATGTAGTCTTCAAGATTTTCAAAATTAAAATGATAGGTAGGTAGTTGAATTAACGTCACACTGGAGCAAGACACGGGCTATCTTGAACGGTCTGGGATTAATTCCGAGAGGAAAGATCCGAGGATAATACCTCGTAATTTTGAACCACGGTCAGATGACGAGGTCAACATTAGACCTGGAATTCCACTCTCCAAACGTCCACACCATGCCAACGTAAGGGCATTTGAGGCGACGACAGATTTAAGGTGCACCAACCCATAACTACACGTCGGTCCTTGGTTGAATGGAGTTTCGAACACGTAACTCTCCAGTTGCTTATCCGTTACTCTTCCAACTGGGCTACTGCGGCCCCCAAAGTTAAAATGGATGGCAGTCAGATTAGTGGATTTGACCAATATCTCAGCGACTTGCTGATGAAAAAGAAGGTGTCAATGTATGCTATGTTTCTCTTTTCCGTCTTCTCCCGTGTCAGTCCTTCTGTGACAAATTTATAGAGATCAAGCTCACATGTCAGGGCCTACTCGATCAATAAATCAATCCAAACACCTCGATATTAATATTATAGCTCCCTACGGATAGAAATTTCGGTTCCTGCCTTGTTAGGGATTTCTGCGCTTTTATGTGGACTTCAAAAACTCTGTTAACCCTTCTAGTGATTGCCTCGACGAAGTATCTCGTCATTAGCAAAACTGACCAGATTTTTATGGACGAGATATCTCGTCATTGGAAGAAAACTGACCAGATCGCGATCTCGTCGTCATTAAAAAATAAGCAATATCTTGATGATGAGACGTCATCAGGAAAATTGGTCAAATCTCGATGGACGAGATATCTCGTCGAAACCACTTGGAGGATTAATTATCAAGCACACAAGTCCGTGTATAAATGATCAAACGAAACGGAAAATTGAATAAGACGAATTTAATTCCTTTTTCTAGTCAACGAGATAACACATGAAAGTTAGAAAAGTAGAGCAATATTGAACAAATACATTCATTAATTAACGAATGGGACACAAAAAATCGGCGTTATTTGTTCTTTCGTGAATGATTCCAAAAGGATATAAGCGATGTGAAATCAACCGCAATCGGTTAATTCGCCAAATTTAACAGCAAAGTTTATGTGAGCTTAATTAGAGCTAGGAGGTATATGATTATTAGAACTACTGTATTGTAGGCTAATTTTTTTGCTGGGGCTCAGTTCACACACAGTATCGATTCAAATATGCATTCTATCAGAAATAACGTTAAATATTTTTTGGGAAAAACACAATAACCTTTTTTGCAGGGAAAGAGTCTTTCTGGCATTTATCTAGCCTACCTTTCTTACCACAATATAATAGTCGATTTAAATTTCTTTAAACATTTACTGTATGTTCTTTCAATGTCAAAAAATTATTAATTCCTTTTTCTTAAAAATATAACCATCAATGATTTTTATAATTACAGTGAGTGCAGAAAGTATTCGTACAGTGCTAATTTTAAAGTGAAAAACGCGATTTTAGCATTTAGACTCGATGAAAATCATTAAAATAATTATTACATGTTCGAAAAATCTTTTACAAAGTGTATTTTTATCCAATAACCAAAATATACTGAAAATTAGTTTTTAAAACTTAACTGCAAAAAATAGAAATGGGTTTCTCCTGCGTAAAAAGTATCCGTACACGCGAAAAATGAAAATTTATTTTCGTGTTTCGTGATTGGTTTCAGAAGTACAAGGTAGGTAAATGAATTGGAATGCTAGAGAATATATATATTCAGTAAAAAGGTTAACTTGAAATTTGTTTTCGAAGTATAAATTGTCCAAATGGGACGGAAAGGTACTGAGACCTCTGTTTTTGAAAGAGAAAGAATTTTAAAGCTTCGTAAAGACGGTAAAACTTTAAATTAAATTTCATATGTGATTGGGAGACCCCGTTCTACTATACAGTCCATAATTGAATGATTTGGTGCCTCTTCAAGCTTGCTTAATCAGGCCCGCTCTGGTCGACCATCAATTCTCAGCTCTTCGGACCGTGGATTAATCTTTCGGCAATTGAAGAAAGATCCGAGAATAAGTGCTCCCAAACTTGCAGTTGAGCTGAAAAATGCCGGAGTAAACGCTTCGATAAGTACTGTACGAAATGCATGCGAAAAAGCAGGATTTCACGGTCGAATTGCTCGGAGAAAATTTTTCGTAAATGAGAAGAACCGTAAACTGCGCTTGGTATTTGCACAAAAACATCTCCAAGAAAGCCCAGAATTTTGGAAAAAATTTATATTCTCAGATGAAAGTAAATACAACATTTTTTGGGTCCGATGGTGCAAGAATGGTGTGGAGAAAAGCAAATGCAGAGATGGATCCAAAGAATCTTTTTCCAACAGTGAAGCATGGAGAGGGCTCTGTGCTTGTTTGGGTGTATGAGTGCGTCTGGTGTAGGAAATTTAGTAATAATTGACGGTATCATGAACCATAAGATGTACATAGACATTTTAAAAAATAATTTGCCAGTCCAGTGCCATGAAAATGGGACTTAATCGTGATTATGTTTTTATGCACGATAATGATCAGAAGCACACAGTCCTAAATACACGGCTCTGGGTCCTGTATAATACACCAAAATTCATGAAATTTCCTCCCCAGTGTCCGGATATCAACCCAATTGAGCACCTGTGGGATATTCTGGATAAAAAGTACGACTAAGATAAATTTCCAACAAAGATGATCTTAAAAAGCTCTTCAAGAAGAATGGCTTTCCATATCCAGCTCTGTAACTTCAAAACTGGTCGAGTCTATGCAACGAAGGCTCCAAGCAGTTATTAAGGCAAAACGATACCCAACCAGGTATTAAATACAAAATATTTGATGAAAAACTGCAAATTTTTTTTAACTGCACGAATAGTTTTTGCACCACTAGACAAATGGAAGTTTATGTTTTTTATTATATAGTATGTATACTTGCTTTTTTAAATGTAAAATCTTGTAGAATACTATATAAATACTTATATATATTATTCATTAATTATTGAGGAATTTAGTTGCATAGATTTTAAGTTACAGGCATTTTTAAACATACGTAAGGGTGTACGAATACTTTCTACACTCACTGTATGTGTACTTCATGTTCTATTCTTGATTCAAGAATGTTCTTGATTCAAGTTTAAATTTTCTGATATTACTGTCAGAAAAAATAATCGTCTCTAGATATCGGCAGTTTTCGGTATTTAGGTATTTTTTAATTAACTTCACACTGGAGCAAGACATCGGGCTATTGGTGACGGTCCGGGATCAATCCCAAAGGGAAAGATCCGAGGACAAAACCACGTAATTTTGAACCTGGATCAGATGACGAGGCAACACCTGAGCTGGCACCCCACTCTCCAAACTTCCACACCACGCCAATGTGAGAACATTTGAGGCCACGATAGATGCACCAGACTCCTTTGTACACGACGGTGTTTTGGTTGAATTCAAACTCTCAAACCTCCGGTTGCTAATCGGTCACACTTCCAACCGCCCAACCGCGCCACCGCAGCCCGCGTCAGTTTTCGAACATTTTTGTGCAGAAGTTATCCGAGGTAAAACAATTTTCAAATAAACTCAAATATAAACTCATTTCAAATATTTCAAAATTTTGATGCTAACTGAAAATGAACATTCGTTGTGTGAATCATCAAGTAGGGAAGAAATATAGCAAAGAACCCAACATGATTTTTTAACGTTAAGTCGGCTAGGTTTGTAACTTTCCAGACAATTTCTTTACCGAAATAATGTTTGATAATATTTTACTGTACGAGGCCTGTCCGGAAAGTTCGATCCCGGACCGTCGCCAATAGCCCGTTGTGTTGCTCCATTGCGACGTTAATTAAGATATCTACCTACCTGTCCGGAAAATATCCAGCAAACGAAAACGATTTGCGCGGTATCTATGTAACTTGGAAGCTAAAGAGTGGAGGGGCCTTGGTAGCCCGGTTGGAAGAGTAACGGATTAGCAACCGTAGGGTTGAGTTCGAATCCAACCAGACTGTCGTGTACAGAGGGTGCAGATTAAATCTGTCGTGGACTCAAATGTCCTCACCTTGGCGTGGTGTAGAAGTTTGGAGAGTGGGGGTGCCAGCTCAGGTGTGACCTCGTCATCTGACCGTGATTCAAAATTACGTGGTGTTGTCTTTGAATCTTTCTTTTGGGATTGATCCCGGACCATCACCAATAGCCCGTTATGTTGTTCCAGTGTGACGCTAACTAATGTACCCACCATACAGCCACGAGCTGCACGCAACTTCGTCTTATTAATACAGATTTATATTCAGTTATAGATTTTTCTAAGCAAAGTTCTGTGCATGTTATACGCAGAACTTTCCTTAGAAGATCCCGGACCTTCGCGAGTAACCCGTTGTGTTGCTCCAGTGTGATGTTAATTAAGATACCTACCTACCAAAGAGTGGAATAGTGAGGAGCATAGGATAAAAACTCTCGAACCCATTTGACTAACCAGTTGGGTGCTGGACGATCTGGAGCGAGCGCATATTCTGTGAGACCGTCACACTCGTAATGGGTGAGCGAGTGGAGTGGAAAATTTGCGTGCAATGTTTTGGGTTAATCTTAAATATTCGTCCATGCATGCTATTGTGATTATTACGAGGCTTTCGGGACCGCTGCATACAAATAACAATGCAGCCGCTTCAAAGATGGTTGGGTATTGGTATTTTCAATTAACGTCACACTGGAGCAACACAACGGGCTATCAAAGATGGTTGGGAATCTGTTGAAAACTATCCATGCTACATCTGGAAGGCCTTCAACAAGTACAACATCTGAGAACATTGAACGTTTACGGTACGAACCCATTAGCTCGTAGACTTCCTTTTGGATCCTGTGATAACTTTTTAACATCAACTGTCTAATCTGGGTTATCTGTACAGCATGGCATTGCCCTCTAAATTGTTAAAATTATAGAATTTTAGCAATTAGAGTTAGAATTTTAACAATTTAGAGGGCAATGCCATGCTGTACAGATAACCCAGATTGTTGTTTTCTTATGTTGTTTATTGATGTTCTAATTAATCACTAAATGTAAAGCGAGATGTATTTATATTGTAATTTAATTGTATATAGTACTCAATAAATGCCGTACGTGCGCCCTGTTCGGTGGGCATGTGCTGGCCCAGCCCGAGAGGGGGGTGGTGGCCCGTTGCCTCTTCTGCTGAGAATCACTTTCCCCGCCCCCCTAAACTGGGCTCTAAACCTCGCTGTGAGCCGGGGAGGGCGTGGGTCGAAAAAAAAAAAACGTTTACGGTATGTAATCAACAAAGATCGGCAACTGACCGTGCTACAATTAGATGATCTGGGATTCCAAAAACCATTGTGTTCGAGATTGCTACGAAGGATCTAATATTAGACATCACCCATCATCACGTTTCATGAAGGGTTTTAGGTAAAGCATCAAATCACCCAGGTGGCTCATCCCCTCTTCATCCCGGATTTGGCTTCCTGCGATTTATGCCTTTTCCTAAAGCTAAAATAACCTCTGAAAGGATATTTCAGATTCGAAGACGCCTTATTTGAAGGAGAATGTATGACCAAAATCCTAGGTGCAATGCATCTCGTGTTTCATGTTACTTGACTAGAAACTTAATGGACAGAGCTCGTAGTTTATCTCAAATGCTCGGACTAAAAAACCTTACACATTGTACAGTCGATCTCGCTTTCCCATATCTGTGATTCAGACCTCCCTTGACTACCAAACAAGTTGTCAACACCTAAATATTATCTTGGGCCCTCCATGAGAAAAATTACGACGGGCCAACCCAAACACTTGTGTTCACAGTTCTGTGGACACCTGGACCAGAAAGACATTAAATCTGTCCTCCGGTCTGGCAGCTGTGGAGGTTCTCATCACCCTCCGTTACAGGTGGGGTTAAGACCAAAGGGATGAACATTCCAAGACTGAGACAGAATCCCACCCCCAAAGATGAGAGAGGAGAGTAGACTGAAACCACGAAAGGAGCAAGACGTATCCTTCAGATTTTGGTGAGCCTCCTGGTTCATGGCAGATTCGACGGTTATTAGCTGTGCTCTCATACTTTCAAAATGACTCTTCTCATAACTTGTAAATAACTTTCAAATATCTTTTTATAATAAATGTTTATTGTGCTGTAACCAGTGTCAGTCTAAATAGAGACCGGAAACGTTACAACATGCAGATGATATTAGCATGTTACGATCCACATTGCCCTCCACGTGGATTCGACAGGATACCTCTTCCTTCAAGATCCGACCAATTTTGCCAATGATGAAATATCCCGTCATCGTGATTTTGATTGCCGATTCTTTACTGATAATGAGATCAAGATCTGGCCAATTGTCTTCTAGTGACGAGGAACCTCTTGTATCAAGATCTGGTCAGTTTTGCCAATGAGAGTTACCTCAGAGAGACAACCACCAGGAGGGCTAAAAGCAATAAATTGTAATTAATGTTCTCCGCGTATAGACTACATTTCTTTGGATTATATTAGTAAGCTATTCAATTTCACAACATCACAGGGACAAAACATGAATATTTTAGAGTTTCAAGCAATAAATTGATGGTACAGAACTGGTAAAAAAGATTTTTATAGACGCATAGAGGGGCGATTTATGTTTTTATGGAATCTAAAGTACTCCAATATTATTTTGGTACATATATTATTTATTCCCTCAGTCTAGGTTTTCAGTGGGCAGCTTCCTCTGCGAAAGGTGTTGCAGTAAAATAGTGGTGATTTCCTTCAGGACCCTTACTTTGAAATTATTTATATTTTATTTTTTAATAAAGCATCCAGGATTCCCATCAATCTGACAAGTTCCTCAAAAGGACTGGCTCGGTGGGCAATTCTGGGGTTATCTGGTCACTTAGGATATTTTAAAGTAGATTATTACACTGATCTACACGATTTTTGGAACAGATAAGTTAATGAGTGTTTTATCAAGTATTCTTAATGCTGAAAAAAAAAATGTAATCAAAAATGTTCTATCACGTCACGGTTTTCAGTTATATAACTTTAAGATCCCTATTATGTCATTTTTGGCACATAATAGAAACGATCTGCTATCTTAAAAAACAGAGTCATTGATCAGGAACCAATAAATGAGTCATACTCCCCTCACCAATGAACAACGCTTTAACCGATGAGTCATCCCCGTTGAACCTGTCTGAAATCACACAATCTAAGTGCAGCTAAAGCCACTGGCGGGTGTGGTTGTGTGTGGTAATCAGTATTAAATTCTGCGAGTTCAGTAAGTGTCCTATACTTCTTCCAGTTACGCAAGTTTAGTCAATATTAATCAAGTATCAAAATAGTGTTTTGTGTTATAATTTTACGTCGGCATTTATTTACATAATGAGTCGGCAAACAAGTTCGTGTAAAAATTCTCCGAATTTATTTTGCTGTCTGTGGTGAATTCACAACAGAGTCAGCATAGGCCGATTTCAAAATTGATGAAAACTGCTTACATACATTATTTCGGTTGTCCACTAGGAGATCAGGATAAATTGTGGGCGCCGCATCTAAAGTGTATTAGGTGTTATGTGAATCTCACGCAGTGGTTAAAAGGGAAAAAACATTTGCCTTTTGCTATACCTATGATTTGGCGCGAACCAAAAAGTCATTATGACGACTGCTACTTCTGTTTAACAAGTTTCAGTAGTTTCTCTGCAAAAAATAAAAGTATTATTGTGTACCCAAATGTTCCATCGGCTATGAGACCAGTTGCTCATGGAGATGATTTACCTATTCTCACAGCCCCAGCTTCGTGGCAGGTAATTTCTGATTCTGATGAGAATTCTTCTGAAAATACTACGGAGGCACAAGCTTCAAAAGACGTTGATTTCATACCAGAAAAATCAAATAGAGAACCACATCTCATTTCACAAGTGGAACTGAACGATTTGGTTCGCGACTTGAATTTATTATAACAAGCAGAAGTTCTAGGTTCACGCTTAAAGGAGTGGAATTTGTTGCAGATACAAAAGTTTCAGAAGAAACAGAAATAAAGAATTAATGCAATATTTCAATAAGACAGATCTGCTGTGTTCCTGATGCAATATACAAGGTTTGATGTCTGCTCTGAGTATTCCTTATAAAGCTGATGATTAGCGGTTAATCATTTCCAAAACCAGCTTAAAGGCAGTGCTACTGCATAATGAAAACAAGCATCCTTCCATACCAATAGCGCATGCTGTTGGAATGAAAGAGACATATGAAAGTATGTCATTGATTTTAAAGCAGTGAATTATGGTGCTCATTTATGGCGTATCTGTGACGACCTCAAAGTTATCGGTCTTCTCGGTCTTCAAGGTGGCTTTACAAAATACTGGTGCTTCTTACATTTGTGGGACAGTCGTGCAACAAGTGAACATTATGTGGTTAAAGACTGGCCCAAAAGAGATACCTTCACTCCCGGGGGAAAAATATTAAGTATGTTCCATTAGTCAACCCTCAGCATGTAATTTTACCACCTTCACAAATCAAATTGGGTTTGATGAAGAATTTTGTGAAAGCACTGAATAAAGGACAAGGATTTAAATATTTAAGCTAAGTGCTTCCAAAGTTAAGTGAAACCAAATTACAAGAAGGTATATTCGTTGGACCTCATGTTAGAAGATTACTCAGTAATGAAAATTTTGACAGCAAGATGAATAATGTAGAGCTCGCGGCATGGAAGGCATTTAAGGATGTAATCCATGGTTTTCTTGGCAATAAAAAGCACACAATTGGGATCTTTTAGTACAAAATCTTTTGTTGAACTATAAAAATTTAGGCTGCCGGATGTCATTAAAAATTCATTTTTGCATTCTTATCTGGACTTTTCCCCACCAAATTTGGGTGCAGTGAGTGATGGGCAGGGAGAACGCTTCCACCAGGACATATTGCAAATTGAGCAGCGTTACCAAGGTAGATGGAATCAATCAATGATGAGTGACTACTGTTGGTTTCTCCAGAGAGGACCCTACCGTATACAGAAGGAGGAAGTAATTTATGTGTTCTCCAACTCCAGTTATAACACATTGCAGGTGATACATTTTATCTCTTATAGAATCCGAAGAAAAAAATTTTCTGGAAAATTTTAGATAACACTAGTCTACAAATTGAAAAATAATTTTCGGAACAGAAACCACAATAATTGAATTTTATGCTTTTGACGACGCTGAATCTGAAAATGAAGTCAGTTTTTCTCCATCACGTATCACTTTTTTGTTATACATTCTTGAGTAATTGATTTTCTTGAGTATTTTCTCTATTCTACAAGACTTTTTATGTAATAAGGTAAACAAATTATGAGTATTGCAAATTCATTTACATTTTGTATAATTTCATATACTGATAAACTTAGTCACTTTTCAAATTTTATACTTTATATACTTATCGTTATACTTTGTTATACTTATCGTATAACAAAAAAGCGACACGCGATGGAGAAAAACTGACTTCATTTTCAGATTCAGCCTCGTCAAAAGCATAAGATTCAATTATTGTGGTTTCTGTTATGAAAATTATTTTTCAATTTGTAGACTAGTGTTATCTAAAATTTTCCAGAAAATACTTTTCTTCGGATGATTATTTGGTTGTTTTGGGGGTTTATGTCACAAGGGCCATATTTGGCCAAGCTGCGCCAAACACAAGAAAATGTTAAGTAAAAAATGCCGTGAAAGGGGAAAAAGAGGGATTGGAGAATAGGGTAGTGAAATGAAAGCAGAAAAAGACAGCTTGTGTATACCGAGAGCGCGACTACCATGTTTAATACAGATAGTAAATAGTAAACCCCACTGGAAAAGAAAAGATCACTAGAGTACCTCGGGTCCATGAAGCCCGCGCGCATCTAAGGGAGATGTGCCACTGAAGGGCTGAGGTTGGAAGATCAACGGTCTAGTTACCGGAGGGTTTTGAGTTCGAAACCAACCAAAGACCGTCGTGTACAAAGGGGACTGCTGCACGTTAAATCTGTTGTGGCCTCAAATGTCTTCACGTTGGCGTGGTGTGGAAGTTTGGAGAGTGGGGTGCCAGTTCAGGTGCTGACTCGTCATCTAACCGTGGTTCAAAATTACGTGGTATTGTCCTCAATCTTTCCCTTCGGGGCTTGATCCCAGACTGTCGCCAATAGCCCGTTGTGTTGCTTCAGTGTGATGTTAATTAAAATACCTACCTACAATACCATATAGATTCTTTCGGAAATTCTAATTTACACTCTTGGAGCGAAGCCAATAGTCGTTAGGCACGTGTATCGATATTTGCATATTCTTCCAAAAGACCCCAACAATTGTACACATAAAATCCATGCATATACTCTTTCTTTATGAAAATTATAATTTCATGGTTAAGGAACACAGTTTACGAACGATTCCATTTCAAAATATAAGAATAAAAAATTCTGTATTCACGCCGGAATATAATTCGCCTTTTTAAAAGTAACAGACATATCTGATTACTTGGAACACACAATTTAATTCTACCAGAAAAAGAGGGGAGACTATTTCTCGACCATCTTGATCTCCGAAAATGACGAGCACGATTTTAATCACGCTCAAGCCCTGTGAATGACATTATCCTCAAAAACTGAAACTTGACACAACTGAAGTGAGGGGAAGTTATTAAGCCAGGAGGGGAACTACTCCACTCTCCTCTCTCTGGTGGGAGCCTGCTGCTTTTTTTTAAACTCATGCTCGTCACATTTTAAAACAGAAATGAAGAACTTTAAATGCCACGCTTCGCCATTTTCAATAAACTTAAAAAGAGTAGAAGCAGAATTCCATTTATATGTTTAATAGAATTTTCCAGGGAAAAATGTATCTTCGAAATAATTTATTCGGATTGAAATTTGCTGTGAATTGAAAAATTCTTGTATCATTTCCCATGCCATTCGTAGCTTCAAGGAAGTAATTTGATATTTTTCAAAAACGGGGAACTTTGAAGAAATTCTAAATTCTCTTGCTATGGAAATCTGATTATTCAGGAAATGAAATAAGAATTGTTAATCGTACAGAATTGAAGATACTCACAATGGGGGTAATGCAATATCTCGACAATATCTCGGTGAATAATATAGGCACGAATATACTTTTAGAGATGCTACATGCCATGGATTTTGACTTACTTCATTCAATACTTTATGATACTTCTCTGTCCTAAAATTTAAGTCAGCTTGATCATATTTGGCCAACCACCAACCAAACTAAATTTTAGAGTTTCAGACAATGCTCTTAAAAACTCTCATATGAAGCTAAATCTCGGTTTGAAGATCTGTCACGTGGTTGTGGGTAAAAGCATGAATCCTAAATTATTGATTGTTTAAAGTGATTATCGACAGTGATCAAAAACATTAGTCTATGCTTCCATAGCCAATCGGCTAAGTCGATTTGTGATTTACCCTTCACAGATCTTACGACAGCAACTCCGACCACATGATTAATCTATTTCATTAGAAGGTCGATGCTAAATGGCAGTAGACATCAATTGGTTCCATTTGGCTTTTATTTTTTAATACGATTGCAGCACTTTGCCAATTAAAATTCTAAAGAATGAATTTCGAATCGAAATGATGGTCGATTGGTCGATGCCAGTTAGATAAAATGCCAAACGTTGTGAAAATGGCTATTAACTACACTTTAAGATAACCCCGATATGCGATCATGCGATAGCATTTGGACAGCGGAAGTAAAATCTGCTGTGTACGTCCGGTTTGTTTTATTATGTACACTGAAAACCCCTTTCATTGGTATTGATGGGACCTTGTGTCTGCAATAGAGAATTACAGCCTTTTAAGGAACTTTGAAGAAGATAATAAATCATCCTCAGTCCTGGAAATTGTCCTCAATACATGCAATTTGTTATTGCTAATGTAAAATCCCTAAAAATTAATTCCATCTTAACAGAAGAAAATTTTAAGTCACCGCTTATATTGAATATTGTATTTTTCTTTCTATATAGGGTGATTCTACTGTCATGGGACACAAACTTCAGGGGGTGATAGAACACAACGAAACAAGCACTTTCCCCCATAGAATGTATGGTCGCAAGTGCAGCGGTTGGCCGCTAGAGAGCGCAGTCAAACGCTTGTATAAAAGCCCATAGAATGTCTATTGGGTGAGTCTAAACTAATAGGACACATTTCAGGGGGTGATAGAACACAACGAAACAAACACTTTTCACCATAGAATGTTTGGTCGCTAGAGGGCGCTTTCCATTTCGGCACAAACACACGGTTCGACGCAAGTTGGAAAGAAGAGGCATGGAATATGGAAACAACGCTTTAATGTCAAATAAGCATCAATAACTGCTTGACAAAACGAAATAATACAATTGCATAAATTAAAGATAAGTACAAGGAACAACGGGTATGAAAGAAAGGACATGTACAAAACATGAGAAACTTTTCACATGGAAATGAAACGACATGTACAAACATCAGTCGGTAAGTACAAAGCAAATGCACAATTACAGAAGCTGTTCAAAATGTCGACCACCACACCTCGCATCGCCGACGTAACGCTTTTATACAAGCGTTTGACTGCGCTCTCTAGCGGCCAACCACTGCACTTGCGTCCATACATTCTATGGGGAAAAGTGTTTGTTTCGTTGTGTTCTATCACCCCCTGAAGTTTGTATTATTAGTTTAGACTCACCCTGTATACAAAAAATTATCCGACCTCGTAATTTGAAATCTAAAAGTTCTACTTCTCTTATCGACATATCCTAACCTCCAATCAGGTAGGTAGGTATTTTAATTTACGTCACACTGGAGCAATCCCAAAGGGAAAGATCCGAGGACAACACCACTTAATTTTGAACTACGGTCAGATGACGAGGCGCAACACATGAGCTGGTACCCCACTCTCCAAACTTCCACACCAAGCCAACGTGAGGACATTTGAGGCCCCGACGGATTTAAAGTGCACCAGCCCCCTTTGTGCACGACGGTTTTGGGCTGGATTCGAACTCGTAACCCTCCGGTTGCTAAATCTCCAATCAGATAAAAAGCACTCATTTATAAAAAATATTTTTGGTAATTTAAACTTCGATATCTCCACGCATTCTTAGTAAGAATTTACAAGGTATATCAAATAACGTCAACAAGCGATGTCACACAAATACTATGGGTGATGGTATGTAGGTATGCAGTTAATTAACGTCGCACTGGAACAACACAACGGAGTATCGTGTGGGCGATGGAAAAAAATCTGATTGCATATTTAAAATAGGCATACATGGATGCAGGGAAAGCAATCCTCGCTTACGAAAAGTGCTATCGCATACTCCTGCTATAGTTTCACATTTGCTTTTTGTGCTTATGAGACGTTTTCTGTAAAACTAAATATAGGTGGCTGTGGTGTTTCGATGGTGATACGTGTCTCCTGTACGTATTTCGAACATGTTGTTTAAACGTGAGTTGGCTTATTTTTCAAATACTATTTCAGCATTTCGCCAACAATCGTTCCAAAGATGATTAGTTGGCAGTTGAGTTAACGTCATACTGGAGCAACACAACAAAAAAGAGAATAAATTCCGAATTGATGCATGATAGTTGATTGGTCTACACGTCAGATTAAACACATTGTCTAAGATAGCTACATTTTAAGTTAATCCGGACCAATATATCATTCGAGAGCATTTGGACGAAGTAAAAGCTCCGCAGACCGTCTGATTTGTTTGTTTACTCTGAAAATCCCTCTCATAAATTGGTTATCGATTACATCTCTTTGGTACACGTCATCTCTTTGCACCATCTTTACAATTGTATCATCAGTTCTATTGTATCATTTCTCGTTAGTGGATACAAATCAAAATGATGCACCAGATATTTGGTTAACCCAATGTATACATCATTCTCGAATAATCCTTACATAGCTTTAATAATGAAATATAATCTCCAAGCGACCACAATACGTCATCAAAGAATTACAGATATCTGCTACGTCTAAGGTTATCTACTAGATCGCAATGCACAGTTGCTTGGTTGAGATCTAATGGCTCAAGATCCAAAAAGAGGCCTAGCCCGGTTGGAAGAGTAACGGATTAGCAACTGGAGGGTTGCGAGTTCGAATCCAACCGAAGACCGTCGCGTACGTAGGGGGCTGGTGCACGTTAAATCTGTCGTGGTCTCAAATGTTCTCACGCTGGCGTGGTGTGGAAGTTTGGAGAGAGGGTGCCAGCTCAGGTGTGACCACGTCATCTGACCGTGGTTCAAAATTGTGCTCGGATCTTTTCCTTCGGGTTTGATCCCGCACCGTCGCCAATAGTCCGTTGCATCGCTCCAGTGCGACGTTAATTAAAATAACTACCTAACAGAAAGAGTGGGACAGGTCGTCGTGGCTCAGTGGGCTTTCCACTACGCTGGCAACCTACGAGTTGTAGGTGGCACAGATTCAATTTATCCCTGAATGTATTTCTCTCTTCTGTGTCGGTAAACGTTTTCCTGTATATGTATGTCTATTACTTGACGTTGCATTGTGTTTGGCGCAGTATGGTACAATCTGGCCCCTTGCGCCATCAAACCAAAACGATCAACCAAAGAAAAGGAGATAAGCTGCGTCAAACAAAATAAAAAAATCAATAGTAAATAAATCAAGATAATTAAAAAACTCTATGCACGGATATCGGTTATTTGTGGTCCCACAAATAAAACTCTTAAATTTATTTCCATTTTCTCATCAAATGCGACAACACGAAAAACATTTCTACAAGCATTCCCCTATGGAAAATAGGGTAAGGTCCATTTCCATGGCAACAGAAAGGGGCAGACTTTGTGTCTGAAGCAGTCCTCGTGGCAGACAGACAATACAGAGATGAGGTTAGGTTAAGTTAGTACTCGTACTTAATTAACGTCACACGAGCTAGTACAGAGATGAAGTCCTTGATAACTGCGACAAATAAAAATCTCAACATAATTTTATTTCCAATTTCTCATCAAGGGCGCCAACTTGGAACACATTTCTACAGCCATTCCCTATGGAAAATAGGGTGTTGGCTAGTCAAGTTGTTCAGAAAATCAGAAGGCAATTTTATATAACAACCAACATTTATTAAACATCAACGCTACGGAATACAGAAAAAAGTTTCCTCCTCGAGCGAAAGAGCACGAGAAGTTCTGGCATGTTTACTACTTTTTATTCTGATTTACGATCTTCCGCTGATGCCACTCGAATTAAAACTTCGTTGCAAACGATTAGCGGTTTGCTTATCAACAATGTTGCCAGGTAGCCACAAGGGTAAGGTCCATTTCTATGGCAACAGACAAGGGTAGACTGTGCCTGAACCATTCATCGTGATAGACAGACAGTAGAGGGATGAAGTCGTTGATCTCTGTTATCTGCAGTAAAGGTTGGATTTTCGTTTAATAGTGGAAAAGCTCGTGTACACAACCTACGAACCTAATGGAAGACTGCCTACAGGTCGAGGATATTGAAGGAATCAGCGTATTCCTCCTATCCCAAGGGCATTCTATCGAATATCTTTAGGATACCCTTGGGAAAACTGTTTCTTCGAAAGTCTATTCTCTATCTCTTGCCTTCCCTTTTCAACTTATCTCATACAAGAACTGATATCATTATCCTACGTTACTCTGATCATTGGATTGGGGTAATGAATATTACGTGCCAAGCTTGTATCGGAGTCAAAAGAAGCTGTAATTGTACTCCATGTGCAACAACTTAAGGAGTATATATATATATATACACTAGAAATCAGGAAAATCGACCAAAATATCCATATTTTTTATTGCTTCAAAATATTGTCCAAGTTCTTAGCTTTCAAACGATGCCAAGATCTTGTAAATATTCGCAATGTTACTCTAGTTACAAGAGTTTTTCGTTAAGTACTGTCACCATGTTCAAACATGTTTCTAAAACTTTAAACTCAATTTCTGAATAATTGTGTTCTCTGTTCAAACAGTGATAACTCAACAATGAATTGATCTATTATAATTATTTTTGTATCATTCTAATCTATGTAATACGGTGGATGTTTTGATCCTCAATCAGTTATTAGTTAAGAAACACATTTTTAGTTGAATTTTAAATGTTAAAATTCCTGAAAAGAAACTTTCTTTTTTATACTTCATTCGTGAAAAAATTGTTAAAAAACTTATTCCCTCTAGTAATTTAATTTAGGGTCAAAACATGAAGAATAATCTCTATAAATAAGAATGGAATGTTTGTACATTGAATATTTTCGACCCATTTCAAATTTTCTATCCGTTTTGTGCCCTTCTGATTCTAAATCCGTCTCTTGCTCATTAGGGTCTGTCTTTTTGTCAGTCTGTCTGCCCATCTGTCTGTCTGTGATTGTGTACCCGTATTACGTTCAAACGGTAGAATATATTTTCATGAAACTTTGCATACCTGTACGAGTACTTACATTCATTCAGTGACTGAATTTGGTTGCGTAAATCTGTCTGTCCGTCTTCCTGTTCTATGTTCTATTTTGTGTTTGTATGTACAAGTATTACATAAAATATTGTCAACATATCGTCGACTTGATTGAATAGTGAACTAAAAAACCACAATTTTACGGGAGCTATTCAAAGTTTTTTTGCAAATCAATTATTTTTTCTTTTATAGATGTTTATGATAGACCTTTTCATAAGGTCAATGAGTCCCTTCTTTTCACTAAGTGGCAGCCTAGCCGGATAATTTCAATTTCTGCTCACTTTTTTGTTCCTTGTCCTTTCTCCAGACCAAACCAATTTTTCCTCTGTCCAACTATCTTCCCCATAGGACTCCTTTGTGAAAATTACGTTTTCGCCACTTTTTAATTAGATCACTTTTAAGTCTTTCATCTTGAATGTTGGCAAAAATGGTTGAGATGACGCCTTGATGTCGTAAAAATCAGTGATTTAGTTCCATGACTTTAAACTGGTTGCCGGTTTTTTTTTCGCACAAACTATTAAGGTCACATACTGATATGGATGGAAGATAGGGCCACTTTTCAAAGCTCTCTTGACTTGGCCTTCAATGACGGAGTAAACACTACCGTTTTCATTCTGCGTACGTCCCTTTATTAAAAATTTATGTGTGATACTATTTAAAAACTTCAGCTGTTTTAATGCTTCGACGTATGACTGTTTTATTGTTGACCACAGCAGTTATCTGAGTAAAGGATTACATCTAACCCTTCTTCACCTGATTCATATTGTAGTCCTTCTAGGAACTTGGAAATGCAAGTGCCTATTTCGTTAGTTCCCCGTTTCCTTTCTGTTTCATTCCCCACATAACAAGTCACGACGCCATCCTTAAGCTGTAAAACGTTAGATTGTAAACTGCCAGTTTGGAAACAGTAAAAAGAAGTGCCTCCATTGGGCACTGAAGAGCACATTGTAAATCAAAGTCTGGAACAATGGTGTTCAGAGTTATTCTTGTCATCATTTTTTTTCTGACGCGCTGTCCTTCTCCAGCACTTGATTTTCATAGGACTCTCTTAGTTTCTCTTTCCAATCGCCCTGACTGTTTTCATACATCGCACACTGATCACATTGATCTTTTTTTGGATTATAAAATGCAATATTAAATTCATAGTTGAATATCTGGTACTAGATCAAATATTTAACATAGCCCTCTTTTTTGTCTTTTTGCTGTTGAACATAGTCCCTGTAAAGTTCGCTTATTGATTTTCCCTCTTCAATGTATTCCTTACTTGAAGAAGGGGGACAATAATAAGAGACTAGGAATTATGGGTATAGAGTTAATGTGCTGGCGAACACGTTCTTTTAATGGAGCAGTAATCGTGGCGTGATTTCCTGATGACCTCTTGCATCTCTTAGAACAGCGTTTCCTGTCGTGTCGGATTTTTCCAGTACTGTACGCATAGGTCTATGATTAATATCCAGTGTGTTCTTTAGAAATTGTTTGGATATTCGAATTTTTTCTTCCAGTTTCCTTAGGAAGAATACTTGATTGTTCCTACTTGTGCTTCCTTCTTTTTTTATACTGATATTTCGGGATCAAAGTTTCCATGCACCGCTGAAGAAAGTTGCTCTGAACTTCTAAACATCCCAATTTCTAATACGATTCAAACACAGCTTGTCTTACAGATTCACTAAATTTTCTGAACATTTTCAGCTTACATTTAGCACTACAAGGTGGCTTCATAGCTCTTTTCTTTAGACCATCCTGGTACAGTATTTAAAGGTGTCTCAGTAGAAGGTTGTAGTGAAAAAGCTTCGAAGGCATCATATCCTTCATTAATCGCAATCACATCAGTTCTTTCGACTGATTCCAGCACATTTTTTACACTCCATTGCTGTGTTCCACCTTTTGTATAAAACTTGACCCTCTTTCACCAGTGTTAATAGAAACTTTCCTCGCCCAGACATTGAGTAAAACACTGGACTAAAACAGAATAAAGGCAAGGCGTTAGCAAAACTTTTTTAGAAACAATGGCTCAATTCAAAATACTTCATCTTGACATTGGACAATTGACTTAAATTTTTATAGAATATTAGCAGAACTGAAAATTATTCACTGAAATGATCGAAGAAATGGAAAGAATAATGACACAACACTAAATACTACACTATTCCACTAAAAATCGGAAGCAAACTAATACAATCTGTTCATGGAAATGACAGATCTTAAAATGTGTCACTATTCCAGATATATCTTCCAGCCAAAAACAGATTTTATTTGAAATGTAACGGTATGCAAAAAAATTAACATCTCAACTCCTTACAGACTTACAGACCCTCCTCCTCCCTACTCACCGAAACGGTTTAGAGCAATTAATGGGAGGAGGGGGAAGAGGAGATCTCCAGCACCAGCACGAAGAGAGGACCAAAGAGAACCACCCCGATGAACGGGGAAAGCACACCCCCACCCCTCCCTGTGAGCACGTACGGGCCCGAACACCGTCAGGCACCGCCGTTTATTTTTTCAAAATTTTGATTTTACAGTTTAGGAGTAGGCCAACAGGGCCTTAAACATAGTTTTCAAAAGTATAACAGTAAGGTACATTGTAAATATTAACGTTATTGTTTTTACAAAATAAGTATTTAGTAAATTATGTCATCCAAGTGACAAATGATTAATTACATGATAAAGTTCAATATATATTACATGAATGAATAATAAGAGTAATGATAATATACAGATGAAATGGTGTATACAAGAGAGAGACAGTCTATTTTAAGGTTAAAAAACGGAGAAAAGGGCATTAAGTTAAAAATTTTAAAACGGGTTAGAGCTTAATTAAAATCATAGTATTTATTTGTAAAATTTAAATTTTGTATATTATTCCGTACCGTAGTCGGTGTTTGCTGCTAATAAATTTTGTTGACGTTTGAGATTGGAGCATTTCCTGTCGCGGCAGTCATGGTCCTCGTTGTGATTTGTGTGGAAGTTGGTATTGGATATGATGCAATTAATGCATCTTTTATTATCTTTGCAACTTGTGGTGTCGTGATCGGCTCCACAGTTAAGGCATTTTTTAGGATTGCGGCATTTTGTTTGGACATCTCAACTCCTTGAGTGTGTGGTTCCAACTGGCTATTGTGACACTCTTCTCGATAAACAATATGGCTCAATACTCAATAAACAATATATAGTTCGCGCCAAATTACAAAACGACACTTCTGCCATTTATTGGCTATTTTGTGCAACATGCGAAACGTCGTGTAACGTCCAAATAAGATATTAATTTTTTGAAACACTTACGATCAAAACCTGAAAATTCGATTTTTTTTACTTGTGTCACTATTCAATTAAGGCGACGATATTTTAATACAATGTTCTATATTTGATACACCATATTTTAGTTTATTGAATACATTATTTAAAATTTTTGATTTCATATTTATGTGTCTAATATTAAAACATCTGAGTAACTATACTTAAATCAACCATAATTTGGTAATTTTGGAGTAGCTGGAAAGTAAATTGAGCATTGCAATCACTTGAATTGTCTTAGAAGTGCTGCTGAAAAATCAATTTTTACGGAATTTAAATTCTAATACTTAATTTATTTTGAGCCTCATTTTTACTTTAAGAAATTCAAAATTTCTTTGAATATTTGGGACGATAAAGAGAATAAAACATTATAAATAAAATATACCAAACAAAACCTTTTAAAATTGGACTGGTAGCTAATACTGCAACCTTGATATTTTTTTAATCGTTTGCTTTTTTAAATTTGTGTCCGTTATAGTCCAAGAATCTATTTTGTAGTATAAAAGCAGATGCATTTATTACTTTTCGTTCAAAGCTTTTTTAAATCTGTAATTCTGGATTTTCAATTTGATGTTTTTAGTTCAATAACTATTCAAGTTAATCAAATTAAGTAATGGTTTAGTTTTAAAAACATTTTTAATCATTGTATGATAATTTTGGGAAATGCTTTTGTTTTTAAATGACATACAAGGTATTTATATTAATACTCTGAACTATTCTATGCTTTTAACATTGGCACACTCTAGACTTCTTTCTTAATAAAAATTTAAATTCTACAAAAATGTAAAATGTTAAATATCATCATCTATATTATTTCTATAGTATAGATCCCTTTTACGCCTCTTACACGTTACGAATCTTAACAAGTGAGGTATCAAAAGAAAGAGAATTTACCGGAGCACTGACGAATCCGTTCTATTTCTCCAAGGTGTGCAGACGGGGGGCTAAGAACAATTCGAAATCCTCATAGGAATAACATTGAGTGTAAAACGATTGCGGCACACAACTCAGTTTGTTTTACCAGTATTGATGGAAAAGCAACTTTTTCAATAAAATTGTTTTACCAATATTACTCGGAAAACAATTTTTTTCATCATCTATATTATTTCTATAGAAAAGATCCCTTTTACGGCTCTTACACGCGACGAATTATTTATTTGTATTGAACTGGTTTTTCATTTCTTTCCATCATATCAATAATTTATGAATATGTGATTTGATGATATGAGGATATGAAACGACGCATGTTCCACGCGAGGTTAAGATTTGAAAAAAAATTTTAAATATACAACTTAACAATTAAGATAACCTTATTAGGCCTTTTGGCGGAAGAATTACGTGCTTTACACAAATGGTTGGAACAACGCTAACAGTGATCTCACGGAGGAAGCATAAATAGTGATTGAATAAACTTTTTTGATATTTTGGATATAAAAAATTCGCTTACGGCTTTCACCCTTACAACGGATGGGGTGTGGAATTGTTCATGCGAGAATTCTCGCACGGGCACGCTAGTAACATTTATTTACCTTTGTGAAATTGTGCATTTAACAATTGTGTACCTTTATTAGAGTGTGGCAATATTTATTTGTTTTGTCTCAATTTGTTTTTTATAACAATATTTATTTGTTTTGTCTCAGTAAAGTTCATGCAAATTAGCGTGTCGAAACGTTTTGATAAGTTCGGAATCGATCTATGTAGATCGTAGATCTTAACCTTCAAGTGTTTTAGACAAGATCTCGTCCATCAAGATACGACAATTTTGCTAATGACGAGATATCTCGCCTTGAAGATAGTCTTTGTGAGATCAAGATCTGGTCAGTTTTGCTAATGACAAAACAACTCGTCGAGATAACCATCACATGAGGGTTAAAGAATCTCACTTCATTTATTGCTCCTTGCTTCACTAGCCTGGTTGGAAGAGTAGCTGATTAGCAATCGGATTGTTGCGAGTTCGAAACTCGATACAAACAAAGACTGTCATGTACGTGGAGGACTGGTGCACGTTAAATCGTTCGTGGCCTCAAATGTCTTCACTTTGGCGTATTGTGAAAGTTTGGAAAGTGGGGTATCAGCTCAGGTGTTGACCTCGTCATCTGACCGTGGTTCAAAATTACGTGGTGTTGTCCATTCGGGATTGATCCCTGACCATCGCCAATAGCCCGTTGTGTTGCTCCAATGCGACGTTAGTTCAATTACCTACCTACCTTGCTTTGTTTTTCTAGGACGTTGAGTAGTGGTTTAGAATTTGAAAAGTTGGTGTGCCTATCATAAAAAACGATTTTTTGGTATTTTGAAACCACTGGGAGAAGTTAAAAACGCGTAAAAAAGTTAACGTATTCGATTATCTGCAGTGCTGGATTTTCAATACATCTAACTATAGAAACTAAAAGTGACCCTTCATTCAAGTTTCATAGTCATTACATTAAACAATCATAGCAGTTTCATAGTTAATAGTCATTACATAAAACAATCATAGCAGTTTCATAGTTCATTGTCATTACATAATTACTTATTTTTGAGCAATTTAGTTCTTAAAACATATTGTTTAAGATTAATTCAAATAATAAGTAGTAAATATCTGTTCAGTTTTTAAGTCAATTAAGTATTCAATATGAAATCTTTGGTTACAACCAAAGCATTTTTGTGTTTTATATGAAACACTTTTACAATTTCCCCTAACACGATAGGAACGTTTGTACTCGAAACATGCAGCATATTTTAATTCAACTTTATATTACTTTATACATTTTTATATATTTAGGATTGCACACGCAAAATGTTTTAAATGATCGATGTTTGAAGTTGCTTTTATGAAAATAGGGTGAAAGAGATTATGTGCGAGACAGCTCTGGCATGCGAATATTTCTTGAAGTACGTTTGACGTTTGAAATAAGAAAAATATTTTTAAGGTTTGTAAAAATATATTTCTTAAAGACATCCGAACTTGCACAAAAAAGTCGTTCGAAATCTGTTGCATAACATGTTTGCCAATGGCAAATCTGCTTTTAAAATGCATGAAATATTTTCCTTGCTACTTATAAAACAGCTTCGTAGTTCGAGGATTTAAATGATAGAATATTTTGGTTATACATTGAAATAAAATGAATCAGAATACCTACTCTAAGTGATGGAATTTTCCGCATTGCGTGTATAAAGTAATCACATATTGTATATTTCAAATAATAGGTAGTAAATAAATGTTCAAATATTTGATTCGTTCAGATTCTTGAAATGTTCATATTCCCGAAGTGATGAAAAAGAATAGAACCCACTCTTTAAAACTAGTTTGATTGGGAAATATTTATTTAATACGAGCTATGGAATATTAACTTTTTATTTTTCGAAAATATTACTTTCAAACCACACTTTAGGAAGTAGTGTTTTAAAAACTAGGTTACTGTGAGCATTAATTATACAAACGAAAGGTTTTACAGATGTATTATTACTACTGCTATAGATAAAACGTTACTTACAATTGTTTACTGATTCCTAGCATGTGAATTGCAGTTTAGATTTTTCAGCAAGGTAAAAGAAAATGTAATGTAATTTATTTTTGGTAATGGATTTTAGTTCTTCCATGCAATGGAAAAAATTAAGTGAACAATGTTTTCAATGGAAAAATATTTCGCTGTTAAAGTAGCTTTTTCTAAACTTTTGATATATATAAAAGTATTGAAACTTCTATTATAGATAAAACGAAACTTACAGTTGTTTTCTGATTCATTTTATCATGCTGAATTTCAATTTAGATTTTTTTGCATGGTTAAAGATAATATATATATGTAATGTCATTTGTTTTTGGAAATGGATTTTAGCTTTCTACAACGGAAAAACCTCAGTGAACAATTCTCTACAATGGAAAAATATTTCGCAGTTAAAGGCTTTTTGTTTACAAAATCCAAAGTTTGAGACAAGACGTTCCAATTTCTCGGCCTTATAAATAACAAATATTTTTACTTCACTACTGACGCATAATAAAGGTTACCCAGTTTCATGATGATTAAGTCAATTTATTTCAAACTAGCAGACCCTCGCATTAATATCTGTGCTAAACTTTCGTTATTGATTATATCTCTTGAGAGCAAATTGTCGTTACTCACTTTCCATACCTTATTTCAATCCATCTATACAGCCGTGGTCCGGTTGGAAGAGTAATGGATTAGCAACCGGAGGGTTGCGAGTTCGAATCCATCCAAACGCCGTCGTGTACAAAGGGGTTGGTGAACGTTAAAGCTGTGGTCGCCTCAAATGTCCTCACGTTGGTGTGGAAGTTTGGAGAGTGGGGTTCTAGCTCAGGAGTTTCCTCGTCATCTGACCGTGGTTCAAAATTACGTAGTGTTGTCCTCGGATCTTTCCTTTTTGGGACTGATCCCGGACTGTCACCAATAGCCTGTTGTGATGCTCCAGTGTGACGTTAATTAAAATACCTAATAAAGTGCTGGCTAAAAGCACACCTAAGTCTTGTTACTATAATCAGTCTGAACGCTTACTTCGATTTCATCCCATTCTCTTGTTCAAAAGTGATTCAGCATTTTTTGACACTAAACCCTTTTCGTTCATGTTTTCTTTTGTACTATCTTCCAGATTTTTCATTGCTTTCTGTAATTGTACTGCTGAAGATTTTATTTAGAGTGGCCAAGCTCTTCAGTTTAGTTTTAAGAATATTATAAAGCTACATAGCTCAAATCAGGCATATTTAAACAAAGCCACACAATTGATGAATAATTCTCCGTAACGGTCGATTTTATATTGCCCACATCCATTGTTGCCATTCGACAATAAACAAATAACGTATATTTATGTGCCTAGTACATTAATGAATTTATAGATCATTCAAATAGGTGATCATTGCTAAAGTGAAAGAATTATCACATTGTTTGAGAAAAGTAATTCTGTTATTTTTTTATTGTTATCATTAAAAATCTTGAAATTCGAACATGAAAATATTAACTAATTCCATGCCAAAATCCGTATCACATTTAACGCTTGAGTTTTATTCCGAAATAGTTGTCACATTTGTAAAAAAAGAGGGAAACGAAAAAGATTTAATCTTAAATTAAAAGTTTTTATTTTCTAATATGGTTGAATATTACATATCAAGACAGATTCCAGTGTAGTTTCAGGACTACAATTGATATAACTTGTCAGACTAATTTCATGTCTCCGTTTTTCTTTTCGTAATGTGTACAATTTTGTAGGCATTAGTTCTAGATGACATTCTAGAGGAAACATATTAGTAGAATGAGAATGGTAACTTTTTATATGCCCAGGATCATGTGACCAAAACTAGTAGTAACGTGACCGTTAGACTACTTTTGTCTTCGAATATTCATCATCTGATTGGTCCACGAGACGGGAAAAGACGCACATTCATTCGTCATCTGATTGTCCGAGCGACAGAGTAGTAGACTGACCATTTCACCATTTTCGTCGCCACTCTATAGAGGCTCTTTCACGCATTTACCCTGTCATAAGATGTTATATCGCCAAACGAGGCAATAAGATGCCAAATCGGCAAACCGAGGTAATTTTTCACAGAGTAGTCACGTGACTGTTAGTCCACATGTTGATCACAGTCTACTTATATATCATGTCTATGGATGACATAATTACACTTTCCGTGCTATGTTTTCAATGCTAAGAAAATATTTTCCTACTTTTCCAGAAATACACTTTTTAAAGAGTTCTTTTTTGGATATTATACCAGTCTTCTTTTAAAATGAAAAAGACGATCGAGTGGCATTCTTAAGTTGATTTATATCCTTCTTAAATGTCTTCAAAACCTTGTTTACTCTCCTGGTGTTTGTCTCGACGCGGTATCTCGTCATTAGCAAAACCGACCAGATTTTGATGAACAAAGATACACCCATACCTCGCTTTACGGCCTAGATACGTTCCGAAAAAGTTGGCCGTAAAGCGAAAAGCCGTATAACGAATAAATTATTTTGATACAAACCCATACAAATTCAATTGGATCTGTTCCAATTTTTCATAAAATAACATAGTTTTTACTTCATAAAGCATTTTATTCTTTTTATTTCCTATAAAAATGCTTACATAAAATAAAAGTACAAAACAATGTAATAATAAACAGAAATTCAAAAATAAACATAAAAATTAAAAAACAAAAGAAATCATATGCACATATGTATACATATAATAAAAAACATAAAATAAAATGTTTAAAAACTGTTTTAATCTGACGCGTGAGAGATCTTCGGCTTCTCTTTTTATTTTTATCAGTATCAATCTCCAAATTCAATGAACGTCTCGGTGGCATTTTTTCTTAAAAAGGGACGATTATATTTAAAAGAATTAATAAATTAATTAAATATGTAACGAAAATACAGTCTTTCTAATTCATACGTACCAAATATGTTTACAATTCACCAATTAATACAAACAGAAACAAAACCCAACCAGAAAACAAATAAGAATAAATACGTCTAACTACACTAAAGTGACAACGCAAAAATGAAACAGTAAAATGATGACAATGTTGTGCCAAACGTTCCTCATATTTTCGTGAGGCAACAAGTAGCAGTGCCGCCTAAAGGGAGAAGCTGAAACTAAACAGAAGGTCGCTAACAGTACAGCATTTTTTTGGCCGTATAACGAAACATTGTGGGCCGTAAAATCGAAAAAGTGCCATAATTAAAAAAGGCCGTTATAGTGAAATGCCGTATAAAGAGCGGCCGTATAGCGAGGTATAGGTGTATCTTGTTATTAGTAGAAAAAATTAGCAGATACTGACTTCGTCATCGTCAAAAAATTGGCAATATCTTGATGATGAGATACCGCGATGTTGTCAAAATTGGCGAGATAGAAATTGGACGAGATATCTCGTCGAAACCACTTGGAGAATTAAATGATACGGTTTGCTTCAAAAAGTAAAGAGCTATTAATATTCGAAACAAATGTGCAAATGTGACACTTACTATCGGACAGAGGGTGGTAATGGTGGTGGTAGTTATCGTCGCACTGGAGTTATACAACGGGCTATTCGCGATGGTCCAGGATCGATCTCCAAAGGTACGATCGTGGACAATACCACATAAGTTTGAACCACGGTCAGATGACGAGGCCACACCTGAGCCGGCAACCCACAGTTCAAACTTCCAGACCACGCAAACGTGAGGATATTTGAGGCCCCGATAGATTTAACGTTCACCAGCCCCTTTGCACACGACGGTCTTTGGTTGGATTCGAACTCGCAACCCTCCGGTTGCCAATCCGTTACTCTTCCAACCGGGCTACGCATGGGACAGAGGGAATAACATTTTTATTTTATCAGAATTAGATATCCTTCAATCCAAAGTTCCCCAAAGTGGAACAATGCTTTCTCAAGTGTAAATAGAGGGGAGTTTAAAATAAGATGTCAAAACAAATTTATCACCTAAAGTATTTTAATCCACTTGTCCATACAGACACACTCCTTACAGTAATGCATTGTCATGGATTCTTTTAACTCGTGATTACTTTTAGTTTTCTGATTTGAATAATAAAAATTACTATTAATATGGAACAATATAGTGCTATAATGCGCAATTTTTTAGTTATTCCATTGTAATAGAAAAGCTTTTTAAATTCAGTATCAAGTAGTAAATAAGTTGATTATCCATCTATTTTCTGAAAAAGAGTGTAAGATAGGTAGGTTCTGATTAGAGATTGGAGTATTCGAAAATAAAACTACTTGTGTACTTGATGCTTAAAAGTATTCGTTGTACTCGATTCTTTCTTGTATTCAAGTACAGTAGTATTCATTCAAAGTATACATATAAACTATACGAATAATCAAAGTATTCGTTCCAAGTATTTGAATACCAAAGTACTCATACAAAGTAATACCAATTCATCTAAACTATACGAATATAAAAGTAGTTATTCCAAGTATTTGAATACCAAAGTACTCATACCAAGTACACGAATATCAAAATATTCATCCTAAATATTCGAATTCCAAAGTATTCATCCTAAGTATTCGAATACCAAAGTATTCATCCAATGTATTCTCCTAAGTATTCATCTAAGCTATACGAATATCAAAGCTTTCATTCGAAGTATTTGAATTCCAAAGTACACATACCAAGTATTTGAATTCCAAAGTACACATACCAAGTAATATCAAAGTATTCATCCGAAGTATTCGAATTCCAAAGTATTCATCCAAGTACTCATACCAAGTATTCGAATATCAAAGTATCCATTCTAAGTATTTGAATACCAAAGTATTCATCCTAAGTAATTGAATACCAAAGTATTCAAAGTATTCAAATATCAATTATATAATTGGTATTTGAATACTTTGGATGAATTGTTTTATTTCTTATATCGCAGTTGACTGATTCTTATTATCGATTAATCGTTATTTGTATATGTATTCGAATAAATCGATTCTTAAAAGTACTCTATCCCTAGTTTCTCGCCGCAGTCAGGTTGACAATCGGTTTCTCCCGAGGCAGCTCGAAAAAACTCCAAGAACTTGCTTAAACTTGCTGTTCAAATTGAAAATGTAGTAGTCACATATGTAAGTACAATACAAAATGCTTGATGGTTTGACGGCGGTGTCGCACGTAGGAAATTCTTTATATAAGTGGGAGGAATCGAAAGTTTCTCTCATCCTTCGTGAAAAATTCCTGGAATGAAAGCTAGAAATCCTGGAAAAAAGGTTGTTTTGCCCAGATGAAAGCCTACTCAATATTTTCGTGTCGGTCGGTCGGCGAATGGTGTGGAGGAAAGCCAAGCACAGAAATGCATTCAAGCTTCTTTCCTATAGGAAGACTTTTCCTGTCCAGGTAATTGTTGGCGGCGGAAGTGCTTCTTCAGAGGAACGTGTTTCCTGTGAGTATTCCGAACGTGACTTCAGTTGCTTTGTTTTTCGAATACGATATCAGCATTCGCCAATAAAAATTCATTTCGAATTTGTTTCTGATTGCTCAATGCTAATTAGATCAAAAGCCAAAGCCGCCAAAACGGTGATAAACCACATTTTAAGGTACCCCGATATTTATCATGCAATAGCATTTCAACAACTGTAGTAAAATATGCTCAGTTCATTTTATGTCGTGAAATCGGCGTTCATACTACGGACTCTTGTGTCAAGATGGAATGGAAAAAACAGACTTCAGGGTAAACATACAGTTCGTTTACTCCGAAGACTCTTCTCATAGCATTCAATTCGTCCTAGTATAATTTTAAGTTGTATACCCTTTAGGTAAAATATGACTTTATTTTCTAAATATCCTTTTAAAATCAGCTCTTTTAATACTTTTTGAACACTTAAAGACACTATAAATTATAGAGCTAATTTATATCTAATTTTAGTACATCTCATTTATTTATATCTAATTATATATGTATCTCATTTATATCTTTTTAATCAAAACATTATACCGTTCCTTATATTCCTTTCTTATAATTTTTGATGCAGACTGTGATGATTCTGAGGCTTCTCGATCTAGAGAGAGTTTTTGGAGAGATAATCACAGGTTGTTTCTCGACGTTCCCTTCTTTTTACACTCTTTCTCTTTATTCTTCCTAGCTAGCTGAAAAATAGCTTTTGTTTCCGTCGGGGTCAGGTTTAAACCAGCAAGTCCACAAAAACCCTACTCTTAGATGAAGGACCGTAACTGAAAGACAAATGATTTCTAGAGAACAGATTGATCTCAGGGCCGGACACCCGAAACGGCCCTCCAAATACATTTAAATGACCAGTAGTTCATGCTTACCCAGTCAGCAGACCAGATACGGTTCACTGGAAAGATTTAACCTACCAGCAGACCACTGTAGCATGGTTGGGAGAGTAGAGGACTAACACCCGATGTGTTGCGAGTTCGGAACTCGATCCAACCAAAGACCGTCGTGTACGTGGGGGCTGGTACGTGTTAAATCTGTCGTGGCTTCAAATGTCTTCACGTTGGCGTGGTGTGGAAGTTTGGAGAGTGGGGTGCCGGCTCAGGCGTCGATGACGTCATCTGGCCGTGGTTCGATATTACGATGTCTTGTCTTCGGATCTTTCCCTTCGGGATTGATCCCGGACCGTCACGGGGACCGCTGTAGGCCGGTTGGAAAAGTAACGGATTCGCAACCGGAGGGTTGCGAGTTCGAATCCAACCAAATCGTATTGGATTTAGTTCGATATAATTGGATTTAGTTCGTATAACATGGTATGTGTGGTAGGTATTTTGAATTAACATCGCACTGAAGCAACACAACGGGCTATTGAGGGCAGTCCGGGATCAAAACCGAAGGGAAAGATCCGAGTACGACATCACGTAATTTTGAATCTCGGTCAGATGACGAGGTCACACCTGAGCTTGACCCCTCTCTCGAAACTTTCACACCATGCCAACGTGAGGACATTTGAAGCCACGACAGATTTAAAGTGCACCAGCCCCCTTTGTACACGACGGTCTTTGGTTGGATTCGAACTCGCAACCCATAGTCCGTTACTCTTCCAACCGGACTACCGCGCCCCCTCGTATAAAATGGTTTTTATCTTGTTCACTTTGCTGTCATAATCTCTACTACTCAGAACACATATTTGATAGCTAACAAAACGCTTGTCAGGAGATTAAATTGGTTCTTAGCTGCAAGAAAGTTGATGATAGGTTACGTTCTCTCCTTTTGTTGGAACTTTGGTTTCCCTCGCAGCTGTTGTTCCAGCGTTGAGTTATTTAGACCATTAAAGTGGGTGCTCCGGCGTATTTGATACAAAATGATTTAATGTAAACTGATGTTGCAACTCATAGGAAAATCTGTGCTTATAAAATCGTGTCCCTTATTAAAAACATTTATTTCCTGAAACAATGAACATTAAATATTGTTTTAATGTTATTTTATTAGATGTATTTTGACGATAGTACGTTTTTTAGAACAATCTCTAAAATTTTATTAAATTGGCAGAAGCTCGTTCTATTACCCTTGAATGGACATTTATTTAAAACTCTAAGTCAACAGTAAATAATAATTCCACATTAAGAGGAAAGCAGCCTTTATATAATGTTGTTCATAAGAAATTATGACCAGTGGTAAATAAATTGACTAGCAAATTACAAATGGTTTTTAATAAATCTTTTGTATTATAATATCGCATTCAGATTTTCGTAACTTTTAGGTTCGATTCCTTATCTTATTTTGTTCATAATTCCTTTTAAATGAAAAGTCAAAAACATATGTGATAAGTTTGTTTCGAATTTTAATTAAATCGCCTGAATAAAAGTGTTCTTAAGGGAACACTTATTGTTTTGGTTTCTCTAGGTATGTACGTTCATATATTGTTGTGTGGAGCAGCTCACAGGTTGCTCAAGGTTGTATAAAGAATTACAAAAAAAGAACATAAAACAAAACGCTGCTATTTAGCGATCCACGGAATTGCTACTTACAAGAATTGTTTTTATTCAAACTATTTACATTTTGAAACACAATACGTGTTGCCATTGGTACAACTCTAAATTAAGAAAACATCCGGGGAGTTAATTTGAAATACGAACGATATTTAACATATATCTTAACGTTTTTCGTGACCCCTTCTAGAACAACTATTTCTCAAACAACTAATTAGATGATAATTAGGGGAAAAGAAAGCACGAAACGAAATATTAATTCATTTTTAGCGAGTGTGTGAATCATTTCTATAAACTTTCAGTTGCTAATCTGCTTATAAATAATCAAGTCCCTGCATTCACAAATTGTTTCCACTCTGTAAAGAATAAACATTGAAACGTTGCTCTATACTAAAGGTAACAATTTTAGGCCCCCTTCATTTACTATATTTCTCTGTTTCTACCTAACATAGATCATTGTTATTTACTTGTTATCTAACATATGACAAGCGGTAATGTAAACTAGTGATACATCTTTTATAATCAACTAGCATAATTACCAGACCTCACTCGTCTTGAATTGGTTAACTATAGATTGAAAGTGATCAGAATAATCACTTTCCTCTTTCGTAGAAAAATGCCCAATCACTTAACCCTCTCGCTGCGTAATTTTTTTATCAAAATAGGTTCAAAAATTGCGTATTTTTTTATTATATATTTCAAATCTACATATATTTTAGAGTTAAAATATACAAAAATTTTTTGTAAAAGAGTTTTTTATCAATATAGAATTAGATCATAAAAAAAGGTTGTCGGAATATTGAAATTGAAGAATAATCATATAAAAGCAAAATTTTGAAAATTAATCTTGGTTAAATTATGATTTATTTTATGAAATACAAACGTAAAACGTATATACTAATGAAAATATGCAAAATACTTACAAAACATTTATTAGAAATGAAGAATTATTAGAAATCACTATCCGCAGAGGAATCCGAGAAATTCTCATCAGTTTCGCTATAACTATCTTCAATATACTTGATATCAGAGTCAGAACTGCTATCAGTGTCGGAAATATTGTCAGGAATGTAGGTTCTATCACTCGCGAAACGCTTCCTGCCAGACATCTTTGAGCTTTGAAAAGAGCGCGCAAAATGCTGCAAAAAATGCTTGTATATTTCGCAGAAATGGGGACATCTAAAGCCATCTGTTAACCCAGATTTGAATAAACAATTAAACATCACAGAAAAGCCAAAATGAAACCATGAATGGGGAAAGAGCGGGTTGTACAGTTAAATAGACGGCAAAAATGCATCCCCGCGGAAATCGCGGGATGCGCAAATTTTGCTACTTCTACGTTGCCCGCGGAAATCGCGTGATGCGCAGCGAGAGGGTTAAGTGTGAGCAAAATAATTTTGTAACACCTTTTCGACATTTTTATAATTTCTACCTACTTTGGACACAAATCCTATGCATGTATATCCATCCATGTAATGCATTTCATACATCGCATCCTTGCTAAAGCTACAAACTGACGAAATTGACAAACATTAAGGTAACTACTACAAAGACGATTTTAAGGAAAGATTAGGAATTCCCTTTCTTAAGTTCTTTTCCTGTAAAATTGTTCAACTCAATTCATGAAAATGACGAATCTAAGGCGAATACTCGCACTCATAATTTATCTGCCAATATATTTTTTATTTGAGGCACTCTTTTCGAATTTCGCTATCATTAAGGGAAAGATGGCAAATTAATTTGATAAGATATTTATCACTAAGTTTATTTTAAAACCGAATATGTTTTTTCTTGAAAATTCTGTTTTGTGGTACGTGCAATAATAAAAGAAGTTGTTTTAAAACTGAATGTCTTCAGCACAGACGATGCAAAATAACCTATAGACATTTTTTAATGGTAAATCGACTTGACAGCTTTTCTTCTAAAGAAAATCATTGTTTTCAACAAACTTTCCTTACTTAAATAGTTTAAATATAGCTTCGATTCGTAAAATAAGCCACTTTGACCTTCTGTCGCTATGACAACGAACTTGTAATATTTCTAAAGTCCTAGGTAGGATTTTTTTTTTAACATTAACGTTTTCAACAATGGCAAAATTCTATTTAAAATTTGCTTTATTGTTAAGGTGTCCGACTACCTTCGGAAAGGATTTTTTGAAATAATTTGAAATTTGACTTTTTTTGTGCATTATATTATAGAATATGGTTAAAAACTTAGAGAATAACATATAAAAAAAATAATTAATAATTTTTTTAAAATTTAAACCCCAAAAAGGGGTGAAAAATAGACAAAAACTAGCACCACCGCAAAACATGATAACTTAAATTTAAATTAAGATATTCTTATTTTGTAAATTTTATTTTGAAGATTGAAACCTCCTTTAGGGAATGTACCTCTCACATCATTGTAAACCAGTTCTTTTAAAAACTGGAGAGGTTCAAGTACAACCAAGAAGAAAATCTTCCATAAATTATAGCAACGCATAACTTTTATAATTAAAAATAAAAAAACTAATTAATGCACAATTACAGAAGTGGTACATTCCCTTTATAAACTCTTTGAAAGTATTCCTACCAAATTTCATAACATTTGAAGCATAACTTTTTGAGTTTTCATGTTTTGCGTAAAAGCAAAATTCTAAAATGTCAATTTCAAGAAAAAGCTAAAAACAAAATTCAATAATGAATCTTACCTTTAAATGGAAAATGTAGCTCTAAAATGATCCTGATTTATAAAGATCACCTTCTATAGAAGTTAAATCAACTACTTTTTTTTTCCTAATTGCCCTCAAAACCTTCCTGCGCTTCTTTGAAACGGGTGTTGTATGGCGCTTGGAATCACTGATTCTAATGCGATCCAAACTTTGGTAACCTTTTAATGTGAAGTAACCAAGATTTTCAATGTTCATCTTGCTTAAAACACTGGTGCAACCCTCAAATCCATCATTATAT
This sequence comes from Meta bourneti, assembly GCA_933210815.1. NCBI lineage: Eukaryota > Metazoa > Arthropoda > Arachnida > Araneae > Tetragnathidae > Meta > Meta bourneti. The sequence goes on from OW119929.1 coordinate 90,848,899, forward strand.
TGTATTACTGCATCATAAGCCCCTAATTTTACAGTTTTTAGGCTGACGAAAACCTCCTTCGGAACTCTCTGCCAAATAACACCATTGAAACTTTCATTGGCATTTTGAGTTTTGCCATGCAGACACTTATTCAAAAGTTCTCTGGTGCAAAGCTCTAAATACACTGGTTTGACTACATTTAAAATATTGTTGGGCAAACCAGAATGCTTGAGCTTTTCTGGTTCTTTCCCTTCGCTTACAGCTCGCTGGTAATAGCACCAACTGTCTACACCAATAGGGCACTGGCCATGCATCGGTTTCTTTGGTGATGAAGCACAATGAAACAAAGCTGCAATTACATTTTGCTGCATCATTTGTAAGTTGCCCACGTTAGAGCGAATCGCAATGCCATAATAATTTTGTAGTCTGTCGATAAAGACATCTGATAACTTGCCTTTACCAGACAGACCTTTGGTTTTGCTTTTCAATTTTCGCAGACGTGTACCCACCCGTTTTTGAATGTGCCCAATGCATTCCAGTTTTGAAACACTTTTTTCGCCATATGTGTTTTGGACGCACAAATAGCCTTTAGAATCCCCATCACCGTAGTATTTCGTGTACTTCAGCTTCCGAGTGCTCACTGACCTCTTGAAAATTCTGTCGACACCAACAGTTTCCATCTTTGCTGATGACCCTTTAAAATTGCACTGGCATATATGGTCAGCTTCCTGTGATTCAAATGACGGGTTTCTCTTCAGTTTCTGTAATCTTTTGCAAATTCTGCAGTATGAGGACATGACTTCTAAATCGAGAACCTTTCCCGTGTCAATTGAAATGGCAGCAACACAACCATTCAAAGAAGTGTACCCTCTACGCTGCCACGTTCCATCTACAGACACGCCGCATTCACTGTCTTCTCCCTTTGAACCAACTTCATCAGCTGCTTTTAACATTGAAGATTCAGCAACCTCGGACACAACTTTCAAGAGTTTCTCTTCATGGATGTTATACGCAGCTTTAGAAATTGGTGGCAAATTCAGCGTGGTGCACAGTTTATACGCTGAAGAAAATCCCTTTCCAATCTGCCTCATCCCATAAACTATTCTAGAGTTCACTTCAGGTACATTTTTGTTCTTTTTGGAGGAGGCAAAGCCTTTTACAAAATCACAATTGTGACATTTCAAAGAGAAGTGTGAGCACAATCCATACCTGGAGTCTTCAACTAAATGCAAACCAGAAGCAAAGCATTTGGGACATGGAAGCACCAAAAATATATTTATTAAAGTTTCCAGGTCGAAAATCCGATTACCACACAGTTCCTCATTCAAAACTTCGAATTTGGAAGAGCTAGATGCTTGCAGTTTTGAAGCACTGGCTGTGCACACTGGATCTTCAAGACTGTTAGTCTTCAGTGTTTTAGAGTGTTGATTACCTTTGAAGTGGTGTTTCTTCTTCCTGGCAATACTCTTTCCCATTTTGTAAAGAAAAATCACTTTATGCAAGAAGAATTATCAAGTTGTAGAACTTTTTGAACGCACGATCGAAAATCACGAGTTCAAATTGTGTACAAACTGAAACTCAAGTTTGATGCCAGATTGTGAAGTTAAACATGATTGCCAGATGTATTTTTGTGTAAAAAGTAGTTTTTTAATTAATTTTTTTTAATTAATAAAAAAAAATCCACACTTCAGAGCAAATTTTAACGCTTTAATTTGTTAAAATAAGAATGTAAACAAACTTTTACGTTCACTTCCTGTTTGCAGAAAGGCACTTCCGGTTTTAAAAAGTGTCGACTATGTAGTATTAAAAGACCTGTATCTTACGTTCTATGCATGGTAGGAACAAAATTTAAACAGATTTGGAAAGATAAGAAATCGGGCTTTCATATTATATCAAATTTGGAAAATCGCAATTTCCGCCGAAAATCGCGTTTTAAAGGTAGTCGGATACCTTAAGTTACATGCCGCTTTAAATAGAATGCTTTGTGGTGGTGCTGCGTGTGATGAAAAGGAAATGCAATTTATTAAAATAATAAATGTTTAAAACAGAAACAACAGAAAGCAGCGAAATAAAACAAAATAAATGTTGGCGGGAAAAAAATTAAATATATTATTGATTTATTTATTTCGCATGTACATTCTAAAGATATTAATTAGTGATTGTTTTTATCTTTTGATTTGTCACATTTGCCACAACTTACAACTAAAAATTGGACAAAATTAAAAAATGCGAAATTACTTCTGAGCTTAAAAAAAAAAAAAAAAAAAAAACGTCACTGGCAAGCGAATGCGAGTTTCCGCCTCGTTGCAAAATATCTCTGTCCCAAATATTCGGAAATAGTTTATACTTTGGAAAGAAAATAAATAAGGCTCAAAACAAAAAAGTATTAGAATTTAAATTCCGTAAAATAGTTTTTGAAAAAATTTAATTTTTCGCATCAGTAATGGTAAAACAATCCAAGTAATTGCATGCTCAATATACCTTCCAGCTACTCCAAATCTTGGCGTGGTGTGGAAGTTTGGAGAGTGGGGTGCCAGCTCAGGTGTTGCCTCGTCATCTGACCATGGTTCAAAATTACGTGGTGTTGTCCTCGGATCTTTCCCTTTGGGATTGATCCCGGACCGTCACCAATAGCCCATTGTGTTGCTCCAGTGTGACGTTAATTGAAATACCCCCCCACCCCCCACCCTACTCCAAATCTATCAAATTACGGTTGATTTAAGTATAGTTACTCAGCGCCTTAGCATAAAACGTGCCTAAATATATAAGCAAAGGAATTTAAAATAAATAAAATGATATATAAAATAAAGGACATTATATTAAAATATATGGAATAAAATTTGTGTGTACTTGAACAAACACAGACAGAAAATCACGCATAGAACGGGAACACGGACAGACAGACTAACGCAACCAAGTTCAGTCACTAAATGAAAGCAAGTACTCATAGTATACAAAGTTTCATGTAAACATACCCAACCATTTGGACGTATTACGGGCATAAAAATAGACACCAAACGCTCAAGAACCTGATTTTGTATCAGAAGGACCCAAAACGGATAGAAAACTTGAAATGGGTCGAAAATATTCAATGTCACAATTACAAACCCCCCATTTTCATTTATATAGATAAAAACTTCCCTTTTTATCGTGTTTGTTCTATATTTTCGCATTGAGAAATAAGAAACGTGAAGAAAAAATAGATCGAACCGTTTATCGCAGCTCCAATTTAATTAAAGGAGTTAATTAACAATTTTTTTTGAAAACGCCCCCTTCAATAATTTCAACTCTTTTATTAGGAAAAAACTCAGAAAGATCACACAAAGAAAGACATTCTTGACAAAGAACCCAATTAGTATTCATTTTTATGAATAAAAAATCATCCTTTTGTGCATTTTTTTTTTATAAAATCCCGTTTAATCGTATTTGGAACAACGGGAAGTAAAATCCTGGTGAAAAAACAGGAAAGAATTTTCCCTTTATATAAACAAATTTCATCTGTCGCTTGGAATTTACCTTTCACTCGATTTTTATCAATAAAGATAATCGTCATCGATTGGAACTCCTTTTTCAAGCGTTTTAAAAATTTTGTTTGTTACTTCCTTTCAAGTTTTTATTAATTCATTAAATCTAGTAGTCGTTTACAAAACCCCGTCATCTGTGAAAGAAGTAATTTTTACCGTAATGGCATTAGAGGGTTTTATTTTTCTAATACACTCCACGAGGGCCGCGGTGGCCCGGTTGGAAGAGTAACGGACTTGCAACCGAAGGGTTGCGAGTTCGAATCCAGCCAAACACCGTCGTGTACAAAGGGGGCTGGTGCACGTTAAATCTGTCGTGGCCTCAAATGTCCTCACGTTGGCGTGGTGTGGAAGTTTGGAGAGTGGGGTGCCAGCTCAGGTGTTGCCTCGTCATCTGACCGTGGTTCAAAATTACGTGGTGCTGTCCTCGGATCTTTCCCTCTGGGATTGATCCCGGACCGTCACCAATAGCCCGTTGTGTTGCTCCAGTGTGACGTTAATTGAAAATACCAAATACTAATACACTCCACGAATAATGAGGTGTTATTGTGAAGAACTGAATGAAAGCTTTTCAATTTATCGGCGAAAATAAATAAAGGAAACCCTACGAAAAACGTCATGCTCGGCAAACTCTTAGAAATACCTTTTTTTTTTAAATTGAGGAGCATTCAAATGCAAATGTAGGGCAAAGGCAGATAATTGCCAATCAAGGGATACATTTTTAGCTTCCTTGTTTTCAAACAATCAGCTGCGGAATTTAAAAAAGTAACTCTACCTTTAAGTTTATACGAAGTCTATTTTACAAAATTTAGTTTTTAGTTATAGTTAAAAAAAGGGCAATTGTTCACCTTTCGTGAAATCAATTTATTCGTACTCAAGATGATTATGGTAGGTAGGTAATAAATTAACGTCGCACTGGAGCAGCACAACGGGACATTGGCGACGGTCCGGGATCAGTCCCCAAGGGAAAGATCCGAGGACAACACCACGAAATTTTGAATCACGGTCAGATGACGAGGTCACACCTGAGCTGGCACCCCACTCTCCAAACTTCAACACCACGCCAACGTGAGGATATTTGAGACCCCGTGCACCAGGCAGATTTAACGTGCACCAGGCCCCTTTGTACACGACGGTCTTTGGTTGGATTCTAATTCTGAACCCTCCAGTTACTAATCCGTTACTCTTCCAACCGGGCTACCGCCGCCAGTGGATCATGGATTTCCTGATAATGACTTAGATCTATTAGCCAATCCCAGCAAGATACTTTTATTTCAATGTTTTCTATTGGCCAAAAAACTGACCGGATTTCAGTTGTGAATTTTAAAATTCGGGTATGAGGGACTTTTGCAGTTAAGCCAAATGTAGGTGGTGTTTATCAATCATAGACGTGAAACATAAGCAGACTGAGCATTGCTACTGGGATGAGCTCCAAAAAGTGTGACCAACATGCCGACTAGTAGTCACGTGATTGATGTGTGAAAAATTGATTAGGCTGGACGATTTGGCATCTTATTCCCTCGTTTGGCAAAACAGCATCTCATGACAGGGAACAGGTGTTTGAATGCGCATTCCTTGATTGGCGACAAAAATGATGAAATTGCCAGTCTACTACTATGTCTGGTGGACTAATGAGATGATGAATCCACGTTCTTCCCATGAACCCATCAAATGATGAATGCTCGTTTCCACCCGTCAGACGAAAGTAGTCTAAGTATCACGTTACTTACCAGTCCCATAAAAAGGTTCACTCATATTTCATTCATTGAGAACGGACAAACATACACGCCTTACCTCGAATTCGTATAAGAATTGCTTGTCAGTCTGCTTGTATGCTGATCCACTATTCATTGGTATTGGCTGCTGGAGTACATGGACGGGGGAGGGCGAATGGTAGCCAATCACTCTGCAATTCGGATCGTTTGCATTTCTCACCCAGCATCATAGAGGAAAAATACACTAAAAGTAGAGTGAACAAAGGTAGCCTTTTTATGTACCCAGAATCATGTGACCATAACTAGTTGTAACGTGACTCTTAGACTAATTTCGTCTGCCGGGTGGAAACGAACATTCGTCCTCTGATTGGTTCGCGGGAATGGAGAAGACGCCCATCTATTTTATCATCATCTGTTGTAGAAGTAGATTTTGGAGGTTTTTGGTGCCATTCTGTAGAAATGCTAATTTACACCTACCCCGTCAAAGATGCCAAATCGGCCCACCCAATCAATTTTTCACAGAGCAGTGACGTGACTACTAGTGGATACGTTGGCTACACTTTTTAAAGCTCCTATCAATAACAATACTCAGTCTACTTATGTTTGACGTCTATGCCTTGCATATCCTATAGGTTTAAAATGATTACCATCATTTCTTCGCGGTGTTTCAAATTTACAAAAACAGTAGCGTAGATGATAAAGGCTTGTGTGGTTTCGAATAGCGTGCAGATTTATCACAGACTCTTTAATCTCACTTTTACATGGAAGAATTCCATGGTTAAATCTTTTTAGCCGAGTGGTTAGGTTCGAAACCTGGCATGGACTTGGATGTTCGTTACATAATCCACTTCGAGCGACCCGAGATTTCTGAGTTGCGTAGTATTACTTTCCCTTCACAACACACACGGGGCCGCGGTAGCCCGGTTGGTAGAGTAACGGATTAGCAACCAGAGGGTTGCGAGTTCGAATCCCAAAAAAAAAGACCGTCGTGTATAGAGGGGGCTGGTGCACGTTATATCTGCCGTGGCCTCAAATATCCTCACGTTGGCGAGGTGTGGAAGTTTGGAGAGCGAGGTGCCAGCTCAGGTGTTGCCTCGTCATCTGACCTTGGTTCAAAATTACGTGGTGTTCTTCCCGGATCTTTCCCTTTGGGATTGATCCCGGGCCGTCAACAATAGCCCGTTGTGTTGCTCCAGTGTGGCGTTAATTAAAATACCTACCTACTCGTATACAGTTTATAAGTCGTGTTAACTGGTTATCATATACAGAAAGGTGAAATAACCTACGAAAAGCTCATCATTTTTAGGGGATTCGTTTTTGTTTTATTTGAAGAGATTAAAGTTCACAAAGTTGTTAAATGATTTATTCCTCTTTATGTTCAATCGAGCTAATGAACAATTGTGAAGGAAGCATTAAATTTAACTCCTAGCAGGCGATTGGCATCACACTAACCAAGCTAACTTCTTGTAAAAGGAATAAAAAGTTGTTGCGTGTATAACTAACAAAAACTGAAACAGGCCCAAATGATGAATACCCGATGAAAAATGTGATAATTTTATACTGAGTAAATAAAAAAAATATATGACTAGAAATAAAACGAAATACGTAATGAATGGTAGAACTTCTTAAGATAGGAATGAAGTTTTAAAAAAATGCTGCGTATATTACAACCAAAAATTTAAACAGGACAAAGCTACCGCAATTTTTTGAATAGGAAAAATCATCGCATTTTTCATTTGTTATTCAGGAGAATAACAGATGTTGAACGTGGTAATTTTGCAATGAATGAATAAAATATATAAAAGTAGAAATAAACTAATATATAGATATTGAATAGTACAACTTCTTGTGAAAGTAATAAAAGATTCGAAATGCTGCTTAACTAGTGTGGGGGTGCTGGTTTGTGGGCAAGTAATGATGAAACTTTTAAAGAATAACTAAATTTAATGATGAGATTTATGAATATTTACAATGAATTTGGTTTAGACAATTAAAGTTAAGTGCACAGCACAGACATCATAAACTCCATCGTCGCTCGTCGCCCGTCAACATTGCACAGTCTAACGCTACGTCCGTCTTGTAGCTTTGTCGTCTTCCTTCTGTGTCGCTTTTTGACTGCGTTCCTCCAATGCGCGGAATGGCTGCGCAGTGGTCGGAGATGACATCAGCGCGGAGGTGCCCTCTAGTGTCAGTCTGGGCACCACACTAGCAGTAAATGAAAATTGGAACAGGACAAAATGGTGAGTAACAGATGAAAATGTTATGATTTTGCAATGAGTGAATAAAAATATAAGACGAGATGGTAAATGGTAAATTAATTAACGTCGCACTGGAGCAACACAACGGGCTATTGGCGACGGTCCGGGATCAAACCCGAAGTGAAAGATCCGAGGACAACTCCACGTGATTTTGAACCACGGTCTGATGACGAGGTCACACCTGAGCTGGCACCCTACTTTCCAAACTTCCACACCACTCCAACATGAGGACATTTGAGGCCACGACAGATTTAACGCGCAGCAGCCTCCTTTGTACACGACGGTCTTTGGCTGGATTCAAACTCGCAACCCTCCGGCTGCTAATCCGTTTCTCTTCCAACCGGACTACCGCGGCCATATAAGACGAGAAATAAAATAAATACGAAGAAAGAATCAAATCCCTTGTGAAGGGGATAAAAAACTCAAAATGCTGCGTGTGCTTCTAACAAAATAAAACCAGAACAAAATGATGAACAGATGAAAAATGTAGTAATTTTGTGCCTAGTGAATAAGAATAAAAGACGAGTAAGAGAAAAAAATTACGCAGATATAGTGAATATGCTAGTACACGCACGTTTCCCCAAAAAATCACGTCAAAAACTTTTTAAGTTTCGAGATGCCAAAAACTGAAAAGGCCTTTTAATCGCGAAGTAGATATGGATTGCCTCTATCTCTGCTTCGCTATTTCCCTATCCTGTTTTCTTCCACATCGATTTCTGGATTGCACTATTTGGAGATTGCCTGGCTTCATTTGCATACATTGCCATTTCATCCACATGACACTACAGGCTTTATTTGGAAGGGGAAGGAAGTTGGAAAAGTTCGGAAAGTAAAACATTTTATCACATGCGATCCTCTGAAGGAATTAGTTGATTCCGATTTACTCGGCATTCTGAGCATCGAGTTCAAATTGCGCCTGATTTTGTTTCTCGAGGACTGTATTAGCTGCAGAAGCTGTGTTCCGGTGAAAAGGTTTTTCTTTGCTTTTCTGCAAATCTCATCGACGTAGACGTTGGATAATAGTGCCTTTCGCTGGAGAGGATTTTTCAGTGTAAACGAACCAGACTGTCTGAGAAAATTTTATTTCTACTGTCCGGGATAGTTTCGCATGATTTATATACAGATTACCTTAAAATGTAATTTACTGCCGTCTTGGTAATATTTGGCATTTAGTCTATGCCAGGGGTGTCAAACTGGCGGCCCGGGGTCCGCATGTGGCCCCGAGGTAATTTTTTGTGGCCCACGATGCTGTGGAATAAAATGAAAACAGGACACTATGTTATGATGAAAATAGCACTTAGGGGAGATCGAGGCAATACCGTACACACAATTTCGTCATGTCAAAAATGTGTTAGCAACTATTTTCGTCTATGAAATTAAATAATGACCTACCGATAGTAATTAATAAACCTACAGATCAAGATTAACTGATAAACATCTATCTGCCATAATGAAGATTGTCTGTTCTCAGTCTTTGAATCCAGATATTGGAGAACTAGTAGAAGGAAAGCGCTGGCAAGTTTCCGGTAAAAAAATAATTTTAGTTTTATTATATTAAACATATTAAATTAAATAAACGTTTAAATAAAAGCAATTATATAGCAATATTATAAATTATTACCCTAAATTCACTTAATTACATAATGTGTTTGAATTATCCTATCCATATTCCTGAATCCTCACTTCAAAATATAATTTTAAGAAAATTTGTAAATGTGATGTGGCCCGCGTGAATCTTACCAGTTGCCCGTGTTTTAATTGAGTTTGACACCCCTGGATATATAATAATAGATAGCAATAATAATGGATAACAATAAATGTTGACCAATGCACTATCACATATCAATTTGGAACTTATTTTTTGGACTTTTATTGGGACGCGATAGCCCGGTTGGAAGAGTAACGGACTAGCAACCGGATGGTTGTGAGTTCGAATCCAACCAAAAGACCGTCGTGTACAAAGGGGGCTGCTGCACTTTTTTTTAAATCTGTCGTGGCGTAGAATGTCCTCACGTTGGCGTGGTGTGGAAGTTTGGAGAGTGGGGTGCCAGCTCAGGTGTTGCCTCGTCATCTGACCGAGATTCAAAATTACGTGGTGTTGTCCTGGGATCTTTCCCTTTGTGGGTTAATCCCGGCCAATAGCCCGTTGTGTTGCCAGTACGACGTTAATTAAATACCTACCTACCTGGACTTCTTTATTGGCGAAGTGGTGTAATCATATTCTGAAAGCAAACCAACTGGCGTCATGTTCAGAATACGTACAGAGAAAAAGCCGCAGGAAACACTATCACCTATATTTAACTTGACAGAAAGTGCCTCTCAAAGTCAACTCCGACGAGTTGGCATTTGAGTCACGTGGTTTTGGATGAGTCTATTCGTTAAATAAAGGGTAGGTTAGCTGTAAACCACGTGATTCCACAATTTTTGTCTTCAGCGTGATTCCTGACTTCCAGTTAATTTTGTAATGCCGGAAACCACAGTTAGCAGTTGGAGCAGCAGTGGTCACGAGTTGGCGAAAAAAATAATCACGTATGGCGATCACCATACATGATTTTGAGCATCGCAGTCCTTTCCTCTGAGAGCTCATACACCTTTGTACAAATGGACTTTTCCAAGATCATCTGTCTTCCCACCGTAGCCACACGATTGTGCGAGAGGTCTTGTCGATGTAAGAGAGTTACACGATGCACGAGTTTTTGCACAAGCAAAAACAAACTACCGGAAGAAGAAAATATTCCTCCGGTTAAGAGCTAGTTTGCTTTATCGCCATTTTGGCGATGTTTGGCGTTATTTTTTAATCATAGCGACGCGCATATATTTCACTCAGTAGCATATCACTCAGTAGCATAGCACGGTTACAATAGGTTTACCGAAACACTAACGCCCTCCATTGTTTACATTTATAAAATTACCCTCTCATACTTATACCAGGGTTACCAACACTCGTATTTCCCTGCATTAAGGTTCATCATCTGACCGCGATTCAAAATTACGGGGTGTTATCCTCGGACCTTTCCCTTCGGGAATTGATCATGGACCTTCGCCAATAACCCGTTGTGTTAATCCAGTTCGACGTTAATTAAAAACCTACTCTGCATTAAGGATTTTTTGGCGTGAATATGTCTAAAATCGGAACAGTACTGGGGGGCATGCATGAAAAGTTGAGCGTTTAAAAAAAAAGCGTTACAACTGTTTTGTCTTACGATTTTAGAACTAAAAGAAACATCTAGAAGATAAATAATACGTCGTGTAAGGGGACAAGGGGTATCCTTACCTAACATGACTTTCGGACCGAGTGCACAGGCACACTAAGCGGGGAGGGATCTACATGTGTCGAAATTCTACAGTGCTGGGCGAGCTTTGGGCCAATGTAACTTTGGATTGCGTGGACTGAATAAGTGGTGTCTTTCGAAAGCTACTGAACTATCCAATAATCACATACCTTTATCTTTCAATATTAATGTCAAACTGCACTTTAATCGTTCAAACTGTAAATTGTTGAATATTCACAATAAACAAGAGTTCAAACTTCCCGTGTCTGCTTCATACATTCCACAATCCAACATCAAGCTTGAGTATTCACGTCAACATTACGGTTTGTGTCCTCGACACAACTTGCCAATTTTTTTCATCTTTTCGGCTCCAGTATTGACCTATTTCTACGTATATTTCATTTACAATCAAGATCACGAAATTTTAATTCTTCATTTCAATCCCGCCAAATACATTACGGTATAAACTGCCATTATTATCGACAGTTTGGACTTGAGAGGTAGTCATCCATAAAAAAAAAATATTGAAAAATTACCAATCGATAGGAAGTCTAGCAGAAACTAATCGATAGCAGAATATCCTTTAACGGATTGAAAACAGGAAGTATAGAACAAAGTTAGTCCAAAATCTTCAGTGATTTAAGGTGTATGTATACACCAGTAATCCCGAAAATGGACCAATATCGATACTTTTTTATTAATTCAAAATATTTTCAAACTCCTTAGCTTTCAAACGATATCAATTTTTTGTAAATATTCAAAATCGTTTCCTACTTACGAGGGTTTTCGTTAGATACTGTCATGTCGCCATATACAAACCATGTTTTGAAAACTTTAAACTCGATTTCTGAATAACTGTGTTTTTGCACTATGATACTTTGTTCAAACAGTGATAACTCAACAATGAATTAATCTATTATAATTACTTTTGTATCATTGTAATCTATATAATACAGTGAATGTTTTGACCCGCAGTCAAAGTTATTTGTTAACAGATGAATTTTACGTTGATTTTTAAACGTAAAAATTCCTGAAAAAAATTTGATTTTTTAGACTTCCTGTGAAAAAATTGTATAAAAAAACTTTTTCTCTCCAGCAACTTGATGCTAGGGAGAAAAAAACATGAAGAATAATATTAGTAATAATTTCTAACAGGAATTGTCTTCCTGAACACATTAGAATTTGAGATATCACTGTTCAAAAATCCTGCTAATTAGCTACTTATATCCAGATTAGATAATTAATGATTAGATTAATCTAAATTTTTCAAACTTAAATGGAGTTTAGGTACAAACCAATGACATTGTAAAGAAAACTGGATTTTTAAAGTCAAAATTTAAAAGAATCTACTGTATACGTACGCCTTAAGGAACAAACAAATCGATTAGCCAAACCTTAATGAGATCTTAGACCTTGTTTTAAGTATCTCCCGCTCAAATGGCCATACTGGAAGAGGCTTTTTTCACTGGTGATCGGTAAATTGAGCTCAGAGAAATAAAGGTACCTTATAACGAGTTAATTAGGAGCTAATCTTAGAAATTGATGAGGGATTTTCAGTTTAAACAAACAAACCCGCGAAGATTTCACTTCTGCTGTCTAAATGGCTCTTGCATGAATATATATCGAGGTTTCCTTAAAATGTAGTTTATAGCCGTAATGGTAACGTTTGGCGTTTAATATAATTTCCAATTAATTTTTCATCGTAAATACTTTTTTCCCTCCCGTAGTTTGTTTACATTTACAGTAAAAAATACTTGCATACACTGTATGTTGTCAGAACATTATTATTAATTTTGCGCACTCTTGAAACAAATATAGGTCGTAAAACATTCTTAACACTACTGTATAGTAACCTTACGGCAGTCAGGAATGACAAAAATTTGATTAACCTTACGACAGGTAGCAACGACAAACATTAGATTAACCTTACACTAGTTAGCAATGACAAACATTTAATTTACAATGCTGATCTTAATACTTCCTCCAGCTACCATAGTATCCGTCGAGAGACAAGAATTCAGAAACGGAATTTTCTCATTGCATTGATTTATGTAGGAAAGCAATGTATACATAGTTCTGAATATTAACCTGAACACAGTTCGAATGGAGTGGTACCTTTAATTAGTCCTAACAGCATTCGACTGCGCTGTTACATTCCCATATTGACCGTATCCTAGGAAACCAGATAATTGAGCACGCGACCAAACTAACTTGTCAGAATGGTGATATCCTTATGACATATTTTGTCTGGAATTGAGTTTATTTTTGTATCCGGACTTGGCCAGTAGGACGCCATTATGACATGTAATGAAACAATATTCTGGAAAGCGAATGATGTTGCGGCTCTGAATAATATGCTGTTTCAACAGACATATTATTTTACAGAATGTCATCCTACAGTAAAGTAAATGACATAACTCGTTAATCACTAATGTAAAAGCTTCAAAAATTGACTAATACCCGGTCTCGATCTATTGCGCTGAAACAAAACGTCAATCGGCAAAATTAGGGAATATTTTGCCTCTTAAACTGTAAAGATATGGTTTGTAGGATTTTATTCTAACAGCACATTAAAAGATTCCTGTCTATCTCTTAACCCTCCTGTGATTGTCTCGATGCGATCATTAGCAAAACTGACCAGATTTTAATGATCTCGTCATAAGAAGAAAATTAATCAGATCTTGATTTCGTCATCATCAAAAATCGGCAATATCCTGATGATAAGATATCCCATCGTTAGCAAAATTGGTCAGATCGTGGTTGACGAGATATCTCGTCCAAACCAATTGGAGGGTTAAGCATGAAACAAAAATGTCATTTGAATATGTGTAGATTCTACAAGAAACTACTGCAGTCTAGACCTAGTCTAGTCAGAATGTCTAGTAAATCTATTTTGTGTGTTTCTCAGATAAAAACTGGACAAACTTTACTTGACCTCCAGACACAAACAAAATCGTAATTGATATCTGCGAATCTTTTCAGAAATACCGAATCTCGCAAAAGAATTTCAGTAAAGTCGATAAAGGAGTTTGAATTATCGAGGAACTTATTGAAAGGTTTACGCTATTTCTGAACCCCCTAAAAAGTTGACGTCGATAAAGCAAACAAGGTTCCAAATCTTACAGAAAAAAAGTATTGAATAGAAAGAATTGTGTCTCTTGGTTATTGAGCTTTAAAGAAATAGACACCTCACTTTCGATTTTAGTTTTTCATCTCGTGAAAGTATTTCGCAAACATTATACAGTAGAGAGAAAGGTTTTCTCGAGTATGACAAAATAAATATTTGACTATGTAGTGCGACATATATTAAGAGTTAAGCATCGGCAAAATATACTTTTTGTTTTTTAATACTGGAAAGAATAAAAATATTCCAGCCATCATTTTAAAAATTTAAAACAGCTCCATAAAAATTTCCCAAAAAAAGTTTAAATCTCCGAAGAAAATAGTTATATATAATAAACTGTGTGATAAATCAACAATTGAACACATACTTATCCGTTTATCTCAAATAATAAAAGAAGCACTATCTTTTTCATACAAAATAACTTTAGTTTCGAAGGAAATGAAAGTAGAAGTGTCAGGTTCTGTAATGAGAAATAGATGGTGAGTGTTGTTTACTTTCTGAGAGAAGCAAAATTAGTTAGATATTTTTCTCGACTTATTAGTATATCTTCTTTCCGTATAATGTGCACATACATTCGCACCCTTCATACACTGCTGGCCACCGTAAATGCAACACCCTGAAGGAAGCATGCAAATAATATGAACATGCATTAGCGGAGGTGAGATATGCAAATGATTAGAATTTCAGCGCAGACGCACATCACGCGCGCCTGTGGCGCCACTTCAAAGCGCTATTTAAGGCTTGGAGATTTCGACGATTTCAAGTACGGCAATTGTGTTTTTCTTGTGGTTTTTTCAAAAAAACGATCAATTATGCCTCGTAGAAAACAGCGATCATCTTTTGATCAAGTATCCGAGTTCGACAGAGGAAGGATAGTGGCCTACCGAGATTGTGGATTATCTTTCAGGGACATCGGTAGTCGTGTTGGACGAAACCAAACAACTGTAATGCGGATATGTGATCGTTGGATGCAGGAGGGTACGACGGAACGACGTGTTCGATCGCATCCACCTCAGTGCACCACTTCACGTGATGACAGGCATATTGTGCGTATGGCAGTGACGGATCGCTCAGCCACATCACGAACCATAGCACAGCACATTCAGTCTGTACCGCATCATCCAGTGTCTGCGCGTACCATTCGACGCCGTTTACAGCAGAGTGGTCTGTCCGCAAGACGCCCATTGCTTCGTCTACCCTTGACGCAGAACCACAGACGTTTCCGCCGCCAATGGTGCGATGAAAGAAGGATGTGGACGGCAGAATGGAATGAAATTGTCTTTACTGACGAGTCACGCTTCTGTCTGCAACACCACGATGGTCGGATTCGAGTCTGGAGACACCGTGGAGAGAGGATGCTGAACAGCTGCGTTATGCACCGCCACACTGGTCCTGCACCGGGTATTATGGTATGGGGCGGTATTGGATATCACTCTCGCACTCCTCTAGTACGCATTGCCGGTACTTTAAACAGCCAGCGCTACATCTCCGAGGTGTTGGAGCCAGTTGTCCTTCCTTACCTTCAGGGCTTGCCCACAGCCATATTTCAACAGGATAATGCGCGACCACACGTGGCACGCATTGTCCAAGGGTTCTTCGTCAATCGCCAGATTGAATTGCTTCCCTGGCCAGCTCGCTCTCCGGATCTTTCGCCGATAGAAAACATGTGGTCCATGGTTGCTCAACGATTGACCCAGAATACATCCCCAGCTGCCACACCAGATCAACTTTGGCAACGTGTGGAAGCTGCTTGGTCTGCTGTACCCCAAGAACACATCCAAAGTCTCTTTGAATCAATGCCGAGGCGTGTGGCAGCGGTGATCTCCAACAATGGCGGCTACTCTGGCTACTGATTTTGGCAGGAACCACACTTCACAGAAGTCTATAAATTTAATCATTTGATACTTGGTCAACATGTTATTTACAAAATAAATTTTGTTGTGATATCTCTTGTCTTTTTGGTGTTGCAATTTGGGTGGCCAGCAGTGTATTTTGTCTTATTTTATCTCGACTTATGATTCAAATCACAACCGAATTTACAAGCATAATTATTGACTTCTCGTGATTAGATAATAGTGTCATGTAGAAATAAAAATTCGATAAAATAAAATTTGAAAGGTTTATATTTGGAGAAAAGAGAAACAGAGTAGATCATAACAAAAGTGGAATCATCAATAAAGAATAATAAACGTTGCTTACAATATTAAAAATCGTTTGGTGCTTTAGGATTGGTTACAAGAAACTTCTAGAAAGTTCTATGATGCTATTAGAAAAAATACAAAATAAAATATTTAAGCTTAAATGAAAAATAATTATGGCAAAATATCGTCTGCGCAGATCAGCACGTGCTGTTAAAATTGAATTTTCTTTTCTCAACCAGATATTTAAATAAAATAGTACCTTTTTTTAAGGTATTTGTGATTTAAAACGAGGAATGGGGGATAAAAAATTGCACGTGGAAAGTTAGTTTAGCATTTACGCTAATTGGAGATTGGACTAAATTTTTTATGAGATTGAAGGACAGATGGGTATAGTGTCTGTGGGTAGATATTTTGTTCAGCGATCCAATTAGTAAAAGGTTTTAAAAGTTTAGAAAAAGTTTTAAAATAAGTGCTCTGCCGTTATTTTCCCAAGAGCGACTACTTGATGCTTGTTATATTTTGCATTAGTACAAGTAATATTGATATACAATTGTTAGTCTCTGGTTAATTAATGGTTAACTTTGTTCTTAGATCAAAGCTTTGTGATCAAATGTACTAGTGTAGAGCGGAATACTTTTTCATACAATATTCACCCAAACGTAAAGATTTAAAGAATAAAAAACTTAGTTCTCCAGTAACGTGCGGGCCGCGGTAGCACAGTTGGAAGAGCAACCGGAGGGTTGCGAGTTCGAAACTAGGTCCAGCCAAAGACCGTCGTATACACGGTCTTTGGCTGGCACGGTGGTGCACTTTAAATCTGTCGTGGCCTCGAATGTCCTCACGTTGGCATGGTGTGGAAGTTTGGAGAGTGGGGTGACAGTTCAGTTTTTGCTTTGTCATCTGACTGTGTTCAAAATTACGAGGCGTTGTCTTTGGTCTTTCCTTCGGGGTTGATCCTGGCCGTCACCAGTAGCCCGTTGTGGTGTTGCTCCAGTGCGACATTAATTACAACCTACCTCTAGAAACGCGCACTACGTATTAGCATTTTTGGAAAACAATCAAACTTTATGTACACGGTTTAATGAAACATAGATAACTTATTCTAAAGAGCAACGCAGCAAACAACACTCCGCTGCCATTTCACCCCTAATCTACCCCACGATTTTCTTTTCCCTCCTTCCTTAGGTTTTAGGGGAGAAAGCTCTCCCACACCCCAAAGTGACAGGCTCCGCACTGACGGCGTGACGTCATCTTGTCGAAACCTTACAGTCTGGTACCGTGTTCTTGATTTTTACCGAAATGAAATATGTATACAATACTTTATAATTACGATCCGACAAATAAGTGAAGTAACTTAATAAGTGAATAACAATAGTATAATAAGTGAATAACAATAGTATAATAAGTGAATAACAATAGTATAATAAGTGAATAACTAACGATGCCTGCTTAACCTAATTTGAGTTAGTTGCTTTCGTTAGTCAACAAAAATCTTCACATTTGAATTTATTGAAAACGATGACTCTTTAGACGAGAAAATGTTTTGGGATATAATGCTGGATATCCTACTTTTGGAATATTTTGGATTGATAGAACTAGTAAGGCTAATGAATGTATATTCTATCCGATAGTTCTAATGAATATTTAGATATGATGTTATGTATAATCATGCATATTATTTTTCATAAACATTATTTCTAGATGTTCCAGTTATTTTATTATTTAATTCGAATTAATAGACTACGACCGCTCACAAATAATAAAATATTTTTTACATGAATAATCAATCATTTATGTATAAAGAGTGCTGCAAAAGAATGGATAAGTAAAGTGTTATTTCTGAACAAAAATAGGATAAATGTAGCAAACTATCTCTTAACATTACTTTAGGAAATAACTAAAATTGCCACTATTCAGAATTGTATTGTTTAATTTTTAATCAGTCGGATTGATAATCACGATAAGTGAAATGTTATTTTTTGCACAATAAATTGTAGCTCTTTGATATTCAATTCAGATTTAAGAGAAATTGAATGATAAATTGCCCACTAACCATTAGTGTATGGTTTCCTAATGAAACTTTAGTACTAAAAGCATAATTTGGTACCTGTCATCTGATGATTATAACTTTTATAACAAACTAACTGAATTACCCGGCGTTGCTTGGGTTGAAATGGTTAAATGTTGCTTGAAAAGTGAATTAGAATAATCACTTTTCTTTCACAGCAAAATGCAATCATTTAAGTTGTACGGATAATACGTTTTAACTTTTTCATATCTTATACAATATACTTCGGACGCAAATATATACATCTAATTCCTGAATATATTGCAATATGTAAAAGATTAAGACATAAATACAAACAGAAACGAAATTCCGATGAAAAAATGCAGAATTCTAAAAAACGAAAGATGCGCAAAATGTCGAATTTCGACTGCCTGAGTGTATTCTGAAAAGAGCAATTTGAAAAATATTGATAAAGACGATAATGATTTATGAAATTTAGTAATGCTCAAATATGACTGCAACATTTCGCTGTGTTAACTCAAATAGACAAACAAATCCAAAATGTACACTCTCACTGTCAAATAAAGTAGGAAACACTTATACAATCAACTAAAAGAGCGAAATAAACTGTCAGATTCACTGAAAGATGATAAACTGGAAGACTTACCGAGTTAGCTTCCTTTAAATACGACCAGCTAAGAATCGAGTGGGTGCTGGAATGTTCTCCATCATGAGTCCAAGGAAGTTTCCGTTTCCCCAACTTTCTAGAAAATTCTACAAAGTTTTATAAAAAAAGTAAACATTAATTCTGGTGCTGCCAGATACCGAGTAGCAAAATTACGCTTTTATGATCAATGAGTTTTTCGTTTGTGCTATTCGGAATAATGGTGCTTGGGTTAAAAATAAATGTAATCGGTGTAGACAAATTAAACTGAATAGATAAAAATTTTTCAAAAAGCAGAAGGTCGATTTTACAGAATTTTTAAGAAATAAAATCACTGCTTTCAACGGAGGATTCACATGTATCTATTCCAGACATTTTAAAATAAGTTACACGCCTTTCCTAAAAAGCTTATGAAACAGAATTCTACAAATCATTGCGTATTCAATAAATTATTTCAGGAAAGTTGGTCGAAATATACACCAACTTTCCTTGAAAATCATCCTTGAACTCCTGAAAACCTTTCCTAGAATTTCTTTGCAAAAATAAATATTTTAAAATATTCTTTCTTCATCAATAAAATATCTATAATTTATTTACATCATGGGAAGAACTAAAAAGTCAGTTCAAACATAAATACTGTAATTTAATTTGTTTCGTAAAAAATTGTTTTTCGATCAACACTGGTAAAACAACCATAGCTGCTTAAAGCAATCAATCTATGCTCAATGTTATTTCTATGGAGATTTCGAATAGTTTTTAGCCCTCCAGGGCCAATAGAACGTGGGTTAAGAGTTAGCCTATGCTGACCGCAGTGTTCTAAAGTATAAGTGTACCAAATTTGGTGTGGATTGATCAAACGCGGTGTAGATTTGTATAGAAAATATACACACACATCCTATTTTATATACATATATAGATACTAGATGTAAAATACCGTTGAGACCAGAATACACTTTTCTCTAGAAATAACTTATTACTATTCAAGTGCTTATTACTATCTTTTGCTGCTATTAGTGTGGATGATTCAATCAAATGAACTTTTTTTAGAATATACAGTCGAACACGTGTTAATCAGGGTCACACCCATTCCCTTAGGGACAAAGGGAAGTTCTTTTAATTTTGAACCTGTAAATATAAGAAATGGACCAGTCTGGCTAAAAAATAAATTATTGATTTACTTGTAATAAAAAGTTTGGTGTTGAGAAATTTTATAAAAGTTTCTGTCCTGCTGCCATTGGGACTGAAATGCAAAAGTTTCGCCATTTAAAAGCTGATTGTATTTAACCCTACTGGTGGTTGTTTCGAAGATGTGTCTCGTCATTAAGAAAACTGACAATCGTGATGGACGAGATATTTCTTCATAGAAGAAAACTGACCAGATATTAATCTCGTCATCATAAAAAAATCGAGCTCCAGTGCGACGTTAATTAAAATACTATACCATAAACAAATCGGCAAGTTTGCAAATGGCAAGACTTCATTTTCAAAATCGGTCAGATCTTGATGAACGAGATATATCGCCGAAACCACCTGGAGGGTAAATTGTAAGTGATATCAGAGACAGGGACTTTCATTAGGAGATATAGGCTGACTTGACTTCCCTATCCGCAAGCTCTTGACTATAGTTATTCGCATAGGCTCTGACCCAGATGAGGCAAAACATATTTTAGAGTGTATACAGGATGAGTCTAAATTGTTTTTACAAAATAAGAGGGGTGGTAGTACCCATCCAGACGAGCTATATCATGGAACGTAGGGTCGCATTCCACTCTGAAAGGCAGAAAAGAGTAAAGTCGAAACGCGTCCAGCATGAACAAGTCATTGTCTCTGACGTCGTTTTGTACCTGCCTACGTAGCATATCTCCTAAGCAAGATGGGATGGTCTTTTTCTTTTGGGGGCACATGAAATCTTGAGGTACCAGACGCCTGTGGACTGAAGATCTCGTAGCGAGAATCGGTGTTGCCGCAGACAAAATGAACACAACACCAGGAATCTTCGAGAGCCAGTCATTCCTTCGCCGGTGTGAATTGTGCAACGACACGTGCCACTTTGAGCACTTGCTGTGAGTTTATCAATGAATCAGATTGTGCAACTTTTGGTATCGTTCATTCGCTTTCCCAACACTGTTGTAAGTTCATGTTGAAATGCTAATTTGGCTCTTTTCTGCCTCTCAGAGTGGAATGCGACCCTATGTTCCTTGGTAATTATTGCTCGTCTGGATGGGTACTACCACCCCTCTTATTTTGGAAAAACAATTTAGACTCACCCTGTTTATACACTAGAAATCACGAAAATCGACCAGAATATCGATTTTTTATTGCTTTAAAATATTTTCAAACTTCTTAGCTTTCAATCGATACGTAGATCTTGTAAATATTTGGAATATGTTTCTAGTTACAAAGAGTTTTCGTTAGGTAATGTCACCATGTACAGTCGAAAAGAATACGAACCACTCCTCTTCATTTAAGCAATTTTAACAGTAGAGGAAATTCAAAGATGGCATTTTACAATAACTAACGTCTTCTATGAATCTTCCGCGATTGTAGAAACATTTTCCAAAACTTTAAACTCAATTTTTGAAGAATTGTGTAATTTGATCTAATATGGTTATTTTGTGTAATTGTACTCTATATAATATAGTGGATGTTTTGACTCTCAATCCGAGTTATTAGTTAAGAAATGAATTTTTAGTTGCTTTTTAAATGTTAAAATTCCTGGAAACATCTTGATTATTTTTATGCTTCCTCTAAGAAATTTTAAAAACCTATTCCCTCTAGCAAATTGATTGAGGGTCAAAACATAAAGAATAATATTATATAGGAATAATTTCTAACAGGAATTGTTTTTCAGAACAAATTAGAATTTGAGATATCACTATTCAAAAAGCATGGTTTTCTAAAGTAAATAATTAAGGATTAGCTTAGTTTGATTTTTCACAGTGAAATTATTTTTAGCATAAATCAATGACCTATTGTAAAAAAGACTAGATGTTCAAAGTCAAAATTTAAAAAAAATCTAGTGAAAAATGCACCTTAATATGCAGAAATTTCCTATAATTTTATTCTTATATGATTTTGTATGTGCTGGATTGAGCTCAGGCTATCATTAAAAATGCTGTCAGTGGTATTATTAATAGCCAGCCTAAAGACTACTCAATTTATGGCAGATTTAATTGTTGACAATTGTTAATTTTTGGATTGATTGTATTTAGCTAAGCCAGAGGTTTTCAAATTTTGAGTCGCGGTCTTCTGCCTGAGAAGCCACGAAAATTTGACTGATAACCATTATTTCACGAGATGGTATTATGTACTACGAATAACGAGATTATTTTAGGTATTCCGAATAACGAGATCGTATTAGGTATTGCAAATAGCGAGATCTCATTACGAATCACGAGATATTAAATATTTCAATAGAAAGTTCATATTAGCTACAAGCAGAATTACCCGACCTTAGTCGGGTTGAATTGGTTAAATATAGATTGAAAGTGACCATAATAATCACACTTTCCTCTTTCGTAGAAAGATGCCAAATCATTTAAGTGTGAGTAAAATTATTTTTTAACACATTTCGACATTATTATAATTTCTACAACCTGCTTTGGACTCAAATCCTATGCATGCATATCCATCCATGTAATACATTTCACGTATATTGCATCCCTGCTAAAGATACAAACTGACGAAAGGTGACAGACAAAGGTTACTACTACAAAAGACGATTTTGAGGGAGGATTAGGAATTCCCTTTCTTAAGTTCTTTTCCTGTAAAATTGCTCAACTTATTTCGTAAAAATGACGAATCAACGGCGAATACTCTCGCACTCATAGTTTACCTACCAGTATTTTTTTTAATTGTGCCACTCTTGTACCAGACTTGCAACATTTTCGAATTTAACCATCAAGGGAAAGATGACAAATTAATTTGATGTTTAAGATATTTAAGTTTAAGTTTATTTTAATAGCGAACACGTTTTTCTTGAAAATTCCGATATTAGGTATTCCAAATCGTGAGATTATATTAAGTATTCCCCGAAAGCGAGATCATATTTTTTAAGAGTATTATACTCATCCAATTCTTCCGAAAATTTCAAAATAATTTATTCATTCTATTCCATACCGTAGTTACATTAGGCACGTAAATAATTAAAAAATGCATTCATTAATATCATAGTTTGGGCGTGATTTATAAATATAATATCAAGGCACAGAAACGCTTACAGGTACACTTATTAGTAGTGGCACGCAGATAATAAAAATTAAATTCACGAAGATCTTACAGTTGTATTCACAACGAATACCGGTTGGCATTGTATCTGTTGTTGCAGATAAGGAATTTTTAGGGTTATCAAATATCTCTTATTGTATAATCAATTATTAAATATCTTGATTGAGTTTATTGTATATTCCAATATCATTTATTTCATACAAATTGTTTTGCCGTTTTTCTTACAATTATAAGTACACTAGCTTAATTACCAGGCGTTGCCCGGGTTGAATTGTCTATAATTCATCGAAATATACACAATATTATTCCTGTGGAGATTTTGAATTGATTTTAGCCCCCTGCAGACCCAGGACAAATCGAACGGTATTAATATATAGTCTATGTGT
This sequence comes from Meta bourneti, assembly GCA_933210815.1. NCBI lineage: Eukaryota > Metazoa > Arthropoda > Arachnida > Araneae > Tetragnathidae > Meta > Meta bourneti. Next base: position 90,872,194 of record OW119929.1, read on the forward strand.
CCCGCAGAATTCTACAGGATGAATGTACCAAATTTAGCGTGAATTGGTCTAACATCGATCGCATAAATACGTAATGTTATTCCTATGAGGATTTCGAATTGTCTTTAGCCCCCTGTACCATATCGACGATGAAAAAGACAACTTTCTATAAAAATAATCTGATATTATCATAAAAATTACAGTCCAGTAATAAAGCTACAGTTTAAGAATTTACAGACGGGATACATAAACGATATGATACTGAGTGATCTGCGATTGCATCATACTCTAAGATTCTAAAAAAGCTACAAGGTCATCTTGAGAGGAGACTCCTGTAGATGTTAACTCTGTCGTTAACTGCACAGCCAGACCGGGAGAGACCGCCCCCTAGCAAGTGCTCAGTCCAGGATAACGGGACGTTACACCCCTCTGCACACCCAAGACAAATAGAACGGGGTTAATATGTAGGGTTTAATATACGTTACCCGCAGGGTTCCAAAGAATAAGTGTACCAAATTTGGTGTAGATTGGTCAAACGGTGTAGATTTGTATAGAGAACAGACAGACAGATGCCAACTCTGAATATATGTATAGATATATAAAGTATTCTAACAAAAATATATCCTTATAATGTCACAAATCCTTTGTTCAGATGGTGTCATAGTAGTCTAGTGTTTAGCACTGTGTCCTTTAATTAGACCTCGTATAGCAAAAAATGACCATGAAAACAAACCGAAACCAAGATACATATACTTATAAAAGTTTAAAATGTATAAAACAATTTCTAGAATTTTACTTCATTTAAAATCAAACAGAAGTTCTGAGTGAGGAAATGTCAACAGAAACGAGTGCGTCTACAGTTTTATCTAAGAAAACGATTCGCTTGGAAGTCGTAATTTGATCAATGTAAAGTAATTTAAAACATTTAATTATTCTGCTTCATTAACTCTTAATTATAATAGGGACTACGTAAAATTGTTAGCACAGCATTCTTAATAGAAAATTTAAATAATAACATTAAAATTCAGTTCTCCCTAGAACCTCATTAATTTGAAAAATAATTATAAGTACAAATGCGACAAAACATTATTTGCGAATTTTGAATTCAGTGACGTTCACGACATAATAATAAAAGGATGCACGACTCTACTTAGAAAGAGATCCTTTTTTCATTGATTCGTCTCTGAATAAAGTGTCCTTAAAACTTTCTTTAAGAAAAAAAAATCAGAGTCGTCATTTTTTAATTTGGGTAGCAATCGAATTTCGAGGGAAAGATGTTTGGAGGGTTTGCTACTCTAATTTGATTAATAGAGTGGCACGCTCAAAGAAAAGACATAAAAACATTCTATTTCCAGAAAACAAAATTTCTTCAGGGCTCGAAAAAATGAGGGAAATGTTTTAAATCTTCCTTAATTTGAATTCCTTGCAACGAATTATTTAAATCCATTTCGCGAGAGTTTAAGTTGAAGTGAAATGAGGAAAGACAACTAATTTTCTCTTGGAAAAAAAATTCTCGGAATTTTTTCACTTCACTTCGCAGCTTTCCATGCTGGTCAGTTTTTTACCCACTCAAATGAATAAGAAACTGGAAGATTTTAATGGAACAACGGCGTCCATTTAAAATCTGTTAACTGACTGCTTAGCTCTTGCTTTGTGAAAAGTGCCGCATTAAACTAGAAAAAGTTTCAAAACCGTAGGTTTTTAAGTTAATCGATCAGACTAATGAACTGAGCACTCATTTTCAGTTGAAAATAACTTTTTTCTTTAAATGATTAAAGGTGTTCTATTTTTAGTTCCAAATTAAAATTGCAGATCAGTCCGAAACTAAAAAATTCATATCTATAGCACGTACCTTTGTAATTCGAAGCGAAGCGGACAACATAGTGTAAGACACAGAAATATATTTTTCTGTATAAAAACAAGATATTCAATAGGATCAAAACATTTTCTGATTGTTCGAATGAGAACGAAAAACTTGAAAGTTTAATAAATTCTCTTGAATAATGGAAAAATCATTATCGTTTTGGAATTTTTGGAACTTTGAAATTGCTATTTTGAAAATTTTAAAATTTTAAGACCCTAAGCCTTTCATTTAATGAAAACATACAGTTCTGTACCTCAGAACCAGACGAATGTAAGTCCAAAAATGACGATTTTCAGGTTATTATAGTTTTGCATCAACGTAAGTCTGTAAAAAATTATCTTTTTTTTATCTTATTTTATTATTTTCTAGGGTTTTAAGAGCGTAAGTCCTAACCTTTGTTTGAGTCAGACAAACGCAAGTCCATCCACTCAAACAGATAGTTTGTACTTTCATATACAAAAACTAAGACCGTTGTTAGACAACGGAAAAGAGACAGCACAAGAAACAAAACCGAGACCCATACATTTATTTTTAACTTTAATAATAAGGAGTAAGTCAATTGCAAAACATTTTCCTTAATACGCTTTCTATTTCTGAAACCTTCATGAGAGTTTGCTTTAAAAAAAGCCGGTGAGTCTGGTTTGGTAACACCAGACCTTAGGGGAAAACATATTCCAGCAAATAAATTTCCGAGTGATAGCTTAGAACGGATCAAAAACCATATTTCAAAGTTTCCGGTGTATGAAAGTCACTACAGCAGAGAAAGATCCAAACTTAAATATTTGGGCAATCACCTGAACATTTCCACAATGTACTCACTGTATGTGGATGAGTACGAAAAAGAAAAGATTAAACCAGAGAAAAAGTGTGTTTATTCCAAAGTTTTCAATGATTTCAACTTGTCTTTCCACTCACCAGATAATGACACTTGTGATGTTTGGGACAAACTGGACTGCGAAATTAAAAATGAAAAAAAAATGATGAAAAACTCAATGAACTTAAATTACAAAAAGAAAAGCACCTGGAAGAAGCTTCATGTAGGTATGAATTAAAAAGGGAAGATAAACTGAAAGGCCGTGCTAATCAAGGTTTGAGAGTCGTTGCCTGATCTCCAAAAATGTCTTCCAACGCCAGATTTGAAGAACTCCCAGTTTTTACTCAAGAAAACTCTGGACATTAAATAGTACAATTTATGACACAAGCGTTGACAAAACTTGATGTATGATTTAGGATGAAGTTACAGCCGGTCGAGGAGGTAACGAAATAGCACCATGTTTATTCACATGGGCGAATGAAGAGCTTCGAAATCCTGATAGGCCTACTGATAACTTAACAGTGTGGACAGATACTTTCAGTGGCCAAAACAGGAATGTTGATATGATTTTCATGTACCTATGGCTGATGGAAAAGGTTTCTGCTCTAAAAGAAGTCAATCATAAGTTCCTACTTGCTGGACATACCCACATAGAAGTAGATGGCAAGCATAGTGTGATAGAGAGCAAAAAAGCAACTAAAAACCACACTATTTTTTCCACAAATGATTGGGCCAATTGTATTGCTTCATGTTCAAAAAGGAACCCGTTTGTTGTGAGAAGGATGTGCCTTGAAGACTTTCTTAATTTTCTCTACTTGAAGAGCAAAGGAGCTCCATTTGTTTCAAGGAAGAAAAACACAAAGAACCATTTTTGATATCCAATGCAGTGTGGTTACAGCTTCGCAAAGGAGACAGCAAGTTGTACTATAAGACCAGCTTCGCAGATGATACCTTTAAAACTGTTGAATTTAAAAGAAATCATAGAGAACAAAGGGTTGTTATGCCAGCGACGATCCCAAAATTGAGAGTAACCAAAAACAAGATAAGTAATGAGAAGTACAGAGACTTCATGAATTTAATGTAGTGGGTCCCTGAAGAGTATAGACCCTTTGAAAACCTTCCACATGGAGAGAAGGAAGGAAACTTTCCTGAGGATGACTCAACCGCTCTAGAGTAATGTTTTTGCTTAATCTGTAGCTTTTAAGCCATTTACAACACTCAATCTGTACAATATTAAATATATTTTTTATACAATATTATATATTTTATACAATGTTATATATTTTATACAATATTATATATTTTATACAATATTATATATATATATTTTATACAATATTATATATATATATTTTATACAATATTATATATATATATTTTATACAATATTAAATATTTTTGAACTTTCTCTATGTTTTTGATAGTATTAAAGACATTGCTACTATGATTGCTCGTATAGTTTACTTGAAACACCTTTTTAAAGTGCTATGTAAGTCCTAAAACAGGTTTTTGTTGTAGAACCACAATAATGTGAGTCCAGTCCTGTCTTAATCTATATATATAAAATAGGATGTGTGTGTGTGTGTATGTGGGTATATTTTCTATACAAATCTACACCGTTTGACCAATCCATACCAAATTTGGTACACTTATACTTTAGAACACTGCGATCAGCATAGGCTAACTCTTAACCCCCGTTCTATTGGCTCTGGGGGGCTAAAAACTATTCGAAATCGCAATAGAAATAACATTGAGCATAGATTGATTGCTTTAGGCAGCGATGGTTGCTTTACCATTGTTGATCGAAAAACAATTTTTTCCAAAACAAATTAAATTACAGTATTTATGTTTGAACTGACTTTTTAGTTCTTCCCATGATGTAAATAAATTATAGATATTTTATTGATGAAGGAAAGAATATTTTAAAATATTTATGTTTGCAAGGAAATTCAAGGAAAGGTTTTCAGTTCAAGGATTATTTTCAAGGAAAGTTGGTGTATATTTCGACCAACTTTCCTTAAATAATTTATCGAATACGTAATGATTTGTAGAATTCTGTTTCACGAGGCTTTTTAGGTAAGGCGTGTAACTTATTTTAAAATGTCCGCAATAGATACATGTGAATCCTCCGTTGAAAGCATTGATTTTCTTTCTGAAAAATTCTGTAAAATCGACCTTCTGCTTTTTGAAAAATTTTTATCTATTCAGTTTAATTTGTCTACACCGATTATATTTATTTCTAAACCAAGCACCGTTATTCCGAAAAGCACAAACGAAAAACTCATTGATCATAAAAGCGTAATTTTGCTACTCGGTATCTGGCAGCACCAGAATTAATGTTTACTCATTTTTATAAAACTTTGTAGAACTTTCTAGAAAGTTGGGGAAACGGAAACTTAATTGGACTCATGGTGGAGAACATTCCAGCACCCACTCCATTCTTAGCTGGTCGTATTTAAAGGAAGCTAACTCGGTAAGTCTTCCAGTTTATCATGTTTCAGTGAATCTGGCAGTTTTATTTCGCTCTTTTGATTGTATAAGTGTTTCCTACTTTTTTCGACAGTGTTAGTGTACATTTTTGATTTATATTTCTAAACGGATGTAAGTACTACATAATTTTAAATTCGTTTTTTCGTTAATTTTAGCTTTGCATTGTATTCTATAATAGATTTCATTGCTCAGTGAGTGTCCTTTTGCTTATTTTATGAAATAGCATTTTTTGTATTTTTTTACAGATTTCTTTGCTGTAGCAATGCCTCCAAGGAAGGGGAAGACGATCGGCCAAGTGCAGTCAACGGCTAAGATGATGAAAGATGAGCGTAGTCAAGAAACTTCCGAGAAGAAGACTTGCAATTGCGAGAGAGCTACAACATCTAGAGCAACAGAGAACAGCACAGCAGCCTGAGGCCCGACTTCAGAATAAGAGGGATAGTGCTACTACATTTAGAGCAACAGAGACGACATAGCAGCGTGAGGCCCGACTACAGGATAAGAGAGATAGAGCTACTACATCTAGAGCAACAGAGACGGCACAGCAGCGTGAGGCCCGACTACAGGATAAGAGAGATAGAGCCAAACGATCACGGACTGCGCACCATTTTAGCTTAGCATTGGAAGAATTCCACTACGATTCACATAAAGACTACTCGCTGCATGCAAGTGTTACCATCGGGAAAATGGAAATGGTTTGTAGTTACTGTCAAGCCAAAAAGTTTAAATCAGAGTCTACTGGTATTTGCTGTAAAAATGGAAAACTTAAACTCTGCCAACTGGAACCACCACCGCAAGAACTTTTGTCTTACACATCAGCAGATACGTCAGAGTCGAAGCATTTTCTTAGTAACATCAGAAAATACAACTCATGTTTCCAAATGACATCATTCGGCGCCACATCAGTTGTTGGAGAGCCCGGATTTCCGTCGACATTCAAGGTGCAAGGGCAGATTTACCATAGAGCGGGATCGTTGCTTCCGCTGCCAGATCAACCACCAAAATTTCTACAACTATATTTTATTCAAAACGAACAAATGGAAACTGATCAGAGGTGCGCCTACATCTCGGGAACCAGACGTCAGATTGTGTTAAACTTACAGAGGATGTTTCATGAGCACAAAAATCTTATTAAAACGTTTGAAACAGCATTGGAACGTATGCCAACAGATGAATATAAAGTAGTCATAAGAGCAGACCGAAGACCAGCAGGCGAACACGAGCGGCACTTTAACTCTCCTCAAGCAGATGAAGTCGCGGTGGTTATATCAGGCGATGAGTTCCATCAACGGGATATCGTTATTCAATGACGAGGTGAATCTTTGCAGCGCATTTCGGAAACACATCGATCTTATGATGCTCTGGAGTACCCAGTGATATTCCCCCACATGGTGAAGATGGATATCATTTTAATCTGAGGCAGATCAACCCAAGAACAGGTGAAACAACGAGCAAGAAAGTTTCAGTGATGGATTTATATGCGTACAGATTAATGGTTCGAGATACTGAGCAGTACCACGTATTGAACTGCAGGCAATTGTTTCATCAGTTCATCGTCGATATGTACACAAAAGTCGAGAGTGAGCGTCTCCTTTACATTCGCCTAAATCAACGTAAACTGAGAGTTGACGAATATATTCACCTGAGAGATGCTGTGGGAAATGACGGGAACGTTGAAAACCTCGGTGCCTTGGTCATACTACCAGCTACATTTACAGGAGTCCCAGACACATGCACGAATACACACAAGATGCTATGACGTACGCGAGGACGTACGGGAGACCAGACTTATTTATCACCTTCACCTGCAATCCGACTTGGACGGAGATCAAGGAGGTTCTTACCAATGGTCAATTACCCAGTGAGCGCCACGACTTGATTGCGAGAGTATTTAAACAGAAGCAGTTGAAACTGATTGACGTTATAACAAAGAGCCATGTATTTGGAGTACCGAGATGCTGGATGTATACGTTTGAATTATTATTTTATTTCTATGATGAGTTTTATATTTTTACATGAATATTATGAATATTTGATTGATAAAAAAAGGATAGTTAAAATATTTCATTATTCATAATTTACATTTTGTAATGGAACACGAAAAACTTCAACTCATTAATCATAAAAGCGTAATTTTGTTATTTTAGATTTGGCAAACCAGAATTAATGTTTTATTATTTTATAAATTTGATTTAGAATCCCGAGTTTGTCTGTTTGAGTTAGCACAGCTAAATGTTGCAGTCATATTTGAGCATTACTAAATTTCATAAATCATTATCGTCTTTATCAATATTTTCAAATGTCTTTTTCGAATCGCTCTATTTCAGAATAAACTCAGGCAGTCGAAATTCGACACTGCGCATCATTCGTTTTTTAGAATTCTGCATTTTTTCGTCGGAATTTCGTTTCTGTTCGTATTTATGTCTTAATCTTTTACATATTGCAATATATTCAGGAATTAAATGCATATATTTGCGTCCGAAGTATATTGTAGAAGCTATGAAAAAGTTAAAATGTATTTTCCGTACAACTTAAATGATTGCATTTTTCTGTGAAAAAAAAGTGCTTATTCTAATTCACTTTTCAAGCAACATTTAACCATTTCAACCCGAGCAACGCCGGGTAATTCAGCTAGTAAGCAATAAAGTTACATAAAAATTAACAATGGATAAAGCATGTATATTTTTATTGTTAACAATCAATTTTTGCAGGCTAATTCAAATACTAGCTTTGTAGCCAGGCAACGAGATCCTTTTTCATTTTATATGCTCTCCTAAAAAGTTGGCATAATGTGACTTACGTCCGTCTGGTTCTGAGGTACAGAGTTAACAACCATCTGTATAAAAAGGCAAGCTTGCGACGACGTGGAACGCTATTTATTCTCGTTCCATTGGTTAATGGTTACCATGGTTATTTAAAAAACGAGAATTGCTCAATAACAATAAATAAATATTATAAGGAAACCAGTAACGAAAACGATAATATGTATGATAAAATAGTAGAAAACGCAAGCGTATTTATACAGGAACTTAGTCAAAACGCGCATGCGATATACTATTAATTTAATTATTAGTAGTCAAGTAATAATTAAGAAATAATTAGTATCCGAAATTATTTAACTATTTAGTTCCACTTAGAATTATTAATTCAGATGTAGTTTTGTGTTGAGTTTAATTGAGTTCTGTATTACTGAGTTTTGTGAGATTATTACCGAGACTGAAATGTATTTTAAAGTTTTGAGATTTGTTAATTTACCTACTATCCTTGGTATTTTGAATTTTAAATGTTCGTGAACAATGAAGCATGTCAAGGAATCATAACGGGTAATTGGACCGCGGTAGCCCTGTTGGAAGAATAGCGGATTAGCAACCGGAGGGTTGTAAATTCGAAACTAGGTTCAACAAAAGACCGGTTTCACGTTAAATCTGTCGGTGCTTCAAATGTCCTCGCGTAGGCGTGATGTGGAAGTACGGAGACAGGGGTGCCAGCTCAGGTGTTCACCTCGTCATCTATCCGTGGTGTAAAATGACGAGGTGTTATCCTCGGAACTTTCCTTTCGGGACTGATCCCCGACTATCGTCGCCAATAGCCCATGATATTGCTCCAGTGCGACGTTAATTAATTACCTACCTATTTAAATGGCGAACCTTTTGGAATTCGGTCACAGCTGATAGTAGAATAGAAACTTTTATAAAGTTTCTCAACGTGAAACTTTTTAATACACAATTAAATCATTTATATATTCTTTTCACCAGATAAGGTACATTTTTATCATATTTACACAGATTCAAAATTAAAAGAACTTCTCTCTGTCCGTGTTGAACGGGGTCCGACCTCAATCACTACGTGTTCGACTGTATTCTCTAAGGAATTTCACTTGATTAGACCATCCACTTATAATCAACTCATAACGGATAATTAATGCAATTAATGATAAACAACTTCCATGGCGAATACGTGAGTACGTCCGTGTTTCGGAGGAAAGGATGGATTGATTTTATCCCAGTTATATGATAGATTACTGTGTTTAAATATCCTCATTGAAATGCACGTACATTGTTATTTAACTCTTTGAGGTTAGATGGGTTAAAAACTGTCCCATCTTTTGCTTAGCTTTTTATGCATGGTGAGATATTTTAACCCACCTTAAAAAGTTGAAATTACTCAGTCATACAGTTTAATATTTTATTTAAATTTTTTCATTGAGTTGGCAATGCTATGAACTAACGCTAAATGTGTAAATAACTGAAAACAAAAATTACACAAGTCAAAACGCATTAGTAAGTTGTTGACACTGTTGTGATGAATCGATAAGAGGGAAATATATATTTTATCCAATTATCATGATCCAAATCAGGTGGGAACAGCATTGAGAAAAGATAAAAATGGGGATAAAATTTCAGATGCTTGTCCCTCGTTAATTATTGATTATAATGCGAATATGAATGCAGTGGATAAATTTGGTCAGCTATTGGCTAATTATAAACTTGACCGACGTAGTAAAAATGGTGGCACCGCATACTATTCTTTTTTGGATGCAGCTGTTATTAATTCATATATTGTTTATAAACAATTGGGTCAAAACGTGGAGCTGAAACCTTTCAAGGGCAGTGAGCTGAAGGGTTTATTGCCCAGACTTTAATTGATAAAAATGCACATCAACATCTGCACTTCCACTGCAGATAAAGAAATCTATACCCACCGTTTCATGGGAAATACGAGGAAAAGATTCGGAACTTCTAACAAAACATACTACTCGGAGACGATATACGTTGTACAGCACGAAAAAAAAGTTCGCACTTCGTGGTGCTGTCTTCCACTTCGTGTCTGCCACTTTGTGTTGGAAAAAAGATGTGTTTCAATGGCACATTTAAAACATTAGTTGCATGGTGGATTATTTATGTCCCCATTCTGTAATAAAGGATTTATTGAAATGTTATTTTTTTCTCGTTTTGAGTAATATTTTATGCTAAATAATTAAAATGAACGTTTTTTACCCTTTTTTCTATTAAAAACAATTCTATGCAACTTGGGTTTTTTGTTCTTTAAAATCGTATGGGCCTCAAAGAGTTAATGCACATTTTCTGCATATTATACTTTTTAGTTTTATTTTTCACTAACCAAATTACCTTTCTCGGGTTGAATTAGTTAACTATAGATTGAAGAAATGATTAGAATATATAATCACTTTTGTGTATCGTAGAATAAAGTAATATTTTCACATATTCTCGACATATTTACAATTTCTACAACTTACTTTGGACTCAAATCCTACACATCCATATCCATCCATGTAATACATTTCACATACATCTCACCCTTGCTGTATTACAAAGCTACAAAATGACGAAAGGTGACACTAAGGTTACTACTACAAAAGACGATTTTGAGGAGGATTTGGAATTCCCTTACTTAAGTTCTTTTCATGTAATATTGCCGAATTCAGTTCATAATCGAATCTACGGCGAGTGATCTAGCACTCAGTCTACAAAACAATATTTTTTGACGTGTGACACTCTTGCACTAGTCATGGCAAGATTGTCGAGTTTCTCCATTTTTAAGGGAAGGATGACAAATTAATTTGATAAGATATTCATCGCTAATTTTTGTTTCGTAAAGAAAATAAATTTTTTCTTGAAAATTCCATTTAGTGGCACGTCTGATAATAAAAGAACTTGTTTTAAAATTCAATGTCTTCAGTACAGACCTACAAATGTAATTTATAACCTCTTTAAAAAATGGTAGTCGTTTTTTTAAAGCAAATCATAGTTTCCAATAAATTTTTACCATATATAAGTTGCTTAAATATGGCTTCATGTCGTAAAACAATCCACCTTGACCTCCTGTCAATATGAAAGAATTTTTTAATATTTCAAAAGTTCTAGTTTGGATTTTTTAACAGTATTATTCTTTCAAGAACGGTAAAATTAAACTTAAAATTTGCTTAATTCTGACTTACCTTCCACTTTAAATCGAACACTTTGTGGTGTGGCGTGTGATGAAAAGGAAATGCATTTTTTTAATATAATAAATATTTAAAACAGAAAACAACAGAAAGCAGCGAAATAAAACAAAATTAAAATTGTCGGGGAAAAAGTTGTTCCAAAGATATTAATTTGTGATTCTTTTCTATCTTTTGATCTCGCTCAGTTGCCACATCTTACAACTAAAAAGTGCACAAAATTTAGAAATACGAAATTAATTCAGAGCGAAAGAAGCAGAAAATATCACTGCATGTGATCAACCAATTACGAGTTTCCGTTTCGTTCCCGTTGGTTGAAAAATATCGTCTGTCCCAAATATTCGGAAATCATTTATATTTCGAAAAGAGCAAAAATAAGACTCGAAATAAAAGAAGTATCAGAGTTGAAATTCCGTTAAAGAAAATAATTTTTGGAAAAATAATTGCTCTTTCAGCAGTACTGTTAAAACAATCCAAGTAATCGCAATACTCAATATACATTCCAGATTCTCCAAAACTACCAAATTCCGGTTGATTTTTAAGTATACTTACTCAGATGTTTTGGTATAAAACTTATCTAAACATGTAAACAAAGAAAATTTTAATACTGTATTCATTAAACTAAAATATGAGGTATAAAATTAAGAATATTGTATTCAAATTTATGGAACAAAACACAGAAGCAAAATCAGACATAGAACGGGAAGACGGACAGACTGACTAACGAAACCGAGTTCAGTCACTAAATGAATGTAAGGGCTCACAAAGTAAGCAGTTTCATGAAGACATATTCAACCGTTCGGACACGCAGACAGACAGACACCAAACGCGCAAGAGACGGATTTTACATCAGAAGGACCCAAAACGGATATAAAACTTGACATGGGTCAAAAATATTCAATGTACAAACAAACACTCCATTCTTATTTACTCGTATATAGACTAGCAAAATTGCCCAACCTCACTCAGGTTGAATTGATTAACTATGTATTGAAAGTGACCAGAAAATAATCACTCTCCTCTTTCGTAGAAAAATGCCAAATCATTTAAGTGTGAGTAAGATTATTTTTTTGAAATCTTTTCGACTTTTCTATAATTTCTACAACCTACTTTGGACAAAAATCCTATACATACATATCCATCCATGTACTGCATTTAACATATATTGCACCCTTGCTAAAGGTACTCTAGAACCAGGTTTGAGACATTTTCGAATTTAGTGATCATTAAGGGAAAGATGACAAATTAATTTGATAAGATATTTATCACTAAATTTGTTTAAAAGAGGATACTCGTTGTTTCTTGAAAATTCCGTTTTGGGGCACGTGCAATAATAAAAGAACTTGTTTTAAAATTGAATGTCTTCGGAACAAAGGTAACCTATAACCATTTTTTGAAATGGTAAATCGATTTGATAGTTTCTTCTAAAAAATCATTGTTTTAAGAAAACCTTCCTTATATAAGTTGCTTAAGTATAGCGTCATTTCGTAAAACAAGCCACCTTGACTTTCTGTGGCTATATCGCAAAAAATTTGTAATATTTCAAAAGTCCTAGTTCGGATGTTTTAAAAATTAACGTTCTTTCAATAATTACAAAATTCCACTTTATATTTGTTTTAATCTAACTTACATGCCACTTTAAATCGAATATTTTGCTGTGGTGTTGCGTGTGATGAAAAGGAATCACAGTTTATTAAAATAATAAATGTTTAAAACAGAAAAGAGCAATGAAACAAAATAAAAGTTGACGGGGAAAAAGTTGTTCTAAAGATAAAAATTCGTGATTCTTTTTTCCTCTTGATCTCGCAGTTGCCACAACTTGCAACTAAAATTTTTTTTTAAATTTAAAAATACGAAATTAATTCCATGCAAAAGATACAGAAAATAACACTGCACGTGGCAAACGAACACGAGTTTTCGTTTTGTTGCAAATTATCATCTGTCCCAAATATTCGGAAATACTTTATAGTTCGCAAAGAAAATAAATAAGGCTCAAAATACAAAAGTATTGTATTATAATATAAATTCCATAAAAATAATTTGAAAAATAATTTATTTTTCAGCAGTACTGTTAAAACAATCCAAGTAATTGCAATGCTCAATATACCTTCCAGCTACTCCAAAACTACCAAATCATGATTGATTTAAGTATTCAGTTGTTTTAACGTGAAACGCCTAAATATGTAAGCAAAGAAATTTCAAATAATGCATTCACTATACTAAGATTTGGTGTATTATATAAAACATAAAATTAAAATGTTTTGAATAAATCTTATGCGATACTTGTACAAACACACAGACACAAAATCAAACATAGAACGGGAAGACGGACATACAGACTTACGCAGCCAAGTTCAGTCACTAAATGAATGTAAGAACTCACAGTATGCAAAGTTTCATGAAAATATATTCAACCGTTTGGGCGTAGTACGGGCACACACATACAGACAGATGGACAGACAGACAGACACCAAACCCGCAAGGGACGAATTCAGCATAAGAAGGGTCCAAAACGGATAGAAAACTTGAAATGGGTCGAAAATATTCAATGTGCAAACACTCCATTCTTATTTATGTAGATTAAATGTATCCCGGTCATTCCCCTTGGCAGGCCTTAAGTCATTTGTTTGCAGTCCCTAAGCTATGTGTCAGCAGTTCAGGGAGCATGGGTAGTAAGGAACACAACAATTTAGCTTTGTAACAAATTAATAACTCGTTATTGATGGCGTCGAATGTTATCAAAATAGACTGAACCAATGTTTAGTTCATTTACAAAACTAAAATGTGCAAATTATTAAATACGTTCCTCTTAATGGTTCCGAAGTAGCCCGGTTGGAAGAGTAACGGATTAGCAACCGGAGGGTTGCGAGTTCGAATCCAGCCAAAGACCGTCGTGTCTATGAGGGCTGGTATCATCAAATCCGTCGTGGCCTCAGATGTCCTCACGTTGGCGTGGTATGGAAGTTTGGAGAGTGGGGTGCCAGCTCAGATGTCATCTGACCGTGGTTCGAAATTACGTGGTGTTGTCCTAGGATCTTTCCCTTCGGGTTTGATCCATGACCGTCGCCAATAGCCCGTCGTGTTGCTCCAATGCGACGTTAATTAAAATACTTACCTACCTTTTTGTAAATAGAATTCAGTGACAACAGTGCATTGTTGCTATTCGTACAACACCATAATATGGTGTTGTACGAATAGTATATTGTTGCATTTTTTCATCATTTATTATGATGAAAAAGTGCAACAATAACTCAAATGCAAACGGTAATTAGTTCTACTAATACCCCATTGGTGACCCATGAGAACGCCAAGTGGTTGACAAGTGGTTCCAAGTGGTTCAAGTCCTTGTAGTGTCATGATGAATAATATTCAAATGCTCGGGCATTGGAGAAAAATAATAATAAAATATAAAATTAAGGAAATTTTGTTACTTATGGTTGTTTGTTTGGGGGGGGGGATTTAATGGAGCAAGGGCCATATTTGGCCATGCTGCGCCAGACACAAGACATACAATATCAAGTAATGGACATAACACATAAAGCAAGTTTCACTGACACAGAAGAGAGAAATACACCAGAAATACACCGCGTACCCATTGAGCGGCGACAGTCCTTTTTGTTACTTATGAGAGAGATTTTCAGTGCAAACAAACTAGAAGGTGGACGAATATTTTATTTCTGATATCCAAATGTTCTTGCATGATACATATTCGACCCCAGCTGCAATACTGCCATAAGTCAGAAAACACTTTTATTCATATAAAGATTGCAAAAGCTGGTTTCTTCATGCTGCAAAACTGCCATAACTCTAAGTCAACAAGAAATTTCACTGAAATAATGATCCCTGATTTAGGCTTTTCAATGTCATGTTAAAACTTTCACAGGCTCTCCTGTAAAATTATACATTTTTGACTTATGACGGTATTACAGCTGTTCTGTGATATAGGGGTTACCTTAAAATACAGTTCATTACCATTTAGGAAACGTTTGATCTAATCGGTATCCAATCAATTATCAATTCGTATTTATTATTTAGAATTTTTATTGGCGAAGTGCTGAAATCGTATTCGAAACACAAGCCGTTATGAGGCGTTTGGAATACGTACCGGAAACACCTATCGCAGCAGAAACACTGCCCCCACCTTTATGTAGCTTCCCAGAAAATACCTGATATACATTAACTAAATTATTTTTCATATGCGGACCAAGATACGGTCCTCTTCGGCCAATGCGGCCCGGCAAGCCAAAAGGTTGGACATCCCTGCTTTACCGTGAGCAAAACGTGGCGGAAGGACCCTCTCCGGCTGCCAGCGCCCTCCCTCTCTCAGACGATATTCTCCGAGCAAACGATCACTGTGTCGCCGGCACCGAGACGGAGTAGCAGAGGGATCGTTCGGCCACATCGCCGGGATGTATCATGTGTGCTTCAGAACAACCACTTGTGTAGAGACTGAGTGACTTTTTCCTCCTCGCGGAACGTTTCGGTGTGTTCGGTGACTGTGAACCCCTCATTCTTAAACCCTGGGTGTAAATTTGACTGACTGTCACATTGACGATGCGAAGGGAAAACGTGAGTTTTATTTTATTTGTACTCTTAAGATTTGCGCGTTATTCTCTTGTTTAAATTATCTGTAAAAAAGTATAAATTAACTGTATGAAATGTGTGGTCAACCTTACGAATGTTACTGGCATGCTATGAAGTATTTTATGTAAAATATCGTGGATGTTGGGAATTTTTTATGTAAGCATTTCAGTGCTAGAAAATTCCGGTGAAAATAGGATTTTTAAACTGATTTCAGATGATCTTAGGTACAATAATTATATTAATTTTGTATTATATTTTTAAATGCACTCCTGTTTCAAAATAAGTGCCACATTTGGACATTTTTGCTTCGAAAATTAACCCTCCTGGTGGTTTTTCCGATGAAGTATCTCTATATCACGTCATTAGAAAAAACTGACCATATATCGATCTTTTCATCGTCAAAATATCGGCAATATATTAATGATCAGATATCTTGTAATTAGCAAAAGTTGTCAGATATTGATAGACGAGATATCTCTTCGAAACCATTGGAGAGAATTAATATCTTTTCTTTACTTTGAAGGGAACGGTAAAAACGACACCATATGTAAACGGTATCAGGTAATCTAAGACTCGGCCATCTTTTTTATTGTAAGTCAAGGCTAATAAAAAAATCAAAAAGGGAACTTTTTATAAATGCCCCCGTTAGAAATATGAAAAAGTTAGAATATATTTTTTTAACATTACAAAAGGTATGGAAAATGTAATAATGTCATCTGGAAGTATTGCCTACATAATTGTATACATTAACCCTCCAAGTGGTTTCAACGAGATATCTCGTCCATCCAGATTTCGCTAGTTTTGCTAAAGACAACTAACAGGAGGGTTAAGAAGGAAAATCAGACGTGAAAATCACCTTCCAAGTGATATTAATTGAAATCTCGAGCTATACTAAGTCAAATACTGTCTTAAAATGTAATTTTTAACCATATTAAAAATAAACCTTTTAGTTTGTAATCAAATCATATTCTTTTCCATCTTATTCACAAATGTGACAACTATGAACAAAATTCAGGTATTAAATGTGACACCTATTTTGGTAAGAGGGAGTATTTTTTTCATGTAGCATACAATTATGTACATAGTGAGATAAGGACGATTGACAACAGCAATTTTCAATGACTTTGTTGTATAATTACTCTATAATTACGACGACACTTCATATTTAATTATACTTATTTTTTTATATTGCTTACATCAAGCGGTGATTGCAAAAGTCGAAATCAACTTTATTTTCTCATTTTATCTCTACACTATATCTATTTAGGATTTCATGTGAAAGAATACAATTATTTTCAGAGGATTGTGTAGGACTATTGTTATAGTTATGACCTTAAAAAATAATTTTTACCCTTCTAGTGGTTGTCGCGACGACAGTCAGATTTTCTAATAACGATGTATCTCTTCATTAGCAAAACTGACCAGATTTTGATGAACGAGATATCTCGTCATTAGAAGAAAACTAACCAGATTTTTATCTCGTCATCATAAAAAAAATCGGCAAGATCTTGATGATGAACTATCTTATCATTAGCAAAGCTAACCAGATCTTGATGAACGAGATATCTTGTCATTATTAAAACTGTCCAGATCTTGATTTCGTCTCCCTAAAAAAAATCGGCAATATTTTGATGACGAACTATCTTGTCATTAGCAAAATTAGTCAGATCTTGATTGCCGAGTTATCTCGTGAAAACCGCTTGGAGGGTTAAATAGGATTAGTTAATATAAAAATATCAAGAGTGATTTAAAATTAAAATTTATGATTATATCATGCATATACGCATAGTTAAAAATATTTCGCACTAATAAAATTAATTAATTATATTTAAGACCGTTAAGTTAGAGATGATTTCAGTTATAGTATAAAACCTCTATACTCAAACTGGGAAATTAACTTTGCGAAGCGTGTCTTTTATGTAAACGTGTTTTAAGCATATTTTTAATTTCTTCTAACATGAATTTAGAATTTCACATCCAATTAGTATATCCAAGTAATATTTTTTGCAACAAAATACAAAAACACCGTTACATGAAATTGATTAATTTGTCTAAGCGTCGTTGCTTCAAACATAACTCATACGCTCTATGGCCGTTATAAAATGAGTTACAATAACTGCGTTTTATACTTAAAATCTTTTTAAGAATTCTGTCTACATTAACAGGTAGGTAGGTATTTTAATTAACGTCGCACTGGAGCAACACAATGGCTATTGGCGACGGTCCGGGATCAAACCCGAAGTGAAAGATCTGAGGACAACATCACGTAATTTTAAACCACGGTCAGAAGACGAGGTCCAACACCTGAGCTGGCACCGTACTCTCCAAACTTCCATACCACGCCAACGTGAGGACATTTGACTTTGAACTGGATCCATTGATTAAACCAAGCAATTAATGATTCCAACATATAATTCACTAAGCCTTCATATTCTATCGTTTAGTTTTCCAACCTCGGAAGGAACATCAGCAGTACACTGTAAGCACTACCGCAATATAACTATCAAAGTCCCCGAATAACTGTTTATCCACAATCTGATCCATTTGAGGCCACGACATGTTTAACGTGCACCAACCCCCACGTACACGACTGTCTTTGGTTGGATTCGAACACGCAACCCTCCGGTTGCTAATCCATCACTCTTCCAACTGGGCTACTGCGGCCCGTCTACATTAATAGACGCGCTTTGTTACTAAGATTAAAAAAGCCAAATTCCCATTTTAGGATATGTTTGAATTGAGGCAGAGCCCGAATATACACAAGAGCTTGAACAATAGTCGTTAGCAGAAATCATTATAAGCTAATAAAACATATATTAAAGCGCCATTATGTATCGATCCATCATTTTGAATTGAAGTAACGTTATAAAAACAGTCTATGACAAAGGAATTAGGTCATGAAAAGCTTTTGTGTTGAATTCAATTTAGTTGAGTTGTTTTCCCACATCATTTAGGGGCTGCTTTAGTGCGAGCGTTTAGTTGTAAGTTGCGTTTCACCTCGTTGCGACTTGATTTATGGCCTTATCACTCTTTACACTAACATTCCTTGGGCTACTCTTCTGCTTCAAAGATCAATGTCTACTTTATCATCATCATTTGTCTGCGACTCTCACAGCTACAGTTTTCTGCTGGGGAAAACTTGGAGAGTTGTAACATACTTTTACGACAGCAGTTGTAAGCACTTTACAAACCTGCAATATGAATTACAAAGATGGTAGGTATTTTAATTAACGTCACACTGGAGAAACACAACGGGCTATTGGCGACGTGATTTTCCCTTGAGATCTTACGACAGCGACTCCGTCCACAAACTCTATTTCATTAGATCTATGAGTATAATTCCATGATGATAAAAAACGAAACTTGGTAAACTTCTAGTTAACGGTACAGCCTTGAACGATAGTTTGGCTATTGTAAGGGGGGTATTTCAATTAACGTCACACTGGAGTAACACAATGGGCTATTGGTGACGGTCCGGGATCAATCCCAAAGGGAAAGATCCGAGGACAACACCACGTAATTTTGAACCACGGTCAGATGACGAGGCAACACCTGAACTGGCACCCCACTCTCCAAACTTCCACACCACGCCAACCTATTGTAAGGGTGATACTCTCTTTGTTCCGGCGAACCATCGAGTTAGAAGAAAGAGTGTCACGACTTGGCTCAAGTTAAATATGATAGCCCGTTGTGTTGCTCCAGTGCGAAGTAAATTCAACTATCAGCTGCCAAACAACCAAGTTAAATGTGGGTAGCCGTAATGTTTCTATTGCAGAACGTACATCTTGTACTTATTCGTCACTTGGATTGCTTTTCCGGGTGCGATTTTTCGTCGTCTGGTAGGTAGGTATGTATTTATTTAATTAACGTCGTTCTGGAACAACACAACGGGCAATTGACGAGGGTCCGGGATCATACCCAAAGGGAAAGGTCTGATAACACCACCACGTAATTTTGAACCACGGTCAGATGACGAGGTCGACACCTGATCTGGCACCCCATTCTCCAAACTTCAACACCACGCCAGCGTGAGGACAATTGAGACCACGACAGATTTAACGTGCACCAGCCCCCTTTGTACACGAAGGGCTTTTGGTTGAATTCGAACTCGCAACCCTCCAGTTGCTAATCGGTTACTCTTCCAACTGGGCTACCACGGTTTTGGCGTCTGATCATGGTTCAAAATTACGAGGTGTTTTTCTCGAATCTTTCCCTTCTGGAATGATCCCTGACCGTCTCCAATAGCCCATTGTGTTGCTCCAGTGCCCAACTACTTTTACAGACCCCAAAAGCTGAACCACCGTGGCTCAGTGGGTTTGTGCTCTGCGTTAGCAACTTGTGAATTGTAGGCGGCGCAGGCTCGATTGCTCCCTGGGTGTATTTTCTGTGTCAGTAAAAATTTCATTGTGTGTATTTTTCCATTACTTAACGTTCTCTTGACCACAAAAACTGAAAACTAACGTATTTTTTGGCCTCCATCAAGGCATCCCGTAGCAAGGAATACACTCGTCTACATAAGCGTGGACCTAGGTAGAATAGTTGATTAACGTCAGTCCAGGATTGATATTGAACCACGGTCCGATAACGAGATCAAGACCTGAGCTGGCACCCCACTCTCCAAACTTCCACACCACGCCAAAAGCGCAGACGTAAAGCGTAATGAAAATTACTACAGTTAATATATAATTGAACGGAGAAAAACTTCTTCTTCGTTCTTGTTTGAGGTTAATGTCACTTTGAGAAACTCAGACCAAAGCGTATTTTGAAAACTTTTACGACAAACGAAATGATGCTACAAAGCATTTCTGTACGTCGAATAAGATTTAATTACCGCATTTTAATTGTCATACTTCCTAGGCTTAAGTGTTCAAAAGAGGGTATATAGGTAGAAGAAGTAGCGTCACACTGGAGAAATACAACGGGCTATTGGTGACGGTTCGGGATCAATCCCGAAGGGAAAGATTAGTTTTTGTTTGAGGTTAATGTCACTTTGAGAAACTCAAACCAAAGCGTATTTTGAAAAATTTTACGACAAACGAAATGATGCTACAAAACATTTCTGTACGTCGAATAAGATTTAATTACCGCCTTTTAATTGTCATACTTCCTAGGCTTAAGTGTTTAAAAGAGAGCAGGTAGAAAAAGTAGCGTCACAACAACACAACGGGCTATTGGTAACGATCCGGGATTAATCCCGAAGGGAAAGATTAGTTTTTGTTTGAGGTTAATGACACTTTAAGAAACTCCAAAGCGTATTTTGAAAAATTTTACGACAGAAGAAATGATGCTATAGATAATTTCATTCGTTCATTAAGATTTAATCCCACCTTTGAATTCTCATGTCTCCCATTCCTTGTGTTCAAATCGCACAAGAGATAAATCCCGAAGGGAAAGATTAATTTTTGTTTGAGGTTAATGACACCTTGAGAAACTCAGTCCAAAGCTTACTTTGAAAAATTGTACGACAGACGAAATGATGCTACAAAGCATTTCATTCGTCCATTAAGATTTAATACCACCTTTGAATTCTCATGTCTCCCATTCCTTAGTGTTCAAATCGCACAGGAGATAAATCACGGCTCAAAAACCCTCCCATATTTGGCAAAAGAAGCTTTAATCACAGTTGCTTTATTATGCAGATTGAAAATCGTACATTTATTCCCACATGGGCGATGGGTTTTACTCATCCCGTGTTTTCGGAACTGTTAAATTAATTTGTCACGACAATATTCCCAAAGTGAGCTATTAATCACAGCTGAATGCTTTGTTTGGTTTAATTGAAACCGTCTCTTACAGCTATTTTTTCCATGCGGCAAATATGCATATTTGCCCTCCGCGAACATTTTTATGCCTTGCCGAGGTATTCTCATTAATTTTGGTGGGTTCGCTGAAATATGTATCTTTTATTTCAATTAAGGAATCCCATTAAAATGCAGTTCTTGCATGCATTAGTACGATTCCGATGCTTAATGAATGTTTAAAGCATGATTTCGTATGAGTTGTGTCCTTGTAATTCAGATTCGCACTCGTGCTGCTCTTCAAAAATTCCGTTCAGAAGCAGCGGTTGGTAGGTATTTAATTAGCGTCGCACTTGAGCATCACAACGGGCTATTGCTGACGGTCCGGGATGTAAAGATCCAAGGACAATACCACGTAAATTTGAACCACGGTCAGATGACGAGGCAACACTTGAACTGGCTCCCCACTCTCCAAATTTCCACACCACGCCAACGTGAGGACATTTGAGGCCACGACAGAATTAATGTGCACCAGCCACTTTGTACACGACGGTCTGGCATTGGAATCGAACTCGCAAACTTCCGGTTGCTAATCCAAACGGGCTACCGCTGCCATTTCAGAAGCAGCGATGCATGCATTTATATTTTTGTAGCTTTGTATTGTTTCCACAGCCATTTTGATTTACTCAAATTTTAAGACTCCATTTGTATTTTCGTACTGATGCAAAAATGCATATTGGTGACATGGTTGGGTTATTGGTTTGTTGGGTTTTATGGCGTATTTGGCCGAAGTACTCCAAACGCAAGACATGCGACTTCAAGTCATGGACATACACATACTAGGCAGGACAACACTTTGTAATTTTGAACCATGGTCTGATGAGGAAAATATTGATCAGGAAAATTGATTATTACTTCATATTAGTACAAATCAATTTTTGAGAAATACATTCATAGTTTTTATTTGAATATTCATCAGAATTGATGAGATAATTCATATTGGATACTAAAGAATCATTTATGAGACATACATTCATAATTCCTATTTTTATATTCATCATGAGAATTGATGAAATAATTCATTTTGATAATCAATTTTTTTAAGACTACATTCATATTTGAATATTCATCAGGAGAATTGATGATATAAGTCATTTTGGTAACTAGAATCAAGTTTTTGAGAAATACATCCGTAATTTACATTTAGATGTTCATCAAAACGAGAATGTGAGTTATAAATTGAAGTAATCTGGGCGTGTATAACAGAAGTAGCCTTTTTGGAAGAATATCGGATTTGCGAGTTTGAAACTCGATCCAAACAAAGACCATCGTGTACTTGGGGGCTGGTGCACGTTAAATCTCTCATGGCCTCCCATGTCTTCACGTTGGCGTGGTGTAGAGGTTTGTAGGTAGTAATTCAACTGCCTACCTATGTGTATTGTTCAAATTGGCGTGGTGTGAAATTGAGAGTAGAGCGTCAGCTCAGGATTTGACCTCATCATCTGACCGTGGTTTAAAATTACGAGGTATTGCCCTCCTTCCTTCGGTATTGATCCCGGACCTTCGCCAATAGCCCGTTGTGTTACTTCAGTGCGACGTTAATTCAACTAAGACAACCAACCTACGAAAATTTGTAATTAGAAACCCAAACATTGGTCGTAATTGGATTAGAATCTGGATTTTTAGCCGGCCAGGTCCACAAAAAGTATTATCATCTGGAATAAAGTTTTTCAGGATTTTAATATGTAGAGAAACATATTGCCTTCTTGGAAAATCTTTCTTTGTTTTGGACATTTTAAGCGGAAATTTCTGTTATACTGAAGAATGCATGTTATGAGATCAAGCAACTGTTTCAAGCTTACCTTAACAGCTCTCCGAATCAACCAAATGGAATATTCTTATGCAAGGCCACATGAGACACCAGATAATTCGCACGCATATATGAATAAAAATACAGTTATTCCAAGGGAAAAGCATTTTGCATACTATTGTTACGAAATAATATTCTCAAGGTATTAAAATACATGGGGCTTTCTGTCGCAACAGTTTTAGTTATTATGTTTCAAAAATGTTACAAGATTGCCAGCCTAATAAGACTGGAAAATTCAAGAAACACAAAACAGGGAGGAATTTCCCTTCATAATTATATTTCTTCTTTAAACCGGAAGTAAACACGATATTTTTTCTCTTCTTAAAGGCGTCTGTTTTTTCCGTTCATTATTAATTCAAGATATTTACGGGAACATTATTCCCCTAGGGGTAGTTGAACGTTAATTTAATATAACAATAAGTCTTTGAACCTACTTTTTTTCAAGAATTAATTACTTTCTCTTCGATTACTTTCTGTAGAGTAAATAAAGGTTTAAAGTAAATAATTACCAAGAAACGTAATGAATGGTAACGTAAATTAAAAAAAGTAGATCTGTATTTAAAAGTGATCAAATTTGAAAAGTTCTTTCATTACTAATAAATAAATGCTCATTTTGTTTGAGACCAGTGAAATGTTAATTTTTCTTTAGAATGCCTCTTGGAATAAATTAATCTTTTATTTTTATGGAGCAATGCCAAGACATTATTTATTGAAGGAATTGCTTTATTTTGAATACCATGAGAGAAGGCTTCCATCGTATGTGTAGTTACGTTAAGTGTAACGTGCTTTGATGAGAATTGAAGCTCTTTTGTCTCATGGAAATTTTCTTGGCTTTTTTAACCTTTCAAGTGGTTTTCACGAGATATCTCGTCCATCAACATCGAATACATTTTCATAATGACGTGATATCTCGTCCATCAACACTTGAAAAATGTTCATAATGAAGAGATATCTATATAAAATAGTTAATATATACAGGGTGATTCTACGGTCGTGGGACAAACTTCAGGGGGTGATAGAACACAACGAAACAAACACTTTTCCCCATAGAATGTATGGTCGCAAGTGCAGCGGTTGGCGGTTAGAGAGCGCAGTCAAACGCCTGTATAAAAGCGTTACGTCGGCGATGCGAGGCCTGCATCTGGTGTGGTCGTCGACATTTTGAACAGCTTCTGTAATTGTGCATTTGCGTTGTACTTACCGACTGATGTTTGTACATGTCGTTTCATTTCCATGTGAAAAGTTTCTCATTTTTTGTACATGCCATTTCTTTCTTACCCGTTGTTCCTTGTACTTATCTTTAATTTATGCAATTGTATTATTTCATTTTGTCAAGCAGTTATTGATGTTTATTTGACATTAAAGCGTTGTTTCCATATTTCATGCCTCTTTCCAACTTGCGTCGGACCGTGTGTTTGTGCCGAAATGGAAAGCGCCCTCTAGCGACCATATGGGGAAAAGTGTTTGTTTCGTTGTGTTCTATCACCCCCTGAAGTTTCTCGTATTAGTTTAGACTCACCCAATAGATATTCTATGGGCTTTTATACAAGCGTTTGACTGCGCTCTCTAGCGGCCAACCGCTGCACTTGCGACCATACATTCTATGGCGAAAAGTGTTTGTTTCGTTGTGTTCTATCACCTCCTGAAGTTTGTCCCATGACCGTAGAATCACCATGTATAAGTTGGGATTTGTCCTTATTTTCTACGTTTCCCCAATGCGACTTTAAAATCAAACCAATAATTGGTGGCCAATAGGGAAAGTTGGGCGTTTCGAAAAAAACACATAGAGTTCGGTCTAATTTCTATATTATCAACGCAAACCAAACCTAACTAGAGTCATTCCATAGCTGAGGGAACAAAGATTTGTTAGTGACCTTGAGTTTGCGCGTCGCAATAAGCGGGGAGGGGACGGCGTTTTGGGGACTTCACGCTGCGTCGCGAAAACTTCAAATCGGTATAACTCGGGATTGTGAAGCGCTACGACGTCAAAATCGGTCTGAAACGAACCCTAACGTCGATATCTGTCGATATGAGACATCATAAGTAAAATCGAATTCAGTGTTGATTGTGAAACTTTGGACCTCAATTGAAAAGTTTTGAATTTCACAATTTCTTGTTGAAAATCCAAGCAGTAATAAGGGCCGTCTTGGGTCAATAGGTACGTCCACTGCGCTATCAACTTTCGAGTTGTAGGTGGAGCAGGTTCGATTCCTGTCAGGTGCATTCCTCCCTGGTTGTATTTCTTTTCTGTGTCATTAAAACTTTCATTGTGTGTCTGTCTATTACTTGATGTTGCATGTCTTGTGTCTGGCGCAGCATGGCCAAATATGGCCCTTGCGCCATAAACCCTCAAACCAACCAACCAAGCAGTAGTAATCGAAAGTGGTCTGCGCGGAAGAGCAACTCGTGCGCTTTCGAAAAACACTGAATTGATTACTGAATTTGTTTTTCATTTAATCTCTCCCTCCCTCTCTTCACCCAAATAAATACTACGCGCTAACGAGACATATTCACGTAAAACATTTCGGACTTCATCTGACACAGCCTACGCAATTTTTTATTTCTTTTTTCCAATACCTGACAAATTTAACATTATACATCATGGTATTACGAGGGAAGAATCGTGAACCACTTTGTGTTACCATAGTGAACCACGAGGGATGGGTTTACATTACACCTCATTTTTAGCAGACACTCTAGGCACAAGCCGTTTATAGAAAGGCCACACATCGTAACGTCCATAGCAACGGCTCAGGATTAGAGTTGCACTACTGACTTGCCGGTCGTAAATCCCGAACTATCTATCGAGGTTGTCTCCTTCATATCCAGATTTTCTTTAAACCTCCAAGTGGTTTCTACGAGATGTCTGGTCCAACAAGATCTGACTAATTTTGTCAATGACGAGACATCTCGTCATCAAGATATTACCGATTTTTTTTATGATGACGATACCAAGATCTGGTCAGTTTTCTAAATGATGACGAGATATCTGATCCATCAAGCTCTGGCCAGTTTTGTTAATGACGAGACAACCACCATGAAGGTTAAGGGGTGCACGACGGCCCCCTGGGATTCAACTGTCCCCCAGGGGGCTGGAGGAACGAAAGATTTCCTGAACTCGAATTGAGCAGAGGTGGTTTTTTTTCCGCTTTCGGTCGACAGCCGTTTTTGAGTCGGTACCATTTCCTTTTTGCAGCGCCCGAAACGAAGGGACCCAAATGCCTGATTAATTCTGTAAATAATGTAAATTCCTGTGTTTTAAAATAAATATCGAGTTTAATTATATTTTGGAAGCCAGCACCCTGACCCCTAGATCGATCTTTTGAAAAAAAAAACGACCTTATAAAATTGCATCGTAAATATCTGCCTTTTTGCAGTAGCACAATTCTTTAATTAATCCTGATTGTTTTTATTCAAGTACAATTTCAGGTAAAGGATAAGATTATATCGATCACAGAATTTCCTAGGAAAATAATTAAAGTCCAATTCTTACGTACGCATCCTCCAGTTTAATTAATATAATCATCATCTTTAATTCACCCGGAGCGAATTTTAAAGAGGAAGGTCGGCAGTTTCGCAAAATTACCACCCGGTACTCGAAAGAAACCGTAAATAAGCACAAAATGTCGGGGGAGACAATTTAATTTCGACCGAACGGCGCATAAAATAACCATTAAGCGTGTTTAACGGTCGCTGTTTTAAAACGAAACCAAGTTTGTTATCCGAATAAATATTTGAATGAGTTCTTTCTAAATTAAACTACCTTTCCTTTTTTGCTCGCAGTGTGAAACGTAAGCAAATCCGGAGTTATATGAAGAAAAAGTCCAGTTTCTCCTCTGCATGAAGGCCTTTTCTGGTTTTATTTCAACCTTTTTCAGCGGGCGTAATAAATATAAAGTGTAACAGGTATGTAAAAAGGTAACGAAGTAAAAATTTTTTTCCGAGGCTACAAACCCGCATTTAATATTTAATTAATGTTTGTCGACAACATGAAAGAAAAGATCAGGTTACATTAAATGGATTCATTTTAGTTCACGTGTTTATCATTCGTTTTAATCCTCCAAGTGGTTTCGATGAAATATATCGTCCATGAAGATCTGATCAATTTTGCTAATGACGAGATATCTCGTCCATCAAGATCTGATCAATTTTGCTAATGACGATATATCTCGTTCATCAAAATAGATATTGCCAATTTTTAATGATGACAATAAGAAGATATGGTCAGTTTTGTTTTGATGACGAGATATGTCGTCCATCAAGACGAATTCAAAATTACGAGGTGTTGTCCTTGGATCTTTTTCTTCGGGGTTGTTCCCGGACAGTCGCCAATAGCCCATTGGGTTGCTCCAGTGTGACGTTAATTAGATACCAATCTGCCTTTGTGTTTGCAACATTTCGTTTTATGAGAGGAAATTAGTCTTTGTTTTTAAAACTGGCAGAATTACCCGGCGTTGCTCGAGTTGAATTGGTTAAATGTTGATTTTATTTCATAGAAAAATGCAAGCATCATTTAAGTGTACAGAAAATATTTTTAACATCGTTTTAACTTTTCATAGCTTCTACAATTTACTTCGGACATTAATTATCGTCCATTAATCCATTTCATATTCATCACATTATTGTAAGACAAACTACAAAAGCTTTTTCTGAGATGACTTCTTCAGAAGTCGATTTTGAGTTTTAGAGTGATTACGAATGCCGATTAAGTTCATTTTCAGTAAAAATGAGGAACTTTCAGCGTAAGTCTTGCACTCAGTTTTCCAATTAATATTTATTATTTGTGGTATTTATGACATAGATGTTTGCACGTTTAACTTTTCTCTGACTGATAACCGTAAAATAGGGTCGACCAACGACGCTTTATGGCAAAAAAGGGAAACTCGAGTTGTAACAAAGGATCATCAAATCCGGACAGCCACTATTAAAAGTTTTTTGTCAATTCATTTAACTGCGTTTAGCTTTAGATTCACTTTTTTAATAGCGCTGAATACCGACTCTATTTTGCTATTGACATTCAGGGAGAAGTTGAACGAGAAAATATTTATATCATATAAATGCTTTGTACATTTATTTTTACAAGCTCTAAAACTTTAAAACGTTATTTTATTATTTTAGAATCTTTGTAAAATTAATTTTATAAAAAGAAGACACCAGTTTTAAAATGTGACAAAGCGTGCTCTTCTGAATCGAAAAAAAATGGTTAATAGTCTCACAATACGAAAATTTAAAACTCACAAAAATCCAGTATAAATTCTAATTCGAACTATAAATGAAAACGAAAACCCTTATTGGATATGGAATCGTAAAATTACATATTTATTATTAGTTTTATTGCTTGCGATTTTCGTTTCACTCATTTTCAAACCTGCCGTGTTTAAAATGTTTTGTAATCATATTCATCGTAATTCAAACTAAACACTGCAAACACTAAAGACTTTAAGAGAACGATGGTAGAAAGGTTTAAAAAGCCAATCTTGTCAACTGAATGGAATTTTTAAGAGAATATATACACCGTGATTTGCATCTACTAGTAGTTCGCTTTCAACTAGGGTTGGCGTACAGAGCCCCTAGCAACCATTTTAATAACTAAAGTCGGTAACACATCGCCTGAAGACAGAAAATTCGGACATCCGCTAATATAAGATTTTCAACAATCTAGTTAGCCGTGGTTCAAAGCAATGTATTTGTAATTGTACTTTTCGAATTTATTTGGTTATTGTTATGATTTATCATTTACTAGCCGAAATACACGGCGTTGCTCGGGTTGAATTGGTAAAACGTTGATTGAAAAGCGATTAGACTAATCACTTTTCTTTCATGGAAAAATGCAAACATCATTTAAGTTGTACGGAAAATAACATTTTAACATCGTTTTAACTTTTTCATAACTTCTACAATTTACTTCGGACGCAAATATATATACATGATATATCCATCCATGTAATCCATATTATATTCATCAGCCTCGTCTGTAAGACAAATTACAAAAGTTTTTTCTAAGTGACTACTTCAGAAGTCGAATTAGAAATATCATTGAACTACAACGTATGGCTACCTGTTCTAATTTAACGTAACCTATCTTATTTTAAAATTATTTCATTTTAACCTGTCATTTTACAATAAGAAGTTACACACCTTATTTAAAAGGTTGCCATTTATTTTTATGTAACAGAATTCTACAAACCATAACATATTTAACCAGACTCAAGGAAAGTTGATCGAAATATATATTCTCAATATTATTCCTATGGCAATTTCGAATTGTTTTTAGCCCCCTCTGCTCACCTAGGTTAAAGAGAATGGGGTTAATATGTAGCCTACGTTAGTCACAGGGTTCTAAAGTATGAGTGTATATTTGGTGTGGATTGGTCATACGGTGTAGATTTGTATACAGAACAGACAGACAAACGCCAACTCTGCGTTATATATAGATTTGTATTTTGGAGCGTGCAAGATGTTCCTAGTATTATTATCTGCTAAATGTATTTTAATTTATTACTTAACTGCGTTACTCGTTCGTATGTTTTTCTACTGAGTTACTCGTTTATACATATTTGTGTGTGATCCATCTAGAATATTTCATATAGAACATTTCATCTTGAATATTCCCTCTAGAATATTTCATGTAGGACATTCCATCTACACTATGCCATGCAAGACATTCCATTTGGAATATTTCATCTAGAATATTCCATTTGGAATATTTCATCTAGAATATTCCATCTTGAATATTTCATCTTGAATATTGCATCTACAAAATTCCATGTAGAACATTCCATCTGGAATATTCCATCTATAATATTCCATGTAGGACATTCCATCTAGAATATTCTATGTAGGACATTCCATCTGGAATATTCCATCTAGAATAATCCACCTAGAATATTACATCTAGAATATTCCCTCTTGAATATTCCATCTACAAAATTCCATCTGGAATATTCTATCTAGAATATTCCATATAGAATATTCCATGTAGAACATTCCATGAGGAACATTCCCGTTGTGGAACGCATGTAAAATTAAAATGTGATTATCTAAATAAAACAGATTGCAACAGTTATGGCTACTAATTTTCGTTTTCACTTATTTTTCTAACTTTGGTATTGAATTATAATTGAATTCCAAGACGGGGGGCAGAAAAAATTCGAATGTTTTATGAGAATTCCCTGCAGAAAAATTCGGCACCAAAGAATATAAATTCATCATCCGCCATGGGGATCCCCATCCGATATTAATTTATCTTAAACCTTAAGATGAACATTTCAGGAATCTGATTCTTTGGTAAACTTGTTCTTAATTAATCAAGCTCTTCTTTCTATGTTCGATGAATCTAAAAAAATTACGAGTTACACCAGCCGAATTAAATTGCTTATCGCAGAGAATTTACGTCGTAAAAATGGAATTTCTGAAATTGGCTTTCTCTAAGAGCAGTGCTTTATCAATCTAATATGCATTTAAATCATTTTGTCTCCATATGCATCATTTCCCATAATAAGAAATTTCAGGTTGTTTCTTTCGTTTTCCGTACAAATGCAATAACGAAAGCAACCTTATAGTTATAAGATTAATCTTATAGTTAGAATAATATTCATCTTAAATAAGGATAATTTATCTTTCCCGTGCTTTGTTCTAAATACACTCGTGTCCAAATTTATCTTTACATACACAAAAACAATGATATTCCATGAAATATCCAATCGACGTAATCCGTTTTTGCAGGGAATGTGTAAAAAACAAGCCTAATTAGAATTATTCAATCAAAAGTGATCAAACGGTTTCTGATATGCAAATCGAGGCGTTACGTCATCTGACGGTGAATCAAGCGCTTTGCGCAAAGTAAATATCCGAGTGAATTTCTGCAATACAGCGTTTGATTTCAGTGTGTAAGCACTCAAAACGGTTTGTTATGGCTTCGAAGTATCATTTGGAAGAATCTGTGAAGTGGCAAATTATCGTCCGTTTAGAAGCAGTGCAGACAATCATGGAAGCAGCGAGATGTGTGAATATTTCAAGACAGCAGTCTCTACTCTATGGAAACAATTTCAGAACTCTGGGACTGTTGTAAGGAGGCCTGGACAAGGTCGTAAACGAATAACAACTGCTTCTCAAGATCGATATTTGGCAATAGCTGCCCGTCGTAACAGGAAGTCTACTGCTCGGCAGTTAAGTTCAGAGGTTGCAGCCGCCACTGGAACTGTTGTATTACTGCAAACTGTATACAGAAGGCTTAGTGAAAAAAGGCCTTTATGCCAGAAAACCAAGAGTATGTGATTCACTGTCTTCACAACAAAAGAGGGGTAGCTTTAATTGGTGCATAGAACATCAGAACTGGAGTGAACACCAATGGACCCATGTTTTCTTTACTGATCGGTAGAGGTTTAGTTTAACATCTGATTCTAAGCGTGTTTACATCTGGAGGCAGTCAGCAACGCGAAATCTTCCTTCGTACATTATAGAACGTGATCGTTTCGGTAGTGCAGGTGTGATGGTATGGGGAGGAATAATGATCCATGTACGTACATTCCTACATGTTTTCAACAGCGGATCTGTGACCGGCCAGAGATATCGGGATGAGGTCTTAGAACCTTATGTAAGACTTTTCAGAGGTGCATATGGATCGAACTTTTCATTTATGGACTATAATGCTCATCCACAAAGAGCAAACCTCGTTGACGAATTCCTTGAAAGTGAAGCCATTGAGCGAATACCGTGGCCAGCAAAATATCCTGATCTGAACCCGGTAGAGAACTTATGAGACTACCTTATAAAAGCAGTTGCACGGGGACATCCTCCTCCTAGAGATATAAATGCCCTGAAGACCGCATTGCTAGAGGAGTGGAACTTAATTCCCCAAACTGTGGTTAGCAACATTATTGCCAGCATTAAGACACACTGTGGTATGTGTGTACACGTCAGGGGAGATCACATTCCATATTAAATTCATAAGCCTTAATTTTTTTCTGAGTTATTCTTTTTTTCTGAACTCTCCTTGTCACATATTACCATTTTTATTGTTTCATGCTACAGTTTTATATCATAGGCAGTGCTCTTAAATTTTTTTCCTTTGTATTTATGTGTTATGTATCATTTCACACAAATTCATAAAATTATAGTTCACAGTTTGCGAGAAATCCGTGATTTTAGGCATGTAAAGATAATTTTGGACATGAGTGTGTTTACACTTTATACTCATCTTACAAAATTGGTCGGATCTTTATGAACGAGATATCTCGTCGAAACCACTTGGAGGGGTAATAAATACGTTGTACATTTTAGGACATGCTAAAAACAAATAACTAAAAAAATGCATTGTTTATATTTATAAACAAAACAATTTGAAAGCTATTCTTTTCAGTGAGAAACATTGAAAAAAAAAATCAACGTGCACGTGTCAGGATGAATGCAACAAACGGAGAATTTAATTTGTTTATCCTGAACTATGCGTTGTCTTTCAGTTCTTGAATATAATCATTTGAGTAACTTGCCTGTCTTATTTTATGTCAGTTTTATTCGAGCAATCGCTCGTTCACTATTTCGCTGGCTTTTTTTAACGGCCGGTAAAGCTAGTTAACAGTCTGTTACATTGTTAGACCAGCTTTCCCGGCCGTAACTCTTCCTATATATATATTGTTTCATTCTATCTATTAATTCTCCAGTATTCCATTCATTTCTTTTTATTCTTCTGGTATTCTCCATATTTTAATAATTTTGTTCGTTTCTGCCTTCGAGTTATCATTTAGTACTTTGCTTGCATTTAACTATTCAATTGATTTAAATGTTTTTTCAATCTTTAGTTATATTTTATTCCACAGTTCACACACATTAATAGTTTGATGACATTTATTAAAAAATGTTGTGACAATCAAGGAAATTTCTCATGCATGACAGGTCTGGAGAAAATACAACGAAGACGACAGTGACATTTCAACAAATAAAATAAATTCCCATAGTTTAACCCTCCAAATGGTTTCGACGAGATATCTCATCTATCAAGACCTGGCACTCCACTCTTCAAACTTCCACACCACGTCAACGTGAATCCTTTCTTGCGAATAGATAGTTCAACTGCCTGAGCTTAGTAGTGTAATTGTAAAAAGTAGTGTAGTATTGCTTTTACCCTTCAACACACGCATAGTATATACGACTCCATCTACTGTTTGAAACAATCATAGGAAAGATTCTATTAGTCTAGAACAGTGGTTCTTAACCTGGGGTATGTGCACCCCTGGGGTGCGAGAAAGCATTTCGAGGGGTGCGAGAGAAATTTCGATGGACGACAGTAATTTAATAAAAGACGATCTTATTGAAATACGAGCCAATGCACGTATTCAAATGGAATTTGAAAAACTGGAATTGGAACAAATCTGGTGTACACAGAACCTTATCCACAGCTGGTAAAAGCAGCATTGCAGACACTTGTACCATTTGCCACCACCCACCTGTGTAAAATGGGATTTTCATCACTTTTGCATATAAAAACAAAAGCCAGAAATCACTTAAATGCAAGTGATGACTTGCGCATGGCTCTCAAAAAAGGATCCTCGCTTCAAAAGTATTATGAATAAACAACAACAAAGCCATTAAAATTTGAGATATTGTTTTGGATGTATATGTAAATGTATTCGTTTATTTTTCAATAAATATATATATAAATTATCTTGCAATAGATGTAGTTTCCTAAATAAAGAAATAGAAACACATTTATATACATATAAATTATCTTGCAATAGATGTAGTTTCCTAAATAAAGAAATAGAAACACATTTTTCAAGGGGGCGCGAGAACTTATTTTTAGATTCAAGGGGGTGCCGATCACTAAAAAAGTTAAGAACCACTGCTCTAGAAGGTCAAAACTGGTGAGGTCATGCAAGGAAGACTTCAGATTGCCAAACGTATAAGTGAGTGCCCTTCAGACATTTAAAAGAAGTCTTCATACATAAAATTTATCAGTTTTAACATTATTGTTCAAGCATCTAGATACGTGGTGCCTTTATATTAATCTCTTTTATGAGATCAATGAGAAGTTACGAAACTATTCTTAAATAGAAAATTTAGGAAGTAACACGAAATGAGAGACCCTTTTCATACATTTATTTGATCCTGACATTAAAGTTGGTCTTCATAAATTAAAGGTTGTTTGAAATTACACTGTGCTAGGAACTTTCCTTCACGTTGGCGTGGTGTGGAAGTTTAAAGAGTGGGGTGCCAGGTCAGGTGTTGATTTCGTCATCTAACCTTGGTTCAAAATTAGGAGGTGTTGTCGACGGATCCATATACGTGCAATATAAATAGATAGATACCAGATAAAATAATAAGAGATATAAATACCAGATCCATATACGTGCAATATAAATATAATAGAGCATTACTATTGAGAGAAACTTCAAAAAGTGACCATCTTGTCGATCAGTAGTCACATGACTGCTTTGTGAATAATGGAATTGGTTGGTCGATTTGGTAACTTATCACCAGATCCATATACGTGCAATATAAATATAATAGAGCATTACTATTGAGAGAAACTTCAAAAAGTGACCATCTTGTCGATCAGTAGTCACATGACTGCTTTGTGAATAATGGAATTGGTTGGTCGATTTGGTAACTTATCACCTCGTTTGGCGATAGAACATCTTATGACAGGATATGTATGCGAAAGCGCATTTCTATAGAGGCGACGAAAATGGTGAAACCGCCAAAATCTACTACTACCAGATGATCAATCAACGGACCAATGAGATGATGAATCAATGGTTGGGCGTTTTCTCCCGTTCTGTGGACCAATCATATGAAGAATTTTAGGTTCCACCCAATAGTGTAAGGATCACGTTACTACTAGTTTGATCACATGATCTTGGGTACGTGAAAAGGTTACCATTGCTCATTGTACTTTTATATTTCCTCTGTGCTCGAATCTTTCCCTTCGGGATTGATCTCGAACAGTCATCTATAGTTCGTTGTGTTGCTCCAGTGCGACGTTAATTACCAAACCTACCCTAAACCTAGGATCTTTCCTTTCGGTATTGATCCAGGACAACCAAGTTGTGTCGAGCTCCAATGCGATATAAACTCAATTACCTACTTACCTCATAAATTAAAGAGCATAAGACTCACAACGCTTAATAAAGAAGGAAATTTAGACCCATAACACTTATTTTCTCCCGCATTTACTTCATAATATCCTTTTCCGTCCTCTCACAAATTTGCTTAATTGCGCGGAATTAAAGACCGCAACTCAATAAAATAGTTGTCAAAATAGCAGCACACCATTTGCATTTTAGCTAAACACACCACTAACCCCTCCAGCGGAATAACGCAAACATTTCCTCGCATTACTTCAGTTAAAGTAGACCTGGGCGAAGCACTTCGTTACCTACTTTGAAAGTACTTTCACGTTTGCCTCGTCGAACACATATTCACAGGAAGGGGAGTGGAATAACACATTACCAACTGCCATGATTGTATTAGTGAAATGAAGCCGTATTTCAGACGGCGGTTTTTATGGTTTAGTTATTACAAACCCCGTTATTCGGTACCTGTTAACTCTCACGGTGGTTGTCTCCACGAGGTATCTCGTCATTAACAAAACTATATAAAATCGACTTAGGGAAAAGGTATATAAAATTGAATTTGAGCTGTTTAATCACTCCTCGATAGCTTGATTTAAGGGAATTTACATAACATCTATTCATAGTATATAAACTATGGAAGGAGTGAAATTCATATAGTGTCGGGATGAAAGATTTTCAAAACAATAGAATTTATCTCGAAAAATATTTAAGGTGTATGTATACACTAGAAATCCCGAAAAATGACCAAAATATCGATCGATGTTTTAATAATTCGAAATATTGTTCAACCCCTTAGCTCTCAAACGATACCAGGATCTTGTAAATATTTAAAATAGTTTTCAAGTTACAAAGGTTTGGGTTAGGTACTGTCACCTTAGACAAACAGGTTTCCAAAACTTTAAACTCGATTTCTGAAGAACTGTTTTTGCAATAGGAGGCTTCTTTCGAACAGAACTCAACAATGAATTGATCTATTATAATTACTTTTGTGTCCTTATAATCTATGTAATACAGTGGATATTTTGACCCTCAGTCGAAGTTATTGGTTAAGAAATGAATTATTAGTTGATTTTTAAATGTTGAAATTCCTGAAAAAAAATCTTGATTTCTTAGACTTCGTGAAAAAAAAATTGTAAAAAAGAACGTATTCCCTCTAGCAACTTGATGGAGGGTCAAAACATGAAGAATAATATTAGGAATAATTTCCAACAGGAATTGTCTGTCTCAACACATTAGAATTTGAGATATCACTGTTCAAAAAACATGCTAATTAGCTAATTATATCTAAATTAGATAACTAATGAGTAGCTTAACCAGAATTTTTCACACTAAAATGAGTTTAAGCACAAACCAATGGCCTATTGCGAAAAAACTGAATTTTTAAAGTAAAAATTAAAAAAAAAATGTTCTAATGCATACATACACCTTAATACAATGCACCTTTGTGCGCAACTTGGCCAAATATAGCTCCCCTTGTGCCATAAAGACTAACCATAGTAATTATGGCCATTTCCCGGTAAGATAAATGTTGATGGCAATGTTTCTGAGGCGATATTTGGTTCCTGTACGTATTCGGGGCCGTCGTAGTACACTGCTCTAGCAACCTTCGAGTTGTAGTCTGTCCAGGTTCGAGTCCTGTCAGGTGCATTCCTATCTGAGTGTCAGTAAAACTTTCATGTGTGTATGACTATTACTGGTATTGTATGTCCTGTGTCTGGAGCAGCATGGCCAAATATGGCCCTTACGCCATAAAACCCCAATCAACAACGACATCCTGTAAGTATTCGGGCCGCGGTGGCCCGGTTGGAAGAAAAACAGATTAGCAACCGGAGGGTTGCGAGTTCGAATCCAACCAAAACACCGTCGTGTACAAAGGAGGCAGATGCATCTTAAATCTCTCGTGGCCTCAAATGTCCTCACGTTGGCGTAGTGTGGTAATTTGGAGAGTGGGGTGCCATCTCAGGTGTTGCCTCGTCATCTGAGCGTGGTTCAAAATTGCGTGGAGTTGTAATCAGATCTCTCCCTTAGGGATCGATCCCGGACGTCGCAATCGTCATCTGACCGTGGTTCAAAATTACGTGGTGTTGTCCTCGGATCTTTCCCTTTGGGATTGATCCCGGACCGTCACCAATAGCCCGTTGTGTTGCTCTAGTGTGACGTCAATTGAAATATCCCCCCGGACGTCGCAAATAGCCCGTTGCGTTGCTCGAATCCGACGTTAATTAAATACATACATACCTCTCATTAATGATTTTCTATAATTAATGATTTTCTATAAAGAGGTAAACAAACATTTAAATGTACTTGCAGCATCTGTCTAAATATTTAAACGGAAATTTCCAGACTTCCGAAATAAATGTCCATACTAATTTCCCCTAATCAGGACGGGATCGCGTTTTTCGCTTGCAAAGTTCCGACCCTTGCACACATTAAACATCCATTCCACGTTAAAAAGTCTAAAAAATCTCATTTCGGGCAACTAAACAGATATTATTTATACCCCTTCCACTTGTGTTTCGCTCTGTCAGACCGCGCAAAGAAAACACTCCGATGCTGAAGGAAGGGCAATTATTTAAACTCGGATGAACGCATGGGGAAAACAAAATAGATGAAGGCTCCTTCTTTTTGTTGGGGGTTGGGGTGGAACTTCTTTTACACAACTGTCCCTTTCTGCTGAGGAAATGCCGAGAAGAGGAATGAGCTCGCTGCGAATTTCTCTGCTCCATTTAAATCAGGTTTATTTAGAGGGAATTAAGAAATCTCTGCCACTGCGGAAGGTTTTGGACTGTCACTGCTTGATTTATTTCGTTACTTAACTGAAAATGGAGGAAATTCGGGTTGATGCATTAAACTGTCTCTAGTCTGAGATTATTTATAACCAGATTTCGGTTCTTAGGGTGAAGTTAGGTCAGTCATATTCCCGTTTGCTGTATTTCATAGTATGTTCTGATCCTGTTCAACCAGAGATCCGCGATGGGCAGCTGTAGACAGGTTGGAAGAGTATCGGATTAGTAACCGAAAGGATGCGAGTTCGAATCTAACCAATGGTCGTGTACAAAGAGGGATGGTGCACGTTAAATATGTAGTCATGGCATATGAGGACGCCTGCCGACCACCTTCAAATCGCATGGCTCAGGAACATTTTTAATACCACGGGCTCGAGGATCAAAATTATTAACATGGTGAGATTCATTGAGAATCATCAGGACTTGATCATCCAAAGAGACTGAAAAACCTATTTATTTTCTTCTCTCATGTTGTATATATATATATATATATATATATATATATATATAGTGTAACTTAGTATGATAATATAGATGTAATTACTGTATAGATGTAACAATGTATAAATGTAATGTGCTCTAAATTCTGGATAGACATGTCACCTCGGTGGTATGCTCTATTCATCCCATCCACATTTATTTAAACTGGTACAGTGTCTCACGACACTAGGCACGGGAATGTGCGTTGGGGTTAGTTAATATGTCGTGACCTCAAATGTCCTCACGTTGACGTGGTATGGAAGTTTGGAGAGTGGGGTACCAGCTCAGGTGTTGTTTTCGCCATATGGCCATTGTGCAAAATTAGAAGGCGTTGTCCTTGGATGTTTCCCTTCAGGATTGATGCCAATAGCCCATTGTGTTGTGCTCCAGTGCGACGTTAATTAAATACCTACCTAGCGATGGTTTCTTTTTTCACACTAAAATTCCCTCTCATTGACAGAGGAACTTTCAGTTTTTACTACATAACAATAAAATTTGTCTTAGAAGATTTATTATTTTGATATTCCTAGTTCATAATGTAGGGGGGTATTTCAATTAACGTCACACTGGAGCAACACAATGGGCTATTGGTGACGGTTCGGGATCAATCCCAAAGGGAAAGATCCGAGGACAACACCACGTAATTTTGAACCACGGTCAGATGACGAGGCAACACCTGAGCTGGCACCCCACTCTCCAAACTTCCACACCACGCCAACGTGAGGACATTTGAGGCCACGACAGATTTAACGTGCACCAGCCCCCTTTGTACACGACAGTGTTTGGCTGGATTCGAACTCGCAACCCTTCGGTTGCTAGTTCGTTACTCTTCCAACCGGGCCACCGCGGCCCCTCATAATATAGGAAAAAGACAACATCAATAATTTTTACATACGTTTTCACTATATTACTATACTTTTACTTGTTCTTGGGATAGGATATTCGTTCCACTAGATTTCCGTAGACAATTACGAGAGTCATTTTCTGTCAAGCTAATTATAGGTGGCGGTAGTGTTTTCTATATGTATTTTGTCTTCTATATGTATTTTTGTTTATATGTTTTGTTTGTTTTATATATGTATTTTTGTTTATGTATTTCTATATGTTTTCTATATGTATTTTGAACGTGACGTCAGTTGACTTGTTTGACGAATACTATTTAAATCCTCCACAAATAAAACGATATACTTCACAAATCCAAAGAATAAATGGGACCACGGTAACTTGGTTGGAAGAGTAGTGGATTAACACATACAACAGGAGGGTTACGAGTTCGAAACTCGATCCAACCAGACTATCGTGTACGTGGGTGCTGGTCCAGATTCAATTGGTCCCGCGTTGTCATAGTGTGGAAGTTTGAAGAGTGAGATGCCAGCTCGGGTATGATCTCGTCATCTGACCGTGGTTCCAAATTACGAGATGTTGTCCTCGGTTCTCTCTCTTCGGGACTGATCCCGAACTGTCAACAAATAGCCCGTTGTGTTGCTTCAGTGCGACGTTAATTCAACTACCTACCTATATGAATTTTATTCCTTCAATGGTATGTATACTACGATATTATGTGAATTTCCTCAAATCAAACTATCAAAGACTGATAAACAGCTCAAATTCAATTTTGCACAACGTTTCCCCAAAAGTCAATTCACATATCAAACGAAAATACTCAAGGTAGGTAGGTATTTTAATTAACGTCGCACTGGAGCAACACAACGGGCTATTGGCGACGGTCCGGGATCAGTCCCAAAGGGAAAGATCCGTGGCTCGTAATTTTGAACCATGGTCAGATGACGAGGTTACATCTGAGCTGGCACTAAACTCTCCAAACTTCTATACTACGCCAACGTGAGGATATTGGAGGCCTGGGTAGAATTAACGTGCACCAGCCCCCTTTGTACACGACCTTTGGTTGGATTCGAACTCGGTACCCTCCAACCGGGCTACCGTGGCCCGAAAAGATTTAAGAGTGCTCACTAATAAGTCAATAGTTCCTGCGGGCTCACGAATGGTCTCTTCTGGGTATTTTACATACGAATGTAATTAGATTATGTCACTGAATTTGTAGAATTAATATACAAGGTACCTATTTGGCACGGGGTCATTCGAATACCACTATTGCGCTCCAGAGATTCGCAAAAATACACCCCAGTGATGATTTATTCGCAAAGTAACAGCGATATTAGAATTAAGACCGGACATTCTTTGCCTTGAAGAGGATATTTACTGTTGCAAAGGATAAGGGAAACTATTCACGTTGCTACTTAGTGTGACCCATTCTATCTTCACTTTTAAAGAAACCCCTTTCAACCCACTGGGATGATTTGAAAATCGAATTTGATTATTCTTACAGTATGAGAGTCATTTTCTGTCCAGCTGCTCTCAGGGGCAGATCTCCCTTAGAAGTGTACAGGCTTCATGGGACCGAGATACACGAGTATTCTTTTCTTTTCCCACGGAATTTGCTGTCTGGTAAACACAATGCATCGCGCTCCTGAGATACCCAAGCGATATTTTCAGCTTTACTCCACTATTCGTCAATCCCTCTTTTCCCCCTTTCGCGAAATATTTTACTCGAGATTGTCGTGTTTGGCGCAGCTTAACCAAATATGGCCCTTGCGTGATAAAGAGCCAAAACGACCATCTGTACAGCTAAATATAGTTTTTTTTCAGTTAGTAGATGTGGTTGTTTAGTCGTTATAAGTGTTTAGGAGAAAACACAATTCAACACTCGAAAATCTCGTGACCCTCAGGTAGGTAGGTAATTAATTAACTTCCCACTGGAGCAAGACAACGGGCTATCTGCGACGGCCCGGGATCAATCCCGAAGAGAAAGATGGAGAACACCTCGTAATTTTCTACCACGGTCGGATGACGAGGTCAACACGAGCTGGCACGCCACTCTCCAAACTTCCACACCACGCCAACGTGAGGACATTTGAGGCCACGAAAGATTGAACGCTCATCAGCCCCCGTGTACACGACGGATTTTGTTTGGGCCTAGTTTCGAACTCGCAATCCTCCGGTTGCTAATCCGGTACTCTTCCAACAGGGCTACTGCTGCCCGTGACTCTCAGGAGGTTAAAGAAAAGAAAGATTAACCAAAGGAAAAGAAAGCTTAGCCAAAAAAAGAAGGCTTAAGAAAAGAAAGCTTAGTCCAAAGAAAAGGAAACTTAGCCAAAAAAAGAAAGCTTAGCCTCAAAAAAGGAAGCTTAGCCAAAAAAAGAAAGCTTAGCCCAAAGAAAAGAAGGCTTAGCCCAAAGAAAAGAAAGCTTAGCCCAAAGGAAAGGAAGCTTAGCCCCCCAAAAAAGAAAGCTTAGCCCAAAGAAAAAGAAGCTTAGCCCAAAGAAAAGAAATCTTAAGAAAAGAAAGCTTTGCCAAAAAAAAAAGCTTTTCCAAAAAAAAGAAAGCTTAAGAAAAGAAAGCTTAGCCCAAAGAAAAGGAAGCTTAGCCCAAAGAAAAGGACGCTTAGCCAAAAGAAAGAAAGCTTAAGAAAAGAACATTCCACTACAATGTTCCCCAATCCCTCTTTTATCCCTTTCGCGACATTTTTTACTTGACGTTGCCTTTGTTTGTGACAGCTTGACCAAATATGGCCCTTGCGCCATAAAACGCCAAATCAACCCATCATAATTCCAAAGACATAAAAGAAAATGACCATTGCACTCTAAAATGGATAGTTACTTCAGAAACCTCCTGCTTTGTTTATGGTAGCATAAGTTTCCTCAATTTCAGGAAATTACCTCAAGTCCCAATTGAAAGGTAACAAGAGGAAGACACCAATTGACCCCCTCCACACGAAAGCACCCACGCAAACGGGGATTCAAGGCGACACAAAATCCCCTCGCAGCATCCGCTCATTAAAATACCTGCCCCGCTGACAGCAAATTACTTAAAGCCCTACAACCAGAGTTAAGAATTCCATACGCAAACTAATCCCAAACTTAACTCCGGAGTTAGTAAAGCGCAGACAGAGCAATAAGCGTGAAACAGGTGGCCGGGGAATCTTCAAAATTAATCACTCGACGGCGATTCGCCGATCTGTTTCAGTCGGTTGCATCTGGTAAGTAACTTACTGTATTAGCCATTCGGAAGTGATTAAAAGCGCTCGATGGGCATAAGCTGTGGGCATAAACTATCCGGCCATTAAGATTTATTACGAATAATTCCGTCTCTTTCCCCACGTGGATAGCACGGACTTTGCTTCCATCAATACTGACAGCGGGCCTTAGTGTGATGGATGGAGGCAAGAAGAGGCGGGTATTGACAGATTCTGCGGAGGCAATTCCCAGTGATAGCGCTAGATTGGGGGATAGGGAGTGATCGCTGATTGAGTGTGGGGTACGATAGAGATGTCTACTAGTATTCTGAGTCGTGACTCAGTTGGTTTGCCAACTGCGTTAACAACCTGCGTGTAGGCTGCACTGGGTCGATTCCCCTCCTTGAATGCATTTCCCTCTTCAGTCGCAGTAAAAATTTCCTTGTGGGAATGTTCATTTATTTGACGTTGTTTGGAGCAACTCGGCAAATAGGGCCCTGCGCTATAAGACCCGGAATCGGCTGTGCCTCAAGTGGGTTATCCTTTAGTGCTAGCAGTGCGACGTTAATTAACTACTTACCTTCAACAGCTCAGGTGTGACCTCGTCACCTGACCGTGGTTCAAAATTACGTGTTGTCCTCGAATCTTTCAATTCGGGTCTGATTTCGGCCCGTTGTGTTGTTACAGTGCGACGTTAATTAAAATACCTACCATACCTATCTACCTACCATTTTACCTTCAGCAGCTCAGGTGTGACCTCGTCATCTGACCGTGGTTCAAAATTACGTGGTGTTGTCCTCGAATCCTTCAATTCGGGTCTGATTTCGGCCCGTTGTGTTGTTACAGTGCGACGTTAATT
This sequence comes from Meta bourneti, assembly GCA_933210815.1. Lineage (NCBI taxonomy): Eukaryota > Metazoa > Arthropoda > Arachnida > Araneae > Tetragnathidae > Meta > Meta bourneti. The sequence goes on from OW119929.1 coordinate 90,915,727, forward strand.
AAAATACCTACCATACCTATCTACCTACCATTTTACCTTCAGCAGCTCAGGTGTGACCTCGTCATCTGACCGTGGTTCAAAATTACGTGGTATTGTCCTCGAATCTTTCAATTCGGGTCTGATTTCGGCCCGTTGTGTTGTTACAGTGCGACGTTAATTAAAATACCTACCATACCTATCTACCTACCATCTTACCTTCAGCAGCTCAGGTGTGACCTCGTCATCTGACCGTGGTTCAAAGTTACGTGGTGTTGTCCTGGAATCTTTCAATTCGGGTCTGATTTCGGCCCGTTGTGTTGTTACAGTGCGACGTTAATTAAAATACCTACCATACCTATCTTTAGAGCTATCAATCTGTGCGTTGTAGGTGGTTCAAGCTCTATCAATCCTGAACGGAAAGATCCACGTAATTTTGAACCACGGTCAGATGACGAGATCACAGCTGGCACTCTCCAAACTTTCACACCACGCCGACGTGAGGAAATTTGAGGCTACGATCGATTTAACGCGCATCAGCCCCTGCATACACTAGTCTTCGGTTGGATTCGAACTCGCAACCCTCTGGTTTGCTAATCCGTTACTCTTCCAATCGGGCTACCACGACACCTTAAAACTTCAAGGAAAGCAAACCTCTTTATAAATAACGCAGGCAAAAATTTTGAATAAAGACGAAGACAATAGCCGAAAGAATGAATTGCTTTACATTTAAAGGTAAAATTTAGATTTTTATAATCTACATTTTTACAATAAGAGCTTTCATTGTGTTATACTTGAGTTATTGTTACCATTACTTGACGTTGTCTGTCTTGTGTTGTCCGCTGCTTGGTTGAATATGACTCTTTCGCCATAAAACCCAACGCAACCAACCAACCTGACTTTTATAGAATTACGTCAGAAGTTTAGAGTCAAAAGTTGTTTGGTTTATTATGGTTTTATGGCGCAAGGGCCATATTTGGCCATACTACGCCAGACACAAGACATACAATTTGAAAGTTTGTACTGACAAAGAGGGAAATACACCCAGGGAGAAATGCACCGTAACAGACCTCAGACCATCCAGCAATTGAAGGCCAACATCCGTGAAGAAATTGAAGGAATAATCCAATGAACATTACGAGAGGTGATGGAGCACACTTTGGAAAGAGCCCGTCACTGTCAAAAACAAAATGGTGGACATTCGAAGGACATAATCTACAAAACTAATTAATAATAATTCCCAGAAGTGTATTTATTATTTATAAAGAATAAATATGAATTTTTAATACATAAAAGAGTTATTCTATTTTTAAATGGTCTAGTGACTTTTGGGCCCCCCTGTATAGCCTGCGAGGAATCGAACCTGCGCCGCCTACAACTCGAAGGTTGCTAGCGCAGTGGGCATTCCCACTGAGCCACGACGACCCCTTAGAATAAAAGGAATTCTGTAATGGGTTAGTTTTAGCCCGTTGCGTTGTTCCAGTGAGACGTGACTCCAGTAGTACTTACCGACAAATTGGGATCTTTTGATGTAAATCATTCGAATGTGAATACTTCAGACGAAAGTAGTGTTTTCTCTTCAGATGATAGTTATCGACCATAAAACATGTTTAAAGAATAAAACATTAGGATAAAAGTAAAAATATATGGCAAAAACGTTCGAATAATTTCCAGGAAAATTTTGTGAGCGGAATTTACTCACAGAGAAAGCAATTACATTTGAAATTAAACCTTATAACTTATCACTTATAAAACTAAATAAATTGAATCGGATGGAACTTACTTTGATAGTTAACTCAAAAATTGAGTTCCTCTTAAATTTGAATAAATGAATCAAATAATTAAATTCTGTGTTTCTTTTCCTTGATATCGAATATTAATTTTAGAGTTTTAATTTTGTATTCTAGAGCACGTGTTTATATCATAATATTTAGTAGTTTATCTTATGTACGACTAATTGGATAATTGAAAAAATGGGATACGTTTTTAATATACGGAAATTGTGTGTCGAAGTTAAATGACATTTTAATGCCTCAGGGAATAGATAATTCGTAATTTCATAACGCTTTAAACTGATAATTTTATTACGCTCAATCCTTAATGCATTTAGCGATTAAAAATATGAACTTCTTAAATCTGATACTCAATCTTTCTATCAGAATTACTTAAAAAGTAATCAACTTTGTAAAACGTATCAGACCCGAAACACTTGAAATTTTTCAATTAACTTTAAATTCACAAACCTAAATGTAGTTCTGCCATGAGCAGTCTTGAATCGATGAAGAAGTAATTAAAGTGATTATCATGGTAATTTGCGCCTGAAACTTTTAACCATCATGGTCGGCTAATAATTGGAATTTTTCGCAAACAGCAGTTGGCAACAACGCTTTTACCACCCCCTTGGGTATCTGCAAAATACGGGATAACTAGCAATTGCAATTAAAGTCCCAATTACGTCTGAAGTATCGAGAACCAATTATAGAAGTCGCAATTACAGTTTGACATCATCCTCCAAATTGAAGTTCCAATTAATTTGGAATCAGTATTTCGAAACTGAAAAAGCTTCGATCTTCTATTTTCAGTTAAACGTCAACTCTGATGTTATTTCCTAAAAGCGTTACTTGTAGAAGTTTATAGGACAAGAATCAGATTTATAAATATCTACTGTCGGAATATAAATTATTTCAATTCAGTATTTGGTTGGCTTTGGGTTTAATGGCGCAAGAGCCATATTTGGCCAAGTTGCGCGGAACTCAAGACAGGCAATGTTGAGTAATTGTGAAAAGAAAGAATGTAGAGGGGAAAGTAGAGAAAGATCCATCTTGGGCATCCTGGTGTCCCAAGTGAACCCCATGTTCCCACAGACCTTAAATCCCATGGGAAAGGATCGATCACAAAGGTACCTCGGGTGAATCTCGTTCACTCTTACAGAAGATGTGTCCCGAGGGGAATTCAACATTTGGAACTACTATTATAAATATTTTAATATTTACACATTTGCTTACATTTTTCAAATGTACTCTTGTTTATGTTAATTGGTAAAAAGTTCACATCTCAGTACTGTTATCACAATCAGCTTCTGAACGACTACTTCAATTGCATCCCATTCACATTTTCAAAGGCTATTCTATATTTTTTTTATTTCTAAACTATATTTTAAAGTTCACTCGGGTTTTTTCTGCGCTACTTTTATCTTCCAGAATTCTCCTTGCCTTTTGTAATCAGACAGCTGAAGACTTTCATTGGAGCGGTAAGTGATCTTCCGTGCAGTTCTAGCAATATTATGTAGCTCCTATCAAAAATCCAGCATATTTAAAATAAGAGGCGAAATTGGAGAATGATTTCAGTAACAGTCGAATTTATGTCGTTTATATCCGTTCTAGCCTTTCGACAATATACGAATAACGCCTATTTCGGTCTCAAGTACCTAAGTGAAATATATGTGTAGATTTTATAATCCCTCCTTTATAATTGTGAATAAAACTTATTTACTTTCACTCAAACTGACATGACTGACATGGACTGTGACCACTTTTGGTATGTTCGGCATTAAGAGGAGTCAGTGCATGATATTGGTAGGCATGATAATTTTTGAAGCAGATGGAATTTTTTTGTTCTATGCTCTAATTACATGTGCCATATAGTGACAAATGGTGTTAATAGATATATTCGTCTGTGTCTTTGCAATAAAAAGCCCAAATTAAACTATTGCTGTTACCTATCACCAGACTAACAATTGTTTACTCCATAGGATATGATCTCCACACAGATAGCACCTTTTAGAATCAAAATCTTGACACTTCTCACAAAGACCGGCTAGCTGCCTTTCGCTTTTAATGCATCTTCCAGTCACAACTCCAACGGACAACACAGCAAATTCCCATCCCACGAACATTCATTAACATTTCATTCAGTATATTTGTCTTTGCAACAAAATAACTTTAACTTAAACTAGGACTACCTTTAATTCAAACTATCCGCAGACGAACAACTGTTTACTCCAAAGAGCATGAACTCCACACTATAGCAACAATTCCAAAGCACCCTGCGAGAATCAAAATTTCGACGCGTCTCACTAAGACTACACTCGCGTTTCACTCTTAATAAATCTTCCAGTCACAACGACGTCGGACAACACAGCAAATCCCCATCCAACAAGCATTCATTAACATTTCATTGAGTATATTTGTCTTTGCAACAAAATAACTTAACTTAAACTAGGACTACCTTTAATTCAAACTATCAGCAGACGAACAACTGTTTAGTCCAAAGAACATGAACTCCACACTATAGCAACAATTCCACAGCACCCTGCGAGAATCAAAATTTCGACGCGTCTCACTAAGACTACACTCGCGTTTCACTCTTAATAAATCTTCCAGTCACAACGACGTCGGACAACACAGAAAATCCCCATCCAACAAGCATTCATTAACATTTCATTGAGTATATTTGTCTTTGCAACAAAATAACTTAACTTAAACTAGGACTACCTTTAATTCAAACTATCAGCAGACGAACAACTGTTTATTCCAAAGAACATGAACTCCACACTATAGCAACAATTCCACAGCACCCTGCGAGAATCAAAATTTCGACGCGTCTCACTAAGACTACACTCGCGTTTCACTCTTAATAAATCTTCCAGTCACAACGACGTCGGACAACACAGCAAATCCCCATCCAACAAGCATTCATTAACATTTCATCGAGTATATTTGTCTTTGAAACAAAATAACTTTAACTTAAACTAGGACTACCTTTAATTTAAACTATCAGCAGACGAACAACTGTTTACTCCAAAGAACATGAACTCCACACTATAGCAACAATTCCAAAGCGCCCTGCGAGAATCAAAATTTCGACGCGTCTCACTAAGACTACACTCGCGTTTCACTCTTAATAAATCTTCCAGTCACAACGACGTCGGACAACACAGCAAATCCCTCCTCCCACAAACATTCATTAACATTTCATCGAGTGTCAGCAATTGTATTTACGAAATCACCCCTCTCATCAACTGGAAGTGCCACCGGCCACAGGCGAAATTCTCATGTTGATTTATGGGGCAGATTTCTGTAATGGTTTCCCCAAATGGCAGGGGAATGAAGGTGGATATGAAAACGTGATTCGCTTTTGTAAAAGCAGTGAGTCTTGCTTCTCATTCATCGCCTGAACACTGGTTTCATCTGTGATTTATTGGATATGTGTCTCCAGCAGTGGAGTTGTAAGGCTGGGAATATATGATTGCTTGGGAAGTCCCTGCTATCAAGGCGGCGATGTTCCCATTCCATAAATTTGACCACTGCCGGAGCCACATTTCGTGGTTATGGAGGAATGGTCGTATGCAATCGTAAGTTTTTATGGGGGCATTAAAATGGCGGATAGATTTTTTTCAGTCTCATGCCGGATTTGCAAATGGCTCGGAAATTCCTTCTTAAAAAGATGAGAGATCACAGACTTTCCCTATGTTGTAGATTGCATATTTAACCCTTTCGGCCCGACTTTTGCATGATTAAAATTTAACTATTAAATGTGGTTTAATTTAATAGTTTTTGCTCTTTTTGACGGACGACCGTACTTTCGCGTTCTTTTTGTGTTTGGTTTCTCCCTTCCAACATTTATTAGTTGCTCAGCTAAGGGGACCATGAATGGTAATAGCGGTTCTCTTTTATGTTCCACATCACACTTCGTAATCCATGCATTCACAACAGAAATCATGACTAATTTCCAAAAAATCTTTTTCCACCACTTGTCTGATTTTCTGCTATGACCCTAAAAAGTAGCCATTTCATCACAGCGGTCAACTCCATTCATGTACATATTGTGGTGGGAAATGGCTTCAGGGCAACTAACGTCTAATTTTGTACCATCTTTTTGTTTCCGAACCACGGTCACTCATTCATCAGAATGAATGGGGGTGCTCAAAAACATAAGTCCGCCATTTGCAATCTGAAAGTATTGCCAGGTTTCTTTAGTCATATTTTTATTCCCTAATTCCTTAAGTACGCTGAAAATGTAAAAACCCATTCAAAAGTGGGATTTATTTACCCATTATTATTTATTTACTCTGGGACGTATATGCCCATTAGGCCCGAAAGGGTTAAGGGGGTGCTGCTGAGCACTGACCCCTCTCGACTGACCCCCACATGAAAGAATCTGGTACACTCTCATATTTATAATTTCTGAGAACAGAAAAAGTAGATGGGATTCTGAAGGACTATCGAATATTTCGAAGTTTCTAGATTGTTGTTATTTGGGTATTTATGGGCTATTTTGACCATGGGACATATTTCAAGGGCTTTATTTGAAAATGCTGCGCCAGACACAAGACAAACAAAATCAAGTGATAAACATACACATACAATGAAAGTTTTACCGACACAGAAGAAAGAAATACACCCAGAGAGGAATGCACCTGCCAGGAATCGAACCTACGCCACCTACAACTCGAAGGTTGCTAGCGCAGTGGACACACCCACTGAGCCACGTCGGCCCCTTGAAGCTACTGAAAGCAATCAATATCCAGATTCACTCTGTAGATATTTGTACATAGATGTATTAAATGTATTTAATTTAAATTATTTTCTCTGTGTTCTATGGCTCGTGAAGCTTGCTCTGTTAACCCTCTAAATGGTTTCGGCGATATATCTCGGCCATCAAGATCTGACCAATTTTATTAATTACAAGGTATCTCGTCATCAAGTAATTACCGATTTTTTTAAGATGGCGAAATCTGATGAGTTTTTTTCTAATTACGAGATACCTCATCCATCGAGATCTGATGAGTTTTTTTCTAATTACGAGATACCTCATCCATCGAGATCTGATGAGTTTTTTTATAATTACGAGATACCTCATCCATCGAGATCTGATGAGTTTTTTTCTAATTACGAGATACCTCATCCATCGAGATCTAATTACGAGATACCTCATCCATCGAGATCTGGTCAGTTTTACTGTTGAGACGAGATACCTTTTCTGTCAAGATCTGCTCATCGCCATGACAACCACCAGGAGGGGTTAACGATCTAGGTAATAAATTGTATCCTTTTTTGAAGTTTGCAATAAAAATTTCCATCTAGAATCTAGACTATTGCAATAGATTTTTTAAAAAATGAAGGGAATTTATGGAAGAAATGGAAACATTTATGAATAAATTAAATGGCTATTCAAATATTTCAAGTCCATGAGTTTTATGCATGTTATTACAACACCTGAGACAGGAAATAACTAAAGATATATAGAAGTCTGCAAACCTGAGAACCGCATCTAAAAGAAATAAAAAACACATTTAGTGCATCTCAAATACATTCGAAGTACCTAAATCATCTCAGAAATGTCCACACATTTTCAAATCAGCAAACTTTAACAACACAGAAAAAAAACCGAGCATAAAGATCTAAAAACTCCGAATTTTTGCTTCCCCAAACGCAAATGAAATTCCATTTCAACAAAAAGTTTTGAATGTCAAAACGCCAAAAGGTTTAAACATGCCAAAATACCAAGAGGTCAGGGAACTGCAAAATGTCAAGAGGTTCTCCAGGCTGATTGAGGAACCTCAAGATGCCCGGACGGGAGCAATTAACAGAAAGCAAAAGTTGTTCCTAGGCTTTTGCTTACAGGGCATAAGCAGGCGTCAGCAAAACGCGGATTCCGCAATCTTCCTGAGCTGGAGATGAAACGGTGCTTTCTTTCCGTCCAAATGTCAAAGGACGAGACATTATCGAAATGGCATGTTTTTATGCCATTCTTTTCACCGTCTATAGAAATAATAAGGGTGGATGATCCCTTTGATGCATTTTTTACGGCAGATAATATAGGAAAATTCAATTATAGTAGATTTTAAATTGCGTAGGTGGAATGCATTTAAAATATAAAGCTACTGAATGTGACTTCTTATATTAACTTCTTATTAACCTTCCAAGAGGTTTCCGGGCAGCGGTATCCCGATTGGAAGGGTAACGGACTAGCAACCGGAGGGCTGCGAGTTCGAATCCAACCAAAGACCAAAGGGGGCTGGTGCACGTTATATCTGTCGTGGCCTCAAATGTCCTCACGTTAGCGTGGTGTGGAAGTTTGGAGAGTTGGTGCCAGCTCAGGTATGATCTCGTCATCTGACCGTGGTTCAAAATTACGTGGTGTCGTCCTTGGATCTTCTTCTTCAGTCATTGATCCTGGACCGTCGCCAATAGCCCGTTGTGTTGCTCCAGTGCGGTGTTAATTAAATACCTACCAACCACGAGGTTTCCAAGTGGTGCTAATGACGAGATGTGGCCAACTTTGCTAATGACGAGATATCTCGTTATCAAGATATTATTATTGATTTTTGGATGATCACGAGATCAATATCTGGACAGTTTTCTTGATGGACGGGATATCTCGTCCATCAGGATCTCATCAATTTTGCAAATGACGAGATGCCTCGTCGAGACAACCACCAAGACGGTTAACTAGTGATACTGACTACTTATATGGATTATGAGCGGATTTAAAATTAAGCATGAAAAAGGGACTAACAATACTGCTTTCAATTGATATAAATAGGAATTTCAACACTGATGCTATGAACGTTTGTCCTCTAGTATAAAATATTCTTTTAAGAATACTAAAATACTCCATAATATTTAAGCAGCTGTTGTTTGAGTTCCTTATTTACCATCATTGAAAAATTATGTGGAAATTAAATTCGTCTTAAAATATAACAATTCCAACAACGTGCATTGATAATTCTTTGGTGTAAGAAATATATTTTCAGGTGAGAATTTTGCTATTGATTACAATTATATAATACTACTTTACTACTACTATCCTATACATATAACACTATTTTACTACTACTATACATATATCGCTACTTTACTATTACTATACTCTTGATATAATAATACTTTACCATACTATACTATGTATAAACTATTTTATTACTACTGTACTAATATGCATAAAATATTTTACTACCACTACTTTTCTCTTTATAACACTACTTTACTACTCCTGTAGTATACATAGACTACTTTAATACGCTAATACTGTACATAGACTATACATAGACTACTATACATAGACTACTTTAATACTCTAATACTGTACTATGCACAAATTACTCTCCTACTATTACTGTACAATGCACATACTACTTTCCTACTACTATACAAGATTACTTTCCTACTACTATACAAGATTTCTTTCCTACTATACAATACATAAACTACTTTACTATTACTATACAATACATGAACTACTTTACTATTACTATACAATACATAAACTACTTTACTACTACTATACATAAACTTCTTTCCTACTACTATACATAAACTTCTTTCCTACTATACCATAAATTACTTTCCTAATGCTACTACTACTACTATACATAAACTACTTTCCTAATGCTGCTACTACTACTTCTTTACATAAACTACTTTACTAGTTCTACTTTTGCTATGCATAAACTACTTTACTACTTATACATTTGCTATGCATAAACTAATTTACTACTTCAACATATGCCATAAATAAACTACTTTGCTATTTTTACTTTTACTATACATAATCTACTTTACTAAGATGGTAAGTAGGAGCCCTAATGGCCGAAAGGGCAACCTAATTCCGATTTGCACTCTTTAATGAAGCATACCAGTCCTTTGTACCATTATCCCAACTTCAAATTCTGATCTAAAGATTCAACGTGCATATAAAACAGCGAGTCTGCAAGATTAACTTTTACGAATCATTTAAGAATAAAAGCAGCAATTTTCTTAGTATAATTTCTTATGTTTGTAGGTGTTTAGGGTTTTTATGGCTCAAGGGCGATTTGTAGTCAAGCTGCATCAAACAACGCCAAGCATATAGACATATCCACACAAGGAAAACTTTACTTTACACAAGGACACAAATGGGAGAGTTACTTTGATAATATATGTAGATATTTTCGAGAGTTCTTATCTAATATACCTCCATCCAATAAGTTTAATGTGTGCACTACACGACTATGTGCCGAAATATGCGGGTATGCGTTGCTTATCATATCTCTAGATTTCACCGTGGCAGAGTGGATATAACCTGTAAATCATTACTAGTCGAGTGAAGTTTAATTTATGGATCATTACTAAGTAATGATACATAAATTAAACATTACTAAGTAATGATACATAGGTAAAAAAAGAATTTTTCCCTATTTCATTTTGTTATGTTTTTAGAGTACTCTATACATAATTCTTAAACATGGACGAAGGGGAGATTTCCAAACTAGTGATTCCAGAATGAACTGTTGTTGAAGGTTTTTCTTTGATCATCTATAAATCCCTGTTTGTGTGGGTGAACTTTGATAGCATTTTAAATTGATTATTTTTTCATAAAAACTAACAGAAAATTCAAAACAACGACCCTAAAGAAAGATATGCTCCCAAACACGTGTTCCCAAATTTCGAAAATACCCTAAAAACTCATAAACAGGCCAATAAGGAGAAAAATTGTCCAAAATGTGAAAAAAATAGTTTTCAAGCGTCTATTCAAATTTAAGAAATAAGAAACAATCCACATTTCAAAGAACCGAGTAAAAAAATCCGTAAGTCGACCCGCTAATGAGATTAAGTATTTAAAAAGAAATTTCTGCTTCTGGGGTTCTGCGAATGTGTTGAATCTTTTAAAACAAAAGAAAGTAATCACTAAGCTTTGTTTCGAGATAACTCAATCAAAAATTCGCATTTATGATAATTATAGTTTAAATCTAGCAGAATGCTTCAAAAATACTGGAAAAACTCATAAAAAGGCCAACAAGGAGAAAAATTGCCCAAAATGCAAAGCGGGCCTCGGTAGCCCGGTTGGAAGAGTAACAGACTAGCAACCGGAATGTTGCGAGTTCGAATCCAACCAAAAACCGTCGTGTAGAAAGGAGGCTGGTGCACGTTAAATCTGCCGTGGCCTCAAATGTCCTCACGTTGGCGTGGTGTGGAAGTTTGGAGAGTGGGATGCCAGCTCAGGTGTTGCCTCGTCATCTGACCGTGGTTCAAAATTACGTCGTGTTTTCCTCGGATTTTTCCTTTGGGATTGATCCCGGACCGTCGTCAATAGCCCGTTGTGTTGCTTCAGTGCGACTTTAATTAACTACCTACCGAAAATGCAAAAGAAAATAATACAAATAGTGAGTTTTAAACTGTCACATTCAAATTTCGTTTAGTAGAAACTATCCACACTTCTAAGAACCGAGTAAAAAACGTAAAAAACACTTAAGTCGACCCGATAATATATTTTTAAGTATTTAAAAAAAATTCTGTTACATTTTGCGAATATATTGAATCTTTTAAAACGGAAGAAAATAATCCTAAAATAAAAACCAGATAACTCAATCAAATTCGCATTTATCATAATTATAGTTTGGATATGAAAACTTGTAAATCATTACAAGCCGAATGAAGCTTAATTTATGGATCATTACTAAGTAATGACGCACAGAAAAATTCAATTTGTTTCATTTTATTACAGATTTAAAATACTCGGTACTTGGCATTAAGAACCCGGGCTGCAGTTTCCCATTTCTTCTCAAGGGGGAATAGCAATATGTCATGTCCCACTCCGAAACGGCTCATTAAGTAATAGTATCTTTTCAGAACTATTTTCTTCCCAATCTTTCACTTTTCACCGTTACAGTCGTGTATCAAAAACTAAGCTGTCATAAACCACGGTATTGTTTTTTCTTTCCCGATACGGCAGCAGATAAATGGCCGAAGCATTTCACTTCGATTCGTGTAACGAAAAAGGATGACGGTTTTATTTTAGAAAAAAGATAGTTTTGTGACGGGCGCTTTTCTCACACAATTTGTCCTCAACTTCTGATTGTCACGCCGCCGCTTCTTTTAAAACAAAGAGGAACAAATAGCTGGGAAACTGCAGAGAGAATTAACCGTGTTGTTCGGTATAAATGTTTTTCTTCCAGAAGTTAGGTTTTTGTTTGAGGGCGAGTAAAAAGAATGATAGGTTGTAATGATGGCTCAGTTGTCATCCCGTTAGCTTCGTTTCATTTCTCGTTCGGCTACTTCCGTTTGTTTTCGAAAGAGTTATATTTCAAACTCAAATAACAGTTCGTTCTTTCTTCCCGATAAAAGTGCAAAACCCCGATAAATCATTTTTTTCGATCTGCTCGCGAATTTATCTTGTTTCCTTTCTTTGAAATTTAACACTTGCATCAATTCTTTTTTCATTTGAAAAGAATTCATTCTTATAGTTAACCCTACAAGTAGTTTCAAAGAGATATCTCATCCATCAAGATCTAAACAATTTACCACTGACGACTCGTCATCAAGATATTTACCACTTTTGTATGATGACGAGATCAAGATTTGTCCCGTTATTTCTAATGACGAGATATCTCATCCATCAAGATCTGATCACTCTTTACTAAAGACGAAACAACCACGAGGAGGTTAAGATATATATAACACAGTGGCGAAGGGTTCATTGAACATAGAGGCCCGACATCCCCTAAAGAAAGATTAATCCTCCAAATGGTTGGGACGAGATATCACGTCCATTAAGATGTGAACAATTTACTGATGCTGAGCTATCTCGTCACCAAGATTTGCCGATTTCTTGATGATGACGAGATCAAGATTTGGTTAGTTTTCTAATAAAGATCGTGATCGTGTTTTCTTTTAAAGACGAGATATCTCGTCCATCAAGATCTGGTCAGTCTTACTAATTACTCAACGAGACAACCACCAGAAGGATTAAAATACAAAGCAACTTAAGAATCGCGAGCAGAGTAGGAAATACACCAACATTTTCTACAAGTGTGAATATTATTTATTTAATATTTCTACATATTGAGACGGTCACCAAATGCTTTTCTTCCTTTATCCAAAAATTATAATCAGATTTGCACAAAAATTTATATTTATCGTAATCTTGATATGGTAAATCTTTAAATGATATTAAAAGTGAATGGTTGATAGTCAAAACTTCCTATCCATCCACGTTCCTTCTAATGACGATATATCTCGTCGATAAAGGTCTGACAAATATCTCCAACGACGAGATATCTCGTCAAGATATTGCTGCTTTTTTTATGATGACAGAATCAAGACCTGGTCAGTTTTGATCTAACAACGTGATATCTCATCCATCAAGATCTGGTCAGTTTTGATCTAATAACGTAATATCTCATCCATCAAGATCTGGTCAGTTTTGATCTAACAACGTGATATCTCATCCATCAAGATCTGGTCAGTTTTGATCTAATAACGTGATATCTCATCCATCAAGATCTGGTCAGTTTTGCTAATGACGAGCTGGGTCGTCAAATCCGGTAATCGTTGAGACAAACAAAGGAGGGTTGAAATTCGGTGACGAAAAACATTATAATCGATGAAAACTGAAACAAAGCGAGAGCTAATTTTAAAAGTGAATAATACATCAGTTTCTCTTCGAGGCCGTCGTCGCTCAGAGGGTATGCCCACTGCGCTAGCAATCTTTGTGTTGTAGGCGGCGCAAGATCGATTCCTGAGATGCATTCCTCTTTAAGTGTAATTCTCTCTTCTGTGTCAATAAAACTTTCATTGTGTGTGTTTGTCTATTACTTGATATTGTATGTCTTGTGTCTGGCGCAGCATGCCCAAATATGGCCCTTGCGCCATAAAACCCCAACAAACCAAACCAGTTTCTCTTCTGACATCCTTGATTTTAACCCCCAAAAGGCAACCAGGGACTGCTAATGCCGCATCAGCAGAATCGAATTTCTTACTATGATTGGTTAGGGGTGTTTCTCAAATGGGGTAAAATCAAGAATGAGAAATGGGTACCTTCAGTATTAACTCTTCTCTCCTATACCATTCCTTTTCCTTTGGGATTGATCCCGGACCGTCGCCAATAGCCAGTTATGTTGCTCATGTGCGAGGTTATTTAAAATACCTACCTACTTACTGCTGGCCACCGTAAATGCAACACCCTGAAGGAAGCATGCAAATAATATGAAATTTACAACATGCATTAGCGGAGGTGAGATATGCAAATGATTAGAATTTCAGCGCAGACGCACATCACGCGCGCCTGTGGCGCCACTTCAAAGCGCTATTTAAGGCTTGGAGATTTCGACGATTTCAAGTACGGCAATTGTGTTTTTCTTGTGGTTTATTCAAAAAAACGATCAATTATGCCTCGTAGAAAACAGCGATCATCTTTTGATCAAGTATCCGAGTTCGACAGAGGAAGGATAGTGGCCTACCGAGATTGTGGATTATCTTTCAGGGAAATCGGTAGTCGTGTTGGACGAAACCAAACAACTGTAATGCGGATATGTGATCGTTGGATGCAGGAGGGTACGACGGACCGACGTGTTCGATCGCATCCACCTCAGTGCACCACTTCACGTGATGACAGGCATATTGTGCGTATGGCAGTGACGGATCGCTCAGCCACATCACGAACCATAGCACAGCACATTCAGTCTGTACCGCATCATCCAGTGTCTGCACGTACCATTCGACGCCGTTTACAGCAGAGTGGTCTGTCCGCAAGACGTCCATTGCTTCGTCTACCTTTGACGCAGAACCACAGACGTTTCCGCCGCCAATGGTGCGATGAAAGAAGGATGTGGACGGCAGAATGGAATGAAATTGTCCTTACTGACGAGTCACGCTTCTGTCTGCAACACCACGATGGTCGGATTCGAGTCTGGAGACACCGTGGAGAGAGGATGCTGAACAGCTGCGTTATGCACCGCCACACTGGTCCTGCACCGGGTATTATGGTATGGGGCGGTATTGGATATCACTCTCGCACTCCTCTAGTACGCATTGCCGGTACTTTAAACAGTCAGCGCTACATCTCCGAGGTGTTGGAGCCAGTTGTCCTTCCTTACCTTCAGGGCTTGCCCACAGCCATATTTCAACAGGATAATGCGCGACCACACGTGGCACGCATTGTCCAAGGGTTCTTCGTCAATCGCCAGATTGAATTGCTTCCCTGGCCAGCTCGCTCTCCGGATCTTTCGCCGATAGAAAACATGTGGTCCATGGTTGCTCAACGATTGACCCAGAATACATCCCCAGCTGCCACACCAGATCAACTTTGGCAACGTGTGGAAGCTGCTTGGTCTGCTGTACCCCAAGAACACATCCAAAGTCTCTTTGAATCAATGCCGAGGCGTGTGGCAGCGGTGATCTCCAACAATGGCGGCTACTCTGGCTACTGATTTTGGCAGGAACCGCACTTCACAGAAGTCTATAAATTTAATCATTTGATACTTGGTCAACATGTTATCTACAAAATAAATTTTGTTGTGATATCTCTTGTCTTTCTTGGTGTTGCAATTTGGGTGGCCAGCAGTGTATCTTAAGCTTCTTGCTGACCCAAACTTAAAGCACTTGGTTTTTGTGTATGGTGTATCATTCCTCAATCTGTTCGCTCTCTTTTTCTCGCCTTTGTAAAGAAAACCACAAGCTCTGAGACAGTTTTTGAATCATCCATACATAGTCGCCAGAATCGGGTGCAAATTCGTTTTTCGGGCTCCTTTGTAACCCTCCAAGTGGTTTCGACGAGATATCTCGTCTATCAAGATGTAATAAATTTTGCTAATGACGTGATACCTCGTCATCAGGGTATCGGCGAATTTTTATGCAGACCAGATGAAGACCTGGTCACTTTTCTTACTAGATCATAATGGACGAGACTAATCTCTCTAGATCATAATGGACGAGATATCTCTTAATTAAAATTAAGAGATATCTCCTGTGCGAGTAATTAAAATTAAGAGATATCTCGTCCATTATGATCTAGTGAGATTTCTACAAATGACGAGATCTCGTCCATCGAGATCTGGTCAGTTTTGCTAATGACGAGATACCTCATCGAGACTACCACCAGAAGGGTTAACTTAGAGATAAAATTATTTGTGTTTTATCGTCTGTGAGGAAAAGAACCAATTGGGAATCTAGTTGATTTCTAATGGTGCCCAAGGTATTACATATGTATATACAGGGTTAGCATAAATGAATGACCTGATTTTAAACATTTATATTTTCAAAACTATTACACATAATATAATCAGTGATACTTGAAAATAAAGAAAAACATTCCAAGTTTTTCTTTTAGTTACAAATGTTCGATGTGTGAACCTTTCGTAACACGACAAACATCTAATCTGTAATCAAGTTCGTTCCACACATTTTGCAGTTTTACACTGTCAACGGTTCTTAATACTGCACTGATGCGTTCATTGAGTGTTTTCGGAAATGGTGGGTCATAAACAAGATCTTTGATGTAACCCCATAAAAAGAAATCACATGGCTTAAGATCAGGGGATCATGGTGGCCATGTGAATAAGGGTAAATCATCGTCACCAGCACGTCCAATCCAGCGCTGTGGAAGCTCCTCGATTTCTAAATGCACGCTGCACAGAAATACTGAAGAAACCCTTGCATATTGTGACGAATTAATCCGAACTTTTGTTGGACATTAAAAAATAACATTTATTTTAACACAGACAAAACAATGGGTTTACAATGGACGCGCGAAACAAAAATGCTTATTTTCATATTAAAATTTACGAATTGCTACGAAGACGTCTCAACTAGACGGAGTCCGTGAGCTAACTGTTTCTCATTCTCCTCACATGCGCAAGCGCAGTATTGAAGGACTTTTTAACAGGAAACTTCCGGGTCTGCAGCCGGCCATTCTAGACTCCTAGGCGCTAAGATGTCACAATCTATTTCCTCCCTCCTCAAGATTCTTTTTCTGCAGAGACAGACACCTGCAAAAAAGATACAAAACAGCAGCAACAGAATTTTCGCGAAGGCAACAACTCATGCCCAAAGCAATATGCAAGTAGACCATACACCCTAAAGATCCTGGCTGTGTACCGCCTACTCTAAATTAAAAAAAACATATCATAATTTTAACAAAGTATAATCAAAATTTTGCTCAGTGATAATCATCAAAGAAGAAATTCAATTTCAAAATATTTAGATTTTCAATTCAAATTTAACACTTTTTTGCAATTCAAATGTATCAATGTACACTAGGAATAAAATATTTTTATATATGCAAGACATCACAAATACAAACACAAAAAAAATAGCACTTTATTTTTGTACGTGAGGTGTACGACTTAAATTGTCAGCGTTTATATGCTGTTTTCCTTTTCTATGGACTACCTCGTAATCCTGGATCACAGTAAATTCAACTTTGTCTCGTAACTTTTATGCTTTCTTCAAACGACTTTTAGATTTGTCTAAGCATTCAGTTATTTCACCAACCGAACTTTCAGTTTCAACGTCCTCAAATATCACTGTCCCTAAGGGCAATTTAGTTACACTTACAGCAACTTCCTTGTTGTTTCGAGTCTGTATTCCAAATTCAACATCATCGCCAAGATTAAGATTTTTGAACACTTTGCATTCACTAGAGTGGAAAAACATATCCTTTACATCACCCCTTTTAATAAAACCAAATGTTCCTTTAAGAACACAGATAACACCACGGTATCTCACAGGTAAGGGCTGTTCCGAACGCATTTTACAAGGTCTAAGGTTTCTTGTATTTTTGTCAATAGGAATACTAAAAGTGATCTTTTTAGGAGGATGAAAATCTACATTACCATCAACATTTTCAGCAGAATAGGGCCGTTCACCACGATTTTCATAAGCAACTTTACCTTCAGTATTTTCCTTTTTTTCAGTGGTTTCAAATCCAGAAACTGTCTCTTTACACATTATTTTACAAACAGAACTAGCAATTGGTTTTCCAGTACGACGATTATGAGTAATTTTAAATTCAACTGCATCACCACGTTTTAAATTATCAATATTTCCAGAAAATTGACTGTAGTGAAAAAAATATATTGCTTGTCTTTCGCAACATTGTATAAAACCATATGATCGTAACAAATTTTCAACGATTCCAGTCTCTTTAGGAGTAACACTGCTAGAACTAAAACGGTTACTGTTACAAGGGCAGTCGTTTTTCGATGTTTCATTTAAATATGGAGAAGTTTGGCACTTGGGCGTTGCAGAGTCTTTTACTTCAATATCAGAGCCTTTGTCTTTTTTCATATCTTCTATAAGTACAACGGTCTTGTTACTTAGTAAGTAGCGTTCTTTATCTAAGAAGTTATCCTTGACAACAGCTTTGGTTATAACATGACCCAACTCACACACTAAATTTACTTCCGCTATAGGCAAGCAAATAGGGTTATCCGCTAAAGGAGATGCTACCCATACATGTTCACCCGTATACATGTGTGGCTTAACAAACTTCCTAGGAATTAGATCTACGCTGGATCCTGTGTCTCGTAAGATAGAAATCTGAGATCCATTTACAGTTCCGACACTAATGTAGGGAGACATCAAATCTATTATTCCCTTTTCCATAATTTCGTTAGCGGCTATGATTTCAGTTTTCTACAACTTAGGACATTGAGGTCCAAGATGATCATAGGAATTGCATTCATAGCATTGAAGTTGCTTTCTTTGTTCAAAATTTTTCTCTTTGTAATCTTCTCTGTTTACTTCTGTTTTCCCAAAGGGTTTGTTTTCTCCCTCAAACTTATGAAAACCAACGTGTGTTTTCTTGATACCCTCTGTATTCTGGGAACCTTTAGTATTTCTGGGTGTAAGACTCTCCTTCAAGCTTTCAAATTGATCTATTTTTTTTAGCTAATTCTAGCGGAGAATTCAAGTCCATCCACTCCTCCAGAAAATGTTCTTTTACTTCAGACGGCACTCGTCTTTTAATCTGCTCAGTGATATGCAAGTCTCTGAGTTCTTTAAAAGTTTTGATTTCCAAATCAGAAACCCATTCATCATAGTAGCTTGTAAGTTCATGAGCGTAACTTCTCCATGTTTTATCCGGGACTTTTTGATGACGGTAAAACATCTGCTTCAATTTCTCAGAACTCATTTTATACCTCTGAAGAATAATATCTTTCACATAATCGTAATTCTTTGCATCTTCAGGCGATTCTCTAGCCATCATGCTCGAAATTTCCGAAGGCAATACGCCTAGTAAATACGGCACCCAATCTTCTTTAGGCACACCTGCCATCTCAGCTCTTCTTTCAAAATTTATTAAATATAGACCCATTTCATCTTTCTTTTCCTCAAATTTCGGGGTAATTTTGATGAGCTCAATTTTATGATTTGGCATCCGTTCTCTATTAGATAGTCCTAGCTCACTTGCAGCTTGCATTTCTAGCTTTTTCTTCTCTAAAGCTATTTCTTCCATTCGAATATTACGTTCTTCCCTTTCTTTTGCTTCTTGTCTGGCAATTTCTTCTTTTGCTTCTTGTCTGGCAATTTCTTCTTTTTCTTTTGCTTCTCGTCTGGCAATTTCTTCTTTTGCTTCTTGTCTGGCAATTTCTTCTTTTTCTTTTGCTTCTTTCTCTCTCTTTATCCTATCTTCCATAATACGAGTTAAAGAAATTTTAACTTCCTCTTCTTCATAGTTTTCACTGTTTAGGATTATTTTCCTTATCTCAACCAGTTTACAATTATGCGATACTTTTTCACAAAGTTCATCTGCGAGTTCGAGGAGGTCTTCTTTTCTCCCACGAGAAAGAAAAGCCATGATCGATGAATAACTTATTAGTAAACAATCCAATTTTGTTATCATAAATATAGTTACCAATATTTTCTAATAACTATATGATTCACAAAATATATTCAATGCCAAATATGCTTCAAATACTAGATAAGATTTAATATCAAACATACAATTCTCAAATATAATAACAGAATCTTAAACTATATCGTAGCATATACAATACACAAGATGCAATATATATAGTTGCAATTAAATATTTGTTTTCTTTTACTAATGTGTAATTACCATATGTAATTCAAATTATCTGATTCTTTTCAAATCATTAAATGCACAAAACACAAAATTTCAGTAAAATCAAAACGAAATTTAAATTTTCGTTCACTTTCGATTTGGCACTTTTTGGCCGTGACTTTATCCACTTGATAATATCTACTTAGTAGAACATGCAAATTCACTTTATCATCAACTTCTATTAACTTTCATAAAGACAAAATTTAAATAACCACAAAATAAAATTGGATATGTAGTCATTTCTTTTTGTTTGTTTTTTTAACCAAAACTATTTAGGCTCTTTGCCTCACTAATTCCGGTAAGCCAGAACCTTAGTAAATTTAATTTAATACAAGGGTGGGCCTACCTGCATTTCCTGCTTTCTTGCTTCCATCCCACTTCCAGGACACCAAAACTCTAGTCTGTGACGAATTAATCCGAACTTTTGTTGGACATTAAAAAATAACATTTATTTTAACACAGACAAAACAATGGGTTTACAATGGACGCGCGAAACAAAAATGCTTATTTTCATATTAAAATTTACGAATTGCTACGAAGACGTCTCAACTAGACGGAGTCCGTGAGCTAACTGTTTCTCGTTCTCCTCACATGCGCAAGCGCAGTATTGAAGGACTTTTTAACAGGAAACTTCCGGGTCTGCAGCCGGCCATTCTAGACTCCTAGGCGCTAAGATGTCACAATATTCTAATGCACAAACTTTTCTCTGTCATTGTCGCCATTTTCAATTTCAATCACCGCGTTCTAGGGGAGTGCAGTCATCTATTGAGCGATGTTGAAAAAAACTTGGAATGTTTTTCTTTATTTTTCATGTATTATTGATTATATTATGTGTAATAGTTTTGAAAATATAAATGTTTAAAATCCGGTCATTTATTTATTCTAACTCTGTATATTAACTAAGGCTCAGACTAAGACTTCCGTTTTCGATCCAATTTCGTCATTTCCAGTTATCGATGCATTTGCCCCTAATTTCGTTGAAAACTAGGTTATCTTATTTTATTCACACACATAACTACATAAATGTTACGGTACTTTAAAAGAATAAATATCTTAAGTTATTTAAAATAACTTCGATGAATGAGTCTTAACGTGATAGAGACAAAACTTTCGGTAACTTTGCAACTGTTATTTGTTGTCTGGATCTTTCAGTTCCTTTGCTTGTTTTTCGTTTTAGCTTATTCGATTCTTTTATCCATTTATTCATTAATGTTATTTTTTCGCTGTTCTTTTTTACGCTTCTCTTGGTCCACATGTTCCATTTCGCTTCTCACTTGTTTTTATTTGTTAGAATTGTTCTAAGTTTTTGTACGTTTTATTAGCTTCTTTTTATCTGCGATTCTTCCATTTATTGCGATATTTCGTCTGTTTCATGTTCCTATGTTTCCTCCGGTTTCTCCGCAAAATTAATTCGTTTTAAACAGTGATTTGTACGTGCCCGAAATCATCGTTGAGTCTTATCAATATTTATAACCCTCCTATTGGCTGTCTTGACAAGGCATCACGCCATTAGCGAAACTGACCAGAGCTTGGTGGACGAAATACCTTCTCATTAGCAAAACTGACCAGAGCTTGGTCGATGAAATAACTTTTCATTAGCAAAACCGACCATATCTTGGTGGACGTTATGTCTCATCACTCGCGAAAAATGGACCAGATCTTGGTGAAAGAAATACCTTCTCATTAGCAAAATTGACCAGAGCTTGGTCGACGAAATACCTTCTCATTAGCAAAACTGACCAGAGCTTGGTGGACGAAATACCTTCTCATTAGCAAAACTGACCAGAGCTTGGTGGACGAAATACCTTCTCATTAGCAAAACTGACCAGAGCTTGGTGGACAAAATATCTTGTCATTAGCAAGACAGACCAAATCTTGGTGGACGATATGTCTCATCACTCGCGAAAAATGGACCAGATCTTCATTTCGTCATCAAAAAATCTTGATGACGAGATATCTCGTCATTAGCAGAGTTGTTCAAATCTTGATGGATGAGATATCTCGTTGAAACCACTTGGAAGGTTAAGTAAGGGCTGGCTACGAACATAAAATTGTTTTTGTAGTTTGTAATTTTGTTGTTTTTAACCTCTATAAGTACAAAATGTACATTTAAAGCTACAAGATTTGCATTCACATATTTCTATGAAGTAATTAAAATATCTATCTCGCCCCATTATCATTAATTAACGTTAATGACGTTATGAGAAACTTTCGCTCCCAAGTTAAATGTAGGTAGGTATTTTAATTAACGTCACACTGGAGCAACACAACGGGCTGATTAAGTTAAATACAGGTGTAGTAGCATTTCTGCGGCTGAACTTGTTTCCTCAACGTATTCCGAACGTGACGTCACGGCTTGTTTTTCACAAACGATTTTAACACTTCACCAATAAAAATTCTAATAAGGAATTTCGAATTGATATACGATAGTTTAATGGTGAACGACAATTATACTCCAAACGTCGTCAAAACCTCGATATTGTATTTTCAGGTAAGCTCATTACGTATTATTCATAGATGTGAAACATAAACAGACTGAGCA
This sequence comes from Meta bourneti, assembly GCA_933210815.1. Lineage (NCBI taxonomy): Eukaryota > Metazoa > Arthropoda > Arachnida > Araneae > Tetragnathidae > Meta > Meta bourneti. The sequence continues at coordinate 90,938,072 of OW119929.1, forward strand.
TTGCTGTTGAGAGGAGCTTCATAAAGCGTGACCTTCATATCGACAAGTGGTTATGTGACCGCTCTGTAAACTATGGTATACTGCTAAAAACATTTTACACCTCCAAGTGGTTTCGACGAGATATCTTGTCCAAGATCTGTTCCATTTTGCTAATGAGATACCTCATCCGCCAAGATCTGGCCAGTTTTGCAATGACGAGATACCTCGTCGAGACAAAACTGCCCTATTACTCCAAGGGGAATGAAGATCCAAGCAGGAAAAACAAGTCATCCCTTGACTAGAACTGACAGTTTGGAACCTGTTTTTGCATCAGTGGCTGTCTACAATAGGGTGGTTTAACCACTTAACGCATTTACCCGTGTTTGACACGGGCGAAAGTTACCGGCAAATTTGCACATGCCCGTGTCTCACACGGGCGCTCTTCCGTTCTAGTAAAAATAGATAGGCTAGATTAAACTTATACCAAAGATGGCATAAACTTATTTATCATAGATGATTTACCACTTATTTATAGATGGATATTAAACTTATTTACCGTAGATGGCACCACTATGCACCATTTTTCTTGTGTAAACCAAGTGGTGCATTTTGATGATTAGCTATAAGTTTGTTAGGAATTCTTTGTTATAAAGCAGTTGTTTGGTGTGGAAAAGGTAATATATCCATTTTTTTACGTTAAATATCATAAAAGTAAACAGTTAACCATAAATTAATATTTACTAAGTGTTTTTGTAACTTGTTTAGAAAAAGTTATCTGATAATGAGCGACTCTGACGATTTTGAATATGCCAATTTATCAGAAAGTTTCAGCGATGAAAGTGATGATCTCTTGAGTGATAAAAGTGAATCTGAAGTTAATATTTTATTATTATTAATATTTTGAAATTCAAAATAAACATGTAATCAAATCGTTTACACTTTGTATAATAATTTTTTTTAACTTTTACCCCACCCCCCGCAACTGAAATCGCAAAAAATAACTTACACTATACCTATATATATATATATATATTCATTTTCTGTCAAAAAAAAAAACTCGATCATTTTTTACCAGTTTTTCCGAAAAAAACTCGTGCTTTAAGGTGTCCGACTACCTTCGGAAAGGATTTTTTGAAATAATTTGAAATTTGACTTTTTTTGTGCATTATATTATAGAATATGGTTAAAAACTTAGAGAATAACATATAAAAAAAATAATTAATAATTTTTTTAAAATTTAAACCCCAAAAAGGGGTGAAAAATAGACAAAAACTAGCACCACCGCAAAACATGATAACTTAAATTTAAATTAAGATATTCTTATTTTGTAAATTTTATTTTGAAGATTGAAACCTCCTTTAGGGAATGTACCTCTCACATCATTGTAAACCAGTTCTTTTAAAAACTGGAGAGGTTCAAGTACAACCAAGAAGAAAATCTTCCATAAATTATAGCAACGCATAACTTTTATAATTAAAAATAAAAAAACTAATTAATGCACAATTACAGAAGTGGTACATTCCCTTTATAAACTCTTTGAAAGTATTCCTACCAAATTTCATAACATTTGAAGCATAACTTTTTGAGTTTTCATGTTTTGCGTAAAAGCAAAATTCTAAAATGTCAATTTCAAGAAAAAGCTAAAAACAAAATTCAATAATGAATCTTACCTTTAAATGGAAAATGTAGCTCTAAAATGATCCTGATTTATAAAGATCACCTTCTATAGAAGTTAAATCAACTACTTTTTTTTTCCTAATTGCCCTCAAAACCTTCCTGCGCTTCTTTGAAACGGGTGTTGTATGGCGCTTGGAATCACTGATTCTAATGCGATCCAAACTTTGGTAACCTTTTAATGTGAAGTAACCAAGATTTTCAATGTTCATCTTGCTTAAAACACTGGTGCAACCCTCAAATCCATCATTATATTGTATTACTGCATCATAAGCCCCTAATTTTACAGTTTTTAGGCTGACGAAAACCTCCTTCGGAACTCTCTGCCAAATAACACCATTGAAACTTTCATTGGCATTTTGAGTTTTGCCATGCAGACACTTATTCAAAAGTTCTCTGGTGCAAAGCTCTAAATACACTGGTTTGACTACATTTAAAATATTGTTGGGCAAACCAGAATGCTTGAGCTTTTCTGGTTCTTTCCCTTCGCTTACAGCTCGCTGGTAATAGCACCAACTGTCTACACCAATAGGGTACTGGCCATGCATCGGTTTCTTTGGCGATGAAGCACAATGAAACAAAGCTGCAATTACATTTTGCTGCATCATTTGTAAGTTGCCCACGTTAGAGCGAATCGCAATGCCATAATAATTTTGTAGTCTGTCGATAAAGACATCTGATAACTTGCCTTTACCAGACAGACCTTTGGTTTTGCTTTTCAATTTTCGCAGACGTGTACCCACCCGTTTTTGAATGTGCCCAATGCATTCCAGTTTTGAAACACTTTTTTCGCCATATGTGTTTTGGACGCACAAATAGCCTTTAGAATCCCCATCACCGTAGTATTTCGTGTACTTCAGCTTCCGAGTGCTCACTGACCTCTTGAAAATTCTGTCGACACCAACAGTTTCCATCTTTGCTGATGACCCTTTAAAATTGCACTGGCATATATGGTCAGCTTCCTGTGATTCAAATGACGGGTTTCTCTTCAGTTTCTGTAATCTTTTGCAAATTCTGCAGTATGAGGACTGACTTCTAAATCGAGAACCTTTCCCGTGTCAATTGAAATGGCAGCAACACAACCATTCAAAGAAGTGTACCCTCTACGCTGCCACGTTCCATCTACAGACACGCCGCATTCACTGTCTTCTCCCTTTGAACCAACTTCATCAGCTGCTTTTAACATTGAAGATTCAGCAACCTCGGACACAACTTTCAAGAGTTTCTCTTCATGGATGTTATACGCAGCTTTAGAAATTGGTGGCAAATTCAGCGTGGTGCACAGTTTATACGCTGAAGAAAATCCCTTTCCAATCTGCCTCATCCCATAAACTATTCTAGAGTTCACTTCAGGTACATTTTTGTTCTTTTTGGAGGAGGCAAAGCCTTTTACAAAATCACAATTGTGACATTTCAAAGAGAAGTGTGAGCACAATCCATACCTGGAGTCTTCAACTAAATGCAAACCAGAAGCAAAGCATTTGGGACATGGAAGCACCAAAAATATATTTATTAAAGTTTCCAGGTCGAAAATCCGATTACCACACAGTTCCTCATTCAAAACTTCGAATTTGGAAGAGCTAGATGCTTGCAGTTTTGAAGCACTGGCTGTGCACACTGGATCTTCAAGACTGTTAGTCTTCAGTGTTTTAGAGTGTTGATTACCTTTGAAGTGGTGTTTCTTCTTCCTGGCAATACTCTTTCCCATTTTGTAAAGAAAAATCACTTTATGCAAGAAGAATTATCAAGTTGTAGAACTTTTTGAACGCACGATCGAAAATCACGAGTTCAAATTGTGTACAAACTGAAACTCAAGTTTGATGCCAGATTGTGAAGTTAAACATGATTGCCAGATGTATTTTTGTGTAAAAAGTAGTTTTTTAATTAATTTTTTTTAATTAATAAAAAAAATCCACACTTCAGAGCAAATTTTAACGCTTTAATTTGTTAAAATAAGAATGTAAACAAACTTTTACGTTCACTTCCTGTTTGCAGAAAGGCACTTCCGGTTTTAAAAAGTGTCGACTATGTAGTATTAAAAGACCTGTATCTTACGTTCTATGCATGGTAGGAACAAAATTTAAACAGATTTGGAAAGATAAGAAATCGGGCTTTCATATTATATCAAATTTGGAAAATCGCAATTTCCGCCGAAAATCGCGTTTTAAAGGTAGTCGGATACCTTAAGTGGTTGTTTGGACACGTCAATCGATCCCGTTCTGTGCTTTGTGAGTTAACAGAATAGAACTCAGAATTAACAAATAACAGATTTATTAACAAGTAACAACGGAGAGCGAAGCTGCGAGGTTGGTTCTCGGCAGGCAGTCCCCTCGCAAGTGACAGATAAACAAGAAAACAGGGGGGTGGTTAAGCAGCCCCCTTGAACATAAACATGCAGGCGCGATGACATCCCCGGGAGGTCAGGTTGTCCGTGCGCCATCTCGTAGGAAAATACTCAACATTCTCCCGGCCTTGAAGCCCACAGGGATTCAACAGATACATAAAAAAGTCAATTTTAAAAAAAACAGAAACAACAAATACGAATTTCAATGAAAATACTTAGAAATAGAATACATGAAGACACGTTTAAAATGGCAAATTAAACATAAATAGAAATAATTAAAACTCAATCAGAGTCTAATGGTAAAGGACACAGTTTTGTAATGGAACGCTTAAGTTCTCCACTCGAGGTGGTCACATTCACTACACGAACCTTTCCATCAGAGCCAGGAAATGTAGCACTAATTCTCCCTAACTTCCATCGGAGAGAGAAAGGAGTTCGTTTTTAATAAGCACCAAATCTCCTATCTTCAGATTGGCCTTCGGACGAGCCCATTTTGGTCGTTGTTGCAATCTTGCTAGATATTCATTGCTCCACCTTTTCCAAAAATGCTGGAACAATCTTTGCAGTAACTGCCATCTATCGAGGTGATTGAGCTTAATTTCTGTGAGGCTAGGCTCTGGAATTGCAGTAAGAGGAGAACCAATGAGGAAATGCCCAGGAGTTAGAGCAGTAAGATCACTTGGATCCTCTGAAAGAGGGCACAATGGGCGGGAGTTGAGACACGCCTCGATTTGTATCAATAAAGTCAAAAATTCTTCATATGTTAGTAACGAATCTCCAATAACCCGTTTCAAATGAAATTTCATACTTTTAACCCCTGCTTCCCACAGCCCACCAAAATGGGGAGAAGCAGGAGGGTTAAATTTCCACTTCAGTCCTTCACTTAAAACAAAACTATTGAATTCAGTATCAGTTTTGCAAGAAGCTACAAACCTCAACATTTCTTTAAGTTCTTTGTTAGCACCAACAAAGTTCGTAGCATAGTCGGTGAATAATTCAGCTGGTTTTCCACGACGACCAACAAATCGCCTGAGAGCAGCAAGGAAAGTTTTTGTAGAAAGGTCACTTACTAACTCTAAATGGATAGCACGCGTGGAAAAACAGACAAACAATACTGTATAACATTTTAGCGATTTTTGTCCACGTCCCTTATTGCATTTCACTTGAAAAGGACCAGCATAATCAATGCCTACCTTTGAAAATGCTTGAGAAGGAGTCACTCTTGAAATTGGTAGGTCAGACATCATTTGAGAAGCTGATTTGGCACATAATCTAAAACAAATAATGCATTCTCGAACAATTCTCCTAACAACATCTCTGCCACTCAAAATCCAAAACTTTTGGCGTATAGTAGATAGCAGAAGTTGAGGACCAGCATGAAGATGTAAAATATGAAAATATTTCACAATTAAATCAGTGAAGTGATGTTTTTTAGGCAAAATCATTGGATGCATTCGACTCTCAGGAAAATTAGAGTTGTTCAACCGTCCACCAACTCGAATAACACCATTCGAATCAAGAAATGGATTTAGAAACAACAGTTTACTTTTACTAGGCAGAGGCTTGTTCTCCGACAAACAATGCATGTCTTCTTGAAACGCAGCAGCCTGAACAATAGTAACAATAAAAGTCTCAGATTTTTGAAGTTCTTCAGTTGTCAAAAGATCGAGCTTTCTCTGTTCAACAGAAACACGACAATTATATATGAAACGTAAACACCATGCAAAGGTACGATACAATTTCATGAGAGAAGAGAATTTTCGAATGAGAGGGGGTTCTTCCTGCAAACGTGCAACAGCGGAAACAATTTGCTTCCTCTCTTCTCAAAGCACATTTTCAGTTATTGTGTTTATGTCAGTACGCATTGGCATTTCAAACGATGAATCACTTAACCAATGGGGCCCAAACCACCAAAGGTTACAAGAAGGGAGATCAGAGGGATAAAACCCACGTGACGCACAATCTGCAGGGTTTTCTTTTCCTTGCACATGGTACCAATGTTGATTGGGCAAAATTCCTTGAATTTCTGACACACGGTTAGCAACGAACGTTTGCCAACGTCGAGGTTCAGAAGCAAGCCATGACAAAACAACAGTTGAATCGGTCCACGCATAAATTTCACAAAATTTTCCCGCTAAGGACTCTTGAACTGTTTCAAACAGATGTGCTAGCAATAATGCAGCACAAAGTTCAAGTCTAGGAAGGGAAATGGTTTTCAATGGTGCGACTCTTGTCTTGGCTGTTAGAAGGCTCACTTTCACTTCGGAATTAGCTGAAACACTTCGTAAATAAACCACGGCACAATAGCCTTTCTCAGATGCATCACAAAAGAGATGCAATTGCGTTTGCAATGCATTAGATAGCACAACACATCGAGGAATATGGATGAGCTTTAGTTGATGAAGCTCTGACCGGAATTTGGACCACTTTTGCTGAACCTTTTCACCAACAGGATCATCCCAAGACACATTTGTCTTCCACAGTTCTTGAAGGAACATCTTCGCCAAGATAACTATGGGGGAAAGCCATCCCAAAGGATCGAAAATCCTAGCTACTTCAGACAGAATGGCTCTTTTTGTAGCAACTATTTCAGAAGAATTTCTAACACTGACTGAAAATGTATCACTAGATGGCTGCCAGCTGACACCAAGTACCTTGATTGACTGATCAATCTCTATCTGCATGGGAAGATGACTTTCTTTCAACTCTGATGGAATGAATTTCAAAATTTCAGGAACGTTTGAAGCCCATTTGCGAAGCTCAAAACCTCCGTTTTTCATCATCATTAAAAGTTGAGAAGACAGTTCACAAGCCTCCTCCAGAGTATCTGCACCGGACAGAAGATCATCAACATAAAAATCCTAAGATGCTCTCTTAGATGCTAAGGGATAATTGTCCCTTTCTTCAATAGCCAGCTGCCGAATGGCTCTTGTTGCAAGATATGGGGCAGATGCAGTTCCGTAGGTGACAGTTGTCAGTCGGAAATCACGAATTGGCTCGCTGGAATCATTTCTCCACACAATACGCTGAAAATCTGCATCTTCTGGATGAACTCTGATTTGTCGAAACATTTTGGCTACATCAGCAGTTACCGCAATCTGATGCATACGAAATCTCAGCAAAATGGGCACTAGGTCTTGCTGGCACCTGGGACCCACCATGAGAATGTCATTCAGGGATGTGTTGTATGATGATTTCGCTGAAGCATCAAACACCACTCTTAACCTTGTAGTAGTGCTTGATTCCTTGAAAACTGCATGGTGTGGCATGTAAAAACAAGAGGAGGGTGATTTCAACACCTCTGATTCAGGAACAATCTCCATGTGATTGTTTGAAAGGTATTCTGTCATGAAAGCCTTGTACTGCTCATAGGAAGGATGGTGACACAATCTGCGTTCCATGTTCTTGAAACGCCTAATAGCCATTTCCCTGGTGTCGCCAAGTTGACAAGAAGATTTGAATGGCAATCGTACAACGAAACGACCAGTTTCGTCTCTAACATGAGTATTAACGAAATGCTCCTCACAACGCTTTTCTACTTTGGAGAGCAAGCTAGCAGTGGGAACAGTCTCTAATTCCCATAATTTTTTCAACACATCATCAACGTTTGTTTCCACAAAATTTACTGCAACTCTTTCATTTCGAACATTTGGATGAACTGTAATTGGCCCACCTATTAGCCAACCAAGTTCAGAGTTTACAGCAAACGGCATTTTGTCACCGCTGAGTCTTGTTTGTCCAGTAAACAGTGGTAAAGCAGCTGTCACTCCAAGTAAAAGTTCTACTGAACCAGGATTGTTAAAATTAGGATCTGCTAACAATAAGTTTTTGATATGAGCAAAATCTTTGGTACACTGATAATTGGGCAAGCAGCCAGTGATTTTGCGTAAAACATGTGCCTTTTCTATATATACAGGAGTCTGTTTGAAATGAGGGGTAAACACTAAATTCACTTCCCCTTCCGATTTTCCCAAAGATGTTTTTCCTAAACAGGAAATATCAACATTCGCTCGAGAACGTGAAAGACCAAGTTTATGAACACAAGAATCTGTGATGAAATTTGCTTGAGAACCCGGATCAATCAGAGCTCTGCAATTTTGAAAGAACCCGCTTGAGTCGCGAATCTTAACGACTGCGGTAGCGAGCAATGTTTGTTGACACTCAGGACTTCGTCGCTCCTCTCGAGAAACACAAGAGTAGGAGGAGATGGGTGGGTGCGAAGGAGAACTATTTGGCTCGTCAGGATCCTCTCCTTCGACCCCGTCGGATTGCCCGAGGTCATGACCTGTAGAGTTGGGGGAGTTGTAACGTTCGCTCGGCGACTGGAAATGGAGAAGCGTATGATGCCTTTTTCCACACTTCTTGCACTTATGGTTAGTTTTGCACTGATTCACACTATGGCTGGAATTCAAACAATTAAAGCACAATTTTTTGCTCTTCACGAACTGAAATTTCTCGTTTGCGGACAATTTCAGAAATTCGCAACACTTATAAATTTTGTGATTTGAACAGCACATTTCACAAGTAGAAAACGATGCAGTCAAAGATGTTACCTTTTGAGCTTTCCGCGGAATCACCGATTCTTTTGAAGCTTGAAGACTTCTTGCATGATCTTTCAGGAAACTCAGCAGTTCTTTAAGGGACGGAACACGGTCATCTTTCAACGATCTTTCCCACCAGGCTCTTGTTGACGAATCTAGTTTTTGTTGAATTATGAACATCACAATGGTGTCGGCAAAGTTCTCTATCTTTTGGTCAAGCACCTCAAGAGAACGCACGCATTCACTTGTAACATCAACCAAATTCAAAAGGGATGAAGCACTTTCGGTTTGCACAAATTGTTGAGAAAGCAGCTTTCGAATATGAGCAAAAACAAGTTCACGGGTGTTTGAAAAGCGTTCTGACAAGAGATCCCATGCAACTTTATAATTAGCATCAGTTAATGGGATCGACTGAATTATTTTCAAAGCATCACCTTTGACTGCACCCTTCAAATATTGCAACTTTTGCGCATCAGAAAGTTGTCTGTTGGAATGAACGGATGCTCTAAACAAATCACGAAAGGATATCCACTGTTCGATAGAACCACTGAAAACTGGAAGTTCTAGCGTTGGTAATCGAACTTCATGGTACGGATTCAAAACATGACGAGACTCACGAGCACTAATTTCGGGAGTATTTTCACTCAGTTTTCTTTCCGTACGCAATAAAGTAACGGCCAGATTATTCAAGTTTTGTTTCAGTTCTTGAAACTCCTTGACTATTGCATCTAATTCAGTCTCTTTAATCAGTTCAAAGATGGAATTATAAAGTTCAGTAAGTCTCTTACGTGTCACTTCAAGCTCATCTTTGAAGAATTGGACCTGGAAAATGTCACAGTTCAAAATTTCTTGTTCAATATTTGTTTTCAACAAGAGAAATTCGAACGTTCAACAGTTTTTTTACGCAAATGCACCTTGAGAAGAGCCATCACGATGAACCAACTGGAACTCGGTTGAAAGTATCCAAGCGTCAGTAGCGAAGAACTACGGCGTAGTCGCAGTTCACAAGGGAGGCACAGCAATGGCGTCGACGAACGCGTCGCTGAAGACAAAGAAGCGCTGATACTTTTACTTAGTAAAATACCTTTCTCCGGCTCGACGGACCAAATGTTTGGACACGTCAATCGATCCCGTTCTGTGCTTTGTGAGTTAACAGAATAGAACTCAGAATTAACAAATAACAGATTTATTAACAAGTAACAACGGAGAGCGAAGCTGCGAGGTTGGTTCTCGGCAGGCAGTCCCCTCGCAAGTGACAGATAAACAAGAAAACAGGGGGGTGGTTAAGCAGCCCCCTTGAACATAAACATGCAGGCGCGATGACATCCCCGGGAGGTCAGGTTGTCCGTGCGCCATCTCGTAGGAAAATACTCAACAGTGGTTAAGGCAATTCCAGTATGTATCATACGAGAGCCTTTGGGTAGCGGAAGTAAAACTTCTCTTTCCGTCTGGTTTATTTGTTTACACTGACAATCTCCCTCATCGGATGTATATATACTTAAGTAACTCCTCTATATACGAATCCCAAGCGATTGAAATTTTCTACAAATCAGAATGAAATTTGAGATTTAGAGATATCAAGGTATGCGCTCGAAAGTTATATAAATAAGAAGAATCGAGTTGTCACGGTTACGGATACAGTTAACGAATTTAGAATAGCAAAACTCACTTTTTTTATCGCAATGTAGACGCCACAGTGAAAAACAACACTGGCAAGTGTAGTTTTTCAATGGTATTGGCAATGGTTTTTCAATGGCATTGGCAATGGTAATTTCAATTTGCATTGAAATTTTACCTTTATAAGACCTGTCCGGAGGTAAGTTTACGGGAAATTTACTTCGACTTCAATTGAATTTCAATTTAAGTCTCCTAGTGGTTTCTACGAGGTATTTCGTCTATCGAGATCTGGTCTTTTTTCGGTGAAGATATATCTCACCCATCAGGATCTGGTTAGTTTTGTTAACGACTAGATACATCGTAGGGACAAAACTGACATATCCATCCGAGGAGATATAAATTGAAAAAGCTATTAATCCAGTTTTCGATGCGACAATAACTTACCAAGAGGATAAAACACATAAATTAAACTTAACATCATAAGTTTGAGATAATTAATTAACATCGCACTGTAGCACAACGGGCTATTGCATACCGTCAGGGATCAACCCCGAAGGGAAAGATCAAGGACAACGCCTCGTAATTTTGAACCACGGTCAGAGGACGAGGCAACACCTGATCTGGCACCCCACTCTCCAAACTTCCACACCACGCCAACGTGAGGACATTTGAGGCGACGACAGATTAAACGTGCACTAGCCCCCGTGTATACGAGGGTCTTTGGTTGGATTCGAACTCGCACCCTTCCGGTTGCGAGTCCGTTGCTCTTCCAACTGGGCTACCGCTCTTATCACCATATGCAAAATGATCATGGTATCACTTTCTATTATAAATGGGTTCTAAGCTTTAATGTCATGCATCTATTTATATATTTCACAAACGTACATGACACAGAAACTGTTATTCTAGTGATACCAACAATAATGATTAGAACAATTTTCTCTTTTCTAACCAAGGGATATAGTATGTACATCCTTCACTTAGCGTGACACTCACAAAATTCGACAGATCGAAAGACTTTTGACGATCTCCGCTTCAATTAGAATTCCCATTCAACCCAACAACGACATTCGATTCCTTCCATTAATGACGGAACTACGTAATTCGCTTTTTTTCCCATTATGGCGAAATTAGAACTCTCCAGGCTTTAGGAAGAAAGCGATAAGTTTCAATCTCGGATTTAATAGGAATCGTCCGCTTGGAAAATGGCATCCGACAGGGACGGAGGCTGCAAAAGAGACTTAATAAAGATAAGGCTTCTCCTGTTATTAAAGTGAAATGAATCGATTAAAAATAATCGCTATTGATAGGTAATAAGGACTGATGCGTTATCAACTTTCCTGCGCGCTCACTTAGATTGAATGATCATTGACTTGTGACTGGCATTATTGCTAGTCACTGGCATTATTGCTAGTCACAAGGGCATTCATGGAATGAATCTCTGTAGAGTTTGTTGTGGAAGGGAAATTGATTTACTAAATTAAGGATTGAACCGTCAGAATTGTAAATAAAAATGTGTTCAATTGCGAGCAAATTGACTTTGGCTCTGGGCAAGAAGAAATGGAGGACAGAATTTTAGGCCTCATGCATAATCGAGCAAATATAAAAGTAGAGCGAGTAATGATAACATTTCTATATGCCCAGGATCATGTGACCAAACCTAGTAGTAACGTGACCCTTATACTACTTTCGTCAGCCGGGGGAAACGAATATTCATAAACTGATTGGACCACGGGACTGGTAGGTAGTTAACTGAAATCGCACTGAAGCAACACAACGGGCTATTGGCAAGATCAATCTTGAAGGGAGGACATCAATTTATTTTGAACCACGGTCAGAAGACTTCACATTTGAACTGGTACCCCTCTCTCCAAACTTCCACACCACGTCAACGTGAGGACATTTGAGGACACGACAGATTTAACATCCACCTGTCCCCTTTGTACACGACGGTCTTTGGTTGGATTCGAACTCGCAACCCTCCTGTTGCTAATCCGTTACTCTTCCAACCGGGCAACAGGTATCAATTTGGAAGTCCTCCACACAATTAACAAGTATAGAGTATCCGTTAGGTAACTGAATTCCTAACTGATCAGAGTTATAAATTCATTCAGTTTGGCTGTCCCGAAAACACTGTTTCATTTACCAGTACAACGGTAGGTAGGTAGGTAAGTATTTCAATTAACGTCGCTGTGAAGCAACACAACGGGCTATTGGCGACAGTCCTGGATCAGCCCCGAGGGAAAAGATTCGAGGAAAACACCACGTAATTTTGAACCATGGTCAGATGGCGAAGTCAAACCTGAGCTGTCACCCCACTCTACAAACTTCCACGCTACGTCAACGTGAGGAAATTTGAGGTCACGACACATTTAAGGTGTATGTCTAGAAATCACGAAAATTGACTAAAATATTGATCTATTTTTTAATAATTTAAAATATTGTCCAACCCCTTAGTTTTCAAACGATACCAAGATCTTGTAAATATTCTATATAGTTTTCAAGTTACAACGGTTTGGGTTAGGTACTGTCACCATAGACAGACACGTTTCCAAAACTTCAAACTCGATTTCTGAAGAACTGTTTTTGCAATAGGATGCTTCTTTCGAACAGTGATAACTCAACAATGAATTGATCTATTATAATTACTTTTGTGTCATTATAATCTATGTAATACAGTGGACGTTTTGACCCTCAGTCAAAGTTATTGGTTAAGTAATGAATTTTTAGTTGATTTTTAAATGTTGAAATTCCTGAAAAAATCTTGATTTTTTGGACTCAGTTCGTGAAAAAAATTGTAAAAAAGGACGTATTCCCACTAGCAACTTGATGGAGGGTCAAAACATGAAGAATAATTTTAGGAATGATTTCCAACAGGAATTGTCTTTCTGAAAACATTAGAATTTGAGATATCACTGTTCAAAAAACAAGCTAATTATATCTGTTTAGTTGATTATTGATTAGCTTAATCGGAATTTTTCACACTAAAATGAGTTTAACTCTTTCGCCCCGACTTTTGCATGATTAAAAATTAACTATGAAAAGTAGTTTAATTTAGTAGTTTTTGCTCTTTTTGACGGACGACCGTACTTTCGCGTTCTTTTTGTGTTTGCTTTCTCCCTTCCAACATTTATTAGTTGCTCAGCTAAGGGGACCATGAATGATAATAGTGGTTCTGTTTTATGTTCCACATCACACTTCGTAATCCATGCATTCACAACAGAAATCATAACTAATTTTCAAAAAATCGTTTTCCACCACTTGTTTTATTTTCTGCCATGACCCTAAAAAGTAGCCATTTCATCACAGCGGTCAAGTACATTCATGTACATATTGTAGTGGGAAATGGCTTCTGGGCAACTAACGTCTAATTTTGTTCCATCTTTTTGTTTCCGAACCACGGTCACTCATTCATCAGAATGAATGGGCGTGCTCAAAACCATAAGTCCGCCATTTGCAATCTGAAAGTATTGCCAGGTTTCTTGAGTCATATTTTTATTCCCTAATTCCTTAAGAACACTGAAAACGTAAAAACCCATTCAAAAGTGGGATTTATTTAGCCAATAGGGGTGAAATCTAATCTCTAGGACGTATTGCTCATTAGACCCGAAAGGGTTAAGCAGAAACCAATGACCTATTGTGGAAAAACTGGATTTTTAGAGTCAAAATATTAAAAAAAATGTTCTAATGTATACATAGACCTTAACGTGCCCCGACCCTCTTTCTTCACGACGATCTCTACCCATCAGTACATATAAGCAACTAAGACAGTTTAGCGCTGATGCTAAGCGAGGGTCTGCTAGTTTTTGTTCATATAATTCCCCAGCACAATCATCAAAGCAATGCACAACCGCATATTTCACCAGCTTTAATTAACGATTTCAAACACGTTTCGGGACATACTTTTTCAATAGAGGGACAGAGAAGAGAGTAACGGGAACTGATGTAGTGGGTATTTTATCCTCCACATAATCTTGTTTAGTATTCTGCGAAAGCTTCCTTCTTGGAGTCTGTGGGAGGGAAAGAACAAAGGGAATTAATTCCACCAGGAGAACGGGGCATTCTGATCCAAAGACTTCATTATTCTACGGGGTGAGGGTATCATTTCGGGGTGTTCTGGAATCCTTTATCTTTCTCGTTTCGTCACCGCGCTGTTTGGGAACAAAAGAAGCGCTGCGGCGTGGTGGGAGACAAAGGAATTGGGCTCATTTTTCTCGTTTCAAGATTATCAAAGAAATCAAATGTCCCGGCCGTTGCTTATAACTTTGTTATTGCGGCTTGAAGAGTTGGTATCCGTGGATGATAGATCATGTCAGCTGTACTCTGGGTTTCGAGTCATTTGCAGGTTTACATATCCAGATGCAAATTGTGGTGATTTTACCGATCTCGGAGTGAAATAGAATTTGGTTTTAGGTGCATTTCGGTCCTTTTCATTTCGTTTTCACGACTTCATTTTTAAACACATAATTGGAGGTAGTTCATATTTGATTCCCACTGATCCTAGGGGCTGCGGTAGCCCAGTTGGAAGAGTAACGGTTAAGCAACCCGAGGGTTGCGAGTTCGAAACTCGGTCCAACCAAAGTCATGTAATCGGGGGCTGGTGCACGTTAAATCGATCGTGGCCTCAAATGTCCTCACGCTGGTGTAGCGTGGAAGTTTGGAGTGGGGTTCCACCTCAAGTGTTGCCTCGTCATCTGACCGTGGTTCAAAATTACGTTATATTGTCCTTGGAGCTTTTAGGGCCTCGGTGGCCCGGTTGGAAGAGCAACGGACTTGCAACCGAAGGGTTGCGAGTTCGAATCCAGCCAAACACCGTCGTGTACAAAGGGGGCTGGTGCACATTAAATCTGTCGTGGCCTCAAATGTCCTCATGTTGGCGTGGTGTGGAAGTTTGGAGAGTGGGGTGCCAGCTCAGGTGTTGCCTCGTCATCTGACCGTGGTTCAAAATTACGCGGTGTTGTCCTGGGATCCCCTTTGGGATTGATCCCGGACCGTCACCAATAGCCCGTTGTGTTGCTCCAGTGTGACGTTAATTGAAATACCCCACCCCCATGGAGCTTTCTCTTCGGGATAGATCTCGGACCGTCGCCAATACCCCTTTGTGTTCCTCCAGTGCGACGTTAATTAACTACCTACCTCTAGTAATCTGCACTACGTATTAGCATTTTTGGAAACTTCAATCAATTCTAATTTGAATCGATAAAAATAATTGTGAAAATAACTTTTTTGAGAGGGATTTTCAATGTAAGCAAACAGACCAGACGCAATGCGAATATTTTATTTCCGCTATTCAAATGCTGTAGCGCGATATATATCGAGGTTACTTCAAAATGGAGTGAATCGCCATTTTGGCGATGCTGATCAAATCAATTCGGAATACATTCTTTAATAGGCGATGTGATGAAATCTTATTCGAAAAACAAGCTAAATGACGTCACGTTCACAACACGTACCGGAAACACATATCGCCGCAGAAACACTACCGCCACCTACATTTGACTTGATAGAAAATTCTTCTCATAGAGCTATTTGTATATAGAGATTTAAAATTCTCGATTGTGCATAAAAATTTTGCTATATCAGTCAAATGAAGATTCTTGAGCTAGTATAATTTTAGAATAAAATAAATTGGAATACATTCTTTAATAGGCGAAGTGATGAAATCTTATTCGAAAAACAAGCTAAATGACATCACGTTCACAACACGTACCGGAAACACATATCGCCGCAGAAACACTACCGCCACCTACATTTAACTTGATAGAAAATTCTTCTCATAGAGCTATTTGTATATTGAGATTTAAAATTCTCGGTTGTGCATAAAAATTTTGCTATATCAGTCAAATGAAGATTGTTGAGCTAGTATAATTTTAGAAAATAAATTGTCATTCCAGAATAAAAGTTTTTCTCGGTTTTAATTTGAACTCACTTTTAAAAATAAGTAAACTCAAAATATTATGCCAAAATTGCATGAAATTCCACTTAACTCTGACAAATTTGGTACTTGCTTAATTTTTAATATAGGTTAGTAAATTAACTCTATTGAAGTCATGGTTTTTATGTAATTGACTTTTAAAGCAAAATTATTCCATGAACCGTAATTATAACAAAATAATTAGTCACGGAGAATTTAAAAGGAATCGGACAAGAACTGCTTTTTTTCTGAAGTAGAACACGGCTAACTATTCATTCCAAAGCGAAATAAGAATTTTGGTACCAGACTTTATTAACAGAAATTGTTTATTTTACATAAACTAATTGCTTAACATTTCTTCTTAAAACTGGGTAAAACTATTTCCAACGAACAAGAATTGTTTGATTTCGAAAAGACTATTTCATGGAGCAATAATATTTCGTTAAGAGGAAAACTTAATTCTGGTTAACAGCTTTATTCCTAAAATTAATATAATCCTCTAAAAACCTTGATCACATGCTTAGCGGAACAAGTTTTCCTGGTTATTTTTATTTTCTAAGAAAAAAGTTCCGCAAGAAAAAGAAATAATAATGTTAATCTATGAATATCGACAGTTACATTGGCTTCATTATAAGCTCGCTTACCTTAAAGACATTAACTTTGGCATTAACAGAATTTTTACAAAAGTTGTGTACACGATATTTTCCTTTCATATATAATTTTGTTCTGCGCGAAGATACTTAAAATTATTCTAAGATGACTTTTTGAAATAGGTTTTAATTAGCGACATCAGAAGCGAACAATAAGCTATTCTATTTATTTTACTATTTAAAAGTATCAAACTAGACCTTGCTAATGCTATTAAAATTTCATCAAAGTCGTGACTAAATAAAAATACATCGTTTATGCTTGTTAATTATTACTTAGTTATATTTCTGTTAATTATATTTTCCTTACACAAAATTGGTGCTATAGTTATTAATAATAAACTATATAAAGATTGTTGTGTGCTTATTCTCACAAATTAACGTTTGTGAGACGACACATAATAAGCTGTATACGAATCTATTGATGTCTTGGTATTGCATTTTTAAATTTATATAATTGTTAATATTTTTACAATATTTGATACTAGATTTTGCTCAAAATTTACTCAAAATTTTGAGTTTTTTGTTTTTTTACTCAAAATTTTGCTCAAAATTTAAGATTTGCGAGGGAATACATTTTAAACGAAATTTAATGTTAGTCGTTAGAAATGTGAGTAAAAACCATATAAGCTGTACTTATTAAGATATTAACTATATGTCTTTATTCTTTTGATTTCCTCTACTTTCGACTGAACGAAATATTCGTTCACGATTTGTAAAGAAGCTCCCCAGACTTGATTAATTAATTAACTTAATTCAAACAAAATTATAGGTATGTATTTAAATTAACGTCGTACTGGAGCAACACAACGGACTATTGGGACGGCATCAATCCCAGAGGAAAGATCCGAGGACAACACCGCGTAATTTTGAACCACGGTCAGATGACGAGGAAACGCCTGTGCTGGCACATCACTCTCCAAACTTCCACACCAAGCCAACGTGTGGACATTTGAGGACACGACAAATTTAACGTGCACCAGCCCCCTTTTTACACTCTTTGGTTCGATTCGAACTCGTAACCCTCCGATTGCTAGTCCGTTACTCTTCCAACCGGGGACGAGATATCTCGTCCATCAAGTTCTGATCAACTTTGCTAACGACGTGATATCTCGTCATGATTAACGACGTGATATCTCGTCAACGAAAGTATTGCCGATTTTTTTCATGATGACGGGATCAAGATCTGGTCAGTTTAGTTAATGACGAGATATCTCGTCGAGACTATAGGTATGGTAGTTATTTTTAATTAAAGTCGCACTGGAGCAACACAATGGGCTATTGGCGACGATCCAGGATCAATCCCAAAGTGGAAAGATCCGAATAACACACCACGTCATTTTGAACCACGGTCAGATGACGAGGTCACACCTGAGCTGGCACCCCACTCTCCAAACTTCCACACCACGCTAGATTTAACGTGCACCAGCCTTTGTACACTATTTGGTTGGATTCGAACTCGCAACCCTCCGGTGGCTAATCCTTTACTCTTCCAACCGGGCTACCACGGTCGGAATTTTCTCCGGAAAAACCTCATTATGGTACGTTTACATATCTACATATTTTACATTTAGCTAAGCTATCTGGTCATGACTCGATTTGACTCTTGGTGGAGACGAACACCAATCAACCTACCGTCTAAACCAGTAGACAGAATTAAAAATTTTAACGCGTGAATATTATATTGCCTCTGAGAGGAAAATGCTAAAAGCATTCTTACATGCATCACACATTTGCTACCTTGTTTCATGTAGTGTATTATAATCAAGTTCCTAAATCATCATTTTATGACATGATTAATATCACCAATTCATTAGTTTTAGATTTCACCGAATGATAAGCGCTTGATTTGCTCCCCGTGTAACACGGACAATACTTTCTCGGTATGCTCAGCGTCCTTTGATAAATCTGTATTTTATCTTTTTATGGGGTCCGCTTTTTCCTCCTTTCGCAGCCAATCAATGACCGGAAAGTCATCATCATTAGAGGGGTTATCTACCCTCTGAACGTGATCGCAAAATTAGCTTATCACACGTGTGATGTAGGAAGAGGAACTAATACCCTGGTTAGAATGGAATAGTCCGTTCGCTTTGGGTGCGATATGATTTATGTGTGGTTTTTCTTTTGCTAATTTAAAGTTTCTGTTGAAAAGTTAATCGTAGAAAAACTTCTCTTGTAGAGGAAAGAATGATCGGAAGGTATTAAGCGAATACGTCTCGTTGGTTCATGACATTTCTTTGGGTAGGTAGGTTTTCAATTAACGTCGCACCTGGAGCAACACAACGGGCTATTTGCGACGGTCCGGGATCAATCCCAAAGAGAAAGACCCGAGGACAACACCACGTATTTTTGAACCAGATGACGAGGCAACACCTGTACTGGCACCCCACTCTCCAAACTGGCCCCCACAGAGGGCTATTGGCGACGGTACGGGATCAAACCCGAAAGGAAAGATTCGAGGACAGCACCACATAATTCTGAACCATGGTCAGAAGACGAGGTCACACCTGTACTGGAACCCCTCTCCAAACTGTCCCCCACAAAGGGCTATTGGCGACGGTACGGGATAAAACCCGAAAGAAAAGATTCGAGGACAGCACAACGTAATTTTGAACCACGGTCAGAGGACGAGGTCACACCTGAGCTGGCACCCCACTCTCCAAGCTTGCACACCACACCAACGTGACGACATTTGAGGCAATGACGTGCAGCAGCGTGTTTTAACGTGCAGCAGCCCCCTTCGTACACGTAGGTCCTTGGTTGGATTTGAACTCGCCACCCGCAGGTTGCTCCATTTGTTTGGATGTAGTAAATGAAAGAGAGATAAATTCAGTTGTGGAATCAGTGTTTATCGAAAGCTGATGAGTTAGTTGGCCTTCCGCGTAGACTACGATTAACGTATTTCTGCGTGGCTTTTTGACAAGTATATGCTGACATTAAAAAAATGTTTAATACTTCAACTGCGATCCAAAGTTTCACAACCAAAATTACATTCGATTTCCCTTCTGATGTACGAAATCAAAAAATCTCGGCGTTAGGTTTAGTTTGATACAGATTTCGACGTCGTAGCGCTTCTCAGTCCCGAGTTATACTTATTTGAAGTTTGCTCAGTGTAACGGTAAGTCAAAAAAGCTCACCCTACCGCTTATTGCGGCTCAAAATCAAGATAACTAACAAGTCTTTGTTCCCTCAGCTATCGAATGACACTAGATTGGTATGGTTCGCGTCGATAATATAGAAATTACTAGACCAATCTCGAAGTCCATTTTGTCGCAACGCTCAACTTTCCCAACTAGCCACCTAGTACTAATCTGATTTTAAAGACGTAATCACATCAAAACGTTTGTGGTATTCTTGTTCCGATTGGAAGGTAGTTACGTTTCAGACGTGTTAACTGCCCACGTGCAATCCTCAGAAGGCCATCCTAAAAACATTTGATTTTCTAAAACAACGCCCTTGATCAATCAGATACCACAAAATAATTGATGGACCAGTCGTGTTCCACCCTGTTCCCTAAATCGTAATGTTAAATGAGCATTGCGTTTAACAATTTTTTCGGTTGTTTTCAGACTTGAAGCATTCGGACTCTCAAACTGAATACATTCCGATCCTCGATGGTTTCCTTTTTAATACTCTAACATAAATTGAACGAACTATGCAGATTATGATTATCGTATTACAATTTTAAAAAATTACTAAGAACGAATAAAAAAATTAACATCTCTCTTCATAAAAGTTATTGCTGGGCTTTTTTATTTGAAGATGGAGGCATACCTGCTTTTTTCCCCCAGATCCTAGGGAATTCGATTAAAAATTAAGGAGAGGAAAAGGGAATTCTGAACGTTGTGTAAAATAAAGACAACTATATAAAAGAATGGAAGAACACAAAACACGTTGTATAAAATATAGAGATCTTTATATACTATCATTGTTTTAATTTCAGTGAAATTTGAGTTAGGAACAAAGTATTCTTCGAAATGCCCGAAAATATGAAGCAAAACGTATCTTGTAAAATCTGCAAAAAATTAGAATTAATATGAATCATAAAAAGGTTTAAAAATTAAAAATCAGGCAAATATTATATTCAAATAACTTTTCTCAGAAGTTCACCATAAAAAATTTGTCAGAAAAATATAAACAGAAAAGAGAACCAAATAGGTGGGGATGAAAACTTACAGAAAACTAGCTTTATCTCTTAACATTTTTCCAGAAAAATCATTAACGCTCACCCCCTTCTTAGACGATAAAAGAATCTTTCGAACAAGATTTCGTGACTCATTATGCAGCTGTATAATGAAAATGGAAATAACGCAGTATTCCATATTTCACCTGTCACAACTGGCAACAGGATTGGGAGAAATCAAATTATTCATTCTTAAGAAAGCCAGATACTTGGAACTTCTAATTGATGTATACGCCTGACATTCTAGTAAGTAAATCGATCTCAAAAATTATTAAATTTATATCGAGAGATTAGACATATTATTTTATAAGCTTAAAATGTATGTGATATTAATAGCCACAAATAAAATAATTTATAATTACACTTTCGAATTCTTAACTTTGTATAGAATAAACTCTATTTAAATTTCAATGAGCTCTGAGTTAGGCTGGTTGCTTGGCTTTGGGATAGGCCGCCATATCGTATATATATATATATATATATATATATATATATATATATATATATATATTATTTTATTGTAATTATAAGCTTTTAGGCACGTGACTTTCGAGGCTCGCCTCAGACGGAGAATTCGCCACTTGCATTTCAGTCTTTGTTCGGAAGTGACAAAATACGCTATTTTGAATTTGTTCATCAAAGGCTCTTGGCCCATATTGTACTGAATGAAAATGGAAGAGCGAGGTGTAGGTGTCCGAGAAGGAATCATGGCATGTTGACATGCAACGACGATTCTACGATGAACTGTCTAAAGTGCGAGCCAGTGTTGCAAAAAACAGTGTTTTCATAACCGAAGATTCTTACCGGAAGTTAATGAGCGATGTGAAAAAGGCCATGATGACAACTAAGAAGGAGCCACGACACTATTGGCTGCTGAATCGCTATGGTGTGACGTTAGTGGAAAACAAAAGTAAACTGATCCATCCTGTTAAAGAATCAATAAGAAAGTTCTATACTTTATTTTGTATTCCTTTTTCATATACTTCTTTTCAATAAAAGCCTTTTCAGGACTCTCTTTTAATACTTTGCCTAAATATAATTTGTAATTCTATATAATGCCTAGGTATTACATACAATACCTAGGAAAAGTATATATAATATTAAAATAATTCGGATATTTCATGCTTTGCTCCAAAATGTCAGGCATTCTATATATTGCCTAGGCATTCTATATATTGCCTGCTTTTCATACATTGCCGGTAACATACATAATCTTTTTGTCGGGCTCACACAAAAATTCAAAGTTAGTGGACAAAACTGAGAAGTTGGCATCGTACTTGACGCTCGCCAAGTACATGAAAAATTAAACCAGTTAAGGAGTAGCACCAACAACTATCACGGAGATACGTATGGCACAAATTAATATCCACAAATTAATATTTTATAATTACATTTTCTAAATCTAAGCATTGTATAGGAAGTACTTTTGTTGTTTTAATTTCAATCTTTGAAAGTTGAGGAAATAAAGTCTTCATCGAAGTGATCGAAAATATGAAGCAAAACATTTCTTGTAGAATCTCCCAAAAAATGAGAAAGACAAATTACAAAAATATTTAAAAGTCAAAACTCATGCTACTATTTTTGGCATTGTCTTGTGTTTGGCGGAGCTTGGCCAAATATGGCGCCTGCGCCATAAAGCCCTCAAACAACCAAAACATGCTATATTTTAACTCCGGCAAATATGCTCAAATAATTTTTCAGAAGTCCATCATCTGAAACGTTTTCCAGAAAAAGATAACAGAGAACCGAATAGTCTTTCAAGATGGGTATGAAAACTCAGAAAAGTTTCCCACGTTAATTCTTCTAAGGAATCAAACAAGCTCATCGCTAGCTAAAAGCCCAAAGAAAAATTACATTTTTCCAGAAAGATCATTAACGCTCACCTTCTAAGAGAATAAAAGAATCTTTAGAACGAGATTTCGTGGCGCATTCTGGGCGGCTATATAATGAAAATGGCAATAACGCGCTATTCCATATTTCACCTCTCACAACTGGTATATACGGAGAGATCTGTTAATGAAAACGCGTATTTTTCCAGAGCGTTCTTATGTATCTTGCATCCCTTTTCGTGTGGAACGTTGCCAAAGAGGGTAAATAAACTTTGATTTAATTACAGTGTGTTTATCGCTTTTTTGTTCTCCTTAATCTGAGCCTTCCGAAACAGGAGTAATAATTGCGGTTCAGCTGTGGCCAGGCCATCATTTATCACCAGAGGGAGATAGTGGTTTATAATTATTTGTTCTTTCTCTGCTGCTACTGGAAATTAATGTTTTCATTACGTCGAAATGCGTTTGAGATCCAGGAATGCGTTCGCGACGTAGGGGAATTTTAAAGTGAAGACAATGATAATATTTCACTTGACAGAAGTCTGAGTTGCAGATATTGGGAAAGTTATCAAGGATTACGCCGGGTGCAATTTGTTTTGTGGCAATAATAACAAACAATAACATTTCGAAATGTCATGCAAAGCAAACAAGAAAAGTTTATTGAACTTTTTTAAGGTTTTTAATGTGTTTAACTACTTAATAATTCATTCGCTTTTTCGTGTTTGGGGTGTTTGTTTTAGCTGATGAGTGAGTATATGCTTCCTTTATTCAAATTACAAGATGTGTGAACTTTTTAATTCGGTTAATTTGTTCTTTAAGGGTCAAGATAGCCCGGTTGGAACAGTAAGGGATTAGCAATCGGAGGGTTGCCTCAAATGTCCTCACGTTGGTGTGGTGTGGAAGTTTGGAGAGTGGGGTGCCAGCTCAGGTGTGACCTCGTCATCTGACCGTGGTTCAAAATTACGTGGTGATGTCCTCGAATCTTTTACTCCCGTGGTTGATCCAGGACCGTCACCAATAGCCCGTTGTGTTGCCTCAGTGCGACGTTTTCTAAAATACATTCCTACCTATCTAACAGTCAAGTATTGGAGGAAATTTTGTATTTGTAAAATAAATTCGTGATCGATGTTTATCATGCTATATTCATATATGATTTCTTTGCGGTATCATGTATTTTAAAATTTGAAATGAATAATTGCATGTAAATTAAAACATGTGGTTCTATTTTAGGCCTAATCAGATTCAGATACAGAGCACGGACATGGCAATGTTACGACACGTGGACAAAAGGAACCATTGATGTAAACGTTCCATCACAACGTACGTATTTTAAAAAATAAAATTCTTAATAATCTTTTCAAATAAATATTCCTTGAAAAGAACCCCACAGTTCCTCTCGACACTTTTATTTCAAGTATTTGCTCAAGTTTCCGAAAGGAAATCATAATCCTATTCTAAATAACGGAAATGTGTTTTAGAAAGGAAGAAAATAAATCGAATGAAGGTTTAAAAACCTGGCATGCAACGATGCAGCCCCTAAAAATAAAAAAAAGCATCGCAGAGAAATAAAAAAGGGTATTGTGAGATACAAAGGTGCTAAAAAAACGGTTTTATTTTTTCCAGTATGACCCAGGTAATGTATATTTCCCTGAATTTCTTTTTCCAACACTCGTCAGTTGACGGAAAGTATCGGTTATCAAATGACGAGCCCTTGAGAACGATCTTTTATGTCATTTTCTATTCAAGATTGTAATCCCATGTACGCATAATGGCCGCTCATGTTTTAGTCCCGAACTACTATGAATATTGCATCAGGGTTTGCGTTATTTTTTATTAAAATGCGTGCTGGAATAGCCGGCTATTACGGCAAAGTGCGACGAAGCGGAATTTTAAATTTCCTGCTTGTCCAAAGCTGCAGAAGGGGGAAAGACGAAAAGCAAGTAATTCCTCGATGTTCTTTACAAATATTAGTTCTGTTCGTTTAAAAAATCGGTTTTGCATATGCGATGTAAAACCGGGAATAAAGTTTTAACGCGTTTCATTGCATCAAAGTTTGTGTGTAAGGAACTTTTATGGTTGATCTTTTCGACCGGATTCGATACTTTGGTAAATAGAAGGAAAATCTAAATTCTTTGTTGGCGTTTCTGAAAATAAATTTTACCTCTGAATTATTCATAGATTAATGTAGTTGTAGAAAGAATTAATATCGATGACGATCCTGGAAAATTTGTCACCGCTTTACAAAACACCAGTACGACTTTTCGACTTATTTGAAAGCAACAAATAAAAGAAAATATTACTCTTAGTGTTCCTCAAAAGGATATGCTAGACAGTAGTAAGAATCATTATTTTCTTAGAATTTTTTAAATCTTTTATCAAAAGTAATTTCTTTGACTAACGGCAACTGGAAATTTCGTAATGTGAACCGTAAATTCTAGTTTGAATAATCTATATAGAGATTAGTAAGAAAGCGAGTATTTGTTGCGGCAATGCTTGCTTGAAATTTATTTTCAATTAAAAAATAACCTTTTTTATAACGTGGCATCCAATTAATTTTTTCCACCGCAACCTAACTAGTTTTAACCTTTTTCAATTCTCAAACGTTCCCTTGGATTCTTTCAATCTATAGACCTGTCTAGTGATGAAATATATTGATGCTGAGTTTACCAACACTTTTAATATAGCAGATTGTGAGATGATTTTCCTAATTCAAACAGTCCATCATGAAATCGCTTAAGTTAGCTAAATACAATAATTATTTCCTTGAAATCTTTATTGTCACCAAGGTATTGCAGTTAACCTCGCATTTGAGAAATGTCATCCACTTGCACATTGCATCCGGATGTTATGAAAAGCAATTTTTCCTAAAGGATACATAAACTAGCAAATATTACTATCAACACAATTTTCTTGATAAAACTGAACATTTAGTACTCCAAATACTTTCAGTTCTCTTATACGGATCTGAAACATGGAAAATTACCAAAACACAATGCAATAAACTAAATGTTTTTCAAAATAAATGTTTAAGAATTATTTTAAAGATTTTTTGGCCATACTACATTTCAAATGAAGAATTATTAAATAAAGCACAATTTAATCAAATAGGAAATGAAATCAAATTTAGACGTTGGGGATTTACAGGACACATTTTAAGAATGAACAGGGACAGTATTCCTAATACAGCATTGACCCCTGATGGAAAGAGAAAGCGTTTGAGCTGGCGACGTATGATGGAAGAAGAGAGAAGTAAGGCTGGATGGGGGCGAGCTGGTATGGAGCTAGACTTGCTACATCGGACAGGAAACTTTGGAGATCTAGATTGAAGGCCCCTAGGAACAAAAGAATTTATGATGATGATGCGTCCTCCAAGAGGTTTTGATGAGATATCTGGTCCATAAGGATCTGACCAACTTTGCCAATGACGAGATATCTCGTCCATCAGGATCTGACCAACTTTGCCAATGACGAGATATCTCGTCATCAAGACGATGCCTATTTCTTTTATGATGACAAGATCAAGATCTGGTCAGTTTTCTTCTAATGACGAGATATCTCGTCCATCAAGATCTAGTCAGTTTTCTCTTGAGGAAATACATTGTCAAGACAACCTACCACTAAAAGGGTCAAACACTCCTGATGCCTTTTCTCCTGATGCCTTATCTTTGCATCAAAAACTGCCCTGTAATGATCAGACTCTCATGCAAAAACCTGTTCCAAACTGCCAGTAGTTCTGGTCAAGGGATAATTTGTTTTTCCTACTTGGATCTTCATTCCCCTTGGAGTAATAGGGAAATTTTATTTCGATGACATATCTCGTGCTTGGCAAAATTGACCAGATCTTGATCTAGATATCTCGTCGAAACACTTGGAGGGTTTAGCAAATTTATCCTTTACAAGGAGCGGGCCGCGGTAGCCCGGTTGGAAGAATAACGGATTAGCAACCGGAGGGGTGCGAGTTCGAATCCAATCAAAGACCGTCGTGTACAAAAGGGGCTGGTGCACGTTAAATCTGCCGTGGCTTCAAATGTCCTCACGTTGGCGTGGTGTGTATGTTTGGAGAGTGGGGTGCCAGTTCATGCGTGACCTCGTCATCTGAGCGTGGTTCAAAATTACGTGGCGTTGTCCTTGAATCTTTCCTTTCGGGTTTGATCCCGGATCGTCGCCAATAGCCCGTTGTGTTGCTCCAGTGGGACGTTAATTAGAATTCCTAGATACCTGCCTTTACAAGGATGATGTTTGGAACCGTACACTGCAAGTTTTTTATGCAGCTCTTGATACTCGTACCGGGAAAGTGTGTTTTCGGACATGGTAAATCGTCGTAATAGTCAGAAAGAAATCGAATAGGTAGCGAAAGATTTACACTAATTTACACTATAATAGCTTTAACCCTACCGGTGGTTTTCTCGACGAGGTATTTCTCCTTGTGCAAAACCGATCAAATCTTGATGGACGAGATTTATTGTCAGAAAAAACTGACTAGATCTTTTCATCAAAAAATCTGCAATATCGACAAAACACGGCAAAAAATCGGCGACGACGAGATATCTCATCATTAGCAAAATTGTACATGCCCGAGATCATTGTTGAGTCTGGTTGTACATGTACACATGGTCACCAATACCTGAAGTCCCGGATCCCTAGGAACTTACCAATATTTATAACCATCCTGGTGGCTGTCTTGAACAAGGTATCACGCCATTACCAAAACTGACCAGATCTTTGTGGACGAAATACCTTCTCATTAGCAAAACTGATCAGATCTTGGTGGACGAAATACCTTCTCATTAGCAAAACTGGCCAGATCTTGGTGGACGAAATACCTTCTCATTGGCAAAACTGGCCAGATCTTGGTGGACGAAATACCTTCTCATTGGCAAAACTGGCCAGATCTTGGTGGACGAAATACCTTCTCATTGGCAAAACTGACCAGATCTTGGTGGACGAAATACCTTCTCATTAGCAAAACTGGCCAGATCTTGGTGGACGAAATACCTTATCATTGGCAAAACTGGCCAGATCTTGGTGGACGAAATACCTTCTCATTGGCAAAACTGGCCAGATCTTGGTGGACGAAATACCTTCTCATTGGCAAAACTGGCCAGATCTTGGTGGACGAAATACCTTCTCATTGGCAAAACTGACCTGATTTTGGTGGACGAAATACCTTATCATTAGCAAAACTGGCCAGATCTTGGTGAACGATATATCGCACCATTTGCGAAAAACGGATCAGATCTTCATTTCGTCATCATCAAATATCTTGATGACGAGATATCTCGTCATTAGCAGCAGATCATGATGGATGAGGTATTCCCACGTGGACAGTTAATATCGAAATTAAATATAATATAAAAATAATATAATTATATGCAATAATACAAAAATAATATATATTATTTTTATATTCGTAATAATATAAAATAATACATACGAATATAAAAATAATATAATTGTAAACAATAATACAAAAACTGAGTCGCACGCCAAAAACATAGAAGGCTTTTCTTCATGCAAAACACTAACATATCGAGTACATTTCACAAGAAACGCAGCCTATTAAATAAAACTTCCGTTTCCTTCCGAGGTATTAGACCAATGCTTCTGTATATAATGGAATTGCCTGCCTATACATTACCCGTGAGCTACAATGCACTGGAGGAAACTCAATATTCTCTTCGCATTCCGTAGATGTGACTACACTAGAGGCTAATAAAACGAAACACGGCTCTTAAGTAATATTCTGAACAGTCTTAGGAGAATAGAGGTCCGATCAGATGCTTGTTATAACCATAGGAAATATTCGTAATACATTAAACCACAGAATTTAATGTATTTGTTAGAATAATCCCAATTTGAAATTGAATGATGTACAATGAAAAGTAATGCTTTTAATCTTGTGGAATGGTTCAGTGACTGTTTCCAAATCCCTACTGTCAAAGTTGATTTGATGGCATGGTAATTATTGTGGAGTAGAAGGAGATATATAATTCATTTCCTTCTGAATATTTATTACGGTTTTAATGTCTGATGTGTATATCATTGTGAAGAGTTCCATGAAAAATTTCATGCACGGTAAATAGTTACATGAGCAATGAAATATTCAATAAACCAACCTGGTTAGGACTTAGAAAATAGCACCAGTGGTAGGATTTAAAGCCACATCATAAATTTCTGTTATTTAGTTTGGTAGGAAGTTGAATCAACGTCGCACCGTAGCAACATAAAGAGCTGTTGGCGAAAGTCCGGGATCAATCCCGAAGGGAATGATCCGAGGACAACACCTCGTCATTTTGAAACACGGCCAGATGACCGAGTTCGACACCCCACTCTCGAAATTTGCACACTACGCCCAACGTGAGGACATTTGAAGTCACGAGAGATTTAACATGCACCAGCCCCACGTACAACAATGGTCTTTGGTTGGATCGAGTTTCGAACTCGCAGCCCTCTGTTTGCTAATCCGCTACACTTCCAACTGGGCTACCAAGGCCCTCTTAACCCTCTCGCTGCGTAATTTTTTTATCAAAATAGGTTCAAAAATTGCGTATTTTTTTATTACATATTTCAAATCTACATATATTTTAGAGTTAAAATATACAAAAAATTTTTGTAGAAGAGTTTTTTTTCAATATAGAATTAGATCATAAAAAAAGGTTGTCGGAATATTGAAATTGGAAGAATAATCATATAAAAGCAAAATTTTGAAAATTAATCTTGGTTAAATTATGATTTATTTTATGAAATACAAAGGTAAAACTAATGAAAATATGCAAAATACTTACAAAACATTTATTAGAAATGAAGAATTATTAGAAATCACTATCCGCAGAGGAATCCGAGAAATTCTCATCAGTTTCGCTATAACTATCTTCAATATACTTGATATCAGTCAGAACTGCTATCAGTGTCGGAAATATTGTCAGGAATGTAGGTTCCATCACTCGCGAAACGCTTCCTGCCAGACATCTTTGAGCTTTGAAAAGAGCGCGCAAAATGCTGCAAAAAATGTTTGTATATTTCGCAGAAATGTGGACATCTAAAGCCATCTGTTAACCCAGATTTCAATAAACAATTAAACATTACAGAAAAGCCAAAATGAAACCATAAATGGGGAAAGAGCGGGTTGCACAGTTAAATAGACGGCAAAAATGCACCCCCGTGGAAATCGCGGGCTGCGCAAATTTTGCTACTTCTACGTTGCCCGCGGAAAACGCGGGATGCGCAGCGAGAGGGTTAAAGACAAATGCATACATTATCCAAACCCTATACAGACTATTCAACATCAAAGGGCCACGGTAGGACGGTTGGAAGAGTAACCAGAGGGTTGCGAGTTCGAATCCAACCAAAGACCGTCGTGTACAAATGGGGCTGGCGCATGTTAATCTGTCGTGGCCTCAAATGTCCTCACGTTGTCGTGGTGTGAAAGTTTGGAGAGTGAGGTGGCAGCTCAGGTGTTGCCTCGCGATCTGACCGTGGTTCAAAATTACGTGGTGTTACGTGGTAAATACTGTTTAATTCACCACTACACAAAACAGAAACTTATATTACCTTGTTAACAATATCAGCGCGGCTTAACGAAATTCTGCGGCTTATGGATAGTGACACTTCGTTACTCAACAGCGAATATCTGAGATGAAACAGTAGGCGGTATTTAATCCACTTAAGCCATGAAGCAGACTTTTCTCTACAGCACATTTAATCTTTAAATAGCCGGAACGAAGTTTAATCACTCCACTAGTTTCCAGGTCGGACACTAGGGATCGAGAAACTTCCGAGTACTCAAGAAGGTGAAATCTTATTAGGTGACAAGAAGATAAAACTTCTATATTGGCGCCTTAGAATGTTAAGATATACACTCATGTCCAAAAGTTAAGCATAAAGCTGTCTATGTGAATATTTCAGAAAATCTACATCGGAATGGAAGGAAACGATGTTATAGGGTTATAGAAGAAAAAACAATGCAAAACAAGGATAATAATGACTTTTGTTATCCAAAGAAAAGGGTTGAAAGAAAAAGTTCACAATACGAGTGTCAACTTTAGTGAATCAGAATGGTTAATACAATGTGATGCTGAAGTTTAATACGGTGTGTGGGAACCTATGGTAGCCACGCATGCTGCACAACGATTTCCCATGCTTTCGATGAGGGTATGGATGAGTTGTGTGCTCAAAGAGTTCCAAGCCTCACGGAGAGCAGTTTTCGATTCCGGAATGGAGCTTGGTGGGTGGCAGAGTGTTGCGATATGTCTCCCGAGCATATCCCACACATGCTTTATAGGATTGAGATCAGGAGAGTTCGCTGGCCACTGCATGCGGTGGATATTTTCACTTTGAAGGAAGGCGTCGACTGGGATGCACGGTGAGGAGGCGCGTTATCATTCATGAATATAAAACCAGGACCGACAGCACCTCAAAACAGGCGAACGGTAGGCTCAAGGACTTCGTCTCTGTATCTTTGACCGGTAACAGTCCCCGTGTCAAAGATGTGGAGGTCTATGCGGCCGTCCAGAATGATGCCTGCCCAGACCATGACTCACCTGAAGGAAAATGATATCTTGCCCGGATGAAAACGCGTTCCACGTTCTCTCCAGATTGTGGTACGACGAGAATCAGTTTGCAGACTAAATCTGGACTCACTGGACATAACATTACCCCATTGTTGTCGACTCCACTGCTGATGTTCCAAACTCCACTGTAAACGCGATCGTTTCTGTGCAGACGTCAGGGGATGCAAACTGCTGGTCGTCTGGCATAGAGACCAACGTGCCTGAGTCTCCTGTGAACAGTTTGTCTCGAAACTATGACTCCTACAGTCTGGCTTTTTATTCACATTTAAAATTCCTCTGATACAGACTATTAACCACCGAAGGTCAACTCTATCGTTCACAAATAACACAGGTTTGGATTTGGAAGTCCTCTACCTAATCCACAAGTACTTGCAGAGTATTTGTTACATAGCAAGCAGGAGGAATTCCGTTAAGGCCGAGAACACTGTTTCATTTACCAGTACAACGGAAACGTAAAAGAGGCATTTTCTGTCCAGCTATAGGTGGTGGAAATGTTCCTTTGGTGACACGTGTTTCTTGCTCGTATTCCGAACGTAACGCTGGCTTGTTTATCGAATATGATATCAGCACTTCGCCAATTAAACTTTCAATGAATGAATTCCAAATTCTGAATGATAGTTCATCAATTAAAGCCAATTATATTAAACCTCCTGGTGACTGTCTCGATGAAATTCTCTTCATTAGCAAAACTGACCAGATTCTTGATGGACGAGATATTTCGTCCATCAAGATCTTGTCGTCTCTCTGTCATTAGAACAAAACTGACCAGATATTGATCTCGTCATCATCAAGCAATCGACAATATCTTGTCATTAGAAGAATTGGTCAGATCTTGAAAGACGAGATATTTCGTGGATTTGGAGAGTTAAACGCCAACATCGCCATAACGGCAATAAAATACATTTAAGGCCATGAATGTACCATGCAAAAGCATTTGGATAGCGGACTGAACACCGAAAATCTCTCTCGTAGAGACTATTAAACATCGAATGTCAACTCTACCGTTGACAAACAACGCCACCGTTTTCAATTTGGAAGTCCTACACCCAATCCACAAGTAGAGTATCAGTTAGGTAGCAAGTAGGAGGAATTCCGTTAAGGCCGAGAACACTGTTTAATTTACCAGTACAAACGGAAACGTGTATTCCCTCGTTAACAATATCTACACAGCTTGACGAAGTTCGGTAGCTCATGAATAGCTTTCCCTGGTTACACCGCATCGGCGCTCCTAATCTCTCGGGCAGGTTCTCATAATTGATGGCGTAGAGATCGCTGCTACAAGTTCTCGGAATCGGAGAATTCCTGGACTCTCGCTTCGGTGGCTGTTTGAATAATTTAAGCTGATTTTCCTAGATTCGGAATTACCTCGCTGCTCTGGCTTCTCATTCGGTTCTATGTTTGGTGGTCAACACGTTTGGGCAGTGATTTGTGATCGGGGCAAATTAGAATCGTGGATACATACTCTGGTTCTAATTTTCTCAACAAGTGCTTTGTGTTTTTGTGTGGTTGTCAGTTAAGTGCTTCGAGTTGATTGAGTGAGCTAATGGATGGATATAATAGTGAAATTCGTTTTGGCTAAACTGCTTTGTGTTTTTGTGTGATTGTCAGTTGTGCCTCGAGTTCATTGAGCGAATTAATAGATGACCACACAGAAACACAAAGCACTGGTTGGGAAAATTAGAATCAGAGTATCCACGTCTCTTAATTTACTTCAAGTTACTACATTTAGATTTCATATTACCAACAAAGTTTTTTCTTTTATCGTTCTCAATCCTTCTATTGGTTTATCTTCACTTCATAAATTTCCCTGTTGTGTCCAGTCTCTGATACAAAGATCTGTATCAAATTGTCAAAAGTTCTGGGCAAGAACAGTTCGTTTTTCCTTCCTGGATGTTCATTCCCTTGCAATAATAGGGTAGGTCTGACTCGACGAAATATCTCGTCATTAGCAAAATTGGCCAGATCTTGATGGATGCGATATCTTGTCGAGTCCACTTGGATGGTTAAGAGTTGCCATGGTGACTCCATGATTTGGCTGAAGTTTAGTGTCCGTGTTCCAACAACAGTACCACAACAATACAATAGATAAGTGTTCCAACAACTGATAATAGTATAACAATAGTGTTCCAACAACAATAGATGAATGGAATAGGGGAATTCATTTGGGCTAAGCTGCTCGTGCGTTGGGCTTAAGAATTAATTCTTTACGAAGTATCAAGATTTGTGTGTTTAAATTATCACATCTTTTAGAAACTGAAACTACATTTCGTAATATGTGATATTCCTTTCAATTTTTAGCATTTTTGTGTGATTGAGGTAAATTTGATCGAGGATATTCTGATTCTAATTTCCTCAACAAGTGCTTTGAGTTCATTGAGGGAATCAATTGATGAATAGAATAGTGGAATTCGTTTTGGCTGAACTGCTCGTGGGCTGGGCTTAAAAATTAATTCTCTACGAATCACATTAATCCGTGTTTAAATTATCATTTTCGTATAGAAACTGAATTTCGTAATGCGTGATACTGTTGGTGTTGGAACACGAACATTTTAAACTTGAGCCAGTTTATGAAGTCCCCATGGCAGCTGTTAAGAACGAAAATGGAAAAAAGCTATGTTCGTAATAAGAATTCTAAATTTGAAGTATTCCGAAATACTTCAAATTTAGTGTGTGGGGGGGGTTGAATTTAAGAATTAATTCTTTACGAAGCATTGATTAACAATCCATGTGGTTTCGACGAGATCCATCAAGATCCGATCAATATTGATAATGACGTGATACTTCGTTGAGACAATCACCAGGAGGGTGAAGAATTCTTTATGAATCATTAATTACGATTCATGTTTAAATTGTCGTTATCTTATGGAAACTGAAACTACATTTCGTAATGTGAAATATCTTTAAAATGTTTCGTGTGATTGAAAGATATTTCACATACGAAATTGATTGAATTAATTAAAAGCCGTGGATACTCTGATTCTAATTTCATCAACAAATGCTAATTCTCGAATCGTTTTCACTTGCATAGCAAATATAATAATTCTAGGATCGTTTTCACGCTCTGACAAATACGTTTGAAATAGTGTTCAAATTTGAAATTCGGGTAGCTATAACTACAATTAATCTCGATCTATGAATAGCGATTTTAAATGTGGAGATGATCCCTTAAATTGACAGCAACTTTAGAATTGAATATCTCCGGATGTAAAGATAGTAAAGTCATGAAATTTCATGTTTAGACTAATTTAAAGATGCGGAATCTGATTAAGGCATCAAAACAGGGTGTTTCTATTGGAAATTTTGTTGTTTGTGCACAATTTTATATGAAGATGGCCCCTTATGCAATTGTTTTGGCATTTAAATTTGTAGAGGACGTTATTCCACATTGAATGATATCTTTGAATTTTCTCAATGAATGGTGTTCGAAATAAAGGGTTGGTTCGGTTTCTTTTCCTTGACTACATTCCATTCCATAATGTAATTAATGTTCTATAATGTACATTACGTTTTGTAATGTGTGATATGTCTTTCAATTTTTCGTCTTTTCATGTGATTGAAGTTAATTAGAATCATAGATGCACTCTGATTCTAATTTTCTCAACAAATGCTTTGTGTGGTTGTCAGTTAAGTGCCTCAAGTTCATTGAGTGAATCAATGGATGAAAGGAATAGGGGAAATCGTTTTGGCTAAACTGCTCGTGGGCTGGGCTTAAAAATTAATTCTTTACGAATCATTAATCCGTGTTTAAATTAGCATTTTCGTATAGAAACTGAATTTCGTAATGTGTGATACTGTTGGTGTTGGAACACGAACATTTTAAATTTGAGCCAGATTATGGAGTCCCCATGGCAGCTTTTAAGAACGAAAATGGAAAAAAGCTATGTTCGGAATAAGAATTCTAAATTTGAAGTATTCCGGAATACTTCAAATTTAAATCCTTGTGATCCTTGTAAGGATTTAAATTTGAATAATCCTTGTAAGGATTATTAGTAATCCTTCGGTAATCCTTGTAAGGATTATTGCTGGAACCTGGATCGGAGTTGAATTACTCAACACTTGTATTACATCTGTATTACAGACTTACTAATTAAGGATATGCAGCTGGAATTTAAAATTAAAGGGATTAATTAAGCATAATAACAATGACATCAAAAGGCTAAAAAAAATTAGCATTTGTGTTTTAACTAAGTAGTTACTTGCCATTAGTCGTATCCATACAATTTGACACTATGCACAAAGCTAATCAAATAAACAACGCCATTAAAAATGGACTTCATACTCTAGCTATCGTCCGGCTCCCAGGAATTGGTAGACAAGTCACGTGGTTTTGAACGAGTCTATTATTGAAAATAGGGAACTGGTGGTAACTTAAGCAAATCGATTGCACAATTGAACTCTTTTGCCCTGGTTGGACTCTTTTGCCCTGGTTGGACTCTTTTGCACTGTTTGGTGTCGAAAACGATATGACGAGTTCACTGAAGGAAAACAGTTTTCGGAAATCCTCATTTATACTTTCGTGTATTGTAGCCTTCTCCTAACGTGTTGTCATATCTTTTAAAGTATCGACTGACCCAAGGTCAACTGCCTTCTCGCCCGAGCAGCACTATATCTGATGCAGTAAATAAAATTCATAGTGCCAATTATAAAAGTTATAAACCAAGATATTACTGCTGTGTGATAACAAACATAACAGATTGTAAACGTTTAGGGATAAAATGGGTTGTCCTGAGATGTATGAATAAAAGGAAGGTAAAATCTCTAGCCAATGTCGAAATAAATTCTAGCTATGAGCTTGATCAAATTCGTATTCGATTGTATTTGTGTATTCAAACGTTCAATCCCTTATGGATCTATAGTAACCAAATTGATTGGGATTGATTCTAAATGCAATGCATTACATTAAACAAAACAGTATCTTAGTATAAAAATTTCTAGGGACAGAATACAGACAACAGTACAGACTCAGACTCAAAATTCTAATAAAGGATGTTATGGCGCTTATGGCGCAAGGGTGCCATATTTGACCATGCTGCGCCAGACACCAGACAGAGAATATCGAGTAATGGACATACACAACAAAGGAAAGTTTAACTGACAGAGAAAAATACACCCAAAGAGGAATCGAACCTGATTTATATGCTATCAGATGAAAAAGTTGAAAATTGCTGCTCTAATAACTACATCACACACAGTAGTAAACTAGAATCTGATCATAACTAAAAGGCAAAATTCAGATGCGAAACCCGCAACTTGACTTCCCGCTCCAGTTCAACAAACGCTCATCTTGCAGTTTGGAATTTTTTCCCCCGTATAATGAGTTAGGTAATACTTAAAGTAATGACTATCTTTTGTTCCCCGAATGCCATGTTAAACGTAAAAATAACGGTTTTTCGACCTCTTTTGTGCCTCCAAGTCATGCTCTCCCTCTATTAAGCGGTACATAATGATACACACGCAAGATAAAAACTCTCTTTCTCACCATCTTTCTTTCTATTTGCTCTTTTTAAATCGTATATATTTGAGAAAGAAATCGACAAGAAACATGGATTGAGATAAAAATGTTACATGTAACTCATTTCATCGATCTGGTTTTCTTTTCCTTTCGCTTGACAGATAGATGGTGGAGATACAAAAAATCTTTTTCCTCCTTTTTTACATTGGTGCCTTTTTTTCCTATTGATATCGGAAATAGATTTTGCTGCAGC
The DNA here is from genome assembly GCA_933210815.1 of Meta bourneti. Classification (NCBI taxonomy): domain Eukaryota; kingdom Metazoa; phylum Arthropoda; class Arachnida; order Araneae; family Tetragnathidae; genus Meta; species Meta bourneti. Next base: position 90,975,072 of record OW119929.1, read on the forward strand.
TGAAAATCACGCCGCTTACGAAAATCACCCCTAATTTGTCTTCGATTCTGTCTGTAAATGGTAATGTAATTCCATCGTTATTCCTTAAGCGAGTATGGATTCATTTGAAGAGATAAAAGAGAGATAGAAAGGATTCAGTGAGATCGATGAAACAATTGAATACTGCTGGAGATACTGATAAGGCAAGAGGGCGAAACTCTTGCTTGGGATATCGTTGCGGAAACTCCTGGTTCTGATGTGCAGAAGCGTAATTAATACCAAACTTGTTAGAATGATAAAGATTTGTATTGATCTGATATTGACCAGCCTTCATCAAACCCTTTAATCTACTTCTCCTAACGTTCCTCCTAACTCCTAACGTAAAGTCCTCTCGCCTAAACGTTAATTTTAGAGGCTCCTTATCTTTGTATAAAAAATTAAATTTCAATTAAATTAAATACTTAAATTCTTACACTTAAATTAAATTAAATACTTAAATAAGTTGTATTTTAGTTATATATTTGAGTTACATGAAAGTTAAATTTTAGGTAGTCTATTAGTTCTATGAGCCGCGGTACCCCTTAGTTGGTAGAGTCTCGGATTAGCAATCGGAGGGTTGCGAATTTAGAATTGGATCCAACCAAACATGTACGTGGTCCACGTTCAATCTGCCATAGTCTCAAATGTCCTCATGGTGTGGAAGTTTGGTGCCAGTTCAGGTATGACATCGCCATCTGACCGTGGTTCAAAATTACGTGGTATTGTCCTCGATCTTTCCCTTCGAGATTGATCCCGGATCGTCGCCAGTAGCCCATTGTGTTGCTCCAGTGCGACGATAATTAAAAATACCTACCATACCTATAGTCTCGATGAGGCTTCTCGTCATTACCTAAACTGACCAGATCTTGATCTCGTCACCATAAAAAAAATCGGCAATACTTTGATGACGAGATATCTCTTCGTTAGCAAACTTGATCGGATCTTGATGGACGAGATATCTCGTCAAAACCACTTGGAGGGTTAATCATCAAGTGACCCTAATTCTCGTATGCATGCCTCTCTACTGGTGTACCAACTCTCTCGGCAATGATATCGATTCACGCGAAAATTTTGCCCCGCTCTCCTTATGAGTGGATGACTCACTTTCGAAACGTTGTTTAAAAATCCCACGAACCGCTGCCACCCCCAAAATGCTAATTATAAAAGCAAAACTAAAAAACACGCATATTTCCTATTCCGTTTTGGGGAAAGTGACTGCTCTATCATCCCCTCCCCATTTCCCGGTCGCAGAATTCCCATCTTTAGGAAAATATTTTTATCGGGGGAACCGAGTTCAAACCCCATCCAGATCCCACAAACACGAGATTGCTTTCTTTTTGATTTCGAGCGTTCCGCGGGGATCGAGCAAACTTCCCACCCCCGGTGGCGCATGGAGAAGGAATAATTTCGGGGGTTGGGGGAGAGATTAGAGATCGTGGGTGGGCGGGAGTGTGCTCGACTTTGGGGTGGAGGCGGAATCGGAGATCTCTTTTGGAAGGGGATGGAGGCATCACGCAGATGTGGTCCTATTTGAATGGATGGATGGAAGGGGGTGCAATGTGCTACCACCCCTAATAGACTCGCGTGCGCTGGAGATGGTCTGTTTTGATGAAGGGGTGCAGCTGAGAGTGAGCGTGCCCATTAAGTGCCGGGAGGGGGTGAAATAATAAATCGAGGGCATTGATAGGAATGCGTTTGGGAGATGTTTTTAATAGCTGCTTCTGTTCCTTAGGTTGGGAGAACGGATCAGACGTAACGCGAAGCGCTGATCAATTTTGAATATGAATTATAAACTAATTCCCCGAATAGCAAATAATTAAAATCGGGAAACTTACTCTGTTCGAGTCGAAAGGGTAGAAGAATAAAAGGCTCTAAAAAGGAAAAACTCCAGATTAAAATACCGAACGCTAGGAAGGTATTTGGTATTTGGTATTTTCAATTAACGTCACACTGGAGCAACACAACGGGCTATTGGCGACGATCCTGGATCAATAGCGAACGGAAAGATCCGAGAACAACACCACGTAATTCTGAGCCACGGTCAGATGACGAGGTCAACACCTGAGCTGGCATCCCACTCTCCAAACTTCCCCACCATGCTAACGTGGGGACATATGACGCCACAACAGATTTAACCTGCACCAGCCGCCTTTGTACACGAAGGTCTTTGGTTGGATTCGAACCCGAAACCCTCCGGTTGCAAATCCGTTACTCTTCCAACCTGGTTACCGCGGTCCCGGAATTAAAATGATATGAAATGCGAGAACGACACTTTGCCATTAAGCAATTGAGAGAGTTTGGCTCAGATGACATGCGCGAGTCTGCTAGTTTTTCTTACTAACCCCCAAATGGTTTCAACGACATATCTCGTCCATCAAGATCTGACCAATTTTGATAAAAACGAGATACCTCGTCATCAAGCTATCGCCGATTTTTACATGTTGACGAGATCTGATCAGTTTTCTTCTAGTGACGAGATATCTCGTCCATCAAGATCTGACCAATTTTGATAAAAACGAGATACCTCGTCATCAAGCTATCGCCGATTTTTACATGTTGACGAGATCTGATTAATTTTCTTCTAGTGACGAGATATCTTGTCCATCAAGATTTGACCAATTTTGATAAAAACGAGATACCTCGTCAAGCTATCGCCGATTTTTATATGCCGACGAGATCTGATTAATTTTCTTCTAGTGACGAGATATCGCGTCCCTCAAGATCTGACCAATTTTGATAAAAACGAGATACCTCGTCATCAAGCTATCGCCGATTTTTATATATGCCGACGAGATCTGATCAATTTTCCTCTAGTGACAAGATATCTCGTCCATCAAGCTCTGGTCATATTGCTAATGACGAGATACCTCGTCGAGACAACCACCAGGAGAATTAACATTGTGCTTATATGCCCTTTAGTAACCACACTTCATGTACGTTGCTTCTAATGCATTTCCGTTTTCGCCACAATACACAGTTTGAATACCTGCAGTTACACTGCGAGGCTTCGTGTAACTGCAGGTATTCAAAGAAGGTCGGGAAAATCACATTGCATTCAATGAGTGTCTTGCACGTTATTCCAATCGGCAACTCCAACTATACACACACTTGCGTGAATTAGACCATTAACATATCCCTCGCTGCGGACAGTGTGAACTCCGACCGTGATATTTGCAGTTCCAAAGATTCTCTCTAATAACACGGCTCCATCGAATAACACGACTCGGTGTTGTTGCATTGACAAGGCTATGTGTAATTTTAACATCGCTGCATGTAGGATCTAATATCATGAATAGTTTCATAGGAATATTATATGAAATAATACATAAATACTAGAAGACCAGCCTATGTATCTGCGCTAAAGTATGCATGTATATTTGTATGTATATTTGTATGTATATGTATGACATAATAACAGATCTCATAAGCCTGCAGTCGTGACGAGAGTGGTGTAAGGCAACCGGAGAGAATAATCCATTTGTATTGAGCATAATTGCCAGAAAGTTCCATAACAATTCTTTATTATTTCAATAGACGAGTAGTTGTATCATAAGGCGTGGGGGTTGTTGAGGGTTTGGAACGGCTCTGGAGACTCCTTAGCCCAAGAGGCTCGTGAAAGAATGAATAGTTTACAATGATCTCGCTAGAGGGATTCGGATTAAGAGAAATAATTGGACCAGGGATTTAATAAGAAAGTTGATTGGTAGAAGTCGGTGGTTTAACGAAGGAGAAGAATGTGATATTACATATGCGATATTTGAAAGCAGGAGAGTCCGTGGGAGGTCCAAGTTAACGAGACGGCTTCATTTCAAAGGTGAAAGGGGGTGGCAAGATATGTTGACCACTTAGATAGGGAAACAAAGACTGGGAGAAAAGGGGACCTCTAACTGACTTATCTGTAGTGAGAATTGTACTTAGGGGGTTAGTTTTAAGTATCGTTTTATGTATATGTTTATGTACATGTTTATGTATATTTTTATGTATATGTTTATGTACATGTTTATGTATATTTTTATGTATATGTAGTGTTTATATGTATGTGTAGTAGTTTATGTAATGTTTATGTATATGTATATGTATGTGTATGTGTATGTGTATGTGTATGTACATACAGGGTGGCCCAAAAGTCACGGGCCACGGTAGCCCGGTTGGAAGAGTAACGGATTAGCAACCGGAGGGTTGCAAGTTTGAATCCAACCAAAGACAGTAGTGCACAATGGAGCTAATCTGTCGTGACCTCAAATGTCCTGACATTGGCGTGGTGTGGAAGTTTGGAGAGTGGGGTACCAGCTCAGGTGTTGCCTCGTCATCTGACCGTGATTCAAAATTACGTTTTGTTGTCTTCGGATCTTTCCCTTTGGGATTGATCTCGGACAGTCATCAATAGCCTGTTGTGTTGCTCCAGTGTGACGTTAATTAAAATACCTATCTACCCAAAAGTCACTAGACCTTTTAAAAATCGAATAACTCTTCTTTGTATTAAAAATTCCCCATTTATTCTTTTATAAACAATAAATATATAAATATACTTCTTAGAAATTATTTTGAATTAGTTTTGTAGATTATATCCTTCAAATGGCCGCCATTGTGTTCTTCAAATGGCAGCCATTTTGTTCTTGAGAGTGGCAGGCTCTTTCTAAAGTGTGCTCCATCACCTCTCGTAATGTTCCTTGGCTTATTCCTTCAATTTCTTCACGGATGTTGGCCTTCTATTGCTGATGGTCCGAGGTTTGTTGCGGTATACTCTTTCTTTTAGATATCCCCATAAGAAAAGTCTGGAGTTGTAATGTCAGGTGAGTGTGGAGGCCAATTGAATTCAATTCCGCGAAATTGTCCGCCGTCCAAAAATTTGCCTTACGAGTTTCATCGTCGGATCATATGTATGGTGGCAGCCTCATCTTGCTGCCACCATACCTTTGGTGTGTTCTCGACTACCGAATGACGAATGTAAACTTTTTGAGTAGCACAATTGACCGTTGATTTTGTAGATAAAATTGAATTATTTTTACTCGTTGCTCTGTCGTGAATTTCTCCATAACTATTTTCCAAGGATTACATATACAGGGTGAGTCTAAATTGTTTTTACAAAATAAGAGGGGTGATAGTACCCATCCAGACGAGCAATAATTACCATGGAACATAGGGTCGCATTCCACTCTGAGAGGCAGAAAAGAGTAAAATATTAGAAATTCAACATAAACTTACAACAGTGTTAGGAAAGCGAATGAACGATACCAAAAGTTGCGCAATCTGATTTATTGATCAGAGAAAAACTCACAGCAAGTGCTCAAAGTGGCGCGTGTCGTTGCACAGTTCACACCGGCGAAGGAATGACTGGCTCTCGAAGATTCCTGGTGTTTTGTTAATTTTGTCTGCGGCAACACCGATTCTCGCTACGAGATCTTCAGCCGAGTCCACAGGCGTCTGGTACACTAAAGATTTCATGTGCCCCCAGAAGAAAAAGTCCAGTGGGTTGAAGTCCGGTGAGCGAGGAGGCCAAGCCACAGGTCCGATCCATCTTGCTTAGGAGATATGCTACGTAGGCAGGTACAAAACGACGTCAGAGGCGATGACTTGTTAATGCTCGACGCGTTTCGACTTCACTCTTTTCTACCTCTCAGAGTTGAATGTAACCCTATGTTAAATGGTAATTATTGCTCGTCTGGATGGGTACTATCACCCCTCTTATTTTGTAAAAACAATTTAGACTTACCCTGTATAATCTGAAAAGATTTGAAAAAAATTATAACAAACGTTATATTATATTTTAAAATGGTCTAGTGACTTAGTGACTTTTGGGCAAAGACGCTACACTTTAATTATTAATTGAAATAGTTTATCGGAAGGTGGCACCGAAAATATTGTCTTTGAAAAGGGGGCATTGAGCCAAAAAAGTTTCGGAAACTATTGTGTTGAGGATATTTATAGACTTTAACACCTCTCATGCATTAAATCAAGGCCACATGAACTCGATAAAACACTTAAAAACTATTTTGGTTATGAAAGAGTTTTATATTAAATGGGCCATTTACTGATTCAAGACAAGTTTCGGAATAACGGCACGCATGGTTGAGTTTGAAAATAGTTTATACCCCGCCCAACTGGTTGGAAAAGTTTTGCGGAATATTCTTTCTTTCGAGGAAGTGTGAATACAGTAGGGGGCAGCTCTTTTTAATCAGAAGAAAAGAAACATCAGTGATTTATTATAAGGTGTTTTTCTTTCACTTTTGTTCACTGTCTTTAGGTAATTCATTGATTATTCGGTTTATAAATTAGTTTTAAACTGGGTTTATTTTATGTAAGACAGTGTGAATTTAATATAATAAACGTTGAATAGTATTCTAAATCAAATATTAATGTTTATCATAGCATTAGCGTAGTTTCTCTTTACGAACATTTACTGATAATAATTACTAATAGAAACAACGCAGGATATTAAACTAACAATAGGACCAATATTTGTCTACTACGTTTAACAAATAAAACTATATTGTATTCTGAGGTGTTTAAGAAACACAATGATATTGGGTCTTCTGGCTGTCTTAGTAACAGTACTGTGTTTAACAGTGTTTAGGAGGAAAACGTATTACGTTTATTAAAATGTAATAGCAATGTCTAATGATATACATATGCTCCACAATTGAAAAAATAATATTAAATATAGCATTTACCTAACAAAAATATCTAGTAAACACACGTCTAATGAATGCTATAACAATCCATACCTTGAAAGGTATAATAATCAAAAACAATATCATGAAAGATATTTTCCTCGCAAAATTGCTCCTAATATTGTTTAACAAAAAAGATCTATCAGAAGAACACGTTGATTAAATAATGAATACCTACGAAAAGATTATAATAATCGCATCAACAAAATAAAAACGAGTACCATCTAAAGCAGATACTTTTAACAATAGAAACATAATAAGTAATAATATGTAAATGAAGTAGCTACGAATAATAAAACTAACAACTAAGTTATTAATATGGCATTATAGTTATAGGGGTTCCTTCAAAAGATGTTTGTATACTGCCTAATAATTGAAATAGTACTGTGTTAAAGAATGTCTAGAATCGAAACTATGTTCTGTTTACCTAACTTCAACAATAGTCTAATTATTAGTGTGAAATACATTATATAAAAAACAGTTTTGAGAAAATGAAAGATCAAATTTTCTAATTTTCAGCTGTGCGAAACTTGCAATTTATCATTCAAGCAATTCTTTATTAAACTTTGTATTTACTCAATTTATTCAATTCTTCAGCGAAGAGTGATTATGATTATTTTTTGATATAGCAACTTATTAATAAAATTGCATTAAATATGTAGTTATTCATTTGTTTATGTGTGTTTGCTAAAAAGAAATATTAAACATAATACTTATATTTGTATTGGTAATTCATTTATTAATTTTTATAAACAGGTTTATATTTATCTTGAATTAAAAAGTTCATCTTTACTCTTACCTAATATCGGAGCCCCGGTAGCCCAGTTGGAAGCGCAACGGATTAGCAACCTGAGGTTTGTGAGTTTGAAACTTGGTATAGTACAAAGACCTCATGTACATGGGGGCTGGTGCACGTTAAATCTGTCGTGACCGCACATGTCCTCACTTTGGAGTGGTGTGGAAGTTTGGAGAGTGGGGTCCAGCTCAGGTGTTGTTATCGTCATCTGACCGTGGTTCAAAATTACGAGACGTTGTTCCTGGATCGTCGCCAATAGCCCGTTGTGTTGTGCTCCTGTGCGACGTTAATTAATTACCTACCTTACGAAATATCCAGATAATATCCTTCATATTTTTATAATTAATGTGCACATGTTATGAGAGACTTTCAGTCAAGTTGGATGTTTTTTGCGGTGGAACTTTTTTCCTATACTTATTTTGGAAGTGACGTCACTTGGCTTGCTTTTCGAATACGATTTCATTACTTTGCCAATAAAAAATCGCAAAGAATCAGTTCCGAATTGATATATGATAGTTGATTGATCAACACCGATTACACTGAATGCCAAACGTTGTCAAAACGAGGAAAAACTACATTTTAAACTAACCCCGATACATGTTATTTGGACGCAGGAGTAAAATCTTCGCATAACGTCCGCTTTGTTAACACAGAAAATGTCTCTAATATTAGATGCTTAGTTGTTTATAACTTGCTTGCTTTACTGTCATAAAAAGTATTGCAGAATGAAATTATGTTTATTTGATTTGGATTGGTTGGTTGCTTTTTAGCTGCTCGATCATATTTTGCTGAAAATGAGACCGTGATCCATGATATTTGATTTGGGATGAATAGTTAAGAACTTTCAGTTTTATCATTCAAACTAAGCTGTCATAAAAATTCTGTATTATATGCTATCATACAAATGGTCTCATAAAGTACAAAGGTGTATCAAAAAGTAAGGTGAATTTTTGATTGACAGAAAAACGTGCAGAGATAAATATATGAAAATTTATTATGTTTGACAAATCGTATCACACTATCATTCGACAAAGAACCATGGTGGTCTAAGCATTTATTCCAACGTGGCACCAAATCATCCATACCCTTTTCAAATAAATCTTGCTCCAGGTTCCCTAACCAGGTAAGTGTAGCCTGTTGTGCCTCTTCCAGTGTATGGAAACGCTGCCCACGGAGGTGTTTCTTCAGGGGCCAAACAAATGGTAATACTGCTCACTGAACCATATGAGCTATTCAATGCATTTGCAATATCATGCAACCTCACTCTTCTGTCTTCACGAATCATGGCATCGACGACAGCCACATTCGTGTCGTTACACCACAGATACACTTGTTTCTGCGACATAACACTCTCTCCATAGACTTCCAACAATTCTCGATGAATATTACATGTTTTTTCCCCTTGGCCCATAAAAAACGAATGACACCGCGCACCTCCTCCTTGGAGTAATGCTTCAGTCGATGCGCCATCTTTGATTTGCTCTAAGCACGGGTTGACATAGAAGTTTCTACAAGCCGTCACACTTCTATCACCTTGGTACTTGGAACATAAAAAAAATTAATTAGCTACATCAAAAACTCTGAGTTTTAGAGACAAATTCACCTTACTCTTTGATATATCCTTGTAGAAAATATCAAAAGAAATTATATATTTATTATTATTCAAAAACATTAACTTATTTATATATAAAAAAATTAAAACCCTGGCATGAAAGATAAAAGCCATTCACTTTCAAAATTTTACTGTGATTAATTGCATTTTTATTTATATCCTTTTTAATCAAACACAGACTAGAATACTTACACCCAGCAGGGTTTGACGAATTGGAAAGGAATCGATAAATGTGATTAATGACTTTAAGCACTGTAGGAAAGCTTCGGCGCAAAATTCTTCCTCGAATGGCATGTATGAATAGACGATTAAGAAGTTGGATGGTGGGTACTAGAAAAAACCTGACCATTATATTTTTATTTGATCACCAAAAAATATTTGTATTTTCTTAGATTTGAATATTGAATAAATACAATTAGTTTTTACTTTCAGTTTCGAAAAAGAAAGTCGTTGTAATGCTCATACTTGAGAAGAAAATTGTTTTGGGGGTGAATACAAATTCCTAAGACCTTTATATTTTCTAAAAAATCCCGGCGGATAAAATAATGTGTATGTAAACATTTTTATGTACATAAAACAAAATATATAAGATACAATTCCTTATGTTTTGACATGCATTTATTGACTGTTTTTCGGAAATCCACTCCTTTATACCTAGGTCGCGGTAGCCCGGTTGGAAGAGTAACTGATTAGCAACCAGAGGATTGCGAATTCGAATCCAACCAAAGACCGTCGTGTATGAAGGGCGCTGGTGCACGTTAAATCTGACGTGGCCTCAAATGTGCTCACGTTGGCGTGGTGGGGAAGTTTGGAGAGTGGGGTGCCAACTCAGGTGTGACATTGTCATCGGACCAAGGTTCAAAATTACGCGGTATATCTTTCCCTTCGGGTTTGATCCCGAACCGTCGCCAATAACCCATTGTGTTGCTCCAGTGCGACGTTAAGATACCTACCTTCCACTTCTTTATTCCACAAACAAAATTTGTATTATATTTCTTCCTTTTTGTATCATATACAAAATACGTACAACTCAAGGTTAAGCAGTATGTTGTACTAGCACAGAAATATTAATTTTGATCGTATAGATTTAAATTAAATACAATAGGATTTGTAATCCTTCAAAGTTAAAATACAATGAATGAGGCTACAAAATCTTTTCCTATATGCTCAGGTACCCTCGAACGGGATACCTGACCTATAGTACCGGTATGAGGGAAGCCTATGCGTTCACACCTAGCCACAGCGATTGATTGGATGTGTTTTGGCGCAAAAGACCATAATTTGATAAGTTGCGCCAAACAAAAGGCACAGAACTAGAAGTAATAGAAAACGATCAACACGCACTTAAGGGAAGGTAAGTAGGTAGCTGAATTAATGACGCACTGGAGCAACACAACGTGTTATTGGCGACGGTCCGGGATCGACCCCGAAGGAAAAGATCAGAAGACAACAACGGGTAATTTTGAACCACGGTCAGATGAGGAGGTCAACACCTGAGCTAGCATTCCACTCTCGTAATTTCCACGTATGGAAATTTGTATTGATATCAAAGTAGTAGAGGAAAATGCCTAGAACTGGCAGATTGATAGCTCAGAAATAAGTATAGAAATTTGTTATGGAAGTACGGAAATTAGTATTATTATGGTAGGTAGTTGAATTTAATTGTGCTGGAGCAACACAACGGGTTATTGGCGACGGTTTGGGATCTGTCCGAGGACATCTCTTACTTTTGAAACACGGTAAGATGACGAGATCAACAACAGAGTTCGCACACCACTCTCCAGACTCCGCCAAAGTGAAGTTTATTACGGTAGTACGGAAGTTATTATTATACAGGGTGAGTCTAAATTGTGTTTACAAAATGAGAGGGGTGATAGTACCCATCCAGACGAGCAATAATTACCATGGAACATAGGGTCGCATTCCACTCTGAGAGGCAGAAAAGAGTCAAATTAGAATTTCAACATGAACTTACAACAGTGTTGGGAAAGCGAATGAACGATACCAAAAGTTGCACAATCTGATTGATTGATAAACTCACAGCAAGTGCTCAAAGTGGCGTGTCATTGCAAAGTTCACACCGGCGAAGGAATGACTGGCTCTCGAAGATTCCTGGTGTTGTGTTAATTTTGTCTGCGGCAACACCGATTCTCGCTACGAGATCTTCAGCCGAGTCCCTGGTACACTAAAGGTTTCATATGCCCCTAGAAGAAAAAGTCCAGCGGGTTGAGGTCCGGTGAGGCCAAGCCACAGGTCCGCCACGTCCGATCCATCTTGCTTAGGAGATATGCTACGTAGTCAGGTACAAAACGACGTCAGAGGCGATGACTTGTTCATGCTCGACGCGTTTCGACTTTACTCTTTTCTGCCTCTCAGAGTGGAATGCGACCCTATGTTCCATGGTAATTATTGATCGTCTGGATGGGTACTGTCACCCCTCTTATTTTGTAAAAACAATTCAGACTCACCCTGTATATTATTATAGGTAGGTAGTTGAATTTACGTCATACTGGAGCAACACAACGGGCAATTGGCGACGGTCCGGTATCAACCCCGAACAGAAAAACACCACTTAATTTCGATCCATGGTCAGATGACGTGGTCAACAGATGATCTGCCATTCCACTCTCCAAACTTCCACACCACTCCAACATGAGGACTTTTGAAGCCACTACAGATTTAACGCGTACCAGTCCCCACATACACGACAGTCTTTGGCTGGATAGAGTTTCGAACTAGCAACTCTCCGGTTGCTAATCAGTTACTCTTACAACCTAGCTACCCCGGAATTTAGTAAGGAAATTAGTATTAGTATCGAAATAAGCATGGAAATACTCTTACAACTAGCAGGATGGTAACTCACATTTAATATGTAAATTTGTTATGCTAGTACGGAAATTAGTATGGTAGGTAGATAGTCGAATTTACATCGCACTGGAGCAGCACAACGGACTATTGACCGGGACTAATCCCGAAGAGAAAGACACCTCCGAATTTCACGGAGGCGTGTTTAAACAGATAAAAAGAAAAGTCGTACAAAACCTCCAACTTCATGCCTGGACTTCCCGAAGAAGAATAATGAGACCGTTAAAACGGAATTTCTGCAGCATATAAGTAGCTTTAGAGTCCCCTTCCAAAACAAAAAAAGTCTCAAACGGAATAAAAAAAAGACAGTAGATAGACAGCAAAACTCCTGTCATTCAGTACAGTTTTATCCCACTTCCTTATCCTAAGTACTCGTCAATGTACCATCCGGGACGGTTAGTAATGGCCCCCCCCCGGAGAAAAATCTCTCAACATCCCTCTCTTTTTCAACTCCGGTATGTCTTTTTCATCCAATTTATCCTCCACCACTTCCTAGAAAGCAATAGGAAGTATAATAAAGGAAGCCTTTCTCTCCCTTCTTTGTCTGAACATGTTATGGGTGTGTAAAGTTTTTATGAGAAGGCCGGAAGGGGGAGAAAAAAAGCGGCTAATGGTGTCTTTTCAAGGGTTCATTATCTTTAAATCAATTGGTGTCGAAATTTATTCCTTCTTGGGTTTGGGGAATGTTGGTTAAGTCTTGTAAGTTTCTCCACGACGTTCTTCTTTCCGATTATTATTTTGGATAGAAGCAAATTTATTTCGCTTGAAGGTTCGACTGCAGTTAAGAAGTGTGCATTTCGGAATCGTTTGCCATGGAACTCGGGTTATTTCTTTTTATTTCTGTTCTAAGATCCCCTCTAAACTGGTTCGAATCGGAATTTGTTTGAATTCCTATTTCGCTACGCGGAAAATAGACTTGTTTTATCGCAGCTGATAATGAAAATTAAAGCTTCGATAGTATAAAAATGCTGTTTTGAATGAAATAATTGAAGGGATGAGTGAAAGAAGGGGTTATGTGACATTTTTGTAGTTTCGATATATTTGGCCTCAAAGTAATACTTTTACTAGATGAGTTGGAAGGAGTTTGGGATTGGTGGTGCTGTAAATATCCGCATAAGGGTTCTTACACGTATTTTTAAATAAATCTGACATCTACTGTCTTTTACTACTTCTTCTAATGTCTTTTACTACTTCTTCTGATGTCTTTTACTACTTCTTCTAATGTCTTTTACTGTCTCGAAGAGGGATCTCGTCATCAGCAAAACTGACCGTATATTGATGGACGAGATATCTCATCCAAACCACTTGGAGGGTTAAAGCCCACGCGGAAGGGTAAAAAGAAAGAAGGTCAAATCACTACCTCATGGTTGTGAAGCCCGTTTTTTTTACCCTCTGAGGTGTTTAAACACATATATCCGTTCCACAGCCTTCCCTGCATGACTTCTAACCAGCATTGACTTTCTTGATCAATAGAATCTTCCCTTGAATTCGTTTTGACCAATAGATATGGTGATATAATTATTATGTGACCAGTGGGGTAAAGGTGATACTGCACTTCTCGGAAATCTCGTGAAACTCGGAGGGTTAAAAGGGGACATTCCCGACTCAGTGGGTTTGCCCATTGCAACCTGCGAGTTCTAGGTAGTGCAGGTTTGATTCTGTATTTCTGTCTTCTGTGCAAGTAAAACTTTCATTGTGCTTGTTTGTCCATTACTTGACTTCTTAATTGGGGGCACGGCCCCTCCGCCCTGACCACCTGAGGTCATTACGGATTTAGGGAAGGCACCAAGAGGGTTCGGATGTGGGTCTCGTTTGTGGATCCGAGATTCGCTTTTCACAGTGGTCGCTGCGAAAACGAAGGGCATTGCTCGTCAACCATGGGCTGGCAAGTTGTTAGAAAACCAGTTCGTAAAAATAAGTTCAGAAAGTCTTCAAGGGCTGCATCTACCCGATGCCAGGTGCATTTGGAAATAAACCAAAAAGCCTTTTAACACAACATACATAATTTTATTTATGAAATTATCAGACGACAAAAACATGCATACCGTATACCTTCGAGATCAAACTTAATCTAACTTACAAAATTCATCTCGGAAGCTGATGTCACTTTTTACATCGCCGCTCATTGGCCAGTTACATTTCTTCACTTCACAACACAAGTGTTTTAGGTTGAATATACCAGTATTCGTTCCGGGGTGGATAGGGCTTATTCCCTATTTCTTCCATCCTACCATTATAGCTTGGTATGGCTTCTAGCTTGCAGGGCTAAGGGGAATATCTACATAGGCATCTATGCCTTATTCCTATGATTTAGATCTATGTGATCCTACACGTCTTGTCTGGGTTCTTATGTCTGAACCGTTCTCCGGAACGTCTGGAGTGCTTGGAGTAGTCTCCTCATAAATCTACCCAAGTGGCTCATCACTCGGAAACGCCTCGGGTGATGCATTAGATCGTTGGAACTGACTGACGAATTTCGGTCCTTCTCGGATGTGCGCCGTAAGTCTGCAGTCAAGCATGTAATGTAAAGCATCACCTACTTCACCACATAAACAGGTGCCCGATACATATATAATGCCAAATATGGCTCAACGAACCAAAGGGTTAAAGAAAATAAATCCTCTGAAGGGTATCAAACAGGGAAAAACAGATTAGTTACGCTTCACGTGTTTTTATTTTTACTTCTCGCTCTAAACAATCTACTCACATGAAGCATGTGACAGCTAAACTCTCATATAAATGACACGTGTCATCATTCCGCTTATGGTAAAAGATAACATCAACAGTGGTCTTCAATTCTCGTAGTATGAATTGAGATTTCTCTAATCTCCATCAAATACACCTCGCTAGAGAATTTACGAAACTCTTCATTGTCTGAAGAGTCTATTTATGTTGAAATCAGCATCCAAGATAATCTTCTATTCACCATCTTTTCCCAAATCCATGTTCTATGCATTCAAAACATCAACTACGATCGATAATCCATATTGAAATACCACTGATTCAATTGAACCCGGACGGTATTTTATGAGATGGCTTTTCCGTTCCTATGTTCCGCTAAGATTGAATCTGTATCGTATTCGAATACCAAAAACAATGTGAGGGATTATCAGTGTAAAGAAATATATCAGATGGGGGTTTGAGAAGATTGTATTTCTGCAACACAAATACTCTAGCATGATGCATATCGGGGTAATCTTAAAATGCTCTTTACCACCGTTTTGGTGAGGTATGGCGTCTAATCCAGTTGGATTCGATCAATCAACTACAGTGGACTCCCTCTTAACCGGCCACTTCGGGACCGGGACCGGGACCCAGACCGGATAACGATTTGGCCGGTTAAACCGTCGTTCCCTTAATAGCATTAAAATACACTCCCGAAATCGCTTTTATTAGTATAAAACTAAGTATATAGCCTACTTTATTGTAATGATATGTATAATTAAGAAAACTTAACCTGGAAGAACTTCCTTTATTGGAAAAAACTAAACACATGTTACTGTATTTACAGTACATAATTGGTCAGTGGCGGCCGGTTAAAGCGGAGGCCGGTTTAAAGGTGGCCGGTTAAGAGGAAGTCTATTGTATCATATATCAATTCCGAATATATTCTCTGGAATTTTTATTGGCGAAGTGTCGAAATCTTATTCGAAAAACAGGCTAGTTGATTTCACTTTTAGAATACATGTAGTGAAACTGAGAGAAGACAGTTGACTAGGGACAGTCGATTTTTGAATAGATGTGAGAGCACGTTTAGAGAAGGGCTGCCATACCAACAGCATGAATGGCGATCACAGTGGGTGGTTTTCCAGTACCAACTTGTTCGGTGCCAAACGATAAACTTAGAACCATAATCCCCGCTATACGTCAATTGTAGAAGTGCTTTGCTTACGCTCCAACTTATCCAATTTTAGGAATCGATTAGTTCATAACCACGTGACTCGAATGCCTTCTCACGAGAGCCGGACTAGACATGAACATGTATCACCACAGAAACACTAGCGCCACCTACATTTAGTTGACAGAAAAGGCCTCTCATAAGTGTGACAAATTAGAATGTTGTTTATTTCTATATAAATTATAGAGAAATCGAATCTTTTATTTTTTTTAAGTACAGTTGAAGACTGAAATTCAAATTTCATATTCATTTTGCGGGCTATTTTTTAGGAAGGTAGGTATTTAATTAACGCCGCATTGGAACAACACAAAGGGCTATTGGCGACGGTCCGGGATCATACCCTGAAGGAAAAGATCCGAGGACAACACCACGTAATTTTGAACCACGGTCAGATGACGAGGTCACACCTGAGCTGGCACACCACTCTCCAAACTTCCACACCACGCCAACGTGAGGACATTTTGAGGCTCCGACAGATTTAACGTGCACCATCCCCCTTTGTACACGACGGTCTTTGGTAGGATTCGAACTCGCAACCCTCCAGTTATTAGTCCGTTATTCTTCCAACGGGGCTACTGTAGCCCCGTTGTATTTTTTATAAATACAGGAACAATGTGTAAAAGCTTTAATATATTAAAAGTATGGGTTTTAGCATTAATCTCTATATTTGCCGCGGTTGTTTGGCCGCGACTAGATCAAGCATCATGTTATTCGGCTCTCGAATCAAATTTACTGATGGTTGTTTGATTTAGGTTTAATGGGGCAAGGTCCAATAGTGGACAAACTGCAAGTCTAAATAAAATTCAAAACAGATTTTAAAAACGAAAGTAAACAATCACACCAACATTAAAAAGCAGATTAAAAAGACACATGTAGAACAAAATAAATGGAATAATTTGTTCATTGTCAAAACTCCTGTGACTGTTTCAAGTCCATTGTTAAACTGCATACGTTCATAACGAACATTCTGAAACGACAAACTTACTGAACTTCAGTTAAATTTTGAATTAAATACTGTATATAACTGCCAAGACAAAAATAACACAGTCTAAGGAAATATTATAAATAGTAATTTAATCTATTTTTCACACATAAACTCGAAGCAGTAATTAAATCTCAACGCCTCGTGAATAAAAAAATTTCTTCACGAAACCTTTTAAATAAATCTCCCAAAATTCTGGAGTATAAAGGATAAAGAATATCTTTCACACTTCAGAAAAAGGGACAGGTCAAAACGCCTGTGACTGTTTCAATTTTACTCTTTTTAAACTGCGCAAGTTCAATGCACACACAAAGCATCCTGAAAAGACAAACTGAATGAACTTCAGTCAAGTTTTAAATTATATACTGTGCATATAACTGCCGAGACAAAAATAACCCAGTTAAGGAAGCTATATAAGTAGCTTAATCTATTTTTCATAAACTCGAAGCCATAATTAATTCTCAACTCTAAAAAAAACTTTTTCTTTTACGGAAGCCTTGAAATAAATCCCAGACAAAAAGTCGGGCCATTATCGAGCTTCCCTGTCAGCTTAAGAAACAGGTGTGCGCTGGGAAATATTAAAAGGGGGGTAATTAGCAGCCCCTTTTTTACGACAATTTTGCGGAATTCATTAGAAAGAGCCCTTAATTAGCGCAGCGTAATTGGATTTTTAATGCGTTTCCATTTCACATTGAGGTCCATTTAACCGCATATATGGAAAAGACGCCGTTACTTCCCAACTTAAAAATGATAAGTTTCGTATTAAGGAAGAGCTTACTTTCACTGCGAAAGTTTGAGTGGGGGATAATTTTGAGTTAAATACAATGCCACAAACTTTAAAAATTAATCAAACTTAGCCAAAAGCTGGGGAGTATTTCGGATGCATTCCGAAATTTATGCGTTTTCGGTTCTTTTTGAAGCTTTGGGGGGAATTTTCGACATGTTTCTCTAAAGTCTTGTTAATTTCAAACTGATCGATTTGACACAGATGCGTTTTTTTCCCATTGAAATTATTTCGAGAATTGCCGTATTTCGGATTCGGGCTTAATTTGACGCGGCATTAATACGATATTTGGATTCTAATAAAATTTGGGTTTCGTTGAGAATATTCACGGTTGATAACCAATTCGTTTAATTAAATCAGGTTTCAGTGTTTCTTCCCTTATTTTCAATTTAACTGCGATTTAAAAATAAAACCATTGGAGGGGGAATGATGCATTGAAGACATTTAGTCAGCCTCTTATGAGAGGCATTGTATTGGGAAAAATTTTGTCAACTCTTTTGGGTTCATTTCTTAATTGCTTGCAATGCAATTAAGCAATGAAGAAATGATAGCTTAAAATGCAATTTTGTTACATAAATGTCGCCATATTAAATTAAATAAGTAAATTCAATTGGGTATAGCTGTATTATATGCCCCGTTTGGTGGCAACGCTTTTGGCGCACTTTTAGTAGGCAGGTGAAGGCAATCCATCTTCATTAGGGTTAATCCCTTTTTATGGTACGTTTTATCAAATTTTTGTATTTTTCTCTTTAATTACTTTCCGCTAAAGCTTGTTTTCCGTTAAAAAAAAAGATTTTTTTTTTTTTCAGATTTCTTTACTTGGCGACAAAAAAAGTGCACCAAGAGCGTTGCCACCAAACGAGGCGTATAATAGAGCTTCGGTTGGAAAATTGAGACAAGAAATAAGTCACAGAGGTAATTTATTTTGTTTTATTTATAATTCCCGAAGTACTTGTTCAAGGTAACTCGATACTTGTTTGACTCTAAATCTATTTTCGGGTTGTCTCAAATTTCCTTTTGTATGCTAATTTATATCTTCGAGATTTCTCCTTTTGTTCTGTAATTAAACTGCGGAAGAGTTTCGTTAGAACAGCTCTTTATGCAGTTCTAGCAATATTATGCATAGCCTAACTAAAATTAGTCTATTTAAACTTTGCTACAAAATTGGTGAATGGATCTCGTAGCGGTTGATTTTATACTATTTATATTCGTTTGTTTCCACACATTCGCCAATGTACAAATAACACGGATGTCTGTGCCACGTAGATTGTTTTTGTATATTTTCTCAAACAAATATATAGCGGAAAGATATGCAGACTGACTTTGAAGTTCATTCACTAATTTACCAGTGATATTTCTGAAATTGACCAAAACTGATAAAAAACTTGAAGATGGGACGAAAATATTCTGTTGCTTCATATTTTTAGGTGGATATTATATAGCTATTGACTATTTTTTTTGTTATTCGTTTGTTTCCCATCGACCTTCTAATGATATAGACGGAGCATGTGCCCGCAGCTTCACGTTATTATGTTATTTCTTCCAGTTGCTCGATTTGAAGATCTGTCACGAGGTTGTGGGTAAAAGTGTGAATCCTAAATTATTGATAGGTTAAAGTGATTATCCACCTTGATCAAAACACTAGTCAGCGATTCTACAGCAAATAGACTTTGTCAATTCGTAAGCCACGCGATTTACACTTCAGAGACCACAGGACAGAGGCTCTCTCTCTCTCTCTATCTATCTATCTATCTATCTATCTATCTATCTATCTATCTATCTATCTATCTATGTTTTTACAAAGTAACAGGGGTGATAGTACCCATCCAGACGAGCAATAATTACCATGGAACATAGGGTCGCATTCCACTCTGAGAGGCAGAAAAGAGTAAAGTCGAAACGCGTAGAGCATGAACGAGTCATCTCTGACGTCGCTTTGCACCTGCCTGCGTAGCATATCTCCTAACCAAGATGGCCTGGTCGGTAGCGCACGATGGATCGGACGTGGCGGACCTGTGTCTTGGCATCACAGGACCTCAACCCACTGGACTTTTTCTTCTGGGGGCACATGAAATCTTTAGTGTACCAAACGCCTGTGGACTCGGCTGAAGATCTCGTAGAGAGAATCGGTGCTGCCGCAGACAAAATTAACAACAACACCAGGAATATCCGAGAGCCAATCATTCCTTCGCCGGTGTAAACTGTGCAACGACACTCGCCACTTTGAGCACTTGCTGTGAGTTTTTCTCTGATCAATCAATCAGATTGTGCAACTTTTGGTATCGTTCATTCGCTTTCCCAACATTGTTGTAAGTTCATGTTGTAATTCTAATTTGACTCTTTTGCCTCTCAGAGTGGAATGCGACCCTATGTTCCATGGTAATTATGGCTCGTCTGGATGGGTTATTACCACCCCTCTTATTTTGTAAAAACAATTTAGACTCACCCTGTATATATAAGTATCTACCGATCGCTCGGGATGAAGATCTGTCACGTGGGTGTGCGAAATTTACATGAATCCCAATGTGGGATAAATTATTGATTGGTTAAAGTGATTATCCAGCTTGATCAAAAACACTAGTCTCCTCTTGCCAATCGGTCGATTCATAAGCCCACGTGGCTTACCTTTCTCAGAGCTTGCGACAGTGACTCCGCCCACAAGCTCTGTCCATTTCATTGGAATGGTCGGTGCAGTGAAGATATAAAACGCAATGAACTGTTTATTCCTGTAACTAGTTACTTCTCTTACATTTCTAGTTATTCTTCTTTTGCCAAGGCATTAGGCTGCTTGTAAATGTAGCGATGATTTTTTTTATCACTGTTACTTTTAAATAAATTTGTTTCTTATCTTTAAACACATCCGGTGTAATTTGGTGAGAAACTACCAATATAACATAACTCCCCACAGCTTATATACTTTAAAAATAAGAATGAATTTTCAAAATCACCAAAATTGATTTTTTTTAATTTTTGGTCTAAAAATAATTGATATCACACTCTATAGATCACTAACTCTAACTAATAATAAATAACCGTATAATCTAAAGATGGTAAAAAGAATTTTTCAATTACGATAATTTTCGATGGAATTGCATTGGCAACAACATAAATCATATAATAGATAAGTACGCTAGGTCTACTTCAAAAATGTGTTTTTCTCAGATTGAAATGTTTTGATATTCTATTGTTTTCGAATTGCTGTGCACATAAGTTTTTCAGAATATCCTTGAAAATTGTTTTAGATAAGTCTTGTAATCTGTTCTCTAAGTGCGAATGAGAAATTCATCGTACTTCCAGCTTGGAAATTGTGGTTTAAAATGGTGCTTAAACTATTTATTTTTTGCAAAATTGTGGCGTTTTAGAATAAAATTTTTTAAACTTTACAATTGAGTGATACGCTTGCCAAATAGAGTTACTTTGATGTATATGTATAGAAACTATTAGGCTAGGTTAAAATAATGACAACGCATGAGACATCTCTTGCTAATTTATCAAACATTTTGACCTCATATTAAGTAATAATTTTCGTACGATTTAATATTTTTGAGCTAAACTTCATAAATTTATGTTTTGTAAAGAACAAGCAGTCGGTGTACATTTTGTAGCAATCGGATCATAACTTCAAAGATTTGTTTTGAAAGTCCACTTTCCTCCGAAATACGTTTCAATGTACCAAGTACACGATTGCACGAAAAACAGTGTTAAAGTATTTCGAAAAGGGAAGCAATAATAATCTCTTAAATACTTCTCAACATCATCCCTCTAGAATTCAATTCACAAAATCAATGAAATGCTTTTTCCCAAATCGATGGAATAAATTCATTTCCCGGCGTTGTGCCGTAACGTCGATTCGAATTCCGTAATGAGACATTCCACAACACATCATTGCTAGGGGGACTTATTTTAAAGTAAAAAAAAAAAGAATAAAAAGTGGAAGAAAATCCTGAAAATCGGCATTCTGGTTCCCTTTTATGAAATACTCCTGTAAATCAATAATTCCATTGACGGAACCTTCCCAGGAAGTCGATTTTTTGAACCATTTTTTGCGCTTTATTCATCGTTCCTTCCTTAAAGGAAGACAGATAGAAAACCTATAAAATGTCAGAATAGCAATGCCGGCGTCATTCAGGACCTTAAAGTGTCTATTTAATGGAAACGGTCTTTCAATGGTCAATGCTTTATTCCGAAGTGGCCATTTTTGATAAATGGGAACTTCCTTTTTGAAGTGGTACTCGAAGTTATTGATGTATTGATGTCTTTGCAAAGGTTTCCGAGACGTATTCTTGAAATGTGTATCGTTTTCTTATGAGTGTATTTATTTGAACGATAGTCAGACTGATAAAAGATTGTTTTTCCCTTTGGATTGTTGTATGGAATGTTATACAATTCACTGTATAAAACATCGTAGAGATTGAAAATGACTTGGAAATATAACTCGGATTAAAATAATTTTTTTATGCAATTAGGTATATAATGTATATAAAGGGCTTCGGCTATAAAATAAAGTGATAAGCTAAGAACTATGTTCCATAATAAAAAAATAAAAACGAAAAATGTAATGTCAGTAAAAACAGTCTAACATCGATCAGAATTTTTTGGTGTTTAGAAAATAATGGTAACTCAATTATCGATAACAAATCATATATTATTGCATGACTTTAAAACTGATAAGTTCCAGATTTTGAACTCCACTCTTTGCTTCGTTACTTTATAAGAAATAGATTAAGAGGAATTTAAAAAAATTCCACATTGAAGAAAAATATAAAAAACATAAATAAAAGTTAGATCAGTAGAAAGCAAGGTCTAATATCCATGAGAACATTTCACTGTTTAGAAATTCACGTAACTCAATTAGCTAAACTAACCATACAGTATTGCATAACTTTAAAACTGATAAGTCGCAGATTTTAAATTCTATTCTCTGTTTCGTTACTTTATAGGAAATAGAATAAAAAAGAATTTAATATTTAGTAAGTAGTGATACTTAAATTTAAGAGCTCTTACATAGTGATAAGTCACAGAAATTTGTTCTGCAATGAAAAAAATTTAAAAAAAATAAACAAAGGGAAGGTCAATAAAAAGTAAGATCTAATATATATAACAATATTTTACTGTATAGAAAACCACGTGTCAACTTAATTAGCTAAATTAATCAATACTATTGGATGACTCTAAAACTGATATGTCGTAGATTTTAAATTCCATTCGTCTTCGTTATTTTATAGGAAATAAGAATAGGTACTTTATATTTAGTAAGTGGTACTTAAATTGAAGTTCTCCGGGTAACAATGATAATCCATAGAAATATATTCGGCGATGAAAAAATAAGTAAAATTTGGGTCAGTAAAAAGTAAAGTCTAGTATCCATGAAAACTTTTCACTACTTAAAAAAATCAAGAGGTAATTTAAACTAATCATTTAATATTGCATGACTTTAAAACTGATAAGTTGTAAATTTTGAATTCCACTCTGTTTCATTATTTGATAAGAAATAAAACAAGAGGAATTTAATACTTATAAGGATACTTAAATTGAAGTGTTCCTGATAACATAGTGATAAGCCACAGAAATATGTTCTGCAATAAAAAAATTAAAAACAAAAAATTAAAAAGGATGAAAAGAATACATATTTGTTTGAATGAGTGCTTACAACTTCAAAGTTCAAGGTAAAGTAATCTCTTGAATAGTTCATAAAACATTTTTCGAACTTTTTAAATCTTGAAGATTGTGCTCCCTCCAAAGTTGCCCGAAGCTCTTCGTATAAAGACAAGTGCGTATTCTGGAATAAATTTGAAATTTCTCAAAAAGAAATTGACTAAATTTGTATTCTGTCCCAAGCTGAATAAATCAATATTTGTTCGATGTTAGACTGAAAGAATGCAACTTTGCTAAAACAATTTTTATGATAGTTATCTTATAAACAGAGAAATGTAATGTTTTTTCTACCTAACAACTAAAACATGAAACTATTAAGCTGTATGTGTTAAACGAGATTTATGTATGCTAATTCTAATTAGAAATTGAGGTAACAAAAATTTCAATCAATTTTCTCAATTATATTCTCTGAAAACTGAATCGTGTATTCCATAAAATGCTGATGCAAAATTTGCACTGAATTCCCTCAATTATGTTCATTGAACACTAAATCTGCATTCTATAAAATGCTCATTCTAATTCAGAGACCTTAGTTTCTAAAGTAACCGGAATTTCTCTTTAGAAGAAATTTTCTATTTAGTCTAACTCAATTTAGCAATCTTTCTAACTAACATCAAACTAAGTATTTTAATTTAAATAAATATTTAAATCTGACCGTATAGCTATATTTGCTATGCCAACAATCAAATGAAATTTGCGAAATAGCTGCTTTACCTTAGATTAAAAAAAATATTAATAGTAGATAACCACTTTGCTGCGTAAACGATTTAATCAATTTCACATATTTAGAAGTTCTGAATTAAATTAATCTGAATAACAAATATACTATAAAGAAAATATTTAACCTTAACACACGTAGTTTATTCAAATTTGAAATTACGATATCAAAGCGCATTACATTACAATATGAAAATAATATTGTGGCGAATATTAAAATTGGTATATCTTAAGACTTAAGTTTGAAACCATACAACAACGTTGAACGTCTCACTTTGGCGTGGTGTGGAAGTTTGGAGAGTGGGGTGCCAGCTCAGGTGTTGCCTCGTCATCTGACCGTGGTTCAAAATTACGTGATGCTGTCCTCGGAATTTTCCCTTTGAGATTGATCCCGGACCGTTACCAACAGCCCGTTGTGTTGCTCCAGTATGACGTTAATTAAAATACCTACCATACCTACCTACGTTGAATGTCATTTATTTAATTGGTGTTCCTCTGCTGAAAATATCCAATTACAGAGAAGGAATATGATCCTAAAATGCAAGGAGAAAAGACTTACACAAATACAATTAGGTAAAGTTACAGAAAGTTGCAGTACAGTTATAGTTATAAGAGATAAGACAAAACACTTCATTGAAAAAGATTACGTATTAAATGGAAATCATTAAAAATATATCAACCAAAAATATATGTCCGAGAAAGAATTATGTAGTTTAAAAAATTCTATGGCATAAATGTTACATGCATTTTTTTTCAAGGTTTGAAAAAAAATAACTTACAAATTTTGTTGATATACCTTGGGAAGTTAAGATAAAGACAAGAAACTATAAAATAGCGAATTGATTTTGTTATACAGGAGGTTGTGAACATTTTTTAAAGCAATTTCAATACGGAGTTTCATAGTAATGAAACCGAAATTATTTCGCAATTCAAATGAATGACACCTGAAGATTCATAATTCACATACCAATTTATCCTGTACTAGCAGAATTATTTAAACAGAAGTGATCAGAATAATCATTTTTCTCTTTCATGGAAAAATTCTAACATCATTTAATATCAGAAAACAATTTGTAACTACTTTTCGATAATTTTAAGATTTCTACAATTTACTTTGGACAGATAGAATGCATTCCCCCATATCCATACGTATAATACATTTCATACACATCGAATCCCTGTTTGACAAAGCTAGGAAAGGTGACATTAAGGTGACTTCAAAAGTAGATTATGAGTTGTTTTTTTTTGGGTGTGTGTGTGCAAAATTGAACTTTTATTCGCAGTGTATCATCCGTCTCAAATACTCGGAAATTATTTATATTTCGAAAAGAAAATAAGTAAAGTATTAGAACTTAAATTCCGTAAAAGTATTTTTGGAAAAAATGCTTTTTCAACAATACTGGAAAAACAATCTGAGTAAACGTAATGCTAAAACCCAGTTTCCCCCAAACTGCCAAATTAATGTTAATTTAAGTATAGTTATTCAGCTCTTTCAGAAGGGCCGCGGTAGCCCGGTTGGAAGAGTAACGGATTAGCAACTGGAGGGTTACGAGTTCGATTCCAACCGGAGACCGTCATGTACAAAGGGGGCTGGTGCACGTTAAATCTGTCGTGGCCTCAAATGTCCTCACGTTGGCGTGGTGTGGGAGAGTGGGGTGCCAGCTCAGGTGTTGCCTGACCGTGTTTCAAAATTACGTGGTGTTGTCCTCGGTTCTATCCCTTTGGGATTGATCCCGGACCGTCGCCAACGGCCCGCTGTGTTGCCCCAGTGCGACGTTAAATAAAATACCTGTCTCAGCTGTTTTAAAGAGAAACTTGAATAAATATGTAAGCAAAGGAAATTTAAATAAAGTATTCATTAAGTTTAAATAAAGTATTCATTAAGTTTAAATAAAGTATTCACTAAGTTTAAATATGTTTTATAAATGCAACAACATTTATGAAATACATATTGAATAAATTTTATGTGATACATGCACAAGTAGACTTAAAAAAGGAAGACAGACTCAACGAGGTTCAATCACTAAATCACTGTAAGTACTCACATTAAGAATTAATCACTGTAAGGTCTAATTAAGAATTTTTTCGGGCTTGGCCTAATGTGGAAGCGGGAATAATTTAGCATCTAAAAAACTGGTATTTCATTAACTAACATCCTTCAAGATAAAGTTCGTGTTCCCGGATTGGTGAACGAAAGCAAGTTAGCCATCTAAGTGGTTTCGACGAGATATCTCGTTCACCAAGATCTGACCAATTTTGATTAATGACGAGATATCTCGTCATCAAGAATACTGATTGAATTCTAAATGACGATATTACCGCTTTTTAATGATGCGAGATCAAGATCAGGTCAGTTTCTCTAATGACGTGATACTCCATCAAGATCTGTTTATACTGTAAGTACTCACAGTATGAAACGTCCTATTAAAATATACCGAGCCATTAGGATGTAGTGTGGGCACACATATACAGACAGATATCAAACGTTGAAACTATTGATTTTTATTAGAATGACCCAAAACAGACAAATAACATGAAACTGGGCGACAATATATAAGGTACAAACACTTCATTTTTATTAATATAGATTCTTTCAATATCCATAATATGCAGTCGTAATAAGGATTCCAAATAACTGATCTATCTAATCAAATTTATATTTAGCCCTCCTGGTGGTTGTCTCGACGAGGTATCTCGTCATTAGCAAAACCGAACAGATCTTGATGGAGTATCACGTCATTAGAGAAACTGACCTGATCTTGATCTCGCATCATTAAAAAGCGGTAATATCGTCATTTAGAATTAAATCAGTATTGTTGATGACGAGATATCTCGTCATTAATCAAAATTGGTCAGATCTTGATGAACGAGATATCTCGTCGAAACCACTTAGATGGCTAACTTGCTTACGTTCACCAATCCGGGAACACAAACTTTATCTTGAAGGATGTTAGTTAATGAAATACCAGTTTTTTCGGTGCTAAATTATTCCCGCTTCCACATTAGGCCAAGCCCGAAAAAATTCTTAATTAGACCATACATTCTAATTCCCGGAGCGGAATACACATTAAGAACTTACTTTATGTGCATTCCAAGAGAGCGTGCACGTCCATGCCATTAGAGCCATTTCGGAAACGTGTAAAGCGAAATCGAATAACCGTTCGGTAATCATTGGGAAAGAGGAGCGCTTTCTTGACTTTTTAATGGTCTCGTAAAATATGCGAAAACACTTGAATGGTCTCTAAATTAGCGCTTGGAAGAAGATGGGCTGAAAGTTTATGTTATTGCCGTGTGAAGGCGAGATTAAAACGAAAGCAGTTTCCTTGGTTGGAATGCCGACGACGTATCACGAATCGATGGCTTTATTGAAAACTTCGGTGTTAAATTCGTTTTAGATTGTTTCTTGCGCCAATCATGTTCGATTAGGAACGCAGTTGATGCGTTTTGGTTTTGAATGACTTCTGTGTCAGTTATTTTCTTAGGGTGTTCTAATCGGAATGTTTTGACGTGTTCGGATTGTTTCGTAAGATAAGAATATTCGAGTTCTAAAACATTGTTGACTTTTGTTTCAGGAACATCTTAATAAACATACATGATACCAGTTGCAACAATAGATTGTTAGAGATTGTTACTGTTATTTTACGATAAGAGTATCAAGAGTTATTGCTAGTTTACAACAACGGTTGTAATTAACAGTTAATATAACTGTTTTTTTTCGAAAGCTAAGTTGCCTACTAAATTTAACGGTTATAATTAACTTTTAAAAATTGACATTAACGATTCTTTTTAACAGATACTGGAGGTTTAAATTTTACATTAAGTGATTCGTAAAAAAGTAGTGTGTGCAACTTTGTATTTTTATGACACTTAGAAATTTAAATTTCGATTTAAATTGCTTTGCTGCTATTTCAACAATATTTATAGGTAACTTGCTAATATTCTCGATAACAGTTGCTAGCTATTTTTTTCTATTTTGCTATTATTTAAATTGCTATGGAAATAGCAGCCCATAGCTACTATTTTTGTAATTTTACAATCAAATCTAAGCTTTTGTGAGGTGACGGACTTATGCGCAAATTACACAGAAAAATCAAACGAATGTCGAAAAATCTCAATCCGAGTAAAACACGTTTTTGTAGTAGACCAACCATACTTATCTACTATGTGTGTTACGTTATTGCCCATTTAATTCCGTCTAAAACGTAATTGAAAAGTTCTCTACTATCTGCGGAGATTGATATTAATTTTTAAACTAAAAATTTTAAATATCGATTTTGAAAGTCCTCAATCTTAAAAAAGATATTAGAAAACGTTTTTACACTTTGGTATTACATGCATATTTATCATACTCAATTCTATCAATCTGGAGTTCGTTAAAAAGTAAAATATAGAGAAGTATGTAACAGTATAAGCGAATTCCTTTAAAAAATAAAACATCCAAAACGAGATTTTAATTTGTCTCAGACATGCATAATAGAGTGTAATTCAACACTATAGGGAAAAAAATCTATTTTTCCTCTTTGAAATGTGTGTTGAATATTTACCAATATAGAAACATTTATTTTGATATTCACTTTTTTATCGCTTCAAGGAAAAGAATTCCCTTGACATTATTTTGCCGACCCTAGCCTAGAAGAACTTCCACGAATCATTTCCCAAGGTACAGACTTCCAAAAACACTCCAAGTTCGTTTTAAAAAGCAAGGCCTAAGGCAACAGCGAAACATGCTACCATCGTTACAAAACGAAATCACGCCGCAAGAAAAAGACATAAATAAAAAATATTCCAACTCAAAAAAGAGACCAACCGATATTATGCAAATTTTTTTTCAATTTTCCGATGCTTCCTCGCTCTCCAGTCCTTCCTTCCTCAAAGCGTGGCCAGCGGATTCTTGTTGATTTTGTATCGTGCAGCAGCCAGCAGACAAAACAAGTCACCGAATCGTGATTTGAATATGGATTGTTTGGAAAAACATATCTATTTCTGGTACCCCGCCTTGCCCGAAAGAATTTGCCGTATCTTGATTTGGAACTCCTGCTGGCCGTAAATCGGATTACGCCATATCCAGCTACTGGCGCTGAATTGCAGATGAAGTTTAGCGCTTGAGCGTGTGAGGAAAGTTCTTCAGTTTCAGATGGATGAAATGCTCCAACTATTCCCCCCATTATGCTTTTTGGATCAGATCTTTACCCAGCTTGGAGTCTTTTTTCCATGTCTTACTCAAAGCTCTGCAGTCGGAGATACACTTGATTACAACTTTGCCTTTTTTAAACTCGGATACAAAAGCTCGAATTAAGAATGGCTGCATGACTTTTTCCTGCTGCACGCAAATGTTGTTAAATTCTTTCCCTCGGTCAAAATTGAATTAGGCGTTGGGAAATAGAAATCTTGTTTTGTTTATTCACATGTGGATGCATGCCATTGATATTTTACTTTTGAGTGAAATAAGTTAACATTAATACTCCAAGCAGTTTCGACGAGATATCTCGTCCATTAAAATCTTTCTAAATTTTGCTCTATAACGAGATACTTCGCCCTCACGATATTGGCAATTTTTTTATGATGACGAGATCAAGGATCAGTTTTCTTCTAATGACGAGATATATCGTCCATCAAGATCGGGGCAATTTTGCTAATGGCGATACACCTCTTTAAGACAACCACCAGGAGGGTTAACAACGTTGAAATTGCTGCAACAAGCAGATGAACTACTATGGAAATATTTTTGTAATAAATTTCTTTTTCTCTCTCTAGAGGTAGTCTCTAGAGAGGTCTTTTTACTCTCTTAGGATACTTTAAAATAATATTTTTTTGCCCTCAAGACATTATAATTATAGTATATTCGTGTGTGTCAAAAATTTAAAGCAACGAGAGGAAAAATTTTATCCTATGTAGAATAACATACTTTGCGCTTCAAGTGTTTCGATGAGATATCTATATCTAGTCAGTATTCCTAATTATGAGATACTTAGTCTAGACAAAATGAAGGAATAAAGATCCAAGTAAAACAAACTGTCCCTTGCCCAGAACTGGTGACAGCTTGGAAGAGGTTTTTGCTCCAGACTGGCTACTATAAGGCAGTTTCGACGCGAAGATGAACCACCAGGAGATTTTTCTTTTACTTTTTACTTCTGTTATATATTCCGATATTGGACGTTTTGCTCCACCTAAATAGCTATTGATCATTTTTTTATCATCAGCTGCTTTAGATCATCTCCATGAGGATAACGTCCCCAAACGCATAATATACTCATTTTGGTTTATTATAGACGTCCATTTTTTAAAAAATAAAAAAGTTTCATTCTTTTTGAGTCTCAAAGTATCTTCAATAGTGTGAAATAATTTCTTGATGAGATGTATTCTCGAAACTAAAAGGTTAAACTAGAAAGAATAACCACAAGGAATCCAGATGTAGTTAAGCAGCGCATATATTAACCCTCCAGGTGATTATTTCCACTAGATATCTTGTCGGTAGAAGCTGACAAGAACTTGATTGACGAGATATCTCGTCATTGGAAGACACCAGACCAGATCTTGATGGACGAGATATCTCGTTATTAGAATAAAACTGACCAGATCTTGATGGACGAGATATCTCGTCATCAGAAGAAATCTGACTAGATCTTGATAGACGAGATATCTCGTCTTTAGAAGAAAACTGACCGCATCTTGTTCTCGTCATCATCAAAAATCAGCAATATCTTGAGATATCTCGTCTCTAGCAAAATTGGTCAGATCTTGATGGACAAAATATCTCGTCGAAATCACTTTGAAGGTTAAAATAGTTTTGAAATATTATCAGTAACGGTTAAAAGTTCTATAGAGTTCTATACCAAGCTGTTCGTCCTTGAACTAAATAGAACTATTACCATAATTATTTAACTATTACTTTACAAAATATTTTTAAAACTAAACCAATTTATCTTGGGCTTGTAGAAATATAGCTTGGCTTTGTATACAAATATAATTTATCAAGAGTTATACTTATATTCAACGAAAACTCTAATGGAAATAAAGCTGGCAGTAGAAGAAATGTAATTAGTTATTTACTCCAACTTCGTAATCCGAAATAAATGTATTTTGATTAAGCGTGGTTTTATCTAGATATGCTTTTCAGAAATGATAGATCACATATAATACAAGTAAATGGAATATTCTAAAGAAAGGGACTAAATCATTTACAATTTTTCAGTTTACATGAGTTGTACCCTTCTAAATCCTTAGATTAAGAATATAAATATAGTCTACTAAGGAGTTGTTTCTTCGGACACTAACTGCTATCGCAGAAAAGAACTGAATACAGTTCACTAATTTCACTCCGTAGAAACAAAATTATAATCTTCGATCGAAGTTAGTAAGAAAGTTTGAAGAATATCCATCTTTGTTTTTAATTATAACCTAATTTTCGATTTTCCTCTGAACAAAATACGTTTGGATTCAAATTAAAAATAAGGATTGAGGATATTTTCAATCGCTTTCTTGGTAACTATAGCCGAATTTTCGATTGCCACGTCATGTACGTTGATTCGTTATGCATATTTCAAAATACTGTTCTAAACATTACCTGATTTGCATAATATGCGATAACTCTTCGTAGATATACAGTTCTAAGCATTGACGAATTTGTGCAATATGCGATCAGTCTTCGCAGATATAGTTTTTCTAAGCATTGCCTAATTCGCATAATATGCGATAACTCTTCGCAGATATGTGCAGTTGTTCTAAGCGTTACCTAATTCGAATAATATGATATAACTTCGCAGAGATGAACGGTTGATCTAAACATTGCCTAATTTCTAATTTGCATAATATGCGAGATAACTCTTTGCAGATATACAGTTATTGTAAGCATTGCCTGCTTTGCATAATTTGCGCTAACTTTTCGTGTGTGTATATATTATGCAAATATCAGGCAATACTCAGAATAACCATATATATAGTTGTTCTGAGCAATTCCTAATTTGCGTAACATGAGATAAATCTTCGCAGGTTTGCAGTTGTTGTATTTCCTAATGTGCATAATCTTCGCAGGTTTGCAGTTGTTATATTTCCTAATATGCATAATCTTCGCAGATATACGGCTGTTCGAAGCATTGCTTAATTTACATAACATGAGGTAACTCCAGGCAGGTATACAATTTTTCTACGTTGTTGATTCGGAAAATTTCTCCCTTCAAGTTTCTCCTATGGTCTTAATGGCGTCTCGTTTTTTAATTTCTTCTACAGAAGGAAAATCCGAGTGTAAATGAAGTAATTGAACTCGATTCGGATCCGTGGATAGACCGATATGTGGATCAGGAAATTCAATTTACCGAGTTTAGATCCCAAATTCGATAAATTCAAAGAGGAGTAGGGGATTCCGTCGTATTTCTTAGAGTTCCATTTCGAGCAATTTCACCAAAACAGCAATTGCCTTTTCTTCTTTCCTGGGTTCCCCATCCACCATTTTCTCTTTTCCAGAGCGTCTCGCCTTACTTTTCTTATATTCTCTTTCATTTCTTTTCTTTCGCTCTTTCTCTTCCCTTTCAGAGCAGATAAAGGCGATCCCTTTCTATGGTTCAAAATGGTTCCCCTAACAGAAACTTAATGTTCCCGTTATTGGATTCTTAAATGAAAGTAGCAGAAAAAGAAGTCGAGACCAGTTTCGGAGTGTGTTGTGTTTGTCTTCCCAGTCTTTGTTTTCACAGCGTTTCGAAACTTGTTTTAGGCGAAGGGTATGAAAAATGATTTTTGCCGTTATGTATACATTGATGTTTGTATTTTTTTTACCACCGTGTTTACTTTTAGAATTCTTTTACAATTTCGAGCGAATTTGAGATGTGTTTATTTAGGGACTTGGGGGACAGTGACCAAATCAACAAAATTGTTTACCAATCAAATGTAATTTTAGCATGCCATAGAGGTGTACATGCGTTGTAAAAAGTTAAAAGTGAAATTATATTTATCCATTGCAAAATTATATAAAGGTGATTCTACGGTCATGGGACAAACTTCAGGCGGGGTGATAGAACACAATGAAACACTTTTCCGCATAGAATGTATGGTCGCAAGTGCAGCGTTTGGCCGCTAGAGTCAAACGTTTGTATAAAAGCGTTACGTCGGCGATGCGAGGCCTGCATCAGGTGTGGTGGTCGACATTTTGAACAGCTTCTGTAATTGTGCATTTGCGTTGTACTTACCGACTGATGTTTATACATGTCGTTTCATTTCCATGTATGTGGAAAGTTTCTTATGTTTTGTACATGTCATTTCTTTCTTACCCGTTGTTCCTTGTACTTATCTTTAATTTATGCAAATCTAATTGTATTATTTCGTTTTGTCAAGCAGTTATTGATGTTTATTTGACATTAAAGCGTTGTTTCCATATTTCATGCCTCTTCTCCTTTCCAACTTGCGTCGGACCGTGTGTTTGTGCCGAAATGGAAAGCGCCCTCTAGCGACCATACATTCTATGGTGAAAAGTGTTTGTTTCGTTGTGTTCTATCACCCCCTGAAGTTTGTCGTATTAGTTTAGACTCGCCCAATAGACATTCTATGGGCTTTATACAAGCGTTTGACTGCGCTTTCTAGCGGCCAATCACTGCACTTGCGACCATACATTCTATGGGGAAAACTGCTTGTTTCGTTGTGTTCTATCACCCCCTAAAGTTTGTCCCATTACAGTATGCTAAAGCGGTATAGAGCCTGCATTAATGTTCGAGTCGGTCATATAGCTTACAAAGGAGCTCCTCCTATCTTTATTTAAATTTTCAGTTACCCTTCTGTCTCAAGGCATCCCGTGCCTTTCCACCACTTCAATTAAAAGCTTCTATCGTTCGCTTCTGTTCTTGTTATCGTTTTGTGCTTACTCATCGGTTCCAAAACTCCCGATGTTCCTCTTGTTTAATTTTCCCACTTCCAGGTAGCTTCACTGTAAAGTATCAGCTGAATAACTTTCTGCTTCTTAAGTTTTGCACATCAATGCAGTTATGGTACAGTAGATTATCTTTTAAAAATATTGAACGAGCCCTCTAAGTAAGTTTGAAATTATCTTCGCTTCTTAGTTTTGTAACTCTAATACATCACTCTGTTGGTGGAATCTTACAGATTAACACACGCATAATTCCACCTTGCAATCTGCAGTCCTCCTGCCTAACTTCTTATCAATTTTGACCTTTGTGGCCAATAGAACTTTTCCAGTGAATTAAATTTAAAGGAAATTATAAATATATTTCAAAAGGATTATATTTCAAGGAAATGAGAAATATAAATTTTCCAAAGGATTCTGTTATAAAGAAATGACCAACGGAATCTTTCCAAATGATTCCCCTCCAAGGAAATGAGAAGTAAAATAATTCTATTGCAAAGAAAGAAACAATAGAACGTTTCAAGAAAATTCTATTGCAAGGAAGAAAACAAGTCTTTTTAAAGGATTATATTAGAAGGCAATATACGTATGATCAATAGAAACTTTCCAAAGAATTCATTTCCAAGGAAGGAAACAATAGAATATTTGCAATTTATTCTATTTTAAGGATGAGAAAATAGAATCCTGGCAAAGAATTCTGTTCTAAGGAAAGAAACAACAGAATCTATTCAAATGATTCTATTATAAGGAAATGGCCAATAGAATAGTTCCAAAGGATTCACTTCCAAAGAAAGAAACAATAGAATAATTCCAATCTATTCTATTTTAAGGAAAAGGAACAATATAAATATTCCAATTTATTCTCTCTCTTTTAAGGAAAAGGAACAATATAAACATTCCAAAATATTCTATTCTAAGGAAGGAACACGATCCTCCCAAAGGATTTTATTACAAAGAAAGGAGTAATGGAATCTGTTCTAAGGAAAGAAACAACATAATCTATTCAAATGATTCTATTATAAGGAAATGGCCAGTAGAATAGTTCCAAAGGATTCACTTCCAAAGAAAGAAACAATAGAATAATTCCAATCTATTCTATTTTAAGGAAAAGTAACAATATAAATATTCCAATTTATTCTCTCTCTCTCTTTTAAGGAAAAGGAACAATATAAACATTCCAAAATATTCTATTCTAAGGAAGGAACACGATCCTCCCAAAGTATTTTATTACAAAGAAAGGAGTAATGGAATCTTCCAAAGGATTCACTTCCAAGAAAAAGAGCAATCGAATCCTTCCGAGAGATTCTATTGCTCCTTTCCTTCCTTCCTTAGAATTGAATCCTTCCAAAGGATGATATTCTAAGGAAGGAAACAACAAGATTTTTCAAGAGGATTCTATTATAAGGAAAGGAGAGTATAATACACAATTTCCAAAGAATTCACTTCCAAGAAAAAGAGCAATAGAAGCTTTCCGAGAGACTATTCTAAGGAAAGGAACAATAGAATCTGTCTTAAGGTTGGAACAATCCATGGATTCTTTCTCCCGACAAATGTGGTTATCTAGCCATTAAGTAGGGTAAAAGCGATTCTGCATTACTCGGAAATCTCATGTCGAGAGTTAAGAGTTCCTGGACGAGAAGACGGACCTTAAACTGAATTTATGTCCGACTCTCAGAGATTTGAATATCCTTACCGACGCCCCTGATTCACTTAAAAATTTCATCCATGCCCAGTGCTTGGGCATACCTCACGTAGCACGAAATCGCCTACAGAGGGTGCATAATCCTCAAGTGCACACAGAGAGGAATCAAAAATTTAATTACGAGTGCATCTCAGTCGAGGAGGAATCCCAACTCTTCCAAGCCAGGCGTTATTTGAATCGCGCAGTGCGTTTTGTGCAAGGGCTGACCTGATTTGAAGGCTGAGCTACTTCCGCCCTAATGAAATTAAAACGAGAGCGTAATTGGATGTTCCGCGAAGTTTGCGGAAATAACTCGTTACTATCAAATATGCATTAAGTTAGCGTGTTACAGAGGCAGGCTCAATTTAAAACCTCCGGGGGTTATCTATTGCGGAACTACGTTATGAAGCGATTATCGTGTGTTAGGATGATTGTGTGTTCAAAGGAAACCGAAACGTGTGCGTTTCGATTGTTAATACAAACGCAATAAAACCTCATTTGCTACTATGGTTTCTAAAACAGATTTTTGATTTTATTTATTCCTTTCCTTGCAAGTGAATCGTTGGGAAAGATTCCTTTGGTCATTTCTTTGTGTTGTGTTAAAAATTAGTTTGGATCGTATAGTGGATAATTTACTTTAAACAACGAGTTGCCTCCATAGGAACAATAAAATACCTGGACACAGTTCTTTTAAAATTACATAAGAAAATTTACTAAGTAAAAATTTAAGGATAAATAAAATGCAGATTAACAATTAAACAAAAGGGGCCCAAGACAAGACACAGAAAACATCAATTTTTACAAATAATTATTCGCCACAATACAAAAAGTTCAGGAGAAAAAGGTTCAAGTCAAAAGGTTCAGGAGGACCAATGGCACGACCAGAGGAACAGATGGACTCACCTTCCACAAAGAGATCTTGGAAAAATGGCGCAGGTTTTCGGCACGCCGGGTGTTAGGCATCGGATTTCTGCACCATCTCAAATCTTGCAGCAAGCCACACACATGCGAGATCGTGGTTATTCAGTTGATTCTAATTTACGGGAACCATGAGATCGCCGGGAAACTCCCTAGGTCAATCCGCTCTTCATTGCTTCTTCACCTCCGATCTCATCAGAAAAAGTCCGTGATTGTACGACTGTTTATCCACTTCGACTTCTGACACGCCGCCAAATCAATCAACCCTGATCAAAGGTAAATACCGTAAAAGATAAGCCCACCTGCCCAAGAGGTCCACCATCAAAATCCCCCTCTCACCTCACTAGTGGACAATGGTACCGCCAATGGGTCAGACATCAAAGACTTCTTAGTTGGGGTCACAGCCTCTCCGCTCCTACCTGCCAAGTACCCCGGAAATAATGATCTCTTTCCCCTCAACGGGGATTCGCGATCCTTCTATGCATTTCTTCTCACGGCGAACCCGTGCGAAAAACTAGCTAGCACTCAAAAGTTGTCGCAAAGGCAGTATACAACATAATATATACAATTCAAAAAAGCATTACATACAACAAACAATTAATATTTAAAAATTAACCCAACACTTGTAATAGAATCCTTTGGAGAGATTCTCTTCCTCCTTTCCAAGTTTGGAGAGTGGGTGCCAGCTCAGGTATTGACCTCGTCATCCGACCGTGATTCAAAACTATGAGGCGTTTCCCTTGGGGATTGAGCCCAGACCGTCGCCAATAGTCCGTCGTGTTGCTCCAGTGCGAAGTTAATAACTACCTACCTTCCTCCTTTTCTTGGAATATAATCCATTGGAAAAATTCGGTTACTCAGGAAGATCAAATTGGTTAGAAGTTATGCAGGGAAGGTAGTTAGGTAGTTAATTAACTGGAACAACACAACGGTTTACTAGTAACGGTCCGGGATCAATCCCGAAGAGAAAGACCCAAAGACAACGCCTCGTAAGTTTGGAACCACGGTCGGATGACGAGGTCAATACCTGTGCTGGGACTCCACACCTCGCCAACGTGAAGACTTGAGGCCACGGCATATTTAATGTTCACCAGCTCCGTGTACACGACGGTCTTTGGCTGGACCGATTCGAACTCCGGTTGCTAAACCGTTGCTCTTCCAACTGGGCTACCAGCTCAGGTGTTGCCTCGTCATCTGACCGTGGTTCAAAATTACGTGGTGTTGTCCTCGGATCTTTCCCTTTGGGATTGATCCCGGACCGTCACCAATAGCCCATTGTGTTGCTCCAGTGTGACGTTAATTGAAATACCCCCCCCCCAACTGGGCTACCGCTGCCCAAGTTATGCAGGGAGGACTGCAGGTTTCAAAGTGGAATTATGTGTGTAAACCCCTTAGAGGATCTTGTACGGTTAATCTGTGCGGTTCCATCAGCAGAGTGGTACATTAGCGTAACAAAGCTGTAAGAAGCAAAGGGTATTTCCGACTTACTGTTTAGATAAAAAATCATCCCTCTGATTCTTGAAAACCAATTGTTTACCTCTACAGTAGATCCTTGATAGTTCGAGGTAATGTGAACCGAGTTTACCTCGGATAATACGGATAACAGAAATAGCCTATACGAAATAAAAAGAAAATTTAATGCATTAGATACAGCGACTGCTACTGAAAGATTTATAAAGTTATGATTAAGAATAATCTATACTCATATCTGTGACATAGTATTTATTTATACAATAAATTTGAACGTGAGTTACCGTACTTCTTAAACTCTCATGATTAATGCCTTATCTATTTCTATTTCGCAACATTTTCTCGCTACTTTGGACAAACTCTCGCACACTCGTACTCGAAGCCTCTTATTCGAAGTTTTAAAAACCCAATTCGCATAACAAATTCGACTCTGATAATAGGGACACACGGTTAATTTGATCTCGGATAATCAAGGTACTACTGTATTTCCTTTTGGAAATGAAAACACAATTCCAGATTTTTAAGTATGTTACCCTGATGATTTTATTGATTAACTTGACACAACTGCATTTTTGTTTGAACACATCAAAAAAGCAATGGCACAAAATTTTGGTGGAACTTCTCTAAAACGTGGAAACTAACTGTTTCGTAATTCAAAACCACTAAAACGGTTGTTACACAGTACGTTTATAAAAGTGGAAAATATTCTCGAGAGGTAGAGATGCTTTTGAGTAAGCCTAATCCTCCTGTTGGTTATCTCGACGAGATATCTCGTCATAATAAAACTGACCAGATCTAGATAGACTAGATAGCCTAATCCTCCTGTTGGTTATCTCGACGAGACATCTCGTCATAATAAAACTGACCAGATCTAGATAGACTAGATAGCCTAATCCTCCTGTTGGTTATCTCGACGAAACATCTCGTCATAATAAAACTGACCAGATCTAGATAGACTAGATAACCTAATCCTCCTGTTGGTTATCTCGACGAGACATCTCGTCATAATAAAACTGACCAGATCTAGATAGACTAGATAGCCTAATCCTCCTGTTAGTTATCTCGACGAGACATCTCGTCATAATAAAACTGACCAGATCTAGATAGACTAGATAGCCTAATCCTCCTGTTGGTTATCTCGACGAAACATCTCGTCATAATAAAACTGACCAGATCTAGATAGACTAGATAGCCTAATCCTCCTGTTGGTTATCTCGACGAGACATCTCGTCATAATAAAACTGACCAGATCTAGATAGACTAGATAGCCTAATCCTCCTGTTAGTTATCTCGACGAGACATCTCGTCATAATAAAACTGACCAGATCTAGATAGACTAGATAGCCTAATCCTCCTGTTGGTTATCTCGACGAGACATCTCGTCATAATAAAACTGACCAGATCTAGATAGACTAGATAGCCTAATCCTCCTGTTGGTTATCTCGACGAGACATCTCGTCATAATAAAACTGACCAGATCTAGATAGACGAGGTACTCGTCATTAGGAGAAAACGAATTAGATATTGATCCCGTCATCATTAAAAAGTCGGCAATATTTTGATGACGAGATATCTCGTCAATTTGTCTGAACTTGATGGACGAAATATATCGTCGAAACCACTTGGAGGGCTAATGTAAAAAATAGGGTTAAATAATCACGTTTTTCTCTTGCTATGATCATATAATATGAAATGACGTAGAATTTTTAATTGATGATTGTCGTTTTACAGATTCAGCCACAGTAATAGAGATCTTGGTAACATCATGACGTCCCTCAACACCATTCTAGACACATCGTTCCATAAGGGTGGATCGGAAGACCTAATCGAGCTTCCCAACCCAAAACTCATCAACGACGACACCACCATCATCATGAACGGCCACCACAACTACGCCATGAGCGAAGAAAAGGAATCTGGCATCTACATACCCGAAGAGACTGAGGAAGAGGTACAACCGTTCCTCAACCACCGCGAAATGAACCTCACATCACCATCCTCCAAGAAAGGACATTCCCTAGACACAGACGTTTCGTCCAACATGTTCCCTCTGAAGGAATCCTTCGCAGGATCCAGTCATGAAGAGGACAGCGAAGGGGACATCGAACCAGAGAGCTCAACCCACCTGCTCCAAGACCAGGAGCACGTCGATCAAAGTCCCAAATGTCTTAGGAACAAGGCCAAACTCCCAACCTTCAGATCCTCTCCAAGCAGGAAGCAGGCATCGGATGACCCTCACTCCCACATACAGCACAGACCTCTAGGATTGCCACAGGATACGATGCCGGACCACTTCTTCCACGTGAAGCGCTACTGGCCCTTTTCGAGCCTTTCGACCTTGCTTTGTCTGTTCCTCTCAGCGTTCACGATCCTTCTGCTGGTGATTTCCCTAGTGATGGGTCTGTACTTCGCCGTCGCCAATACCTGTAACCCCACCAAGCAGTGGTGGCAGGGTTCTACGATCTACGAGATCTTCCCTGCGTCATTCCAGGACACGGACGGCGACGGTTTTGGCGACATGCAGGGCCTCCTGCACCGCCTGGACTACATTCAGAACCTGAGCATCAAAGTCATCCGCCTCAATTCCATCTTCAGCGCTTTAGACTATCCTCTGGAGTACGAGCACGCCATCGATTTCGCCAACATCGATCCTCATCTAGGGAGGATGGAGGACTTTCAGGTGTTAGTCAGGGAACTGCATTGCCGTGGCATGTACGTCATTCTGGACATGAATCCAACGGCGACGAGTGACCAGCACACTTGGGCTGCTCATTGGCTCTTGCACAGGCCGGGGCCGTTTCAACATTTTTATGTCAACATCACAGAGGAAGAGGTGAGTTATTTTTTATTACAGATTTCACCATATTTTTAGTACAGTTTTTACATTCACTCACATACAGATACTTTTATTGTGCCTAAACCCTCCTGGTAGTTGTCTTGATTGAGATTTATCATCCATTAAGATCTAGTCGTCTCGTTATTAGAAGAAAACTGACCAGACCTTGATATCGTTACCAACAAAAAGTATTCAGTATCTTGATGAAGAAATATTTCGCTATTGACGAGATATCTCGTTATTAGCAAAATTAGTCAAATTTTGATGAATGAGATATCTCGTCGAAACCACTTGGAGGGTTAAACCCTCATGGTGGTCGTTTCGATAAGGTGTCTCGTCATTATCAAAACAGACCAGAAATTGTTGGACGATATATTTCATCATGAAAAGAAAACTGGCCACATCTTGGTAGACGAAATATCTCGTCATTAGGACAGACCAGATCCCTATGATATTATCATAAAAAATCGGCAATAACTTGATGACTTGTCCATAGTATAATTGGTCAAATCTTGATGGATGAGATATCGCATCAAAACCACTTGGAGGCTTAAACCAATGGTGTCATATTTAAATGGCTACATAGCCTGACTGAGGAATCATATTTAAATACCCCGCGAAATGTAGTTGGAAGCCTAATAATATATAAAAAATCATAAAATCAACCAATAAAGATATTTTTCTGAAATTGTGTACGCATAATACTGAAAGCATAAACTTACTAATTCTGTTACCTTTACGATTGTTGAGTATGGTAGATCATAAAAACATTGAGAAAGACACCACACTTTTTACACTACCACAAATTTTACCAATGTTTACTGAGGACAGTGAAATGCTATGAAGATTATTTTTCTCTATCGAGAAGCATCGAGAGGGGCATACCAATGCCACATGCTTACATATAATTTCAGAATGCATACGGATGATATCTGGGTGCTAGGCATTGAACTATATGCATTTATGCGGCCTTGTGAGTTAAGCTCTCTGAATGGGTTTTTATGTTCTGTAATTCCCGAACTTCTCGAAAGCCCCGCATCGTGCCTTTTGACATGAAATGTTCCGATTTCACGCAGCTGGAGATGCAAAAGCTCGAATGTTTGACAATTTGGCACTCACCTATTGGGGAAGCGTTTGTGGTTCAATCTTTGAGCTGCAGTAGTATGCAGTGGTGTATACGGGGCGGAAGTGACGTCATACCACGTGACCGGAGCCAAGTGACGTCATACCACGTGACCGGAAGTGGGCGTGTCTGAATGACGTGACGTATTGTTTGTTTACATTTTGGACTTGGAATTTTTTTTTGTCATCGTGCAGGCGTTGAGTTGTTTCAAGATGGCGTCGTTTCGTTGCCATGGTGATGAATCACTCGCGTAGTGCCATCTGGTGGAGATATTCGAAACCCTATTATTTTTAATTAAAAAGCAATTTCGTGGATTCGAACCCGGGACCATGGGATCCGAGGTCAAGTGCGCTATCCGTTAGGCTGTAAGAGAGTTAACTTAAGATGGTGAATTAATGTAGTGTTTATTTCTCTTTCTTTTGGACGTATTTTTTCTTAGTATTAGGAATGGGTTATTTTTAGAAAATGGTTTGAATAATTGCATAGGGGTTTTAATAAATGCTTTTTCAAAATGACTTATGGCGCCATCTGGTGATTTTAAAAGTAATTAATCTAAGGAACGAATTGATTTCTTAATGTTTTTACTTTATTCATGACCGGTGACGTCAGTGTGTTTACGTTTGGGACTTGGATTTTTTTTCCTTCTGAGATTTCGATGTGACGTCACGATTATGTCCATCGAGCAAGTCTGAACTTGAAAAAGTCTACTCACAATTCTTTATGTTATGAGTATGGTAAATTGTTTACAGATCGGCATATTTCCGTCGATTGGAAAACGAATTAACGTACATAGTTTTATAAATTGTTTTTAAAATGCAAGATCTGAAATGAAATTTTTCTTTGCTATAAAGATTTATGGTTTTTAAGTTAGATGTTTTTACTCAAAAATTAATTATACATTATATGCTATAACACCTATTTTATAGCAGAAATTTTGTTTTAAATAATATACACTTAAGTAAGAGTAAAATTTTTGAAACTTTACAAGACAAATACTATGAACGTGCACATTTTGAAGAAGTTATAATAGTATAAAAACCATTTATCCTATAAATCTAAATTAAATGTTATTTTTTAATTAATCTTTCCTTGCCTATTATTTTTTTTTACTTTGAATAAATCTTCCTAAAATTTTAGTGATTTAATTCTTATTATGCAGATTTACAAACTGCTTTTGGATAAAATATAAGGATTTTATATTTTAAAAGTTAATGTTTTTACTTAAAATTAATTATATATTAAATACTATTACACATATTTTTAATGTTGAAGATTTTTAGAAAACATTTTACAATTGAAACATATACATTAAATATTATGACAAACACTTAAATGCAGATCCATAAGGGAATATTGGAAATCTTTTTAATGCTTACACCTTTTCTATTCTAAATAAACTTTTGCTTGTCTTACCACATACACTGTATTTTGGATTATTTGGGTTTTTTTTTATTACATGGTCTTATAA
This sequence comes from Meta bourneti, assembly GCA_933210815.1. Taxonomy (NCBI): domain Eukaryota; kingdom Metazoa; phylum Arthropoda; class Arachnida; order Araneae; family Tetragnathidae; genus Meta; species Meta bourneti. The sequence continues at coordinate 91,018,413 of OW119929.1, forward strand.
ATTTTCTTTTTAAAATGCAAGATCTGAAATGAAATTTTCCTTGATTTTAAGATTTATGTTTTACTCAAAAATTAATTATACATTAGATGCTATAGCACATATTTTATTGCAGAATTTTTTAATATTATACACATAAGTGAGCGTAAAATTTTTGAAACTTTACAAGACCCATATTATGAACATGTTTCCTTACACATTTTAAGTAGTGAAAAATAGTATTAAAACCCTTTATCCTGTAAAATATAAATTAAATATTATTTTTAATTAATTTTTCCTTCCATATTATTGTTTACTTTAAATAAATTTTCATTCATTTTAGTGATTTTATTTATATTATAAAGATTTACAAACTGTTTTTAACGAAATTTTCTTTGATATAGGGATTTATATTATAATAGTTAGATGTTTTTACACAAAAATTAATTATATATCAAATACTATTGCACGTATTATAACATTGAAGATTTTTAGAAAACGTTTAACAATTGAGAGAGAGAGAGAGAGAGAGAAATATATACTTTAAATATTATTACAAACATTTAAATGCAATTTGCTTTTTATTTTTTAATTTTACAATTGAGACATTTTTAAAACTTTGGTTCTTAAAGTGCGTTTTATGCATAGTAAAAAAATTATTATAAAAACCTGTAAGAGTAAAAAGAATTTTTATGCATTAATTTGAAACTTTACAAGACCCATACCATGTTTCCTTGCACATTTGAAGTAGTGAAATATAGAATTAAAAACCATTTGTTCTTGAAGATCTAAATTAAAAGTTATTTTTCTTTAATGCTTTTTCAAACCACACATTTTACTAAATATGAACTTTTATTTATTTGAAAACCTTATGCACATCGTACAATTAAATTGCACAGCAAAATACCAATACTGTACGAAGCTATGAAGTATTTTACAAGATACTTTGGTACTGTTTTCTTAATTTTAAGTGTTCTACATTGCTATGTTAAATGGATAGTAAGTGGTTTTTCTGTTTTTGAAAATAATGTGTGCACATCTGTGCTGCTAAGCAAATTAACTTTTGCCCTTTTCTTGATATTTAATGCATAATCTAAATATTTACTGACATCGCTGATAGTTTTACCCATGAGTAAAATTAAATAATAACTGAAAATTTTAAGTATTAATGTGAATTTTAAAATGAACAAATATTATTAAAATAATGGATTAAATCTGAATTTTATGTATTCTTAAAACAATCTCTGCAAAAACCAGCACAGACAATTCTTAAACAATTGTAGTTAGAAAACACAAATTGTCTTTTCTGCCCAAATGAAACAGACGCTATGGGTGCATAAAGTTCCAAGTCCTTCTCGTTGTTTTTATGGGCAACTATGCAGTCCTTACCATCTTTATAACGGTTCACCAACTCAAAATTAAATCTTGCACCAATTATTCGCTCCATTTCTCCCTTTATTTCCAATACTTAAGGAGATCAAGGCTTGGCTGCAATAGAAGACCCACTAAAAGTATAGCTTATTCCTTCGTCTTCGTATGCTACAAGTTGACAAGGCACAGTATATTTTTGACCTAAAATTTCTAAATTTCGTCTTTTTTAATACGTTAATTCGTTTTCCAATCGACGGAAGTATGCCCAGTCTTCACGATCTGTAAACAATTTACCATACTCATAACATAAAGAATTGTGAGTAGACTTTTTCAAGTTCAGACTTGCTCGATGGACATAATCGTGACGTCACATCGAAATCTCAGAAGGAAAAAAAATCCAAGTCCCAAACGTAAACACACTGACGTCACCGGTCATGAATAAAGTAAAAACATTAAGAAATCAATTCGTTCCTTAGATTAATTACTTTTAAAATCACCAGATGGCGCCATAAGTCATTTTGAAAAAGCATTTATTAAAACCCCTATGCAATTATTCAAACCATTTTCTAAAAATAACCCATTCCTAATACTAAGAAAAAATACAAGTCCAAAAGAGAAAAAAAAAAATCCAACACTACATTAATTCACCGCCCATAGTTAACTCTCTTACAGCCTAACGGATAGCGCACTTGACTTCGGATCCTATGGTCCCGGGTTCGAATCCACGAAATTGCTTTTTAATTAAAAATAATAGGGTTTCGAATATCTCCACCAGATGGCACTACGCGAGTGATTCATCACCATGGCAACGAAACGACGCCATCTTGAAACAACTCAACGCCTGCACGATGACAAAAAAAAAATTCCAAGTCCAAAATGTAAACAAACAATACGTCACGTCATTCAGACACGCCCACTTCCGGTCACGTGGTATGACGTCACTTGGCCCCGCCCACTTCCGGTCACGTGGTCTGACGTCACTTCCGCCCCGTATACACCACTGCATACTACTAGCTGCTCTTCCGTTTCCATTGGCAGCCCAATAAGTTGTACACATCGACCTTCAAATGAAATAGACGGAGCATGTGCCCGCAGTTTCATGTTATTTCTTCCAGTTGCTCGGTTTGAAGATCTATCACGTGGTTGTGGGTAAAAGCATGAATCCTAAAATATTGATTGGTTAAAGTGATTATCCACCGTGATCAAAAACAGTAGTCTGCGCTTCCATAGCCAATCGGCTAGGTCGATTTCTGATTTATCCCTTCAGAGATCTTCCGACAGCGACTCCGTCCACATGATCAGTCAATTTCATTAGAAAGTCGATGGTTATACATCGACCTTCTAATGAAATAGACGGAGCATGTCACTGTCTTAAGATCTCTGACTTGGGCTTACGAATTGACAAAGACGATTGGCTGTCGAATCGCTGACTAGTGTTTTTGAATACGGTGGATTATCACTTTAACCAATCAATAATTTAGGATTCCTACTTTTATCCACATGCACGAGACAGATCTTTAAACCGAACATGAAGCTGCGGATACATGCTCCGTCTGTTTCGTTAGAAGGTCGATGACATTATTTGATATCAGCCATCTCGGAGTTCACGTAATGCTCCATCACGTGCAAAACGCACGTTGTGAATGAGGAATTAAAAAAAAAGATCGATTCTCAAATGGGAAAAGTAGAGCTTCCTTTGGTACCTCATGCAACAGCTGAGGGATATATATTCTTAGAAAAAAATATTTATTTTAGTGTTTCCTACCACCCTATAAAAATGGATATCGAATTTCGAAACACGGTGTAAAGTTTTCGATACAGAAAATGCGCGATAATATAGGAAGTCTCAATTTTGAGGTCCTATGGAAAAATCACTCTATTGCATTCCAATTAATTTTATAGTAAAAATATTAATAATAATTAATTTTTGCCAACAATACACAGAATGACTAAATAACCATGTTTGGAAGAATCTTACGAAACATTCTATTGGCCAAGAAGGTCGAAACAGACTTGAAGTCATACAAAGAAGATTGCAGATGGACGGATATATGCATGTGAACCCCTCTAAGGGTTTGATCAAAAGGTAAACAAATATTTTGCCTTATTTGCAGATTAATTTGTATACCCAATATTAGCAGATTTCGACGACATGCAAATTTTATTCAACTTGCAAAACTTTCTACAAGAATAGGTATTCTACAGGCACTACAAGAGATCGAAACTCGAGATTAAGTAAAACTTTGTTAGATTAAGTAGAAGACTCCGATGTTAAGTAGTATGTATAATCGCGATTAAATAGAATGACGAAAAACTTCTGGCAGTGGCTAGCAGGATTTGAAAATTCATTGTCACTTCACTTGAGTTCACATTGAGTTTCATTTTTCTGCCACCATGTGTCGAATGCCAACTCTATTTTACTATTTCCAGTCAGAGAAAAGTTGAATGCGAAAATATTTATATCATATCAATGCGTTGAACAATTATTTTTTTCAATCTCATAAAATATTATTTTATTATTTTAAAATCAAATGGCTTTGTAAAAGAAGACATCAATTTCAAAACGAAACAAAGCGGATTCCTCTGAATCGAAAAAAGTCATCACAACACGAAAATTTAAATCTCACAAAAACGCAGCATAAATTCTAATTCAAACTAAAAATGAAAAAAATAGACGTTACCAGATGTGGAATTTTAAAATATTACATGTTTATTATTATGCGACGTAAATTAGTTTTATAATAAATATTTTCGCTTGCATTTTTCGCCTTACTTTTTTCCTTACCTTGTTCCAAAATGCTTTGGAATTATATTTACATATTCTACTTTTTATAAAACTAAACATTTCTAACACAAAGGACTTTCAGGAAAAGATAGTCGAAATAAAAAGGTTTAAAAAGTCCATTTTCGTGTCAATAGAATAGCATTTTCAACAAATGTAATTCAACCTCTTTTACATCTACTTATTCACTTTCAACGAGAATCGGTGTACAGCGCCGCAAGCAACCATTTTAGTAACTACAGTCAGTAATTAAAATAATCGATAATTCACATAGCCTATACTAGTAGTGTGAGCGAGTACAAGGCCAAGAATTATTATATTGCTATATTATGCACGCGAAAAGGATAATGTTGTGTGCGTATTTTTAATTTTGCACGCAATTTTTTGTATTTTTAATTTTATCACATTTGATGCAATCATGACATCAAATGTGATAAAAAAAATTAATTTAGAAGAATTCGAGACGGAGTGAAAAAAGAATCGATCGTTGTTATTTGCAATTTTTTATCGCGTCTTTAGTTTTCTTAACAATTATTTAATTTCCTCAACAAGCGTTCGTTTCCATATATACAACCGATAAGCTTATCTAAAACTATTTAATTCAATACATAGTTACATAAGAATACATAATTAAGCAAAGTGTTTTCCATTTAGCAAATTTTGTTTGTTGAATTATTGGATACAATATTTTTCTATTGTGGTGCACATCGTCGGCTTATGCAAGCGAAACGCACTAAATCAAAATTTTCAAAATAATTGTTGGTACAGCTGTATTATACGCCTCATTTGGAGGAAACGCTCTTGGCGCATTTTTTGGCGCACTTTTTATGTCGCCAAGGAAAGAATTCTTAAAAAAAATCGTATTTTTAATAGAAATAATAAGCTTTATCGGAAAGTAATTAATGGGGGAAAATACAAAACTTTGAAAAAACGTGTTTTTTATCGGAAAAAGATGGGATGCCTTCACCTGCCATAACTCGCTACTAAAAGTGCGCCAAAAACCACGCCAAGAGCATTGCCACCAAACGAGTTGTATGGTACAGCTGTACCTAAGTTGTTTTTAGTTTTTTTGGACCAGGATGTTGTGATCTTTAGACTGAAGTGTGTGTGTCCACTACGTCACTTTTTCTCTGAATGAAAGTTAGATTTCTTCTTGTGAAACACACTTGTAGGTAGAATTTTTCCCCTTTGTTTTCTTAGAACTGCTTTTTTACTTAGTGTGATTCACTTGCAAGACAATCACAAGACTATCGTTGTATTTTAATCGACGCAGCATTGTTTCGATCCTTAGACATTATTTGACGCAGTACTTAACGAACACTGAACTCTAGTCCGCTTATGGAGTCACCATGGCAACCACCTTTGATAAAAAAAAGCTATCTCCGGAATAATAATTCTATAGTTGAAGTATTCTGGAATTAGCATTCCGACTAAGTGATGTAATTCGTAATCCTGCCTAGTTGTTGCTGTAAAATAAATGTTTTAGCTTTTATTATTATTAAAACCTGCATTGGAGTTGGTAACGCAGTAGTACTACTTCAATTATTATACAGTATGGAAACATCTTTTGAAGTAAACCAGTCATTGAAACACCTTTTAAATAACTTCCGTTATTGGAAGTTTTCATTTTATTTTTAATTTTTAACTATTTCTACTTTTTGTCCATGCGATTGTTATAAATTTTACCTAAAAGTATACATTTTGTATTAAATAAACTTTTTGTTAGATCTTTTGAGGCACACGATTTTAAAGAAAACCCCCAAGTTGCACAGAATTGTTTGTTCACTAATTGAGCTTCAAAATTACACTGCTGGCCACCCAAATTGCAACACCAAGAAAGACAAGAGATATCACAACAAAATTTATTTTGTAGATAACATGTTGACCAAGTATCAACTGATTAAATTTATAGACTTCTGTGAAGTGTGGTTCCTGCCAAAATCAGTAGCCAGAGTAGCCGCCATTGTTGGAGATCACCGCTGCCACACGCCTCGGCATTGATTCAAAGAGACTTTGGATGTGTTCTTGGGGTACAGCAGACCAAGCAGCTTCCACACGTTGCCAAAGTTGATCTGGTGTGGCAGCTGGGGATGTATTCTGGGTCAATCGTTGAGCAACCATGGACCACATGTTTTCTATCGGCGAAAGATCCGGAGAGCGAGCTGGCCAGGGAAGCAATTCAATCTGGCGATTGACGAAGAACCCTTGGACAATGCGTGCCACGTGTGGTCGCGCATTATCCTGTTGAAATATGGCTGTGGGCAAGCCCTGAAGGTAAGGAAGGACAACTGGCTCCAACACCTCGGAGATGTAGCGCTGGCTGTTTAAAGTACCGGCAATGCGTACTAGAGGAGTGCGAGAGTGATATCCAATACCACCCCATACCAGGACCCCATACCATGCAGGACCCCATACCATGCAGGACCAGTGTGGCGGTGCATAACGCAGCTGTTCAGCATCCTCTCTCCACGGTGTCTCCAGACTCGAATCTGACCATCGTGGTGTTGCAGACAGAAGCGTGACTCGTCAGTAAAGACAATTTCATTCCATTCTGCCGTCCACATCCTTCTTTCATCGCACCATTGGCGGCGGAAACGTCTGTGGTTCTGCGTCAAGGGTAGACGAAGCAATGGACGTCTTGCGGACAGACTACTCTGCTGCAAACGGCGTCGAATGGTACGCGCAGACACTGGATGATGCGGTACAGACTGAATGTGCTGTGCTATGGTTCGTGATGTGGCTGAGCAATCCGTCACTGCCATACGCACAATATGCCTGTCATCACGTGAAGTTGTGCACTGAGGTGGATGCGATCGAACACATCGTTCCGTCGTACCCTCCTGCATCCAACAATCACATATCCGCATTACAGTTGTTTGGTTTCGTCCAACACGACTACCGATTTCCCTGGAAGATAATCCACAATCTCGGTAGGCCACTATCCTTCCTCTGTCGAACTCGGATACTTGATCAAAAGATGATCGCTGTTTTCTACGAGGCATAATTGATCGTTTTTTTGAAAAAACCACAAGAAAAACACAATTGCCGTACTTGAAATCGTCGAAATCTCCAAGCCTTAAATAGCGCTTTGAAGTGGCGCCACAGGCGCGCGTGATGTGCGTCTGCGCTGAAATTCTAATCATTTGCATATCTCACCTCCGCTAATTCATGTTGTAAATTTCATATTATTTGCATGCTTCCTTCAGGGTGTTGCATTTACGGTGGCCAGCAGTGTAGTATAAAACATAAAATAACATAGTTTTTTATTACAAAACGATTTAGTCACTCAATAAATTTTTACGAAAAAGAAAACATTTACCGTTATGAAGACAAAAATTCACTGCACCACACCTTAATCACAACAGTGTCAACAACTTACTAATGCATTTTGACGTGAGTAAATTTTTGTTTTCAGTCATTTACACATTTAGTGTTAGTTCATAGCATTGCCAACTCAATGAAAAACTTTAAATGAAATATTAAACTGTATGACTATGAGTCATTTCAACTTTTTGAAGTGGTTTAAAAAATATCCCACCATGCATAAAAAGCTAAGCAAAAGGTGGGTCAGTTTTTAACCCACCTAACCCCAAAGAGTTCACCAATATTAGATATAACATTGAAAGAAAATATCTTTCATTACGGACATTACTATCGTTATTCATCAAACTAAGTAGTTTTTCGTCAGTCCAGTTGGTATGACTATGAAAAACACGCCTCCATCATTCTAACGTATCTCGAAAACTCGGAGAGTGCTTGATATGTGCAAGAACAAATACCTGAAAGAACATGTCTGTGACTGTCAACTGCGAATTGTCGAGGCAGCCATTCTCAAATCCAATATCCCTCGAGTCCAGCAGATAGAGAGACGTCATGAATAATCCAATGGCGTGCCACATGGGGAAATCCATTCTCTAAGGTGAAAGCCATGGGAGTGCAAGAATTCAGAAAAACAAAGAATATTCGGTCATTGGAAAAGAGAAAAGGTATTTTTCGCCGGTCTCTTAGGTGAAGGGGAAGTTAGACAGGTAAATATCGTCGCTGTTAGAATGTTCATTTTAATATAAGGCGGCATTCAAAAGAAATGGCCATGTCTAGCTTCTTGTGAAACGTGGTATGTCACTGACCGGATAGAGAATGTGCGTGCTAATCTGGAATATCTCTTATGCCGCCATCTTTGATGTAAAGAAGAAAATCTGTCTGAAACATCAAAAACTCTAGAACGCTCAGTTCTGATATGAAATTCGGCAGTGTTTGGAATTTTTAGGTCAAGGTAACTATTGGGTTGATGCAAAAGTTTGTCCCATTTAGCGCTAGATGGCATTGAATCGCAAAATCGAAGTGTTATCTACTTCACAATAATGTAGCTTGAAATGTAGTAAATGTGTAAAATGTAGCTTGAAAGAAGGAATTTCAGCGAGTACTTGGAAAAAAATTATGTTGTTTGGTTGTGTTTTTAAAATTTTGTTAAGAATTAAAAATGGCAGAAAATAAGGAGCATTTTCGACATATTATGCTTATTTATTACCGAAAAGGCAAGAATTCTTCGCAAACGCAAACTATATGTGTTGTGTAGGGCGAGGGGTTCCGTTGACGATTCACCGTGCAGCAAGGGGTTCAGAAAGTTTCGTCACCTGGATCAGTTCTTTAGCCTCAGAACTTCTATGAACGCGGGATTATGCAGCTACCGAAGAGATGGAAAAAGGTCGTCGAATAGAACGGCACATACTATATTGACTAAATGTAATTTTTAGTAAGTAAAATTTTTCTTCAATTTTTGTCAGAAAAAACGGGACGAACTTCTGCATCAACCTAATATTTTCAGCATCGACCTTCTAACGAAATAGAAAGTGTATGTGCGCGCAGCTTTGTGCTATTTCTACCGGTCGCTCGGTTTCAAGATCTGTCACGTGGTTGTGGGAAAAAGCACAAATCCTAATGCTGGACAAATTGTTGATTGGTTAAAGTGACTATCCAGCTTGATTAAGAACCACTAGTCTAGTCTTCGATAGCCAATCGGTCCAAGTCGATTCGCAAACCCACGTGAATTACCATTCTGAGATCTTATGATAACGATTCCGCCCACATGCTCTGTCTATTTCATTGGAATTCCGATGAATTTATGCTGGTTACGTTGTTCCCTGAGAAATGAGTACGATTTAACCCTCCAAGTAGCTTCGACGAGATATTTCTTCCATCAAGATCTGGCCAATTTTGCTAATGGAATATCTCTTCCATCAAGATCTGCCAATTTTGCTAATGGGATATCTCTTCCATCAAGTTCTGGCCAATTTTGCTAATGCCATATCTCTTCCATCAAGATCTGGTCAATTTTGCTGATGGGATATCTCTTCCATCAAGATCTGGCCAATTTTGCTGATGGGATATCTCTTCCATCAAGATCTGGCCAATTTTGCTAATGGCATATCTCTTCCATCAAGATCTGGTCAATTTTGCTGATGGGATATCTCTTCCATCAAGATCTGGCCAATTTTGCTAATGGAATATTTCTTCCATCAAGATCTGCCAATTTTGCTAATGGGATATCTCTTCCATCAAGATTTGGCCAATTTTGCTGATGCGATACCTCGTCAATCAAGGTCTGGTAAGTTTTGTTAACGACGATATAAATCGCCAAGACAACCACCATGAGGGTATAACGTTACATAAGAAGAGACCAATCAACACAAAACACCAAATGCTGTCACAAGTCGAACAATCAGAAGAGGAAAGAACGCAAGCTCGTGAAGCGGACTACTGAATTGGTTGTGAGAAACATTTTATCGCTTTAGAGGCTCTCCAGTAAATCACGAAACCGATAAAAGACGGTAGAAACAACTGAATCTCGGTAGTTTTCTTCCCTGCATGTGAAGAGTGTCAGCAGGAAAGATGGATTGACAGGGGTTTGGGGAGATCTGCCCGCACAACTGAAGAGTTGTGTTTGCTGTGAGGCTATACTGTAATCTTCAAACATGTGTCCAACACATGCTCCCATATCCCACACTGTAAAAAAATGAGTTCTATTGTAGTATAGAATTCGGTAGTAAAATTCTTGATCTCATCGACTTTATCTAAAATTTAAAACTTCTCTTTTGTTTAGTATACATAAAGATATGGCTGTTTCAATACATTTTTTCTTAAATAAATTAAAGTAGTCGGCTACGCAAAGCATCTGCGTTGAATGGTCTATTGATTATTTCTATTAATATTATAGAGCATATTTAATCTCTCTTATATCAGTTAGTTTAGTTTATGAAAAAATATTTCACAATCTGGAGACAAAATATTGGCATTAAAATAACTAAATGCAATTGAATTCGTAGCTGAGTGTTATGAGAAATGATGCAAGTCAAAGCGGTAGATAAAATAAGCATTAACCCTCCAAGTGGCTTAGACGAGATATCTCGTCATTGGGGTATTGCCATTTTTCGATGATGACGCGATCAAGATCTGGTCAGTTTTCTCCTAATGACGAGGTATTTCGTCCATCAAGGTCTGGTCAGTTTTGCTAATGATGCTGACCACGTCGAGATAACCACCAGGAGGATTAAGGGAACAAATTGAATTCTATACCCAGTTGAAAAAAACCTACATTCCGATTGCCTAACAATTTCAAAAGTTTGTAATGGCTAACCATTTATTAATAGGTTTTTATTTTGCATTTCTATTTCCTAATGAAAAACGGGCCTTGGTAGCCCGGTCGGAAGAGTAACGGACTCACAACTGGAGGGTTGCGAGTTCGAATCCAACCAAAGACCATCATGCACAAAGGGGACTGGTGCACGTTAAATTTGTCGGGTCCTCAAATGTCCTCACATTGGTGTGGTGTGGAAGTTTGAAGAGTGGGGTGCCAGGTCAGGTGTGACCTCGTCATCTAACCGTGGTTCAAAATTACGTGATGTTGTCCTCGGATCTTATCCTTCGGGAGATGATCCCGGACATTCGCCAATAGCCCGTTGTGTTGGTCCAGTGCGACGATAATTAAATACCTACCTAATGTAAAGAAATCAGAAAGTTGTGTATTTTTAGTCGCGTTATAAATACATGTTTCATATGCATAAATCAGTCATTATTACAGGTATGTCCTGAATGTCCGCAGAAAGTAAATCCCTTTAATTTGTTGAACACGATTCACTGATTTCCAATGTATTGAAATCAGGGAATTTAGCGTTCAGTTAAATTTTTCGTCCTACGTCGATCTTTATTTTTGCTCATTTTTAAATTTATTATTAAAATTGATTTTACTCTTAATTCGCCAGACCGCTGAAGAGTTCTTCTCATTGGCAAAATTGGTCGGATCATGATGGACGATATAACCCGTCGAAACCTCTTGGAGGGTTAAAATTAAGAGCTCTCTGGGGTTTTAATACTATATTGTTGTTTCGTAATGCAAAGCAAGCCACATTGAATCGAAACGTCAAAACTGATAATGACCATACAACACTTTGGCGCATGAGAAGGAAACGTGCAAAATAATACTGAAACTGAATTTTCTTTTGACGTTTAGTTTCAAAAGAACATTTATGAACCTAATTGGTATTAAATTTTTCTATGGATTGAAAATTGATTTGAAAATATTCCGAATTAAGTTATTTTATAAAATATTAATTTCATTTTATATTAGTAACTATAGATAACAAATTGGTAAGTTGTGTCGAGGATCCAAACCGTAGTGTTGACGTGAATTCTCAAATCTGATGTTGGATTGTGGAATGAATAAAGAAAGTTGATTAAAGGCCTGTGATTCTAGCGTAATTAAGTAGCCTTCGAATGACATCACGTACGCAGTCCTCACTCCACCATTCCAAAGTTACACTGGCCCAAAGCTCGCCCAGCACCGCAGAATTTCGACATATTGCGAACCCCCTCCCTGCGCACTCCGTCCGAAGATCATGTCCGGTACGGACATCCTTTGTCTACACGACGCTATATTTATTCTTCTGGATGTTTCTTCTAGTTCTGAAATCATAAGACAAAACAGTTGTAACGCTAGACTTTTCATGAATGTCCCCTCTTCAATACTGTTCCAATTTTAAAGACATTCACGTCAAAAGATTAATCCAATTGTTTTAACACTGAAACATCCTTATTATCCTTTGAAATATAATATTTATATGTATTTTAGATATATTATATGGTATATTATGTATTATATGCATGTTATATAATTATATGTTATATGTATATTAGATTTTATATATTATATGTATATTAGATTTTATATATTATATGTATATTATGTATCATATATTACATATTATATATTATATGTATATTATGTATCATATATTACATATTATATATTATATGTATATTATGTATTATATATTACATATTATATATTATATGTATAGATATTATAGTACCTATAATATGTGATGTGGAAAAATATGAATCAATTTATTCAATTTTATAGGTTTAGCTTGATAAAAATATAGGGTATTTTTTATGTTACCTCATCATTATTATTATCTTATTCGTTATTTGCCATTATTTAGTTTCGGAAATACTTTAAAATTAAATGTGTTTTATTGAATATTTTACGCGCTGTTCATAACAAATAGACACTTCTGGTCCCGCTACAAATACGGGCTCTTTCGACTTCTGTATGCTAATAATTATTCGCATTTGATTTGGATATCGGTGGTTACGTAAACAAACAGAAGAGCTATGATTGTGAATCGGAACATCCAAGGTTAATTCATGAATGACACTTCCTCTCGCAAAGCAAACGTTTGGTGTGCAATTGGGAGTGAGGAATAATTGTATCTCAATTGTTTCGAGGAGGCTAATAAAAATGCGGTTACTGTCGATTGCGAAGGATATTATGCGATGTTGATTGCTAAACTTCTTTCTGTCCAAAATTAATTGATAAGATTTAAGGCACACGTGGTTTCAACATGATGAACAGCATTTCGTACAAATCTTATAACAATGTAAGTAATAAAGGGCGCATTTCCTGACCCTATGATATCAACTTCTGGTGATGTCGATTGGCCCCCCCCCCCATTCCCCTGATTCAACCTCGTAGATTTTTGTTCTATAGAACTACAAAAAGCAACGAATCTAAGCTAAAACAAGTAGACATTGGTTCAACAGTTTAACACTCGTGGTGGTTGTCGCGACGATGTTCCTCTCGTCATTACCAAAACTCCTGACATATTGATGGACGAGATATCTCGTCATTAGGAACAAGCTAACCAGATCGTTTTCTTGTCGTCATAAAAGAAATCGGGAATATCTTGATGACGAGATATCTCGTCATTAGCAAAATTGGTCAGTTCTTGATGGACGAGATAGCTCTTCGAAATCACTGGAGGGTTGAAGAAACCATTCACGAAAAAAATGTCCATATTTGCAGCACGGTCAGAGGCAGTCATTTGGTTGGTGTCATGTTCCATCAATAACCTATCTGGAAAATGTTATGGAAGAAGAGGTCGTACATGAATTAATTGTGGATTTTTTTATCACAATAATGAGTGTTCTCTTTGTTTACTTATCATCTGTTTCCTAAATAAAAGCGAGAAGAAATCGAACAAAACAAACAATTCAAGGAGAGGTATGCCATTCGGCAGTAATTGAGTAAATTGTATGTGAAAAAATTTAATAAAAATATTTTTTTAAGTTATTCCAATCATATTATTTCTGGACTGGACATATCATTTACGGAGTACCCGTTCTAAACAGATTATCTCCTCATCATAAAACAGAGTGAACATAAAATAATGCACATAAAGTTTAAATTTTGGAATTAAAACTTGTTGGAAAAGGGACTGGATAGCATAAATTTATCAGCGGTACAATTAATTTCACCTATGCGTTGGTACAGTAGCTCGAGCTGTCATCCTCGTAAGCACTGTCCGATAAATTGGAGCCATTATATAACAAAACACCCTGTGTTTCATTTAGAGTGATTAGCAAGACTTAATGCAAAAATTTTACAATGTATGCAGCTGTCGTGAATATGATTGAAAGAGCTCATATTTTCACATCGCAGCCCATGCTTATTGGTAGAAACAATCAATCATAGAACCGAAGCACTAAGAGAACAATTTATATAATTCCTCTATTTCAGAACCTTGCCCTCCAGGCTTTAATATTTACCCCCCACGCTACGAAGTTATAAACCATTCCCGTCAGTTCCAATCGAACCCTCCATAAATCCACTCCATCTCTGGATAATTTTAATGGCAGGATTCCTCCATCGAATCCGGAACCAAAACCGAACACCGAATTTAACGGTTGATGTTCTCTCACTTCGGTGTTGTTGCCGACACTTTTTTTTAATTCTCTGCCGCTCCCCTTGTACCTTTTCAGGGGAATTCAGGGCAGATTCTCTCGTTCCGAAGTTCGGTTGATTGCTTCGGCGATAAATTTGATTGTTTTTCCGATATTAAACAGGCTCTTCCGGAAATAGAAAGGAGGCGACCGATGGGGTATTATGTTGTGTTCGATACATGCAAATTTTTATCACAATAATGGAAGTTTAACAGTCTGGAAAAAAAACGATAATATTTTACGACATCTGAACACTTCCATTGGGGCGAATCGAGGTTCTGGGCTAATTTGGTACATCCACTTTTGAGAATTGCTCGCGTGTCTTGCCGTGAAAGCAACCGCTTGTTGAAATTGGATCAGAAATAGTTTCTGTATTTTCCGATACAATTGTTCTCCCCTTGTTGTCTCCAGCATGCATTTAATGCCATTCCGCCTCTACTCACGATTATTCATTCATACGCTTTTGCTTATAACTGCTATTATGATTTTTCGCTAAAATAGGCTCGCCATTGAAGTTTTTGTTGTGTTTTGAAGCGGGCGGGGTTTTCTAACAATAAACAGACTCGGTTTCCTCTAAAAAATGAAGGTTCTTTCAGTCCTGTGTGATTTCCTCAATTTTGTGCTCGGGGATACATTGTGATTATTTCCTTGCTCTATTTTATTCATGCATAAATGATGAAGATTGGGTAAATTTGGGAATACAAATAACTTTTATAGTGGTAATAAAAGTAGCAACACACACTAAAGAGTAATTTAATGATAATTTTATCATCGGTAAACTTTATCTTTAAAGTTTACCGATGATAAAATTATCAGCAAATTACTCACTATAGAACGTTAACCCTCGAAGTGGTTTCGACGAGATATCTCGTCCATCAAAGTTTAGCCAGGTTTCTTAATGACGAGATATTTCGTCGTCATGATATTTCCGATTTTGTTATGACGACAAGATCGTTTCAGTTATTGATGATGACGAGATAAAGTGTTATTATTTTTCTAATGACGAGATACTTCGTCCATCAGATCTGGTCAGTTTTACTAATGACGTGATACCTCGTGGAGACAACCACAAGAAGGGTTAACTTTCTTGGTAGCTCTCTCGAACTATCTCGTCATTAGCAAAGCTGACCAGATCTTAGACGATATATCTAGACATTAGACGAAAACACGATCACCATCATTAGAAGACTGACCAGATCTTGATCTCGTCATCTTAAAAAAATCGCCGATATCTTGATGACCAGATATCTCGTCATTAGCAAAATTGGTCTAATCTTGATGGAAGAGATATCTCGTCAAAACCAATTGGAGAGTTAACTAATGCGAATCTGTTACTCTTATTTCAAGTAAAAGAAATGCAAACAAAGTAGAAACAAAACTTCCACAAAATATCTTTTATATTTATAACAGTTATAGTTATAGCCAAACAATTTGGTTAAAACTGGACGTACAATATTGTTGTCCTTTTCTAACTAGGACATTTTTAAGTTGTCTTACTACATTATGTTTCTTTCAAATCAGGACATTCTTAGTTGGCTTATCATATTAATTTTCTTTCAAACCAAGACATTCTAAGTTGGTTTACCATACTGTTTTGACGTGAATACGTCCTTAAAATGGGAACAGCGTTGGGGAGGAGGGCATGCATGAAAAGTCCAGCATTACAAAAAAGCGTTACAACTGTTTTGTCATATGATTTCGGAACTAGAAGAAACATTCAGCAGATAAATATAGCGACGTGTAGACAGAGGATGTCCGTAACTGACATGACCATCGAACCGATTGCGCAGGCGCGGGGAGAAGGGGTCCTTATAATGCCGAAATTCTAAGGTGCTGGGCGAGCTTTGGGCCAGTGTAACTGGATTGCTTGGAGTGTGGTCTGCGTAAGTGGTGTCATTCAAAAGCTACTTAACTACACTATAATCACAATCTTAAACAAACTCCTACAATATTAATATCAAACAGCACTTTAATCGTTCCTACTGTTAATTAATTGTTGAATATTCACAATAAACAATCGTTCAAACTTCCTATTTCTGCTCCATTCCTTCCACAACCACAATCCGAATATTCACGTTAAAACTATGGTTTGTGTCCTCGCCACAAACTATCGATTTTTCTTCAAACCAGAACATTTTTAGGTTGGCTTACTATACTCTTATTTTCAAAACCGGCAGATTTTCTCTCATTATGGGAAGCAAAAACCAATATATATCTAAAGTATCGTAGCCTCAATGTCTTTCTTCTGATCAGGACAAAATGGCCAATCGGTCGAGATCCCGGGACGTTTGATAACTCTGGTTATAGCCGTTAAGTTAACTTTTTTTATTCCTCATTAGTTAACTGTATGACTTTGGTTATAATCCTGCCCAACCTTACGAAATTGCTTATAATGTGAGTTGGGTTATAATCTAAACTAACCTTATGAGTTA
This sequence comes from Meta bourneti, assembly GCA_933210815.1. NCBI lineage: Eukaryota > Metazoa > Arthropoda > Arachnida > Araneae > Tetragnathidae > Meta > Meta bourneti. Next base: position 91,035,252 of record OW119929.1, read on the forward strand.
GGTTATAGTTTAGTCTTACCTTAATAGTTCGACTATAATTTATTTTAACCTTACGAAAATTGAGTTATAATATTTATATCTCATCTTACGAGTTAGGTTATAATCTATCCTAACCTTACTAATTAGCTTATAATCAAGCCTAACCTTACGATTTAAGTTAAAATTTAGAGTAACTGTACGGAGTTACTCAAAATGAGAGTACGAGTTAGGTTATAATGAGTTAGGTTAAAATTTAATCTAACCTTACGAGAGTTAGGTTATAATCTATTCTAACCCTACGAAAAAGGTTACAATCTATCTTAGCCTTACGAGTTAAGTTATAATCTAGCCTAACCTTACGAGTTAGCTTATAATTGAGCCTAACCTTACGAATTAGTTAAAATTTAGTCTAACCTTACCGTGTTAGGTTATTATGATTTAGGCTACAACCTAACTTAACCTTACAAGTTAGGTTATAATCTCACCTAACACCAGAGCACGCCGCTGTACCTGGTTACTTTTGGGATTTTATCCGCTTGAATAGCCGTGGTTTGAACTCGCCTAACCTTAACATTTAACCATAAGTAACTCTTCGGATTTGGCGATAACCCAATCCGATCAATTTTTTATAGGGTTAATTGGATTGGATAGGTAGGTTCTTGAATTAACGTCGGTAATTAGATTGGAGAATTTTCGATTATAACTGGATTAGTCGTTTTAAAGATATAAGGTATCCAAATGCCTTCCTTGGGGTCTTAAAAGCGAGAGGAAACTAGTTCTATTTACATATTGGCTTGAAGGAATTAAGGAACTAAAAGCAACCAGCCGGACAACGAGGATCGTACTCTTCCAATTCTGTCAACAGCTCATTAAATCAGTTCATTAAATATTCTTCCACTGCGGTGTGACAAAGCATGAGAGGCATTTTCTGTCAAGCTAAGTATAGATAACGGTAGAGTTTCTGTGATGATACGTGAAAATGACGTCAGTTGGCTTGTTTTTCGAATACGATTTCCAACATTTCGCTAATAAAAATTCCAGAGAATAAATTCCAAATTGATACATGATTGTTGATAGGTCAACTTCAATGATATAAAGCGCCAAAAGTTGCCGAAATGGCCATAAACTACATTTTAAGGAAATCCCGATATGTATCATGCGGGAGTATTTGGACAGCAGAAGTAAAATCTTCGCATACCTTTCTGGTTTGCCTATTTACACAGAAAATCGCTCTAATATAGATGCTTAATTGTTTATAACTTGGTGCTTTGTTTCCATAAAAAGTCTGCAGAAAGAAATGGCGTTCATCTAACTTGGAATTGCATGGTTGGTTTGTCGCTGCATAACTTTTTGCGCACAAGGACCGCAACAAGTTAGGCAAGCTTATGACAATCTTATCAAGCAAGGGCAAGCTAATGACAATCTTATCAAGCAAGGGCAAGCTTATGACAATCGAACCACGACATGATATTCGATTTGGATGAATATCTAAGAAGTTTCAGTTTTATCATTCAAACTAAGTTGTCAATAGAAATATTACAAGTAGTGAAATAGGTAATTAACGCGCACTGCAGCAACACAACGGGCTATTGGCGACGGACCGGAATCAATCCCTAAGGGAAATATTCAAGGACAACTCCTCGTAATTTTGAACCACGGTCAGATAACGATAACACCTGAGCTGTCACCCCACTCTCCAAACTTCCACTCCACGCAAACGTGAGTACATTTGAGGCCACGACAGATTTAACGTGCACAGACACCCTTTGTACACGGGGCCGCCGTGGCCCGGTTGGAAGAGTAACGGACTAGCAACCGAAGGGTTGCGAGTTCGAATCTAGCCAAACACCGTCGTGTACAAAGGGGGCTGGTGCACATTAAATCTGTCGTGGCCTCAAATGTCCTCACGTTGGCGTGGTGTGGAAGTTTGGAGAGTGGGGTGCCAGCTCAGGTGTTGCCTCGTCATCTGACCGTGGTTCAAAATTACGTGGTGTTGTCCTCGGATCTTTCCCTTTGGGATTGATCCCGGACCGTCACCAATAGCCCGTTGTATTGCTCCAGTGTGACGTTAATTGAAATACCTCCTTTGTACACGACTGTCTTTGGTTCCTTACTCTTCCAACCGGTCTACCACGGACCATAAAAATTCCAAAGAATAAATTCTGAGTTGTTGTATGATAGTTGATTGGTCAATATCAATTAGATAAAACTCGAGAAGTCGGCAAGGCGGCGATAAGCAACTTTCTTTTTGAGGTAACCCCGACATGCATCACTCGAGAGCATTTGGACAGCAGAAGTGTTGGAAACGGTCTCTAACCTATGCAAAGGACTTGAAATTATAGTGCCATATGGGGTATATGAAATGTAGAAAGTTATGTTAATCTTGAGTGTATAAAAGATTGCAGAAGAAATAATGTAATAGATGAGACGTCTTGATTTTGGATGTATGCTTGTAAATACGAGTTGATTTCAATAAAATTAAATTTTTTAAATAATGTCTCGAAAACTTTAATGTCCTTTCGCTCCAATCGATCAAAGCCAACAAGAAGTAAACTCTTCGCAGACCGTCTGGTTTGTTTCTGTTTACACTGGTTACACTGGAAGTCCCTCTCATAAAGTATGAAATTTGTGTCAATATAGCTTATCCTTTTATGACTCAAATCAATATCATTCTCACAAGAAAATACTGCAAAGTCGACATTATCAGTATTTATTTGCTTCATTATTACATGCAGCAGTTCGAGCCATTACAAGATTTCACCAGAAATATAAATCGATTCTTAGCATCCCGATACTCTTAAAAATATCCGTAAAAAACCTTTTCCGGTGAAAATTGTAAAGAAACTCTGACTAACCTTACAATTTGTAATACTCTTAAGAAACTCTTAAGTACCCTAAAGCTATATTCTCTTTCATACCAGGAGACTCAATGGAGCCGGAAAGAAAACTAACGGAAGGATTTTACAGTGGGAAGAAAAAGAGGATAAATCTTTTCAAATAATTCAAAGTGTGCTTGCATTCGACAAACATTGCGATTTAAGTGTGCTGTAGCAGTTAATACGACGCAAAATCTTTTATACTGAAATAATTTCAATGTTTTATCAGTGGTAATTAATCCCACAGGGCGAATATGATTTTTTCTATGGCATTAGAGGATTTTTGAGTATTTCAGAAACATTTTTGTACGGTATAATTTATTTATCGAGTTTTTAATGCTGATTGTTAAAGTAAGATTAAGAAACGACTAATGCGAAATAACTGATTCTATGAGACGCATTTTCAGGGCAAACAAACTAGAAGGTTTGCGAAAATTTTATTTCTGCTGCCCAAATGCTCGCGGGAAATGATCGAGGTAACCTGAAAATAGTGATTCTCAACCTTATTTTGGCACGGTACACTTTTAATAATTTAAAAATTTGGCAGCACACTAACAATAAGATAAATTTAAAAGAATTTTACTTGGTTAATTGATTGATGTACTTAAAATATATTTTGTAAAAATAGCATACGATAATAATTTAAAATGAAATATAAAATGAAACTCCATTACAAAGTAAACAAAATGTTTATTTAATGATAAATTACAAATTACATTTAATGCGAAATTTGAGCTTTGTGTTTTTTAACAACTTCATTTATATTTGGGCGTAAAAAGGATAATGCTACTCTCATTTCGTGATCCAGATTTAAAGTCTGGATCTTTTTTCGTTTTTATGTCGGTCAAAGCCGAAAATCGGAATTCGCACAAATAAGATGTGGAAAATTGTATTAACACACTTAAGGCTTTTTGAGATATTGTGGGATAATCGTACCTAAGATTAATCCAAAACGAATTAATTGATTCTTCTTAATGTTCGTAGTGGCGGCACGCTTCAAGAATCTCGCGGCACACTAAAGTGCCGCGGCACAGTGTGGTTGAGAATCACTGCCTTAAAATATAGTTTGTCACCGTTTCGGCAACGTTTGAAGTTTGATCTAATTGGTGCTGACCAATCAACTATCTTATCTCAATTCGGAATTTGTTCTTTGGAATTTTTATTGACGAAGTGCTGTAACCGTATTCGCAAAACAAGTCAAGAAACGTCACGTTCATAAGTATAGGAAAAACGTGTCGCCGCACAAACGCTATCGCCACCGATATTTGGATTATCTTATAATGAAGTAGACGAAGCCATGTACACGCAGCTTCATTTTATTTCTGAAGATCGTCGGTTTGAAGGTCACGTGGTATTGTAAAATTAAACGAGTCCTAATGTATTGATAATAAATTGACGAACTTGATGGAAAATAGTAGTTTACGATTCAATAGTCAATCAGTCGATTCACAAGCCCATGTAACCAACACTTCTTTGGTATTACGACTGAAACTCTGCCCACATTTTCGGTCTATTTTATTATTAGTTCGATGCTAGAGATGCTAACGATGAAATGCCATGGGTATTGCAAATACGTAAGCATCGCCAAGCAGGAAAAAAGAAATCGCCGTTGGCTATAAATTATTGGCGAGAACTGGCGATGATACCGTGGACCTTAATTCCAACCTTAACCCTCTCGCTGCGCATCCCGCGATTTCCGCGAGGAACGTAGAAGTAGCAAAATTTGCGCAGCCCGCGATTTCCGCGGGGATGCATTTTTGCCGTCTATTTAACTGTGCAACCCGCTCTTTCCAAGTTCATGGTTTCATTTTGCCTTTTTTGTGATGTTTAATTGTTTATTCAAATCTGGGTTAACATATGGCTTTAGATGTCCACATTTCTGCGAAATATACAAACATTTTTTCAGCATTTTGCGCGGTTTTTTCAAAGCTCAAAGATGTCTGGCAGGAAGCGTTTCGCGAGTGATGTAATCAACATTCCTGACAATATTTCCGACACTGATAGCAGTTCTGACTCTGATTTCAATTATATTGAAGATAGTTATAGCGAAACTGATGAGAATTTCTCGGATTCCTCTGCGGATAGTGATTTCTAATAATTCTTCATTTCTAATAAATGTTTTGTAAGTATTTTGCATATTTCATTAGTATATACGTTTTACCTTTGTATTTCATAAAATAAATCATAATTTAACCAAGATTAATTTTCAAAATTTTGCTTTCATATGATTATTCTTCAATTTCAATATTCCGACAACCTTTTTTATGATCTAATTCTATAATGAAAAAAAACTCTTTTACAAAAATTTTTTTGTATATTTTAACTCTAAAATATATGTAGATTTGAAATATGTAATAAAAAATACGCAATTTTTGAACCTATTTTGATAAAAAAAAATTGCGCAGCGAGAGGGTTAAGCATAATTTGTATTGTTAACATTTTGTCGAGTTAAAAATTAAGGTTTGTTTTGTTGCTCTGTGATCATTTTTGGCTACACAGGGTAAATTACAGGATATGTTGGCGCTAATTTGTTGGCAACAGCTGGCAATCGTACCATGTACTACTAACTTTAAAGGTCATTCATATCGTGTTACCATTATGTGGAGTTAAAGTAAAGGTTTAATGTCTCTTTATGGCCCTTTTTCGCTACATGAGGTTAAATTACAGAATACTTTGGCGATAAATGTTTGGTGTGAATGGGTGATGGTGTACAATGTACTTTAGTTCTCACCCTAAGATCATTCATAGTGTGCTAACAGTATGACGTGTTAAAACAAAGGTTTGTTATGTGTCTCTACGGTTACTTTTTGCTGCAGGTTAAAGTAAAGTTTTGGCATGTCGCTCTACGGCTTTTTTGCTATAATTTAAAATAAAGGATACAGCTGAGATTATCTGAATTAATGAGTAAACAACTTGCTGCTCTGTTTAAAAGTATTGTAATGTTCAGCGCCCCGTAAGAGCTCTAACCTTTTTACTACACAGTCATGAATCGATAAACACATCCAGTTAGCTCTTCCCGCTTAGCTCTCTAAGGAGGTAAAATCAACTGTTTCATGAATTCCAAAGAATTCAACACTCATGTCAATCCAGTCGAAAACATTTCTTCCGACACACTCTTTGTTGTACCATTCTCTACCACCACCGAAGCGACCATCACGTTGTGTTCGGAAGAGAGGGGAGATAACACCCCCCGACTATAATCTCCACCATCCTAAAAGACATGCTCCGAATTCCAATGTGGAGATTTTCCAACTCCTGCACAGAGAAACAGAATGCATTTCCAGAAGAGGCTTACTTTTTTATGCACAGACACACGGTGAAGTGTGAAAATCGAAACCATGCACAAAATATCAATTTTGGAAATTGCGGTCGATAATACGGATAACTTTGTAAGCATCGTTACTGTAGCTGTTTGGGAAATAGCTGTTCTCGTTGGAGTCAGGTGGCGTCCACGATAATCCGCACCCTTAACCCTCCAAGCGGTTTCGACGAGATATCTCGTCCATCAAGATCAAACCAATTTTGCCCATGACGAGATATCTCGTCATCACGGTACTGCCGATTTTGTTATGATGGCGAGATCAAGTTCTGGTCAGTCTTCTAATGATGCTGGTCGTGTTTTCGTTCAGTGACGAGCTATTTCATCCAACAAGATCCGGTCAGTTTTGCCAATGACGAGATACCTCGTCGGGACCACCACCAGGAGGGTTAGAAATAAAGGTTGGTAGTTGCATCGCACTGGAGCAACGCAACTGGCTATAGGCGACGTTCCGGGATCGATTCCGAAGTGAAAGATCCTAGAGCAACACCTCGTCATTTTAAACCATGGTCAGATTTCGAGGTCAACACCGGAGCTGGCATCCCACACTCCAAATATCCATAACGTGAGGACATTTGAGGCCATGACAGATTTAACATGCACCAGTCCCCGCGTACACGACAGTCTTTGGATGGATCGAGTTCCGAACTCGCAACCCTCCATTTGCTAATCCGCTACACTTCCAACCGGACTACCAAGGCCCTCTTAAAGATAAAGAACCGTACTTGTAAGTTTGATAAGATGTAGAGAATAGGTTTACCTCAGACTTCCCAGAAAAAGTTCGGCCCTTCGAACAAGTTTAATCAGTCACAGGCCAGATACTGCCCTCCAAAAATTTTAATCTTAACCCTCTATCCACATATGGTCTTTCAGATATTTTTCACAGCCCGCAGACCAGATACGGCCCTCCCATCAGGTTATCCGGCACGCATACCAGTTACGGATAAGGATTACGCACGGATAAGGATTAACCCTCCTATTGGTTGTCTCGACGAGGTAATCTCGTCATTAGCAAAACTGACCAGATCTTCACGACCAGATATCTCGTCAGAAAAAATATGGCCGAATCTTGATCTCGTCATTAGCAAAACTGACCAGATCTTCACGACCAGATATCTCGTCAGAAAAAATATGGCCGAATCTTGATCTCGTCATTAGCAAAACTAACCAGATCTTCACGGACCAGATGTCTCGTCATAAAAAATATGGCCGAATCTTGATCTCGTCATTAGCAAAACTGACCAGATCTTCACGGACCAGATATCTCGTCAGAAAAAATATGGCCGAATCCTGATCTCGTCATCATCAATAAATATCGGCAATATCTTGATGACGACATATTTCGTCAAAAGCAAGGTTGGTCAGATCTCGATAGACGAGATATCTCGTCGAAACCACTTGGAGATTTGAATGGCCCGCAGTCCAAATAAGGTCCACTGTATAGATTTACGCCGCAAACTAGATATGAGTAATTTTTAGAAGATACTTATTCATTAAAAAATATTTTTTTTTCAAAGTAGTTAAGCAGAGCATAGAGTTATTTCTTAATATATATACAGAATATGCATTCTTAAGATTGCGTTTTATATTTCAAAAATCATATGAGATGTGTATTTATTTCGAGTGTTCAAATAAATATGACTTTAACCTTAGATACTCAGAACCCTACTTGCAAACGCAGTCTGGAAATTCGCCAAGAAAAATGAATCTGGTATACCCATCAACATCATGACACGTGATGGATAAGTAATAGATCCACTTCCTTGATACATTTCTGAATGTGTCGGAGAGTTTTGCTCGCAGATTTTTAAATCAATGAGAGGTAGAGGAAGAACATCCCTTTACTGGTACATTACAGCCAAAATGTTATTTTGCAATAAAATGGTACAATTTGCTTTTACCGAGATTATAAGTTCTTGGGAACTTTTTCACATGCACTGTGTATATAGAATCACGTCCTAGATACAAGTTTGATGAGAAATTCGTTTTCCTTTCTTAACCCTATGAGGTGTTCACATGGATATATCCGTTTTGGAACCTGCATGACTTCTAACTAGCTTTGATCAACCAATATATTTTATGGGATTTTATCAATCAATACTTGGTTGGTTAATTTTGGGATTTTATGGCGCAAGGGCCATATTTGGCCATGTTGCGCCAGACACGCCATACAATATCAAGTAATAGACACACAATTTTTCTTGAAACACAAATATTACATTAACGGATTGATTCATTCATTTGTTACCATGTTACAAAGTCATCGTTCATTCATTCATTCAACGTTGTAACGCGACCACATACACTAACTGATTGGTTTTTGCACACGTTACAGGATAACATAAACAATCTAAAAGCATACAAATAATTTCTCTTGAAATGTATATTAAATTAACGGATTAACCCAGTTATTCGTTACCACGTAATAAAGCCATCGTTCATTCACTTAACGTTGTAACGCGACCACAAAAACTAGCTGTATATTGCTTTTACACAAGTGACGGGGGAACATATACCAAGCTAAAAACATACAAATAATTTATCTCGAAACGTATATTAAATTAACAGATTAATCCACTTACTCTTTACCACGTAACAAGGCCATCCTTCATTCACTTAACGTTGCAACGAGACCACAAACACTAACTGTATACAATTTTTTGCACACGTTACAGAAGAACGTAAACAAGCTAAAAGCATGTGAGTAATTTCTCTCGAAATGAATTTTACATTAACGGATTGATCCATTTATTCGTTACCACGTAACAAAGCCATCGTTCAGTCACTTAACGTTGTAATGAGACCACAGACACTAGCTGTATATTGCTTTTTACACAAGTGACGGGAGTACATATACCAAGCTAAAAACATACAAATAATTTCTCTCGAAACGTATATTACATTAACGGATTAACCCACTAATTCGTTACCAAGTAACAAAGCCATCGTTCATTCACTTAATGTTATAATGCGATCACGAACTATCTGAGGTTACTCGACAAGATTTACCACATGGTGACCTTTAGCCAGTCACTTAAACACCCCCCATTCATTCTCGTTGGGGCCCGGAATTCACCCCAGTCACGTCTGTGGTCATCGTTTTGGGGGTGACATGTGGGCAGTGCTACCTCCCTGGTGTAATTCACCTTCCCCATCCATCATCCAGAAGGAATACGAGGAGGGTATAGGTTGCACAAAAATCGATGCACAGGAAGACCATGCAATGCCTTGTGTGTCACGGGTTGTTATGACTTGAAGTCTGACGAAGTCCATATCTTCGATGCAACGAAGATAGGGTCTTCGACATGTTTTCGGGTGCATGGGTACTTTGTTTAAAAAAAATAAGTAATATCGTTCAGTTTCAGCATTTCTTACAGAAATGTAAATAGCGTCAAACGTAAAACGAAATTCACTCATCCTCTCCAAGTCTACTTTTATTTTTCATGTTAATTTTATTTGGATATACCAAGCTGGATGATATTTAATGGTATAAAACGTCTTAGTATATACTCTTTCAATACCCTGGTCGTAATCTGACCGTGGTTCAAAATTACGTGGTGTTTCCTGTGATCTGTCCCTACGGGTTTGATCCCGGACCGTCGCCGATAGCCCGTTGTGTTGCTCCAGTGCGACGTTAATTAAATACCTACCTCAATGCCTTGGTTTTCCAATCCTACTTTATTTTTCAATTTTTAATGAGAAACAGTTTTTATTAGTTTACAATAACTTTATTAGTTTTTATTAATTTTAATTTTTTAATTATTTTATTACTTTTAAACGAAAATATTCTGAAAGCTTAGGTTCGTTCACCTTTTTCACGCTCACCAACTTTAAACACCATTAAATAAACATGTTCAAAGTTTCAATTGTTTCACTAATATCTCCGTCAGTGTTTTAAAATAAAGAGTGAAGTCAACAAACATGCATGTCTATTTTTACTTTCCATGTTAATTAAATACCTACCACGTTAATTAAATATCTACCTCAATACCTTGGTTTTCCAATCCTGCTTTTTTTTCAATTTTTAATGAGCAACAGTTTTTATTAGCTTATAATAACTTTATTAGTTTTTATTAATTTTAATTTTTTAATTATTTTATTACTTTTAAACGAAAATATTCTGAAAGCTTAGGTTCTTCACCTTTTTCACGCTCACCTACTTTAAACACCATTAAATAAACATGTTCAAAGTTTCAATTGTTTCACTAATATCTCCGTCAGTGTTTTCTTAAAATAAAGAGTGAAGTCAACAAACATGTATGTCTATTTTTACTTTCCATGTTAATTATTTGGACATGAAAAGCTGAAACAATATTCAAATGCCTTCAAGACATCTAGGCATAAACTCTTTCTGTGTCCTGCATACCGATTTACACTGTAACTATGAAACTTCAACTCAAATGTCGGAGCGGGTCTTCCAGTAAAAATATATTTAGTAATCATAAGATTGATGTAAACATGGAGTAATTTGAGTAATCTGAAACCAAATCATCCTTACACTCGCTTTTCCTAAGCCATTCCCGATTTTAGATGGGATATGTTTTCACTTCCAATTACACTTTTACCGTTCATGGAAGAAACACTTCAATCACTTAAAACAAAGACGAAATTTCCAATCATACTAATGGTAATCGATACCATCATCTTAATGACTATGGAACCGAATGCATTTTCTTCCTAAATTAATTACAACTTTTTTCAAGCAAGTAATAAAACCAAGATACATAATCCCTCTCTCTTGGAACATTGGTATTTCCTGAGGATATTCTATTCGTAAATCATTTATCGTATCGCCGCGGATGCAAGAGTCTGTATGCTTTGGGATTCTGCGAGCATGTAATGTTTTCATTAGTTCGCATTCTCAAAGGGTCGCTCCAGTCTCGGTGGGAATAAAAATAACCCAAACGATACTTCAGTTCCAGGGTTGGTAATGAGGGTTAGGGGTGCTCTTCCGCATTCGCGCTCCTCTCGACAACTTCCTTTGTTCGAAATGTCGAGACGAGACTTCCTTCCTCTTTGCCTTAATCCTAGATAATGAGAATGCTGAGTAGTTGGAGAGTTTAGGAATTTTTAAGTTCGATGGCTTTGATACAATGTAAGGACGCATTGATTGGATGCTTAGGAGGTTTGATTTCGTTTTGGTAGGTATTTAATTAACGTCGCACTGAAGCGACACAACGGGCTATTGGAGAGAGTCCGGGATCAAACCGGAAGGGAAGGATCCAAGGACAACCCCCCGCGTAAGACAGTCAGAACAGAAGTAAACTAAGACAGGAGAGACTTGACAGAATCTAATTGTAGAAAATTGAGTTATGCAGATTTCGTCATGTACTTTATTGGAATAAGAATTAATGCTGGCACTGAAGCGACACAACGGGCTATTGGAGACAGTCCGGGATCAAACCGGAAGGGAAAAATCCAAGGACAACCCCGCATAAGACAGACAGGACAGAGGTAGACTAAGACAGGAGAGATTTGACAGAATCTAATTGTAGAGGTACAACTGAGTTATGCAGATTTCGTCACGTACTTTATTGGAATAAGAATTAATGCCAGTTCGATGAGGTCCCGGTTGAAGAGTAACGGATTAGCAACCGAGTTCGAATCCAGCCAAACACCGTCGTGTACAAAGAGGGCTGGCGCACATTGTGAAAAGATCGTGGCTTCAAATGTCCTCACGTTAGCATGGTGTGGAAGTTTGGAGGGTGAGGTGCCAGCTCAGGTGTTTCCTCGTTTTGTGTCAGGTGTTTCTCACCGAGGTTCAAAAATACGTGGTGTTGTCGTCGGATTTTCCCTTTGGGATTGATCCCGCACCGTCACCAATGGCCCGTTGTGTTGCTCCAGTGTGACGTTAATTAAAATACCTACCTACCAGTTCGATGACGTATTTAATTGGCGTCACACTGGAGCAACGCAACGGGCTATTGACGGCAGTCCGGGATTAAACCCGAAGGGAAAAACCCGAGGACAACACCTCGTAATTTTGAACTATGGCCAGATGACGAGGTCACACCTGAGCTGGCACCCCACTCTCCAAACTTCACGCCCACGTGAGGACATTTGAGGCCACGACAGGTGCACCAGCGTCCTTTATACACGACGGTATTTGGTTGGTTCCTGGCTGGACCCTCCGGTTGCTAATCCGTTACTCTTCCAACCGGGATAGCCGATTTCGTTTTGGATGCTGTCATTTCGATGTGTTCTGTGTAGTGTAATGATTGGCAGATACTTTTCACAGCTTTACTTGTGAAAAAGTTTACAACTCTGTCACGCTCACGATTAGCTCATGTGACTGAACTTCCAGTTCAGTCACATGTCATTCAATTGTTCAAAGGCGATTGGATATTTTTTGACTGAACACGTCTTTAAAGTCGTATCAGAGTTGAGGACATGAATTAAAATTTCTAAAATCTTAACTAAGGCTAAGCATTAAATAGTTTGAGGTGAATACGTCTTTACCCCTCTAAGTGGTTTCGACAAGATATCTCGTCCATCAAGATCAGACCAATTTTTAAAATGACAAGGTATTTCGTCATCAAGATGACTGCCCATTTTTCTGTGACGACGAAATCAAGATCTGGTCAGTTTTTCTCTAAAGACAAGATATCTCGTCCATCAAGATCTGATCAGTTTTTCTTCAGAAGACGAGATATCTCGTCCATGAAGATTGAGTCAGTTGGGCTAATGACGAGATAACTCGTCGTGACACTCTCCAGGAGGGGTAAAATAGGATTAGTACCGAGGCATGAATGAAAAGTCGATTGTTACGAGAAAGCGTTACAACAATTTTGACTTATGGATTTCAGAACTAGATGAAACATTCAGCAGATATACAGGGTGAGTCTAAATTGTTTTTACAAAATAAGAGGGGTGATAGTACCCATCCAGACGAGCAATAATTACCATGGAACATAGGGTCGCATTCCACTCTGAGAGGCAGAAAAGAGTAAAGTCGAAACGCGTCGAGCATGAACAAGTCATTGCCTCTGATGTCGTTTTGTACCTGCATACGTAGCATATCTCCTAAGCAAGATGGATCGGATGTGGCGGACCTGTGGCTTGGCCTCACCGGACCTCAACCCACTGGACTTTTTCTTCTGGGGGCACATGAAATCTTTAGTGTACCAAACGCCTGTGGACTCGGTTGAAGATCTCGTAGCGAGAATCGGTGTTGCCGCAGACAAAATGAACACAACACCAGGAATCTTCGAGAGCCAGTCATTCCTTGGCCGTTGTGAACTTTGCAACGACACGTGCCACTTTGAGCACTTGCTGTGAGTTTATCAATCAATCAGATTGTGCAACTTTTGGTATCGTTCATTCGCTTTCCCAACACTGTTGTAAGTTCATGTTGAAATTCTAATTTGGCTCTTTTCTGCCTCTCAGAGAGGAATGCGACCCTATGTTCCGTGGTAATTATTGCTCGTCTGGATGGGTACTATCACCCCTCGTATTTTGCAAAAACAATTTAGACTCACCCTGTATATAGCGTCGTGTAAACAAAGAATGTCCGTACGTGACATGACCATCGGACTGGGCGCACAGACAAACTGAGCGCTGGGAGGAGGTCCTTAGTATGTCAAAATTCTACAGTGCTTGGCGATGTTTGGCCACTGTAACTTTGGATTGCGTGTCGTGAGAGGTGCCATTCGAAAGCTATACCGGTATACGCTACAATCAAAGGCCTTTAATCAATAAAATTATCCTTCAATATTAATATCAAACTGAATATTCACGATAAACAATCAAACTCTCTGCCTGCTTCATTCATTCCACAGTTCAACATCACGCCAGAGTATTCACGTCGAAACACGGTTTTGCCTTCGACACATCCTACCAATTTGTTTACCTCTAAATCTATTTTTGGTTGGCTTAGATGTCCATTTCAGCTCTAATTTCCATCATCGACACTTATTGTCTTCTGTAATCAGATGGTGTCGTGGGAACACAGTTGGTTGAGTCACGGATTAGCAAACGGAGGGTTGCACGTTCGAAACTCGAATCAACCAAATACCGTCGTGTACAAAGTGCATGTTAAATCTGTCGTGGCCTCAAATGTCTTCACGTTTGTGTGGTGTGAAAATTTGAAGAGTGGGGTGCCAAGCTCAGGCATTTATCTCGTCATCCGACCATGGTTTGAATTACGAGGTGTCCTCGAATCTTTACCTTCGGATTTGATCTCGGACCGTCGCCTATAGTCCGTTGTGTTGTACCTGTGCGACGTAAATTGAGCTATCTACCATCTATCATCATATTGCAGAATTTTTCACCATAGAGGAAGATCTGCCATGCAACAAAACTGTGCAGCTTCTAGATTCAATTGAGGATATTTAAACTTTATTTAATTAACTATTGCACTTTACTTAATTTTAGTAACTACTGGCGAATTTATCGCATAAGCGTTGATTTTAAGCCGCTTATATCCGTTTGTTACCATTCGCCAATATACAAATAACGTAGCCCCAAAATAACAAATTATATTTGTGACTGAGCTACATTAGTAGATTAAAAGTAGGAATAGAGCGGCTCTATTTTTTATAAAGCGGTATTCCTGCTTTCAATCTACTAATGTAGCTGCCATAAATAAAATTTGTTTAATCCTCACAGTAAAGACAGAATTTATGGAACAAAAAGAAGGACAATTTTCGTTTACCTTCAAGTCCGACGGAGACCATTAAATCATTATTTTTCAATTAACTACCACTACTTTATGCATTTTACTAGCACAGTGATCTTTGTGCTGCAGGTCAAAAAAGTATTCTCTTGTAATTCCCGTACTTGGAGTCACATAGTCAAACAAAAAGTGTCGTTGGACTTGAAATATAATGTCTCCTACAGATAGATGTGCATTTTATTTGTATAAGGGTACGTCTTTATATATATTTAGATATTGTTTTAAAAATTTTAAGTATCAACATTCACTTTTAATGTCATTTAAATACTTACTACATCAAAATTACGCTAAATATAAATTTTTGTGCAAATCTGACTATAACCTTTAGAGATGAAGTCGGAAAATTATTCGGTGCCCGTCTCAACCCCCATGTGGAAATATTAAATAAAATTCACGCATATTTCCTACTCAGTTCTTTTGGATCTTTCCCTTCGAGATTGATCGCGGACAGTCACCAATAGCCCATTTTATTGTTCCAGTGTGATGTTAATTACCTACCTACCTACTAAACTTTTAAGTTTCTTTGTCTTTTAAATTTTATTTTTATTGATACAAAATCTTTTAATGACATTAAAAGTAGGTGTTATTATTTGAAATTTTGGAAATGATATCTCAATAAGTATGTAGACGGACCCTTGTGGTTGGGTTTTATGACGCAAGGGCCATATTTGGCCATGTTGTGCCAAATACAAGGCAGACAACGGCAAGTAATGGATGTACACGCACAAAGAAAGCTGCACTGACACATAAGAGAGAAATACACTCCGGGAGTAATCGAACTTAGATTATGAATGGTAGGTAGCTCAATTTACGTCTCACCGGCACAACACAACAGACTATTGGGGACGGTCCGAGATCAAATTCGAAGGAAAAGATTCGAAAGTTGCTTGCGCAGTGGGAAAATTCATGACCCACGGCGGCCCCAACGAACCATTATGGAAATTAAATGCATATTTATTTATAGTAAGCATTATTTTAATGACACTTTTGGTATGTTTGTGTGATTCAAGGGACGAGAATAACAGATTGCCCGACTGCACACAACCATAACATCCACCAATTACAATCTTTCCTCTTGTCTTTTTAAGGGTGAGGAGCCACCATTAGAGGACAATCCAGATTACGTGGACAAAAGGTGGCCAACTCCCCACCGGACCTTCGGCAACCACCTGTACCTGAACTGGTCTAACCCTCTTCTCCAACTCGAAATGCAAAGCATCCTGGAGCTTTGGCTCTCTCAAGGGGTGGACGGTTTCTACATGAAGCACCTGGACTCCCTGCGCGTGATGGACATAGACCACATCGCCAACATCCTCCACCAGTGGCGGAAGGTGCTGGACAAGTTCAGCGTCAACAACACGCGGAAGATTCTCGTCGTCTCAGACGCCAATGTCAGGACCTTACAGCGGTACATGGACCCGCTGGCATTCACGACGGTGCCACCTGCCATAGACGTCGTGGATGCCAGCCTCAGTCTGAAGTTGAACGGCACGGATCCGACCGTATGCGAGACCGTGGAGCAGGTCCTGAAGTTCTGGACCCAGTTCGAGTACCCTCCGCAGTTGGTGTGGCACACGGGAGGCGTGGAGACCTTGCGACTTGGGGGAAAGGTGTCTGGAGAGTGTCATCTGGCTTCGGCGTTCTTGAGGATGGTCTTACCAGGGTCCTTTTCTACTTTCTATGGAGATGAGATAGGGATCGGAAACTCCTTCGATCCAGCTTCAAAAGAGGTAAGATCAAAATAAGTACTTTTGGATTTTGCTTTCATTTGACTTTTAACCCTTCTGGTGGTTATCGAAATCTTTCCCTGCTCTGAAGTAAATATCTATTCCAAACTGTCACCAGTTCTGGGGAAGGAGCAATTAGTGTTTCCTACTTGGAGCAATAGGGCTGTTTTGTCTCGATTAGATATCTCGTCATTAGCAAAATCGGTCATATCTTGATGACGAGATATCTCGTCGAAACCACTTGGAGGGTTAATTGAGCTTTCTGTAAACAAGTTATATATTCATTGGAGACTATGCAAACAGCTAGACCAAGTCAATGAGTTCGAGCACGCTTAACCCACTTAGGGATTCACAAGCATAATGCCACCTTATGACCTGCAGTTTCCCCTGCGAGACTACTAACCAAATTTGACCTTAAACAATAATACCTTTCAAAAGGATTTTATTCTAAGTAAAGAAGCAATGGAGTCTTTCTAAAAGTCAGAATAATCCATGGATTCTTTCAACTAATAGATATGGTTATTTAGTCATTAGATGAAATAGATTTGGGGTAAAAGCAATAATATACTACTCGGAAATCTCGCAACTTTCAAAGGGTTAACCTTCCAAGTGGTTTCGACGAGATTTCTCTTCCATCAAGATCTGACCAATTTTGCTTATGACGAGATATCTCGTCATCAAGATAGTGCCGTTTTTGATGACGATGACATCAAGAACTGGTCAGTTTCTTCTTAAGACGAAATATCTCGTCATCTTATTGACAAGATATCTCGTCAATACAACTACAAAGAGGGTTAGGTGTCTTACACTGGATCAGGACTTCCATAGAGATCTCCCTTTCCAGACATGAATATATTTCGAATATATTCTTAAATATATTTCGAATACATTCTTGAATATATTTCGAATACATTTTTGAATTTATTTCGAAACATAGTTTTTAGTTCCATATACAGGCGTATACTAATTCTCAATACTTCTTTTCTCGTATATATTAGACGTTAACAACATTTTTTAACTGAAAGAATGCAACATGAAACCTTCAAATACCAAATCTACAGCAAGACAGACTGCAAAGAATTCCCAACCATAACTCAACATTATCTCTTCTACAGCATTCTGGTTTCCGCCCTTTCTCTTAATATTCCATCCCCTTGCGTCTTCGCTACGATCAACAGCAATCATTTACCAGCGCTATCCAACCGAAAACGTGGCTGCAGAGATTATGACTCAATAAAAACGACCCCAGCTATATATACGTCCCCGCACAAAGACCCCGTTCCCCATCCAAGGCCCAAATCCACCCTCCAAGACATTCTTTCTCCGTTGAGTTTTTCCCGCTTCGAATCTGACTTTTAATTAAGATTTAATTTGGCACCTTAAACCTCCCTTACATGTCCCGAGTCCTGTTTTATGTTTTAATTAATGTGGGTGAGAGTCCTTTTATATTTACGAGTCAGAGCAGCATCAAACGGATGCCTCGGGTCCTTCTTCAAAAGCTGGGATCTGTTCAACAACACTCGTTAAAGCAATTTAATCTGTCCTGATTGATTAAGAGCTTAGCGAGGGAAGGAAACAGTATGTCAGATAATTTTAATGTGTTAAGGAGGGTTTTGCTTGAAGCAATCATTGTGGCTTTTTTCCTTGGTATTGGTTACTTTAAAATGAAAGTTTGGGTTTAATTGTCGCTTAGGAAATCTCGTCTTCAGTAGTTTGTGTTACGCAAACAATGGATGGAGAAGTAACCATTAAGTCCAGGTTTATTAAATTCTCTGTTTTGGGCCATGAGACAAAGTCCTTTAAGTCACCAACGGTGGTATCGTTCAAATTGCGGCGTCTGTTCTTGAATGGGGGTTTGAGAGTCTTCAGAGATTATACTTTAACTGGACCATTAATCCAAGAGCTAACAGATTTTTCTCCGCTTTCTAAACTGGTTGGTTCTTTATAAGTGTTATGGCGCAAGGACTGTTTTTGGTCTGAACACAAGACAACGTCAAGTAAAAAATGTCCCGATTGGTTTTGGGTTTTACGGCACAAGGACCCTATTTGAGTAACACAAGACATACAATGTCAAGTATTTGTGAAAAGAAAGGATGTAGAGAAGAAAGCAGAGAAAGATTGCTTGGGTATCTGGGGTCGGGATCTCCCTGTTTACCAGAGGCATAAGCCCCATGGGGAAAATAGATTACTAGGGTACATCAAGTTTGCTTCTTAAACTGATATACGAAATAAATTCAGCGTTTGCATAAAGCGTTGGAAATAGGATAAATTTTCCCAGCCAGTGTCACGTATGGGACGATCACGCAACGATTTTAGTCATGAAAATCTATTTCTTTATTAATACAAAATTTTGAATTTAAACTATCTGCTCTTTAAGAAAGTTTAGCCTGAAGTTTTGGATAGATTGGTAGTTGAATTTACGTCGCAATGGAACAACACAACGGGCGATCGCCTATCCTTCAATTCAGAAGTGAGACATCCGAGGACAACACCTCCTAATTTTCGACTTCGATCAGATGAAGTCAAAATTTTGGGTGGGTAGCCCCAAATTGTAGATAGCCCAGATTGCAGATAGCCCAGATTGTAGAGTCGCGGATTAGCAATGGGAGGGGGATCGAAACTCGATGCAACCAAAGACCGTCATGTACATGGGAGATGGTGTATTTTAAACCTGTTGTGGCATCAAATGTCCTCTCGTTGGCGTGGTGTAGAAGTTTGGAGAGTGGGGTGCCAGCTGAGGTGTTACCCTCATCTGGCCGTGGTTCGAAATTATGAGATGTCGTCCTCGGATCTTTCCCTTCGTGGTTGATCCCTGGCCGTCGTCAACAGCCCGTTAAGTTGCTCTAGTGCGAAGTGCTCTCAATCTGACCAGAGATGGCCCATACTTGATTTTTTAGCCCTTTTTGCATAGAAAAGAATGACAGATTCTCCCAATAATTTGGGATAAGTCTTCTTGAGAGGACAATGGTTTAAGTTCGCAGACTTTTTGATCGATAAAGAATAATTAAAGATACAGCCATTTTCATGACTGAATTCTGAGTGATTTTCCCATAATTCATTGTGGAATGCTCTTCAGATGGATAAAACATCAATAAGTACGTCTGATTTCAGACACAATACAATCCGAATATTATATTTTAGGATAAAAAATAAACAAGAAGCATTATTTCATTATTATTTACTATTCCAAAAACGCTTTTTGAACATAAACTATATTCTCTTTAAGCAAACTCCCAAATTTTTCGGAGCATCAGTCATTGTTTTTCTGTACACACAAAGAGCTAAAAATCAAGCGATCACGTATGGGACGTCTGCGATCACATTGAAATGTGCCATACGTGACAACTTGATATTGGATCTTTTTAGTACAGAAAAAAAGGATATGCCCGAATATTTGAGATAAGCTAGCTTGAAGGGAAGACAGTCTAAGTTCAAAAGGTTTTTGATTTATAAAGAATAATAAAAGATAAAGCTCTTTTCATAAATAAAATCTGTGTGGGATTGGTTTCAGGGCTCAAAAAGGTAAGTCACAACGAATAAAGATGCTTTTCAATAATGAAAGCTACATACCAAAGCACGTGACAAGTAGTCAGTAAGTAGTACGTGACAGTAGAATGCCCCACCAGAGCATTTGTGTCGTATTTTAGGTATGGTTTGGTTTGTCTCTCTAGTGCCTCAGTTTTCTAAATTTTAATACTCTTTTTAAAATTTTTTGCATATTTTTTATTTTTTACTAGACGTTAGCAGCACAAAAATCAAAAAATTTTAATACACTTTTTAAAATTTTTTGCATATTTTTTATTTTTTACCAGACGTTAGCAGCACAAAAATCAAAAAATTTTAATACTTTTTAAAAATTTGTTTGCATATTTTTTATTTTATACCAGACGTTAGCAGCACAAAAATCAAAAAATTTTAATACTCTTTTTAAAATATTTTGCAAATTTTTTATTTTTGTGCCAGACGTTAGCACAAAAATCAACGAACAGTAAAATGCTAATTTTTAACGCTATTTAAGCAATAATTTCTATTTCTAGTTTTTTCGTGACACTCTTATCTTTGAATCTAGTTTTATCTAAATGCAATTGAAAAGCGGTGAGCAATCAGCTCCGAGTTTGAATCCCAAACCTAGCAATGATCTATCCGTCATATTAGTGGGCCGTGATAGCCCTGTTGGTTTTATGGAGTTTTATGACGCAGGGGCCATATTTGGCCCTTGGGTCATAAAACCCCATATAGAGCCATATTTGGCCATGCTGCGCCAGACACAGCATACAATATCAAGTAATAGACACACACAATGAAAGTTTTACTGACACAGAAGAAATACACCCAGACAGGAATGCACCTGATAGAAATCGAACCTGCGCCGTCTACAACTCGAAGGTAGCCCTGTTGGAAGAGTAACGGATTAGCAACAGGATGGTTGCGGATTCGAATCCAACCAAAGATCTTCGTGTACAAGGCGGGCTGGTGCACGTTAAATCTGTCGTGACCTCAAATATCCTCACTTTGGCGTGGTGTGGAAGTTTGGAGAGTGGGGTGCCAGCTCAGGTGTGACCTCGTCATCTGACCATAGTTCAAAATTACTTGGTGTGTTCCTCGGATCTTTCCCTTCTGGTTTGATCTCGGACCGTCGTCAATAGCCCGTTGTGTTTCACCAGTGCGACGTTAGTTTAATACCAGCCTACTGACATATTAGTGCGGTATTTATTAATTTGTATTTTTGAAAAATTAAGGTTTAATTTTTGAGGGGAATCTTTAAGGACGATATCAGAACTCTCGGTAATTATCCCAAAGGTGTTGCAAATTGTAAATAAATTGTTTCTGTAGAAAATAAATAGCAGATTTGGGATGAAGCTTTTGTTATTGAAAAGCATCTTTATTCATCATGAGTGTGTGACTTACCTTTTCAGCCTTGGAACCAATCGCTTCAAAATTTAACTTAAACTTATTTGAAGTGAAGGTTAATAAGTTCGTCACATTGTGGATGCCCGAGCAGGTGGTTGTCTTCATGACAACTCTCCTGTCACGTTTTGATGCACGCGGCTTAATTAAATAATTTAAGTGAGTTTACTGAATAGATTTTATAGGCCAGATCTGTCCTAGTTGAGTCACGCAATGTGTTTTTCCATCAAGTAAATGAACATACAGAGACAAGCAAAGTTTTACTATGACGTTCACGCCATGAAAGTTTGACTGAGACACATATACACAATGAAAGTTGTACCAGGATACACACAAGTTAAGTTTTATTAAGACGTACTAATCAATGAAAGCTTTATTAAGACACACACAGGAAGTTTTACTGAGACACATACACGGAAAGGAAAGTTTTACTGATATGTACACACAAAGCAAGTTTTATTGAAACCCATACACACAAGGCAAGTTTTACCAAGACACATATACGGAAAGATTTACCGAGACCCACACACAAGGAAAGTTTTACTGAAAAAATACACAAAAAGTTTTACTGAGACACATACACTCCAGGCAAATTTTACTGAGACAACACACATGGAAAGTTTTACTGAGATATATACACAAGAAACGTTTTACTAAGACATGCACTCCAGGAAAGTTTTACTTAGACACAAGGAAATATACACAAGGAAAATTTTACAGTGATATGCAGAATGAAAGGTTTACTGACACTCACTCACAAGGAAAGTATTGCTGAGAGATATATAGAAAGGTTTACTGAGATATACACACAAAGAGAGTTTTACTTAGACATGCACACATGTAAAGTTTTACTGAAACATACACGAAAGAAAAGTTTTAGGTTTTTAAGTAGTTTTTTAGACATACACACACACACACACAAGTAACGTTTTACTGAGAAAAGAGAGAAATACACCCAGGATAGTGATACGTGATAGCCATTTTTATTGTTATTTATACTGATTCTTTTAAGCGTCAAGAGAAAATTTGTTTTTTTTTGTCAGGTGTTCGTTTCAATGGTCATTTTTCCTACACAAGAGCTAATTAGGATGAGACCTACAGCTTAAATTTTTTGATGTTGCAACGACGGAACACAATCTTATCCGGCGATAGTGTTCACTCCAAATAGTTCGTCCTACTTGCGACTAAAAGTGACTCAGCATGTTACCAGAACTAGCTGTGAAACAACCGAGATGTTTTCGTCGCTGAATTTCTTTTGCTCTACATTCGTTGCATGATCCGTAATGATCAATTTACTTTCTTGCTCGCCTTTTCTCGGAAAAGCGAGCTTATTGTTCTTTTCGTACAGCCTAATAAGTTCCAAGTTTCAAAATCACGTTGTTTCCCATCTTTGTTCCCCACGTTCCAGTACTATGAGGCCACGGTAGCCCGGTTGGAAGAGTATCGGATTAGCAACTGGAGGGTTGCGAATTCGAATGCAACCAAAGACTGTCGTGTACACGGGAGCTGGTGCACGTTAAATCTGTCTTGGCCTCAAATGTCCTCACGTTGGCGTGGTGTGGAAGTTTGGAGAGTGGGGTACCATCTCAGATGTTGCCTTGTCATCTGACCGTGGTTCAAAATTACGAGGCATTGTTCTTGGATCTTTGCATTTGGGATTTATCCCGGACCATCGCCAATAGCCCGTTGTGTTGCTCCAGTGTGAAGTTAATTAACTACCTAAGTAACTTGGTTAAGCAAATCATCAACTGGCTGTTTCGTTCAATTTTGGGGTTAAAATATTTAAAAATAGTGGAGCTTCTTAAGTTCTACACGCCACTGTATTTATTTACATGATACAAACTCATGAATTACAATTTATTGAAAAGTTTTGGTCTTGAGAAATAAACTACTTTTCCTGAGACCAAAACTTTTCGATAAGTTGTAATTCATGAGTTTGTATCATAAACCCTAAGATTCGGTACAGTTTAAATTCGAAATGTAATTTAGTGTAAAACGAAAACCCTCAAATTAAAGTCATTCGTCGTAAAGGTGTTAATGTTGTATCATATTCCCTATGCTGAAAAAGTTGTATGGAGAATAAGAGGAAATGTAGAGAACTCGGACGAGTGCCAGTATTGCGGAGACTGAGAAGAATAATAAAATCCATTCATCTGTCTGGAAAACACGACTATTCCTTACATTTATTAGCAGTTCCGATCGTGCGTGTATAAATGTACATAATGCATCTACATAAGAAAAATTGTCCTCTACAGAATTACAAGCTGGATGTTTGAACATCAATATCAATCTTACTAAAACACATACACACAAGGAAATTTTTACTGTCCAGTAACTGAAAGTTTTACTGTCTCAGTAACTGAAAGTTTTACTGAGACAGTAAAGACCTTTCAGTGCATGTGTCACAGTAAAACTTTCCATGTGTGTGTCTCAGTAAAACTTACCTTATGTGTGTATAGCTCAGTAAACCTTTCAGTTCGTGTGTCTCAGTAACTGAAAATTTTACTGAGACACACGAACTGAAAGGTTTACTGAGCTATACACACATAAGGTAAGTTTTACTGAGACACACACACATGGAAAGTTTTACTGAGGCACACACGTAAAGTTTTACTGAGATTTACAAACAATGAAAGTTTTACTGAGACGTACCCACAAGGAAAGTTTTACTGACACAGAAGAGAGAGAAATAAATCCAGGGTAGTTACAGGATTCGAATCTGTGCCTCTACAACTAGCAGGCTGCTATATCAGTAAACTAACCCAATCATTAATGAGTAAATCATAAAGTAGGTAGGTAGTTAATTAACGTTACACTGGAGCAATACAACGGACCATTGGCGACGGTCCGGGATCAATCCCGAAGCGAACGAAGCCCGAGAACTCCTCGCCATTTCGAACGACGGTCTTTATTTGGGCTATCGCGGCCCAAAATATATTAAGGTGTTAATACATTATATTCCCTCTTTGAAAGAGTGTCCATATGGAGAATAAAAGGGAGAAATTTAGAGAATTCGGACAAGTGCCAGTATTGCAGACTGTGGCAAAAATAATAAAACCTGTTCATATGTCTGTAAAAAAGGACTTCGTACTTTTATCAGCCGTTCTAGTCGTACACGTACGTAATGCATCAACATAAAGAAAAGTGGTCCTACAGAAGTGCCAATTGGAGGTTTAAACATCAATATAAATTGATAACAAATCAAAAAATAATTCAAAGCTTCACAACTTAATGCAAGCTTGGTATTCAAATGATTAGCTCTCTATTCTCGATTCAAAAGGCTCTTGGTAAATATGAATGTTCGTAATGGTTTAAGTCATAGGTCCCGGTCTCATTGGCCTTAGTACACTGATCGTATGGTGAAAAATAGAACCGATTTAATGTGCGGGATGCTAAATGTATTGCCTTCAGACCATTCTCATCTACTTTAAAAACAAATTCTTATGGTGCTTTTCTAAAAGTATTACAAATCGCACAATTGAAGGGATTCGGCAACATAGTGTGGAGTCACTTTTCAATATTTTCAAGCTAGCAATTTTTGAGTATTAAAAATTCCGAAAATTATAATGGTTTACCCCCTATTCAAGGGGGTCATGCGATCTTAAACTTTCACGTTTTACGCACTCATTCAAGCACTCAGAAGTTATTTTAATCTGATATTTGATATATATGTCTGAGTAAAACTTTCTACGTGTGTATATGTGTCTCAGCAAAACTTTTCATGTGCATGTGTCTCAATAAAACTTTAATCGTGTGTATGTGTCTCAGTAAAACATTCCTTGTGCGTTTGTCCAAAGTAAAACTCCTTATTCATACGTCTCATTAATACTTTAATGAGACGTATAAACGAGGTGTGTATGTGTCTGAGTAAAACTTTATTTGTATGCATACATCAGTAAAGTTTTCCTTGTATGTATATATATATATATAACGCACAAGGAATGTCTTACCTGGAACATTACACACAAGGAAAACATTCCTTGTGCGTTTGGCCAAGGTTAAAACTTTCCTTGTTCGTTTGACCAAAGTAAAACTTTCCTTGTGAGTATGTCCTAAGCCAAACTTTCCTTATGAGTATGTCTCAGCAAAACGTTCCCAGTATATGTATTTCAGTAGAACTATTTCCTTGATTGTAAATCTCAGTAAAAGTTTCCGTGTGTTTACCTATCGTTAATACTTTCCTTGTGTGTGTCTCAGTAGAGCTTTCCCAAATGGGTAAAGCTCCACTCGTGTTTACTTGAACTTGTCTGACCAATACTGACGCCCATTACTTGACGTTGTCTGTCCGTTGTTTGGCGCAACTTGGCCAAATATGGCCCTTGTGCCATCAAACCCAACCAACCGTTGTCACCACAACAACAAACGCCAAGCCATCTAAGCTCAAGTACCACAGGAGCTCTGTTTTAACCGAAACTGAAAAACCACACATTCCCAAACACCACAATCAAGTCAATCCCCCATCTCAACAGGTGTCAGAACATTATCTCCAGTTTTCGAGAACACTTCGTTCTGAAACTAGCCCATTACTTCCCTTCCACTCGATATACTCCCGAACAAATTTTCCACTTGTTTGCTCCTAAAAAAGGAATAATGGAAACAGACGATACAGAAGGACCATGAGAGAGGGGTCGCCTAACCAAAGAGCATTACCCTTCGGACAGCAGAACATCCCCTCTCGACGTGCAACCGGACCGGCCCAACTGTCCTGGCCGACTGCCAACGACTGGGGGGAGGATCTGGAGCAGAGGTCATCAGCCAAGCAGTCCCTCTGGCGACTTTTATAAGCGATTATGTGCATTTTGCGAGCGTACATTTCCGGGAGGATAATGCGGAGGTCATTTTTAAGGAGAACGATCCCTCTCATTGTTTGGGTTGCAGCGTAAGGAATGTAATTAGGAATGGCTTCTTGGACACGTTTTCTTGGCGAGGGGAAAGGAAAACAAGGAATCGCCAAAGTGGAGGGCATTATAACTGTCAGTAGCACACGGATGAATAAATTTGTTTTACAGTAGGAGAATTTATATTTCCTAGCTGGGGATTACTTTAATGATTTCAGAATCGAAGGAGCAAAAGTGATTCTCTATTGTCGAATCGAGATCCGCGGTTGGAAGAGTAACGGATTAGCAATTGGAGGGTTGCGAGTTCGAAGACCGTCGTGTACAAAGAGAGCTGGTGCGTGTTAAATCTGTCGTGGCGTCCAATGTCCTCACTTTGGCGGGGTGTGGACGTTTGGAGGGAGGTGCCAGCTCAGGTTTGACCTCGTCATCTGACGTTGTTGAAAACTACGTGGTGTCGTCCATCGTGTTTGATCCCGGACCGACGGCAATAGCCCGTTGTGTTGCTCCAGTGCGACGTTAATTAAAATACCTATTTAATTGCGTGTTTGAGAATATCTAAAACGACCTTCAATGCGAGTGTTCAGGTTGTACCAAATATACATGCATGTCTTATTGACCCTCCTGGCTGCTGTCTCGACGAGTTATCGTCTCATTAGCAAAATTGGTCAGATCGTCATTGGCGATATGTCGAAACCATTTGGAGGGTTAAAACGGAGCAGTCTTGGACGTTGTGGTTTGGGACTTAACCCTCTTGGTGGTTGTCTGGACTAGGTACATCATCGTTAGAAAAACTGACCAGATCTTGATGGACGAGATACTTCGTCCATTGTGACAAACTGACCAGATCTTGATGGACGAGATACTTCATCCATTGAGACAAACTGACCAGATCTTGATGGACGAGATACTTCGTCCATTGAGACAAACTGACCAGATCTTGATGGACGAGATGCTTCGTCCATTGAGACAAACTGACCAGATCTTGATCTCGTCATCATCAAAACATCGGCAATGTCCACATGACGATTATCTCATCATTAGCAAGGGCAGCGGTAGCCCGGTTGGAAGAGTAACAGACTAGCAACCAGATGGGTTGCGAGTTCGAATCCAACCAAAGACCGTAGTGTACAAAGGGGACTGGTGCACCGTTAAATCTGACGTTGCGTGGTGCGGAAGTTTGGAGGGTGGGGTGCCGGCTCAGTTGTTGCCTCGTCCTCTGACCGTGGTTCAAAATTGCATGATTTTGTCCTCGGATCCTTTTTCCCTTCATCGGATTTTGTCCCTTCAGGATTGATCCAGGACCGTCGCCACTAGCCCGTTGTGTTGTTCCAGTGTGGCGTTAAGTCAACTACTTAACTACCATCATTACCAAAATTGGTCAGATCTCGACGGATAAGACATCAGTTCGAAACCACTTGGACGATTAAAAAAGTCTAGAATCGAGTTCAGAGTTTGAGAATAAGAAAAATCCGTGAATACAAGTATACGTTCTGCAACCTACAATCTCCCCTGCTTGTAGTCTAACCAGTTTTGACCTTCTCGACCAATAGAATCCATCTTAAGAATCTCTTTTCAACCATTCGATGTGGTTCTTTGGGCATTATGTATGTTGTGGGGAAAAGACGATTCTACGCCACTAGGAAATCGTGTGACACTCGAATGCCTAATCCTCCAAGTGGTTTCGACGAGATATCTTGTCCATCAAGATCTGATCACTTCTGCACATTCAACTCCAAAATAACCTACACAATTACCATTGTGACATAAACCCCAACCATCCTTAACATACATATAAACCCAAACTATCACACCTTTAGCTCCAAAAACACCATTACCGTTGTGCCATAAAATCCAACCAACCCTTAAACTCAAACTTCTACACATCCAACTCTAAAATAACCTACACAATTACCATTGTGCCATAAAACCCAACCAACCCTTAAACTCAAACTTCTACACATCCAACTCTAAAATAACCTACACAATTACCATTGTGCCATAAAACCCAGCCAACCCTTAAACTCAAACTTCTACACATCCAACTCTAAAATAATCTACACAATTACCATTGTTCCATAAAACCCAATCAACCCTTAAACTCAAACTTCTACACATCCAACTCTAAAATAACCTACACAATTACCATTGTGCTATGAAACCCAGCCAACCCTTAAAACTTAAACTTCTACACATCCAACTCTAAAATAACCTACACAATACCACTGTGACATAAACCCCAACCATCCTTAACATACATATAAACTCAAACTATCACACCTTTACCTCCAAAAACACTATTACCGTTGTGCCATAAAATCCAACCAACCCTTAAACTCAAACTTCTACACATCCAACTCTAAAATAATCTACACAATTACCATTGTTCCATAAAACCCAATCAACCCTTAAACTCAAACTTCTACACATCCAACTCTAAAATAACCTACACAATTACCATTGTGCCATAAAACCCAGCCAACCCTTAAAACTTAAACTTCTACACATCCAACTCTAAAATAACCTACACAATACCACTGTGACATAAACCCCAACCATCCTTAACATACATATAAACTCAAACTATCACACCTTTACCTCCAAAAACACTATTACCGTTGTGCCATAAAACCGAACCAACCCTTAAACTCAAACTTCTACACATCCAACTCTAAAATAACCTACACAATTACCATTGTTCCATAAGACCCAATCAACTCTTAAACTGAAACTTCTACACATCCAACTCTAAAATAACGTACACAGTTACCATTGTGCCATAAAATTCAACCAACCCTTAAACTCAAACTTCTACACATCCAACTCTAAAATAACTTACACAATACCACTGTGACATAAACCCCAACCATTCTTAACATACATATAAACTCAAACTATCACACCTTTACCTCCAAAAACACTATTACCGTTGTGCCATAAAATCCAACCAACCCTTAATATAAACTCCAAACTTCCACACCTTCACCTCTAAAAAAACCTACACAATTACCATTGTGCCACAAAACCCTTAATATAAACTCAAAATTCCACATCTTCACCTCTAAAAAGACGTACACAAATACCTTTCTCTGAACAATACACCCATTTATCAAAAGTTTTTTCGAATTTGACGTGGATTTAAGAAAAGAGCACTGAAAAAAAATCCATTTTTCCCCTCAAAGACATGCGACAACAACATTATACGGATGATCATCGATTTCCTACAAAAACGCTGCTGTGAAATACGATTTGTTTTTTGAGGATTTCGCTGAGCCGGGAAATTTTAGATGAAATCCCTGCTTTCCATCATGCTGCGAAAAAGCTTTGATGTATTTTCGCGAAATATGCTTGTCTCTGTAATCTGATTAAAGGCCTCATTTCGAGCCAGAGGCGTGCTTGCAGCGTATCTAATATTAGATATCTAATTCACGGGATGAGGCTCTAGAAAATACAGTTGGATTATGAAGCATCGGAGGATAGGTAATTCGGTATTAAAACTGAAATTTGGTACTGTTGCACGTATGAAATAAATAACTTTGAGCGCGGGTTCTAAAAGAAGCGTATTAAATTCCCAGTTGAGAAAGAAAGCATACTGAAAAGGGGTTCTTGATTTTCGGAGAATGATTATAATTTAAACTCTTGTACTGGGTAAGTTTCTTTCAAACTCAATTGTTGCAATTTCTAAACGAGAAAGACGAAATTTAGTATTTTATGAAAGAATAATTGCAATTACGGATTGCAATAAATCGTCAACCGGAACATTTTGTATTTTTTGAAAGAAAGCTATATTGAAATTGTTCTTGATTTTGGGAGAATGATTATATATAATTTAAATTCTTGTACTGGGTAAGTTTCTTTCAAACTCAATTGTTGCAATTTCTAAACGAGAAAGACGAAATTTGGTATTTTATGAAAGAATAATTGCAATTACGGATTGCAATAAATCGTCAACCGGAACATTTTGTATTTTTTGAAAGAAAGCTATATTGAAATTGTTCTTGATTTTGGGAGAATGATTATATATATAATTTAAATTCTTGTACTGGGTAAGTTTCTTTCAAACTCAATTGTTGCAATTTCTAAACGAGAAAGACGAAATTTAGTATTTTATGAAAGAATAATTGCAATTACGGATTGCAATAAATCGTCAACCGGAACATTTTGTATTTTTTGAAAGAAAGCTATATTGAAATTGTTCTTGATTTTGGGAGAATGATTATAATTTAAATTCTTGTACTGGGTAAGTTTCTTTCAAACTCAATTGTTGCAATTTCTAAACGAGAAAGACGAAATTTAGTATTTTATGAAAGAATAATTGCAATTACGGATTGCAATAAATCGTCAACCGGAACATTTTGTATTTTTTGAAAGAAAGCTATATTGAAATTGTTCTTGATTTTGGGAGAATGATTATATATAATTTAAATTCTTGTACTGGGTAAGTTTCTTTCAAACTCAATTGTTGCAATTTCTAAACGAGAAAGACGAAATTTAGTATTTTATGAAAGAATAATTGCAATTACGGATTGCAATAGATCGTCAGCCGGAACATTTTGTATGTTTTAGGAATGGGATGGACAGATGAAATTTCAAAGGGTTATTCGAGCATATTAATTTTTCGTCGTACAAAAATAACGTTTTGGAGGTTGATTGGTTCGGATTTAATGGCGCAACGACCCCATTTGGCCAAGCTGAGTCAGACACAAAACAGACAGCATCAAGTAAATGGATATAGTGGATGGAATAAATGGAATGGAAAGTCTTTTACGGACACAGAAGAGAAAAGTACACTTAGAGTGGTGATTTTCTGCCTGTTTTATCTCATGGCACACATAAACTAATTACTAAAATTCTGCGACTGAAT
This sequence comes from Meta bourneti, assembly GCA_933210815.1. Lineage (NCBI taxonomy): Eukaryota > Metazoa > Arthropoda > Arachnida > Araneae > Tetragnathidae > Meta > Meta bourneti. Next base: position 91,066,434 of record OW119929.1, read on the forward strand.
AAAAAAAATTTTGTATTTATTGCCGATCAGAATAAAATTATATAATTTCAATTGATTTACAAAAAAATAGTAATAGTAATTACCTACCCATTTTGATCCGAACTGGGTTTTTGGAAACATGTTTGATACAATTTATATATACTTTGTAATAAAACAATACTTCTACTATTATTTGTGAACTACCTGCCAACAGTTTAAAACTAAATCTTTGAAATGAGATAAATCTTATACAATTTCAGACACACCTGTTGTGGAAATCACTGCTCTAGATTAGGTTGCGGGAATGGGCTCCACCTACAACTGACAGGTTGCTAGTGCAGTGGGCAAACTCATTAAGCCACGGCGGCATTTAAGTGACTTATGAAACAACTATTTGCATGTAAATCAATGTCACTCGAAACTTTACGTGTTTTATATAAAATTTAATGACGCTAATTAGATATATACATTTTAATCAACGTCACACTGGAGCAACACAACGGCCAATTGGTGACGGTCTGAAATCAATCCCCAACTCCACGTAAATTTGAACCACGGTCAGATGACGAGGTCACACCTGAGCTGGCACCCCGCTCTCCAAACTTCCACACTACGCCAACGTGAGGACGTTTGAGGACACGACGGATTTACCAACGGATTTTACGACGGATTACCGGATTTACCGGACTCGCAACCCTCCGGTTTCTAGTCCGGTACTCTTCCAACCGGGCTACCGTGACCCGAGCTAATTAGATGCATGATATAAAAAACGATCCAAACGTATACTGGATTAAATATTTCTTACCGCCTGATATTTTTGGAAAGGTTCAGTAAATCAAGCTCGAGTTTTCATGCATTTCAATCGTTTATAAGGAAAAATGTATCATTAAACTAAAAGCCTTAGTACAAGGGAAGTGTGAGCATTTTCACATTTTACTGCCTTTTTTCTTTTAACATTGGTATGGCCTTTTAACTTTGGCGTGGTCTTTTAACATTGATATGGTACATTAATTTTAATTTTGTTAAATTTCTTTTCAACTTATCGTTTGGAGGTATAGAAAGCAATGTTTCACTATTCAATTGAATATTCCCCTTATAAAATTAGATATGTTCCATTTTTTGAGAATACACTTATAATTAACTGCCTTGCACACACACACACAAATGAACCATAATAATTCTAATACGTAAAACTGGTTAATACATCAATGGCTTAATCAAGACACAAAATCGGTGGTCTTTCCATGCGCTCAAAATCAATGTTGATTGAACTTTAAAAATCAAACAAAATTGAGATATTCATGGCGTTTTAACTGTCATAATTCATTTCATTATGATTGGTTAAAGAGTCTGTCTGCCTTACATAGTTTGATAATGGTAGATTTTACTTGTTATTTGAATCACTAATTAACTTGTTATTTACACGGAAGCGACAGGCAAGCCTTTTCTAATTTGTGTCATATACCTAACGGGGTTACAAAATATTGACAGCAATGAAATTACGGGATTTTTGACTCTGAAATTAGGTTGGTAGGTATTTGAATTAACGGCGCATTGGAGCAACACAACGGGATACTGGCGTAGGTCCGGGATCAATCGCAAAGGGAAGGATTCGAGGACAACGTAATTTTGAACCACTGTCACGAGGTCACACCTGAACTGGTACCCAACTCCACGCCACTCCAGCGTGAGGACTATTGAGGCCACTACAGATTTGAAGTGCACCAGACCCCATACACACGACGGTCTTTGGTTAGGTCGAGTTTCGAACTCGCAACTCTCCGGTTGCTAATCCGCTATTCTTCCAACCGAGTTGCTGCGGATCCCCTGTTTTGAAGCTAATTATGTATTCTTCCAGATTAAATAACTATTATTTACCTAGCCTTATAGAAACTTAAATATTTCAGTTAACACTTAAGAAACTAATAGCTATTAAGTATTTGATTAACTAATCAACAATAAGGGCGTTTTCCATTACGTGAAATCAGGGTTTCATCATAAATATTCCCCACCCAAAACTGTTCTGACCGCAATTCCTGCATTGGTGTCAGAATTATCTCATGCTTTAACCTTCTGAGGAGTGCACACGTATACAGGGTTAGTCTAAACTAATACAACAAACTTCAGGGGGTGATAGAACACAACGAAACAAACACTTTTCACCATAGAATGTATGGTCGCTTTCCATTTCGGCACAAACACACGGTCCGACGCAAGTTGTAAAGAAGAGGCATGAAATATGGAAACAACGCTTTAATGTCAAATAAACATCAATAACTGCTTGACAAAACGAAATAATACAATTAGATTTGCATAAATTAAAGATAAGTACAAGGAACAACGGGTAAGAAAGAAATGACATGTACAGAACAAGAGAAATTTTTCACATGGAAATGAAACGATATGTACAAACATCAGTCGGTAAGTGCAACGCAAATGCACAATTACAGAAGCTGTTCAAAATGTCGACCACCACACCTGATGCAGGCCTCGCATCGCCGACGTAACGCTTTTATACAAGCGTTTGACTCTAGCGGCCAAACGCTGCACTTGCGACCATACATTCTATGGGGAAAAGTGTTTGTTTCGTTGTGTTCTATCACCCCCTGAAGTTTGTAGTATTAGTTTAGACTCGCCCTGTATATCCGTTCAGTAAACTGCATGACTTCCTAAGATTTTGACATTCTTGACCAATAGAATGTTTCTTAGGATTCTTCCAGCTAATAGATGTCGTCATTACGTATGTTGTGGACAAAAAGTAATACTACACTACTCAGACATTCAGATGATTAATACAATAAAGACATAAAACAATGCTCAATTACATAAATAAAATAAACAATATGAGTGATTATCATATGCTTTATACTATTTGTGAGTTTATTTTATTATGGTGTTTGAAATCAATTGTTTGGCACTGTCTCTGAAGGTAATTTAGTTTAATATGGAAAAAAAGAATCAATTCCAGAACATCCTGTGACATTTGCCTTACAATAAAGCTGAACAACATTAAATTGGGTAGTACCCCATGAACTCACAGAAAAGAAAGTGAGTTTATGTTACTAATGGTGAACATAGTCATAGGAAGATCATTTATACAATAGAGGAATGCTTACATAAAACAGTACAGCAAAGAATTTTAGGAAGCAAAATAAAAGTATTTTATTTTACTAATTGTGAATACAGTCATAGTAAGATCACTTATACAGCAGAGGAGGGCTTACATAAAACAATAGAGCAAAAAATTTTAGACAAGAAATTAATTGATATCGCTAATAGTGAATAAAGTCATTGTAAAAGAATTTATACTGCAGGAATGGAATGGCCTCATACCGGACCACTCCGAGCTAAGTTGTCCTATATGAAGCCAATCTTCAGCCTCTGAATCTTAGAAGGAACTCTGGCCTAGTCAAGTATTATAATAAACTATTCAGCTATCTTGCTGCCACCATACCTCTTGTGCCATCCTAGTGGCCTAGTGGTCCTCACAATGAACCTCTAATTTCTTGCAGCACTGGTGTAATAACCAGACTCAAGAAAAATATTCCATTCAGTTTGGTAGAGAACATCAATTTGATTTCCCATACTGTAGAATTCCTTGAAACAAAGCATTAACCCCTCTGAGGGCCTTCCATGGTTGTTTTTTTCATACTGAGCTTCGGGATCTGATAGTCTGTCTCCAAGAGATCTGATATTCCTGTTTGTCTCCGGCAGTTCGCCTTGGAAATTATTAATAGTATTCCCGGTGAGGCTATCCTTATTTATGCAGATGGTAGTAAAGACGAACAGTCTCGATCCGGCAGCGGAATTTTTATTAAAGCACCAAACAGGGGTACTGCAAAAATCAAGAAAAGAAATCCAGACTTCTGTTCAGTTTCCAGAAGTGAGCTAATTGTCATTGATGAAGGGCTTAACTACACGATGTCTGTTCCGAACTCAAAGGTCGTTTGGATTTTGTCCGACATCCATCCATCCAACATCTATCTAATTGGCGCATTGAGGGAGATAGTACCGGCATAGCGATCCTTAACAATTTCCTCTCAATTTTTTACAGTCATATTCAGACAGCGCTCTCAGAAGCCATCTGAGGTGTCTCACATATTGCTGTGGTCGCAAGATTCGTCCTGTTTGCCTTAAATGCCAATCTGACCGGGCTCCCAGCACACATTCATTCAGTGCCTGGAGTTGTCCCGAGACGACCTGTTTTCTCAACCTCTTTTGGTGTATGACTTTCTGAGGGTGAATGGACTTTTGGTCTAGCTGGAGCTAGATGGTAGATTTGGTCTAGCTGGAGCTAAACGTGAAGATTAGCAACGAACTAAAGTATATTTGTTGTGTGGTTCTTTTCTTCATCACGTTACCAGAGAGAGTAACGCTTCTCCAGGGGTAAATTTACAATACATTTATTGCTATTTACATACGATATATAGAATTACAAATCTTGGACTATACCCCTGCACCTCTCTTGGTATCGTGGGGATGTCCCCGGAAGATCTCTTGCTCTCAATTTTTTACAGACATATTCAGACAGCGCTCTTTTTCAGTGGCCGTCTGAGGAGTCTAGCATTTTGCTGTGGTCGCAAGATTCATCCAGTTGGCCTTAAATGTCAATCTGACCACAGGCTCCCAGCATACATTCTAGAGTGCATGGAGTTGTCCCGAGACGACCTGTTTTCTCAACCTCTTTTGGTGTATGACTTTCTGAGGGTGAATGGACTTTTGGTCTAGCTGGAGCTAGATGGTAGATTTGGTCTAGCTGGAGCTAAACGTGAAGATTAGCAACGAACTAAAGTATATTTGTTGTGTGGTTCTTTTCTTCATCACGTTACCAGAGAGAGTAACGCTTCTCCAGGGGTAAATTTACAATACATTTATTGCTATTTACATACGATATATACAATTCCAAATCTTGGACTATACCCCTGCACCTCTCTTGGTATCGTGGGGATGTCCCCGGAAGATCTCTTGCTCTCAATTTTTTACAGACATATTCAGACAGCGCTCTTTTTCAGTGGCCGTCTGAGGAGTCTAGCATTTTGCTGTGGTCGCAAGATTCATCCAGTTGGCCTTAAATGTCAATCTGACCACAGGCTCCCAGCATACATTCTAGAGTGCATGGAGTTGTCCCGAGACGACCTGTTTTCTCAACCTCTTTTGGTGTATGACTTTCTGAGGGTGAATGGACTTTTGGTCTAGCTGGAGCTAGATGGTAGATTTGGTCTAGCTGGAGCTAAACGTGAAGATTAGCAACGAACTAAAGTATATTTGTTGTGTGGTTCTTTTCTTCATCACGTTACCAGAGAGAGTAACGCTTCTCCAGGGGTAAATTTACAATACATTTATTGCTATTTACATACGATATATACAATTCCAAATCTTGGACTATACCCCTGCACCTCTCTTGGTATCGTGGGGATGTCCCCGGAAGATCTCTTGCTCTCAATTTTTTACAGACATATTCAGACAGCGCTCTTTTTCAGTGGCCGTCTGAGGAGTCTAGCATTTTGCTGTGGTCGCAAGATTCATCCAGTTGGCCTTAAATGTCAATCTGACCACAGGCTCCCAGCATACATTCTAGAGTGCATGGAGTTGTCCCGAGACGACCTGTTTTCTCAACCTCTTTTGGTGTATGACTTTCTGAGGGTGAATGGACTTTTGGTCTAGCTGGAGCTAGATGGTAGATTTGGTCTAGCTGGAGCTAAACGTGAAGATTAGCAACGAACTAAAGTATATTTGTTGTGTGGTTCTTTTCTTCATCACGTTACCAGAGAGAGTAACGCTTCTCCAGGGGTAAATTTACAATACATTTATTGCTATTTACATACGATATATACAATTCCAAATCTTGGACTATACCCCTGCACCTCTCTTGGTATCGTGGGGATGTCCCCGGAAGATCTCTTGCTCTCAATTTTTTACAGACATATTCAGACAGCGCTCTTTTTCAGTGGCCGTCTGAGGAGTCTAGCATTTTGCTGTGGTCGCAAGATTCATCCAGTTGGCCTTAAATGTCAATCTGACCACAGGCTCCCAGCATACATTCTAGAGTGCATGGAGTTGTCCCGAGACGACCTGTTTTCTCAACCTCTTTTGGTGTATGACTTTCTGAGGGTGAATGGACTTTTGGTCTAGCTGGAGCTAGATGGTAGATTTGGTCTAGCTGGAGCTAAACGTGAAGATTAGCAACGAACTAAAGTATATTTGTTGTGTGGTTCTTTTCTTCATCACGTTACCAGAGAGAGTAACGCTTCTCCAGGGGTAAATTTACAATACATTTATTGCTATTTACATACGATATATACAATTCCAAATCTTGGACTATACCCCTGCACCTCTCTTGGTATCGTGGGGATGTCCCCGGAAGATCTCGTGCTCTCAATTGCGACAGATATATCCAGACAGCGTTTCCCCGCTTTTTCAGAGGCCATCTGAGGTGTCTCACATTTTGCTGTGGTCGCACGATTCATCCTGTTTGCCCTAAATTCCAGTCTGACCGCCCCAGAGCACATTCTCGAGTGTCTGGGGTTGTCCCGAGACGACCTGTTTTCTCAACCCCTTTCGGTGTATGACTTTGTGCGGGTGAATGGATTAGTGGATTTGGTCTAACTGGAGCTAGACGTGTAGATAAGCAACAACAATACTGCAGAAAAGCGCTTATACAAAACAGTAGAGCAAAGAATATGAACAAAACAAAAGCATGAAATAAACGAGTGTCTACCATGTGAACCCTGTTAGCCAAATACATTACTCGCTATTAAAATACATAAATGCGAAATTAATCATCTTGTTTTCGAAACCAAACAAGCAATGGAGGACATTTTGGACACCATCCAGCTTTCAGCTCCGCATTAAAATAAGAAATTCATATTTTAGGGTAATAGTCGGGGCATTCGTATTTAAATTTCCCCGCTCCTATCTAAATATTCATTTCCGTGTGTTTGTTGACGCGTATATAAAGACGTCCTGTTTCCGAACAAAAGCCGAGCCGAATTCCAATTACGCCGACATGAGAATACATCCTACCCCACAGCAAAAACGCGATAAAATAAGCCGATTCTGCACCGCAAAAGGGAATTTTCGCACAACACACACTTTTTGTTTTCGTTTAATTCGTCCAATTCCCTTTTTCCTCTCTCTCTCTCGTAGGCAAATTCTAGCCCCATTGTAACTGATATTCTGCACATCCCGGATGGTTCTTAAGGAGATATACAGCTCAACTCATAAAAAAATAAAAGGGGGAAGGACCTTATCAATTTGCATGCAAATGTAATTTATTCCGTCTTTCTATCTCGAAAATGTGGCAAGACGTGTGAGAAAAAAAGGAGTTACGTCTTTTACACCCTCCTCAGCCGCAACTTGGGTGGATTAAAAAAAAATTGTACCGTTTCTGCGGAATTTTTAATTTTTGGAAACATCGGCGGATTGTAATCACAGATGTGAAGTGAATTTTGGGAAGAGAAAAAATATTTTCCTCTTGAAATGAATATTCATCGGACTTTGGTAGCTGTTTTTAATTTTTAGGCTTTGGGATAATTTATCCTCATAATTTGGAGAACATATCCGGGAAACGGAAGAAAAAAGACCTTATGGTTGGAATTGCTCAGTTTCAACTGCCGAGGATACTTTTAGCACGTTCTTGATCGAGAATTTAACACTTAATGCATAAAGATGAGCAGTTTAAGCTGTCCGTATGTATTCAACGACTATTTTAGGAGTTCTGTGAGTTAAGTAGAAATCTATTCTCCAAAAGAGAAATTTAAAAAATCAGTGAACAAGCTTTCGTGTTCATAACGTGTTTAAACTATAAAAAAAGATCTTTGTTCATTACTTTTTAACAATGCTTCTTTTCCAATGCCCGGCAAATTGAACATTATTCATCATGGCACTACAAGGGAGAATTTGAGAACCACTTTGCGTTACCCTGGCCCGTGGTAGCCCAGTTGGAAGAGTTTCAGATTAGCAACCGGAAAGTTGCGAGTTCGAAACTAGGTCCAACCAAAGACAATTGTATACGTTTGGGGCTGATGCACGTTAAATCTATGATGCCTTAAATATTTTTACATTGATGTGATGGGGAAGTTTGGAGAGTGGGGTGCCAGCTCAGGTGTTAATTTCGTCACCTTACAGTGATTCCAAATTACGAGGTGTTGTCCTCGATCTTTGCCTTCGGGATTGATCCCGGACCGTTGTGTTGCTCCAGTGCGATATTAATTAACTACCTACTTACTATGGTGCACCACGGGATGGGTTCGTGTTACACCCCACGAACATTGCTGGGTTGTCGTGGCTCAGTGAGTATGCCCACTGCGCTAGCAATCTGTGAGCTGTAGGTGGCCCAGGTTCGATTCCTACCTGGGTGTATTTCTGTCATCTGAAAAACTTTCTTTGTGTGCTTGCTTTTTCCATTACTTGATGTTATCTGTCTTTTGTTAGCTCAGCATGTCAAATGTGGCCCTTGGACCATAAAAACCAACCAACCAACCCTACCTCAAACTTTGCACACACTCTAAGCACAACCCGCTTATAGAAAGGCCACATGCTCATTCTAGAAGAATAAACATACTTGCCTAACTCAGTATTTGAATCAGATGAACCTTTCGACCTAGAAGCCAGCACCCTGGACAACAGACCGATTTGACGGCATTCTTATTAAAATTTTTAACAATGTTATTCGTACTACTTTTTTCGTTCAGTATAATCTGTTTGAAAAAAAATATTTGCAGCATAATTATATTTTTCTTACCTTTTCTTTTGTATTGGGTCCCGATCGTGGTGCCATCTAATGGCATTATGAGTAGCTAAAATATGCTTTCACCTCGTGTTGCCATGAGACTTATCGCCAGTCTAATTAAAAAGGAGTTTCCCGTGAAAAACTATTTGATAATCAAATTATTGATCCGACACTGCATATAAGATCATTCACATAATTTAACTCTCGTTAATAATTAATGAAATATTTCCAATATATGCATTTGCATCTTATATGATAATTTAAAATCGAAAAGATTGTCGATTAAAATTTAACAGTAGTTTCTTACGATAGATACTCCACAATAGAAAAATATTGAGTCTGAAATTGTTTGCAAAACAAAAAATATCTAATAGGGTCTAATAAAAGTTATAATAATCAGTACTTGAAAAGTGTAATAAATAACAATAGTAATGTCCATAAGGAAAGATGTTTTCTTCGAAATATTATATCTAATATTGTTTAACCAAAAGATCTAACAGAAAAATACTCTAATCTAATAAGTAATGTATACTTATAGATAAGATTATAACAATCACACACATCAACAAAAATTCGTAATAGTTAAATTTCAAAAAATAAAAACTTTCAATAAGAGAATCACTATTAGAATTATGAAAGCTAAAACATATTTATTTTAGAAAAACTAGGTAGTGTTACGAATTTCATCACTCAAAAGGAATGCTCATTCCGGAATGCTTCAACTTTAGAATCCTTATTTCGGAGATAGCTTTTCTATCAAAGCACGTTGCCATGGGGACTCCATCAGCGGACTAAAGTTCAGCGTATGTGTTAAATAATATCTAAGGATCGAAATTATGTGAAAAAATTCAACGATAGTCTAGTTATTCATCGGCTTTAAGTGAATCACATTTGTCAAAAAATAGTTCTAAGAAAACGAAAGGGAAAAAATTCTACTCACTAAACCTGTGTCTCAAGAAGAAATCTAACTTCATTCAAAGAAAAAGGGAATTCGTGGACTTCACATGTCTAAAAATCACCAAATTCTGCTCCAGAAAAGCATGAAAACACTTATATTAAAAATTTTGATTTAGTGCTTTTAGCTTGTAAGCCGGCCATATGCCCCATAATAGAAAAATATTGAATCCAATATTCAACAAACTAAATTCGTTAAAAGGAAAACGATATGTCTAATTATGTATACTCTCAAAAGATGTAATAATCTATAACGATAGCAATGATCTACGATGATAGACATTGCTTGGAGATTGAGTCTAATTTATCTTCGAGGTGTAAACTCACTCTATGCACTTTTTTGAATGATCGTAATATCAGTACGTTTGTGCATTGACTAGTTGTAGATAAGATTTTTGGTTGCATTCCTGGAGACGAACGCTTATTAAAAAAGTTAAACGTTCATTAAGAAAACTAAAAGCAATACAAACTTATACAAGGGACAACGATCAACTCTTTTTTACTCCGTCTCGAATTCTTCTAAATTCAAATTAATTTTTTTGTCACATTCCATATCGTGATAAAAGTTTGCAGGCGCAAAATCAAAAGATACATTAACATTATCATCTGCTCATGCAAAATCAAACAATACATTCACAAAATTATGGTTTGCTTGTGCAAAATAAAAAAATACATTACCAATGCTATCGTTTGCTCGTGCAAAATCAAACAATACATTCACAAAATTATCGTTTGCTCATGCAAAATAAAAAATTAACATTCATAACGTTATGGTTTGCTCGTGCAAAATCAAACAATATATTCACAACATTATCGTTTGCTTGTGCAAAATCAAGCAATGCATTCACAAAATTATCGTTTGCTCGTGCAAAATAAAAAAAAACTACTTTCACAACATTATCGTTTGCTCGTGCAAAATCAAACAATACATTCACAAAATTATCGTTTGCTCGTGCAAAATCAAACAATACATTCACAACATTTTCGTTTGCTCGTGCAAAATCAAAAATTACATTCACAACGTTATGGTTTGTTCGTGCAAAATCAAACAATACATTCACAAAATTATCGTTTGCTCGTGCAAAATCAAACAATGCATTAAATAAATTATCGTTTGCTCGTGCATAATAAAAATAATAATATAATAATTCTAGGGTCGTGCACCCGCGTAATGAAAATTAAATTCTCGAAACGATTGCACGCACTCACATTACTAGTAGCGCCCAGCCGAATTTTTGATTATTCAAATTAGCGACTGTAGTTATTAAAGTAGTTGCTTGGGGCGCTGTACTCCGATTCTCGTTGAAAGTGAATAAAATATAAAAGATGTTGAATTATATTTGCTGTAAATGCTATTGTGTTGACACGAAAGTGGGCTTTTTAAACCTTTTATTCTGAGCATCTTTCTCTAAAAGTCCTTTGTATTTGCAACGTTCCGTTTTATAAAAAGAAATGCAATAAATATAATTACAATCCATCACTTTTTCACTCCGTTTCGAATTCGAAATTCCAAATTAAATTTTTATCACGGTCTATTATATCATGGTTACAGTTTTCACTTGCATATTTAAAAAATGCATTCCCAATATCATAGTTTGCACGGCTTAACAAATATAACAATTTTTATAAGGTAGGTATTTTAATTAACGTCGCACTGAAACAACATAACGGCTGTGGACGTTTGGAGAGTGGGATGCTAGCTCAGATGTGACCTCGTCATCTGACCGTGGCTCAGAATTACGTGATGCTGTTCTCAGATCTTTCCGTTTGCTATTGATCCAGGATCGTCGCCAATAGCCCGTTGTGTTGCTCCAGTGCGACGTCAATTAAAAATACCTACTATATCTCACATGATAAAATGTCTGAAATTACTTGAAAACAAAGAAGTAATGTAATAGAAAAGAAACGCATCGTGTCCTATAACTTATAGAAAGATATCGTAACAAATCACCTCAAGGAAAGAAATATCTAAAAACAGACACGTCTAATAATAGATAATAAATATAACAAAACGAGAGAGAACTAAACTTCCAATAATAAAAGATTTCTAAAAATGTCATTCCAATAAAACAAAATCCTCCAGAAGCGTAGGTTCGCCGAAGAAATGGACTGCTTTATAACCGAATCGAATTTCTGCAACAGTGGAACATGATAGGAAAACCTTGTCTGAGTAATTGTAGGTTGAAGCAAGCGACCACGATGGAAAACGCCATCAAATCCACTACCGACAAGACCCTATCTCTGTCCGAAATGCTTTTACAACTTCGACATCTTTCGCTTTTTTCTCTTTTTATTTCCTTCTACGACTCGCGGAGAAAGTTCCCTGTATTGATGGTTGGTCAACCATATCTCTTACCTCGATCTCTTGCACTGACGTAGTTGCCGTGGAACAAGGGCCATTTTCTGCGGGGCTGTCACTTTGTTTCCACGGCTTTTGTGACGTGTGATTTTTTTTTTTTTCGTGTTTGCTTTCTTCTTTTAAAAAAGTTCTTTTCTGGGTTTTACAGTTTTTCTTTCCGAGTGGCGATAACCATAGGAAAGTGGAAGTAGATAGCTTTTCCTTTTGGTATGGAACAGGGAGATTCTCTCAACCTTTTTCATTTTATGGCACACATAAACTAATAAATTCTGCAACACGCCAAAATTGTACTTTTTGTGTATCTGACAAAAAAATAGGTATCATTTTGATTGATTTATAAAATAATAACATTAACCTACGTCTTTTGCTCCAAAGTGGTATTTTAGCCCTCCAAGTTGTTTAAACGAGATTTCTCGTACATCAAGATCTGTCCAATTTTGCTAATGGCGAGATATCTCTTCCACGATCTGCTCAGTTTTACTAACGACGAGGTATATCGTCAACAGGACATTGCCTATTTTTTAATGATGACGAGGTCAAGATCTGGTCAGTTTTCTTTTAATGACGAGATATCTCGTCCATCAGGATCTGGTCAATTTTGCTAATGACAACACGCATAGTCGAGACAACAACCAGAATTAAAAACCTTTTTGAGACACTTTACTTAGGATACTTTGCAAAAAAAAGAGAGTAATCGACAAAAGTATTTATACGATAATATTTGATTGTCTTCTGGGATTTGACTGGGAGAAAGTTCCTTGTATTGATGGTTGTTCAACCATATCTCTTACCTCCATCTCTTGCACTGAAGGAGTTGCTGCGGGAACAAAGGCCATTTTCTGTGGGGCTGTCACTTTGTTTCCACGACTTTTGTGACGGAATTTTCTTCGGTTTTACTTCCTTCTTTTAAAACAAGTTATGCTTATGTTATGTGCTTTACAGTTTTTATTTCTGTGTGGGGATAACCATAGGAAAGTGGATTCTGATAGTTTTTCCATCTGGTATAGGGCCCCGGTAGCCCGGTTGGAAGAGTAACGGATTAGCAACTGGAGGGTTGCGAGTTCGAATCCAAACAAAGACTCGTGTACTTGGGGGCTGATGCACGGTTAAATCTGTCGCTGCCTCAAATGTCCTCACATTGGAGTGGTGAGGTTTGAAGAGTGGGGTGCCAGCTCAGGTGTGACCTCGTCATCTGACAATGATTCAATATTACATGGTGTTGTCCTCGATCTTTCCCTTCGGGTTTGATCCCAGACCGTCGACAATAGTCCATTGTGTTGCTCCAGTGCGACGTTAATTAAAATACCTACATATTTATGTAGTATATATTTATTATATATACTATATATATATATATATATATATATATATATGTGTGTGTGTGTGTATAAGCAGCTACCATTGAAAACAATACCGTTACTAAATATAAGCTTATCGAAATTTTAAAAAGCATGAGCACTCGATAATACACAGGTAGGTAGGTATTTAATTAACGTCGCACTGGAACAACACAAAGGGCTATTGGCGATGGTCCCCATAACACACGGGAAGAGCCTTTTTAGATATCATATACGTGAACAACACTCACTGAAAAGTAAGGTACGAAATTAGACAACATTTTACTTCTAATTTATTTGAAGAATAAATCCTTGTGGTTACTTCCGAAACCGATGCCTTTTATTAAATACAAACTTAACGAAACCTTAAAATGCGAGAGCACACGATAAAAAGCATGAGTTATGTGGCATTGCTCAAGCCTCATTAAGCATTTCCTGCAACCTTATTCCTTTGACGAAGCCAATGGCACTCCAAGTAATTAGAATCAAAGTAACGAGAACTGGATAGTTTGTTGTGAGGGCGATATTAAATTTTCATCCAGGAAACCAACTTCCCAAAGAAATTTCTTATCCCTTCCTCGGCCATTTATCTTCCATAAATCCATTATGGGAGAAAGTTTTAGCGGGCCCACTTTCCCCATTTTGCGAACGCGCGCACTTCGTTCAGGCTCCGATATTGATTACGACAGCTCTAATCGATTAAGATGCATATGTTCTCAAATGAGAAAGTCGACCGATTTGGTTTTTAAAATGATATTCCCAGAGCTATTGAACTTTTAACTTGTTGAATTTGTAATAATTGATAGCTTATGAGGACGTAATTACTGATAGCTAAACCACGTAGTAAAAGAATAATTTAATATCTAATTACATATTAAAATTCAGGTTGCGTAAGAATTCCTTTTCCGAGATTCGAAGAAATTAGATATTTTCTGTTAATCTGTTCTACATTTTTTCTTCCAAATTTTCTATTTTAGAACATTTTGTAGAGGTCTTGTTAGAATTAATTTTGAGTGACGTTGAAATCTTGTAATACACGATGTGATGAATTCATTATAATCCTATATACAAACTATAATTACAACACTTTTTATATCACCTTAAATTCATTAATTTTTCTAAATCTCATATAAGGTGTTTTCCGTCAAGCTAAATGTAGGTGGCGGTAGTGTTTCTGCGGAGATAGTGTTTCCTGTATTTATTCTGAACGTGACGTCAGTTGGATTGTTTTTCGAATACGATTTCAGCAGTTCGTATCTCTTCTAATAAAATTTCCAAAGAACAAATTCTAAAATAATGTGATAGTTGATTGGTTGACACCAATTATAGCAAACGCCGAACGTTGCCAAAACAACGATAAATAACATTTTGAGGTAATCCCGATATGTATTATGAACGAGGATATTATGACAGAAGAAGTAAAATCTTTCTCAGACCGACGGTTTTGTTTGTTTGCACTAAAAATCGCTAATATATTTATTTCTCTTATTTTATATTCTCTCAATATTTTTAACTTTTTCTATGAAGGCCTTGTCATAAAAAATTTATCCTATATTTTTCTCAGTAAATGTTTATCATAGATTGTTCTGAGGTTATCACAATTAGAAATAATACTTTGTGAAAGTTTATTCCACAACGAGAGGAATTTTCATTGCAAACAAACAAACCAGGACGAAGATTTTACATCTGTTAATAATACGTATCGCGGTTGCTTGAAATCTAGTTAATCGCTGTTTTGGTGAGGTTTCAGAGTTTAATCTAATTGGTGTTGACCAATTAATTATCACATATTAATTTCTAATTCATCCTTAGGAATGTTTTATTGGCGAAGTGCGAAAATCGTATTCCAATAACGAGCCAAGACACGCCACGTTCGAAATACGTACAGGAAGCACTTCCGCCGCAGAAACACTGCAGCCACCTACGTTTATCTTGACAGAAAATGCCTCTCTTAATTGTCAATAAATAAGACTACAAATATTTAATTGGAAAAGCAAATGATGGAGGCATTTTCTGTTAAGCTAAACATAAAATGCGACGATACGTGGGGTTTCCAGTAACTATTATGCATCGACCTTCCAAACCCTCACCTCTTCGACTCACCAAATGGTGTAGAGCCATTTTTGTGAAGAGGCCGGATGGCATTGGACTTCTTATGAAATAGACGGATCATGTGGGCGGAGTCGCTGACGTAAGATCTCTGAAATGTAAATCACGTGGACCTTCACCGATTGGCTGTCGAATCGCAGACTAGTGTTTTTGATCACGGTGGATAATTACTTTAACCAATCAACAGTTTAGGATTCTTGCTTTTACCCGCAACCACGTGGCAGATCTTCAAACAGAGCAAGTGGAAGAAATAACATGAAGCTTCGGGCACATGCTCACTCTATCTCATTTTAAGGTTGATGCTATTATGAATGTGACGTCATTTTGCTTGTTTTTTTTAATACGATTTCAGCACTTTTCCATCAAAAACTCCGAAGAATAAATTGCGAATTGATATATGATAGTTGATTGGTCAACACCAATTAGATTTTTTTTATTGAACAAAAGCAAACTCCCCGTGCACCACAGAAGTACAACACGGGGCTTACAGAAGTAAGTTGATTTAACAAAGAAACAGCGGAAAACAATTTAACTGAAATTACAAGATTTTATGAACTTGACAAATGAGTAGAAAAGCAGATTAGATTTTACAAAAACGTTGAGTTTCACTGGCCATGTTTCACCTAATTTTCTCAAATCATTTTTTAGGCACATTCTTGAAGTTTTAGATGCAGGACAACTAAAAAGCAAAAAGCAAATGCTCTACATCTTGTGGCTGCTTTTTAAAACACTCGCACAAATCATTAGTCCGAAGATGAAACCTATATAGATATTTAGCAAAATTTCCATGGCCAGATAAAAATTGTGTAATTTGGAAGTTTGTGAAGAAAAATAATTCAATAGAGTTCAATCTATGCTTAATAGTAGGAAAAAATTTTTTGGTTAATTAGATTAGACGCCAAATGTTACTAAACAACGATAAACTACATTTTAAGGTAACCCCGATATGTAAGATGAGGGAACATTTGGACAACAGAAGTAAAATATTCGCAGATACTTTGCTTATTGTTCTCTTACACTGATAATCCTTATATAACACATGTTTGTTGTTACAATTATCAGAATAAACATTGTTTGTTTACCTTTTCAATAAGTTGGTGACTAAAATTCTCTAATATTTTCTTATTTATAATTTCGTCTTTTCTAACGAGATAAAAATCATTTTGAATGATAGCCTGAAATGGCAGTCCTTTTCCAAAGGCAATAATTGAATGGATTACACCCGAAGATATTTTCCGAGAAAAATATTTTTGCCTCGAGTTTATAGTCGAAACATATTTTCGAAGAAAAAATTATCTTTTAGTCTCATATATAAGTATTTTTATTTAAAGTTTATAGTCACTATTAATCACAATAGCAATAAACTGAAAAAACAAAGTGTTTTAAAGTTGAAATATTTATTCCATTTTTTAAAAAATTCAGCTAAAACTCGTTAGCATATTCATGTTCTTTGAATACTTTTTCAAAAACTTTGAATAGATTATACAAGTTCAATACTAGAATAATAAATTATTTTAAACTATAAATGGATTTTAAAATTGTTATCGGAACTGTTTTGTTTCAAATAGAACAAAGACGTTTAGTTTTAATTTTGTATTTCGTAGTTATCAATTCAAATGAAAACGTATGATAAATCATTTGACATTTAGCAGTCGATTCCTTTTCGTTTTAAGATTATTTCTATACATTTGTAAAGCTTTTTTTGCGTGTGTGTTTACAAATCACCGAATCTCGTCTGCGCGAAAATCGTCTGCCAGCATAAAAACAATCAATTTCGAACATTATTCTCTAAATCGTTTCTCCTGTATCTGCAAAGGAGATCAAATCGTTACGTTTTATAAACTTCCAGTTTCCGAATTTTCTCATTTATTCTTATTCCTCCTTCCCTTGGATATATCCAATAGAATTCTAAACTGCGTTTTCTCGAGTTCTATTTTTTTCATCTGCTTACTCAACTCCGTTACGCGGCACTAGAGAGTTAACGCATCGGGCCCATATACAATTTGTTATCATTTCCTGAGCCATTTTGCTGAAATTTTGGGTCGCAGCCAATTTTATTTCTCCCCCAAAAAGCGAGGATTTCGAGAAAAACGTAGCTTTCTCCTTAGCATTTAAAACGCGCAAGGCAAAAAGTGCACTGAGAAAACTGAAATCCTCTTTTTGAACAATGGAAAAGTATTTTTTAAGTAAGTAGTTCGAATGAAAAAAAAATATGTATACTTCGATGAAATCCCAGTAGGGTTGGAGTGAATGCATATTGTGTTCGTGCTTTTTAGTTTTTTAGTGTTTCTTTTGGACATGTATTTCCTTACTTTGCGATAATCTATTTGTTCCGTTAGATTTTTTTATAGCATAAAGTATATTTGATGGTGTTTGATAACACTATATTTGAGATGTAAAAGTTATGCGTGCTCTCATTTTAGTTCATAGAAGCTTAACATTTGTTCGCTTTCGGAATTTTTAGCATTCGATATTTTGTAAAACCTTTTCCGTTCTGAGTAATATTTTTTTAAATTGTTTTGTTCGATGAAATTCTGGAAAATTCTTTTAATTTGTGAAAGGGAGTTTTTTACACATGTTTTGATAAATATCGTTTGTAGAGAACTCGAAATATTACAGGAAAATAAATATATACGAGATTTTCTTTGTTGAACTTTATTTAGAATCGCACGAAATATTATTGCCTGCATTTATTTTGTAAAAAAGATTGCAATATTCCTCCATTTGTATATAAAAAATTCATTGTTGCTTTATAGTTTTTTCAACTAAAATGTTCTGTGTTTATTCATTTTGTTACTTTACAGTAATTTCAACTAAAATGTTCTTCGTTTATTTACTCATTAGATATCATTATTTTGCGTTTTTTCCATCGATATTGATCAAATGATTCATATCATTTGATATTTCAGTAAATAACTGAAACGTATCAAACTACATTAATTTGTTTCGTCATTTTATCCATACTTTTCCTAAATTTCTCCCCTCGTCTATAATTAAGCAAAAGTTGCCTTTTTTAAAGTAACCAATGTCCTCCAATCCTCGAAGCTTTCACCAAGTACAATACCAGAAAAACCTATTTTCCTCGTATTTTCTTTCCTGCACTGATTTCTATCTTCCAAATCTCTCATTGCTTTCTGAAATCAGGCTGCTGAAGAATTTCATCACAGTGACGAACTCTTCCGTGTTGTTGTAGCAACATTATGCAACTCCGATACAGCTATATTATACGCCACGTTTGGTGACAACGCTCTTGGCGCGTTTATTGGCACCCATTTAGTAGCGAGTTATGGCAGGTGAAGGCAACCCATCTTTTTCCGATAAAAAACATGTTTTTTCAAAGTTTTGTATTTTCCCCCATTAATTACTTTCCGATAAAGCTTATTATTTTCTATTAAAAATACGATTTTTTCTAAGACTTCTTTCCTTGGCGACATGAAAAGTGAGCCAAAAAATGCGCCAAGAGTATTTCCTCCAAATGAGATGTATAATACAGCTGTAATTATTTTGAAAATTTTGATTTAGTGCGTTTCGCTTGCATATGCCCCACAATAGAAAAATATTGAATCCAATAATTCAACAAACAAAATTTGCTGTAAGGAAAACACTTTGTTTAATTATGTATTCTCTCGATAATTGTAATAATCGATAACGATAGCAATAATCTACGATGATAGTCGTTGCAAGTTGATCCGAGTCTAATTTACATTCGAGATGAAGACTCGATTAATTCACCTTTCGGATGATCATAACATCAGCTCGATTACATTAAATAGTTTTAAATCTTTATAAGGTTATTCCCGTTTTTATGACAATCTCGGCAAGCGAAAAGTTTGAATTTTCATTTCGAATATTCTAGAATGTTCTTTTCATTTCCGTTAAATTGTCCTTTGATTTCACTGCTTCTTTTCAAAGTTTTGTATTTTTCCCGTTAATTACTTTCCGCTAAATCTTATTATTTTCCGTTTAAAAAAAAAAACGAATTTTTTATAAGAATTCTTTCCTTGGAGATATAAAAAGTGCGCCAAAAAACGCGCCAAGAGCGTTGCCACCAAACGAGGCATATAATACAGCTGTACCGCAACTCCATAGCTCAAATCAAGCATATTTAAACTAAGAGGCAAAGTTGGATAGTGAATCACGTAACGGTCGATTTTAAACTGTTTGTATCCATTGTTGCCATTCGACAATAAACGAATAATGTAGGTTTCGGTATCACGTACGTTAGTGAAAAAAATAAGTACTTCAAAGTTATGGTGTGGCGTTTTAGAGCTTATTGCGTTCATTATAACACGTTCATTTTGGATGATGAAAAAAGGCGTTTCGAAAATAGCTTTTTTGTTTGATACGTCACTTGGTTTTTTTTCTGCATGTGGGATTATCTGCCTACAAACAAAAATGACGTAACAAACAAAACAAGCGAATCTAAAGCAACATTTTAGATCTGGTTTTTATGAAAGGCATTTTCTGTTAAGTTAAATGTTCAGTGGATCCCAAAATTGAGTGTAATACACCATGAAGATAATTTTTTAAAAGCTCAAACTCTAATAAATATTAATTTGCACTTAATATTTATAGGAACGGTAAAGCGTACTTTTAGAAAGATGTTAGACTGAAAAACACTTCCAAATTTTTTATATTTTCACAAAATTATATATACACCTAACCTATTTCGAACAGAAACACAATGAAACATAGAGGAAAGATTTTTGCATGTCGAACAGCTTCTAAGCCGAGGGCTTAGAAGTTGCCTAAATTAAGGATAATGTTTGTTATTTTTTAATGTTTTTGCCCATTCTCCCATAGAATTATTCTAACGTTTTGTATTTTAACTCGCAACACTCTGGTTGCTAATCCGTTACTCTTCCAAATGGACCACCGCGGCCCAGGGAGAATAGGTACATAGCAAAGATAGTTGAATTAGAGTACATGTTAGACTTTAAACAGTATAACTATACACTCCATCATAATCTCAGAAAATCAATGGGCTTAAAATTTGGTGTCCTAGTAGGTAGATAGGTAATAGTTGCATTGGAGCAACACAACGGGCTATTGGCAACGATCCGGGAACAATCTCGAAGGGAAAGATCCAATGGTGTCCTAGTAGGAAAAAGTGGTTGAAAATAACAACATTCAGGGTGTAAGAATAGTTCTATGTGAGAATAGGCCAAAAACATTCAGAAAAACAACACAAATTCTTGGTTTAGAAGCTGTTCTACATAAAAAAATATGTGCAACGAAACTTTATTTTACTTTTTATTGTATTTATATACGAATTAGGCTATGTGTATGCTAAATTTTACGACATAGAATTTTGCAAATTCGACATTTAAAACCGAAAATATTGAAGCGAATATTGAATTGCTTTTTGGAAAATATGTTTTTAAATGTATGCATTACCATTGCTAAAATATAAGTTCAAATTATTACTCATTACGGTTTTGAGCTTTTAAAGAAATCTCTTGGTGGCGTGTAATCAATTTCGGGAGTCGCTGTAGGGGGCGGTTGTGTTTCTGTGGCGGAACATGTTCCATTTACGTATTTCGAATGTGACGTCACTTGGCTTGTTTTACGAATTTGATTTCAGCACGTGGCCAGTATAATTTCCAAAGAATGAATTCCGAATTGAAATATACAGGATGAGTCTAAATTGTTTTTACAAAATAAGAGGGGTGATAGTACCCATCCAGACGAGCAATATGGAACATAGGGTCGCATTCCACTCTGAGAGGCAGAAAAGAGTCAAATTAGAATTTCAACATGAACTTACAATAGTGTTGGGAAAGCGAATGAACCATACCAAAAGTTGCACAATCTGATTGGTTGATCAGAAAAAAACTCACAGCAAGTGTTCAAAGTGGCGTTGCACAGTTCACACCGGCGAAGGAATGACTGGCTCTCGAAGATTCCTGGTGGTGTGTTAATTTTGTCTGCGGCAACACCGATTCTCGCTACGAGATCTTCAGCCGAGTCCACAGGTACACTGAAGATTTCATGTGCCCCCAGAAGAAAAAGTCCAATGGGTTGAGGTCCGGTGAGCGAGGAGGCCAAGCCACAGGTCCGCCACGTCCGATCCATCGTGCGGGATATGTGGCATTCAAGAAGTGCCGGACCGTGCTGGAAAAGTGTGCGTCAGAGGTGATGACTTCTTCGTGTTCGACACGTTTCGACTTTACACCTCGACTTTACACCACGCGTTCTGCCTCTCAGAGTGGAATGCGACCCTATGTTCCATGGTAAGTATTGCTCGTCTGGATGGGTACTATCACCCCTCTTATTTTCTAAAAACAATTTAGACTCACCCTGTAATAGTGGATTGGTCAACACTAGTTAGATTAAATGCCAAACTACATTTTAGAAGCATGTGAGAGCATTTTGGCAGCCGAAAGTACAATCTTCACCTTCCGGTTGTTTTGTTTGTTTACTCTAAAACTCACAATCCGCGTAAAAATAAGAAGCTGCAAAAGCATTTCATGTAGCATATTAATTTTATGCAATATAATGAAGATTATTAAAGCATTTCGTTTTGAAAATTAGTAAACATTCAACATAGCGTATTTATTCTATTATCCATTAAGTCAATTAAGCTTTCTAGGAATGCACTTTTTCATTACTAATCCAGAAAATGCTTTAAAAATATTTCTGTGCAAAAAAATTATTCGAAAGGTAAATACCCTCTAGCTAAGATCGTCTGCGCTTTTGGAACTTTAACTAAATAGCAAAGAATATTTTCCCGGAAGGTTAAGGTTCCTTGAAAGAAAGTTATTTCGTTAGTCTTCCACATTACGTTCCAAAGCTTAAAAATGTGAATGTAAAAAAAGGTCAAGTTAAAAAAGAATACTTTATTTCAAGAACCGCGCGTAAATAAACTCAGATCACGTGGAAAAATTTTTCTGCTGCCACCACAGAAAAAGGAATGATAAATGCAGCCTCTCTTCACTTCGCTTCACCTACGGACGAGGAATTCTTGATATATCACTCTAGGGCTGTAGGATTTTAAGTTGCGAGAATAGAAAAATTATTCTCAGTTTGAAGACGAATCGTTTCAAGTTTTTCTTCATTCTTTGAAAGAATCTTGTTTATCATTCGACATTTTTAACGAAACTTTAATTAGAAACTTCCTTTAAAACCCATTACCAATATCTTCTCAATTTAAAAAGCTGTGAATCAGAAGAATAATTTGTTAGTACGAGACAGTATAAGTGTTTCATGTAAGAACTCAATTTTATTTTTGTTTTCTTTCATAAAATCATCTAGGAATAGATTTTCAGTGTAAACAAACAAGAAGGAATGCGAAGATTTTGCATTCACTACTCAAATGTTCTCGTATAATAGGGTAAACTAGTCAGTTATTGACACCCTAATATTTAATTAAAAAAATAAGCTTTCATGTCAATGTTCAGTTTAAAATAAGGGCGGAAAAAATTCCTTATGAATCATACACAAGTCAGCTGTGTTAAAGATTTTCAAACTGTAAACATCAAGAAAGGTAATATAACCGTAATCAAGAAGTATACAAACAAGGTACTAACTAGTTAAGAGGACGGTTTCTTCTATTTTTGCTAAGAAAAGAGCATGAACATGTTTTGTAAGATAGATTAGCCATAGTTTCCTTTGCATAAGTCCATTTATATTGCAAAAATAAACTAAATAAGAATGAAGGGATGTCAATAACTGTGGTGTCAATTACTCATCCATAAGGTGTCAATAACCAATTTTGCACTATTTATTCTCAATGGCAAAATATTTATTCTCGAAGGCAAAATACCTTCCAGTATGAAAACCTTTATTCAGATTAAAGTAGAGTAATTCAAGAAAAAGTTACAATGAATTTAAACTTGATTGAACTATTTTTATTATTTTTTCCATGACTTTATAGTATAAATATTGTCTTAAGGGTGGTCAATAACTGTCTTGTTTACCATACATATCATGGTTGCCTTCACGTGTTGCTTATCACAGTTCTGGCGACTTTTCGCGTTTAATTGGCATTGACCAATCAAGTATCATATATCAATCCGGGATTCATTCTTTTCAATTTCCGTTGGTGAAGTGCTGAAATCGTATTCGGTAAACAAACCAAGGGACGTCAGGTTCGGAATACGAACAGGAAAACTTTATGCAGAAACACTACCGCCCCCAACATTTGGCTTCACAAAAAATGCCTCTTATGCTTTATGTACACAAAATATGTGAGTGTATATATTTTATTGATCACTTCGAATTTAAGATGAAGATTAAGAAATTCAAAAGTATTCCAGTTTCTGATGATTTTTGTATCGAAAATAAAACTCTTCAATAAAATCCACGATACTTCGAATTTAATTCATTCACGATTCTGCCGATTTAAGCTAAAGCAATATTGGCAAACTATTTCCATGATAGTTCAAATTGAAACTAAGTAAAAACGGCATTGTGAGTGTATATATTTTATTGATCACTTCGAATTTAGTATCAAGAATTTAAAATTCATAGGTATTTTTGTTTCTTATGATTTTTGTATAAAAAAACTTTTCAAACGATACTTCAAATTTTATTCATTCATGATTCTGCCGATTTAAACTAAAGCAACATTGGAAAATCATGATAGTTCAAATTGAAATTAAGTAAAAACGGCATTGGAATTGCAAAACGGCAACGAAGTAAAAACGGCATTATGAGTGTACATATTTTATTGATCTCTTCGAATTTAAGCTGAAGAATTTTTGAAATTCGTAGGTATTTTTTGTGATTATTTTTGTGTGTTTAAAATAAAATTTTCAATAAAATCCAAACGATGCTTCACACAAATTTTATTCATTCACGATTTAACCGATTGAAACTCAAGGAATATTGGCAAACCATTTCCATGATAGTTCAAATTGAAACTAAGTAAAAACGGCATTGGGAATTCAATTGGAAACAAATGAACCTTTTAAAACAGATTGGGGTATCATCCCTGTTTTATATGAAAATCCTTTTGCCGATATCGAACAAAAAATCGATAGCTCTCTTACGAGCTCCAAGTAGAGAAAAGTATGAAACTTTTTTCATTTGTCATTTCTGTCACATGTTAGATTGTGAAGAAGATTGATGGATGCGGAAACCTAATCCCTTACTTCTTAGCTCATAAGTCATCAATGAACTTTAATTTCAAATATTTCCGCGAACTTGTATGCGTTTGAGATAACAGTAACATATTGTAATCCTTTTTTACGTAATGCATCATATTGTATCCTCATGCATCACTGTTTCCAGATTTAATTTATCTTCTAGATTTAAAAAGTGTGTTACGTGAATGTTTTTATTTTACTCACACAGTGAAGATTTCAGTTATTTCTTCTACGATATACTATTTTAGTATATGAACAGATGAAAACCTTATACAAATTGGTAGTAAAAAATGAAAACCTTCAAAGCAACGACTAATTGAGATTTAAAAACGCATGATAAATGAAATCTCGGAAAATGCTAAAAACCACTTGCATTCTTATCCATACCACTTTGAACCAACTCAACCTCGTGTGTGGGGCTGGCTATTTAAAATCTGATTACTTCGGGAGAACATTGCGGGCAGAGTAAATAATGTATCTTTCCCTTCGGGATTGATCCCGGACGGTCGCCAATAGTCTGTGTTGTGTTGCTCCAGTGAAACGCGTAAATTCAACTGTCACAACCAACCTAGATGCAGCTTTCTTTAGAGATGGATTGTGAAGGAGGAGAAATCAAAACTCCTCTTACACAATCCATCTCTATTACTTACCTACAAAACCCTATTCCTCAATTCCAGTAGCGTATGTAGAAATATATTTCGAATGGAATCCAAAGTTAATTTTTTTGTGCAAAATTGAGATCTATCTTCTTTTATAAAGGTCTTTTTGTATTGCTTTCAGGACTATAAACTCAAAACAAATTACGTAAAAAGTGGCCTATCTCGTTTCATCTTACATTAAAAGCTAAAATATTTATTCCACGGAATATTTACGAAATAAATCACATTAAATAGCACTAAGCAAAGATTAAAAATCAGTTCCTATAAATTCACTTTTTACTTTTGTATCGCTGTTGGAGGATTGATATGATACGTATATATTTCTTACTTATGTCGCTTGGTATAAATAAATTGCACAAAGTCTATTAGCCCGTGAGAATTGCGACCCCAAGAACAAGCTCTTGATGGTGATTAAGCTGACCCAAGGGACAGACAAGGCAGTAAATTATGGGCTCGGCAAAGCCTGAGCTGAGTTTAGGGACCACGGTATCCCGGTAGGAAGAGTAACGGATTAGCAATCGGAGGGTTGCGAGTTCAAATCCAAGCAAAGACCGTCGTGTACAAAGGGGGCTGGTGCACGCTAAAACTCTCGTGCCCTCAAATGTCCTCGTGTTGGCGTGGTGTGGACGTTTGGAGAGTGGGGTGCCAGCTCAGGTGTTGACCTCGACATCTGACCGTGGTTCAAAATTACGTGGTGTTGTCCTCGGGTTGATCCCGGACCGTCGCCAATGGCCCTTTGTGCTGCTCCAATACGACGTTAATTGAAATACCTACCTACCTAATTTCGTTCATGCACACTTTTGTTTTCGAAGCGATTTCATCATCAGTAAGTCTGCCGTTCGATGGTAACCTGTCTAGACTCCCCTCTTTAGCCAAAACCTCGGCAGTTTCGTTTCCTTGCAATCAAACATGTGAAGAATAGGTAGGTATATTAATTAACGTCGCACTAGAGCAACACAACGGGCTATGGACGACTGTCCGGTATCAATCCCGAAGGGTAAAGGTCCGAGGGACAAAACCACGCAATTTTGAATCACGGTCAGATGACGGGGTAATATCTGAGCTGGAAACCCACACTCCAAACTTCCACACCACGCCAACATGAGGACATTTGAGGCCACGAAAGATTTAACGTGCGCCAGCCACCTTTGTACAGGACGATGCTTGGCTGAATTCGAACTCGCAAACCTGCGGTTGCTAATCCGTTACTCTTCCAACCGGGCCACTGCGGCCCCGAATATAAACAGTATTTTATGTGCGAAGTTTTATAATATTTTGCTTGTAAAAACATTTTTAAAAAATCAGAAACCAATTTATTGGAGTGACCAGAGCTCCTCCCCATAGAGGACATATAACAGTGGATTGAGCAATGATAACCTTTTTATGTGCCCACGATCCTCTGACCAAAACTAGCAGTAACGTGACCCTTAGACTACCTTCGTCCCATGTGTGGAACCGAACGTTCATCTGATTGGTACACGGGACGGGAGAAGACGTCCATCCATTAATTCATCATCTGATTGGTCTACGCAACATACTAGTAGACTGACAATTTCACCAATTTTGTCACCACTATAGAAATGAGCATTCAAACGCCAACCCTGTCAAATGTTAAATCGTTAAACGTGGTGATAAGATGTCAAATCGGCCAACCAAGTCAATTTTTCACAAAACAGTCACGTGACTACTAGTCAACATGTTGGTCACTTTTCGAAGCTCCTCTCAATACAATGATCAGTCTATGGCCTCACCTTTTGTCTACACCCAATCCCTAGAATAAGATAATTTCTCATCCAATCACGCAACATTACACGCAATCAACATCAAACTCGGTGTTAAATGGTGCTGAAAGAGAATCAGGTACGTGGTTAATTTCCTGGAATGTGCTATATCTCTGCAACAGAGAACAGACGAGCAAAAACATTCGTCACACCTCGTCCTTTTATCTCTGCGCTATCGAACCCCCTATTCATCAGGGATCTCCCTTCTCAATTTAACGCCAGGCTCCTTCCCAATATAGCTCGTGACAAATTCAAGCCTCCCTACTGGATACGAGAAATCTCTCCCTTCCTTTCTCAAATATAGAAGCAACAAAAAATGTATTCAAGATCCCGCAATTTGGACAAGATGAATGTTTCAGATTCGGTATCAAGCTATTTTCTATCCGCTCGCGACACAAGTCCCCTCATGATCCCGGTGTCAACTGCTTCATATCTCGGGAAGGGGAATTTTTCTTTTCTTTACCGGGAGAAAGGGATTTTTTGGGATTGTATGCCGGGAATGTACCTGGGATTTTATTTCTCTTTGTCCTCTGTCACTGTTTTGAAAAGCGTGCGTCCATTCTTTACATCCTGCTTAAAACCTTTTGTGTCCACATAATTTGCTTAGAGTAGGTTTTTTCAGGAAAAAAAATCACCCAGATTGGAAGGTCCTTTTGTTGTATTCTATATCGATCACTGCTTTTTAAACGGGGTTGTGATGATTAAAAATACACTATTATAAGTTAACGTTTAAAATATGCAATTCTTTAATCTTGTCTCATTTGGCTTAACACCCTCTCGACTATGACCAGATCTTGACAGACGAGGTATCTCGTGATTAGCAAAGCTGACCAGATCTTGATCGATCAAATATCTCGTCATTAGGAAAAACTGACAAAATCTTGATCTCGTCATACAAAATATCGGCAATATCTGGATGACGTGATACCTCGTCATCAAGATAGCAATATTGAGCAGATCTTGATGGACGATATATCTCTTCGAAACCACCTGTAGGGTTAACCCTCAGGGTGGCTGTGTCGACGATGACCTCGCAATTAGCAAAACTGACCAGAGCTTGATAGACCACATATCCCCTCATTAGAAAGAACTGACGAGGTCTTGATTTCGTCATCATCATAAAAATGACAGTATCTTGCTCACGAGATATCTCGTCATCATCATAAAAATGGCAGTATCTTGCTCACGAGATATCTCGTCATCATCAGAAATTTTCAGAACTTGATGGACGAAATATCTCGTCAAAACCACTTGGAGGATTAAGCATCCTCATGTGTCTTCTAGTGATCAGCCGCTTGGGTGAATTGGTGAGCCCGCCTCCAAGGGTTCGGAGAAGCGGCTCAGGCATCGGAACCATGACAAAGGTTCACGTTAGTCTCATGACGATCGCTGATATAAGACACAGATGCACATGTGGAAATTTCACATAAGCCCTGCAAGCTTAAGCCCGAGCTATAGATGGTAGAACGAATAAATAGGGATAGGATCTGTCGAGGCTCACACAAAAATACAAACTTTAGTGAACTGTAATTATGTTTATTTACATTGATTGCTGTACTATCCTAAATACATATAGAGTTGTACTATCCTAAATACAGGGTTGTACTACCGTAAGTACACAAGGAATGGTTCCTGGAATGGAAAGCTGGCGATATCGACTTGATCGCGTTAAGAGATCAGACACTACCTGAGAAGTTGGCAGCTTTCTTGGCGGTCACCAAGCACATGAAAAGTCACGCCAATTCAGATGCAACGCCAACAACTATCACGGAGATGCACACAGAGCGAACAGGCTCTATCTGTCCCCCTCTTTAAAGACACCTATTAAGGTCAATGTAAGGTTGACCTGAAGGACACCTACCTCCGGCCACATATGAACACATGTGAGAAACTTTACTAACCTACGGTAGGCGATAGATGTCTAAAATTTCGGTTCATACCCTGTGAATAGAGATTCTTGTAAGAATTTGTCGAGACCTCTGCCATATTACCCTCGATGCCTTCCATACATCAGTAATGACTTCAGTTTGTCGGAGCAGAGGGGCTGCACACTAACTAAGAAGGTTGGATTTTGAGGTGGAAATCAAGGACTTTTCAATTGAAACTGATGTCACACTAAGATTTAAAAGTTAACCTTCAAAGTGGTTTGGACGGAAATCTTGTTCATCAAGATCTGGCTAATTTCTGTACCTCAGAATCAGACGAACGTAAGTCCAAAAATGACGATTTTCAGGTTATCACAGTTTTGCATGTAGAATATGATCTTGCATCAAGCCATAACAACGTAAGTCTAAAAAATTCTCCTTTTATGATTTACTAGAGTTATAGGAGCGTAAGTCCTAATCTTTGTTTGAGCCAGACAAACGTAAGTCCATCCACTCAAAACGACATTGTACTTCCCTTTATAAAAACTAAGCCTGTTAGACAACGGAAAAGAGACGGCACAAGAAGAAACAAAACCGAGAGTCATACATTTATTTTTAACTTTAATAATAACCATCTAACGAGTTGCCACCACGCTTGGAAACACCACTATCAACCTTACCTTTGTCAATAACATCATCATCGAAACCATGCCGTTCGTCTCGTACTTTAGCTATCACAGATCCCTCATCCATCATCTAACACCATCATCTATCACATAACATCTAACACCACAGTTATGTATCCACCAAAAGTGGGTAAAAAAATAAATGTTAAACAAATACCCGCCGTCTTCATTTCACCAGGTTTGCTTCGGATACTTAAATTTTTTGCCGCCGAATTTTAATTTTTTAACTATGGATGCCGGCTTCTGGGCTGCCATTGACTCTATGTCACTCACCACTGCCAAACCCGAAATACGTAATAATTTATCCTGGCTATTCAGCTACGTTTTTCAAACATCAGCTATTTTATTTGCCTCATAAATGACAGGTATATCTCATCTACAGCTATTACTGATTCAAACTCTCCTACAATCACAACACATCCAAGTTCCGCCATATACAAAAATTATCGTCAAATATAAATTTAGCGGTCATATTGTTATTGTTAAGTACTGCTAAATTCAATGATGATATATATAGAGGGAGGAAACCTTAAACCAGTCCAAAATAACGTTTTAACCAGCACTAGCTATTTTATTTATCTCAGAATTGAGAGATATATCTCATATATGGCCATTACTGATTCTACCTCGCTAACAATCACACCTCATCCAACAGTTCCACCATATACAAAGATGACTGTAAATCATAAATTTTAAGGACATATTGTTGTAGTAACTGCTAAATTGAATGATGATATATATTGAGGGAGAAAACTTTACACCAGTATAAATAATAGCGATAACCGGAGGTTTTACAACCCATCTTTGTTGAGAGTAGAGGAAAAGATAAACCAAAAAATATAAATATTTGATGGGAAAGGAACTCCGTAAATATAGTTTAAGAGGATAGTGGACTTCCAAAACAAACTTTTAAGTTTTATCCGATTCCTTTAAAATTTTCAGACTGCTTGTGTTTTACGAAAAAGCATATATATGATGTTTGGTCCCAAAATATTAAATTTGCGGAAGCTATTAAATTGATAGTTCCCATACGGTACATTGACTTTCCATGTATTGTCAATAATTTAATTCACATAATAATATGTATACATATAAATCAAGTCAACCCTCATTTGGTAAATGTATCACTCGATTGAAAAGCAAAACATTTTGTACTAAAACGCCTAACATAAGTTTTAATAAAAACATAGTTTTCTAAGACCAGCATAGGTTAACCCTCCAAGTGGTTTCAACGAGAAAAATCGTCCGTTAAGATCTGACCAATTTTTCTAATGACGAGATATCTCGTCAAGATATTGTCGATTTTTTATGATCAATATCTGGTCAGTTTTGCTAATGACAAGATACCTCCTAAAGTCAAACACCAGGAGGATTAATTTCGCAAAACAGCAACATTTTAAATCAAAATTCCAAAACCTGAAAGCATGCTGATTTTCTCATTTTCCACTTTGATAAATACAACAGATTTCAAGGATTACCCATAAAAAAAATTCAAGGAAATCAAGGAAAACTAATGCACATGGAACAGATTGAAATCAGAAGAATGTTACAAAATCTCAATTGAAGAAAAACGCTTTTTGTAGTAGACACTATACTCATCAAATATGTTTTATGTTGTACATATAACTCCATCAAAAATATCACATTGCCATGGTATGGAAGTTTGGAAGTGGGGTGCCAGCTCAGGTGTTGCCTCGTCAAAATTACGCGGTGCTGTCCTCAATCTTTCCCTTGAGGATTGATCCCGGACCGTCGCCAATAGCCCGTTCTGTTGCTCCTGTGCGACGTTAATTAAAATACCTACCTACCGTCAATTCAAATGATCGTAAATGAAAAATTCTTTTTGCTACACACCAAGTTTGATATTTAATTTTTAACGCTAAAATTAAAAACTCGATTTTTCGATCGATTTTGCTCATTTTGAAAGTCTACTGTTCCCTAAAAGGCAGGAGCATTTATTGTAACATACACTTAGCACATCACTCTATCACGCTAAAAGAGCTGTCAGGAGTTTTGGGATAGTTCACAAGGTTCGGCGAAATGTAGTCAGGAATAAAAGACTTTCGGTTTCGTTTAGGAATTCAATTGGGATTCTCCCTATCTTTATCACAATTTCATGACGTCAAACTTAATTCTTCTCTTAAAGGCATTTCCACGTTTCCGGATTAGGACCCAGATTTCGAGAATAGTTTAACTGTATTTGTTCGTTCGTTGAATCCCTACACATTGAGTTTACTTTGAATGAAAGTTAAAGGTTTATCAGTAACAATGTTAATGATGGATTGAAGGCTTTAATAGTTACATCTTAGAGATTATTACGGATTCAATAATTGTGAAAAACAACTCGTATCCAGGGAGATCTGAGTTGTTTTGAGTGCCGAGGATTAAAGCAGTTGAAATCTTGATTTTGCAATGCTCAGTTGATTATTTTTGGGATTGGATGATTAGTTTACTCAGCGGCTTACGAACCGTTGCTTTTTTAACATGAAATAGTTTGTAAAAGTATAATTACTTTATTATTTCATACTTTATTTCTGTTTGTCTTATTGATTTTCAGCCATTTTCCTTTTGATCCGCTTTTAATTTATACAGGGTGATTCTACGGTCATGGGAGAAATTTCAGGGGGTGATAGAACACAACGAAACAAACACTTTTCCCCATAGAATGTATGGTCGCAAGTGCAGCGGTTGGCTGCTAGAAAGCGTAGTCAAATGCTTGTATAAAGCGTTACGTCGGCGATGCGAGGCCTGCATCAGGTGTGGTGGTCGACATTTTGAACAGCTTCTGTAATTGTGCATTTGCGTTGTACTTACCGACTGATGTTTGTACATGTCGTTTCATTTCCATGTGAAAAGTTTCTCATGTTTTGTACATGTCCTTTCTTTCTTACCCGTTGTTCCTTGAACTTATCTTTAATTTATGCAATTGTATTATTTCGTTTTGTCAAGCAGTTATTGATGCTTATTTGACATTAAAGCGTTGTTGCCATATTCCATGCCTCTTCTTTCCAACTTGCGTCGGACCGTGCGTTTGTGCCGAAATGGAAAGCGCCCTCTAGCGACCATACATTCTATGGTGAAAAGTGTTTGTTTCGTTGTGTTCTATCACCCCCGGAAGTTTGTCATATTAGTTTAGACTCACCCTGTATTATGTTGACCCTTCGCTGTTTGTATCGAATTCGATTCATATATTATTTTTTACTTTATAACTGGACCACGATAGCCCAGTTAGTAGGTAGGTACGTATTTAATTAATGTCGCACTGGATCAACACGACGAGCTATTGACGACGGTCCGGGATCAAACCCGAAGGGAAAGATTCGAGGACAACACCACGTAATTTTGAACCACGGTCAGATGACGAGGCAACACCTGAGCTGGCACCCCACTCTCCAAACTTCCACACCATGCCAACGTAAGGACATTTGGGGCCACGACAGATTTAATATGCACCAGCCCCTTTTGGTCTTTGGTTGGATTCACTCGCAATCCTCCGGTTGCTAATCCGTTACTCTTCCAACCGAGCTACCGCGATCCAGCCCAGTTGGAAGAGTAACGGATTAGCAACCGGAGGTTTGCGAGTTCGAAACTCGGTCCACTCATAGACCGCCGTGTACAAGGGGGGCTGGTGTACAATAAATTTGCCATGGCCTCAAATGTCCTGGCGTGGTGTGGAAGTTTGGAGAGTGGGGTGCCAGCACGGGTGTTGACCTCGTCATCTGACCGTGGTTTAAAATTACGTGGTGTTGTCCTCGGGGATTGATTGTGTGCCGTCGCCAATAACCCGTTGTGTTGCTCCAGTGCGACGTTAATTAATTACTATTTCCATTACCGTTTAAATATTCTCAACCCCGAGTTATTCGAATGATCTTTCCTCCCTTTCATTTTCGCTTTCACTTCCCCTTTTGCTTTTTGTTTTTCTTCCTCCCTCATTGTGTTGTCTGTCTTTTGTTTGGCGCAACCTGGCCAAATATGGCCCTTGCGCCATAAAAACCGAAAAACCAATCCTTTAATATTCTATAGAAATTTTGTTCCTGCCACTACCGTCACACAAATTTTGGAACCATAATAAGTACTTTGT
Organism: Meta bourneti; assembly: GCA_933210815.1. Classification (NCBI taxonomy): domain Eukaryota; kingdom Metazoa; phylum Arthropoda; class Arachnida; order Araneae; family Tetragnathidae; genus Meta; species Meta bourneti. The sequence continues at coordinate 91,100,064 of OW119929.1, forward strand.
ATAAACACCAATTCAATAAAAATCTGCTTCAATGAAGTGTTTTGTTTGATCCCTTATCTAAGTATATTCGAGTGTCTTTTTTTTAATCCTACATCTTTTTTTTAGTTAATTGGATATTTTTCTATAGAGAAATAATTAAATAAATAAATTATTTTGGGTATTTTCTCGAATAGAAGCAACACAAGTCACTGAGCAGAAAGTCATTTTTCAAACTCGTACCAGCCCTCTCAAAGCGGAAATTATGTCATTAAGGTTTGGAAGTAGTTTTACGTTGCACAGGTTTTATATATTTTTTTCGGGTATATCGTCGACTTAAAAAAACAGTCTAAAAGAACAGTTCTTAGGAAACGAATGTGAAAGAAGTTTACTCACTAACTTCATGCAGAAAAAAAATGTTTTAGTAGACCACCAGTATAGCCATCACCGCAATGTGGTCTAGAAAAGCTAAAAAAACTCATACCTCGAACATTTTGACTTTATATGTATTACTTGTAAGCCGACGAACATAATATTTTGAATTATTTTTGCGGAACACTTGACTTCTATTTAAAAGAACAGTTTAACAATTTTGATATATCGTGAGTCAATAATTATCCGCTCACAGCCACGCAGCTTTATGTTACGAGACTCCCTGGATCAAAATATTCCGTCGTTCTCTACAAAAAATTTACTTTTTTAATCAGACTATAAATGCTGCATACACTTATTTACCCCACGGCTGTCTTTTCACATCTTTTTTAGAGAATCTTCTTTTATATAAAAAGAATTCTTCAATAACAGCAGTTGCCATTCTTAGAAAATCAAATTATGCAAAATTATGACAATAACTAAAATGCAAACGATAATAAACTACTTTTAACACTAAACTTTATTTCAATAAAATTTGGCAAGTTACAATTTTTCACCATAATCCCTTTTTTTTCAACGCACTTGTTTCATCCTCGCACAAGTTTTTTAAAAGCCTCAACGAAAGGTCTAAGGCATGAACAGGTTTTAACAGGAAAATACTTTTTGCATTTAAATATATGCAAGTTTCCAAGAATTCTTTAAACCAATATAAGATAATCCAGAGAAAAACTTACACACAGGTGTTTCAAAATCATAAACAAAAAATAATTCTGAAAAAACGTGTTTTTGCATATATATATTTTAACTCTGTTGACAGCATAGTTTAGCATTGGTTAGCAAACTTAAATCTTCCTCAGAAGCAATATTTAAATATGCTTGTCTAAAATACGCGTGAAATTTAAATTACAATGTTCGAAACTACCAATGCTACTAGTTTTTTGTAGTTTTAGTCTGTATAAACTGGTTTAATACTTTCAAAATTCAAATATGCTAACCATTCTTCTATCACTTCTATTCTATTCCTTTGAAATTTTTTGGTTCCGTACTTTTTAAAAGTAGCTTTGAACTTTCGAATTTACTAAATTTTGGGATTTAATGCTCCGGAAAGGACAAACTGCATAACACAAATAAAACTATTGAAAGCAGCGTATTTCAGACTAAAGGTATAGAATAGAGAATGGAATCAGATGAAAAATTGAAAATTTATGAGAGTAGAAATGAATCATGCTGAATATGCAGGGTGTAAAAAATTAAAGCTCGCCTATTCTAAGCAGTCTACAGCAAAAACTACTTATCCGAGTGTAGTCAAATTTTCAGTACATCTTATGAATTCGTTTCCGCAATTTACTCAGTCTTCATTAGCTGTGAGTTCGTTTCTACTAGTTACTCAGACTTTCTTTGTGAGTTCGTTTCTACTAGTTACTCAGACTTTCTTTGTGAGTTCGTCTCTACTAGTTACTCAGACTTTCTTTGTGAGTTCGTTTCTACAATTTACTCAGTTGTCATTCGTTGTACACCTTATGAGTTCGTTTTCAGTTTATTCAGTCTTCATTCGTTGTGAGTTCATTTCAACATTTTACTCAGTCTCCATTTGCTGGGTGTTCGTTTCCCCAGTGAGCTAAATCTTCATTATGAGTTCATTTTCACAATTCGATCAGTCTTCATTCATTGGTAGTTTGTTTCCATAATTTACTCAGTCTAGTTATGAGTTCGATCCTCGTAACTTTTCTGTTTGGTTGGCTGCCAGAGATTTTCTTGTTTTTCCTTAGAAGACTCACAGATATGGGCACTCACAGTATAGTGTATGGTATCAACAGAAAAATTATTTTTCCATTGGTAAGAAATTTTATGAACTTTTGTTGTTTCTAAAACTTGTTACGATAAGCTTAAATTCAAAGATAGATTTACTAAATATACTGTTCACATTCAGTCGAAAACAGATTATATAAAAGGGAAACAAACCCGATGGTTTACGAAGATTCTACTTCCGCTGTCCAAATGATACATATCGGGTATATCTTTGAAATTTAGCTTATGACCATTTGGGCAGCGTTTGGCGTTAATCGAATTGCTGTTGACTAATAAACTATCATATTTCAATTCGTAATTTATTCTTTGGAATATTTATTGGTTAAGTGGTGAAATCACACTCGAAAAACAAGCCAATTGTCGAGACCAAGCTTTCAGAATACTTACAGGAAACACTTGTCGCCATAGAAACACTAACATCAGCTATATTTAGCTTGGCAGAAAATGACTCCTATAGAATAATTATTTGTTGATTTAAGAGAAAATAAATTTTTGTCATGAGTATACAAGTTTAATAAAAACATGTTGGTTGTAGTGTTATCGATTTTGATGAGGCCTGACCAATTGAATAGAAATAGTGCATTTAAGTACTTAATTCAACTTAATAATTTGGCCGCGGTAGCCCGGTTGGTGGAGAAACGGATTAACAACCGGGGAATGCGAGTTCGAAACTCCAGCCAGCCAAAGACAGTCGTTTACGTGAGGGCTGGTACACGTTAAATCTGTCGTGGTTTCAAATCTCACGTTGGCGTGGTGTGGAAATTTGGAGAGAGGGATACCAGCTCAGGTGGTCATCTGACCGTGGTTCAACCTTGTCCTTGGCTCTTTCCTTTCGGGATTGATCCCTGACCGTCGCCAATAGCCCCTTGCCAATAGCTCCAGTGCAGCGTTAATTAACTACCTACCTCTTTATAACAATAAGCTATCGATTTGAAGCTTTACAACAAACTAATGTTATTGAGAGCGGAAATATAATAAAAAATTTCGCAGTTGCATAAACTATTATTATGAGGTAACTAACATTGACCTTATTCAGAACAAAATATCATCTCTTGTCATTTTAACTGTTGGATAACATCAGATAACACCGAAAGGGACTTTTACAGGATTTAAAAAAATAATGGATGCTAGTATTAAAACAAATGAACCAAAAATCGAAAGAGCTTAGCGAATTTTGGACGAGCGAATTGCCATTTTTCGGGTAAATTTATTAACCCTGCTCTATTTCCAGTCATTCAATAAAATAAACACGCCAAGCCATAATAAAGCCTTTTTTATTTTCTAAGGACGGCGATAAATATCCGTCACCTCTCAGTTTCAGGCTTGTTTTTATGGCCTTTTCTTTTATGGCATTCTTCTCGAAAATATTCATTCTAAAAATACCGTTTTGGGGAAACTTTAGAATTCGGGAACACTCGTTCGCTTTGTTGCCAGTTAGAGGATATTTGATATGGATGTGGTAAACCATGCTGATGTTTCTTCCGAAATGTGGATCGACAGTCAACTAGGGAGTCTGCCCACTTTTCGGACCTCGGTAGCCATGTTGGAAGAGCAACGGATTAGCAACTGGAGGGTTGCGAGTTCGAAACTCGATCCTACCAAAGACTCGTGTACGCGGGGGGCTGGTGCACGTTAAATCTGTCGTGGCCTTGCCATTTTCCGGTACTTTTAACGCAAAATGCACTTGAAAAAAACACGAAAAAATCCAGGACTTTCAATATAAGAACTGTCCTATGAGGCTACTCAAACCATTTCAAACCCCAATATCCATTTTCAAATCGATTGGGATGTGCCCGGTTGGATTGTTTGCAGAGTTATTTTGGCCATTTTTTGCGATTTTCTGGCACTTTTGGCGCAAAGTGCACTTGAAAAGAAAACACGAAAAAATTCGGGACTTTCAATATAAGAAATGTCCTATGAGGCTACTCAAACCATTTCAAAACCCAAAATCCATTTTCAAATCTATTGGGGTTTGCCCGGTTGGATTGTCTGCAGAGTTATTTTGGCCATTTTTTGCGATTTTCTGGCACTTTTGGCGCAAAGTGCACTTGAAAAAAAAAAACACGAAAAAATTCGGGACTTTCCCTCACGTTGGCGTAGTGTGGAAGTTTGGAGAGTGCGGTGCCATCTCACAGGTGTTGGCCTCTTCATCTGACAATGATTCGAAATTACGAGGTGTTGTCCTCGGATCTTTGATTTCGGACCGTCGCCAATAGCCCGTGTGTTGCTCCCATCGGGACGTTAATTAATTACCTACCTACCCTCCATTTGAAAAATCAAAAACCGAGTGGGAAAGCTAACTGGCAAATAGCTGTAGCTTTTCCCAGTTCGGTTCTTTCTCTCTTCGGTTTTATTGCCCAGTTCAGTTTTTTTTATAATAGAAGAAAAATAGTGGTTAAAATTTACGTGGTGTTATCCTCGGATCATTCCCTTCGGGATTGATCCCGGACCGTCGCCAATAGTGTTCTGTTTCTCCAGAGCGACGTTAATTAAAATACCTACCTCTTGAAGAAAAATATTAATCAAATATCTTTTTTGTAATATTAAGGTGTAAAATGCACGAAAGATAGCAAAACAATATAAAAATAACTCGCATATTTATTTAAAGTCGAGAAGCGAGAAAGGAGCGTGAAAGGGAGGGGGTTGACAAGCCATCTTTAAAATGGTGAATACCTCTTCTTTCCTAGGGAGCAGATATGCGCACTATATCAAATTATATAATGGGGATACTTCATTAGTCAAGTCTTTCAGCTTTGAATTAACTTTTCTCAAAAAATGACGGATGCACCTAAAAATTTGGGATAAGAGTTTTTGAAGGGAGGATTCTTTAAGTTCTAACAATATTTTGGATTAATAAGAATCATAAAAGATGCAGTCGTTTTATGACAGAAATTAGAATGTGACTATCCCACACGTGAATGCCCGAGGAATAGAGTGCTATTCATATTTTAAAAAACTAAAAATACACGCTTGATTGAAATCTTAACCTTCCAAGTAGTTTCCACAAGATATCTAGTTAATCAAATTCTGACTCCATTCAAATCGTCTAAGATATCTCGTCATCCGGATATTGCCGATTGTTTCCATGACGAGATCAAGATTTGTATTTAAGTTTTTCTAATGACGAAATATCTCGTCCATCGAGATCTGGTCAGTTTTGCTAATGACGAGATACCTAATCGAGACAACCGCCAGGAGGGTTAACCCTCTCGCTACGTAATTTTTTTATCAAAATAAGTTCAAAAATTGCGTATTTTTTTTATTACATATTTCAAATCTACATATATTTTAGATTAATTACAAATTTAATTACATTAAAATATACAAAAAAATTTTGTAAAAGTTTTTTTTTCAAAATAGAATTAGATCATAAAAAAAGGTTGTCGGAATATTGAAATTGAAGAATAATCATATAAAAGCAAAATTTTGAAAATTAATCTTGGTTAAATTATGATTTATTTTATGAAATACAAAGGTAAAACGTATATACTAATGAAAATATGCAAAATACCTACAAAACATTTATTAGAAATGAAGAATTATTAGAAATCATTATCCTCAGAGGAATCCGAGAAATTCTCATCAGTTTCGCTATAACTATCTTCAATATACTTGATATCAGAGTCAAAACTGCTATCAGTGTCGGAAATATTGTCAGGAATGTAGGTTCTATCACTCGCGAAACGCTTCCTGCCAGACATCTTTGAGCTTTGAAAAAAGCGCGCAAAATGCTGCAAAAAATGCTTGTATATTTCGCAGAAATGTGGACATCTAAAGCCATCAACCCAGATTTGAATAAACAATTAAACATCACAGAAAAGGCAAAATGAAACCCTGAACTTGGAAAGAGCGGGTTGCACAGTTAAATAGACGGCAAAAATGCATCCCCGCGGAAATCGCGGGCTGCGCAAATTTTGCTACTTCTACGTTCCCCGCGGAAATCGCGGGATGCGCAGCGAGAGGGTTAAAACATTTTTTTATTTTTTCCCGGTTCAAAATTAGATCAGTTCCATTATGTCTTTCCTGCGAAAAATGTCCAAAAGATGTCTCAAGTCATCATGGATGTCCTTCCACGACACTCCGAAACACTTCAGTACGTGGTCAGATCTAGCCATGCTATTACCCTGTTAGTTGTAATTGGGTAAATCTTTTTCCTACCTCATATTTCATTGATTTGGTATAACCCTTTCTGTCTTGAAAATGCCGTCTGTTCTCCACATAACTTGAAGTTGGCTGTTCCCCCAGATCTTTGTCCTCTATACCAATGGAGATGTGCCCTATATGAGTCTTCATTTTCTTTTATGTGGAAGGAGTCTATTTCTTCAAAGCTAATCGTGTTTCCCTCTGGCAAATTTAATAAAACACTCTTTCATTTTACAAATCCATTTTATGAACTTGCATTTGCTTTATTATTACGGGTCTATCTTTAACCCTCTTAGTGGTTGGCTCGAAGACATATCTCGTCATTAGCAAAACTGAACAGATCTTGATGAACGAAATATCTTGAAATTAGAAAACTGACCAGATATAGATCTCGTCATCAAACAATCGGTAATACCTTAATGACGAGATATCTCGTTATTAGCAAAATTGACCTCACCAGATCGAAACTGACCTCACGAGATATCCCACCAGATCTTGATGGACGAGATATCTCGTTATTAGCAAAACTGACCTCACCAGATCGAAATTGACCTCGCGAGATATCTCACCAGATCTTGATGGACGAGATATCTCGTTATTAGCAAAACTGACCTCACCAGATCGAAACTGACCTCACGAGATATCTCACCAGATCTTGATGGACGAGGTATCTCGTTATTAGCAAAACTGACCTCACCAGATCGAAACTGACCTCACGAGATATTTCACCAGATCTTGATGGACGAGATATCTCGTTATTAGCAAAACTGACCTCACCAGATCGAAACTGACCTCACGAGATATCTCACCAGATCTTGATGGACGAGATATCTCGTTATTAGCAAAACTGACCCGATCTTAATCTCGTCATGATTAAAAGAATCGGGAATCTTTATGATGATATACCTCGTCGTTATAAAATTGGTCAGATCCTGGTGGACAAGATATCTCGTCGAAAACACCAGGAGGGTTAAATGAAAGAAACTTCAAACTATTTTGTATGGAAGAAGTTATGCAAAGCACTGAAAAGTAATTATTTAACAGTTTCAAGGATATTTAATCTTAGTATATCATTGTATTGGTTAAACAAGTATTCAAATAATCTATTGAGTGAGGCTCATTAGGGATTTTCCACAAAAGTGATAAAATGATCATTAACGCTAATCATAATTACAGTAATTACTTTTAGAATTAGTAAGGGGATTTGTAATTATTACGTCCAAAGTTATTTAACTCATGAATCTCATGATGTAGATTGAGACTTTGTTTAATTTCATGGACACTAACTGCACATAAAATGTTAGAAATTCTTACTCAAACTTTATTTAGGTTGAATTAATAAAAGTTCATTTGACATTCAGTTTCCATGGGAAACAGGAATAGTTTACTATAACTTACAACTGTACAGTTTACACGTATACAATTGCAGACTGATTTCCGTGTACACATTGTATATACTACATTTAAACAGAAATAAGTTGCTTGGAAAAATAATCATTTCCATCAAATAAAATGATTTCCTGTTAATGAACTGCATAAAAAATAGGCCTCCCCATCATATAAAATAGCTTCCTATCAAAACACTGCATAAACGATAATTATCTCCGTCAAATAAAATAGCTTCCTATCAAAACACTGCATAAACGATAGTTATCTCCGTCAAATAAAATAACTTACTATCAAAACACTGCATAAACGATAGAGTTACCTCCATCAAATAAAATAACTTCCCATCACAACACTTCATAAAACTCACCATTAGTGCAGTACCACCAATGCGTTTCTACGATTGGCGTCTTTAGCGAGAATTCTAATTCTGAATTTATCGGTCCTTACCGAAAGCAATAGCAGTGGTTACGAGTTGGCGAAACAAATAATCACCGATGGTGATCGCCATACATGATTTTGCGTATGGCAGTCCTTTCTCTTCCTGTATAGAAAAGGACGTATCCATGGTTAAATGCCGTTTCACGGGAACCACACTATGCCTGTGTGAATAAAGCATATATTCTGACGTAGTCAGATTCTCCAAATTGCTTACTTATCAATTATTCTCCAAATTGTTTACTTACCAAAAAAATGGCACACTTGCCTCTCACTTTTGAATCGCGTTCTTTTTCATTTAGTTTTTTGTTTCGTTATCATCCCTCCACATCCCCCCTTGTTTCTGTCCAATTAAAAAATGGTAGACGCGTCACGTCATCTTGGTCAGAAGTTTAAAATCAGGGGTGACCTTGGTAGCTCTCGAAAGGTTGCTACGCCAGAATCAGTCTTAACCTCCTGGTGATTGCCTCGAAGATGTGTCTCGTCATTGGCAAAACTGACCAGATCTTGACGGACGAAATATCGCGTCATTAGAAGAAAACTGACAAAATCTTGATCTCGTCATCATAAAAGAATCGGCATTATTTGGTGACGAGATATCTCGTCAGTAATAAAATCGGTCAGGTCCGGATGGACAAGATGTCTCGTCGAAACCACTTGGAGGGTTAATTGAACGAAGAAACTGGGAAAGTAAGAAATCTGAGGAGCAAATATGGAAGAAACACATCCACTGTCCAAGTGGAGAAGGTAGAACGCTACACGGTGGAGCGGTCAAGGTTGCCGATCCATTTGATGCATTGGATGTTACATTTGGAATAAAGTATATAAAATTTCTGGATATTACATGGACACTTGACAAACGCTATACCCATTGTCTTCACCAGTTACATATTCATTATTGAATATATACTTATTCAACTCAACTCCATCATGGGATACCGAACCTACGAAGGATTTCCGTGGGAAAAAATTCCCACAATGTGCAAGATGATTAGATGTGGACGAGAAATATTTTTTTTAATCCAAAGCAGAAATTTTGTTTTATATATAATATTAACCCTCCTGGTCGTTGTCTTGTCGAGGTATCTAGGTCATTAACAAAACCATTAGCAGATCTTGATGGGTGAGATATCTCATCATTAGAAGAACACTAACAAGATCTTGACCTCGTCATCATAAAAAAAATTGCAATCTCGTCATTAGCCAAATTGGTCAGATCTTGATGGACGAGATATCTCGGACGGTTAAACTCTTGGAGGGTTAAATGTACGCAGGTGCTGCTCCTAAAAATTTTACTCTGAGGGTCTTAGAGGTAAGGAACCGAATTTCAATGTCGTTAGTTTTAGGTGAAAAGAGGTTAGGCATAAAGAAAACTTGCACATAGAAGACGACTGAATTTAAACGAGTTGATTCAGTTCAAACTCCCTGGTGGTCACCAATTGCACGATTTGAATGATTTGTCGTTGTAGTCAGGAGTAAACTTCCAGGCGTTTTACTTATTCAACTTTTTTTTTTCAGATTTACCGAGGCGGACAGTTGGCTCCAATGCAATGGACATCTGGACCTCAGGCGAACTTCACGGCGGAGGACGCTACAGCATGGCTTCCAGTCCATCCAGACTACATCACCCGCAACGTCGCATCCCAGTCGGAACAGCTGAAGCTCTTCTCCAAGCTGGTGCAACTCAAAGAAAGCGACGGACCTTTCCTGTCGACTGTCACCAGATCGTCGTCTCTGATGCACACCCTGGCCATCCGCTTCAGCAGCCCCTTCGAGGACGAACCCCCCGAGTTCGAGTGGTACCACAACAGATGCGGACTGGTCATCGTGCGGATCGTCGCCAGCGATGTCGTCTTGGTCGCCAACTTCGGAACAGACTCGGTGGTACTTGGCGAACTCGGTGGTCGATGTGTGAGAGACCACAGTCGCCACGATCCAGCAGAGTTCGTCAACTCTTCTAGGATGGAACAACCGTTCGCTGTCGTTCTGTCCACGAACAGTTCGTTGGAAGGGGAGGTGCAGCTGCGACAGGTCGAACTGGAGCCAGGGATGGCGATTATTGGGCGATTCATAACCTGAAGTGGCGGCTGGTTGGCGCGTTTTTTGTAAAGTACTCGGGTTACCATTCGCCTCAAGCAAACATTGTGAAAGCAAAAGATGATTTTAGAGTTTGTAAGTTTCACAAACACACACCAACTGTTACAAACTCTTTTAAAACTGAAGAATTGATATTTGGTAGAATAGTTTTCGATCAGTGTTTTCAAGTCAAGTTTTTCAAAATATATTTGACATCGTTTCAGTAGCGGTGAACTGTACGAGTTTTTAAGACATTCTGAAAATATTTGCGTTCTGTAAAGTAATTACATTTATAAATGCATGTCAGAAATTCGATACCTATCATGTCTCCTGGTATTCAAAAAAGTTTAATGGAAAAGATTTCAAAATTTTCTTCCGTTAACTATTCAAACAGTAATATCTACATTATACGTCAAATTCTTTATATTCTGAATTGAATGTCTTAAATACAACAGGTAATATAATTTAAGTAGCGAATATGGTTATAAATTGTTGCATTTTTTCTAAAATTTATTTCCAATTGTAACTGTTTAGAAAGAGGTGAAAATTATAGTAAATCATTCTGGAAATAATCTTGAATTGAACATTTTAATTTGACTTTTAAGTGCTGAGCCATTTTTCATTCAATCTGATGTTGTCTCATGTGTTATATAATGCATCAATGTATGATTTTCTCATAATTTTGAAATAAAAAAATGTATTCAAAACTCTAAAATTGACTAATTATTTTTAAAACCATTGACTAATATAGATATAGAGAGGAACAACCCTTAAAGTTGTTCGGATACAATAATTCCAGAAATTTGAGACCTGTTATATCATCACAACAACGACGCAAATACAATTCAGCGATTTGTTCAGAAAACGAAAATTGAGAAAGCTGTTCATGACTACTATTAATTGTAACATGTGAAAATAAAATTTGATGGTAATGAATGTGGGGTTAAGGAAATAGCATATTTATGTTATATTTAAATGCCAATCAAATGCAGGTGTATTTTGAATATTCACCCTAATTTTGTAGTTGCGTCGTTGTTCTCCTAAAATTTATAATGAAATATTCAACAGTCACTTACTAAACAATATATTTTTATTAAATTTATTTATATCATTTTTACAACATGTTTCGTGAAATTTTTGAGCATTGAGTTATTTACATCATGAAACGAACAGGTAGGTAAGTATTTAATTAACTTTGCCCTGGAGCAAGACAACGGGCTATTCATGAAACGGACAGAGCTTAAATTAATAAGTCTTTTACAGGGTAATTCGGAACTCAAGGGACAAACTTCAAGGGATGTTAGAGCACACACTAAAAGAATCATTTTTGAAAAGCAATGTATGAACGCAAGTGACGCGTTTAGGCGCAAACATAATTGCGCAGGAAATGAAACAAAATCTTTTCTTGCATCATTATTTTAAAATTACTTATTTAAAATGATTTTTACAACACCTGCTCAAAGATACGACCACCGACATGAATGCAAGCTTGGCAGTGTCTATGCATGGATTGACGGACTTTTTCGCCGACATGTGCACTGTTTGGTTTGGCGAGCTTGAACGTCGTTCCTTTGCTGGAACCCGGAAGTTGAAAAGCATCGACCTTAAAATGAAATAGACTGAGCCCGCAGCTTCATGTTATTTCTTCCAGTTGCTCGGTTTGAAGTTCTGTCACATGATTGTGGGTAGAAGCATGAATCAAATTATTGATTGGTTTAAATGATTATCCAATGTGATCAAACACTAGTCTGCGCTTCCATAGACAATCGTCTGTCGATTTGTGATATACCCTTCAGAGATCTTAGGACAGTGACTTCGCCTACATGATCCGTTTATTTCATTAGAAGGTCGATGTTGAAAGGAGGGTTTGCCCCGCTACCAAGATTGCATTAATGTTGGTGGTGACACTTTTGTGCAATTGTAAATAAGCAATTGTAAAATAATGTAAATAATTATTTCATTTCCTGTGCAATTCTTGTGTTTGCGCCTAAACGTTAGTTCAACTTCGTCTACCCAAAAGTACTTCAAGGTGGAGACAGGTTAGACTGCTAATATACAGGGTGAGTCTAAATTGTTTTTACAAAATAAGAGGGGTGATAGTACCCATCCAGACGAGCAATAATTACCACGGAACATAGGGTCGCATTCCACTCTGAGAGGCAAAAGAGTCAAATTAGAATTTCAACATGAACTTACAACAGTGCTGGGAAAGCGAATGAACGATACCAAAGGTTGCACAATCTGATTTATTGAAAAACTCACAGCAAGTGCTCAAAGTGGCGTGTCGTTGCACAGTTCACACCGGCGAAGGAATGACTGGCTCTCGAAGATTCCTGGTGTCGTGTTAATCTTGTCTGCGGCAACACCGATTCTCGCTACGAGATCTTCAGCCGAGTCCACAGGCGTCTGGTACACTAAAGATTTCATGTGTCCCCAGAAGAAAAAGTCCAGTGGGTTGAGGTCCGGTGAGGCCAAGCAACAGGTCCTCCACGTTCGATCCATCTTGCTTAGGAAATATGCTACGTAGGCAGGTACAAAACGACGTCAGAGGCGATGACTTGTTCATGCTCGACGCGTTTCGACTTTACTCTTTTCTGACTCTCAGAGTGGAATGCGACCCTATGTTCCATGGTAATTATTGCTCGTCTGGATGGGTACTATCACCCCTCTTATTTTGTAAAAACAATTTAGACTCAACCTGTATAGTTGTTCTGTAATTTAATTTTTGAAGTGGTGGCTATGTTCACCACCACACTCCTCTCCATAATTAAGCAGAATTCGATAGATGCTACCGAATAGTTGATAGATAGACGACTGCGTGAGATCGTGAGAGCTGCATTAAGATGAAGGAGTACTTCCATATGTGTGGTCATTTAGTAGATGATTGCGACCTTTTATTGCCCTGTGTGGCTTTTAGCAGCCGAGAGTGAGACGCCGTGAGCTGAGTAGCAACGAAGAGTGACAGACAACGTCAAGTACTTTGAGCGAAGGAGAAAAGCAAAAATTAAAGGGCAGCAGAGGGTCAAACGAAGGGGAGGAAAGATCACTAGGGTACCTCGATAAGCAATTTGAGTTGGTTGTTTTGAGTTTTATGGCGTTAGGGCCATATTTGTCAAAGCTGAGCCAAACGCGAGGCAGACAACATCAAGTAATTAATGAGGGAGGGGGAAAGCAAAAAGTAGGACATACTAGAATAAGACGAAAGGAAGTAAAGACCACTAGGGTACCTCGGTAAGTATTTTGGGGGGGGGTTGGTTGTTTTGAGTGTTATGACGTAAGGGCCATATTTGAACAAACTGAGCCAAACATAATACAAACAACGTCAAGTAATCAATGAGGGTGGGAAAAAAGCAAAAAGGGCAGACGAGGGTAAAAACGGGGAGGAAAGGTCACAAGGGTACCTTGGTAAGTATTTTGGGCTGGTTGTTTTGAGTTTTATGGCTCAAGGGTCATACCTGGCAAAGCTGAGCCAAACACAAGACAGGCGACGTCAAGTACTACTCAATGAGAGAAGGAGAAAAGCAAAAGGTAAAAGGCAGTCGAGGGGAAAACGAAGGGAAGGAAAGATCACTAGGGTACCTCGATAAGTAATTTGAGTTGGTTGTTCTGAGTTTTATGGCGTAAGGGCCATATTTGTCCAAGCCGAGTCAAACACAAGACAGACAACGTCAAGTGATCAATGAGGGAGAGAAAAAAGCAAAAAGCAATGGGCATGAGAGGGTAAAAACGAAAAAGGGAGTTAAGATCACTAGGGTACTTGGGTAAGCATTTTGGTATCGCACCTTAAACCATTTACTTGTTTGTGAGTGTGAGTGCATTACTTGAGGGACGATAATACACTATAGCTATTGAGATATAACGGATGTGGTTGCTGTGGACACGGGAAATCCATTTGTTCCAGAAGTAACGATTACTCTCACTTTAACTGAAGGTGGGGGACTGGGATTGAGTCAGATCACGAACAGGATTCTTTCCTCGCTGAGATTTATCCAGAGTCTGTTGTTGGCTTTACCACCTAAGATCGTTACCTTCATTATTTGTTTTTAAGGATGAAGAAATCGTCGATCTTCCAATGAAATAGACGGAGCATGCGGACAGAGTGGTTGTCTGTTTGTTTTTACTCAGAGAATACCCTTTCATACGAAGGCTAAGTAAATCTTGTTTCTTTAGGATATAGATACTGTTATGATTTATTGCATATTCTTTAACTGCAACCTTCATGGAACGATAAATACTTTGTTCTGAATGCAGAAAAATACCATTTGCTACTGCGTTACTCGTTTGTACATATTTCTGTGTATACATCTAGAATATTCCATGTAGAACATTCCATCAAGAACATTCCATCAAACACATTCCATCTAGAATATTCCGCCAAGAATATTCCGTCAAAAGTATTCCATATACAGGGTGAGTCTAAATTGTTTTTACAAAATAATAGGGGTTATAGTACCCATCCAGACGAGCCATAATTACCATGGAACGTAGGGTCGCATTCCACTCTGAGAGGCAGAAAAGAGTAAAGTCGAAACGAGTCGAGCATGAACAAGTCATCGCCTCTGACGTCGTTTTGTACTTTTTCTTCTGGGGGGACATGAAATCTTTAGTGTACCAGACGCCTGTGGACTCGGCTGAAGATCTCGTAGCGAGAATCGGTGTTGCCGCAGACAAAATTAACACAACACCAGGAATATTCGAGAGCCAGCCATTCCTTCGCCGGTGTGAACTGTGCAGCGACACGCCACTTTAAGCACTTGCTGTGAGTTTATCAATCAATCAGATTGTGCAACTTTTGGTATCGTTCATTCGCTTTCCCAACACTGTTGTAAGTTCATGTTGAAATTCTAATTTGACTCTTTTCTGCCTCTCAGAGTGGAATTATTACTCGTCTGGATGGGTACTATCACCCCTCTTATTTTGTAAAAACAATTTAGACTCACCCTGTAGATTGTCATTGTTAAAACACAGACAACAGATACTAGAAATAATAGAAGGTAATTTTTATTGACAAAAACGGCTCTTGTCAGAACAAGATCATAAAAGTGGAAAAGAAAAAATATATTTCATCGAATCAGGAATAGCTAATTTTGACAACGAATCGAGTACATCTTGAATAAGCTTCAACTCGGCGATTTTTGTCATGGTGTCTATCAAAATTCGTCAAACGACCATCTTGTAGAGTGACATATTGGCAGAATGAATGGATTACTTCATAGAAGGACCCAGAGAGAGAGCACATTTTGACGCCGACGCAGTCGTTATATCTCAGAAGAGTAGGTCACATGGGCTTGGGAATCGAAATATGCCGATTGGCGATCGAAGCGCCACAAACTAGTGCTTTCAATCACGCTCTGTAAGTGTTTTAGCCAGTCAATAATTAGGCTTACGATTGAATTCAAGTTTTCTTGCAATCTGATATGACAGATATTCAACATCCAACGAGATAAGTAGGTAGGTATTTTAGTTGACGTCACACTGGAGCAACACAACGGGCTGTTAGCGACCCTCGAGAGTTAAACCAAAGCTAAAGAGTAGTGGGCATACATTGCTTTGTTATTAGTCTCACGCCACAAGTCCACGATCTCTCCAATATTTCCGAAAGTGCAATGATGTTCATACTCATTTACCTTGGGTTATTGTGTTGTATAATGAATATAGAATCCATATTTATCAATAGATGTATACTTTCAAATGAAGTACAATTATAGAAAAATATGGATCAGCATTTTGAGCAATCTTGCTGCTTAATTTAGTTCTTATTCCCAATAACATGCGGTTTGATCCCCGACTGTCGCCAATTACCCGTTGTGTTGCTCCAGTGCGACGTTAATTAAAATACCTACCCAATGAAATGCAAGGAGAAAAGCTCACCCCAGATATGTGACCACAATTAGATTCTAAACGTTAATTGAATTTCGTCCCATCCTCTTGCTCAAAGGCGATTCTGTATTTCTTAACACTAAATCTATTTTCCCTCAAATATTCGGGCCGCGCGCACGTTAAATCTGTCGTGGCTTCAAATGTTGGCGTGGTGTGGAAGTTTGAAGAATTGAGTGCCAGCTCACGCCATCTGACCGTGGTTCAAAATTACGTGGTGTTGTCCTCGGATCTTTCCCTTCGGGTTTGATCCCGGACCGTCGTCAATAGCCCGTGTTGCTCCAGTGCGATGTTAATTAAAGTACCTACCTACCCTCCAGTATTCTGAGCTGATTTCTATCTTCCAGATTTCACACACGCATTACTTTCTGTAATTTGACAGCTGAAGAATTTCATTAGAGTAATGAGCTCTTCCATTTATCGATTTAGACACATTTTAGCAAATCCGTAGAATATTAAGCAGAGGTGAAATTGGCGAACGAATCCCGTAGAGGTTGATTATATATTGCTTACATTCATTGTTGCCATTCTACAATAAACAAATAACGTCAATTTCTGTGCTAAGTATGTCAGTGAACTTATACAGATAAGGATAGTCAAAAATTGATGAATCGGGTGTATTTTCAAAACAACCAACAGTAAAAAATGTGTCTTTTAAGATTGCTTTTTGTTATTTAGCTGTCTTCGGTTAAGGTAAAACTTTACGAATGAAAAACAACCTAAAAGCTTAAAATACAGAACGTTACTCACCAAAAACCTAAATTTATTCAACCACCACTCATCCATACTCGATGAAAAAACTATTCCTAATCAAAAAACTGCATCAAGAACTGCGAATATTTTTCATCACTGAATAATATTTTAAACCTGTTTAAGGAAGTCACCGTTCCGCCCAAAATTCATTTAAGTTATTAAGTCAACTTGGGTGTCGTCATCGCTTTTTTTCCCGTTCGGAGCAATGCCCAAACAAAAGTAATAAAATTTCGGGGTCTCTCACGCTAAGTTTAGCAACGTTATTAAGGATTATTTTTTTTGATTGGTTTCCAAGATTGCGGGTTTCAATTTTGTTTTGTGGAAATGTTCGGAGAAGAGGAAAAATTATTCTATCACTTTCGTTTTGATTACGCGCCCTTTTTCTTTCCCGTGTGTGCTTGGATTATAAATGTAATGTTTTGTAGATTTTTGAAACGCAAAAACGCAATCCAGATAAGAATTTTAACTCCGCCAATTACTGAGGTTTGTGGAAGTACCCCACGTATTTTATAAAAAAGAACCCGAACATATTCATATCTTGTTTTTATTGATTTATTTCAGACTTTTTAGGTGTTTGAAATTCAGAGTGTTTAAGTACTGCCGAAAGGAAGTAATTTATAATGCCGTAATATAATTATTGTTTCTTATTTTGAATTTATTACTTTTATTTTATGTTATGATAAAAATCTCGATAATTCTACGCGGCTTTATTAATGCAGCTTAACCGAAAAAACCCTTGTAAACAGCTGAATATAATTTTTAAGAATTAATTTAATTTGGAGGAAAAACTTTTTCGTAAAACAAGTTTTGCATGTTACATTATCTTTATCTTTCAAACTAGGAGTTATTTCACAAATATGTTTTTGTACTGATTTCTGGTTAAAATCGAAAGCTTGTGTGAAAAGTTAAACTAATAACCCTTCGATTTAAATTTTTTGCACGGATGGTGTTTGAGTTATTTGTAATTAGTGTGCGCTGTTCAACTTTCGATCTAAGATCTTACAAAAGTTTGCTTTTAAAATATTTAATGGTGGGAAGTGAGAATGTTATTTTTCTCTCTTGCATTTCGTTTAATTTAATTAAAGAATGTTTGAAAACGTCCCTTTTTCTAATTTAATTCGTGTTGGCGGAACATAAATTGATGGTTGGGTTTCTATGGCGTAAGGGCCATATCTGACCAATATTTACGAAACACAAGACCGCAATGTCAAGTAATGAACGTACACACTCAAGGAAAGTTTTACTGACTCGAACGAGAGAGATGCACTCAGGGAGATATTGAACTTGCGCTACCTACAACTCACAGGTTACAAGCACAGAGAACAAACCTACTGAGCCATGGGGCTTCGAAAACAGAAAGGGAGGGAACAGAGCACGAGTAGGTAGGTAGGTAGTTGAATTTATGTCGCACTGGAGCAACACAACGATTATTGGCGTCGGTCCGGGATCAACTCCGAAGGGAAAAGATCCGAGGACACCACATAATTTAGAACAATGTCTTATGGCGTTGTCAACACCTGAGCTGGTACCTCACTTTCCAAACTTCTACATAGCGCCAACGTGAAGACATTTAAGGACACGGCAGATTTAATGTGCACTAGCCCCCAAGTACAAGGCAGTCATTGGTTGGGTGGTGCTTCGAACTCACAATCCTGCGTCCCGAGAACACGATTTAAAGATAATGTTTCAGAGGAAGTTCATTCATGTTTTCAAATCAAATAGAGAAACAGGGGCAGTAATCTGCTGCTAAAAATGAGTGCCCAATTTCTCCAAGGCTCATGGGGAAGTGCTGTCGATTCGAATCCAGAACCGAAATTGTTTACAGGTGCAATCGTTATTCCCTTTATCGTCGCTCATTGGTTTGATGAATTCTAATTAACGCCATCACCCCTATGCCTACTGTCTACTAGGTGAACTGGTCCAGAACAAAGTCTATGAACTGGCGGTCGTTGTAGAAACAGGTCTCGTACAGTTTTAGTGGGGGTGAGTCAGTTGAGGTTTTGGCGATTTTGGCAGTGGGTGGTTTGGCGATGGTAGGTGACATTTTCATATCTCACAAACTCCTTGAAAGTTAATTGTTGCTAAGTACGTCAATGTGACAAACTCAACTGCTCCAAAAATACCTTTAGAAAATGGTCTAGCTTCTACTGCACCAGACAGATTGCCTGGAACAGTTCTCGCATGACAATCTATCTGGAGCAGTTCTCGGGTTAAACATTCTGTCTACAGCAGTTCCTCATGATAGACAGACAGTAGTGTCGTGAGATACTGCACCAGTTTAAATGAATGGGGTGGGTTGGAATGAGAGAATTGTGCATTCTGCATTGGCGGCATGTTTATCCAAAATATTAGTTTATATTTCGCATTTGAATTACATCCATCATGGGACAAACTTCAGGGGGTGATAGAACACAACGAAACAAACACTTTTCCCCATAGAATGTATGGTCGCAAGTGCAGCGGTTGGCCCCTAGAGAGCGCAGTCAAACGCTTGTATAAAAGCGTTACGTCGGCGATGCGAGGCCTGCATCGGGTGTGGTGGTCGACATTTTGAACAGCTTCTGTAATTGCGCATTTGCGTTGTACTTACCGACTGATGTTTGTACATGTTTCATTTCCATGTGAAAAGTTTCTCATGTTTTATACATGTCATTTCTTTCTTATCCGTTGTTCCTTGTATTTATCTTTAATTTATGCAAATCTAATTGTATTATTTCGTTTAGTCAAGAAGTTATTGATGTTTATTTGACATTAAAGCGTTGTTTCCATATTTTGTGCCTCTTCTTTCTAACCTGCGTCGGACCGTTTTTGTGCCGAAATGGAAAGCGCCCTCTAGCGATCATACATTCTATGGTGAAAAGTGTTTCTTTCGTTGTATTCTATCACCCCCTGAAGTTTGTCGTATTAGTTTAGACTCACCTAATAGACATTCTATGGACTTTTATATAAGCGTTTGACTGCGCTCTCTAGTGGCCAACCGCTGCACTTGCGACCATACATTCTATGGGGAAAAGTGTGTTTCGTTGTGTTCTATCACCCCCTGAAGTTTGTCCGTAGAATCACCCTGTATAGATTACATCATACTATCTTATACTACACAGCTTGCATATTAAAATCAATCTTAGGATTAGCAAGTCCTGACGAGTAGATGAATTTCACAGTGCAGATAATTATGCAATCCTCGATCCCTTGTTATGAACAATGCTCTTGAGCCAGGCGATTTAAAGGTGGTCGGCAAGTGTCTTCATATGCCATGATGCTGTAAGGGTGTAGATGTAATGCAGAGATAGGTCAATTTCACCTCAGAATAAATTGTTTGATTGCATTGATTTTCAATCTTCTTCAGGTAGAAGGAAAATGAACCATGTCCTGTGAAGAAGAGCGTCTTTTTCCTGGTGCAACCTGCTGATTTCAGTGATGCTATTGGCGACACCTCATGAACTGTCCAGCCTATTTCCCCCTCGTCCCATTCACTTTTCCAAGAATCCAACAAGTGGTTTCCCCCGGACGTGAACGGTCGCATTGACGTACAAGTGTGAATGAGCCTTAACCCTTTGGGTGGTTGTCTGTACGAGTATCTCGTCATTAGAACAGATCTTGATACATCGTCATTTGAGAAAAACTGACCAGATCTTGATCTCGTCATTATTAAAAACTGCAATATCTTCGTCCACGAAATATCTCGTCATTAGCAAAACCATTAACAGATTTAGATGGATGAAATATCTCGTCATTAGAAAAAAACTGATCTGATCTTGATGTCGTCATTAAAAATTGCAGTACTTCGATGACGATATATCACGTCCTTAACACAATTCGTCGGATCTTGATGGACGAGATATTTCATCGAAACCACTTGGAGGGTTAAAAATAAGACGAAAATATACAAGTCAAGAATTTCATTTGGTAACGAAAAGACTTCCCTAACGGAATAGATTATTAACCTTATGATGGAGGGTTAAGAATAAGACGAAAATATACAAGTCAAGGATTTCATTTGGTAACGAAAAGACTTCCACAACCGAATAGATTATTAACCTTTGATGGATTAACCCGTATTCAACCTGCAGTCTTCCCAGCATGATTTCTAACCAGTTCTGACCCCCTTCCTGACCAATGAAATCTTGCTTATCTTCAAACAATCGATATGGTTGTTTAGTCGTTACAAGTGTTGTGGAGTAAAAGAAATACCACACTACTTCGAAACTTCTTGAGGTTCAGAGGGTTAAAGATTTCGTATCTCTTCTTAACGCATTCACCAGCAACAAAAGTTCAACAGAGACTTCCTGGGTTAGTAATCCTCTGATGGACCCACATACATATATCCGGTCTGTAGTCTTCCCTGCATGACTTCTAACCAATTTTGAACATTGTGACCTATAAAATCCTTCCTAGGATTCTTTCAAACAATAGATGTGGTAATTTAGTCACTATTTGTGTTGTGGGGTAAAAACAATACCCCACTACCCGTAAACTTCGTGAAGTTCAGAGGGTTACAGAGAGTTCATATCCCTGTTAACTAATCCACCACTAACAGAATTTTAACAGACTTCCTTAGTTATTAACCTTCTGAGCAAACCCCACATGGCATATATATCGGATCTACAACCTGCTGTCTTCAAACCAGTTCTAACCTTCTTAACCAATAGAATCTTTCCGAGGATACCTTCAACCAATGGATGTGGTTATTTAGTAGGTATGTGTGTTGTGAGGGTAAAAGCGATACCACACTACTCAGAAATCTCGTAAAGCTCAGAGAGGGTTAAATAGTATCCATACCAACGATTTTACCACCCAACAAAAGCTCGGCAGACTTCCTTATTAATGCTCGCATTTAGCAATAAAAAAAAATCCCAATCCAGACAACTTTCCCTATTCTTCCATTCGCACACAGCAGCTGCAACACATCTCACCGGACACCCTCCCATTGATCAAGTAGGTCAGACAAGTAGGTACGTTACTTCTGAGGATTCCTTCAACAAATGGATATGTTTGTTTACTAGTTATGTGTGTTGTGAGGGTAAAAGCAATACCACACTACTCAGAAATCTCGTAAAGCTCAGAGATGGTTTAATAGTATCCATGCCAACGATTTTACCACCCAGCAAAAGCTCGGCAGACTTCCTCGGTTATTAATGCTCGCATTTATCAATAAAAAAAATCCCAATCCAGACAACTTTCCCTATTCTTCCATTCGCACACAGCAGCTGCAACACATCTCACCGGACACCCTCCCATTGATCAAGTAGGTCAGACAAGTAGGTACGTTACTTCTGAGGATTCCTTCAACAAATGGATATGTTTGTTTACTAGTTATGTGTGTTGTGAGGGTAAAAGCAATACCACACTACTCAGAAATCTCGTAAAGCTCAGAGATGGTTTAATAGTATCCATGCCAACGATTTTACCACCCAGCAAAAGCTCGGCAGACTTCCTCGGTTATTAATGCTCGCATTTATCAATAAAAAAAATCCCAATCCAGACAACTTTCCCTATTCTTCCATTCGCACACAGCAGCTGCAACACATCTCACCGGACACCCTCCCATTGATCAAGTAGGTCAGACAAGTAGGTACGTTACTTCTGAGGATTCCTTCAACAAATGGATATGTTTGTTTACTAGTTATGTGTGTTGTGAGGGTAAAAGCAATACCACACTACTCAGAATTCTCGTAAAGCTCAGAGATGGTTAAATAGTATCCATGCCAACGATTTCACCACCCAACAAAAGCTCGGCAGACTTCCTCGGTTATTAATGCTTGCATTTATCAATAAAAAAAAATCCCAATCCAGACAACTTTCCCAATTCCTCCCTTCACCCACAGCAGCAACAACACATCTCAACGGACACCCTCCCGTCTCACCACAGAACACAGCCTACATCACAAACATGTGGAAACGACGTAGGGGGAGAGACTATCGATATGCACAGACGTTGAAGGGAGGGAGTGGAGTTGAGAGGAGATGGAATTTCCGCTTTGTTGACAGACACCTGGCTGTGACATGGTGTTTTATGTCCCGTGTTCCAAGTTCAGTTCCAACGCGGAGCCTCCGCCTGAATATGCAAACAAAGGCTATTTGAATACCGCGAAAGAAGGAAGATTTTTGAAAAAGAAGCGAGGCTATTGATCAATGCTGTTCCTTGTAAGTGTAATTTCTTATACGCTGTCAGTAGAAAGAGATCTGGGTGGGAGATATTCGGCTTTTCAGAGTTGCAGGGAAAAATTCATTTTTATACTTATTTTGGTTCCAAGTTTTATTTTTAATGTTCTGAATGAGATTCTTTTTGGCTTGACCTATGAGTTAGATCAAATCTGGATTTGAATTTGGGTTTCATTGTGCATGGTCCAAAATCGGTTGGTTGGTTTGGGTTTTATAGCGTAAGGTCCGAAAACTGATAACCTGAATGAGATTCCTTTTGGCTTTTGGCCTAAGGGTTAGGTCAAATCTATGGATTTGAATCTGGGGTTAATTGATCAGGCTCCAAATTCGGTTGGCTGGTTTGGGATTTGTAGTTCATGGTCCGAAAACGGACAAGTTGAATGAGATTCCTTTTGACTTTTGACCTATGGTTTGGGACAAATCTATGGATTTGAGTTTAGGATTCCTTGTGTAGGGTCCAAAATTAGTTGGTTTGGGTTTCATTGTACAAGATCCAAAATCGGTTGGTTGGTTTGGGTTTTATTGTACAAGATCCAAAATCGGTTGGTTGGTTTGGGTTTTATAGCGCAAGGTCGGAAAACGGAAAAGTTGAGAGATTCCTTTTGGCTTTTGACCTAAGTGTTAGGTCAAATCTATGGATTTGAATTTGGGCTTCATTGCGGAGGGCCCAAAATCGGTTGGTTGGTTTGGGTTTGGTAGCTCAAGGTCTGAAAACGGACAAGTTCAATAAGATTCCTTTTGGCTTTAGACCTATAAGTTAGGTCAGAATAATAGCCTAACCGTCAATAAAAAGTAGATTTAATCCTCCAAGTGGTTTCGACAAGTTATCTCGTCCATCAACATCTAACCAATTTTGCATATGACGAAATATCTCGTCATCAGGATATTGCCTATTTTTTATGACAAGATCACGATCTTATCAGTTTTCTTCTAATGACGAGATATTTCGTCGAGACAACCACCAGGAGGGTTTAAAGTATGTAGGTACGTTACTCGAAATGCTTAGAGTACCAAACAAAATAAAAAACAACATTAAAACTCTTAATAATACGAATAAACTAGGAAAGTATAAGATTATCGTCGTCATCGATATAAAAATAATGAGTGACATTTAAAAAGTTTTGATGAAGTGAAGTAATTTAAAAGACATGTGAGGAAGATGGAATTTTAAAATTTTACGCTTTGTAAAAATTTAAAGATATTTGTGGGGTCCAGACAACTTGTCGGATATCATCGTATGGTGCTGGAATTGTCGAGTCAGAGACATTCCCTGGCATATGCCAGCCATAAACTTCATAAAAAAGCTCATCCATCGTTGTTTCGGTATCACTTTCTTTGGATCAAAGGACACGTCAGAATTATAGGAAATGAGCTGGTGGTTCCTGTAAATTCCACAAGCACAAACTAATCAGAGGTGCAGGCGCAAGCGATGAAAATGCCCTGATTGGTCTGCGCGTGTCGCCTTGCTCTTCCCATTTGAATTCAGCTTCAGTGGAATCGCGGCATGTTCGACTGCAGCATCCGCCAGCTCATTTGAGCCGCGGTAGCCCGGTTGGAAGAATAGCGACCAGAGGGTTGCGAGTTCGAATGCAATCGACCGTCGTTTACAAAGGAGGCTGGTACATGTTAAATCTGGCCTCAAATGTCCTCAATGTGGAAGATTGGAGAGTGGTATACCAGCTCAGCCGTGATCACGTCATCTGACCATGGTTCAAAATAACGTGTTGTCCTCAGATCTTTCACTTCGGGTTTGATCCCGGACCGTCGCCAATAGCTCGCTGTGTTGCTCCAGTGCGACGTCAATTAAAATATCTACGTCGTATCCAACAAAAGGTGATACTGAAACAACGTCTCATGAGGTTTTTATGAAGTTTATGAACGGTATGTTCCAGGAGATGTCTCTGACACACTGATGTCAAAGATTCCAACACACTTCAGGTATTTGTGTATGGGTCGAAAACGGGTAAAAAAACTGCTCTTGTCAAGCCAATGGGAATCTTTTAAATAAATCGCCTATTGTTATTAAATACTGTTTAACAATTACTCCAATTTATGAATTATATTTGCTGTATTATAAATGTGGAAATCTAAGGAGTGGGGCCACCAGAGTGTTATGAGACATTGATAAACACTTTTGTATTGTCAAGAATATATAACCTTGTGTATGACTAGCGACAAGGTGTGTGTTATGTTAGTGGATAGCACGAGGATCACATTGTATTGTCTGTCCTGCTTGTCAAATAATTAAACGTTTGTTGTCCACGAATCTGCAATTAATATCTAGACACAAAATGCAAACCCCACATAAATATTTAAGGACAAGTATTAATTTAATATGCAGGGTGATTCTACGGTCATGGGACAAACTTCAGAGGGTGATAGAACACAACGAAACAAACACTTTTCCCCATAGAATGTGTGGTCGCAAGTGCAGCGGTTGGCCGCTAGAGAGCACAGTCAAACGCTTGTATAAAACCCCATAGAAAGTCTCTTGGGTGAGTCTAAAGTAATACGACAAACTTCAGGGGGTGATAGAATACAACGAAACAAACACTTTTCACCATAGAATGTATGGTCGCTTTCCATTTTGGCATAAACACACGGTCCGACGCAAGTTGGAAAGAAGAGGCATGAAATATGGAAACAACGCTTTAATATCAAATAAATATCAATAACTGCTTGACAAAACGAAATAATACAATTAGATTTGCATAAATTAAAGTTAAGTACAAGGAACAACTGGTAAGAAAGAAATGACATGTACAAAACATGAGAAACTTTTCACATGGAAATGAAACGACATGTACAAACATCAGTCGGTAAGTACAACGCAAATGCACAATTACAGAAGCTGTTCAAAATGTCGACCACCACACCTGATGACGCTGACGTAACGCTTTTATACAAGCGTTTGACTGCGCTCTCTAGCGGCCAACCGCTGCACTTGCGACCATACATTCTATGGGGAAAAGTGTTTGTTTTGTTGTGTTCTATCACCCCCTGAAGTTTGTCCCATGACCGTAGAATCACCCTGTACATTATTTATACGGTATTAAACTTAATTTTGTTAAACTGTTAAATGTCTCTTAGTACATTTGTTTGTGTTTTAAATAAGTGTGGGCTAGTAGCCCAATTGGTAGAAATTGGATTAGCAACCGGAGGGTTACGAGTTCGAAACTAGGTCCAGCCAAAACCGTCGTGTACACGCGGGCTGGTGCACGTTAAATCTCTCGTGGTCTCAAATGTCCTCTCGTTGGAGTGGTGTGGAAGTTTGGAGAGTAGAGTTCCAGCTCAGGCGTTGTGCTCGTCATCTGACCGTGATTCAAAATTACGAGGCGTTGTCCTTGATCTTTCCCTTTGGGATGGATTCCGGACCATCGTCAATAGCCCGCTGTGTTGCTTCAGTGTGACGTTAATTAAATACCTACCTGCCTTTCAATAAGCGTACACATAGGTAACATAACCTAAAAAATTAAATTTTCATGCACAAACATGAGTGCTAAATAATAGCGTTCTACAGATAATCAAGTTACGTACTTAATGACTTATTTCTATAAATAAAGGAAATAAATTACACAGCTAAGCATTAAAAAATTAGTCCTTATTAATTATGAATACGAATGCAAAAATAAAACCTAAAAGATTAAAAACAAATTTCAAATGACTCTATAAGATTGAATTCTTTAATTATTTAAGACTAATTTAATTTAAAAGTACGTATTTTAAAAAATTAAGTCCCAATTAATTGTGAATATAGATACACAAAAATAAGATCGAAAAAATTAAAATCGAACTTAAAATGTCCAAAAACAGATTGTACCTTTTAGTTATTTAAAATTAATTTAGTGTACTAATATGTTTTAAGTTTATACTCATGTATTTAAGAATTAAAACTACTTAGAGAAGCATTTAAAATATTAAAATATCAAATATATAAATCTGCAGAAGACTAATCGAATTAATTAATAGCTGAGTAAACATGCATCCCAAGTACATGAATTCAATTAAGTGAAGGGTTAAAAATCTAGATTTCTTGAAAATATTCGAAATAACAAAAGCAATTATTCGATTTTTTTAATGCGCCTAATATAATAAATTATATTAGGAACGAAATTATTTAAGTTTCTAAACCGGTGAGAGCAAAATTAATGTTTTGCTTGAAGTGCCATAAGCAAAATTCACTTAGAAAGTCTGGATTTATCCCGGACTGTCGCCAATAGCCCGTTGTGTTGCTTCAGTGCGACGTTAATTAAAATACTTACCTACTACTTGGAAAGCAGTTCGATAAAATTCACGGGGTAGGAAAAAATTCAGATATGATGAAACAAGTTGTAATTAATTTGTAACACATTGTGAGAGGCTTTATCTGTCAATCTAAGTACAGGTGGTGGCAGTGTAACTGCGGAGGATCTTGTTACTTGAACACGTGCTCTGGACATGACGTCAGTTGGCTTGTTTTTCGAAAAGATAAATATTCCAAAGATAGGTAGGTAAGTATTTAATTAACGTCGCACGAGAGAGCAACGCAATGGACTATTGGCGACGGTCCGGGATCAGTCTCCGCGCGAAAGATCCGAGAACACCACGTAATTATTGTACCACGGTCAGATGACGAGGTCACACCTGAGCTGGAACCCCACTCTCTAGACTTCAACACTACGCCAACGTGAAACCATTCCAAAGAGGGGGGAGGAGGGGGGAATTTCAATTAACGTCACACTGGAGCAACACAATGGGCTATTGGTGACGGTCCGGGATCAATCCCAAAGGGAAAGATCCGAGGACAACACCACGTAATTTTGAACCACGGTCAGATGACGACCATTCCAAAGAATAAATTCCAAATTAATGTAGATTTCAAAATTACGTGGTGTTGTCATCGAATCTTTCTCTTTAGACCGTCACCAATAGCCAGTTGTGTTGCTCCAATGTGACGTTAATTAAAATACCTACCTACCAAATCAATGTAGGGGCCATGGTTGGTAGAGTAACGGATCAGCAAACGGAGGGTTGCGATTTCAAAACTAGGTTCAACCAAAGGGTACACGGGGGGTGGTGCACGTAAAATCTGCCGTGGCCTCAAATGTCACGTTGGGGTGGTGTTGAAGTTTGGAGAGTGGGGTGCCAGCTCAGGCGCTGACCTAGTCATCTGAACCGTGGTTCAAAATTACTTGGTGTTGTTCTCTGATCTGATTCCCTCCAATTTACTTTGGACGCAAATCAAAAACATGTCTATCCATCGATATAATCCGCTTCACATGCATAGAATCTGTTTCTAAGACAAAATGGTTGGCGTGGTGTGGAAGTTTGGAGAGTAGGGTGCCAGCTCAGGTGTTGCCTCGTCATCTGACCGTGGTTCAAAATTCCGTGATGTTGTCCACGGGTCTTTCCCTTTGGGATTGATCCCAGACCATCACCAACAGCCCGTTGTGTTGCTCCAGTGTGACGTTAATTAAAAATACAATACAATCTAAGACAAAATGACGAAAGTTGATACTAAGGGACTATAACAAAAGTTGATTTTGAGTTCGGATTTTGAGTATGAATATTGCCCTTCTTAAAATTGAGTGTCTTCAGTATAGACAAAGCAAAGGCAACCTAAAGATTACCATTTGTAAAAATTGGTATTCCCGATTTGAGTTTTTTTAATCACTGCTTTCAACGAACTTCTAACAGATATAAATTGCTTAAATGTAGCTTTAACTCGTAAAGTAAGAACCTTCACTTACTGATCGCTTAAAATTTATTCAACACATTTTCAACAAATTTATTCAACAGCGTTATACAGGGTGAGTCTAAATTGTTTTTACAAAATAAGAGGGGTGATAGTACCCATCCAGACGAGCAATAATTACCATGGAACCTAGGGTCGCATTCCACTCTGAGAGGCAGAAAAGAGTGAAATTAGAATTTCAACATGAACTTACAACAGTGTTGGGAAAGCGAATGAACGATACCAAAAGTATCTGATTGATTGATCAGAGAAAAACTCACAGCAAGTGC
The DNA here is from genome assembly GCA_933210815.1 of Meta bourneti. Classification (NCBI taxonomy): domain Eukaryota; kingdom Metazoa; phylum Arthropoda; class Arachnida; order Araneae; family Tetragnathidae; genus Meta; species Meta bourneti. The sequence goes on from OW119929.1 coordinate 91,129,059, forward strand.
TCAAAGTGTCGTTGCACAGTTCACACCGGCGAAGGAATGACTGGCTCTCGAAGATTCCTGGTGTGTTAATTTTGTCTGCGGCAACACCGATTCACGCTACGAGATCTTCAGCCGAGTCCACAGGCGTCTGGTACACTAAAGATTTCATGTGCCCCCAGAATAAAAAGTACAAAATGACGTCAGAGGCGATGACTTGCTCATGCTCGACGCGTTTCGACTTTACTCTTTTCTGCCTCTCAGAGTGGAATGCGACCCTATGTTCCATGGTTATTATGGCTCGTCTGGATGGGTACTATCACCCCTCTTATTTTGTAAAAACAATTTAGACTCACCCTGTATATTTTAAAAACTTATTTTAACTTAGTTAATACGTTATTTCAATTTCCTTTGCTTTCATATTTAGGCGTTCCATGCTTGCATCTGAGTAACTCTACTTAAATCAACCATAATTTGATAGTTTTGGAGAAAGTGGAATGCATATTGGGTATGGCTATCTTGGATTATTTTACCACTACTGTTAAAAAAAAATATTTTCCAAAAATTATTTTTTTACGAAATTTAAATTCTATTAATTTACTTATTTTTATTTTCAAAATTTTAATAATTCAGAATATTTGGGACCGATGACATACGGAGAATAAAATACTTCAGTTTTGCACTAGCAAGGTAGAAATTAATTATTTCGTGTGCAATATTGCTAAAGGTAGGTTGGTATTTAATTAACGTCGCACTGGAGCATCACAACGGGCTATTGGTGACGGTCCGGGATCAAACCCGAAGGGAAAGATCCAAGGGCAATACCAAGTAATTTTAAACCACGGTCAGATGATTAGATCGCACCTGAGCTGGCACCCCACTCTCCAAACTTCCATGCCATGCCAACTTGAAGACATTTGAAGCCACGAAAAATTTAATGACCGATATTGCTAGAAACGTGTGTTCATTTTCTGAAAATTGGTAACATCATTCTCATTGCAAACAGGTACGTGGTTTCCATTCAAAACCTAATCTCTGAATTGAAAAAAGTGTTTTCAGGTGTAGAGGGTTATCAACGATACAAAAACGCGTGTTCATTGACCACGTGCAGTAATATTATTTTCAGATGCATATTTTGTGACATAACCTGGTTGAACCGGTCTCGCTCATATCAAAAATTAAAACCAAAACAGAAGTAAATCAAATTTGTTCTGAACTGGAAGTATTTTTTCCCCTGCAGTTTATGTCTACATTGAAAAACTCTTGCATGAAGAAATAAAAACCATAAGGAAAAACAATCAAATTTCGACTTACGATTTATTTTTTCAAACTTTTCAATGAGAGGAATTTTCAGTATGAGAATACCAGACGTCTACAAGGATTTTAAAATTTACCGCCAGAACGGAAATAAATCACACTGGTAGCACTTTTTCTTCTATGCAGTTTATGTTTACAATGAAAAACTCTCTCACAGGAAATTTCACATCAGGTATAAAAACCATAAGGGAAAATAAGTAAATTTCGGCGTACTATTTATTTTTCTTCCAAACTTTTTAGAATTTTCAGTGTAAACAAACCCTTTTACTTCTGCAGAAGCAATTGCAAACACATACTACATGCCGGGGTTACCTTACAATGTTGATTACCACCGCTTGGGCGACGTTTAATCTAATTGGCGTTGACCAATCAATTATCATATATCAACTCGGAATGCATTCTTTGGAACTTTTTATTGGAGAAGGGCTGAAATCGTATTCGAAAAATAAGCCATTTGTCTTCAGGTTCGCATTAGGTACAGGAAACACCCGTTCCGCGGCAGAAACACTTCCGACACCTATATTTAGCTTGACAGAAAATGCCTCTCAAAATGTATCTCACAACGATAACTCTCATCAGAGCTAGCCAGATTAAAATTACTTTGTCTAGCAAACGATAACTCTCATCAGAGCGAGAGAGATTAAAATTTACTTTGTCGAATAAGCAATAACTCTCAGAACAAAACAGATAAAAATTAATTTGTGGAGCAAACGATAACTCATCAGAGCGAGAGAAATTAAAATTACTTTGTCGAGCAGACGATAACTCGCATTAGAGCGAGAGATAAAAGTTAATTTGTGGAGCAAGCGATAACTCATCAGGGCGAGAGATTAAAATTACTTTGTCGAACAAACGATAACTTGCATCAGAGATGGAGATTAAAATTACTTTGTAGAGCAAGGGATAACTCAAGAGACGAGCAAAAGTTTCTTGAAATGCAATTCCCCTAGACCAGCAAATCATAGACAGAAAAAAGTATATATTTAAGAGAACTCAGACTGGACGTGATGACTGTCGATCAAGTTTCACCAGACAAAAAAACCTGATCGATTTGTTGTCATATTCGTTTGATGTTCTAAAATAACATCTTAGAATTTAGAAGCATTCCGCGTTGGTAGAATAACTCGCGTTTCATTTTCTCCAAAACGCATTCCATTTACACATATTTCTGCAGCGAGAAATCTATTGGTATTTTTTCCACTTTGTCGAATCGTTCTTCGCAGCGTTTTGAATAATTCATCCGAAAAACATTTTCGATTTTTACCAGCGTGGATGAATTGAGGAAAGATGGCGTAGGAAAAATTTTTAAAGCGGAAACTTATAGTAATGTTGCATCGTTATTTGGTTAAATTTTCCATTCAGGTCGAATTTCGTATTCTTTTCGGGAGACCTATTCGTATTTTCCATGCCCCCAGTTTTGTTTCTTTTTCGGAACTGTATTGCGATGTTCAGGTGTTGGAACGTTTGAGCATTCGCTTATATCGAAAAGGTGCTTTTTTAAAAAATGCAAATAACATTTATTAAAGCAAACGATGTAAAATATCGTGTATCTTTAATACTTCTTAGTATTATTTGTAGTTAGATTAAAAGACTGTTACTTTTGTATATATTTCCTTAATTTGAAAATCGAAGATGAGAACTCGTAATAAGTCAGTATATTTTATTTACACACTGGCAGAATTACCCGGTGTTTTTAATAATTTCATATGATTTAGTCAAATATTTATAAATTTTTGATATTTTGGAAAGAAATAAAAGATCAGTTCAAACATAAGTATTAGAATTTAAATTCTTTAAATATGTTTTGGAAAAAAAATATTTATCCAGCAATACTGGCAAAGCAATCTGTTGAGTACAGCAATCGTAATAATATTCCATGTTATTATTTTGGGGTTTCTAATTGCTTTTACCCCCTTTGCACACCTAGGACAAATAGAACGAGGTTAATATGTAACCTATGTTACCCGCAACGTTCTAAGGAATAAGTGTACAAAATTTCATGTGGATTGGTAAAACTGTAGATTTGAAAAAGAACTTCTAAGTTTTATTTGTAGTTAACTTAAAATACTGTACTTTCGTATATCTTTCCTTAATTTGGTAATCGAAGATGAGAACTCGTGATAAGTCGATATATTTTTTACACAATAGCAGAATTACCCGGCATTTTTAATCATTTCATATCATTCGCCAAATATTTAAAAACTACTAGCAGAATTACCCAGCGATGCTCGGGTTGTTTATTCTATTTCATAGAAAAATGCAAGCATCATTTAAGTGTACAGAAAATACTTAACATCGTTTTAACTTTTACATAACTTCTACAATTTACTTCGGACGCAAATATGTATACATAATACATCCATCCATATAATCCATTTCATATTCATCGCACTCTTACTGTAAGACAAACTAAAAAGCTTTTTCTGAGATGACTTCAGAAATCGATTTTGAGTTTTGGAGTGATTACGAATGCAAATTAAGTTCATTTTCAGTAAAAATGAGAAACTTTTAGCCCCCGTATAGTCTTGCACTCAGTTTTCCAATCAATATTTGTTATTTGTTTCGAATTACATTATCATTGTGAGAGGATGGCAAATTAAACTGTTACAGCATTCGTGGTTAATTTATTTGAAGCACACATTTTTTTCTTCAAAATTCTATTCAGCCGCACGTGGAATAACGAAGATTGTTTAAAAGTGCCATCTGTGTAAACAAAGCAAACTCAATCAATTACACTTTTTACAAAATCACTGCTTTCAATGAATGTTTCACAGGTACCTAAGTTGTATACGAACAGTTTCAACTTCAAGTAAACAACTTAGACCTTCCACTTAAGACAAAAAATTCTATTTTTGCAACAGTCCTAACTTATATATATATATATATATATATATATATATATATAGACCTTCTTCCACTTAAGACAAAAAATTCTATTTTCAACAGTCCTAGCTTACACATTTCCTTACTATGATATTCCAAGATCAGCAAAGTCATTTAAAATTCGCTTTCCTCCAACAGAAAAATTTAGTTTTAAATCGAAGCCTTAAGGTACTTTTTTCAATTGAGAGACTCAGTTTCTGTATGGAAACCATGTATCTATTTAGAATGATAGATGTAGTTACTTGTAGATTATGGAGTACAGCTTTGAATAAAACCCATGAAACATGAAAAACAAATGTAAATTAAATTGATTTTAATCGTCTTGTAATGAAAATATATAAAAATTTAGAAATATCTTTGAACTACAACGTATGGCTACCCGTTTTAATTTAACGCAACATATCGTTTTTTTGGAATAACTTTATTTTAACTTTACCAGTCATTTTAAAATAAGTTATACACCTTACTTAAAAAGGTTTCCATTTATTTTTATGAAACAGAATTCTACAAACTATAACGTATTTAACCAGACTTAAGGAAGTTAGTCGATATATACATATACCACCAAGAAATTACCCATGTCTAAGGGTATTTGGAAGAAAATAAAAATAATCCATTACAATTTAACTCCTAAATAATATATCTGTAATATGAAAAGTAATGGAACACATAAATACAAACAGAAACGAAATTCTGGTCATTGAAGAATGTAGAATTCTGAAAAACGAAAGATCTGACAAAGCGTGTCGAATTTCGACTTAATGAGAATATTCTGAAATTCGAAAAAGACGCTTGACAAATATTGATAGACAATAATGAATTATTTACAAAAGAACACAAATTTACAAAACTTAGAAATGCTCATAAACGACCGCAACATTTATCAAATACACAATTATAAATCTAATTTATAAAATAAAACATTGATAATTCTGCCAGATACCGAATTGCAAAATTACGCCTTTTATGATCAAAGAGTTTTTTGTTTTGGCTTTTCGTGTTCCATTACAAAACGCAAGTTGTGTAAAATTAAGTATTTTAAATATCCATTTTTCATCATTCAAATATTCCTAAATTATTTATATTGTGTAAAGAAGTAAAAAATCTGTTCAAATAAATTAGAATTGTAAATTGTTTAAACATAACGTTTCAGAAAAAATTGTTTTTCGAGCAATCCTGGTAAAACAATTTTATTAGAAAATCTGATTTTCGATCAATACTGGTAAAACAGAGTTGCGTACCGCAATCGCTTTATGCTCAATGGTTTTCCTATGGCAATTTCAAATTAATTTAGCAACCTTCTGCACACCTAGGTTAAAGAGAACGGGGTTAATATGTAGCTTGCTTTACTGGCAGTGTTCCAACGTATAAGTGTACCAAATTTGGTGTGGATTGGTCAAACGGTGTAGATTTATATAGAGAATATACAGACAGACGCAAATTCTGCTTTATATGTATAGATTGATATTTTGGAAAGAAATAAAAGATAAATTCAAACATAAGCATTAGAATTAAAGTTCTTTAAATATGTTTTGGAAAACATTGTTTTACCAGCAATACTGGTAAAACAATCTGAATTGCATACAGCAATCGTAATAATCAATGTTATTCCTCTGGAGATTTAGTCCTCAGCGGCACATTTACTTTAGGTGTGTAAGGGCTTCACGAACCCCAGGTACTCTAGTTATTTTCTTTTCTCATGGGATTTACTGTCAAGTAAACACGTGTGTTGCTCTTCTGGGATACACAAACGATCTGTTTCTGCTTTCATCACACTACTGTATATATATATTCCCCAATTCCTCTTTTTATCCCTTTCACGACATTTTTTACATACCGTTGTGTTGTGTTTGGTGCAGCTTGGCCAAATATGGCCCTTGCGCCATAAAACCTAAAAATAACCAACAGTCAACCTATGGGGATTTCGAATTGTTTTTAGACCCCCTCTGTACACCTAGGACAAATATAGCGGTAGTAAATATGTAGCTTATAATACTCGCAGGGTTCTAAAGTATAAGTGTACCAAATTTGATGGGGATTGCTCAAACGGTGTAGATTTGAATAGAGAACAGACAGACGCCAACTTTGCTTTATATAGACTAACTGAATTTACCCGGCGTTGCTCGGGTTTAATTGGTTATCGATTGAAAATGATCCAAAAAAAATTCACTTTTCTGTCATAGAAAATGCAAATATAGAGAAAAAATAAGCGAGCGGAAAATAATTTTTAAAACTGGGAATTTTTATAGCTTCTACAATTTACTTTAGATCCATTTCACATACTATAGGTAAGAAAAACCTAGAAAAGCTGATACTGAGATGACTATATACAAAAGTCGATTTTGAGTTTGGAGTGATTGTGAATGCTCTTTAACTCTTCATTTTCTAAAAAAAATTACATGCATCGTTTTATTGCAGTCAGTTTTATCTTATCAATATTTTTTATTTGCAGCACTTAGCACCAGGAATGCGAATTTCGGAATTCCACCATCATTATAAAAGGCTGACAAATCGTATTGATACGATATCATGATCAACGTTTCAAGCAATTACAACTTTATGCTTGAAAATTCCATCCCGCCTTTTACAGACGGGATACATGATACTGAGCGATTTTCAACGTAACCACACTGATTGCACCATACTCTAAGATTCAAAAAAACTCCAAGGTCATCTTGAGAGGCGACTCCTGTAGATGTTAACTCTGACGTCATCTGCACGGCCAGACCGGGAGTGAGCGCCCCCTAGCAAATGCTCTGTCCAGGATGACGGGACGTTACATCCCTAGGTACACCCAAGACAAATAGAACAGGGTTAATATGTAGCCTACGTTACCCACAGGGTTCCAAAGAATAAGTGTACCAAATTTGGTGTGGATTGGTCAAACGGTATAGATTTATTTGTATAGGGAACAGACAGATGCAACTCTGCTTTAAACACTACTGTTTGTGAAAATTGCAACACTATGAAAGAATCATCAGAAATAAATGAAATTTATTCCAAGTATTACTTATAGTGGTTTAAATAAACGATCAAATTTACAGAGCAATAAAACAAAAATAATGCCGAAAATCAATATCTCGTGCAGCCGTCACGCGCAGCGATGAGAGCCTGTACGCGCCGTGGCATCGAATCATACAGATTCTGAATGCCATACTGAGGAGTGGCATTCTAGATGGCCTCTATCTGATGCCAAAGTTCAGCCGTACTCTCTGTCCGACGAGCAGTACGAGCGAGTCGCCGTCCGATGCAATTCTAGACATGCTCAATGGGCGTCATACAGTGTATTCAAAAAGTTCCAGGACTGATCGCACACATACCATATAACACAGAGGATATATTTACATCTGATATTAAGCTTCGACACAGTCTCCTCCCAATTCAATATGATGCTTGGAACGAGTGTACAGATCCGTGAACTCCTTCTGGAACGCCTCCACTTCAACACTATTGAGTTCCGATGTCACAGCAGCTTTAATCTACTCTATCGACTCGTACCACTGCCTCTTCAATTTCAATTTGGGAAGTAAAAAAATAGTCCGGGGAGACAGATCTGGTGAGTACGGGGGTGGTTGATGCACACAACCTGCCTTCTCGCGAAAAATTGCTGCACAAGGATGGACTTGTGAAGCTGTGCATTGTCGTGCAAGAGGCACCAATTTTCACTGTACATCAAATCGGGCCCCAAACACCGCATTCGTTTCAAAAGCCGATCCAAAACATCTTTGTAGAATGCCTCAGTCACAGTGGAACCTTGACGACGAAATTCTCGATGAATGATGCTTCGACAGTCAAAAAAGATGATAAGCATCGTTTTCGTTTTTGATTTCGAAGAGCGAACTTTCAACGGATGACTCTTTTCTTCACTTGTCCACTCAGCACTTTGGCGTTTTGTCTCCGGATCGTACTCGAGTCACCAAGTCTCATCTCCGGTGACAATGTTTTGCAAAAATGTTGGATCCTGATCGGCCACGACAATCAAATCTTTGCAGGAGGAAATTCGGTTTTCTTTTTGTTCAAGAGTCAGAGTGGTGCTGCACAAAGCGAGCACAGAGCTTCCTTTTTTCAAATCCTCCGTCATAAATCGTGAAAACAGATCCCACACTAATGTTTAACGACTGCAAACATTTCCATCGTTATTTGGCGGTCGAATCTCACCAACGCTTGCACATGCTCCACATTTTCATCATTTCGACTTGAACATGGACGACCTGATCTCTCATCGTCTTCGGTCGAGTCTCTTCCAGCTTTAAAACTCGAAAACCACTCAAATACTCGCGAACGACTCATAGCATCGTCACCATACGCAGATATAATAATTTCGTACGTTTCTGTGGCCGATTTTCCCAATATAAAACAAAATTTGATGTTCGATCGTTGCTCCATTTTTTTCGATGACAATGACGCACATACACGCTTCACGCAAATGAATGCTGCCAAGTCGGAACTAGTCAGAATTGAATGCAACCATGTGATACGCGTGGCTGAAGATCGTTGCTATGTCAACCCGCCGGTTTCGCAGCGATAGCGCCATCTATACTTTTTTACGAGCGGGAGTCCTGGAACTTTTTGAATACACTGTGTATCAGGGGAACATGCAGGCCATGGAAGAAACGGAACCGGTCGTGCACTGAAGAAGGCTTGTACATTCCGAGCAACATGTAGACGGGCATTGTCTTGCTGAAATACAGCTCCGGGAATGCGTTGCAGGAGGGGTAGGACCTCGGGCTCCACAAATTCCCTGATGTAACACCCGTTGTTCAGGGTCCCCACAATTTGGAGTAGGAGAAATCGCCCATGATGTCCAATAGCGTCCCAGACCATAACGACAGGCGTTCGTCTTGTATGACGCTGAATAAGACACTCCGGGAGAAGGCGTTCACCTCTGTAGCGTCTGACGAGTACGCGTCCATCGTTATAGTCCAGATTGAGGCGGGACTCATCTGAGAAGACGACTTGTTGCCAATCGCACGCCACTGCTGTGTTGGTTAGCCCATTGTAGCCGGAGGCGTCGGTGGTTCAGCGTCAAGGGAATTCTGCGCAGGGGAGTCCTTGCACGTAGCCCATGGCGCAGCAGACGTCGACGAATCGTGGGGGCGGACAATGGGACACCTATACACGAGCTCCAATGTTGTGCCAACGCACTAGAGGACGCAGTACGGTCCGTCACCGCCATGCGGATGAGGTGTCTGTCGTCCCATGGTGACGTCATATTGCGTGGCCCACTGCCGGGGTTTCGACTTGTCCGGTTCTTCATGGTCCCTCTTCCACACACGCATTACTGTTGTGGAATTACGCCCCGTGCGAGTGGCGATTTCACGATACGAAAGTCCACCCTCACGGAGGCCGATCATGCGGACCCGTTCGAACTCCGTTAGTTGCTCGTATGGCACTCTGCGTTTTTGGCGAGGCATCTTGACTTCTAATCAATCATTTACAGCAATCAAATGACGATACACACATTTCAACGCACCTTTACAGTGCTTTTTATACACGCCTCATTTGGAAGTTTAGAGGGTGTTTCTTGGCCCACACATGCGTGATCGCTTTGTAATTCCGATCATTTGCATATCCTAACCTTTTTTACTTTTCCTGCAAGTTTCGTTTAATTTGCATAATTCCTTCATGGTGTTGCGATTTTCACAAACAGTAGTGTATGTATAGATTATTAGGTAATAATAGACCCGCGCATGCGTCTATGAAGGTACCTAAATTTTTATTTCCTTTGATGGCACAATGAGACTTTTCATGGTAAACTGATACCTTATTTAATTCAATTATATGAAAAAAGCATCTATACACATTTAGTACCTCCGAATGAAATGAAAATAATCAAAAGTATTAAGAAGGTATAATACTCGTTCTATCCCTAATTAATATTTTTAATAACTATGGCAAAACTTACACAAGTTAATCGTATTAACGCAATTAGCATCTGAACGTTCACTTCTCATTCACTTGTTCTAAGGAGATTTGGTAGTTTTTGACGTCTAGACATAGTTGATTAATTTTATCGAGAAATGAGAAAAGAAAGATGGAAGTAATCACAGAAGAGAAATGTCGCTTTCGCTGACATTTACTTTCTGTGATTATTTCTATCTTTCAGATTTCCCATGGCCTTCCGTAATCAGACTGCTCAAAAGTTTCATTCGAGTTGCGAGGTCTTCCGTGTAGTTATAGTAATATTATGCGGCTCCATAATTCAAATTAAGCAAGTTTAGGCTAAGCGGTAAAATTGATGAATAAATTCCTTAGCGATTGAATTTAAATTGTTTGTATCTGTTTGTTCCCTGTCTGCAGAAAACAAATAATGTAGATTTCTGTGCATTTATTTATGCAGACAGATTATGCTCGGTACAGACAAAGACCATCATGTAAATGGGGGCTGGTGCGCATTAAATCTACCGTGGCCTTAAATGTCCTCAAGTTGACGTGGTGTTGCTCCAGTGTGACGAAAATTAACTACCTACCTCGAAACCTATAAAATTAATTCTAAAACTTTTAAAGAACTAAAAACGATAAAAAAATATCGTTTGATGAAATAATATTGACTCATAAATACATATCTTTAAATAAAGAATTTCCCTTTTAAATAAATATCGCGGGTGGTAGTTGAATTAGCGTCACATTGGAATCATGCAACGGGTTATTGGCGACGGTCCGAGATCAGTCCTGAAGGAAAACACCCGAGGACAACACCTCGTAATTTTGAACTACAATCAGATGACGCGGTCAACACCTGAGCTGAGCTAGCACCCCACTCTCCAAATTTCCATACCACGCCAACGTGAGGCCACGGCAGATCTAACGTGCATCAGCCCCACGTACTCGACGATCTTTGGTTGGATCGAGTTTTGAACTCGCAACCCTCATGCTAATCTGAAACTCTTCCAACCCAGCTAACGAGGTCCTAAATATATTCTTGAATAGCAGAATTATCCGGCGTCACTCGAATTATTTAACTGTAGGTTGAAAAGTGATCGGAAAAATCACGCTCTTTTTTCATAGAAAAATGCAAATACACTGGTGTTCAAAATTAAGAGAATTTTCACTTTTGGGCGATTATCTCTAGAAGTACTGGACATATTTTAATGAAATTAGTTGTGTACATAGGTTGAAACAATACATTCTTGAGTAGCAGAATTATCCGGCGTCACTCGAGTTGAATTATTTAACTGTAGGTTGAAAAGTGACCGGAACAATCACGCTCTTTTTCATAGAAAATGCAAATATACTGGCGTCCAAAATTAAGAGAATTTTCACTTTTGGGCGATTATCTCTAGAAGTACTGGACATATTTTAATGAAATTAGTTGTGTACATAGGTTGAAACAATACATTCTTGAGTAGCAGAATTATCCGGCGTCACTCGAGTTGAATTATTTAACTGTAGGTTGAAAAGTGATCGGAACAATCACTCCTTTTCATAGAAAATGCAAATACACTGGTGTTCAAAATTAAGAGAATTTTCACTTTTGGGCGATTATCTCTAGAAGTACTGGACATATTTTAATGAAGTTAGTTGTGTACATAGGTTGAAACAATACAAATAAAATAATCATACAACAGTTAAGGTGCACGCTCAAGGTCGGGCGTAAGACTCATCAGCGAAGGAAGGTGGTCCCATCTTACAGTTATACAGCTCTCATTACGTGAATTAATACTGGAAATGAGGCATTTTATGAGTCCCTGTGGTAGTCGGTCCCACTCCTCCAGCAACGCTGTTTTCAGGTTATGCACGTGTACGCTTACGTATTCGATACCAAAGATTTGCATATTTGTTTGGAAGCAGTTGTCTTACCTTTCGTTCAGTACTTTTCGAGATATTCGATAAAAAATGCAAATCCCTTAATTTTGAACACCAGTGTATCATTCAAGCGCCCGGAAAATAATTTCGTCAAACCATTTCGACATTTTTATAATTTCTCGAAATTACTTTCGACGCAAATCCTAAATGTTATATCCATCAATGTAATCCACTTCCTATACATCGCACTCTAATGCTACAAAAGGTGATAATACGGTGACTACTACAAAGACGAATTTTAATGGTTGATTGATTATGAATGGTGTTTGTTATGTTCGTTTCCTGTAAAATTGTGGTTACTCAAATAGTAAAAATGACGAATCTACAACGAGTAGGCTTGCACTCATAGTATTCCCATAAAAAAATTTTGACTTGTGACACTCTTGAATCCGGGATGCAATATTTCCAATTTTCATCATTACTAAGGAAAAAATGGCATAATTCCAAAAGACAGAAATATGACACTTTTGGCACAGCAGTATTATACGCCTCGTTTGGAGGCAACGCTCTTGGTGCGTTTTTGGCGCACTTTTACTAGCGAGTTATGGCGGGTGAAGGCAACCCATCACAATAAGGATTATTCCCGTGGCAACCTCAGCAAGCGGAAAGTTTACATTTTAATTTAAATTTTTTTTATTTGGCTAAGTATTTGTTTGAAAATTCGTGAGAAGATTTAAAAATTGGTTACTTTAAGAAGTTCTTAGAAATTGTTAGATTTAGATCTGGAGGAGTTTAAAACAATTTAAAAAATAAAGAGATATTTTAACCGCTATTTTCCAACTATTTCTGCTAATTATTTTCCGATAAAAAATATGTTTTTTCAAAGTTTTGTATTTTTCTCGTTAATTACTTTCCACTAAAGCTTATTATTTTCCGTTTAAAAAAAGATTTTTGCTTAGAATTCTTTCCTTGGCGACATGAAAAGTGCGCCAAGAGCGTTGCCACCAAATGAGGCGTATAATACAGCTTTACCACACTTTTATTTGACAGGAAAGGTATGACTCATTCTTTTTTTGAAACAAAATACTATTATTAATTCCATTTAGCGGCACATGAAATAACACAGAACTTGTTTTAAAATTAAATATCTTCAGTATTGACAAATCAAAGGTAACCGATTACCATTTTAAAAGAAATGCTTGTTCAATTTGACGAAATTCCTTCTAATGTGTGGGACACAAAACGTGGAAACCTCTGATATTGCTTTAAACTCGTTCACAGCGGATAAATAACTTGAAATGGAAGAAAATATTCAATGCACAAACACTCCATTTTTATGTATATAGACATTTTACTCACAAGACCTTGCAAATAGACTGATATTCAAAGTAAACGGATCGAATTTGAATGGCACAGATTTGAGTTTGCTTACTACAAGGCTTATCTAAACAGACAATGTGTTTCACAAACGTATGTGGCACAGAAATAGAGGTTATTTGTTTATTACCGAATGGCCACATTGGATGTAAATAATGTAAAATAGGCCGCAAAGGGATTTATTCCCCAATTTTTCCGCCTACTTTAAGTTGCCATGGTAGCCCGGTTGGAAGAGTAACGGATTAGCAATGGGAGGGTTGCGAGTTCGAATCCAACCAAAGACCGTCGTGTACAAAGGGGGCTGGTGCACATTAAATCTGTCGTGGCTTCAAATGTCCTCACGTTGGCGTGATGTGGGAGTTTGGAGAGTGGGGTGCCAGCTCAGGTGTGACCTCGTCATCTGACCGTGGTTCAAAATTACGTGGTGTTCTCGGATTTTTCCCTTAGGGTTTGATCCCGGACCGTTGCTAATAACCTGCTGTGTTGCTCCAGTGCGGCGTTAGTTAAAATACTATTACTACCGATTAGTTTAAATATGCTTGCTTCGATATGCACTCCGTCGGTTGCTAGTCCGATACTCTTCCAACCGGGCTACCGCGGTCCTGGTAATGGAATAATAACGGATAAAATAGCGTGGATAAAACAATACAGGTTTGAAAACTCCCTGTACAAACTTAAATGTAGGTAACATAAAATTTACTATACCAAATAGAACTACGATAAAACTAAAAAACAAATATATTGTTTAAATTTAATTGATAGATTAAAATTTCTAGATTTTTCTCTCACGGAGCAAGTTGTGCATTTCCGAGATAAAATATTAAAAAAGCTAAAATGGAGTTATTCAATGAAATTGTTTTAAATGAACATCAAGCAAAAGCCATTAAAAATCTTGGTACCAACTCATGATAAATCAAATTCCAACCTATAAGAGACCACATCAAATTCAAGTTTGATGAGAGGTCACGAGAATATTTGCGTGGCCATGATAGCCCAATTGGTAGAGTCGTGGTTTAGCAACCGGAGATTTGGGAGTTCGAAACTCGATACAACCAAAGACCGTCATGGGTACTGGTGCAAATTAAATCTGTCATGGAATCAAATGTCCTCGCTCCGGACTGGTGCGGACCTCGTCATCTGACAGAGGTTCAAAATTACGGGATGTTATCCTCTGATCTTTCCCTTCGGGATTGATCCCGCACCGTCTCCAAAATCCCGTTGTATTGCTCTATTGTGACTTAAATTCAACAACTACTGCTACATAAATATTTGCAGGTACATCTAAAATGAAATCGCAATACAATACACTGCATCAGCTGTGTGACTGCAATGCAATTGCAAAGGGGCCGATCATTTAAAATACCGAGAAGTTATTCTGATATTACTTCGACGCCCTTTCCTATACCAAATGGGCTACAAACTCGTACCTCTACTGGACGGCACGAAGTCTTCCGGCGTGGGATAAATAAATACTTGATCGAAATTTCAATTAAGGTGTATGTATACACTAAAACATTTTTTAAAAATTTTTACTTTAAAAATTCAGTGTTTTCACAATAGGTCATTGGTTTGTGCTCAAACTCATTTTAGCGTAAAAAATTCTGATTAAGCTACTCCTTAATTATTTAATTTAGATATAATTAGCATGTTTTTGAACAGTGATATCTCAAATTTTAATGTGTTCAGAAGGACAATTCCTATTCGAAATTATTCCTAATATTATTCTTCATGTTTTGACCCTCCATCAAGTTGCTAGAGGGAATGCGTTCTTTTTTTTCAATTTCTTTCACGAAGGAAGTCTAAAAAAATCAAGATTTTTTCAGGAATTTCAACATTTAAAAATCAACTAAAAATTCATTTCTTAACCAATAACTTCGACTGAGGGTCAAAACAACCACTGTATTATATCGATTATAATGACACAAAAATAATTATAATAGATCAATTCATCGTTGAGTTATCACTGTTCGAAAGAAGCATCCTATTGCAAAAACTTCTTAATTCTTCAGAAATCGAGTTTAAAGTTTTAAAAACGTGTTTGTCTATGGTGACAGTACCTAACCCAAACCCTTGTAACTTGAAAACTATTTCGAATATTTACAAGATCTTGGTATCGTTTGAAAGGGGTTGGACAATATTTTGAATTATTAAAAAATAGATCGATATTTTGGTCAATTTTCGTGATTTCTTGTGTATACATACACCTTAAGAAAGCGAAAATCTTTTAATCCTCTAAGAGGGGCCCTCGTTAGCCCGGTTGGAAGAGTAACGGGTGAGCCGACAACCGGAGGGTTGCGAGTTCGAATCCAACCAAAGACCGTCGTGTACAAAAGGGACTGGTGCTGTCATGGCCTCAAATGTCCTCACGTTGACGTGGTGTGGGAGTTTGGAGAGTGGTGTGCCAGCTCAGGTGTGACCTCGTCGTCTGATCATGGTTCAAAATTACGTGGTGTTGTCCTCGGATTTGATCCCGGACCGTCGCCAATACCCAGTTGTGTTGCTCCAGTGCGACGTTAGTTAAAATAACTACCTACCCTCTGAAGGTTTCGCACGCACAAGTTAACCTTTACAAACTGCAGTCTTTTCTGCGTGACTTTAACCAGTTTTGAACTTGATGAATTGAGTCTTTCTAAAGGATTCAATTATTATAAGAAAGGAAGCAATAAAATATTTCCAAATGGTTTATTCTAAGGAAGGGACTAATTGAATCTTTCAAAAGGATTCTATTCCACAACAACTAGATGTGGTTACTGAAACATTAGGTGCTTTGTGGTATAAAAGTAATACTACATTTCACGGTAATTTCGCGACATTCGGAGGGTTAAGATATACCGTTTTCCTGTGTTGTTGGTAACAGAAAGTAAAATCCCCGTCTTCCTGTGACTTGCTTATACCAAATCCCTTATACCAAGATTTATGCTAGGCCTAATTCACGAATTTTAGTCGCTCGTATGTCCAATTGATTTTTTTGTCCTGAAATATTCAAGCAAAATAAAAATGTTTTACATCATTTCACATATTCACATGAGAGTCATTTTCTGTCAAGCTAAATGTAGGTGGCACTAGTGTTTCTGCGGCGATACGTGTATCCTGGCGTGTTCTGAACGTGGCTTGTTTTCGAATACGGTAGGTATTTAATTAGCATCGCACTGGAGCAACAGCAACGGGTTATTGGCGACAGTTCGGGATCAACCACCGAAGCGAAAGATTCGAGGACAACACCACGTAACTTTGAACCACTGTCAGATGACCGAGATCACACCTGTGTGTGTGTGTGTGAGATGGTACCCCACTTTCAAAACTTCCACACCTCGCCAACGTGAGGACATTTGAGACCACGACAGATTTAACATGTACCAGCCCCCTTCGTACACAACGGTCTTTTGGTAGGATTCGAACTCGCAACCCTCCGGTTGCTAATCCGTTACTCTTCCAACTTCGGCCCGTTTTTCGAATATGCTTTCAGCCTTTCGCCAATAGAATTTCAAAGCCTGAATTCCGAATTGCAGTATGTTAGTTAATGGTTTAACGTCAATTAAATTATACGCTAAGTTTTGCCAAAATGGCGATAAACTATAAATTAAGGTATGGTATGGAATAGTGCTTTTTATTAACATCGCACTACTATAATTTAAGGTAACCCCGATGAGTATCATTCGAGAGCATTTGGACAGTAAAAGTAAAATCGTCACAAAGTCTGGTTTGTTTTTGTTTACACTAAAAATTCCTCTCATAAGTATTGGCGGTTTTATGCAATTGATATAGATTGAAAAGATTTAATGAGAATGAGAATTCCTAGTTAAAAACTTTCTGTCTGTAATATATAATTCATAAATCCCAATGTATAGAAACAGCTTTTCAAACAAGTTAAGGTTAGAAATATAATTTTAAAAAGTTCTAGCTCATATATACGCGGTGATTTTAAATAATTTATAAATACCTCCTTTTCAAAGTTTAAAAAAAAGAATCCTTGTCATGAAGAGCTTCAAAATTAAATTTTCGGCGAAAATACTTCTAAAATCAAAATATTCCAGATCCTTTCTAATAGATTTATTTCTGATGCGGGAAGTGGCATTACACAGAAAAAAATCTCAGTCGCACTTCAAGAATCAAAATTTGAATTTCAAATTGGGAGCGTACTACGTCGTTCTGTCGCTTTTATTTTTTCCATCGTCGGGGAAGTTGAGATGTCGGAAATAAGTTCCGTTTTACCTCTATTGGTTCCGTTTATTTGCTTCACCCCCAGCCGATTTCCTCTTATTAGAGTCCGTTCCAGATGGTGGAAGTCTCTTTTTGGTGGCAATCTGGTGGCGAGTCGTGTTTTATTAGGTTTCGTTTTTGTACCCTCCACACACTTTAGCACATAGAAAGAGGTTGTTGTGGCTGTTTTGCTTTCTTATACTTGCCGATGTTTTCTTTCTTTGCTTCTCAAAACCACAGCAATTCATTCTGGGTGTCCTCGTTTTGTCATTTTCCCGCAGAACTCGGATGGACGGTTGGAACTTTTTCGAAGGGAGAATGCTTTTTGAATTATTGAACGTCTTTTCAAGGTGTACTTACTAGTTAGATGCGCTTGAGTTCTCTTTCATTGAAAAAAACCCTGACACATTCTGGAAATAAAACTGTCGTAGTAATTCTTTCGCACAAAACATCTGTATTCCATTCTTTTATTTTTCTCAGCGAAGTAAATTTCACTTTATTACGGATTTTTATCACGATATTCGCTTAATAAAACTCAATAAAGCTCAGCTATAGCTGTTCCTGTTATGGTTCTAGAACGTTCTTTGTTTCAATTGTGTGTGGGCCCTACTATAAGGAAAATTCATCTTAAGAACTACCATATACAGAGGCTGTTCGGACATTTTTGAACGATTTTGATGAGATGTAAAAAAATTGTATGCTATGAAAGAATTTTATTTTCGCAGCTGTTAAATAGTTAAAGTATAACTTATCGTCTGCTGACTCAGAGTTTTGTTTATTTTTAAAATGGCGCTTTTAAATAAGCAATGGATGGAAGACTATGTTTTCGCTCTTTCCAAAGAGAATTATGCTTATTCAATTATTCAAAAGCGTTATAAAAGTCATGGTTTTTCGATATCTAAAGGTACAATAAGTAATATTATTAATAAGAAAGGAAAAAAACGCGTAAAAGTGGAAAAATACTTCCAATAACATATACAAAAAAGAAAAGAATTTCTGAGAATATTTGTAAAGTAAGATCTTTAATTTTAAAAGAGAATCCGCCAAGTCAAAGGACTATTGCAAAGTCATTAAAATGTTCAGTTTCAACTATAAATAAAATAATTACAAGTGAATTGAATCTTAAAAAGGCCAAAAAAATAAATGTTCATCGTCTATCTAAACGACACATTGCAGAACGTAGAACTCACTGCAGAATTCTGTATGAGAAGTATTTAGCTGGAGAAAGAAGGAAAAATATTGTGACAATAGACGAGGCGTGGGTGTATTTAAATGGTTGCAATAGAAAAAGAACAATTTATTATTATAAAAGAGGAGGGAAAAATCTTAAAACGTGGTTCAAAGAATCTAAAGAAACTTTCTCTAAGGGATTTATGATTGTTGCCGGTTTTGCATATAATGGAAGATTAAAAGTAAAAAGAGGGGGAAAATGTAAAAATCATTATGAAGACCCTATTTTATCCCCAATATTCAAAAAATAAATATCATATCTTTATCCACAATGCCAACAATCAGTAGAGCTGCATCAGGATAAAGCAAGCAGCCACACATCTAAATCGACTATTAAATTCTTGGAAAAAATGGAACAAGAAACTGGTATCAAGTCAATACCCTTTACTGATATTCCTGCTAAATCTCCAGATGTTTCACCCATAGACTTTTGCGCTTTTGGACTTTTAAAAAGAGCATTATCGAAACGTCGACCGAAAACCATTCAACTTTGGAAAACTGTGGAACAAGAATGGGACAAAATGCATGTCGATATTACAAAAGTCATTATCATGGAAATTAAGGTGTAGAAAGATAATTAACACAATAAGGGCTATCAAATAGAACATTTAAAACACAAAAAATTTCTGTAAAAAATGATCTTCAGTCCATTAAAATCGTTCAAAAAATGTCCGAACAGCCTCTGTATTCTAAGAGGACTTCGAATTAAAAACTTTGCCGACACAAATTGATTCTTAAACTATCTGTCTTTAATCTCCACAAAAAAGTTCTTCATTGCTTTGTAAACACGAAACCTAAAAATAATAAAGTTCAGCTATTTTAACTGTAGATGTTCCTGTAATGGTTCTAGATGGTTAGATGCGCCTGAGTTCTCTTTCATAGAAAAACCTTGAAACATTCTGGAAACAAAACTGTCTGCGTAATTCTTTCGCACAAACCTCTGTATTCCATTCTTCAATTTCTCAGGGAAGTAAATTTCACTTTATCACATACTTTTATCGCGATATTCGCTATAGTTATTGCTTAGGTTTTTGGATCGTTACAGTACTTAAACTTGAAAAACTCTACCTGTTTATCTCCATAAAAATGTTTTTTGATGCTTTCGAACTCTTAAAACATGAAACCTAAAACACTAAATAAAGCTCAGCTATAGCTGTAGATGGTCTGTTATAAGGTTCTAGAACGTTCTTTGCTTCAATTGTGGAGCTAATCTAAAGAAAATTCGATATTAAAAATTACCATATATTCTAAGAGTAGGACTTCGAATTAAAAACTTTGCAGTCATAAATTAAATCATCTAAGTCGAAGTTACTTTCTAAATTGAAAGTGCCCTCTATAATGATTTATAGGATCACCTCTTTCATAACTTTCATCACCATTTAATAATTACCATTATCCCAAGCCATTACTTAGTAAAACTAATTGTTAAAAAGATATAGAAAATTATTAAGTGTTTCTTAATATAACATTCAGTGGTGTTACAAAAGTATTCATCCACCTCACGATTTTTACAATTTTCATAAATTTTATAAGGATATAGTTAAAATTACGCTTTAAAATTTTACGACATGAAAGCTGTCTTTATACTTTAGCGTCCCATCAAAATAATTGAATAATTATTAAAAGTTTTTCTTAAAATGTTTAAAATGTAACGCAATCTCCGAAATTAGACAAACAAACGTATTCGGTCACCAACCGTAAAAAGTACAAATGTTAAACAAAAATGTGAAAATGAATATCTATGCGATTATTTTTACTTGAATACGTTTTTAAAATTTGAACAGTATTTGGGGATATGCATAAAAGTCTAGCGTTACAACTGTTTTGTCTTGTGAATTCAGAACTAGAAGAAACGTTAGATTAGAAGATTCGGAACTAGAAGATTCGGTCACCAACCGTAAAAAGTACAAATGTTAAACAAAAATGTGAAAATGAATGTCTATGCGATTATTTTTACTTGAATACGTTTTTAAAATTTGAACAGTATTTGGGGATATGCATAAAAGTCTAGCGTTACAACTGTTTTGTCTTGTGAATTCAGAACTAGAAGAAACGTCCAGATGATAAATATACCGTCGTGTAGGCAAAGGATGTCCGTACCTGACATTATCTTCGGACCGAGTGCGCAGACGCACTGAAGGGGGCAATATGTCGACATTCTATGATGCTGGGCGAGATTTGGGCCAGTGTAACTGTTGGGTTTTATCGATTGAAGACAGAGTTTTATACATTAAAAATAAATTTTATTACGTAGCCAAGTCTTATGGTTTAAAAACATACTTTTAGAAAACAACAAGAAGTCTGATCAGATCATGATCCCCGATCTTTCTTCACTTTTATACATTCAAAGATTTACATTCTTCAAATTTATGTGCCCCACACGGCACTATAATTAGAGGTTTGAGACCGATTCCAACATGCGGCCCCATCGGTTGTAAAACCTCAGCAGATAGATTTATATATATATATATTGAATTGTAATACAACAAAATATTTTTCTAATAATATTTTTAAATTTATTTAACAATAAAGGCTTTGTTAAAAAGTCAGCCAAATTATTTTCCGATGAAATATAATTTACGTTAAATTGTTCATCTTTTATTAATTTACGAATAAATTTGTACTTGATATCAATATGTTTAGTTTTCTGATTTTCCTGACTATTTTTTGAAAAATAGATAGCAGATTGATTATCACAATATACTTGGGGTCTTATGTAATCACACAAACTTAATTCATTTATAATTCTACTAAACCAAATAACTTCTTTAGTGCAATCGGTTAGTGCAATAAATTCAGATTCCATAGAGCTATGCACTTTTGTTTAGAAGATTTCCATGATATTGGGATGTTACCAAAATAAATTAAATAGCCACTGCTTGAATGTCTGTTTGTGAGACCACATCCCCAATTTGCATCAGAAAAAGCAATCAAATTTGAACTTTCTACATTGGAAAGATTAATTTTAAAATCCTTTGTAAGAAAAACATAGTTCATAATATCAACAACGTAAGACCAGTGTTTGTAAGTATAACCATTACAAAACTGAGACATTATATTAACGGCAAATGCAATATCTGGTCTGGATCTATCTGACAAAAACGATAAACATCCTATTAAGGAACGATAGGGAAATTTCCTCATTAAATCATTTTCAATTATTTCTTCCTCTTTAACCTTATCAGGTAAGTTACAACCAATTTTAAAAGGTAAATTCACAAAACTTTTAGGAAGATCTTTGAATTTTGACATTAATTTTTCAATGTAGGTAATTTGATGTAAATAAATCGAATTTTCAATTTCTTGAAAGTTTACGCCTAACAAATATTTAGTTTTACCTAGGACTGTAAGATCCAATTTTTTGTCCAATAATTCGATTACTTCATTTATCAAATGTTTCCTTTTTGAAAACAAAACCATATCATCTACATAAACAATTAAAATTACATCTTTAAATTTGTAGACACAATTACACCAATTTAACTGAGAAAATCCTAATTTAGTTAAAATACCGTCTAATTCCAAATTCCATTCTCTACCACTTTGATGCAGACCATATATAGCCTTTTCCAATAGACATACTTTGTTTTCGGATCCTTTCAGCACAAATCCTTTTGGCTGTTTCATGTATATAGTATCCTTAAGGTGTCCATATAAATATGCACTTTTCACGTCAACTTGACAGTGATACCAACCCAACATAGAAATCAATAGTACAAACAATAATCTAACAATAGAAAAATTCACAACTGGTGAAAAAATATCTTTAAAATCAATGCCGGGTTTTTGCTTAAAACCTTGAGCAACAAGACGAGCTTTATACCTTTTAGGTATATTGTTTTCGTCCATTTTTATGCTGTACACCCACTTACTTCCAATTATGGTTGTATTTGGGGGGGTGTCCACTAATTTCCATACTTGCCTATCCTTCATTATCTGAATTTCTTCATTCATGGCAGTATTCCATTTAATTTTATCCTTACTTGCTTGCGTTTCTTCATAACTTTTGGGGATTTCGACATTGTAACACTGATCATACATGTCGTACATCTGTTGGTCTAAAAAATTAGATTCATCACTAGAAGTAGATGGCACATTAGAAATATCCACATTAGGATGTTCAGTTTCTGGCTTAAAATTGAAATTTACAGGATCAAACCTAATTTTATTTTTAGTACAGTACTTTTTAATATCATTTAAAGATCTCATTCTCAAATTTTCAGGAGAATAATAGTATACATCTATCCTATTGCTTTTATTTCTAGGTTTTTCGATTCTTCGCCAATTTGAAATGTTAAGACTTTTTAAGTCCTCAGTTTTAACTAAATCTTTAGAATCTAAAACTTGAGTTTCACTTTCCGATTTTACTTTTATATTTTCATTTGATTGATAAATAGGAATATTAGAATTAAGATCGAAAGAAACGTACTCAAAGTTTTTACCAAATAGTACATCAACAGCTTTCTTACTTTCGTCGTTATGAACATGGACTGTTTCAACTATTCTCTTCTCGTTTGGTACATATATTCTGTAACCTTTAGTTTTCAAACCATATCCTGTCAAAATACCAAGTTTAGCTCTGGGTTGTAATTTATTTCTCTGTATTTTAGGAATATGAACATATGCCAAAGAGCCAAAAATTCTAAAATGTTTTACTGATGGTTTGAAACCAGTCCATATTTCGTTAGGAGATATACCCTCAGTTAATTTGTGTTCGCATCTATTTTTAGTGTGAATAAATGCTAAAAGTGCTTCTGACAAAAATTGTGGTTGTAAACCACTGTCTTGAAGCATAGCTCTGACACAATCCATGGCTGTTCTATTGAACCTTTCTGCAACGCCATTTTGTTCAGGGGTATAAGTTGAAGTTCTTTCGATTTTTATTCCTAGATCATTTAAAAACTTTTTAAATTCTTTGTGACAAAATTCTAAACCATTGTCAGTTCGGACACATTTTAACTTAACATTTAGCTGTCTTTCAGCTTTAACCAAGTATTTTTTAAAGTAATCAAAAACTTCATTCTTATTTCGAATAATATAAACAATTACTTTACGTGAAAAATCATCAATAATAGATAAAAAGTATTTGTTTCCACCTAGAGAGTTAACTGGAGCAGGACCCCACAAATCCATATGGATCCTTTCCAAAACATTTTTAGTTTTCCTTTCGTACATATAGTTTCTTTTTAAGGATATTCTAGTGGATTTAGCAATAGCACAAATCTTACAATTTTTATCTATATTCTTACAATTAAGTTTTTCAATTCCTTTTACACAATTAATTTTACTCATATTTTCAATTAAGGGCATGTTAACATGACAAAACCTACGGTGGGCTTTTTCTAGATCTAAACCAGTTACATATACATAATTTTTAATCTTGGGATAACCTTTTAAGATATACAATTTTCCAATTCTGGGAACAGTAAACAAATATTTATTATAAATATTATAAATAATCATTTTGTTATTTCCCCATTTAATTTGGTTTCCCACAAGATCAATACGAGCACCACTAATTAAATTTCTTCTCATATTAGGTGAGTATAACACATCTTTTAAAGTTATATCATAATTTCTGTTTCTATCTAAAACTGTAAATTGAATATCACCCATACCTAATACTTCCGAGGTGCTGTCCTTGTCTCCGACTAGGATCTTCTGTGGTGGTAGTTTTCTGAATGTCGTAAACATATCACGTTCTTTACAGAAGTGAGCAGTTGCAGCAGAATCAATGAGAAATTCCCTCGGTCTTTCATTTGGAAAATTTGAAACTGCATAGGCACGTTGAAGATCAGTTTTTGGATTGTCCTCCATATAAAATAATTCACCACCAGGTTTCTGCCGATTGCATTTCTTGAAGCACTTCGATTCGTAATGTCCCGACTTTTTGCAGTAGTTGCAGAATGGTCGCGGCCCCATACGACAAACTGTCGACTTTCTTGGGCTTGAAGGAATTAATTCAGGGTCCAGTACGCATCTGCTGTGATCAGTAGACGCCCGTGTCTCCTTGTATCTAGATGACTTGTTTCTTGTAGCATAAGCATCGGCCACGATACTTAATTTTGTGCCTTCGTCTTTCCGCTTCAGCTCGATTCGGCTGGATTCTGTTATTAAATGTTTAGACAAATTGTCTAGCGTGAACTCGTTGTCATCCATCCTGTATAGCAATTGTACCAGATTATCGTATTCGTGAGGCAAATGTCTTATTAGTTGAAAGCAAACTAAAAGGTCTGGGATTTCGAATCCACATTCTTTTATCTGTAACAGCTTCTCATGCACTCGTTTGCAGAAGAGTCCAATGGATTCGTCCTCCGGCTGGTAGCGGATTGAAAAGAACTCGTCCACAAGGCCTGCCAATCGTGCTCTAGATGCTGGTTCAAAGTTGGTCTTTAATATATCCCAGGCTTCCTTACCGTCCTCAGTAGATGAAATTAAGACTTGATATTTTCTGTCTATGCCCTGGTAGATAGTTGTGTATGTCCTCTGCTTCCTATAACGATAGTGTCTTTTTTCTTGTTCTGGAGCATCTTCCAATAATAGAGGTTCCGTTTTAGTGATAAATTCCCAGCAGTTCCGGTCCATTAGCAATACCTTCATGTCCGTCTTCCACGTGGCATAGTTGAAATCCGATAACTTCGGGAAGGAAAACATGGACATTTCTTGAATACCCATCATACTGAAAACCGGTAGTGGCAGAATTCAGGTTCAGCTTAAGGTCTGAGGCCCATAACCAATTGTTGGGTTTTATCGATTGAAGACAGAGTTTTATACATTAAAAATAAATTTTATTACGTAGCCAAGTCTTATGGTTTAAAAACATACTTTTAGAAAACAACAAGAAGTCTGATCAGATCATGATCCCCGATCTTTCTTCACTTTTATACATTCAAAGATTTACATTCTTCAAATTTATGTGCCCCACACGGCACTATAATTAGAGGTTTGAGACCGATTCCAACAGTAACTTTGGATTGCGTGGAGTTAGGACTGCGTAAGTGGTGTCATTCGAAACTACCGAACACGCTGCGATCACAGGGATTCAATAAAATTATCCTTCAATATAATATCAAACAGCATTACAATCGTTAAAACTGTGTATTAATTGTTGAACATTCACTATGAACAATCTTTCCAACTACTTATGTCTGTTTAATTTACTTCACAATGTAACATCAGACCCAAGTTTTCACGTCAAAACTATGGTTTGTGTCCTTGACACCAACTTACCAATTTTTTTTTATTTTGTCTTACACCTAAGTTTGTTTCAAGTCTAAATACCATTGTTTAATATTATTGTTAATTGCACCGGGTATTTGATCAAACTGGAGTCAATTTCATTATATTCTATATGAAAGTAGATTTACAATTAATTTCACTATTAAAAATTAGTCTATCACTCATTTGAAAATTAGTAATTTCTTCATATTTACTCACAAAGGTAATGATAGGATACAAATCTTTACAATGGCGTCCTATTTTCAGTGACTGATCTTCTGTATATCAGTGGTTGGTTTAGGTTTTATGGCACAAGGTCCAAAAAAGGATAAGCTGCGCCAAACACAAAATGATGCAAACCAGTAAAAATAAAAGGTTAAAATAGTCTGATCAACAAAAAGTGTATACATACATTTAATTATACACTTTATTGTTTAGATATGTAGTTTTGATATTAAAGATGCACGATAAAAGCTATAATGTATATTGGTCACCATTGATAAAAAAATATGAAGACTAAAAATAAAAATGGAGAAGTGTGTGATAAGATGGGGTATATATCAATGATACTTCCGTATTCAAAGTACTACTTTGTACAGGGTGAGGCTAAATTGTTTTTACAAAATAAGAGGGGTGATAGTACCCATCCAGACGAGCAATAATTACCATGGAACATAGGGTCGCATTCCATTCTGAGAGGCAGAAAAGAGTAAAGTTAGAATTTCAACATGAACTTACAACAGTGTTGGGAAAGCGAATGAACGATACCAAAAGTTGCACAATCTGATTTATTGATCAGAGAAAAACTCACAGCAAGTGCTCAAAGTGGCGGCCACTCGTGTCGTTGCAGTTCACACCGGTGAAGGAATGACTGGCTCTCGAAGATTCTTGGTTTTGTGTTAATTTTGTCTGCGGCAACACCGATTCTCGCTACGAGATCTTCAGCCGAATTCACAGGTGCCTGGTGCACTAAAGCTTTCGTGTGCCCCCAGAAGAAAAAGTCCAGTGGGTTGAGATCCGGTGAGCGAGGAGACCAAGCCACAGATCCGCCACTTTGAGAACTTGCTGTGAGTTTTTCTCTGATCAATAAATCAGATTGTGCAACTTTTGGTATCGTTCATTCGCTTTCCCAACACTGTTGTAAGTTCATGTTGAAATTCTAATTTGACTCTTTTCTGCCTCTCAGAGTGGAATGCGACCCTATGTTCCATGGTAATTATTGCTCGTCTGGATGGGTACTATCACCCCTCTTATTTTGTAAAAACAATTTAGACTCACCCTTTATATTACTGACATGATACACCAAAATCTGTACTTTGATTCATACTTACCGAAAAAAAATTTTGCTTTTTAAAGATCAATTACAAACTGCGTCTGATTTTATTTAAGAAACAATGGGATGATTGAAAAGGAAGCTTCAAAAAGAATACGCCTCACTTTCAAACACCATTTTCAAAACAGCATCTGAAATAAATATGGCTGCATCTTATGGGACAATATAAAAGCATTGAAATGGTTCGGTCACCAAACCACTCACGTCCTTATGTAGATTTGAAAAAATACGCCATCATTTCCCTAAGTGTAGCCTTTTATTTTGGGTCTTGGGACCAAGTATTTGCTCAAACTGAAAACGTTAAATGAATAAGAAACGTATTTTTGTACCAGAAAATGGTATAAATAGTTCAATCCATTTCAAAAGTTTTCAATTGTGAAATGGATCTAAGAACGTTATTCCATTTAAATTTCAGATCCCTTTTCAAAGAATAATAGTAAAGAGAGAGAAAACTTGGGCTTCTTTTATCATAAACAAGTAAAGGAAAAATATATTTTAAGGGTGGAAAATGTCTGTATCCTCTAATATTATAGGTACGAATGCAACGATTTTCAACCGGTGTGTGCGACACAAATAGAAAGCACAAGGCGTAAAGCGACACTGGTAGACAAATCAGAGGAGCGGCGAGAGTGGTGAAAACGCTCTGATTGGTCTTCGAGTTTCGCTTTACTCCTTGCTTGTTTAAACACGGCTTTATTCATTTTCTGTGTTATGATGATGATTAATTAAAATCAGAATCGATTGCAAATAATAATCCAAATGCCATGCGATGTATTTTGATGCTTATTTTCTTGTTCTGTAATTTTAGGATCACTATTGAAACCAATATTTATACAGTATGTAATTCATTTATTAGTAAATTTTTATAAAACATTTGAGTCAAGTTTATAAAGTCAAGTTTTATAAGACAAGTGCAATAAGTGGAATGCACTTGACTTATTTCATATTAGCACATAATTCAGAGGTATGAAAATTTCTGTAGTATAAATATTTACTAGACCTTAGAGGAATTATTTGATAATATACAACGGGTTAATCAAATTATTAGAGCCACAGTAGTTAATTAACGTCGCACTGGAGCAACACAAAGGTCTATCGGTGATGGATCGGGATCAAACCCGAAGGGAAAGATCCGATGACAACTAATATTTAACCACGGTCAGATGATGAGGTCAACACCTGAGCTTGGCACCTCACTCGCCAAACTTTCACGCCGATTTAATATGCACGAGCCCCCACGAAGACGAAAGTCTGTTTCTAACCCGCAACCACCTGTTGCTAATCCTTTACTCTTCCAACTTTTGCTAAAGCTGCTTTGGAGCAAAAAGGCAAGTAATTACAGATTTTTTTGGTAATCAATCAAATTAACCCCTATTTTTCGTTAGATCGGCAAAAAATACACTGCTGGCCACGGTAAATGCAACACCCTGAAGGAAGCATGCAAATAATATGAAATTTACAACATGCATTAGCGGAGGTGAGATATGCAAATGATTAGAATTTCAGCGCAGACGCACATCACGCGCGCCTGTGGCGCCACTTCAAAGCGCTATTTAAGGCTTGGAGATTTCGACGATTTCAAGTACGGCAATTGTGTTTTTCTTGTGGTTTTTTCAAAAAAACGATCAATTATGCCTCGTAGAAAACAGCGATCATCTTTTGATCAAGTATCCGAGTTCGACAGAGGAAGGATAGTGGCCTACCGAGATTGTGGATTATCTTTCAGGGAAATCGGTAGTCGTGTTGGACGAAACCAAACAACTGTAATGCGGATATGTGATCGTTGGATGCAGGAGGGTACGACGGACCAACGTGTTCGATCGCATCCACCTCAGTGCACCACTTCACGTGATGACAGGCATATTGTACGTATGGCAGTGACGGATCGCTCAGCCACATCACGAACCATAGCACAGCACATTCAGTCTGTACCGCATCATCCAGTGTCTGCGCGTACCATTCGACGCCGTTTACAGCAGAGTGGTCTGTCCGCAAGACGTCCATTGCTTCGTCTACCCTTGACGCAGAACCACAGACGTTTCCGCCGCCAATGGTGCGATGAAAGAAGGATGTGGACGGCAGAATGGAATGAAATTGTCTTTACTGACGAGTCACGCTTCTGTCTGCAACACCACGATGGTCGGATTCGAGTCTGGAGACACCGTGGAGAGAGGATGCTGATCAGCTGCGTTATGCACCGCCACACTGGTCCTGCACCGGGTATTATGGTATGGGGCGGTATTGGATATCACTCTCGCACTCCTCTAGTACGCATTGCCGGTACTTTAAACAGCCAGCGCTACATCTCCGAGGTGTTGGAGCCAGTTGTCCTTCCTTACCTTCAGGGCTTGCCCACAGCCATATTTCAACAGGATAATGCGCGACCACACGTGGCACGCATTGTCCAAGGGTTCTTCGTCAATCGCCAGATT
This sequence comes from Meta bourneti, assembly GCA_933210815.1. NCBI lineage: Eukaryota > Metazoa > Arthropoda > Arachnida > Araneae > Tetragnathidae > Meta > Meta bourneti. Next base: position 91,158,771 of record OW119929.1, read on the forward strand.
GAATTGCTTCCCTGGCCAGCTCGCTCTCCGGATCTTTCGCCGATAGAAAACATGTGGTCCATGGTTGCTCAACGATTGACCCAGAATACATCCCCAGCTGCCACACCAGATCAACTTTGGCAACGTGTGGAAGCTGCTTGGTCTGCTGTACCCCAAGAACACATCCAAAGTCTCTTTGAATCAATGCCGAGGCGTGTGGCAGCGGTGATCTCCAACAATGGCGGCTACTCTGGCTACTGATTTTGGCAGGAACCACACTTCACAGAAGTCTATAAATTTAATCATTTGATACTTGGTCAACATGTTATCTACAAAATAAATTTTGTTGTGATATCTCTTGTCTTTCTTGGTGTTGCAATTTGGGTGGCCAGCAGTGTAATATCCAGAAATTTTATATACTTTATTCCAAATGTAACATCCAATGCATCAAATGGATCGGCAACCTTGACCGCTCCACCGTGTAGCGTTCTACCTTCTCCACTTGGACAGTGGATGTGTTTCTTCCATATTTGCTCCTCAGATTTCTCACTTTCCCAGTTTCTTCGTTCAATTAACCCTCCAAGTGGTTTCGACGAGACATCTTGTCCATCCGGACCTGACCGATTTTACTACTGACGAGATATCTCGTCACCAAATAATGCCGATTCTTTTATGATGACGAGATCAAGATTTTGTCAGTTTTCTTCTAATGACGCGATATTTCGTCCGTCAAGATCTGGTCAGTTTTGCCAATGACGAGACACATCTTCGAGGCAATCACCAGGAGGTTAAGACTGATTCTGGCGTAGCAACCTTTCGAGAGCTACCAAGGTCACCCCTGATTTTAAACTTCTGACCAAGATGACGTGACGCGTCTACCATTTTTTAATTGGACAGAAACAAGGGGGGATGTGGAGGGATGATAACGAAACAAAAAACTAAATGAAAAAGAACGCGATTCAAAAGTGAGAGGCAAGTGTGCCATTTTTTTGGTAAGTAAACAATTTGGAGAATAATTGATAAGTAAGCAATTTGGAGAATCTGACTACGTCAGAATATATGCTTTATTCACACAGGCATAGTGTGGTTCCCGTGAAACGGCATTTAACCATGGATACGTCCTTTTCTATACAGGAAGAGAAAGGACTGCCATACGCAAAATCATGTATGGCGATCACCATCGGTGATTATTTGTTTCGCCAACTCGTAACCACTGCTATTGCTTTCGGTAAGGACCGATAAATTCAGAATTAGAATTCTCGCTAAAGACGCCAATCGTAGAAACGCATTGGTGGTACTGCACTAATGGTGAGTTTTATGAAGTGTTGTGATGGGAAGTTATTTTATTTGATGGAGGTAACTATCGTTTATGCAGTGTTTTGATAGTAAGTTATTTTATTTGACGGAGATAACTATCGTTTATGCAGTGTTTTGATAGGAAGCTATTTTATTTGACGGAGATAATTATCGTTTATGCAGTGTTTTGATAGGAAGCTATTTTATATGATGGGGAGGCCTATTTTTTATGCAGTTCATTAACAGGAAATCATTTTATTTGATGGAAATGATTATTTTTCCAAGCAACTTATTTCTGTTTAAATGTAGTATATACAATGTGTACACGGAAATCAGTCTGCAATTGTATACGTGTAAACTGTACAGTTGTAAGTTATAGTAAACTATTCCTGTTTCCCATGGAAACTGAATGTCAAATGAACTTTTATTAATTCAACCTAAATAAAGTTTGAGTAAGAATTTCTAACATTTTATGTGCAGTTAGTGTCCATGAAATTAAACAAAGTCTCAATCTACATCATGAGATTCATGAGTTAAATAACTTTGGACGTAATAATTACAAATCCCCTTACTAATTCTAAAAGTAATTACTGTAATTATGATTAGCGTTAATGATCATTTTATCACTTTTGTGGAAAATCCCTAATGAGCCTCACTCAATAGATTATTTGAATACTTGTTTAACCAATACAATGATATACTAAGATTAAATATCCTTGAAACTGTTAAATAATTACTTTTCAGTGCTTTGCATAACTTCTTCCATACAAAATAGTTTGAAGTTTCTTTCATTTAACCCTCCTGGTGTTTTCGACGAGATATCTTGTCCACCAGGATCTGACCAATTTTATAACGACGAGGTATATCATCATAAAGATTCCCGATTCTTTTAATCATGACGAGATTAAGATCGGGTCAGTTTTGCTAATAACGAGATATCTCGTCCATCAAGATCTGGTGAGATATCTCGTGAGGTCAGTTTCGATCTGGTGAGGTCAGTTTTGCTAATAACGAGATATCTCGTCCATCAAGATCTGGTGAGATATCTCGTGAGGTCAGTTTCGATCTGGTGAGGTCAGTTTTGCTAATAACGAGATACCTCGTCCATCAAGATCTGGTGAGATATCTCGTGAGGTCAGTTTCGATCTGGTGAGGTCAGTTTTGCTAATAACGAGATATCTCGTCCATCAAGATCTGGTGAGATATCTCGCGAGGTCAATTTCGATCTGGTGAGGTCAGTTTTGCTAATAACGAGATATCTCGTCCATCAAGATCTGGTGGGATATCTCGTGAGGTCAGTTTCGATCTGGTGAGGTCAATTTTGCTAATAACGAGATATCTCGTCATTAAGGTATTACCGATTGTTTGATGACGAGATCTATATCTGGTCAGTTTTCTAATTTCAAGATATTTCGTTCATCAAGATCTGTTCAGTTTTGCTAATGACGAGATATGTCTTCGAGCCAACCACTAAGAGGGTTAAAGATAGACCCGTAATAATAAAGCAAATGCAAGTTCATAAAATGGATTTGTAAAATGAAAGAGCGTTTTATTAAATTTGCCAGAGGGAAACACGATTAGCTTTGAAGAAATAGACTCCTTCCACATAAAAGAAAATGAAGACTCATATAGGGCACATCTCCATTGGTATAGAGGACAAAGATCTGGGGGAACAGCCAACTTCAAGTTATGTGGAGAACAGACGGCATTTTCAAGACAGAAAGGGTTATACCAAATCAATGAAATATGAGGTAGGAAAAAGATTTACCCAATTACAACTAACAGGGTAATAGCATGGCTAGATCTGACCACGTACTGAAGTGTTTCGGAGTGTCGTGGAAGGACATCCATGATGACTTGAGACATCTTTTGGACATTTTTCGCAGGAAAGACATAATGGAACTGATCTAATTTTGAACCGGGAAAAAATAAAAAAATGTTTTAACCCTCTCGCTGCGCATCCCGCGATTTCCGCGGGGAACGTAGAAGTAGCAAAATTTGCGCAGCCCGCGATTTCCGCGGGGATGCATTTTTGCCGTCTATTTAACTGTGCAACCCGCTCTTTCCAAGTTCAGGGTTTCATTTTGCCTTTTCTGTGATGTTTAATTGTTTATTCAAATCTGGGTTGATGGCTTTAGGTGTCCACATTTCTGCGAAATATACAAGCATTTTTTGCAGCATTTTGCGCGCTTTTTTCAAAGCTCAAAGATGTCTGGCAGGAAGCGTTTCGCGAGTGATAGAACCTACATTCCTGACAATATTTCCGACACTGATAGCAGTTTTGACTCTGATATCAAGTATATTGAAGATAGTTATAGCGAAACTGATGAGAATTTCTCGGATTCCTCTGAGGATAATGATTTCTAATAATTCTTCATTTCTAATAAATGTTTTGTAGGTATTTTGCATATTTTCATTAGTATATACGTTTTACCTTTGTATTTCATAAAATAAATCATAATTTAACCAAGATTAATTTTCAAAATTTTGCTTTTATATGATTATTCTTCAATTTCAATATTCCGACAACCTTTTTTTATGATCTAATTCTATTTTGAAAAAAAAACTTTTACAAAATTTTTTTGTATATTTTAATGTAATTAAATTTGTAATTAAACTAAAATATATGTAGATTTGAAATATGTAATAAAAAAAATACGCAATTTTTGAACTTATTTTGATAAAAAAATTACGTAGCGAGAGGGTTAACCCTCCTGGCGGTTGTCTCGATTAGGTATCTCGTCATTAGCAAAACTGACCAGATCTCGATGGACGAGATATTTCGTCATTAGAAAAACTTAAATACAAATCTTGATCTCGTCATGGAAACAATCGGCAATATCCGGATGACGAGATATCTTAGACGATTTGAATGGAGTCAGAATTTGATTAACTAGATATCTTGTGGAAACTACTTGGAAGGTTAAGATTTCAATCAAGCGTGTATTTTTAGTTTTTTAAAATATGAATAGCACTCTATTCCTCGGGCATTCACGTATGGGATAGTCACATTCTAATTTCTGTCATAAAACGACTGCATCTTTTATGATTCTTATTAATCCAAAATATTGTTAGAACTTAAAGAATCCTCCCTTCAAAAACTCTTATCCCAAATTTTTAGGTGCATCCGTCATTTTTTGAGAAAAGTTAATTCAAAGCTGAAAGACTTGACTAATGAAGTATCCCCATTATATAATTTGATATAGTGCGCATATCTGCTCCCTAGGAAAGAAGAGGTATTCACCATTTTAAAGATGGCTTGTCAACCCCCTCCCTTTCACGCTCCTTTCTCGCTTCTCGACTTTAAATAAATATGCGAGTTATTTTTATATTGTTTTGCTATCTTTCGTGCATTTTACACCTTAATATTACAAAAAAGATATTTGATTAATATTTTTCTTCAAGAGGTAGGTATTTTAATTAACGTCGCTCTGGAGAAACAGAACACTATTGGCGACGGTCCGGGATCAATCCCGAAGGGAATGATCCGAGGATAACACCACGTAAATTTTAACCACTATTTTTCTTCTATTATAAAAAAAACTGAACTGGGCAATAAAACCGAAGAGAGAAAGAACCGAACTGGGAAAAGCTACAGCTATTTGCCAGTTAGCTTTCCCACTCGGTTTTTGATTTTTCAAATGGAGGGTAGGTAGGTAATTAATTAACGTCCCGATGGGAGCAACACACGGGCTATTGGCGACGGTCCGAAATCAAAGATCCGAGGACAACACCTCGTAATTTCGAATCATTGTCAGATGAAGAGGCCAACACCTGTGAGATGGCACCGCACTCTCCAAACTTCCACACTACGCCAACGTGAGGGAAAGTCCCGAATTTTTTCGTGTTTTTTTTTTTCAAGTGCACTTTGCGCCAAAAGTGCCAGAAAATCGCAAAAAATGGCCAAAATAACTCTGCAGACAATCCAACCGGGCAAACCCCAATAGATTTGAAAATGGATTTTGGGTTTTGAAATGGTTTGAGTAGCCTCATAGGACATTTCTTATATTGAAAGTCCCGAATTTTTTCGTGTTTTCTTTTCAAGTGCACTTTGCGCCAAAAGTGCCAGAAAATCGCAAAAAATGGCCAAAATAACTCTGCAAACAATCCAACCGGGCACATCCCAATCGATTTGAAAATGGATATTGGGGTTTGAAATGGTTTGAGTAGCCTCATAGGACAGTTCTTATATTGAAAGTCCCGGATTTTTTCGTGTTTTTTTCAAGTGCATTTTGCGTTAAAAGTACCGGAAAATGGCAAGGCCACGACAGATTTAACGTGCACCAGCCCCCCGCGTACACGAGTCTTTGGTAGGATCGAGTTTCGAACTCGCAACCCTCCAGTTGCTAATCCGTTGCTCTTCCAACATGGCTACCGAGGTCCGAAAAGTGGGCAGACTCCCTAGTTGACTGTCGATCCACATTTCGGAAGAAACATCAGCATGGTTTACCACATCCATATCAAATATCCTCTAACTGGCAACAAAGCGAACGAGTGTTCCCGAATTCTAAAGTTTCCCCAAAACGGTATTTTTAGAATGAATATTTTCGAGAAGAATGCCATAAAAGAAAAGGCCATAAAAACAAGCCTGAAACTGAGAGGTGACGGATATTTATCGCCGTCCTTAGAAAATAAAAAAGGCTTTATTATGGCTTGGCGTGTTTATTTTATTGAATGACTGGAAATAGAGCAGGGTTAATAAATTTACCCGAAAAATGGCAATTCGCTCGTCCAAAATTCGCTAAGCTCTTTCGATTTTTGGTTCATTTGTTTTAATACTAGCATCCATTATTTTTTTAAATCCTGTAAAAGTCCCTTTCGGTGTTATCTGATGTTATCCAACAGTTAAAATGACAAGAGATGATATTTTGTTCTGAATAAGGTCAATGTTAGTTACCTCATAATAATAGTTTATGCAACTGCGAAATTTTTTATTATATTTCCGCTCTCAATAACATTAGTTTGTTGTAAAGCTTCAAATCGATAGCTTATTGTTATAAAGAGGTAGGTAGTTAATTAACGCTGCACTGGAGCTATTGGCAAGGGGCTATTGGCGACGGTCAGGGATCAATCCCGAAAGGAAAGAGCCAAGGACAAGGTTGAACCACGGTCAGATGACCACCTGAGCTGGTATCCCTCTCTCCAAATTTCCACACCACGCCAACGTGAGATTTGAAACCACGACAGATTTAACGTGTACCAGCCCTCACGTAAACGACTGTCTTTGGCTGGCTGGAGTTTCGAACTCGCATTCCCCGGTTGTTAATCCGTTTCTCCACCAACCGGGCTACCGCGGCCAAATTATTAAGTTGAATTAAGTACTTAAATGCACTATTTCTATTCAATTGGTCAGGCCTCATCAAAATCGATAACACTACAACCAACATGTTTTTATTAAACTTGTATACTCATGACAAAAATTTATTTTCTCTTAAATCAACAAATAATTATTCTATAGGAGTCATTTTCTGCCAAGCTAAATATAGCTGATGTTAGTGTTTCTATGGCGACAAGTGTTTCCTGTAAGTATTCTGAAAGCTTGGTCTCGACAATTGGCTTGTTTTTCGAGTGTGATTTCACCACTTAACCAATAAATATTCCAAAGAATAAATTACGAATTGAAATATGATAGTTTATTAGTCAACAGCAATTCGATTAACGCCAAACGCTGCCCAAATGGTCATAAGCTAAATTTCAAAGATATACCCGATATGTATCATTTGGACAGCGGAAGTAGAATCTTCGTAAACCATCGGGTTTGTTTCCCTTTTATATAATCTGTTTTCGACTGAATGTGAACAGTATATTTAGTAAATCTATCTTTGAATTTAAGCTTATCGTAACAAGTTTTAGAAACAACAAAAGTTCATAAAATTTCTTACCAATGGAAAAATAATTTTTCTGTTGATACCATACACTATACTGTGAGTGCCCATATCTGTGAGTCTTCTAAGGAAAAACAAGAAAATCTCTGGCAGCCAACCAAACAGAAAAGTTACGAGGATCGAACTCATAACTAGACTGAGTAAATTATGGAAACAAACTACCAATGAATGAAGACTGATCGAATTGTGAAAATGAACTCATAATGAAGATTTAGCTCACTGGGGAAACGAACACCCAGCAAATGGAGACTGAGTAAAATGTTGAAATGAACTCACAACGAATGAAGACTGAATAAACTGAAAACGAACTCATAAGGTGTACAACGAATGACAACTGAGTAAATTGTAGAAACGAACTCACAAAGAAAGTCTGAGTAACTAGTAGAGACGAACTCACAAAGAAAGTCTGAGTAACTAGTAGAAACGAACTCACAAAGAAAGTCTGAGTAACTAGTAGAAACGAACTCACAGCTAATGAAGACTGAGTAAATTGCGGAAACGAATTCATAAGATGTACTGAAAATTTGACTACACTCGGATAAGTAGTTTTTGCTGTAGACTGCTTAGAATAGGCGAGCTTTAATTTTTTACACCCTGCATATTCAGCATGATTCATTTCTACTCTCATAAATTTTCAATTTTTCATCTGATTCCATTCTCTATTCTATACCTTTAGTCTGAAATACGCTGCTTTCAATAGTTTTATTTGTGTTATGCAGTTTGTCCTTTCCGGAGCATTAAATCCCAAAATTTAGTAAATTCGAAAGTTCAAAGCTACTTTTAAAAAGTACGGAACCAAAAAATTTCAAAGGAATAGAATAGAAGTGATAGAAGAATGGTTAGCATATTTGAATTTTGAAAGTATTAAACCAGTTTATACAGACTAAAACTACAAAAAACTAGTAGCATTGGTAGTTTCGAACATTGTAATTTAAATTTCACGCGTATTTTAGACAAGCATATTTAAATATTGCTTCTGAGGAAGATTTAAGTTTGCTAACCAATGCTAAACTATGCTGTCAACAGAGTTAAAATATATATATGCAAAAACACGTTTTTTCAGAATTATTTTTTGTTTATGATTTTGAAACACCTGTGTGTAAGTTTTTCTCTGGATTATCTTATATTGGTTTAAAGAATTCTTGGAAACTTGCATATATTTAAATGCAAAAAGTATTTTCCTGTTAAAACCTGTTCATGCCTTAGACCTTTCGTTGAGGCTTTTAAAAAACTTGTGCGAGGATGAAACAAGTGCGTTGAAAAAAAAGGGATTATGGTGAAAAATTGTAACTTGCCAAATTTTATTGAAATAAAGTTTAGTGTTAAAAGTAGTTTATTATCGTTTGCATTTTAGTTATTGTCATAATTTTGCATAATTTGATTTTCTAAGAATGGCAACTGCTGTTATTGAAGAATTCTTTTTATATAAAAGAAGATTCTCTAAAAAAGATGTGAAAACATACATTGATGCATTATATAACACATGAGACAACATCAGATTGAATGAAAAATGGCTCAGCACTTAAAAGTCAAATTAAAATGTTCAATTCAAGATTATTTCCAGAATGATTTACTATAATTTTCACCTCTTTCTAAACAGTTACAATTGGAAATAAATTTTAGAAAAAATGCAACAATTTATAACCATATTCGCTACTTAAATTATATTACCTGTTGTATTTAAGACATTCAATTCAGAATATAAAGAATTTGACGTATAATGTAGATATTACTGTTTGAATAGTTAACGGAAGAAAATTTTGAAATCTTTTCCATTAAACTTTTTTGAATACCAGGAGACATGATAGGTATCGAATTTCTGACATGCATTTATAAATGTAATTACTTTACAGAACGCAAATATTTTCAGAATGTCTTAAAAACTCGTACAGTTCACCGCTACTGAAACGATGTCAAATATATTTTGAAAAACTTGACTTGAAAACACTGATCGAAAACTATTCTACCAAATATCAATTCTTCAGTTTTAAAAGAGTTTGTAACAGTTGGTGTGTGTTTGTGAAACTTACAAACTCTAAAATCATCTTTTGCTTTCACAATGTTTGCTTGAGGCGAATGGTAACCCGAGTACTTTACAAAAAACGCGCCAACCAGCCGCCACTTCAGGTTATGAATCGCCCAATAATCGCCATCCCTGGCTCCAGTTCGACCTGTCGCAGCTGCACCTCCCCTTCCAACGAACTGTTCGTGGACAGAACGACAGCGAACGGTTGTTCCATCCTAGAAGAGTTGACGAACTCTGCTGGATCGTGGCGACTGTGGTCTCTCACACATCGACCACCGAGTTCGCCAAGTACCACCGAGTCTGTTCCGAAGTTGGCGACCAAGACGACATCGCTGGCGACGATCCGCACGATGACCAGTCCGCATCTGTTGTGGTACCACTCGAACTCGGGGGGTTCGTCCTCGAAGGGGCTGCTGAAGCGGATGGCCAGGGTGTGCATCAGAGACGACGATCTGGTGACAGTCGACAGGAAAGGTCCGTCGCTTTCTTTGAGTTGCACCAGCTTGGAGAAGAGCTTCAGCTGTTCCGACTGGGATGCGACGTTGCGGGTGATGTAGTCTGGATGGACTGGAAGCCATGCTGTAGCGTCCTCCGCCGTGAAGTTCGCCTGAGGTCCAGATGTCCATTGCATTGGAGCCAACTGTCCGCCTCGGTAAATCTGAAAAAAAAAAGTTGAATAAGTAAAACGCCTGGAAGTTTACTCCTGACTACAACGACAAATCATTCAAATCGTGCAATTGGTGACCACCAGGGAGTTTGAACTGAATCAACTCGTTTAAATTCAGTCGTCTTCTATGTGCAAGTTTTCTTTATGCCTAACCTCTTTTCACCTAAAACTAACGACATTGAAATTCGGTTCCTTACCTCTAAGACCCTCAGAGTAAAATTTTTAGGAGCAGCACCTGCGTACATTTAACCCTCCAAGAGTTTAACCGTCCGAGATATCTCGTCCATCAAGATCTGACCAATTTGGCTAATGACGAGATTGCAATTTTTTTTATGATGACGAGGTCAAGATCTTGTTAGTGTTCTTCTAATGATGAGATATCTCACCCATCAAGATCTGCTAATGGTTTTGTTAATGACCTAGATACCTCGACAAGACAACGACCAGGAGGGTTAATATTATATATAAAACAAAATTTCTGCTTTGGATTAAAAAAAATATTTCTCGTCCACATCTAATCATCTTGCATATTGTGGGAATTTTTTCCCACGGAAATCCTTCGTAGGTTCGGTATCCCATGATGGAGTTGAGTTGAATAAGTATATATTCAATAATGAATATGTAACTGGTGAAGACAATGGGTATAGCGTTTGTCAAGTGTCCATGTACACTGCTGGCCACCGTAAATGCAACACCCTGAAGGAAGCATGCAAATAATATGAAATTTACAACATGCATTAGCGGAGGTGAGATATGCAAATGATTAGAATTTCAGCGCAGACGCACATCACGCGCGCCTGTGGCGCCACTTCAAAGCGCTATTTAAGGCTTGGAGATTTCGACGATTTCAAGTACGGCAATTGTGTTTTTCTTGTGGTTTTTCAAAAAACGATCAATTATGCCTCGTAGAAAACAGCGATCATCTTTTGATCAAGTATCCGAGTTCGACAGAGGAAGGATAGTGGCCTACCGAGATTGTGGATTATCTTTCAGGGAAATCGGTAGTCGTGTTGGACGAAACCAAACAACTGTAATGCGGATATGTGATCGTTGGATGCAGGAGGGTACGACGGACCGACGTGTTCGATCGCATCCACCTCAGTGCACCACTTCACGTGATGACAGGCATATTGTGCGTATGGCAGTGACGGATCGCTCAGCTACATCACGAACCATAGCACAGCACATTCAGTCTGTACCGCATCATCCAGTGTCTGCGCGTACCATTCGACGCCGTTTACAGCAGAGTGGTCTGTCCGCAAGACGTCCATTGCTTCGTCTACCCTTGACGCAGAACCACAGACGTTTCCGCCGCCAATGGTGCGATGAAAGAAGGATGTGGACGGCAGAATGGAATGAAATTGTCTTTACTGACGAGTCACGCCTCTGTCTGCAACACCACGATGGTCGGATTCGAGTCTGGAGACACCGTGGAGAGAGGATGCTGAACAGCTGCGTTATGCACCGCCACACTGGTCCTGCACCGGGTATTATGGTATGGGGCGGTATTGGATATCACTCTCGCACTCCTCTAGTACGCATTACCGGTACTTTAAACAGCCAGAACTACATCTCCGAGGTGTTGGAGCCAGTTGTCCTTCCTTACCTCCAGGGCTTGCCCACAGCCATATTTCAACAGGATAATGCGCGACCACACGTGGCACGCATTGTCCAAGGGTTCTTCGTCAATCGCTAGATTGAATTGCTTCCCTGGCCAGCTCGCTCTCCGGATCTTTCGCCGATAGAAAACATGTGGTCCATGGTTGCTCAACGATTGACCCAGAATACATCCCCAGCTGCCACACCAGATCAACTTTGGCAACGTGTGGAAGCTGCTTGGTCTGCTGTACCCCAAGAACACATCCAAAGTCTCTTTGAATCAATGCCGAGGCGTGTGGCAGCGGTGATCTCCAACAATGGCGGCTACTCTGGCTACTGATTTTGGCAGGAACCACACTTCACAGAAGTCTATAAATTTAATCATTTGATACTTGGTCAACATGTTATCTACAAAATAAATTTTGTTGTGATATCTCTTGTCTTTCTTGGTGTTGCAATTTGGGTGGCCAGCAGTGTACAATATATTTTTTTGGCGTGCCGCAGAATTTTAGTCACTAGTTTATGTGGGCCATGTGATGAAAAGGATTGAAAAACTCTGCTCTAGACCATAGTTTCCCATACTGTTTTGGCTCAACGCCCCCTTTTTAAAGACAATTTTGTTTCGGTGTCCCCTCTGAAAAACTATTCCAACCAAAATAAAACTTCAAAGTTAGATGTGCCTATAATTTTTGAATTTCTTCTAAATATTTACGTAGCTGAGAGTGTAATTTTAGAATTTCATAGAGCTAGTTTGGACTAAGAACAACTTCGGAGCTGAAATCATAAAGCTATTTATTCAAATGAAATAATAAAAAATAAATTGCACATAAACACACTAAATTGCTTACTATATATATATATATATATATATATATATATATATATATATATATTATTAGTAATTAATAACAAAAAATAATCAATAATGGATAGGATGATCCCCTGGTGTTCTGCCACTAATTTATTGTAGTATTGTACAGTAAACTTGTCTCAACATGCAGATTCCTTCCGCTGGATTTGCAAACCTACTGAAATCAGAAATGCGCACAAATGCATACATGCTTATACTAGCTTTTTACGACCTGTCATCCCGTTTTTAGATCGATCCGTTGTAACTTGTATTGTAAAAATTATACGTCATAGAATGCATCACTGTAATGAGTGTTTGCATTATCAAGTGGATAAGTGTGCGTAAAAACTCTTTTAGGCGATACATTGGAACGTGAATGCGACTTTAAAATGGGAATACAAATGTTTTGTCTTATGATTTCAGAACTAGAAGAAATATCCAGCAAATGAATATACAGGGTGTCCCAAAAAGGCTGTTCCGCAATTTATCTTTTTACCATTTGGAGATAGGTAGGTAATGTAAATTGCAAAAGTGCACCAAATAAAGTAAGTAATTAAGATATGTGAATAAAATTATCACGTGATAACAATTTAAGCGGATACAGTTTTTAATTTTTATGCAACCCCTCTAGATAAAAATCCGAGATGGCAAAAATGTTCCTTACCTGCATCCCTATCGTTAGCAGAAAACTGCATTTCTGTAGGTTGAACAGTAACGGAGGCATAAGGACGCAAAAAAGTTGACTAATACCGCTTGTGCACAGCTGTTCAAGCACTCAGATTAAGGACCGTATACACAATGCTAAAAAGCATTTTTTTTCGGTCAGAAAGTGCAACATTGTGCAAAGTAATGTAGTATTGCAACTGCAGATGAAAATCGCACTGAATAATAGTAGACAATTTAATCTTCAATAAAAATATTGTAGAAAAAATGGTTTAAATAAAAATAAAAGGATATTTACAAAGCATGTTCAAAATGTTTTCCATCTGCAGCAATGCAGAACTTAGCTCTTCATTTTTGGCCATCGTTCTAAATTAGATACGGCCCCCTTAAAATGGAAACTCTTGTATCTCCGTTACTATTCAACCTACAGAAATATGGTTTTTTACTAACGGTAGGGATACAGGTAAGGAACATTTTTGCTATCTCGAATTTTTATCTAGAGGGGTTGTATAAAAATTAAAAACTGTATCCGCTTAAATTGTTATCACGTGATAATTTTATTCACATATCTTAATTACTTACCTTATTTGGTGCACTTTTGCAATTTACATTACCTACCTATCTCCAAATGGTAAAAAGATAAATTGCGGAACAACCTTTTTGGGACACCCTGCATAGTCATGTAGACAAAGGATATATAGTCATGTAGATAGGAACTGAACGCGGGGAAGGGCCACACTATGTCGAAATTCTACGAGCTATGGACCAGTGTAACTTTGGATTGTGAGAAGTGAGGACTGCCTAAGTGGTGTCATTCGAACTGCGCTACAATCGACAGTGTACAAGAATCTCTCAAAAACAATTAATATCAAAGTGCACTTGGATCGTTCGAACTGTAAATTAATTGTTGGATATTCACACAACAAACAATCGTTCAAATTTCCATATGCCTTCTTCGTTCATTCCACAATCCAAGATCATGCCCTAGTATTCAAGTGAAAACTACGGTTTGTGTCCTTGACACAACCTACCAGTTTTTTGTCATTGAATGGATCCAACTGTTCAGCGTTGACTTTTCAACAAAAATTGATACACTTTTTATTGATTTTTAAATTTTTGTTACGAGGAATTTTTTCAGTACGTTTCAATGAAGTTGTATGAATTGCATGTGATAGGCTTTTTCTGTACAGCTAAGTGTAGATGGCGCTAGTGTTTTTGCTGTAGAACGTTCTTCCTATCCGTACTCCCTATTGAGTACCGGAAAGGAAAATCGCAATGGTTTTTCTAGTTGGTTGGTTTGTTTGCACTGCAAGTCCCTCTTTTGAAGGTACACATTCTATGAAGGACATTTCCTGCCAAGCTAAATTTAGATGACAGTAGTGTTTTTGCAGCGAACATGTTTCCTGCACGTATTCCGAACTTGGCTTGTTTTTCAAATACTATATTTCAGAGCTTCCCAATAAAAACTCCAAAGAATTATCTTATTGCCCAGTCTTGCTGCTCAACGACCCCCTTCCTATATCCACCGAGGGCAATATTGCCTCAAAGATCCCTTCATCAACCGTATGGGGTGTTAGTACCAATAGTCCTCAAAGCAGCACGCCTGAACTCAGAAAATTCAGTTTGAATACAGCCCAGGGAAATTGCCACACGGCAAGTGGCAGACCCTAAATATTCAGACACATCACCCTGACCCCAGGGATATTTCGGGTCTGCTGCCCAACACACAGAAACCCTTCTGAACTGCACTCGGGCGCGCTGCTTGGAGGGCCAAGACTATTCAAACATCCAAAAATTCCAATCAATATTTTTTTAAATATCCAACTCCCGTAAACTAAGTCACCAAACTAAGATCAGGAAAGAGACATCGGCAACAAATCGATGAAAACTTGCCACTGACCCAGAACAGACAAATCCATGGAATTAATACTTGCTTGCAGCTCGATATTAAGCGTATTAAACTACGGTTTGTGTGTGTCCTCTACCAAAAAAACCTACAATATTTTTTCTTATTATTGCCAATGTCGCTCCTCAACGACCCCCTCCCTAAATCGCCTGGGGGCATCATTGACTCCAAGATTCCTACAATACCCACAGGGGGTTGTAGTGCCGACTTGGCCATCCAAACGTCTAAAAATCTCAATCGATATTTTTAAAATTTCGACTTCCCTAATCTAAAGGGGCCGCGGTAGCCCAGTTGAGAGAGCAATATATTAGCAACCGGAGGGTTGCGAGTTCGAAACAAGGTCCAGTCAAAGACCGTCGTATACAGGGAGGCTGGTGCATATTAAATCTGTCAAGGCCTCAAACGTCCTCACGTTGGCTTGGTGTGAGAGTTTGGAGCGCTGGGTGACATCGCTCAGGTGTTGACCTCGCCATTTGACCGTGGCTCAAAATTACGAGGCTTTATCCTAGATCCTTATCTTTCACTTCGGGATTGATCCTGGACCATCGTCAATAGCCCGCTGTGTTGCACCAGTGCGACGTTGATCAAATACCAACCTATCTTTAAATAAATGTAGAGGTAACATAACCTAAAAAATTAGATTTTCCTGCACAAATATAAGAACTAAATAGTATCGCTCTACAGAATATTAAGTTATGTATTTGATAACTTATTTCTATTAATAAAGGAAACAAAATATAGCTAAATATTTTTAAAAAATTGTCTAAATTAATTATGAATATGAATGCAAAAGCAAACTCTCCAGTTGAAATAGGACCGCGGTAGCCAGGTTGGAAGAGTAACGGATTAACAACCAGAGGGTTTTGAGTTCGAAACTAGGTCCAGTCAAAGACCGTCGTATACACGGGGCCGGTTCACATTAAATCTGTCGTGACATCAAATGTCCTCGCGTTGGTTTGGTGTGGAAGCTTGGAGAATGGGGCGCCATCTCAGGTGTTGACCTCGTCATTTGACCGTGGCTCAAAATTACGAGGCGTTATCCTTGGATCTTTCACTTCGGGATTGATCCCGGACCGTCGCCAACAGCCAGTATTGTTGCTTCAGTGCAACGTTAATTCAAGTACCAACCTACCCCTAAACTCAAACCTGCAACAAAACTAAGATCTGGAAAGACATCGGCAACCAACAGATACACATTTGCCACCGACACAGAACAGGCAAACCCACAGAATTAACACGTCTAAGGAACGCACCCGTGGGGGCAGGGCATCCAGCTCGTGACATTTAAAGGGAAATCTGGAAATATGGGCAGAGCTCCCCACCCGCGCTGCAGCATCGATTGAATTAACGGAAAAGGCTGGCGCTCCGAAGTCGCCGCATTCTTCCAAGAAGTGCGCGAAAGTCCAAGCCATTAATCATGCTTGGCTCGCGTAAGCCAAACTAATTGGTCCGTGTCCCGCGTCTGCCATTTTACCGGCATTTAAATTATTCATAATGGCGTTTAATGTGGTACAAGGGATATGATTGGGCGATTGCATTGAATAGTTCTGCAGAGAGGGGTAAATTGAAAGGGGACGTGCTGCTTTTGCTTAAGGATGATAAAGTGATGTTGTAATTGCTTTTGTGACAGGTTCTTTGTTTCTGTTGGAGAAGCAATGGCGAAAGGCTCATGCAGAGTAGAAATGGGACATCAGTTGTAATGTATATATTATTTTCTTTAAAGTATCGAATTTCTGTCATTAGTTAATCATCGTTGATGAGTTCATCTTTTCTTTAATAGCAGACCTGCGCATACCACCTGCACTAAACTTTCTTAATTGCCTGTAGCTAGTGATGGCACAAAGCGTCATTGCATTTCATATTTCTATGCATTTATAATGAATATAACATCGACATTCACATAAATGGATTTCATACCCTCTAAACTAAATAAAGTTATCCAAAAATATATACCAACATTTCATTTACTTTTCTTCCTATTTCCGTTAAAGCGCATGGCAAAAAGTCATGTTACCACGATTAGATTCTGAACGTCTTCAGTTTCATCCCATTCCCTTGTTCAGAAACGATTCGGCATTTTTTTTACGCTAAACCTATTTTCGATAAAAATTTTTTCTGCACTGGTTTGTCTTCTAGATTTCCCATTGCTTTCTGCCATCAGACTGTTAAGGAATTGCACCAAAGTAGTAAGTTCTTCCGTGTAATTTTAGCAATATTATGCAGCTGCATAGCTCAAATCAAGAATACATGAATTTCGTAACGGTCAATTTCATATTGCTTATATCCCTTGTTGCCATTTTACAATAAATTAATAACTCCGATTTCTGTGCCACGTACGTTAATGAAGTAGATCAATACACTATATGGACAAAATTATTTGGACACTGCATGTTTTTCAGAAAAAATGCTTTATTATTCTATTTAGTAATGGGTAGGCCCTCCTTTTGCTTGTATTACAGCTGCAACACGTCGAGGCATACTTTCCACAAGTTCTCTGTAAGTCTGGGCAGGAATAGCTCGCCATGCCTCTTGTAAGGCTGTGAGAAGAGATAGTTGTAAAGATGGACGTGCGTGGCGGTGTCGTACCCGTCGCTCCAGTTAATCCCACAAGTGCTCGATCGGATTGAGATCGGGGCTCTGAGCAGGCCAGTCAAGCAAATTCAACTCATTTTCAGGAAATCAGTCCAGCACACGTTTTGCAGTATGACATGGAGCTCGATCCTGTTGGAAGAAACAACCATCATCGCCGTAGTATTGCCATGGTGTAGGCAAGGCCGATTTATCCAGAACGTCGAGGTACACGTCAGCGTTCATGGTACCAGGTACATAAAGCAATGGGCCGAGTCCTAACCAGGAAAAACAACCTGATTTTCTGCAGGGTCCAAATACTTTTGTCCATATAGTGTAGACGTGTTATTTTACAAAGCACTTCAAGAGCAAGTGAGACCAAAAGTTGTTTTTAAAAATCAAAACAAATTTTACGATCACGGTCTGATGTGAGCTGATAACGTCTCTAGTGAATATAATTGATAATTTGCTTCCTATATACCTGAAATATTTTGACTACTAAACTTTCAAACATCTAATTCTATAATCTTCTATAAAAGAACCCACGAATACAAAATCTAAGAGAACTTCGACATAAGTATTTTAAACAGGAAATAGTTCAAAAATCATCACAGTCCTTGTGAAGTTCTCCGGCCAACACTTTAAGGAATGTTGACCGGAAGGAACTATTGGATTCCTGAGGGACGTTGAGGGGTGTCCTTGGACAGTCATCCGGGTAAGAACTGGAGGGGTGAAGAAGAAAGAGTCGACTATAGTGGACAGAGAACGGACGTGCTAGAGTCCTTTAGTAATACAAGATTTGGAATTGTAATTTAACCCTGAAGAAGCATCACTCTGGTAACGTATATATGGATGGTTAAGAAAAGAACCACACGGTAGTGTTACAGTTCTCAATGAATTTGAACATACCATTTTTGCATGGAATTCTTATTAGATTTAAATATATGACAGTAATAATAAACAGAGGAAAGTGAGAAATCGGCTTCAGTTTTATTCCTGTAAAGAAAACTTCATCGGTATTTACACAATGTAAAATATCCGACATCACTCTTAAATAGTCGCACCTTTTAAATAGCCATCAAGTGTCATTTTTATGTTACCAGGTCTGTTAAACTGACGCAGAGGTTTTACAGAACTCTTTTAAAGCTTTATCACCTATGTAGATTGAATGTTGAATTGTAGGAGCTCTTTTGCGCAGCTGTATCCAGAAAGATCTATTTGCATTTGTAACATAGCAATTTGCAACATAGTTTATTTTGGATTCCTGTTAGATTTCACCAGACAAAACTTTTAGATAAACACTTTTTTGCTTCACTAGTCACATTGGTATCAGAGAGACGTATACTCAGAATACAGGTGGCTTATATAAATCAAGTTAAAATAGGGATTGTGTGTTCATAAGTATTCTTTGTGTATCTAAGATGAAATCCCGAAACAATTATTTTTAATTACTTTTTTATACTCGTTATTTATCTATTTCTCGACACGAATTTAACAGGACGGCGTGAAAGACAGTGCAACTTTTGTCTACAGTCTATACAGGGTATTTTGAAAATATCTGTACAAATTGTAAAGGGTGATAGAGGCCCAAAATAAGCATTTATTGTTACAGAATGTGTCCGGAAATGCCGCGTTTAGGTGGAAGGCAGCGTTGTTTATGACAGTAGGTTACATCGTTTCTGTGGCGAAAGGCATCATTCCACGCTCTGATTTTCGACGGCAAGATGCAAATTCGAGAAGTGATGCCTGCCGTGTTTGTGATGCTACAATATTCTACTCGGTTTCTCATTAGTCCGCTGATTTTTAACTAATTTAAATGTAACTTATAATATAGCAAACATACGCGATATTCATTGTTTTCAGGGGTCAAATATATAGCATGTAGCAGTGTTTTTATCATAAGCATAAACTTAAACCGACAAAGCGTTTTACGCACTATATTCCGAGAAAAGTTGCATCAGTCCTTAACGTCGTAAAATTCAAAAATCAGAATATTGCTAATATAAGAATACAAACCCACGCGAATATTCCTGTATACCCCCGCAAATATTCCTATATACCCACACGAATATTTCTATATAAGAATACAAACCCACACGAAGATTCCTATGAACCCATGCGAATATTCCTACATAAGAATACAAACCCACACGAAGATTCTTATGAACCCATGCGAATATTCCTATATAAGAATGCAAACCCACACGAAGATTCCTATGAAACCATGCGAATATTCCTACATATGAATACAAACCCACACGAATATTCCTACATAAGAATACAAACCCACACGAAGATTCCTATGAACCCATGCGAATATTCCTACATAAGAATACAAACCCACACGAAGATTCCTATGAACCCATGCGAATATTCCTATATAAGAATACAAACCCACACGAAGATTCCTATGAAACCATGCGAATATTCCTACATATGAATACAAACCCACACGAATATTCCTACATAAGAATACAAATCCACACGAAGATTCCTATGAACCCATGCGAATATTCCTACATAAGAATACAAACCCACACGAATATTCCTATGTAAGAATACAAACCCACACGAAGATTCCTATGAACCCATGCGAATATTCCTATGTAAGAATACAAACCCACACGAATATTCCTATATAAGAATACAAACCCACACGAAGATTCCTATGAACCCATGCGAATATTCCTATATAAGAATGCAAACCCACACGAAGATTCCTATGAACCCATGCGAATATTCCTATATAAGAATGCAAACCCAAGTGATATTGATTGTTTTCAGAGTCGAATATATCGCATGGAGCAGTATCAATTCAAAAATCAGAATCAGTTTGAAGAGTCCCCCCCCCCAGAATCAGTTTGGAAAATCAGAATATTCCTAATACAAGAATACAAACCCACATGTCGCATATATTACATGGAGCAGTGTCGTTATCATAAGCATCAACCTAAACCGACAAAGCGTTTTAGGCACTCTATTCCGAGAAAAGTCGCATCAGTCCTTAACGTCGTAAAATTCAAAAATCAGAATATTCCTAATATAAGTATGCCCACTTACTCTTCAAATCGGTTTCTTCACTTATAACCCATGCATAAAAAATGCTTCTGTGGAGCCAGTCAATAAAACTTTATAGCCTGTTCCCATTTTCGCTCTCAAGTGGCTCTCATTTTTATGCGAGCCATTCCGAACAAGAGCTGTCGCATCGACTTGAAATTGTAGACTTGTCTTTGAATAGGATGTAGTAAGTCCCGGGAGAACAAAAATGTTTATGGAATGTTGTAAAGTCTTACCCAATTTAGCTACAAGTTTGTTTCCCATGTTTGCATGAGTTATAAAATCATGTTTGTTACGAGAATGTCGAAAATGAAATGAGTAAAACTCAATACTCAATTAAACTATGTGAAATGAACCACGGATATCTGGCAAAAAAATTCTAGTAGCTATAGTACGGATCTGAAAATCCCATGTTACAGCTCGAGTTTCAATTTTCTGCTACAAAGCGCTGAATGCGACCCTATTTTATTATTGTCAGTCAGAGAAATTGAGCGCGTGGAAACATTTATAACATAAATTCCATTATTTTCGCGGTCCGCGGTAGCCCGGTTGGAAGAATTACGGACTCGAATTGCGAATTCGAATCCAACCGAAGACTATCGTGTACAAAGGGAGCTGCTGCACGTTAAATCTGTCGGGGCCTCAAATGTCATCTCGTTGGCGTGGTGTGGAAGTTTGGAGAGTGGGGTGCCAGCTCATGTGTGATCTCGTCATCTGACCGTGGTTCAAAATTACGTGGTGTCTTCAAATCTTTCCCTTCGGTGGTTGAACCCGGACCGTCGCCAATAGCCCGTTGTGTTGCTCTAGTGCAACGTTAATTAAATACCTACCTACCTTTGAATAGAAAAACATCATGAATAATCTCGCAATACAAAATTTTAATCCCACAAAACTCAGGAGATTCTAATTCGAACTAAACATTAAAACGAAAAACTATCAACTATGGAATTGATATAATTATGTTTATTAGTTTTATTAGTTTATTAGTTTTATTGTGTTTATTAGTATTATCGATTGTGATTTGATTTTCACTTTACTCGTTTTCTTACATATTGTCTTGTTTTAAAATGTTTTGCAATTATGTTTATCGTAGTTGCAAACACGAAGGACTTTAAGGAAAAGATGGGTAGAAAAAGTAAGCGAAATAAAAAGTTTGGAAAGCCCATTTTCACGGTCAACAGCCATGGAATTT
The DNA here is from genome assembly GCA_933210815.1 of Meta bourneti. Taxonomy (NCBI): domain Eukaryota; kingdom Metazoa; phylum Arthropoda; class Arachnida; order Araneae; family Tetragnathidae; genus Meta; species Meta bourneti. Next base: position 91,180,459 of record OW119929.1, read on the forward strand.
TAACCAGATAATTCAACTTATAAATCAACTAATTCGCCTTCTACGGACCATTGTTGTGGCTTAGGAAAATACTTGTATCTTAGGACCATAGTTGTGGCTTAGGACCCTTGTGGCTTAGAACAATAGTTTGGCTTTGCCCTAGTTGTAGATTCAGACCCTAGTTGGGGCTTAGAACAATAGTTTGGCTTTGCCCTAGTTGTAGATTCAGACCCTAGTTGGGGCTTAGAACTATAGTTTGGCTTTGCCCTAGTTGTAGATTCAGACCCTAGTTGGGGCTTAGAACCATAGTGGTGGTTTAGGACCATAGTGGTGGTTTAGGACCCTTGTAGCTTAGGACAATACTTGTGGCTTAGGACAATAGTTTGCCTTAGGACCCTAGTTGTGAATTAAGACCCTAATTGAGGCTTAGGACCTTAGTTTTGTCTTAGAACCATAGTTGTGCGGAATTACAGTAGGTGAGTACGATGATTAAGATAAAATACTCTCCAAAGTTCCACACCACGCCAACGTGAGTTTAGATCCGACATAAGAGACAAAAGCAGAGACAGCACGCAGCCTTTTAGCAGCGTGTAAATCTATGGATGAGATTGATTTAACCATCCAGGTGGTTGCCTCGACGAGGTATCTCGTCATTAGCAAAACTGACCAGATCTTGATGGACGTGATATCTCGTCGTTAGAAGAAAACTGACCAGGTCTTTATATCGTCATCGTAATAATATTGGCAATATCTTGGTAACGAGGTAGGTAGATAATTAATTAACGTCAAACTGGGGCAACACAACGGGCTGTTGGTGACAATCCGGGATCAATCCCGAAGGGAAAGATAAGAAAACAACGCAATCGTAATTTTGTACCACGGTCAGAAGACGAGAACACCTGAATCCCCACTCTACAAATTTCCATGCCATGCAAACGTGAGGACATTTGAGGTCACGACAGATTTAACGTGCATCAGCCCTTGTGTACACGACTGTCTTTGGCTGGACCTAGTTCCGATGCTAATCCGTTGCTCTTCCAACTGGGCTATCGCCTTCCATCTAGGTGACAAGGTATCTAGGACGTCATAAGCAAAAGTTATTCAGATCTTGATGGACGAAATATGTGGTCGAAACCACTTGGAGGGTTAATTGAAGACTTCCACAGCCCCCTTGCATTGGCCCAAAGCTAATTTCAAAACTCGGCCATTCACATTTAATAGCGCATCAAGCCCGAATAGCCTCTCACCTACTCTCCAATGCATGTAAACGTTGAATAATAGCATGCGATTACCACCACTTGAATTGCTTCTCATCTTCAAGACATGAACAGCTAGCTAATCCAGAAGCTCTTGGGGACAGCAATCAATCTGCCCTCAAAAGGGGGTGGGGACAACAGGAATTCTGGAACCAGAAAGGGGAGGGCTTCGAACTCCTCGAGTTTCGCCAAAAGACCGATACTCTGCAAGTTTTCCGGTTCTTCCTTTCGCCACAGTTCGGAAGGAAGAATAAGTCTTAAGTGTCATTAAAAGCGAAATTGAATTTTTATAGTGGGTAATTGGGTGGATTGAGATGGGGTGAATGGATGTGTGCGATTAAGAAAGAGTGGAAGTGATTAGGGTTTCGTGGCTTTGAAGAGGAATGCTGGAGGAAATCGTGTTTTATTGTTGCTGCGGCTTTTATGCTTTTAGCTTGATTTTGGGGAATGGGTACTGAATTTTTAGAGTGTCGCCGAAGAGAGAATAAAATTTAATTGTTGGAGAGTGATAGCTGTCGTTGGAGGGCTTGTATCTTAACGATTACGTCCGTGGAAGCTGTAATTGCACTTCTGTATGGAAGCTAAAAGCTGAGTAACTGTAGCTAATAGAAGTAAGAAATAGATTGTGTAGGTTTATATCATCATCAAGCGTGTGATGATATGATCGTCGAGAGTAGACAGACAATACCACTTTTGTGATAAATATGCAAGAGATACTTTTCATCAGCTGAGGAAACAAAATTAAAACCAATGCGAGGTCTACATGCTTCTAAGAAGATAAAAAAGCGAGATATTTCATTTTATTTACAACTTTCAAAACTTTTACAGGTCTGTTAATTTACCCTTCCATACTATAAAAAGTACGAAAAAGTATGAAAATTTCCTTGTTTGTGAATTACCAGTTTTGATTAAAATTGCACTCTCATATTATTCTACATTAAAGTATCGGTTTTTTTTTAAAGTAACTTTTACAGGTCTGTTAATTTACCCTTCCATGCTATAAAAAGTACGAAAAAGTATGAAAATTTCCTAGTTTGTGAATTACCCGTTTTGATTAAAATTGCACTCTCATATTATTCTATTGTACATTAAAGTATCCTACTTCCCAGTATGATTGAACGAACTGACATGTGGTACAGGAAATTCATGGTTAGAACCGGTTGGTTGGTAATGACGCAAGGGCCATATTTGGCCATGCTGCGTCAAACAACATCAAGGGAATTTTACATACAAGGAAGAATAGAACCTGACAGCAATCCAACCAACACAGCTTACAACTCACAGGTTGTTAGTGCAGTGGGAAAACTCCTGAACCACGGCGATCCCCTAATTAGACCCGAACCTAAGGCTTGACTCTTCTGCTGGTTGTCTCGACGAGGTATTTCGTAATTATCAGAATTGACCCGATCTTAATGGACGAAATATCTCGTCACCAAATCCTGTTGAGCGCTAAACCAAACGGTGATTTTTCTAAGAGCATCGACATATTGAACGAACATCGCAATTTCATATTTCTCATAATACCTGATGATTCGATATGTTTTGATTTGTCAAACTTTTGATACTGCTTTTTGTGTGAGCGAATAGTGTAGCCAAAACACAAATATATAAGCATAATTTATCAGGGCAAAAGTTTGTAAATACTGTACCGTTCTTGTGCTTAAAAGCTTCCACATAAAAGGCGTCAAATCATTTTTAAATCAAGTTTACGAAAACAGAAGAATTTGATCAATGGAATTATTAGCAATTGAGTACATTACAGAATTCTGATGTCAAACCAAAAGACAATTTTCTGTAAAAAAAAGCCTAATGGCGTCCAATCAATCTTTCTAACTGATGAAAAAATAAGACATTCCATCTTTATACTTAAGCATTCCTCTCTGTATGAGAAGGCTTTTCAGAGTAAAAAAATTAATCAGGCGGTATGCGAAGATTTTACTTCTATTATTTGAAGGCTCTCAGGCGTGATACACATTGGGGTTACATTAAAATATAGTTAATCACCGTTTTGGTGGTATTTGGCATGGAATCTAATTAGTTTAACCATAAACTATTAATTCTCAATTCGGAATTCATTATTTAAAATTTCTATTGGCGAAGCTTATATGTTGGCAGACGTCTCTGGCGGACTTCGATACATCCAAGAGTGAACTAATCAAAACAAGTGTCTATCTCTCTCGGTATGCGGATTTCTATTACTGAAATGATCCTTTGGGGTGTGCAGTGCTCTGTTAATGATTATTTTAAAAAAGGATCCTATTTAAATTCTATTGAATCAAGTAGGTAAAAGGTGAAGTAGGTATACATGAAAATTGAGATAGTTTCAGGTTTTATAAAACTAATGTTCAACTAATTCACCGCAGAAACACTACCGCCATCAATATTTAGTTTGACAGAAAATGCTTTTCATTTCCCCATTTTTTTTCTGTAGTGAGATTTTAATTATTATTTACCAATAGTTAAATTGTGGGTGTGGTAGCTTTCCTAGGAGTGACGATTTAAGAATGATTTGTAAAAATGCCTAGGTGCATTATGAGGAAGACAAGTTCTACATGGTTTCACAGATATTATCTGTCTATAATCGAAGTGCTGAAACCATATTCCTAAAACAAGTCAGCTTACGTTATATTCGGAATGCGTATAGGAAACACTATCGCTATCAATATTTAGTTTGACAGAAAATGCCTTTCATTTCCCCATTTTTTTCTGTAGTGAGATTTTAATTATTATTTACCGATAGTTAATTTAAAAGTCATTACCAAAACAATGCCAAGTAAACCAAGAAAGAAAAAGCAATCTCTAAAATCCAAAGAGATTATAACCCAAGATAGAATTTCCAATTACACAAACTGTTGAACCCAACAGAAAACTCAATAAAGCCGCCATCAACCTGGCCTAACGATTCACATTTACTTTATTAAAACCCACGCGCAGACAAAACTGTTTTCGAAACCTCTAACTGCAATTAAACCTTATAAGGTTTCGACTTCCACCCGAGATCTTTTCTGGTGTCTGACCCTGCACTGGGTTTTAATTAACTGCCTCCTGACACAACCCTTGTCAGGGGGACCCTCCCTCCCCATATTCGAAGGAGGGGGCGAGTCACGGCGCTCTAATTAAATTTATTCTATTGAATTAGTTCCATTAAGACGGGACGAGTATCGACTTTCCCGAAGCGTGTGTTGGCTTTTGTTTCCATGGGCTTAAACGAGCGTGAACCTCCAGCACTGGTAAGGTAATTGTTGTCTACGGAACTGAAACGACTGCAACGGAGGTGTAAAACGCACTGACGGTATGATTAAAGACAGCCTAGACAACAATGGCGTGTTTTAAATGATACTAGCAGACATTGCACCAACACTAAAATTCCCTAATTGCTTATAACATCTAACAAATTGATATGCGAGGAGGTACTAGCGCCATTCACTAGTATTCGACAACGTAAAAATGAAAATAACTTACTCTAACCCTCCTGGTGGTTGTAACTGCACGGTAACTCGTCATTAGCAAAATTGACCAGATCTTAATGGACGATATATTTTGTCATCAAATCCTGTTGAGTGCTAAACCAAACGGCGATTGTTCTAAGAGCATCGACATATTGAACGAACATCACAATTTCATATTTCCCATAATACCTGATGATCCGAAATGTTTTGATTTGTCACTTTTGAGATTTCTTTTTTGAGAGCTAATAGTGTAACCAAAACACAAAATAACCAAACCTTGATAGATGAGATATCTCGTCATTAGCAAAACTGACCAGATGTTGATAAACGACGTATATCGTCATATTAGGGAAAAACTGACGAGATCTTAAATAAAAAAAAATCGGCAATTTCTTAAAGATGTAAGTACTGGTGTGGGGTTTTTTTTGGCAAAAGAAGCAAAACACTGGGGAACTTAAAACGTTTATTGGCAGGTAGGTATTTTAATTAACGTCACACTGGAACAAATAACGGGGCTATTGGCAACGGTCCGGGATCAAACCCGAAGGGAAAGATCGAGGACAACACCACGTAATTTCGAACCACGGTCACGTGACGAGGTCACGTCTGATCTGGCACCCGACTCTCCAAACTTCCACACCACGCCAACGTGAGGACATTTGAGGCCATGACAGATTTAACCTGCACTAGCCTCCTTTGTACACGACCGTAATGTTTATTGAATAAATGTTAAGCAACAAAAGAAAATCTTTGTCTCAGGGGTACGATATACGAGTACAAAATACGAGTCTTCTCAGACCTTTGTTTACACTACGACAACCCACAAGTGAAAGCCCTCACAGGGCAATGTGCTCACTTCTCTCTCTCTCTGACCACCTGATACTTGCACCTCTGTTTTCCTCATCAAGAAGGGGTTGGGTGGAAGAGCAGAATATTACACTACAGATGAGATATCTCGTCATTAGCAAAATTGGTCAGATCTTGATAGACTAGATATCTCTTCGAAACCACTTGGAGGGTGAAGCTTAGTTATACGGCAAAGTTTTGAAGCATTGCATTTAAAGTAATCCGGATTTAATTGCATTTCCATACCAAACTGTCTTACATACTCACATGGCAAACATACTACATTGTGATAACCCGTTAGCCATTTGACAGACGCATACTCGTCACTGTGAGTCTCCGAGCTTTCCGATACGCTGGTGGAATTTTTAATGGATTTCATATCCATAAAATGTAGGATTATTTCTTTGATATCTGATTAAAAACACTGAGCTTTGAGGACAGCACGTTTATTTAAACACTAGATGAGGACATTACCATATACAGAGTGAGTCTAAATTGTTTTTACAAAATAAGAGGGGTGATAGTACTCATCCAGACGAGCAATAATTACCATGGAACATAGGGTCGCATTCCACTCTGAGAGGCAGAAAAGAGTCAAATTAGAATTTCAACATGAATTTACAACAGTGTTGGGAAAGCGAATGAACGATACCAACAGATGCACAATCTGGTTTATTGATAAACTCACAGCAAGTGCTCAAAGTGGCGGCCACGCCTGTCGTTGCACAGTTCACACCGGCGAAGGAATGACTAGCTCTCGAAGATTCCTGGTGTTGTGTTAATTTGGTCTGCGGCAACACTGATTCTCGCTACGAGATCTTCAGCCGAGTCCACAGGCGCCTGGTACACTAAAGATTTCATGTGCCCCCAGAAGAAAAAGTCCAGTGAGTTGAGGTCCGGTGAGCGAGGAGGCCAGGCCACAGATCTGCCACGTCCGATCCATCGTGCGGGATATGTGGCCATCTTGCTTAGGAGATATGTTACGTAGGCAGGTACAAAACGACGTCAGAGGCGATGACTTGTTCATGTCGACGCGTTTCGACTTTACTCCTTTCTGCCTCTCAGAATGGAATGCGACCCTATGTTCCATGGTAATTATTGCTCGTCTGGATGGGTACTATCACCCTCTTATTTTCTAAAAACAATTTAGACTCACACTGTATACATTCGCTATTTATAAAAGAGTTTACTACCACCACAAGTTCATTTCAAAATAAGCCTATTCTCAAGATGCGTATCTCATTCTTCCACCTCGGTTACTATCTTCAAATCATATTCATATCAAGATATCTTGTCACATGATTACCTAATAAAACGCATCATTAGTAAAACTGGCCAGATATCGATAGACATGATATTTCGCCATTAGAAAAACGAACCAGATCCTGATCTCGTCATCATAAAAAAATCGGCAATACCTTGATGATGAGATATCTCGTCAATAGTAAAATTCGTCAGATCTTGATGGACGAGATTTCTCGTTCTCTCGTATCTTAGTTACAAGCAGGGGCGTAACTAGGGGGCAGACGTGGCATATGCCCCGGGCGCCGGATTGAGGGGGGTCGCTTAACTGGCCGAGTATTTTTTTACTATAGATATTTAGGTATGATAAAAAATGAAGAGAGGGGAGGGGCGCCAAGGCGAGTCCTTGCCCCTGTTGGAAACTAGCCTAGTTACGTCCCTGGTTACAGGGCTTTTTAGAAGCATTGCACTTGAAGTAATCCGGAATTATTTGCCTTCCCATACCGAACTATCTTGCGTTCTCACATGGCAAACAAATTATACTGTAATACCACGTTAGTCATTAGACGGAAGCATACTTGGTACTATCTTACGATCAGAATTACTATTAAAGAATTTATCAGATCTTGATCTCGTCGTCATAAAACAAATTGGCAATATATTGATGACGAGATATCTCGTTATTAGCAAAATTGGTCCGGTTTTGATGGACGAGATATCTCGTCGAAACCACTTGGAGGGTTAAGCTAAGTTTTGAAGCTCTACATTTAATCCGGAATTATTTGACGATCTTTCTCTATTTTCTCCTCTCCAGCCTTTCTTTTCACGATTACTTGACATTATCTGTCTTGTGTTTGGTGCAACTTGGCCAAATATTTCCATAAAACCCAAAACCAACCAACCCATACCGAGCTATCTTGCACTGACACGGCAAACAAATTATGTTGTAATACCACATTAGTCATTAGACTGAAGCACACTCGGCTCCAACTTACAATCAGATTCATATCAAGGTATTCCTGTCACAAGATTAGCTAATAAAACGCGTCTTTGACTCCACATTTCCTTCAGAAACGATGTTCAAGTGTCCATAAAATAAGCAATAAACTGCTAAGTTAATTGACCGAACGGAACGGCCATTCCGAGAAATAAACGACCTACTGTGGATGCACTGCGCTTGGAATATTTGGAACTGTGAAGTTGCGTCAGAACTGCAAAAAGGCGTGAAAATGCGAAAGTTCATAAATGAACATGTATTCAATTGCACGAGAGGCTTCCCTTTCAAGCTAAATGTAGATAATGGTAGTGTTTCCACTGGGGAAGAAGCTACCTGTACGTATTCCGAATGTAACGAGCCCGTTGTGTTGCTCCAGTGTGACGTTAATTAAAATAATACCGAATGTAACGGCCCGATTGGAAGAGTAACGGATTAGCAACCAGAGGGTTGCGAGTTCGAATCCAACCAAAGACCGCCGTGTAGAAAGAGGGCTGGTGGACGGTAAATGTGTCATGGCCTCAAATGTCCTCACGTTGGCGTGGTGTGGAAGTTTGGAGAGTGGGGTGCCAGCTCAGATATGACCTCATCTGACCGTGGTTCAAAATTACGTGGTGTTATCCTCGAATCTTTCCCTTCGGGGTTTGATCCCAGACCGTCGCCAATAGCCTGTTGTGTTGCTTCAGTGCGACGTTAATCAAAATACCTACCTACCAAATGCTCTCGAATTACGAAACAATATTCGGTGGATATTTTGGGGCAGCGATAGCCCGGTTGGGACAGTAGCGGATTAGCAACCGGGGGGTAGTTCAATTAACGTCACACTGGAGCAACACAACGGGCTATTGGTGACGGTCCGGGATCAATCCCAAAGGGAAAGATCCGAGGACAACACCACATAATTTTGAAGATTAGCAACCGGAGGGTTGCGAGATCGAAACTCGATCCAAAGACCGCCGTGTACGTGGGGGCTCGTTCACGTTAAATCCGTTGCGACCTAAAATGTCCTCACGTTGGCGTGGTGTGGAAGTTTGTAGAGTAGGGTGCCAGCTCAGGTGTGGATCTCGTCTTTTTGGCACATCAGTTTGTTTCCTAAATCACTGAAAATATTGAACCAACTTTGTTCTATAATTCCTGTTTACAATCCGCAAACGGATATTCCGCCATCGATTAGTATACGCTAAAATTTCTATCGATTATTATTCACATAGATGAGTAATTGAATAAATGTCTCACTAGAGCAACTCAACGGGCTGTTGGTGACGATTCGGGATGAATCCCGAAGGAAAAGATCCGAGTACACCTTATAATTTTGAAATGCGGTCAGATGTCGAGGGGTCCCCTGAGCTAGCACCCAATTCCAATACAGGAAGGAATGTGATAACCACACTTGTACCCCCTTGCACTTAGGACTAATTTTAAAAGATTTTTGGCACTCAGGAATGTCATGCGCCTAATATGCCCATTTCGCAATTTATATAAGGCCCCCATTTGAGTCCCACTTCCTCATTTGTAAAACAAGTACAGACCCGGAATGTTTCCCTGTTACCAGTTGATTGTGAGGGTTATTTGACTTGATGTCTCAAGATTACTTACTGTATTAACACACGTACTTCTGTTTGCAATGATTGTGTGAATCATGTGTCAAACGGTGATTTGAAACCTCACAAGTCGATACTTCATGATGCGACATTGTAGTAAGACATTTGTATCTGCTTGAATTTAAATATCTGCACAAAGCACCTGTTTTTCCACAAAAGCTCCTGTTCAAATTTATTCTCGACCCAACGAGGGACTCGAAATGATATTGGTTTGTTAGACAAGCCATTTCATGTCATCAGCCAAATGATAAAACACAGTCGTCAGTGTTTAAGTTATTATTTCACTGATCCGCATAACGACAATTAAATGATTCAGGATGAGCTTTTGTAATGAGTTATAAGAGCAGCTACTCAAACACAAGCAGTGGTGATACACCAGAAGCCTACAGTGTCAATATCACCACGAATCGTGATGGCAAAAACTTTCCCCGTCTCCTGTCATAAATATGCATGTATAAAATCTTCCCGGAGCAGATGTAGGTAATTAATGACCCTTAATGTGTCTTCAAAAGGAAGACTAATTTCGTTCCACCGCTCACAAAGCTGCCATACTCACAAGTGTGTGTGAGCCGCTAGAAATGATACCACTGAGGTACGCGATTGCAGTGTTATGCCTGGTCTTCGGTTCATCCACGATTCGAAGTACCACGGCCAGGAGTATGTTTTACCCCCACGGCGGCGAATGGGACGCCCCAGGGACTGCACTTTTGCATACAGATTCAGCAATGGGATTCAATATGATGCCCACCATGTTCGCCGATAACCTGTATGTCCACCTTTTGCGAAACGGTCCTTTCCAAATCGTCTTCAACGGACATATCAGCCAGGACATGGCAGCGAGCTTCGCAACTATGATCGGAAACGCGTTCGCACAGGAATTCCGGCTGGATCCTTACTCTACAACGAGTACTTTTGTCAACGCAGCTGCGTATGTGTTCGCAGGAGCTGGGGCCGATTCCTATGCCATAGCTTTGGCCAACGCTGCGGCGCAGGTCCTGTCCAGGTACAACATCCTCAATTCCTACAATACCCGTTCACTCGTCGATACGGCATTCAGCATCATCATCCGAGCTCTGTCTTTGTCCCTAGGAACTGAAAACAAGTTGGATGAATCCTTTGACATCTTCGATGTGGATGATGACATAAGCACCAGTATGTCAACCAGGACAAGATCTGGATATGGTTTAGGAGCTGGAGCTAATGCAGGATTAGGACTCAATGCTGGTCTAGGTCTAAATGCTGGACAAGGTCTGAATGCTGGACTGGGACTAGGTCTTAACGCCGGATTGGGTCTTAACGCTGGATTGGGCCTAGGACTTGGTGCTGGATTAGGACTTGGAGCTGGATTAGGACTTGGAGCTGGATTAGGACTAGGAGCAGATGTAAATGCTGGATTAGGACTAGGAGTCGGTGCAGATGTAAAAGCTGGATTAGGACTAGGAGTCGGTGCAGATGTAAATGCTGCGGTAGGACTAGGAGCAGGAGTGAAAGCCGACGTGAGAGCTGACGTGAACGCTGGACTTGGTGTGGGAGCAGACGTTGGTGTGGGATTAGGAGCTGGTCTCGGATTAGGAGCTGGTCTTGGATTAGGAGCTAATCTGGGATTAGGTGTGAACGCTGGTCTCGGACTTGGTCTTGGATTAGGAGCGAAGACTGGAGTTGGTTTGAAGATCGGGTCTGACGGCAAGGAATCGAAAGTGCTGGAGGTGTTCAAGCAGCAACTTATGGCAGAGCTTCTGAAAGACAGGTACTTCAAAATTGTATTTTCTGACACCATACCTGCCGCTGCGGTAAGTAGCCTAGTTTCCGCTATAGCCCAGTTTCTCTCAAAAGCTTTCAATGTCCCACGTTCTTACCTAATAACTTTCGAAAATGACTTAACGTTACTCATTAAGAGTGAATTGAACACACCAGAAGCTTATGCAGAAGGGATATCGATCAGCCTGATAAGCATCTTGTCTGCAGCAAACATAATTACTCCTGATGCTATGGGAGTTCAAATAGCCATGGTGTCAAAGGCGATAACATCGGCTATCTTAAATTTTGTAGGTACATCAAAAGTGACAGGCGTCGGCCTTGGTGTCAGTAACAATCCTTACAGCTCTTATTTTTCAATCCTGAGTGGCTTGGAAATGCTGCCATACGTCGGACCAGACGCAGTTTCTCGGAAATATCCCCCAATTCTAAAGGCAGCGAAAGCTTCCGCTTTTGGAGCCAAATTCACCAAGGCGCTGTATAGTAACTTAGTGTCTTCCAGTAAGTTTTCTGATGCTTTTGTCCTCGGAGTTCCAACACCAACATGGAAAAGCATTGCAAAATGTCTGGGCAATTCTATGGCCGAGGCATTTGGATCACCGAACTCGTCCTTCTTTGTAGACATATACGCCAATGCTCTTCTCTCCATTGGGGAAAAATTAAGCCACAAAACGTATGCTCGGGTACTCTCAGCCGCCACTTCTAAAGCACTCTACGCTCTGGGTTACTTCGTATCAGGGAATTCAAACATCCAGGCAGCTATTGCTTCGAACGCAATCATCAAAGCAATCGCGAACAAATCCCGGAAAAACAAGGAGTTCCCCGCTTTGTCCACAAACCTAGGCCTTCCCTGGATGACCGCTATTGCCGGAGTTCCACCACCTGCTCCAGCTAAATCGAAGGCAGGTGGTGAGGGTGGTGGTGGCTTAAATGTTGGAGTGGGAGTTGGTGCAGGAGTTGGTGCAGGACTGGATGTAGGATTAGGTTTAGGCTTGGATGCAGGATTAGGTTTAGGCTTGGATGCAGATCTTGGACTAGATATCAATGCAGATTTAGGTTTCGATCTGGATGCCGATATCCAAGCCTCGATAGACGCAAACCTCGCTGCCGGTGTTGGAGCAATGGCTGGTATGAGGGGACGCAGAAGGAGACGAAGTTTACTCGATGCCAATGCTGCACTAGCAGTCGGTGCTGATGTGGGCGCTAACATTGGAGGTGCTGTGGATGCGGGAATTGGAGTGGCTGCAAACGTCGATGCAAATGTCGGTTTAGGCTTAGGTTTGGGAGCTGATATAGGTCTTGGACTGGGACTCGGTGCAAACGTTGGACTTGGTGGAGGAAAAGGCGGATCCGGTAAAGCCCAATCTCGCAGCGACTCGGTCCTTTCAATGTCGGAAGTCTTGCCTCTGATGCTGGCTGAAAAGTTATTCTCGTCAACGGCCATGTTCACCGCCATGACAATCGTCGGTTCGCGGAAAGTGGCTAATCTAATCGCCCAGGGTATGGCAGCCCAGTTCGGCTTCGAATCCGCTTCGGCATTCGCCAACTCTTACGACTCGAGTTTGGCCAATATCCCAAACAACAACTATGGACCCTGCATGGCGGCCATTGCCAAAGCGACCACGGAGGCTTTTGCTACGGCTGGCGTTCTGAGGGCGCCCTTTACTGTCCTCACTGCTGACCAACTGTCAACAGCCATAGCTGCCAAATATTCCTCTCTCATCGCAACTTCCTTGGATACCAAGGACTGGAATATAGGAGCTAAGTGGAGCTATATTTTTAATCAAGACTTCGCAGATCCGCCATTGGCTCGAGGGTACATGAGGCCGAATATCTTTGCAAATTACCTAAAATCAGTCGATGATAGTGTTGCTTTTGACTACAATCTCAGTAATACTGCTGGAAACAGCCTCTATACACCAAGAAGCAAAATTCTCATGTAACAAAATGACAAGAACTTCTTAGAAGAATTTCTTCAATAAAAGAGATTACCTTTCCTGCCGTTTCCATGTCATTTTTCAGCTCATTATTAACTAACTTCAATCCAGTTTTTAGTTTTAGTAATGTAATTGCTATTTCTTTACTTTGTTCGAGTCTGTTTAACCCTCCAAGTGATTCCGACGAGATATCTCGTCCATCAAGACCTGACCAAATTTTGTTAATGGCAAGATATCTCGTCATCAAGATATTTCCGATCTTTAGATGATGAGATCAAGATCTGGTCAGTTTCCTAATGACGAGGCACCTCTTCGAGACAACCACCAGGAGAGTTAAACATTAATCCCTTTCCATAGATCATGCACCTAGATATGTAACAAGAAATATTAGTAAGTTAAATGTTACCGGTGTAAAGGTATTTGAACAAATTTCAGTACAATAAACATTTTGGAATCAATTAGAAAAACAAACTAAATTACCTAATTGATAAGGCAACAATACTTATGGAAAAAAACAGGATTGGTAGCTAAAAATGATAAATTTATAGAATAAGCTGATTGTTTTAGTAAATAGCACAATTGTATCAACCCGACTAAATTATATTTGGCAGTGCCTTGCTTTCCTATGTTCCAAAATGCAAGATGGTTTGTGTTTATTCATATGCTAATTTATAAAACATTAAATGAATACATTTCTATGTGTGCTCCTCTATAAAAAGTAAAATATTATTTTCAATTGATTCTTTTATATGACTTTAGGTGCTTATGGAAAGATCTCAATGCCTTTCATTTAACAGTTTTATATCATTGTGACTCTCACTGAAATTATTTTATCAATTGTAATAAATACATATATATGATAGTTTTTGAATTATGGTTAAAATACTTACTATTCAAAATAACTTTTCTACAAAATTCTTAATTATTTTCATGTATTCGTTAATCATATTTTTATTGTCACATTAAAAATTAATTTTTAACTATTCCAAACCAAATAAAACAAATTTACTTGCTTAAATTTTTGTACTAAACCAATCTTTTAGTCTACTTTTTTTAACTTATTTTGAACCATTTATAATTTATTTCAGTAGTTATTAATTATTTTTATAATCATTTCAAATCCATGTCAGTCTTCTCTTGCAGTCTTTATTTCAGTGTATACGAGATATACTTGTTTTAGATGTTTATTATTATTATCCTATTCAAACATTCAAGATTCATTCTTGTATTTTGTTTTGATCTGTATCACGTTATAGTGTTATTAGGCGGAAAGTTGTAATATGATTTGGATAAATGTCTTCGCAAGCATCACAAAATATTTTAATTCTTTGTTTCGCAAACTCCTTTTTGTAATTTTTTTATATATTATTTCAAACTATACTTACACATTTACCAATAACAGATATAAATAAGCGAAAACTTAGCCTATTATGTATCATGTAATTCTAAATAACGCCTAATACTATGTAGTTGATAGTGATTTTAACAATGCATAAACTTTGAATGTTTGGCCACTCTAGTGTATATAAACGGATGGACATAATTGAAGTCCCCTTGTTTTAGAGCATCCTGTTGCTCTAATTATCATAATGCCACCAAATTTCAGATTTATGCTAATCGATTGATGGAGAGCAGGATTTCGGAAAAAATAGTTATAAAATCTGCCAGCGGGGCGCTGACAACAGAAAATGCACGGGAACAGCGAAAGAAATATAAATAAACAAGGCAATTTTAAAATGAAATTAAGACTGTTTATTCTTTTCTTTACAAGATTTGGGTAAAAATTTAAATCGTGAAACATTTAGCATTGGACGGAACACGTATTTCTATTTGTAAAAGAAAGTCGTACTCTACAGCGATATTAGCGATGCAGAGAATACTGCTCAATATGAAGAACCCTTATGGAACCTATATGTCCCTTTCTGAAGAACTCTTAGTCGATTAACTATGTTCTACGGTTGACTGTAAGTGATCTTGTGATGTCGTGTGATGCTGTCTTTCAAATCTACCAAATTGGCGACATAACCTCCATAAATCAGACCTTTTAAGTGCCCCCATAATCCAAAGTCATACGGATTAAGGAGGGACCTACATGGTTTAGTGGGTTTGCCCACTGCGCTAGCAGCCTGCAAGTTTTAGGCGGAGTTGGTTCAATTCCAAACTGGGTGTCTTTCCCACCTCTGTGTCAGTAAAACTGTCCTTGTATGTGTATTTCTATTACTTGAAGTTGTCAGTCTTGCATTTGGCACAGCTAGGCCAAATATGGCCCTTGTGCCATTAAAACCAATCCAACCAACAGATTTAGGTCCGGAGAACTTTCTGGGACAGCCGTGACTCAGTGGGTTTTCCCATTGCGCTAGCAACCTGCCAGTTATAGGCAGCGCAGGTTCGATTCCAAAAACTTACTCTTGGAGTATTTCTTTCTTGTGTCAGCTTAATTTTTCTGGTGTATGTCCATTACTTGATGTAGTATGTCTTGTGCTTGGCCAAATACGGCCCTCTCGCCATAAAACCCAACCAACAGAAAAACGTGCTAGCCAGCGGAAGGAAATTAATGACTAATTATTCTGTTATAGCACTGCCGCGGTTTCAGTTGGGATATACTTCAAAATTTTTTATCTCTTCGTATGCTACAGTTATGGATGTTCATACTAGTTCCACTGAAGTGGAAATGCGCCTCGTCGTTCCACTGGATCATCCACTTTGGCAAGGAAGATGTGTGCAAATATCAGACGTTTTCCCATGTCGGTGGCAAGTAACTGCTAATTGTAGCTGACCTTATATGGATAATAATACACCAATTTCCTCAGAACTTTCCACTCTGTGATATATAGGATACACAAATGCTAACACTGCACGTGCACTACTTAAATCAGTAACATGATTTATTGATTGTTCAACAGCACATGTGTATCGATTCAACGATTGTTGGAGTTGGTCGATGTCCAGTTTCCCCAAATGGAGTTATTTTTTTCTGAAAGCTTTTATAGTCATGTTTAATATAAACATTCTTATAAAAAATAAGAACCAAAAATATTGAATCTTAATCTTGGTAGAAAAGGAGTCAATGTCGTAATTCTCTGATTTTTAGTTATATCCACAAACCACTTCAACGTAATGAAAATTATAATACAAAAAAGTGCCAATGTCCTCCTGTCAATGCATGTTGAAAGAATCAAAACATTGGAAAGCATTTTGTTGTAAGCAGCATTAAAAATTAAAAATAATAATTATTACTAAATCAAAACTTACCAAATACTTGCAAAATGGACATTGAACCTTTTTCTACCAAGGTACAAAAATAACAAGATTTTTTAACACGAATACCCTAATCTATGAACTTTCTATGGCATCTTAATTTCCAAAATGTTTTATGGTTCACTGGTGTTTGGGTACACATCACTAATTGTAAATACCAAATCAAACTACCAAGCATAGGACACGGAAAAAACGGGAGATAAAAATCTTAATTGCAACGTCGATACTCTGGTTCACATTTTTTTGCATAGGAGATTATTCGATAAGACCCTTAATTACTTTTAAAAAACAAAAGCACTTACCGCGAATGTCAGTTCCTCCAACGGCCGAAAAACAAAGGGATTACGACTGCGTTCGAAGGCGTTGAACCGGAGCTTGTTTTTCGGTTCCTGGGTAATTAAGCGTTTAGTCTTCATTAAAAATGGGAGATTGTGCAACTCCCGTAGAAAAATGCTGAAATTTCCCTCCATAGGAATTATTCAGTCCTGGATCAAAGAACTTTTAATGAGTAAGTGCGTGGAATTTGTTCTTTTGTCACAAGTAGATGCGAAATAGCTGCCTAGGCAGCCACAAAATGAAACGTCAAATGTAGAGGATAAAAGTGGAATTGAGACCTGAAACCAAATCAACTTCTGGGAGACGGAAACGTTGAATTCTTCGGGTTTTAGGAACTTAAAAACACTGATTGGATCAAATTAATATGGAAATTAATGAAGCAAAAGCCCGAAATATGCTCCGTAATCGAAAAAAAAATTTAAAACAAAATATTCAAAAGAATTTCTGATTGAATTGATTCTTAAAACTTGATAATACAACATGGCTGTTCCGGAAGAACATTGACTTAAGTGGAATTCGTTGATTTGTTCAGCAAACTAAGAATACTTTTCACGATTAATATCAATTAAACATGCCAGAAAGTTTGATGGTAAATGGTAATAAATTAACGTCGCAATGGAACAACACAACGGGTTATTGGCGACGGTATGGGATCAATCCTGATGGGAAATATCCGAGGACAACAATTCGCAATTTTGAACCACGGTCAGATGACGAGGTCGACACCTGAGTTGGCACCTCACTTTCCACACTTTTACAGCACACCAACGTGAGGACATTGGAGGCCACGACAGATTTAACGTGCACCAGTGTACACGGTCTTTGGCTGGACCTAGTTTCGAACTCGCAACCCTTCGTTTGCTAATCCGTTGATGTTCCGACTGGGCTACCGCGGCTCTAAATAAGAAGAATAAAAGTGGAATTGAGACCTCAAACCAAATTAACTGGGAGACAGAAACGTTGAAGTCTTTCCCATTTTAGGGGGGGGGGGTATTTCAATTAACGTCACACTGGAGCAACACAATGGGCTATTGGTGACGGTCCGGGATCAATCCCAAAGGGAAAGATCCGAGGACAACACCACGTAATTTTGAACCACGGTCAGATGACGAGGCAACACCTGAGCTGGCACCCCACTCTCCAAACTTCCACACCACGCCAACGTGAGGACATTTGAGGCCACGACAGATTTAACGTGCACCAGCCCCCTTTGTACACGACGGTGTTTTGGCTGGATTCGAACTCGCAACCCTTCGGTTGCAAGTTCGTTACTCTTCCAACCGGGCCACCGCGGCCCCCCCATTTTAGGAACTTAAAAACACTGATTGGATCAAATTAATATGGAAATTTATGAAGCAATGTTCCGTGATGAAAAAAATTAAAACCAAAATATTCAAAAGAATTTCTGATTCTTTGAATGGGTGCTTAATGCAACATCGCTGTTCTGGAAGAACAATGATGCAAATGGAATTCATTGATTTATTCATAAAACTCAATTTATTTCACGATTAATATTAATCAAAGGTGAGAAACTTGGATGGTAATGAAAGTGGAGTTAATAGCATATTTATGTTGCTTTTAAATGACTCCACTCATGCATCCAGAATTTTGCAGTTACGTCGTCCATCTAAAAATTTGGAATGAAATATTTAATTCTCTTATTAAACAAAACATTTTTATTAAATTATTTTCTTTTTCAACATATTTATTGACATATTCATTAATTCAGTAATTTGCACCATGAAAATTTAGGAAACAGCTCGATTTTCTGCTCCTTACATAAGTCAGTCAGGAAAAAGATATATTCACATTTCTATGGGGCTGATGTAAACGAAGAGAGCCGGGGAAAGTATATTTGCAATTAACGCTGAGACAGCAATATTCAAATGAAAGGATTCAAAGGGAACGTAAGGAAGAGGAAACGAAAAGCGAATATACTACGAAGTGAATTAAGCGGAAAAGGGAACGATTGTGTGCTATACAATTCCTGCACAAATAGAAGTTACTGGGGTCTTTTATATTGGTATTTTTTTATAAAATTAAAAATAATTTTACATAAATTATTTAATTAATCCTCCAAGTCGTTTAGACGAGGTATCTCGTCCATCAAGATCTAAACCAATTTTGCTATTGACGAGATATTTCGTCAAGATATTGCCTATTTTTGATGATTTCTGTTTTTGATAACGATATCAATGGTCAGTTTTCTTCTAATGACGACATATCTCGTCCATCAAGATCTGGTCAGTTTTGCTAATGACGAGATACCTCGATGAAACAACCATCAGGAGTGTTGAAGAATTTGTGATAAACTTGGTTTTGTTCTTGACGATAAGCGAAATAACTGCTAAAGTAACTAAGAAATTGCAGTTTTTAATTGTGATAAATATATCTAGTGTCTTCATTTTTTTTATTCCGTAACTGACTGAATCTCTTCGTTATAAAAGCGCCACACCTCGTAGTGCATAATCACGTTCATTTAAAATGGTTAATAGATAACAATCTCAACAGCTTTTCTCGCTTTCTTTCTGTGTCCCAAATTCTACTCTCCGATTATGTCACCATCCCTCACCTAAACGACAAAATACGTAATCGAGTCTCACATAAACTACGCTACGTCGTTGGGACCTCGTTTTAATTGCATGAAAAAAGTATAAAACAGCGGACATTACACTGTGTACGAAAGCTTGCATCCAACAGACATAACATTTTACGGCTTGTTCTTGGCAACAGCTGAACAAACGAAACGTAAAGGCATTTGAAAAGCGGAGGATCGCTGAAAGGATGGTGTTTCGTTTCAAAAGAACACAGAATCGTGACAGTTAATTCTTACTGCTAAGGTTTCGATACCAAACGTCATAAATAAGAGTTCGGAGCACAAAATTACTTCATTAATGACGAAAAAACAGAAGTGTTTTGCTTTAAAGATCAGCTGCTTAAACATTTTTTTCGGAACTGCAGCAAGGCTGGGGAAATTGGATGGTAATGATATATTTCACAGTCGTAACGTTGTTAAAATACTAATTAAAGAACAGCTTGGTCCGGAATTTCGCCGACGTAATGGCAGCCATTAACTAATAAAATAAATCAAGTCCACGCTTTCAGAGGGGTGATTTGGATTGAATTGCTACGCTTGATAGTCTTAAGTAGGATGTTAGAAAAGTTAAAAAATAATCATCCAGATTATATATTTCGTACAACATTGTACAAGTTCCAATTCTATCATTAAGACTTCGTGTAGTGAAAAACTTCTATCCAAGTAGTTTTCTTAATGTTATTTCCGTTAGTCTACATATTTTATGGAGACATCCAATCTCTTTGATTATGTATGAGATCTCAGGAATACGGATCATTGGTTCAAAGAGAGTGCTTTAGGACGGAAAATAAAACTGGAGGTTGTGATACAAAAATCCAAGACAAGAAATCAAAAGACAGTGTAGGTAGCATTGTAGTTTATGCCAATTTCACATTCGACAAATCTATATCATTTTTAACACTCCAAGGGTTTCGACGAGATATCTCGTTCATCAAGATCTGACTAATTTTGCTAATGATGAACCGATCAAGATATTGCCTATCTTTTGATGATGACGAGAACAAGATCTTGTCAGTTTTTTCTAATGACGAGATTTCTTGTTCATCAAGATTTAGTCGGGTTTTCTTTATTGACGAGATTTCTCGTCCATCAAGATCTGGTCAGTTTTGCGTGGCACAACACTCAGAACTTCCACACCACACCAACGTGAACATTTGAGGCCACGACGGATTTAACGTTCACCAGAATTAAATCACTCACAACACTCCGATTGCAAATCCTCGATTCCAACAAGGCTACCTCACCCTTAAATTCTATGTAGTCCTCTTAAATATATCTATTGCGTTCATAAAATGTCCCATGCGTTTACAATCGTGGATTAGCAAAACGGAGGATTTCGAGTTCGAAACCCGATCTAACCAAAGACCGTCGTGTAAGTGGGGGCTGCTGCACGTTAAATCTGTGGTGGCCTCAATTATCCTCAAGTTGGCGTGGGGCGGAAGTTTGGAGTGGGGTGCCAGCACAGGTGTGACCTCGTCATCTGATCGTGGCTCAAAGTCTTAAGCGGTGCTGTCCACGGATCGTACCCTTGGGGATCGATCCTTGACCATCGCGAATAGCCCGTTGTATAACTCCAGTGCGACGATAATTACCACCACCATTACCACCCTCTGTCCGATAGTAAGTGTCACATTTGCACATTTATTTCGAATATTAATAGCTCTTTACTTTTTGAAGCAAACCTAGGATTTTTCCTAGGTTACTCCAGGGATCTTTACTAGGATCTTTCCTAGGTTTCCTTGTCCTAGGATCTTTCCCTTCGGGATTGATCCCGGATTGTCGTCAATGGCCCGTCGTGTTGCGTCGTCAATAGTAGTAGTAGACCCACCTCCTACCTACTCACCGTGAGGTTTAGAGCATTTAATGGTAGTAGGGGGAACCATTTATTATCTTTAAATTTTGCATATTTACATAAAATGATACATTTTTTAATACAAAAAAAATGGTGAATAAATCAGGCAAACATTGCCTGAGAGTAATTGTAAAATAAATTAGTTTATATAGAACTATTTATTAATAAATATAACAATATAGATGAAATGTAATTTAAACATTCAAAGTATGTTGAAGTGTATAATGTTAAATATTTTAACTATATTAAAAAGTTAAAATGAGATAGAAAGAGTTCAATTATTTACATATGAATTCAAGGTGGGGGGGGGGTATTTCAATTAACGTCACACTAGAGCAACACAACGGGCTATTGGTGACGGTCCGGGATCTATCCCAAAGGGAAAGATCCGAGGACAATACCACGTAATTTTGAACCACGGTCAGGTGACGAGGCAACACCTGAGCTGGCACCCCACTCTCCAAACTTCCACACCACGCCAACGTGAGGACATTTGAGGCCACGACAGATTTAACGTGCACCAGCCCCCTTTGTACACGATGGTGTTTGGCTGGATTCGAACTCGCAACCCTTCGGTTGCTAGTTCGTTACTCTTCCAACCGGGCCACCGCGGCCCTCTCAAGGTGGGGGAAGCCTTCCAACTATCTCCTTTGCAGCCAACACACAAGCCTTAATTTTATATCTAGATAATAGTAGGACGACGTAAATTCTAACTCTCTATTGATGAATTTACAAGTTTCCTTCATTTTACTGGTATGCAGAACAGACTTGTAAAGATGGCGGTATTGTTTCTGCAACGAAGTGTTTCCTATACATATTCCAGACGTGACGACTTGTGTTTAAAATTCGATTTCGGCACTTCGCCAACAGAAATTACAAATTCAAAATTGATATTCGATTGGTCAGCGCCAAATAGAAACGCCAAACGTCATCAAAAAGGCGATTTACCACTTTCAAGATAACCCCCTCTGTGTATTATGCGAGAGCATCTAAGTAGCAAAAGAACTATCTTCGCACTTCATCTGGTTTGTTTACACTGTAGCTAGGCCACGGTTGCCCGGTTGGAAGAGTAACATATTAGCAACCGGAGGGTTGCGAGTTCGGATCCAACCAAAGAGCGTCGGGGGGGGGGGGTATTTCAATTAACGTCACACTAGAGCAACACAACGGGCTATTGGTGACGGTCCGGGATCAATCCCAAAGGGAAAGATCCGAGGACAACACCACGTAATTTTGAACCACGGAAAGAGCGTCGGGTGCAAAGAGGGCTGGTGCACGTTAAATCCGCCGTGGCTTCAAATGTCCTCAAGTTGGCGTGATGTGAAAGTTTGAAGAGTGGGGTGCCAGGTCAGATGTTGCCTCGTCATCCGACCGTGGTCCTAAATTATGAGGTGTATTTCATCGATCTTGTAATGCAATAGACGGAACATGCAGGCGGAATCGTCGGATCTCGGAAGTGCATGTTCTTTGGAATCGACTTGGGTCGATTGGCAAACTAGAATTTTCAATTCCGCTCAATTGCATTAACCAATCAATAATTGGTCCTATTAAAAATTCGTGCTTTCTCCCAATACCATGTGACAGACCTTCAAGTCGAGCGATTGTGAGAAGCTGCGCGCAAAAGCTGTCTAATTTCTCATTACAAGGCCGATGGAAAATTTAATCTTTCTTTAAACCCTATGAGCGTCACGAGATTTCGGACATCGATCTTCTAATGAAATAGAAGGAAAATGTGGGCGGAGTCGCTGTCTTAAGATCTGTGAAGGGTAAATCACGTGGACACACGAATCGCCTTAGCCGATTGGCTATCGAATCGCAGACTAGTGCTGTTGATCACGTGGATAATCACTTTAACCAATCAATAATTTAGGATTCATGCTTTTATCCACAACCAAGGGAGAGATCTTCAAAAGGTCGATGATTTCGGAGCTTTTTCCCCAAAACACACATGACTAAGTAATTGTAAGTGGTTGAAAGCATCCTATGAGATTCTATTGGTCAAGTGACTAGAAGTCATGCAGGGAAGGTAGGTAATTAAATTGACGTCCACTGGTGCAACACAACGGGCTATTGGTGACGGTTCGGGATCAATCCCGAAGGGTAGGTAGTTAATTAACATCGCACTGGAGCAACAATGTTAATCCCGTTGGGAAAGAACCCAGAAAATCCAAGCTGCACTCCACTCTTCAAACTTTGACACCACGCCAACGTGGGACATTTAAAGCCACAACCGATTTAACGTGAACTAGCCCCTCAAGTACACGGTCTTTGGATGGATCGAGTTTCGAACTCTCACCAATACGGTTGCTAATTCGCTACTCTTTCAACCGTGCTACAGTTGCCACATACAACGTGCAGGTTGCAGAACGAATATATGAGTGTGACACCCTCAGTATATTTATTAAAGTCGGACTAACCATGGGCATATCAGGAAATAAGCTTCAAATTTTTATTGAACATAAGTAATGGAAGAAATTTCAAATTCAGAAGTAAAATACATTTAATCTTTTGGCTCTCCTGTAAAGCCCACTTTTAGGTTGCCACAATGCTTGAGAAACTGCAATTGCTTACACAAGCACGTTTCCTGTTATGTGTTGTGCAACAATAATCCCTTCATATAAATACCCATCAATCATTTAGAGGGGCATCAGATTAGACAAGCAGGCTTAACCTCATCCTTTGTAATTTGTAGTGGATTAATAGGGATAATGATGGTGATGGAGCATCAGAACATGGTAAAAATTATCATTAGTTGCAGCAAGTATCTAGCAGGTATAAATGCCTTTAGGCAAGGACAGTAAAGCGACCATAACAAGAATTTTTTTACAACTTAACATACGTCGCAACTTAAGAAGCATTAAATTAAATAAATTTTTGTTAATTTCATTAGGTTACGCTACTTAATTTCCACATTTTATAAGTAATCTAAGTAATGGGGATTTTAAAATTATAATTGGAATTTGGAACATGTATTACATACATGTAAATTTATGTCTGTGCATTTTTACATAATAATATAAGAATTTCCCACATAATTTATTTGTGTAAATGGCACATTTTGAAAACTTAAAAATAGGGGAGAGTGTTGACCTTGCACTAATTTAAATATCTCTATCTAGTGGAGAAATTTCAAATATAAGTATACTGTCAGCTTAGAGCAGAAACTCATTAACTGATAAAGATTTTTTACTGTATAGCTGTTTAAAGAATAAGTATAGTTTTAAGGTCAAAAAATAAAATTGGAAAGTATTTGAGTGTTATATAAGTTTTAAACAGATTACAATATGACAATATATTTCTCATCATGAAAACAAGCATTTAGTATCTGGAAAATGTCAGTTAACGGGTTTCTGCTCTAAGCCGACAATATGTAATTGATATTTGTGACATCTGGTGCTAACGAAAGCAATTTCTAAAATTTTATTCAACAGTAAGTTTAATTTATAGTGAGCTAATTATATTTGGAATTAATAAGTTAGAATCCTGCACTTGATCTACAAATGAACAATATTGCTGATATAGGAAAATTTATTTAGACAATTGGCACCAGGGTTTAAAAGTATATTGGTCATACTGCACCAATACAACAGATTGATAAAGATATACATCAAGATTCTGATGAACAAATCAAAATCTCAAAATGAGTTTTCAAGGGGGTTAAGAATATCCTCAATAAGATTATAAAAACTACATACTTTAAATTGAACAGTGCTAAAAAATAAACTATAAAATATTTATGTAAGATAAATTAATTAAAAATTTTAAATGTTACCATGTGTAGTCATTGCTAAGAACATATTTGAGAGTAAAATCTGTGGACTTAAAACATAGATGGTGTTGATATATCAAAAGACGACATTCAATTCAAATATGCAACACAGATAAAATACAATCAAATGAATTACGCATAGGAGGTGGACTGTAAATAAATGGTTTGGGGATTTAATGGCGCAAAGCCCATATTTGGCCAAGCTGTACCAAACACAAGACATTAGGTGAAAAATGTCATGAAAGGGGAAAAAAGAGAGATTGAGGACTAGAGTAATGTGATGAAAGCAGAAAAAGATCGCCTGGGTATCCAGGGAGTATGACCCCTGTTTTTACTAGACAGTAAACTCCATGGTAAAAGAAAAGATCCCTAGAGTACTTCAAGTCTGTGAAGCTCATACACACCTAAATGAGATGTGCCCCTGAATCATAAAAAGGACATACAATTCAAATGAGCAATACATATAAAATGCAATCACATCAATTACACATAATGTGGATTGCAAATTAATGAGTATAAGTGTGTTAGATGAGAATGTCCTATATGCAAACGGTGTCGGGACACCTCTCCGTGAAAGTCTGAGCAGAGCCAGTCTGAAATTATATACGACAAGCCCATGCCAAAGTTTTCATGATTGAAAAAATTTACAAGATTTAAGGTGACAGCTTTCAATGAAAATATTTAGTGGTGAGTTCTTAACATCTTGTTATCGATGACCATACGAGGCATTCAACAGACCTAAATCTTGAAATAGATAATAGGCTACCATTGATTTTCCATAGCAATGGTTCTCAAGCTTTGTAAGACTGTGGTCCAGGAAATTCGTTTTTTATAAGACAAGGTCCCGGTCCCAACAAATTTACTCGTAAAAAGATTTCCAATTTTTTTAAAGTTCATAGATGAAGTTAACAGAAGTATTAATTATGAATGATCATAAAGAGTATTAATACACATGTATGGTGTGGCATGTTGAAAAGTATAAATTTACATCCTCCTGGTAGTTTATCTTCACTGCAAAATCTGTTGTAACCAGCCTCTTATGCAAAACCCTGTTCCAAACTGCCCGCAGTTATGAGCAAGGGACAATTTGTTTTTCCTACTTGGATCTTCATTTCCCTTGAAGTAATCGGGCAATTTTGTCTCGACAAAGTATCTCATCGTTAACAAAAATTATCAGATTTAGATAGACAAGATATATCGTCAAACACTTGGACGAAAGCTTTTCTAAAAAATTGGCTAAGATGGATTTTCACATCATAGCTGACTGCTAAAACTATTACTAAATTTTCTAATAAATGTGGTAAAAAGCCTAAACAATGTTAAAACAATCCCTAAATTTTCTAATGTGGTAAAAAGCCTGAATAATGTTAAAATGATCAGTAAATTTTCTAATAAGTGCAGTAAAATCCTGAGTACTCTAAAAATGATCACTGAATTATTATTTTAATAGGAATGAAGTAAAAAGCCTAAATAATGTAAAGCAAGGAATGGGTATGTATGTATTTTTTAATTAACATTACTCTGGAGCAACACAACGGGCTATTGGTGACGGTCCAGGATCAATCCCAAAGGGAAAGATCAAGGACAACACCAGGTAATTTTGAATCAGTCAGATGACGAGGCAACACCTGAACTGGCACCTCCAACACTGAACCCTCTCCAAACTACCCTGTTCCAAAAGCAAATGTGAGGACATTTGAAGTCATGACGGATTTAGGGTGCACCAGCCCCCTTGTACATGATGGTCTTTGGTTGGATTCGAACTCGCAACCCTCCAGTTGCTAATCTGTTACACTTTCAACTGGGATACCGCGGCCTAGTGAGGAATGGGAAAATCTCAGAAAATAAGTAATGAGGTATTCAAAAGGTTGTGATAAAAATGCGTAAGATATATACAAGTGCAAATGGTGATTTATGGTAAGAGGCTGTTAGCAATGCTGGCATCATAAAAGCCAATGTGTGAATCTACGAGAACGGGCGATGTGAAGATGAGTTAGTATTATGTTGAACTGTATATGTTAATGGCTGAAGGAGTGAGATGGTTGGTTGGATGTTGTGGAGCTCATTGTTGCTAATTGCTGCTCATTCGTCTTCGCACCATTCTCTCTGTACAATATCCAAATTGTAAAGTGAAAATAGGTCCAATTAATTTCTGTTTATTACAAATATTAAAATATTAAAGAGAATTAATTTCAAGACCTGAAATTTACATTTATAAAAATCATAAAATTAAACTTAGTGTTCCATTTATTTAATGTTTAAAAAATGTTTTGGAATGAAAATTTATTAATCTAGAGTTCTCATGAATTTTAATTCAAAATATTTAAATAAATAGTTAAATGTTATTAAATATGTTATCTCATAATGTTTTAGCTTTTTGAACATTTTAAAGACACATTACAAAACATTAGATTTTAGGGTATATCACAGATCTTATTAGTAATAAACAGATTTTACAAGAATATCAATTATACAAATAATATCTGTTATTGTACACAGAATATCAGTTATTGATCAAGTATTGCAGGTTAGTAGGGGAATAGTTTGTTAAATATGTAGTCGATACTATTAAATATGATAATTTTGTAAACTACATAATATGTTATCAGTTTTAAAGTCTCTTTTGCTCAAGTTTATAAAATAAGTAACTTACAAGTGTATTGTGAATTAAAATAAGAGATGTACAAGAATACGAAGAAGTCATTTTATTTACAGAACAAAACCATTTTTACACATCTTTTTGAGATATAATTTGTATAAAAATACATCCAATTTGACACAATGAACAGCTTTTTAAAACCATGTAATTCAGATAAATGGAATACATTCTGTAAATTATCTATTCAAGTAAAATTAACAGCTTAACAAGCAAATTAAGTAGTCCTATACCATGGAAATTGTCCTTGATCTAAAATTGTTTAAACACAAACTAGTGAGCAAATTTCAAAGCTCATAAAGTGTGCCAAAAATAATCACATCAAATTATTAAGAAAAGAGATCGATTAGAGACAGCAATATGGTTAAGTTTCTCTTATGAACATGAAACAATGAAGTATAAACTTACAACATGAATTAGTTATTGATCAACATTCATAACCTAGAAGGAAAGAGAATCGTTTAGACATTAAAAAGTGCTTAAAATGTCAGACAAAATTTAAAACATATATTACTATGGTGTCCGCAGTTCCTGCGAAGCCTAAAACTTATTGAAACTCAGACAATGAGACACATTTAATTTTAACTAGTTCACAAGTGCCAAACTAATTAGACATCACACAGAAAAATATATTTTGTAAAAATTGATGAATGAAAAACTATGGAGCAGGCACTCGAAAAGAGTAACTTATAGAAGAAAAGCCTCCTCTGTTATATCATAAACCTCAATTCTACAAATGAAATAAAGAGAAACTGGAAATACAGACAGATACAAGACATACAATATCAAGTATTAGACAGAAGCACACAAAGTTTACTGACACAGAAGAGAAAAATACACCCAGGGAAGAATGCACCTGACAGGAATCGAGAATAGTGGGCTTACCCACTGAGCCATGATGGCTCCTTACACTTCTCAGCACCCTGATTAACAATGCACTTCGTGAAAGGAAAGTGACGAGGAACCGTAAACCATAGTACACTGCTTTGTTAATGCATTTCTAATTCCGCCACTGGTGATCATAAATGGATATTTTATGCACTGGCATCCAGAAGCAGTCAATTTCGGTACTCAGCATTGAAGTTATTATCAACTCAAACATTTAAATCTCCAAGTAGTTTTGATGAGCCATCTTGGCCATCAAGATCTGACCAATTTTGCTAATGAAGAGATATCTAGTCAAAAAAATTACTGCCAATTTTTTTATGACAAAATCAAGATCTGGTCAATTTTTTTCTAATGTAGAGGTACCTTGTCTATCAAGATCAGGTCAGTTTTGCTTATGACAAGATACCACGCAGACTAGGACAACCACAAGGAGTTAATTCATATAATAAACTCATATTATAACTTAATTTAACTGTGGAGGATTAATACTTTGATTCTTCTCAGGGGAGATTCCTTACCATACTGAGGCTTCTTTCATTTGCCAGTGTATGCATAAAATTGCCCTTTTAGATCGAACTAAAGGTTCGATCTTAAGGTGTTCTTGAAAAGTTTTCAGAAAACTATGTTAAAGACTAAATCTTTTCCCTTCCCGATTATCCAAAAAATGTGGCAGTGGCAGAATTCAGACTTGCTACAAAAGATGATTGCCTTGCTTCCCATCTACATAAACTTGGTATTGCTAATAGCTCTTTGCGCCCCTATGTACGGATGGTGCACTAATGGTGAAGCACTTTCTAACCTGTGTAGTTCAAACCGAAACAATTCATGGAGGATGTTACTGGCAGACAAGGGATCTTTTGGCAATCCAGCAGGTTTCCTAGCCTTTTGTACTTTTATTTGATGTATTTTATATTTTAATTCCTCTTTTCGTCTGTGTATGAATTTGTGTCTAATTGTGCAGATTGCATTGCAAATAAAAATTTTAATTCATATTTTGTCAAAGCATCCATGGGCCAGGTGAAATCTATTACTGTATCCAGACTGCATGGGTAGGCTCATGGTCATAGTCTGTACACAGCTGGAATACTTATATCCCTTTTTCTTACAACTAATAAAAAATAAATCACTGTCCAAAAGAGGGTAGGTAGTTGGAATTAATGTTGCACTGAAGCAACACAACAGGTTATTGGCGATGTGGGATCAATCCTGAAAGGAAAGATCCAAGGACACCTCAGAATTTTGAACCAGTAAGATAAGACAACACCTGAGCTGGCATCCCACACTCCAAACTTCCACCCAATGGCAACCATATTGAAAAAGAATGCAAAGGTACTTACTTGCAACATCTCATAATTCTTCTTTGAACAAAACTGGTGGGCGAGACATGAACTCTACAAGTTCGTCTGCTGAACGTCCTTCATTGT
This sequence comes from Meta bourneti, assembly GCA_933210815.1. Lineage (NCBI taxonomy): Eukaryota > Metazoa > Arthropoda > Arachnida > Araneae > Tetragnathidae > Meta > Meta bourneti. The sequence goes on from OW119929.1 coordinate 91,210,297, forward strand.
ATTCATAAACTAAATTTCCATTTCTGTAGAGATAAAAAAGAATTAGACTGGGTATAGGGATGTACAGAAAATTTTATAAAAGAAATAAAATGAAATATATAAATAATAGTAAATGTACACTAACCTGAAATAGTTCACTGAAAAGCAAAAAAGGAAAATTAGATGGGTTTTATACAAACATTTAAATTATGAAAATACAAACAAATGTAACAAGTAAAGCAACAATTTTAAAATGACTATGGCAGATTTATAAATTATATTTAAAAATTTGCCAAATATAAAAACAAAATAATAAAAATGACTAATTAAAATTTTTAAAGAGGTTTAAAGATTATATATAAATGAGAAAAGAATGCTATCACTTCATAACAATAAATACAAATTAGTAAATAATTACAAAAAACATTTATCTTTTGATTAACTTATAAAGACCATTATACATAATGTTAGAGGAATTATGTGCAATGAATGACTAAAATATAACAGAATATTGAAGGAAGTTTTCCTTAAATATTTTTTCCTATCTCAATCAAAATTTGATCTTATTTCAGCAGTAATAAAAAAAAACTACAACAGTACAAATCAATAATACATTAGGCTAAATCATTTAATTACAATATTTCAAACATGAAATATTGATATATTGTATTCAAGGTTTGAAAACATCAGGATTGGTTACATTAAAAATCCAAAAACAAACTTTCAACAAATAATTTAAAATCATAATTTGTTAAGTACTATGGTCTCAGTAAATTATAAGTAATGGAGAACTATAGCATAATTGATAGTTTCTGAATGCTGAATGGAATTTTATACTTATATTCACATGCTTTCAAAGCTAAAAAATATTTAATCAAAAGCAGGTGTTCCAGAATGCTTCCTGTTTATGTTTTCAAAACTATATATAAAAACTCAAATGTTCTCGAATCATTGAATCATTAAACAGATACCTTTTATTTTCTTTATATCCAAACAGATAGAAATAGCAGGTACTTGAAAGCATATATATATTACTGACTTGTTCTACTTTCACTCTAACCCTCTAATATAATCCATTGCAAATGTTTCTATATGAAATAAACTATTCAGCTGAAATTAAAGTTATTTTAGAGACATTTCACTCTAGCGATTTGTTTTACTCCATCAGTTAGTTTCTATGGTGAAATGGCCATATTTGGCTAAGGTATGCCAAGCACAAGACATGCAACATCAAGTAATGGTGGTTGTTTTTTGGCACAATGGCCAAGCTTCACCAAGCACGAAACAGACAACTCCAAGTAAAAAATGTCACGAAAGGGGTAAAAAGAGGGATTGAGATATAGAATAATGGGAACCAAACAGAAAAAGATTGCTTGGGTATACCGGGAGCATGCCCCCGTGTTTACTAAAGACAGTAAATCCCATGGGAAAAGAAAAGATCACTACAGTACCTCGGGGCTTGTCAAGTAATGGACATAAAAAGTTTTAGTGACACAGAAGAGAGGAATAGACCCAAAGTTACAGGAATTGAATCTGCACCACCTACAACTCACAATTTATTTTACTTGTACTTCAATTATATATATCTGCTTCAATTGTTTTCTAAATTGTTAATTTTAATTTTTAAAGTTCAACTAAAATCAAACATGCATAAAACATCTTATTTCATATGGAACAAAGCAGGACAAAAATATCTTACGAGTAGGATATTTGCTTATTGAATATTTGGTCGCAAGAGCAGTCTCTGCGGTGCCATCAACTGCTGCTAAAAGGCAATCAACCTACAAAAATGAAACAAAATATTAGTATATTATTTCCTATATTGACCATTTATGTATTTGAAAAGTATTAAGATAAAAATAATATAAAACAGATTTGTCATTAAAGCTTTTCCCCAAACGTATCTACCTTTAAAGAGTCAAACCTTGTAAGTACATAATTGTACACTTAACAATTTATCTATATGACCACATTTTTTATAACTGAAACGTTAATATTTACATCACATACAAAATCTAAACTATTTGATTTCAAGATGGATTGAACTATATACATGAAGTTGAATTAATGTTGCATTAAAACAACACAAGGCTATTGCTGACGGTCCGGGATCAATTCCAAAAGGAAATATCAGAAGAGAATCCCTCATAATTTTGAACTAAGGTCAGATGACGAGGCCAACACCTGAGCTGACAATCTACTTCAGAAAAAACAAAATTCTGCATTTTTCATTTTTCCAAATATCTAGATTTAATATACCAAACCATTCGTTTTTATCATTATAAAATAAAATGTACTTGAGATAGGAGTATCTGGATAGTTACATGTAATTTGTTTAGCTTAAGTTATCATTTAGCTTAGTTTATTTATTAGCAATAACTAATCAATCGATCAAATTCAAAATATAGTAAATCCCTTTTATTGCCAAATAACTCATATTTTTCTGATATTTGAGCTAAATGCACAATTTTTGAACTAGTTCTAAGTCTAATAAATTTTTTAAAATAAGCTGTGAATGGATCTTTATTTAGATACTTAAAACAATTATGAGTCAGATGTGAAACATAAGTAATATCTATATTATTTGTAGAGTTGGAGACATGACTAGGTTATACTTTTGAACTGAGGAATAGCATAAAACAGGGCTGCAACAGCAAAAGCATTTGTGAAATAGTAGCATAATTTTTGTAACAGTAGCAAAAAAGTCTCCTCTTAAACCCTAATTAAGTAGCAAATTTAGTTGACATTTATTATTGAATTCATTTTTTACAAAATGAATAGCTAAAACACAAAATGTGCTGATTAAGTGCTAAACAGTTGAAGGGGTTGGTTGAGTTTTATTGTGCAAGCCATAAATATTTGGCAATATTCGGCCATGCTGTGCCAGACACATGACAGACAATATCAGAAACAAATGGTTAAGATCTTGCCAATAAATTTAAATTTTAAAATTGGAACTAAATATTTTCTAACTAAGGTTTTCATGGCAATTTAGCAACCAGATTCCGATGTTTTCCTTTTATAGTTGCCACGGCTTGATGCCAAATCTTCGAAATTGCTGTTCCTTAGAAAATTTTCTCCATGAAGAAAAATATTTTCCGTCCACTATTAGATTAAAAAGGGACTCAATTTTCGTTGATCTTTGGTGAATTTTTAAAACAGGTCGCAAAAATTGAGGTAAATAAAATTAACTTTTTGTCAAAGTATGTTGCAAAATGAAAACACTGAGTTTTTAGTTAGTAATTTTGAATCCTCTAAATTGTAAAACCACACCTTTTTCTCTTTCAGCTTAGCAGCTGCTTCTGCAAATGCTGGCTTCAATGTTCTACAATGACCACCCCCTAAAATAAATGTTAATGGATTCAAAAGTTATATAGAACACTTAGTTCATTTTCAGACATGAAAGAGAAATATTTTCAATATAAATTTAAGGAATAGTAATATAAAAATCAAATGAAATTAAATAAGTTTAAATGACTGGAATGTGAATTCAAACATGAATAACAAGCAAACAGTTTCAAACATTTACTCCATCCTTTTGTAGTGCTGGAGAGGTCACTGGTATGGCATGAGAAATAATAAAAAAATATCTTAAAACAGCAGTCTGTTCCATATTTAACGATTTTTTCCGATACAAACATTTTCATGACTTTATTCCCATAAAATGTTCATGTGTTAGGAACATGCAAACACACAATGAATTTGTACAGATATCAATGATTAGTGCATGCTTACAAATTGGGACAATGTACGAAATCCCAATACAGAAGTAGATGCTAGTATAAAGATGGTTGTTTGGGTTTTTATGGCACAAGGGCCATATTTGCCCATGCTGTGCCAGACACAAGACATACAATATCAAGTAATAGACATAGACACAATGAATGTTTTCTGACACAGAAGAGAAATACAACCAGGGAGGAATCGAACCTGCAATGCCTACAACTTGTAGGTTGCTAGCAGGCATACCCATGAGCCATGACGGTCGAGCTAGTATAAGGAAGTAACTGTAAATGAAGCCTTATTTCTCAGTCCTTTGCAAGAGGAAATAAATACATTTGAGATAAAAGTCTTCAATATGAAGATAAAATTAAATGTACTTTTGTCTTTGAAATATGTGAAAAATATAAGAAATGTTTCAAACAATGTAGAAGAAATCTAACTTATTATTCATAAATTACTTATGTAACTCTATGCAGCATATGCATATGTAAATATATGGTACATTATAAAATCAGATAGTATTCAGTTACAATAGACATATTTAGAATTATGATGCTATAGCTAAGTGTCAAAAAGTTTGAACAGCAATTTAATAATGAATTTTCTACAGTGAATTGTTTTGACTGCATCTTGCAACTTCATTAAAGGTTCAACTACTTATTTGTTAAACAATTCTGAAAATTGAAGCTACATAATCCTAAGAACTAATACTTTGTTAGGTTTACACAAACAGATGATCACCTAGTCAATGCATGTGCGGTCACCTAGCAACTAGACATTCTTGACTGTTTATAAGGAATTGGGCTTCCTTTCTATTTCAATTCTCGACAGCAGGCCTGCCTGGTAATTTATCTTCATACTTGACCTATTATTTACTAATTTACTCTTCTTTTCAATAGAAGTATTTAATAAACTTGTTTAGGATTGTGACGTCGTGAAATAAAACTAAATTGTGGTGAGTGGATTTAGCAGATAAACAGCTTTTGCAAACAAAGGACACATTTAATAAATAATTTACAATACACCTCCTTGACTTACGACCTGTGCAACTTACGACCATCCGCACTTAAGACCACAAAAAATGAAATAAAAATAGTAAATAAAGAAAGAAGATAATTATATTGGTAGGATCAAAGAGATACAATAGAGTACATATTATGTATTTTTCACACTATGTACAATAATTATACGTACATAGATTGAATTTTTGTGTTTTATGTACAATTTTTATAACCCGTTTGAATGAAAATAGTGTTGAAAAATATAAATCCGAGTTACGACCACTTCGACTTATGACCTGTCAGTCCGAACGGAACATGGTCATAAGTCGATGAGACCCTGTATTTACGTAACAATTTAAAACAGCATTTGAGGCTAAGAGTTCAATTAAAAGGGTTTCAGTCTCGCGATTCCATCAAAACAGACAAGTTGTGTCAGTTTTCCAACAAAACTTTATAACCAGTCTCCCTGCTGAGGTGTCAGGAATCCACTCCTCTCCTTACTCATTAATCAAGAGGAATGGTTACCTCAAAGAGGGGGCCGCTGAACATTCCTTAACTCCATCTAGTCAGAAACCCACCAGACACAATCACCCTAGGGAGGATTTATATAGGAATTTCGGGCCCATAAAGTCAGGGAACCATGTGACTACATCTTCTTACATTTTTAGCATTTGTTATTTACCAACTGGATATGGGTAGGTAGTAGGCAGTTGAAGTAATGTAGCACTGGAGCAGCACAATGGGCTATTGGTGATGGCCTCGTAATTTTGAACCACGGTCAGATGATGAGGTCAACATCTGAGCTGGCAGACCATTCTCCAAACTACCACAACATGCCAACGTGAGGACATTTGAAGCCACAACAGGTTTAACATGCATCAACCCCATGTATATGACAATCATTGGTTGGATCAAGCCAAACTTGCGAAATAGCAGCATTAGTATCATAAATTTTAATAGCAGCAAAGTCTCCTCTTAAATCCTATTTTATTAGCAAGTTTAGTTGCTCCGATACAAAATGAATGTGTCAAAACACAAAATGTGCAAATTAAGAATAAAACAGGTGTTCAGGTTGGTTGGTTGATTTGAGTTTTGTGGCACAAGATCCAGAAAAGGATAAGAAGTGCCAAACACAAAACAATAAAATTAGCAAATAGATTGATAGAATAATCAGACCAACATTAAAAGGAGGAATGCAAGGAATAAAAATGAATGAGTTGCATAAAATTTAAATCTAAAGGTGAAATTTTAATTGAGAAGTGTAAAATCTCTTATTTTTTAAAAATAATTACTAAGATGGGGTGTCCCATGTTAGATAAAATTTCATGAAATTTAATTTAAAATCCTGTCAATTATAGATGTGGTAAAAATCTTGAATGATGAGGAAAGGTAAAAAGTGATGGATGAGGTGAGTGATCCTACAAATCTGATAAAATTGGTGAACCGATTTTCAAGATCTTGCCAGGAAATTTAAATTTTAAAATTCAATAACTTTATATTTTCTTAATAACTTTTTCAAGACAATCTAGCAACCTCAGATTCCGATGTTTTTCTTTCATGGCTGCCTAGGCTTGGCATGAAACTTCAAAATTAGTGTCCTTTGGAAAATTTTCACACAAAAGTATCTGAAAAATATTTTTCCGTCCGATATTAGTTGAAAAAGGGACCAAATTTTCGTTGACCTTTGGTGAATTTTCAAAATCGCCTGAATTCGGAAAATAGGAGCTTTGCTTAAACAGATACCCCTAATCGCCCCAAGGTTGAAAAAAGTCACCTTTCAGTTTCCAGTGGCATAACTATTAACCCTTTAGAAACTATTTAGTTTTATTAAGACTATAAAATTTGCCCTGATGGCATAAATGTTTCAAAGACACATCCAATTGTGGTTTTTACAACATCCAAAAATTATCTCAACCTCTTGAATTTCAAGAACCGTAATTAAACAAAACAAGTACATAGTTCCAGGAAATAAAATATAGGAAACAAAGATATGAATACAATTTGCACTATACTATTTTTAAAATTGAAAATAAAGATAAAATTCTTACAGGGTGCATAAAACATGACAAGTGCTGATTCAGTAGCTTTGAGAACTTCGTCAAATGCCTGAGTACTTAAATATCGTACATATTTTCCATTGGGATTATCAGCCCAGAATTGCTCTGGGGGTGGGGGAGGTGCGGGGGTAGGCATGGCTATACCTTCCATAGCAGATTTCATGTACTCTATGAAATCCTTTTCCTAGAAGAAAGAGAAAACCTTAAAAAGTTCAATAACAAAAGTACATAAAACGATATTTAATGTAACAGTTGCTTTTAATGAGCAGTAGATAAAACTAGGATATACAGTTGATCAGAATATCTTCATAGGGAAAAGAGACAAAACTTCCATAAATATTAACTAAACTATCAAATGAAAGATTTACCTGAAATGCCAAGTAAATAATATAAATATTTATACTCTAAATAATTACAGCTCTTTTGTCAGAAATTCAGGAATCAAGGATTAGTTGCAATCAAATACAAAAAATATAATGCAATACGTTTTAATAAAAATATGAATGATCGTTTAAATGGAGCATTTAAAAAAATAAGTTACTTACATATAGATTTACATAGAACAAACCTGAAGAAAAATTATAAATTTACAATAAACTAAAAATAATAAACTAGAAGCAAAATAAATTTTTATTCTAACTTTTCCTGCATTGAAAATAAATTCATATTTAGCTCCAAAATTTGAATTAAGAATTTTTGGAGGAAGATTATCTAGAGCAGAAAGTCTTTTAGTAAAACATTTTAAATTTATTTTATATTACTAACTTTGAAACAGCGGACATTGAATGCTTGCAAATAAATCAAATAGAATAAATTAACATCAATCGTAGATACTTTGGTTTGCACTTACGGTTCGTCCACCTTCATAAGGTTTCTCCACTTTATAGTAATTGAAGTACTTCAAAGTAGGATATCCTTTAACATCATGAGCACTACAAACTGAGGCATAAGCGGTACAATCCAGAGCAGAAAATTCAACCTAACGAAATAAATACTAAAATATAAATTCAAAACCCTCATATTTGTAACCAAATAAGATTAAAAGCAATTTATTAAAGATTTTCTCTAGAATTTGAATACATTAGACATTGCATACAGTGCAACCTATCCTAATGCGGTATTTCTGGAATTCAAAATAATACTTGAAATGTCTACCTTGGGCTCATCTTTGAAATATTCAGCAGCAGCTTGGAATTCTGGTTTAGCTTTTTTGCAGTGACCGCACCCTGTAATTAAAACATATTATACAGGAATCATATAGAAGTACTGCAAATAATACATTGTTCATTCTGGAACATATTAGAAAAAGCTAAAATTAAAATATAAATGGAATTTTTAAAAATTGCAGTTTAATAACCACCACAAAAAAACTAATGTTATTAAAAGTTGATTGCTTTGGCAATGACAGAACTTTGCTTTGTACAATTGCTAAGATTGCATGGGATAAATTGTATGGAATTCTACCTAAACACAGTTAAATTCCTGTAATTTAAAATTAATGGAAGAATGAAAATACTAACATTGAATAATGCTAACAAACCTGCCTCTTGCCAAGGAATTAAAGAGAGCAGGTGTTACTCGATGAATGGCGTACGAAAATTATTTTGCAATGGATTCACTGGACCGTCAAACTCAATCAGTAACTCTATGGGAGAGAATGATTTGTGCATACTATGTGCATATAAATGATCCAAGTCCATAGAATAATCCATCAGTCTTGAATGTACTTTCTTGAAGAGGTATCCATCAGTGAAACTCATAATCAGAACTTGACATCTAGTACCAGAAACTGCAATGTTAAAAGTGACACGAAGTGAAACCTAAAAGTTAAAAAACCTAACTGCTTTTCACCTGCGACCCATTTATTTCACATTGGAATCTTTTCTAACCCATTCTGTCCTCTCTATGAAGGTACTATCATGGACACTTCACACCTGGTTGTATGCCTTGCAATGTATAATAATGCTCTATTACACCGTTATTGGGATGCTAGACCTTATAGTTTCACTTTAATAGCCTTACTTGACTGTTTTTATTTATTCAATTAATATTTGTATTATTTGAATTCATATCTTGCATTTTTGTTCTCTTTGCCTAAGAATGTCAATGGCCATCTGCATTACAAATAAAAAAATTCTGACAAAAGTTTGCTTTGCAAAATACAAGTTGCTTGAGGCAACATCCTTTTTAGAGCTCTATTTTTTACTTTGCATTTAATGTTACGAGATTATGAAGGAGGCATATGCACATATCCAAAGTTTAAGGATAATCCCATCAGAGATTTAAATCCTGTGTCAAGTACAAGCACCGGAGTCCATCAAATGACAAATGAATATCCTGCAAGTTATGTAGAATAAATTAAGAACAACCACATACCTCATGTTGCTACTGGGAACTAAAAAAATTGAAAATAAAAAGCTTAGGTGAATACATTTTTTGTCCTGTCTAACCTAATAGGGAATGTGCTGGACTAATGCTGGTCTCACAGCATGCAGACATATATTCCACAAGGCTGTCAAAGAATCCTGTGCCAAGGAGTCGCATTTGAACACGAGTGTCTTTGTTCTTCAGCTGTCCTTGTTGGTGTTGAGTAGGCTGCAATGCGATATACGGTAGCATCCCAAACATGATGTATTGGACTTGATTGGGTTTTATGGTGCAAGGGCCATATTTGGCCATGCTGTGCCAGACACAAGACAATGTAAGTAATGGACTATCACACACAAGGAAATTTTTGCTAATATAAAAGAGAGAAATACTCCCAGAGAGGAATTGAACCTATGTTGCCATCAACTCACAGTGGATATACCAACTGACCCACAACAACCCTGCTGAATTTAGTATTATCCTTAATTTTTGGACATGTGTATAATTGTCTGAATGCAAAAGATAAAATCATAATGAAACAACCTAGAAGTAGTATATGGAGAATATGCTCTAAGAAATTTGGTGTTCCAGAATTTGCTTATCTTTTTTTCTTATTAGCATTTCAAATGTACAATGTAATAACAAAACAATAAAAAAATGTTCCAAAACATGATTGATAAGGAAATAAGTCCTACATGGTAATGTATTAGTAACTTACATGGAGCATAGAACATAACCAGAACATGCTTCTTCCTTTTCAAGAAGGGTTTGAAATCTTCCTCCCTCAGGTGGGCAACATGACTTGATTCTTCACTCCATGGGACTTCAGGAGGAGGTGGCGGTGGGGGTTCCTTGGGACTAAACAGAAGCAACAATTAAAACCATATTCCACTAACATTTTGAAAATTCATTGATCTTATGTATGGAGTAATCAACTTTCGATCATGAATTTAACCCTTTGGCAGCCAAATGGCCCAAGATGCCTTTACATCTAAACACCCGTTCCAAGCCTGAAACGGCCGAAAAAGTAATCAGCATTTCTTCCCCTATACCAGTGAAGAGAGTAATCGGTCATCACCACTCTATAAAAGCTTCTTGAATATTTCCTTGTCACCTGAAGCATTCTTAAATTATCATCATGTGTAAAGGGTCGATTTCTAACTACGTACATCTGTTAGTTCAGTCTGCCTGGGGATCGGATAAACTCGTATGAGATTTTCGACACGAGCTAAAATATACAAAAGATCCAGTGTTGCTGTTTGTGTAAATTACAGGTTACTGGGAATAGAAGCCTGAGATTCTTGAGTGAACAATTGAGTTTGTGTCCATAAGTAAGCTCCTCTTATATACAAAACCATGTGCTTCAACTGGTAGTCAGAAATAATTCGGGAAATGGTCAGAAAATTAGCTCAGGAGTAGGGCATGCCCTAACGCAATACTCAAAAGAACAAAATTCTAAGAATGTATACTATAAGAATGGGATGACCAACCTTGTTAGTAGCTGACTTTTATGTATCCCTCATTGCAAAAACCAGTTTCAGTCCCCTTTGGTTCTTTTAGAATGGGAGTTCATGGACTTTTAACAAAAGGGTAGGAAATACCCTATACACCTTGTCGTGTCTTTATTCTTGAACTCAAATAGAGTACAATTCTAAAAATCTACAACTGATGTGTCAATGTCACTCAGGTAATCTGCCCTTAAACATTTAAAACCATTTCCAGATGCCTCGGTACTTCGTAATAGGAGTTCTCCCGAATTTATAACACTAGAAGACAAACTATCCTGCACTACTTTTGTGTAACATACATATGACCGTTGCTTTCAACACAGAATTTGACTGAAGCACATATTTTGCTTGTCTTTTTCTCACATTTAATTCTATATTTTTTGCACCTACATGTAATAATTGCTGGAAAATATATATTATCTAAAGAATAGCTATTTGAATTAGCAAAATTGAATTACGATATAGAAATGCTAATTTAACGATTTATTAGCGACAGTAGAGTGGTAGTAATAATATGGGACTTCTAATAAGCAAGTTTTTCTCACCTGTCGGCTTTATACCTCCCACCCTAAAGTGCAGTATAGCAAAGTATTGCTCTGTCAATTTCGCACTTAAAAGTGTGCCTATCTCAGTGTCTTTAGGAAAAGATATTGAAAAGTGCCACCAAACCACCAGTTTCCATTTCAGGAATATAATTGGGCCTATAATGATTCTAGTGAAAGTTCATTGATGTACTAAGATGCTTTTGGTCTACAATTTTAGAAGAAATCATTATCAAAAAATTTACAGTGCTTTGAGATCCTTTTTATAAGGAAGAATTATTGAAAAATAACCACTTTTATCACTTTGAATATTTCCGAAAAACCTTTTTTTAAACAACAATTTCAAAGCAAAAGATATATTAATACTTTAAAAAATATCATCAACTTTTTATACACTGCTTTAAAAATAAGGTAAAAAATTACAAACTAATTGCCAATAACACAATAGAAAAAGTATAACTTGTGCATTCCAGTTGCAAGAGATTTGAAATAAAGATAGGAGAGAAATAAAGAAATCAAATTGCTCTTAAAACGTTTAATGAAAAACCATGTACTTAAAATTAAATGTAACATAATGTGTTTGTTCTAAAATTGAAAAATATTTTCATTTTATTACAAGTAATTGCACATTGCTTTACTTTTGAGCTATACTTCATTAAAAGGAAATTATTCTTATGAATAGATAAAATTGTTCTTCCTGACAATTTTTTATCCGTGTTTTCCTTGCGAGTTTAAAAAATGTTATGTAATGGATGCTGAACGTCAGCAAACAGCAACATGTTTAATTCTAAGATCGACTTATATTATAGGTTGAAAAGAGCATTTTCCGTATAAACATCAAAAATATTAGCTGTAATACAGGAGTTCCTGAGAAATACAGGAAATTTGGTCACTTTACACGTGTACATAAATGTATACAATCTTTGAAACTTACTCTCTCATAAATTCAAGGATTTTGTCAGCTGTTCTGAGACTCACATCAAAAGCAGCTTCACCTTTCCTAAAATAAAACTTCAATATCTAAATAGTCAAAGAGTACTCATTGTACTGGTGACATATTTAAAGAATATCAAATACAAAAAGGAAACATTTTGATTGAAGCAGAATTCTACATTGGGAATTTTGAAATTCATTAAATTATAAAAAGGAAAACTTGTGAAATCAATGGAGGGAAAAGTAATATTTTTAAATTTATAAAATGTGATGCACTATTTAAATACTATACAAAACACTTAAATTTAAAATCTGCAATTGTATCTCTTGGGATACATTGGAATATCTAAATTTAATTACTAAATTCTCCTTTCTAATTAGTTAACTTCAATCAATTTATTAAATTTAGATCACCTATATAATTGAACAATTTTATAGGTGATCTATCGAACTTGATTATCGATTTTATAGGTGATCTATCGATCAATATCTATCAATATTGTTAATAAAGCTGTCAAATCTGTACCTTAAATCAAAAATTAAAATTATTTTGATAATTAGTTTAGAAATCAAAGCATGTAACTATACACTTATTTCATGGTTAGCTTTAAGATGAGTTGATATTAAATGCAAGTAACATAATGTTTTAACTAAATATTCACATAAATAATTTATAATTTGCACATTTAAAATGTTTACAAAAATACGTACGGCATTTTGTTTTACATTTAAGTTTGACATTTGGACACGAGAAAATGTAAATGTTTCCATGATCATAATCTCACTCAATTGTTTCAACAATAATTATTTATCAGAAAAAAGGGTTACTTGAAATATTTCACAGTAGGGTAGCCACTTATTTTGAATTTATCAGCTAAAGCTCTTTCTTTCGTTGCATCAACAGCACCCAAAATTCCTGGAATCTACAAAAGAAAAGGTTTAACATTATTTCATATTTAGATATTTAACTATCAAAGACTTTATTAAAAGAAAATCAATGCAATAGTAATTACATCCTCGTCTTTTAAAGTAGCAGCAGCAGTCACAAATTCAGGCTTCATTTTTTTACAGTGTCCGCACCCTAAAGTAAAAGAACAAAATTTGAAAAGAAGTGATGTTAGTTAAAACCATGAAAAGCAATCTATTAAATAAAAGTTATCAGTACAGTTGAACACAAAAAAATGTACCCTTCACAACTAAAAAAATAGATAATCTTCTAAATAACCATCCATTACAAAATGGATTGAAACAAAAATGAAATGTCTTAAAATATTCTAAAATGTAATAACTGATATATTTAGACTGATTTTTTAATTTTTTAATGTCAAGTAATTTTTTTTAAAAAACAATTTCCTTGTAATCACAAGGATATTGTTCTTCAAAAAATCATTTGATGTCAATAGTTACCAAGTGAGTCACTACTTTACGAACAAATATTTTAACTATATATTTAATACCATGACAAAAGGACCAGATCAGAAAGATATAGCTTAAAACAAAACAGGTCTCTGAAATTACAGAATGAGTGAAAAATAACCATACCCCTACTCATATCAATACAATAGCAAAATAGAACCAATTCAGGGTAGTCAACATGACTTTTTTACTTACATAGAAGTCTGTCTCAATTAGAAGACAACAACAAATCAGTCTCAGAACGAATGTTAGACCAAATGATAAATGCAGTGTAATCATACTTACAAGGTGCATAGAACATGACCAATGCAGATGGCTCCGATTCAATAACTGAATTAAATGAATCGTCTGTTAAATGTATAACTTCACTGGGAGTATCTGCCCATTCCTCTTCTTTTGGTTTCTCAGGCTGTTTTACTGGGCTAGAGAGAGGTATTACTAAATTAGGGAATACAACGGAACTGACTAAAAACGATTTCAATTTTAAAAATAGATGAACACTTAGGCAACATTTTTTCCCCTAATACCCGGCCAATTGATTGAGCATTTCCATCATGGCAATACAGAGGCGGATTTGTGAACCACTTTGCATTTACCCTGGTGGAGCAGAGGGGAGGTTCAGGTTATACCTCGTATTCTTGCCATGCATTCTAGACACAACCAGTTTATAGAGACCACACATTCATTCAAGACGGTTGGTTTGGACATAAAACTCCATTGGGAACAAAAAAATGGGATGAGAGCAGAAAAGATTGCTTGGGTATACAGGGTTGGTTTGGGTTTTATGGTGCAAGGTCCAACAACGGACAGGCTGTGCCATTAGGTATACAGGGAGCATGCCCCTATGGATAGCAGCAGCATATGGAGATTGGTTTTAGGTTTTATGACGCAAGGGCCATATTTGGTCAAGCTGCGCGAAACACAAAACTAGGTCTAGTAAAAGATATTGTGAAATGGGACAAAAGAGGAATTTGAGGAAGAGGATCGCTTGGGGATCCAGGGAACATAACTCGTGTTTACTAAAGACAGTAAACCCAATGAGAAAAGAAAAGATCACTTAGGTACCTTGAGTCCATGAAGCCTGTATGCACTTAAAGCAGATTTTCCCTTAAGGGGCATTCAGGATGAACAAACATCCATTACCCTGGATTCGAAGAAGGAATCTTGATCCAGAAGAGTCAATCTGGCCACTAGGCCCATTGCTCGGCCTTTAGAAATATTGTGTATTGGATTTCATATTGCACACAAGTTTTAAATATTGCTTTTATAAATACTTAAAGAAAATGGAAACTATAATCAGCTGGTTGGTTGCCTTGGGGTTTTTATGATGCAAGGGCCATATTTGGCCATGTATAATCAACTGGAAAAACATATTAATACTACAAATATCAAATATATAGTAGTCTTACTTTTTCATGAAATTAATCAAAGCATCTTTGTTGTTCTCACCATCATACTTGTGCTTCAATTGACCAGCCCTAAAATAAATAAACATATAAATGCCGCATTAAGATTGCTTTTTGATATACTTAAAAACATGTCATAGAATGAAGAACAGAATATGAAATCGCTACTATTTAATAGTAGCATGCAACTAATTAAAATCCAGTAAAACATAGCCCAAGACCATTTAATACATGTGAATATGGTAAGATCATTAAAAAAAATTTCTAGAAGTTCTTCTTAAGTTATGGATTTTGGTATACTAATATTAATTTTCAAAGAAATACAGATTTCAACAAGAGTATGGTATTTTCTGAATATTTAAATTACAAAGTATAGCAAAAGGTATTTCATTAAATCAAAACTATTCAACAGGATATAATTTCTATTTCAATTTATATCATAAAATTTGCAAAACTTTTTAAACATGCAGTTAACTACCGATTTTAAGAAAAACACAAATGGTTTATTTATCTAACAGCAATATAATTTCAAGTATATAAAGATATACAAGTTAAATACTTTTATATAAAGGAAACTTAAATGTTATATTCCTAGGCAACTTTTATAATTCTAAATTTAAAATCATTTCAAAAAGCCAAGATTTCATTTTGTCTTTGTACTGAAAATTGCTCTTTATAAGCACGAAAGAGCCCAATTCATTTACTTGTAAAATATGAGTGAGTCAATAATTATCTGCAATGTAGTTATATTTATGTTTCTATAAGCAACACTGCTGCTTCAAGTGCATCTCTAGGCGAAGTTTGCGTCTTATCATTGCTTTGTGTAAAGTTGATCACACGAAGGGAATCATTGCAGCTATGACATTGACCATGGCTGCTCTGCTTTCAGTTTGCAGAATATGATTCATTTTTGTCATGTGAAGAAGTACCAGGGGTCAAAATCCATTGCAGATTTTCAGTACATTGCAGGAATACTGTTTAGCATAGGTATGTTGATTCTCATATCCACATGAAAATGTTGACTGGTTCAACGAATAACAAGACAGGTAAAAAAGTAATTTTAATAAAAATCCATCAAAAATTAAATAAACATGATATGCTAACTAGTCTACTAGTATAGCGTCTTTTTTTCTGTATAATACATATCGTTATTACTATGCCAAAGGTGCGTATCTGCATTTGGTGATTTTCATCTAATTGCATTTTTCGTGTCACCATTTCATGCTTTACATAATGACATTTTCACAAGAATCATCTTGATTCTTAGTAGAAATGCTGATTTTCATGGGAAAACAACCTTTGGGTCATAACTCGATTTTCCTTGAAGCATCAAAACTTTGAACATGTTTTTGTAAAAACATCAATTTTACAGATGTGCCTTTGGAGTGTTGGTAACGATATATTCTAATATCTCAATTTTCTTTGATTGCTGCATTCTAGAGATATTTTAATTCACAACCAGCATGCGCAGCACGACAAAGAAAAACTAATTTAATTTAATCCATTGTCAGGGAAACATGACTTATTTTCATACAGACTTATGCCACCACAAGCAACAATGGAGTGTCTATGAATGCATTGAAAAGGTCACACAAGTAAAATGCATGAAGACGGCAGATGGCTGTCTTCAACTACAATAGTCATTTATAGCGTATGTAACATAATTATATTACCCAGATGAGTGACTTGAAATACAAATTAGTCATTCACCATGAATCAAGAAATGAAAGAAGCAGTGAATGCGTGGCTCTCTGCTCAGCTGAAAACCCTTTATTGCGAGCATGAAAAGAGTAAGGGAACTTTGATGAAAAAGGGTGTTATTATAAGTTGTCTATTATTGAAATAAAGTTTGTAGTTGCATCGTGCATAATTGTGACCCACCTTCATCATTTATTCTGAACTTTATTATAAAGATTATCAAATCTCCATTAAATGCATAAGTACTTAAGTATAGTTAAATAAGTAAGTTAAGAATAGTTAAATGCACAATACTTACTCAAAATAGATAAGAGTTGGAAATCCAGTGATGTTGAAATGCTGCCGAACTACAGCATTTTCAGGTTTATTGACATCCATTGCTGCCATTATCTGTCAATGAATAGAAAAATATAAATTGCATGTTTTGTAAAAATATTATTTCAGATTACAAATTGTTAAGATAAACAACTTTTGATATTCTGCATAACTTTCTTAATTAATAGTAACAATTTTTGCATATTTACAAAAACTTGATCCTTTGAGCATCAGTGACTAAATTGCCACATCCTTGGTTGAAAGAATCCAAGGGAACATTCTATTGGTTGAAAAGGTCAAAACTGGTAAGAAGTCAAGAATGAAAGACTGCAGGTAGAGTAACAGATACATGCATGCGTGCTAGGGTGGTCCTTAGTTAAAATGTTTAGTTGTAGCCTCTAATTTTGTTACAATATACTAAAAATTCTCTTTGAATAATATTTAGAATTACCTCAATGAGGCTTTTGTTTCTAGCATTGCTATACATACAAATACATTGCTTGATTTTAATTATATTGGAATGTGTATTTCATAATTTACTCATGTTTGACTCTAAATGCATGTAACTTTTGCTAGTTAACAAGGCACTTAAAATTAAGTACAGCAAAATGTGCACCTTTATTTAAATGCTCTCATTTTAGATGAAACAGAAGAATCAGATTGTAGATTAGATCAGAGATTCAGAGATGGTAATTGTAAGTGTGCAAATCGGCTGAGCACTGTGACTGACCCTATGAGCCTTTTAAGGACTACCCTAGTGTTTCTCGAAGAATTACATACATAAAAGTCAAAATATTAAGATACGAAAAATTTCAATCGGTTTTAAAACACAGTAATATTAGATAACCAAATATACAAGAAAATCAGCAAGTTTTACTAAAGACCCCATTCAAAGAACATACAAGAAAAACTTACAGAATGCCCTTTTAGTTCTGTAGCAGCACCTTCATAATCAGGCTTTAATCTTTTGCAAAATCCACACCCTGTAAAGATTATGCAATGATCAAAAATAATTTATATCAAATGTAATTTTGACAACTATTCTTATTTATTAAGATAACAATTAAAACAATACATTAAATAACTATTAACTACTAGGCTGTTATTTATATCTCTCATGTGATCAAAAAAACCTGATGCTTACATGGAGCATAAAACATAACCATGACTGGATGTTTCTCTCTATTCAGTAGTTTTCCTAAAATCTGTAAAAAAATAAAATTTTCTCATGTTAAAAACTGTGCTGTGTGCATAAAATGCAAGAAAAACATTTTTTTAATGAAACAATTTACGACTCATCATTTAAATACACTTAAGAAATTTCCAAATTTGATAGCACTTACATTTGCATCAGATATGTGAAAGACATCTTTAGCTCGTTCATCTTCTTCCCATGGTAGATCCCCAGTTGGGTCTCTTAAGAAGTTGACCATAGACTGCAGAAAGAAATTCACATTATAACCTCTTTGAGAAATGTTGTGGAAGGGATCTTTAAATTTTTAATAGTTTTTCACCCTAGATACAATGGAGACTTAGCACTTCTTTAATGAATCCTAATTATCACCAGTCCGTTTGGACCCTGAAGTCTATGACTTCAATTCCGTTTATTCTCTTCCCAACTAATTTCTCTCTTTTTGCTTTGATTTTTCTGTACACCAACTAGGAATGTATATGGACACAATGGAAAACTAATTGTATCACTTTTAAAGTTAAATTTTAACATTTAAATCGAAATTTCTCTCCTTAAGTTTAAATGCCTTTCTTTTATTTATCTAATGCTCTTCTGCGCGAGCGTGCAGCAGTCTAGGGGATTCATCACCGAGCCAACTTTTGAACCAAAACTTAAGCACCATCGGTCACAGTCAGTAGATGGGATGGTGACCTCTCATCTCTTTTGCAGCTGGGCAGGGCCTAGGTTGTATAATTAGCATTTAAGTCCCTTCTGCCCCCTAGATCGACATTTTCGTAAATTCACCCACCCTTATGTTGCTACCATTTATTTAATTATTTTCTTTTTATGATGTAGAGATAAGTTGCTATGCAGCGGGTGCTCCGAAAGTGATACATCCTGTCCTGTCCTAATTCTAGCACTATTCAATTTCAATTAACAGTGTGAAGCTAGTTATACAGTGTAAATTTTATTACTTTACACTACTATGGTTTTAAGATACATATCAAGTGATAAATAGGATTATCTGAAATCCCTAATAAGAAACTCCCTACCAAAATGATGTGTGGTTGCCAATCTAAATGACTTGTTTTAAACATTTTTGTAGTTTTTGTTAAAAATTGGACACTCTAGCCCTCCTGGTGGTTGTCTCGACTAAGCATCTCGTCATTAGCAAAACTGAGAGTGCTATCAAGATTTGTAATCAAATTTTTTTAAAGGTTGACCAGATTTTGATGGATGAGATATCTCAACGAAACCCCTTGGAGGGTTAAGGTATTGAAAAACAAATTGTTAAAAACATATGAAGTCACTTTAATTCAATCTTGATAATATTTGATAAATATTGTTTTACACTATAACTCAATGAAATTTATGGATTGGAAAAGTACCTTTAATTCCCAATTTTTATTTGATTTGAAATATTAAACATGCAAGCAGCTGTTTGACAATTCAGGAATATAAATTCATCCTAGTAACTAAGGTGACCAACAAAATTTAGACAAAATGAAACACGTAATTTTATATTATGGAAGAGAGTGCTACCAAGATTCAGTCTAATTTTTAAGGTTGAACTGATGTGTGATCCCTGATTACATGGTTTTATGGATTATATCATTACTATATCACCTCAGATATTTAAATATTAGTGCATGTAGAAGATATACGTGCAGTTACCTGAACAGCATGCTTTCGGTCATAATCTTTATGGAATTCACCATCTCTGAAAAAAGATTTGAAATATGTAAATGTTCTAATCATGAATATCTGCTGTTTAAAGTTGTAAATTTGTTAAATTATTTTATTTGCAGTAAAAACTTACTTATAATGCTTCAGAACATGAGGTTCAGGTGTAACTTTTAACTTTCGGCACAATTTCTTAGCATCTCTGTAAATCCCAAAATAACAATTATATTAGAAAGCATTAAAAATATAGCTTAAACTTAAGAAAACTGTTCTAAACATCAAATAAAAAGCTATTAAAGAAATACAATAAATCTAAACATGAAATGTTTGCCCCGAAATTAAGATGGGTTGGGTTTTTATGGTTGTTTGGGTGATTGCTTTGAGTTTTATGGTGCAGGGGCCATATTTGGCCAAGTTGCGCCAAACACAAGACAGACAATGTCAAGTAATGAACAAACACACACAATGAGTTTTATTGACAGAAGAGAAAAATACACCCAGGGATCAGGGAGAAAGAGTCTGACAGGAAATCGAGCCTGCGGAACATGCACCTAACTCACAGGTTGCTAGCACAGTGGGTAAACCAACGAGCCTTAGCACCACCAAGCAACAATTACAAAAAATTTTAAATAAGTATTTCACTATTTAATGAATGATTTGGAACTTTCATGTGACAAGAATTTAGTATAAGTAGAGACAGAAGTTTACCCAGAGCAATCCACCATAGCAAGGGTTGCCTGTCCTCTGATTTCTTCCGCTGCTTTTGAAAATACATTAATAAGCTCACTGCTCTGCCTTGCTGGAAAAGAAACCAAATACATTTTACAACAGCAGTCTAAAGGCAATATTAATGCAGAAATGTAATATTGAAAATTATTGCAAATAAAACCAACTCAGGCATTTGTTAATGAGATTTTTCAATTGCATCTCTAATTTATGCAATAAAGGTATGTATATGAGTGCTTGAAAGAGTGGAACCCTCTTTACAACCATTTGTACAACAATTTTAGATTTTTTTTATCTCATGGAACACATCAAATAATTACTAAAATGTTGCGTCATACCAATAAATATTTTTTATAATTTGCCGATGTAACAAAAAAATATATTTTGATTCATGTATTGATCTGTTGCTCTATGTCTGGTCATTTTTTGTTACACACTGGATAATTACATCAGGAGCTACAGCTTAAAGTCAATTTAAAACCACTACAAAACCGGGATTCAAACCCAGAGACTGTCGAACTGATGGTCAAAGGGCTAACCACTCAGCTACCAGACAAGCTAAGATAAGAAAGGATAATTAATTTGTACAGGTTACATTTAGAATTTATGAACCAAAAATAACACAAGTCCAAAAAATGATTTCTACTTTAAATTCAAGGTTAACTAGAATTTATGTTTTTATTTCTTCATTTATCTTCAGAAGTTAAGATCTGCATTATTATGAATACTGTTTTTAAAAGGAACAGTACAAGCAAAATATATAATTTGTTTTTATCAACTATATTCCAGGAAGGCTTCAATATAAATTCTGTCCTTTTTATCATTATTCTTGTTCAAATTTACCTTTTGGGTAATGTATTTTGTATCAGTAAAAGTATTTTAGTTTTTCCTTGGTGATAAATTGAACATATAGGGTCTCGTTACAGTGGGATTGCACACCATACAAGAAGCCAGCACAGTACGATGCATAAGTTTAATTCCTGAAGTTACTTGAATCCTTCAACATCAGTTCAAAATTTCCATGTGTATATTCACAATTCAATAATCCTTCAATACTGTATCACAGTAATTTTTAAACAGTGCCACAAAAAATGACACTGGTGTGCTTTATGGATGGTGAAACTGTTTAAATTGAGTACAATTTATTTCACTTCAATGGGATTCAAAAAAAAATTAAACCACTTTAGAGCAAAAAGCTACTAAAAATATATTAGTAACTATTATATTTTTGTAAATCAGTCAAAATGTTACCTTCTTTTTTACCAGATCTTCAATAAATGTAAATTTTTTATGTACCACATGATTTTAATGACTGATTTATGTGTGCCATGAAATAAAAAAAGTTGAAAATCGCTGCTAATCAAGTTAACAAATGAGCGATGAAGTTCAAGCATTAAAAATATAGTAAGAGCCAAACTTAAATCAACTTGTTCTCACACAAATTATAAAAAAGGAAACGGTACAGCTTTGATATACGCATACTTTTGTGGCAACACTTTTTGTAGTGAGTTATGATAGGTAAAGGCAATCCATCTTTACTAGAATTATTCCTGCCTTTATGGCAACCTCAGCAACTGGAAATTTAAATTTTCATTTAGAATATTCTAGAATATTCTTTTCATTTCTGTTAAATTGTAGGTCCTTTGATTTCATTGGTTGAGTGTATCAAAAATTCTTTACCAACTCTTACGTTTTATGTAAATTTGAAGAATTAAAATGGATCAGTTTGATTTTACTCATGGTCTATTGCAGTCGCATCAAGTTGTATCGTTTCTTGCAATTTTCTATTTTTGAAAATCGTTATCTTTTTCTATTTTAACATGCCATCTGTATTTTGTGTTGTAGATAAGTTTCAGGGTGTTCCTTCGCGAAATTTGAAATTTAATTTTTCTGGTGGCAACTTTAGGAAGTGAGGGAGGGGCTAATCATTTATTTTGAAAACATTTATGTCAGGATAAGAAGCATTTTCTGGATTTCCTTAAGGAATTGGAATTAATTAAATCGTAATTTGTGTGTGATAAATGCAATGTTCTGATGAAGTTTGCTGCAAAAATTTCACTTTCAGGCTGTTACACTTGGATTTGTAGAATAGTTCACGATAATAAGGTTAATTATAATCTATTAAGAAGAACGATGTTTTAGTAACTGATTGCATAAATTATTTTCCATTAAGAAAAACGTTTTTCTAAGAATTTTTTCCTTGGCATGTGTAAGAAGAGTGTGCCAAAAGCATTGCCAAAAAGTATGCATATATCAAAGCTGTACTAAGGAAACTGACATATCAAAATAACTTTTAAATCAATCACAAATAAAAACAGACATTTCATATAGCTAAAATGAACAGTGTACTTACTACTCTTGATAAAAAGTATCAAAACATTATTCTTTGTGCGACATAGTTTCTTCAACTCTTTGGCATCTATGATAGTTTCTACTAAGCTCATCGACGTACTTTTCTTGCATGATACGAAAGTTTGCAAAGTAGAAAACACCTAAAATCAAGATCGAATCATCAACAATTGCACCATGCATTGTTGCAATTGTTGCAATTATTGCATTTGAGTCAATTATAATAAAAATTCTAAACAGAATAAGAGTTTAAAATTCAAGAGTTTAGTACTGTTAAAATACATTTCTTGAAGATTTCATGACTTAGCTAAACAAAACTGAGCTTCAATGTTTTGAAACCGCAAGCTCTTCGTGTGGAATTAGATAAGCATAACAATAGATGCAGAGTAAAATATTCTTTCATGTTTTCATTTGTTTTAGTCACTATAAGAACATTTTTATGACATTGTTAAGAAAAATGAGTCTTAAGTAAACAATTAAGATTTTGAAAAGCCGGCTGTCAATAAGATGGAATAGTAATGGAACTACACAGAAACAAGTCTTGGGAAAAAAAGTTGGAGCAAAATATGAGCTGGAAAGTTAATATCCAATACTATTTTGCAGTTTCTTACCATAAAAATTATTAATAATTCTATAACCGGCTTCCAGTAATGCCCAGCCATGGTAACGCGATCGCCAGCGATCTTGTGTTGTTTATCTTTCCGTTCCACACGTAGCTTACAGAATGTTGCCAAACAATAGATTGAAAAAATACATTAGAAAATTTGTTAATGAGAGTGTAGGTAGGCGGGTAGCTGAATTTACATCACACTAAAACAATACATCGGGCTAGTGGCAAAGGTTGGTTGGATTGGTTATTTATAGTACAAGGGACACATTTGGCCATGCTGTGCCAAACACAAGACAGCCAAGCGATGGGCAAATATACTGGTCGTGTTCGTAAACAACTCTCTGGAAAGAGTGCAAACCAAAAATTAATCCGTCACATGACCTCCATTTCACCAGTTCTGAAGTTGCATTTACGAACGATTAGGTTTTGTAGTCTCATTTACCATGTAATTGACAATTTGTTTTGATAAATTCAATCTGACAATAAGCCTAAACCATGAGTAGAGATGCATTACAACATTCACATCCATCTTTTCGGTCGCAAACTTCTGAACTGACAAAACCTAGCACAATCTCAGTTCGTTTCAAACGACTTTTTTTTCGTTTTCAGCGACTGATGGAACGACTTGTTTTTCACACTAGAAAATCTGAGAGACTCTTGGAACGCTCGATTCGAATAACTCATACAACCGGTGCGATTTATTCGCTTTTACGAACGAGCCCACTGTAAGTTCTACTGACACAAAAGAGAGAAATACACCCAGGAAGAAATCGAAAAACTCGCAGGTTATTATCGCAGCGGACATACCCACTGATGAGCGACCGTACGAAGGTTAAGATAAGAGGACAACACTTTGTAGTTTGGAACCACGATCAGACAACGAGGTTAGCACCTAAGCTGGGACTGGTACAATGTGTTAAAAGTAGTTCGAATTATCGTTTGCATGTTAGTTATTGGCCTATTTTTGGATTAATTTGTTTCCTAAAATTGGCAAAAGTGTGAGAGAGATCACACGGCTTCTGCTCTTGGCAAGAAGCCAAGATTCTCTGTTTTACTTTCTAAAAAGTATGTCTGTATATACAATTTATGGAGTCAGGTAAATAAAGTATATTTTTGTAGAGAACGACTAAATAATTTGATTCAGGGAGAATCTCGCAACACAATGCATCAAAATTTCTTTTTTTTTCATAGTAATTTTTGTTAATAAAACCTGTCACTCTTCTGTTCCCTGTATTCTTCGTATTTTGTATTGGTGTTTATCTACTTAGAGTTCGCATGGTGAGTTAGAGTTTGTCAAGAAATTTTGAAGGAAATTTTCATTTGACTAGAGGACACGGTAAATGTGAACAATACCTACATTCCTCCAATTGGCAGGGGTCCTCGTGGCTCAGTGGATATGTCTACTGTTCTAGCAACCTTGGAGTTGTAGGTGGTGCAGGTTCGATTCCTGTCAGGTGCATTCCTTCCTGGGTGTATCACTCTCTTCTGTGTCAGTAAAACTTTCATTATGTGTGTGCTTATTACTTGATATTGTATGTCTTGTCTGGCGCAGCATGGCCAAATATTGCCCTTGCGCCATAAAACCCAAAAAACAACCAACCCCCAATCTTTAGCGCGGATTGTAGCCCAAAGTTCCTCGTTCTCTTCCAGGAGATGGATTAGGTAGGTATTTTAATTAACGTCGCACTGGAGCAACACAACGGGCTATTTGCGACGGTCTGGGTTCAAACCGAAACTGCCAGTAGATGGATAGCAGCGCGATCATGAGTTGGTCAAACAGTCACCTATGGTGATCGCCATACACGTGATTTTGCGTGTGGGAACCGGACGAGCTTACCACCTTCAAGGAAATTGACTAACCCAAAGTTATCTGCCTTCTCAAGCCGCACTATAGAATTTTTTTATGCTTTATTTACTACCTACGTTTGATGGTAGGTAGGTAGTTTGATTAACATCTCACTGGAGCAACGTAATTGGCTATTTCCAGTGTTTGATAAGGGTTGAAATTCTATTAATAGTTTCGAAACCAAAACTGAACCAAGATCCTTTCACCGAGTGTATTTCTCTCTTCTATGTCAGTTAAATTTTCCATCTCTGTCTAATACCCATAAAAATGTTGTATGTCTTATGTTTGGTGCAGCTTAGCCAAATATGGCCTTCGTGTATAAGCCAAATATACCCACTTAGCCAAATATTGTATATATAAAACCCAACCAGCCCTCCGAACGAATACCGAAATTATACTTTCAGTTATGGCTCTATGCAGTAAGAATATCAATTCATACATACACACACAACCAAATAATTCAGCCAATTTTAAACTTTTGGCAATTCTGGATTTGATTAATTTTTTGACGCGTCTTATAAATCGAATTCAATTTCACTTTGAAAATAGAATATGTGAACTATGTTTTCGGGTAAGCCAGAAACAAGGAAGGTAGAATTACATAATTGTTCGTGTACTATGCATTATGTTGTTTCCTGTATTTGATATGAATAACGTTTATTTTCGGAATAATACTGAAATCAAATCAGTACAGAACGGGCAAGTAATTTGAACTCTTATATCTTCGAACCAACATTTTGTATGACCTATTTCCTTTCTTAAGAAAATAAATAATTCATGATAACTTGCTCGAAATAACTTATTTTCGTTAAAATACGATAAAGTTGATGAAGAGCATAAATGATTTTGATATTTTAATATTTTCAACTGTTTTTAAATAGTTTGTGTAAAAAGACACTTTTTTAATACACATTGCTTACTTTCAATGGAAATTTCGTCTAAATTAGAAAAATAAATGTGAACAATTAACATCAAAAATTTTCAATGTGAATTATGCTTCCTTGATCAATAAGTTGTTTTTTATATAGCTCTAGTGGTTTTCTAGTAATAGTCGCATTAATTAGATTGAGTTTTATGTGTCGAAAGACTGTAAATGCATGCTTCTGTACGTTTATGACAGTTTTGCAGGGGTGCGATGTTACTCATGAATGCTATATAATACAATGATGCTATAGAACATAATAGCAGGTATGTAATTGTACCTCTCAAAAACCTACAGAGTTTAATGTAATTAGACTTCAAGTTGGGTTTTCTTTAATCTAAACTCTGTTTCTTAGCGCAAGAGCAACCCCCATTTTTTATTTAGTAATAAAATGAAAAGAATATTGAGACAATATAAGAATAAAAGAAAGTTTTAAAAAATTCACTGAAAAGCAAATCTTTCATATTAATAGACAATTATAAAAAATGTAAGTTTATTGTTTTAGAAAACGAATTTTTTTATCCTACGCCAGAACAGCCTTTTCGCCATAAGTCTGGCAGTCCAATATATAGTCTAGAAACTCAAATAAAATATGCAACTCTATCAGGCAGTATTATTCACTGTGACTTCATTAAGATTTTGGCAACTATTGAGGCGGGTTTCTGTGATATCTGTGGGGCCTGTCGCAGTAGCCCGGTTGGAAGAGTAACGGAATAGTAATCGGAGGGTTGAGAGTTCGAAACTAGGTCCAGCCAAAGACTGACATGTACACGGGGGTTGGTGCTCGTTAAATCTGCCGTGGCCTCCAATGTCCTCAAGTTGGCGTGGTGTGGAAATTTGGAGAGTGAGGTGCCAGTTCAATTGTGACCTCGTCATCTGACCGTGGTTCAAAATAACGAGGTGTTGTCCTCAGATCTTTAACTTCGGGATTGATCCCGGACCGTCGCCAATAGCCCGTTGTGTTGCTTCAGTGCGATGTCAATTCAATTAGCTACTACTGTATATAAAACTATCCCTATTAGCTATTGTGAAGAATTATTATTTTTAATTTTATGGAGCCTAATGCTGCCGAAAGAATGGCCTGATGGAAAAGTAAATGGAATGGTTTGTTAGTAATTAAATTTACGCCGCACTGGAGCAACAGCACAACGGTCTAGGATAAATTCCGAAGGGAAAAATTCGAGGACAACACCTCGTAATTTTGAACCACGATCGGGATGACGTCGGCACATGACCTCATTCTCCAAACTTCCACACCACGCCAAAGGGTAAATGGGATGGGACAACCTTTTTCATAATATATTTTTGAGTGATTGGAAAAAAGCGAAAAATTGTCTGACGACCATTAAGTCTGCCAGACTATTCGGCCATGAACCATATCAGCCCATGTGGAAAATTTGCTATCTTCCTAATAGCTAATCCGTCTCTGGTACTCTATTGGAATTTATCAGTCTTCAACTAACATCACCCCACATCGTGTATGTGGGATGATGTTACCACCTGGTTCTGAGCTAGATTTATCAAACTTCAACCAGATTATCCAAGACCATATAGAATCTACAGCCTTGGATTACCGTTCAGGGGTTAACTAGCATTCAAGTAACACCAGGTTACACCTCGGTGGAGACTATGTAATGGGTTGCGAGTTGTAGGTGATGCAGGTTCAATTCCTGTAACTCATATTCACACCGTAGATGAATTTCTCTCTATCAGTAAAACTTTCCTCGAATGTGTGTCCATTACTTGATGTTGTCTATCTTGTATTTGGAGAGTTTGGCCAAATATGGCTCTTTCGCCATTTAATCCAATCTAGCTAACCATTTAAAATATTTCCTCTTATAAATAAATCATTTATTATTAGGAAAACCTACAAAATTTTGAGTTTCTATATTTTAATTTAGAACAACGTAAAGTTATTCTTACTGAAGACTCGACACAACTGCACGTGAAGCCATTCGAATTCTATTATGAAGTACATGTATGATATTTTTAGTCTTTTAGGAGGGAATATGTTACTTGTAGGAAAATATACAGTAGAAAGCTATGCACCAGTCTGTTTATTTAGCTCCTGCATTTGATAAGGATTAAAATACAATTATAGTTTCGAAACCAAAACTATAATCTTGGTTCTCTACAGTGAGTAAATTTTATTTTACGAATAATTCAGTCTATTTTTGTAACTTTTTGCAATTTTGTAGGAAACTCATAGTGTGTCAGTTAGAGTAGTTTTCCTTACACGTCAAATAAATCGAATTCTGCTTTAAAAATTACTACGCAAACTTTTTATTTTAATGTAAGGCAGAAACTAGGAAGATAAAATTACATAAATGTTTATGCACTATGTATTCATAATAAAACAATTGGAAGTTGATTAAAAAAACGATTTTGGTATTTTAATCTTTTGAGGTATTTTTAATCTGTAAAATCTGTCATCTGAATTAAAGATCAATGAACAATTAACAACAAAAATTTACCGCCGCACATTTAGCCTGATAGATGATTAGATAAAACCTCTCGTATAAATATTTTGGGTTCTCCAAACTTCCTATCGAAAGCATCTCTAAACACGAGAATAAAGTAACATAAAAAGGGTGTAAATTTTAAAGAACGATAGGGGCAATAGCCGAAGAAGGAAGCATTACTTCCCCCACCAGACTGAAACGAACTGTTACAGTTGTCTCAATCCGGCGTCGACGACTTTCTCCGTGGGAAAAAACGGCGAACGAGACCGTCTTGGTTGACCACCTCCGTTACAATAATCGAAGCGAACGGCGGATAACATGTAACATCACATCGAAAGGAAGATTGAGTTTTTCTGTCTCGAGTAGTGTTTCTTTCTGACAGGAGGAAAATGCATATAAAGCACTTATTCCGGCGTTAAAAAAGGTACTTCAGAAAAGTGCTGGTGGGTCGACAAGAAGTAATCTCGCTCAAATCATGCAGAATGGGATGGTGAGTAGTACTTTTATGGCACTCAAAATACGATTACCCGGAGTGTATTGGAATTATCCTATTTTGATAATGTTTAAATCTATGTAATCCTGAAGACGAAGTGAAACTTATAAAGTGTGTTGAAATACCCAGGGCTGGATTTGCACTTTTGCCATCCGTAGACTAATCTAAAATCTGTTACCACCTTTCAAATGATAGGTGGGATTGATTTTTCGCCATTGTTAGCTGCAAATATTAAATTACAATTAACTAGCACACCCGCGCACAGCATTCGGGTTAAGCTTTCTTAACCCTCCAAGTGGTTTCGACGAGAGGAAACAGTTAGAAAGATCACGATGGATTTCTGGATATGGGTACTTATACTGATAACCAAGGATTTTTTGGTTGGTATGCAGATTTCCTTGTCGGTCGGGGTCACGATAAAATGTCGTATTCCTAAATTGAGCTGATCCTTTATAAAATGTAAATAATTTTAACCCTCCAAGCAATTTCGACGAGATATCTCGTCCATCAAGATCAGATCAGTTTTGTTACTGACGAGATATCTCGTTATCAAGATATGGACGGCTTTTTGATGATGACGAGACAAAGATCTGGTCAGTTTTCTAATGACAGATATCTCGTCCATCAAGATCTGGTTAATTTTCCTCTAATGACAACTTGTATCATCCCCAAGAACTGATTAGTTTCTTTTAATGACGAGATATCTCGTTCATCAAGATCTGGTCAGTTTTCTTCTATTGACGAGATACCTCGTCGAGATAACCACAAGAAGGGTTAATTGCTTTTTCTATTGATGGCAAAGTGTCGTTACTCAAATTTCATATCTTATTTGAATCTATTTATAAGAAATATTGTACACACACATATTCCATGGCAGACGTCCAAATAAAATAGTACTATCCAAAAATATGTAACAGCATTTCGTATACCTTCCTTACTGTTGTTCATTCTTACTTCCAACGAAACTCAAGGTAAAAAATGTTCATACTTCAGTCATATTACCCCAATTTTCTTCTAAACGTCCTCTTGAATTTTATCTCCATTCAAAGCGATTCGGTATTTTTTGACGCAAAATCCATTTTTGCGCTAGATCACGTTTTGTGTTTTCTGCGATGATCTTCCAGATTTTTCATTGCCTTTTGTCATCAGACGGCTGAAAAATTTCATTTGAATGCGAGCTCTTCGTCGGAGTTTTAGCCTCACTATGGAGATCCATAGTTCAAATAAAGCATATTTAAACAAAGAGGCAAAATAGGCTGATGAATCCCGTAGTAGCTAATCTTATTTTGTTTATATTCATTTGATGGGCCATTTTCCAGTAAGCAATGTCGATTTCTGTGTCGCGAAAGTTAGTGAAGTGTATATATATATAGAGAGAGAGAGATTGTATTGGAACTTCTATTTTTTAGATGTTAAGAATTAATTTGTCAAGATATTTTTTTAATTAAGTATTTTTTCGCTCCGTGGAAATTAAAAAATTAACCTCTAGACTCCTATATTACCCATACGCTGCCTATTTGAAACACTCAGAACTTTTATAATTTTTAGATTGGTAATGCTTAAAGATTTCAGTTGAAACGAGCCTCAACAGTAGTGCAAGTCTCAGTAGCAATGACCGATCTCTTTAAATGCAAATTCCTACATTTAAATGAATGATATAAAACAAAGTAACGGAGAGATGATACTTTTTTTACAATAAGATACTACTTCACAGACATGCGTATGCATAGGAATGATAAGCAAAACCACTTAATGCTGCATTGCATCACCTTACATTATATCATGTTACATTTCGAATACCTAAAATCTTTTGTTTATGCCTTCAAATTTACATTTCAATCAAATTTGTATCTAAAACCGAGAATTTTAGAATTTAAAGTACTATTTTCTTTACTAAAAATAATTTTATCAATTAGGTTTTCTAAGCAGATATTTTGAAATTGGTTAATCAAGGAAGTGCTTCCAACATTCAACGTTAAATTAAGCCCCTTATATAACCGCATTTCAAAAAGGCAATTTATTTTCATGTACTAAAGTACACATTAATATGTGCCCTCATGGGCACTTCTTTACGTGTTTACTGGCATCACAACCCCGAGGGATACCCGAGTGATCTTTCCTCCCTTTCATTTTTATCCTCGCCTATCCTTCTGCCTTTTTGCTTTTTCTCTCTCCTTCATTGTGTTTTCTGTCTTGTGTATGGCACAGATTGGCCAAATGTGGCCCTTGCTCCATAAAACCCGAAAACAACCCATTAATGTGAAGTTCAGTAGTAGTACAAAAGGGGCTTTAAATAACACTGAAACTTCTTTTAACGATAAGACATTTAATTTAACAATAACAATTAAGGACAGGACAGTTACAAACACATTTGAAACAACACAAAAATGGGATGGCCGTCTGCCATTGACACGTCTTCTCGATTCATCGTCTGAAACTGTTCTCCCGCTCGAACGTCCTTGCAACACTTTCGGCAGGAATCGCTCGTGTTCTAGAATGTTCTTGGAGCTTCAGGAAGTCGCTCATGCTCTTCTGGAACGTTCTCACCGTTACGTCCACGCCGGTGTTCACCGTTGGTGAATCAGAAGTGGGAAGAGTAGCGGATAATCACACATCACATCAATATGTGATATTTAACTCTGGCTCAAAAGTGTTCTTTCTCATCAAATAAATTTTTAATTGACAATAGTTAATTCTTGTAATATACTTTTTAAAAAATGGGTCTTCATGTTACATTATTTGATTTACTCAAACGGGGGAATTCTGGCTCTTTTCATCAAGAAGTTATCCCGAGATGTAGCAGAATATAGCCAATAAACTTATTTTAAATTACATCCGTGTCGAACGGTCATTCTTTTGAGGAATCCTGAGACTATTTTTCTAAATTGCATTCAAAGGAGTTAGTAAACAACTATTTACGATTGCTAAATTATTTGCTCAAGCAATTGGTATGTGGATATGAAGAGAAATTTTCAAAGAAAGTCGTGTATCTACTGATGTTGAAACGCGAAGAAATTGAAATCACTTGGTCGAAAAAGCCCGTATTTGCAGTGTGACCAGAGGCAATTATTAGACTGATGTCATGTTCCATAAACTGCCATTCATTGAGTAAACAATATATTCACATATATTAGACAAAATATTTTGTTTAACCGTTATTTCAAAATAAAATGATGCCTTTACATAAAAAACACCCTGCACATTTTAATCAGTGTACTTTTATAGAAATTCATCTTGTATGAGAAGGAAACAACGTTGTCAATACTCTATCGTAATATATAATCTAAAGCAGTTTTGCATTGTTTGAAGATGGGTTTTCTAAACTTTTGAAGGGTCCGTCGTAATTCAGTGGGTATGCCCACTGCGCAAGCAACTTGCGAGTTGTAGGAGGTGCAGTTTCGATTTCTGCGAGGTTGGATTCCTTCCTGAGTGTATTTCTCTCTTCTGCGTCAGTAAAACTTTCCTTGTGTGTATGTCCATTATTTGATATTGTATGTCTTGTGTCTGGCGCAGCATAGCCAAATATGTCAGATTGCGCTATAAAACCCCAAAGAACCTAACTTTTGAAACGCTGTGTTCTTAGTTGGAAGTTTATAACTGTTCTTTCAACCCGGTATCAACCCGGCGAGCTGAAAATAGTTGCGTTGACCTAGAAATTCCAGACAGATTAAGCTATGCAAATCATCGACCTTCTAGTGAAACAGACGGAGAAAGTGCGTGCAGCTTCGTGCTATTGCTTCCATTCTCTCGGTTTGAAGATCTATCTGTCACGTGGTTGTGAAAGAAAGCATGAAAGATTATGTGGGGCAAACTATTGATTGACTAAAGTGATAACACAGCGTGATTTAAAGCACTAGTCTGCGCTTCGATAGCCAATCGTCCAAGCCTATTCATAAGACCACGTGACTAAATCCGTGGTCACGCGCGGACCAATCGGAGGTGTCGGAGCGAACGGTGAGAAAGCTCTGATTGGTCTACGCGTGTCGCTTTGGTCCTTGCGCTTCCTATTTGACTATGGCGTTACCCTTGTGAGATGTTTCGACAGCTACTCCGACCACATGCTCAGTCTATTTCATTAGAAGGTCGATGTTTTCTTCCGGTTCACGCGGTTTAAAGATCTGTTACGTGGTTGTGGAAAAATGCATGAATCCTAATGTGAGACAAATAATTGATAGGTTAAGATGATTACCCAGCATGTTAAAAACACTAGTCTGCTCTTCTATAGTCAATTGGAAAAGTTGATTCGTAAGCCCATGTGATATCCTTCTGAGATCTTATCACAGCGACTCCAACCACATGCTTTGCCTATTTGATTAGAAGGTCGATGGTGCAAATTTCGTGAAGCCAGTGCTCAGCTTCGAGAGTGTTTGCTGATTCAGACAAACCAAGTCGCACCTCTGTTTCTTCAGCCGTTTCGTTGCAACGGCGAATAGCTTTTCGAGCTTTGTCTGCTTTACGTGCTTGAGTTTTTTACACTTCAGATTTCTCGGCTCTTGACAACTTTTGATTTTTGGCGTTAATTTCCTTATAGGAGTATGCACTTACGTATTCAACCCTTTTTCATCCATCCATTTCATTTTCTTTTCATAAAGGATGTTCGATTCTCCTCATTATCTCATTTGAGAAAGTAGTTATTACCTTACATATAACATCCCATTAGAAGATTATTCCAAATCAGAAATTACCTGTTTTCAGAAATGAACGAATTTATGCATGACTGACTGACGTAAAATTAATGTTACTATAATGGGGTTTCTTCGACAATGCCTCGAAGAGGAAATGCGTTTATTGTCATGGTATTAACCCTCCTGGTGGTTGTCTCGACGAGGTATCTCGTCATTAGCAAAGCTGACCAGATCTTGATGGACGAGATATCTTGCCATTAGGAAATAACTGACCTGGTCTTGATCTCGTCATTATCCAAAAACGACAATATCTTCATCATTCGGAATGCAATCGGCAATCTTGATGACGAAATACCTCATCATTGCCAAAATTGGTCGGATCTTGATGGACGAGATATCTCGTCGAAATCACTTGGAGGATTAAGCGATTAAAATTTAGTCCTAGCTAATATTATATTCTCAAATCTGTGACCTATACTTTTAAAGTTTAATGTTGCATTTTTTTTCAGGAACACTTGTACTTACTTCTATGCCTGATTCTAGGCGCAAGAGCATTTCATATTCAGCCAGGCCACTCGCTATCTAGTCATTCATCAACACCAACAGGAAGAATTACACATATGATAAAAATGCCACATAGCAATGAAAATATTCAGCCAAATATTAATAGCATTCATAACTCAAATTTAAGAAGTCTGGATACTTTTCTTAGGAATTCTCAGCCTTCTACGTCTCTTCTGGGTCACAGGTCGAGGGATATGACGAGACAATCACACGAAATCACCACTGGACATCAATTGGGCCAAGACATAAAAAATCACCATAAACCAATTGGTTTTAGAATGGGATTACAACCTGGTCAAGAGGTTATGCTACGTTCTCCCATACGTCATATTTCTAAACTTTCTCCAGAACCGAACCATATGCACACGTCATTAAACCCTAAAAATCACCCGTTCTCAAATCTTCAAACTGAATCCAGAGAAATACATCCTCGAGACCTTAGGAAGCCTATTGCATTATTTCCTCATTCATATTACTCAAATTTGAATAAGCAATATTTTAATTATCAGTCAGAGGAGCATCCGGATAAAGAATTTAGCACATTTCATCAAGAAAAACATGGAATAGGAGAGAAATTTTCACCGTTCACCAATGAAGACTCACGATGGGGTGCCAAAGAAAACTTCCTGCCACAGCATCAGCAAGTACATTCGAGTCATCCCTTTACACATGCAGAAGAGAAAAATCATCCTTCTCAGCAACACCAGTCTGGAAATCTTTATCCGCCACAAAGCAATTCCGAAATTGGAAAGAATCCAGATCTACCTAGAAAGCAATACATTCCAACTACGAGGCCAGTTCCACAACCACTACACGCGTCTCGTGAACTCTCTTTCCATAAAGACTCTCGCCAACGCCCTTACGATTATTCCAATGAAGAATTTTCGACTTCCCCACCACAATCTTCCAAAAGCCCTGGAGATCCACTGTTTGATGCCCATGACCAAAAATATCATGCCGAAGTTTTCAGTAAGCATCTAGAGTATCCAAATTCCAATAAGCATCACTCAAAACATGAAAATGGACCCATGTTATCTCATGAAAACACATTTTCGACAAACTTCGAGCCTTCATCCACTAGTGATCAAAACTATTCGAATGAAAATGGACCCCCACTCACCCATAAGAACACATTTTCGACTAACTTCGGGTCTTCACCAACTAGCGACCAAAACTATTCGAATGAAAATGGACCCACACTCTCTCACAAGAACACATTTTCGACAAACTTCGGGTCTTCACCAACAAGCGACCAAAACTATTCGAATGAAAATGGACCCACACTCTCTCACAAGAACACATTTTCGACTAACTTCGGGTCTTCACCAACTAGCGACCAAAACTATTCGAATGAAAATGGACCCACACTTTCTCACAAGAACATATTTTCGACTAACTTCGGGTCTTCACCAACTAGCGACCAAAACTATTCGAATGAAAATGGACCCACACTTTCTCACAAGAACACATTTTCGACTAACTTCGGATCTTCACCAACTAGCGACCAAAACTATTCGAATGAAAATGGACCCACACTTTCTCACAAGAACACATTTTCGACTAACTTCGGGTCTTCACCAACTAGCGACCAAAACTATTCGAATGAAAATGGACCCACACTCTCTCACAAGAACACGTTTTCGACTAACTTCGGGTCTTCACCAACAAGCGACCAAAACTATTCGAATGAAAATGGCCCGTACCAACCTTATAGTCTTCCCTCCCTACCTTTCGAACACCAAAGATCAAAAGAAGTGGGGGAGTTCGGACATATTAAAGTTGGCAAATCTTTTGAAGAAGACAACCGTGAACCTGCACACAAACCAGCACAATTGAACCCCAACCCGATCCTTCGCTTGCCAGTACAAATAGAACACAACCATCGATATGCTCCTGATGACCAATCCGGAAGGCCGCCACTTCGTCCGCGACACTCACCACCAAGGGAACAAAAGCACCACCAGAAAGCAAACAGCCACAGCCAAAAGAATCCGAGGAACTCAACTCTTTCAATAAGACCTCGAAACGAGGACACAGAGAGCTTGGAATCGGACTCCGAATCAGATTCAAATTCAGAATCAGACTCAGAGCCATTAGAAAACAACGAGGCAAACAGTCAGGAAGAGCACGATGGATTCCTGGATATGGGTGCTTATACTGACACGCAAGGATCTTTCGGTTGGTATGCAGATTTCCCAGTTGGTCGAGGTCACGATAAAATGTCATACTCCTAAATTGAGCTGAGGTCCAATTCGTTATACAATGTAAATAGTTTTAAGATGCTTTTTGAGGAGAAGCCAACTCACTTGTGCTCTTGTATTTTGAGTTATTAAAAGATATTTTAAGTTTGAGTATTTAATATTGCTTTAAGTATATTTTTCTTTCTTTTAAATTTCCAATAGCCGGCAGAAAAATACACTATACAAAGATTAATAACAAATGATGCACAAAAATTGACGAAAAAAAGGTAAGACAAGAGAAAGAAAGAAAAATTAACTGCCCTTTTCGTTCTCTAGCATCCCAATATCGGCTGCAGAGGTCCCGACTAGAGAGAGTAGTACGAGTTTGTAGGTGGTGGATGTCCCTTTCTGGGGATTTAGGAGACAGCACGGACTATGTAGAATTTTTAGGCAGTAGAAATCCATAGCCAAACAATCGTAACCAATCAGAAGGGTTATTGCAACAGCTTCTGTCCTTGGAAAATCTGGAATATAATTAATGTTAGTAAGCCAAGGTTTTCCTCGAGTTTCTAGTTACTAGTTCTTGAGCCAGACGATCAACTTGATACACCAGTCGACCAATCGGACTGGTGGCCAGGATGCTGACTTCTAGATCGAAAGATTCCTGGTTCCAATCCAGAGTAAGGCATGGATGTTTGTCCGTCTGGAGTGAATGTGTGCCCTCTCTATAAACGGGTTGTGCCTTGAATGTATGGTATGCATGTGAGGTGGCAACGTGAACCACCAGGGTAACGCTAAGTGGTTCACAATTCCACCCTTGCAGTGCCGTGATGAATAAAGCACTTCGAAGTTGAAATTGACCGGGCATTGGTAAAAAGTTCTCGATACCAAACAATCGTGACCAGTCAGAAGTCGGGTAATTGCAACAGTTTCTGCCCTTGGGGCATCGGGGATATATTTATGGTTAATAAACTAAATTTTACTTGGTTTTCTAGTTTGAATTATTAGTTCTTGATAGAAAAGATCCTTTAGACGTGTATAATTTTATGGAGTTTTACGAGATGGTTTGCTTGGAATCTGAACAACTGAAGGCTCCTTAGTCAAGTAATACACTTGTTCACTACCATAAACTCCACAGTGTGCTTGCTTCAAGTATCTAAAACCTGATAAAAAAATCTCTATTTTAATATAGTAATCGACCTACAGTTCTAATTCAAATCCAAACAGGTCTGTGCAAAGCGAAACCCAAAACGTTTAGTTCGAAATGAGTATGTATTTTATCTGAAAATTATTTTGATGAAACATTCTGAAGTACAAACATTTACACTTTACTTTCATATAAACTGCTTAGAAAGCTTTGAAATAAGTAACATTTTAAATTCAGTTTACTTTTGTAAAAGCTATTAAATTACCTTTTTAGATTTAATATACAACTTCGCGGTTTCTACTACATTTAAATGTTTTAAATATGTGGATAAATGCATTTCAAAGTATTCTAAGCATATGATGTTTTTTCCCTGAGAGTGGAAACTATAGTTGAAAATGTTTTAGGGAAGTGTCCCCTTAGGTTTATCCTGGAAGACCTTGGAAAATACTACGTGTATGTAGAGAACAAAACACAGATTCTTATGGTTCTATTTCCTAAATGGTTATTAAATGACAATTTCTTTTTTCAAAAACCATGTTTGGAATCATGTAATTCCATTGAGAAAATTCCATACGATAATATTGTATCATCAATAAGTAGTTGTCCTTTTTTTACTTGCTTTAACATAGTGTTTTCTGTACTGTAATTCATATTTTAAATTCTAACAAAACGATAGCTTGACTAGCTTATTTTACTGCTGTTATAATAGAAATTAATGACATTGAAACGCATTTTTTGTCATTCAGCAATTTTATGCTATCATAGATACTTTTCGGTGACGTTGAGCGGTTCGTTTTTGCGCAAAATAAGCATAAGCTGTGTAATTCTGTAAGAATCAACCGATCATTTTTTAGAATTTAAGCCAAACGATTCATAACATAAAATATTCGAGTATAATGCATAATTCTATAAATTAATTTTCAAAATACCTGCGAGCGCGTGCAAATGATCCGTGAATTTAATTTTTATTGCGCGGGTGCAGAAGCTCTACAATATCTGTAAACGTTATTCTTATATATTATGCACGCGCAAACGATACAGTCAACATATATTTTAATTATGCATGTGCAAACTGTAACCATGGTATGGAATGTGATAAAAATTTAATTTGGAATTTAGAAGAATTGGAGTGAAAAAGAGAGTTGATCGTTGTTCTTTGTAATTTTGTATCGTTTTATTTCTTTAATAATTTTAATAAGCATTCGTCTGCATATATGCAATCGAAAAGCTTACCTTAAATTATATACCAATCGAACATATTCTTATCCAAAAAGTGAATAGAGTGAGTTTTCATCTCCAAGGTAAATCAGACTCGAATCACTGCGCAATGTCCCGACAATATAACATGATACATGTACATGATACATGTACCAAAACTTAAAAACAATGAACATTTTATGCTTATCAGGAATTTGAAAACGTGAACACTTGACAGACGTGTACATCAACCACACTCAGCATATTAGACTCTATCGTCCAAGCATTGATAGACATTGGGGTAGGATTTCACATGCCAAAAATACATGCCAGTCATCGAATTTAAAACTATTATTTAAATGATGGCTTCGTTGCATCTGTTTAATGTACGGGAGTTTAAAACGATAGACAAGCGATGTTTTAATGAAGTGTAGCTTGAAAAATATGAATTAGTTTTAAAAAGAAACCCAAAGATATTAATGAAACTTGTTAATGCAAAAGCACACTTTGAGATTAAAAATACATTTTTGTCTTACAAGTAAAGCAGAGTCCCAATTTTCAAATAAGTTTTCAGACCAGAATGGTATGATCTTTATTTAGACTGGCAAAATATATCCACTAAATCATTGTTAGATTAGATTTTTTAAGAAACACACATAAACAAATAGAGTGTGAGTAAATATACATTTTTTATTTTAATTTTATTGATCTTTGCTTCAGGAATACGTTATTATAATGAAAGTACTCTTCACCAAATAATTTATAAATCGAGTAAATACAAAATGCAGTAAATAAATATTAAAAATTATGAAATTACAATTTTCGCATTGCATGGAAATTTAAATTTTTTGTCTCGTTTTTTTCAGATATATGTTTTTGACTTATTGTGTTTCACTAGTAAGACGATAATATAAAATTGGAAATATTTATGATGCGTATTGAAAGAGAAATTATTACAAATGTACATTTAATATATATTTTAGCATCAAAATGAATGTTTTCCTAAAAACAATATATCTAAATGTCGTTCTTAAGAAGTTTATGTTCAAGCAAATGTATTTTCTTGTTTTTAGTTAAAACATATTAATGACACATATAAAAATAATTTATTTTTATTTAGCTGCACTGTATCTAATGTAAAATATTGAACATACTAACTTCGAGTAAGGCCTCTCAAATAATTTAAAGTTAAATGAATAACTTTTTCAGTTGTTGCGTTCAGTAGGAGATCAAATCTGTTTCATTATCACAAATGAGGCAGTATGGAAGAAATCCTTTCGATTAACTGTAGGGATTGAGAGTCCTTCAGTCTAATTAATCGGGAAATGGCATTTACAAAAATGATTAAATCATGTAAAATAAATAAACCACACATTTTTAGGTGCTAAAAATTTTAAATTAGGTTTTTAAATCTGATTCAGTTTTTATGTTTTGAAAACACTGTTTTAGATTATTTTGGTTTTAACAAAAATATCACTTTAAATTATTATATAAGTTTATAGAAAATTTTTACAAAGATAATTGGGAAAATTATCTACCACTGCATTAGTTAACTTAATAATACAATGATGTTTTAAATAGCAATAGTACCTATGAATTTCTCAGAGATTTGGAAAATGCAGGAAATTTTAGAAATCTAAAATACAAAAAAAGACCTAAAGTTGAGTTAGTTGAAATTGTTTTGAAATTCTTAATTAATTAATTTAATTATTTGTTAAAATATATTTTTAGAACAAAATTGAAAAATCTAAATTTTTAAAGGTTTAACCCGTCCCAATCCCTTGAAATAGTTATAATATATTTTAATAATAATACAATTATAAGTAGGAGCTTTTATTTTTTCCTGTCATCTTCTATCTTTACAATTT
Organism: Meta bourneti; assembly: GCA_933210815.1. Taxonomy (NCBI): domain Eukaryota; kingdom Metazoa; phylum Arthropoda; class Arachnida; order Araneae; family Tetragnathidae; genus Meta; species Meta bourneti. The sequence continues at coordinate 91,251,085 of OW119929.1, forward strand.
TCCGATAGATGGCGCATCTTTACATGAAGTGTGTAGGAAGGCTCTTATAAACTTGATTCGTATGATAGCAATATATTTTATTAGCTCTAATATGTAATTGGTAAGTTTGGTTTTAATTACCAAAAAATTGGCTAAAAATTTCATATGAAAAGCATTCATTATTTCAAAGGTTTTGAAAAGAAGGGGGTGGTTTGATAAATTATTTCAAAAATTCACACAAATCGTCAATTTTCTTTGCTAATTAAAGGAGCATGAAACAAAAAAATAATCGAAAATGTATGACATAATATGATTTTATAATATGCTGACTGTTGCTTCATCGTGCAATTTTCCAAGTACTGAAAATCCATGACGATCATAACTTTTTGCATTTTCTGTGTCAAACTCCATTCTTGCTTTAACAAAATATGCTCCTCAAATTTTAAAAATATGCAAAACAATGACTCAAAATGAAAAAAAAATGCCTTAAAATGACCGGAAGTGCATGACAAAAGTGCAGAAAAATAGGTAGGTTGTGTCGAGGACACAAATCTACGTTTTTACGTGAGTACCCGGGCCTGATGTTGGATTGTGGAATGAATGCAACAGACAGAAAGTTTGTACGATTGTTTATTGTGTGAATATTCAACATTTAATTTACAGTTTGAACGATTAAAGTGCAGTTTCATATTATTATTGTAGCATAATTTTATTGATTAAAGGCCTGTGATTGTGGAGTAGTTCGGTAGCTTTCGAACGACGCCATTTACGCACAGTCCTCACTCCACGCAAGCCAAAGTTACACTGGCCCAAAGTTCGCCCAGCACCGTAGAATTTCGACATATTGCGGACCCCCCCCCCCCAGCACTCAGTGAACCTGCTCACTCGGTTCGAAGGTCATGTCATGCACTGACATCCTTTGTCTACATGACGCTATATTTATGTTCTGGATGTTCCTTATAGTTCTGAAATCATAAGAAAAACAGTTTCAGCGCTTTTTTTGTAAAGCTAGCCTTCTTAGTACTGATCCGATTTTAAAGACGTATTCACGTCAAAAATGCTACAACAAAGGTACTTAATCAGCTCATAGATTTGTATGAAACACATTTGTATATGCTATAGCTATGCTTTAGTGTTATGAAATAAAAGGTGGAAAATCAAACATTATAGCCCTAATAATTAACACCTTTTAACAACTCTATGGGAAAAAAGATGTACTCTAAACAATAACCATAGAACTCAGTCATTTAGGTACATTTCCAGTTCATGCGAATTCATTCCTTTCAACAAAATTTAAGTGAAAAGGTAAAAATATACCAAAAAGAAACAGAACGAATATTATTGTAAAGAAAATTGGGGAGTAAGGATTATCAAAATGCAACAAAAGTGATGCAACAAAAGTGATGCAACTATTGTGAGTTGGAATAACAATACTTTATAAAAGACAAACTTGTGACGACGTAGATTACTTTTTATATCCTCTACCCTATGGTTAAAGTTAGGTAAAATATTGAAATACTTTCACGAGATATCGCTTGCGCAAAATAAATAAATGTTAAATGATGACATATGAGAGGAATTTTCAGTGTAAACAAATTAAAAATACGGTGTGGGAAGGTTTTACTTGTATTCTCCAAATGCTCTAGCATACGTATCGGAGTTATCTTAACCCTCCAAATGGTTTCGACAAGATATCTCATCATCAAGGTATTGCCGATTTTTTTTATAATGACGAGATCAAAATTTGTTTTCTGAGGATTTTGATCTGATCACTTTTCTTCTAATGATGAGATATCTCGTACATTAAGATCTGACCAATTTTGCTAATGACCAGATACCCCTTCGATACAACCACCAGGTGGGTTAAAATGCAGTTTATCGCCGCTTTGGTAACATTGGGTGTTTAAACCTCTTGGTGGTTGCCTTGACGCGAGGTATCTCATCAAAAACGCAATCATTGACAAAACTGGCCAGATCTCAATAGACGATATACCTCGTCATTAGAAAAAACTATCCAGATCTCTATCTAGTCACCATCAAAAAATCGGCTTGACGAGATATCTCGTCGTTAGCAAAATTGGTCAGATCTTGATGGACGATCTCGCCGAAACCACTGGGGGATAATATAACTGGCGTTGACCCCAACCAATTATCATTTTACAGTTCAATGAGTTCAGGGGTGTATTCTTTGGAACTTTTATTGGCAAAATGCTGAAATTGTTTTCTAAAAACAAGACAAGAGACGTCTTGTTCGGAATATGTACATGGATACACGTATCGCCGCAGAAACAGCACCGCTACCTACATTTAGCAAAACTGAAAACGCCTCATACAGAAATGGTGTAAAGATTTAGGCGTTTAAAAGTGGTGGGGGGGTTGGGTATTTCAATTAACGTCACACTGGAGCAACACAATGAGCTATTGGTGACGGTCCGGGAACAATCCCAAAGGGAAAGATCCGAGGACAACACCACGTAATTTTGAACCACGGTCAGATGACGATTAAAAGTGGTGGGAGATGAGAAAGAATTTATTTCTGAAGCTATTCTTCTGTCTTTTTAGTTCACAAAACGCCGACCGACCAATCGGACTGATCACGACATACGTATTTTATCATGACATAAGTATTTTAATTAACGTCACACTGGAGCAACACAACGGGCTATTGGCGACGGTCCGGGATCAACCCCCGTAGTGAAAGATCCGAGGATGACATCACGTAATTTTGAACCATGGTCAGATGACGAGGTCAACACCTGAGCTGGCCATCCCACTCTCCAAACTTCCACACCACGCCAACGTGAGGACATTTGAGAGGCCACGACAGATTTAATGAGCACAAGCCTCCTTGGAACGCGACGGTCTTTGGTTGGATTCGAACTCGCAACCCTCCGGTTGCTGATCTGCTACTCTTCCAACCGGGCTACCGCTGCCCGACATACGAGAGGAATTTTCAGTGTAAATAAACAAACCAGACAGACTTGCGAAGGTTTTTCATTCTGTTCAAATGCACCCGCATGATACATATCGGGGTTACTTTAAAATTTAGTTTATCAGCGTTTTGGCAAGGTTTGGTGTTAATCTAATTGTCATTAACCAATGAACTATCACATATCATTTTCATTGCTTGGAATTGGTATTGACGAAGAGGTCAACTCCCAAGTAGCACAGCTTTGGGATTGATCCCGGACCGTCGCAGATAGCCCGTTGTCTTGCTCCAGTGCGACGTTAATTGAGTACCTACCTGAGGGTCACGAGATTTTCGAGTGGTAGTAGGGTCGCTGTATCCCAGTTAGGTAGGTATTTTAATTAACGTCCCACTGGAGCAACACAACGGGCTATCTGCGACGCTCCGGGATCAATCCCGAAGGGTATTGGTATTGGTATTTTTCAATTAACGTCACACTGGAGCAACACAACGGGCTATTGGTGACTGTCCGGGATCAATCCCGAAGGGAAAGATCGAGGAGAGCACCTCGTAATTTTGAACCACGGTCAGATGACGAGGTCAACACCTGAGCTGGTACCCCACTCTCCAAACTTCCACACCACGCCAATGTGAGGACATTTGAAGCCACGACAGATTTAATGTGCACCAGCCTCCTTTGTACACGACGGTCTTTGGTTGGATTCGAACTCGCAACCCTCCAGTTGCTAATCCGTTACTCATCCAACCGGGCTACCGCGGCCTTAATATTAATGCAGTGGGATATATGAAAAGTAATACGTATACAAGGATCTAAACCCTGAGAAAAAGGATTGACTTTTAAACGTTGGTATTTTTGGTATTTTCAATTAACGTCACACTGGAGCAACACAACGGGCTATTGGTGACGGTCCGGGATCAATCCCAGAGGGAAAGATCCGAGGACAACACCACGTAATTTTGAACCACGGTCAGATGACGATTTTTAAACGTTGTATTCCAAGGTTGGAGTACATGTAAGTAGTCACTTCCCACTCACAGCATTGGGATATACTTCTTTGATAAGGTCAAAATTGTGTTTCAAACTATAAAACTTTTTTCAAGGAAAGTTACAAAAGTTTAACTCTCCAAATGGTTTCGACGAGATATCTCGTCCATCAACATTTACCAATTATGCAAATGACGAATTATCTCAAGATATTGACGATTTTTTGATGATGACGAGATCCAGATCTGTTCAGTTTTTTTAATGACGAGATATTTCGTCCATCAAGATCTGGTCAATTAATCGTTCTTCAAGATCTGGTGACGAGATATCCCTTCGTGACAACCACCCCAAGAGGATTAAATAAATACTTTTTAAATGCCGCCGCTTCCGATATTGGAGATCGAGACCTGCCACCCTTCCTTAGCTACGTCACTGGATGCGCGAATGAGTTCCGAATTGATATATGAATGCCTCACTTGCCAAATCGATTAACTCAATAAAACAAAAAGTTGAGAAAAATGATAAAATAGTATATATTGTTTTTTAAAATTCCTTTTAAATTATAAATTCAAATAAACGATGTAGACTGCATTACTGCAGATGTATCTTTTATCTAAAGACATATAGAAAGTATAAGATAGAATATCCTTGGAGTAATCGTTATTATTACAACAATTTTTGCGTGATTAAGGGAGTTAATCGATTTGGCAAGTGAAAGAAAATTAGTAATTCAAATTCAGTCTATAAATTATTTTTTTATTACAGAAAAACTTCATTATATACATTTTTTATTAAAGATTTTAGCAAAAATGAATAATAACTGTTCTGTTACATATATTATGAGTATTATTACTTTGTTTAAATGGATTCATCAACAATATAAATGATGTCTTCTTCATTAGCTGTATTTGAGCCCGTCATTTTTGTGTTTGTTCGGACTGTACGTACAAATTCCTTTCGTTTTCTTTGGTGTTCGGTTTTTACTTTGACTCACTGTATATAAGAAGTAGTCAATTGCTTTGTTGAAAAGTGTTTTAACTAAATTTTTATTACTATTTACATTAGAGTATGGAGTTAATCAGATTGGCTTCTGAAATAAATTATTTATTATTTAATGGCTAAAAATTTTTTGTTATTTAGTGGTGTTAATACTTATTATTAGAGAAATTTGTTTGAATATATACAGTTAGGAGTCAATCAAGTGCTTTGACATTAAAATTTAATAAAATTCAGGAAGTGGAGTTAATCGATTTGGCAAGTGAAGCATTCAATGATAGTGGATTGGTTAGCACAATTTAAATTAAACGCCAAACGCTGTTGAAACGGCGCTGAGCTACATTTTAAGGTAACCCCGATATTCTTCACGAAAGAACAGTTGGGCAGCATAAGTAAAATCTTCGCGAAACGTCTCATTTATTTGTTTACACTGAAAATCCCTATCATATAGTACACACAGGTGGAAAATTCTATTGATTCTGTATGAGCAACGCGTCTTATCAGATTTTTCCAAGGAATTTCATTATTGTTCAAAATTCCGAAATCTATTCATTCCGCACGAACGCAAATCGCCATTTTAATGAAATAATTCATTCGAAATTCTAAAATATCCATATATTTTACCAAATGCGAATATCACTTGATTATTAATTTTGTAAGCAATTCCAAACTACAGAAAATTCGACATTTCGTTTAAAAAAGTTACATTTAGTTTAGTCTCATTTCCAATCCTCTAAATTCCTAAACTCTAAAGTATCCATTCATTCTACGAAATCTGAATGTCAACAGGTTATTAATTTTGTAAGCAATTGCATGCAATTCCAAACTATTAGGTTGATGCAAAAGTTCGTCCCGTTTTTCGGACAAAAGTTGAAAAATTTCATTTACTAAAAATTACATTTAATCAATATAGTATGTGCCGTTCTGTTCGATGACTTTTTTCTATCTCTCCGGTATCTGCATAATCCCGCGCTCACAGAAGTTCTGAGATTTCTGGCTTTAGAACTGATCCAGTTGACAACACTTTCTCAACCACTTACGGCACGTGGAATCAATCGTCAACGGAAACCCCTCATCCTACACAACATATATCTTCTTTTGCGTCTGCGAAGCATTCTTGCCTTTTCAGAAATAGAAAAGCATAATGTGTCGAAAATGCTCCTTATTTTCTACCATTTTTAATGCTCAACAAAATTTAAAAAAACTCAACCCAATAACACAATTTTTTTCCAAGTACTCGCTGAAATTCCTTCTTTCAAACACATGAAAACTACACTTGTGAAGTAGACAGCACTTCGGTTTTGCGATGCAATGCCATCTAGCGGCAAAAACGGGACGAACTTTTGCATCAATCCAATATATTGGCAAATGGCAACAAACGGATACAAACGTTATAAAATCGACCACCTCTGGAAGTAATATCTGAGTTAGTCCTGTAATAATTTACAAAAAACTACCCAAGGCAAACTGTTAAATGTCTTAAATCCCAATTACCTAAGCTATAAATGAGTTTGGTGTACATGAGGTTACGGAAAATTTAAAATGGAGGGAGCATAATTAATATATTACACATTACATGCGATACAATGCCATCTAGCGGCAAAAACGGGACGAACTTTTGCATCAAGCCAATCCACGAAATTCGCCAATTCGTTTAAAAGTTATTTTGTTTAGCCCATTTCCAGTCCTCTAAATTTCTTAACTCTAAAAAATCCATTCATTCTACGAATTGTGAAAACCACCAGGTTATTAAACATTTATACTTTCGAACATTTTGTTTGAAAAGTTTCATTTAGTTACGTTGTTTCCAATCCTCTTTTGAAAACGAAAGGAGATAAATGAGACGGACATTTAAAGATGGTGTTCGCGATTTGCCTCGCCGGCGATTGGGTGAATGAGGTTCAGGAACGATCGAGTTGTAGTATCATAGGTCCATTCACTGAATACGAAATCACGCAATACTCCGTGACGTCAGCTTGCTTCAAAAAAAAACTAGTCAAGGTATCGGATGCTACATTTGGCGATCTTTCGCTTTTGGGGATTAATGTACGATGCTTTGAATTTTTGTTTTAGTGCATGCATATCTATTCTACTGATTTGAATGTTTAATCTAGGTTGATCCACTTTTTGTCTTGTGACTGACGCATTAAAAGAAAAATTTCCCAACACTGAATAGGGGTTGGCTGCACTAGCAACCTGCGGGTTGTGTAGGCGGTGAAAGTTCGATTCCTCTCTGGGTATTTATTCTGTGTCAGTAAAGCTTTCCTTGTGTGTTTATGTCCATTTACTTTGTGTTGTTTGGAGCAGCTTGGCCAAATATGATCCTTCTACCATAACAACCAACCAACCAACTCAAAACAAAAAATACACTTACGAGTAACATGCAGGAATCGAACCAACCAATAATTGTTCAGGAATCCTCATGTTGTAATTTAAAAATTCAACATGATTGAAGTAAAATTAATGGCCTTAACATTCTTGGATGCTTTTAGCAATAGATCGGTAGGTATTTTAATTTACGTCGCACTGGAGCAACACAACGGTCTTTTTGCGACGGTCCGGGATTAAACCCGAACGGAAAGATCCAAGGACAACACCACGTAATTTTGAACCACAGTCAGATGAAGGTCACATTTGAGCTGGCATCCCACTCTCCAAACGTACACACCACGCCAATGTGAGGACAGCCACGACAGATTTAACGGGAACCAGCCCCCATGCGCACGACGGTCTTGGACTAGACCGAGTTTCGTACTCGCAACCCTCCGATCATTAATCCGTTACTCTTCCAACCGGGCTACTGCGGCCACTTGACATTAGAAAAAACTGACCAGATCTAGATGGACGAGATATCTCGTCACTAGAAAAAAATTGATCGGATCTCGAACTCGTCATCATAAAGAAACCATATCTTGATGACGAGATATCTCGTCAAAACCACTTGGAGGGTTAATACTCAACTAACCCAACGACGTTGCAACAACGCATATCGCAAAACAACATCTTTAATATTCAATCCAATTGTTCATTGTTTCTCTTTATAGCCAAATAATTATCCCGGATCCACAATCAACAGACTCATGTCGCAATTGCGATGCGTTCCTCACCCATATATCGCCCGCTTCACTCTCTCCTGATTAGTGTTGCAGCAAGAACGTCGATTAGTGAAACAATGTAAGCAATTACCACTTTCCTTTTCAACAGCCACGGACAAGCATTGCCCAAGAGCCTTGATACTGCGAGTTGACAGCTTTCGATGATTCATCATTCCATTCCCTTTCTGCGAACGGACCGATCCGCTTGCGCAACGTCTCCACAAGCAACTGCTCTTGGTATTCTGGGCACGCAGGGACTCGAGGGGCTCCGGATGGATTCGGAAGGTGGAAAATGGGTTCTGACTCAGGTGCAGACCTCACACATGTCGGGAATGGATGCAAGGTTTTGTGCAAGGTTCCTTGGCAAGTGAGATATCAGCGGAGCATGTCTGAAGCGAGGTGATTAGGATCGATGGGAGCATAAATCGTCGCTCTACTTTCCGGCATTTGCGAGACTGTTTCTGTGGTTTGAAAGAGAGGCGTTTTCTGTCAAGCTTAATGCAGTTGACGGTTCAGTATCTGGGGTGGTATTTGTTTCCTGTACGTATCCCGAAAGTAACATCGGTTGGTTTGTTTTTCGAATACAACTTCAGCACTTCAAACAATTTCCAAAGATAGATAGTAAGCATTTTTAATTAATGTCACACTGGAGCAACACAACGGGCTATTGGCGACGGTCCAGAATCAACCCCCGTAGTGAAAGATCCGAGGACAACATCACGTAATTTTGAACCACGGTAGATGACGATGCAACACCTGACCTGGCAACCCACTCTCCAAACATCCACACCACGCCAACGTGAAGACGTTTGAGGCCACGACAGACTTAACGTGCACCAGTCCCCTTTGTACACGACGGTCTTTGGTTGGATTCAAACTCGCAACCCTCCGATTGCTCCAACTCTTCCAATCTTCCAAAGAATGAAATTAGGCGCCAAGATGGCGATAAACCACATTTTAGGATAAACCCGATATGTATCATGCAAGAGCGTTTAAGCAACCTTAAAAAGGTGTTCTCGACTTTTTATGCCTTAATAGTTTTTCTGAATCAATGTATCCGTAAGTATATTTGAGACCCGTACTTGTGGATCAGTGTCAAGATGAACTATAACATTTATATGTATCAATATGGGGAGATAGACATAAGTATCAGTATAAAGATAGATATGTGTATCGGTATGAACATGGTTATATATGTATTAGCATGAAGATAAATTTATGTATCAATATGACGATACATAGCGATTCGTATGGGCCTGACGAGAGTTAATGTACTACTTACATAATTCTATGAAAGACTTCGGATTGGTTGGATTGGTTTGTTTTCGTATGGGTCCGACGAGAGTTAATGTACTTACATAATTGTATGAAAGACTTCGGATTGGTTGGATTGGTTTGTTTTCATATGGGTCTGACGAGAGTTAATGTACTACTTACATAATTGTATGAAAGACTTCGGATTGGTTGGATTGGTTTGTTTTCATATGGGTCTGACGAGAGAATGTACTTACATAATTGTATGAAAGACTTCGGGTTGGATTGGTTTGTTTTCGTATGGGTCTGACGAGAGTTAATGTACTTACATAATTGTATGAAAGACTTCGGATTGGTTGGATTGGTTTGTTTTCATATGGGTCTGACGAGAGTTAATGTACTTACATAATTGTATGAAAGACTTCGGGTTGGATTGGTTTGTTTTCGTATGTGTCTGACGAGAGTTAATGTACTTACATAATTGTATGAAAGACTTCGGATTGGTTGGATTGGTTTGTTTTCATATGGGTCTGACGAGAGTTAATGTACTTACATAATTGTATGAAAGACTTCGGGTTGGTTGGATTGGTTTGTTTATGGTTATGGACTATATTTGGCCATGCTGCGACAAACACAAGACAGTCAACATCAAGTAATGGACGTACACACATTAGGAAAGTTTTACTAACATAGAAGAGAGCAATACAACCAGGAAATATCGAATCTGCACCGCCTAAACTCTGAAGGGCTCCGAGAAACACTGATAATCCAGAGAAACATGTTCCTTAACGAAAAAATAAAAACAAAATATTCAAGAGGATACAAAGAATTTCTGATTGTTTAAATGAGTGCTTAGTACTTAAAGTTCATTATAACATGATCTCTTGAATACTGTATAAATCATTATAATCTTAAAATTTTTAAAACTTGAAAATTTCTCTACTGAAAAATTTGAAGTGACTTAATATCCTTCATATGTATTCTAATGTAATGCTGGATGTTTTTTATGTAAGGGCTTCGTTTTGCTTTGGAATAACTTTTAACCCTCCAAGTGGTTTCGGCGAGATATCTCGTCCAAGTTCTGGTCAACTTTGATAATGACGAGATATCTCGTCGAGACAAAACTGACCTATTATTCCAAGATGGAATGAAGATCCAAGTTGGAAAAACTAATCGTTCCTTGCTCAGAATTGGTGAAAGTTTGGAACAGGTTTTTGCACCAGAGGCTGGACACTACAGGGTGGTTTTCGACACTAAGATATACGATTAGGAGAGTTGAATAAAACATTTTGGTTTAAATATTCAAAAATTGTTTACTCAATTAATGGATATGTAAAGAGGTAGATATGTATTTTAATTACCGTCACACTGGAGCAACGCAACGGGCTATTGGTGACGGTCCGGGATCAATCCCAAAGGGAAAGATCCGAGGATATGGAAAGAATATGTGATATAAGTCAAACAATCGCCTTTGGCCAAGCTACAAATACTGTCTCTTTTGACACATTCTTCATTTTCTGAGGGAGCCGCGATAGCCCATTTGGAAGAGTAACGGATTAGCAACCGGAGGGTTGCGAGTTCGAATCCAACCAAAGACCGTCGTGTACAAAGAGGCTGGTGCACGGTAAATCTATCGTCATATCAAATGTCCTCACGTTGGCGTGGTGTGGCAGTTTGGAGAGTGGGGTTCAGAGTGGTTCAGGTGTGACCTTGTCATCTGACCGTGGTGTTGTCTTCGATTCTTTCCCTTCTGGGATCGATCCCGGACCGTCACCAATAGCTCGTTGTGTAGCTTCAGTGCGACGTTAATTAAATAGCTACCTATTCCAATAACGGCTGTTAGGTTTAATTACGAAACCACTGATATCAAAATGAAATTGAATAAATTACGTGGTTGAAAAAGCTCGTATTTGCAGAGCGATCAGAGGTGGTCATTTGATTGATGTCATATCCCATAAACTATCATTAATTGATTAAACACTATGTATAAAAATTTAATAAAAAATGTTTTATTTTAACCCTCCTGGTGATTGTCTCGACGAGGTATCTCGTCATAAGCAAAATTGACCAGATCTTGATGGACGAGATATCTCGTCATTAGAAAAACTGAGCTTAACTTGATCTGGCCATCATCAAATAACGGCAATATCTTCATTCGGAATTCAATCGGCATTATTAAATTTCGAATGATGAAAATATAGTACTGCTGAATAATAGTTTATTAGCAATTGATCAGATCTTGATGGACGAAATATCTCGTCAAAACCACGTGAAGGGTTAAAGTTATTTCAAAATAAAATGGTGCCCTTATATAAAAACACCATATACATAATACACTTAAGCTCTGCTCATGCTCCAGAATCAGAAACTCTTTAAATATAAGTTAAAAAAATCAGGAAACAGGCATGTGTATTTAAAAAGGTAAGCTTTTAAGCTGTTTTAATACTGGATACAAATGAATATTAACCTGGAAAGGCTTTATTAAATTTGCAAGAACAATGGATTATTTTTGTCTTACAATGCATCGAAGACCCCATTTAAAAAAAAGTTCCATGTCTTCTAAACTGTGTACTGAAATACTTTTCCTAACAAAAGGGGACAAATCGAAACGCAATCAACTGATATCAGTCGAATTCTTCTTTGTCAAAAGTCCCAATATGTTCGATTTAACCCCTAAATGTCATCGATCATAAGCTCGACCACAATAAAGTATAATTCCATCGAAGTTCCGAAATTGTCTCATCCGAGAACCGGATTCATTCGAAAAATTTGTTCCATTCCCCGCTCCATCCCCAAATAATCTCTTAATCAGATTTCGAATCCAATGGAATCGCAGGGAACGGCCTTGTTTACAAGCTCAACTGAACCGAGCATTGTTGAAATATTCTTTTGATCTTCGTCGGAGAACGAGAACATTAATCAATTTCTTGTCACTCGCATTCCTCGACTTCAGAAGAGAACGAACACATGGAAAATAGAACTCCTTGGAATATACAAAAATAGAACTCTATACAAGGAGACAAAAGGTTGTGGTAAATTGAGCGAAAGAATGAAAGGTGTGCTACCTTTGACAATTCTGAGCGGAGGAATTTCGGATCGGAATTCCATCAACTAGATAGCGCTCACTATCCATTTGAATTAATTTAACGAAATCATTGTTTTTACTTTGTTTAAATTGTATCATTTAAAGAAATTATTTTTTCGTTTTCGCCAATTAATCTATCTAGTGGCCCGGACGCTGACTTCGAGATCGAAAGTTTTATTATCTACACTATTAATGTGTGATAGTTTGTTGGAAATCTATCTTCGTCTCAACCACAGCACGTAGAGATCTGAGAGAGGTGTCAAATACGTAGAATAAATTGGGAAAGTTATTCCGCTCCTTTAAAATTCTCAAAAAATTAAATTTTAACATAAAATGTTCAAAAATTACCTGATTGGACAGAGTGCCGTGACGTCACTGGCTGATTCCGCAACGCTTCCGTAATGGTTTTTGCCCCAAATTTTTATTATGTTTTTTTTTGTCAGACTTGACTTAAATATTCGTGTTAAATTCGAGGAAAAAAACGTAGAAAATGTTCAAAATTCAATATAGTCTTACATTTTACTGCTTTAAATAAACATTTAATACACTACTTTTTCGAGCCTTATATTTTACTTCTTTAAATAAGCATTATTTTTTATAATTATTTCACATCCAATACAGCAAACCTGTACAACTCGACTTTTCAATCCATCGTAATTTGGAGTTTCAAATTGTTTACTGCTGCCTTTTTTATAGCGATTGGTTTTTGCGTTGTAATTACTCTTTTTGACGATAATGCCAAAAAGAAAATGTTCCATAACAAGCAATTCAGCTAAATATAAACTACGTGAAAGACGTCACAATGAATCTAAGGAGCAAGCTACCAATAGAAGACTGATCGAACCAATAGAAGCTGAAAGTCAGGGTGAAATTTACATGAAAAAGACTTGCAATGAGACGGCGAAAAATCTAATATGTCGTTTACTAACAATCAGTTATCCCGTGACACATTAAACAATAAAACCTTTATATCCGAATAATAATAATGATAAATTTATATAATTATGTAACAGTGAATCTATAAGAAGGCATACAAAAAAAGAGTAAAAAATTCAAGAGGGAGGTATTTACTAAAAAGTTGTCCTCCGCAACGCGGGGCCATACAGTTAGTTTAATATTAAGAGACGATTAACCACAGAGAGGTAAGTGTTCAAGGGTAATCAAAACTTCTATAAAGAGTGTAGGTGAATTTACGTCGCACTGGAGCAACACATTATATTGAATATTGGCGACGGTCCAACCAGGCTACCACAGGCCACTTCTGTCCTTGGGAAATGTGGGATATATTTACAGTTAATAAAACAAGGTTCACTTGAGTTTGCAGTTATTAGTCCTTTATAGACAGCGATTGACTGCACCAACTGACCAATCGGGTTGGTATGTAGGTAGGTATTTAATTAACGTCGCATTCGAGCAATACAAAGATCAAATGGCGACAATCCGGGATCAATTCCGAAGGCAAAGATCCTAGGACCTCGTAATTTTAATGGTCGGATGAAGAGGTCACACCTGAGCTGCCACCCCCTCTAACTTCCACACCACGCCAACGTGAGGACATTTGAGGCCCCGAGAGATTTAACGTGCGCCAGGCCACTTTATAAGCGTCGATCTTTAGTTAGATTCGAATTCGCAACCCCCTGATGCTAGTCTGTTACCCTTCTAAATGGGCTACCGCGGCACTAGAATTACTATGAAAATTGACGATAGATTACGCGCATATACCAAAGGCAAGGACTTTCTCATTGAAAGACATTAACGTTCTCCGGAAGCAAAGACGTGAAACTCATTCACGGCCAACACGTGCCTCATACTATTGTCGCTTCTTGTAAGGGTGTTTTACGATTCGCAAACAAAAATGAACTTACCGCGTTACGCTCTGGAATTGTTTCGATATTTCAGCTGTCGATGCCTTGTTTACTCCGGAAAACATCGTACAAATGTTGCGAAGATGGCGGTGATTATCGAAGGTTAAGAATGTAATAAAAGCTGTTTGCAAGGGCACTAGTTTTATCTGATATTCATTGTTCTAAGTTCATGTTTACTTGTTGAAGTTGTTCTTCCAACCATACTGTGAATTAGTTCTATAAGTAGTTGGTAACTGTTCTTGCAATGGTACCTTCATTTCAGAACTGTTGAGTTATTTTTGACGACTTGAATATCTTATTTATACCTTAATACCTATTTATGTCTCAGCTGCCTTTACTATATCTCTCGTTTTTAATAAATCGCTTACTGAAGGACGGCAAATAAAATCAACCAAACTGCAGGGTATTTCAAAAACTTCCTGCACCTTTAGTGGCTCAGTGACTTTGCCCACAGCATTAGTTGGCAACCTACGAGTTCTAGGCAATCCGTATCTGTAACACGTAAGGGCTTAATTACATCATGTCTGTTCCGAACCCAAAGGTCGTTTGGATTTTTGTCCTACAGTCGGAGCTCCATCCAACATCTATCTAATTGGCGCATTGAGGGAGATAGTAAAGGCATAGCAATCCTTAACAAACTCAAGCATGTCTCATCTTTCTGTGAGGTGCACCTGCAGTTGATCCCTGCACACCTAAACCCCAGGGGAAACGAAGTAGCGGATAATATGGCGAAGGAGGATGTCGGTGAACCATTGTCCGATACCCACTCATTGAGGTTTCTTGAGCTTTACTCTATTAGAAAAAATCTTGATAAGAAGGCATGGGATTGTTCCACCGGTACACTCTTGGTATCGTGGGGATGTCCCCGGAAGATCTCTTGCTCTCAATTGCGACAGACATATACAGACAGCGTTCTTTTTCAGTGGCCATCTGAGGAGTCTAGCATTTTGCAAGATTCGTCCTGCTTGCCTTAAATGCCAATCTGACCACAGGCTCCCAGCACACATTCTCGAGTGCCTGGAGTTGTCCCGAGACGACCTGTTTTCTTAACCTCTTTTGGTGTATGACTTTGTGCGATTGAATGGACTTTTGGTCTAGCTGGAGCTACATGGTAGATTTGGTCTAGCTGGAGCTAGACGTGAAGATTAGCAACAACACTAAAGTATATTTGTTGTGTGATTCTTTTCTTCATCACGTTACCAGAGAGAGTAATGCTTCTCCAGGGGTAAATTTACAATACATTTATTGTTATTTACATACGATATATACAATTCCAAATCTTGGACTATACCATCGAAAGGACCCTCGTACGTCCGTTCTCCTGTGTCCACTAGTCGAGTTTCCTTCACCCCTACCGTTCTCCTTACCCGGATGACTGTCCAAGAACTTAGCTTGGCAGAAAATAACCATCATTTAACGTTTATTATTTGTTTATCATTCCGTTACTTATGTGCCATGCTGTCTCTAGGTTCTGTTATGCTTTTATCAGCTTTTTTTTTAAATAAACATTTAATTTTTCTTCCTTCGAATTTTCAATTCTTTACGGCCAATCACCTGTGACAAAAATAGGCCCCAATTGAAATCATTACATAGTTGAAAATGTTCCGAACAGCAATCCTATTACGCCAATATTATAACGCATACATTTAGACTAGATGATTGATGTTTTCATGTATCTAACATTAATTTACTCATATGATTTAATTAGATACTTCGACTTTTTAAAAAAATGCAAACACTGCAACATAATATTACAAAGTACTCTTTTGTGTTTAAGTTATAAAGGCCATTCATGTTTTTTATACAGCGATAAACAGTAAACAAGTCTGCAACCGAACAGAGACGAATAGATTATATCCATATCACGTTTCAATTTAGAAAGCCCAGACAAGTAAATCATTCATATGAATGCTATCATTGTTCACGGGTTGAATTGTTACAGATAATTCTAATTGTAACAATTAATCCCGTTCTCCGTCGACCAAATCTGCAATTAATTCAATGAATCACTAAGGTGGAAGAACAATCAAAAGCTGATGCTCAGTAATTGGGTACTTACTGCACGAGCAACGAATAATTGTGTTTGTGTTGTTGCTATTAAACAGTGTGTAATGTTCTGTTGCAACAGTCTTCGTGAATAATAAACAGGGTACGAATACTAAAATCAAAGTAACAGACAGATTTGGGTGTTTGCTATATGAGCGCAGAATGCTTTTGTTTCACTGATTGCTAAATGTGTATCTGAACTCAATTTGTTTGTTGTTGCTTATTCCCCTGGACTAGGAAATGCTAGATCAGGTCCATAAGAGCTCTCTCTAGAGAAGGAGAAAAGCTGCCTTCTCTTGGTCTTCCACCAATAAATTCAGAGGCACCAACGCAGTCAATGATATGAGAGGGAGTTGTAGGCATAGACGTCCCTTGGTCTAGAAAAAGCTAGATCAGGTCCATAAGATCTCTCCTGAAAAGGACAAGCTGCCTCCTCTTGGTCTTCCACCAAAGAATTCAAAGAGGCATCAACGCAGTTAATGATATGAGAGAGAATTACAAGTATAGACGTGACCTGGTCTAGAAAATACTAGACCAGGTCCATAAGATCTCTCTCCAAAGAAAAGAGAAGCTCCTCCTCTTGGTCTTCACGAATAAATTCAAAGAGGCACCAACGCAGTCAATGATATGAGAGGGAGTTGTAAGCATAGACGTCCCATGGTCTAGAAAAAGCTAGATCAGGTCCATAAGATCTCTCCTGAAAAGGACAAGCTGCCTCCTCTTGGTCTTCCACCAAAGAATTCAAAGAGGCACCGATGCAGTCAATGATATGGGAGGGAATTACAAGCATAGACGTGACCTGGTCTAGAAAATGCTAGACCAGGTCCATAAGATCTCTCTCCAAAGAAAAGAGAAGCTCCTCCTCTTGGTCTTCACGAATAAATTCAAAGAGGCACCAACGCAGTCAATGATATGAGAAGGAGTTGTAAGCATAGACGTCCCATGGTCTATAAAAAGCTAGATCAGGTCCATAAGATCTCTCCTGAGAAGGAGAAGCTGCCTCTTGGTCTTCCACCAATAAATTCAGAGGCATCAACGCAGTTAATGATATGAGAGGGAATTACAAGTATAGACGTGACCTGGTCTAGAAAATACTAGACCAGGTCCATAAGATCTCTCTCCAAAGAAAAGAGAAGCTCCTCCTCTTGGTCTTCCACGAAATTCAAAGAGGCACCAACGCAGTCAATGATATGGGAGGGACTTACAAGCATAGACGTGACCTGGTCTAAAAAAAGCTAGATCAGGTCTATGAGATCTCTCCTGAGAAGGAGAAGCTGCCTCCTCTTGGTCTTCCACCAAAGAAATTAAAGAGGCACCGATGCAGTTAATGATGAGAAGGAGTTACAAGTATAGACGTGAAATACACTGCTGGCCACCGTAAATGCAACACCCTGAAGGAAGCATGCAGATAATATGAAATTTACAACATGCATTAGTGGAAGTGAGATATGCAAATGATTAGAATTTCAGCGCAGACGCACATCACGCGCGCCTGTGGCGCCACTTCAAAGCGCTATTTAAGGCTTGGAGATTTCGACGATTTCAAGTACGGCAATTGTGTTTTTCTTGAGGTTTTTTCAAAAAAACGATCAATTATGCCTCGTAGAAAACAGCGATCATCTTTTGATCAAGTATCCGAGTTCGACAGAGGAAGGATAGTGGCCTACCGAGATTGTGGATTATCTTTCAGGGAAATCGGTAGTCGTGTTGGACGAAACGAAACAACTGTAATGCGGATATGTGATCGTTGGATGCAGGAGGGTACGACGGACCGACGTGTTCGATCGCATCCACCTCAGTGCACCACTTCACGTGATGACAGGCATATTGTGCGTATGGCAGTGACGGATCGCTCAGCCACATCACGGACCATAGCACAGCACATTCAGTCTGTACCGCATCATCCAGTGTCTGCGCGTCCATCCGACGCCGTTTACAGCAGAGTGGTCTGTCCGCAAGACGTCCATTGCTTCGTCTACCCTTGACGCAGAACCACAGACGTTTCCGCCGCCAATGGTGCGATGAAAGAAGGATGTGGACGGCAGAATGGAATGAAATTGTCTTTACTGACGAGTCACGCTTCTGTCTGCAACACCACGATGGTCGGATTCGAGTCTGGAGACACCGTGGAGAGAGGATGCTGAACAGCTGCGTTATGCACTGCCACACTGGTCCTGCACCGGGTATTATGGTATGGGGCGGTATTGGATATCACTCTCGCACTCCTCTAGTACGCATTGCCGGTACTTTAAACAGCCAGCGCTACATCTCCGAGGTGTTGGAGCCAGTTGTCCTTCCTTACCTTCAGGGCTTGCCCACAGCCATATTTCAACAGGATAATGCGCGACCACACGTGGCACGCATTGTCCAAGGGTTCTTCGTCAATCGCCAGATTGAATTGCTTCCCTGGCCAGCTCTCCATGGTTGCTCCAGCCTGGTCCATGGTTGCTCAACGATCGACCCAGAATACATCCCCAGCTGCCACACCAGATCAACTTTGGCAACGTGTGGAAGCTGCTTGGTCTGCTGTACCCCAAGAACACATCCAAAGTCTCTTTGAATCAATGCCGAGGCGTGTGGCAGCGGTGATCTCCAACAATGGCGGCTACTCTGGCTACTGATTTTGGCAGGAACCACACTTCACAGAAGTCTATAAATTGAATCATTTGATACTTGGTCAACATGTTATCTACAAAATAAATTTTGTTGTGATATCTCTTGTCTTTCTTGGTGTTGCAATTTGGGTGGCCAGCAGTGTATAACTAGACTGAGCATTGCTATTGAGGAGCTTAAAATTTGACAAAAATGTCGACTAGTAGTAGTCGACTGTCGACTAAATGTTGACTGATTTTTGAAAAATTGACTTGGTTGGCCGTTTATTTTTCTATTCTCTGGCTTTTAGTATCTCCTCCGTAAAAGTGGTGGTCATAATATATCCGATCACACACACATACGTTTACATGCGATATTCCTATAAGTGTCACTTAAGAAAAGTAAATGAGCCTTCTAATATTGATAAAGGGTCTTGTACTGACTGAAAAAGTGCTAGAAGATATAACATCAGTGTAAGTGTGTGAATGCGCATTTCTAGAGGGATGACAGAAGTGGCGAAATCGACAGTCTACTACTATGCCACGTTGACCAATCAGATCAATGGATGGTCGTCTTCTCTCATTCCGTGAACCAATAAGATAATGAATGTTCCTTTCGACCCCGCGTACGAAAAAGTCAAAGGGTCACGTTACTACTAGTTTTGATCACATGACCCTGAGAATTTAAAGAGGTTATCACTCTATATTTTTGATATATTCATTCTATATTCTATATTTCTATATTTTTGCTCACTCTATATTTCTGTATTTTTGCTCACTCTATATTTTCATATTTCCTCTATGGTTGCAAGCGAGGCAGTACAGAAGCAAGATGGACAAAGCCTTGTCTTCTGCGTTTGAAAAGCATACTATAGGTTTGCCACTTCTGAGTTTCGCTGAAGCATTTTGAAATGTTATGGAGGATGTCCTTCTCTTTAGTGCAAAATAAATTTTATTGGTAAGAGAATTAACGAGAAATTATATCGCCACGAAAGTATGAAACAGAGCAAAAGTTTTATTCAAATTTACTATCCAGAAGTTCGGATTGCACGTTAATACAATTTTTAACGCGAATTTAATTTTTCTAAATGAAGTGATACACAGTGGGCTCGTGTGGTTCGTTGGGTTGGATTCTATGACACTAAGGCCATATTTAGTTAAGCATCGCCAAACAACGTCAAGAAAATGGACGGATACAAACACAAGGAAAGTTTTTACAGGCATAGAAGATAGAGAAGGTTGATTGGTTGGTTTATTGGGTTTTATGGCGCCATATCTGCCAATGCTGCACCAAACACAAGACAGACAACGCCAAATAATGGACATACACACACAAGGAAAGTTTTACTAACCACAACGACGGTAGGTATTTTAATCAACGTCGTACTGGAACAACACAGCGGGCTATTGGCCGGATCAAACGCGAAGGGAAAGATCGAGGACAACACCACGTAATTTTGGACCATGGTCAGAGGACGAGGTCGCACTTGAGCTGACACCCCACTCTCCAAACTTCCATACCACGCGCCAACGTGAGGACATTTGAGGCCACGACAGATTTAACGTGCACCAGGCCCTCTTGTGCTTTGGTTGGATTCGAAATCGCAACCCTCCGGTTGCTGATGCGTTACTCTTCCAACCAAACTACCGTGGCCCAACCACAATACAGGAGGAAGAGAAAGCAAAGAGCAGAAATAGACGAGGATAAAAATGAAAGACTGTGATGCCCGCACACACACCTAAAGAAGGTATGCTCCTGAGGGGCGAAGATAGAGAAATACACCCTGGGAGGAATCGCACCTGCGTCGCCTACAAATCACATGTCGCAAACCCACTGAGCCACAGTGACACCAGTGAGAAAATTCATTTTTGCTTATCGTCTCTGAATGTGCCCCCAGCGAAATCGAAAAACTTTCCTCCAAAGCTTATTACTGCAAATTAATTATTTTCAATTGTTAAAGAATTTTATGAATAAATATACAATATAATTGAAAACGGAACTACTATTGTGACTCCTACGGTGTCTTTCCGATATAATCGTAAGATTATCGAGCACTTCATTGTTTTATATAAAGGTAAATGAATTAATAAATTCAAAAGGAAAGTATTGTAAACGAGCCAGTTTTTGCCGCACAATGCACCCTACCTTGAAGGGAGTCGCCGCGCCATTGTAGATTGAATAATAACTCGATAACATCTCGCGCGGGAACACATTAAAATTAAATAACCGCAATAATGAAAAGCTCTAATCTCAGAAGAATAGAGCCCGTGTGGTATAACAGGCGAATCGAGTTCAAGCTTGGCGTCCAAGAAATGCCGACAAGCTTGGCGGCATTTCTTGGCGACGCTTTCAACCGAAAGCGAGAAGCAACCCTACCCTCTTACGCTGAAGACAAAAAGAAAACAAAAAACCAGAAGAGGCAAAAGCCGAAATGGCGAAGAACAAAAAACCAAAAAAGAATATTCGGATTGAGAGGAAAACATGTATTCCTCTCTGATTCCTCGGCATGGAATAGTGTGTGAGCACGTGGGTTTTTTAAGCGCATTCTAAGAAGCAAGACTTGTGTTTCAGGGTGTCGCAAAAGGTAGGATGATTTTTCAACAAAGTTCGAAAAGTCTTTCCAAATTTCACAGATTGGTGTTCACGGATTAGTGTATGTTGCATTCAACCGAAGATTTTCTCGAGTGATTTATTCTCTTTCTGGATATACGAATCGCAGATTTGTTGTGTGGGTGAGTTTGAATGTCATCACAGAACACACGTTCTTGTATTTAGTTGCTTCAACATTTTGGAATTGTCCCAGTTCTGTGCATTTGAAGTGTTGTAATTTTTTCTTGGATTGTTTTTAAACCGGGATGAGCCACGACTTACGATCATTTAAAACGAACTTGAAAAGTAATGGATAGTAAAAGATTGTCTCCTGAGTATTCCTGTGTTCTCAACTCATAACGATCAACGTTTTAGATCAAAATTCTCAAAAGATGGAAGTTGATATTATGGATGATCTAGTTTCCAATACAGAAGTATCGAATCTATCCGATGGATGAAATGTTCGAATATTGATTTTGTTATAACTGAAAATAAACATGAAGTGATTCGATTTTTGGAGCTTTTGCTTGTCGATAGCAACTGGATAGTTGGAATATTACTTGGGTCATTGTTCTTGATCTTTACTCTGCATTTTTTCCTCACAATCTAGTCTTACACGAGGGAAAAAAGATAACTATTTTTTCTGTAAATAAGTGAAGGTCAGTGTTCAACTGTTTATCATTTTTGTGTTTTGCGGAATATTCCTATCTTATACAGAAACAAGAAAAAGAATGTTAACATTTCAAATCGTACGACGAAATAAAGTTGATTGCTAAATTTTGGTCAAGAAACAATTTAGGAATTTCCATACTTGATCCGATTTCTGCATTTTTTTTTATTTCGTGATAAAATAAGCAGATAAGTCATACTAAGCAAATGCACATCGGTTCATCTTAACGCGAAATCACTGGAATGTCCGAAAATATTTGTTGCGTAAGTAAATCTCGAAGGCCATCGAAGTCAGATAACGCAATCTATACACTATTTAAAAATTGTGTATAATTTTCAGTCGCCGGATAATAAAAAAAATCAGCTTGTTTAGAAGTGGCGACTTAATTGCTGGAAAACATCCTAGATGAAAGTGATGGTAAAATATCTCGGAAAGTAAACCTCGGATTATAGAGCTTTCAACTCCACGCTTACGGTGATCTACATCAAGATTCAGTAGGATTACAAGCAGTAATAACTTTTTATCGAAATCATTTTCTCACATTTAATCACAGAGGAATTTCTACTGAAAGTCTCCATCTGGGATTGATTGGTTCTGCTTCCTTATCTACTGTTCCCAATAAGGAGCGATCAACTTAAACTGATTCAACCAAGGATTATTTCAGTACATGTCGCATGTTTACAGTAGCAAAAGACAAGTTCAGTCAGTTTCCAACTGCTTAGTGAGTATTTTCAAGTGTGATTTATACTGCTATCGGAATAGTCAATAAAGACTATTCATCCAATTGGATTTACACTGCTGCATTTGGGGATTGGTTGCCTACCATCATTATGTCCAATGGCGTGATAACCATCGAGGATGCACCATCTTCCAGCGTTAAATTCCGACTGGGTTCCCAGCGTCGTAGGACTTGGGAGCCCGAACAGGAGTATCCTAGGCAACCAAGGTATAGGCGAAAACTAGGGCGCAGAGCGTCCAGTGTCGTGGCTTGCCTATGGGGCGACAGGGCTGGAAAGTGCGCCAGGAGGAGATCGGAATCCTTTTCTGAGAGACAGACCTATCGAGCTGTGTCCTGGAAAAGTTTGGATATATCTGTCATTACTCCGCATGGAACAATTAGAAGGGTAAGTGCTTTACACAATTACATATGTTAACATTGTTTCCTAGATGATTTTATTGACATAATTTTTTTTATCCTACGCCAGAACGCAGTCCTTTCGCCGTACGTCTGGCAGTCCAATATATAGTCTAGAAACTCAAATCAAATATGTGACAATCAAGCAGTATTATTCACTGACGTCAGTAAGATCTTAGCAATTATGCAGGTTCCTGTGATGTCTGCGAGGCCGCAGTAGTCCGGTTGGAAGAGTAACGGATTAGCAATCGGAGGTTGCGAGTTCGAAACTGGGTCAAGCCAAAGACTCGTGTAAAAAGGGGCTGGTACACGTTAAAACTGTCTCAAATGTCCTCACTTTGACGTGATGTGGAAATTTCGAGAGTGGGGTGCCAGCTCAGGTGTTGACCTCGTCATTTGACCGTGGCTCAAAATTACGAGGTGTTGTCCTCGGATCTTTCCATTAAGGATTGATCCCGTATCATCGTCAATAGCCCGTTGTGTTGCTCCAGTGCAACGTTGATTCAACTACCCTAACTTGCCTTGTTTGGCGCAGCATGGCCAAATATTGCACTTGCTCCATAAAAGACAACCAACCATGTCATAACTGAAATTTTGATTAAACAATTCGGTAAAGATGATTCTGCATTAATTTGTGTACAAGTAGTTGAATTTAAATCGCACTGGAGGCACGCAACGGGCTATTGGTGACGGTCCGGGATCAATCCGAGGACAACACCTAGTAATTTTGAAGCTTGGTCAAATGATGAGTTCACCCCTGAGCTGGCCCTCCACTCTCCAACCATCTACACCACGACAACTTGAGTACAATTGATGCCACGAGATTTAACGTGCACCCTCCTCCTCTATACACGACGGTCTTTGGTTGGATTCGAACTCGCAACCTTCCGATTGCTGGGAGGGTTGTTACTCTTCCAACCGGGCCTGTAGATCCTGTGGGAACCAAGACCATAGTCAGAAATCCCAGTATTTCTCTTAAGGTGCACGTATATACTAGAATATTTAAAATTTTAACTTTAAAAATCTAATTCTTTTACAATAGGTCATTGGTTTATACCTAAACTCATTTCAGAGTGAAAAATTCAGATTAATCTAATCATTAATTATCTAATTTAGATATAATTGGCTAATTAGTATGATTTTTGAACAATGATATCTCAAATTCTAATTTGTTGAGAACAATTCCTATTGGAAATTATTCCTAATAATATTCTTCGTGTTTTGACCCTCAATCAAGTATCTAGGGAGGATAAGGTTTTTTATACAATTTTTTTCATCAAGGAAATCTAACAAAACAAGATTTCTTCATGAATTTTAACATTTAAAAATCAACTAAAAATTCATATCTTAATCAATAATTTTGACTGAGGGTCAAAACATCTACTGTATTATATAGATTAGAATGATACAAAATAGTTACAATAGATCAATTCATTCTTGAGTTATCACTGTTTGAACAAAGCATTCTATTGCAAAAACATTGTTCAGAAATCAAGTTTAAAGTTTTGGAAACATGTTTGAACATCGTTACAGTACCTAACGAAGACCCTTGTAACTAGAAAACTATTTCGAATATTTACAAGAACTTGGTATCGTTTGAAAGCTAAGGAGTTGGAAAATATTTTGAATTAATTAAAAAAATATCGATATTTTCGTGATTTCGTATTTATAATCTCTCAATGCACACCAGAATCAATCGTAATTAAATAACAGGGGAACTACGAATGAGCAACTGACAGGTCAATAGGGCAGTTGGAACATCCACTGAGACCAGGAGGTCCAACATTGAAATGGAAAATTTTCCATTGGAATAGAAATGAAAAAATGATTCATTTGTGTAATGCAGCGATTTTCATCTTTTTCTATCTCATGGCACAAAAAAAATCCTGTGACACATCAAAAAAATATTTTTTACCAATCTGACAAAAAATAGGTATAATTTTGATTGATCTACAAAAGTAGTTACTCACCCTTGTGATCCAAGGTGACTTTTTCAAATATCTCTGCGTGTTTCAAAATGACGTCGTTGTCCTCGAATCTTTCCCTTAGAGTTTGATCCCGGACCGTCGCCAATAGCCTGTAGTGCTGCTCCAATGCGACTTTAATTAAATATATACTTACAAATATCTGAAAGAATTGATACTTTAATGAAAAAGCATGCTAAAAAATAATTTATACCGATATTGGAAAATACTGGTATTTTAAATAATTTGTGAAAACACTTGTCAAATGTTCCAAACTAAACCGTGTAAATGATTGGCTGGCTTGAGGGTTTTATGGCGCAAGGGCCATATTTGGCCATGCTGCGCCAGACACAATACAATATCAAATAATTGACACAAGACATACAATATCAAGTACAAAGGGAACTGGTTGCACGTTAAATCTGTCTTGGCCTCAAATGTCCTCACGTTGACGTGGTGTGAAAATTTGGAGAGGGGTGCCATATCAGGTGTTTCCACGTCATCTGACCGTGATTCAAAATTACGTGATGTTGTCCTCCGATCTTTCCCTTTGGGATTGATCCCGGACTCTCGTCAGTAGCCCGTTGTGTTGCTCCAATGCCGACGTAAATTAAAATACCTACGTATTTCTAAAATCATCTAAGAATGTTGAGGTCATCAATTTTACTCCAATCATGTTGAATTTTTAAATTACAACAGGGAGTTCCTGAATAATTATTGATTGGTTCGATTCCTGCATGTTACTCGTAAGTGTATTTTTTGATTTGAGTTGGGTATTATGGTAGAAGAGTCAATTAAATTAAGAGTTGGCTAATTAAAATACCTACCATCTTCTGTGTCAGTAAAAATTTGCTAGTATGCCCGTTGCTTAACATTGTCTGCCTTGTGTCTGATACAGCATGGCCAAAATATGACCCTTTCGCCATAGAAACCGAACCAAAATTCCTACATCAATTCATATGCAGGAATGTCTAGCATCGGATTATGATTGATGGACCTCAGAAGAGCATTAAGAAATTCATCTGCAACTCGAGGCGGAAATTCCAGTAGCCGATATTTGTTTTCAACGTTGAGGCGAAAGCGCGTTTTGTCTGTGTGTGCAAGACGACACGCTTTCTGAGGATGACTTAGCTCAATTTGGTCGTCAAATGAGGCGAGACCTCCGAATTCTTGGACTACTTTCGTTTTCTTTTGGTCTCGCCGATCGGATAGGCGAGATGCTGCTGCACGAAGAACGCAAATTGCCTTGTTGATTTTGTGGAAATGTAAATAAAAAGGATTTTCCGATAGAGTAAAGTGAAAAATCACTTTCCTTTCGGTTGCGTGAGGGAAATATTGATTCTGCGAGTTTTCCTTTTAGATGGATTTCCTTTTTTTCGAAATTTTCGGACTTCAGTTTATTTCTTTTAGCTCTTGATGGAAATCATTTGCTTTCCAGTTTCTTCAAATATTCGTTATGTTCAGAGTAAATAATGAAAACCCTTAACCCCTAACTAGCCAGAACAACTTCAAAAACTGACTTTTGATTAGTTGGTTGGTTTTGGGTTTTATGGCGCAAGGGCCATCCATATTTGGCCAAGCTACGCCAAATACAAGACAATGTCAAGTAATTGTGAAAAGAAAGGATGGAGAGGAGAAAGATCGCTTGTTCATCCTAGGGTCTCAATCCCCTTGTTTACCAGAGGCAGTAAGCCCCATGGGAAAAGAATACATCACTAGGGTACCTCGAGTTCACGAAGACAGTACATGATGTGCCCAAGAGGGCCTGATTTTGGTCCTGATGACGGTAAACGTTTAGTTCCACCGAAATAGCCGAAATTTTTTAGTATAAACACAAACAAGTTGACAAGAAAAATAAATGCTGGTTAGGTAGGCATTTTAATAACGTCGCACTAAAGCAATACAACGGGTTAGTGACGACGGTCCGGAATTAATCCCAAAGGGAAGAATCCGAGGTCAACACCACGTAATTTTGAACCACGGTCAGATGACGAGGTCACATCTGAGCTGGCAAACCACTCTCCAAACTTCCACACCACGCCACCGTGTTGTCCTTGTCGGGATAGCCCGTTGTGTTGCTCCAGTGTGACATTAATAAACTACCTACCTACCTTTCCCTTCGCAATTGATATCGGACCGTCGCCAATACCCCTGTGTGTTGCTCCAGTGCGACGTAAAATTCAACTATCGACCTACTCGGCTGAGGTTATCTTCTAAACACTCAATTATAGGTCCCGTTATGAAACTGACAGGAAGCAAATTGATGTGTAATTTTTGTATGTTTCGATTTTTCGGCCTGGTAGACGAGTGATTAGCGCTTTGTAGAGAGCCTATGTAGCTAGCGCTTTGTAGAGAGCCTATGTAGCTAGCGCTTTGTAGAGAGCCTATGTATCTAGCGCTTTGTAGAGAATCTATGTAGCTAGCGCTTTGTAGAGAGCCTATGTATCTAGCGCTTTGTAGAGAATCTATGTAGCTAGCGCTTTGTAGAGAGCCTATGTAGCTAGCGCTTTGTAGAGAGCCTATGTAGCTAGCGCTTTGTAGAGAGCCTATGTAGCTAGCGCTTTGTAGAGAGCCTATGTAGCTAGCGCTTTGTAGAGAGCCTATGTATCTAGCGCTTTGTAGAGAACTTATGTAGCTAGCGCTTTGTAGAGAGCCTATGTAGCTAGCGCTTTGTAGAGAGCCTATGTAGCTAGCGCTTTGTAGAGAGCCTATGTAGCTAGCGCTTTGGTCCTTGAATCAACAGGATCTGGGTTGAAATACCAGGCAATGGTTATTAGTAATCGACTTAAAGTCCTCTTTTTGCCCTTGTGTAGCAAAAAACTACCGTACAATGCAAACCATACAAAAAAACTTCCAAAAGGATGCGATTTTTCGTATCATTTAGTACAGTTCTCTCAAAAACTGATGCATTTAAATGCGTCTTTCCCGACAAAAGCCTACACGCTCCTGATTTATAAGGAATTCCAGATTACGTCACAACGGATTCAAAAGAACGCAACAATCTAAACTGGAAAATGGAACCGCGACCCCATCTACTTATACAAAAGAGTTTGCAAGAATCCGTAAGACTTTCCGCTTAAGTAATCCCTCACCACACAATGGCAGTGCGAATGCTTGTAAGCATAAGCACATTACACATACTAGCAACTTGCCACAAATATTCATCTGAGGGATATAAATGTGCAGACATCCGTAATGGCCCACATTATTCACGGAAATGTGTCTAGGCGGGAGCACAATCTGGGTGACCCTTGGCACGTGACTTCCCCAGTGCAAGGTCGCCCGGAGAATGAATAAGAAAGCGCGGTAGGTAGGCTTTACGAGGGCGGCATGCTACTCAAAGCAACGCGGTGGTGGGTGATCGGATGATGCAGATCCTATTCTTTGCAAAATTTGCATTTAACGGTGTTTAGTTTAAGAGGATTGCGTATGCTTTTGAGTTCAATAGGCTAATGTGGATTGAATTGGCGTTGGCTACAGCGTTTGATTTTTTTAGAGATATATGAAACGGATGTATGTAAATTATTTGGGTAGTTTAAGGGTTTTGGGAATTTGACATTAGTATTTTTCAGCTGGTATGTTGGGGACCGATAGCCTGTTGGAAGAGTAGCGGATTTCAACCGGAGGATTGCTAGTTCTAAACTCCATTCAACCAAAGACCGTCGTGTATGTGCGGGCTGGTGTACATTAAATCTGTCGTCGTTCAGGGGTATGCCCACTGCGCTAACAGCCTTCGAGTTGTAGGAGGGACAGGTTCAATTCCTGTCAGGTGCATTCCTTCCTCGGTATATTTCTCTCTATTGTGTTAGTAAAACTTTCTTTATATGTGTGTCTATTACTTGATATTGTATGTCTTGTGTCTGGCGTAGCATGGCAAAATATGGCCCTTGTGCTACATAATTTACAACTTGAATGATAAATTGAGCACCATATTCTGATGACAAGAAATGGACAATACCATCACATATACAGGGTGAGTCTAAATTGTTTTTACAAAATGAGAGGGGTGATAGTACCCATCCAGACGAGCCATAATAACCATGGAACATAGGGTCGCATTCCACTCTGAGAGGCAGAAAATAGTAAAATTAGAATTTCAACATGAACTTGCAATAGTGTTGGGAAAGGAATGAACGATACCAAAAATTGCACAATCTGATTGATTGATAAACTCACAGCAAGTGCTCAAAGTGTCGTTGCACAGTTCACACCGGCGAAGGAATGACTGGCTCTCGAAGATTCCTGCTGTTGTGTTAATTTTGTCTGCGGCAACACCGATTCTCGCTACGAGTCCGCAGGCGTCTGGTACACTAAAGATTTCATGTGCCACCAGAAGAAAAAGTCCAGTGGGTTGAGGTCCGGTGAGCGAGGACGCCAAGCCACAGTTCCGCCACGTCCGATCCATCATGCGGGATATGTGGCCATCTTGCTTAGGAGATATGCTACGTAGGCAGGTACAAAACGACGTCAGAGGCGATCACTTGTTCATGCTCGACGCGATTCGACTTTACTCTTTTCTGCCTCTCAGAGTGGAATGCGACCCTATGTTCCATGGTTATTATGGCTCGTCTGGATGGGTACTATCACCCCTCTTATTTTGTAAAAACAATTTAGACTCACCCTGTATATGAGCACCAGAGCTCGCGAAAGGGGAAAGGGATGGACCAGATCACCTTCACCCTCGAGAAACAATTCTTTTCTAAAAATAGAATAAATATAAAAAATCACACAACTCCCACACTGCGCC
Organism: Meta bourneti; assembly: GCA_933210815.1. NCBI lineage: Eukaryota > Metazoa > Arthropoda > Arachnida > Araneae > Tetragnathidae > Meta > Meta bourneti. The sequence continues at coordinate 91,281,016 of OW119929.1, forward strand.
CAGATTGGCGCGTTATCGCTCGAAATGGCGACGAGAGGCTTCAACACTCGACTCTCCATTTTTCATATCCAATCTCAGTACCTCCACCCTTCTCCGCCCCCCCCCATTGCGCGAAACTTTTAATAACACCGAAAAACTTGAGACATCACGAACAATGAATTCCAAAAGGAAGTCGCTTACACAGTATGCATTTAAGAAATTATCAACGGAATCAGTTGGCAATAAATGGTTGCATCACGGTGCGGAGAAGTCGAATCGCTGGCCTTTGTTCACGTCTAATGACAGCATTAAGAAATGGTTGGACGTGAGGTTCAAAAGTGAAAGCACTTGACTCGACCTTGGGGATCCGCGTTTCGATCGGTAATTTCTATTGACATTTAGTGTCTTGTTACACCCCCTTTGCTGGACAGCAGAATTGGCTGTTTTGTGTTAACTAGGAAACGGTGTATTCGAGCATTGCGGAACAGAAAATGTGTAGGTTGTGTGGGCATATAAGCCCAGCCATACACTGGAGCAGCATACGACAAAATGTTACAGGCGCCTGAGTCTACAGAAAACATGTTACGCATGCGTATTAAGACAATTCGGTGTCGCAAGACTAATGCTGGACCAATGTGTGGCTTTCCTAACAGGCCTCAGTCCTCATGGGCACATCTCCTTTAGGCGTGTACGGAATACAATGACCCGAGATACTTTAGAGATCTTTTCTATTCCCTTGGGGTTTACTGTTTTTAGCAAACACGGGGTCGCGCTACCGGGATCACCAAGCGATCTTTCAGGGCCGCGGTTGGAAGAATAAAGGACTAGCAACAGGAGGGTCGCGAGTTCGAATTCAACCAAAGACCGTCGTGTACAAAGGGGAGTAGTGCACATTAAATCTGTCGGTGCCTCAAATATCCTCACGTTGGCGTGGTGTGGAAGTTTGGAGGGTTAGGTGTGACCTCGTCATCTGACCGTGATTCAAAATGACGTGGTGTGGTCCTCGGATATTTCCCTTCGGGGGATGATCCCGGAACGTCGCCAATAGCCCATTGCGTTGCTGCAGTGCGACGTTAATTAAATACCTACCTTTTTCTGCTTTCATCCAATTTGCCCAATCCTACTTCCCCCTTTCACGATATTATTTACTTGATGTTGTGTTTGGAGCAGCTTGGCCAAGTATGGTCCTTGCGCCATAAAACGCCAAAGCAATCAACTAACCTAGCAGGGTTCAGCTAGGAGGAATTAGTTGAGTGAGGCAAGTTGGCATCTGAGTCACGGGTTTTGGACCGAGTTAAATTCATAGACGTGAAACAGACTGAGCATTGCTATTGAGGAGCTTCAGAAAGTGGGACCAACATGTTGACTAGTAGTCACGTACCTCTGAAAAATTGACTTGGTTGGCCAATTTGGCATCTTATCGCCTGGTTTGGCGATATAGCATCTTATAACAGGGTAGGTGTGTGAATGCGCACTTCTATTGAGTGGCTACAAAAGTGGTGAAATCGACAAAATCTACTACAATGTCACGTTGTCCAATCAGATGGTGAATCAATGGATGGCCGTCTTCTCCCATTCCTTGGACCAATCAGATGATCTTCGTTTGCACCCTGCAGACGAAGATCATCTAAGGATCACGTTACTAATAGTTTTGATCACATGATGCTGGGCATGTAAAAAGGTTATCATTACTCAATCTACTTTATATTTCTTTATGGATATAGTGTGCTAATGAAGCGGTTCGTTTTTACGGTTCTCATAAACACCTCCAAAAACAACGTAGTTTTAAGCTAAGAAATTAAATTCAATATTTCTCGAGATGATGGTCGATGATAGGCTTACCAGAACCCTAAAAGTGAATCGCTTCTTCAGAACGATTCCTCTGGTTAAATTAGTGAACGGTAAGCTCAAACAATGCGTTCCTACAGTCTGTACCTCTAGAGTAATTTCTGGTTCTGAGCTTATTCTAGCTTGCCCTAGGTATATTTATTCTTTCTATGTCAGTAAAATTTTCATTCTGTGCATGCACTATGATAGACTCAGCTGGGCCAAATAAGGGCCTTGCTCTATGAAACCCAACCGAGCTTATCTTTCGATGCCAGAAGCCATAGCAGTGATTAAGAGTTGGTGAAAAAATATCACCTATGGCGGTTGCCATGCATGATGAGAATGGCAGCCCTTACCCTTGCGAGCTTAACCACCTGTGTAGAAATGAACTATGTCCCCGGACGCCCCTTGTCCGGTCTTAAATCCTTGTTGCTAGGCTGGGTGATCTGGGTCATAAAAAATGGGCTATGGAAATATTTTCTGCTTTTGTAAAAAGAAACTTGCGGTATTTCACTTTCCTCTATTTCTGCCAATGCTTCAGAAGACGCGGTAGCCCGGTTGGAAGAGTAACAGAATAGCAACCGGAGAGTTGCGAGTTCGAATCCAACCAAATACTGTCGTGTACAAAAGGGGCTGGTGCATGTTAAACTGTCGTGGCCTCAAATGTCCTCACGTTGGCGTGGTATGGAAGTTTGAAGAGTGTGGGGTGTAAGCTCACAGGTGTTGATCTCGTCATCTGAAAATTACGTGGTGTTGTCCTTCGGGTTTGATCCCGGATCGTCACCAATAGCCCGTTGTATTGCTCTAGTGTGACGTTATTTAAATTACCTACCGCCAATGCTTCATGTCTGGTGTCAAGATGTTTTGTGTATTACATTTTGAATGATCTATGCGAAAAGATTTTGTATCATGTAGTCATACGATATCATTCATCCAGCCCATTTAGGCCATTCTCCACCTGTATTTAGCTGGAATTATTTTAAAATTTGTTGCAGGATAAGTCACAAATTGACTTCTCCTATTTCAGGTTTTGAGATTTGAGCATGTCATACATGATGTATTACACATCAAGCCTGTTCACGCATTCTACAGCTGCATTTTTAGGTCATGAAACGAATCTAGTTAAATAAAAACGAATCCACAGTTCCAAAACTATTTTGATAATTTGAATTCTAAATTATTCAAAGTACTCATAAGTCCCAATGAGCAAAAACAGAGAATCTAAGAGCTTTATAAGTGGAACATTCCTCCAAACTTTTCTAAGTTTCAGGATTTAGTTTTTAAAGCAAAATACACGGCGTCTGCATCCACTAGCTTATTAGTCATCCTTCAACTTAGATTTGCATATTTATTACTGCTCCAGATCAGATATATGGTGTTAAATTGAATGATAGATGGATTTGCGAAGGGAATCATTGCACTCGATAGAGGTTTATTTCCATACAATAGGTGATGTTCGGTTCTGGCTCATTAGTTAATAATATATTCGTGCAAATAGAAAATATCCTCGATCTCCCGTGAAAAACATGTCATTTAATGGTTTGATTTGTTGTTCGAACTCGGTTTTGCTAAACTGGCTAATTAGATCCACATTCTATGCCATGAATTATATCCTGGGAAAATAGGATAGATGGTCTTATTAAGCTGACGAAATTGAAATTGTTGTTGAAATTGAATTTAAATTTGGAATTCCGTGATGAAAAATGATAGCAAATGGCACAGTATTCGAAGAATACGATATATGAATTAGATAAGAGAATAATTTAGGTTTTATTTTTGTACAATCCCCGATACAACATCAGATGTAAGTTAGATATTTACATCTGAACTAGATTAGATGAAATTTTTAATTCCAAATCTGAGTAAAGTGGGTTGGTTCGGTTTTATGACGTAAAGGCCGTATTTGGCCAATTTGATGTTGCCAAAGGCCATATTTGCCAAGCTGTGCCAAACACAAGACATACAACATCAAGTAATGGACATACACATATAAGGACCGTTTTACTAACACAGAAGAGAGAAATACATCCAGAGTATGTACGAAGGATCAAACCTGCTACATCTATAAAGCATCACTGCATGAATTCGGAGCTTGCCGTTGAAAATCCAAGCGGGGAATGCCGCCTTACGCCGCAGAAACGATGTTATCGACTGAACTAAACAGCGCTCTATCACCAAAACGCGGCATTTCCGGACACAAATTCTTTGACAATAAATGTTTAATTTGGACCCCACTACCACCCTTTATAATTAGGCCAAATATTTTCGAAACAACCTGTGTACCTGCATTTATCATTAACCGATAGATCTTAATTGGTAAAAGAAGTTACATAGTTCTTGCATTAAATTCTGTATGGTCTCAGCTTTACTAATTTAAGGGTAACGCAAAATACCCATTTTTGGAGATTCCTAGTTCTTACAGGGTCACCGTGGCTCAGTGTATTCACCCGCTGTGCTAGCAACCAGCGAGTTATAAACAGCGCAGGTTTGATTTCTCTCTTCTGCGTGAGTAAAACTTTCTTGTTTGTGTATGTTCATTACTTGACGTTGTCTGTTTTGTGCAGCTTGGCCAAATAAAACCTTTGCGCCATAAAACCCAACCAACTTGAGAACGCTTATGAAGGGAATTTAATTTATTGAATAAAGTTAATTACTAATCTCTGTAAATAACGTTAATTGATCCAGCAAGAGATCTTTCTTTGATCCTTATACTTTCGGTAATTTGACTTTGACCAATGGGCACATGTTTCAGATAAATGTTTATTCAAACGGATGCTGTTAGAAGAAAGCGAGTTAACAGATCCCACCTGAATTAAACGACTCCTCAAATTGCCTAACTAAAATATTTAACCCTCCAAGTGGATTAGACGAGATATCTCGCCCATCAACATCCGAACAATTTTGCCAATGGCGAGATATCTCTTCATCAAGATATTGCCGATTTTTTGAATGATGACGAAATCAAAATCTGGTCAGTTTTTTCTAATGACGAGATATCTTGTTCATCAAGATGAAATTTTTTTTGCTAATGACTACGTACCTCGATGACACAATCATCAGGAGGGTTAAGGTTATTCATAACCTAGCAACCAGACCATTTAGAATGGCATTTTCCAGCTTTTTGAAACGAAACAAATCTATATGAAACGTTTTCGACGATAAAATATTAAATCCCAAAACCACTGACGTATATTAAATGACTCTTCACAGGAATGTTTTATTAAACGAATACTCCTCATTTCACCTTGGACCATGTGATAAAAGTATTTCCTTCACAAAAATCCAGAGTACTTCGTAAATAATGTAGGATAGGATGAACGTATCTGTCCCATCTTGTACCAAACAGGGCTTCATAAATCTATACATATGAAGCAGAGTTGGCATCTGTCTGTGTTCTCTATACAAATCTACACCAATTGACCAATCTACACCAAATTTGGTGTAGATTGGTACTTATTCTTTGAAACACTGAGGGTAATTAGGCTACATATTAACCCACGTTCTATTTGTCTTGGGTGTTCAGAGGGATGTAACGTCCCGTCAACCTGGACAGTGTATTTGCTAGGGAGCGCTCTCTCCCGGTCTGGCTCTGCAGATGACGTCAGAGTTAACATCTACAGGAATTGCCTCTCAAGATGACCTTGGAGGTTTTTTAGAATCTTAGAGTATGGTGTAATCGTGCGGTTGTGCTGAAAATCGCTCAGTATCATATCGTTCCTGTATCCCGTCTGTAAATTCTTAAATATTAGCTTATTATTGGAATGTAAATGTTTATAATATCAAATTATTTTTATAGAAAGTGGTCTTTTTTATCGTCGATGTGGTACAGGGGGCTAAAGACAATTCGAAATCCTCATAGTAATAACATTTCGTATTGATACGATCAATGTCAGACCGCACTAAATTTGGTACATTCATCCTGTAGAATTCTGAGGGACACATTAACCCCGTTCGATTTGCCCTGGGTCTGCAGTGGGGCTAAAAACAATTCGAAATCTCCATAGGAATAATATTGAGTAATACAGAGGCTGTTCGGACATTTTATGAACAATTTTAATGGACTGAAGCTCAATTTTTACATGACCTTTTTGTGTTTTAAATGTTATTAGATAGCCCTTATTGTCAACTATCTTTCTACGCCTTAATTTCCATCATAATAATGACTTTTGTAGTATCGACAGTGGTATTTTGTTCCATTCTTGTTCAACAGTTTTCTAGTCCTTGAAAGGTTTTCGGTCGACGTTTCGATAATGCCCTTTTTAAAAGTCCAAAAGCACAAAAGTCCATTGGTGAAACATCTGGAGATTTAGCAGGAATATCAGTAAAGGGTATTGACTTGATACCAGTTTCTCGTTCCATTTTTTCCAATAATTTAATAATCGATTTAGATGTGTTGCTGCTTGCTTTACCCTGAAACAGTTCTATTGATTGTTGGCACTGTGGGTTAAGATATGGTATTTCTTTTTTGAATAATAGATAAAATAGGGTCTTGATAATATGTGGGAGTAGATTTTTACATTTTCCCCCTTTTTACTTTTAATTTTCCGTTATATGCAAAACCGGCAACAATCATAAATTTCTTAGAGAAAATTCTCACGTTCACTTTGCTATAGTCCTTTGACTTGACGGATTCTCTTTTAAAATTAAAGATCTTACCTTACAAATATTTTCAGAAATTTTTTTCTTTTTTGGAAGTATTTTTCCACTTTTACGTTTTTTCCTTTCTCATTAATAATATTACTTATCGTACCTTTAGGTATCGAAAAAACATGACTTTTACAGCGTTTTTGAATAATTGAATAAGCATAATTCTCTTCGAAAAGAGAGGAAACAGCCTTCCATCCATTGCTTATTTAAAAGCGCCATTTTGGAAGTAAACAAAACTCTGAGTCAGCAGACGATAAGTTATACTTTAACTATTTAACTGCTGTAAAAATAAAATTCTTTCGTTGCATGCAATTTTTTTACAGCTCATCAAAATCGTCCTAAAAATGTCCGAACAGCCTCTGTATTACGATGAATTGTAAACAATTCAACCAGAGCAACACCGGGTAATTCAGCTAGTGTTAGATAAAACATTCGCTCCAGTGTATCCACATACCCACGTGAGCTGACTGTTATTTTAATACATGTATGTTACGAGGTATACAAGCCAAAAGCAAACAGTAACAATTTTCCTTGAGGGAACTCGGAATGTCACGTCTCAGATAAGAGATCAACATTTGCTCTAACCTCTCATTTTACTGGCCAAGACCCGGTAGCACCATCTCACGATCTTATACAGCATTTTATGCAGTCTTGAATGTTGAACTTCTCTCAGTACGTATGTGTACGTTGTAGGTTTTATAAACAGTGCTTAAGACGTGATGACTTCCGAATGCATAACTGCACGAAGATGCAACAACGCGGTTGATTCGGTTTCTAAGCATCCACGAGGATTCCTCACGTAAATAACTGCCTTACCGAGATACAGATAGCCATTTTTGTCGGTGTTTTTAAAAAGAATTTTGTCGGGGTTTGAAACATTTGTAGCTTTAAAAGTATATAGGTTCAGCTTGGATATAAAGATTTTTCGTGGCAACGCTTTTGGTGCACTTTTCGGCGTGATATTTATATCGCCAAGGACGAGTTTCTTAGAAAAAACACCGCTTTAGGCTCAACGGAAATAATTAAAAGATTTACGGAAGAAATTTTAAAAATAGAAAAAGTCCGCAGAATTGATTATCCTTTTAAGTTTTTCGACTATTTTAACAATATTAAAATAAAGAATTAGCAACTCCCTCATTTCCTATAAAGTTGCCTTTGTTCGAATCCAACCAAAGACTGTTATGTACAAACGGTGAATGTTAAATCTGCCGTGGCCTCAAATGTCCTCACGTTGGCGTGGTGTGGAAGTTTGGAGAGTGGGGTGTCAGCTCAGGTGTCACCTCGTCATCTGACTGTGATTCAAAATTAAGTGGTGTTGTCTTAAGTTCCTTCCCTTCGGGATTGACCTCGGACCGTCGCCTATAGCCCGTTATGTTCCTCCAGTGCGACGTTAATTAAAATACCTACCTACCTAAAGCTGCCCTATCCCCAGAAAAATTAAACTTCAAATTTCGCCTGACCCTGAACCCTGAAACTTATCTACAACACTAAATACAGAAGGCATGGTAAAATAAAAGATAATTATTTGCTAAAATTAATAAGAGATTCAAATAAAAGCAAGAAACGATACAATCTGATGCGACTGCACTGTGCTGCGTTTAATATACAAGCTGAACGCTTTAATTCTTGAAATTTACAGGAAAAGGAAAAGAATTGGAAGAAATTCAAAAGGACCGATGAAATCAAAGGACGTTGTAACAGAAAAATTGGAAAAGAAAATTGAAGTACCAATAAAACGGAAATGGAAAAAGAACATTCCAAAATATTCCAGAACGAAAAAGAGTCGAAAGTGAAAATTTTAACTTCACGAGATTGCCATAATCCTAAAAAAGCGGGGTCGCCTTTGCATGCCACAACTCACTACAAAAAGCAAGCCAAAAAACGTACCTCAAAAAGGTCTTTATATCAAAGCTATACCAGTATATATGAAAACGCAATTCTAAATTTCCAAGATCAAACGAGTGAGTGATAGATAACAAAAATCCTTTCGTAGGGGGAGACTAAATATTTCAAGTCATGAAAAAAAGCGTTTTAGTACCTGAGTTTAGTTATCCTGTTAATTTTGATATTTGTTTGTTACCTTTTCGTTCGAACAGTTTAGCCCTCCAAATGGTTCCGACGATATATCTCGTCCATCAACATCTGATCAATTTTGTTAATGTGACAAGATATCTCGTCATTAACAAAAATCTGGATTATATTAACATCTGTGCATTAAAATCCTGATCTCTAGCACTAAAATCTGGATGACGAGATATCCCGTCATCCAGATTTTTTTATGGTGTCGAGATCAATATCTGGTCAATTTTTTTCTAATGACGAGATATCTCGTCCATCAAGATCTGGTCAGGATTGCTAATAACGAGATACCTCGTCGAGACAACCATCAGGAGGGTTAAAGCTTGTCCATTACTGGACCTTGCGCCATAAAACCCTAACCAACCATTGAGTGATTAAAAAAATATGATTGTGCTCACACATGCTGCAAAAATGAAACAGCTTATGGAAGAATTTTTACACCTTAGGCTAAAAACTGACTCACATTACGATTTACATTATTCAATCACAAATATGGGAGCGTTTATAACCAACATTCCCTACTATACTAGATTCATAAATAGATTTATACGCATCAATCAGCTATGAAACAACTCCGGAGTCGTTTAAGAGTTCATATGTTTCATTGACCATGCACGTTACAACTGAAGAAGACTAAATATGTGCTTAGGCAAATGGTGTTTGCTCCTAGTTTAATGCGATCTTACAAAGTGTACTGACGGTATTTTTGTTTATCTCGTCTTTAGTAACTGTTATGGGATTAGTTTTATGTTCTCTTTATGTGCTTACACATTTTAACAACTGTAAGCTTTAAGTATTTTATGTTTCTCTAAAGGAAAATGGGGCAGTCGTGGATCTGTGGATATACCCACTGCGCAAGCAACCTGGGAGATATAGCTGGCGCATGCTCGATTTCTTTCAGGTTCGATACCTCCCTGGGTGTATTTCTCTCTTCTGTGCTAGTAAAACTTTCTTTGTGTGTGTATGTATACTACTTGATATTGTCTGTCTTGTGTCTGGCCAAAGAAGCCCTTGCGCCATAAAATCCAACCATAAAAACACGAATACTTTAACCTTTAGACTACGGGCAGTACAACAGTCCTACGTTGTGTTGTCTATTTGATATTGTCTGTCTTGTGTCTGGCCAAAGAAGCCCTTGCGCCATAAAACCCAACCATAAAAACACGAATACTTTAACCTTTAGACTACGGGTCTAAGGTTAAAGTCCTTTAGCAACAGTTCTACGTTGTGTTGCTCCAGTGTGACGTTAGTTAAAATATCTACAACCATCCTACCGTGAGATTTTTCCTTCCTAGAGCGGATCGGTACAGATGCGATTTTATCCCCTTTTAAGTGACATCGATCACCATTTGCGAGCTCTCGGCTACTGGCCCTAAAGAGGGACGGTCCTTTTGTTCGAAGCCTTACCCTGTTGATCATCCCGTGAACGCTGGGAAATACAGAAAGTCGCGTCGGTGTTATCTCTAGCATACCAAACACTATGAAAGGAAAGCACGTTAGGTGGTCAGTTATAAAAGTCAGTCACGGCTCTCTCTCTCGCAAGTTCTGTAGGGGGAAGGTGGTCAATAGAAATCTGCCGTTCTTAGATGCGGGTAACGAAATTTGGGCGCCGTATCGCAAGGTTAAAAGGATTGCAATAAATAGCGTCTTAGGCATTTTTCAACGCATTTCAAATCCATAGCACATCATATTTCAATTCTCGCTACATTTTGAACATACTATTTCAGTTATTTTGTTTCATTTGGGTGAGGTGGGGCAGTTTCGTTCACGCGAGGGTGATAAGTGAGTCCTCTGAATATAAAACGTTCCTGATTCAAGTAGGGGTTTCCTTCCAGTCATTACCACTATATGACGCGTATGTTACTATCTCGCAGAAAAGACAACGAGCTCCTGCATAAACAGTTTAACGCCTTTCCACATCTACCAAAGTGGAGGAGTGGTGTTTCGTTTGGACCCTGAAGAATATGACTTCAATTCCATAAATTAATTCCTCCATTAAATAACACCTCTCAAATTCTGATTACCGATAACTAGGGCAATGGATATGATAGGACCTCTAATTATATCACTACTTTTTAAAGTAAATCCTCATTTTAACTTCTCAAAATTTTCTTTAAATTTCACTCCTTCCATCACTTTGGGCAACGGTAGCCCAGTTGGAAGAGCAACGGACAGCCAGAGGATTCCGAGTTCGAATTCAACCAAAAACCGTCGTCTACAAAGGGAGGCTGGTGCACGTTAAATCTGTCATGGCCTCAAGTGTCCTTACGTTGGCGTGGTGTGGAAGCTTGGAGAGAAGAGGGTGCCAGCTCAGGTGTGGCCTTGTCATCTGACCGTGGTTCAAAATCGCGTAGTGTTCTCGAATCTTTCCTTTCGGGGTTGATCCCGGACCGTCGCCCATAACCCGTTGCATTCCTCCAGTGCGACGTTAATTAAAATACCTACCTACCCATCATAACTATATTAATTAATAGGGGCAAGTGTGACCGACCCCATGAAGTAGCATTGGGAAGTATTTTTAAAAATTATATCCATGGCAGGTTTGAACAAATAAAAGGGTAAACAGATTAACAAAAGATCTAAGAGTGATAAAAATATGACATTTTAAAAACATTCTGGGACGGAATAGTGATTGATTCAAAATGAACTTCGAAGATTTGGGATCGCATATACACCACCTCACATTATAAAATTTTTATTAACCCTCGAAGTGGTTTCGACGAGATATATCGTCCATCAAGATCTGGTCAGCTTTTGCTAATTTCAAGAAACTTACTCGACATAACCACATGGAGGGTTAATACATAAAATGTAGCAAATAAGAATTCAATTATTATTCTTAACTCTAATGCCTTAAAACTTTTCGCTCAGATAGTGATCTGCTCGTGATGTATTTCGCCATTCAAATGCATGAAGCAACGGTATAGTTTCATGTGTTATACCCCAAATGGCAAACGTCGATTCTTGTTTAAAATATTGAAGAAATGTATTTAACTTATCTTTATCTCTAAGACAATACAGGATCGCAGTTAAACCTGCCGAAGTAAACAAGTACTACGTTCTAACTAAACAATAGCTTTCTAATAAATAAGAGAATTAGTATTTGGTATTCTTGAGAAGTTCTTAGAATATTCTTCTCAGGAGCCCTACTTCGTAGTTTCTTCGCGACCCACGCAGATTTACCACGTGACTTGAATCAACAAACAGGATTTTGATTAGAAATGTGGTAAATGTCTTTGTTAGGCTTTAAAGTGCTCTTATGTTTTGTTCGAAATGCCTTATTGCTTTAATTTACATGAGACGCACGTAAACACTAATTTATATCGGATGCCACCTGATAAGTTTTGCTGTTTTCCGCTACGTTTGATGTTTATTTCCTTGTGTTTGACAACTGCAGAATCCATTCCTAGCTCAGATGGAGGGAAGCTGTTATTTTCTGTTAAGGTATCCCGTTTTTAGCTATATTTTAGATCAACCAATGAGAAGAATACCACCCCTGGAGCATGTCGCATGCTCCATGCTGCGCTGCTAATGAGAACATCAGCATACTGCGCAACATGTTCCGAAATAAGCAGAAGGGCCCGTTTGAAGTGAAAGTGCCTTGAGTGCGCAATGCTTTGATTTAACAACTTGGCAATGTGTCTTGAATAACCTAAGAAAACATGGAATGGGTTTCATATTTCTCAATGAGAACAGCATCTTCAGAAGATGCTCAAGAGCTACCAAAATGAGCTACCATCTTCAGAAGGTACTCCAGAAAGCAATGAAAATACCATTGGAAGAGTTGGTATCCAGAGTCGAATACCATTGAAAGAGTTGATATCCAGAGTCGAATACCATTGAAAGAGTTGGTATCCAGAGTCGAATACTATTGGAGGAGTTGGTATCCAGAGTCGAATACCATTGAAAGAGTTGGTACCCAGAGTCGAATACTATTGGAGGAGTTGGTATCCAGAGTCGAATACCATTGAAAGAGTTGGTACCCAGAGTCGAATACCATTGGAAGAGTTGGTATCCAGAGTCGAATACCATTGAAAGAGTTGATATCCAGAGTCGAATACCATTGAAAGAGTTGGTATCCAGAGTCGAATACTATTGGAGGAGTTGGTATCCAGAGTCGAATACCATTGAAAGAGTTGGTATCCAGAGTCGAATACTATTGGAGGAGTTGGTATCCAGAGTCGAATACCATTGAAAGAGTTGGTACCCAGAGTCGAATACCATTGGAAGAGTTGGTATCCAGAGTCGAATACCATTGGAAGAATTGGTATCCAGAGTTTAATACCATTGAGAGTTGGTATCCAGAGTCGAATACCATTGAAAGAGTTGGTATCTAGAGTTAAATATCAATAATATCCAGAGTTGGATACCATTGGTATGTTGGTTTGCTCCAGTTGGGTTTACCAGATGTCCGGACAAGTCCAAAATTTCCGTGTGCTGCCCGGATTCTGCCAGGAATTATAAATTGTCCGGATTTTTCAATGAAATCATCAATCCAATCCAAATGCTATATTGCTTCAATGGCTATGAGTACAAAAATGCTAGTGGAATTGCATGCGTCTAGTCAGATTTTTATTTGAAGTATTTCGTTTTAATTTGTAATGCTATTCTATCTTGTTTGTTACAATGATTATTTGACCATTTCAATGCAAAAGTTTTTTTTATTAATACTCAATCAATTGAGTTTTACTTGTCCGACTTCCCTGAAATAACAAAAATTATAATTGAGTTCGTCAGAAATTTCCACCTTTAGGTCTGGTAACCCTACTTCGGAGTGACTAATAAGAACACTGCCTTCAGATATTCCAGAGTGATTAAAATGCGATACTACCTGCAGACGATACTCTAGAGTAACCTATAAAATTACCATCTTCAGATGGTATTGCCATGGTCAATGAAAATACCATCTTTATAAGGTATGCAAGAGATCAAAGAGAACACCATAATGGTAAGATATTCTGCGAATGATAGCATAGATTGTGGATTATTAAATCAACGAAAATAATACAGATGCTTGAAGCAAAGAGCTGCTTTAGTGGTATTGATAAAAAGTCATGCATTTCAGAAAAATCAGAACTAGCTTTCGAATACATGGTTTCTCAATATCGTTTATTTTACCATAAAATTCTTGCGCTTGATTCTTGCTACCCACTTTTTAAATGCTTTTAAATTTACATGGGTTTTACTATTTTATTTTGCTCTTGGCGCAGCTTGTCCATTTTTGGGACTTTCCACCATATAACCCTAACGAACCAACATTCGAATGTGTTCCAAAACGATTAATGGGGCCGTTGTAGCTCGATTGGCAGAGTAGCGGATTAGCAACCGGAGGGTTGCGAGTTCGAAACTCGATTCAACCGGGAGCTGGTAGTCGTGAAATCTGTAGTAGCCTCAAATGTCACCTTCGCGTGCTATGGAAGTTTAGAGAGTGGGTCTGTAATGTTTTCCTCATCATCTGGCAATGATTCAAAATTACGAGATGTTCTCGTTTCTTTGCCTTCGGGATTGATCCCCAACCGTTGCTAATAGCTCGTTGTTTTAGTGCGACGTTAATTCAACTATCCCCAAATGATAAATAATATTTAACAACCCTTTTGCGCAGGTTAACCCTCCAAGAGGTTAGGCAGAGATATCTCGTTCATCAAGATCTGACCAATTTTGCTATTGACGAGATTTCTCGTCATCAAGATATTGCCGATTTTTTTTATCAAGATCTGGTCAGTTTTCTTCTAATGACGAGATATCTCGTTCATCAAGATCTGGTCAGTTTCGCTTATCAGACGAGATACCTCGTCGAGACAACCACTAGGAGGGTTAAAAGTGGCTTAAGACTATTCCAGAATATTTCGGAAATTCACACGATCTCGTTACCCAGACATACTAATGGAAATTTAAATGTTCTTGGTAATAAACAATAACTACTTACTTCTCTATGAACCATGCAGTTTGTTTACCCAAGTAAGTGAACCAATGAATAAGTTTTTGGTATGCTTGTTTTGCAGAAGGGGTATACACTGTTAATGGATTGTTGTACAAAGCATATGCTGATTAAGTAATTTAAACAAAATGAGACGCGCAACCTGGTTGATGAGTTGAATGACAATTGAGAGATTAAGTAAATGTTTGAATGCTTATCAAGGCGTGACTGTTTGGAATACGTGCGGTTCGTTTCAGATCATTATTTTAGACGTACTCTGCATGATGGGACATTAATGGCTGATTTACTCGATTGCGATCAAACTAAGTTGGAATTTCTTTTGAGCAGATTGAAACTTCATCACCCGTTGAGACGCATGAAGAAATGGAATGATCATTTCAAGACAATATAGTGTCAAATAAGTCTGCTTATTGTGCAGTTTTTGTACTTAATAAGATTCAAATTTAGAAATCGCTCGACAACGTACATTTTCTTACACGGTCGTATTCGTTTTTCGGAAACATCAATGTAATGCATGGAGTAATAACTGATGAGGGCAAACAAGCACACTGCTAGAATGAGAATATACCAGTATGTGACCCTTAACCCTAAATATCGGCGAAGAAAGAAAATTGAAGAATGAATTATGTTTATAAATTATTTAATCACCTTTATTTAATTTTAAGTATAAAAGTGAAAAAGAAAAAATATGAAAGCAAATTTTGAAAACAGTAAAATAATTTTTTAGACCAATTTTAACTGTTGATTGCCCGATGGTTAAAAATAGCCCGTTGTTTTGCTCCAGTGTGACGTTAATTAAAATACATTCCATACCTACCCGATGGTTAAAATTTTATCAACACTCATTTCTTTCGAGTTGTGTTGATAATTATCTTTTGATAAAGGCAGGGCTGCCACAGGTGACTATTTTTCAACCTTGGCGACTAGAGCATAGAGGAAATATAAAAGTAGAGTGAGCAATGGTAACCTTTTTATGTGCCCAGGATCATGTGACCAAAACTAATAGTAACGTGACCCTAAGACTGCTTTCGTCTGCTGGGTGGACCTAACATTCATCATCTGATTGGTCCACGGGACGGGAGAAGACGCCCATCCATCGATTCATCATCTGATTGGTCCATTGAGTGATCATATTGATAGAAGTAGACTTTGGCGATTTCACCACTATTGTCGCCACTCTATAGAAATGCGGATTCACACACATATCCTGTCATGAGATGGAATATCGCAAATGGTCTATCAGATACCAAATCACTAACCCAGATATTTTTTAGAGCAGTCACGTGACTACTAGTTGACATGTTGGCCACACTTTTTGAAGCTCCTCCCAATAGTCTAATTATATTTAACGTCTATGGATTGGAGATATCTTTTTTTGCAAAAGCTTTTATTTTCAAAATGTTTGCGACTTTTTTTAAAAATTCTTCAAAGGTCAACGATATTTAATCCCCTTTTATAACTAACAGCTGACGGAAAGAAATATTTTCCGGAATTTTCTTTCGGGGAAAATTTCCCAATGAAAGCCAATTCGAAGTCTTGACGCCAAGCCGTAACAACCACGAAAGGGAATCAGGTTACTAGATTGTCATGAAAACTTTTTAGAAATACTTTTTTCTTAATTTAAAATTTAAATTTCTCGGCAAGATCTTCAACGTCTGTTTCATACTTAGCACATTTTATGTTTTAGTTGTTTCAATTTGTATCTGAGCAACTAAAATTACTAAAATAGAGTTTATAAGAGGAGACTTTTTAAAAATGTGTATTACTATTTCGCAAACGCTTTGCCAGTGGCAGCCCTGCAAAGGCAACTGAATATAACTTATAATCTTACACATAAAACATACCTTGGCTAAAATATGCCCCAGAAAGTGAAGAAATTTGTTTATTGAATTATCTGTTGGGGATATGATAATTTTTGACCTATTAATTTATTAATATATTACGTCCTCATGCTACCTTTTACTGACCGTCCCAAGCACCGAACGACATCTTGGTGGCCGTCGTGGCTCTGGTTATGCCCACTGCGCAAACAACCTTCGAGTTGTAGGCGGCGCAGGTTCTATTCCTGTCAGGTGCATGCCTCCCTGGGTGTATTTCTCTCTTCTGTGTCAGTAAAACTTTCATTGTGTGTATGTCTATTACTTGATATTGTATGTCTTGTGTCTGACGCAGCATGTCCAAATATGGCCCTTGTGCCATAAAACCCCAGAAACCAACCAACAGAATGATGTCTTCAGTTGGCGGTGTTTTTTAAACGGTGTTATATTAAACTTCTAAAGGGCTCCCACACATATTATATCCTTTCTGTAACATGTAGTCCCCCTGAATGACTTCCAACCGGTTTTGACCTACTGGACTTATAGAATCTTTCCTGGAATTCTTTCAACCACAATAGATGCAGCTATTTAGTGATAATATGTGTTGTGAGGAAAATCAATGCAACAGTACTTAGAAATCGCTTGATGCTCAGAGGGTTGGTTGGGTTTTATGGCGCAAGGGCCATATTGAGGCTTAGGAGGTTACGCCAAACTAAGTCTTGAATTTCCATGGAAATTTCCCAATGTCAGCTTATGGATCGTATCAAGGACTAATTGACGAGAACGTGGCATTCTCTGAGTTACCCCGGACAATCGCGAGAGGTTTGGCCACGTCGTGACCACCATGAAAACGCCATTAAATTAAAGTTTAGCAGAAACGAAATGTGTATTAATGAACCACAGAAGGTTCCCACAATATTTCTTCAGCATGGTATACCCGAAGTCGGACACCTGTTTATGTGATGAAGTAGTTGATTCTCTTCGCTACATGATAGACTGCGGGCTTGCAACGCGCCTCCGAGAAGGACTTGAATTCATAAAAGATCAACCCAGTGGTTGGTTGGTTTGGGGGTTTTATGGCGCAAGAGCCATATTTGGCCATGCTGCGCCAGACATAAGACTTACAACATCAAGTAATAGACACACACACAATGAAAGTTCAACTGCACAAAGTCATACACCAAAAGAGGTTGAGAAAACAGGTTGTCTCGGGACAACTCCAGGTACTCTAGAATATATGCTGGGGAGGCCTGGTCAGATTTAAGGCAAAAAGGATGAATCTTGCGAACACAGCAAAATGTGAGACTCCTCAGATGGCCACTGAAAAAGAGCGCTGTCTGAATATGTCTGTCGCAATTGAGAGCAAGAGATCTTCCGGGGACATCCCCACGATACCATGAGTATGCAACGGGAATGATCCACGCCTTATTAAGATTTTTTCTACTAGAGTAAAGCTCAAGAAACGTCAATGAGTGGGTATCGGACAATAGTTCATCGACACCTTCCTTCGCCAAATTATCCGCTACTTCGTTTCCCTTGAAGTCCACGTGTAAAGGGATTCACTATAGGTGCACATCACAAAAGGATGAGACAGCTTGAGTTTGTTATGGATACATCCGTAATGACTTCAGCTAATCGGAGCGGAGGGTCTGCGTCCCCAGCTAAGAAGTATATTAATGAAAATAGTTCTTTTGTAGCTCTTCTAAAACCGAATTTCTATAGCAATGGCAACTGGGAGGGCGTCATAGCCTAATTTGAAAGGTGCTTGAAGGTTAAGTTTCGTTCCTTCACTGCTGACATTGTTCTTTTGTTGGTAACTAGGCCGCAAGAGTCTACAAGACCACAATACCTGGCGAAGGTTTCCATTTTGAGGAGCCAAGAAATCAAATTATCATACAAAAATTAACACTCAAGGGTCCTTGTCCTCAGCATTAAGGAAAACTTTGAGTGGAAGTTCGAAAAATAATATAGTTCCACTCGTTTCTTTTTCATTGTTCTTTTCTTTTGTTCCCATCGAAGGCATTTTCGCTCGTTCGTTTCCCCATTGCCGTTTTCTCCGAGCTATTTCCATGCAGCGAATGGAATAGGGGAAGTGTGTGGTGAGTGGCTTTTTAGACAATTGACACGCTGACTCGGATTCTGTAGCACAAGGATATGTTCAGTTTTGAATTCTTCGTGTGGTTTTCTTGTTATGATTCAGTTCACCTGCGGACATGGAATTCCATCTCACAAATCCGCCATTAAAATACAACTGCATAATTTTAAAAGGTAAACATTTTTAAGCAAGCGAGATTTATATAATCTGCGTTGTGCTTAGATTACAAGATGATCTTATACAAGGATCCGCTTAAAGAATATTTCCGACTTGCGCGATGCATTTTTTGTTGTATTATGGTCGCTTGAAGACATACCTGTCTTATGGTTTTACGTGACTTAAATTTGCATCACTTTAAATACTTTCAGAGCTTTGAATCTTTAAGCACGATATAAAAAATGTTTCTTTCTCTACTCGTGCGAGAAACAATAGATCGATAAGGTTTATTGCACGATTAAATAGCTAAAAATTGATTTTTATTTTAGATATTATTTTATTAAATTAAATTTTTTAAATTTTAATAAATTTAAGAAATTAAATAAATTTTTATTTGAGATTTTATTTTATTAACTAGCTAAAAATTTATTTTTATTTGAGATATCCGATACCGATTTTGTAAAAATTTGGTCGTTAAAAATATCTCATAACAAATGTTTAGAAGTTTGCAAAGTAACTAGTAATGCTTTTGTTCAAAAGTTTTGAATATATATCATACAACTCTTAATTTTAATTGCCCTCAGGGCATATCTCCTTTAGGTGTGTACGGTTTTCTCGGATACGAGGTACTTTAGTGACCTTTTCTTTTTCCATGGGGTTTACTGCCTATAGTAAACAAGGGAATCGCGTTCTCTGGATACCCAAACAATCTTTTTCTGCTTTCATCTCCACTACCTTGTTCCCCAGTACTTCTTTATTCCCCTTTCACGACATATTTTATTTGACGTCGTCTTGTGTTTGGCGCAGATTGGCCAAATATGGCCCTTGCGTCATAAAATAACCAGCTTGATCTTACTCAAGAATAAGTTCTTTAAGTAAGCGATAGTAAACTCTGCCTCTAATGTCCCTATTCATTCGACTTTTCATTCAAAGTTTTAAATATATCGCGCTTGTTAGGTTGCTAGAAAAAGCGTGATATATTCCGGGATCGAGAAAAACTCGCTTGTTTGAGATAAACAACCGCAAAATCTTCAAAACAAAATAAATGATTCAATTTTTACTAAGTGTAATAGAAGGAGATATATGAGAAAAAATGTCCTTATAACTTGACGTCTTCTGTCGTATGTTTAGTGCTACTTGGTAAAAAATGGTTCTTATGCCATGAAATCCAACTAACCAACTGAAAGCTGTAGGCAGCGCAGGTTCGATTCCTCAATGGTGTATTTTTCTCTTCTGTGTCAGTAAAGTCTTCCTTGTGTGTATGTCTATTTACCTAACGTTGTTTAGTGCAGCTTCACCGAAATAGCCCCTTGCACCATAAAAACCTACTAACCAACCTCATCTAAAACAGTGGTGCGTTCTCTTCATTTTAGCAGCACCTTCACGAAAAAAATTCTTTGCTCGGCACTAGTCGAATAAAATAAAAAAAGTTGTGGATAAGGCAAAATGGTTTACTCTGAAAATTCAGCTAATTGTATTTGAAAACTCACAAAATATCAATGTAGTCTTCGTTCGTCCGACAGAACTTGCCAGAAGTTCTTAAATTGCTGTTCGAGAGCAGATTTTTCTGTGAACCCTAACTAAAGAGCTCATGGTCATTGGACTTTAAGCAGCCGACCAAACGGAAGTGAGCATGAACCACACGCACCGTCGAACGCAAAAACGATTAGACTAAAAATATGACTTTCAGGCGAAGAGAATTTCTGCCGTGTCTCTGGTTATACCCTGTTATTAGTTTCCCCACTACCCAAATTTTGAACATCCTTCGCAGTGTAGGTATATCGCATTTTAATTTTCCCTTCCGAACAGAATGCATGACTTGTGTCTTCAGACATTGTAAATTTTCACGGTGCATAATCCCTTGGCGTTCTTCCATGCAAATAAGTCTGATAAAGCAGCTTAGAAGGCAGGTGGAATTAACTAGGCGTATCGTCCTGTTACAACATACACTTGGAAGAAGTCTCATAATCCATGTACTTTCTTGTGTACCGGATTCCCATGGTGCTCATGGTCATTATAAGGGTTCCGTGTTCGCCTCTAGGAACCAAAACCATGTCCGAAGTGGCTTGACAGTATCCTCTTCTAGAAAGAGTTTGATTTGACCGAAAAGCACTGTATGAGGAAATGTTTGACTGAAATAGAGCCCAAATGGTATAGCTCTTCGAATTTCCTTTGTTAATAATTTTAGACAGGAACACTTATTTTAAATGAGGTGGGGTCGAACAGCACCTTTAAACTCTCCCCTTTCGGCACAGCTGTATTACAAGGCTCATTTGATGGCAACGCTTTTGGCGCACATTTTATGTCGCCAAGGAAAGAATTCTTAGAAAAAATCGTTTTTTAAACGGAAAATAAGCTTTAGTGAAAAGTAAGTAACGGGAAAAAATACAAAACTTTGAAAAAACATGGTTTTTTATACACAGCACATACAAAACATAACGGGAATAATCCTAATAAAGATAGATCGCCTTCACCTGCCATAACTCGGCACTAAAAGTGCCCCCCAAAAACGCGCAAAGAGCGTTGCCACCAAACAAGGCGTATGATACAGATGTACCCCCATTGCAATGAAAACAGGTAAACGTTTCAAAGTTCTGTAAAAAAAATTATTTTTCGGTGTATTTATAAAAATTTAGATTTGTTTGGTTGTTTTGGAGGTTTTATGGCACAAGGTCAATACTAGTCAAGCTACGCCAAGCACAAGACAACTTAAAGTAAAAAATGTCATGAAAGGAGAAGATAATAACAAAGATTGGGGAACAGAGTAGTAGGATGAAAGCACTAAAAGATAGCTTGGGTATCACAGGAGCGTGATCCCATGTTTGCTAAACACAGTAGACCCCAGAGGAAAACAAAGGATCAGACGGGACTAACTCTTAAGGGTATCTTCTCATTTAATAGGAGCTAATATCCCAAAACCTCGTTCACAAAACTTCCAACACTTCCCATTCTAATCAATAAGTACGTATACATTTTATTGAAGTTAATCCTGAACGAGGTCCCTGGAAAGTCTACTCTTTTCTCATACAAGAAATCCTTCTGACGCTAGTCAACATGTTTTAATGGTTGTCATACATTTTTCTTACTGAATTCCAAAACTTCAACAACTTCTACCGAGGATGAAAGTCTCCGCGTTGTGCAAGTTCCCAATACAATTTCGGGTCCACGGTAGCCCGGTTGGAAGAGTAACAGATTAGCAACCGGAGGGTTGCGAGTTCGAATCCAACCAAATATCGTCGTGTACAAAGGAGGCTGGTGCGTGTTAAATCTGTCGTGACCTCAAATCTCCTTACGTTGACTTGGTGTTGAAGTTTTGAGAGTGGGGTGCCAGCTCAGGTGTGACCTCGTCATCTAACCGGGGTTCAAAATTACGTGGTGCTGTCCTCGGATCTTTCCCTTCGTGTTTATCCCGGACCGTCACCAATAGCCCGTTGTGTTTCTCCAGTGCGACGTTAATTAAAATACCTACCTACCAACCCAATTCAATTTCAATCTGACGTTTCTTACACGAATTACGCCACACCGTTTTTACTAGCGCTCGCAACCGATAATCCTCCCCAAAAAGCTTGAAGTCTGTCACATCCATCAAGCCAAACCATATATCCAAAAAGAATTAAAGCTACTCGCGAAAGAAAGACATCGGATCGGTAAGCTTCAGGCAAATATTTAACCTCTAGATTTTCTCTCGAAAATTGAATTAACCTTTCAAGGAAATCTTCCCATAAATAACGTTAATTGATCCAGCAAGATATCAGACCCTTATGCTTTCGGTAATTCGACTTTGACCATTGGGTGCAATGTTTCAGATAAATGTTTATTCAAACGGATGCTGTTAAAAGAAAGCAAGTTAACAGATCCCACCTGAATTTCACTCCTCAAATTTTCTAACTAAAAGCTTTTGCCCCCCAAATTGTTTTGACGAGATTTCTCGTCCATCAAGATCAGACCAATTTCGCTAATGAGGAAACAGCTAAACATCAAGATATTGCCGATTTTTTTTGATGACGAGATCAAGATGTGGTCAGTTTTTTCTAATGACGAGTTGTTTTGATAGTTTTGATTGGATTGGATTGGATGTTAGGGTTTTATGGCGCAAGGTTTGATAATGATGATATACCTCGTCAAGAAAACCACCAGGAGGGTTAATAAGTCTCTTCCTTCCTCATTCAAGAAAACCTTCCGATGCTAGTCAACATGCTTTAATGATTGTCATCAATTTTTCATCCAAATTCTAACGCTTCAACAACTTCCACCGACAATGAAAATATCCGTTTTTCCAAGTTCCTAGTTCGATTTCTATCTGAACGTTTCTCACCCGAATTACAACACACGTTTTTTACGAGCACCTGCAAACTATAATAATCCCCAAAAGCATGAAATCCATCACATCTATCCTGGATAGAACCAGACCATATATTCAGAAAGAAGCAAAGCTACTCGCGAAAGAAAGACATCGGTAAGCTTCATCAGACAAATATTTAACCCATAAATTTTACCACGAAAACAAGATTAACTTTTCAGGGTAATCTTTCCATTTAATAAAAGTTAATATTCAAAAGTGTTAATATTAGAGCCAAATTGTGGCAAATTTTAAAACATTATGGTATTCCACAAAAATCATAATATAATACAGGAAATGTATAGAAATAGTAAAACTTGCATTGAAGTAAACGGGAAATTAACAGATTTCTTTTTAGTGCAAAGTGGAGTTCGACAGAGCTGTCATGTCGGGTCTTTTTATTATCATTGTTGACTGGATCATGATAACAACTTTTAGAAATCAAAGAGCAGGAATAAGATGGAATTTTACATCTGCTTTGGAGGATCTTGATTTTGCAGATGATATCGTCATGTTGTCGTCCAGGTTGAGATCTACAAACTAAAAGGGATTTTCTTCAGAAAATGCTAAACTAGTGGGACTAAAAATCAACCAGAATAAAACAAGAATCCACAGAATTGACGAAAAATCTAGCACTCCCATCAAGGTGCAAAATAACTCAATAGAAGATGTAAGCCCTTTTCATATCTGGGAGCAACAATAAACAAAAATGGTGGTACTGATGAAGATATTGATCTTAGAATTTCAAAAGCTCGTAATTGTTTTAAGAATCTTAATAAATTGTGGAAAGCAACTAATATACATCTAAAAACAAAATTAAATCTGTACAAATCACTAATACTTTCAGTTCTCTTATACGGTTCTGAAACTCGGAAAATTACCAAAACACAGTGCAGTAAACTAAATGTTTTTCAAAATAAATGTTTAAGATTTATCTTAAGGATTTTTTCGCCATACTACATTTCAAATGAAGAATTATTAAATAAAGCACAATTTAATGAAATAGGAAATGAAATCAAAGTTAGTCGTTGGGGTTCACAGGACACATTTTACGAACGAACAGGGACAGTATTCCTAATACAGCATTGACCCCTGATGGAAAGAGAAAGCGTTTGAGCTGGCGACGTATGATGGAACAAGAGAGAAGTAAGGCTGGATGGGCGAGCTGGTATGAAGCTAGACTCGCTGCATCGAACAGAAAACTTTGGCGATCTAGATTGAAGGCCTTATGTGCCCCTAGGCACTAAAGAATTTATGATGATGAATATGCAAAGCCTCATCACAAAACTGCCAACACTTCTCATTCTAAGCAATTCTTCAGAAACCCTCCAAGTGGTTTCGACGAGATATCTCGTTCATCCAGATAGGACCAATTTTGCTAATGACGAGTTATCTTGTCATAAAGATATTGCCGATTTTTTTTATGATGACGAAATGAAGATCTGGTCAGTTTTCTTCTAATGATGAGTTCTCGTCTATCAAGATCTGCCAATAGTTTTGATAATGACGAGATATCTCGGAAAGACAAGCAGGGTTAAATACGTATGGATTATATTGAAGTTAATCCTTAACTAGGTCTCCGGAAAGTCTCTTTCCTCATACAAGAAAATCTCCTGATGCTAGTCAACATGTTTTAATGGTTGTCATCAATTTTTCTTACCGAATTCTAACACTTCAACAGACGATGAAAGTATCCGTGTTGTGCAAGTTCCTACTTCGATTTCGATCTGACGTTTCTTACACGAATTACACCACACACGTTTTTTACGAGCGCTTGCAACCAATAATCCTCCCCAGAAAGCATGACGTCCATCACATCCACCGCGGACTGAACCGGACCATAAATCCAGAAAGAAGCAAAGTAAACTACACGCGAAAAAAAGATGGCGATAAGCTTCATCGGACAAATATTTATCATCGCGAGCGTGATAAATGTCCCAGTTGCCTGTCTAGTAGCTGGATATTACTTGCTCTCTGGGACTCAGCAGGCTCGTACACGACTTGCCTCGGAGCGGTGGCATTTTCGGAAATACTACAGTTCAGTCACGGTCGCAGTGACCTCTAGGGAGTTGGGAAGATGGCCGGCCTTGCTGAAGGATGTCTTTCGCTTTCGAGGAGGTTGACCCCTCTGGGATCAAGGAGGAGAAATCGGGCGCGAGAGTGACCCAGTCTTTGATGCCATCGCGAGGTTTCGTAATTTTATGTATTTCGACAATTTCGTTTCTGGAATCTCGATGGTGACATTGTTTTTTGGCTTGGAATTTTCTGGGAGGTCTTCCTTTTATTTTAAAAATATTTTACTTCAAGATGTTTTATTTTATATAAATATAACGTGAATGTAAAGAGCATGATTTATAAAAGAAACATCATAACAGTTTGTGCACTATTTTATGCCTGATCAAGAAAAAGAAACATACATTGGGTCATTCCACTGTCACGTATGGGGCAATGATGCAAATTTTAGTCTTGAAAATGACTGCAGCTTTTATTCTTTATTAATCAAAAACCGATGAATTTTTAACAGACCCGCAATCCAGATACGATCCTTCGGACAAGTTTAACGACCCTCAGACCAGATACGGCCTTCTAGACATGTTTACCGGCCCGCAGACCATATACGCCCCTCCAGATAAATTTAACCAACACTCCCCGGCAGATACCACCCTCCGAAAAAGTTTACCCGGTCCGCAGACTAGATGTGGACACTAGGTATTCCTAGAAGATACTCATTCATAAATATAAATGTTTAAAACAGTATCAAAGCTGAACCTAGCGTTATTTTGCATATAGCTGCTATGAAATTTGCGCAATATATATGTATGTAAATCTACAATTTACTGCAGGGAAAAACCATTGCTTTGCCAGATGGGGTTATATATGGCCCTTGAGCCATATCAACCATGCATTAGACATGATAACAAAGTTGTTTCAGAACATTTAAAAATGTATTTCCAACAAATGTTTTTAAATTTGTATTTTTTGTTGCAGGGAACCCTAAATGTTGACGGCCTTGAATTTGCCATCTTAGGCTGTATCCCGCTTAGCCTAGTTTTTTAAATGAGGCAATAGGCCAGAACACAAGGAAAGGGAGTTTTCTTTAAAATCTGTTAGATACAAGTGACGGAATAAAAAGAAATGAGAGTCGAATTTTTAAATATTCCTACCCTCTGATTATAATTTATTCTTTTAAAAGAGATTACCCTAAAATGCCTCAGAAAATTACAGTATAAAGAACGATTAGTCAATTTAAATATCTCTATCCTTCGATTATAATATATTTTAAAATAAATTACCTTAAAATGTCTCAGAAAATAACGGAATAAAGAACGATAGTCGGTTTAAATATTCCTGCCCTCTGATCATAATTTATTCTTTTAATAACGATTACCTAAAACGTCTCAGAGAGAAAATAACGGAAGAACGATAGACGATTTAAGATATTCCTGCCCTCTGACTTTAATTTCTTCTCTTAAAAGAGATTACCCTAAAATGTCTCAGAAAATAACGGAATAAAAAACTAGTCGACTTCAAATATGCGATTACCCTAAAATGTCTCAGAAAATTTTAATCAAAACAGCTTCAATAGCAAAACCGCATCAAAACAAACCACAAATTTGCAAATCCCCTTGTCTACTTGTGCTGTTTATTATGCACCGTCTGAAACCAACCGCGATTGTGGTTTTTTATACCCGGTTTTAAAAAAGTGTGTAATGATGACTCCCAATTGAGACCGGTCCAATTGGTACTTCGCAGTCGCTAAGGGCATGATAAGCTATTATCGCTTCATCTATTAAAT
This sequence comes from Meta bourneti, assembly GCA_933210815.1. Lineage (NCBI taxonomy): Eukaryota > Metazoa > Arthropoda > Arachnida > Araneae > Tetragnathidae > Meta > Meta bourneti. The sequence goes on from OW119929.1 coordinate 91,307,689, forward strand.
AAGGGGTTGTTGGCCATTAAGCTAGAATGGCCACTTTTTTCCAGCTCATCAGGACTTGGGTCCAAGCTTCGGGTGCTTGCCTTTTTTTCACCATTCTCTTGACTTGTTATTGTATCTATCACAAGGTGCATGGGTCGTTTACATAATGTTTTGGATATTTGAATATTACTATTCGATTAGGGGTCTATTATTATAGTTAGGGATGAGTCATGTTTGAGTGGCAGAGGGTTGTTAATCACAATGAATATCGTGTTGGGGTTGGGAATGCCGGGAGGTCATGTTGTGTTTTCGAATGCGTTTGGGTTGTCGTGCAATTTATTTTAAAATTGTAGTGTTTAAATTGTGGTTTTTGGATTTGGAGATCGATTTAATGTTCTATTCTAGTGTGTATGAGGCTCGAAAAGATGAGGTTTAATGCGTGTGGTTTGGAAGCATGTCCTATTGAAAGACAAAAATACGAGGGGTTTTTATGCATAATTGTTTGTAGAAAAATAATTTTTGGTTTAGAATAACAACGTTTGGAACTTTCACAGAATTTGATGCATTGTGCTATTGTATTCCTTTTTGGCCCTCGGGGCACATCTCCTTTTGGCTTCACGGACCTGAGATACTCTAGTGTTCTTTCTTTTCCCTGGGGCTTACTATCTATATAGTAAACACGGGGAGTGCACTCCAAGGATACCCAAGCTATCTTTTTTGCTTTCATCCTATTATTCTATTCCCCAATATTTTTCTTTTCACGTTCTTTTCAGTTGTGTATGCCAAAAATAATTTCTAAAAATACCAAGGTTGCCATATTAACTACCAGTCCTATTTTAAAAGGTTTTTGTGCTGTATATTCTATTTATGATGTTTCTTTATCTTTATCGTCTATCCCAAATATTCAGAATATTTTCGTATTTCGTAAAGAAAAAATAGGACTAAAAATAAATAAAGTATTAGAATTTAAATTCCGTAAAAATAATTTTTGGAAAAATTAATTGCTCTTTCACCAGTACTGGTAAAACAATCCAAGTTCTCACAATGCTCAATATACGTTCCAGCTTCTCCAAAACTACCAAATTATGGTCGATTTATGTATAGCCTCAGATGTTTTAGCGCGAAACTTATCTCATTATGTAAGTAAAGAAGATTCAAATAATGTATTCACTAAACTAAAATATGATATGTAAAATAAAGAGCATTGCTATAATTATGTAGAATAAAATTTTTGTGATACTCGTACAAACACAGACACAAAACAGACGTAAAAGACAAAGACCAACGCAACCAAGTTCAGTCACTAAATGAATGTAAGTACTTACATTATGCAAAGTTTCATGAAAATGCATCCAGCCGTTTGGACGTGGTACGGGCACACATACAGACAGATGGACAGACAGACACCAAATGCGCAAGACACGGATTTTGCATTAGAAGAGCCCAAAATGGATAAATAACTTAAAATGGGTCGAAAATATTCCATATACGAACACTCCATTTTTATTTATATAGATGTTATCGATTGCATTTCTTGTTTCCTTACATCTGTCATAATTTAATATTTATTCTGTACGAGCAATTTCTTGTGAAAGTATCTAATATTTTATTTAATTTTAACCATGATAGAGGATATATAAAAATATATCTACGTTGTCGCAAGTTTGCCTTTATTATAGTAGGATTCTTAATCCAATCTCTAGATAAATTCTTACATGACTCTTCTTAACAGCTCCAAAAGTCATACCTGGGAAGCCGAAAAACATTTAATCAAAATAATCATCATAGCTGACATTGAGTAACTTCTACTATGGGCCTTGATTTATGACAGCGAGTGCACATGGCAGTTAGAAAGCTACTTTTATTCGAATGATTGACGATTTGAAGGAATTTTTTCTTTTGTGGATTTTTCTAAGATAACAATCGTATAAAAAGTTTGTTGCAAGTCTAAAATATTTTCCACTTCTGGTAACTTTAAGTTCAACAAAATATCAAGTAATTTCACACAACTATGGTCCAAAATCACCTCATTTTTAGATTTTCCGTTATAGCTTTTAAAACAAAGCTTTTCAAGTTTTTCTGCTGATTTTACTTGCAGAAAGATCAGAGATTGATATTACACTTTTGTTATTCTATGTAGTCTATACATTTATTTTTTTGACAAGCTTTGAACCCTAGTTGTGTCATGAAGGCAGAAATATAGTCCATGGAATATTCCCTTTAATAAATTGATACAGGGGACCATGGTTAAGAGAATGTTTTGCATGTTTTTTTGGTTAAGTGCAAGAGGTAACTCGCACTGACAGTTGACAAGTGAAATAACATGGCAGACTATGTGCGTTCCAATACCGTAACAATGTCATTCAATCCATGCTCGGTCATTTAGTACCTAAACGGTTCACAGATGTCGCTCCTAGTCTCAAATACCAATGTTTTCGTGATAGCGAGTCCCGTATTATCTGCATATTGGCTAAACTCTAAAGCACGGTACCATCGCCAATTGGCGATAATTAGGCAATACGGTAATCCGTTGTATTCTTATCCAATTAGCCGTTTGGGGACAAAGACTTTATCAGCCCATCTGGTTGATTAAACTCGACACAGTCCCGTATCGCCGATTGACGATAATAATGGAACATGGTTACTCATCGTAGGCTTATCCAAATAGCCGTTTGACAACGAAATTTTAGGTCGCCAATTTGGCGAGGGTCCACTACCGTGTTCTTGAGTTTTACCTGTTGGTTATGTTTAGCTTACATTTGAGGGGGAGGGCAAGTTGGTTGGGCCCTAGGAGATGTCGATCCTGAGCAATACTGTATTCTAATTGGTTGTGAGTGTTGGAGTCGTTAGTTTATTCAATTCAATTTTAGAAACAACTTCCTAAAATTAAAAAGATGAACTTCATTCTATTAGAAAAATTATTGACTCACCCCTTAACCAGTCATTGTTTCTTACCCATATGTTCACTAGAATATTGACTAGACGAACTATTGCGTAGGTTTCACAAATCCTAGGGGCGTTAACTGCACATTCAGATTCTCTGAAGTAACATACAATCAGGAGGTACTTCCGGACATAGATCCTGTTTCCTTTTAAAACTAATTAGTAGGTAGCCACACACAAAAAATATAATGAGAGCAGAACGACAAACGCAACCTTTAGAACTTCCTAGTCTGCGAATTTCTACTTATGAAGTAATGCAATAATTCTTGGATTGACTTACTTAATTCATCCATTAATTTGCATATTTTTTTACTTTAGTAAACATAAATTGCATTTGCTATTTTCTTGTTGACTAATAAAACAATTCAAACCCAAAAGTCACTTGATTGACAAGTCAAATGTCGGTAATGACAACATTCACAAAGTTGCTTCTGTTAAAAAAGGTTTCGAGAAGGGTTTAATACAAAATGTTCTAATTGAAGGGCATGAACTGTGACATTCTTCGCTAGATTTCATTCATTTACAGTAGCTATGTACGTAGTTCAGTAAGACGTTTGAATCGATGCTTTTCACAAGGATCGTCATACATTAATACTTGAAAGTTTCATTTGCAGAAAACATACCGTTGAAAACAGGACTCAATGACTCAATTACATAGTCAAAATTACTCAAAAACTAGTAGGGACCGTCGTGGCTCAGTGGGTTTGCCCAATGTGCTAGCAATCTGCGAGTTGTAGGTGGCATAGTTTTGATTCGTGTAACTCACCCTAGTTTATTTCTCTTTTCTGTATCCGTAAAACTTTCCTTGTGAGCGTATGCTACAGTGACCAACTCTATAGTATTGAAGCTAATTTTACAGCTCCTATATCTATCTTCTATTCCTCCCCCGTATAGTTTCATTAACAATAAGATCGCGAAATTTAATTATCCATTATTCCCACTAAATACTTCCTATATAAACTGATTATTATCAACAGTTTAGACTTAGAGTACTCATAAATATCGAAAAAACACAATAATCGATAAAAAAATTTAGCTTATTCTAATCAATAGTGGAATGTCCGTTTCTGGATTGTAATTGGGAAGTATAGATTAGTTTGTTCAATATTTTCAGTGATTTAACCCTCCAAAGGGTTTAAGCGAGATATCTTATCCATCACGATCTGAGCAATAATTGTGCTACTGTCGAGATATCTCGTTATCAAGATAGTGCCAATTTTTTTTATCGAGTCCTGGCCAGTTTTCTTCTAATGACAAGAAATCTCGTACATCAAGATCTGGTCAATATTTTTCTAATGACGAGATATTTCGTCGAGGCAACCACTAGGTGGGTTAAGAGACAAATTGGTGCGCCAAATTTTAATAAGGCTTTGTTTTGAATATCCCAGGCTGAAATGCCCATGCTATAAGAGTTGTTTCACTCTTGATAAATGGAATGATCAGGGAAATCGAAGCAGTTTAAAGCTAATTAACTCAGCTAATGTTTGTCATAGACTTGTAGAATTTTGAAACTTGAACAAGATAATGAATGCTTAGCTCTACAACATCAGTGGACAAATGCATGTCATAATAACAGAAATTATAAGCCCGCAATCGTGACAAGAGTGGTACAAGGCAAACGGAGAGAATGATCTATTGAGACTGGATGTAATGTTGATTCCACAAATTTAGAGACAGAAAATTCTATAACAGCAATTTATTTACTTATATAACAAATAAATAATGACATCATAAGGAGGTTGTTGAGAGTAGAATGTTTGGGACAGCTCTGAGAGCTCCTCAGCCCAAGAGGCTCGTGAAAGAATGAATAGTTTACAAGGAACTCGCTAGAGTGATTAAGAAAAAGATTATTGGACCAGGGGATCTATCAAGAAAGATCATTGGTAGAAGTCTGTGGTTTAACGAAGAAGTAATATGATCTTACACAAGCGTGGGTCCGTGGGAAGTCAAGATTAATGAGATGGCTTGAGTTCAAAGGTGAAAGGGGGTGGCAAGATATATTGACCACATGGCCAGGGAGACAGACTGGGAGAAGAGAGACTGATCTCTGTGAGAATTGTATTCAGGGGGTTAGGTTTAGGTATATTTTCATGCACATAGGTTAGGACAAAGAAATATGCGAATTCCTAGATTTTTATTCTATATTGCGACCTGTAAATCTATCTATACCTCAGAGGTAAAGTGTCGTAAGTCCAAATTGGCTACTTTTCAGGAAAGCGAAAAAACTAACTTTTTACTTATGGAACAACATGGACATGCGTCGTTCTAATCGATCACTAATTCAGAATAGAAGTGCCTGACAGTTACCACTAGATAGAGCGCATTTTTTATGCAGAGTTGTTGATCTAACTCCAAACTGCTAAAAATGGACTTAGACAGTTTACCTCTGAGGTACACAGATATTATTTAACAATTTAAAATAATGGTTTTGTTTAATATTATTGATTTCATGAATACCTGTTGGAGTGACACCTCGACGCTAAAAGTGCTCGAAATTTGTCACAGCTTAATCTCCTTTAGATTCATGATTCAAATTTGGCCACCGTAGTATGTCCATTACTTGACGTTGTTTGTCTCATTGCTTGGAGCAGCTTGGCCAAATTCTGCCATAAAAACCAACCAACCTCTGCAGTAACCATTATTATGCTATTATTATAAACCCTAATGGTAGCAGTCTCGGAAGAGGCGTCTCCTCGTTAGCAAAACTGACCAGCTCCTGATGGACGAGATATCTCGTCAGTGGAAGAAAACTGACCAGATCTTGACCTGGTCATCATATAAAAATCGGTAATTTATTCAGGACGAGGTATCCCGTCATTACCAAAATCGGCCAGATCTTGATGGACGAGATATCTCGTCGAAATCACTTGGAAGGTTAATGTTCAATTCCGTATTACGCTATAATCTTAACCGAATACTATCGAGAAACTTACATTCAAAAATATTTGTCTGGCAGTAACCATTATATTGCCATATAGTATGACAAAACTTTTTAACCCTCCTGATGGCTATCTCGAAGAGGTGCTCGTCATTAGCGACACTGACCAGATCTTGATGGACGAGATATCTCGTCAGTAGAAGAAAACTGACCAGATCTTGATCTCGTCATTGTCGAAAAATCGGCAATGTATTGATGACGAGATACCTTGTCAAAAGTAAGCAAAATTAGTCAGATCTTGATGGACGAGATATCTCGTCGAAACCACTTGGAGGGTAATTGTTTAACCCTCCCTTGTTTAACCCTCCTAGAGGTCATCTCGACGAGTTATCTCATAATTAGCAAAACTGACCAGATCTTGATCTCGTCATCATAACAAAATCGGTAATGTCTTGGTGACGATATACCTCGTCATTAGCAAAATTGGTCAGATGGTGATGGACGAGATATATCGTCGAAACCACTTGGAGGATTAATGCACAATTCCATATTGCATTAAAACTTAACCGAATGCTATCGTGGAACTTGCATTCGCTAATACTTGTCCGTAAATCGCACACCTTATTAATATTCAACCAGGTTATAGGATTACCATGGGAATCGAGTGTAATCAAATAATAAATACGAAGAGCGACACTTTTAATGGTAATAACCATCCAATAAGAGCAGGAATACAAATTAATAGAGGCTGGACGGAGTTTTTCATTGGACTACATTCGTAAATTTGCAGATTTGTAATGAGGTCATTTATGAATAATTCACCCGAACAGCAGACAGTTTCTCCGGGCGATCTTTGATAAAGGGTGACAAATGCTGAGGCATTTTGAAAGTCTCTCAAAATGTTTAATTGGGTGTAATGTGTCGGGTTTCCACACCGTACCTGTTTCAACTGTTGCCGTTTGTAATCGATCGGTATCCTAGGCAGTACATGGTCTATATTCCGCTTGTTTGGAATGCTCTTATTAGATGTGGGCATATGCTCTTAACCCTTCAAGTGATTTCGACGTAGTTACTCGTCCATCCAGATCAGATCAGTTTTGCTTATGACGAGATATCTCGTCATCAAGATATTGCAGATTTTTTTTATGATGGCGAGATCAAGATGTGGTCAGTTCTTTTCTAATGGAGAGATATCTCCAACAAGATCTGGTCAGTTTTTTCTAATGACTAGATACCTCGTCGAAACAACCACCTTTAGGGTTAAAATTTTGAAATTGCGCTTCCGGTAAAGAAAATGTAAGACTAGATAGGATTCATGTATATTGGATTTTTTTCTCTCTGAATAATATCTCTTGGAACATTCCTCCTATCTATAGCTGGACCTAATAAAATATCCTGTAGACGTCCTCAAATTCGAGTGGATAGACATCAAACGACTGCCATGTTTAGACTGCAAAGAGGACATTTGGGATTAATTTCTGTTGACTTTGAAGTTGTTTCGGCGAGATATCTTGTCCAACAAAATCTGATTAATTTTGCTAATGACGAGATACCTCGTCCAAACCCATACCTCTTCGACTCACCAAGTGGTGTAGAGTCCTTGATGAAAAGACGGGGGCAGACCTCCAGAACGAAAAGGCCCAACGGCCGCACATGGAGAGCAACTCTTCATCCCATGGGGGCACATGCGGCATTTATTAAGAATTCAATAAAATGACAAATTATATATCACCTTATTGGCTAACAGCATATACATAATGATTAGGCGGCATTGAATCGAGGTATTGTCGACTTTTTGGATGACATCATCATAAAGTTAGTGCCCAAGGCACATAAGGCCTTCAATCTAGATCTCCAAAGTTTCCTGTTCGATGCAGCAAGTCAAGCTTCATACCAGCTCGCCCATCCAGCCTCACTTCTCTCTTGTGCCATCATACGTCGCCAGCTCAAACGCTTTCTCTTTCCATCAGTAGTCAATGCTGTATTAGGAATACTGTCCCTGTTCATTCTTAAGATGTGTCCTGTGGATGTCCAACGTCTAAATTTTATTTGATTTCATTTCCTATTTCATTAAATTGTGCTTTATTTAATAATTCTTCATTTGAAATGTAGTATGGCCAAAAAAATCTTTAAGATAATTCTTAAACATTTATTTTGAAAAACATTTAGTTTACTGCACTGTGTTTTGGAAATTTTCCATGTTTCAGAACAGTATAAGTGAACTGAAAGTACTTGTGATTTGTACAGATTTAATTTGGTTTTTAGATGACAAGATCAAGATCTGGTCAATTTTTTTCTTATGACGAGGTATCTCGTCCATCAAGATCTGTTTAGTTTTGACTTAATGTAATGAACGATGAGATGGTAATGACGTCGTCGAGACAACCACCAAGAGGGTTAACCTCATATATCTTACTCTTATTGTTGGAAGCAATAGCGATTCCAATTGCAATACAAAGAAGCGACGTGACTTCTCTTATTGCTCCTTGCATTAAGGAATTTAAAAGGTAGGATTTATGTAAATTGATTTTTCCTCTCTGAATAATATCCCTATGAACATTCCCTCCCACGTATTGCTGGTATCAGAGAAAACATTCTAGAGGTACCCTCGTATTCAAGGGGGACAGAGATCAACAGACTGTTGTGTCTAGGAGACTGGACACTTGAGATCGATTTCATTTAAAACTTTCTTGTGCGTTATTTAATGTTTGAATACGAAAATGTGATATTTCTACAAACAATCTGAACCAAGAATAAGTAGAATTAAAAAAAGCCTCTTCAAATGAATAGGAAAAATAATTTATTGTAGAAGAGCGACTTTATGTGTTTCGATTCCCGTCTCAGATTTGGGGCCGCGGTAGCCCGGTTGGAAGAGTAACGGATTAGCAACCGGAGGGTTGCGAATTCGAATCGAACCAAAGACCGACATGTACAAAGGGGCTGGTGCACGTTAAATCCGTAGTGGTCTCAAATGTCCTCACGTTGGCGTGGTATGGAAATTTGGAGAGTGGGGTGCCAGCTCATGTGTTGCCTCGTCATCTGATCGTGGTTCAAAATTACGTGGTGTTGTCCTCGATCTTTCCCTTCGGTTTGATCCAGGACCGTCGCTAATAGCCCGTTGTGTTGCTCCAGTGCGACGTTAATTTAAATACCTATATACCCGTCTCAAATTTAGTAATATTTACGATTATCGAGTAGAGTCGACCGTATTCATCAATGGTCTCAAAATCTATTAATCACATTTAGCTTCAGAATGTACCAAACAATGTGATAGCCACAGCCACACTATACAGATGTATAGGTGCTTTGTATAGAGCCATGTTCTACAGTACAGTATGGACAACGGGTATCGCAGTGTAGTACTACAGTATACATACGGTAACAGTGTAGCACCAGTACACATTTGCAGGTGCACAGTATAATACTCGTATGGTACCTGTTGTCTGAGAGGATGCAATCTTGTGTTGCAAAATGCAAACTTAAAGTCGAATAGAAATTTGCATATCTGTTAATTTGGTAATTTTATTCGAGTGAATCGCATGGACACGTCGAGTCTTGGAAGAGTCTTTGTCATTACTTTGTGATTTCGTGGGCTCCAAATACAGATACTATACTGTGTACCTGTATACAGATACTATACTGTGTACCACATACAGATACCCCACGAAATCACAAAGTAATGATAAAGACTCTTCCAAGACTCGACGTGTCCATGCGATTCACTTGAATAAAATTACCAAATTTACAGGTATGCAAATTTCTATTCGACTCTTAAGTTTGCATTTTGCAACACAAGATTGCATCCTCTCAGACAAGTCACGAACAAACGCATCAAAGACAATATAGCGAACTTAATGTCAAACTAACCTGTCATTCCGTCTTGGAGTCTAGAAGGATATAACCTTGCGATGGGTCCCGTACCTCTGCATGCTAATTAATCGGTCCTCCCACTCAACTCTATCATTGACGAGGAGTTGATTCAACTGGTAATAGAGAAGGGGTTGCTTGAAGGTGAAAAGCGTCACCCAGGGTAGAACGGAGGTGTCGGGCCCACACGCGAGTGGGGCTCCCCATGCATGTCATTTCTTTGTTGTACGTGCGCTGAACAGTTAGCTGGTGTGACGTAATTTGGCCGCAGTGAATGGAAGTGGAAGGAACTCTAACGGCTTCGTGATTAATACTTGATTTCGAAATTCCTGAGTATGTAGAGATATTGTTGCGATATTGACTGAAATAGACGTTGCTAAGGACTCACCCCTGCTAGCTGGAGCTAACCAACTCCAGATTAACCCTCCTGATGGTCGACTCGAAGCAATATCTCGTCATTAAGCAAAACTGACCAGATTTTGATGGAAGAGAAATCTCGTCATTAGAAAAAAAACTGACCAGATCTTGATCTCGTCATCATCAGAAAATCGTCAGTATCTTGAGGAGGAGATATCTCGTCATTGGCGAAATTGGTGCGGTCTTGATGGCCGGGAAAACTCGTCGAAACCACTTGGAAGGTTAATCAATCTTTCGATCAATTGGTTTGCTGCTTGAAATACAGGGTGGTCACAAGATAACTTTCACTCTTTGAAAGCATCTGTAGGTAGATCTGAAAAACGGAATCAAATTTGGTATTGAGACCTAAAAATACGGGGCGATGTATTTTGCGAAAAAATTTAGTCTCCAAAGTCGCCGATAGGGGAAAATGTGGCGTTGTTGGAGTCAGAAACAATCGGACATTTGCTTTAAACCCAGATAAAATAGAGGTAGGTAATTGAATTAACGTCACACTGCAGCAACACAACGGGCTATTGGTGACGGTCCGGTATTTATCCCGAAGGGAAAGATCCAAGTTCAACACTAGGTCATCTTGAACAATGGTCAGATAACGTGTCATATAAAATGGAAAATGCATAGTTTCGGCTGCGTAATTAACAACCACGCCACTAATTCCAACTTGATATGTGGCGTGTTGAAATTATAAACAGGTGATTGTACGGAATGTAATTTATTTATATTCCGTGCATTCATCTGTACTAGCTGTATGGCTCCGCGTTGCGGAGGACAACGTGTTAGTAATACCTCCCTCTTAGATTTTTTACTCTTTTTTGAATGCCTTCTTATAGATTCACTGTTATACAACTCTATAAATTTATCATTATTATTATTCGGATTTAAAGGTTTTATGGTTTAATGTGTCACGGGATAACTGATTGTTAGTAAACAACATTAGAATTTTCGCCGTCTCATTGCAAGTCTTCATGTAAATTTCCCAATTTCACCCTGACGTTCAGCTTCGACCAGTCTTCTATTGGTAGCTTGCTCCTTAGATTCACTGTGACGTCTTTCACGTAGTTTATATTTAGCTGAATTGCTTGTTATGGAACGTTTTCTTTTTGGCATTGTCGTTAAAAAAAAAGAGTAATTACAACGCAAGAAACAATCGCTATAAAAAAGGCAGCAGTAAACAATTTGAAATTCCAAATTACGATGGATTTAAAAGTTGAGTTGTACAGGTTTGCTGTATTGGATGTGAAATAATTATAAAAAATAATGCTTATTTAAAGAAGTAAAAAATATAAGGCTCGAAAAAGTAGTGTATTAAATATTTATTTAAAGCAGTAAAATGTAAGACACGAAAAAGTACTGTATATTGAATTTTGAACATTTTCTACGTTTTTTTCTCGAATTTAACACGAATATTTAAGTCAAGTCTGACAAAGAAACATAATAAAAAAGTTGGGGCAAAAACCGCTACGGAAACGTTACGGAATCAGCCAGTGAAGTCACGGCACTCTGTCTAATCAGGTAATGTTTTGAACATTTTATGTTAAAATTTAAATTTTTGAAAATTTTAAAAGGGCGGAATAACTTTCCCAGTTTATTCTGCGTATTTTGACCTCTCTCAGATCTCTACGTGCTATGGTTGAGACGAAGATAGATTTCAAACAGACAAACTATCACACATTAATAGTGTCGATAGGGTTCTGTACCATATATTGTGTCATAAATTTTTGATAGATAATCCAACACTCCTGGTGGTTGTCTCGACGTTGTATCTTTCTAGATCTTGATTGACGAGGTACCTTGTCAAGAAGAAAACTGACCAGATCTCGATCTCGTCATCAGAAAAATAATCGATACAAATACCAGTGTCTTGACTATTTCATAAAGCATGGGGATTGTACATTAGCGTTATTTTCTAGCATAACTTTCATTACTTTGGTGTGGTTTGTGGAGATAACTCAAAATTAGCGAATTTCGTACATTGGCCCTTTTTGTACCAATTTACAAATTCAAACTCGCGTTTTTCTCTTGTGACTTCTGTCTTGAGGCCGCGATAGCCCAGTTGGAAGAGTATCGGATTAGCGATCCGAGGGTTCCGATTTCGAAACCTGGTCAAACCAGACTGTCGTGAATGTGGGGTCTGGTGCAAATCTGTCTTGGCCTCAAATATCCTCACGTTGGCGTGGATGGAAGTTTGGAGAGGTGAAAAATCAGGTATTGACCTGGTCATCTGTGTCTTTCAAAATTACGAGATGTTGTTCTCTGTAGGTAGGTATTTAATTAACGTCGCACTGGGAAAAACATCGGGCTATTGGCGACGGTCCGGGATCAAACCCGAAGGGAAAGATACGAGGACAACACCAGTGTTCTCGGATCTTTCCTTTCGGGATTGGTCCCGCACCGTCGTTCATAGCCCGTTGTGTTGCTCCAGTGCGACGTTAATTAGCTACCTACTACTTCTATCTTGATGATGATGGACGTCTTGCTCCACCAAAATGGCGATTGACGATTTTTTCAATAACTTTTACTTTTTTTGTCGTTTTAAAGTTTTATATTTTTTTACTTACAGTGCATTTGTGTTAGAATTGCATGTTCATACTTTTCATAATTTCTGGGAAACAGATACGGGTACATACGCTCACAGAATATTTTTTGTTGAGGGGCTTTTCAGAAAGTGGTTGTCTTAGTCATTTTTAGGGGAAAGGAAAATACTTCTCCCAAATTTCACAATTAATTTCCTGATTCCATCCTTCCCCCGATTGGGCTGTAAGATAGGAAGGCATGAAAACTTTAAACCTTGTTTTGGGCATGTGAAATTTATGTACAAAACGTATCAAAAGATTGATTGGAACAAAATGATTTTTTTTGTAAATTTTCTTTTAACACAGAAACAATTCAGTTTTCCTAAACTGCAGAAGCAAACAATTTCTCATGACCTTAACTCTTAACTGATTTAATAAGGACAAATGATTTCCATAACATTGAGACTTTTAACCACAAATTAAAAATTACCAGCTGAAAAATATTAAAATTAATTACTTAAAATAGTCATGATGAATAAAATTTGCTTAAAAAGTAAAAATATGCACCACCCAATCTATAGCTGTTTTTTCTAGTTTCTATTTGACAAGTGATTTTAGATTGCATAGCTGATAAGACAGTGAAATCGGAGCTAATAGCTCTCACGAAAAAGTTTTTGAAAACAAAAATATAGAATATTTTATTCTGAGACAAAAATTACAAAAATTAATTGGTTGAAGCTCATTAGTCTCCTCTTAGGTGCTCCACTGTTCGTCTCAGTTGTATATTTATTGACATGGAGATTAAGTTGTCAAAACACTGAAAGGATTTCGAGCAGTCACCATTTGCGGTTGGTGGTGCCATCTCGTGTCAAAACGTGGAACTTTTCTGTGAATTGGAATATATTCTATTTATAATTTATTGTTTTCTTCGGAGAAAACTCGCACAGGGGTCGATAGAATTAAATCCGATCCAAAAATGTGTTCTTTCTTAAAATTTATTTGAAAAATTTATTCTGATGCACTTAGTTTTTTTAAGTATTTTTTTACAATTTAAGATAAACAATATTTACTAATTCGTTAAATTTAAGGCACAACTTATGGTACGTATCAAATTAAAATAGACTGAAAATTGTTTTCGTCATTTTCGAAATGGATGATAAATTCTTATATGTTCTTTAAGAGCTTTTATGACAGAGTTTTTTCTTATTTTCTAAGGATTTCAAACTCATGCAAATTGAAAAACAAAATGAGTTCCTTCTCTTATTGTCATGAATACCTCTCCGTTCCTATTTATTTATTAATAGTCATGAAGGAATGTAGCTCTTGTTAAGCAACAGCTAGGTCAACCCCTTGTGCGATAAAAATTCGTCTTGTTTAGAGTTCGCTGGTGATTTTCTATTGAAATCACTACTCTTATACACAACAGCCTCCAGTACTTTCCGATTTCCAAGTGGATCTATACGCCACTGAGTATTCTCGAACTTACGATTCAAACAAATTTTACGGAGGTAGTTGAATTTATGTCGCCTGCTATTGGAGGCTGTCGGGGATCAATTACAGAGGGAAATACCTAGGACACATCGTAATTTTGAACCGCGGTCAGATGACGAGGTCAACACATGAGATGACATTCCACTCTTCAAACTTTCACACCGAGCTAACGTAAGGACGTTTGAGGCCGCGATAGATTTAAAGGGCACCAGCCCCCACATACACGAAAATCTATGGTTGGATCGAGTTCCTAACTCTCAACACTCAAGTTGATAAGAGCACGACTCTACAAACTGGACTATAGTAGAAATGACTGGCATCCCCATTTGCTGAATTAGTAGGTAGATAGTTGAATTTACGTCGCACTGAAGCAACACAACGGGGTAATTGTCGATGGTCCGGGATCAATCACGAAGGAAAAGATCCCAGGACCATCGTAATTTTGAACCACGGTCATACGACGAGGTCAACACCTGAGTTGGCATCCCACTCCAAATTTCCACACCAAGGCAACTTCAGGATATATGATGGCCACAACAGATTCAACCAGCCCCTACGTACACGACGGTCTTTGGTCGGATCTAGTTTCGAACTCGTAACCGTCTTGTTGCTAATCCGAGACTCTTCCAACTGGGCCACCCAATTTTTCGGCTGATGAAATGAGCCAGCGAACAGACATGAATATCATTGAACAAGGAAAACGCCCCTTATCCTAAGTCCGAAGAATATTTTCATAAAAATAAGAGCTCCTGTCTGATATATATTTTGTTTCTTTTTCGCGTTTTCGTTTGCACTCAGGGAGAAAACGGATAGCCAAAGAGGCCCCGCCGAAAATGTCTCCCTCTCAAACGATAACACGAAAGCTCGCTCCCGAAGCAACACCTGTAGAAGCTTTACGTGTCACCAAACATGATGGATGCAGGCGCGAGTTCGGCAGATTCAAAAGACCGAACGCAATTATCGTCTGTCAGTTAAAATTAAGCGGCCCGAGCGACTTTGTTCTCAGTTGATGGCATCACAAACTCTCCATTTTCGGATTCTTTTATTCCGTTTCTTATTCTTGGAACGCGAGGACGGTTTCGTTTGAATATGAGCTGTCTGGATCACTAATGGACCAGTGACTCATTCTCTTTTCGCTATCAACTGAAAGGCATTTGCTTGAAAGGAAAACTTGAAGGACGATAAATGAAAATTTTAAGAACCTTGATCGTTTTGGTAAAATAATTCAAGAAAATAATCGCTTTAGTTTATGCTTTATAACTCATTACAGTGCATAAAAACAACCAAGAAATTATGTTACTTTTGTATGAGACATTTTATTCCAGTGTGAGGTATTTTTTGTCAAGCTAGATATAGATGGCGGTAGTGTTTCTATACGTGCTTCTTGTACATATTCAGAACATTGTTTCCGATCTTGTTGAACTTATGTTAATATGTTGAAAGTGTAATGATATGTGTATTATGTGCTAATTTTTAGTTTCTCAGTTCGGAGACCATTATTTTTCACCGTATGTCTTACGTTCATTTCTATAAAATACTAATTTTTGCCGAATATTTTATTTTAGTGTAATGTTCTGTTTAAAAAACCTTAGAAACAAAATTGTTTAAACCAGTGCCCAGCTTTTTCGAGGAGTTTTTTTCAACAATCTAAAACGTTTTTAACACATTCATTTGAAAAGATTCTAAACAAATTTATTCTAAAACATTCTAAACACATTTATTCTGAAACATTGTAAACGCATTCATTCTAAATAATTTAAAATGCATTCATTTTAAAACATTCTAAACGCATTCATTCTAACAGTCTAAACGCATTCATTCTAAAACATTCTAAAATGTAATCTAAGCGAAAATATCATTTTTTTTTCCCGTATGTGTTTTTCGAAAGGACAAGACCACAATTTGCGATGATTTCATCATATCGATCGGATTTAATAGAGATCAATCGAAACTAGAGACTTAAATTATTTTATTCAAGGATGTTTATAAAATGTTTCAACCATTTTCTGGAAGCAATTTAACTATCGGTTTAATATACATATTTTTGACGTCAACCCAATTTTGGGATTAACAGTGCTGATATTAAAGCAATGCTTACTATAAATATACAAACCCCAGGGCGGTCTGCGAAAGTATTACTTCTGCTGTCCAATTGCTTTTATATGATACATATCGAGGTTACCTTAAAATGTAGCTTAACGTCTTTTTGAAAACATTTAGCGTTTAATCTAATTCGTGTTGACCAATCAACATATATCAACAATATCCTATATCAATTCGGAATTTATTGTTTGGAATTTTTGTTGGAGAAATGGTGAAATTGTATTCTAAAAACACAAGCCAACTGACGTCACGATTGGAATACAAATAGGAAACACGAACCGTCGCAGAAACATTGCCACCACCTAATTTAGCTTGGCAGAAAATGCCTTTCATATTTTACGCGTGAAACTGGGCAAAAATATAAAAATTCCGAATTTTTAGAAGAAAAAAATAGCATTTTCATTGCTCGTCAAAACAATCGAAATTTCCAATTCGAGTACAAACAAGTGCTATTCAATAATTGAATTTATTAACCCTCCAAGTGGTTTCCACGAGATATCTCGTCCATCAAGGTCTCACCAATTTTGTTTAATGACGAGATATCTCGTCATGAAGATATTGCCGATATTTTGACGACGGCGAGATCACGATCTGGTCAGTTTTCTTTGGATGACGAGATATCTCGTCGAGGCAACCAACACCGCTAGAAGGATTAAAGTCAGCCAATTACTAATTTTTTCATTATTAGTAATTCTACAAAAAAATTTGGAATTTCTCACATTTTTCACCACCAAACTGCAAACGATAAAGAATTTAAAATACGTATTCGAGCTCGAGTAAATCGTTTTCAAAAGCATCAATCAATTTTATTAACTCATTGATAACCAACTCAGCGCGACCACTGGTAACCATGGCAACGGACTATGAACTGCGAGCGGATAAAGGAATTTCCGCACGGTTGGTTTTAAAGTTTTGACATAGAATTACACAGTAGAGCGGATAAAAGATTACGTTTCGTGCCAATTATCCGGGAGTTCCTCTTATCCGGGTCTGGTTTCGAAAACAACTATATCTTGTTTCTTGCCCTGATGGCTCTTTGATACCGCACAAAGTACATGGCGTTTAATGAGACGTTTGATTAATAGTGCTTAATTATTTGAGTCTGGAGAGATGCGGACTTCGATTATGCGCTCTTCGAGTGTGAATAGAGACCTCAGAGTGAAAGTGAAGAAAAGCAGATGCGGCTGGGAATGGAAATAAGTATCGTTGGAACAGGTTATTTTTGGTTCGATTAAAATGTTTATGATCAGGGCCAGGATTTTGTTGCTCGTCTTTATTTAATCCTCTCAGCGGTTCACATCCGTAATTCCATCTTGAAACTTGCAGTCTTCACTGCATGACTTCTAACCACTTTTAATTTTCTTGACCAATAAAATCTTTCTGGGCGATTTTATTCTGAGGAACGAATCAATGGAATTTGTTTCCAAAGAGAATAATATTGCCAAACGATTCCATTCTAAGGAAAGGCCCAATAGAATCTTTCCAAACGATTCGATGCTAAGTAAAGGATCAATGGAATCTTTCCAAAGAGAAGAATATTTCCAAACGATTATATTCTAAGGAAAGGACTAATGGAATCTCAAAAAGATTCCATTCTAAGGAAAGGTCCAATAGAATCTATCCAAACGATTCTATACTAAGTAAAGGATCAATGGAATCTTTCCACAGAGAAGAATATTTCCAAACGATTATATTGTAAGGAAAGGACTAATGAAATCTCAAAAGGATTCCATTCTAAAGAAAAGTCCAATAGAATCTATCCAAACGATTCGATGCTAAGTAAAGGATCAATGGAATCTTTCCAAAGAGAAGAATATTTCCAAACGATTATATTCTAAGGAAAGGACTAATGGAATCTCAAAAAGATTCCATTCTAAGTAAAGGTCCAATAGAATCTATCCAAACGATTCTATACTAAGTAAAGGATCAATGGAATCTTTCCAAAAAAGAATATTTGCAAACTGTTCTATTCTAAGGAAATAATCAATGCAATCTCTCTAAAAAGAATCTTTCCAGACGATTCTAATCTAAGGAAAGGACCAATTGTCTCATCGAAAGGATTAAAAGATTTATGTTTAAAAATTATTTCAGTGAAAAAATCAGATTAAGCTAATAATTATCTAGTTTAGATATAATTAGCTAATTGGCATGTTTTTTGAATAGTGGTATCTCAAATTCTAATTTGTTCACAAAGACAATTCCTGTTGGAAATTATTCCTAATATTCTCCATGTTTTGACTGAATCAAGTTGCTAGAGGGAATAGTATTTTACATTTTTTTTCACTGAAGCATAAAAAGTCAAAATTTTCAGTAAGTTTAGCTTTTAAAATTCAACTAAAAATTCATTTATCTAATAACTCTGAATGGAAGGCAGGATATTGAGGGAGGTTTACTTTGAAAATTTTAAGAGCCTTGATCGTTTTGGTAAAATAATTCAAGAAAATAATCGCTTTAATTTGTGCTCTAAAACTCATTACAGTACATAAAAACAACCAAGTAATTATGTTACTTTTATATCACATTTTGTTCCAGTGTGAGAAGTATTTTTGGTCAAGCCAGATATAGATGGCGGTAGTGTTTCTATACGTGCTTCTTGTACGTATTCAGGTCGGGCCGGGATAACCCGGTTGGAAGCGTAACGGACTACCAACTGGAGGGTTGCGAGTTCGAATCCAACCAAAGACCATCGTGTACAAAGGGGGCTGGTGCACGTTAAATCTATCGTGACCTCAAATGTCCTCACGTTGGCGTGGTGTGGAAGTTTGGAAGAGTGAGGTGCCCCAGCTCAGCTGTGACCTCGTCATCTGACCGTGGTTCAAAATTACGTGGTGCTGTCCTCGGATTTGATCCCGGATCGTCGCCAATAGCCCGTTGTGTTGCTCCAGTGCGACGTTAATTAAATACCTACCTACATCCAACCGGACTCTGCAATATATGGGAAAGTACATCACAAAAACAAAACACAGAAGGATAAGACTTCGCATGAACGTGCTTTCTGGTCAGAATTTGAAAAATGCAGCGTTTTCAAATAAATCACAAAGCGCTCCACATAAAAAGAAGGTACGAACAAAAAATCGCAAAAGCATACGCCGACTCGAGAAGCTTTTCAGAGGGAGAAATATATTCACGTGCGGACAAAAGGAACTGGTTACGAGAACTCTTTTTGAACAAAACCGCCTCAGATAAAATCTACTTTCCAAAGTTGAAGGAGGGTACAATTCATTCTGTGATGAATTTATTTTCAGCCTCGGAACATCCAAGAAAGATCCTAGCCGTGTAGAAACGCTTAATCTTAAAATATGAGACCACTCAATCAAGTTTTAAATAAGTGCTTGGACATTTCAAAGGGTTTCATGCGAACTAAGTGCTTTACTCGCGGAATTTTTCAAAGCGTAAAAATAGAAATTAAGGAAACGAAATTTGTTTCCCGGAACTTCGGAGTTCCTGTATGAATGGAATAAGAATGAAAAACTACTAATATATAACACAGCGTCTAATTTTTTGGAAATAAGCTTCGTGTTATCTCAGCTGTAAATGAGTTTTCAAATCTTTAAGGTCTGAATTGTTATTCTATTTTACTCATTTCTTATTATAATGCTGTAGTGTTTTAATTAGCATACTTAAGGTATGTTTAAATAATGTAATTATTTTAAATCTTATGTGTGTTCTTGTTTTGGTTGTCGTTCTAAGGTCATTTTTCGCAAACATTGGACTTGTTTATGAAAAGCAATTCTTTAAATCATTATACACGCAAATATGTCGTTTTGGCCATTTGAGAAATAGATGTTCCCCTCTGGATGAAGTTTAACCAGGCAGTTTACCTATAAATGGGGGCCCCCGTGTTTCAGTTGGTATGTCCCCTGCACTAGCAACCTGCGAGTTGAAGTCGGCGCAGGTTCGATACCTCCCTATTTCTCTCTTGTGTGTTAGTAAAACTTTCCACGCGTGTGTATGCCCATTGCTTGATGAATTACTTGATGTGTTGATCCTGTGCCACGTTAATTAAAATACCTATCTACGTACCATTACTTGATGTTGTCTGTCTTGTGTATGGCCCCGCATGGCCGAATATGGCCCTTGCGCCATAAAACCCAACCACCCACCAAAAAACGTACTCGCAAGATAAAGGTAGGTAGGTATTTTAATTAACGTCGCACTGCAGCAACACAACGGGCTATTGTCGACGGACCGGGATCAACCCGCGTAGCGAAAGATCCGAGGATAACACCGCGTTATTTTGAACCATGGTCAGATGACGAGGTCAACACCTGAGCTGGTATCCCGCTCTCCAAACTTCCACACCACGCCAATGTGAGGACATTTGAGGCCACGAGAGATTTAACGTGTACCAGCCCCATTTTTACACGACGATCTTTGGTTGGATTCGAACTACTCGCAACCCTCCGGTTGCTAATTCGTTTCTCTTCCAACCGGGCTTCCGCAGCCCTCGTAAGATAAAGGACCGTACACGTAAGATCTGCAGGTTGTTTTGAAAATATCCTGCCAAATTGTAAGGGGTGGTATAACGGCCTCAAATCAACATTTTTTTACAATGAGTCCGGAAAACCCGCGATTACATCATTTCTGTGGCGTAAGGCATCATTCCCCGGTCAGTTTTTCAACGGTCCGATATCGTGGAGCGCCACAGAAACTATGTTATTGACTGACCTAAACAGCGCCCACAGGAACCGGTGTTTCCGGACACACATTCTCTGACAAAAATCCTTACTTTGAACGTCCTTATCACCCACCCTTTGCAATTTGGCCAGATATTTTGGTTGGTTGGATTGGGTCTACACAAGACGTGCACCTACACACGTATCCATAGACAGATACACCCAAGGAAAGTTTTACTAACACAGAAGAGAGAACCATACACAGGGAGGAATCGAACCTGAAAGGAATCGAACCTACAGATTGCAGTGGGTATATCCACTCTCCACGAACCCAGTTTTTTAAAACACCCTGTATAATTTCAAGCGAATAGATTGATCTCAGACCCGGAGACCAGAAACGGTCCTCCAAATATTTTTGTCAGGTCGCAAACCAGACATGGCCCTCCAAATACTTTTCATCGGACCCACAGATACGGCCCTCCATACAGGTTTACCTGGTTCGAAATCCAAATACAGGCCTCAAAATATTTTTTATCAGGTCTCAGACCTGATATGGTTTTCCAAATGCTATTTATTAGGCCCACTGATGCGGTCCTCTGGACAGGTTTACCCGGCCCACAGACTAGATAGAGCCCTTCAAACAGGCTACTCAGGCCGTTTTAATCACTCACTTATTAGTTTCCATTAGATTTTTAATCACTCACTCATTAGTTTTCATTCGATTTTTAATCACTCACTTATTAGTTTTCATTCGATTTTTAATCACTCACTCATTAGTTTCCATTAGATTTTTAATCACTCACTTATTAGTTTTCATTCGATTTTTAAGCGCTCACGCATTAGTTTTCATTCGATTTTTAATCACTCACTTATTAGTTTTCATTCGATTTTTAATCACTCACTTATTAGTTTCCATTAGGTTTTTAATCACTCACTCATTAGTTTTCATTCGATTTTTAATCACTCACTTATTAGTTTCCATTAGATTTTTAATCACTCACTCATTAGTTTTCAATCGATTTTTAATCACTCACTTATTAGTTTTCATTCGATTTTTAATCACTCACTCATTAGTTTTCATTCGATTTTTAATCACTCACTTATTAGTTTTCATTCCAATCTTTAATCACTCACTCATTAGTTTTCATTCGATTTTTAATCTCTCACTTATTAGTTTTCATTCAATTTTTAAGCACTCACGCATTTCTTTTCGTTCGATTTTTTTAAAATCTCACGCATTAATTTTCATTCGATTTTTAATCATTCATTCATAAATTTTCATTTTTTTTCTATTTTTTATCGCTCTCTCGTTAATTTTTATTCAATTTTTGATCTCCCATTTTTATCCTCTAAAAACCATTCCCTTTAACCATTACCTTTAACTATTACCTTTAACCATTTCGTTAAGGTGAGACGAAGCCAAAATGAGCCCGGTCAATTACAAGCTCATAAAAATGGCGCTCCAACAGTTAAGAAATTCAGAATCCGATTTTTATGGAGCGATGAACGATCAAGTAATGTCTGCGGAAATGCTGCATTACCAAGTCAATGCACTGCTAAGGATGCTGTGGACAAGCAGGAGTAAAAATTGTATAAAAAACAAAAAGAGACACGATAAAAAATGAGTAGGAAAGTAGGAAAGGGAGCGAAAAATTATACGCATCAAATGCAGCGTCGCGTACTTCTGTTTCACGGTCATTGTTTCACGTGTTACGCATCGCGGCGGTCAAAATCGAGCAATCTTGCGACTAAACATTGAAACTTTTGTGCTCAGTCAGGAATCGTTTCGACGATGAGTGGAATGACGAGTTTTAAAAACTCCATGATTGACCACCAATGCATTTTTCATTTTAAACCTCTGTATGAGATTTCTGAGTTGTGTAGGATTGTTTTTATCCTACAACAAACATAATGACTAAATAAACACGCGTATTGTTGAAAACCTATGGATTCTTTCAACCTTTTGAAATATTATATTGGTCCTTTCCTACGAATAGAATTCTTTGGTCAGATTCTAAAAGTCCTCTAAGAAAGATAAAAATCAGTTAGAAAGATACTATTGGTCCTTTCCTTAGCACAGAGTCCTTTAAAAGGATTTTATCGCTCCTTTACTTAGAATCGAATCCTTTGAAAAGATTTTGTTGGTGCTTTTCTTAAAATATAATCCTTTGGAACGATTTTATCACTCCTTTAAAATAGAATCATTTCGAATGATTCTGTTGGTATTTTCCTTAGAATAGAATCTTTTGGAATGATTTTGTTGGTGCTTTTAAAATAGAATCATATGGAATGGTTCTGTTAGTCCTTTCCTTAGAATCGAATCCTTTTAAAAGATTTTGTTGGTGCTTTTCTTGGAATATAATCCTTTGGAAAGATTTTATCACTCCTTTGCTTAGAATAGAATAATTTCGAATGATTCTGTTGGTGTTTTCCTTAGAATAGAATCTTTTGGAATGATTTTGTTGGTGCTTTTAAAATAGAATCATATGGAATGGTTCTGTTGGTGCTTTTAAAATAGAATCATATGGAATGGTTCTGTTAGTCCTTTCCTTAGAATCGAATCCTTTTAAAAGATTTTGTTGGTGCTTTTCTTGGAATATAATCCTTTGGAAAGATTTTATCACTCCTTTACTTAGAATAGAATCATTTCGAATGATTCTGTTGGTGTTTTCCTTAGAGTAGAATTTTTTTGAAAGATTTTATATTGCTCCTTTCCTCAGAATAGAATCTTTTGGAATGATTTTGTTGGTGCTTTTAAAATAGAATCATATGGAATGGTTCTGTTAGTCCTTTCCTTAGACTATAATCCTTTGGAAAGATTTTATCGCTCCTTAGAATGCAATAACTTCGAATGATTATTAATGCTTTCCTTAGATCCTTAGAATAAAATCCTTTGGATAGATATTATTGCTCCCTTGCTTTGATAGAATTCTTTAAAAAGATTTCACTGTTCTCTTCCTTAGAATAGAATAATTTCGAATGATTTTGTTGGTGCTGTCCTTATAATATATCATTTGGAAAGATTTTATTGCTTCCTCCTTAGAATTTAATAATTTGGAAAGATTTTATTCCTCCTTTTCTTGGAATAGAATTTTTTGAAATGATGTTGTTAGTGCTTTTAAAATAGAATCATATGGAGTGGTTCTGATTGTCCTTTCATTAAATTATAATCCTATAGAAAGATTTTATCGCTCTTTTCCTTAGACTAGAATCCTTTGAATGATTCTGCCTGTCGTGGCTCAGTGGGTGTGCTTAATGTGCTATCAACCTGCGAGTTGCAGGCTGAGCAGGTTCGATTCCTCTCTTGGTGTATTTCTCTCATCTATGTTAGTAAAACTTTCCTTGTGCGTATATATCATTTACTTGTCAGTCTTGCGTTTGGCACGGCATGGCCAAATATGGCCCTTGCCCCGATAATTCCCAATCGACGTTGCGGGATCACCCCCGAATCGAAAGTTCCGAGGACAACGCTTCGTAATTTTGAACCTCGGTCAGATGACGAGGCCATCACCTGAGTCGCTCGGCTTGAAGATCTGCCACGTGGTTGTGTAAAAAGTATTAATCTTAATGTGGGACGAATCATTGATTAACCCTCCATGTGTTTTTACGAGATATCTCATCCAAGATCTGGTCAATTTTGCTAAGGACGAGAAATATCGCCATGGCAAAACTGCCGTATTACACCAAGGGGATTGAACATCTAAATAGGAAAAACAAATTGTCCCTTGCCCAGACCTGGTGACAGTTTGGAACAGGTTTTTGCACCAAAGGCTGACTACTGTAGGACGGATAAATCAACTGGATGGTTAATGTGATTATCCAACGTGATTAAAAACACCAGTCTGCGCTTCGATAGCCAATAGGCCCAAATCCATTCGTAAGCCCACGTGACTTACCCTTCTGAGATCTTACGACAACGACTCCACCCATATGCCCTGTCTATTTTATTAGGTCTATGTTAACGCTGACAGAAACAATGTCATCTTCAATTCATTTAATTAAAGTATCTGCTCACGTACATGGCGCGTTTAGATAGCCAGGCATTTAAAAACTCAAAATGTTACTATTTTAAAGTTGCGAAACTTATATGAAAGGGATTTTTACAGTGTAAAGAAACCTTTGGGAAATGAGGATTTTACTTCCTGCTATATATCGTCGGCTTAAAGCAGAAACTCATTAACTGAAAAGAAAATTTTACTGTTTAAAGACTATTCAATTTTAAGTCAAAAAATAAAAATTACAAGCATTTTGAAAGTGCCATTTACACATCTTTTAAACACATTACAATTTGTATTTCTAATCTCGATGTAAAGAAGCACTTTGTGTCTCCGGAAAAAATGTCAGTTAATGTGTTTCTGCTCTAAGCCGATGATATAAGGTTTTCTTTCATTTAAAAAGGTAATCTTTTCAAAGGTTATTCTGTTTTTCATATACGCGCTATGAGAAATGTGTTATGAAATTGAAAGTCTAAGCTTAAGAAACCAGTTCTAATTTATGTAAATGAAAGGTCGTTTGTGTGTAATTATGGAATAAATGACCAATAAAAACGTTTCTGACTTCTCAGTAATGAGCTAATAATAATTCATTGTACACATTCTTTGTCAAATAAAATGTATTATAACATGCTTACTTTGCCGATATTCGACAAAGAAACGTGCAGTCATCGAATCAGATAAAAATTGAAATTTGCAAACAAACGAAGCCTCGAGCAATATTTTTTTAATTTCATGACTTTGCATTAATCATCGTGAACTCTTGGTCATAGTAATTAAATACTGAAAGGCGCATATCGTGATAGCATGCCATTATGAATAATTGGATGAGACATTTATCTGATTACCTAAAGGCTTTTACCCTCCAAGTGCTTTGACGAGATATCTCGTCCAAAATCTGGCCAATTTTCATAAGGACGAGATAGCTCTTGACAAAACTGACCTATTACTCCAAGGGGAATGAAGATCCAAGCAGAAAAAAGACATTGTTGCTTGCCCAGAATTGGTGACAGTTTGGAACAGGTTTTTGCACAAGAGGCAGGCCATCATAGGGCGAAGGAGTTTTTGATGGATCTTGATAGACGGGATATCTCGTCTTCTTTCTCAGATCTCGACGTCTTTCGTCATTAGAAGAAAACTGACCAGATCTGGATCTCATCATCAACAAAAAATCAGAAATACCTAGATGACGAGATATCTCGTCATTAGCAAAATTAGTCACTATGGACGAGATATCTCGTCGAAACTACTTGGAGGGTTAATAAACGTCTTCAAGGAAATCACACAATGCATGTCAATATACAGGAATTTAATCAGTTCTATTTATGATTGCCAATTGTACTATAGCAATTCTAATACCAGCAGTAAAGAAGACGAGATAATAAAATTTGGAGATTCGACAACTCGTATCTGGTACCATAGAGACAGTGCAACTTTGTCTACGAAAAATTACTTCATGGTGAAGACAAGTTTCACCGCTATATATACCATTGTACTGCGAGTTATTTTTTTTGTTGTGGTATCTAAGTTTACCAGAAAAACAAGATACTCCACCTCCAGCATTTAGAGTTGCTGAATTCCATAGATGCTACTGCTAGTTGACTGATTGCCTGTTGCGGAAGATCGTGAGAGCTGTGTTAAGATCTCAGATGTACTTCTGTATGTGTGATCGTGCAATGGATGATTGCGAACGTTTGACTGTTCTATTTTGCCTTTAGTAGCCCAGTATGAGGGCAGTGGGCAGTTTGTTGAAATAAGGCTGAACGGCAACTAGGCGTGAAACTGTGATAGAAGTGGAAGTAATGTCCGTTATCAGACAGTTGTTGGAAGTGATATGCTTTGTATTGGGAATTGAACAACTTATCATGGATCATCCATCGAAGTGTGCGCTGATATAGGCGAGCGCCATCTTGTTTATTTTTTAAAGGTGAGCATGTTCACTTAACGTCCGTGTCACCAACTTAGCAAGACGCATAAAAAAGACAGTTTAACTTTTCCAAAACGTACTCCATAGTGGAGATGGGTTACACTGCTCTGCATAATATTGTACTGTAAGTTAATTTTTGTAGCAGTGGCTAAGTTCGTGACACGATCATCTTGGAGCCCCGTTCAAATATACCGGTGTCAGAAACTGAGACTGCCCTTTCTAGACTTGTGAGCGGGCACATCCGATGTCTATTATTCGTTCATTCGTTCAGGACCGAAAGACTTCTCCAACTTACCTAAAATTTAGCACTGAACAAGTCTCTCCAAGCTATCTTTTTCATTGTGTGTGTGTTTATTACTTGAAATTGTATGGTCTTGTGTCTGGCCCAGTATGGCCAAATATGGCCCTTGCGTCATAAAACCTGAATCTAGCTGTTTGTCTTGAGAAATAAGTAACAACAGTACTATGATTTTCAGTACACAACAGTACATTTATTTTTCTCGAAACGGATTGACTGTACTTTGATGTAAATCACCGTGTTTTTCTTACATTGTAAACTTACTGTTAGAGATGGACCAACTTAGTTTGCCTTTCAAATGAAAATCCCTCATGCAAACAAATGAGACTGTCTGCAAAGGTTTTACTTTGATGTCCAAATGGTGTAGTTTATCGCCGTTTCGGCGATGTTTGGCTTTTAATGTAATTGGTATTGATGAGTAAACTATCATGTATCAGTTCGGAATTTAGTCTTTGGAATTTATCACCGCAGTAACACTACCGCAACCTAAGCTTGACAGAAAATGGACTCTTAGGAGTCTAGAGATAAAAAAAACTCTTAGGAGTCTAGAGATAGGAGACATCAATGAATTATGTATATTCCACTTAGTTTTATGTGTTGAATTGATTGCTTCATTTAATGAATAAGCAATTCAATTGCTTATTCATTAAATGTAGATCGTATGTTCTCATTGCTCATTCATGTTCTCACTGCCTTCTGTTATCAGACTGATGAAGAATTGCATTAGTGCTGTGAGTTCTTCCATGTTGGTTTAGCAATATTGTCCAGCTTCTATATCTCAAATTAAGCATATTTAAACTTTGCAGCAAAATTGGCAAATTAATCTCGAAGCGGTAGATTTTATGTTGTGCATATAAGTTTGTTGCCATTCTGCAATATACAAATAACGCCGATTCTGTGCTGATTACGTTGGCAAAATTAAAAGTAGAAAATCAAAATTAAAACAACGCGACGTTAGACTCCAGCTAAGAAAAACATCTTGTTCAATGTATTAATGAGAAATTCTATCAGTTACAATTTTCATTTATGCTGTTATTCACCACAGAAAGAGCAACGAAATTAGCAACCGAAGGGTTGCGAGTTCGTAACTCGGTTCAGTCAAAGACCGTCGTGGACACGGGGGCTGGTGCACGTTAAATCTCGTGGCCTCAAATATCCTCACATTGGCGTGGTGTGGAAGTTTGGAGAGTGAGGTGCTAGCTCAGGTGGTGACCTCGTCATCTGATCGTGGTTCAAAATTATAAAGTATCCTTGGATCTTTCCCTTAGGGTTTGATCCCGGATCGTCGCCAATAGCCTGTTGTGTTACTCCAGTGCGACGTTATTTAACTACCTACCTCACCAGAGAAAGTTTTTGTAAGACACTTCTTTATTACAATACATCTGATTCCATTAGAAAAACATCTTGTGGAAATAAAATGTATTAATTTGAGAAAGATTTGATAACGGTAACACACATTTATTCAAATTTATATTAATCTAAAAAATTAACCTTTACACAAAAAATTACTGAGGGATTGCATATACATTACACCCCACAGATATTACGCGGAATTCTTCATCTTTGACTACACCCGCTATCGATCATGAATTATTATAATGTATAAAATCTATAATATCAATCGAAAACTTCGGAAAGGGTGATTCAAAAAAATTCTTATGTAAAATGAAACCTGTAAAAGGGTCATCGACTCAACGGGGAGTTTACGCGAAGTTCCATTTAAAGATAAGAAGCTTCGAAACAGCGACATTAAATTCGTATGGTTGGGTTTAAATGCGCTCTAAAACGTCACGACTTAACGTGATGAATGGTTATGCTGGTTGTCAAGGAAGAATCTCCTCCAAGATTCCTCTACCATATCACGCTGAAACTATTTTCATGCATGAATTCCCTCAAATCAATTGTTTTCATTCTACATCGATACGCATTCGCGTTTTTTGTTTTAAGTTTAGGCATGATTTAGTTTCCGTTAATAGTTTGTGGATATTCTTTTTGAAGCACTTTAAAGTATAGTAATTTGATAACAATAGCGTTTCCTCAATTCTGTGCAATACTTACCTATGCTTTTGCTTGAAATTCTTAACCCTCCTGGTGGTTGTCTCGACGAGGTATCTCGTCATTAGGAAGGCTAGCCAGGTCTTGGTGGACGAGATATCTCGTCAGAAGAATAAAACTGACCAGATCTTGATCTCGTCATCATAAAGAAATATCGAAATTGATCAGATCTTGATGGACGAGACATCTCGTTTAAACCATTTGGAGGGTTAAGATCGAACAGACCTCAGTTAATATAATTCGTATTTTATGTCAATAATTTAGTTGTACTTTTATTTATTTGGAAATAAATTTTAAAGGATACTAATGTTACATGCTTATATTTATGAATGATAAATTGTTTGGAAATCGGTGTGTATGTCGATGAATTTGAATACCTTAAACTGAAAAAGCACAGAGTTCTAGTTGGAATACTATAAGATGGATGGTTTTAATGTATACTTGCCTTTTATACAGAGGCTGTTCGGACATTTTTTGAACGATTTTGATGAGCTGTAAAAAATTGTATGCTACGAAAGAATTTTATTTTCACAGCAGTTAACAAGTTAAAGTATAACTTATCGTATGCTAACTCAGAGTTTTGTTTACTTTCAAAATGGCGCTTTTAAATAAGCAATGGATGGAAGGCTGTTTCCTCCCATTCCGAAGAGAATTATGCTTATGCAATTATTCAAAAACGCTGTAAAAGTCATGGTTTTTCGATATCTAAAGGTACGATAAGTAATATTATTAATGAGAAAGGAAATAAACGTAAAAGTGGAAAAAAGTTCCAAAAAGTATCCAAAAAAGAAAAAATTCTGAGAATATTTTTAAGGTAAGATCTTTAATTTTAAAAGAGAATCCGCCAAGTCAAAGGGCTGTAGCAAAGTGAATGTGAGAACTTTCTCTAACAGATTTATGATTGTTGCCGGTTTTGCATATAATGGAAAATTAAAAGTAAAAAGAGGGGAAATATAAAAATCAACTCCCACATATTATCAAGACCATATTTTATCCCCAATATTCAAAAAAGAAATGCCATATCTTTACCCATAGTGCCAACAATCAGTAGAACTGCATCAGGGTAACGCAAGCAGCCACACATCTAAATCGACTATTAAATTCTTGGAAAAAATGGAACAAGAAACTGGTATCGAGTCATTCCCTTTACTGATATTCCTGCTGAATCTCCAGATGTTTCACCCATAGACTCTTGTGCTTTTGGCTTTTAAAAAGAACATTATCGAAACGTCGACCGAAAACCATTCAAGGACTGGAAAACTGGAGCAAGAATGGGACAAAATACCATTGTTGATACTACAAAAGTCATTATTATGCTGGAAATTAGGGTGTAGAAATATAGTTAACAATAAGGGCTATCAAATGGAACATTTAAAACACAAAAATTTCATGTAAAAAATTGAGCTTCAGTCCATTAAAATCGTTTAAAAAATGTCCGAACAGCCTCTGTAGAACTCCACAGCAAAACAAGAAAACCTTACATTACCTCCATAAACTCAGACCAGATCTGAATTTATTGTTACTCCAACATGATCTTTGTACAACGAAATCTGGCTATTGGCATAATCTTTGAAACCATGAACCAAAGAATCATACTATTACAGATGGAATGCTATACGACAGATGGCTTTAATGTCTACTTGCCTTGTATCAAACACCAGAAAAACAAGATAACCTTACATCACTTCCATATCTTCAGTCCATATAGGAATTTATTGCTATTTTTAATGATTTTTGTGCAACGAAATCTGGCTACTGGCATACTCTACAGAACTATAAACCAAAGAAGCGTATAATTTCAGCTGGAATATGATGGATGGTTTCAATGACTACTTACGTTGTATCGAACTTCAGCAAAAAAGAAAACTTTACATGACATCCATTATCTCGATCCACATCGGAATTTATTGCTATTTCAACGTGATCTTGGTAGAACGAAGTGTAGCTACTGGCATATTCTATCAAACCAAGAAAGAAGCACACAATTCTAGATGAAATGCTATATGGCATATGGCTTTAATGTCTAGTTACGTAGTATCAAACTCCAACAAACAATATCTTACTTCACATCCATACCTCAATTCGCATCGGAATTTATTGCTATTTCTCTGTGATCTATGTACAACGAAATCTGACTACTGGCATACCCACGAGACAAAGAAGCGTACAATTCTAGTTGGAATTCTATATGTTGGATGGTTTTAACGCCGACTCACCTTGTATCAAACTTCAGCAAAACAAGAAAACTTTTCATTGCATCCATTACCTCGGTCCACATCGGAATTGCTATTTCAGCGTGATTTTTGTACAACGAAATGTGACTACTGGCATATTCTATCAAACGAACCACCTATATCAAACCATGAAAACGTAGAATTCTGGCTGAAATGCTATATATATTCGGGTTTGATCCCGGACCGTCGCCAATAGCCCGTTGTGCCATTGCGACGTTAATTAAATACCTACCTCCCTAAAATGCTATATGATGGATGATTTTAATGCCTACTTACCTTGTATCGAACTTCAGCAAAACAAGATAACCTTACATCACCTCCATAACCTTAGTTCGCATCGGAATTTATTGCTATTTCTGTGTGATCTTTGTACAATGAAATCTGACTACTGGCATACTCTATCAAAGCAAAAAGCAAAGAATTCTAGCTGGAATGATATATGATGGATTATTTTAATGTGTACTTGCTTTGTATTGAATTCCACAGCAAAACAAGATAACCTTACATAACCTCTGACCACATCTGAATTTAATACTCTCTTGAAGACTGAATTTCGGATTTTAAGGAAGAAAGGCATTTATCTTAAACCCCTTCTACGTGCCATTTATATTCTTCAGTTTGCCACAATGATATATTTCCGTCGATTAAGCCTAACATGGCTGTGTTTAAAACGAGCTCGGATGCCCCTGTAATGCGTTTTTAATGAGACCCTCCAGAGACAAATGTAATGCGCACGGACTTTAGATTTTTCGTTTTGCGCATTCCAGTTTGTGGCCACTCGAAACAAACCCTTCCCTGCACCAAGATCACTTTCTCTAATTTGAAAAGACGCTTTATTACTTCCTCGAAAACAAATCACACCAAAGGAAACCTAAGGGAGTTTCCTCCACATAGGGTTGCACGGGATAGTAGTTGTTTCGGCATTTGAATGGAATCTTGAGTTTTTAGACACACGTGAGAGCAATTCCTCGTAGATACGGAAGAAAAAGCTGCATTACGGTCTCGGGAGATGGAAGTCGTGTAATTTGTGTTCTCAGGTGGGGTCATTGTCTGTTATTAGGGGGCGTGAACAATTAAAAGAGGAAATTGCTGGCATCGTGACGTGGTCTTCTGCCAACAGCAAAATGTTGGCGATATTGCTTTTTATTCTGTTGTGGGAGGTTGTATGATTAGATTGTAGCGTGAATATTCTATTACGATCTTAAGTATTTCAATTCGTGCCGAGAGTAAAATTATTTCTGAGGGACCTGGTGAGTTTTTATCTTGGCTGTTGTGGGGACTAAAC
Organism: Meta bourneti; assembly: GCA_933210815.1. Classification (NCBI taxonomy): domain Eukaryota; kingdom Metazoa; phylum Arthropoda; class Arachnida; order Araneae; family Tetragnathidae; genus Meta; species Meta bourneti. The sequence continues at coordinate 91,340,287 of OW119929.1, forward strand.
GGTTCTGTAAGATGCAAATTCTTCGTGAAATCTCTTTCTTCGCATACGTTGGGGCCACAGTGTCTCAATGGGTTTGCGCACAGTACTGGAAACCTGGGAGTTGTAGGCGGATCAGGTTCGATTCCTATCTGGATGTATTTCTCTCTTCTGTGTCAGTAAAACTTTCCTTGTATATGCATGTCCATTACTTGACGTGTTGACTGTCTTGTGTTAAGAGCAGCTTGGTCAAATATGACCCTTGCTTCATAAAAGCACCTAACCAACCAACTTCATATACATTCAGAAAGAAATCAGTTGAAATGCTTTTGATGATAAATATTTATTACAGTAGAATCTCGCTTATCTGACATAAGCGGACCGGCAGAACGTCGGATAAGCGTAAATGTCGGATAACAGGGAAGAATTAAGAAAAAGCCTAATAAACGTCAAATTACGTTATAATTTTACAAATTAAGCACCTAAACATCACGTTTTACAACAAATCAACAGAAAAAACAATTCAAAACACGATAACGTTATATAGTAATTTATTTACAAATTAGCACCAAAACATCGTACTGTATTTTTAATACAGTACGATGTTTTGGCGTATATTGATTGGCGACGTGTTGAAGTTGCATTGAAATTAACGAAAAATTGACTACAAATAAATATGGAATTGCATAGAATGAATTTACAGCAACAGCATTGTTGGAAGTTAAATCCATAAAATGTTCAGTCCTGTGATGATTTAAAAAATTTTGTGATCCTAGTCTGCTTTCCCGACGATTGCCGTTTCTTCGCTGCCAGGTCTCGCCATCTTTGCAGCATCATTAAGTCGATCCTAATAGCTTCTTGTTGCTTAACGTATTTCACGGCGATTTCTAGAGCCTTAACTCCATCGTTATGCGAGATTCTGAGAGGCTCAACAGTTGATGCTTGATCATCAATTTCGTTGCAATCGCTATTGACAAGAGTTGTGTTGAAATGTCTCACGTTCGCAAACAAGCGGCACACTTTTCTCGTCGCGGATTTATGCGGGGTTTTTTTTGGAGTCGTCGGATAAGACGGAATGTCGGATGAGCGAAGGTCGGTTAAACGAGACTAGTGTACTTTTAAGTATTTAAGCTATTTTCTGTTCGCTATAAACCCAGTACCTAATCCTGGCCACCTAGTACTAGTCTGGTTTTAAAGACGTATTCACATCAAAAATACTTCATAGTAGATTCGGGTTACACTGCTATATATACTACTGTATTGTAAGTTGAGTTTAACAGTGGTGGCTAAGTTCACCACAAAGGTTACACTGCTTTTTATTCTACTGTTTTTGTATGTCAAATTTCTTAGTGGTACCTAAGATCACCACAGTACCACCAGAACGGCCATACGATCTTTCTGGCGTGAACACGTCTTTAAAAGAGGAACAGTACTAACGGCATGCATGAAAAGTTGAGCGTTACAAAACAGCGTTACAACTTTCTGTCTTATTATTTCAGAACCAGACGAAACATTCAGAAGGTAAATATAGCGTAGTGTAGACAAAGGATGTCCTTACCTGACATAACCTTCGAACCGGTTAGAATTTGGGCTAGAAATTCTTATGATTTTCCACCTTTTATTTCATAACACTAAAGCATAGCGTCAGTATATACAAATGCGTTTCATACAGATCTATGCGTTTCATACAGATCTATGCGTTTCATACAGTACCTTCGTTGTAGCATTTTTGACGGGAATACGTCTTTAAAAGAGAAACAGTACTAACGGCATGCATGAAAAGTCGAGCGTTACAAAACAGCGTTACAACTTTCTGTCTTATTATTTCAGAACCAGACGAAACATTCAGAAGGTAAATATAGCGTAGTGTAGACAAAGGACTGGCATGTGCTTCGGACCAAGTGCGCAGGCGCACTGAGCGCGGAGAGGGGGTCCGCAATATGTCGAAATTCTGCAGCGCTGAGCGAGCTTTGGGCCAGTGTAACTTTGGATTGCACGGAATGAGGACTACGCAAGTGATGTCATTCGAAAGCTACCGAACTACGCTACAATCTAGGCCCTTAATGAATGAAATTATCCTTCAATATTAATATCAAACTGCACTTTATTCGTTCAAACTGTAAATTAACTGTCGAATATTCGCAATAAACAATCGTTCAAACTTCCTATGTCTGCTTCGTTCATTGCACAATCCAACATCCGGCCCGAGTATTCACCTCAAAACTAAGGTTTGTGTCCTCGACACAACCTCACAATTTTACCATCCAACCATATGGGGATTTAATAAATTTGACGATCGAATCCATCGTTAAAATGTGAAGAAAAAAAGCGGCTGCACCATCCTATCCTTTACTGTATCTTTTCTCCTTTGTGAGTGATTAAAACCAGGGCCCTCATTAAAATTTCCGAATCTCCCAAGCCCTCTGACCTCTCATCGCCTGGTGCAATTTAGTATGCACGATACGCAAAATCATTCACATCCATAAAAGACCTCCATCCTCCATGAAACCAATATTTAAAAAAAAGACCCCGTGACTCGCAATTAATGGTAATTATACACTGCGGACGATCCTGATCTTGTGTGGGGTCCTATAGAGAACAATGCGCGTCATACCTTTTGTTGCAGGACAGACGATGGTGCCTGCTATATAATGTTAAATCCCTCTAACGGAACTTGATTTAAACTTTTAATGAGCGCAAAAAAGTAATTGGAATAACAGTTCCGCTTAATTTTACGGGTTCGTGTAATTATGCAGTCTGGATTGAAAGGAGAGAATGGACAACCTCTTGGAGATGCGCACTCTTCAATATCGGACAATTACGACGTGCACACGTAGCTTTGAACTGGCTGCCAAGTCAAAGGAATTACCAGAATTCTACAAGAAAATAATTTAATGATGGGGCTTTTGTGTTGCGGGGTAGTTATTAAAAATGTGATCTACATATGTGGAGGTCTTTTGTTGGTAACTATTTCTGGGATAATTATCATGCGTTGAACTGTTGTTATTTTGTTTTGGGGAACGTTTCAAAGACCTGGGTGGTTTAGATTCGTGTTTTGAATATTCTGAATCACACACATGTTTCCTGCTTTGACTCTTTTCCTGTATGACCTGAGACCACCCTGGAATATTTTGTATTTTTTAAATTTTGTGAATTTATTCCTCTATGTTATGAATAAAGCGTGCAAAATCGACTTCAAAGAGAAAAGGCTCTTAAAAATGCGTTCGTTTCATCTTTCCGTACGTTCGCTCGTGATCTTACTAATACTAAGGTTTTTCGATAAAGCAAGTTGCGGCTAAATGCTGTATGGTAAAACATGAAAATTTCAACGCGGGTGGATGTTTCGTGAAGCACCTGGCGCCGAACGCTCTTAGTCTCCAGGTGACGACACCACTCAAGTTCAGAATTGATGCTATATTTACAGAAGCTATATATACTATGTATCATAGATCTAAATAGGGACTTAAAAGTCGAGCTGGTGATGGGGATGTAGTTAGTGCTGAAAGAAAGTATTACAATAGGCAGGTCTACCATCCCAGTGAGATGTTAAAAAATATCCGAGTTTTGGAGATTTCCAGTAGCGCTACGAAGGTTAAAGTTAAAAAATTTACAATTTTAAGATTAAAGTTATGCAGTGAGGTAGGGGATAATTACCTTTAAAAAATGGTTAATATTGATACGAATATTTATAGATGTGATATAAGTAAAAGGAATTAAAATATTAATATTAACAATTTTTTAAATACGAGGGTCATTTCGTAAGTAATGCACAGGTTGGCAACATTGCTGAGTGAATGACGCAATGATCGTGAAAATTACATCAGTTAGTGCTGAAAGAAAGTATTACAATAGGCATGTCTACCATCCCAGTGAGATGTTAAAAATATTCGAGTTTTGGAGATTTCCAGTGGCTCTACGAAGGTTAAGTTAAAAAATTTACAATTTTAAGATTAAATTATACAGTGAGGTAGGGGTAATTACCGTTAAAAATGGTTAATATTGATACGAATATTTATAGATATGATATAAGTAAAAGGAATTAAAATATTAATATTAACAATTTTTTAAATACGAGGGTCATTTCGTAAGTAATGCACAGGTTGGCAACATTGCTGAGTGAATGACGCAACGATCGTGAAAATTACATCAGTTGTAGTTCAAGGCTTGAGGAAGAAGCACTGTTTTTGTTTCATCTATAGCGTAATTTTTTTTTAGTAACGCGAGTTAGAAATGGAGCCTGCACCAGTCTCGGGTACTGTGACTGTTGAGGATCAAAGATCGTACATTAAGATCGAAATTTTACGTGGCAAAAACCCGACAGAAATTCACAGTGCTTTAAGTGAAGTTTGCGGTGAATTAACAGTGGATCGTAGTACAGTTTCTCGTTGGGCTAATCGTTTTGTTAAGGTCGAGTAAGTATAAATGACGATCCAAGACCAGGACGATCGAAACCATCAACAGATGATCGAAGCGTGAAACTTGTGACAGATGTACTGGAAGAAGATCGTCGTGCGACACGTGAGGAAATTTCTGAAGCCTCAGGGATGTCACCAACGTCAGTATTCCGAATTCTGGCAGATGATTTGAACAAGAGAAAAATTTCTGCGCGATGCGTCCCTCACTGCTTGAGTGCTGAACAGACGCAGAAACGCCTGGACATTGCGACCTTGCTGAAACGAAGATTTGACGTTGAAGGTCAAGCATTCTTGTATCGAATTGTCGCTATTGATGAGAGCCGGAGTTGGAATCACAGTCCAACGAGTGGAGAGGTCAAATTTCCCCACGACCAAAATATTTTCGACGAGCTCAATCAAAGGTGAAACAAATGATGATCTCTGCTTACGATCGCCAAGGAATCATCATGACAGACAGTTCCATGTGTACAAAGTGTCACAGCAGTGTATTATCGTGAATTCATTCAAAAACTGAACAGAAAAATGTAGAAAGCCCGACCTCAGTTGCTCGAGGCTGGGCCATTCATTCTCCATGACAACGCTCGCCCGTACATTGCCAATGTCGTAAATGAAAAGCTGCACGAATACTGTTGGGAAGTGTTACCTCATACACCCTACAGTCCGGACATTAGTCCACCAGACTTTGACTTATTCCCAAAGTTGAAAAACCTATGCGTGGACGTCGTTTTCCTTCTCTGGAAGAGCTTTCTGCCACCGTTACCAGATCCATTCGCCAGATGAACAGAGATGGTGTATTAGATGGAATAGTAAAGCTTCCCAGACGTTGGTACTCGGTCATTGCGAAGCAGGTAGACTATATTGAAGAATTGTAAATAGTCAGTATAAAAAAATAAACATGAAAGTAAACAAAAAAATTGTGTGCATTATTTATGAAATGACCCATTTATTTATAGCCCTCGATCTATTTTTATTACTTGATAGACGATGGTCATATCTGGAGATCTGCGCTACAGCTAGATTTTCATTTCAACTAAGGGCACGGAAAAATTGTTTACTGATTTGGTCGAAAAATACATTTAATTCCAGAGCTCCAAATCTATTTTGTATTTCTATAATATTGGGGGGTGTCTATAATACTTCAGAGGGTAGAATTTTGTAGATTCTAATTTATTAATGTGGGTTTTTTAGCTGCATATCTCCAGACCTGACAAGCGTAACTGATCACTCGTAGGAGCATAGATTATAAAAATTTTCGTTGGTATTATTGTTGTATAAATGTGTACCGTTTTTATATACATACTCGTATATACGCTATTATAGTTAAAATGCAATATATATGAAAAGATACCTAAAACTGTCCCCGTAAGTACAATTCTCACCACAGATAAACCCCTAACGTTCCCCCTTTTCTCGCAGTCTTTGTCTCACGGGCCATCTGGTCAATATATATTGCCACCCCCTTTCACCTTTGAACTCAAGCCACCTCATTAACCTTGACTTCCCACTGACTCTTCCTTTCAAATCGCCTGTGTAAGATCATATCACTTCTTCGTTAAACCACCGACTTCTACCAATGAACTTTCTCGATAGATCCCATGGTCCAATAATCTTTCCCTTAATCCTTATCCCCCTAGCGAGTTCATTGTAAAGTATTCATTCTTTCACGAGCCCCTTAGAATAAGGAGCTCTCAGAATCGTCCCAAACACCCTACCCTCAACAACCTCCGTGCTTATGATGTCACTACTTATATAAGTACTAAACTGTGGGTTAAGGAACTTTCTGCCTCTCCATTTGTGGAATTCACATTAAATTCATATATATATATAAATATATATGTATATATGTATATAGATATGTATATTTATATATATATTTATATTTTCTTTATTTAGGCCTAATATTCAAACTGATCAAACCACATTGAGCAACTGCTAAGATGAAACAGGAACTACCATACCAATCAAACGCGGCATCGACGTTGACCTTATGTGGAATTCATTTCCTTTTGGTAATTCCTTAAAAATCCAAAGCATTGATTCACGTGTAGTTATGCAGTACCTTAGGAGATGATAAATGCCTGGTCGTGACTGACACTCACAGTAATCTCCTCGGAATGTTGCAAGATACTTCTATCCTATATACTATGATCCATATTGAGTTTGCCTTGCTGATAGCGCTAAGGAGACGCACACGACTGCAAACGGAAAGGCCCGAGCGCAAAACAAGACTTGGAATGAAAAAACTTGTTTGGTAACATTGCTTTTGAGCAAGAACAGTGCCAAGCCCTTAATAATCCAGCCAATCTGTTTATAAAATAACTGCTATCTAGTTTCGAGAATTACTTAACCCTCTGAGGGGTTCACACGCATAAATGCATCTTTCAACCTGCAGTCTTACATGTATTACTTCTAAGTTTGATCAATGCAATTCTTCCAAAGGATTCTATTCTAAAGAAATAAGCAATAAATCTTTACAGAGGATTCTATTCTAAGGAAATTAGCAATAAATCTTTCTAAATTATTCTGTTCTAAGGAAAGGACCAAAAGAATCGTCCCAAGGTATTTGGTTTTTTAGGACAGGAGCAACAAATCTTTTAAACGATTTTGTTCAAAGGAAAGGACCATTGGAATCTTTCCAAAGGATTCTATTATAAATAAATGGGAATAAATCTTTCCAAAGGATTCTATTATAAATAAATGAGAATAAATCTTTCCAAAGGATTCTATTATAAATAAATGAGAATAAATCTTTCCAAAGGATTCTATTATAAATAAATGGGAATAAATATTTCCAAAGGATTCTATTATAAATAAATGGGAATAAATATATTTCCAAAGGATTCTATTATAAATAAATGGAATAAATCTTTCCAAACGATTCTATTATAATCAAATGAGAATAAATCTTTCCAAAGGATTCTATTATAAATAAATGAGAATAAATCTTTCCAAAGGATTCTATTATAAATAAATGAGAATAAATCTTTCCAAAGGATTCTATTATAAATAAATGAGAATAAATCTTTCCAAAGGATTCTATTATAAATAAATGAGAATAAATCTTTCCAAAGGATTCTATTCTAAGGAATTGGCGCACCTTGTCCTACTTAGGACCTTGCCCCATAAATTTTTTTTAAATAATCCAAGCAATAGAACATAAACATTTCGTTCTCTTTACTCTTAATGGTATATTTGTAAATTTTATTCAAATAATAGTTGGGAAAATGATATTTTAAATAAATTTACATAAGTTTCAGGAGGTAGACTGAATAAACTAAACAAGAATTTAAAATCCCATCTAACTCCAAACTGCTTTTGCAGAGTGCCGCAAATTCATGCCCGTAGCCTCTATAATTAATTTATAAGTTCGCATTTAAAAATAACTTTCCGCGATTCCGTATTTATTTTTACGTTCTTACATAAAACAGTTCCAAATGAAATTACGTCTGCATCGAGTTTTCCCTTCAGTGTTGCACTAGTTCTTCACGCTGTTTTCCGTTTTCTTCAACCTCTCCCTTATTGCATTACCGAAATTGACAAACTGCGTTTGCCCTCCCTTCTTAATCCCATTTTCGACTTTGCTTCAGACTTTCGACACTAAATAGATTTAATCTTTCGTTACGAACTGTTAATCCGCGCCAAAAGGACGTTCGGAACTCATTAGTTCCACTTTGAGGCATTGGTGTTCGTTTTTTCCAGCCTTTAGCCAGTCTGTTCTTTTTTTCTTTCGTTCCCTCCCTTCCATTTCCTAGGTTTTTTTTTTAAATTGAACACCGGGTGCTTAAATGCTCGAAAGGATCAAGAGATTTTCGATCTTGTTCGATTAATCCCGAAGCGTGGATTAATTATTTTCCGTTGCCATTCTCGCGAATCAAACTTTGAATAAGATTTCGTTTTGTTACTTCTACATAGGTTTCCATCTTGTCATTGCATGTAGAGTTTTTCTATTAAGCTAAAGATAGAAGGCGGAAGTATTTTTGTGACTAGGTAGGTATTTTATTTAACGTCGCTCTGGGTGCAACATAACGGCCTATTGGCGACGGTCCGGGGGGGGGGGGTTTCAATTAACGTCACACTGGAGCAACACAATGGGCTATTGGTGACGGTCCGGGATCAAACCCGAAAGGAAAGATCCGAGGAAAACACCGCGTAATTTGAACCACGGTCAGATGACGAAGTGACACCTGAGCTGGCACCCCACTCTCCAAACTTCCACACCACGCCAACGTGAGGACATTTGAGACCACGATCGATTTAACATGCACCACGTGAATTTTGTAAAATATTTATGTAGCTGTGTGTATAATTTTAGAATTCCAAATAGCTAGTTTGGAAATAAAACAACTTTGAACTGAAATTATAAAGTTATTTATCAACTCGCCAAGTGGTTTCGACAAGATATCTTGTCCAAGATGTGGACAATTTTGCTAATGACGAGATACCTCGTTGAGACAAAACTTCCCTATTAATCCAGGGCCGCGGTAGCCCGGTTGGAAGAGTAACGAACTAGCAACCGGAGGGTTGCGAGTTCGAATCAAACCAAAGACCGTCGTGTACAAAGGAGGCAGGTGCTCGTTAAATCTGTCGTGGCCTCAAATGTCCTCACGTTGGCGTGGTGTGGAAGTTTGGAGAGTGGGGTGCCGCTCAGGTGTTATCTCTCATCCGACCGTGGTTCAAAATTACGTGGTGTTGTCCTCGAATCTTTCCTTTGGGGGATTGATCCCGGACCGTCGCCAATAGCCCTTTGTGTTGTTCCAGTGCGACGTTAATTAAATACCTACCTACCGTTAAGATCTGGTTAGTTTTTCTAATAACGAGATACTCGCTGACACAGCTACCAGGAGGGTTGATTGGTCAATGTCAATTATATTAAGCAAATAACGTCGCCAAAACAGCGAAAAACTAAATTTTAAGGGTACCCAATATTTAATTGTGATAGCATTTGGGTAGCGGAAGTAAAATCTTCGCATCTTTAGATTACCCATTAGCCTTCTGCTGCCACGAGATTTCCGAGAAGTACGAAAGCTTTTCTTTTAAGCTAAATGTAGGTGGTGGTATAATATTTTTTTCCTCTACGAGAATGTACTCCGAATTGGTCAACGTCAATCAACCAAACTGCCAATTGACCAAACATCGCCAAAACGACGATAAACTAAATTTCAATTTAACCAGATATGCATCATACCAGAGCATTTGGGTAATAGGTAATCTCTATCCTCCGTCTTGTTTACTTGTTAATACTAAAAACTCCACTTACAGGGCAAGTAGAATTTAGATTTCTGGGAAATTTGATTTAGTAAGGTGGCTTATATCGAATTATAGTATTTTATAAAGTTTTCACCAGTATGTTAATAGGATATTTACGAAGCGAAAATGATGATAAAGGGTTGGTTAGGTTGTATTTTTATGGCACCAGGGCCATATTTGGCCAAGCTGTGCCAAACAACATCTAATAAAGGGACATACACATATAAGGAAAGTTTTGGTGACACGGAAGAGAAATATACGCCCAGGGATAATGGTAAAGTGAATAAAACATTTGTGAAAATAACGTTCAATATATGTGTACTTGAGAGAAAAAGGACCAATACCCGATTTTGCTGGTTTTGAGTCAATCATCATGATTGAGTCAATCATTATGATTGAGTCAATCAATGATTTTGACAAATCATTTCAGTGTAATGAAGTTATAATAGAAAAGAGTTAATATCCTCCTAACAATATATTGTGAATTAATCAAAACATTAGAATGCCCGATAATTCATAATAATTTTTCTTTTTAATAAAATACATTTTTTGCTTGAAAATTCCATTCCGCACGTGAAATAACAGCGTGTATTCTATAAATCCGTTTTCACATATCCTCGATTATGTAAAACAGCTTTTACTTGGAAATCATGAACTTTTAGTTTTGTTGTCGGATCTTATGGCTTAACTGAACGAGCATCCGTATTGAGGAAACCGAGTAACAGTTTGAAGCATGACGTTTAGAAAGCGGAAACTTCGGAAGCGATGAATAGTTTAAAAATACTAGATGGCGTCCTGGAGTCTGCCTACAACAGGGAGCCAATTCCTAAAGGTACAAATTACAAGTACTTTCACTTTTTCCTGTTGCACATATTTCAACGTTAATGTGAAAGGTAAACTTAAGACATGCAAGTGTCACTTCCTATTCGTTGTCAACTATGAATTATCCTGTAATAATATGGTGTTGTCTGTATTTTCTCCTGGGATCGCCGTGGCGCAGTGGGTTCGCCTACTGATCTAGCAATATGCGAGTTGTAGTTGGCGCAGATCCGATTCCAGTACGATTATATTCTTCCCTGTGTATATTTCTCTCTTCTAAGTCACTAAAACTTTCCTTGCGTGCCAGTCTTGTGTTTGGCGTAGGCTGCCCATAAAACCTAACCAAACCCTTCCTTCTGCTATAACTTCAAAACCGTCAAGATTGTTTCTGTTAGTTTATATCCGTCCTATGTGCTGCCCAAACCTTTTCTCTTCCTTTAACTTGATAACCGTCAAGATTGCTTATAGCTGCTCTTAATTTACGCTTGTCCATATAAGCTGACCAAACCCTTTCTTTTCCTATAACTCGATAACCGTCAAGATTGCTTATACAGAGGCTGTTCGGACATTTTTTGAACGATTTTAATGGACTGAAGCTCAATTTTTTACATGAAATTTTTGTGTTTTAAATGTTCCATTTGATAACTATCTTTCTACACCTTAATTTCCATGATAATAATGACTTTTGTAGTATAGACAGTGGTATTTTGTCCCATTCTTGTTCCACAGTTTTCCATTCCTTGAATGGTTTTCGGTCGACGTTTCGATAATGCTCTTTTTAAAAGTCCAAAAGCACAAGAGTCCATGGGTGAAACATCTGGAGATTTAGCAGGAATATCAGTAAAGGGAATGACTTGATACCAGTTTCTTGTTCCATTTTTTCCAAGAATTTAATAGTCAATTTAGATGCTTTAGGAGCTGCTTGCTTTACCCTGATGCAGTTCTACTGATTGTTGGCACTGTGGTTAAAGATTAGGTATTTCTTTTTTGAATATTGGGGATAAAATATGGTCTTGATAATATGTGGGAGTTGATTTTTACATTTTTCCCCTCTTTTTACTTTTAATTTTCTATTATATACAAAACCGGCAACAATCATAAATTTCTTAGAGAAAGTTCTCACGTTCACTTTGCTATAGTCCTCTGACATGGCGGATTATCTTTTAAAATTAAAGATCTTACCTTAAAAATATTCTCAAAATTTTTTTCTTTTTTGGAAGTATTTTTCCACTTTCACGTTTTTTTCCTTTCTCATTAATAATATTACTTATCGTATCTTTAGACATCAAAAAACCATGACTTTTACAGCGTTTTTGAATAATTGAATAAGCATAATTCTCTTCGAAAAGAGAGGAAACAGCCTTCCATCCATTGCTTATTTAAAAGTGCCATTTTGAAAGTAAACAAATCTCTGACTTAGCAGACGATAAGTTATATTTTAACTATTTAACTGGCTGTGAAAATAAAATTCCTTCGTAGCATACAATTTTTTTACAGCTCATCAAAATCGTTCAAAAAAATGTCCGAACAGCCTCTGTAGTTTCTGTTGTAATTTACATTCGTCCACATGTGTTGACCCATCCCTTTCTTCTATACTTGATAGCCATTAATATTACTTAGAATTTATATTATAGTTTACATTCGTTCACATGTGCTGGCGATATATTGGAATTCTTACACGGGTCTTAATAGCCCGTTGTGTTGCTCCAGTGGGACGTTAATTAAAATACCAAATTACCTACCTTACATGGGTCTTGAACATGAATCATATTTTAAGAACGATTTCATGCAGCTCTAGTTGAGTGGTAGAGATAATCTCGTTATTAGCAAAATGGGTCACATCTTGATGGAAGACTAAGGACAAGAGGCTTCAGTTAAATTTTTCGTCATCAAGATATTGCCTTTCGACTTTTTGATGATGACGAGATCAAAATCTGGTCGGATGACGAAAAATCGCGTCCATCAGGATCTGGTCTGCTTTGCTAATGACAAGATACCCCATCGAGACAACCAGGAGGGTTAAGATGCAATTAACAACCCATGCTTTTGATGTAATCCGCGTTATTGGTATTCAATAAGATCGATTTTAAGTCTCCTTTCTAAAACATATTTTCTGCAAGTATCATGCAAAGGTTGTTTTAACTTTAAGTTCAAAATTCTAGCAATGAAACCAGACAGTATTCTACTTGAGTTTTCTACAATTGTCGATTACTTCTCCTATTTGGGGTTACATGTCATATAAAATGTGATTGAGATTGTGCGAACCCATATCGTCAATGATCATGCTGAACCAATAACTACTCTGTCCATTCTTGTTTTAAATTTCATATTTTTACCACTTTCAGACCCTTTACTGTTTACAACCCTTATTTGTCTAAACCTACCCATTGATTTAATTTTTTTAAATACTTTTCTTTACCATTTCATGGGATCACTTGTCCCACATGTTTGGACACGCGCGTCCCATTGACTGTTTTCTTGTGTCTAATACCATAGTATTGTGAGTGCGACAAGAGCATATTATTTTATCACACAAAGTGGCGATATGATGGTATCCTTTCAAAATAACTGAATTGCCTTGCTGTTTTAGAAATTCGATTCAGCGGAAAATTTGAGAGTTATTAGAGATATTCATAGAGTAAAAAATTATCAATAAAATGTTGAGAAATTCAATGTTGCTAAGGTCCATACCTCCATAGGTTTCTCCTAGAAACATGGTCAGATCATCGTACACAAGCCCACAAGTGCATCTTGAAAACCTAAATGTGTAATTGGCATGTTTCTTTCTACACCTATCAAATATTAGTTAAATCGACTTTTTATTTAATGGTCCGTGGTATCCCAGTTGGAAGAGCAACGGAATTAACAACTGGGCGATTGCGAGTTCGAAACTCGGTCCAGCCAACGACCGTCGTGTACAGCTGGTGCACGTTAAATCTGTCACGGCCTCAAATGTCACGTTGGCGTGGTGTGGTTTGGAGAGTGGTGTGTCAGCTCAGTTGTTGACCGCGTCATCTGACTGTGGCTCAAAATTATGAAGGTTTGTCGTCGAATCTTTCCCTTCGGGATTAATCCCAGACAGTCGCCAATAGATCTTGTGTTCTTCTACTACGACGTTAATTAACTACCTACCAATTTCTTATGTAATAAAATAAGTGGAATATTTTGATGCTAGGGCGCATTATGAGTGAGCGAAGCGAGCTAATGAAGTTCGCTTAAAAACTTCGGGGTTTTGACATGCGGGATAGAGGGAGAATGTACCCCCTAATATTTCAGACAGGTAGGTAATTAATCAACGTCGCACTGGAGCAACACAACGGGCTTCTGGTAAAGGTCTGAGATCAATCCTCAATAGAAAGATCCTATGACAACACCAATAAATTTGAACCTCGGTCAGATGATTGGCACCCCACTCTCCGAATTTCCACACCACGCCAACGTGAAGACATTGACACGTCAGATTTAATGTGCACCAACTCCGGTCTTTGGCTGGATCGATTTCCGAACTAGCAACCACCCGGTTACTAATCCGTTACTTTTCCAAATAGGCTACCGCGGCTTCCCTAATATTTTAGAAGTCTATGTTACTATCGTTAGTGAAATTAAACCTTTTCCAATACGCGTTTAAATTTTCGACTCATACCATTAACGGCTCTGTATTACACTCATCCGATCAAAACCAAAACCACCCTAAGACCATCGATTACTCCATCATTTCAAAGAACGACCGCAAACCGTGGCATCAGCTCCTTTGCGGTATCAGATGCATCTGCATTCGTTTTTAGTTACCGGAAATGGCATCGCATTCCGCATCCAGCTCTCTAGGAAAGTGCTAAACATCTTCCTTTCGGGTCTCTTAGCGAGTGCTGTCAACCGCTGCTAATCCGCAGGCCTGCAGGCCAGAGCGCAGGGGAGGCCTTGGACAGGAGTAGCGAGTGCAAGCCCCTGTGGTAAGTGAAGTCCGACCCACGAGAAGGTCGCCTACCTTCTTGGGGATTATCTCAGGTAACGGCAGAATGAGCACTCGCTTGTCCTGTGGCAATTGTCATTTGGGAAATGCGAGTTTTGTACCCAATTAATGTTTCACGGTCCACGGTTTGGAATGTTTTGTTGATTAAGTTAACCCTCCAAGTGGTTTTGACGAGATATCTCGTCCATCAATATGTGGTCAGTGTTCTAAAGGCGAGATGCCTCGTCGAGACAACCACCAGGAGGATTAAATGTATTATGTTTTGCTTTGTAGTTTAACGCTGGATAGAGTGATTTAATATATTTCTGTTGTTTGGACCAGTTTTTGACTAGATCAAACGAATGAAACGAGTTTTGTACCCAATTAATGTTTCACGGTTCGAGGTTATTTGAAGATTTGAATCTTGAAACTTATCCCGCTAGAGATACTACTCAGTCCCTCTTTTTTCCCCTTTCATGGCATTTTTTACTTGAAGTTGTCTTCTGTTTGGCGTAGCTTGTTCAAATATGGTCCTTTCGTCAGAAAACGACAATCCAAACAATCCTGTAGAGATGTGAATATTTAATGTTTTGGTCACTAAGTTAAGGTGATTTATGATGTTTTGCTTTGTCGTTTAAATCATTGAAGATACAGTTATATAATGTATTTGCTTTTGTTCAGACCAGTTTTTGATTAAATAAAACATAAGAAAATTTAATCATAAGCTAGTAAGAAATGAAAAAACCTTCAAAACAGCGACTTATAAAGATTAAAAACCTAGAAAAGATCGTCAATAGCCATTTCTGTGAATTAAGACGTACGCCATCATCTGGACTGAAGTAATCACAGAGAAAAATGACGCCAGGGCTTCTCTGCCTTTACTCGTGGCTTGAAACGGCTTGTTTAACCCACCAAGTGGTTTTGACATCTCGTCCACCAAGATCTGGTCAGGTTTCTTCTATTGACGATATGCCTCGTCGAAACAACTACTAGGAGGGTAAAAAATATCTTCTAAAACCAAACTATTTTCCTTTCCAAAATAATTACATTAATTATTGCTTATAATAACTAAATACAATTAAATACGAATGATCTGCATGATATACATAATTAAAACTTATATTTGATCTATTTTTATGAATACCAGAAATTGAGATAATGATTGATTCATCAATATCTCCTCAATTGAAAGCATTTATAATGCACAATCTACTTTCGTTTTTACGAAATCCTGACCTAAGCTGGCATAAAAGTTAATGATATAACAAACAAATCCGATAAGAACCAAGCTAATGACTCATTCTAATGACTCATTTACCCTCCCAGTGTTTATGTGAACAACATATTTCGTCTCATTAGCAAAAGTGACCAGATCTTTATGGACGAGATATCTCGTCATTAGAAGAAAGATTACCAGGATTTGATCTAGTCACGACAAAAAAATCGCCAATATCTTGATGACGATATATCCCGTCATTAGTAAAATTTTTCAGATCTTGATGGACGAGATATGTAGTAGTAACCATTTGGAGTGGTAAAGCATGTTTGTTGTCAAGGAAACTAGGGTCGTGGGGTAGTTTCATTTGACTTTTAAGAAAGTACAATTAGAAAGAATCGCCAGTTTTGTGAAACGGATAGTAGTTTTCTGAAGAGACCTCACTAAAATTACAACGATATTTGAAAACTGCATTGTGAGGTAAAGGAAAAAATCGAAATTACGCGAAAAATACTCAAACTGCACAAACTATTCCGATACTGGACGTATTCCAGAACACATTCTCCGCAGCACTGAAGAAAATCGATGGCCATAAAAAATTCATGTAATGAATACAAAATCTAGAAAAAGTAGGTTCGTGATCGACTTATCATCTAAAAAATTATTAATCAAGTAGGGAGAAAATGGGGCTCCCACAACAGAGGGGAGCCAGGGAGCTGGGGAGCCAGGGATCCGGAAGTGACGTTATAACAGGAAGTTGAGTTGAGTTGTTTCTCCTACTGTTACAGGAAGTGACGTCATAACAGGAAGTTGAGTTGAGTTGTTTTACCGGAAGTGACGTCGTAACAGGAAGTGGAGTTGAGTTGTTTCTGCCTACCTGTTGAGTTGTTTACCACCTGCTATACGAAATGAGGAGAGCCAGAAGTGAAGCCATCAGGAGTCGACTGCTGATAAGGTGTTGGGGAGAATTGCTGATAAGGGGCTTTGAGGTGGTGACGTCGTTGTAATTTGGTGGGGGAATGAGAAACCACATATTTTGGAATTAAAAAGGAATTTCGTGGATTTGAACTGGGGACCATGGGATCTGTAGTGCAGTGCGTTATACGTTAGGTTGTAAGAGCTGCTATGGGTGGTGAATTAATGTAGTGTTTGCTTTTTTCTTAATACTAGGAATGCGTTATGGGACTTGGTTTTATTTGATGAATAATTAATTTTTATTTTCCAATTAGTTGTAAGTGTGTTGGACTGGTGGCGCCATCTAATGATTTTAAAAGGTTAACGAATTTATTTTTGTCATTCATTCTGGGAAGGTGCTATGTTTAGAAAATGGTAGGGGTTTTTTAATTAAATTTTAAAAGACATGTCAGCCAGGTGGAAGAAGTAACAAAAAATATTTATTTTCTAGCTGCAGCGTGATACTTTAGACAGGAGAATTTTTTTTTAAAAGAAAAACAATACTATGAGGGATTCGAACTCAGCAAAAGGTAATTGCGGCCGGCCGTTTTTTTACACAAGCACTTTAACCGTTCGATCACCTACTTTTTAGAATACATATAGAATACTAGCTCGTGAAGTTACATCTTAAGGGAGTGAAAGTATGTGTTTTCTTTATTATGAATACCTTATTGCCCCTGTGAAAAATGAATATGAACATAACGTTGAATTGACAAGTTTATATCCAAAGTCTGCGAATTATATGTAATGACAGAATCTAGAACTCTCTGGAACGTGTGACAATATGACTAAGGATTTATGTGCAGATTAATTAAGATAACAGAAGGAGTTAAACACGTAGTCACCGATAGGATACAATCTTAAGTAAATGAGAAAGCTTTTAAACGCATTGCTATTTAGGAGAATGGTGTTGTTTTTCTGATTGTGAGAAAAGCAAATGAATGAATGAAACTACATCATGCCAATGAATCACATATGACATGCTTGAACTGGAACTTTCTATAGGGGTTTTAGCTATGAAATAGTGACGAAGGGATTATCTTAATACTCTAACGTTGGAACTCGGAACATAAGTAATTGAGGCCAACCAATATATGCGAAGATTTTAAGCGTATGAGCACTACATGTAAGATAGAATTATAATACGGAAACCTTTTTTATATTTTAATGAATTTATATACAACATGAACTTGAAGAAAATGTGAATGTTTAAGGGTAAATGAGAAAGCTTTTAAACGCATTGCTATTTAGGAGAATGGTGTTGTTTTTCTGATTGTGAGAAAAGCAAATGAATGAATGAAACTACATCATGCCAATGAATCACATATGACATGCTTGAACTGGAACTTTCTATAGGGGTTTTAGCTATGAAATAGTGACGAAGGGATTATCTTAATACTCTAACGTTGGAACTCGGAACATAAGTAATTGAGGCCAACCAATATATGCGAAGATTTTAAGCGTATGAGCACTACATGTAAGATAGAATTATAATACGGAAACCTTTTTTATATTTTAATGAATTTATATACAACATGAACTTGAAGAAAATGTGAATGTTTAAGGGTAAATGAGAAAGCTTTTAAACGCATTGCTATTTAGGAGAATGGTGTTGTTTTTCTGATTGTGAGAAAAGCAAATGAATGAATGAAACTACATCATGCCAATGAATCACATATGACATGCTTGAACTGGAACTTTCTATAGGGGTTTTAGCTATGAAATAGTGACGAAGGGATTATCTTAATACTCTAACGTTGGAACTCGGAACATAAGTAATTGAGGCCAACCAATATATGCGAAGATTTTAAGCGTATGAGCACTACATGTAAGATAGAATTATAATACGGAAACCTTTTTTATATTTTAATGAATTTATATACAACATGAACTTGAAGAAAATGTGAATGTTTAAGGGTGAATGTTTTGTAGGGAAAATTATTATTACAATTTGAGGGGAGGACTTTGAGATATGAATAGGACACACAGGCATAACGGTGTATGAAACATTACATTTTTAGGTAAATAAGAAGTAACTAACCAAAGATTTATAGTATACATATTATAAGCGATGGCAAGGAAACGTATAAGATTGATATTATTAGAAGCCTCTGGAACTTGTGAGAATATGACTAAGGATTGTTTTTGCACGTGTAAGTTAATTAAGATAACAGAAGGAACGGAGTTAAACACCGAGTCACAGATAACGATAGAAACTATTTGATAATAAGAGGCTTTTTAAAGCATAGTTGGAGCATCTTGGGTCTTTGAATTACTTTGCATCTTGTTTTGGGGTTTTTCTGCCCTTTTTTACTGTTTTTAAATAAATCATGGATTCTAAGGACATTAGACCTGCAAAGAAAATGCGTGCAGACAAAGAACTGTGTTTGCAGAAATATTGTAAAGATTCTTTATGTTATGAGTATGGTAAACTGTTTACAGATCGTGAAGGCTGGGCATATTTTCGTCGATTGGAAAACGAATTAACGTACTTAAAGAAAGAGGAAACTACTATTGAAATTTATGGTAAAAAATGTACTGTGCCTCGGCAACTTGTAGCATACGGAGACGTAGGAATAAGCTATGCCTTTAGCGGATCTTGTATTGCAGCCAAGCCTTGGTCTCCTTTACTATTGGAAATAAAGGCAGAAGTGGAACGAATAATTGGTACACGATTTAATTTTGTGTTGGTGAACCGTTATAAAGATGGTAAGGACTGTATAGGTGCCCATAAAGACAATGAGAAGGACTTGGATCTTAATGCACCCATAGCGTCTGTTTCATTTGGACAGAAAAGGCAATTTGTGTTTTCTAGAAAGAACTACAATTCTCTAAAAATTGTTCTGGAAAATGGAAGCTTACTTGTGATGAAGTATCCAACAAACCAATTTTGGTTTCACAGCTTGCCCCGTGGGAATGCATTATGGCCTAGAATAAACTTAACGTTTCGTAAAATTCTTGTATAAAGCAGCGATAAACCACTTATGTGCCCCCGAACTAGAACTCAGTGTCGTACACTAGACGATATTTGGACAACGTTGCAATTTATCTTTGCCTTTCTGAATAGTATTTTTATAAATGCTTATATCTTGTTGTTTTTAAATAAATTTTTTAGCGTGTCTTACCACATATACTGTATTTAGGACTTTTTTATTACATAATTTTATAAATTGTTTTTAAAATGCAAGATCTGAAATGAAATTTTTCTTTGCTATAAAGATTTATGTTTTTAAGTTAGATGGTTTTACTCAAAAATTAATTATACATTAGATGTTATAGCACATATTTTCAATGCAGAAATTTTGTTTTAAGTATTGTACACACTTAAGTAAGAGTAAACTTTTGAAAACTTTACAAGACCCGTACTATGAACGTACACATTTTGAATAAGTTGTAATTGTATTGAAATCATTTATGCTATAAAATCTAAACCAACTGTTATTTTTTAATTAATCTTTCCTTGCATATTTTTTTAAATAAATCTTCCTAAATTTTAGTGATTTAATTTTTATTATACAGATTTACAAACTGTTTTTGGATGAAATATAAGGATTTATATTTTTAAAAATTAGATGCTTTTACTCTTAATTATATATTAGATACTATTACACATATTATTATTACATTGAAGATTTTTAAAAAACGTTTAACAATTGAAAATATATATACTTTAAATATTATTACAAACATTTAAATGCAATTTGCTTTTTATTTTTAATTTTACAATTAAGACATTTTTTAAAAGTTTGATTCTTAAAGTGTGTTTTATGCATAGTAAAAAAACAATACTAAAAAAAAAACATGTAAGAGTAAAAATATTTTATACATTAATTTGAAACTTTGCAAGACCCATACCATGTTTCCTTGCACATTTGAAGTCGTGAAAAATAGTTTATTAAAACCATTTGTCCTTGAAGTTCTAAATTAAATGTCCTTTTTCTTTAATGCTTTTGCAAACCACACATTTTACTAAATATGAACTTCCTTTTATTTGAAACCTTATGCATATTGTGCAGTTTAAATTGTAGAGCAAAATTCCAATACTGTACGAAGCTATAAAGTATTTTACAAGATACTTCATATTGTTCTCTTAATTTACATCTAATTCATTACTACGTTAAAGTGGATAGCATGTGAGTTTTCTGTTTTTAAAAATAATGTGTGTACATCTGTACTGCTAAGCAAATTAACTTTTGCCTTTTCTTGATATTTAATGCATAATCTAAATATTTACGCACACCGCTGATAGTTTTACACATGAGTAAAATTAAATAATAACTGAAATTTTAAATATTAGTGTGAATTTTAAAATGAACAAATATTGTTGACATATTGGATTAAATCTAAATTATATGTATTCTCAAAACAACATTGCAAGAAAAAACAGAGACACTTCTTAAACAGATTGAAGGAAGTCACATGGAAACAAAGTAAATTAGAACACTTTTTAATAGAAAAAAAACATTGATTCATATATTTTACAAAACTAATACATTGTAGTAAAAAAGAACTTATTTTTACATACTTGCATTTTTTAAGAGACACATGTTTACGACGAGCTAATTATTAAATGCCATCACCTCAACTTTGGGGCAATGCAAATTATTTTTGTGATGACCACATGATAGTTTTTGGATCTTTTTGTTGCTACTTAGTGCACATAGTACATCGAATTTGGGACACCCATATTGTTCCAAGTTGATATTCGGAATATTCAATGCATCTAGGCGTTTCTTTTCCACACAACCACCTTTGTAAGCAACTAGGTACTGAGTGGCACTCTTGGTCTGCTCGTACAATTCTAAAAGCTTAGAGTCTAAACTTTCTAAAGGAGACACACTTTCCCATGCCACGGGACAGAAAGGGAGACCACATATGTAATTTTCAACAT
Organism: Meta bourneti; assembly: GCA_933210815.1. Classification (NCBI taxonomy): domain Eukaryota; kingdom Metazoa; phylum Arthropoda; class Arachnida; order Araneae; family Tetragnathidae; genus Meta; species Meta bourneti. Next base: position 91,361,754 of record OW119929.1, read on the forward strand.
ATCGAACAGTTTTTTTATCTTTTGCACTCAGTTTATGCTTATAAGGCGATAAGTTAAAACGAATACTTGAAGCTACTTGCGATTTTATGGCGATGTATCCGTATTCACGTACTAAGAAACCCTCTTGAGTCTGAAATCCGTCAAAATCCACAATTGCACAAATATTAAACATTGCTATTGAAATATGCTAGCTGTTCTTGGAAAAAGAATTGTAAACTAGAGGCACGAAGAACTGGACTATATACACTTGCTAATCAGTGAATAACACCATACACTTACTAATCAGTAAAGTTAAAATTTATCTTAGTCTTATCTTTTGTGAGTAACTATGAGCGCATAAGTGAAGAATGTACTCAGAAAACATGTGCTTGTGATAATGCGCCAAGTAAAATTGTGTGTTGTAATGCAAGAAGATTTTAACGAAAGGATATACTTAAATGTGCATGTGATTTTTCTTTTTACTCTACCACTAGTATCTTAGACAAGTATCAGATTTTGTTTTTTAAAAAATGACGAAGAGAAACTTTTCAACACAATCTGTACTATAATTTTACACTTAAGAGTAACAGAGCATAATATAATTTTAAGGAAAATGAGTAATCAGTATGCAAATTTGAAGCCTAAAGTTCCAAACATGTCTATGCTCAATAAACGCCTATCTACGTTTAGAGATTGGCCACGCACAGATGTTGACATTAGGGACTTGGCCGAAAATGGATTGTATTATACGGGTGTCTCGGACGGGGTTAGGTGCTATTGGTGTGGAGGAGGGCTTGAAAATTGGCAAAGGAGGATATAGTCAGACACGAACACATAAAGTTTTATCCAAAATGTTTGGTAGCCCAACAAGGACCGATTGTTGACCCTAGATTAAAAGGAACACCCATAGATGAAATTGTACAGGTGTTGGATGAAACAAACAATAATGCCAATGTTTCTATAAAAAAAACCTGATGTAAAACTTTACTGCTCATACAATGACAAGGACGAACGACTTTGTAAAATTTGCATGGAATCGGAAATGGATGCTACTTTACAGCCTTGCGGTCATCTGGTTACATGCATGAGATGTACGAAGAGTCTCTCAACGTGTCCTATGTGCCGAACCAATATTTTACGTAAAATTAAAACGTACATTTGTTACTAAACAGTCTATTTATTAGTACATGTAGTAGATGCAATTTCAAGTGATTTATTGAACACAGTGTGGAAGAATTGTAAAAGGGTGGTTTTGAGTTGAATGTCATGAAATTAACACTCGTACTACAGCAAAAAAAAGACTAATAAGGAAGTTTAAGACTTTTCTAAAAATCATAAGACTTTTATCAAGGACTTGTGGAACAAATCTTGTAGGAAAGACCTTTTTTACCCCTTATAAATATATTGACTATTTTTATTATTATTTGTTGTTTGTTCATTACATGTTAAACCTATTTACTAAAGAGGAATTTTAAAATGCCTTAAAAAAGGAGTTACTAAATGCTTTAGGAAAAATGTGTAAATGTACTTTAATGCAAGAAAAAGAACGCTTGAAATAAATATTCATCTTGCTATTATTTTTAGTACTTATCAATCATCTTGGTGTATTGTTTATTTTCTAAATTAAACCTTTCGTACTTTTAAATCTTAAAACAAAAAGAAAGGAAAAGTAACCATCTAGAATAGTAAACGCCAAATTAAAAAAAAAAAAAACATTTTAAAAAAATATTTTCTTATAATTTTTTACCTTTGCCTTTTTTGTTGTTGAATAAACATTGTCATACAAAATTAGTATATTTGTTGTGTAGAATATTTTTTGAAAACACTGAATTGAAGAAAAAAAAATCATTTATTGAAAAAAGAATCAACAATTTATACATATTTGTAACAACATATCTTACAGGTCTTTTACATACATCTCTCTAACAATATTGAAAATATCTGTGGTATTCAAATTCTCAAAAACATTTTCCTCCATTATTATGTAATAAAAGTTTAACAGTTTATTGCTCTGTCTTACAAAATTAATAGCAAACTCTTTCCAGTTAACAGCACATAAAGCAAGGGCGAAAAATTCGCAAAAGCGTTCGTCAACGCTCATCGTCATACATTTATGTACAGATTGATTGACAATTTCATTCTTACAGCCTAAACAGTCATAAAGAATATTTATATTTTTTGACACAATATCCTTTAGGCACTTGCAGAGAGAAGCTATGACTTCTCTCCAACAATCAGATTTAATGGTATCACTGCAGTAAGGTTTGTAACTTTCACCAGGAAAACATTTTTTGATTACCAGTTTCACATAATATGGCAACAAATACGTCAAAAGCGATATCTTCAATACATCTAACACATTGCCGTAGATTTCACACAGTTTAAAATACTGATCAGAATTCATAAACACACAGTTGGGCGAGAACTGAAAAGTATAATTTCTTTTCTGAAATACACGTTGTAAAACTAAGTGCATTTCCCCCACATCAAACACTTTAGAAAGGCAGACTTCTTTTTCTATAACTTTAACGTTGGAGGCAGTTGCAAAAGCGAAAAATGTGCTCAACTTTTGCATTAGAATGTACCATGTTTTTGGATGCAGGGAAACACAGTCCTTCGTTGGTTTCAAGACATTGTTTTCATGCAAAGCAAATTTACGTATGTGGACACGTGTGGAACCGTTGAAGTTATTGATTAGCACGAATAAATAGTCACCAAGGTGAAACACATTGTCAGGAAGTGATTGCATCGTCAAACTTAAGCTTTCCCTTGGAAACACCTGATCGTTGAAATACATTCTTTCACACACTTTGGGTCGATTTGTAAAACGCATCATTTTCAGAACTTTGAGGTACACGTTTTCAATAAAGCTTCAACTTAACCAAGAGATAAAGGCGAGTTCATTAACGTTGCTTGAAATTTCAGTTTATCGGCTTTTATTGTTATCAAATCTAGAATCTACCAAGAGATTATATGATTCTAGATTTGATAACAATAAAAGCCGATAAACCGAAATTTCAAGCAAAGTTAATGCAACTCACCACTTGATTCAGTTTTTGCAGAGATAAAGTCGTTCTACGTCATATGATTCTAGAGTTGATAACAATAAAAACCGATAAACTGAAATTTCAAGCAACGTTAATGAACTCGCCTTTATCTCTTGGTTAAGTTGAAGCTTTATTGAAAACGTGTACCTCAAAGTTCTGAAAATGATGCGTTTTACAAATCGACCCAAAGTGTGTGAAAGAATGTATTTCAACGATCAGGTGTTTCCAAGGGAAAGCTTAAGTTTGACGATGCAATCACTTCCTGACAATGTGTTTCACCTTGGTGACTATTTATTCGTGCTAATCAATAACTTCAACGGTTCCACACGTGTCCACATACGTAAATTTGCTTTGCATGAAAACAATGTCTTGAAACCAACGAAGGACTGTGTTTCCCTGCATCCAAAAACATGGTACATTCTAATGCAAAAGTTGAGCACATTTTTCGCTTTTGCAACTGCCTCCAACGTTAAAGTTATAGAAAAAGAAGTCTGCCTTTCTAAAGTGTTTGATGTGGGGGAAATGCACTTAGTTTTACAACGTGTATTTCAGAAAAGAAATTATACTTTTCAGTTCTCGCCCAACTGTGTGTTTATGAATTCTGATCAGTATTTTAAACTGTGTGAAATCTACGGCAATGTGTTAGATGTATTGAAGATATCGCTTTTGACGTATTTGTTGCCATATTATGTGAAACTGGTAATCAAAAAATGTTTTCCTGGTGAAAGTTACAAACCTTACTGCAGTGATACCATTAAATCTGATTGTTGGAGAGAAGTCATAGCTTCTCTCTGCAAGTGCCTAAAGGATATTGTGTCAAAAAATATAAATATTCTTTTTGACTGTTTAGGCTGTAAGAATGAAATTGTCAATCAATCTGTACATAAATGTATGACGATGAGCGTTGACGAACGCTTTTGCGAATTTTTCGCCCTTGCTTTATGTGCTGTTAACTGGAAAGAGTTTGCTATTAATTTTGTAAGACAGAGCAATAAACTGTTAAACTTTTATTACATAATAATGGAGGAAAATGTTTTTGAGAATTTGAATACCACAGATATTTTCAATATTGTTAGAGAGATGTATGTAAAAGACCTGTAAGATATGTTGTTACAAATATGTATAAACTGTTGATTCTTTTTTCAATAAATGATTTTTTTTTCTTCAATTCAGTGTTTTCAAAAACTATTCTACACAACAAATATACTAATTTTGTATGACAATGTTTATTCAACAACAAAAAAGGCAAAGGTAAAAAATTATAAGAAAATATTTTTTTAAAATGTTTTTTTTTTAATTTGGCGTTTACTATTCTAGATGGTTACTTTTCCTTTCTTTTTGTTTTAAGATTTAAAAGTACGAAAGGTTTAATTTAGAAAATAAGCAATACACCAAGATGATTGATAAGTACTAAAAATAATAGCAAGATGAATATTTATTTCAAGCGTTCTTTTTCTTGCATTAAAGTACATTTACACATTTTTCCTAAAGCATTTAGTAACTCCTTTTTTAAGGCATTTTAAAATTCCTCTTTAGTAAATAGGTTTAACATGTAATGAACAAACAACAAATAATAATAAAAATAGTCAATATATTTATAAGGGGTAAAAAAGGTCTTTCCTACAAGATTTGTTCCACAAGTCCTTGATAAAAGTCTTATGATTTTTAGAAAAGTCTTAAACTTCCTTATTAGTCTTTTTTTTTGCTGTAGTACGAGTGTTAATTTCATGACATTCAACTCAAAACCACCCTTTTACAATTCTTCCACACTGTGTTCAATAAATCACTTGAAATTGCATCTACTACATGTACTAATAAATAGACTGTTTAGTAACAAATGTACGTTTTAATTTTACGTAAAATATTGGTTCGGCACATAGGACACGTTGAGAGACTCTTCGTACATCTCATGCATGTAACCAGATGACCGCAAGGCTGTAAAGTAGCATCCATTTCCGATTCCATGCAAATTTTACAAAGTCGTTCGTCCTTGTCATTGTATGAGCAGTAAAGTTTTACATCAGGTTTTTTTTATAGAAACATTGGCATTATTGTTTGTTTCATCCAACACCTGTACAATTTCATCTATGGGTGTTCCTTTTAATCTAGGGTCAACAATCGGTCCTTGTTGGGCTACCAAACATTTTGGATAAAACTTTATGTGTTCGTGTCTGACTATATCCTCCTTTGCCAATTTTCAAGCCCTCCTCCACACCAATAGCACCTAACCCCGTCCGAGACACCCGTATAATACAATCCATTTTCGGCCAAGTCCCTAATGTCAACATCTGTGCGTGGCCAATCTCTAAACGTAGATAGGCGTTTATTGAGCATAGACATGTTTGGAACTTTAGGCTTCAAATTTGCATACTGATTACTCATTTTCCTTAAAATTATATTATGCTCTGTTACTCTTAAGTGTAAAATTATAGTACAGATTGTGTTGAAAAGTTTCTCTTCGTCATTTTTTAAAAAACAAAATCTGATACTTGTCTAAGATACTAGTGGTAGAGTAAAAAGAAAAATCACATGCACATTTAAGTATATCCTTTCGTTAAAATCTTCTTGCATTACAACACACAATTTTACTTGGCGCATTATCACAAGCACATGTTTTCTGAGTACATTCTTCACTTATGCGCTCATAGTTACTCACAAAAGATAAGACTAAGATAAATTTTAACTTTACTGATTAGTAAGTGTATGGTGTTATTCACTGATTAGCAAGTGTATATAGTCCAGTTCTTCGTGCCTCTAGTTTACAATTCTTTTTCCAAGAACAGCTAGCATATTTCAATAGCAATGTTTAATATTTGTGCAATTGTGGATTTTGACGGATTTCAGACTCAAGAGGGTTTCTTAGTACGTGAATACGGATACATCGCCATAAAATCGCAAGTAGCTTCAAGTATTCGTTTTAACTTATCGCCTTATAAGCATAAACTGAGTGCAAAAGATAAAAAAACTGTTCGATATGTTGAAAATTACATATGTGGTCTCCCTTTCTGTCCCGTGGCATGGGAAAGTGTGTCTCCTTTAGAAAGTTTAGACTCTAAGCTTTTAGAATTGTACGAGCAGACCAAGAGTGCCACTCAGTACCTAGTTGCTTACAAAGGTGGTTGTGTGGAAAAGAAACGCCTAGATGCATTGAATATTCCGAATATCAACTTGGAACAATATGGGTGTCCCAAATTCGATGTACTATGTGCACTAAGTAGCAACAAAAAGATCCAAAAACTATCATGTGGTCATCACAAAAATAATTTGCATTGCCCCAAAGTTGAGGTGATGGCATTTAATAATTAGCTCGTCGTAAACATGTGTCTCTTAAAAAATGCAAGTATGTAAAAATAAGTTCTTTTTTACTACAATGTATTAGTTTTGTAAAATATATGAATCAATGTTTTTTTTCTATTAAAAAGTGTTCTAATTTACTTTGTTTCCATGTGACTTCCTTCAATCTGTTTAAGAAGTGTCTCTGTTTTTTCTTGCAATGTTGTTTTGAGAATACATATAATTTAGATTTAATCCAATATGTCAACAATATTTGTTCATTTTAAAATTCACACTAATATTTAAAATTTCAGTTATTATTTAATTTTACTCATGTGTAAAACTATCAGCGGTGTGCGTAAATATTTAGATTATGCATTAAATATCAAGAAAAGGCAAAAGTTAATTTGCTTAGCAGTACAGATGTACACACATTATTTTTAAAAACAGAAAACTCACATGCTATCCACTTTAACGTAGTAATGAATTAGATGTAAATTAAGAGAACAATATGAAGTATCTTGTAAAATACTTTATAGCTTCGTACAGTATTGGAATTTTGCTCTACAATTTAAACTGCACAATATGCATAAGGTTTCAAATAAAAGGAAGTTCATATTTAGTAAAATGTGTGGTTTGCAAAAGCATTAAAGAAAAAGGACATTTAATTTAGAACTTCAAGGACAAATGGTTTTAATAAACTATTTTTCACGACTTCAAATGTGCAAGGAAACATGGTATGGGTCTTGCAAAGTTTCAAATTAATGTATAAAATATTTTTACTCTTACATGTTTTTTTTTTAGTATTGTTTTTTTACTATGCATAAAACACACTTTAAGAATCAAACTTTTAAAAAATGTCTTAATTGTAAAATTAAAAATAAAAAGCAAATTGCATTTAAATGTTTGTAATAATATTTAAAGTATATATATTTTCAATTGTTAAACGTTTTTTAAAAATCTTCAATGTAATAATAATATGTGTAATAGTATCTAATATATAATTAAGAGTAAAAGCATCTAATTTTTAAAAATATAAATCCTTATATTTCATCCAAAAACAGTTTGTAAATCTGTATAATAAAAATTAAATCACTAAAATTTAGGAAGATTTATTTAAAAAAATATGCAAGGAAAGATTAATTAAAAAATAACAGTTGGTTTAGATTTTATAGCATAAATGATTTCAATACAATTACAACTTATTCAAAATGTGTACGTTCATAGTACGGGTCTTGTAAAGTTTTCAAAAGTTTACTCTTACTTAAGTGTGTACAATACTTAAAACAAAATTTCTGCATTGAAAATATGTGCTATAACATCTAATGTATAATTAATTTTTGAGTAAAACCATCTAACTTAAAAACATAAATCTTTATAGCAAAGAAAAATTTCATTTCAGATCTTGCATTTTAAAAACAATTTATAAAATTATGTAATAAAAAAGTCCTAAATACAGTATATGTGGTAAGACACGCTAAAAAATTTATTTAAAAACAACAAGATATAAGCATTTATAAAAATACTATTCAGAAAGGCAAAGATAAATTGCAACGTTGTCCAAATATCGTCTAGTGTACGACACTGAGTTCTAGTTCGGGGGCACATAAGTGGTTTATCGCTGCTTTATACAAGAATTTTACGAAACGTTAAGTTTATTCTAGGCCATAATGCATTCCCACGGGGCAAGCTGTGAAACCAAAATTGGTTTGTTGGATACTTCATCACAAGTAAGCTTCCATTTTCCAGAACAATTTTTAGAGAATTGTAGTTCTTTCTAGAAAACACAAATTGCCTTTTCTGTCCAAATGAAACAGACGCTATGGGTGCATTAAGATCCAAGTCCTTCTCATTGTCTTTATGGGCACCTATACAGTCCTTACCATCTTTATAACGGTTCACCAACACAAAATTAAATCGTGTACCAATTATTCGTTCCACTTCTGCCTTTATTTCCAATAGTAAAGGAGACCAAGGCTTGGCTGCAATACAAGATCCGCTAAAGGCATAGCTTATTCCTACGTCTCCGTATGCTACAAGTTGCCGAGGCACAGTACATTTTTTACCATAAATTTCAATAGTAGTTTCCTCTTTCTTTAAGTACGTTAATTCGTTTTCCAATCGACGAAAATATGCCCAGCCTTCACGATCTGTAAACAGTTTACCATACTCATAACATAAAGAATCTTTACAATATTTCTGCAAACACAGTTCTTTGTCTGCACACATTTTCTTTGCAGGTCTAATGTCCTTAGAATCCATGATTTATTTAAAAACAGTAAAAAAGGGCAGAAAAACCCCAAAACAAGATGCAAAGTAATTCAAAGACCCAAGATGCTCCAACTATGCTTTAAAAAGCCTCTTATTATCAAATAGTTTCTATCGTTATCTGTGACTCGGTGTTTAACTCCGTTCCTTCTGTTATCTTAATTAACTTACACGTGCAAAAACAATCCTTAGTCATATTCTCACAAGTTCCAGAGGCTTCTAATAATATCAATCTTATACGTTTCCTTGCCATCGCTTATAATATGTATACTATAAATCTTTGGTTAGTTACTTCTTATTTACCTAAAAATGTAATGTTTCATACACCGTTATGCCTGTGTGTCCTATTCATATCTCAAAGTCCTCCCCTCAAATTGTAATAATAATTTTCCCTACAAAACATTCACCCTTAAACATTCACATTTTCTTCAAGTTCATGTTGTATATAAATTCATTAAAATATAAAAAAGGTTTCCGTATTATAATTCTATCTTACATGTAGTGCTCATACGCTTAAAATCTTCGCATATATTGGTTGGCCTCAATTACTTATGTTCCGAGTTCCAACGTTAGAGTATTAAGATAATCCCTTCGTCACTATTTCATAGCTAAAACCCCTATAGAAAGTTCCAGTTCAAGCATGTCATATGTGATTCATTGGCATGATGTAGTTTCATTCATTCATTTGCTTTTCTCACAATCAGAAAAACAACACCATTCTCCTAAATAGCAATGCGTTTAAAAGCTTTCTCATTTACCCTTAAACATTCACATTTTCTTCAAGTTCATGTTGTATATAAATTCATTAAAATATAAAAAAGGTTTCCGTATTATAATTCTATCTTACATGTAGTGCTCATACGCTTAAAATCTTCGCATATATTGGTTGGCCTCAATTACTTATGTTCCGAGTTCCAACGTTAGAGTATTAAGATAATCCCTTCGTCACTATTTCATAGCTAAAACCCCTATAGAAAGTTCCAGTTCAAGCATGTCATATGTGATTCATTGGCATGATGTAGTTTCATTCATTCATTTGCTTTTCTCACAATCAGAAAAACAACACCATTCTCCTAAATAGCAATGCGTTTAAAAGCTTTCTCATTTACTTAAGATTGTATCCTATCGGTGACTACGTGTTTAACTCCTTCTGTTATCTTAATTAATCTGCACATAAATCCTTAGTCATATTGTCACACGTTCCAGAGAGTTCTAGATTCTGTCATTACATATAATTCGCAGACTTTGGATATAAACTTGTCAATTCAACGTTATGTTCATATTCATTTTTCACAGGGGCAATAAGGTATTCATAATAAAGAAAACACATACTTTCACTCCCTTAAGATGTAACTTCACGAGCTAGTATTCTATATGTATTCTAAAAAGTAGGTGATCGAACGGTTAAAGTGCTTGTGTAAAAAAACGGCCGGCCGCAATTACCTTTTGCTGAGTTCGAATCCCTCATAGTATTGTTTTTCTTTTAAAAAAAAATTCTCCTGTCTAAAGTATCACGCTGCAGCTAGAAAATAAATATTTTTTGTTGCTTCTTCCACCTGGCTGACATGTCTTTTAAAATTTAATTAAAAAAACCCTACCATTTTCTAAACATAGCACCTTCCCAGAATGAATGACAAAAATAAATTCGTTAACCTTTTAAAATCATTAGATGGCGCCACCAGTCCAACACACTTACAACTAATTGGAAAATAAAAATTAATTATTCATCAAATAAAACCAAGTCCCATAACGCATTCCTAGTATTAAGAAAAAAGCAAACACTACATTAATTCACCACCCATAGCAGCTCTTACAACCTAACGTATAACGCACTGCACTACAGATCCCATGGTCCCCAGTTCAAATCCACGAAATTCCTTTTTAATTCCAAAATATGTGGTTTCTCATTCCCCCACCAAATTACAACGACGTCACCACCTCAAAGCCCCTTATCAGCAATTCTCCCCAACACCTTATCAGCAGTCAACTCCTGATGGCTTCACTTCTGGCTCTCCTCATTTCGTATAGCAGGTGGTAAACAACTCAACAGGTAGGCAGAAACAACTCAACTCCACTTCCTGTTACGACGTCACTTCCGGTAAAACAACTCAACTTCCTGTTATGACGTCACTTCCTGTAACAGTAGGAGAAACAACTCAACTCAACTTCCTGTTATAACGTCACTTCCGGATCCCTGGCTCCCCAGCTCCCTGGCTCCCCTCTGTTGTGGGAGCCCCATTTTCTCCCTACTTAATCATTCACTTCCATTACATTACTATAAACGATTTTATTTTTCTGGGAAGATTTCTCTCTTATGTGCCTTCGTCAAAGGATTTCGACTATGCATAATGTGAGGCGACTTCAACAGAGATTTGACTTTCGTACTGTAATTATATTTTATAAATTAAAAGTGTTGAGTCATAAGGAGGTTAATATGTGTCGAATATTGTGTGCCCTAGTGCCAACATAAGGAAAATATCAGCGAGGCAAGAACCATCTGTTGTTCATATATACGTGAATTTTTGGAACATTTTTGTTTTATACGTATCATTCCTAATATAAGCACAGCGTAGTTAGCAATTTTTATCCTCCTGTTTAGGGCTAAGTCCAAGCTATATAGGGTGTTTGGAATATATCTGATCAAATTGTAAAGGGTGGTAGAAGATCCAAAATAAACATTTTTGTCAAAGGGTCCAAAATAAACATTTTTGTCTAAAAATGCGTGTCAGTAAATACTGTGTTTAGGTGATAGAGGGCGCTGTTTAGGTCAGTCGATAACATCGTTTCTGTGGCGTAAAGCATCATTCCCCGCTCAGATTTTCGACAACAAGATCGAAATTCGTGTAGCGATACATGCCGTTGAAAATCCGAGAGGGGAATGATGCCTTACTCCACAGGAACGATATTATCGTCTGACCTAAACAGCGCTCTCTACCACCTAGACACAGCATTTTCGGACACAGATAAAAAATATTTATTTTGGGCCCACTTCAACCCTTTACAATTTGGCCAGATATTTTCGAAAGACCCTGTTTTGAAATTATCGGTCCCTTTTTATTTTCCACCCCTATCTCTTGATGCAGTGGCCATAGGGTCTGATGAGGGAGGTCGAGTCACCTTATAACCAGAACCACCAACCACAAGTGCCCTGAGAATGCCCTTCAGTTTGATGGGCATTCCATTAAAAGCAAACGATAATCAAACAGAAATTACAAAGTGGGGGTTGAAGGAAATCACTGGTACAGCAACCCCTTTCGCAGACGGGGGCATCTTGGCTCAGTAGATATGTCCACTGCGCTAACAACCTGCGAGTTGTAGGCCAAACCAACCTGAGCTTAACGTATTGACATTCCAATCTGTATGTTACAGATCATTAATTTTTAATCTTTCGCATACAGAAAATGAAATGTCAAGAACCTGAAAAGATGCGAACTTTTTGAAATAGAAAGGTAATTTAATATTTCCCCCTTATACTTAAAGGCGTTCGCATTTTCTTAGACTTCAAATCACATTTTATTGTCCTCAATTTCAGAGGGATTACTCCGAATTTAGTTTACTCTATCATTCATTATTTCATCCCGACACAAATTAATTGCATGTAGAATGTCGTGAACCTTTGACGATTCGTTCATAATCCTTAAATCTGCCTCATCACCAATGCAAAGAACACGAAACTATTGTTTTCCTTGTATAAATGGCACGCGTCACTGTGTAGGTCCTTTACCCGTTTCTAATCTTCCGAAACCCCTCGACTCCACAGAGTTGAGTTGTCAATCTCCTGGGGATATCAGATGATGTCTGACATTCAAAAAGGTCGTCAAGAACCCACAGCTGCTACTATACAGAGCAGACTTTCATAACTCAAGTGGTTGCGTTTGTCACTTTAACAATTTTCCCGTGGTATAAAATCGATGTATATTTCACTAACGTACATGGCACAGAAATCGGCTTTATTTATATATTGGAGAATGTGTGTGTGTGTGTGTGTGTGGCGGCGCGCGCGCGCAGCACACACACACACACGTCAAAAGTATATAAACCATATAAAATCAACCTCTACGAGATTAATTCGCCAAATTTGCCAGCGTTTGAATGCTTAATTTGAGCTATGGAAATGAATATTGTCCCTAAAACTACACGACAAAGTTCGCTCTTTAATGAAATTATTCAGTAATTTGATGACAGAAGGGCAATGAGAAATCTGGGAGATAGAAATTAGAATATGAAAGAAAATCTGAGCTATATCCTGGAAATAGATTTAGAGATCAATATATAGCTAATCGCCTTTGAGTGAACATTCAGAAGCTAATTGCGGTGATATAATTGAGATGTGAACGTTTTGCAATACATTTTACTGGAAATAACAATTCACATCAGTAGGATTTGTAGGGCCGTATCGGGTTTGTGATCATGATAAAAATATTTGGAGGATCGTATCTGGTCTGCGGGCCAGGTAAACCCATTCGGAAGGCTCGGAAATACTTGAACTGGGGCCTGATAAAATGATTTGGAGGGTTACATCTATTCTACGGGCCTGATAAAACTATTTGCTGGGCCATATCTAATCTGCGGGCTTGTAAAAGTATTTGGAGGGCAGTATATGGTCCGCGGGCCGGGTAAACCTATTTGGAGGGGCGTACCTGCACTGCGGACGAATAAAAATATTTGGAGGATCATATCTAATCTGCGGGTCTGATAAAAACATTTGGAGGGCATATCTAATCTGGGATCCCGATAAAAATATTTTAAGGGCCATATCTAATCTGCGGGTATAATAAAATTATTTGGAGGGCCATATCTAATTTGCGGTCATAATAAAATTTATTTGGAAGGCCATATCTAATATCTGCGGTCATAATAAAATAATTTGGAGGGATATATCTAATCTGCGGGAGGGCCGCGGTGGCCCGGTTGGAAGAGTAACGGACTAGCAACCGAAGGGTTGCGAGTTCGAATCCAGCCAAACACCGTCGTGTACAAAGGGGGCTGGTGCACGTTAAATCTGTCGTGGCCTCAAATGTCCTCACGTTGGCGTGGTGTGGAAGTTTGGAGAGTGGGGTGCCAGCTCAGGTGTTGCCTCGTCATCTGACCGTGGTTCAAAATTACGTGGTGTTGTCCTCGGATCTTTCCCTCTGGGATTGATCCCGGACCGTCACCAATAGCCCATTGTGTTGCTCCAGTGTGACGTTAATTGAAAATACCAAATACTAATCTGCGGGACTGATAGAAAATATTTTTATTTGGGGCATACCTGATTGTGGGCCTGATAAAAATATTTTTATTTGGGCTATACCTGATTGTGGGCCTGATAAAAATATTTGAAGGGCCATATCTAATCTGCGGTCATAATAAAATTATTTGGAGGGCCATATCTAATCTGCGGGACTGATAAAAAATATTTTTATTTAGGCCATACCTGATTATGGACCTGATAAAAATATTTGTATTTGGGCCATACCTGATTGTGGGCCTGATAAAAAATATTTGGAGGGCCACATCTAATCTGCAGGCATAAAAGTGTTTGGAAAGCCATATTTTTAATCTGCGGACTTAATAAAAATATTTGATAGATCATATCTATTCTATGGGCCTGATAAAAGTATGTGGTGGGCCATATCCAATCTGCGGACCTGCTAAAAATATTTGGAAGACCATATAAAATATGCGAGCCTGTTGAAAGTATTTCGAGGTCCGAATCTGGTCTCCGTTCCTAAGATCAATACATTCATTACAACTGATTTATCTTACGTGTACGTTTTGTTTTGTGATGGTTGATTAAATCTCATCCCGACGAGAACAACTATCTCTCAAATAGGTAAAACAGCTCTTACTCAAATAGCGTCGAAACAGTTATTTCCCAAATATCTAATAATCCGGTTCACATGCTGCCTCGTGGGTCGGCCAATCCTGATATAGAATCGGCTCTCACGCGACGTCCCAAAATAACCTACTGTTCCAATAACGATTAGGCGTCGCAATTAAGAGAATGCGTTTCGATGGACGCACACAGGAGTGAAAACTATTCGACCGAACTGAATACTAATGCACGTGAGGAGTTGGAGAGAGGATGAACCCTAAGAAAAATCCAATTTGCTAATGCAGGCTGCATCCCATTTGGACGAGAAGGATTACACACCAGCGCCACCACTCGGCCAAGACTGGAACCATCGGATGCCGGGCGATTCAACAGCGCGGTCGCACTTTCTCTTTCCATTCTGCGTTTAGTACCTACTTAGGGTTAGATAGACAGCAGGCCTGACCCCCAACTTTCCGAAACCGGTTCGTGTGTTAAATCAGTAATCGTTATTTTAGTTTTTCTTTCCGAATAACCGAGTGAGAAATAATAAAGAAAAGGAGCCTCCACTTTTGAAATCTGATTTTGCTTTCATTCATTATTTTGATGTCGGTACTACGGTTGTAGATTTGAGGTGCGAGTGGTTTTTTGTGTGCGGTTGGGATGTTGATCGCGTGGTTTCGTTTTCGGTTTTTGGAATCGGGAATTTTCGTTCCGATTCGGAGATGAAGATTCGGGAAAAGTTCTTCGAGGTGATGTGATTTATTTTGTGTCGTTCTGGGAAAGGTGTTTGGATTACTGATTTTGTCGTGTTTTCTTGTGGATTACGAGTTTGTTTGGATTTGATACCGGAATAATTTCTTTGAAAGGGTAAGTCATTATTTTTTCGCTATATTTGCAGTTGTTTTTGGAGAGAAGTTATCTGCTTTTCAGGTATAGAAACATAAATCTTTCATTTCAAAAATATTAAATGGAGAAAACTGTTACTGCCCCCTCTAAATCTTATGATTGTATGTTCCATTTATAAAATTATAACTTATTGATTTCCTATCTAAACTTTTATACCAAACGTTTGTGATAAACTTTTATGAAGGCTTTTATAAATTATCTCTGTAGTTTTCAATAATTACTTTCTAAAATTTGAATTTATAACAAAATGGCCCGAATAATTTGAATTTCGAGCAAAATAGCATGAATAACTTCGATTTGGTACAAAATGGTACAAATAATATAAATTTAAAACAAAATGGCATGACTATTTTGAATTCCGAACAAAATGATGCGGATAATTTGAAGTTCAAACAAAATGGCTCGAATGTTTTTAATTCTGAACAAAATGGCACACATGATTTAAATTCCAAAAATGACTCGAATAATTTAAATTTCTAACAAAAGTCTGTGTCTAAAATTATATCCCAAACAGTTATTGCTCGTTTAAAATTCTACGATTGTATTATTCGTTTTTGATAAATATTGTTAATTTATAGCCATCTAAAATTTTATGACATACTCTGAGCTTTTTTATTTTTGTGTCTCAATATATCAATACACTTTGCAATAGTTTTTTTAAATATCGAAGCAATAATTCAAAGTGAGATTTTTGTGAGATTGTTACTGAGACAGATGCATTTTTAAGTTGTGAGATTTATTGACGCATAATTCTGAGTAAGAGTTGTAAATATTCATGAAAAATGAAGCATATCAAGGTTATGTTTTAATATGCAGACTCATTATGTGCGATTACTCCGCAAAAAATAATGAGCAATCGAATAGCATAAGTGTTTTCTAGAGCCCGTTGTTTTCCTATCTCAACGGACTTTACATGTAGTCAAAGAAATAATTATTTTATCAACTCCACTCATGAATTAAAATTTTTGAACAAGCTACTCCAAATTTCGACATTCTATATAAAGATTTTGAATATTGCATTCAACCATAATCCTTACTTTCGTCCTTGGTATTGTGTACACCAATACTCCGATAACTATTTTTCCAATAGGAAACATCTAATTTTATCTAAATTAGAATCAGTACTGATTATGACAGACAGGCTAATTCAAAATGGTTCTTTGAAACTATATTAGTATACAGAGAAATTACGAATGACGACTTTTTTATTCCTCATTATGATGAATATTTGAGACTTTTTATCTATTAAAAAATGGTGTCTAATTAATCTGCATTACTCCAATATGGGTCACAACATAGTTGATTTTTAATATTTTTCTATTTCATCTCAGTCGCTTTAGGTAGCAGATAAATAAGTTTAGGATCGAACATAGTCGATTTAATATTTTTTTATTTCGTCTGTCAGTCGCTTTAGGTGGCAGATAACTAAGTTTAGGAAGGAATTCTTAAAACCAAATTTCATTTTGAGCCAAAATGTTGTATATATCACTATGATATCCATGTGAAATTAATTGGATAGTGATAGCACACGTTAGAAATATTAGAAATATTTTGAGTACCATCTCTGTTATAGTTTCCATCACTGGAACTCTAAATACAGTTTCTTCAGCTTTGAATTTTTCGTTGCTTTAAACTATTCAAATTTTCTTACTGAAAATTATAATAGGATAAATGCTCTGAACCGTTTTGTATTAGTTTCTTATAATAAAAGGCTTTAATTTTGAATAAATTTATTTAATTACTATCTAACTGTTTTATATTGTTACTTTGGAAATATCACAAAGCATAAAAAATGTGGAATAAAAAAAGAAGCAAGTTCAAATATCCAAATTTGAGAAATTAAATTCAATTACAGTTTCATGGAATTAATGACTTTTAAATAAGATATAAATCAAATGTTTAGTACTGCGAAATATTATTTTTAATTTAGCAGTTTAACTATTTTTTTGTAGTAACAAGCAATTTAAGTTGTGCCAATCATATACCGGGGCTTTCGTGGCTCAGTGGATTCCCTACTGTGCTAGCAACCTGCGAGTTCGAGGCGACATAAGTTCGATTCCTGTCAGGGTTTATCACTCTCTGGATGTATTTTTCTCTTCTGTGTTAGTAAAATCTTTTCTTGTGCACGTATGTTTATGACTTTGTCTTGTGTTTGATTCAGCATGGTCGTAAAACCCAAGCTACTATCTTAAAATGTATAAATTTTAGGTTCAATTTTTTACATCTAAAAATGAATGTACGAATTTTTAAAGATTGGAAAGTTTTAAAATCGTTTTCATTATAAATTCCAGTGATCCTTAAATAGAAATAAAAATTTTGCTGTACAAGAAAATTTTTGGGAAATGAAAAACTCAGTAGTCTACTAAATAAATTAGGTTGATTGGATTAGTTTTTATGGCACAAGGGCCATATACGGCCCTTGAATCATAAAAATTAGTCCAATCAACCTAATAAGAACGTCAAGTAAATAGATATGCACACTCAATGAAAGTTTTAGTGACTCAGAAGGGGAGGTAAGTATGGTAGGTAGGTATTTTAATTAGCGTCGCACTGGAGCAACACAACGGACTATTGGCGACGGTCCGGGATCAAACCCGAGGGGAAAGATCCGAGACCCAGAAAGAAGAGTGAAATGCATCTATGGAGGAATCGAACCTGCTCCGCCTACAACTCACATATTGCTAGCACAGTGGGCAGATTTATTCAGCTACGGCGACCCCGAATTTAATTAGGAACGGAGCCAAGTACACCGAAAGCGGTTATCGAACTGAGTGGTCTTCCCCCTAGTATTCTATTTATGGAATAAATTCCTTGATTTCCTCTAAGAGTTTTTTTTTTCACGTCTTTACACTTTACGTCTATTCACTGAAATTAAAATTTTCTCGTATTTAGATTAAGATGAAACTAATAGGAAATTCTGTAGAAAGCATATATTTTTATTCAAATCCATGGACTATTTTTCCTCGTTACCACAATACTGCATTTCGGGTAGAGATTTCTCAATATAATCTACGCATCTCCTGATATTCTATCGTTTTGTAACGTGAAATTGCTTTATTCGATCTCAACAGGTGTGAAATTTCCCTCCGGCAATAACTGTTCCGCTGTTCAGAAGAATTATGGGTTGTCAGATTTTTGTTGTTAATTGAATGACCGTTTATTTTCGTCATTCCTTCGGTTGACTTTAAACTAGCCTACCAATTAGCCGATTTTATTTGAATCCATTTATAATGAATATAAGCATTGATGTGTACTCTATATCTTCAACTGGAATAAAATTAGTGAAATATACAAAGCAGTGTTGCGTGTACTTACTGGTATTAATTCAAATTTCTAATAAAGTGCACACCTCAGTCGTGTTACCACAATTAGCTTCTGAACGTCTACTTTAATTGCTTTACAATCGCTTGTTCAAAGAAATGTTTAAATTCTGAACTACTTTCACGTCCGCTTATATTTTCTGGGCTAATTTCTGTGTAAAATTGCGAATTAATCCCATAGCGATTGATTTTGTAGTGTAAACACTACAAATCAAACTATCGGCTTGTTGCCATTCGCCAATATGCAAATAATGTAGATTTCTATGCCATGTGCCTTATATATAGAAGTTTGAAGGTTAAGGTATCGAAGAAAGCACCATTTATCACTCATCAAATCAAAATAATCTGGTATTTAAAACTCGTGACGAAATGGAGTTAAGTAAAAAGTTCTTATTAATAAGCTAAATCACGAGTCATTTCATCAAAAAAATTTGTGTTACTATTTGTTCATTTTTCTGTATATACGCCTTACAGGCAAAATTTATTTTGCAGTATTGATCTAAATTTTCAATTTTCAATCAAAATAAATTATATTTTAATGAATTGTGCAGATTTTAGTTCTGCCTTATATTGTACAGAAAAGGGAGGGTTTGTGGAAAACTCTTCTTTTATGTGTTCTCCCTCCCAGGAGGAAAGTTATTGAAAACTTTATAAATTTCCATGCATATCAAAATTTTTCATTAATCTTTCTACTCAACACAAAAATTTCTCCAACGTTTTGCTTTAGTCTGAAAAAAAGGTTGGAATCATTTTAATTTTCGAAAAATTGACCTTTAATAAAAATTGTTTCCTTTGTCGATCTTAATTTTTTAAATGTTGGAAAATGTTTTCAAACTTCTGGAATTCCAAGCTAAAAGTGTATTCATCAATACGAGAAAATATTTCAAATCCGCTTCGCACCACATTATTATATTTTTAGAAGCGCAAGTAACGTCTTTTTTAAACCTCCACTTAATAAAGTATGCGGAATGAATTAAAATAATTTATCATCTTAATATATTAACTCACACAATAAAACTTTCTAGTTCAAGAAACCGAAAGTCCTGATTGAATTATAATAAATTCATAAGCCTCATTACGAAAAGTTTAATGAGGCATAATTTAATGTCGAACGAAGAAACTTAATCATCGGGCGCCACTGACATAAAATGACCCTTAGCTTATTTTGCATTACTTTCTTTAGGTCTTTTACTACCTTCTTAACGTTCTTTTCTTACTAAGTGAAATTCAAATATTGAAATAAAAGCCATTAAAGATAATGTTAAATCTTTTATTCCACCCCGTCCAGCAATAAAGTTAGTCTAAAATGCAAAACTGAATTTCATATTCCCTTACTGGTCTTCATTCTTATTTCCTATACAGTGCGTGGCAAAGATATGCACCACATCAGTCGCGTTACCATAATCAGCTTCTGAATGTCCATTTCATTTGCATCCTGTTCACTTCTTTGAGGGGATTTGGTATATTTTGACGCTTAAACCTATTCTCGCGTCCTCGCACATTTCCTTTTCTAGTCGGATTTCTATCTTCCAGATATCTCATGCCTTCGGGGGAACATCTTTAGGTGTGTACTGGTTTCACGAACCCGATGTATCCTAGCAATCTTCTTTTCCCATGGGGTATACTGTCTTTAGTAAATAATAAATCTCGGAATAAGCAAGCTCTTTTTCTTCTCTCATACCACTACTCTGTTCCCTGATCACTCCTTTTCTCCCTTCACGGCATTTTTTCCATGACGTTGACTGATCCTTGGTAGCCTAGCTGGAAGAACAACGGATTAGCAACCAGAGGGTTTCGATTTCGAAACTCGGTCCACCCAAAGACCGTCGTGTACGCCGGGGCTGGTGAACGTTAAATCTGTCGTAGTCTTAAATGCCCACAAGTTGGTGTGGTGAAGTTTAAAGAGTGGGGTGCCAGCTCAGGTGTTATCGTCATCTGACCGTGGTTCAAAATTACGAGGCGTTGTCCTTGATCTTTCCCATCGGGGTTGATCCCGGACCAATAGCCCATTGTGCTTTTCCATTGCGATTTTAATTAACTACCTACCTACCTTGACGTTGTCTGTCTTGCGTTTGACGCAGCTTGACCAAATATGACTATTGAGCCATAAAACCTAAAACCAAGCAGATTTCTCATTGCCTTTTGTCATCAGATTGCTGAAGAATTTCATTAGAGCGGCGAGATACTGTAGTTTAACTATATTATGCAGCTACATATCTCAAACTAAGCATGCAATTAAATGTAGAGGCAAAATTGGCAAATTAATCCCGTAGCGATTGGTTTTAATTTGCTTATTTCCGTTTGTGTTGCCATTCGCCACTATACAAATAGTGTCCATATCTGTGCCTCGTACGTTAGTGAAATATCTAGCTTTTTATCCTTCAACGTAGTTTCGACAGGATATATTATCCATCAAGAGCTGACTAATTTTGCTAATGATACCCTGCCATCAAGAATGCCGATTGAATTCCGAATGACGAATACATCGCTGTTCTTTGATGCTGACAAGATCAAGACCTGGTCAGTGTTTCTAATGATGTCCATCAAGATCTGGTCAGTTTTGCTAATGACGAGATACCGCATCGAGATAAAAACCATTAGGTTAAGTCCCCTGGTGGTTATCACGACGAGAAATCTCGTCATTAACAAAACTGATGCGATATTGATGGACGAGATATCTTGACATCAGAAAAATGACCAGATCATCTCGTCATCATAAAATAAATCGGTAATATCTTGTTGACGAGATTCTCGTCACAAGCAAAATTGGTCAGATCTCGATGGCAGAGATATCTCGTTGAAACCACTTTGTTGTTTTGGGATTTCATGGCGCAAGGGTCATATTTGGCCACGAAACCCATTGGAGGTTTAAAAATATCTAATTTCGTTTTCTAGATAACAGGGAGAACAGGTAGGTGGAATTATTTTGTGTCACGTCCATTTCCACGTTTATATTTCCACTTAATGGAATCGTGTGATTCAGACTTCATTCAAACGGGTATAAATCTTTTGTTTTCGATTCCCCAAGAGTTCTTAAGGGACTATATCGGCATGTCAGCATGTTTTATTCACGAGAGTACGGGCTAGCTGTGATGTTAGGTTCTGCTGTTCAGTGGAGTGCAACGCGAACGTGATACGAAAACCATCAATTTAGTCCAGCGTACTCAAATAGGACTTGGCGTGTTTTGGTTTCAACCATTATAGGCTAGTATTACCTGGAAATAAGTTAGATCCAGATTCAAGAGTAAGAGGGTAAATTACTCATCGGCGATTCTGACACAATACAAAAAGAAACCTCGAGGGTATGTGTTCACTGGAAATGAACGAAATTTTCCACTGTCCTGGTTCCCTTTTTCTTTCGTAAAGTTGTCCCATAAGCAGTGAAATGTTTATTCCCATCTCAAAATGTTCGTAGTTTCTCAAACTTTATTTGGCTCAACGCAAAGACAATGTTTTTTCGGTGCTCCACTAGCAAAACTCTATCGTAACTAAAAATAAATTGCAAATATACAATATCCCTATGACTTGAATTTTGTAAAATATTTATGTAGTTGTGTGTATATTTTATAATTCCAAATAGCTAGTTTGGAAATAAAACAACGTTGAACTGAAATTATAAAATTATTTATCAACTCTCCAAGAGGTTTCGACGAGATATCTTGTCCAAGATCTGGTCAATTTTGCTAATGACGAGATACCTCGTTGAGATAAAACTTCCCTATAACTCCAGGGCCGCGGTAGCCCGGTTGGAAGAGTAACGGATTCGCAACCGGAGGGTTGCGAGTTCGAATCAAACCAAAGACCGTCGTGTACAAACGGGGCTGATGCACGTTAAATCTGTCGTGGCTTCATATGTCCTCACGTTGGAATGGTGTGGAAGTATGGAGAGTGGGATGCCAGCTTAGGTGTGACCTCGTCATCTGACCGTGATTTAAAATGACGTGGTGCTGTTCTCGGTTCTTTCCCTTTGGGATTGATCCCAGACCGTCGCCAATAGCCCGTTGTGTTTGCTCCCAGTGCGACGTTAATTAAAATACATACATTCCTATTAATCCAAGGGAAATGAAGATCCAAGTAGGAAAAACTAATGTCTTCCCTAGAGCTGGTGACAGTTTGGAGCAGTTTAGGGACTGGTCACTGCAGGGTGGTTTTCGACGAAGATCAACCAACAAGAGGGTTAAATTGAAGTAACAAAATTAAATTGCACAGAAAATAATAGATTTCTCACTGTTCTTACTAATTAATACGAACCAAATCAGTGAAATTAAAAATAATCATTAATGAGAAAGATTTGCCTACTGTGGTACTACCAATTTATAGTATTGTACAGTAAATTTTGCCGAAACAGCAGACTCCTGCCGTTGCACTTGTAAGAACCTGTGCAAATTGAAAGAGTATACATGCAAGCACTCACTCGTTAAGTTGGTTGATTGTTTTTAGGTTATATGGCGCAATGGCCATATTTGGCCATGCCCCGCCGAATGCAAGACAACGTCAAGTATAAACAATGTCGAGGAAAGGAATAAAGAGCGATTGGGGTGCAGAGTAGGGGGATGGAAGCAGAAAAAGATCGCTTGGGAATCCCGGGAGCGAGACTCCTGTTTACTAAAGACAGTAAACCCCACTGGAAAAGAAAGGATCACTAGAATACCTCAGGTCCGTGAAGCCTGTACATCCCTAATGGAGATCTTCCCCTATGGACCGCTTTAAGACCTGTTGTCTTGTTTTTAGACCAATCAGTTGTACCTTGCATTTTACAACGCATCAATCTTGCGATGATATATCTGTAGTGAGTATGGTCTGTTGATCAAGTGGAGAAGAGTTTGATTAAATATAGTTGGGCGACAAAATTTGTTAGCATCTTATTTTCCATTCTTGCTGCTCAACCCCCTATTTCCACTGAGACTACCACTACCTCTCCCCAAGATTTTTTCATCCCCCACTTTGTGAAACTATGGTATAGAGCGACATCTGCGAGCTGTAGGCATTGCAGGTTCGATTCTTGTACTTCGTGTCCTCCCTGATCGCATTTCTCTAACTTTCCTTGTGAGTATGCCCATTACTTGATATTGTATGTCTTTCGTTCTGCGCAGCTGGACCAAATACGGCCCTTGCCCCATAAAACCGAACCCAACCAACTAAAATTATCGAATTCGAATCTTTGAATCAATCGTATCAAAATCGTGAATGCTATACAGAAAAGGGTTAACTTCACTCAGTGTACTTATCCACCACTACAAAAATTAATTTACAATATAGTAGTACATTAAGCAGGGCTATCTGAATCTTACCACATCGAGGTATCTATTCGGTAGACTGAAATGGCAATATCTTCATAATTTAGCAATTGCATCGTATTCTAGGTTAGACCCATTCTCAAGAGGCCAAAGTGATATCTACACTAGCCATCTAAATGTCATGAAATTTCAGTGTAGCGTAGTATTGCTTTTTCCATACAACAAACAAAATGATTAAATACCCACATCTATTGGTTGAAAGAAACCGATGAAAGATTCCACTGGTTACGGCCAAAATGGCCAGAGCTGGGTAGTAGTCAAGCAGCAAAGACTGCGGAATTCAGAACAGATATTTTCGTTTGAATCTCTAGGATTGGTTAAGATAAAAAGGGTCCAAATTCATTCTGGTCCTTTTGGAAATGTGATTTGGGCCAAGGTATATATTTATAAATAAATTTTATCACGCGCTATCCTTATTCATAAGAGGTTGTTATTTTATATCAACTTATAATATAGTATTGGCACATTTAGCAGTGCAACGTGAATCCCAACCGTGAGGTATTATTTGGCAGGCTGAAATGGCACTATCCATATTCTTGCAATTCCATCATATTCCAAATTAGACCCCTTCTCAAGAGGCCAAAGTTATATCTACAAAGAAGTATAAAAAAATAAGGTGAATTTTTGATTGACAGAAAAACGTGCAGAGAAAAATATATGAAAATTTATTATGTTTGACAAATCGCATCACACTATCATTCGACAAAGGAACCATAGTGGTCTAAGCATTTATTCCAACGTGGCATCAAATCGTCCATGCCCTTTTCAAAGAAATCTTGTTCCAGGTTCCCTAACCAGGTAAGTGTAGCCTGTTGTGCCTCTTCCAGTGTATGGAAACGCTGCCCACGGAGGTGTTTCTTCAGGGGCCAAACAAATGGCAATACTGCTCACTGAACCATATGAGCTATTCAATGCATTTGCAATATCATGCAACCTCACTCTTCTGTCTTCACGAATCATGGCATCGACGACAGCCACATTCGTGTCGTTACACCACACATACACTTGTTTCTGTGACATAACACTCTCTTCATAGACTTCCAACAATTATCGATGAATATCACTTGTTTTTTCCCCTTGGACCATAAAAAAACGAATGACACCGCGCACCTTCTCCTTGGAGTAATGCTCAAGTCGATGCGCCATCTTTGATTTGCTCTAAGCACCAGACGGGTTGACGTAGAAGTTTCTACAAGCCGTCACACTTCTATCACCTTGGTACTTGCAACATATAAAAAAATTAATTAGCTACACAAAAAACTCTGAGTTTTAGAGACAAATTCACCTTACTTTTTGATGTAACCTTGTACATTAGCCATCTAAGTGTGATGAAATTTCAGAGTAAAGTAGGGAGGGTGTTGCTTTTTCCTTATAACACACAAAATGACTAAATTACAACATCTTTTGGCCGAAATCTTACTAATCACGAATCCATTGGTTACGGTTAAAACTAGTTAGAAGTCATACAGCGAATATTGCAGGTTGTAGAACGGATATTTGTGTTTGAAACTCTAATAAGGGTTGGTATAGAAAGGGCCAATATCCATTTCAATCCTTTCGGTAATATGGTTTTGGCCAAGGTATATATTTATAAATAAAATTAATCACGCGCTCTATCGCTTTGCATAACAGCCTGTTATTAAAGCGAACTAAATTTCCCAATTAAAAGAAGACATAAAGTTTTTTTCCTTATCGCGTTTTAAGATCTGGTTATCTTCCATAAATCAAATATTTATTGCTTCTCGCGATTTTTTTCAGTGTCCCTTCTAACCCATTAATTAAATATTTGCTCTGGTCGGCAGACTCACAAAGGTGGAGGGAATTGCGTGGGCCTTAGTATAAGCGTCACGTCTACCACGCCTTTAAAATATACGCCGAAACCAGTCTTTTTCAAAAATCCAGCCACGGACACTCGCGCTCAGAGAATTGCCTGATGATTTATTGCTCTATACATGCCGGTGTTGACACGTCTCTGTCTAAGAAGCGAGTTTTATAATTGCGGAGGGAGATCCGGTGATCCAGTTTGTTTAAAAATAAGAGCAATTATACAGAGATGTTGAATTGGTGTTGAGACAAGGTTATCACGGAAATTGGTCCTGCACTGAATTCCCGTTGTCGTAGTTAGGTTAGCGATTATCTTGTCTGAAAAAGTAGGTGCGTATTACAGAACTGTAAACAGTTATTCTATAGGTGTTTTAATTCCTCGTAAAGTGATACTTCATTCATTTCTGGGTCGTGGTTCGAAACTACGTGGTGTCGTCGGATCTTTCCCTTTGGGATTGATCCTGAACCGTCAACAATAGCCCGTTGTGTTGCTCCAGTGTGACGCTAATTAAAATATCTACCTACCATTCATTTCTGGGTTTGTTTCATTACAATTTAAATGAATGTCTGTCGGTTGAGGGGGTCGCCGTGGCTCAGTGGTTTGCCCACTGCGCAAGCAACCTGTGAGTTGTGGGGCCGTCGTGGCTCAGTGGGTATGCCCACTGCGCTAGCAACCTTCGAGTTGTAGGCGGCGCAGGTTAGATTCCTGTCAGGTTCGTTCCTCCCTGGGTGTATTTCTTTCTCTCTTCTGTAGCAGTAAAACTTTCATTGTGTGTGTCTGCCTATTACTTGTTATTGTATGTCTTGTATGTATGCATATGGCGCAGCATGGCCAAATATGGCCCTTGCGCTATAAAACCCCCAAGACAACCAACAACCTGTGAGTTGTAGGCTCGATTCTTCCCTGGGTGTATTTCTCTCTTTTGTATCAGTAAAAAAACTTTCATTGTGTGTATTTCCATTTACTTGACGTTGTTTGGTGTAGTTCCTTGCGCCATGAAACCCAACCAATTTGTGAATTGAGTGGTATATGGAAAAGGTTAAAAATCGCTGTAATATAGTATTAGTTTTAAAGATTGAACCATCGATTGTTTTTAACTTGTAGTTTTACTTAACTTTAAATAAAAAGTTCAATTTGATGTATAATTTTTGCTTTTTTTTCTGATCTACAATTTTTTTTCATGCCGTACCTTTGGTATGCCGAGTTCATTTTTGTCCCCAATAAGCGCTGTATATCCAAGAGTTACTGTAAAATTTAATAATACTACTTTAAATTTACAGAATTGGGTATCGGTCTTATATAAATGATAGGTCAGAGAAAGCTCATACATCAAGTTTGAAATAATTTCCATACAAACAATTTTAATTATTATTTTTTATTAGAAAATATTTCGACCAAATTGTTTCAAAAAGAATTTTTAAAAGCCACTTTGGAGCAAAAAAGGTGAGCATTTACAAAAAATTTTGTTAATAAAAAATTTGATTCCCGTTTTCTTTGTCAGATTGGAAAAAAATATGCATCTTTTGGTGTGCCGCGGAATTTTAGTTCATGCGTACCTCAAGATAAGAAACCGCTGCCCTACCCAAATAAATTCTTAAAGGCTTCACTAAATGCATCACAATTTCCAAATTACTTCCAACCAAACGAACTAATACAAAAGGATGGGAAGCTGACCTCTGCCAAAGTGTGGGAATCGTTCGTATCGATTCCAATCAACATCATTTCGCAAATCTTCCACACATTGTTTCAAGCACCACGACGCTATGCCAAACCCTGCGACCAAGCTCTCCTCACACAACAGGTTTTTTTACCCATGCCCCATCACAGAATCGGACCGGGCGATATTTCATAACGGATCATCACAAGCTCACAATCTGCTCGAAGGCTCTAATTACTCGGGCTGGCAGTAGTAGGGCCACAGACCTATTCCCCACTCCAGACGATGCGTTGGTATCTGCAGGATGTATCATTGTGTGAGCTTCTTCTCGGAAGTGAATGATATTAATTATGCCAGCAGATTTCAGACGTCCACTCCTCATTGGCATGCAGCGCCACCGATGGTAGTTAGCGGGAAACTCTCACGCTGGAAACCAGAGTGGCCTCCCATCTCGTGAACAGTCATCTCGGATGTCCAGTAGCTGCCTCAGACAGACACAGTAATTACTGGAATCGTTTTGCTTTTGGAAAACAATCCTTCGTCGTCCCTTTTCGGAGATGGGGGAGAGAACATCTCAACTCAGAGATGCCTCATTGAACCAGATATGAGCAAAATGATTGATGGCATAGGCTGATTGCTACTTATGATCTCAAAAACACATTGGGTGTACATTTTGAATGTGAATGCATGTAAATAAAACCACATCGTTGGATTAGTTTCCAGGTAATAAAGATCAGGATGTTTTGGAGAGCTAAAAGCATTCGGTCTTCGCGGAAATGAAGTATAAGATAAATACCTGTTAGGAAAAGAATGGATTCAAAGAATTGTTTTGCTCAAGAGAGTGAAATAAAGGAACGCTAGTTAGGAAACATTTTCATTTTTAAAATTTTAGTTAACGAAAACATTCCTATTGTGCTACTTGTTTGTCAAATGAAATTTTAATATTAAACAAAGAGTAATCAAGCCATATATATTATAATTTATTCACTTGCTTTAAGTAAGAGTCTCATTATGGGATAGTTAAAGAAATTATAAATCAAAAATGCATCTGGACAAAGTTTGTTTCGTAGATTTTTGTAGTTCTACGAAATAGCATTTTTGTTATTCCTCTTTTGATGAAATTTTATTCATCAGGTTCATATACGCTACTCGTTTAATTCTACCTTATTGGCGAATAATCAAATTTATTGGAAAAGATTTCCTACAAAACTAGAACATTAAAAATATGTACGTCTAATTTGGTCGACCACCTGTAACTTCTATGATATGTAACTTCCATAAAATACGTTGGAGTACTTGGGGATTAGTTTGTATATTTAGACTTCAAAATTGTGATACTCTGAATTAGTTATTTTCATTGTAAAAAAATTGATTCTCCCACACACGGAATCATCGTGGCTCAGGGGGGGGGGGGGTATGCCCACTGCGCTAGCAGCCTGTGAGTTGTAGGCGCCGCAGGTTCGATTCCTGCCAGGTACGTTCATCCCTGGGTGTATTTCTCTCTTCTGTGTCTCAGTAAAGCTTTCCTTGTGTGTGTGTGTGCATGTTCATTACTTGATATTGTTTGCCTTGATTCTGGCGCAGCATGTCCAGAAAGGCACAGTTGGGGTTGTGTTGTAAAGCCTTTACGGTCATAAAATACAACCCCAATCCCTCTCACCCACAACGATCTGATTCGTTCTTGTGTAGCCAAAAATGACCGCAGATTAACAAACCAAACCCTTCACTCATACTTATGGGTCATTTATATTGAACTCTATGAGGGTTCTCACGCATATATCCGTTCTACAACCTTCAATCTTCCCTGCATGACTTTTAACCAGTTTTGACCTTTTGAATTGTTCCTAGGATTCTTTCAACCACACACTCAAAGTGTGGTAATTTTTTTTAACCAGTTTTGACCTTTTGACCAATTGAATTGTTCCTAGGATTCTTTCAACCCCACACTCCAAGTGTGGTAATTTTTTTTAACCGTTTTGACCTTTTGACCAATTGAATTTTTCCTAGGATTCTTTCAACCACACACTCAAAGTGTGGTAATTTTTTTTAATATGTATGCTTAGGAGAAAAATCTATACTACAGTATATTACGAAATCGTATGACGCGCTCATTAGATTTCTGGGTTAATGTCCGACCCCTAAGGTTACAAAGGCTGTTCGGACATTTTTTGAACGATTTTAATGGACTAAAGCTCAAATTTTTACATGAAATTTTTGTGTTTTAAATGTTCCATTTGATAGCCCTTATTGTTAACTATCTTTCTACACCGTAATTTCCATGATAATAATGACTTTTGTAGTATCGCAGTGATATTTTGTCCCATTCTTGTTCCACTGTTTTCCAGTCCTTGAATGGTTTTCGGTCGACGTTTCGATAATGCCCTTTTTAAAAGTCCAAAAGCACAAAAGTCCATGAGTGAAACATCTAGAGATTTAGCAGGAATATCAGTAAAGGGTATTGACTTCATACCAGTTTCTTGTTCCATTTATTTGACGAATTTAATAGTCGATTTAGATGTGTGGCTGCTTGCTTTACCCTGATGCAGTTCTACTGATTGTTGGCACTGTGGGTAAAGATTAGGTATTTCTTTTTTGAATATTGGGGATAAAATATGGTCTTGATAATATGTGGGAGTTGATTTTTACATTTTTCCCCTCTTTTTACTTTTAATTTTCCATTATATGCAAAACCGGCAACAATCGTAAATCTCTTAGAGAAAGTTCTCACGTTCACTTTTCTATAGTCCTTTGACTTGACGGATTCTCTTTTAAAATTAAAGATCTTACCTTACAAATATTCTCAGAAATTTTTTTCTTGTTTGGATACGTATTTGGAAGTATTTTTCCACTTTCACGGTTTTTTCCTTTCTCGTTAATAATATTACTTATCGTACCTTTAGATATCGAAAAACCATGACTTTTGCAGCGTTTTTGAATAATTGAATAAGCATAATTCTCTTCGGAAAGAGAGGAAACATAGCCTTCCATCCATTGCTTATTTAAAAGCGCCACTTTGAAAGTAAATAAAACTCTGAGTTAGCAGACGATAAGTTATACTTTAGCTATTTAACTGCTGTGAAAATAAAATTCTTTCGTAGCATACAATTTTGTTTACAGCTCATCAAAATCGTTCAAAAAATGTCCGAACAGCCTCTGTATTGGAGAAGAGAGCGACAGAAAATATCTTAACTCTACAAGTGTTTTGACGAGATTCCTCGTTAAATCGTCGATCTGGTTAATTCATAGATAATATTTTGTAAAATGCTATGTGAAAGAAATATTAAGAATTAGCACTTTTACCTGTAGACAAAACACAATATTTTTGGATTTATTACCTATAAATAACCCTTTTTTCTGTCTTGAACTTGGTTCCGCCCACGATATTTTGAAGACTGCAAATAATCAGATCTGATAAGGGGCCGTAGAAGCCCGGTTGGAAGAATAACGGATTAACAATCGGAGGGTTGCGAGTTCGAAACTCGGTCCAGCTAAAGACTGTCGTGTACACGAGGGCTGGTGCACGTTAAAACTGTCGTGGCCTCAAATGTCCTCACGTTGGCGTGGTGTGGAAGTTTGGAGAGTGGGGTGCCAACTGCGGTGTTCTCGTCATCTGACCATGGTTCAAAATTACGAGGCGTCGTCCTTTTATCTTTCCCTTTGGGATTGATCCCGGACCGTTGCCAATAGCCCGTTGTATTGCTCCAATGTGAATTTAATTAACTAAATACCGACGAAAAGAATGGCTTAGAAATACACTTTCATACTTAGCACATTTAGATAGTATTTTTCAAAATTTTATGTGAAAGAAATATTGAGTTAGTACTTGGTGCCTTTTACCTGTTGACAAAACACAAAATTTAAGTATTTTTAATTAACGTCACACTGGAGCAACACAACGGGCTATTGCACAAAATTTATGTAGGTATTTTGATTAACGTCACACTGGAGCAAAACAACGGGCTATTGTCAAAATTTAGGACTTACTACAATAAATAACTTATTTTCTTCCGTTCTTGAACTTGATTCTGCTCATGATATTTTGAAGACAATAATCAGATCTGATAACTTCAATTAAGTTTGAGATTGAAAAAGTCTAAAAATATAACAGGCAAAATAACGAAGCCCACATTATTTAATTAATCGGAATTATTCCCACGCAAGGCGTGGCAACACGACTGAAACAATTCCAAACGAATGCTGCCCGAATAAGAACACTGGACGTCGAACGTTATAATTAATAAGCCCATCACGCGTGATCGCATTGTTCCAAGGAAGCGTCACCGTTACATCTGGCGATTGTCCCATTGTCTGAACCTCACACATCGCAACGGGGAAAGTGTGAAGACTCTGTACCACCTGCGACACTTTGTCAGGGGTAAGAAAAGGGGTCAGGTGGTGTCTCGTGATAGGAGCGTGACTGGAACACGATAACCTTTTGGAAATTCAGATTTGGACTGAACCCTGAATAGTGGTCGAGGTTTGATTGCCTTGGTTTAAGGATGTGAGGTTTTGTAATTAGGATATGTCAGAATGCGAAAGTGTTTGAAGATGGTGTCAGAAATAAATGCGTTTATATATTCGGGGGATAAAGTAGCTCTTGCTCTATTTCTGGAGGCGAATTCAGTATGGTGTTAACGTATATTTAGATTTCATTAATTTTCATGAGCTGGTGTTGATCTGTTTCTTCTCTGAGGTCCAATGTATCAGTGTGTTGGTGATTTCCTTTAATCAAATGAGTTAGATGTTAGGTTTGTTTATGTGGGACATTCCGTTTTATTGGGTTGAGCATACAATACAATGTGTGGATGATATATTTTACTCGAGTTAGATGTGTTTTGTTTATGTATGTGGCATTTTGCGTTTCTTTGGTTAACCATACGATACGATGAGTGAATGATATCCTTTACTCAATTTAGTTAAGTGTTTGGTTTGTGTATGTGGGATACTGCGTTTTATTGGGTTAATCATACGAAATGATGAGTGATTTCTTTTTCTCAACTTTGTTTGGTGTTTGGTTTGCGTATTTGGGATTCTACGTTTCATAGGGTTAACATACGATACAATATGCGGATGATATCTTTTACTCAACTGAGTTAGGTGTTTGGATTGTTTATGTGGGACACTGCGTTTTATTGGGTTGAGCATACGATACAATGTGTGGATGATATATTTTACTCGAGTTAGAGGTGTTTGGTTTATGTATGTGGCATTTTGCGTTTCTTTGGTTAACCATACGATACGATGAGTGAATGATATCCTTTACTCAATTTAGTTAAGTGTTTGGTTTGTGTATGTGGGATACTGCGTTTTATTGGGTTAACCATACGATACAATGTGTGGATGATATATTTAACTCGAGTTAGAGGTGTTTGGTTTATGTATGTGGCATTTTGCGTTTCTTTGGTTAATCATATGATATGATGAGTGAATGATATCCTTTACTCAATTTAGTTAAGTGTTTGGTGTGTGTATGTGGAATACTGCGTTTTATTGGGTTAACCATACGATTCGTTGTGTTGATGATATCCTAGACTCACAACTGAGTAAGGTGTTTGGTTTGTGTATGTGGGATGCTGCGTTTCTTTGATTAACCATACAAAATGATGAGTGATTTCTTTTTCTCAACTTTGGTGTTTGGTTTGCGTATTTGGGATTCTACGTTTCATAGGGTTAACCATGCGATACAATATGTGGATGATATCTTTTACACAACTGAGTTAGGAGTTTGGTTTGTATGTGGGATGCTGAGGGTTCCATTGGATTGTGAATTTACAAACTAAAACTGTCAAAATCCTATTAAACAACTGAATGGTTAGTTCATCAATGGTCTTGGTAGAATTTTATACGCCTATCATCTTTCAGGATCAAATATCACCATCAGTTTCTGGTAATACACCCTTATCTGAAAGTTCATTAACTGCTGCTCATTTTTCGAATATGTAATAGATATTTTTAATAATAATTTTTGACCCCTCCAAATGATATCGACAAGATATCTCACCTATCAAGATCTGATCAATTTCGCTGAGGACGAGATATCTCATCATCAAGATGTTGCCATTTCTGATGATGAGATCGAGATCTGGTCAGGTTTTTTTTTCTATTGACGAGATATCTCATCCGTCAAAGTCTGGTCAGTTTTGCTAACGACGAGACAACCACTAGGAGAGTTTAAAGCATAAAAGAATCTGAGAAAATAATTAAATATTTTATTTTTTCTTGTAAGTTCTCAATTATGAATAATGAAATATTGACTATTTTCCGTGGACCCTTGGGGGTCATTACAAGGCTTCAGTTTATTAAATTCGAGCGTTTTACTACATTCGAATTATTATCCCACTGTCCGCCGATTGACTGAATACATATTCTTTGATTCACTTTTTTTCCCTTTATTTTTAAGTATTATTTATCACTTAACAGATTCGTTTGTTAGAATTAAGATATTTATTCTTACAAACGAATCTATGTTAAGATAAGTTTATATAGACTTCATAAAACTTATCTGAAGATTTATGTTGTAAGCCAAAAGCTTCGATTTAACAGGCAGGAAAAACATTTTCCAGTGCTTATTTAACCTAAAAAAGCAAGGCCGTTTTACAAGCCTTAAGATAACTTCTTTCACCCAATCATCTTCCTTCCCACTTAAAAATGATTCGAGTGCTCATGCCTTTCAACACTTATAAACGTCAAAACACTTTCTTGTGGATTTAGCGCAGAAAATGCCAACAGATGAGTCTTGTCAATCTTTATTAGTCTGCAATGTGGCGTCGGAGTAACCTACTTCCATTTCTATTTCTTGAAAAAACTAAGTTTGTCTTACAACGAAGACACGGTTCAAATTAGGAACGATTTTAATGATTTATTTACGGAAGGAAAGGCTATATTAGAGCTCTCAAGACTTGCGGTAACTTGAAAGGCTTACTTAAATATACAAAGTAAACGTTTTTTTAAATGAGGCTATTCACAATATATTTGACACCCGATTATGTAGGCTGTATTTAATTGCAATTTAAAAGACCGGAGAAAACTAATTAATGATCAAACTTTGGCAAATTCATTCCAGGAAATCATGATTTTATTTAAAACAAAAAAATTACATTATTTTTAGCATAATTTAGAGTCATCTGTAAACACCGTCATGTTTCTCTAATAAAGCCGACCCGTTTATTAGTAATTAACATTCTGCCTCTCAGTGCAACTTCAGTCGCGGTAGCCCTATTGGAAGAGTAACGAACTAGCAACCGAAGACCGTCGTGTACACAGGGGGCTGGTGCACGTTAAATCTGTCGTGGTCTCTAATGTCCTCACGTTGGTGTGGTGTTTGGAGAGTGGGGTTCCAGCTCAGGTATGACCTCGTCATCTGATCATGGTTCAAAATTACGAGGTGTCCTCTGGTCTTTCCCTTTGGGTTTGATCTCGGACCGTCGCCAATAGCCCGTTGTAATGCACCCAGTGCTACGTTAATTAAAATACCTACCTCAGTGCCACTTGTCTTGGGTTCGCCTTGCATGAATACTCGTGGTAGTTAGGAATCCGTATGACCAAGATGCTGAAGTAGCTTCCAGGACCTTAAAATCTACTTGTCCATATGGTTATCATGTGTTTGTCCACATGGCTATAGTTACTGTTATCTATGTCGAGTGACAAGCAGCTGAAAAATATAATGCAAAACTTCTAGTTTTATCTGAGACATTATGGTAATGATAAAAATCTCTAATTCCCAAAACTCCGGCCAAATATGGCCCTTGAGATTTAAAACCCCCAAACCAACCCCGAAACTCCTCGATAGTCCTTTGTGTTGCTCCAGTGCGACGTTAATTAAAATATCTATCTACCATACCTACCCCAAAACTCTTCCGCAAATTGGACTATACAGAGGCTGTTCGGACATTTTTTGAACGATTTTGATGAGCTGTAAAAAATTGCATGCTACGAAAGAATTTTATTTTCGCAGCAGTTAAATAGTTAAAGTATAACTTATCGTCTGCTAACTCAGAGTTTAGTTTACTTTCAAAATGGCGCTTTTAAATAAGCAATGGATGGAAGGCTATGTTTCCTCTCTTTCCGAAGAGAATTATGCTTATTCAATTATTCAAAAACGCTGTAAAAGTCATGGTTTTTCGATATCTAAAGGTACGATAAGTAATATTATTAATGAGAAAGGAAAAAAACGTAACAGTGGAAAAATACTTCCAAATAAGTATCCAAAAAAGAAAAGAATTTCTGAGAATATTTGTAAGGTAAGATCTTTAATTTTAAAAGAGAATCCGCAAAGTCAAAGGACTATTGCAAAGCCATTAAAATGTTCAGTTTTAACTGTAAATAAAATAATTAACAGTGATTTGACTCTAAAAAGGCCAAAAAATACAATGTGCATCGTCTATCTCCACGACATATTTCAGAACGCAGAACTCACTGTAGAATTCTGTATGAGAAGCATTTAACTGGAGAAATATGGGAAAATGTTATGACAATAGACGTGGCGCGGGTGTATTTAAATTATTGCAATAAAAAAGAACAATTTATTATCATAAGAGAGGTGAAGAAAATCTTAAAACGTGGTCGATACTACAAAAGTCATTATCATGGAAATTAAGGTGTGGAAAGATAGTTAACAATAAAGGCTATCAAATAGAACATTTAAAACACAAAAATTTCATGTAAAAAATTGAGCCTCAGTCCATTAAAATCGTTCAAAAAATATCCGAAGAGCCTCTGTATAGCTGAAAATTGCACAGGTGAAATAGTGTCCGTCTACGGCATCCAATCCAATGATAAAGATCTCTCTTCACGTCTTTATATAATCAGATACAGCAAGATTCTATTCAAATAACAGAGCTAGTGTATTTCTATTATAAAGTAGTAGATAAATCTCTTCATGTAAGGGCCCAAGTAGCCCATTTGGTAAAGTGGTGGAATCAGCAACAGGAGGGTTGCAGAGTTCGAAACTCGATCCAACCAAAAGACTCCTTATATAATCACAGATAAAGCAAGATTCTATTCAAATGTATTTCTATTACAAAGTACCAGAGAAACCGTCGCCTCCCTATTCATATAAGTCCTGATGATAATTACCCTTGAACTCCTGCCTCTGTGGTTAAGCGTCTCTTAATACTGGGTGTAACACACACGCGCAAGGGTGTTCTCGATTTGTGACCCGTCCATCGCGGTTGAAGTCACCGGATCCTGTCCCGTCCGAAGGCAACAAAGAAAAACTCGAGCTAATGAAACTGTTGCATGATGAATGAGTTGAAATGGAACAATATCCGAATCTGAATGGGAAGCTTTCTGCCTCCATGACATCTCCAAGGCGGTGATTAGGCCTCGGAAAACCGACAAATATAGACGGAAATGGCTCGGGGCACATCATTTCGCGTTTTGCTGTTGGATTTGAAACGCTTGATACAAAGTAATATATGTATGGGCTTTTAATGAAGTTTTGTTTCCAGCTGGGGATTTGGTTTCATTTGAATGCAGCTGGACCGTTTTCTGGAACTAGAAACTAGAGACTTATAGGAATCAGTAAACTAGTATAGGGATTCTAAATTGCTCTTGGATTGAAATTGTCCAACTCTCCGTTAGTCACTGATCCTGACAGAAGCATGGTGACATTTTTCATTGTTACGCAATTAAAAGAATGGCTTTAAAAATGTATTATCTATTAATTTAAATAATGCGTTTATGCAGTTTGTTATTTAGTATATACAAAATTTACTTTTCGGGATTGGTCCCGGATCGTCGCCAATAGTCCGTTGTATTACTTCAGTGCCTACCTAAAAAATTTTTAACCCTCTGAGGGGTTCACACGCTTAATACCACCTTGCAACCTACAGTTTTCCCCTCATGACTTTGAGTTGTAGGCGGCGCAGGTTCCATTCCTGTCAGGTGCATTCCTCCCTGGGTGTATTTCTTCTGTGTCAGTAAATACTTTCATTGTATGTGTATATCTATTACTTGATATTGTGTCTGGCGCAGCATGGCCAAATATGGCCCTTGCGCCATAAAACCTCAACGAACCGAACCAACCCTGCATGATTTCTAAACAATTTTAATCATTTGACCAGTAAAATCTTTCCAAAAGATTATATTCTGAGGAAAGGACAAATAGAATCTTTCGAAACGACCTTATTCTAATAAAAATGACCAATGGAATCTTTCCAATGATTCGATTCTGAGGAAAAGACCAATGGAATATTTCCAGAGGGGCACATCTTTAGATGTGTACAGGCATCACAACCCGAGTTAACCGTGTGATCCATCCTCTCTTCTGTTTTACCCTCGTCTACCCTTCTGCCTTTTGCTTTTATTTCCTCCCACGTTGTTGTTTTGTGTTTGGCGCAGCTTGGCCAAATATGGCCGTTTGAGCCATAATTGGCCAAGCTACTAAATTTCCTAAGAGAAACCAGTAGAATCCTTCTAAAGGTTGAAAGAATACCTCATCTGTTGGTTGAAAGAATCCAAGTATTCTTTCAAACAATACATGTGGTTATTTAGTCATTATGTGTGTTGTCGAGGGGTAAAAGCAGTCTTCTACTCGGAAAATCCCGTCATGCTCAGAGGGTTGAAGAAATGAGTAGCCATTAATTAGGAAACTAGTAACTAGGAAAGAAAACGTCGAATATCTTACAGATGCACCACCGATATCATTTATAAAAAATACCCTAATGGGCAGTTAAGTCGCTTTGGAAACGCCGTTTTTCATTAAAATTGTTTTGAATCATGTAAATTTCATTAACGTCGGTGATCCAAATATGTCTCTTGCGCCATAAAACCATAAACCAACCAACCAACCTTTAAAAGTTACTACCAATTTTATCATATCCTTTATGGAGTCGTGGTTTGTTTGATCCCAACATTAATGTAAGGATTACCAGAGTTTAAAAACAATGTTAAAACATCCAGCTCAAATTTAGACATTGGAAAATAATCAGTTCGATAGTTAAGAGGACCGCCATGACTCAGTGGATTTATCCACTGCATTAGTAACCTGAGAGTGGTAGGTAGCCCAGGTTCGATTCCTCCCTGGGTGTATTTCTCTCTTCTGCGTCAGTAAAACTTTCATTGTTTGTGGTGGTCCATTACTTGACGTTGTCTGTTTTGTGTTTGGTACAGCTGGGCCATCTATGCAACCAACCTATATTTAAGTTTTCTAAGTTTGACTGTGCACTAGGATTTAAATCCAGTTGTGCTTAAGATATGTCTTACTAGAAATTCCTTCTATTTCCATAGAGTTATCCACTTCACACATTCTTTCAAGATTTTCTAACGGTCATTTGTAGTATTAACTTCAATCTGTTAATCTTCACTTGTTCAAATTGAAAAATAATTTAAATGGAAGAGAAATGTGTTTTCGACGCTCACTATCATAATATTCGAAAGTTTTTCAGTTCTAAAAACATCATTAAAAGTGAAGATTATAAACGAAATATTCGCTTCTGATTGCTATTTAACCTACCCCATCAATTTAAACAGTATTCCAGCCGAAAATACCAAAATCTAAGTAAAAAAACTTGCATGCCATTACTGAAGTTTCAACTGCAACATCAAGTTTCTAATCACCTCTAAAATCCATCACATCTTTTGAGTAAACAACAGATTGACCACGAGTCTTGGATCATCCAAGATAACATCATTTTTTCTCGCCAACTATTGAAGGGTCACATCGGCTCTCTCTTTTCAATAACAATCAGTTTATGGTAGCCGGCAGCAATTGCATTTCATTATATCGGTATTAGGAGGCGTTTATTACGTAACCTCTAGTTGGCATCAACGGTCTAGGATGTACCTCGCCCTACCTCTAAACAATGGACTTTCGATTATTGATATTCACGGGAAGCGCTGGTGTAATGAGATTGATAAGGGAAACGGGAAAGGCAATCATTTTGGATCTTTCTTTTTAGTGTATGTCTGTTCGTGTTTTGCCCTCGGATATCCGTGGTCTGTCTGAAATTCTTGCCAAGAGCACCTGCCGGAATTTGTCTATTTCCTCTCGTTTTATATTTCGTTCGTTGGTGGTAGTTTCATTTGTGCCATCTCCTGACTCTCGATCAATTTCTTAATCACTAGTGTCTAGGAATGGTAGGATTTTGGGAATTAAAACGCGGCCAACCCAAAACGGGGAACGAGTGTGGTCAAATGCACACACAGTTCGCCATAAATATTCAAATGGTGCTTAGTTCACCTTTGTGAGTCCGCCTTGGTTTTCATGTTCAGGATGTAAAGGGAATTTGCGAGAGTTCCAGTGGTAAATATTAATAAGCTGCTAATTCCAGCAATTTAATGGGTTGGTGAGCATAATGGGGTAAAAAATAATTCCACCGATAGCGATCAATCACAAACAGAAGCTATTGAAATTCGGAGAGATTTATTCGACTTGAATTTAAATTAATGGAATATTAATGACACATACACCCCGCATTTATTTCACTACGATTGTGCAATTTCACCTGGTTTCCTCTTCTAAAAAGTGTTAATGTTGATCGTTCATTTTGATAAATATAGAAAAGAATTGTTACGAGGAACATAGTTTCAATCAAATCGAAGTATTCCGTCTTGCAAAATGTTCACTTTAACTTTTCTGAGTGGTTTCTACGAGATATCTTGTCCACCAAGATCTGACCAATATTGTTAATGACGAGATACCTCGTCATTAACAAAAGCGGTCGGATTTTGGTCGGCAATATCTATATGACGAGATATCTCATCAATATATTGTCAATTTTTATGATGACAAGATCAAGATCTCTGGTCAGTTTTCTAATGTCGAGAGATGATGAGAGCTTGTTGACGAGATATCTCGTTCATCAAGATCTGCTCAGTTTTGATAATGACGAGATACGTACCTCGTGGAGATAACCACCAGGAAGATTGTCCTACGAAGGGTTGAGACAAGAGTTTCCAGTGAAATTCCGGAAATCACCTCCAACGGTCACTTGAACTCACACCCGAGTGAGAGTTAGGGTTTTAGGGTTAGTTTTTGTGTGTTAGGGTTTGTTAACTCTAGACGGAGATTGGCCTGTCTGATCCTCAAGTCCTTTGCCAGCCGGTAATTCCCTAACCAATAAATTGAATATGCTGCTATTTGACGACTTTTGATTATTTGGTCCACACGATGTTGTGTATTGAATTATTTTGGCCCAATTTGCCACATCTTACCTGATCACCCTATCCATCATTTCGCATAATTTGGCCAAACCTGCCATAGATCGGCGAGATATCTCGTCCATCAAGATCTAATTAATTTTGCTTATGGCGCGAT
This sequence comes from Meta bourneti, assembly GCA_933210815.1. NCBI lineage: Eukaryota > Metazoa > Arthropoda > Arachnida > Araneae > Tetragnathidae > Meta > Meta bourneti. Next base: position 91,402,381 of record OW119929.1, read on the forward strand.
ATCTCGTCCTCAAGATATTGCCGTGTTTATATGATGACGAGATCAAGATCTGGTCAGTTTTTTCGAATGACGAGATGCCTCATCGAGACAACCACCAGGAGGGTTAAAGCAGGTGTGCACAAAATTCCTATCAACAGCATTAATCAACTTAAGGAATGGGTCACAGCTGAAATGTCTAAGATTACAGATATCTTGGGAAAGGTTTTCCTTGCTACCACTGAAAGTTAAGATTTGTGTGCTATAATATAAGAGAACCAGCTTGAATTATATTTATATGAGTTGTCTTTATGTGTTTTATTCATTTGTATCTCAAAACGAAGTATTAAAATGCCAAGAGACAGAAATGAGTAGTTACTTTAGAAACACTCTTATAAATTACAGAGGAAAACATCATTGTTAGAAATGTTGTCACCATCTTTCTTGTCATTTCGAATGACGTTGAATCCCAGAAGGCCTGAACATTATTCCACTTTTTTTGTAATAATCTGTTTTCCAATTCAAACAGCCATTCCGCGAAATGTTTTTCTGGGCTAATAAAGGCTGTCCAATACATTATCCGTAATTGTCAACACTCAACCAGATAAAGAAAAACATAATTTCCCCTCTCCAAAGGCTTGTCCAGAAAGTCCACCTGCCAAGCGCGAAACGCACAAAGCGTGAGAACTGGCGACCATACACCGCTTCCAAAACTTGTTTCTCAGACGCGAATCCGACAACGCAATGGAGCGAGGAGAGCGAAAGAAACAAGTTGTTGACACAAAAAGGGAGTAAAATTTCATCTATGAATTGCTTGTTCGGACCCAAGAACATCATGTAACTCGTAGGAGTGTAGTAACATAGCGCGTCGTAAAATTGCATTCAACGTTTCTTTCTCAAATTTACATCTCCGCACCTATTTTTCTGATACTTGGTGCGCGTGGGACTTTCTTAAGGAAGTGGCGAACTTAAGGTAAATATGTGGGTTAACCACAAGGACGAATTAAAACCTATCTGTCTTAACGTTGAACCTGTCGCTTTTTGGAATAATAATATTATCCTTTGCTTTTTTGAGGAATTTGTCAAAGCTTCCTGGCTTATTCTTAAGAGTTGATTGGACTTCTGTGAAGAACTTGGCATTGTACACCAAAGCAATTTTAGCATTTGGCTTGAATTGAAAATTAATACCATACGTTCATCTAAACGCCGATGAATTTTTAAAATGGAAGTATTTCCTCTTCTTCCAGTGACTTACGTTTACATTAAAAATTCTTTGTCTTTTGAGGAATTTGTCGAAGCTTTTCGGCTTATTCTCAAGTTAAGATTTGCATTGGACTTCTGTGAAGAACTTGGCATGGTCACGAAAGAAATTTTAGCATGTGGCCATGTGGCTTAATTTGAAAATTAACACCATACGTTCACCAAAATCTCGATGCAGTTGAATTTTTAAACTGGAAGTATTTTTTCTTCCGGTAGTTTACGTTTACACTGAAAATCCGTTTAAGAAATATCAGTTTACAGGTTATATCTAGCGCCAGATCTCAAGGAGACCTCTCCAGGCGTTAAGCTTCTGCACTACCAATGGGGTCGTCGTGGCTCAGATGGGCATGCCCACTGAGCTAGCAACCTGCGAATTGCAGGCAGTTCGATTCCACCCTGGGTTTCTTTCTCTCTTCAGTGTCGGTAAAAATCGCATTGTGTGTGTTTGTCCATAACTTGGAGTTGTCTGTCTTTGCTTGGTGCAAAGACAGACAACTCCAAGACTTTCCAAATACGACCCATAAAACAAACCCAATCTGCATTCGTTCGATAACATCACCTTGAAACGTACACATCCGACAACACAGGTGTACACTACAATACTACTTAAGAAACGAAACACATGCCATATTAATCAAAAAATTAATGATCAAGATGGGCTGAAGATATCTCGTCAACAAGATATTGCCTATTTTTGTATAACGACGAGATCAAGGTCTGGTCAGCTGTCTCCAAATGACGAGATGTCTCATCCATCAAGATCATGTCAGTTGTGCTAATGACGAGGAGGGTTAAAGGAGACTGGTGGTAACGTAAGCAAATAATCACTTCCACAATTTTTATCTGCAATGCGGATAGGAATTTTTTAATTGGCGTCACACTGGAGTAACACAACGGGCTATTGGCGATGGTCCGGGATCAATTCTAAAGGGAAATATCCTAAGACACCTCGTAATTTTGAACCACGGACAGATGACGAGGTCCACGTGAGCTGGCACTATACTCTCCAAACTTCCACACCACGCCAACATGAGCACATTTGAGGTCACAACGGATTTAAAATGCACCAGCCCCTTTTTTACACGACGGTCTTTGATTGGATTCGAACTCGCAACCTTCCGGTTGCTAATCCGTTACTCTTCCAACTGGGCTACCTATCTGTGATGCGGTTTCTGCTTGTAAATTTATCATTCAGTGTCGAAAGCTACAGCATTGATAACGAATAGGCAGGGGGAAATATCCACGGCGATAGCTATTCATGCTTTTGCTTATAGTAACCTTCTAACTAGCTTTCACACCTATTCAGAAATCAATTGACTCAGGTTGACTGCCTTGTCTTGGGGGTCACACTATGCTGGTGTTCCATAAAGCACATAGAGGTACCTTAAAATGTAGAGTATCGCCGTTTTGGTAACCTTTGGTGTTTCATTTCATTGACGTTGACCAATCAACTATCATATATCAATTTGGAATTCATTCTTTCGGGTGCAGCGGTAGCCGGGTTGGAAGAGTAGTGGATTAGCAAGACCAAAGACCGTCGTGTACATGGTCTAGTGTACCTTAAATCTGTCGTGGTCTGAAATGTCATCACGTTGGAGTGGTGTGGAAGTTTGGAGAGTTGAGATGCCATCTCAGATGCTAACCACTTCATCTGACCGTGACTTATAATTACGAGGTGTCCTCGGACTTCATCAATACCTCGTTGCGTTGCTCCAATGCGACGTTATTTTAACCACCTACCTATCTACCATTCTTTGTAATTTTAATTGGCGAAGTGATGAAATCGTATTCGAAAAACAAGCCGATGTCACATTGAGAAAGTAAAGAGAACATGTATCGCCGCAGAAATATTACCGTCGGCCTATATTTAGCTTGACAGAATACCAATCCAAGAAATACTCATACCAATCCAAGAAAGTAAACTCGAATTTATTTATATAAATTGCGGCTTATCGTTTTGGCGAAAACATAAACAGAAATAAAATGGAAATGTTTCCGACTTGCGCGTTCTCAGAAAATGTTAACTCAATCGTCTTCTAGTGATTGTAGAACGGTTACTTATTCGGAATGGAATGTACCTTATTTTGTGAATGTTTTTTCCTGAGAAATGATGAATCAACGATTCTGACGAATAGCCACATTGCTAGCATTTTTCGTGGTCAGAGACCAGGGTGGAAGATTAACGAAGCTTTGTAACACATTGATTAGACTGATGTCGATTGCAAGTGTTTTACATTTTCGATAAGGCTAGAAGACTTAAGCAGTTGTGAGGTTTGAATATTACCGGCACATTCTCAGTACCAGTTTTTAGAGCTGATTTTTTCTTTAGCGGGAGACGGACTGACCAAAACGATTACAATATTTCAGGTTCTAGTTCCGTACTACGAGGTTTAATAGAAATACTTCAGGGTATTTTGTGTACTGCATGCATGAGCACCAAACTTAACAGCGTTTTTACGATAACGGTGCGATCTACTTTTTTCCCGCTTTATTTTTTCTACAATTTTTAATTTTCTTTTGCGATTTATATGTCTATACCCTAGGTAGGTATTTTAATTAACGTCACATTGGAGTAGCACAACGGTCTATTGGCAATGATCCTGTCTATACCCTAGAGGTAAATTTTCGTGACTACAATGGGATACGGTAGCCCAGTTGGAAGAGCAGCGGATTAGCAACCGAAGGGTGGCGAGATCGAAACTCGGTCCGTTGTGTATATGGGGCTGGGGCACGTTAAATTTGTCGTGGCCTCAAATGTCCTCACGTTGGCGTGGTGTGGAAGTTTGGAGAGTGGGGTGCCAGCTCAGGTGTAAACTCGTCATCAGACCGTGGTTCGAAATTACGTGGTGTTGTCGGATCTTTCACTTCGGGTTTGATCCCGGACCTCCGCTAATGGCCCGTTGTCTCCGTTAATGGCTCCAGTGTGACGTTAATTAAAATACCTCTAAATACCTGATTTATAATCATTTTACTTGATAAACACACTAGAAACTTTTTTGTGTTTCTCAATTTTGAGAAATTCTACAGCTAAATTTACCCAGAATATCCGCTGGTGTCTTTTCAAACATCAAGCAAATTTCCCAGTCTAAATAGCTTCCATTCTGTAAAAAATGACGACAGAATTGCAAAACGCCGGACGTTCCAAGGCGCATTTACACTTGTACGTCAATCCGAATCCGCTCCCGCTCCTCCTATACGGATCAGTCGAACCAATGAGCAACGAGAACGATTAAACCTGTCAATCATTCCCGTTCCCGTTAGTCATTGGTTCGACGGATCCGAGTACGGAGAACGGATTCGGATTGACGTACAAGCTTAAACGAGCCTTTAGAGTTAAGGCGAGAACCACTGATAAGAAATCTTTTTAAAACCACATTTCATAAAGGGTGCTTTGTTTTTCTGAAGAAAATTAGTACCCATCCTTGTATTAAAACGAAACCTTTCACAATAAAATTACTGTATTTTTCACATTCCTCGTGATCTTTGCTTGGGATGGCGCAGCTTGTTCATTTTTGGACCTTGCGCTATAAATCCCAACTCACATCAATGCTCGGGATTGTGAAGAATTGGGCGTGTTTTGGAGTAGATGAGAAAACAGCGATTCATTTACATTTCTAACACTTTATTTCTTTCGTTCCAATGATAACTTTCCGATTGCAAGACGTTTAGCCGACAATAACTCCCCTGTTGATCGAAATTCCCTGAAATGAATGAAGTACTTGAAAAGTTGAAGACTAAACACGGGGGCCTTTGTCGATATCACGACTTCCTCCTAATGAATTTATGCGTTGTTTGGCGTTGATGCCTTTTTTCAAAAATTTGATTAGTCCATTCGTTTCAGATTATTCTGTGAGTGCGTAATAATGCAGATGCGGATCCTACGTTGAGCTTTCAGTAAAATAACTCGTTAGATATTTTAAATACCTTGATTTTCGCACAATGGTGGAATTCAAAGAAATGAGCCTTAAAGCGAGTAACGTAAATCTGGTAAGTTTATTAGTTTTAAAGGTTGGACATAAGGTCTTTAAAAGCATCGTATAAATTAGAACAAAAGCCATTGCTACAAAGTATTGTGACAATAACTACTGTGTTTTATTATATAAATAGAATTAGTTTTGTAGTATTAGAAAGTTAAATACGCTCGAAAAATCTGACTTTCGTATATAAAAGTACCATTTTATTAATTGCAAACAAGTATTTCTGCTCTGTTTATTTGAATGTTTACAAAATGTGTATTCCTAAACTTTAAATTAAAAGCATTTGTCTGAAATAAATTATAATTTTGTGAGTTAATCAGTGAAAATATTTAAGACTTAGAAAGCGATGGTACTGATAAAAAAATTAACGTATTTGTGAAAATTATACAAAATGTGTATTCCTAAACTTTAAATTAAAAGCATTTGTCTGAAATAAATTATAATTTTGTGAATTAATCAGTGAAAATATTTAATACTTCGAAAGCGATGGTATTGGTAAAAAAATTAACGATCATGGGAAAATTTATATTTACACGCGAAAATAATAGAATATATTTACTGTTTCTTCAATACTTTAAATAAATCCTTTTATCTATCCGTTTATTTTCTTGTATTGATTGTAACGTCCCCAGGTATATCACCAGAAATTATAAATTATGTTTTGTTAAACCTTTAAAAAAAATGTATGTAACAAATTTGCCATAAATAGCTTTTAAATAGTATAGTTCTCCCTCGGAAGTATATTTTTAATGATTTGAACTCAATAAGTGCTTTATCTCATATATCTAATTGTATTCGTGTCTTTTTTCATGCATTTTTGGATCAGATATCTTTTGTTCTCAAATTCGTTGAGAAATAACAATTAAATTCATTAATAAATGACTGTTGATGCACATGTTCGTGCAACATTTGATAAAATTACTTGGAAATTTTAAGTAAACTTGCATCAAGAGTTGTTAATTCTTTTCGAGTTGAGGAGCTCAATCAACTTCTATTTTTTAGGTTACTCTCACATTAAACAGGCATGCAACACACGACACATACGATGCGCATGCGTTGTGCCGTATTTTACGTACTGACAAACACATGCACATCGAATGGCAGCGTTGATTGTTTTGGTGAGACTTGGCAGGGAGAAATTTAGCTTTTTATTCTTTATTAACCTTCCAACTGGTTTCGACGAGATATCTCGTCCATCATGATCCGGTCAGTTTTGCCAATGACGAGATAACTCGTCGAGACAACCATCAGGAGGGTTAAAGTACAGTCACAATTCAAGATAAACTGTAATCCATTTTCTTGCCGTCGCTTCTTGAAATCACCTTTTCTTATTTGTCTTTTACGTTTCAAATTTTTGAAAAAATCGAGAATTTTCAAATTTTTGAGGAAGCCCACACAGATGGGTAGCCCGGTTGGAAGAGACGCGGATTAGAAACCGGAGGGTAGTGAGTTCGAAACTAGATGCAGCCAAAGACCATCATATACGGGGGCTGGTGCCCTTTGAATCTGTCGTGGCCTCAGATGTCTTCGGGTTGGTGTAGTCTGAAAGTTTGGAGAGTGTGGTGCCAGCTCAGGTGTAACCTCTTCATCTGACAGTGATTCAAATTTACGAGGTGTTGTCCTCGAATATTATCCTTCGGGATCGATCCCGACCATCGCCAAACACCCGCTGTGTTACTCCAGAGCGACGTTAATTGACAACCTACCTAACTTCAAATGCTTTTCCTCCGACATATATTTAAGCACCAAGCAGACATTTTCACTATTTAAAAATAAAATTTCTACACCCAAACATATCCGTACCAGATAAAAGAATTACCCCACATTTCCGATTCGATATGGAAACATCCGTTTCAAAATGTTGCCAATTTTATCGCCTCTAATTCGACACACCGAGATTAATATAAACTTTCTCCTATCTCGACAAATTTATCTAGCTTACGAGTTACGCAAAAGAAAAGCAACCCCGAATAACGTAACTGTTCCTAATATAATCAATAACTATGTAAATGTCTTCATTAACTCGAAATCTATTCATTCAAAACTCCCGAGGAAAAAAACGCTGCATACTAAGCACAAGGGCAGCAATTTTTCAAAGTGTCTTATCTCTTCCTCCGCATTTGGTCATAAACAAGGCTACACTAACTGCAAAGTGGGTCAGCATTTTGACTACCAAAAGGACAACACCGCGACCTCCTTTGCACCGGAGCTGACCACTGGAAGTTGCGTCACTTCAGTTCCGCTCCTACTTTCTTTGCGTGGAATTATTTTTTCCTGTTTGTTTTTGGTTAATTTACTCTTTTGCTTTGTTGCTGCAATGTTTTCCCCGCACGTTTAATTCATCGTGGATTATTAAGTGACCGCGGGTTAATGAGTTGGGAGAGGTATGCTTTCGCTTTCGCTTTCTGTGTTGCGTGTTTTATCTTTGGAAAATTCCGCTTTAGGAATGATGGATTGCGTTGGGGTTGGCATGAAGTTTTTAATGGGATTTCTTTGAAATCGTCTTTTCTGGGAGTTTTATATGAAAAAGAGGAAGTTTTTCGAATCAAGTTGATTGGGGAAAATCTAAATATACTTGTAAAACCCCCTCAGAAAACAAAATAGTTCTTTTTAAATGTTGCATTTGCTTGGAGAATCGGTCAGTCAGTTTTAAATTAAGTGGTCGGCGTGAAGTTTTAATGGGATCTTTCTGAAATCGTCTTTTCTGGTATTTTTTTATGAAAAAGAGGAAGTTTTCGGCTCAAGGTGATTGGAATCAAAACATACCTGTAAACCTCTCAGAAAATAAATTATTTTAAACGTTGAATTTGCTTAAGAATAGGTATTTAAGTTAATTTTGAATAAGGTGGTTGGCTTGAGATTTTTAATATGACTTCCTTAAACTCGTCTTTTCTAGGGATTTTATATGAAAAAGAAAGTCTAGGACTGAAGATAATTGGGATCAAAATATTACCTGTTACAAAAAAAAATGAAATGTGATTTTTTTTAATGTCGCATTTACTTAAAAATCGGCATTTAAAGATAGTTTGTCGGTGTTGGGTATCTTGAAGTGCTCTACATCTGTTAACATATTGCACAGTGAAAGTAACTCGGAACTGTTTCCTGACGATGGCGATTTAAACTTAATTGTTAAGATATTCTAAAATGTTACGAGCATAATATTCATTCATGACACCGGAATAAAAAAACTCATATTGCAAAATAGGTTCACTCAAATAAATTTCATATTGGGAAAAAAGCTATTTTTCTCAAATACAATAGTTATTAAACAGAAATTAATCTTGCAAGTCATCTCGGCAACAATGGCAATCCGACGAATTTGAAACAAAACACTTTGATGTCTAAGAAACATTGAGAGATTCATATGAATTAGTCTTCGGTTTGATCTCGTGTTGCTCCAATGCTACGTTAATTAAATAACCTACCAAATGAATTATTATGTAGATCGTAATTATGTTATTTGTTTATATTGGGAATGTGGTATTTATTCCCTTTAAAATACTCTTACACATTTAAATTATGAACCAATATTCCTACGAAAGCGTTATGGATTTATTATTAAAACTCAGGTCAGATAATAATATCTGTGATTAATCTGTGTGTGGCGGTAAAAAATTAATAGTTGCTCTGACCAAATGGTAAACTTTTATTATCTGTTGTAGTTTGAGACTCACCTCCCAACTCACCTAAAGGTTTAGAGTTTTATCGTGGGAGGAGGGAAATGGATTCCCGCTGCGCACGAAAAGAGGACAAAGGAAGCCCAACCCCCCCTGACAGATTTATTTTTCCAAAAAGCTTTAAAATACATTGGCAAACAAGGCCAAACACAAAAGCACACACAAAAAGAACAAAAAAGACACAAAGAAACACATATAACAGAGAACCAATACGTAAACCAACCGGAGTCGAGCAGGAGCAAAAAAGTGTATAAAAAGTGCTCGACTCCAAGAAAAAAGCACCGAGCATAAAGTGAAAAAGGCTTATAAAAGGCGCCATAATAATTTAAGAGGCTTATATGAGAAATATCTGTTGTAGTTATCGTTACTTTCTTTCTTCTACTCTGGACCTAGACTTATGCCGTATGAAGCTGCTGTGGATTTGGTTTACGTGTAAAAATTATTCGCCTGGCTCAATAGATCGAATTAAATTAGTTTTTCTTTTCAATCGTGCTGTTCGTGCAGGCTGCAAATAAAATATCATCAGAATACGGTATAGTTAAAAGGACAATTGGTCTATATTAGCCTTCAAGTTAAACTCTTTATTTTTAAGGAAAGACGCTGTGCTGGTAGATTATCCAGCTTGTTACGTTTATTTGATAAATTTTTATCGAAGTTTATATATTTTACCTGCCTTGTTATTCTTTGAACCAGTCGACATCTTTATATGACTATGAGAAATAACACCCACGTAGCCATTAGTCTATAGTCTATCTCAGCTCGATTTTCAACCTGGTTTATCTCATGACATACAAGCTAATAAAACTTTTGCGGCACACCAAAAAATATTAAAAATCTGATAAAAAATATAGGTATAATTTTGCTTGATTTTCAAAAAACAGTAATAACCTACCCTTCTTGCTCCAAATGTTTTTTTGATATTTTTGAAAAAATTTGTTTTTAATACTTTGTAATAAAAATTTTAATACCCACAAAATTATTTATATATGTATATTTCTTGAAATTATTTATCACGCACTTGTCAAACTGTTAAATTAATGAAATGTTACACAATTTTGAAAATTTCATCATTCGTAAGGCGCACAATTGCAATTTTAGCGGCACACAAATTGAAAACGACAGTAAAAAAACGGTCTATCGTAATGCTTATACTTGGTATTGATGAATAAACGTTTTGTCCTTATTTGCGGTTTCTTAACTATCAGCAGATTCTTTTTTCCAATTTCGTAAATCAAAAATTATTATCTGATTTATTTAGATACCAAATTATAAGCTCTGCTGCATGCGCACTTACTTATATTCTGACGTAAGTGAACATTAAATAAAACCAAAGGCGAAGTTATAAAAGCACGCATTCTTTTCCCCCTAAAAATCTACCTATCGCAACATCCAAAAGAGGAATTGACAGGTTTTATAATTTGCCAGTTCTATTTGAGTGTTCAATATATCGATTCATTATTTACTATCTTTTCAAACATCATATTTTCTTTTTGAGAGATTTTATTCCAATCGTTACACACGCGATACCAAAACCACGCTACTGATGAAACCTTCACGTTTATATCTGATTTATTTGACTTCTAAATTCCCTAAACGAAAGTTCGAAAACGACCTCCTAATTTTGTTATCAAATCGATATGGATTATCCATCGCCACGAATAAATTCAAACCCTTATCTGATGAGCAAACGTTCCAACCTTCCACACGAAAAAAAACAAGTATCCGTGCACCATGAATATGTGAACTACAGTGCCTCAATAAAGATAAGGCCTTCCGCGCTCTGCTCTAATTCTCCAAGGCCTTAGCCCGCTTTGGCAAACGCTTTCTATATTTCGATTTTCTTCATGGAGAGATGGCATTATCAACGGATGTGTTCTAAAGGGTCGAGTGGGAATGCGGTAGGGGTCGTTGGAGCTAATTTCCTTCTGAGCGAACGTCCCGCGGTGTCTTTGGAGTGTAGTTGAGGTATCACGGAACATCATTGCCGCCCCTGAAGCGTGTCCCAAGTGAAGGTGGAAAGTGCGACATTTATTATTCATAGTTCATTTCGCTTATGGGAAGTGTTACGCATGGCACGGTCGTGGAGTTTCAATTATGGTCCGTGGAGTGTATAGGTACGGGAAGCTTGTGTTTCTAAAGCAGCTTGATTGTTTGGTTTTAGGGAGACTTCAGTTTCACTAATTACTGGTTTTACTTATTCCTTAAGGCAGCGATTTTCAATTAGTGGGCCGTGGCATACTGGTGTGCCTTTCAGACGGTGGATGGAAAAAATTGTGTAAGACTTATTTCATATCAACGATTTGATTTTGAACCTTTAATGCTTTCACAATAATTTCAAATAATACCCGTTTTAATAATTTTAGTGTTATTTATTAACACTAAGTACAAATGAACTGTTTCAAAAAGATTTTTAAAGTCACATTTTTGAGCAAAAAAGAGTATTTTTTTCTTCAATCAAAATAGTTTTGTTTTTCGGATCAGCAAAACACTTTCACGTTTTTTGCCGTGCAGCTGAATTTTAGTGATTAGTTTTGTGTGCCATGAGATGAAAAAGGTTGGAAATATCTGCCATAAGGTCTAGCTAAATGGCTACACCAAGTCCATGAGTCCGAACACTCAAAAAGTCCAACACTAGATCAGGACAATCTGTAATTTCATTAAATTCGATGTCTATATGAAATTGAATCCATCGGATATGAATATCTCTGATTGGAGCACGCTTTGAGTTTGTCTTTAATTGCTATTAAATTTATGTGCTAATTGTATTTAGTGGGAAGTACAAAGTCCTATACTAGTTTCCATAACATCGGTATCTCTTGTGAAAGACGTGGTTGATGTTATATAGGATAAAATAATCCTTTTTCAGTCTTACAAATTTAGAATCGAAAAGTACAAAATTATGGCCATAGTTAGTAAGCTAAATGGGTGATTGTAAAAATATAATTTGGTTCAATGTACTGGATAGTAAATATTATGAATATTAGATTGTGATAAAAAATAAAGTAAAATGTGGGAAGGAACTGAATTAGTGAATCTAGAAGACATTCGCTATTATATTAACATTAAAATAGACATCTGTGCAGGAATTACATTAAGACGACAAACATACAAGCTGACGCGCATGCATAACATCTTTTCTGTAGGCTGATGGAATACACGGAAATATGTCGCTTCACTATACGTACTGACTAAGATGTATGACTGAGCATATAACATGCATATAACATGACATACAACATGCATCCATGTTAATTATTCCAGAAATATAAACCCGGAAGATTTCTTTCAATGTCATTTCGAGGCTACGACGGGGAGCTTCCATCAGAGCACTGACCCCTGTAGTATGGTGTCCTGGAGTAAAGAGTAAATTTGCTGAAACGATGAGTGAATGTAAGCCCTCCAAGTAGTTTCGACGAGACATCTCGTCCATCAAGATCTGACCAATTTTTCTAATAGCAAGATATCTCCTCATTCCAGAAAAAATTGCCAGTTTGTTTTATGATGACGAGATCAAGATCTGTTGTTTGCTAATGATGAGATACCTCGTCGAGACAACCACCAGGATGGTTTAACGAGAACTTCTTACCCTCTGTGTATTTCTCTGTGCCAGGAAAACGGATATCTCGGAGATATTTCGTCATTAGAAAAATATTTTGGATGACGAGATATACGTACTAAGGTGTATGACTAAGCGATATAACATGCACACACACATCCATGTTAATTCTTCTAGAAATATATCCATCCATCAAGATGTCCACCAAGACGAAATGTCCATCAAGATCTGACCAATTTTTCTAATGACGCGATATCTCGTCATTAGAAAAATATCTTGTATGACGAGATATTTCGGCATCCGAGATATTTCCGATATTTTTTATGATGACGCGATCGAGATTCGTTGTTTTCTTCTTATGACGAGATATCTCGTCCATCAAGATCTTTCAAGTTTTTTAGAAAAATTAGCATGGATGCATGTTATGGATCGGTCATAAACCTTAGTCAGTACGTATAGTGAATGACTAGACACTTCGAGACAATCACCAGGATATCAACAACTTGAGTAGGCGGTTGAGTTGAAGAAAATAGCAAAATTTTATAGGTAATTAACTCATTCAAGTGTAGTCGGACGGATGGCGTTCCACCTCCTTGAACGATTACAGACGCATTTACACGTGTGTGTCGATTCGGATCCGTTGAAACAATGAAAGACGTGAACGGGAAGCATTAAACCTGTCAATCATTCCCGTTCTTATTGCTTATTGGTTTGACGGACCCAGATAGGCAAAGCGGATTTTGATTGACGTACAAATGTAAATGAGCCTTAAAGCAAAGCGTCTAAGTATTCTAGATATATGAGTATTACTGAAAAGATGTATCAATTAAGCTGTTAACAGTGCCTTAACTGTTAACAGCTTGCCTCCATGTCATAATTTAAAAAGTAATTTTATAAATAGTAAAAAATTTCTATAAAAGTGAGAAGTCAAAGAAAGTGGCGTTAAGCACTATAAAAAAGAAATATAAATAGGATAAAATAGAATTTAGAGTTTATATGCTAGCAGAATAACCCGGCGATGCTCGGGTTGAATTGGTTAAATGTTGATTCTATTTCATAGAAAAATGCAAGCATCATTCAAGTGTACAGAAAATATTTTTTAACGTCGTTTTAACTTTTTCATAGCTCCTACAATTTATTTCGGACGCAAATATGCATACATAATGTATCAATCCATATAATCCATTTCATATTCATCACACTCTTGCTGTAAGACAAACTACAAAAGGTTTTTTGAGATGACTTTGAGAAGTCGATTTTGAGTTTTGACGTGATTACGGATGCCAATTAAGTTCATTTTCAGTAAAAATGAGGAGCTTTCAGCCGCAGTCTTGCACTCGTTTTCCAATCAATATTTATTATTTGTGGTACCCTTGCATCATGGATTCGATGTTTTCGAATTACATTGTCATTATGAGAGGATGGCAAATTGAACTGTTACGGCATTCGTAGTTAATTTATTTGAAGCACACATTTTTTCTTGAAAATTCTGTTCAGCTGCACGTGGAATAACGAAGCTTGTTTAAATATGGCATTGGTGTAGAACAAAGCAAATTCAATCGATTACACTTTTTACAAAATCACTGCTTTCAGTGAATGTTTCACAGGGACCTAAGTTGTATACGTAGTACTTGAGGTTGCTTACTTGCAGTTTCAACTTCAAGTAAGCAACCTCAACCTTCTGCCACTTAAGACAAAAAATTTCTATTTTTCAACAGTTTACATACTTCCTTACTATAATATTATTCCAAGATAAGCAAAGTCTTATTTAAAATTCGCTTTCCTCCAACAGAAAAATTTAGTTTTAAATCGAATCCTTAAAGTACTTTTTTCAATTGCGACTCAGTTTCTGTATGGAAACCTATTTAAAATGATAGATGTAGTTACTTGACTCTTGAGTACAGCTTTCAATAATACCCATGAAACATGAAAAACGAATGTAAATTAAATTGATTTTAATCGTCTTGTAATGAAAATATGTCAAAATTTAGAAATATCTTTGAACTACGACGTATGGCCACCCGTTTTGATTTAACTTAACATCTTATTTTAGAATAATTTTATTTTAACTTTGTCAGTCATTTTAAAATAAGAAGTTATACACCTTACTTAAAAAGGTTTCCATTTATTTTTGAGACAGAATTCTACAATTTATAACGTATTTAACCAAAGAGGTATTTGGCAGAAAATAAAAAATAATTTATTACAATTTAACTCCTAAATAATATATCTGTAATATGAAAAGTAATGGAACACATAAATACAAACAGAAACGAAATTCTTGTCATTGAAAAATGTAGAACTCTGAAAAACGAAAGATCTGAGCCTGTCGAATTTCGACGGCATGAGAGTATTCTGAAATAGAGCAATTCGAAAAAGACGCTTGAAAAATATTGGTAGACAATAATGAATTATTTACAAAAAGAACACAAATTTACAAAACTTAGAAATACTTAAATATGATCACAACACATTTGTGTCTTAACTCAAATACACAAAAACAGAATTCTAAATCTAATTTATAAAATAAAAAATAATAATTCTGGTGTTGCCAGATACCGAATTGCAAAATTACGCTTTTATCATCAATGGGTTTTTTGTTTTGGCTTTTCGTGTTCCATTACAAAATGCAAGTTGTGTAAAATTAAGTATCTAAACTATCCATTTTTCATCATTCAAATATTCCTAAATTATTTATATTGTGGAAAAAAATAAAAAATCAGTTCAAACATAATTAGAATTTTAAATTGTTTAAATATAACGTTTCGGAAAAAATTGTTTTTCGAGAAATACTGACAAAACAATTTTATTAGAAAATTTGATTTTCGGTCAATACTGGTAAAACAAACTGAGTTGCGTTTTATGCTCAAAGTTTTTCCTATGGCAATTTCTAATTGATTTAGTCCCATCTGCACACCTAGGTTAAAGGGAACGGGGGTTAGTAGGTAGCTTGCGTTACTCGCAGGGTTCCAAGGTATAAGTGTACTAAATTTGGTGTGGATTGGTCAAACGGTGTAGATTTGTATAGAGAACATACAGACAGACACGCCAACTCTGCTGTATATGTATAGATATACAGCAGAGTTGACGTCTGTCTGCCTGTTCCTTATACAAATCTGCACCGTTTGACCAATCCACACCAAATTTGGTACACTTATTCTTCGGAACCCTGTGAGTAACGTGGACTACATATTAACCCCCGTTCTATTTGTCTTGGGTGCGCAGAAGGGGGTAAATACACTATTAAAAATCCCTATAGAAATAACATTGAGTATTTTTACGATCGATTCCAGCTAAACATTGTACATTCATTCTTTAGAATCCTGCGGGAAACAGGAATTATATCAACCCCTTTCTATTTGTCCTGGGTCTACCGAGGGGGCTAAAACAATTCAAAATCTCCATAGGAATAACATTGAGTAACATACGATGAATTACAATTTAACCCGAACAACGCCGGGTAATTCAGCTAGTAATTAATGTATTAAGACTTCTAAGTATACAATGTGTGATCTGTTTATATTATAGGAGTGCTCTAGATGGGGGGCTGTTTGAGAGACAAGGTATAAAAGTGCATTTTGGATTATGAACTTCTAAGATCTAAGCATTGTTTTCCATTCCAGTGCTGTCTTCATTTAAAATAAGTGGTCTTACGTTTGTTGTCTGTTCGCAGGTGTTCGGGGACGAGCGCATGCAGGTGTGGGACTTGGTTGCGCCCCTGGCGGCGGAACTTCGTCTCCAGGAGCCCCGCCTGTACATGGCCGAGAGTGGGGCGCCCGTCGATAGTTCCGCCCCTGCCACGCTCCTTGATGGGGAGCCCCTCATGCTGCAGGAGGGGCAGGTGCCCTGGGACACGCGGTCAGGTGAGATCCTTCAATTATTTCATTCATGAATTGTATACCCAAAAAATTAAGTTACTGTTGATTTCAGTGTTAAAGTCTAATTTTAAAAATAGCGTCTTTGACAACTGTACATCGTCATCTGGCCATGGTTCATAATTACGAGTTGTCCTTGGACCTTTCCGGGACCGTATACTTGGGTATACCCACTGCGCTGGCAACCTTCGGATTGTATATATCTCTCCCTCTTCGGTTGTATATATCCCTCCCTGTGTATATATCTCTCTTCTGTGTCAGTAAAATTTCATTATGTGTGTTATGTCTATTACTTGACACTGTATGTCTCGTGTCCCTCTCAGCATGGCCAAATATGTCCCTTGCGCCATAAAAACCCAAAACCAAGCAATCAATCAACCTTGGATCTTTCCCTTCGGTACTGATCCCGAGCCGTCGCTAATAGCCCTTTATGTTGATCCAATGCGATGTTAATTAACTACCTACCTTCACAACTGTGCAATCTCGTTGGACTTGAGCCTTCATTCGTTTGAGTATGGTATTCTGGTTACTTGATCTCAAATCATTTGGATATGGTATTCTGATTATTTGGTCTCAAATCATTTGAGTATGATATTGGGGTCACTTGGTCGTAAATAATTTAGGCATAGTGTTCTGGTTATTTGGTAGCAAATCATTTGGGTATGGGGATTTGCCATGGCTCAGTGTTTGTGTACTGCACTAGCAACTCGAAAGTTCCATTCCTCCCTTGGCGTATTTCTAAATTCTGTATCAGCAAAACTTTCCCCTTGAGTGTATGTTCATTTACTTGACGTTGTTTGGCCAAATATGGCTATTGCGCCATAAAAACCCAACCAACCGATTTCTTACATGTACTACAGTTTTGCTCCATTCCTGGCTCCTAACATTTTCCTCTGCAAAAGCATTATCAACCGTAAACGTATGAAGGAAAATAATCTCTCTGCACCTACTAATTAAATACATCGGCATTAAGCCAAATCAAGAGTTGCATTGGAATCTCCCCAAATGTACCCAACAGCTTCAACTCCCCATTATAAAAAAGCACCAACCTTTCTACAGGTACGCCTTAATATTCCGAAGATGCTACCTTAAAAAGCCACACGCAGTGTCTCTTATCTGAATAAAGTGTCCCTCAGAGCAGAAAATCCTGAAAAGTGGGCCTTGTTGGGGTATCCATTCAATTACCCTTCAACACGCTCACAGGCTGGAAGATAACACAAGCCGAGCGCTATCTCCGTGGACAGCCTATGCATCGGGCCTCGATCGGATGAATAGTGACATGAATTATTGGAATATCCTGGTGTTCTTGTCACAGAAAAGGGCTCTCCGCTATCACGCCCGCTCACTAAACGCAGCTGCCGCGGGCGTTACAAGTTGCAAGGGCGAACAATCGTGACTTCTGATATTAGGACTTTTGAGGAATTGGCGCCGTGGGTAAAGTGGTTTATGTCCAGTGGCGAAATGCATGCGCAGTTCGTATTTCTTTGTTGGAATCGGTCTCAGACCTCTGCAGAGGACTTGAAATTATAGTGCCGTATGGGGTATATAAAAGTAGGGTATTTGGGTATTTCAATTAACGTCACACTGGAGCAACACAATGGGCTATTGGTGACGGTCCGGGATCAATCCCAAAGGGAAAGATCCGAGGACAACACCACGTAATTTTGAACCACGGTCAGATGACGAGGCAACACCTGAGCTGGCACCCCACTCTCCAAACTTCCACACCACGCCAACGTGAGGACATTTGAGGCCACGACAGATTTAACGTGCACCAGCCCCCTTTGTACACGACGGTGTTTGGCTGGATTCGAACTCGCAACCCTTCGGTTGCTAGTTCGTTACTCTTCCAACCGGGCCACCGCGGCCCTTATATAAAAGTAGAAAGTTATGTTAATCTTGAGTGTATATAAAAGATAGAAGAAATGTGATAGATGAGACGTCTTGATTTTGGATGTATGCTTGTAAATACGAAATGTTTCAATAAAATTAATTTTTAAATAATGTCTCGAAAATTTTAATGTTCTTTGGCTCCAATCGATCAAAGCCAACATTCTTGACCTAAGATCAGGAGCTCTAGATGGGACAAGGGCCGCTCCTGAGTAGAGTACTGGCCGTATACTGTGTCAGGAAAAACGGATGCCTCCAAAATGCCTAGTTATAACTTCCAATATTTGCTAATCCTCCAAGTGGTTTCGGGGACGCGGTAGCCCGGTTGGAAGAGTAACGGACGAGCAAGCGGAGGGTTGCGAGTTCGAATCCATCCAAAGACCGTCGTGTACAAAGGGGGCTGGTGCACGTTAAATCTGTCGGGATCCCAAATGTCTTCATATTGGCGTGGTGTGCAAATTTGGAAAGTGGGGTTCCAGCTCAGGTGTGACCTCGTCATCTGACCGTGGCGTGGTATTGTCCTCGGATCTTTCCCTTTGGATTTGATCCCGTCGTCAATAGCCCTTTTTGCTCCAGTGCGACGTTAATTAAAACCTACCAAGTGGTTTCGACGATCTGCCTAGTTCAACAAGATCTGACCAATTGCTTGTTTTTCTAATGACGATCTCGTCATCAGACATTGCCGGTAAGATATCTCGTCATCAGACATTGTCGGTATCTCGTCATCAGACATTGTCGGTAAGATATCTCGTCATCAGACATTGCCGGTTTTTTTAAGTTGACGAGATCAAGATCTGGTCAGTCTTTTTCTAATGTCGAGATATCTCAAAATATTGCGGATTTTGTGATGATGAGATCAAGATCTGGTCAGTTTGTTAATGACGAGATACCTCGTCGAGACAACCACCAGGAGGTTTAATAGGACGGCTCAGTGGATTTGCTTACATGAAAATTAATTATACCAGGCCAAACTTGAGATAATGACTTCACAGCACGACAGTATACAATTCTATATAAATAGCATCGATTTACAAGTGAAGCAGTCAAAATTTGTGAGGTATGTTGAGTCATTTTTTCATTGCATGAAGGTTAGATTTCAAGGGAAACACATTTAGTTTGTACATCATTGTGATTTTAGTTTCCTTCCTTCGTTTTCCCAGGACTACGTTTTTTGACTCAGCTGACGATATTGTCCTTTGATAGGCTTTAGAATTTCAGATCTCATTGGCCTTGTGTAGCTGCAAATGGCCAAAAACAAATAAACCTAGATAATAATTTTAGGTAATGGTTGTGCTTAATGTAATTAAGGCATGAGAAGTAGTAACTTCATGGTTGCAAACCTCTATTCGAAATTGATCGCCCCATCCACTCAATTGCTATTCCAAAATCTTCTGACTTTGACGCAAAACGCTCTGGCAACGCAGAACAAACTTTCCAATTCGAATAACAAAACAGTTCCTGTTTCGATACACATCAGATAGATAAACATTTCCACAGTTGAAACGAGACAGCAGAGGATTGACACTGAAAACTCCATGTCATCTGGGTTGAAATGCATATTTTTAAACCTCAAATTGGAAACCAGCATTTCTCCTAAGCAGAGGTCACGATTCAAACTTGGTTTCTCACTCTACAGTTATTTTCTGCTGAGACTTAATTATATCCAACCAAAATTTAGACAATCACTTCTCACTAGTACATTATACTATTCAATATAAAATATTTCCCCTTGGTGGCTTTTAGAATTGTATATCCAATTAGGCCTTGGCGCAGATTGCCCGTTTTCGGACCTTGCACCTAAACAAAATTCAAACTAATTAGGCCTTGTTTGAGTCAAAAAGGGACAAACCAAACATAGACTTTTAGTTCTTGGAGGTTCTCAATGTAATTAGGTAGGTAGGTATTTAATTAACTTCTCACTGGAGCAACACAAAGGTCTATTGGAGGCGATCCGGAAACCATCCCAAAGGGAAACATCCGAGGCCGTCTTGTAATTTTAAACTGCGGTCAGATGACGCGAACAACACCTGAACTGGTACCCCACTCTCCAAACATCCACACCACGCCAACGAGAGGACATTTGACACCAACGAGAGGCCACGACAGTCTTTAATATAATTAGGATGTGAGAAGTAGTATACTTCATACAACAAGGTTGGAAACATCTATTCCAAATGTAACTTCAATTGTAATTCCAACCTCTTCTAAGTTAGACAGAACAAACTTTCCAATTCAAATAACAAAACAGTTCCTGTTTCGATACACATCCGATAAACATTTCCAGTGTCGAAACGAGACAGCAGAGGAGTGTGATTGACACTGAAAACTCCATGGCGCCTGCGTTGAAATGCATATTTTCAACCTCAAATTAGAAACCAGCATTTCTCTATCGCAGAGGTCGCGACCCGCGTTTTAAAAGTATCCTGACCCGGGAGCTCCGAGATCGTGCCACGGAGGGAGAGAGTGCTCGCTTTCTGAATATCAATGGCTTCAAGGACCCTCTGAAGGAAACATTCAGTGGAGCGGGAATCGACCCTCGATCGAAAGGTTACAACGCCACGATGCAGGTCAAGGGGGTAGTTGTAATGTGCGATACATTGTTACGTTACGCATCGGGTTTGTAATTTGCATGCGTCTTGGGATTGTTCATGCTGAGTTTCGGAAATCGGTTGGAATTTACGCTTTGTTGGTTGATTATTCGAAAGTAATCGATGGAGTCGATTATCTAACGAAGCGTTGCAAAAGAAAGGTTATATTGTTTCGGTTGTTTCGTAATGATGTTTTAATTTACCGAGCCTTGTGAGAAAGGAGTAAAAAAATTGATTGACCGTCTAATTGAAATCCAACCTCCTGGAGGTTGTCTTTACGAGATATCTCGTCATTAGGAAAACTGACCAGACTTCGTACGAGGATGAAAGTAGGTAGGTATTTTAATTAACGTCTCACTGGGGCAACACAACAGGCTATTGACGACAGTGCGGGATCAACCGAAGGGAAAGACAGAGGACAACACATAATTTTGAATCACGGTCAGATGACGAAGTCACACCTGAGCTACGAGGATCCAGGACGAGACATCTTACCATTAGAAGAAAACCAATCATATCTTGATCACATCAAAAATCGGCATTATCTTGATGACGAGTTATCTTGTCAATGTCTTGATGATGAGGCATCTTATCTAGCAAAATTGTCGGATCTCGATGGTCGAGATATATCGTTGTAACAACTTGAAAGATTAAAAAGCTCCGAAAATTGCCCTGAAAACAAGGCTTGCTGAACATTAATTTCTAATTTTCGCTTCCTAATTTTGACAATCGATCATTATTAGCAACTGGTTCAACTGGCTGATTATCCAAAAATAATCGGTGGAGTAGATTATCCAGCGAAGTGTTGCCAAAGGAAAGTTATATTGCTTCGGTTGTTTAGTATCCAGTTCTTCGGTAACATTTCAATTTACTGAACCTTGTGAGAATGAAGTAAAAAATTGATTGCAGTTGAATTAAAATTAACCCTCCTGGTGGTTGTCTCGACGAGTTATCTCGTCATTAGCAAAACTGACCAGATCTTGATCTCATAAAACAATGTGCAATTCCTCGACGAGACATCTCGTCATTAGAAAAAAGCTGACCAGATCTTGATCTCATAAAACAATGTGCAATTCCTCGACGAGACATCTCGTCATTAGAAAAAAGCTGACCAGATCTTGATCTCATAAAACAATCTGCAATACCTCGACGAGATATCTCGTCATTAGCAAAATTGTCAGATCTGGATGGACGAGATACCACTTGAGGGGAGGTAAAAATGCTCCGAATATTGTTTCGAAAAAAATGCTTGCTGAACAGTTATTAAATTTTCGATTTGCTAATTTAAATGTTCGATCATTTAACAACTCGTTGATTATTCAAGAATAATCAATGTAGTATATTATCGAGATTGCATTGTTTCCGTTGTTTGGTATACAATGTGTTAATGAAATTTTAATTTGCCGAACCTTGTCAGCAAGAAGTCTTAAAGTCGATTGGGGCAGTCTAATTAAAATAAAAATATTCCTAGTATTGTTATGAAAACAAAGCTTGCTGGACAGTTATTTTTCAATTTTCACTTGCTGATTTTAATGTTCAATCATTATTTGCAACTTTGTGATCTGAATAACCTTAATCTGAATGGCGTTTCATGTTTCTTCACTTTGTCATTCGGATAATTACAGAAACAAATTGGTAGGTAGGTATTTAACTAACGTCGCACTGGAACAACACAACGGGCTATTGGCGACGGTAGGGATCAAACCCAAAGGGAAAGAACCGAGGACAGCGCCACGTAATTTTGAACCACGGTCAGATGAAGAGGTTACACCTGAGCTGGCACACCCCTCTCCAAACTTCGACGCCGCGCCAACGTGAGGGTATTTGAGGCCACGCCAGATTTAACTTGCATGTCCCCTTTGTACACGACGGTCTTTGATTGGATTTGAACTCGCAATCCTCCGGTTGCTAATCCTCTACTCTTGCTACCGGGGCCCGGAAAAAATTGGATATTTGTGCTCATTAACACTTGGTGTTCTGAGATTTCCGAGTAGTATAGCATTGCTTTATCGCCACCAACACACACACATATATATCTATATATATACATATATATATACATATATATATACATATATATATATATATACATATATATATACATATATATATACATATATCTATATATAATATATATTATATATACATATATATATACACATATATATACATATACATATATATATATACATATATATATACATATATATATATATATATATATATATATATATATATATATATATATATATATATATATATATATATATATATATATATATATACTTGCAGGGTGAGTCTAAACTAATAATACAAACTTTCAGGGGGTGATAGAACACAACGAAACAAACACTTTTCACCTTAGAATGTATCGTCGCAAGTGCTGCGGTTGACCGCTAGAGACCGCTTTCCATTTCGGCACAAACACACTGTCCGATGCAAGTTGGAAAGGAGAAGAGGCATGAAATATGGAAACAACGCTTTGATGTCAAATAAACATCAACAACTGCTTGACAAAACGAAATAATACAATTAGATTTGCATAAATTAAAGATCTAAGTACAAGGAACAACGGGTAAGAAAGAAATCACATGTACAAAACTTGATAAACTTTTCACATGGAAATGAAATGACATATACAAACATCAGTCGGTAAGTACAACGCAAATGCACAATTAGAGAAGCTGTTCAAAATGTCGACCACCACATCATATTCATCGCCGATGTAACGCTTTTATACAAGCGTTTGACTGCGCTCTCTAGCGGTCAACCTATGCACTTGCGACCATACATTGTATGGGGAAAAGTGTTCGTTTCGTTGTGTTCTATCACCCCCTGATGTTTGTCCCGTGACCGTAGAATCATCCTGTATATAATGACTAAATAATCACATCTGTTGAGTGAAAGAATTCTTTGAAATATTGTCAAGGTCAAAAATGGTTAGAAGTCATGCAGGAAATACTGCAGGATTCAAAACGGATGTATACTGAGAGAGTTAAATGCTGTTATTTTCTTAACCTTTCATTTGATAAATAGATACTTCTAGGTGGGGTAGTACCCAAAATTCATTCATTTATCGATAGTATGTACATTATGTTCGGATACTTAATGTAATACCATTATGGACCTTCGTTAATGTATCATGAAGTGCGTCAAGTGTTTGCTGTATCGTATTTTGTTTATTATGAATCGTGTCAAATGGCGACGAGATCTACATAATATGAGGACCCCGTTGCTCAGTGGGTTTTCCCGCCGAATTAACGGGGCGGATTAGAATAGTAACGGATTAGCAATCGCCGGAGGGTTGCGAGTTCGAATCCAACCAAAGACCGTCGTGGGGGCTGGTGCACGTTAAATATGTTCAAACGTTTCCTCAAACGTCCTCACATTGGCATGATGTGGAAGTTTGGAGAGTACTGGTGGAATTTTGGTGCCAACTCAGGTGTGACCTCGTCATCTGACCGTGGTTCAAAATTACGTGGTATTGTAATTGGATCTTTCCTTTCGGCTTTTATCCCGGACCGTCGCCAATAGCCAGTTGTGTTGCTCAAATGCGACGTTAATTAAAATACCAACCTACTGCCGAACTAACAACCTACGTGTTGTAGGTGACAGCAGGTTTCATTCCTATATATTACCCTGGTGTATTTCTCTTTCTGTGTCAGTAAAACTTTCCTTGTGTGTCCATGGCTTGACGTTACCTTGTTTTGGCGCAGCTTGACTAAGCGCCATAAAACCCAACCAACCTATACATAATATGTTGTACATTGCTTAAATGTAAGAGATCTGTATTGCTCTGCTGCAGTTGCATGCAACTTGTAAATTTCTGTTGCATTTACCTTGGTGTTTAACTAAATGATGTCCGAGGGTTCGAGCCCTCGGACGACCTCGTGCTGAAGAGAGTCCCCCCTGTCACCCCTTGCCGGTTTTTAACCCTTTTTTGGTTGACTTGGGTCGTGTAAGCCTCTATTGCGCTTGGCAATATTGCGACTGTCAAAATTGCTTGACGAGCGGATATAAACATGTTGAGTTACAAGTGAAACACACAAATCAAAATGTTAGATATATCGTCGGCTTAGAGCTGAAACTCATTAACTGACAAAAAGTTAAATTGTACAGCACAGCCGACTAAAGACAAACTATTAGGGGTTTTTTGGTCAAAAATAAAAATTATAAACGTTCTGATAGAGATATGTTTTCTTTCAAACCAAATACAATATGACAATTTATTTCTCATCATCATGAAAATAATCAGTGTCAAAAAATGCCTTTCCTAAAAATTATCTGTTAATGAGTTTCTGCTGTAAGACGACGATGAGTTTTTCAGATTTTTCTAGACCAGAACGTTATCTTTAGGACTGAAGTTCACTAAGTTATTTTTCTTCGCATGAAGGCTAGATTTCTTCTCGAAAAACAAACTAAGTGAGTACAACACGGTGAAAAGAATCTTTCCTTTTTAGAACTCAAGTGTATTTCAATTGTAAGCCGGCGATGTGTAGATAAATGCATTTGGCAAATCACTGATGTACATTTCGTGATCTTTAGCATTTAGGTTAGTTTATACGTACATTGTTTACCACTGGCATCAATTACATGTTCTTATAAGCTTCTATATTTGCATGCCTGTCTTCAACTTTAAATGACTCCCATGATGTCTTCCACTCATCCTCTTTTATATTCCAAATGATGAAACCACAAAAGCAACAATGGCTCTTACTTTATCCAACACGACATCCTGAAACCCAGAGATCTTTAATTAACTTTCACTTTGACATTGATAACAACTGACGGAATAGTTATTAAACTTAGCAAGTCCAAAAAACTCGCTCTTATTATGCACGGTAATTGTAATTGGATTTCATTAACCTCCAACCCAAATCGCTCAGCGACCGAAAAAAAGCACACGAACATAAAACATGCAACCAAAAACAAAATCCGAATCCGCGACCTTGTTCCGAGTTTGCCATCAGAATCAGATTCCTCATCTAATAACACATATGAACTTCAAAGTAATTACACTTTCTTTGCATGGAGCCTTCGTGGTACTGTCAGAACTATCAAAACGCTTCTTTCTTCCTGACCCTGATTTGACAACTTAAGGCTGCTTTCCTTTTTATCCCTCGCAGACCTATTGGACTAAATCAAACCAACCAAGGCTGCATAATGTAAAAAAGCTCCTGACGTAAAGGACTTTGGGCAGAGGGAAATAAAGTAAGTGTTCCAAGTATCCTTCACGTGGGGATGCTGTAAGGGTGGTAACTTTCATTCGTAAGCGCTCATGTCAACGAAATGGACATGTGGATGTGGTTATGACACCCGCATCTTAGCTCTAATGAGAAGCATGGGCGTTCTGCTTCTAAAGGAACAACTTTCAGTCGCTCGAAAAGGCGGTTTATAGTACGGAGATAATAAAATTTAATGACAGTGTAGGTTTGATTTCCCCCTTTTATCTTCACTGTTTTATAGTGTTCTTTTGTTGTTGATATTAAAACGGCACATTTCCTTGAATGTTGGTCATAGCCTTCCTACTCTAAATGCTTCGAAACTGCGTTATTGTTCGAATAGAAGAGCTTGATCTAGAAAAAAAACACTTGCGCAGGAGGAGGAATAATCACACGTTATAACACTGGTTGAAATTTGTGAATTGAGAGGGATTTTCAGAATCAGAAACACTCCAGACAAACCAGACGGTTTGTGGAGATTTTACTTCTGCTGTCCAAATGCTCAATGATACATATCGGGGATGCCTTAAATGTAGTTTGTCGCCGTTTTGGCGATTTTTGGCGTTTAATCTAATTGATGTTGATCCATCAGCTATCATAAATCAATTCGGAATTTCTTAGAAATTTCTCCTTCGGGGACTCATCTTTAGGTATATACGAGATTCACGAAACCGAGGTACCATAGTGATCTATTCTTTTTCCAGAGACAGTAAACCCCATGTTTACTGTTTCTGGTAAACATGGGGGCCGTGATCCCAGGATGTCCAAGCGATCTTCCTCTACGCTGCATCCTTTCTTTTCACAGTTACTTGACATTATCTTGTGCTTTGCTCGGTTTGGTCAAATATGGTCCTTGCGTCAACAAACCCAAAACCAACAACCAATCTTGTAATGACGGAGTGTTGACATCGTATTAGAGAAGCAAGCCAACTGACGTCATGTTCAGAATACGTACAGGAAATACGTATCGTCGCAGAAACGCTACTGCTACTTACATTTCGCTTGACAGAAAATGCCTTTCATGCAATTAAGTATCCGAAACCTTTACTCTCAGGAATTGGATCTTGGTCATCACTGGTCCCTTGTAAAACCGATAAAAATACATGCCATGGTAATCTTTACCCAGGAACAGATGTCTACATTGTATAATTTGAATCTCATTTAAAAAATCTATATGCCTCAAAAGACGCTCAAATCTTACATAGAACATAGATTGTGTATTTCATTAGAAAATTTCGATTTAAAAACGCCTGTATTTTTAATGATAAATTATGAGCTATTGCTCATTACAGCTTCTTATTTCCATTATTAAAATGTGTTTACTTTTTTTAGTCTGTTTCTATTCTTGACTCCTTAATCTCTGGTAACAAAGTGCAGACTAAATAAAGAAATGGAAATGGAAGACATTCCGCACGAGGTTGCGTGAGATCCGGTCAGAAACTCATGAGCTAAATCCGGCCACAAACTGGTATAGCATGCCATAAAATATATTACGTGCGCATGCGTACTCCATTTCTATACGGAAATCATGTCGGTACGCATGCGTATTTCAGCCAATTTAATGTCGCGGGACTGATGTTGGAACAATGTGTAGCTTGCCTAGCTTAGATAGTCACGCATAGATTTGCCCGTCTCTGAATTTTGTGCCATAAAACCCAAATCAACAAAGGTAGCCTAGGTGTGGGCAATCTATCGTATGGGGGTAAAGCAAGTAAAAGCAACACCACTCGGAAATCTCGTGATGCTCAAAGGGTTAAAAGTTTTAAAAATAAAAATTACTATATCAGACGTTATCATAGCCTGCAAAATGTACATTGGCCCTTTTTCGATCAAGATACATATTTAATTGCTGTTTCACTCTACATAAAAATATCCAATTACAGGGAACAAAAAATATGTGATCCGAAAAATGCAAGATAAAAGATACAAATACACTTATATAAGAGATGAAAACAATTCACTGAAGCAGATTATTAATTGAATTGAAATCGTTACAAAATATACCAATCTCCGAGAAAGTATTATACAGTTTAAAAAGTTTATTTGTATCAAAATTATTACATATATTCGTTTTTAAATTCGTTTAGCAAAACATAATTTACATTTTCTAGTGATGTCTGGGACGTTAAAATCAATACAAGAAAGTAAAAAGGGCGAACCAATTTTATTATCTAGGAGGTTTTAAAATACTTTTGTAAAATAAAAAGAATATATAAAATATTTTTATATACCAGACTACATTTTTTAAAGGTTGAGCTATCAAGTAAATTACGGTACTTCTTCAGAGTAAATTACGGTTACACTCTTCAGAGTAATGTCTCTTAAAGTAGGCTGAATACCAAGGTACCGCAAGGCAAAATTGCGCTGTGGAATATAAAAAGAATTACACATTTGAAATTGAAATGCGTGTATTCAAATTGCTGTGGTGGCAAATGAATTCTTTCTCAGAAATTGGAAGAAATGCAGAGAAATCTGCATGATTGGAGCTACGTTATTGACCTTAAAACCACGTTGCGTCAGTTTGATTTGCTCTTCCACCCTTTTTTTGCTGCAGGAGGCTAATTAGACCATCGTTGCGCCACTACCTGCTGGAAAAGAATCGTGCCTAAAATCGAAAGCAGTCGTTTCTCTGAACTGTGAGTAAAAACAAAACAGTTATACATAGGGTAATGGATAAAAAACAGTTCGACAAGTTCTGGTGGAAGATTGGATGCAGAAAGGAATGGGCTCCTGGAATATATTTTAAAATAGACAAAAGTGTTTTGTTAAAAATTGATTCCATTTTTCTGAGCAAATCAAATGGATTCGATACAATAGTATAGGATAAAAAATGTGGTTCCAAATCTACTGTAAATTGACTATTACTTTCGTTGTTTTAACTAAGTGTTAGATATAGATTATTGCTGGTTATAAGACAGGTAGTTGAACTTACATCGCACTAAGGCAACACAATGGAGGCTTATGTCACATCAGAGCTAGAAATTTTATGCAGTTAAACGGCTTGTAAAGACACATCAGAAAATTTTAAACCAATTAAACGGCTTATAAGGAGATTTCAGAACTAGGAAATTTAATTAAGCAGCTAATGAGGATACATCAGAACTAGAACACTTAAACCTATTAAGCCGCTTAAATGGACAAATCAGAACTAGAAAATTTTATAAAGGTTAAGCGGCCGTATTATTTATGCGAGGCTTAGTCAACACGATATAGTTAACATGATATCAGGTATGATAGGCTTAGTTAACATGATATCACACTCCTAGGAGAATAGTCACAGTTTGAGACGTACATTTTATGTTATCCACAGGTATAGCATTGGTCTAATTATATCTCGTGTACCAAAATACCATAGAGCGACAAACTATACCACAGGAAGCATGTTAGAAACGATATATGCGTCACTGCAAGGTCACACACAAATATTTCTTTTATACAAACACCACAATTCTAATTGCTATAACTACTTCACAATTTAACACAATGGAATTAGACTGGTTTTTCCCTTCCTTCCGAAAATGTATATTCTTTGAGTCGTGAATTATTTTTTCTGGAGTGGTATGTTATGGTTTATATTACACTATGAGCTGATGATCGGTATATCGGGCCTTGGCATCAATTATACTTGACCGTGAGATGTTTTCCTGGAATTTTCCATTTTTGACGTGAATACTTTAAAATCGAAACAGTACTGGGGCATGCATTTTTCATGTCTAGCGTTACAAAAAAATTTTACAACTGTTTTGCATTATGATTTTAGAACTAGAAGAAACATCCATAAGATAAATACAGCATCGTGAGGACAAATTACGTCCATACCTGACATGACTTTCGAACCGAGTTCGCAGGCGCACTGAGAGCGTAGAGGGGGTCCTCAATATGTCGAAATTCTACTGTGCTGGGCGAGATTTGGGATTGTTTGGATTGAGAACTGCGTAAGCTGTGTCATTCGAAAGATGCCAAACTACGCTACAATCACAGGCCATTGATCACCACAATAAAATTATCCTTCAATATTAATATCAAACTTTGAATATTCGCTATAAACAACCATTCAAACTTATGTCTGCTTCATTCCACAATTCAACATCAGATCCGAGTATCCACAACAAAACTACGGTTTCTGTCTTCCGACATAACCTACCAATTTTTAATCCTTGTCGCATTTAAATTTCTGACTAGCAGTTCGACTAAGGTTTCATCCATGCACCTACATACGGGAGCCTATAAAAAAAATCCATGTACCTACATACAGAAGGATATAAAAAATCCATGCTTAATAGAATTTTCATGTGGGAGTCTTCGAAGGAGTTAATTATTCTGCCATTACCTGGAGAACTTAGCCGGTGTCAATTCAATCAGTGATGAATCGAAGCTGATAAATAAAAGAACATAAAAGCAGTTAATGAGCATTGGTACAGTGGAGGATGGAAGACAGCTTTTTTCCCTTTCTCATTCGACAGGCGTATTCTGTACGGATTGAAGACGCCGGTATTTGTAAATTAGTTGTCAACATGGATGCGAAGCCAGCTATTTATTAATTCGAAATGAACTGGGAAAGAAGGTGAAAGTTGCTCTAATTTTCTTAATCTATTCGCGTGAATGTGTATTATGTGTTGCATTTAAGAAGTGCATCTTTGTTTAACATTTTACTTTGTTTCACGGTTATAAAAGGTTTTTCTGCAAATGTAGGTAGCGGTAGTTTTTCTGCCTTGGTGTGTTTCTTGTACGTATCCTGAACGTAACATCAGTTGGCTTGTTTTTTTAATGCTATTTCTGTATTTCGCCCATAAATTCCAAAGAATAAATTCCGAATTGATGTATGGCTGATGATTGGTCAACACCAATTAGATTTATCGCCAAACGTCACCAAAACAGCAATAAACTGCATTTTAACCTGGTGGTCAAAACCATTAGCAGATTTTGATGGACGAAATATCTAGTCGAAACCACTTGGAGGGTTAGGGTAAACCGATATATGTAATGCGAGAGCATTTGGACAGCAGAAATCAAATCTTCGCAGACCGTCTGTTTTCTTTGTTTACACTGAAATTTCCTCTCATACAATCCGCTTTTAAAAATTGAGCTGCCTTATACATAAATTATACAAGGTAGGTATTTTTTAAGTAACGTCGCACTGGAGCAATGCAACGGGCTATGGGCGACGGTCCGGGATCAACCCCCGAAGGAAAGGATTCGAGGACAACACCACGTAATTTTGAACCTCGGTCAGAGGACCAATTATACAAGGAGGCTGCGAGCGCGTGTAAACGCTCCGTGAATTTAATTTTTACTAAGCATGTACAACTGGCACTAGTGTACTTGTAAACGTTGTTGCATCTTGATATTAAATTTATTAAACACGCGCAAACTATGATATTACTGAATGTATTGTTAATTATGCACATGCAAACTGTAACTATAATACAGGGTGAGTCTAAACTAATAATACAAACTTCTGGGGGTGATAGAACACAACGAAACAAACACTTTTCCCCATAAAATGTGTGGTCGCAAGTGCAGCGGTTGGCCGCTAGACAGCGCTTTCCATTTCGGCACAAACACACGGTCCGATGCAAGTTGGAAAGGAGAAGAGGCATGAAATATGGAAACAACGCTTTAATGTCAAATAAACATCAATAACTGCTTGACAAAACGAAATAATACAATTAGATTTGCATAAATTAAAGATAAGTACAAGGAACAACGGGTAAGAAAAAGAAATGACATGTACAAAACATGAGAAACTTGTCACATGGAAATGAAACGACATGTACAAACATCACAGTCGGTAAGTACAACTCAAATGCACAATTACAGAAGCTGTTCAAAATGTCGACCACCACACCTGATGCAGGCCTCGCATCGCCGACGTAACGCTTTTATACAAGTATTTGGCTGCGCTCTCTAGCGGCCAACCGCTGCACTTGCGACCATACATTCTATGGGGAAAAGTGTTTCGTTGTGTTCTATCACTCCCTGAAGTTTGTCGCATTAGTTTAGACTCACCCTGTATAGAAGAGATGAAAAATTAATTTGAAGTCTGGAAGAATTTTAAGAATCGCACTCTATCAAAGACAAAAAGATCAAATGTTCCCCTCTTCGTCATATCTTATTTATAAAAAATAAGCCTATGGAATGTTATTTATTTTGTTTGAAACTTGGTTTTTCTAAGTCACGCATAGAAATCAATATGTATTAGCCCTCATGTCGCAAGCGAAACGACCCTATAACAAATTTACTAAGCTTTCGCGTGACCTGTTATTCAGAGTATATGCATAAGAGCAATCTAATAGCATTAAAATTGTAGTAAAACAGAATTGTTGCAATTCCTCGTTCATTGTGTACAGCCTCGATCGGAATGAAGCAAGGATGCGTGTCATTGTTCTTGACCAGAATGCCGACGAGGCTTATTTAAGTAGGGGACAAACTCATAGAGGGTAAGTTGAACTAGCTGCGGCGCTTACAGATTAAATGCTTTGACTATAGCTTCTATCTCTAATAATGCCCAGCACTGCCTGGGGAAAAGGAATGTTGAACTTTGAGATTATTCACCAGTGGTGATCAATATTTCGTGATTCAAGACTTGGGGTCATGTAGAACATAAGGTACTTATCAACTTTAGTCTCTATTTAGGATACCGAACCTATTTTATAACTATCTTAGGTTACCTTTTGTCTTCTTTTTTTTTACGAAACTGACGACCTCTGGTCTAAAGAGGAAAGTCTAAATGCTTTACCATCTCACGCAGACTTACCTATGGTTGGTTGGTTTTTTCCAACCAACCCTCTGAGCATCAAGAGATTTCCAAGTACTGTAGTATTGATTTTCCTCACAACACATATTATCACTAAATAGTTACATCCATTGTGGTTGAAAGAATCCCAGGTAAGATTCTATCAAGCAGGTCAAAACTGGTTGGAAGTCATTCAAGGAAGACTGCATATTACAGAAAGGATATAATGTGGGGGAGCCCCTTGGAAGTTTAATATAACACAGCGAAAAACATCGCCAACTGAAGATGTCATTCTGTTGATTGATTTCTGGGGTTTTATGGCGCAAGGGCCATGTTTTGCCATGCTACTCCAGACACAGGACATAAAACAGCAAGTAATGGACACACGATGAAAGTTTTACTGACACAGAAGAGAGAAATACATCCAGGAGGAATGCACCTGACAGGGATCGAACCTGCGCCGCCTACAACTCGAAGGTTGTTAGCGCAGTGGACATACCCACTGAACCACGACTGCCCCTTCAGATTCACCTTTGATCAAACTGCTTTGAAAATTAAAGTGTATATGAAGAGAATTTGAAGGACTACTGACTCATTACTGGTATGCCTGCAATCAACCCGATGCCTCCTGTATAAAATGGAGGCCGTTGTGGCTCATTGGGTATGCCCACTGCGCTAGTAACCTTCCAGTTGTAGGGGGCGCAGGTTCGATTCCTGCCAGGTGCATTCTACCCTGGGTGCATTTCTCTCTTCTGTGTCAGTAAAACTTTCATTTTGTGTCTGTCTATTACCTGATGTTGTATATCTTGTCTCAGGAGCAACCCTTGCGGCTGGCCTGAAACCCCCAAAACGAATCAATAAAAATGGGCAGCAGAGAAGATCAGATTGCTCTCTTTAGGCTTCGAACTGCAGTGGACATGAAGTCAATGAAGATTGAATTGGATTCCAAGATTTCCTCTTTGCTTCAAGCCACATATTGGTCCAACATTACTCCTGTGATACTAAATTGGCTGAAATTTTCATGCGTATCGATACGTTTTCTATGCATCATGCGCATGTCTGATGTTCATCGCTTGCTGCTTCGGTGTGGAGCCGGACCGGAGTAGCCCGGTTGGAAGAGTAGTGGATTAGCAACCTGAGGGTTGCGAGCTCGAAATTCGATGCATCCCAAGACCGTCGTGTACATTGGGACAGGTGCTCGCTAATCTGTCGTGGCCTCGAAAGCCCTCACTCGGTCGTGGTGTGGAAGTTTGGAGTGTGGGGTGCCATCTTAGGTGTGACCTCGTCATCTGACCTTGGTTAAAAATGATTAGGTGTTGTCCTCTTTCCTTTCGGGAATAATTCCGGACCTTCGCAATAGCCCATCGTGTTGCTCCAGTGTGACTTTAATTCATCAACATGCGTGGCCTCAGTTCAGGCTTCGCCAGTGCATATCACCTACTGTCTCGACTGCCCCCTCCGACCAGCTTATTTATCGTTCTGAGCTGGTTGTTGAGGGCCTCACCTCTTACAGGATTAGTGTGATTTATTTAGACCTAGACAGATAAGTAGGAAGAAGAGAAGACTGGTATTCTAATGTATATTGAATCGTAGTATAAGCAAGTTATTTCTAGTATTGACTTGGGTAGTAAGTACTCCAAGCATAATGCAAAAGCATATATTTCCAGGTTGCAATTACTTACCATCTTAGCTTGCAGGGAATAATTAGAATTTTCTATTTACTTGTTTATATTGACCTTAAAATTATTCTATGAACGTTCTTTAATGTAGAAGATAACTTATATATCTTTGTTGCTTCTTACTCCACTTGGTCTAGACAAAGTTCGTGGGTTCATATATCTTCTAAAAGCCCTCTCTTGCCTTCGAAGGCCGCGGTCGCCCGGTTGGAAGAGTAACTGATTAGCAACCGGAGGGTTGCGAGTTCGAATCCAGCCAAATACCATCGTCTACAACGGGGGCTGGTGCAGTTAAATGTCATGGCCTCAAATGTCCTCACGTCGGCGTGGTGTGGAAGTTTGGAGAGTGAGGTGCCAGCTCATGTGTGACCTCGTCATCTGACCGTGATTCAAAATTACGTGGTGTTGTCCTCGGTTCTTTCCCATCGGTTTGATCCCGGACCGTCGCCAATAGCCCGTTGTGTTGCTTCAGTGCGACGTTAATTAAAATACCTACCTCTTGTATACGAGACGAGTTTACCCATGTCCTTAAAAGTGATCACAGCATACCAACGTTTCACTAATACCAAACCTTTTGGAAGAGGCGAGGAAATTGCTCTAGGGAATACCTTCCAATTAGCAGGGTTCGCGATACAATTAACTTTGTTGAAATTGTAACTTCACAGATTGATAGCTCGAAACGCTTTGGCATCTCGAAAGCTTCACAGTTTTCCGTGACTTCGATACTTCCAGCGATATCCCGTTCAAACACAGAATGAACAGGATCCAAAGAAATCAAACTGAAATCAAACATCTGCCCAAAACTCCATTTGTAATATTCCAGCTCTTTCCTCCAAGTTCCAATGCGATAATCGAGAATCGAATCCCTTGAAGTGAAGAAATCGCTCGTTCATGCGTCTCACGTCTGGGAGGCAATGGAAGATGACTTTTTTCACGCGAATCGGTCGAGGGAAATGGCTTTTGTCTCAATCTCCTTCCATCTTCCTCACGCGTTGTGGAGTCAGTGCACTTATGCAGATGAGATCTAGATTTCCGACATAAGAGCTCAGCATCTTCACGCGTGACCACTTCGGCTGAGGGAGGGTTTCCCGCTTTCCCCAGTGTCGGTTGGGTCCTGGCGCACCTCGAATCGGGTTCGGTTATCCTTGCTGGGTTTTCTTAACGAAGCGTAATGATTCAATTGACCTCACGGGAAATGTGCAGGTTTGCTTTTTGTCGGTTGGAGACTGAGTGAAATGTGTGAATGCTTTATAGTTTGGTGATCGCCTGTAGAGGTTGGCTGGTTGATTTGGGTTTTATGGCGCAGGAACTAAAGGTGGATAAACTGCGTCAAACACAAGAGAATAAAATTCAATGATAGGTTTAACCCTCCTGTTGGTTGTCTTGATGAGGAATCTCGTCATTAACGAAATGTAGTGATTCAATTGAGCTCAAAGGAAATGTGTATCTTTGGTTTTTTTGGTCGGTTGGAGTCGGCTGATAGTTTGGTGATTACTAGAGGTTGGTTCATTGATTTGGGTTTTATGGCGCAAGAACCAAAGATGGATAAGCTGCGTCAAACACAAGACAATAAAATACAATGATAGGTTTAACCCTCCTGTTGGTTGTCTTGATGAGGAATCTCGTCATTAACGAAATGTAGTGATTCAATTGAGCTCAAAGGAAATGTGTATCTTTGGTTTTTTTGGTCGGTTGGAGTCGGCTGATAGTTTGGTGATTACTAGAGGTTGGTTCATTGATTTGGGTTTTATGGCGCAAGAACCAAAGATGGATAAGCTGCGTCAAACACAAGACAATAAAATACAATGATAGGTTTAACCCTCCTGTTGGTTGTATTGATGAAGAATCTCCTCATTAACGAAATGTAATGATTCAATTGACCTCACGGGAAATGTGTATCTTTGGTTTTTTGTCGGTTGGAGTCGGCTGATAATTTGGTGATTACTAGAGGTTGGTTCATTGATTTGGGTTTATGGCGCAAGAACCAAATATGGATAAGCTGCGTCAAACACAAGACAATAAAATGCAATGATAGGTTTAACCCTCCTGTTGGTTGTCTTGATGAGAAATCTCGTCATTAACGAAATGTAATGATTCAATTGACCTCACGGGAAATGTGTATCTTTGGTTTTTGTCGGTTGGAGTCGGCTGATAGTTTGGTGATTACTAGAGGTTGGTTCATTCATTTGGGTTTTATGACGCAAGAACCAAAGATGGATAAGCTGTGTGTGCCAAACACAAAAGAATATAATTCAATAGAATAGGACCCCGAGGTACCCGTCTCTCCTTTTGTTTTACCCTCGCCTACCCTTCTGCTTTATGTTTTTTTCCTTCCTCGTTGTTGTTTTGTGTTTGGTTCTGCTTAACCAAATATGCTCCTTGTGCCATAAAACCCAAAACCAACCAACCAATGAATAGGACAGGTTTTACCTGCTTTTGCCAATCTTCATGGACGAAATATATCAGCAAAACCATCAGCAGATCTTGATGGACAATATATCTCGTCATTAGAAGAAAACTGGTCAGATCTTGATCTCGTCATGATAAAAAAAATCGACAATATCTTGATGATGATATATCTCGTCATTAGCAAAACTGATGTGATCTTGATGGATTGATCCCGGACCATGACCAATAGCTTGTGGTGTTGCTGCAGTGTGACAGTAATTACCTACCTACCTACCAAACGGGCAACTAGTTCTGTCAGTTCAGTCCTAATTCCAGACCAGTCACCTTAATTGTGTCCCAGAATTCTTGATGGGAAATCGTATATTAATTTTAAAACCTAATTGGGAGGAACTGAGCCGTAACTAGGTACTTCGGTCAACTCTTGTCATTTTTGTCAAAAAATATCTGTTCAGTGGTCAAAAAGGGTCAATGTCCATCTTGCAATTTTTTAGTAATACCTGATTTAGTAATTTTCATTTTTTTGAATTTTTAATAATGCGTACAAAAAATACTTTGTAATAATTTATTACATTTCTTTGATTCGTTCATAATACATTGACCAGAGGAGATTGTCACTTTTTCTATTGTAACTTTCATTACCTTGAAGTGGTTTCTAACAAGGTACAGATATATTTTTGCACTACGTTCAGCTTACGAAAAATAAACTTCATTTTGATTTCTATAAACAGAAAAAATTATCTTAACTTCGATAGGATGAATTGAACCCTACTTTTGTTGTAAACCAGAAATGAAAGACAATAAATACCATAGTTCGTATTCTAAGACTAAAATTTTAAAACTGAAAATCTGTGGGACACGTCTGAACGTACCAGACACTTATCTGCAATTTAACACCTACCTTTTTTAAAAATTTACCAATTAAAGCATAGGTTTTTATTTCTAGTAATATTTAAACTCAAGTGCTCGATTCTACGATATAAAAAGTCCGCCTTAAAATCTCTTTCCCCTTTATTTTAGCGTAATTCGCTTAGTATTATATCTCCTTTCGTTTCCTTTCTCACGCTCCCTTTGAGGGCAGGTGCATGCTAAATCTGTCGTGGCCTCATATGTCCTCACGTTGGTATGGTGTGGAAATTTGGAGAGTGGGGGGGGGTGCCAGCCCAGGCGTTACCTCGTCTTCTGACCGTGGCTCAAAATTACGTGGTGCTGTCTTCGGATCTTTCCCTTGGGGATTGATCCCGGACCCTCGCCAATAACCCTCTGTGTTGTTCCAGTGCGACGTTATTTAAATACCTACCTACCTCACACTCCCTTTGAACCCTTTCATTTTAATATTGCTGTCTCAGTGTTAATTGTAAGTACATTCCCAGGCTCTCTTCGCTTACATCGTCAGCCCCGTAGTCATTGAATATCTCTTTTGGCCGTGGTCATCATATAAGGAGTTCAAAGACGAACTGCCTCCTATAATAAACTAGGATGTGAACCCAGAATTCCCGACTGCTGATTACTCTCTTTATAATACAGTGATAGTCTAAATTTAGTCGTATGTTGTTTTTAACTAAGTTATACTATATTTCAGTGCTAATTCCAATTTTTGTATACACTCATTCTTATTCATGGTCAGAACCCTGTCGAAACTAATTTCGATTTTCAAATGCAAGAAATGGGTGTTCCTTTTGAGCAACAAAATGGATGTAATTGAAAATAAGTATAGCATAAATGTGTTCTATATTTTTTGCATTTGAACCTAAAACTTGATAATGTTATATATTGCTTTAACAATTAACGTATCCTTATAGCTTATTGTTTCGATCTATTTTAGCCACTGATGTTCGTCTGAGGATAGTGGAAGAGCTCCTGTCTTCTGAGAAGGAATATTGCCATACATTGAAGACTGTTTCCGATTTGTATGAAAAACCTCTCAGGTAAATACCATTGACATCATCTAATGTGATTAGTTTACATGCAAGACTTCATTACTAATTCTTAACCCTCCAAGTGTCTTCGACGAGATATTTTGTCCGTCAAGATCTGACCAATTTTTTCAATGACGAGATATCTTATCAAGATATAGCTGATTTTTTTTATAATGTCGAGATAAAAATCTGATCGGTTTTCTTCTCATGACGAGGTATCTCGTCCGTCAAGATCTGATTAGTTTTGCTGATGACGAAC
This sequence comes from Meta bourneti, assembly GCA_933210815.1. Lineage (NCBI taxonomy): Eukaryota > Metazoa > Arthropoda > Arachnida > Araneae > Tetragnathidae > Meta > Meta bourneti. The sequence goes on from OW119929.1 coordinate 91,441,398, forward strand.
TCTCCTGATGACGAACCCTCCATGGTTGTCCTGACGAGATTCCTCGTCAGGACAACCACCAGGAGGGTACAATACGATTTCATGTAACATGATAATGTGGGACAGTACAAATACAAATCATCAAAGTTCATATGGAACCAATTACTACCATGTCCCAGTAATTAAAAAAAATCCATTTGTGATTGATCCCGGACCGTCGTCAATAGCCCGTTGCATTGCTCAAGTGCGACGTTAATTAAAATACCTATCCAGATCCTTTGTGAATATGTTTACCCTCTTATTTGTTTAAACTTGCTTATAATCTTAAAAAATAATTTCCGATTCTGTTACATATGGTACACTTGCCCCACATTGATGATTGGTCAGATGAATACCCATTGAGTTTTCTTGTTTGCTATGTGATAGTATTGAATGGAGCAACAGCATATCATTTCATTCATGTCCTTTGACCTGCGCAACTTTCCTGTCGAAATTCTAAGTGTTCTAGCGGTGAAAGTAATCCATAGGGACTCCTTCAAGCATTTGAAGTAGGTGACAGCCTCTACATTACCGGGCCGCGGTGGCCCGGTTGGAAGAGCAACGGACTTGCAACCGAAGGGTTGCGAGTTCGAATCCAGCCAAACACCGTCGTGTACAAAGGGGGTTGGTGCACGTTAAATCTGTCGTGGCCTCAAATGTCCTCACGTTGGTGTGGTGTGGAAGTTTGGAGAGTGGGGTGCCAGCTCAGGTGTTGCCTCGTCATCTGACCGTGGTTCAAAATTACGTGGTGTTGTCCTCGGATCTTTCCCTTTGGGATTGATCCCGGACCGTCACCAATAGCCCATTGTGTTGCTCCAGTGTGACGTTAATTGAAATCCCCCCCCCTCTACATTACCCCTCGAAGTGTTTCGACGAGATATCTCATCCTAGATCTGGTCAATTTTGCTAAGTACAGTCGGCGCTCTTTAATCCGGCATTCTTCGGTACGGCACATTCTGTACTCCGGCAACCGATCGAGCCGCTCGCGTTCGGATTTTTTCGGGTGGATTCGGGCTTATGTTGACCTCGTCCGCCAGGTCGCGCCCCTGCGATGTGATGTAAAAGACTCCCAGAAACAGTTTAATGTCGAAGATGCAATTTTCGCAATTGCCTCAGCGTGGAATCAGGTGAAAGAAGTGACTCTACAGCGGTGCTGGCGCAAACTTTGGCCTAATGATGAAGATGCTGATCAAGATCCAGACGTTACCAGTAATGGTCAAAATATGGTGCTAGATTTGGTAGAAGTTGTACCAAACAATCTTTCACAGATGTACCCCGTAAGGAAGTTATAGACTGGATTGAAATCGACAAAAGTGTGCCAGTGGTCGAAGAACTGAGTGACGAACAGATTATGCAAAGTGTTGTGAACCCACAAGAAGCCCTTTCAGAGATGTACCCCGTGAGGAAGTTATAGACTGGATTGAAATCGACAAAAGTGTGCCAGTGGTCGAAGAACTGAGTGACGAACAGATTATGCAAAGTGTTGTGAACCCACAAGAAGCCCTTTCAGAGATGTACCCCGTGAGGAAGTTATAGACTGGATTGAAATCGACAAAAGTGTGCCAGTGGTCGAAGAACTGAGTGACGAACAGATTATGCAAAGTGTTGTGAACCCACAAGAAGCCCTTTCACAGATGTACCCCGTGAGGAAGTTATAGACTGGATTGAAATCGACAAAAGTGTGCCAGTGGTCGAAGAACTGAGTGACGAACAGATTATGCAAAGTGTTGTGAACCCACAAGAAGCCCTTTCAGAGATGTACCCCGTGAGGAAGTTATAGACTGGATTGAAATCGACAAAAGTGTGCCAGTGGTCGAAGAACTGAGTGACGAACAGATTATGCAAAGTGTTGTGAACCCACAAGAAGCCCTTTCACAGATGTACCCCGTGAGGAAGTTATAGACTGGATTGAAATCGACAAAAGTATGACAGTGGTCGAAGAACTGAGTGACGAACAGATTATGCAAAGTGTTGTGAACCCACAAGAAGCCCTTTCACAGATGTACCCCGTGAGGAAGTTATAGACTGGATTGAAATCGACAAAAGTGTGCCAGTGGTCGAAGAACTGAGTGACGAACAGATTATGCAAAGTGTTGTGAACCCACAAGAAGCCCTTTCAGAGATGTACCCCGTGAGGAAGTTATAGACTGGATTGAAATCGACAAAAGTGTGCCAGTGGTCGAAGAACTGAGTGACGAACAGATTATGCATAGTGTTGTGAACCCACAAGAAGCCCTTTCACAGATGTAACCCGTGAGGAAGTTATAGACTGGATTGAAATCGACAAAAAGTATGCCAGTGGTCGAAGAACTGAGTGACGAGCAGATTATACAAAGTGTTGTGAACCCACAAGAAGCTCGTTCAGGAGGTGGAATTGGATGAAGGAGCCATGGCAGATGAAGCTAAAGTCTTGGAAACAGGCTTCTGATGCATTAAATGCATTTATAAAATTTGCCGAATCCAACAAAAGCTACAACTCTGCAGAAATCATAAATTTGTGTATAATCCGTAATGATTTTTGAAGAGATCCGAATCACGGATGCAACATGATATCAGATTTTTTAAACAGTAACGCTCATGTGTATTTTTATTGCCATAGAAGAACTTATTACAACTTGTTTTAAATATCATTGTACTGGATTAATTTTTCTTTGGTATTCCCGTTAAAACTATATTGACGTTCTATAATCCGGCAAAATCGCTAATCCGGCACGGCCGTGGTCCCGAACGTGCCGGTTTAAAGAGCGCCTACTGTACGAGATATCTCGTCACGGCAATTCTGCCTTATTACTCCAAGAGGAATGAAGATCCAAGTAGCAAAAAGAAATTGTCCTATGCCCAGAAGTAGTGACAGTTTGGAACAGGTTTTTGCACCAGGGGTTGGCCACTATAGGGCAGTTTTCAGCGCGACAATAAACCACCAGAAGCGTTAGTCACAGACACTTCTGGTTTACTAGATATCGAAGGTTTAGCAATAGTTTTTAAAAATGCAATACATAGAATCCATCATTTTGTATTGTTGAACTAATTTCGCATATTTGGTGTCGGACTGTTAAGAATTATAACTGATACCAACGACATTTTATAAATAGAAGCAACCTTTCCAAAATTGAGTTGGAGATCTGTGGGAGTGAGTTTGGCATTTCGCTAGCAACCTGCGTTAGACCTCAGGGGTACATCTACAGGTGTGCACAGGCTTCACGGACCCGAAGTACTGTAATGATCTTTTCTTTTCCCATGGAGTTTATTGTCAACAAACACGGGTGTCGCACTGGATTCCGGGATATCCAAGCGATCTTTTTCTGCTTTTTCATCCCATTTTTTATTTCCCAATCCTTTTTCCCCTTTTCACGTTTTTTGCTTGAAGTTGTCTGTCTTGTGTTTGGCGCAGCTTGGCTAGATATGGCCCTTGCGTCATAAAACCCCCGAGCAACCAACCTACTTAAGTTAGATCCCAATAAAGTTTTGAGGCCACGGTAGTCCAACTGGAGGAACAACCGGAAGGTTGCGAGTTCGAAACTAGGTCCATCTACTGACCTTCGTGTACGCGGGGGCTAGTACACGTTAAATCTGTCATGGCCTCAAATGTCCTCACATTGGCGATGTGTGGAAGTTTGGAGAGAGGGATGTCAGCTTAGGTGTTGACTTCGTCCCGTAGTTCAAAATTACGAGGCGTTGTCCTTGAATATTTCCATTAAAGATTAATCCCGGACCGTCGCCAATAGCCAGTTGTGTTGCTCCAGTGCGACTTTAACAACTACCCAATAAAGTTTCCTCACTCATGTGTTTTACATCTACTTAAAACGTTTTAAAATTCCTCAATTGGCACTTTGCTTTAGCTTATCGCTCGCTCAACGGAACTCTGAAATATTTTACGGTATTTTCATTAAAATTCTAGAGGCTCTTTCGTATTTTTATTCTTGTCATCCGCAGTGAGAGATTAAAATGTCTGCTTTATAGTTCTTATCTCCAGACAGTCATTTTACTTTCCTCGTGTTAGAACACTGATCCACTTGGACTCGTCCGTTTTTCTTGTGTCACACACATGCAATACGTTTCCTTAATCCGTTTTACTGGTTAAAATTCTAGTTACTTGCGTGCAGCCAGTCTTGGATAGTGGTAAAGGATGACACGTAATTTTTGCTTTCTTTACCGTCATGTCGTCTTCGTGGGCTTTGAATACTTGATGGCGCATTTGTATCGTTTTATCTAACAATTGATCTCGTTTTCTTGAGGAATATTTGCTTCAATCCCGATTTATAAGGGAAGCTTGATGCAATCTTGTATAATATCCTTACCGGTGAGTTATTATGATAGTTATTCACTGGCTTATGTCTCAATAAATTTCAATGTAGTTAGATTGCACTTTTTCTTGAGTAGCATGTGACTTACGGGATCGCATCTTCTTGGTAGGTAGTTTTATGAATGCTGTTGAATTAGTTACGATGGTGTAGTTTGAATAATGAAGTTGTTTTAACCCTACTCTGAGAGTCACGAGATTTCGGGTTAGTGTAGTGTTGTTTTTACCTCACAACTATTAACGACTTAATAAACACACTTATTAGTTGAGAGAATCCATGGATTCTTTCAATCTTTGGAAATACTATATTGATCCTTTCCTAAGAATATAATTCTTTGGGCCGATTCTATTAGACCTTTAATCCTCCTGGTGGTTGTATCGACGAGGTAATTCGTCATTGGGAAACCTGACCATACCTTAATGGACGAGATATCTCGTTTATCAATATTTTGTCGTCTTGTCAATGGAAAAAACTGATTGGATCTTGATCTCGTCACCGTCAACAAATCTGCAGTATCTTGATGACGAGATATCTCGTCATTAGCAAATTTAGACAGATCTTGCTGGACGAGAGATCTCGTCGAAACCACTTGGAGGGTTAATTTGAAAAGAATCCTTTGGAAAACTACTTTTGGTCTTTTCCTTAGAATGGAATCCTTTGGAAAGATTTTATTTCTCCTTTCTTTAGCAAAAATCCTTGGAAAGCTACTGTTGGTCATTTCCTTAGTATAGAATACTTTGGAAAGATTCTGTTGGCTCTTTAATTAGAATAGAATGGTTTGGGACTATTTTATTGGTCCTCTAATTAAAAAAGAAACTTTGGAAAGATACTTGGCCCTTTAATTAGAAAAGAATGCTTTGGAAAGATTTTATTGATCCTTTCCTAAGAAAAGTATCCTTTGGATAGATTCTACTGGTCAAGAAGGTCAAAGCTGTTTAGAAGTCATGGAGGGAAGCTGCAGATTTTTAGTGGCGAAGAAAACGCCACTTTACAACCACGTAAACGCCTCTGAAGGTTAATTTTTAAATGTAAGACATTTACAGAGATGTTACATAAAAGCTCATAAACAAGTTATTTTATTCAACACTTTGTTGTGGAAGGGATTTTAGCATATCTTTGATTTGTGACGATGTAATTATACGATGCGAAACAATTTATTTATATTTTAGATAGTATTGTATTTTTGCTTCTATGGTTTTATTGACTCAAAATATTTAAGTGATGTTAGCATTCACTTTTTCACTATAATTTAACCACTTGTCGACAGTATTCTAAAAGTGATATTGTACCATTAATTGCATGTTTTAATAATGTCTAACTACAACCTAATTGTATTGGTATCATAGCTGAAACTTGCAACGCTTCCTCACAGACGAATTTTGAATCTGCCTATTCAAAAATCATTACGAATACTTGTGGACAGCTAAATAAATATCAACCTGTTTTACGATTGATAATTTTTTTTGTAAAGAACGTATATTTTTCGTTATTTTCATCCATCATTATAACTCAAGTTAGGTAGGTATTTGAATTAAAGTCGCACTGGGGCAACACAACAGGCTATTGGCGACGGTCTGGGATCAATCCCGAAGGGAAAGACCCGAGGACAACACCACGTAATTTTGAACCACGGTCAGATGAGGAGGCAACACCTGAGCTGGCACCCCACTCTCCAAACTTCCGCACCAACGTGAGGACATTTGAGGCCATGACAGATTTAACGTGAAACAGCCCTCTTTGTACACGACGGTCTTTGGTTGGATTCGAACTAACAACCCTACGGTTGCTAATCCGTTACTCTTCCAACCACACTACTGCGGTCCGTATATACTCAAGGATTAATTAAGTTTTGGTTAAAATCTAGTTGACGGTGCAGCATTGAGCTTGGCGTTAGTTTTTCGTCGCCCAGGCGAAAGGGGGAGGTCACCAACCTTCATTTTGGTAACCTGCCATGTAAACGGGAAGATGATATGGATACCAGAATTGAAAGTGTATCACTGATTCAATCGCAAAACTAAAACCAAGCTGAAGACCGTCACTGAAAGAAAAAAAATTAATGAAAGGGTTAATTACTTGCCTCTGTACGGAAGTAAAAGTTCCATCGTATGCCTTAAAGATAGAAAAGATCATTAGGATCACAGCGGTGAGCTACAGTTATACTATTTCTTTGCATCCTAAACTTTTCATTTCTTATGGAGAATAAACTAGAAATGATAGTCTGTAAGCGATTTGGTGCCAATTCTGGTAATCCTCCTTATTTTATTGTTCTCTATGTAGCGCGAATAATTCGCGATAAAACGTCCTCTACGATACATCTTTGACAAAGCTTCATTTTAAAAAGTAATTTAGTTTCAAAATTATACTCAAAACGTTCAAATATCTTCAGAACGTTGATTGTAATTCATCATTGTTGACTGCAATAATGATTGTAATTTTACTTTTAATTGTTAAAACGAACTGACAGCAAGAATGCAGCATTTAATTGTGAAAAGGCACATACCCCGAAATGTGCTTTGATGAATCAAAAACATATATAGTATCTTGATTTAAAGGTAAATACATTTGGTGAAGAAGTACAACTAGATTCTATTCCAAATAATCTAATTAATAAGTCTAAAAAACGCTTTTTCATGAAATTGTTTAAAATTTGGTTATAAAATGTTTCAAAATTCTATATGGGATAGCTTAAAGTTTTTTATTTTTAAGTATTTTAATTCTATAATTTCGGTTTATGATTTCCATGTTTACTATAATGGTAATGGTATGGTAATTGGTAATGGTGATTAATTAACGTCGTACTAGAGCAACACAACGGGCTATTGACGACGGTCCGGGATCAATCCCGAAGGGAAAGGCCGAGGACAACACTACGTAATTTTGAACCACGGTCAGATGATGAGGCAACATCTGAGCTAGTTAACTAAAAGCAACCTATTCTTTTATTTTGACAACTAAACATTTAATTTAATTCCTAATGGCACTGAATTGCTCTCTTTAGAAATAGATTCTACGAAGTTTCCACTTTTCAGAGATGGCGCTCTTTGGAAGTAATTAACAAATTTTGGTTAACCTCTAGTTGACGGTACGGTCTTGAGATTGGCGTTGATTTGGCGACCTTACGCATCATTCTGGTAACCTACCAAGTAAGCGGGACGAAGAGACGTAATACCTGGTTATCGTCTCTTTCCACCATGGCGACGAAAAATACTACTTTCAAGGCCCTACCTTCAACTAGAGATTTACCACGATTTCTATATAAACTGAACATTACTTCTAACTATTTAAAATTTTGAAATTTTATGAAATATTTTATCCAACTTATGATTTGAATACTATTTTTTCACTACTTTCTTATTCAATAAGAAAAGACCACACATTAATAACTTATTGTTAGATTCTAAAATGATAATTGTATTTACAATGCTTGTAGTCTAATTTTGGGAATATCATTAGGGGAGCAAGAAGGAATATTATAAGGTGTGAAAAAATTTCCTTACAATTTTATCATGTAGTAACAGATATATGCATCGACATACAATGAGGCTGTTACATGTAAAACACCAAGGCACTCAAACCTCGAAGATTGTAAGACCCAATACTTCTGAGATTTAATGTAATGAGAGGCAATAAAATTCAAAAATGTTTGAGATATTATATATGCCTTGGTAGAAAAATGGCTGATTCCAAATTCACTGAATTTTGGGTTATGTAAACAAATCCCTTCAAGGTAATGGAAGTTATAATAGAGAGTGTAAATGTTCTACCGTCAATATATTGTGAAAGTATCAGAACATTGGAAAGTATTTTTGTACACTGTATTGAAATAAAATAATTAAAATTTATAAATATATTACCAAAAACTTGCAAAATGGGATTGGCTCTTTTTATCCCGATACAAATATCATGTTTATAGTACATCAGTACTTGAAGCTTTCTTCTCATCTTTTTGTTGGGAGTAATCTCAATAAAAAATTATATTAATCCTCTTAGTAGTTTCGACGAGATATCTCGTCCATCAACATCTCACCAATTTTGCTAATAACAAAATATCTCGTTATCACGATATTGCCGATTTTTTTTATGATGACGAGATCAAGATCTGGTCAGGTTTCTTCTAATGACGAGAGACGACGAGATCTTGATGGACGAGATATCTCGTTCATCAATATCTCGTTAGTTTTGCTAATAACGAGACACCTCGTCGAGACAACCACCAGGAGGGTTAATGAATTTTAATAATAAAAATGAATTAATTTGTTTTTCTTTAAAGTAGAATGTAATGTGTTTATTTTCATTTTTCAGGAAATTACTTTCGATGGAAAAAGAAGATTACAAGTCATTCTTCGACTGGGTGGAACCAATTTGTTCTCTTAGTAAAATGCTTATTATAAAGGTAAAGTTCGTTTTAAGCTGTTTATTGGCATTTCTTTTTAGCTATTTAAGAAATAACTGTTCTCTTAGGGGAGGATAAGCATTCAGCTTAATATTTCTGATTCTGTTCATAACTTTAGTACATGATGTGTTTGTCTCGTTACTCACATTTCATACATTATTTCAATCCATTCGTAATGACTATAGCATCCATATTCAGTGAATGAGTTTTGTATCTCTAAATGAAGTAAAATTACCCAAAAAGCTGTAAAAAGATTTCGTGTACTTTTTACTGAGGTTAATTCTTTTTTTCCAATGCAGATGTTGGCAAAAATCTCATGCCTCTCAGTCATTTTACCACTGTTGGATTTTGAACGTCTACTTCATTTATCCCATTCCCTTGTTGAAAGGCAATTAGGCTTTTTTTAATGCTAAATCTATTTTCTTTTCTGGGCTAATTTCTACCATCCATATTTTTCATTGGCTTCTGTAATCAGACTGAGAGTGTCGTTTTAATAATATCTATAGCTCAAAACCCTTAGGCGCACATCTCCTTCAGGTGTGTACTGGCTTCACGAACACGAGGTAGTCGAGATATCGCTTCATTTCCCTTTACTGTCTTTAGTAAGGGTGACACGCTCCCGAGATTCCCAAGCGATCTTTTCCCGCTATTATTCTATTCCTCAATCCCTCTTTTTCATTTTTACGACAGTTTTTGTTTGAAGTTGTCTGTCTTGTATTTGACACAGCTTGTTCAAATATGGCCCTTGCGCCATAAAACCCCAAACAAACAATCTATAGCTCAAATCAAGCATATTTAAACGAAGTGTTGTGATAAATTGTGCATATGTATATATGTTACCTTTAAAGTGTATAATTCTGTTATTTCATAGAATATATACCTAGTTATTTCATGAAATAACTGATCAAGTCAATTAAAGTGTGTAATAAATTAATAATTCCGCACTCTTTAACTAGTTATTCTATAAATTTTCTAATGATAGACAGTTAAGGTGTAAAATAAACAATTTGACTGAATTATGCAGCATACCAAATGTTATTCATACAGACACAATAAAATCATTTACAACAGGAATTACTAAAATGGCATTTGGAATTGCATAGAACATTAATTCTAAAACAAATACATTTTTGTTGACACAAATTCAGTAGGGTTGGAAGGTAAATGTGTTTCTCGTTGATGTTCTGAGAGTGGCGCAAAAAATATTTGGCTACAATAATCTAAATATATTAAGTTCAGCAAATTATCGTTAATTACAAAAATATCTGACCAGTGGTTCTCAGTTTACAGCCTTTTGAATTCGGAACTTTATTTAGTCAGTTATTTTACACTTTAACGGAGTGTAGATCGTTATTCTATAAAATAACTAGTTAAACCATGGAATACAAGTGAGTTTTACACTTTATTCGCCAATTTAGCCGCTTCGTTTAAATCTGCTTTATTTGAACTAGAGTTGCACAATATTGGTAAAACGACACGAAAGATCTGGCCACTCTAATGCAATTCTTGAGCATATATCTGATTATGAAGTCAATGAGAAAGAAATATGGAAGATAGAAATTAACTCAGAAATATACAGGGTGAGTCTAAATTGTTTTTACGAAATAAGAGGGGTGATAGTACCCGTCCAGACGAGCAATAATTACCATGGAACATAGGGTCGCATTCCACTCTGAGAGGCAGAAAAGAGTAAGATCGAAACACGTCCAGCATGAGCAAGCCCCTGCACACTTATCCAGCACTGTCCGGCACTTTTTGAATGCCACATATCCCGCACGATGGATCGGACGTGGTGGACCTGTGGCTTGGACTCCTCGCTCACCGGACCTCAACCCACTGGACTTTTTCTTCTGGGGACACATGAAATCTTTAGTGTACCATACGCCTGTGGAATCGGCTGAAGATCTCGTAGCGAGAATCAGACAAAATTAACACAACACCAGGAATCTTCGAGAGCCAGTCATTCCTTCGCCGGTGTGAACTGTGCAACGACACGCCACTTTGAGCACTTGCTGTGAGTTTTTCTCTGATCAATCAATCAGATTGTGCAACTTTTGGTATCATTCATTCGCTTTTCCAACACTGTTGTAAGTTCATTTTGAAATTTGAATTTGACTCTTTTCTGCCTCTCAGAGTGGAATGCGATCCTATGTTCCATGGTAATTATTGCTCGTCTGGATAGGTACTATCACCCCTCTTATTTTGTAAAAACAATTTAGATTCACCATGTATGTATAATTAAATTCATCTGCGTCTCTTCACATCTTTCCATGTTTTTCATTCAAATAGTTTTCCAAAGTTTTCTCATTAAAAATAATTTCAGTAGCAAATGTGGAGATTCGTCAACATGACAGGGGGAGAGATTGAAACCGGTATTGAGTCTATAAATTAGCAATTTCCTGACCCCTTCACTTTTTGATTCCCACTCTTTACTGCTGATTTGTGAGGGTCGAGAACCCGTTCAGACCACATGCAAAGCAGTCCGAAGGAAGTTTTTTAAAGAATCTGGAGTTTAGAATTTACGAGTGCTTTTAATGACATGCCTGATTTTAACAGCCATTCCAAGGTCAAGGTTAGTCGGTACGGTACACTGACTTCGTTCCTAAAAATTGAATCTTGAGTAGAAAAGCAAAAATAAATTTTGCATTAATGTCAAAGCAGATTGAAAAAAACTCATTTGTTAGTCGCATATCAAGATTGTTGTAGTGGAGCATTATTTACGACATGTTACTGACCCGTGCAGAAACTGAATCGGCAAAATTTCGGCTTTATATGTTTTTTATTGTTTTCGGTATTTAGAGTTGGGGTTATTTGAAAACCAGCTAGGGAATTTTGAATATTTATGCCATTGTTAAATGCTAATCGAGCTATAAAACCCCGAAATTATAATATACCCAACATGTCACTGGTCGTGTACATCTCCAAAGATTTTAATTCAATGTCGTGCCAAAGGTGGAGTAGAATCCCATAGGTTTTCAACTTCTCTTTACAAAAGTTGAGTAAGATTTCATTCATTTTTCAACTTCTCTTGACAAGTTGAGTGGGATTCCATAGGTTTTTAACCAGTCAAATGTTGAGTAGCATTCCATAAGTTTTCCATTTGTCTTGTCGAAAGTTGAGTAGAATTCCATAACTTTTTAACATGCCTCGTCGAAAGTTAACTAGGATTCCATAGGTTTTTTAACATGTCTCGTCAAAAGTTCAATAGGATTCCATGTTTCTTAACTTGTCGAAAGTTGAGTAGGATTCCATAGGTTTTTAACTAGTCAAATGTTGAGTAGGATTCCATAGCTTTTTAACATGCCTCGTCGAAAGTTAACTAAGATTCCATAGGTTTTTTAACATGTCTCGTCAAAAGTTCAGTAGGATTCCATGTTTCTTAACTTGTCGAAAGTTGAGTAGGATTCCATAGGTTTTTTAACTAGTCAATGTTGAGTAGCATTCCATAAGTTTTCCATTTGTCTTGTCGAAAGTTGAGTAGGTTTCCATAGGTTTTTTAACTTGTCTCATTGAAAGTATGGGCCAAAATTTTAATAGGCAGATGTGTTAGTTTTAACTGAGATAGCTAATTAATATGCTTGTTTCCGATACATTAATTTAACTATGATTGGCTCGGTTTTATGGCGCAAGGGTCATATTTGGCAAGGGTGCTCCAAACTCAAGACAGACAAGTTCAAGTATAGATTGGCTCCAACGAGTTGGCAGTTGAGTCACGTGGTCTTGAAAGAGTCTATTAGTTAAATTGTGGTTGTAAACAAAGAGCTTCCATAACTCGCGTATTTAGTTCTGATTCTGGTCCTAAGTCTATTACTCAATGTCGAAAGCGTTAACAATGGTAACGAGTTGAGAGGATGAAAAACATCCACGTCGATCGCTATTGATACTTTTGGGTATGGCACCTTTTTCCTAACTTGCCTTACACTCCTTTTCCAATATCGACTGACTTAAGGTAAACTGCCTTCTCGTCGAAGCCTCACTATATAGGATATATACACAGGGAAAGTTACTAGCACAGAAGAGAGAAATACACCGTTACAGGAATCGAACCTGCTCCACCTGCAACAATGGAGCAACTAACAGAAAAAAAATCACCCATCCCAAAATCTAAGCACATTCTCTGAATGCGATAAGGGGCCGCGGTAGCCCGGTTGGAAGAGTAACGTACTAGCAACGGGAGGGTTGCGAGTACGAATCCAACCAAAGACCGTTGTCTACAAAGAGAGCTTGTGAACATTAAATCGGTCGTGGCCTCGAATGTCCTCACGTTGGCGTGGTGTGGAAATTCGGAGAGTGGGGTGCCAGCTCAGGTGTGACCTCGTCATCTGACCGTGGTTCAAAATTACATGAAGTTGTCCCGGTTCTTTCCCTTCTGGTTTGAGCCCAGACCGTCACCAATAGTCGTTGTATTGCTCCAGTGCGACGTTAATTACCTACCTGAATGTGATTAGATTCTTGGAATTAGATACCGTAGCATGCACAATGGACCTGAATCAAGATGAAAATAGTTTTCTTCGGTTGACTTTGAATTTAGCAAATTAATATCGTGACTAACAAATAAACTTTCTCTGGTCTATGGCAATTCTTTAGACCGAATGTTTTCCCTTCACGTCTTTCCGTATGTCTCAGTGGGTTTGTCCAATGTGCTAGTAACCGGCTAGTTGTAGACGACGCACGTTCAATTCCTCCTGGGTGTAGTCTTCTTCAGTAAAGTTTCCTTGTGTGTATGTCCATTCACTTGAAGTTGTCTGGCACAGCTTAGCCAAATATGGCCTTTACGCCATAAAACCCAACCTAACCTAATGTGTTTTTGAATAAAAATTATATAAATAGGTGAAATTATTTCCTTTATCAGGTCATCCTCAGGGAGACATCTTTAGGTGTGTAGGGGCTTCTCCACCCTGAGGGGTGCCAGAGTGATCTCCCATCCCTTTCATTTTTACTCTCGCCTACCCTTCTGCTATTCGCTTTTTCTTCTTCGTAGACCGGTTGGAAGAGTAACAGATTAGCAACCGGTGGGTTGCGAGTTCGAATCCCACCAAAGACCGTCATCTACAAAGGGGGCTGGTACCCGTTGAATCTGTTATGGCCTGAAATGGCATGGTGTGGAAGTTCGGAGCTCAGGTGTGACCTCGTCACCTGACTGGTTCAAAATTACTGTTGTCCCCTCGGATCTTTTCCTTTGGGGCTTGATTCCGGATTGTATTGGTTTTTGGGGTTTTATGACGCAAATTCCGAAAACGGACGAACACAGGACCAAATGTAACCAAATAAAATTGTAAAATATTCAAAATTAATGGTCTAAGACGAAGATAAAAGAGCAATATGTGGAAGAAGATATTTAATTTTGATAAAAGATATGATAAAACACAAGGATTAAAATCTGCCATCAGTATATGAATGCCTCACTTGACAAATCGATTAACTCCATAAAACAAAAAGTTGAGAAAAATGATAAAATACACTGCTGGCCACCGTAAATGCAACACCCTGAAGGAAGCATGCAAATAATATGAATTTTACAACATGCATTAGCGGAGGTGAGATATGCAAATGATTAGAATTTCAGTGCAGACGCACATCACGCGCGCCTGTGGCGCCACTTCAAAGCGCTATTTAAGGCTTGGAGATTTCGACGATTTCAAGTACGGCAATTGTGTTTTTCTTGTGGTTTTTTCAAAAAAACGATCAATTATGCCTCGTAGAAAACAGCGATCATCTTTTGATCAAGTATCCGAGTTCGACAGAGGAAGGATAGTGGCCTACCGAGATTGTGGATTATCTTTCAGGGAAATCGGTAGTCGTGTTGGACGAAACCAAACAACTGTAATGCGGATATGTGATCGTTGGATGCAGAAGGGTACGACGGACCGACGTGTTCGATCACATCCACCTCAGTGCACCACTTCACGTGATGACAGGCATATTGTGCGTATGGCAGTGACGGATCGCTCAGCCACATCACGAACCATAGCACAGCACATTCAGTCTGTACCGCATCATCCAGTGTCTGCGCGTACCATTCGACGCCGTTTACAGCAGAGTGGTCTGTCCGCAAGACGTCCATTGCTTCGTCTACCCTTGACGCAGAACCACAGACGTTTCCGCCGCCAATGGTGCGATGAAAGAAGGATGTGGACGGCAGAATGGAATGAAATTGTCTTTACTGACGAGTCACGCTTCTGTCTGCAACACCACGATGGTCGGATTCGAGTCTGGAGACACCGTGGAGAGAGGATGCTGAACAGCTGCGTTATGCACCGCCACACTGGCCCTGCACCGGGTATTATGGTATGGGGCGGTATTGGATATCACTCTCGCACTCCTCTAGTACGCATTGCCGGTACTTTAAACAGCCAGCGCTACATCTCCGAGGTGTTGGAGCCAGTTGTCCTTCCTTACCTTCAGGGCTTGCCCACAGCCATATTTCAACAGGATAATGCGCGACCACACGTGGCACGCATTGTCCAAGGGTTCTTCGTCAATCGCCAGATTGAATTGCTTCCCTGGCCAGCTCGCTCTCCGGATCTTTCGCCGATAGAAAACATGTGGTCCATGGTTGCTCAACGATTGACCCAGAATACATCCCCAGCTGCCACACCAGATCAACTTTGGCAACGTGTGGAAGCTGCTTGGTCTGCTGTACCCCAAGAACACATCCAAAGTCTCTTTGAATCAATGCCGAGGCGTGTGGCAGCGGTGATCTCCAACAATGGCGGCTACTCTGGCTACTGATTTTGGCAGGAACCACACTTCACAGAAGTCTATAAATTTAATCATTTGATACTTGGTCAACGTGTTATCTACAAAATAAATTTTGTTGTGATATCTCTTGTCTTTCTTGGTGTTGTAATTTGGGTGGCTAGCAGTGTAGTATACATTGTTTTTTAAAATTCCTTTTAAATTACAAATTCAAATAAACGATGTAGACTGTATTACTGCAGATAGAAAGACATATAGAAAGTATAAGATAGAATATCCTTGGAGTAATCGTTATTATTACTACAATTTTTGCGTGATTAAAGGAGTTAATCGATTTGGCAAGTGAAAGAAAATTATTAATTCAAATTCAGTCATCAAATTATTTTTTTATTACAGAAAAACTTCATTATATACATTTTTTATTAAAGAGTTTAGCAAAAATGAATAATAACTGTTCTGTTACTGTTACATTTATTACGAGTATTATTACTTTGTTTAAATTGATTCATCAGCAATATAAATGTCTTCGTTAGCTGTATTTGAGCTCCCGTCATTTTTGTGTTTGTTCGGACTGTACGTTCAAATTCCTTTCATTTTCTTTGGCGTTCGGATTTTACTTTGCCTCACTGTATATAAGAAGTAGACAATTGCTTTGTTAAAAAGTGTTCTAATTGAATTTTTATTGCTATTTATATTAGAGTATGGAGTTAATCAGATTGGCTTCTGAAATAAATTATTTATTATTCAATGGCTAAAAAAATTTTGTCATTTAGTGGTGTTAATACTTATTATTAGAGAAATTTGTTATGAATATATACAGTTAGGAGTCAAACAAGTGCTTGGACATTAAAATTTAATAAAATTCAGAAAGTGGAGTTAATCGATTTGGCAAGTGAAGCATTCATATGTAAAACCATGGTTGACATGAATTGATGTCCATGAAACATACTGACCAGCAACAAGGTGTATAATTTAAAAAGGTATGATTAATGAGTTGTGAATAGTAAAAACAAAAAATATCAAATGTGATTGAAAACCCCAATGTCATTTAAAAATGAGAAGATATTTGAATGGGGATTTTCCTCAATCAAATCTAGTAGATTTAAAATTGTGCCTTTAAAAAATTTGATACTATGATGAAAAACAGGACAGACAATTAAAATGTGATAAACAGAAATTGGAGTAGAGCATGAAATGCAAATGGGTGTGCTCTCCCAATAAAAGATGACGATGGGTGAAACGTGTGCGTCCAATGCGAAGACGGGCCGATTTGACATCAGTCCTCCGCATTGGAGATACTAGTCATTGATGGATGGGTTTAATAGAATGTAACTTGTTGGTGGCTTGCAGGTTCCACGACTCTTATCACAAAGAGTAGACGAACTTCTTTGTGGACATCTTGATGTCACTAAGAGGAACGCCTTGCTGCAATGGATCAGAAACTGCCTTCGCAGAACTGTCAGCAAGCTCGTTACTCTCGATGCCCACGTGACTTGGCTTGATCCCGGACCGTCACCAATAGCCCGGTGTGTTGCCAGTGCGACGTTAATTAAAAATACCATCCTCCCTCATTGTGTTGTCTGTCTTGTTTTTGGCGGAGCTTGGCCAAATATGGCCCTTGCCCAGAAAAACCGAAGACAACGCAAACAAACAACCTTTATCGGGTCATCGTAATTCCAAGCCCAAAACTCCTCTTTTGGGTTTAGTAAGAGAAACATGATCAGATCCTTCCCTTATTCATGATCATTCCAACTCTTGAATGTTAAACTGGTAGACTCGTCAAGGAAGACATTCGAGATGAAACAAACGACTGATCTAATTCCAAATTTAATTTCTCAAACCCAAAATAGTTGTTTCTGTGGAGTAAATATATCACGCTCCATTGATGATCAGCCTAATCAGTCTTCGTTTCTACTTTTTCCGCAATTTCATACAACGACCCAACGATAAATTCAATGAGACAGCTGAACTGATTTTTTCGTCCCAATGAACTTGTGAGAATACGGTCGCGGGGAAAGCCACAACATTCGGTAGCGAGAGGAATGATTGATCACCCCAATCATTCTGTCCAAATCGTTCGAATCGAACAAACCAAGAAACCTGGGAATGAGTGTTCAGGTCACTTCGACGAAAGTTGTCTATCGGAACTGGGTACGAGAGTGATTGGTATTCTTGGGCAATTATTTACATAAAATCCATACTCGATAATGTCGGATTTTTTATCGGTATTTTGTATTTTTAATTAACGTCGAACTGGAGCAACACAACGGACTATCGGTCCAGGATCAAACCGAAGGGACAACGTCACGAAATTTTGAACCACGTTAATTAATTATCTACCTAACCAAATGCATGCAAAAGATTTTCGCAACAAGATTCGTTGGAAGAGTTTATGTCCATGTTTTCAAGAATACAAACACAAACTCTACGCTCGTTTGTTGTGTAGTAAAGGGAAAAAAAGGTAAATTAATGAGCAAGTAGACACAACAGCTATACTTTTTGCGGTGAACTACATTTTAGAATAACAATAATATACGTCTACAACTAGCCGGTTACTGGCATATTGGGCAAACCCACTGAGACATACGGAAAGACGTGAAGGGAAAACATTCGGTTTAAAGAATTTCCATAGACCAGAGAAAGTTTATTTGTTAGTCACGATATTAATTTGCTAAATTCAAAGTCAACCGAAGAAAACTTTTTTCATCTTGATTCAGGTCAATTGTACATGCTACGGCATCTAATTCCAAGAATCTAATCACATTCAGGTAGGTAATTAACGTCGCACTGAAGCAACACAACGGGCTATTGGTGACGGTCTGGGCTCAAACCAGAAGGGAAAGATCCGAGGACGACACCACGTAATTTTGAATTACGGTCAGATGACGAGGTCACACATGGGCTGGAACCCCACTCTCCAAACTTCCACACCACGTCAACGTGACGTTTGAGGTCACGACAGATTTGATATGCACCAGCCCCCTTTGTACACGACGGTCTTTGGCTGGATTCGAACTCGCAACCCTCCAGTATCTAATCCGTTACTCTTCCAACCAAGCTACCACGGCCCGGTTTTTTAATGTACTAACTTTCCAAGTGGTTTCGACGTGATATCTCGTTCAAGATTCGGCCCATGTTGCTAATGACGAGGAACCTAGTCGAGAAAAAACTGCCCTGTTACTTCAAGGGGAATAAAGATCCATGTAGCAAAAACAACTTGTTCCAGAACTGGGGGCAGTTTGGAACAGGTTTTTGCACCAGAGGCTGGCGACTTACAGGGCAGTCGTCAACACAAAGATAAACCACCAGGAGATTTAAGATTTTGTTTCATTCCACTGTGTTCAGGGGTCGCAGTGGCTCAGTGGTAACCCACTGAGCCAGCATGTGAATTGTAGCCGGCGCAGGATCGATTCATCTGTTTGTATTCCTCTTCAGCGTCAATAAAACTTGACTTGTTCATGTCCATTGACTTGGGGTTCTCTGCCTTGTGTTTGACGAATTTTAGTCAAATATGGCCTTTGCGCAATAAATCTCAAACCAACCAAACAAGAATTTACGATCCCTCTCTATAGCTAAAGTTGAAAATAATCCTTTATGTTGAAGGGCCGCGGTGGCCCGGTTGGAAGAGTAACGAACTAGCAACCGAAGGGTTGCGAGTTCGAATCCAGCCAAACACCGTCGTGTACAAAGGGGGCTGGTGCACGTTAAATCTGTCGTGGCCTCAAATGTCCTCACGTTGGCGTGGTGTGGAAGTTTGGAGAGTGGGGTGCCAGCTCAGGTGTTGCCTCGTCATCTGACCGTGGTTCAAAATTACGTGGTGTTGTCCTCGGATCTTTCCCTTTGGGATTGATCCCGGACCGTCACCAATAGCCCATTGTGTTGCTCCAGTGTGACGTTAATTGAAATACCCAAATACCCAATACCTTGTGTTTGGCCTTTTATCCTTTCAATTCTTTTTCTTGACGTTTTCTTGTGTTGTCCTCACGTTGGCGTAGAGTGGAAGTTTGGAGAGTGGGATGCCAGCTCAGGTGTTGCCTCGTCATCTGACCGCGATTGAAAATCATGTGGTGTTGCCTCGGATCTTTCCCTTTGGTATCGATACCGGACCGTCCCCAATAGCCCGTTGTGTTGCTCCAGTGTGACGTTAATTAAAATACCTACCTAACCTTTTTTTCCTTTCAATTCTTGACGTTTTCTTGTGTTTGGCGCAACTTGGCCAAATATGGTCCTTGCTCCATAAAACGCCAAAATAAACCAACTTTTAGTTGTGTACCGAGGTACTTGTAAATGATCTTTTTCTTTCCCATAGGGCTTACTCTCTCCAGTAAACATGAGACCATGGTCCAAAATCACGTGGTGTGTCCTCGTGGTGTTCTTCGGGTTTGATCCGGACCGTCGCCAATAACCCTTTGTATTTCTCCAATGCGACGCTATTTAAAATACCTACCTACTTTAGTAAGCACGGAGATCGAGCTCCCGGGTTGATCAAACGATGTTTTTCTGCTCTCACCCCTCTACTCTGTTCGCAATCCCTCTTTTCTTCCTTTCACATTTTTTCTTGATGTCTTGTATTTTTATGACAGATATGGCATAAATCGCCAAAACAATCACTCTTTCTCTACCCTGTTCACGTGAGCATTGGCAAATGCTCTCACAATCAGTGACTTTAACTCCAGTCATCAGCCGACGAAAGACGTTCCCCAAACCCTCCTGCCACAAAGTATTTCTTTTACGCGCATCGTATTCCGCAAGGTGGTCGCTATATTTGGAGAAGGAAGAAGAGACAAACCCTCTCATTATCCCACAGTCGCAATTAAAGCCTGTCCTTGAAGTCGGCTGATTCAAGTGGTCCCATGCCCCTGAAAGGCGTGCATTCACTTTGTCGCAAGGGTGCTGATAACGATCGACCACTTGTCCGATTGGTGACGTCACGACACCCACTTGTTCTCCGATCGATTCCTTGGATTACGTGCCTCATTTCGCATAGAGGGCAAGCAGTGTCGCAGTTAACCCTCCTGGTGGTTTATCTATGCCTCGAAAAAAAAACTGCCCTGTAGTGGCAATCCTCTGGTGCAAAAAGCTTTTCTAAACTGTCACCTGTTCTGGGAAAGAGACAATTTATTTTTGCTAATTGGATCTTCATTGCCTTTGGAATAATAGGGTAGTTTTGTATCGACGAGGTGTCTCGTTTTTAGCAAAGATAACGAGATATCCTGTTTAGAGGGTTGAAATTCTATCACTTATTGCAGTGCTTCGTGGTCACCTTTTGTATTGGTGTTTGGGGTAAATTACACTATCTTAGCATTTCATCTTCAAGAGCATCTGCATATTATAAGAAATTAGAAGTATGCAAAACAATAAAACTTTATTGATGCGTATTTTCCTGGGTTTTTTTTTTGGTTTGGCAATTACCATTACTGTGAGTAAGTTATATTACTGGAACATCTTTCAAAAGTAGACTGTATTTTATATTCTACAACAAAAATGAAAAGTGTTTAAAACAATCTAACTTTATTGACGAGCATTTGTCTGGGTTTTTTTTTTTGCAATTTCTATTACTGTGGGTAAATTGTATTATTGGAGCATGTTTCAATAAGTGGACTGAAAGCTATACAACAAGAAATTAGAAGTATGCAAGAAATTAGAAGTAGTCAAACTTTATGGCTGCATATTTTCCGTACTAATAGAATCGAACTTCATCTAGCATGTTCCAAAAACCTTCTCATGGTCAGAACATACTAAATTAAGACTTGTCACTGAGGTTTATGGCTCCGACCATTGTCTGCTTTGCCTCTATTGTGCAACCGTATAGCGCCGGCTACAAACGGCAAGCCAATGGAAATAAGGCTTGAACAACTAGTTATATAACCATTACCAGGATGCACTCTCAAAGTGGCTTATTATGCATCTTCTGTAAAATGATATTGATTTGGTTTCTTATCTGATCATCTTAATTGCAGGATTGTAGACGACATCCCAAGAACTGGAAAAGTAATCCAATTCTTATCAGGGCATGGGTTACTTAAGTGTCACCCTTCTAATCAAATTGTACACCTACGCTCTTGTTTCCAGTCTATTTATAGTCGCTCTAAAGATATAAAGGGTTGGAGTTAATTGGTTAGAAAAGTAGGCATAAGAATTTTTATCTATACTGAAGAGGGCATATTTCAAGGATCAAGACTTCACGAACTTGATGGAATAGTTTTAAAAAAGCGATGTTTTTCAAAGAGAAGCTCTTGTTCATCGATATACGGTTTTTTTTTTCTTTCCTTTTTTGGTATGAAGGCTAGTTAGACAAGAGCATACGTCTTAGGAAAAGGGATGAGATAAATTACTTATGAAGATTTAAATTTAAATTAACTTTAATGGTAAATTTCTTAACAGTTTTAACGCTTTGTTTAGCGATATGAGAAGCTCGGAACTTTTCAGCCACCGGTAGAGTTTAATGAAATATTAAACGTGTTTATTTACTTCCATTTTCCGATAATTTCGTAAAATAATTTGTTTTATTGAAACAGAAATAGAGCATAACATAAAAGAACGTTTTATATAAAGTGTAGAGGCAACAAACCAATCACCACAAGATAACGTTTAATAATTCTTAAATGTAAAGTTTGCTTATATAATCTATGGACTATACTTGTTTTGTCGTTCAAGTGTTATTGGTTTGCTGCACTTTCGTATTTATCATCCGTAAAATTCAGAGGGTAATTAACCCTAAAAGCGGTTTCGACGAGATATCTCGTTCGTCAAAATCTAACCAATGACCGTTAATCTGATCTGACCGCTAATGACAAGATATCTCGTCATCAAGATATTGCCTATTTTTGATGATAACGAGATCAAATCTGGTCATTTATCTTCTAACGACGAAATATCTCGTCCATCCAGATCTGGTCAGTTTTCTTTTAATGACGAGATACCTCGTCGAGATAGCCTCCAGGAGTGTTAAGAGGGTAACGTTTAAAATGATTTGGTTTAAATAAATGTTATATTTAAGAAAATTAAAAATGTTTTTGGTAACAATATAGCAGAATACTTGAGCAGAGTTTGGAACAAGCAATATAAGTGCTATAAGGACTGAAGAATTTTATCCGTCACAGTTTATGGAAACTTGCACATTTTTGCCGACTTAAAACATGAGTTAATAGTTGAAGTGTCCGGGAAAGAGAAATAGTTAGCTGCCCATCCATCCTCCAGCCTCCCAGTTTCGGCTGCAGAGGTCGAGCCTAAAGAACGCTAAAGGGCAGGAGGCTGATGTCCATTTCTTGAGAAAAGCACAAAGGGGGGGCAGAATTGTTAGTTTCAAGTTTCTTCAGTAGATGGCAGCAGCGTATGTTATTTCTGTACTTGCAAAAGAGAATAACCCCTTCACATTTAAAAAATAAATATAACCGATTCATAAGAAGTAATATTTTTATTTTCTCTCTTTTTATTTTCCAAATATACAACAAAGATTACAACTAAAATCGTAAAATTTCAAGTTTCACTTTATCCAAATGAGATTTTTAGCATGTAATGAAAGCTTGACAGGTTTTTACCAGAAATATTGCAAACTTATTGTTAAAAGATATTACTACGTAACTACGTCCTTTACAATCCATTCGAATATCACAACTAATGCTTAATTAGTACATCTTGGATTATAGTTGTTTGAGTTAATTTACATTAATTTCCTCGAGACACTATATTTGCAGTATGCAATTCTTAACGGCTTTGTCATTCCTTCCTTAGTGGTTTTGGTGTGTATGTTTGCAGCACTTTGAATTCTCATTCTTGAAATTTCTCTTCCTTCATTCCAGTAATTTTCTTTGGATATGTATTTTTTAATATTTTTCTGGCTTTACTTTTTCCAAACCGCTTGCACTACTCGAGATAGTTAATTTTGTTTTAAAATAAAAAACATAGTTTTTAAGCCACCCTCCTTGCTAAACATAGCTGCAACATAAACATATAACATGAAGTATAGGCTGGATGTAAATATACATAAATCCACATAACGTAAAAATACTGGACTGGACATATCACTTTCGGAGCACCCGCTGCAAAGCTTCTCATCTCCACATCAGAAAAAGAATTAATTAAAATAAATGCCAATTTACGTAAGGGTGGGTGAATTTAAGAAAATATTGATCTAGGGGACAGAAGAAACTTTAAGTGCTAATGACAATCATAGGCCCCGCCCAGTGGCAAGAGAAGAAGACAACCGAAACAGCGCCATTTAGTGACCACGACTGAGGGTAAACCTATGATTACAAGTCAGTGGGACAAGTCTCAGTGAGTTGCTCACTGAGTCAACTGCGAGTTGTAAGCAGTGAGTTTCTTCACTGAGCTGGAAACCAATGAGTTGTGGCGATTCGATTCTTGTAACTTACCCTGGATGCATTTCCCTCTTCTGTGTCAGTAAAACTTTTCCTTGTGTGTGTATGTCCGTTACTTGACGTTGTCTGTCATATGTTTGACGCAGCTTGGCCAAATACGGACCATGCGCCGTAAAAGTCAATCAACCCACATATTATATGGACGAGTAGGTGTTAATTTGGCAAGACGCTAGAGAAGACTTCCTTAACAATGAACAGACGGTCCTTCCATACATTTGTTTCAACTGTTATTAAAGCATTTTTACTGCTAAGAATTACGTCATTTAAAAACAGTTTTACAAAGGATCTATTGCACCAACAAATAGCCAAGCCATGGTTGAGAATATAATTTTCAAACCTTTTTGATACTATAAAACCTGATTGCAATGCCGCCGGGGATATACAAATACTTTCTGAAGAGTGTCTTGAATTTTCAAGACTTGATATCATTAAATCTGATTGAATCCCAGGAATATACAAATTCTTTCTGGAGAGTCTTGAATTTTCAAAACTTTTTGATACCATTAATTCTTATTTCAATCAAAGAGATATGCGGATACTTTCTGGAGAGTGAATTTTCAAGTTTTTGATACCATTAAATTTGGTTGCAATCCCAGCGTTTTACAAATACTTTCTATAAAAAAATAATTTTCAAAACTGTTTGATGCCATTAAATCTGATGGAAATTCCGGGGATATACAAATATTTCCTGAAGAGTGTCTTGAATTTTCAAAACCTTTTGATACCATTAAATCTTATTGCGATCTCGGGAGTATAGAAATACCTTCTGGGTCACCTGGGAACGACCCCCAAGTTTCACAAACACCATCATCCCAGCACGCGACGGTATCTGAATGAAAAATTGAACAAAAAGTCGCTGACCTTTCCCATTTCTTTCACCCTCTCCCACACCGTTTCTATGGAAACTTTGCCTCTGCGGGGGTTCCACGGGCGAGTGTTGGTATCCTGTGACAGCCTATTTTTCATGTCACATTTGCTCCCCCTTGCCACAAAACGAACCTTCGCAAACGGCACGTGTTGTCCACGGTAGCGCCCCATCGCTCAGTCAGAGGGGAAGAGATTGTTGCAAAAGGTGGCGTTCACCGAACGTCTTGAGGAATTGTGAAATCTGATTCAGGCGATATTGGAGCACGATACGAATTGCAAAAGTTGGAGGAGTGACATTTGGATTGGTGGGTATTGTTCGAAATCTCGTGTCGTTGATCGCCCCTTTGGAATGATTAGTGAGGATCGAAATCGTGATTTTTTTTTCGATATGGGGAGAACCATCTCCCATTATGAGCATATTGTGGACTTAATTGTTGTGTTTAATATCATTCGTTTCATAGACATTAGTTCAAGTAACGCCGTGATGCTACAAATGTGCAAACTTTGTCGTGAATAATCTCCTTTAAACTATTAGCGGCAGTTGGTCACTTTGGGTTACAAGTCATGCAGAGAAGACTGCAGCTATCAGAACAGATATATGCGTGTGAACCCCTCAAAAGGTTAAAGTTAGTACAGAAAGTTTCAAAAGACCCTATGGGATACGTTTTACAAAGTATTAAATATATTACACTGCATAATGTTGATAGAAAGTACTCCGTACACTTACTAATCACAAAATTATTTTTTCGGACGAAGAGCCTCTTCCTAGCTACAACGCGATAAGTTATCCATGCAAAACAGTCATAACTGGATCTGTGCACTTTACATGTGTGAAAAAATATGGCAGTGGACTTTGTATTTGAATGTAAAACTAATCCAGTTTTGTTAAAAAAATCAAAAACAAATGGAACAGGTAGTCTTAAACATCTCCACAAAAACACCCAAATTGAATAGAATAAAATTGAAATACAAAAGTAAGATTTTTGTGTATTGCAAATTATTTTGTAATGTTTAATAGATGAAAACTATGTGTGTGTGTCTGTTCCCTACAAATATACACCGTTTGACCAACCCACACAAAATTTGGCACACTTATTCTTTAGAACCCCGTAGGTAACAGACTACATTTTAATTCCCGTGCTATTTGTCTTAAGTGTGCAGAGGGGCTAAAAACAATTCAACTCAAATTTGAAGAAAGGGACTTGTTTGGGATAATATTATAAAAATTTCGTTTTTGTAATATTTACAGTTTTTTACATTAATCCTCCAAGAAGTTTCGATGAGATATCTCATCCATCAAGATCTGAACAATTTTGCTAATGACGAGTATATCGTACCAAGAATGCCCATTGAATTCTGAATGATAAAGATATTGACGTTTTTTTATGATGGCGAAATCAAGATCAGGTCAGTTTTCTAATGACGAGATATCTCGCCCATCAAGATCTGGTCAGTTTTGCTAATGACGAGATACCTCGTCGAGACAACCACTAAGAGGGTCCGCAATTGGGATCGCCGTGGCTCTGTAGGTATGTCCACTGCGCTAACAAACTGCGTTGTAGATTGGATTCCACCTTAAATGTATGTCTTTCATCTATTTCCTTGAGTATGTGTAAGCTCATTTGCTTGAAGTTCTTTGATGCAGCTTGGCCAATAACGGCCCTTGCGCCTTAAAACCCCAAACAACCCTTGAGATTTACAATCGGTCCTCTCACACCCGTACCACGTTCTCTAAATCTCCATACCACCAATAGATGGCAGCACCACCGACCGGCAACTGCTTCAGCTTCACTTGCCGGTATCATAATTCCGATGCGTTGAGAGCATTTTCGGAAGGAAAAGAACGAACACTTAAAGAGTAAAAGATAACAAAGGCTGTTGTTATTTTTCTTATTTACACTTCTTGACCTTCGCTGTAAATTTCAACGCCTTTAAGGACAGGGACGGATGGCTCGAAGAAAAAATGCTGATGGAAACAATTAAAATGGGAGCCTCCGCCCCAAACACGTGCGCACCTGCACTCCAAGGCGGATCGCTGTTTCAGAACCCTTGACCTTGGCGCGCAGCTTCCATTTGCATGCGCACATCGGCAGACGCCCCGCCACCAAATTCACACAACCAGCACAAGTCACCTGCGATAATGAAAAGCAATGAATAATAATAGCGTTTCCGCCGATATTCATTGCGATTTGAGTGGATCTTGAAGGGATACTACTTCCTGATGAATACGTTTAGTACTCAAACACGACCCCGGTAGCCCTGTTGGAAGAGTAACGGACTAGGAAGCGGAGGGTTGCGAGTTCGAATCCGACCAAAGACCGTCGTGTACAAAGGGGGCTGGTGCAAGTTAAATTTGTCGTGGCCTCAAATATCCTCACATTGGCGTGGGAGTTTGGAGAGGGGTGCCAGCTCAGGTGTTGCCTCGTCATCTGACTGGCTCAAACTTACGTGGTGTTGTCCTCGATCTTTCCCAAAGGGGATGATCCCGGACAGTCGCCAATAGCCAGTGGTGTTTGTCCAGTACGACGTTAATTAAAAATTCCTACCTACTGAAACACTTGCAAATCTGAGTGTACCAGGATATAGCGTCTGTAGAAGCCCAGAAGCCGTGCATCTCTTAACCCTCCTGGTGGTTGTTGTCTCAGCAAGTTTTCTCGTCGTTAGCAAAACTGACCAGATTGATGGACGAGGTACCTCGTCATTAAAGAAAACTGACCAGATCTTGATCTCGTCATCATAAAAAAAAATTGGCAATTTTTTCTGACGCACAAAATACTTTTTGAACCTCAGATGTAGATTTTTGTTCCACATTTAATATTTAAAGGACAAACTTTTTCGTAGGTTTCTTTCAGTTATGATTCTTTAGTTCTAAGATATTAATCTTATATCGAAACGTTGATTAACCCCCCTGGTGGTTAATCAACGTTTCGTTAGTTCTAAGATATTCATCTTAAATCAAAACGTTGGTTAACCCTCTTGGTGGTTGTCCCGACGAGGTGTCTCGTCATTAGCAAAACCATTAACAGATCTTGGTGGACGAGATATCTCGTCATTAGAAGAAAACTGACCCGATCTGTATGGACGTAATTATAAGAAAACTAACCAGATCTTGATGGACTAGGTATCTTGCCATTAGCAGAAAACTGACCATATCTTGATATGGTCATCATAAAAAATCTGCAATATCTGAGATATCTCTGCAATATCTGAGAAAAATCTGCAATATGACGAGATATCTTGTCATTAGCAAAATTGCTCAGATCTTGTATAGAAAATATTTAGTTTTTTAATTTATTTAAATTTCTTGGTGAGATCAACGATTGTTTCATGATCAAACTAGCACATTTTGTGATTTAGCCTATTCATTTTATATCTGAGCAACTAAAATTGATACCGAAATAGTGTTTAAGAGTAGACTGTGCTGCTATTTATCAAAATTTATGTTTATAATACCACTACTTCGTGTCAGCCCTGCTCTTGTGTCCACTATCCCAAACTTCCTACTGAAACTGTCATCCAGGCTAGATAATCTGCGCAGTGGGTCTTTGCGCGTTGTCTATCGTTCTCTCCTCATTTCCCTGCCTTTGTAAAAGACTGCCTCGAGCTCTAATACAGCGTTTGGATCATTCATACGGAGTTGCTAAATATCCTGTTGTATCGAAAGCCGTTACATTTTTGGAGAATTTCCCTTAAAATAAAGTTAAACCTTTGCTTGAAACTAAAACAAATTGCTAGCATAACTGAAACTGTACTGCAGATGATCGTTCAATTTGTTTCATGTTTTAATGTGACTGATTTTTTCTTGCAGTTATCAATGGCGATAGAAGAATGGGAAACACCCGAAACCAAAGTTGGTAAGTAATCGTATGAGTTGTTGTTAGTTGTCTAAAATTAGTAATCGTTTAGAGTCTAAAAATCATTGTTCACATGAGGGCCGAAGCATCCTGATTGGAAGAGCAGCGGATTTCTAACCGGAGGGTTGCGAGTTCGAAACGTGATCCAACCAAAAACCGTCGTGTACATGGGAGATGGTGCACGTTAAATTTATCGTGGCCTCAAATGTCCTCACATTGGCGTGAGGTGGAAATTCGGCAAGTGTAGCGCCAGTTCAGGCGTTGATCACGTCATCTGACCGTGGTTCAAAATTGCGAGGTCTTCTCGGATCTTTCGCTAAGGGTTCAGTGCGGCGTTGATTCAACTATTTACCATTGTTTACGCCAAGTATTTGGTCAAACTGAAACCAATTTCATTCCATTCTACTTAATAGATTTTGAATAGATTTCACTATTTTATGACAAAAAAATGTGATTTCTCTAAGTTTCCTCTTAAAGGTAATGACAGGATACAAATCTTTAAACTGGGTTCAAATTTTAAGTCACTTCGATGTTTTATATATCAACCAGACCGTTGTATGCAAAGCACTACATTTGATATTACTGTAATGTTGGACCAAAATCTACTATAATTAAAATTTTGAAGTTTCTTCTAAATATATCATTATACATATTAAATCTTAGTACTAACAATAAATTCAAGTGTATCTACTTCAGCTTCCGATTGGCCCATCTAGATCATTTCACAGTATCCTCTGAATTTTGATAGTTGAAAGGATATTACACTGACCGGAATCTGATTTGGGGTTCTTTCAATTAATTTGTTTTGCATAAAATGCCAAGTACATTAATTCAGCGTCGAAAATTGATTCTTAACAGTTCAATTTATCATTGAAAATCACTTTAATTTGTAGAAAATTTTGATCAATAGCCACTGTCTAAATGGTGAGCTATTCTGTAGTGATTGAAAATTGTGCTAAACTTATTTAACCCTCCAAGTGATTTTGACGAGATATTTCGTCCATCAACATCTGATCATTTTTTCTAATGACGAGATATCGTGTCTATCAATATTTGACTAATTTTGCTAATGCTGAGATATCTTAAGATATTTCCAATTTTTCATCATTAAGATATTGCTAATTTTTCTATGATGAGATCAAGATCTGGTCAAATTTCTTCTAATGACGAGATATCTCGTCCATCCAGATTTGGTCATTTTTACTAATGACGAGATACCTCGTCGACGCAGCCACCAGTTGGGTTAAAATGTAACGTAACCCACGATATCAGACACACGAAAGTATTCGGCCACCTAAAAGAATAATTTTGAAAGGAGACGTGATGTTTTATTCAACCTTCTCAAGATGAGAGAGAATTCGTTAAACAGAATTCGTGCCTCCTTTCGTGATAATCTTCATTCAAATTCACCTTCCTCTTGACATTATTACTAATTAATTCCAAAAATACACTTCAGAATTCAATTTATTTAAAAGAGAACTGTGTGAACTTCCACTTGGCCTTCATTCCAAAACAATGACGAAATTAAGCGGTACACATCGCAAAGAAAGAAAATAAAAAAAGAACGAGAAAATTAAATTACACCAGAAGGCAAATAGCTTAGGGTCAAGTAGTTTTCAGAACGTTAATTTCCGTGACTGTAATATTTTACCACTAGATTTTTTTCTGTTGCCAGAATCTCCACGCTTAATCCCATCAGTTTAATTCAATTTCCCTGAGAATGAATGCAAACGATTTAGATCCGAGCTCGTAACGGTAACTTCTATATTTCCTTAACGGCGGGCGTCGTAATTTATAGCCTGCCTTTGTTAAAACCTCCCCTCTTAACAACGGACGTTTCGTTCCTTTATGTGATCTTTTCATGTTTAATTCGAATAAATTCATCATTTCACAAGGACACACCAACGTTTAAAAGTGTTCTAAGACATTCGAAAATTGCGCTAAATGACGCTGGCTATTTTAAGGTCACACATGAAGGATCACGCCTTGCGTTCTGAAAAGTTAGGGATTTGTTTTTTTTTTGCTTTTTATTGTTTCATCGAGCATTGTTTTGTAGAAAGAGGGGAATTATTTAATTTATTAACTCATTTCGGCCACTTGCAATATCAGGCAGATGGTATGTTATTGTTCCCTTTCCCTTGGGATTTGTATGTTGTGCTCCGTGATTCTTTTCTGCTTTCGCAGACGATTCGCTTTCGATTAATTTCCAAATTGTTTTTGAGAAGTCATCGTTTTTGCTGATTCTGCTTTCAATCACAGTCTGGGATTTGTTTTGTGCAAAAATGCATTCGAGGAAAAAATTGTTTGATTTTGTTCATTTTTAGTATTTGTGGCGTTCCTTACATTTTTACTTATGAGTTACAGAAAACAATCCATCTCTCTTGTCTAAATGTAAAGAATTTTCCATTTCGTCGTGGAAAAGATAGTTTTATAAATTAAAGAAATTAATTTTCAGACAATTCACTTTCGATTATTTTCCAAATTGTTTTTGAGAAGTCGTCTATTTGGCTACTTTTGCTTTCAATCGAAGTCTGGGATTTGTTTTGCGTAAAATTGCATTCCGGGAAAAAATTATTTCATTTAGTTTATTTTTGTGTTTTTGGAGTTCTTACATTTTTACTTATGAATTACAGAAAAGAATTCATCTCTGTTTCAAGTATAGAGAATTTTCTATTTTCCATTTCGAAGTGGAAAAGTTAGTTTTATAAATTAAAGAAATTCAACATTTAACGTAATTATAATATGCCTTTTTTGTGAAATTAAATGCTGATAGTACTAGTGTTTTTGTAGAGGAACGTAGTTTTGAAGAAGTTTAACCAAATTCGTGTTGTCCAATTACCTATCATATATCAATTCGGAATTCATTCTTTGAATTTTTATTGGAGAAGTGATGAAATTCTAGTGGGAAAGCAGCCGATGACTCAGTAGGTTTGTTCATTTCGCTAACAACCTGCGAATTATGGGCATTGCAGGTTCGATTCCCCTCGCTGGGTGTATTTCTCTCTTCTGTGTCAGCAAAAACTTTTCACGTGCGTGAATGTCCATTGCTTGACGTTGTCTTGTGTTTGGCTCAGCTTGTCCAAATATGGCTCTTGCACCATAAAAAAACCCAAACCAACAATCATATTCAAAACAATACATAGTCATAGCTCTATGTCACAGGCTCTCTTGATCTATAATTGAAGGTTGAGAAACCTGAATCTCTACTTCCAAATTAGTGGCAGATAATTAATTCAATTCCAAAAACTGTCGACAAGAATGCCGTAAAAAATTCCAACTGTGCAAGTATTACCCATCTTGTCATAGTGTCCCAAGCAATGTCGCGACACCAGGGATGACACTGGCGTTATGCCACTACAGGGAAACCGTGGCGCGTCAGTAACAACAAAAAATCCAAACATGTCTTTCTTCCAAATTTGTTTCAGGTAATTAATCCCCCTTCCAAAATCTGTCGACAAGAATGCAGATAAAATTCCAACAGGGCAAGTATTGCCCATCTTGTGATAGATAGTGTCCCAAACGTTGTCGCGACACCAAAAAAGATGTTGCGCCACTACAGAGAACCCGTGGCGCATCAATAACAACAAAAAGAGCAGCTCTGGGCAAAAACATCGTCATGACCTCTAACCGCGATAAAGGTCATAGAGAATGCCACTGATTGGGATCCGGTTTCTTTTCCTCTTCGAAACCACTGTCTTTCTCCCGAGGATGTCAAACCCTAATTTCTCCAACACTTACGAGAGACGGGATCAAACTGCTAGTTTACAATAGCAATGTTAACCGTTATTGCTATGACACGATAACAGTTGTTATTAACTTTTAGTATTTGTTGTTTTGTTATCTGTTAGCAACAAGTACTAACAGTTCGCAATTATGAATAACAATGGTTATTATGAATTACTAGCAATTTACATTAACAATTAATTTTAAAAGTTATTAACAGCTTAAATTCGCCATTAAGTGAATTGGTATTTTGTTTTTCTATTTTGGGCCGTGCGAGTTCGAATCCAACCAAAGACCGTCGTGTACAAAGGGAGCTGGTGCACGTTAAATCTATCGTTGCCTCAAATGTCCTCACGTTGGCGTGGTGTGGAAGTTTGGAAAAGGTAGTGTTGATCCCTCTATCTAACCGTGGTTCAAAAAATTGAGGGGCCGCGGTGGCCCGGTTGGAAGAGTAACGGACTAGCAACCGAAGGGTTGCGAGTTCGAATCCAGCCAAACACCGCCGTGTACAAAGGGGGCTGGTGCACGTTAAATCTGTCGAGGCCTCAAATGTCCTCACGTTGGTGTGGTGTGGAAGTTTGGAGAGTGGGGTGCCAGCTCAGGTGTTGCCTCGTCATCTGACCGTGGTTCAAAATTACGTGGTGTTGTCCTCGGATCTTTCCCTTTGGGATTGATCCCGGACCGTCACCAATAGCCCGTTGTGTTGCTCCAGTGTGACGTTAATTGAAAAATACCAAAATACCAAAAAATTGAGGTGTAGTCCTCAGATCTTTCTCTTCGGGATTGATCCCGGATCGTCGCCAATAACCCATTGTATCGCTGCAGAGGTAGATAGTTTTTCTGGTAGATAGCTAATTCAACTATCCACCAGAAAATACGATCTTTAACGGTGGTTGCTCAGGGTAGGTAGATATTTTATTTAACGTCACACTGGAGCAACAGAACGGGCTATTGGTGATGGTCCGTGATCAATCCCAAATGGAAAGATCCGAGGACAACACGTAGTTTTGAATCACGGTCAGATGACGAGGCAACACCTGAGCTGGCACCTCACTCTCCAAACTTGTAGTTGCTCAGGGAGGTCTTAGTGAACTTGACATTGAAATCGTACAACCTGCTTGAGTGCTGAACTCATCGTTTCAAGGACAGGTCGATACTCAAAGGTATTGAACTTGCTTTGTGGAAAATGGTTTTGTTTTCTATGATAGGGGTATACTCAGTTTTGATTGTTTTCCTTAGCTGTGAAAGTAAGGGGAGTACCAAACCTATGACAAAACGAATCTTATCTGCTTTTCTATTCTACTTTCTGGTAATAATTATATACAGGGTGAGTCTAAATTGTTTTTACAACATAAGAGGGGTGATAGTACCCATCCAGACGAGCAATAATTACCATGGAACATAGGGTCGCATTCCACTCAGAGGCAGAAAAGAGTAAAGTCGAAACGCGTCGAGCATGAACAAGTCATCGTCTCTGACGCCGCACACTTTTCCAGCACAGTCCGGCACTTCTTGAATGCCACATATCTCGCAGGATGGATCGGACGTGTCGGACCTGTGGCTTGGCCTCACCGGACCTCAACCCACTGGACTTTTTCTTCTGTGGGGGCACATGAAATCTTTAGTGTACCAGACGCCTGTGGACTCGGCTGAAGATCTCGTAGCGAGAATCGGTGTTGCCGCAGACAAAATTAACACAACACCAGGAATCTTCGAGAGTCAGTCATTCCTTCGCCGGTGTGAACTGTGCAACGACACTTTGAGCACTTGCTGTGAGTTTTTCTCTGATCAATCAATCAGATACTTTTGGTATCGTTCATTCGCTTTCCCAACACTGTTGTAAGTTCATGTTGAAATTCTAATTTGACTTTTTCTGCCTCTCAGAGTGGAATGCGTCTGGATGGGTACTATCACCCCTCTTATTTTATAAAAACAATTTAGACTCGCCCTGTATAGTCATGGGAATTCTTTTAAAAAGAAAAGTTTCTATTTAACTCATCATATACTCACCTGCCCTGCGATAGTAGCTCCTCATCGAACCATCGATTACCATCCTGAAGAACAACTTTACTGCCCCTGCCCACCTTATCGGTGTTTCCTGGGCCAGCCTGTCTGGGATCAGGAGGAAGTTGCCTTTCTTTTAGAACGACATGGTCTTATGAATTTGGTTTAGGCTTATCATGAACCTTGAGGATAAGAAACAACTTTACAATGAGAAAATAATCGACATTTCAAAAGCTGTGCGAAATGCACGCGGCGACATTTGACTCAGAAATGGACACAACAATTTCTGTTTTACCAATCTTGCAGCATGTTTAAATATCTGGTTGCAGTGTAATGTCTGTTTTAATACTTGGGAGTATTGTTTCAGTGGGTTTGCCCATCTGCGTTAACCATCTTGGTTGTTCATCTTCGAGTCGAAAACTGCCCTGTAGTGTTCAACCTATGATGCAAAACCCAGAGACATCCTTGTTTATCCTGCCTGGACCTTCATTCCCCTTGGGCATAGGGCAGTTTTGTCTAGGCAAGACATCTCGACCTTAGCAAAATTGACTAGATCTTGAACGAGATATCTCGTCGAAACTCTTGGAAGGGTTAACAACCTACGAGTTGGCGCGGCAGGTTAGATACCTGTAACTTACCCTGGTGTATTTCTCTCTTCAGTAAATCAGTTTGGAGAGTGGGGTGTCAACTCAGGTTTGACCTCATCAACTGACCGTGGTTCAAAATAACGTGGTTTGTCCTCGGATCTTTCACTTCGGGTTTGATCCCAGACCGTCACCAACAGCCCTTTGTGTTGCTCCAGTGCGATATTGATTACATACCTACCTATCTTTTCAGTAAATCTTTCCTTGTGTGCTTGTGTTCATTACTTGACATTGTCTTGTGTTTTTGACGCAGCTTGACCAAATATGGCCCTCGAGTAACATAACTAACCATCCGACCCTTGGTATTCAAATTATTTGCGACATAACTATTTGATATTGGTTAGGCATTTATTCAGTAGCACGATATTAAGGATAATCCTAACATAAGACAAAAATTGCTAAGATGTGTAGGAAGTATCTTTCGAAGTTGATACGTTGAGAATCTTAGACTGTAAAATCTTCACACAAATTATTAGTCAATGAATTATATAATTAATTAGTGGAATGAACCCCTTAAAATTGCATGCAATACGCTAGAACTTTCATGTAATGTGTAATATATTAATTATGCTCCCTCCATTTTAAATTTTCCGTAACCTCATGTACACCAAACTCATTTATAGCTTAGGTAATTGGGATTTAAGACATTTAACAGTTTGCCTTGGGTAGTTTTTTGTAAATTATTGCAGGACTAACTCAGATATTACTTCCAGAGGTGGTCGATTTTAGTGTTTATCCGTTTGTTGCCATTTGCCAATATATTGGATTGATGCAAAAGTTCGTCCCGTTTTTGGCGCTAGATGGCATTGTATCGCATGTAATGTGTAATATATTAATTATGCTCCCTCCATTTTAAATTTTCCGTAACCTCATGTACACCAAACTCATTTATAGCTTAGATAATTGGGATTTAAGACATTTAACAGTTTGCCTTGGGTAGTTTTTTGTGAATTATTACAGTACTAACTCAGATATTACTTCCAGAGGTGGTCGATTTTAGTGTTTATCCGTTTGTTGCCATTTGCCAATATATTGGATTGATGCAAAAGTTCGTCCCGTTTTTGGCGCTAGATGGCATTGTATCGCATGTAATGTGTAATATATTAATTATGCTCCCTCCATTTTAAATTTTCCGTAACCTCATGTACACCAAACTCATTTATAGCTTAGATAATTGGGATTTAAGACATTTAACAGTTTGCCTTGGGTAGTTTTTTGTGAATTATTACAGTACTAACTCAGATATTACTTCCAGAGGTAGTCGATTTTATAGTGTTTGTACCATTTGCCAATATATTGGATTGATGCAAAAGTTCGTCCCGTTATTTGGCACTAGATGGCATTGTATCGCAAAGCCGAAGTGCTGTCTACTTCACACGTGTAAAGGTTTGATGTTGTTTGAAAGAAGGAATTTCAGTGAGTACTTGGGAAAAGAATTGTTAGTGGGTCGTGTTTTTTTTTTAAATTTTATTGAGCATTAAAAATGGCAAAAAAATATGGAGAAATTTCGACATATGCTTTTTTACTTCCGAAAAGGCAAGGTTTCGCAGACGCAAAGATATGTTGTGTAGGGTGAGGAGTGCCATTGACGATTCCACGTGTCGTAAGTGGTTCAGAAAGTTTCGTCACCTGGATCAAGTCTTTAGCCAGAAACCTCAGAACTTCTAGGAGCGCGGAATCATGCAGATATCGGAGAGATGGAAAAAGATCGTCGAACAGAAAGGCACATACTATATTGATTCAATGTAATATTTAGAAAACATAATTTTTCTTTAATTTTTGTCAAAAAAACGAGACGAACTTTTGCATCAACCCAATGCAAATAGCTCCGAATTCTACGCCACATACGTTAGCCAAAGATAGATAGATAGCATGACTTACCTCTCCAATCTACGTTACCTTCTCAGGGCTCCACCTGTCTCCCGCGAATCGTCGTATTTTGCGTATCGGAAGTCATTTCAGCAGACGTATCTTTTGACCATCACCCTAAAAGCTGCCAGTCACCTGACCTCCACACAATGATAAAGAAAAATGTTATTTCCCGTAAGAAAACAAAGTGTTCCGCGCATAAAAAACGGAACACATTGTAATTGGTTTGGAAAGTATACCAAGAAAGATAAAAATCCCAAACATTTCTGACGGAATTTCTTCTGGCGTTTCATTACTGCTATCAGCGGCTGTCTTCATTTACCATCCACTCCTGTTGCGCTTTGACATAATGACAGATACCGGGCGGTTATTCACGCAGCTTTTCCAATGGGGAGGTTTCGAGTTGCAATTCGAAAGTGGACCCTGGAGCTCTGTCCAGTCGGCCTCTTCGGATCACCGCGCTGGATCTTTCTCTTTTTTTTTCGTTTGCATTTTCCTTTTTCGCATTTGTGTGAAGGTTGTTAGCGGAAGAAATTATCTTTTGACCTGTCCACTTTTCAATGGTTTGACAACTTCGGCTCCTTTAGCGAGGAGGGGAGGCCTTTTAGACTTAATGGAGAAAACTCTCGACCCCGGAGCGCGGTAGTGAAAATGAGAAGTAAGAATGGGACTTGTTTTTGATTTGTTGGCTCTGAACTCTCGATTTGACATCAAAATGCACTTATTCTCTCTCTCCCTTCTACCTGACCCCTCTCTCTGCCCCTAATATCTTCCGGTGTTTTTTTCTGTTTCCTGCGCTACTTCGAAGAGTTTTCGAATGTCTGGTTGGATTCGGAAGGATTTTTTTTTTAATATCTGTCTGATGCAAATTGGGGTGGCGAAATTTGGATAAAATAAAACCACCACCTGGGAATATATCCGGAAGGATTTTAAAATCGGTCGGATATTAAAAAAAGTTCTAAATCGTCTACTTTAGGTGAAATTAGTCGATTTGAAACAAATTTTGTGGAATTTGGCTCCCCTAACCACTGATCGGATTTTGAAACTTGGATAAAATGTATAAAAAAACCTCCAGAAGGATTTTAAAAGCGGCCTAAAATTAAACGCAAAAATTCACAAATTTATTTTTTTTTCAGGAAAATATCTCATTTTGCAAAAATTGCATTTTACCAAAATTTCAAAATAGTTCACTACAATTGTTTGCGAAGTGCGTTTCTCCTTGATAGTTGTTGGCACTACTCTTTGATTGGCGTAACTTTTCCTCTACTTGGCACGCGCCAAGAACTATCTTTTCAGTTAGTGCCTCATATCTTGACGCGATAAGCCGGTAGCGCAAGCATTCCTTTTCAGGAACCATTCTTTTTGTGTACTTGGGATAGTACAACTCTTTGTGTAGTCAAGATAGTACATCGCAATTTGGATTAATGTCAATAAATATAGTTACAGTCCACTAAAGTCTGCATTTTTGGTGAGCCACGACAGTAGTGATATCTAATAGACTCAGCAAAATAAAGTACTTAGCAGATGAACTCGGTCTATTATCACATGGGAAACAGGTGCCTAGTTTTGTTACAAGTTAGTAAGTACAAGTAATACCAAGTACTTGTTAGTCTATAGGCTGAAAAATTATAAGTCGTGCTCTGGTGTTTGATTTTGAAGGACCACTGATGGCGGGTAGGTATTTGAATTAACGTCACACGCAATGGGCTATTGGTGACGGTCCGGGGTCAATACCGAAGGGAAAGATCCGAGGACAACACCACATAATTTTTAACCATGGTCAGCTGACGAGGTCATACCTGAACTGGTACCCCAGTCTCCAAACTTCCACGCCATCCAACGTGAGGACATTTGAGGCCACGACAGATTTAGCGTGCACTAGACCCTTTTGTACACGACGGTCTTTGATTGGATTCGAACTCAACCCTCCGGTTGCTAATCCGTTACTCTTCCAACTGGACTACCGTGGCCCCAACAGAATAAGGTACTTAGCAGATGAACGTGGTCTATTATCACATGGGAAGCAGAGGTGCCAAGTTTTAGTACACGTTAGTAAGTACAAGTAGTACCAAGTACCATTTTAGTCTATAGGAGGCAAAGTTATAAGTCGTGCCCTGGTTTGATTTTGAAGGACCACTGAAATGTGCTCCGTTCTACCGGATTGCCTTGAGTCAAGAAAGAAAAATGGAACTTCGCTGGTTCCCAAAACTGACAGCAATGACTTTCTTTCTTGGACTGGACATATCAAGCAGCTCTTCTCATGATATAAAGAGAAAAATCATAAAAATTAACATACTTAAATGAAAACTTTTTGAATAAAATATGGGTGGTATGTGCTAGATAGCTCAATTAATCAGCGGAGGCAAAATTTTGAAACACCCTCGAGCCTAGACAGCACACAAGTGGTCTGCCTACCAAGTACTGACCCTGAACGAAAGTTCTTAACTTTGGTTTTCGAATGGGCTAGGGTTTCCTTTCTTGGAGCTAGATGTTTCATTTTTACGTTCTTGACAACAGGATGGCTGAACATTTATACTTCTGATGGTGTATCGTCAATACAACTGCCACATTTCTAACTAGACTGTAGTTTACAACCTAGTGCGTTAAATTTAAAGGTGGCAAATATTTCTAATAAAAGAAAAACTCAACACTATGTGTAGTTTAGATGAGGCTAAATTTTGGGTCATCCCACAGGTGGTAAAATTATAAATAAATACAACCATCCTGGAATCTGAAGAACCACTGGGGAGTTCTCATTCCCAGCTGATAGTCTTGGGTCAACCTAGAAAAGTTAAATTTTACTGCCATCTAAAGATTGCTGGCATCGATTTCATTTTGTTCCCTGTCTGTTTCCTACTTCTGAACATGTTGAACATTTCTATAAAAAGAAGTGATTTCTATATCAACTTTCCATGTGGAGGTTGTGGTGCATACCTGGCTTAACTCTCCTGGTGGTCGTCTCGAAGAGGTATCTTGTCGTTATCGAAATCTGATCATATCTTGATGAACGAGATATTTCGTCATTAGAAAAATACTGACCAGATCTAGATCTCATAAAAGAATCGGCAATATTTTGATGACGAAACATTTCGTCGTTAGAAAAATACTGACCAGATCTAGATCTCATCATAAAAGAATCGGTAATATTTTGATGACGAAACATTTCGTCATTAGAAAAATACTGACCAGATCTAGATCTCATCATAAAAGAATCGGCAATATTTTGATGATGAAACATTTCGTCGTTAGAAAAATACTGACCAGATCTAGATCTCATCATAAAAGAATCGGCAATATTTTGATGACGAAACATTTCGTCGTTAGAAAAATACTGACCAGATCTAGATCTCATCATAAAAGAATCGGCAATATTTTGATGACGAAACATTTCGTCATTAGAAAAATACTGACCAGATCTAGATCTCATCATAAAAGAATCGGCAATATTTTGATGACGAACCATTTCGTCATTAGAAAAATACTGACCAGATCTAGATCTCATCATAAAAGAATCGGCAATATTTTGATGACGAAATATTTCGTCATTAACAAAATCGTTCAGATCTTGATGGACGAGATATCTCGTCGGAATCACTTGGAGGGTTAAAATCATATCTAAGGTCGTAGAAATAACTTTGTGAAGCCACCAGATGAGTTGTTTCTGTGGCTATTAACTTCGTACATTAGCAAAGATTGATTGTCAACATGTAGAACGATGGATTCCTCTTGCGAGTTGCGTTCTATCTCGTCCTGTATTTACCCTTATTGCCCACAATAAATGTTTGTTTTCTCCTATCTGATGTCGTCATATTGGAGATTAAGCTACAAGGTGAGAATTCCAGTGTCAAGCACAATATGCATGGAGTCCTTGGGATTGTGAGACCTAGATCTACAAATTATACCATACAATCAACTTCAAATGACTTGAATGAATCTTGTGACATCTGTATATTGCTTTCCAATTCAGTCTTTATAAGTTCGTTCCTTGTGTAATGCATCAATCTTTTAGCTCAGGACAACCCTTAATCCATATTTGACGTTGAACGATGGGATCGGCCGCAAGTTGAGACTTTTGGTCTTGAAGGTTCATTGTTGCATTTCGAAATAATTCACTTCAATGCCAACTTCCCAAGGACAGAAAACACTGCACAGATGAATGTGGCGCGGAATGATCAAGATCAAGCAGCTAATTCAGTCACACCAGCTACGCCCAGTCGCAGTTCTTCACCCCTATGAGCCCATTACGCCCTTTTTGCGGGTCGTATGATCTTCATTATGGTAATAGCGCAACCACCGCCAACTGTGTCACCAGACTCAAACAGGTGGGCGCACTCCTGGTACCATCCCGAGCTCTGGAATTCAGCTCGACACCCTAACTGCATTGTTACTTTGTCATCAAGAAGGGTTTTTTTTATACATACATCTCTGTCTTGACGAGTTGG
Source organism: Meta bourneti (assembly GCA_933210815.1). Classification (NCBI taxonomy): domain Eukaryota; kingdom Metazoa; phylum Arthropoda; class Arachnida; order Araneae; family Tetragnathidae; genus Meta; species Meta bourneti. The sequence goes on from OW119929.1 coordinate 91,482,593, forward strand.
GAAACATTTTGGGCGGCTTGGATTTACTGCCGGTCGCTGTTTCGCAACTATCGAGTTCTTCCTTTGATATAGATGAGTTCGTTCTCTTTGGGAGGGAAGCGTGGGTGAGTCTGCGGACCTGTTCAACTTAAAATATCGATGTTTTTTGTTGTTGGAGTGCAAGGTTAGTGGCTTGGGTGGAAGAGGACTTTGCGTGAATTATATATTCATCTTTTTGATTCATCTCGTTTTGTTTCTTCGACTGCTGTTTCGTGATGTTGCTTATGAGAGAATTGGTCTGCTTATTGCCGCACCCCCTTTGACAAAGTGAGGTAGTGTCCTGGAACGTATTAAGGTGAACGTACACAATCCATGTTCGTGCGGCTGGTAGTAATTGAACGTTATTTTTAGAATGAATCGTAGATAATATAACATATTAAAGCATGCCACATTTGGCAAGAGTAGACGATAAATGAAGAGTATGCTCCTAATCGTTAGGGTGGACATGAACTGTTGATCTCTGATTAATATGTACTGACAATAAATGCTAGAAGCTTAGTAAATTGTGACCTAACCGCCCTTAGGGTGGTGTAATGCTACTGATTGTTGTAAAAATGAACATAAAAAATTTCAATTTCAATCACTCCAATTGATTTTTCTCTTAACAATCCAAGTTGTTACGACGAGATATCTCGTCCATCAAGATCTGATCAGTTTTCTTCTAATTACGAGTTTTCTCGTCCATCAAAATCTGATCAGAAACGAGATACCTCGTCGAGACAACCACCAGCGTTTTCGATTGAAGATTAATATCTTAGAAGCAAAGAGGGATGTGGTAGCCTGGTTGGAAGAGTAACGGATTAGCAACCGGAGGGTTGCCAGTGCGAATCCAGTCAAAGACCGTCGTGTACAAAGGGGTCTGTCGCACGTTAAATCTGTCATGGCCTCATGTGTCCTCACGTTGGCGTGGTGTGGAAGTTTGGAAAGTGGGGTGCCAGCTCAGGTTTTCTGATCATATCCGACCGTGGTTCAAAATTATAAGGCGTTGTCCTTGGATCTTTTCCTTCGGGATTGATCCCGGACCGTCGCCAATAGCCCCTGTGTTGCTCCAGTTCGACGTTAATTAACTACCTACCTATTCTGCTGGCATGGGATTTAATTGAATTGCAACATTGTGTTTGTCTAAATGTAACGCGTTATCCATAGTATTTGCTTCGTCCTTTCACTAATCTATACATCTAATCTGTATGATTAATATTCTATATATAATCTATAATTAGTAATCTATATACACTGCTGGCCACCGTAAATGCAACACCCTGAAGGAAGCATGCAAATAATATGAAATTTACAACATGCATTAGCGGAGGTGAGATATGCAAATGATTAGAATTTCAGCGCAGACGCACATCACGCGCGCCTGTGGCGCCACTTCAAAGCGCTATTTAAGGCTTGGAGATTTCGACGATTTCAGGTACGGCAATTGTGTTTTTCTTGTGTTTTTTCAAAAAAAACGATCAATTATGCCTCGTAGAAAACAGCGATCATCTTTTGATCAAGTATCCGAGTTCGACAGAGGAAGGATAGTGGCCTACCGAGATTGTGGATTATCTTTCAGGGAAATCGGTAGTCGTGTTGGACGAAACCAAACAACTGTAATGCGGATATGTGATCGTTGGATGCAGGAGGGTACGACGGACCGACGTGTTCGATCGCATCCACCTCAGTGCACAACTTCACGTGATGACAGGCATATTGTGCGTATGGCAGTGACGGATCGCTCAGCCACATCACGAACCATAGCACAGCACATTCAGTCTGTACCGCATCATCCAGTGTCTGCGCGTACCATTCGACGCCGTTTACAGCAGAGTGGTCTGTCCGCAAGACGTCCATTGCTTCGTCTACCCTTGACGCAGAACCACAGACGTTTCCGCCGCCAATGGTGCGATGAAAGAAGGATGTGGACGGCAGAATGGAATGAAATTGTCTTTACTGACGAGTCACGCTTCTGTCTGCAACACCACGATGGTCGGATTCGAGTCTGGAGACACCGTGGAGAGAGGATGCTGAACAGCTGCGTTATGCACCGCCACACTGGTCCTGCACCGGGTATTATGGTATGGGGCGGTATTGGATATCACTCTCGCACTCCTCTAGTACGCATTGCCGGTACTTTAAACAGCCAGCGCTACATCTCCGAGGTGTTGGAGCCAGTTATCCTTCCTTACCTTCAGGGCTTGCCCACAGCCATATTTCAACAGGATAATGCGCGACCACACGTGGCACGCATTGTCCAAGGGTTCTTCGTCAATCGCCAGATTGAATTGCTTCCCTGGCCTGCTCGCTCTCCGGATCTTTCGCCGATAGAAAACATGTGGTCCATGGTTGCTCAACGATTGACCCAGAATACATCCCCAGCTGCCACACCAGATCAACTTTGGCAACGTGTGGAAGCTGCTTGGTCTGCTGTACCCCAAGAACACATCCAAAGTCTCTTTGAATCAATGCCGAGGCGTGTGGCAGCGGTGATCTCCAACAATGGCGGCTACTCTGGCTACTGATTTTGGCAGGAACCACACTTCACAGAAGTCTATAAATTTAATCATTTGATACTTGGTCAACATGTTATCTGCAAAATAAATTTTGTTGTGATATCTCTTGTCTTTCTTGGTGTTGCGATTTGGGTGGCCAGCAGTGTATATACCTTTGTTGTACAATTATTTCAATAGTGATTAAATATGATTTATTCAAATTACTTAAACCAAATTTGTTTCATTCATTTCTATGCTTTAAAAAACCGTAAATTTTTATAAAAATATATAAATAAACAAAATTATCCATTCTACATTCAAAACAGTGCAGGTAAGTAGATTAACATTGAACAAGCTAATTTCACACTATTTAAAAACGAACACTTACATTTTACAAAACTTAAAAATCACCTGTTAGTATTTCATTTTACTTGTCCTTGCAGTTCCTATAATTTTATGGCGCTTTCCATAAAATTACAGGGTCACCCTATTCACATTGCAAACCAATACTCAACACCCTTAATTCTATACATCCCACTTTGAAAGCAAATTTATGTGTATTTAAAGCCGGATGCTAACGAAAAATATATTATTCCAAAATAAGGAGATTATACATATTTTGATTTAAGCCAGTGCTATTTATAGTATAATGTCGGAAAGACTAGTTTGTCCCCTAATACACTGCAATCAAATTGCCGCCGTATAATACTGATATAATAGAAGACTGGTGATTTTTAAGACCACCCATAATATAAATAGCATATTAAATACCTATATTAAAAATGTGTACCAAAAACCTTCAATCAAGTGAGGAAAATTTAGTGTTTACATAAAACTGAGGTTTTTTTTATGGACGTTATGGAAAAATCATAGTACATTTTATGCTTGGTTGTAGTGAATGATGTGTGGCGGATTTTGCTTGAATTTCAAATTCCACGATGTATAGTCGGGTGTTCTAATTTGATTGTAGGTTTGTGTAAAAAGGATATATTAACCGTATATTTAGTTTTGAACTGCTGTGCCGAATTCACAGGTGTTGACTATTTCCTTTACTCCGTTTTGAATCTCCAAATTTCAATAATGAGGTAGAATTTTCGTGCTGAGTAGTGTGATTGAAACGACTGGTCTATTATTTTGGAGAGAATTGTTTTTGTTTCTATTTCACACACACAAAGCACAGTGAACTGTAGAGGGGAGAGGGGTTAGTTGAGAGACACCATGGGTAAAAATTGTTCTATCAGGGTAGCTTGGAGTACACCAAACTACCATGATCAGACTACAGTTAGGGCGCATAATTCCATGTGTAAGAACTATGGAATTAAGCGGATTATAAAACCGGCTAAAGAATTATGAAATAAACTCCACAGTGTATGTATTATGGAATTATTTTCATTGTGTAATAATTATAGGAGTGTGGACTGTGGAATAGGCTATAAAAGCTGTAGAATTAATTGTAGAGTAAGAACTATGGAATTATAATCGGAGTATGGAACGGGCCATAAGAGCTATAAAATTAATTCCATAGTGTTAGAATTATAGGATTAAACGAACTATGTAATTAATGCAGAGTAAGAACTATGTAGTTAATTGCAGAGTAGGATCTATGGAATTAATCGGAGTATGGAACGGGCCATAAGAGCTATAAAATTAATTTCATAGTTTTAGAATTATAGGATAAAACGAATTATGGAACTTGCTATAAGAACTATGAATTAATTCCAGTGTGAGAACTATGGAATTAAACGGATTATGGAACGGGTCATAAGAACTATGGAATTAAACGAACCATGGAACGGGTTATAAAAACTATAGAATTAATAATGAATTCCATAGTGTTAGAATTATAGGTACAAACGCGCGCGCGAACTATGGAATTTGCTGTAAGAACTATTTAATTAATTCCACATTGTGAGAACTATGGGATTAAACGGACTATGGAACGGTCTATGAGAACTATAGAATTAATTCTACTATAAGATCTATGTGACTAAACGCGCGTGTTACATTTTTAATTAGCGTTAATGTAATAATTTATATGCTTATACAAAACTTTCATTAATTTAGGTCATTTTAGTACTCTTTAGTACATTTTAGTAAAAATCTCTTTATTGCCTTCATGAGGTACAATTGCTTTAGGTAGCTTGGCAAGATCTGGACCTTACACCATAAAAACCAACCATGCGGTGCAATTCGAAAAATTAAATAAAAATCAACAGTTGATTAAAATTAACATAATTTTTAATTAATTACAAATTAAATTGAAATTTAATGTAATGAAATTAAACAGGATGGTAGATTCGTTAGTTTCAAGTGGTTATTCAGCTATGATCTGAAGAGAATTTGAAGTTTGCCTACAATACTATAACAATTCGTCAAGCACTAAACGTAATTCGAAATTATTTGATAATAGTTTTATTCAACCTGATTTTTATTCGTATTAAAATATACCTAGAACAAACTTTCATTTCAAAGTTCATAACATTCTGTTTTAGTTCCGAACAGAAAATTATAGAAAAATTAAATTATGATAAAAAATATTTTAAATAGCCAATTGTTTTCCATATCTTATAAAGTCATTTTGGCAAAGATCTGATATGGCAAAGGAAAGGATAAACTTTGTTCTTAAAATAGTTTATATCTTCGACCCCTCTTATATTCAGAACATTTAGTAAATAACGAACATTCCATGAAATATCCTCATTTGTGTTTGAAAATATCCTTCATAATTTGATTCTTTACATTCATAGGTTGAGTTGTAATCAAATGAATTTTTATTTCCAGCTCCAATTTTCTCCAAGCTCCTATGGAATAAGTACGAAGAATACCAAAATTTATACATAGACATCACTCTACCGTAAGTAACTTTGAATTTAATAATAAAGCCAATTTCATAAGTCTTCTCATTCGTTTATTCATGTTTTTCGTAACAGCTGAGAAGAAAAATTGCAATAATTTTTATTTTTTAAAGAAAGTGATATTGAATTCAATTGATTGAAATTCAAACTCCTAGCTTTAAAATAAATATTTCGTTTGATGGAAAATTTTAATTTTCTCTTAAATCTGAATATATTAGTGACAGGATTTGTATTTGAAAACAGGATTGGTCATAATTTCGTAATAACGTATATTTCGTTGTATAGATATTTGCTGTAACGAGAATGTACTGAATGCTTAGCAATTATACCTAAGTAATTATATCCTTAACTTACCCTAATTACCTTTAACCCACTGATTGTATTACATGGTATGCCACATGCCATTTAAAAACAAGATGGTCTTAATTTCAAAAATAGATTTTTCGTTGTATCACCGATTACTTTTGTCCCGCTGAATGTAAAAATTACAAGTCACACTATTTAAAATTAAGACTGGTCTTAATTTCATAATAACGGATTTTTCGTTACATTGTTATTTACTACAACGAGAATTAGTTGTATTTTTATCAATGAAGCGAAAACAATTATATCTCTTAACTTACTCTGATTACCTTTTACCCACTGATTGTATTACCACATTATGCCACATACCATTTAAAAACAAGATTGGTTTTAATTTCGTAATAACGGATTTTTCGTTGCATCGGTATTCACTATAACAAGAGCTTATTATATTTTGATCAGTGAAGTGAAAGCAATATCTCTTAACTTGCTTAATTTTGACTCACTGAATATGTTACAAGTACCATTTAAAAACAAGATTGGTCTTAATTTAGTTAACGAACTTTTCGTGTTATCAGTATTCACTGTACGGAGAATCTTGATTGTTTTAGCGATCATACAAAAGTAATTATGTATCTTAACTTCCTGTGATTGCTTTTCCAGTCTCCTGAAGGAAAAAGAAACATCAGACGAAGATTTCGTCGCTTTGTGCCAACTGAGGCGTGGAGCTGCTAAATATTCCTTGGCTGGCCTCTTGGAACTACCGGTAAGTTCTTTCCAATTTCTGACATGTTACCCGAACTGATTTTCACAGGTGTGAAGAATACTAGAATAAAAGATAATTCCGAAATGGTGACAGGAATTTGGGACAAACGAGGAAGATTTAGTGTCGAAGCCTATTTTAGGCATATTTTTTAGCTTTGGTTATTCAATCTAAAGTTATTGTTCTGTTTCATTAAGACGATACATTGTTTTCTGATTGACTGAAACGCCTATAAACGCATCGTCGGTTTAGAGCAGAAACTCCTTGACTGACAAAAGAAAATTTTTACTTTACAGTTGTTTAAAGACTATAAATTAGTTTTTAGGTCACAAAATAAAAATTATAAGCATTTTGAGTGTTATTTATCCTTTAAACATTTTGCAATCTGACTATGTATTTCTAATCATTGTGAAAACAAGCATTTAGTGTCTCCGTAAAAATGTCGGTTAATGAATTTCTGCTCTAAACCGACTTAATAAAAACGTAGCCATCACAAAGATAATTTATTTTGTTCCCACTCGTTACTAATGCTAAGATAGCACTTTTTGGCTTTGTCCATTAAACACAAAACTATTGTTCTCATTTCGTGCAATCAATTTCTTTCTATCAACCAATCTGAAGTATTAAAGTTTATCCAAAGATCTCAATTGATTCTTTTAATAATAGAGATGGCATATCTATGAATTGAGCTATCTATCTGGAATATTTGAAAAATCGTGGATTTTAGCGGCGGATTTTCAAATTCTGGTATTGTAAAAATTATTTTTAAAAAATAGCATTTTATATAAAGGGATGTGGCAACAGTTTGGTTTTTGTCAAATAATAAACATTTGTTATAGAAAAAGATGTTTTAAACTCTGGGTTATCTAAACACGGAAAATTGAAATTTTGTGAAATTGTAATGGAATGTCTTTGATGTGTAAATGCAATTTCAAAAATGACCATACCCTAAAGTGAAATCGAGTATTAGATTCTTATTTTGTTATGAGCAAAACCTTCGTTTTAATAGTTTTCTCGATTTATTGTGCACGTTTCTTTCGAGTTTCATTGAGTTTCAAATATTGTTTCTTTTTGTCATTATTTTGAATGTCCAAGACTATCCAAGAGAGTTTAAACGGTTTGTCATTTTGAAATTGTTTGTATAATGCAGGTTTTGATACACATTTATACATTATAAGATTCAATTGGTACAAACTTTAAATGCAAGTCTCATTTTCTTAGACAATATCGAAGATAAATGACGTTAGCAATTTTTTATAGAATTTAAATAAGGTCAGCCTTTCTGCAAAATGTGTACCAGTTGTAATCTTCCACAAAGTATTGAACAATTTTGAACTGTTTTCAGAATACAAACGCGAGTCAATTTCTGAGCACAAATTATATGTTAGAACTGAAATGGAGAAAGGAATTCAAGGATATGGAATGGGATGTTTCCAAAGTACGAGTCGCCAAATAATCACCTTAAAACTTTTCTTCAAAACAATTAGCAATTCGGTGTGAGGTCAAATCAAGGTCAAAAGTAACTGATGACTTTCTGAAAATATGGTTGTAGAGAAGATTGAGAGAAAAGAATACAAGTTTCAGAATTTCGAGTCATCTCTTGTAACAATTAGTCCACTTTATCCTTCCAAGTAGTTTTGACGAGGTATATCGTCATTCAAGATCTGACCAATTTTGCTAGTAACGAGATATTTCGTCATCAAGAAATTGCTGATTTGTTTTATGATGACGAGATCAAAATCTGTTTTCTCTAATGACGAGATATCTCGTTCATCAAGATTTGGTTAGTTTTGCTAATGATGAAATACCTCGTCGAGACAACCAACAAGATGGTTTAACGGAACTTCTTATCCTCGGTTTATGTCTCTGTGCCAAGGAAACTTTCCTTGTGTATATCCATTTCTTGATATTGTCTATCTTGTGTTTGGCACAACTTGGCCACATGCCGTATAAACTCAACCAACCCAAACTGGATGGATAAATATTACCATTGCACTGCTAATATCATTAATGATCTGTGTAAACAATATAAATTGTTTTTAAAACACTTATATGTCAAGTAACTGGTGTCTCACGTGGCCCCAACCAATAACATCTCCAAGTCGACGCCACTGGGATTGGAACTAAATTATTCTATTTAATGTTCTATCCATTCCTCCAAACGCTCTTTGTTTCCTTATGACTTCGAATCACTGTAATCGAAAACAATCCATCTACATTACCTTCGTGTACGAACTGGATGGAATAATACCTACTCTAATTGCAATTCCCCATTCGCCTAATTGGGAAGTTCTACATCAAACGCAACAAAGAACTGTCTTGTAATCCTAATATCAGATCAATGTCTCGATTAAGAGGAGCTCGTAATTGAATGGTGTGCGCACAGGCCCCATTTGGAAACACAAGCGCAATCAGATTTTTTCAAGGAAATCTTTTGCGACGGGGGAAATATTCGTCATTATAGTTCCGCTTTTGATTGATAGAATGAAAATGGCAATTTATTGTATTGAATTTGCCAGAGAACATAATTTATACTGTGAAATAAATGTACTCTTTAACCTCCTCTTGGAAAATAGGTTTCCTGTAACGACCAGCTAATAAAAGATTCGTCCATGGCTGCATATGTGTGTCATTATAGATGCTTATTATTGTTGCTTTTTATGGGTTATTCTGTGTGTTAATAGTTCCCTTTTATTGCTGCACAGATTATCATTAGTTAACTTCAGTGAGTGCGAGAAAAAATTGATTGACGATGTAGAGTCTATTGTGGTGGTATTCAATTGATTGTAAGTCGTTTTTTGTTTGTACCTCGGTTGATGTTGGACCCTGTGACACCCGTTGACCACCTCATCAAGTTATGACGATACAAATACACACTTAGAAATGAGGCCTACACTGCTGCCATCTAGTTATGTAGAAATAAACTACTCTGTCCAGAAATTGAAACCGGCTGATGGCATCATTTCTCGCTATCGTTGTCCAACAAACACAATCCCAAAGATCTCGAACCCGGTTAGAGTAACGGACTAGCAACCGGCGGGTTGCGAGTTCGAATCCAACCAAAGACCGTCGTGTACAAAGGGGGCTGGGGCAAGTTAAATCTGTCGGGGCCTGAAATGTCCTCAAGTTGGCGTGGTGTGGAAGTTTGGAGAGTGGGGTGCCAGCTCGTCATCTGACGGTGGTTCAAAATTACGTGGTGTTGTCCTCGGATATTTCCCTTCGGGTCTTGATCCAGGACCGTCGCCAAAAGCCCGTTGTGTTGCTCCAGTGCGAGGTTAATTAAAATACCTACCCAAAGATTTCGATGCTCATTTAGAATAGTTTGCAAATCACGCAGTTTTTAATTTCTGAAATGGGACCTTTAACCCTCCTTGTGGTTGTCTCGACAAGGTTTCTCGTCATTAGCAAAACTGACCTGATCTTGATTTCGTCACCATCAAAAAACTGATATACCTTCATTACACGGAATTCAATCAGAATTCTTGATGCCGAGATATCATGTCATTAGCAAAATTGAGGGACAAGATATATAGTAGAAACCACTTGGGTGGTTAAATTCGTGAAATTCATAAAACATACGAGAGGCACAGTTTATAGATGTGATTCATTCCCTAAGATATCGAAAAATTTAAAAAATTTATTTTTTTCCCTCGATCGATAAGAGATAGAAATAAATCGTAACAAATATAAAATCCTTGTCACAGAAGGTTTTAATTTTTACCTTATCCATACCTTATTAATTTACCTTATTAATTTTTACCTTATAGTATATAATGAAACTAAATATAATCCAAAGAGCTACCGAATAAAGGATATTCCTTTCTCTAATTTTAAAATAAAAGTTGAAAGTAGGCGATAGTTGAATCAACGTCGCACTGGAGCAACCCAACGGGCTATTGGGGACGATTCGGGATCAATCCGGAAGGGAGATATCCGAGGACAACACCTCGTAATTTTGAACCTCGGTCGGATGACGAATCAACACCTTAACTGGCATCAAACTCTCCAAACTTCCACATCACGTCAAGGTGAGGATATACGAGGCCACGACTGATTTAACGTGCATCCGCCGCCACGTACACGACGGTCTTTGGTTGAATCTAGTTTCAACCTCGCATCTCTCTGGTTTCTAACCCACTACTCTACCAACCGAGCAACCGTGGCTCCGTTCAAAGTAGGGCCACGGTAGCCCGGTTGGAAGAATAGCGGATTAGCAACCGGGGGGTTGCGAGTTCGAATCCAACCACAGACCGGTGTGTAAAAAGGGGGCTGGTGCACTTTAAATCCGTCGGGGCCTCAAATGTCCTCACGTGGACTTGGTGTGGAAGTTTGGAGAGTGGGGTGTCAGCTCATGTGTTGTCCTCGTCATCTGACGTGGTTCAAAATTACGTGGTGTTGTCCTCGGATTTTTCCATTCGGGTTTGATCCCGGACCGTCGCCAATAGCCCTTTGTGTTATTCCAGTGCGACGTTAATTAACAACCTACCTCCCCGTTCAAAGTGAGAGCACTTTTGAATACTAAGTTTTTAACAAAAGGGATTCTAATTTAACAGTTGAATATTTTAAATGATTTTACGACTTTAACCTTTTGCCCCGGCCTTGCAATGCTACTTGATTTGATTTCACGTTTAATTTCACGCACACCTCCAAATAGTTATAGAGAGTGGGGTGCCAGCTCAGGTGTTGCCTCGTCATCTGACCATGGTTCAAAATTACGTGGTGTTGTCCTCGGATCTTTCCCTTTGGGATTGATCCCGGACCGTCACCAATAGCCCGTTGTGTTGCTCCAGTGTGACGTTAATTGAAATACCCCCCCCAAATAGTTATAAGAGTTAATAGGCTGGTTAAGGTCACAAAATGAAGGTCACATACTCGGGAGATACAGCAAGTTCAATGTCAAAGGTGTTCGTGTGAGATTGTGATCAGTTAAAAGACGGTAGATTTTTACAGCAGAACATCTCTGGTGTAAGTCCAAGTTATTTAATACAACGTCCCCGTGTTTTCACAGTAGCCAGACAGGGATAAAAGAATCTAGTTCAAACGAGTTTGCACACACGTTTAAGAGACAGGCAGTGTGGGATGTTATAAGAACTTGTGTATTGGGAGGCCTTGGTGCCTTTCTTAGCCAATCCGCTCTTTAGTTTCAAAGTCGCTATGCGGGTACCCATCACAAGTTGATCGTATCTTATATTGTAAGAACATAACATAAAATAATGGTGAACTAATTCATACAGGGTGAGTCTAAATTGTTTTTACAAAATAAGAGGGGTGATAGTACCCATCCAGACGACAATAATTACCATGGAACATAGGGTCGCATTACACTTTGAGAGGCAGAAAAGAGTCAAATTAGAATTCCAACATGAACTTACAACAGTGTTGGGAAAGCGAATGAACGATACCAAAAGTTGCACAATCTGATTGATTGATAAACTCACAGCAAGTGCTCAAAGTGGCGCGTGTCGTTGCGCAGTTCACACCGGCGAAGGAATGACTGGCTCTCGAAGATTCCTGGTGTTGTGTTCATTTTGTCTGCGGCAACACCGATTCTCGCTACGAGATCTTCAGCCGAGTCCACAGGCGTCTGTTACACTAAAGATTTCATGTGCCCCCAGAAGAAAAAGTCCAGTGGGTTGAGGTCCTGTGAGGAAAAGCCACAGGTCCGCCACGTCAGATCCATCGTGCGAGATATGTGGCATTCAAGAAGTGCCGGAGAAAACGACGTCAGAGGCGATGACTTGTTCATGCTCGACGCGTTTCGACTTTACTCTTTTCTGCCTCTCAGAGTGGAATGCGACCCTATGTTCCATGGTAATTATTGCTCGTCTAGCCACCCCTCTTATTTTGTAAAAACAATTTAGACTCACCCTGTATAATCCAGATGACATTTATTCAGTGAATTTGGTTTGGTTTTCCCTTTGACTGATCGAGGGTTGTGAGTTCGAATCCAACCAAAGACCGTCGTGTACAAAGGGGGCTGGTGCGCGTTAAATATATCTTGGCCTCAAATGTCCTCACGTTGGCGTGGTGTGGAAGTTTGGAGAGTGGGGTGCCAGCTCAGATGTTGCCCGTCATCTGACCATGGTTCAAAATTACGTGGTGTTGTCCTCGGATCTTTCCCATCGGGATTGAGTTGTAGACGGCGCAGTTTCGATTCCTGTCAGGTGCATTCCTCCCTGGGTGTATTTCTCTTTGTCAGTAAAGTTTTCATTGTGTGTGTCTATTACTTAATATTGTATGTCTTGTGAGTGGCGTAGCATGGCCAAATATGACCCTTGCGCCATAAAACCCTAACAAACCAAACCAAAACCTTCGAGATTGATTCCTGGGCAGTCGCCAATAGCCCGTTGTGTTGCTCCAGTTAATTAAAATGCCTACCTGCCTTTAGAACCTGAAGAGAAAATGTAGAGTAGAGAGTAATATTTAAAACTCTGACCTAACATTCCTGGAGATATTTCTTAAAGATTTTAAATGTAAAGTGTTTGTCTCTTCACTAGCGATACAGCCAGACTACCTCAATATAAAACTAGATATTTTGCTCTCTTATTGAATAGTTAGGTATAGGTATTTCAATTAACTTCGCACTGGAGCGACACACCGGGCTTTTAACGACGATACGGGATCAAACCCGATTGGAAAGATCGAACTCTTATTGAATAGTTGTTTCCTGTACTGCTCCATCGAACTCTTTCAGCAATTCGTTTTCGCTTTAGATAGGTTGAATTTGCGTTGCACTGCAGCAACACTACATGCTATTGGCTACGGTCCAGAATCAATCTCGGAATCAATTTTGGTCAGATGACGAGATCAACACCTGATCTAGCACCCCGCTCTCTTTTTGCTTCAGAACCCGAAGAGAAAATGTAGGGCAGAGGGAGATACTTACAACTCTGACCTAACATTCTGCACCTTAACACCTTAAAAAACACCGACGTTGTGTCAACTCTGGGGAAGGCAATGGGTCAACCCCAGTAACCTTGCTGAGCTGCACACCGGTATAAAAATCACCATTAAGATGATATACATAGTGAATTATTGAGATGGATCTACCATCGGAAGTAAGAAGTTTGAAGACTCACATAAATCCAAAATGAGCTCCAGTCATTGCCCAAGACCGTGTCCCCCAACGGGAAACGTATAATATCATAAGTCATGACAATGGAAAATGACCCATCAGGAAGCCTGGGTGAAGCAACAAGTAGGGTCCTCACCCAGGGGTCTGGGCCATGGCCCTTAGAAGGTCACGTGGATGCCTACGCCTTTCTCTCCTACCGTCGGGGTAGTTCGAAGGCGTTGTCGGCATTTTTTTTAAACCCCAACCATCAAGAAACCTTGGAGGCCCCTTCCACCTGTGTCCGTTACTGGATCCTCCCTTATCCTGACGAATTGAATGGGATGCAAGGGTCACTTGGGTGCTTGGTCACGTATGGTGTCTGGGGACAGGCTTGGGTGCTGCTTTCGAATGTATGATATGTGGTTTCGGAACGGCTGTTATACTTCGAGTTGAAGTGTCATGGTGGAAGAATCCCAAAAGGATGTGTAATTCTTTAGCGGTTCAAGACTGACCTACCTCTCTTCTAGGTAATTGATCCGTATTTTTTTGAGTGCGGTGTCACTTTTTGAAAGATTTCGAGATTCGTTTTTCTGATATGATGCTCTAACAACCGGCTCCTGTCATTTTGTTGCCCAAAAGCGATTAATGGTTTGATCCTCTATTGGTGATTGAAAGCTTTTAATGGTTTATGCCTCCTGGTGGTTGTCCCGGCGAGGTATCTCGTCATTAGAAGAAAACTGGCCAGATCTTGTTGGACGAGATATCTCGTTGTGAGAAGAAAACAGACCAGATCCAAATCTCGGCATCATCAAAAAATCGGCAATATCTTGATGACGAGCTATCTCGTCATTAGCAAAACTGGTCAGATCTTGATGGACGAAATACCTCGTCGAAACCACTAGGAGGTTTGGGCCATGGAAACTTCAAGTCAATTTCAAATCAATAAATACTGGAATCTCCTAATTGTTTTAGATTCTAAAATTTAGATTTTCGAATGTAAAAGAATCTTAGAAAATAATAAAATATTTTATTATTTCTTGAAAGTTCTCTATTTTGGCTAGAGCAAGTTTTTCGCGGGCCACACTTTGGGTAGGTAAGCATTTTAATTAACGTCACACTGAAGCAATACAAAGGGGTATTGGTGACGGTACGGGATCAATCCCAAAGCGAAAGATCCGAGGACAACACCACGTAATTTTGAATCAACCACACTTTGGGATCCATTGCCTTATACTATACTTCCATTATTGGTAAAAGGAATAAGCAAAAATAGACGAGGCAGTTTCTTGTATATTAAAGCCAACCAACACTGTTGATGCCTTCAGTTCTACAATTTTGGTATCATTTCTCGCCTTTCTCATATCAATATCACTGCCTTATACTATACTTCCATTATAGGCAAAAGGAATAAGCAAAAATAGACGAGGCAGTTTCTTGTATATTAAAGCCAACCAACACTGTTGATGCCTTCAGTTCTACAATTTTGGTATCATTTCTCGCCTTTCTCATATCAATATCACTGCCTTATACTATACTTCCATTATAGGCAAAAGGAATAAGCAAAAATAGACGAGGCAGTTTCTTGTATATTAAAGCCAACCAACACTGTTGATGCCTTCAGTTCTACAATTTTGGTATCATTTCTCGCCTTTCTCATATCAATATCACTGCCTTATACTATACTTCCATTATAGGCAAAAGGAATAAGCAAAAATAGACGAGGCAGTTTCTTGTATATTAAAGCCAACCAACACTGTTGATGCCTTCAGTTCTACAATTTTGGTATCATTTCTCGCCTTTCTCATATCAATATCACTGCCTTATACTATACTTCCATTATAGGCAAAAGGAATAAGCAAAAATAGACGAGGCAGTTTCTTGTATATTAAAGCCAACCAACACTGTTGATGCCTTCAGTTCTACAATTTTGGTATCATTTCTCGCCTTTCTCATATCAATATCACTGCCTTATACTATACTTCCATTATAGGCAAAAGGAATAAGCAAAAATAGACGAGGCAGTTTCTTGTATATTAAAGCCAACCAACACTGTTGATGCCTTCAGTTCTACAATTTTGGTATCATTTCTCGCCTTTATATCAATATCACTGCCTTATACTATACTTCCATTATAGGCAAAAGGAATAAGCAAAAATAGACGAGGCAGTTTCTTGTATATTAAGCCAACCAACACTGTTGATGCCTTCAGTTCTATAATTTTGGTATCATTTCTCGCCTTTCTCATATCAATATCACTGCCTTATACTATACTTCCATTATAGGCAAAAGGAATAAGCAAAAATAGATGAGGCAGTTTCTTCTATACTAAAGCAAACCTACAGTGTCGCTTTCTTCAGTTCTGCAATTTTAATATCATTTCTCGTGGCAGTGGACATTGAAAAATTACCGAGATATTTAATTGAGTTCCGGCTTCGTTACACAATGCGTCGCTTTTTCATATCTTCTATTAATCTTGAATGCTTTTAGTAGAAAAAATGAAATCTATTAATTATCAAGAAAAGGGGGGTGCGTTCGTTCATTCTCGCTTTGTTTCGTATGCACAGTGAAAGGTGCACACCTGTTGCTTTAATTAATTCCGGCACCCATTTGGAATGCGATATCGCTTGTTTTAAGGGGTGCATTAATTTTCGCCGTCTATTAATGAACTTCGCGGTTGAGTTGCATTAGAAAAAACTTCATGAAATGATTATATCGTCAGCTTACAAATGAAACCCCATGGTCAAAATTTTCAAACGAGTTTTTTTTTACTTTTTCCAAATCATAATGTTGTGATTTTTAGGCTATTGAAGTATAAAAGCAGGGGGCACCTACGGAGGAAGTTATGGGGGTTTAAGCCCCTACCACATTATATAAAAAGCAAAAAATATCCTTATTTAAGTCAGGGCGGGGATAGCCCGGTTGGAAGAGTAACGAACAAGCAACGGGAGGGTTGCGAGTTCGAAGAGACCGTAGGGTACAAAGGAGGCTGGTGTCGTGGCCTCAAATGTCCTCATGCTGGCGTGGTGTGTATGTTTGGAGAGTGGGGTGCCAGCTCAGGTGTGATTCGTCATCTGACCGTGGTTTAAAATTACGTGGTGTTGTCCTCGGATTTTTACCTTTGGGGTTTGTTCTTGCACCGTCGCCAATAGCCCGTTGTGTTGCCCGTCGTGGCTTGAAATGTCCTCACGTTAGCGTTGTATAGAAGTTTAGAGAGTGGGCTGTCAACTCAGGTGTTGACCTCATCTGACCGTGGTCCAAAATTACGAGGTGTTGTCCTCGGATCTTTAGCTTCTAGATTGATCCCGGACCATCGCCAGTAGCCCATTCCGTTGCTCAATGTAACGTAAATTAAACTATATAATTGTTAGCAACTGCTTAAATAACAGACATTTTAACTTTTTTCCAGCAAAATTTTAAATTTAAATATTTAATAAATACATTTTTGTAAGTTTTCTTTTTTTCTTTAACATTTATTGATAGCTGCTGTTTTCAATAACAGTTACTAACTGTTAATTTGTAATAACTGTTATTTTAACCGCAATCGGAACAACAGCAATCTCTACTTTTTTGTGTTTTTTCCTCTGATCTTTCACTTCGGAGTTGGCCCCGTACCGTTGCCAATAGCCCTTTGTGTTGCCCCAGTGCGACGTTAATTAAAATACCTACCTACTTTTTTGAGTTGTGACACATTTGGTCGCGAAGGGCAGCGAAGTATGGAATGATCTTTTATATATAACTAGAACTTTTATAACTAGGCTTTATGATTTATATTAACTAAAAATGTATGAAAAATGTTCAACCAAATTAATTATACCGGATAGTATGCTTTGAATTTTTCTTAAATTTGTACGAAACATGATTAAAAAAGTTGGTTAGGAATTGAAATTAATCCATTACCTCCTCTGCAACAGATTCTTTGTTTTACAATTTTTTTTAATTCGTAGACGGGTTTCTATAAATTAAATTTTAGATTTCATGCAAGGTCATAAGAATACTAAAATACAAAACACGAAATTCCGATCCGAATTATCTTCCAAATGCACCCATGTTCAGAGGTAAATGCACTTTGGCATTATGAAATCGCGAAGTTGAAGTCGGATATTAGGTACGAAGCATTCGTGATCTGTCTATGTGTCACAGACCTTTCAGTTCAACCCCTTCGATTAATTCTCGAAACCAGGAAGCAATTAGAATTTTAAAAAAATACTCAGAACATACAAAATGGGTGGCAAAAGGTTCAAAAAGAAAGCGCTACAAAACGAAACAGGTAGCTACAGCTCTACTGCTCATTTGCAGTAATTTTTGTTTACCGACGTTTTCTAAACATAGGTTCCTAACCCTAATTCTTACGTTGGAACATCGTTTTCGTGATTCTTCTCCAAAGAAGGAAACGCTTATTTCATTGCAGCTTTCGTTTTATTTATTTTTTATCTCCCCTGCCGAAAACATTGTTTCTTGGAGATGCTTGTCATCAAACGTAGTCACGGATTTCCAAATTGAAATGTTCTTTCGCGCATAGAACTGTTCGGTAGCCTATCGTTCCCCTCGTTCTTTTCTTTCTTCTTACTACCAGCTGTTTATTTTTTCGCGCGCTTGCATTCTGAATGGAAGGGTGAAAAAATAATCGTTTGGGCGATAATGCTTCGGTTAATCTCTCGATCGTTTTTTTTTTAAGTTCTAAACTTGAATATAGCACGTGAAGGTTATAGCCAATTAAAAACAGTCATTATCTCAAATTAAGAACGGGTTCCTTATCGCGTTTTACACCCGTTTTCCGTTCGAAAAAATAATTAGATTAAGTCCGTCATTGTATTTGGAATGTATTGTGTGCTCCGCGTTCTATAGAATTCCCAAATAGAGATAATATCGAATCAGAACGGAAAATGTGACATGACGAATTATTAATTGATCGCAAATGAGCACGGAATTCTGTGACCTTAAAATGCTTTCATGTTTTATTTTTTAATTTTCTTTCTTGATATTATTTTCTTCCTCATCTAACGATCAATTCATTGCCAGTAAAGAAATGCATCAATAGATTCTCTTTTTTCAACGTCGTTTATAGAATTTTAAAACGAAACCGACCGAAGTGATCTGAAGCGAAGCTTTTTTATGGCATCGACATCAATACATTGTTTTCACTCGCAGCATATTTTCTGATGGGAACGACCATCAATTTCCGATCAATCACTCAATCGATCAAACCACGAAAGTTCGGGCTTCCGAAATATGAAATAGGCAGTTACGGTATCTTGAAAAGTGATCGCCTGTTCGTTTTTGTGCTTTTATCTTGTTACCCTGCTGTAATTTAATAGATTACGCCTTTTCGTTGCTACCGAAAGCCGACATGAATAATCAAATCTGAATTAGTATCTGACTTTAAAATTCGAATCGTGCTGTGTGGTGGTTTTGTTCTTTCTGTGTACTTTCTGCGTGATATTTCATTACATTGTTCAAACCCTGTCTTATCAATCAACTTACTTATTATTCATCCGGGTTAAACATTTTCTTTTCACGTAACTTCCGCAACTTGTGTATGGTAGTCCGATTGTTCGTATTTTCTAAAGATTTTAAAATAGAATATATCGTTGGGAATCGAAATTTATCGATTATTACATATGATTTCTGAAAAATTAGATTTAATTCAAGAAAGTTTTTTAAATCTAAAAAATTGTTTTCGATAAAATGTTCAATTTTTTTGGAATAGTTTTCTTTGAAAAAGTCTTCACTATAGTGTGATTTAGAAATTCCTGTAAAATAAGGCCTTTTGAATTTCGGCATATGCACATTTCTATGGATGGTTTGTTTGCACATTTCTATAGATTGATGGTTTGTTTGCACATTTCTATAGCCCGCTGTGTTGCTCCAGTGGATTGTTCTTAAAAAACGAAAATGGCGCTGCTTGTCCGCTATTGGACTTTGCACCATAAAACTGGAACCAACCAATTTAAAAATGAAAATGTTCTTTTATGTTTGTAAAGTGGGATGCCAGCTCAGATGTTTATTTCGTCATCTGACAGTGGTTCAAAATTATGAGGTGTGATCCTCGGATCTTTCCCTTCGGGATTGATCCCATACCTTCTCCAATAGCCCGTTGTAACACTCCAGTGCGACATTAATTAAAACTACCTACCTACCTATTTATTTAAGTATTGACAACATTAAGAAAAGGACATTAAACTTTCTTACCCAGAAAAATTAAACTGAATAATTAGTTTACTACTTATTTTAAAATTTGGCTATTTTGAGTGTGAACTTGTGAAGCCAAAAAATTTTTGGAGTTTATTGTTAAAGTCTATAAATCCACGTTTTCATGTAATTAAGTATAAATCAACATTTAATCATGTGTGATTAAGACTATTAATATCTACATGCATTGATCCTTAAGATAGTTTTGATGAATTAAAATCTCAATTTTAAAATGCTTGTAAAAATTTTATTGCGTAGAAAATTCTGTATCCTGAGAACTAAATTAAAATTATGAGAGATTTTCAGTGTCAACAAAGAAACCAGTCTACGAGGATTTTACTTCTGTCCAAAGTGCTATCGCATGATACGCATTTGGGTTACATTAAAATGTAGTTTATCGCCATTTTGGCGTTTATCTAGTCTGTGTGAACCAATCAACTATCTCATACATCAATTCGGAATTTATTCTTTGGAATTTTCATTGGCGAATCACTGAAATAGTATTCGAGAAACAGACCAACTGACGTCACGCTCACAGTGCGTACATGAAACTCTACCGCCACCTATATTTAGCTTGACAAAAAATACGTCATTGAGTTTTGTTTAATAGAATTACTGTTCGTAAGAAATTTGAAAGCATTTTTATATATTCTATTTTGCTGTTTTAAAGATACCCAATCGCATTTTAAGGAGTTTAATTTCTTTTCCTGGAACTATTACAAAAAATGAGAAGGAAAAGTCAAAATAAAAAGTTACATCCTTCGCGTAAAAAGGAAAATTTCACGGTCTACTGCATTTCTGATTCTTGTCGAAAGGTGTCTTGTCACCAGTCAGAAATTAGCACGGTTGAAGTCTTAACCAATTATCTTTCCCGTGTCACCCATCAGCCAATCACTGAAGTAGAACGCGACATACCATTGCTGTTACAGGAAGAACATTCTAATATCGTTAGCTTTAATCGTAAAGCTGAACTTTAATAGCACAAATCCGAATAAGTTACAAGCTGATACAAATTGCTAATGTTAAATTAAGAACACGATAGCTCTATTCTTTGGAAAGTGAAATCAATCAAAATAAGACTTCTCAAATATTAACATACCTTTAGAGAAATGAAATGAAATCTGTGTTTTAAATAGTGGAACAAATCAGCTTTTTATATAATTGCTGTTAACCTTTTTCAAGATGGTACTTCATTTTCAAGAACTGAAACAAAGGAAAAAATATTAACTTCTGCCATCTTAATAAGGACCATTATTTTTCAAATATTCAATATCTTGGGCTTTCTTTAACTTTAAAACTCCATACCTAAAATCCCTAGAGCATTTGCCACTTTTTCTGCTAAAGCCAGAATAGGTCACATCGTAACTCAGGCCTTATATGGCCTTCCAAGTGCCTTATTTGGCTTGATGAGGAAAAGACTTTGGAACATATCTTGTTCAACTGCACCTGAGAGAGAAAGTTTTCAGAATTCTATTAAATAAAATTTGATTCATCTCCTATTCTTACTATTTTTTATAATGTTAATTTTATGTATATTGCTCATATTGGTTTTCTGGTTAATAAGATATGAAATCGGCTTGATACGATACCTCGATATTAAGTTTTACCAATTGAAATAACGTCTTAATACATTCTAATAATTTTGTCCAAAAAGGCAAAGCGCTACAATTTGGTTTGTCATGTTGGTCCAAAACCCACTTTAATCGAAATTTTCCATCAAAACCACTTTTCAAATTTCTATTTAAAAGAGCAAATGTGTACATTCAAATTTACTATTTTTATTTACTAGCAATAAATCCAAGTGTATCTATACGAGCTGCCAATACACGCACACGATCATTGCTATTGATCGAACTAATTTGAGCTTTTTTCACAATTTTCTTTTTTTGAATAAAATATCAAGAGCTTTATCTCAGCATTCAAAATCAATTTTAGATGTGAAAGAAGCTCCATTGATTTCGGTCAGTGTATTATCCGTGCCCGAATTCTTTTGACCCACTGAATAAACAAAAAACATAAATAAACACTAGAATTAGCGAATAACTCACTTCACAAAGGCAATACTTAAGTTTTAACTTCAAATGACATCCTCATCAAAAATAAACGTATATCCAAACATTCCAAAGCTATAATATATGTTTAGAAAATAAAATATAAACGCGATCTTCAAAACAATATTTTCACAAAGCAACATTATATTTTCAAAGTTAAATATTTTTCCTTCAAAATGGTCAACGACCGTATCGCCAACTTTTCCAACATCACATGCAGGCTTGTACGAATCCGGGTTCAAAATTTTTCAAAAATGCTATCAACACCAGTGACTATAATAATATGCATAAATGGAACAAAACGAAAAACGGAGAAGCAATTTTCCACGGCATTTGAATTTCAAAGCGTTCATTCTAGAGTCGGCGATGACGAGCTCTGCTTTGTGTTTTTGCGCCGCTGGAAAAAAAATGGCGTAAAAGTAAAAATTCGAAATCGTCAATTTCACTTTGAAGTCTGAATGCTCGTCTCGTTTCAGTAAATAGATGTGTGTAACAAGAATGTTTTTTGTGTGACAGGATTTAAATTTCACTGCCTTAAAGTGGTGATGTTTTAGAATGAATGTCCCCTATTTGTTTAGGTTATTTGTATTCTTCCTTACCACGTCTTTGAAAATGGTGCTTTAGATGTTCCACCGATTTAGATTCCAATATTTTACTAGTCAGTTGACCGTGGTTCGGAATTACGAGGCGCTGTCCTTGGTTCTTTCCCTTGGAGATTGATCCCGGACCGTCGCCAATAGCCCGTTGTATTGCTCCAGTGCGACGTTAATTAACTATCTACCAATATTTTACAATTCCAATTTAGATTCCAATATTTTACAGTTCCAATTTCCGTACAAAAATTTTACATTCCGATTTCCATTCCAATATTTTGCAATTGAAGGTACTTTGTCGACATTTTACATTTAACCCTCTCGCTGCGTAATTTTTTTATCAAAATAGGTTCAAAAATTGCGTATTTTTTTTATTACATATTTCAAATCTACATATATTTTAGAGTTAAAATATACAAAAAAATTTTGTAAAAGATTTTTTTTTTCAATATAGAATTAGATCATAAAAAAAGGTTGTCGGAATATTGAAATTGAAGAATAATCATATGAAAGCAACATTTTGAAAATTAATCTTGGTTAAATTATGATTTATTTTATGAAATACAAAGGTAAAACGTATATACTAATGAAAATATGCGAAATACTTACAAAACATTTATTAGAAATGAAGAATTATTAGAAATCACTATCCGCAGAGGAATCCGAGAAATTCTCATCAGTTTCGCTATAACTATCTTCAATATACTTGATATCAGAGTCAGAACTGCTATCAGTGTCGGAAATATTGTCAGGAATGTAGGTTCTATCACTCGCGAAACGCTTCCTGCCAGACATCTTTGAGCTTTGAAAAGAGCGCACAAAATGCTTGTATATTTCGCAGAAATGTGGACATCTAAAGTCATCTGTTAACCCAGATTTGAATAAACAATTAAACATCACAGAAAAGCCAAAATGAAACCATGAATGGGGAAAGAGCGGGTTGCACAGTTAAATAGACGGCAAAAATGCATCCCCGCGGAAATCGCGGGATGCGCAAATTTTGCTACTTCTACGTTGCCCGCGGAAATCGCGGGATGCCCAGCGAGAGGGTTAAAAGGCAATTTACGCTCCAATCAATACTTAAAAACATTTTTTAATATTTACTTTCGGCAGGAGGAACTTTGAGTGTTCTCATTTTGCAAAAACAGCAAATGATTTTCCGAACTATTGTCAGACGCTTTTTCTACTTTTCTATTATAAATTAACTCTAAAATAACAGTAAACGTATAATCAATCGCAAAACTTAAAAATGCCGTAGAACTGGAACTATAAAAACTTGGTAAGAATTAATTTAAAATCTAGAGTAATTGAATGCGTTTCTAATAATATTCGCAGTAGCTGGTATATTAAATCAGCTATAAAAGATATTCTGATATCTAAAATACTAATTATCGTAATTATATTTTTTGCATTTTCCTTTCCGTTACCAATAAAACAACACAGATTATTATTGCTCTATAACAATTAAAATGAATGCGTAAATAATTGTGAATTGCATAATGTTTAAAAATACTGGGCTAAAAATATGTATTAATTTTCGACATAAACAATGTTTTATTTGGGGCGTAGATTTTTAGTTAATTTCAATGCTTAGCGTTTCGAAATAACTGAAAAATCTATCTTTTACGATTTAATTTCGTTTTGCATCTCCTGATCTGGTTTTACTTTGATTCGTATACGATTGTATTTATGAAATTGTTTATTCGATACATTTAGAAATCGGTATTTTATTAAATAGGGAAAGA
This sequence comes from Meta bourneti, assembly GCA_933210815.1. Taxonomy (NCBI): domain Eukaryota; kingdom Metazoa; phylum Arthropoda; class Arachnida; order Araneae; family Tetragnathidae; genus Meta; species Meta bourneti. The sequence goes on from OW119929.1 coordinate 91,506,659, forward strand.
AATTCTTATTAATTTTTCTTCACATTTCCATGTTTTCTTGAAGTGATATAAAAACTACAGATCAAAAGAATTTTTAAATTACGATCGCTTTGGACGGAGTTACATTGACAACATCACAAAACATGTTCGATAAGTATGATGCGCCAACTACAAAAATCGTTATTCCAATATTGAGATTTTTTACATTCCTCTCATTCGAACTGTTTCCTATACATTTGTTTTTAATTGATTTTCTTAAAAAAGGGTTTTGGATATATAAGTCCTTGCAATATGTGGACTAGCAACCGGACGGTTGCGAATTCGAATCCAACCAAAAAGACCGTCGTGTACAAAGTGGGCTGGTGTACGTTAAATCTGTCGTGGCCTGAAATGTCCTCATGTTGGCGTGGTGTGGAAGTTAGGAGAGTGGGGTGCCAGCTCAGGTATTGCCTCGTCATCTGACCGTGATTCAAAATTACGTGGTGTTGTCCTCGGACCCTTCGGGATTGATCCCGGACCGTCGTCAATAGCCCGTTGTGTTGCTCTAGTGCGACGTTAATTAATTACCATTACCATTACAATCTGTTGCAAATGATAAATTCGTCGTGCTTTCTAGTTTTGATTTTGGCTCAAAATATTGCTTAACCCATGCTCGTTTTGCAAAAAACTTTTCTAGGTATCAAAGATTTCTAGAAAGATATCTAAAGCAAACTTTTTTTAACTTTACAATTGAATGATACACTTACCAAATGAAATTAATTTGATTATAATGTATTGAAACTATTATGGTGAATTTCCTTCTTGACGTTTGTCTCGTCATTAGCAAAACTGATCAGATCTTGATGGACGAGATATCTCGTCGAAACCGCTTGGAGGGCTAAAATATTGACAATACAATGAAAATTAATGCGCATGGAAAACTATAAATGTTTTGATGATTTATCAAAACCGCATACAATGTAATGACTTCCACCTAACTTATTATTTTTGGACTAAATTTCGCAGATAAATTTTTTTAGTGGTTGGTTGCATTGAGTGCAAGGACCATACTTGACCAAGCTAAGCCAAACACAAGACAGACAACATCAAGTAATGGACAAACACACAATGGAAGTTTTACTGACACAGAAGAGAAAAACACCCAGGGAGTAATCGAACTTGCGCTCTAGCAACTTACAGGTTGCTAGCACAGTGGATAAACCCACTGATTCATGGCGACCCCATATTTTTTAGAGGAAAAAGCCTGAAGTTTGATAGCAATAGAATTATAACTTATGTTTGTTTTGAAAATCCACTGTAACCATCAAACATTTCACGTCGTTTCTGAAAGTAAACTCAATCCTGTTGGGGAGAGAAAAACGCTTCGAGAGATCCTAGAAAGAGTAGGGGGAACCGAGGGGGCCTACTGAAACCACTTCGACTCCTGCTCCCTGATCTGTAGTCCTCAGGTTCTGGGGTCATCTTATCTGAAGCCTCGAGCACATTCAAATGAGTGCACTTAAAGTCAATCGAGAAAAAAGATATCACATAGTCCTCTTATCCGTTGTTGTGTCCCGGCTCTTATTAGTTTCGGTAAATATGTAATCTTATCACCGAAACATTGCTTTGGGTCTTGAGAGAACATCCATTTTCTAATGCTGGAGACTAGGTCTTTAAATATAAAGAAGGGAGACACAAGTAAAATTCAAAATAAGACATGAGTGAATAAAAAAACGTGTCTTTGGTTTGTCACTGTATAGCCACTCTTTGCTGCACGTGGTCTTTTAGGCAACACATGTATGTTTAGAAAAAATTCTAAGAAATTTGTAGGTTTCCTATGGATTGTTTATTTCTTTAATCTCACACAAAAGTTTTCTCTTGCATTGTTAATTTGAAATTTTGCTAGTAGTAGGTAATTGTGTATGAGGGTTTCTCTGTAAAGAGCTGTAAGCACAGAAGGCGCTAATGCTCAGTAACTTGTGTCTGGTATGGTAATGTTCTGGCATGTTACTTGAGTTCAATTTCAGTATGTTGCATATGAATAGCATTTTCTGTCAAACTAAATGTAGGTTGCGGTAGTGTATCTGCGGCATACCTGTTTGCCGTACATATCTGAACATGACGTCAGTTGGCTTGTTTTTTTTTAATACGATTTCAGCACTTAGCCAATAAAAATTCCAAAGAATAAATTCCGAGTTGATCAACACCAATTAGATTGAACGCCAAACGTCGCCAAAACGGCAAAAACGAACATTTTAAAGTAACCTCAATGTGTTATGCGTGCATGCATGTATGAGCATTTGAGTGAAGGAAGTAAAATTTTCACTTTCAATCTGGTTTGTTTAAAAATTAACGCCAAATATCGTCAGAAGAGGATAAATCAAGTTAGTCATTACCGAAAGTAGTTTTCTGATCGTTTGCAATATTTACACTAAAAATCCCTATAAGACGTTTAAGTTCTTAGGTGTTCAGATTACACATCTTGTGTTCTTTTATTCTGATAAAAATTACTGTCTCGATATTAATTTATTTAATTAAAGTTCATATTTATGACCTGGTCATTTGTTTTCAATTCCCTCTTGATGCATAAAGGAATCAAGAGTATCTATATAACCTTTGAGCTTAAAAAAACTGGAAATTCACGGTCGTACTTAAAATCAGAAATATCCTTTTGAAATGTTATTCATCACGTAACCTATAGGTTCTGAAACCTAAATTTATGCTATTGTTTCTCCAGAATCTTAAAGCTATTATATTAAGTGTTTTACTTTTGAATTTTTTATTTTCTTGGAAATAATGCTTATTTTCAATGCATATTTTTAATTATTTCGAACGTAATTTTTTTAGATAATTTAGTGGATTTAAGTACATCCATCACCAATATCAAATCCTATTAAATTTGATGTATATATTTTTTAAACTGTATAATACTTTCTCAGAGGTTGATACATTTTTTAATGATTTTAATTCAATAAATAATTTGTTTCATTGAAGTGTTTTGTTTTATCTCTTATCTAACTTATTCGTATGTCTTTTTTCTTGCATTTTTGGAGGGATCATGTTTTTTCCGAAAAAGCGAAATAATTAAATAAATTGAATCGCATTTAATATTTTAAAAATATATTAAGAAATTAAAATAAGTATTCAACAAATATTTTAAAACATTAAAAAATTAAAATAAATATTCAACAAATATTTTTAAAATATATTAAGAAATTAAAATAAGTATTCAACAAATATTTTAAAACATTAAAAAATTAAAATAAATATTCAACAAATATTTTAAAAATATATTAAGAAATTAAAATAAGTATTCAACAAATATTTTAAAACATTAAAAAATTAAAATAAATATTCAGTAAATATTTTAAAAATATATTAAGAAATTAAAATAAGTATTCAACAAATATTTTAAAACATTAAAAAATTAAAATAAATATTCAACAAATATTTCAAAAATATATTAAGAAATTAAAATAAGTATTCAACAAATATTTTAAAACATTAAAAAATTAAAATAAATATTCAGTAAATATTTTTAAAATATATTAAGAAATTAAAATAAGTATTCAACAAATATTTTAAAACATTAAAAAATTAAAATAAATATTCAATAAATATTTTTTAAATATATTAAGAAATTAAAATAAGTATTCAACAAATATTTTAAAACATTAAAAAATTAAAATAAATATTCAACAAATATTTTTAAAATATATTAAGAAATTAAAATAAGTATTCAACAAATATTTTAAAACATTAAAAAATTAAAATGAATATTCAGTAAATATTTTTAAAATATATTAAGAAATTAAAATAAGTATTCAACAAATATTTTAAAACATTAAAAAATTAAAATAAATATTCAACAAATATTTTAAAAATATATTAAGAAATTAAAATAAGTATTCAACAAATATTTTAAAACATTAAAAAATTAAAATAAATATTCAACAAATATTTTTAAAATATATTAAGAAATTAAAATAAGTATTCAACAAATATTTTAAAACATTAAAAAAATTAAAATAAATATTCAACAAATATTTTAAAACATTAAAAAATTAAAAAAGTAAACATTCAACAAATATTTTAAAAATATGTGTTGACATTAATTTTAATAAATATATATGAATATATATTTATTCCTCAAAGCGTCAGGAAGTGTTTTCTGGAACCAACGCTTTAGCAAAAACGCAATTCAGGACGGTTGCAGGCTGTATATAAACTGCAATATGTGAACCATAACAAACGTAATAAAATCCATTGCGAGATGTCACAACGTCGTATCAAGCTTCATCATTCCCTTTTGTTGTCCCAAACCCTCTCTCCCTGTCGTTTGGGGGTAAATAACTGAACCATTTTCGTGCTCCGTCCCTTCAACTGCACCCCCATCTCACTGGACCATGACACCGATTCCGAGTACCGACAAAGTCCTCGACATTTCCCACTGCAGTGCTTGTAAAACGATAAAATTAACGGTAGATTTAACCACCTAATTGTCTAACGTGGTTGGGGCTTTCTGCAAGCGAGAGCCGGGATTAAGCCCGAGGGTTAGTCCATCTCCAGATGCAGCCGAGATTTTCGGCAGCACTGGCGACCGCATCGGCCATTAGTGGCCATGGCTTAGGTCATGCGGCAGAGGGGTCAACGTCCTTGCGCTCAGCCGCCCACCAAATATCCCCTCAAGGGAGGACGTTCGAAGTGCTCTTCCCCCTCGGAAGGTCTGTTTAACCTTAATTAGTTCTATTTTAGTGGCCGAAAGTGGGTTTTTATGAAATTGCGAGCGCTGGCCTCGTAATTTGGGACGGTTGGTGGGCTTCTTGGGTTATACCTCGTGTTGGGATATATCGTCGGCTTGGAGTAGGAACTCGTTAACTGACATTTTTTCGACTGACAATTTAAATGCTTATTTTCATGATGGGAAACTAATTGTCGTGTTGTGACCTGTTTGAAAGAGATGAATGGCAATTTTTATTTTTTGGCCTAAAAACCAAGTCTAAACAGTCTGAAATTTAAAAAAATTATTTTGTCTGTTAATGAGTTTCTGCTCTAATCCGACAATGTGTTCCGTGTCCTTCAATTCATTGCCCCATTCACAAGATTGAGTTGGTATGTGTAACAGGAAAATATGAAATATTCAGTTATATCAAAGTTACACTGACTGACACTTTCAATGCTTATTTTGATGATGAGAAACTTATTGTCGCCTTGTAACCTGTTTGAAAGATATAAAATTATCAAAACTTATAATTTCTATTTTTTGGCCTAAAATGTCTTTAAATAGCTGTACATTAAAAATCTTTTTTGTCAATTAATGAGTTTTGATTAAGTCAAAGATGTGTTTTGTTTTTATCAATTCATTGCCCAATTCATGAAGGCAATTTAGTTGTTATATTTAAGAGGAAAATATGAAATATTTATACAAATCTATCAGAGTTCATTATTTGCTTTTTATAAAGGGAAATGGAATATCTATTAGTATCCTGTTTGGACGATCTTTTCTAGCTCCACATTTTCTATCTTGGTATATTTCTCTCATATTTTAACCTGGAATATATTCTTCAATTCAATGTTCAATTCGTGAGGGATTAAATCGGTATGTGTAAAAAGAATATGAAGTATTTAGATATATGATATTGAGATAAGTGATATTTGAGAACTGACTTAAACAGCGCCCTCTGCCACCTAAACGCGGCATTTCAGGAGACATATTCTTTGATAAAGATGCTGATTTTGGGCCCATATACCCCCTTTACAATTTGATCAGATATTTTCGAAACACAACTGTAAAGTTGAAGCGAATAGATTGATCGCAGGTCCGGAGACCAGAAACGACCCTCAAAATATTTTTACCAGGCCCGCGGACCAGATACGACCCTTTAAATGCTTTTATCAGGCCCACAGACGAGCCCTCAGGATTGTTTTAACCAGCCCGCCAGCTCTGATTAGCTCTTCTAAAAGGCTTTCCTGACCGGCCGGTTAGATACAGCCCGTCCAATAGGCTTACCAGGAGCGCAGACCGGACATTTAGAGGCTACTCATTCATAAAAAAATTAACATTTTAAAAAGTAGCAAATTGGAGTCTAGCGTTACTTTATTTTGTTTCCCACAAGTGATTGACACGAAACATCACTTAAGAATCGACTTCAATCTCACCACGTCTATGCTCACACCATGCGCTTTTCACGTTGGCGTGGTGTGGAAGTTTGGAGAGTGGGGTGCCAGCTCAGGTGTGACCTCGTCATCTGACCGTGGTTCAAAATGACGTGGTGTTCTTCTCGGATCTTTCCTTTGGGGATTGATCCCGGACAGTCGCCAATAGCCCGTTGTGTTGCTTCAGTGCGACGTTAATGAAATTACCTACCTATCACCATGCGCTTCCGACACGATTCTTGTTACTTTACAATTTTATGATATTGGTACCCATATTACCTCCCTCTGTAGATTTATTTTGTATGTTCAACATATGTATATTCAATTATTACTACCATCCCGCCCAATAACCATCGTGGCTCAGTGGGTATGCCCACAGCGCTAGCAATCTTCGAGTTGTAGGAGGCGCAGGTTTGATTCCTGTCAGGTGTATTCCTTTCTGTGTGTATTTCTCTCTTCTGTGTCTGTAAAACTTTCATTATGCGTGTCTAATGCTTGATGTTGTATATCTTGTGTCTGGCGCAGAAAATAAGGCCCTTGTACCATAAAAATTCCCAAAACTAACCAACCCTCCCAATAAACTGCGATGAATCGATCCTTTTGTCTCCTCTTTCTCAGGTAAATCGATCCTTTAATTACCACCCATTCCAAAACTTTACACATCCAACGGTGCAAAATTGTCTTTCACTCCCAAATCTTCAAACCACGTCTAATCACGTCACCGACGGGATTTAGGAGGGACGTAAACACTTCCCGGATGCTTCCACACAAAACAGGCGAAAACTCCACCACCCGTTTCCTGCTTCGAAATTGTCCAATTAGACTTCACCGGTAATACCCAAATACAGCCCACCCATCTCTCTTTGGGCTTAATTTCAGCGTTTCCTGCCTTACCTTGAATAAAGGAATTCTCGTTTTAGAAAAAGCGAATCATTCGGATGACCCATACCTCTTCCGCTTCTGACTAAATGCGGAATGTGACCATCCATGTACCATTGACGATGGACCATGAGGTCCTGGTAAGCGTGACCTCAAAGTTCCTGCCTCTATTGACATGCAATAAATCATTGCATGTGTGACCATTCCTCGGTGGCCAGTCTGTTCAGAGCTTCGGGAGTGGTAAATGGCAGTTGTTTGAGACCACTTCCGAGTGTTAATCTTGTATGGATTGAATGGTGTCCACGCGAGTGTTTTGCATTTATATCGACTTTTGAATGCATGCAGCGGTACCAGACGAGTCACTTGTGTGGATTTTTGGTACGAGTAGGATTAGTTCAAGTTCGGTGTTTATGGAGGAAGAGTTTTTGTTTAGACTTGATGGGACGATTGGTTTTGCGTAAGTACTTAGATTCAATCCTCTGAATCATAGTGTTACTCGTTTATATCGGACTATCGAGAGACGATTTTGCATCCTTCAAAATCATCTACAAAGTTTTTATTGCTTGGAAAGCCAAAAATTTCCGAAAGTGCTAAATTGTGCTACAAAAATGAGACTTCTGATTTTGTGAAGAAAAATATCGTGACTTACTGCGTAGTTTTATGGCTAGCTTTTATTGCATTTGTGGACAGACTAATTAGTGAAATTACACACTGACTTTCTTCTAGAATATATTCAAAACTATCAATATTCTTCAATCAGTGATGAAGTCTGATTGCATTGTCGAATCTTTTGCGATAGAATTTTTAAAATTCATCGACAGACAGTGAAAGATTTGACTGTTTGAGAAGGCACAAGAAAAATTTTTGAAAGTGCTAAATTGTGCTACGAAGTGTCAGACTTCTGTTTTTTATTTGGTTCGCTCGAAGGAATACACGTTGACTTTAAACGTAATTTTATGCTAATTTTACATCACGTTTGTAGACAGCATTTATAAGTGAGATTACTTGCAGCTGATTTTCTGGAATATATTCGCACGATCAATATTCTTTCTGAATATTAGTCAGTGATTAAGTCGATTGGACTCTAATCGACTAAAATCGATCAAAATTGAATATTTTAGATTATTTTAACCGCCAATTTGTAATAGATCCGTTTTTTAATTTTTCTAGTAACATTGGGTTTCCCGATGCGTTAACTTACCAGAATTTTTCTTCGGCTTTACACAGTGAACATCCTGAACAGCATAGATGCAATAGATAGAGCTGTTTAATATATGCAGTCGCTCCACAATTAATGACTGGTTGCATAGCACAGATGGCTGCTTAGAGTTGACATTTTGTCTCATCGTGTTACATTACCCTATGCAAATTCTTTACTCTTGCTGAATGATATCTCCCCATCTTGTTTCAACAGCATTTACATGACCTCATGTGGTATCGCCACTTCATCTAAGCAGGAAGGATTGGTAGCAAAATATGTATAAACTGTCATAAAGATGCTAATCGATTATTTTGTTAAGGCCTGGATCGAATTGCAGCGGAAAGAATCCGTTTTTATTGTTTCATAATCGAATACCCCAATCTAGAATAACCATCAAAATTAGAATCGTCAACCGCACCCAATACTATCACCTCGGTTGAACGACCTCGGAAACGGCACTTTCATCGAGTCTTCGAAATTCCATACTCACCAAGCCAACAATTAAATCGAAATTTCCGCATTCGAACTGCTCCCATTTGAACAGATACATCTCCGAGATCTGTTGACTGAAGCTGCCTCAACTGAGCAAAGAATCGGAAGGAAAGAAGAAAGAACTTGCTTGGTGATAACTGTACTTTTGCAAGATGATGGAACTGATAACGGGAGGCAGACGCAACCCCGAGTCATTCCAGACATTTCCTTTTGATATTTAATCAAGATAGAAGCACGCGCCCTGTATGTTCTACAGTTCCTTTTTTTTCACCACTTCCACCACCATTTAAGCCTGCAATGATCGTTTGTCCAACAAAAAGGACCTAGGCTTGCCCACCGAGCCAAAAGAAAAAGGTGCAGAGGAAAGGTTGTCCAGAACTTTTTTTAAAAAGGAAGAGAGGGAAAAAGGAAATATCTTCCGCAGTGTTTTCGCTTTCGCGACCACAAAACCGGAGAGTAATTACTCTAAACCCCTAAACTCGCATTCCACTGCGAAGATGCGTGCCTCTTCCACTATTTTGTTCTTTTTTTATTAACTCTTTCGAATGTTTGTCCAGGCCCCGAAGGGAAATGGGATTCTTTTCTTGACTTCGCTTCCTGAAAATGCCGTCGAATATTTTTTTATGATAATATTTCCCCCCTCCCTCCCCGACTCGAGTGTTGTGTGTGTGAGTAGAATCTGAGAACACACTGCTGGTTTTTATTTGTTTCGTTTTTGTGTTGTTGATATTTCGCCTCGCGTTACGTTATACCGGGTTGGCAACTTTCGGTGCTGAACTTGGGCAGAAAACTTGTCGAGGACTTAGCCTTGCGGCAGGGTCGTTCGATAACAAGTCTGTTCGTCTGTCCGTTTGCGCGATCCTTTCGTGATTAGCCTCTTCCTAGTCATGATGACCTAGGTTTCCAGTCGCCTAAGTTGCTTCTGCCTCTATGACCGCTTGCGTTACACAATTGGTAACGCGCGAGCCGCGCTTGCTGAACGGTGGAACGAGCGAGATATCGGCTTATTTATTGCATTAGTGATAATGGGAGTGATCATGTGATAGTGCCCCTTCCAACATGTGCGGACATCGATGCTAAAATCATCACCTTGGATATCTCTTGTGAATAAATTGAGATTGCTCTTATTCGGGAACAGTGCCACACACAATTTATCTTTTGGAATACACGCGATTATTGTCTTCAACTGCGAACCTTTACTTGGATATTCTCTAAATTATTGTGATCAACTGCTTACAATTGGAATAGTTTATGCAACAATTGATAGTTCTGTGAAATCTCATCTGATTCATCATTTTTTATAAAAATTCCTCGTTATAACGAACCTATATTTGAATATTCACTGTCTTGTAATCGACTAATTACAATTGGAATAGTTTGCAACAGCTGATACTTCTGTGAAATCTCATCTGATTCATCCAAAAAATTAACACAATATTCCTCGTTATAATGAACCTTTACTTGGATATTATCTGGCTTATTGTGATCGACTGCTTACAATTGGAATAGTGTAATCAACAACTGATACTTCTGTGACATCACATCTGATTTATTTAATATTTACGAAAATTCCTCGTTTTCAGTGATATTAGTGATCATACTTTCGTGCAAGAGGTAGTACAGAATGCTTTAATAACCATGCCTCAATACTGAAACAATCCGATCAAAATAATTTTGATTTTCAGTTATGCATAGCACTGGTATTAGTATTCTGGATTCCAGGTGGAATGAATATTTTCGTCAGTGACATCGAACGTAAAATGCGGTATGACTATGGAGGCATCCATTCATTCAATGTCATGATCGAAGATTCTCATATTCAAAATTCCAACTTGTGATGTGTTGTGTTACAACTACGGATTCGGTACAGTGATACTTTTCTTCTCTGGATTTTAACGCTAAAGCTCGACGTGCTTCCTAAGTCCAAATCGAAAGAGTTATTTTCAAATTCGAAATGTCCTTGCGCAGCTTCAAAATCATGGAACACATGTTCGAGTCCGGCGTTCGCAGCCTGCAGTGTTTGTCGCCATACACCCCGCCACCTCCGAGGTCTCTGCGCCAAATAAAGCAAAGGAAGCGACCCTCATTGGCGACGGTATTTGGCTCACTGGATCGCGATAAAACGCCAAATATGGTGCACTTCATCCAAGAGGAACTGAAGGATATGGAAAACGGCGATCCCTCTGTGCAGGTAAGCAAACAATTGGAAGATAATGTATTGTTAACCATAAATGATGAGATTCCCAAATTTTCGATGAAATCACATTCAATTGTTAGTTGAAGACTGTTTAATGGTAAAGATTTCCGAATATTTTTCGACTATTAGCTTATTACTATCTCAAGTTGAGTAAACGAAGAAGCTAATTAAGGCAATGGAGGAAGTTTGTATTTTAATTAAATTAATGAAATGTACTCACACAAGAACGTTCTTCGAATTATAATGACTGAAAAATAAATATTTCCGTCTTAAAAATTTTGTTATTGTACCCTGCAAACTACAAAAATATTGGGTTTTTTTTAAGTGGAACTAAAATTCTTTCTTTTGAAAGTCTCATTTTTTTAACCTTTATTATTTTATTTCAACATTTCGTTTTAGAGCTGCCAGCTTCCCTTTATAAATGCGAGCCCGTGGTAGCCTAGTTTGTCGAGATGTGCATTATCAACCGGTGGGTTGCGAGTTCGAAACTCGATCTTACCAAAAACCTCGTGTGCGTGAGGGATGGTGCAAGTTAAATCTGTCGTGGCCTCAAATGTCCTCGTGTTGTGGAAGGTTTTGACCTCATCATCTGACGATAGTTCGAAATTAAGAGATGTCCTCGGATGTTTCCCTTGGCTATTCATCCCAGACCGTCACCAATAGACCACTATGTTGCTCCAATGCGTCGTAAATTCAACTACCTGCCTACCCTTTATAACTACTTTATAGCAGAACAAGTAAAATAAATTCTCACCCAGTCACCACATGCACATAACATATATATAGATTTCAGTTGTACTTAATCATTTATATATATACATACTATAATGCCTCTATTAATGTGATTGGTTAGTTTTAGTATGTATGTAATGTTCTCATTAATATGATTGACTAGTTTTTGTTTCTTTAAAGCCTTAGTGACCAACTAATTGCCGAAAATATATATTTATCAGTGCAAAATGTTTCATGATTCGTATCTTTCATATTAGAGAAGCAACAACCCATAATGTGTATGATGCCCAATTATGTATGTCACGACTCAAGATTTTATATAAAAGTTGATTCACGTTTATTGTATCCCTAATTGTGATGAGAGGTATATTTCAATCAATTCTAACGCTCTTGGATTCTCTGCTTTCTAATTTCGAATTACATACAAATTAATTTATCCATTAGCCAATGTTTCGCTAAGTTTTAAACAATGCCTTTATATTATGGAGAACTATGACTCTTTGATGAGAAAACCACATGAGTATTTGCGCGAAGGATGTAGTAAAATCCCATTAAAACAGATGGCCCAATTAGTTTGACCACTTCCTTATCTACCCATAGAGGAAATATAATTGTAATGAGAGAGCAATGGTAACCTTTTATGTGCCCAGAATCATGTGACCAAAACTAGTAGTAACGTGACCCTTAGACTACTTTCGTCTACCGGATGGAACCTAACATTCATCATCTGATGAATGTTAGGGAGAGAAGTCCCCATCCATTGATTCATCATCTGATTGGTCCATGGGAGAGAAGTCGTCCATCCATTGATTCATCATCTGATTGGTCCATGGGAGAGAAGTCCTCATCCATTGATTCATCATCTGATTGGTCCATGGGAGAGAAGTCCCCATCCATTGATTCATCATCTGATTGGTCCATGGGAGAGAAGTCCCCATCCATTGATTCATCATCAGATTGGTCCCCTTGACATAGTACCAGACAGTCGATTTCACCATTTTGTTCGCCACTCTATAGAAATGCGCATTCACACATCTACCATGTCTTAAGATGTTATTGACCAAATATGGCCTTTGCGCCATAAAATCCCCCAAAATCAACCAACCAACCAAAGATGTTATATCGCCAAACGAGGCAAAAAGGTGCCAAATCGGCCACCAAGTCAATTTTCACAGAGCAGTCACGTGACTTATTGACTGATTTGTCATTGAGTACTTATATTTCACGCCTGTAGCAACCCACGAGTTGTAGTTGACGCAGGTTCCATTCATCCCTTGGTGTTTCTTCTGTGTCAGTAAAGCTGTTCTTATGTGGTTTATTATTGTGTAGATCCATATACTTGACATGCGTCCATTTACTTGACGTTATTGTGTGCGGCTTGAGTATATATGGCCCTTGCACCTTAAAATTCAACCCATTAAACAGGTTTTTCTCTCATCTTTGATTCATTGTAGAGCAGTAGACTTTGAGTAGGTGTATAATTCCTCTTGAAGCTCGCCTCTTTAGATCCCAACCGTTTCAACGACCGTTTATTGCTCTATGTTACTGCAGTTCACTTGATACGTTTCGAAAGAAGGGCTATCTCTGGATAACCCGTGATTCTGTCCGCCAATTCTATATGAATGTGTACGGAGACACTATCTGTCAACGATTAAAACTTAGTTGTACTTGTCCACACACAAAGGATCATCGAAAAGCCTCACAACTCGAGGCTTAGTTTGTTGCAATACTTTTTAATATCCAATACAGCAGGCGCTACAAACATCTTCATAGCCACAATGCACAATAAAAGGCACAACATAAAATGCAGAACGCATTAGAAAAGAACATTAAATCATAAGAATAAAACGACAAATAAAATAAATTTAAAAAAAGAACTACGAAGCCAAAAAAATATCTTACCACCCAATAAAGAGAGTAAATAGTTCTTCCAGTCGAGGAAGTGGTTAGCACTCATCAATTCACAGCTGGTTCGAAGAGTCACCGGAACTTTTCAAAATTCTAAATCTATTTAGATGTACGGCTAGGTAATCATATTCCATTGCTAATCTAAAAGCGGCCTTTCTCTTGGACGATCAGGCAGTTGAAGGATACTTCCTCTCCATGATATGTTCGGAATCTCTCCGCAAGAAAATATTAATAAGGTATGGAATCTCTCCCCAAGCAAATATTAATAAGCTGTGGAATATTTCCTCAAGTAAATATCAATATAAGGTGTGGAATCTCTCCCCAAGTAAATATTAATATGGTATGGAATATCTCCCCAAGTAAGGTTCCAATTTTATGGATGTCCTTATCTTTAAGGTTAATAACAGACTGCTGATTTAAAAAATATACTGGGAAAAATCTAGGAGACATCGATTCCCAATTTGCAGCTATATACAGTTCATTTCCTACTAGCTGTAAAGCACATTGAGATAAGAATACCATGGCTTCTAGAAATCAGGTCCCTCGCCTACCAGTAACGTTCACTTAGAGATGCTTCGGTTAAAGTTGCACAGGTTAGTAAATATGCTGCATTCATTAGTGCATCATCTGTGCAAAGAGGGCACAAGGGGCTATTAGCAGTACCAATCTTATGTAGATGGGAAGCAAGACAATCAGGGTTTGTGACAAGCGAATTCTGTCACTCCCACAGCCACATTTCTTGGATAAGCTTGAAATATTGTGTTGCGAAAAATGTGAAGTATATATTATAAGTTGATACCATGAAAATTATAGATCACCCATGGGGTCAACCATATTGAGATACAGTCGAATTGTTACTCTTTTCGTTCGACTTCATCAACATCAGTGTTCCAAACTCTGCTATCTCAATGAATGATAAGTTACAAATGCAGTTGTGCCTAATTTTTTTTAATTTCATCAAAATATGTATGTTGCTGCTTGTGTAATTTTAGAGTTTCGAAAAGCTAGTTTGGAAATGAGACAACTTGGAATTAAAATTATAAAAATATATTATGTAAAATTATTATTTATTAAAATGAAATAAGAAAAAATAAATTGGACATGAACATAATAGATTGCTCGCTATTAGTAATTAATATCAATCAAATCAGTAAAATAAAAATAATCACTTATGTGGCCGTATATTCCACACTTTGTAATCCATTTCACATTCTCGCATGAAATCCAGGGAACACAGCCATCCGAGTTACCCTAGTTTCCGAAACTTTTTTGACTCAACGCTCCCTTTTCAAAGACAATTTTCTGCACCCCCTCTGGAAAATTATCTCAGCTAATCATAAATTCCAAGTGTAGGCGTGCTATAATTTTTTAATATCACCAAAATGCTTATATAGCTGCTTAATTTTAGAATTAAAAAAACTAGTTTGGAAATAAAACTACTTGGAACTGAAGTTATAAATCCGTTATTGAAATTAAATAAAAAAAAATTTGGCACATAAGCAGACTATATTGCTCACTTTTATCACCAATGAGGATGAGTCTGGTATTGTGCTTCCAATTTGTTTATATTAGGCTTTATTTTCGTCAGCAGCATCCTTAAATCTCCAAAGTCAACTATAATTTGATTCCGGACCGTCACCCATTGTGTTGCTCCAGTGTGACGTTAATTTAGATACCTACCAAAGTAAACTATTTGCAGTGGGTTCTTCTTTATAGTTAAAATAATCGGTGACAATATATCATTAGTGAGTGTATCTGTGGTCAAGTTGATAAGTATTTGCTTAAAACATGTTTATTCGGATTTTTTCCTTCTGGATTGATCCCGGACCGTCACCAAAAGCCCCTTGTGTTGCAGCAATGCGATTCAACTATTTGAAATTCAACTACTTACCTAAAACCTTTTTTAGGTAACATTTTTTAGCATCTTATTGCACACTGTTGCTCATCAATGCACCCTATAATTTAGTTCGAATCCAACCAAAGACCGTCGTGTACAAAAGAGTTGGTGCACGTAAAATCTGTCTTGGCCTCAAATGTCCTCACGTGGTGTGGAGGTTTTTAGAGGGGTGCCAGCTCAGGTGTGACCTCTCCATATGACCTTGGTTAAAAAATTACGTGGATTTTTCCCTTCGGTGGTTGATCCCGGACCATCGACAATAGCCCGTTGTGTTGCTTCAGTGCGACGATAATTAAAATACCTACCTACTACCCTATAATTTTAGAATTTCTAAAAGCTAGTTTGGAAATAAAACCACTTGGAACTGAAGTGGTAAATCTGTTATTGAAATGAAATGAAAAACGACTTGGTCACATAAACACACCACATTGCTCACTTTTATCACTAATGTTGATGAGTCCCTGATGTTGTGCTACCAATTTGTTTATGTTAGGCTCTATTTTCCGACAGCAGCATCCTTAAATCTTCACGATCAACTATTTGCAGTCGGTTCTCCTATTTGGTTAGATTACCTCACTAAATCCACGTTTAACTAAACCAGAGATGCATAGACTTGTTAAGGGCCACATAGAGTTACTGTGACTTATGGGAGGGTCGCCCAAAAACCATGAAGTTATCTATCATATATTTATTAATATTTGTATTATTGTATTTTATATTGTTACAAAAAAGATGTAAATGAATAATTTAATTTTATGAGTGACATTTGCATTGGTTTAACAATTGTTTGAATATTAGGTTTGATTTTTGTAGTAGCTCAGCGCAAAATTGATTCTAAATTTTCATTCGTCAGGCGGTTCCTGTTATTCGATCTGTTAATATCCATGACAGAAAAGGTTTGATTACAGATATATGTTGATCCAAAGAGGCTTGCGCCTCATAATGCATTTTCTAGCAACGAGGTTTTGACCTAACTTACCTATCGTGTGAATTGTTGAAGTTAAAATTACACTTGGAGTGGTGGGCCACCAGCAAATTAACGGAGGGCAGCATGAGGGTCGCGGTCTGCACATCCCTGAACTAAACAGAATGACGGAAACGCAATCGAAATTTTGTCTTGCCACAGCCAACAATCCAGGACAAAGTGAAGGTATCAACTTCTGCAAGCTCGCTTTTAGCATCTTATTGCCAACTATTTTGCTCCTCTTTTGAATAATTCGAGATAAACAACATAAAAGTTCCTTTGCTGAGAGGAAATAATTTGATATTTAAATGGTAGGTAGGTAGTTATTTAATTAACGTCGCACTGGAGCATAAATATTCGAGGACAACAACACGTAATTTTGAACCACGGTCAGATGATGAAGTCACACCTGAGCTGGCACCCCACTCCAAACTTCCACACCACGCCAACGTGAGGACATTTGAGGCCACGACAGATTTAACATGCACAAGCCCCTTTGTACACGACGGTCTTGGGTTGGATTTGAACTCGCAACCCTCCAGTTCCTAATCCGTTACCCTTCCAACCTGGCTACCGCGGCCCTGTGACTGTTAGGAGGAAATGCTCTGCCTTAATATAACAGGTAAAATATCATGCCTTGGGCCGCTAAGTGCCTTTATGTAACTCATTTTAAGCGGAGAGAAAACTTTTGTTCAAATTTATTTACTTGTTAAGTTTCTCTAAAAGTATATCTCCCGTGTGAGGGCAAAAGTTATTACTTGATGGGTCTAAAGGAGTCCTGTGCATCCTTATGATTTAAAAAATTTTATAATTTACTTAAAATCAAAACTAAATGAATCTATGAATCTGAATTTCACAATTATTTGTATCATGGCATGCTTCTTTTTCCTCCTGAATATTTGGGAGTGATCCCGGACCGTCACCAATAGCCCATTGTGTTGCTCCAGTGTGACGTTAATTGAAATTCCCCCCCCCTCCTGAATATTTGTGAGAAAGAGTGAAATATTCCACTTAAGTTTCTGAGTAGACATTTTAAATATTTAAATATAATATATATTAAGACATTTAATACAAATTATGAGGGAACGTTTGTTATATTAAGTTTAAGGAATATTTTAGATTTTATTTCTTTGTGTAGGTGTACATTCAGAATTCAAAAATGTACACTCGCTTAATTATTTTACAGGGTGTTTTGATGTAAATGGGTCCATTTTGTTTTGAAATCAATTTTGTATAAAACATTATTAAATCAAGAACATTTTGCGTATTGTTTACTCAGTTAATGACAATATTTATGGAATTGTCAGTATTCGGACACCAGCCAAATGATCACCACAGGCCGTGCTGCAAATTGGGGCTCTTTCAAACCCATTCCTTTAAGTAGCCCTATAAGAGATCAAATCAGGGGAACAAAAGGCCAATTGAGATCAGATTTTATTCGACCTAGAAATGCATTCTTTACAATTTGCATGGTTGTACAAGCTGTATAACACACAGATTGCTCCATCTCTTTGAAACAGCGTGTGCTGTAAGCTCGTCGATCAATTTCAGCCAGAAAGAAACTTTGTAACATTTCACAGTATAGTCCACAATCAACGCAAAGTTGGAAGAGAAACAGATTAGCAACCGGAGGATTACGAGTTCAAATCCAACAAAGACCGTCGTGTACAAAGGGTTTGGTGCACGTTAAATTTGTCTTGCCCAAAAATGTCCTCACGTTGGCGTGGTGTGGAAGTTTGGAGAGTAGGGTGCCAGCTCAGGTGTGACCTCGTCATCTGACCGTGGTTCAAAATTACGTCGTGTTGTCCTCGGTATTTCCCTTCGGGGGTTGATACCGGAACGTCGCCAATATCTCGTTGTGTTGCTCCAGTGTTAATTAAAATACTTACCTACCCGTTCACAAGCACAGTAACCACATTTTCCTTCGCATTTTCGAAAAAATGTGGTCTGATTATGCCTTTATTTAGAGTTAGCAATTCACCTTCATTTACTAAGTATGTAAAATATTTTATTTAGTTAAAATGTTTTATTTAAAAGTTATTCCAAAACAAAAGGCGCCCTTACATAAAATACATCCTGCTATAACAACTGAAATCCAAAAGTTATGCATCTTACGAGAAAAACCCCCAAATCCAATTAAAAAGTTATGCATCAGCTTACGTTCAAAAGAATAAATAAAACCTGCGATTGTCTACCTGAATTTTATTAAAAAGTAATTACTTTCATTGTTACCAACCCCTCTATTGCATACTCGATGAGGTATCTCGTCATTAGCAAAATTGACCAGATCTTGATGGACGAGATATCCCGTCGCAACCACTTGGAGGTTGTCTCAATGAGGTATCTTGCATTAGCAAAATTGACCAGATCTTGATGGACGAGATATCTCGTCGAAACCACTTGGAGGTTGTCTCAATGAAGTATCTCGTCATTAGCAAAATTGACCAGATCTTGATGGACGAGATATCTCGTCGAAACCACTTGGAGGTTGTCTCAATGAGGTATCTCGTCATTAGCAAACCAGACCAGATATTGATGGACGAGATATCTCGTCGAAAACACTTGGAGGTTGTCTCAATGAGGTATCTCGTCATTAGCAAAATTGACCAGATCTCGATGGACGAGATATCTCGTCGAAACCACTTGGAGTTTGTGTCAATGAGGTACCTCGTCATTAGCAAAATTAACCAGATCTTGATGGACGAGATATCTCGTCGAAGCCACTTGGAGGTTGTTTCAATGAGGTATCTCGTCATTAGCAAACCTGACCAGATATTGATGGACAGGATATATCGTCATTAGAAAAAACTGATCAGATCGGGATCTCGTCATAATCAAAAATTCTGTAATACCTTGATGACGAGACATCTCGTCATTAGCAAACTTGGTCAGATCTTGATGTGGACGGATAACTCTTCCAAACCACTTGACGGGTTAAATCTGATTATCGCAAATAAAATAGTAAATTTACGTTTCAGTGTCTGCTGGTGTAATTTTTCGTTTGTGGTCTCCGTTACCAGAATAGTCCTGTGCTATATGGTTCTCCAACAGGAACATCCGAACGGGAATGTGTTTGTTGACCCAATATCGAAAAAGCTCTTAATGAGCCATCGTTCGTTTCTGCGAAAACCGCAACTGTTTCTCTGTTGCAGGGTCCTGTCAGTGTTGACTTAATTACAGATGGAAATGAAGCCGGTGCCTCGAAGGCTTCCGGGTGAAGACTTCCGAGGCTCGTGTCATTGGCTGAGGAGCGCGCTTTCGGAGGGGGAAAAGAACGTTTGAGGTGAGAGAAATAGCTGTCACACCTGTGCCAGCGTTTTTCTCGAGCTTTTCGTGTTGCTGGATCGGCATTTCGGGGGCTTTAGCAAGACGCGTGAAAGACCGTGCAATTACCAAAAAGTACTCCATGCTAGAGAGGTTATTCTGCTGTATATATTACTATATTGGAAGTTAATTTTTGTAGCTTTGGTTAAGTTCTTCGTTGTAGAAAGCAGGACCATGCAGAGGGAGGGGGACTACTGACACAGGACAGGCTCGATTCCCCACACCCATGGGGGAATCGAGCCTGCGTGGCCTGCTACTCACAGGTTGCTAGCGCAGTTGGTGAATCCACTGAGCCATGGTGATCCCGTCCTTTTTGGGATTGTTGTTTCGCAAGACGTGTGAAAGACAGTGCAGTTTTATCTTCCAAAAAGTACTTCACGGGGAGATCGTACACTGCTCTATGTACTCTAGTATTGTAAGTTAATTTTTGTAGTTGTCTACGCCTGTCTCGGATGGATTTTATGATTTTTTCTTGCGCTTGGCACAGCTTGTCCTGTTTTGGACCTTGCGCCATAAAACCCAACTATCAATCAATCAACACCTGTCTTGGCGAGGAAGTTTGGAGAGTGGGTTGCCAGCTAAGGTGTTACCTCGTCATCTGACCGTGATTCAAAATTACGTGCTGTTGTCGTCTTCGGATCTTCGTCAATAGCCCATTGTGTTGCTCCAGTGCGACGTTAATTAAATACCTACCTGTCCCGGCGATATCCCTAGCTGACACCACGGTCACCAAGAACGATAGTCGCTTCACCTCTTCAAATCTATTTTTAATCTCTTAGGGGTGGAATTACTCCCTCAAGTATCCCCTTAACTTTCCACCCCTTTTTTCGACCACTTGTTCTTAGGCTCCTGGACGCTTATGTCTGTTGTTGCAGCTATAATCTCCTTGTTTAATAAATCTGTTAAGTTTTTAAAAACCACTTGTCTTGTCTGATTCTACAAGACCTCAGTCGTCCACAGGGGCTAATTTCACCACAATCTCCCCCTCCAAATTTCATTTAAAATTCACGAGTAAACTTAACTCATCTCTGAACAGTGGCTGAATTCTATAGATGCTAACACTAATTGACAGATTACCAGTTGCGCTAGACCGTGATAACTGCATTAAGATCACGGGTGTATTCCGTATGCTTGGTAGTGCAATGGATGATCGCTACTGTTTGAATGCCTATGTTGCCTTTTCCAGGCTAGTGTGGCTACAGCCGGCAATGTTTTAAATGCGGCTGAGCGGTAACAATGATGAAGCTGTGATAGGAGTGAAAGTAGCGTTTGTTATCACAGCTTCAGACAGTGAAAGTGATATGCATCGCATTGGCAATTCAATTGTTCACAGTTGACCATCCATCGAAGTGTCCACCGATTGAGGCGAGTGTTATCTGGTAATTTCCTGAGGCTCCATCTGGCTTTGCTTATGAAAGTTTATGCCACGTATACAAGTAACCAATATACACTGGTGTTCAAAATTAAGAGAATTTGCATATTTTGTCGAATTTCTCGAAAAGTACTGAACGAAAGGTAAAACTAATGCTTCCAAACAAAGATGCAAATCTTAAGTGTCGAAAACGCAAGCGTATCTGGAAAGTGAGGATATTCGCCGGATGGATTGGCCAGCCAGATCTCCAGACCTAAACCCTATAGAGCATATGTGGGACGCACTTGGGAAGGCAATTTCAACTCGCTGTCCCCCTCCCACAAGCCTCCAGGACCTGAAAACTGGGGGAGTGAGACCAACTGCCACAGGGACTCATAAACTGCCTCATTTCCAGTATGAATTCACGTTGTGATAACTGTAATAGATTAGCATATCCCCTATTAACCCCTTTTTTGTGTCGATATTGTAACCTCTGTCTTAGATAGGTATTTTAATAAACGTCACACTGGAGCAACACAACGGGCTATTGGTGACGGTTCGGGATCAATCCCAAAGGAAAAGATCCGAGGACGACACGTAATTTTGAACCTCGGTTAGATGACGAAGCACACCTGAGCTGGCACCCCACTCTCCAAACTTCCACACCACGCCAAGGTGAACCTCTGTCTTAGACTTTCCTGCGCTGATGAGTTTTACGAACGATTATGAGTGTGTACCATAACTGTTGTGTGGTATTTTTTGCATTATTTCAACCTATGTACATAACTAATTTCATTAAAATATGTCCAGTAGTTCTGGATATAATCGCCCAAAAGTGAAAATTATCTTAGTTTTGAACACCAGTGTAGCAAGACACGTGAAAGATTATTGTACTGTAAGTAAATTTTTGGTGTGGTGGCCAAGTTTACCACAACACTCACCTCAAAACGCATTTTGATCCTGATAGTAAGAATGAAAACCTTACGAAAAGGCCATTGACAATTATTTTTTTATCTTTTAGGTAGTCTTTTTAAAAGCTTTTGTTTAATTCACTCTTATTTTCTTATTCAAAAAGCCCTTTCTAAAATACCTTTCATAACATTACTTCCTGTTTCTAGTATTTTTTTCTACCAGTGCCGAACTGGTGATTGGCAGTTGCTTGAAATGGAGAAAAACGCACTAGATATTTTATTTTTGAAAGGGAAAGATTATCGGATAATTTAGTGTACACTCTTTACTCATACGATCAATCATAGCTTATGCAAAAGAAACGGAATTTTGATTCATCTTTCAGATAACTACAATCAACCACGCATACTTGAAAAAATGCTTGCTAAAAGCTAATTGTGTCGGAATTACGAATTGTATTTACAGTCAGATTCTAGTCTAACAAAGAACTCAAATGGGGGGAACAAAGCTATGAAAAAGAAATTCTATGTTGCGTATTCAAGATTTTAAACAAAAATGACTTGAGATCAACTTGATTGTATAGGATTTCTACCGATAGGTAGTCTCACGAGCATAAATAGGCTGCTATGATTTGCTGATTTGAATTCATGCACTTATGTCACGCGCAAGAGAGATAGGTTATCGAGGTTGCCATATTTGGCGTAATTGTACTTAAATTCTAAATTCGGTTTGTTTATTTTATTTGGTCTGGTGAGTCCAAAGATTTTGACGTCATCTGATCATGATTCAAAATTACGTGGTGCTGTCCTCGATCTTTCCTTTTGGGATTGATCCCGGACCGTCACCAATTGCCTGTCGTTTTGCTCCAGAGTGACGTTAATTTAAAATACCTACCTATCATACCATACCAAAGATTTTGATAGCAATCGGAGGGTTGCGAGTTCGAATTCAACCAAAGACAATCGAGCACAAAGGGAGCTGGTGCACGGTAAACCTGTCGTGGCCTCAAATGTCCTCAAGTTGGCGGGGTGTGGAAGTTTGGAGAGTGGGGTGCCAGCTCAGGTGTTGCATAGTCATCTGACCGTGGTTAAAAATTACGTGGTGTTCTTGGACCTTTCCCTTTGGGGATTGATCACGGACCGTCGCCAATAGCCCATTGCGTTCCTCCAGTGCGACGTTAATTAAAATACCTACCTACCGGGGCCGTCGTGGCTCAATGGATATGCCCACTGCGCTAGCAACCTTCGAGTTGTAGGCGGCGCAGTTTCGATTTCTTCCAGGTGCATTCCTCTCTGGGTGTATTTCTCTCTTCTGTATCAGTAAAAGCTTTCGCTGTGTAGTGTCAGTTACTTGATATTGTATGTCGTGTCAATTCCTTGATAGTATATTGTGTCTGGCGCAGCATGGCCAAATATGGCCCTTGCGCCATAAAACCCCGAAAAACCTAACCAAGCTACCTACCCATTAATCCAGTGGGAGGAATCGCGATGCTGAGCATTCCTCCAGAAGTGAAAAGATGGCACGTGTTTCGCAGACCTGGGCAAGGGCTATTCAATCCCAAAAGCAAACCAATCAACCAATCCTTAGCATTACTTCAATCGAAATTCCAATGGCAACTGACCTTTCCCAGATCTGCGAAACACGTGCCATCTTTTCACTTCTGGAGGAATGCTCAGCATCCCCATTACATCGCGATTCCACCCCCACCCCTGGGTTAATGAGGCATCGACCGTAAACTTAACAGTCGGCTTAAATTCATAAATTTCGCGCGCGCGTGAGTGATAAAACTGCACTCGGCACCGGAGGAAGAAGGCGATTGTTGTTGTCTCGGATCGGGACCACCCGGCGAGCCCCTCCGAAATCAATGCTCATTCTTTATTGCTCCTTCGTCTTCAATACCATCCACATTTTTTCAATCCGGAGACTCCCTTTGTGCGAACCTGTGTTGTGTTTAGATCGGTCATGTTCAGCGATAAACACGAATCGAAGAAAGTAAGATGTTTTCTGTGGGAGCGCTTTTTTTATTTACTTTTTTTTTTATTATTTTTTTTTAAGAAAACCTCCGGTCATGTCTGGCCAATAAATAAGATTTTTTGCTGCGTCTTCCACTCCTTGAGGTAACCTTAATCTTTCAGTATAAAACTTAAGTGCATCCGAACGTGATCTGCCCATGACTAAGGCTCGAATAACGGGGATGGTTCTGCGGTTATAGAAGTTTTTTTGGGGCTGGGAATGCGAATGAGAGAGAGAGAGAGAGAGAGAGAGAGGAAGAGGAACTCTTGAAATGCTCGAAAGTTCGCTTTGCCTGCGCCGGATTGTATACAATGCCATCTTGGTTCTTGGATTCTATCCATTCTAGAGCTATCGAAGTAATTTGCTATAACCATGTTCAGAGATCGCCGTTACCAATTGACCCAGGTCCGAAAGTTTAAGGGGGCCGCGGTAGCCTGGTTGGAAGAGTTGCGGATTAGCAACCTGAGGGTTGCGAGTTCGAATCCAACCAAAGAGCGTCGTGTACAAAGGGGCTGGTGCACTTTAAATCTGTCGTGGCATCAAATGTCCTCACGTTGGCATGGTGTGGAAGTTTGGAGTGCCAGCTGAGGTGTAACCTCGTCATCTGACAGTGGTTCAAAGATCTTGTGTTGACATCGGTTCTTTCCCTTTGGATTTGATCCCGGACCGTAGCCCGTTGTGTTGGTCCAGTGTGAGGTTAATTGAAATACCTACCTACCTATATATTTATAATAAAGTTGAAAACAAGCGCAAAATGATAGACAAATTTATACATTTGTGCAAATTAAACTTTAAGTACTTGAAATATATTGATCCTTCATCAGGGATCTAATACAGAACTGGGGCCCATCTTCAAACCTTAAAATATAAACTTCCAAAAAGAATTTCTGCATTACATGGCGCTATTTTCAATATTTAATTCTTTTTCAGAGAAAATATTGAATTGCAGTTTAATTGTTTTGTGAAAATTCCTAATGGCAATTTTCCCCTGAAAGAATTTATCTAAGAGATTCTACGATTTTCAATAATTTAAAAGGCTTGGTAACTCAACTTGTGTAAATGATAGAGAACATAATATATCCTTTTTCTCCAGAATAAGAAAAAACGTACTGTCAAATAAATCACATGCAAACAGTTTTTTCCTTTCTCCGCTAATTAAACGTACTAAAAATAAACTGGAACGTGGAACCGAAAGAAAATAAAAATTGTGTTGAACTAACATTCAAAATTAACCTTTCAAAGGTTGTCCTCAAAATATGCTCCTGTGGACGTTTTTAAAACGACATAACAATTGAAGCTATTTAGAATAAGCTTCTAATTTGCTTATGTATGTTCTTTCTCTTCCTCAAGTCAAAGATATTTTTAAGATATATCTAGTGTTAGGAAGCAGTTTTCCCATTCAAAAATGTGCGAACCATTTCATTTCCGTGTTCCTTTACACACTTTTCGAGTTCGTAATGTGAACCTAGAAATTCTTTCTTAACACAGAAATCTGTAGAATGCGGTTTTTACTTGAAAAATTGTTCTTATTCTAAAATGTAGTTCACCGCAAGAAGTACAGCTGTTGTGTCTGCTCGTTTATTAATTTACCTTTTTTTCCCTTTACTCGTCATCTGGCCGTGGTTCAAAATTACATGGTGTTGTCCTCAAATCTTTCTCTTCGTGTTTGATCTCGGACCGTTCCCAATAACCCGGTGTGTTGCCTCAGTGCGACGTTTATTGAAAATTCCATACCAATACCAGTTGGGGAAGAGTTTTTTTTATAGAAGTGGGTGGGAATATCAAATGCAGCTAGTGAAGTTTAGTGGCCAAACAAGTTTAACCCTCCAAGTGGTTTCGACGAGATATCTCGTCCATCAATATCTGACCAATTTTGCTAATGACGAGATATCCGGTCCATATATCGCTGATTTTTTTATGAATAAGAGATCAAGATCTGGTTAGTTTTCTGCTAATGATCGTGATCGTGTTTCCTTCTAATGACGAGATATCTCGTCCAACAAGATCTGGTCAGTGTTACTGATGACGAGATATCTCTTCGAGACAACAACCAGAGGGGTTAAAGCACGCATCGATTAAATCTTCTGGTTATTGTCTCAATATGGTATCGTCAGAAAAAAACTAACCAAATCTTGATGGACAAGATACTTCGACATTAGAAAAACTGACCAAATCTTGATCTGGTCATAACAAAAAAATTGTCAATATATAATGACGAGATATCTCGTCATTACCAAAATTGGCCAAATCTTGGACGAAATCTGTCGTCGTTACCAAAATTGGCCAGATCTTGTTGGACGAGATATGTCGTCGTTACCAAAATTGGCCAGATCTTGTTGGATGAGATATGTCATCGTTACCAAAATTGGCCAGATCTTGTTGGATGAGATATGTCATCGTTACCAAAATTGGACAGATCTTGTTGGATGAGATATGTCATCGTTACCAAAATTGGACAGATCTTGTTGGATGAGATATGTCGTCGTTACCAAAATTGGCCAGATCTTGTTGGACGAGATATGTCGTCGTTACCAAAATTGGACAGATCTTGTTGGATGAGATATGTCATCGTTACCAAAATTGGACAGATCTTGTTGGACAAGATATGTCGTTGTTACCAAAATTGGTCGGATCTTAATGATCGAGATATCTCGTCGAAACCACTTCGATGGTAAATGTTTAGAAAACCGAATTGGATACTTTTTAATTTGTAGATGTCGAATTAAAATGAAAATCTATCTTTTTCCCATTTCTAGTCCCTCGCGCCGTTGAAACCAACCACTGTTCTTTATTGAACCTCAAGGCATTCGAACGTTATTTTGTCCTAGAAACAAAATATTCTGAGATGCAACTTGCCGTGTGACGAGAAATAAGGGAAGGATGCAAAAATAATAAGCCCTTATTTTTAAGGTTTTGACCCTCCAAGTGGTTTTGCCGATAAATATCGTCCATCAAGATATTATTAATCTTGTAAATAGCGATATATATCGTCTTCAAGATATTGCCGATTTTTAATGGTGACGAAGACCAAGATCTGGTCAGTTTTCTTCTAATGACACGATGCCTCGTCCAAACAGCCACCAGGAGGGTTAAAAATTTGTTGCCCACCTGATGATTGTTCTGCGTCCCTAGTGTAGTGCCCTACAGTTTGAGAACGACTGGATTAGTCCATTTTTGCAAATGTTCAATTGAAAATAGACAATATCTTTTTCCTAAGAGAAATTCGAAGAATTCGGTATATTGCATGTCTGTTATTTTACAATTAGAGTAAGGTGGGGCCAGTACGGATCCGCTGAATATACGTGTCTGTGACTAACCCTCCTGGCGGTTGTCTCGACGAGTTATCTCGTCATTAGAAGAAAACTGACCAAATTTTGATCTCGTCATCAAA
Organism: Meta bourneti; assembly: GCA_933210815.1. Classification (NCBI taxonomy): domain Eukaryota; kingdom Metazoa; phylum Arthropoda; class Arachnida; order Araneae; family Tetragnathidae; genus Meta; species Meta bourneti. The sequence continues at coordinate 91,534,031 of OW119929.1, forward strand.
AAAAAAAATCGGCAATATCTTGTGGACGAGATATCTTGTCATTAGCAAAATTGGTCAGATCTTGATGGACGAGATATCTTGTCATTAACAAAATTGGTCAGATCTTGATGGACGAGATATCTTGTCATTAGCAAAATTGGTCAGATCTTGATGGACGAAATATCTTGTCATTAGCAAAATTGGTCAGATCTTGATGGACGAGATATCTTGTCATTAAAAAAATTGGTCAGATCTTGATGGACGAGATATCTTGTCATTAGCAAAATTGGTCAGATCTTGATGGACGAAATATCTTGTCATTAGCAAAATTGGTCAGATCTTGATGGACGAGATATATCGAACCACTCGGAGGGTTAAAGTAATCCATCTGCTTCAAATATTTCCAGCCATCTGCTGGAAATATTTGAAGAAGTCGTATAAATCAGAAGCTAAAACGCCTAGATTTTCAGCTGGGAACTTCCACATACCAAAGAAGGGTCATATTTGGCCTGGCTGCCCAAAACACAAGACAAACAACGTCAAGCTATCAATGATGGAGGTAAAAAAGCAAAAAGTAGAAGGGCAAGGCTAGGGTGGAACGAAGGGGAGGACAGATCACCAGAGTACCCCGGGGTTGTGATGCCCGAGTTTAAAAAATTAATTAGACAGTTAGAGTAATTGCTCTAATTTTAACTAAAGATTTGCCGTACTCGTTCCAACTACCCCAAACTTTCTTATAACCTATTCAGTCGTTAAATTTATTTCTGGAGAAGTACTACGATGGAGAAGTATTTTCAACTGAGGAAAGACACAGTGCGGGCGTCGTATTTTTGGACACACGTGCTTAATTATGGCGTAAAGAAACACCTCTTTCCCACCGAGTCTTTCAAAAACCACATCCTTCGGTCAAGTGTCGCGCAATGCCTCATACCCACTAAGGGGTTATTTGTATTCTGGGTATTGTCCGTCAATATATATGATAATTCCGATAGTACTTCGTTTTTGTTTCCTTCGTGGAATTCCTTTGAAAGAAAAGGTAGCTCTTTCACATTACTACGTGTGAATTGGAAGTAATAAATTGCTCTAAAATGACAATAAAGTTTTTCGAAGTCAATGAACCTATTTGTTTTTAAAGTAACAACCCTGCTTTGTCCTTGCGCCCCATGTTTTATTTATGTAGTACCTGTGGAAAATTCTTGAAATTGTTCCGTGGGTAATAGTTTTCATGCATCAATTTTACCTTATTTTAGTCTCGTTTAAGTATTTTAAAATCTCTATTTTTAGTTTCGCTATCTCTAGTTTCTGCGGCATCTTTCATCTGAGCCAATATTAAAAAAATATTATGAGAATGGAAAGAGAACATTAAACACTTTTAGATCTCGTCCATCAAGATCTGATTAATTTTCCTAATGACGAAATATCTCGTCGTCGAGATATTGCCGATTTTTCTTGTGATGACGAGATCAAGATCTGGTCAGTTTTTTCCTAATGAACAGATGGTCTGATTCCTCCATGGGTGTATTTCTCTTTTCTGTATCAGTAAAATCTTCCTCGTGTGTATGTCCATTACTAGATATTATCTGTCTTACGTCTGGCACATCATGGCCAAATATGGCCATGATACCATAAAAATCCAACCAACCCTCTAATGACGAGATATCTCGTCCATCAAAATCTGACCAGTTTTCTTCTAATTACGAGTTTTCTCGTCCATTAAGATCTGATCAGTTTTGCTAAGGACGATATAACTCGTCGAGACAACCACCAGGAGGGTTAATAGACACGACTCACACCCAGGAGTTAATTGTAAAATTATCACAATAAATACATATTGTGAGACAAATCCGAGTTTAGAAATTTTCTCCTTGCTTTATGAATCCTTTAATAGTACAAACATGTATTCTGTATTTCGTATAGGCGGTTTTTGTTACTACGTCCGTACTATCTGAGTTTCTGGTTATCCGAGGTGGGGTCTTGGTCCCCATGACCTCGGATAATCAAGGTTCTACTTTACTTTAAATGAAATTTGGTTCAGATTTTAACATTGTTTTTGTGCTCAATTATTTATTTACTAGGTTAACCAGATTACGAACAGCTATTATACAACTGTCGATCTTGCAAGATGTGAAAATCGCCTTTTAAACACCCATTTAAAAGTTTAAGAAAGATAACCTTGTAAGAACACGGGCATTTGATCATATTTCTTTCCCACATATATTAAGCGTTGTGAAACGAAATCTCTCACGCATGGTTCATAACTGATGCTTAATGGGAAAGGCATTGAGTACGAACGGAAGTAAATATGGAAAATTGAAACACCCAAAGGGGAAAACAACTCTGTCGTTTGAAAGGAATGCATGGCTAATGACAATATTTTGGCTAATGATCCAGGGATTCATTGGGTATGTTCTAGAAGCAGTAGCTAATGACATTCAAAAGACGACCATTTTTCATGTCCTTCACGCGAATCATTTTATAAATATATATGTATATTTCACTAATGTACGTGACACAGAAACCGACGTTATTTGTTTATTGTCAAATGGTAACAACGGATACAAACAACATACTTGATTTGAGCTATGCAGCAGCATAATATTGCTAAAACTACACGGATCTCGCCATTCTAATGAAACTCTTCAGAAGTCTGATTACAGAAAGAAAATATGAGGGAAAATAGGTGTAGCTTGAAAAAATGCCTAATCACTTTTGAACAAGAGGATTCGATGAAATTGAAGTAGACGTTCAAAATCTAACTGGTAACATGGCTGAAATGTACTTTTTGCCATGCATTTTATCGGAAATCAGAATTAACACTAGTAAAAGTAAGCGAAATGTTGTTACATATTTTTGGATTACTTATTTTATTTAGGGTAGTGGTTCTTAACCTTTTTAGTGATCGGCACCCCCTTGAATCTAAAAATAAGTTCTCGCACTCTCCTTGAAAAATGCATTTCTATTTCTTTATTTAGGAAATTACTCTTCTATTGCAAGATAATTTATTTATTGAAAAATAAACACATATTTACATATATAAAAAACAATATCTTAATTTTTAATGGCTACGTTGTTGTTTATTCATAATACTTTTGAAGCAAAGCTCTTTTTTTTTGGAAGAGAAACGCGTAAGTCATCCCTCGCACTTAAGCGATTTCTGGTTTTTGTTTTTATGTACAATAGTGAGGAAAATCCCTTCGTTCTAGCCCCCCCCCCTTGAAAGATGTGACTCTATTTATTTAGGACTTCTGTATTGCAAGATAATTTATTTATTGAAAAATAAACACATACATTTACATATGAATACGAAACAATATCTCAGTTTTTAATAGCTACGTTGTTTATTCATAATACTTTTGAAGCGAGGCTCCTTTTTTGAAAGAGCCACGCATAAGTCATCACATGCATTTTCGCAATTTCTGGCTTTTGTTTTTAAGTGCAAAAGTGATGAAAATCCCATTTTACACAGGTAGGCGGTGGCAAATGGTAAAAGTGTCTGCAATGCTGCTTTTGTCAGCTGTGTATAAGGTTCTAACTGTGTACACCAGAATTGTTCTGTCCAGTTTTTCAAATTCCATTTGAATACGTGCATTGGTTCGTATTTCAATAAGATCGTCTTTTATTAAATCGCTGTCGTCCATCGAAACTTCTCTCGCACCCCTCGAAATGTTTTCTAACACCCCCAGGGGTGCACACACCCCAGGTTAAGAACCACTGATTTAGGGGTATGTGAAATCCGTTTATGTTAATATAGATACGAAATTCATTATAAATGGATTGAAATAAGGTATGAAATACGAGTAACTACACTTTACCATCTATAGATGTGGGCCGCGGTGGCCCGGTTGGAAGAGTAACGAACTAGCAACCGAAGGGTTGCGAGTTCGAATCCAGCCAAAACACCGTCGTGTACAAAGGGGGCTGGTGCACGTTAAATCTGTCTTGGCCTCAAATGTCCTCACGTTGGCGTGGTGTGGAAGTTTGGAGAGTGGGGTGCCAGCTCAGGTGTTGCCTCGTCATCTGACCGTGGTTCACAATTACGTGGTGTTGTCTTCGGATCTTTCCCTTTGGGATTGATCCCGGACCGTCACCAATAGCCCATTGTGTTGCTCCAGTGTGACGTTAATTGAAATACCCAAATACCCAACCCATCTATAGATATATTTGAGAAAGCCAGCGTAGATGCTGTTTGGGGTCTGCTATTCTATGTGTTTCAGATATTTATTTCGTGAGAAGCATTTTTTTATATTTACAGCATTTACATATTGACGAATGTCAACCCATATAAACAATGCAAAATCAACCACTACGCGATTTTCTTCACTTAGTTCAAATATGCTTAATTTAAGTTACATGGCAGAATAATAGTGGTAAAACTCTACGAAGAACTCGCCACTCTAATGAAATTCACCTAATGATAAAAATAACGAATTACAGATTTTTTCGAGATATGCTTAAGATTTTCTTTTGGATCACTTGCGGCAGAAATTTTTTTGTGCTACTTTTCTCAGGACGTGGCAATGTCTTATTTCACATTTTATCTCCGTCCGAAATTTGTAATTCCCCATTACGTATTGGTATACGAGTCCGATGCGTTCGCACAGACATCTCGATGTCTTCTATAACCATGAGACACGATGTGCTTAAAAAAAAGTAAAAAAAACAGAACCTAACTATTGTAAGCCATAGTCCAGTTAAAATTTTCCTTTAAACAGTTCTCTAAGTACAGAAGAATAAGCTGTGCTCTAATATCTTTCAGGCAAACGAGACATTTATATGATTCAGCAAGGTTAGTCTGCAAGTAGGCCTGACTCACAATATGGCTTTTGCCGGAAAAGTGACAACTTTTCTGGAATATATAAGGTCATTCGGCTAATGTTGAAAAGAAAAAGGTGCTGATGTATACTAGTGTAATTAAAAGAGTCGTACCATTTGGCTTGAGCTTTTCTTTTGGTCACATTGAAGCATTTTGAGTGAGTGATCCAGCTAAAGGAACTGGACACTTTAACGGCAATTTAGCTAAACCATCTGTCACTTTATTATCACGTCACAATACTCTGGAACTCATTGCAAAGTGATATCTATATCCTTCAATTTAAGGGCCGCGGAAGCCCAATTGGAGTAGTATCGGAATCTACCGGAGGGTTGCTAGTTCGAAAATTGGTCAAGCGAAAGACCGCCGTGTACGGTGAGGCTGGTGCTCGTTAAATCTGTCTTGGCCTCAAATATCCTCACGTTCGTGTGGTGTGGAAGTTTGGAGAGGGTGCCAGCTCAGGTGTTGACCTCGTCATCTGACCGCGGTTCAAAATGACGAGGTCTTGTCCTCTGATCTTTCCCTTCAAATTGATTCCGGACCGTATCCAATAGCCAGTCCGTTAATTCAGTCGTTAATTAATAGCCAGGACGTTAATTCAACTACCTACCTATCTTCAATTTAATGTCAGGTTCGATTCCTGCCTGGATGCATTTCTCTCTTTATGTGTAAGTAAAAGCTTTCCTTGCGTGTATGTCCATTACTTGATGTTAGTTTAGGCTGCTTGGCCAAATATGGCCTTACGCCACCAAACCCAACCAACCTCAACTTATAATGTAGATCCCTAATTTCTTTAGTACAATGGAAGTAGTTACTTTGATCATGTTGATAAAGACAGAAGATCCGCCATGAATTCTGGTTTTCAAATCATCCTTCCTTCCAATATGAAGTGGTAATCGTGGCTCAGTGGATTTGCCCACTGCAGCTACCTGCGAGTTGTAGGTGGCGTTTTCCTTGTTTGTATACTTAATAGACATACAAACAAGGCATTACTTGAAGTTGCTAGTCTTCTGTTTGGCGTATCATGGCCAAATATGGCCCTCGCGCCATAAAATTCAATACGACCAACCAACTAACCATCCTATGTGAGGCAACTTACCAAAGCTACATTTAGAGCCAACATATATAATTCACCTCGGAACGTGAATTTCCCTTTGAGGTCTCTCATTACTAAATAATTTCACCACGAGATGGCAGCACCACATCTTTATCTGGACGTCCCGGCTTCCAGTTGCCTTCTTGCCATAGACACGGTGAGAGTGCGAACGCCGCTCATTGCGAATGCAAACGAATTATACGATCGACGAGACCACCTGTTCGGCGTGAAATCACGCTGAAGAGTGCTTGAAATCGACCTCGTTTGTCTGCAGCCGGGCAAGACTCTAATTGCAGGTTTTCTATATTTTGACTGGAATTGATCAATCGACTAACTGTAAACCGGCACCACGGAATTTCTGTGTATAATCCATCAGAATTAAAAATGAATGGATTGCTAAGGGAGAGAACTTTTTATCCATTTCAATTTTGTTTTCGCATTGTATAATTTGCTAACTGCTTCTGATTTTGTTATTTACACGTTTCCCCCCCACTCCGTGGCTATGGGTGAACGGTTTGATTTCTCGTTCTGAAACAACCTCTTTTTTCTGTGCTGGATGTTGATGAATGGTTCTTTGAGTTGAAAATTGTTGCGATTAGTTTATAACTTCGTTATTGCGGGAATGTTTCGATCGTGCAGGATAAGATCCGTTTAGGGATTTGAAGATTTGACGCTTCGTGTTTCGAATCTTAGAGAGAAAAGAGTTAGTTTTTTTCTTCCTTATGCACTTTCAAGGTCATTTAAAATGAATGTTTCATTTGTGCACCTTAAATGGAGCATTTGTTTTCAGGTCACATGTCCAAAGCTTTAAACATCTGCCAGAAGCTAAGAGAGGCCAGAGGCATATAATTATTGAAACGAAATAAAATTACATATTCCAGACAATGTAGTTTTTAAATAATTTCCTACATTGTATTTGTTAAATCGAAGACTCAAAAGTATGAAAATGAAAAATTAATGCGCATCTACTGCAAATTTGAAAACAAGGCATACCTCATCTTTAAATTAAACTGTACAATTAAAACCAAGTGTTTAATTTAAAGGTGGGATATGCCCTGTTTCCGTGCCGATAACATTCTTTGGCAGCACTATATGGCACACGTCAAATTTTTCAGGAGAGCAATTATCAAGTTTTAAAAATTCCAAAATTGTAGTGATATATTTATCCACTATTCAAGAGATCATGTTATGAACTTTCAAGTACTAGGACTTATTCAAACAATCAGAAGTCATCTGACCGTGGTTCAAAATTGGGAGGTACTGTCCTGGGATCTTTCATTTCGGCATTGGGTCTCGTATCGTCGCCAACAGCCCGCTGTGTTGTTCCAGTGCGACGTTAATTAACTACCTACCTACTGTTTTGTTTCGTGTCTGCTAACAAATGTTGTGTTTCGTCCTGAGATTTATTTTATTTAGGGCTGACTTGATAAGTAGGCTGTAATTTTCAACAACTGCTTTTCAAGTGATTTAATCGGGCTACTTTTAAGGAAATGCATATTTTTCTTATACAAATTATTTCTATTTGCTCATTTATTTTACTTTACATACAACATTAGTAGTAACCTGTTTGGACACTAAATAGGAAGCAAACAATTCACAGCAAATGAATGTGAAAAAGGGTGCAAACTTCAATCCCAAGTAAAATTAAACTTATTTAGGAAATATAACATAAAATATTTGCGTTAAACGTGCTTTGAATATTTATTTCCCTCGCTCTAAATAATGATCCCAGGTAAAATTAATTGTTTTGAAATCGTTATAGTGGAAATGCGAAACCACAATCACTTTAAAAACAGTAGTTTCCGGTCACAGTTAATGGGTGTTTTTCTTCGAGAAACCTTTCCATTCCGTCTATTTTCGTAACTTTCCCTTTGACTTTCTATTTTCCTTGCACGATATAAGCACGTAAATAACCATATAAGGATAATCTTCTACCACAAACAATACCCTCGCGTTGGGTTAAATCGAGGATTAGGAGCAGCCCTTGACTTTCCGTTCTGTTCTAAAACTGTCAGGTCAATCTGTACGACTGTTCCCAAGTTCACTATGACCTGGTCGTACTATTGTGTAAACTTTGTCTTGCTCCTGCGAATAGTCACTGCAGACGGGGCTCAGTGTTAAATAGGATGATGGACTACGTGTGTCGTAATGCTGAAAGCTTTACAATTTGAAACGTATCATTCAAGTTAACGCAAGAAACGGGGAAGTCTTTTAAAAACAGTTTTTTTGACACCATGACCATGTAGTTCTCAAACATTTCAGCTCTAACCTCCTTCAATTTCAATCCCCTAATCATTTTTGACCTGCATAACAGGTTAAATTTTCATTACATACTATGAAGAAACGCTACAAGCCAATGAGCTACAATTAATCTACCTTTATTAAATGTTTCTAAATTAAAACCAACGTATTGGCAAAACAATTCACCTCCTGGTGGTTACTAATGACGAGGTATCTCGCCCTTACAAAAAAAGTGACCAAGTCTTGGTGGACGAGATATCTCGTCATTAGAAGAAACAATTCACCTCCTGGTGGTTGCTAATGACGAGGTATCTCGCCCTTACAAAAAAAGTGACCAGGTCTTGGCGGACGAGATATCTGGTCATTAGAAGAAACAATTCACCTCCTGGTGGTTGCTAATGACGAGGTATCTCGCCCTTACAAAAAAAGTGACCAGGTCTTGGCGGACGAGATATCTCGTCATTAGAAGAAACAATTCACCTCCTGGTGGTTGCTAATGACGAGGTATCTCGCCCTTACAAAAAAGGTGATCAAGTCTTGGCAGACGAGATATCTCGTCATTAGAAGAAAAGTGACCAGGTGGCAAGAACCTCATTGCTAACACCTAGTAATTCTTATAGCAAAGTCTTGATCTCGTCATCATAAAAAATAGGTAATATCTTGACAAGATATCTCGTCAAGATCACGCCAATTTGGTCAGACCGTGATGGACGAGATATCTCGTCGAAACCACTTTGAGGGTTCACACTCACAGTAAAGAAATTAAAATAAAACTAACCCTCACGCTGCAGGATCTAAAATAAAAACCCGGTTCATCACTTCTGTCATCTCACATTAATCATTTTAACTTACATAACAGCCTGACTACATCTAAAAACTGATCTCTCGGGGGTACATCTTTAAGTGTGTAAGGGCTTCACGAACCTGAGGTACCCTATTCTTTTCCCATGGGGCTTACTGCCTCTGGTAAACAGGGGGATCGCGACCCCAGGATGCCGAAGCGATGTTCCTATATACATACTTTCACCTCTCCATCCTTTCTTTTCACAATTACTTGACATTCTCTTGTGTTTGGAGAAGCTTGGCCAAATATGACCCTTGCGCCATAAAACCCAAAACCAACAAACCAAAAATTGCTGGCATAAATATTGTAAGAATTACAGTGTGCAAAATAGTAGAGAAGCGCCACCTATAGTTTACTATGTTCGATATAACATAATCAAGTCTAGAAAATTAGAATTTTAGGACTTTAATTATTTTCAGATATTTTTAGTCATTCCTCATTAACATATAAGTTTTCGCAGAGTTCATCTAATGCAATAGTTTACTCCATATGATGCAATAAACTAATCAAATCGACAAAATTAGTAAACCCTGTGCTTTTCAAACGTTCGAGACTTAATCTCTAAAGGATTGACTTGCAAATTATGCCCTGTTAAGGCTTTTAAAACGCTGTCCGTCCAACGTATGCGAACTAATCAGATTTACAAATACAAAGGCACTCAACACGATCATCAATTTTGCTATAAGAATTACTAGGTGTTGGAAATGAGGTTCTTGCCACCTGTACATCAAGTTGTGCGAATCAAATCTCTTGTTCGGACTAATTATTTTCAGATATTTTTAGTGTCATTCCTCATTTTCATTACCTTATGTCTTCGCAGAGTTCATCTAATGCAATAGTTTACTCCGTGTGATGCAATAAACTAATCAAATCGACAAAATTATAGTAAATCCTGTGCTTTTCAGACGTTTAAGACTTAATCTCTAAAGGATTGACTTGCAAATTATGCCCTGTTAAGGCTTTTAAAACGCTGTCCGTCCAACGTATGCGAACTAATCAGATTTACAAATACAAAGGCACTCAACACGATTATCAATTTTGCTATAAGAATTACTAGGTGTTAGAAATGAGGTTCTTGCCACCTGTACATCAAGTTGTGCGAATCAAATCTCTAGTTCGGAATTCATTAGTTTCCCAAACTTTTATAGCCGAACGCTTCCTTTCCTAGGACAATTTGTTTCCTATGGAAAACTAATAATAAATTGCAAATGTAGCTGTGCCTATAATTTTTGAATTTCACCAAAATAGTTTTGTGACTGGGTGTGTAGCTTTAAAATTTAAAAAAGCTAGTTTGGGAATAAAACTTCTTGGGACTGAAATTTTTAAGCTATTTATTGAAATAAAATAAAAAATAATTCAACGTTAACTTACTACATTGCTCACTATTATAAGTAATCAATCTGTAAAATTCAAAATCATGACTAATGAGAAGGATGAGCCTGGTGTTGTGATACCAATTTGTCTATATTAGGCCCTATTTTCGTCAACAGCATCCTTCAATCCCCTTAGTTCCTCTTTTTAGTTAAAAGAATTGATGACAATGCATCACTGTAGTGTATATGGTCAAGTATGGTCGTGTAGTGTAGTGGTCAAGTGCATGTTTACTTAAAATATTTTAGACTTCTTGATGATGACAATGCATCACTGTATATGGTCAAGTATGGTCGTGTAGTGTAGTGGTCAAGTGCATATTTACTTAAAACATTTTAGACTTCTTATTGCCCTATTCTTGCTCCTAAATACCCCTATTTACTCCGGGTCCAGCATTGTCTCCAAGATTCCTTCAGCGCCCGCAGGAGGGCGGTAACGCCAACTTTGTGGAAACTGATTTAGGAAAAGAATTGGAGGCATGGTATCTGGTGGAAAACAGGTGGCCTCTTGGACGTCTCTTCAGCCTGTTGATAGCTTAGGTGTCAACTCGTTTCTGACCGTGGTCCAAAATTACGAGGTATTGTCATCGGATCTTCCACTTCGGAATTGATCCCGGAACGTCGACAAGAGCCCATTGTGTTGCTCTAGTGTCATATTAATTTAACCACCCCAGCCTGTTGATCTTTATAGAGGCATGGCATTCAGAAGTAGTCTAACAAATTGATTAATAGAGTGACAATACAAACCTGAAGTAGTCGTTTGTGGATTTGATTCAATCAAATCAACTTCCATAGAATCTGCTTTGTTTAATAATTACATCGTTCTTCTGATTTTTCTTGAGCAATTCCAGAGATTGCGCCTTAAAACCCAAACAACCTAACTAACCCAATTATTTTCTATTGCAGGTGAGTGTTTTGTTTGATTTGTGTCTCAGAATGCGTTTTAAAACGGGTGAGTTTTTTTACATCTTTTCAAGGAATTTCTACTTTTGATGTAGGCATAAAAATGGTCCACGTGAACTATTCACCAAAGACAGAAGTATTAAAGAGTATGTATATACTAGAAATCAAGAAAATCGACCAGAGTATCGATATTTTTTTATTGATTCAAAGTATTTTCCAACTCCTTAGCTTTCAAACGATACGAAGGTCTTGTAAATATTCGAATTTTTTTTTCTAGTTACAAGGGTTTTCGTTAGGAACTGTCACCACGTACAAACATATTTCCAAAATTTTAAACTCAATTTCTGAAGAACTGTTTTTGTAATATGTTTTGTCCAAACAGTTATAACTCGACAATGGATTGATCTATTATAATTACTTTTGTATCATTAGACTCTATATAATACAGTGAAGGGTTTGTCCCTCAGTCGGTTATTAGTGAAGAAATGAATATTTAGTTGATTTTTAAATGTCAAAATTCCTGGAAAAATCTTGATTTTTTTAGACTCCCTTGGTGACAAAAATTGTAAAAATATCTTCCCTCTAGCACCTTGATTGAGGGTCGAAACATGAAGAACAATATTAAGAATAATTTCCAACATAAATTGTCTTTCTAAACGAATTAGAATTTGAGATACCAATGTTCAAAAAACATGCCAATTAGCTTATTGTATCTAAATTAGATAATTGAATTGTTGTCTGGAACAACGTTGGATGATGTTACATGTTACAAAATAGTCACATCCGACGTTGTTCCAACTCAATTAAAGATGAACTTAATCTGAATTTTTCACACTGAAATGGATTGGATTTTGGGGTTTCATGGCGCAAGGTCTCACACTGAAATGAGTTTAAACACAAAACAATGACCTGTTGAAAAAAACTGGATTTTAAAGTCAAAATTTAAAAAAAATCTAGTGTAAACATACACCTTAAATCATCTAATTTTGCAACATTGAGCTGTAATGGCGTTACGCTACCGGTCTTGATTCCCTGAAATGCAACTTCATTGGAAGCGCGTTCAGTTTCCATTAAAGATATTCAAAGCTCCATCAAGCAACCTGTTTCGGAGCGAATTATCCCGTTTCAATAAGCACACGCACTCTCCAAATTAGATTATGAAAAACGAATCGCTCTATCAATTCATTACACGCGTTTGCTTGCATGATCTCTGCCGAATTCTGCAAAGCATGCAAGTCAAGCGGCGACGTAATACGGCATGCACTTAACCCAGTTTCGCTATTCATTTATCATTCAACAAATAATGCGATCGTGGGTCTCTGGCAGTATTTATGGGTCATGGATTTCTGTGATGGAAGCAGTCGGAATGTCAGCTAATGAAATGTGTTTTCTCTTTGCCTTTTGATGGCGGGCAGTGATTGATGGTGGACGCTTATGTGTGCGATAAGACGAGGAATCGGTTTGTTCGCATGGATTTTCATTGAAATGTAAAATTATGCCGCTTCTTGCGGAAGGGATTTCTGAGGCTTTCGAGTTTCCTGTCAGATTGGATTTGCAAACTTTGCTCGTAAACATGATGAATGATGTCTGCACGGTTTGGAGAAAGTGAACTGTGAAGGAAATTTCGGGGAAACTCAAGAACACGGTAAAGGACCTTTGCCAAATTGGCGACTAAAATTTTTGTCAAGCAGGTTGTGCGATTTCAATGTTAAGTTCACTAAGACCTCCCTGAGGAATTACAAGTTTGGAGACTGGGGTGCCAGCTCAGGTGTTTCCTCGTCATCTGACCGTGGTTCCAAATTCCGTAGTGTTGTCCTCGATCTTTCCCTTTGGGATTGATCCCAGACCGTCGCCCGTTGTGTTGCTCTAGTTAAAATACTTACCTACCGTCTCCGTCCTGTCGGCCATTACATCATCTACAGTATAATTTGCAATTCCAATGTCAGGAATTTTTGGAGCAATCGTTGAGGTCGTCTCTAGTCATTTAATTCAGTTCGCAGAAGGTACAGATAGTTGATCTCGCTTCTCTAATACGTTTCCTAAATATTAAGGGAACTTTATTTGTCTTCATTGACGATACACCGACTATGTACTGCTATTTCAGGTTTGACTTCAAAAGACGGTATCTAGCGCATCTTGCAGGGGAACATTTTTGACAAGCATAGATTTCAGGCATCTTTTTCTCTTGGTTTAGAAGTCGATAATTATCACCACCAATTGGCGATAATTCATCAAGAGCACGGTGATACCGTATTCGTGAGTCTAATTGAAATTTTAATGTTCTAATTGATGTGTGAAAAAAATTGAGGAATTTTGTGTTGAGTCAAACTGAGTTAATAGAATAGTGTTTTTGCGGCGAAACTTTTCCCGTACGTAATTCGAACGTGACGTCACTTGGATTTTTTTTATCTATTACGATTTCAGTATGTCGCCAATAGAAATTCCAAAGAATGAATTAATATGTGTATGTGATTATTAATATACAGGGTGAGTCTAAATTGTTTTTACAAAATAAGAGGGGTGATAGTACCCATCCAGACGAGCAATAATTACCATGGAACATAGGATCGCATTCCACTCTGAGAGGCAGAAAAGAGTAAAGTCTAAACGCGTCGAGCATGAACAAGTCATCGTCTCTGACGTCGCACACTTTTCCAGCACGGTCCGGCATTTCTTGAATACCACATATCCCGCACGATGGATCGGACGTGGCGGACCTGTGGCTTGGCCTCACCGGACCTCAGCCCACTGGATTTTTTCTTCTGGGGGCACATGAAATCTTTAGTGTACCAGACGCCTGTGGACTCGGCTGAAGATCTCGTAGCGAGAATCGGTGTTGCCGCAGACAAAATTAACACAACACCAGGAATCTTCGAGAGCCAGTCATTCCTTCGCCGGTGTGAACTGTGCAACGACACGCCACTTTGAGCACTTGCTGTGAGTTTTTCTCTGATCAATCAATCAGATTGTGCAACTGTTGGTATCGTTCATTCGCTTTCCCAACACTGTTGTAAGTTCATGTTGAAATTCTAATTTGACTCTTTTCTGCCTCTCAGAGTGGAATGCGACCCTATGTTCCATGGGAATTATTGCTCGTCTGGATGGGTACTATCACCCCTCTTATTTTGTAAAAACAAATTAGACTCACCCTGTATATTAGTGCGGCTGCCTATTTTGACTTGTTTTTATTGAATTGTATTTGGTTTTGCGGCAGTTATAAGGGCAGTACAAAGGTGAAAAATTGCTTATATTATCATGAGCACTGGTATCAAAGACTGTTTGACAGATCTATCCGTTATTTACCCAGCAGCAACGAACAATATAATTATATTTCCATATTTTCTAATTTTGAAGTCAGATTCTTTACTATCCAACTTACAGCTTAAACTTCAATGAAATAAAAAGACTACAGTCTACGCTTCAGTGATATAGATTTGATTTCTTGACATAACAAATGATTCCCGCGATTCAAATGTCACTCAAAGCGCGCATCCATGGAAACGGGATCTGACTGGAAACACCTTTTAAATTCCGAATCCCTCAAGTGTTGGATAAAACGTAAAACCAGAGAGTAAATAAATCACCGAGCCGCATTTTGCCATGCGTTCGACCTCTACCTTACCCGATGAAACCGTATTAAATTACGGGCACGCCGAACAATGCGGGGTTCGTGCCTCTCGTTCTTTCGGGTATTTAAATTTTGTCGCAGGTGGCAGTCGCTTTACAGAGAACGATAAATTCTGTGCTGTCATCGCTTTGTTGAGATATGTCATACTGTGTCGTGGATGAGTGTGCGAATTTTTTTCGAAGATTCATGCTGACAGGCGATGATTCATGGAGTCGGGTTAACGTTAAGTGTGGGGTGTTTGTCATCTTGCGGTAAAGTTTCTTGGCTTGTGCGAAAGATCATAAGAGATCGGTAAAATTTTGAAAAGAACCACATTAAAGTTTGAGAATCATATTAAACATGTTCAAAGGAAAGTTGGACCATGGTAGCCCGGTTGGAAGGGTAACACTGGAGAGTTGCGAGTTCGAATCCAACCAAAGACCGGCGTGTACAAAGGGGGCTGGTGCAAGTTAAATCCTTCGCGGCCTCAAATGTCCTCACGTTGGCGTGATATGGATGTTTGGAGAGTGGGGTGCCAGCTCAGGTGTGACCTCGTCGTCTGACCGTGGTTCGAAATTACGTGGTGTTGTCCTCGGATCTTTCCGGGTTTGATCCCGGACCGTCGTCAATAACCCGTTGTGTTGCTCCAGTGCGATGTTAGTTAAATACCTACCTCTAAAGAAAGTTAATAGTGAGCGAGATGCAAAATATTTCTTTATAAAATTTGAAATCAGGCAGTTATTAGGTGCACAAACTCATTTTATCCGTAGACTCGTAGTCCTTGCATATGGTCAAGTGTTACATAAGCTGTCTTTTTCTCCTTTCATACCATTACTGCTCCCCTATACCTCTTTTTACTCCTTTCACAATATTTTTTACTTGACGTTGTTTTGTGTTTGGCGCAGCTTGACCAAGATGGCCCCTGCATCATATAACCTCAATGTGAATTGGTCTCGTTAGCGCATAGTATTTATATGGATGTACTAAATAATGAAAGACAAATCCAGTACAACCAATTTCGGGGTCGTAGCACATTTCAGTCCCGAATTATACTGATTTGTAGCAGGAAGTCCCCAAAAAGCAGTTCCCTCCTTCCCCTATCGTGGCGCGCGAACTGGTCACTAACAAGTCTTTGTTCCCTCAGCTACCGAATGTTTGATTTGGTTCCACGTTGATGATATAAAAATCATTAGACCAAATTCGATTATCATTTCTTAGTAGCGCTCAACTTTCCGTATTGGCCACCTAGAACTGGTCTGATTTTAAAGACATATTGTTGGACGAGATATCTCGTCATTAGAAGAAAACACAATCATTAGAAAACTGGCCAGATCTGAATCTGATCATCCCCAACAAATCGGCGATATCTTGATGAAGAGAAATCTCGTCATTAGCAAAATTGGTCAGATCTTGATGGACGAGATATCTCGTCGAAACCACTTGGGGGGTTAAGAGTAGTGGTAGCTCTGGATGTTCTTTCACAAGTAGCCATCAGTTCGCGCCTGTGGATTAAGTGGTCAGTGGTTTGGCATTAGAAAAAATATTATAATTTAGGGTTGGAAATAATCAATTTTCTCTGCGTTATTTGTGTTTTAAATTGGGCTCCGTATACGCTTTATTTAAATGGTAGGTAGGTATTTTGATTAACGTCGCACTGGAGCAACACAACGGGCTATTGGTGACTGTCCAGGATTAATCCCCCAAGCTAATTAACGGTCGGAAGGTCCCACACGGTCCGAGGACATCACCACATAATTTTGAATCACGGTCAGATGACGAGGTCAACAGCTGTGAGCTGGCACCCCACTCTACAAACTTTCACACCAAGCCAACATGAGGATATTTGAGGCCATGACAGATTTACCGTGCACCAGCCCCCTTTGTACACGACGGTCTTTGGCTGGATTCGAACTCGCAACCCTCCGGTTTAAAATCCGTCACCCTTCCACCCCGGCCTTATTCATTCGAATGGAACCAGACTGAGGTAGACAATGCCGTATAACTGAAGAGCGTATCGGCACACAGCAAACTATAAACAAAAAGTAAATTCAAAACATCAATCCTTTCATTTATTCCACTTCAAACGAGTATCGGTTGTATACGGACCACCGAAACAAAGAAAATATCAAGAAATTGTTTTCCTGTTTGGTATTCCAGATGAAGTAATTTCTCATCCATAATTACAGTAATCTGCAGTCGCCTTACCGATATCAGTCCAGAAAGGAAAAAAATCAGACCGAATATTCTCAAATCTTTGACAGCAACTGGTAAACCACACTTAAATCACGGCTTCAGTATTCCTGTAAAACGCAAGAAAAGCGATCCGACTCTGACAGCTACCCCCAAAACCCGTAATTAGAATTCTGGACGGGGAACACTGTATCGGGCCCCTTTTATCGTGGCTGTTCTCGACACAGAAAGAAAAGAGCAGAATAAAAATGGCGATCCTGTGATCTCTGCTTTAGCAGCGGAGGCAAATTATACTTTTTTGTCCTTCAAGGTCCCGAAATCATTGTGAAAGAATAAAAGGTGGATGGATGCACAAAAAAAGGGAAAAAATGTCACGTAAGGACCTCGCGGACATTGGGCCTCCTCAATCTGCACTTCCCTGTAGTATATTAAATGTTTTTTATAGGGCGTATGTGGCATTTTGGGGGCTTTGTGGACAGGCTTGTGAGGCTTATCTTTTCGACGCACTGGGACCGTATATAATTTTTCCCTTTCAGTTTGGGCCTCTCTTCCTGCGTTAAGCCACATTGCCTGCAAATGATACCACTCCTAATCTACGCTTTGGTCTGGAGATGAATGCTTCCGAGTTCTCAGCGTTTTTATGTAGGTAGACCCTTCAACATTCGGAGCCCATTTCAATTAACTTCATAAATTTGTAGTGTAGTTAATCTTGAATCTATTCTTAATCAACAGCTTCATACCAACTTTATAAATTTGTTGTGTAAGTTAATCTTGAATCTCTATTCTGCATCAATAGTTTCATACCTTCCCGCAAAGGCCTAAAGCCGATGTGTAGTGTTCCTTTTGTGGACTCCCTGATGTCTGACTTCAATTCCGTTTATTCTTTCCCCAACTAATTTCAATTTCGTGAAAAAAAATCTGAGATATTTCATTTAAAATGTTTAGTATATAAAAACAATGAAGGGAGCATGCAATTTTCTTAAAGAGCATTAAATAAAAATGGAGCTTCGTTTTATTATTTTTATAGATGGAAATGCAACTCATTTAAATATATTTTAGATTTTATTCGAATAATGCGTTTTGCAATCTTCAAGGCCATTTAGGTCCTTGAAGAGCTTTGATTACGGTAGAGCGAATATTCTTTTGTACATAATTTATTTTGAAGTAAATTCAATTGAATTTTTGAATTATTTTAAACTTTCCACTATATGCTAACCTACCTTTTCAAGCACTTTTCTGAATGGTAGAAGAATGCGGAAACAATTCGCAACTTCACACATTCATCATTTTGCCTTCTGGCCTAAGCACTTAGTTTTCAAAAAGTGTAAAGTTGATTATCAACTTCCTTCAGGTGTTGGATGATTCAGCTTCTCTTATTTAAATTATTATGGAGCTTAGAAATTAGTTTAGTAAATAATTTAATTTATTAAATCGAATCCATCTAAATTAAGTTTGGTTTATAATTACATACAAGTCAGACGAAGCCAGTACTGCTCAAGGTTTTTAAGGTTGCCAGAGGAGTTTTCTCGCCAAAATGCAGTCAAAGCGAATTTCACTGTACAGATTAAAAGCATTATTGCAAAGCAATGAAAATTATTTTTCAATATCGTTGCATTTGTGACATACTTTAGATGTCTGTTTTGGAAAAGTGCCAGTAAAAAAACATTTTAAGAGTTCTGGATCTTCAGAATTGGCAGTCAAAACTATTATGACTTATCAGTTTTAGGATCTTGCGTCAAAAAAACCCAAACAACCATCAATACAAAGATAAATGTTTGACTTCATGCTATTGTCTTGGTGGACGTTTACATCTCACAGCACCTCTAACTGTACCAGGTTAGTGTTGACTCAAGTAGAGTTTAAAAAGCGTAACAACCTACTTTTCGTAAATACAAACAATAAAAATAATTCGCATCACTAAGCAGATCCACGTATAACATCGCTAAACTTACTTAATTGCATATACCTATTAATGGCAGTGTCATTATTCGCACTTCATAATCTTATTTCACACCATTAATAATGTATATATTGGGCTGATGCAAAAGTTCGTCCCGTTTTAGGCACTAGGTGATATTGCATCGCAAAACCGAAGTGTTATCTACTTCACACGTGTAAAGTTTCGATGTTGTTTGAAAGAAAGAATTTCAGAGACTACTTGGGTAGGTAGGTATTTTAATTAGTCACTGGAGCAACACAACGGGCTATTGGTGACGGTTCGGGATCAATCCCAAAGGGAAAGATCGAGGACAACACCACATAGTTTTGAATCAAGGTCAGATGACGAGGCAGCACCTGAGCTGGCACCCCACTCTCCAAACTTCCACACAACGCCAACGTGAGGACATTTGAGGCCACGACAGATTTAACCTGCACCATGGTGTTTGGTTGGATTCGAACTCGCAACCCTCCTGATCCGCTGCTCTTCCAAACGAGCGAGTACTTGGGAAAAAATTGTGTAATTCGGTTGTTTTTTTAAATTTTGTTAAGCATTAAAAATGGCAGAAAATAAGAAGCATTTTCGACATGTGCTTTTTTATTTCCGAAAAGGCAAGAATGCTTTGCAGACGCAAAAGATATGTGTTGTTTAGGGTGAGGGGTGCCGTTGACGATACAGGTGTCGTAAGTGGTTCAGAAAGTGTCATCACCTGGATCAGTTCTTTAGCCATAAACCTCAGAACTTCTAGGAGCGCGGGATCATGCAGCTACCAGAGAGATGGAGAAATGTCATCGAAAAAAAGGCACATACGCTATTGATTAAATGTAATTTTTAATAGTAAATAACATTTATCTTCAAGTTTTGTCAAAAAAACGGGACGAACTTTTGCATCAACCTAATATATAGAATCCATATTCACATAAATGAATTTCATATTTTTAAATGAAATAAAATTATCCAAAAAATATATACATCATTTCGTTTATTTTTACTGGCGTTAATTTTTATTTCCAAGAAAATGCGATGCAAAAAGCACACCGCAGTCATCTTACCACAATTAGAATCTGAGCATTTCAATTTCATCCGACTCCCTTGTTCAAAGACGATCCTTATTTCGTGACGCTAAACTTATTTTCGGTTATATTTCCTAATCTGTGCCCTTTGGGATTGATCCCGGACCGTCACCAATAGCCCGTTGTGTTGCTCCAGTGTGACGTTAATTGAAATACCCCCTAATCTGTGCTGCTTTTTATCTTCTAGAATTTCACATTTCTTTCTGTAATCAGACTGCTGAAGAACTTCATCAGAATGGCGAGCTCTTTCGTTTAGTTTTAGCAATATTATGTCGCTCCATAGCTGCTAGCTCAGGTGTTGACCTCGTCATCTGACCGTGATACAAAATTACGTGTTGTCGTCCTAGGATCTTTCGCTTGGGGATTGATCCCGGACCATCGCCAGCAGCCCATTGTGTTGCTTCAGTGTGACGTTAATTAATTAACATTACCATTGCCGCTCCATAGCTCGAATCAAGCATATATTGGTATTGGTATTTTCAATTAACGTCACACTGGAGCAACACAATCAAGCATATATGTAAAGGCGGCAAAATTAGCGAAAGAATCCCATAAGGGTGGATTTTATATTGTTTATATCGTATTTATATTGTATCGTTATTTATATTGTATATGGCCAAATTGTAAAGGGGCCAGAAAAAATTATCAAAGAATGTGTGTCCGGAAATGCCAGGTGTAGGCGCTAGAGGGCGCTGTTTAGATCAGTCAATAACACTGTTTCTGTGTCTTAAGGCGTCATTCCCCGCTCATATTTTCAACGACATTCGAAGCTTGCTACAGAAGCGATTTTATCGACTGACCTCAACAGCGACCTCTACCACCTAAACGCGGCATTTCCGGACTTACATTCTTTGACAAAAATGTTTACTTTGGGCCTCTCGCTCACCCTTTACAATTTGGCCAGATGTTTTCGAAACACCCTGTACTTCTTTCCTACATATATGTAGCATACTCTAACCTCTTTAGGTTGAGTCTCTACTTTAGCAAAAGGGATAAAAGCGACATAATTAACAATTAAAGAGTTTATTTACAAATAAAGGGGGAATATTTACAGATTAAGAATAGTTAACAAATTCACTCCATCGAGTATCGTTTGACATGGCCGTAGGACATCGTCTTCTCGCGTCGTCGTTCTGCAACTGTCTCTGGACTCTCCGGGAAAATCGTCCTAAGACAGTTCGTCTAGACTTGGCGGCGCTTCTTCATTTCCCGTATTACACACAGTGAGTGGCAGATAGGATGCTGATCTTCAAATAAATACCACTTATATTAAGCGTTGTGAAACGAAGTCTATCGCGCATGGTTTGTAACGGACGCCTAATGGGAAACCTCCCGAGTACGAACAAAGGTAAATATGGAAAATTGAAAACGCTCTAAAGGGAAATAACCCTGAAGTAATACTGCCGCTGTAGCAGGGTTGGAAGAATAAAGGATTAGCAACCGGAGGGTTGAGAGTTCGAATCCAACCAAGGACTGTCGTGTACAAGGGAATTGGTGTACGCCAAATCTGTCGTGGTCTCAAATGTCCTCACGTTGGCGTGGTGTTGAAGTTTGGAGAGGTGTGCCATCTCAGATGGGCCTCATCATCTGACCGTGGTTCAAAATTATGTGGTGTTGTCCTCGATCTTTCCCATCGGGTTTGAACCCGGACCGTCGCCAATAGCCCGTTGCGGCGGTGTTAATTCAATACTTACCTTAACCTGAAGTAATATTTTTGTTTGTCTGACAAATTTCGAATACTCCGTTGTCAATCCAAACAGAATCTACAGGAATAAACTTTTCTTCAATTGCACGCGTTTTTCTTAAAACCAATCGGACGGGGTTGGCCGTTTCGAGATTGATATGCCCATACACATTTATATCAAAGTGCTTAAGCGTTCCCCAAATAGAAAATCCCGGGAAACTTCCGCATTCAGTTTGGCTATCGTTGTTTGGATCTGCCTTGTCAGATATCATCCGGGTTGTCAGCGAGCCAATTCTGTTTGCCCGTTCCAAACACGGTCCGCATGCCGCATTTGAATATTTGTTTTCTCGTCTCTCCCCCTTGTCCTCTCTGTCGCTCAGCTGCTTCCACAAAGCATTCCTCTTTAATGAGTCCGATACGAAAAAGGAAGAACGCGAAAGGATGCGAGGAAAAAAGAAAGCCAGTCGTGATGTAAACGGTGCTTTTAATAAAGTTCTTTGACATCGCGTCGTGCGCTGTAAAAACGCGGTGCCGTACCGGCCACTTGCGCGACTGGAGGTGAGGCGAGCGAGATCGGCCACCGGCGGTTACGAGGGCCGATCGAATCGAGAGGTTTTCGATTTCGTTTCACGTTTTCGACTAATGACCGCGGGAGGGAGACTCAGTGGTCATGGGTTGTGGAATTGCTCATTTGAGAGAGAGGGTTAGTAGTCAATTAACCATTTGAGAAACACAACGAGCTACTGGCGACGGTCCGGGATCAATCCCGAAGGGAAAGATCAAGAAAATTCCTCGTTATCTTGAATCACGGTCGAATGACGTTCTGAGCTAGCCACGTCCGCGTGGTGTTGAAGTTTGGAGAGTGGGTTGCCAGTTGATTTGTTAACCTCGTCATCTGACCGTGGTTCAAAATTATGTCTTGTCCTCGGATCTTTTCATTTGGGACTGAACGCGGACAGTCACCAATAGCTCCAGTGTGACGTTAATTAAAAATACCGTACCTACCTGAGCTGGCACCCACTCTCCAAACTTCCACACCATGCCAACGTGAGGACATTTGAGGCCACGACAGATTTAACTTGCACCAGCCCTCATGTACACGATGATCTCCAACTCGCAACCCTCAGGTTGATAATCCACTACTCTTTCAACCAGGCTACTGGCGGCCCCTGTAATGAACAGAATATGCTCCTAATCGTTAGGGTGATGAATTCCCAAGGGAAAGGGTCATCCAAGGACAATACCACGTAATTTTGAACCACGGTTAGATGACAAGGTCAATACCTCAGCTGTCAACCCACTCTCCAAACTTCCACACCAAGTCAACGTGAGGACATCTGAGGCCATGATAGATTTAACTTGCACCAGCCCCAGTGTACACGACGGTCTTTGGCTGGACCTAGTTTCGAACTCGTAATCTCTCGTTTGCTAATCCGTTGCTCTTCCAACTGGGCTACAGTGGCACATACTCAATTGCGAGAGAAGAGTGACAGTCAATGAGGTTTTTTTGTATTCGTCCATTGACTGATGTGTCTACTTTAACTCGCTTGGTGTCTGTCTCTCCGAGGTATCTCTTCAGAAGCAAAACTGACCAGATCTTCAAGGACGAGATATATTGTCCATCAGGAGCTCGTAGCCTCTCGTCATTAGAAGAAAACTGACCAGATCTTCAAGGACAGGATATATTTTTCATCAGGAGCTCGTAGCCTCTCGTCATTAGAAGAAAACTGACCAGATCTTCAAGGACGAGATATATTTTCCATCAGGAGCTCGTAGCCTCTCGTCATTAGAAGAAAACTGACCAGATCTTCAAGGACGAGATATATTTTCCATCAGGAGTTCGTAGCCTCTCGTCATTAGAAGAAAACTGACCAGATCTTCAAGGACAAGATATATTTTCCATCAGGAGCTTGTAGCCTCTCGTCATTAGAAGAAAACTGACCAGATCTTCAAGGACGAGATATATTGTCCATCAGGAGCTTGTAGCCTCTCGTCATTAGAAGAAAACTGACCAGATCTTCAAGGACAAGATATATTTTCCATCAGGAGCTTGTAGCCTCTCGTCATTAGAAGAAAACTGACCAGAAATTAATCTTGTCAAAAATTAAAAATCGGCAATATCTTGATGACGAGATATCTATTCATTCTTGGTCGGATCTTGTTGAACGAGATATCTCGTCGAAACCACTTGGAGGGTTAATATACGAGGGCAATGGGTACTCTGTATTGAGAGTGATAAATACAAAAACATATCTGGTGTTGCCGTGGCTCAGTAGGTTTACCCACTGCTCGCAACCTGCGAATTGTTAGCGGCGCAAGTTCGATTCCTCTGAGTGTATTTCTCTCTTCTGTGTCAATAAAGCTTTCCTTTTTTGTGTGGAGTGGGTTGCCAGTTGAGGTGTTAACCTCGTTATCTGACCGTGGTTCAAAATTACGAGGTGTACGAGAGTCGTGGATTAGCAATCGGAGGATTACGAGTTCGAAACTCGATTGAATCCAAGACCGTCATTGGGTTTTGGCTGGTGCTCATTAAATCTGTCGTGAACTCAAATGTCTTCACGGTGACGAGGTGGGGAAGTTTGGAAAGTGAGGTGCCAGCTCATATGTCGACCTCGTCACATGAGCTGGTAGTTCAAAAAAATTGACAGTAGTTCAAAATTACGAGGTGTTGTCCTCGTTCTTTCCCTTCGGGATGGATTCCGGGCCGTCGTTAATAGCCCGTTGTGTTGCTCGAGTGTGACGCTAATTTAACTTGTTTGTTTGTGTGTATGTCCATTTACCTGACCGTGTTTGCGCAGCTTGGTCTAATGTAACACATATGTCACAAAATCCAATCCAACCAAAACATACCATTTTTTAAACCCTCGAAAGCTCTCTGTCTCTTCGTGTTACAAGATAGATCACATGTATAGGCAATTTCAACTTTTCGATTTAAAATATTTCACACTTAATACTAATTAATAATATCAATTGTGCAATTTGTAGGCGGCGCAGATTCGATTCCTGTAATTTGCACTGGCTGTATTTCTCTCGTGTGTAATACAAACTGCCAAGGAATCCCCTTACCTGGTCTCTATAGGGGATTCTACAGTTTGATGGGAACCCTTGGGAGAAGAAATTTAGAATAGAAAAAGAATTAATTTATGTAAAAGTTCATGATCCTTCTAGGTTCGAGGATCTTCAATGTCAATATGCCAGCTTTCAGTTCCTCACCGTGAGCTGCTAGATTGTTTGGTTGGAGCGGTTCTATGGCGCAAGGACCATATTTGGTCAAACGACAG
This sequence comes from Meta bourneti, assembly GCA_933210815.1. Lineage (NCBI taxonomy): Eukaryota > Metazoa > Arthropoda > Arachnida > Araneae > Tetragnathidae > Meta > Meta bourneti. The sequence continues at coordinate 91,559,048 of OW119929.1, forward strand.
AGGAGCGACAAACTAAACCAATTACTTAAAGCTGGTTATGAAATCAATGGCGACTGAGTTTGGTGTAATATAAATCTAAGAGACTACTATTTCATTCAGAGACCTGCAAATATTTCCTCGAGCAATAGTAGATAACAAAAATATTTCAATGGCATGTTATAAGGACGTTGGCTTTATTGTAACTTGAGTCATCTAGCATTCGAGCTATTATGGTCGTTTTATGTATTGTCCGATTCCTTGCCGTTACAACAACCATCTATATAACACGAACTTTCTCTCCTGCAGTCATAACAATTCTGGAAAACAAAGCTGAGGTCCCAACCCTGTAACGACGCAATTGCCTACCAATTTTATGTGTCGCAAATCTCGAACTCATAAAGCGTTGAGATTGATTCCGTTTCCGCCACAGAGAGCTTAATGGCTTGGAATGCGTGTTTTGAAAACAGCGGCAATATGCTCAGTCTTGCATACCGTACAGCACCATTCTTGAATAACAAGTATTTTGACGGTCAAGAAAAGGGACCTTTGTCAAGGGAAAGTGATTTGTCGTTATGTTTATTCTCGCTTTCAAATCTAGGATGTTGATGCACGTTGTTTTGATCTGTTAGCCCGAACTTGCATGCGAATACATATTTGAACTCTGGTGGATCCGGTGTTGGCTGACTCATTTCTTACAACACAATACTCCTTTATTGTTTAATATAAAAAAAATCGTTCTTGGTAGAATGTCATCACGAATGTCAAAATCCGGACGATGACAATAGTAAGTTTCAAAAATTTCTATGAAATACAAGAAATTAATTTCCACAGCCGTGTTTACTATTTCATGCAGTTTTATGGCACATTACTTAGGATCATTTAAATTTGAAGTACATGTCCATGAAAGATCTTATTAAATACAACGTGTGTAGTCAAAAACCTTTGAGATGTATGATGCAATGGCCTTTCTTCGTCAACATCGGTGGCTGATTATTTGGGTTTTATAACGCAAGGGTCGTATTTGTACCAGACACGCTTTAAGATCCATCTGAATTTCTCATTAAAAACGAGTCTTTAATCTGAGCTCTTTCGTAAACCAGTCAATAAATTTCATAACGCTTGGACACGAAATCCAACCTTCAAATCAAAATCGAAACAATTTTTTTAAATTAGTCTTTGAAAAAAGATTTATTTGCAGTCCCTAAAATATGTTGAAATATAATCTCGAATGCTGCCTACAAAAACAGTTCGCGATTCCACTTTGGAATGTTCTTTTCACATTTGCACACAATGAACTTCATCTGCAATCTAATTCAATTGATCGATCATTACACGTCCATAACTTTAAGATCCATCCGAATTTCTCATTAAAAACGAGTCTTTAAGCTCAGCTCTTTCGTAAACCAGTCAATGAATTTCATAACGCTTGGACACGAAATCCAACCTTCAAATCATCGTCATAAACTAAATGGCAAGAGCTAATGGACACAACCGATTTGAGATTGCCAAAGCGGCCCTGGAAGAAGGAAAAAGGAACTCGTGATTTAATATAAGACGGAGGACACTAAAAAATCATTTAGCATCCAGTTGTTTCTGGAATGTAATGAAAATGGCTGTCATTGCACTGAAGAGCATTTTTTTCTGAAGTGTGAGATGATGGTCATTGCTGGAGTTGGCTGCATCGTTAATGACTGATATCATTGGGGAACAAGTGATTTCCTGTTATGACACCTCCTTACAAAAAAAGATAATGTGAGTCTGATCTCAGGACAGGTGGTTTCGACCTCTGGTTTGGAGATTACGCCACGTATCTAGAGACATGTTTAGATCGGATGTTTCCCGGGGAGAATACAAAAGAGATCGAATTGCGAGCGCTTTGGTAACAGATATGGTGGCTATATTGTGTTTCGTTCGTCTTGCAGCTTGTTTTTATGTAGTGAGAGGATATTTTTGTTGCGAGGATTAACTTCTGAATTGACTGCTTTTCATCGTAAGAATTGTTGAGACTGACAAACGCGATGTCTGCTGCGAGTTCAAAGTAGCAATGTAGCCCTCTTGCCTATCGATTGCTGTTTCAGATTACAACAGGCAACACGTATTCAATGAATACCGGTCTAGCCAAACAGGTAGTCTCATCTCCCCGGTAATACTACTTTTAATGCAATTTTTAATTCGTTTTCTACTAAGATGAAGCGGGCCATGGTAGCCCGGTTGGAAGAGTAACAGATTAGCAACCAGAGGGTTGCGAGTTCGGATAAAACCAAAGACCGTCGTGTACCAAGGAGTCACGTTAAATTTGTCGTGACCTAAAATGCCCTTAAGTTGGCGTGGTGTGGAAGTTTGGAGAGTAGGGTGCCAGTTCAGGTATTCAAAATTTCAAAGTGGCCTTTTTTAGTGGTGGTTTTTGTTTAATAAAGTGGGGTTTCTTTGACCTCGTCTTCTGACCGCGGTTCAAATTAACAAGGTGTTGTTCTCGGATCTTTTCTTTTGGGATTGAGCCCGTACCGTCGTCACTAACCCGTTGTGTTGCTCCAGAGCGACGTAAATGGTACTACCTACCTTACCTACCTACCTAATTTCTATCTTGTAACTAGGCCACTGCATACCCACATGAACTCGAAGATGGTAAGAATTTTATCTAAAACATTAGATATAACGGTCCTTCAGTCAACGCCTTCACCATAACAAACAATTAAAACAGTTGTTTGCATTTCAATTCCTACTTCCACATCCGCATGAATTGTGTGTGTGTGTGGAAGGTGACGAACACACGAAACACTTAACCCTGCCTCCCGTTCTTCTGTATCCGGTTAAGTAAATAGCACTTAGTTAAAATGCAAAATACCCTTCCTCTGCGATACCAGTTACTTATTGTTCGAATGCGAAAAACCACCTTATTACCTGAACCCACTTTGGCTGGGACGAGATGTAAACTCATTCACCTCAAGCTGCGATTCGTTTGTTTACTTGCTTTTCATTCTCGATTACTTCTTTAAGTGAAGAAAAGCAGTACTTCATTTGAACCACTCAGAGCGATGTGGGAAAACGAGGCGTCTGTTTTTTAAGTGGATTTAAATTGAAATCACAGTGTTTAATCCTTAGTTTAGTACGTTTTTTGACCGTGGGACTGTGAAATTTTAAACTGGTATTGAAACCCATGAGTTTTTCTTCGATATGATTAGACTTGTTTGTTTTCTTTTCTCACATTGTGTCGACAATTGTTTCCATCCCTACATAAATTTCAGGGTCATCGTTCTGGGAATTTTTGACTGAAATGGCCTTGTTTTGAAGCTCTTTTCCAATCCATTACCTTGAACTGTTCGTTTAGTTTTTAGGTAGGTATTTGACTAGCACTGGAGCAACACAAAGCTATTGGCGTTAGTTTTTTGTAATTACTGTAATTATTTTCGTGTTTGACTTAAACGTATCATTAGGAAATATCTTAAGGATGAAGGAACGGATATGTTCAGTACTACACTGGCGAAGTTTAAATTAAATGCTTAATTTCTTTTTAAAGAATTGATTTTTACGCCAAATTTTTATCGACATCGGACATATCGGATCTTAAGGATGAAGGAACGGATATGTTCAGTACTACACTGGCGAAGTTTAAATTAAATGCTTAATTTCTTTTTAAAGAATTGATTTTTACGCCAAATTTTTATCGACATCGGACATATCGGATCTTAAGGATGAAGGAACGGATATGTTCAGTACTACACTGGCGAAGTTTAAATTAAATGCTTAATTTCTTTTTAAAGAATTGATTTTTACGCCAAATTTTTATCGACATCGGACATATCGGATCTTAAGGATGAAGGAACGGATATGTTCAGTACTATACTGGCGAAATTTAAATTAAATGCTTAATTTCTTTTTAAGGAATTGATCTTTACGCCAAATTTTTATCGACATCGGACATATCGGATCTTAAGGATGAAGGAACGGATATGTTCAGTACTACACTGGCGAAGTTTAAATTAAATGCTTAATTTCTTTTTAAAGAATTGATTTTTACGTCAAATTTTTATCGACATCGGACATATCCGGTGCGATTATTGGCTTTTATCGTAATCTTCGCAAGGCTTCCTTAGTAATGCGGCATTTCGGTGATTCTGTTCAATGAATTCTGATTCTTAAGTTATATTAACAAATCCCAATACATAAAAGGCAAACTCAATCGTGGATCACTTTTTATCCTCGCTCTAGCATTGGGTAAGGTAGTTGAGTTAACGTCGCACTGGAGCAACACAACGGGCTATTGGCGACTGTCCTGGATCAATCCCGAAGGGAAAGATCCAATTCCACCAAACTTCCACATCACGTCAATTTGAGATTTGAGGCCTCGACAGATTAAACGTGCACCAGTGCTCCACGTACACGAGTCAGGTAGGATCGAATTCGAACTCGCAACCCTTTGGTTTCTAAACCGTTACTCTTCCAACCGGGCTACCTCGGTAAATAAAGGGTTCGGGAAGTTGGTACTCAATTCTCATTTTCTTATATTTTAAACCATTAGCCTTCTTTTATTTGACGGAATTTGAATACCCGAAATACATAAATATGTAAAGAATTTGAGGTAGGTAGGTATTTAATTAACGTTGCACTGGAGCAACACAACGGGCTATTGGCGACGGTCCGGGATCAACCCCCGAAGGGAAAGATCCGAGGATAACACCACATAATTTTGAAAAACGGTCAGATGTCGAGGTCACACCTGAGCTGGCACCCCACTCTCCAAACTTCCATACCACGCCAACGTGAGGACATTTGAGGCCACGACGGACTTAACGTGCACCATCCCGCTTTGTACACGACGGTCTTTGGTTGAATTCGAACTCGCGACACTCCGGTTGCTAGTCCGATACTCTTCCAACCGAGCTACGCGGCCCGTAGAGAATTTGAAAAAAATCAATTAAATCTGCAACTTGAGAAGATCTGAAATCACATCTTCGTCAAGTTACGACTGCTGGTTACGTATTTCAGTCACTTTTGTACGATGCTTGTACTCACATCAGAACAGTCACTTTTGTACGATGCTTGTACTCACATCAGAATAGTCACTTTCGTACGATGTTTGTACTCACACCAGAACAGTCACTTTTGTACGATGCTTGTACTCACATCAGAACAGTCATTTTTGTACGATGCTTGTACTCACATCAGAACAGTCACTTTTGTACGATGCTTGTACTCACATAAGAACAGTCACTTTCGTACGATGCTTGTACTCACATCAGAACAGTCACTTTTGTACGATGTTTGTACTCACATCAGAACAGTCACTTTTGTACGATGTTTGTACTCACACCAGAACAGTCACTTTTGTACGATGCTTGTACTCACATCAGAACAGTCATTTTTGTACGATGCTTGTACTCACATCAGAACAGTCACTTTTGTACGATGCTTGTACTCACATAAGAACAGTCACTTTCGTACGATGCTTGTACTCACATCAGAAGTCACATGTAACGTTTTCAACGCATATCCTGCTTCAAATAGACTTAAGCTCTTTGTAGGAAATAAATAATTTCTCTCATCTTTGAGAGAGAGAGGAACATGTAAGAAGGCAAAGCCTCGATTTTCTTGTGAAGCATGAACATGTTAATTTGTGCTAATACCGAGTAATGTGCTTCGGATCAGAACCGAGCTATGCGAGTTGATCGGGGTAGTCAGCGAATTCCTTTTTCCGTTGTCACGTGGTGAAGTGTGGCTCGCCCGAGCGTGAGACATTCGATTTGTTAGTCTTTAAAGTTGCCGAGAAACTGTATTTGTCAGCCTAATTGAGCAATGAATTCTGGGTCAGATTAGTGATGTTTTAATGAAGTGCAGCAAAGCGCAGCTGATGTTGAGGTTCGCATTCCGAAGCGAATTGTGCTGTTAGAAACAATTCGGCGAATGTTTCGGAATATTTGAATTGTTGATCTGAGATAACCGGTGGGTTTTTATTTAAATCCAGGATATTATTTTGTGTTATCTTTCAGTGTGCTTAAGACGTTTTAGGTAGTTCAGTGAATTTTGCCTTTTATTGACATTCAGGTTAATAAATACACTCATTTTGTAAAGCGCTTTATTAAGTGGATAAGTTATAAAATTATAAGCTTTAGATTGAAACATTAGTCATTTATTTAACTCTCTAGTAGGATACTAGATTGTGTAGTTGGTTATTTATTTAACTCTCCCAGTGAGGGTATAATCTCTAACTCTAGATTGAAACTATTGGTTGTTTATTTAACTCTCCATTGAGGGTATAAGCTCTAACTGTAGATTGCTGTAGATTGAAACTATTGGTTGTTTATTTAACTCTTCAGTGAGGGTATAATCTCTAACTGTAGATTGAAACTATTGGTTGTTTATTTAATTCTCCATTGAGGGTATAAGCTCTAACTGTAGATTGAAACTATTGGTTGTTTATTTAACTCTCCATTGAGGGTATAATCTCTAACTGTAGATTGAAACTATTGGTTGTTTATTAAACTCTCCATTGAAGGTATAAGCTCTAACTGTAGATTGAGGCCTCTCTGATGTAATCAAACCCATAAAAGTTTCACTCTAACCTTGTAACAAATTTGCTTCTTAACTCTGAGGGGTTCATCCGCATAATTTCACCTTGCAATATAATTACAAAATGCATATAAAGATAGTATAATTAAATTATTTATAAGTAATTTTTATATTTGGCAATGACATTACTTACATTTTGCATTTTGAGGTTCATTTAGGATTATTAATTGAAATGTGGTTTTGAGCTGTGACTTTAATTGAGTTTTTGTGAGATTATTACTGAGACTGAGCTGCATTTTTGAGTTGTGAGATTTATTAATTGACTTACTATTTTGAGTTATAAATATTCACGAACATACAAGGGTAAGTCTCAATGCATTATTTGCGACTAACTTCATTATTTACGATTACTTCCCAGAAGATAAGTGATTTCTAGAGTCCATTGTATTCTTATCTCAACGGGCCTAATTATAAAATAGGGGCCGTCGTGGCTCAGTGGGTACGCCCACTGCGCTAGCAACCTTCGAGTTGTAGGCGCAGGTTTGATTCCTCCCTGGGTGTATTTCTCTCTTCTGTGTCAGTAAAACTTTCATTGTGTGTGTGTCTATTACTTGATATTGTATGTCTTGTGTCAGGCGTAGCATGGCCAAATATGTCCCTTGCGCCATAAAACCCCAAACCAACCGACTAACACTACAATAGAAAACATGAACAAGCGCCCATTGGGTGATCCGCCACTGCCCAAACGATTCGTTTACCATACCACTGCGTGTCTGGTCAACCCCTCATACAAATTATCCAAAGATATAAGGGAGAAATTTCTCTCCCACCTTGCACAAATCACCACGTCTGGCATATCACATGGGAAAAAAACGAAGATCTGCTATTTTACACGATATACGAGTACAACTTCGCCTGCTTTTCTTTCTCAGAATGTGGCGAAAAAATACACAATGCCCCTCGCCACCTTGAACTGTTACTGAGAATTCCCCGGGAATTCTAATTTCGGGGAAACGCGGCGAAGCATCCCTTTTAAAAATATAAATAATAACGCTAATATCATTATAAAAAAAAGCCATCCTGGGCGCATCGATCGTTTTTCAGTTATCGGGCCCAAACGGAAAATTATAACGTACGACTTCTGAATAATTCTACCCTCAGTGACGTGACAGGGTGGGCGGTTACAGTCACGGCAGACTTAAAAACCTTCGACAACAATGGGGATTGGATGTCCACCCTCTTTGGGTGACGGTTCCGAATGAAGAATGAAACGTTTTTGGAAGTACTAATGTTACTGTTGCCTTCGTCTAAGCCTAAATATTTGACTAAGAGCACTTTTCCCTTTTTAGCACGGGCCGCTGTTGGCGTGATGTGTAAGTTTGCAGAGTGGGGTGCAGCTCAGGTGTTGATCTCTAAAGCTACGTGGTTCAAATCGGATCTTTCCCTTAAGGATTGATCCCAGGCCGTTGCCAATAGTCCGTTGTGATCCTCTAAAGCGACGTAAATTTAACTACCTAGATACCTACTGGAACTCCCCTCTGAAATACATGGCAGGATTGCCTTCTCAAATCCAATAACCATTAGTTGGCACAGCTTGGCCAAATATGACCCTTGCCCATAAAACCCCAAAACCCAACCAACCAATAACTATTCAGTTTGCAATAACAAACTACCACATTTAATATTCGCATATTGTCTTGTTTACTGGCTCTACTCCTAAGGGGGGGGGAGGTTTGAAGATAGGGTGCCAGCTCAGGTGTTGACCTCGTCATCTGACCGTAGTTCAAAATTACGAGATGTTTCCCTTAGAGTGATCACGGACAGTCTCTAATAGCCCGTTGTGTTGCTCCAGTGCGACGTAAATTAAAATACCCACCTATCCTTTGCCCTTGAGTCTTAAAACCTCAACATTCCCCAATCCTACCCTTTGGATCAGTTATTTACAAGTTACATGTTGTCTTTCCTGATGGGATATCTTTAAATTGAAATTTGAAAGTGTTGATAATTTTTGTAAAAAGATATATTAACCCGCAAAATGGTTCACGCATATATCCGTTTTGGAACCGGCAATCTTTCCTTGGTGATTGACTAAGTACGTATGTTACACAGACTAGCATGTTCAGTATTTGAGTGAGTTGCTTGTATGTACGGAGTTGGTGCTCTTTTGATGCTCCAGCGATCTTTCTATACTTTCTTTTCTCCGTCCTTTTCACCATTACTTGGCATTTGTTACACCATTACACGCAATCTTTGGCGCAGCCTGGCCAAATATGGCCCTTGCGCCATAAAACCAAAAACCAACCAATCTGGGATTCCCAGGCGATCGCTTTCTGCTTTCATCCTTCTACTCTGGGCAGCCGGTTGGAAGAGTAACGGATTAGCAACCGGAAGGTTGCGAGTTCAAATCCAACCAAAGATCGTCGTGTTCAAAGGGGGATGGAGCATGTTGAATCTGTCGTGGCCTCCAATGTCCTCACGTTGGCGTGGTGAAGTTTGGAGAGTGGGGTGCCAACTCAGCTGTTGACCTCGTCATCTGACCGTGATTCAAAATTACGTGGTGATGTCCTCGAACCGTGGGACCTTCCGTCCAGCTGAGGTGTGATCTCGTCTTCAGACCATGGTTCAAAATTACGTGGTGTTATCCTTGGAGCTTTCCCATCGGATTTGATCTCGGACCGTCGCCAATAGCCCGTTGTGTTGTTCCAGTGCGACGTTAATTAAATACTTACCTACCTACCTCTTTTTTCCCCTTTCACGACATTGTGTTGTGTTTGGCGCAGCCAGGCCAGATATAGCCCTCGCGTCATGAAACTACGACCAACCTATTTTCCCCCAAAAAAAATATTAAATATATCTGCATAACAATAAAACAAAAAAACGCAGTTATCGGCAAGTTTAATTATTTTTTAATGGCAACGGCAATGTCAATATCCTACGAAGAGACTCGACTTTTCCTGTCTGAGAAAAACCAACTGTCTTTTAAATACAGGCTGAGACATTTATGATTACACGTGAAATGGACCTTGAATTTATTGGTTCTTTCAGTTTACAGCATTTTTCTTTTCAAAAGAGAAATGAGTTCTTTCCTTCAATCACTTGCGAAATTGCAGCAACGTTACAAACTGCGTCCGCCGGTGGGAAAGCAAACCAGTCGGACGTTTATGATTTACGGGCGACCCGCAGAAAAAATTTATGATTTTTAGTTTAATAGAGCTGACATAATGAAATGATATATTGACATAAATCAAAGCGTCTCAGTGTTCCTTCGTTTCGACATCTCTCCCACCAGTGACCACAATCTTCCTGCCATTGGATGGATGGTTTTGCCCGCTTTGTCTTGTAATCCTCCGTGGTTTTTGATGTAAGAGCCGAGGAATTGATTTTATATTTATGGCCACGAAGAATGTAATTTTTGTAAAAAAAAATTGACATCTGTGCACGCATGTTGCTGTCCCGGAAGAACCTTGCAAGTGAAATTAACCCTTCAAGTGGTTTCGAGGAGGTATGTCGCCCATCAAGACCTGTCCAATTTTGCCAATGATTAGATATGTCGTCACCAAGATCTGGTCAGTTTTTCTTCTATATAAGTCAGATATTGCCCATTCTTTTATGAAGACGAGATGAAGATTTGGTCAGCGTTTTTCTAATGACGAGATAACTCGTTCATCAAGATCTGATCGGTTTTATTAAGACGAGATACCTCTTCGAGACAACCACGAGGAGGGTTAATCGTTTTGTTCCGAAAACGAAAACTAAGAGTACCGTTCATAATTAATATTAATTGCAAGATGTGTGTAAATTTTGATGGTAATGAAAGTGCTTAATAATGGTATATTTATGTTACTTTAACCTTCTTGGTGGTTGTCAGACGAGGTAACTCTCGACGTATTAGCAAAACTGACCAGATCTTGATGGACCAAAAATATCGTCTTTAGAAGAAAATTATCCAGATCTTGATGTGAACGAGATATTGTATTTAGAAGAAAACTGACCAGATGTTGATGGACGAGATATTGTATTTAGAACAAAACTGACCAGATCTTGATGGACAAGATATCGTTTGTAGAAGAAAACTGACCAGATCTTGATGGACGAGATATCGTCTTTAGAAAAAACTGACCAGATTTTGATGGACAAGATATCGTCTTTAGAAGAAAACTGACCAGATCTTGATCTCGTCGTCATCGAAAAATCGGCAATATCTTGATCGCGAGATAACTCGTCGTTAGAAAAATTGGTCAAATCTTGATGGACGAGATATCTCGTCGAAACCACTAGGAAGTTTGATGATGCCACTCATAAAGGTGTATTTTGAATATTCATCCCCAATTTTGCAGTCGCTTCGTTTTAAAATTTGGAATGAAATATTTTCGTTTTCCGTTTTACTTGAAAAGTATATTTCCGTAGCTACTCATAATTAATATGAGGAAAACATACTGGAACTTAATATTCCGTATGCCCCTTTAACTCTCCTGGTGACCTCTCTTAACCTCCTCTTGACGAGGTGTCCAGTCAAGCAAAACTGGCCAGATCTTGATCTCGTCATCATCTAAAAATCGGTAATATTTTGATGGACGAGATATCTCGTCATTATAAAAAAACTGACCAGATCTTGATCATGTCATCATGAAGAAATCGGCAATGATGAGACAGAATATCTCGTCGTTAGCAAAATTGGTCGGATCTTAATTGACGAGATATCTCGTCGAAACCGCTAGGAGGGTCAATAGATTACTGTACCTAGGCATCTGGAATTTTTTAAATCCTTACTAATTATCGTAATTTTTGTGGCTATTATTTGAATTGCACAGTTACTCATCAAAACTATATCGAAAATACGCGATTGATTTTATGTCGTATCAGAATTATCATTCTTAAAACTCAGAAATGGGATTTCCCGTGTCTTTATTGGATAAAGGAGCGTGCAATATTGATCGGATGCTAGACAACCGATCCATTGCTAAGGTAACGTTTCCTGTTTACTTTTCGAAACTTCTGCGAACTAATAACTTTTGATTCCTGAAAAACAATCGATCATAAAGGCAATTTTATCGCCAGATTTAAGCAGCATGTTGTAAAAGTGCAGGATTTCTGTCTCCATCACCCGCACGAGAGTGTAAAAAGTGGCGAAAATATTTACACAGATAGCCAATGCAGTGCTCTTTTACCCAGTGTGCATTAGAATCCAATTCATGTTGTGGCACATTTACCAACTAACCCAATTACCTTACGCTATAAAGACCACCTGTTTACACATTTGAGAACATCGTGTTGGATAGTGTGTGACTACATCAAGAAGTTTGTAAGCACCACAAAAGCATCTTATGTACTAATCCGAACAGTTTACAGTCGCTAAAAGAACAAATCAGTTGAATGAAAGAGTACATCTGCATACCTGAAAGGAGTTATATTGTCTAATGGGAAATTAGCTGTAAAGCATCTTGCGATAAGAACACAACGGGCTCTAGAAATCACTTATTGCTATTCAAGTGCTTATTATCCTTTGCTGAATGATCGTTTATAACAAATGCTCATTGAAATGTATCCTTGATATGCTTCATTGTTCGTGAATATTTACAAATCAAAATACTCAGAATAGTAAATCAATTAATGAATCTCACAACTCAAAAATACATCTGTCTTAATAATCTCACAAAAACTTAGTAACTCAAGTAAACTCACAGCTGAAAACTATATCTCAATAATAAATTAAAACTAAAAAATTAAACTTCTTACCTGCGTTGCCAACTATAGAAAATTATATGCTTACTAATACTTTAATTATACCATCACGTGCACGTGTTTTTACCAAGTTTCTGTATAAATATCGCTTGCGTTCTAATTTACCATAAATATTATAGCTTTCGTTGTTCTTTCCATACATCTAGGCTTAACAATTATTTACTATAAGCGAACAACTTCCAGTGAAGTTATATCATATTTTATTTAGCTTTAACCAATGGGAATTCAGGATAAAAAGGATCTACGTCGTCGCAAGTTCGCATCTTATAACGTAGGATAAAAAGGCGTTTTAAAGCTGAAGGAAAATTTTCCTTGTTGGACATGAGCTTTGTCACAAGTAGGCGCCTGTCTGAAAATTTGAGTCAAAAACCCTATATTTCTATGGAAATACATTATTTTCAAACCTAGAGACTCAAATAGCTATAATTTAAAAGCCATTTATTAAAGGAAAAGGATTCTTCTAAACAATTTTCGAGATTTTTGTCCTAAGATGTGGTGGGTCGGACTTATCGCTTGACTGCGAGAGAAGGCGTCGAAAATAGAATAAATTGCCGAACTCAGGAAAATACGAAGGCCACTTATTTTTCATCCAGACTCAGAGAAACCGTTTTCCACTAAGTTTTCGAACTGTCGCGGCTCTCTATAGAGCTGCGGATGTTTGAGTGCTCTCTAATAACCTACTTTCCGCAAGCGGAGCCTGTGTTTTGCTATTCCAATATGTAAAATCAAGGGGACACATTGTTGTTTACATTTTTTTCATGTTTGTTCACGTACGTTAATTGCAGTTTCTACAATTTTTGATGATTAAATTGTGACGGTTAAAATGCAATTAATTAAATTACTCAATTTCATTTTAATAGTTTTTATTTTAAAAAATGAGTTATTCAAATATGTTTTGGAAGGGGTATGATTGGTATTTTAATTAAAATCGCACTGGAGTAACACAAAGGGCTATTGGTGATGGTCCTGGATCAATCCCAAAGGGAAAGATCCGAGGACAACACCACGTAATTTTTAACCACGGTCAGATGATGAGACAACACCTGAACTGGCACCCCACTCTCCAAACTTCCACACCACGCCAACGTGAGGACATTCGAGGCCACGACAGATTTGACGTGCACCAACCCCCCTTGTACACGACGATCTTTAGTTGGATTCGAACTCGCAACCCTCCGGTTGCTAATCCGTTACTCTTCCAACCGGGCTACCGCATCCCGGAATATGTTTTGGTAAAGGGAGTTTGAAAAAGGCTGTATTATTTTGATAATTAAATTGAGACGGTTGAAATGCAATTAGTTAAATTACGTAATTTAAATGTAGTTTTTGTTTAAAAAAGGAGTCACTGAAATATTTGTTTTGGTAAAGGGAGTTTGGAAAAGGCTGCATATGATTCATATTTCATGCACTAGAAGTTTTACGGACGTTTGTTACCGTTTCTACAATTTTGGATAATTTTAACCTTCCAAGTTGTTTCGACGAGATATCTCGCCCATCAAGATCTGACCAATTCTGCCATTGATGAGATATCTCTTCATCAAGAATGCCGAATGATGAAGATATTGCCGATTTTGGATGACGGCAAGATCGAGATCAGGACAGTTTTTTCTAATGACGAGATATCTCGTCCATCAAGATCTGGTTTTTCTAATGACGAGATATCTCGTAGAGACATCCATCAGGAGGGTTAAGAACAGGGTGTTTTTTTACACAACGGCACCATTTTGTTTTGGAATAACTTTTAAATAAAACGCTTTTCATCAGATATTTTTATGTAGTTTACTGAATCAAAATAACATTTAAAAATCAACCGTATTTGGATACCGGTCAGATGACATTCTCTGGCAAATGCGGGTTCTTACAGCGAGTTTTCATTGCGTTCGAACATATTTCTGGGGTGATTTGTTCACTTTCTTCGCGAATCTTTTGTTTGTAGGGTAATGGTACACGTAAATGAAAACAATTCATTCGAATATTTATTTTAATTGCAGTTTTTTAATTAAAAAAGTTTGAAAGGTACTGCACTAAAAGACATTTCGTATTTTCAGAAATGCGAAATTTCTCTCCTCTTGTAGGAGTGATGGAACCACCATCAGGAGAGAATAGAATCTTATTCCGCCGAACTTCTATCACAAAAAGAATGCTATTAAACCTCAAGGTCTCCCTTATCGAGAGGCAGGTGGTCTGCTGACCCCCACCCAAGGGGTCCCCCCACCGGTGCAGTTTTTTTCCATCGGTAGTCACGAGACAACTTTCAAGGTCCCGCATTCCCAAAATGGGGGTCGAGCTGAGATTCGATTGCGTAAATAGTGGCATAAATGGCAACAACAACGAAAAAAATCCTATGCGCAAACCATACAACAAAAAGATTTTTTTACTTGGGGTGGGTTTAAGGAAGCTTACGCGTGGTTCGCGTTCTTTTTTGCATTCCAGTCGCACGAGTCAGGACGTGTCTGCCGGTAGGGGGAGATTTTATCAAGTGGTGGGTAGAACGAAGGCTGTCTTATTAGCAGTTCATTTTATTGCTAATTAAAAACAGATTTTACGATCGAGCGTTACACTATATCATCGATATTTCTATACTGGATCGATTTTGAACGTTCACCGTTATTTAGGGACATCCCAAAGGCGGTGGGATCGTTTTATGGTCCGACTTGGAGATCGACGTTAATGACCCGGGCTGTAAGATGATGTAGATGGCTGCTGGGTATTTTATTAATTTCTGTTTTCCTGCTGATTTCGGTTTCGTCGTAATGTTGGGAAATGCTTTGCGGGGTCATAATTGCTGAAAAGGGCCTGACTACCTTAACTCAATTGACAATATTAAACAAGAAAAAATATAATTTGCTTGCGCAAATTTCAACTTAGCTAGTTGTGAAATATATTTCCTTATGATTCTCTTCTAAGGAAATAAGGATTTGAATATTTTCGAAGGATTTTGTTATAAGGAAATGGGCAAAGAAATCTTTCCAAAGGATTCTATTCTAAGGAAAGAGTCAATGGAATCTTTCCAAAGGATTCTATTCTAAGGAAAAGTGCAATAGAATCTATCTAAAGGATTCTTTTCTCTAGAAAGGGGCAATGGAATTTTTCCAAAGGATTCTATTCTAAGGAAAGAGGCAATGGAATCTTTCCAAAGGATTCTATTCTAAGGAAAGAGGCAATAGAATCTATCCAAAGGATTCTATTCTGAGGAAAGGGGCAATAGAATCTATCCAAAGGATTCTTTTCTCTAGAAAGGGGCAATGGAATCTTTCCAAAGGATTCTTTTCTCTAGAAAGGGGCAATGGAATTTTTCCAAATGATTCTATTGTAAGGAAAGGGTAATGGAATCTCTCCAAAGGATCCTTTTCTTAAGAAAGGTTAATAGAATCTCCACAGGAATCTATTCTAATGAGAGGACCAAAAGAATCTTTCTAAAGGTTAAAAAGAATCCATGTATTCTTTCAGTAAATAGATGCGATTTTTTGGTTATTAAGTGTGATGTAGAGAGAGGGATAAAAAATAATGCAACTAATCGGAAATCTCACGACGCTCTCATAGGGTTAAAAATTAAAGATATTATATCTAATTACATCTGAGGGTTCCAGATTACAAATCAAAAATGCGTCCCTTTATTTACAAAAAATATAAGTAGATGTGTATTTGTGCATAAACATTTTCGCAAACATACAAATATACTTATGAAAACCACAAAGAACAGAGTAAAACGCACGCAATGCACGACTTCCTTTTTCCAGTAGCTCCTACCGCAGACTAAATAATTCTTTGTGTGTAGTTCTGTTGCCCCAATAGAGAGAGACTCCGCATAACTTAAACAGCTTATTTTTCGCTCCAGTCATCTGTTTTTCCATTTTCTAAGGTTCATATTCTATTATGTTACGACATACGTTATTAAAGTACGAACAATTGTGAAGATTCTGAATGGCGTATCCCTAATTTAGCTCCTCCTAAATCTACTTTTATTAATCCAAACCTAACATGAAAGCCGTTTTTAAATGGTATGCACGTCGTCAAAAGAAATAGGGCCGGTTGATAGTAGTATGTTTCCAACTTTAAACAAATAGTATCCAGTAATAAACTTACCGAAAATGTTAATTTTTATACTTATTCGTTCTTATTCTTATTGTGTTTGTTACAAAAGACACTTGAATCTATGACTATGTTGTAATTGTATTAGTACATTCAAAAAGCACACTCATCATTCTCGATTTTTTTGGGAAATCATTTTTTTAAAAGAAAAGGACAGCCTTTCTAACCTTATTTAGAAAATAAAATATTTCATGGTTTAAGGAATTCCAATGGAAACATTGTTTGTTAAACAAATTTCGTCAAGAGTGTTCACGTTACAGCTGCAATTTGTATCCATGTCTCGTCTTCAGGAATCCTATCAAAAGATCTTGATCCGTTCGTCACCGGTGCTGAGTCTCAATTAGAAATGGGATGCTATTCCGATAACAGCTGAAATAACAGGTAGAAACTGTTATCAAAACGATTAACAGTTGATAAATGTTAATGGGATAGCGTTGATAAGATTTAAATTTAATTAAATTTTCATCAAATGCTCTCTCACCACACGTCTCACAAGTAGCCGTCAGTTCACCCCTTGTAGTACCAAAGGCCGAGAGGGAAGTGATCGGGCTTCGGAAAAAAATCAAAATATAATCCTTAAAAATGTTTGATAAAAATAAAAGGTTGAATTTTTTTAATTTATAAAAATAACTTAAGGGCTGATTTTAAAAATTAGCAAGTGTTAAAATTAGCCGTTTGAGTCGATTTCTAACTGATCATTATAACCGTTAAATTTATTACCAACTTTTAGTGTAGTTGCTAATTGACAACAAAGTTGTTTATTTTAACAGTTAATAACTGTTATCGTAAATTAGCAACAACAGTGAACACTGCTATCGAAAAATAACAGTTTTGCCCATCTTCAAAATGAAAACTGAAGGAAAAGCGTTTTGGAATGTTGGTCGGTCATTCACGCGACAAAGCGCACTTGCTTTTTATCAGGAAGTCAAGAGTCGGCAGGTGTTCCTGGGCAGAAAACCACGAGGAAAGATACAACTATTGCTCTTCGGAACAGGTGTTTATTGGCAGAATTTGTTGCACTGACTCACCCCCTCGGGAGGTTTTGAATACCGAATCACGATTTCCGCATTGTACTCTCACCAGACAACCAAAAATATGTAAAAAGTTTATTGAAAAGTTTTGCTTTCTGGGTAGAGCCGTGTTTCTTAATTGGCAAAAAGATTGCAGCATAGAACAACATATTCAATCAGTGAACGAACACGTGACAGGGGCTATTTACTCTGAGCATGGGTTTTGGTACATGGGTCCCAAGTAATTGCCAATATCGGAGATGTTATTGAATGGAGTATTATCTAATAAAAAATTTCTTAAGAGTTAGTTGTTGATGTAAAACACTGTAATCTAAAAGAGTTAATTGAAAATATTCTACCCTGATTACAATCTTTTAGTGTGATCTTTAAATGCGAACTGTACCGCGATTCAAATGAAGCTAAGATTATAATTTATCCAAACGTGCTTAGTGACATTAAAAGAGTTAATTGAAAGTATTCTACCCTGATTGCAATCTTGTGTTTTCTTTTGGTGTGGTCTTTAAATTCGGACTGTAGCGCTATTCAAATGAAGCTAAGATTATAATTTATCCAAACGTGCTTAGTGACATTAAAAGAGTTAGTTGAAAATATTCTACCCTGATTGCAATCTTCTGTTTTCTTTTAGTGTGGTCTTTGAATGCGGACTGTAGCGCGATTCAAATGAAGCTAAGATTATAATTTATCCAAACGTGCTTAGTGACATTAAAAGAAGGCGAAAAAAATAATATTGAACGGAAAAAATTGATTGGATTTTGAAGGCAGATGTGTTCAGTGGAATGTTTCGAAGTTACCCGAAACTCACAATATCCAGATCCAATCTGTAAATAATTGAACTTTGTTTTTATTTCCAATGCCCGACCACTGACCTCTTCGGCCTTATGCACTATAAGGGGTGAACGGATATTTCAGATGGAGTCCCCAGTGGGTAAACCGTCGTTATTCCTAAGCCCAGCATTCCTGTCAGATTCGATTCCTCCCTAGGTGTATTTCTCTCTTCCGAGTCAGTAAAAATTTAATTGCATGTGCATGTCCAGTACTTGACCTTGTCTGTCTAGTGTCTGGGCAAATTGGCCAAATATGGCCCTTGTGCCATAAAAACCCAACCAACCAATATTGAAAGCAAACAGGTAGGTAGGGTGTTGAATGTACGTCGCACTGGGGGGAGCAACAAAATGGGTTATTGGCGACGGTTCGGGATCCATCCCGAAGGGAAATTTATGTGATTTTTCAGTGGGCCACTTTTTTATCGGCCGAATAAGCCGATAAAACTCGAACTAACTGCAAAATGGGGCAGTACAATACATAATTTAAATTTTAACTAGTAGTAACGTGGTTAATGACTCGAAAGGATTAATCCTTTCATTTTTGTAAACATTTTTGATGTAGGAAACTCTTATTTTTAAAAATGAAAACTCCGATACATTTAAGCAGAGCGATTATTCCATACTTAAAACTTTGGGATATGGTTATGCATTGTTTGAGGAGTCTAGAGAGTTTGATTTGTGTCATTGGCTGATGAATCTAACTAATAATAAATTATAGCTGAAAATAAAACTATTTTACCAACTAGAAACGAATTGGGTAAACGATATGGTGGGATCTACACGTAACTAACTTCAAAACGGAGCACTACAATACATAATTTTAATTTTAACTGATAGTGACACGGATAATGAATCAGTCTCGAAAAAGGATCAGTCCTTCCATTTTTGTAAGCATTTTTGATGAAGGAAACACTTCTTTTTGAAATGGAAAACTTGATGAAGTTTAGCAGAGCGATTATTCCATACTTAAATCTTCGGGATATTAGACTATTTTTTGAGAATTCTAGAGGGCTCGATGCCTAAACAGAAGGTTTGTGTTTCCCCAGCTCAAATCTCGATGCCCTGTTTGTACAATGGCTGAAATTTCCATTTCCCCTCAGCTATGTAATTTTACACTGGACCTTCCACTGTGTCTCACATGAGGCGAGTTCAACAGACGGAAGACTAAGTGCAAACTCCTTTGCTTTTTGTTTTGCCCGGTATGAAGTATGAGAAATTACTTTGAAAACCTAAGAAGGCACAAAAGAAGTTGTTTACTACTCTGGAGTCTTGCAACCGCAAGACCAGCCTCTGAAATGTAGTAGTTTTGAAAAGGTTTGAAAGAGAAAAAAGATATGGAAAATTAAACTAGTTTTTTTAAGTGATGTCGAGATTTAAACAACCTTATTTTTTATACCTGCATCAATATTATTGTGTTTGCCATATTTCTGTTTCTTCTGTGCAACGTAGCGCCCTGGGACACGTTACTTTAAACGGATTCTGTGAATTCGAGTATTAGCAAAATATTTCTTAGAAAACCAAATCAGCTTTAGCAAAACTAAAAAATCCAACTAGGAGAAATAAATCCTGTAATATGTCATTATGTTTATATTTGTGACCGAAAGGAAATCTAGAATGAATTTATGAACTTAAATTTGCATATACATCATTTCTAGGAAATGAGTTTCCTTTCCAGAGTTGGTAAATATTTAATTTTGTAATTCTTTCTGTTTTCAATTGGTATTGTTAATTGTTATGGTTTGATTGGTTTTTGTAAAGGCCGGTTCAACCCAATTTAAAAAATTAATCATGAAATTTTTTATTATTTATCTTGAACGAGGACAATTTTGCTCTATTCCTTAACTCCGTAGAGTTAGTACCAAGGAACTGGCTCTTTGGGAGTCATGAGGCTGGGACCAAACATACAAACAATAAGTCAGTAGACTTTGTACCACAGTGCCAAAGAACCGACGACTCCCTATGGGGACCCTGGGGCCGGAATCAAGCAAATAAACAATAAGTCCGTAGACTTTGTAGCCTTGTACAAAAGAACTGGCGATACCCTATATAGGATTCGCAACCAAATAAGCAATAAGTCCATAGACTTTGTACAATACTACAGAAGAACTGGCGACCCCTTATGAAGGCTATGGGCGCCGGGATCAAACTTACAAACAATAAATCCATAAACTTTGTAGCTTAGTACGGAAGAACTGGCGATCCTCTATGGGAGCCGGGATAAAATATACAATAAGTGTCCGTAGACTTTGTTGAATAGTACAAAAGAACTGGCGATACCCTATATAGAATTCGCAACCAAATAAGCAATAAGTCCATAGACTTTGTACAATACTACAGAAGAACTGGCGACCCCTTATGAAGGCTATGGGCGCCGGGATCAAACTTACAAACAATAAATCCGTAAACTTTGTAGCTTAGTACGGAAGAACTGGCGATCCTCTATGGGAGCCGGGATAAAATATACAATAAGTGTCCGTAGACTTTGTTGAATAGTACAAAAGAACTGGCGAATCTTTATGGAGGGTATGGTCTCCCCGAGAGCGAAGTACAAACAATAAGCCAGTAGATTGTACCATGTACCAAGGAACTTGCTGGTCCCTATGGGGCCCGGGACGAAATATATAAACAATAAGTCTTATATCAAAGAACTGGCGACCCACGTGGTAACCCTAGAGTTGTAATAAACATACTAACAATAAAGTTCAGAGTTTGAGACTGTGGGAGTTTTTCCCCTGATGATAAACAAAACCTTTCGTTATTTCTTTTGCATATTGAGTTTCATCTGCTCGATGTTTCTGAGTTTTATACAGGTAGCACTTACCGATAACAGCATGTACTTCCCTATGAGAGGCACTTTCTGTCAAACTAAAAAAAAGATGGCGATATGGTTTCTGGTTTGATACGAGTTTCCTGCACATATTCCAAACGTGACGCCACTCAGCTTGTTTTTCGAATACGATTTCAGAACTTCGCCAATAAAAATTCCAAAGAATGAATTCAGATTTGATAATTGATTGGTCAACTCCAATTAGATTAAACGCCAAACCTTGCCAAAACAGAGTTTAACTACATTTTACCCTCCTGGTAGTTGTCTCGACGAGGTATCTTGTCATTAGCAAAACTGACCAGATCTTCATGGACGAGATATCTGGTCATTAGAAGAAAAGTGACCGGATCTTGATCTCATCATCATAAATTCTTTAGTTCTTAAGGGCACATAAGGCCTTCAATCTAGATCGCCAAAGTTTCCTGTCCGATGCAGCAAGTCTAGCTTCATACCAGCTCGCCCATCCAGCCTCACTTCTCTCTTGTTCCATCATACGTCGCCAGCTCAAACGCTTTCTCTTTCCATCAGGGGTCAATGCTATATTAGGAATACTGTCCCTGTTCATTCTTAAAATGTGTCCTGTAAACTTCCAACGTCTAAATTTGATTTCATTTCCTATAATTGTGCTTTATTTAATAATTCTTCATTTAAAATGAAGTATAGCCAAAAAATCTTTAAAATAATTCTTAAACATTTATTTTGAAAAACATTTAGTTTATTACACTGTGTTTAGGTAATTTTCCATGTTTCAGAATCGTATAAGAGAACTAAAAGTACTAGTTATTTGTACAGATTTAATTTGGTTTTTACATGTATATTAGTTGCTCTCCAATTTATTAAGATTCTTAAAACAGTTGCGAGATGTTGAAATTCTAAGATCAATATCTTCATCAGTACCACCATTTTTGTTTATTGTTGCTCCCAGATATGAAAAGGTGCTTACATCTTCTATTGAGTTATTAAGCACCTTGATGGGAGGGCAAAGTAACTCAATTCTGAGGACTTTCGTCTTAATCTGATTGATTTTTAGTACCACTAGTTCAGCATTTTCTTAAAAGACATCAGTTTTAGTTTATAAATCTCTTAACCTGGACGACAACACGACGATATCGTCTTCAAAATCAAGACCCTCCAAAACAGATGTAAATTCCATCTTATTTCTGTTCTTTGATTTCAAAAAGTTGGATCTTGATCTCATCATCACCAAAAACTCGGCAATACCTCGATGACGAGATATTTCATCATTCGAAAAATTGGTCAGATTTTGATGGACGAGATATCTCGTCGAAACCACTTGGAGGGTTAAAGTTACCCCGATATGTATCTTGCAAGAGCCTTTGGACAGCAGAAGTAAAATCTCAGACCGTCTGATGTGTTTGTCTTCACTGAAAATCCCTCTCATAAAAGACTTTTAATCAATGCAAAAATTCATTCTGCTGGCTAAAATAAAAAGTCCATGTGGTCATCAGCCTGAAACTTCCTATTGGTCTGTCCCGAATACCACACCTCACATCCGACAGCGAAATATGCGCCCGCTGCTGAAACCAAGGTTAGTTCAGCGCATATGCAATTAGGTAATTTATTTTCACGCCCTGCCTCGCGAAGAGACTGAGGTCGCTTTCTGCTGTGGAACATGCAAATGTGACCGCAGGGGGGAGGGCACCTCGTTAGGGAGGGACACCCCGCCGAGAGTGGCTTCGCTGTAATTGCGACGGTATTTTGTCAAGTTTCCAATCACTTTTGTGTACCATCACTCCCTGAGTCTCTTGGAAAGTTAGATGCGGTATGGCAGATCTGTAATGAGCTTTTTCCATTTTGGTCTGAATCTCGATGGATGTTTGGTGCTTTCTCTGCGAACGAAATTTGCAGTGCTCTTCAATTTAATTTTAGTTCAGATTGGATTTAATAATCTTATATGTTGTAGAGTCAGTTTCATGAGGTTTTGCCCTTTTTTAATGTCTCAGAAGGTTTCGTTTGCTGCTGTGCTGAAAGATAATACACCGAAATCTACTGCATAATGTGGATTCCGAACCACAAGAGGAGCTTTTGCCATTTTGGTATGAATCAGTTTGCGGTAATTGCGACGGCATTTTGCCAAGTTTCCAATAATTTTCGTGTGCCATTACTCTCTGCGTCCACTTGGAAAGTTAGATGCGGTATGGCAGATCTATAATGAGCTTTTGTCGTTTTGGTCTGAATCTCGATGGATATTTGGTGGTTTCTCTGTGAGCGGGAAATCTGCATAGTGCTCTTCAATTCACCATTGTAGTTCAGATTGGATTTAATAATGAGTGAAATTTGTAGAGTGCTCTTCTGAGAGGCATTTCTGTCTTCTCATTTTATGGTGGTAACTAAACCTATGGAAAGCGATAAACATTGGTAGTTGAATGGGCGGGCGTTTATCCTCTGCACCGCAGAATTAAATAACTTACATTTGACAAAAGTTATCTTACATAATTAATGGTCCAGTCGAGTCCTATCCCAAATTATAGGTGACAGAACTATATTTTGACTTGCAAATGCTTAAGTTGCAGTTAACGGAATTGAAATCGTAGACTTTAGGATCGGCCGCCGGCCGGCACACCACAACCGGCGTTTAGGACGATGTAGAAAAGTTTGAAACTGTTGATGCATAATAGCTCTAGGTCTTTTCTGTGAACAACAGTCTACAACAATATTGAATGTTTTGAAGACCAGTGGTTTATTGGACTTGGTCAAGCATGGTATGGACCAAGAGGAATAAATAGCAACAATGAGTAGATAGGTATTTTAATTAACGTCGCACTTGAGCAACACAACGGGCTATTGGCGACGATCCGGGATCAATCCCCAATGGAAAGATCCGAGGAAAATACCACGTAATTTTGAACCAGTTAGACAACGAGGTCACATCTGAGCTGGCACCTCACTCTCCAAACTTCCACACCATGCCAACGTGAGGACATTTGAGGCCACGACAGATATAACGTGCACCAGCCCCCCTTTGTACACGACGGTGTTTGGTTGGATTCGAACTCGCAACCCTCCGGTTCTTGATCCGTTACTCTTCCAACCGGGCTACCGCGGCGCTAACAACAGTGGGAGGAAAACTTTCACAAATTCGACGTGATATTTAAATTTGATCTAAAGAAGTCACCATTATCTTGTCAGTGTTACAGCACGGGTGGATTGAAGTGACTTGAAAAAATATGACCCGCCATCTACAGAACGAAAGGGGTATTTACATGTGCGATTTTGTTGTCTTGTTTTCTTACTACCTCCGTGCTCTTTGGGTGCCAAAGCAATTTCACGCACTTCTCTCTCTCTGGGTCACTGAACTATGCGGGTTTTTGTTCTTTAATTGCCGTCAAAGAGAGTTTGAATGGCACAGAATTGCATGAATCATTTTAAAAAAAGGAACGTCGACGACAATAAAACCTCATGTACTCATTGAAGGTACGAGAAAAAAAATTATAATTCAAGAAGACGGGTATTAATTTACCCTTTGAGCGTCGCAAGATTTCCGTGTAGGGTAGTCTTGTTTTTATCACACAACATACCTAATGACTAAATAACCACATCTATTGGTTGAAATTGGTCCTTACAATTGAATCCTTTGGGAAGATTCAACTTCTTTCCTCAAAGTAGAATCCTTTGGAAAGATTCTATTGCTCCTTTCTTTAGATTAGAAATTTTAGGTAGGTATTTTAATTAACGTCGCACTGCAGCAACACAACGGGCTATTGGCGACGGTCCGGGATCAATCCCCAAAGGAAAGATCCGAGGAAAATACCACGTAATTTTGAACCAGTCAGAAGACGAGGTCACACCTGAGCTGGCACCTCACTCTCCAAACTTCCACACCACGCCAACGTGAGGACATTTGAAGCCACGACAGATTTAACGTGCACCAGTCCCCCTTGTACACGGCGGTCTTTGGTTGGATTCGAACTCGTTACTCTTCCAACCCGGCTCCCTCGGCCCGGATTCGAAATGGAATCTATTATAAGGAAGTTAGAATACTTTGGAAAGACCCTATCGAGACCAAGAAGGTCAAAATTGGTTAGGAGTTATGCAGGGAAGTCTGCAAGTTTCAAAGTGGAATTATGCGTGTCAGCCCCTAAGAGGGGTAATTGAAATTATGATCAAGTATTTCCTTAATTGAAATTATGATCAAGTATTTATTTATCACATGCCAGAAGATTGAGAGTTATTCATTTCTCTTCTTGCTGTCCAGTAGAGGCACGATTTTGCAACCCATTTGCGGGTAAGATTTTATGGACTCAATAGCAAATAACTTCTCAATCTTTTATACGATCGATCTTTGTAACTTCATTGGAGTCACAGAGCGGACAGGATACAGTGTCCATCATTCTTATTTCATTCAGTTGTGCCTGTAAATTGTTGTGACCCGTCGTCTAAAGTTTGCTGTCGAGTCTTGGAATCTTACCTCAAATTTGACATACACTATATGGACAAAAGTATTTTGACACTGCATATTTTTCAGAAAAAGCGCTTTATTATTCTATTTAGTAACGGGTAGGCCCTCCTTTTGCTTGTATTACAGCTGCAACACGTCGAGGCATACTTTCCACAAGTTCTCTGTAAGTCTGGGCAGGAATAGCTCGCCATGTCTCTTGCAAGGCTGTGAGAAGAGATTGTTGTGAAGATGGGCGTGCGTGGCGGTGTCGTACCCGTCGCTCCAGTTAATCCCACAAGTGCTCGATCGGATTGAGATCGGGGCTCTGAGCAGGCCAGTCAAGCAAATTCCTCTCATTTTCAGAAAACCAGTCCAGCACACGTTTTGCAGTATGACATGGAGCTCGATCCTGTTGGAAGAAACAACCATCATCGCCGTAGTATTGCCATAGTGTAGGCAAGGCCGAATTATCCAGAACGTTGAGGTACACGTCAGTGTACATGGTACCAGGTACATAAAGCAATGGGCCGAGTCCTAACCAGGAAGAACAACCTGATTTTCTGCAGTGTCCAAATACTTTTGTCCATATAGTGTATCAGCAGTTGCTCCTAAGAATTTCCAGCAGCTTTTGCCTGCACTCTTTACATTTAAATTAATTACATTGAATAACTCCGCTTTAGCTTGTTAGTAAGTTACAGGTTTCTCATCCTCAGGCACGATACTGCCCTCTTTCGCCAACTCGTCGCCATGTTCATTTCCAGGGATGTCTGTTTCCAACATGTCTGGAACGTTCATGAAATTTAATAGAATCACATTTTTGACCTCCAATGTAAACGACGATAAATGCTTTAAAAATCACGTTGGCGTGTGGGGGAGTTTGGAGAGTGGGGTGCCAGCTCAGGTGTTACCTCGTTATCTGACCGTGATTCCAAATTACGCGGTGTTGTCCTCAGATTGATCCCGGACCGTCTTCAAAAGCCCGTTGTGTTCCTACAGTGCAACGTTAATTGACTTCCTACATACCTTCCAGGGATTAGAACATTACAACGTTTTTCTAAAGGCTGTCCGATAAAGTTTGTTCAATAGCCCGTTGTGTTGCTCCAGTGCGGCGTTAATTAAAATACCTACCTACCTACAGATAAAGTTTGCTCGTGGCTGACAATAGCAGTCCCGGAACAGTCCTGAGTTTACTATTCATAATTTTATAGAAAGTAATAATCCAAAAGTCAATTAAGTTTTCCCTTTGAATACAATAAACTTAAGCGCATACATAAAGTAAATTAAAATCTTACTAAATGGGTCAGGGGAAAAATTCCATGAATTATTTAAACAGTATTTTTTCTTTACCTACATAACGAAATATTTCTATAATTTTATGAAATTGATACTCTCTCTTTAAATATTACAATGTGAGTAAAAGTAGAAAAATAAAGAGATTTTCGATTTTTTAATGCTAATTTTGTAATTGTTTTCCTGAACTGAATTGTTTTGTTGTTGGGAAACCATGAACTAAAAGTGTTGATTTGAAGTTATTCAACTTTTATAAAGATAATAAGGCACCTTGTCAAGAAAGCTGCACCCACCAATTTGCATAAAATTCGATTACATATCCATTACAAATTTTCAGTCGGTGCTGAAATGGCGAAACCGAAATGATAATAAAGCTTTCCAACTGCGAATTTTCTTGTTTTTACCCAATTACAGCTGTTTTATCATGCAAAAGAGCATACTGGGGGAGGGCATTTTGGAGAGAATGTTACTAGTCCTTTTCCGCGATCACGTAAATGCTAATACAGTCAGCAGAACACATACTACGGGAGATAGATGAAAGCGAAATCCCGCAGGTGAAAGTTCCCACCATCTCCGACGAAAGGGTTAAACTTGTGAAAACCATAAAAACACCAATACATTAAAGAAATAATGAATACAGGAGATGGCGTCGACGTCTTCTCGGCTTTCGAGTTGGAAGAAGATTAAAAAAAACCTCTCCTCTTACTCAGGAATTTAGATTGAAGTACACCTCTTTTCAGTTGTCACGTTCTAAAGGCTTCGAAAGGGGTGCTGCTGGCGAGGATGAAGAAAGAAATTGCATCGAGGCCAGAGTCCCGGTCCTGGCCTCTGATCCTGGTTGTCAGGCTTTTTCAGAAATTTGCCAACACCCCGAGGATGCCATTGATGTCTTGCGCGGAGTCGGGGTACAACCGTGTTCTCGGAGGGAAAGAATGAGTTGGGATTAGACATGTGTAAGTGAAAGAAAGATGATATGTACTTCAACGACTTTGCACTTGAGAAGGGGTTGGCGGGGTGTAGGTGTTCTTGTTCGGCGTGAGATGGTATTTAGCGTTTCTAAGACTTGTTCGGTGACGTGCTCCCACTCAGCGGCGGATTTTTGTTCCACAGATTTGTCTGTTGCAGCGATTTTAACCTTTTCATCTTATGGCACACAAACTCGTTACTTATCCCTCCAAAAGGTGTCGACGAGATATCTCGTCCATCAAATCTGATAAATTCTGCTGATGACGAGTTCAAATCCAACCAGACCGTCGTGTAAAAAGACGTTAAATCTATCGTGGCCTCAAATGTCCTCACGTTGGCATGGTGTGGCGAGTGGAGATCCAGCATAGGTGTAACCTCGTCATCTGACCGCGGTTCAAAATTACGTGCTGTCGTCTTCGGATCTTTCTTTGCCATTTGGGTTTGATCCGACCGTCGCCAATAGCCTGTTGTGTTGCTCCAGTGCGACGTTAATTAAATACCTACCTCATAATCCATTAGTCGGGTAGTGGTTGATCTCATGAGCCAATTCGTCACTGCAAACGAACCCTTGTAAAATAATGACACATTCAGCATGAATACCTGATCCAAACGCTTTTTCTAATTAGCATGTTTCAACACGAATGGCTCATTTACATTTGTACGTCAATCCGACGCATTCGGACCCGTCAAACCAATTAATGTCGAGCACGGGAATGATTAAACCTGTCGATCCCCGTGATTGGTGCAATCTCTTCATGCTTCATTTCAACACCAGTGGATAAATATCAGTGGAATATAGGTAGCCTATTGTAGAATATACTATAAGCCTCATTGTAGAATATAATATATCCGACATCAATACGTGATTTGGTTCTGGTGATATCTCATTATTGGTTCGACGGATCCGTACATGGAATCGATTTGACGTACAATTATAAATGAGCCTTAAAGTGTTAAAGGTAATCACTGTAATTATTTTAAGTCCCAATCATCCTGTTTAAATTTACTAACATAAACAATTCTAACAAGTATAGCAATTAATCCTGCAAAAATTTTAAACAAAATATTTTAAATTTAAACTATATGCTGTTTACTCAAGTAATAGTAATTGGCAATTTGGAGTGAGGGTATTGGACCACTGGTTTGCAGCACACGTGGTTTCAGAAAGATGGAGCAACCTGTAATACAGCTCGGGAAAACATGAGAATTCTAAAGGACTGATTGGCAGAATAAAATCCGGGAATGTCGGTTGGCTTCCTTGTTTCCATTATTGGATTGGGTCTGTTTTCTTTTTCCTATAGGGCTACTTGAAGGAAAAGAGTACGCTAACTAGCCGATACCGATTCAACCGATTAAGTCCAAAATTCGAAGAAATTAAACATATCACCCTGGAAATGTGCTTTCCTCTCATGGTTGTTTTCTAGACATCTCGTCATTAGAAGAAAACTGGCCAGATCTTGATCTCATCATCGTAAAAGAATCATCAGTATTTTGATGACGAGAGGGAACATCGGATTGCAACTGGAGAGTTGCGAGTTCAAGACTAGGTTCAGCCAAATAGCATCGTGTATACGGGGGCTGGTGCACGTTGAATCTCGTGGCTTCCAATATGGAGGCCACGGCATTGGGAGGCCATATCATGGCGGCCCTCAGGATGGTTTTAACCGGCCCGCAGCTCTGATTAACTATCCTAAAAGGTTTTTCTGACCGGCCGGTTAGATACAGCCGTCCAATAGGCTTACCAGGAGCGCAGACCGGACATTTAGAGGCTACACATTCATAAAATATTTTAAAAAGTAGCAAATTGGAGTCTAGCGTTACTTTATTTTGTTTCCCACAAGTGATTGACACGAAACTTCACTTAAGAATCGACTTCAATCTCACCACGCCTATGCTCACACCATGCGCTTTTCACATTGGCGTGGTGTGGAAGTTTGGAGAGTGGGGTGCCAGCTCAGGTGTTGATCTCGTCATCTGACAGTGATTCAGAATTACGACATGTTGTCCTCGGATCTTTCAATTAGGGATTGATCCCGGACCGTCGCCAATATCCCGTGTGTCGCTCCAGTGCGACGTTAATTAATTGCAATTACAAGGGGCACTTTCTCCTAATAGATGCCTGTGAAGCGTGTGTCCGATACGGAGACGAGTTAGAAGTATACGGAGTGTCGTATCGGTAGGGCATGCTCCATCAACTATGTATGAGCATGGTTAACGGAACATTACCTCCCCATACTCTTTCTATAAACCTTGATGCTCCAGAGTTTTCGAGTGAACTGTTGAATTGAACCAAATCGTTTCGGGTATGTAACAGAACCTTCACTTTCTAGTGGAAGGGAGGAAGAAATCCATCTGCTTCACTCCGCCCCGACTCTCGCAGACACAACAAATGATGACAAATGGACCTCCCCCGCAGTGCTGCAGATCAGATCTGGAATGTAGTTCAGCGAAACCAGCTCTGGGGTGCAAATGGAGAGAAGTTGCCTGCAATTAATCACCTCATTTATCTCTCGTGTCTCGCACCCATCCTCCACCAGGGGGCGACATCCTTCCCAAAGTGACCTTGGTCGTGTGGGTCGGCCCTGGCCCTTGACCCCCCTCATAGCACGCGTGCATTGTTCCGTGATCGAAAATTAATACTTTTTCTTTTGGGCGAGCATTGAGTGCGTTGTCGGAGACGATGCAAATGGCGGAGGCTGTAGAGGCTTTTATTCATTTGATTTATTTCATTTACTGGGCCGCGCTTGCCCAGTTGGTAGAGTCATGGATAAGCAAGCGGAGTCTTGGAATCTTGTAATTATGAATCTAAGTATCAAGCGGAGTCTTGGAATCTTGTAATTATGAATCTAAGTATCAAGCGGAGTCTTGGAATCTTGTAATTATGAATCTAAGTATCAAGCGGATTCTCGGAATTATGAATCTAAGTATACACTCTTCAGCATACAAGATATTGTCCTTCGGTCTTTCCATTCTTTATTAATACCTTATCGTCATCAATAGCACGCGTGTTGCTTCAGTGCGACGAAAATTCCACTACCTACCTACCTTTCATTTACTTTTCATCAAACTAAATGAACTATCATTGGAATGGGGAGAATAATTAGGATGGTCCTCCAAGCAATGATCCCTTGGCTTAATCACCAAGGTGCTTGATAAATAACAGGACCTTTCCATAGACTGTTTTATAGCCTGAATTGCTAACCTTAGATCTCTTGTTTTGTCGCTCTATGATCATTTTTTGCTACTCGAGAACTAATTAGACCCACTTTCAGAGTCATTGTTAAATGTTAGTGGTCTCGTGCATAGCATCTGGGCTGAAGTTTCTTAATTGCATATCTATTAATGACAACAGTTACTCCCATTTGATGCTTCATTTAAATCCGTATATTCTAAATACAGTGGACTCCCTCTTAACCGGCCACCTTTTAACCGGCCTCCGCTTTAACCGGCCGCCACTGACCAATTATATACTGTAGATACAGTAGCCTACAGTAACATGTGTTTAGTTTTTTCCAACAAAGGAAGTTCTTCCAGGTTAATTTTTCTTAATTATACATATCATATTTCAATAAAGTAGGCTATATACTTAGTTTTATTCTTATAAAAACGATTTCGGGAGTGTATTTTAATGCTATTAAGGGAACGACGGTTTAACCGGCCAAATCGTTATCCGGTCTGGGTCCCGGTCCCGAAGTGGCCGGTTAAGAGGGAGTCCACTGTACAAGCTATAACTATTACAAGTAATTGGAGTAAAAACCTGAATTCTTTTAAATAAAATACTAATAAAAAATAAATCGATTGCTCTTTACAGTGTTTTTCTAAAACTGAAGATATTTGTATAAAATCGTAGTCTGTTCAAGGCATTGTTCCTGAACATTTCCTTTACTGTGGATGAACCTATTTCGTTTTATTGCCTTTTTTAACAGTAATTACTTTTAAGAATTTCCTTCGCTGTTTATCAAACCCAAATTCTACAGCGTAGCGGTCAATAACGTAGAATAACATTTATAACTGGGAAATATCGTAACGAAGTTTCTTAGTTGAGTTTTGATTCGCATCAGTGTTCTGTTTACTACTCGCAGCTATCAAAACAAGACCATCTAGTTTCGAGACTTCGTATAAAAAACGAAATCGAATCCATTCCGCTCCACTAAATTTACCAGAAAACTGAATAGATTAATGTTTACTCGGCAACCAAGTGGTTGCCGGGGAGAGTGAGTCCACCAGGCCACACACAGTAAACGGATACCAATGGCGTGGTTCTAATTAGCCCTCGTGCTACAAAATAAATGACCGTTTCGGAACAAGTCAAACCTATTATAGATGTTGTTTCAACGTAGTGCTGGGACACCAAAATACGCATGATCCCATTTCGATTTGTATACAAAGTTTTGTTTAATTCGCTGAAAGCAATCTATTCGCTCAATCCATTCTGTTTTCATCACTCGCCAATGCGTGAAATCTCCTGACACCAGCAATCATCGTCGGAGCTGAATTTCTCGGTGATTTTCACGGCACAGTCGAAGATGAGTTCAACTCCGCCCTACACCAGAACTCGAACGGTGGGGCAATCAGGGCAATTTCCTTGTGCCCTTGTACCCTACCTTTCTCCAGGGGAGAGCACAAATTATAGATGGATCGCTACCCGTATCCGGGTGCTGGTAAGCATTAGCCGCGTTCCTCTGTCCTCCCCAACATGGTCTGGGAAGAGTGTCGGATCTGGAAACTGCTCATGGTATTGACAGAGGGTTCGAGTCATGTCATTAAGGTACAGGGGGTATGGGGAGGATTTACAAAAACCAAACGAGAGAGAGTCGGAATGTCCAATAATGACCGTGAAGTATTTGCTGCAACAGAATGGGCTGTATTCGAGCCTTTAGTGCATTATGAAATCGGCTGAACTTATTTCGTCATCTACAGTAACACACCCTTTAAAAGGAGGGGGATCGGCAGTCACGAGGTCTGAGGATGAGGGTCGGGGAAATGTGAAAAGTTTTGTGTTAGAGTGTGCACTATTTAACAATTTCGAAAAGTTATAAAACTTTTCATTGTGTTTATAAGAATAATGCTACGGCCTGGTACAAAAGTGTGAACACTTTCTCGCACGATAATGGGCATTCTTTCAAACTTTAAATGGGTAGCTTGGTTGGAAGAGTAACGGATTAGCAACCGGAGGTTTGCGAGTTCGAATCCAACCTACGACCGTCGTGGTTGGATTCGATCCGTCGTAGCCTCAAATGTCCTCTCACTTTGGCGTGGTGTGGAAGTTTGGAGAGTGGGATGCCAGTTCAGGTGTGACCTTGTCGTCTGACCGTGATTCAAAATTAGGTGGTGTTCTCCTCGGTCTTTCCCTTAGGGATTGATCCCGGACCGTCGCCAATAGCCCGTTGTGTTGCTGCTGTGTGATGTTAATTAAGATACCTACCTACATAAAAGTAAGTGTCCACAAAAGGGAGAAATGTGTATATTTCTGTTAGTTAAACATTTAGTGCTTTGGAGTGCATAGATTGTGTTCCAGAGGAACCTATAATATATCCTGATACTAGAATTCATCGACTAACTAGGTACTGAGGTTCGTAAGACAGATGTGAAGAAATAAGTAAATCTATCCTGGTTCTAGAACCAATTGATTGATTGATTACTGAGGTTTGGATGGCTGGTGTGAGGTAATAAGCGAATGTGCGAAAGGAAAAGAGGAATGCAGAGTTACATTCTATCACTTTCTTTATTCATATTTTTTTAACATAGTTGCCTTTCCACATCCAGGTCACTCCATTGCAAAATAGCAGCTAAAAATCTCACCGTTCCTTAAGTTTTAGACTACCCACTTCTAAAAAAAAGCAAATGTCTCAATTTGAGTCCAAGCAATTAATCTTCATCGCCGCTCTCGGAGAATTTAATCTCGCAACAGTCTTAGCACCGAAATTACCATGTCCGATTTCGAGATCATTACGCCGATCCCTACCCATATCTCATCCACCCACCTGTAGTTCCTCGGACACATCCTCCACATTGTGCCGGTTGTTTTCATCCCATCCCAAGCCACGGTAGTAATTTGATTATGTAAACAACTTTCCCCTCCATTTCGGCAACTTTTGCAGCGAGTAGCGCCCGCAAATTTGCACGCGCATTCCTCGCCGAGTCCAAATATGTGGGCGTGCAGGCCCCACAGATGATGGAGAAGCTGCAATTTCGCGAGGGGGTCAAGCGCCCCGAAAATCGTCTGCGGAAAAATGATGGGGGGTCGCCGGTGGAACCAGTCTCAGAATGTGGGGTGTGTTGGTGTAATGGATTTTCATAAGGTTTGGTTCGATATATCACTCTGATGAAGATGCCTCCCTACTTCAACCGATTTGCATGCTGTGTGAGATTAATCGGGGAGTGAATTATAAATCGAGGCGTTTTAATAGCTTTGCCGGAATAAATTTATATTCATAAGAGCCGGGTCGGGGCGGCATTTATTTTGAAGAGGGAGGGGATACCTGTTGCTGGTGTCGCGATTTAATTAGGCTAGCCCGAGATTTTCGAACCTGAGCGCGTTTTGAATACGTTTCGTGCAATAAATATTGCTTCACGCGGATGTATCACGGCTGGGCAAAAATACAAGAAAAAAGACAAATACACAGTTAGATCAGAAATAAAAGCACTTCAATGAATAATATTATTTAAATTAAAGTCGCGGTAGCCCGTTTGGAAGAGTACCGGAGTAGCAACCGGTGGGTTTCGAATCCTACCAAAGACTGTCGTGAACGAAGGGGCTGGTGCACGTTATATTTGTCGTGGCCTCAAATGTTCTCACGTGGTAGTTATGAGAGTGGGATACCAGCTCAGGTGTGACCTCGTCATCTGACCGTGGTTCAAAATTACGTGGTGTTGTCCTCGGGAATTTCCTTGGGGATTGATCCCGGACCTACACCAATAACCCGTTGTGTTGGTCAAGCATGACGTTAATTAAAATACCTACCTACTTAAATTAAATTGGAATCATTAAAGCATATATATCAACCTCCGAGAAAAATTGAACAATTTAAAAATCTATTTATAGCAAAACTTATATATTTTAAAGGCTAACTTATGTACTAAAGCTTATAACTTTAAACGCTTATAACGTTCTTATAACTTTAAAGGCTAAACTTATGCTTTAAAGGCTAAACAAAAAATAGTTTACAGTTTCTGGTGATATAGCTGGGGACGTTAAGTTAAATACAAGAAACTAAAAACGTCGAATCAGTTTCGTTATGTTTAATTTTGTAAAATATTTTTGTTAAAGGCTGGTTGTTTTGACGTTTTATGATACGAGGGCCATAGTTGGCCAAGGTTTGCCAAACACAAGACAACATCAAATAAAAAATGGTACGAAAGGAAAAAGGATTGGGGAATGAGAATGGTGGGATGAAAGCAAAAGATCGCTTGGGCATCCCAGGAGCCCGACCCCTGTGTTTACCAGACAGTAAGCCCCATGGAAAAAGAAAAGATCACTAGAGTACCTCGGGTTCGTGAAGCCCGTACACATCTAAAGGAGATTTGCCCCTGAGGGCTTTTGTTAAAGGAGTACGGAGTTGGCTGTGGAGCTTCGAAGTAATGAAACCGAAAATATTTCGCAATTTAAAAGAATGTTCACCCGAAGATTTATAATTCCTAAAATATGTGTCCACAATTTCTGTATTTCAATATCCATGATATGGCATTCGTAATAATGATCCCAAATTACCGATCCATATTCCAAGCATAACAAACATTAAATAGCAAAAAATAGATCTTGTGTGGTAGTTGCTGGAAAAGACCGAATCATAATATATACTTAAAAATAACTGAGTTTCTTTTGATCTACCTGGGGTGCTAAAATCAATACTAGAAACTAAAAAGGGCGAATCGGTTTTGTTATGTAGGTTGTTTTTTATAACAATCGCAAGAACATGAAGACCGAACCAGTTTAAAGTTAATAATATCGGAAAATGGTATTACCGAGCATATTTAAGTTGAAGGCATCTGTCTTTTGAGCAAGAGCATACCCAGCACATCACTCACAAACGACCTTACCTCACATGCGAGAGGGCCATATTCTGAGTGGTGTACTAACATATGAGAGGGCCATATTCTGAGTGGTGTATTAACATATGAGACGGCCATATTCTGAGTAGTGGGTTCACACATGAGAGGGCCATATTCTGAGTAGTGTGCTCACATGCGAGAGGGCCATATTCTGAGTGGTGTGCTCACATACGAGAGGGTCATATTCTGAGTAGTGTACTCACATACAAGAGGGCCTTATTCTGAGTAGTGTGCTCACATATGAGAAGGATTTTCAAGGTTAACAAACAAATCATGGACGATCTGCGAAGGTTTTACTTCCGCTGTCCAAATGATGTCGGGGTTACCTTGAAATGAAAGGCGCTTCACCTAATTGGTGATAATCAATCAACTATCTTTTCCAATGCAGAAATCACTCCGAAATTTTTATCAGCGAAGTGCTGAGACCGTTTTCGGAAAAAAAGCCAAGCGACGTCACGTGCACAACAATCACAGGAAACGCGTATCGCCGTACAAACACTACCGCCACCTATATTTATCTTGACACAAAATTCCTCGCATAGGTAACGCTATGTTCAATGCCTTCGATTGCATTTAGCTCCAATTAACGTTTTTCGCTCAAAAAACGCGGGCACACCAGAGTTCCTTCCCTCACGTGAGGTAACTAAGGACCCAATAAAGAGGTCACAAGTTATTATCCTCAATCAAACTCGCATTCACTTTTCGATTAAAGGAAAGCGCGACCTCAGAGTCTCCACCTCTCCCCCAATCCTGTGCCCCAGCATCTGAGCACAATCCCCATCCATCACAATTATTGATTGTGCCTTTTTATTTTAAACAACGAAACACGCCCGTTCGGGAGATAATGAATTGGAGTGATCAGAAGTGAATTTGTATCGTTACTATCCAACGACTCACGATAAATGTACGAGGGTTCGGGTATATGAATTCCAGTCTCTATTCGATACTTCCTAATCCGGAATGTGCGAGGTCTAAGCTGCGCAGGTTCGATTCCACTGTGTCTTCTCTCTTCTGTCACTGAAACTTTCCTTGATTAGATTATTGGACTTTAATGAGTGCCGCGGTATCCCAAGTTGGAAGAGTAACGGATTAGCTACCTAGGGTTGCGAGTTCGAAACTCGATTCGGTCAAAAAACGTCGTGTACATGAGGGCTTTAAATCTATCGTGGCCTCAAATGTCCTCATGTTGGCGTGATGCAGAAGTTTGGAGAGTGGGGTGCCAGCTCAGGTGTGACATCGTCATCTGACGCTGGTTCAAAATAACGAGGTGTTATCCTCGGGGGATTGATCCCGCACCGTCGCAAATAGCCCCTCATGTTGCTCTCAGTGCGACGTAAATTCAATTGCCTTGTGGAAGAAATCGAACAGCGGCGAATCGAGGTAGGTAGGTAATTTAATTAACGTCGCACTGGAGGTACACACGGGCTATTGGCGACGGTCCGGGATCAAACCCAAAGGGAAAAGACCCAAGGACAACACCGAGTAATTTTGAATCACGGTCAGATGACGAGGTCACACTGAGCAGGAACTCCACTCTCAAACGTGCACCAGTCCCCTTTATACACGACGATCTTTGGTTGGATTCGGACTCGCAACCTTCTGGTTGCTAATAGGTTACCCTTCCAACCGGACTACAGAGGCCCGGTGGCGAATCGATTTCATATATAAGGTTGTGTAATATATTAAAATCAATTGATTGCATTACTTATCTATGAAAGGACACGAGGGCAGGCAATATAAAAAAGTCAATCTCTGTGGTCAACGCGTTTAGATTTATCTTTGCGTTCTTATAATTAATATCTGAATCTTAGAATTTTGCTTTTCAATAAAAGTATTCAAACTCGATCCAACTAAACACCTTCGTGTACGTACACCCTATACTACTTCTGCGCCATGTATGTTATTGAAACATACACATAAATTTAAATGTGAAACCCAAATGCAAATCAATGACAAGCATAACATTACTGAATTCGTGAACTGACAAAAGTTGAACGCAATACTTGGATTACAGATAAAAATCGTGGTGCTTAAATAACTTAACAGTCACGAAAAACCGAACAGAAAACTGTTGCTAGTCATTTTGTTCACTATATATAACACAACGCCCAGGCGGTTTTCAATCATATTACCTGTCCGTCCATTTATTTTTAAAACAAATAGTATCTGATAATAATCATGTGTATGGTCTCACTCACGAATGAGCGGGATTCGAAAGGGCCAAAATACCCGGTGCCGTTCTCCAAATGACGAAATCGTGATTCCCGTTATCTGCCACTTGGTCATTTGTCATAAGTTTTTGGAAACAGTTTCCAGGACCACTTTTTTGCATAGAAGAAGGGTAATGGAATTTGTGAGCGCCCTTAGCGAATGGTTTAGTTCGTATTCCATGGTCCATTCATCACAGGGGACCACCGTGGATTTGCCACAGCGCTTGCTTCCAGCGAGTTGCAGGATCAATTTATCCCTCTTCTGCGTCAGTAAAACTAGTGTGTGTATGCCTATTATTTGACGTTGTTTGGCTTGTGCTTGGCCAAATATGGTCTATGCTCTATAAAACCCACCAACCATTCATCGCAAGGCTGAAGCTTAACCCTCCTCTTCGATGAGATATCTCATCCAAGATCTGGTCAATTTTGCTAAGGACGAGATATATAGTCGAGAATAAACTCATTACTCATCGAGAAAAAACAGTCATTAAGTGCTCCAATGTGATGACAAACATAACCTTCCAAATGGTTTCGATCTCGTCCATCAAGATCTGACCAATTTTTCTAATAGCGAGATATTTCGTCCATCAAGATCTGACCAATTTTTCTAATAGCGAGATATTTCGTCCATCAAGATCTGACCAATTTTTCTAATGTCGAGACATCTTGTACATCAACACCTGACCAATTTTTCTAATAGCAAGACATTTCGTCCATCAAGATCTAACCAATTTTTCTAGTAACGAAATATCTCGTCTATCAAGACCTGACCAATTTTTCTAATAGCACGATTTCTCGCCCATCAAGATCTGACCAATTTTTCTAATAACGAGATATCAAATGTAGCGTCGATTTTTTTTTATGTTTTCGAGATCAAGACCTGGTCAGCTTTCTTCTAATGACGAGATATCTCGTCCATCAAGATCTGGTCAGTTTTGCTAGTGACGAGATACCTCTTCAACCTTCTTCAAGCATCCCTTATGGAAAACAGAATACAGTCTCCGTTTCTACATCAACAGAGGTAGACTCTATGTCTGGAACTGACACTGCACACGTCGATGTCTTCGTGTAGGAGTGTTTGAAAGAGGCATATATTTAAAAAAAATATGTATTCCAGTGCGAGTTCAACGCGAAAACAGCAGTTTCGCCCACATGGGGGGAAACGTCGACCTCCCTAGTGGCGCCTCCGATATTATTACTCAGACATTACAGAACCCAGTGCGAAACACTGATGACCTCTGCAGCTTCATCTTGATAAACACGAGCGTGTCTCCGCAGATGTCTCCATTTTTCTGCATCTGAACCCCAACCTCTTCGGGGTCCAGTATTTTTTTCCCACAAACCTCCCTTCCCTTTCGTTATTTTCCTGACCCCGCGATGTCAGAGTTGGAAGTGACGCATAAACAAGGTGACTGCTCCAGTGGAAGCGAATGCCACAATGTGCCTTATCGCGTTTGTTTCTCTCCTGCCTCGGTTGTGTTTAATCTGATGGCCGGGCTGCCAAGTGATCTGTAAAATCAGCGGGTAACATGAGGGGGTCTGGTCGGGGGGTCTGGGGGGCTCCGAGCAGCTCGTGGTCTGCGTCTGCGGACAAATATACGGGGAGAGAGGTTAAGAATGCCACCACACGGGGTAATTTTGCTGTTATGACAGCACGATATCCAATTTCGTCAGGGCATTAAAGATTTTACGTGCCTTTGGGGAAATATTCATAACCCCCTCTGCGTGGTTCAGTGGGTTTGCCAGCTGATTGCGAGGTCTTGTCCTAGATTCTTCCCCTTTGGGATTGATCTCGGACCGTCACCAATAGTGTGTGGCTCCAGTGTGACGTAAATTCAACTACCTACCAACCATATTTAAAATAGTTTCCAATCAAAGATATTTTGTGATAACTCACTTGAGCAACAAGCACAGTTTATCAAGTGGGGAATTTGAAACCTAGGCGAGGAAAAATTAAATAAGTTTTTTATTTTATAATGTACTTATCTTTGTATTACCTTAGTGTTTGGTGCAGCATCCGGCTCTTGCGTTATAAACCTGTACCTAAACCTAAAGCGAGCAATGGAATTCCCACGAGTATTGATTGCTGATCAGAAATAAGTCCAGATCAATGTAAGACCATCAGACTGAAAAGAAAATAATAAATCATCAAAATCATTCACCAAAACTAACTACACTCTCTCTTCTATTAATTTGAATAGTACTGTACAAGAGTAGTACTGTCTTCTGTAGAAAGATATACTATATGTTATAGTCTAGAATGGAAGGGTTGTCTTCACCGACGGATAAAAATCAGAGCCAATGTGAAACTGACTCATGAGGGCTTCCGCTGAAGGCTTCGTGTTTGACGTGTATCGTGAAAAAGTTTATTGAGTAATTATGTGCTCAACTCTTACGACAATAGCTTTTATTTCCTCTAGCATAATATTAATATGCAGCTGTATGCTGAAACTAATCCTCTGCCATAAATCAAGGTATGAATAGCTCGATCTTGCAATATGTATATACGCTAGGTAATCTCAAACCTGATGGCCGGGCTGCCAAGTGATCTGCCAAGTGATGGTTGTCTCAACGAGGTATTTCGTCATTAGCAGAACTAACCAGATCTTCATCTGGTCTTTATAAAAATATCGTCAATATCTTGATGACGAGATATCTCGTCATTAGTAAACTCGGTCAGATCTTCGATTCGGTTCTTGAATCAAACAGAACGAGATTTCTCGTCGAAACTCTTTGAAGAGTTGAAATGAGCCTAATATAAAGGGCGCCTAATAATGTTTGATAGAATTTCTGGCATCATCGCGTATTTTTGCTTGTCAGGCTGATGAGTGTGGGTATTTCTCTATCTGAAAACGGAAGATATCTATTGAATGACAACGGGGAGTTGAAATATAAAGCTCAAAAATGCAGTGACAAAGTGGTTGAACGTCGTAGAAGGAGGCCCATTGAGTAGTCTCTGCACCATCATTCTCAAGTTACTATACTGGCCTCTTCCGAACAGACACTTTCCAGGTTCATTGCCCCTCACTAACTGCCAATCTTCTCCCACTCTTATTTAGGAACATCAAATCTCAACAGTTAAACCCAAACCCAGATGATATCCCTCTTCCCCGTTCAAGGACATGCGCATTCCCAGACCTCCCCCTAAAAGGACTAACATTCCAGACTCTCTTCCAACCAGCAATCTGGCGAGTTTCTCGATTTTTACTGTGGTGGGCCCGGGCAATAAACGGGACTTTTCACCACCACCCTATCCATAAACGCCTCTCACAGTTTACGTTCTTTTATCACTCGGCATGCCAGGACCCGGGACGACCCTCTGACCCCCTCGCGGAAGGACCCCCTGAAGTAGCGGTACGAGGATCGTCAGAAGGCCCTCTGAAACACAGAAACGGGATTTGATGGCCCTCTGGATGATATCAGGGTTGTTGAATGCCGAGTACAAGTGATAGAGATTAATGCCACGGTGCCGAGTGTGATAATCCAGATGCGGTCCTGCGTCTTGTGGGAACTCGTTTCCGTGGAGTGGTGCCTGTAAATGTCACTCAGTCGAAATTCCCCACGCATTTATCATTTGGGATTCCAGATGGGATCTTTCTTGGGGCTTCCTCTCCCTCCTTTTGGTTTTATTGTTGGAGGGAGGTGTGACAAAGCGAAGCTGTCTTGCATTCGTTCAGTGATATCTGAATTAATCCGAACTGCGATGAATGTTGAATGCGAAACGTATGATGCAGGGAGTTTTAGGCATAGCATCTTCCCAGAAGAATTAGGGGCCACTGTATCCCGTACTGACCGTGTCATCTGACCGCGATTCAAAATTACGTGGTGTTGTCCTAATTCTTTCCCTTTGGGATTGATCCCGGACCGTCACTAATAG
The DNA here is from genome assembly GCA_933210815.1 of Meta bourneti. NCBI lineage: Eukaryota > Metazoa > Arthropoda > Arachnida > Araneae > Tetragnathidae > Meta > Meta bourneti. Next base: position 91,600,844 of record OW119929.1, read on the forward strand.
CCCGTTGCGTTGCTCCAGTGCGACGTTAATTAGAATACCTACCTACTCGGTTGGAAGAGTAGTGGATTAGCAGACGGAGGGTTGAGAGTTCGAAACTCGAACCAACCAAAGACCGTCGTGTACGTGGGAGTTGGTGCGCGTTAAATCTATCGGGACCACGCATGTCCTCACGTTGTCATGGAGTGGAAGTTTAGGGAGTTAGGGCGGGGGGGGTCAGCTCAGGAGTTTTGACCTAATTATCTGACCACGGTTAAAAATTACGAGGTGGTGTTATCTTCGGATAACGACACCTCCCTTCTAACTTTCCCTTCGGGATTGAACCCGGACTGTTGCCAATAACCCGTTTCTCCAGTGCGACGTTTATTCAATTACCTACATTAGTAGGTTGTATGACCACCTCGAACACTTGCGAACTTGTGTACTGAGAGTTAGACAGCGGTAGCAGAACTCATTCATCTGTCAGGTCCTTTCACGATTCCAAAATTTGAATATGCACCAGCTTTCTGTGTCTCATTGGTTACTCATATCTCCACAGGCTGTGTCGTTTAATTTTGAGGTTGTAACCCTTAAAAATAATGGTGTTCCTTAACCCTCCAAGTGGCTTCGACGAGATATCTCGTCCATCAAGATTTGACCACTTTCGCTACTGGTGAGATATCTCGTCCATCAAGATTTGACCACTTTCGCTACTGGTGAGATATCTCGTCCATCAAGATTTGACCACTTTCGCTACTGGTGAGATATCTCGTCATCAAGATATTGCCCGATTTTCTTAAGGTGACGATATTGATATCTGGTCATTTTTGTTTCTAATGATTAAATATCTCGGCCATCAAGATCTGGTCAGTTTTGCTAATGATGAGACACCTCGTCGAGACAATCACCTGGAGGATTAAGTTTTTCACGCCAGTGTAGTTAAATGAAGACATTAATCGTTGCGGATACATCAAGTGTGTGAGCGATATTGTTAAATGCCGAGTAAAAGTGATGGAGATTAATGCCACGATGCTGATTGATAATCCACAGATGTGGTTCTGGATATGTGGGTACTCTTTTTTTTGTGGAGTAGAAATTCCCTTCGTTTATCATTCGGGATTACAGATGGGGTCTCTTGTGAGGTTTCCTTTCGCTCGTTGTGGAATTATTGTTCGAGGGATTTATGGTGACAAAAAACGAGTCTCGCATTCATTCGATGATCTCTAAATTCATCCGAACTGCAATAGGTATATTGAAATAATTCAGAATGAATTTTTGAGACATATTTAAGAATTATGAATCTTCAGGTGCATTTTCTTCTGAATTCAAAGTCTTTCGATTTCATTACTGTGGAGCTCCGTTGGGACATTGCTTTAACAATGTTTTTTACAACCTCCTACCTAAGAAAATTGATTCGCCCTTTTTAGTTTCTTGTATTGATTCTAGCGTCCCAAAGTATGTCGCCAGAAACTGTAAATTATTTTTTGTAAACTTTTAAATGTATGCTAAAATTTCGCTATAAATATATTTTTTAAACTGAAAATACTTTTTGGAGGTTGATAGATACATTTTTTAATGATTTCTATTCAATAAGCAATCTGCTTCAATGAAGCGTTTTTTTATCTCTTACCTAACTGTGTTTGTGCTTTTATTTTCTTTAATTTTTTTTGCATTTATCATATACTTTTTGTTCTCTGGATTCTTCTACAGAGGAACAATTAAATGAATAAATAATGATAAGAGAGTAAAAATCATTGAGCAGCAGAGACAATTTCAAATGGCAACGGGTATTTAAAAGAGAAAGTAAAGATAAAATGATAGTTGAGGCTAGGACAGCAAGAGTGGCCTGTAACGGCAGCTAGAGAAACGATCACCACGACAACGTGGGAAAATGGAGTCTTGTTGACTCAAGTGTCGAGAGGAAAAGCCCACACACCATAACGACCACCCGAAAACATCTTCTTAATGATTCCTTGACGACAGCCAGCCAGCAGGGGTCGGAAATCGTTCTGGTTTCAAAACAAAGGGCAGGCGCCTTTCTGTCGCTCTCTTCGACATTTCGAGACCAAGAAGATTGATATAAATGATGATGAGTTTCCGACAGGGTTTGATGGACCCTTTCAAGTCCGCCGAAGTCTGTCGTAAAAGTTGAGGGGAAAGACCAACGTGAGACAGCCAATCAAGAACGTGAGAAATCTTCAACACCCAATCCAGCACCGACTAAAAGGCGGACCAGAAACGGAAAGGAGGAGTCGATAAGCACCCAACATATAGAGTTTTTGGGGATATCATCAGAGAGAGATCACGAGAGGAGACGAGAGGAGAGAGAGACGGAGACAGAGGATCACAGAGGATCAGAGAGAGAGCTTGGAGAGGCGGTCAGCAGAGACCGTTTTTGGAGCTTGAAGTGAATATCCGTTCACTGTTGTGCATTTATCCCACCTTGGGATCCTATACTCGCCGGAGTATTTTAGTGAGAAAGGCTCGACCGTAGCCGTAAAGGAGAACCCTCCTAGAGATCCGTGTAACTGCTCATCCTAGTAGTGATCCTGTCCGGAAAGACTGAGATTTCCTGCCTTGGAACTCTGTACTCACTCGAGTAATTTTGTGTTGAGAATAGGCTCACCCGTAGCCGTGCGTTAGACTTCCCCGAGCGAAATTGTGAGGCTCGCCAGCAGCCCTAAGCGCCTCGATAGAACTTTGGACCTTCCAAGGAACTAATATTAATGAACTTTACATTCATTTTTGTACAAATTGTAAAATAAACCAATTTAGTCCAGAATCGGATATTTTCAATGGTAACTAGTCTAGCTACCCGTGAATCAAGACGTTACAGGCCTAACCCAACAACATACCCAATGGAGATAAATGCGATTTTCTTGGCACCACTATTTATATATTTTTATTTATCCCCAATATGATTTGAGGAGAGGTAAAATCTATATTGCAAATGAATTAAATGCCAAGAGAGTGTAGGTGCCAAAAATAATTATTTTGGCATTTTCGGGTTTTTGTGGGTTAGGACACTCTTGCTCTGATAGCCTCAGTTGTGCTCAGTTGAAGGTGTCCGCTATTTATAGATAACAAATATAGTGAGTAGTTTTTAATGTTGTATAAAATGAGGTTGGTTTTCTGTCAACATATGTTAACCATTGAGTAGTAGTGGTGATGGTGAACATGGTTGGGCCTCGTTCAAAGCACTAACCCTGTGAGCTGCTATAAAAATTGGATATAAATTTCAGGCCTCGTAGATCCAAACAGTTAAAATCAATCCGAATATGAATTAGTTTCCGGGGCATTTACTGGTATGTTATAAAATGATTTGAATTAATAATGTAACAAACATTTTTAAGATTCTACGTTAGGAAATATTATTCATAGTATGGCTATATACTGAATACAGATGTTTTTGCTCAATTTAAAAATTTGTAACGACTATTAATATATTGTTTTTCTATTTTAGGTGAGTTCTGTTTTCATACGTATACCACTGCTATGACGTAATTCTTAAAAGCGGGTGAGTTTAAAATAACTATTTAAAACTCATGTGTCACTTATATTCTACATATTTCAGTGCGTAGCTTCAATTGAAGCCAGGAATCCATTGTTGAAAAAATTGTATCATTGAATGAATCAAGAAAACAGGCTATTAAAACAAAGTACTTTTGACCCAAAATCTTAGCGAACGATTGAATTTCAAATTATTGGGATTCCGAAAAGTTTAACTATGTGGCATGTTCCTCGCTTTTTCTCGTGGTTCAACAAAATTTGTTATAGAGTGTTTTTTATGTAAGAGGACTAGTTTGTTTGGGTTGGCAGAGGTATTTTGATTAACGTCGCACTGGAGCAACACAACGGGCTATTTCAGTTTGTTTGGGAATAACTTTTAAGCAAAACATTTTTTTGAATTTTGTACAGATTGTTCAACTAGTGAGTCATGATGGTCAAATAAAAGTCTGGTCATGTTGCAATTAGGTCTCTTTCGACAACGAGATTTGTTCTATTCCTTCGCGTAAAAGCCCGTTGTGTTGCTTCAATGTGACGTTAATTGAAAAATACCAAAAATACCTATTCCTTCGCGCTTCATTTTGAGATTTTTGAGATTGGGGTATGTGTTATTAAACAGAAAACCCCTTAATCGGGATCAGAAAATACCATGTTAATTCATGAACGACTTCTTCATTCCCTTAGAGAAACTGTTTGCTGTGAAATTTGGAGGCATTATACAACCACCAGTAGGGTTAATTAGACCGAAAGAGCGAGTTTTAAATGGTTCAAAAACCTACAAGAAAAGATGCCGAAAAAAAAGTACATATCATTAATTTAAGAAAGTAAGTTTACAACTCTAATCTCAAGTCAACCGTCAAAAGTCTTATTAAAAACAGAATAGCCAGTGAATTTTTTTACTCTCAAAGAGCTTTATTTTGCTTAATTTCCTTGCCTAATTCATTTTGCTCACTTGTCAATGATTATCGATGAGTTAAACATTGAGCCGCTAATTTACGAAGAACCAGTCTTGTGGATTTACACCACCAATCTCTACCTATCTCAACGGTGACGGAAAAAAAATCTAAATTTCAAAAAAAGGTTAATTATTTGCTGGCCTTAATATACGACTCGGATGATTAATGCGCTATTAACAATTCTTCGTTTAAAACCTTCCGCTGAAATGAGTTTTAATTATTTCTCCACTCTGGTCAGGTTCGGATTTACGAAGAATGGAACTCAGTAAAACTCTGCGAGCGCACATTTAATGAGCCGTTGATTGCGAAAACATCCGGAAGAGGGCGTGGCGAGTGAAAGGTCACGTGATATCCGAAAACCAATAATTAATGAGTTGCGGGCAATGGTGGAAGAGAACAGTGTGCCAATTTCGAATGGAACTTAGTATTCAAATTGTGGTTCTCTTTGCAAGATGTCGCCAGACAGTGCGAACGGCTCGGTTTTTCTGCTCGTGTTCGCACGTGCTGGGATTTAGAAATTTAAATCCTAGCCAACCTGAAAATTGGGGCTCCAGTCGAAACGAGTTTTTCCGTGTCGTTTTCTTGTTAATGACTCTAATCCATTCTAATGTGGATTTGCATTCGAAACGACAGTCATTGTCCCAGTCTGGTCATTCGTTGCTGGATAGATGTCTTTTGGTAGCTTTACTTTGAACAATGTGCTGCAGCAATTAAGTTTGTACATAACACTTGAAGGATGACGGATATTTTTCACTGCACCAATTCCAATGGCGTGTTTATTATGCTTAATCTTATTCGAAATCTCGATAGGATATTTAACTGAAAGGGATTTTCAGTGTAAGCAAACCAGACTTTCTGCGAAGATTTTTCTTCTACTGTCCAAATGCTCTCGCATACTTTGATTGGATTGGACGCCATAGGCTGACACTGTTTCACATGTGCTGCTTTCAGCTATATAGTCCGCCTTACAGAGGAGTTTCAGGGATTAGGAAGGGCTGAAGCAATCTACTGTACACATAAAACGCTTAGCAAAAAAGTACATAAAGAATATAAAACAAATGATAGGCAAAAAAAGGACGCCCAGAAACACTATGATGTAAGAAAGTATTACAAAATCCGTTAAATTTACAAAGAACAAAATAATAATAACAATACCCAAACCTATATACAATACACACAATGAATAAGGATATATATTCAATAAAATTTTAAGAGCAAAACATCTTAAAAGATTATTATAAAATATTGATAAAAGAAGTTATACTAAAGAAAAGTTACTCGGTTATTTCGCGAACTTTCGTCTTCTCAGTTCTCGCAGATATTATCAATGTTGGAGATGGGAAATTCCATCACTAAGAATTTTCTGGTGGCGCATGATACATATCGGGCTTGCCTTCAAATGTAGTTTATCGCCATTTTGGCGACGTTTTGCGTTTAATCTGATTGGTGTTGGAATTGGCGGCTGTTTCACCTGTGAGGCTTTCATCTACTAGTCCGCCTTATGAAGGAGCTACAGGGATTCGAAGGGAGCTGAGCAATCCACTATACATATATAACATTTAACAAAGAAAAAAACAGTACATAAAGTACATAAGACAAGTGAGGGGAAAAGATGGACGCGTAGAAATTTACTATGGCGTAAGAAAAGGATTAAAAAATGTGTTAAATTTACAGAAAAGAACACAAATTATATACAATGCACATGACATGTACAGTACATGATGAACAAAGATACACATTCAATATAGGTTCAAGAGCAAAATGTCTTAAAAGATTATTGTAAAATATAGATGAAGAAAATACTATAAAGAAAAGTTCGCTTTTTTCGAAAACTTTTGATTTCTCAGCTCTCACAGATATAATCAATTTCAGAGCTGAGGCATTCCATCACCTTAGGGCCGCAGCATGGCCAGATATGACCCTCGTGCCATAAACCCAAAACCAACTTTTAAGAATTTGGTGGTGACAATGTCTGTTCTTGGCAGTATTTAAGTACCAATGAGAGTAGTTTTGTAATGAAGGTTCAGCAAAATGCCGTGGACTTGTGAGATCTCAGTCAAAAAGGTAGTGAATGGGATTATACTTTCACTTGTTCTTATATGAAAACATTCTAGATACACCGGAAATGGACCATGGCCTGCGAAAAGTTGAGTTCTCGTATAAGGTCGGTGGAAATTTTCGGAAAGATCTGGTAGGTGTATCTACCTTTGGTTGATACATCCCATTCCGCTTGCCATTGGCCCAAGGACAACGTGTTAATTGAGCTTATTAATTTGCTTCTAGGCCATTTTAGACTGGTTATATGTTGGGGAATCCCATTTGTTAGACTTCGCACGTAAGTCTTCCATCCCCTCAATGATCATGTGAGTTTTTACCGAAGAGATGTTAATTTTGGGTATTTCACTGACTTGAAGCAGTTTTTTCTCGATTTCATCGATAATTTGATTTTGGGAGATTACTCAGATCGGTAATACTTGTCTGTCACTATGCTGATACTTTCTCAAACACAATATAAGACTGCTTCCTTAACCCTCGAAGTGGTTTCGAAGAGATATCTCGCCCATTAAGACCTGACCACTCTTGTTATTGACGAGATATATCTTCATCAAGATAATACCGACTTTTTGATGAGATCAAGAACTGGTCAATTTTTTTCTAATAACGCGATATCTCGTCCATAAAGATATGGTCAGTTTTCTTCTAATCTAATAAGCCTCGTCGAAGCCATCGCTAGGAGGGTTTGGAGAAAGCAGTTGAGCTTAGGTGCAAGGATGTAGGGTAATGGTCCAACTCTGACAGATTACGAAAGCCTCATACGTATGTGTAGCCAACGTCTTTTGGAGTCTTCGAGCCGTCTTTATAAATTAATGTTGTGATGCTGAGAGAGGGTGGTTATATAATTGATTGAAGAGACTTGAACGGATTGGGCGAGTTGAAGGAAAACATTTTTGTGGATAATCTGTGCAAAAATACTAATGTCTAAATAGATTAACGTTCTAGTAGAGTTTCAGGATTTTTTGAAATAGCAGTTTCCGTTTGGAGAACTAGGTGCAGGGTCACAATACCTGCAAGTATCTGAAGCGATACCGTTGAAGTCATTTTGTACGCTCGAGTGATCAAAAGAACGAAGCTCCTTTGAAGACTATTTAGATGGTTTTTCATAGATATACTAGTATTCATACACTAGCTACAGCCGCCCTCTCAATTGTCATTATGTACCAGGATTTCAAAATTAATGGACGAACACCTCGAGTTTTAGCAGGGAATTTCATTATGCTCCTTGTTTTAATAAGTGCGTTTGGTCGCAGGTACTTAACATGTGAAATCTATGTGAGTTGTTCATCAAGAACGGGACCTTAAGCCATAAAACCCAAGCATCCGATCCAATCACCAAGAATGACTCCCAGGTTTTTTAATTCTTTAACCGCTGCAGTTTTCAAATTTAAATATAGGTTTCCTATTGCGTTCGCATTGGCGTTGACAAATCAACTATCTTATATCAATGCGAAATTTATTCTTTGGAAATTTTATTGGCGAAATAATGAAATCGTATTCGAAAGACAAATCAAGTGACTTCATGTTCAGAAACACCACCGCCACCTATATTTAGCTGAACAGAAAATACCTCTTATATTTTAAAAACCAGATTTTACTTGTTCGATTATCTGTGGTCATACAGATGTGAATATTCAACCAGTGACGAACATTGTTCACATTGGTACGATATTCACACACAATGACATCAAGAGTTTGTTATTATGATGAGGAAACTAAAATAGGTTTCTTAATTTAACCCTCCAAGTGTTTTTTAATACCTCGTCTATCAAGATCTGACCAATTTTGCTAATAACGAGATATCTCGTCATCAAGCTATTGCCAATTTTTGTATGATTACGAGATCAAGATCTGGTCAGCTTTGTTGTAATGACGATATGTCTCGTGCATCAAGATCTGGTCAGTTTTGTAATGACGGGGTACCTCGTGGAGACAACCACTAAGAGGGTTAAAAGTGAATTCGATCTTTTCTGCTCTTTACAGCAAAGTCAATTGCTGTTATTTCATCTGTAGAATATTCAGTATTTAGTGAAAATTACAATGGGCATTACCTTCGTAAAACCCTTTGTTCGGTCGCACACTGGAACAGTATACGTCAAAATATACGACATGCGCATGCGTGCTCCGTTTCTGTACAGAAAACAAGTAGGTACGCATGCGTACTCCTGCCAATTTAGTGTTGCAAGACTGATGTTGGACCAATGAGTGGGTTACATTTGGTAAAGAGTGAAACTATGTGGATAAGATCCCAGATTTCCAGAAGTTTGGACTCAGGTGTTGACCTCGTCATCTGACCATAGCTCAAAATTACGAGGCGTTGTCCTTGGATATCTTCCTTAGGAATTGATTGATCACAGACCGTCGCCAATAGCCCATTGTGTTGCTCTAGTGCGACATTAATTACCTAACCTAACCCAGATTTCTAGTCCTCGAGTAATGTTACCATATGAGAAAAAGTAAAAGGCCTAAAAATCGGAATCGATGACGTTTCAGAATTGAACAAAATTCTTCAGTCTTATGAAAAGAACGGATTCGAACAGTTATAAACTAAAACACACGTGACCTAAAAGTTGAACCGTTACCGGATGTACGTCTCAGTTCAATCACCTGTTACCGTGTTTATATTCCTCGTCCTTCTAAAACATTCCAGACTATTTAATCTGCAGTGGGAAAACTTAAACAAGACCGAAAGTTTTATTTTTCAAGTGAAAACCAAAAATCAATGAAATGGAAGACTCAAACTTTATGAAAATTGCTTTTCTGAGAAACCCAGGATGAGATGTGGATTGTTTTCTTCCGACTTATTGATGTATTGATGTCTGACCGTATCTTTCGCAAGTGATAAATATCAACATGAGTTCAGGGAACCTTTCTGTGTTCGAGAGCATTCGAAATCAACCCCCCGTGGCCATGCACGATTGAAGATGCTTGTGAAATGTAAACGTCCACAGGGACAATGGAGAGCAAGTCAAGTATTCATAATTAGATGGGCAGAATCGAGTACTTTCAAGACTCGAATACTTGGTATTCGAGTACTTTCAACAATCGAATATTTAATATTCGAGCACTTTTAAAAATCGAATATTTGGTATTCGAGTACTTTCAACAATCGAATATTTAATATTCGAGTACTTTTAAAAATCGAATACTTGGTATTCGAGTACTTTCAACAATCGAATATTTAATATTCGAGTACTTTTAAAAATCGAATACTTGGTATTCGAGTACCTTGAAGCATCAAATAAGAACTCGAATACATTTTCAAAAACAATGAATTGATAGAGAATTAGTCAATAACAATACAAGTCATAAAAATAACACTTTGTTTTGATTTTCCTACATTGTGGTTAGTGTGCCCTGGAATTGTGATAATGGATCGAAGCCATTGGATTGAACAACAATAGTCCGCTACTCTATCAACCGGGCTACCGTGGATATATTTCAGGACACTCTAAAAGAATAAATAACCGCATAAATTATTAAAATTTACGAATACACATTTCTTGCATTTATTCTTTTCACAGCGTAGCATTAAAAAGCATTGACAAAAATGTCACAGTGCATCTGTCAGGACCTGTGCTACTAACGGAGAGTTAATGGAGGGTTTAAGTGTGTGGCAAAGCTTGGGACAAATCCTAGATCCATAAAAAAACAATCAACATATGGATAGATGAGTTTTTAACCCTCCAAGTGATTTTGACGAGATATCTCGTCCAACAGGATCCGACGAATCTTGCTAATGACGAGACATAAGTCATCAAGATATTGTCGAATTTTTGACGATGAAGATATCAAGATTCGGTCATCAAGATCTAATGGTTTTGAAACAAATGAAGATACCATGTCAATAAACAATGACAAGATACCTCGTAGAGACTGCTGGTTTGTCCTACTTTGGGTGGACCGCGGAAGCCCGGTTGGAAGAGTAGCGGATTAGCAACCGGAGGGTTGCGAGTTCGAATCCAACCAAAGACCGTCGCGTACAAAGTCGAATGGTGCTCGTTAAATCTGTCGTGGCCTCAAATGTGCTCACGTTGGCGTGGTGTGGAACTTTGGAGAGTGGGATGCCAGCTCAGGTGTTGCCTCGTCATCTGACCATGGTCCCAAATTACGTGGTATTGTCCTAGGGTGCGTCGCCAATTGTTTTGCTTCAGTGCAACGTTAATTAAACATACATATCTTGGACCTTGCGCCATGAAACTCGAATAACCAACCAAACTCGTCGAGACAACCACCAGGAGGGTTTGAAAAGATAATCGCTTTCTTTTGCTTCTGCGACACATTGTATCACAAATAGTTCCCAACACAAAAACATACACTCTAATTTATTATACAACCCAAGTTCAACAGCCTCCAACAGTAGCAGCCGATTGAACATTGCTCCAGAGACATAAATCCGTGCCCAAGACGCCGGTTTACCTACGAGAACATGTTTTTCTTCCAGATCACCCATAGAAAGACACAAAAGCAACCAAGTCGCTTTCTGCTACAATATCGCTGACAAAATATAGCTTCGTGACGCACGGGGGGACGGCGACAGATACACCCCCGTAGTGCTCAACAGATTTGCGACAGCACTTGGCATTCCTGGGGACTGCTTGACCCTTCTGCACTAGATCGGTCATCTGGTCGACCTTGTATTCATGTTCTCTGCGTGGGGCGATGCAGATTTGAGTGGGTAAATGACTCCGAGATGTTTTATTTATGTATTTATGCATTTCCCCTCTCACCCAGTTTATGGAATTCCGGTAGGCCGTAAACAGATTGGGGATGGATATGTTGGGTAAGGTGCTGGGAGTAGGGCTGAGAATGTGCGGGGAAAGTTTTTTATGTTGGAAAATGTTTGGATGGTATGTAGTTGAATTAGTCGGCAGAGTTTCGGCAACGGTCCGGGATCAGTTCCGAAGGGAAAGACACGAGGATGCCTCATAATTTTGAACCACGAACCACGATCAGATGGCAAGGTCAAAGAAACCCCAATTTAGTTCACGAAAACCACCCCTAAAACGCCACTTTGAAATTTTGGTTTTTAATCCAAAATTTCAAAGTGGTCTTCCAGAGAGGAATTTCTCATTTTCACTTAAATGTGTGCAACAGATTACAAGGAGTATCCAAAACGTTTAAACGAAAGCAATCAAAACCAGATGTGCAGGAAACATTTCGGGTTCAGAATATCAAAAGATCTCAATCGGAGAAAGACGCGCTTTTGTAGTAGATATGTTATACTTATCTGTTTTATGTTTCTTTGTATGCAACTCCGTCAAAAAATATCGCATCTTACTATGCTTATCTACTAGATGTTTTATGTTGTACTCTTTTAACAAACACCCCAAAAATGATTGAAATTGAAAAATTATTTTTGTTATTTATAGTTGGTTGGTAGTTGAATTAATGTCTATGGGTTATTGGGAACCGTCCAAGATCAATCCGAAAAGGAAAGATCCGAGGACAAGTCACCATTTTAAACCACGGTCAGATGACGATTTCGACACTTCAGATGGTACTCCACTCTCCAAACTTCCACACCGCGCCAACGAGAGGACATTTGAAGACGCGTCAGATTTAACGTGCAGTGCCCACCCCAATGTCGTTGCTTGGATCGAGTTTCGAACTCGTGACCTTCCGGTTACTAATCCACGACTTTACCAACTGGACTACAGCAATCCTTTTGCTATCTAGAGTTTGATATAAATTAATTTTCAACGCTAAAATGAAAAAAATCGATCGAATTTGGGGATTTTGAAAATCGTCCCCTTAATAGACGTCATCTGACCGTGGTTAAGAATTACGAGGTGTTATCCTCGGACCTTTCCCTTCTGGATTGGGAGCCGTGGTAGCCCGGTTCGAAGAGTAACGGATTAGCAATCGGAGGGTTGCGAGTTCAAATTCAACCATAGACCGTCGGGTACAAAGAGTTAATCTGTCGTGGCCTCAAATGTCCTCACATTGGTGTGGAAGTTTGGAGGATGGGGTGCCAACTCAGGTGTGACCTCGTCATCTGACCGTGATTGAAAATTACGTGGTGTCCCGTTACCACCGAGATAACAAGGCCAGACCGCTGTGACGTTTCGATCACGTGACTCGCTTACTAGTAGTCATAACAAACATCGCCGCATGGCCGGCTACTTATGGATTACCTTTAATGTAGCTTAAGAAATTAGGGTTTTTATACTATTTTACCGGAAAGCAAGTGCAGCTGCAGTTAAATATTGTTATAGAACATTTGTGGAACATTACAGTGTCAAGGTGTTAAAGGCTTTCGTCAAACAACACGTTTAACGTGTGTCCAGACCGATTTATTTAGGCTTAACCACGAGGCTATCCAAAATGCCCTTTAGATGCTGTGTACCTACTTGCTCTGGAAATTATGGATATGGTGATGCACCAAAAGTGTCGGTTTTCTCCTTTCCAGAGGATAAAAATATTAGAAAAAGATGGCTCAGGGCGATTCCACGAGCCGACTTTACACCATCAAAACGCAGCAAAGTCTGCGAACTTCATTTTCAAAACGATGATATCGTCCGGAATGTATCGAAATTCAACAAAAAAACTGCTGAGTGTTCTACCTTTTCCATGAAACGTCTCCGTTTAAAAGTTGGTGCTATACCAAGTATATTTCCGAATTGCCCTAAATATCTCGAAAACTTGTCCCACCGTTCGTAAAAGCAGGGAAGATAAAATTCGTGAAACTGAGGAATCCAATTTATTGAGAGCTATCAACGAAAGCAAATCTGAGTTCATTGCTCATCATGAATCTATTTCTTTTCAAAATTTTAATAGGCTACTAGAAATTTTGGATTCATTACCCCATAAACAAAATTGGTTTAAACTGATTGAGGAGTCAAAAGTTACTTTTTTCAAAATTTGTTTTTGTTTTAGGACCTGCAACAAATTACACTGTTGTAATACATTCAAATCTGAAAATGGAAACATTTATATGGCCAAGAAATTTCTGTAGATAACAATCAAATCAAAACACCCTGTCACGTTAGTAAAATTTGGAAGTTATTGAAAATTGTTTGAATTTTATAAATGAAATATCAAGGAAAAATTCTTCAGCCAACTATGATAATCGCTTCAATTGCTTTTACAGTTCAATTGCTTTGATTTCCCATTTTTACAGATTTAATGATGAAGAAAACATTAATTAGATTTCTTTAGACTATGAGAAAGGGTTTTCTTTTCTTTTTGATTTATGGTCGCATTTGAGAAACTATGATATTGGACGGTATTAAGCTTGATTGACGTGTGTATTTTAGTTAATAAAAGTCATAAGCGAGTTTTTCGCTATTTTTTAATTGAATTTACGATATAATTTTGGCTGGTTTTTTAATAAGTTATTGCTTTTACTATTTACGCACACTCTCTGTTATCGTTAATAAATAAGGAAGAAAGACGCGAGGGTGTGGAAGTTTCATTCTGAGATTATCATAGTTTTGACTAGGGAAAAACCATATTTACAAACTGCTATAATAATTTGCAATAACGTATAACAATATTTTCCTGTGGTCTCGACGTATATAGAATATATTATGTATCGTTGTAGACAGATTTCACTGTATTAGGCTTTGAATATTCCAATACGGCGGTGGTCGTTCGTATCGCACGTATGACTACTAGGGAGACGCCATGATGGCAGCGGTCAGGCCTTGTTATCTCGGTGGTAACGGGTGTCCTCGATCTTTCCCTTTGAGTTTGATCTCGGACCGTCGCCAATAACTGTTGCATGTGCACCAGAGCGACGTTAATTAAAATACCTATCTACCCTTCTGGATTAATCTCCAATATACTATTCTGTTGTTCCAGTGCGACGTTGATTCAGCTACCTACACATTAATAGATTTGAATGTGATTTGCTTTGGCAACACTGGACGGTTTGTATCTACGTGACCTGGATACGGAAGAAGGAATGCGTTGCGGAATCGATGGTCCAAGATCGTGTTGATTTAGTGGTATCTCGGAAGGGCGAAGGGCGAGGTGGCGTTTGCCTTATTTCCTCTCGGGTTATGAACATATTTGCCAGCAGCGGGCAAACTTCAGGAAAATATTTTCCTCCAAAACTCTCGAGATGTTTCTGTTTCAATTGATTGGAATTCTAATTCAGAGATGACTTAATCTTTTCTAGGTCATGCATAGAAATTGGATAAACAAGAGTCTTATTGGTTGGGTTTTATGGCCTCGCCAAACAGCGTACACACAAACACATACAAGAAAAGTTTTATTGAGACAGAGAGAGAGAAATACACCAGACAAGGGCCGTGGAAGCCCGGTTGGTTGAATTGAGGATTAGTTATCGGAGGGTTTCGAGTTTGAAACTCGATCCAGCCAAAGACCGTCGGGGCTGGTGCATGTTAAATCTCTCGTTGCATCAAATGTCCTCACGTTGGCGTGGTGTAGAAATTTAGAGAGTGGTGCCAGTTCAGGGGTTGACCTCGTCATCTGACCGTGATGCAAACTTACTAGGTGTTCTAGATCTTTCCCTTCGGGATTGATCTCGAACCGTTGCCAATACCCCGTTGTGTTGCTCCAATGCGATGTTAATTAAACTTCCTACCTCTGCCTTTGTGTAGTAAACAAATTTTACCGTAGAGCGCGATAATGCCAAACCATATAAACTATTGTGGGAAAAATTTATATCATTACAAATGTGAAAGTAATGAAATTTATCGATCTCCATTGTAGGTAGTTAATTAACGTCGCACTGGAGACGGGCTTCAACGCAACGGGCTATTTACAGACCTCCATGAAATGCAATGTTGATTTGCATGTTCAATAACAGAATACGAATCAAAGAAATTACGATCCAAGAAATGATGCGGTATAATTATTTCCTTGTTTTTGTAAACGGGATGATGTTATCAGGAAGATCTGAAATTTAGTAGAATGAAAAATTATTCAAATGTAAACAAGAAATGCTTGTTGATAAAGCAATGAATCGAATACGCTTGCTTTGAAGTGGTTTTTTAAATCATTCGTTTCATCGTGATTATTTAAATCGTATTGAATTGATCAGAAATAACTGGTCATCTCACGTCAATAGTTTTAATCTGATTCTTAATTTTTTACCATTATTCTATTTGGAAAATGTCTTTCGTTTCACCCGACTGCTCCATTTGCTAGTTTATCATAATTTATTTTGATTTCTGTTATAATCATCAACTTCTATCTCATTGATATCATTTTCAAGGAATTATAGATAGGAACTGCTGAATTTCGCTGTTAAGCTGGCGATGTAATCGTATCGGTTCCCACATTTTTCTATTTGCTACCGCTTTGAAAAATACCGAAATTTATGTAATGGTGTTATCCGAAATAAAAATGTACCGATTTAAATTTTAAATTCAAAAGTTTTTATGAATAATTCGCTATTTGTGCATAATTTTCAATAATTTCCAATGGTGCATTGTTGAATGATAAGTTAATTGAATTAACGTCGCTCTGGGGAGCAACACAAAGGGGTATTGACGATGGTCCGGGATCAATCCCGAAGGGAAAGGTCCGATGACAACACCAAGTAATTTTGAACCACGGTCAGATGACGAGGTCATATCTGAGCTGGCATCCTACTCTTCCAACTTCCATACCAAGCTAACGTGAGGATATTTTAGGCCACGGCAGATGTAACGTGCACCAGCCCCCACTTACACGACGGTCTTTGGTTGGATAGAGTTTCGAACTCGCGACCTTCCGGTTATTAATACGTTACTCTTTTTAAATGACAAAGGATTCTTCAAGTGACGTTTCTATGAGAGGGATTTCCATTGTAATGAAGCAAACCAGACGGAAAACGGAAATTTTACTTCAATAACCAAATGTTCTCGCATGAAACATATCGGGTTTGTTTATTGTAGTTTAATTGTACGATGAACTGCAATGAACACCGCGGTACCGCGAAACGATGAACCACAATTCTCCAATTGTAGTTCATCGTTTTCGAGATGTTTGGCGTTTTGCTACTATCAAGAGGTGTGTGAACGCCTGTAAAAATTTTTTTGATTAAAAACATGTTAATATCAATGTCGAAACCTGTTCCAATAAGTTATCTTTGTTTTTGAATGTTTGCCGCGTCTTCGCCTTGAATAATTATTGTTTCTTTGAGTTTTCTGTTTAACCCTCTGAGACGTTCACACGCATAAATCCACTCTACGACCAGCAATCTTCCCCTGTAGGACTCCTAATTTTGATCTCCTAGACCTTTCTTATCTTTCCAAACAATTCCATTCTAAAGAAAGGACCAATTGAATCTTTCCAAAGGATTCCATTCTACGGAAAGGATCAATAGAATCTTTCAATGGATTCCGTTCGTTGGAAATGAGCAATAGTCTTTCCAAAGGATTCTATTCTAAAGATAGTCACTTTGGGGCAAAGGATTCTAAGCGAATCGGCAAAATCAGTAGCGGTTGATTTTATATGGCTTGTATCCTATTGTTGCCATTCACCAGTGCACAAATAATATCGAATTTTGTGTTAGTGTTTTGGATTTCTTTTCTATCACAGTTGGAGAATTAAGATGAGTGACTGGATTTATTTGCCTACCTCCGTCTGATACGATTTCTTTCTGAATCAATCGACCATTCCTGGTGTAGTTCCAACCCAAGTCGCTGAATCTTTCAATGGATTCCATTCGTTGGAAATGAGCAATAGTCTTTCCAAAGGATTCTATTCTAAAGATAGTAACTTTGCAAAGGATTCTAAGCGAATCGGCAAAATCAGTAGCGGTTGATTTTATATGGCTTGTATCCTATTGTTGCCATTCACCAGTGCACAAATAATATCGAATTTTGTGTTAGTGTTTTGGATTTCTTTTCTATCACAGTTGGAGAATTAAGATGAGTGACTGGATTTATTTGCCTACCTCCGTCTGATACGATTTCTTTCTGAATCAATCGACCATTCCTGGCGTAGTTCCAACCCAAGTCGCTGAATCTTTCAATGGATTCCATTCGTTGGAAATGAGCAATAGTCTTTCCAAAGGATTCTATTCTAAAGATAGTCACTTTGGGGCAAAGGATTCTAAGCGAATCGGCAAAATCAGTAGCGGTTGATTTTATATGGCTTGTATCCTATTGTTGCCATTCACCAGTGCACAAATAATATCGAATTTTGTGTTAGTGTTTTGGATTTCTTTTCTATCACAGTTGGAGAATTAAGATGAGTGACTGGATTTATTTGCCTACCTCCGTCTGATACGATTTCTTTCTGAATCAATCGACCATTCCTGGCGTAGTTCCAACCCAAGTCGCTGAATCTTTCAATGGATTCCATTCGTTGGAAATGAGCAATAGTCTTTCCAAAGGATTCTATTCTAAAGATAGTAACTTTGCAAAGGATTCTAAGCGAATCGGCAAAATCAGTAGCGGTTGATTTTATATGGCTTATATCCTATTGTTGCCATTACCAGTGCACAAATAATATCGAATTTTGTGTTAGTGTTTTGGATTTATTTTTTATCACGGAGAATTAAGATGAGTGACTAGATTTATTTGCCTACCTCCGTCTGATACGATTTCTTTCTGAATCAATCGACCATTCCTGTCGAAGTTCCAGCCCAAGTCGCTGAATCTTTGGTCAATCATTTTTCTCAGTCCATTCAAGTTGCACCGAGCAAGACCAAAGGATCGAGGATATTTCGGAATGGGTTTTTAATCCAGCGACCTTTATTACAAAGCAACGTGAAACTAATTGGATCAGAATTATTTCCCCTTCTGTTCTTGGGAAGCTTGCCTGTCCCATAAAAACCCAGGGTTGGGTCATGAGAGGACAGTCCATTTATCATGACGCCGGTCGAAGGGAAGAAAGTCAATTATCGAGTCCATCGTGACACTCCGAAAAGTAATTTACCACTGTAATAACTCATTGCTTCATCATTCGGTAGTGCCTAGATAACTCCAGACGACACCAGCGAATTTATTACCCGAAGATGTTGCGTCGAGATTAGTAAATAAAACAACAAAAGCCTTATACTCCATTATTATTTATTTGTTTCGCTAAACGCCAGATTATATGCTGTGGTTCTGGTTTGCCAGCAATACCTGGCTGAAATTAATGATTGAAAAAAGGGCTGTTTTAATATTCCGGCATTATGTATGTGTCTTGGCGTGTGTGAGAGATTCATATCACCACGGATGCTTGTAGAAATAAAAAGGATATTAAAAAAAGAATGGGTTGAGGTTGTGTGCAACTACAGCGGGTTTTGATTTGTTGCAAAATTTATGAATATTCCTACCGGATTGTTGAAAGCTCTGTAAGAACCCTTCTCATAATTGTTAATGAAAAATGACTTCTCAGCTGCAAATTTCCTGATCTGCAAGTAGACGAAATGAATATTCTGATGCTAAGTAATTGGAAACGATTATCTATCATTGTAATGATTGCCTTGCCGAATGCATGGAATGAAGGCCTAATATATTTACACTTCGAAATTGGTGTGAGTTCAGGTTATTAATAGGAACCAGTTTGTTTAAAATAAATGGTGTGTTCAAATACTGCTTCATCTGTCTTCGAGTGCTTTATTAAGTCGTATCAAAACTAGTTACCTAACTAGGAGAGGGTTAGAAATATTTCTTCAATTTCCTCAATTTCAACATTGCTTAATGTTGTGTTTCGTGGTCGAATCACTCCCGTTTGAGTTTCGTTGCTCTGTATGAAGCTTTGGATCATCTATTTCAAACTATCAAATCTCAAGTTATTTAAAGTTTTAACTCAGTTTTAGTATTTCTTCGTAGTACTGTTGTGTCTATTTCTGAGTCAGATGCGAGTTCAGGTTATTAATAGGAACCAGCTTGTTTAAAATAAATGGTGTGTTCAAATACTGCTTCATCTGTCTTCGAGTGCTTTATTAAGTCGTATCAAAACTAGTTACCTAACTAGGAGAGGGTTAGAAATATTTTTCTACAATTTCCTTAATTTCAACATTGCTTAATGTTGTGTTTCGTGGTCGAATCACTCCCGTTTGAGTTTCGTTGCTCTGTATGAAGCTTTGGATCATCTATCTCAAACTATCAAATCTCAAGTTATTTAAAGTTTTAACTCAGTTTGAGTATTTCTTCGTAGCACTGTTGTGTTTATTTCTGAGTCAGATGTTGCCGTGTGCATTTTACACAGCTATGGCTGTCGATTATTTTGTAGCTGCAAAGCTGATCTTCAGGAAGGTAATCGATGGTTTGAAGAGCACCTAATATTGCATGGCAGGTGAATAACTGATTAGTGTGTGATTTCAAAGCCCAGACAGTTGTTACAATGTCTATACGTTCTGATTCCATCACTAAAGTTTCATGCCTTTAAAATGCCTGTTCTCAATCTGGCAGGTAGGTATTTAATTAATGTCACACTGGAGCAACACAAAGGGGCTATTGGCGACGGTCCGGGATCAACCCCCGCAGGGAAAGATCCGAGGACAACACCACTTAATTTTGAACCAAGGTCAGATGTCGAGGTCACACCTAAACTGGCACCCCACTCTCCAAACTTCCATACCACGCCAACGTGAGGACATTTGAGGCCACGATAGGTTTAACGTGCACCAGCCCCCTGTCTACACGACGGTCTTGATTGGATTCTAGCTCAACCCGTTCTCAGTCTGGATATCGTGGTGGTGGTTTTTCTATCGGTGTTAATTTCACAATATTTTTGTTTTATTTTAATTTTTTGTGATATGAGTTTGAATTTCATCAAAAGCATTAAAATCAGTAAGAGTTATTGGGGTAGTACGGTAGTGATGTCGATTGCGTTTTAGTTGTTTCCTATTACGCTCAAATTGCGGTTCGCGTATTTATAATTCCAAAGAACAGCAACCGCAAGTTCCCCAGACGAAAATCGACAACTAAGAACCCCTCTCCAAATCGAAATTGGATAACAAGAAAAGAATCCATCCTTCCCCTCCCTTCGTCTGATTCGAACAGGCGAACAAAAAAAAACAGTGAAACAATACTCCCCATCTACGATTTCAGAGAAACCGTTGAATGAAAAAAAAGTCATGACCGATACGAAAAAACTGAGCAAAAACAAGACCCGCTCAAAAGCCAATGATTTTGTGGAACCTTGATAATGCAATCCTCTGGGGTGCCTGTGTATTAACGTCCGTGAAATAGAATCTCGAAGCTGGCGGGTTTTAAATTCAGTTATTACGTCAAACGGAACTTTTCCATAAAAAGGTCAGCTTCGTGCGAGTGACTTTGTCACGATCACTTTTATTGATGAATGCCTTTCTGTTCCTTCTGTGTCTTAAACGTACTGAAGGAGTTCGGCTGTGTACGTGCAGTAAGAGGGAGGGAGCGATTTCTATCCACTTATAGAAAACGTAATTTTCCGATGCGGAAACTGAAATACCATTTTTGAGGACAAGGTTGGGCGAAATTATGTGATAAGAAAAATATGTGATCGTGTGCAGACAAGAATGGATGAATTCGGAGGAATTGGTTTTTAAACCCCGTTTTTAATGATTGCTCACCGGCTGATAGGAATTAAAGGAAAACTGGATGTAAATTCCGTTTGAGATAAGGTAACGGGCTCTAGAAATCACTTATTGCTATTCAAGTGCTTATTATCTCGGCGTAATAAAAGCAGATAATGAGTGCTTATTGAAATGTACCCCTGATATGCTTCATTATTCGTTGAAAGAGTAACAGACTAGCAATTTGAGGGTCTCGACTTCGAATCCAATCAAAGACCGTCGTATACAAAGCGGGCTGGTGAGAGTTAAATCTGTCGTGGCCTCAAATGTCCTCGCGTTGGCATGGTGTGGAAGTTTGGAGAGTGGGGTGCCAGTTCAGGTGTGACCTCGTCATCTGACCGTGGTTTAAAATTACGTGGTGTTGTCTTCGGGTTTGATCCCGAGTAACGGTTGCCAATAGACCGTTGTGTTGCTACAATGCGACGTTAATTAAATACCTACATGTTTCATTGTTCGTGAATATTTAGATCTCAAAATGCTCAGGTAATTAGGTATTTTAATTAACGTCACAATTGTAAGACTGCTTAGAATGGAAAGAGACAATTGGCGACCGCCAATAATAAAAACATTCGCCAACTTCCGAAAGGAAGTGGTCGTGTACAAAGGGGGCTGGTGCAAGTTAAATCTCGTGGCCTCAAATGTCCTCGCGTTGGCATGGTGTGGAAGTTTGGAGAGTGGGGTGCCAGTTCAAGTGTCACCTCGTCATCTGACCGTGGTTTAAAATTACGTGGTGTTGTCTTCGGGTATAATCCCGAATAACCGTTGCTAATAGATCGTTGTGTTGCTCCAATGCGACGTTAATTAAATACCTACCTGTTTCATTGTTCGTGAATATTTAGATCTCAAAATGCTCAGGTAATTAGGTATTTTAATTAACGTCACAATTGTAAGACTGCTTAGAATGGAAAGAGACAATTAGCGATCGCCAATAATAAAAACGTTCGCCAACTTCCGAAAGGAAGTGACAATAAGTACAGAGTACCGAGGAGGTCTTAGGAGCGAGGTGGATCGCTCTGTGTAAGAAAAACACAGGCGTGTCACCTGTGTGTGATTTGTAAATCCCATAGAGGATATATTATTAATTTCAATTTTCTTAAATGTCTTATGTTCGTGTTGTGTTCTGTTAAATAAACGTGTTTGTGATTTTAACTGAAGTGGTTATTGAAGAAGCAAATCATAGTGATAAAACAGCATCACCTGCTGGGACTAACCTAGTGAAGTACACCAATTATACTAGTGAACTAACTCTCTAAAGAGAACTAAAACTATATTAGTGAGAGTGAGAAACTGTAGTACACTGGAGCAAAACAACGGGCAATGGGTGACGGTCCGTGAGCAATCCCAAAGGGAAAGATCGAGGACAACACCACGTAATTTTGAACCACGGTCAGATGACGAGGCAGCACCTGAACTGGCACCCCACTCTCCGAACTTCCACACCTTCCCAACGCGAGGACATGAGGCCGTGACAGATTTAACATGCACCAGCCCGCTTTGTACACGACGATGTTTGGTTGCATTCGAACTCGCGACACTCCGGTTCCTAATCCGTTACTCCTCCAACTGGGCCACCGCGGCCCGAAAATACCCAGAATAGTAAGTCAATAAAGGTCAATTGTAAAACATCTGTCTCAGTAATAATCTCACAAAAGGTAATACAAAACTCAAACTGGCATCTCAATACTACATCTTAATTAATAATTATAAATAGAACTAAAAATATTAAAAGTATTACTGGTGTTGCAAATATAAAAAATTGCATACTTATTAATAATTTTATTATGCTAGCGCATGCGCTTTTTCACCAAGTTACTGTACAAATATTGCTTGCGTTTTCTACTTATTTTGTCTTAAATATGGCATGCATTACATCGCCTGCATTATTGTTCCCTTACATCTATATCATGATTGAATATTTATTTATTGTGCGCGAGTATTTCTCGGAGAGTATTTAAATATTTTATATTTAACTTTACCATGATAAAGAAGATAAAATGTGATCTAAGTCGTCGCATGCTCGCGTTTTATGTGGTAGGATGATTGGTTTGGTAATGTGTGCATCGTTTGACTTTACATTACATCTGGCAACATTCCAATGGTAATTCAATCTCTACGTAAAAATAAATTGATTCATTCCAATTCTATGAGAATGTATTGCCATTAAAATTCCTATTTCGCTTTCTGATACGTTTGGGTATTTGAAATAAAGGTGAAGTTTCGAAACAAACTTTTACAGTAACTATTCAATTGTTATAAAAATGTGCAGACTTTATTTTCTATTTAAAAGCCTATACATAAAGTTTCGTCCGAAAAAGAAGTTCTAGGGAAGTTATAATCACAGTGGTTAAACGTTTTGGCAAATTATCAAAAATTAGCCTTAAGAGCATTAATCTTTTTGTGTTTTAATACATAAATTCGTATAACAGTTTCTATACGTATAAATCAAATTAACCGCATTTGGTAAGTAATGCACTCAATTGTAAAGCAAAAAGAATTTTGTGCTAAAACGCATAAAATTTTACAAAAAGGCTTAGGTTAAGCAACATTTCAAACCAAAATTTCAAAACTTCGAGAACTTAGATACATACATACAACAGATTGCAAGGATTATTAAAAAAATTTCAAGCAATCAATCAAAACCTGTACGCAGGAAATATTTTGAAATCAGACTGAAAAAAAGCTGTTTCGTAGTAGATTACGATACTTATCAACTGCTATACTTATTTACTCTCTTATATTACTGCTATACTTATTTACTTATATTACTGCTATACTTATTTTTACTCTCTTATACTATACTTACTCTATACTTATTTACTTATTATTTACTATGTTTATATTTATATTTATATCTACTATACTTATTACTGCTGTACTTATTACTACTATACGTATTTACCATACTTATATACTATGTTTTATGTTGTATAAGTTAACTCCGTCAAAAAATTTCGGAATTGAAAATTTTTTTTGTATTCAGATTTTTATATCAATTAATTTTTAATGCTAAAATTAAAAATAGATTTTTGATTGATTTTGAAACACTACAGTCCTCTAACTAAAATGGATTTGTGGTCAAACGTGAAGATACATATAATTATTTTGAACGGTACTCCGAATGATATTCATAGTAGCCTAGGCGTAATCTTGACGCAGCAAATTAATTTATTTAATAAAATGATCTAGTTTAAATTTAGTCAGGTCTTATTAACCCTCCTGGTGGAGGGTTAATAGGGATACATCTACGAGGTATCTCGTCAAACCGACTAAACTGGCCAGATCTTGATGGACGACTATCTCGTCGCTAGAAGAAAACTGACCATATCTTGATCTCGTCATTATCGAAAAATCGGCATCATCTTGATGACGAAGTATATCGTCATTAGCAAAATTGATCAGTTCTTGATGGACGAGATATCTCGTTGAAACCACTTGAAGGATTAAGCATGATGTATATAATATTGGGGTCTAACGGAATGGCATGGTCGTCTTGGTGGACGAGGGAAACGTTTTATCGAGATTTCACCAGCATTTATAATTCTACCTCTAGAGGGAATATACAAGGTTATATCAAAAAGTAAGGTGAATGTGTCTCTAAAACTCAGAGTTTTTTGTGTAGCTAATTAATTTTTTTATATGTTGCAAGTACCAAGGTGATAGAAGTGTGACGGCTTGTAGAAACTTCTACGTCAACCCGTCTGGTGCTTAGAGCAAATCAAAGATGGCGCATCGACTTGAGCATTCAACTTGAGGTGTCATTCGTTTTTTATGGGCCAAGGGGAAAAACATGTGATATTCATCGAGAATTGTTGGAAGTCTATGGAGAAAGTTTATGTCGCAGAAACAAGTGTACGTGTGGTGTAAAGCATTTGCAAGTGGTAGGAGTACTGTGACAGAAGATGACAGAAGTGGCAGACCAGCAACGTCCATCATCGACACGAATGAGGCTGTAGTCAGTGCCATGATTCGTGAAGACAGAAGAGTGAGGTTGCATGATATTGCAAATGCATTGAATAGATCGTATGGTTCAGTGAGCAGTATCGAAGTGGGAAATTCTTGACCATCCACCGTATAGCCCTGATTTAGCCCCTTCGAATTACCATTTGTTTGGTCCCCTGAAGAAACACCTCCGTGGGCAGCGTTTCCATACACTGGAAGAGGCACAACAGGCTACACTTACCTGGTTAGGAAACCTGGAGCAAGATTTCTCTGAAAAGGGCATGGATGATTGGGTGCCACTTTGGAAAAAATGTTTAGACCACTATGGTTCCTTTGTCGAATGATAGTGTGATACGATTTGTCAAACATAATAAATTTTCATATATTTATCTCTGCACGCTTTTCTGTCAATCAAAAATTCACCTTCCTTTTTGATACTCCTTTGTATTTTAAACTATTACCAACATGTTTATGCATGAGAAATCCAAGCTTCCCGATATTGTAACACTTTCTTTCCGCTGAATACTTTCCTCACAAGTCCCCTAATTATACCATGAGTTTTCACACTTCATTCCCTTTCAACGATACAAAAAGTAGAAAAACTCCTGTTACACACAATAGCCGTCCACACAAACGCTTTGATAACGATTCGATTAGGAAAACCGCTTGTTGGGATATCTTGGCACGAATGCATCACGGATTCTTCATTTAATAGTTCATGGTTATGTGGGTGTAAGGAGAGAAAAAAAAAGGCTCTCAGGCGATACAAACTGTGAAAGTAAAGAGAAAACCTCTGCCGTAATGCACCTTTCATCGCGCTAAGAATCATGTGTTTTGTATGTCAAGGATGTTGCCGTGTTTAAGTAAACCTATAATTTTAAGATTTATACCTTGTACCTGGTTTTACCCGATTCTCAAAGTGAAATTCGTACAATTTCGAGGAGATGTTTTTGGGGAAATTGCTGTCATCACTGTAATACTGATGGATCTAAATGGCCCTTGAAGCGTTTACCAGTCTTCTGAGACTTGTTTTCGGGGATCAAGTAACCGTTCACTGGTTGAAGTTTCGTTCATTCGCTGCCTCACATCCTATCCATTGGTTGATTTAAGTGGGTAGGTAGTTAATTAACGTCGCGCTGAAGCAACACAACGAACTATTGGCGACGGTCCGGTATCGATTTCGAAGGGAAATATCCGAGGACAGCACCTTATCATTTTGAACCACGGTCAGATGACGAGGTCAACACCTGAGCTGGCACTAAAATCTTCAAACTTCAACACCACTCCAACGTGAGGACATTTGAGGCCACGACAGGCTTAACGTGCTCCATCCCACGTGTACAGGACGGTCTTTGGTTGAACCAAGCTTCGAATTCGTAACCCTCCGCCTGCTAATCCATTGCTCTTCCAACTGGGCTACCCCCCATCCATTGGGAAAACAATAGCAAATCAATAGGGGAATAATGGAAACAAATCTGCATTAGAATAGTAATGAGGTAAAGGATTCCTAATGAGGTTTTATTAGCATTTACAGACAGGAGTTAAACCTCGTATCCCGGGTTTCTTGCCTAGAGCTGTTGGAGTCGCTTTTTTTCGACTTCTTACTGGACTTGATCACTTGAAAGGGCCATCATATTTGAAGGGACGGAATCAGCTACCTGTCCTCTTTGCGAACTGGACTAAATGACTGGAGACCACCTCAATGGTCCTCGGGGGCATATCTCCTTTCACGGACCCGAGGTACTCTATAGTTCTATTCTTTTCTCACGGGGCTTACTATGTTTAGTATACACACCCTTGCTCCATAGAACCCTAATCAACTAACCTCTAAGCTCACGCAACCCCTCTTTGTAGCCAGCATCGTCGAACCTCTATTAAATTTTAATTTCGTGCTTTTTTTATTGAGAAATGAGTATGTTTCATTACTCTTTTAGCACTTCACTACTGGCTGACACTCCTTTAGTGTCATTGTCAACAGCCTTCCTGTAGGACATGGTGGAATCCTGCTTTAGACCTTAGGCTATACTTAGACTTTATAATCATTACGATTAGAATATAAATATTTATGTCTATCTAGAGCTATAGCAATTTTTTTCTACACTGAGAAGTGCCAGAACGCGTCAAATTCAACAAGGTATAATTTTCTAATGGACTGAAAAATTAAATTGCCGTCACATGAGAGGTTTGTTCCTTTCCATCCATAGTGATTGTTGGCTTATAGTGTTGTCTGCCTTTTTCTATTTGTTAATATTACTACATTCTTCCTCACAAAACAATGCACCATTAAAATTAATTTAAATTTTGAAGACTACTCCAAGACCAAAGATTAGCATTAACAGCAAGCGCATTTATCTGAAAACTCAACCTTCATTACGTGGCAAAGTTTTTAACGCAAACGATAAAAAGATTTGGAAACACTAGAAAAATGTTAATTAGTAAACTGTTAAAAGTGCATTGAACCTTGCAAACCTTAAAAATGAAGGAAAGGAGCAAATCAAAGTTATAGTGAATGATGTATATTAAAGTTGGTTAAATTTTCAAATAAACGTTAACAGTGCGTGCAAATTTGTCCTGAAAACTCAACCTTAATTATACGTGGCGATTTGTACATCACAAACAACAAAAAGACTTGGAAACACTAGAAAAATGCTATTTAGTAAACTGTTCAAAGTGCATTGAACCTTGTAAACCTTAAAAATGAAGGAAGGGCAAATCAAAGTTATAGGGAATGATATATCTTAAAGTTGGTTCGGTTTTCATATGAACGATGACATTAACCCTATTGTTGACCCTTGAATTCTTGGTGTGCTAAGAAAGCAAGGGTTAAACAAATATCCTCTTTAAATCCGTGTTGATGTTTACACAGAATGAAAGGGCGGGTTTCTTATATTGGGATACTCTATTATACTCACACGATGAGGAATGTTATGGCTTAGGTTCTTGATGACTGTAGATTGATCACTTTCGAAAACAAGCATGACTGCTCAACATGTAACTTCTATAATTGAAATCCATTCCTATTAAAATCGATTGGTTCATGTTTTCAGCACTGCTAAAAAGTTATTTTCCATTTCCCGGAATGATCAATCACCGCTAAAATCACCTTGAACAAGCGCTGAATCCACAGGTGGCATTGAGATTGCGCATTTGAACTTTATAATCAACATGTTACGGACCGCATATAACTTCTAGGCGAGATATTTATACGTCTTCGCCTTTTCCTCCAACGGTCAAATATGCGGAATCCGAACATTCATCAGTCCCCCTACGAATATTTTTCAGACACACCTTCGTTCTGGAACCGGATTTTCAATAGTTAATGCGCCGCTTTAACTTGTAACGATCACCGTCAACACTTAATCAGATTTTTTGGAAGCGTTTCTCCGACCGACTGTGTGCGAAATTGCGACCTTGCCTCTGGATGGCCATTGACAATTGCCTCACCTGGTCTGAAGCACGCGTCCCCATTCATAGCTGAGGGTGGCCAAGGCCTTTGTTGATCACTAATCGTTCGAAATTTCTTCCCTTTCTCCTCACAGGTGTTGGGAAGGGGTTGAGAAGAGGCTTCAACATCCTTGGCAGGGTCACGTCGTGGAAACAGTACAGACATTCCAAGGTTCTTCCTATTTTTTCACCGCGTAGGGAATGTTTTCATTTCTCCGAACAAGCTCCGGTGTTAAAATAATGGCACTATTCGAGACCGAGGGTTCGTTTTTCAAGTACCGCGTTAATCTTCAGGTGGGAAATAAACGTCATTAACGCAGCTGTAAAACAGCGGTGGATGTGATCGTAAGGCGATTCTGGGTTTGCTGCGTAGTATTTAACTCTCTTTGTGTGTCTGATTGCCTATTTCCTGGTTTTCAATTTATGGTTCAAGCAAGGCCGAGGAAATGAGGCTTTTAAATTATGTGAGGTACGTTTAACACTACGAGAGGCTCACATGCATAATTCCACCTTGCAACCTGCACTCTTCTCTGCAAGACTCCTAACAAATTTTGAGTTTGGAGAGTGGGGGTTGCCAGCACAGGTGTTCTCGTCATCTGACCGATTACGAGGCGTCGTCTTTGTATCTTTCCATTAGGGATTGACCCCGAACCGTCGCAAATAGCCCGCTGTGTTGCTCCAGTGCGACGTTAATTAACTACCTACCTACATAATAAATTCTGACTTGACCAGTAGAATCTCTCCAAAGAAAGAAATAAAATCGTTCTAAAGAATTCTATTCTCAGGAAAGGAGCAGTAGAATATTTCAAACAAATTCGATTTTAGAGAATGGGCCAACAGAATCATTCCAAAGGTTTCTATTCTAAAGAAAGGACCAATAGAATCTGTCTAAAGGTTGAAAGAATCCAATACACTCTTAGAAAAGTGTGGTCATTTAGTCATTAAGTGTGCTGTGAAGTAAAAGCAATACTACATTACTCGGAAATCTTTCGACATTCAGGGTAAAAAAATGCATCCCTTCTTATAATTCCTCAAAGCTCATACACGAGATCGTAAACAATAAAATCATCTATTAACACACGGGGTACATAGCTCCAGTACCTACTTATAAACCCCTGCAAGTCCACATCCTGTCTTCTACCATGGAGATTACTGTCTTTAGTAAACACCGGGAATATCCAATCGTTTTTTTTTCTACTCTCATTCCAGTAACTATTTCCCAATCCCTCTTTTTCCTCTTTCACGACATTTTTTACTTGCCTTGTGTTTGGCGCAGCTTGGGCAGATATGGCCCTTGTGCCATAAAACCTAAAAAACAACCAACCAATCTTTCTTCTACCATTCGGTATTGAATGTTTTTCCTTATCGAGCATAACTTGGTGTAATCCATAAGCAAAAACAAGTGTTAAAGTGCATGTTCACTTAAAATAATCAGAGAATGGTCATATAGAAGTATATGGGAGACACATACAAATACATAGAAATCACATAGACGTACATGGAAGTCAAATAGAAGAACCTAGCAAGGAAAGCACAGTATACGTTATGTTGTCCTTTAAAACGAATTTTGGTTTGGTTGTCACTACGATCCTTCTCTGCTACTAGGGCTAATTAGACCGATCGATTTACATGAAGCAGGTTAGGTAGGGATAGTTGTCATGGCATCTGATTATGAAGGCATACTAGATAAGAGATTGAAGCTGAAATTTTACAATGGAGGTGTTCTGAGATTTGAATATTAAGTAGCCAGTGACTATCATGCGAGACGTTGGCATTGGTTAATCATGAAGATCCATATTTATCATATTTATATCATTAATTTGCTGAAGTTTTTATCTACAAAATCGGGATAATGTATGGTTTTCACAGAAGAAATCTTTTGCTTCAAGGGTTTGTTTAAGTCTTAGAACAATATCTTAAATCGATGAAATGGAATTTCGAATTGGAATTGAGAATACTTTAAAGATTCCTGCAATTTTGGTCTACTGTCCGGACACATTTTCCTGATTAAATCCTCTATTAAACACAAAGACTTTCTTTGGTGAGATTGGATATCATCTTTCGACGATTTTATCTAGCATTTAGTCCTTTATATTCTAGATTTAATGATATGATATTTAAATTTTCTCGTGGAGATTATTTCTTTTCTCTTAAGAGACTTCTGAATTCAGTTCATCCTTCTAAATGGGAACCTTTTTGCTGAGATTTCATATCACATAAAAGATTGATTATTCCGGGCAAAATTTGCATTGATAGCCCATCAATCAAAACTATTCATTATTCAAATAATAATTCTTCAAAATCTAAATAATTCGAAATTTACAGTCCCTTTTCCTTGTAAACACGAACTTTTACATTTTGTGCTTTTTTAGAATAATACCGAGTTCTTAGGTCTGTTTTCATCAGCGTCATCAAAACTGCATATTATAGTGTGTCTAACATAACTATAAAATTATATTGGAATAACATAGTGTGTAGATGGAGGTTTTTTATTATTCATGCTGATTTCTAGAAAGCAGCAGATTGGCACATAGAATTAGCATTAAATTTGATTGCTTATATATATTGACGGCAAAGTGCGGTTACTCACATTTCATATCGTATTTCAATCCATTTATAATGAATATAGTATCCATATTCACATAAATGGATTTCGTACCTCTAAATGAAGTAATATTATACATAATATATAACAGCATTTCGTTTACTTTGACTAGTGCTACTTATTTCCAATAAAATGCAAAGAGCACACTTCAGTCATGTTATCACAGATTAAATTCTAAATATTTACTTCAATTTCATCCCGTTCACCTGATCAAAGGCAAGTTGATATTTTTTTAAAAGTTAAACCTATTTTTGTTCATATTTTCCTTCCTGCCTTGATTTCTATCTTCCATGTAGTTTTGGCAATATTATGCAGTTCCATATCCCAAAACAAGCACATTTAAACTCAGATGCAAAATAGCGAATGAATCCTCTAACATCGATATTATATTGTTTATTTCCGTTGTTGCCATTCGACAATAAACAAATAACGTCGATTTCTGTGCCACGTAAGTTAAGTGAAATATATATGTATACCATAATAGTTTTTTAAAGTAATTTTGGAGAAGTATTAACCCTCCTGGTGGTTGTCTCGGCAAAACTGACCAGATCTTCACGGACGGGATATCTCGTCTTTAGAAGACAACTGACCAGATATTAATCTCGTACTCGTCAAAAAATCGACAATGTCTTAATGATGATATGTCTCGTCTTTAGCAAATTTGGCAAGATCGTGATGGACGAGATATCTCGTCGAAACCACTTGGAGGGTTAACGGAAGGAACAAACCTTCCCGAAACCCATACACAAGAAAGATAAATCCTGTTTCAGAAAGAACAATTTTTAAAATTATTATCCTACTTGAAGTAAAAAAAGAAAGAAAAATGGGATTTTGCTTTCTTTTTAATTTCAGTAGGATATTACTAATTGAAAATTTCTTTTAATTTCACCTTGATTTCCTGCTTTCGCTATAATCCACTCGTAAACAACATGATGCGAAATTTTGAATGGCGCCATTTTAAAAGCAATTCAAAATTTTTACTCCTCCTTTTATTCCGATTTCTTAGGTGAATATCCGTCTCTTCTGTTCGTTTCATTGAATTGTAAGAGTAGACTCTTATGGGGATAGAAAAGGCGCATTAGTAATGAAGGAAGCATAAAATTCCAGCAGTTATTATATTCCTCATTTGCTAGTAAAAGCACGATATCAAGAAAAGAAGAAGCCAGTCCCATTTTGAACGAAATAAGATGTGAAATAGGTATTTAAAATTACCCTTTCTTTAAATAAACAAATTCTTGCTCGTCGCGTCATTCTGTTATTCGATACACCTCTTTACCATAACAACCTGGGAGAGAATTTTAAAAGCTTTGGCATTAAACGCATTCAATTCCAAGAAGTGGAATTTGTTGCACAATACGATTCCTCGAAAAACAATATTAAAAATCTCACTTCCAGTTGCTTTCAATGGCCTCCCGCTTTCAAAACAAAGAAGAGGAAATGAGTTTTTTAGAGAGCTAATTATAGAAAACACTGAATCCCATCACTTGGAAGTATTTTGCTCGTTATTCATTTCGAGCGAAAGGTTTAGCTTCAGTGTTGGACGAGCGACAGGCCTTGGCGTACTTTTTCCAATGCCATCTTTTTCTAAGTACGTTTCTCACTCTTTTTCGTAGAGCTTATTGCTCCGTTTGTTTTCCACGATGAGCTTGAGATTTAAAAGTTCATTTTACATGTAGCAGTATACTTGTGGCAATAGTTCTTTCGCTGCATTATACAAATGCCGACTCGTTCGAGCCAATCTAACAAGATGTAAATTTCGCTCTGAGCAGATGCGGCATGGTATAAAATGTGTTACCTTGACTACAATCTAATATATGGCCAAAATGGCTAGATGTCTCTGGTCTTGGAAGTAAGACCGTTGGAAGAGCAACGGATTAACGGTTGCTAATCCGTTCCTCTTCCAACCGGGCTACCGCGGCCCTATTTTGAACGGGGCCGTGGTAGTGGGTAAGAAACCCGAGAGTTACGAGTTCGAAACTCGATTCAACCAAAGACCGTCGTGTATGTGGTGGTTGATGCACGTTAAATCTGTCATGGCCTCAAATGTCCTCACATTAGCGTGATGTGGAAGTTTAGAGAGTGGGGTGCCAGCTCAGGTGTGACTTCGTCATCTGACCGTGGTTCAAAATTGCGTGTTGTCCTCGAATCTTTCCCTTAGGGGGTTGATCCCGGACCATCGCCAATAGCCCGTTGTGTTGCTCCAGTGCGACGTTAATTAAAATATCTATCTCGGAAGTATGACTTTATATAAGAAGGATTTTAATTCATCGCTATTATAGTAGTAATAACTAGAACTGCACTGTAGTACAAGATAAAAATATCAGGCTTCTCCGTAGTGCGTCGTATGACAGAGAAAGCTTCCTAGACAGGTATACATCTTTGAAAGGAGGAATAACATCAATCGAGATACCAAAATTAATAAATCATATTTATTTAATCATAACAGATTAAATAATTATGATTAAATTTATTAATTTAATCACATTAATAAAATACAGAAAACGAGAACAGAGAGTTGCTGTCTTAAAAAGAGAGAATTTTGTCAAGGTAACTCATTTTATACCATGAGCGTCTGCTCAGAACAAAATTTACAACCTGTTTGATTGACATGAACGAGTAGACATTTGTATAATGCAGCAAAAGAACTGATGGCTTCCTCTACACTTTGTAATCCATTTTGCAATCTCATATTCTTTCATGTAAATCCAGGGAAAACAGCCATCCAAGGAAATTACATCCTTGTTTCCGAAATTTTTTTAACTCAACGCCCCCTTTTCAAAGACAGTTTTCTTTACCCCCTCTGGAAAATTATCTAAGCTAATAATAAATTTGCAAGTGCAACTGTGCCTATCATTTTTGGATTTCACCAAAATATTTATATAGCTGCGTAATTTCAGAATTTAAAAAAGATAGTTTGGAAATAAAACAACTTGGGAACTGAGAAGTTTAAAAGCTATTTATTGAAATGCAATGAAAAAAATGGGCACATAAACACACTATATTCGTCACTTTTATCACTAATGAGGACGCTACTATACTCTTATTAAGTTCTATTTTCATAAGAAGCATCCTTAAATCTCCAAAATCAACTATTTACAGTCGGTTCCTCTTTTTAGTTGAAACAATCGATGACAATACATTGATACCATATGATATACATTGATCGATGACATACATACATACTCTAATGAGTGTGTATCAAGTGGATAAGTGTTTGCTTAAAATATGGTTTACTTGAATCTTTCCCTTCGGGATTGAGCCCAGGCCTTCACTAATAGATCGTTATGTTGCACCCCCAGTGAAACTCAAATTCAACTTCCTACCAAAAACATTTTTTTAGGCAATAATTTTTTAGCATTTTATTGATGTTCGACTGTTGCTCCTCGATACCCCTTATTTCCCCTTGGTCCACCATTGCCCCCAAGATTTCTTCAACGCCTACAGGGGTGGGATAGCACCCACTTTGGGAAACGATGAATTACACCAAGTGGTATAAGTAAAGGAGGAACTCATTCTTCCAAATTGGAGTTTACTGTCTTTAGCAAACAAGGGGGTCGTTCTCCCAGGATACCCAAGCGATCTCTTTTTGCTTTCATCTCACTTTGTTCCCGAATTCCCCTTTTTCCCCCTTTCACAACAATTTTCACTTGACGTTGTCTTGCGTTAGGCCAAATATGTCCCTTGTGCCATAGAACTAACACTACCAACCATTCTTCTAAATCTATATTCAAAAGAATGTGAATTTATTGAACAAGATTTTTATAAAATCTTGTTCATTCAGTACCAAGATGAATCTGCTGACCAAACTTTACCACCACTGACTAAATT
This sequence comes from Meta bourneti, assembly GCA_933210815.1. NCBI lineage: Eukaryota > Metazoa > Arthropoda > Arachnida > Araneae > Tetragnathidae > Meta > Meta bourneti. The sequence goes on from OW119929.1 coordinate 91,635,606, forward strand.
CCAGTTTTTTTTCCTAAAGAAAGATTTGACTCTTTCGATTCCTTTTTCGAATGCCTTTGAATTCGTTTCAGCAGACGATCGAGGAGACAGATATTCCATAGAAATTTCTCAGCTATACGTGCACGTGGGAGGTGTGGAATAAAATAAATTATCTCACTTTTCAAAGAGCCCTATCTTCCAATTTACGTCGCAACCACGTCATCATTCTTCCGATTCAAGGTCAGGTGTTTCGTTAAGGAATTCAACCTGCCCAATTAACTGCGACGCATTACGTATGCATTTATTGCAAATGAAAGTAACCTTCTTGGAAATCTACTTTCGACAACAGACAGAAATTGCAAAAGCCATCCTGCCTAAGAAGACCCCTTTGTCTTGTATTCAAGCATATTTCAACATTTTATGACGACTGAAACGACCTGAACCTTTTTCCTTTCGGCATATTTCTGTTTTAGTTTGTCTTCGTAGCAGGTTTTCTAGATCAAAAACCAGCGCTTATAATAGCATATAAATGAACCCCTATAGGCATTTATTTGAGGATGCATTCAATTTTTCAACTTTTACGGGTGCTTTTGGCATTTATGAAGATTCTCAATACTTCAGTAAAAGTTTATAACCAAATCTAGTGAATAACAATTCTACAAAGTAGCAGACAGTAAAAAAAATCGACGAACGTTGAATTGAAGGTAAAATTAAAATGAAAATTTCAGCTTCGATCAGTTTGATGCTAAAAGTTTTTATTTCTGTTGACTTCATCTACGTCATTTCAATTAGATTCAGTTGGTTGGTTTGGGGGTTTTATGGCGCAAGGGCCACATTTGGCCAGACACAAGATATACATCAAGTAATAGACACACGCAATGAAAATTTTACTGACACAGAAGAGAAATACACCCAAGAAGGAATGCACCTGACAGGAATCGAACCTGCGCCGCCTACAACTCGAAGGTTGCTAGCGCAGTGGGCATACCCACTGAGCCACGGCGGCCCCTCAATTAGATTCAGAACACCATTTCTTTATGTCTAGTTTCGATCGGATTGGTCAAATCTGACACTCGCACCCTCTGAAAAACAACAAACCTCCAATCTAACAAACCAAAAGGAGTTCGGAGTCATTTCTTTCTTTGAAAAAATACACAGTGGCGTTCAAAACTGAAGGAACCGTAGGCTTTCAAGCTGCTACATTACAGTGATGTGGGAAAATGATACAAAAGATACGTTGGAATTGCCGAACCGATGAGTAAAAACGAAACGTTAACAAGAACAAAAGTGAAGAGTAAAAAAAGTATCTGAACTGAAGTGATGACACTGCACTGGGTCCATGAGACAGAAGAGTAAATGAAAACTTAACTAAAGAGTCATGTCCTCCTGTGTAGGCTCTATGACCACCTCGATCTTAGATTCAGGCTTTCCGCCAATTTGCACCTAGAGAATGAGGTTCCAGATTAGTTCCTAGGGTAGAACCCCTTTCTATGTTAGAACCTCTAACGTCGAAAGGTCGCTGGTGCGATTCGCAATTTGAATATGCACCAACTCAACTGAACATCCTCGATTATACGAATCGCCGCAGGCTTTTTTTTTTAGGTTGTAACCTATGAAATTGGTGTACTTTTTCATACGCCAGTGTATAATAGGTTGGTTGGTAGTTAATTAACATCGCACTGGAGCAACACTGGGGGTTATAAAGTGTGTAATAGGAATGATTAAGTAATGTATACTTTTTTCGTGTAAACTTTTTAACATTCAACTCTAAAAAATTGCAACTATGCTTTAAAATCGACGTTGTCATTTGATAAGATCCTACGATCCACTACCAATATAGAAACAAACCCCTGTTCCATTTCAATCTCTTTCTGTATTAATTAGGACTTCTACTTTAATCAATCAGAAGACATTCAATAGAGGGTGAGTCTAAACTGATAATACAAACTTCAGGGGGTGATAGAATACGACGAAACAAATACTTTTCCCCATAGAATGTATAGTCGCAAGTGCAGCGGTTGGCCGCTAGAGAGCGCAGTCAAACGCTTGTACAAAAGCGGTCGACATTTTGAACAGCTTCTGTAATTGTGCATTTGCGTTGTACTTACCGACTGATGTTTGTACATGTCGTTTCATTTCCATGTGAAAAGTTTCTCATGTTTTGTACATGTCATTTCTTTTTCTTACCCGTTGTTCCTTGTACTTATCTTTAATTTATGCAAATCTAATTGTATTATTTCGTTTTGTCAAGCAGTTATTGATGTTTATTTGACATTAAAGCGTTGTTTCCATATTTCATGCCTCTTCTTTACAACTTGCGTCGGACCGTGTGTTTGTGCCGAAATGGAAAGCGACCATACATTCTATGGTGAAAAGTGTTTGTTTCGTTGTGTTCTATCACCCCCTGAAGTTTGTATTATTAGTTTAGACTCACCCAATAGACATTCTATGGGCCTTTATACAAGCGTTTGACTGCACTCTCTAGCGGCCAACCGCTGCACTTGCGACCATACATTCTATGGTGAAAAGTGTTTGTTTCGTTGTGTTCTATCACCCCCTGAAGTTTGTATTATTAGTTTAGACTCACCCTGTATACGGTTTCTATTTTTTACTATATGGGTTGTTTAAATAGACATGTTAATATATTTTTAACACGTCACTCGTAGTTACGTTGTGTGATTGCTAATTTTAACATCAATAGTAAAAGCACGGAATAATAAAGCTGTTGGCTTCTCTAATAAACCACACCATAGGTATACAGAGTAGATAATTGTGAGAAACTACATGATAGTTTCCTAGATATGGCTTTCTTTGAGAATGGGCGGCTACGTGACTGGAATACGTTCTGAAGGGGTTGAAAGATCGCTGATCATTGTTATGAGTCTAGTGACGAGCAAAGAATAGTATACGCAAGTTTTCTTTGTAACTAACCATACACTCGGAAGTACTTAACAAACTCAATATCTATATACAATTCAACAATGGATTCAACTGATATGGGATCGGTAATTGAGAAATAAAAGTTAAATTGATTTTGATTGCTCTGAGGATCAGTACTCGTTAACTCAAGGTTAGAAATCGATTGCACTATTCCTTTTAGAGTAATATGACTCAAAATGTGTTGAAAGTTTTTCTTAGTAGTATACCTTATTTGGTAAGACGAGTTTGGTTGTCTCATCGTGTGGTTTTTATCTGGAATGTTGCATTCTCTTTATACATCGTGTGTGTTACGTTATCCCTAACTGGCAATTTTGTATTCAGTTATCCATGGATCTCGCATGCATAATACGTTACTACACTCTGTATTAGCCATGAAGGGACCGCGGTAGTCAGGTTGGAAGAATCGAGTTCGAGTTCAACCAAAGACCGTCGTGTACAAAGGGGTTTGGAGCACGTTAAATCTGTCGTGGCCTCAAATGTCCTCACGTTGGCGTGGTGTGGAAGTTTGGAGAGTAGGGTGTCAGCTCAGATGTGACCTCGTCATCTGACCGTGGTTCAAAATTACTTGGTGTTGTCCTCGATCTTTCCCTTCGGGGGTTGATCCCGGACCATCGCCAATAGCCCGTTATGTTGCTCCAGTGCGACGTTCATTAAAATACCTACCTACCATTTATCCACGAAGGCTGTGTGGCTCAGTGGGTTTGCCCACTGCGCTAGTAACCTATGAGTTGTAGGCAATTAAGGTTCGATTCCTCCCTGTATTTCTCTCTTTTGTGTTCGTAAAACTTTCATTGTATATGTATGTCCATTACTTGACGCTATCTGTCGTGTGTTTGGCGCAGCTTGGCTGAATATGACTTGCGCCATAAAAACCCAACCAACCAATTATCTACAATTGATTATCAATTATTGATTGGCGCAGCTTAACCAGATTTATCCCTTGCGCCATAAGAAAAACCAACCATCCAAGAAGACTATCTCCAAGTGTCTGTCTTGTGTTTGGAGAAGTTTGGCTGAATATGGCCCTTGCGCCAAACCAACTTAAAACGTCTAGAACTTAAGCGCGTTTTTATTTCGTTATTCCGTTGGAGTGGTATCGACGACATATTGGTGGCGTTTGAAGAAATATCAGATATTGTTACAAGTTGCCTGCTTAACCCTCCAAGTGGTTTGTACGTGTTATCTCGTCCATCAAGATCTGACCAATTTTGATAATAACGAGATGTCTCGTTATTATCAAAATTGGTTGGCAAGATATTGCCGATTTTGTATAAAGTGATCAAGATTTGGTCAGTTTTCTACTAATGATGGGAGCTTGATGGACGATATATCATGTCCATCAAGATCTGGTTTGTTCTGCTAATGACGAGATACCTCGTCGAGACAACCACCACGAGGGTTAATATCGGTAACATCATGCTCCTAGAAATAGTGAAAATTCGCCGCGGCGAGATAGAACAGAGTTGATAATCAACCTGATCAAGTTGATCCCTCACCTCCATTGATTAACACCATAGTTATCTAATTAGGAAGATTTCGTTTTCGATAGCTCACCGGAGGGCTCTTCGTGTAGGAGTTCGTGCCTACGCCCCGTCCAATTAATGGCGTATGTCGTAATGGCTGACGTCGCAATTCGACCTGTTTACCGCAGCGGGAATCCTCATTTTCATACTGGTTTTAATTTGTTTTCATTCAACTCTTTCCAGAATTCCAGACCTTGGCCTTCTAAACGAAGGCAGCGGAAATGAATGGTCTTGCGGTTCTCGCTCAGGGATAATGGTAGTGTCTCGATCTGCCACCAGATGCGCTTTTGCGGTATGGTTTGGCAACTTGAGTTCCACGTTTCTGCGAAATTTCAGCCATACAGACCATAAATGCTGGAATGTTTTTGGTCCTCCCTTCATTCTTTTCTGAAACGTCATGGAATTTGTATGTCTCTCCGACGCATCTTCCTGCTGTGAATGCTTGAGAAATTAGTCAAAAACTCTGGCTGGATCCATTCGCTTATATGGAAAGTGCTTGAAAGAATCCCGTGCGTCATATAAGTGGAAACTACGCACTTTCTTATGGGCATGTTTTCTATCGGTTCCAAATAATTTTGAAAACAAATTAGAGATTCAGTGACGCTCGAGGGGTAGGAGGTTCCAGGTAGTTAAATCAAGTAACCCTCATGGTGGTTGTCTCTACGAGGTGTCGCCTCATTTGCAAAACTAACCAGATCTTTATGGATGAGACATCTCGTCTTTACAAAAAAATTGACCAGATCTTGATCTTGTCATTACCAAATAATAGACAATATCTTGATGACGAGATATCTCGTCATTAGTAAAATTGTTCAGATCTTCATGGACGAGATAACGTGAAACCTTTTAGAAGGTTAACAAGTGTCCATTCTGGTGCAGAAATAGCTTCCTTCTGTGAAATGTAAAACGGAAATTTCCTGTTTATAAAATTGGACTGTTCTGACATTTTTTATTCGACCATAAAGCAATCCCATTGAATTCATTTTAAGGAGTATTTTAAAAATATCGATTTTTTAAGACAAATTTTTCTTAATGAGATAGAAGTTTCTTAATAGAAATGAGCTTTATGAGTTTAGTTTCGTGAATATGTTAGTAACTCCAGGTTTCGAACGAAACTTTATAAATTCATTTCTTATGGAAAATTTCGTAACCTTGTCAAATATTTATAAGGGTGTCTTAAGAAAGGGAATGCAATGTGACATCTTGGAATTTAATACTAAACTTCCCAGTAATGTGTACTTGTATCTAAAAAATACCTGTGTGGGAGTATATAATTATATACAGAATCCAATCGATAATCCTCTTAGCCAGTCTGATTTGAATAAGCTCAAAATCCCAGAAAACAGTCACAAATATTGCCTTAAGAGTTAAATAGTATCACACATCATTCCGAAGTCTAGATTAAATTTTAAGCTGTACATTGTATTCTCTTTCCTAGAAGATAACGCCCTCAGGGGCGCATCTCCTTTAAGTGTGTCCGGGCTTCACGGAACCGAGGTGATCATTTCTTTTCACACTGGGTTTACAGTCTTTAGTAAACACGTGGGTCGCACTTCCGAAATCCCCAAGTCTTAATTCTATAACCTTAAGTTAAATAGTTTATGACGCAAATAGTTAATAGCGTTTTATGGCGGAAGGACCAAAATAACAATAGATTATATAAGAAATGAATTTAAAAGTTTTAAAGATAAAATTGCCTCTTCTCTGTCATTCGTTTGTCAGTGAAATAGGTTGAAGCAATAGCCTACAGCAGGGGTGTCAAACTCAATTAAAACACGGGCCATTTAATGCAACTGGTAAGATTCACGCGGGCCACATCACATTTACAAATTTTCTTAAAATTATATTTTGAAATGAGAATTCACACACAGGAATATAGATAGGATAATTAAAACACATTATGTAATTAAGTGAATTTAGGGCAATAATTTATAATATTGCTATATAATTTCTTTTATTTAAACGTTTATTTAATTTAATGTATTTATAAAATTAAAATTAATTTCTTTTACCGGAAACTTGCCAGCGCTTTCCTCCTACTAGTTTTCCAATATCTGGATTCAAAGACTGAGAACAGACAATCTTCATTATGGCAGATAGATGTTTATCAGTTAATCCTGATCTGTAGGCCGTTTTATTTCATTTCATGGACGAAAATAGTTGCTCACACATTTTTAACATGACGAAATTGTGTGTACGGTATTGCCTCGATCCCCTAAGTGCTATTTTCTTCATAACATATTGTCCTGTTTTCATTTTATTTCAGAGCCTCGTGGGCCACATACGGCCCGCGGGCCACCAGTTTAACACCCCTGGTCTACAGGATCCTACTGTTAGTAATTTTTCTATTTTATTATCAATATAGACAAAACATCTTAAAATCTATATTCGGATTTTTCCCTTGCCATCGATCCTGGACCATCGTCAATACTCCGCTGTGTTGCTCCAGTATGACGTTAATTAAAATATCTACCTACCGACCTAAAAATCTATTAAGAATTAATAAATAATCTATTAATAATTAATCTAAAAAATTAACTTATACTGCTATGAGAAGGTTTTAAGTGGGCTCTAGTGTTTCGGTAAATTCTTTCGTAACTTGTAGCGTAACTTGGTATGTAGCTCGAAAACAATTTCAGCATGTCGCTTATGTGAGGGATTTTCAGTGTGAACAAGCCAGATGGTCTGCGTAGATTGTACTTCTGTTCGAATGTTTTCGCATGATACATTTCAGGGTTTCCTTACAATACAGTTTATCGCCGTTTGGGGAACGTTTGGTGTTGAATCTAATTGGTGCTGACCAATCAATTATCATATATATTAATTCGTAATTTAATTCTTTGGAATTCTTTTTGGCGAAGTGCTGAAATCGTATTCGAAAAACAAGCCAAGTGAGAGGGTACACGAAACATATCGTTGCAGCAACACAGCGCTACCTATATGTAGCTGGACAGAAAATGCCTCCATATTAAAAATTAGCGTCAAATGTCGATAAATTCGAAAAAAAATTAATTCTGAAGCGGAAGTTTTTGTCTTTGGTAGTTTACAGAAACACTGGAAAAACTCTCTTCATTGTCTTTCCTGGGTCGGCCCCATGTTGCTAAATAGCTGTGTCCGCTGCACCCCAGAGCGGCATAACTTGGGATGGTTTGCTGCGAAAAATAAATACCATTATTAAATGCGTCTTTAAATATATTTTAAAAATTTGCATAAATTACAAATTCTTTCTTCTGCTTTTGTTAGTTCGTTTAATCAAAGCAGACGACCTAACCCAGGATGTAATCCAGCAACTGAACACGACTTGTAATGGGATCGTGTATAGGGACAGCGGGTTAGGGTAGCCCTAAGGGCGACCCACTATGTCCTGAGGTCGTTACCGAAGTAATGATGACCAATTTCATTCAGTTTTATTAGACAGCTTGACGTATTAGAAAAGTAAACAAACCCCATCCATCTTTGCGAAATTGAAAATACGAGCTTTGATTCGTTATTATGAACACATCGTAAATGATCCATCATCTTCAATAACCATGGTGATGTGCAATTGGGTAGTTAAATATAAACTGAAGTTTGAAATATTAAAGAAAACTCTGGATCGGACAGCACAAAGGTGAGTCCATCTTTCAAGTCCGTAACAGGTAACCACACATTCACCACAAACCGTGTCTGCATATAGATACAACGAAATATTTGACCCAGCAAGGCGTAGCTTTCCCCATCTGGAAAGAGTTTTCTCTTACAAATCTAGAACGGTCATTTGAAACATTTGAAATATAAAAAAAACACTGGATCAGACAGTACAAAGCTGAGTCCATCTTTGAAGTCCGTAACAGGAAACCACGCATTCACTACAGACCGCGTCTGCATTTAGATACAATGAAATATTTGACCCACCAAGGTGCAGCTTTCCCCACCTGGAAAGAGTGTTCTCTCACAAATCTAGAACGGTCATTCACTCCCCAACAGAAAGCCAGACGCACCACAGACTTGACTATTTTCGGAAACGAATCAACCCATCTCTGCACAAACTTGTCACAATCTGACACATTACCATGTCTTCTGCATATGGAACCTACACTCCAAGACAAATCGATATATTTAGAGCCCTAAACTCCCAGTAATCAGGTTCGTTATTCATGTCTTTGGGAAAAAGCCGCATGGAGTAGAATGGCCCCATTCTCCCAGGTGTACTGTTGGGAGCGCTAAGTGAAACCATCCATCACGATTTCTAACATCCTTTCGTTCTACATCCTGAATCGACTTCTGGAGCTGGCCTTGACTCCATCTTCTGAAACGACTGTCCGTGTCTGGAATACGCAACCTATCTTGATGGTCCTATAAAGATTGGACGGGGCCCTGACAAGATGGAAGTCGCTGGGAATTGGTGTGGCTATGGATCAAATGGCATGGGGTTTCGAGAAGTTCCATTTGGGTGTTATTATTTTTTGTGTGTGAGTTTCAGATTTAATCTTTGTAAAACTCTTTTTTTTCTGTTGCAAATCTTGCTGGATAGGTAGTTTCTGGAAATTGCAATCGTCGGTTTCTTTTTAGTTTCGATAACTTTAAAAGTTTCTGATGTCTGTCCTATTACGAAATGTAGGACATTTCACCTGGAGGATCTTTGATACAAGTAGACTTTTTGAATGCTTCGCGTAGTTGAGACTATGAATCAAATGACTTGGGGTTCCGAGAAGTTCCATTTGGGTGCTAATTTTTCGTGTGTGAGTTTCAGATTTAATCTTTCTAAAACTGCCTTTTTTTCTTCTGTTAATCTTGCTGGATAGGTAGTTTCTGGAAATTGCAATCGTCGGTTTCTTTTTAGTTTCGATAACTTTAAAAGTTTCTGATGTCTGTCCTATTACGAAATGTAGGACATTTCACCTGGAGGATCTTTCACTTCTGATACAAATTTTGAATGTTTCGCGTAGTTGAGACTATGGATCAAATGGCTTGGGGTTTCGAGAAGTTCCATTTGGGTGCTAATTTTTCGTGTGTGAGTTTCAGATTTAATATTTCTAAAACTGCCTTTTTTTATTCTGTTAATCTTACTGGATAGGAAGTTTCTGGAAATTGCAGTCGACGATTTCTTTATAGTTTCGATAACTTTAAAAATATCTGATGTCTACGTCCTACTAATGAATGTAGAACATTTTGCCTACGCTGAAGATGATATGGGATGTGTTTTTATTTTTGCTATATATGGGTTATTTTAACAGATGTTTAATTCTTTTTTAAACAAATGATTAATAAGTTTTAAATTTTTGTAATGGTAGTAAATACTAATGGTATGGGGAGGATAAAGACATTAAGGCATCTAAGAAAAAAACTGCCAAAATAATGCACCAAAATTGTTCAGGGAATTCAGTTATGGGCAACCTTTCTTCTGAAGATATCTTTATTGTACTGGGAATATCTCACATTTATTCTAGTGTAGTTTAAACGTGCGATTTTAGTCTTACAGGTTGTCTTGAAGATAAAAGTGTTTCTGAAATTAAAAATAATTCATTATATTACGTTTTATAGTGGTGACACATGTATCTAAAGAAATAAAAAAGTTATATAAGATACTTCTCTGAATGGATTAATAGGTTTCGGAGTCAATCTCACTTTGAAATTTTATTCCAACTTTTAACTAAGTTCAAATATAAAAATTTTAAATTTATAATATTTCAATATTTTTATAACGATCAGATTTAAACTTCAGTCTTCCAGTAGTAATAATTAGATGCAGTCTTAAGTTCAACTCTGGCCAAATATGGTCCTTGCGCCATACAACACAACTCCACCATCAACTGTCAATTCACACGTAAATTCAGACACTGAAATTGTGTAAGGATTCAAATTAGTTTCTATTTGATAGGTTTGCGTACTTATGTATGCAGACAAGTTTCCAGGTTTTGAATGCTTGTTTTAAATTCGGCATATATATCAAGTATAAGCAGGCAAGATAAAGAGTTCTTGGATACAGAGAAGAGAAAATATGGTTTTATTAGCATGATTGGCAAACAGTCCCACTGGACCTCAGCGGACTCTATGTTGAGTGCGTATTGTTGTTTTTACTTGCAAATTCAATGCCAAGTAATTGCATTATCTAACCTTCTGGACAAAAATTACTCCAACTATATGACACTTGAGGTTGGTGTGAATGACATTAAATTTGTGATAAAAATCGATGGCACGCAATTTCATTTACTTATAGGCCACTTGCTAATACGGGGTCACTGTGGGTCAGTGGGTTTGCCCGCTGCGCTAGGGGGAATCGAACCTTTGAGTTGTAGGCGGCGCAGATTCGATTCCCTCTGGGTGTATTTCCCGCTTCTGTGTCAGTAAAACTTTCCTGGTATGTGTATGTTCATTTACTTGACGTTGTCTATCTTATGTTCGGAGCAGATTGACCAAATATGGCTCAAGCGCCATAAAACCCAACTAACTACTTACTGGTACTTATTAAGATAGTTAATGTCAGTGTTTATGATCCCATTAACGCCTTTTAACCTATATCCAAACCTTTTTTTATAAATGAGTCACTGATTCTATGATGTCTTGATGCAATGTTCTGTTCTTGAGTTGATTGTTCCTTATAAAAAAGAACTGTGTTGCTGAACTTTATGTTCTTCGCGTCTAATGAGGTCTTTTCTATGCTATTTAACGCCCATCCCAGCATCTTTCATTCATGTTTCGTGTGTAACTTTTCCATCGATACACCATTCATTGGTGGAGTATCACTCTACGGCTATGAACTCTGATCGGGAAGCTGAAAAGGTAACCCAAGTTCAACCCATAAATGCCGTCAGCAACATTACATTAGTGGTCCCGAAAGCCATCTTCACCGGAGAGTCTAAATACACCTTTCCGAAGTCACGAACAGTGGTGTTCTTAGCCGCAAATGGGTATTTAAAAAAAGCCACAACAGTAACCATTGTCGTACGCCCCTTGTATGGGTGGGGACCTGTACTTCTTTCTCTGCGTCTGTCTTATCAGTGGGAAAAGGTCAAGCAACACATTAAGGAAGTGACATTCATTCACACTGTTACTTCCTCAAAAGGCTAATTGGACATAGGTGCCGAGAGCGTACGCGGTATTGTTTGGCAACAGGCTTCATGAATCGACACATTCAATACGTGAGCGATTTCACTGGCCGATTGCGAATTAAGAGTGCGATGAATTGACGGTATCGCGGTGTTTTTATTTATATACGGGGTTATCGCTTACACAGTTTAACCTGTGTGTATTAAATGTGGTTCTTACGAGAGAGAATCTGGTGTCTTTTCTCCGATTGGGAGCTCGTCGTCAGTTGTGGTGGATGTAATCTTTGTTGAACTCCACGACGGTATATTAGCTTTTAATGAATCCCTATTGGGAGGACAGTGTAAATATAAAGGGTTATCTCTAAAGCTTTTATCTTCTTTGCTTTGATTTGTTATTATGACCCCAACATTCTACAATCGCTCTTTGCTACTGTTAATTCAACAATAAGATCAGATTCCGATATCACACCTAATAAGCTCAATGAGAGAATCTTTTTCCAACCCTAAATCTATATAAATAAAAATGTAATGTTCGTTTGTTCCTAGCGCAAAATCTCCCAAAATTTTTCACCGATTACCTTGAAATTTTGCCACAACGTTGCATTCGAATACGCGCATGTTTTAGTCTACTTAGCTATATAAATAAAAATGTAACGCCAGGAGGAACTGGTTAAACGTTCCTAATTAAATTGACTCTGGCCGCAATCAGATCCCAAAATTACATTGCACTTGCGTCGTCCGGAATAGCTGCGACTTTGATACCAGGTCGAAGAACTGCTCATTCCGCTTTGAAATTGCCATTTGACATGCAATTCATTGAATCCACCACGTGTAACATTTCCAAAGCATCCATCATGGGAAAAGTATTGCAAAAATGCAAATTTATCGTTTGGGATGAATGAACAATGGCAATCTTTCTTTTCAATTTAACCAGATGAGCCACAGCAACGCGTGGCCCGGTACAGCTAGTAGGTTTATGAAGTTGAATTGTAAAAAAAATTGCTAACAATTGATTTGTAGCATCTTACTTTACATAGTGCTTGAACACTTTTACGGCATTTTATTACAGCCGAAAGAGCAATGATGGTTGGTTGGTTTGGGGTTTTATGGCGCAAGGGTCATAATTGGCCAGGCTGCTTAAACACAACGTCAAGCAATGGGCAAAACACAAGAAAGTTGACAGAAGAAAGAAATACACTCAGGAAGAAATTGAATCCTTTGAGCTCTCAGAGCTGGTTGGTTGGGTTTTATGGCGCAAGGGCCATATTTGGCTAAGCTGCTCAGACACAAAACAGACAATGTCAAGTAATGAGCAAAACACGAAAATTTTCTGACATAGAAGCACTCAAAGGAGAAATCAAATCCTTTGAGTTCTCGAAAGTTGGTCGAGTTTTATGGCGAAAGGGCTATATTTGTTTAAGCTGTGCCAACAAATGTCAAGTATACGGACATGCACAATAAAAGTTGTGCTAACACAGAAGAGAGAGAGAGCACACTCAGGGAGGAATCTAACCTCCGCCGCCTACAACTCGCAGGTTGCTAGAGCAGTTAGCAAATCCACTCGGCTAAGGTGACTCCGAGAGTTCTAGAAAGACCTATGCAAATAAAAGGCAAAATTCCTCAAGGAAAGGCGATTCCTTCTGTTAATTCTGAGCTTTGATCCCTCACAATGGCGACGCGTGCCAGGCTGGAGATAAGAGTCACAAGTTTATCTCGCTTGTACTATGACCGGTATGCAACCGTACTTTTAAACGTTGACCACGGAATCCGGATTTGGAAACATTCTGAGCCAATTTGCGTGTTTGCACTTTGTTGCTCACGTGTGGCAGTACACAATAAAATTCCCGTTTTAACCTTGCGTAAAGAAGAAACAAAAGCACGTGATATTACCACACAAAATGGACGTGATGAAATCGGGAACGATCATCTACCATCATATTGGTTGCTTTGAGGACTGTTACAGATGTGGGGTTTGGGGTTTTATGGTGAGTATTTGGCCAAGCTGTGCCAAACACAAGGTAGACAACATCAAGTAATGGACATAAGCAATGAAGGCATTACACAGAAGCGATAATACACCCTGGGATGAATCGAACCTGCGTCGCATACAACACGCAGGGGGCTAATCTGAGCCACGGCAACCCCACTTTTATGGAAAGTTTCTTTGCCTGTGCACTCATGTGTTCAATCTTTATCGATCAATGTTAAAGTGTTAGCCTTAAAAATATGCAAAATAGCCAAAAGAAGGAAATTATGCTACTTAAACAAACCTTCTTACACCTCTCAGTAGTTAATCGTCTGGGTGTGATGAAAATGGCATCGGTTACTCAGTGCCCAGGTATTCCCAGATCGCAATTTCTCAACTGCTATGAATTTCTTTTATAAAAGTTCATATGGTATATTAAGTATCCATGTTTCGGTTGTTTTATAACCAGATGTTATGATCAATTGCATTATAATGTTCTCCTGTGTCAGTAAAACTTTCCTTGTGTGTACATCCATCACTTGACGTTGTCTGTCTCGTGTTTGGCGCAGCTTTTCAGAATGTGGTCCTTTGTTATAAAAACCCAACCAACCAAACATCTTTTATGACCAGATGTTATGACCGATTGGATTATAATGTCCCAAATCTCTTCCCACCCTTGGGACTCAACCCATACCTGAAATGACTTTAATTGGTCGGGGCAGAGAGATTGTCCCTAATTGAAGAGGGGTCGCAGTGGCTCAGTGGATTTTCTTGCTGCGTTAGCAACCTGTGACTTGTAGGCGCAGGTTCGCTTCCCCCTGGGGTATGTCTGTTCTCTGTCAGTAAAACGTTCCTTGTGTATATATACTACCTGCGTACCTTGCATGTATAGATTACTTGACGTTGTCTATCTTGTGTTTGGCGCAACTTTGCCAAATATGGCCCTTTGGACATAAAACCCAACTAATCATATCAGATGTTGTAACCCAATTGGATATCCCAAATCTCTTCCCGCCCTTGGAGACTCTTCCCATACCTGTAATGACCTTAATTGGTAGGGGCAGAGATTATCTCCGCAATTGAAGAAACAATCTCTTCTCAGTCATTAAGTTTCGCTCATTCACTTTCCCTGTTTATTTACCTAGTGTCCAACATAGAAAAAGCGTCGCAAAACCCACTCTTGATTAGCTATTATCGCATATGATGAAAGTTATACCAACCGTTGCAGGCAAATTTGTAGGTTTTTTAATTTCGAGGTGCATTAGTCAATACGTATTGGCTATTCTCCTCCTCCAAATGGATGACCTGTTGCATTAAACCATGTCCAAACTCATCTCTTCAGGTTGAATTTTCCTTCGCCATTCGCTCACCTCCATACAGTGTCCAGGAGGTGAAGAGACGAGATGCAATATCCGCTATTACTTAATTCCTCTTAGAAAGTAAAAAAGCGCAATTAGGGGCAGTGTATCTTATTCTAAGGGTCATCAAGTGGTTCTCATTTCTCTTTCGATCCATTACTTATGCACAGAGGAAGTGACCCACTTTCCGGTCGCCTAATAGAATACCCTCTCCGTGCGAACATATTCGAAGGTTGGTGGGGGAGGGACTAATGGAGCTCGTATAAAGGAACTGGGACTCCAAATTTCATTAACGCTTGCGAACTCTGAACCCAGGCTCGACCCCGGGACCAGAAAGAAAGCGGGCTGAACCTTTTGTTCCAAGGGGGTGAGATAGCGCTTCCAATTTACTTTTGCTTATCAATCTCATTATTTTAGAGTTGAGGGGAATAGGGTCAGCCTGACCCTCCTCCTTTGGGGAAGTATGCCATGTCCAAATTCGCCCCAGTGCCTTTAATTACGTCGTCTGTGGTTCAAGAGTGGGTTTGAAGTGAAGTGGGATGGGCCAGGGGGTGAATAACTCCGAAACGTAAACTCCTCTTGCAGCGAGTTCGGTGCTGGATCAGACATGTCGTGGACTTCCTTCGATGAGTTATTATCTTGTCGGAGTTATTGACAAGGTTAGGTTGTTTTTCTTCGTCGCTGATTTTCTGTGGGTGACAGGTGAAGGCAAAGTTGTAGATTACATGTGTAACTCCGACTATGCAGGTACAAATATCACTAATGCAGTCTCTGATGCCTTGTAATCATCGACGTAATTGTAGGTTAGGACTCTGGAATACATTTTAAAAGAAAAAGCTGTTATGCAATAATTGAATTCATGTTGAATTTTTCCTCCACTTGTTCGATAAAATGACCTCGTTAACCGTTTGATGGGCAGTCAAGTTTTCTTTTACAATGAAATCACGAGAAAAAAATTCTCTTGGTATCAACCATCCAAGTGGTTCCGACGAGATATGTCGTCCATCAATCTTATCGATTTTGCTAATGACGAGATATCCGTCACGTTATATTATCGAGAAAAACATCAAGATATTGCTAATTTTGTGACGACGACGAGATCAATGGTCAGTTTTCTTCTAATGACGAGATATCGCGTCGGTCAAGATCTGCTCAGTTTTACTATTGACCTCACCGAGACAACCACCAGGAGGGTTAACATCCAAAATAGAAATTTTAAAGCATAATCTCAAACTCTTTTAGCTAAACGCCAATTTTCTTAGTCACCCCCTCTGGAAAACTTCTCAACTGATAGTAAATTGTGGGTGTGGTTATGCCTATGATTTTTGAATTTCACTAAATAACAGATAAATAAAAATTATTTATCTGTAATTTTATAATTTTAAGTTCGCTAGTTTAGAAATAAAGCACTTGGAACTGAAATTATAAAGCTATTTATTAAAAGGAGATAAATTAAATTTCAAATTAACACTATAGATTGCTCACTATTACTACAATCAAATCAGTAAAATTTTAACTAATCTCTAATTAGAAGGATAAGCCTGGTTTGGTGCTACCAATTTGTTTAGATCGATCCCTTTTTTTATTTAAATCACTTGTTTCCGCACTAAATACGCGTTCAATAAAACGTGCTGACGGAAACGAAACCAAAAATTTAAGCTTATTAATAGAACTTTAATACTTGGCATGCTAACACTCGCTTGCTACGACCTGTTTTCTCTTGTTGATTGTTTCTGGATCCTCCTGGATTGTTCGACTCGCTTGTTGATTGTTTTTGGATCGATCAGTTGTAACATTTATGTTATGCATTTTACAACATAATTCATGCGACGATGCATCACTGTTGTGAGTGTGTATTTTCAAGTGGATAAGGGTTTGCTTAACCCTCCTGGTGGTTGTCTAGACGAGGTATCTCGTCTCATTAGCAAACGCGATCAGATCTTGATGGACGAGATATCTCGTCATTATCAGAAAACTGACCAGATCTTGATCATCATCATAAAAAAATCATCGATATTTTGATGATGAAATATCTTGTAACCACTTGGAGGGTTAAAACATTTTATTTGACACATTTTTTAGCATCTTACTGCCCACTCATGTTCCTCGATGACCCCTATTTTCCCTGGGTTCGGCATTGCCCCAAGATTTCTTCAGCGCCCAAGGAGGGGGTAGCGCCCACTTTGGGAAACAATGTTCAAAAGCTTTCGAAGCTATTATCTGCTATTGTCAATCTATATTATAAGTGTTCAAAACTATTATTGTCGCTATTATTTGACAATAACAGCGTTATAAACTGTCAAACAACCACTGACAGAAGATTTTAGTCACTAAAAGGTATTTTCGATATGGCTGCAGGAAATTTCTTTCCCAGTAAAATCTGCCATGAAACTTAACAACTATTTCACTCTTTACTGCTACACTATTAATCCTCCGAGTGGCTTCGACGAGATATCTCGTCCATCAAGATCTGACCAATTTTACTAATGACGAAATATCTGGGTATCAAGATATTGCCGATTTTTATGATGACGAGATTAAGATTTTTTTGGTCAGTTTTCATCTAATGACGAGAGACGACGGGAATTTGATAGACGAGATATCTCGTCCATCAAAATCTGGTTAATTTAACTAATGACGGGATACCTCGTCAAGACAACCACCAGGAGGGTTAAAAATATATTCGAAACAACGGTACTTATTATAATTGCCCTGTTCAAACTAAGATGGACAGCATTTTCATCTGAGTCAACTACGAAACACTTCCGACGTGTACAAGTCCGCTCCATTATAAAAATCCAGTTATCCGTTCGTTACATAGCGGACGCTTATTCTTCGAATGTGCACATAACACACAACACCGTGACCGCCAACCCGCTCCCATTGATAAATTACCTTCGACACCGAATCGTTCCAGACCGATTCATAAAAGACGGATGTGTCCTACAATCCCAAACAAGACGTTGAGTCACAATTTGTGCGAAATAATTGTTCCTTATGTCGTCCATGTTTATTGTTGCTGCATCGGTCATCTTCGTCAAGCTTTGGTAGTTTGTTCAAGGTCTCATTCGCTGCTAGAATGTGGTCAAATCTGGTTATTGTGCCACAGCAAAAACACCAACTAATCAACCACTGTTGGAATAAAATTGTTATGAATTTAAAGACATGTATATAAGAACTTATAGAGGAATACCGTATCATTAGTGTATCGTATAACAGCTTTGAGTTGTCTCTTTCGATCCTGGCTCTAAATGAAATTTGCATTGTTCCATGTTGGTAATGGGACTTGAAACTAGATGCTGATTGAATGATTATCAACACCCTATAACAATACCTCTTCTTAACTTGTAAATAATCTTCAAATTTTAAATAAATGCTTTCTGTAACCAGTCTTACGCCTAAATAGAAACCGGACGGAAACGTTAGAATACCAATCTTCCATGAAATTTTCAAGATAACTGCGGTAGTATTTCCGAAATAGCGTAGATGTGAATAGCGAAAGGTCAGTGCTTCTAGGAACCGAAAACGTGCAGAAAAACACTAGGTTTGGACAGAGAAATCTAAACTCTTAATATTTTAATGTTATTTCAATTATTGTTTCTAATTCCTCCTCACGACCAATTTTTCCTGAGGACCAATGACTTGGTTTAGCCGCCTGCTAGACCGTCATTCGTCCTCAATGAAAGGACAATGTCATCAGGATTCTGGAATAAGTCTTAAGGGCTCATTCCACTAGAGCAAAGGGTGTGATTAAAGGGATGCCTTCCCCCTGCACTAAGGACAGACTGGAAAAGATTTTTGACCATTCAGGAATTTCATGCTCCTAAGGTGCTTTGAAGGTCTTTCCTTTTTCTACCATCTACTAGAAAATGACAGTTATACACTGTGCATGCTTATTAAAACCATTTATTTTTATTGTCAAGTATCATTGTTTCGTAATGCACTGAAGTACAGAAACAACTGGTATACCAGTCTAATACTTGGTAGGCCTCCCACGGGAGCGTAGAACTGCAGAAATATGACGGGGCAAGGTCTCCACGAACTTGCGGAAGTATTCTGTAGGAATTGAACACCATACTTCCTACATAGCGGTCCCTAACTCTTGTATTCCGAGATGTACGATTTCCACAGCTCGTTGCATGACATTCTAAAGGCGTTCTATAACGTTGAGATCTGTTGACTTAATTGGGAATAGCAAAACCCCAAACTGAGATGAATATTCCTCTTACCATAATTTGGAGTGACGAATGGCTTTTCATGGGGAGCCCTCACCTCTGAAGAGAGCCCCAGGGTTGAGCAAACGATCTGTCTCTACTTTCTCTTCTCCATCCTTTCTTTTCACAATTATTTGACAATTATTATATTATTGAGGAGTATTGTATTTGGCGCATTTTGGCCAAGTGACCCTTATACCTCGAATTTTTCCCGAATACCAATCATGATTGGGAGGGAATTCGCCACATTGAATTATTTGTACTTTTTGTTTTGTAATCGAACTCTTTCGAAGTAAGAGAATCATTCACCTCTGAAGAACCCTCCTTGGTTAGTGTCGGCAATGTCATTTTCTCTTATATCAATGTGAGATTGTACCCACTAAAAATTGATTTCAATTTCAAACGGCAGTTCAATTAAAAGGAAGTATAAAGTCAAGAATGTAATTAATTCTCTAACCATGTTATCATAAACGCTTACTCCTTCAAAGAGTATCAACTTTTACGTTTCTAAATCTGTCCCAAAAGAATTGCTTCCATTGAAAAAATTACTTGTTCACTTTCGCAATTACATAGATTAATTACAGAAAATGCAATGTCTACAATTGTAATCTTTTGAGCTTACTCTACATTATTTAAAGTTTAAAATAAACGTACCCTTGTTCCTTTGTGAGCTCATTCTTTCAGAAACCGATCGCGCGTTAGGAATTCCTAAGCACACTCAATAGCGGTACAATAATACTCATAGCTACACAATTTAAACCCGAACAAAAGAAACAATCTACCAGTTACCTTGGCCCGAGAATTATAGATAATATCTACCAACATCAAAATAGAGTGCCATGCAATCACAACAGTCCTAATTATATTTATTTAATGGGAACACTGAAACCTCGCCGAGAGACAAACTAACCCCCTTTTTATTTCATTATCAAGTGGGAATTATTTGATCGCGTGAAAACATTGACTCAATTAACCCGTGTAGAACGAGAGTGCTTTTTGTTCTTTTGGCGTGAAATAAAAATGTTATGAATAATAAAGATCAGATTTCGGTACGCGGTAGAAGAAAAGAATACATTGAAAGGACCTCGGTTTTAAATGTGTTTCGGATTCTTTGTTCGAGTGATGCTAGTGGTAATTTCGTGAGTCAGTTTCTTTCTATATGCGTTTTTTGAGAATGAATTGAGTAGGCACAAGCCACGGGTTAATTCAGTGATGTAAGTCTTGCGTCGAGCTTTCAAATATATTTCGATACACTCAGTGATTTTAATCGTCGAGATCAAAGGGTAGACTGCTTTCAAGGCACTCATTTGAGGTCATTGCTGGAACTGAAAATGGATCTCACAGCTTTTAATCGTGTTTCATTTAATTAATAACGTGCTTTATGAGCATTGACGGTCATATTTTTGGGTCTTATATTGATGTTCATAGAGCGGTTACACTAAAACGCTGCTCCCATTTAAGATAAGAAAATTGATTCGTGACTTTGCTGAATGAGATAAAAGATTAACTTATTTGAATGAGTTGTGACTGAAATATGAATGCACAATCAAAGAATTTAACCCTCCTGGTGATTGTCTTAACGAGGTATCTTATCATAAGCAAAACCATTAACAGATCTTGATGGACGAGATATCTCGTCGAAACCACTAATAGGGTTAAGGGCTCCGGTCAATATGTCATGAGCCATGATGAGAATGAAAATTCCGAAATGAAAGTAGTAAAAAACAAAATAGTCAATAGGATAAAGTGAAGCTTTGTTTGACTAAGCGCTTTTACTTGATATTTTAAAATAACATGACCAACTGAATGAGTGGGATTTTCAGTACTTTTAAGTGAAATACTTTTTGGTAGACAGTTGTACTGTCTTTCAAGCGTCTTGCTAAATTGGTGACGCGGACGTGATGCGAACACGTGCACTTACAAAAGACAATTGGTGTACATTTTGATGGATGGTACACGATGAGTAGTTGAATTGCTAATGCGCGATGCATATCACTTCCAACAACTCTCTGAAAGCTCTGATAACAAACACTACTTTCACTTCTATCACAGATTCAGTTTTGTTTCTGCTCAGCCGCATTTAAAAAAATTGCTGTCTGCAATCAATCTAGGCTGCTACAGGCAGCACAGTCGCAATCATCCATTGCACGACCTTCCATAAGGAAATACACCCGTGATCATAGTACAGTTCTTACGGTCTCCAGCGATCAGCAGTCAATTAGTGTTTGCATATACTGAATTCAGACACTCTAAATTCTGGAGGGGAGTATTGTGGTGAACTAAGCCACCGCTACAAAAATTAACTTTCAATACAATAATACATATAGCAGTGTAATCCACAGATTTCGAACATCATTTCAATGAACTGCCGGCTGCACTCACACTCGGCTGCTAAAAACAACAGAGGACATTCAAACTTTCGCAATCATCCATTGCACGACCTTCCATAAGGAAGTAAAACCATCAGGGCACATCTTTAGATGTGTACGGACATCACCCCGAGTGATCTTTCCTCCCTTTCCTTTTTACCCTCGTTTACCCTTTTGCCTTTTGCTTTTCCTTCCTACCTCATTGAGTTGTCTTTCTAGTGTTTGGCGCAGCTTGGCAAAATATGCCCCTTCCGCCTAACCCGAAAACAACCATCCATAAGGCAGTACACCCATGATCTTAATACAATTAGTTCTCACAGTATCCCGCTCAATCGGCAACCAACTTGTGATTATCAACTACTATATATCATATCATATATCTAGTCAACTGCTATATCGAATTCAGGCACTCTGAATCCTGGAGGGGGAATATTGTGTTGAACTCACCACTACAAAAATTAACTTACAATACAATAGTATGTATAGCAGTCAACTCCACCATGAAGTACTTTTTGGTAGACAAAGTTGCAATGTCCTTCACACGTCTTGCTGAAAGTTCATAAAAACCTGACGGTTAATTTGTTACGCATGATGAAAATTCCTCCATCAGCCTCCGAAGCAATTGAATGTGTGTTTTAGTCGCTGCACGAATATCTTAATTTCCCCTGCCATCTAATGAACCTGAACAGAGATGAAGTACTTACAGTCGAAACGTCCAAAAAGAAAACATTAAATATCAAAAAATTCATATTCACACAGCGACTCGGTTTAATCCAACTCAACCATCCCATTAAACGATTTTTTTCTATCGGCCTCCGTCTTAATCTCAGATGAATTCGTAATTCTACACTTGTATTGTCTGCGCGTAGTTAGTATTCCACGTGATGTCCGATCGGTAGGCATGCGACGGGTCATCGGATTGCACCTCCAACCCACCCACCCCAAACCACTTTCTCTCTCGTTTGCCAGCTGTCCGTTTTGGCCCACCCCGGGAATGTCCTTAACTCTTTCTAATGAGGCCTCCCGTCCAAGTACAATGGATAAGTTAAAAGAAAAAACGAGCCAAATAAAAATTCCTCCGTCGAAGATCTCTATCTGCTATTGAATGGTGGACGATTGCTATGCTGAAAGGGTCTAAGTGAGGTAGCGAATTTGTCACTGGTGATTGAAGATGGAAAAAATTGTTTTTTGCAAGTACGTGGTAGGTCTTTTTGAAGTTCTCTTCATTTACATTCATAGTATGGTTTCGGTACTTTCCACTGTGACATCCAAAGTAGCGGCTCGGGGTCAGAGGTAAACACCTAAACCACTGATCGCCGGTCGTAAATCTCAAATTATCTATCGAGAAGAACTCCGTTTCTTACAGATGGTTTTTAAGGCGGCCGTGCCAACTGGAGGGACTAAACCCTCCTGGTGGTTTCCCCTCCTTTTATGCAGTGTCATTTGAGATTTTGCTCACATTCGATGAGGTGGTAAGCTGCTCAGCAACAGGCAGTCCGTAAGTGATAAGTCCTTTCCTTTCCTCCTGGTGATTGTCCCGACGAGGTATCTCGTCATTAGCAAAACTGACCAGACCCTGATGGACAAGATATCTCGTCATCAAAAATTCGGCAGTATCTTGATGACTACATATATCGTTATCAAGACATAATTGTTGAAAAATATGCAAAATATATTGGTCTGATCTTAATGGACGAGATATCTCGTCAAAACCACTTGGAGGATTCAGAAGAGAGACGACTTCAAGAACTCGAGCTGGGCAGATTTAAATTTTTGGCGCGTCGTCGTCCATTTGAGTGGATTCCATTTTTCTCTTTTTGCAACGCGCACAACCTGGAAACGTAAAACCGTGATTTAATTGCGTGATAGTGTACATTCCTGTTAAAGGAATAACTGTTTTACTTTTATTTTGACTGTCGTTTTTAACACACCACTCAGCCTACTACGTTGCATCACGTGTTTCGGGATCCCTGTCGGTGTTGTGGGTATTTATAGATGGAGAAATTCTCTCAGCATGGCTGTGTACACAACGTTATCGCTCATGTTAACTGCTGATGTTAAGCACAGTCATACAGTGTGCGTTAACAATTATAAATACAAAGAATACTTTTGTAATATTCTTTAGATGAAACAAATTATTAAATTATTGGAGCAGCATAATTAATCTTTCAGTATAAATAGAGGCACAAAAAAATCATTTTTTCAAAGAAAAAAATTAACTTCTAACTTTGGTCCCCTTCCGAAATAAATTCCTGCATACGCTACTAAATTAAGTTCTCCAATTTCATTAATTATGCTGCAAACGATGGGTTTGTTTTATCATCTGACTGTTTTAATACTTTTATTATCATCTGTACATTTTACATCTTTTAAATCTACCTTTTATCTTTGCCTTGGACTTGATTTTTAAATGTTTTATGCTTTTATTATGTCATATTCTGCCTTGTATTTGGCGCAGCTGGTCCGCTTTTGGACCTTGTGCCATTAAACCTCAAAATCCAATCCAATCCTAAATACGCTACCGGTTCGCAAGGCAGTCCTTTTTGCGAGAAATCTATGTCAATATATCTTCAATGACCACTGATCTGAACCTTATGCTATTAATTCTTAAGCCGATGTTTCTCGTTATCGAAAACTGATATGTTATATTAAATCCTATTCGAAAAACTACTGTGCTTTATATAAGTTTGAATATTCAACAATCGATGTGGTTTAATTGACTCGAATGTGTGGCTGGTCATTCACTGAGCAAAAAGTGAGCAATTCCAGATGGGTTATTGTCGCTCGTTCTAGTCTTAGGATTTTTTTTCTTCGCAACTGCGGATTATAAAACTATTTGGGTCGTAGCCACGAGCACTCTATTGAATGGAATTGTTGCATCAATGGTCTTTCTTTGGTTTGGCTTAATCGACCCTTGTTAACCCAAGTTTGCAATCAATTACTCAGAAAAACAGGCTTCGATTGGCTTTAATGGCCGTAATTGGCTTTTCGCAACCATTTGCTGTCCAGAGTCCCTCAATCTCTATGCGTACGTTATTCTTCTCCATTTGTCTCTTTAAGCCTTTCTTGAATTATCAAGCTGCCAAGGGTCGGGAGGATTGTGCTAACAGGCTTTGTTGCAACAGTAATTATGTACTTGGGTTTCGCAATGTTTATAAAATCGGGTTTTGCAATGAAACGGGAAGTGTGTTGTGTTTGCTTTTTGGATTTTCAAGAGAGAAATTTGTTTGGTGAAAATTCCAGTCAAACTATTAAGAAATAAGATTAAGAGTGCTATTAACCCTTCTGGTGGTTGCCCCGACGAAGTATTTCGTCATTAGATAAACTGATCAGATCATGATGGACGAAATATCTCGTCCATCAAGATCTAGTCGTCTCTCGTCATTGGTAGAAAACTGACCAGATCTTGATCTTGTCATTATAAGAGGTCACGGTAGCCCTGTTGGAAGAGTATCGGATGAGTAATAGGAGGGCTGCGAGTTCGAAACTATGGTCCAGCCAAAGACCGTCGCGTACACGGGGGCTGCTGCACGTTAAATCTATCGTGGCCTCAAATGTCCTTACGTTGGCGTGATGGGGAGGTTTGGAGAGTGGGGTGCCAGCTCAGGTATTGACCTCGTCATCTAACCGTGATTCACAATTAGTGTCTTGTAACTTTCCCTTGGAGAATGATCCCGGGCCGTTGCCAATAGCCCGTTGTGATGCTCCAGTGTGACGTTAATTAATTACCAAATACCTCGTCATAAAAAAACGTCAATATCTTCATGAGATACCTCGTCATTGGGAAAATTGGTCAGATCTCGATGGACGAGATATCTCGTCGAAACCACTTGGAGGGTTAAGATTGATTATTCCATTTGAGTGTTTTGAAGAGTTTTTCTTACCCAAGAATATCAAGTACTATTGTATTTAGAACATATCGCTATTCCGAAGAGCAATGACGCAATTGCAATTCATCAATTTATTCAGAAATAAAAGATTAAGGTTCATGAGTAGTATTAACTACAGCATGTCAGAAACTTTGATGTTAATGAAAGTGAGATTAATAGCATATTATGTTACTTTTACAACGCATGCAGGTATATCTTGAAAATTCACCACAATTTCGCAATTGTGTTGCTGTTTATTCGTGACAGTGATATATGAACACAGCATGCAAATATATGTGGCGTGGTAATTTATTTGATATCATTTGATAATAACTATATAATTACTTTTTTATGTACTAGCAATGTTTTGGATGGAATTCTTTGAATTCCATCCAAACAAAATTTGAATTTTTTCTTTGAATGAAAAAATCTCCAATGTTCTATTAGAAGTTTGTCTTGTGGATTGCCTTAAATAATCGAGACCTACAAAAATAGTTACATTTTGTAACAAATGTTTTTAAGGGGGATTAAAAATTAAGTTTAATTTAATAAGTCTAAATATCGAGTTCGTAACAGCGCGTTTTAATGTAGAATAATTTTGATGCCCCATTTGGAAGGATAATGGTAATTAATGAGTCTCACTGGAGAAACACAACGGTCTATTGGCGACTGTCCGGGATCAATCCCTAAGAAGAAGATTCGACATCTGGAATGAAACCACTTATAATTAATTATCAGTAGTGTAGAGTAACATTGATAACTGGCGCGGGTTTTGCGGGGATTCCGATTTTAAGTTCGGTGCCGAAAGCCAGAGCAGTGATAACGCGTTGTCTTGTGAGGGGGAAAAAGACACGGTGATCGCCATTCATGGGTTTGCGTATGGCAGCCTTTTCCTAGCAAAGTTTCACATCTTTTCAGATATCGATTGACTCAAGGTCGACTGCCTTTTCTTCGGAACGGCACTATACAACGGCGAGAAAATAAGAGAATGATAGACCATGCACAAGGACCATTATGTAGACTTGATCCAGCGGAGGCATGGGGATGGGAGAAAGAGTCTGTTGAAGGTACCCATTACACGTGACAAACACCATCAACCAATCATAGTAAACCATTTAAAGCTGAAGTGATTGGACATCCGCATTCCGTAGTTTACTTCTTGCTGTGGGGGCTAGCATATCTCAGTGAATATTCCCACTGCGCTAGCAATCTGAGAGTTCTAGATGGCATAGGTTCCATTCTTGTCAGGTTCGATTCCCCTCTGAGTGTCTGTATGTATCCCTCTCTTCTGTGTCAGTAAAACTTTCCTTGAGTGTGTATGTTCATTACTTGATGCTGTTCGTGTTGTCTTTGGCGCAGCTTGGACAAATATGGTCCTTGCGCCATAAAACACCTACCGACCGACCAAACCAGCAGTGAAAATCAACGATGTTAAAATAGAAACTGATGTCTCACTCAGATTTACTTTAAAAAAATCGTCGATTTTCCTCCAGATTTTATCGATTTTTGTTTTGTTGTCATCGAGTTTTCACGAATTTCTCTTTTCCCCCCGTGGATTGTTGGCTTCTGGGCTCCATGGACACTAACCCACTGTGTTACTTATTCTTACTTAATGTGCTTAAAATACTTATAATGTTTAAAACTAACACGAATACCTCCTATAAAATCATCTGCACTTTGTGCCATTAAAGTGAAATTATCTTCAGAGCAGTTTGTAGTAAGGAGAGTACCTAAACTACTGTGCAATAAGTAAAGCAGAAAGCTCACTTATGATAATGCGCAGAGGAAAGTTACTACACGAACGAGCCGCAGAACAAGACGAAAAAACAACGAAGAATGTTTCCGAGATGATGATGAAGGAAAAATATTTCAAGAGATCCAAACACACCTGCGAAGGAAGGAAGTGAAAAATGTTTTTATTAATAAAAGGGCGGTCTGACATACTTTGCCACTTTTCAAAAGCCGCGCTTCTCTCCTGACTTAACCGCAGCGCAATCGTCTTTTCTCTTTTCTTGAGATTGTTTAATCGGAGGCTTCTCTCTTTCATTGTTTATCGATGAATGGCCGCTTCGGATCCTCTTCTCTCAAGCATGGAGAGCGAGAAAACTGACCGAACAATGTCTCAGCTCTTCCAATACTTAGCAGTATACTCATTGTGTGCGTGCTCTGACCGAAAGCTTGAGTAAGGCTGCCACAGGCGACTTTTTGCTATCATTTTTTAACCTTGGCGACTAGGCATATTTGTTTAACCCTCCTGCTAGATGAGGTATCTCGTCATTAGCAAAACTGACCAGATCTTGATGGACGAGATGTCTCATCATTGGTAGAAAAAGTGACCAGATCTTGATCTCGTCACTATCGAAAATTCGGCGATACCATTAAGAAATATCCCGTCATTAGCAAAATTTGTCAAATCGTGATGAACGGGACATCTCATCGAAACTACTTTAAGGGTTAAAACATTAATTTATTTGAAAAACTTTCATTGTGTGCGTGCTCTGGCCGAGAACTTGTGCTAGACTGTCTCTGGCGATTAAAAGGCGACTTTTTGCTACTACTTTTAACCTTGGTGACGGGTTATTTGCTTAACCCTCCTGCTAGATGCCTCGATGAGGTATCTCGTCATTAGCAAAACTGACCAGATCTTAATGGACGAGATGTCTCGTCATTGGAAGAAAAAGTGACCGATCTTGATACCGTCATCATCAAAATTCGGTAATATATTGATGCCGGCATGTCTCGTAATTAAGACATAATTGTTGAAAATAAGCAAAATATTGGTCTGATCTTGATGGAGGAGATATCTCATCGGAAGAAAACTGACCAGATCTTGATCTCGTCATTATCGAAAATTCGGCGGCATCTTTAAGAAATATCCCGTTATTAGCAAAATTTGTCAAATCGTGATGAACGGGACATCTCATCGAAACTACTTTAAGGGTTAAAACATTAATTTATTTGAAAAACTTTCATTGTGTGCGTGCTCTGGCCGAGAACTTGTGCTAGACTGTCTCTGGCGATTAAAAGGCGACTTTTTGCTACTACTTTTTAACCTTGGTGATTAGGGATATTTGGTTAACCCTCCTGCTAGTTGTCTAGATGCAGTATCTCGTCATTAACAAAACTGACCAGATCTTGATGGACGAGATATCTCGTCATCGGAAGAAAAAGTGACTAGATTTTGATCTCGTCATTATCGAAAATTCGGCGATATCTTGACGAGATATCTCCTCATTAGCAAAATTTGTCAAAACTTGAACGAGACATCTCATCGAAACCACTTTAAGGGTTAAAACATTGATTTATTTGAAAAACTTTCATTGTGTGCGTGCTTTGGCCGAAAACTTGTGCAAGATTGTCACAGGCGACTAAAAGACGACGTTTTGCTACTATTTTTTAAACTTGGCGACTAGGGGTATCTTTAAGCAAAATCATGTGACGTTGATATGATGACGGAGCACAGCCCCGAACGGGCCTTAATCTCTAGCACTGACTTTAATGTTACCTGATTACCCCTCCAAGTGGTTTCGACGCGATATCTTGTCCATAATGGTCTGACCAATTTTGCTAATGACGAGATATCTCGTTATCAAGATATTTCCATTTTTCTATGATGGCGAGATCGCGATCTGGTTAGTTTTCTTTTATTGAAGTGGTATATCGCCCATCAAGATCTGATTAGTTTGGACATAATCTAATGAATGATGAGATGCTAATGACGCTATACCTCGTCGCGACAGCCATCAGGAGCGTTAAATGGAAACTGCCCTTGTATAAAATTGAATGACTTGTGTAGGGAAAATAAAGAAATGTAGAATTTTTAGCTAGTTATAAATTAAACTGAAGTAAATAATAAGGAATTAAAGTTATTGCATTAGGAATTAATGATTGCATTAGCAAAATAAATTAAATCATTGAAAAAGTAAAGGTGAGCTTGAGACTCAATCAGTAGTAAAAGGAGAGTACGGTGCCACTCAGGTGTTACCTCGTCATCTGACCGTGGTTCAAAATTACGTGGTGTTGTCCTCGGATTTTTCCCTTTGGTATTGATTCCTGACTGTCGCCAATAACCCGTTCTGTTGCTTCAGTGGGACGTTAATTAAAATACCTACCGTTAGTAAAAGGCAAAATCGTTTCAAAAGCTCCAATTTTCGCTAGCTCATGGAACGCAGTAAAGTGAAAATCTACTGACTTCATGAGTGGTTGAGAAATTTCCTATTGTATCGAATGAGAATTGTCCTGGACAAAGATTTCTCGCCAACCGCTAGCTTGCCGAGCTTGAATCTCTAAAACATAGAGCCATTTTTTTTTAAATTTCATTTGCTATTCACAGAGCATGAATGAAGTGAAGCATACGGAAGAATATTGATGGCAAAAAAACTATTTAGAAGTTAATTCGATTTGAATAAAAAAAGATAGAAATGTTTTACAGAAAATTCATATCCATCTACAGTCAATTTTAATTAGCAGAAATAGCAATTCAGTATACATAGTGAAACAAGTTTAGCTGTCTTTTGATGTATTTCTGTTTTCGTTGATATTTTAAAAAAATCCTGGTATAGTTCTGGTTTGTTTTTTCTCTACAGTCATTTCTTTATACGCTAGGGATAATTAGACCAGAATCTGAAGTACAGTACTGGAAAACAGGTTTGTTAAATATAGCATTGAAAATCAAAGTAATTAAATAATTTCACATCACAATCTTTTCTGCTTACCATAGCTTTGCATTGTTTTCCAATATAAATGAAATGAGAGCTATTTTTAAGAGGAAGAAATGCGTATTTTCTGTTTGTTTGAAGTCCTGTTGCCCTTAGCAATCAATCCCTAAGCAATATCAAACGCCCGATATAAATTTCTTGTTTCTTACTTCCCGATATTTTTTACCTACTGTAGCCCAGGAAACGTTGATCGATTCTCTACTACGCTTCAGGATTTAATTTCAAGCTTCAGTATCCGCACGATTCTACGGTTTTGATACAGCAATTAAAGAAACAGCTTCGTCAACAATGATAAGCAATTTTTGTAATTTGTCAGGAAAGCAATTTGCAAGTTGAAAAAAGGTAGTTTGTGTCGTGGACACAGACCGTAGTTTTAACTTGAATACTCGGGCCTGATGTTGGATTGTGGAATGAATGAAGACAGGGAAGTTTGAACGATGGTTTATTGTGGATATTCAACAATTAATTTGCTATTTGAATGATTGAAGTGCAGTTTATTGTTAATATTGAAGTATAAATTTATTGATTGAAGGCCATGATTGGAGCGTAGATTAGTAACTTTCAAATGACACCACTTACTATAAGTCGTCACTCAACGCAATCTAAAGTTACACTGGACAATTCCAATTGTGTGACATTCAATCACCAAGTCAATACCGTCGTGGCTCAGTAGATATGCCCACTGCGCTAGCAACCTTCGAGTTGTAAGCGGTGCAGGTTCGATTTCTGTCTGGTGCATTCCTCCCTGGGTGTATTTCTTTCTTCTGTATGAGTAAAACTCATTGTGTGTATGTCTATTACTTGATATTGTATGTCTTGTGTCTGGTGCAGCATGGTTAAATATGGCCCTTGCACCATAAAACCACGAAAACAGCCAACCAAGCAAGCAAGCAAGCAATACCAAGCATTCTCAATATTATGTCTATTACTTGATATTGTATGTCTTGTGTCTGGTGCAGCATGGCCAAATATGGCCCTTGCATCATAAAACCACGAAAACAGCCAACCAAGCAAGCAAGCAATACCAAGCATTCTCAATATTATGTCTATTACTTGATATTGTATGTCTTGTGTCTGGTGCAGCATGGCCAAATATGGCCCTTGCATCGTAAAACCACGAAAACAGCCAACCAAGCAAGCAAGCAATACCAAGCATTCTCAATATTATACGAGGCAGCGGTAGCCCGGTTGGAAGAGAAGCGGATTAAGCAACCGGAGGATTGCGCGTTTGAATCCAACCAAAGATCGTCATGTACAAAGGGGCTGGTGCACGTTAATCCTATCGTGGCCTCAAATGTCCTCACGTGTGACCTCGTCATCTGACGGATTCAAAATTACGTGGCTTCGTCCTCGGATCTTTCACTTCGGGATGGATCCTTGATCGTCGCCAATAGCCCGTTGTGTCGCTCCAGATCGACGTTAATTAAAATACCTACCTACCCAATACTATACGATTCAGTTACCAGACCAACACCAGGCATTCCAATACCATACGGCGTTTCATGATTCGTAGCAAGTATTCTTGAAGATTCACGCTCATTTTAATGCACATATTTTATATTTATCATGAATCCCACAGAAGAACGAATGTTAAAATGGTTTAATGAAAGCATTAGTATTCAAATTGCGCTGCTACGAATAGGTTCAAATGTCAAAGAAATATCTCCAAATCATTCCACATCCGATTAATAAAAGAACGTAGACAGGGATAGTAATTACCTGCTGCACATGTCCCGTCTCTAATCCCTCCTGTTCTCTATTTATCTCCCTTGTCCTAGTAAGCATTCATGCTACTATAAGTTAACTCGATGAACTACATCGGAAGATTTTTCTCCAGGCATTCCAATACTAATTCGCTGACCCAATATTGAATCCCCTTCCGTATTACGCTAGGAAACGCTTTGAAACAATGAGGCAACGTTGAAACAATGGGCAGCGGTGATGTCTGGGTGCACTGTCTAATCTGGGCTGTTAACTGGAGTTTAAATTAACTAATCGTGATTGAGTTGGTGTTCTGCCTGACGTCTTGTCTACTTTGTAAATAAACTCACCCAAGGCTTTGCCTACGGCTCTTGTCATAGACTACTCCCTAGTTGGGTCAGTCATTTTGATTGCTGGATTGTAATTAGAGTAAGTGTGGTCGGTGGGGTTGTGGATTGGCGATCCCTTTTCCGTTCAACTCCAATGTTCTTACTTCTGACCCGTTGAGGGTTGGAGTTGATGTTTCGCATATTCTGGATGTGATGCAGTTGCTGTACTTCAGGACATTTACGTTGAGACAATAGGCAGCGGTGTTATCTGGGTGCACCGTCTAATCTAGGCTGTTAACTGGAGTTAAAATTAACTAATCGGGTGAATGGAGTTGTGTTCTGCTTGCTGTCTTGTCTTCCTTGTAAATAGACTCACCGAAAAGCACGTGCCATGGACTCCCTAGTTGGGTCAGTGATTTTCATTGCTGGATTGAAATTAGTGTGTTTGTCGGTGACTTGGCCATACCTTTTCCGTTCATCTCCAATGTTTTTACTGTTGACCCGTTGAGGGTTGGAGTTGATGTTTTGCATATTCTGGAAGTGATGTAGCTGTACCTCAAGACATTTAAATGCTGTTTAATAATATTTTTTGTGGTTTGCCTGAAAAATAGAAGTAGAGTTCGTAAAAAAAATTAACGTAAAGGGAGGAACAGACGTTTTACGATTCAATCAGGCCCTCCGCATAGGGAGTGCCGAACTTAACCTTTCGCCACCTCTTGTCTAACACATTAGTGCCACCCCTCTTCCAATATAGTGATAAGCCCCTTTAAAAATAAGGCAAGCCGCATATTGGTCCAACATATGTCCTGTGACACTACATTTGCTGAATTACGCATGCGTATCGACATGTTTTCGGAACAGAAACGGAATACGCATGCGCATCTCGTATGTTGTGTCGCATGCTGCTCTAATGTGTGGCCAGGCTAACAAGTATTTTCATTCTGCCCATTCGGAAAGCATAATCTATTTAACTGAAGTTCTACAAAACGGGTTATTTCTAACGTAGGACAGTACAAATGCTGAGAGGCATTTTTAATTCGTAAAGGCATTCATTGTTGTTGTCTTATGAGTAACGCAAAAGAAATTAACGTACCCAGTTTTGGGGAGATGCGGATAGTTGAAGAAGTTTGTGCTCATAAAAGAACGATCACCAATGCAGAAAAAATAAGCTCGACTTTTTTCAACGTGCCTTTTAACGGTCGATATAACGAGCATGCACAAATTCGAGATTCCTCATAAAACTGCAGGTGGCCAGTTGTCCTTGAAGTGTCTAGACACCACCTATAGGTGTTGGTCTGACTAGCAAGACCGCCACTGAATAATATACAAGATACAAAACAGATCGGGTGGCCAGGTAAAAATTAGAAAGGCGAGGACAGCTTGATAGAATACTCTCACAAACAGCGGTAATCTACTTTTCTGCCTCAAGGGGAGAACTGGAAGTTCTACATAAGGTTTGTGTGCATCATCCTAGCGGCCTTATGATTTAATGAATAAGATGAACTATTCTGCATATTTGGCTACTCATATCGTTAGCTTAGAGCGGAAGCTCATTAACTGACAAAGATGATTTTCTACTGTATAACTGTTTAAAAACCAGCTATTAGGTTTAGGTCAAAAAACATAAATTATTGGTAGTGTTAAGTATATTTTAACAGTTTACAATATAAGTATGTATTTCTCATCATCATGAAAATGAGCATTTAGTGCCTGAAAATATCAATTAATGAGTTTCTGCTCTAAGCCGACGATATAAGGTTTGTGTGCCTGATCTTGAAATAAGCGGCTTTGTGATCTAATGAATGAGATGAGCTATCTTGCCTAATTGACTACTCATATTTATCATCGGCTTAGAGAAGAAACTGACAAAAGGAATTTTCTACTTTATAGCTGTTTAAAGACTTCATTTTTAAGGCAACAAATAAAAATTATAAGATTTGGTAGTATTATATACCTTTTAAACCGATTACAATGTGTGTGCGTATGTATTTCTCATCATCTTGAAAATAAATATTTAGTTTCTTTGGGAAAATGTCAGTTTATAAATTTCTGCTCTAAATCAACGTTAAAGGTTTGTGTGCCTGATCTTGAAATAAGCGGCCTTATAATCTAATGAATGAGATTGCTATCCTGCTAAATTGGCTACTCATATTATCGTCGGCTTTGAGCTCGTTAACTGACATTTTTTGGAGACAGAATGCTAATTTTCATGATGATGAGAAATACATTGTCACATTTTAATCTGTTTAGAAGATATGTAACTATCAAAGTTCTTATAATTTTTGTGCCCTAATAATTAATGATTCTTTAAACAGCTATAATGTAAACAAGGTTGTTTGAAAATGAGTGCATATGCTTACGGTAAAAACTTCAGGTGATGGTTGTTTTCACACCCAATTTCTATTGATCGGCGTTTTTAGCAGGCGCAATGTGGCTTAACAATAGAGGTGAAGATTGACCACGATGTCGGAGTCATAAACCTCAACTGACAAAATTTTTAATTGAGAATGTTATTTAGTCTGACCTCGAGACCATGAGGTTTTTGGAACGTGTTAGATGAAGTTCGATTCTTTTAATGCTAAAAATAAGTATCAATAACATTTGGTTGTTTTGGATGCTTCTTATTTCTTGTATAATATACAGTCCACTTTTTAAAAGATGAAATGTTTCAATAATACAGCTTACCTACAGTAACGTTAATTGACAAAGAAATTATGCTTGTCATAATTTTATTGAATGTTAAAATAGCCAAAATTTCTCGTGGTGTAACTCAAAATAACAAACCACGTTAAACATCTAAACCAAAATGTGAATTGAAGAATAGTTGGAAAGAAAATATTTTCCCAATGAACTCAAAACACTCAAATAACCTCTCGCTCTCAGGAAAATTTCAGGGAAATGTGAAAAAGGCCCTACACTGAAGAGTTAGAACTATCCCAACTCAATTACACCATTTTACGGTCAAATATCTCTGCACCCCAACAATCATAAAATTCCTCCCTACACCTCACTAGTTCTGCAAACACCCGTCCCAGTCATTCAACCCTTCGATAATTCCCGAACCTACACCGTCAGAGACAAATCTTTTAGAAACACAGCGACTAAATTGCCGATCATCCGACTTTTTCTTGCAATCCCGATGCTAGGTCGTCCGACCTTTCCACCGGTGCAGTCCGAATCCATACCGCCATCAAGTGTCTCGCCTTGCATGTATATTTAGCAGAATGCAAATATAGTATCAGGTTCTAAACGACCCTTGTCTCCGTGTACGAGCTTTTCTGTTACGCGAAAGGTCGTATCTGGAAAGGATGCTTTGAATTCTTCCTCGGAGAGAAAAGTTATGGGGTTGAGCTAAAGTGCAACCTTTTCTGTGTGAATAATAAAGGACAGGCTTCTTTCTTTTTTTGGCTGCGAGTGTAAAATGTTACTTTCACCGTCTTTCCTTGTGTGCGTAAGATAAGAGCGCTTGTATTGCTCCTCTTTTTGTCTCTCTTATCTATAATCTTTGGTTGGATTACCTGCGACTGAAGGAAAGTTGGGTTTTGAAAGTTGTTAATTAAGACGTGCGCAGTTTTGTGTGGGTTTGAACTCTTACTCAACAGACTTTAAATGCAGTTTTTAATAACTTGAAAGGTTGGAGGTAGGTATTTAATTAACGTCATACTGGAGCAACACAATGGGCTATTGGGTCCGGGATCATCTCTCGAAGGGAAAGAACCGAGGACAACACGTAATTTTGAACCATGGTCAGATGACGAGGTCACACTTGAGCTGGCACCCCACTCTCCGAACTGAAAGGTTAGAGGTTCGTTCGCTTTTCGAGATATTCACTCCTAATGGTTTCAACGAGATATCTCGTCCATTAAGATATGATCATCGATACAACCACCAGGAGGGTTACCCTGCAAGTGGTTTCGACGAGATATCTCGTCCATCAAGATCTGACCAATTTTGCTTATGACGAGATCTTGTCATAAGCAAAGATGTCGATTTTTTTATGATGAAGAGATCAAGATCTGGCCAGTTTTCTTCTAATGACGAGATTCCATCCAAGATCTTTTCAGTTTTGAACTAATCTAATGAATGATGTGGTGATAATGACGAAATATCTCGTCAAGTCAAACACCAGGAGAGTTAATATATTGATATAGTTAGCAACGTATCGTCGGCTTACAAGAAAAACACACTAAGTCAATTTTCAAGTATGAGTTTGTTTTAGTTTTTAGACTAGAATGTGGTGACCTTTGGACTAGTGAAGTTTGTGTCCACCAAGTCTTTTTTCTTTACATGAAGGTTAGATTTCTTTTTGAGAAAACATCTGAGATACACTTAAGTAAATAAATGTACAGTATTTATTTTGATTACATTAATAAGTTGCTGGGCAATGCAGAATCATAATAAAAGTACTCTTCCCTGAATAATTGATAAATTGAGTAAATACAAAGGGTAATACTAAGTAATTGTTGGAAGATATCTCTACAAAATCTAAGAGCATGGTAACTAATGTTAATGTATCCTCTAGTTTCCTCTTTTACTTAATCAATATTTTGTAATGCAATAATCAATGTGAATGAAAAAATTGCATTTGTTTGCATAAAAATTGCATAACTTTTGTTCTGAACCAAATTTGTGTCCGATTTCAATGCGTTTTGTTTAAAAATGGTCTTCAAAGATCATGTGGTATCAGTAAATTTAGTTTTTCCAACTCTAAAAACACTGTCTTCCCTTTAGACCACATTTTTCTAATATAAATAAATCTGTGCTTAAATATATTGCACATCTTATTCTTATCCTTAATAAGGTTGCATTTTTCAGTCTTCGAGAAAATCTTCGAGAAAAAACAAAAAAGTTTAGATTATCTGGCCAGTACGTGTAAGCTGTTGTGGAAAATCTTTGTATTCAAATACGCTTTTTTGTATCAGCAAATACTCTACTTGTCACTTTTACTAGGAAATAAACCTTACCTGTTTCTTTTCGATGCGCACAATTGCAAATAATAACCTTTAAATTGTTGAATCCAAACCCAACTTTTCATATCGCAGAGCAATAATCCTGTGTTATGACTTTCCGAAACTCAATTTAGGTGATTCATTGCTTAAATATTTACTTTATACATCAACTCGTTTTCAAAGCAGGCAAAACCATAGAGTTATGAAATTGAAACGCGTATGGTGGATAAAGACCGAAACAACAACAAACGCAAATTTATTCCAGCTGAAGCTTAACCGTCATTTAACATCATTATCTCTCGCCGTCTTAGGAAAATGAGGCATTTACAGAAGTTACCTCAAAAGAATTCGATTAACCTTCAACCCTCCCTTTATACACCAAAGCCTTATTAATTTATTCCGAATTTTGTTCTCTTTTCAGTGAGGACTTTTTGAGAGACAAAACCTCAATGATGCGGCCCTGTTGGCATAGCAACTTAATTCAAGTATAAAATGGCAGAGGGGGAAGGGTAAATAAAAGGTCGTTAAATAATGGTTACGCTTTCCAATTTCCTTTCTTTCGCTGGTTGCCTTGCTGAGGAGTACTGTGCAAACAATTGGGGAGAGAAAGTTAAATGTCCTTCTCCAGAGGGGATCAAAGGGCAAGCAACCTATACAGGTTCGCCAGAGATTTGTTTGCTCGTTGTGTACTTAACCCATTTTGCACACGCTCTTTCAACGAGCGAAGGAGGACCGTGGAAAAGGCCTTGTGTAAATTTCATGCTCCAAAGCCCCCGGGAGCTTTTTGCGGAGTTCGGTTTTGCCTAAGTTGGGTTTGTTTCCGAAAGAGCTTAAACCCTTAAATCTCTGTGTTTCGTATTAATTGTTTTTGGAACTTTGACGCCACGTATTCACTAACCTCTGAGCGTCACACGATTTCTGAGATGTGTACTGGGGTCGCCTTGCTTCAGTGAGTTCGCCCACTGCACTAGCAACCTGCAAATTATAGGTGGTGCTGGTCAGATTCCTGTTTGGTTCGATTCCTCCCTGGTCCTCACGTTGGCGTGGTGGAGAAGTTTGGAGAGTAGGGAGCGAGTTCAGGTGTTGACCTCGTCATCCGACCGTGGTTCAAAATTGCGAGGTGTTGTCCTCTGACCTTTCCCTTCGGGATGGATCCTAGACCGCCGCCTAGCCAGTTGTGTTGCTCCAGAGCGACGTTAATTCAACTATCTATCGGCCATCTTCGTATATACGTATGTCCATTTACTTGACTTAGTTTGGGGCAGCTTGGCCAAATATGGCCCTTGTGCCACAAAACCCAACCATCGTGGCGTGTTACGAAGTGAGTGAACGGACCATTTATCTGAAGCTGGTTACATTACATGTTACTGGTAACATTGCATATTACTGGTAACATTGCATGTAATCGAGCTATGTTCATTGGAGTTTGATTTAAATACATGAATGAGCAAAATAAATCTCTCAAGCGTCACGGTGACCGATTTTCGTCCAGTCGGATAAACTTTTAGACGTTGTTTCGAACGGACAATTTATTTGAAGCCGGTTACATTACACGTTACAGTAAGCTAGTGAATAGACGACTTAATCGAATTGTGTTCATTGGAAGTTGATTTTAAATACATGAATGACCAAAATAATTCTATCATGTGTCACGCTAGACTATTTTCGTTCAGTCGCAAAGCCTTTTAGAAATATTGGCATTAGATGCGCGATATTGATTATGTTTTAGCTCTCATGACACGTGTCGTGACTGAATATCAGACATTCCCTTTGTCGAATGGATTATGATGAGTAAATAAAAGCGTTGGTCATTTACCTGTAAAAAAGTTTATCTTTTGAAAAATTCAGTTGGTTGAGGTTTAACGACCTTCAGGTGCTTTTATAAGTGCTTAAGGATGACAACATAGGCAGCGATTTTGTTTCATCTTAATCGAGTGTTGATGCCGGCATTCCTCAATCATTGCAAAGCAGACATCGACCTTAAAATGAAACAGGCGGAGTATGTGCCCACAGCTTCATGCTATTTCTTCCAGTTGCTCGGTTTGAAGATCTGTCCCGTAATTGTGGGTAAAAGAATGAATCCTAAATTATTGATGGGTTAAAGTGATTGTCCACCGTGATCAAAAACACTAGTCTGCTATTCGACAGAACAGCCAATCGGCTAAGTCGACTCGTAAGTTCACGTGATTTACCCTTCAGAGATTTTACGACAGCTACTCTCCGCCTATTTTATTAGAAGATCGATGAAGGTAGGTAGGTATTTAATTTACGTCGCACTAGAGCAATACAAGGGGCTATTGGCGACGGGCCGGGATCCATCCGAAGACAACACTACGTAATTTTAAACCACTGTCAGATGACGAGGCAACACCTGAGCTGGCACCCCACTCTCCAAGAAGGTCGATGAAAGCAGAGAAATTTAATAATTTTTTGAATCAACCGTCCAATTGAACAGGCAGCTGTTTTGTTTCATAACGCTAGATATGATTTTGCTCATTATGCATAGTTCCTTTTCTGAGCTAGTACAATTTGTTTCATGCACAGTATCTTAAAATATTTAAAGATTTAATTGTTAGATTTAACGAAAAGCTTTAGTGGGGTCCCACAAAGGCGATCGCCTGTAAAACGTTCCATGTGTGTATGTTTCCTTGTGTTTTCGCAGCTTGGGCAAGTATGGCTCTTGCGTCATAAAACCCAAATCTACTAACCACCGCCATAAACTTTTTCGTCACATTTTAAGAGCTACATTCATGAATACGAATGGAGCTCTATTTATAAAAAGCCTGCATAGGCTGCAAATTCGAATGAGAATTTATGGGTAGGTAGTTGAATTAACGTCGCACTGGAGCAACACAGTGGGTTATTGGCAACGGTCCGGGATCAATCTCGAAGAGAAAAATCCAAGGACAACACCTCTTAGGTCAACACTTGAGCTGCCACCTCACTCCGCAAACTTCCACACCACGAGAACGTGATGGCATTTGAGGCCGCGACAAATTTAATGAAGGTTGGGAAACGAATTATTTTTAGTTTTGTAAGACAATTCGAACAAAACTTTCTCTCCTAGTCCCCACGCTGCCACGGTTTTTTCACCTACTGAAGATGTCAAATGTTTATTATCTCACTTTCTACGCTGCATAATGATGTATGATATTTTAACGCGGTTCCAAGGTAATTTTGATTCCACAAACGCTCATGCGTCACAATCCATCAAACCTGCCCGATCAATCACAGAAATAAGACTCTTATTTTCGGCTGGAAAAGATCGTAATTAGTGTTTTCGGCCTGTTCCTTTTACCCTCTCTCCTGGAAGAAACGCCGGGGTCTGTGGAAGATCCTGAAATTATTCCGCGAAAAGTTCCCCTTCCAGGAAAGAAAATGGCGCAAAATGCCGAGACAGCTATAATTACGCCTGTTGCTTCCGAACGCTGATTTTGTGATGTAGAAAGCACCTCGTGAATATCGCACTCCCGAAAAGAATCGATGGGCTTGATATGAATTTAAGTGAGCGCGGCGACTGTGAGAAGATAAAAGTTGATGTATCGAGTGAAAAAGAACTAGGGAGGAGAACAGGATGTAAAAATTTTATTTTTTGAACGCGCGAATTGTCCGTTTTTCATGAAAAATAAAGGAAGGGTGCCGATTCCAAATTTGGGCTCAAGTCATTCGTGGAGACTGAACGCTCTTGAACTTCAAAGGGGGTTCAACCTCTTGACTTGCTTGGGCTTCATTGACTGAAGATTTGTCTTGGATTTCATATAAAATACATGGATTTCCGCGTTGGACTATAATAAAAGAAATATTTGTAACATTGAAACAAATTATTCGAGTGACGAGAAGTGCATTTTGCTCATGCTGAAGTGTACTAGAGTTAAAATATCATACATCATTATGCAGCGTATAAAGTGAGATAATAAATGTTTGACATCTTCAGTTGGTGAAAAAATCATGGCAGCGTCCGGTGGGGACTAGGTTTGGTTGGTTGGTTTTATGGCGTTGGTTGGTTTTGGTTGGTTGGTTTTGGGGTTTAATGGCGCAAGGGCCATATTTGGCCGTGCTGCGCCAGACACTACATACAATATCGAGTAATAGTCACACGCAATGAAAGTTTTACTGACACAGAAGAGAGATACACCCAGGGAAGAATGTACTTGACAGGAATCGAACCTGCGCCGTCTACAACTCGAAGGTTGCTAGCGCAGTGTGCATACTCATTGAGCCACGACGGCTCCCCGGTGGGGACTAGGAAAGAAAGTTTTGTTCGAATTATCTTACACAAGCAAAAATGATTAGTTTTCCATCCTTCATTAAATCTGTCGTGACCACAAATGTCCTCACGTTGGCGTGGTGGCCAAATTTGGAGATTGGGGTGCCAGCTCAGGTGTTGACCTCGTCATCTGACTTTGATTCAAAACTACGAGGTGTTGTAGTCTGAGCATTCCCTTCGGAATTGATCAGGGACCGTCGCCAATAGCCCGTTGCGTTGCTCAAGTGTGACGTTGACTCAACTACCTCTCGACAAGGAACGGATAAATATAAATTAATAACATTGGAAAATTAATTGCTGGACGTGTTTATTTAAAGTTGGAGGCATATTTCCCGCTTGTCTTTAGGCCGCGGCTGTTTTATTCGTCTAAGTCCAAGTACACGCCCAGCATACCACTCAGAAACGGCCCTGATCACATACAAATGTAACAAAAATGTTATACGCAATGGAATATCATTTAGTTTCCATTAGTATTCCACCTAAATACTCATAAATACCATCTAGGCAATTAATTTGAGACAAAAAAATTGCAATAAACCAAGTTGTTATTTCTTTGGAACTATCTACGTGTGAGATCTTTGAGAGGTTTTACGACTCTACCATATATTGATAAGACTATTTACCATGTCGAAACTTTCTTTTAAGTCAGTGATACAAAGGAAGCTAATAATCGTTAAAATTCAAAAACTGTGTCCAGACTAATCCTTCTACTTTCTCTACGTGTATTTTTGTTTTTTACATGAAGACTAGAGGAAACTGGTTTTCCATTTGGAATTCGGACTCCAAATTGAATATATTTTAAAACTCATAAATCTAGAGCTTAACCTATTACCCGGAGGAAGTTGAGGATAATTTATGTTGGACTTTCTGGTAATTAGCAGGAGAATAAAGTTTTGCATATGTGGTTCAAAAATAAAAATCAGTTGCACCGCTGTAGATTAGGATAAGTGTGGCTAATTTGTATTTCATTTGTACATTTGGTCTGCATTTAACTTCAGTAGAAAAGTATTTGAAGACGGATTAAATGATTAAGGATTTATGTATTTTTCAAAGAACTTGCCTATTTTGAACTTAAAACCATTTTTGTTCCGTTGCATTTCAGTTACATAAATCATATGATTTACATTACTGAAAAGCAGGGTAAGGCATCGGCAATCTTTGACAATATAACCTGGTTTGATTGGTGGCTTACGGTTTCTGCCACTGTGCCAGTAACCTGCGAGCTCAAGGCGGTACAAGTTCGTTTCTTCTATGGGTGTATTTCTTGTGTCAATAAAGCTTTTCTTTTGTGTATGTCCATTTACATGACGTTGTTTGGCCAAATATGGCCCTTGAGCCAAAAAAAACCAATTAACCAACCCAGTTAGATTGTCAATGTGGGTCTGAAAAGTAAGCGCATAAATACCATTAACGTATTCTTCGCGCTTTTTAGGTTTGACATTACGTTCAATTTATGTTTCAATATTCAAATTTGCGTCTGCGTTTAAAATCTTTACATTTGCCTTTCAAGGCACACAATTGATTTCTTGAGTAGCATTATGTGGTTTTCTACTTCAATGAGTCACAGACCCATGATGGAATAACCAAGAAAAACCTCTGTAACCAGCTTCCAGCTTGCAACATATAATGGAATTAAATGCATCGAAAATCCCATTGCATAATCTTATTTTTACCCTGAGGCTTCGTTTCTTGCTTCATCTATTGTCCAGCAACAGCTGAAAGCGAAATTTGCTCAACTACTCACATCCTTTATTCGAAAAGAAGTTTAAAAGCATCGGCGAACGCCAAGGGCAATTTGGAGTCGTTTAC
Organism: Meta bourneti; assembly: GCA_933210815.1. Classification (NCBI taxonomy): domain Eukaryota; kingdom Metazoa; phylum Arthropoda; class Arachnida; order Araneae; family Tetragnathidae; genus Meta; species Meta bourneti. The sequence continues at coordinate 91,678,625 of OW119929.1, forward strand.
GATTTTGCAATGAATCAATTGATGGCTGGGACGAGGAAGAATATTGGGGACTTTTCCGACGGTTTCAATTGGTAGCGCTAATCGACGGACTGAATCTGCTCTTCGTGTCGAACGATCGTTGTCTTTTTAGTTCAGTTGCTCTGCGTTAACTTAATCAGATTCTCGAACGCTTAACTTTTTGGGGTTAGGTGGGTTAAAAACTGTCTTACCTTTTGCTTATAGCTTTTTATGCATGTTGAGATATTTTTTAACCCACCTCAAAAAGTTGAAAGAATTCATCGTACAGTTTAATATTTTATGTAGTTTTTCATCAAATTGGCAATGTTATGAACTAACGCTAAGTGTGTAAATAATTGGAAACGAAAGTTTACACATGTGAAAGCGCATTAGTAAGTTGTTGACACTGTTGTGATTAAGGTTGGCGAATTGTGGTGCAGTGAATTTTTGTCTTTCATAACTGTAAATGGTTTTTTTCGTAAAAATTTATTATTAGTGAATGAATCGTTTAATAATAAAAACTTTGTTATTCGATGTTCTATACTAATTTTGAATAAGTGGATAAATAATTCTGTGCAACTTGTTTTTCCCTTTAAAATCGTGTGCCTCAAAGAGTTAAGGGCTAATTTCGTTCATTGATATAATACTGATTCCTGTATAACGTTAACCGATAAGTCGTAGATCAGGGATGCAGACTTGTTAATACCAAGAGCACATAGATTCACTGTGACTTATGGGAGGACCACCAAAAAATATGGCAGTTATCTGTCATATATTGTTACAAAGAAAGATAACAAAACTAAATAATTTAATTCCATGCCTGACATAGCATTGATTTAACAATTTTTTTCATATTTGGTTCAATTTTTGTAGTAGCCAAGCGCAAAATTGATTCTAAATTTTCTTCAGTCAAGCGTTTTCGGTTTTTCGATTTGTTAATATTCATGACTGGAAATATTTGTTAATATTCATGGAAAAGTTCGATCACAGATATTCGTGAAAAGTTCGATCACAGATATTCTGTGGTGCCTTGCCTGGCACCACAGCTACTTTGTTGTGTACATGTGCAATTTTTAAAAATTACCTATTATGCGAGTTCTTAAAGTTAAAATAACGCATGGTGAGGCGGGCCGCCAGCAAATCAACGGAGGGCCGCATGTGGCCAGCGGGCCGTGCATCCCTGTCATAGAGTATAATAGTGTTTTTATTTTTTTTCTATTTGAAGTAATAGCACTTGAAATACATTCATTCACTAGAGTAAACACTCAACACAAAAACGTGGAGACAAGGGACAAAACATCAAAACGTGATAAAAAGTAATTGAAGCAATAAAAGCATTAACAGTAGTTAATCAGTCTAAGCTTTGAAGTAGATATCTTGCTTGCCAATATCTTTGGAAAAAATGCCTACCGAAAATTATGAGCAAACTCCAAGGTGGATGGAGACCATTTCGTCACTGTCTCCATACAGGACACAATTTAGACTTGAAAATTCTGAATCTGTACAGGTGGTTTGGCTAGTCAGTAATATGCAGTCTCCAATCTGAAGGCAGCGGCAGCATCTTGATTAGGGGTAGCCGGAATTTTAGAAAATATCCTTCCAAGCCTTATCTTCCATTGCTTCTGCCTGCCTAGATTGGAAATTTTTCTACCATTCATACCATTTCTACCACAAATCATATATATGAATAAGGGATTTCACTTTGTGAAAGTTGCAAAATACTAGTCCTTTTTTCGCCAATGTGTCGGTCATCTCATTTCTGTATATACCACAATGTGCTGGAACCCAATTATAGAATGACAACTTTATTTTTGATTGTAGTAATTTTACAGCTTTTAAATCTGACAATCTGGGTGAGTATGTGAAATAATTGATTGCAGATATTGAGTCAGACTATAACTACTTTTTCAAAGTTATCATTTCTTTGAACTACTTGTTCAGTAGCACTTCAGCACTGAAAGCGTCTGTTTGCGAGCACGTTCCAAACATTGGATTAGTAACGTGTTACGGTGACTCAGTGGGTTTGTACACAACCTTCGAATTGTAGGCAGCGCAGATTCGATTTCTGTAACTTTCCCTGGGTGTATTTCTCTCTTCTGTGTCAGTAAAAACTATCCTTTTGTGTATAAGCCCATTGCTTGAGGTTGTCTGTCTTGATTTCGGAGCAGCTTAGTCAAATATGTCCCTTGCAAAACAACTCACCAACCATCTTTAGCGCCTGCGGCATGGCATGTTTGTTTACCAGATATAATCTATGAAATGTACACGTTACGTCAGATAGTTTAATTCCCGTTCACAACCGAGCTTTGTTATCTCCCCTCCGTAAATTGTGACATTTTACTACCTGCTGATGTGTATGAAACAATAAATTTTAGAAAAGACGTTTCAGGCTGGCGTTTGGGACTTATCACGCAAGCTGCTGCTTTTTATTTCGCGTGACGTGAGAGACAATGCAAATTATAGCTCTGTTACAAGTCTTTCGCGTAATATGAGTTCCGCATTTAGTTTGTTACAGACGTTTTATACCTCTGATAACATCAGGGGCATCTCTTCTCTCACGCGGTCAGATTGCATATTACATCTCCTTTTTCTCTCTTGATGTCTTATTTTCTTAAAGTTCATGTGTCGCTGAATCTCAAACTGCAGCTTCGAAATCGTCATCTGACCGTGGTTCAAAATTACTTGGTGTTGTCCTTATCTTTCACTTCGGGTTTTGATCCCGGACCGTCGCGCCAATATCCTGTTGGGTTGCTCCAGTGCGATGTTAATTAACCTACCTGCAGCTTCGAAAATTTCTTTTGAAAATGTTAATTCAAAATATTTCACTAGCGTACTGAAATCGACGTTATTCGTTTATTGTCAAATGGCAACAGCGGATATTAACAATTTGAAATCAACCGTTACGGGATTCAATTGCCAATTTTGCCGCTTAGTTGAAATATCCTTGCTTTGATCAATGGAGCAATAGAAATCAACTCAGAAAAAAGTATGACCAAAAATAGGTCTAAAGTCAAAATATGCTGAACATTGACCTTCTAATGAAGTTGACAGAGCATGCGGGCGGTATCGTTGTCGAAAGATCTCTGAAGGGTAAATCAAGTGGGCGTACGAATCGGCAGATTGCCTGTCGAAGTGCAGACTAGTATTTTTGATCACGGAAGATAATCACTTTAATTAATCTGTAATTGCGGATTCATGGTTTTTCCCACATCCACGTGACAGATCTTCAAACCGAGCGAGCGAAAGAAATAACATAAAGCTGCGCGCGCATGATCCGTCTATTTCATTAGAGAGTCGAAGATGCCGAATCGCTTTTGAACTAGGGAAAGGGGATGAAATTGAAGTAACGTTCACAATCTAATTGTGGCGACATGACTGAGGTGTGTTTTATGATGCCATGCATTTTATTGGAAATAAGAATCAACACCAGTAAAAGCAAACGAAATGCTGTTACATATTTTTGGGTAATTTTATTTCATTTAGATGTATTAAATCTACTTATTATGTGAACAGGGATACTATATTCATTATAAATGGACTGAAACAAAATATGAAATGTGAATAACGACACTTTGCCATCAATAAATATAAGCAATTAACCCTCCAAGTGGTTACGACGAGATATCTCGTCAGTCACGATCTGGCCAATTTTTTTTAGATCAAGGTCTGGTCAGTTTTCTTCTGATGACGAGATATCTCGTCCATCAAGATCTGGTCATGTTTTACTAATGAGACAGGATACCTCGTCAAGGAAACCTCCAGGAGGGTTAAGAATGTATAGTGCAGATGCTATGTGCAGGTCTGCTATTGTTAAACTAAAATTGCATCTTCCCGAAATACTGTTCAAATCCTTACTTGAAAACTCTGCATTTTGGCTTTTCCTTCTCAGTTTAGACTAGGAGTGGCAACTGGGCTGGATCGCATTATAAATATTCATGTGTTCATGATTTATTATAAGCATTTAATATGCTTCTCACGACCTCCTAGATATTGATCTAAAACAATGTTTCTGTATAAGTTACCTACAAATACACTGAATTTCAAATTCATACTGTGGCCTGACAAGCAGAAGCCCTAATACTCATGGCATGTCCAAAAGGGCGCTTTTCCTCCACCAACTCCGTCTGCCTAAAAGACACTAAATTATAAAACATGAGAAATATTTCCTTACCATTGCCTAATATGAATACAGTACAACAAATAATCTTGTTTTTCGTTCTTAAATGCTTTCAGTACCCATCATAGTTAACTTTTAATTTGTCGCAAATGTGTCATTTCCATTTATAGTAAGGGTTGGTTGGATTTTATGGAACAAGTTTTAAAACAAACTTTTGCTTTGTTAAACTTAAGAGAAAACTAAATTTTTTTCGTTTTGAAGTCCTTCTACACCTAGAATACTAGAATCTGCTACAACACCTAGGCGCTCTCCTAGTGGGTGATACCGTCTGATCTAGGAACATTTGCTTCATTTCAATTCACTCACTGAGTGGTGAACAGTTAGTCTGATCCAGGAACATTTACATAATCTTGTTCACTCATTGAGTTATGAACCGTTAGTCTTATCTAAGAACTATGCATCATCTCGTTCGCTGATTGAAAGTGGTGAATCTTCAGTCTGATTTAATAACATTTACATTATCTCGTTCGCTCATTGAGTGGTGAACCGTTAGTCTGATCTAGGAACATTTGCATCATCTTGTTCGCTCATTGAGTGGTGAACCGTTAGTTTGATCTAAGAACCATGCATCACCTCGTTCGCTCATTGAGTGTGGTGAACCTTTATTCTGATCTAATAACATTTACATTATCTCGTTCGTTCATTGAATGGTGAACCTTTAGTCTGATCTAGGAACATTTGCATAATCTTTTTCGCTCTTTGAGTGGTGAACCGCTAGTCTGATCTAAGAACTATGCATCATCTCGTTCGCTGATTGAAAGTTGTGAATCTTCAGTCTGATTTAATAACATTTACATTATCTCGTTCGCTCATTGAGTGGTGAACCGTTAGTCTGATCTAGGAACATTTGCATAATCTCTTTCGCTCTTTGAGTGGTGAACCGCTAGTCTGATCTAAGAACTATGCATCATCTCGTTCGCTGATTGAAAGTGGTGAATCTTCAGTCTGATTTAATAACATTTACATTATCTCGTTCGCTCATTGAGTGGTGAACCGTTAGTCTGATCTAGGAACATTTGCATCACCTTGTTCGCTCATTGAGTGGTGAACCGTTAGTTTTAATCTAAGAACTATGCATCATCTCATTCGCTGATTGAAAGTGGTGAATCTTCAGTCTGATTTAATAACATTTACATTATCTCGTTCGCTCATTGAGTGGTGAACCGTTAGTCTGATCTAGGAACATTTGCATCATCTTGTTCGCTCATTGAGTGGTGAACCGTTAGTTTGATCTAAGAACCATGCATCACCTCGTTCGCTCATTGAGTGTGGAGAACCTTTATTCTGATCTAATAACATTTACATCACCTCGTTCGCTCATTGAATGGCGAACCTTTAGTCTGATCTAGGATCATTTTCATCATCTCGTTTGTCCATTGAATGATGGACCGTTAGAACAAACCATGCTCAGAAGAAACATGCTCGATGGCCAATCGACAAGGTGACCATCGACGCGGAACCACACTTTCTAGGAAATGAACAGCCCGTGGACGGATCGGGAAAACGGACGAAAACCGAAATGAAAAGGACGGAAATCGTGACCACAATTCAATTCGTGTGGCGACCCATTTGCATCTGCGGAGAAGTTTGAGCTTCGTGACGGCGTCAGTTTCGTTGGAGACAATGGCTCTGCTGGGTCAGTCCGCACTACGTGACCGTCCACGATAGCTCTGGGGACAGTTTAGTCACACGAGTCGGGACATTCGGGGTCGCTTGCCCGACCACGTGCAAGTCGTTAACCGCCTAACTACATTGCTAACGAACTCCGCATCCGACCATCTTTCTCTTCCTCTCCTGAGATGCGGCAAGGGTTGCTCCGGAAATTCATTATTTACTTATTTTGCAGCGCGAATTGAATTGAATTCGTAATATCATGTTGTTACTCGATGTACTCGATTTGCTTAGAACTCTGTTTTTGTGTACTTCGTATTCTTCTGCATCATGAGCTGTTTTCCTTTCCACTCGACCATGGTAGCCCTGTTGGAAGAGTAACGGATTAACAACCGGAGAGTTTCGATTTCGAATCCAACCAAAGACCGTCGTGTACAAAGGGGGCTTGTGCACGTTAAATCTGTCATGGTCTCCAATGTCCTCATGTTGGTATGGAAATTTGGAGAGTGGGGTGCCGGCTCAGGTGTGAACTCGTCGTCTGACAGTGGTTCAAAATTACGTGGTGTTGTCCTTGGATCTTTCCCTTCGAGTTTGATCCCGGACAGTCGCCAATAGCCCGTTCTATTGCTCCAGTGTGACTTTAAATAAAATATCTACCTTCCTTTCTACTCATTTTTATTTATTCATTTATACTGCCAAACAGATTACTCCAGTTACATGATAGCGAAAATGGACCAAAAGTATAAAACCTGCAACAGACAAATATAAACACAAAAAAGTGACTTAAAACGATATTGACGTATAAAAGAATAATCGCGATCGAAATCTAATCACAGGAAAAAGTCAAAACCATTAAAATTATAAAATTACTAAGGGGAATTTTCTTTTTTTCCCTCTAAAAAACCGCTTTTTTTAAGATCTCTTTACTGAGGAAACCATCAAATAAAATAATTCCAAGCTTTGCACGCCCCTTTTTATTGTTTCAGGTTTAAAAAAAAATTTGTAATCATTTTCCTCCATCATATCCTCGACCATGACGCCCGCTCAAACCTCCGTGGTCGCTGATTGGCATATCTCAGCTCCAATTGATCTAAAACAAAAGCATTGAACGGAGATTTACTTTATACACATGTATCGTTAGACGAACCAGAAAATTAGGAATATATATTTGAGGAAATAGGGAATCACCGATTTGCTCTAAAAATTTACCAAGTTTAAAAATATAAAAGCGTAGCGCATTGCTTTTCTGGCTAGTCAAACGATAAAAGCATGGTTTCTCGACGCGCAGTAAAAGTGTATTTCGCGCCTGAGTGTATTTCCCTCTTCTGTGTCAGTAAAACTTTCATTGTGTGTGTGTCTGTTACTTGTTGTATGTCTTGTGTTTGGCGCAGCATGCCCAAATATGGCCCTTGCGCCATAAAACCCTCCAGCCAATCTAATCCCTCTTTTTCCTCTTTCACGACATTTTTTACTTGATTTTGGCTTGTGTTTGGCGCAGCTTGACCAAAAATATGGCCCTTGCGCCATAAAACTCCCAACCAACCAACTTATAGACACATGACAGGGTATATGTAATTCTTCCTTTAAACACAGCGGGTTGGTTGGTTTGGGATTTTATGGCTCAAGGGTCCAAACTGCCCAAACTGCCAAACTGCTACAAACACAAGATAGACAGCGCCAAGTAATGAACATGCACATACAAGGAAAGTTTTACTGACATAGAACAAAGAAATATACCCAGGGAGGAATCGAACCTGACATTAAACATAGCGAACGAATCAACTACAGCTGTCCCATTGAGTCCATTCTTTTTTCAGCAGAGTATATTTGTGTTCAGATTTATGTATTTTCTTTCTCTTTCCTTGGGGATTGAAGGTAGGCATTTTATTGGAGCAACACAAGGACTATTCCATGTAGATAGGAAATTAATTACATATACTTCAGTTTTCGGAGACATTATCCACTTAAATGCGAAGTGGAACTCAAAAAATTAACGGTTGACTTTCAAAAATACAAAAACTGATTTTGTAAAAAAAATTATTTTATTTATCGCTACGCTGATTAGAGCTACTAGAAAGAAAATAATCAAACTAATATATTGACTGTTTAAAAGAAAACAACCCGATCTATTGAGAAAAAATAATGCCATATAGAGTAAAATAATAGTTCTTTAGTTTATTTAAGATCTCGATGATGCATCTCATAATTACATATAATTTTTATCAACGTTGTTTGAACAAACTTGAAACTCGTTATGGGAAAATAAACTCGGGGGACATTCAAATTATTCTCAACAAGACCACCCGAAAATTTTTTTCACTGCCACTGCAAACACGTAAACGAATAATTGCCATAAAACATAATAAGAAATCCCGTTATTAGCATCCAACTGAAGAATTCCAAAGCACTCTAATAGGCAACAGCATTTTTCGTTCCACGGTTACGGGAAGATAACGAGAAACCGAACAACCCCCCTTTGTTCGTCTGCTGTTCTGTTAAATATTTGTTCCTGCGAGGATATATCGATATTTTTAGTTAATTAGTTCCAGGGCCTGAAATAAATGGCCCGCAACTACCCCCGTGCAGTGGGGTCAAATTTACCCGGGTACAAAAAAGATAGTGTAAACATTCTGCTCCTAATTTTTTTTCTTAAGGGCCTTGGTAAATTAGGGGATTGCGTGTTTGGGATAGTTGGTCAGTGTTTGCTTTCGGAGATGGTAATTTATTACCGATGCTGCATGTTGTATTTCTTCGTGGTAAATCTCTTTTTCCATGGCCTTCCACAATAATTCAAAAAGCTTTGTTGCGTGTATTCATGTATTGACACCCATTACAACAGCAAAGTATTAGCCTGAAAAGATCGTTAAGCGCCGGTTATTGAAAGAAATGACTGCAATACAATTGCGATCTAAGCCCGTGTCAAATCAAACTTCAGTTACATTAGGGCTGCGTTGGGGTAAGTAGGTAGGTATTTTTAATTAACGTCACACTGGAGCAACACAACGGGCTATTGGGGACGGTCCAGGATCAATCCCAAAAGGAAAGACCCGAGGACAACACCACGTAATTTTGAACCACGGTCAGATGACGAGGTCACACCTGAGCTGGCACCCCACTCTCCAAAATTCCCGGTCTTTGGTTGAATTCGAACTCGCAAACTTCCGATTGCACTTAAGACAGTAAGCACTTAATATAGTATAAGATTTCAAATCAAATCATTTCAAGTAGGTAGTTAATTAACCTCGAACTGGAGCAACACAACGGGCTATTGGCGACAGTCCGGGGGGGAGGAGTATTTCAATTAACGTCACACTGGAGCAACACAATGGGCTATTGGTGACGGTCCGGGATCAATCAGAAGGGGAAATATCCAAAGCTTCGTAATTTTGAGCCACTGTCAGATGACAAGAACAACACCTGAGCTGGCACCCACTCTCCAAACGTCCACCCACAGCTAGCGTGAGAACACTTTAGGCCACGACAGATTTAACGTACACCAGCCCCATTTGTACAAGACGATCTTTTGGTTGGATTCGAACTCGCAACCCTCCCGTGGCTGCGTTGGGGAGATTTTTTTAGTACAACTTTCCTCTTGAAATGATGACCCCGGTAACCCAGAGCAACGGATTAGCTACCGGAAGGTTGCGAGTTCGAAACTCGGTCCAGCCAAAGAACTGGGGCTGATGCCCGTGGCCCGAAATGTCCTCACGTAGGCGTGGTGTGGAAGTTTGGAGTGTGGGGTGCCAGCTCAAGTGTTGTTCGCGTCAACTGACCGTAGCTCAAAATTACGAAGCATTGTCCTTGGATCTTTCCCTTCCTGATTGATTCCGGACCGTTGCCAATAGCCCCTTGTGTTGCATCAGTTCGACGTTAATTAACTACCTACTTCTTGAAATCATTTGATGTGAAATCTTGTACAGTTTTAATTGCTTACATGCTTACAATTTCGCCATTTCGATCTTTGAAATTTGAAGATTATTTAATTTTTCAGATTTCTATAACATGATATAAAATTGCGATTTTGAGAAAATATTATCTTTAATTTAAAATTCAATTATATATTCAATAAAATTCAATTCGAAATCAATAATTAATTCAATTCAAATCGGAAAATTCAAATATTTAAAGACGTTGGTGTCTTATATGAATTTGTGGCATTAGACGACGTATCGAGAAATCAAATGGTGCTATAGATCAAACTCCATATCAATGAAGGGACGGTAAAACAGTGTGCATCTACAAAAATGCAAATCTCATACTTGTTTCATTAATGATGTTTGGTAACTTGAACAAGCTGTGGAAAGGACACTTAATTGCCTCGTTTAAAATTCATTAATTCAAAAGTCGTAATTCCTCGTGCGAAATAGTATGCTTATGTTTCTCACTTTGAAAATTAAAAGGTAATTACATTTTGCCGTAGATCAGAATACGGTTGAAAGTGGAAGAACTTGACCTAGAAAATATGATAATTTTGGCATTTTTTCCTTAGAGTGTGGTCGATAACTTAAAAAGAGTATGGGAAATGACCTTGCTTTTCCTTTTCCACTGTGAAATGTTGCTTTTAACTCCGTGGAAATTCCCAGGAAATGATACAAGTTAGTTTAAGAAAGATGGACAGATTAGAATGTAACTTGTGAAAAGATTACTTAATTGTTGTTTCTCTACAGAAAAGATATCAAATTACAGAGAGCAAAAATATGATTCGAAAAATGTAAGAAAAAGACCGATACAGTTAAGCTAAGAGATAAAAACAAAGCATTGAAGCAGATTACTTGTTGAATTGAAATCAATTAAAAAACATGATAACTTCCGTGAACAAGCCTTACCTTGTTGCAAGCCGTGTTACCTTGTTGAATTGAAATCAATTAAAAAACATGATAACTTCCGTGAAAGCCTGGTGCACGTTAAATCTGTCGTGGCCTCAAATGTCCTCACGTTGGCATGATGCGGAAGTTTGGAGAGTGGGGTACCAGCTCAGGTGTTACCTCGTGGTTCAAAATTATGTGGTGTTGTCCTGGAATCTTTCCCTTTGGGTTTGATTACGGACCGTCACCAATAGCCCATTGTGTTGCACCAGTGCGACGTTAATTAAAATACCTACATACCGTGAAAGAATTGTAGTTTAAAAATCTATTTAGCAAAATTGTTACATACGTTTTTTTAAAGGTTTAACAAAATATAATTTACAGTTTCTGGTGATATACCTGGGAATATTAAAATCAATTCAAGAAACTAAAGGGGACGAATCAATTTTGTTATGTTGGCGATTGTAAAAAACATTTGTTAAAGCCATGTCTCAACGGAGCTTCAAATTAATGTAGCCGAAATGATTTCGCGATTCAGAAGAATTCACACCTGAAGATTCATAATCCTTAAACTAAATATATCTCAACAATTCATTCTGTATTCCTTCAATATCTATGATATGGCAGTCATAATAAGGATTCGAAATTACATATTCATACTCTAGTCCTGATCGTTTTAGATCCCCAGATCCTATTATGTATGTTATGGTCTTTCTTTCTTATCAATGTACTTTACATGTTGTAACCAAACTTTCAATTGTATTCAACTAAATTTTGTATTTTTATTTTAGGTGAGTACACTTTTATATGAATCTTGTTGCTCTAAAATGGGTGAGTTTTTCATTTGCAACTATTTGTGTTTTCAATGTCTACTTGTGAAAATATAGGTTGAACTCAAAAACACGGTGTAGGTCACTCGCCAAATTGGCGGCCCAAATTTTTGTCGCCAGACGGCTATTTGGTCTACTACAGGTACGATCCACCATGTAAATGTTTTTTTAACATGCCTCATGTGAGGTAGTCTGGTGCATTTTTAAGTTGAAACGCTGTACTAGCGTCACATGATTTACGAGTAGTGTAGTATTGCTTTTACCTCACAACACATAGAATTGCTAAATAACCACTTTTATTGGTTGAAAAGGAATCATTTCATTGATCAAGAAGGGTCGAAACTGGTTAGAAGGCACGCAGGGAAGACTGCAGGTTGTTGAACGGATATATGCTTCTGAACCCCTCGAGGGGTTATGATTGGTGGTGCCAGCCTAAATTAACCCTCTCATGTAGAAAAAAATGATTATAGAACGACAAATAAAACCTTCTATAGTGCCGTATTTTCCGAAAATTGGTTTAAAAATAGTCAAGGTATCGATGACACATTTCTTAAAACTTCAAGAATTGAGAGTAAATATATCAAAGTGAAGAACATTAAAAAAATTCTTAGTGATTATATTTTTAATTCATACAGAAAACTAATTTGCATCAAATTTCTCTGCAGAAGAGAAACTGAGAAAACCCTGCTTTCACTAAAAAATTAACTTTCGTGGATAAGTTTCATAGAAGTATTTCGAGCTCCAGGTGATTGTCTTGATGAGATATCTCGTTATTAGTAAAACTTGCCAGATCTTATGTACGAGATATCTCGTCATTAGAAGAAAACTGAACAGATCTTGATCTCGTCATTAACAAAAAATTGACTATATCTTGATAACGACATATCTCGTCATTAGCGGAATTGGTCAGATCCTGATGGACGAGATATCTCGTCGAAACCACTTGGAGGTTTAAGGATGAAATATTTTTCACTTGACATACAAGTCCGTTTCATTCAAATAAAGACTAAATATAATTGAGTAATTTTTTAGGAAAATTTGCCTGAGCATTGAATCGCGGAACCGAAATCTACGGCTCTGTCTGCCATGTCTAACCGTACGCGATAATTCAACAGGTAGTTCTAGCTAACGAAACATGGACAGGTGAAGGGAAACAGGGTTGCCGTAGAAAGCGAATATTTCCGTCGCCAATTTCGAGCCGCGTCGGCTAAAACGGGAGGAAATAGCAATATCAAATAAGTGCTGTTGGTCTTTCAAATTAAGCTGAAAAAATGTGATTAAAAATGATTCAGAATATAAGTTGTGTTTGAACAGAGTTCTAGACAAAACTACTTAATTTTTTTCTTGTGTTTCATAATTTTATGAAATTATTGTTTTGTGTTATTGTAAAATGTATTTAGTTAAAAGCTATTTTTGCTCATTAGCAATTTCATTCAAAGAAATGTTCCTTCGAAATTGTGCAATGATTTGTTTCACTCGCGCGTCTCGAACTATTTGTTTCGGGTAATTAGCGTTTCGTTTATTTATCTCTTTTTCAGATTGGTTAGTATTAAGGTTTTGTTGTATTTAAAGTCTTTTCTAAATCGATGGTTTTTGAAAAAGTTTTAGACATTATCTTGATTATTGGCTAAGGTTTCAATTACCTGCCTACTTTATTTTAAGGTAAGTAGATCAATCCCGAAGGGAAAGATCGAGGACAACTTTTAATTTTCGATAATTATATATTCGTTAAAATTGGTTTCCTTCAAAAAGGTTTAAGTGGGAGGCAACAATATAAAATATCCTTTTATATTAAATAGCAGCAAAAATTCAGATTTCTATCTAAGGGTAAATATGGACTGAAGACATGTGAGGGGGAATGACATGTTTGTCAATGACAGTTTAAATAAATATTTTTGCATAGTTCTGATACATAAAATTAAAAAATAGTGAAAGAAAATGAACAAGCTTCGAAGGTTAGCGAGCTTCTAAGTTAGAACTTTCCACATAGGGAAAACCAATAATGGGCACCCATTTAACACAAATAGATAGTTTTTTTAATTCTTATATACCCATATTGACTTCAGATTGTTAAGCTAGTTTTCTTACTGTTAGACCTGTTTAAAAAAGTATGGTAGGTAGTTAATTAACGTTGGACTGGAGCAACAATACGGTCTATTGGCTACAGTCCGGAATCAATCCACAAGGGAAAGAACCAAAGATAACACCTCGTAATTTTCAACCACCGTCAGATGACGAGGTCAACACCTAAGCTGACACCCCACTCTCCAAACTTCCACACCACACCAATTTGAGGACATTTGAGAGCGCAGGTTCGTTTCCTGTCAGGTGCGATTCTTCCCTGGGTGTATTTCTCTCTTCTATGTCAGTGAAACTTTCATTGTATGTGTATGTCTATAACATGATATTGTTTGTCTTGTGTCTGGCACAGCATGGCTAAATATGGCCCTTTCGCCATAAAAACTCAACTAACCAATTATTTACGTTTTCATCTAATTAATTTACGTTTATTGAATTTTAATACCAATAAACTGTGCAGTATTCTCAGGAAATCATTAGTTATGCGCTTTTTAAGTAGAGTTGAACTTTAATCCGAAAGCTATGTCTGTTTTAAGTCATGATTAAGACCTGGGTCCCTTATCAACCGTTGAAATAAATAGCTTGAACTTTATTTAATTAGTTTTAAAAATATATGTGTAGGTTAAGTCGATAGAAATTTTAGATTGTGAAAAAGGAAAAATATTTTGAAATAAAAGCGTGGAAGTTTGAAAGTATAGTTTTCAAAGCGAATCTCTTTATAACTCGGATACAGAACTGAAATACTTGCAAACGATACTTATAATTTTGGAATAAAACGCAAAAATTTGCAGGAATAACATTTTACGCAGTATTTTAATATTACCTTATAAAAAAGAATAAACTAGAATAAAAATGATTTTAGATTGAAATTTTGACTAGAAAAATATATCAAACATTATATAAAGGCGGTATTTTAATAACCGTACACGCCTCTTCTTTTGAGATCGCCATTTTTATGTACCCAAAGAAAAATAATTAATCTCTACCAACTAAGGTCTATTATTTTTCAAATAGTTCAATTCTTGAATTCTCGTTTCTTATATTTAACTTCATAACCCGATAAATAGAAATGAAGTTCTTCCACTATTAAAATAAAGCTTTCACGTATTTCAATAATTTTGATTTAGGTATTGAGAAAGACTTCATGTTAGGGTACCTTCTGTACAAAATTATCCTCTTTATAAAAGGCAAAACTTGCAACGACGTAGATCACTTTTTCTATATCATAGTTTTCCCAAATGATATTTATTCTAAAATAAGAATTCTGATTTATATTTTTTCATACGATAGTTATTCATTTAAAAATACAAATTCGACATGTTTTGCAAACGATTTTTTTAATATTTTGATTTTCTTAGTTTCAGAATTAAATCTATATATTCAACTTTATTGATATTCCTTTGCTCTATTCACTGCAAAAGGAGTTTATTAGAGTCAGTTGTATTCTTATCTCAACGGTCTTTGCATCTAGTGTTATAAAAGTCCAGATATCAACAATATTTCATCACAAATAAGGAAATGACATTTCACACACTGGAAATGTTTACAAATTTCAAAAATTGGAACAAAATAATTTTTCATATACACTTTTACCAATCAAACAGCAAACTGGATTTGAATATATTTTTAAACCAAAAACAATAATATTTTTAAATCAGATATGCAACGCCTAATTTTTTTCTTCACCTAACTTTCTCATAAAATTTACACGAGAATTGTGTTTAAATCGTGACGTTTCGTGAATCTTTTACTCGGCCAAACGGCGATACAGCGAACGACAACCATCGCCAAAAGCGCGCTATCAAAATGTAAAACTGACGAGTCGGAGATTTACAATCAACTGGCCAATAAGATCTTCCGACGGTCAATACGTCATCGGAAGCAATGAGAAGAGCGTGGAGGGAAAATAGGATGAAGGAAACATCATCAAAACCATTAATAAAAAAAGGAAAAGGTTCGGGAGGGGGGAGAGCGCGCGAGAAGGGGGAATTGAAACCGAACTTTTCCGAGCTCGTCTGTCTACCTTTTCATATTCCGAGTCAGGCGTTTGGCAACGACAGACGCACGTCGATTTTCGTCTGCTCTATCACACCGCGCGTTTGTTTATATCTCCGTTGGATTTCTGTGTTTACGAATGGAATTGGTTTCATTTTATTGAGGATTTTTTAAACGGACTTTTTTTAGTTTAAATTGACTCCCTCTGAATCGTTGGGTTTTGCTGGTAACGGACTGGTGTTATCGGACTGATTAGTGCGAAGAAAGTGTTTGTGTCGGTGGCGATTTTTTTTTTTGTCATCTGTGTGTTGTGTGCCGGTAATAATTGGAAAGTGTTCAGTGAAAGCGTAGGATGTGATGGCTGGATTACGACTTTCGAAAAGTAAGTGATCATTGTGTTTATTTTGTTACGATTTGATTATTTATGTTTAGTAGAAATGTAATTTTTGGAAGCCGACCGAATACCGGTGTTATCCTGGTTTTAATACGTGTTCCATTCTATTAAAATTCTTATTCCATTCTATTAAAATTCTTATTCCATTCTATTAAAATTCTTATTATTTCATTCTATTAAAATTCTTATTATTCCATTTCTACTAAAATTCTTATTATTCCGTTCTATTAAAATTCTTATTCCATTCTATTAAAATTTTAAAATTCTTCCATTCCATTAAAATTCTACTCTGAAATTTTTACGAAGGAAAGAATTACTTTGTGAAAAGGTGAAAGGCAAGCAATAGAAATACTCAGAATTAAATATTCGGAATATTTAAATTCATTTTGGAATGAATTTAATAATTGACTGGCTACCTAACATCAGTGCCTTTGTAATATATGTTCGTATATATATATTAACAGCGTAAGTTTAATATAAATTGTTATCAATAGCGTAATTTTAATATATATTTTATTAATTATTTACGGCAAAATATGAGTACTCGCATTGGTTTTGAGTGCTAAAAAACATACAGCGTTATAAAAACGAGGTTAACATTTCTAAATTTCAGACCAGCATAAACTTGCTTATTCGATTGATTTTGCTTGCTATTATTGAATTCGATTGATCAAATAAGGCATTCAATGATTATTAGTTTTCATTGCGCTGCACTATAATGTAACAAGTTTAAAAATCTTTTGATTGAGTGATTTTTATTCAAGTACACTTGCACTTTCTCCGTGAAGTCGGGACGAAACAATTTCAACCTAAATAATCGAAAAAATTAATATTAATGTATTTTTTCTCCTTAAAAATATAATTTACGTATAAAATTTTCCAGTTTTCTTAGTAAACTGCTTGTAATATTTTTTTCAGAACAAAAATAACTTAATAATAATAATATCAAAATTACCGAATTTTAAATATCGTGTTGCAATCCATCAGTTAGGATCTAGGAATTCTTGCTTGATTTGGTTCTTCCTCTTTTCCTTTATGTGGTTCGTCTCTAATTAGTCAAACTTGTTTGCGGGCCGCGGTGGCCCGGTTGGAAGAGTAACGGACTAGCAACCGAAGGGTTGCGAGTTCGAATCCAGCCAAACACCGTCGTGTACAAAGGGGGCTGGTGCACGTTAAATCTGTCGTGGCCTCAAATGTCCTCACGTTGGCGTGGTGTGGAAGTTTGGAGAGTGGGGTGCCAGCTCAGGTGTTGCCTCGTCATCTGACCGTGGTTCAAAATTACGTGGTGTTGTCCTCGGATCTTTCCCTCTGGGATTGATCCCGGACCGTCACCAATAGCCCATTGTGTTGCTCCAGTGTGACGTTAATTGTAAATACCAATACCAATACCAAACTTGTTTGCAGCAATTGCTGAATCTCCCGAGCAAATATCTCTGAAATTCTATAAACCTTTTAACAATTAAGAGGAAACAGACCACTGCGATTAGGGCATCATGTTTTCGAACTTTGTTTACTGACGTTTATAGTGAACTCGTATATATATATATAGGTGTTATATTCATTTCAAAGTAGCTTTTAGACGTTTTTCACCACAATACGCTTTTGACTGAAACGATTTTTTCTAAGCGTGCTAGGTGTTATTTTAGGTATTTTCCACCGAAGGAGGGACCAGGGGAGAAGTTTCGGCGTATTCTTTCTTGGGGGGGGGGTTTCTTTTGATGATTCTTCCTGTTTCCTTTCTATTGTAGGGGCCGCGTGAGCCCTGCTGGTAGAGATGCGGATTAGCAACCGGTAGGTTGCGACTTCGAAACTCGATCCAACCTAAGACCGTAGTGTATGTGGGGCTGGTGCACGTTAAATCTCTCTTGGCCTCAAATGTACTCACGTTGGCGTGGTGTGGAAGTCTGGTTCTGTGGTTCAAAACTACGGTGTTCCGGATCTTTCCCTTCGGGATTGATCCCGGACCGTCGCCAATAGCGTTGTGTTGCTCCAGTGAGGCGGAAAACAACTACCAACACACCCTTTTTTTACTGTATTCGAATAAGCACGTTAAAATTGTATTAATGCGATCGCTTTTGAATTTGATGTTAGAGTTGGCGATCGTTGGATCCAATCAAAATGAAAGGGCCGGCAGGTCATCCCCGTCTTTTTGTGAGGTATTTATGAATTCTGCGAATTTCAAATCGAAGAGTAAGCACCGTTTCATCAATGTTAAATTGCAGTGTTATTGCGATCTCTTATTAATTTAATGTTGCAGTTCGTGTTCGTTTGTTTCAATTCAATTGGATGGAATAGCGGCAAGATGTCATGTTTATGCTGTGTTTTCTTTAAGACGAACGAATTCTGCGAAATTTCAGAAATCGGAAAGTAAAATATACAAATATTTTTTAATCTGATTGTAAAATCTACTTTTTCGAGCGATATCAATTTTCTGGAAGTGCATGATCATGTAAAATATTCCAAATAATGCTCAAATTGGTTTTATGTTTGCGGATGCATCCATCTTAGTTATGTTCTGCTCTGGATGTAATGGTTATTTTGATAATACAATTCTTGTTTTAGTCGTATTCGGTTTTTTTTATTTTTTTTATCCAGTTTACTTGTTTTACTAATTTGAATGCAATTTAAGATTCTCATGATTTGGCGTTTCCACGTGTTATTTTCGGTCTGGCTTTCGTCGACGCTTTTGTTTTCTTTTAAACAATATCGCCGTTCTATTGTTCTGTACTTTTCAGAATCGTTTGCAGTTCCAGACATAATAAACTCGAAATCGTCCCTGAAGTAGTGAACTTTCAGGGATTACACTATATAGGAATTCATATGCCCATTATACCAATTTCGTAGCTTGGATTGTCTGGTAAAACTGTTTTGAATCATTGCCACGTGATTTTTTTTGTTTCAAATAGATACGCTGCACTTTTGTTTCTTGTGCGTTAAAAGTTTTGACATGAAAGCTATTCAACAATTTTCAAAATTTCGTATTTTCCGAATTTCGGATAAATTGTTTTTCGACAAACTTTATTTTACTTTCTGTCATAATTATAAAACCTGCCAAAGTTTGCTCCTGCTCAAGGTAGATCCCAA
Source organism: Meta bourneti (assembly GCA_933210815.1). NCBI lineage: Eukaryota > Metazoa > Arthropoda > Arachnida > Araneae > Tetragnathidae > Meta > Meta bourneti. Next base: position 91,697,597 of record OW119929.1, read on the forward strand.
CATACCTTGTTAAATTTCGGATGAAACCTCACTTGTTTGAATATTTTGGTCTATTTTATCGGCTTGTTTGTAACACGAGTTTTATTGCCCAAATGTTTAGAATTCCATTATTGGAGTAATTTAATACCTTGAGTATTTCTGTGCCAGTAAAACTTTCCTGGTGTGTGGTTGACGCCGTCTGTTTTGTGTTTGGCGCAGCTTGGTCACATGGCCCTTGCGCCATAAAAACCAACCAATTTGTTGTAGAGGGTTAACTTGGCTCTGGTTTTGTTCACTGCGCTTGCAATCTGGGAGTTGAAGGCGGCGCAGGTTTTCTATTCCTCCCTTAGTTTATTTCTCTCTTCTGTTTCAGTAGTTTTCCTTGTGTCTATGTCTATGTACTTAAATTTGTTTGGCATAGCAATACCAAATATTGTCCTTGCGCCATAACACCCAACCGACCTTTTGTTTGTATGTCCATTTATTTAGCAGAAAAAACATTGTTTGATGCAGCTTGTACAAATAGACCCTTGGTCCTTAAAACCCAACCAACTCTTGAAGTAATTCAAAGATAAAATTATGGAACGTAACGCGGTATTAATTCAAATGCTATTTTGTGATTAAAGATCTAAACATCTAAGATGGAACTATGAACATCTTTTGTATTCTAGAAACTTCCTATATTTATGGATTAGAATTCTACTCTACCAACCCATGAGTAAAGAATCAAATCGTGTAAAATCAAGTAGATGTGTAGTTGTTATTTTGAAAATGCAATTCTTAGTTAAACGACCACAGATGTACTGTAGTTGAGTTACCACAATCTAAAGACATTCAGCGAATACTTATTAAATTTACTTATACTACTGTGACTCGACCTTTGTAGACTGATGTTGACTTTACTTGTCAGATGCGTCGACATTGTACATTCGTTTTCCAGCATTAGCTGTCGTATTAGGAAGAAACCATACCCAGGTGCGAGATAACAGTAAACATGTCCGATGGGAAACAAGCAGCGTCCTGATCCCATAACTTTCAGTTTACAAACAGGTACAAATTGCAATGAAAAATATCATTTTGGTGCGACGCAAGAATGGTGCATTGTACACGCATAGTATGTAGGTATTTTAAAACGTCGCACTGGAGCAACACAACGGCCTATTGCCCACCTCCGGGATCAATCCCGAAGGGAAAGATCCGAAAATAACGCCACGTAATTTTAAACCACTGTCAGATGACGAGATCACACCTGAGCTGGCACCCCACTCTCCGAACTTTCACACCACACCAACGTGAGGACATTTGAGGATACGACAGATTTACCGTGCACCAGCTCCGCCTTTGTGTACGACTGTCTTTGGTTGGATTCGAACTCGCAACCCTCCGGTTGCTAGTTCGTTACTCTTCCAACCGGGCTACCGCGGCCCTGTACACGGATGGTGAAACGGTTTAAATTGTGTAAGACTGATTCCATTTAAGCGGTTTGCGGCACACCTGTCATGCTTGCCGGTTACACCGGTCGAAAATCGTTGGCTTATAGTTATACTCCGTGGTTGGTTGATTTTAAGGCTCAAGGGTCATTTGGCCATGCTGCTTCAGACACAATACAAAATAAAATAATTAACACGACATACAATATCAAGTAATTGACACAAGACATACGATATCAAGTAATTGACACACACAGTGAAAGCTTTACTGACACAGAAGAGAGAAATACACCCAGGGAGGAATGCACATGGCAGGAATCGAACCTGCGCCGCCTACAACTCGAAGGTTGCTAGCGCAGTGGGCATACCCACTGAGCCACTACGGCCTCTTATACTTCTTGAAGAAAGGTTTGAAATTCCTTTATACGTGCTTCTTTGCTAGCGCCTTCTAGCAAATTCGGGTGAGTGTTCCCTATCCTCCCTTATAGTTATAATTTGTAAGAAGGGTTTGAATTACCTTGTTTAAATCCTATTGCTATCCCTCCAGAGAAACAAATGGTACCGTCTATGAGAAAAAAAGTCGGATGAGTGCAACTTTTCAATGAATAATCGCTTCCGAATTCTGCGGCTCACTTCAAAGGTTTACCTCGACAAATCCACCTCCCTCTAATGTATTAAGCCTGGCTTAGACGACAGACTCACACAAGGATGATGAATTTCTCAAGCTTAAGCTCCTCAGAGCACGCAGACCTTCTCGAAGAAACATACCTGGAAAAAGAGTGTCGTTACCTGAGGCTCTGCTTTTTCCTCCCGAACTCGCACAGGATGATGCCTCGGAGCGACGAGAACGACGCTTCGTCTTCAGACTGTCTTCAAGCGTTCGATTTTTCTCGCGCGAAAATAACGAGGGGGAATCTGGAGATAACTATAACTAGTCCCCAATTATAGTTTTTTAAAGTAGAAGTGCTATTGCTATTAGTTTTCGTTTTTGCTCTAATGTTCGCTCTCGTCATTTGCAAGCGGTGCTTTTCGTGGGTAAATGGCCGATGACACCGCGTGTTATGATGGATGTGGTGACGCGTCAATGCGATGATTTTATGCGTGGTAATTGTAATTATATGGGTCGGTTTCGGCTTCCAACGTCGCACCGTGTGCAATTTTGCGATTCTAGCGGGACTAAAGTCCAAAGGTGAACTTTTTTTTCACTGAAAAAAGGAGTTGGCGTTGATGTGGAACTAGACCTGGAAACAGGCGACTAAAAGACGACTTTTAAAACTATTTTCCAACCTTGGCGTCTAGGGGTATCTTTTTAAGCAAAAACATCTCAATAGAATAGGACCCTTAATTGTATCGATTACTCTAAATTCTTATTTTATCATATTTATATTCTTTTATTATAGCTATTAGTTTTTTATAGTTACTTTCTTTAGCTTTGCCCTTTTATAGAAATTTGTTTGCTAATTATAAAATTCTTTTAATAATTATGATGTGCAGGTAAGCTGTTAACAGTTAGGTGGCACTGCATAATTAATATGTCCGTTCCGTTTTTAAAATTTTGGCGACCTTTTTTGAAAATTCATCAAAAGTCAACGAAATTTTTATTCTTTTTTATCTATAAGCGTACGGAAAAAATATTTTTAGGAATTATTTTGGGAGAAAATTTTTCGAAGGACGCCAATTTCGCAATTTTGGCGCCAAGCCATGGCAACAATAAAAATCGCCAATAAGTTCGAAAGTATATATTTTTAGAAAACATTAAAAATGCGTGTGCATTATTAAATGGATTAGGATTGCATTTCTCAAAAAGAAATGTCATGTAAAATATGCTGTATAACAAAGGTAATACTATTCTTCGGTTGCATAAATATTGCTTGTCTTTGCCGTTCGTCATTGCAATCGGTACGATTTTTGTGCAGTTGGTCTTGTTTATTTTCGTAAGCATTTTTTTTTCAATTCATACCTTTTACTCACCACAACGTAATCCAATTTTAAAATACTGATACCGGATCCCAATAGCAACCAATCTGAACCACAAAACCATCAACAGCTGTGTAATCTAGGAAGAATATAGAAATGTATGTTTTTCACGAAAAAAAAACTAGGAAGCATTTCTTTTCTCTAGATAAAGAACTAAGAACGGCAACAAATGGACATGCAATAATAACTTTCCCCCTCTAAAGATAAACCTTGTTTCCGATAACACAAGAATCTTATCACGAAACGGAACCACGGGTTTTATCTGGACCACCGCTGCGCTTTTATCTCCCTTGCGACATTACTCACTTATTACTTTCTCTCTTGTCCCCCCTGCAGTTTGAATTCAAAAATACTTTCGAGTCCGCTACAACATGCGCATGCCTGCTGCACAGATAACATGTCTGCACGCATGCGTATTTCAACCAATTTAGTGTCGCTGGACTGATGTTAGGCTTGCTTTAGGAACTAAATTGGGTGAAATACGCATGCGTATCGACGTGTTTTTTGCACAGAAATGGAATGCGCATATTATATGCTTTGCCGCATGCTGTTCCAGTGTGTGGCCGTGCCCAAGTTGTTTCAACGAGATATCTCGTCCATCAAAATCTAACCAATTTCGCTAACGACGAGATATCTCGTCATCAAAATATTGCCAATTTTTATTATGACGTGATCAAAATCTGGTCAGTTTTTCCTAATGACGAGATATCTCGTCCATCAAGATTTGGTCTGTTTTGCTTATGACGAGCTTATGGTTTGCTTATGTCGATACAACCACCAGGAGAGTTACTAAGAACTTTACTTTTGTGTTTTTGCTTTTTAGGGTCATCAGCACTTAAACTAATATTCTGGTGAATTTAAAAAATACAATTGTCCTAACTTTGGCGTGGTGTGGAAGTTTAGAGAGTGGGGTGCCAGCTCAGATGTGTCCTCGTCATCTGACCTTGATTCAAAATTACGTGGTGTTGTCCTCGGATCTTTCCATACGGGGGTTGATCCCTGACCGCCGCCAATAGTCCGTTGTGTTGCTCCGGTGCGATGTTAATTAAGTATCTAAACCTAAATACAATTACAAAAAATACAATTACACTTATCATTTATCATTAGTTTGGGTAAAGTTTCCAGTGGGGACTTCTACATCACGCCAACGTGAGGACATTCGAAGTTTGGAGAGTGAGGCGCTGGCTCAGGTGTGGACCTCGTCATCTGACCGCTACTCAAAATTACGAGTTGTCCTCTCATCTTTCTCTTTGGAAATGGTCCCGGACCGTCGTCAATAGCCCGTTGTGTTGCTCCAGTAAATTCAACTATCTTACCTCCAGAGGGGGACACCGAAAAAATCGTCTTTGAAAAGGCAGTGTTGAGCCAAAAAAAGTGTCGGAAACTATAGCTTAGAATATTTTTTTTGAAACTCAATATCAGTCATCTAAAATAAATAAAAAGTACAAACTTTCAATAAATATTTTTTAAATGATTGGTAAAATAATTTGCTAATATTATTCGCCTGTATGTCATAATCGCGAAGTAATATTGAAATCAGAAAACGTTCTCACAACGATTGCAAGACGTTTATGTAATTCAGTTCTTTGGGAGTCCAGGCAGGCTGCGGAAAGAATGTATGTTTCTCATAAATGCAAGCGTCGAGAAAGAGGAACATAACTCGAGGCTTGAACCTCCTTTCGTTCGGAGTGCACTCACCTTAGTTTAACCCAAATTCAGACCTCCGCTCCGGCGGTTTCGGACCATGGCCGACTGCTGAGGCTCGTGAAAGAACAGTTCCGAAGTATTGAATGTTCTGTTCCTCGAAAGTCCGACCGCTTTTTGAATAGTGTTATTCAATTCTATAATATATTTTCAGATTAAGTTTTTTTTTATGTTACAAAAGATTTACCTGAATTGGAACGCGCACGTGTTTCTTTAATTTTTTTTCTGTGGTCAATACTTTCAGTCCAGAATGACTCATGAAGTAGTAATTTATGCAACAATTTGTCTCTGCAGCGGGTATGCAACTCAACTCAACTCCCGATCAGAAATCGCGTTCGTATTCTAAATGATTTAAAAATAAGATTGTTCGTAAATGTATTTTTCCCGCGCTAATTGTGTGTTCTGTGTTGTGTTCTAGGTATTTTGATGCCTGCTTATTTAAAAATGCTGTAAATAGAAATAAATATGTCTAGTGAATTCTGAAATAAATTTCGTATCAGAAGAATTTGTATATATAGCGTCTCGTTTCATCTATTTAATCCCCAACCAGTAGCGACTCCGGAAAATTAGACTTAATTTGATTTTATTCTTAATTCAATCTGATTAAATCTCATTTCATTTGATTTCAAAGTGGAATATTGCTATTATAAATATTCTGAAGCGGAATATAATATTTCCTCTGTCACAAAATAAATGTCACAAATGCCCACTTTTGTAGTGAAACTATATTTCACTATCATATGTGGTACAGAAGTCTTCGTTATTTGGTTTTTGACTAATAGCAACAACGAATATAAACAACATAAAATCGACAGTTACGAGATCAATTTGTCAATTTTGCCGCTTAGTTTAAATACGCTTGATTTCAGTTATGGAACTGCGTCATGGAGAATATTTTAAATTACACAGAAAAGCTCGCCACTAATGAAATTCTTCAGCTGCCTAATGACAGAAGGAATGAGATATCTGGAAGATAGAAATCAACGCTGAAAAAAGCAAATGTGATATTAAATAGGTTTAGTGTCAAAAAATGACGAATCGATCTTTGAACAAGTGAATGGCATGAAATTGAAGTAGACGTTCCGAATCTAATTGTGGTAACTTTCGAATCTAGCTGTTCTTTCTGCCATGCATTTTATTGGAAATAAGAATCAACACCTATAATAGGTAAACGAAATGTTGTATATTTTTGGATAATTTTATTTAGAAGTATGAAATCCATTTTTGTGAACATTGATATTATTAATTTATTACATTTAAATTATGTTCTCCCGATACGGTATGAGGGACACATCTCCTTTAGATGTGTACTGGCTTCACGGACCCAAGGTACCTGAGTGCTCTTTTCTTTACCCATGGGGTTTATGAGGTCGCGGCAGCCCGGTTGGAAGAGTAACGGATTAACAACCGGAGGGTTGCGAATTCGAATCCAACCAAAGACCGTCGAGTACAAAGGGGGCTGATGCATGTTAAATCTGTCGTGGCCTTAAATGTCCTCACGTTGGCGTGGTGTGGAAGTTTGGAGAATGGGGTGCCAGTTCAGATGTGACCTCGTCATCGGACCGTGATTCAAAATTACGTGTTGTCCTGGAATCTTTCCCTTCGGGTTTTGATCCAGGACCAGCCCGTTGTGTTGCTCCAGAGCGACGTTAAATAATACCTACCTACACAAGGGCTTTACTGTCTTTAATAAACACGAGGGACGTGCTTCCGTGATACCCAAGCGATGTTTTTCTGCCTTCATCCCTCTACTATGTTTCATTCCATCTTATAATTTTACATCTACCACTTCCATGCGGTCCACATCTACCACTTCCATGCGGTGCTCAACTTTTGCGATTTTTTCCCCACCTAGCTGGAAATCATTATTCCATAAGATCTGAACCCATCAATATTCATTCCTCTAACTCCTAACGAGACGGTCGCACTGCTACCACCAACATCCGAACTCTGTTAGCCCAGACACCCATTTTTATTGCTCCCCATCCATGGCAAATTAATCAGCCACCGCTGCGAGACTGGGGCTGCTTGGTAATTGCAGACAGAAGCTGCTTCTGTCGCACCCCGGGAGCCCCCATCCCCGTGGGACGGAGAATGTAACTCTTTGGATGGAAGGTCTTTTGGGTGGGTGGTGCTTGGGGTTTTAAGAAAAAAAAGGTGGATGACCTTTGTTCGATAAGGAAATTGCTGTCGTGGGGATGTTCCTGATTAGAAATTTTTCTGTACTGTGTCTTTTTTAATTAATGGTTTTCGGGGTCGTAGTGTTTTTTGCGAGTGTTTTACATGGCAGTAAAACTGGTCCTTGGGAACACCAGCTGATCGTGGGATCTGCAAATGATTTGAGAGAATTCGGTGTGCATTTTTTGTGCTGGTGGTGGCTTGGTTGTACGCTCTATCATTTTTAGACGAGGATTTACAGTTTGATGTTCATGGTTAAACTGTTCATGTTGGTAAAACTTGGGGAATAAAACGCCCTTTGAGCTACTAAACTAACCATTTCATTTTTTCTGTTAGATCCCCTCCGTGATTCAGTACCTGCAAGTTGTAGGCGGCGCAGGTTCGATTCCTACCCCTTTGAGGCACAACTTTAGGGGAGTACGGGCTTCACGAACCTGAGGTACCCTAGTGATCTATTCGTTTTCCTTGGGGTTTACTGCCTCTGGTAAACATGAGGCTCGCGATCCTAGGATGCCCAAGCTATCTGTCTACTTCTGTCCATCCTTTATTTTCATAATTACTTAATATTGTCTTGTTTGGTGTAGTTAGCCAAATATGGCCCAACTAACTTGTTAAATGTGTAGACGTTTTTCTGCTAAATGAGATTCAATTTCATAAGTTTCTTTTTCAATGTATTCCGTAATTTCATTTACTTGGCATTATCTGTCTTGTGTTTAGCGCTGCTTGGCCAAATATGGCCCTTGCGCCATAAAATTCAATGCAACCGACCGTAGTTCCAGTTTTGTCATAGGTCACAATTTCCACTACAGCCTGCTAATGTTGATACCGATTACCGTAGCTTGCGGTGGGAATGAATGAAAATGGAATAATTAAATTCTAAAGTTCCGGTATTTCGAATGACTTCATGTCGCGTGCATGATTTGTCCCCCATTCACATCAATGACTATATTACCTTTCCTTCCTTTCAAATTCGGGAAATAATAAATGCCCCGTGCAGTGACATCGCTGACCGCTGAGTCAGCTGTACTGAGTCACTTGTCCTACAACGGGGAATCACGGAAGGCAAAAAAAAACTCCCCAGCGAAACGGAATGAGAACTCATTGGAAAAAAACTCCCCAACACACACACAAAAGAAAAATGGCAGAAATAAATGCAGGTGGACGAAAAAGAATAACCATAACAGAACTACCCACACGTGTCCATGCTTTAGTTCCTCAAACTGCTTCTTAGTATCCTTTTTAATCCTCTTAAGGGCAGTTAACGCTCCCTCATAATTAACTTAAATGCCACGTGCTGTCGGAATCATCCTCAGTTAACTGCACGGCCAGAAAAAAAGAATCTCTGAGAAAGGCGGGTTCCCATTCGAATCAGAGGTGAGCAAGCCATAAATTCCATTTGGAAATTGAAAAGTCAGCGGGTATAATACGAGCTTTTGGCTGATATCGGCTTATGCAAATGCGAAAAATGAAAAAATGAAAAATAACACTTGTTGGGGTGGACGCTGCATAGCAAAGTCAAGCGTGCGTGACCACGTTTAGAATAGTTAGGTATGCTCGTGTTGAAAGAAGTTTCCCGGTAGGGCTGTTTTCCTGCTTGCGTTTTTATAAACGGAGGAATCTTTCCCTAATTTTTGGGCACAAAACAAAGCGACTGTGAGTTTGAAAGATTTAAAGCCAAATTAACGAGGCGGGTAGATGCCTCTTTGGGATTTATAATATCCAATAACCCAAGACTTATAAATACTTCATTACCCATGATAAAGCCACGTGGTTATTTAGTACAGTTAATTGCGACACAACATACGAGGAAATGTTGATGAACACAGCTCGTTTGGAATGTTTCGGGTTTAATTTTTTCCTTCTTGAGCGGGAGTAGATGTCGCTTATAGGAATTTTAAGATCTTTTATAATGCAAAATATTTCCTTACGGTAAGGAAAATCTGAAATGGTATTTTTGCTAGAATTGTTCTTAATTACTCAGTTTTTTGGGGAGGTTATGCCAGTAATTTATAGCCCACGTTTCCTCGACTTTGCAGGCGCAACTAATTACCAGATCTCAAATTAGGAAGTTGTCTTTTCTCCGTCTAAAGTTAATCATTATTTTATCAGTTAATTCAGGAAAACATGCTTCTATTTCGCTAAAGGTGTTATACGTTTTTAAACCGCGTAAATACTGAAGTTACAATTTGTCAAAACGTCATACAGAGAAAATGTAATCAGATAATACTGGCGACTGCGAATTTATGTGTTAATACAGGTTTGGAATCTTCATAAACTAGAAGATGGAGTTTCACACGAAATATTAAGGTAGGTTTTTACCTCTATTGGGGGGAATGTTTTGAAATGTGAGCATAAGAGATAGTTTAAGAGCGTAACTTTTTCGATACAGTGAAGAGACGCACTGATGAATCTTACAATGCAAGTTACTTATGACGTCAGATGGCGATTGTAAAGCATTTGATACCGTATTGCACGTATTATTTTTAAAAGTATGCCATGAAAAAACTCTAAATTTACGGGAAATTTCAGTGGAATAGGTTTCGTTTAGTTTGAAGCCTTGATAATTTGTCTACTTTTGGTGAAGACTCTCGCAGCATTCCCAATATTCTAATGATTCTAGATTTGAATACGCAATTTTATTTTCCTTTCGCAGTTAAATTGGTGTTTAGCTAGGAAGAGTTGAATTTACGTCGCACTGGAGCAACACGATTGGTGTTCAGGGGATAGCAGCACTTTATACATTTTCATATTCGTACGAATATTCCTTGTATTCCTTTGAAAAGGCCCTCGCGCACATCTTTTGATGTGTACGGGTTTCACAGACCCGAGATCTTTTCTTTTCTCGTGGGGTTCACTGTCTTTAGTAAATACGGGGTTAGCGCTCCTGGGTACCAAAGCTATCTTTTTCTACTTTCATCGTATACTCTATTTCCCAATTCCTCTTTTACCTTTCACGACAGATTTTATTTGGCGTCGTCTTGTGTTTGGTGCAGCTTGGCCAAATATGGCCCTTGCTCCATAAAACCAACCAACCAACCTTTGAAAGGAAGAGCTCCACTAGTCTTCCTTTAAAAGTAAAAGCGTAGTATTATAATTGAAAATTCAGAATTCAAACTTCTTCCATGATAGATTTCTGCATTGACAGACTACTTGTCTTGAATACATGCGATAAAGGCTTAAGCGTCGTTGTTGATCTTTAGCAGGCTTTTTAATCCTGATGCATGAGATGATTATGTGCACCACGTATGCTTAAAAGATGTACCCTTCCTGTCCGGAGAAGCCACCTGCACCCATAATTCTTGAGGAGTGAGGTATTGAAAGGGGGAGGTCACCAGACGGGGACAGTGAACGGTCGTAAAATGGAAGAGAAAGGATATCTAGTAAGTTAGATGCCCTAATAAATTAGCATTTTCTGCTACATTTTAGATTGAAGGAATCCACTGTTCCGATGTTGATCCAGCACTCCTTATTTTGGAGAATTCCTTCTCCGTTTCGGGAGCATTTCTCCCTGGGTGTATTTCTCTCTTGTGTCAGTAAAACTTTCATTATGTGTGTCTATTACTTGATATTGTATGTCGTGTCTGTCTCAGCAGGTCCAAATATGACCCTTGCGCCATAAAACCCCCAAACCAACCAACCTCTTGTGTGGAGGTCGGTGCTCAGTGCTGCTGTCCAGGCTGTCCTTCATGCTGAGCTGGTTCTGTTGTGTTATGACTGACAGTGGTCTCTTGCTTGGTGAGTTATGTCGAGGTTTCGCTCCCGTGTGAGCAGAACTTGAGGATTTCCGCTGGATTGACGAGAGTCGAGGTGACAAGGGGGGACTTCTGCCTTGTCCTATAGAAAAGTAGAGAACTGCACTGGGATTGTAGAAAAAGGCGAACGACCTCAACGACAGCTCCAGAACGAGCTCTGACACGTCCGCCATGTGATACAATCCTACCTGTTAGACGCAGTTTAAGTGAAGAGACTGATTTCAATACTATTAGACTCAACCACTTTGGTGCTACTAATCCTAATGCTACTGATTTATTAAGTGATCCTCCTCATCCAAATCTGTTTTTATTGATATCAGACATAGGTTTTCATAATTTTATTTAAAATTGAAATATGCTTTTGTATCATTTTTTCTGGGTTAAATTTTGATGATTAGTTTTAAGTTTACGGATAAATCATGATAAAATTGATTTAATTACCGATAATTTAGCGCAAACCTGGTCCTTGGGCCATAAAAATTCAATCAATCAAACGACAGTTTCGGACGCAAGCCAACTTCCATGCCGATACCCATCTTCTGGCTAGACAACAATAGATTTCGTTTGAGACATCCGTGAATCGAGTTCCAGCCGTTTCTCATCCTACGGAGACTCCGGCCTCTTACCAAAGTTCGGAGGATTCCCCAGGTAAAGCATATATACCTTTTATATGGGCACCATAGACGTTGGGACTGGTGTAAATTCCTAGTAGTGGCCACCCCATTACTGTTAAAACTCTCTTATCTATCTACCATAGAAGAATAAATAGATAATGATGTCGTGTGTTGTCCTCAACCCTCCTGGCTTTGTCTCCACGAGGTATTTCATCAGTAGCAAAACTCGCCAGATCTTTATGGACGAGATATCTCGTCAACAGAAGAAAACTGACCTTGGATCTCATCAGAAACTGAAACGATCTCGTAATAAAAGATCAGCAATATCTTGATTACGGGATGTCATTAGCAAAATTGGTTAGATCTTGATGGCGAGACATCTCGTCATAAGCAAAATTGGTTAGATCTTGACGAACGAGATATCTCGTCATTAGCAAAATTGGTCAGATCTTGATAGAGAGGGTTATGTCGTCAATAAAAGAAAACTGATCCTTGATCTCATCAAAAACTGAAACGTTCTCGTCATTATCAAATAATCAGCAATATCTTGATGACGAGGTATCTCGCATTATAGACGAGATATCTCGTCATTAGCAAAATTCGTCAGATCTTGATCTGGTCGAAACCACTTGGAGTGTTAATGAAAGGAAAGCAGAGTGAACCATCACAGCTCTTGAGGCCCTGAAGTCTCACGGGTTAATAGACTTGGTGTAATTTGTTTATGTCAAGTGAGATATGTAAGGCTGCTTTGCATCTGCTCAACATTCCTCCAATGAGCACCAGCGACCTTTGCATCCAGCAAAGGTTCGTATCGGAGGCCATGGAAGTGAAATTAACGAATAAATCATCCCCCACCTGTTTTAAAAACGCCGACGGGAGGAAGAAAAGTATGAAACAATCCCCCACAAATCACTTCGTCGCCTGTCGCAAGTGTGCCACTGCATGGATTAGAGCGTCCCGGCTGCAGAAAGTGTTGTCGTACGTGTTTCCGGGACGATCGGGAAGTTAAATAAAAGATTGGATTCTTGAAAAAAAATAAAACGGCAACAGGCGAGGACACAAACGACATAAAAGAAGATAAAAACGTTCTCCTGAAGGAAGAGGGAGGGGGCAAGTAGAGCGTAGCCTGCATGAACGCTAGACTTGAGAACGGTGTCAAGTAATTGCAATTGGGTCTGTTCAAAAACTTTCGCACTTTTCTGCCGATGGGTTTTTTTTGACCAAATGTCCCGCATGGGTAATGTGGGGAGTTGACCTTTATATCGAACCAGTTCGAAAGGGGTAATGTGAATGCAGTTGACATTTACGGGATTCCCAGTCAAGTGCATCCTTTCCTAATTGATTGACTCGTTGGGTCTTTCCCATGGGGTTTCTCACCCAAGTAGTAATTGGACTTCAACCAACGGAGTGAGTTAAAGGCCAAAACGGATAGGGTTAAGTACTTTCTTTAGTCATTCACCATTCAATTGTTTACTCATTACTCCTAACTCTTTTGGGTGGCGAATACTTTCAGCACACAAAAACGGGCATGTTTAGCTCATATGAGTAATTTGGCTTTGCATTTTCCCATATGCTGTGACATACAGTGGCTTAAGGGACCGTTCCTGAGTGGTATGTTAGGCGTGCACGTAGTCAGGAAAAATGGGAATAGTCGCAGTATGCCTTCAACTTTAAATATACTGTCCAGCAATCAATTTTCCGTTATCAATTTGATACTTATTCTTTCTATGTTGGATCTTCGCGATTGTAATAAAATACACTTGTAAATTAAGAACAAAATATGCAAATTCATATTTAGAGCACTCAAAAGGCACTCATCAAGGGCTGGGATGTACCTGATGGCAATGCTGCCACACCGACTAAAAGGCGATTTTTGTTACTATTTTCAACCTTGGTGATTAGAGGTATTCTGTTAAGTAAAATCGTCTCAAGTATTTTCAGGATTTTGGTCACTTCGAAAGATTTGGCGATGTGTTTTTGAAAATTCAAAGGTCAACGAAAATTTAGGCCCTTTTTAGTAAACAAAATAGCGGACAGTAAAAATATTTTCGGATTTTCTGTAGGAAAAAATTGTTTCAAGTTACGCCAATTTTGAAGTTTTGGCGCCAAGCCGTGGCAACCATTAAAGAAAACATTGGTTTCTACGGTTTGCTAGATTGTCATGAAAACGTTAGTAAGAAAATAATATTTTTTATTTTAAAATTTGAATTTCTTGGCGAGATCTTCAACTTTTGTTTCATAACTAGCACATTTTGTGTTTTAGCCAATTCATTTTTCTTTGAGCAACTAAAATAGGTTTTGAGGAAACTTTTCTTGTTACTATTTTTTAATGTATGTACTATAAAGTAGTTCACAAATGCATTAGCTGTGGTAGCCCTGCGATGGAAATTTGGAATTTGATGCTTTGCTCGATTTAGTCTTCCAGCGAATTAAATACATAATACTTAATAGGATCATCACTAAAGTAATCGAATGTACCGTAGTTTCACCTGAATAATGACTGGTAAATAGTGGGTCACAACAGAAACGAGGGCGAGAAGAGGTTTTATAAATGAAAACTAATTCGTTATCGTTTTATCCGATTTAAAACTTAAACGCTCAAGATTACATAACTGTTCTCTCGCATATTTCATCAAATCATCTTTAAGACTCATCACTTAAATCCGTTTTCGTGCTCCATTTCACTCAGACCGATGCAGTTTGCGAGGGGATTGGAGTTTTTAAAAGTTGTTTTTTATAACATTGCTCCTCCCCTTTAGTTATGAGCGTCGTTTTAAAGTATTTGTTACATTGTTATCCCCCAATAAAAATGCCTGCTCTATTAAACAGAATAAATTTACAAACGTCATAAATACTTGTAATGATATTTTTATTTAAAAAAGTTCGTGGCTTCCTGTTTACAATCCGTTTACTTCCCGTTGTTTGGCGCAGTTTGGCCAAGTATGGCCCTTGCGCCAATAAAACACAACCTACCCTGTTTACAATCCCAACAATTTCTAGGCTATGGAGCTCTCAACTCATGGATGCCCATAATGGGCAGCAGCAAATTTTGGGTGTCCGTGAACGGAAGGGTAATACTAGGCTCACAATGGAGTAGAGGTGAAGATATGAAGTGGAACAATTATAACTAGCATCAAATTATTCATATTTGCTTTTCCCTTGTGAATTGCGTTGCCAGAACGCGTCTAACCTAATCCACTACTCTGGATTAACATCCCTATTCTGCATTAAGTATTAGTGGTTAGACTTGGCGTGCTTTCAATTTAACTGGGTTAATTGTTTCGGAAACTTGACTTCCAAATGTTTTCCTGGAAGTAGTAAAGCTAGTCCTATTTGGTATCGACTTAAAGAAACCTGGGAATTTCAAGATTGTCGGCACATGCTGTGACAGAACTCATAACCAATCCCTTCAGTCAGTCTACCGCTTTCCAAATGAGGTTGATTGGTTTTCATCGCAAGGGCCATATTTGTCCTAGACGTGCCAAAGACAAGACAGAAAACGTTAGGTAATGGACATACACTCACAAGGAACTGTTACTGAAGAGGAAGTTGCAGGAATTGAACCTGGGCCTCCTACAACTCGCAGCTTTCCAAATGAAAGCTTTATACACTTGCCTATCGCTGTTGTGACCAATAAATTGGTATAAACCAATACGTTCCGCCAGTACATACATATACACCAATCATTTCTTAATTTCCATTTGACCATGTTTTTGAAGTAACGATTTAATATCTACAAATAAATATGCGACAGAAATTCATAAAAACGTGTAATCTCTTTGTGAGCCATGTAAAATCTGGATGTCGCTCAGAGCAATATTCTGAAGTCCACAAATAAATATGCAGCAGGAAATGCACAAAAAACGTGCAATCACTGAGAGCTACAGAAAATTTGGATGGCTCTCAAAGCTTTATTCTGAAAAGGTAAAGGAACTAGGAATAATTTATCAAAGCAAAAGTAAAGCATGGTTAATTGTCTTATATTATATTTTGATGGTTTCTAAATTTTAAATCCGTTTACCCTGAATTTTGGTGATTAACGCATATCCCTGTGCAGTAACACATACGCTGTCCCTGACAGATAATATGACCACACAATGAAAAACTGCTAGCTACAAGCCAGAGGAAAAATACACGACTTCGATTCTTTGAAACAAGTCAAGATGGCGACGCGTGTGTGAATCTGGGTATAAAATATCACCAAAGATTCAGGTTAGCGCTCTGTCCCGCGAAAAGAACGGCACGAGTGTTGTATGGGATGTTCTGAAGGTGCGGTTTTTCTCGTTTCCTCCGATCCCTTGGTGCTGTAATAATCGTCTGCAGGGTGCATTTCAAAAGTGCGCTCGACCCTCCCTTTCCGTTTTGCCCGGGGAACTTTATAATTTCTGGGAGCGGGCAAGAAGGGAAGACTGCGAAAAGGGGGGGGGGGAGAACTAGGGGTGGGCTCCTGCTGACGTCTTCGAAGGTAATGCGTATAATGATGAAATTTATTATAGAGTAATTGTACGCTATCGCCTCTTACAACACTGGCTTTTATTTGCCTCTGGTGTAACATTAATAATTTGATATGCAGTTGTGTATGACGAAACTAACTTTTCTGCTTATCAAGTTGGTGGGTACTATCTAAATGCATACATGCAGTTGAGTTTGAAATGCACCTTGTGTACTATACTGCTCATTTCCTGAAACGTTACTTAAAAATTGTGTTCGTTTGTTTCCGAAAAATGGTAATTTTTAAATGGGAAATGGATAATTTGGAAACAAAAAGATAGGCCCATTTAAAGTTTTCTATTGACGAAGCTTTATTCCCATAAGCCTAATTGCAAGTTGCAAAAAAAAAGATTATTCAGTGGTAAAACAAACCAGTGCAGCAATTTAACAGATTGAATGCCTGTTCATCAATCACTAGATATAATCTGGTCCCAGGCTATGATTCCTAAATCCGGCTTCGTCTCGTTTCTCAACATATTTAAATTCATTCGTTAGCATCCAATTCATGGTCCAAAAATATGAGTGAAGGGTATTTTGATTAAAGTTGGTAGCCTGCTTAACAATGCCGCTGTCGATTCGGTCCACTTTACGCCAACTAGTCGGGAAAACAATTTTTGCAACTGGGCTTATTCCCATAACCCTAATTGCTAGTTAGCCCTCGAGTAGCAAAAAACAAGATTGTTCAGTGACAAAACAAACCAGTATAGCAATTTAACTGATTGAACACCGGTTTATCAATCATAAGATATAACTTGGTCCCAGGCTGATTCCTAAATCCGGCTTCGTCTCGTTCATTTAAATTCATTCGTTAGCATCCAATTCAGGGTCCAAAAATATGAGTGAAGGGTATTTTGATTAAAGTTGGTAGCCTGCTTAACAATGCCGCTGTCGATTCGGTCCACTTTACGCCAACTAGTCGGGAAAACAATTTTTGCAACTGGGCTTATTCCCATAACCCTAATTGCTAGTTAGCCCTCGAGTAGCAAAAAACAAGATTGTTCAGTGACAAAACAAACCAGTACAGCAATTTAACTGATTGAACACCGGTTTATCAATCATAAGATATAACCTGGTCCCAGGCTGATTCCTAAATCCGGCTTCGTCTCGTTCATTTAAATTCATTCGTTAGCATCCAATTCAGGGTCCAAAAATTATAAGTGAAAGGTATTTTGATTAAAGTTGGTAGCCTGCTTAGCAATGCCCGCTGTCGATTCGGTCCGCTTTACAAGCCAACATAGGAAAAACAATT
Organism: Meta bourneti; assembly: GCA_933210815.1. NCBI lineage: Eukaryota > Metazoa > Arthropoda > Arachnida > Araneae > Tetragnathidae > Meta > Meta bourneti. The sequence continues at coordinate 91,714,971 of OW119929.1, forward strand.
TTTTTTTTTGCTCTACGCTCTCCAAGTAGCAAAACGTTCAATTTATCATAATCAGTTCCAGGAGCTTAAGTATAATGGTTTCTTCCCTTGCATGAATCAACCTTTCCCGTATAGTTTTTTTCTCTCTTTGCTCCTTTTAAACATTTGTTTTATCGTTATTTTTCCAATAGGACTTCGAAAAAAAGGAAAAGATAAATTGTTTCAGACGTTGATATAACCGGAGATCCTCCATTACATCCCTGGTGAGGAACAGTGGACATGTCTCGGGCAGCAGACACAGCAACGTCGCCGTGGGAACCAATAAAGAATGATAGTCACGTGCTGTGGTGTCACGTGATGTTTCTTATTCCCCTCTCTTTGAGTCTTTTAATCCATCCTTTGGAAATTGTTCCGCTCCTTGGAGATGATTTTTTTGCATCTCCAGTTAATTTGATTAATTGTTTCTGAGAAGATGATATTCGATATCCAGAAACATTGGTTCGGTGTATTACTCATCGGGGTTCTCCAGGCAGCCTGGAGCGTTCGGTGATGGTGGATGGAACCACACCTGGTTATATTGCTTTTTGTCGGTCTTGGCGAATTTGTTTCTTTTTAATTGCCCAAAGAAATGAGGATTTGGAATCTTGACGCTTGTGATCTGTTGAATGAACTCTAAGTGGCTGTCTGTCTGTCTTTGAGTGGATGAAATGTAACCAGAATTAGTTGAAGGCGAACATTAAATTAATCCTATCAATTTATATTTAGAAAAAACACCTGAAATCGATCATTTTTGGATAATAGACTAACTTAATATGGCAGATCCAGTATGGACAACCAGACGTGCCTCACAGGATTTTGTTCTTGTAATCAGTATTCCCTTTTAGGAACTTTGAGTGAACAACAAACACGAGTATATTTCATTTTGAAGTTTAATCTGTTGAATGAACTCAAGTCGAATGAACGCTGTCTCAAACAGATGAAATGTGATCAGAATTAGTGGAAGGAGAATATTAAATTAATCTGTTCATATATATACCAAGAAAAACTGACCTGGAATCGATCATTTCTGGAGAATAGACCAACTTAATATGGCAGGTCCAGTATGGACAACAATTAAGTACAGCATAACCTTGATTATCCGAGCTCTGATTAACCGAGTACTGTTATCAGAACCGAATTTGATAACGAGATTTTTCTAAGCTTTGAATAATGTTTCACTTTGCCCTTTAACCAAAGTTGCGAGAAAGTACTGCGAAACGAAAGACATTTAAGGGCTCTTTCGAGAGTTTAAAAGGTGCGTAACTCACGTCCAGATTTATTGTAAAAGCATCACAATAAAAAGCACTCAAATCCCAGTATAGACTGTACTTAAACCTAGTTTTATGAATTTTCCTGTAACATTAGTAAAGTAAATTCTTTCTGTATTTCGTAGAGGCTTATTGTTTAAAAAACCTTCGCATCGGCGGATTTCTCAAATTTTGATGGAACTATTAATTTAAAACCCAAATTCTATTGTAAAAAAATTGTGATTTAGAGCCGTATTTTAATAACAGTTTATTAAACTTGATGACGCGAGGAATAACCAAACAACTTCAAACACGCGTTTTGCTCCTCCCATATACACAATACAAAAGAAAGAATCGAGTATCAGAAATCACAACTGCATGCAATTAATTAGTCTTTCAACGAAAGGGAAAACCCATACAAATTTCCACGAATTACACATGCACAGCATGCACCATGAGGAAACTTTTTGCGGTCATTCGGTCAAAATGGCGTGCAGCAGCCAACTTTCTCGGGTGATGGTCATCTTCACTGGTTCCTCGCGAGTCGATTCTCCCCCTTGGGAACTTTCGCCCGGACGTGTTTGCAGTGTCCGTCCGTCTCTTTGTGAAGTGTCGGCTGACCCTTATTCCCAAGACGCTATAATCACACCGACTTGACCGGATCTGCCGCATCCCACACCGTGATTAAAGCGGTGGGTAATTTCACTCTCCTTGCATATCATCGCGATTCGCTGGAAGACCTCAGTCAACGATGACCGAGTCCTCTTTTCTTGTTGGATAGCTTCACACGTTTCCATGCATCTGCTTTTGAGTCTAGAGTTGTCTTTAAGTTTGGAGACTGGGGTGCTAGCTCAGATGTTGCCTCGCCATCTTACCGTGGTTCCAAATTACGTGGTGTTACCCTTTGGGATTGATCCCGGACCATCGCCAATAACCCGTTGTGTTGCCCCTGTGCGATGTTAATTAACATACCTACCTAGAGTTGTCTTTGCTGGTATTGAGTTTTTCGGCTTGGATAAAATTGTATTTCTTTCTCTCGATCAGAGTATGGAATATGGAAGCAATTTATAATATAGCATGATAATTAACAAAAATAAATTGCTTCCAGACATAATCAGTGCACAGGGCTGCCACAGGCTACTGAAAGACGACTTTTTGCTTGTATTTTCAACATGGGCAACTAGGTATATCATTTTAAGCAAAATCATCCCAAAGACTACTAAATTAAAAATTTGGCGACTTTTCTAAAAAAAATTTCGTTTGGGTTTGATGCCGAACCGTCGCCAATAGCTCTTGTATTGCTCCAGTGCGAAGTTAATCAAAATACCTACCTACCGAAAAAAATTCCGCGATTTTTTTTGTTAATTTATCGAAAAGTTAACTATAATTGAGTCTTTTTAACTAATAGCGGAAGAAACAATATTTTTCGGATTTTTCTTAGAAAATTTTCCAAAGGACGCCAATTTCGAAGTTTTGGGGCCAAGCCGTGGTAACCAAGAAAAACATCGGAATCTTTGGTTCCTATATTGCCATGAAAACCTTGTTAAAAATATTGAGTAATTTAATTTTAAGATTAAAATTTTTCTAGGCGATATCTTCAATGTCCCTTTCATACGTAATTAGTTCATTTTGTGTTTTAGCCGATTCATTTTGTATCTGGGCAACTAAAACTGCCTCTTAAATAGGGTTTAAGAAGAATTTTTTGCTATTTTTAAAAATTTACGCTACTAATGCTATTATTTTACACGTGCTTTGGCTGTGGTAGCCCTGTATACATCACCGTAAAAGTTTTTTTAACCTATGCCCGTCCCCGGTATCGGTCATCAGTTGACGAGCAGCCCAATAGAAGTCTGAAGTGATTAAATGTTTCAAAAACACTATGGTGTTTGCAACTGCATTGACAGATAGCTGATCTCTCTACTCCAATACGATTTAAGTGTATTTTTATGTAGTGTATGTCCAACTTACCCTGGATGTATTTCTATCTTGTATCACTTAAAAGAACTTTCTTTTGTGTGTACGTCCATTGGTTAACGTTGTTTGTCTTGTGTTTGGCGCAGCTTAGCCAAATATGACCCTTGCGTCATAAAAAAAACAGTGACTCATCAAGTTCTCGCGGTCCAGTGGTTTTGCCAGGTTCAATACCTGTAACTATCATGGGTCTATTTCTCACTTCTGTGTCAGTAAAGCTATCTTTTCTGTGTGTTTGTCCATTTACTTGACGGAAAAAACATTGCTTGGGACATCGTGGCCAGAACTGACCCTTTCGTCTTAAAATTCAAACCAACTAACGTCCAACGAAGATTTATGTCCCTTTAATTCCAATTCAGTATAATTTATTTAGCCCCTGTTTAGGAAACAAAATTACCACGGTGTGGCAGACCAATTCGTTACTATTATTTCTGAATTTTGAGAAAGCTCCTCAAACATCAAACGAAACTATCCGTCGCTTTTAATTGTACTAGTTATGTGTAACGAGAGCAATTGCATTTCTGTTACACCAATTTAATAACTTTCAACTTCATGAACTGAAGCACGAACAATATCTTCAGGGGAGAACAAATAAAAAACATAAATAAATGTTAGTAGGTAACTACACGATCTTGTTAACTTACTGACCCGTTATCTAGATGAGATCTTCATTTACAAACCCCAATTTCTTTCCCTCTCCGTTCGAATCCGAAAGAGATTAACACAAAATTAAGGTTCTGGAAGAAAAAAAAAGCTTCATTTTCATGTTGCATTATCTTTATAACTGGGCGTGATTAACGCCGAACAATGTAAATTAAGTTCTTATGCACAAAGAAACAGCCGGAGTCCATTGTTTTCTGTTATTCTAAAAGGTCCCCTTTTAACAATATAAGCGTGCGCAAGAATGTTCGGAGCGTTCTCGTATTTGGGTTAGGCGGTATGGGGGTATGTTCGATGGGGATGTCTCGGGGTGGGCCTGTCAGACGGTGCACGCTCTTCTAAAAGTGGACCACACCTGCCATGAAATGGATGCTTGTTTTCGTGAATAGAAATTAGCTGAATGCCTTTAAGTGAGCTTATAACTGTAACAATCGTGTAATGGCTTCTTTACTAGCTGGGATATGTGGACGGTTTGAATCGTGAAGATGTTGGCTCATTGTTTACTTGCTGATGGATCCGGTCTTGCTTGAAGGAAGTCGGACGCAAATAAAATATATAAGCAGTTGTGAGGGCTAGGGTTTGAAAATTATCGGCATTCTCAGTACCGGTTTTAAATGCTGCTTTTTACCTTAACGGGAGACTGACTAGCATGGTTATTGGGCTCAAATCAGGTACTAGCTCCGTACGACATTTAATGGGTTAGGTTAGGTGGTTGAATTTATGTAGCACTGGAGCAACACAACACAACGGAACGGGTAACCAATAAGGAACTGTAAACAACGGTATCCCGGTTGGAAGAGTAGCGGATTGGCAACCGGAGGGTTGCGGGTTCGAAACTCGATCCAGCCAAAGACCGTAGTGTACGTGGGTGCTTGTGCTCGTTAAATCTATCGTGGCAAATATCCTCACTTCGCCTTGGTTGTTTGGAGAGTGGGGGACCAGCTGAGATGTTGACCTCGTCATCTGACCGTGGTGAAGAATTACGAGGTGTTGTCCTCGGATCTTTCCGTTGTGTGGAATGCGTCTGAGTAAGCTTTAATGACATTGTTGTCGTTTATCTGTGTGCATTTATGTATTAAATTTCCTTATGCATGCCTTTTTTTATCTTGTTTTCCCGTTAATAAAAACTGAATTTCAATTAAATTTTTTTAAACCTTTTCTGAAAATTTCTTGAAGACAAATTAAACTTAACATATTCATACAATTGCAAGGACAAAGTATTATAATTTTAAAGAACCGAAATTCCCCCTATTATATTTGTCAATTATAATATGACATTGGTTGTCATCCGTACTTTTTAATTTGATGGAAATTCATGAAAACATGACCTAAATTTGCGGCTTGTAGTTCTTCAGAAACGGAAAATATTCGTCATTCCTTTATGCGTGCACATTGAATCTTCTAATTTGAATTCTAGAAAGACGTCTTTGAATTTGTCATTCCCTTCTAAGAAGCTCAAATTTTATTCGTATTTTCACCCTTTCATGTTTAAAAAAAGACGTACTTTAAATAACATCCGCTTTAAAAAGGTTTTATATGAAAAGCGATTAAATGAGTCCTAAGGTAAGAAAGACCTTTTCTTTATAAACTCCCACCGCAAATTACGACACTGACCGCTTGCAAGTGCAATTGAAATCAAAACAAGGGAGATTCTTTTCTTTCGGGATAAACCTGTCTTCCACTTGAGAGGTGTACTCCCACTGCTTCCTTTGATACCTGCGCAACCTGTTTGAATTAATTTCTCATTCCGCGCTAACTTCGCCCGTCATCGACGAGTCTTAAGGAGCTTTGCACAATTTTGATGGAAACGGAAGATACTGTCAGGAACGATTTCATAATTTTTTAATTCTTGAAACATGTTTCAAACTTCGTTCTCTCGTTGAGATTGAATGAAGATTAACTATTTTCCACAAAATGAGTGGAAGGAGTGGCATATCTATGTCTGTAAGAATCTGGTCAAGCTCTATTTTCTCTTTCTCCCCATCCTTATCTCTCCCTTGATCCTCTTATTCTCTCTAAGTGTCTCTAATAACGTCTAGTTTCACTCTCACCTGCTTCATCCTTGATCTTCCTTTATCTCACCTCTCTTCCCTATTCCCATTCCTGGCTCTCCTTATCATCCGTTTCACTCTCTATTATCATTTTTAAGTCACCCTCTCTATTGTCTTCTTTACCTTAATTAATTCTCTTCTCAACGTTTCATCCTCTCTACTTATAAGCTCTTGCCCTTCGTCTCCTACATTCTCAACTTTTGCTTCTCCCCCTCTACATTCGTCTTGGACTTGTTATTGAAATATCTTGTACTTTTGTTGGGTTATATTCTGTCTTGTGTTTGGCGCAGCTTGTCCGCTTTTGAACCTTGGGCCATAAAACCCTAACATCCATTCCAATCCCCTCTACATTCTCATCACTTGCCTCTCCCCTCTTTACATACTCATCTGTTGCCATTCTTCTCTTCTACATTAACGCAGTTTGGCCAGATCTGGTCCTTGCGCCATAAAACCCAACCAATCTCTTCTACATTCTCATCTCCATGTGTCCCTCTCTACAGTCTCTCCACCTTGCCAATATCCTCTCCCGATCTCTTATCTTCCCATCTACACTCTCTGTCCTCACCTGCACTCCCTTGCCTCTCCCCTCTCTACACTCTTATCCCTTGTCTCTCCTTCCATCCTTGCCATCCCTTGCCTCTCCCCCTCTACACTCTCATCCCTTGCCTCTCCCCTCTCATCCCTTGCCTCTACACTCTCATCCCTTGCCTCTACACTCTCATCCCTTGCCTCTACACTCTACACTCTCATTCCTTGCCTCTACCCTCTCATCCTTTCCTTCTCCCATCTCTACATTCTTATCTCTTGAGCTTCTCCTCTCTAAATTTTTATTCTCTTGCGCCTCCTCTCTACATCCGCATCTCTTGTGCCTCTTCTCTACATTCTTATCTATTGCCCCATAAACCAATACCCATATCCCAAATCTTTCTTTCCTACATTTCATTTCTTGTCCTTCTGTGCTATTATGTATTTTCTCCGTGTATCCCTTGTTCCCTTATCTGTCCGCCCTCTTTCTCTATTATCGCATGTTCTCTATTATCACCTATTCTCTCCGCACTCCTTTCTCACATATAACCGTACTCTTTAACCCTCGTGTAACAAAAATGGCCATACAGCTACTAACCGACCAAACCTTTAATTTGCAGCTTTCTTTTCGTTTTAACCTCTTCCTTCTGTGTCAGAAATGTTCAAAAACGAAAAGTAAATACCTATATCGATCTGAGTACTGATATGTAAATATCGATATGCAAATATCGATCGATGCGGTATTTGAAAGTAAGGAACATTATATTTTTATATTGTAACGGGTCATAAGTTAATCGTAGTTTGTTTTATACTTCGTTAAATTTTTACACGTGACAATATTTTCACAAAATGAATGTGTTGACAAAAGGAGACAACCTCAAATATAAAATTTTAAATAAAATTGTCAAATTAATTATTAATAAACGTATTACGCTAAACAAAACGATCGAATTAAAAAGTTATATGCCAAAACCAAAATGTCTTCTTGATATTGCAAAACTCTTTGTTGTGACTGGTTGTTTTCAGGCCCCCTTTCCATGGCCAAATATGGTCCTTGCGCCCCCATAAAACTCCATAATAACCAATTAACCATCAGGTCCCCTTTGGTCAGGCCTAGTACACATTGTCTACCTACTTGGGCGGGTCGCTTAGGCATCCTTCCCTGGACAAGACTTCAGTTCAAAATAATTCACTGATCAAAGCGTTGGTTGGCATTGCCATCTTCACTGGTTAAATCTCGGTTCGTGATTCTTTTTAATCGCATTGCGTAATTCCAGCAGAAGCTTATTTGCTTCAAAGCGAAAACCACAACAAAACTCGGGCGGTCTCATGAAAAGGAAGAAAACCGGTGCGAGAAAATGAAACTTCAACCGACTTCAACTTCAAGAAGCGTGGGATGCTGTGCGCTTCCACCGATGGCGCGTGGGCAATGGGACAATGACACACCTTCCAGCTCGACCAATGGCAACGCGACGCGATCTCATCTATTCACCTCTATGGATGACTCAGATGTATTATTTTTTATATACGTTTGATTTTTATTTCTCATAAAACCGAACCAGTTCTCTATGACGCGATTTTTTTTCCTTTCCTTTGTGGACATTTTAGCTTTTTTAACTGCAAATTTGTGTATGTGTACAATTCAAAGAATAGTCACTCCTAGGAGCTTTTTGTTCGCTGTGTTTTTTACGCTTGTAATTTACGTATTTGAGTGAGCTTTTGGAAAGTTTATCGTTTGGATTATGCAGCGATCGTAAAACTCGTTTCGCTTCTGTTCACTCAATCTCTTTTAGTTCTTTTTGTCTGTTTGTATCTGAAAATAGGCGCCTTTAAGTCTAATTTTATTTTATGTTTTTTATTCATTGAAGAAAAGTCCTACGTCTTTTCCAATTCCTCCTGATGTGTATTGTAAAAATCCTAATTTTAGATCCCTCTTGGTTTACTTCCTTCGAATAAACCCGGTCATCACAACCCCGATGTATCATACTAATCTGTCTCCCTTTTGTTTTACCATCGCCTGCCCTTCCACTTTTTCTTCCCTCGTTAATTACTTGACGCCTGTTTTGTGTTTGGCGCAGTTTGGTCAAATAAACCCGAAACAATCCTATTTGACGCTCTTCCCAAATGACCCTACTGCCCTGTTTATCCGAGTATATTTCCGTTATGACAATTCGAACTAAAGATAAAAGAATGAGCATATTAGAACTAGTCGAATTGCCTATTAAAACATTAAGAATCGTTATAATTGTGCAGTTCCAGTTTTTAAAAAAGATCTCGCTAAATGGTTAATGGTTGACCTTCTATATCGAAACATTATTTTTATTTATTTAATTGTTGTTACTCTACAGAAAAATATCCAATTACACACAGGGAATAAAATATGTGATCTAAAATATGCAAAATGAAAGACGTACGCAAATTCAATTTAATCAAAATAGTTCATTGAAGCATATTACTTATTGAATTCAAATCAATAAAAAATATGTCATCCTCAGCAAAAGAATTATACAATTTAAAAATCTATTTGGAGACAAATTGCTACATTTTTTTAAAGATTTAACAAAAAATAATATATATATATATATATATATATATATATATATATATATATATATATATATATATATATATATATATATATGCAGTTTCTGGTGATATCTGATTAAAATCAATTCAAGATACAAAGCAGGGATCTTCAAACGGAGCTTTAAAATATGGAAACCGAAATGTTTTTGCAATTCAGAATAATGTGCGCCTAAATATTCGCAATTCTTAAAATAAAGAATAATTAGGTGTACGTCAAAAATATTACATTTGGCCCACAGTTCAAGCATTTGGATGAAAGAACATAAATTCTTATATTAGCACAAACATGTAGCAAATGTCATTTTTTGTTCTGTGAATATCTTCATCTAAGCATTTTTTGAGTGATACTTATGTTCATTTAGCTTTATAATTCAATTTCATAAGAAAAAGCGAGCGAAACCTGTAATGAAATAATTCTAAAATCTTAGAGGGGCCAACCTCTGTATAACTAGACACAAATTTTAAACTCAAAAACATCTGGTAAAATGTTCCATCTAAATAGATAGTACTTGCAGATGAAGCGATTCAGTTGTGCGAACCCTAATTCCGGAAATCTCGGTTAAAAATCAACAACAAAATCGAGACGAACACCTTATAACAATTACTTAACACATCCGAAAGAAAGCGAACGAGTTTTCGGCGTCCTTCCAACTTATCCTCAAATGTGAGAATTTTTAATCATTTGGGAAGCGAACCGAGGAAAATGTTCGAAAGCCCTTAGGAACGCTCGCTTGTCATTCAAATGGACCAATTAAACGCGAAATACGGTGTCAATTTATAACATGTCGGCAAGGTTTCTTGTTCTTTTATTTTATTCGCCATTTTGTGCATTTTTTCCACTCCTGTTCTTGACCTGGATACGAAGAAATCGGGTTACGTAGAAGAAGCGAAAGGGAGCGATGGAAAAAAAATAATCTGAATGAAATAAAAGGTAAATGCATAATGACGTTTTTTTTACGAGTGTGAATTACATATTTTTATTCACGTCCCTATTGGTGATGGAAAGTTTGCCTTTGGATGTGTACCGAATAAGGTACAAGCAGTGTGTGTATGTGCAAGGAGGTTATGTCGTGCTGGAAGCAATGCTACTGACCGATATTTCTTTCGGTAATTTCTTCGATTGTGGAGATACAGTGTTATTTCTTGTATTTCCTCTCTCTTTTCCAACGGCTGCTCTGCTTTTGATTCAGTAATGGCAGTAATTCGTCGAGTCTCGTTTCCTGAAATGGTGTTGACCGGGACATGGTGATTTATTTGGGAGTTGAATGCTTTTATCGTTGGATGTCTTGGGGAAGAGATGAATTTTCTTGAGTGATCTTTTCCCTCTGAGCGTCAGTGTAGCGAGTAGAGTAGTATTGCTTTTCCCCCCCCCCATGACAAGATAACTACATCTATTGGTCGAAAGAATCTCAGAAGATTATATTATAAGACAAAACTGGTTCGAAGTCATGCAGGGGAGACTGCAGTTTGCTGAAGGTATGCATGCGTGTCAACCTCTTAGGGGGTTCAGCACATCTACAGAATCGTGCAAAGGGGCTTCAGAGGCCCTGTCATTTTTATCTGGGTCAAAAGCGCCCTTCTGTAAAAATGTCTTGATTATGAAATTTATTGAAAAATCTATCAATGGAAAGGCAGAAGCGACTAAGGAGACAATGGCCCATGTGCCAATATCCATCATTACATCACAGTCTGCCCCCTTACAGCATCATGGCATATGAGGACGCCTGCCGACCACCTTCAAATCGCATGGCTCAGGAACATTGCTAATACCAAGGGCTCGAGGATAAAAATTATTAACATGATGAGATTCATTGAGAATCATCAGGACTTGATCATCCAAAGAGACTGAAAAACCTACTTTTTTTTCTTCTATCATGTTGTATATATGTATATAGTGTAACTTAGTATAATATAGATGTAATTACTGTATAGATATAATAATGTATAAATGTAATGTGCTCTAAATTCTGGATAGACATGTCACCTCGGCGGCATGCTCTATTCATCCCAACCACATTTATTTAAACTGGTACAGTGTCTCACGACACTAGGCACGGGAATGTATGTTGGTGTTAGTTAGTCAGTGCCAATATCCATAATGGAGGCATTTCAGAAATATTTATTTAACCCTCCAAGTGTTTGACGAGGTATCGTCCAAGATCTAATCAGGTATGCTAATGAAATACCTGATCGAGACAAAACTGCCCTATTACTCCAAGGGGAATGAAGATCTAAGTAGAAAATATAAAGTGTCTCTTGTCCAGAACTGGTGACAGATTGGAACAGGCTTTTGTACCAGAGGCTGATCACTACAAGGCAGTTTCCGACTCGAAGATAACCACCAAGAGGGTTAAGTTTATGGTTTTTTCTGGATAAAATGTTTTCTGAAAAATGCTTTGTGTATTGTCTTCCGATTTCACTGAGTGGTTAAATTAAAGATAGCTACTCTTATCGAGATTCATTTGGCCCTTTTTATTATATGTACTATGTTAAGCTAGTAAAGTACGCGTGCTAGAACGCATCTGGAGAACGCTACAGCTTCCTATATAAGATCCCTTTCCAAAGGAAATTTCGATCAATAAGTATAGTAATTAATACATTTCAAGCAGTAAACAGCAATGATACCGAGGACTAAAGATGACAAAAATAACGATACTTCAAAATTCCATCTTCAAAACAAACTTCTGACAGTTTTCTGATTTAAAACACTCAACAATTTATTTTTCTGTAGATGTGGAAATAAACCCCCTCTACCAAGTCAAGAACGTTAAAAAATTGTTTTTGTGGTATGATTTATTGGTGCAACTCATTCAGATCGTAATACTAAATAAATTTTTCAAAGCGGTTCAAGACATTTCACTTTATGACGTAATTTTAAGTAAAAATGGTCCATATCAGAATCTCAGTAGTTTTAGATAAATCTTTCACGTTTCCTGAGCAAACATGTTCTAAATGTGTCCATTTGTCCGTTCCATGCGTTGCTAGTGAACAAATTAGTGGTCTGTATTTTAACTATATTATTTTTTTATACTTTATACATCGAATGCAAGCTAATCAGAGGTCATCGTCCTAAAAGTTATACGACTGAACGCTTCAATGCATCCGTAAAATAAATAAATGTTAGTTTAAGCTAAACTTCTACATAAAAGGTTAATCGAAATCTTACATCTGTGTGAAAAGAAAAATGCTCAAGATAATTTACAAGGCGTTGACGCAACTAGCGTTTAAAGACAAAAAATAATATATTTTAATTCACTGCGCCTGACAAGATAAACATTTGTCTGATCAAGTCCTGCAACTCACTAGATGAATGAGAAAAACTAGGTGGATAAAATGCCTTTTTAAGTGCCGCATTTCAATCATGTGGCTTTTTAAGTAAATGTAATAAATTCCAGACAACTTGCGCAAGCAAATCTAAATGAGTTGATTTTAAAGTTGATATAATTAACCCCAGCTTCTACAACGGCTGCTGCACATTTTGACACTAGACACCTAATGGGCTGATTTACAAGCGAGAATTGTCAGAATAATTGACCGTGTGAGAAACGCCCCAGGTATTCAGCCCCACCTTCGGTTACAGTCAATGAGACAAGGTCGCTGTCGCCCTATTTAACATATTGCCACACGACACGTTATTCGTCACTCAAGCTTCAATTTTACATGTACGAAATAGCATCCAGTCGCACTGGCTGTTACACCCCTAATTTTAAAAATCAAACATTCTCGACTTGATACGAACAAAGGTATGGCTAAAGAGAGACTGGAACTCCTTGCTAAGGTCTCAGTCGCCATGTTCTCTGTGGCCTTTCAGACATAACAGGAACCCACCTCAGTAGTTCTGATCTTACTGGCGTCACAGTGAATATAAAATAAAGCTGATAGCTACTGTATTACATATAATACCAATGTAAAGCATCGATTTTGAAAACAGCAGCAATAACATTGCAATGCTTGGCTGTCACATTTTTATTTAGAGGTTCTTAACTTTTATACCCCCTCGGAGGCATATCTTTAGGTGTGTACGTGCTTCACGAACCCGAAGTACCTAGTGATCTATTCTTTTCCCATGGGGTTTACTGCCTCTGGTAAACGTGGGGGGGTCGCGACCCTGGGATGCCCAAGCGATCTTTCTCTTTCTCCTAACCATCCTTTCTTTTCACTTGACATTGTCTTGTATTTGGCGCAGCTTGGCCAATTATGGCCTTTGAGCCGACCAACCTAACTTTTATACTGAGTAGTAGGCGACATAAGTGCGACTCCTGTAACATACCCTGGATGTATTTTTCTCAGTAAAACTTTCCTTGTGTGTAGGTTCGATTTCTGTCAGGTTCATTCCTCCCTCGGTGTATTTCTCGCTTTCACTGTGTTTGTCTATTACTTGATATTATACGTCTTGTGTTTGGCGCAGCTTGACCAAATATGGCCCTTGTACCATAAAACCCAACAATACAGGCCAACCTAACTTTTATACAGTCATGGGCTATTGTAAAGCGTCAAACGCGAAAACACAGCCACGAGGACATTTCTATGCTCAGTCATCACATTTCCATCTGCCATTCTCAGGGCTATTGCGCAACAAGGCCATTAACCAACCACCTATGAAGACATCCCGTCATACAAACTGTTCGTCCAGAGGCTTTTCACCCCACTTTCTATCATCTAACAGTACTTCCCGTGTGATGGAAAAAATTAACAGTCGTAAAAGAAATAAATTCCATTGTGCTCGTTTACGCAGATCTGCCTGGGGGCTGCATATGCGCGAATGCGATCCTAATAATAGTGTTCAGTGGCGATGAGGGCGTAGTGCCAATGGAACAACGGGATATGTCCGTCTGGACTGGCCCTGGCGAAAACTCACAATTCGTGATCCGCCTTCCCCACTTAGGCCATGACTTCCTCAACAAGACCACTGGGTCAACTGTGTGTGGGAGGCGGAATCGTCCTGAAGAGTTTGTGTGGTTGGGATGTTACATGATGTCGGAATTTTAATTTGCGTAATCATTGTGTGGCTCTTCCCTTTGTTGGGAGGCGGCGAATCTCTCCTGTTGCGAGTCGTGATTCCGTCTCCTGCGATTAGGAATCTGCAAAATGGCCTGATTTTTTCCAAGTTGGAAGATCTGAAAGTTTTTTAAATTTGATTTGACCAGTGGAAACGAATTGGGGTATTGTAGAAGATTGGGATTCTGGAAATGGCGTGATATTTTGAAGTTGTTTGGTCTGAAAGTTTGAATGTGAATTGATCATGGAAAACGAATTGGAGCAATGTAGAAGATTGGGATTAGGATTCTGTAAATGGCGTGATATTTTGAAGTTTGGTCTGAAAGTTTGAATGTGAATTGATCATGGAAAACGAATTGGAGCAATGTAGAAGATTGGGATTAGGATTCTGGAAATGGCGTAATATTTTGAAGTTTGGTCTGAGAGTTTGAATTTGAATGGATCATGGGAAACGAATTGGAGCGATGTAAAAGATTAGGTTTAGGATTCTGGAAATGGCGTGATATTTTGATGTCGTTTGGTCTGAAAGTTTAAATTGACCATGGAAAACGAATTGGAGCAATGTAGAAGATTGGGATTATGGTTCTAGAAGTGGCGTGATTTTTTGAAGTCTTAAAGATTTTTTTAAATTTGATTTGACCATGGTAAATGAATTAGAGCATTGTAGATTAGGATTCTGGAAATGACGTGATATTTTGTAGTAAGGTTTACAAGTTTTTTTATTTGAATTTGACATTTGATTGGAGTATTGTCCGTAAAAAATAAATGCCCAAGATTTAGGTGATTGGGAAATTTTTAAGGGGACTTTAATCTCTCTTCAATACTCGTATAAATAGTTTTGAGTTCTATTCCTTTAGGAAGTATCAAATAAATTGTTTCAAAAAAGTTTGGAGCAAAAATGGTAGGTAATTACTATTATTTTTGTAAATCCATCAAAAGTATACTTATTTTTTGTCAGATCAGTTAAAAATGTAATGTATTTTTTGGTGTGCTTCTGAATTTTAGTTAGTTTAAGTGTGATATGAGTTGAAAAAGGTTTAAAATCGATGCTCTAGAATAACGGTGAGACACTTGCGGAAAGTCTAGCGCACATACATCATAATAAAGCAGAAAAAGCTGACTCTTCCTCATCTTCAGTTTTGTTTTCAAATTACGCTGTCTTTATTTATCGTCAAAGGAAGAACAAAAACCTTTATGTTGCAAAATTCTAGGATTAGAACTCACTTGAAATTCTATAGTCTTGCGCCAACGCGACATCGAAATCGGAAGGAAGCCGAGGAAAATCTCCAACAAGTCTCGTCATTTTTATAAAATGGCAGTTTTTATACTACTACATTCGTCTATGGTTCTACTGGAGGGGGATGTTGCCGACTCCATCCCCCCTTTTCGAACGTGTCCTCAATGAGTGGCGAGTTTAGTTCGCTCCAGGGTGAGCTTGTTTTTCCTGAGAGGACTTCATACCCAAAGGCACGAGTCTACTTCCAGCAATAATTGACGTTTGTCACTCTGGCAAAAAGGAAAAGACACAGAGAAAAGAAGCGGCCAATCAAACAAACAAAACAAACAGCTCAACCCTGCCGAAACGAGGTAGGGTGAAAAAAGGCAAAAATTACCGCCGTCTTTAATCGTTCTCCCATAATAAAACTCGCAGCAAACTAATGAAACGGTCTGCGATCAAAAACTAAAGAGTTGTTTTATTAGTATGGGCATCCCGTACCGCCGAATTATTCAGGTTCTTCAATGATGCATACCCCATATAATTAAGCTGGTTCCCAAAAAGCTGCAAATGATAGGTATGATCAAGGTTCTCCAGGTGGACAGAGCTAACTCTGATTGAAAGGGGTGTACCATTATGCTAGGTGCTTAAACGGAATTTTTTACCACGGATCTGCGGTACACATACCATTGCTATCGAGTCCGTTTTCTCGAGGTATCACCCACTAATGGACATTTCCGCTGCATCATTACATTGTGGATGCTTCGTATTATTTTCTATAATAGGGTAGTATGGTCTGTCTACTCCCTAGTGTCATTTGTTTCAACCTGATGGGCCTTTTGATTATAGGATGCGTAATTTCTGATGAGGTGGTATCCGGCCTATAGAAATGGAGGACTGTAACGATGGGAAAACTAGATACGTGCCCACAAGATTCCAGCGTATTGCCATTTATGGTGTGAATGTACAAACGCAAGCTTGTTTATTTGTATAAAATATATGGTTTGCTTCGAGCTACCATAACATCGTATCGCTTGAAAAACATCAAAAATTTTGTGGGAAATTTTTTTTGCATTTCTAAAACATTCAAAAGTCTTGAATAATTTCCTTTTGAATGTATTGCTTCGCCACATCTGTCGTCAAAAAAAAAATCTTTTGAATGTAGAATTTGGAGAAACATTTTTCTTTTAATTTATATTCTAACGGACATTATGCCATAAAACGCAAGCCAAACTAATTTATACGAATTCTATTAATATTTCTATTAATTTATATTTTTCCAATTGTCTTGTGGTTTCTGTCTCCGAGTTTATCGTTCAATGTCGGAAGCCATAACAGTGATTACGAATAAATAATCACCTCTTAGGCAGCGATTTTCAACCTTTTTCATCTCATGGCACACAAACCAGTAACCTGAACTAAACCAGTAACTAGTAAATTCTGCAGCACACAAAAAATTATACGCATATTTTTTATTAACATCCCCTATCCTGCAGAACCATAGACAAATGTAGTGGTATAAAAACTGCCATTTTATAAAAATGACGAGACTTGTTCGAGATTTTCCTCTGCTTCCTTCGATTTCGGTTACAACCTCTCATTGGCGCAAGACTGCTTAAAATTTCAAGCGAGTTCTAATCTTAAAATTTTGTAACATAAACATTTGTAACATTTTGTAACAGATTTCCGTTCTTCCTTAGACGACAAATAAAGCAGATAACGTAATTCGAAAATAAAACAGAAGATGAAGAGTCGTCTATTTATGCTTTATTACCATGTCTATGCGCAAGACTTTCCGCAGTGTCACACCGTTATTTTAGGCAGCGATTTTCAACCTTTTTTCATCTCATTCCACACAGACTAGTTACTAAAATTCTGTGGCACACCAAAAGATAGATATTTTTAGCCGATTTGACAAAAAAAGTAATTTTGATTGATTTACAAAAAAATAATAGTGATTACCTCCTTTTTGCTCCATAGTGACTTTCTGAAAAATCTTTTTGTTGCATTTATTTATATTTAAAAATAGTGCTCACAATTGTTTATATGGCCATTACTTGAAATTATTTGTCAACGCACTTATGAAAAGTTTAAAACTAAACGGTTGAAATGAAGTAAATATTGCGCAATTTAAAACGCTTCACCATCAGTAAGGCACACCTGTGGCATTCTTGCGGCGCACTGTTTGAAAATCGCTGACATGGCTATCGTTAAAAAAGAATTTGAGTATGGCGGCTCTTTCCCCTGCAAGCTTAACCACCTTTATTGGTCGTGCTTTCTCACTGGGCTTGGCCTAATATGCGCCATAGAAACCCCAAAACAACCTAGCCTTCTCACCGGAGGCGCACAAAACCAAAGTAGGGCCTGTTTACTACACTTCAATCGTTTGATGAAGCTTTTGACTTTAAGGCTCTACATGATTGAATTCAGTATTGAACAACAAGCAAATTCACATAATCTTCAACGTCCTATTCCAATACGTGATGATCATTTCTAATTTAATTGAAAATTTCAACCCTTCAAGCGTTGTGCGCTCCCAAGACTCAAACAAAAATTTCCGACTTGAAAACTTCAAGTTTAACTTCCACCCTATCCATCATTAGGATTCTGTGTGAGGCATTGATGAAAATTGAAATTTCTCCTGCTGACCCGAGCCATTGACCATTGTTCTCACTCTCATTCCAGCTGCCAGTATCCGGTCTTGCTCAAGGAACGGCAAAGGGTGTGTTGCCTTTCTGCTGGCTCTGACTCGGGGGTCGACTCTTTGGGGTTAAGTAATACCCGTTTGGATTCGCCACATCCGCGTCTTTTCGAAGCTCATGCGTACTTAGCCCCCTATGTCATGCCTAATAGGGGGTAACGGCGCTGCCATTAATAATGCTCGGGAGGTTTTTCGAAGAGAAGTGGCATGTTTGAAAAAGCAAATGTTTGGCTTCGTAATAAGCAACCCGATCTGAACGTAACTGTGAAGGATGGTTTTTCTAAGTATTACGATGCCTATTCTTGTTTCATTAAATGGTTTGGGGGTTTAAGTTCTTGGAAAGTGAGTCAGTACGCTTATGGTAAATACCCCAAAACAGGATTTGTATTTCGTCGCCTCATAAGTGAAACACGAGAAGTTAAACATTTAATTCGGAGAAAACAAAGAGGGTAAGAATTCTGCTTCCTACTCCTTAAGTGTTTCTCAATAGAAATTTAACCATGGAAAGAAAAAATGCCAACCAATCGGTCTAGTGATCAAGATGCTGGTATCGAAAGGTCAATGGTTCGAATCCGTGGTAAGAGATTGATGTTTGTTCAACTGGAATGAATGTCCTCTGTATAAGCATTTGTGCCTAGAATGTATGGTATGTATGTGAGCTGTAACTTGAACCCCCACGTTCTGCACCAGGGTAACGCAAAGTCGTTCACAGATCCATCCTTGTAGTACCATACTGAGTGTTCGATTGGCCGGGCATTAGAAAAAAAACTTCATTGACTTCACTAGTCTAAAGTTCACCACATTCTAGTTCTATAAAGTTCACAAGTAGTGTACGCTTGCACATCGTCGGGAAATTATTAGGGCTGCCGAAAGATGGTCAATGTAAACGAAGATAGCCAGTAATAAATTTTACTATTTTTATTTACCTGCTAGTTTTAGGCGGCACAGGTTTGATTCCTGCAACTTACCTTGGGTGTATTTCTATCTTCTGTGTCAGTAAAACCCTTCGGGATTGATCCCGGACCGTCGCCAATACTCTATGTTGCCCCAGTGCGACGTTAATTCCACTACCTATCTATGTCAGTAAAACTTTTCTTGTGTGATGTCCATTACTTGATGTTGTCTGTCTTATGTTTAGCACTGCCAAATATGGCGCTTGCGCCATAAAAACCAACCCAACCTATTTTTATGTGTCTATGTTTTTAGGGTTTAATAAAATACACTTGGGTGAATCTGCATATTTTGTTCTCATTTACATTAGAATATTTGCTTTCATGGGTACATCTTTAAGTGTACCAGCTTCACGGACTCGAGGTACTCAAATGATCTTTTCCTTTCCCATGGGGATGAACTGTCTAGCAAACTCCGGGGTTGCGCTCCCAGTATACCCAAACATCCTTTTCTGCTTTCGTTCCATTACTGTTTTCCTCAGTCCCTCTTTTTTCTATTTCATATTTTTTTCTTGACGTTGTCTTGTGTTTGGCGCAGCTTAGCCAAATATGGCCCATAAAACGCCAGAACAACCAACCAACATTATAATATTCAAATAGCTCTAATCAAGAACAATTTTTTGGAAATCAAATGTTTTTTTTTAACCGTAAGTGTTGGGGCTTGAGGTTTGCACGTGGGCATATAATACCTCAGAGACAGCCTTGACAGTTGAAACAATTTATTGTCTCGTCTTTGTTCTGTAACTCATAAAAAAAGTTCGAACTCTACCATATTAAAAAAAATTTGAAATGTATGCCAAAACCATCATCGATGCCGTATCTAACTCCCTTACTATCACCGAAGAATCTGAAGAATAATCTTTGACACTTCCACTCACAGCATGCAGGGGATGCAGATAGCCGTTCCTCCACCATGGAAAATCGAAAGTAATAGTGTTCGGAGTAATTTATTCACGTTTTTCCTCCAACTGCTCGGCGATTCGCTGAATCGAATAAAGAAATCACTCGTTAAATGTTTCAAAGCGTGAATTTGCTTTTCGCTTTTTGTTCGACCGAAGCAAACATCCAAAGCCTTTCTTGATGGATGACGATAAAATCGCTATTTGACATTCCATTTCAACTCCTGAGCGATGGAGCCGACTCTATTCTGCCCTTTCCCAGTCCCAAGACTTGCGCCATTGTCGACCGAGCATGGGCCATGAGCAGTCTTCATGCCGTTTTTATCATACCCGGCGATCAAGGTCTTCTTGAACACTTTTTCACCATTTTTCTTGCGTGCTTATGCCGCTCTCTTGCACGAGAGGTAGAGGTTAAAGCTTAGAAGGTGAACAGGGTGAGTTTTATATCGGAATGCGTCGGATGCGCTTTTTTCGGCTGGTTCTGGTCGGCAGAGCCTGTATTGCCTTAATGTGGTTTAATAGGCTAGTGTGGTGTGAATACATCTCTGGGAAACCTTCCGTCGTATTCTCTTAATTATAGGACCATCTTCGAGAATTGTTTGGTGTATGATTAGTGGTGCTTAATGGCTATTCAGGACGACGTGTGAAACTCGGAGATTGGATTTTTAACGCGAAGATTAATTCATTTCACTTTAACATTTCATACTATTCGAAACGACTTTTTGTTGTAATTAAATTTAAAAACATCAATTCTTTACACAATTTGTGGTATTTTTCGTCATATCACACAAAGATATAAATATGGGATTCTTACCCATCCTATAAAGTCTGCATCTGCAACTTTGTTTATTATTGGATTCAATTGGGGTAATGAAATCAGATGTATTACCAGATGCAGAATTAAAATGTTAATTGCACCCCTTACTTCCGTTATGCTGATTCAGTCTCGAAGAATCATCGGCACGTCTTACATGCAAGATTCTTTTGATCATATTTTACTACAATAATGGACGAAAAAGAGATTTCAATCCTTACTTCAAACACTATCTTGGTAACTGCAATCTGATGATCCAAGCATTTGAACATAAAACTACAACCGAAGACTAATCCAATGTCTAATCTCCACAAACAAATTCTTAACTTCAGCAACCCTATTGTATTTACTAACGATACGCAAAGCCTAAAACTCGAGCAATACGGGCGAAAGTCGGTAACAACGTAACATTAACCTTCCTACTGATTGTCTCGACATTAGCAAAAATGACCAGATCTTGTTGAACGAGATATCTTGTCATTAGAAGAAAACGCATCATTAGAACACTGATCAGATTTTGATCTCGTCATAAAAAAATCGGTAATATCTTAACGAGATATTTCGTCACTTGCAAAATTCGTCGGATCTTATGGACGCGATATCACGTCGAAATTTTGTATCATAATTATGGCAGTGAAGCAGTTAATACAATGATGCTTTAATTCAGGGGTGTCAAACTGGCGGCCCGCGGGCCCCCGAGGTAGTTTTTTGTGGCCCACGATGCTCTGAAATAAAATGAAAACAGGACAATGTTATGAAGAATATAGAACTTAGGGGAGATCGGAGGCAATACCGTACACACAATTTCGTCATGTTAAAAATGTGTGAGCAACTATTTTCGTCCATGAAATTAAATAAAACGGCCTACAGATCAAGATTAACTGATAAACATCTATCTACCATAATGAAGATTGTCTGTTCTCAGTCTTTGAATATTGGAAAACTAGTAGGAGGAAAGCGCTGGCAAGTTTCCGGTAAAAAAAATTAATTTTAGTTTTATAAATACATTAAATTAAATAAACGTTTGAATAAAAGCAATTATATAGCAGTATTATAAATTTTTACCCTAAATTCTCTTAATTACATAATGTGTTTTAATTATTCTATCCATATTCCTGGATCCTCACTTCAAATTATAACTTTAAGAAAATTTGTAAATGTGATGTGGCCCCGCGTGAATCTTACCAGTTGCATTAAATGGCCCGTGTTTTAATTGAGTTTGACAACCCTGCTTTAATTCAATAAACAGTTCCATATTTGTGCATATTTCTTAATCCATTTATAAATAACACATTTATGCTGTTAACCTTCGAGGGTTACAAGGTTTTCAAATGCTTAAGCATTACATTTTATTTTGCACCAATGACCGCGTTTGAAATGCGTTTGGTTAGCCGAGAGGGATTTGAAGAACTTTTTGCAAGGACGTATACAACGTTATGTGGTTTCCTAATAATCTCTTACTCCAGGTTCTAAAACTGAATGACCAATTCTGACGTGACAATAATGCCCCTATTAAATCGTTCTCGAGTATCGAGTTCAAACACCCGTATAGATAAAATGGAATGAATGTGAGAAACAACAATGGAAATTCTAGGTTACTGCTAACTGTATTACTCAAAGCAAGTGCTTTTCTGCGTACGAAAAAGCGATGTCTTTATTGTCAGTGAGGAATAAAAAAAACACCTTTTCTACTGCGGTTTCTAAAGCTTTTTTTAAGGTGCGCCCCCGAATGAATCATGCCCCTATTGATTGAATAACCCTTTCAATCCAAAACATTTTTTAACCCAAAAGTGTGTTATAAAAGCTTAACCCTTTCCTAAAGAATTTTCCATATTCCCTTTCATCTCGCTTCTGAGGGGGCACTGTGAGGTTAGGCTTAAAAATGCATAAAAAAAAAACAAGAGGGTCGGTCGTTGTCCCTTTCCCTGCACTGTTACGTAACCTTCCATCCCCTTCCATATTGTGGTCTCAGCCCACTTTATATTAAGAAATGGTAACAGAAGAAGCCCAGCCTTGAACTATTGCTTTTTGCGTGGGAGCGTAGGATAAATCCTTGAAGTAGTAGCTTATAGATCTTGCAAATAACTTATATTTAGCACTGTTTATCCTTAATACAATAATATGCATTGTGAATATTAAAAATGGTTGCATGAAGGTTGGAAAAGATGTGGCACTGGATGAACTTTGCCAACATTTTTTTACGCTGTTGCTCAGAAATGCTCTGTTTCTATGCCATATGCTGATCTGTGTCTTATTAAAAAAAAAAAAAAAAAAAATTTGGCTTACGCTTGGCACACCTTATCCCTTTTTGGATCTTTCTATATAAAAAGCCCAACTAACCAACAACATATGCAAGCGTTGTCTAATGCAAGCCACACATTGGTCCAACATCAGTCCTTCGATACTATATTTGCAAATTTGAACATGCGCACCCACATGTTTTTGAAAGGGAACGGTGTACTCATGCGCATGTCGTATATATAATGCAAAATTCTCTAGGCTAATTTGATTCACGAAGCATCTCCAATTCCATAAAGTACCCCTTTGCCCTGAGGTTAAATGTTTGGTCGAATCCACTTATTTCCCTTAAAAGAAATGAGTGAAAACCATTGCTCTCACGAAGAGATCGTTGACTTTCTTCCTCTTGAATGAAGCAACCTGTGTGCTATACTGCTCCAGATTTGGTGTTCGTTCCAAGTTTTTCCAGTCGTGTTCCAAAAGAGCTAAGCCAATTTAACCAATGACCTCCGGGGGCCTGAAGAAGCAAATGGAACGATGTTGCGAGAGGGAGAATAAAAGATGAGAGGAGGAAAAAAACGTCTCGAAAACGTTAACGAACTCGGGCTTCTCTAATTATATTGACGCACCGCCCGATTTCCTTCCGTTGCAATTAAGTAGGCCGCCGACTGAGCTTATCGTGTTGCCATCGAACCCACAGAAATTCAGTTCATTATAATAAGCTCGATTATTTACGAAGTTAACGAGAACTTGGGCAGCATTCAAGGCAAGTTGGTGGATTTCGCCTCCAGACAGTATTTGCAAGATAATGGACATCAGGAGAATCTTTTACTGCGGTTTTGCTCGAAAATTGGTTCCAAGTTCAGGGCCAAGGTGGGGAGAGTTATAAAATAAAAATTATCGCCTGCCAAGCCGTTGATTACGTGCCCAGTGATATTTACCTTATCAGTCCAATGTCGATTACGAGTTTTCGTTTAGGTAAGAAGATAATTGTGAGAGATGAGGGAAAACAATGTTGCGGGCTGCTGGTAAAGTGGATGGTAAAATGCAAATGAATATGCATTTACGTCCAGATAACGAGTTTCGTGGAGGATTTTTAATGTCTTCATCATTTTTCTTTCTTACATCCGTTTAGGTCATTTCATGTCGAAAATTTGATAGAAAAGTTTTAAATGCATGCTTATTAATTTTTTTCAACTGCATTGCCCTTTCACTTTATGCTGTTTTTCCCCCTCATTGTTTGGGTGTGTTTGTTCATTTACGTTAGGTTTTGGGCGCAATTTGGCCAAATGCGGCCGTTACGCCATAAAATCCAACCCATCAATCATGTGTACTTGCTGAAATATAATTTTGTAAGATTTAATTCCTCTTGCACCCTTAAAAGGATTTCAAATGAGCTTCTGGTAATGTTTGCCTCTTATGCAGTTTCAACCACAATCATGTCAAATGCTCATATTTATCATCGTTGACGTTTTCCCGTCTATTTCCTACGGTTTTAATGCCCTTGTTTCTTAAACATTAATTTCCTGTAATTTTTTTTAGATTATTTAATTCGTTATTCGCTCTATTAACTAATTTAATTCATTTCAGGCACCTGATCTTATTTTTCTATTCTTTGGTTAATATATCGTTTGTACTCGAGGAAAGGGACATTTTAAAAAGTAAATTTTAAAGGAGGACCGAAAGATTTTTTTAACAATCTTTAATTCACAGTGGAGCCTTGATTATCCGTGCTCCGATTAACCGAGTGTCCGTGTTCTCCAAGTCTAATTTGATACTGAGTTTTTTAAGCTTTAAATAAATCTTCAAGCACGAGTGTGCATATTTTGTCTAAAGATGTGCTATAAAGTGCTGCGAAACAGAATACCTTTTAAGGTTTTTTCGAGAGTTTAAAAGTGCGTAACTTCCATATTTATTGTAAAATGATCGCAATAAATGCATAATATGACACAAATCAGAGTATAGATTATTCTTAATACTAGATTGATGAATCTTTCAGTAGCAGTATTCGTATGGACTATTTTGGTATTGCCTCGTCCGATTAGCCGAGTTTTTGGTTATCCCAGGTGGCCTAGGTCCATATTATCTCGGATAATCAAGATTCTACTGTTCATTTGACTTCTCAAACCAAAATTTAGATTTCGTTCGTATCCTTATAAAAAATTTTAACACATTCCCTGATGTGATTTCTATGGAAGATTCAAACTTAATAATAATCCCTTTAATGAAACGGTAAAATCATTTTGAATTGTCTCATCGCATATGGTTTTCAAAGAAATCTTCAGATGAATTATGAAAACGTTTGTGTTAATGTGGATCTGAAAAGCAGGAGATCCTTATTTCGATAGAAAAATTAAATTTGCAACATCTTGCACACCTTTAGCTGTGTTTGCAGAACGCAGTGTCACGATTGAAGACCTGCGTAGAAACTTGGAGCCAGGCTTCGTGCCTGCTGTCCAAATAAATGTACGTAAAAATATGCTGCGTATTTTCACACAAGGCTCGGAGGAGAATCGTATTCCTACGAATACTGATCTGAAGGAATTCCTAGTTTCCATCATTCAAGAGAAAGTTTCATCATAATTGAGTCGTTTGGGGAAAAACTCAAATCATTGTACATAGAACTCATTTCTGAGGATTACTTATAAAGATACTATCCCTTAGTTATTTCCACAGCTCATACTTTTTACCACATTTCTGCATCTTGTGAACGTGAATCGGGCTCCTCTAATTATATCAATTGCATTAAATTCTATCCGTTATCTTCCTATTTATCAAGTACTTAAGGTCATTTTCTTTAAATTATCTCTTAAAGAAATGTTTAAATTATAAAATTTTATATTAATTATGATGTGGAGGTTCGCTTATTTTCAATAAGGTACTCCTTATAGTTACTACGTCCGTTCCTTTCAAGGATACTTCTTAGGCATTCATATTTTACAGGTCATGTTATCTTGAACTTTTAGAATAGCGCACTGATTCAAAAGCTCAGAAAGTCTTGATCCTCTTGAATAGGGTAAACAAGACAATTATTGACACCCTTAAGACAATATTTATACTATAAATTCATGGATAAAACAGTCCAATCAAGTTGAAATTCATTGTAACTTTTCTTGAATTACTCTACTTTAAGCTGAATAAAGGGTTTCATACAAAAATTATCCCTGGAAGGTATTTTGCAATATATTGAGAATAAATAGTGCAAAATCGGTTATTGACACCCTATGGATGAGTAATTCACACCACAGTTATTGACATCCCTTCATTCTTATTTAGTTCATTTTTGCAGTATAAATGGATTTATGTAAAGGAAACTATGGCTAATCTATCTCACAAAACATGCTCATGCTCTTTTCTTAGAAAAAACAGAAGAAACCGTTCTCTTAACTAGTACCTTGTTTGTATACTTCTTGATTACGGTTATAATACCTTTCTTGGTGTTTGCAGTTTGAAAATCTTTTAACACAGCTGACTTCTATGATTCACAAGGAATTTCTCCCGCCCTTATTTGAAATTAAGCATTGACATAAGCTTATTTTTTTAAATTAAAGATTAGGGTGTCAATAACTGTCTGTGGTGTCAATAACTCTAGTTTACCCTATTTTGCTTTAATTTTTTTTTTTCATTACGGAAATATTTCTGTGGAATATCACCATGTTGCTTGAAATGTGTATTATGAGATGAGTGTTCTTTTAGGGATGCGAAATGTATTTCATTATTCTTTAATACTTTATTTTGAGGCCGTCGTGGCACAGTGGTACGCCCATTGCGCTAGCAACCTGCGAGTTGTAAGCGGTGCAGGCTTTCTCCCTGGGTGTATTTCTCTCTTCTGTGTCAGTAAAACTCTGTATGTCTATTACTCGATGTCTGTGTTTGATGCAACATGACCAAATATGGCCCTTGTGCCATTAAACCCCACCAACCAATACACTATTTTTTTCTTACAATTTAAAGAACAGTCAGCGGGAGAGTTCCAAAGTAGTGACTCAGTGACCCCGTGGATACAAGGTTAAGTCTGCAATTTCGGTAATAAATTAGTTTGGGTAGATTACACTGACATTGTAAGAGGTTTGTCAATATAATCGCGCAATCTTTTATCATGAGGTTGTATAGCACATTTTACGTTCACCATGGTAAGATTCCCAGCTCGTAGGTGTGCGTTACAGCCCTGTGACAAAACTACGTAATGTATCGATAAGATCTTGCCATTCTACAAGCCCTAAAGCTGGCAATCGGTTCTTTATAGCAACAGGTATCCCACAAATAGAATGAGCGTAATACCTATTCGTATTCCCAGTGTGTGCTACATTTGTTTCAGCAGTGTCATAGCATGGGCTCTAACGTACATCTCCGCAGAGAAATTGTAGCGCCAGTCCGGCGTATACGTGTCGGAATTTTATCATGCGGGGTTTTTTTTCCAGTATTCTCCATTTTCTTCTTTTCTCTCACCCTCTTACCTGCTCTCTCCAGGTATTACAAAAGCCGGAATATAAATTGGCATTTTTAGACGGCAAAAAAATTCCAGCGAGATCTGGTTCGGAAATGTGACACATTAGTAAGACGTATGCCCACCGAAAGGCTTAGCTTTTTTTCATTCTTATTCCTTTGCACGACCTTTTTCTTCTCGTATAGAATTGTGCTACGAAGAAAAAAAAGGAAACTAAAAGAAGTCGTAGGGTGTTGTGTTACTCTTGAAATCTCGTAACTAATTTTTTGCGATGGAATGAAGATTACTTAGAAGCGGCATGGAAGGAAAATATATGACCCTGCATCTGACCAGACGTGTCATTTTGAACTTACAAATTGCGTGACGTCCATAATAGGTAGCGATATATCAGAGTCCCTGCGTTCGTTCGGGTCGTATAGAAACTTAAGACACATCAAGTTCATATCTAATTAAATAACTGTCGCCTTTAATGACTCAATCTAGACGGCTGTATCGATGAACTGGCGTGATAAATAAAAAGCCCATCAGCGAAAAATCCGAGATCTTGTGTTTCAGTTGAGCGACTTAGATATATAACGCCTATCCTTTTTAGCCATTTAGCGCAATCATCATTTTCATTACTTATGTGCCATTCATTTCATTGCATTAATGAAATAATTTTTCTAAGTCAGGTCTAACGAAAATTCATTGCTTCGGAATTAGTTTTTTAAGGTTTCTGGATTGTTAACACACACGGGCAGTACGTCTATACAATTTGTAAACTACAACTTGATGTTTCCAAGGAACTTAATTTTAGGAACGCAAACCTAATTTTTTTAACAGATTGTATCCTATTCCATCTATACAAATCCTTTTGAAATCGTTACTGATAGAAAATAATTAAAATCCCCATCTTATTCTTCATAGGATTCTAGGTTCGTTTTTCCGAAAGTGTTTTGCAATTTGTCGTAATTTTTTTTATTTTTGCTGTGTCGTAAAAACCTTCCATTGTACCAATTTTCATATAAACCAAGTTTACCTCAAAAACACCGAAGAAAATTAAAAGGAAGAATTTTGGTCATTCGGCGCCATTTTGCTTAAATTATCGCCAAATCGGTTTCACCGAGTTCGAACTGCCGCCAAGCATATGACAGTACTGCCTTTGCTACTTAGTAAAGAGAAGGATTTCTTTTTCAGTTTTGGTTTTGCTTTCGTAAAACCCGATTCGGCGCCAACTGTCGCTAATTTGGTACTTTTAATTTTTATTTTAAGAATTATTTTAGGCATTTTTCTTTTGGCAGTTGCACTTCCGGATTTATTTCTTGTTTTTCAAGTATCAAAGAGCATACATTCTGAGAAATAGTGCATTGTTCGAGAATTCCGTACTTGAACTCAAAAGGAACTTTTCCGAAAGTCATTTGGAGGGCGATTTCTGTGATAATGAATGATTGGCCCCAGACGGAATAATCCAATAATGTCTCCTCGAAAGTTAAGTCTGAAACTACTCTGAATTGTAATCGTGGAATTGCTGTCTACTATCTTCCTACAGCCTTGTTTTTAGTATCAAGGAGACCTAGACCTATAAAGTCAGAAAATACTACTAGGAACACCCGATTACTTCTACCTCGGTTTCTTTTATCTTGGATTTTGTTTTTGTCATTCTGCGGTAATGTGCCTCATATACACAATAGAATGAGGCTGATATCCTTCGCAGGCACGATCAAGGCAAGGTTTACGATTCAAATTTATCACTTTTGTTTTCACTCTGGGGAAAGTTTTGGTTTTGTACCCGACTAGTCACTTTGTTTCTCCCAACTTTCTCTCGCAAGGCGAATAGAAGGTTAAGGAACTGAAATTTGCAGCTTATCTGTTTATTCGTTTTTAATTTGTCCAAATATTTCCTGTAAACTAGGTGCAAAGTTTTTTCACTGAATTCTCTTCTGTTATTTCATTGAGTTCGCAAACACCTGACAAAAGAGAAGGGAAAATTATTTCATAAACAAGTTTACAAACTATCTCATTAGCCTGTTCAATCATTTTCAAAAACAAACGTAAAATTTGCAGAAAGAATGAAATTATTTCCCCCTCCAAGTGGTTTTGACTAGATCTCGTCCAAAATTTGGTCAATTTTGGTAAGGACGATATACCTCGTCGAGACAAAACTGACCTTATACTCCAAGAGGAATGTAGATCCAAGTAGGAAAAACAAATTGTCCTATGCCCAGAAGTGGGGACAGTTTGGAACAGGTTTTTGCACCAGGGGCTGGCCACTACAGGGCAGTTTTCGAAGCGAAGATAGACCACTAGGAAGGTTAAAGGATAAAAATTATAAAAGTACGTATGAATTGATTTGCATCTACTGTCATGAAAGTTTTAAAAATATTCAAAGCTTGAAATGCAATACATTAAGCAAAATTCGTTGATATTTAGTTCGCGTAAAACATTAACATCATAGCTTCAAGAGCTATTTAGGCAGCCCTCGAAGTGCGGCTTTCGATGAAAATGCACATGTTAAAATTCTGAAAGAAAAGTAATGTCAGCAATTTAGGAAAAAATAGATATTAAAATAAATATTTATCAACTTCGAACACATTTGCTGGTATCAACAAATTGTGCTTTCCATCAATTATGAAAATGATATCGCTTTAAAAAGTAGTCAATTCCAGTAAAAGTGAATTCGACTTATGTGAATAACTGATCACTTCCTAAATCACTAACCTAATTTTAAGCTTACGATTTCACATGCAATTTTCGATCCCATGATGCCATGGCGTGATTTTCTTCCTTTATCACGTTGCTTCTACGTTCTTTGAAAAATTGTACAGTTGATAACAAATGAAAACGCGTTGAAAGTTGATATTGCATCGCCAATAGTGTAGGGACATGTTCACCGTGTTATCTTCCCAAACCACGCATGTCATTCAACCCGAAATGATAACTCACCGCAGAATAGCTTGCAATTGTTTTGATTGAAAATTCAAGTAATGTGGACATCGTGAAATCACACAGACTTGCCAACTGTGAGATATATCACAAGCGCTACCAGAGCCATTTGACTGACTACCCAGTTTGTGATGTAGGCCATTTTGCGATCTCTCAGAGTTAACCCACTATTTCCCGAGTCCTAATGGTTTTTTGCCTCGTAGGTTATTGACCACTTGCCTAACTGTAATCGAGTGTGAGGTTTATTAGGTGGAAAGGCGTGGACAAATTATTTTCCCTTTTTTCCTCGTAGTTGCCACTTTTGTTGGCATTGCTCTTTTCTTGAGTTGTTTTTTCCCCTTTTTCGGGGCCTTGTTTAGTTACACTTGCCTTCCTTTTCATCTGCCGCTATTCTTAAAATAAAACAATTGAATCAGTTGCCAAAGAGTTGGACCAACTCGTCGTGATTCATTTTATTTTGTTGGAGAGTGGACTTCCAGCTCAGGTGTTGACCTCGTCATCTGACCGTGGCTCAAAACTTCGATGTCTTTCCCATCGGTATTGATCCCGGACCGTTGCCAATGGCCCGTTGTGTTGCTCCAGTGCTACGTTAATTAACCCCCAACCGTTCTATTTTGTAGAGCAACTTGTACGTTATAGCCGAGTTTTAATTTTAGGAAATGCGCCATTCAGCATTTAGTTTCAAATATAAAAATATGTATTAGTGTCCGAAACTTTCCCTTCGAGATTGATCCCGGACCATCGCCAAAAGCCCATTGTGCTGCTCCAGTGCGATGTTAATTAAACTACCTACATGCTGTATCGATGTTAATTGCATACTGGAGTTTTTGTTTGGTTTGTTGCTGGTCAATTTTTGCTGAACCCTTGTATTTTTTGGAGTATACGTTCCACATTAAATGAGTTATGCTGAAAAATAGATTGTAATCTCGAGTAAAGTTAATATTTGAAACCGGTGTTAAAATATTAGAACTGGATCAAGGACGTCATAGAAGATTCAATGTTTTCAGTTATTTGTATTCATCGGTAATGTGCATAGTATTTAATATTTAGATGACCAGTGGGACAGTCCGCCCTTAGGTAGCAACCTTTGAGTTGTGGGCAGCGCAGGTTCGACACCTGTCATGTTCAATTCCACCCTTGTATTTCTCTCTTCTGTGTCAATAAAGCTTTCATTGTGTGTAGATGTCCGTTACTTGATGTTGTGTATCTTGTGATTGGCGCAGCTTGTCCAAATGTGATCCTTGTGCCATAAAACCCAAAAACAGTCAACCAAAATAAACGTTACATTTGCTGATTTTGTTTCGATTATTAAAAGTGAATTGTACCAGTGAGGGACATTTGTTAACGGCTTAAGGCTATCTAAGAATGCCGTTTCATCGTCTTTTTTATTGTAAACAAAGACTGGTAAGCATTAAAAAAGGAACATTTTTAAATGCACTCATTAAAAAGCATTTAAAGCTAGGAAACATTTTTTATGCAAACGTGAATGGAAAGTATACTAAAGTCATCTGTAAACAACGCCTACAAAATTGTCCACATTAAGAAAACAAAACAGACTTGAAATCGACGTCCAAGTAATATTAACTAATCCCGAAGCTATATAAAGCAGTCTAAATATGCAATATTTAACCGTGTTAAAAAAATAAACCTTTTAATTTAAGATTAAATCTTTTTCTTTTGTATCTTACAAATATGACCACTATTTCGGAACAATATTCAAGTGTTAAATGTGGTTAAGTGTTAAATGTAAATAAATATTTTGGAGCAAAGGGTCGGTTGGGTTTTTATGGCCCAAGGGCCATATATTTTAAGATAGAGGGAGTAATATTTATAATTAATCTAGATTCTATTCACCTTCAAAGAATTTTCGGGAAACGGGTTTTATTCGGCACGAGAAATGTTTTGATTACACAGAATTCTTCAACAAAAAAAATCAAGCTGTCACTGTTTTTTACAGTTATTTACTCTTAAAAACGGCGAAAGAATTTTGATGTAATCAGGTCAACAAGACGGTAGAGTTGTAAATTACCTATTTTTTTCTCTCTCTATTACTGTTTATTATTTCCCGTCTATTCTCTAGCATTCTACCGCGAGACACGTTGAGGAACACATAACAAATGCGAAGAAAGAAATAATTGTTAACTTACAACAGAAAAAGAGTTTGTTTTCCTCGCGTTAATGCATTTTTTGAAGTTATTTGTGTCTGGATAATGACTTTTATTTCCACATTTTTTTGTGTTTTTCGAATATTTATTTTAAAGTCGTTGTGCCGTCATGTTAAAATAACTCATTCCAGTATTGCAAGAATAAAGTGGATTTCAACATATCCTTTATACGGTTTGTTTTGACGTGGTAGCTTGAAATCGGTTTTAAATGGGAAAACATAAAAGTAAATATATTCTAATAAGAAAAGGAAGTTTCGTTGACCACTACCTAATAAAAATATAGATGTTTTTTTTAATCTTCCGAGATATAAAAGAAAACATATTCATCATGTCAAGCGGAAATTACGTTACTTCATTCTCACGATTTCTACAAAATATAATGCCACGCTAAAAATATTCAGTTACAATTCAAGATAGGCATTCTCGTCCAAATTATTTGATAATTTTTTTTGTTTTAGTGGTATAGCAAATATGACCAGCTTGCAAACGATAATAGAAATTCTGATGTTTTGTTTATTAAAATGTTAAATAGCAGTCATATGTATGGTATTCATTCTTATGTTTACGCCATGAGACTTTTCGTTCTATTGCTATTGTGTATTTAGTTAACATTTTCTTTAACCCTCCAAGTGGTTTCGACGAGATATCTCGTTCATCAAGATCTGATCAATTTTGGTAACGACGAGATATATCGTCATCAAGATATTGCCATTTTTTTATGATGACGATATCAAGATCTGGTCGGTTTTCTTCTAATGACGAGATATCTCGTCCATCTAGATCTGGTAATGCTTTTGCTAATGACGAGATACCTCGTCAAGAAAACCACCAGGAGGGTTAAATAAACGTTGATTTGCACAAGGATAGTTTCATTGAATTTGGAATTAAGACCACAAACCCGACGTGACATATTCTAACCTTTCAATTTATTCTTGGTGAGATGCTCAACAGTCAAATCATTTTCCCTGATCCTGTACCGAAAATGTTTTATACGGGCTGAAATTGTTTTAAAACTATTTTTCGAATCTAGATATTTACTGGTAGGTAGGTATTTACCGTAAAATTGTAAATACCTACTTTTCAAAAATCAGAACGATGAAAAACGAAAGAGCAAAGATAAGTTGAAGTTCATTCATATGAAAGTTCTCAAGTTTGAATTCATTGAGGTTCTTGAAGAATTAAAAAGTATCGCTTTTAAACTGCTCCCTTTAAATATAAAGATATGTTTTCCCCAAAAAAATATTTACAAATAATATCATAATTCATAAATGAATTCTAAAATAATTATCGATTCTTTTACCATTGTATTTTGATTATCAAATTATTGCATTGTGTTACATGATTTTAGATCAAAAGTCGAATTCCCTTTTTCCTCCCCTTCCTCAATAGCAAATAGAATTATGATACCGTTTCGAGTGTGTGGTGCTACTTTGCATTTTGGATCTGCTTGAAGGTCACTTTTGTGGTAGTTTTTCGAATTAGAATAATTTTTCTCTTAGGAGAAGGCTTAATTTTGTATGCGAAATCCGGTTTCTTTCGCCATCGTTTTACGACTTCGTCATTTTGTTACTGTTGTCATTATGCATTCTTAAACGCCGTTGCTTTTATGCATTCGCTATTTCCCAGACGCCATTTTCCTTTTTGGTGTCTTTCTGATTTCCTTTTGAATATGTCTGCTCCAAACTCTCGTTTTAGCCTAAGGTCCCGGTCTAATTAGCTCTCGTGCAGTAGAAAATGACCGCAGAGCGACAAATCAAACAAGCTTCAAACATTCCTATTCTCTGCTTATAAAACAAAGGGTAGTGCATTCAGAAATTTAACGTCATTTGGAATGTTCTACATAGTAAGAAAAGAAGTAAATTTGTACCCAGGTTTTGCATTTAACGATGCCCGTGTGACAAACGAGTTTGACCCTCCTGGTGGTTGTCTCGACCCTTGGTTGGTGGGTCTAGACCTAACTCGTCATTAGCAAAACTAACCAGATCTTTATGGACGATGTAATCTCATCCTTACTGATCTGATCTTGTCTTATCAAAAAATGGCAGTATCCTCATGATTCGGAATTCAATCTGCATTCTTGATGACGAGAGATCATTAGCAAAATTGGTCGGATATTGATGTACGAGATATCTCGCCCAGCCCACTTGGAGGGTTAAGACACAAATAAAAAATGGTTATGGTTTTTAGAATATTTTTACATATGTATATGTTTAAAATCTAATCGGAATCCCAAGCCTCAACTGAAATTACAATTCATTTGAACTCAGTAATTAAATGTAAATTTATTCAATAAAACTAGTTTCTTTAAAAACGATTTACATTTTGCCGAAGGGAAACGTTTTGGATCCTGTCAGATAAATAGATCAGGAATATTCGGAGATATGAAAATAATTCGAATATCGGTGGAAAAATTCGAATCCATTCAAATGCCGAATCAATTTTATAATCGGCACTTCATCATGTTAATTCTCTTAAATCTTTTCATTGAAAAAAAGGCTTACCGCGGAGATCATATCCATCATATTTAAAATCGTTCTTCAGTAAGCAAGAAATCTCCAGAAACAAGACATTTAAATCTTCCTTCAAGAGGCATATTTTATGAAATCGTCTGAGCTCTCCATTGTTGACATTATTGACCGCAACGGATCTGGCAACCACGTGAGAATCGGACGAATGCATGCAGAACAATCTTTCGTTGCCCCAGCGGTATGCGTTAATAATCGTGGGTATTTTGTTCCTTTAACTCTAACCGCTGTTTAAAATCCCCCTTTTCTCGAGTTAGAGCTTCCTACCAGGAAGTTCTTGGGTGAATAGAATTAAGAAGGATTAAGAGATTTCGGTCCGTTTCGGTGGGTTTTCTGTTTGAGAATTATGTGGATTTACGGCTTCGAGTGGGGAGACGGAGTTCACACTGTGAGGGCATATATTGTGCGTATGTGAAATCTGTGTAATCATCGGAATATAAATTGCTTTTGAATCATCGATGGCCATATTAGTATGTAAAAGACATCGACAGAAACATTGAAATGAAGCTACAAATACCATCAAAGTATGAGGTTGGTAGTTTGTTGAATTTAAGTCGCTCTGGAGCATTACTACGGGCTGTTGGCGACGATCCGGGATCAATCCCGAAGTGAAAGATCGGAGGATAACACCTCGTAATTTTGAATCACGGTCAAATGACGAAGTAAACCCCTGAACCGGCACCGCACTCTCCAAACTTCCGCACTTCACGTTGGGGGCGTAGCGCGGAAGTTTGGAGATTGAGTGATCATGTTTTAGTTTACTATTTACCCTTTTCTTGTTTGCCGTACCTAAATTACACTGTTTATAGTTTTCAGGTTGTTGACCATGTTTTTAATGACCAACTGTTGTAATTTACATGTTTTTGTTTGCCATCGATTCGAATTCATGCGTTTAACTCATTCTAAATAATCGCTACCTTTACTTACTCTTCGCTGAATTATTTTTAGCTCTTGGAGAAATAACTATTTTCCTTTTCGGGGTGAGATTTAACCAGCCGTCCACAAAAATCGTACACTTAAGGTAAAGGACCGTATGTGTAAGATATATATGCGTTATAGCGAATAGATTGATCTCAGTCGAAGAGATCAGATACTGCCCTCTAAATTTTAATACCAATGCCCCTGACCAGATACGACTGCCCTCAAGAAGGTTTAACGGGCCCGCAGTTCAAATACAGCCATCTGGACAGATTTACCTGCCCCGCATACCAGGTACGATTTTCCGTACAGGCTTTTCCGGCCCGTCGGCCAGGTTTGCCTTGCGAATATTTTTACCCAGATACTGAGAGCAGATATTCCTAGAGGATACTCATTCATAAAGAAAAAATACTTTTTTAAGTAGCAAGTCGGAGCCTAGCATTATTTCGCAAATAGCTCCGTTGAAATTTGTTTAAGCAGATTTATATATCTGTACCTTAGAAAAGGATCCAATGTCCAAATTCGCTGATTTTGAGTTATGTCCACCAATCACTTCAAGATAATGAAAGTTAAAACAAAAAATGCCTATGTGCTGTTAATATATTGTAAAAGAATCAAAGAGTATAGGACAGTATTTTCTGTACGCTATTAAAAATAAAAGTTACTAGATCAGGTGTTAGCAAAAATTTGCAAAATGGAATTGACACTTTTGCCACCAAGGTAGATTCTTGTAATCTTTTAATATTGGGGGGGGGGGCTTGGTGCAACTTGTCCAGTTTAGGACCTACTCTTTAAAACCCAATCAACTTTTGCTTGAAAGATTAGAGTGCTTAATTCTCCAAATGGTTTCAACGAGATATCTCGTCCATCATTGGTCATTTAGTTTTGGATCTTGGAGTAAAAGAAATTATTACAACGAAGGATAACAGCATAAATTTGTTATTTATAAATGAATTAACAAATATACACAAATATGGAACTGTTTACTGAATTAAATATTAGCGTTCTACCAACTGCTTCACTACCATAATTGCGCTGCAAATAATATCCTTTTCATAGATTGAGTGCTTTGGGGCTTAACCCTCCAAATGGTTCCGACGAGATATCTCGTCCATCAAGGTTTAACCAATTCTGCTAATAACGAGACATTTCGTCATCAAGGTATTGCCGATGTTTTTATGATGGCGAAAACAAGATCTGGTTAGTTTTCTTCTAATGACGAGATATCTCGTCCATCGAGTTCGGATCAGTTTTGCTAATGACGAGATACCTCGTCAAGACAACCACCAGGAGGATTAAGACGTACAGCGCTTCACCAAAAAGAAAAAAAAGCATCAGGATTCCAAAATATCGGGAACGAAACCAATTTCGGCTACTTTTTGTAGATAATATGTTTACTCCACATCAGTCTTTTTAACTGATCTCAAATGAGTATTATTTGGCTCTCACGGCTCCACCCCCCAAACGCGATAGAAAAGGGTTTCCTTTCTTTTGGGCAGAAGAAATAAACTCGTCGTATCTAGAGTGAATCGGGAATCCGACCGTATAAACTTGGCGGAAGCTCGAACCCTTGTAACTAACTGGAAAAAGTTCACTCATTTTTTAGTTTTCTTCTTTGCGGCGTTGATGGAGTCGTTAGCAATTTCGTTTTATTGTCACCTGGATTGGTAAAAAAAGGGCTATTTGCGGTTCTAACGGAATTTTTTTCCAAACCCTCGACTGAGTCGTGTTCCGTTGATTTGTGCGTACTTTTTCCTCGTGCGTAATGAGGAAAAGGTATGAACTCGTTTCTGTTACGGCGAGAAACTCGATGAAACTGACATTTCTGTTAGTTCCCCAATCTGAGGTAAAGTGACGTCTCCAATCCCCTATGCAGGTGTTGCTTGACGTTGTCTCCCTTGTGCTTGGCGCAACATGGCCAAACATGGCCCTTACGCCTTAAAACCCATCCAACCTAACGCCCTATGTGGGTGTTCTTTATTTGAGATAAAACCCAATATTTTTAAAAATATCAATTTTGAGAGATTTGGATAGTCTTATTGTATGCTTATTTATTTTATTTAGATTTTGGTTTTAATTACAATTAGGAATTTTTAAAATATAAATTAAACTCTAACAGACTTCGCGCGTAGCATCTGCACTAAACTTGTTGCTTTTATCTGTGTATTTGACGGGTGTCCGCGGTAGCCTGGTTGGAGAGTAGCGGATTAGCAACCGGAGGGGTTGCGGGTTCGAAACTCGATCCAAGCAAGGTCCGTCGTATACGTGGGGCTGGGGCACGCTAAATCCGTCGTGGCCTCAAATGTCTTCTCTTTGGCGTGGTGTGGAAGCTTGGAGAGTGGTTTACCACTTCTAGGTGTGACCAAATATGGCCCATGCCCCATAAAACCCGAAACCAACCAACCTAGGTGTGGCCAAATATGGTCCATGCCCCATAAAACCCGAAACCAACCAACCACTTCTAGGTGTGGCCAAATATGGCCCATGCCCCATAAAACCCGAAACCAACCAACCACTTCTAGGTGTGACCAAATATGGCCCATGCCCCATAAAACCCGAAACCAACCAACCACTTCTAGGTGTGGCCAAATATGGCCCATGCCCCATAAAACCCGAAACCAACCAACCACTTCTAGGTGTGGCCAAATATGGCCCATGCCCCATAAAACCCGAAACCAACCAAACAACCACTTCTAGGTGTTGACCTCGTCCTGACCGTGGTTCAAATTGACGAGGTTTGTCGGACCTTTTCCTTCGGGATTGATCTCAAGCAGAGGGCCGCGGTGGCCCGGTTGGAAGAGTAACGAACTAGCAACCGAAGGGTTGCGAGTTCGAATCCAGCCAAACACCGTCGTGTACAAAGGGGGCTGGTGCACGTTAAATCTGTCGTGGCCTCAAATGTCCTCACGTTGGCGTGGTGTGGAAGTTTGGAGAGTGGGGTGCCAGCTCAGGTGTTGCCTCGTCATCTGACCGTGGTTCAAAATTACGTGGTGTTGTCCTCGGATCTTTCCCTTTGGGATTGATCCCGGACCGTCACCAATAGCCCATTGTGTTGCTCCAGTGTGACGTTAATTGAAATAATAAAAAATAAAAATAAAAAAATGATCTCAAGCAATCACCAGTAGCCCGTTGTGTTGCTCCAATGTGACGTTAATTCACCTACCTCCGTGTGTGCTTCACTGTCTTGTGTTTGGTGCAGCTTGGCCAAATATGGCCCTTGCGCCACAAAACCCCAAAACCATACATTATCATTTGACCAACCTAGATTAAAAATTATATAAACTCTGATTTCTAAGACCATCGATTTTATATACCTTTTTCAAGTACTCCTCTACTCGAGCTTTTATGTCTTCAAGAGCGATGAAGATGTAATATAAATCGAATCACAACTCTGATTTCAAGTTTTCTATGTGTTATTCCCCACACAGTCGACTCTACCCATTGGCCGTGAAGGACTTATCATTTGACTTCTATTTCCCGGTGTTAACTAATAACGTTTTATGTCCGTAAAGCTGTTCACTCACAATATCCTGACTCTTGACATTTCCTTCATGAAGGTTCAGGAAGGCAACAGGTCACGTAGGCCTACCTGAGATAGAGAAAAATAGTCTTTAATAATAAACCAGTGCTTTTGTTTGACGGGAGGGGGGTTTTGTTTGGTCTTTTTTGCGTGTGTACTGACCGTTCGGAATTGTGTGCGTAACGGTCTCTTGGTCCCGGACCGAGTGCTTTGTTTTCCGGCCGCGTGTCTGTGCTCATATCAGTGAAGGCATGCGTTTAAGGTGTGTCCCTTTGTCGAGGCAGAGAAATAGAAAAGCACCTTTTTAATTATTGGTGGTCGCATTTTAAGGAAAATAGTTCAAATCCTGATGCTTTTCTGGTGTCAACGACTTCACGTGGGTTGGTTCCTGATGACTGTCAGATGGTCTTCTGAGGTTGTGTTGAGTGCTAGTGACCACCGAGCTGTGCTGGGCCGTCGGTCCTCGATGTTTAATTTCCGTGTTGTCATACGGTTGAATTGGGTGAGTTGAAATGTAAATTTATTTTATTTGCTAGAGAAGTACTAGATTTGCGTGATATTAATCTAAATCTCATGTTGAGTGTGAATTCACTTGCCATATCGATTAACTCC
Source organism: Meta bourneti (assembly GCA_933210815.1). Lineage (NCBI taxonomy): Eukaryota > Metazoa > Arthropoda > Arachnida > Araneae > Tetragnathidae > Meta > Meta bourneti. The sequence continues at coordinate 91,754,954 of OW119929.1, forward strand.
TTTCTGAATTTTATTAAATTTTAATGTCAAAGCACTTGATTGGCTCCTAACTGTATATAATCAAAACAAATTTCTCTAATAATAAATATTAACACCGCTAAATGACAAAAAATTTTTAGCCATTGAATAATAAATAATTTATATCAGAAGCCAATCTGATTAACTCCATACTCTAATGTAAATCGTAATAAAAATTGAGTTAGAACACTTTTCAACAAAGCAATTGACTACTTATATACAGTGAGTCGAAGTAAAAAACCGAACACCAAAGAAAATGAAAGGAATTTGTACGTACAGTCCGAACAAACACAAAAATGACGGGAGCTCAAATGCAGCTAACGAAGAAGACATCCTTTATATTGCTGATGAATCAATTTAAACAAAGTAATAATACTCGTAATATATGTAACAGTAACAGAACAGTTATTCATTTTTGCTAAAATCTTTAATAAAAAATGTATATAATGAAGTTTTTCTGTAATAAAAAAAATAATTTGATGACTGAATTTGAATTAATAATTTTCTTTCACTTGCCAAATCGATTAACTCCCTTAATCACGCAAAAATTGTAGTAATAATAACGATTACTCCAAGGATATTCCATCTTATACTTTCTATATGTCGTTAGGTAAAAGATACATCTGGCAGTAATACACTCTGCATCGTTTATTTGAATTTATAATTTAAAAAGAATTTTAAAGAACAATGTATACTACTTTATGATTTTTCTCAACTCTTTGTTTTATGGAGTTAATCGATTTGGCAAGTGAGGCATTCAATTAGTAAATTAAAAATAAAACCTGGGAGTTACACCATTAATTTGAAAACGAGCTAAATTTCTTTTAGTTATCTATTGAAATTTTATTTCTCAAAAAGATACTTTAGTTTGGAATAGTCTCTTGAAGTCACTAATTGCTTAACGTGCAAAAGTTTAGTTTTACACTTTGGGATGATCTATAAGATGTGATCTATTATATTAACTCACTTTTATTTTTTATTATCGAGCTGATTTAAATTTTTACACTGCTTCCATACTTATGATACATGACATAAACGAAAAGCTTGATTTTAGGCTTGTAAAAATAGGTTATTGTTATAGTTCGGATATTTTGGGCATTGCATTACAGGTATCACATGGTAGCATTTTGTAAAAAAATTCAATCTGATGTTACAATCGTAGTCAGATTTAAGTAGACGAAGTAGAAAATATAGACTTTATCTACTTTTATATTGTAATGCTTAATGGAAATTTCATTTTAAAATTTTCAGTAATTTTTTTCTTTAGCGAATTCTGTGAAAAACCTATTTAGTGAAGAATCTTAAGAAGTTAATTGACGAATAAATTATCTTTGATTGAGAAAAATGTTATGAATAGTATAGCTCTATAGATAAGTAGAATCTTGTGGAGTTCAAACTAGTAAATATAAATGGTTTTAGCTAATAAATCTTTTCAGGCCAAAACGTGAGCTCTCCTGGTGGGCTGTTTGCTAATGCCAATGATCCTCAATAGCTAATAGTTTTACGGCAGCCCCTCCCCTGTGAACTTAACCACCTTTTGACAGATCACCTTGAGCTCTTATCAGCATTCTTTCAGATCTAGGGGACCTGGACACCTGTAAACCCCTTCCTTGTGACCTTGAGTATAATCCTTAGCGTGGTAAAATACTCCTGATCCTTAGACCACAATTTCTCACCTGGTCATAAGCGCTATTATGTTATTCGTAAGAACGTGTTCAACATTCCTTTAAGTATAAATATTCGTTCCTATGGATTATAACTGGAGATCGGTGTATTCTAGTACAAAAGTGCTCTTGTACTCGCTTTTCATTGTTTTAGAATACAGTAGTATTCATTCAAAGTATTCGAATATCAAAGTACTCGGATTCCAAAGTATTCATCTGGGGTATCTGGATACCAAAGTATTCATCCAAAGTACTCGAATACCAAAGTATGCAGATACCAAAATAGCATTGTATGCGTATCCATGTTGGTTGTGTCAAAAATTATATTGTGCATATTTTATAAATAACAATATAACGATTCCTCTTGCAGCGAGTTCGAACTTTGATCCACTGTGTCAAATCCAGTACACCAGCGACAATTCTGGCAAAATCAGAACAAAGTCTTATTTTTATATAATAGCATTGTATCGCAGTTGGCTGATTCTTTATCGATTAATCGTTTTTTGTTTAATATTCGAATACTTATTCGATGTTTGAAAGTGCTGGATTACCAAACATTCGATTCTTAAAAGTACTCGATTCTACCCATCTATAATTATAACTGCATTCCTTTGAAGGCGAAGGCGATATACTCGGTCTTGTCAGTTCAATTCAAGACCATCAATCCTTCTGCACTGTAAGTGTTCGAAGGCAACTTGTCGATTCTTCAAACGGATGTTTGAAGAGCGATTTGTTGGCAACTTAGTTTTTAACCCGCCAGACAAGTTGCTAAAAGCTTTCTGAAAGAAATTTGGTCATGCATCGCTGAGTTTTTCCTTTGGCCGTTCTGAGTTGTAGACAAAAAGGGATGTATTTTTTTCAAGTTCTTTTGTGTTCATTGTTTTTACATCGATTATGTTAAGGCTAGAAGGAGAGAAACGGTTCACAAATCGGTTTTCTCTCTGGAAGTTACCTTTCATGGCTTCTGTTTAGAAGGTTCTGCTTTTATATTTCAGTGTTATTTGTTTGTAATTCGAGAAAGGGTGCTAGAATTTAAAATATTTTCCCTTTTTATTTTATTTTAAATTAAAATGGAACCGTTCCTGTTAAACCTTTTGTAACTGTTTTGTTAAACTCTTACGAAAGGTTCATCTGCCTTCTTTTTCATGATATCCCGCGAGAAAAAAAAACTTTCCAAAGAAAAATTTACAATGCACAGCCAATTTGAACATCATTCATCAAGGCACTACAAGGCGGTATTTGCGAACTGCTGCTCTCTTCGTTACATTATTTTCCATTTAAGCTTAATTTTATCGTCAATGTTTAATTTTTCTTGATTACAAAACTCCATTTCCGGGTTTTCATTGTCAGAAAGCTTCAGCTATTAAAAAAATAATTTAAATTTCGTTCACACAAAAAACATTCTTCAAAAAATTTTAAAACATTCCAACTCGTACCTCTAAAGGGAAGTGATTGCGTAACAGATTCTACAAATTTGGTTTGTCGTTTTTTGTTTCTACTCAAGTCCCAATGATTCTACAAAATTTTGTGAGTGAACACATCCATTTAGTGCGCAACGTAAACTTTTTGCCTATGAGTCAGTTAATTCATTCTGACCTTTAGATGACTGCAGCATCAAAAATTAAACACAATTTGTACATAAAACTTCATATTGTGAAACTGTGATATTATGTGAACTAAAAAATATTGTGAACTATTTATCAACTTTATTATTATTAATAAGTGTATAAAGTATGTCTTCTACAAACTTATCGCATAATACAGAGAAGTTTAGAGAGTGGGATCTCAGCTCAGGTGTTGACCTCGACATCTGACCGTTCAAAATTATGAGGTGTTGTCTAGGATCTTTCTCTTTCGGATTGACCTAAGAAAGCTGCCAATAGCCTGTTGTGTAACTCCATTGCGACGTAAATTCAATTACTAACCGCTACCTCAACAACTCCCCATATTTTGGATTGTATCAGTATCTCTGCGGAACAGTTTTTACATGAACAGGAGTTGGAAACTGCGCGACTTGAAAAATATGGTCTTTTTCTTGGTCTAGGTTTCATGTTGACCAAAGGGAACAACAACCACAACCTAAGGAAGAAAATGATCATTTCACTTTTTCACTAAAATAGGTAGTTATTTTAAAAACACCTGTTAATGTATGTTTTGTCTACTTGAAATGGCATGTTTTATTAACCATCCGACATCTAATGTTCGAGTTGTAGGCTGCGCATGTTCGATTTCTGTCAGGTGCATTTCTCTCTTCTGTGTCAGTAAAAACTTTCATTGTGTGTGTATGTCTATTACTTGATATTGTATGTCTTGTGTCTGGCGCAGCATGGCCAAATATGGCCCTTTCGCCATAACCCCCCCCCCAAACCAACCATCTAATGTGTTCTTTTATTTTTTTACAGTTGGAGCGATTGGTCCAGTATGAGCGATACTTGTCGCTCTTGGCCGAGCAGACAACCCCCGACCATCCTGACTACAACGACATATGCCGCACGGCCAATAAAGCTGCAGCTGTAAGTATCTTTCATCTCAGTAAATCCCTTAGAGTTAGTGTGGAACTTAAGCAAAAGTCTATTCAATTTGAGCAGTGTTTCTCAACCGCCGGCCATGGTCAGGTGCCAGGCCATGGCATCAATTATATCGGGCCTTGAGAGGCTCTATAGGAATTTTATTTTAATCTCCTAAGCATTTTTAACTGTTTCTTCTTTTTTCCAATTTGTTCAAAAATTTGTCACTTTTATTGCAATTTTTTACTTGTGGAAGACACAAGTCAAATTTTTATCGCAATGAAATTTAAGTATTTAGAATTGTTTGTTTCAAACGCAGTAGACATTGAAAGTTGGCTTTTTCGTCAGCAACGCTATACAGGAAAGCGCTGTTCTTTTAATTTCTTCAGGTCTTTTTTAACCTTTTAATCTTCTTTATTTAAAGTTTTACGGTACAAAGTTTTTTATCTGCCACTTTTCTGCTGAAGGTCCGTAATTTGCTTTCCGGAGCAGATTTAGACACCACATGTCCACGTTGATTGGAAATGACACAAGACACAGGCATGCGTACTCCATTTCTGTACAGAAAACGTGTTCGTGCGCATGCGTACCTCAGGTTATTTAATGTCGCTGGACTGATGTTTGGCCAGTGTGACGAACTTTTCTCTTGCTGTTTGTAGGCTACTCTAAAACCCGCCGCTAATATTTCTCATAATGGGGACACTATGGGCCAAAATGGGCCCAGTTGATAGAATAGCGGATTAGCATCCAGAGGGTTGAGTTCCAAACCCCCGATCCAACCAAATACCATCGTGTAATGGAGGTTGGTGCACTGTAGTGGCCACAAATGTCCTCACGGTGGTATGGTGTGGAAGTTTGGAGAGCGGGGTGCCAGCTCAGGTGTTGTCCTCGTCATCTGACCATGGCTCAAAATTACGAAGTGTTGTCCCGGACCGTCGCCAATAGCCCGGTGTGCTGCCTCCAGTGCGACGTTATTTCAACCACGCTACCTACCGTATTTTTCAAATATGTCTTTATGTTATTTTGGTTATCATACACTATTATTGAGGCTATCGCAGCAAGAGTGGCCTAACCTACCAACATACCCGATAGAGATGTATGCGATTTTCTTGGCACCATTTTTTATATATTTTAATTTATCCATAATATGATCTGAGGAGGATTAAAATCTATATTGCAAACGCATTAAATTACATTAGAGTGTACGGTGCCGTCGTGGCTCAGTGGAACTTTCATTGTGTGTGTATGTCGATTACTTGATATAGTATGTCTTGTGTCTGGCGCAGCTCTATGCTGCGCCAGACACAAGACATATATGCGTTATAAAAAGACAAATATGCGACACAAGACAAGTATAAGTCATAAAACCCCAAATCAACCAACCAAGAGAATGCACTGTAGATGGTGCCAAAAATAATTATTTTGGCATTTTCGGGTTTTTGTGGGTTAGATCACCCTTGCTCTGATAGACACATTTAATGTTTGGTTTATACCAGGGGTGTCAAACTGGCGGGCCGCATGTGGCCCCGAGGTAATTTTTTGTGGCCCACGATGCTCTGAAATAAAATGAAAACAGGACAATATGTTATGAAGAAAATAGCATTTAGGGGAGATCGAGGCAATACCGTACACAAAATTTCGTCATGTTAAAAATGTGTGAGCAACTGTTTTCGTCCATGAAATTAAATAAAACGGCCTACAGATCAAGATTAACTGATAAACATCTATCTGCCATAATGAAGATTGTCTGTTCTCAGTCTTTGAATCCAGATATTGGAAAAAATAGTAGGAGGAAAGCGCTGGCAAGTTTCCGGTAAAAAAATTAATTTTAGTTTTATAAATAATTTAAATTAAATAAACGTTTAAATAAAAGTAATTATATAGCAATATTATAAATTATTACCCTAAATTCACTTAACTACATAATGTGTTTTAATTATCCTATCCATATTCCTGAATCCTCACTTCAAAATATAATTTTAAGAAAATTTGTAAATGTGATGTGGCCCGCGTGAATCTTACCAGTTGCATTAAGTGGCCCGTATTTTAATTCAGTTTGACACCCCTGGTTTATACGAACATTTAATGTTGGTTTGGTGTTTCGTTTCACAAATTTTGTAAAAATTTCGTTTATACTTGTCGCTGCTTGGACCTTGCGCCATTAAACCCAAACCAACCCGTTGTTGACGAGCATCCTTGTTAGAAAGCGTTGAGGAATGCGATTTCCGAGCTGCTTTCGAATGCAACAGCAAGTCTCGCGTTTCGAAAGTGAAATGCAACACTTGTGTAGCTTTGACCCAGTGTAACTCAGGCGTGAAGAGTGCCACCGTCCGTTTGTTGTGGCCGAAGACGCTCTGACACAATTTTTCCTCGGTGCGGGCCTTTTCACAATTTCGTCATGCTGCCGCATCTGCGCCGCTGAATATACAAGCGTCACACATCTCTTTACACATGGGCTGCTGAAGCGGGAAACCTTTTACCTTGATTCTGCGCTCTGCACTCAAACTGGGTTTCCGTTCGAATCGGGAATGATGTTTGATATGTTCCGGAGGCCCCTCTGGTTGTGTCGCATTTAGACAGTAGGCTCACAAAATCACTAAAATCGATTTGTTTAAAATTATTTATTTAAAAATTAACTAGTACACCCGCACAAAGCGTCTTAATTGTTAATATTTGTTGATGGCAGGCAGTGTCGTTACTCATATTTCATACCTACCTTGAATCCATTTATAATGGGTAGCCCCGTTGGAAGAGTAACGGATTAGAAACCGGAGGGTTGCGAGTTCGAATCCAAACAAAGGGGCTGGTGCACGTTAAATCCGCCGTCGCCTCAAATGTTCTCACGTTGGCGTGGTGTGGAAGTTTAGAGAGTGGGGTGTCAGCTCAAGTGTTGCCTCGTCATCTGACTGATTCAAAATTACGTGTTGTTCTCGATCTTTCCCTTTGGAATCGATCCCGGACCGTCACCAATAGCCCGTTGTGCTCCAATGTGACGTTAATTGAATTACCTACCTGCCTACCATTTATAATGGCTAAAGTCCTATGTATTTTGATCGGATCTTTCCCTTTGGGATTGATCCCGGACCGTCACCAATAGCCCGTTGTGTTGCTTCAGTGTGACGTTAATTGAAATACCCCCCCCCCCCCCCCCAATGTATTTTGGCCGTAGACTTACAAAATCTCCAAAATACGTCGCAAATCGATTTTTTAATCCATATTCGCATAAATGGATATCGTACCTTTTGAATAATTATTTTTATTTTATTTATTTGCATGGGCCTCTCCATCCCACCGACTTTTTTTCCTTTTCTTTTTTAAGCCCTTTATTCCTTTTCTCACATTTAAACTATTTTTCTTAATCTAATCGGAGTAAGATGCTATAGACTTCCAAAAGTATGCGATTTAAGTACGGAACACACTATAAATAATTCATTCCCTTTGTATTTCTTTGCCCTCTGAATACGGGCACGCGTACATTTTTTGCAAGATTCTTCCACACCTCAACACGTTTCTCGTGATACTTAATAGCCTTATCAAATAATTATAACTTTAGAGCATTTAAAGCTCTTTTTAATCACTGAAGACTGGTAGACCAATGGCTTTGTTATGTGTTAGGTTTACTTTACATCTAAAGTGATGGTCCGGTTAGGGTTTATATTCATATTTTCTCTTTCTCATCGCGGATAACTGGATTGACGAAAAGCGTCTTGTAGCGTCTGGCCGTATATGAAAATTCCTTGAATTTCGCTTTTTTGACACGAAGCGCTGGCCACCGACCCTATTTTATTGTTGCCACTCATAGAAAAGTTGAACGTGAAAACGTTTACGTCATATACGTATTTACTTCAAAATATTATTTTGCAATGAATTACTTTATGAAATTAGTTACATATAAAATGAAACAAGCGACTAGTTTTTTCTCATAAAAGGAAATGTTGCGAACGCAAAGGACTCTTTGGGAAAGATGGTCGAAATGTACACTTATAAAAACCCATTCACGTGTCAACAGAATGGAACTTTTACAATATAATTCAACGTCTTTTACATCTACCAGTTCGCTTTCAAAGAGGGTCGGCGTACAGCAGCAAGCAACAGTTTTAGTCACTACAGCCGATAGACGTATCAAAAATCCAGACAGTCGTTACTAAAAGTTTTTCATCAATCCAGTTAGGCGTGGTCTGATTGAGGTGAATTAGTCTTTTTTAATGTGTCTTATTAAGGTACTATTCCGTAATTAAACTGAAGAAAGTATACTTTTTACTATGCATTCTGGATCATAAAAGTATGACATTGAATACATAAATATAAATACGTAATCAAAATCAAGACAAAACTGGTATTCGCGTATTCTGCTGGCATATTTAACAAATCACTATTATACAATAAAGTAAATAAGTTTTATAAGATTAGGATAATTTTTATTTGATCGTTTGTATATATTATATATAACAATTCCTAAATTTTGAAGATCAGTTGAGAAATTATGGGATCGAAATGTTGGCTTTGGGGTTTCTTGAAGAAATTGGTATGTAGTATTTTAGTTTATGATAATCAAAAGTACACACTGAAAGTTATTTGAATTGCTTCTATTTTGGAGTGTGAGATCGAAAGACTGAACTTGGAAATTCAATCAAGTAATGTATACTCATCCAGATCAGTGAGCGAGATGCTACATGAGTATTGCAATCTGATCACCTGGAAAATGTACAAACAGTAAACCTCTGAGCACTAATGATAAATACAACGCTCATTATCGTTTATATGGCGCAGCTTGTCCGCTTTTGGACCTTGCGCCATAAAACCCCAAAAATCCAATCCATTATCGTTTACATATTTTTTATATCAGGCTCTAAATACTAAACCACGCCAAGTTGACTCGCCAAGGAATATTTTTAGTTTGTCGCTCTACGATAATTTTTTCTATATTAATCGGATTAGAAAATAAATGTACGCGCCAATTGAGTACCATCGCCAATTGGGGCCAAACATTTGTCACAAAAAGCGATTTTTTTTCCAGCTTCACCACATCTACGGATTTGCAATACCGTGATATTGCATGGTTAGGGTTACCCCTGGCTTTTGCGTCATTTACCTCTGTAACGAAAAGATATTTGGCACCAAGTATGTACCGTGTGCTTGACTATTAACAATTTTACACCTGGACCTTCTGAGAGGTTCACATGCATAACTCCATTTTGGATTCCAAGGGGACGAGCAATAAAATCGTTCCAAAGAATGGACTAATTAGGATCTTCCTAAATTTTGAAAGAATCCATGGATTCTTTAGAAAGACTATTTAGTCATTAAGTGCTTTTTGGGTTAAAAGCAACACTAGTAAATCTCGCGACGCTCAGAGGGTAAAGTAGATTCGGAACCACTACGAACTTCCATGCCATGAACGGGATTCGAATCCAGAGTGTGGCCAAGGGATGAGGATCCTTACAAGGTGTGAATGTTACACATGTAATGTGTAACATTCACACCCTGTAAGTTGATGGGGCTGATCTGATGATGAAGGGGCTGTTCGTTTTCTCTTTAAGATCTCAGCTTAGAATTCTTTCAAAACAGCCCCATCATCAGAAATCCTGCATACATTTATCCGTCTAGGAGTGCAATAGCCCGTTGTGTTGCTCCGGTGTGTTGTTAATTAAAATACCTACCTACCGTCTAGGAGTGGCCACTGGCTCATCTTTCGGTGTGTACGGGCTTCACGAAGTATCCTAGTGGTCTATTCTTTTCCCATGGGGTTTACTGCCCCTATAAACTTGGGGGTCGCGACCCCAGGATGCCCAAGCGATTTTTCTGTTTTCTTTTCTCCATCCTTTTCGCAATTACTTGAGTGTCTGTCTTTCGTTTAGCGCAGGTTGGCCAAATATGGCCCTTGCGCCATAAAACCCCAAAACAACCAACAAATCCCTGAAATTTACTGCCTCTGGTAAACATGGTGGTCGCGACCTCAGTATACCCAAACGATCTCTCTCTTCATTCTTTTCACAATTACTTGACATTATCTGTTGTGTTTGGCGCAGGATGGCCAAGTATGACCCTTGCGCCATAAACAACCAACAAATCCGTGGAATTTACTGCCTCTGGTAAACATGGTGGTCGCGACCTCAGTATACCCAAACGATCTCTCTCTTCATTGTTTTCACAATTACTTGACATTATCTGTTGTGTTTGGCGCAGGATGGCCAAATATGGCCCTTGCGCCATAAAACCCCAAAACAACCCACAAACCCGTGGGTTTTGTTGACTGGTAGGCATGGGGGTCGGGACCTCAGTACACCCAAACGCTCTTTCTCTTCTCTCCTTTCTCTCTTTTTACAATGACTTGACATTGTCTGTCTTATGTTTGGCGTAGGTTGGCCAAGTATGGCCCTTGCGCCATAAAACCCCAAAACAACCCACAAACCTGTGGGTTTTGATGACTCTGGTAAGCATGGGGGTCGGGATCCCCGGATGCCCGAGCTATCTTTCTCTACTTTCTTCTCTCTATCCTTCCTTTTATTGACATTGTCTTGTGTTTGGCGCAGCTTGGCCAAATATTGCCCTTTGCGCCGCCATAAAACGAGCCAACCAACCGTCTAGTAGTGGTCAGACATTCTTGCGGCATGATGCCATTAAAACAGGGCGGACACCGCCAACTTTGTACAATGGTGTGTTTCCGGAGTGTTCATTCTCTTCCTCTGATGACGTCCGTTCCCCGTGAGTCAAGTTTAAAGCCTCGTTTCGAAGCTGACCGCGCAATTCAACCTTGCTCGGATCTCTACAATCTGTGGGCTGCTGTTGCTCGGATACGTAGGTGGACTTTTAACATTTGAACCTCTCAAGGGGTTAACTGGACCAAATTTGGTTAGCCGGCGTTCTTTTTTTTCCCTTCCCCTGTCTAGAATCGTTTCCGTTTCTGAGGATTGCAATCTTTTGCTCATTTTTCTGACCTTCGCTTTTCCTGCTTTGAACTTCGTCGTTTATCTTATCGTTATTGTAAGAGGTTTGCATTGAAACTAACTCGAGTTTGAGGTCGTTTAATAAGAACCATTAAACTGGTCTCAACTCAAGATTATACTGTGGTGGTGAGTTAGATTGTACCACTATGCTACGAAATTTAGTTCTGCTGTTTTTATTAATTACTAGCGACATTTGAGGTAAACTTTCTTGCTTATATCTATTAATGGGAAAGTGACGTTACTCATTTTTCATATCTCATTTCAATCTATTTATAATGGATATAGCATCAAAATTGACAAATTTGTTACATACCTCTAAATCAGTGGTCGATATAGCATTGTTAGGGGGTCGATAGAAAAGTATAAGGCAAAAATTTCCAAAACTTTCTGAAGTGTACTCCCCTTTTTACTTGCATTTCCAAGCTCGTTACATGGTTGTAACTGGTTTCAGCCATGTTAATTCCATTTCAACAAAACAAAGAAATAAGCTAGATATAGAATTCCGTAGCGATTTAAGCTGAAACTTATTTTGAACCCAACATTGCTAATCTTGTCAAGAGTCACGAAGCACACCCTTCACATTGACAATGTTAGTAAATTGTATACTAAGTTAATAAAAGTATTATTTTCATATACAGGGTGAGTCTAAATTGTTTTTACAAAATAAGAGGGTTGAGTACCCATCCAGACAAGCAATAATTACCATGGAACATAGGGTCGCATTCCACTCTGAGAGGCAGAAAAGAGTCAAATTAGAATTTCAACATGAACTTACAACCGTGTTGGGAAAGCGAATGAACGGTACCAAAAGTTGCACAATCTGATTGATTGATCAGAGAAAAACTCACAGCAAGTGCTCAAAGTGGCGTGTCGTTGCACAGTTCACACCGGCGAAGGAATGACTGGCTCTCGAAGATTCCTGGTGTTGTGTTCATTTTGTCTGCGGCAACACCGATTCTCGCTACGAGATCTTCAGCCGAGTCCACAGGCGCCTGGTACACTAAAGATTTCATGTGCCCCAGAAGAAAAAGTCCAGTGGGTTGAGGTCCGCTGGAAAAATGTGCTGGGGCTCCTTCGTGCATCAACCACATGTCTCTCTGGATGGAGAGTTACTTTACTCTTTTCTGCCTCTCAGAGTGGAATGCGACCCTATGTTCCATGGTAATTATTGTGCGTCTGGATGGGTACTATCACCCCTCTTATTTTGTAAAAACAATTTACTCACCCTGTATAGATAGGTAGGTAGTTGAATTTACGTTGCACTGGAACAACACGGGAATATATTGATAGTTTTTAACTAGTTTACAACATGGAAGTAAGTGTAGAATTTATCTTTATTCCTTTCCATAAACTATTAGTTTACTAAAAGAGTCACTAACGTGTTAAATTTGTATGTTTGAAAGTTCATACTTGTGTTACTAATTCCCTTGGTCAAGATGCAATCTAGACCAGGTCCAAAAGACCACGTTGTACAAGTCGCTCAGGGACCAACTCCTGATCATCCAGGAGCATTCCCACAGAGAGACCGATATGTACTAAAATATGGAAAGGAGTTGCTGGGGTTATGGAGCGTGAACAAGTTGGATGGTTCTTAACTCCTTATAAAAGTCCCTTGTGTGTACTCTGACGCATGCACGAAATATAGTATGACGAAATGTATCTCGTGTACCCGCTTCTAAGTCTTTCCAGTCTATGATGCAGTCTTGAACCCTTCTAAAGCAATGCCAGTCCCAAGTCCATACTTTTTCCAGGTTCAAATTAGAAGGTTGATATTCAATTTGCAATGCAAGGTCAGATTTGTATGAGTGTTTAAAAAATAATCCCTTAATAAATTGACCCTAAGTTATTGACTAAAACCTCCGTATTTTAAATTTTATAAGCAATTTAGTCACCTCCGTTTTTTTTTAATTTTATAAGCAATTTCGTCATAAAATATAAGTTAAGGCCACTTGATGTTAAGTTTGCATAAAAGAGCAGTTCGATCCTCTATTTGAGTGTATTTTGTTACGTCTTCGGAGGGTTCTGAGTTCGAATCCAACCAAAGACCGTCGTGTACAAAGGGGCTGGTGCACGTTAAATCTGTCATGGCCTCAAATGCCCTCACTTTGGAGTGGTGTGGAAGTTTGGAGAGTGGATGCCAGCTGAGGTGTTGCCTCGTCATCTGACCGCGATTCAAAATTACGTGATGTTGTCCTCGATCTTTCCCTTTGAAATTGATCCCGGACTGTCACCAATAGCCCATTATGTTGTTCCAGTGAGACTTAAATTAAAATACCTACTTACCTTGTTACGTCTATTAATGCATTAAGCCTTTATTTTTGTGCAAGAACTGAGATGCCTCTTCAAAGAAGCTCCTTCGAAATGATTCTTTGAGCAAGATATTTTGTAAATTTAATCAAGCAATTATGTTTCCATAATTTTAAAATCACTGCTTAACAAATTAATATTAATAGGCAATATATATAATTTTTATTTTATAGTCAAATTAATGTATTGTTAACATTCGATTGATCTTAAGTTCTATTGAAAGTGATTATTAACGTAAACTTGTCAAAGAACAATCCAAATGTACGTTCTTGAATGGAGTACGTACTTCATGTACGTACTCCAAATGTACGTACTTGAAAAACAAATTAAAAAACAGCACAAGCTTTGTTACGATTAATTTTGTTTGGCTTTTGAAATTACTTTTTATGGTAATTCAGTAACAAACCGCTGAAACATTACACTGTTTTCATTACTCGGTGGATATAAGAACTTCTTTAATAAATACACCATTAAACGTAGAATAAAGCGGCTAAAAATAGATCACTTTTACAACACATCTGTCAGCCACTTTCAATCACCACCGCTTTATTCCATCGGATACTGCTTGTGCAAACGAGAAGTTACAAAACATCTGTAGCAACTGTTATTATCTGCTGGACCTCCCGTCATTTCCATTGTCAGAAAAACCTTTTTTAACCGAAAACTGCCATTTTCAAGCACGATGCTGGTAGGCAATTGTGGCAGAACTTGAAAGAAGGGGAAAAAAGAAGGCGTAGCAACTTTTCATCGTAGGCGTGTTGGGATAAAAGTTTTTATTTATTTAATTCCGCCATTCAATCATCACTTACAGAGGGCGCTCGCCATTGTGAATCATTCTTTGCTGCTGCCAAAACTCGATCTGTAAGTACATCGTTAAGCAGTAGTGGAAGTTCTTTCTTTCTCTCTCTTCACTTTTTTAATCCCTTTTTGAAAAGGATGCAGTTAGTTCAAGCTCTGTTGAATATCTTTTATTTGAGAAAATCTTTTATGGCGTTAACAAGATGAGAGGATGAAATAAATAAACGAACAGTAACGCCTTTTTTGGTATTGTGTGTACGAATGGACAGTGTTCCAGGAGGGCACTGTCGTGTTCCTGTTCTAGCTTTTTCTCGCGTAATATTTGTTCTACATTGCATATTTTTGCTGTCTTGTTTGCCATTCATGTTATTGAAAATATCCTGTTCCTGATGTATTATGTAATAGTAATGACAAGACAACTTTATTGACCTAGAGCAGGGGTGTCAAACTGGCGGCCCGCGGGCCGCATGTGGCCCCGAGGTAATTTTTTATGGCCCACGATGCTCTGAAATAAAATGACAACAGGACAATATGTTATGAAGAAAATAGCACTAAGGGGAGATCGAGGCAATACCGTACACACAATTTCGTCATGTTAAAAATGTGTGAGCAACTATTTTCGTCCATCAAATGAAATAAAACGGCCTACAGATCAAGATTAACTGATAAACATCTATCTGCCATAATGAAGATTGTCTGCTCTCAGTCTCTGAATCCAGATATTGGAAAACTAGTAAGAGGAAAGCGCTGGCAAGTTTCCGGTAAAAAAAAAAATTAATTTTAGTTTTATAAATACATTAAATTAAATAAACGTTTAAATATAAAAGCAATTATATAGCAATATTATAAATTATTACCCTAAATTTACTTAATTACATAATGTGTTTTAATTATCCTATCCATATTCCTGAATCCTAACTTCAAAATATAATTTTAATAAAATTTGTAAATGTGATGTGGCCCGCATGAATCTTACCAGTTGCATTAAATGGCCCGTGTTTTAATTGTGTTTGACACCCCTGACCTAGAGGTTCAATTCCATTGAAATAGCGTTATATACTTCACATGTGTCAAGCGAACTGAAATCAACATGTTCTTGAAAACTGTTGCAATAGATGTTGAGAGAAAATTTTCTTAATCTTCCTGGTGGTTGTTTCGACGAGGTTTCTCGTCATTAGATGAAAACTGACCAGATCTTGGTAGACGAGGTATCTTGACAAAAGAAAAAACTGACCAGATCTTGGTGGACGAGATAACTTGACAAAAGAAAAAACTGACCAGATCTTGATCTCGTCATCATAAAAAATCGACAGTATCGTGATGACGAGATATCTCGTCACATGCAAAATTGATCAGATTTTGACAGACGAGATATCTCGTCGAAACCACTCGGAGGGTTCTATTGCAATTTGATAAATTCAAGTCATTTAGTATGTATTTTGTACACTCTTTACTGAGGCATTTTCTGTCAAAATTAATACAGGTGGCGCTAGTTTTTCTGCGGCGATACGCGTTTCGTGTACGTATTCCGAAAATAACGTCAATTGGCTTGTTTCTCGGATACGATTTCAACACTTCGCCAATAAAAATTCCAACGAATAGATTCTGAATAGATCTTTGATAGTTGATTGGTTAACGCCAATTAAATTAAATTTCTAAACGTTGCCAAATCGGCAATAAACTACATTTTAAGGTAATCGCGATGTGTAGTATGCGAGAGCCTTTGGGTAGCGGAAATAAAATCTTCTCATTCCATCTAGTTTGTTTTCACTAGGAAATCCCTCTCCTATTTCACCATTCTATTGTTCATAAATTTAAATAAAAACCTTAAAACATGGAGATTTCTGAGTTACTGTCCGACTGCAAAATCACCTTACAGTTTAGTAAGATACAAACTCGGAAATTAATCGAACTGTTTTTCAATGTCCAATAACGCTGTTGAGTAACACGGAAATACTCTACCAGTCAACGATTTGTTAAGTTTTAATAACGACGAGCGATATTCAAATCGACTACGTTGCCATTGTCTTTGGAGGAAAACGAGAACCAGTTCACTATCTAAAACATCTCTACTGTGCAGACGATAGAAATGATTGTAATGCGTATTTACAAATCTAATCATCCGTGATTTAAAACGAATGTAGAAGAAGCTAGGGGATGGAGAAGATTCTTTCATTTTGCTTCTTTACTTTTCGAAATCACCTTCATTGCCGGTTGCACAATAGGCTGGTTAAGAGATTACAGCTACTTTTACTGAGATCGGCTGTGCACGTGAGGGTTTTATTTTATTTACAACTATGAATTGATGCTTCTCTGGTGTAGTTAAAACAATGCAGTGTTTTTGTAGTTCGTAAATATATTGTGGCTTTGGTCTACGTGAATATATACAAATTTCCTCTATAATTGATGTAGAATGTAAAGCAATGATAGCGATTTGTATGTTTTATGAGGCAGGAATTTTTCATTCGAATAAAAGTAGATTATTGAACAAGTGGATAGAGCGTGTTTAGAAATTTATTTCCCATCTTGTAATCAGTATTCCGGAAAACAATCATGTTGAAAACATTGCATTTGCTCATTAATTTATTTTTGAATAGAGTGGAGAAATGTTTTCGCTTCAGTTTAGTGCTCCCAGATAATTGCAAACTGCTTTTCCGATACTCGGAAGTAACGACATTTCGTCCACCAAGATCTGATCGGTGTTGCTAATGACGACGTACCTTGTCGATACAACAACCAGGAGGGTTGACATATTTGTATTATTAATTCAATTACCTTTTATGAAACGCAAATACATCGTAACAGTATATATACTTTTGTGTAAAAACATATAACATGATTGAGAACGCATCGTTTTAGGTATATTTGAGCTATCAGAGCAAGAGTAAGTACCCACAAAAACCTGAAAATGCCAGAATAATTATCTTTGGTGCGGGTTCAAGTCTTCTAAAATTACAAAATAACTTATTGTTGATCGATGAAAAACGAATTTTTAGAATCTCAAATCTTGTGGATAAATAAAAATATATAAAAAATTGTGGCAAGAAAAAATCGCATTTATGTATTGGGTTAGACCAGGGGTGTGAAACTGGCGGCCCCAGAAGTAATTTTTTGTGGCCCACGATGCTCTGAATAATTTTTGTGACCCATGATGCTCTCGTTTTAATGATTTCAAAGAGTTGCAAAAAATGTTTTATCTTTTTATTAGGCCTTTTTCTTTCGAAGTTGAAAATGCTCCCACTTCGATACAACTGGAATTAATCGATTTCCAGAATGATTCTGGTTTAAAAGACAAATATTGAGAAGTAGGAATTCCCAAAATATATTCTTATTTAGGTGAAAAATACCCGGAAATTAAAAAGTTTGCTGCATACATTTTATGCTATTTTGGGAGTACGTACTTGTGTGAGCAACTATTTTCGTCCATGAAATTAAATAAAACGGCCTACAGATCAAGATTAACTGATAAACATCTATCTGCCATAATGAAGATTGTCTGTTCTCGGTCTTTGAATCTAGATATTGGAAAACTAGTAGGAGGAAAGCGCTGGCAAGAGTTTCCGGTAAAAAAAATTAATTTTAGTTTTATAAATACATTAAATTAAAGCAATTATTTAGCAATATTATAAATTATTACCCTAAATTCATTTAATTATAGAATGTGTTTTAATTATCCTATCCATATTCCTGAATCCTCACTTCAAATTATAATTTTAAGAAAATTTGTAAATGTGATGTGGCCCACGTGAATCTTACCAGTTGCATTAAATGGCCCGTATTTTAATTGAGTTTGACACTCCTGGGTTAGGCCACTCTTGTTGTGATAGTTTTCATTTATGTTAACATGTTGCACCAACTGACATAATCTCGTAACTATTTCCTAACTTGTTTCGAAAGAGTCGGCTTTATTTTTATGAATGTTCAGATAAATTCGGGTTGGGAAGAGATAGTGGATAAAGATAGCGAAAGTTGTTTATCGTTATCCCAGCTGATACATTTAAAAAAATGTGGGAATGGATCTCTATATCTCTCTATCGCATGTTCTGAATTACTTGAAGTCTTGGGTATGCTGTTCTGTGAGTTGACTTTTCGTGCTTCTTTCAGATGGTAAAAAGAGCTGACCTAGGGAGAGAAGAGTCGGACCTGGATCGGATCCAGGAGCTGTTTCCTAGTGACCAGTTGCGACTTCACGACAAAGACCCATTGTCACCTGTAAGTATTCAATTTTTTAAGTATTAATTGTACCACAGAGACATGTTCTGCTTTATCACTGACGTTTGTTTTATAAACTGGACGGCGTAGCTCGGATGGAAGAGTAACGGATTAGCAACTGGAGGGTTGCGAGTTCGAATCCAAACAAAGTCCTACGTGTACAAAGGGGTGCACGTTAAATCCGTCGTGGTCTCGAATGTCCTCACGTTGGCATGGCGTGGAAATTTTGGAGAGTGGGGTGCCAGCTCAGGTGTGACCTCGCCATATGACCGTGGTTAAAAATTATGTGGTGTTGTGTCCTCGGATTTTTCCCTTCGGTGGTTGATCCCGGACCGTCGCCAATAGCCCGTTGTGTTGCTCCTGTGGGACGTTAATTAAAATGCCCATTTAATAAACTGTATTTAGATTTTATAATTTAACTTAATTTCAGTTTGGATTCGGACTATTCAATTTATTGTGTAATTCAAGCTTTTATTTAAGGATTGTTAATTGTTAAATGCATAAACAGGGCTGAAAGCATTAAATGCATAAACATGCACAGGCGACTAAAAGGCGACATTTTGCTACTATTTTTGCACCTTGGTGACTAGGGGTATCTTTTGAAGCAAAGTCGTCTCAAAAGCTCCATTTTGAAAATTTTTGACGATTTTAGCGAAAATTTTGTCTTCTTATTTTTGATTATACACCAAGTTTTAACGAAAATTTAGTCCCTTTTTTAACTAGAGGACGGAAAAAATATTTTTTGGTTTTTCGTTTAGGAAAAAAGTATTCCGAGACGCCAATTTCGATGTTTTGGCACCAGGATATTAAGAATCCCAATGAAAGTCCAAAGGGATAAAATATCCTTTTAAAACATTACCAGTATTTGCAACTGCATTGTCAAGAATTTTAGCGCATTCCTTTTGGTGGTCTCGTTCAGTTCGCAAAGAGGACAGGATAGATGGCTAATTTCGTTACTCCAATGCTGTGTAAGTGCCTGACACATACTCCACTTTGGACAGAATATTCAAAAAGAACTAAATGAACACATTAGTCTTAAAATTATCTTTTCAGAGTTCCCAGTGTATTCCTGTTTATTGCTGTTTGAAACTCCTGAAACAAAAACTGCGCTATTGTAAAAGCTCTTTGCTGTAAAATGGGTGGCACACTGAATTTTTGATGGGAATATTCTAATACAAAAGTACTCCAGTATTCGATTCTTAAAAGTATTCGGTATACTCGATTCTTGTGTTCAAACGCAAAAGCATCATTCAAAGTATTCAGGCATCCAAGTATTCGAATACCAAAGTGTTATGATATAAAAATACATTCATCCAAAGTATTCGAATCCCAAACTACTCGTGTACTCGATTTTTGAAAGTATTCGGTGTACTCGATTCTTGTGTTCAAACACAGAAATGTTTATTATAAAGTATACAGGCACCCAAGTATTCTAATATCAAAGTATTCAGGCATTAAAGTATTCGAATATGAAAAATATTCAGATACGAAAGTATTCGAATATCAAAGTATTCAGATACGAAAGTATTCGAATACCAAAGTATTCAAGATACAAAAGTATTCAAGATACAAAAGTATTCAGATACAAAAGTATTCGAATACCAAAGTATTCAGATACAAAAGTATTCGAATACCAAAGTATTCAGATACAAAAGTATTCGAATACCAAAGTATTCAGATACAACAGTATTCACTGCCTTAAATCGCAGTTGGCTGATTCCTGCTATCTATTAATCATTTATTTTGTGTATGCATTCGAATACTTATTCTATAAGTGAAAGTACTCAAATACCAAGTACTCGATTCTGTTCATCTCAATTCTGAATATCGTCCTGTCCGTGATGTACAGTTATTAAACGGGGCAGGTGTTTCTGTAGAACCCATATGCTGCTACGTAACATCCTTCCCCCCTCTCCCCTCAATCCGGACGTCCGACCAGACCGTGCGTAGCGGGCCAGCGTTTCCTGTAGTATTTCTTTTCTGTTTTTTTTATTCCCTCAGATCTCGAGGCCAACCCCTGCTACGTTCTATTGCCTCCGAGTTCCTGTTCGATTCGGGTTATAAAAATAAAATTCTTTCCGAGCTGTTCCGAGAAGTGATCCTGTGATTGTTACCCTTAGTGAAAATATAACGGTTGTTATCCTTTGCTGTTATTTCTAGGAGTGAAGTGTTTGACATGTTATGACAGATAGAAAGATCGAATTTTGAATTGATCAATATTTAGTACGCGGCTGGGAATTTATTTTTTGAAAACGCGAAGCTCTGAGTTTAGTTGCCTGAGTTGACATTATTTTCGAACGGACGAATATTTTCTTACCGGAAGAACAGGAAGATTAATTTTGAGAAAACGGTTTACCGAGGCGAAAATATATAAACATACAACGATTTGTTTTGTTCCTCTGGTCATTTTTTTGTCCGCGATGGTTTATTCTATCCGGGAGTAAAACAAACACGAAGGGAATGTTTCGCGTTTTAGGATGCTAGTCTCGCTGTTTTTTACTGGCATGTATGAGAACCTTAAGTTTGCTTATTCGACCTATGTGCCTAGAGCTTCATTCTTTGTTTTGCTCCAACACCTGCATTCACTGAAACTCAATTCCATTAAATGGCTTTTTGAGGTATCCAAAACACTATATTTGGAGTTCATACTCTATGGCAGTTTGTATACTCTGAGATCATTTCTTTTTAAAGTTTTCCGACGTTTTTAACTATTCTATGTAAAGGACCCCAACGCCCTTCAAAAGTTTTATGCATTGAAAATTATTTGCTAATGTTCAACAGGTGAAAAATACTCAATGAAACATCACCGCTAGTTAGTTTGTTTCTACAGTTCTCAATGAAGGCATAAAAGTTTGAATAAACTCACATGAGATAGTGCCATAAAAACTTTCACTGTTGTCATTTTCTTGTAGAACCCAAGTGTCCTACAAGGCTCTAAAGTTAACTGTTGTGAATGGTTTCTTAAGCTACAATGGAATCCGAACTCCATGTAATTATATACTATATGGACTCTTGTCTATATATGAAGATTGTATTCAATTGAACAAATACTGAAGACTTACTCCTACGTCGAAACAGGTCGAGCAGAGTCCAAAACGCACCTGACCTAACGATCTCTTTGACTCAAACTGATCCCACGTGCGCCCACCAAATTTGACGAATCGTCACGTTGGGTTACAACCTGAGGTGAGGGTGGCCTTAAAACGCATGGCTGTGGTTAACATTCAACTTTGGCTGTGTTTAATATTAAAGCAGGAACGTTGAAATTGTTATTTATTTAGCATTGGTGGTCCGAGCTCAGGAATTTACTAATGCTGTTATTCTGAGATTCAAGATCAGCTATGCAAGCCATTGCGAATTATGGAACCCGCCGAGAGGTTTCAACTGGATATCTCGGCCATCACTATCTGACCAATTCTGCCAATGACGAGATGTCTCGTTCTTCAAGGTACTGCCGATTTTTTTGACGACGAAGAGATAAAAATCCGGCCAGTTTCCTTCTAATTACGAGATATCTCGTCCACCAAATTATGGTCAGTTTTTCTAATGACTGAAAAGATTTGTTACTGACTTTTGCTAATGACTCATCGACCAGGTTAATACAAGTCAAACTATTCTGAACTGCAGGCACTCGGAAAACACTGATGGGTACCACCAAATTCGGGTCAGTTTTTCTAATGACTGAAGAGATCTGTCACTGCTTTCGCTAACGACTCATCGACCAAAAGGGTTAATACAAGTCAAACTATTCTGAACTGCAGGCACTCAGAACACACTGGTGGTACCACCAAATTCGGGTCAGTTTTTCTAACGACTGAAGAGATCTGTCACTGCTTTCGCTAACGACTCATCGACCTAAAGGGTTAATTCAAGTCAAACTATTCTGAACTGCAAGGGTAATCAGAAAACACTTTTGGTACTTACAAAAGTTCGTTGGTGAGGGTGGTTTAACACTAGTTTCTAAATTAAAAGTTCTGGACCGAAAAAATGAAGATGTGGTTCATTTGTAAACTAGATTTCTTTGTCGATTCTTTATTCATTAATAATAAGAATGAGTTTAATATATCAGATCACGTCTCATCAGATTTTACGTGAAAGATAACCTAAAAATAATCACCTCCTACGTCCACCTCATCCTCGCCTTGCTCCGCTATCGCTTTTCAGCCCAGTGACACAGGGCCGTGATTAAGCCTTCCGATAATTTCCTTCTTTACTGTATCAATCGTGGTTCCATATTCCGTAGATAAATGCATCGTTTAGTCACAGCTTGGAGGAGAGAAGATGGGAGGGGGGGTTGTTGCACGGAGTGATATGACGTAGTCTTGTGTTGCCTTCGACCGGTGATCAAACCAGAGCACTTGCAATCCGCCGTGCTAAGGTGTTGCAGAGGTGTAGTCGGATCTTGTGTCTCACCTGGCTGTTGTAGGTGTAGGCTCGGGGCCCACAACGTTCTCTGGAGCTTGTGCTGGAAGGTTGTGTCGGCTGCTTACATGGTTGAGTTTAAGGTAAGAAAAGTTTTCCTGTATTCGGACTAGTCGGTTGTGTCCGGGAAATTGTTGAAGAAACGTTACCTTCTAAGAGACAGCATTTGAGTATAGCGAGTAAATGTGTTGTGCTTACATGACTTGAGCCCTCGGAGTCGTATCTTCTTTAGACGGTCCCAAGGTTCTTTTCCCATGGGGTGAACTGTCCTTAGTAAACACGGGGTTGCGCTCCCAAGATACCCAATCGTTCTTTTTCTGCTTTCATCCCACTATTCTGTTCCACAATCCCTCTTTTTCTCCCTTTTACGACATTTTTTACTTGACGTTGTCTTGTGTTTGGCGAAGCTTGGCCGAATAATGGCCCTTGAGTCATAAAACGCCAACCAACCTACATGCATGACTTGAAGTGGTAGTACGACCGCGGCCGGAATGTCTTTCTGTTGGGCATGCGAAATTCCCTGTTACGGTCATGAAATGCTCAAAGAATTTGTAACTAATTTTCTTTGAGAATAGACCTCACTAAAAAAATATAGTCTTGCCTGTTAATTTAGTTGGGATCATAGATCGATAGATCTACACGGAAAATATTTTATTTTCTTCAGCCTATATAGTTACGTTTTTAAAATTAAATTAGGGGAATTTCCATGGCGCTAACTATTCGAAACGCCATTTCGTTTTAATATACAGAAAAAACGTGTTCACTTTTAAAATCCAGTGGAAAATTATCAACTAAGTATTCTTTTATAATTTCCATGTCAACTGCTGCAACAATAATCTAATCTAGATTAGGAACCAAGATTATTATATAACTTGATTTGTATCTAGTCTCTATCAATCGATTTGGTAAGAATTCTGATATCATATTTGTCCAGAAAAAGTTTTAACTTTGCACAAAGAAAAGTTCATTGCATCATGAATGGGAGGAGTACGTGATGCAATCTGATACGATGCGTTTAGCTAAACCCCATAAAACTAAACATTTATTTGCTTTTCTCTTGAATTTTCTAACTTTAACTCCAGTTTTATTTTACCAGTCTTTGTTTATCTTCCCAGTTAATAGCATGCATTTAATGGTATGAATCATTGGTCCATGTTATTGCTCATTTGATAGGCAATCGATCTGTCTAAATATTTACGCTTCCGATAGCAATACAACTCAGTTGCATTTTAAAATAACCTAATAAGTTTTCCGTTTTGCTGAACAAACCTTTGGTAAACCTAATATGGTAAAAGTATTTATATAAAAAATATCCTCATTCCTAATCAAAATTTAAACGAAAATAAATTTGTGTTCCGCGGAATTTTCATCATCCGAACATTTTGTTTCACATTATTTTATTTTATTATATATTCCCCCAAATAATTTCTATCCGGATAAACGCCATAGCGATTCATATATACGCATCAATTATCCTCATCCTTTCTCGAAAGAAAATGCTCCGAAAGTAATTCAAGTGACATCAACATAAAATAGCTTTAAGTCAGGCAAAAAATATAGAGTAATGGAATTTTAAATTGAATCTATGCAAAGGGTTTTTGTATTTTTATTCAGTTTAAGGTTCTATCAAAAAGGAAATGTTTGATAAAACAGTCTGAAAATATTTTTGAATTTTATATAAAAAGATGCATTGCAATAGTCTGCTGACTTTTACCCGTTTATTTTCATAATATTTTTTGACACCCTTGTTTATTTTACATTGTATAGAAGGTGGTAAATAAAAATAGAAGATGGAAAGATTTTACGGAGCACACATAGGAAAATGAGAAACTTAAAATTTTACTTCAAAATATAAATCTTTGGTCAAGTATGCACTTTCAAAGAATTGATAAATCAGTTTTCATAAACAATTATTTTAAGTGTTTATCCTGTTCGTAGCATTTACGGTGTCTGACACAATTTTAAAAAAATCAAACTTTTATTACAATACTGAGTCACCTTTAAAACACAGTTCATTGTGTTATTTTCTTATTTATTTTATGTTCTATTTATTTTTATCTGCAGAAAAATAAGCTATTTTCCCACTTACATGCGTCAATCGTCCTTTTGTCTGTTTTTACGAGTGTGATACCATTCGTTTACAGTTGGAAAAGATGAAATATTTTTTCATTAGCTTCCTTACCTGTGTCTTGAGACGGTTGTTTCAGAATCTAAAGCACCAGCGATAAAACTATGTATCCAGCTTGACAACTGACCTTTTAGAGCCGTGGTTGGATTGCCGGCGTCATTCCAAATTATCCGTTTCACTAAAATGAAGTCTCGTATTATAGCTGAGCTTTTTAAATGTGCGACTCGGTAATGTAGCTGTCGGTTGTTGCACTGCGTTAACCCTCCTTGTTGTTGTATCGATGAGATATCTCGTCATTAAAATAAAACTGACCAGATCTCGATGGGCGAGATAGCTCGTCATTAGAAGAAAACTGACCAGATCTTGATTTCGTCATCATCATAAAAAAAATAGGCAATATAGTGATGACGAGATATAGCGTCATTAGCGATATTGGTCAGATCTTGATGGACGAGATATCTTGGTTGAAACTACTTGGAGTGTTAATACAGCGATTATCAGCCTTCTTTTTTCTCATTGGCACACGAACTAATTACTTAAATTCCGCGGTGCACTAAAGAATATATATCATTTTTTGCTGATCTAAAGAAAATAGCTATAATTTTGATAGATTTATAAAAAAATAGGTATAATTTGATTGATTTCAAAAATAATAGTTACAAACCCCTCTCCCTTTTGGCACCAAAGTAGCTTTCAAGAAAAATCTTTTTGAAACAATTTATTTGCGATACTTTGTAACAAAAAGAATACTTAAAATTATCTATACTGATATCACTTAAAATTGTTTGTGATATTGTTAAAAGTTCAAAACTAAACCTTTGAACTGAAATAAATGCACAATTTAAACCGTTTCACCATATGTAAGGAACACCAGAGCCATTCTCGTTACACATGGGGTAAAAATCGCTTCATTAGACATTCAAATTCCATTTAAATACTTCATGTCTTTCAAACTACATCGCTTCATCTGTTTATGTCAACATTTACATCAACATGTTTAACTACCAGTCACTACTCTTTATGTTGCTGACGACGATTGTATGGATATTTACCTTGTTTATTCTTCTGATTTAAGTGCTTAAAGTTTATCTTTGTTTTTATGTTGTCTTGTTTTTAATCGCCTCTTAAAATTGGCCTCGTTGTTTATTAATATCTTTAGTGTGTTTATTGAATTTTATTTGGTCTTGGCGCAGCTTATTCATTATTGCATTTAGCGCCACAATGCCCAAGCCAAACATCCTTCTCCTGTAGCTTTTCTTGGACTGCAATTTACTTTACTAAATTAACTAAATTACTACTTTGCTAAATTAGATATTCAAAGTTACTGGACAGTAAATGATGTTGCGAATTTCTTTTCTTTATAATGATCCTTCTGTTGAAAGGAATAATTTAAATTTATAGATCACAATTAAATTCTATAAAAAATATAAATTGTTTTAATAAATTAAATAAGAGAAGGGGCCCATCACACGAAATAACACTCGAAACGTACTTTAAAAACAAATCGTCAGTTCCACTGAGAAAGAAACTGCTTCATTAAATGACGAGTCCCCTGATTTTATTGGGCCTTTGTCCTTTCAAAAAATTTCCGAGTATATTTTCATTGCGTCGTATGCGTAACGTACTCATGTCACCATTGAGTGCGTTTATAATTGACGTGACCTAGAGCTGACTGAAACGTTTGTGATTTCAAAAATTATTTTTATTTGACTTTCCAACACAATTCTTAATACTTTGATCGAATGAAAACCAAAATTACTGATAGAAATGCTTTCTTCCGAGCTGGGAACAAGACTATTTAGAGGTATGTTTTCTTAAAGGTTGTACAAGGTGTATTTTGCATCATTTATGCATATTTTGGTAAATTTTTTTTAATAGTTTAACCCTCCAAGTGTTTCGACGAGATATCTCGTCGAGACGAAACTGCTCTATAACTCAGAGGGGAATGAAGATTCAAGAAGGAAACACAAACTGTCTCTAGGTCAGAACTGGTGAAAGTTTGGAACATGTTTTTGTACAAAAGGCTGACCAATTCAGTGCAGTTTTCGATACGAAGGTAAACCACCAGGAGGGTTAAAAGCGGAAATGTGTAAAGTTAATATTTTTAAATGAAAAAATCGTTAAAATTCAATCCTCAGTTCTTTTACATGATTGAATCATTAAAATGATTCACAGCTAAAAAACTTCCTGCACAAAAATAAATCCATAAACACGTTTAAATTTTTCAATGCCAAAAACTCCACCGTAATGTCTACGAAAGTAAGGCTCCTGAGCATATCCTCATCTAGTATAAAATATACCTAAGGGAAACCGGACTAAATCCAATAGCATTTTAACCATCAACGTAATTTGTATGCATAGATTTGAATACGAAGATATCGCCTCATCTAGAGCAAAATATACTGCACCAAAGGCAAACAAGACTCAACTAAATCTGCTTTTTTCCCACTCATCATGAAGCGTAATTTGCATCTGTCGAATCGTCAAAGTAACAATGTCGCGATTCAGGCTGTCTCGAATGGTTAACGCACAGTGTCTCATTAGATCTGTGTTCTTCCGACGTCACAGGAGGAAGCCGGGGCGCATTCTTTCCTCTCCCATGACAATGAAATAACACTTGGCTCGTGTGTCGGTTGTGGCAAGGATGTTATTACGAACAGATGATTCCTGTGCGGTATCTGCTGGTGTAGGAAAAAACGCAAGGTCGCCGGAAAGAACGATTGGCTGTGCTGCGGTCATTTTGTTGTTTTTTTGTATCTGAGTGACCGCCCAGACCCTTTTCCTGTCTATTGTGACACCGGGTGCATTTCTTCATCGCGGTTTTCAATCTTGGAACTGAGATTGGTTTGTCTCGGATCTCTTCAGAAGTATGGTCATACTGCGCCACGAAACAACAACTCTTGAGCATGTAGGTTGGTTTCAGTTATTTTGCTGCGTGTGATGTTTTCCAAATACTTCCTCTACTGGCATTGAACGGAATTTTAATTGCATTGTCATCACACATGAAAACGTCGTGATCTGGTATTACTGGACACATTAAACCTCAAGCAATGAGTGTCGTTGGGAACGCTTGTTTTAAATTGTGTGCTGCGTCCATTTCATCCGAAATCGACTCGGATATACGTGGATTCCCAAGTTGAATATTTAGATTTATCACATTCCTTAAAGACCCTGTTTTTATTGTGTTGATGAGCACCCATTGCATGTTAGATAACCATCAAAATTCGGGACAAAGTATGGACAAAATCAAAATGGTTGTGCACTTCAAAGTAATTCAAGATCATCGTTTTTATGATAGCGCCATCAAAGTTTGGACGTAATGAAACTGGAAGAGCTCTTGAAACCGATTCAAGAGCACCCAGATGAGCACCATCGACATTCGAGATAAATATGGACGTGATCAAGATGTAAATCGCTAGAAGTTAAAATATTTTAATTATCTATACAACTGGCAAATAAATATCAACTAGGGGAACGTGACAATATATATTTCTGTCGGAATAGGATAAACAAGTCAAATTAATATTCTTATCCGTTACACCTGCATTTATGGCAAATCAAGCTCCTCGAGTGACTAAGCTCCCTTGTCAATCCGAAAATTCAAATTGGCTGAAAGTACGGTATTAATTTATGATCCTTTCTCCACTTTTACTCTCAACTGACCGATACGAATCAACAATATTTTTGCGATTCGTCTTGATACCTTCGAAATTAATATTTAATTGACCTGGTTGCAGACTAAATTGTGAAAATTCTGTAAGGCAAGTCGCACATTGATCCAGCATCCATAATGCGACCGTAAAATTGGCCGAAATGCGCATGCGCATCGCATGTTTTCTGTTACGGAAACGGAGTACGCATGCTGCTTCCAGTGTGGATTCAAACAAAGTGATATCGAATGAACACTTTTTAAATTAAAAACATATCTCGTTGCCTCTCCCAAATGGCATTTTTACTTGCCTTTCAAAATCAAATTTTCATCACTTCTCAGAGCGGGTTTGAGTACACAAATGATTACCTCGTGTCATTTACTCTGGACATAACATCTCGCCTCTTTTCCTGATGGCATGCCTTCCTGCCGACTTCCGTGCGCCATATCTTCCGCAATACACCGGCAGAAAAAAAGTAGCAAGAAGAAAATCGCCTCCCTCCTCCTTTGATGTGGATTTGATGTCCCTACAAACGGGCTTTCTCCGAGCCTCCTGTCCATTTCCGTTTTCTTTAAAAACTAATATTTCATATCTTCTCACGCCACCCCTTTCTAATGGACTCGTTCCTTTCGTTTTGAATGGAAGAGCCTCTCTGCCTTTCTGTCAGTGAGTAAAATGGATCGTAAATATGAAGGGAGAACAAACGGTCCTGGACAGTTATGATCGCTTTTTCGCTTCCTCTAGTGGCCGTTCTTTTTTTAGCTAAGTTTTCGCTCTTTTTGCTTTTCTTTCCCACTGGCGCTCCTGACCAGTGTTGCCAGATTGGGCGCAGTTGTGCCGCTATGGGGAATCCTTTTTACCTTGCTGAGCGCGGGATTACGAGTTGGAAACTTAATCCAACCAAAATCCAAGACGGTCTTTGGTTGGATTAAGTTTCCAACTCGCAATCCCGCGCTCAGCAAGGTAAAAAGGATTCCCCAGAGCGGCACAACTGCGCCCAATCTGGCAACACTTATGCGTGGGGTCTGGTTGTATGTTAAATTGGTCGTAGCCTGAAATTCCCTCACGTTGGCGGGCCGTGGTAGCCCGTTGGAAGAGTAATGGATTAACAACCGGAGGGTTGCGAATTCGAATCCAACCAAAGATCGTACAAAAAGGGCTGGTACACTTTGAATCTGTCGTGGTCTCCAAGGTCCACGTTGGCGTGGTGTGGAAGTTTGGAGAGTGGGGTGCCAGCTCGGGTTTTAACTTCCGTCATCTGACCGTGGTTCAAAATTATCGGATCCTCGGATCTTTCCCTTCAGGGGTTGATCCCGGACCGCCGTGTTGCTCGAGTGCGACGTTACTTGAAATACCTTCTAACAAGTAGAGAAGCGAAAAGTAATACAAATATTTGAACTGAAGTGGTGAGACTGCACTGGATGCCATGCAATAGACGAGTAACTGAAAACTTGAATAAAGGGTTGGTAGGTATTTTAATTAACGTCGCACTGGGAGCAACACAACGGGCTATTGGCGATGGTCCGGTATCAACCCCAAGGGGAAAGTTCCGTGGACACAACACCACGTAATTTTGAACCAGGGTCACACTTGAGCTGGCACCTCACTCTCCAAACCTCCACATCACGCCAACGTAAGGACTTTGAGTCCACGACAGATTTTGCACCAGCCCCCCTTTGCACACAACGGTCTTTGGTTGGATTTGAACTCGCAACCCTCCGGTTGCTAGTCCTTTACTCTTACAAACCGGACTACCGCTGTTCTCTTGAATAAGGGGAAGAGTCGGTCTTTGCATATATAAGCTGTACGATACCTCCAACACTGATTCAGGCTTTGCACCGCAGTGGATAAGGTTGCTGGTAAATTCTGCTGTAACAGAACGCATTCCTATGTTAGAGCCTTTGAGATCACGATTCAAAAATTGGAATATGCACCAGCTTTCTACTGAATATCCTCGGTTATGCAAATCGCCACAGGCTGTTGCGTTTAATTTTGAGGTAATCTAATAAAACTAGTGATATTCCTTAAGATTTGCATGCCAGTGTACTAAGTAACATCATTCATTTTTATCCGCAGTGAATTCAATAGCTAACTGCATGAAAATGGGACATTTTACTTATAATCTTCATGGGTAATCAATATCCAGATTAATAACACTCCTCTCATGACTATATTTGAGGGTTTTTCTGTAAAATTAAATGCAGTGGGCGCAAGTATTTTTAGTGTGTTCTTCCGTTTTTCCTTGAAGTGTCATGGTTCTGGTCTTGTCGTGGTTTTCGATTGCGATTTCAGCGGCAGCGCTTCAGCCACGTTACTTCCAGAATCCGATATAAAACTACAATTTGCTTATCTTAAATCTTATTTAAAAGCATGTCCAACGCGTGTTTGAATTGATTGCTCCATGAAATCCTAGTCAAATTTTTCAGCGCGAGAGAATATTCTATATCGGAGGAAATTAACGCCAAAAAAATCGCCTATAAATGATCTGAACTTGACATCACTTAAAGCACCCGGTGTGCAGCAGCCCATCTCATCATAAATAGGAAAAATCAGGAAATTAGTTTGCCTAAATAAAAAAATTTTGAATTAAATGTAGGTGGAATGGGCTGGATAACTTAATCAGCGGAGCCGAAATTTTATTACACATCCTCTAACCGGAGCAGTACAAAACGTGTTTCAAATAACTGGCTCCATGAAATCTGACTCAAATCCTTCCGCACGGGAGAGAACATTCAGTATCGGAGAAAATTAACGCCAAAAGAAATCGCCGATAAATCAAATTAGTTCCGGACCTGAAGAATTTTTTTCTTCCGGTGGTTTATTTGCACTCTGAAAAGCTCTCACATACAAATTACTTTTCCTGATAAAGCACTTTTGAGCTTTTTGGGCGTTTTTTAAAAGCAAAATTGGGTACTTTTTCATTCTAATTCTGGCAACCCTGCCCCTAAAAAAAGTGTCGATGCAAATCAGAATCAATTAAAAATGGCGCTAATAACGCTCGCAGGCGTCTGTATCTCCCAGCGTTGATTACTTCCGCACTTACGTCGAAGAGGTATGTTGTTTTTACGAGTTTTTTTTCCTCTGATTGTCGTGAGAGTTATTTTTTAATTGTTCAGCGGAGATTCAATCCTGGAGGAATTGTAAAAGTGAACATTCAAGTATTCTAATAATGGTGACCCGAGGTATTTTAGTGGTAGTTTTTTTTTCTTCTAAAGAACCGTTTATTAAATAAACGTAGAGGAATGATCGAAGTGAACATTCAGGTATGCCCATAAAGATAACCCCGAGGTACCTCAAAGATCATCTAATGTTTTTCTGAAGAACCGTTTATTGAATTTTTCGCAGTTTGGCGAGCAAAAAATCCCAAATACGCTGTTGGCGCAGCTTGTCCGCCTTTGGACCTTGCGCCATAAAGAGCCAACATCCAATACCAAATACGCTGGTTGGTTTTGCACCATAAAAACTCCAAAACCAACCAACCATGTCACACTTGACAGCTTGTCTCCAAAATTTAGATGGATCTTCTGACCTATTCTTTATTGGCTCGATAGTCCAGTGTGGACCTTGGCCTTCTCGATGGGTCTGTTCCATCTTGAGCTATTGTAGGTAATAATTCTCCAGTTCTTAGTTTTCAAATGTCCACAGGCGACTATTCGCTACTATTTTTCAACATTGGCGACTCGGGGCATCTTTAAGCAAGATCGTCTCATAAACTGCTATTTTCAAAATTTTGGCGATGTTTTTTTTTTTTTTTTGAAAATTCACCAACGGTCAAAACGAAAATTGTGTCCCGTTTTGAACTGTTTGCGGACGGAAAAAAATATTTCTTGGATTTTTCTTTTGGTAGAAAATTTCCCAAGGGATGCCAATTTCGACGTTTTGGCGCCAAGCCGTGGCAACCATGAAAGAAAAACGTCGTAATCTGTTTGCTAGATTGTCATGAACACCTTTTTAGGAAATACTATTTAGTCTTTTAATTTTAAAATTTAAATTTCTTGGCGAGATCTTCAACGTCGGTTTCATACTAATTTGCACTTTCTGCCTTTCAGCCTATTCATTTTATATCTGAGCAACTAAAATTACTACTTAATTAAGCTTTAAAAGGAGTTTTTTGTAATTATATTTAAAAATTAATGTTAGTATTTCACAACTCCTTTGGCAGCCCTGCAAAGTCCTCGTCTCAGACAAACCATCTAAGCTTTGGTCTTCCTCTAAGCCTAACTCCAATTCGCCTGGCCAGAAACATTTTTTCGTACTCGCAAAGAATGACCAAATTCCTGACCTTATTAGCCTCAGGAATTTGATTATTGCTTGTAGTACACAAATTAAATCAAGCCTTCCTAATGTGTATGTCGCAATTTAAGATTTTCTTGTACAGCATTCCAAAACATTTCCTCCAATTTTCGTTTGCATGCAGTAGCTGGCTAGCTGATAGACGAGAACAATGATTACTTCCGTGCTTGGAGGAAGTCAAGTAAACTCTACGGAAGTGTTCTCTGTAATAGCAGCCAATTAAATCAATGGCTTTTACGTTAATTGTTCTGATAGACTTGCGCGCGGGTATTGTCTATAACTTAATTTGTATTGGTTCAATCAGCTATGGCTTGATTTGCTTCCTCTTCTACAGCGGGCTTCATTGTGTTATGACGTCTGCACAGACCTGGAAGGAATTCCGAAGGAAATTCTTTTCCTCCAATTCCTGCTAATGAGAAGTATTTTCTGTAGAGATAAACGTAGGCGGCGGTAGCGATTCTGCGGCGGAACGTGTTTTCCGTACGTATTCCGAACGTGACGTCACTTGCCTTGTTTTTTTCAACCCTTCAAGTGATTACGACGAGATATCTCTCAAGATCTGACCAATTTTTCTAATTGACAATGTATCTCATCAAGATATTGCTGATTCTTTTATGATGACGAGATTAAGATCTGATCAGTTTTCTATCGATGACGAGATATCTCGTCCATCAAGATCTGGTCAATTTGGCTAATGAGGTGATATACTTCGTGAAGACAACCAAAACGATTTCGCACGTGGCCAATAAAAACTCTAAAGAATAAATCCCCTTTAAGGGGTTTACTTTTAGTTAACACGGGCATCACAATCCTAGGTACCCTAGTGGGTATGTCCTCCCTTCTTTACCCTCACCTTTTCATGTCTTTTCCTCTCTCAGTGTCTTATCTGTTCTTTTGATTTTTTTTTATTTTGTCTTTCGTTTGGCGTAGTTTGTCCATTGTTAGACCTTGCGTCATAGAAACCTTAACCAAAGAAAATGAATTCCGAATTGTGATAGTTGATTGGTCAATGCCAATTAGATTAAACGGTTACATTTTAAGGTAACCTCGATATGTGTCATGCGAGATCATTAAGGTAGCGGAAGTAAAATATTTACTTTTCGTCTGTTTTTTTTTATTCACACTGAAAATCCCTCTCGGTTATTTTACTTTCCACCAGCCCCTTTTCCCTCCTGGTGGTTGTCTCGACGAAGAACCTCGTCATTAGCAAAACTGACCAGATCTTCGTGGACGAGGTATCTCGTCAGAAGAAAACTGTCAAGATCTTGATCGCATCATCATCAAAATAATCGACACTATCTTGATGACGATATACCTCATCAAAATTGATCAGATCTTGATGGACCAGGTACCTCGTCAAATTTTTTCAGATCTTGATGGACGAGATATCTCGTCGAAACCACTTGGAGAGTTAAATTATTTAATGATGGAAATTTTAAAGGTCTTTAGTTCCTCTATATCATTAGTCCAATATCGGTCTTGCGACACTAGATACTGTTATCAGTTCTGTGACACTGAACTGGATATCTCTTCATTAGAAAACTGACCAGATCTGTCATCAAAAAATAGAAAGTATCTTGATGAAGAGGTATCTCGTCATTAGCAAAATTGGTCAGATCTTGATGGAGGAGATTTCTCGTCGAAACTCGGAGGGTTAAATTTCAGCGAATTATCGACCTATTTTCCCCTTATTTGCAGTCCTTGGAAAATCGATCCGACTTGGATTGATTTCTATTCGTGATTGGGAAATGTCGCACATCATCAAACGATGCATCAACTCCTATCACTGGGCATTCTTTTGACCGGAACAGTTCTTTGAACTCACCGTCTTCCCCTTTCTGTTTTTCAGAAGTATTTCTCGTCGGTATTTTTTGATTGTGCACCCCCTGAAATATAATATAGAAGCGGCGGAATCGAAGAAAAGAAATCTGAATAGTTGGTAAAGAGGAAGGCAGTTCCCTGTCCATAGATATTCGTGTCTTTTATGCTTTTTTTCCGAAACGAGAGTTGGGGGTGCCGAATCCAATAAAATGTCATTCACTCCATTGTTCTCCTTAAACGTCACAATTGCGTAAAGCTTAAGAATGTTCAGCGACTGAACAATGGGAAGGAATATTCCATTGGGTGGGGCGGGGGGAAATGGCATTTACATTCGGAAGCGGCCATCATATTTCGGAAGACCGTTTTATCTGTCAACAGCATGGGAAAGGTTTTACGACGAATAAAAGGGAAGGGGTGTTGCGTTTTTATTTATAGAATTGGATGAGTACATGACCCCGCGATGCAGTTTTATTGTTTTCTGCATTTCTGTGTGTCGTATTTTTGGTTGTCGGTACCTGGAACTTGCGGAAAGAAAGATCCATTCTTTGTTACTCGAGTTTTATATGATTGATCGAGTCATCTAAATGCAGGGAACTCGATAATTTTGTTCGTTTGGATAATCGCATCTCTAAGGGTCAGCTCTAACACTAATTATTTTATGCGCGATTTGAAAGTAACTTGAAGCGCCACTTATGAAAAAGCTTGCACTATTTCTAGCTGGTGCCTATTCAGCTCAATTCTTTATTTACAGCTCAATTCTTTATTTTTGGTTTCATTTTACGGCATTTCTTTTCCAAAACGCTTTCTCTATGACGTGGACGCCGTGACTCTGGATTTATCCACTGCCCTAGCAACCTTCGAGTTGTAGGCGGCACAAGTTTGATTCCTGCAACTTTATCTGGGTACATTCCTCTCTTATGTATCAGTAAACATTGCCTTGTGTTGTAAATCCATTAGCTGACGTTGTATGCCTTGTGTTTGGAGCAACTTGGTTTGTGTTTGGCGCGTCCAAATGCAGTCTTGTGCCATAAAACTCAACCAAGCAATTTTGGATAATTGCATCTGTCTACTCTTACGCTATTTTATACATGATTTAGAAGTAACTTAAAGCGCCACCTGTCGGTAGAGTATACAATTCTGTTATGTGAATCCTGAACTGTTAGCTCCGATTTCACGGTGTCTTCTGTACAGTACACCAAATGCCGTTTTGCATCTTTTTGACTAATTTTATTCCATAAAGAGGTATGAACGCGCATATGAGTGCTTATATATACACTGCTGGCCACCGTAAATGCAACACCCTGAAGGAAGCATGCAAATAATATGAAATTTACAACATGCATTAGCGGAGGTGAGATATGCAAATGATTAGAATTTCAGCGCAGACGCACATCACGCGCGCCTGTGGCGCCACTTCAAAGCGCTATTTAAGGCTTGGAGATTTCGACGATTTCAAGTAGGGCAATTGTGTTTTTCTTGTGGTTTTTTCAAAAAAACGATCAATTATGCCTCGTAGAAAACAGCGATCATCTTTTGATCAAGTATCCGAGTTCGACAGAGGAAGGATAGTGGCCTACCGAGATTGTGGATTATCTTTCAGGGAAATCGGTAGTCGTGTTGGACGAAACCAAACAACTGTAATGCGGATATGTGATCGTTGGATGCAGGAGGGTACGACGGACCGACGTGTTCGATCGCATCCACCTCAGTGCACCACTTCACGTGATGACAGGCATATTGTGCGTATGGCAGTGACGGATCGCTCAGCCACATCACGAACCATAGCACAGCACATTCAGTCTGTACCGCATCATCCAGTGTCTGCGAGTACCATTCGACGCCGTTTACAGCAGAGTGGTCTGTCCGCAAGACGTCCATTGCTTCGTCTACCCTTGACGCAGAACCACAGACGTTTCCGCCGCCAATGGTGCGATGAAAGAAGGATGTAGACGGCAGAATGGAATGAAATTGTCTTTACTGACGAGTCACGCTTCTGTCTGCAACACCACGATGGTCGGATTCGAGTCTGGAGACACCGTGGAGAGAGGATGCCGAACAGCTGCGTTATGCACCGCCACACTGGTCCTGCACCGGGTATTATGGTATGGGGCGGTATTGGATATCACTCTCGCACTCCTCTAGTACGCATTGCCGGTACTTTAAACAGCCAGCGCTACATCTCCGAGGTGTTGGAGCCAGTTGTCCTTCCTTACCTTCAGGGCTTGCCCACAGCCATATTTCAACAGGATAATGCGCGACCACACGTGGCACGCATTGTCCAAGGGTTCTTCGTCAATCGCCAGATTGAATTGCTTCCCTGGCCAGCTCGCTCTCCGGATCTTTCGCCGATAGAAAACATGTGGTCCATGGTTGCTCAACGATTGACCCAGAATACATCCCCAGCTGCCACACCAGATCAACTTTGGCAACGTGTGGAAGCTGCTTGGTCTGCTGTACCCCAAGAACACATCCAAAGTCTCTTTGAATCAATGCCGAGGCGTGTGGCAGCGGTGATCTCCAACAATGGCGGCTACTCTGGCTACTGATTTTGGCAGGAACCACACTTCACAGAAGTCTATAAATTTAATCATTTGATACTTGGTCAACATGTTATCTACAAAATAAATTTTGTTGTGATATCTCTTGTCTTTCTTGGTGTTGCAATTTGGGTGGCCAGCAGTGTATATATGTATATTAATGGAAAAATAAGGCCTGAAAAGTGAGTAACGACGCAGCCATCAAAATAGTCCCTAAAACTTCTATTCTCAACATCTAGGCGACTTTTTGAAAATTCACCAAAGGTCAATGAAAATTTAGTCTCTAATTAATAGATGGGGAAAATATTCAAATTTTTCTTTTGGGAGAAATTTTCCCAAGCGAAATTTCAAAGTTTTGGCGCCAAGACGTGGCAACCATGAAAAAAAAGCCTTCGCAGTCTGTGGTTGCAAGATTGTCGGAAAACCTTATAAAGAAAATAGTTTTAAATTTTAAATTTCTTGGCGAGATCTTCAACGTCCTTTTCATACTTAATTATCACATTTTGTGGTTTAGACGATCCATTTTGTATCTGAGCAACTAAAATCTGTATAAAACAGAGTTGGCATCTGTCTTTCTGTTCTCTATATAAATCTACACCGTTTGACCGATTCACACCAAATTTGGTACACGTACTTTAGAACCCTGCGGGTGATATAGGCTACATATTAACCTCCGTTCTATTTGTCCTAGGTGTCCAGAGGGGGCTACAAACAATTCGAAATCCCCATAGGAATAACATTTAGCATAAAGCGATTGTGGTACGCAACTCAGTTTTAAAATGACAGGTAAAGTTAAAATAAAATTATTTTAAAACAAGATAAGTTACGTTAAATGAACACGGGTAGCCATACGTTGTAGTTCAAAGATATTTCTAAATCGATTTATGAAGAAGTCACCTGAGAAAAACTTCTGTAGTGCGTCTTACAGCAGAAGTGCGATGAATATGAAACGAATTATATGGATGGATATATCATGTGT
Organism: Meta bourneti; assembly: GCA_933210815.1. Taxonomy (NCBI): domain Eukaryota; kingdom Metazoa; phylum Arthropoda; class Arachnida; order Araneae; family Tetragnathidae; genus Meta; species Meta bourneti. The sequence goes on from OW119929.1 coordinate 91,793,237, forward strand.
ATACATATTTGCTTCCGAAGTAAAATTGTAGAAGCTATGAAAAAGTTAAAACGACGTTAAAAAATTAGTCTAATCACTTTTTCAATCAACAATTAACCAATTCAACCCGAGCAAACGGCTGGTAATTCTGATAGTAGCTACTAAAATAGAGTTAATGGAGGACTTTGCTACTAATGCTGTCATTCCACAAGTGCTTTGGCTGATAGTAGCTACTAAAATAGGTAATGGAGGACTTTCCTACCAATTTCATTTCAAAGGTTTAGTTTTGAACTTTTAACAATATCACAAATAATTTTAAGTGATATCAGTATAGATAATTTTAAGTATTCTTTTCGTTACAAAGTATCGTAAATAAATTGTTTCAAAAAGATTCTTTTGAAAGCTACTTTGGTGCAAAAAGGGAGAGGGGTTTGTAACTATTATTTTTGAAATCAATCAAATTACACCTATTTTTTGTAAATCTATCAAAACTATACCCAGTGAATCTCAAAATTATGACAATTTTTTTATAAATCGATCAAAATTATAGCTATTTTTTTAGATCAGCAAAAAATGATATATATTCTTCAGTGCACCGCGGAATTTAAGTAATTAGTTCGTGTGCCATGAGAAAAAGAAGGCTGATAATCGCTGTATTAATACTCCAAGTGGTGTGGAGCCTAATCACTTTTTCAATCAACAATTAACCAATTCAACCCGAGCAACGCCGGGTAATTCTTATAGTAGCTACTAAAATAGAGTTAATGGAGGACTTTCCTACTATAATGCTGTCATTCCACAAGTGCTTTGGCTGTGGTAGAACTGTATGTGTGGATCTTCTAGTAACACTTTCTCGGATACCTCCTAGATAAGGAGCTCTTTCAAACACGCCTCGGGAGTTGTGCTTCGAGATCGTACGCGATATTTCGAAAGGAAACGCGAAGAGACGTTGACATGAGTATTAAGAAGGAGGGACGTTTTTTGCATGATAACCACAACGTGGATCTCATACCTCAGAATCGCGTGACTCGAGATGATGCATGTGAGTGACCTAAAATAGCGTGAGGGCTGCTGTATTCGGGACCTCCTGGAAATCTCTCCATCGGGTCGGGTCCTGGGAGAAAAGTATTTAAAATCATTAGCGATACGAAAACCTGATTCACAGGCAGCAGCAGCGGGTTATTAAAAGCGGAGATGTAAACAATGTAAATGGTCCGATAACAATTAGCGAATTGTGTGTCTTTGTCATTAAGCTCCCTGTCATCGCTGTGGGGATTGAACTGTCGCCGTTTGCTCCAGTTTAGGAATTTGAGTAAAAACGAAAGTGGTGCACAAAGAGAAAGTTGGTCTTGAAAGAATTGTCTGGGGAATTATAGTCGTTACATTGTTCTGTTCCATTGTATGGTAATTTCCAGATCTGCGAATGATTTCTCTGGTCGGTGTCTTTTCTCGTGATTGGGATGAATTTCGTGAGCGGATTGGATTTAACCTGCTTTGTTTCGCTCTGCGGTCATTTTTTTTTTTGCTAAGTGAGGGCTAATTAGACATGACCTACCAACACAAATGAGAAAGTCCTAATAATTAAATCTTTTAAGGAAATTTTCCGATATTTTAGACTGCCGTGGCTAAGTGGGTTTGTTGTCTTAGCAACCAACGCGAGTTGTAGGCGGCGCAGGTTCGATTCCTCCCTGGGTGTATTTCTATCTTCTGTGTCAGTCAATTTTACCTTATGAGTGTATATCGACTATTTACTTGACGTTGTTTGCCGCAGCTTGGCCAAATATGGCCCTTGCGCCGTAAAACGCAAAACCAACCAACATTTTAAGTATTGTATTTTTTATGAAAAAATTTACCATACTTTATATTTCCCAGTCATTTATGTTGCATTTCAAACAATCCTGTTCTTGTTTTTCTTTTATCGACTTATTTGTTCAAGTTTTCTTATTTTCTGGATTCTCCGCAAGCCTAAAAAACTTATACATGTTTTAATAACCTTATCTATTATCCGCAAAAATTTCAAACTGAAGTGGCTCAATTGGTGGAAGTAGCTCAATTTGTACTTTTATCGCTTAAAAATCAGTGTCCAGTGGCCTACTTGCAACTTCAATTTAGAGATTTTTTTTATTTAATTTGTTTTCTCTACAGAAAAATATTCCATACAAAAAACAAAAAAATAGCGTAAAAGGGAAGACAACATTTACAAGTGTACTTAGACAAGAGATAAAACGCTTCATTGAAGATTACAAATTTGAAACGAACGTTTTCAAAATTATAAACTAGGAGTGAAATTTCGCTTAAAATCAGCTGCAACGTTCGACCACCATATAACCTCAGATTTTCGAGCTTCTTATGTAACATTGACTTGATTTCGTTACGTTATATTCTTTGCACAAGTCCATGACATGGGCAGAACGCGTCTGTTATTGATCATAAGATCTGAGAGACATCTCTATAAGCAGTCCGACTTAGCCATCGGAAAATAAGAAATCCTATGTTAGCCGGGTAAAGCAGGCTCCGATCTGGCCATATGAAAGGGATAATATTCATTGATGGACAGAAATACTTTCCCACCTGTACAAAGTGCAGCTTATTACCAGCCTCTCCCTCACATCCTGAATTGCATTGGAGCCATATAAGAAAACATTTTTAAGGACCCGATCTGGCCATATGAAAAAGATAATATTCATTGATGGACAGAAATCCTTTCCCACCTGTACAAAGTGCAGCTTATTACCAGCCTCTCCCTCACATCCTGAATTGCATTGGAGCCATATAAGAAGACATTTTTAAGGACCCGATCTGGCCATATGAAAAAGATAATATTCATTGATGGACAGAAATCCTTTCCCACCTGTACAAAGTGCGGCTTATTACCAGCCTCTCCCTCATGTCCTGAATTGCATTGGAGCCATATAAGAAGACATTTTTAAGGACCCATCTGCCATTGCCCCTCAAAAAATTTTGCAGACTCAATGACTTAGTGTAATTTGTTTTTTTTTTACACTGGGATAAGAAAGAAGATGTTAGATTCTGAGCAGAGAGGTTGCAAAAACGATCGAACGTGCTGCGGTGGTTGTTTACGACTTTTCGCAGCCCTCCCCAAACAAAAGCGCAGGAATCGCGATCCGGCTGATGCACCTGTATCAATACGCGAATTTATGCACAACCTGACATTCCGCGTCCTTCAGGAAAAACACGTGGTTGCTGACATTTTCCATGTAGTAGGCAGAACGGGTGGGATGCTCGTCCAACATTCAAGGCCATCGTGCTCCACGCTGCGACGCTGTTATTCGAAGCCCACACCGAAGCACTTTGTCGGGTGTGGAGGGGGTGAGTAAAGGGTTGAGTCCTCGTCTCGGATGTCAAATGTGGCTGGCGGTCAGAGAGCGTCAAGTTGTATTTTTCGTTGACCAAATTTTTCGAAGGACGAGCTCTGAAATCGATTCAGGTGAATATCGTTTTTGAACCTGCAAAACGCCATAACCAGTTTTAGGATAGATCAAAAGTATAAGACTGCAGGCTTTCTTAATGGTAGTTTCGATCGTATTTTTTAATTTTTGTCTTCCAATGCCTGGCCAGTTAAAGGGGCCGCGGTAGCCTGGTTGGAAGAGTAACGGATTACAAACGGAGGGTTGCGAGTTCGAATCCAATAAAGACCGTCGTGAACAAAGGGTACATTAAATCTGTCGCGACTTCAAATGTTCTCACGTTGGCGTGGTGTGGAAGTTTGGAGAGTGGGGGCCAGCTCAGGTGTTGCCTCGTCATCTAACCGTGATTCAAAATTACTCGTTGTCCTCGATCTTTCCCTTCGGGTTTGATCCCAGACAGTCGCCAATAGCCCGTTGTATTGCCCCAGTGCGACGTTAATCAAAATACTTACCTACCTACCCGGCCAGTTAAACCTTTTGGTGGTTGGTCGACGAGGTCAAATGATTAGCAAAACTAACTGGATCTTGATGGACGAGATATTTCGTGCATCAAGATGTCGTCTCTTGTCATTGTCTGACCAAATCTTAAATCTCGTCATCACCAAAAAAAATTAGTAATATCTTTATAGACGTGACTAATGACGAGATATCTCGTTTTTGTAAAAAAGGTCAGATCTTGAAGACGAGATATCTCGTTTTTGTAAAAAAGGTCAGATCTTGAAGACGAGATATCTCGTTTTTGTAAAAAAAAGGTCAGATCTTGAAGACGAGATATCTCGTTTTTGTAAAAAAGGTCAGATCTTGAAGACGAGATATCTCGTAACCACTCGGAGAGTTAATCGGACGTTTTCATTATGGCACCACCAGCCATGGGAGGGGTGTCACATTGCACCTCCTATTCTTACCATGCATTCTAGGCATTATCCGTTTATAGAGAGGGCATACACAGATTCACTCAGGACGGGCCTTGCCTTACCCCGGATTCTAACCAGGAATCTTTTGAACCATAAACTAGCACCCTGATCACTAGACCGATTGGTTGGCTTATTTTAAGTTATTAAAAATTAGATGTTCTGGCGTATAAAAGCTGTTAGTCTATTCCGTTTTGTGTAATATAGCTTTAAAAATGCGATCGTGATAATAATTTAACTTCTGCTTTTAAGCTACGATTGAAATTAAATTTGCTTATAAATGTCGTAATGTGTAACATCAGAGAAAGGTGCTAATTGAATCATTTTTATTGCCAGGTTTTGGAGAATGGTCTATTGTATCTACTTGTTAATCGTGAATTTTATATTTTCGGATTTCTTTTTGTTTATCTTTGTGTGATTTGAATAATGATTTTGTTAATTTTTATTGTATTGAAAATTAATTTTGAATATTAATTTTGTGAATATTCTGTAATTTCTTCAGAGGTTCTAACCAGAACTTTTTTCGTATAATTTTCTCTATATTTCTACATCTTCTAATTGAGATATTTTTAATTTCTACAAACAACCGTTAGAAAAAAGTTTTATTCTTACTCAAATATATATTTTACTCTTGCATTCCTTGACTTTGATTTCTCTTTTACAGCGCAAAGGTTTGATGCGATCCAAGTCTTCAGCAGCTTCGAAAATACAAAGAGCCTTACCCGGCAAAGCTAAGACTTGCAACGGAGACATGTAAGTCCCATGCTTTGATATACATATTTTAGTGACATTCGTTATATTTCCTACTCGTAATAGCTGCCATGGACTTTATAAGTCATAACTAGCTGAATTACCCGGCGTTTCTCGGGTTGAATTCATCGTAACATTACTCAATATTATTCATATGGGGATTTCAAATTGTTTTTAGCCCTTCTAAAAACTCAGGACAAATAGAACGGGAGTTAATATCCAGCCTATGTTTCCCGCAGAATTCTTAAGGATGAGCATACCAATATTGATGGGAATTGGTTAGCTGTGATATCAAGGATGTTATCCCTATGTGGATGTCGAATTGTTTCTAGTCCCCTCTGCAGAACCAAGACAAATCGAACGGGGTTAATATATAGCCTATGTTTCCCGCAGGATTCTACAAGATGAATGTACGAAAATTGGTGTATTGGTCTGACAGTGATCGTAAAAATACTCGATGTTATTCCAATGGGAATTTGGAATTGTTTTTAGCCGACTCTATAGAACCAAGTTGAATAGAATGGGGTTAATATATAGCCTATGTTTCCCGCAGGATTCTACAAGATGAATGTACGAAAATTGGTGTATTGGTCTGACAGTGATCGTAAAAATACTCGATGTTATTCCAATGGGAATTTGGAATTGTTTTTAGCCGACTCTATAGAACCAAGTTGAATAGAATGGGGTTAATATATAGCCTATGTTTCCCGCAGGATTCTACAAGATGAATGTACGAAAATTGGTGTATTGGTCTGACAGTGATCGTAAAAATACTCGATGTTATTCCAATGGGAATTTGGAATTGTTTTTAGCCGACTCTATAGAACCAAGTTGAATAGAATGGGGTTAATATATAGCCTATGTTTCCCGCAGGATTCTACAAGATGAATGTACGAAAATTGGTGTATTGGTCTGACAGTGATCGTAAAAATACTCGATGTTATTCCAATGGGAATTTGGAATTGTTTTTAGCCGACTCTATAGAACCAAGTTGAATAGAATGGGGTTAATATATAGCCTATGTTTCCCGCAGGATTCTACAAGATGAATGTACGAAAATTGGTGTATTGGTCTGACAGTGATCGTAAAAATACTCGATGTTATTCCAATGGGAATTTGGAATTGTTTTTAGCCGACTCTATAGAACCAAGTTGAATAGAATGGGGTTAATATATAGCCTATGTTTCCCGCAGGATTCTACAAGATGAATGTACGAAAATTGGTGTATTGGTCTGACAGTGATCGTAAAAATACTCGATGTTATTCCAATGGGAATTTGGAATTGTTTTTAGCCGACTCTATAGAACCAAGTTGAATAGAATGGGGTTAATATATAGCCTATGTTTCCCGCAGGATTCTACAAGATGAATGTACGAAAATTGGTGTATTGGTCTGACAGTGATCGTAAAAATACTCGATGTTATTCCAATGGGAATTTGGAATTGTTTTTAGCCGACTCTATAGAACCAAGTTGAATAGAATGGGGTTAATATATAGCCTATGTTTCCCGCAGGATTCTACAAGATGAATGTACGAAAATTGGTGTATTGGTCTGACAGTGATCGTAAAAATACTCGATGTTATTCCAATGGGAATTTGGAATTGTTTTTAGCCAACTCTATAGAACCAAGTTGAATAGAATGGGGTTAATATATAGCCTATGTTTCCCGCAGGATTCTACAAGATGAATGTACGAAAATTGGTGTATTGGTCTGACAGTGATCGTAAAAATACTCGATGTTATTCCAATGGGAATTTGGAATTGTTTTTAGCCGACTCTATAGAACCAAGTTGAATAGAATGGGGTTAATATGTTGTCTACGTTACCCGAAGGTCTGTCTATAAAGAATACGTGCACCAAATTTCGTGTGGATTGGTCAAACGATGTAGATTTGTATAGAGAACAGACGCCAACTCTGCTTTATAGATAATTGAGGGGCTGTGGGCAACCTAACGATAAGCCACTTCAAAATTTTTTCAGAGGAGCAATTTTCAAGTTAGAAGCAATTCCATAGTTATGGTTTATCCACTATACAAGAAGTCATAAAACTAGCACTCATTCAAGCAATCAGAAATTCTTTTGATTCCCTTGAATATTGTGTTTTTAATTTTTTTCATTACGGAACATATTTCTGCCACTTATGTTGCCCGGATTCCTTCAATTATAAAGAAAGAACAGGTCTTCACAGGACAGCGGATTCACTCAAGGAAAACAAATTTACACCAAAATTTAGGTTTTGGTTTAAATCCCGATTAAACACTAGAAAAATCTGCAGAATAAATTAAACAATACTTCGCATTGTAGAAGCTACATTTTCGGATTTCCTTAAGTGGGCCGAAATTCCACAACTGGGCTTTTTTGCACGTAAAATCTGCCGTGGCTTCTAATGTCCTCACATTGGCGTGGTGTTTAAGTTTGGAGAGTGGGGTGTCCACCTCGTTTATCTGACTGATTCAAAGTGACGAGGTGTTGTCCTCGGATACCCCTCCCTTCAGGATTGATCCCGGACTGTGTCGCCAATAGCCTGTTACGTTGCTCCAATTGCGATGTGAATTCAACTAGCAACCAATGGCCTACTACTCGCGAAGAAAGTGAAACGTCTCCTCCGATTTCTGAATAGAATTACGAAATCTGGATCACCGAGGAAATTGAATTCCCTCAGCACATGCATTTGGAACCGAAGTGGAAAATAATAATAAAGGCGGAGAAGAGAGAAAACGCAAGAGAAAGGAAAAAAAGAAAGGCATAACGCACACCCGCGTGTGTTGGGGAAAGGCATCCAAACGTATCTGACGTGGTCGCGTGAAAAATTACGTTCTTTTGTAGGGTGTAGGAAAAGGAACTGGGCAGACCAAAAGATATCCTGTTGGTCACAGTTTTCTGCTCTCTTGAATAGAAGAATTTTGTACATGGCGAGTGAAAGCGAAAAGGAGACTCGCCAAACGAAATGCTCCGCACTGATGCCGAACTCGTATTTAATTAAGGTTTTCTTACAAATGAATGGGGGTCGGGAGTGTCTTGGTGTCGGTGGCACAAAAGACCCGCCAGACATTTCTGCGGAGCGAGGATAATAAGACCTCAACCCGTTTTAATGACTGGGATTTAATTTTTGCGAAGGCACTTTAAACCCTCCTGGTGGGTTATCGAAATACGCCCTGTTGTGGCAAGCCTATGATGCAAAGACCAATTCCAAACTGTCACCATTCCTAGGCCAGTGGGTATTCCCGCTGCTAGAGCAACCTTCGAGTTGTAGGCGGCGCAGGTTCGATTTCTGTCTGGTGCATTTCTCTCTTCTGTGACAGTAAAACTTTTATTGTGTGTGTCTATTATACTTGATATTGTATGTCTTGTGTTTGGCGCAGCATGGCCCTTGTACCATAAAACCCCAAAAAACAAACCAACCAAACATTTCTAGGCAAGGAACAGTTTTTTCTACTTGGATCTTCATTCCCCTTGATGTAATAGGGCAGTTTTGCCTCGGCGAGATATTTCGGCATCTGCAAAACTGACCAGATCTTGGTAGAGACATCTCATCGAAATCACCTGTTGTTGGTAATGGTTGTGAGCCTCAGATGGCGAAATTCCGCATGTACTGAATCTGCTATTCGGAAACTTGATAGCACTCGATCAAAACCATTCCTTTTTCTTTTTAATGATGGGAATTTCAAGGGTCTTTAGTTCCTGTATGGCATTAATCCAACATCAGTTCTGCGATACTGAATTGGCTGAAATGCGCATGCGTACCGACTGTACCGATATTTCTCTATGGAAACGGAGTATGCATGTGATTGTCGTATGTTTAGTATGCTGCTCCAGTGTGTGGTTTCGGTGAAGACGTTGACGTCTGCTGTGCTAGCAACCTGCGAGGTGTAGGAGGCGCAGGTTCGATTACTCGTTGAATGTACTTCGCTTTTCTGTATCAGCAGACTTACCTTGTATGTGTGTCCATAGCTTGATCATGTGTCTTGTGTTTGGCGCAGCTTGGCCAAAAATGGCCCTTGCGCCATAAAATCCTTACCAGCCTGAACGTTACTTATCCTACCTTTTTTCCTTCGTCATCTGACCGTGGTTCAAAATTACGCGGTGTTGTCCTCGGATGGGACCTTCCCTTTGGGATTGATCCCTGACCGTCGTCAATAGACCATTGTGTTGCTCCAGTGTGACGTTAATTAACTACCTACCTTTTTTCCCTTCAGAAACAACATTTCGTTAAACTATCCTCAAAATGACGTTAAAAACTACGTAAAATTCAGCAGTACTCGAAAGCTGCCCATTACATAATTTTCAATTTGCTCTAATTTTTCGTTTGCAACTGGAGACTATAAAAATTATTGTACTGTAATCTGTTCGTGGATCTTATTCATGGCATTACATCAGTTGTTCTATTAGTCATACATATCCTATCGCCGTAGTACGTGCTGTAATAAGCCCTCAGGACAAAATCACCTCACAGCGACAGCTCAAACCGAATCCCCTTATCGCGAAACATTTTAGGAAATGAGTTTGTTTCAGAATCTTTGATGAGCCAAACTTCAAATTCTTCAATCCGATTCTTCAATTACATATTTGGGTGTTTGTATTTAGTACCCGAAATTCAAACCAGGACGAGATTAATCGTCTGCGTAAAATAGAGCAGACCCTGAAAAAGCGCGAGGCATGTGAAACCCACCCAAACCTCGGTTTTCAGATTCATAATTTACGAAGTGAAAGTTAAGGTGAACGTAATCTTTATTATCCAAAAGAAAGCGCCTATTTTCCCTTGATCCCATTCTCCGCTACAATTCAGCCTTTACCATGAACTCGATCAATAAGTACTCCGAGCTTTCCGTCCGATAAAAATTCGCTGTGGCATCGACGCGGAGAATACGAGTGGGTCATTAAAGGAGACGCAAAACAGGGAGTTGACTAACCTTTACACAAATTGTTACTCTCGCTGACAATTTTCTCCCCAGAAGAGATCACGATGCGAACGAGATTCTTTGCGTTTCCCAACAGCCGAATTTCGCATTGACCCTAATTACCGCTGGGACTCATCGCTGGAGAGCAGAGGCCGATGTCGGTGTGCACCGGCGAACCTTGGTTTCGATTCCTACACAATCTCCTAATGGCGGTGTTTAGGTTTCGACACGTGGTTTCTGGGCTCCTCGCAGCAGATCGATTGGAATTGTAAGAGAGTATGAATGGTTTTGACTTTCGTTTTGGTAGGTAGGTAGGTATTTTTAATTAACGTCGCACTGGACCAACACCCGGGCTATTGGCGACGGTCCGGGATCAATCCCAAAGGGAATAGATTCCGAGGATGAATAACACCACGTGTTTTTGAACCACGGTCAGATGACGAGGTCAACACCTGAGCTGGCACTCCAAATTTCCACACCACGCCGATGTGAGGACATTTGAGGCCACGACAGATTTTAACGTGCATCAGCTCCCTTTGTAGACGACGGTCTCTGGTTAGATTCGAACTCACAACCGGAGGGTTGCTAGTCCGTTAGTTACTGTTCCAACCGGGCTACCGCGACCCGACCTTCGTTTCGGAATGCGTAGTTTGGTATGCTGGATGAGTAGAAGTGGGACAAGTCGCTAGGAAGTGAAGGGTTTGATTTTTAAAACTATGTCGTCTTGAATGAGACATGTATAGATGGGTGTCATTTGACGGGACGGGAATAAATAAATGTTCCACCTTTGCCATGAGCCCGGTTTGAAGAGTATCGTATTAGCAAGGGGGTTGCAAGGTTTTAATCCAACCATAGACCGTCGTATACAAAGGTGGTTGGTGGATAAATATGTCGTGGCCTCAATTGTCCTCACGTTGGCGTGGTAATTTGGAGAGTGGGGTGCCAGTTCAGGTGTGGCCTCGGCATCTGACCGTGGTTCAAAATTACGTGGTGTTATCCTGGGATCTTTCCCTTCGGGTTTAATCCCGGACCGTCGTCAATAGCCCGTTGTGTTCCTCCAGTGCGATTAAATGCCTACCTAAAAAATATGTCGTCTTGAATGAGACGTTATGTATAGATGGGTGTCATTTGGCGGCAGGGGAAAATAAGTGTTCCACGTTTGGCATGTGTGAAGATGATTCTTTTCTGAACTGATGTTTTAGAGCACTTTTGTTTGTCGCTGTACGGATCTTTTGCTTCACTGGGGTTAATTAGTCCTTTTTCGATCCTAATGCCCCGACGCTTCACGAACCCGGGGTGCCCTACTGATGTATTCTTTTGCCATGGGACTTACTGCCTCTGGTAAACATGGGTTTCGCGATCCCAGGATGCCCGTGCTGTCTTTCTCTGCATTCTTCTCCCCATCCTTTCTTTTCGTAATCACTTGACATTGTATCTCTTGTGTTTCGCGCAGCTTGTCCAGATGTGGTCCTTGCGTTATGAAACCCAAAGCAAATCAGCAATCCACTACCAATTAAGGTCACCACATAGTATATGGTAAACCTGCGAGATGTAAGCCACGCAGGTTCGATTCCTGTTACTTGACCTGGTGTATTTCTCTTTTCTGTGCCAGCAAAAACTTTGTTTGTGTGTGCTCATTACTTGACGTTGTCTGTTTTGCATGTGACACAGCATGGCCAGATATGGCCCTTGCGCCATAAAACCCCAAAACAACCTTACACGGATATTTTTATCTATTCCTTTGCAAGCTTATTGTACAGCTCTGTTATAAATTCAGTGAATATTTTTTTAATTTAGAAAATGGGCTACTGGTTCGATTGCTGCAACTTACCCATATGTATTTCTCTCTTCCGTATCAGGTCGCCAATAGCCCGTTGTGTTGCTCCAATGCGACGTTAATTAAAGTACCTCCCTCCCTCTGTATCAGTAAAACTTTCCTTAAGTGAATGTCCATTACTTGCCGTTATCCGTCTTCTCTTTGGTGTAGCTTGACCGAATGTGGCCCTTTATGCCGTAAAATCCAAAACCAATCATCCAAGAATATCCTCGTTTCAACTTAATTCCAAACCCAGTTGGGCCGCGGTGGCCCGGTTGGAAGAGTAACGGACTTGCAACCGAAGGGTTGCGAGTTCGAATCCAGCCAAACACCGTCGTATACAAAGGGGGCTGGTGCACGTTAAATCTGTCGTGGCCTCAAATGTTCTCACGTTGACGTGGTGTGGAAGTTTGGAGAGTGGGGTGCCAGCTCAGGTGTTGCCTCGTCATCTGACCATGGTTCAAAATTACGTGGTGTTGTCCTCGGATCTTTCCCTTTGGGATTGATCCCGGACCGTCACCAATAGCCCATTGTGTTGCTCCAGTGTGACGTTAATTGAAATTCCCCCTTCCCCCCCCAAACCCAGTTAGCTCCAAACTTAGTTCGAAACCCAGTTAGCTCCAAACTTAGTTCCAACTTAGTTCCAAACCCAGTTAGCTCCAAACTTAGTTCCAAACCCAGTTAGCTCCAAACTTAGTTCCAAACCCAGTTAGTTCCAACTTAGTTCCAAACCCAGTTAGCTCCAAACTTAGTTCCAAACCCAGTTAGCTCCAAACTTAGTTCCAAACCCAGTTAGCTCCAAACTTAGTTTCAAACCCAGTTAGCTCCAAACTTAGTTCCAAGCACGCGGAATCCAAAAACACTCGTCTTTCCGAGATTGTTTACTCATTAAAAAAGCTCTAGATTCTTCACCCAAGCCCCCCTTCGACATCCCTCATTACGTTCCGCATCCCCCCTTACTCAAAAAAAAGGCATCGGCCAATGATTTATTTCGTCCTCCGCACGTGATATTAGGAAGCAGCGGAACAAATAATAAAAACACAAACCCCAAAATGAAATTAAAAATGGGGTAACCGCCACCTGCTGACCTCTGGACGCGGATGAAAAATGCTCCCCCCCCCCTATGGGCTCGAGGTGTTCCTTTCGCCGAATTTCACCCTCCCCGACCGAAGTACGAGAAGAAAAAATAAAGCTTTTCCTCGGAAACCACAACAAAGATTGGGCGGCGAGTTATGTTGGGAAGAGCGCCTTCTGTTGTGTGGTAACAACGTCCTCCGATTAGTAATAGGTGGTTAGGTGCAGGCGAATAATATGCCCCCTCTCGCGCACGCGAACCTGGTTCTGGAATGGGAAGACGATTCCGTTTTTGTTGTCTTCCTGATGGAAGAGGTCTTTTCGTGTTCTGGAAGCTTCGCATAAATAAAAGATTCGCCGGTTTAGAGGTCGTGCGGTGAGGTGGTGGTGGTGGGGTGAGAGAAGAGATCGTTTTCTTCTGTTCGCTTTTAAGTGCCTTATTAGGAATGATTCGATTTGGAAACGTTATAAAAAATCTGTACCGCGCCTCTGCATGGAGGACGTCGGCGTGGTGTGGAAGTTTGGAGAGTGGGGTGCCTGTTCGGGAGTGACCTCGTCATCTGACCGTGGCTCAAAATTACGTTTTGTTCTCCTCGGATCTTTCACTTCGGGTTTGATCCCGGACCGTCGCCAATACCCCTTCGTGTTGCTTCAGTGCGACGTCAATTAAACATCTGCATGCGGAACGAATTCATTCTGAAATTTGGGAGATGCGGAAATTATATAAATCTGTGTTTGGGTAGAAAAGGGGCCCCATGTCCAAATTTGATTTGGAATTTTGTCCAGAAATCACTTCAGGGAAAATGAAGTTTTTTTTTGAGTAAGTGCCCAAGTCCTGTCAATATACAGGGTGAGTCTAAATTGTTTTTACAAAATAAGAGGGGTGATAGTACCCATCCAGACGTGCCATAATTAGCATGGAACATAGGGTCGCATTCCACTCTGAGAGGCAGAAAAGAGTCAAATTAGAATTTCAACATGAACTTACAACAGTGTTGGGAAAGCGAATGAACGATACCAAAAGTTGCACAATCTGATTGATTGATAAACTCACAGCAAGTGCTCAAAGTGGCGTTGCACAGTTCACACCAGCGAAGGAATGACTGGCTCTCGAAGATTCCTGGTGTTGTGTTAATTTTGTCTGCTCCAACACCGATTCTCGCTACGAGATCTTCAGCCGAGTCCACAGGCGTCTGGTACACTAAAGATTTCATGTGCCCCCAGAAGAAAAAGTCCAGTGGGTTGAGGTCCGGTGAGCGAGGAGGCCAGCCACAGGTCCGCCACGTCCGATCCATCTTGCTTAGGAGATATGCTACGTAGGCAGGTACAAAACGACGTCAGAGGCGATGACTTGTTCACGCTCGACGCATTTTACTCTTTTCTGCCTCTGAGAGTGGAATGCGACCCTATGTTCCATGGTAATTATTGATCGTCTGGATGGGTACTATCACCCCTCTTATTTTGTAAAAACAATTTAAACTCACCCTGTATTATAAAAGTATCAAATCAATAGAAAGTATTTTTCGTACGCTGAATACTTTTGTGCTTTTGACTCTAATTTTATTTCATTTGGACGTATGCGATGTGCATGTCGATGCTTATATTCATTATAAATGTATAAGGTATGACAAATGAGTAGCGAGAACATGACACAGGATTCTCTGCCCCGAAGTACTCGAGTGCTATCATCCAATTATTTTATTCCTCAATCACTTTTCCCTTTCAGGACATTTTTTTACTTGGAGTCGCCTTTGTGCTTGGCGTAAGTTAGCCAAATGTGGCCCTGGCTCCATAAAACCCAAACACAAACAACCACCGTCAAAAACTATCGTAATTGAAGAATTTTTTTGCTGTCTACGGAATTTGATAACATCTCACCTTTAACGCCAAAATTTAAAAAATGTTGATTTTGGAAATCCACTGGTCCCCTTAAATGGATAATTAGCTCTGAATCTACAGTTCTTTTTTTTTCTCTGGAATGTTCTTAAAGGCCGAGATGCTCGCGAACCCTTTTCTGGGGCCTCACTGTTTTCATGTTGCCAAGTTTTATCTACGTTCGCTTGTATATATCAAAGCACTCGTCACAAAACTCCGACTACGCCCATGTTTTCTTATAAAACGCCGTTTCTCTTTTCTTTTCTCTTTTTTTTTTCGGGGGCACTTTCTTTCGATGCGCTTCGAATGTGCAGAAAAAAATGGCACCTCGAGATAAAAACTTTGTAAAAAGAACATGACAGTTTGGGAAAACAGGGGTGTTGGCCGTGAAAACTGCGCGTCTAAATAACCCTTTTGTAACTTTCACTGTTAAGTGCATAACCGTGTAACCTCTTTGAGACTCCTGTACAAAGAGACGCGCGTACAACGAAATTAAAGTCGGGTTCGGGAGTTGTAGACCACATTTGCTCCAAGCGGATCCTATTCATGAATCAAGTCATACAATCGATAAATATAGACAGGGAATGATAGGAAGCTATCCACATACTTTTTGAATTTTATCATTGTAGCGTGTCACTCAAATTCGGAGAATGCCTTTTGCTTTTTGAAACTTGTTTGCCAAACACCTAAAAATAAATTATTTCAGATAATGAAAATTAGGGTCGTTGGAAGGGTAGCGGACCAGCATCCGGAGGGT
Organism: Meta bourneti; assembly: GCA_933210815.1. Taxonomy (NCBI): domain Eukaryota; kingdom Metazoa; phylum Arthropoda; class Arachnida; order Araneae; family Tetragnathidae; genus Meta; species Meta bourneti. The sequence goes on from OW119929.1 coordinate 91,808,726, forward strand.
TGCGAGTTTGAAACTCGATCCAACCAAAGAACGTCGTGTACGTAAGGGCTGGTGCACGCTAAATCTGCCGTTGCTTCAAACGTCCTCACGTTGGCGTGGTGCGGAAGTTTGGAGTGTGGGGTAACAGCTCAGGTGTGACCTCGTCGTATGAGCGTGGTTCAAAATGACGTGGTGTTGTCCTCTGATCTTTCCCTTCGGGTTTGATTCCAGACCGTCGCCAATAACCCGTTGTGTTGCTCCAGTGCGACGTTAATTAAAATACCTACCAAGCAAAAATGTATTTGGGGTCCACAAGAGGTTTGATGCCGCTTAGAGAGAAATAAATGTGAAGTGTAAAGTTACGCTTCGCACAACTGTTAATGTATTGATGTGGACGTAATTTATTACGATATGTAATGAATATGTAACGCAAAATTATGTCCTGAATGATTTTGGTCACGGTTTCTTCATTTCAGGAATATACCTACGAATGAGTCACTTTATATGATTTGTTTCAACACTTTATTTTCCTATTAATGGAACCTATTTAAGAAAACATCGCGTACCTTTTATACCAGGTGGTCGTAATAACTCGTCTCAGTGTGTGTAATATAAATTAATATCCAACCTGAGATTGCGCACCTTTCTCTTTTGTAACCTCAGCAATCCATTTAAGGACTATTCTGACTAAGGATCAATAGCTCTTTCCCAAACATGCACACAAACAACACCATTGACGTCAGAGCAGATCCTGGTCCGAGATTATGAAAAATAATTTCCTTTTCTCTTTAACTTATCCCGAAAGGTTGTTTTAGCGATTGATCAGCTGCTGCTGTGTTCGATCGCGCCTGCTAAGTTGGAAGGCAGAATTGCCTTTTTTGGAAAACTATAAATCGTTCTTTATTCACTACAAATGTCATATTTTTAGTTCTAAAATCTGTCTGTCGTTCTATACATATCACCCAGTACACGTTTTTGGGCTATTCGTTGAATTTTTATTGTACATTCATTCTGATGATGTGTAAGTTTTTCATTTCAAAAATAAAAATTTCGACGCTACAAATGCTTCTGAAGTTCTTTCACGTTTTGTATCGTGAAGAACCAGCTTCTGTGAGAGAAGTCTCCGAAATCTTCTCTTTGACGATCGTGCTGCCATCTATGTGCTGTAAACAAAGCCTAAAATGTATGGAGGTAAAGTCTGTTGAAACCTTTTTTATAGAAAATTTAATTTAATTCTAGATTGCTTGGTTAACCTGTTCTAACTGAATTGTCTCAATAGTCCTTAGTTATTTAATGGTGTTTAAATGTCACTATAAATGTCTTATTTAGTTGTCTTTAATTAAAATTTAAAGTAATGATAGATGATAAGCAAGTACTTTTAGAAAATACTATTATTACGGGCAGATTTCATTGTGTAAACTATTAAAAGTTTATTTTAAATCTGTTGTCAGGATTTCAGGATCTCAATTTGCTTGGGGTGGAAGTTGTATTTGACATTTACGAAAATGGTTTTATTGAATTTCAACATCTTTCCCCAATCTTCGACGTATTCATACAATTTCGGTACATTTGTTTTCTTTTATTTATTCAAAATCAATTGCGCTTTTATTTATTCAATAAAATTAAATTACTTTTATCTTAATTTACAACTACGACCCGAAAATTTTTAATGGGAATTACCATAGTAACAGTCTGATAGGTAAAACTCATAAATTTGGGGGGAAATCGAACCTAACTTTTCAGACGTTGAAGTAAACATTTCCATCTTGGTGAAATTTCTCCCTCACAATATTTTGAATTAGCCCAAGCGTCTAATTTTTTTAATAAAAAATCTCGAAAGCATCTAGACGCTTATTTTCAAAATACAATGCTTCCTATCAAAAAAATATTGTTGAACCCAAAAATATTTCCTTCAAGTATTCGTATAAATAATTTATTTCCCCAAACGGGACGAAAAGAAGAAAATATTTTCTGTATTTATATTCTATATATATAAATCATACCTTCTATTACAAATATATCGTGCGTTACTAGAACGGGGGATGCAAACTATTATCGTCAGACAATATGAATCGGCTCTCCACCCTCGTAGTCGATTCACGTGCATTGAGGGGTCGTCTGTCAGATGTAAAAAAAAAAATATCCCCCCTCCGCAAGTTATTTTCTGGCGTTGCCGGGATCGCTTGCAAGTTTGTGGGGAGACATTCTTCGGAATTAGTTGTGCGTGGCTTTCCGCACGTAGTCCGTTTCTTGGGAAGTGTCAAACGATCTCGGTGTCACGTCTCCTCTCCCTTGCAGACGACGGAGAATCCAGATTATGTGCCGGGGGAAAACGATTAATGCTCAGCTGTGTAGGTTGCGTGGAATGTGTTTTGGTTTCTCCCGGCGTTCGTTTTTGGATTCTAACGGGGTCGGGAAACGACGAACGTTTTGACAATATTCGATTTCTGGGGGGTGATCTGAACAAAATTTTGGGTCAGTCATTTTTGCTTTTTAAATTTCCAATACGGAACTAACGTATCAATTATGGAGTACCTAATTGAAATCAAGCGCACCTCCACATCATAATTAATATCAAATTTTGTAGTTAATTAAAGATTGCATTAAAATATAAGTTAAATAGAGTGACGCGCTAAGCACTTGGATAATAGGAAGATAACTAAGATAAAGGATAGAATTTAATGTAATTGGTACAATTACGAGTCCAATTCACGTTCCGAAGGAGCATAAGAGGCAGGCAGACAATCCGGACCGAAAAAGATGTAGGGAAAACGCAAGCGGTGTGGGAATAAAACAACGCTGCCACCTCTATTCCTTCTGTTGTGGGCAATTTGTTATTTGGGGCATTAGTTCGCTACTTGCTAAATTAATTTCTGTGCCAGGTGTGTTTTCATTCGAGATCACATCAATCTAATTTGTAGATTTAGTATATTCTAAAAATATTAAATTAATATTTAAATATTTTTTTGCTGGAAAAATTCCACAATTTGCTGCTTTGGGCTGCAGCCTACACGGCCTATTTAGAAATATGGCTCTATGCGTGTGATAGATCTTATTCATTCCTTGGAAAAGTTCATCAAGTCAGAGGTTAAAAATCGTCTTTTAAGTGCTGTTCATAATTTTTTAAACTGAACTAAAATGTGAGAATTGAAATTTAAATTGGCCTCAATAATGTATTTTAATGGGCATACACGTCGACTTGCAGCAGATGAATCCGGTCAACCAAACCCATACGCTAGGTCTTCTTTTATTCGATGTCATTGATGAACTAATTTTTAATTTTCTTTTTAAACATTTTTAATATATTAAAATGCTGCAGCCTATTCACCCTATTTATAAATACGATTCTTCGCAGGTGGTAGATCTTGTTCGTTCCTTGAAAAAGCACTTCGAGTCAGAGGTCAAAAATCGTCTGGCAAAGCTATTTTTTTTATCTGAAATAAAAATGTGTCGTGAGAATTTTCAAATTTAAACTGACCTGAATCTTGTATTTAAATGGGCATATATCAACTTTGCTGTATGAATCCGGACTCATGAATTAAAAATGTTATCTTGGGTAATAAACGAAAGGTCGCGAGGTGACGTACAAGACAGATTTGCAGCTGATGGAAAAGTTAAAGAATCCACGAGTGCTCTTCAGATTTACAAGCTGTTTATATTTGTCTAACCTTTTTATTTCCACCCTCACCGTTAGCACAACACATTGATCCATCTCGATTCGTTGTGCAATGCTAAGAAGCCTCAAGGAAAGACAGGCCTATTTGCATTTTCTCCTCCCTTTTGCCAAAAGCCGCCAAGATCGCGCTGACACAGTTTCTCTCTCCCCGGCTTCCAAGAGGTCGGTGGGTTCAGAAGGCCAGTTTTCACGAACAAACACAGAACCCAATCCACCTGTTGAGGAAAAAAGAACTTTCCCAATTCGCGGTATTTAAACACACATCCGAAAGTTAAAGGTGTGGTCCAGACACTGGAGAGAACAGCGAGATAAGAGTTGGTTTTTGCCGTGTAATGGTTCTCTTTCCGAACTCATCCCTCTGCAAACGATCTCGAAATAGGTTAGTGTGGCAAGACGAGCCTTTTTATAGGGTCATAGTTCCGATGGGGAAGAACAATAATGCTGAATTGATGGAAGAAAGGGGAATAAACCTCCTTTGAGCACTGTGGGTATTAAGCGGTTTGAATACTATTAAAGCCGACCTTGGGTCAAGTAATGATATTCTTTTATGTCTGTGGGATATTTAAGTCTATTTTTGACAGCTGTCAAGAGAAAATGTTGGTTGTAGCGTTATGGATTGTATACGTGAAGACTTCGTTTGTTTCGGCTGTGCGAATTGAAATGGCATTGAATCCGTTGCTTTGCATCATGTTACATGAGCATGGTAGTGTGCATATTAAGATACGTGAAGGAGGAAAAAAAATTCATCTCGAATATCGCAGCCATCAATCTTGTCCTTAATGTGGCAAGCGTGGAACAATGAGTCGTTAGGAATTGGGAATAACAATTGTTTTTAAATGTTTCGGCTTGTTTCTGTAGCGATGGCTAATCAAGGCTAAAAATATTGCGTGTAATTTCCGAAATTGTAATCTTTCGGGAGGTGGGGAGGGGGTGTAAAACATTCTTTATGGCTCTCGCTCTTTTCTTTCTACTCTCAACTTCAGGTTTTAAATTTTACATCTTAATTGCTCAAATGTAACGTTTTTCTTGTGTTCATTGCTTTCCCAGAGGTTTTCAGAAGAATTTTGTTGGCATACATACTTTCTAAGCGATTTACATTAAATTTAATTATATTTGCTCAGCTTGTAATAGCAAACATAAAATATTGATCTTTTGAATTCAAATTGAAAGTACCAGTTAATTCTAAAAGTAATATAAAAATGTGTACTGCATTAAATTATTTTATTTTCGGCGTGTTTATTCAAGTAATATTTTGTATTCTGTCTCGTAAACGTTAACAATTAAAAGTATTACTGCGAAAAAATCTTTATGGTTGACATCTTCCACACTTTAATTGGAGACTGTTATACCGATATTTGTAATAAATTTAAAATATGTTATTTCTTATTGAAACCTTTACATCTGTTCAGACAATGAAAGTAGAGTAAATCGTCAATAATTGAAACACGAATTAAACGATTCTGCTTTTTAATTTTTTATAATTTTTACACCGTCTAATTCGAATCTACGGGTAGGGTAGGTTCCATTCCTTGAGGGTATTTCTCTCTCCTGTGTCAGTACAACTTCCTTCTGTGTATATACGTATATACACACTGGAGCAACACAACGGGCTATTGACAACGGCCCCGGATCAATTCCCAAGGGAAAGAAAGATCCAAGGACAACACCACGTAATTTTGAACCACGGTCAGATGATGAGGTCACACCTGAGCTGGCACCCCACTCTCCAAACTTCCACACCACGCCAACGTGAGGACGTTTGAGGCTACGATAGATTTAACCCTTTCGCTCCGACTTTTGCATGATTAAAATTTAACTCTGAAAAGTAGTTTAATTTAGTAGTTTTTGCTCTTTTTGACGGACGACCGTACTTTCGCGTTCTTTTTGTGTTTGCTTTCTCCCTTCCAACATTTATTAGTTGCTCAGCTAAGGGAATCCTGAATGATAATAGTGGTTCTGTTTTATGTTCCATATCACACTTCGTAATCCATGCATTCACAACAGAAATCATAACTAATTTCCAAAAAATCTTTTTCCACCACTTGGTCTGATTTTCTGCCATGACCCTAAAAAGTGGCCATTTCATCACAGCGGTCAACTCCATTCATGTACATATTGTAGTGGGAAATGGCTTCTGGGCAACTAACGTCTAATTTTGTTCCATCTTTTTGTTTCCGAACCACGGTCACTCATTCATCAGAATGAATGGGCGTGCTCAAAAACATAAGTCCGCCATTTGCAATCTGAAAGTATTGCCAGGTTTCTTTAGTCATATTTTTATTCCCTAATTCCTTAAGAACACTAAAAACGTAAAAACCCATTCAAAAGTGGGATTTATTTACCCAATCTAATCTCTGGGACGTATATGCCCATTAGACCCGAAAGGGTTAACGTGCACCATGGCTAAATATAGCAATTGCGATATAACCAAACCAAGCTACATCAAATGCCGACACAACTCTGGATGTAAAATTTCTTCGTATGAGTCGATGTGGGCGTTGTGACGTGGCTTAGAAAAATCGAATGTAGGGACAACTTGGTGAGGCTTGCACGTGGGCAGATCATCTCAGTGAACGATCCTATTTGATGCCGTGGTGCGCACTGTTTGAATTAGATTAATCTGAAGACAATAGAAGTGTGGAATTTCTCACTTGATAAATGTCGACTCCAGTCTGTCTCGTTGATGTCTGAGATTAACCGTGACGATTCACTCGTGTCTTGAAACTGCGTCTGCTAATTTGTTTTATTTGATAGCACAAGTGTCAATGTTTGCTGTGCAATGTTCTATCGCATTTAAGTCCAAAATAAAATAATCGCACATAGCTTTTATTGCAATGGTTTTCTGACGCATCTATGGTTTTCATGAAAATTTAACGATAAAATACGACACAATTTGACTTGTTAATTGCTGTGGCTGTTTGTTTTATACATTGGGTTCCATTTTGTATGACACATTTTCCGATCTTATGATGGTTTATAGCAGGGGTGTCAAACTCAATTAAAACACGGGCCATTTAATGCAACTGGTAAGATTCACGCGGGCCACATCACATTTACAAATTTTCTTAAAATTATATTTTGAAGTGAGGATTCACACAGGAATATGGATAGGATAATTAAAACACGGTATGTAATTAAGTGAATTTAGGGTAATAATTTATAAGATTGGCTATATAATTGCTTTATTTTAAACGCTTATTTGATTTAATTTATTTATAAAACTAAAATTAATTTTTTTTTACCGGAAACTTGCCAGTGCTTTCCTCCTACTAGTTTTCCAATATCTGGATTCACAGACTGAGAACAGACAATCTTCATTATGGCAGATAGATGTTTATCAGTTAATCTTGATCTGTAGGCCGTTTTATTTAATTTCATGGACGAAAATAGTTGCTCACACATTTTTAACATGACGAAATTGTGTGTACGGTATTGCCTCGATCTCCCCTAAGTGCTATTTTCTTCATAACATATTGTCCTGTTTCCATTTTATTTCAGAGCATCGTGGGCCACATGCGGCCCGGAGGCCCCTAGTTTGACACCCCTGGTTTATAGAATGTTACAGATGCTTTAGGGTTAAATTCACACAATACCGACTTTAGTCAATTAACAGAAAACATGCGTGTTTTTATACCAATATTCTTTAAAACATAATCTCTTTTGTGCCAGTAAAACTTTTGTTTTGCGTGTATGTCCATTATTTGACGTTCTTTGCCTTGTGTATGGCGCATCGTGGTCAGATACGGCCCTTGCGCCTTAAAAACCCAACCAGACAATTTTCTGTCTGACTTTCTCGTCAAAAAAGACTATGGTTAACCACTCGCTGCCCCTAAATTATGCCAGTCCTATCCCATCCTTTCCAACTTCATTTTCAGAAGACGGCCAAAAATGATTGCCTTTCTGTTTGCAATATCGAAACATTTTCCGCTCCCGTTTTGAAACAAAATATATACACGATCTTTACCGCGTCGGGTGATCAGGTGGTTAAAAGCAGCCCTCTCAGCCACAAGGCTTTCGAAAAAGTCTTGTTTCGAAGGTATCAGTTACTATGCCGAAAACCGGCATTAAATGAAACTAATGACCGGCTAGCCGGTGGGTTGCAGACCACACACAAACGGTATTCGCATCGCTCCCTTTCGAGCAAAACAAGTACCTTCGGCAATGGACAAGGTTGACTCGGTCGATTGGATGGATCTTCCGGGAATCCCGGTAAAGATCCTCAGGTGAAGATTACGTCAACGGCGCAAAAGGTGGCGACATAAAAAGGCGACGCAGGTACTGGACAAGAGGACGCTTCTTTTATTACGCGACGCTACCTTTAGGACAACTTATTTTACACTTACTTCCCTGTGGGCTATTGGTGAAAATCGCATTGACATTCTTGAATTGCCTGCTGAGGGGATTGGTAGGCTCTTAGCAAATTGCACTGTTTACGTAAACGGAAAAGACGGTTTAATGGACTAAAATAAAGAACCGTGCGCACAAAATATACTCATTGAAATTAATGTTAAATTTCCATTAGTATACCTTCGATTAAAAAAGGGGCCGTGGTAGCCCGGTTGGTAGAGTAACGGACTAGCAACTGGAGGGTTGCGAGTTTGAATCCAACCCATAGATCGTCGTGTACAAGGGGTTGCGCGTTGAATCTGTCGTGGCCTCAAATGTCTTCACGTTGGCGTGGTGTGGAAGTTTGGGGAGTGGGGTGCCAGCTCAAGTGTTGTCCTCGATCATCTGACCGTGGTTCAAAATTCCGAGGCGATGTCCTCGGTTCTTTCCCTTCGGGATGGATCCCGGACCGTCGCCAATAGCCCTTTGTGATTGCTCCAGTGTGACGTTAATTAAATACCTACCTACCTTCGATTAAAAATGCTCTTCAAATAAACGTATTTTTTGCAACTGAATTGTTTAGATGCGTTTGACTGGTATTAGTTCGTCTTTGAGGGGACAACGCGAGTTGTCGGGGGCACTCCCCTTTTGTTCCTTGTGTGTTCGGGTGACTCAACGAGTTCGCCCACTGATCTAGCAGACTGCGAGTTGTAGACGGCGCAGGTTCAATTCTGTTGGGTTTTATCGATTGAAGACAGAGTTTTATACATTAAAAATAAATTTTATTACGTAGCCAAGTCTTATGGTTTAAAAACATACTTTTAGAAAACAACAAGAAGTCTGATCAGATCCCCAATACTCTTCACATTATCTCCTCTCTTTTATACATTCAAAGATTTACACAATTTTCCATATTGATGTGCCCCACACGGCACTATAATTGGAGGTTTGAGACCGATTCCAACATGCGGCCCCATCGGTTGTAAAACCTCAGCAGATGTATTACAATTCAATATATATATATATATATATTGAATTGTAATACATATAATTTACGTTAAATAGTTCATCTTTTATTAATTTACGAATAAATTTGTACTTGATATCAATATGTTTAGTTTTCTGATTTTCCTGACTATTTTTTGAAAGATAGATAGCAGATTGATTATCACAATATACTTGGGGTCTTATGTAATCACACAAACTTAATTCATTTATAATTCTACTAAACCAAATAACTTCTTTAGTGCAATCGGTTAGTGCAATAAATTCAGATTCCATTGAGCTAAGAGCTATGCACTTTTGTTTAGAAGATTTCCATGATATTGGGATGTTACCAAAATAAATTAAATAGCCACTGCTTGAATGTCTGTTTGTGAGACCACATCCCCAATTTGCATCAGAAAAAGCAATCAAATTTGAACTTTCTACATTGGAAAGATTAATTTTAAAATCCTTTGTAAGAAAAACATAGTTCATAATATCAACAACGTAAGACCAGTGTTTGTAAGTATAACCATTACAAAACTGAGACATTATATTAACAGCAAATGCAATATCTGGTCTGGATCTATCTGACAAAAACGATAAACATCCTATTAAGGAACGATAGGGAAATTTCCTCATTAAATCATTTTCAATTATTTCTTCCTCTTTAACCTTATCAGGTAAGTTACAACCAATTTTAAAAGGTAAATTCACAAAACTTTTAGGAAGATCTTTGAATTTTGACATTAATTTTTCAATGTAGGTAATTTGATGTAAATAAATCGAATTTTCAATTTCTTGAAAGTTTACGCCTAACAAATATTTAGTTTTACCTAGGACTGTAAGATCCAATTTTTTGTCCAATAATTCGATTACTTCATTTATCAAATGTTCCCTTTTTGAAAACAAAACCATATCATCTACATAAACAATTAAAATTACATCTTTAAATTTGTAGACACAATTACACCAATTTAACTGAGAAAATCCTAATTTAGTTAAAATACCGTCTAATTCCAAATTCCATTCTCTACCACTTTGATGCAGACCATATATAGCCTTTTCCAATAGACATACTTTGTTTTCGGATCCTTTCAGCACAAATCCTTTTGGCTGTTTCATGTATATAGTATCCTTAAGGTGTCCATATAAATATGCACTTTTCACGTCAACTTGACAGTGATACCAACCCAACATAGAAATCAATAGTACAAACAATAATTTAACAATAGAAAAATTCACAACTGGTGAAAAAATATCTTTAAAATCAATGCCGGGTTTTTGCTTAAAACCTTGAGCAACAAGACGAGCTTTATACCTTTTAGGTATATTGTTTTCGTCCATTTTTATGCTGTACACCCACTTACTTCCAATTATGGTTGTATTTGGGGGTGTGTCCACTAATTTCCATACTTGCCTATCCTTCATTATCTGAATTTCTTCATTCATGGCAGTATTCCATTTAATTTTATCCTTACTTGCTTGCGTTTCTTCATAACTTTTGGGGATTTCGACATTGTAACACTGATCATACATGTCGTACATCTGTTGGTCTAAAAAATTAGATTCATCACTAGAAGTAGATGGCACATTAGAAATATCCACATTAGGATGTTCAGTTTCTGGCTTAAAATTGAAATTTACAGGATCAAACCTAATCTTATTTTTAGTACAGTACTTTTTAATATCATTTAAAGATCTCATTCTCAAATTTTCAGGAGAATAATAGTATACATCTATCCTATTGCTTTTATTTCTAGGTTTTTCGATTCTTCGCCAATTTGAAATGTTAAGACTTTTTAAGTTCTCAGTTTTATCTAAATCTTTAGAATCTAAAACTTGAGTTTCACTTTCCGATTTTACTTTTATATTTTCATTTGATTGATAAATAGGAATATCAGAATTAAGATAAAAAAAAAATACCAAAGTTTTTACCAAATAGTACATCAACAGCTTTCTTACTTTCGTCGATATGAACATGGACTGTTTCAACTATTCTCTTCTCGTTTGGTACATATATTCTGTAACCTTTAGTTTTCAAACCGTATCCTGTCAAAATACCAAGTTTAGCTCTGGGTTGTAATTTATTTCTCTGTATTTTAGGAATATGAACATATGCCAAAGAGCCAAAAATTCTAAAATGTTTTACTGATGGTTTGAAACCAGTCCATATTTCGTTAGGAGATATACCCTCAGTTAATTTGTGTTCGCATCTATTTTTAGTATGAATAAATGCTAAAAGTGCTTCTGACCAAAATTGTGGTTGTAAACCACTGTCTTGAAGCATAGCTCTGACACAATCCATGGCTGTTCTATTGAACCTTTCTGCAACGCCATTTTGTTCAGGGGTATAAGTTGAAGTTCTTTCGATTTTTATTCCTAGATCATTTAAAAACTTTTTAAATTCTTTGTGACAAAATTCTAAACCATTGTCAGTTCGGACACATTTTAACTTAACATTTAGCTGTCTTTCAGCTTTAACCAAGTATTTTTTAAAGTAATCAAAAACTTCATTCTTATTTCGAATAATATAAACAGTTACTTTACGTGAAAAATCATCAATAATAGATAAAAAGTATTTGTTTCCACCTAGAGAGTTAACTGGAGCAGGACCCCACAAATCCATATGGATCCTTTCCAAAACATTTTTAGTTTTCCTTTCGTACATATAGTTTCTTTTTAAGGATATTCTAGTGGATTTAGCAATAGCACAAATCTTACAATTTTTATCTATATTCTTACAATTAAGTTTTTCAATTCCTTTTACACAATTAATTTTACTCATATTTTCAATTAAGGGCATGTTAACATGACAAAACCTACGGTGGGCTTTTTCTAGATCTAAACCAGTTACATATGTATAATTTTTAATCTTGGGATAACCTTTCAAGATATACAATTTTCCAATTCTGGGAACAGTAAACAAATATTTATTATAACTATTATAAATAATCATTTTGTTATTTCCCCATTTAATTTGGTTTCCCACAAGGTCAATACGAGCACCACTAATTAAATTTTTTCTCATATTAGGCGAGTATAACACATCTTTTAAAGTTATATCATAATTTCTGTTTCTATCTAAAACTGTAAATTGAATATCACCCATACCTAATACTTCCGAGGTGCTGTCCTTGTCTCCGACTAGGATCTTCTGTGGTGGTAGTTTTCTGAATGTCGTAAACATATCACGTTCTTTACAGAAGTGAGCAGTTGCAGCAGAATCAATGAGAAATTCCCTCGGTCTTTCATTTGGAAAATTTGAAACTGCATAGGCACGTTGAAGATCAGTTTTTGGATTGTCCTCCATATAAAATAATTCACCACCAGGTTTCTGCCGATTGCATTTCTTGAAGCACTTCGATTCGTAATGTCCCGACTTTTTGCAGTAGTTGCAGAATGGTCGCGGCCCCATACGACAAACTGTCGACTTTCTTGGGCTTGAAGGAATTAATTCAGGGTCCAGTACGCATCTGCTGTGATCAGGAGTAGACGCCCGTGTCTCCTTGTATCTAGATGACTTGTTTCTTGTAGCATAAGCATCGGCCACGATACTTAATTTTGTGTCTTTGTCCTTCCGCTTCAGGTCGATCCGGCTGGATTCTGTTATTAAATGTTTAGACAAATTGTCTAGCGTGAACTCGTTGTCATCCATCCTGTATAGCAGTTGTACCAGATTATCGTATTCGTGAGGCAAATGTCTTATTAGTTGAAAGCAAACTAAAAGGTCTGGGATTTCGAATCCACATTCTTTTATCTGTAACAGCTTCTCATGCACTCGTTTGCAGAAGAGTCCAATGGATTCGTCCTCCGGCTGGTAGCGGATTGAAAAGAACTCGTCCACAAGGCCTGCCAATCGTGCTCTAGATGCTGGTTCAAAGTTGGTCTTTAATATATCCCAGGCTTCCTTACCGTCCTCAGTAGATGAAATTAAGATTTGATATTTTCTGTCTATGCCCTGGTAGATAGTTGTATATGTCCTCTGCTTCCTATAACGATAGTCTCTTTTTTCTTGTTCTGGAGCATCTTCCAATAATAGAGGTTCCGTTTTAGTGATAAATTCCCAGCAGTTCCGGTCGATTAGCAATACCTTCATGTCCGTCTTCCACGTGGCATAGTTGAAATCCGATAACTTCGGGAAGGAAAACATGGACATTTCTTGAATACCCATCATACTGGATACCGGTAGTGGCAGAATTCAGGTTCAGCTTAAGGTCTGAGGCCCATAACCAATTGTTGGGTTTTATCGATTGAAGACAGAGTTTTATACATTAAAAATAAATTTTATTACGTAGCCAAGTCTTATGGTTTAAAAACATACTTTTAGAAAACAACAAGAAGTCTGATCAGATCATGATCCCCAATACTCTTCACATTATCTCCCCTCTTTTATACATTCAAAGATTTACACAATTTTCCATATTGATGTGGTTGGCGTGGTGTGGAAGTTTGGAGAGTGGGGTGCCAGCTCAGGTGTTGCCTCGTCATCTGACCGTGGTTCAAAATTACGTGGTGCTGTCCTCGGATCTTTCCCTCTGGGATTGATCCCGGACCGTCACCAATAGCCCGTTGTGTTGCTCCAGTGTGACGTTAATTGAAAATACCAAATACCATATTGATGTGCCCCACACGGCACTATAATTGGAGGTTTGAGATCGATTCCAACAAATTCCTCCCTGCGTGTATTTATCTCTTCTGTGTTAGTAAAAACTTACCTTTTGCGTGTATGCCTGTTTACTTAACGTTATATGACTCTTATGACAAATATGACTCTTCGCGCAGTAGAACCGAACCCATTTTTGTGAGGAGGGGCATTGCAGAACGTTTTGATTCTTAATTTTATAAATTGGACTGCTCTTGAGCCCTTTCAAATTTGGCAACCGGAGGTTTGAGAGTTCGAATCCAACCATAGACCGTTGGCGTGAAAGTTTGGAGAGTGGGGTGCCAGCTCAAGTGTGACCTCGTCATCTGACCGTGGTGCTGAATTACGTGGTGTTGTCCTCGGGTTTGATCCCGGACCTTCGTCAATAGCCCGTCATGTTGCTTCCAGTGCGACGTCGATTAAAATACCTATCCAACATCGACGGTTATATTTTGTTCTGGAAGGAGACATTTGTAAATACACAGGACACGGGATTTTTTTTTCTTAAGCTTGTTCATTAACTTTTATATAAAATTCTATCGTATTAATTGCGTGTGCTGTTTCAACGCGTCCGTTGTTTTAGGATCTTATCGAAATGGAAAGCGAAACTTCCCTTTCATACTTGAATGGGGAAAAGCCCCGTAAAAATCCCTCATCCACCTGAGGTGGTTGAAATAGATTGATAGCTTTTCAGACACGTGTCTTAGCCCCTTGGAGTGTCTGAGGGCAGGTTCTGGGAAACCCTATCTACATGTGGCATCTGCTTGTCTTTTGAAAAGGGGAGTTACAGGCTGTTCTGGGTATTTACCTGCTGAGAACGTTTCCTGGATTTCCTTTTTTATTTTATTTTCTTAGCGTTCGGGAAAACGGTGGTGGGTTTTCTACTGGTGCGCTATCTGCTACCTTACTCTTGCAAGCACTCTCTTTTTTTTACCTGCCTTTGTCTTGTCTCTGGCTAATTGAGTTAGCCTGTTTATTTTTCGTAGGTTATTTAACCCTGACTTTACGAATGGTAATTGTTTTCGACAGGTTGTTATCGGGTTGCATCGAGTCTTTTGCTTATCTGCGTTTATAAATTCGTTGCATGAATCGTTTAAGAGAGGTTGCGTTGAAGACCAGTCAGGGAAAACGAGGCTTTTAGACACGCCTCAAATTTGTTTCCTTAACCCTCCAAGTGGTTTTAGAGGAGTGTCTTGTCCATCAAGGCCTGACCAATTTTGCCTATGACGAGATATCTCGTCATCAAGATATTGCCGATTTGTTTATGATCAAGAAAACTGACCAGATCAAGATCTGGTCAGTTTTCTTGTAATGACGCGATATCTCGTCCATCCAGATCTGGTCAGTTTTCTTGTAATGACGCGATACCTCGTCCATCCAGATCTGGTCAGTTTTCTTGTAATGACGCGATACCTCGTCCATCCAGATCTGGTCAGTTCTCTTGTAATGACGCGATACCTCGTCCATCCAGATCTGGTCAGTTCTCTTGTAATGACGCGATACCTCGTCCATCCAGATCTGGTCAGTTTTCTTGTAATGACGCGATACCTCGTCCATCCAGATCTGGTCAGTTTTCTTGTAATGACGCGATACCTCGTCCATCCAGATCTGGTCAGTTTTCTTGTAATGACGCGATACCTCGTCCATCCAGATCTGGTCAGTTTTGCCGGTGGGGAGATACCTCGTCGAGACAACCACCTGGAGGGTTAAGGTGAATTGAAGAATTGCATGTTTTGGTGACACCATAGTATAGTGCGGTTTCCGGAAGAAGGCAGTCGACCCTGGGTCAACTGATTTCTGAACAGGACTGAAAGGCGCGCGAGGAGAAGGATGTCATACGCAAAAGCACGGATGGGTGTTGCCGTGTATGTTTTCCCTCTGCCGACTCGTTGTCAGTGCTGTCGCTTTCGGCACCGAACGACAAATTTGGAATCAGAACCAGCGCTAAAGACGCCAGCTGTGGAGATGAGTTGCTTACATTGTGCTACCAGTCCCCTAATTTAACTAATAGACTCGTTCAAAACCACGCCTTCTCCCGGGAACCGCACTATACGTGTATTTTCTTTTTTTCTGTGTGTTTTAGTCTCGTATTTTCTTTTTGAGCCATCACTTTTAAAGCACAACTGATGCACTATCGGTGTCCCATTTTCTTGATGTAATGTTTGAAATGAAACACGTGTTACATTTTCTATAATTTCTTTTTATAGGCCGTGCAGTCCCAGTAGGCCGGAGGCCTTATCCTTTCAGAAGAAACACCTGTGGGGAGATGATAATTTTCGAGTTTTTATTATGGAGAGCCCTGTCAATTTTACAATGGTGAGGATATTTATATTCGGTCACATACATCATATTCTTAATGAATATGATGTACGTGTGTCATGTCGCATTCAAAATTAAATCTCATTTCGATTCGCAAAATTATAGAACCATCGACCTTCTAATGAAATAGACGGATCATGTGGGCGGAGTCGCTTTCCTAAGATCTCTGAATGGTAAATCAGAAATCGACTTAGCCGATTGGCTGTGGAAGGGCAGACTAGTGTTTTTGATCACGGTGGATAATCACTTTAACCAATCAATAATTTAGGATTCATGCTTTTTACCCACAGCTTGACACAGATCTTCAAACTGAGGAACTGGAAGAAATAACGTGAAGCGCATGCTCCGTCTATTTCATTATAAGGTCGATGGATAAAACTACAGAAAGCATTAATGAAATTAATTGAAATTTCACTTTAACAGTTTTGTTTTTGATAAATATGCAATTACTTTTGAGTTGCATGCAGATGAAATTGAAATGGATTATGCAATTTGAAATTGTGCAAGTTATATTTTTCGCATGATCACCATTCTGAGTTGTATAATTTATTTGCAGGGTGTACAGAAGCAAGATCGGCATTTATTCTTGTTTAACGACCTTCTACTAGTAGCCAAACCAAGGTGAGATTGGATTTCTGTTCACGTTTAATAAGTTATGATGCGTCAAGCAATAACTACTGGGGACGATTTGTAAATTGTAGCAGTCGAAAGCAGTGAATAACGAATTGTTGTTGAAAACTAATTTTGTTAAATGTCATTATCTCGTTAATTTTTCCCTTTCTCAATTGACTAGAAATGTTTATCTAAACTAACGTGATTTCCTTAGTAATACTTTCTCTAATATTTATAGAGGGCCGCGATAGCCCAGTTGGAAGAGCAACGGATTAGCAACCGGAGGGTTGCGAGTTCGAAATCCAACCAAAGACTCGTGTACACGGGGACTAGTGCTCGTTAAATCTGTCGTGGCCTAAAATGTCCTCACGTTGGCGTAGTATGGAAGTTTGGAGAGTGCCAGCTCAGGTGTGGTCTCGTCATCTGACCGTAGTTCAAAATTACGAGGCGTTGTCCTTGAATGTTTCCCTTCGGCATTGATCCCGGACCGTCGCCAATAGCCCGTTGTGTTGCTCTAGAACAGTGGTTCTTAACCGTTTTTAGAGATCGGCACTCCCTTGAATCCAAAAATAAGTTCTGGCACCCCCTTGAAAAATGTGTTTTTATTTCTTTGTTTAGGAAATTACTTCTATTGCAAGATTATTTATTGGAAAAAAACATATTTATATACATACAAAATAATATCTCAATTTTTAATGGCTATTTTATTATTTATTCACAATAATACTTTTGAAGCGAGGCTCCTCTTTTGAAAGAGCCACGCGTAAGCCATCACTTGCATTTAAGCGATTTCTGGCTTTTGTTTTTATGTGCAAAAGTGATGAAAATCCCATTTCACACAGTTAGGCGGTGGCGAATGGTAAAAGTGTCTGCAATGCTGCTTTTGCCAGCTGTGGATAAGGTTCTAACTGTACACCAGATTTCTTCCAAGTCCAGTTTTTCAAATTCCATTTGAATACGTGCATTGGCTCGTATTTCAATACAATCGTCTTTTATTCAATCGCTGTCGACCATCGAAACTGTCGCACCCCTGGAAATGCTATCTCGCACCCCAGTTTAAGAACCACTTGCTCTAGAACGACGTTAATTAACTACCTACCTAATATTTATAATGGCGATTATCTAATTAATCAGAGGGTGAAATCTGATTGACATTGCGTTCACTTTTAGGTCCGGCGGCACCTACAAACTGAAGGAGAAAATCCGCATGAGCGAAATATGGTTGTCTCAGTGCTTGGGCGATGTCTGCGAGTCCGTAAAGTCTCCGGCCACGTCTTTCGTCATCGGGTGGCCCACCACCAACGTTGTGGTGTCTTTCAGGTAAGAATCTCATACAACTACTATTCGGGATTGGAGACTAGGTCCCATAATTCCTTATTTCGTAGGTTATGTTGGCATGGGGTAAAAGCATGTTCATACATCATGCCCTTCAAGGTATGAGGTCCAGTCAGTCTTTGAGGATTTCTCTAAACTATTCACTACGATGATTAAGCGATGCATGTAATCCAGTGATTAAAGTCTAATAGTTAAGAAATGGTATGAAATATTGCTTCGATAAATCATCGTTCACTTCGACTTCGTTTGTCTCTTACGGCCATAACATTTTACTACGTATGGACGCGCGTATTTAACTAAATATTAAACCTGTTATAGGACATGATCTATACAGGGTGAGTCTAAATTGTTTTTACAAAATAAGAGGGGTGATAGTACCCATCCAGACGAGCAATAATTACCATGGAACATAGGATCGCATTCCACTCTGAGAGGCAGAAAAGAGTAAAGTCGAAACGCGTCGAGCATGAACAAGTCATCGCCTCTGACGTCGTTTTGTATCTGCCTACGTAGCATATCCACTAAGTAAGATGGCCTGGTCGGTAGCGCACTGGCGGACCTGTGGCTTGGCCTCCTCGCTCACCCTCAACCCACTGGACATTTTCTTCTGTGGGCACATGAAATCTTTAGTGTACCAGACGCCTGTGGACTCGGCTGAAGATCTCGTAGCGAGAATCGGTGTTGCCGCAGACAAAATTAACACAACACCAGGAATCTTCGAGAGCCAGTCATTCCTTCGCCAGTGTGAACTGTGCAACGACACGCGTGGCCGCCACTTTGAGCACTTGCTGTGAGTTTTTCTCTGATCAATCAATCAGATTGTGCAACTTTTGGTATCGTTCATTCGCTTTCCCAACACTGTTGTAAGTTCATGTTGAAATTCTAATTTGACTCTTTTCTGCCCCTCAGAGTGGAATGCGACCCTAGGTTCCAAGGTAATTATTTCTCGTCTGGATAGGTACTATCACTCCTCTTATTTTGTAAAAACAATTTAGACTCACCCTGCATATATATAATGTATATGCACAGAAATCGACGTTATTTGCTTGTTGCCGAATAGCAACAAACGAATATAAATAATATTAAATCGACCGTTACGGGATGCATTTGCCTATTTTGCCGCTTAGTTTAAATACGCTAAATTTTAGGTGATGGAGTTGTATAACGTTGCAAAAACTACAAGGAAGAGTTCGCCATTCTGATGAAATTCTTAATCAGTCTGAGGACAGAAAGTCATGAGCAATCTTGAAGGTAGAAATCAGCGGAGAAATGGGTTTGGCATTAAAGAATGCCGAATCTAATTTGAACAATAGAATGGAATGATATTGAAGTATACATTCAGAATCTAATTGTGAATAACATGATAGGTGTGTCTTTTGGTATGCATTTTATTGGAAATAAGAATTGACACCATGAAAAGTGAAGGAATGCTATTATATGTTTGGATAATTTTATTTCATTTAGAGGCCATGAAATCCATTCATTTGAATATGGATGCTGTATTCATCATAAATGGATTGATATGAAATATGAGTAACGACACTGCCATTAATACATATATAAGCAATTCAGGAAGTTTAGCGCAGATGCTATGCGTGTGTGGGATTGCTAGTATTCATATATTCGACTAAGGGGATGGTGCACGTTAAATCTGTCGTGGCCTCAAATGTAATCACGTTGGCGTGGTGTGCAACTTTGGAGAGTGGGGTGCCAGTTCAGGTGTGACCTCGTCATCTGACCGTGGTTAAATTGGCGCGTTGTCCTAGGATCTTTCCATTCGGGTTTGATCCCGGACCATCGCCAATAGCCCGTTGTGTTGCTCCAATGCGACGTTAATCAAAATGTCTACCTACCGTCTGAGGAATGAATCTTTCGAGAAGTTGCATGAAGTTCGTTTTTGACGCTAATTCAAGCCACTCTAATACAAGATGGAGATCCCTTTCAACCATTAATCGCCAAATTAATTTCCATCAAGACGCAATCGCCAAGGCGAATCACTATCTTTCGTTATATTTGCTCCGTTCTCCAACAGTTAAGATTAAGTTTCCAATGTCATTTACACCTCGACCGGCACACGTGCAAGCGGTAGCCTTACGCTGATATCGAAGAAAACAACTCCGCACGTCGGATTGCGATTAGCAACTTTTAGGTGGTTGAGGTTTCTGAAATGCGTGAAGATCTGAAAGGAGGATTTGTCTTTACAGGATTTTTTTTTTTTTTTAATCTTTCCAAACGCGCAGCTTTTCTTTGCGAAATCCTTTGCAGTACCACTTTTCGGACGTAGATTCCGCTTTGAAACCCGATGCCTATAGTGGTTCTTCGTATCTTTGCAGCTTAAGAATTTGTCAAAGAATCCCGTGAATTCAATAGATCTTTACTGGTGCGTTTCAATCTATTTCGGATTTCTTTTACTTCTCTCACAATTATACATATTTAGAATTAGCGTGTCCATTGGGATTATTCTGGTGGGAAATTCTTGTGGGGATTGTAGTGGGAAGTAGCGATTGCAGTTTGAAGAGATAATCCCTAATTCGCACAGCAGTTTCTGACGGAAGGTAAGGGGCGCGGTAGCCCATTTGCAAGAGTAGGGATTAGCAACCGGAGGATTACGAGTTCGAAACCCGATCCGGCCTAAGACCGTCGTGCAGTGGGGCTGGTGCACTTTCAATCTATCGTGGCCGCAGACGTCTTCACGTTGGCGTGGTGTAGAAGTTTGGAGAATTTCACCAGCTCGGGATGGTCATCTGACCGTGGTTCAACATTACGGGGTGTTATACTCGCGTCTCTCCCTTCGGGATTGATCGCGGACCGTCGCCAATCATCCGTTGTGTTGCTCCAATGCGACGTTAACTCAACTAACTGCCTACTTACCTGACGGAAAACAATGCTAAGTCCGGAAGAATAACGCAAAGGGTCTCTTTGAAGAGAAACTCCCAATATCTGAAAATATTCCTTAATAATTTATCTAAATTACCTGAAAATGTGGTGGTAATTCTATGGAGTATTTCATTTTAAGGATGTTCCTTAAACTTGGTGCATCGTCAGATATTCTATGCAGCAATCAAAAATCAAACCCTTTGATTTTTCAAAATGCCGCACGGAATGCGCATTTCGTTTTTTTTATAAGAAACCCAAGCAAAGACTCGGATTTTGATCGTGCGTTTAGTGGCAATTAATCCTCCACATTTTATTCACGCGTCGTGACATGTTTGTTGACTACATTTTACGTCAATGCGACTTCCAATGACAGTAGTCTTGGTTCCCACGTGAGATGGAAGATTGTATTGAGACTTCGATCATTCTTAATGCAGAAGTCGGGTTTGTTTATAAAGCTGGGCATCATACTGCGTAATACGCTGGAAACCCCAAACTTTCGGTTTATGTTTTCCCTTTTGATTTTTAATTCATTGTGCAGTTCTCAGAAACCCCACACCATAATATCATAAAAATAATATTAGTTTATCCTCTAGCCCTAATATTAGCTGTTGTCTGGAGCAAGTCTAATGCATCACTCATATCTATGTGAGAATATGGATGCTATATTCATCATAAATGGGTTGATATAAGATGTGAAATGTTAGTAATAATACTGCCATCAATAGGTATAAGCAATTAAGAAATTTTAGCACGGATGCTATGCGCTAGTCAAGACTTGTTTTATCAATTCATGTGGCTACCTGAAGCTTGGGGGCAGTTGGAAGAGTCTAATGGTCTAGCAACCGGAGGGTTGCGATTCGAATCCAACCAAAGACCGTCGTGAACAAAGGGGCTGGTGCATGTTAGATCTGCCATGGCCTCAAATGTCCTCACGTTGGCGTGGTGTGGAAGTTTGGAGAGGGATGCCAGCTCAGGTGTGACCTCGTCATCTGACCGCGGTTCAAAATTACATGGTATTCTCCTCGGATCTTTCCTTTCGGGTTTGATCCCGGACCGTCGCCAATAGCCGTTGTGTTGCTCCAGTGCGACTTTAAATAAATACCTAGCTTGAAGCTTGGAAAAGCAACTGGAAGAAAATGAACCCCTCCGGTTTGTCGATTCAATCGAAAACAAACTGCACTTCTAAAGATTCTTGGTGGACCTAAGCAGCATGTGCATGTGGTCGTGGTTTGAGCGCGACACTTCATATACGGCTTTCAATAGACTAGCACTGAGCAGGATTTTTCAAGAATACCCTTTCCAAACGTGGGAACTTTATTACGAGAACAGTTGTACAATAGAACAGGTCCAAGTTGAGCCATTCCGATGGTGGCGCCTCAACACCAATGGTGGCATCGTATCTGTGAGATCCACGACCGAAAATCGATCATATAATCACAAATACATATCATTGTTTGGGAAAAGGTGATATAATAAATCGAATGTATTAATATAAAACTTTTATTTCAAAAAACATCAACTTGAACATAAAAAAATTTCTTGAACAAAAACTTGAAAATTACTTATTGTAGAATATGTAATTGTATATATTATTGTAGAACACTAGAATGACTCAATTGCACTTGATATCACCAATTTCCTTATGACTATGCGAGCGTGGATCTCAGATCCAGCGCCACCATCCCATCGGAGTGTTTAACATATTCCTGTCAAATTATCCGCTAATCCTTCAAATTGAATCCCTGACTGATCATATTTTTGAGAATTGATTTAAGCATTATTTCAAAAAATATCAACTTGGACATAAAAAAAATTTCTTGAACAAAAACTTGAAAAATTACTTATTGTAGAATATGTAATTGTATGTATTATTGTAGAACACTAGAATGACTCAATTGCACTTGATATCACCAATTTCCTTATGACTATGCGAGCGTGGATCTCAGATCCAGCGCCACCATCCCATCGGAGTGTTTAACCTATTCCTGTCAAATTATCCGCCAATCTTTCAAATTGAATCCCTGACTGATCATATTTTTGAGAATTGATTTAAGCATTATTTCAAAAAATATCAACTTGGACATAAAAAAAAATTTCTTGAACAAAAACTTGAAAAATTACTTATTGTAGAATATGTAATTGTATGTATTATTGTAGAACACTAGAATGACTCAATTGCACTTGATATCACCAATTTCCTTATGACTATGCGAGCGTGGATCTCAGATCCAGCGCCACCATCCCATCGGAGTGTTTAACCTATTCCTGTCAAATTATCCGCCAATCTTTCAAATTGAATCCCTGACTGATCATATTTTTGAGAATTGATTTAAGCATTATTTCAAAAAATATCAACTTGGACATAAAAAAAAATTTCTTGAACAAAAACTTGAAAAATTACTTATTGTAGAATATGTAATTGTATGTATTATTGTAGAACACTAGAATGACTCAATTGCACTTGATATCACCAATTTCCTTATGACTATGCGAGCGTGGATCTCAGATCCAGCGCCACCATTCCATCGGAGTGTTTAAGATATTCCTGTCAAATTATCCGCCAATCCTTCAAATTGAATCCCTGACTGATCCCTTTTTCGAGAATTGAACCGATTTAAGCATAGATTTGTTCCGCGAACGGGACTGGGACTCATTCAGCCGCTTTCCCTACGAGATGCGAGGGGCGGTCCAGTGCGAGGGATTTTCTCTCCCCTGCGACTGGCAGGGGATGGTTTGGACAGATAAACCCCCTTCGCCTGCACCTGCAATAACAGTAGTCTCGTGTTCAGATGGCAGTCGTGAGTCGGGATGTGTAGGATCGTTCGCGTAGTCTGGATTCGTGTGAAGGTCGCTTTGTGTGTACAAACTTTGTGACCACGCGTGCTCTTGTATATTGGGATATATGTTTGGTAGCATCGGCCCTGTAACGGATGTAGTCACTCTTCGGTGTTCGGTACTTGAGGTAAGAACTTTCTTTTGTAGAGAATGTATTTATGATTGCTAGAGCGTACCGTCTGCGGTAAACTTTCTTAATTGTATATGTGGATTCATGGCAAAATTTCGTGACTGACTCGCATTTCATACTTTATTTAAATCCATTTATAATAAACACACAGTATCCGTTTTCATATCTTCAAACGAAATAAAATTAGCCAAAAGTATATGAAAAGTATTTTGCGTACTTACAGGGTGTGGTTCGATTCCTCCCTGGGCTGTTCCAGTGAAACTTCCATTTTGTGTGTTTGTCCATTACTTGGCCAACTATGGCCCTCGTGCTGCAAAACTCAATGCAACAAAACCAACCTTAATTCTTATTTCCAATAAAATATGCGGTACAGCAAAATTGAGTTCACACCTCAGTCATGTTACCACAATTAGCTTCTGAACATCCGATTCAATTCCATTTCATTCACTTGTTCAAAGGTGATTCCACATTTTTTTTTAAGTCTAAACCTTTTTTGGCCCATATTTTCTTTTATGCGCTGATTTCTCATTGCTTTCTGTAATCAGACTGCGGAAGAATTTCATCAGAGTGGAGCTCTTCTACGTAGTTTTAGCAAAATAACGCTGTCCCATAGCTCAAGCCACGCATATTTAAACTAAGCATCGAAATTGGTGAAAGAATCTAGTAGCCACTGATTTTATATTGTTTATAAATGTACCATTCGGCTATAAACAAATTTCTGCGCCACGTACAT
Organism: Meta bourneti; assembly: GCA_933210815.1. Taxonomy (NCBI): domain Eukaryota; kingdom Metazoa; phylum Arthropoda; class Arachnida; order Araneae; family Tetragnathidae; genus Meta; species Meta bourneti. The sequence continues at coordinate 91,833,177 of OW119929.1, forward strand.
TTAATGAAATATTGAAATCCTTCTAGAACAGTGGAGTGTTAAACCTTTAAATGAGAATGTACGTAACAATTTTGTTACAAAATTAATTTTTGAAGCTGTTTAATTCTTACTCAGGTTGATGTATTTTTTAATGATTTCAATTCAATAAGTAATATGCCTCAATGAAATGCTTTGTTTTTATCTATTATCCAACTGTGTATGTTTTTTCCTTGCACTCTTTGGATCGTAAATAAATCATTCTCTGTAATTGGATATTTTCTGTAAAGAGAAAGAACAATTACATTAATTGTTGATTCCTTAGAGAAAATTGCGTCGAGTTTTTCTCTCCTTTTTTTAAACATTGAAGAAATTGTTGGTTTTGACCGCTCTTTGCAAAAGGTATCTTAAAAGAAAGTAAATTTATGAAAATGAATGGTAATAAAGGAAAATGGGGAGGACAGTTTCTGCTGATTGAATGCTGAAAAATCGGGCCTGCTTCAATTATTTTTGAAGTATGCAGAATTTTTATTTTTAGGACTATTGTTTGTACTAAGTATAAATATAATAATATGCATGCAGATTGTTGTTAAAATGGTGAAATTTAAATTATCAATCACTGAATGTTGCATGATTATTAAACTAGTTCCTTGATGGCAAAATAATTGTTGGGATTCGGTAGATATAAAATTATAGTTTGCTTTTTACAAAATTAGGTTGCGTGTATATTATCAGTTTATTTAAAAATTATATTAAAAAATAATTTGAAAAATAAAATATGAATATATTTGATGTTTTTCTCAACAAATTACCTGAGAAGCTGCTAGTTATTTTTTATAGTAAGAAATTTATTAAATGCTACCCTTTACATGTTTTTTAATGTATGAACGATTGTTAAAATTCAGCGATAAAATGAAGTGCACATTTTTTTAGGATTTTACTTAGAAGTATTGCGAATTTAGTGATTCGGGCATTAAATAATCCAAAAGAGCATTAGATTACATATTTTTGTCTGTAAAGGACGCAGCTTGTCCTTTTTCGGGCATTGCGCCATGAAACCTCAACACCCAGTCCAATCGTGAGATTCATTTTGGCATGGATGTTCGCGCGCTGGTTCGGAATTTACTTTAAGCCGTAGGTTCCGGCCAAATTAGCCCTGCCCCTCGTGTAGCACAAAGCCATATATCCTTGGTACCAGAAAGAGTACCTTCGATTTTGAATCGATTGCCTGGACTCAAATATGATAGATCGATAAAGAATCCAAGGGAATACCGAGATATCTGCTGCTGAGTCATATTTTCGAACCATGACTAACTGCTTCGAGGGAAATATTGTTTGCCGTTAAGCAGTTAACTATGTTACCTTTATCTAAATTTAAAATTTGTTCTTCGAATGATGGCTTGCGAACAAGTTCCACCTGTTACGTGTTAGTGAATGAGTCATTGTTATTCGGAAACCCTATATTATACAGTGATAAGCCTTTTGTCCCCAATGACTTCCAGCAGCTATGTATCAGTGAAAGACATCTTATCTGTTGGCGCCGCTTAAGGCGGTAGCCGACGAATTTGTCATTAAGCTGACAATGGCAGCAGACTTTCTTTTCCCTTGTAATTACTGCTTGACCACAAACCATTTTATTTCACACAAGTAGACCCGCGCAGAGCATATCCGCTAAACTTTCTCATTTGCTTATATCTACTGACAGCAGTGTCGTTACTCACATTTCGCATCGTATTTCCATCCATTTACAATTAGCGCCGCGGTAGCCCGGTTGGAAGTGTAACTAACGGACTAGCTACCGGAGGGTTGCGAGTTCGAATCCAACCAAAGACCGCCGTGTACAAAGGGGGCTGGTGCACGTTGAATTTGTCGGAGGCCTCAAATGTCCTCACATTTGCGTCGTGTGGAAGTTTAGAGAGTGGGGTGCCAGCTCAGGTGTGACCTCGTCATCTGACCGCGGTTGGAAATTGCGAGGTGTTGTCCTCGGATCTTTCTTTTGGGGTTTGATTACGGACCGCCGGCAATAGCCCGTTGAGTTGCTCCAGTGCGACGTTAATTAAAATACCTACCCACCATTTACAATTAATATGGAATCCGTATTCGCGTAAATGGCTCTTTCATGCCCTCTAAATAAAATTATCCAAAAATATGTAACAGCATTTCGTTTACTTTTTTTACTCATGTTAATTCTTGTTTCCAATAAAATGCATGGCAAAAAGCACACCTCGGTCATGTGACCAAAATTAGTCTGAACGACTTCATCCCATTCCCTTGTTCAAAGACGGTTCGGCATTTTTTAACTCTGAACCTATTTTCGCTCGTTTTCGTTTCTGCGCTGATTTCTCATTGCTTTTTGTATTCAGACTGCTGAATAATTTCAGTAGAACTTATAGTTTTTGCAACATTACGCATCTCTGTAGCTCAAATCAAGCATATTTAAACAAAGCAGCAAAATTGGCGAATGAGTGTTTATATCCGTTGTTGCCATTCGACAATAAGCAAATATCATCGATTCCTGCGCCACGTCCGTGAGTGAAATATGCAAATAGATTGGAGCATTAAGTGTTGCGATTAAATCAGACATTTCTCATGAATTTTCTAAAATGTTTGGTTTTAAATCTTTGGTAAACTAGATGTTTGAAACCAGAGTGCTCATTTTTGGGTGATTTGTATTTATAGTTCTTAATATGACCTGAATCTTTTCATTTCTTTGCAATTCTCTGTATTAAACATCGGAGTCATCACCGAAATAAATTGATTTTTTTTAAATTTTTTAAAAATTTAATTATTTTTTTAACTTGGATTAACCAAAAGATTTTTTGACTTATTATATATATTGACTTCAAATATATTGCTATCAAAAACTTAGAAGAATTAAAAGTATATTTTTTTCCAGTTCCCTGAAGACAAAAGACTTGTGGCAACAGAAGCTTTTACAGTGAGTATAATGCTTTTCCTTTTTTGTACTATTCCGACTTAATTTCGTAGGAGAAACTTAAATTCAATTTGTCCGGACATACAGTGGCTCCCAAAAGTGTTCGTACACTTACGAATTTCAATGAAATACTGCTCTATCCATTAATAAAAATTAATATTTCAGAATGGGAATTTTTTACTATTTACAAAACTACATAAAATATTTTTAAAACATAGTAAAACTTTTTTTTGGAAAATCAATAATCAAAAAGTAACAAAAAAGTTACCTCACAAGTCTTCGTACACTTTAAAAAAAATCTCTACATATTAGTAAATATTATAATATTTCGGTAAATTAATACTTAGTAGGATATCCTATAGCATCCACAACAGCTTTTAAACGTCTGGGAATAGAGTTCACTAGTTTATTATAATTTCTGCAGCAATGTTCCTCCATTCTTCAATCATTACTGTTTTTAGTTCGCTTTTCGTTTTAATGTCGTGTCTTCGTACTCTAACCTCCAGTTCTCTCCAAATGTGTTCTATTGGGTTTAAATCCGGCGACTGAGGTGGTGGTTTCAGAACTTGTGGACAATTATAGAGACACCAGAGGCGAACGTTGAGACCCGTGTGCTTAAGATCGTTATCTTGTTAAAAAAAACAGTTGTTTCCAATACCCAAATTTTGGGCTGATAATTTAAATTGTCTTTTAAAATATTTAAATAATGAGCATGATTCATTATGCCATCAATAAATACCAAATTACCTAGTCCTGATGTTGACATGCACCCCCACACAAGGACACCTCCACCGCCATTCTTTACTGTTCCAACTAAGTTCTTGGGATTAAGTTCCTCATTTTTTCTTCTCCATACAATTATACGCCCATCGGAACCAAACATGTTAAATTTGCTTTCATCTTCGAATAAGAATGATTCCAATACGTTTCGGCTTATATATCATTGATTTTGCGAAGAAAGGCCTAAGCTTTCTATTTTTCGCACTTACAAAAATTTTTCTTCGGGCAGAACGCCCATTTAATCCAGCTGATCTGAGCACTCCTCGAACAGTTTCAGATGAAATTGAAGTAGAAAAATTTTCAGTAAATTCTGTAGAAATTTTTACAGCACTCAAACGTGGATTTTTCACAAATTTTCTAAGTATAAATCTCTGATTACGTTGAGTTAACTTTGCCGGACGACCTTTCCTTACCTTGTTTTCGATCCGATTATCTTCTTTACAGCGTTTTATCACATACTGCACCATTGGATGGGATAAATTTACTAATTTAGAGATATTCCGAACTGATTTACCACTACTAGGATGAAAAATAATAAATTTTCGAATGCTGTTCGTTGTTTCCTTACGACTACGAGCCATTTTTAAATAATATTTCGAAGTAAGCAAGCAAAGATTAAAGCCAAACGATTTTGTAAATGTCACCACAATGCAAAAATAAAAAAAAGCGATAAACGATAATTTTATTTATGAATTTATCCGAAAATGTTTCGGTGTACGATCACTTCTGTGACGTGTTCTTTCTCTGCCTCCTTGAATTTTCATTTTTTTTAAAAGAAAATGAGTCGATATTTTTTAAAGAATGTTAGGTTTTATTCAGAATCACATGGAGATTATATGAAAAAATATCGGACTTTATATTCGAATTCAATTCCAGGCTACAGCGCTTTTTCGACAAATTTTTAAGGTGTACGAACACTTTTGGGAGCCACTGTATTCCTTTTGTTCTTTTAAAGTTTTTCATTCAATGCCATAATTGTATAACTTTGAGTAAAAAATGAATTTTACTAACGAATTAACAACAAAATTGCATCAATCCGCATTCTGATTTCTTGTATCAACAGAGAATTAATCCAAAATCTTATTCCGTTGCCATTCCGAATGTGAAATATTTATTTTTTAGTGAAATAAAAACAAGTGATACATTTTAAACCTAGTCAAAGTTGCAGTGCGTATTTTTTCCAACAAACCTGAATTTTTAAACGTTATTTCCAGATTATGTCTGGCATCAGTTTATATTTAGAATTTTGATAAAAAAATAGGTCTTTTGTTTTCCTCACAAAACCAACTTATCTGGTCAATTAGCATAAGACTTCCGAATTGAATCTTTTGGACTCGTATTTGATAAGAAAATCGGTCTTCTTACTCTTCAAAACAAATTATTTTCCTTAGGAGCAAGCGGAAAGTTTGTTTAGAATTCGGATAAAGAAAATATCGAATTCTTGTTCCTGTAATTTCAAATTGTTTTGAATTTCAAGTGCACTTTTACAATCGGATTGGAAATTCTGGTTTGGCTATTAAAGCAAACGATTTGTGCCCGGCGTTTTGTTACAAACTGGAAGCATGAGCAGTACAGAAACGAATAACGAACAATCCAGCGAAACTGGGGATTGTCCTGCAGCAGCTAATAAAGGCATTGAGGAGTGTTTTAAATCACCAGCTGGTGTGGAAACTCATTATGGAATTTCATCCAGGAGACCACAGAGACGTCATTTTCCGGAAAAGACTGCCAGCAACATATTTTCTTCGAGTCCAGATGGAAATAATTCATCTGAATCGCAAAGGGAGTCGAGCGATTTCAAAAAACGAAAGAGTGCTTATTATTGAAACATGATATTGAGAACGAACTTGATGAAATGAATCAAACGTTATTTTATATTGAAAATGAATATGTATCTCCCTGTTTTAAATCTTTTGTACAATATATAATTATGAAGATTTATTCCTTTATTACCTAAATTCAATACTTTGTCCTGTATAAAAATTTATTGCATGAGTTTAAATTAAATTTGAGAGGGAAAGCAATGTTATTTTAGTCAAATAAAGGTCATTATATATATCCACTAATCGTTTACCCATTTCTCTGTTCAGTTTTTAAATTAATTTAAATTTCCCATGGTTTTGTGTTTTAACAAAAATACTTCAATTAATCTGATGTCTAATTTATTGAATTTGATAACATTTTTAAATTTGATACATAAAAAGTATCAGTTTAGTAATTAATACCCTCTGATTATCCTTATTTTGACAAATACCTTGGCTCGTAATTTTTGATTACTGAAACAAGGATTCTGAAAAAGTAAGTTTTGCTTTTGATTTTACCTACAAAACTAGAACCATTTTTTAATTTCACAAACAATTATAAGTTTTGACTAATACTTATCAGTTTATAAATTTCTTCAAACATTTGCATTATCAAATTTTCAGTTGAAGTAATGTACATTTTTTATCTTTCAGATTGATTGAAGAATCTAAAGAAAAAGAAGGAAAATCTCAAACCTCTATTCAGATTTCTTATAGAAAACCCGAAACCGGAGAAGAAATTGTAATTTCCTTTCTTTTCAAACTAGATAGACTATTTTCTGATTTTTAATAAATGCTTATTCCAAACTACAAAATTTAAGGAGATTCTCACATTGGACAAAATAATTTTTCCATCACTAATTTTATTTCATATAACTTTTCTCAGTAGCCTTATCTTGCCATAAACTAATGTTTCATTTAACACAATTATATTCAAATTTCCTTGTAACAGTGTTTTATGAATTTGTAATGTGATTAGAATATCAAGTGGTAATTAAAAAGTAGAGTAAATATATTACATTAGTTATTTTCATTTCACATTTTATTTGAAGAAAGGTATTAAATAAATGTTTGGGGAAGATTTTTCTTTAATACATTTCCTTAAAAACTACTTTCCAAAAATTCATTCTTAATTTAAATCTCTAACTTAATGTTTTGTCCTATTAAGTTTGGTGTTCAGCTAGGAAAAGTGCTTACAATATTTGTCTAAAAAAATTATTTTTATATTTAAAATGAATTTGTATAGATAGATAATTCATCATTAATTAATTTCCCCTTTCTTTTTCAGTGTAAAACACTTAAAGTTGATAATAGACTCACTGTACAAGATTGCATCAAACTTGCTCTTCAACAGCTGGGTGGCTATTCAGTAAGAGATATTTTTAATTAATTAAAAGTGTTTCATTTCTTTTTTATAAAACGTTTTAGATCTAGTTTCCATTGCTTTCTACAAAGCTTTATTTGCTCTTTTGTAGGAAACTTCAATAAAAGATTTCAAGTTGTGGGTAAAAACGGGTAAAGATGAAGCTCCATATCCTTTGATTGGTAAGCAATTTGGGTTATTAGAAGCATGAAATGTTAAATGTCTGCATTATTTTTTAGTCTTACAAAATATAGCATTTGCATGATTTAAAGTTCAATTATTTGCTGTGAAGCAAACTTAAGGGGACACAGTACCCTAAAAATGTCTTAACTTTTTTTATTATCTATTATTTATACAATATGTGAAAAGAAATAAAGAATATGTGAAAAATTGTATAGCTGTAGCTGCATTATTTAGCCGAGTTAAAGCCATTATTAGCCGAGTAAGGACTGAAACCAAAAGCCATTTGAAACTTTCAAGTGCTTTTTCTCAGCATTTTATTTTCCATAACTACGTGTATTTACAATGCTAAGGCTTCTTTTGCAATAGATGTAGAGATTTGAAACTTTGTGCATGGAATAAGGATTTGGAAGAATAGTTATTTTTTCAAAAATTGATGAAATCACCTATGACTTTTTTCTATTTTTCAGTGTTTGTTACAAAAATATTTGTAAAAAATAAATAACTGGTATATCGAATCCCATGCACAAAATTGTGGGGAAACACTTCATGGAAGGTTAATGAAAAAAATTAAAATTTGTGCAGACAGTAGGAATTTTCAAATACTGAAATATTTTTTATAAAAATTGAATTTTTAAATTATTGTGAATGTAAAAGGTGATTTTTTTTCTTTTGTAACGTATATTTGATATGCATTGCAATAAAGTACACTAAAACAATTTGCTGTGAATATGAAAAAAATAATTTTAAAAGGATACTGTCCCCTTAAAATGTAAAACTATAATGGGAAAAGCTTGATCTTATATTCAAGAGGATCAAAAAAATTTCTGATTGTTTGAAATTGTTATTTTTTTAAAGCTTGAAAATTGCTCTTCTGAATAATCTGAAGTGTCGCTCAATTCGTTGCCTAAAATTCTTCAATTATATAAAAAACATGCATATTTGGTAACAAACACTGGTCTTTTAAAGTTACACTTTATGATACTTATTTTTAGTATAATTTCAGTAACTATTAAACAGTATCAAAATGTATTTTATAATTAACCTTTTGGCATCCTCAAAATTTTTTGTAACAAATTGTAGTTTGAAGAATATGATTAAGTGAATTGAAGTTAGTGAGAAATAAATATATTCTAACAATTTCCCATTTTTACAGGACATGAATATCCATTCTGTATCAAAATGAATTTTATCCGAGAACTGTTGAGACGCTCCGAATTGAACCTGCAGCATGTAAATAAATTTTCTACTGATCTAGAGTGTCGATTTACGCTTCGAAGGAACAGCTTCAATAACTCAATCAGAGCTGGTGAGTATTTATAAATACTGATAGTTATAATTATTGTGCCTCATTTAACTCGAAAGTTTTGGTTTGGAAAGGTATTGCTTTAACATTTGCAAATTTCTATTCTGTAGTATTGAATTATAAAAATAGTTTATTTTAGGTTTTGATTTAAAATATGAGCTGGAAGAATGTTTCATTAAGTATAATATACAAATTTATCTAGATTGTAAAAAGTGTCAAAATGTAGTTTTTGTTGCTAATTGATAATTCTGCCTTTAATTCTTGGTATGATCTTAATTCTTACATTTCCAAAATTAAGAGACAAACTTTTATGCATTCTTAATTAATTACTCGGTTTTTAGGAATTATAAACTCTCTGAAGAGTTATAAACTTTTTTAAAAATAGTTTTTGCTACTATTTTTCAACATTGGTGACTAAGGGTATATTTTTAAGCAAAATAGTCTCAAAAGCTACTAAATTATTTCAAAATTTTGGCGACTTTTTTGAAAATTCGCCAACCTCAACGAAAATTAAGTCCCCCCTTAACTAATAGCAGACAAAAAATATTTTACCAAAATTTTCCAACGGACGCGAATTTTGAAATTTTGGCACCTAGCCATTGCAACCAAGAAAGAAAAACATTAGAATCTGGTTGCTAGACTGTCATGAAAGCCTTATTAATGTAACATTTAGTTTTTAAATGTACATTCTTGGCGAAATCTTCAACATCTGTTTCATACATTTTTGCACATTTTGTGTTTGAGACTATTCATTTTGTATCTGAGTAAATAAAATAGGGGTTTATGAGGAGACTTTTTGCTGCTATTTTAAAGAATTCATGTTACTATTTCACAAGTGCTTTGACTGGTAGCCCTGTTATTGAATAAATGAGCAGGTGAATTTTCTTATGACTCATTTTTTGTTGACACTTTCATTGCAGTACTATGAATTAACACTTTTATGATTCCATAAAAATCTTCAAAAAATATAATTCCAACTGTCGTTTTACAGATCCAAGGGTGCCAAAGAAGAGGAAGAAGCATAGACGTCCCCATCCTAAAATCAATTGGCCTTTCAGAAAACCTGCATCCAAGCATGACTCTGTCGACAGTGGGAACAGTAGTCCACCACCTCACAATCTATTCGGCTTATCATTGTGGAAATTATGTCCAGATAATGTCATTCCCAAACCTGTCATGGTAAGACTTCAATTTAATAATTGCATGTTTCAAAATAAATAGAATATCTAAATATTAATACACAACATGGGGCATAGATTTTATCATTTTGAATTTAAAACAGGGCATACCACTATCACATGGGGCAATCACACTCGTATTTTAGTCATGGAAACTACTGCATCTTTATTTATTCTTTATTAATCAAAACTTTTTTAACAAACTATCTTCCCTTTGGAAAAGCTTATCCCCAATTTTTGAAAATCTTGTTTTTTCAATACCAAAAGAGAGTATCAAGCCGTCGTGTAGGGACATCTCTCCTCCCATCGAGAGGTTGCAGTAGCCCGGTTGGAAGAGTAACGAATTTGAATCCAACCAAAAGACCATGTACAAAGGGGCTGGTGCATGTTAAATCTGTTGGGGTTCCAAATGTCCTCACGTTGGCATGCTGTGGAAGTTTGAAGAGTGGGGTGCCAGCTCATGTGTGACCTCGTTGTCTGACCGTGGCTCAACATGACGATGCATTGTCTTTGGCTCTTTCCCTTCGGGATTGATCCCTGACCGTCCGCCAATAGCCCATTATGTTGCTCCAGTGCAACGTTAATAAAAAATACCCACCTGCTCCATTGAAATGTCACATGCATTATGGCCTGATATTAGCTCTTTTTATGTAGAAAAAAATGGATACTCAAAATGTTGAGATAGCTTGCTGTGAAGATAGTTTTATTAATAGAGAATAAAAGATGCAATAATTTTCACGTGACTGAAATCTATGATTGTCCCATACGTGGCAGTGGATTGCCCAATGTTAGAAAAAGGAATATCTAGTATAAATGCTTTTTCATCTTATAATTTCAGTACTTTTTAAAATGTATATCAATATTAAAATGAGTAGCATAAATAAGTAATAGATGGGCATTATATGCTGCTCTTTATATTTTGTTTTCATTTGGTACTTCAAATAAGCTTTGTGTTTGGGGTAAAACATTCACAAATTTGTTTCTGGGATTATTAACCTTAATTTCTTATTTATGAATTAGCTATTGCAGTGAATCATTTTGAAGTTGTAAGAGAAAAGTATTCGCATTACTTACTAAAGTTTATCTTTACAGTCAATGCTGGTCCAGCTCTTTTTGCAAGGACCTTATACAGTGGGCATCTTCCGCAAATCGGCCAATGCTCGAGCATGCAGAGAGTTGAAAGAAAAGTTGGAAGCTGATCCTGAGAGTGACATAAGCAATGTTTCAGTCATAGTGCTTTCTTCGGTATTTAAGGTAAAAATGAAAGCCAGATATTTTTTTGCTAAATGAACATTTTATCTCAAGTTTTTCTTATAGTATCATGTGTTATGACTTCTATCATAAATCAAACAATTTCAATTTTTTCACGACCCTGTTGAATTTATATTTATTATTTCATAAATTATATGTTTGGGTTTACTGAATATTTTTCTGAGGATTAGACTCCAAAACTTTCTGACTCTTAAACACTCATCTGTATTTCTCCTTCAACCTTTAAATCAAGATATTTGTTTTTATTTCTTTAAATAATTTAATAAATACCAGTTGGATATCTCGGAGTTATTAAGTTAAAGTATATTTTAGATTTTCACCATACTTTAATGTGGCAGTTAAATCACTACCCTGGTAAATCTTTTGTCAGTGTTTTTTAAATCGAAAAGCTGAAAACCAATTCAATTTTATTGTTACTTTTGCAGTACCTTTTTAGGTTACCTCAATTATAAATAAAAGTAATTTGTAGTATTTTATAACTACAGTATAACAGAAAGATTTTCTATATATATCACTGCAGTGATGAATAAAAGTGAATTTCAATGTGTAACATTCAAATTTCTTCATGTATTAGTACCTAAGATAATTCAATGCAGAGTATCTTTACTCTGCACTTTATTTTAAAAGTACTTTTTTAAAACTGAAACTCTTCCAGGAATTTCTGAGGAGTCTTCCAGATTGCCTGCTTCAATCAGATCTGTATAAAAACTGGCTTCAATCAACATCCTGCGAGACAGATTGGGAGAGCAAGAAACGAGTTCTAAGGTATGAGTTGCTTTTAAAGTTTTCTTTTTCTCAACCTCGTAATGTTTTGCAATAAATTTTGAATGAGATTGCAAGAGCATTAATGAAACTATACTCTTTTTTTTAGCTTACTGGCTCAACTACCACCACCTAATATTAGGCTGCTACAGTATTTGCTGTGTATGCTATGGCATATTGCTCAACATTCATCAGAGAATAAAATGTCTTCCATGAATTTAGCAGTCTGCATTGGACCTACACTTCTGAATCCTGGAAAATTTCAGTCACCTGTGCTGCAGCAAGAGGTAATTGTTACATAAATCTGTCAGTAGAAATAATTGGTTTGTTAGTTTCGTAAGAAGTGATATTTCATTTAGAAGTTTGTAATGTTTAAATTTCTTCCAAATATTCTGTTGGCCGCAGTAGCCTTGTTGAAAGAGTAGTGGACTAGCAACGGGAGGGTTGCGAGTTCGAATCTAACCAAAACCATGTACAAAGGGGCTAGTGTATGTTAAATCTGTCATGGCTCTAAATGTCCTCACGTTGGCATGGTGTGGAAGTTTGGAGAGTGGGGTGCCAGCTCAGGTGTGACCTCGTCATCTGACTGGTTCGAAATTATTTGGAGTTCTGGGATCTTTCCCTTCGGGGGTAGATCCCTGACCGTCGCCAATAGCCTGTTGTGTTGCTCCAGTGTGACATTAATTAAAATACCTACCTACCAAATATTCTGTCACTTTCAATTCATTAACGAAATGATTGCAATGAAATGAAAATAAAATGCTTTTATGCAGTTCCATCAGTTCTAGTCCTTAACCTAAATGTGTTACCTTTTAGGATGTTGCTGAAAAAGTACCTAAAGCTGTGGCTTTCTTGATTGATCACTGTGCGGAATTGTTTGGAGATCAAGTTCTGCAACTTCTGGGCCCGTTCCCAGAAAGAGATGGTTCGCGACAAGATTCTGGCGCAGAAGAATCGGATAGTTTGCACAGTCTACATGACCTTGCAAGTAAGTAGTGTTTGCAAACTTTATTGATTACGTTAATTCAATGCAAAGCCTTGCTAATATACATAAATGATTATTGAATAACTTATTACATGCCAGAAAGTAAGACGTGAATGCCCCTAAACATTTTTCCTGAGTTGCCTGAATGCTCAACTTGGGCAATGTCAAAATATATTTTTATGTAAATATGTATTGTCTGACTCCCACGAGTTGGCAGTCAAGTCATATGGTTCTGAACGAGCATTAGTTAAATTAGGAGACTGGTGGTAATTTAAACAATTTCCTTCCACAATTGGTTCTTTACTGCTGATTCTGGTTTTTAAGTTTATTGCTTCATTCCGAAAGCAACAGTGGTGATACCGCATTGGTGGGGAAAACCATGCACTGCGATCATCGTTCATTCTTTTGCATATGATAACCTTCTCCTAGCAAGCTTTTACACCTTTACAAAAATTGACTGGCCCATGGTGGATTGTGTCCTTGTCCCAAACTACACTTTATACAAAATGCAATGGAATTAATGACTAACTTTACTACTATTTGCATTCGAGGGCCTCATTTTCTCTTAAAGGACTTTTTTGTTTTCATTTACAGTATATATTGCTATATTTACACTTAAATACAGAGTATTAGAAGAGAAGAATAAGTGGCTGGTTAGTTATTATTTGCAACTTGCCAGCAAAAATATGAAAATCTAGGCATCAAAAATGACAAATGAGTCTAAAATCTCTGATCGTCAAAACAAAATTTTGCTAAAAAAAAAGTAGGATTCATAACCCATAATTTCCAACCCTCCTTAGAGCACTTAGATAATGATGTAGATCAATGAAAATCTAACTTTTATATTATTACAAAAACAATTCAATTGTTTATAAGCTATTATAATTATAAGCAGTCCATAAAAAAAACTTATTTTTAATAATTTTGTTTGTCAAGGAAGCATTGAATTTGGGATTTAAACTCAACTGCTAATTTTTTTCAGGTCAATATAGACGAGATGATTCATCTATTGATAGTCTGGATCGTGACTTTCTCGATGAAATAGAACCTAGTCCCAAAATGCAATGCAAGAGCAAAATGTCACTAACAAATCTGAGTAGAGACTCTGGTTTGACTCTTAGTGACACTCAACTGTACACTCCCGAGGAAGAAGCCGAAAGTGAATCCTCCAGTGCCGACAGTCGGCGAGGAAACTCTGCTACACTCACCAAGAGTGTTCCTCATCTCGACACTGCTGGAATCGACTGCAATACAGCCTCTTACGGCAAGAACGCTGGTATCAGCATTGATGGATCTTGCTACGATGTCGTCCGAAAGAGACGACAAGGCATGGAAGCACACAGGACTAAATCACTAGCTGCATGCTCATCCTATGCCCACCCAGATTATCATTACGATGGAAGCCCACATTTACCTCTTCAACTCTCTCAATCATACAGTTACAGCATGCAGCAGGACCTGATGGACAGGAGCTATGACAGTTTCGTGCGAAACTATCACAATCCAGTCAGGAGGCGAGACATGAGAGGACGGTCCGCTGCACAGAGACCGGTCATCTCGGCTATGGAACCCATTGAGGACTACACAGAAGGAACTCTTCGCAGGAGTGCCTCTGAAGAAAGCCTCTTGCAAAACTACGGAAGCACGTCTGCATCTAAAAGGATGCTAAATCAAAGGAAAAGACGAGCTCCTTCACCTCCAAATCAAAAAGGTACTGTCTCCATGCCATGCAGTACCAAAAAGACTGATAACACCAAGAGCAATCTCACACGCGAAATGTCCAGTTGTTCCATTGGTAGGACTCTAGACCGGCATGCAGTCTGGTTTGCCACACATTCGAGAAGGACTGATTGGAAGAGGAGCCAGTCAACTTCGAAAATTGATGAGATCGACCAGGCTCATGATTCTAGTACGCTATCCCTAGTTTCTAGTGAGGACAGTACACCGCAGGTGTCTCGAAGCAGTAGCAGAGTGCAAGAACTTAGCTCCAAATCTCACAGCGACCTTTATGCAATGTATTATAGTCCCCCGCGCGTCAACAGTGTGTGTAGCTCGACCTCCGACGGTAGCCAACAATCTCATCACTCTCGTTGCTCACAAACTTCCATAAAATCAAACACTTCACACAAATCTCAGAACGGCTCCCTGAACAGCTCTCCCTCCAAACCCAGTGAACCCCCGAGCTATCTCGAAGCCATAAACAGACAGACAATGCTGAAGCACCTGCAGCAACCCGTAAAGGCAGTCACAGAAGAGATGAGGGCAGAACAGACATCCCTTAGCGCGAAAGCCCGGGAGTTGTATGAGAACTCTGTCCGCATGTACTCCCAGCAGATCCCGGACAGCGAAGAGACCCATCGAGCTGTTCCCGCCAACATCGACAGCGTGGACGGATTCCGCAAGACTTCTGTCTCTGCCAAGGGGACGCAGACGTCGCCCAGGCCGGGAACACAGGACACCAACCATACTAGACTGAGGCATCTGCCACCTGTTCATGTGACTGATGCACAGCTGCATCGAGTGAGGAACTTCCACATCAGGCCCAGGCACACTCGGGAGGTAATGCCTGAAGAGCTACGCAAGGAAATCAACTGGAGCGTTGCGGAACTCCGTGCAATGTTCAGTGCTAGGGCGCAGGAGTCCAGGTCCTGCAATTTCTCTGAATCGTACATGGAGAATGGCGAAAGACTTGCTAATGGCAGAAGTCCCCGCAGGCTGTCTCAGCAGCAACACACTCGCAGTCGAAGTCTCAGCTCCCGCAGCGAAGAAGAATCTTTTGTCTAAGTCGAACTCTAACAAATGAATCGGTAAATGCAATAAATGCTGTATCCATGTTCTACAACCAATGAAATTCAGATTAAAAGGAATATTTGATTTTTTACCATTTTTTTCTCAATTAAGAACTTTGATTAGCATTCTGTGCAATACCCAATGAAATGTGAATTATTTTTTGAATTTATCAAAAAATGTACAGAAAAATATATTATAGTTTTAACAGGTAATTGAAGGGACAAGTTGTACATCTCTGTTAGAACTCTGAAAGAAAAGCTCTCGGATACACATTTTTGCATTTATTGATTCAATGAAATGTATATATCCCTTCCCTTCTCAGGTTTGAATCCACAGAGACCAAATGTTTATTCTTGTGTTCATTGTACATTTGTCACTCTAATAACATTTAGTAACAAAATGCATTTATTTACTGAACGCATCCAAGTGCAATGTGCGATCAAGAATATGTTACTCTTTTGTATATACAACACAAAACGAACTTTAAGGCTTATCATTGCAGGAAAAATTGGATTATTTCGCATTCTTCCATTCTGGTTCAATTTTGGACTTCCCCATTACATCCATGTACAAGTTTACCTTTTGTATGTGTATTTAACTGCCTTGTCTTTATTTTGTTATTACTAAAAAATGTATGAAACTTTTTCTTTCAAATCCTTGTGTATGATGCCAATTTTGAAGCTCATTTTTATTGTACATTTATTGTATACAGTTTTTCTACTAAAATTAAAATTCTATTCCAGAAGTGTTTCAGTTACTTTATTGTTTGATATCACC
The DNA here is from genome assembly GCA_933210815.1 of Meta bourneti. Lineage (NCBI taxonomy): Eukaryota > Metazoa > Arthropoda > Arachnida > Araneae > Tetragnathidae > Meta > Meta bourneti. Next base: position 91,849,283 of record OW119929.1, read on the forward strand.
ACATGCTTAAATTTTCACCAAGTGTAGTTGAGGAAACATTTTTTCTTTCAGCATGTTCCAATTGGCAAATTTCATTCAAATATTTGCAGTAACCTGCTATTAGCTTTAGAAATATTTTCAAAAAATTATCACATTAATTATATATTACACTAAAAATATTGTTTTTTTCACTGTTAATCAGTGATTTTGAAGATATTTGATTTATCTATTAAGTAATTGCAAATGAATTCATTTTAAACTAACTTGTACCAGGAATCAGTAATTAGCAAACTTGCATGAAGTTTAAAGTGAAAGTTATAAAACTGCAAAAATCCTGTTAAGCTTTTGGCCTAAATATCCACAATTAAAGCAACAGTTATTGAAAATACATTGATCTGTGACTTAGATTAACTGCTTCTGGTGATAGCATAAATTTGGTTCATGCATTCATGAGGCAAAAGACAATGACAATCCACCAAGTAAATGCAATGCAGTTAAAATTATATTTTAAAACAAGTTTTTTGGGGGATATTGAGAACAATCCTGCAAACGCTTAAAATATTGGAAGAAAATATCCTCTTATAAGTGAAACACTGCGAGTCAAAATTTTCGAGTTTCTAATCTTTTAGCTTTTCTAGGACAGAATGTGGTGATCTAGACAAGTTCACCAAGTCATTTTATCTTTGCATGAAAGTTCACTTGTAAGCCGACGATTTATTTATGTGTTTCTTGAGTAAAAAATCTAGGGCTAGCAAAAGTTAACATTCGCATCTTAGCATTAGAAGTAGTGAATTGCATTGGTTTTCTTTGCTTTAATGTTGCTTCATCAGGGTTTGATGTTAAGTGGTGCTGGTTGATACATACTGAGATTTGCTTAAATTGTAGCAGGGGGAAATGTTTTTAAGTTTCTTTATGGGGTGGTCTCAAATTATTTATAGAAATTTGTTTTTCAATTTGACTTAAGTAATGAAAAAGCTTTTAGAGCACTAGTGGAAGCTAGGAGTGTGATGGACGCTGGAACATTTAAATTTTACTGAGTAATAATTATGTTACTGTTTAATATTAAACACAACAGCTATTTCTTAAATTCGAAAAACTTCACAGATTACTTCTAATAAATAAAACTATCTCAGAGAAGTCAAATAATTTTGATATAGCAAACTTTTTAAGGTACAATACGTTTTCAGACTTGAGCATTATTTTTTTGTTTGGTCTTCAATTATTCTCGTTTAAAAAATTTAAAAGAACAGTACATTACATAAAAATTTATGGAGTGAATTTACGAAATTGAACTTCTGAATCTTCAAAAAGTACTGTTATATACTCACTAAAACTTTCTACCTATCACAGATTACATACATTAAACAAAATCAAGTTCAAACATTCAAAATGTGACATTTTATTTAAATAAATTATTACAACGTACCTATTACTACGTTTTCCTAGAAATTATTGATAATTCGTTATCAGGAAAGGATATAGATGGCGGCACAAGCTTGATGTGAAGAATATATCTACCAATAGAGATGTGAGACTCAATAGGCTACTGTTCTTTTCGGTGTACAGTTCTTTGCTGCTCTTGCTCCTTTTAAACGAATTGTTTTTTAAACCTGTTCTCAAATACCCCACTCAAAAATACGCAACCCCTGCCAAGATTATGCGGCGCCAGCTTTGTTCGCTAGACGGCACGGATTTTGCCGACACGTCAGCTTTTCGTACTCTGTTGGCATACCCGTAGATGCAAAATACAAGTGACTCATCTGTTAGCCTTTTCATTGATTTTTTCTGTTTTGAGAGGAAGCAACTAAGAAAATATTTTGGGGTCTTCGAATTGTTGATGGATTGTTTGATTTTTTAAGGTGCAAGGGCCAAGTTGTGTCAAAGTAACAGAAATCAGAATATATCCGTAAATTTGAAACGAAACGTTTAATAACGTTCGTTAAACGAATCAGAACCATCTCAAGTACTATTTCCTGAACTGTGATACGAGCTGCGCCTAGAACAAAACAAATTCACTAATCGAAAATGATAATTGTTTTGGTATTTATGACAATTTTAGGTCAACAAAATCCGCGACCTAATAATCACAGCAGACTTCTAAATATAAGGTGAGAATAGCAATAAGGGCGCGCAATCTTAATTATTTCAATTTAAAATGGAAGGTATATGATCATTTCGTTTTCCAATCAACCAGATTCCTACTATGCTAATGGCCTCGTTTATTGTACGACCAAACAGGTGCAAAGATGGTACTAAGTAGTAAAAAGTAGATTGTAAAAGAGAATTCCATCTAAAATTATACTGATTTTACTATCTGTTTCCGTCTGATCACGGACTCATCACGTACAGATTATTCCCAATTAAGCCACTCTGCTTTACTTCACGATGGCCCCCATCAATGCCTTCAGGATGGATTCCGGCCGCCGCCAATAGCCCGTTGTGTTAAGTCACTAGGCAAGTGTTTCCAAAACGATTTCAGCACTTTGAGGATAAATACGATTAAATGCCAGGAGTCGCCAAAATCGCGATAACCTACATTTTAAGGTAACCCCGAGATGTAACATACTAGTATTTGGGTTGCATAAGTAAAATCTTCACTTTTTTCGTCTGCTTTGTTTTTTCACCCTGAATATCCCTCTAATTTGATTTGTCATTTAATTATGTTAATGTCATTTGACATTCATAATAACATTGAATTATTTAACATTTAATTTTAAAATATAATAATAGGTAGACTGTGCGAAAGTAGTTAGTTGCTTGATGGCAGAAGAGGAACAAAAACGGAACTTGTGGGTACACAATATAAATAAGAGGTCCGAGTATGGAGAGTATCACGTTATTTCCTGATTTTGTTGACGATGGCGTCAAGTTTTTTCAGTACTTTCATATCACCCACTCTAACTTTACAGCAATTCTAGACATCCTGAGACCACATTTAAACAGAGAACACATTCAGGGAGTCGGTGGAACCTCAAGAAAAACTCGCACTGTGAATGAAGTACGAATGAGTCATCCGCATTGTATGGACGGAACGGATTTTATTCTCTCTCTGGAATCTTCGTCGGGATTGCCGACATACGATGCTGATGCGTGTGTGTGATCTTTCTCATTTAAAACAAAATAAATAGTTCTAGGATGCGATGCGGACTAGTGTGCGTTTACCTTAAGGAACGATGTAAAGATTGAAATATTCACATAAATTGTTTGAAATTATCTAATTCAATGATTTATCTAAGGAAGATATAAAACTGGTTTAAAAGTGGAAAAATAATTAATTGTTAATGTTAGTTTTATTTAAATGCGAAGCAAAAATCAGGGTGTCTAGCAGATGTTTTTAGAAAAGGATCTCTGGGCTGATTATTTGGAATTAGTTCAAAAGTTTCATTTCGTTCTCTAAGTTTTAGCTATTTCAATAAGTTATATGGATCATACCATATCAAACCGCACAGAAAAAGGTCATTTTCGACCCGATCCTCTCGATTTTTTTAAAACATGGCTAATTTATTTCCCAGCCACATATAAAAAATTCTGGAAATGTCTAGCATCCTACTAGCAATATTTTTTATTTATGTTTGAAAAATTGGGCAATTTTTCATGATTTTAGATTTACTAAATCTCCTGTATCTCTGGACTAAATGGTTCAATCAGACTGAATGAGAGCAAACAACCTTTCATTTATAACATGACCTTTTAAGTTACCTTTTTTAAGGTCATTCAATTTGACATTTGACCTACAATTACAAAAAAGTGTATTTTTTATTTCTTTCTAAAAAATACATGTCGAAGGTGCACACTATTTATCTTTGCCTTCTGAAAGTTTCATAGTGGGACAAGCATGGGTTAATAGTTAAAAATATTCGAAGTAATAGAATGATGTAACACCTGTGTCTTCTGATCTATTTATCCAATCAAGATAAAAGAGGATTTAATTTAGTAGAAAAAGTATAACCTCTCTGATGATATATTACATGATACTATGCGTGACCTTTCTGATATTAAGGTCACTCGATTTGACATTTGACCTCGAATTCCAAAAGTAGTGCAGAATTGTTTTTCTAAAATCAAATATAGAGAAAAGGTACTCTATTATACTTAGTTTTCAAGTTGGGACGCGCATAGGTTCATAGAGAAACAATTTCCAGATAATGCTATCAAACATATCTATCGAAAACTGAGCTTTAACTTAATTAAAAGTATCAATCATTGCATGAATTTGTATGGAATGTGGATAAAATTTTAACTCTGAAAGGTTTCGGAAAGAAGAGGTCACTTTTCCCCAAAAGATCTCCCGGAAGGGGTTTCGATTCGTAGTCGAAAAAGTTTGTTCTTGTTCTCGTAGAACGCTTGTTCGCAATTCTGATTCTTGCCGTGGCTCGCTCTAATTGGAAGAAATTTCAGTATTCAACAGGATATTGGTACATTTTTTGCCACGGTCAAAATAAGGCAAGAATTGTTTAGTTAGCCAAACTTAAAACTTCGTTACCTTTCAGCTTTTAATATATCTCCTACATAAATTTCTTAACTGTTAGGATGGCTGAATTAAGTAACAAATTTATTGCTCCAAACCATTTAAGGAAAGAATCATTATATAAGAAAAATGAGAAAGGTTTCTATGTGGGTGGTGGAAAAGAAACCAGAAATTACTTTGACAGAAAATAGTGATCCATGGACAGCAACTGTTAGGATGGCTGAATTAAGTAACAAATTTATTGCTCCAAATCCATTTAAGGAAAGAATCATTATATAAGAAAAAATGAGAAAGGTTTCTATGTGGGTGGTGGAAAAGAAACCAGAAATTACTTTGACAGAAAATAGTGATTTGTGTTGCTTACAAAAATCATCGCCAAGACAGAAAACGATTTCACACTAGTTTTTAAAGTTCGGTATATTTTTATTTTCTTACCTATTGATGCACTTTATAAACGCAAACACACCGAACACCAGTTATTTTATTTTAAACATTATTTTGGATATAAATATATTGATTGTAAGTCCAGAAAATCTTTTTTATAGAATGGAAAGCAAGTTCACAAATTGTATTTATAAATTCCAAAGTTAGAAAATCTATTTTTATCATACCAGTAAATATTGAGCCACTTAAAATAAAATATATAAAATAATGTAAATCGTTCACTTGTGAAATGTAATGTTTCCACCCTTAATAAATTTGGAATTACATCCATATACACAGCAGGATAGAACAATGTTGAGCTTTCTCTCAATGTATTTGCCATGGAAGATGGAATGCAAACTATTGCGCGTTGGAGTCTAAAGATCACGTTACTACGGTTTTGGTCGCACGATCCTGGGCACATAAAAAGGTCATAGTTCACTTTACTTTTAGTATATCTCTTCTAGGATCCCGGTTTGAACCATAGACATGAAATATAAGTAGACTGAGCATTGCTATTGAGAGGAATTTCAAAAAGTGCGACCAACATAGTCACGAACTAGTAGCCTAGTAGTAGTAGAATTGACTTGTTGACCGATTTGGTATCTTATCGCCTCGTTTGGGGATGCATCAACTTATGTAGGGTAGGTGTGTGAATCCGCATTTCTAGAGCGGCAACAAAAGTGGTGAAATCACCAGTCTATTAGATTATCAATCAATGGACCAATCAGATGAAGAATCAATGGACGGGTGTCTTCTCTCGTCCAGTGGACCAATCAGATAACGAATGTTAGGTTCCACTCAGCAGACGAAAGCGGTCTAAGCATCGATCTTAAAATGAAACAGACGGAGCATGTTGTAGGTAAAAGCATGAATCCTAAATTATTGATTGGTTAAAGTGATTATCCACAGTGATCAGAAACACTAGTCTGTGTTTCCATAGCCAATCGGCTAAGTCGATTTACTCTTCAGAGATCTTACGACAGCGATTTCGCCCACATGATCCGTCTATTTCATTAGAAGGTCAATGAGTTTAAGGGCATCAACCTTCTAATGAAATGACTTTTCATTATAAGGTCGATATCTAAGGGTCAATTTACAACTAGTTTTGATCACATGATCAAACTAGCAGCACATTAAAAAGGTTGCCAATCTACTTTAATATTCCCTCTGTGATTTGAACGTTGGCATGGTGTGGATGTTTGGAGAGTGGGGTGCTAGTTCAGGAGTGACCTCGTCATCTGACCGTGGTTCAAAATGACGTGGTATTGTCTTCGGATCTTTCCCTTCGGGTTCGCCAACAGCCCGTTGTGTCACTCCAGTTAATTAACTACCTCTATGGTTTGAACTAGGTTGTATTTTAATTAACGTCGCACTGGAGCAACACAACGACTATTGGCGACGGTCCGGGATCAAACCTGAAAGGAAAGATCCGAGGAGAATACCACATAATTTTGAACCACAATCAAATGACGAGGCAACACCTGAGCTGGCACCCCACTCACCTTTGGCAAGCTGTGTGAACAGTATAACTTTTGTCTACCAAAAAGTACTCCATAGTAGAGTCAGGTTACACTGCTATTGTATCGTAAGTTAATTCTTGTAGTGTTAGCAAAGTTTGCCATAATATTCCCCTTCCAGAATTGAGTGGTTGCTGAATTCAATAGACGTCTCTACTAGTTGATTGATTGCCATTTGCGTGGGCCGTGAGAGCTGTATTAAGATCACGGGTGTACTTTCGCATGAGTGGTCTAACTCCTGTGTTGCGTTTAGCAGCCGAGTGTGAGTCACCTTGTGAAGAGAAGGCTGAGCAGCAACGAATGGAGTGAAGCCGTGATAGGAATATGAGCAGTGTTTGCTATCACAGAGTCTCAGAGACGGTTGTTGAAAGTGATAAGCATCGCATTGGCAATTCAACTACTCATCGTGGACCATCCATCGAAGTTTATAAAGCTTGCGCGTTCAAACCACGTTCGTCGGTCACCAATTTGGCAAGCTGTGTGAAACAGTGTAACTTTAGTCATCCAAAAAGTACTCCATATTAGAGTCGGATTACACTGCTATTGTATCGTGAGTTAATTCTTGTAGTGGTAGCAAAGTTCGCCACACACCAAACTTCCACAATATGATAAAAAATAATAATACGGGCTTGATCCCGGATCGTCACCAATAGCCCGAAGTATTGCTTCAGTGTGACTTTAATATACCTACCTACCTCTTAAAATTAATTAAAATGATTAATGTTTAATCTTTATGCGCCTATAATTTTTGTATTCAATCATCATTTGACAGGAAATTTTATTTGTTTACATTCTTCAATTATCGTCAACAATTTCAGTGTGATTTACATTACCGATGGGGCCGTCGTGGCTCAGTGGGTATGCCCATTGCGCTAGCAACCTTCGAGTTGTAGGCGGCGCAGGTTCGATTCCTGCCAGGTGCATTCCTCCCTGGGTGTATTTCTCTCTTCTGTGTCAGTAAAGCTTTCACTGTGTGTGTGTTGGTTGGTTGGTTGGTTTTTTTCTTGAGACTTTTAGCTGCAGTCAGGCTTTTGTCTCCAATCTTCCTAAATGATCTAAATTTAAGGTGGGTAGGGTGGGGGTATTTCAATTAACGTCACACTAGAGCAACACAACGGGCTATTGGTGACGGTCCGGGATCAATCCCAAAGGGAAAGATCCGAGGACAACACCACGTAATTTTGAACCACGGTCAGATGACGAGGCAACACCTGAGCTGGCACCCCACTCTCCAAACTTCCACACCACGCCAACGTGAGGACATTTGAGGCCACGACAGATTTAACGTGCACCAGCCCCCTTTGTACACGACGGTGTTTGGCTGGATTCGAACTCGCAACCCTTCGGTTGCTAGTCCGTTACTCTTCCAACCGGGCCACCGCGGCCCCTGTGTGTGTGTCAATTACTTGTTATTGTACTGTGTCGTTTATTGAATACTGTAATTAGGAAGAATGGAGACAAAAGCCTGATTCTGCAGCTATAGGTCTCAAGGAAATCAACCAATCAACCAACATTACCGATGAAAGTATATAACTTCGGAGCACTAAACCTGTTACACAGCAATCAAATAAACAAATAAACGAATATGCGTCAGCCGTCGCCTAGTTTTTTAAATTTGAAATTAAATTTTATGTATGATTTTGCAACTTGTTCTGCTTTTAAATGTTATTTTAAGAGAACAAAGTACTTCTGTTGCTAAGAATGCAATTTAGGAAACGCATTAAAGAGGTTCTATTAAAAGAAAGTGAATGCTAGGTAACCAAATTTTCATTTATTAAAAGTTGATATGTTTGACATTTCACCATTTTATACAAAAAATAAGAACAGTTCAATTCATAAAAATTTTCCAGACAGTTTATTGCATGTAATTTTATATTTTATTTACATTTCTAATCATTTTCAAATCAGTAGCAGAGGTGCTTTAATAATTGTATTTAAAGGAGCTATCTATGCAAATATCTGCTTACTTAGACGTAAATTGCATAGAAGACGGAAAAATCAATAATTAAATAGTTGTCTTTTCATGTTTATTTATTAACTTTTGCCCAAAACCATAAATATAATTCAATTACTATTACTACTTGCTGCAAAGAACTTTTAATTAAATGTAATGTAAGAAATCAAGTTAAAAACATGTATAAACTCTCCTAACTTTTTTAGCGTTTATTTTTCCTTCCGATTTGTTTTTACTTAAAATTTGTGCTTAATTGAAAAATTTTTTGTCCCTAATACAATAATTTTTTACCATTCTTTCAAAACTTGAAACATTGAAACTCCTTTTGCAGGTATAGTGTGCTTTTAGATTTCCATTTCAAATTTTATCCACAATGTCCCATGGGATCAAGATTTGATGTCTGGGGTATTGTCTGAAAACATGCAGTTATGAGTATATGATGACAATTGAAGCATTTATAGGAGGATATATTTTTTAATGATTTCAATTCAATAAGTAATCTGCGTCGATGAAGTGTTTTGTTTTATCTCTTATCTACCTGTATTTTTGTATGTCTTTTCTTAGTTTTTGGATCGTATTTGTATTCTCTGTATTTGAAGGTTTTCTGTAGACAAAATTGAATTTAACTCTTTTTGTAGAAAACACAAATCATGGACAGTGATGAAGAAGGAGACAATGATCGAGGCATTTCTTTAACTCACTTATTGTTCGGAAACATCGATGAGGATGGGCAGCTGGAGAATGATTTCTTAGACCCAGTAAGTTTTCCTTTCAGTATTTGGGCCACTTTAGCTCAGTTGGAAGAGTAATGGATTAGCAACCGGAGGGTTGTGAGTTTGAAACTTGGTCCAGCCAAAGACCATCATGCACACGGGTGTTGGTACATGGTAAATCTGCTGTGACCTCAAATGTTGTTGCTATGTTGTGGAAGTTCGGAGAGTGGGATGCCAGCTCAGGTGTTATCGTCATCTGACTGCAGTTCAAAATTATGAAGCGTTGTCCTTGGATCTTTCCCTTCGGGATGGATTTCAGACTGTCGCCAATAGCCCCTGTGTTGTTCCAATGCGAAGTTTATTAACTACCTACGTATCATCCTTCCAGTATTTGTTTCCATGTTATTATAAGACTTGTTTATTTCAAAAGCAATTGTTGTGTAACTGAATACTTACATTGTATGTCTGGAAACAGTTCACCCAAAATATATTTTCTTGTCCGTATGAACTCGACCATGGGGTTACTTAAAAAGTTTTATTTTTCATTGTAGTTTTGAGGGCATTTTAAATCTTAATATTTGTTGGAAGTGCTTAAAATTTTTCAAAAGGCCTTATTTTTTACAGTGTTGCATATCTTATTTCACCTGCATTCAAAATACACGATCAATGATACTTGTTCAAGGTCAAGTTTCATTAAAAGTCTACTGCATAATATCTTTAAACTGAAAATCGATATTTTGAAAACTCGGTCAGTGATACCCAAACCTAACACTTGCAACATGTGCACTTATGGGTTAATCTATTTCAATCTGAAATATAGTTGTAATAAATAAAAAATAGTCTCAGAAATGCCCTAATTTTCCTTTTGTTTTAAGAGTTGGAAACTTGAACCAATATCTACGGACAGTTATATAGTATGTAGATCAGTTGTAATGTTTATGCTTGTAAAATCCAGATTTACTGTATTGTAGCATTAATGTACTGATACCTAGGATGTAGAAGTTTGGATTTAGCTTTTTTACCTGTCTTTATCTATGCCTCCTATTCACATAATTATAACTTCTACAATAATACCTCCACATTGTCTAACTCTAAATAAAATTTGCAGAATTAATTCAAAATTTTCTTTCCTACTTATTTACCTGCTTGTTATTTTTGTTGTGTGCTAGTTTGAACTCTAACTATCCCTTTAATCAGTAATGTTGGTATCCAGAGAAATGAGGAGGCAAGACTTGGCGGGCAGAGAGTGTAACTATGTAGCTAAATTTAAATGTGCCTATAGATGACATCAAACCAATAGCTAACTACCAGTTTATGTTGGACCTCAAAATGCAAAATAAACTCCATTTTCTTGTAAAGGGTTTACAAGAAAAGGAATTTAAAAAGAGAACATTACGTTAAATTAACAAGGCTTTGAATCGGTCATACATATTTTACTCAAATATTTGTTATGCAGAGAACCAGCTCCAATTTGTTCCATTTGTAATAGTGTTTTACCAGTAAAAACGTATTTTGACAGAATGCTCAAAATTGAGCAATCAGACTAATTCGATTTGGCATTTCTCTTAATTTAAAAGACATGTTGATGGATCCGTATCACAAAAAGCTTATTTTTATTTATTGCTGACTGGTTTTATAAATTATATTTAGATTTTATTCTTTGAAAAAAATTCATTTTAATCACTGCTATATATAATATCAAGTTCTTTAAAATTTACATTTTAGCCTGAGTTATGGATTGTAAAATATAAACGGTGTTTGGTACAGTTTGATTAAATCTGGATTTGTGCCACAAAAAGCAACTAACCTAGTTAATGCCAAAATCAGCAATGCTTTAAGGGGAAATGTGCCTCTTGAGTTTGAAAAAAGTGAATTTTTAAAAACAGTACACAACCTGAAGATAATTTTAAACAAATATCTTACCAAAATAGGACCAAAATTGTGATATTTAGCCCCTTAACTGCCGCTGGCATATATATATGCCTCGCTAAGCTGATGCGTTAACTGCCCCGGGTGAATATATACATCTTTCCGTAGTACGATCCTTTGTATTGCGCTGCTACCAGTAAAACCATTCCCACGGCTTTGGAATGCAATAAAATGACCTTGACAGTGTTTGCAAAGGATTTACTTATTTCAGAGAAGAGGAGGGAGGAATTGGAAAGGGGATGTTTCTGTAAGGATGAGAGTCATAGCTGTTCAGTTATTGCTTGTGTTTCTGTTTGAGTAGGTCGTGCTTTTTTATTCTTCTTTCGCTTCGGTTTTTGTTTACCTTTCGCTTTTGCTCCTGTTTTCGTTTTTTCGTTTGGACCTAGTACCATTTACACAGCATAACTATGCGCGCCTGTGTGAAAAAACGGTGGCACTGGGGAGCGAATCTCGTAAGTTTTCCTCGGCAGATAGGGGTTAATAAATTATATTCCATAAAATTCAAGAGCCGCAGTAGCCTGGTTGGAAGAGTAATGGATTAGCAACGTAGGGTTGTGCTTTCGAATCCAACCAAAGACTGTCGTGTACAAAGGGGGCTGGTGCATGTTAAATCCATCATGGGATCAAATATCCTCACATTGGCATGGTGTGGAAGTTTGGAGATTGGGGTGTCAGCTGAGGTGTTGCCTCGTCATCTGACCGTGATTCAAAATTACGTGATGTTATCCTTGATCTTTGAAATTGATCCCGGACTGTCACCAATAGCCCGTTGTGTTGCTCCAGTGTGATGTTAGTTAAAATACCTACCTACCATAAAATTCAATTAAATAATCGCTTATATGTTGCCACAAAAATTTATGTATCAATATAAAACACTTGAATTAAAGATAGAAAAGTTTTATCACAAAATATTCAAAACTTGATTTATTAAATAAAGAAATCTGATCCAATTCTAATTCAGCATTCCACCTAAAGAAGTGCGAGGTCCCCATGACTAAGTGGGTTTGTCCACTGCATTAGAAGTCTGAGTTGTAGGCGGCATAGGTGCGATTCTTCCCAGGGTGTGCTTCTCTCTTCTAAGGCAGTAAAACTTTCCTTTTATGCGTATGTCCATTACTTGACTTTGTATGTGTTATGTTTGGTGCAGCTTGGCCAAATATTGCCTTGCACCCATAAAACTTAACTAACCAACCCAAATATTACAATGCTCCTAAAATTGGAAATTTAAAAGCTGTTAAAAATGAGTTCCTATGAATAGAAGAAATATTTATTATGTGAATATCTGCATCTTTATTGTATTCTATGTAGGAGTCTATTCGTCACTTGCATCAATTGAGACAGCTGGGAATTGCAACGCAGCTAAAAGAAATAACTGATGATGTTGATTCTCCTAGTTTGGACTGCAAAGACTACAGTAGCAATGATGGTGAATATTTGTTGCATTCTTAATGAACTGTATATGTAATTATGTGTTTTATTTAAAAATATGAGATTTGAATTATAACAATTATGTATTGCACTGAAAATGGAAATCTGGTTAATGTTATGTGTGACATGTCTTACAGAATGTGACGTTAAATCTCCTTCTGCTGTGGATTACTTTGACATAAATGAGCTAGCTGATGAGTCTGATGATAACAGTGACACTCCTTCAGCGGCATCCCTATCTGATTCAGAAGGTATTAGAAAAGTTTCATTCTTTTTTGCAGTCATGCTGTTTCAGCTATCAGAGAAAACCCTGTCTGTGTGTAGCATTTAAGTGCCTGTTGCTCTTTGCCTTACCCAATTGTCAAACTATTTAAGAAATGAAAGTTGGAGTTTCATAAAAACATTTCTATTTAAAAAAAAGGAAAAGTGTTTGCTGACTATCTATGTATTTCAGAGATTGCTTTGGAATATTATTTGATTCTTCCCTTTGTGCTGAAATATCCAACAAAAATCTGAACTCAAGAGCTCTTAAATACTTACTTTTTATGTTTTTGCTGTTTGTTGCTTACAAATGTCTTACCTTTACAAAACAGATGTATTGAAAAGATGAGACACAAAATGCTGATTTCTTCCACAAGTCAAATAGACCTGTAATTTTAATCATTTCATACTTATTCCTTATGTTATTTGTATAATAAACATGGCTTTGATATCTTTTCCTTTGTGGCGTTGCATTTCCGATGGGCGGCAATGTATTCAAGTCAAATTTGCTCAAATCTGAAACTCTGTTTTTGTGAAATTGGATGAATGCTTTGGATGGATCCTTATTTATTTTCACCAGATTCAAATTCACTATTTAGTGTTATAGATTCTTTTTAAACATGCTAAAACATTCCCAGAATTTACTTTATTTTGCTGTATTTATAGTTAAAAAGCAAAATGTTTTTTACAAACTTTAAAACAGGTTAAATATTACATGAATTTCTTATCTAGGAACAACAATGTGTACAATTTCTCAGTATATCATCCAGTCCTCCTAGCAAGAACTGGGAGGTTTGGGTGAAGTACTTCGGGATCTTTCTCATAGTAGGGTCGCCCTAGGCATGAAGGCCATATTCTCAGCTAAATGCTAACAGGCCAACTCCCGATGTTAAATCAGACTTCAGCCTAAATTATGTCGCTAGAATGAAACAGTAATTTTCTTTCTATGTCATGGCCCTGTTACTTTCTTCCCATACTGCATCGGCCATCACGCAGGTCAAAACTTGTCCTTGTTCTGTAACTTCAGCACTCCTTCCCGTATTTTGGATTGTATTGGTGTCTGTGGGACAGCTCCTGGATGAACAGGGGGCCGCGGGTGGCCCAGTTGGTAGAGCAACGGATTAGCAACCGGAGGGTTGTGAGTTCGAATCCAACCCAAGACCGTCGTATACAAAGGGGGCTGGTGCATGTTAAATCTGTCGTGGGCTCAAATGTCCTCACGTTGGTGTGGTATGGAGAGTGGGGTGCCAGCTCAGGTGTTGCCTCATCATCTGACAGTGGTTTAAAATTACTTGAGTGGTCCTCGATGTTTCCCTTTGGAATTGATCCTGGACCGTCACCAATAGCCCGTTTTGTTGCTCCAGTGTGATGTTAATTAAAATACCTACCTGATTGAAAAGGGGTTGGCCACTGTGTGACTTCAAAAACGCAATCTTTTGGTCTTGGTCTAGGTTTTACATTTACCAAGGTGGTTAGTAAAAACGACATAATATCCAAGTACCTTTTCATTAATTGGAATTGGGTTAATTTTTAATTATTATTTTGTAGATGATGACGATGGTGATGAAAGCAGTGAAACAAGAGATGGCGTGAAACCGAGCGATACTGATTTGATGCCACCTCCTCCTTTGCCACCTCCCAAAGATGGTTCCCAAAGCACTTCACCTCTTGTTCCCCTAGATTTAAATAATATACCTAGCACTGATTCTAGCTTTAAAGAGCAGGAGAAAGATGCAATGAAATCTGTCATTTTGTGTAATGAAAGGAAACCTGATGCTCCCCTCGCTGCAATGTTGCCAACAAAATATAAAGACATGGATGTAACAAAACTGTTTCCCGAATTCAGACATGGGTTGGTATGTAATTTTTTCTTTTCATGACAGGACTACATGAGGTTTGTTAATATAATGAATATTTTGTATAAATTTGTATTTCATATTGGTTTCTACAATGTTTATAGTGTAGCTACAACCAAAAGGCAGTTGATCTTGATCAGCCGATTTTTGAAAAGATGTGAAAAATATTAGAAGGAGGCTGCCATACTCAATAGCATGAATGGCAATCACCGTGGATGTTTTCCTTCCTGCCAACTTGCTATCACTTTCAGCTCCAAACAATAAACTTCGAACCAGAATCTGCTAAAGACACCAGATGTGAAAGCGATTTGTTTATATTATCACCTGTTGGCATCCAGCATAATGTATCATACTTCAAAGTTTTCAGACTGAGAGCTTGTTCTAAACAAGCAATTGAAAGGAGAGTTTGATCCTATATCACATGAACACATTTTCATTGGATATTTAGTTGAATCAAAAACTTGTCAGCTGTGGGATAAAAGGGCAGAAAAATAGTAACAAGCCAAGATGAGGGCTTTATAGATGAACTCCAGGATTATCTCTTCTAATGAGGGAATAGAATTATTACCTTCTGAAGTTGTAGAGATTAACATCAAGAGAGGTAATTGAGCAACATTGAAACATCATCAGTTGAAAAATCAATGCAGGAAGATTCATCACCTGATGAAGAGGAAGTTATGTCTGATTCAGATTCACAGAAAACTATTCCAACCACTCGTATCCAATCTTCAAGGACTGTCGTTTGTCCTTGGAAAATAAAAACAGGAAAGACAAGGAGACTCCGCTAAAAGTATCAGATGGTATCCTGCTAGAATGACGAGACAGTGTAGATCACCAACAGTGAAAATTCAAATCCTTCTGTAGCCAAAGTGTTAAGTGGACCATGTCAAAAAGAATGGAAAAAGCAATGTGCTTGGAATACGATGCACTCGTCTGATTCCCCTCAGGCCTGCAAGCTGAAGCAATTACCTGGCTTGAAGAGGTAGGATGGAAGGCACAAGGGTTAAAGTCCTTTCCTTCCCCTGAACTGGACATGCAACCCATCGGTTGACGAGTTTTGAAATATCGTTCTTATAATGACCCATGAAAAGGGAATTTTGTCCCTTACTCAGTGAGACTACCTGCCAAATCCCCTCGGGCCTTTCCTGCTAATCTGTAATGACCTCACCTGGTCAGGGTGGAGGGGCTGCTCCCCAATCAAGAAGATGCACTCATCTGAGAAAGTGCTTGACCACAACAAAAAGTAATTAGCTGCAGGTTAGTTTTGAAAACTAAATATACACGTTTGAGTGCACATGCTCTCTGGGTGAAGTACTACAGGAGAAGGAGTGTATCTATATGATATAATTTTTATTTGTTTACTTTGTCTAAAGGTTTTTCTTTAACTACTTGACTCTCTTACGTTTGATAAACTTGTGACTTAAAAAGATATTCAGTGTATAAAAGTTTTAATGTTGTGTTACTTATCAAAAATACAATTTTAGTTCACATAATTGGCGTTCTTTATCAGTAACAGTTTTATTTTTGTAATCAACAAATTTTGGCATCTTTTGTCGTGAAATCATGAAAATAATTAGACAGTTAAGAAGAAGACAAATTAGACATCAAGAAAGTTTAAATATTTTCATTATAATGCTATCTTTTCACAAATTTTACTGTTATTTAAAAATATTTTACTTAAATGTGTAGGAGTTGTCTAGCAACTTACAAATGTAGGCAATGCAGGTATGTTTCTCCCTTCTGTGTCAATACAGCTTTCCTTGTGTGCGCACGTCCATTTCTTGATGTTTATCTTGTGTTTGGTGCAGCTTGGCCAAATATGGCCCTTGTGCCATGAAACCCAACCAATCTAATTATGTAATTTTTCATGTTCTTTTTTATGATGTTGATTGAAATGTTTTTTTATGTTTAAATGTCCCACTTTGTTAATTTCCAGGTTCTGAGGTTTTCCCGACTGTTTGGGCCTGGAAAACCTACAAGTCTACCTCAGATATGGAGAGGTGTAAAGAAAAAGAAGAAGAAAAAGAATGCTGAGGAATTAGGTCTTAAATCATCCAGACAAGTCACTTTAAATGTTTCTTCTTCCCCTCCCAGACCTGAAGATGTTGAATCCGATGATGAAGTAACTACATAGCTATTGATAGATCACATGAAATTTTAGTGCAAATTAATTCATTTTATTTCTACCATGTATTTCCATGTAGTTGGAATCATTTGCAATCAGAATTGATTAAATCTTCGAAATGACATTTAAAATTAATATGGGCAGCTGTAGCCCGGTTGAAGAGTAACTGGAGGGTTGCGAGTTCGAATCTTACAAAGACTGTCGTGTACAAAGGGAGCTGGTGCTCTTTATAAATCTGTCGTGGTCTCAAATGTCCTCACGTTAGCATGGTGTGGAAGTTTGGAGAGTGGGGTGCTAGCTCAGGTGTTGTCCTCGTCATCTGACCGTGATTCCAAATTACGAGGAATGTCCTTGGATCTTTCCCTTTGGGGTGGATCCCAGACCATCACCAATAGCCCTTTGTGTTGTTCCAGTGCGACGTTAATTAAAATACCTACCTTAAAATAAATACATTGAAACTTGTATAAATAAAAATATTGAACTTGATTTAGTGTCATCTCAATTTAATGATATTTGTTTAACAAAAATAAAAGCTTAAATCAACCATACTTGGATGTTTTGAACTCAATTTCTTTTTTAACAATAAACAGTACCCCTTAGAGTTTTAAAGTGACTTTTGTTTATTTTGCTGAACATGCATTAAATATGAAACAGATTACTCTTTGATATTATTTTGGTTTGATATTAACTTTTATATATTTTGTCCAAAGTATTGTATAGTGAAACTTGTTTAATTGAACTTTTTGAATTGGAATTCTTGGATAATCCGAAATTTGCTTGCCCCTGATGTTAATTTTCCTGTTTTTAATGCAAAACTGTATGTGTAATTTGTAGTTAATTTTGATGTGAATATGTCTTTAAATTCGGTCCAGTATAGAGGGGGTCTCTATGAAAACTCCAGCGGCCAAAAAATGGCAAGTTTCACTACGCTTATATCTTGCAAACTATAAATGAGAATCTAATGATTTAAATTTTGTTGAATAGAGGGTTTGTGTCCGTATCTAAAATAGTGGATAGTAGTTGTGCAATAGTAGCAGCAGTAAGGGCAGTGCTTGTGCGTGAACATTGGAAATGGGAATGGCACACTGTATTTAGGCTGTGTAACTTTGGATTGCGATGAGATAGGACATTGAAATTGGTGTCAACTTGTAGAGAACAACAGGATTAACATATTTCACATTAACCAATAAAATAAAATTTGTAAAGTTGTAAGCCGATAAGTGCTAAGTTGAAGAAAATTTTCAAAATTCTAAAAAATTTCAAAGGAAATATAAAAGAAATGTGAGAAATGTATGTCATTGGAATTAAAAATTCATAAAGGAATCAATAAAGCCCGAATTGACTAGTGCAGGATGATGCAGATTGTATAGAAGTGCGTAAGAAAGCTGAGCATGCCAATGCTGGTGCAAGTACTTTGAGTGTACTGCTGCCTGAACCGATGTATATTGACTTGGAATGGGACAACTTTGAAACAGGAAATGAGAAGAAATGGGAATATTATTATCATAGCTCTTTCCAAGGAGTTTCTAAAGAGATGGCAGTGAGCTGATTCCCATTATATTTATGTTTGCAATTGCTTATGGTTATGAGATTTGAAGCCAGTCGGTTTAAAACATTTTGCTTTGTTAACCCTCCTGGCGGCACGCCTGAGTACAGTTCGGTGAGATTTCGTTGTAGTGTGCAGCATATACAAAAGATTTTGTGAAGCGATATGTCTGGGGGCCTGTGCAATGTGGTCTGATATTTTGGGTCTGTGGCTTGCAGGGTGGAACATTTTTTCGGGTTGTATCCTAACTGAATATTCCGAGCTTGTTCTCGCATGCTGCTTGAGGATTAAAAGATTAAACTTGCGTGATTGACATTTATGCAAATAAGGTGCTCACATTATGAAGGAAGTTATGGTATAATTGGTCAAGTAATAAATGTTTGTACTCTATATG
Organism: Meta bourneti; assembly: GCA_933210815.1. Classification (NCBI taxonomy): domain Eukaryota; kingdom Metazoa; phylum Arthropoda; class Arachnida; order Araneae; family Tetragnathidae; genus Meta; species Meta bourneti. Next base: position 91,867,879 of record OW119929.1, read on the forward strand.
ATCCCAGATACCAATGTACCCAGTATGCTTATCTGTGATATTTCAATGTTGATGTTACTCAAAACAAATAGCTTATAGACTATATGCAACGTTTCAACTTGAAGAAGTTTTGTCTTCAGCCACTACTCTGGGTAGATAATTGAATTAATATCGCACTGGAGTAACACAATGGGCTATTGGCAACTGCCTGGGATCAATCCCGAAGGGAAAGATCCAAGAACACACCTTGTCATTTTGTACTATGGGCAGATGATGAGGTCAACTTCTTAGCTGACACTTCAGACTTATACACCATGCCAGTGTGAGGCCATGACCTATTTAACATTCACCAGCCCCCATATACATGATGGTCTTCGGTTGGATCGAGTTTTGAACTTGCAACCCTCCGGTTGCATATGCGCTACTCTACTGTGGCCTCCACTACTCTGGGCAACTCTTGTATAGATTTAACCCATGTAAGAAACATTGATGTAGATACTATGCCATATGTATCTTTTATCATCAACCATGCTAAATAAAATATATGTTTGTAAAGTGTTCATTTTTTCTTAATGCTTTATATCAATTTTAAAATTAAAATTGGTATAAAGCATTTAAACTAAATAAGTTTATTAACAGAGTTAATAATAAACTATTAATTGCTTGATATTAATTTTGGTGAGAATCATGAAATCCATAACAATTTCTTCAATCAGAATATTTTTTGTAGTCCCTCCATCTTCAAATTATCCAAGTTTCACTGTACTTGTATGTAGATATATTTCCAAGTTGTCCGAATCGCTACCAACCAAAATTGGCTGTTTGAAAGCTTTAACTGAAAGTGCTTAAATAAAGTATATAGAAATTATGTGGTATATATTAGGATATAAGTGGATTTTTAACCTTTAATTGCAATATAGTTAAAGATTAACCATCCTTTATTGTTCTTAGACTAAATTAATGAAACCTGAAGAAAAGAATAGATCTGGCACAAGCAGTGAGACAAACAAAACAAACGAGCTTACTCCTGGTTTTGCTGCTTGGCGATATGGTCCTGCACAGCTTTGGTATGATATGCTTAATGTCCCTGAAAATGGAGAAGGTTTTGATTATGGATTTAAACTGAAGGTAAGTTTTTGTATATATTTTTATTTTTCAAGTAAAATTAATACTAAGTAAAATTTAAAGTTGACAAACTCATTGATAAAAAGGATAATTTATAACACTCAATTATAATCCTAATCTTGTATGCTTGTATATGGATGATTAGTCTTAAGTCTGAAAAAGAAATTTTGCAGTAACAACTATCTTCAGAGAAAAATTGCAAACCTTAAGTATTGAAACAAAGAAATTGTTTCAACTTTCTACAACCTTCACCAAATGTTTACCTCTTGTTAAGAATCAAAGATGTATTTTTGTGTAATTTATAAAGATATGTGTGTGTTCTTTGCAAAATATCTATACTCACTAACAGACCATAGCTCTAAAATAATGCATCCATACAAATAATTTGCACTACAGTATCAAGGTTGACATAAAGCTAGTCAAAAAAATTGTAACCAATGGAAAAATTCTAAAGATATTTTTTAATGTTGCCACAATTGACATCTAACGAATAAAACAACTTAATTAAAATGTGAACTCACTATGGCCACAACTGACATCTAAAGAATAAAACAAAATTAATTGAAATAGATGAACTTAATTCTCCAAGATGGCGAACAATAATTATCTGTTATGTGTCCACAGATGTCCTTATTTGAGTTAGAAATGATATAAATCTGCAGTTAATGAACAAGACTAACAAATTTATCATTTCATTGATGGTTTATAACTTTCGTGATTTGGAAGTACTTAAAAAAATCCTTGATTACTTTGAATTTATTAGGAAGCTACTGAAGAAGTTGAAGACCAATCAACAATTGATGCTAAGCTTGATGAAGAGTATCCGGATGATGCTTATTTTATGGTGACACAATATCAATGGGAAGATGATGTCATATGGAATGGAGAAGAAGTTAAACATAAAGTATGTCGAACTCATTTTAAAAGTAATCCCTTCTTTAATTATTGAATCATTTAAAATATATTGCGTGTTGAATTTTAGTATACTGTTGAAACTTGACTGCATATGAACTAAAAAAATAACTTCAGTTGCCTTATTTTATATTTATTATAATGTTTTATTCTGTTAAAGGTACTTGCTAAGCTTAACAATAAAAACAATGCTGCAGGATGGGTGCCATCAAGTCATAATCGCACTGCTTCTGCTTTCTGTGAGTAGGGTAACTATTTTTTTGTGGTACTGTGAGCATTTTTTAAAGTTGAAGTACTTTTTATACATTTAAAAGTAGTTGTATAAAATATATTGTGCCTAGTAACGGTCTTAATGAAAGCAAGTAAAAAATTAAGTAATAACAATTTCAAAATATTGAGTACTTTTAACCCTCCTGGTGATTGTCTCAATGAGGCATCTCGTCATTAGAAGAAAACCAACCAGATCTTGATGAGCGAGGTGTCTCGTCATTAGAAGAAATCAACCAGATCTTAATGAACGAGATATCTCATCATTAGAAGAAAACCCACCAGATCTTGATGAACGAGATGTCACATCATTAGAAGAAAACCAACCAGATCTTGATGAACGAGATATCTCGTCATTAGAAGAAAACCAACCAAGACTTGATAAATTAGATAACTCACAAAATTTTCTTTATGTCTGTAAATAACTAGAATATATATAATCCATGAAAAATTTAGATTATTTCATTTGAGACTTTTCTAAATTTTATGCTCTATTTAAATGGATACAGAGCACTAAAGGTTTATATAACAAAAATATATGCAGACAATCTCCATATTACTTTCTCAGTATAGCATTATTGCTTATAATATACATATAACAATTTAATCCAAACGATAAAAAGATTTTAAAATCCCCAAAAAACGGAGTCACTAGTCAGTGAGACTTGATGGAAATTTAAACACAGTTTTACAAACAAAACTCTCCATGTATATAAGCTAAAGCCACTCAACATAATATGGTGAGGGAGATAATAACAATTCAAGTAGTAGAAAATGGAAAGAAAGAATTTTTTGAAGATGAAGGTGATAGTGGTATTGTGTCAGGGCGTCACGAAGGCAGAACTTCACTCGGACAGTACAATGTGGTGTTTTCTTTGTAGGAGCAGCAAAAATGCTGAAAAATGAAATTCATATTGATATTTAATGATAGAAGAAATTATTTTAAATTTGCTGTCTTTAAATTAATTCATTGGAATTCTAATTCCTCCAAAAAGTAAACTATATTACAATTATCAATCAACTATTACATTTTAACAAAATCTGCAGTTTGGAATGTAATTTTTTTAATCAATGCGATAATCATATCAATATTGTCTTCTAAATATTCAATGGTAAATAAAAATAGAGGATTAAACATTAAACTCTAATAACTTATTTAACTTTTTGGGGTTAGGTGGGTTAAAAACTGTCCCACCTTTTGCTTAACTTTTTATGCATGGTTGGATATTTTTAACCCACCTCAAAAAATTGAAAATACTCGTAGTCATACAGTTTAATATTTTATTTAAAGTTTTTCATTGAGTTGACAATGTTATGAAGTAACGCTAAATGTGTAAATAACTGAAAACAAAAATTTACACATGTCAAAGCGCATTAGTAAGTGGTTGACACTGTTGTGATTAAGGTTTGCAAATTGTGTGGTGCAAGAGAATTTTTGTCTTCCATAACGGTAAATGTTTTTTTTTTTTAATTTATTATGAGTGAATAAATCATTTTATAAAAATTATAAAAAACATGTTATCTGATGTTTTATACTAATTTTGAAGTTGAATAAGTGAATAAATAGTTCTGTGCACCTTGGTTTTTTTTCTCTTTAAAATCGCATGCCTCAAAGTTAAACAGTTCACTAATATTTATAGGTAAACAAATCAGATCCAGAAAGTTATAATCTAAACAGTGCCTTGCATCTGGAATAAAACACTGTCACCACACTGATCAATCAAATTTCTTTAAACAAACTTTCACCCTTCATGACACTCGAGGAAACCTTTATCATAAATGACTAATTTAAGGTAAGTGGTGGTTGAATTTGCCTCAAGCTGGGGCATTGTCATGGGCTATTGACGATTATCATCCAAGGGACAACAACTTGGTATCATGTGGGGTATGTCTAGTTTTTAAGTCTATACTACACTATCTTTTTTGTTGTCTTTCTTAAGTTCTAAGTATGCTTATTTTTCGTATCGCAATTGTTACTTTGCTTTTCCTTCATTGTTCACAGTGGTGTTTGAGGGAGAGTATGGGTGTTTTCAGCATCTTTGCTGTTCATATGTAGAAAACATCTGTTGTCTGGATCAGGCTACTCCTTGATGACACCTTGACCCACCAACACCACTTTCGTCACCTTCGTCTTCAAAAACATTCTTTCTTTCCATTTTCTGCTACTTGAATTGTTATATCAACATACATATATATAATCCCCCAAAATGTGAATTATTCCATCACGTATAATCCCTAAAACATCTGGATTATTTCATCACAGACTTTTCTTAACTTAGTGCTCTATTTAGATTGATACAGCACTAAAAGTTTATGCAACAAAATATCTCTGAAAAATTGTTATACACTCATAGCTTTATTTTTTGGAAATCTTCATTTTGTTTGATTATAATTTTAGAGGCATTGATACTTATAGGTAAAGTGGAGTTTCCACATAAAAGTTTTGATTTTTATATACTTTTATCTTTAGATTGAAAAGAAAGGAAAATAGATTTTTTGGTTATTCTCTTCTGTTAAAACTGATCATTGCAAACTACTCAAATAAGCTCAAGGCATGGAGATTATCCTCTATCCTTTTTATGAACATTCCATCGTAGAAACATTTCTTTTGAATTTAATCTTCATTCTCCACATTGGCATGGCTAGCTGGATGGATTGCCAAAAAACGTCTAGTATCGGCTAGCCAAATTTTTGATGTCTATGGGCACTATGCTAAATGGTTGCTTGGAGTGCTGTACGTTGATCCTCATTGAAAGTGTACTAGTAGATGTAAAAGACATTGAATTATATTTGTTAAAAATTCCATTATTGGCACTAAAATTGGCTTTTCAGACCTTTTTTATTTCGACCATCTTTCCCTAACAGTTCTTTGTGTTTGCACAGATGATAAATATAATTACAAAACATTTTAAAACAAGTAAAGTGAAAAGCACAAGAAGTAATACTTTATAAAAACTAATAATAAATGTGTAATTTTACAGTTCCATATCCGATACCATTTTCATTTTAATATTTAGTTCAAATTAGAATTGATGCTGCCTTTTCGTGAGATTCAAATTTTTGTATTGCAAGATTATTCGTGGCTTTTCGATTCAGAGGAGTCTGCTTCGTTTCATTTTAAAAACTAATTTCATAAAGTCATTTGGGGCCTCGTTAGCCCGCTTGGAAGAGTAATGGATTAGCAACCGGAGGGTTGCAAGTTCAAATCCAACCAAAGACTGTCGTATACAAAGGGGGCTTGTGCACGTTAAATCTGTCGAGACCTCAAATGTCCTCACGTTGACGTGGTGTGGTAGTTCGGAGAGTGGGGTGCCAGCTCAGGTGCCATCTCGTCATTCGACAGTGGTTTAAAATTACGTGGTGTTGTCATTGAATCTTTCCCTTCGAGGTTTGATCCAGGACCATCGCCAATAGCCTGTTGTGTTGCTCCAGTGTGACGTTAATTAAGTACCTACAATAAAGTCATTTGATTCTACAATCAAATATTACTTTAAAGATTTGGAGATTGCAAAAATAATTGTGTACAGCACATTTATATGATATAAATGTTTTCATGTTCAACTCTTCTCTGAGTGGCTGCAGTTAAATAGGGTTGTCATTCAGTGCTTTGTGGCTGAAAAGTGACACTCGTACTGTGTTCAAATTTGGTTACCTGCTGCTAGAAGTTTTTCCCAATCCAATTAGCCATGACATCGGACACTCACTTCTACTTAATCTTATCCATGAGCTCTAGATTCTTTTGACCAAACATCGCTCAGTGAATGCAGATAACTACTGGTGCAATGTACCTGCAAGTTTAATATTTTCTCCCATCAGCCCCTTCACAGTTACAGATGCGTGGAACATATTTTGGTCTATACCTGGTATAATAATCTTATTAAAAGTAAGATTAGATTAGATTAAATACAATCTTGAGTTGTTAAATCTGAATTTCTCTTTACAGCAAAAACATTCACTGCTGCTCTTCCTACTGGGTCCCCTAAACCATCCAATCAACAAAGCACTAAAACTAGCAAAGGCCCTTCTGCAAATAGTGAGTTCACGTTTTGCTTGTCACTCGTTTATCTAAAAAATTTTATACGAAAACGAACTTTTTCCGAAGAGTGAATTTCTAACTCATAGTTTCCCAAGCTTTTGTAGCTCAATGCCCCTTTTAAGAGACATTTTTGATGCCCCTACAGAAAACTATCTCAACTAATAATAAATTGAAAATGTAGCCTATAACTTTTGAATTTCTCCAAAATATTTATGAGGCTATGTGCAATTTTATAATTTCAAAAAACTAATTTGGAAATTAAACAACTCGTAACTGAACTTATAAGGGTATTTGTTAAAATGAAACTACAAAAAACACATTAGATTGCTCGCTTTTATCAGCAATTGATATCAATCAAATCAGCAAAATTAAAAATAATCACTAATGAGAAGGATGAGCCTGGTGTTGTGCTACCAAATTGTCTGTATTAGGTCATAGGTATTGCCTCTTAGTCAGTGGTATCCTTAACTCTCTTGGTGGTTGTCTTGACGATGTATCTCGTCATTAGTGACCAGATCTTGATGGACGAAATATCTTATCATTAGAAAAAAGAGACCAGATTTTGGTCTTGTTTTCGTAAAAAAATTGGCAATTTCTTGATGGAGAGATATTTCGTCATTAGGAAAATTGGTCAGATCTTGATGGATGAGATATCTCCTTGAAACCGCTGGGAGGGTTAAATTTCCAATCAACCATTTGCAATCAGTTCCTCTTTCTAGTTAAAAGCATCACTGTAGTGAGTGTCTGTTTGGTCAAGTGGATAAGTGTTTGCTTAAAACATTTTTAGGCAACACACTTTTTAGCTTCTTATTGCCTACTCTATCTCCTCAATGTCCCCTTTTTTATCTGGGTCCAGTATTGCTCCCCAGATTCCTTCAGTTCCCACAGGGGGTGGTAACACCCACTTTGAGAAATGAATAAAGAAATAGTCTTTTATACTGAGGCGACACTGTAGGTGCAGCTTGTTTTTAAATTTATTGTTAAACGATTATTTTCAACCATCTATATTTTGTTTCATATAGTTTATACTTTACTTCATTCTAAGAATTCATCAAATACTAACTATAAAAATAGAAATAAATTCATAATGTGAAGCAATTCATTTGATGTATTCGCATTGCTTCAAATTTAGTAGCGTTATTTGTTGGGTTAAAATAGGACATGGTATATTGCACAGAAAACTATTAGAAAATTAGGTATTGCAGAAATGGCAATATTTAGCTATGGGCAATATTTAATGCGATTTGGAATTTCTGCACAAAGTAAAAAAGAGGACAGAATTTATGAGGTAAGTAATCTATCTTATGTTTAACATTTATAAGTTAAGCTCTGCAGAGTGCCTAGAAACTTGAAATACTGCTTAAATAGGATTTCTGTTATTTAAAATTAAATTTTTTATTCCTCAACTTTCAGTGAACTTTTTATTAATGAAATATGATTATGTAGATGAGAAAGATGAAACATGGTGGTCTATATTTCCTGTTGAAAATGAAGACCTTGTGTATGGACATTGGGAAGATGATGTCATTTGGGATAGTGAGGTAGGTATTTTAATTTTCCAACAATAGGTGTATTTTATAATTTTGGAAAATTTTTGTGTACGAAAGGTATTTTCTGTCAAGCTAAGTTTAGGTGGGGGTAGTGTTTTCGCAGCGATATTTCTTTCCTGAAGACTCCTGCTCCAGCATTCACAAAGTCATCCATTCTTAAACTTGTCAGCATGGATGTGAACCCACTCATTTTTTGAGTAACTAGAATGGATGGTCTCTAAAGGAAATTATTTAAGAACTATTTGATAAGTCATCTGACCGTGGTTCAAAATTATGAGCCGTTGTCTTTGGATCTTTCCCTTCGGGATTGATCCCGGACCTTCGCTAATAGCCCTCTTAACAACCTACTTACCACCAGGGTTGTTTCTGGGCATGCGCTCTTCAAGACAAGTTGTAGCTGATCCAGATAACACTATTGATGTAACTTCATATGGGTTTGTTGGCGATTGAAGTTGATGAAACCTTCCGTGGGTTACAAGTAATCTCTTTGCAATTTCCGTGAAACCCTATTGGGTCTTAAGAGATCACATTTAGTCTCCCGCCCATCCTGGAATGATATTCTCAGTAACTTTTCATAGAGAAGTAAAGTAACTCCTCAATTAACTCACTTAAAAAAATGTTAAATTATATACACATACAGCTCAAGACAGCACCCTGGGGTAGTCCAGTCTGGCGAAGTTTGTACTTGAAAAAACCAGACTCATAACTTTACAGAATCATTGATTGACAAAAATAATAACCAGTTGAACAGTTTTAATTTGTTTCCAATTCTAATTTTGAAAATGACTTCTCCAAATCAAATCATATGCAGATTTGAAATCAATGTATAGTGTAGTTAAATAATTGCTTTGGTCTTGTTATATCCTGATGCAGTAATACTACTTGCTGACTTATAGATCTATATTGTCTGAAGCCATCAGCAATCAAGCCATAGGTTTTGAGGTACCAACTGGGTATTAAAAACCATTGTTTCCATTTTTTGCCAGTATAGTTGAAAGGAAGATTAACTTGTGGTAAGTGGATTTAGGCATAAAGACAACTCTGAAACAAACAGCACATTTAATTAAATTAAATTTACAATATTTACATAGATTAACAACTTAAAATTTGAAGGCTAAATGAAAGTTAAGACAAAATAGTTTCAGTCCCAGTTTCATTGGAGCTGACCAGCTCTGCCCATTCACTTTCAAAACTTTAACAGGTCTCTCTGTCGAGGAGTCTGGAATATAGGTCATCACTCCTCCAGTTCCTCTTTAACAAAGGGGAACAGTTACCCAAAAAGTGGGTGTTGGACACCCTGTAATTCCATTCGGTTGTAAACTCTCCAGACTCTTCATCTCAGAAGGATTTGTCATCAACAATCAGTTCAAGCAGAAATTTCAGGAAGAAATCCCTGAAGAAGAACCATGATGCTATAGTATCTATCTTTTTAAGAAATTGGCATAAGTTCCAAGACTCATTAAAAAGTCTTAGAATTGTTTGTAACGCATTTAGTGCCAGATGTTTGGGAAACTGCATGGATATCATCTTCAAGAGGCAACTTTTTATTTTTAACTTTAGTAATTGAAGATTACCTCTCAGCATCAGAAAATGGCATTTTAAATATATCTGGCATGGTATCTGAAGGGATATGAGAATTTGAAACTGGTTAATTTCTCCTGAGGATTTTTAAATGTTTTCAAGTAAAAGCACTTTTCCGTTTCAATTTCATATTTTATCTTGCATATTAAAAATGGACAAAAAATAAATATTAGATAGATTTTGTTTGGGTTTTCTAATAACAAGATTATTACAGAATATTTGAATAAAAGTCTGGCTAGCTCATTTATAGGTGCTTTAAATTTTCTGTATTCATAATTCAGAAAGGCTAAAACCTGGTATTCAAGGTGGAATTTTAACCCAAATCCTGATTTGGTGTCAAAATTGGGTATTGGAAATTATGAAATTGGTGCACATATGGTTATGAGGACAGTGTGTATATATATATATTTGCTGCTGTAATAATGAATATTTAAAGACAAACCTCTCAACATTTGTCAATGTTTATTATCTTTGTTTTATTTTTATTTACTTAAGCAAAAGGAGCATAATAATCTTTCATGGTGCTAAATAGTTAACCAGAATAAAGTAAAGTTATTAATTAATTTTTAAAATATGTCAATTTTCCATAACAGTGCCTCAAAATAATTTTCTCCAATCCAGTAAAGAAATTTAGAAAAGCACACATTGAAATATGAATTAAAATGTTATGTAAAATATGATAAGTATGTTGTTTTACTAATGAGGCAGGTGGAATGTTTTTAGTGCACTAAACTGAGTTTTTTATATGGAAACTGAATTCTTAACTAAAATATCTAGCTTATTGTATTATACTACTTAATTTACTAATTTTCGGTTTTGCATTAAAATGTTTAACTTAGTTATGAAATAACTTGACAATATATAATTGACAGCACCAAGCAGGATTTATGCTTTATATAATATATCCAATTTTGATCGCAATAATAATACACTCGTAAAAGTCAAAAGGTTAAAAATGTGGGTTAAGTAAGTATCTTAGTGCCTTATTAAATACTCCCATATTGATGTCACCAAGTATTAAGTTATTTTCACAGCAGGCTATCTTAATAAAACTTTCTGCTTATATAGTATTGTTATACTTCATAGATCTTTTTCAATCCAGGCAATTGAGAAGATACCAGAACCAAAGGTTTTAACTCTTGATCCCAACGATGAAAACATAATTTTGGGGATTCCTGATGATCCAGATCCAAATTCTATCACATCCAATGAACCAGTTAAGGAGAAGAAAGTAAGATCATGTGTATATCTTATTTTAGTTGGACATCGAAATCAGATAATTTACCTGTTGATTGTATGAATCAACAATTTATGATAATTGCATACCTGCCAACTTTCCCCCATTTTCCGGAAGTCTTCCGGAAAAACACTTCATTTCTGGTCTTCCGGATGACAAAATTATTTTCCAGAATTTTTCTCTGATGAGAAAATTGAAGAAAGAAGTGACAGCAATTTCTAAGTTTTGGTGCAAAATCATGGCAACCATGAAATAAAAATATCAGAATCAATGGGTGCTATACTGTCATGAAAACCTTTTTTGGCATTGGTGTGGTGTGGAAGTTTGGAAAGTGGGGGTGCCAGCTCAGGTGTGTTGTTCTTGTCATCTGACCGTGGTTCAGAATTGATCCCGGACTTTCGCCAATTGCCCGTTGGTTGCTTCAGTGCGATGTTAATTAACTACCTATATACCTTCTTTGGCATGAGGTTTCTAGAAAACCTACAAATATAACTCTAAAACACTCAAGAAAAAATTAAGTTGCTCATTTTTGTATGTATTTGGTGCCATTTTGTGTAAAATATTGCCAAATCGGTTTCACAGAATTTGAACTGCCAACAAGCATACAACAGAAGAGACCTTGGTTAATTTTGTTTTTAAATTGCTTTCATACAGCTCATTATGATGCAATTGTTGCTAATTCAGTGCTATAAATTACTTTTTATTTTAATAAATACTTTTAGGCATTTTTCATTTCTGACTGTTGCATGCTAGTTTTTTAGTGTCATAAAAATCTTCCTGATTGGAGGTTGGCTGGTGTAGAATTATCTGTTTCATATTACTTGTTTTGTATGATCTTATTCACATTTATTCTTTCCAATTGTATTTTGAGGTTCTGTTTTCAAATTCTCTAATTTGCTGGATTTTTTCTTTACAGGACATGGTCAAGAAATCTCGAATGTTGTTAGGTAAAGCTGGTGTTATATCTGAACCTGAACCTGCTAGTCCTGTAAGTTTGTACTTTCAAATGTACTTAATTGTTTAAAGACAAAGACTTACATTGAAGCACAATATCCCATTTTCAAGTACAGCCTTTGTTTGGGTAATAAATTACAATTTGATCATGTTTTAAAAATATATTTAAATAATGTCCTTTACTTTTCAGCCCCCACCTCAAAGTGTAAAAAAAGATCCATTTAATATCTCTAACGATGAATATTATAATCCCAAGATGACTCAAGATACTGCATTAAAGCCAAATGTTGGAGGAAATCTTATTCAAGTAAGTAAAATTTATTATTTTTCTCTTTCCAAAACACTTAAAGAATAATCTTTAATTGAATAAGTGTTTATTTGAAATTCGTGTAATTGAGAATAATTTTATACTTTCGTCTGGCAAATGCAAATTTCACTGCTAGAAGCATGAATTTGAGACTTATGTTCTCACCAATAAGTGCTTGACTGGTCATACAATCCACAAGCTGGCATTTGAAAAAAATATAAGTATGAATTTTACTGATCACAATGAAGCTTTAGCTCAAAAATGAGTATAATCTCAGTGATTTTCACTTTTTGCTTCCTTATTTCAAGTTCATTCTCAGGATAATTTTGGGAATTGTATTCTGGTATATTAGTAAATTATATATATAATTAATGTTTCTTTGAAATTAGTTTTCAACAAAAATTGAGATTTCATGAATGCCAGCTTTTACCTTTTGTCATGTGTTTTTATACTATTTAAAAAACAATTCTAAGTAAACAAAAGGAGATATCATTTTAAACATAGTTAATTGTTTTTGATAAATAAAAGAAAAAGAAAATTTTCTATTAGGTATTGTTTTCTAGAAACTAGCTCTGCCCCTGAGGTATAGTCAATAATGAGGTTTTTAGAGCTGAATCCAATGATTAATGCAAAAATTGGCCAAAAGAGCAATTTTAATTAACACTAAGCACAAGACAAAACAATTACAAGAATAAACAAACATAAAAAGTAACATCTTGGGGGGACAAAACCTCAGCGCGTCAGTCCTATGCTGGCCTTGGGAAACAACTAAAGAAAAATGGTTCATTCTCTTTCGCGGAGAGTGTGTCACGTGGTCCGCCATCACCAATCAAGGCGCATATCGCTGAGACACACGTTAAGGGGCTGATGCGTTACAGGTTTAAATTCATTAGAGTCGAAGTCTGTGTTATCAAAGATAATAAATAAGAAAAGTCAAACAAAATTTCTAATTTTCTGTAAACATTAATTTTTTCATTACAGCATTCCATACCTGCTATTGAGCTGCGTGTACCATTTTTTCCTACTCATATGGGGCCTCTAAAACTGCGCCATTTTCATCGACCCCCTCTCAAACGTTTCTCTCATGGCACATTGGCACAACCAGGTTATCATGGTGTTGTTCCTCTACTCAAGCATATCAAACGTAAAGCAAAAGTAAGTTATTTTTCCATGTTGTGGATTTTATTTTTTATTGCATTCTAATAATAGTACTATAACGATAAGTAGACTTGTAATTTTAATAAACCTATTATGCTGATGTTCTGTATTGTTTTTATGTTTGTATAAAATTGTTTTTTGAATCATATTATTGCTTATACTTATACGGATGAACTTACAGTTTAACCCACAAAATAAAATACTTTATAAGGAATTGAAAAATAACTACTTCTAAAACAGCCATTTCAAAAATAGAACTGGAGTGTACTTTGAAATAAATCTTTCAGCTCTTAGTTTGGGAGTATTGATTACTCATGTAACTAAAAATTTTGCACTTTAAAAACTGCACATACTTTACGGCATATGTTATGTTCTAATTTGCTCTACTTCTCACAAGAGGAAATTTGACATTTTCTCTTTTTAAATTTGTACATTTTCTGTAAAATGTATTTTAATTGTTAATATATTTTTAAATTATGTTTATTGTAAAATTGTTATTCTTTTACACTGTAGTCTCCTATAAGATACAAATATTATCTTTAGTGATTGAACTGGGACATCCGTAACTAATTACCTACCAATATTTTTGTAAAAAGTTAAAATCTTTTTACTAATCTGTTGATGGTCTGAGCTTTACATGATGTATTTCATTATACTTATATTGTACACTTAGTGCACATTTTAAGAATTGTGTGAGCAGAGTAATGCTTTGTTTTTAATTTTAGTTGCATAGCATTAACTTGTTAATCAAAAGTGAAGTTTATAAGTATTAATTTGGCAATTAATGCTTTCGCTGATTTAAAGTTTACATTCCTTTTTGCAATTTTATTCATTGATCTTCATTCTTTCCTCAATTCATAACCAAAAGCACAGAAGTTTTAGGATTTTTCAATTGGTCTAAATGCTTGTCCATGGTTATTATTTCTTTATTTCTGGAAGTAGATTGTACATTAATTAGAGCTTATTTGCCTGAAGAACAGAGGCCTTCGAGTACATCTTGGTCTTCTGTATTGGAGAGAACTGTTTTAGGGAACTTTTAACTGAACTATATGTGACTTGCAATTTATTGTTCCTGTTTTTTTAATGTATATTGCATTTCATGTTTATGGAAGACTTCTTGATGATAGTACAATGCACCGGACTCATATATCCAAGATGTAAATTGATTAGAGCTAACCTCATTTCCAATGATTAAAACTTCTTCCTTATAATCACATTTGCAGGGTTGCATTCATTATGAACTTTTGATGAAATCACTGTTTTCACTATGGTTTGGACAACTCTTATTATTCACTAGCTTGTTTCTTAAACTTTTTATGAAAACATCCCTCGATAATGTTTCACATAAGTGGTGTTCTGCATGCAAATACTGTAGTATTCCAATTGATTGAAACACCACTCAAATAATAATACTTGCCTATAATGATCTTATAAATATAAGAGTAGAAACAGTAAGATCTCTATATATATCACTACTGTACATAGCACAAAAATCAGCATTATTTGTATACTGGAGAATATGGAAACAAACAGATAATAAGTATTTAAATCCAATCACTGGAATTCATTCATCAATTTTATCACTTAAATTGAATATACTGCTACACCCAAGAGCTCTAATGAACCTCTTCAACAGCCTGATGACAGAAGGATAATCTGGAAGATAAAAATCACAGCAGAAAAGAAAATGTCAGCAAATGCCAAAATACATCGACGTCAAAAAATACCAAATCTCTTGTGAATGTGATGCAATTGAAATGAACATTAAGAAGCTAATTGTGGTAATATGATTAATGTGTGTACTTTTTACCCTACAGTTATTAGAAATATGAATTAATGCCACTAAGTATTAATTGTTGATTTTCATTTTTCATTGATTTTATTTCATTAGGAGGTACAAAATAATCAAAAGATGCTTATATCTATACATATAATGCAGAGTTGTCATCTCTCTGTCTATACAAATCTATACCGCTTGACCAATCTACACCAAATTTGGTGCTCTTATTCTTTGCAACCCTGCGGGTAACGTAGGCTAAATATTAACCCTTATTCTATTTGTCTTGGATGTGCAGATGGGTGTGACTTCCCATCATCCTGGACAGAGCACTTGCTAGGGGGCGCTCTCTCCCGGTCTGGTTGTGCAAATGACATCAGAGTTAACATCGACAGGAGTCGCCTCTCAAGATGACCTTGGAGGTTTTCTAGAATCTTAGAGTATGGCATTATTGTTGGGTTGTGCTGAAAATCACTCAATATCATATCGTTTATGTATCCCATCTGTAAATTCTCAAACTGTAGCTTTATTATTGGAATGTAAATTTTTATGATATGAATACTTTTATAGAAAGCAGTCTTTTTGTATCGTCGTTATGGTACTGGGGGCTCATAGGAATAACATTGCATATTTATACGATCAATGTCAGACCAATTCACACTAAATTTGGTACATTCATCCTGTAGAATTCTGCGGGACACATAGGCTATACAGAGTGTCCCAAAAAGGTTGTTCCGCAATTTATCTTTTTACCATTTGGAGATAGGTAGGCAATGTAAATTGCAAAAGTGCACCAAATAAGGTAAGTAATTAAGATATGTGAATAAAATTATCACGTGATAACAATTTAAGGGGATACAGTTTTTAATTTGTATACAATCCCTCTAGATAAAAATCCGAGATAGCAGAAATGTTCCTTACCTGCATCCCTATCGTTAGCAGAAAACTGCATTTCTGTAGGTTGAACAGTAACGGAGGCATAAGGACGCAAAAAAGTTGACTTATACCGCTTGTGCACAGCTGTTCAAGCAGTCAGATTAGGGACCGCATACACAATGCTAAAAAGCATTTTTTTCGGTCAGAAAGTGCAACATTGTGCAAAGTAATGTAGTATTGCAACTGCAGATGAAAATCGCAATGCATAATAGTAGACAATGTAATCTTTAATAAAAATATTGTAGAAAAATGGTTTAAATAAAAATAAAAGGAAATTTTTCCATCTGCAGCAATGCAGAACTTAGCTCTTCATTCTTGGCCATGGGTCAGTTTCCGTTCTAGATTAGATACGGCCCCCTTAAAATAGAAACTCTTGTATCTCCGTTACTATTCAACCTACAGAAATATGGTTTTTTACTAACGATAAGGATACAGGTAAGGAACATTTTTGCTATCTCGGATTTTTATCTAGAGGGGTGGTACACAAATTAAAAACTGTATCCGCTTAAATTGTTATCACGTGATAATTTTATTCACATATCTTAATTACTTACCTTATTTGGTGCACTTTTGCAATTTACATTGCATACTTATCTCCAAATGGTAAAAAGATAAATCGCGGAACAACCTTTTTGGGACACCCTGTATATTAACCCCGTTTTATTTGTCCTGGGTCAACAGGGGGCTAAAAGCAATTCGAAATTTCCGTAGGAATAATATTGAATAATATTACGATTGAATTATAAATAATTCAACCCGAGCAACACCTTGTAATTCAGCTAGTTCAAATGAGTTTAAATATGGTATCAGTTGCACAGTTGCTATGCATGGGTCTACTATTTACTTTAAAATTCACCTACTATGATTTCCACTTTAAGTGCTTGACAACTTGCTAATATCTTGTATATAATTTTATATTTAATGGATTTCACTTTAATAGCTGCGTGAGCAAGAGCGGGAGGCATCAGGCGGAGGAGACATGTTTTTCATGAGGACTCCTGATGACTTGACTGGCAGAGATGGGGACCTGATTTTAGCCGAATATTCTGAAGAGCATCCGCCTTTACTTATGCAAGTGGGAATGGCAACCAAAATACGCAACTATTATAAGAGAGTAAGTGGAAGACTTTATGTGCTATCTATCAATTATCATTTACATTAAATTTTAAAAATGTAAAATTCATTTTTATGAATTACCTACTTGTTGATCATTCTGGTTGTACCAATACAGAATTATGAGTACCTTTGCTTAAACTGAATTGCATAACATTCAGTGTTGGAACACCAAATAATAATTTTATCCAATTTATGTTATGTATCATCTGGTATGCATTGAATTGGAGAGTTTTCCAAATTTGGGGGCCTTGGTAGCCCAGCTGGAAGAGTAATGGACTAGCAACAGGAGGGTTGCGAGTTCGAATCCAACCAAAGACCGTCATGTACAAAGGGGGCTGGAGCATGTTAAATCTTGTACCCTCAAATGTCCTCACATTGGCATGGTGTGGAAGTTTATAGAGTGGGATACCAGCTCAGGTGTGACCTCTTCATCTAACCGTAGTTCAAAATTACCTTGGATCTTTCCCTTTGGGTGTTTGATCCTGGACTGTTGCCAATAGCCCATTGTGTTGCTCCAGTGTGACATTAATTAAATACCTACCTACTTAATTGTTTAGTATAACAGCATCTTAATTATTCTCACTAACTGTTTAGTAAGTTTGCTTTTAGAAATTCAGCTTTCAACATACAGTGAGTCAAAAGTAAAAAACGAACAGACGATATTTTTTAATACATTTGTTTGAAGCAATCAAAATAAACGTGCTTATTAATTCATTATACCTGAAAATGAAGAATGAAGGCCTTGCTATCAAAGTACCTCGATATAAATTACAAAATATTTTTATTTTATCGTTTGAAGTATCAAGCAAAAAAACATTGACTAAATAAATCTCAAAATGAAAACCGCTATATTTTTGGCTTATTTAGACTTCTAAATTCATGTTTTGGCAACGTTACATGAAAGAATGCTTGTCATTCGATGTTTTTTGGTAAATATTATATCAAAATTATTTATCAGTTATAAATTTTTGCTTAGTTTCCTTTTCGTTAAATGCAGCATCAACATTCGTAAGTTGATTATTTCTCACTATAAATCTGAAAAACGTGTTCGAGAAATCAATAAAACAGTTTGTCGAAGCTCTTCGACTGTATTTGGTGTAATTAAACAGTTTAAAACATCCAAAAGTGTAGAAAAATTGCCCAAGAAAAGTAACAGAAAAATTTTTAATGACTCAGGTGAACGCTGAATTGTAAGAAGAGTAAAGAAAAACCCTATGTTAAGTGCACCAAAATTGACAGAGGAGGTTTTTAAATACCTTCGGAAAAAAGCCAATCCTGAAACTATTAGAATTACACTAAGAAAAAATGGATTGAATGGTAGAATTGCACTACACAAACCATACATCAGTAAAGTGAATTAAAGCGCTTAAAATTTGCGAAATTGTATGATAAAAAAGATTACCTATTTTGGAATAAAGTACTTTTTACAGATGAAAGCAAATTTAACTTGTTTGGATCTGACAGAAAAGTTAGTGTGGAGAAATCTAAATCAAGTGTTAAATTTTAAAAATTTAAAATCCACAGTAAACATGGAGGTGGGTCAGTAATGGTTTAGGGTTGCATGTCTGCTTCTGGAGTCGAAAAACTGCATTTTATGGATGGCATTATGGATCAATATAAATATATTGACATTATAAAGGCAAATGTGAAAGAAAAAGTGCACAAATTGGGCATTGAAAACGACTTTCATTTCTATCAAGACAACGACCCCAAGCACAAAGCATGGAATGTAAGGTACTGGTTGTTGTATAACTGTCCTCATGTTATGGAAACACCTCCACAGTCACCAGATCTCAATGTCATTGAGAACATTTGGAACTATTTACAGAAAAAAGTAAGTGAACATCCCATTTCAAATGAAAAAGATCTAAAGAATGCTTTAATAGAAGAATGGAATAAAATTAACATGACATTTTGCAAAAAACTAGTGCAGTCCATGCCAAGACGACTCAGAGCTGTCAAAGAAAGCAAAGGGATGCATACAAAATATTAACAATAAAATTTTTGTAATTTTTTAAAAGAAATTTGCTTGTTAAATGTAAGTGTTCGGTTTTCATTTTGAGATTACAATGTCCATACTTTTATTTATGACTTCATTAAACTAAAAATTACCTTAACTACAGATTTTGAAATTTGTGTAATAAAACACTTTTTAATGTATTTTCAATTTATATATAACTTTATAAAATTTGTGTGTTTGTTTGGACTGTACGTACAAATTCCTTTAATTTTCTTTGGTGTTCGGTTTTTACTTTGACTCACTGTATTTCAGTGCATTTATATAATTGAATCTCTTGTAACTAGCCATATGCAGCTGTTAATACAGCTAAAGTCTTGTTGATCTTTTACTATTTCTTTTTATTCTATGCTCTAACTTCATGTGTCACTATGTGATACATAGGAGTTGATAGATGTATTTGTCTAAGTGTCTGCAATAAATAAATTTTAAAACATTGTAATCATACAGTGTGTAATGTTGAAAGGAAATCATGTTAAATAATACTTTAAACTGCAGCTTGTCAGACGATGAAAATGTTAACAGCAACAACTTTGTATTGTCTCTAGGCACCATGTTTATTCTTTGGCTGAGGAACAGTACAGGTAACCCCCGTATAACACGGGAGTTATGTTCCAAAAAATTGCTGTGTTATGCGAATCCGTGTTATACGAAACAAAGAACTAGTACAAAAAGGGGGGTTAGGTTCCAAAAATTAAAAAACATGCTATTATATTTTCACGATTAAAATTTTTCTTAAGTAATACATATTAATATGAATTAAACAATGTTTCCTTTGTCATCACTAAGTACTATTAATCGAGGGTGTTTTCTTTTTGGCAAGATATCCTCATCCTCTGAGTGACAGCTACGAGATCAGTGATCCCATTTATTTTTAAGTCCTTTATTTCTCAATTCCGTTTTCTCCCTCGCTCCAGTGACGCTCATTAACTATGCTAAGAATCTTCCAGAAAGTTACGTCATGGCATGTCATGTGTGTCCGTCTAACAAATTACAGATGAGCTAGTTTAAAAACAGCGAATCAGGAAGTCCAGCTCCCTTGATTGACAAGACCATCTCCCCTGATTTGCTACCCCCTGAAAAACTGATAAAACGCATGGAGAGGAAGAACACGCTCTCTTTTTTTTGCCTCAGTCCAATGACCTTGCAGTTTTGTGAGAAGAAACGCGTTAAGCGTTCTTACCATTTTTCTTTTTGATGACGAGTGGGGATCCCCAAGAGACGCCATGTCTCTTCTAAGCTAAGTTACTTTCTATTTAATTTATCTCGAGATAATATTCACGCGTGTAGATCTTAAAATATTCACATGCTATACCATTTAAATTAAACTTTCATAATGCCCGTCTTTTTCGCATCGTTGTTCCAATCATTCCATAAAAGCACTGTGCTATACGGGGATGTTCCCAATTCTCGAACCGTGTTAGAGTGAATCCATGCTATAAAAGCACCGTGTTATACTGGGATGTTCCCAATTCTCGAACCGTGTTAGAGTGAATCCGTGCTATAGAAGTGCTGTGTTATACGAGGGTTACCTGTATTCTAATTTTGTAATATTCTGACACATTTGATCCTAAATAAGTTTTTTGAACCTTCTGACTGCATTAATACTATACTGTAACATTACTGAATTTGATGCTTACAGAAGCCTGGCAAAGATACTGGTGCTCCTGAATATAAATATGGTGAAACAGCATATGCACATACATCACCCTTCCTTGGATCCTTAGCCCCTGGTCAAAGTATCCAGGCCTTTGAAAACAATTTGTTCCGTTCACCTGTCTATAAACATGAACTACCAGACACAGATTTTGTTATCATTCGTACAAGAGATCAGTAAGTATTTTTTTGAAATCAGAATATATCAGGTATGTCGATTTAAATCAGCTTGGCTTAAGTCAATTGATTTTTCAAAAATCTTCTAAATAAAATGGGGGTTGCTGGAATCAGTAGTTTGTCCACTGCATTAGCAATCTACGAGTTCTAGACAGCACAGGTTCGATTTCTGTCAGGTTCAACCCTGGGCATAGTTCTCTCTTTTGCATCAGTAAATCTTTCTTTGCCTGTGTATGTCCATTTACTTGACATTGTCTCCCTTGTGTTTAGAGCACCTTGTCTAAATATGTGGCACCGTATAAAATTCAAGACCAACCAAACAGAAAGTATTTGGAAATCAGAATATATCAGGTATGCTGATTTAAATCAGCTTGATATAAGTTAATTGATTTTTAAATCTTGTTGTTAATAGAATGGGGTTGCTGTGGCTTAGGTTTGCACACTGCTGTAGCAACTGTAAGTTGTAGGCAATGTAGGTTCGATTCCTCCCTGGGTGTATTTCTCTCTTCTGTGTCAGTAAACCTTTTCTTGTGTGTATCTATTTACTTGATGCTGTTTGGCACAGCTTGGCCAAATATGACCCCTGTGTCATAAAACCTGACAAACCATCTAAATAATGAACTTGAAAAGAAAGCTTTAATTGTCACGTTAGAAATATTCATCTACTATGATTCTGGAAATTATGAAATTTCGTGCAACATGTTTTTATTTCTTTTTTGAAGCAAATGTCCCACCAGATACCTCTTGGAATGATGAACTAATTTAGATTTTAATAAGTAGACAGCAGTCAAATCAAATTGCTGCTTATTGCCATTAATCCTTCAACATCTGTGAAAAAATATTTTGAAATTCGTTTTTTTTTTCATCTTCAAATCAAGTTGGGTAACAATAAAGGCAGGATAATTAGTTTTTCTGTGCAGTTTTAAGTACTGTACTCTAAATGCTGTGATTTTTAAAAAAATTAAATTTTGTATCTTACTGAAATATTTTTTGTTGAGTTTTTATCTTGAATTTCAAATATACAAATTTGTATTATAAGACATAATTCAAATGAAGGAATAGAATAGTAAGATTATATTTAACTATAAACCACGAGATTATATTTAATTATTCTAATCTTAAAAATTCTAACTATATATGTATCACATGATTGTAAATGCATGACATTTTCTCCAAATTTTGCTTTGAAAATATTCTAAGTATTTCCTCTATATGCTTCCTAACCTCTCCCATATTTAATAATGTTTGATATTATTCAATTCGAATTCCAGAAACTTGAATGTTTAAAAGGGGAAAATGAATTGAAATCATAAAAGTCTGATTTAAATAAAATGAATCTTTTTAAAATTTCTTTCGAAACAATTATGAGTTTTTCATACCTAGGAGTCTTGCATTTAAACTTTCTTTTATTGAATGATTTTCTTAATTTTGTTCCTAATACAATTTTGTTTATTGCTAGCTATTACATCAGGGAAGTTGAGACTATATTCACCGTTGGTCAAGCGTTACCATTGTTTGAAGTTCCTGGACCAAATTCAAAAAAAGCGAACAACTTTATCAGAGATTTCTTGCAAGTATGGAATAATTTTTTTAAAACCTAGATTACAAGATATATTAAACTATATATACTGGTGTACAAAATTTTTAAGGAACAATAAGGTTTTCAGTTGCCACTTTGCAGGGAAGTGACATAGATGTGGGAAAATAATATGAACAGTACTTCGAGATTTACGAAACCGATGAATAAAAACAAAATTCTTTGAACAGTACAAAGTAAAAATTTTGACCTGAAATGATGACGTTGCACTAGATGCCATGCGACAGAAGGGTAACTGTGAAACTTAAATAAAGAGAGGAGCTGGTCCTTTGAAAACTGTTCAACTACCTCCAACAGATGTAGGCATTACATCTGCAGGGAATGGGGTTGCAGATGAATTCCTGCTGTAGCACAACTCATTCCTATGTTAGAGCCTCTGACATCACAATTCCAACGTTTGAATATGCACCACCTTTCTATTGAATATCCACTGTAGTGCAAATTGCCAGTCTGTTTCATTTAATTTTGAGGTTGTAATCTTTAAAAATAATGTTCCTTAAGTTTTGCATGCCAGTGTACTATATAAATGTTTTGTGCTATAATCTTATTTAGAACTATAGTAATGCATTAATCAATTTCCTTTTTCTTGAGATGTTACATTAACATCAATTATATTTGAGAGCTTTTCATATTGTCACGTGTAAAAATGGAACGAAGTATAAAACAATGATTAAGTTAAAATATGAATTTATTTAAACACTTGATTAAGTTAGTTAATTGACGAGAAACGATGAACAACACAACATGATAAACTAGAAAGCAATTGGTGAGAAACACGTGAGAGGGCGAGACCGCCACATGGCCACTTGCTACTATTTATACGGGATTAATCACAAATGGTTTGGTCTATCTTCTTCTTTTAAATTTATTAGCTATTTAACTCCTCTGCGGCACTGTAGACTGGAATCGAACACTAAACTAAAGGTTCGAACTGGAATCGAACGCTATCCCACCGGGCCCAGAATAGATACTCTGTTACACTTCTTCCTCCTTAAGAAATTTCAGCGTCTCGCTGAAGGCGTTTAGCTTGACTTCGTGTGATCGGCCCAGTTCTATTTGTTGGATCAGAATTATTCTTCGTTGGGAGGAGGTTCTCAGCAGGTAATGGCTTTATTGGTATGATCTCAGTAAGGTCGTCATCCTCTTCGAATTGTTGTTGTGGATCTCTGTATGGTTTCATTCTCAAAACGTGTACAATGTCTTTATAATTCTTTCTACGACCTTGAGTTTCACATGGTTCAACCTCATACGTAACTTCAGATAATTTTCTAAGAACACGATATGGACCAAAATAGCGCTTAAGTAATTTTTCTGATCGTCCCACTTTTCGGATCGGCGTAAACACCCATACTAGATCGTTTTGTTGATAGTTCACAGATCGATGTCTTTCGTCGTAACGCTGTTTGTCACCAACTTGTGATCTTTGAATGTGGAATTTTGCGATTTGTCTTGCTTCTTCAGCTCTGGTGACCAATTCATGGACATAGTCATTAGGTGAGTCTTTATCATGTTCATACGGTAGTATTGCGTCAAGTGGGGTTTCAACATCACGACCATGGACCAAAAAGAAAGGACTAAACCCTGTTGTTTCCTGCTTTGCCGAGTTGTAGGCGAACGTAACGAAAGGCAGGATCGTGTCCCAATTCTTTTGCTCCACGTACATAGCGAGCATGTCTGCAAGTGTTTTATTGAATCGTTCCGTTAAACCATTGGTTTGAGGGTGGTAGGCTGTTGTAAGAAGGTGCCCTGTCCGACACAATATGTTAATTTCGGCGACCAAATGGGAAAGAAACGATCGTCCTCGATCGCTAATCATATTCCTGGGTGAACCATGCTTTAAGATGACATCTTCAACTAGAAACTGAGCTATTTCTTTAGATTCTGCATTCGGGAGGGCTTTGGTTATAGCGAATCTCGTCAAATAATCAGTACATACAAGAATCCACTTATTACCGTCCCTTGTCAGGGGAAATCGACCAAGTAAATCTATTCCCACTTTATGAAATGGTACTGTTGGAGGTTCTATAGGTTGTAATTGTCCCGCTGGAAGGTTGGGTGGCGATTTTCTCCTTTGGCATTCATTACAATGAGAGACATACTGCCGAACACTACGATATAATCCAGGCCAGTAGAATTTACGCCTTACCCTATCGTAGGTCTTGGCAAATCCCAGATGACCAGCCGTAGGAGCGTCATGAAGGGTTCGAAGAATATCCTTTCTGATGGTTTTAGGAACTACCAGAAGCCAAGTCTTACCCATAGGATCGTAATTTCTTCTGTACAATATCCCACCCATTATACTGAAATTTCTGTCATTGCCTTTTTCTGCGACAGTAATTCTTATGGCTGCAAGTTTAGGATCTTTTCTTTGTTCCGCTTCAAATGACGTTAGAGATAACAAACAGGGAATTTCGTCAAGAGAATCCGTGTCCAGGTTCGGCAGTGGGTTTCTTGACAGGCAATCTGCATCCTTATGTTTCCTTCCATTCTTGAATTCCACCGAAAAATCGCAATCCTGTAATTTTAATGACCACCTTGCCAATCTTCCCGAAGGGTCTTTAAGATTAGTCAACCAGCAAAGAGAATGATGGTCCGTGACAACAGTAAGAGGTCGTCCAAAGAGGTAAGGTCTAAATTTGTTGATGGCCCACACGACAGCAAGGCATTCTCTTTCAGTGGTCAAATAATTTTTCTCCGCCATTGTCAGAGATCGAGATGCATAGGCTATCGGTCTCTCCATTCCTTCCTGTAGTTGTACAAGAACCGCTCCGATTCCATATCCGCTGGCATCAGTATGGATCCTAGTGTCCGCTTCTGGTTTGAAATGACCAAGAACAGGTGAGGTCGTGAGGGCAAGTTTTAACTTGGCAAAAGATATTTGTTGATCTTCATGCCACTCGAACTTTGCGTCCTTTTTCAAAAGATCATTTAAGGGCCTGGCCAATTCCGAGAATCCCTTCACAAAGCGGCGATAGAATGAACAAAGTCCCAGGAAACTTCTAACGTCAGTTATTGTCTCTGGTACTGGGAATTTCGAAACGGCTTCTATCTTATCAGGGTCGGGGTGAATTCCTTCTTTATCAACCCGGTGACCTAAAACTGTAAGTTTCGTTTTTCCAAAGTGACATTTTTCCGAATTCAGGGTGAGTCCGGCATTACGCATGCATCCCAGAACTTGTCTTAATCGTTCAATGTGATCTTTAAATGAACAGGCGTATACAATGACGTCATCCAAGTAGCATAAACAGATCTTCCACTTGAGTCCCTTTAGCAGGCTGTCCATCATCCTTTCAAAAGTTGCCGGAGCATTGCACAGGCCGAAGGGCATGACCTTAAATTCATATAAGCCGTCGGGTGTTACAAAAGCTGTTTTTTCTCTATCTTTCTCATCGACAGATATTTGCCAATATCCGGACTTCATGTCCAATGATGAGTAAATATTGGCTCCTGAAAGACTATCCAGTGCATCGTCAATTCTTGGCAAAGGATACACATCTTTTTTTGTTATTTTGTTTAAGCGACGGTAGTCTACACAGAAACGCCACGTACCATTCTTTTTCTTTACTAGAACTACAGGTGAAGACCAAGGGCTTTCCGAGGGCTGCACGATTCCAAGATTCGTCATACGATCTACTTCATTTTGAATGATATGTCGTTCTGCCAGTGAAACTCGATAGGGTCTGTGTTTGAGCGGTGCGTAGTTTCCGGTATCAATTTTGTGCTCCACAGTATTCGTCGTTTGTAGAGGCTTGTTTCCCAGGTCAAAAATGTCTTCGAACTCTAGCAGCAAATCCAATAACTCCATTTTTTGATGGTCGTTAAGCTCCGGATTGATGAGGGTTTTAAATTTTTCCGTAAGCTCTATGTTACGATGCAGTGTGTCAGTATTCGAGGGCTTAAGGTCCAATGTACAAGTACTACTGGTTTGAACGTCAGTCATTTCGGCTATGCGCATTCCACTCGGGATCAATTGAGGTTTTGTGGAGTAGTTGGTTACCCATATTTTCCCATATCCTTCTCCGAAATCGATAATAGAAGCAGGAACACAAAGTTCTCTCTCAAATACCAGGTCATTAACACCTGTGATCATAACTTCACACGGTTCATGATTCTCATTTACGGCGGAGATCTGAATTGTAGACTTGGCGGGAATGATATAATCACTATCAGCATATAGAAAGCAGTTCTTATTTTTCGGCTCTATATCCTGGGGCAAAATTTCTCTCAGTTGGATTTCCTCCCGACCACAATCAATCACGGCTTCAGTAGCTCTGAAAAAGTCCCAGCCGAGGATTATTTCATGGCTGCAGCTGGAAAACACTAAAAATTCAAAACTACTCACTTTGTCGTCAAGACCAATCCTCAACACGCATCGTCCTTTAGGAATCACAACCTTACCACTGGCAGTTCGCAGAACCGGTTTATGTTCTACGAACATTGGCACTCTTAACTTACGTCGAAGACCTTCTGAAATCACTGAATAATCGGCACCAGAATCTACCAGGGCTCTAGCATGGTATTTTTTTCCTAAAACCACTTGAACAAAGTTCTTATTCAATTTCACAGCAGCGCAACATGGA
This sequence comes from Meta bourneti, assembly GCA_933210815.1. Classification (NCBI taxonomy): domain Eukaryota; kingdom Metazoa; phylum Arthropoda; class Arachnida; order Araneae; family Tetragnathidae; genus Meta; species Meta bourneti. The sequence goes on from OW119929.1 coordinate 91,894,841, forward strand.
GGCTTTCTGGTCAGAGCGGCCTCACCTCCGTCATAGGCCGCATTGATCAGTTTTCCTCAGTGATACGGCGTGGTGAACGACTCGATGGGCGTACAGGTGACAAAGACTGTCGGCGAGCCTGATAGCGTCGAGGATACGGTGAGCCACTGCGATACGATCCAGACTGGTTGATGTTATAGGTTCTGTCAGCATCAATAATGGAGTCATTGTCTGATGGCCGATGTTGACCTAAGTCGGCTTGGGACCTAATATCTGCAAACGCACGTCGTCGGTCACGACAGTATTTGGTAACATGTCCCGGGCGTCCACAGTGGAAGCAGACTGGAACATTTTGAGGAGTTCGCCAAAGATCAGTCTTTCGAGCCGAAGGTGACCAACTGCCCCGATCTCGATGCTCTGCAATCCTAGGGGTTTGATGTGGATTTCTTGGTTGTGGCCTTCTTGCGGACGTGAATTTCCTAGAAAATTGCTCCTCCGGCATAAAATCAGTACGGGCAATTGGTGCTAAGTTATGTTGCACTTCTCTGTGTATTGATTCGAGAGTATTAACATCTTGTATTTTCAACATTCCTGGAAGGACCTTTTGAATCTCCTCTTGTACGATTCTCCGAACTAATGAAGAAATGTCACTTTCCTCACTGAAGGAGGACACAGCTGCAACGTTTGGTAATCGTTCAAATTGCCTTTGTACACGTTTACGTTTCATGGTTTCAATGTCTCGGCAATGGGTGATAAAATCTGCTACAGTCTTATTGTCTTTCATGAGTAAAACTTGGTAAAAGTCTTCGGCGATTCCTTTCATAAGATGTTGTATTTTCTCTAAATCAGACATTCTGGCGTCAGCCTCACGACACAGAGCTAAGACATCTTGTATATAGGATTCTGAAGATTCGCCCGGGTGCTGCGCTCTTGTTCTCAATGCTTCTTCCGCTCGCCGTTTGACGTCGTCGGTAGGACCAAAAGTTTCGGTAAAGGTTTTTTCGAAATCAGTCCAGCTTAAAAAGGAGTCTTCGTTGTTTTCAAACCACTTAAGTGCTGTGCCTCCGAGATAAAAGCTCACGTTTGCGAGGCGGACCATGTCATCCCATCCGTTGCATTTCGAAATTCTCTCATAGTTCTTTTTCCACCGTTGAGGATCCTCATTTGGTATGGCTAAGAACATATAGGGTTCCCGTGGCATCTGGTAAGTAACAAAAAGAGGAGAAGTCATGGTCGAGGCTTCTTCCTTCATCATTCGGGTTTTTAACCTGTTCGGCAGCAATCCAAAAGCAGGCGGCAGTCCCAGAAGGCGCGAACTACGTCGGGGTTCCGTGGTAGTACCCGGCGCCTCCACCAAAATGTCACGTGTAAAAATGGAACGAAGTATAAAACAATGATTAAGTTAAAATATGAATTTATTTAAACACTTGATTAAGTTAGTTAATTGACGAGAAACGATGAACAACACAACATGATAAACTAGAAAGCAATTGGTGAGAAACACGTGAGAGGGCGAGACTGCCACATGGCCACTTGCTACTATTTATACGGGATTAATCACAAATGGTTTGGTCTATCTTCTTCTTTTAAATTTATTAGCTATTTAACTCCTCTGCGGCACTGTAGACTGGAATCGAACACTAAACTAAAGGTTCGAACTGGAATCGAACGCTATCCCACCGGGCCCAGAATAGATACTCTGTTACAATATTTTGTACAACCCCTTATTATTTTTCTAATTTGTCTAGAATCTTACGTATTACCTAAAAGATATGCATATTCTAATATTTTTGACATCGAATTAAATTATTATGTTAGATTTTAGGAATCAAACCATAAAAATAAAGTAATGACTTTTTAACCCCTTACCTGCCGAGGAAAACTTACGAGATTCGCTCCCCAGTACCACCGTTTTTCATACAGGCGCACGTAGTTATGCGGTGTAAATGGTACTAAGTCCGAACGAAAACGGAAGCGAAAGAAGAATAAAAAAAGCACGACCTACTCAAACAGAAGCACAAGCAATAACTGAACAGCTATGACTTTCACCGTTCCCAGAAACATCCCCCTTTCCAATTCCTCCCTCCTCTTCTCTGAAATAAGTAAATCCTTCGCAAACACTGTCAAGGTCATTTTATTGCATTCCAAAGCCGTGAGAGTGGTTTTACTGGTAGCAGCGCAATGCAAAGGATCGTACTTCGGAAAGGCGTATATATACGCCCGGGGCAGTTAAGGGGTTAATATCAGTATTTTAGTAAAACATTTGTTGTTAGCAAACTATTTTAAATATTACTTTGCATAACCTTTTTATACTTCTGAGAATAATAGTAAATTTAATTTTTCTAATAAATCCATTTATGATGTCTTAGAATGTATGTTGCATTTTTATCAAAAAATGTTTTGTAATTCTATATTATAATTTTCTTGCCTAGGTTTTTATTTACCGATTGTTTTGGAACAGTAAAGATAACCCTCGACGAATCAAAATGGAAGATATAAAGAAAGCATTTCCTTCTCATTCTGAAAGTAGCATAAGGAAACGCCTAAAGCTTTGTGCAGATTTCAAAAGAACTGGTATATATGAATTCTGGGAATCCTTATAAAAATATTCAATTTTTTCTACATGGTTTTGATTAAAGTCCAAGTAATGCATTGTAATAGTATTATGAAACTATTCCACAATAGATTGCCTGGTTCTGTATTTTTAATGTATTTAACTGTGGAAGTTTATCAGTGTTTTATATTCATTATCAGGTATACTCATTTTCTATTTTTCTAAATTTCTATATGTGAATTTAAGACTCGAGAGCTTGCGGAATTAGATTTTTTGTTGAAAGTCCAAACCTCATTAAGACGAACTTGCTTAATACGAATTACAGATAATACGAACTAAATTCCAATACCCATCAAAATGTATATTCAAATATTGTTAACTCTTTTGTTTAAGAAGTGAGAAGAAGAATTCGAGTTACTAATTTTCAGTTATGATGAACAAATTTTCGAAATTTAAGGGCAAACAGATGCTTTTCAATCATATGAAACATCCTCTTCATGTTTCTTCATGCTACGAAATCATTCCCATTCCTTATATTGTTCAGTTAGGGGCCTGTCTTTATGTTTTTGCAGGTTGTAATGACTGTTATAAGGACTACCGACACAAAGCCTACCTTGGCCTATTTCAATAGATGACTGTACAGGAGTTGCCATAGTGACTGTTCAGGAGCCCTTTTGTCAGACAGACAGTAAACACTTTCATTGTGCAAATACCATCTCTTTGCCATTTGGACTTTGAGCTCTTAACGAGTTGTAACATCTTCTACTTCTGGTCTGAAACTTTCTCTTGCAATGTCTAAAAATGTGAAAAATCTTTAATGCTGGAGCAAAAAAATGAAGTGGATGACTGATTAAAAAACATGTCAGATATAGCCATTAGCTTTGAAATTCCTGGAAGTGTTTCATATACGATTTTAAAAATAGAAATATATATAAAATTGGAGCAGTGTGTGGAATGAGCAAGTTTGAACCATAAAAAAAGCAAATGAGAACTGTGAAGATCGATGATTTTGACACAGCTCTGATGAGATGGATCAGAGAAGTTCGGAGTCAAAACAGGACTTTAACAGGAGCAATTTTGCAAGAAAAGGCTTGTTTTTGCTGATGTGTTAAAGACTTTTAACGGATTGTCAGGATGGCTTCAAAGTTCAAGGACAGATAGAATCATTTGTCTGAAAATCTCTAAAGAGAGAGCTAGTGTTTGTACCACTGCAAGGTACAAATACTAAACTTAAAGGTACTTAAAGGATAAATTGTCTAGTGTTACAAAAGAATTCAAACCATGTGACATTTACAATGCTGATGAAACAGGTCTCTTGGAAAGCACTTCTTGATCTTACCCTACACATTAAAGGACAGAAATGCTCTGGTGCAAAATAGCAAGGAAAGATTGTCTAATGGTAGCTTGCAACATGGATGGAACAGATAAATAACCTGCTTGTAATCAGCAAATAAAAACATAATGCTTTAAAAGTGTCAAAACTCTTCCTATGTTGTATGATTCGAATAAAAAGACCTGGATGACATCTGAAATTTTCATAAAGTGATTTGGACTTGGACATAAAGGACTTGGACAAAAATTCATCACAGAAAAGAAAAATGTGCTTCATCATTGATAACTGCACTTTTCTCTGAAATATCCGAACTTAGAGCCATAAAATTACTTTTTTTACCTCAAAATATCACTTCCAAGTTGCAACAATCTGACCAAGGAATCATCCGATGTTTGAAGCTCTGTTACATAAAGAGATGGTGGGATGACGAGCCAGACTGTTTTGATAAAGAAATTCCATTTGATATTAATCTATTGGAAGCATTGAAAATCATAAGTGCATAAAGAGCTGTTAGTCAAGCATTCAAAATTGTTTCCATCATGCTGGCTTTATTATTTCAGATTTAAGAGATGAACAATTGGAATATCTAAAAGAATCAAATGAAATCCATGGAATGTGTGTAGAGAATGCTCGAAAATAGGGAGTTTTCCCTCCCAATATAACACTTAATAATTGCATCATGATGGGCGAGGAAGTTTTAATAGCAGAAACATTAAGTGACTCCGAAAATATAGAAGTTTTATTTGTGGATTTATTTGTAGAAGAGAGTGAAGGAGAAAGAATACATGAAGATTTCAATGTAGACGAAAGAATAAGCGTGTCTTGAAAGGAAGCTACTGATGACTTAGAAATTGTTCACTGCTTTTGTTAGGCAGCGAAAATTCATCTGCTAAATTAAATAGTGTTAACCACATCAAAGATTTTCTTAAAGAATGTCATGAAAAACCAAAAATCGATAAAAGACAAAAATTGCTTGATAAAATATCTGTAATTAAGAATTATCTGTGTAGTCCGGAATGATTTGTGTAATCAAGAATCTGTTTTATCTTTGTGATGGAGAATGCCTTTTACCTGTAAACCAAGAATTGTACAGTAAATACATTAATATTTTGTTGAAATAATGCTTTCTCTGAATTTGGATACAGTTAATACGAATTTATTTATTGTCACGTGAAATTTGTCTTAACGAAGTTTGACTGATCGATAAAACAGCGAGGTCGATAAAGCAGCAAATTTATGTAAATTGAATTTGTTTCTAATTTTCCACCAACCTTTTTGAGTCTATAACTAATGTAATTTTAGAGTCAATTATGCTTACTGAAGGTTTCATAAGCTATATTGGATAAGACCAATCTATATATGGGTCATTTCATATCAAACCTACTCCCTCCAAATCTTTTGAAACTTTGCTAATTTGTTGCACAGCCACATGAAAATTTCTGGAAGTCTTATCATTTAGTTTCCCACTTACAATAGTTTTTTATTTTTACTAATTTTAAAATTGAAATACTAGTCAGTTTTTCCTGATTCTAGAATTACTAGCTTGCTTGTATCTAATTGCCTAATCGGACCTTTTTATTTCCAAGATAATTCAATTTTACTTCTAACCTGAATTATAAAAAATGTAAAATTAATTTTTAACCAAAAAAATATATGTTCTAGATACACTATTTATCTTTGCTTTCTGAAAGGGCGATCATGTAATGGGCACACATGGGCTGGTAATGGAATAGTATTCCAAATAAATAGAACCAGTACCCATACACACAAGTATTTTTTTACCTAACTGTGAAATCAGGATGACATCAGACTTATTTTATGGATAACAGTGAGCTTTATACAGCTTTTCAACAGTGTGATACATTGTATGGTACTGTAAATGACGTATTTATTTTTAAGTTCACTAAATTTTACCTTTGCCCTTAAATTACAAAAAAGAGTATAAGTAATTTTTTTACTAAAAATATCTACCAATCTGTTTCTTGAAAGTTTCATGTTGGAAAGTGCATTAATTCAACAAAAAAATATTCATACTAAATGGAATCATGTAAGCAATACACATAAACACTAGTATCTTCTGACCTGATTATCCAATCAAGATGAAATATAGCTTATATTGCAAATAAATTCATAATATATTATTAATATTTAGATTCTGTTTAAATGGATTTAAATAAGGTGTGAAATGTGAGTAACGACACTGATATCAATAAATATCAGCAATTAAGAATCGTAAGCACACATATCATAAGTCTTGCATGGGCTTGCTAGTTTATTTTATTATCAGTATGCACCAGTCTTTTATAGAGCCTGATAACTTATCAGTTTTGTATGGATTGTTTTGTACATACTGTATAAATTGCTCATTTTCTTAAATACTAGATAATTGATTTTTCTTTCTTTGAGTAAAATTATTTTCAACTGTCGAATATTATTGTTTAACAGGAACTGACTCAAACTGGTGGGTCTTGAAAAGTGAATTTCGCCTTCCAACTGAAGATGAAATCAGGGCCATGGTTTCTCCAGAGCAGTGTTGTTCATATTATGGCATGCTTGCAGCAGAACAAAGATTGAAAGTGAGAAACAGTTTGAATTTGCACACTTTTGAGTTCTTTGAATTGATATTGCATATTCAAAAATCATTATAATATGCAATGCATGCATTAAGATAAAAATAGCTAGATCAGTGACTGTTTTGTGTTGAAACTTCTATTTCACTAAGATTTCTTGCAGTCTTGGTGCTTTAAAAATTCCTTGCTGCTTAATGTTTCGAAAATATTTCACTTTGACTCCTAAAAGAAATTATATCAAGAATTTACGTTAATAATGAGCCATTATCAAGGAAAAATAATTTTGATATACATTATGATTTGTTTTTTCTCAACTACCACAAAAGATTTTTGTAATACTAACATGATAATTTTATTGTATGTTTATGTTATACCGGAACTGGATATGAATCTGAATATCATGGATTTTGAAAGAATACATAATACATTTTTGATATATATATACAGGTGGAGGACAAAATAATACAAACACCTGTGAAATAATGGAAAATCTTTATTAATAGGGGGTTGGACCACCCTTTGACTGAAGTACAGATTTAATGCGACGTGGGATAGATGCATAAAGGTCATGGACAATATTTAAAGGAATATTAAGCCATTCCTCCTGCAGAACGGTCCCTAACTCCAAAAGTCTGGATGGAGGTGGAAATCGGGAACGAAGTTTGGACTCCAAATATTCCCATAAATGTTCAATAATATTCAAGTCCGGAGACTGAGGGGGCCAGGCGAGATGTTCAACTTCATCGTCATGCTCTTCGAACCATTCTTGAACTCACCTAGCAGTGTGGATAGGGGCGTTGTCGTCTTGAAAAAGCGGTCGCTCTCCAGGGAATACAGTCTGGACAAAAGGATGGACATGATCCCCTAGAATGCTTAGATAGTGATTGGATGTGATCCTCCCATGCAGAATAACAAGTGGCCCAAGACCGCGCCAAGATATAGCACCCCATACCATAATGGAGCCACCCCCATGCTTCACAGTCGGCAAGAGGCATTCAGGATTAAACGCTTCTCTGGGCGTTCTCCAGACATAAACACGTCCGGTCATCTGAAATAGGGTGAATGACGATTCATCTGACCATATTACCTGTTGCCACTGCTGTGGGGACCAGTTTTTGTGATCTCTGCACCATTGGCGTCGCTTGAAAGCATTAGTTGCTTTCACCAAGGGTTTACGAATTGCCACTCTGCCATAAATGTTCGCAGCATGAAGTTCCTTTTTGACAGTTTTTGTTGAAACGAGGTCCTGGAGATGACTGTTCATTTCGGATGTTATCTCGGATAACGATTGCTTGTGCTTTCGGGCTACTATGCGCTTCAAGACCCGTCTATCCCTATCAGCAAGCTTTGACTTTCGGCCACTGTTGTGCTTTGAAGACGTCGTCTTACCCTCTTTCGTGTACGCTGTCATAACGGCTGATACCGTACTCCTTGCAAACCCCAAAAGGTTTGCTGTTTCCGTAACCGATGCTCCACCTAAACGCGCTCCAACAATCATTCCTCTTTGGAACTCTGACAGGTCTGACATTTCAACTTATCTCAGACAGTTCGATAGACTCATGCAACGCAGGTGACTGCTGTTGAGAGACTGATACCTTCCTCTTCACGCCCACTAGGTGGCAGACTTCTGTTGCAGGTGGCTCGGCTGTACTGCAGGTGTGAAATACGTCATACTTTTTCACAGGTGTTCGTATTATTTTGTCCTCCACCTATATATCTTAAGAATTATGAATCTTCAGGTGTTTTTTTTCTGAATTTGAATAATTTTTCTGAATTTGAATAATTTTTCTGAATTGAATCATTTAGATTAAACTATTTTAAAGCTCCATAGAGATATTGCTTTCACATAATTTTTTTACAACCTCCTATATAACAAAATTGATTCACTCTTTCTAGTTTCTTGTATTGATTGTAATGCCCCCAGGTATATCACCAGAAACTTAATTATTTTTGTTATACCTGGGAACTTTGTATATTCAAGAAGTGTATGAATCTTGCAATTTCAGAATAAAATGTGCTGAAAAGTTATTTAATTTTAATAAGTTTCATATTATATATCCTCTGAAAAGCATTGATGTTTATGTTAGCACAAGCATGTTTTATTTTTTTTACTTCAATCTTTGCTTTTAAAAGTTAATTGGTTTTTTATTTAAAGAATATGGTTATTTAAAAATTTTAGGATGCTGGATATGGAGAAAAGTCTTTGTTTGCACCTGAGGACGAAAATGATGAGGAGATGCAAATGAAAATGGATGATGAAGTGAGTCTTGTCTAATCTATTTCTAATCAATTATGTGAAGCACTTAGCATTCTGAAAATATCAATAAAACACTTTTCCTGCCCACGTTTTGAATAATTCCTGTTATTAATCAATTACATTTATTCATAGAGTTGTAAATTTCTCAGTATTTAACTTTTGGAGAATATTCTTCAAGAAGAGAATAATCAAGAAGTTTTTCTAGAGGATAAAAAATATTTAAAAAAGGCATGCAGTATATTTTTTAATTGATGAATAAATACATAACTGAAAATACTACATTTTTAATGTAGTACTGTGGCTAATATAAGAAGAGAAGAAAACGTTTCACAGTTATTTTTATACTTTGCTCTTTTCAACAGTATTGCACAAAATGTGAATTATTTACTTTGACAATACTTGTAGTTATTTTCGAGTTCACTCAAAGAGTCCATTCTTACTGTATCCCCAACCAATAAGTGTAATGTATGTGCTGTACAACTGTATATAGAAATATGAGGTTAAGCGTTGCTTAGAATAATAGACTTCACCGGGGAAGCAGCATTATCAGTGATATATAAAAATGTATAATGGTTTTCAATAAAAACTTAAGATTTATAAGTAATTTCTATAAAACAGTGCTTATATATTGTGAATGATACGTAAAATAAGCTCCATGTTCATTTCTGCAATCAATAAATTGTAATTTCCTGAAATTTAATTAAAAAATTATTTTTTAATTGAATTAAATAATGATTTCTTGAATATTCTCCAAATTTTAATGTTTGGAGAATATTCTCTTCTAACAACTCTATGTATTCAGTATATATATTGTTTCATTTAGGTGAAAGCTGCTCCCTGGAACACAACAAGAGCTTTTATATCTGCAATGAAGGGGAAATGCTTACTTCAGCTGACTGGTGTTGCAGATCCTACTGGCTGTGGCGAAGGTTTCTCTTATGTTCGAGTTCCTAATAAACCACAGCAATCAAAAGTATAAATTCTTAAGTTTGTGAAAAAATTAATTTTTATAATAAGCTTAAATTAAATATAAGTGAGTATTGTTTCACTCTCACAACAAATCTTATTAATTTTAATTTGTTATTTTGTGTTCTCAAACCTCATCTTATCCAATACAACTGAAATGAATTTGAATTGTTTTAATTATAAGGTCATTCATTTGAATTTTAGGAAGAGTGCAGCAGTCAGACCCCTGCAAAGAAAACTGTAACTGGAACTGATGCAGATTTGAGACGTCTTTCTCTTAGTAATGCTAAGCAACTTCTACGAAAGTATAAAGTTCCTGATGAGGAGGTAATGTTGTTTCTACACGCTTAACATATTCAAACTGTTAAATTTTTTCGGAAATTGTAAAAGTTTTCTATTGAAACTTTGTGAGCAATTTTAGTTTTAAGGGAGGGTATTTTGTAATTTGGGTTACAGTGTGAAAATTCCTTCTTTTGTTTCAGATAAAAAAACTGTCTAGATGGGAAGTTATCGACGTTGTTCGTACTCTTTCAACAGAGCAGGCCAAAGCTGGGGAAGAAGGTAGATAATTTTCATAAATTTTTGTTTCTTCCCAAGGTACCTGAGGGAACTTTTCTTTTCCCATGGGATTTACTGTCTTCACTAAACATGGGATTTACTGTCTTCACTAAACATGGGATTTACTGTCTTCACTAAACATGGGATTTACTGTCTTCACTAAACATGGGATTTACTGTCTTCACTAAACATGGGATTTACTGTCTTCACTAAACATGGGGCACGTTCCTGGGATACTCCCAAGCGATTATTTTGCTTTCATCCCACTACTGTTTCCCTACCATGATTTCTTTAATTAATATTGTCTTGTGTTTGGCCTAGTGTGGCATTTGTGCCATGAAACCCCAAACAACCAACCATTTTTGTCTTAAAAAAACAATTTTCCTCTTCTGTTGCTTGTACCTTATTTTATATTTAAAGATAAACTTGACTCATATTTTTAAAAGGGGATTTTTAATATGACTGCAGCTTCATCTACCAAAAAGTAATTCATGGTAGAGTTGGGTTACACTGCTATCTATACTATTGTATTTTAAATTTATTTTTTGTAGTGGTAGCTAAGTTCACCTTAGCATTCCCCTACAAAATTTAACTGTGGCAGAATTCAATAGATGCTACTACTAGTTGATAAACTGTGTGAGACCGTGAGAGCTGTATTAAAAGATCATGGGTGTACTTCCATATGCATGATCAAGTCATGGAAGGTTGTGATCTTGTACTGTCCTGTTTTGCCTTTATCAGCCGAGTTTGAGTGCAGACGACGTTTTGTTGAAATGAGACTGCGCAGAAATGAAGGCTGTGATAGGAATAGGAGCATTGTCTGTTATCACAGTGCTTCAGACAGTTGGATGTGATTAGCATCACATTGGCTATTCAAGTGTTCACTATGGATCATCCATCGAAGTGCGAGCCAAATGAGTCAAGTGCCATCTGGAATTTTTCAGAAACGCCATCTGACTTGTTTTTGAAAGTTCACATCAAGTCTACTAATCAACAGCTATTCTTTCGTGCCACTCTGCTTACAGCAGACACATTCAATGTCACTTCATGGTCACCCATTTAGATAGACTGATAAAAGACAGTTCAACTTTGTCTACCAAGAAGTGCTTCATGGTTGTAGTGGTGGCTAAGTTTACCACAAGTCATATTCAAATTATAAATGCATTTGCTACAAAATACTGCTGAAACAAGTATTTATCACAGTGAATTAAAAATCTATCTGGTCAGATATGTAATTGCATTGTATATGCTATGATTTGATTAGGATATTATTTTACACTTCCTTTTTCAGATGATTCCCCTCAATGTTAGTTTCTTATACATTACTTATCTTTGAATTGAGTTTTATTATCTGTGGGGTATTATTTAAGCTTTTAATTAAAGTCATAATGATTAAAAATGTTAACTGTAATACACTATTCATACCTCATTTTATTTATGTGTCGTTAAATTCTTTCCATTTCAGCTATGAGTAAATTTGCCCGTGGCAATCGATTCAGTATTGCTGAACATCAGGAGAGGTATAAAGAAGATTGTCAACGTATATTTGATTTGCAGAATAGGTAATAATTATTTTACATTTAATACATTAAAACATTTTTAAACACTGAAATCAAAACTCATAAACGATTCGTTAAAAATTGTATGCTCCATAGTACAAATATAAAATATATTTGTTCTATTTTGCCATGCTCTAGAGCATTGATTTTCAACCTTTTTCATCTCGCAGTACAAGTAAACTGATAACTAAAATTATGCGGCACACCACAAAGTGTATTATTTTACCAATCTGACAAAAATGGGTATAATTTTGATTGATTAACAAAAAAGTAATAGTGTTTTTATGTATTATTTGCAAAAGTTATTTTTATGTAGAGTCTGAATTGCCATCAATATTTAAATGACCATTACATACACCTTATGGTAACCACTGTAAAAAGTACCATGTTCCACTGTAAAAAGTACCATGTTCCACTGTAAAAAGCTTTTTATTAAAAAAAGTATTCCTCTAGTTAATTTTTTTATAAAATACTTAGTTGATAATATTAATGCATTTTAATATTTCTGCAGAGTTTTAGCATCAAATGAACTTCTATCCACTGATGAAGATTCCAGTTCTGAAGATGATTCAGACATAGAAGAAATGGGAAAGAACATAGAAAATATGCTATCGAATAAAAAGACTAGTTCACAGGTATTCTAATTTTAACATGTCAAAAAATTTTACATAGAAATTTGGCTATCTATGATTCAATGTGTGTTTCCTAATGTTTTTACTGTATAACAGATATTTTCAGATGGAGTTTACTTATTTTGTTGTCAACCCTTAATATTTAAATCTCTTTATCTCAAATCTCACCACATCAAAAAAGTTATTTCCCTGCATTTAATCCACATGTTTATCCATACTTCTCTCATCGTATATATTGCCGAATACCCTCGTTGTCTTGATATTTTGTCCCCTGGTGCCTAAGAAATGCAAAATACGTATAATCAGAAGAGCAGGTGCTACTGTGCCTTTACACAATTAGAGCCTTCCATTAGAAATTAAAGGAATGTATTGAGTCAAACAAAAGGGATGCCATTTTTTAAAGTAAATTTCGAAATAACCCAAGAAACTTCACCCTCATTCAACTTTAATCCAAGATATATTTACCACTGTTAATTTACAATCCAATATGCCCGGTGCATGTCATTCATCTCAGCATTAGACATGATACACATTACTTTCATGAAGGCAGCATCTAAAATGACGATGGCCCAAACTGGCCAGTTGCCATACATCCACTAGTAACTTCGGAGTGTGCTTGTGGATATACAACCCTGTGTGAATACGGTTTAATTCGCATTCCTTAGTTCTTAAAGTTTATTCAAGGGGGGTTTGAAGCACTTCTGTCACTATTATGGTGGACATTTTGCCCCTACCAAAATAGCTATTGACCATTTTTTCCTTTTTTACGAGTCATTTTAAAATTTCTAGGTAGGTAGTTGAATTTACGTCACACTGGAGCATTACAATTACAATGGGCTATTGGCGACAGGCCGGGATCAATTCCGAAAGGAAAGGTCCGATGACAATGCCTCATAATTTTCAACCACTGTCAGTTGATAAGGTCAACACCTGATCTTAAACCTCACTCTCCAAACATCCATCCTCACCAGCTAGACTAGTTTCAATGCATACATTATTTGTATTTCCAGAAAGGCTATTATTGATCCTAATCTAGGGCCTGTCATCTTGGTTCTAGGCCTTGAAGGCAGATGGGATGGGGGCCTGTGAGCAGTAATAACTTCCAGCTCATATTTTTCTTAGTTTCAACCAGTTTTTGAAACACACAACTATTGGGTCATCCCCCGAAGTATGCAGTTTTTAGAGTAGGTTTTAAAATAATGCAATAAAGAAACACTTGTGTTGTATGCTGTTGATCTGATGCTTAAATGTTTATTGGGTGAAAATTAAATTGTTTGTTTGAATTTATATTTCATGGTAGTCAATGTTCATTTTCAGCTGTCTCATGAACGTGAGGAAGCAGAAAGGAGGGAGCTGCAAAAATTGATATTAGGCAAAGACAGTGTTAGTGAGGACAGACGGAAAAGAGATAAAGGTATGATATATTTTACTAAGAATAATTCAAATGTTTGCTAAGCTACAAATTCAAAATATTTTCGAAATAGTGAAAAGCTTATTCTTCCATTGCTCAATTGAAACTTTCATTTCATTCAATTTTTCCTCACATTTAACTTACTTAATATTTTGCCTAATGGATTGTTACAACACATTTGAGATTTTCAGTTAATAAGATTTTCGACTTAAGTTAATACCATTAAAAGGTTTTAAAAGAAACGGCAGTGTTCTTGCATCAAAATATTCATTTGCAAGAATAAATTTATATTACCTCATGAGAAAAGAGGGAATCTACTATTATAAAAAGAAGTGTTTGTGTCTGTGCGGTATCCAGACGAATTTATAGCACTTACAGCCATGAAATTTGGCACACAGGTAGTCCTAATGGTGACTGAATGCACCTTGAAGCCTGAATTTTAAAATTTAATCTAGAAATTTTTAAATTAATTTATTGGCATATTTTTGTATTTGGTTTCTTAAGAATGGCAACAGTGAGAGAGATCACACAGCTTCTGCTCTTGGCAATAACCCAAGGCTCTCTGTTTACGTTCTATAAAGGATGTCTGATAAGGCAGCCGTGTAAATATCTGTATTCAGCTGCGGACCATCCAACGTATTCATAGTGCTCTTGATTAACTTAGTTAATTTCTTGTATTGCTTTCTGTTTTTGTTTGGGTATTTTTCGCAAATAGTATATAGTGGTTATTTTATAACTTGTATCATTTCTGCAATTTTGTTTATTACTGTTTAATTAGGTTTTGATTTCGCTGACATTGCGATTCATTTAGGTTGTTTGTTGGAATCAGCGAGGTTTAACGTTAAGACTTTTTAAAAGTATAGCGTTAGAAAGATTGAATCACATTTTTATTTCAGTAGTGGTTATTTCATAACTTACTTTTGAATTTGTATCTGTTAGGAAACCTTTCTTTTCTGAATTTTACTGAGCCGTCATATTTGGTTAATTCGTACTTCGCAGCTTTTGAACCGCCTACCAAAACCAGAGAGTAATTCACTTCAATTCTTTCCCAATATTGGTGAAAGAATTCGAATTAACGTTCTTTATAATAATTTAACTTTAATGATGTTGTATATCAATTTAATATTACTTAAGATTTGACTTTTATGGAGTTATAATATTTCTTTTGACATTTGATTATTATGTAAATCTTGTCTGTTGAGAGACTCAATGCCATCAACTATAGCACCTGGAAAGAAGACATCAAGGTCTTGATGAAAAAAGGAATGTGGAGGATTGTTACTGAAGAGAAGAACCCCGCCAAAGTATCAGGTGGTGATAGTAACAATGAGCGTACATATCAGAAGCTCCTAAAGGATTATAACCTCCGGAAAGATTGGGCCTACAGTACAATTTATTTATCTTCAGAGAAGGAATATCGCTTATTGATAGCGGGAAAAGAAGACTCTGTAGCTGCATGGAAGATCCTGGAGGAACATTTTAGACCTGATTCAAGAGCTAGGGCGATCAGCCTTACTGACGAATTCTCCTGCCATGTATGTCCGGACGAGGACATAGGAATATATGCAGTACGATTGAAGCAGATTTCAGACCAGCTAGCCGACTGAGGAAGCCCATCCAGGACTGATATCAGGCGTTCCAACTCATCAGATACCTACCACCAGTGTATGCTGGTATAGTTCAAGCAATATACAGATGGAGGGATGATGATTTCAAAGCTGACAAGGTCCTGAGTTCCTGAGACAAGGTCCTGAGTCAAAGTTCAAGGTCCTGGCTGAAGAGGCTAGATTGAAACAAAGTAACAAAAGATCACGAGGTGGTTGCATGCCAGATAAGAAGCTGTTATACCAACTAACCTAAGGTCAACTTAAGAAAAATCCCAAATGAAAAACGAGGCCAAAAGGAACAGATAAGCAGAGGAAGACAAAGAAAGAACCATAAAAGAAGACCCCACTCAATTTCCCCAAAGCGTCTAACAACAAGTTTGGTCATCGAAGCAAATGCAAGTGGAACGTCAAGAATAACACCTGAGATCTGGGTATTTGACATAGCGGTGACTTCTCATTTCAGTTGTGAAAAGATCTGATGCTCAACTACAAACCTATCAAAGGTAGCTGTAGCAATCGGAGGTGTGACGTGTCCCTTGGAAGGAACTGGCGAGGTGAAACTTGAATTGTACGTGAATGGTGAGAATGAAACTATTAAGCTATTAAATGTATATTATTCTCCTAAGCTTAAACAAAATTTGATTTCTGTAATTGATAAAGCTGGTCATAATTTTGTCTAATAGAAATTTTTTGAATGTTTTTCATAAAGATGGTCGCAAATTATTTTATGCCAGAAGGCAAGGTGGTTTATATTATGTAAAGCCTAACTATCCTAAAAGTATAATATCAAATGTACCTAAAAAAGATTTAAAACCTAAAGTTAACCTTTCAACCACTTCAGTAAATGATTTAAATATATGGCATAAAAGATATTGCCACATTAATACTAAGTATATTGTGAATACTAGTAATAGTGAAAGTGTAAAAGGTTTGCCCAATTTTAAGAATGATATTAAATGAGCCATGCAAGATCGCCAAATCACGACGGAAATCATTTAAACCGATCGGAAAAATAAGGTCAAACAAACCAATAGAGTTAATTCATATGGATCTTTGTGGCCCTATTCAAATTACCGCAATTGGCAGATACTGCTATTATCTTACGATAACTGATGACTATTCAAGAAAAGTTACAACCCACCCAGTAAAAGAAAAAAGGATGTTTTTAAATGTTTCCGTAATTATCAAAAACGAGTTGAATGTTATCTGAATTCTGAAATTGTATGTGTTCGAACAAATAACGGATTGGAATTTTGTAACTCTGAATTTGAAGCTTTATTTGAAGAACAAGGTATTAGGGCCGAACGCACTAATACTTATACCCCAGAACAAAATGGTGTTTCAGAGCGCTATAATTACACAGCAATGGATGGTGTTAAAACCATGCTGAATGAAATGTGCATGGTGTTAAAACCATGCTAGGAAATCACTTTTGGGTGGAGGTATTATTGCTTCACTTATGTATGGAACCGAATTTGCCATGGTGAACAAAAACTGACTCCTTTCGAACTTTTTAGTGGTAATAAACCGTCTGTTAAACATTTTAAAATTTTTGGAACAACTGCATTTTTGGGTATTCCCAAACAACAAAGGCGTAAGCTTGACATGAGAGCTAAGAAGGGAATTATGGTTGGCTATGCCTAAAGAACCAGAGGATATAGAATCTGGCTTCCTATTGAAAGAAAAGTTATAGAATCTATTAATGTAAATTTCGACGAGGATGTTGGTGATAGCAGTGGAGCAATACTGGACCCACCTAAAACGTTTTCTTCAAAGTTTGATTATCCAAAATCTGATACCAATACGGATCAGGAATCTAATAAAAAATTATTCTGATTCTAATAATTCGAGTAGTGAGTCGGAATTTAAATTGGAACCTACATCGGAAACTAGTAAAGGTGATGAAACACAACCCGTTGCCCCCGTAAAATTTTTACTTATAAGGAAGTCGTACCTCGAAAGAAGGGTTTGAGAACCGACATCTACTATTATATTTCTGGGGGTAAAATTAGATTGTGTTCACGAAACAATGTCAGGAAATTCTGTGAAGCAAATAATCTACTGTATGATATGGGAAGGTTTGACTTCCATGGTAGAAATACTCATACTGATGAGATTAAATTAGAACCTAAAGAGATCAAAATTTCTCAAACTAATATTTCTGAGGCATGACTAGATATTACAATCCCAAACTATTATAATGATACTTTTGGAACACCTCAAGTTAACGAGTGGCATAAAGCCATGTTAGATGAGATTTCAGTCATGAATAACCAAAAAGTCTGGGACCTGGTACAAAAAGCTCCTAACAATAAAGTAATAGGTTGCCGTTGGGTTTATACAATCAAAAGTGACGACAAGGGCAATATTGTCAGATATAAAGCTCGATTAGTTTCACAGGGCTTCAGGCAAACAAAAGGTGTTCATTATGAGGTCTTCAGCCCAGTTGTAAATTTTGAAATTATAAGACTGCTTCTCAATTTTTGTATGCAAATTTCAATGGTCACACTGTCAAATTGACGTTAAATGTGTGTTGTGTATGTGCCTATTTATATGCATCACTTGATGAGAACATTCTGATGTCCCAACCTCGGGGTTTTGAAGATCCTAACAAACCTGATTATGTTTGTAAATTAAATAAAAGTATTTATGGACTTCATTAATCAGGAAGAAATTGGTTTCAGGAAATACACAATGTATTAGAAAATCTTAAATTTCATAAAAATTGAATAGGCAAACTGTTTATACTTTTGGTGACAGTGTGGTACTTTTAATGTATGTTGATGACATAATTATCTTTGCTATAAATGAATCTTTAATATCTAATATTGTTAAAAAAATAAATCAACAATTTGATATAAAAATTTTAGGAATGACGCGAAAACTTTTAGGTGTTGAGTTTGAACAAGATGGTAAAACCCTACTGATTCATCAGTGTGAATATATAAATAAGATTTGTTTAACGTATAAAAAGTACAGCTATCGTCTTGCATTTTTACCAATTGCTGTAGGAACCAGTTTATCTAAACAACAGTGCCCCAAATCAAAGAAATTTCATTGATGACAAAATTACCATACCGTAACTTGTTGGGTCGTTTAGCATTTTTAGCTATGAGGACTCGTCCTGACATATGCTATAAACATATTGTCCCAATTACAATCTAACCCAGATACACTGGAATACTTTATTAAAATTGTTGGGTTAAGTACATCAAACCAGTAACTATAAATTAAATATTTCTAATATAAATGATATAAATTTAAGGTGTTTTAGTGATGCTGATTTTTCAGCCAATCAAGACAACCGTATCTCTATGGGTGGTTTAATTCTATTTATTGATGAATTGCCAATTATGTGGCGTACTTTCAAGCAAAAATGTGTGAGTTCATCTACTTTAGAAGCAGAATATATTTCTTTAACGGAGGCATCCAAAGAACTCGTATGGATTATTCGTATTCTAAATGAACTGAAAAACTTAAGCGTTTTGAAAGTAAATTGTGAAAGCCACCTATTGTGTGATAATCAAGCAGCTATAAATTTTACAAAATCATCTATAGAGAACCATCGCACAAAACATATCGACATCAAATATCATTTTATTAGAAACTTGGTCTTGAAAAATTGTTTACTTTAAAATATGTAAATACAAAATCTAACTTGGCTGATTTGTTTACCAAGCCATTGCCGAAAGTAGGTTTGAAATCACTAGTTGATAAGATATTTGTATTTTAACATGTTTATGATATTTTTTAAATGTACTTATTCTATTTCATGTCTGGCTGGCTACTGGCTAGATATCGTCCACTACTTTGGATGGATACAGCTAAAGTGTATCCATACAAACGGCTCCTAATACCTTCTCGGGAGGAATACAATTGTAATCTGCCAGAGTACAAGGATGCTGTATTTCACCGATGTGGTGATCGTTATCGAAGCCCCCTTTTTAGGAGGCCTATTTGGTCTATTTTTAATTTTGTTAGTCCCTTAAAATAATGTCCTCCACTTATGCTCAACAAATTTGCACGCCAGCCCGTCATACTATAATGGAAATTTTTCATGTATTTTTTAGAGAACTGTTTCTCTACTCTGTTATTTTTGAATTTTTACAACATAAGATGTTGTGTATTTGTAATTATAAGAATTGACTCCAAGTCATAAATATTATTAATCTCTAGTGAGCTATTTTGTTAAAAGGTTGGTACGATTTATTCAGAATTTTGTGTTCTGGTATTTTTAAAAGTTTTAGGCCAGTAAAAGGCGGGCCATTGTTAGGAAAAACCTTACCTTTCTTTTCTGAATTTTACTGAGCCGTTATATTTGATAATTCGTACTTTGCGGCTTTTGAACCACCTACCAAAATAAGAGAGTAATTCACTTCAATTCTTTCCCGATATTGGTGAAAGAACTCGAATTAACGTTCTTTATAATAATTTAACTTTAATGATGTTATTTATCAATTTAATATTACTTAAGATTTGACTTTGATGGAATTATAATATTTCTTTTGACATTTGATTGTTATGTAAATCTTGTCACTGCTATGCAAATTTTATGCAAAACTTATCACGTGATCTTTCATATTATTATAAAAGCAGTTGCATTCTGTTGTATCTTTATTCTCGCTTGCCTGATCCTGTACTCGGTTACTTGATCTCTCTTGATCAAGTTATTAGTAACTATCCGTGGATTGTAATTTTTTTAATTTTAACTTAAGATTTATTTATTATTTTTTGAATAAATTCTAGTTTGGATTTTTAAGACTCGTGTGTACTTCTATTAACTTAAGTTCGTATCAGCCTAATAGATGGTGATGGTTTATTTTAATTCACTGCGTGGACACTCAAATTAATCTAAAAAATCAATTAGTATCATTTATGCAATTTTGCATAATTTGGTTTTGATTTCTCTGACATTGTGATTCATTTAGGTTGTTTGTCGCAATCAGTGAGGTTTAGCGTTAAGACTTTTCAAAAGTATCACGTTATCTTCTATTATAAAAGGAAGTGTTTGTGTGTCTGTTTGAGGTGTCCAGACGAATCTATAGCACTTACAGCCATGAAATTTGGCACACAGGTAGTCCTAAAGGTGACTGAATGTTCCTCTAAGCCGAATTTTAAAATTGAATCTAGAAATTTTTTAAATTAATATTTTGTGCTGCGCGCGAAGCCCCTCCACTATGACGTATCTTCGCAGACTGATCTGACAAACATACTTATCGCGCATTCTAACTTCTATTAATGTTTTGAAACTGTGGACCATCCAAAGTATTCATTGCAATGAAAATTTAGCTATAGCTCAGATCCCCAGGTATGACCATCGTCTCCCTGCAAATTTACACTGGCCCAGAGTCATTCTCAACTATGCAATTTTTTAGATTGAACAAATTCATC
The DNA here is from genome assembly GCA_933210815.1 of Meta bourneti. Classification (NCBI taxonomy): domain Eukaryota; kingdom Metazoa; phylum Arthropoda; class Arachnida; order Araneae; family Tetragnathidae; genus Meta; species Meta bourneti. Next base: position 91,915,658 of record OW119929.1, read on the forward strand.
TCTTCACCAAAAACGCCTCTATTCACATTGAAATGATGGTGTAATGGGTAAAGCCATGCACTGAAGCTGCGGTTAGTGCCTTGGAGGGAGACCTGAGTTCGAACCCGGCCAATGGATAATTTTTATTTTTCACCTCTATATTTTTTTAAATAGTAAATATACTCCCCTAATCCTTCCAATTTTTTCTGTACTTACTTTTACTTCATCCTTTTATTTTTTTAATTCAACACAATTATTTTTAAAAATTTAATTGATTTTATGCAGCTTTTTCAATTCTGAAACTCTGGTTTCTCTGTATTGTCACTGTTGTCCTTTTTCATACCACCAATGAAAAGCGAACCACTCAAGCTCCATTCTCTACATGTTCGACTCCAAGTGCCAAGTTCCTACCATCAAGAAGTTTTCTGCAACTCAAACATCGTTCTGCTTTTATGTTTTATTCAACCGGGAGATAGAGGGCCTTCGGCCCAGGTGCTTCCCTAAAAATGTTGAAAGATTGAACACATTCAAAGCACTCTTGATTAACTTTGTTAGTTTTTTGTATTGCTTTCTGTTTTCGTTTGGGTATTTTTCGCAAATAGTATTATGTTTGTGTGAATAAAAAAAATTACATGAAATGAAGTAACAGTGTTTAATTTGGTTTTGATTTCGCTGACATTGTGGTTCATTTAGGTTGTCAGAATCAGTGAGGTGACATAACAAGACTTTTTAAAAGTATAGAGTTATATTTAAAGATTCAATCACATTTTTATTTCAGTAATGTTATTTTATAACTTACTTTTGAATTTCTGTATCATGCCCATGTCATGTCGGGTGGTGGTGGGACTCATTCTTAAAATTATTGTTTTTTTCTTTTTAATGTTTTCAGAATCAGTGAGGACATAACAATAATGATGTCATGGGCAACGCCATGCAGGTACTGCTGGTTGTTCTATATTTGAGGAAATTAATTAATCATTCTGAGTGCATTGGTGAGCTATAGAATGTAATATGTCTTCTGTGTAATAGTTTCTAAAGCAACTTTCACGTGGATGTCAATTTTCCAAGTTTCATCAACTTGAACTACTATTACAAAATGTATAAGTACATTTCTTGCATATATTTATTCATTTGTATAATATGTTATGTTTTTAATTCTGTTAGATAAGCCAAAGATAGAAAGAGAAGATGACAGTGCATCTTTGGGAAGCACTGGTTCAAATTCTGTAAGGATTCAATCTTATTTGTTCTAATTTAATTTTATTTAGCATTTCTCTTAGGATATATCTGATCTTGAGAGATAAGTGACTTTAATCAATTAATTATATTTTTTCCTCTTGCAAAGCGCAATTATTTGTTTTGAATAAATTAAAGAAGTCAGTAAGGAGGATTCAATCTTATTTGTTCTAATTTTCAATTTTATTTAGAGTTTCTCTTATGATGTAGCTAATCTTGAGAGATAAGTGATTCTGTAATCAATTAATTTTATTTTTCCTCTTCCGTTGCATAGTTATTCATTATGAATAAATTGAAGAGATTAGTAAAGGTACTGAATGAATAAATTGAAGAGTAAGGCATTAGTAAAAGTTACTGATTGCTAAAAATGTTGATAGGATATTCAAAATGCATAATCATTTTTTTTAATTGTATACTTTCTATAATTGAGTTTTAAAAGATGAGGGATAGAATCAAGTTTACTAGCATTTGGTACTTTTGTTAATGAAAAATTATAGAAATTGCGCTTATTAAAGTTAAGTTTAGGTCTTCATGTGGTATGAGCATCAGACTTAACCATAATTATTTTGAAATTAATAAAATTTATTAGTTTTAACTTTTCATATAGATCTCATAATTTAGAACAATATTACTGAGCTCTGTTTTATGATATAAATAAAGCCATTGTGTGTTGTAAGGTCTTATTAATGCTACTACAAAACTTGTTATGTTGATCATTAACTGCACTAAAGATTCACTGATTTCATGTATGTTTGTCTAATACGAGTTTAATGCTATCATGACTTTTCAAAATTATCTTTCAATTTCATATATAATTCTAAATACAATGTCACTTTTTTAACATTTTAATCTGAAAATTATTTTAATCCAACTATTGTCAATCTGAGTTAAATGCAATCTCAGTATCATCAGTACTTGCAATTTTTGTACTTTTCATTTAAATGTATCTTTATTTGGCTTGCATTTATTTTTTCATGCCTCACTTTTAGAATGAAAGAATCCTGAAAATCTATAGAACTTTTAAGAATCCTGATGGTAAAGAATTTGTTCGAATTGAGACTGTTCGTAAACCAGCTGTTATTGACACCTATGTTAGAATTCGGACAACGAAAGATCCAGCATTCATGTAATTTATTTTCTATGATATGTATTATATGAAAATAAGTTAGTTGTGTGATAAATCAACCTAGCTATCATAAAGATATGCTAGATTAATGCAGTATACCTAAATTGAATCATTGAAAAATGGGTTTAAGCATTTTAATAAAATAAGCTTTTGCTCTAAGTAGTTTTGCTAGATAAGCATGCCCACCCTAAGAATATGATGTTTTTCTTTAATGTATATGAACTGTTTGCTGTAATGTATTTTTTAAAGAAAAGTTTAAATTTTTCTTATATTTATACTTAACATTCATTTATATTTATGAAAAATATTGAAAGAAAATTCAGATTTTAATGGAACCTTTCATATTTCCTTTTTTAGTTTGTTATTTTTCCTTTTCTTCAGTTTTTGTACCTTTCCCCACAATTTTTTGCATATTTAAGATAATCGTGTTTATTTTTAAAATTAATACATTATTCTCCTATGCTAGAAAACAGTTCGCATCAACTTTAGATGAACACCAGAAAGAAGAAATTCGTAAGGAGCGCAGAAGGTAAAATTTCATATTTTTATGAGCTTATAAATGTGGAAAAACTTTGAGGTGTGTTCATATTTTCCAAATTTGTAAAATAATAAACGATACCTCTAATTTTTATCAGAAAATTTCTAATGTTATTATATTAAAATGTACTCTGAAATTTTATCATAATCACTCTAGTAAAGCTTGAAACACAGGAATTGTTTTACTTTTGGATTCAACAACCACATTGATCTATTTTCTGTGAATCTAAATATAGGATTCAAGAACAGCTGAGAAGACTGAAAAGAAATGCTGAAAAGGAGAAGCATGTAGTGCCAAAGAAGAAGCCTAAAAAAGAACCACCACTATTAAAGGTAAATTCATATATCCTCGATAAAACAATCGGTGCTTTTAAAATTCTCCTAATCAAATGTTATGCTATTTATTTTAAAATTCCTTACTTGTTAATCATTCAGATTTTTTTCAAAATTTTTTGTACTTTTTATCAAGTTTCGACCAAAACCATTCTAATATTCATGTTCATCCCAAAATCCCGATCTTTGAAGAATTTGAATATTTCTTGGTAAAATGAAAATGAACCATATCAGGAATGTTTTCTTTAATTTAAGACTGATTTTCAATTTATTATGTATTTTATGACAAAATATGGAATCAACACTTTTTAAAACTGGTATACATTTGACAAATGAATTTTACCATTTGTTTTGTATTAACTTTTTATATATTTGCTTAACTATACTTTATTAAAATTACTTAGTTAAAGAACACAATAGTTTTTTCCCAAACAGTTAGACCTGTATTCTGTTGTTCTGAAAAACATTCATTTGCTTTATACGTCTAAAAAAAATTGAAAGTTTCTTCAAAATTCAATTTCTCTGATTTACTTCAAACTATATTTTCTAACAATGTAATGTGCTGTGTCATTTTTACCTAGTTTCCTGGCTTTGCTTAATGTAATTTATATTCTGTTTAGAAATTTCAAATTTGCTTATTGTATTGTTTCTACTTTAATGGCACTGTCAGTCATTGCCACATTTTGTACCAATTATGATTTTAAGGACAAAAATTAGTGTATATGGAATAAAGGATCACACACTCTTTAGAGATATTGGGTTTTAGGTTTGTTGCATAATTATATTTTTTATGTAGTTATTTATTTTACATAATTTTTATTTTTGAGGCTTTTTCTCTGATTTATATTTGTATTTTGGAAAGTTTAATTTTATAAAAAAATTTAAAAAGCGCAGCAAAATCTAAATATAATGATTGATTCAATAATTAGGTTTTGCCTGTAGAATCCTCTGAACCAACCCCTAAATTTGCTTATTGTGCATCTTTCATGTGCTTTGCTTACTGTTTCTTGCATACTTTTAACTTCTAATTCTAACGTCCACACACCTTGGATGTCTCACCCCTGGGTCCATGGTGTGCTCTTCATAATTTATGTCGTTATGTTATATTTTAATAAATCAGCCTTTTTAAGGACAACCACTAGGCCCTTTTTCTAGGTAAATCTGCTTCAATTTTTTTATGATATTTATATTATATTTTGAGCATAAATGATGACTATATGCCATGTGATTCTTTTAATTGTAATTTTGTTGATTGTTTTTGTGTAAATACATTTAAAGAAGCATTTTTGTTCATATTTTCCTGTTAAAACATGTTTCATACCCGCCAAACACCAAATTCATTTTTTGGTGCCAAGTCATGTCAATCTATGAAGGAACAATATTGCATACCTGCCACTTTCACAGAAGTCTTCCTAGAACACTTAGTTTCCTGTCTTCCTAGAACACTTAGTTCCCTGTCTTCCTAGAACACTTAGTTTCTTGTCTTCCTAGAATGCTTAGTTTCCTGTCTTCCAGATGGAAATAGTATCTGAATCAAGAGACCAATTTTGAAATTTTGGCACCAAACCATGGCAATCTTGACAAACATCCAAATCAGTGGTTACTATATTGTGAAAACCTTCTTTGGCTCTTCATGTTTTTGAAGAACCTTCAAATATATCTCTAAAACACTAGAGGAAAAAGTTTAATTGCTTATTTTGCCTATAATTGGTGTCATTTTGTGTAGAACATTGCCAAATCGGTTTCACCGAGTTCGAACTACTACCAAGCATGTAATAGATAGCATGGTTACTTTTTTAATTGCTTCTTAAAACCCAATTTGGTGCAATTGTCGCCCTAATTTTGACTGATGTCGTAAAAAAAATCAATTTTTTTCATTGTAGTTGGCAGGTATGCTGCATTAAATGACTATTTAATCTTTCTCTGCCATTAAATTTCAGTTCAAGACCATTTTTTTCCATAAAAATGCTCCCTCAGGGGCACATCTTTAGGTGTGTATGGGCTTCACTGACCCGAGTTACTCTAGTGATCTTTTCTTTTCTCACAGGGTTAACTGGGTATTTCATTAAATGTTATGCTCCCTGGGTTACCCAAGCAATCTTTTTCTGCTTTCATCCTATTCTATTTCCCAATCCTTTTTTCCACTTCACGATATCTTTTACTTGAAGTTGTCTGTCTTGTGTTTGCCACAGCTTGGCCAATTCTGGCCCTTGTGACAGAAAACCCAAAACAACCCATAAAAATACCTGATTATCCATATATAAATAAGGTGTAAAGATATCCCTAAATTATTGTTTGTGTAACTGATGTGGGTAGGAAAATATGGTTTGAATAAGAATTGAATAAAAATAAAACAATTACAAAAGTAATTTTCCTGTTTTAGTTTTTAACTTTATTGTGCTTTGTTGAGCTTTCTTTTCTTGCCCTAGTTGTCTTGCATTTGGAGCAGCTTGGCCAAATATGGCCCTTACTTCATAAAACGCCAAAACAACCAACCAACTTTTCTTGCCCTAACCTTTAGACTACAGCGTCCAAATTACCTGCGTCTCAGAATGGCAGATTTTTCTTGACTTCCTTCCCACTACAGAACTTGTGCGAGAGTCATGAAAGATTTTTATGACTGACCACCTAGTGCATTTTCTTTTCATAGCGTTTGGCATGCTAGAGATATCACTGGTGCGACATTCTGTGTTTCCCAAAGAGTTCACAGAATGATGGACAGAGTAGAATAAAAGGACCGACCCTCTTAAGGGCCAGTCACTGACATCTCGCAAAGGGTGATCAATGTCAGCATTCACTCACCGAGCCTCTCTAGAAAGGAAAAATCCCACAGTACGACTGTTGTACTGCCCGTAGTCTAAAGGTTAACTTTTATCTTCCAGTTAAAATGTGGAGCCTGTGGAGCAATCGGTCACATGCGAACAAACAAAACCTGTCCTCTTTACCAGCCCGCCGCACCCATTCCTCCTGTTCAGGTAGCAATGACAGAGGAGCAAGAAGAAGAGGAAGAGAGGGCTGGACTTGAAGATGACCACCTGGTGAAAGTGGACGAGACCAAGGTGGTTTTGTCGAAGCAGCTGTTGAAGCATGCAGATGAAGTACGCAGAAAATCTCTTGTACTGAAGTTCCCCAAAGAAGCAGTTGCTATAAAGAAACGAAGGCGAGCTGGGACTGCTATGCACTGTGACTATTTGAAAAAGCCCAATAAGTTGGTGAACCGCCAGAGAACAGATCCTGTTGTTGCTCTGTCCATCATACTGGAAAGTTTGTTGAACGAGATGAGAGACCTGCCTGAAGTAAGCAATTTCTTTCTAGAATATGTGTTCAATCCTATGTTCACTAGTTCTCAAATTTCTGCCTTTTTTATCTATCTTTTATGAGTTAGAACTGCACTTTGAATCTTTCATTTCATATCTGAAATAAAAGTGTTGCAGAGAGATGGAGAGCATTTCTGTGTTTTTTTAAAGTGTTATTGTTTTATCATATGTGTCATTGAAATATTTTTGCATACAGTATTGAAATTGGTATGCCTGGTATATTTCTTCTTCCCCAGTCATTAGTTAATCGTGGCCGTCGTGGCTCAGTAGGTATTCCACTGCGCTAGCAACCTTCAAGTTGTAGGCTGCGCAGATTCGATTCCTGTCAGGTGCATTCCTCCCTGGGTGTATTTCTCTCTTCTGTGTCAGTAAAATTTTCATTCTGTATCTGTCTGTTACTTGATATGTCTTGTGTCTGGCATAGCATGGCCAAAAATAGCCCTTGCACCGTAAAACCCCAACGAACTAAACCCAAGTTCAAGGAGGAACATGGCTCTAGTAATCACATTCTTTTCTGTATTGGAATGAGCCCTTCAGACTTATTCCAGAATTCTGATATAATAATTTCTTTCTGGAAAAATGTCTTGTTGGACTTGGTCTTGCAGATAGCTTGATCAGGAAGAATAAGCAACAACATATTTCATTCAGAGCACCAAAATTCAAAATTTATGTTTCAGGGAAATCTTGGCTCAGTGGGTAAGATGCCCACTGTGCTAGCAACCTGCGAGTTGTAGATGGTACAGGTTCGATTCCTGTCAGGTTGAACTTCTCTCTTCTGTGTCAGTAAAACTTTCCTTGTGTGTGTATGTCCATTACTTGATATTATCTGTCTTGTGTCTGGCACAGCATGGCCAAATATAACCTTTCCACCATAATACCCTGTGCCAAAATGTGTTTTCACCAGGGAAAAATCTATCCAAATATTACGTTAAAAACATTTATTACGAACACACAACACAAAGAACTACACGGCTGGTTGCTGGATCAATGGTAAGGCACATCCTTACCCTCCAATATCCATTCTTAATCTAATCTCCCTCGGAGAGGGGAAATCCTTTCATCTTTTTCCCTCTTGGGGATTTTCATCCCAAGTTGGAACTACCCCAATTCAACCAACAACTAAAACTAATTGTGTTACAATTTAGTATATCAATACCAAATTATTTTATTAAGTGTATAATACTTGAGATTGTTTTCTTTTGACAATTGTATGTGTGTAGTGTCGAAATAAGCAGCATGTTGTGGGGTTGACTATGAGGCATGGGTTAGCCATGTTGTTAGCATTCTGACCCCTAGGCTCTACATATTCTGTGTTTGAATCACAGTCTGGACATGGAGGTTCACCATGGTTTTAAATCCACTTTAATAACACCATATGTTCAGTTTGCAATGAAAAATGTGTAACAAATTATTTAGAACTAATCAAACCAAAAATGCGTTGATAATCGCAGGTAAATAGAATTTGGGATATTTCCAAACGTTCTTTAAAGTTTTAATGCTAGCTTTCTGGAAGTTCTTGTTTTTGCTAACTTTTAATATTAATAACGTTACACTGTATAATGTGTTTCAATTTATGTTTTTTTCTGTTTTTTTAATGAGTTTTTGGTAAGAACATACAAGGTAATTAAAAATTTATTTACACATTGAAGTAAATGTGTAATAATCAGATTGTTCAAAACAGTTTTTGTAAAAATATTTCCAAATTGCCTCCAAATTTAAAATCTGCTAAATTAACCTTTAATTTCTTTGTCAACTTACAATTTAATCAAGAAGTTATCAAATTTTTTAATGTAATTAAGGATAAAATGTAAATTTTATGTTCTTAGAATTAAAACTCACTACTTTCAGCTCATGCATGCTTAAATATTATCTAATAAGAACAACTTTTAACAAAAGTTCATTATAAATCATTTCTAAACATGAAAAATAATTTATTTGAATGCTTTATTTCATTCTTTCTCATAAAATGGAACATTTTCCTGATATAAATACTTTGCTATGCACTTATTTATTAAAAGAAAATGAACTAATTGATGAAAATTGCGATGACAGTTGAACTTTTTATATTGCTTATTCAAATGTTAGATTGTCACATTTCAATATGCCTTGTGAAGTCCATACTTACCTTGAATTTATGTTTATTCCTTAGACACAACCATTCTGGTTTCCTGTTAGTGCTAAGAATGTGCCTGATTACCACCGCATTGTTCATAGACCTATGGACCTTCAGACAATGAGAGAAAAGCTTCATCAAAGGAAGTACAGAAGTCGTGAGGAGTTCCTGCAGGACGTCAATCAAATTGTAGAAAATAGTAATATTTATAACGGTATGCAGATTTTTCTTTATTCTGCCATTTTGGTGGAGCAAAGACCTTTTCTGATGGTGGATGTCTTTACCGAAATGGCCATTAATGAATGGCCGAAAAGCCTCCTGACAGTATGCCCGAGTAGAGTTTGGGAGATTTCATCATAGTGGGCGGCATGCCCAAAATATTTCCAAGGATGTCTGGGGGTCCGTATATGGTATTCCAGACGCACCTCCCCCCGACTCACCGAAATGTGTAGAGCCCTTGGAAGGGGGAGGGGGGTCGATCTCCAGCCGCACGAAAGAGGGCAATGAGTCGCCCTCTCGGACAGCATTTATTTTCATTTCAACAAGAATTACAAGCAAAAAGACCAACAGGGTCAAAAACAAAAATTCACTGTTGACCAGCACATGCTGGTTTACAAAGTCGTTTTAAAACCACAATTAAACTCTAAAGAAAAAGGAATATAAATATGACTTATAAAATTAAAAAGAGTATATATAATTAAAGTAATTAAAGGATTAAAATCAAATCTTAAAAAAACCCACTATAAAGGACAATATAAAACATCAATATTTTAAATTTTTTTAAAAATTTAAAAGAAAATAAAATGGGGCCGGATCTAATCCTTGGACCCCTACTACCGCACGGGCTGGCCACCGGCATCACCAGAATGTAGTCGTGGGGTGCTGGGAGCCCAGCCGCCAGCACGCAATGGCTGATTTTATTTCGCAGTATTTTTGAGGACAAGACGCCCCGTATATGGTATGTCAATTTTGTGACTCCCACTTTGCCATGCGGGAATTTTTTTGGGTTGTATTCTAATTGAGTTTTCCAAGTGTGTTCGGGCATGCCGCTCTTGGAGGGTTAAGTTTTCAATTATTATTTGTTTTGAAGATTTTTAATTTTTTGCTATCAAATTGATGAAGGTTTTCACTGTTTATCTATTCACATACTTGCTCTTCATTTGATTCTATGTTGAATAAAGGATTTGTTTCAGGGGCTAAAAGTCCTTTCAGTCACACAGCCCAGAAGATGATGGAGCACTGTTTAAGGAAGTTTGCAGAGAAGGAAGAGAAGTTGATGCGACTGGAGAAAGCCATCAACCCCCTCTTGGATGATAACGATCAAGTAGCTTTCTCATTCATATTAGAAACAATAGTTACAGAAGACTTGAAGTCGATTCCAGAATCGTGGCCCTTCCACAAGCCTGTTAGCAAGAAATTTGTGAAAGAGTACTACAATGTAATAAAGAATCCAATGGATTTGGATGCTGTCATCAAAGTGAGTATGCAGAGCTCAAATGTTTTGAAATGTTTCCCCTTTGATTTATTATGTATTATAATTGCTAGGGTTCAGATTTCAAAATGTCCTATTCTGATTTTTCGTTTCTGTAATTTTTAATTTTGGTCACCTGTGTCAAAATAGTTTTCTTGTTGCTTATTCCTCCTGGTCTAAGGGTCACCATGGCTCAGTGGGTTTGTGCACTGCGCTAGCGACCTTTGAGTTGTAGGCAGCACAGGTTCCATTCCTCCCTGGGTGTATTTCTCTCCTCTGTTACAGTAAAACTTTCTTTGTGTGTGTTTGTCCATTACTTGATGTTGTCTGTCTTGTGTTTGGTACAGCTTGGCCAAGTATGGCCCTTGTGCTATAAAATCCAATGCAACCAACCAACCTCCTGATTGCCTGCCAGACCGGGTCAACAAATCATTCATCCTCAAATAAATCATTGTCATCAGGATTCTGGAATAAGTCTGAAGGCCAATACATGAAAAAATGTGATTGCTAGAGGCATGTTTCCTCTTGCACTTAAGGTGTCCACTTCACAATTGAGATAAAGCTGTTTGATTCTTTTCTTTCTTTCCCCTTTGTAAAACAAGGGCAGACCCAGAATTTTTTCTGGGTACCAGATTAGCGAAAGGAAGAAATTGCAGCTTGTGTTGTCCCGAGACCAGAAGCACCAGAAATATACAAGTCCGAATTTGCCTCATGCCTACCAGCTATAGCTGGGCATAATGGATTGGTCTTCATGCCTAAGGTGACCCTTCCAAGAGAAAAATCTTCAGACATACTTTGCCCAGAAAGTCGTCCATGCCATGATGAGGCGGCATAGGACTTGGGAAGACAATTTTTTTTAAACACAGTAATCACCTCTCTTTTATCCTGAACAAGGCATGGACATGCAATATTTTGCTAATTTTCAGTGTTTCCACACAAGTCTTAGAAAAGCTTTTTTTTAAAGGGGCTCTTAAAGGCCTAATGTTTGCTTAAAGAATTTTAAAGCATTACTTTTTTACTGAACCAAATTTTTCCTTTTGGCTGAGGATGAGGGCAGCGATAGCCCAGTTGGGAGATTAACAGATTAGCAACCGTAGGGTTGCGAGTTCGAATCCAACCAAAAACCGTCGTGTACAAAGGGGGCTGGTGTATCTTAAATCCATCATGGCCTCAAATGTCCTCACGTTGGTGTGGTGTGGAAGTTTGGAGAGTGGGGTGCCAGTTCAGGTGTGACCTCGTCATCTGACTGATTCAAAATTACTTGGTGTTGTCCTCGCGATCTTTCCCTTTGGGTTTGATCCCTGACCGTCGCCAATAGCCCGCTGTGTTGCTCCAGTGCGACGTTAATCAAAATACCTACCTACCTACCACAAGCCTTAAAAAGGCTTTTTTTTCTTTCATTTTTGTTTTTAAGTGCCCTTAAAAGCCTAATGATTGTTTAAAGTCCTTACAGAATTTTAAAGCATTACTTTTTTACTAAACTACATTTCCATTTTGGCTGCATCAATAATATTCAATGACATGTGACCTTTGACAAGGACTATTTTTTTCCCTCGATCGTACCATGAATGTTTCTCTGATGAAATAATCTTACTGTAACAAATTTTCGGTCTTTCAACACCTTGTCAAACTTCTCACTCCTTGGCACAACATTGCCTTCATTGTCTCAACACTTAATTTACAATTATAGGTTATGAATAATAATTTATGATTGTCCAATATTAAAGTATAGTCATAGTTTGTCATTAAATACGGGACAAAATTGGAAGTTTTATTAAAACGAAAGAACACCCGGAAATATGGAAAACTACCCATTCAAAATGGTAGGTATGGTCGGCCTATGTATACGGTAACCGATTACAGTAGACCATTAGTAGTAGCTGTCATTAGTTATTATGGTTATAAATTGTTTTACAGATTTTACTTTTTTAACACAAATAGAATGTCAAGGCCCATAAATACAGCAACAGGGAAGAGTTTCAAGCTGATGTCGAATTATTGCTTACTAACAGTCACACTTTCAATGGACCAGACAGTCAGTTCACTAAAAAAGCGAAAGAAATAGTGGAGGCTTGTCAAGCTTCTCTAAGGAAGGTAAATATGCTTGTTTGTATTTTTATAATCAGATATTTTTCAGGTAAAATGGCGAGCTTCTGTCCAAGGTTTTCTAAGTTTAGATTTTAATGTTCCTATTTAACATTAACTGTCCTGGTAGCTGAATGGTTATGCATTTATGGCACAGTTTCCCAAACTTTTTTGGCTCTACACTCCCTTTCAAAGACTGGGTTATTTTAGAACTTCAAAAGGCTAGTTTGCAAATAAAACAAATTTTGGAACTGAAATTATAAAGCTATTTATTGAAATGAAATAAGAAAAAATAAATTGCTATTTAAAAACACTAGATTGTCCCTAGTCAATTAATATCAGTCAATCAATTATTAATATCAGTCAAATCAATAAAATTTTAGATAATCACTAATGAGAAGGATGAGCTTGGTTTTGTGCTACCAATTTGTCAGCAGCATCCTTAAATCCTCAGTCAACGTTTTGCATTCAGCTTCTTTTGATTTAAAAAAAATCAATGAAAATGCATCATTGTAGTAGTGTCTGTATGGTCATGTGAATAAGTATTTATAACATTTTTAGGGGAAATGTTTTCATCCTATTGCCCACACTTGCTCCTCAACACTCCTATTTGTCCTGGGTCCAGCATTTCCCCCAAAACTCCTTCAGTACCCACTTTGGGAAACTAACGATCTACAGATTTGTTCACATGTTCTTTATCTGAATTCCAGGCTGAACATTTGTTTCATAGCCATTTGAAATTTGTTTTAAGACTAGGTTCATAGTCAAATGCTATTTAATTTATGTAATCTAATTCTCTTTTCTGAATTACACACTACAACTGTTCCCCTGTCTTCAAATTTCAAAACAAGCAAGTCTCAAAATTCTAAAAAGAAGCGAATCACAATGTAATTGTAAACTAGATTTTGGGAAAAACTCAAACAGGGAAAACAATTTTTCAAACATGAATTTGAAAAATTATAAAAATAGCCTTGAAGAACATATTTAATTTTGGTAAAGATGTTTTATCTCTTAAAAATTTGTAGTAAAGAGCTAGAGGCCAAAGAGATGGAAACTTATTATAAGGGATGTTCCCAAAGTCCTCCCTCTTTCTCTGGGAATTGTATTTTATTAATTTTTGTTAATATAAATAATTTTTCATTATAATTTCCATTTAATTGTATGCAGTTTTGTCTTGAGTTTTAGACCATCAAAAATTCTTTAGGGGAGTGTTTTATTGGCTGGTTTGCACACACACACACACAGCTCATTTAGGTTTTTAAATCGCACATCAAAAAGAGGTTTTTCACTTCTGGAAACAGATGAGCTGCTGGGTGCCTCTCTTAACCCTCCAATTAGTTTAGATGAGATAGCTCGTCCATCAAGATTTGACCAATTTTGCTAATGACGAAACATATCAAGAGATTGCTGTTTTTTATGGTGACAAGGTCAGATCTGGTAGTTTTCTTCCCATGATGAGGTGTCTCTTCCATCAAGATCTGATCAGCTTTGTTACTGACTTTACCTCATCAAGACAACCAACCACCAGAAAGCTTAACACCCTTTTTCCATAGAGAGAAAATAATAGCTCTAAGAATTAAAACATCTTCCATAGTTGCACAATTAACTTAAAAAGCATTTAGTCTAGATAAGTCTTACTGATCTGCATTGACTAGCATTGCATACCTGCCAACTTGCACGGTTTGGCCATATGATGCATGGATTGTGGCTTAATTATACTGTTGTTCTGTCATATGGTTTTTTACGAATCTTACATATAAATCTCAAATTTTGTTTTCAAAACAGATCCAACAGGTGTTTACAGAGATGCCTGACAACTACGGCTTCTGGTAATAAACTATCCAAACAAAAGAAAATGTAAATCCCACTACAGAAAAACTCTCCCTTTCAAAATTCATTTTTCCTTCTAGCTGTTTTGCATAATTACAGAATCGCCTTCCACCAAACAGGTGACCCATTTAATCAATGTGTCTAATAAGAAGCATCATCGGGACCTTCAAACCCATTTCTGCAGGATTGTGTTCTGCAATTGATAGCTCTTAATATAAAGCAAAGTATATGTATAATGAGCACTAGATAGCAAAGAACCAAGGGCAGCAAGCCAAATATTGAACAAAATGAATCTCCTAGAAAAAGACAAGATAATACAGGCATTGGATTATTTAAATCAATCATCAAACCCCCATCCCTTTACAGCCATTTCCATTCCTCTTAAATTTTCAAAACAAATTCCAGATCATGTTTACTTTATTTGAATCAACAAATGATTATCTTTTCTAAAATGAAATGACACTGCCATTATAAGTACGTAAAATATAGTAAAATGCAAAATGATCAGTATTTTTATGATTATGTATATATATAGGTGCTTTAAATTGTTATACTTTTTGTGGGTCCATGCATGTTATGATCCTGTAGAAATTCTACTGTTTCCAGAGTGGAAATGTTAACAGATTTGTCATTGGAAAACCTTTCAAGAATTAACTGTACCTACAAGCATTAGTCATTAGCTCTACATTATTTAGCTGGATTGCAATTCCCAGAACTTTGAGAACATCTCTTGTACTGTAGTAAATTTATTTTAAGAACATAATTTTTCTAATGTATATGGCGAGGCTCACAAAAATACAAACTTTAGTGGACTGTTATTATATTTATTTACATTGATTCAATTTTCTACTCTCCTAAGTACACAATGAATGGTTCCTGGAACAGGATGCTGGCGATATCTACTTATCGCATCAAGAGATCAGGCACCAACTGAGAAGTTGGCAACATTCTTGGCATTTGCCAAGTACATGAGAAGTTACGCCAATTAAAGAGTAGCACCAACAACTGTCATGAAGATGTGCATGGCTCGAACAACATATGAGAAATATTATGATTTTAAATTTTATTACTCAGAAATAACTATCATTTTATTACTTAAAGTAGCATACATATTTCTTTATGGGGAATAATGAAATATTTTTCTTTCATTTTTCATTTTGTAGTATGATGAACAGCTGTTAGTCTTAGAGTCTGCTATCAAAGCATCTAAAGAGGCTGCTTTAGATGCTATTGAGACTGACTCAACCATGACTGGACACTCCTACCAGCATGATGACAGTATGTATATGGAAAGCGAATCGATTGAAAAGTACGAGTCTCAACATCGAGGAAAGGTTGGTAACCACCTTATCTATTATTACTTCAAAGTTGAAAAAAGATGAAAATTTCTGTTGAAATGTGGCTGAGAATTCAAAAAGATGTTTAAATTAAATAAAGCAAAATTTAAAGAAAAACTAGCATGCTTATGTGGAATTAAGAAAAATGTCAGTAAAAGTTGATACTTTTTATTTCTAATGCAGATGCTAGTAGACAAACATCCTTAGGCAGAAAGAACAAAAATACAAGTTATAAATACAAATAAATAAGTAAAAACAAAGTCAAGTACAGTATAAATAAGGCTATTAGAATTAAAACATAAGGCCTCTACCCTCTCAATATCGGGATATAAGAGCATTGCTAAACATTGTGGACATACAGCCAAGTGAGAAGTGTCCATGACAGTATCTTTGCAGAAAGAACAGGATGAAAAAGTAGATACTTAAACTTGGAACTTGTATAGCCACTTGTAAAAGTAGATGAATATCATTTTTAATTTTCATAAAGACTAATAATAAAAAAATTCATTTTATCAGAACACTAAAAATGGTGCTCTAAATTATGCAAATAAAAACTCGGTTTAAAACAAGGAAATTTGTTTGAACTTCTGTTCTCAATTATATCTGTTTAATTAAAGTACATTCATTCTAAAACGTACTTTACTGGTATACTGATTAAGAGATTTTTTGAAAGAATTCTACTTTCTGGTTACATTTTATACCAGTATGATCAGCATCATATTTGACTTATTTATCTATTTGGTAGGAAATTTAACCTCTTTAGCATTTGGCCTAAATATAGCCTAGGCTTGAAGACTTTTAATAACCTTTAACCCTAAGCTGTTTCAGAATAGTTTATAGTATAGTAAACTTTAATTTTTTTGCAAAACTCATAGTTGATCTGTACTTTTCCCTTCATGTTAGTGAAGTAGTTTGCTTTTGTTTCAAACTAGCAAAAATACAACTTTCATTTTGATTTTTTTGGCCAAATCTGGCCCTTGTGCCATAAAAAACCAACAAACCAACCAACCAACCATTTTGATTTTGCAACCAATTTTTCAAATATCAACACACAAAACAAATCACATTATCTATGAACTGAGCTTGTTGAAGTGCTTTTGTAACAAATTTGTTTTTACTTTGAATGATTTGCCAGTATTTCGTCTTACACGCTTAAATTAAAATTGAGTTTTTTGCTCAATAAGAATATTTAGGAGGTTAATATAATAAGTTAATTTAAATTGCATGTAATTGTTATTTGATATTTATTTATGCAGACTAAAGACAGTGATGATATGGATTTCGTTGACGTTGAAGGAGACGATGAGGAAGAGTATGACGAAGATGAATCCGTTCTTCTTGAGCATAACTTGCTAGACAAAGAGGGCAATTTTGACAAGATGCAGTATGACAGCGACAACGAAATGCAGCAGATCACTTCCATTGCCTCAGAGACAGGAGAGGTCGTGCAGTTCGATCTCGCGTTGTGCGGGGACAACGAAAATTCAGAAATCATTGACGAGAATTACGATCCTTCGGACTTCCTATTGCAAGGGAGGTATGGGTTTCAGCAATCCAAAGAGGAATGCGCTGAAGACAATGTCAGCAATGATTTGGTTGTGAGTGACTCAGAAGATGAATCGAATCGAACATCTGAACAAATAGAGCAGGAAAATGAACTGTGGTTTTGAAGGGAATGGTGCTTCAGAGAAGATTTTTATACTGTATTTATGTAATGAAATTTGCATTAATGTTGTATGCATTGTTGAAGCTCCTGATGCTTTATTTCTTATCTGAGAGGGACAAGTTTTGCAACTATGTTCATCACTAGTAAATAAGTAAGATTTTCATGGTGTGTTCAAGGGAGATAAAACACCAATCACAGCAAATGACAGGAAGGTTACTGCAATAAGTACTGCTTTGTTATCCTGGCGCTTTTTATTACTGTGACGTATTGGCGGCATTGTGGTAGTTAATTGTAATATCCTGTGGGCAAAAGGAAAACTTCCAAGGAGTAATACTTTTGTAAGATTATTATGTGGGTACATCTGGTATTTATCAGCAAGCTGTGTAATCCATTCAACTTTATGCTGGAATCGCTTTGGCAATTCAAATTCTTTTTTAATTCGTCCTGCGTAACATGTTTGTTAATTTTTAAGTATTGAAAATTTAATGTTTTTTATTATCTGTTTTTACCAATCCATTTACTAAATAGACTAAGATCTTAGCAATCAAAACAGTTTGAAGACAAATATGACAAACATGACTTCTGCTGGATGATCCTAGTGCTTTTATATTTGCATTAACCATGTGATTAATTTTACCAATTTCCATGTGGTTATATTTGCTCAGTTTCTCCTCTGTATATAAAGTATTTGTATTCAGTTAATTCTTTACCATGGTGAGAGGAGTGTGTAGGTTGAACATTTCATGAAGAGCCTACAAAGACATACTTTCGTAAGAATAAAATGTGTGTATAACTGGTAGGAATAAGAAAGCTGTGTAATAGAAGCTTTCAAGTATGGAGGTTGAGCCCTCTGAAGTCTTGTATGTTAACAAATGCAGTGTCTTTGTCTTCTGTTTGTTAGAATTTGGTTCTTGTCTCTTATTTGTTACTATTTACAAACAATGGGATGAGTAGAAAATTTTTCCTTTCAAATCTCCCAAATCGAATTTCAATCTTAATTTTTTTCATATTAAGGATCTTTGGAATGGGGAAAATTATTGTATCAAAATCAATTAGAATTATTACACAATCTTCGATATCCAAGGGAAGTTGTAAGGTAGTTGATAAAGTAATGAGGCTAGGGATCTGGTTTACTGGATCAAAAATTCAAATGTTACAGACAAGATGTTTTAATGATTTTTCAGGTTGTTGTAACAAAATAAAAAAATTATAAATTACTGGCCTTAACGAAAGAAATAAAATCAGTGCAATTGTTAACTATTTGTGAGAAATCAGTAGCCTAACTCTATTTTGATGCAATCTTATAACAGCAGTGAAGAGGCAATGTTTGTGAAGACGTGTTTTGTAAAATTTTGGCAAATTGTAAAAATGGTGAAATTGTGCAGTTAATAAATTATTTACCAATCTGAAAACTAGAGATTATCTAGCATTTGAAAATTTTCAAATTTATATTTCTTGAGTTCTCCACTTGTTTGAATCTGCATCTGAAAGTGCTGCTAAAATAAATTGTTAGACTTTATTTTTACTATTATTTTCAACATTTTATGATACTAAGGTATTACATTTTTTTGCTATGGTAACCCTGTACTCTTTTACAGTAGATAAATAAAGCATGCGACGATCGATAAAGAAAACTTTTTAGAATGAAAATGCATGATTAAAAATGAGAAAGGTGCAGAAACCACTATTTCAGTGCCCACATGACTGCTGATGCTTTTCTGGTCAAATGTTGCGTGGTGAATCTTGGGCATTTCGATTTGCATGTATATTTTGTTTCAATAGCTCTGATGTGAAGGCAAATGAGATTTTTACTATTGCTTTGTATCAAACTGTATTAATGAAAATTCTTTGCTTTTTAATTCATGAAATATTGAAATGCATACTCATTTTATTGTCTCAATGAGGCTGTTTTTATTTTATTTTTATGGAGATTAAGCTGTTTATGTTTAAGGGGTTGTAAAATGGTTTACATGCAGTTTCTTAACTAATAATTTATAAGGATGAGATGACTGGTATTTTAGATGTATACCTGGTTTAGTATCTGTTGTGGGCCATTTTCCCATAGCTGATATGCAGCGTGATTTTGTTACCATTTTACCCTCTGCAGGGCTGCCACAAGTCACTAAAAGGCGACGTTTTTCTATTATTTTTCAATCTTGGTGACTAGAGTATCTTTTTAAGCAAAATCGTCTCATAAGCTTCAAAATTTTGACCTCTTTTCGAGAACTATGGCAATTTTCGAAAATTCACCAAAGGTCAACGAAAATTTAGCCCCCTTTTTTAAACTAATAGCGGACCGAAAATGGATGGATTTTTCTTCAGGGAGAAAATTTTCCAAGGGTTCGTCAATTTCGAAGTTTAGGTGCCAAGCCGTGGCAACCATGAAAAACATCGGAATCTGTAGTTGCTAGATTGGGTACAGCTGTATCATACGCCTCGTTTGGTGTCAACTCTCTTGGCGCGTTTTTTGGCGCACTTTTTATTTCGCCAAGAAAATAATTCTTTAAAAAAAAATATTTTTTTTTAAACGGAAAATATAATTAGTTTTGGCGAAAAGTTTTTTCGGAAGAAAATACAAAACTTTGAAAAACTTTTATCTGACAATTTAACGGAAATTAAAAGAATATTCGAAATGAAAATTTAAACTTTCTTCTTGCCGAGGTTGCCATAAAACGGGAATAACTATAATTAAAGATGCGTTGCTTTCACCTGCCATAACTCGCTACCAAAAACGCCCCGAGAGCGTTGTCACCAAACGAGGCGTATAATACACCCTAGATTGTCTTGAGAACCTTGTTGAGGAATCTTGAGTTTTTAGGCGAGATCTTCAACAGCTGTTTCATACTTAATTGGCACATTTTGTGTTTAACCTAATTCATTTTGTATCTGAGTAACTAAAATTACTACTAAAATTGGGTTTAAGAGGAGACTTCAATGCAATTTTTAAAATCTTATGCTGCTATTTCATAAGTGATTTGACCGGCAGCCCTGTAATGACTAAATAGCCTTTTGGTCGTAATGACTAAATGGCAAAGTGATTAAAAGCCATGTAGCGAAGATTAGGTTGCAGAGCGGATTTTCGCATACGTAACACTCAGTTAAAATCGCTACTCTCTTGGAGAATTGGTTTTTTTTTCAGTTGAACTGAAATGTCAAATTAAGTGCAGTAGGTAAACTTTCCGTTATGTTTGTACAATTGTAAGTACATTTTGCATGACTTAATATTTACATTGGATAAAATTTGTTTATATGCTTTTATTCTCATTTATCCTAGTCATGATGATTCATATTTCCTTTTAACATATTTCAATTTGTAATCATCTATATAAGAAACATTTCAAATTGTTTAAGTTTTAACAATTATTTTTATTATATATTTATATAACAAAAATTATTTTAATTGTTTTTATTATATATATATATATATATATATATATATATATATATATAATAAAAACAATTAAATTACAAAACATTAAAACGTAAAATAATAGAAATGCAGACCAGCAAAATGCCAAAAGATCGAAAAGCAGACAAGTAAAAAGCCAAAAAAGTTGGGGGTAAAAAATAGTCAAGCAGAAGGCAGAACTGTCCATGTATGCGCGCTAAAGCTGCAGACACAACATGGAAAGTAAAATAATTCAAAATTACAAACCAAAACAAAGAGAAATCCAAAAATTTTAAAATCAAGAAATTTAAGAAAATTTTGAAAAAAAATGATGGAAGTGTTGGTGGATCAGGGAGGAGCCTCACCCAGTCAACACAATATGGTGTTTTCTGCATGTGAGCGGCAGTACACCAAAAGTAGCTCACACACCCCTCCAAACACCATAAGAAAATAAATTAGAAAAACAAAACCAGGGACAACCAAGGACACATACCAAAGATAAATATAATACAAAATTAAAATTAAAAAGGAGAAAACAAACTTACCCACATAGATTGACCTAAGCTCGACAACAACCTGCCGCAAACTACATGAGGACCGCTAATAATAAATACCCTCACTCTTTTTATAAGATTATTTTTGAAAGATTTAAGATAACTAATATTATTTAATAGTTTATTTCGGAGACTTTCCTGTTGACTATCAATTTTAAAAAACTGGATTTGAACACTATTTTTTCGACTTCCGATTCCGATGTTCGGAATTCCGAGTCGGGGTTCCGTGTCGGAATTGCGGTTCCGACTTCTGATATACGGCGTTGTGAATGGCATTTGTTGGCGGTCCTCATGTAGTTTGCGGCAGGTTGTTGTCGAGCTTAGGTCAATCTATGTGGGTAAGTTTGTTTTCTCCTTTTTAATTTTAATTTTGTATTATATTATCTTTGGTATGTGTCCTTGGTTGTCCCTGGTTTTGTTTTTCTAATTTTTGTTTTTCTAATTTATTTTCTTATGGTGTTTGGAGGGGTGTGTGAGCTACTTTTGGTGTACTGCCACTCACACGCAGAAAACACCATATTGTGTTGACTGGGTGAGGCTCCTCCCTGATCCACCAACACTTCCATCATTTTTTTTCAAAATTTTCTTAAATTTCTTGTTTTTAAAACTTTTGGATTTCTCTTTGTTTTGGTTTGTAATTTTGAATTATATATATATATATATATATATATCATAAACTTGATTAATTCATTTAACTGCCTTTTGAATTAGTGAAAATACTTTTTTCCCAATTTCTATTTATTTTCAATAGTTGAATGTAAGCTGGAGGGTTTTGGTATCTGCAGACATATAATACACATTAAGATTATTTTATCAGACACGTATGTAGTGTAAAAAAAATTAGTCATTGGTTATGAAAATTTATATTTTATTGATTGTATATTTTGCCAAAAAAGGTGCATTCAATTTTAAAATTGAACCCTGATATAGATTTAATTAAATTAAATGTTTGATAATTTCTAATTTAATGCATGCTTTTTACCAATCTGTTTAGTTATTGTTCTGGACTAGAATTGTGTAGGAATTTCAAATTAAATGTCTATATTTTAAAATATAAATGTGTCAATGCATTTTGCATTGTAAGATCTGACATTGTAAATTGCTGTAAAAATGCTTTTCATGGTACTTAATGAAGGTAGTTTTATATTATACTGTTCATTTGTGGCAATGGTGACTCATCCTAAAAGCATAATTTTAAAGTTAGCACTTTTGTAAATGTTCATTTTATTAAAATTTAAACCAGAAATATTTATTTTAAATCCAAGATTTTATGTATTTAGCACTGGTTACTGATCATGCATTGCACAATTATTGCATTCTCAGCATATATATTTAGTACTACCTCTTTTTTTCTTTTGAGTCATCTTGTCATGAATGAAGCTATGCATTTTAAACTAATGTAATAAACAATTTTAGCTTTGAACTTTTAACCTGAAAGAAAGAATGTCATTGTATGTACTTATGTACATAATATTTTTGTGCTTGATAATAAACCCTTTAAAATGTTTAGAACATTAAATTTAAATGTTTTTTAATAAAAGTAAATATTTTAGATGTTATAGACTACGAAACACTTTTTTAATGTTTAAAAATTCTCATGTTTCTTATATTAAAGACAAATTATTAGTTTTTCAGATTTTAATTGAGTGTGTAAATGGCATGAAGTAAAGCAATTATTTCTCTCCCAGTGAAGAATTATGGAAGGTTAGCAAAACGCTACAAAAGTGAAAAATTACTGTGTTCTGTTTCAAAATTTTAATATTCTTTGCAGAATTTATCCATTAATTTGTAATTATAATGCATAATGTTTTGTACATTACTTTTAGTAAAAATGTATTTAAGTCTACTGATGTATTGTTATTTAATCTATTAAAATCTTTGAAAAGAGGAATTTTGTATTATGATTGTTCTCATTCTCTTAATCACTTATAAAAATAAAACTTTTTGAAAATCAAAAATCATAAATGTTTGAAATTTGTATATCTTAAGAGTTATTTTTGGAAGCATTTTTTAAAATGTCAATCTGAAACTGATATTCACCAAGGACGAATTCACGAATGAGGTATGTTGAAATTATGGTTCTCAAAGGAATGAACGCAAAATTCATTTCGCATGATCACTTAATTCTCTTTCAGGATGTGAGAAACGAAAAAGCTCAAGCTTTTAGATTTACCTCGTGAACCAATAGATTCACTAATTTTGATGCAATATGAATAAATGAGATTCTAATCTGAAATTTTTATTCTATGGAAATTTATCAGTAGAAAGTAATGCATTAGTTATCTTTTGGCATTTAATTGATATTTAAATTAGAACAGTTTTAAACCTGACCTAGTCTGAAGTATAAATGCAGCATTAATTGATTGTTCTTATACACTATGTTGAAAAAATCCCTGGACAACCGAGTGTGTTGGGCAAAATGTCGCTTTTTTTAAATTTCAGTATAGGGAGTTAGCTTAGTTTTCACCACAACTTCCCTCTGCACTGTTTTGTCCACAGCTCACCTTGAATGTGTTTTTATTAGTGGTGGTATTTTGCATCTTCGTCCACTAATATGGAAGTTAATTCCGACGGGAAAATGGGACGTGTTTGTAAGACTCGCAATTTCCATCGGAGGGGGCTGTGACGAAATTTCCAACAAAAATTTCAAATTTTTGGAAATTATATTTATTTTTACACAAGACTACACAGGGTTTAATAATGAAAGCGTGAAAAGCAAAGCAAAATTGTGTGTGCTTAAGGTGTATGTATACACTAGAACATTTTTTTTAATTTTGACTTCAAAAATTCAGTTTTTTCACAATAGGTCATTAGTTTGTGCTTAAACTAATTTTAGTGTGAAAAATTCTGATTTAGCTACTCGGTAATTATCTAATTTGGATATAATTAGCATGTTTTTTGAACAGTGATATCTCAAATTCTAATGTGTTCAGAAGGACAATTCCTGCTGGAAATTATTCCTAATATTCTTCATGTTTTGACCCTCCATCAAGTTGCTAGATGGAATACGTTCTTTTTTACAATTCTTTTCACGAAGGAAGTCTAAAAAATCAAGATTTTTTTCGGGAATTTCGACATTTAAAAATCAACTAAAAATTCATTTCTTAACCAATAACTTCGACTGAGGGTCAAAACATGCACTGTATTATATAGATTATAATGACACAAAAGTAATTATAATAGATCAATTCATTATTGAGTTATCACTGTTCGAAAGAAGCATCCTATTCTAAAAATATAGTTCTTCAGAAATCGAGTTTAAAGTTTTGGAAACGTGTTTGTCTATGGTGACAGTAACTATCCCAAACCTTTGTAACTTGAAAACTATTTCGAATATTTACAAGATCTTGGTATAGTTTAAAAGCTAAGGGGTTGGACAATATTTTGAATTATTAAAAAATCTCGATATTTTGGTCAATTTTCGTGATTTCTAGCGTAACATACACCTTAATTTCATAATCGAATTGCCACGGAGACGTCTCAACCAGACGGAGTCCGAAAGATGTTTTCAGTTCTATTCGCATCAGGGACACTTGGGAGACGACCGAGTCACAAGCCCGTTATCTTAGACACTCGAAAGTGACAGGGCATTTAGAACTGAAGACTGGATGAAACAAATATGTCTTGGGGCTTTAGCCTCCAACATAATTTGCATCTTGAGCCTTTTTCAGGTCTTTGGAATCTACCCAAAAAAATATCCTTTTTTTAATTCCCAGGCTCACCTGCGTGGTGGAGCGTTCAATGCTTAGACTCGGGGGGGGGGGTATTTTTTTAATTCATGGGTGCGCCCAGGAGGCTTAAGCCCCTTTCCAAAAATAAGCAAAACAATGTCATTTTTAAATCATGGACGCATCTACATCTAGGGGACTTCAGCTCCTAGATCCCAAATAAAAAATATATAATTTTTAATTTATGGGTACTTCTACGGTTTGGAAGGCTTTAAGCGCCCTAGACCCGAAAAAGCACTTCTCTCTAATTCATTTGTGACCAGATAGAATCCATTTGTTTCCAGACTAGAAACAAAGCAGCAATCTGTTTAATGCAATACAGTACTTAATTCTTGGGAGGGCCTGTAAAAAGCCAATTCATCCTTATTTGATTGATCGGTACGTATGTATTAACCGCATGCCAGCGATTAATCGCCAAATCTGTTGGAAGGGGTATAGGACAGAAGAACTGGAACAATCTGGTTATATTCACTGACAAGTGAACCACAAATACAATTTCATTGATACTGATTGTTTTGCAAAACTTTTTTTAGAACCACAGTTCAATGTTCCCTGCGTAGTTGTATTAGATACTCGTGTTGTATTTTCTCTATTTTTACGTCGAAGTAAAGTTTTACGTAACGCTTGATTGTTATGAAATAATGCTGGAAGAATATTCCCATCTAGTGGGCATTTGTCGCGAAACATTTCTTGTTGGGCCGCGGTGGCCCGGTTGGAAGAGTAACGAACTAGCAACCGAAGGGTTGCGAGTTCGAATCCAGCCAAACACCGTCGTGTACAAAGGGGGCTGGTGCACGTTAAATCTGTCGTGGCCTCAAATGTCCTCACGTTGGCGTGGTGTGGAAGTTTGGAGAGTGGGGTGCCAGCTCAGGTGTTGCCTCGTCATCTGACCGTGGTTCAAAATTACGTGGTGTTGTCCTCGGATCTTTCCCTTTGGGATTGATCCCGGACCGTCACCAATAGCCCATTGTGTTGCTCCAGTGTTACGTTAATTGAAAATTCCCCCCCTCCCGGATCTTTCCCTTTGGGATTGATCCCGGACCGTCACCAATAGCCCATTGTGTTGCTCCAGTGTGACGTTAATTGAAATAATAAAAAAAAAAAAAATAAATAAACATTTCTTGTTATGGTCCCCGATCGTAGTGCTACCACATTAATGAACGAAATAAAAAACACATTAAAGATGGATCGACCATTTTTTCCGACCCTAAGGGCAATTGCTAAATAATTTCCGCCCGAAACGAAACTTGGCTGATTTTCGCCAATGGGCATGTGGTTAATACGTAAGTACCGATTTATCGAACTATTCTTAAATTATGTCAAGCCATTTGACTCCCAGACTGATGTAATTTTAGGTTAGTTGGTTTTGTGGCTCTAGGGGCCACATATGTGGCCATGATGCGCCAGAACAAAACGAACAACGTCAAGTAATAGACACACAATGAAAATTTAACTGACACGGAAGCGAGAAATACACCCAGAGGGGAATGCACCTGGCAGGAATCGAACCTGCCCCGCCTACAACTCGCAGGTTGCTAGCGTAGTGCGTATACCCACTGGGCCCCGATTTAATTAGGTAGGTATTTTAATTAACGTTGGCACTGGAGCTACACAACTGGCTATTGGCGACGGTCCGGAAACAATCCCGAAAAGAAAGATCCGAGGACGACAACACGTAATTTTCAGTCACGTTCAGATGACGAGGCAACGCCTGAGCTGGCACCCCACTCTCCAAACTTCCACACCACGCCAACGTGAGGATTCGATTGGATTTTTGGGTTCTATGTGGCGCAAGATCCTAAAGCGGACAAGCCAACGTGGACATTTGAGGCCACGACAGATTTAACGTGCACCAGCCCCCTTTGAACACGACGGTCTTTGGTTGGATTCGAACTCGTAACCCTCCGATTGCTAGTTCGTTATCCTTCCAACCGGGCTAACCCGATTTAATTAGGGGGGGGAATTTCAATTAACGTCACACTGGAGCAACACAATGGGCTATTGGTGACGGTCCGGGACCAATCCCAAAGGGAAAGATCCGAGGACAACACCACGTAATTTTGAACCACGGTCAGATGACGAGGCAACACCTGAGCTGGCACCCCACTCTCCAAACTTCCACACCACGCCAACGTGAGGACATTTGAGGCCACGACAGATTTAACGTGCACCAGCCCCCTTTGTACACGACGGTGTTTGGCTGGATTCGAACTCGCAACCCTTCGGTTGCAAGTCCGTTACTCTTACAACCGGGCCACCGCGGCCCCCGATTTAATTAGGATAATTAAATCCGGGATAAGAGTTTGAATTCTTTGGACTCTATTATAAGTAAGCTAAGGAGGTAGAGATATATGATAACCGATGGGGACAGACTGGGGGTCAGCATTTCAGACATTGGAAAGAAATGTAGGTCGTTTGTATTTCTCCCGAAAGTTATATTTATTTACCAGGGTTCCTCTTCTGAGTTCCGCGAGAAGACAGTCGAGCCATGTGATTTTAGATGTCTTTTCTCTTAAGAAAGTGATAAGTTTGAACGTAACAAGGCTCTTCAACAACTGGCATATTCAGTGAAGATTCTTGCTTTTAGTTTATCGGTGCCGTAAGCGATAACAGTGATGAGTTGGAGGGGAGAAACCACGCATGCTTTTGCAAATGGCAGCCCTGCTTCTATCGACCTTTGACACCTATTCAAAAATCGACTGACCCAAGCTCGCCTTGTCGGAACCTTACTATAGAAGACGTTCAGGTGTGGAACATTCGGGTTTGATCCCTGCCAATAGCCCGTTGTGGTGCTCCAGAACAACGTTAATTAAAATACCTACCTACCTTAATCAGTGCAATAAATATAGTCATTTCGTTTTCCTGTAATCCACATTTCAATTGTGTCACTAATTTTACTCACAAATGCAAAGTTGCTACTCATAAGTAAAAATGTGCCCCATAAAGGAGAAGTAGGTTCGTATTTCAAATAACGTCACACTGGAGCCCGAACCCAATCCAGGCCAAAAAGGTTAGTAAATTCGGCAATTTCGGATTTTACTTGATTTACATATGAAGATCTAATATATGGTGATTTCAAGGCCTGGATAGCACTCAACTGTCACTATAAATGTTTATTGTTTTCTATTGCAAAAAGTATCGCATGATGAATGGCCGACAACTCTGCCTGAAAGACAGAGTTGTGGCCATTTAGTTTGAATTTTAAAATATGGATTGGATGGTTATTTTCTAAGATGCACACCGCGACCACGACATTGCTATCAATGCCAGAGATATCAGTGTACAGCTCATAATCAGGGTTGGTTATTTTAGATTGAAACCTGATGATTAGTTTATTGATTGGAATATGTACCAGAATTCGGTTATGAACTAAATTAATACGTGACAGATTGAGCACCGGGTCGGGCAGCCGTCTTTTTTATAAATTTGAATTTGGAATAAAGTGACTTCAGAGTCACGTGGAGCGGGGGATCCCACATAGGGCATTAAGGGAGTCGGTTGAGGAGGTTCTATAAGACCCAGCCATTTTTAACAAAAAAACAAACTAACAAGAAAACAAACCATTCTAAAACGAGTGAATTAGAATTGATGAGCGGAGTCTATCTGAAACGGAAATATTTCCTTATCCAGACACGTAGACTATTCCTGACCCTTGTTTGAAAAGTCTCTGGGTTCGAATCTTGATCTGGGAAAAAATGTATCTATTGGTTTGCAATCCACTTTAAATCGTAGGTTCCAGTCTAATTAGCCTTCATTTAGGAAAAAATTACTATAGAAACCAAAAGTAAACCCAAACCCAGGTACATAATCAGAAAACAATTTCGGAATAACTAGGTCTTCCCTCTACCGTTTCCTCAATCCAATAGAATTGAGCTAACGTTCCATGAGCATTGCATTTAATAATTTTTCGAATGCCTAAATCTAAATAATCTAGTACTGAGTTAAGGTATCGAGTTGCAATTTATCATTGTAATAAACGTATAAACCACCAAAGTATTCCCCTCTCACACAAAAAGTGCGATGTTTTCGTGGATTATGCAAGGCACCCAGAAATAGCAATTGTATTTAGTGTTTTTGAATCATTAATATTTTAACGACATGAGTTTTTTCAGACTGAAAGAAAACGTTTTCCTTTCACAATAAATTGCTTTTATCTAAAAAAGGAACGAGTTTGCTTTAAAGCGGCAACATTTTTGATCTAGTGATTTTAAAAGTGAGAATATTTTGTCATATCCCGGATATGTATCATGTATCTGGAATTTGTTATTTGAATCAAAACTGTAGAAGCAACTCCACATTTTCTTCACTCATGGTGTGAAGAGGTTAAGAAGAGGACAGAAGAGGTTAAAGAATTATTCCTTCTTTATAGTTCCTTTCGATTCGAACTTCGGTGCGAGAATGACGTATTTTTCCCACACTAGAAAAATCAGCTGTAGCCAAAGGGGAAGTCCGAGGCTGTCTTGATAAAAAAAGGCCGCATCCAGACCCCCATGTCTCCCCCACATACGACACTTCTGAGAAATCTTCTATACCCCATCTCAATGATTTCACTGATCCGAAGATTCCTGCTGTGTTGTTTCCTCAATTAAATGACCTGTAGATGTGATGGATGGATTTAGTCATTATGTTTTCCAGTAATCCAGATTCTTATTGTGTGCAATTTAAGTGAAGAGTAAAGTCATTGAAAAAAATGTGCGCCGTAAAGGAGAATACGATCGAAAAATTATACTAATGATAACCGCTCCCAACTTACAGGAAGGGACTGATAACTCAAAAATGTCTTTCTTCTCAATAGGTCAGATAGTCATTTTGTTATCATTTTTAAAAAGGGACTTAAAGTTACTTTTGGAAGAATATGAATGTTGTAGAAAAATATCCAAAACTTTCTGTGAAAAATATCGAAAACTTTTGCTTGCATTTCCAAGTCCGAACATGGTTGAAGCTGGTTTCAGCCATGTTCGGACTTGGAAATGCAAGCAATGGAATGAAAATGAGTCGCTCAAGTTACACTGGCGATTTAAGGCTGAAACTTACTAATTTGGAATCCAGCATTACTCATCTTGTCAAGAGTCACGAAGCACACCCTTCACATTGACAACGTTAGTAAATGGTATACTAGGTTAATAAGTATGCGAGGAAGAGCATTTTTATATCAAGTCTTGAGAGTATTTGTGAAAATATTCTATATATAGCTTATATAAATTGATTACCTGACTCCGATTTTTGGTGGGGCAGTGGTAGCCTGGTTGGAAGAATAACGGATTAGCAATAGGAGGGTTGAGTTCGAAACTCGATCCAATCAAAGACCGTCGTATACGTGGAGGCTGGTGTGTGTTAAATCTCTCGTGACCTTAAATGTCCTCACATTGACGGTGTGGGAGCTTGGAGAGTAGGGTGCTAGCCCAAGTGTTGCCTCGTCACCTGACCGTGGTTTAAAATTACGAGGTGTTGACCTCGGATCTTTCCCTTCAGGATTCAACTACCAACCTCCCGGTTTTAGAAGTGCTGTTCGTTTCACAGTTAACGTAGTCAGGATTATTTTCGGAGGGGGGGGGGAATTTCAATTAACGTCACACTGGAGCAACACAATGGGCTATTGGTGACGGTCCGGGATCAATCCCAAAGGGAAAGATCCGAGGACAACACCACGTAATTTTGAACCACGGTCAGATGACGAGGCTATTTTCGGAGGTAAAAATAGAGATTGAATTTTTATGCTAATTGAAGATTTCGACTTATTACATTAAAAAAGTATTTTTTATTTTGTACTTTGAACCAACTTAGGAATACAACTTTTTATGTAAAATGAATATCTGGACTTTATGATATTTGAAAAAAGATATTGGTTCGCTAAGTCTTTGTATAGTATATTAAATTTAGTCCTGACTATGAATTGAAAACAAAGACATGCAGTATTCAAATTGTTACACCTCAGTTGTTTTCAGTACAGAAATAATTGTACGAGGGTTTTTCAACAAATATTTATCGTTGGTTAAATACATACAATTTTCTATGCGAAGTATAGAGTACTATAAACAACAATTATTTTCATAATTCAATAACTATTTGTTAAAGAAATCCATGCATTTTTAAAGTATTTTTTCTTGAAAACATTTTAAAAAGCCGATTGCAACGCTTTCGAGGTCAGCTCAGGACCCCATTGGCCAAGAATGTATGCTTTTTATATAGACTAGATATAATATAACTTATTTTATAAGGTAAATGCCAGACATTTAAATTATTAAAAAATATTGTTCTCAAGGTCATCTGAAAATAGATATTTATAAAATTATTTTATGTAGGCACTGAAAATTACATCTGGGAATTTGTCAAAAAAAAATTTGAATAAATTTAAAAGATCGTAAAAAGCAAATTATCCGAAACCTTAGTTCATTTTTCAATCAATGGAGGTTTGACACATTTCAGTCTGAAAAATTACTATCTCCTTAATTAGTTATATTTATGGAAAATGTGTATGAAATAAAACCCAACTTTTATATTAAATTTAACTATTTATGCTAAATTTATATATGCCTAATTTCAAAATTTATGACTAATTATAATTAATAATATTTGAAATTTATTATATGACCAGCTAATGCTGTAATATTGTGCAATATTTGAGAAACACGACATTTGATATTGTCATTGCCAATTCATCAATTCAGTTTAACCAGTTTTGTTTTGCTATACAGAACAATTGTGACAGATCTTGTCCAGAATATGAAAACACGAGCGTGTTTTGATCCTTTCAAGCCTTTCCAAGATTTGTCCACTAAAAATGGGAAATTTCCATTTTTTTTAGTTGATGTTCGTGGAGTATGTTGAAAAAATCTAAATCTGTACTAATGGCTTCTCTAACTTCCTACTAAAATTTGATCACTATTGTTTTGCGTCAAAATGTTTAAGAGTTTATTCTTGTGAAAAAAGTCATTTTTCAATACATTTACCAAAATTATGTATCAGGGCGATTCTTTTTAAAATTTTCTTCAGCTTGCTTTATTGATCTTAGGAGGGTTTGAGGAGAATCGATTTACCAACTTCCTGAGCCACTTTATGTAGATGTATTCTACAGATACAAAACGATGATTCTGTGTTGTGTGGTTTATCATCTTAGCATAGGGAAAACGTATTTCAAGAAGTCTGTTGAAGCAACATCAATTTGAATTGCCTACAATAAATAGACGCCCTTTACATTTTCTTTACAAAAGCAAGCAGCTCACGAGATTTACCACTACAATGATTTCTTTTCCCAATTAAAGTGTACAACATTCAACAAGATCTATCGTCATTTAAGGAACTTCGAAAAGGTGTTCAATAAGTAATAAACAGGAAAAACATAATGAATTGTCCTTAAAAAGGAATAAAGTTTTTCATAACTTTGAACAGATATTTCTTTATTACTCGAAACAGTGACCACATTTTTGTTGATATAACTAAACATTTTGATGATAAATTCAATTTCTAGTATAGTGGTATAATTTTACTTTCACTCTTCAGTAAAATATTTTTCAAGAGTCCCCAAATTGAAATAGATCCATGGTTATTAATTGAAATGAAAATGTAATAGACATGTAATAAATTGTAAAAGCGTATTAAATTGCCTTTAAAAATAAATAGTAAAAGTGGATTTATCACTTTAAACTTAAATATTTCCTTAATTCGCAAAACAAAGTGATCACATTTTTTTGTCTGAACTGAGTAGAAGCCATGAAAAATTCAGATTTTGGTTGTGTATACGCCATATATATATATATTCAGTAGCTAGTAGATTAAAATTTCTCTTTTTATCAGTGATAAAATCTTGCAAAGGCTCGAAGCATTCCTGTTTTCTTACTCATGACAAAATCTACTGTCACTGGTTCTTGCAAAAAAATTATTATTTTAGTACTTTTCCCTTTATGGAAATTTGTCTTTGAAATTAAAAAAAGAGAAATCGCAAGTTTCAATCAGGAAAGTTTTTGAATACCTAACAATCAAAATTAAGCCAAAGTTCTATCAGCCACCCAGGTAGCACATATATGTCGGCCAATGTCGAAAAAAAATATTGGCCAATATTGCTGTCGATATTGGCCAATGTAAAAATGACCCCCCCCCCCCTGGCGATATTGCTCAATATCGATTTTACGACATTGATAAATATTTTTTTCTGACGTTGCTCAATATCAATTTTACAACATTGATAAATATTGTTTTCTGACATTGCTCAATATCAGTTTTACGATATTGCTCGATGTTCTTTTTCAACATTACTCAATATCTGCTTCCTAATATTGATATATATTGTCATTCAATGTCCTTCTTACGGCTTATGTGATTGTTTATTTAGAGGACACACAAGATTACAGCCATCTGAAACTTTTAAGAAATAGAGAATTTTAAAAATATTAATCATTAAAAATATTTATATAGTAAGTACAATAATTTATAGAATTGAAGAACATATTAGTTTTAATATTTTAAATTATTAAAAATATGTTTATTACAATTTTTGTAACTATTGTATTGTATATTACATAAATATTTTTTAATGATTATTGTTTAACATTACTAAACTTATTCATAAAATAGAGTAAAAAAAATTTGGATAATCACATGCCGTAAATAGGATATGGACCAACGTTGAATGAAATTACAGTTGAACCTCATTAACATGAACTCTTATAGGGGAAGGTTATATTCTTAACAATATCAGTAATTCACGTTATCGGTGTAGAATTCAGCGAAATTAAGTTTGATAAGCGTGTTCACATTAATGAGGTTAGACTTCTTTTCTAGCATAAAATGGCTATACATCATTTTTACATGAAAATTAACAAATTCTGCAAAATGACAGATCTCTTAAAATGCAAGTGAATACAGAAAATAAACTATCTAATAAAACAGTTCTTTGAATTCAAAATGCTTTACTTTTGCAAAAACCTTTTTCTCTGCAAGAGGAAAATTGAATTTGTCCTTCCCTAGAAAGTAATAACTTTCTTCACTGCTTTTAACGTATTACCATTTTATATTTCATGACATTCAAGGAAACAATTTCTAAAGCAATGCTTTTAGAAATTGTGGCTTACTTGGCTTCTTCAAACCTAAAAATGTGTCCATTATCAAATAAAATTTAACCATTTAAAATCCATTTTTCACCCTTTAAATGTACTCCTCGGTAGCTTGAAAATAAAAAAGAATGCATAGTACACGTACAGGTTCCAGTTTTTACATGTTTTATTGTATAAGATTTTCAATTCAGAAAATTGTTAGTTTTAGAAAAATATTCCAGTCACAAATGTTAGCTAAGCTGCAGATAGCAGCTAATATTTTAATTTCTTCCATTTTTTCAACTAAGACCGATGTTTTTATTTGGAAAGTTGCATAAAAGTCACATGTGCATAATTTAAGTTCTTGTTTCATTAATTAATTTCTCTCAAAGAAATATAGGGCTATAACAATTTTAATTTTTGCCAATAGTATAATCTAGCTCAAACCAGTGAAATTGTATTACAATACGACTTGATTAAACAGTTACTTGGTATAAAAACAGGTGTAATTCTAAGAACTGACACAATTATGATTCAGATTTATATATATATAATTTTGAATTCTTCTCAAAATGAATTACTTCTTGAAACCACTGTTAAAAAATTAATATTGTAGGAAATGTTTAATAACAAAAGACAGAAAAAGGGACACATACTGTTTATTGGCAGAAAGATAAACCAACAACTCTTACAAAGTTAAGAGGAAGGGTTATTGATGAGATAATTTCATTCAAATAGAATTTTCCATTACTTAAAAAAAATTCAAAAATCACAATTCAAATAATTTATTTTATTTTAAAGACAGGCGAATTCTTCGCCCATTCCATTCTGCCGTACCAGCTAAGGTTTGCTTCGCCAAACATCTCTGACAATTTTTCCTTGTCCATATCTTTATACTTCATAGCAGCTGCCGCTAGGAGGGGAAAAAAGATATTTAGCTTTGGTTAAGAAACTTAAGTTTAGAGGTTTGAATACATTAAAACATCAACATCTATAAAGCAAATCTTCAAAATTTTTTTATCAAAAATCTCTTTTCCAACCTTTAAAAAATCTTACACATATACACAACCTTGTTAGACAGAAATTGATGTAAGCAAAATCGACATTCATTTGACTCAAATTTTACCCCAACAAAGTAGTACACGTGATTTTAATTTATACATTTAAATATCAATAAGTAACAAGAAATACATTACTTTCTAAGAGACAAGTTTTATTACTATACAATTTTTAAAATTTATTTTATCATGCTCAATGTAATATTTACCAATTTACAGTATATTTAAGCTTACCTAAGATAACAGTCATTATTTCGTTGAAGGCTAAAAAGATTTTCCTTTTCGTCCATACACGCTGAACTGCATAGCAAGGTCTTGGGCCAATATCTTTTTGGTCAGACTCAGTACAAAAGAGCAGGCTGTTTTGCCAATACCCACTCCATGGAGATAACGAACCTGAAAAATTTACATTCAATAAGTGCTTAATTCGTAAAGCCTTTGTAATGATAATTATTTTTAAAATACAGGCAACATTTACCATGACTTTCCTCTTTCAGTTTTTCATTAAAATCTTTTAGTTCTTCCTCAGTGGTGATGGGTAGCTCCATCCCAGATGGAAGAAAATCTAATGTAGTATTTTCTAGATTTCATTGTAGTTCGCTCCATTACAGTCAATTTTCTCATTTAACTCATTCATTTTAGAGTTCAGCCCCTCTATGTACTTAAACATGTGCTGAACTGCAAAATAAAAATGATTTTTTAATTTTAAAATATGAGGGAATAATGAAAGATCAAAAACATTCAAACACTTTACATATGCATAAGAATCCTAAAAACAGTATTTAAAGAGAACTAAATTTATAAAAAGTGAGTACAGTAAAACTTGCTTAAAAGTTCTTGTTTAAAAAGTTTTACTGCATAATTAATAATTTGCTGACATTCCTTGTTTAAAAAGTTTTAAACGGTAAAGCTCAAAAGGTTAATTTCCTTAAAACTTTCTTTCCTTATTTTCTAGATCATTTACACCCAGGGGTGGCCAACTTTGGGTTGTTAGTGCCCCTTTTGGTGAATAATTATCCACTTAATATATGAACAGAGTTGTGTGCAATTGATGAATTGCACACAACTCTAAAGACGACATCCAATTTTTTCACACCTTTCCGCTTAAAATCGAGAGATTTCAAGCAACAAACTATTGTAGCTAGTCTAGCCGCTGCATTTTAAGCATGAAATATGTGTGTGATCGAGCTTTAATAATAATACATTAAATTTAATATTTTATGTGTCTAATAAGCAGACTAGTCACATATAATCAATGAAAAGTTTACAAAGGTACAGCTTTCAAACAAATGTAATCTTTTTTGTGTTAGATGTTTGAGTCAAGAATGAGGATTGGTATTACCAGTGTGATGGGGTGTCTGCATTTTAGAATAAGTTAATCCTACTGAAGTAACAATCCTGGTCTTTCAAATAGAATTAAATAGAAAAGTACAGCAAAGAGGGATTTCACATATAATTACCACATACAAACAGAATTTAACAAAAACAGTTGTTAATAAAAAATTACATAGGGCAGTCTGAGTGATATCTTTATTTTTAGAAGCCACATCTTTAGTGGTTTGAGAAAATGCCTGTGAATCTACAATATGAGATAAATCAATATTTTTAAAGTGATCGGTTCAGAATTTTAAACGATTAGTAAATTCAGATAACTTAAAATTAAAAAGCTTAAAATTCTTAATTATTTAACCCTTCAACTGGCTTCTATCAGTCTAAGAATATTAAATTCAAAAAAATACTTTTGCAATTGATTGCATTTGGCAGAAAAGATCTTACATTACAACAGAACAAATGTTGTTTGAAAAGTACAATAAAAGTATTAGTGGGTAATTCATCAAGGAAATTAAATTCAAAATGTTTTTTAATTATCTGGCATTTTTCTACAAAAGAACAAGTAAATGGGAAAAACCTTTTATCACTGCATAGAGTAGCGTATTCGTAACGTAATGAAATGCGGCAACCAAACATACACAGAACGACCACGTGACCAAACATGGCTTCAGTTCAAAAATAAATATCAGCTCAATATCCTTTCATTGACATCGTGTTCACAATGTCGCCAAATATCAATGCAATATCAAAAATATTTAAATTTTTGAAAAAATGGCTAAAATATTCCAGTATCATTCTTTACATTATTAATACATGATTATGATATTATAAAAAATGTTATTTACTGTCTTCCTCATTATATAAAATTAAACAATATCGACAGATATCGTAATTCCGATATTCGACATTCAAAATATTGGCCGATATTGGTGGAATGTTGGCCGATGTTGTTGTGCTACCTGGGCATTTATTCTGAGTAAAGTGGGTTTCGTATTTTGTGATTTGCTCCATCAGGGGGAATCATAGCATTTTGTGTACTCCTCAATTGCAAAAATGGAGAGCTTCGCAGTTTCTTAAAATCTATCATCCTTCCAAATGGTAAAGAAATCTCAAAAATAAAATAGATTTTTAATTTTCAAAACAAGAACACACAATTGTACAAAAAATGAAGATGCTTATATATGATGCAACTCTCTTTGTTAAATGGCGTCCCCACTCCCCTTGTAGCAGATTTCTTCATAGAGGAGAGATACTTCTATTCGACAGCAGAACGGGTTTCATTCTAGGAAAACTCTGAGGGATAAAAGCGCACAAGTGGACAGACTAATGCAGTTAATGTGCAGTGCACATCCGGTGGACATCGTAGTCGCAGTGGACAGTGTGTTTGCAATTTTGTGTTTTTATCGCTTAGGTGATTTTACAGAACGCCAAGTTTTAGAATGATAAAAGGAAGTGGACATGGGAGTTCAAGTCGGAACCGGTCGGAACCGGTTTCTAAAGTTCTCGGCTTCTTCCTCGGAGGTGATTGCTTGATGGACATTTTGATGCTTTTCGATTTTTTTCTACTTATATATAACACATCGCTTGAAATTGATTCTTCTGAATTGAATCAGTATTTCTAACTCATCAAAAGGCATGCATTGTCAAGAGATCTTTAGCTAAAAGAACTAGAAGATATTCAAACTTGATTTTTTTGTGTAAAGATTAAAAGGGTTTTGCTCGAAAGCGAATAATTTATACAAGAAAAATAAAAGCAATTATAATTTGATCACCGCATTCGAAAACTGATTTATTTTTAATTACAGATAGTGGTGCAAGATTTTAGTGATGTCATTTTTGGATACCTATGATGGTTTTAAAAAAGAAAATAAACACGATTTTTTGTGTTTCACTGCATTTAAAGTTACCCTGAGCATTTGTGCTTGTTTTTTCATCAGTCATGAATAAACTGTTCTGCAGATCTGTAATGAAATATATTTTATTTAAATCGTTAGAAAAATCTAGTCATGAGAGGAAATCGGTTTCGTAAGCAGTCGAAAAAACCATTGAAAGGTGCTTGATGAAAGGCGTTTGAGAAAATCAAATGATTTCGAGAAGGGAGCGGTTTGATATTTGCTCGAAGGCAGCTAATATCTGAGAACGGCCCTGGTTTTATTTATTATTTACTTATACGTGATTAAGTGGAATAA
Organism: Meta bourneti; assembly: GCA_933210815.1. Lineage (NCBI taxonomy): Eukaryota > Metazoa > Arthropoda > Arachnida > Araneae > Tetragnathidae > Meta > Meta bourneti. The sequence goes on from OW119929.1 coordinate 91,953,966, forward strand.
CAGTTCGAATTTTAATTGGTACCCAAACAAAGTTATACGCTATTTGTATAACCATCACTCGCTATAAATTAAGTATTTCAAATAAAACGGGAGACTATTTAACACATAACATAAAGTGGAGTTAAAATGTAAAAAGAAATACCTCGGGACATGCGACCTTTATAAGAGTATCAAAGTTGTTTCATTATTTTGAATATATGAGTTACCACATACATATTTGTTTAATACACCTAAATTTGAGTTGTTTTGTGTTTAAATTGGTCCAGTTCCACAGAAAAAAGTCGCAATTATTCATAACTAACTCGATAAGAATATCTTTTTCATACCGACGAAATTACTTTCAAATTTCATTACACATGATAATACTTGCACAAATATGTCATGTAATTTAGCATTCCACTCAAGCTCCAAGAACAGATCTGGTCACTTGATTCTTTGTTGAAACCACTTTTTTGCTTTTATATTTAAAGCAAAAATTTATTAGAATATCTGGTAAATCAGATAATGGTAAGTGCTACAATTTAAAAAATGTTTTAAGAATTAAATGGGGAAATTTTCAGAAAATTGTAATTTTTTTACTATTTTTAAAGTCGGTCTTGTTCAAATCACATCAAATTTGCAAAAGTTGATTGTTTAACATACTCTAACTGAAAAGCACCAAGTCTCAAGTTTTAGATGTTTTGCTTTTTGTATAAATAGTAGTAACACCTGAAATTATGAGACTAAAACGACTATCCTGTGAGTACATTGTTTATTTTTAATATTTGTTCTTGTTATTTTTTCAAAAAAGGACTAAGATTGTTAACCATAAATTGTAAGATACACAAAAAAGTGCAAGTGATTTCATGCCATTTAAAAAAGCTTTGAGAGTTTTAATTTGGTTATAACTGGGAAAACAAAGTAGATAAGTGGTTGAATTAACGTCGTACTGAAGCAACATAACAGGCTATTGACGACTGTTCGAGATCTTTCTCGAAGGGAAAGATCCGAGGACAACACCTCGTTATTTTGAACCACGGTCAGATGACGAGGTCACACCTGAGCTGCCACCCTCATTCTTCAAACTTCGACACCAAGCCAAAAGGAAAGAAAGTAGGATAGGCGTTCAAAGTTTACTTATCGTATATAAAATACTATCTGTAACAACAGCTCTAAAAATATCTATGCATTACTTTTATCTATACAAATAATTAAAAGTATTTATTTGAATTTTCGTGCACAATAATATTCTCCCTAATGTGTTTTTGTGTCGTTTTGCTTGAGCAAATTTTATCAGTTTTTCATCATGTTAAAATTTAGAAATTGAGCATGATTTACGAAAACGTCTTTCCTGAGTATGCGAATTTAGATCAACTTGATTTAAATCAGTGATTTTTATTTAAAAAAATCATGTTTAAATATATTTTCAATTTTCCATTTTTTCTTAGGAACTATTTAATAATAATATTGAAAAAGAACAATCTGGAACAGAGTGCGTGTTATTGTATACAAAATTTTTCACGTCACTGCACACCTACAAGCATAAATAACTTCAAGACGCACTATGAAGGAACATTTTTCTATTAACATGATTAATTTGTTCTATTTCATAGTAGGGATTCAATTAGTAAGATCCTTCTTTCAAATATTTTTGCATTATAAAACATAAACATTCCAATTAGACATTCGTTTCAGATAAGTCTTCTTATGCAGTCATAAGCAAGGAAAAAACAAAACAAATGGAATGAAAATACCTCATCCATACATCCTCAGTGATTGATATTTGACATAGTTTTTATATCGCATCCATGCAGAGACGTAACTAGAGGGGGCAGACGGGGCATTTGCCCCGGGCGCCGGATTAGGGGGGGGGGCGCTAAATTGGCCGAGTATTTTTTTTTACTATAGATATTTACGTATGATAAAAAATGAAGAGGAAAAACTTATTGGTAGACTACAAGAACTATAAAAGGAATGTGTGAAATAGCAGGAAAACTTAACCTCGATCCTCTTTTTAAAGAAGTACGGAGGGGGAAGAAGCGGAGGTTTGATGAGAAGGACGAAGTTGAAAGCTATGAATTCTCAGAAGAAAAAATATCAGATATTGATTAGACAAATAATAGATCGGATTCTGAATGAACTGAGGCAAAGGTTTCAAGTCATTCAAAACATGAATAGTTTATTTGGTTTCCTCAATGGAGCTCGGTTTGAAACAATGAATGGAGAAGAATTGAAGAACCAGGCACTTGTTAGCTACCGCATATAAAGAAGACTTAGACAAGGACTAGCTGCCGATAGAAGTGGAGAGTTTTAAGTATCATGCCTTGGATTTAAGCCCTAATATGAAAACGGCTACACCATCAGGTCTTCTGACGCTAATTTACAAGAACGGACTTGAAGACGCGTCCACCAACATAACGACAGCGTTGAGAATTTTCCTCACAATACCAGTCTCAGTCGCCTCAAATGAAAGAAGTTTTAGCAAACTAAAGATCATAAAAAATTACCTCAGAAACTTAACAGGACAACGACTAACCAACCTGAGCATCATATCTATAGAGCACAAGTTAGCTTCAAATCTATCTTTTGAGGACATTTTAAAAATGTTTGCAGCCGAAAAAGCCCGTAAAGTTAGGTTTTAGTCCAAACTTTCTATGTTTAAATTTTTTTTTCACATTTTGTCAATAGATTAACAGATTGTGAAAAATGTCTAAGTATAATACTTAGGATAATAACTTAAGTAAAATCTGTTATTAATTCTTGTTCCACAGTTTTCCAAAATCCTTGAATGGTTTTCGGTCGACGTTTCGATAATTCTCTTTTTAAAAGTACAAAAGCACAAAAGTCCATGGGTGAGACATCTGGAGATTTAGCAGGAATATCAGTAAAGGGTATTTATTGACTTGATACCAGTTTCTTGTTCCATTTTTTCCACGAATTTAATAGTGGACTTAGATGTGTGGCTGCTTGCTTTATCCTGATGCAGTTCTACTGACTGTTGGCACTTTGGGTAAAGATTTGGTATTTCTTTTTTGCATATTGGGGATAAAATAGGGTCTTGATAATATGTGGGAGTTGATTTTTACATTTCCCCCTCCTTTTTACTTTTAATTTTTCATTATATGCAAAACCGGCAACAATCATAAATCTCTTAGAGAAAGTTCTTACGTTAAAGTTACAAAGTTGAACCACGTTTTAAGATTTTTCTCCTCTTTTATGATAATAAATTGTTCTTTTTTATTGCAATCTTTTAAATACACCCACGCCTCGTCTATTGTCACAACATTTTTCCATCTTTCTCCAGCTAAATGCTTCTCATACAGAATTCTACAGCGAGTTCTGCTTTCTGCAAATGTCGTGGAGATAGACGATGAACATTGTAATTTTTGGCCTTTTTAAGATTCAGATCACTGTTAATTATTTTATTTACAGTTCAAACTGAACTTTTAATGACTTTGTAATAGTCCTTTGATTGGCAGATTCTCTTTTAAAATTAAAGATCTTACCTTACAAATATACTCTTTTCTTTTTGGATACGTATTTGGAAATATTTTTTCACTTTTACGTTTTTTTCCTTTCTCATTAATAATATCGTACCTTTAGATATCGAAAAACTGATTTTTACAGCGTTTTTGAATAATTGAATAAGCATAATTCTCTTCGGAAAGAGCAGAAACAGCCTTCCAACCATTGATTATTTAAAAGCGCCATTTTGAAGTAAACTCTGAGTTAGCAGGCGATAAGTTATATTTTAACTATTTAACTGCTGCGAAAATAAAATTATTTCGTAGCATACAATTTTTTAAAGCTCATCAAAATCATTCAAAAAATGTCCGAACAGCCTCTGTATTTATAATAATTAAATATCCTATTCTAAAGCAACAATCTGCTGATTTTGATGCAGCCCACACATACAGTGGCTCCCAAAAGTGTTCGTACACTTTAAAAATTTGTAGAAAAAGCGCTGTAGCCTGGAATTGAATTCGAATATAAAGTCCAATATTTTTTCATATCATCTCCATGTGATTCTGAATAAAAACTAATATTCTTTAAAAAAATATTGACTCATTTTCTTTTTATAAAAATGAAAATGCAAGGAGGCAGAGAAAGAACACGCCACAAAAGTGATCGTACACCGAAATATTTTCGGATAAATTCATAAATAAAATTATCGTTTATCGCTTTTTTTATTTTTGCATTGTGGTGACATTTAAAAAATCGTTTGGCTTTAATCTTTGCTTGCTTACTTCGTAATATTCTATGAATTATTTAAAAATGGCTCGTAGTCGTATGGAAACAACGAACAGCATTCGAAAATTGATTATTTTTCATCATAGTAGTGGTAAATCAGTTCGGAATATCTCTAAATTAGTAAATTTATCCCATTCTACGGTGCAGTATGTGATAAAACGCTTTAAAGAAGAAAATCGGATCGAAAACAATGTAAGGAAAGGTCGTCCTGTAAAGTTAACTCAACGTGATCAGAGATTTATAGTTAGAAAATTTGTGAAAAATCCACGTTTGAGTGCTGTAAAAATTTCTACAGAATGTACTGAAAATTTTTGATTAAATGAAAATTTTTTGTAAGTACGAAAAATAGAAAGCTTAGGATTTCCTTCGCAAAATCAATGATAAATAAGCCCGAAACTAATTGGAATCATGTCTTATTTGCAGATGAAAGCAAATTTAACATGTTTGGTTCCAATGGGCGTATAATTGTATGGAGAAGAAAAAATGATTAACTAAATCCCAAGAACTTAGGCCAAGGCGGTGGAGGTGTCCTTGTGTGGGGGTGCATGTCAGCATCAGGACTAGGTAATTTGGTATTTATTGATGGCATAATGAATCATGCTCTTTATTTAAATATTTTAAAAGACAATTTAAAATTATCAGCCCAAAATTTGGGTATTGGAAACAACTTTGTTTTTTATCAAGATAACGATCCTAAGCACACGGCTCTCAGCGTTCGCCTCTGGAGTCTATAATTGTCCACAAGTTCTGAAAACACCACCTCAGTCGCCGGATTTAAACCCAATAGAACACATTTGGAGAGAACTAGAGGTTAGAGTACGAAGACACGGCATTAAAACAAAAAGCGAACTAAAAACAGTAATTATTGAAGAATGGTGGAACATTGATGCAGAAATTACGAAAAAACTAGTGAACGTTATTCCCAGACGTTTAAAAGCTGTTGTGGATGCTATAGGATATCCTACTAAGTACTAATTTACCGAAATATTACAATATTTGCTAATATGTAGAAATTTTTTTAAAGTGTACGAAGACTTTTGTGAGGTAAGTTTTTTGTTACTTTTTGATTATTGATTTTCCAAAAAAAAAGTTTTAAAATATTTTACGTAGTTTTGTTAAGAACAAGTTATAGATGTTATTAAAAAATTCCCATTCTGAAATATTAATTTTATTAATGGATAGAGCAGTATTTCTTTGAAATTCGTAAGTGTACGAACAGTTTTGGGAGCCACTGTATCTCGATATCATTTGATAAAACCTTTTCATTTCATTTGCAGCGATTATAAGTATGAAAGAATATTCCAAACATGTTACTCTTAGATTATTTGTGAATGAAATATCTTAGAATTAATTTGGTATTTTATCTTGTACTAAAAATGAAATTGCTGCAAATTAATCTATTTACCTTTGAAATCGAGCATTTACCATCGAAGTTTAATAAAAAAATTTGGACTAGTGGAATTAATGTGTGGTGGCGATATCAGGTATTGTGGGGAGGGTTTTGGTTTGGTTGGTCGGTGGGGGGGGGGGGCAAGGCGAGTTCTTTCCTCGGGTGGAAACTAGCCTAGTTACGTCTCTTCATCTATGAACTAAGAATTACAATAACAAGGGGACTAAGAATAGTGACTAAATTGTCAGATTTGACTGAGTGAAATTGTGATTAAATTTTTAGAACACTTATTTTATAAAATTTTGATGTAAAAATACAAAAGTAAAATTAATTATATACAAAAGAATTACTGACTATGTATAAATATGCTAATAATAATAATTTAATGAAAAAATAAACATTTTAAGTATTAATATAAATATCCTCATATTCTTTTGTCACAGTAAATACATATATTTCCTTCTTATTTCAGTGAGATACTTGAGCTTGTTTCTGTGAACACTTTTTTATATCTGGGTCTATGGTTGAAAGAGCTACACGCAATTCATGATCAAGACTTTTCAAGGATGATCTCTTTAAATTCTTGATAGTGAGCATAGAAGAGAAACTTTTGCTCACACATGTATGTTGCAGCAAATGGTAAAAGAATGTTCATAGCTTTTTCGCCGATGGATAACCCTCCGGTACCGTCGCCCCATCATCAGGACTTTGCGGTAAAAATTTTCGCGTCACATCGGTTGGGAAGCACTGGCTTACGGCACCGAACGATAAAACTTCGGAACTAGGGGACTTAAGCTCCACCCTGTAGATGGGACGGCATCTGTTAGTCATGTTTATAGAAGTGTTAAAATGTGTAATTTACATAAGTAAAAATCATATTTACAACTGGCTAATTGCACTTAATATTCAATATTAATTTTAATCTCTGAATTATTTGGAAAACACAAGGTTCGAAATAACGGAACCCAAAATCTCACCCCGAATTCAACTGTAATATTCAATATGTAGAAAAAAATACGGAGTAAGAGCAATCTGAGTAGTTTTTTCTGTCAAAGAATAGAGGTCTGATAATTTAGGTAAATATGGGTTTTTACTTTCTTAAAAGTTAAGTTATTTGAAAATGCAAGTTTACCTATGATTGGTGGTGATTCTAAGCACGAAATGTGCCTTTTTTGATGGCACTATTCAATTGCCTCTTCAGCTGGTCCTGCTTCATGTATCTAATTCACATGACTGTCAAATAAATTTATGAAACAAAAGAACTCACGGAAAAATATATAATAGAAACTAATTGATGTCTGTTAACAATATTTAAAGATTTACACAATTCTTGTTTGATGAATATGTCAACCACATATAAGTAATTATGACTGCAGGGAAATTCTTTGAATGCTCAGGTGAGTTTTTTCAATGTTCAGATTCCATAATCTTTCTCTAATAATCTTAACTAGGATATGAAAAAAATCATGATTGGAAAAATCATAACACTCCTATTCATTCGATTTAAATGTGATTTTTTTAATATTTAAATTGGATTTTTATGATTTTAATTCGAGCCTTGCCGGACAAGTTTCAACTTGTTGGACATGAGACATGTAAATAGTGTAGTTTCTAGATAGTTTTGATACATATTAAACAGTAAAATATTTGATGAATAGCATTAATAAAAAAAATATCTGGGAAAATTTTTGAAAAATTTAAACACAATATAGGAACTAGCATAGTTAATCACATGATAGAGTAAATAAATGACATGCACAACAAATGCCATGCATAAGCAATGGTTTTCCCATCTGGTACTCGAGTTATTTAAATTAGTTTGATTTTAACCCATACCCGGTGACATGAAATTTTTGCTTTACATAATTATCATATATGAATAAAAAGTATAGAATTGCTTTAGTTAATTTTGTATTCAGTAATCAATGTGTTAGACTTGTTTTAGAGAAAAATCATGTAATCAATGGAAAATAAAATAAAAATAACTTGTACAAAAAATTCATGGAAAAATTCCAACTCATTAATATTCAGCTTGCAAAAAGTACTTATTTGTGAAAAATGTTATTTGTAAGTGAATAGTAAGAAATGAATAAGACATGAAAATGTACATATATTGAAATCAAATGTTTATTTTAAAAAAATTTCTGAGCTTCAGTATTTCCAAGCACAAACACATAAAGGGTTTACACTAACATACACGAAAATGAAGCCTTCTTCTATGAACAGCATAGGATAAGAGTAATAGCATTCCTCCAGAATATTCCAATTGTGTGGAATTTTGAAGCTGCAATAAAAAAAATCATCAGTGCAATCATAATCATAAGAGCTTTCTGCTTTTAAAACCCAAATTTATTTTAACATATTCAACTATCAGATGGACGAATTAACTTTTACATTCCAAACTTCCAATTCCTTAAATATAGAATAGTTATGCTGGCAATGCAAAGAATTCCTAGGGATCAATGCATAAAATTAACCAACATATTACACCAAACAAAACGAAAATATTGAAATTTCCCATTATAAAGATTTATGTGTAAAATTTGAATACTTTTGATACTGCAGAAAACTATTTTGTTGTGACTAAGTGTCAGGGTACAAAAAAATCAGGATTAAAAAATCATCGGATTTATTTAAAATAAAACCAACACTGATGAACAGGCATGTGAGTGACACCTGTTGATCAACAGCCCAATAGGGAAATACATAATTGTCTAATAATTGATACCTATCAAAAAATTATTCAGTATCTTCAGGGGAAGGATGATTTTCAATACAATGGTTGAGGTGAATTAAATACAAGCAAATTTCTAAACTTATTTGAATAAAATAACATGAATCTTGTTTTCATAATTATTTAATTGTAATAAACATAATACACACAGAGAAAGGAAAATGAAATTTAAAATCTTGATTTAAATAGGCATACCATGATCTTAACTAAAAGAAATTTATTATTGATGCCATATGAAATGGTCATCAAAAACAAACATCATTTAGTTTTTAACTGCTAAATATTGAATGACTAGGTGACACCAAATAAGACTATTTTTTCTTTTCAGTTGGAAAACTTCAGACATCAGAGATTTGTAATATATCTGTAAAATATAAACTGTATTTCAATAAATAACAAAACACAAATCTGTTATACTCGTAAGGCAATACACAACATACTTTCATTGAGAAAAACATTTTAAACTGGAAATGTTTCAACTACCAGAAATCATTGATTTATAAGATCACACTGCAACCCCCCCCCCATGTTCAACAGTTTATTCTCTCAATGCTGCTTTTCGAATAAGTCTTCTGAGCTAAAAGATGTTTATTGTTTGTTAAATCCTCCGTATATTGTAGAGGGTGCTGTGTGAGCACGAGGGTTAAGATTCAGGAATTAGACTGAGAGGCTTCATTAGCCTTACAATGAGAAAATGGTCATTCCACAACCTTGTTATATTTGTTGTTAATAAACTTGTTTTGTTATAACAAATTGTTTTAATTCAAGTCTACTCAAAAGTGGGTTAGAAAAGCAAGCAATAAGTTGAAAACAAATTACTGAAGAACTGATTACAGGTTTCAAGCAAACTTAATAAAAAACTATTGCTATATTCTGTTAAAATATTTCTATACCAGGAGATTTCTGCTTTGATTTAAAACTTAATATCTCATCGCAAAACTAATTTAAAGACATAAAACTGGTCAATTTGCAAACATCCTTACCCAAATGAGAAATTGTTACCAAAGCAGAAACTTCACCAGTAAAATTACAACACATAAAATCCATGCAACAGTGGGTTAGAAAAGCAAGCAATAAGTTGAAAACAAATTACTGAAGAATCGATTACAGGTTTCAAGCAAACTCAATTTTGATTTGTGTTAAGGGTTTTGTAATAAGTAATTACTAAAAATGTGAACAATTTATTTCGAACTGACCTAAAAATCGTTATTAATCATATGCAAACACAAAATACTACTACTTAAAATTATTAAGGTTTAAGTAGATACATATTAACTGTAACTGCATGATCTGTAAATTATTGTTTACATACACATTTGACATCTGTTTAATTCCTTGTTTTGTGTAGGTATGTACAAATACTTTTATGTTCCAACGATAGTATCATAAAAAAATTGTCTAAAATTTGGTATGTTGAAATCTGAATTTAAAGATGTATTATTTACTTTTTATAAACATAATAACATACAAAGACACCACAATTTATATTGTCAGTTTGCTTGACATGGGGAGGGAAACTAAAAGTCCATTTATTTGAGTTAGGAAATACACTACTTAATATTGAACACCATTTAAGCAATAAAAGTGATGATGTTTTATCTATGAAGTCATTTAATGGATCATAAAACTCTAAGGTATGGCTATCAATATTTACAACAATTAGACTCCAATGTTTATTGACATTGGCTGGAATGAGTAAAATTCTATGTTTCCTTAATTGCTCAAAATAAGAACCATTTAATTTCCCACCATTTAATATCAAAGAGGAACATATTGCATCCATTGATCCAAAGGTGTTTGAATACCTAATAACATTAAAAACAAAAGCATCAATTATTGAATCATACAGCCAACCTTTGCAAAAAGCAGTAGAAGCTGATCTTAAAAGGGTTTCTTCTTCTAATGAAATAAAGAGATCTAAAGATTTCAGCATGTATGTCTTAATCTCTATGTCATTAACTTTTACTTCACATGTCAAAACATTACTTTTATCTATTGTCTTAAATTTTGAAAAATTACAGGAATTAGCATCTACGAAAGTATTATTTACAGTTGGTTTATTAAATGAGTCCTTTGAAGGAATCACTGTTCCTAACAAAACACAGTAAATGTATGCCCGAAATTTATTTGTATCAAATGGCACATAAACACTAGACTTGTATATTATCTGATGGGCAAAGTAACATACAAACACACCACAGTTCATTGAATCTTGTTGCAACACATGTAAGGGGAAATTAATAGTCCACATCCCAGTTGTACAACCAAAATAATTTTTAACATTATCTAAAATTTTGCAATACCTGTCAGAAATATCATTATTTGATGGATCGTAAAAATCAATGCATCTTTTTTCTTTATTAATAAATATTAAACACCAATGATTTTCCATGCAAACAGGCAGAAATAAATATTTTGATGATAAAATTAAAGGATTGCAAGCTAGTAATTGATCTGTTGATGACATGCTATTTATTATTAGGTTTGTAATAGCAGAATCAATTAAAACAAAGTCTGGATTAACCGTACACAGCACATAAAGAAATGCATCAATGATAACGTCAAATAACCATCCTCTGACAAAACCTTTAGACTTCAATTTAATAGCACTTTCTTCATTAATAGTAATAAAAGGATCCAGAGATTTGAAAGCTGTTTGACACAATTTGTAGACCCCAATGCTTTTAGTAAAAGATTCACCTGTTTCATTGTTTAATTTTGTAAATGGTTCATAGGAATCTATCTTTGCCTTTTTGCATGGAGTCATATTTACAAAACAATCATCAACATCTTCCGAATCTAAGAACCTTTTAGCACTATTCCTCTTGTGAAGCATTGCACCTTTCTGTTTTTTTCGGGTTTTGAATAGAATCTGACGCTCAATAGCCTGATTTGGAGCCACTTTTGAAGAAGGAAAAATATTAGAATTTTTATCAGTCTCTGAGTTTAAAATGCCACGGCATCCAGCAACTAATGTTTGCAATGTTGTATATACATTGTCAAGCATGAATTCTTGAACTCGTGGATCATTCAATTTTTGCGATAAGGAATCCCATAACTTTTGACATGCTTTTACTTTATCAGCCTTGGAATGAGGATTGTACAAATCTTTAGCAATAAATGTAGATTTTAAGGGTTCTTTAAAACCATCTGTTTCAATCCTAGGAGCATCATCAAAAAGGTCATTGTTATTGAGATTAGTTTTAGGATTAGTGGAATGCACTTTATGCACATGCTAAAACAAATTAGAACTATCTGGGCAGTTGCAATTATATAAATGACAGCATAATGACATGCAACTAATTTCAAGACATTTAAAATAGCAGTGATCAATCATAGGACACTTAGTGTTTACTAGCTTTACAATGTATTCTTTATGTTTCTGTGATTGGGACTTCACAGACCAAGTATTAGTATTAAGTAAAAGCAAATCTGTATCAGGAATTTTGCTACCTTTTTTTATGTCTGGCTTCAATGTCTGGATTTTCTTCTTTTGGTGGAATGTCATTTAAAATTCTATTTTTATACGTTAAAAAGTTATCTTTTTCGATATCAAGTAGTACTTTTAACAAGGTAACCTTCTATTAAATTTACATCCAAAGTAAACGGTTTTTAACTGATTATGAAATGATTCACAATAATTATTTGTATTAACTGAAGCATGATAATATCTCCTATAAGATGTGGCCCACAATTCACATCGGTTAGAATATTCCCTTTTAAAATAATTTACAAATAACTCGCAATTTTCGGAACAGTTCAAAAAGTCATTAAGAAGTCTATTGAATTCTGTAAGGTTTTTTTTCATTTAGCAGATTCATTAATTTTAACTTAATTTCATTTCGTAGCATTTTATCAGAAATGTAAGAATTTAAATTCCTATTCCAGGCTCTTAACACATGCCACTTGCACAGCAAATGTTTTACTTCATGTCCAAACACAGCCTGAAATGCACTAAAAGTAGTGTGGTCATCATCAGTCATGACACAATTAACATTTAAATAAAGAATTCTACACTTAAGACTTTTAAAAAGGCAAATCATTGTTTCATATGTTAATGAATTTGTAATAAAATGTGCTACTGGATACCCATGACTAAACTCATCTGAGACTACCAAATTGATCAAATAAAAATCATATTGATTCGTTTTATGGGTTGAATCAATGCATAATATTTTACTGCAAGACTTCACCATCATATCCTTTTGATCTTTAGTTTGAATTCCTAAAGCAAAAGAGGTGTTACAATTTTTTAAAAGGTCTAAATCAGAAGGACCATACAGTGTACTAGAGCCTTGAGGTTTAAAAATTAACACTGGGTCATACTCCTCAACAAGAGCAGCAATGGAAATTGCATCACTCTTTGGTTGCAATGCGAGTCCATGACGAGAATATGACTTAATTACTTTCCGTGAAAGGAACACTTCTTTTACAGGGAAAAACTCCCTACAATCACGATCTCCAAAATTTTCTCTCAAAAGCAATTGAATTTTTTGCACAGGAATACCTAACAATAACTGTGCTTTAATTAAGTCACGCGTACTTTGCTTCAAGGGTTGAAACCTACAATTTTTAAATTGTAGGGGATGGTTATGATTAGTGCTGTAAGAGACAGTAACCAAGTCCTTTTGCTCACAAGCACATATTCTGACAGGACAGTTAAGATTAGGTATTGTACCTTTTCTATTTTTGCGATTTGTTTTCCTGGAATTTTGAAATTGAGATGATAGAAAATTAAATTGACAAGAATAATAATGAAATGTTTTAGAGCCATACTGCTTGCCTCCTGTTGTTTTAGTGAAAGATGTAAAAGTTGATGTTCCTTCCATCTCTAACCAATTTTGGAAACTAACCATTGAATCGAATGAAAGTATTTGAAGAGAATCTGAATTGTGTATTTCAAACACATGCCTATTTAAATTTCCAAGGTGCTTAAATGGCCTATTACAGTCTGGAAAAATACAGTAATGCATTTCCTGTTCATTAATTAAAATACATAACTGCTCATGCTCAATAAATTCTGTCTCACTTTTAAAAAACTTGCCACAAACTGGACACTTTTTGGCCCTTAAGGTTTTCACATAAGCTCTTGCACATACCATTTTATGCCGTTGAAGATTGTACTTATTTGAAAATATATTTAAGCATTTCTCACATGTCTTTAAATCAGAATTTGGTACACATTTACTAATTAATGAATTAGGAAGAGATAGGATATCTATCGATTTTGAAATAGGGAGTGGTGAGTTACGTTGATATTCTTTTGAACTAATTGAAGAGGCTAATGGGTTGTCCGTAGTTTTGGGTGATATAAATGAATTGGAGTTAACACTAGACATAGTTTCCAAAACAGAATTGTTACATAGTTCAGAAATAGAGATTTCTGAAATTGAACAAACATTAGCTGAACAGTGTTCTCTCATGGTATCAGGAACTTTGGTGAGATCTTGCAGTAAGCTACTATTTTCCTGCACTTTACACTTGCTCTTATGATTGGAATATGATTTTCTGGAAAGGTAAGACTTAAAACAAATCTCACATTGCCGAGGATATGAAATTTTAACACTAACATTACATGTTTTAAGATGGTTTCTAAAAGTGACCTTTGTCTTATAAATTTTTTGACAACATGCACATTGTCTGGGATATAATTCCCTTTCGACCTCAAGATGCTCGACACTACCCCCACCAGTTCTACAATGCTTAATCAAACCTTCCACCTTACATTGTTTATTAGCACTATTATTTCCCAAACTATCAGATAAGCATACCTTTACTGAGCAATAACATTCTAGGTTACAAGAAAATGGAAGAGTGGTAACTGATTGAACAGCTGAAAGATGATAAGTATCAGTACTTACAGGTGGAACAGGAGGAATAAAAAGTTGAAAATTACTCATGTTAGTGTTAGAAATAAGTTTCGGTAAAGGAGGAAATTCTAACAAAGAATGGATGTCAGGAACATTAGATTTACTAGAAAGGATAGTAGAGGTATTTGTTGGAGAAAGAACAGGAGGAACAGACTGAATAACTGAAAGAGCAGAAATATTAGTACTTGCAGGTGGACTAGAAGGTAGAAAATTAATCATGTTAGTGTTAGAAATAAGTTTCGGTAAAGGAGGAAATTCTAGCAAAGAATGGATGTCAGGAACATTAGATTTACTAGAAGGGATAGTAGAGGTATTTGTTGGAGAAAGAACAGGAGGAACAGACTGAATAACTGAAAGAGCAGAAATATTAGTACTTGCAGGTGGACTAGAAGGTAGAAAATTAATCATGTTAGTGTTAGAAATAAGTTTCGGTAAAGGAGGAAATTCTTGCAAAGAATGGATGTCAGGAACATTAGATTTACTACAAGGGATAGTAGAGGTATTTGTTGGAGAAAGAACAGGAGGAACAGACTGAATAACTGAAAGAGCAGAAATATTAGTACTTGCAGGTGGACTAGAAGGTTGCAAATTACTCATGTTAGTGTTGTTAGAAATAATTATTGGCAAAGGAGGAAACTCTAACAAAGAGCAGATATCAGGAACATTAAAATTTTTAGAAAGGACAGGTTTGAAAGAGGTTACACAACACATATTAGGCTTACAATAGGATTGGAAGTTGCATTTAACAGATAAAGTAACATCTAAAAATGCACTTACTGCAGGAGTGTCCTTCTTGGAGATTGCAGCTTCCATTGGAATCAGCAAACTCTAACAAAGAGCAGATATCAGGAACATTAAAATTTTTAGAAAGGACAGGTTTGAAAGAGATTACACAACACATATTAGGCTTGGAACAAGATTGAAAGCTGCATTTAACAAAGTAACATCTAAAAAATGTACTTACTGCAGGACTGTCCTTGGAGATTGCAGCTTCCAATGCAATCAGCCCTCCTAATGTTTGTGAAAACATTTTCGCCAAACGAAGATTCCCTTTTCTGTTGAGATGTAATCCATCACGTCCCCAGAAGCCTTTCCATGGAGCAAGAGACTGACAGAAATAAAATGCCTCTCGGCCCAGGCAAGCCTTTTCTAGTTCATGATTGACGATTGAGGTCTTTTGGTTTAAAAACTCTAGTTGAGATGCCAGAGAAGAACGGGACTCAGAATCCAGAAAAAAGTTGGGACCATGTGGTATGATCCCAGAAATAACCACCTTAGCAGCAGGATACAAAATAGAAAGCTCCTGAAAAAGGCTGGTGTATTCCTGAAGAATTTCAGAAACATCACCAGCAAGATCATTAGTCCCTACATGAAAGAGCATCCATTCATACTTACCTAAACTACTAAGTTTCCCAGATATCCTTTCTATCTTCGCACCTGGAAAAGAAATGAGATCAACTTCATGATCCTGCAATTCGCTAATTAAGTATTCGTTCAAATACTTAATCATTGAATCGCCAATTATGAGAAGTCTCATTATTAACACTAAGGGACAAGATGAGAAGTGGAGAACGTTTAAGACAAAACTAAATCAAATATAAATGGTATTATAGATGGAATAAAAATGGAAAACGTAGTAAAACAAATACAATGTTTTTCACTAAAGAAATTGGAAAAATGTTCCAAGACGCGCACTTTTCAGCAACTATTGCAACAGAAAGAAATACTATGATCAACAAATATAAATCGAACACAATGAAAATGTAAATCAAATACGCAAGTTTATCAGAATCAAAGGATAAAATATATAATTTATAGGAAGCACAAAATAAGCAATCCACAGAAAGTCACGTCCGCCAAATTCACTTCAGAAATGTAGGCAGCAATCTGAGCGTCTCCGGAAATGAGTCACTAACAGGACCTCAGAAAAACGCCAAAGAAAGCATGCCAATTTTCGTACTAGTTCAAGATAGCTGGATCAACTGTGATGATAACCCAGTGAAAGCGGAAATACTCCCATGTCCACCATGACGTCACACACTCTATCCCCCCCAAAAGTTTTACTAGGATGTGTAAGTCCCTTCGACAGCAATTCTTCGAAAGACGGGGAAAAGATTACTTACTAATGATTTCAGTGAGAAAACATCTCAAAGAAGCCAATGCCAAAAAATGCGCCAAAGCATTTGCCAAGAAAGCGATAACTAGTGGGATGTGACAGTTGCAAAGTACGATAACTTGCCAAATATGATTACCCTGAACACACCCTAATTACACGCCCTTGAGCGCTGCTATTTCGCTCTCATTTAACACACTAGAAAGAATCGAAGACAACCCACGTAAATTTGAAGCACGGTCATATGACGAGGTCACAGCTGAGCTGGCACCTCACTCTCCAAATTTACACATTACTCGAACGTGAGGATATTTGAGGCCATGACAGTCTTAATGTGCACCAGTTCCTTAGCACACGACAATCTTTGTTTGGATTCGAACTTGCAACCCTAGGGACTGATGTTTATTTCCTTTGAGGTGACGGAAGCTTCTCTTGCTTGTTTATTTTGTTTTTGTCACGTGCAATGCGCATGCGACTCTTGTTATTTCCGTCTGATTTCAAGGCGTTTCCAGACGATAGTCTTGTTTCTTATCAGTGTATTGGAAGTTTGAACATCACCTTTTGGATTTTCCTTGTATTTGTTTCGATTTTATGAAAGAAAAAGTAGGTAGAAGAGAAAGTGAAATTAACTTGGAAACAACTTTGAACCAAACGTGTCTAATGAGTCTTATCCCATATTGGATTACAAAACGTACAGGTTCGTATGTCCCTCAGCGGTCATTTTTTTGTTACTAGAGAGCTAATTACAACGAACGAAGCTTATAGACTTGTTGAGATACTGTACAACGTACTTCCTCTGTGTTTGGATCACTGGACCAAATATGTCGGGATTGAATATGGTAGTCGAAACGCGGGAACCCCAGCCACCATCCAGTGCCGTTCCAGCAGTGGTGGTTCAAAGTTCAGCGATAGGACGATTCGAAGTCACCACCTTGAAAGACATAAAAATCCAAAACTTTACTTCTCAAAGCAACAACGATCCAGCATCCGAAATTGTTCATCATCTCGAAGAGAAACATGTTTTCTGCCCTATCGAAGCTCAATGGTCTGAACCCCTCTTTGAATTGGTTGTGCATCCAAAAGGATGCTCTGCTGACACCAAGGATTTTGTCTCTGCGATGATCCGTAAGTTCTGGTTTCGTCCATACTATGTGCCTAACATGACCGCAGACTTCCTGAGGTGCACTGTCAGTGTCCTGGACATAAATGGGAGTCAAAGGTTTCTCCAGTCTTTTGTAAAGGAAGGGTTCTTAGCTCCTGGATGGGGACTTGACGTCTTCAATGCAGATGATATTGGACTGGACAAATTTGTAAGCCGTACTACATTAATTGATGAGGCAGATGTATTGTTGCCTGAAGATGTGCTTACGGTTCGGTATGAGGTGTGTTTTGAATTCTGTGTTTGTGACACAAAAGTTGTGTTTGATCCTTTTAAGAAGGGAGTCAGAATTGCCAAAACACCTCTCTCTGACAGTCTTATGTATTTCAGAAGTGTTCTAAGCATGATGGAAAATGCACTGGATGAGATGAATTATGTGCTCCAACTACAAGGTACTTTAAAGGAGTTGTTCTTTGAAAGAAAATTTACATGTGGAGAAATGATAACACCTATTTCTGATGGATGGGAAAAAAAGTTTGCAATGTTGTATCATCTCTCATTGATGAGAAAAAGGCAGACCAAAATAAGTGCTTGCTATGGAGGTTGGATGAATGTAGACAATGTGGAAGTATCATTGAGTGATAAGCATTTGGAGACATCAAAAGTGTCTGCAGAAATAGAAAGGAGGTGTTGCAGAACAGTGCAGTTGGCTGAAGTAAAACTGCTTCTCTTTAAATTAATGGGCAATAATCTAGGGGAAGAAAATGAGATAAATAACATGTCAGAGACTATAGTAGATATGTTCGTAATCCACAAAAGTATTCTGGATATGCTTGTTGATAATGAACAAGTCAAAAATAAGGAAGCATCACATCAGGATAAAGAAATAAAGGACACATTACTGTTGATACATTTTACTATACTCTTTCTTTCTCGACTCATAAGGATTGTGAGACTACTTTCTGGGAATGTTGTTATAGCCACCTCATTGTCAAATAACTGTAGTTTGTTTATTCCCAAGCAAGCACTGATATTACAGCAAGGAGAGGGAACAAGTAAAGAAACGCAAACAACCAAAGGTAATGTAGAAACAATTGATCAGGAAAAAGTAGTTAAAAATGATAAAATGGAAATTTGGGACAAAGAAGCACAAAATCGGGAAATTTTTTTGGATAATCCAAGACTAATGGTTGATGGAGAAGGTGCATGTAATGATGAAGCAGCAGGAGATGGTAACATAGAGACAAAAGCTCGGGAAGGAAAACAAATGGAATCCGTAGTTGAGAAAAATGTAATTGAAAAGAAATCACAAAATGGAGAAATGCAAAATCAGGAAGTAGGAAATGAGGAAGAAAGAAATGATAGTGTTGCAAATATAGCACATGATGATGAAAATGTGAGAAATCAGAAAGAAGCAGCTGTAAGAAATAAAAAAGAAATAAATGTGATTAAACTAGTGGAAAATGAAATAGGGTTTCATACAGAAGTAAAAGCAAGACATGAGGAATCCGAATTTTCAAAAGAGAGTGATGAAAGACAAGCCAAGGACCTTTGGCAACTGATTTCTGAGACCAGAGATAGCAATGGACATCTTTCTCAAACACATAGTTTGATGGTTGAAGGTTGCCTTCTGAAAGCATCTTCGCTTGTCTTTGAAAGAATGATGGAAACCCACATGCAGGAGCAGTCAAAGAGGCATCTCAAGTTGGATGTGGGATTTGAGACATTGAAGCTGTTTGTTAACTACTTGAAGACTGGAGAATTGGCAGATAGTGATGGTTATGACTGGAAACTTCTGTACAAAGTAGCACATCAGTACGATATCCAAAGATTGCTTCAAATGTGTTCTGAGCGAATAGCCCAAAATATTACCATTGACAATTCCTCACTGCTGGAAGATTTTGCTGAACGTTACCAAGATGACCAACTAAGGGAGAAATTGGAGAAATTTTTGGAAGAGTTTGATAACTTATGGGAGATATCGAAAATCCCCAGTACTTCTAAATCTGTAGATACCGAAAAAGAAAGTCATACTCAAGAGTATGCATTCTACCAATAAATGCTAATGCTAGAGTCCTGTATGAATTTCAGAATATGTGAAACCAGTGGTGGATCACTTACTATCATGTGCCTAGGATATTTTTTGAAGGGTCTTAAGATGAAAAAATATTTTGAAATCTGAATCTATTCAAACATTTCCTTCAAAATAGAAGTCTTACTTTTGAAAAATTTTTGGCACTAAAAATTTATCCTGTCCTTTAACAAAACTTACAAACAACTCCACATTTATGTCCCACCCATATGATGTAGTAGTTTGCTCAATTCCCCAATCATAGTATCTCTTCTATGAATGTGTCATATGTCTTCTGTGAGCAATTATAGTGCTGATTGGCACAAGCAAATGAAGTGCTTTCCCAGACATCCACTGAGGAAAATTGCTAAAGGGGTGGCTGCAGCTATCTAAAAGGACATCACTTACAAAGTGCCTTCTGCGAAGCAGCAAATGGCACTGCATAAAAAGGGTATGTAAATTTACACTGATTAAAATAATCTGATGCTTAAAAATCAGTGGAATTATTTTTTTAAAAACTAAGGCATAGTTAAAAACAAACATTCGACCCCCCCCCCCCCGAGAGCAATAAAATAAAATAAGACTCATTCATCTGAAGGCTGAAATCAAGCTCTGGGTTGGAAAGGGAAGATGCGAACAAAGGGGTACAGCTGCAGTCTCCGCCACGCGGAGTGTCAACGAATTTTGGTGCAGTTATAAGCGACTCATGCCGGCTGATGGTAACCCATTTTTTTTCGAATTTTTCTCTGGTTAGGGTTCTCGTGTTTTTATGGCAAGCGTCCAGAAGTGTTGATTCTTTTTTCTAGATTGTTCTATTTATTTCCGGTTTCTGACATGGTCAAGTGCTCTTGCATAGGTTGTTTTTTTCAGTTTGGACACGGATTTGGATTATCCCTACGATTTCTACAAATCCACGTGTATCCATCGCTAACTGAATTCCTAAGAGAAAACGCGTCATTTTCCTGTTGAATTTATCACAAGAAAATTTAGATTTAATTAATCTCGATTCCTTTAAAAAAGCTCTTTATCGCGACACGACTCGCAACAAAAAAACTATTACCAACTCCCTCAGTCCCGAAAGTTTGTCTACCACCAGAAAAAGTAAACTTTAAGTTGCGAGAAAAATTCTCTTGAAACTTATCGACTACACTTAATAGAAGGCATCTTAAGAAATAAGGTATACTAGAAATAATAAGATAACTAATAAAACAAAATAGACAGGAAAAATACAACCTGATGTGACTGCTCGACCGTTAATTTTTTTTGTGTATTTAATCCAGTTTTGCAATGTTTCGACTAGTCAAGATGTGATTTCCGTTAAAAAATATTTTTGTATTTTGTGTATATTTAATCCAGATTTGCAGTGTTTTACTAGTCAAAATGTTGTTTTGTCAAGATTCATATATTTAATCCATATGTATGCAGTATATATTCAATTTTGGAAGATTTCCGTGGCGACATAAAAAATGCGCCAAAAAAAAATGTGTTGCCACTCTGCGCAGCGGAGACTGTAGCTGTACCCAAGCAAAACCCCTTTACCAGGTTATGTAGTTGAGTGTATGCAATTTTTCACCCCAGAAATTTTCCCCTCAATTATATCTTTAATATTGATTCTTCTCTTCCTGTGTCGACTGCAACTGCAAAGATCTTTCTCAACACTAAAACGGATCTCTAAATATAGCATAGTGAATAAATTAAAATACTTAGTAAAACAAGGCATATTCAAAACATGATCTTCGATTAAACAATGTTATTTAACAATGGTGCAATTTTCTTACATTGAGAAAACCTAGTTTTTTAAAGCCTTGAATTTGTGATAACTGCCAATCAAATAATTCAAAATAATTTTGTTTTTGAAATGTGTATCTTTAAATAAAGCTTCATATTTATCTGGTAATAAGAGTACATTAAGATGTATATATCTATTGAAATTCCTTTTATTCAGTTTGTATGTTTAAAGAACTTTTATTCTATTTTATTTTTAGTTCTCCCTTAGATAAAAAAAATCGATGGGAAACAAAACTCAATAGACAATTGTTTTGTTAAAATTACATCAACACATTTTAAACTAAGTACTTGTGTTTTATATGTGATGTGCTTAATATATGTGCCAAAGTTTTAGGTTATGGTATATTAAATATGAATGTGACAATAAACAAAGCTTACAAGAACTTAAAGTTTATTATTCGTCTCTTGCATTTATTAAGTACTGGATTACAAGTGGATACGAATTTAATATAAAAACCCTACTCAAAACTTTTTCGTGAAACCTTAGTTATAAAAACTTAGAAGGGTAATTAACATGTTTTGCATGGATAAATTTCAAAATTTGTAAATACATATTTAACTTACTTCCTTACTTTTTATACAAGAAGTCTTAACAGTGAAATAGCTTAACAATGTCAAGAACTGTTTCATATTAAAAAGGATATTTAATAACATTGCCTCCCCTTTTGAAGAAACAAATTATGACGAATCTAATGGAAAATTTTAAATTATCGAGACAACTATTTTTGCATTTACGTTTAAAACCTTTACCTCTTAATTTGAAATTTTTAAAAACTTTTCATTCAGAATTAAGCATCCACAATCTAGTAAGCATTTTTTCTATGTTTGGGACAAATTACTGATATAATTTAAAGGCAAATCCAAGTAATATTCATCCTTATGGTCATTTACCCTGTCATAAGATGATACAGCACCAAACACTTAAGTGAAGCTTTTGGTGGTAATGGTAAGTAATTAATGTCGCATGGGAGCAACACAACTGGCTATTGACGGTATCAATCCCTAAGGGAAAGACCGAGGACAACACTACGTAATTTTGAATCACGATCAGAAGGCAAGGTCAACACCTGAGCTGGCATCCCACTCTCCAAACTTCCACACCATGGCAGTGTGAAGTTTTAGTTGTAGGACCACACACACCGCGAGCGGCGATACAGGCAACACGTATAGGTACAGACGCAATGAGTGTGCGGATGGCTGCTCATTCCCTGTCAACCATTTGCCAGAGTTCGTCTTCTGAACGTGCCTATGGCAACGCATGCAAGCGATGTCCCAGAAATGTTTGATAGGTGAGAGATCAGGGGAGACAGCTGGCCAGGGAAGCACTTGGGTACCTTGCAGGGCATGTTGGCTGTTGCGTGCTGTGTGCGGCCAGGCGTTATCCTGCTGGAAAATGGCATTGGGCACCCCCTGAAGGAAAGGTAGTGTCACCGGCTGCAGCATGTCATCCACGTATCGTTGGGCCGTCATAGTGCCCTGAATACGGACCAGAGATGACCTGCTATCGTAGGCGATGGCGCCCCAAACTATTATACCGCGTTGTCTCGCGGTATGGCGTTCCACAGATGCTGCCGGATTGGCCCTATCACCACGTCGGCGCCAGACTCGTACACTGCGACTGTCATTGCTAAAACAGAAGCGTGACTCGTCTGAGAACACCACCCTGTGCCATTCCGTCGTCCACGTGGCTCTATCCCGACATCATTGCAAACGGAGACGTCTTGCTGTTCAGTCAATGGTAGTCGTCTCAACGGGCGCCATGAGTGCAGGCCGCCAGCGATCAATCGGCGGATAATGGTCCTGGACGATATGGGAGCATCAAGGGTGTCCTGCACATGCTGCAAAAGGGCGACAGACGTGGCCGTCGATGCTTGCCGGCAAATGCGTCGGTCCACGTGTGCTGATGTCACTCTGGCTGCACCGGAACTCCTCAAACGTGCCACATTCCCTTGGTCCAACCATCTGTGCCACAACCTGTGCACCGTGGATGCGTGTAGGTGGGTATCTGCTGATATTTGACGTATGGACCAACCTGCCCATCTGAGGCCAATCACCATACCCCTCGTGAAGTCGTCTGTTTGCTGGAACTGTCTTGATTGGCGGCGTCCTGGCATTCTCCGCTACTAGACATTTTCTCTGAGACACAAAAACAAATTGCAACTTGATTTACCTCGCAAACAGAGCAGCGCGAAACTGACCACTTTTGCAGGTTCCTTCCCTGGTTTTTCACTCGCTGTGCGTGGGACAGCTGTGCAGTTTGCATCATTTACATATCTCAGTGAGCTGCGTCTATCCTGTAAATTGCATCCAGTTCTGCGCACTCCTTCTGGGTGTTGCATTTTCAATGTCAGGTAGTGTATTTCCACACTGGAGCAACACAATGGGCTATTGTACTGTTCTCGAATCTTTCCCTTTGGGATTGATCTTGAACGGTCGCCAGCCGCTTGCGTTTCTTCTGATCAAAATTTAATATCCTCCCTTTCAAAATTTTCTTCTGACCAGGATTCAAAATTACGTGGTGTTATTGGATCTGTATCTTCTGGTTTGATCCTGGTCAGTCGCCAATAGCCTTTTGTGTTGCTGTTAATTAAAATGCCTTCCTTTCTAAAATTAAAAAATCTTTATCAATGTAGGTAGGTAGCCTCACGTGCTATTGGCGGCGGCCCGGGATCAATCCCGAAGGAAAAGATCAAGAACAACACAATTTTGAACAACGGTCATATGACTGGCCCTACACTGAAGGGAAGCGATCCAAAGTAATGGTAATTTGACACAGTGGAGCAATATAGTGGGTTATTGGCATTCTAGGACTCCCCACAGGAAAAATTCGCAATTTTGAACCAGTCGGGCGACGAAATTAAGAAATTGTCAATAGGTATTTTAATTAGTGTCACACTGATGCAACACAACGGGTTGTTGGCGACGGTCCGAGATCAACCCTTGAATCGAGGACAGATGTCACGCCTGAGCTGGCATCCCACTCTCCAACTTCCACACTATGACAACAGGAGGATATTTGAGGCCACGACAGATTTAACGTGCAACAGCCCCCTTTGTACATGACCGTCTTTTGTTGGATTTGAACTCGCAACCCTCCAATTGCGAGTTCATTACTCTTCCCAGAGTTATAAAATTCGTATATATTCTAGTGTGTCAAATGGGAGTGAAAATGCAGCGTCCGAGGCGAGTAATTACGGTGTGTTCAGGGTAATCATATTTGGCAAGTTATTGTGCTTTGCAACTGTCACATCCCACTAGTTATCGCATTCTTGGCAAATGCTTTGGCGCATTTTTTGGCATTGGCTTAGAGACGTTTTCTCTGAAGTCATTAGTGGGTCATCTTTTTCCCGTCTTTCGAAGAATTGCTGTTGAATAGAGGTATCTCTGCTCTATGAAGAAATCTGCTACAAGGAGAGTGGGGACGCCATTTTAACATAGAGTGGTGCATCATTTATAAACATCTTCATTTTTTGTACAATTGCGTGTACATGTTTTGAAAATTCAAAATCAATTTTATTTTTGAGATTTCTTTACCACTTGGAAGGGAGATTTTAAAAAAACTCCATTTTTGCAATTGAGGAGTACACAAAATGCTATGATTCCCCTGATGGAGCAAATCACAAAATACGAAACCCACTTTACTCAGAATAAATGGCTGATAGAACTTGGGCTTAATTTTGGAGTGATGGTAATTCTGCTCCAATTGCGCCATAGCGTATTGCCTGCTCCAAACTCCCGTTTTTGCTAAGATTGCGCCAGAGCTGCTCCAAATCGCGTTCGAGTAATAATAAAATTCACTCTTGAGGTCGGAGATGTCGAACATGGTAACCTTGCAGTTTTGATCCAGCTTTATGACAACCTTATGCAAAAGGTTGGTTTTTCGGAAGGAAAGAGCGCTTTTTTTAACGAAATTCCGATGTATTGCGTTCTATGATTGGTTACCGCTACCAGGTCTCCCCCAGCTATGTAAGAATTAAAATCTTGTTCAAATTCAACTGATAAATGTAAGCACAATAACGATTTTCATTTCAGACTGACGTCATTTTGACGTTATCAGTCGCTATAACGACTGATAATCATACCTGAATATGGCCTAATGGCGAATTTCTGAAGTATCAGTGAAATAAAAACCCACTTTTCGCCTCTGCACTTTTTGCTGAGATCAAGTGCTTGGGAGAAGTACATAGCAATCGGAACACAGACTGCTTCGTTTGGCGACTGTTTGACCTTGGCCTATAAAGAATTACTTTGCACGTGTTTTAACGCCGATGTGAAGTGTGCTATTCTTTCTAATAGTAGCAGTTTCCGTTGGAGCATTTTTCAAGATGTCTGAAGGTGAGTTTTGAGAAGTTCTTTTTAGAATTTTTGTTCTTGTGCTACATTAATTAAATATTTTATATATTCTTATGTTTGTAGTTAGTTTAACTTTTTATGTTAAAAAGAAATGATTAAATGAAGTATTATAAATTTTCAAAATACTCTTCATATCTGGCAGATTTCTGTTTTTTATTGCTCCTCGTTTTATGACGGTTGAATGTATGAAATAAGAAAAGTAATATTTCCAAAATAGTGCAAATAAGAAATCTATATATTTCGATGGTATCAGAGTTACATACATCAATAGTAGAACACTTTATTGTTTGTTCTACATCCATAGTTGCATGTTATGTTTGAACATTACTTTTTAAAAGTGAGTGTATATTATTCATATACTCTGGATATTCATATATACTGATTCATATCCACTGGAATATCACATGTAACTAATTTGTTTTTGAAATTTTTGTATTTGTGGTGTAAATTGTATTATGAGACAAGCTATCCCCCATAGAAAATTTCCCGCGAATCTGCCCCTCCCCTATGTACGATAATGCGCCAGTGATGATCTACTTAAACATTTAAAATGTTTAAGTAGATCGTCATAATTTTCAATTTAAATTATTTAAATTGAAAATTCTGCGATTTCAATTAAATTTAAGATTATTGTAGTACATGGATACTGGGGTACACAAATTGACTAAGGCCATGAAGGGGGGCACATGCACCCCCTTGAAAATCCACATCTAATTTTTTATTTGTGAAAATTTTGTATTTGTAATGTAATTTTTCTTAGACTTTTTAAAGTTTGCCCCTGGAAACATTTCTGATGAAGCCGATGGAGTGTGCCCCCTCCCCCATATGTACGAGAATGCGCTAGTCACGATCAACTTGAACGTTTTCATTGAAAAATAAGATTGATTTTGAGGATGGAAATTTCACAAATGTGATAATTGTTGGATTGCATTGAGCTGTTTTTAGTTTGTGTTTTGGCCACGTGATCTTTAGTTTTGGTTTGAGTTTCTTCACAGCGCTTGCGCAGTTGATCAAGTGTTCTTTTTTTTGCGTCAACCGCCAGTAGCGTCAGCCACGTCTTTGTGTGTGAGGAGACAGCCGCGCTCTCCTTGCCAACCGAAATCCATGAGAGGTTTTCGCGTTAGCTTCATGTGATACTTTTGTGTAATTCTTCACAGGGAAGAATTGCCATTAGTAATTGAATAATTACTCATTAAAAACCTTAATACAGTCCACTATCATTGATTGTGTTTTTTTGTGTGTGAATTGCCGGGTTCCTTCAATAATATAGACTGGGGTCCAAAGGGCTTCCCCAGCATGGGATAACAGGAGTGGGGGCACTTGCCCCCCTGGGAAATCCACATATAATTTTTTTTATTTGTGAAAATATTTTATTTGTAAAGTAATTTGTCTTCTGAGACTTTTTAAAGTTTGCTCTCCCCCCCACTGAAAAACTTTCTGGCATAGATTCTCTCCATAATTCTCCCCCCCCCCAAAGATTCTGCCCTTGTTTATGAAAGGTTTTAAAATGTGTGATGACAAATAAATAAATAATTTTGACTTAATTTTTGAACTATATAAGTATTTAATAACTTTTATTTGTACTTTTCAGGGAGAAGTACCAAATTTAACCCAAATGTGCTGTCAGAAACAGATTGCAATGGAGATATTATATCTATTTGGTGTTTGCCTGGGAAAAAGCTAGAAGAAGCTATCTGCACATTTTGCAACATTGTGATAAATTGCAAGCATCATGGCATATCGGCAGTAAAAAGGCATGCAAGTGCTGACAAACATAAAAAAAATTGCCTTAAGAGAAGAGATGGAAGTGGGAAACTAAAGGCATCTTCCTAGTTACGCCTTACTTTTGAAAAAGGATATCCTCCAGCTTGTTCTCATGCTGATTTGGTCACTACATCTGAAACTTTGTTTGTTATTACTGTTTCAAAACACGATATACCTTATAGTTTTTGTGAAAGTGCTAATGAATTATTTCCTCGTATGTTTCCAGACTCGCAAATTGCAAAAGAATTAAGCTATAGTCGAAACAAGATAGCTTATTTTATATCTGATGGGATAGGTCCTTATTTAAAAAATAAATTAGTTGATACCATTAATTCAAATTGCTTTTTTACCATTATGATAGATGAAACACCAGTGCCTGAGAAACGTACTCAGCAGTTAGATATTTTAATACGTTATTTTAGTAAAACTCACCAAGAGGTTCAAACTAATCATTTAGAATCTTTTTTTATTGGTAGAAGTACTGCTGAAAACATATTTGTGAGTCACTGAGTCCTGCCATCACAAAAACTTTTGTG
The DNA here is from genome assembly GCA_933210815.1 of Meta bourneti. NCBI lineage: Eukaryota > Metazoa > Arthropoda > Arachnida > Araneae > Tetragnathidae > Meta > Meta bourneti. The sequence continues at coordinate 91,981,914 of OW119929.1, forward strand.
TGTTTATACTGATGGTCCAGCAGTAATAAAAAGCGTTCATCAAATGCTGAAGCAAAATTATCCACAAATAGTGGATGTTTCAACTTGTCCACTACACATTGCATTTGGTAAGGGGTTGTCTGCATTTGGAAAAGAGATTGAGGAATTAATAATAGATTTATATTATTTTTTTAAAGGGTCTGCTATGCAATCATCAGAACTTTTGAATTTACAGATTGAACTTGGTTTGCCCAACCATATTTTTTTGCGCCATGTTGACAATAGATGGCTTACCCTGCAGATTTCACTAGGAAGATTTATTGAACACTTTGAATGTCTTAAAACATTTTTTTCAAAAGAAATTAAATGTAGAAATAAAGGCATTAGGTTAAGAAGGATAAAGGAGGCTTTTATCCATGATAAATTACTTTTAGTGAAAGCAATATTTTTGAAAAATGCTTCTGATCTGTTTGGACAATTCCTGAAAACTTTCCAAAATGATAAGCCATTAATTCATCGTTTGCATGAAGAATTAACTTCTTGTAAAAAAGTAATGGGACGTTTTCTGAAGGTGTCTGCATTTCAAAATGTAGATGGATATTTACTTAAGTGTATTGAAAATGGAAAAAACTGGTTGAAAAATGTTGAAATTGGGTTCGACACCCTGGAAGAATTATCTAAATTTTCTGACTCAGAAAAGAAAGATATAAATTTAGGTACTCGATTGTTTTATAAAACATGCACAAGTTATCTAATTAAAAAACTCCCTTTTGAAAATAATTTGTTAAGACATCTCTCTTGCCTTCATCTCATGAAGCGAACTGAAGAAAAATCTTTAAGCTCTCTGAAGTTTTTAGCAGCATCTTTTCCATTTATTGTAAAGCCAAGTGAAGGATCTGCTCTATCAGATGAATGGATCAAATATCAATGTGAAACCATTGATAGCTTTCATTTTCCAGAAGTTTCAACATGTAGTCGTATAGACCATTATTGGAGGAATATATTTAATATAAGAGAATCGTCTGGCAAGTTTGAGATTTTGCCTATTTTTGTCAAGTCTCTTTAAGTTTAGCTCATGGAAACTGATGTAGAAAGAGGCTTCAGTGAGAACAATCACATGTTGGAAAATAGGAGTAATCTGACTATACAGTATAAATGGTATAAGGCAAATTAAGTCACATTTTACTAATACAGAAAGCATAAAGAACTTTCAAGTTACTACGGCTTTGATTAAATCAGTTCGAAATTCCTGGAGGCGGTATCATGACAGATTGCTGTTAGCATCAGAACAAAAAAGAGAAAAGTAGAAAATATTCGCCATAATGAGGAAGATTTAAAATTAAAGTCGAAACAAATCGAATTGCAAAAGGAACTTGAACTTTCTCAAAAACTATTAAATCATGCTGAAAGCAAGATTTCACAAGGTATTGCAGACAAAGATATGAGTGCTGTTGAATGCGGACAGATTCTTTTTAAAGAAGGTAAAGATAGAATGTCCAAAACGATATGTGCCTTAGAATAAAACAGAAAGGCGCAATTGGGATGTAACAAATATAAGAAAAGAAAATATTTTTTTGTTTAATAAAATGTTTATTAGTCATGTTAATGTCAGTTATTTCTTACCTTGCACATAACTTTATGGAAATGGAAAACACTTGGTAAATTTTTATGTATGTTTTCTTATTCATTATTTCATCAATTTTAGTAAGTATTTAAAATGAATTTTGTAATAGTTTACAATTATGTTTATTGTTTATCATTCATACAGTCATATGTTTAAAAACCTGAATTTGATGTGCTGCTCCAAAATGTTAATTTACCTGCTCCAAGATCCGCTCCTAAACACTTTGTAGCAATTACCATCACTGTATGTTTGGCGAAACGTGCTCAGAACGTGTTGTCAGTTGACTTGTTTTTCGAATATGATTTCAGTACTTCGCCAATAAAATTTGCAAATTACAACTTGATAATGCATGTTGATTGATCAACAATTGTTAGGTTAAACGCCACGCGTTACGAAAACGGCAATAAACTACGAGGTAAGGTAACCCCTTTATACATTTGGACAGCAGAAGTAAAATCTTCACAGACCATCTGATTTGTTTATAACCACTAAAAATCCCTCAAAAACATTGTATTCAAGCTGTATGGCGAAAGAAAAAAACAGTACAGAGGCACTGTGTTTTTGAGGTAGAACGTACTTCCTGTACGTGCATTCCTTACTGTTTAACTGAAAGTAAAATTCTTGTTTGGATGACACACAAAGTAAATCCCTCCCATAGATTGGTAAGTTTTGGCACCTAAAGGGAGTAATCGTTTTTCTTTTTGAACTTTTCTTGGAGAAGCTTAGCTAAATGCAAATTTCTTCAAATGAGAAAAATACTCGCGGAATTGAGTTTGTGCAAGCTGCTAGCATAAGACAATCCTAAGGAAGCTCTCATTACTTTCGAGTGCTTTTTTGTGAGACGAAACAGTTGCGTTCTTCATTCACTAATGAAAGAGACAGTTATACTGGTATACCCAAAGCTTTATAGGTAGGTAAGTAAAACCTATATAACCAATCCAACTTCGGAATTTATTTTTTTAATTTCGAATTGCGTTCTTGATCGCTCGCTCAACGTGATGATGCTTTTCCCCTGGGAGAAGGCAGATTTTAAGGCTTGGCTGCTTTGCCTTGTGTCTACAGAAAAATAAAATTCTGAATGGAATAGAATCAGAAACGAGGATTAGGGCTTCAAGATTAAGCCCTACAAACTTTTAAAAACAGAAAGGTTTCAATCTAAATCTTGATTAGAAACTAGTTGATTCCAAAAACTGCTTTTATTTCTTTCCTTAATCTCCACCTTTATTTTCGTCACTCGTACCATCTAATTTTTTCTAGACACGACCTAATCATAGCGTTTAAATTTTTAATAAGATTTTGTGATAATTTTTTAAAACTGAATTTCTCTACATCTCAATGCTGATTTCTTCAAAATTTATAACTGCATTTTCAAATATAACAAGCAGAATAATTTAAAAATACATTACTTTTTAATATTTAACAATTTTATTCCCAATTTCCCATGAAATGAAAGATGATTGGTGGGAAATAAGATAATCTTTGTTTTTGAAGTGTAAATTTATGAAACTGAAATGTTTTAAGCTTGATAAAGGCATTATTTTAAAAATAAATGTTAAGTTTTAATTACAATTAAAAGGAAAAAAAATGTGGTTTAATTTGATTAGGGATTATGTACATATATTTGTTTAATAAAATTTTCCCGTACTACATATCTAGTCTACTTGTCTTAAGATACGCATGCATGACTTCTAAGTAATTTTTACCCCATTACACATGAACACACCAGTGATCTGAACACTGAGTGTTGCTCTATTCATTTAAGAGCAAAACACAGAATCACATGATCTCTTAAAGATGGATTTTAAATCACTTAATGAATGGAAAACAAAATTGACCCAAATCGTTTTTTAAAATTGAATTCATTTCACTGTTGGATTGGATGTTATGAAGCAAGGTCCAAACATGGATAAGCTGCACCAAACACAAGCAGAATATAGTCCATATTTCTTTGCTGAAGTTTTCATTCATGCACAAATATACCTACAGGGTTCATTTCCTCATGCCCTCTGGAAAAGGACTTATTTTAATTACAGGAAATTGTTGATACAATACAATTAACTTTGAAAACAAAATATTAATTGTAAATCAGTTTTTCTCCAGATGGGAAATATAATGTATGAATGTTCACTTTGATGTGATTTCACTGCTTTGTGTATTATGAATTTAACAATAGAATTACAGTACCTTTTCTGGCATAAATAATTGTCAGCTCATTTATCTTTAAAGTACACATGCTGTATGAATGATTGCAGGTTTAAATATAAATTAGTTACCCCAACCACAAATGCATTAAGTTTTATGGTGATGTGTCTTGGATGTCAGTTTAATTAGTGAAGAATAAGTCAGTAGTTTTTCAACATCTGATTTTATTTTCCATTTAAAGCTATATGGCAAAAATATGAAGGTCAAGGAAAGTTACAAACATAAAAATTTATTTGATTAGGGTAAGAAACTATTATGCACAAAAATTAATTTCAATGGAAACTAGTTATTGTTAATTTTTAACTTGTAGATCAAGAGGAATATGTGTAGTAGACCATGCCCACACAATGTGCTTCAAAGAATTATCCATGATTAATGCAGATTCAACTGAACTAAAAGGGGGGGGGATTTCAATTAACGTCACACTGGAGCAACACAATGGGCTATTGGTGACGGTCCGGGATCAATCCCAAAGGGAAAGATCCGAGGACAACACCACGTAATTTTGAACCACGGTCAGATGACGAGGCAACACCTGAGCTGGCACCCCACTCTCCAAACTTCCACACCACACCAACGTGAGGACATTTGAGGCCACGACAGATTTAACGTGCACCAACCCCCTTTGTACACGACGGTGTTTGGCTGGATTCGAACTCGCAACCCTTCGGTTGCAAGTCCGTTGCTCTTCCAACCGGGCCACCGCGGCCCCTGAACTAAAAGATGTTTATCATTGATGCCAGGGTGAATTGGTCATCAAAAGTAAACATCATTTAGTTATATTTTACTTCTTTAACATAAAATTCATAAGTTTTCTCCTTTGAATAACCTAAAGACAAAACAAATTCATATTAATGCCACATTTCAAGTAAAATTTAATTTCAGACATCTCAAAGGTTACTAGTAACAAAAGATTTTACATAGAAAAAATTATAAACTTTCACCTAAATATGGAACACTGAAAATCTTAAGAATTACTCAGCTAAACTTTGTTAAGACATTTCTATACAGTTATGATATCATAAATAAATCTTCTAAACCCAAGTATGTCAAATTCAGTTTCTAAAGACAAATTATTTACTTTTTGATATACATATAGCATATAAAGACACCACAATTCATATTGTCTGTCTGTTTAATGCAGGGAGGAAATTTAAGCGTCCATTTAATTGAGTTGCAGAATAAATTACTTAATGCCAAACACCATTTCATCATTAAATGTGATGAAGTTTTACTTACAGAGCTGTTTAAAGGATCATAAAATTCCATTGTATATTTTTCAATATCTAAAATAATTAAAAGTCAATGCTCATTAACATTAGCAGGCATGAATAAAATCTTATGTTTGACAATCTCATTAATACGAGGGCCTAGTAAGGCGCCCCCATTCATGACCAAAGAGGAATAAATTGCATCAATTGATCCAAAAAAGTTTGAAGATTTTACTAAATTATAAACAAATGCATCAATTACAGAATCGAACAACCAACCTTTACGAAAATATTCAGAAGCTGATTTTAAAAGTTTAGCTGTAGTTATGAAGAGATCCAACGACTTTAGCATGTATGTTTTAATCTCTGCGTTATTAAATTTTAACTCGCATATCATAACATTATTTTTATCTAGTGTTTTAAATTTAGAAAATGTACACGAGCTTTCACCTGGTAAATTATTGGCAGTTAATGTTTTAAAAAAGTCTTCTGAAGGGGTCACTGTACCTAACAAAACAGCATGAATATATTTTCTAAATTTGTTAGTATCAAATTGCTTATTTACACTAGATCCATAAATTAATTGATGTGGATAGAAACAAACACCACAATTAATTGAATCTTGTAATACATGCAAAGGAGAGTTAACAGTCCAACCCCCCCCCCCATCATTTGAATATAATTTAGATAAATAATCTTTCACATTGTCCAAAATTTGAGTATAACGGTTAATATTATCATTAAACAATGGATCATAAAAATCTATAACTTTTCTTTCTTTATTTACAAATATTAAACACCAATGATCATTTACACAAACTGGTAAAAATAAGAATTTGGAAGTAATCAATGTGTTTTCCACTTGTAATTCATCTATTGGAATGCCATTGATAATCAAATTTGTGAGAGCAGAATCAATCAAGAGAAAATTTTTGCCAATCATACATGATACATGAATGAAGGCATCAATAATTACATCAAATACCCACTCTAACAAAATCTTTGCATTTTAATTATATAGTCCTTTCTTCATCATCACTAAGAAAAGGATCAAGTGATTTTAAAGCAGGTTGATTCAATTTATAAATCCCAACATTTTTAGTCAATGTCTTATTAGTTCCATAATCAAAATCAGTAAAGGGCTTGTTACTAGATATCTTGGCTAGTTTACAAGGGGGCATGTTTAGGCAAGGATCATCAATATCTTCACAGAACAGAGGCCTTTTAGAACTTTCTCTTTTAGGGAATATTGTACTATTGTGTTTTCTACCAGTTTTATAGAAATTTGACGCTCAAAAGTTAGATTGGGAGCCACTTTGGAATAAGGAATATCATTTTTCTGAGTCTTAGAGTTTAAAACACCACTGCAACAAGTGACTGCAAAGTTGTGTAAACATTATCAAGCATAAACTCTTGAACTCGTGGATCATTCAACTTCTGTGATAATGTATCCCACAACCTTTTACAAGCTTCTACCTTGTTAACAACTCTGGATCGAGGAGTATGGAATTCTATTGGAATTAATTTCGCCTTTAATGGTTCAATTGAATTAGTTTCTATCTCAGAAAAGTCACTTAAAAATTCATCAATATTAGGATTAGGCTTGGAAAGTAAGTGAACTTTATGTATATGTTTGCACAGATTAAACATATCAGGGCAATTACAACTGTACATATGACTACACAAAGACGAACAGCTTCTTTCTACACATTTCAAATAACAATGATCGACCATCGGACAATTAATGTTAACTAGTTTTACTATATATCCCTTGTGCTTTAGGGATTGCGACTTCAGACCAAGTATTATAAGATTAAGGACATCTTCATTTGGGATTTTTAAACCTTTCTTGTGCCTAACTTCGATGTCTTGGACATTTTCCTTAGGTGGAACACAATTTAAAATTCCATATTTATAATTTAAGAAGTGATCTTTCTCAATATCTAAGAGTACCTTTACCAATGTGTAGTCTTCTATTAAATTTATGCCCAAAATAAACTGTTTTTAATTGGTTATGGAAAGATTCACGGTGATTATTCGTTTCTATTGAAGCATGAAAATATCTCCTGTAAGACGTGGCCCATAATTCATCGATTATAATAATTATCTTTAAAATATTTTACAAAATCTACGCAATTTTCAGAATATTTAAGAAACTCATTACAGAGATTATGAAACTGATCAAGGACTTTCTCATTTAACAAATATCTTAATTTTCATTTTAAAGCTTTTCGCAGTTCTTTGTCAGGTACACATGAATTCAGTTGCCTATTCCAAGATCGTAGTACATGCCACTTGCACAGTAAATGCTTAATATTTTGCCCAAACACTCTTTGAAATGCACTAAATGTAGTCCGGTCATCATCGGTCATAACACAATTTACATTTAAATTGGGAATGCGACACTTGAGACTCTTAAAAAGGCTAATCATAGTATCAGAATTTAAGGAATTGGTGATAAAATGGGCAACAGGATAACCATGGCCAAATTTATCAGAGACTATCAAATTAATTAAGTAAAAGCTGTATTGATTCGTTTTGTGTGTCGAATCAATACATAATACTCTAGAGCAAGACTTAGCCATCATGTCTCTTTGTTCTTTAGTTGGAAAACCTAAAGCAAAAGAGGAATCACTATTGAGTAGAAAATCTAAATCAGGAGGACCATACAGGGTATTGGAACCTTGAGGTTTAAAAATTAACACCGGGTCATAATCCTCAATCGTAAGCTCCTCAACAAGAGCAGCAACAGAAATCGCATCATTTTTAGGCTGCAGAGCACAACACATGTATCGAGAATAGGCCTCGATTGATTTATGCGAAAGGAACACTTCTTTCACTGGAAAAAATTCTCTGCAGTCACGATTTCCAAAACCATCCCTTAAAAGAAATTGAATTTTACGCACTGGAACTGAAAGTAACAAATGGGATTTAATTAGATCTCTAACACTTTGTTTCAAAGGTTGATATTTACAATTTTCAAATTTAAGAGAATGATTGTGATTAGGACTATAAGAAACAGTAACTATGTCTTTTTGCTCACAGGCACAAATCCTAACTGGACAATTTAATTGAGGTACTGTGCCTTTTAAATTTCTGCGGTAAGTTTTTCTGGAGACCTCAAGCTTAGATAATGGAACATTAAATTGACAAGAATAATAATGGAAAATTTTGGAGCCACATAGTTTACTTCCTGTTGTTTTCTTAAAAGATGTAAAAGTTGAAGTGCCTTCCAACTCTAACCAATTTTGAAAGCTATTCATACAATCAAATGATAGAACTTTTAGATTATTTGAATTGTGTACTTCAATTATATGTCTATTTAAATGTCCAAGGTGACTAAATGGCCTACTGCACTCTGGAAAAACACAATAATGTACCTCTCGCTCATTTCTTAAATAACAAGATTGTTCATGAATATTTAATTCCTGCATATTCTTGAAAAATTTTCCACAAACCTTACATTTCCAAACGTCTACAGTTTTATCTTGCATCCAAGGACATGCTTTTAAAGGTCGTTTAAGGCTAAACTTGTTAGAAAATGTTTTTAAGCATTTCTCACATTTGTTTCCCATTAAATTGGAATCTTATGAGCATTGAAAGGGTTTACATACTTTTTTACGATTAAAAAATGATGCTTTAGAACGGTAGAACTTTAAGCAAACCGTACATTCACGAGGATATGAAATTCTTGGCCCTACAAGAGAATTACACCTTTTAAGGTGTTTACGGAAAGATTCTTTCGACTTATACAATCTTTCACAAGATTCGCATTTTCTCGGATATACTTTACTATTCAGTTGATCCTGACATCCCTCACCCACTCCAGTGCAACTATATGCAACAAAATTGTCCAGGCACGTGCAAATTAATGTAAAGTGTACAGTAGAAACAGACTGAGAAGGTAAAAGATTAAAAACACAAGAATTAGTACAAGTGGATACTATAACAGAATTATTCGAAAGTACAGGTTTTATAGAGGTACTATCAGAGACGAGAGGTTTAAGAGAAATTGCAGGTGAAGAGTAACAAGAATTATTATGAAAGATATGTTTCATGGAGGATTTATTAGTCACAGCAGGCAAAACAGGTTTAATAGAAAGAACAAGTGAAGCAGATGAAGAGTTACAAGAATTGTTAGAAAGGACAACTTTCACAGGGGTTTTACTAGAAACAGCAGGCACAAAGAGATGTTCAAGAGAAAGAGCAGGTGAAGAATAACGAGAATTGTTAAAACAAACAGGTTTTACAGAGATTCTACCAGAGACAACATCAGAATACAAAGGTTTAGAGAGAATGGATGAAAAGCAAGTATTAGAAAGGACAGATTTCACAGAGGTTTTATTAGAAACAGCAGAAAACAAAGGAGACTTAAGAGAAAGAGCAGGTGAAGAGTTACACTTAACAGGCAAGTTAACTGACAAAGAACTTACGTTTTTGCATATTGCATCATCCATAGCTATTAGCCCATTTAGTGTTTGTACAAACATTTTTGCCAGGTAATGACAGGTTTGCCTTTTCTGTTCAGATGTAGGCCATCTCTGCCCCAGAGGCCTTGCCATGAACCGAGAGACTGGCAAAAATAAAATGCCTCTCGGTTCAGGCAAGTCTTTTCCAGTTCCGTGTTGATAACATCTGTCTTGGCGTTTAAAAACAGCAGATGAGATGACAGGGCACAACGGGATCGATAATCCAAAATGAAATTTGGACCGTGAGGTATGATCCCCGATACAACCACCTTGAATCCAGGATGTAGGCGTAAAATTTCCTGGAAAAGTATGGTGAATTTCTGAAGAATTTCAGAAACATCACCATAAAGATTATTAGTTCCAACATGAAACAACATCCAATCGTAATGACCTAATCCACTAAGTTTACCTGATAACCTTTCTATTTTAGCACCTGGAAAGGAAATGAGATCAACTTCATTATCAGACAATTCGTTAGTCAAGTATTCTTTCAAATACTTGACCATAGAATCGCCATTATTAACTGATATTCAAACTAATGTTAGAGAAATTAAAATACAAGCACTATGAATTTAATCAACTTTTGAAAACACGAATAACACTTAATAAACTGAACTACTAACGAAATTACTAAGAAATAAACTACTAGCTATTAAAATACAATGAATTTGAAAGCACAAATGACACTTAATCAAGCAATATCCAAAAAATAAATTACTACTAAAACACAATGAATATGGAAACACAAATGACAATCCAAGAAATAAAGTGAGAAAAAGAATGTAAATTATTTTGATTTTCGCAGCAGACACATTCAGAATGCAATCCGAGAGAACAAAAGCAGCAATATGGCGACTACACTGTTGGGGTTGGAGAAACGAAATAGCAATGGCAGTACTAGCACAGAAATTCACGTCAAATTTTAGGCAAAAGAATTCACGCCAAATTTTCTCATTCAAGATGGTCAATTTGTATGACTCATCTGTGATGTCTCGATCATACATAACATAGCTGAGTCATAGGGACGAAGAATCAATCAGCGTGCGGACTTTCAGTATATGGCTCCTACACCGAACAGCTGAGAGTTCCAGATTTCTGTAAGTTCCCTGTGTAATCAGGTTATTTTTTTAACATTTTCTGTTAAAATTTAAATTGAAAATTTTAAAGGGACAGAATAACTTTCCGAGTTTATTCTGCGTTTTTTGTCACCTCTCTCAGATCTACGTGCTGTGGTTGAGACGAAGATATATTTCCAACAGACAAACTATCACACATTAATAGTACAGATAACTAATTAAGGAGATATTAATTTTTCAGACTGAAATGTGTCAAACCTCCATTGATTGAAAAATGCTCTAGGGGTTCAGATAATTAGCTTTTACGATGTTTTAAATTTATTCAAATTTTTTTGACAAATTCCCAGGTACAATTTTCAGTGCCTACGTAGAATAATTTGATAAATATCTATTTTCAGTTGACCTTGAGAACAATAATTTTTAATAATTTAAATGTCTGGCATTTACCTTATAAAATAAGTTATATTATATCTAGTTTGAATTATATCTAGATGTGAATTTCAGACTCAGATGAAAAAAACTGACACGCATAATAATGGTAAGTTTTACCAGCAACACATTTGCTTCCAGATTTTTTTCAAAGTTTTAGAGCTTTCTTCATCTAACCATGCCTGAAACTGCTCCATAGACTCAAACTGGTATTCCTGTAATTTTATGTTACTGTCATGGACATCAACTATGTTTATAACGTACACTTTTCGAAAGGAAAATTTTATCACATTCAGGAAAGACAAGGATAATATCCATCACTATTATTATCAGAAATTTGGCAAATTCTTTGATGCCTAAATAAACTACCTCGATGTTTATATACCTTTGACACTTATTACAAACAAATTCTGCAGGTTTGGAAACTAGATTTGCAAGTTTGGGAAAAATTAATATAAGAATATAGACTACTTCCCTCATTATACTTACCATTCACCATATCGTCACAGCTACCACATCTCTTGTACTCCACAGGCTTTGATTTTTGTTCAGTCGTTGAGGAAACAGATGCAACCATTATGGCCCTCACAACTGGTCTTTGGAGAGTCAGATTGAAGTTTAGGATGTCTATGGGAAAAATAACATTACTTTTATATACTGTGATGATTCATTGCATTTTTTTTAAATACAGGTTGTGATTCATGTATTTTCCAGAAGAAATTTCATTTCTGAATTCCAGAAAAAGAAAGCATCCTTACCTCTTAATTTGTGGCTGCTTAACTCTTCGTCTGTTTCTCCTTCGGCAAAACAGTGATCCAGCTATCGTTATCCTCACTAGTAATGGAGTAGTTGAGGCTTGGGATGTCTAAGAGAAAATAAAAAGAATTGGCTTTAATATGCTGGAACTGTTAGTTATATATTTCAAATACTAGTAGTGATTAATATTTTTTTGAAAAATAAACTTCAGTTCTTAGAAAAAGTTAATTTTTTATTCACTTTCTGAAGAAAAGGTCTGATTATAACTTATTCTTCAAGGGAGAGGTATTTATCCTGTTTCTGAGACAAAAAAGCGGAAATCGCAATACATGTCTCTTGATTTGATTAAAATGGTTCAAAACAGGTCCTCAAATTCTGAGAAGCCTCTGTCAAGGCTATCGTAGGTGTTATTGGTACCTACATGCAACAGAATCAAGTCATAATGATACTTTAAAGATGAAATCTTTTCTGTTAAGCGTTCAATGGCGATTCCTGGAAAAGCTAGAACATGTATTACACTACCATGTAATTGTGACGGTAAATATTGAAAAAAATATTTAACCATAGAATCGCCAGTAATTAAAACCTTCAGTTATACTTTACAATTATTAGATAATTTAAAGACAGGAAAAGTAGTAAAAAAAACTGGTCACAGAAAATAATCAAACAAATAAGATTACAACACAAATGCAATCATTCAATTTTTAAAATGCAAAATGAACTCTAAAACATTCAACAAAAAGTAAAAATCATGAAAACAAATGGAAATACAAAAAAGAGCTAAACAAACAGTAAAAAATATTTGAGAACTGACAAACACAATTAGTACAAAAATGTATATCGAAAACAAAATAACTTTCAAAATAAAGAAATATGCAAGAAAAAGGATAAACGATTCCAAACAAGCTTCGCAATACAAAGGAGCGTAATCAAAACCACTGACAGCACCGGTTTCAAGCAAGGTTGTTCTGAGCTACTGACGTGATAGACCACACCACTGCAACGCATTCCAAAATCAAAAGGGCCGCGGTGGCCCGGTTGGAAGAGTAACGAACTTGCAACCGAAGGGTTGCGAGTTCGAATCCAGCCAAACACCGTCGTGTACAAAGGGGGCTGGTGCACGTTAAATCTGTCGTGGCCTCAAATGTCCTCACGTTGGCGTGGTGTGGAAGTTTGGAGAGTGGGGTGCCAGCTCAGGTGTTGCCTCGTCATCTGACCGTGGTTCAAAATTACGTGGTGTTGTCCTCGGATCTTTCCCTTTGGGATTGATCCCGGACCGTCACCAATAGCCCATTGTGTTGCTCCAGTGTGACGTTAATTGAAATTCCCCCCCCCCCAAAATCAAAATTGGCTGAAATCGAATTGGCTTCCATGCCAGAAAAGTTTTCGAGCCAAGACGGCGAAATCTATAGCAACCTACGAAAATCTATAGTAACCCAGGTGTGCATTTTCGCTCCCAAAAGTAACTTTCCATATATTCTTTTACTCTGATTCTTCCAAACGAGCTATCGCGGCCTTGAAATTGTCGAGGAGTAGGAGTATTTCAATTAACGTCACACTGGAGCAACACAATGGGCTATTGGTGACGGTCCGGGATCAATCCCAAAGGGAAAGATCCGAGGACAACACCACGTAATTTTGAACCACGGTCAGATGACGAGGCAACACCTGAGCTGGCACCCCACTCTCCAAACTTCCACACCACGCCAACGTGAGGACATTTGAGGCCACGACAGATTTAACGTGCACCAGTGAAATTGTCGAAGAAAATAGATTTTTCTCATTTTGCTTTTTATGAAATGGCAACACTTGAATTCTGACACCCAAGTGTTTCTTGTTTACCTCTCAGAACATCGTTCTCGTTAAACTTGCTGTGGGTAACTTGAAATTCCATATATTTGATATTTTTTTTGGTTTCGTGTAGAAAACCAAAGAAAAGACAAAATTGAAGAAAATGAATACATTTTTATGAATTAAATTAAATCCATTTCTGTAAATTTTGTATTCACTGTATTAACGTTATTTCTCGTTAATATGTAAAAAATATTTTTATTTTGGAAGCCAAAAACTCGTGTGCCAGTTTGTAATAGAAACACACATCGATGTGCAGTTTCTTTCACCATAAAAGGTTCGACCAGAATCTGAAGTTAAGCTTTCATTGAATTTAGAAAACCGGTCAACCAATTACTATTATATTCAAAATACAACATCTCAAATTGTGTTTTCTCAATACTTTTTGTTTTGGAAATTGCTTATGAATCAATAGTGGTCATTGACAATATTTTGTGATTTGCTTCGTGATTTCTATTCATTCAACATTTGTGATTTCTCACTTAAAATTCCCCATCTACCTCTAAGCACGTAGACAAGCTAGTAAAAGTAATAGAAATTTGGGAAAATTGAGAAATTTATTTGCATATTGATACAGATTATGGATTCTCAATTACTACTCAAAACACTAATTTTAAATATGATTCTTTTGCCTAAATCATTCTTTAGTCAGACTTGAGTACAAATGTATCATTTTATCGTAGTTTAGGGGCAAAGTGCTCATTTACCTGAGGACAAGGTTGCCTGATTTAAAGGAGAAACACCTAATTCGGCTTTTAAATATTGCCCAAATGCACCCAAACAGTTATAAAGTTTTTACCATGAAAAAGTAATTTCTTTTCTAGATATTTTCAGTGGAAATATTAACTGAAAGTGGAATAAAACAATTCAGGTCAAAAACAAATGTGATTTATAGCCATTTTGTTGGCATTTGACATTGATTTCCTCAGATACTTGATTACTTGTGTGGAACAATTCGACTTAATGAAGTAGAAAATTCCAACATGCTTTCAGTTAAACTAAGCAAATCATACATTTCAATCAGTTCTATTGGATGTGATGAAATCGCTTTCAAATGCAGTGAAGTTACTTCTGAAATAAAGTAAAACCACAAAACACTATTGTCCTCAAAATTTATCTTTACAGGATGCACCATGATAACCAACAGAGGGGTGTAGAGAAGCAAGTAATGTATCTTTAACTAAAAAATATATTCATGACTATCATACGTAAAATACAATATTTCTGTTCAGTTCCCATATGAAAAAGTCCATTCTGCAGAATCAAATATGGTACAGCTGTATCTAGTGCCTTGTCTGGTGGCAATGCTCTTGGTGTGTTTGGTGCACTTTTTATGTTGCCGAGAAAAGAAATCTTAGAAATTTTTTTTAATGGAAAGTAATAAACTTTAGCGGAAAATAATTGACAGGAAAAAATATAGAACTTTGGAAAAACATGTTTTATCGGAAAATAATTAGTAGAAATAGTTTGTGAAAATAGCGGTTGAAATATCTTTAATTTTTAAACCGTTTTGAACTCCTCCCAATCTATATCCCTAACAATTTCTAAGAACTTGTTGAAGTAATCAATCAATCAGAATACCCTGAAATTTATCTACGACACTAAATACACAAGGCATGTTGAAATACAAAAGGTAACGCTTTTCAAAAGAAAATAACAAGAAACAATACAACCTGATGCAACTGCACTGGACCATGACTTAAATCAAACTGAACATTTTAATTCTTCCATACAAATGGAAAAGAATTGGAATTTTTTTTAAAGACCCAATGAAATCAAAGGACAATTGAACAGAAATGAAAAAAAAACATTCTAGAATAATCAAAATGAAAATTTAAACTTTCCGCTTGTTGAGGTTGCCATAAAAACGGGAAAACACTTAATAAAGATGGGTTACCTTCACCTGCTCGCTACTAAACATATGCCAAGAGCATTGCCACCAGACTAGGCGCTAGATATAGCTGTACCCAAATATCATAATTTTTACCCAAAAAATGCCCAATTCAAAATTTTGGCACCCTATAAGATATGCGTAGCTCAAGGACGCAATTGCACCCAATCGTACAACACTGAGGAAAGCCTCCTTACTTTTCTTAATTATGTTAATTATAATTCTGTGGCCTGAAAATGTTTGCAGAACACAGGTCATGGGAAGTTAAATACGGTTGCACTCAATACTAAAGTCACTGGCAAGTTGTCTTTAGTATCATACATAATATTGCATTTCTCTCTTCTGTATCTGTTAAAACTTTGTATGTCTATAACGTGATATCTGTCTTTTGGTTGATACAGCATGACCAAATATGGCACTTGCTTCACAAAACCTGATCAACCAACAAAAGCATTCCGTACCTATTTACCACCTATGCTTGTGGGGTTTATTCTTATTTAGCAAATTAAGGCAGCTTAGACAATTGTGGTCCAATAAGAATAGTAAAAGTCCAAACTAGAAGATAAGTGATAGTTATTACCACAATGGTGGCAACTATATATTGTGAATATTCACAATTGTTGCCATTTTTTTAAATGTAGACCAGTGATTTTCAAATGGTATGCCACAAGAATGACACCTGTGTGCTTTAAAGGTGAAGTATGGTGAAACGGCTTAAATTAAGTAAGATTTATTTCATTTCAGCAGCGTGGCCATCGTGGCTTAGTGGGTATGCCCACTGCGCTAGCAACCTTTGAATTGTAGGCAGCTCAGGTTGGATTCCTGTCTGGTGCATTCCTCCCTGGGTGTATTTCTCTTCTGTGTCAGTAAAGCTTTCATTGCGTGTCTATTACTTGATATTGTATGTCATGTCTGGCGCAGAACGGCCAAATATGGCCCTTGTGCATAACCCCCCCCCCTAAAACAAAAAAAACCCCCAACATTTCAGCAGTTTGGTTTTGAACTTTTAACATGTGTGTTTACAAATATAACACTAAAAAGTGTGTTCATAAATAATTTCAAGCCTATAACAAATAACCCATATAAATAATTTTGAGTATTATTTTTTTATTAAAAAATATAGTTTCAAAAAGATTTGAAGGAAAACCTTTTTAGACAAATAGGGTAGATAATTACTATTATTTTTTTGTAAATAAATAAAAATTATTCATGTTTTTTTGTTAGATTAGTAATATATATATTTTAGTCTGTTGCAGAATTTCAGTAATTAGTTTATGTGCCATGAGATGGAAAAAAAAATTTCTTATGTGTAATGTAAGTGAAAATGAGTGATATAGTCAAATGCACTACATATCAAGGTGCAATATAATCAAGTGTTTCTGCATTAGTTACTGTATATTGGTTAGTTTAGATCATAATTTCCCCAAACTTTTTGTCCCAACACCATCTTTTCAATAATTGTTCCAGCACCTCCTAGAAAACTATCTCATCTCTAGTAAATTGCAAGTGTAGCTATGCCTATAATTTTTGAATTTCCCCAAAATATTTATATAGCTAACTAGGATTTCAAAAAGCTAGTTATGAAATAGAAAAAATAAATTGCACATTTGCACACAAGATTGCTCATTATTAGTAATTAATATCAATCAAATCAGTAAAATTAAAAATAACCACTAGTGAGAAGGATGAGATTGGTGTACTACCAATTTGTCTATATTAGGCCCTATTTTCATCAGCAACATCTTTAAATCTGGCCAACTATTTAGTATGTTCCTCTTAATTAAAAGACTTGTTACTAAATCCATGTTCAAATATGATGACTGAAATACAATAAAAAATTTGCCACAGCCCACATCCAGGATAAAGTGTGGATATCTGCTTTTGCAACCAGAACTTTAGAAACCTATATTTCAATTTTAATTCTGAGCCAAAAAATTCAATCAATCCCCTCAAGTTTCTCTCAGCACCCACAGGGGAGTGGTGCCCACTTTTGGGGAAATTATGTTTTAAATGAATTCTCATTATTTTATAATTTTTGATTATCTTTATCATTGTAGATTATAAGAACATATGTGAATATGGGACATGAATGAATATAATGTCCCATTGAGGAACCTAGCATGGCTGGTGACCAATATTCTGGAGAAAAGCAGTTCAAATTTTTACTGGTTGGTGGTGAAGCTGCTGGAAAGGTAAAGAATTTTATACTGTTGCTGCATTAGTTCATAAATCTGATTAAATTTAAGGTAGGTATTTTAATTAACTTCGCACTGGAGCAACACAACAGGCTATTGATTAAATTTAAGAAATGTTTTGCTTTTCCTGTAAATCTATCTTAGTATATAGAAATATGATAAGTCACACCAGTCTTTGGCATTAGTCATTCATATTATTTTCCATTCTAAATGCCATCAGAACTTGGTTTCTTTGTACTTTTGTGAATTCCAGTTTTCTTTATTTTTTTATTTAAGGCAGTGGCGTTCATTGAAGCCCCACACCTTTTGTTAAAAATGAGTGACTCATTGACTGAATCAAGAAAACTGGATGTTAAAATAAAGTTTATTTGTGATGTGAATCTAAGGTAGGTGATGCACAGGATGACCCGGTCCATTACCACTCTTGTCACTGACGGTCAAACATTTTGTCATGAGGTAGCACTGATGGTCAAACATCTGTGATTTACAAGTCTACATATTGTTTTCTTAGGCAGTTGGCAGCTCAGGTGTTGATCTCGTCATCTGACCGTGGTTCAAAATTATGAGGTGTCCTATGATCTTTCCCTCTGGGAATTGGCCCTGTACCGTTACCAATAGCCTCATTGTACTATTCAATACTAATTCAAATACCTACCTTAGGCAGGTTACAGACAAGGCAAATTGGGAAGAGCAATGTGTGCTTTTTCCTACATTATTGTCATAGCTGATGCTGGATCAACTTGGCATTCAGTGGTTGCTGTATCTGATCGTTTGTGAAGTGCTGTAGGCACCCTTAACCTCTTTCCTTTGATGTTGGACTCTAGAGATGCTCGAAACTAGTATTTGGATAACAATGTTATCTGTTATTGCTAATTTGGAGCAATAGCTTTTTTAAGCTGTTTTTTCAAACAGTTTTGTTGACAGTGAGCAACTAAGACTTACAATTAGCAGCATTATTAAGTGTTAGGAAGTGACATTAATGATGATTTAAATAATTGGTATCTGTTAATTTCCCATTGATTACAATTTTTTATGAAAACTATTTTTCAATTTTTAAAATGAATTTGGTACTTTTCCGTTAGCCGGGCGCAAGCGAAAAGTCGCCAAATAATGTAGAATTCCGCCAAATTTCTTACAACCATAAGGGGAATGTTCATTTAGGGCCATGTGCTCTATTCTCTGAATTCATTACTATTTATTAATATTTGTTTATAGTTATTATTATTTGTTTATACTGTTTATTAATATTTGTTTATAGTTGAACTTGTTTTGCTTACTAGTAATTAATATGTGTTTATAGTTATTATTTATTTATTATTTATTATTATTATTTATTGATATTTGTTTATACTATTTATTAATATTTGTTTATGGTTGAACTTGTTTTGGCTTACTTAATATTTGTTTATAGTTGAACGTTTTCGACTTTTATTCCGTTGACTGTTTTGTCATTCGCTTCGCTTGGCGACTTGGCTCGCGTTTGGTTCACAATTGGCGACATTTGCGCCCGGCTAATGGAAAAGTACCGAATTTTTTAACTTAATTTGTGATAGTTTTTAATCATCATAAAAGTTACTTTTTTGGCATTTGTTCATTCGTTGTAAATGTTATGTTGTGCTATTGATTTAAGGTATGGGTTATGTAGACCATTTGAATCAGTCTTCATTTGTAAGTTCTAAAATGGCATCTTTCTTGGTCCACTGTTACTATTTCATTCCTGCTATCTACTATCAAATGTCTTGTTTTTGAAAGTTGAGCATAGAATTGAGAAAGCATAGCCAAAATTGCAGAAAGCATTTTTTTAACTTTCAATTCAAACATTTCATTTGGGATAGCAATGAACTGCTTATTAGGAAAGACATACATCTTTACCTTATCTGAAGATACTAATGAGCAGCTTCAGACAGGTAATTTTTTGTGACAGGTTTGATTTGATAATTCATTTTTGGTTACATGAGACTAATTAGAAGTGGATTTAAGTGGTTGGTAATTTTTCCAGCTATTTTCCAAATTATGTTTTCAAATATATCAAACTTGTACTATATGATCTTTTAGAAGAGATAAATTCTCAAAAGCTGCTCTTCCCTTTGGCATAAATATTAATTTTGGCTTACTTTGAATGTAGTTGGATTTTGATCTTAAACCCTGTAATGTAACAATACAAAGGGTAATGGAGTATAATACACTATATTTGATTTATTCACATTTAAAATACATTTACTCCAAATTTATTTTTTCTGTGGGTATGATTCAAATTTTAATAAATTAAATTTATTATGATTCATATTTCTGATGTGAGACTTATTTTTTTCAGACATGTATAGCCTTAAGATTCTGTCAAGAAAAATATGATAAACAATACAAGCAAACAGTTGGTGTTGATTTTTTTCTAAAGCGCATTGTATTGCCAGGTAATATTTTATTTTAAGTTTTATCGGCAGGTATTTTTATGTTTGTTGATTGTTTTTATTCAGCAGAATTTCTTTTAAAAATAGTTCAGTTGAAATATTATTTTTAAACTTTAATTAAAACTATTAATTTTATGTCAAATACATTAAAAACTAGGTTATTCAGAATTACCGTATATTTCTGAATATAAGCCGATCCGTGTATAAGCCGAGGGTGCATTTTTTCTTCAAAAATTTACCTAAAATTCAAAACCCGTATATAAGCCAAAATAAAAATTAAAAAAAAAATTTGTGACGTTCAAACATAACGCCATGAGGGCGTAAATGTCGCCAAGAAGGTAAAACGGGTGGAATATTTTCCAATCAAATCGCTGTAAAGTAAAACACCACTCGCCAACGATGATAGTTTTAACCAGCTAATGATTTCCCTCAATGTCCAGATGGTCCAGCTCCTGATATCCGACATCTGATGGGGTGATTGACAGGTGATGATGTACGGGACATTAGGATTCAAAAGGGGGAGGGGATTCATTATGGCTCTTGAAAGAAACTCAGGTAGGGTCTAAATGAGATTGAACTCTCCAACCGGTCGCCACGATTTAACTTGGCAGTAAAGATGTGTAATGACGAGCGTACTGAGCTTTAAGCTGCAGGTTTCACTGCGAGGTTGTCCAATTCGCCCCTTTCCACGAGGTGACCACTAATGATCTTCCCCAGTGTCCTGCACCTGATGCCGGACCTCTGACTGGGTGATTGACAGATGATCAGTTCAACAATGGTCAAATGGCTGGGGCTTGGAAATTTTTTTTTATCAGTGCCACTTTTCTTCGCCGTGCAGCCTAAAACATGTGCGGAACAAAGTTTCAAAAGGGGGAGCGGGCTCATTATGACCCTTGAAAGAATCTCAGCTACGGTAACCCTATCTGATTCCAGCACAGTTTTTCCATTCATTTGCTGTCTGCTGGAATAGCTGTTGGATACGGATGGCACGCAGTAAAAAAGTAGGGTTGCTTTCCCAACACCCGTTGGAGTTGCTATAAAAATTGTTAATCGCTCGTAAAGTATTCGAAAATTTCACCAAGTTGCTGCCGCCGGACGGAGATCCGAATCCAACAGCTGTATCAAAAAATATTCCCTTTCCAATTGTTATTTTTATGTGCTAAATAATTACGGTATTCAATTATTATTTTGTGTGCTATATTTGACGATTTATTGCTTGCCCACGGCTAACGGAAAAGTACCTTCGTTTTTGCGAAATTAGTGGATCCGTATATAAGCCGACCCCCCACTTTAGCTTTAGGAAAAGTTCCAAAAATTCTCGGCTTATACACGGAAATATACGGTATATTTTTTCATTTCTAATATACATGTTCACCTAAACTGTCTAATTGTTATTATGTACAAAAGACTGCTTTACTTTCAAATGCTCAAGAAAGTGGAGAATTTATAAAATAGCAATTAAAAATTGATTCAAAGTAAAATGATCTTTTAATAAACCTTGACTTTGGTAGAAAAAGGGCCAATGTCCAAATTGCCTGATTTTGACTTGTCGATAAATCAGTCCAGTGTTTAGAAAGTTATATTAAAAAGGGCCAATATCCTCCTGTCAATAGATTATAAAAGTATCAAAACTTTGAAAAGTATGTTTTGTACCCTATATTAAAAAATAAAAAGTACTAAATAAGCTTTTATCTAGAACTTGGCAAAATGGACATTGGCTCTTTTTGAATCAAGGTACAGAAATAAAACAATGTTTTAGTTATTTTTTAATAAGAGTTTCAATTTTTATAGTAAATTACTTAAAAGTTATACTATTTTATATAGATTTGTGTTTAAATACTATTCTGATGTATCAAACAGTTTATATTAGTAACATCTAAATATAAAAACAGAAATAAATTAAAAATTTTTTGATTGCACAGGATATGTTTTAGAGCTCCTGTGAAGTAAATATTGGTATTCAGTAATACAAATTTCTCCTAATTTAAATTTTTTGCTGTGTTATTTTTATTGTAAAGAAATTTTATTAAAGTATTTGTGAATCATAAAGTATTCCGTGATCTGATTTTTTGTGTTTGAATTTGCATATATTTTGAATTGTTAGTTTTTTATGCCAAGAAAATTTTTTAGGAAGTTTTAGTGTCACCATTCAGTTATGGGATGTTGGCAGTCAATCACTGAAAGGAGAAATGTTAGATAAATATTTTTATGGAGCACATGTAAGTTTGAAACATAATAATTTTGCTTCACTTAATATTTTCTGTCATTTGATTTTCAATGAAATCAACATCCTGATTTGATCAATTTTGATTTCGCTTGTACAAATGACATTTTGAATTTTTGTTGTGGAATACTTATTAAAAAACAATGCTGATTATTAAATTTCCAATAAAGAATTCATTTTAAGAAATACGTATTGCAAGTATAGATACACATAGTCTTATGTAAATGAAAATAAATTTAAAAATAGTTCACTTTAATTTCCTATATTATCAGGCATTACATGTAATCTTAGAGAAGTAGTTTTTAGTTCCATATTTGACTGAGCACATTTATATTTTGTAAACATCCATTTGCAAATTAATTTGTGAACTATTTCTATTTGGTTGATGTCTAATAAATATATTTTCATTTTAGGCTATTCTTTTTGTATATGATATTACAAATATTGATAGTTTTGCAATTCTTGAAGAGTGGGTACAAGCCGTCCATCAAGTATTTAAAGAAGATGCCATAATGCCACATATTGCCTTGATAAGTAATAAAGGTAAGGTAATTGCTTATTTGAAATAGCAAAGGATGAACAGACCTGCTAATTGTTATAATTGTATCAGAACCACAAAGTAGAGAAAAATGTGTAAATTTCTTTGCTTTCAGTTATAAAATAGAACTAATCCACTTCAAACTATCTTCTACTTTCTCATCTTGCTGAGCAGATCTTTCCCTTCGGGATTGATCCTGGACCTTCGTTAATTGTCCTTTGTATTGCTCCAGTGCAAAGCTAATTGAACTACCTACCTGATCTTGTTGAGTAGTTAGATGTAGTTAAGTCTTCTACCTATTGCTACAATTTTTAATTTGTTTATGTATTGTTTAAGTATTAAAAAGTACTTAATACTTAAATTGAATGATGCTTTCCAATAAAAATGTTTCAGTATGAAAATAGAAATTCACCCCCAAAAATATGGTATTTAAAGGACTATTTTGTCAATAAATGCAATTTCATCATTTTTGTTACAATTCAGGCAATTAAAATATTTAAATTAATTTTAAATATTTTCCAGAAAAAATTAACTTAAAACATTACAGACGTTTACTTAACTTTTGCTACAATTTAAAAAGTTAAAATAAAAACCTGAGTCTTGGGAATTTCCCCTTCTCAACCAGTCTTGGGAATCTCCTTTCTCAGCCCAATTCTAGGGAATCCCCTTTTTCATCCAATCTTGGGAATCCCCTTTCTTAACCCCACTCTTGGGAATCCCTTTTCTCAGTCCGAGTCTTTGGAATCCCCTTTCTCAACCTGAGTCTTGGGATCTCCTTTCTTAACCCGACTCTTGGGAATCCCTTTTCTTAACCCAACTCTTCGGAATCCCCTTTCTCAGTCCGAGTCTTTGGAATCCCCTTTCTCAACCAGAGTTGGCCTTTTCCACATGCACTGGCAAGGCTGGTGCCACCCCTCCACATGCAATGTAATCAAATAGAGGATTTCACGTGTAGCTTATCCAGCAGATTTGTCAATCTGGCTGCTGAAACCGGCAAAATGCAGGTGTCCTTGAACTCAACAAAACTTATGTCAGAATGTTCTCATTACATGTTCTATATATAGTTGAATGGCACATCTTGCTTACCCTGCGCCTTCTATTTCTGATACTCAGTGGTTCCAAAGTTCTGAACAGTCCCCTTAAACAAAGTTATCAGGTTGAGATTTCCTTTAGGCCTTTTCTTTTATTCAGAATATATAAAAATGATTAATCTCGTTTATAAACCAATTCACTTAACGAGCTAGTTGTAGGAACGGAACTTGATCATTAAGTGTGGAGTACCTGCATACAGGGTGGGCGAATAAACTCCTCCACTTTTCAGTGGACATGCACAATACACAGCTTCCATTGTTAGATTGAAGGTTCACTGACATACATGCCTTACTCTGTATTTGAACCAGAAACCTTTCAATCTAAAAGCCAGCATCCTAATCCTTGGTTGGCATATAATTTTAATAAAAATAGTTTTAATGTATGTAAAACCCTGTGTTTAATTCAAAGTTATTTTGGGATAATCCAAATATTTTCCTGTTCAACAAAACATTTTTAATTCATTAGCTTGTCTTAATTTCCCCTAAACATGGCTGTAGAAAAGGTAATTTAATGGTGGCTCATTCTTTCTAGGAATACATCCAGTCACAGTGACCCTCTAATCTCCATTTGCCCCTTCTTTGCACTCCGACTTACAGCATCTCACAGTGATTTTATCTTGTGTGTCCGTTATGTTTTTTGCAGTAATTGCAAGTTAATTGGAGAAATTTTAGTGTCATGCTTGGCTCAAAACTGGGTGTTTAGAAAGGCTAACTAGGGGTATTTACTCAGATTAAAAATAAAAACGTTTTACAAAATAAAGTTAACTTATTTTGTGTTTCTGTTGAATAAAATATATGCATATGTATTTTTCTCTAAAGCAGTGTTCATTTTAACGCCTTATACCAATTTCTAAACCATGTAAACATGTTAGTTTCTTGATATTAATTTTTGAAAATCATGTAATCCAAAAACTTTAATTTGAATTCTTAAATGTTTAGAATATTTTTGATCATCCCTTTACCCCAAGTTTTACTGTATTGTGTTTTGGTATAGTTTTAGACCAAGTATTATGTTTTTTAAATTCTAAAATAGTTACAAAAATTCAGATTCTAATGCATGTAAATGTTATTTGGGGGATTTGGCCATTTTATTTGACAGTAAAATGGTTGGTTCGTTTTTATGGTTCAAGGGCCAGATGTGGCCAAGCAATGTTTTCCTATCTATTAAATGGACACACACTCAAGGAAATAATGACACAGAAGAGAAAAATACACCTAGGGTTGTTCCAGGAAGCAAACCGTGCTACCTATAGCTTGCAGATGCTAGTGCTGTGGGCCACAAAGTGAAATGGACTTTGGTGATTTTCATTTTCTTAAAATTCATGTGAAGTGTTTTTGACAACTGAAAGATGGCATTGTTAGATATTTAAAAAACAGATATATGTACAAATTTTTATTTATATGCATCTTATTAGAAGGTCAATTTTAATCATATTTTATAAATGGATATATTCGTAAGCAAAAGAAAACTTCCACTTTTGTTAAATTTGAAACTGTTTAAAAGTCTGTTTAGACTGTTAAAAGAAGCTGTTTAAGTTTGGAAAATTTCCTGTATGATATTGCTCCTGTAAAAAATTTAGGACTCTGCTTAGGAATTGCGCTATTCCTTTGCGTATATACCTTGTGCCATCAGTCTATTATATTTCTTACCATGGAAAATCATCTGATTGTTCTGTAAATTAAAAAAAAGCAGTTTCTGACCATAATATTTATTTTATTCAATTTTAGGTGATTTAGAACACAACAGAACTGTAAAGCTTGATAGACATTTGAAATTTGCTTTGGATAATGCAATGTCTTCCCATTCTGTGTCTGCTAAAACTGGAGAGTCTGTAAGTGTTACAGAATCTTGATGCAACAATACTTTTCTTTTTCACCTGATTGTAATCCAATATAATAATCTAATATGCGAATAATTATTTTTTAAATTATGATGGAATTAATCAAATTATGCAACACTTTTACTTATCGAATATTAACTTAAGGGTTTTAATTGCTTTAAAATCCAAGTAATTTTGCGAGGAATTGACAGCCAGTTTCTTCTGTTTCATTTTCAATAAAAATAAAACAAAGGGACAAAACTAAATGCGTTAAAGCTCTTAAAATAATTCGTGTTTTATTTATCTAAATCCTGGATATTTACACTTCATATTTTTCTTTCCTCTTACTTTCATCAAAAACTTAAACTAAGCATTGTTAAGAATATTCTGATTAAAATTATGCTTTTATCATTCTAATAATTGCATATTTTGCCTGCTTCTTAATTATATTATATAACAGTATTTCTTGTAGATGTCATATTTTTGTTTTGTTTCTATCGAAAATATCACAAAAATATATGTGTATAAATATGATGAACTAAGCTTTTGTTTCATGGGATAACTCATGTATGTGGAAAAAGAATGTACTTCTCATTGACAGCATAGAAATAACCATTTTAAAAAGAGGATGCAATTCCAACATTGACTCGTCTTTCTATGAAGTTAAAATTTTTAATGTGATGTAACAGGAAAAAATGATATGTAGTATTCATATTACACATGCTGTTCCCCATACATGATAGGATTAAATCAATACCTATCAAATTTTCCTGTGAACCTGTAATATGTGAGATATCTGTCTGTGTAATCATTTTCATGCTCAATTGGGGTACGATAACCAGAATATTTATAAATTCTTGTTGCAATGTTTATTGAAGTGTGAGGTCTGTCTGAAAGTACCCAGCCATTGTTAATATAATGAGAACGGTTTGAACAACATCGATGTGGTTTGGCAGCCAAGGAAAGGAGACATTGATGTACATATGTGAAAAGTCAAACCCAATGAACCAGTTAGGTGTTAGACCCCTTTGAGTGAGCGGATGCTCTGTGACCATCCCATTCAAAATGACTGAGTGAGTTTAGCAGAAAATTTGCATCATTTTATGCATTAAACTTGAAAATTTGTCCATGGAAACTATTCCGATTAAGAAAGTGGTACATACGTACTATCCCATCGACCTTGATAGTTGGTGCAGATTACGTCAAACTTTTGCATATAATTTCAGCGGCCAAAAATCTCTAATGGCATTCAAAATAGCTACAAATGAGTCGTCTTTGTGAAGCCAATGCTAAATAAATTCACCTAAATATGAATCTGAGTGCTGTCATGCAGTTTCACATTGCTTTTTATTTCACCATTTTGCCGAACCATGCAGTCTTTCAATGTTTTCAATTAAGTTCCATATGGTGGCCATTTTCACACACTTTTTTATGGCAGGAAGCCATAACTTTGAAAGTTCTCCACTGTATGCTGTTTTGTAGAAGGCAAATTTTAATCATTTTTTTAAATGTGAGGCAAAAACAGAAAGAGCAGTTAACTTATGTCCTTTACATAAACAAAAATGGCTATTAATCGGGGTTACATAAAACCAAGGTGAAGGTTTTATGAGTGTGTTGTGATGTCACACATCCATTATTGGCACTAAATCATACAATTGGCGACAGTTTTTGTTTGTCGAAAATGGTTGACGGAAAAGGATGTAAGTACCAAGAAAGCTTCTGGGCGCGATGCCATGAATGCAGTACAAATAAAAATGTGGCGCAGCCCTTGAATTTGAAAGTTATCGACTTTCTGGAAGGACTTCAACAATCAGAACGGCATTTTTAGAGTACTGCTCTCTAGGAATTATATTTTGATCAACAATTCACACATTGATTAAATATATTGCCCAAATAGTTGTAATGGCAGTGCCTTTAAATTTTGGATTGGTGCCATTACATGCTGTATATGCATGCGATGTATATATAATGCTAGAAAACACACAATGACAGTACTTAATGCAACAGTTGATTTAGTGATCATGCTGCTATGTTCACTTGTGATTTTAATGTCACCAAAACTTTTTTAGATTACATGGCTTGATTCTTAGCTAATCGCATCACACTGTTGGCGCCTGTGCGCCAACCGCTCTCCAACTTGGGGATGTTGGCGCTTGTGCGCCAACCGCTCGCCAACTTGGGTTACCACCATATTAATATCATCACTTGGCTATATGTTTTTGATCAGATCGGACATCTTTCGTCCAATAGGGATTTTTCCCACTATCCTTTTTGTAAATTGGGTATATCCATTATTATGTATATTAATCTATATGTTCCTTGTTGTTAAGTTTTAAATAAAACTAAAAACTGCCAATTTCACATCAGTCCTTCTTTATGTTGTTGACGTTATCTACAAGCTTAACACAAAGACACACACATGACTGAGAATGTTGAACATGTACTGGCTGCAATCGACAAAAATCAGTGATTGACAGTGCAGAATTGATCTGGTAATTGAAGATGATCTGGTAATTCCAAAAACAAATATATTTGAGATTTTGTCAAAGGATCTTAACATGAAATGTGTGGCGGCACCCATTATTCATCACATCTCATGCAAGGTTTCCTAGTGAAGTATCAAATCACCTAGGTGGTTCAGTCCCCTATACCACCTGTTCTTGACACCTTGGAACTTCTGGTATTTTCTAAAGCTAGTCACTTCTGAAAAGGAAGAGATTTGAGACCGTTAAGTCGAACACAACAAGGGAGATGGTGGCAATTCCAACAATGGACTTCGCAGAATATTTTAGAAAATGTGAGTTCCCAAGGTGGCCTACTTTGAAGAAGGCTAGATGTCAAAAGTCCTAGGTGCAATGTGTCTTGTTCCATATTACGTGGCTGGATACTTTCCTTACAGACTTTATATGTTATCCATGTAACTTTTGGTTTCACTTATATACTTTATACATACTTATAATTAACTTCCATTTATTTAGATTGCTCTGTGTTTTCAAAAAATCGCTGGGGAATTGCTTGGGATTCGTCTGACACGCTCTGAACAGGAGACCGTCCAACCCGTGGTCAAGGCTGAAATTGTCCAAACCTCAGCTACGACTTCTGAAGAAAACGATGCTTCACCTCCGTCCAATTCTACTAAAAACAGTAGTGTCTGTGCAATTCAGTAGTTTCCTTCACTTCTAAATGTGATATTTACACTCAATTTTATATTCATTTTGCAATTTTAGCCACCGCTTTGACATGTACTGCACAAAATCCGGCTACATATTATTTCTTCTAGTCATTTTTTGTTTATTGGACAAATGTATTTTCATATATTCAAAAAGCTGTATTTTGATTTATGTGAAATAAATCATTAAGTATAAAGATGTTGATTCTTCGTCACTTCAGTGGAATTGAACAAAGTACCTGAAATATTAAAATTTGCCATCAAATTGATAAGGATATGTTCCATACCTTTTATTTTAAAGTTGCAACTAATGGTTTCCAAATAAATGAATATCTAGTCATTTTTCTTAAAAGTGGAATTACATAAAACAACCCTACTTCAAAAATGAGTTATCCATTTCTGCCAACTGAAATTGAATAGGTTGCATAGTGAGACTAGAGAAACAAGTTCTTATTGAATTTCAGAGTTAAACCCACAACAATAAGTTGTAAAATATTTCAAGGTAGTGCAAATTATGGTAAAATGTTTTTGAAAATTGTGATAAAAACGTAAGACTATATAAGGGCATTTTCTAACACTGATATCAACAATGTTGATAACATCAAATTACAGGTGCAGGGTAATCAAGGTGGGCTGATACCAACAATGCCAACAACATGTAATCAGAACATTCTGGGAGTTCCACTGGCTGCATCAGGCTGTACATTTTCTTAAAACAAGTCTGTTTTATTTTTTCCGATTGTTTGCTATAGAAAATCGGAACAAAATTAAATAACTATATTTTAGTTAAATGCTTAGATTTTGAAAATTCAAAAGTTGTTTTCAAACAACTGCACAGCTTTGATCACTGGAATGACTCATTGAGGATAATGAAACAGCAATGTTGCTGAATGCACTAGATAAAGGATTATTGTAATTCAGACTAAAATTATTAATGATTATCTTTTTTGTCCATAACCCTGAGGTTTATGATACAGAATTATAAATGGGCATTAAAAAAATCTGCATATTTATAAAAATATTAACCTTTTCCTGGAATTCAATTAGAAGTATATCATAACCAAGATTTTGATTCATTATGTTGATGCAAATCAAGATTTTTTTGTATACATTTCTGTAAGAAGCAAATAAAACAGCATGGACTTTGTAATCAAAAACACTAAATACCAGTAATAGACTTATACCAATGCATCAGAATATATATAAAACTAAATTATAAATTTTATCTGGTAAGGGTTTTGTACACTATCAATTCATTATTTGTTTTTAATTAAAATATACTTTAATCAAATTATTTCTAAGCATTGCTTCTTAAACTTAGTACTAATATTAAGTCATTTACAACCCTTGTAAAGTTATGTATTAGATATCATGTATGATTATTATGATTATTACAGGGCTGCCACAGGCAAATTTTTGCTACTATTTTTCAACCTTGGCAACCAGGGGTATCTTAAAATAAAATTGTCTCAAAAGCTACTACTGTTAAAAATTTTAAATTGAAAAAGATATTTTTCGTATTTTTCCAAGGAATGCTAATTTAGAAGTTCTGGTGCCAAACCCTGGCAACTATGAAAGAAAGATAGGAATCTGATTCCTAGATTGACAAAAAAACCTTAAGAGAATATTTATTTTTAAAATTTAAATTTCTTGGCAAAAGATCTTCAACGTCTGTTTCATACTTAATTAGCACATTACGTGTTTTGGACAATTCGTTTTGTGTCAGCAACTAAAATTGCTACTAAAATAGGATTTAAGCGAAGACTGCTACTATTTTAAAGAATTTAGGCTACTATTTCACAAGTGCTTTGGCTGTGGCAGCCCTGTTATTAGCAGGCCCTCAAGAATTGGTTAATCACTATTGCACCTATTTTGATGTAAGGGCCTGATAATTTAGCTTGAACTCGGGTTAAAGTGGATTTCGAATATGATACCAGACCAGAGTTTGAATCCAGATATCGTGTAGGTCCAAAACCTGGCACTAGTACTGAAAGCACTAATCACTCGGCTGCCTTAGTGTAGAGCTCAGCTGCTAGCCTTTACTGGAGTCAATACAACTATCAAACAATGTAACTGATCTATTTTTAAGCTATTCTTTTTCTTAAAATCTTAAATTTTTCATTTCTAAATTTTTATTCTCGGTTTCTATTGATGAAGTTGAAGCTACCTGTATCGTACATAAGACAATTGACTAGTACCCGTTGTAAATTTGAAAAGTGTCGGATTCACAAGTCGCTATTGTTGCCACTGTCGGGAAATTTTCCATTGTTAGGAATTACTGCAGCAGATGCAAGAACAAACATGCTGTTCTGTAGTGGATCTTTAGCCATTGCTATATTGTCTAAAAGTAAGAACCAGATAACTCAATTGTTTGGTTTTTGAGATAAAGAGAAAAGCTGTTTCCATATCAATGTCTTCCATATATACCACCTACATTTTCCACACAACATTTACTACACTGCATTATCAATTAGCCAATAGATAAAGCTTAAGTGATCAAAAGAGAGTTACCTAAATCTTGCATTAAATTCTCTGACATCAGCATTTCTAATTTAAGGTAGGTATATATTTTAATTAACATCGCACTGGGGGGAGCAACTCAATAGGTTATTGGCGATGGTCCGGGAACAATCCCATCGAGAACAATGACATGTAATTTTGAACGACGGTCAGATGACACCCCTTTCCAAACTTCCACACCACAGCACCGTGAGGACATTTGAGGCCATGACAGATTTAACATGCACCAGCCCCCTTTTATACAAGACGGTCTTTGGTTAGATCCGAACTCAACCCTCTGGTTGCTAATCCGTTACTCTTCCAACTGGGCTACAGCAGCCCTTCTAATTTAAATGAAACTCAAAATACACATTTTTTGAGTTATATAGGTCTTGCATTTAGCTGCCAATATATACTGCAATGAGCAGGGAGATTTCATCAAAAAAAAGAGTACTGGACTGCTCCAATGTACAGATCAAGAAACTTCCACATGACAAAATTATTTATAAATCAACTGCAACGTAAAATACATTCAAAACGCTGGAAAGTCTAATTTATTACAAATATCTGATAAACCAGGATGAGAAGTAGTGGATTTACATCTAAGGACAGGCATGACTGTCTTACTGCTCACCTGTGCTGTATTGGTATTTATACCCAGTCTTGTTCGCTGTATGGTGAACAATGAGCCTATGGACAGATCTCTGTTTCCTTGCGAGGCTTCTTGATATTGGAAGGTACGTAGGTATTTTAATTAGCATCGCACTGGAGCAACACAACGGGCTCCAGTGATGTTGCTACACCATATTTAAAACTTATAAAATGCCATTAAAGATAAAAATGTTAATTGATATAAAAATGATTTATTTGGCTATCATTACCAGTGTTTTAGGTTTAAATCTCATTGATGGGTCTAAAATTAGAGAACATTAAGCAAAATTAGAATTTTTGTGTCCTCAACTAAAAGAATCACTGCATTGTTAATTTTGAACTCAACTTCCAAAAACTTATTACATTATCTTTGTTAATTCAAAGTAACTCTGAATTGTGAAGCACAACTGATGAAAAGGATGATGAGATTTGTAAATAAAAATATGGCTTATTTAATGGCCCCTTGATGTCATGGTTAGTTAATAAATCACTTATTGAAAAATACTAATATCATGAAATTGATTGATTAGTACAGATTGGCCAATTGATATCAAATCCTTTCAGTGTTGCTATCAAATATATTTAAACTTAAGAAAAATTATTCAAAAATCTGATAAAACATCTAAATTAATAAGGAATTTTTGAATGCAGTGTGTAAAAAATATTTAACTTTCTGTTAATCACTTTGTAACAGGACAAGAAATTATTGTGAAATGAAGCTATCAAAAGGAAAAAATATGGCACTTTAAACTTATTTTTGGACAACTATACAAGATGGCCACAGGTAACATGCAGCACGGGAAAAAGTGTCAAATCTTTATGAAGCGTCCTGTGACATCTTAGTGCCTAAGAGTCTAGAATGGCCGGCTGCAGACCCGGAAGTTTCCAGTTAAAAAGTCCTTCAATAATGCGCTTGCGCATGTGAGGAGAATGAGAAACAGTTAGCTCACGGACTCCGTCTAGTTGAGACGTCTTCGTAGCAATTCGTAAATTTTAATATGAAAATAAGCATTTTTGTTTCGCGCGTCCATTGTAAACCCATTGTTTTGTCTGTGTTAAAATAAATGTTATTTTTTAATGTCCAACAAAAGTTCGGATTAATTCATCACAGTCCCATAGGTGAAAAATAAATTGAAAATTACATGCCTGACTGGGAAAAGCATGGTTTTAATGTTTACTTTTGCTTTGAAGTTTATACTTATGTAATAAAAATTAAAACCCATTTGATATGAATAATTTGTGTTGACTGTTGATCAGCAGATTTTTATTTACATTCATGTAATTTGCAACTTAGCAAAAAATTATATTTTAAGTCTCAAAGGTTCTCAATAATCTTAACTGCTGCTTAGCTTAAATTAAATGAAGGGTGATATTCTTATATATATAAAGCATAATATTTCTTTAAAGGTATATCTCAAGGGGCTGCAGTAGCCTGGTTGTAACAGGTTAGCAATAGGAGGATTGAGAGTTTGAAACTTGGTCCAACCAAAGACCTTCGTGTATATGGGGGCTGGGGCATGTTAAATCTGTCATGGCCTTGAATGTCCTCATGTTGGCCTGGTGTAGAAGTTGGAGAGTGGGGTGCCAGCTCAGGTGTTGACCTTGTCATCTGACCCTGGTGTTGCCATAGGTGGGATTTTTCCCTTTTGGATCCATCCCGGACCGTGGCCAATAGCCATTGAGTTGCCCCAGTGCAAGGTTAATTAATTACCATTACATATATCTTGAGTTTTTGGAATATAAATACTCAGTTTTTTTAAAGACATAAAATTATCACTACACACTTAGAGCAATCAACAAACCACTTTTAAGGCCTTGGTATCATAATCACATTTCCCCAAAATTTCCAAGATCTTATAAGGAAATTTTATTTTATTTAGACTACCTTTTGCAGAGCATTTGATCAGATTCCTGTCATAATTGTCCAGTTCAACTGCTTGGTGATGCTTCATCCATATTTTCTTCTCCAATTTGATTAATTTTGATGTATCTTCCAGAACAGTTTGGTTTTAACTGGTTCTGAAGCACGTGTTAAATCAGAGATGAAGTTGAGAATTGGACCTGATAAAAATTCTTTAAAAGTCATAATTTATATCAGCGATACTCAACTAATTCCACATAATGGCACACATAAACTAATTACAAAAATGCTGCAGCACACCAAGATTTTTTGCCAACCTGAAAAAAAGATGAATTTTGATTGATTTACAAAGATTAAATACCCATCTTTTTACTTTGTGGTTTTTTCAAATATCTTCTCGAAACAATTTATTCGAGTTTGTAATAAAAAATATCCAAAATTGCTTATACTGGTATTACTTGAAATTATTTGTGAACACACTTGTTAAAAGTTCATAACTAAACCATTGAAATGAAATAAATTTTACAAACTTCCACATCATACCCATTCACCATTCATAAAGCATACCCGTTATTCTTGTGTCCCACCTGTGCTATCATTGCAGCAAGCTGATTGAAAATCGCTAATTTATGACATGGGTCTGGAAATTATTGATGTTTTCGCAACCAACAGGTGACCAGTCAGGCAGACTGGTAACCTGGGAATGGGCCACCTATACACATCAAGGCACTTTATCAGACAAAATTGCATTGCATTTAAAATTATAACAAGCATAAATTGTAAACAAAACACCTTATGCAGATCAGTCTCCAACAATTTCGAATCTCATTTATAAAAGACAATCTAATAAATCTAGATTCAAGCAAGTTGCAGAAACCTGTTAACTATTGAAAATGTACTTATATGCTCAATGGTTTGTTTTACACACAATACACTTATTAATGATTTTAAGTTGAAGCACATTTAACTTAAAATACGCATTTCCTGTTTTTAAGAATTTCAAAAACCTACAGCAGTTAATTAAAGTGTGACAAAAAACAGATCTAATTTCTAATCCTAGTCCATCCTGTTATTAGTACAGGATAATCAGAAGTTCAGGTAGGCAAATATTCAAGAATTTTCTTTTTAAACCTTTTTCCAGGGAATTTCAATTTATTGTTCAGAAATGAATTTGAGCTTATTTTATGTAACATTCACAATACATATACACAATTCTATAGAAATTATTTATAATTGCTAGTTTTTATGAAAAATATGCAAAATTTTTTCTATTTTTATCATAAAAAGGAAATCTGTGTGTAATTTATATCAAATGAAAAAATTGTATATTTTTTGAGTAAACGTAGTAATCGTTCATTTTAGACAAATCTGTTTTCTGGGTCCTCAATTTTTTAAATATATAATTTGTTAGTCCCTATTGTACAATGGATTACGTTCCTTGAAATGAAAAATAGCTTTTCTAAGGCCTGTGAACAAATCAAATAGTAATCAAAATTGATCAAATACTTTTGTAACAGATTTTTAATTTTTAGGTAAGAATTAAGTAGCACAAAATTTCAAAATCTTATCTTTCAGTACGTCCAAGGATCGATTTTCAAACTTTTCCATGTCTGGCACACATAAACCACACCAAAAATATGTTTTACCAATCTGACAAAGAAAAAGTAAAATTTTGATTGATTTACAAAAATAATAGTAATTTCCAACACTTTTTACTCCAAAGTGGCTTTTAAAAATCTTTTTGAAACAATTTACGATACTTTACAATAAAAAATAATACCCCCCCTTAAAGTGAATAATACTATTACTTTAAATAATTTACTTTACAGTTGAAACTAAATCATTGAAATGAAACAAATCTTGCACGATTTAAACCGTTTCCCCATCCATTCAGCTGAAAACCGCTGGTCTAAAGCAAAGATTCAAAGTTACCACTCATTTCAACAAAAGGCAGTGTTATTCGTTGATCTTTATTCGACAAACGAATACAAATAACAATTGAAAAACTATCATACGAGAACAATCTTAGTATACAAACTCAACAAATCAGTGCATTTGTGACTGCAAATGTCCATCACAGGTCCTAATTTACATATTCTCTTCTTTATACATTTGGTGCTTTACAAAAAATAATTAAATACATCTATCTCAAATTTTTGTACATTTGTAGCAGGAAATTAAAATAAAGAATACAGATCAATCCTAGTTCATGATGCAGGTTCATTTTGTGACCAGAATTCTCCAGATAGCCGTGTACTTATAATAAAATTTAAAGACCATAATATTCATGATAACCAATTATGATATTTGAATATTCTTCAAAAATTGGTACATTTTAACTCAAGGATTTTCATAGAAATATTCATTGATTTTAGCCTTCACCACATTTTATGGATAAATAGCCCCATCTACTAGTTGAAAGAACACTAAAAAGCTAGTTTGCTTGAGATTAAAATTGATTGGGAATCATACAAAGGAAGTTACAGATCTCACAGTGGAATGTGTCCTTTATGGTAAAAGGATAATAAAAAGCAAAAGGTCAAATTAAAAACAATGCACAATATGAATGAGCGAAATTACTTTGAAATTTAACTCTTAAGTTTTTGCAAGGGTCTTAGGATTGCTGGTAAAGCCAATGATACGAGTATTATGGATATTTTGCAACGGAAATGCTTACATCGCAAACGGTTAGACTGTCCCTTGCAATAGGTTGGATCATGTTGCAGTTATACACCAGTGCTTTCTGGAGCCTTCAGAGATTTGTCATGTCACTCAAACTTCAAAACCACATGTCAACTAGGATTTAACCACAGAATACCACTCCGTACCACTTGCGGGCACACTAACACTCGCTACATTCCAATCGAAACGCATACAAACATTCAACGACCATTACTTTCAAACACATAATAAACTCTTCGCGTCTATCAACTAGCAATTCGATAATTTGCGTGAATAGTATTTTTATTCTCTATAGCGCGACTTTGGGTCCAGTGTAAGGAGCAGAATCACACCAAAAGTCAGAGGGCGATGGTGTCCTTAGCAACCAAGTCTTGATTTCCGAATCGGACTTGTTGGTTTCTAAGGGGATATAGTAATGACAATCTCTCTCCTTCATGTCGTAGGGTGGAGCCAGGATATCCAGAAAGGCGGCCGTGCCCCCCACGGCGATGATCTCATGGAAGTTGCCCTCCTTCGGTCGCAACACGCACGGCTCGTCCTTCTCAGTCACGTTCCCAGAGGTGTGCTTCTCGACAGGAACCAGTAAATCTCTCTGCACACCCTTCACTCTGTTGTTTATATCTTGAGGTAGTTTGGTATCGGAAGGGACCTTCGACAGGGCGCTGTATGAGGTAATTTTGACGGTACCTTGGATCACTTTGAGCACCCCGTGCATGCCGGGGTGATCGTGCAGGGGGATGCGGGCTCCGCTCCGCAACAGGAAGATGCCCATGGAGAAAGTCTGGTTTTCTGCAACCTCTATATAAGTCACAGGTGCAATGCGTTTGCCGTCATTACCGCTGTTGACAGTCCGAAGGGTGTCTTTGTTGAGTTTGAGATCCGCCGCGCGAATTCTGCTGACGCTCCTTATGAGTTTGGTTATGCTCTCGGTGAAGCTTTCGTCGGTTAAACTCCTCGAAAAAGTGTTCTGTGCTTGTTTTGCTATCGCTTCTACGAGAGAAGACATGATTATACACAATCTGACTGTTGCCACGCAAGACGTTGACAAAAAGAGAAACGACTAGGAGGTAAGAGTATGGTGGAGATGCACTAAGTTAATAATGTGAAGTAATATTCTGTAATGAAGTGACGTCAGATCTGGAATACCATCGACCTT
Source organism: Meta bourneti (assembly GCA_933210815.1). Taxonomy (NCBI): domain Eukaryota; kingdom Metazoa; phylum Arthropoda; class Arachnida; order Araneae; family Tetragnathidae; genus Meta; species Meta bourneti. Next base: position 92,019,696 of record OW119929.1, read on the forward strand.
CTAATAGTAGGTAGATATTTTGATTAACGCCACATTGAAGCAACACAACGGGCTACTGGTGCCGGTCCAGGATCAACCCCAAAGGGAAAGATCCAATGACCATCTAATGAAATGGATGGAGTATGTGCGCGTAGTTTTATGTTATATTTGTCAATCACTATTTGAAATCTATCACGTGGTTAAGGGGTGGTTGGTTGGTTTTGGGGTTTTATGGCGCAAGGAGCATATTAGGCCATGCTACGCCAGACACGACATATAATATCAAGTTATAGACACACACAATGAAAGTTCTATTGACACAGAAGAGAGAAACACACCTAGGGAGGAATGTGTCGGATTGATACTCTACCTGATTATTATCTTTGTTTTGATATATTTAGTAAGTTGCGAATGGCAACAGTCTAGTTTTAGTTTGTGTTTTATGTACGCAGAGAAATGGCTTCTGAGTTCCTTTGTCGTATTTTTAGAGAGAAATAATACGTATTATTTACGCCATAAATGCTTCTGAGTGTTATTTTGTGATCTAAAGCAAAGAGTGTACATATTAGAGCTGTAAATAAACTGTTTTGTGTTATAAGGTGTTTTTATGGAACAATTGAGTACACCAACTATAATCTGAATACTTCTGATTCCGAAATTCAAAACGGAACATCTGGCGTCCGCGACAGGATTCGACTGCTGATTATTTGGGTGAGTTTTTGTTTTGTCTATCCTACTTCCTGAATTAATATGGAAGCGGCAAAGAAAAATAGAACTCAGCAGAGGAGACTGTTTAGTAAAGCATGTAATGAGTTTGATGCTGAAGAAGCAAACTTAGAAATTTCTGATAAAATACTTTTTCTGAAAGTGATTGAGGAGAAAGCTATGCTAATGGTGAATGCTGAAGAAAATGTTAAGCAGTTTCTTTTTTCTGCAAACATTGAAGATGATGTAATAGAGAAAGAGATCGATGAATCTGAAAGTTATATAGACCGTTGGCGGTTGTTACAGTTTAAGTTGAAACAACTTTCGCTTTCAGAAAGAGAAGACGTTATTTCGAATTGTAGTGTTTCTCAGCAAAATACATTATTACGTTACCCTAAAATACAGTTACCTACATTTAATGGAGATTTAAGAAACTGGGTTAGATTTTGGGGTCAATTTGAGAAAGTCGATAAAGACCATAATTTAGATCCACATGATAAGTTCTCATACCTATCCCAATGTATGGAGAAGGGAAGTGTTGCCGAAGAACTAATTAAAAGTTTTCCACCAGGGGGAAACAGTTATGAGAAAGCTATAGAACAATTGAAATTACGTTTTGGCAGAGAAGAACTACTTATACAGGTGTATGTTAGGGATCTTCTATCATTAGTTCTCCAAAAGCAGAATATGCCGAGAAAATCTTTGAGAAATCTTTATGATTTATTAGAAACAAAGCTCCGTGCGCTTGAGATATTAGGAGTAACTAGGGATAAATATGCGTCGATGCTTTTCCCACTCGTTGAGTCTGCTCTACCTGAGGAAACGCTTCTAGCGTGGGAACGATATAGATCTACAAGTCGTAGATCACATGATGAGGAAGATCAAAATACAACTAAAATTACTAAAAAGACTGATCTCGATTCAATTCTTGATTTTCTTCAAGATGAAGTACAGGCAGAGGAACGTATAATTCTAGCCTCACAAAACTTTGGAGTTGAAACCAAGCATAATTTTAAATTGTTCAAGGAGAAGAGGGCTGGAAATAATAAACGTAAATATGGGGACCCTCGTCAAATAGCTAGTGCGGCTGATCTTTTAACCTCTTCGAAGGAACAGAGACAGTGCATATTTTGCCACAATTTACATAATTCCACTGACTGTTTGAAGGTACGAAAAATGGCGATGAAAGATAGAGAGAATCTCGTAGAGAAATCAGGGTGCTGTTTTCTGTGCTTAAAACCAGGTCATCAAGTTCGTAAATGTTACTCAAAGGTAACTTGTTTGGGTTGTGGAAAAAGACATCATATTTTACTCTGTCATAGCATAAAGCAGCAGGCATTCTCGCCTACCGGAAAAGAAACTGCAGAATTAGATAATGTTCCGAATGAGGATCAAGCACTTGCGAATGTGTCCCAATGCCCTAGTGTTATGTTACTAACGTTAACGGTTTTAATCAGAGGTGATGGGAGAAAACGGAAAGCAAGAGCCATCATAGACTCTGCTTCACAGCACTCTTACATTTTAAAAAATACTGCTAAAGAAATGAAATATAAAAGGGAAGGCTGGGAATATCTTCAACATTCTCTGTTCGGTGGAGAAAATACAGGAGTGTGCAAGCATGATGTGTTTACTTTATATTTGACAAGTTGCGATGGGTCGTATAACTGTCATTTCAAAGTATTGAGTCAACCTGTTATCTGTGCAAGCGTTCCACCGACAATGCCTGCGATTCATTTAAAAGAGCTTACGGACTGTAGCGATGATTATATAGGTCCTATTGAAATTTTAATAGGAGCCGATGTAGCTGGAAAAATCCTTACCGGTGGTTACAAATCCTTACCTTGTGGTTTAACAGCAATGGAAACACGTTTAGGGTGGACCATTATGGGACGTATACCACAGATTTCTTCAGAGGAAAATGAAATCTCAGTAGCTAGCTCTATGCTTTCTACTACTAGAACAATAACAGAATTGTGGACTCTTGACACTCTCGGCATAACCGATCCATCTGAGAAGAAAACTAAAGAAGACCTTCAGGAATCTGCCAGAGAGCATTTTATTAACACAGTTCAGGTCGACAAAGACAATCGTTTCGTGGTACATTTACCCTGGCTTGCCGATCACCCTCCACTGCCTGATAATTTTAACTTGGCTTTAAAGAGACTGGACGGTACTGCACGAAAGTTAAAAGAAGAAAATTTGTATGACGATTATAATCAAATATTTGAAGAATGGGCAAGAGAAGGAATAATTGAAGAAGTTCCTAAGCATGAGATTCAATTGTCGTCTCATTATTTACCACACAGACATGTCGTGAAAGAGAATAGCACAACCAGAATCAGACCTGTGTTTGATGCTTCGGCGAAGATGAGAGGTTCCCCAAGCTTGAATGACTGCCTGGAGAAAGGAATAAACCTTGTTGAGTTAATTCCTACTATATTAACACGTTTTCGGATGAACAAGTTTGGAGTTACGGCAGACATCCGTAAAGCATTTTTACAAATTCGCCTACAAGAAAACGACAAAGATTATTTAAGATTTCTTTGGTATAACGAAAACAATGAACTGAAATACTTTAGACACTGTCGTGTCGTCTTTGGAATTTCTAGTAGTCCCTTCTTACTTAATTCTGTCATTCAATATCATCTAGAAACGATTTTGGAGGAAGCACAACTTGGGAACTCAAAATATCCTGTGGATATGGTTCAGAAATTTAAAAACAGTTTTTATGTGGACAATTGTTTAACTAGTGTAAAAACTGAGACAGAATTGCATGAGTTCATTCAAGTAGCTACAGATATTATGTCAGAAAGGAAATTTGACCTTAGAGGGTGGGAGCACAATTGTTCCCATTCCTCAACAGAAGAGGTTTCTTGTGTAAAAAATAAAATTGTCCCGGTATTAGGCCTGCAGTGGTTTTTAAACTCAGATACTCTTTCTGTAAATTTAAAAGAAGTTTGCGAAGATAATGGACCTGTTACTAAAAGGAAAATATTGTCGGAAGTCCACAAAGTTTTTGACCCTATTGGGTTTACTTGTCCAGTGACATTATACCCGAAAATAATATTACAAGAACTGTGGAAAATGAAAACAACTTGGGATGCGGAGTTACCACCAGCAATTTCCAAAAAATTCGAGAAGTGGAGAAAGCAGTTGAATCTGCTTAAGGAAATTGCTGTCCCTAGATGTTTAATAAAAGACCCTGATAATACCTGCAATTTAAGTTTACACGTTTTTTGTGACGCGAGCAAAATAGCTTATGCTACCTGCATATATTTAAGGAATGAAAGTAAAAACTTAACTTCATGTCAACTAGTTCAAGCACGGTGCAAGGTAGCTCCGCTGAAGTCTATTACAATTCCTCGGTTAGAGTTGTTAGCGTGCACTATTGGTACCCGACTGTTACAAAGAGTTGTAGCAGATTTAAAATTAGGAAATATTCCAACCTTTTTTTGGACTGACTCCAGTAACGCCTTGTATTGGATAAAAGGCAGCGAAAACTGGACACCATTTGTATATAACAGAGTACGAGAAATTAGATTAGTGAGTAAACCGGAAAATTGGTATTATGTCCCTGGATCGATCAATCCGGCGGATTTACCCTCCAGAGGTTGTTCCGCTCGACAATTGTTGGAGACAGAGTGGTGGCAAGGTCCTCCTTGGCTCTATTACCCATCTGATGAATGGCCTAGATCTGAATTCTCCGTAAATGAAGAAGAAGTGTTGAAAGAAAAGAGGAAAGAAATAGTATCATCTATGGTGAACCTTCAAAATATAGACAATTCCTTCATCTATAAGTTTTCGAGCTATAGCAAAACTATAAGAATTATTGCCTGGCTACTTCGATTCATTAATAATTGTCGGATTCCGAGAAATACTAGAAAATATGGTAGCCTTGATTCCGAAGAAATTTCTGTAGCTGAGTATGGAGTTATCAGAATAATACAGAAAGAAAGCTTCGTTAATGAACAAGATGAAAAGTTAAAAACTCTGGGAGCCTTCAAAGATATCATCCGATTGAAAACAAAACTTTTATATCGACCAGATAGTGAAGATTTTAAGATGCCTGCAATTTTACCATCCAAACATGAAGTTGTAAAGCGCATAGTGATACACTATCATGTAAAAAATGCTCATGCTGGGACTCAAATGCTGCTTAACATTTTAAGAGAGCGATTCTGCATGGTAGAAAGACAGTGAGATCTATCCTATCCAAATGTATTGTCTGTAAGAGACATTCTGCGAAGAAGCTTGATACTCTCACTGCATCTCTTCCAGAGGACCGTATACGAGAGGCTGCTGTATTTGAGATCTGTGGTGTTGACCTGGCGGGACCACTGTTTCTCAGAGATAATAACAAATCTTGGGTTTGTCTATTCACATGCGCTGTCTATAGGGCAGTACACATTGAATTAGTGGCTTCTTTATCTACGCAATCCTTCTTAATGGCTTTGCGCAGGTTCATAGCCCGTAGAGGAAGATGCAGCACTATCTATTGTGACAATGGCTCCAATTTTGTGGGTGCTTCATATTTGCTAAGTGCACTGGATTGGAACCTTATTGTGAGTGACAGTGCTTTTCATCCTATTAAGTGGAAATTCAACCCACCGACTGCCTCTTGGTGGGGTGGATGGTGGGAGAGACTGATCGGTATTCTTAAAAGGTTATTGAGAAGAGTACTGGGCCGATCTTCTTTAACTTATGAACAGATGACGACGGTGCTATGTGATTGCGAATCCATAATTAATTCACGACCGATAACGTATGTCGCGGATAATGACGCAGAACTGGTTCCATTGACTCCTTCAATGTTCCTGCAAGATATCAAAATGAGTGGTGTTCCTGACTGTGATAGAATTGATCACCAGAGTCTTAACCAACGTGTTAAGTATCGACAAAATTTACAAAAAGCCTTAAGAAATAGATTTCGATCGGAATACTTGGGAGCTCTGCTTCAGAGACCAGAACGTAAAAGAGCTGCCGAAGTAGTAGTTGGTGACGTTGTCTTGATTGGAAGCGACAACACGAAACGTATCAGTTGGCCACTTGGGAAAATAATCGAGGTAATCCCAGGGAAAGATGGTGTTACAAGACTTGTGAGACTAAAAACTGCAAGAGGTGAGTTGCTTCGACCGATACAACGCCTCTATCCTTTAGAAGTGTCATCAGCAGAGTCAGTTCTAGTTAGAGAAAAATTGCCAAGTACGAAATTAAGTGAGCAACCAACAGTCAGTCAATCAGTTGACTGCAATGTTGAATCTTCTGAGGATGTAAGAAAAACTAGAAGTGGCCGTAGCATTAAAATGCCTCATAAACTGGACTTGTGAACTGTTTATATAATTTTGTTTTTGTAATTGTGACTATAACTAGTTGTAAGTTAAATTTTAAGATAAAAGTTAACTTAGGTGGGAGAATGTCGGATTGATACTCTACCTGATTATTATCTTTGTTTTGATATATTTAGTAAGTTGCGAATGGCAACAGTCTAGTTTTAGTTTGTGTTTTATGTACGCAGAGAAATGGCTTCTGAGTTCCTTTGTCGTATTTTTAGAGAGAAATAATACGTATTATTTACGCCATAAATGCTTCTGAGTGTTATTTTGTGATCTAAAGCAAAGAGTGTACATATTAGAGCTGTAAATAAACTGTTTTGTGTTATAAGGTGTTTTTATGGAACAATTGAGTACACCAACTATAATCTGAATACTTCTGATTCCGAAATTCAAATCGGAACAGAATGCACCTAACAGGAATTGAACCTGCTCCACCTACAACTTGAAGGTTGCTAGCGCAGTGGGCATACCCGCTGAGCCAAGACGGCCCCACGTGGTTAGGGAAAAAGTATGAATCCCAATTTGGGACAAATTTTTCGTTGGTTACAGAGGTTATCCAGCGCAATTAAAGCTCAGGTGTTTACTCGTCATAGAACCGTGGTTCAAAATTACGTGGTGTTGTCCTCGATCTTTCCCTTCGAGTTTGATCCCGAACCGTCACCAATAGCCCGTTGTGTTGTTCCAGTGTGACGTTAATTAAATACCTACCTACATACCAATGTAATTAAAAATACCAGTCTGTGTTTCGACAGCTAATCTACACAAGACGATTCGTAAGCCCACGTGATGTACCCTTCTGGGACTCGACGACAGTGACTCCACCCACATGCTCTGTTTATTTCAAGATCGATGGATCAATCCGGAATAGGTAAAGGAAGCATGTTTCACCGAGAAAGCACAACTGCCACATGTCCATTTAGCTTGACAGAAAAAACCTCTCAATAATAAGTAGGTTGTAGACATTACACTCTAGCAACACAACGGGCTATTGGCGATGGTCCCGGATCAATCCTGAAGGGGAAGATCGAGGACAACACCTAGTAATTTTGAACCACTGTCAGATGCAGAGGTCAAAGCATGAGCTAGCACCACACTAAAAACTTCCACACAATAATTTTATGAGACACAATAAAAAGCAGTTTTGAAGGCACAGCAATACAGTTTTGACCTTCTAGACCAGTGTTTCCCAAACTTTTGACATATGTGTACCCCTTCTATAATTTTCGTAACGCTGAGTACCCCTCGTCAAAAAAAATGGATGTATTTTAATAACAATCAAAATATTTTTTTTCTTTTTTGTGACATACACAAAATAATAAGAAAAGAGAAATAAAATTATTCATAATAAAATATAAATAAAAGTTATATTATAAATAACGTTTATTTGGATCAATGAGAAGGATGAAATTATTTGTGCTGAGATTACAGATCGTCATAATTTGGTTCCCTGGTTGTTAATTTTAATCTGAGATGTTGTTCCACATCCAATAGTCTGTTCCTTTTTTTGTCTACAAATGCTGAAAAAGCAACTTCACATAAATATGAAGTTGGAAAAGGCAAGATGTATTTTAGAACTTTTTCTGTTAAAACCGGATACACAAGTTGCATTTGTAACTAGAATGATGTTAAAGTACTCTCCTTATGTTTATTTTTCAAGAATCCGTCTGAAGCCAATTCCAACAATTGCTCTTCTTCCGCATGCGACAAATCTTCTGGCATGGATGTTGTGTTAATGTTAAACGGATATCTTATCCATTCAATAGTTTTGGTTAAATCAGGGAAATACACTGCTGGCCACCGTAAATGCAACACCCTGAAGGAAGCATGCAAATAATATGAAATTTACAACATACATTAGCGGAGGTGAGATATGCAAATGATTAGAATTTCAGCGCAGACGCACATCACGCGCGCCTGTGGCGACACTTCAAAGCGCTATTTAAGGCTTGGAGATTTCGACGATTTCAAGTACGGCAATTGTGTTTTTCTTGTGGTTTTTTAAAAAAAACGATCAATTATGCCTCGTAGAAAACAGCGATCATCTTTTGATCAAGTATCCGAGTTCGACAGAGGAAGGATAGTGGCCTACCGAGATTGTGGATTATCTTTAAGGGAAATCGGTAGTCGTGTTGGACGAAACCAAACAACTGTAATGCGGATATGTGATCGTTGGATGCAGGAGCGTACGACGGACCGACGTGTTCGATCGCATCCACCTCAGTGCACCACTTCACGTGATGACAGGCATATTGTGCGTATGGCAGTGACGGATCGCTCAGCCACATCACGAACCATAGCACAGCACATTCAGTCTGTACCGCATCATCCAGTGTCTGCGCGTACCATTCGACGCCGTTTACAGCAGAGTGGTCTGTCCGCAAGACGTCCATTGCTTCGTCTACCCTTGACGCAGAACCACAGACGTTTCCGCCGCCAATGGTGCGATGAAAGAAGGAGGTGGACGGCAGAATGGAATGAAATTGTCTTTACTGACGAGTCACGCTTCTGTCTGCAACACCACGATGGTCGGATTTGAGTCTGGAGACACCGTGGAGAGAGGATGCTGAACAGCTGCGTTATGCACCGCCACACTGGTCCTGCACCGGGTATTATGGTATGGGGCCGTATTGGATATCACTCTCGCACTCCTCTAGTACGCATTGCCGGTACTTTAAACAGCCAGCGCTACATCTCCGAGGTGTTGGAGCCAGTTGTCCTTCCTTACCTTCAGGGCTTGCCCACAGCCATATTTCAACAGGATAATGCGCGACCACACGTGGCACGCATTGTCCAAGGGTTCTTCGTCAATCGCCAGATTGAATTGCTTCCCTGGCCAGCTCGCTCTCCGGATCTTTCGCCGATAGAAAACATGTGGTCCATGGTTGCTCAACGATTGACCCAGAATACATCCCCAGCTGCCACACCAGATCAACTTTGGCAACGTGTGGAAGCTGCTTGGTCTGCTGTACCCCAAGAACACATCCAAAGTCTCTTTGAATCAATGCCGAGGCGTGTGGCAGCGGTGATCTCCAACAATGGCGGCTACTCTGGCTACTGATTTTGGCAGGAACCACACTTCACAGAAGTCTATAAATTTAATCATTTGATACTTGGTCAACATGTTATCTACAAAATAAATTTTGGTGTGATATCTCTTGTCTTTCTTGGTGTTGCAATTTGGGTGGCCAGCAGTGCAGTTTTTCAAGTCCACTTGCAAACTCTCCAAATGCTGTGTTATGCATTTCAGAGTATCAGCATCAATTTTAGTAGTCGAACTTGTTATAAACTCATGAAGAGAGGGAAACGAGTATACTTCTCTATTACCAATTCTCTTTTGCCATAACTTTAGTTTTGCGATGGCAGCGTTCACTTTATCTTGAACGTGAAACAATGAAATTTCTTTGCCTTGTAACGATAAGTTGAGGCAATTTAAAACAGAGAATATATCTGCTAAGTATGCCAGTTTACAAAGCCATTTCCAGTCATGTAAACAATTTCTCAACTCAAATCTATCATTAAGAAAACATTGAAGTTCATGTCTAAGTTCAAACAATCGATTTAGAATTTTTCCTCGAGATAGCCAACGAACATCGGTATGATAAAGAAGCTGGGTATGACTACTTCCCATTTCTTCGCATATTTGCGAAAAAAGTCGTGCATTCAAAGGACGGTTTTTAATGTAGTTAACGATTTTCACACTTTCATCCAGAACTTTCTGTAGATCAGCGGGCATCTTACGTGTTGCCAAAGCCTCTCTGTGTATGCAACAATGTGTGGATATGACATTTGGGGTGACATTTTGAATTCTTGCAACGAGTCCTTTATTAATTCCGACCATACTTTTTGCTCCACCTGTGCTTATTCCAACACATCTATTCCAATCAATTTTGTTCTCTTGGATAAATTTTTTCATAACATTAAAGATATCTTCTCCTGTTGTGTGACCTAATAAAGGCTGGCAAAATAAAAAGTCGTCATGAATTTCTTGATTTTTTTCGCCATAAGATTTGCAAAATTCGCAATATCAGTGGACTCATCGACTTACAATGCATAATAACGACTTTGAGAAATATCAGACAATAACATCTGTTTCACATTATTAGACATATCAATGATTCGTCGATGATTATTTGAGAGAGAAACGCGGTCAAAAGTTTGTTTCGCTCTATCTCCTATCAGTACTTCTGCCATTATCTTGGCTGCAGGCTTGATTAAAATTTCGCCAATGCTTTCCGCTGCACTACATTTCGCAATTAAAAGCGACACGCGATACGAAGTTTCTAGCATTTTTTTATTGTCACCTGTCAAACCCCGCATTACTTTTCGAGACTGATTTAAATCCTTAAGTTTATTTTCAAAAAAAATCTATGGGTTTATCTTTGTACTGATTATGGTTTGTCTCAAAATGGCTCTTTAAGTTGGATGGTTTCATGCTTTCGTTTGTTAGATTTTCAAAACAAATGACGCAAAATGGAGTAGGCTCATTTTCATCTCCAGTCCATGAGAATCCAAATTTAAGATATTCTTTGTCGTACTTGCGAATTTTCCTTGCTTTTTTCTTAACAGGTTCTTTCAGAATTGAAGTTGATTCGTCGTTAATTGCATTATTTCCTGTTAGTTGATTGCTACTATAATCATTACTTTCTTTCGGTGTAGTAGTTCCAGATTTCAATCAGCGATCCATAATCTATGTTAGGGATAAAAATTATATTTTATAAAAATAATCAAAATCAGTGGGACTTACTAAAGCACATAACAAACATTTCCTATAAGAAAAATGACACATAAGCTAAAAATACACAGGCGCCTGGAGAAGCCACTAACTATTAACGAAGTAAGTTGTTTCTGTAACGAAGTGTGGTATATTTCCGCCGTGTCACACCGGACCATCTCACGCCTCACAAGACTGTCTTGACTTGACTCATGAGAACGCAGAATTAGGCGCAGCTAAGCACGGTGCAGTGCATATCCCCACCAAACTCCGGTGCAACTCGTACCCCCACCAAACTCTTCCCGTACCCCTGGGGGTACGCGTACCACACTTTGGGAAACACTGTTCTAGACCAATAGAATCTTACCCAGAATTTTGGTGTTAAGAAATCTCGTATTGGAGGTGTTTGTTACGAATTTTTTTTGATCAGAATGTAGTATGTTAATAAAAATTAGCACACGCAAATTAATTTAATAAAAAGCTCGAAGAAATTATAATACGCTACAAGATTTCATCAGTTCAGTAACTGATAACTGATTTGAATGTAACTTTATATTTGTCCACGTGCTACAGCCGTATATATATAAATAAACTAATACTCTTTGGGTTTTGTCATAATAAATACTTAAGCTAGTTTAATGCATGAACTTAAAATAATTGGAAATGAATAACGGTCACCGCACTCTCGTGTTACATAAAAGAATTTACCGGATCGCGGTCTCACAAAGGTTGAGAACCACTGTCTTATAAGTCGACTCCATTCACCCTTGTTCCTTTTCAAACATCAATTTGCCACGTGAAGTTATGCTTTCCTTACCCCATGTAACATAAAATGGCTAAAAAAATTTTTTGACGATATTCTAAAAGGAAACTCCATTTATTCTCCACTGAGTTCAAGATTTTCCCATTACAATTTCTAGTACGGAAGAATGTATAGTGGCGCCATCTGTTAGTCAATTGATAAACTATTCGGTGACGAGCTGAAACTTGGTGTCAGCGTTCCCAAACTTATATTTCGGCCAGGTATTTTCACGGCCCATCCTAACATCGAAACTCAACTTTTTTCCCATAAAATTAGCTATGACCTATTTGAGATGACCAAAACCGATAAATATAAAATGTTTTGAAGCTGCGTTGGGAATCACGCTACTCACTAATTGAGCTGTTTGTCTCATTTGCGCTGCAAGTATCGTAAATATGATAGGGGGAAAAGATAGTATGTCATTGACATTTGAACGTCCGATTCGCAAATATCTTCAACGCATCTTAAATACGTGGTTGTTAATTGGTCAGCACCAAACGCTGCCTAAACAGCGATAAACTACAAAGTAAGATAACCCCGATATGTACCATGCGAGAGTATTTACACAGCAGAAGTAAAATCTTCAGACCGTCTGGTCATCATATATCAATTCGGAATTTATTCTTTGGAATTTTTACTAGTGAAGTTCTGAAATCGTATTCGAAAAGCAAGTCAAATTAAGCGTGTTTGAAATACGTACAGGAAACACTTTCCATCACCTACATTTAGCTTGATAGGTAGGTAGCTAGTTAATTAACGTCACACAGGAGCATCACAACGGGTTATTAGCGACGGTCCGGGATCAATTCCGAAGGGAAAGATCAAGGACAACGCCTCGTAATTTTGAGCCAAGGTCAGATGACGGGAACAACAACACCTGAGCTGGCACCCCACTCTTCAAACTTCCACGCCACTCCAACGTGAGGACATTTGAGGCCACGACGGATTTAACGTGCACCAGCCGCCGTGTACACGAAGGTCTTTGGTTGGATTCGAACTCGCAACCCTCCGGTTGCTGGTCCGATACTCTTAAAAACAGGCTATTTCGGCCCTCCAGATTGTTTCGAATGATCGGCCAGGGAAAATGTAACCATCCAGCGGCCTCGAGTGGGGGAAACTGAATAGTTTAAAAGTTTGTTTTTTGTATTGGACCCACGGTCACTCTTTCGAGCATTATGTGCCTTCCCTAATGCTCTAAAAATTATTAACTATAAAAATTATAAAATTTATTATTAAAAAAATTATAAAATTTATTATTAAAAAAATTATAATTATAAAAACCCTCGTAAAATTATTTCTGTACTGAAAACAACTGAGGTGTAACAATTTGAATACTGCATGTCTTTGTTTTCAATTCATAGTCAGGACTAAATTCAATATATTATACAAAGACTTAGCGAACCAATATCTTTTTTTAAATATCAGAAAGTCCAGATATTCATTTTGCATAAAAAGCTGTATTCCTAAGTTGGTTCAAAGTACAAAATAAAAAAATACTTTTTTAATGTAATAAGTCGAAATCTTCAATTAGCCATAAAAATTCAATCTCTTTTTTTACCTCCGAAAATAATCCTGACTACATTAATGGTTTATTAAGTGTGAACTGTGAAACGAACAGCACTTCTAAAACCGGGAGATGGGTAGTTGAATCCTGAAGAGAAAGATCCGAAGTCAACACCTCGCAATTTTAAACCACGGTCAGATGACGAGGCAACACTTGGGCTAGCACCCCACTCTTCAAGCTTCCACACCAAGTCAACGTGAGGACATTTGAGGTCACGAGAGATTTAACACACACCAGCACCCACATATACGACGGTCTTTGGTTGGACCGAGTTTCGAACTCACAACCCTCCTATTGCTAATCCGCTACTCTTCCAACCAGGCTACCACTGCCCCACCAAAAATCGGAGTCACGTAATCAATATATATAAGCTATATATAGGATATTTTCACGAATACTCTCAAGACTTGAAATAAAAATGTTCTTCCTTGCAGACTTATTAACTTAGTATACAATTTACTAACGTTGTCAATGTGAAGGGTGTGCTTCGTGACTCTTGACAAGATGAGCAATGCTGGATTCCAAATTAGTAAGTTTCAGCCTTAAATCGCTAGTGTAACTAGAGCGACTCATTTTCATTCCATTGCTTGCATTTCCATGTCCGAACATGGCTGAAACCAGTTTCAACCATGTTCGGACTTGGACATGCAAGTCAACGTGAGGACATTTGAGGTCATGATAGATTTAACACACACCAGCCCCCACGTATACGACGGTATTTGGTTGGACCGAATTTCGAACGCACAACCCTCCAGTTGATAATCCGTTGCTGTTTCAACTGGGCTATCGGGGCCTTTACCTTGACAGGAAAAGCCTTTCATACACTGTTATCGCATTCGGTATATTCAGTGGTGGACAGTCTCAACGGAAAGGTTCTGAGAGGTTGATGCTATCAGGAGGCCAGTAAGGCTTTCAATAGGAAGACGATGTGACATTAGACGATAATTTATTTTATACAGTAATTGAAGTGTTTTTTCAATTAGAAACAGCCTATTATAGATGAGCTGTTATGATTAATAATAAAATTAATTCTTGGTCGTAATACGATTGGAAATAGTTTTCTATTGCAAGTGAAAGCAAATCCGATCACGGTTGAATCAACCACCTTCTAATGAAATAAGCGGAGAATGTGAGCGCGCTGTTTCCTCCGATCGCTCGGTTTGAAGATATATCACGTGATTGTGGGAAAACGCATATAAATCTTCTAGACCCTCCCTGGGTCGACTCACCATTGGTTTAGAGTCGTTAAACGACCCAGGGGGGGGAAAGATTCATTCCCGCTGCTCACGAAAGAGGTCAAGGGAGACCCAACCCCCCAAATAGCATTTATTAATACTAAAAATATTTACATGGGCAGACAGGGCCAAGCAAAAATGCCAATATAAAACCAGAACACAAAATAACACAAAGCACAAAAAAACACATATAAAAACATATCTATATATATAAAATAGGATGTGTGTATATGTGTATGTATGTGTGTATATTTTCTATACAAATCTACACCGTTTGACCAATCCACACCAAATTTGGTACACTTATACTTTAGAACACTGCGGTCAGCATAGGCTAACTCTTAACCCCCGTTCTATTGGCCCTGGGGGGCTAAAAACTATTCGAAATCGCCATAGAAATAACATTGAGCATAGATTAATTGCTTTAGGCAGCGATGGTTGCTTTACCACTGTTGATCGAAAAACAATTTTTTCCGAAACAAATTAAATTACAGTATTTATGTTTGAACTGACTTTTTAGTTCTTCCCATGATGTAAATAAATTATAGATATTTTATTGATGAAGGAGGAAAGAATATTTTAAAATATTTATGTTTGCAAGAAAATTCAAGGAAAGGTTTTCAGGAGTTCAAGGATTATTTTCAAGGAAAGTTGGTGTATATTTCGACCAACTTTCCTTAAATAATTTATTGAATACGTAATGATTTGTAGAATTCTGTTTCACGAGGCTTTTTAGGTAAGGCGTGTAACTTATTTTAAAATGTCCGGAATAGATACATGTGAATCCTCCGTTGAAAGCAGTGATTTTCTTTCTGAAAAATTCTGTAAAATCGACCTTCTGCTTTTTGAAAAAATTTTATCTATTCAGTTTAATTTGTCTACACCGATTACATTTATTTCTTACCCAAGCACCGTTATTCCGAAAAGCACAAACGAAAAACTCATTGATCATAAAAGCGTAATTTTACTACTCGGTATCTGGCAGCACCAGAATTAATGTTTACTTTTTTTATAAAACTTTGTAGAACTTTCTAGAAAGTTGGGGAAACGGAAACTTCCTTGGACTCATGGTGGAGAACATTCCAGTACTCACTCGATTCTTAGCTGGTCGTATTTAGAGGAAGCTAGCTCGGTAAGTCTTCCAGTTTATCATCTTTCAGTGAATCTGGCAGTTTTATTTCGCTCTTTTAGTTGATTGTATGTTTCCTACTTTATTCGACAGTGATAGTGTACATTTTGAATTTATATTTCTAAAGTGATGTAAGTACTACATAATTTTAAATTATTTTTTTCGTTAACTTTAGCTTTGTATTATATTCTACAATAGATTTCATTGCTCATTGAGAGTATGCCTTTTGCTTAATTTTTTAAATAAGTTTAATGGGGGATCAGAATTAATGCTTTTTTTTTAAACCAGAATAAAAGTTTATTTTTTAGTATGATTTAGAATTCTGTGTTTGAGTATTTTGATTGACAGCTTTTAAGTAAGGCATTAATATTTTTTATTTGTGTTAAAAATTTGATATTCCTAAACTGATGTAAGTACTTCGCAATTTTAAATTTGTCTTACCATTCAGTTTATATTAGCTTTTTATTTTTATTGTATTCTGTAATCGATTTCATTGCTCAGTGAGAGTGTGCCTTTTGCTTATTTTATGAAATAGCATTTCTTTGTATTCATTGACGGATTTCTTTGCTGTAGCAATGCCTCCAAGGAAGCGGATGGCGATCGGCCAAGTGCAGTTAACGGCTAAGATGATGAAAGATGAGCGTAGACAAGAAACTTCCGAGGAGAGGAATAGAAGACTTGCGATTGCGAGAGAGCTACAACATCTAGAGCAACAGAGACGGCACAGCAGCGTGAGTCCCGACTTCAGGATAAGAGGGAAAGTGCTACTACATCTAGAGCAACAGAGACGGCACAGCAGCGTGAGGCCCGACTACAGGATAAGAGAGATAGAGCCAAACGATCACGGACTGCGCACCATTTTAGCTTAGCATTGGAAGAATTCCACTACGATTCACATAAAGACCACTCACTGCATGCAAGTGTTACCATCGGGAAAATGGAAATGGTTTGTAGTTACTGTCAAGCCAAAAAGTTTAAATCAGAGTCTACTGGTATTTGCTGTAAAAATGGAAAAGTTAAACTCTGCCAATTGGAACCACCACCACAAGAACTTTTGACTTACACATCAGGAGATACGTCAGAGTCGAAGCATTTTCTTAGTAACATCAGAAAATACAACTCATGTTTCCAAATGACATCATTCGGCGCCACATCAGTTGTTGGACAACCCGGATTTCCGTCGACATTCAAGGTACAAGGGCAGGTTTACCATAGAGCGGGATCGTTGCTTCCGCTGCCAGATCAACCACCAAAATTTCTACAACTATATTTTATTCAAAACGAACAAATGGAAACTGATCAGAGGTGCGCCTACATCTCGGGAACAAGACGTCAGATTGTGTTAAACTTACAGAGGATGTTTCATGAGCACAATAATCTTATTAAAACGTTTGAAACAGCATTGGAACGTATGCCAACAGATGAATATAAAGTAGTCATAAGAGCAGACCGAAGACCAGCAGGCGAACACGAGCGGCGCTTTAACTCTCCTCAAGCAGATTAAGTCGCGGTGGTTATATCAGGAGATGAGTTTCATCAACAGGATATCGTTATTCAACGACGAGGTGAATCATTGCAGCGTATTTCGGAAACACATCGATCTTATGATGCTCTGCAGTACCCAGTGATATTCCCCCATGGTGAAAATGGATATCATTTTAATCTGAGGCAGATCAACCCAAGAACATGTGAAACAACCATCAAGAAAGTTTCAGCGAAGGATTTCAATGCGTACAGATTAATGGTTCGAGATACTGAGCAGAACCACGTATTGAACTGCAGGCAATTGTTTCATCAGTTCATCGTCGATATGTACGCTAAAGTCGAGAGTGAGCGTCTCCTTTACATTCGTCTAAATCAACGTAAACTGAAAGTTGATATATTCACCTGAGAGATGCTGTGGCAAATGACGGGAACGTTGAAAACCTCGGTGCCTTAGTCGTACTACCAGCTACATTTACAGGCAGTCCCAGACACATGCACGAATACACACAAGATGCTATGACGTACATGAGGACGTACGGGAGACCAGTCTTATTTATCACCTTCACCTGCAATCCGATTTGGACGGAGATCAAGGAGGTTCTTACCAATCAATTACCCAGTGAGCGCCACGACTTGATTGCGAGAGTATTTAAACAGTAGTTGAAACTGCACTTTGCGCATCTTTCGTTTTTTAGAATTTTGCATTTTTTCGTCGGAATTTCGTTTCTGTTTGTCTTTATGTCTTAATCTTTTACATATTGCAATATTATGCAATATTATTATATGCAGGAATTAAATGTATGTATTTGCGTCCGAAGTATATTGTAGAAGCTATTAAAAAGTTAAAACGTATTTTCCGTACAACTTAAATGATAGCATTTTTCTGTGAAAGAAAAGTGCTTATTCTAATTCAATTTTCAAGCAACATTTAACCATTTCAACCCGAGCAACGCCGGGTAATTGAGCTAGTACAATATAAATAACTGGGAATCGAGCACTCAACAGACAAAATTTTAAATTTTAATATAAATCTTAATGTGGTGCAAATTATTGATTGGCTATCCAGCGTGGTTAAAAATACTAGTCTTTGATAGCCATTCGATCCAAGACGATTCGTAAGCCCACGTGACTTACCTTTCTGAGATCTTACGACAGTGACTCCCCCATATGCTCTGTCATCTGAAAGTTTGAATTAAGCGGTAACGATTTTATAAACCTAGAGGCCTTGGTCCAAAAAAAGATGGAAGCTATATTCGAAATCCTTATCATATTAATAATAAATAGTGCGTAGATATATGCTACGCATTCTTTATTTCCAAAATATAGACCACGGCAGTTTCTTTGAAATACTTATTTTGTCATAGAACTTTTTAGACTTAAAATCTAATTTGAACTAATTTCGTAATGTCTTCTGCTAATATCAAACGAAGCAAACGGTTCTCTTTCACAAGGCGACAATTGAAAAGGTGTTATTCGAATTATTTTTGGCTAAAAACATCGCCAAATTTATAAGACGCCAAATTGTTTAACTCTCCTGGTGGTTGTCTCAAAAAGATGTCTCGTCATTAGCAAAACTGATCTTGATGGACGAGATATCTCGTCATTAGAAGAAAACTGACCAGATCATTATTCTCGTCATTAGCAAAATTGATCAGATCTTGATGAACGAGATATCTCGTTGAAATCACTTGGAGGGTTAAAGTTGTGCATTTCAATTCTAAAAGAATTTTAAGCTCGGGGATAAAAATAATCCCAAGTTGATTACTAGGCATTGTGATATTTTTGACAACGGTCAAGATGACAAATTGGTCAAAAGAGCTTCTCTTTTTGATTATTCGAATCCTAAGATTCCGCTTCGCATGTGAAACAATGAAGAAAAACATCTGCTTTGGAGAAAATCCATTTATGGAGAAATTTCTAACGAAAAGAAACGGATCTCCCTTAGAGATAAGCACAAATGTGTGCATCATGATCTTCCTCGTGCCACTGAGGTTTCATGCTTAAGAGTCCTTACCGGGCATAATTGCTAATCATATTCATGGATGATAACGCGCCTCCTCAGCGCGCAGCCCTGGTCGACGCTTTCCATCAAAGTGAAGATATCCACCGCATGCAGTGGCCTGCCAACTCTCCTGATCTGAATCCTATAGAGCATGTGTGGGATATGCTCGGGAGACATATTGCAGCCCTCCACCACCCATCAAGCTACGTTCCGGAATTGAAAACTGCTCTCCGTGAGGCTTGGAATTCTTTGAGCACACAACTCATCCATACCCTCATCGAAAGTATGTGAAATCGTTGTGCAGCATGCGTGGCTACCAGAGGTTCCCACACACCGTATTAAACTTCAGCATCACATTGTTTCAATCATTCCGTTTCACTAAAGTTGACACTCGTATTGTGAACCTTTTTCTTTCAACTCTTTTCTTTGAATAAGTCATTATTATCCTTGTTTTGCATTGTTTTCATCTTCTAAGCCCTATTGCACCAGCATTCCGTCTTTCCTTCCATTCCGCTGTATAGATTGTCTGAAATACTCACATAAACAGCAATTATGCTTAACTTTTGGACATGAGTGTGTATATAAAACTAGCAAACCCGCTTATAGCATTCGTGTCTCTAAATCAAGACGAGATAAAATATTTTTCAAAACTATTCTACAATGTTTATTCTCATATTAAACGGTTTAAGTGTAATTTTTATTTAACTTGTAGTTTTACGCATTTTTAAGAAAAACTTAATTTAGTTCGTAATGTGTGCCTTTTTATTAACAATCACATTTTTCTCGACTCTCGCTTTATAACTCCTCTCGATATATCGCGCTTTTCTATTATACCACAAGACGTGCGATATATCGGGGGATTACCCCCTCTTTGGTGCACAATTTTTTACCACACTCCAAGGGTCACGACGGGACATCTCCTCCAATATCTGGTCAATTTTGCTACGAACGAGGCATGTCGTCGATACAAAACTTATCTATTACTCCGAGGGAAATGAAGATCCAGGTAAGAAAAACAAAATATTCCTTTCCCAGAACTGGTGACAGTTTGGAACAGATTTTTGCACCAGAGGCTGGACACTACAGGCGACGAGAAGGTAAATCATTAAGAGAGCTAAAGACTATTTTAACGTAAAAAATTACGCATATATTGATAAAATTATATTTAGTAGACCCGCGCATATATCATCTGCACTAAACTTTCTTAATTGTTTATGTCTATATTCTGGCAGTGCCGTAACTCACGTTTGATACTTTAAAGACTTCTGCGGCGAAAGATAGATGGCGCTCCTCTGCGCATGCCCAGAAGGAGTTGGACGAGAGATGTTAAATTGTGTGTGTAGACACTCGTTTTTAAAAAGAAAGAATGATGATCGAAACTGAAATGTGTCGACTTTGATATGCTCTACCTTTTATTTTGTGTCGTAGCGTGTCTGTGATTGAGATTATTAAAAGTGGTTTAAACCAAAAAAGGAGTATTCCTTGTGATGCTTTTAGTGTGATTAATATTTTGAGCAAGTCAGTATAATACCTTACTTAAATCCATTTATAGTGAATATAAATATACTCTTCCTGAAAGCAAAGGCAATAAAATAAATCAAAAATATACAGCAGCATTTCCATCTTCCTGTTTTAATTATCATTTCCATTCAAAAGCATGGTAAAAAGTTCCCATCGCAATAGTATACCCCAGTCAGCTGAACATCACTTCCATTACATCCAATTCACTTGTAAAAGACTGCACGATATTATTGGCGTCTAGACCTGTTTTCGCGTTTGTTCATGTTTTCTTTCTTGTGCTTTCTGTCTCCGATTTCTCATTGCCTTATTAACAGGCAGCTGAAGAGTATCTTCAGAGCGGCGAGCTCTTCCGTTGTAGTTTTAGCAATATTATGAAGCTTCATAGTTCAATACAAGCATATTCAAACTAAGCCGAGAAGTTGAAGATGGAATTCCGTAGCGGTAAATATTATAGTGCTGGTATCTGTTTTTGACCCCATTCTCAACTATACAAATATTGATGACTTCTGTGCCTCGTACATTAGTGAAATATATAGATACAATGAAGATGGAAAAAGTTTAAAATTAAGAAATCGGTTGCACATTACTGTATCAAAAAGTTTCACATTTTCGGAGTCACGGTGACCACCCCCTCCAGCTATGCGTGTGTGGGAGGATGCTTGAATTCGCTGTACCTCATACGTTAGTGAAATATATAGATAGATGAAGATGGAAAAAATTTAAATTTAAAAAAATTAGTTGCATATACAGTTCTAATATATATATATATATATATATATATATATATATATATATATATATATATATATATATATATATATATATGTACTGTACTTCTCTAATTCCACGTGTGGGGTGGCTTGAATCTGCTGCCCTACGTACCTTAGTGAAATATATAGATATAATAAAGATGGAAAAAAATTCTGAACTTGACAAACAGGTTGCACATTACAGTACCGCAAAGGTTTCACATTTTCGGTACCACGGCGATCTCCCAGATGCATGTGTGTGTGGTTGACAAGAGTTCGTTGTGAGAATGCGGCTTTAGACTGTTTTGAATTCTGCAACCTATCCGTTGCTCCAGAAAAAGAAGTCGAAGGAATTTCCCCAATGTTACGCCACTACCACCCCTCCCGATCGCTTGCGTGACCGTGACATGGAGGGGCGGCAGGACCCCAACCCCATCCATCCCACCGTGCTAATCTTTGACGGAAGGTAGCTGAGCGTGAAGTGTTAAAAGCGATCCGCTCGAGTGCCGGTGTCCTTGCCTTCCCGAACCCTCCCGGATCTGCCAGACAGCCTTGCGCCCATCTCGGAAAGGGAAACCACTTGCAGAATGCCCGGGCACGCATTCAGAGCATAATTTCTGTGGGGTCCACCCTTCTCTCTCGGTTTTCTTTCCCATTCAAAAGGTCGTCACTTTCAGGCTTAGGATTTACGGGGCCCGATTCAATCCCTAAGGTTAGAAGCCGGAGGATTGCGAGTTCGAGGCTCAGTCCATACAAAGACAGTCGGGCACATGGGGGTGGTGCACGTTCAATCTATCGTGACGTCAAATGTCCTCACGTTTGCGTGGAGTGGAAGTTTGGAGAGTGGGGTGCCGCATTGGGTGTTGTTCTCGTCGTCTGACCGTGGTTCAAAATTATGTTGTCCTGGGTAGTGGTAATTAATTACCGTCGCACTGGAGCCACACCAAAGGAAATACCCGACGACACCGCGTAATTTTGAACCAAGGTCAGATGACTTGGCCACACATGAGCTTGCACCCCACTCTCCAAACTTCCACATCACACCAACGTGAGGACATTTCAGGCCGCGACAAATTTAACGTGCCCCAGCTCTCTTTGTACACGGCAGTCTTTGGTTCGATTCGAACTCGCAATCCTCCGTTTGCTAAACCGTTTCTCTTCCAACCGGTCCCGGACCGTCGCTTATAGCCTGTTGTGTTGCTTCAGGCGACGTTAATTAACTACCTACCTTCCATTCAAAAGGCCGTCGTTTTCAGGAGAGGCCTTAGGGATTACGGGGTCAGATTCACTTCTTTAGATGTACCTGAACTGTTGAATTGTAATGAAGTTATATAACCTCTGCATAAACTGCTTCGTTTACTGCTTCAAAGAAAATGATTTTAATTGCTCCGAATTAAATTTAAACGGGATAGTCAATATCGCACTGCAGTAGCTCAACGGGCTATTGGCGAGGGTTCGGGATCAATCCCGAAGAGAAAGATCCGAGATAAACACCACGGTCAAATGACGAATTCAACACTTGAGCTGTGCACCCCACTCTCCAAACTTCCACACCACGCCAACATGAGGACATTTGAGGCCGCGACAAATTTAACGCACACCGGCCCCCTTGCTCAACACGGTCTTTGGTTGGATCGAGTTTCGAACTCGCAACACTCCGATTGGTAATCCATTGGTCTTGCAACTGGGCTACCGCGGCTCCTATAACTTTCAGGGGCGGCCTTTGGAATTACGGAATCCGATTCAATCCCAAAGATTGAGGCCGTGGTAGCTCGGTTGGAAGAGTAGCGGATTAGCAACTTGATATAATGTAGAGAATCCGTTATTTCTGTGAAATCTTAAAAAACGCTGTTCTCTATTCGACGACAATTTTCAGTTGAACCCATAAGTGCTGAACTCTTTGAACATGTTATCGCTATGTGTGAATTAAGTGTCTCGTTGAACAAAAACTATGGTGAAAATTATATAAAAAAATTAAGTTTTTCTAAATGCATTCAAGGATATCTGGATGAGAACAGGACTTAGTATACTCGCGCATTTTTTCATCACAAAATAAAAGACATTTACCATACTAAAAGTAAAAAAAAATTCTTTCACAGAATTTTCAAGTCCTGTAAAATATGCATTGTAGAAGTATGTCCCTAACCAGCTCTTTGTAGGGTGTTATAAAGAGCTGGTTAGGGACATAGACATACTCTGTACGGTAGTACAAAGATATGATTTGGGGCATACTTCTAGTAGGGGCTTGATTGAAAAAAAGGGTATCGGTTTCATTGTTGCTGGGAAAGGATTATTGACTTCTGTATGCACACCCCTATATGCCCAAACATACAATAAACTGTAGTTTATGAATAACAGGAATGAACAATTTTATGCAAATATGCTTACTAAAAAACTGTCCACCGAGTGGCAAAGAAATAAGCATAAGGACTGATACATCTCATGTTGAGACATGGTCATGAAATGATGGCAGTTATTTAGTCCTTACAAGTTAAATTATATACTTTTCCGTATGCAATCTTTTGCTTAGTTAATCGGAAATTTTATCGTGAAAAATGAATTTCAGTGGCAAATCCCAACTGAGAGAGGGGTAGCAATGCTAGCCACATGTTGCAATTCTTCAAAAACCACCAAGGCACCACAGCTGGTAATTTTCTTCAGAAACTCCCACTTAATAATTTTTTAAAGTTTTTTCAATAAAGTACTCAAGAGTGTCCATAAAACTGATAAGTTCCTCAAAAGGACAGGCGTACTCAGGATACTAATCTGAAATGGTTTTTGTGGGCACATACTATTTTTCTGGGGGTTGTAATTTCAAATATACCCACCCAAATAAATCGCTGTGGGAGGTTATGATTTTAAATGTATTTCGTTGAAATGTAGAATAGTTATAGAAGGTGATACTAAACAAGTTTTAGAGTGACTTTACTCCAAGATGGTTAGAATCTGTATTGAAGTAAAAGATTGCTCTCAGCTTCTTTTTAATAGGTAATATAGTAGAATATTTTCAAAATGCAGCCGTTTTGTAAATAAGATGAAAAAACAATGGAGATATATTCATAGATTGAAGGTAGGAGAAAACGTCAAACGTCTTCCTATACGATTTTACAAAGAACAAATCAGTGAATTAAATATGAGGCTGTGAGGCTGTTTTTACTTTTTTTATGTCTGGGAGGGGATTAACCCTCCAATGGTTTCGACTAGATATCTCGTCCATCAAGATCTGACCAATTTTGCTAATCTCGTCATCAAGATATTGTAGATTTTTGGATGATGACGAGATCAAGATCTGATCAGTTTTCTTCTAATGACGAGATACCTCGTCCATCAAGATCTGGCCAGTTTTGCTAATGACGAGATACCTCGTTGACCAGGAGCGTTAATCGTCAACCACCAGGACGGTTCATCATTTTTAAGCTGGTCAGATTTTTATGGACGAGATATTTCGTCATTAGAAGTAAACTGCACAGATCTTGATCTCGTCATCATAAAAAATCAGCAAACAAAGACGAGATATCTTGTCAATCGAAGTAAACTGCTCACATGTCGATCTCGTCATCATAAAAGAATCAGCAAATGAAGACCAGATATCTCGTCACTAACAAAATGGTCAGATCTTGATGGACAGATATCTCGTCGAAACCACTTGGAGGGTTAAGCTCCTCCATGGGTGCGCCCCTGCCAGGGGGTTATTCTGGTGATAATCAAATTAGCCCTCGTGTTGCAAAAAATGACCATAGAGCGGCAAACCAATTCCCAAGAAGATGCGATTTGTCGATTTAAAAAATGAAATCCCTTATGTAACTTACAATCAATCCAGCGAACCCTTCACGATGCAGCAAAGTATATTTCGAATTCCCTCGGGTTCTTCGCAGCGGGCGAATTATTCACCCAGGGTTGACTTCATGACAAAATCCCTTTCATATCGCACCTGTGAGCCACTACTTTGCAGCTGCACCTTCCCTCTGAAAGACCCCTCTGAATTCCTCCACTGTTGACACGACGGCTGACAAAAGATTGAGAAACTCACACTCCGCTCGAGTGTCCGCTTGTGCGACCTCTCAATAGTCGGTGGCCCTTTCACCCTAAAAGGATTATTATGGGAAGTATTGGTCTTTAAATGCTTCCCGAGGCCATTGAGGACTGTGCAAATCGAAGCGGTGTACATATCGCCAGATATGCTGGGCCCTTTTGTACAGTTTTTTGGATCTCTCGTCAATAGTCCACAAGAATACTCTCGCGGGTGTTTGGAATTTTCGCAGAGTCAAGAGGAATGTGCAAGTGGGTGAATGCGATGAATGCTGGAGAGTATTCTTGACATCCAGGCATTTGATGCGATAAATATTCAAGCATTCCTTCGAACTGTCAGTGGACAATGGTACGCGTTGATATCGATACAGAAGTTCTTGTGCAATTTGAGTTCGAGTGAAAATTTTGGGAGAAGTATTACACCCGAGCAATTGTTTCGAATGATGCAAGTGTGTTTCGGCACTATTTTCACTCCCAAGAATATGTTGCGATAAATACTCAAGCATTCCTTAAAAGTACACCTTCATGTTTTGAACAATTAGTGGATAAAAATACACATTTTAATACCAATTTTTAGCAAGACGCGTGAAAGACGATGCAACTTTGTCTAAAAAAGTACTTCATGGTGGAATTGGATCACACTGTAATATATATACTATTGTACTGTAAGGTTACTTTTTGCAGTGGTGGGTTAAGTACCACAATACTCAAGAGTGGAACCTTGTCTACCAAAAGTCTATTTTCTAAGTTTAAAAGTGGCATTTTTTCATTGGTTTATGAAACTGCTCAAAGGAGAATAAAGCAATTGTATGCATTTGGAGGTACTTAAGGTAGTTTGGGAGAGTATATTTGTATTTTGTGATTTGGAATATATTTGGTTTATAAAGAAATATCAAAAACACTATTTTCTGCCAAATATTACAAAAAACTTGCAATATCAAAATTAAGCTTCAAAACGAAAATAGAAATAACCCAGAGGAAAACAAGGCTTCCAAAATTGAGTATACACCTTCATTGAAATTTATATAATTTTGCTTTAATAGTGTTGTGGGGGTGTCCAGTTCCTATAATTACAGCATTCAGTCTCCTGATTAGTGATTGTGCAAGATTTTTGTACTTTCCGAAGAAATTTTAACCCGTTTTTCTTTCAAAACCATCTTCAGATGCTGCTTATTTATATTGTAATCCTCTTAAACAATTTTTTCTAGGACTTTACATATTCTTATACTTTCACATCTCGAGACACGAGGTATATACAGAAGCTAATCAGCAGTGATACAAGAGTCACAACACACTTTTCACTGGATATTTTGGATAATTATCCTCCTGGAAAGCTGAAATTAGATCGCAAATCTTAAATTTGATCTAAATCAGCTTATTGGGGCTTCCTTGAGAATAATCGTAATACTGGAGATTGGTTCTGGTTGTTTAACATCCAAGTGTTTCGACGAGATATCTCGTCCAAGATCTGGTCAGGACGAGATATCTCGCAGAGACAAAACTGCCCTATTACTCCAAGGAGAATGAAGATCCAAGTAGAAAAACAAATTGTCCCTTACCCAGAACTGGTGACAGTTTGTAACAGGTTTTTGCACTAGAAGCTACAGGGCAGTTTTCGACGAGAAAATAAACCAGGAGAGTTAAAAACCTTCAATAAAAACAAGTTTCCCAAACCTTAAGAAGCAATGTAACCCAGACGAGGAAAGCCACAACTATCACTGTCAATATCGTATTCTTGGGAGTTGCCAGTCTCTAATTTTTACCATTATTGCTTCCATGAATGCTGAATAAGCTTTTGTGACTAAAAATGACGGTCTTCCTTTAGCCTTACGACTTAGGACTATTGCTCTTAGCAAATGAATCTAGGAATGATTGTCTTTACTAACAAGTGTCTTATTTTTCGTAACACCTGGATAGTACCACTTTTTGAAGAACTCTATGAACAATTTCGTTACGTACATTTATATTTATCCCCAATGAAGTCGCGCAGCAATTGTTCATTGGGTTTCCTCGACAGAGCTTATTCTTCTTGTATTGTTGAGAATTTACACCGTCTTTTTTCGTAGAATCTCTATGTATTTCACTGATGTATGTGGCACAGAAATCGACATTATTTGTATATCAGCGAATGGCAACACTCGGATTTAAATGATATAACATCAACCCCTGTACTAGTTTTGCCGATTCGTTTAAATGTGCTTGATTTGAGTTATGGAGCTATAAAATACTGTAAAAAATAGTCAAATAGTCGGAAGAACTCTTTAAACTAGAACTCTTAAACTAGAACTTTACTAACAAGTGTCTTATTTTCCATAACACCTAGATAGTACCACTTTTTGAAGAACTCTATGAACAATTTCGTTACGTACATTTATATTTATCCCCAATGACGTCGCGCAGCAATTGTTCATTGGGTTTTCTCGACAGAGCTTATTCTTCTTGTATTGTTGAGAATTTACACCGTCTTTTTTCGTAGAATCTCTATGTATTTCACTGATGTATGTGGCACAGAAATCGACATTATTTGTATATCAGCGAATGGCAACACTCGGATGTAAATGATATAACATCAACCCCTGTACTAGTTTTGCCGATTCGTTTAAATGTGCTTGATTTGAGTTATGGAGCTATAAAATACTGTAAAAAATAGTCAAATAGTCGGAAGAACTCTTTAAACTAGAACTCTTAAACTAGAACTTTACTAACAAGTGTCTTATTTTCCATAACACCTAGATAGTACCACTTTTTGAAGAACTCTATGAACAATTTCGTTACGTACATTTATATTTATCCCCAATGAAGTCGCGCAGCAATTGTTCATTGGGTTTCCTCGACAGAGCTTATTCTTCTTGTATTGTTGAGAATTTACACCGTCTTTTTTCGTAGAATCTCTATGTATTTCACTAATGTATGTGGCACAGAAATCGACATTATTTGTATATCAGCGAATGGCAACACTCGGATGTAAATGATATAACATCAACCCCTGTACTAGTTTTGCCGATTCGTTTAAATGTGCTTGATTTGAGTTATGGAGCTATAAAAAACTGTAAAAAATAGTCAAATAGTCGGAAGAACTCTTTAAACTAGAACTCTTAAACTAGAACTTTACTAACAAGTGTCTTATTTTCCATAACACCTAGATAGTACCACTTTTTGAAGAACTCTATGAACAATTTCGTTACGTACATTTATATTTATCCCCAATGAAGTCGCGCAGCAATTGTTCATTGGGTTTCCTCGACAGAGCTTATTCTTCTTGTATTGTTGAGAATTTACACCGTCTTTTTTCGTAGAATCTCTATGTATTTCACTGATGTATGTGGCACAGAAATCGACATTATTTGTATATCAGCGAATGGCAACACTCGGATGTAAATGATATAACATCAACCCCTGTACTAGTTTTGCCGATTCGTTTAAATGTGCTTGATTTGAGTTATGGAGCTATAAAAAACTGTAAAAAATAGTCAAATAGTCGGAAGAACTCTTTAAACTAGAACTCTTAAACTAGAACTTTACTAACAAGTGTCTTATTTTCCATAACACCTAGATAGTACCACTTTTTGAAGAACTCTATGAACAATTTCGTTACGTACATTTATATTTATCCCCAATGAAGTCGCGCAGCAATTGTTCATTGGGTTTCCTCGACAGAGCTTATTCTTCTTGTATTGTTGAGAATTTACACCGTCTTTTTTCGTAGAATCTCTATGTATTTCACTGATGTATGTGGCACAGAAATCGACATTATTTGTATATCAGCGAATGGCAACACTCGGATTTAAATGATATAACATCAACCCCTGTACTAGTTTTGCCGATTCGTTTAAATGTGCTTGATTTGAGTTATGGAGCTATAAAATACTGTAAAAAATAGTCAAATAGTCGGAAGAACTCTTTAAACTAGAACTCTTAAACTAGAACTTTACTAACAAGTGTCTTATTTTCCATAACACCTAGATAGTACCACTTTTTGAAGAACTCTATGAACAATTTCGTTACGTACATTTATATTTATCCCCAATGACGTCGCGCAGCAATTGTTCATTGGGTTTTCTCGACAGAGCTTATTCTTCTTGTATTGTTGAGAATTTACACCGTCTTTTTTCGTAGAATCTCTATGTATTTCACTGATGTATGTGGCACAGAAATCGACATTATTTGTATATCAGCGAATGGCAACACTCGGATGTAAATGATATAACATCAACCCCTGTACTAGTTTTGCCGATTCGTTTAAATGTGCTTGATTTGAGTTATGGAGCTATAAAATACTGTAAAAAATAGTCAAATAGTCGGAAGAACTCTTTAAACTAGAACTCTTAAACTAGAACTTTACTAACAAGTGTCTTATTTTCCATAACACCTAGATAGTACCACTTTTTGAAGAACTCTATGAACAATTTCGTTACGTACATTTATATTTATCCCCAATGAAGTCGCGCAGCAATTGTTCATTGGGTTTCCTCGACAGAGCTTATTCTTCTTGTATTGTTGAGAATTTACACCGTCTTTTTTCGTAGAATCTCTATGTATTTCACTAATGTATGTGGCACAGAAATCGACATTATTTGTATATCAGCGAATGGCAACACTCGGATGTAAATGATATAACATCAACCCCTGTACTAGTTTTGCCGATTCATTTAAATGTGCTTGATTTGAGTTATGGAGCTATAAAAAACTGTAAAAAATAGTCAAATAGTCGGAAGAACTCTCCACTCTAATGAAATTCTTCTGCTGTATGATGACAGAAGGCTGTGAGGAATCTAGAAAATAGACATAAGCGCAAAAACGAAAATGTGAGTGAATGAAAAAATAGGTTTAGATGTGAAAATATAACGAATCGCCTTTCAAGTAAATGGTATCTAATTTAAGTTAACATCCAAAACTAATTATGGCAACCTGACTGAAGTATGAACGTTTTGTCATGTTTGGAAATAAGAATTAACCTCAGTAAGAAATACACGAAATTCTGTTGCATATTTTTTGACTAATTTTATTTTATTTGGAAGTATAAAATGTGCATATCAATACTTATATCAATTATAAAAGGGCTTAAATAAGGCACGAAAAGTGCATCTATGCACGAGTCTTCTAGTATTCTCAATTTAACCAGTTTTTTTTATAATTCTGGATGATTTTGTGAATACAAACATTTGTGTATGCCTAATCAAAGAAGCAATTCCTTGAAAACATTCGACCTCATTCAACCATGTAACAGCTTCCTCCCCAAATAATACTGACTGTGTTCTCTCAAGGTAGATAGGTAGGTAGTTGAATTAACGTCGCACTGGAGCAACACGACGGGCTACTGGCGACGGTCCGGAATCAACTCCGAAAGTTAGTCTGGCAAGAGAGAATTTCAACGGAAAATTAGTCAAATGTTGGTATTGGACCTTTTGAGGTGTTTGGATTAAAAAAGATTAGGTCTAGCTATTTGAATTAGGTATTAAGGAATAAATTAGAACAACTAAATTCCAGTCGTGGTACAGGGAGTATGCCCACTGCGCTAGCAACCTTCAAGTAACAGGCGGAGCAGGTTCGATTCCTGTCAGGTGCATTCCTCCCTGGATGTCTTTCTCTCTTCTGTGTCAGTAAAACCTTCATTGTATGTGTATCTATTACTTGATATTGTATGTCTTGTGTCTGGCGCAGCATGGCCAAATATGGCCCTTGCTCCATAAAACCCCAAACCAATCAACCATTGTTTAACTGAAAGTTTTGATCGATCGCTTATTTTGATTTTGAATTTTTTTGTGAAAATTGTCAAAAATGGGATTTATTTGATATGCAATAGGTAAACCAAGGATCCATAATAATACATAATAAAACCTCATTTAGGTTATATACTCTTATTTCTCGTGACTTGTTCTTCCTCAGATTATTTTTAAGTTATTATTTCTGGAGTTCACTTTCAGGTGTCTCCCTTTCAGTAAAACTTTCATTGTATGTTTTATGGTATCTATTACTTGATGTTGCATGTCGTGTCTGGCACAGCATGGTCAAATAGGGCACTTGTTCTATAAAACCCCAAACCAATCAATCATTGTTCAATCGAAAGTTTTGATTTTGAATTTTTTTGTGAAAATTGTCAAAAATGGGATTTATTTAATATGCAATAGATAAACCAAGGATCCATAATAATACGTAATAAAAAGATAAATACCTCATTTAGGTTATTATACTCTTATTTCTCGTGACTTGTTCTTCCTCAGATTACTTTTAAATTATTATTTCAGGAGTTCACTTTCGATTGGTCGCACAGCGACAAATTCCTGTTCATATAGGAACTTTTTCTGGTAAATATTTTTTAATGAAGTTCTTTAAAAATTGTTTTTTGTTTTGATCATTGTTTTATTTGGTCCTTCATTGCTTTTAAAAATTGAAATTGCATTTTTACTATGCTTTCAATCTTAAACATGCTAACCTGTGATT
Organism: Meta bourneti; assembly: GCA_933210815.1. Classification (NCBI taxonomy): domain Eukaryota; kingdom Metazoa; phylum Arthropoda; class Arachnida; order Araneae; family Tetragnathidae; genus Meta; species Meta bourneti. Next base: position 92,051,381 of record OW119929.1, read on the forward strand.
ACCAGATCACCAAAGATAAAAACTGTCAAAAGTAGCTCTTTCTGGAGACTGTTTTAGACGATGTTTAGAGTGAAGTCCAGTTTGGAGAAAAGAATTGTTCAGTTTGGATAACTCTGGGTTGGTTTGTCTCTCTACGGTCATTTCTTGCAACACGAAGGTCTAATTAGATCAGGAACTACGGCTTAAAGTGGATTCCTAACAATATCGAACACACATGCCAAGACCTGTATTTGAATCCTGAATGTTCAACCTAGGACCAAAGAGACTAGGTAGTTAATTGAATTTACGTAGCACTGTAGCAACACAACGGACAACAGGCGGCGGTCCGGGATCAAACCCGAAGGGAAAGATCCTAGGACAGCATTTCATAATTTTGAATCACGGTCAGATGACAAGGTCAACACCTGAGCTGGCACCCCACTCTCCAAACGACCACACCATACCAAAGTGAGGACATTTGAGGCCGTTACTGATTTAACTTGCACCAGCCCCATGTACATAATGCTCTTTGGTTGGACCTAATTTCAAACTCGCAACTATCCGGTTGCTAATCCGCTACTCTTCCAACCGGGCTGCAAATATCCCTCTCATAAAGAAAGAGGTGTTATTTGTATTTATAGCAATAGCTTTATGAAACCACCAGATGACTTGTAAGTGTGATCATGACTATTAACTGTTTACTCTAATAAAGATAGACTGTCAACAGTAGTCGATGGATGCGACTGCGTCTGTCTACCTGTATTATGCTTTGGGTTTGATCCCAGACCGTCGCCAATAGCCCTTTGTGTTACGCCAGTGCGACGTTAATTAAAAATGCATACATACATATCTATTATGTATCCCATTCTGTATTTTCGTTAGTGTGTAATTTACTATAATAAATATATATTATAGAGTGTGTTATTGGGATTAAGCCATATATTTATAAGTAATTCAAAGAACTAAAGCAACAACTTGTTTATTTTACATATGTTTTTATTTGAATGAGCACTATAATACACTAAAATTTATATTTCTTTCACTCTCAAAGCAGGTATGAAAGGTAAAACAATTTTACAGAATAGTTATTTTCATGTGTACAACATAGGATTATTCAGTAGGATCATTTTTTGTCTTATTCTAAGGAAATTTTATTTGTCTATAATATGCACAGGCTGGTGTTTTTAAACATGTCATGGAAATATATATGAAGTAACTAGGTACCGTTGTGCTTGGGAATGTAAGTCATAAAAAATTAATACATCGAAAATATTTTTACGTTTTGCTATCACTTTCACAAATTTAACAGAAAAATAAACGAAAACACTTAATTTGTTAATATTTTACATTAAAACTGTTTGACAATTTTAATTCTTCAATTCCGGTGGAAAATAAAACACATTTTAAATAAACATGGTGAACTTGTTTTAAAAATTGTGTGATAAAGTTATTAAAATAAATGTAGTATATATTTCTGTCTGTTTTAAAAGTAAAAACTGTCAATAAATATTAGGTGTGAATATAAATAAATTTAAAGCACTCCGTTCTCATACATTTTATTTTAAAGTTTGGAAAGTATTTTAATTTGTTTACCATATCAAGTTAATGCTGAAACAAACATCATAAAAGTTTTTGTTAATTTTAAATCATTACACTTCACTTAAAATTTGTTTTATAATGTAAAAGAAGTGTTTGTCAGAAACTTAATATTTTTGAAGATAATTTTATATACAAATCAAATGAATCAAACAGAAGTTATTACGTTATCTTCCTATCAAATAGCTTCCGTAATCCTTCATAACAGGTGAATTCATGTGTCATATTCTACAAAATATAATATTTACTAAAATTGATTAATATTATTTACAAATATATACTCAAAATAGGGCTGAAACTATAGGTGATCGAATTCAATGATTTTCTATTTCAGAACCTGACAGATTTAATCTTTTATCGTCTTCAGGATTGCAGTGAACGGCTCTTTTCTCAAAGGTAAATGTATTTTTCTCGAACAATTTTGGGCAGAGTTTCTTCTCTTTTGCTATTGTCTTTAAAACTCGACCCTTCACCATCAGTATATAAATTCAAAAAAACTCTCGCTACATTCTGAAGGGGGGGGGGTTCCAAGGGTTTTTGGAAAAAGTTCCGATCCCCAGTTCTTTTGTTCGATTCTTTCAGACGTGAGAAACGCATATATTTACACATAGTGACGCTATTGCACTTAATATCACAGCCTACTCGATTTAATCTCGCTCATGCCACTTCAGTTCAGATCATGGAAACGGAGTATATGCGTTTGTATGTATTGTCTCTCACTCTTTCTTTCTCAACCCTTTGAAGCATCGTTAAGCGGGCGATTGTGCAATCCAGTTTAAAATACGCCTGCTGCACGCAGATGTATGGAGAAATGTTCGTTAGATATACTGGTCTTCGTCGTCTTGGCAGTTGTAGACTTTAACAAATGCAGGGAACATGCTGAATTGCTGACTTGGTTTCATAATTTACGGTTGCTATCTGGTGTGGGAAAAGTGGCATGCCTATAACGGAGGGAGGTTATAGAACGCAGAAACCTTCAACAGAAAATGGCTTTATACTTTTATAGAAATTGTCCTCTGTCTTATACCTTTATGGATATCAATTGAATTAAAAGTTCAAGAGAGGGATCTTGTAGAACGGAGAAACTTCTAACACCCAAAAACTTCGTACTGGTCAGAATTGGTCATGTCGTACATATCACTGTTACCAATTCAATTATGAGCTAAAGTAGAGACATTGAAGAACATACAACTTTTAACACTCAAATGATTGAACACTTGGTCAGAATTTGTAATAATCTAATATGCCGATTGGATTATTAACGAAAAGAACGTTTTAGTACGTAGGAACCTCCAACAGGAACTGGTCTACACTTGTCGGTCATAAATTGGTCTTTTGTCTGTTATACCTGTCACGCTTGCCAATTCAATTTATAATAAATGAAAATGGTTTTGAAAGACATAGGAACCTCAATTATTTGGTCGATCACTTGACAGAATTGTCTCGAAATACGTACACATTCCGAAGGAGTTGAGAATAAGGAAAATGGCTATCTTTGTCACTGGCAACCTTTGGTCACCTGTCTGTTATAACTGTCTCGCGCTTATAAATTTAATTTATAATTAATGAAAAGGGATAATTGAAAGACGTAGGAAAACCTCAATTACTGAACTGATCGATCACTTGGCAGAATTCGTCTCGAAATACGTAGATTCTAAATGAGTTGAAAGTAAGAACGAAAATGGCTATCTTTGTCATTGGAAACCTTTGGTCATTTATCGCTTACACTGTCACGCTTACAAATTCAATTTAGAATTAACGAAAAAGGCATTGAAATTACACAATTGATGGATCACTTGACTGACTTTGTCATGACACACGAGTGAGTTAAGTAATTTACGAAGAAAAATTTTGTTGTTATTCGAGTGAGTTGACACACGAGTGGGTTAAGTACACGAAGAAAAATTTTGTCACTGACGTAAGCTTTGTTGAGTTACTTGAAACCTCCAACAGGAACTGGTCTACACTTGTCAGTCATAAATTGGTCTTTAGTCTGTTATACCTGTCACGCTTGCCAATTCAATTTAGAATTAATGAAAAGGGAATTGAAAGGACGTAGGAAAACCTCAATTACTCAACTGGTCGTTCACTTGGCAGTATTCGTCTCGAAATACGTAGATTCTAAATGAGTTGAAAGTAAGAACGAAAATGGCTATCTTTGTCACTGGCAACCTTTGGTCATTTATCTGTTACACTATCACGCTTACAAATTCAATTTAGAATTAACGAAAAAGGCATTGAAATTACACAATTGATGGATCACTTGACTGACTTTGTTATGATACACGAGTGAAAGTAAGAACGAAAATGGCTATCTTTGTCATTGGAAACCTTTGGTCATTTATCTGTTACACTGTCACGCTTACAAATTCAGCTTAGAATTAACGAAAAAGGCATTGAAATTACACAATTGATGGATCACTTGACTGACTTTGTCATGACACACGAGTGAGTTAAGTAATTTACGAAGAAAAATTTTGTTGTTATTCGAGTGACGCACGAGTGAGTTGACACACGAGTGGGTTAAGTACACGAAGAAAAATTTTGTCACTGACGTAAGCTTTGTCGAGTTACTTGAAACCTTCAGTCTGCTACCCTCATAACAGGAGTGGGTAGCGTGGCCTGTTCTCTGCAGTATCTTGTCCGTCGTTTAGTGTCCACACGTTGCTACACTGGAACGCTCGGTGTTTCTGTCGATCCGCTGCAAGTGTATCGGGAAATGGTCGTTGTGAATTCGGATGGGTTTCCATGACTGAATCGAAGGCATGCGTTCGTGAAGAGATCGAGCTGAGCCGTGGCGCTGGCGAATCCTGCGGAACCATGGCCTACTAGATTCACTCGACGGGTGGAAAGAACTAAGTAGACGGCATACTATCCGAGGACTCGTCTTGCTGCCGATGGTGGGAGGAGAGTTCGGTCTCCCGCTTCAGCCGCTTGTCGCGGCAGTCCATGTCGTCGTGGTCGGAACAGTCGTCGTTGCGCAGCTGCTCGGCCTCAGAGTCGTGCTTCTTCTTCGCCGTCGCCATCTCGGCCGCGTGTTTCTTCCGCCACTTGGTCCGTCTGTTCTGGAACCACACCTGAAAACACACGCAACCGTCAGTACCACACACTGAACTTATAAGAACAATACATTGATCAATCACACCTGACAGGACAACAGACGATGGTTCAAAATTACGTGGTGTTGTCCTCTGATAATTCCCTTCGTTGGTTGATCCCGGTCAATAGCCTTTTGTGTTGCTCAAGTGCGACGTTAATTAAATACCTACCAGACACAACCCTGAACTGAATCATTTCCCCAGAAGTACCGGATAGCAGAAATTCAATCTTAAAGGATGTTTGGTTGTTTTTGGGGTTTTATGGTTCAATTTGGAGAACTTAAAGGAAGAGCAATACATTGATCAATAACACCTGACAGACACAACCGTAAACTGAATAAATTTCCCAGAGAAGTACCGGATAGCAGAAATTCAATCTTAAAGGATGTTTGGCTGGTTTTGGAGTTTTATGGCTCAATTTGGAGAACTTAAAGGAAGAGCAATACATTGATTAATAACACCTGACAGACACAACCGTAAACTGAATAATTTTCCCAGAGAAGTACCGGATAGCAGAAATTGAAACTTAAAGGAAGAACAATACATTGATTAATAACACCTGACAGACACAACCATAAACTGAATAATTTTCCCAGAAGTATCGGATAGCAGAAACTGAAACTTAAAGGAAGAACAATACATTGATCAATAACACCTGACAGACACAACCGTAAACTGAATAAATTTCCCAGAGAAGTACCGGATAGCAGAAATTCAATCTTAAAGGATGTTTGGCTGGTTTTGGAGTTTTATGGCTCAATTTGGAGAACTTAAAGGAAGAGCAATACATTGATTAATAACACCTGACAGACACAACCGTAAACTGAATAATTTTCCCAGAGAAGTACCGGATAGCAGAAATTGAAACTTAAAGGAAGAACAATACATTGATTAATAACACCTGACAGACACAACCGTAAACTGAATAATTTTCCCAGAAGTATCGGATAGCAGAAACTGAAACTTAAAGGAAGAACAATACATTGATCAATAACACCTGACAGACACAACCGTAAACTGAATAATTTTCCCAGAAGTATCGGATAGCAGAAACTGAAACTTAAAGGAAGAACAATACATTGATCAATAACACCTGACAGACACAACCTTAAACTGAATAATTTTCCCAGAAGTACCGGATAGCAGAAACTGAAACTTAAAGGAAGAAAATACATTGATCAATCACACCTGTCAGGACACCAGACACAAACGATGGTTCAAAATTACGTGGTGTTGTCCTCTGATCATTCCCTTCGGGGGTTGATCCCGGACCGTCGTCAATAGCCTTTTGTGTTGCTCCAGCGCGACGTTAATTAAATACCTACCAGACACAACCCTGAACTGAATCCTTTCCCCAGAAGTACCGGATAGCAGAAATTCAATCTTAAATGATGTTTGGCTGTTTTGGGGGTTTTATGGCTCAATTTGGAGAACTTAAAGGAAGAGCAATACATTGATCAATAACACCTGACAGACACAACCGTAAACTGAATAATTTTCCCAGAAGTACCGGATAGCAGAAATTGAAACTTAAAGGAAGAACAATACATTGATCAATCACACTTGACAGGACATCAGACGCAACCGTAAACTGAATCATTTTCCCAGAAGTACCAGATAATAGAAATTTTAAGAACAATACACTAATTAATCACACTTGAAAAGACGCAACTATGAACTGAATCATCTGTGGAAGAGAGTTAGAGATAGATAAACTGAAGCATTATTGTGATAGCATAGAGAAAACGAAGCATTATTTACAAAAAAAGTATACTGCATGCCCTAAGTTTGGACATTTAGAGTTGATTATTTTTACTTATTGCGTATAGTTGCTTATAACGCCAGAGAAAATAGTAATAACGTTAAAATGAAGAAAGTGTTACTTAACAGTTGACTAAATACCCGAATTATTTTCTAATGTTACTATCTGATCCGTGCATATACTACTTGGTAGGTACTTGAATTCACGTCGCATTGGAGCAACACAACAGGCTATTGGCGTCGGTACGGGATCAATCCATAAGCTAAAGATCCTAGGACAGCACCTCGTAATTTTGGACCACGGTCAGATGACGAGGTCAACATTTGAGCTGGCACCCCACTCTCCAAACTTCCACACCACGCCAACGTGAGGACACATACTACGACAATTGCAAACCCTTAACGATCTAACTTGGAGACCTGCTCGGTTGTGTAATTTCTATCTAAATAACTAATTACAGAATTGGTGTTCACACTACATAAGCTCTTGAAACTAGCTCCAGAATTTATTCAATACAACAAAGGAATTATCATTATTAGTTATTCGGAGAAAAATACGATTTAGAGCATCGGTCTTGTGTCTAAGCTTCGAACTCCACAAAGATCCTTAACTGACTTAATAGCGTAAAAATTGGATCATTCATTACTTTTGAGAGCATTACTAATATAGAATCAAATTGTAGAACGTATAAGTTTCCAGAAAGAACAATGTAATTTACAACAGTAGTGCTCAATCTGTTTTAGTTTGTGGAACTCTACTGTTCAGTTTTGGAGCAACTTAGTTCTAAAGTTTTGGTATAGGAGCATCAGTGTCTCGCTTTTTCACCGTTGAATCTAGCAGGACAGAGATGGTTGGCTGGAATATGGCACAAGGACCACATTTGATCGAACAATGTCAAGTAAATGGAGATGCACACAATGAAAAGTTTTACTAACACAAAAGAGGAATACTCCCAGGGAGAAATCGACGCTGAATCTAGCAGGAATTTTCTCTCTTGCCAACAGGAATTGGTTTTTCAAGAAGTGTTATTCTTTTGGTCTGAGTCTAGTAATAGATGACCATGGAGTTATAGGCAACAGTACAATCTATCGTTATATTAACTTCAAGTACGAAATATATTTACTGCTGTTGCAAGAAAACTAAAAGCACACGCTTCGTCGTAATGTATGTTTGATGTAAGAGACCGGAATGTTGCTCTATATGAAACGATTGGGCAATTTTGCCTCACAAAGCGAAAGCAATTTGTTTCTATGCAAATCGCTTCCCCATAATAGCAGAAGCGGTCCAATACGCGATATGAAAATCTCTGATACAAATCGATGAATAAAAGTGAAAACCGAACCCCCACCTCAAAATCACCTGACTTCAGCCATCCTCTTACAGGCAATAGTTTTATTTTAGTACGCCAGCTAATAAAAGAAGTCGATGCCAAAAATGGAACCTACCAGTTATGAACCTCCTTTCTATACGTCAACATTAACTCCACGTTGTTTCGACAAGATATCTCGTCCAGCAAGATATGACCAATTTTGCTAATAACGAGATATCTCGTCTCATCAAGATATTGCCGATTTTTTTATGACGAGATCAAGATCTGCTCAGTTTTTTGTACTGAAAAAATTTCTCGTGTATCAAGATCTGCTAATGGTTTTCCTAATGACGAGGTACTTTGTCTGTCCAGATCAGGTGATCGTCGGGACAACCACCAGGAGGGTTAAGTTTATTAAGCCTATTTTTTAAATATTCCCGTGGTACGTAATAAATAGAGGATGATCTTCTACCCCTAACAGATCTCACTCAAGTTAGCCCATAAGATATTCCCCCCCCCCCACTATCAACTTGAATATATCAGTCTTTCATTTCAACTTTCTCCTCCTTGTCTCTGACCCATTGGGTTAGCAACCTACAAATAGTAGGCGGCGCAGATTCGATTCCTGTAACATAACCCTGGGTGTATTTTTCTTTTCAGTGTCAGTAAAATTTTCCTTGTTTGTCCACTACCTGACGTTGTTTTGTGTTTGGCGTAGCTTGGCCAAATGTGGTCCTGTGCGTCATAAAACCGAACTCGACTAACCAACACAGTGAGCTCTAGCTTTTGTTGATTTGAATTAGTTCTGTTTCTTCATTTTGTATTCTCTAATTTGTTTGCCTAGCTCGAAGCAAATCGATATACTCTTTTAACCTAACCTAATTTCCTTTCATCTAGTACCTATACAACACAAACCCCTAGGGTTCCTCTAGCCTTCTGTGTATATAACAAAAGCCACCAAAGATCAGCGTACCTCTTGTGGATAAAACATGAAGGAATTTGAAAATCTCGTGAATTGAATACAAATTTCAGGAATCTGTGGACTCTAGTCCGACTCTGGTGAGTTGGCATTTGAGTCACGTGGTTTGAACGAGTCGTTAATTAGATTGATTGGGTACACATGTATTCCGACTTCTCAAGGATCCGCTTATTAATCTTCGTCAAGTTACGGACATACACAAAGGAAGTTTTACTGACACAGAAGAGATAAATGCAAACCAGGGAGGAATCGAAACTGCGCCGCCTGTTACTCGCAGATTGATCGAGCAGTGGAAAAACCCACTCAGTCACGGCGACTCGAGAGTCGTTGAATTTGGGACAGGTTAAACGCAACGAATGGGCGTTCTCACACTAAGCATAGTAGGGAAAACAAATATTCACCTACTTTGGTTCCAATACGGATTTTGCATAAGGCAGCTTTTTATCCTGGACTTCTCAAGATCATCTGCCACATCATAGGAACCATACAATTATATATGTGAATCTAATATTGAGATTTTATAGTTCTGCCGAATTGGCACTTATTTTAACTTTTAGGCAAGTCACACATTGATCCTATATTAGTCCAGTGGCACTAAATAGGCTGAAATACGTATGCGTAACCGACGTGTTTTCTGTACAGAAACGGTATACGCATGCGCGTGTCATATATGCATTTTATACTAGTGCTTCTTTCTGGAGACGGCTGTGAACGGGATCAGTTCTGCGCATGCTCGTGGACGATTCTATTTTCTACAGTGGGTACATGCTGAAAAGAGTGATTCGATTCGATTCCCCAGATTGATTCTTCGGTTCGATTCGATTCATTTCCTTTCTTGGTTTAGGCGATGTGAATGTGGGTAGGTTCACATTTTTTGTTCAAATTCTAAACACGAATTCAAAATGCTAAACAAAAACCTACCCATTCATCTCAGTTTACCGTTCCCCTCGTGATGGAAATCGAATCACATTTCGAACAAGAAATCTGCTTTAAAATCATTGAGGACATTTTTATTAGAACAGACTCCCAGACAAGTAAATAAACAATCATAACTTGTGGATAGCTAGGACTGAGTTTAAACAAGTTACGAAAGAATCGAACTGAAGAATCGATTCACTTTTCACGAGTTTAATATCTACCGCCCTACCTACCTAAGGTCCTAAATAGAATCGTCCACAAGCATGCGATGGCTGTGATCCAAGTTCATGCTGCTTCAGTGTGTGATTGAGCTTAGGAAACTTATTAAGTCATAAGTGCGGTGAAAAGCGATTATCGGAGCAATAATTCAGTTTGATTCCACATAAGTGTCTCCTTTTGTTGTAAGTCAAGGACATTTCAGGGAACCCACTTAGTTCAAACAAGTCAATTCTTTATACAAAAGAGGTGCTTACTTTAACTTGACTTTCTGACATTCCTAGAGCATAGGCCAGCTTGGCTCTCTCTGGTCCAGCCAGGTATTTCGTTTGTTCGAAGGTTTTCTCTAGGACATATATTTGGTGACCTGAAAACGTCGGCCTCGTGTGTTTCTTTTTGCCATCTTTGTCCACCGCATTCTGAACAGCTGCAATGAAATCGAAATCTATTTTAAGAAGGGAAAGAAAAGAAAAAAATAAAGTTTGAGGTCTGAACTGTGCAAGCATGACATTATTTTCAAGATCACTATTATTTGGTGAACAAATTGTATAATATAATACTTTTTTAGAAATAAATAAGCAGCACATTTAGTTTTCTATGCAAGAATGACATTGCAAGATCACTATTATCTGGTTAACAAATTATAAAACTGCAGGGAACTATTAATACCTTTTTTCGAAATGGAATAATCAGCACATTTAGTTTACTTAAAAAAATTATTCTCAATGATTTAATGAAGAATAACTCATGGATTTAATTGAAAATACTAACGGAAATCTAGAACTTTCAAGAACATGTCAGTAATTTCGCAGTAAAATTAGAAACATTAAGAACCTTATAGGTAGTGCTATGTAACTATTGAAGTGGTTGATAAGTCACCCCCATATAATGCTCCTCCATAATTTAACAATCCATGTTTCGGTAGACGCTAACATCAATTGACTGATTCTGAGAGCTATATTAATATCACGGATGAATATTCGAATGCGTCTTCGGTAATGAATCCTTGCGATGAAGCTGTCTGTTGCATCTAGTATACAAGAGAGTGACGCTCGTATTGCGTCCCACAATACTCCATATGCCAAATTCAATTATGCTAAATTAGAAGCACAGCTGTTATCAAACAATTCTCGACTCACGGCGTTTCCTGTTCTTGATTTGTTTCTTGTTTTGCTATACACACCCATTCTCTGTTCTTAAACTGCTTCCTCCTGTTCCATAACTGCTTCCTTCTCTCACATTGTTCCCTGTTCTTAAACTGCTTCCTCCTGTTCTATAACTGCTTCCTTCTCTCACATTGTTCCCTGTTCTTAAACTGCTTCCTTCTGTTCTATAACTGCTTCCTTCTCTCACATTGTTTCCTGTTCTTAAACTGCTTCCTCCTGTTCTATAACTGCTTCCTTCTCTCACATTGTTCCCTGTTCTTAAACTGCTCCCTGATCTCGAACTGCTTCCTTCTCTCACATTGTTCCCTGTTCTTAAACTGCTCCCTGATCTCGAACTGTTCCCACACTACTCCCTGTTCTTAAACTGTTCTTGTCCTTTTCTTGAACTGTTCTCAATTGAACCTAAGCCCTGACGTTTGACGAATTTGTGAGAAGACCATCGAAATAATACAAAGTACCAACAAAAGGCGACGAACAAAAAGTCAGCGAAATCCGGGCCTTCTTTGCCTATCGCGAAAACTGCTGACACCACATTGTCCAGGAGGGGACAGTTGCTATTAAGGAGCAAGGCTCGTACATTTTGAGTGAGGTATTTTAGAACAGCGGTGAGCAGAAGAGTAGGTTAAAGAACAGTTCTTTAAAAGAGCAGGCACAGCAAGGATCTATTCACCGAAAAAAACAATATTTCCCTTTCCTTGATTGTGAGAAATGAGAGTGCCTAAGTGGCAACGCGAATTGAAGTCGCGAAGCAAACTATTCGAGATTACGTGACTTCAGATAGGTGGAAGCATTTTGGAACAGGAAATTTAATTTGCATTGCGAATTACCCCATCCAAACACCAACAAGTATTGAATGTGACGAGCGCTAACCAGCATTAACGTAATCCGTAAATGGACAACTAATGTAGCGTAACGTGAACAGAGTAAATCCAGTTAAAATACTTTCTATTGTAACAACTATTGCAGTGGTAGGTATGTAATGTTCTTTTCACATATTCACGACAAAGCAAATTCATTAATTATAATTAGTTACGAATTGGAATATAAATACCTGCTTTAACGCTCTCCAGTCTCACATGCTCCTTAATCCCACAATTAAAACCGTCCCATACCTAACCGTGCCGGAAAAGAAACCACGATCCGACATTCAGTTTCAATTCCCTCCACCAGATGGCGCCTCCCAAATTATTCTCTGACGCTGGCTCATTTGAGCTCCGCTAAAAAATGCAGCCCCCATATCAGGGAAACATGATTATTTAGGAAAGGAGGGGATATTAAAAGCAGCACTTTTATCTGAAGGGAAGACAAATCGTCTCCGGAAAGGGCGCGGGGATTGCGGATAAGTGTCCTACTTCATCTTTCGTCCCGGATATTATTCAAGCGGACTGCTAATTAGGAGGATACATTTTTCATTGGCTCTTAAAAGTACCCGTCCAATATTTAATTCCTATAAAAGAGATCCATAAAGACCTCATTTTTGCGCTTCGTTTTTTAAAGAGACCATTTCCGTGTGCTTTAAGAACCCATTTTGCTTCAGCGACTTGTTTTAGGAGTTTCACTTCGTTTGGAATGGATTGTTCGTGGTTTTCTTTCTCCGTCGCTGTTGCTTTTGAATCCGAATGGGATTACTTCTTTTCTGTTAAAAGTAATTTCCACAGTTGAAGTTGTCTATTTTTGCATAGCTAATGGATGGCGATAATGGTTTTTATAACTGATTTATCTAGACTAGATGAATATACGTCGTGTTGATGAATATGGTTTGTCGCGTTTATTTTCTCATATCCTATGAGAGGCATTTTCTGTCAAGCTGAATGTAGGGGGCGGTAGTGTTTCTACGCCAATACGTGTTTCTTCTACGAGTTACGTCGGGTAGATTGGTTTTCGAATACGGTTTTGGCATTTCACCAATAAAAATTCCAAAGAATAAATTTCTAATTAATATATGATATTTGATTGGTCAACACCAATTAAATTGAACGCCAAACGTTGTCAAAATGGCGATGAACTACTTTTTAAGGTTACGATATGTATTATGAGTGAGCATTTCGGTAGCTGAAGTAGAATCTTCACACCGTCTTGTTTGCTTGATTACACTGAAATTCCCTATCATATGAAAGCTAACTAGATCTTGTTTCTTTGAGATATAGATACTAGAATTAATAGAAGATAATTTTACTAACGTATTAAGCGCTTGTAGAACAAGATAATAAAAATGAATAATAAAAAAATCTGTTCCATCGAATCAGTAACAGCTAATTTTGACATCCATTGGAGTAAATCTTAAATAAGCTTCAGCTCGGCGATTTTTGTTATGGCGATAATCAAAATTCCGTCAAACGACCGTCTTGTAAAGTGAAATATCGGAAAAATTGCTATTAAATCAGACAGATTGTGATCTACCTTCTATATAAAAATCTGTATCGCGATTCTACAGAACACTACATTTCTTAGTTTTCGACTGTAATACCCACCAATTTATTTACTCTCAATTTGTTTTTAAGATATTATTTTTACGACATATACTCAACACACTATTAAAATCAGTATGACTTAAGAGAATGCGTATTCGATCACAAAGCTAATCTGGGTATCGATATTTAATGGCAATGGACATTAAAAATCAAGAAAAATAGCTTTCGTTAAAACAACAGCTTCTTTGTTAGTGAGGTAGGTAGTTAATTAACGTTGCACTGGAGCAACACAACGGGCTATTGGAGACGGTCTGGGATCAATCCCGAAGAGAAAGATCGAGAACAACACCACGTAATTTTGAACCACGGTCAGATGACGAAGTCACACCTGAGCTGGCACTCCACTCTCCAAACTTCCACACCACGTCAACGTGAGGACATTGGAGGCCACGACAGATTTAACATGCACCATCCTCCGTGTACACGACAATTTTGGCTGGACTGAGTTTCAAACTCGCCACCCTCCGATTGCTAATCCGTTACTCTTCCAACCGGGCTACCAAGGCCCTAACCGTTATACCACCGACGCCTCGAAAGAATGGATCGGCGGTTCCTTGTTAGGATTAACTTTAAAATAACTAGAAAATATTTAAGCAATCCTGCTTCACATGAAAGTTTTCCTGTGAAGACAAATCGATTCAATCAATCAAACTGAAATATGCTAAATATATCAAACTGAAATATGCAAACTAAATAGGCACAGGAAATCAAAGATTTCCTGTGCCTATTTAGTCATATGCTTTGTGGGGTAAAAACAGTACTGAACAATTCAGAAATCTCGTGATGCCGAATTTTAGGGGACGTGAACAGAAAAAAGAGGTAAAGTGGCAGGAGGATTTTGTGTACTCCATTTTCATCCGGTAAAATATGATTACACATTTTTACATCCTGCAGTGAAGTGAATATGGGAACAGTAATTTTATCGGCGAATTGAAACCGACGAGTGATTTTCAGTGTAAACAAACAAACCAGATGGCCTGCGAAGATTTTACTTCTGCTTTCGAAACGCTCTCGCATGATGTTTACCGGGATTATCTTAAAATGTAGTTTATTACCATTTTGGAGACGTTTTGCTTTTAATCTAATTGGTATTGACCAATAAACTATCGTATACCAATTCAGAATTTATTGTTTGGAATTTTTATTGAAGTACTGGAATCGTATTCAAGCCAACTTTCATCACGTTGAGAATATGTACACTTACTAACAGCAACACACATTCCCGTGCCTAGTGTCGTGAAACACTGTACCAGTTTAAATAAATGTGATTGGGATGAATAGAGCATGCCATCGAGGTGACATTTCTATCCAGAATTCAGAGCACATTACTTTTATACATTATTACATCTGAGAATATGTACAGGAAACATCGCTTCCAGAAACACTACTGTTATCTATATTTAGTTTGGTAGAAAATACCTCTCATTGATCAGTTTGGGATAACTTGGCCACTTACAACTGGGCAGTAATCCTACGAGTTCAGATAATACTGGTCATTGAAGGCTGAATTATATATTATCTGTAATATGTGAGAGATCTGGTGTGGGATTGCAACTTTCCCGTATCGGTCGTATGTCACATGTGAGGAGACGAAACTGAACAAGTATAAACGTGCTGAATGTCCGCCTAACCGCTTTTACAATTAACCCTCAGGTTAGTTGTCTCGACGAGGTATCTCGTCATTAGCAAATCTGGCCAGATTTTGACGGTCGAGGTATCTCGTCAATGGAAAACTCACCAGATCTTGATCTCGTCATCATAAAAAAAATTGTCAATACTTTGATGACCAGATATCTCGGCATTAACAAAACTGATCAGATCTTGAGGAACGACATATCTCGTCAATAGAAGAAAATTGACCAAACCTCGATCTCGACATCATAAAAAAATTCGTCAATACCTTGATGACCATCTATCTCATCGTTAGAAAGATTGATCAAATCTTGATGGACAAGATATCTCGTCAAAACCGCTTGGCGGGTTAAATGCATTTATGCTAGCAGCCAACACTCATTATTTAAGTGGGGCCGCGGTAGCCTGGTTGGAAGAGTAACGGACTAGCAACCGGAGAGTTGCGAGTTTGAATCCAACCAAAGACCATCGTGTACAAAGGTGGCTGGTGTACGTTAAATCTACCGTGGCTTCAAATGTCCTCACGTTGGCTTGGGGTGCAAGCTCAGTGGTTATCTCGTCAACTGACCGTGCTTCAAAATTACGTGGTGTTGTACTCGGTTCTTTCCCTTCGGGGGGTGATCCCGGACTGTCGCCAATAGCCCGTTGTGTTACTCCAGTGCGACGTTAATTAAATACCTACCTACCTCATTATTTAAGTAAATGATTTACACGAACTGAAAGGCACATTTTCCACCCGATAGTCATTGTTTGATGGCATTATCACATAACGAAAAAGCACAATTCCTACATTTAGCTGGTTGCACACAATTCTCATTAAAATTCAATTTTATGACAATATTGAACTAAAATAACCAGAAAATTTGGGTGTTATTTTAATATTTCACAGACCACGGATCGTTGTGAATTCCGAACCACTACGAGCATCCGGCAATGCCAGGAATGCCACGAAAAAGCACAATTCCTAAATTTATCTGGTTGCACAATTCTCATTAAAATTCAATTTTATGACAATATTGAACTAAAATAACCAGAAAGTTTGGGTGTTACTTTAATATTTCACAGACCACGGATCGTTGTGAATTCCGAACCACTACGAGCATCCGGCAATGCCAGGAATGCCACGAAAAAGCACAATTCCTAAATTTATCTGGTTGCACAATTCTCATTAAAATTCAATTTTATGACAATATTGAACTAAAATAACCAGAAAGTTTGGGTGTTACTTTAATATTTCACAGACCACGGATCGTTGTGAATTCCGAACCACTACGAGCATCCGGCAATGCCAGGAATGCCACGAAAAAGCACAATTCCTAAATTTATCTGGTTGCACAATTCTCATTAAAATTCAATTTTATGACAATATTGAACTAAAATAATCAGGAAGTTTGGGTGTTATTTTAATATTTCACAGACCACGGTTCGTTGTGAATTCCGAACCACTACGAGCATCCGGCAATGCCAGGAATGCCACGAAAAAGCACAATTCCTAAATTTATCTGGTTGCACAATTCTCATTAAAATTCAATTTTATGACAATATTGAACTAAAATAATCAGGAAGTTTGGGTGTTATTTTAATATTTCACAGACCACGGATCGTTGTGAATTCCGAACCACTACGAGCATCCGGCAATGCCAGGAATGCCACGAAAAAGCACAATTCCTAAATTTATCTGGTTGCACAATTCTCATTAAAATTCAATTTTATGACAATATTGAACTAAAATAATCAGGAAGTTTGAGTGTTATTTTAATATTTCACAGACCACGGTTCGTTGTGAATTCCGAACCGCTAAGAGCATTCGTCCATGCCAGGGATCCAAACCCCAGACCTATTAGGCACTAACCAGGCCAGAAAAGCATTTCTAGGGAAGCACGTCTGCGGAAAAAGCCCTTGGAATTGCGTTTCAGAGTTATTCAGTCCTAGACGGAACATTACGCCTTGAGTGAACGAGAACAAATACTGTAAATGATAGATGCCGGTGTTAGGTAAAAGAATCTGGCAACACCTCCCCCATACGTTGCGCGGAAGGGCATCGATCAATCCGTGCTAAGCCTCGCCGTGCCTTATGGGCTCATGACACGGCTAAATAAAACAAAAGGCCCGCGCGAATGTGGCCGCAGAAAGAATATAAATTATTCAATATATTCTGACCCGTGCTATTTATTCGACTTTGGATAAAAGTCTCTTTGAGGAATCGGCTTTTAAGAGCGGAGGAAAAACAAGAAGATTGAAATCGTATTAATAAAGCCCCCGGTTTTGTTTCAGAATCTGATAAATATGTAGATTGCTTTATTTATATCTACGTTTAGATTCCTTGGTTATTTATCCGATCCTTTGCGTATCGATTTCGGTGTCAACATTTAGAAGCTGGTGTTATGACTTTTTTTGTTTTCGTCCGGAAATGCAACGGCAGCCATAAATTGAACAGTTCGCGTGGAATAAATACGGGATTTATGGAAAGCCATTTGTAAAAGTGTTCCGATTTGGTTTCCACCGCCTTAGCAATCTGCGAGTTGTAGACGACGGAGGTTCTATTCCTGCTCGACTGGATTTCTATGCCATTTCTCTTTTATTTACCAGTAAGTTAGTAGTTGAATTTACATTGCACTGGAGCGATACAACGGGCTATTGGCGACGGTCAGGGATCAAACCCGAAGGACGGACAACACCACATAATTTTGAATGACGATATCGCACCTGAGCTGGCATCCCACTCTTCTAAACTTCCACACCTCACCAACGTGAAGACATTTGAGGCCACGATAGATTTAATGTGCACCAGCCCCCTTTGTACACGACGGACTTTGGTTGGATTCGAACTCGCAACCCTCCGGTTGGTAATCCGTTACTCTTCCAACCAGGCTACCGCGGCCCCAGTATTTTATTGGAAACAAGGATAAGTAATAAGAGTGAATGAACAAATAAGGATGACTCGTCAAAGTAAACGAAATGCTATTATATGTTTTTGGATAATTTTATTTCATTTAGAGGAATGAAATTATGCCATTTATGTGAATATGGATACTATATTCATTATAAATGGATTGAAATCCGATTTGAAATGTAAAGACACTTTACCATCAATACATATACGCAATTAATAAAGTTTAGCGCAGAAGAGTTGTAAATCTGTTAGTAAAAAGAGAGTAGAGGTCTGTTAGTAAATATATTTTTATCATTTATAATAAATTTAAAACCAAAGAGAAAACTTGGCATGTTTCCCCTGCACATGCATGGTATTCGACCAGTTTTTCCGGGGTCACTAAATTGCAAGTTGACTAGAGTCTTCCAAACTTTTCTAGCGAGACTCAGAAGTGGCAACACTAAGGACTTGGGATTCGAGGTTGGCGTTAAGATCCAGATGTCCCTGTTCCATAACCCCTGCCCACCTTATCGATTGCATCGGTGTTTCCATCGGCCAGCTTGTCTTGGATCAGGAGAAAGTTGCCTTTCTTTTAGAGCGACATGGTCTTATGGACCTGGTTTAGGCTCATCCTGAACCTTGGGGATAAGAAACAACAATTTTATCATTACATCATTAAAATAGTCCTTAGACTTTTTGGTGGTTTATCTTCGTGTCGAAAACTGCCCTGTAGCCTCTGGTACAAAAACCTGCTCCGAACTGTCACCAGTTCTGAGTAAGGGACATTTTGTTTCAAGTTTTAGTTCAAGGGACAGTTTGGTTTTCCTATTTGGATTTTCATTCCCGTTGGAGTAATATGGCAGTTTTGTCAAGACGAGATATCTCTCTCAAAGCAATATTGACACTCATAAAAATAAATAATAAAAATAGTAGCAAATCGGAGTCTAGCGTTATTTTGCAAATAATTGAATTTTGTGTAAGCAGATGTATATATCTACATACATACTCTTGTTTTTAACTTAAAACTACTCTCTCCTGAGCTTTACAAGCTTAGACACATAGTTCTAGCGATAACAGTGCAAGTAGAAATCATCCTTCGTGTATCAACACATGAATAATGGCATTTTTATGCAATATTGCAACAAATGACCTATGTACACTATGAGATTTTAACGGGGTGGATTGAGTATGCGGGAAATTTGGGTAATTATACATGGGCCGAAGGATGACTGAAGATTCATAATTTTTTCCAATTACTCCAAAACTAATAAAAAAGGTTGATTCTAATCGAATTATCATTTCAATTCGGCCATTCTTCCTGGTGTAACCGTTTATCCATTGCTGTTAAAAATTTCACTTTGTAACTCTGATTGGCTCACATGCATATATCCGTTCTGCAACCTTCAGTCTTCCCTGTACGACTTCCAACTAGTTTTGTCCACTAACGAAAATTCTGATGTTCTCAAGTTAGAATCAATTATTTTCCCGCTCTGCTTTGAGCGTTTCCATCGTGACCAGAACGCACGGAACTCCAACCAATTAGAACAGTGTCCAGAACGCATGGAGCTCCAACAAATTAGAAGATCGCTCTCGGAATGCGAAAACGATTGAGTGTTCTAAGAATGGGGAAAGGCTTTTGCTTCTTTTGCCTCACATATATGTGGTTACTTAGTCTTATATAAAGGCAAGACTTCACTTCTCGGAAATCTTGTGACTCGCTGAAGGCTAATAATAGTTAACAGGGATAGTGTTATTTATGCTACATCGCCTTATTTAGCGCACAGTAAAAATAGATATTCCAGGTTTCTCGCATCCAGTACTTTTGGGAGAACGTTGAGAAGAGACCACTAATTGGAGCAACACAACCGGCTATTGGCGATGGTCTGGGATCAATCCCGAAAGGGAAGAATCCGAAGGCAACACTTTGTAATTTTGAACCACGGTCAGATGACAAGATAAACACTTGAGTTGACACCCTACTCTCCAAACTTCCACACCACGCCAACGAGAGGACATTTGAGGCCACGACTGATTTAACGAGCACCAGCCCTCAACTACACGATGGTCTTTGGTTGGATCGAGTTTCGAACTCTCTGCGCTCCGGTTGCTAATCCGCTACTCTTCCAATCAGGTCACCGCGGCCACCTCAAAAATCTGGATACCCCAATCTTACCCTCGTTACTAACTCCAACATTAAAAAACAATTTAATAGATCTTCAATGGATACCATCACATTTTGATCTCCAAGGTAACGAAACTGGCCGAACTTTTGGTTAAGAAAGCAAGTCCAAATGCGTTACCATCTTATGGCAGACATACCTGCCATAAGATGTGAACGTCATAAGATAAACCTAATGAAATCGCTTCGGAAATTAAAGTGTGTATGAACAGAATTCGGAGGACTCCTCCGACTCATACCTACAGTCAGCCCGGTGTCTCCCTGGGCAAAATGGGCAGCTGTGCAGACCAGACTACTCTTTCTATGCTTCGCAGTGGATACTTGAAGCCAATAAAGATCGAATTGGGTTGCAAGTATTTCTATCTGTGCTCTAAGTATTGCTCAGCTCAGACCCGGGCACAGAATCTACTGTCTCGATGCTGTCCATCGGGCCTGCTTGTCTGGGGAGCACCTACGGAAGGGGCTATGGGAGCTTAGGCTCCTCCCAGATCGTATAAAAAGCAAAAACATTCTTATTTAATTCATTGATTGCTTTAAAAATCGTGTATAATGGTGTTTTGATATTTTCTTCTTACGTGAGCTAATTTTATTCATTGCTTTTAGCCCATTTACAGAAGAGTTCCATTTCTCATTTACTGGAGTTCGATAAAATAGTTGAAAATTTTAATATTTCATTAAAACGTTGGCTCCTTTCAATACAACTTCTATTCGTCTTGGAATAGTCGCTCTAAAAACAAGCCTCTTCCAGTTTGATATCCTGGGTGCGCCCCTGCAGCTTATTCACCATCCTGAGTTGGTTCTTGAGTGGCTCAAGTGTTGTATAATGATCTTCGGTGGTTCATTGCTTGTTCCTATGCATGAGCAGAACGTGGGGATTTCCACTGTATTGACAAGAGTCGAGTGAAAAGGGGGGGGGGTTATGCCTTGCCCTAAGACAGGAGAGGAGTGACAGCGAGGGGAGTAGGACTGGACTGTTGTGAAAAGGGACGAGCGACCCCAAATACAACTCCGCACGTTGGTCAGTGCACCTGCGGATACCCGTCCTGATGCGAGAGTACAAGACGTTCCGGGCGAGACATCAGAAATCCGGGCAAGACATCCAACCATTCCTCGTCCTTCGGAACCTTTCGGCCTCTTGCTAAAGTTCAGTGGTAGGTAGTTGAATTACGTCACCCTGGAGCAACACAACGGGCATTGGCAACGGTCCGGGATCAATCCCGAAGGCAAAGATCCAAGAACACCACCACGTAATTTTGAACCACGATCAGATGACGAGGTAAACACCTAAGCTGGAACCCAGTCTCCAAACTTCCTCACCACGCCAACTTGAGGACATTTGAGGCCACGGCAGATTTAACGCACCAGCCCCCGTGTATACGACGGTCTTTGGTTGGATCGAGTTTCGAACTCGCAACCCTTCTGATGCTAATCCGGTACTCTTCCAACCGGGCTTCAAAGTTCAGCGAATCCCCAGGTAAAACTGATTTACCTGGAAAAATTGGACCTGATTACCTTTAAATTGGACACCATCGGCAAACAGAAACAAATGATAGCGTTTTGTAATTAACTGTGTAGTCTTTAATGGAAATTGATCACACCACTACACAAAAATGGCTAATAGACTTGGATGTAGTTTATTTATGCTCAAGTGCGATAGGTAAGAAGGAAATCAATCTATACGAAACGGAAATTTTTCTTCGAAACTGCAGTAACAATTCTGCACCCTAGTATCAGGAATGCTCAGATTCCAGGCGATATACTAACCAGATCTTTTTCCATCTGATGAACTCCCATTCACTGCCTTGATGTAGTGCGTCTGCCTTCCGCCGATGAACTTTACCCCACCGTCTGTGTTTTCCCTTTCCACGCGCACGTGTGCCCTGTTTGTTCAGGTGCCGGCCGGAGTCAACCCCCTTTGCCGCCGCAATCGGGGGTTCCCCTCCCACCCATACTATGTCCGGCGATATTTATGTGTTGGGGAACTTGACTCCGGCGGGTTAACTCATCGGGTGGTTGGGGTTCATCTGGCGGAGAGTCAGTTCATCAAGTGGAGGTGGGCGGAATAGAGTACTTTTAAGAATCTTCGCTTGAGAAACTTGCACTGTATTGGAGTCGGCTATCTGTCCCCTTTGGGAACTAGATGAAATGACTGGACTCAAGGACTGCCCCAAAATTCCTGACAATACAGAGGCTGTTCGGACATTTTTTGAACGATTTTAATGGACTGAAGCTCAATTTTTTACATGAAAATTTTGTGTTTTAAATGTTCTATTTGATAGCCCTTATTGCTAACTATCTTTCTACACCTTAATTTCCACGATAATAATGACTTTTGTAGTATCGACAGTGGTATTTTGTCCCATTCTTGTTCCACAGTTTTCCAGTCCTTGAATGGTTTTCGGTCGACGTTTCGATAATGCTCTTTTTAAAAGTCCGAAAGCATAAAAGTTCATGGGTGAAACATCTGGAGATTTAGCAGGAATATCAGTAAAGGACTTGATTCCATTTTTTCCAAGAATTTAATACTCGATTTAGATGTGTGGCTGCTTGCTTTACCCTGATGCAGTTCTACTGATTGTTGGCACTGTGGGTAAAGATATGGTATTTCTTTTTTGAATATTGGGGATAAAATAGGGTCTTGATAATATGTGGGAATTGATTTTTACATTTTTTCCCCTCTTTTTACGTTTAATTTTCCATTATATGCAAAACCGGCAACAATCATAAATCTTAGAGAAAGTTCTCACGTTCACTTTGCTATAATCCTTTGATTTGGCGGATTCTCTTTTAAAATTAAAGATCTTACCTTACAAATATTCTCAGAATTTTTTTTCTTTTTTGGATACTTTTTTGGAAGTATTTTCCACTTTTACGTTTTTTCCTTTCTCATTAATAATATTACTTATCGTACCTTTATATATCGAAAAACCATGACTTTTACAGCATTTTTGAATAATTGATGAGCATAATTCTCTTCGGAAAGAGCGGAAACATAACCTTCCATCCATTGCTTATTTAAAAGCGCCATTTTGAAAGTAAACAAAACTCTGAGTTAGCAGACGATAAGTTATACTTTAACTATTTAACTGCTGTGAAAATAAAATTCGTTCGTATCATACAATTTTTTACAGCTCATCAAAATCGTTTAAAAAATGTCCGAACAGCCTCTGTAGCATTGCAAATTCTATTGGGTTGATGCAAAAGTCCGTCCCGTTTTTGGCGCTAGATAGCATTGCATCGCAAAAACGAAGTTATCTTCTTCACGTGTAAAGTTTTGATGTTGTTTGAAAGAAGGAATTTCACTCGGGAATAAAATTGTGTTATTGGGTTGTGTTTTTGAAACTTTGTTAAGCATTAAAAATGGCAGAAAATAAGGAGCATTTTCGACATATTATTCTTTTCTATTTCTGAAAAGGCAAGAATGCTTCGCAGACGCAAAAGATGTGTGTTGTGTAGGTTGAGAGGTGCCGTTGACGATTCCACGTGACCTAAGTGGTTCGGAAAGTTTCGTCACCTGGATCAGTTCTTTAACCAGAAACCTCAGAACTTCTATGAGCGCGGGATTATGAAGCAACCGAAGAGACAGAGAAAGGGCGTCGAACAGAACTGCACATACAATATTAATTAAATATAATTTTTAGTAAATAAAAATTTTCTTCACTTTTTGTCGAAAAAGCGGGACGAACTTTTGGATCAACCCAATAATACTGTTGATAGTATTTTTAGGCCATATTTTTTCACTTCAGGACTCTATTGTTCTGCACATCGATTGATTAACGATAGGCCGGAGATCGGGCGTAGGATAAAAAAACTTTTAAGAATCGAATAATTAGTATTCGAGTGCTTTCAAGTATCGAACAAGTATTTCGAATACCTATACAAAACTTGATCAATCGATAGAATAAGCCAACTGCGATATAAGATTATAAAAATACAACACTTTGTGTTCCGGTTTTCCCAGCATTGTGGTTAGGATACTGGAATTGTGACACCGTGAATCAAAGTTCGAAACCACTGCAAGAACAAACCAATGTATCGTTGTTGCATTGTTACTTTTTTTACTTGCAAACAATAATTTTTAACACACGCGACCGACATGAATATGCATACAATGAACTCTACTACCTTGGTATTCGAATACCTAAGATGAATACTTTGGTATTGAACACTCTGTTATTGAATACTTTAGTTTTGGAGTACTTTGGATGAATACTAATGTATTCTAATTCAATGAATAGTCTTAAGTTCGAGTTCACGAGCACTTTGTATTCTATCTCTATCATCAAGGTGTGGGGAAAGAAACTAAGACAATATATTTCCTCATCGGCTCTAGTTAAAGGTTGGTAGGTAGGTAGTTAATTAGCGTCGCACTGGAGCAGCGCAACGGGCTATTGACGACGGTCCGGGACTATAGTTAAAATTTTTCAAATGTTTTGCGAGATAAAATTGAATAAAAAGTGAAGAAATAGAAATAAAATGATGTACCTTGGGCTAGGATTTTTCTTTTTTGAAAATTGCTAGAAAAAAGTCAATAAAATGAACTTTTGACCTCAAAACTACAAAAATTGACCTGAGAAATAACATTATTTTGCAACGTTTTTAAGAAGAGGTTTATGAACCAACAACGGAAAATATCAACAAATGAATAAACTTGGATATACTGCTTTCATGGTCAGCACGGCAGTATAGTTGTTAAGTCGTAATTTATAGATTTCTTTCTTTCAATTATTATATTCCTTCTCAAACACGTTTACTGTCTTATCGTCTACCTGGTATCGTGGTAATGACGTTTTTTGTCTCCCTTCTAGAGGATTCGTATCTTGATTTGAAAGAGCATGGATGTTGGTGATTGTCCCTGTTAAAAGCCATTGCAATTTCCCCACTGAGTGCTTTCTCACAAATAGACGCTAGTTCACCCCTTCTAGTACCGAATGCCGAAGAGGTCAGTGGTTGGTCTTAAAAGACCGGCCAATTTCTTTTGCTCATATAAAAATTGCTTTTATAAAAACTCGTATTTAAAATTAACAAGCACAAAAAATTTGACATTTTTATTCCTAAAAATAGGCGACCACTGATGCAAATTGCTCAACTAATTGATAACGTGCTACGGTTTTGGAGATCATGCCAGAGTATGTCATGCTATTGTGGCAGAGAATATTAAACTTTTTCTCATGACTGCTAATGAAAGCGACAAGAGAAGCCATGTCTTTTCCCCACAGTGGTATAGTCTAAGGATGGAACAGACTACAAATAGTTTAGAAAATCTAAGAAACTTTTTCCAACTCACTGGTAGGTTAAAGTTTGTTATCCCGGGTTCTTACGTACATCCAAGTATCTAAAAACGCGATTACGTAGCGTATTAATCAATAAGACATCATTCTAAATGCTTTTTATAAAGTTGCAAGTTGACAGCCATTTTATGTCGTATAGATTTCGATGGTATTTACTGAGTTCCGAAGAGTAAGAAATGAAGCGAGACATTAATCTTTGGAGAAAGTGTCCTTTGTTCTTTGTGTCCATTTGGCAAGCGGCCATCTTCTGATTCTGCCATAAAAATCAGTTTAATGTTATTTTGAGAACTGAATACTTCTAAGAACTGTATCCCCCAGAAACGAGACGCAGAAGATAATGAATTTCTCGTGTATAACATCAGGTTTTATTTTCGAGAACAGGGTAATAAACAATTTTCTTGAAAAAAGTATGTGTTCTTTGTTATTCCAATATCTTCAAGTACTTTTAGATGATCTTATTTCATTAAGCAGAAAGAGTGTATATTTTATAAACTATTTCCATTTTAATAGGGATCCAATATTTAATTTTCATACGCCCACTGAGAATGAAGCGTTTAAGATTCCCTTTTAATGCAGGGTGTTTTTCTATGTAAGCGTATCGTTTTGTTTTATTTAACCCTCCTGGTGGTTTATCCTCGGGTCGAAAACCAGCTTGTAGTGGCTAGCCTATGATGAAAAAGCAGTTACAAACTGTCTCCAGTTCTAGGCAAGGTTCAATTTGCTCCAATTTACTCCAAGGGGATCTTCATTCCCTTTGGAGTAATAGGGCAGTTTTGTTTTGACGAGGTATTTCGACAAAAGCAAAACTGACCAGATCTTCAGAGACGAGATGCCTCTTCATTGGTTAAATTGACCAGTTCTTAGACGAGATATCTCATCGAAGCCACTTGGTGGGTTAATTGTTTTACGTAGTTTTTTTTATTTCCAACGCAGCAGGTCATTACAGGAACAAATCCTTCAGCCAAAAGTCGCACAAATAATACAAGAATTTAAACATAATACAATCAAAGGTAAAGTACAGTAAATAAAAACACAAAAGCTAGGGAAGCTGCCTGGTAGCCAAAAGATCCCTCGCCTGGCAGTAACGTCCACTGAGAGTTCTTCCAGTTAGAGCTGCACAGGTTAGAAAGTTTGCTGCATCCATTAGTGTACCATCATTACAAAGAGGGCATAAAAGGCAAAGCCATACCAAGCTTATATAGATGGGAAGAGGCAATCATGGTTTGTAGTCAAGTCTCAATTCTTCCACTGCTACATTTCATGGCTAATAGGGGAGGGAAAAGATTAACCCTTTGCAAAGATCCATGTTTACTTCAAATTAAAAAGGCGTTTTCATGATTAGTATGCACTCTACGACGAATCAAAAAGTGACAGTATGGAAAGGCATCTCCCCCTGAAAAGTCTGAAGTACCTGTGCACCCGTCTTAAACAACTTATTTGCCACTCGTTACCCGGAATACTACAAGGAGCTGGGATTCACTCGAAGACGACCTTTTGTAGGTTCCATATATAAGTCCTTTTTTTGCATTTTGTTTACTCAATTAATGACATTGTTTATGAACTATACAGAAGAGCCGTTATTGGGATCAGAAAATGCAAGGTAAATTCATGAACGAATTCATCATGTACAAATTGGAATGGATGCATTACTGAACCCTTTTTTCGAGGATGCAAAGAAAATGCTGTTACTGTCAATTGTGAACGATATTGAGCGATATTTCAAAGTTGCTCTCTACCTGAAATTGATGGACAAGGTTTATAGCACGTTTGGTTTCAGCAAGATGGAGCAGAATGTCGTACAGCTCGTGCAACCATGCAAGTTACGAAGTACGCATTATCTGGTCGAATAATATTAAAATATGATGATATCGATTGGCCACCTCTCAAATTCCTTTCTCACAACCGTCGCATTCAAACCAATTATATCTTGTGTAGCATAACTGAAAATTATCTTCCAATTCTGGAGTCATAGCATTTATACAAATATTATAGACATTTTAAATCCAGCGCAATGAGATCTAATGTTTGAAACCTTGGTTATGAAAAGATTAATGTATTAATATTTTACACAATTGAGTTTGATTACTTTGTATGAACAAACTATAACACAATTGATATACAAATTAAATAATATCGGATTGTGTGCATGCTAACCATATTTATGCACAAAATTCTTTAAATTGTGATAACTTGGTCTACATTGGAAAAGACACGTTTTAAAATTATTAAAATTCATTACAGCTTATTACCTTCTGATTAAAAAGTAAACACGTTGAACAACAATTGAACGAATACTAACATTCAAACATACCAAACAAAAACACTTTGCGTCTAATCAAATATTAAAATAAAAACAAATACCGAAATATAAGCGCAATTGAAAATTTCGTCAATCTTACAGGTAAACTAAACGTAACCAGGAAAAAAAAACTGGAATTTTCAATTGAATAAAACAAACCAAAACCACTAAATTTTTGTTATATGCAAAATATTTTCACATAAGGTGATATGTCTTCACCCACGAAGTTTTCAAAAAACATTTTTAAAATTGTTTGCCTTTTTAAAGGTTTACATACACGTAGACACGCCTGAAAAGAGCCTAAAAATCGTTAAACGCCAAGTTCATTCAACATTTAATGGTTGGTTTTGGATTTTAAGGCTCAAGGGGCATATTTGGCAAGCTTCCTCAAACACAAGACAAACCAATATCAAGTAAAAAAATGCCTCGAAAGGGAAAAAAGGATTGGGGTAGAGGCAGATAGTGAGATGAAAGCAGAAAAAGATCGCTTGTATAACCCTGGAGCGCGACCCCCCCCCCCAGTATTTACTAAAGATAGTAAACTTCAAAAGGAAAGAAAAGATCGTTAGACTGTGAAGCCCGCACAATGGCTAAGCTAAGGTGATAGCCCCTGAACAATGGCTAAGCTAAGGTGATAGAGCCAGTTTCTCAGAGTGCCAATGTCTACAAGGGGCGGCATATCAGAAATATTTATGACAAAGTTGTGGGTTTTTCTTTCAGAAAATCATAATTTTAAGAACATTCTCGCTTTGGTTGCAGAAGTATTTTCCCGAGTTGTGAGTGAATGAATGTGTCTTTGGAATACAACGCCCCAAAATCAATTCTTTTCATGTAGTCCCCTACAATCGCCTTTACTATTCAGAAAAGAGGCAGAGATATAATGTTATTTCCTCGCAAACGTCTAGCAAACACAAAACAAGACAAAGGTGCCCTTACTTCGGTATGGAAACCCTGATAGGAGCCAATAACAAAGCCTTGTTTTTATGTGTGGTCAATAATTAATTGCAAAAATTAATATTGCGAACGATCATTTGTTAATAAAATTAATTTGGAATATTTATCTCAATTATTAAGTAATTGTACTTTACCATAATTTTAAATACGATTAAATAGACTTTTCTTTAATTAGAGGGCGGCATCAGCCGCATTTGCCCCAGCTGTTTGCAAAAAGTTTAGTTTCGCCTCTAAGGGGCGAAACTAAACTTAGGGCTGACATTTAATGGAGTAAGGAACCGGGAAGGAGAAGACTGTACCAGACCGAAATAATTTTCTGAATCTGGTAAACGTCAGTTTAAAGCGACGAATTCACTACAAGTGGAATCGTTTACCGTTCAGCCCAATCCGAGCGGATTTGTCTGAACAAGGGCATTTTCATCTTAATTATTTAAATAATTGTACTTTAGCACCATTTTAAGTACGATTAGATAGATTTTGCTTTAGACAGAGGGAGGCATTAGCCGCAATTGCCTCACGTCCCAAAAAGTTTAGCCTCGCCTCTGCCCCTGAGGGTCAGCATTTAATGGAATAAGGGAATGGGAGGCTTGAGTTATTCTTGATTCAAATCAAGAATAACTCAAACTTCCCTGTTTTTAAAAGAAGAATTAATAGCCGTATATGAAGTAAAATAAATAAATTAATAACCGTAAAATAAATATTTACATTGATTCGCAGGCAGCAATTCTAGCAATTAAAAAATGCTTCTCCAGTTTTTATCCTCCTTTGAAAAAATAGCCCTTTCAGTATTAAGTTTCAATAAAAATTCTAAAATAAATTTTCAATGAATCCCATCACATGTTGGCATTCCAGACAATGAGAGAGCTGACTTATTGGCAAAAGCTGGAGCAAATAAACAACCTGGCACAAGAGAAAGTACCATCCTGCTCTCAGAGGACGATCACCTGTCCGTACTTAAAAAGAAATTGCGCAGATCATCTCCAGTACCCTTTCATCACTGGTACCTCAGTGGGACACCAGGAGAGCTGCTTGCCTTCAATTCGCCCCGGAAAATCTTCTCTATGCTTGCCTGGCTCAGATCTGGCCATTTGAAAAACGATGATATTCATTGATGGCCAGAAATCCTTTCCCATCTATACAAAGTGCGGCTTATTACCAGCCTCCCCCTCACACATCCTGAATTGCATTGGAGCCATACATGAAGACATTTTTAAGGACCCATCTGCCATTGCCCAGAAACTTTTTTTGCGCAGATTCAATGACTTGTATTTTTTTTAACCCTGGGATTAGAAAGAAGAGGAACGGAGAGGGAGAAGACTGTACCTTCCCCGAAATAATTTTCTGTATACCTGCCTAGTATATGTCAGTTTAAAACGACGAATTCACTACAGGTAGAATCGTTTACAATTTAGCCCAACTCATTCAATTCAAGCGGCAGGGTCTGAACAAGGGCATTACTGCCAGTCGAGGATGCTTGTCCGCCCCGTAAGCAGTCGGAACACTGAAGAATCGGGACTGCCGCAGCTGTTGCGAGGGGACCGGGGGATTACCAGGCGGTCACATGCCTTTTAAAGCTGTGCCCTGCCCACTATTTACAACCACTGCTCGGCCCCCTCCAGACAGCGTGGCCCCCGCTCTGGCGCATGACCCCAGCGAAGAAGTCCACACCTCCGAGCTCCAAGATAAGGAGACACGTTGTGAGCTAAATGGCACACTTTGACAGAAGATAAACAAAGCCCATTATGGGGGAGGAATTTTTACTACGCGTCAATGAATTCGTCAGCACGATTTCGGGGGTGGCCCAGTCTTCTCTTTTCTTGCCCCTGTGGGTTTGCCATAACATGAAAGGAGCGCTTCTGTCGACTGTTTGCGGATATGTCGTCGGCTTAGAGCAGAAAATCATTAACTGACAAGGAATTTTTTACTATACAGATGTTTAAAGAACAACTATTAACTTTTAGGTAAAAAAGTATAAATTATAAGCATCTTGACAGTGTTTATTTATTTTTTGAGTAAATTACAGTATGAAAATGGATTTCTCGTTGTCCTGACAATAAGCATTTAGTGTCTCCGAAAAAATGTCAGTTAACGAGTTTCTGCTCTAAGCCGACGATGTATGTTTCTTACTTTTTTGTTCATGCTCGGTCAGTTGAACTTAACCCTCCCAGAGGTTTCGACGAGATATCTCGTCCATCAAGATCTGAACAATTTTGCGAATGGCAATATATCTCGTCATCGATATATAATCGACTTTTTTATGAAGACGACATCAAGATCTGGTCAGTTTTCTTCTAATGATGAGAGTCGCATCCATCAAGATCTGGTCAGTTTTCTTCTAATGATGAGAGTCGCATCCATCAAGATCTGGTCAGTTTTCTTCTAATGATGAGAGTCGCATCCATCAAGATCTGGTCAGTTTTCTTCTAATGATGAGAGTCGCATCCATCAAGATCTGGTCAGTTTTCTTCTAATGATGAGAGTCGCATCCATCAAGATCTGGTCAGTTTTCTTCTAATGATGAGAGTCGCATCCATCAAGATCTGGTCAGTTTTGCTAACGATGAGATACATTGTCGAGAGACTCACCAGGAGGATTTCTCTTTATGAAACTACAAGGGTAGACTTGTGAACCACATAGCGTTACCCAGGTGCACCATGGAGGTGGGTTTACTTTACATCTCACATACATCCACACATTCTAGGCCCAACCAGTTTAAAGAAGCCCCACATTCACATTCCTGACGGACAGACATCCATGCCTTAACCACTGATTTGGACCAGGAACCTTTCGATCCCAAAGTCAGCACCTTGACTAGTAGACCTACTGATCAACTCTTAGGGCCATCGCTTCCCAAAGTGTGCGCTACCTTCTATGAACTCTAAAATCTGTTGAGCAATGCTGGTTCTAGGGAAAATAAGGGGCCATGAAGTACAAGAGTGGGCAATAAGATACTGACAAAAAAATGTTTTAAGCATGAAAATGTTTTAAGCAGACACTTATCCAGTTGTCCATACAGACACTCATTACAGTGATGTATTGTGGCAAGAATTATACATTGTAAAATGCAAGTTACAACTGATCAGTCTAAAAACGAAACAAGCGAGAATTAGTATGTATTTGAGCTCACTTCCCACTTATGTAGATTCCTACAAGTCCAGCGACAGGAATCTGCATGTTTGATCAAGTTTACTGTACACTACAAATAGAGTACTATAGAATACTATAAACAGGTGAGAAGACTTAAATCGCAATTAGAATGTTTCCTATATTTTGTGACGAGCAGTTATCAGTTTGGTTCTCAGCTACATAAATACTTTGATGAAACTCAAGAATTATAGGCACAGCGACACTTGCAATTTCTTATTAGTTGTAATAGAATTTTCAAAAGGGGGATTCCGAAAGAAATTGTTGAAAAGGAGGCGTTGAGCCAGTTTAAGAAACTATGTTGTAGGTAGTGGCATAGCCAGATGAGGCTGTAAGGGCCCGAAGAAGTGTTAGTTTCTGATTTTTAAGGTATAAAGTCTTCAAATAATAGTTATTTTATACATAAGAGTAAAATTACTCCTTCCCTTCCTAAATAAGTGTCACATTTGCACATTTTTGTTTCGAATATTGATTGCGAACATTATATTGTTCCCTCTCCTGACTCAACCGATCATACGTTTTTGTAATCCCTTTGAAGTTCATATTTAGCTTCGATATGGATATCTGAAGCGTCCAAAATAATAAAATTGTTAAAAATATGTTTTTTTTTTGGTTGGGGGTTACATTTCTAAAACGTACTTATACTGGTCTTAATTCGTATTTCCAATAAAATTAATGGCAAGAAGTTCTTTTCGGCCATGTTGCCACAATTAACTGATGAACGTTCAATTGCATCTCATTCACTCATTCAAAGGCGTTTCTATATATTTTTTTTATCTCTTAACCTATTTTCGGGTTGGCTCAGATTTTCATTTCTGTGCTCATTTCTGTTTTCCAAATTTCGCAATGCCTTCTGTCATCAGACTGCTGAAGAATTTCATCAGAGCGGAGAGTTCTTCTATGCAGTTCTAGCTCAAATTAAGCATGTTTAAACTTCGCAAAATTTGCGAATAAAGTTGCGGTTGATTTTATATTGTTTTTTCCGTTTGTTGCCATCCGCCAATGTACAAATAACGCCAATTTCTGTGTAAAAAATGCTTTATTGTTATTTAATTAAGAAATGGAATTTTTCGAATCTATGCAATTGTTGTTTTCTATTTAAAATATTGAGAAGTTTATTCTTAATATGATTCTATAATACTTGAACTAAAAATAATCCAAACCTGAAACAATTTCCTCTATTACTCAACGGAAAAGATAGTCCTCACTTTTAAGTCGGAAACAATCGTAGTAGCAGTAGAAAAAGAATCCAGAATGTCGATCTTTTCCAATGATATCCCTTAGTTCTTACTCAGCATTCTTCTTTTAATAACATTTGCGACATTATATTCCCCTGGTAGATTCCATCCAATAAAGCTTTAAACCTCAGAGACTAGAGAGGTCGATATTGGATGTCTTTTTAGATTTCTGCCCTTGCTCCTTTTGGACAATTAAAAAGCATCAAAAAACTTTCTGGGTTATTTTTTTCTCTTCATAAGTATCTTATCAAATGTCGAAACTATTGGGCGATTGGGGATTCATGTTTATGATAAGGGGCATTGAAGAATTTCGAGGTTCTATTGAAGAATAAATAAGCTATTGATGTTTACACAATTGGGAAGGAAAAGAAAGGAATTTAGAGATACATTGAATTTAGAATAAAAATATTTTTAAAATCAAAGAATAGCTTTTCCAAACCATTTCATGTGACTGGCTGCTTATAATTTTTTTAAATGTTAATGTTTCATTAAATTAATCGGTGGCTTAAGTATTAAAAATATTCTAAACTTATTAACACGTTCACAAATTTCTAAAAAAGTATTTTAATTTATTGATTTTATAGGTATTTTTTTAATTAACGTCGCACTGGAGCTACACAGCGGGCTATTGGCGACGGTCCGGGATCTAACCCGAAGGGAAAGGTCCGAGGACAACACCACGTAATTTTGAACCACGATTGAATTTCATAGGTACGAGTAGCTATAAATATTATGAATGGTTATTAAAAGTAAGTCCATTTCTTATCGAAGCTATTTTCATATTCTGTGGTAGTCTTTAGACTAATATTGTTGAAGTTTTCGCAAATTAATACTAATTTCATCTAGAATGAAAATGCCATTTCTTAATTATTCACATAAGTTGTGATACTTATGAAACAATAAAGGAGTGTTCTGTAAAATAAAATTTAGAAAAGTATTAAGCGAAATGAATCGGAATATAACTAAAAATGCTATTGAAATTTAATGTGAAATTTCAACAGTGTTTGACATCGAAGTATTTGTCTGAATTGTATTTTGAAACTTTAGCCCATATATGTTTAAAAACAAGTCTAATGATTATAATACAAGTTTATTAATTATAAAACGCTATTCCTTTGTCAAAAATCCCCTTTGCATCGATGCTAATTTATTAAGGAATACATTTTCAACAGACCGCCCTGCAATATTAATAGCATTGTTAATGGCCATTTCGGTAGATCAAGACATCTACAATCATCAGGATAGAAGTCCCAAGAGGGAAATTAAAATTTAAATATTGTTATTCCAAAATAGTGTAGCCATATCTCACTTTTTAACCAAACCTTTCCACGTGTCGAATACATTAGCGTGCACTAGTGCATCTCCGAATGTAAAGACTTGGACTCACTTGTGTCATTCACTAGTGTATTGCGTAAAAATAGGTTAGGTTCCTCTGATGATCAACAACACCTGTCTCTATTTTGGTTAGTGAAAGATTGCCAAGATATTGCAAAAGACTCCATTTTGGGAGCCATTGATGGTAGAGTGTCAACTCAGGTGCATCACCCTAAAGATGAAATAGACGGAGCATGTGTCCGCAGCTTCATGTCATTTCTTCCAGCTGCTCGGTTTGAAGACCTGTCAGGTGGTTGTGGGTAAAAGCATGAATCCTAAATTATTGATTGGTTAAAGTGATTATCCACCACGATCAAAAACACTAGTCTGCGCTTCCATAGCCAATCGGTTATGTCGATTTGTGATTTACCCTTTAGAGATCTTACGACAGTGACTCCGTCTATTTTATTAGAAGGTCGATACTCAGGCGTTGACTTCCTTCGTCATCTGACCGCGTGTCAAAATTATGAAGTGCTGTCCTGGCATCTTTCCCTTCAGGATTGATCCCGAATCGTCGCCAATCGAGTTTTGATCAACCAAAACAACCCGGGTTGCATCAACCTGCATCTCTAGAAAACAAACCTACGCATGAACGGCTATTTCCAACCTTTGCACCTTTACTCAGTGTTTTATTCACTCTTATGAGATCTTCCTAGGGATACCACAAGCTCGAAACCAATGCTCCAGATTAACCCACTTTGACTCAGCCCGTCTGATGACCCGTCTGATGACAAGCGGCGTGAATGAGGCAATCTAAGTGATTGACAGAACATTGGGAATGGAGTGGCCGACAACGCCACCGAGGGTGATACGGAAGGGGTTATGAATTGATCGGCCGCATTCGGGGTGGGAGAGATTGTGGTACACTCGAATAGCTCGAAATCACCTGGACTCTATGCGATTGGCTCGTGTAAATGGTTGAGTGAGAGGAATCCCCCGCCCCTTAAAAGATTGGAAACCTGAATGAATACATTTGTGGTTTCACTGATGCGATAACTTCGAGTCCCTCTCTCTTCTGGATCTGTAAAATTTTCCTTGTATGTGTATGTCCATTTCTTGATGTCTGTTTTGTGTTTGGCGCAGCTTGGACAAATATGGCTCTCGAGGCATAAAAACCCAACACAACATACCTAACCTGATGTGATAACATCTACAAGAGATGAAAAAATTTTTACTTAAAAAAATGAGATTTAAAGAAGTAATTCCTTCAAATGTTCGGTTATTTAAACCATAAATGGCAAATATCAAATTCAAATATTTGAGTTGCTCTTTCTAAGAGCCTTAATAGCCATTCAAGTAACTCTATTAGAACTAAAACTCTTATTCGACGGTGTTTCTGGTATATAGTCCAAGCAGTTTGCTGTTTTGGTTGCGAACAGTTTTCTACTCAAAATTCGGTATTCCTATTTCAAATAGATGAAGTGAAATAATGTTTATTACATTCTTTCACACAATCGAATTAAAATGGGAAACCCCATTGATATTTATTTTTATTTCATGCACTGCTTATTTATAATTACAGGAACTGGATTTTGTGGATCTAAAAGTGTATTAGACATAAAATGCCTGAAAATACCTAAAAATGGAAAAAATGACTTAAAAATGTAATTGATTTTCTTTTATTCGCAAAAGATCTTATTTTCAGATGTCTGTAAACAAAATGTTTTCACACATACACAACATATATATGTATATATATATATAATAAAAACAATCAAATTACAGAATATACAAAACATCAAAACGTAAAACAATAGAAATGCAGACCAGCAAAACGCCAAAAGATCAAAAAGTCAAAATATTAGAAATGCAGACCAGCAAAATGCCAAAAGATCAAAAAGCAGATAAGTAAAAAGCCAAAAAACCAAAAAAGTTGGGGGTAAAAAATAGTCAAGCAGAATCCAGAAAGCAGAAGGCAGAACTGTCCATGTATGCGCGCTAAAGCTGCAGACACAACATGGAAAGTAAAATAATTCAAAATTACAAACCAAAACAAAGAGAAATCCAAAAATTTTAAAATTAATTCTTGATTTTAAAATTTTTGGATTTCTCTTTGTTTTGGTTTGTAATTTTGAATATATATATATATATATATATATACATATCGTACTAGTTTGGATACTCTATTTGATAATCAACTAAAGACTTGAAAGCCTCAAAGGAAAACGTTTAGTGTTGCAAGAGTTTAATTAGGATATCTACATACTCACCATAAGAGTCATCATCCGAACATGTAAATCCTTCATAGGATAAATAAGGACATTCATGGTGTAGTACCACTACAACCAAACAGGGTTGTATTCGGTCACTTTTGTACAAGACACTTTTCGTACATTTTCAGTAAGTAAGTAGTTTTATTAATGTCGCACTGGAGCAACACAATGGGCTATTCGTACACTTTCGGAGGTGGGCTGTTTCAGATGTTTTCCCAACATTTATTTCAGTAGGTTGCAGTTCAATTTGTCCTCGTGTAACCTCGTCATCTGACCGTGGTTCAAAATTACCAGGTGTGGTCCTCGGATATTGTCGAGTGACCGTGGGGACTGATGCTTGTTAAATCTTTTGTGGCCTCAAATGTCTTCACATTGTCGTGGTGTGGAAGTTAAAGCTTCGGTAAACAACTCAAAGATTCAAAATTAAAATATGATCGCTCCTTTACATCAGTCAAGAAATGACACCTACTTCTTTGACCCTCCTCCTTTCCGATATCGATGATTCACACATCGATAGAAAATCGTTGAAAGATTTTGTTTTGCCGGTGAAGGGTATGAGAGTGAATTTCAGTGTAAACAAACAAACCAGACGGAATGCGAAGATTTTTACTTCCTACATATCGGAGTTGTCTTAAAATGTTGTTTATCGCCATTTTGGCTACCTTTAGAATTTAATCTAACAAGTGTTGACCAATCAACTATCCTATTTCAATTCAAAATTCAGTCTTCGGAAATTTTATTGTTAAAGTGTTGAAATCGTATTAAAAAGACAAGGCAACTGACACTACGTTCAGAAAAGACGTATCGCCGCAGAAATACTACCGTCACCTACGTTTAGCTTGGCAAAAAATGTTTTTCATATCATATTTTCTATCGCCAGAAGATCGAAGGATGAGTCATTTGTAATGTCTTGTAGTAAAAACGTAAACAGCGGATGAAAGATTGTATATGTCTGGAATGTTTCAACAAGCATTTCCTTAAAATCCACATCAAAACTAAAACATACTTAAAACTCGAAAAATGGTTAATAATTGCCCTAATATCATAAATGATCTAAAATACTTTGCATGTGTAGAAAAATAAGCCATCTGACTAGAATCAGGAAATGGCAAAAGGAAATGATCCATTCGGGCATGATGTGCGAAGTGTGATACATCATCAAAATCGGCTTGTTTTATTGCTTTACTCGGGTTTTACATTTCGAATATTTAAAAACAATTTTCTCGCAGCTCCTTTGTTTTCTTTTGCCGTTGCTAAGGTTTACTTCTATTCTCACAATCATCCATTTGAGGTCTATAATGTTTATCTGCTGTATTAGGTTTCACTTTTGCACTTATTGCATCTTTTATAAAAGCTCAACATCTATACCCCAAAAAATTAAAAGACGAACAAAACAAAAACACATTTTTGTAAGTCTCGGAAGATTCAGAGGATGATTTCAATCCTAATTACTAATTGAATTAATTAGGTATTCATTTTTAAAATTTTATTTGGAGACAAATTTTTATAAATGCCATTAAAGATGTTACAGTTTAGATTTGTATCCATAATTACTTAATTCGATGTTTTGATTAACTGCTTGAGCATAAATAACGATTCTGTGGTACTGAAAAATGACTTAAATAAAGTAGAAATTTCAAGACTTTTTTTAACTGTATTGTATCCATTAATTATTCAATTAATTACTATTGTATTGTTTAGGTTTCGAAATATTTCCATGAATGGTAGGAAATAAAAGATAGTAATTGCCGTGGTCTATTTATTTGATATTTGAGTTTTAATATTTCATCGAGCACGCAAAAGCAGGTTTGTCAAATAGTACATGAGAGGCATTTTCTGTCAAGGTAAATATAGGCCATGCTAGTGTTTCTGTATAAATCCTTTCAATATACAATCCTTCTATGATAGACATGCTTTTTTAGTTGTTTGATGTATTTATGTTAATTTGATTATTTATTCACTTTTTCGAAAATTCTCGAAAGTTGTACAATGCTCCATGTGACACAATTTCTTCTTCCATTTAGGAGTATAAAATACTTATCATTCCAGTCGGGAGACAGAAACTAGTGCTCTTATCTTGTGCGTAGCATTCTATTATTTTTTGTTGCAATAGATTTACTTGCCTCAAAACTGTTTGGTCTGTTCTACGTGATAATATAATAGTTAATTGGTCAACGCCAATTAGATTTAACGCCAAACGTCAGCAAAACGGCGATAAAATACATTTTAAGGTAACCCCAATATGCATCATGCGAGTATATTTGAAGTTAAATAAGAAGGAATAAAACATTGAATATAAAATGCAGAATTGTTACATAAAATTTATATATTTTTGAAAAAGGAAGTTGGAGTATAATTTTGATTTCTTCAACCTAATAACGTTAATTCAATTCGAACATTACCGGATGACTTTTTAATCTACATATAATAGTTAAAACTTTTGTAACGTAGATACTGCACAAATTAAATAGTTGATTTTCTATCTTATTTCATGAATAAGATGGAAAAACACTACTCATAAAGTAATTGCTCCAAAAAGTTGCTTTCAGTTTAAGAGATAAATGGCTTAAGGTTGTTATAAATACAAGTCACATAAATTAACTTAATCTATTAGGCTTGTAGACAACATAAAGAGCAAACAGAATTAAATGATAAATTAGGTCTTATGTCTCTTGAAATATTTATTCGAAGCATTTCATATTTACATCTTTAGAAAGGAAACTGTGAAGTTCCATAAATAAAGAAATTACATTTTAAGAATATATTTTTAATAGATATTTTTAATTCAGACAATAGAGACAGAAAAACTTTAAATGACATCACAATGAGAAGATATATATCTATAAAAGCTTTCCTCATTGCCTTTCTTTTAATGAATTTCAACGGATATATCGCATTATTTTTCATTTTAGCATTATGATTTTATTCTGCAGAGAACTACAACGCCAAAAATTATTTCCTTATTCTTGTAAAAACTTAATTCTTACTATATAATGAATTTCAGGTACACTATTTCGTACATGTTCGTATACTCAATCAATTAATGAAATTCAGGGCATGTTTATTGGATTGAATAGTCCCCATTTCATTAAGTTTCAACTGGAATGTAGAGATAATAATAGAGTGCAAGTGAAAACTTACAAATTTCTTTACCATTTCCTACCGAAATTTTTATTCTTCGATGCTTGTCTCAATGAATTTAAGGGGCCGCGGAAGCCCGGTTGGAAGAATAATGGACTAACAACAGGAGGGTTGCGAGTTCGAATCCAAGCAAAGACTGTTGTGTACAAAGGGGGCTGGTGCACGTTAAATCTGCCGTGGCCTCAAATGTCCTCACGTTCGCGTGGTGTGGAAGTTTGGAGAGTGGGGTGCCAGTTCAAGTGTGACCTCGTCATCTGACCGTAGTTCAAAATTACGTGGTGCTGTCCTCGGATCTTTCCCTTCGGGGATTGATCACCAGTAGCCCGTTGTGTTGCTCTAGTGCGATGCTAATTAAATACCTACCTACCTCAATGAATTTAAATGGATATATATCGGGTTGAATAGTTTCCATTTTGTATATCCATTGAGACAATCGGTACAAACGCCTTTGACAGTTTTCCTTAATGATGTATGAACAAAAAGTGTCTGAAATAAATG
This sequence comes from Meta bourneti, assembly GCA_933210815.1. NCBI lineage: Eukaryota > Metazoa > Arthropoda > Arachnida > Araneae > Tetragnathidae > Meta > Meta bourneti. The sequence goes on from OW119929.1 coordinate 92,091,710, forward strand.
TTTTCAAAGATAAAATTTCATTATTTTGGATGTGTCTTTTATTCAAATAGCATTTTAAGAATTCGTGCCTTTGATCACTGGGCCTTCAACCTTTTTATTGAGCCTAGAAATATATTAGTATTTGGGGAATGGCAACAGAAGTGATGAGAAGATTCTACTTCTGTCGTGAGTGAAGTGAGCGACATCTTGAATGATTTTTAAATTTTTACAACCGAATACTTTTGTTCGATTCCTCTCTCTGGATGTATTTCTCTCCTCTGTGTCAGTAAAACTTTCCATGTCTGTGCATATGTCCATTTTATTTGGCGTTTCCTGTCTTGCGTTTGGTGCGGCTTGGCCAAATATGGCCCTTGCGTCAAAAGATTGAATCAATCAAATATTTTTGGTTTCGGAGTGCAAGAACTAATTACTTCCATATAAATAACTCCCAATGATACAAAAATTATATCCGTTGCAGCATAATATCCATGAATTTAATTACAGAGATTGTATAGAGCAGGGGTGTCAAACTGGCGGTCTGCGGGCCGCATGTGGCCCCGAGGTAATTTTTTGTGGCCCACGATTCTCTGAAATAAAATGAAAACAGGTCAATATGTTATGAAGAAAATAGCACTTAGGAGAGATGGAGGCAATACCGTACACACAATTGCGTCATGTTGAAAATGTGTGAGCAACTATTTTCGTCCATGAAATTAAATAAAACGTCCTACAAATCAAGATAAACTGATAAACATCTATCTGCCGTAATGAAGATTGTCTGTTCTCAGACTTTGAATCCAGATATTGGAAAACGATTAGGAGGAAAGCGATGGCAAGAGTTTCCGGTAAAAAAAAATTAATTTTAGTTTTATAAATTCATTAAATTAAATAAACGTTTAAATAAAAGCAATTATATAGCAATATTATAAATTATTACCCTAAATTCACAATTACATAATGTGTTTTAATTATCCTATCCATATTCCCGAATCCTCACTTCAAAATACAATTTTAAGAAAATTTGTAAATGTGATGTGACCCGCGTGAATCTTACCAGTTGCATTAAATGGCCCGTGTTTTAATTGAGTTTGACACCCCTGGTATAGAGAATCATTGAGTGAATATGATTTTAATTGTCCAGAGATATCATTTACATGTTCCTAATACTCACTTGTACCATTCCCATTTAAAATCCTCATTTGAGGCATTGTTTTCGTGTTGTTTTGAATAAAATTTAACTAGCAATTTGTTAGAGTTGATTTGTTTGGCCTTTCTGAGAAAAGGTATATTTACCCTCTGTTGTTTACAAATGCGTCTGCTGAGTTTTAATCTATGACATTTGGGAAAGGGTGCATAAATTGGGGAGTCCTTTTCCAGTTTCGTAAGTACCCATGCATCTTGGGAAGGTACAGAAAAGGAAGAACATCATAACGGCATTCACTTGTCTCTTAATTGCAATTTAAGGATATAAATTTAAGCATGTACCTGTTAAAGTGGTGGGCAATCTCATTATTTCACTCTAATATTTCTGTTGGCTTAACATTTCGAAATGAAATATTTTCATTTGGATTTTCATTTGGATTTCACCCATTTTATATGGGCCACTTGTTACTGAATTCTACAAATGTTATATGAGAATGGCGCTGTTTATTCAAAATGGAGGAATTTATTTTACTCATGAAGTGATACAGAATGTAGGTAGGTACTTAGTTAACGTCGCACTGTAGCAACACAACGGGCTATTGGCGACGGTCAAGGACAAAACCAAGTATTTTTAAATCACTCAGATGACGAGAACTACACCTGAGCTGGCACCCAACTCTCCAAACCTCCACACTACGCGCCAACGTGAGGACATTTGAGGCCACGATAGATTTAACGTTCACCAGCCTCCTTTGTACACGACGGTCTTTGGTTGGATTCGAACTCGCGACCCTCCGGTTGCTAGTCCGTTACTCTACCGACTGGGCTACCGTGACCCCGTGATGCAGAATGATCTTAGTTTCTACAATATTTGATAGAATGGACTACGGATATACGAAAGGCATTGTTAAACCTAAGGACATTGTGTTCTAGTGACATTTATTAGCTATTTGAGAAATAGCATCGGAATGAGGCTTAACCACCCCTTCCGCAAAATACCGTAAACGTAAGATAAATCAGCTGTAGCCAATAGATTGATCTCAAGCCCGTTGTTTAGGTACGGCCCTTCAATTATTTTTACCAGACCCGCAGTCCAGAAGCAACCCTTCAAATAGTTTTATCCGGTCCGCAGACCAGATACGACCCTCCAAGTATTTTAACCGGCCCTCAGGCATAGCTCGCCAGGTAGGTAGGTAGTTGAATTTACGATACTCTAGACCAACAAACACAACGGACCATTGGCGAACGGTGTGGGATCCATCCCGAAGGGAAAGATCCGAATATTCATAGCTAAAGAAAAGATGGAAGTTTAAATGACCATGTTTCGTTGTCCGATGAGCTAATCGGCAAATATTCGGAAGGTAGTTGAATTTATGTCACTCTCGATCAATCCCGAGAAAATATTTGGATATTGAAGTTTTAAATCTTAAAAATTTTAAACAATTCTATATAAAAATCTGAAGAATAAACTGGCATGTAAAAATATTTCTTATGTGAACATACAAAACGTTTTTACATGCCAGTTAACTGATGAAATTCATCAAATGAAATTTTAATATTTAACAGTATTCTTTTTTCATATTTAATATGGTTAAATTTCCAATCTTGAGATAGATAAATGAGAAGGATAGTTGAAGACATGGGTTTCGTATGACAGATTCCCTACATGTTACTTAAATACGTAAGGTAAACACTTTCATACATATCATTTATATATGTCTGTAATTAGTCTGATTTACTGCTGTCACAAATGAAAATAATTCAAATTCAAAATATTTTCTATCACATATTAGAATGAAAAGTTATGAAGTATGGACGAAAAGTTTAAACATTAATGACATTGTTTCCATTCTTCTTTTTCAACTTTTCATTTTTTCACGTTATATTAACTGTTGAATAGACTAATATGGGATTAATAGGGAAATATATACGCTTTAAGCAAATAAATATTAAAATATAGTTTAATATGATAACCCTGCCTGGAAACTCTTAACAAAAAATCAAGCAATAATTGTTTAATGATACTTGTTAGGATTATTATTTACACAATCATGCGTGAGAGAAATAAAATACTAATTTGTCGCGTTTTCTAAAATTATTTTAAAACACCGATAATCTCTAACCACATATGGCAGAATTCATTCCCATTTTTTGAGCAGCCCAAATTCAATTCAATAGGTTATAATTGGCTTTAAATTTTTTTGTTACAACTTAATATATAACAAAATTGATTCGCTCTTTTTTAGTTAGCATTGATTTTAACATCCTGAGGCATATCACCAGAATCTGTATATATATAAGTTAGTTTTTGTTAAACCTTAGGAAAGAAAGCATGCAAAAACTTTGCTGCAAATAAATTTTAAAACTGTATAATTCTGTCTTGGAGTCTAATATTTTTTAAAGATTTCAATTCAATAAGTAATCTATTTTCAGAGTTTTGTTTTGTCTTTCATCTAAATGCTTTTGTGTATGTCTTTTATTATATTTTTGGATTATATATTTTTTGTTCTCTATAATTGAATATTTTTCTGTACAGAAGCAATATTCAAATAAATAAAACATTAAATTAAAAGGTATGCACATACTCGTGCATTCATTAAAAAGCGTATGACATTTTAAGGCTTCCTCAGTTTGATAGTCTACGTAGATGAGGGTTAATTACTTAACCCTCGTTAATTGATACAAAATGCCGAACTAAAGCATTGGTTTGGCATTTTTGGATAAACATTTTCTGTTCTCTGTGATTGGATATTTTTCTGTAATGAAACTACAAATAAATAAATAAAAACGATTTATCATGTCGTTTAATATATGTGTGCTAGTTATAATCCAGATTCAGACGAAATACATTTATAAATAATTTCTTTTTCATAAATACTTCGTTCTCATCAAAACACACTCACGTTTCAACGCAGAATTAAAAGAGCCAAAATCTATTTCAATAAAAAAAAATCAAAGAGCATATCCAGATACACAATTTCCCGTCATCACCCTAAATGTTTTCCGAATATCACAAACAACCGCTCTTCTATGGGGATAAAAGGAAATAAATAGAACACATCTATATATCCATCCCACCTTTAAATTCATACTTCCCCATCCCTGCAGGCATTTAATTCGTTCCCCTCCCAAAGAAAAAGTTTGTTCCCGGCTGCGCGGCCGGACTGCGGGATGACTGAGTGATCCCTCCGGGAGGGCAGGCCGGATCGTCCGGGAGTCGACGCACGTAGGGTGTAGTCCCCTCCTCATCTTCCCGCACGGCTTCGCTGGCTTCGATAAAAACTATGTTTGACGGCATTTAAAGTGGCAGCCTACAACTGTAGGGCGGGGAGGGCGGCTCTTCTTTCGTTTTGCTTCCCTTACGCGGAAGAGACTTGGGAAGCGTTGAATTGTTGTTTTGGGTACACGTCGAATGTAAAAATTCATGCGGCTTTTCTTCTTCGCCCTCCTTTCCTTTTACTTGAGTCGAAAAGTTGTTTTTGAGTTGAAAATTTCGTATCGTCTCCTTCTGTAATTGATATGCTAACCGGTTTGATGAGGCGGTGAAACAAGTCACTTAAAATATCGAATTTAATGGTAGAATGTGATGAATATGGATGTAGTTTGAATCGAAACATATATTAGGTTTACGAATGTAAAAGAAATTCATGCGGCTTTTCTTCGCTCTCCCTTTCCTTGGAACGAAAAGTTGTTTTTGAGTTAAAAATTTTGTACAGTCATCTGTAATTGGTATGCTAACCGGTTTGGTGAGGCGGGGAATCAAGTCACGTAAAATATCGAAATTAACGATAGAATGTGACGAATATGGATGTAGTTTGAATCGAAACATATATTAGGTTTACGAATGTAAAAGAAATTCATGCGGCTTTTGTTCTTCTCCCTCCTTTACTTTTCCTTGGATCGAAAAGTTGTTTTGAGTTGAAAATTTTGATTCGTCTCCTTCTGAATTGGTATGCTAACTGGTTTGATGAGGCGTGGAAACAAATCACTTAGTAGAATGCGATGGAAATGAATATATAGTTTAAATTGAAACATAATATATTAGGTTTAAGGATGTAAAATAAATTCATGTGCGGCTTTTCCTCTTCGCTCTCCTTTACTTTTCCTTGGATCGAAATGTTGTTTTTGAGTTGAAAATTTTGATTCGTCTCTTTCTATAATTGATATTCTAAACGTTTTGATGGAAACAAGTAACGGTAAAATATGATGAAAATGGATGCAGTTTGAATTGAAGGCAGATAAATAGATTGTGCCGAAAATTTGGTATTAGGTTTGGTAGAATCGTCTTCCGTAATTGGTATTTGAATCGGTTTGTTGAGGCGTGGGAACAAGTCATTTGAAATGTCAAATTTGACATTGTGATGAAAAGAATGTAGTTTAAACTAAAAAGTAAGATAAACAGATTGTGTTGAAAATTTTGTATCAGGTTTACGAATGTAAAAGAAATTCATGCGGCTATACTTCTTCACCCTCCTTTACTTTTTCTTGATTCGAAAAGTTGTTTTCGCTTTGAAATTTTGTATTAGGTTTGGTAGAATCGTCTCCATCCATAAATGGTATTGTAACCGGTTTGATAAGGCGGGGAAAACAAGCCACTTAAAATATCAAATTTAACGATAGAGTATAATGAAAATTGATGTAGTTTAAAGTAAAAAGTATTATATATAGATAAACAGATGAAAACCTAAGTCAAGTTGGTAGTAAAAATTAAAAAAAAAATCAAAACAACGACTAGAAAGATTTAAAACTTGGAAAAGATCTTCAATGGTCATTTCAGAGCAAAAACGTCTACCATCATCCCATCATCGGGGTGGAAGTGTCTGATACTTCTGTTCTACTGACGGTGGACGTCTAATTCTGAGTCCGTCTGTCCTGATATCCGAAAGGATCAATGATGATCTTTTTCAAGTTTTTAATCTTTAGTAGTCGTTGTTTTGAAGGTTTTTCATTTTTTATTAGCATTGTATATGTCTTGCGGATTAATTGGTCAAGTGGTCACGATGCTGGCTTCTGGATAGAAAGGTTTCTGGTCCGTCTGTAATGAATGTGTGACTTCTAAATAAACGGGATGTACCTAGAATGTGAGGAATGTATGTGAGATGTATCGTTAACCACCCTCGTGGTGTTCCAAGGTAATGCAAAGTGGTTCGCAAATGCGCCATTGTAGTGCCGTAACGAACAATGCTCAATTGGCCGGGCATCCGAAACTTTTTTGTTGACGGCTTAGAAGCATTTTCATGTAGTTTGCACATTCCTAATATTGGATGATTGCTTGGGTTTTATGGTGCAAGAGCCATATTTGGAAAAGCTGTGCCAAATACGAGACTGAGAACATCAATGGACATATACACACGAGGAAAATTTTACGGGCACTGATGAGATAAGTGCATCCAGGGTAAGTTACAGGAATCGAACCTGTTCCAGAATAATAATAACGCAAGTGCAAACTATGGGGTATTTTGAGTTAACTGTGTCAATTGTCTTTGACAGAATTCATTCTTCCATTGGAACAAGGTCAGAATTGTAGTAATACTCAGTTCCATTACAGAGCTTTGTGTCATAGTCCAAATTTAAACTGTTTCTCATCATAATTTTGAAGAATGACGCAAGTGTAAATTAGATTTGGATGGCGGGAGGTTAGGTCTTCTTGGTGCGACAACAACGCAAGTGCTGTTTAGAACGATTTTATAAAACATTGTGTGTTGAATTCGGTTGGAGCAACATATTAAGTTTATAGAGTGTCATTGTTAATCTAAACTTTGTCCATTCCATGATGTAAATAACTGAATGAATGTAAACGTCAATAAATATTTTATAAAGGTAATGCAAATACATCTCACAAAAATGTTTGGTATAGTAAGTGGCTTTGTGTTGAATATTTTATTCCAAATTTTACAAGAACAACTGAAAAATTGTGCGTGAATATTCAAAATATTCCTGCTCGAGTGTCATCATTTAAAAGTAACATAAATATGTTATTCTTAACTCCACTTTCATTACCATCTGTTTCTCACATGTTGCAATAAATGTTAATCATGAACGGTATGTTTAGTTTTCGCTTTCTGTACAAATCGATGACTTGCGTCATTGTTCTTGAACAGCGATGTACAGTAATTTTCAGAAAGCAATGCATTTGAAATAAGGAAAAAATAACGAACCAGCTTTTCTTTCCTTTTTTCCCTTTAAAGGAAACTTTTCTTTTTTTCATCAGTTTGCTGTTGTCATTAATGTTATTTCTGCTCGAAGATCAAATGCGAGTTGACATTAAACTTCTAATCTTACTATTATTTCTATTCAGCATTATATTCTCGCAATTATATCTATGCCTACTATTATTACTACCTTCGAATCTAATCAGTGAGTTTCGGTGTATCGTTAGGAAATCCTTTTCCGAGCAAACAAAGCAACACGAAACTTCCCCTCCAACACCTTTTTGATTCTAAGCAAGTCCTCCGAAATCGCAGTGCGGACCTTTGAAATCTTTTAAACTCTTTTCTAAAAGTACTAAACGCGCGCATAAAACACCGAGCGGGAGCACCGGGAAGGACATCCAGGATATCTGGGGGTATTTAAAGAAAGTCGCAATAACAAAAATCTGCAGTCTTAACGGTCCCCAAATGAAAGGGATGGAGTTGAGGAAGCGCAAATTGCAGCCCTTCGGGAGGGGACTTTTAAATAGGGCGGAGGGGAGGGCGAGCAAACAAGGCAAGATGAAAAGGAAACGGCTGATATCGCCTGGGAAAACACTCCACGCTTCAATCTACGATCCCATTGATACACACCGGAAAACATCCCTATAAAATGCCTTTCCCTTCTCGAATTTCCAAGGGACCGTCTACAAAGAAGTGCCCTGTCCTTCGGTCGGGTTATGTTTTTGCTTGTGCTACTACAAGTAGGTACTCGTGCTACTAAAAGGCGCCTATTCGTGATGCTATAAGGCAAGTAGAGATGTGGTTACGAGGCTAGTGATTTTTTTGCAAGACGTCTATTGATACTTTTTCTAGGTAACTAGCGATGTTCTCACAAATCGATCAGGGATAAAGTTACACGGTAACTAGTTGTTTTTACGTCTATTGATGTCTTTTCGAGGTAACTAGTGATGTTCTCACAGATCGACCAGGGAAATAGTTACATGGTAACTAGTTGATGTTTTTATAAGATCGATTGATGGCTTTTCTAGGTAACAAGTGATGTTCTCACAAATATACCCCAAGGATACTTTTTACATAATAGTTAGTGATGTCTTTACAAGATGTCTATTGATGTCTTTTGAAGGTAAATAGTGATGTTCTCACAAATTGACCAGGGATTTAGTTACACGAATTCTAATGGCGTTCTTACAAATCGACCAGGGGTATTATTGCAAGGAACTTGAATACAAGGTGCCTAGTAATCGTTACAAGTATTTCAAGGTATCCTAAAATTGAAGATTTAAAAAACGGATTTTTTTTCAACTTATGGTTCACTAGCTAATATGAATCAAATGTGTCTGAAGTTGTAAATATGTGATATTTAGGTCAGTGCCGTAATTATTTTTTGCGATTCCTGTGCAAGGTTTTACCTTAGGGTCGAATAATTTTTTTGATAAAAAAATGAAATTATATAAACAATAATTTCAATTTAGAGTGCGCATATTTTATCAAATTTATTGATTTTATCAACTAATATCTTGAACAATATTTCATCTATATAAAGTCAAAGATGAAATGATCCGATGATTGTTCTTGTCCATCAATTTTAAGCAAATCTTGATAGCTAAATTAGAACACATTTTATTTTATAAATTTAACGATAAGCCCTATTACAAGGTCCTTTTGTTTTTATTCTGGGCTCTGTCTAGTTCCTTCAGTGATTGGATTGGGCCCTTAGATCGCATGTTTTATCAGTCCACACGCTTCTTAATTGCGCGAGTTAAAACATATCGAAATTCAGAGAAGTTGGATACAGAGAAATAGTACCTCCTTCGCTATTTTGGGTCGACAAAGACATAGTAGTAATTACTGTATTGGAGCACCGTTGTTTTTCTCGTGTTTGATAGGAGATTGATACCCAATTCCTTTTCTAATACAATGATTTGGATTGAGGAAACAGAAAAAAGCACTATTAGTTTGAAGTTCTATTTTCTTTCATTGTATCCTCTGTGAAAGTGTCCAATTTAGGTGGAATAAAAATATAGCTGCAATAAGTTATATTATTTTATAAACGATTGTCGACAAATTATTGTTTAATTAAAGCTTGTATAATTAAACAATGTAAGATTCTTAATAATTTTATTAGTTGTACTGTACATCGTCGGCTAAGAACTGGAACTAATTAACTGACGAACGTTTTTTCGTTGGCCAGTCATTTAAAAGACTAAGCATTAGTTTTCAGGTAAAAAAAATCATAAGCACTTTAATGGTGTTATGTCTTTTAAACCGGTAGTTTATGACTACGCATTTCACATCATCATGGAAATAAGCTTTTAGTGCCTCCAAAAGAGTTTAGAGATTTTCTGCTCTAAACCGATATGTTCGCTTCACCTGGTTTGTGGTCTAATGAGCCACTGAGTGATCATTCTTTAACGGGTCTGAAGATATAGAGCACTGTAGGCTACTATAAGCATAATATTGGGGATTCGACATTTCAACCCAATCAATAAAATATGCCTTGTTATTCAATTGATTAAAAACCATGAAAAGTTGATTTGTGATGGGTATACATTTTCGAAATATTCATCAATCTATTAAATTGTTAAAAGTAACATGATAATAAAACTCGCATCGAACATTTCCAAGTTCGACTTGAAAATAGCAATTTTTGAATATAAAAATTTCGAGTTATGTATATTTTTGCCCAGTTAATGCAAGCTACACAATCACATTTTACTAATGAATCAATAAATTTAACATAATAGATGCTTAACAAACGACACCCTTTTGATTGTAAGGCAATTTTAATATGATAATTCAATGTATTTATGTTTCTAATAATTTTAAATAACAATACATGATATTAAATCAGCAACTTTAATATTTTAAAATTACTGAAACTGTTTTAAAGTTGTTTGACAGATTTCTAAAGCATTAAATTATAAAACGACCAAATATTTTTCACCCCATACTAAGCATTATCTTATTATACAAAAGACAAACTTGGTCATGACGACCTGTATCACTTTTTATACTCGCTCTATCATTGGTTAAAGTTATATTTAAATTATCAATACTCTCTTATTGCCTAAAGTTTAAATACTTTCATGAGAAATTGCTCATGCACAATAACTAGATGTAAGGGAACGAATAATACAAGCGATATTTATGATAAAATAGCAGAAAACGCAAGCGATATTTATACTGAAACTAAACGCGCACGAGACAGTATAATTAAATGAATAAGTATGTAATTTTCTATATCTGGCAATGCTAATATGCTTAATTTTTTAGTTCTATTTAGAATTATCAATTGAGATATAGTTTTGAGTCATAAGTTTAATTTATTTCTGAGTTTTTGTGGGATTATTAATGAGACAAATGAATTTTTGAATTGAGATTTATTAATTGATTTACATTATCTGAGTGTATTTTGAATTGTATTACGCTTCCGAATTTCTATGCATGAACAATGAAGAATATCAAGGATAGTTTCAATGCAAATTCATTATTTATAATTACTCCGAAAAAGATAATAATAAGCATTCGAATAGCAATAAGTGATTTCTAAAACTCATTGTATTCTTATTTGAACTGGCTAGATTCTTATTTGAACTGCACACTTATTTAACTGTAAGTTAGTGGAATAATAATCACTATTAAATTTTCAGTGTGTAATTGAAGATACAAGAGTTATTCTCATTTCACTAAGTTTGGCGTTTGAGATTTTAAAAATATGGCATCACATAAAGTATTTTTTTCAGTGAACTGCCGCTCTGAAATAAAATATTTTATACTAACCCGTACAATCTTTTCTTTGTTTAATATTCCAGTGAAACTCGTCAAATTCACTTTATTACTTTTTGAACTGGCAAAATTGGTTGTGGTGAAAACGACAAAATGATATTTCTCGGATACCTAAGAGTTACCTTCATAAAGTAAACGGTAAGTTATGAATATCTTGTTGCACTTTTGTTTTCACGCATGAGTAGCTTCGGTAAACATGAAAACACATCATGACATTTAGATAACTGACTATCGAAATGATCGAAACATAATGATCGAAAATAACATTCAAAGATAAACAGTTACTGCAATAGGCAGAGCTTGGAGCTTATTTCAGACTTATCGAATTGCTATATTACAATTTCAGCTTATACGCTTTAGAGAATTTGATATATTTTTACTGCATACACTTTTAAAAATAATATGCATATAACAGAAAACAGATAAAATTGCTCGATTAGATTTATGAATTCGATTTATCTTTATAAAGTGCTATATAGTTAACTGCCGCATTCAAGTTTTTCTTAAATAATCAATTTTTCCAATCTTTGCTCAGAAAATAGAACAGTATAAGTAAGTTTACTTATACTGTTTAAAACTTCTTTTGTGGATGAGGATATTAAACTTTTGAATCATTATTAATACATTTTTCTATCATACATAATACCACTATCACTGTTTGCATTATTTAAATTATATTCTATAAAAAAGTCTATAACTATATAACTATCCTATGTTAGCAGTTTAAATTTGATTCTATTCCGTTCAAGAGTAAAAAATGTGAAAAGAAAAGATTCTTTAAAATTTAACAATAAGTATTATTGTATAAATGCAGTACGTTAACAAGGCACTTTTGCGAACTTCTACAAAATATATAAATGGGCAATGGAAAATAACTAACTTAAATGAAATTTTAAAATGTTTATACTAAAATCCGTATAAGTTCCACGTAAGAAAATCATCTATCCATAGAATATTTACTTTAGACTTTTGTTTTAGGATCAATATTTATCAAGCAATGTGCTATGTAAATTAGAGGATCCCTCATGAACTGATCTTCTATACCTATTTAATTTGGGAGCTGAACATTGTGTTTTTTTTTTCAAAGTTAATGGTGAAAACTTAAAAGGTGAAGAATGCTAATGGTTAAAAGGAAAAAAATTATGCTTCTTGGATAAGGAGAATTCTTCATAAAGTAATCGGTAGTAATATCAGTTGTAATCAGTAGTAATATCTTGTTACATTTTTGCTTTTATGTTCCGCTAATCGCGAAAACATGTCAGGACTTTTAGACAAGCCGCTCGAAATGAAAACGAAAATAACATTCGAAGATTTACAGTTAAGGAATAGGCAGAGCTTGGGGCTTATTTCAAATACACATAGAATTTCTGCATTACAATTCTGCCTATATTCTGTTGAGAATTTGATCTATTTTTACTGCATACACTTTTTTAAATTATGTGTATGTAACAGAAAATAGATCAAATTGAGTGATTAGAATAAAGAATTCGGTTCGGCTTAGTAAAGAATTATCTTAGCATAGTAAAGTTACCGTTTAACTTCGTTTGAGGATGAAGATAATAAAATTTTGAATAGTTTCTATCATGCGTAATGTCACGATTCTTGTGCATTGCTATTTAACCCTCAGAGTGCCACGAGATTTCCTATAAGAGTAATATTACTTCTGCCCTGTAACGCACATAATGACTAAATAGCTTCATTTATTGGTTAAAAGAGAGAATCCCAGAAAGGATTCTATTGGTCCAGAAGTTCAAAACTGGTTAGAAGTCATGCAGAGTAAACTGCAAACTGCAGGGTGAAACAATACGAGCATTATTACTCTTAGAGGATTATAAACATCGATCGGAAAAAAATAACTATGTAAAGAGTTTAAACTTATAATTCCATTCCGTTCAAGAGGTAAAAATTATTGAAGGAAACGATCATTTAAAATTTAATAACAATAAGCACTAATATTCTATAAATGCAGATCGCTAACAGGGCACCCTATTTTTGCAACCGCCAATTCCAAACGTAACATAAAAGGGTTGTATAGCACACACAAAAAGAAACAATTTAAAGAAAAATTTAAAAATGTTTAAACTAAAATCACTACATTTCCCCCGAAATAAAATCATAGATCCATTTACGTTAGATTTTTCTTTTAGGATCAATATTTGTCAAGCTGTGTATTATGTAAAACAGAGAACCCTTCAGGAACTAAAATTTATATCCATATTTAATTTGGGAGTTGAACGTTGTATTGCACATTAAAAGTTACAACTTTTAAGAGAAAACAATGCATATGACACTATTTCATTATTATTTACAAACGATTTTTAAAATTTGTTTTAAATACTTAATAAATCAAAATTTCATGACAAAATTTTTTGAAATGAAAAATGCTAGTAAAGGTTTCCCAGGAGGAAATAAATCCTTGTATTATTCCTTAAAGGTATATTGCCTTGTCTTAACCCTCTGAGCTTCGCGAAATTTCCAAGTGGTGTAGTATTGCTTTTCCCACAACACACGAAATGACTAATTAGCCTCATCTATTGGTTGAAAGAATCATAGGTAAGATTATATTAGTCAAGAAGGTCCAAACTGGTTGGAAATCATGCAAGCAAGACTGCGGGTTGTGCAACGGATATATGCGTGCGAACCTCTCAGAGGGTTAAAATTTGCATCGATCCTTTTTGTACTGAAAATCATCGCGTTTATTGATTAATCAATACATTTTAAAATTTTTTGATTTGATGAATATCAATTTAATTTGTTTTTTTTTTTTACTTTGAAATACTTCCTTCAACAATCTTCCTTGAAATGAGTATGTACAAATTACCAATTTTCATACTCGGCTGTTGGACAAATCTCGTTTCCTTATCTGAACCATTGAAGATACCATTAACCAACTTGATTTCAGAATAAATAGCATTGTCGATCGCTTCATATAAAGATGCTAATGCTTACAGTTTATCTATCATTCAGCTAAGGTCCACATAAGGATGATTATTTATGTAACATTTATAAAGAATCATATTTGACTAATTAAATAACATTTTTATTGCATGTATTTGATTTTCTCTGTACACTTTTAGTTTAAAACGAGTTTTTCATATATAATTATTATACGAACCATTAATGTAATCTATTGTTGTTTAGAATTGTGTTTCTCTTAAATACCACATAACGTATAAAATTATTTACATTTGAGGAAGATTATTGTTTTTATTAAATGTCCCATTTAAGCTCAACCTGCTAAAGTATAAATTTAGTTTCATATGAAACAAAAATATTGCTATGATTTGTAAGTGATTAACTTTTGGTTTGGTTTGTCACTCTACGATCAGTTTTGGCTAAACTAGATCGCGCTTTTGGAGATGAGCATTAGAGCAATAAATTTTTTAAAAACCAAAACGTTTTGTTAAAAACATTTAAATCCGTATCTTATTGACTTATTAAGTAAGAATTATTTTTCTCTCAGACAAATTTACTTTTCTTAACTCGATGCGAATATAATAACAGGAGATAATAGAAAATTTCTCCACGAAGAAAAATAAATAAATTTTTTGATAATATATTAAAAAAGTGAAATAAACTTATAAATTTTTGATTTACATTAAAACCAAATTAAATAAAAAAAGGGATTTTACTCTTAAATAAACAATTTCATCTCGATTCTTGACACCTGTATACTTTACTTTTCTCACCGGTTGCAATAGAAAAAAGTGGGACATAGAATAAATTTCCTCGAATGCTTATGATACTCTAAAAGTACTTGCATTTGTCGTTTAAAAATTCTGATTACGTTTACCTTCTTGAACTGTGTAAATTCTTTCTTTACTTGATCTCTCAAACTTATTTCTCTTTCTAACTCCGAAGGCAAATTATGCCTATTTAAGTAATCAAAAGGGTGTTTTAGAACAAAGCTGAACACAAGCTTTATCGCAAAATAAACATTGTGATTAAACTGTATACAAATAAGCATTCTGATTCCTAACAGAAATTATAATCGGAGGCTATTATTTCAAGTCTGAAAGTACATTATAAGTGCTGTTGTTTTTCCCTATCGCTTCAGTTCTTAACTTTCACCATAAATGTCAACCAATCGATCTAGTGGTCAGTGTGCTGACATCTGGATCGAAAGAATCCTGGTTCGAATCCGTAAGTAAGTCAGGAATTTTTGTCTGTGAGTCAGGGATTTTGAATATGCGGACTCTATAAATGGATTGTGCCTTATGTATGTGAAATTTTACATGAACTCCCTCCCTTCATGGTACACCAGGGAAGCACCAAGTGGTTCACAACTCTACCCTTGTAGTGCTATGATGATTAATATTCAATTGTTCGGGAATTAGGAAAAAGTTAACGAAAGGGTGCATGAGAACAAATCTGAATATAAGCCATTCCAGAAAATAAACATTTTGATTCAGTTCCGTGAAAATAAGCCCTGAGATTCCTAACAAAAATCAGTCAAGGCTATTATTTCCAAGTCTATAAGTGTTCTATCCGTTGTTTCGCAGTTTTAACCATCTGAGAGTCATAAGATTTACGAGTAGTGTACTATTGCTTTTACCCAACATCACATTTAACCCTCTGAGGATCACAAGATTTTCGAGTAGTGGAGCATTGCTTTTCCTCCACAACACCAAATGACTAAATAACTGCACGTATTGGATGAAAGAATCGTAGGAAAGATTCTATTGGTCAAGACGGTCAAAACTGCATGGAGGTCATGCTGAGAAGACTGCAGGTTGTAGAAAGGATAGATAAGTTTGAATTCCTCAGAGGGTTAAAGACTAAATAACCACATCTATGAGTTGGATGAATCTTGGATTATATTGGTTAAGAAGTCTAAAACTGGATGGAAGTCATGCAGGGAAACTGTACATTGCATGATGAAATAACGCCTGTATGACCCTCAGAGGATTAACTAGAGAAACTCAGGAACCATGTGCATGCAAAATTCATTTTGAAAACGTCGAGTATCAAAAGAAGATAGATAGCGAATGATATAATTCTCTTACCAGCTGCCGACGCGAATCTATCCCTCCATAGGGCTTGACTCTGCAGGACATTGGGCCAATATATGTGGGGCCTGCCCGGAAAGTCCCCGAGCCCCACCTTGGGGCCCCCGAAGTACATGCCGGCCCCCATTCCGAGGCTGATGCGGGGCAGGGCGGTGAGCGTGCCCAGCGTGGGGGCCGAGGTGACCACGGAGCGCCCCAGGATATCGTTGATGCCGTGGGGCGTACCCGAGGAGCAGGGCGGTGAGGGCTTGAGGGCTTGGCTGCTCGGGTAGGGCGCCACGCCGTTGGGCTTCATGTCGGCCATGGAGTGCAGGGCGGCCAGGGGTGGGTTCCCCAGCAGGAAGTTCTGCCGAGATGCCTCCATGTTGATGTTCAGCATGGACAGCATGGAGCTGGCCGCTGTGGTGGCCGGCGTGTTGAACTCCAGCATGCTTCAGGTACGCTGCCTACAGAGTCGGTGACGTATGCTGGAGATGGGTTCTTCGGGTATGTCTCTCTTTTTTGTTGTCGTCGTTGTCGAGATCACGCAACCGCTAGTCTCTTGATGCGGACCATAGCGAACGCGTCGAACAAAGGAATGCGAAGCGGGTGTAAGCGAGCCTTTCTCTGCACACGAAACTTCGTAGTCCACAATCGGCCCACATGAACCGGATGCCGAATTCCAATGACGAGTCCCAGAGAGCCGAGGGAGAGACGAGGGAAGATTGATGGGCGGGGACTGAGGGGCCGCTTCCCATTGGAGCGAGCCGGGCCAATCGGAGGCCGCAGCGCTCGCCGAAGTGGCGGAACAATGACGAGGGGGTGGGAATGTGGCAGTGGCGGTTTATGCTATCATTCCGGACAGACGAAATTGCGCCTAATGAACCATGGGGACACTCAATAAAACCCTCTCCGGTCCGATTGACGCGTGCCCCAGGAGTCACGTGACCGCCCGCCCCCTCCCTAGCGTGCCCCGCCGAGATAAGAGTCCGAATCTGAGGAGAGGACGCAGAACGGTTGCGTGGGAAATGAGGATTCCAGACGGCATGGAATGAAAAACGGATGTTATCATCTCGAATGCATTCATTAAGAGGGGAGGGGGTCTGATTCGCATTTAGCACCGTTCGAAGCTTCGATTGCGCTCGTTCGAACGTGAGTTATCGACTTCTCAGCTGCTGATTATCGCTTCTGGATATTTTTTTATATCGTTATTGAAATGGAGAAGTAGTGCATTTCACGTTTAAATATACAGTCGAGTACAATCCATTGGGTACATATTAATAAAATTTAATAAAATGATACCAATTCACAGACTGCTTATAAAACGTGTACACACGAGTATTACAAGATTGAGCATCTTTGCCTCCTCCTTAAATGTCATCTAGATATTATAGTGCATTTCTCGTAGTTGTGTATATGTATCTAAGCGCTTCGATTTGGATTTATGCAGCTCTCATCTATATTTGCGAACGATATAAACTGCTTCAATGTACTTTAAGTTCTGCTTTTTATCCCGTGGTTCTTTCGTCATCTGACCGTGGTTCAAAATTACTTGGTGTTGTCCTCGGATTTTTGTTATTTTATTGTTATTTTTATTATTTTTTCGCTTCGGGTTTGATCCCGGACAGTCGCCAATAGCCAGTTGTTTTGGTCCAGTGCGACGTCAATTAAAATACCTACCCATAGTTTTTTCGTTTATTTTTATTACTTTCTACTCTTACTCATTTTGTCCTGTGTTTCTTTGAGTTTACATGCGTGTAAACTGACGGTCAAACACAATACTAGATCACCCAGCATACGGATCTGAGACTCTTTAAGCTTGGTTTTGAGTTTTATGGTGCAAGGGCCATATTTGGCCAACGTTTGAGTCAAACACAAGATAATGTCAAGTAATTGTGAAAAGAAAGGACGGAGAGAAGGAAGAAAGATCCTCGGTTCGTGAAGCCCTTTAAACTTGAAATTGGCGATTGGGACATTTAACGGTACTTAGCAATTTTAATATTTAAAAAATATTTTCAATTGAAGTTAGTGCCGTTCCTGCGCAGTGTGCTAGACGTGCACTTGCATGCATTCAAAAAATTATAGGGGCACCCGAAAGACACATGTAGTATACCTCCAACTTTCAATAAGCAAAACGAGCAATAAGTTTTCCGATGTTATTAATTTTATGCTTATTCGTTCTTTGATATAAAGATACTTATGAATTTTCATATTTGTTCTCAGTTTGCATTATAATATTCAAAAAGCTCTCATTAAGGACAAAAATGTATTCAGGGGTAGAGCAACGGGGCTAGAATTCTTCCCGAAAAGATTTTGAAATTAAACACTTAACAAAGGTGCATGCTGAGCTTGTTATACTCTAGAATCAGAGAAAATAGAAGTTTCATGAATCACATAGGTAAAATATACATCATCAATAATCTGGAAACAGTAAAAAAAATCATAAAACGCTCATTTAACATTACGGCATTTAAGGAACGAATTTTCTGAATACTGCTTGACGAAAGGCGTACTTTTAAATAATCAAATATTTTTTAGAAGAGGGGCTGTATACTGAGGTTTGACGTAAGTAACTAATTTCTCAGTAACGTTTCTGACGGGTTAAATATAATTAAAAGGGCAGGGCACGAGGTGTTAAAGTTACGAGTGCTTATTATTTCAATGAGAGGCATTTTCTGTCAAGCTAAATGTAGGTGAAAGTAATGTTTCTGTGTTTCCTGTACATAACGTCATTTGGTCTGTTTACTGAATACAATTTCGCCAATAAAAATTACAGAGTGAATTCCGAATTTATGTATGATAGTTGGTTGATGAACACCAATTAGATTAAACTTCAAATGTTACCAAAACGTCAATAAACTGCATTTTAATTTAACTTCAATATATATCATCCGATGGCATTTGGACAGAAGTACAATCATCACTTTTCGTCTGGTTTGTTATTTACACTGAAAATACCTTTTATTTGATATCGACAATATATTCAGACGTAAAATCTTAAAACTAAACTTTAAGTAAAATTCAAATGAAGTTTGGTAAGTGTACGGCAGGAGTCATCTTTAATAATAAGGCAATAAAAGTTTCAATTCCATTTGCGACTACAAATCTGAATGAAACTGGATGTTTTCAGTTCTGGTGAGAATGAAAACTAAATATTGTCAGCGTAATCAAATAATTGCGAATTACTATTTCTGGTTATATACCCTATATAAGAACTGATCTGAGAACAAGGTCACAAATCACGCCAATTTGATAAATTTTATTCATTTCATAAGTTTTAAGCAAAGTGTTTGCATTTCATTTTATAGTTGTTTCTAAACATAAGTTAACTTAGTACGTATAGTTAAATCTTAGCAGTACTGTTTTTCGTATTTAATTATAATTTTGTCATTATTAATATTCATTATTAATATTCATTATTAATTTAGGATATTCTGTCTAAATCATTTTAAAATATGCACAAACTTTCGATTTCTCTTCCTTTTACACAAAATAATTAATTTTACCAACGAACAAAAATATATTTAACCTAAAAGAGAGCATAAGCATTACCAAAGTTCTTGAAGGACAAGGATGACTGCATTTTTAAAATGTTATAAAATTTGAAATATTTAAGTGTAATTAGAGTTGGAGAAAATTGTTTTTTTTTCAACACATTTTGTCAATTAAAGAAAAATAGTTTTTTAGTAGACAGTTTTTATTATATAGAACTCATTGCTCATTTGAAACTTGAAATGACTCAATTCCAAAGAATCTATTTTATACATGCATATTTTAAGAATTTGCATCGTTAAAAATGTTTTGTTGAAATTTGCAAATTATTTGATATTTTAATCACTGGCACCCGAGAACATTTAGATCACCTCCAATAACGATTACGTTTTAGTCGAAGACCTCAAATTGAGGGTCAAAAATTACAAAAATACACGTAAAGAAATAATAAAATAATCTATGAAAAAAAAGAATATGTTTATTTAATTGTTGTTTCACTCAAGAAAAATATCCAATTACAGAGAACGAAAATTACATGATACTAAAAATTCAAGAAAATGTTATATAAAACGAAACACTTCATTGAAGCCTATTACTTATTGAATTGAAATCATTAAAAATACATCAGCCTTCTAGAAAGAATTATACAATTTAAAAAATCTATTTGTAGCAAAATTGTTGCATAATAATAATAATAAATAATAAGGCAAAAATAACTTACGGTTATTGGAGATGTACCTGGAGACATTAAAATCAATACAAGAACCTAAAAAGGGTGAATCCATCTTGTTAAGTAAAAAAATGTTAAAGCAATGCCTTTACAGAGCTTCAAAATAATTAAACCAAAATGATTTCGCAATTCAGAAGAATGTACACCTCAAAATTGATAATTCTTAAAATAAATACACCTCGACAAACTATATATTCTTCCAATATCCATGATATGGCAGTCGTAATAAGAATTCCAGATTTCAAATTCATATTCCAGTCCGAACCTAACATAAGCATTAAGTAATAAAATTATTGTGTTAGTGTTACAAAAATCTCTTGTTTCCTCTGGATCCAATCAGATACAGATTTTATGATGAAAGCTTATATGGCAGAACTTATGTGGTAGTTGAAGGGTAGGTAGTTAATTAAAGTCGTACTGGATGCAACACAAAGGGCTATTGGCGACGGTCCGTGTCAACCCCGAAGGGAAAGATCCGTGGTAGTTGAAGGAAAACTCGAATCGTAACATATACCTAAATCAAAATTTACTTTCTTAATGGCTCATTATGTATTATTGAGTTAGGTGCCAGCTCAGGTGTCCTCGTCATCTGACCGTGATTCAAAATTACGTGATGTTGTCCTCCTGTTCCTTGTCGTGTAAATCAAACCTGAAGGATCTTTTCCTTTAGGTTTGATCCCGGACCGTCGCCAATAGCCTGTTGTGTTGTTCCAGTGTGGCGTTAATTAAAATACCTAAAATACCTACCATTTTGTATTATTAGTATTAGGCTTACTATTTATAATACGCATTCTCGAAATAATTTCATATTACATATTATTGTATGCATATATTTGTGTATATATACATCGTGTATTTACACATATATACATTTAACATGAACCAAAATTGAAATCAAGGTCGTTACAAAAATAATTTTTGAAATTATATCACCTTATTCCTAGATTCCGAACTAATACTAAATTATATTCATTAAACGACTAATGGATTCGAATTTTGGATTACATTCATTATAACTATAAAAGATTCTAAACAGACAAAATCACGGTATCTTAAATGATAGAATGGTATGTCCTTCGAAAAGCAAACCGATTACTGGCTGACCGATTTGTGGCAATTTGGAGAACTTCCCCCGAATAAAGTTTATCCCGTGGAAATTCATCTATTTCCTGGAGTGCCTCTGGTATTGCGGGGCAGGTGTGTTCTATATGTTCTGGAGTAAGTTCGGCATCGAGGTAGTTTCAGCAGTTTGATTGTGTTTTTTTTATTTTCTTAAATACATTTATTTGCCAACAGCTAATAATATTTGATTACCGATTTCGTCTGGAGCCCGATCCTGTTCATGACATGTTAATTTATTGGGTTACAAAATTGATTAAATCATATAAAAGTCCCAGTCAGTTTTTCAGTTATCATTTTCTCACGTTATTTTTAATTTCTTGGAATTCAAAAATTGTTTTCTCCTTCAATTAATTCTTTTAATTCCTTTAAAATTCAGGTGTTATTGAAGAGCTAAACATTCCGGTTTTGTAAACATGAATAGTGTTTAGATCATTGCTACAATGAATAAGTTAGATAATGGTATCGTATAATATACTGTAGAGAAGAGAGTATGTAACTGGTAATAATTTATTGAGATTTGAATAATTTGTGGGTGGCATATTACGAAGACATCATGGATATTGTTTGCTATATTTATTCTACATTTCAATGACATTTTTACGATTAATCAAAAATTAAACTCCAGTAGTCATTACTTAATTTAGATACCTATACCTGCAACATGCACATTTAATATTAGACGGCGTTTGATTTTCCATAAAGTGGTAGAAAGGAAGTACCACGAATAAAAAAATGGAAACATTCGTTAAATTTATCAAATTGAAAGTACGAAACAACTGTCAAAAAGGGCGGCTAATTAAGATTTTGGTTGTATCAGTAACTGACATTGTGTGTGATAATACCATGAAATTGACGAAAAGCCGTTAATTGTTCCAAATCCACTAAATCCTCTCAAATGAAAAGTGAATGCAATCTGGAATCTCGATTGTCCTTAATATGATAGATTTTTCTTCGAACACCCGAGCATATATTTGCAAATTCGTAACAGTAATATACCAAGGCTTTTTTCTCCTTGTCTTTAAAAAAGTATCCCTCCAAACTCTTTTCAACTTATATGTTCAGTTTTAGTAATAAATCGTTATGTGGGCAGTAATAAGGAAGTTTAATTTTACAAAGGTGATTTTTTTATCGATTCTTAAGTGTGTTTGGATAAAAAAGTTTTAATTTAGAAAAATAATTATTTTCTTTATTTCTTTATATTAGAAAAAATTGAGTATTTTAGGGTATTAACACCATTTCGTTAGACCTGGTTTTAACCATAGAGGAAATATAAAAGTAGAGTGAGCAATGGTAACCTTTTTATGTGCTCAGGATAAAGCTCCAAAGCTAGTAGTAACGTGACCCTACTACTGAGTAGAATACACGGAAATCTCGTGAAGCTCAGAGGATTGAAATGTAGCTTATCGCAGTTTGGCATTTTATCTAATTGGTGTACCGATCAACTATCATATATCAATTTGGAATTTCTATTGGCGACGTGTTGAAATTGTATTCGAAAAACAAGCCAAGTAACGCCACGTCCGGAATATGCACAGGAAGCACGTTTTACTACAATAACACTACCTCCATCTGGGACGGCTTTACGAATTGCGTTACACAATTCAGGTAGGTATTTGAATTTAAATCGCGCAGGAAACACAACGGGCTATTGGCGACCGTCCGGGATCAATCCCGAAGAAAAAGATCAGTGGCCCAATTCGTTCAATTTCTGAGGGGCTCCCACAAAATATCAAAAAGAAAAATATATGAATTAATGATGCCTTTTGAAATGAAGTAAATTGAGCAGTTAAAAGTAGAAAACATTTTCAAATTAAATGGTAGGTGGGTAGTTGAATTTACGTCAAACCCTGGAGCAACAAAATGGGCAATTTGCGACGGTCCGGGATCAATCTCGAAGATCAAGGACAACACCTGAGCTAGCACCCAACTCTCCAAACTTCCACACCACTTCAACGTGAAGACATTTGAAGACACGACAGCTTTAACGCGCATCAGCCCCGACGTCTTTGATTGGATCGAGGTGTTGTTCTCGTCATCTGACCGTGGTTCACTATTACTCGGCGTCGTGCATGGATCTTTCCCTTCGGGATTGATCCCGGACCGCGTCCAATAGCCTGTTATGCTATTCCAGTGCGACGTTAATTAATTACCTATCTATCTCGATTGAACCGAGAAAAATAATTATTTAAATGTGTCACTGAATAATTCAGGGATAAAATTATTTAATAATAAATGCATCTTTTCCTAATCCTATTTATTCGGGGGAATCGATGGTATCGACTTATGAGCGACCCTGACCATATTTAGCTTGATAGAAAAAGCCTGTCTTACGTACAGGTAAGGCGAATTCCAATTACACAACCAGGGCGCATATGGCGATGATATAGGAAATGGCCTAATGGCCTCATTATGGGTTTGCACCTATATTTAAGCTAATGATATGCAGCTATAAAAATTTGGGGAGACAAATTTGAAGGAGGGTACCACAAAAGGCCTGAATGGGAGAGGGAAGGAAGGTCGGCATGGAACATTTCCTGAAAGGACCTCTTCGGTAGTTTGTAACCTATTATGACGTCATTTAAACGACATCAACGCCACAGCCACCTCTCATCGACACCGGGATAATGGGGAGGCCCCGAATCCCTTTTCCACGCTCTGGGTCCTCATAACCATCGGGGTATCAAACGCTAACACGGCAATATATCTTTTCGCCAAGCGCACTGTTTGTGAACTTTCGATTCATTGACTTGCAATGGATGCCCGGGACGACAGAAGGGAAGGGGGGTGGTCGTAAATACCAACAGGGGTGCAGCGGGTCCCCACCATTGTCCCCGTCCCATGGACCCTTGACTGATAGCAGGCTTTAATAGGCCTTAAATACATGGCACATCGCCCGCATGTATGGCAGGGATTAGATCTCGCGTCGACGCGCAAGGCTCACAAAGGGATCGACTTTTCCTGCTGTTATTATTTCCGTTTTATATTCCTTATCCATATCTTTGGAGCGTTCTTTTATTTGCACCACCCCGCGCGAAGACTGTTCATTGAAAGCGCGATGGTATTAATAATGGCTATAAAAGCGGGAGAGAGAATGGATGGGGCTTATTTGTCGTGATATCCCGTACAATCGAACGTGGAAAGGGCGAATGCGGGGGGGGGGGGGTCGTGCGACCCCTTCCACTTCTTTTGGAAAGACTCGGATTACGTTGAATCGGAGCGTATCATTTGAGTGCTAAACTAGCCTTTTCACGGGCACGTATATTTCTTCATGTTTACACAAAAGATAACGCGGGATCATGAAGGACTTTCTCAAAAACGATCGGGATGAGTATGGGATTTTTATAAGCTGATGCAAAAACAGTCGTTCAGGGAGGGATCGAAACCGGTTCCCATTCATCGGGGCGATATCGAGTCGGCGTAATGTGTACAGAGGGCTTTCTCTCAATCAACACAACGCTGATGAAGACAGAGGGTCTATTAGTCGGGAGAAGAGGGATGGGTCCCGTGTTTTAGACGACTGTATGTAGCAACGAATCTAGCGATTTCATTAACTGGTGATTACAAGAGGAGCTGTGGCTGTGGATTGAATAGAAAGAATTAGTTAATGTCCTGAATTCAATAATTCATTGCATCTGTAATTGTAGATATTAATGGCATTTTATTGCGTTGAAGAATTTCATGAACTGGTGATCACAAGAGTAGCTCTGGTTATGGATTGAATAGAAAGAATTAACTAATGTCTTATGAATTTAATAATTCATTATAACTGCAACTGCAAGTAGCAGCGGTATTTCAGTGAGTCTAGGAATTTCATTAACTTGTGATCAGAAGAGGAACTCTGGTGGTGGATTGAATAGAAAGAATTGAAGTCATATGAATTTAATAAATCATTACATCTGTAAGTGTAAGTAGCAACAGCATTCTATTACGTCGAAGAATTTCATTGACCTTCTAAATGGTTTCAACGAGGTATATCGTCCATCACGACCTGATTAATTTTGCTAATGACTAAATATCTCGTCATCAAGATAATGACGATGATTGTTTAAAGATTACACGATCAATATCTCGTCAGTATACTTCAAATGACGAGATATCTCGACTATCGACCATCAAGATCTGGTCACAGTTTTCTTTTAATGACGAGATACCTCATCGAGAAAACGACCTGGAGGGTAAACACACACGCATACGACCATCACTAAAGCTAGTCATGTATAAAGTATAAAACGTTTTAAATTCTAATGTAAGAGATAGCTCAATACACATCGTCGGCTCAGAACAGAAATTTATTAACTGACATTTTTTCGAAGACAATAAACGCTTATTTTTATGACTATGAGATAAGCGATAATCGTACTGCAATTTGTTTAAGATATACAACACTTAAACGTTTATAATTTTTATTTTTTGACTTAAGAACTAATAATTTTTAGACAGACGTACAGTTTAAAATTCTTTGTCAGTTAATGAGTTTCTTCTCTACGCCGACGATATAGGGTTAATTCCAATAATTTCCAGTCGAAAATGCTATAAAAAATTTCCTCGAAAATGAAAAGATCCTTTACTGGAAACAAACAAATCTATTCACCGCCAACATTGCCTCCCTCCCTCTATACCTATTTTACATTGGGTACTTCGGAAAACGAGTCGAGTTTTAAAGTGGGAACCACGCACAAACAATCGAAGGTCAGAAAATAACCGCAGTCAATACCTCCACAAGCATGGATCCCCCGCAGATAAAAAAACCTCATGGCTGAGCGTGTATGATTATCGACGGGACCTTGTTGGTCAAATCGAAAAAAAAAAACTTGTGAAGAAAATATCGAAAGAGGACGGGAGCAAGAAAAAACATTAGAGCGTAGAGAAGAAATGAAAGAGGTCGGCTTTTTGAAACAATCGCGTCCGTATCTCCCCCCGGAGGATATGAAAAGGCCCCGGCCCCATGCAATTCCGGGCGGCCCTCTATGAGGTGCAAGAGGGCGTAAAAAGAACGGGGCCTCCGCTCCTTTATGGGTAGCGTCGGGGCGGATGAACCCCGTCCATTGTTTTTAATTCTCCCCTGAGTAACAGGGCTTGTCCGACCTTTATTACATGTCGGAGATTGGATCCGAAGCCTAACTGCCCCGACTCGATCCGACGGTGGCTTTGCCCGCTGCCGAATCCGAGCTCAATTGGGTGGAAGATTTCTTCCAATTGCCTCCGCTCTTTTTTATGTTTATTATTACTTATTTTATTCCTCTGGGCTGTTTCTCTCCTTTTTTTGCTCCCGTGTGCGATTTGAAGGAGGACAGAGATGAAATGATCCGTTTTCAAAATAAAGGATTGAAGGGAAGTTACTTTCACATAAAGTATGAGGTTTTTGCTACGCCTATTATTTTTGTTTTAAGATGGAGCTGTTTCTTTTGAGTTGGGGGAACTCGATTCTTTTGCCCTTGAGCGGCATTTCTGGGATACTCGAGACGAAATATGAAAAAGGTGACCGCTTAAATATGAGCGATTGAGTTTGTTTCCATTTACAGGTGAAGGAGGAACTTTCTCTTATATATAAACTTTTACTTAAAAATAACTGGCGTAGTATCCGTTGAAGTATAGAAGCATGGCATCTCTTGTTGAAAAAAAATAATTTTAAAGCTTTAATAAATAATAAATAATTTTTTCAAAAGGGAAGTTACTTTCACATAAATAAGGTACGTTTTTTTTTGTGCTACACCTAGTATTTTTGTTTTGAGTTGGTGAAACTCGATTCTTTTGCTCTTGTGTGGCATTTCCTGACCGTGACATTCAGGAGTACTCGAAACGAATAAAAACGAAAAAGGTTACCGCTTAAATATGAGCTATTGAGTTTGTTTCCATTCACAGGTGAAGGAAGAACTTTTATATATAAACTTTTACCTAAAAATAACAGTGGCAGAGTGTCCATTGAAGTATAGAAGCATGGTATCGCTTGTTGAAAAAATAATTTTTAAACTTTAATAAATAATTTTTTTCAAAATAAAGGATTGAAGGGAAGTTACTTTCACATAAATAAGGTATGTTTTTTTGTGCTACACCTAGTATTTTTGTTTTGAGTTGGTGAAAGTTGATTCTTTTGCCCTTGTGTGGCATTTCCTAACCGTGACATTCAAGGGTACTCGAAACAAATACAAACGAATTTCTTCCAGCCGTTTACAAGCTTGCCTTGCAGCATTGTGGTTTCTTCAAGCCATTTGCAAGCTGGCCTTTCAGTATTGTGATTTCTCCAAGCCGTTTGCAAGTTTGCCTTGTACTCTAGTTTCTTCAAGCCGACAAGCTATTGGGTACAACCCCACCAGGGGGGAAAAAAACTCTAAACCTATCGGTGAGTTGGGAGGAGGAGAGTCTCAAAAAACCCCACCAGGGGTTTTGAGGAGAAACACATAGAGCCCCCTCTGTTTCGAAACTGATTAACCTGTTCGAATATATATTCTTCAGGCCTATAGTGGATTTTAGGTTTCATATGACTACACCTATTAAACGTGCAAATCGCATTCATGTTAAGTTTTCAACTTAAGTATAAGAAATATAAGAAAGCATACTTCCATCTAAGTTTGAGTGATATTATAAAGTCATTTACTCAATCTATTGTACGGAAACCCCACGGAAAATGGTGTCCATTGCAGCAGAATAACGCATGTTAAAAATACATCCTGTTACCATTAGTTTTAAACCGTAACACAGATACAGGTGACTTTTTCATACTATTATGTGTTGCGCTTTTGATAGCGTTTCATTGTACAAAGTAATACATGGAATTTGATATGAAAACAATCGAGATTTTGAAAGTAATTATTGCTGGGATGATTAGGATCCCCAATAATAATTACTAACGAGGAAAAGATTTGAGAAGTGTTGCTTAATCCTCCTGGTGGTTGCTTCGGCATAATGACGATAGGTATCTCGTCATTAGGAAAAATTGACCAGATCTGGATGGACGAGGTACCTCGTCATTAGAAGAAAACTGACCAGATCTTGATCTCGTTATCATCTAAAAATCGGCAAGATCTTGATGATGAGGTAACTCATTATTAGCAAAATTGTTATAGATATCTCGTCCAAACCAATTGGAGAGTTAAAATGGGACACCAATACGAAAAACTATCGCATAAATGGATTACATAGAGTAGTAAGGTTTAGGGGAATACCTATTGAGGGATTCTTAAAAATAACAATTGTTTATGGGAAATGGATATTTAGACGAATGAATCAAAATTTCATCACAAATTTATTCAGTATTTTTGATTGAATGTCTTATTGCGTGAAATAAGGCTTGAAGTAAACCGCAATAGAATCCTCTAAAGATTCACTCTCAATATAAATTTAACGAAACGATCCTAACGTAATCATGTAGAAACCATTGCAAGTTATTGTTACTTCTAAAGAGAATGTAAGTTTCGAAAAGCGTCAACAAAATAACAAAGAAGTAATTAAAAAAGTGCTCCCCAAAACACATCAGACGAAAGGGCTGTTAAAAAGCAACAGCCGGATTATACCTTAAATGACATTTTGAGACAGAAATAAATTTCTGCGAAGCAATCTCTAATAGAGATCCTCGGAGACTCTGCCGAGAGGGGGAGCAATGATAAACAATTCAAAAGTAATACAGCATCAATTGATTCTTCCCGTATAAAAGGAATATCAGCGAAAGTTGGGAGTAATGAAAACGTAATTGAAACTCTCTCTCTCTCCACCAGATGATGGCCTTTGGAGTCAAAAGTTAAACGAACAAAGAAACGGCTTTTAAAAGTTTGTTCGACGACCTGCCTTTCCTCTCGTCAAACCTACCGTGGCAGCCATTTTCGGTCACTAAAATTCATAAACATCGAATGTTTTGTACGTTTATTTAACGCTCCAAGTGGTTTCGATGAGATATCTCGTCCAATTTAGCTAATGACGAGATATCTCGTCATCAAGTTATTGGCGATTTTTTGATGATGGCAAAATGAAGATCTGGTACGATTGTTTAATGACTCCGTCCATCAAGATCTGAACAGTTTTCCCAATACCTCGTCGAGACAATCACCAGGAGGGTTAATACTTTAAGTGTATTTGTTATGTGTATTAAAGATTTTATTCACGACAATTATACATTATTTTAAGCTAGTTTATTTATTTGTGTGTTGTTTCTCTAAATTCTACTTAAATTGAAAGTAAAGAAACGAAACGTTAACGTGCATTTCTCTCTTATAAGTCAGTAAAATTTTCCTTGTGTATGTTTGTTAACTTGAAGGCATTGGGCGTTGCTTGGCCAAATATAGCCCTTGCGCTATAAAACCCGAAAATCCAAACAACAAACCTTTTATTTGAAACACAATTATTTGGAATTTTTTAAAAGTACAATGTTTGTGTATGTTTATTTACTTGACGTTGTTGGTTGCAGCTTAGCCAAATATGGCCCTTACGCTATAAAAACTCAAAAACCCAAGCAATGAACTCATTCAAGCATCCTTTTACTTTAAAATTTTTTAAATTCCCGTGTATATTTTCTCCTAAGTATATTTTATTTCTTATGTTTACATAGTTTCAACTTTAACCATGTGAGGGTTTCAAACGCGCATATTCGTTGTGCAATTTTCAGTCTTCCCTGTGTAATTTCCAATCACTTTTGATCTGCTTGACCAATCGAATGTTTCCGATGATTCTTTCAACCAATCGATGTTATTTAGTTATCAGGTGTATTGTGGGAAAAAAGCAGTGCTACACTACTTGCAAATCTAGTAAGGCTCAGAGGGTTATCTTTGTTAAGATTGAATCAAGTCATGACAGACCATACTGCTCAATTGTTAGGCAAGCCTCACGTTGATCCAATATCAGTCCAGCGACACTAAATTGATTGAAATACGCATGCGCACCGACATATTTTCTTCACAGGAACGGAGTACGCACCGCATGTCGTATGATTTTTCGTATGCTGCTCCAGTGTGAGGCTGGACAGGCTAGCCGCACATAGGATCAACGAGCAATACGAACAGCCTATATGGGCATGCGTATCTTATTGAAGTCTGTCGTGTGCCTCTTTGCTGTATTTTGGTTCAACGTCCAGCTTTCCTTATAGCTCAGGCTTAAAACAATGAGCTAATGACATAAATCATTACTGAGTTAAAATTACGGGTAATTAACAATTTGAGGGTTTTGTACAACACTACAATATTTCTCTGTGTAACTCCTAACCAGTTTCAACCATCTAAAAGTTCACACGCTTAAATCTGTTCTGCACCTGCAGTCTTCTGTGCATGACTTCGAACCAGTTTTCATCTTCTTGACCAATAGAATCTCTCATAAGCTTTTTAAATCAACAAACCTAGTCGTTGTACGAGTTGAGGAGTAAAAGCACAGCTCGCTACAATACTCGGACATCTCATGGCTCTCTGAGGATAGGTAGGTAGATATTTCAATTAACGTCGCACTAGAGCAACACAACGGGCTATTGACGACGGTCCGGGATCAACCCACGAAGGAAATGATCGAGGACAACACCACATAATTTTGAACCACGATCAGATGACGATCTCAGAGGATAAGGACTGATGTGATTCAGTGACTTTGCCCATTGCACTAGCAGCCTGCAAGTTGTAGGCGGGGAGGTTCGATTCCTGAAACTATCGTGAAAGTATTTATCTCTTCTGTGTCAGTAAAATCTGAGTATGTCCATTGACTTGACTGAAAAAGGCACAGCTTGGCGAGATTTGGCGTCATAAAAATCAACCAACCTAACCAGCCTTAGGCTTGTTGACCAATTGAAACTTTCTAAGCATTCGTTCAACCAATAGGCGCGATTGTTTAGTCATTAAATTTGCTGTAAAGTGCAAACAGTAATCTCTCGCACTGCTTTAAGGGTAAACGCATATTTCTGGGACCATTTATATAAAGCTTGACTAGCAAGGGTTTGTGTAATATCATCAATAGAGGTATGAAAATTTTCGAATTAATCACCTCAGAACTACACCAGGTCAAGATCCATCCAAAAATGGCCGACGATCGCAGATCCGACATTCACACCCGATCTGGTCTGTTACCCCAGTCAGGGATGAAACACCTCAACTCCCTGGGGGCGCGCTCGGGCGAATTAAAGCGGAAAATCGAATTGCCGGCGTGGGGTGGAAGTCCTCTTCGGAGCGTTCCGTTGGGGAACGATATTAATTTGTTGGGAACGTACGGCGTGAGAAAACTGGGGGACCCCCCTGCAAACTGCGGGCCCCCCGGGTGCGGCGTGTGGCACGGCTTTTTAAACGTCCCAGGACCGGGCACAATGGGACCCCCAAATAGACATTTTGTGAGCACCTCGTTTCTGGAAAAAAACGTGCGTTTGATTAGATTCCCATCTCTTTGTAAGGGAGGAAAGTGACAAACGAGGTTGAAGTGCCATTAGTTAAAGTCGGTGTGTCCGACTGAAGAGGGGGGGGGGGGGGTTGACGCGAATCGTTTTACATCACGAGACTCGATTTTTCATGTTTTTTTGACGCTATCTTTCTCTCCCTCCGTCACTTTGCAGCGTTATTTGGCGTGAAGAAACACATTATTTAATTTGCTATTATCACTTCGTTGTGTGAAAAGGGGCATCTGCAGATTCGGTTCCGTTTGTGTTGAGGTTGTTGAGTTAGACTGTAAGCCTCACTGGAGAACTGTGACATGCAATTTTAAGAGTGCTGGTTGCTGTGACGGGTAATTCGACCGTCCTGTTGTTTGTATCGACGAGTCATTAGCAAAACTGACCAGATCTTGAAGGATGAAAAATCTCCTAGTTAGAGGAAATAAGATCTTGATCTCAAAGACTAGATTTTGATCTCGTCATCATCAAGAAAATCGGCAATATCTTGATGACGAGATATTTCGTCACTAGCAAAATTGGTGAGATCTTGATTGACGAGATATCTGGTTGAAACCGGTTAAGGGTGTTGCATATTTCCTTCCAGTGTTACTGAGTGTTGTATATCGCTAGTGTTAATATTAATGACTTTCAGTGTTTATATGAATGCGTTGTAAATTACTTATGTTTATATCATTCTTTCCTGCGTTTATATTTATGGGTTCCTGTGTTTGCATTTATGTTTCCTGTATACGCATTCTTATCAGTTCGTTTGTCTGATGCAATCCTTTTTATGATACGCAGAAAAGCAGTTGCCTCTGATTCTTTAAGCTGTTCGTATCGTTCTAATGCTTGTCTGTTCCGATGTCTTTTTATAATTATTAAATGTCTTGTTGGACTACGAGTTACACTCTTATTTCACTATCATAAGACATAACAGAGGGTTAGTAGCGTTGGTTAAACTGCTCCAGTAATGTTCCAACAAAGTTGTGCGCTATTAGATTAACTTAGCTATTCGATTAACTCCAATTTAATTCAACGCCAAATGCTGCCTAAAAGGCGATAAACTGTATTTTAAGGCAACTCCGTATGTATCATGCGTAACTCCGTTATTGATGTATCATGAGAAAGCGTTTGGACATCAGAAGTAAAATCTTTGCAGACCTTCTGTTTCTTTTAATACCGAAAATCCTTCTCATAAGTAAAATGTGTAATGATTTTAAGAATTTGGGTACTTCCTTATTATAGCGGCCCCGAGGATGAATCGCCAAGCGACACCGAGATGTATCGTCAAGGTAGGTTGTAAAATCTCGCCAGACGTTTGCAGTTCTAGAGAAACAGCACGTGTTTATACTATCATCATATTTTTATTAATGTTCCCAATTTCGTATTGTTTTTTAAATCGCTTGATTTTTAAAAAATGTGTTGTTAACAATCTTAAATTTACCAAACAATGAGATGGATGCCATATTATTTTTTCAAATAAATATAAATATTCTTATGAAACATTAAGTATTATATTATTTATTGTTATGTTATTTATTTTTATTTCTATATTACACGTTTGCTCTTCACGAGCTTGGCGACGACCTAGGCGAAATCGCAACTGCGACCTTGGCATAATCGTGATTGCGGGGGCCACTATAAGGAAGTACCAGAATTTGTACATGACAGTTTAGTTGATTCTGCACCATCTGCTCCAAAAAAGCATTGTCTAGAATATGTGTTCCTAATCATAAGATCTCATGAAAAAGTCGATAATTTACCGAAATTGAATCGAAGATTTGTTCGAAAATCCATCAATAATTACAAATCAAATCGCCATAAAAAACTTAAACCATAGCTTAAACAACCATATTTATCTGCTTATGTTTGACATCATTTTGCATAAAATATTGCCAAATCGGTAGCGCCCACTACAGACTGAAGCCAAGCAGAAAAGAATAGAACTGTGTGTTGCTTTTCCTACTGCAAATTGAATTCATAAGGGTTAACAGAGTTTCCATAAGTAACTAAAAGGCAGACTTTTGGTACTATTTTTTAACCTTGGCGAATTTAGCATTTTTTTATAGCAAGAACGACTTTAAATCTGATCCAAAATGCTTTAATAGTGCTCGAAATTGACAAAACACTGACTCCAAATTGTCAAAATAAAAGGTGTTCCAAATCATACTTTAGAACATAACATCCGTGACAAAATTTCAAAAAATAATTATTTCTTAGTTATAGCACTAATTTTATTCTAACTCCCTCCCATATTTGGTGTAAATTCGAATAAGTATAATTGAAAAAGGTACTTCGAAGTATGAAGTTATTTTAAATATTAATCTTTTAGTTAATGTTAGCTCAAATAGTTTTTAGTAATTATAAGTAATTTGTTATAGTAATTACATCACCTAGTCTGGAAAAGAATCCGTCGATTATGTATTTAAAAAAAGTAAAAGATCTTAATGAACGAAATAACTCTTCCTTAGAAAAAAACTGACCAGATCTTGATCTCGTCGTCATAAATAAACCGGAAATATCCTGATGGCGATATATCTCGTCATTAGCAAAATTGGTCAGATCTTTATTGATGAGATATCTCATAGAAACCGCTTGGAGGGTTAAGAACTGAGAAAGAAAAATAGAACTTTGGGTAAAAGTAATGTAATTTAAAAGGCATACAATATACGAAAATTCGCATGAAATTTTATATTCAATTTAAATATTGCATATCAGGTGCCTGATAAATTATCACGCTGATCATTATCACCTGTTTTTTGCCTTTTTTATTTCATTAATGATATCCCTGGAATGTAAATCGGTCGGGTTGTATTTTAGAGTAATATTGAGATTTAGAGTATCGTATCAATAACATGATTCATGATTCTGTTGCGAGGCAATTAATGCCTACCCTAAAAATAATTTGAAGAAAAAGTAATTATGTAATATGGGAATCAAAAGTCATATTGTTTGATTTTAATGTTAGCAGTAAATCTCTATCTCACTTTTTTAATGAAGTAATTTCATGACATTTTCTTAAATTCTTAGAATAATGATTCTCTGAAATAAAATAAATGGTGGAATGAAATTAAAGTTATCCAAAACGGATAAATTTTACAAAGATTTTTTAAATAGTTAACATTTCAAAATAAAAGAAGATTAATTTCTGTTATTTAATTTTTGTTAAAAATTTGTTCTGTTGAACACCGTATACTATGATCCTCAAAGTCTAACGTTAGATGAATTTCCTTTCTAAATGCAATACGTAGAAACCTTTAATTAAAGGGGCTTCATAATAAAGACTAACGACAATTGTAGTTGTAACGTTTTTTGTTTATTATGAATCAGTTTTATTATTAAAATTCTTTTATTTTTATCTATTAAAAATTTATTTATTTATTTATTCATATTTTGAAATACATAACTCCAGTTACATGACAAAGAAATAAGATCTACAGAAAATGCAACAGACAAGTATAAATATATAAATATAATATAAATATATTATAATATAAATATATAAATATAATATAAATATAATATAAATATAATATAAATATATAAATATAATATAAATATAATATAAATATAATATAAATATAATATAATATAAATATAATATAAATATAATATAATATAAATATATAAATATAATATAAATATATAAATATAATATAAATATAATATAAATATATAAATATAATATAAATATATAATAAAACAAGACTGTATAATTATACCACATAAACTGCCTCTAAGGAGCACAAAACAAAATTTACTCAGAACAAAATTTACTTTTAAAGAAAAATCGACATAAACTACCTCTTATGAAAAACAAAAATTACACAGTACAAAACTGACTATAAAAGAAAAATCATGATCGAAAGAACCATAGAAAAAGTCAAAAACACAAAATTATTAAAATATATTGAATCATTAAAGAAAACATCAAGAGTTAGGGGTAAACTATTGATCGTTATGACAAAGTGGGCTATTTGTTGATTTTCAAATAATTATTGCTGAAAAAAGTTTAATGAAACAATTTCATTATGAGGTGTATTTTTTTGCTATAAGAGGGTACACGAAACTTCTCTCATTAAGTAGGCATTGGCTTTCTCACCACTTTTCTTAAGCTTATTTATTACTTTATGATCAATTTTCATGCAATAAAATAATTTAAGATGTATATATACACTATAAATCACAAAAATCGACTAAAATATCGATTCTTTTATTGCTTCAAAATGTTTTCCAATTCCTTAGCTTTCAAACGATACTAAAATCTTGTAAAATTCGGAATTTTTTACTAGTTACAAGGATTTTTTGTTAGGTACTGTCAACATGTATACAAACATGTTTTCCAAAACTTTAAACTCAATTTCTGAAGAATTGTGTTTTTGAAATATGATGCATTATTCAAACGGTGATAACTCAACAATAAATTATCTGTTATAATTATATTGTTGTATCATTATAATCTATATAATACAGTAAATGTTTTGACTTTCAATCAAAGTTATTAATTAAGAAATGCATTTTCAGTTGATTTTTAAATGTAAAAATTTTTGAAAAAAATCTTGATTTTTTTATGCTTTCTTGATTAAAAAATTGTAAAAAAACTATTCCCTCTAGCAACTTTATTGAGAGTCAAAACATGAAGAATAATATAAGGTATAATTTAAAACAGAAATTGCCTTTATGGACTAGCTATAATTTTATATATCACTGTTAAAAAAACATGCTAATTATCTAATTATATCTAATGATTAGCTTAATCTGAATTTTTCATGCTGAAGTGATTTTAAATATAAGCCAATGACCTATAGTAAAACCTGGTTTTTTAGTCAAAATTAAAAAAAAATCGTCTAATGTATAAGAATACCTTAATAAATAATCTATAATCCTTTTGTATTCGATACATTGTATACTCAAGTAACAATCTGTGTTAGGTAAGTTGATATTTCTTCAAAACTCTAAAAGCTGTGAAATACGAGGTCTCATATGCTGCTCTACTTTCGTTTTCACGAATTAAATTATTGAATAGGATAAAAAAATCACTCTACGCCATTTCTCCAAAACCAACTGAATTTCAAATGATATTTTCGTTTCTCGGAGGAAAAAAAAGAGCACTAAGTTACTGTGACACATGGCGTCAATACTCACTTGGGAAAAAGTGAAATTCACTCCAGTTATAAGGGAATCTATAAGTGAGAGAAACTTCTCTTAATACTAATGGAAATTTCTCTTTACAGCTATTCCCCAGTCTGAATCAAAATCAAAACTTCTGCTCCATCTGGCACTGGGAATTAGATAAGGAAACAAAGACTGAAGCAGCCTTCGG
Source organism: Meta bourneti (assembly GCA_933210815.1). Taxonomy (NCBI): domain Eukaryota; kingdom Metazoa; phylum Arthropoda; class Arachnida; order Araneae; family Tetragnathidae; genus Meta; species Meta bourneti. Next base: position 92,128,752 of record OW119929.1, read on the forward strand.
GCAAACAAACTTTTCTCTCTAAAAATCCGATTTATAAGCCGTAACAGAATTCACTACTTTAAAAAAATCCGTTTTTGAAAAGAACACATCCGATTGAAAGAAGAATAAATAAATAAATAACAACATAAATAAAAACCCTTTACCGTCGAATGCTTAAAATAGAAGTATTCCAACAACAGCAAAAAGAGAACCCATTCGAAAAAAGAAATACTTATATCGTCAAATCAACAATAACCCGAATTATCTAGGTTCGAGTTTACTGTTCCGTTGTTGTTGCCAGCGGATGAAGAGAAGAATTTATTAAAAAGTATAATGAGAGGAACGGGTCTAATAAACGGAGGAAAGAAAAGTTTTCGATCGGGAATTCGTCCATTACGAATGAGGAGAGAGTCAGGAAAGAATAATAATCTCAATCGCTTCTATCGAAGAATTGATTTATGAAAGAAAATCAGGAATGATGAATTGCAATATGTGTTATCGGTGTGTCCAACTCTTCGAGAGAGGCAGCAAGGAAACTTTATTGAGAAACAATGGCCGTGTGTCCCTTTTCTTTCTTTGTTTCTGCGTTCTCGCTTTTGGTAACATTCAGTCTTTGAATAACTTTTCCCGCTTAGTTTGGGGAAAGTAACGGAAGATTTTGGCGAAAATTGATTTTAAAAGATAAACTTCTCTCTCAATTGTAGTACGGACTGATTTTTTTAGAGGAACGAAACTGGTGGTTCATATTGCTTGAATTTTGATTTAAAAAGATAAGATTTTGAGAAGAAGAATTTCGATTTTAAAGGAAAATTTATTTAAAAAAATAAATTTCTCTCTCGGAGTAGTACGATCTGATTTTTTTAAAGGAACTGTTTCAATGGTTCACTGTTTGAATTTAATTCGCACTTGCTTGGTGACAGTTATGAAAAAGAGATTTCTCCTTTTTGCAATCACACCGAAGAGAATATCTTAAAAACAAGTTCCAAGAATGTCTTTGATGTGTATATGGATAATTGCAGTGAAATATAAATTGATATTGTGTGGTAATTTAGATGCAGGTATTAAAAGTTTAATATTTTCAAATGAAATAAGATATATGAAGCAATAATAATATATGTGATGATTTTTTCAAAGGAACGAAACTGTTTCGAGGTGGTTCATTGGTTAAATTTTGATTTAAAAAGATAAGATTTCGAGCAGAAGAATTTTGATTTTAAAAGAAATTTATTTATAAAAGATGAATTTCTCTCTCTCAGTGGTAGTACGGTCTGATATTTAAAAAAAAAATGTTTCGATGACTCATTGCTTAAATTTTATTCGCACGTGCTTGGTGAATGCCATGAAAAAGGGGTAGATAGGTAGGTATTTAATTACCGTCGCATTGGAGCAACACAACGGGCTATTACCATCAAAAAGAGATTTATACTGTGTGTTGTCTTCTGTATGTAATCACACCAAAGAAAATCCTCTTAAAAACAAGTTGCAAGAGTATCTTTGATGTTTATATGGAAAATTACAGTGAAATATAAATTGAATTTACGTAGTAATTTAGATGAGGGTATTAAAAGTTTAATATTTTCAAAGGAATGGAATATATGAAACAATAATCATATATGTGATCATAGTGGGACAATAAAATAATGTGAAAATAATGATATTAATGATTTTTTATAATCAACTTAATTATTAATCTAAGATAAATCTGAACACCCCTTTTGAATACATTTTGTTGGAAATTAACAGAAGTAGAACGGCAATTTTCAACTGGTTGAAAATTACTTAAATTAAAAGTAAGGTTATGGATGGTGAAACAGATATATATTGTATGTGGGTATTATTTTTAATAATTGTTTTAATAATAATATAAATAAATTGCTTCAACAGATTTTTTTTTTCAAAAGTCACTTTGAAATAAAGAGGATAGGTAATAAATATCTTTTTTGTAAATCAAGTAAAAATATACTTAATTTTTTTTGTCAGAAAACGTAAAATATATTTTGGTATGCCGCATAATTTTAGTAACTAGTTTAATCAACTTAATTATTAATCTAAGATAAATCTGAACACCCCTTTTGAATACATTTTGTTGTAAATTAACAGAAGTAGAACGGCAATTTTCAACTGGTTGAAAATTACTTAAATTAAAAGTAAGGTTATGGATGGTGAAACAGATATATATTGTATGTGAGTATTATTTTTAATAATTGTTTTAATAATAATATAAATAAATTGCTTCAAACAGATTTTTTTTTCAAAAGTCACTTTGAAATAAAGAGGATAGGTAATAAATATCTTTTTTGTAAATCAAGTAAAAATATACTTAATTTTTTTTGTCAGAAAACGTAAAATATATTTTGGTATGCCGCATAATTTTAGTAACTAGTTTAATCAACTTAATTATTAATCTAAGATAAATCTGAACACCCCTTTTGAATACATTTTGTTGGAAATTAACAGAAGTAGAACAGCAATTTTCAACTGGTTGAAACTTACTTAAATTAAAAGTAAGGTTATGGATGGTGAAACAGCTATATATATATTGTATGTGAGTATTATTTTTAATAATTGTTTTAATAATAAAATAAACAAATTGCTTAAAACATATTTTTTTGTTGAAAAGTCACTTTGAAATAAAGAGGGTAGGTAATAAATATATTTTTTTGTAAATCAAGTAAAAATATACTTAATTTTTTTTGTCAGAAAACGTAAAATATATTTTGGTATGCCGCATAATTTTAGTAACTAGTTTATGAGTGCCAAGCGATGAAAGTGGTTGAAAATCTCTGAAGTAAATAAAAAAAACCCTTAAAAATCTGAAACAAAATAAAAAAATTAACAATATCCAAAGAAATAGCTAAAAATCATATTAAAAAATATAAATATATAACCCAATAATTAAGTACTTTTATAACACTCGACCTCAGACCTCTTCAGCCTTAAGCACAGCAAGGGGGAAACTAGAAGCTATTTGTGAGGTTGCATCCAGTGGGTAAGGTCGCCATTCTCCTAATAGAGACGGGCCGTGCTAGCCCGGTTGGAAGAGTAACGGATTAGCAACAGGAGGAATTACGGATTAGCAAGAGTTCGAATCCAACCAAAGACAGTCGTGACAAAGGGGATTGGTGCACGTTAAATCTGTCGTGGCCTCAAATGTCCTCACGTTGGCGTGGTGTGGAAGTTTGGAGAGTGGGGTGCCATCTCAGGTGTATAACCTCGTCATACGACCGTGGATCAAAATTACTTGGTATTGTACTCGGAATTTTCCCTTCGAGTTTGATCTTGGACCGTCACCCCTTTGTGTTTCTGCAGTGTTACGTTAATTAAATACCTACCTACTTAACCCTTTCGCCCCGACTTTTGCATGATTAAAATTTAACTCTGAAAAGTAGTTTATTTTAGTAGTGTAGTAGTTTTTGCTCCTTTTGACGGACGACCGTACTTTCGCGTTCTTTTTGTGTTTGCTTTCTCCCTTCCAACTTTTTTTAGTTGCTCAGCTAAGGGACCATGAATAATAATAGTGGTTTTGTTTTATGTTCCACATCATACTTCGTAATCCATGCATTCACAACAGAAATCATAACTAAAAATCTTTTTTCACCACTTGTCTGATTTTCTACCATGACCCTAAAAAGTAGCCATTTCAACACAGCGGTCAACTACATTCATGTACATATTGTAGTGGAAAATGGCTTCTGGGCAACTAACGTCTAATTTTGTACCATCTTTTTGTTTCCGAATCACGGTCACTCATTCATCAGAATGAATGGGCGTGCTCAAAAACATAAATCCGTCATTTGCAATCTGAAAGTATTGCCAGGTTTCTTGAGTCCTATTTTTATTCCCTAATTCCTTAAGAACACTAAAAACGTAAAAACCCATTCAAAAGTGGGATTTATTTACCCAATCTAATCTCTGGGACGTATATGCCCATTAGGCCCGAAAGGGTTAACCCGGACAATTACTAACATCTATGCGCTTACAAATCTAGCTAAAATTAAAAACTTTGCATTTAATATGAAGCACCGATTTTTAAGTTACATCAATGAAAACAGAATGAGTTTCCGTTCATTACTTCTTGAGATCATGCATTAGGCGTTTCGCTAAACGTTACATAACTCAGTTTCTTCTGCTTATAAATATTGTTTTCAATTGCAAATATTTTAACGCTTGAAGATTTTTCATTCACAAAATGATTGGAAGAGAATACTTCTGAAATTCGTATATCTCAAGTAGATAAGCATACTATTTTATATTATAATTGCTTTTTCATTTTCTTATCAAATATTTCTTTAATTTAATTAAGTTAACTACTTACTTGAGTTCGATGCTTCAATTCTTATACAACGTTTCAAAATTTATGAATTTACCTATGTGTATTATTTATCACACATTTAAAGACAATTTAGAGGTAGGTAGGTAGTTAGTTAACGTCGCACTGGAGCAACTCATTGGCGATGGTCCGGGATCAACCCCGAAGAGAAAAATCCAAGGACAACACCTCGTAATTTTGAATCGCGGTCGGATGCCGAGGTCAACACCTGAGCTAAAAATTCAATTTAGAAATTGTGTCAGTGAAACAAAAGCATTTTTCAGTAAGAAATCTTTTAATTTTCAAGTCATCAAGCTTTATCTCATTTCTATTTCCCCCCCCCCGAAATTAAACTAAGTTTCGTGTGTACTTCTATGTGATTGATGACTCACCACACAAGATTTCACAGGAGACGAGGCCATTTGCACGAAAGACGCCTTATCTTCAATTCTGCACTGATTCTTCTCTTTTCTGAACAAGCCGAATTTCTTCAGCGTTCAGAAAAAGCCCCACTCCCTTCTCCTGACAGTAATCAATCGTTTCTTAACTACACATCCACTATAATCATTAACGCTCATTAAACTTTGTTTATTGACTTTTGAAGGCTCACGCTAAATTAAGTTTGGGTAAAACAAGGCGCATGCAGAAGAAGAAATAACCCCCCGCCCAAAAAGTCCATTAGAAGGACTGGACCGAAGCCTAATTATCCCCTGCGACACTAATTGAAAGTTATTTACAGACGAACGCTCCCCAAAAGTTCTAATGGAAAAATAACGAAGACCTTCTCCCGTTAATCCCCCAATCAACTAACAATTATAACTCTGCGATCATTAAGAGAAAAGTGCAGCGAAGAAAAATTCCTCCGGACTCCGGAGCGAATTTTCCGGGACAGGGAAAAAAGGCCCTGAAACCCTCTCCAAACTCAATCTCCGGGACATTTCAGTCCATTATTGGAGGGGCCTTTTTTTCCACCTCTGTCCCCGCATGAAATTCCATTGTTTTCTTATGGAAGAAGGAGAGATAAGGCGCTATATTTCGGGAAGGAGATGGAGCCATTATTATGCAAATGATGCCGATATAATTAGGCAATCTTAACTTTATGAGAGCGGCCGCGAATTCCAGCTGAGGCTACGGCCATCTGCGCCCCTGCTCTTAAGGGTCCATTTTTAAGGCCTCCTTCAGGAAAGGAGATAATGGTTTTTGAGGGAGAAAAAATGGCCGCCTTTTATGGGATGGGGGATTGTGATTTAAATTTCGATTCGCTTAATGATTAAATCGCCCCAGAAATCGTTTTCGGTCGTCTTAAGTTTCTCGCCGATGGAGGATTTGCTGCAGGGGACGGTGCTTTCTTATGCCTTGCGTGGAAGGGAGGATCGCTTGAATATAATAAACATGTGGGAAAGCGGTTTCTGAAGTGCGTGAATGGGCCGTTTGGGCCGTTGGTGTTTGAAATTATAGGTTATGATCGCCCTGAGATTAATGCGGAAATGCTTATGTTGCCAGTCATTTGCACTGCGAGTATTTATATTTACGCATCAAATGGGTATACCATTGCTTTTGATGCATAAGGACTGGAATGTGGATCTGTGATCTGGAATCCGTATTACGACTGCCTTGCCATAGACGAAATAACGAAAAATTCGCTTTCTGAGATATATTTATTTTGAAAATTATGAATCTCCAAATGTCCATTCTGAATTGCGAAATCATTTCGATTTCATTAATTTGAAGCTCCCTTCGAGACATTGCTTTAGCAAATTTTTTTACAACCTTTTACATGACAAAGTTTTGTACCCCTTTCTTAGTTTCTTATATTGATTTTAACGTCTCAAGGTATATCACCAGAGAGACTGTAAATTAAACCTTTAAATAGAATATATGTAAGCATTTTTGCTGGAAATAGATTTTTAAATTGTATAATTCTTTCTTGTGTTGGTTTGAAGGTTTTATGGCGCAAGGGCCATATTTGGCTGCGCCAGACACAAGACATACAATATAGAGTAATAGACACACACACAATGAAAGTTTTACTGACACAGAATAGAGAAATACACCCAGGGAGGAATGCACCTGGAGGACAGCAATGGAGCCTGCGCCGCCTACAACTCGAAGGTTGCTAACGCAGTGAACATACCTTCTGAGCCAATATGGCCCTGGTCTTGGAACAATTCTGGTGTACACAGTTAGAACCTTATCCCCAGCTGGAAAAAGCAACGTGGCACCGAGCATAGCAGACTCTTTTACCATTTGCCACCACCTACTTGTATGAAGTGGGATTTTCATCACTTCTGCACATAAAAACAAAAGCCAGAAATCGCTTAAATGCAAGTGATGACTTACGCGTGGCTCTTTTAAAAAACGAGCCTCGCTTCAAAAGTATTATTATGAATAAACAACAACAATGTAGCCATTAAAAATTGAGATATTGTTTTGTATGTATATATAAATGTATGTGTTTATTTTTCAATAAATTATCTTGAATAGAGGCAATTTCCTAAATAAAGAAACCGAAGCACATTTTTCAAGGGGGTGCGAGAATTAATTTTAGATTCAATTTTTAGTGATTAGCGATCACTAAAAAGGTTAAGAACCACTGATATATTGGACTGAGATCAGGTGATCTTGTTTGATACGAGTTCAGTTGGCCAAACAGAAGACAGACAATGCCAAGTAATAGACACACAATGAAAATTCTACTGACACGGAATAGAGAAATACACTCAGGGAGAAATCGAACGGCGCTACAACTCACAGGTTTCTAGAGCAGTGGACAAACTCCCTGAGCCATCCTTAATCTTTGGACATGTATATTTTCGGAACTTGATTAGACTTGAAAAAATTGCTCATTGCTATGAAAACAAATTCACCCCGCTGAGGACTTTTCTTTTTTTGAGCTACGAGATGGTCCTTGACACATTTTAAAGCAATGTCATGCGCTGGTTTGAGATTTGGAAGCACATTAGGTGAAAAAAGAAAGCAGTCAAAACGCACCAACTCCTTCGAGATACAGTCCCAGAATTTGAATCTAACGACTTTTTGAAACGGCCCTTCTCATCGAAGAGCCCTCGCCAGCCAACAACGGAGTGATGATTACCAGCGCCGAACAGACAGACGCGCATTAAAACAACGACGAGAAATCTCGTCTATTTCTTTTTTTTTCAGTCATCCCGTCTCCTCCCTCTGCGATTTCGTTTTAATAACTGTTTAAAAAACATGTAAGGAGGAAATGGAAAAATAAAAAAAAATTAAAAAAAAAAAAAAAGACTTGGAAGCGAAAACGATGCAATAACGTCGCTTTTAAAATGTCCTACAATTTAATAAGTACACGGAATTTTCATCTCCCCACCCAGACGACATATTACGTCGCACCTCTTCATTTGTCTTCATCGTGCGCTTCTTCCGAAGACGACGTCGCGCCCCAGTCGTTTGGGCACGGGCAGGAGATAGGGGTGGGGTGTAAGTGCGTATCGAAATAGAAGTCGTCGATTAGGGACGGGGGTGGTCGCATGATGACAATCGAGCCAAAAGTGTCAGGGAATCGAAAACAAATAACAATAACAGAGAGAGACCCTCCCTCCCAGTCAGGGAGATGGTCCGAAACTTAATAATCACCGGAGCGCGCTCGCTTTTTTGACAAGTGCAGCGCTTTTTAACTGCATTAGCGCCCATGAAAAATCACCTGACTCGCCGTTTTACGGCTGCTAACTTAATTCGATGTAAAAGCACTTCTCCGGGATTTTTTTTCCCTCTGTCTGGATGCGCCGTAATGACGCTTTTCGCTCCACTTTGTGCCCCGGTTTCGGAGAGGGTTCTGGCAGAGAGCTGACTACTCGGGTGTGAGATGCTTTAATGATGAGCCGTTGAGAGCGTCATATTCTGCGATAGAGTCGGGTTAGTTTTTGACTTAGCCGTGAAAAAAAACAACGATTTGAATGGTTAACTACAGAGAATTTGTCTTCTTCGAAACCTCCAGATCTATACTGGTAATAGCGAACCCACGCATTGCATCTATAGCATCTGAGCTAAACTTTCTTAACCCTCCTGGTGGTTGTCTTCACGTGGTATCTCGTCTCATTGGCAAAACTGACCAGATCTTGATCCTAAAAAAAATCGGTAATATCTTGTTGACGAGATACCTCATCATTAGCAAAATTGGTAACATCTTGATGGACGAGATATCTCGTCGTAACCACTTGGAGGGTTAATTGTTTACATCGATTCATGGAAAAGTGTCGTTAATCACATTTCATTTTCAGTACAATACATTTGTAATGAATATAGCATCCATATAAACGACTCGGATGTGAGATGCTTTAATGATGAGCCGTTGAGAGCGTCATATTCTGCGATAGAGTCGGGTTCGTTTTTGGCTTAGCCGTGAAAAAAACGAACGGTTTGAATGGTTAACTTAAGATCATTTGTCTTCTTCGAAACCTACAGATTTATACTGGTAATAGCGAACCCACGCATAGCATCTGAGCTAAACTTTCTTAACCCTCCTGGAGGTTGTCTTCACGTGGTATCTCGCCTCATTGGCAAAACTGACCAGATCTTGATCCTAAAAAAATCGGTAATATTTTGTTGACGAGATACCTCATCATTAGCAAAATTGGTAACATCTTGATGGACGAGATATCTCGTAGTAACCACTTGGAGGGTTAATTGTTTACATCGATTCATGGAAAAGTGTCGTTAATCACATTTCATTTTCATTACAATACATTTGTAATGAATATAGCATCCATATAAACGACTCGGATGTGAGATGCTTTAATGATGAGCCGTTGAGAGCGTCATATTCTGCGATAGAGTCGGGTTCGTTTTTGGCTTAGCCGTGAAAAAAACGAACGGTTTGAATGGTTAACTTAAGATCATTTGTCTTCTTCGAAACCTACAGATTTATACTGGTAATAGCGAACCCACGCATAGCATCTGAGCTAAACTTTCTTAACCCTCCTGGAGGTTGTCTTCACGTGGTATCTCGTCTCATTGGCAAAACTGACCAGATCTTGATCCTAAAAAAATCGGTAATATTTTGTTGACGAGATACCTCATCATTAGCAAAATTGGTAACATCTTGATGGACGAGATATCTCGTCGTAACCACTTGGAAGGTTAATTGTTTACATCGATTCATGGAAAAGTGTCGTTAATCACATTTCATTTTCATTACAATACATTTGTAATGAATATAGCATCCATATAAACGACTCGGATGTGAGATGCTTTAATGATGAGCCGTTGAGAGCGTCATATTCTGCGATAGAGTCGGGTTCGTTTTTGGCTTAGCCGTAAAAAAAACGAACGGTTTGAATGGTTAACTTAAGATCATTTATCTTCTTCGAAACCTACAGATTTATACTGGTAATAGCGAACCCACGCATAGCATCTGAGCTAAACTTTCTTAACCCTCCTGGAGGTTGTCTTCACGTGGTATCTCGTCTCATTGGCAAAACTGACCAGATCTTGATCCTAAAAAAATCGGTAATATTTTGTTGACGAGATACCTCATCATTAGCAAAATTGGTAACATCTTGATGGACGAGATATCTCGTCGTAACCACTTGGAGGGTTAATTGTTTACATCGATTCATGGAAAAGTGTCGTTAATCACATTTCATTTTCATTACAATACATTTGTAATGAATATAGCATCCATATAAACGACTCGGATGTGAGATGCTTTAATGATGAGCCGTTGAGAGCGTCATATTCTGCGATAGAGTCGGGTTCGTTTTTGGCTTAGCCGTGAAAAAAACGAACGGTTTGAATGGTTAACTACAGAGAATTTGTCTTCTTCGAAACCTCCAGATCTATACTGGTAATAGCGAATCCACGCATTGCATCTATAGCATCTGAGCTAAACTTTCTTAACCCTCCTGGTGGTTGTCTTCACGTGGTATCTCGTCTCATTGGCAAAACTGACCAGATCTTGATCCTAAAAAAATCGGTTAGATCTTGTTGACGAGATACCTCATCATTAGCAAAATTGGTAACATCTTGATGGACGAGATATCTCGTCGTAACCACTTGGAGGGTTAATTTTTTTTTATCAATTGATGACAAAGTGTCATTAATCCCATTTTATATCTTGTTTCGATACATTTGTAATGAATATAGCATCCATATAAACGACTCGGATGTGAGATGCTTTAATGATGAGCTATTTAGAGCGTCATATTCTGTGATAGAATCGGGTTTATTTTTGGCTCAGCCGGTTTAAATGGTTTACTTGAGAGAATTTATCTCCTAAACCTCCAGAACTATACCGGTACTAGCGAACCCTCGCATGACATTTATAACATCTGAGTTAAACTTTCTTAATTGTTTATATCAATTAACGGAACGGTGTCGTTACTCATATTCCACATCTTGTTTCAATACATTTACAATGAATTAACATCCATATTCAAGTAAATGGGTCTCATGTGACCCAAAGAAATTTCTCTTTCTTTCAACGTTTTCCAACGATTCTGTCTGATTATATCACCGCAATTCAGGGTATTTCCTCATTTTGAACTCTGGAATCTGCTACCATCGCAAAGTGTAGGAATTGTCTGGAGACAATGGGGTCTCAGGAATGGAAGTCGTCTCACTTTGGTATTTATGGAAACTAGCAGACCCGAACATTGCATCTATGCTAAACCTTCTTCATTGCTTGTATACAATATGGTGTAAACGTACATGTTAATTTTTTTATCAAAAAGTAATTAAGGTATCCAAAATCCGACACTTAATGTTTTTCAGGGACCACATGAGCATTTAAAAAATGAATTTTAAAAATGCGATAAATTAGTAAAAGGAGAAAATTCAAAAATTGCCTATTTTCAATTTTTTAAAAATTTAGACACTTAATTTTTAAAAGACAATTTTTTTGTTCAGACGCTTATTTATCTGATTCATTACAGGTATTCAAGCACATTTTTGTATTTAATATTAAAGCGAAAAAGCAGTTTCCAAAGTACCAAGTTCTTTAAATGTTAAATTTCGTGTTTTCATATAGATACAACCCTTGTAAAATGAATAATCTATTCAAATCCAGAAATTTACAGTTCTTTGTAAAAACTCGACAAAAATTTCTGGACTGTAATATGTCTGAAACATGTCAATAATACCTAGAAAAGTGATGACTATATGTTTTTTAAAAACGAGCCAATTACATTACCAAGAAAAATATATAAAGTATCGTCTAAGAAAGTATCAGTATAATTACTGGGAAACATATTCTTACACCTGACCAAATTGTCAGTAGATTACAAAGAAAGGATATATTATGTAATTTTGAAATCGGTATACTGCGCAGAAAAGAGATGACTACGTTATCTAGACTTAAGATAACTTTGTTTCTAAGAATTGAAATTCCATTAAAGGATACTAAGGGATTTCAATCACTGTAAAATTACAGCACAATACCAACATTTCTTTGATTGACAAGCCTAAAATTTTTGGCAGAGCGTTAGCTTTTAATACTTTGTCTACAATTCCAGCTAAAATTCAATTAGTTATCAGTTATGAAATTCCAAACAAATTGGCAATAGAATAGCAATAAAATATAACTGAAATCTTTTGTTAAGCTTCATATTCTAAGATAAGGAATCAAATTTTATATCTCAATTTTTATTACTCCGATAAGTCTCAGAATCCTGTTCAATGAGTCTCACAGCATTTTTATGAAAAATTGTTTCTTTCATCACATCTGGAAGAACAAATTAGAGCTAGTAATGCTTAGAGATAATAAAGAAAATAAAACTGATTAGTTCTATTTATAAATAATCTTCATCTTACTAATGTTTATCAAGTAGTTAAGTGTAAGTTAAAGTTTGAGTTTTTAGCAAGACGGGAGAGGGTGAAAGACCGTGCAACTTTGTCTGCATAGAAGTACTTAAGATACTTGAAGGAGTTGTGTTACGCTGGTGTATATAATACTATATTTGTTTTATTGAACAAAAAGCAAATTACAAGTGCACCACAAAAGTACAACACGGGGCTTACAGAAGCAAGTTTATTAACCAAAGAAACATTGGAATTTTAAATTACTGTACTGTAATACTGTATAGAGATAATACTGTATTGTAAGTCAATTTTTGTAGTAGTGACTAAGTTCACCACAATAATCCTCCTCCAGAATTTAGCAGTGGCTTAATTCGATAGATATAGCCATTAGTTGATAGACTACCATTTGTGTGAGGCCTTGAGAGCTGTATTGAGATCATGGTTGTATTCATCCTGCAGGATCATGCAATGGATGATTGTGGACTTCCTATACTGTTTGTTTGATGATCAAAAAAGCATTTGTAATTAATTTATTTTAATTTGACTGTAGTAGTTTAAATCTATAAAAATACTTTGTTCTTATCAAACTTAAACGATGGGATTTTAGTTGGAAATCACATTAAAATTTTATTCTCTGAGCATCACAAGATTTCCGAGTAGTTTAGTGCTGTTTTTATCTCACAACTCAAAAACGACTAAATTACCACACCTATTAATTGAAGGAACTCAAAGAAGGATACTATTGATCAAGATGATTAAAACTGATTAGAGGTCTTTCAGGGAAGTCTGCAGGTTGCAGAACGTGAGGTTAAAGAGTAAAGCGAGCTGTCATAGTGCTAGCTTCATGATTATGGTTAATACCTAGAAATTCCTAGCTTTACTCTTTATTCCTATTGAGGAAATACCTAGCTTTACTCTTTAACCCTTCCTCAGAGGGTTAAAGAGTAAAGCGAGCTGTCATAGTGCTAGCTTCATGATTATGGTTAATACCTAGAAATTTGCATTTGTGCTAGTGTGAAAAGGTTTTTCATTTTAAAAGAGTTACGAAAAGTAAAAGATTTAGAAATCCATCAGTTTTTTTTTTTACTTGAATTGCAAATTTTTAGCAGATTATTAGTACCGATTTTTAGTTTTAGTTTGATGAAATACGGAAAATGTCATACTATTTTGATAATTATTGAATTTGAATGACATTCAAATTCAATAATTATCAAAAGTGATTGGGTGAGAGGAAACTAATCCTTTTTTACACAATTTTTACGCCTTTTATAATACAGATAATCTGTTACAGCTTAAGATAGGCATTCTAGTTCAGATTATTTATGTGATAGAAATTCTGGAGGAAGTCTGGTAAAGCGAACATGATTAGTTTTGCAAACGATTACAGTTCTGATGTTTGTTTTTCTTAGAATGTTAAAATCGGAGTCATAGGGAATTTATTCTTGTAGTTCAACACTATAAGACGTTTTATTTTGTTATTATTGTTTATTTAATTGTTTATATTTTACTTTAAATAAATGTTGATTTGTTCAATGATAATTTTATTGAATTTAGAATTACAGTCTATAAATCCAACATGACATCATTCAATACCTATGATCATAATACAAAGAAGTACAACTGAACCAGAAACCTACTCGTTTAGGTTTCCGCTTTATTCGAACATGATTAATTAACGTAATTAATCTTTCACATAATTATTTACATTATATAGGAATTCTCGTTCAGATTATTTATGTGTTAGAAATTCTGGAGAAAGTCTGGTAAAGCGAACATGATTAATATTGCAAACGATAACAGAAGTTCTGACGCGTTTTGTTTTTCTTAGACTTAAAATAACAGCCATTGGGCATTCATTCTTGCAAATTAACGTCTTTCATTTTGTTACTGTTTTGTATTTAATTTTGTTGTCTCTTTCGTTTTGTTACTGTTGTCTGTTGGGCGTTTCGTTACTGTTGTGCATTGAATTATTTATATTTTATATTAAACAAGTGTTGATTTGGACAACGATAGTTTTATTGAATTTAGGGAATTACTGTTCGCAATCATTCAATACCTATGATCATAGTACTAAGAAGTACAACTGAACCGTAAACTTCTACACGTATCGGTTTCCGCTTAATAAGAACATGATTAATTAACGTAATTAATATTTCACATCATTAATTTACATTATACGTCATTTTTCAAAAAAAAAATCCTAATCTGTTTACGAACTTTATCATCAACTTAAGATTAATACGATAAATAAAGGGGCTCTCGTGCTTCTATTAATAAGGAACCCGTCGCTCATAAAAAAGAAACAAAAGTTTAAGATGTTCTAAGTATTGATCACCATAAATCTGGGGGAAAATACATAAGGGATTAAGCTCCTACTTAACCGTTAAAATGCAGTTAAACTTTTTTCCTCCTTCTCTGCGCCATTTACCTATGCGTGGTTGAATCAGTGCCTACGCAACAATGTGCCGCTCTGTGTGGTCAGTAAAAACCCGCTGACGCGCAGACGAATTTACATAATTGCCTTTGCAAAACAGGCAATAATTAGGAGGCCTTTGCTTCTAGTGAACACGTTAAAGAAGTGGATTTTTGCCGGTAACGAAGTGCCACAGAGACATTAGGTTCTCCTTTTTCGGGCTTCTTTTTTGGATTATTGTTCCACTTTTTTGCGGGCATATCAGGAGCTTCTTTCCTAACTTACATTAAGCTAATGTCGTTGAAACTTCAAATTTTTTCCCCCGGTTGCAGCCCTTTGATGGCGATTTTTTTTGTTTTTTTCTCTTTTCTGTTCGTCTTTGAGCGAAATTCTGAGTTTCTTTTTGGGGTGGCAACAGCTGGCGAAAGTCATGCGTCGGGGGATGGGGAACACTGGCGTGAGGACCGGCCTCACAATGGAGACTGGAAAGTGTCCCCAGTGACTCGACGGATTTGATCTTTGGCACTTGAAACGGTGGTTTTGGATTTATGCTTGGTTACTAAAAATTTCATTGTTGAAAATTAATTTCGGTGAGCCGTCCCCACTGCGAAAGGGATGGCAATAACACAGTGGCGATTTTCTTCAAAAACATTACTTTGTAATTTATTTATTACATTATTATTATTTTCTTATTTTTAATAAAGTACTCAGGAATGGCCATCAAACTGACAAGTACCTCAAAAGAACAAGCTCCGGGGTACTTTTGGTGGTTAGATGGGTACATTATAGCCTTGTCATCTGGTTTGGTGGTCATATGGTGGGTTTATGATTTGCATTGTCGTTGGTGAAAGTTTCCTGATCCTGAAGAAATTTTTGGTGAGATATTTCTGTAGCTTTTGTGTTTTAGAATATTATCTTCATCCTAATAGATTCCTGATGGCTTTCCAATATTCGTAATGGCTCGTGGTAACCCTATTGGAAGAGTTGCAGATTGGCAACCCGGAATGTTGCGAGTTCGAAACTAGATCCAACTAAAGACCGTCGTGTACATGGGGGCTGGTGCACGTTAAATATGTCGTGACCTCAAATTTCCTCACGTTGGTGTGAAAGTTTGGAGAGTGGGGTGCCAGCTCAGGTGTTGCCTCGTCATCTGACCGTGGTTCAAAATTACGTGGCGTTGTCCTCGGATTTTTGCCGTCGGGATTGATCCCGAACTATTACAAATAGTCCGTTGTGTTGCTCTAGTGCGACGTTAATTCTCAACTACTTTTCCCCTTTCCAATACAATATCAAATTAATGTCTGTCTTTTGTATATCTTCTGTATTTGTTCTTCATGAAAATATAGTTAAATAAAAAGTAGAAAAAATAATCAAACATCTAGTGGCAATTACGAATTAAAATACTTTCAGTGGCTGGATTTATGATTTGCCTTGTCACTGGTAAAAGTTTTTCGATCGTGAAAAAATTATTGATGAAAGATATTACTGTAACTATTGTCAATTCGAATAGTCTCTTCACCCACCAAAGAGATTACTGGTGACTTTTATATACAATATTAAATTAATGTATTCACGCGTGAATCTTTTTGCTCATAATACAAACTCTATTTAGAAAAAAGTTTATTAGAAATGAATCGGTTTTCATTATAGCCTCATGTTACATATTCGGCATATGTTTTACTTACGAATATAGCTGAATAAAAAATAGCAAAAGTTATCAAACATTAACGTCATCTACTGGCAATTGAAAATTAAGGACAACCTACAAGTAAAATTTAGTTCAGATAGTCCTGGTTTCTTTTACGAAGCAGCTTATCTTCCACATTAATATAATGACTCATAGTTATAATGACTCATAGTTATAATGACTCATAGTTATAATGACTCATAGTTATAATGACTCATTTCACCGTTAAAAACAACATATGTATAAAACTGACGCATCCACATATAAGTCAATGCTTTTGCTTTAACATTTATATGGATCTCAAGCATATATGCTTGTACCTTTGCATATTTGTTCGTGGCTCTTGGTATGTGTACGATTTACGTTCGAGTTTTTTGCACTTTTTGTGCAGTCTATGAATGTATCATTAACAATTAAACCTTTTTGTTTATTGGGCCTATCCTCATATATATCTTTCCTTTTCCGCAATCGTGTATGTTCCTTTAACCTTTATAAGTCCTCTATTTACTGTCGAAAAGTAATAACAATCGTGTGATCGTAATTAATAAAGCAACTAAGTGTGTATTGATAGTCTTTCAATAAAAGT
Source organism: Meta bourneti (assembly GCA_933210815.1). Taxonomy (NCBI): domain Eukaryota; kingdom Metazoa; phylum Arthropoda; class Arachnida; order Araneae; family Tetragnathidae; genus Meta; species Meta bourneti. The sequence goes on from OW119929.1 coordinate 92,145,499, forward strand.
AAATGACTGAAATTTTACTTTGTACATTAAAAAACACCTCCAAGCATTCAAAAAAATTTATCTTTTAACTGTTTTATTCTAATAATATGGGGTTCATTGTGTGAAATACAAGTATGCAATTTTTCTCGATGTTTATAATACATCAATGTTTAAAATCTATTTTTAATTGTGCTGCACATTGCTTTCATTTCAATGAATCCTTCAAATCAAATTTCAATAAATCTTTCAATTGAACACCGTAAAGGAAGCATATAAACTTAGAAACCTCCATTCCTGATATAGTTCTAATTTCAATATAAAACTGAGTTGATATAGTTCGGAGTTGTAAGAAACAATCCTAATCGAATTGAGAAGGAGAAAGAAAATATCACAGAATTAATTAACCTGTGCATAATTCTACAACGGTTAAAATTAAGGAAAACGAACAGATTAAAGAATAGAAATACAACAGTCAGTTTTTGTGCGTCTAGGCTTAAAATTTTACAGTTACATAGCAAATAGCAAATTTTGAACAGAGCACTCAGATGTTTTCTTTCTTACATACAAAGGCTTCAAACAGTAAAGCATGTTTTACAGATGTTCTAAGGTATTGGCAGGAAAAGAGTATAGCCGAGGTTAGGTCTTCGGAGTTTAACTCAATTCTGTTTACTAGTGAAATAAATGTATTTAGTAGAATAGCGGGTGAATATAAATATTTTGCCAACACTTCAATATTCATTCAATTTCTAATTGGAAGCGTGGCGTAGTGAAATACCTTTTCACAGCTTAAAATAACATGTTATTGGTTCGCGAATCATTAGTTTTTGAGAAATTCTTTCATTATCATATATTCCAAGTTTTTAGATTTTATGGTTTTCTCTTTAAAGCTTTATTTGAAAAACATTTTGCTTTTTGAATGTATTTTTGTAGATAGTTAAGAGATTTTTTGTAAAAAGTGCAAGAGTTCATTATTAATTAAAAAGGTGTTTGGATTAATTAACTAGTAATAAATAGCTTTTGGAAAGAGAATGATGTTTTTAGCTAACAGATCGGCCACAGAGGTCCCAACTACAGAGTGCAGTAAATGTGTGCAGGTGGAAAATGTCCATTACTGAGGAATTAGTACAAAGAGGGACAACAGGGGGCTTTGCAGAATTTTCGGCAGCTGAGATGTTAAGCTCAGTATTCATTATAAGATACATTTATGTTAAATGCAGTAAGTTACATTTGATTCACAATACTTCGTCTCTTCTGAAGACGAAAATGATTCCCTGATCAAACAAGATTGGGGATTGCTAGATTTCATCATTGCTAATGAGTAGTAATCATTGTATACTTAAGTGAATAGGTTGTTTGAAAGTCATAGAGTTGGAAGTACCGATGGACCTGACTTTCTGAGCGTTAGGAATGTATGATTTCAAACTAAAAACAATAGTTTTTCTTTCATGCTCCTAACAAGTTTTAATATTCTTGAGTCGAAAAATTCTTGTGATTCTTTAAATCAATAGGTGGTTAATTAAAAACAAAATATGGTATAGTAGTACAAAATAGGTACACTAGTTTTTAGGAAACTCCTAACGCTCAAAGGATTTTAATGTTTCATCTGTATGATTAAAAGAAAGCACAAGTTACGAAAGGTCATTCCCCTGTATTACATAGGTATAAATTTGTTTTGTTTCAAAACTATGTTATACTGTAGGATATGATTTGTGACAAAAAGAATTTATCAAGCTACTTAACTCTTTCAAAGTATTTATCAACCGTCTAAACTTGCTAAAAGAATTTATCAAGCTACTAAACTTCATCAAAGAATTTATCGAGCAACCGAATTCTCTCAAAAGATTTATCAAGCTGCCAAATTCGTTCAAAAATTCTTTTCCAAGCAACTAAATTTATCGCAAAGAATATTTCAAATTACTAAATTCGTTCAATAAAATTTATTAAACTACTAAATTCGTTTAAAAAATTTATAAATATACTAAATTCGCTTAAAGATGTTTTCAAGCAACTAAATTCGCTTAAAGAATTTTTTAAGCCTCTAAATTTGCTCAAAGAATTTGTCAAACTTCTAAATTCACTCAAAGAATTTTTCAATCTACTAATTTCACACTAAGTGTAAACAGATTTCAATGAGATCTACCAAACCCAATCAATGATAGTATTCCAGTTTGAATTCACTTTGCTTCAGGACTTAGACCTGTTCGAACCTGAAAGCCACCCTCCGCGCTAGCCTATGACAGCAGAAGCTTTGTGGATGTCATTAGGCCACGACGGCGCTCCTATGGTCATTACTCCTTTTTTCTATACCCTCCCCCTCCTGCCGACCAATCAATGAGACGACGCACGTGCTATTATAATGTTTCCGAACACGACCCTTCTTTTTTCCCTGTTCCAGTCTACATTTTCAGCAGCCTTCTTCCTCGGAAGCAAAACAAAAAAGCTGTCTCCCGCTTCTTTAATGCACTGAGGTGGCTGTCTGCGTTTTTGTAGTTCTTAATAAAAATATTTCTTTGGGGAAATGGGGATTTAGAAGTGAAACAAACGTCTTGCTCATTGAGAGGAGATTTAATTGTTTTCTTTAGTGCATATCAAAGCGGTTTCATTTATCAGTAATAAGCTCATGGTGTGGATGGAGTTTGAGTCTACTACGAACTTTGAAGTTTTTACGTTTTATACTGCAGTAAATATTGTGTTTTATTGATTAATTAAAATTTCAATCCACCTTTTGTCTGTGGTTGTCCAGAGAGGATCTGTATACTTGCATATCTTTGTGAATCAGTTTTAGTTTTCTTACGAAATGTCAATATAACAAGACGTTTTTCCTGTCATACACCATACATCGTCTTCCTAAACCCTCCAAGTAGTTTCGACGATATATCTCGTTCATCAAGATCTGACGAATTTTGCTTTTGACGAGATATCTCGTCATCAAGATATTTTCGATTATTGATGATGACGAGATCAGGATTTGGTTATTTTTCCTCTATTGACGAGATATCTTGTCCATCAAGTTCTGGTCAGTTATGGTTGTTGTCTTGAGATACCTCGTCAAGGAAATCACCAGGAGGGTTGAGAGGATACACATGCTGATACTTGTAACGTAATCTATGGAAATATTTATCACTATTGTTGGTTTAGAATATAACATAGGTATAAATATACGATCATGACATACCTTCTCAGGTTTACTTTTACCAGAACGAGTTTCCTCTATTTCGTAAAACAAATGTTTTGTTATCTATTTACAATATCAGCTATCATTTGTTACTCGGCTAACACCAGCATTCACTCATGCTTCTGTAAGTATTATTTATTTCCAATGAACTAGTTAAACTTAGTATACTGATGTTCCTTCCAACTAACGAACTAGTTAAGCCTTGTATACTTGATAAATACGACACACATTTAGGTAAGAATTCTGCATAAATACGTAACCCGCCTGGTGGTTGTCTTGACGAGGTATCTCGTCATTAGCAAAACCATTAGCAGATCGTGATGGACGAGATATCTCGTCATCAGAAAAACTGATCAGATCTCGATCTCGTCACCATAAAAAAATCGACAATATCTTGATGATGACGTACCTCGTCAATTGAAAATTTGGTTAGATCTTGATAGACGAGATATCTCGTCAAAACCACTTGGAGGGTTAAAACTTCTATACGAAAATAGATTCAACGAAAATTCATTCTTTTCAAATTCCGAGATTCCCATAGACTAACGAAAGACGAGCAAACGTTTTGTTTTTCCAGGTTCTTCCAGATCTGGGAATCCATAGAAATCTCAAAAGTTGGCATGCATTAAACTCAGATAAAAAATGCACGTTAACTGTAAGCTAAAATTGTGAATTATGAAGATCTAATAGCAAAATAACGTTTAAATATTTAGAGTTCCACCATAAGTATATCCTCACGTATTTAACTTAAAACTCGCATTAGAAAAAGCTTCTTAAGCTTCCTTCCCGGTAATTGCTTCCCAGCCCAACTAAGCCCCGGATTCATTTCAAAAGCGAAACTTAGAAAGCGATTTCGATTAAACCGTTTTTTCCACTCTCGCCATCCCAGCGTTCCAATGTCCCCGAGGGAAGCGCTATCTCGGTCCTAATTCGAAACTTCCAAATGGGGCCCGTCTTTCCAAAAGAGACAAAATCCTCCCAACTTCTGATAGCTGCGGGTCTCCGATGGCGCTTCCTTGAAGAAACTTTGGTCGGCCTTCATTAGGAGGCAACAATTAGCGAGAATTGCCGCTCGTTTGGGGATCCCCCGCGCTTTCTTAAGCGATTCTGCCTCCGCCCGAACCCCGGCGCTAACTTTTCCGAGGAACTATTTGCAGGAGGCCATTGGATGTCGATGAAATAAGAAAGCGGCAGCCGCGGAGTCATTTGGGTTATTTATGAAGAATCGCCCCTAAGTCTCAACAGATATGCCAGTTATGAATTGAGCCGGGCGGGCCAGTGGCTCGAGCCCGCTTCCCTCGGAGATGCGATGAGTTTTCCGGAAAACTGCATATTAGTTCATATGAAGCAAGGCCGTCCATAGATGCGATGAGTTTTTCGGAAGACTGCATATTAGTTCATATGAAGCAAAGCCGTCCATAGATGCGATGAGTTTTTTGGAAAACTGCATATCAGTTTATATGAAGCAAGGGTGTCCATAGATGCGATGAGTTTTTCGGAAAACTGCATATTGGTTCATATGAAGCAAGGTCGTCCATAGATGCGATGAGTTTTTCGGAAAACTGCATATGAGTTCATATGAAGCAAGGCCGTCCATAGATGCGATGAGTTTTTCGGAAACAGCATATGAGTTCATATGAATCAAGGCCGTTTCACAGATGCGATGAGTTTTTCGGAAACTGCATATCAGTTTATATGAAGCAAGGCCATCCATAGATGCGATGAGTTTTTCGGAAACTGCATATCAGTTTATATGAAGCAAGGCCGTCCATAGATGCGATGAGTTTTTCGGAAACTGCATATCAGTTTATATGAATCAAGGCCGTTTCATAGATGCGATGAGTTTTTCGGAAACTGCATATCAGTTTATATGAAGCAAGGCCGTCCATAGATGCGATGAGTTTTTCGGAAGACTGCATATTAGTTCATATGAGGCAAAGCCGTCCATAGATGCGATGAGTTTTTTGGAAAACTGCATATCAGTTTATATGAAGCAAGGGTGTCCATAGATGCGATGAGTTTTTCGGAAAACTGCATATTGGTTCATATGAAGCAAGGTCGTCCATAGATGCGATGAGTTTTTCGGAAGACTGCATATTAGTTCATATGAAGCAAAGCCGTCCATAGATGCGATGAGTTTTTTGGAAAACTGCATATCAGTTTATATGAAGCAAGGGTGTCCATAGATGCGATGAATTTTTCGGAAAACTGCATATTGGTTCATATGAAGCAAGGTCGTCCATAGATGCGATGAGTTTTTCGGAAGACTGCATATTAGTTCATATGAAGCAAAGCCGTCCATAGATGCGATGAGTTTTTTGGAAAACTGCATATCAGTTTATATGAAGCAAGGGTGTCCATAGATGCGATGAGTTTTTCGGAAAACTGCATATTGGTTCATATGAAGCAAGGTCGTCCATAGATGCGATGAGTTTTTCGGAAACTGCATATCAGTTTATATGAAGCAAGGGTGTCCATAGATGCGATGAGTTTTTCGGAAAACTGCATATTGGTTTATATGAAGCAAGGTCGTCCATAGATGCGATGAGTTTTTCGGAAGACTGCATATTAGTTCATATGAAGCAAAGCCGTCCATAGATGCGATGAGTTTTTTGGAAAACTGCATATCAGTTTATATGAAGCAAGGGTGTCCATAGATGCGATGAGTTTTTCGGAAAACTGCATATTGGTTCATATGAAGCAAAGCCGTCCATAGATGCGATGAGTTTTTTGGAAAACTGCATATCAGTTTATATGAAGCAAGGGTGTCCATAGATGCGATGAGTTTTTCGGAAAACTGCATATTGGTTCATATGAAGCAAGGTCGTCCATAGATGCGATGAGTTTTTCGGAAGACTGCATATTAGTTCATATGAAGCAAGGCCGTCCATAGATGCGATGAGTTTTTCGGAAGACTGCATATTAGTTCATATGAAGCAAAGCCGTCCATAGATGCGATGAGTTTTTTGGAAAACTGCATATCAGTTTATATGAAGCAAGGGTGTCCATAGATGCGATGAGTTTTTCGGAAGACTGCATATTAGTTCATATGAAGCAAGGTCGTCCATAGATGCGATGAGTTTTTTGGAAAACTGCATATCAGTTTATATGAAGCAAAGCCGTCCATAGATGCGATGAGTTTTTCGGAAAACTGCATATTGGTTCATATGAAGCCAGGTCGTCCATAGATGCGATGAGTTTTTCGGAAGACTGCATATTAGTTCATATGAAGCAAAGCCATCCATAGATGCGATGAGTTTTTCGGAAACTGCATATCAGTTTATATGAAGCAAGGCCGTCCATAGATGCGATGAGTTTTTCGGAAGACTGCATATTAGTTCATATGAAGCAAAGCCGTCCATAGATGCGATGAGTTTTTTGGAAAACTGCATATCAGTTTATATGAAGCAAGGGTGTCCATAGATGCGATGAGTTTTTCGGAAAACTGCATATTGGTTCATATGAAGCAAGGTCGTCCATAGATGCGATGAGTTTTTCGGAAGACTGCATATTAGTTCATATGAAGCAAAGCCGTCCATAGATGCGATGAGTTTTTTGGAAAACTGCATATCAGTTTATATGAAGCAAGGGTGTCCATAGATGCGATGAGTTTTTCGGAAAACTGCATATTGGTTCATATGAAGCAAGGTCGTCCATAGATGCGATGAGTTTTTCGGAAGACTGCATATTAGTTCATATGAAGCAAAGCCGTCTATAGATGCGATGAGTTTTTTGGAAAACTGCATATCAGTTTATATGAAGCAAGGGTGTCCATAGATGCGATGAGTTTTTCGGAAACTGCATATCAGTTTATATGAAGCAAGGCCGTCCATAGATGCGATGAGTTTTTCGGAAGACTGCATATTAGTTCATATGAAGCAAAGCCGTCCATAGATGCGATGAGTTTTTTGGAAAACTGCATATCAGTTTATATGAAGCAAGGGTGTCCATAGATGCGATGAGTTTTTCGGAAAACTGCATATTAGTTCATATGAAGCAAGGCCGTCCATAGATGCGATGAGTTTTTCGGAAAACTGCATATTAGTTCATATGAAGCAAAGCCGTCCGTAGATGCGATGATTTTGTCGGAAAACTGCATATTAGTTCATATGAAGCAAGGCCGTCCATAGATGCGATGAGTTTTTCGGAAAACTGCATATTAGTTCATATGAAGCAAAGCCGTCCGTAGATGCGATGATTTTTTCGGAAAACTGCATATTAGTTCATATGAAGCAAGGCCGTCCATAGATGCGATGAGTTTTTTGGAAAACTGCATATCAGTTTATATGAAGCAAGGGTGTCCATAGATGCGATGAGTTTTTCGGAAAACTGCATATTGGTTCATATGAAGCAAGGTTGTCCATAGATGCGATGAGTTTTTCGGAAAACTGCATATGAGTTCATATGAAGCAAGGCCGTGCATAGATGCGATGAGTTTTTCGGAAACTGCATATGAGTTCATATGAATCAAGGCCGTTTCACAGATGCGATGAGTTTTTCGGAAACTGCATATCAGTTTATATGAAGCAAGGCCATCCATAGATGCGATGAGTTTTTCGGAAACTGCATATCAGTTTATATGAAGCAAGGCCGTCCATAGATGCGATGAGTTTTTCGGAAACTGCATATCAGTTTATATGAATCAAGGCCGTTTCATAGATGCGATGAGTTTTTCGGAAACTGCATATCAGTTTATATGAAGCAAGGCCGTCCATAGATGCGATGAGTTTTTCGGAAGACTGCATATTAGTTCATATGAAGCAAAGCCGTCCATAGATGCGATGAGTTTTTTGGAAAACTGCATATCAGTTTATATGAAGCAAGGGTGTCCATAGATGCGATGAGTTTTTCGGAAAACTGCATATTGGTTCATATGAAGCAAGGTCGTCCATAGATGCGATGAGTTTTTCGGAAGACTGCATATTAGTTCATATGAAGCAAAGCCGTCCATAGATGCGATGAGTTTTTTGGAAAACTGCATATCAGTTTATATGAAGTAAGGGTGTCCATAGATGCGATGAGTTTTTCGGAAACTGCATATCAGTTTATATGAAGCAAGGCCGTCCATAGATGCGATGAGTTTTTCGGAAGACTGCATATTAGTTCATATGAAGCAAAGCCGTCCATAGATGCGATGAGTTTTTTGGAAAACTGCATATCAGTTTATATGAAGCAAGGGTGTCCATAGATGCGATGAGTTTTTCGGAAAACTGCATATTGGTTCATATGAAGCAAGGTCGTCCATAGATGCGATGAGTTTTTCGGAAGACTGCATATTAGTTCATATGAAGCAAAGCCGTCCATAGATGCGATGAGTTTTTTGGAAAACTGCATATCAGTTTATATGAAGCAAGGGTGTCCATAGATGCGATGAGTTTTTCGGAAAACTGCATATTGGTTCATATGAAGCAAGGTCGTCCATAGATGCGATGAGTTTTTCGGAAGACTGCATATTAGTTCATATGAAGCAAAGCCGTCTATAGATGCGATGAGTTTTTTGGAAAACTGCATATCAGTTTATATGAAGCAAGGGTGTCCATAGATGCGATGAGTTTTTCGGAAACTGCATATCAGTTTATATGAAGCAAGGCCGTCCATAGATGCGATGAGTTTTTCGGAAGACTGCATATTAGTTCATATGAAGCAAAGCCGTCCATAGATGCGATGAGTTTTTTGGAAAACTGCATATCAGTTTATATGAAGCAAGGGTGTCCATAGATGCGATGAGTTTTTCGGAAAACTGCATATTAGTTCATATGAAGCAAGGCCGTCCATAGATGCGATGAGTTTTTCGGAAAACTGCATATTAGTTCATATGAAGCAAAGCCGTCCGTAGATGCGATGATTTTTTCGGAAAACTGCATATTAGTTCATATGAAGCAAGGCCGTCCATAGATGCGATGAGTTTTTCGGAAAACTGCATATTAGTTCATATGAAGCAAAGCCGTCCGTAGATGCGATGATTTTTTCGGAAAACTGCATATTAGTTCATATGAAGCAAGGCCGTCCATAGATGCGATGAGTTTTTTGGAAAACTGCATATCAGTTTATATGAAGCAAGGGTGTCCATAGATGCGATGAGTTTTTCGGAAAACTGCATATTGGTTCATATGAAGCAAGGTTGTCCATAGATGCGATGAGTTTTTCGGAAAACTGCATATGAGTTCATATGAAGCAAGGCCGTGCATAGATGCGATGAGTTTTTCGGAAACTGCATATGAGTTCATATGAATCAAGGCCGTTTCACAGATGCGATGAGTTTTTCGGAAACTGCATATCAGTTTATATGAAGCAAGGCCATCCATAGATGCGATGAGTTTTTCGGAAACTGCATATCAGTTTATATGAAGCAAGGCCGTCCATAGATGCGATGAGTTTTTCGGAAACTGCATATCAGTTTATATGAATCAAGGCCGTTTCATAGATGCGATGAGTTTTTCGGAAACTGCATATCAGTTTATATGAAGCAAGGCCGTGTCATAGATGCGATGAGTTTTTCGGAAACTGCATATCAGTTTATATGAAGTAAGGCCGTCCATAGATGTGATGAGTTTTTCGGAAAACTGCATGTCATCATAAGCGTCACACTGGAGAAATACAACGGCTATTGGCGACGTCCCGGGATCAATGTCGAAGGGAAAAAATCCGAGGACAACACCTCGACATTTTGTACCACGGCCAGATGACGAGGTTAGCACCTGAGCTCACACCCCACTCTCCAAACTTCCACACCACACCAACATGAGGACATTTGAGGCCTCGACAGATTTAACGGGCTCCAATCCCCATGTACACGACGGTCTTTGATCAGATCGAGCTTCGAACTCGCAAACCTCCTGTTGCTAATCCGCTACTACGCGGCTCTACGTAATTTACGAATAAATGTATATGAGACAATTTGAAAATGAGTACTTCTAGTCAATATTTTTAGGTTTATATCTTGTGCCCTGAAGACTCCGTGAAGAATCACACACTCACTCTTAAAGGCTCAGAGGATCAGTTATGATTTTAAATGGGCGAATCAACTGCAGAAGCCTACTTCCTTCAGAGATGCTATCCGGAAAACTACATACCAGTTCGTAGGAAGCCAGGGCCGTCCTTGGACGTGCAATAGCACACAGTCAGGAAACAATAGGGGTGGCCAGCTTGAAATAAAAACCTTAAACAACGAAAACAAAGGTGGTTGTAAGAACGTTTTGGAAACAAAATTACTGCTTATTTTAAAATAGACATGAGACCAGGCAATTTGAAAGTGAGTCTTTCGAGTCAATATTTTTAGGTTTGTCTTGCGTTATGAGAGCATGAAAAAATCATCCTCAGCAGATGCCTCAGTTATGAATTTAAATGGACGGGCCAACGGCAGAAGCCTACATCACTTAGACATGCGATGAGTTTTCCGGAAAACTACGCCTCAGTTCATATGAAACAAGGCCATTCCTGAGCAGTATACCGCGCGTGTCATCAGGAAAGGCGAGGGCAGGCAAAGTTGAAATGAAAGCATTAAACATAAAGTTAGTTGTAAGAACTTTTTAGAAACATACAAAACCCTGGGATCTGCAGTTAGAATAATCTAGAAAGATAGGTATCAATCCAGACTGATTGATAACACACACAAAAATACACTGGGGAGACCTGGTTACATGTTAACACGAAATCTAGTTAATCTAGAAAGATAGGTATCAATCCAGACTGGCTGATAACACACAAATACACTGGGGAGACCTGGTTACATTTTAACACGAAATCTAGTTAATCTAGAAAGATAGGTATCAATCCAGACTGGTTGATAACACACACAAAAATACACTGGGGAGACCTGGTTACATGTTAATACGTATGGATCCGCTGAAAACGCCATCAGAAACGCAGGAGCTGGAGTCTTCTAGAACAGCTTCAGGCTTCACTGTCCTGTGGGAAAATACTGCGATAACTTCGATGGATAGATTGCTGCTGTGTGCTTGGCTGTGGATGAAGTCGAGACCTGTCCTAAATACAATGTTGTATTTTCCATCGATTCTCAGGCAGTAATATTAGCTCTTACCACCGCTAGTCAAAATAAATATGATCTTGTGCATATTGATGTAGAGAAAAACTGAACCACCTTGGGAAGGTTAAGGTAATGGTAATTAATCAACGTCGACATAGAGCAACACAATGGGCTATTGACGACGGTCCGGGATCAATCCCGAAGGAAAAGCTCCGAGGCAAACACTACGTAATTTTGAACCACGGTCAGATGAGGCACACTTGAGCTGTCACCCCACTCTCCAAACTTCCACACCACGCCAACTGGGAAAGGCTGCCTTACAGTAGATTCCAAGTCACGGTGGTACATCTGGCAATGAACAGGTGAACCAATTGGCTAAGGCTGGAGCAGACTTTCCCCAATGTAAATGCCCTATACCTCTACGCAGCATCAAGAGGCTTATATGATCGTCTATAAAGACTAATACTCTCAATCTACAAAGCGATGTCTACAGGAAAGAGCTGGAATGTTTTATTGAGGGATAGACCTCGTATCCCAGATTATTTGCCCAGAGCTGTAAGAGTCGCTTGCTTTCGACTACATAATGGACATGACTACCTACAAAGGCACTTACACCGTATTGGAATAACGAGATCAGGTACCTGTTCGTTTGTGAACTGGACGAAATGACTGGAGACTAACTACCCCAAGGACTGCCCTAAAATTCCTGACAATAAAATTTTTTCACTTATTTCTGCTTATCGATTTATGGCCGATATCCCGGAGACGGTACGCCGGTTGGAAGAGTAACGGATTTACAACCGGAGGGTTGCGAGTTCGAATCCAACCAAAGACAGTCGTGTACGAAGGAGGCTGATGCAAGTTAAATCTGTCGCGGCCTCAAATGTCCTCGCCTTGCTGTGGTGTGGAAGTTTGGAAAGTGGGGTGCCAACTCAGGTGTGACTTCGTCATCTGATCGTGGTTCAAAATTATGCGGTGTTGTCCTCTGATATTTTCCTTTGGGATTGATCCCGGACCGTCGCCAATAGCCTGTTGCGTTGCTCCAGTGCGCCGGAGAAGGGCATTGGATAAAAAAGCACTCGTTCGCTTGTTACGATTTGTCGTCTTGATTTTAGATAGAAAAGTTGTAATTTGCATTTTACAACGCATAATTCTTGCGACGATGCATCACTGCAGAGTATGTCTGAATAATCAAGAGGATAAGTGTTTGCTTAAAACATTTTTAGATGACACATTTTTCTAGCATCTTTTTGCCACTCTTGCTCCTCAAAGCCTCCCTATTTCTCCTGGGGCCAAAATTGACCATCCCCAAAGCGCACTTCAGGGCCCACAGAGGGTGGTAGCGCCCCCTTTCCAAAACAATGATTGAAAGTTATAGGGATGTTTGTAAGTTTTGAAATAGTATTCAAAGATAGGAAATCACTCAATGTCAGAAATTTTCAACCGTTCTATTTTCAACCCTATCACTTGACCATGAGCTTCAAATTGATGTTACGGATATTTCCAAAACTTCTTAATATAGTAAAATATAATTAGGGTTTGAAAATAACTAAATTTTATAAATTTGGAATAATTATTTCAAATAAAACTATCCCACAGTTAGTTCAAATATATTTAAATGAATACTGAATTTTAAATTTGAGTATTAAACTTAATAAATTTCTCCAATGCTTTTTAAATTTTTAACTGTGTAGTGATTAAATAATTAGTAAAAATGATTCAAGGAAATACTTTTTTATATAATTAACTACCTACCGGTTTTATTACTAAGCTTTCAAAAAGCATTTCGGAGGAGGATGTTGATTAATTTATAGAAACTTCCAGTAGACTAAACACCATCACACATGCCAAAGAGGCGGCACGTCTATCCAAAATTATACGTTTTTTTGCATATTAATTACATCTATGCATATTACATCTATACTTTAGTACATACATCTTATTATATTATACTGCACATGCAATTTGTAAAAAAGTCTATCTTTAAGGATTATCAAGTCCTGATGAGTCTGGGAATCTCACCATGCCAACAATTTTGTCCCTCGAGTCTTGGTTATAAGCCTTTCAGTAAAACAAAATGTAATCATTGGAAGGTCGTACATGTTTTACTACAATTAACGGTTTTACAGTTTATTCTGATAACTTGTCATTTCAGGATGCTTATTTTCATATTTTCTCTTCCACACTGTTTGACGTAAAGTCAAAACCAAATCGCCATCCACTTTACATGCCGACGAAAATCAACCAATCTTTCTTAATAACTCTAATAACCATTTAAGTTCTCTAAAACACTGATTATCCTTATAACTCTCCGACGAAAATAGACGTCAAGTCGAACCAATGAAGCGATCGTTGATACGAGTTTAATAAGGGCAAAAAGGCAAAAAACTTCCTCGCGAGCCCTTCATTCATTACTTTCACAGCGGAATCATAATGTTCCAGACATCCCGCGATTTCTTTCCGTTTTTTCCTCTTTGGAAATCTTGGAGTATAATTAGCGACAGTATTTGCGTAGATCATTAACGGGATGCGATAAAAATTAATTAAGCATTTCGTTCGCAGCAGTTTTCGAAGCGCCCCTTTCCGCCCCTCCCATTTTTTGTTCGAATCGCGTGTTTGCGAATTTCGTTTGCGGGAGGGTTTTTTCCAGAACAAAAATCGCGTCGTGTGCTACTCAATTAAAAGGGAAGATGACTCCGAAAAGAACCCGACCGACGATTGTTCCGTAATGACTTACATAATTAAGAGATGGCTTTTCTATGCAAATAAAGACGCATTCCAGAACGCCGAGGGTTGGTTTAATGGAGCGGCCTTCCCTTCTTACATTCGAATTGTGGCTTTTTCCGCCCTGAAGCACCGCCCGGGTTGAATTGCGGTCTAATATCACTGAAAACCACTTAACGATCCTATCGGCTCCAAAATAAACACAATTTAATGAACCTGCGTGAGGAGCGAAAAAATATTCCATTTGCGCCATTTTTCATTTACCTGTTTCGTTTCTGTTTCGAGGGTTTCATAAAAAGAGCTAATGGAATCGCTAATTTGATTTGCCGTTAAATGGGACTTAAAATTGAAGAACTCTGGAATAACTCGCTGCGAAAAAAAGGAAACGTAATTATTTTTCGCGGTATTTATCTCGTTAAGATTTCTTTGGCTTTTTATTGATTGAAGCTGTAATTCAGTTTCGTTTTTAAAAAGTTCCATATTTTAAAGAAAGTTTTTTCTCAATCTCCCTTTCCTTTACATTTCTTTCTTCGTTTCCAGCTTCCTTCCTTTATTTATTCTCCTAATCTCATTTTCAGCGAAATGGAGTCTCATGTGTCACAGGTGGGGCAAATTCTTACTGTCCACTTTTTGGGTACATTCAGAATCTCCCTCGACATGCTTAATCGCGATTAGCGTAAGATCATTGCACTAAATGCGATGAAATAATTACAAATTCAACCCTCTTGGTGATTGCCTGGAAGAGGTATCTCATTGTTAGCAAAACTGACCAGATCTTGATGGACGAGACATCTCGTCATTAGAAAAAACTGACCCGATCTTGATATCATCATAATCAAAAACGCAATATCTTCACTGTTTGGAATTCTATCGAAATTCTTGATGAGGTAGCTCTTCATTAACAAAATTTGTCAGATCTTAATGAAGGAGATATCTCGTTGAAGTCACTTGGAGTGTTAAAGCCACTTGGAGTGTTAAAGCCACTTGGAGTGTTAAAGCATTGAAGTAAAATTAATCTTGATGGAAGTAAACTGTCATTGTAGTGCCATTTCTTTCTTTGTCTGTTTCCTCTTTCAAATCTTCGGATTTGATCCCGGATCGTCATCAAGTCTGCTTTTTGCTCCAGTGCGACGTTAATTAAATACCTACCTACCTTTTAAATCATCACCATTCATTCCAATCACAAACCTTAAATCTTAGCCTCATAGAACTAGTTGAGATACCATTCTACTCTTGTCGGAATTGGTGCACGTGTTTCCATTCGGTTGTAATGCATACCATCTCACGTTAGTTTATTTGGTAATGAGATACTAGATGATATTCTAAGATAAGAAAATTTCCGTAGTAGTGATATCACTACTTGAACAGATCAACCCCATCAAGTAGTGATATCACTACTACGGAAATTTTCTCCTTGTACAAATATAAAAAATGGTAGGTTGTCGAGGTCACAAACCGTGGTTTTGACTTGAATACTCGAGCCTTATTTTGGATTGTGGAATGAATGAATCAGACATAGGAAGTTTGAACGATTGTTTAATGTGTGTGAATATTCAACAATTAATTTAGTTTGAACGATCAAAATGCAGTTTGATAAAAATTGAATTCCAATATTAATTGTAGAATAGTTCGGCATCTTTCGAATGACACCACTTCACTTAGTCCAAAGTTACACTGAGGCCGTCGTGGCTCAGTGGGTATGCCCACTGCGCTAGAAACCTTCGAGTTGTAGGCGGCGCAGGTTCGATTCATTTTAGGTGCATTCCTCCCTAGGTGTATTTCTCTCTTCTGTATCAGTAAAACTTTCATCGTGTGTCTATCCATTACTTGCTATTTTTTGTCTTGTGTCTGGCACAACATGGCCAAATATGTCCCTTGCGTCATAAAACCCCCAAACCAACCAAAGTTACACAAGCCCCAAGCTCATCCAGCGCCGTCCCTCTTTCCCGCGCTTGCACATTCGGTCGGAAGGTAATGTCAGGTACGAACATTCCTTGTTGACGCTATGTTTATCTTCTAGATGTTTCTTCTAGTTTTGAAATCATAAGACAAAGCAATTATAACGCTCGACTTTTCATGCATGCCTCTCAGTACTATAACGATTTTAAAGAAATATTCACGTCAAAAACCACAAAACATAGTCTGTTCCTCTCCCTCCATTCTTTGCATCCCGTAGAGCACCCTTAACTGTGATTACATTTTAAAAGATCAAGACTGTGCCAGACTGCTCTGGCAAGACTTAAAAAGCGGCACGCGAGGTACATGCTTCTTATAGAGCAATTAAGATCTATCCAACTTGTTCGTGCTCCGCAATTTCAGAAACTCCTTCCGATGTTTTGAACTGCATCGGTGTCTCTGTAGAACAGTTCCTGGAAGAACAGTAGCGGGTCGTTGTGTGACTTGAAAAATATGATATCTTTGACTTGGTCTAAGTTTCACCTTAACCAGGGGATTAGTAACAACACAATTCCGCGAATATCGAAGCCAAGTTGCTAATACGCAGCATTTGATAGACTAATTCATTCATGGTTAAATTCATTCACCAGTCTCGCTTTGGGAAGTTGGCCCATGTCATTTTTGACTACTATAGGGCGCATCAGAAGAGAGTTGGGTTCTGTATACAAGATAATTTTCTGTAGATAGTACTAATATTTTAGTGGTAGAGCATGCTTCCTATACGTCTTCCGTATTGGGTAAAGCGAAGTAAAATACTCATTATCCCGTGATTTGGTTTTACACATAAAATCCTTCTCATGGAAGCTAAATGTACCAGCGCATTAACCCTCCTGGTGGTTGTTTCGACGAGATATGTCGTCATTAGCAAAACTGACAAAATCTGGATGGACGTAGTATCTCGTCATTAGAAAAAACTGATCAGATCTTGATCTCGTCATCACAAAAAAAAATCATCAATATCTTAATGACGAGCAATTTTGCTAATTATGATCTCGTTATTAACAAAATAGGTCGAAACCAATTGGAGGTTTAAAGATTTTTTACTATCAAGTATTCCAGTCTCAATTTTCAGAGAACTCTCTTGAAAAGATGAATAATATAAACAAATTAATTCTGTATGGTACATATTTAATGATTTATATTTCAATATAAAATTTTAGAATCGTGAAGTAATTTTTTCATCATATTTCACGAACAAGACATTCTAGAAAAAGGACATTTTTGTCTCAAAAAATGAACAGGAGAAAACAGGAGAAAAAGAACAGGACTGTAAGCAAACGAATTCTATGGATTATATTTAAGGATATTAGGCAAAAATATTGCAATATAAAATTGTAATATTGTGAATCAAGTAATTTTTTCAATCAGATTTCAAAACCAATACATTCTTGCAAAAGGACATTGATCCAAAGAGAGAAAAAGGGTCCCCTGCAGCCCTCCCTCTCTGGGTGTCCCTGTTGAAAAGTATAGGCCATGGAAATCCCGAGGCAGCATTTCCACCTTCTTTCCTCGCATAAATGAACTCCTCCACAAGGGCAGGCAACGCCTCTTAATAACCCAGGGCGCGCATTCCGGATATGGATTACCGGGGCGGCGTGTCCACCTGCTGGAGCCGCTCGATGAAGATCGCATTCATCATCCTCTGTCATCCGTCGTGCCCCGCACTTGACCAGTCCTCCGCCCTTCATGACCAGCTGTGGTGGCAAAAGAGGTTTTACAGATTGGACTTCCCCTGATTGGACGCCCGACTTTCCTAATATATGCGGCCGTTGTCATGTTGTCGGAAGTTGATTACCGAGTACACGAGACTCAAAAGCCCCAGCTGGAACGGTCAGTTCGCGTTGCCCCCTGATTAAGGCTTCGACCAGAGACTGAGCGGATTATAATGGCCAGCAATCGCATCAAAACATAATTTGGTGGAGCCGTGTTACTGGACTGGCTCTGCATCAAGAGCTATAACGGCGGATTGAAACCGGGTGAAAAGTCGATTTTGTTAATAACGCTCGCCCCTGTTTTCCGGAAAGCAATCGGCCGGATAACAAGCTGCCCTTGTAAAGGGTGATTGTGGAGTCGAATACGTACTGTTCCGACTTGTACCCCCGAAGCCCTTTTTTTATACCAATTGACGTTGAATTATTTCAATTAAATCACAAACCGCGTTTGGTCTTAACACTACGACTAGCTTCATGGATTCGTGCGTATGAAAATCAATTCAAGCCTTGATAGACTTGTGTCTTGCTGGAGAGGAAATAAGGGGGCAGAACAAAATGAAAAATAATTCTGTACATTTTAAATTATTTAATTAACCCAGCACCGTAGAATTTCGACTCATTGCGGAAATCCTTCCCCACGCTCAGTGCGCCTGCGCACTTGGTCTGAAGGTCATGTGAAGTACTCACATCCTTTGTTTGCACGATTCTATGTTATCTTATGGATGTTTCTTCCAGTTCTGAATCCATTAGACAAAAAAGTAGAAGCGCTTTACTGTAACGCTAGTAGTTACGATTTTAAAGAGATATTCACTCAAAATGTACGAAAATATCACTAATGCGATTTTTTTATTAATGTAATTTCCGTAAAACGGTTCAACAGCGAATTGGATGATAGCGTTATTCGCACAAAAGGGATTCGTATATTTAAATGACTTTAAGAACGTATCTTAAAATATATCTGCTCACCATATTCGGTATTTGCAAATTTTTAATTTAGCTTTTACGAGTACAAAATAAACTCATGTCACACTTAAAACTACGCTCCATCGACTTTCGTTTGCACACAAAAAATAAATTGCTCTTTTATTTCCACGAAATCGTGAGAATCATATAATATTTTTGTCGCGTAATCGCCGGTGCTGCAATAAATTCGAAATCCAAAACAATTAATTTAAGTAATAACGCTCTCAATTCGAGGAAAAGAAAAATCATTTTAACAAGTTTCGTTTTATATTAATGGCATCATTCACGCGCGAGCGATGTCGAAAAACAAATTCCTCATTCCATAAAGCTTACAAGTCATCGAAATGCCTTTTACAGCATTAAAACAACTCAGAACTTAATGCGATTATCGTGATCCGAAACCATACCGAAAAAAAAAACGGAGGCATGGAATTTTCAAGTGACTAATCACCCCTCTCTCGCTGCGCTATCCATAATTTTTAAGATCTGTTATTATTAAAGCGGACAATTAAGAAAGTAATTCGACCATTAAAGCTTCGGTCATAAACATTGTACGGAAATCAACAATCATCGGATGGAAAAAGCGGTCGCGCGGAAAAAGAATTAATTAATCGCCGGGACAATTCACATATCTGAGTGCTCCGAAAACTCAAAAAATAACATTAATTACAATAATAATACATTATAGCCTCGCGCGATTCAAACCAACACAATATTTCAGCGATTACGTCACTGCAAACAAAACTCCGCCGAAAGTCAAGCGAAACAAAAAAGGATTTAATCGGGAAATTACTCCGCTTTTCTTTAATTAGATTATTTTTTCCCTCGCGGAAAAGGGGAGAAATATCACTCGAGTGATACTTGAGGGGTCATTCGAAACGCATTCGTCTGGGGGGAAAAGTTTCGCACCCATCGCAGCAGTCCGGGATATGGCAACGATAATTTTATTTGGGCGCGTTCGCAAAACAGAGGCGTCCGATCTAATTTATCTTCGCATTGTTATTCTTTTCGGTCTCTTCTGGCGAGTAACTCCGGGACGTATGGCCGGTAATTGTTAAGTTATTTGGAAAACAAATTAAGCGGGCATTTTTGCGTCTCTTCCGGGACGGGTGTCTTTCACGTGCGTGCTCGCGGGGGGTGGGAGGGCGGCAGTCGTAAATAACACAAAGAAATGCGACCTCGTGATTTCTGCAGAGAGATAGACGTGCCCCCCCTGCTAATTAATGGGCAAGATTTAATTTTCCTGTTCTTTTCCCGGGGAGCCCGGATGCTAATGAGGCTTAAGTGAAATTCCCGCCGGAAGGAAAGTTTGAACTTTAAAAGAGGCGGCATCCTTGTTGCATTTTTAATCACGTGTCGCAAATGGCTAACAAGAGAGATTAATCTGACTGAGTGTTCCCCCACGAGGATTAGGGAAAAGAGGACTTTTCTTTGTGTCGGCTAATCAGTTTTCTCGGTCCTCTCTCTCTCTCTCTCTCTTATGAATCGCATATAATTATTTTCTTAACTTTTCCCTCGAGCCCGCAGGAGGATGGTGAAGATGAATGGGAAGCAGTGACCAGAGGAAACTTTCTCCGTCTGTTTCTTTGAACAAGAGAGATGGCTTCCGCAAGTGGAGGAGCTTTTCTTTGGGATCGTTGTGGATGCTTCGAGAAGGGCGGCCAAATATCGTTTTGATGCAAAAATGGAAGTGATTTTTCTAGGGGTGGTTGACGATTAACAAATGGTTCTCGTGATCTTCAGGCGAATTGCTTAATTTAAGGATAGCTTCTTAACGACGAATCTTCCATATCAATTATTTCCGGTGCGGGTGATCGTAAATAATATTTACGCGCTTTCTTCTGGAATAAACAGCAGTTACCAATTTAGAAAAGGATCGGAACTTTTGGAAACAGTGATATATCAAACAATTTTTCGAAAATTATAAGTCAGAAAATCGAAAATTGTAATGGAAGTAAATTTGCTGAATTGGAATTATATTTCTTCCTTGTTAGGAACACCATTGTAAAATGGCGTATTTTTCATCCCGCATTTCAGTTTGACTGCAATATTGTAAAACAATCCAATCAGAATTTATTGTCAGAAGACATTAAAGCTATTACTATAAATGCAGATATTTTATTTATTATATCATCCATAGAAGCAGGTTGTTTATTCGAACTATCACAATTCATTCTTGGGGTTTTCAATTAATTCGTCTGCCATAACCGATTTTTTTCATTAGTTTCGCCGCTAATTAGACCTTTCTTATAGAATCAGGAAATTGTTTTTAACCACAGGGTTTTATTAACTTTATCCGATAAGTCATCGGTTGTTTGTGTGTGTTTCATATCTCCATCTTAATATCGATTGCAAGGTTTGCAAAAGATGATTTGTTTTCATATATCCTAATTCGATACCTGTTACAAATCTTTTAACCCCTTAGTTCCCTTTTCTTTAAATATACTTAACCCTCCTGGGGTTGTATCGACGAGTTATCTCGTCATTAGTGAAATACTGATCAGATCTTGATGGACGAGATATCTCGTCATTTGAAGAAAACAACCAAGTCTTGATCTCGTTATCGTAAAAGAATCGGCAATATTTTGATGACGAGGAACCTCGTTATTAGCAAAATTGGTTAGATCTTGATGGACGAGATATCTCGTCAAAACCACTTTGAGGGTTAATAGTCTTTTAGCTGTAGAATATTTATCAGAACACGAATAGTTAATAATATCCTATATATATTTATATATTTTGGTTATTACTGAAACACTAAATAATTAAATTTAGTGTTTCTTCACTAGTAATACTACAAATTTTAAACTGAGTTTCTACTTGTCAAAACACGATTTCCTGTTCAGATCTTCGGAATGGAGAAATTTTAACGCCTACCCTGAAAGTTTCCAACAGAGTTTAGCGTTATCCGTGTTCATATTGTGTAGATCCAATTCAGTGGTCATCATAAAACACGTGGGTCACCAATAACTGTGAGGTTATCTCACAACCAACCATTAATTAACCCAAATCCAACCTTTAATTTGATACACAAATGTTTGAAATTTTTAAAAAATACAACTAACTTTCCTTAATACTCCATGCCCAAATATGGCCCTTGCGCCATAAAAACCCCAAACCAACCTTAATTCTCCATATCGATAACAGTATAATTTTGTATCTAAAAATACTCAATTAAAAAGTGCATTTTTACCTCATCAGTTATTAGTCCCCATTGTAAAGAGTAACATCGGTGATTATTTTAAGGCTAATAATTTGGAACCTTAAATTTCAGGCCGACGTTATTATTAAAATACATGTATTCAAACTAACGCGTCTTTAATAACTGATGGCGTCACTTGAGTAGTAACAAAGTTCTAAGCAAAGCAACAACATTCATTAAATCTAAAGCGCAAGCCAAAGACGGCCTAGCTTATAAAGACACGGGTGCTCCCTCGCCGTTAAGACCGCAGTTAAGAGACGTTTCATGGACATTAATTTTGGAATATTCATATCGATAATCGTAATATATTTTTATCTAAAAATACTCAATTAAAAAGTGCATTTTTATGTTTTCAGTAATTAGATCCTCATTTTATTTCAAGCCATGGACGATTATTTTAGGACGAATAATTTTCAGCGTTAAACTTCAGGCCGACGTTAATATTAGAATACATGTATTCAAACTAACGCGTCTTTAATAGCGGGGGGCGTCACTTGAGTGGTAACAAGGTTCTAAGCAAAGCAGCAACATTTGAGGAGTCATCAAATCTGAAGCGCATCCCAAAGAAGGCTCGCTTATAAAGACACGGGTGCTCCCGCCCCGTTAAGACCGCAGTTAAGAGCCGTGTTATGATGGACATTACTTTCCGAATATCTCCCGGAAATGCGATATAATTCCGGAACAACGAGTCCGGAGCCTGATGATCCCCGGGCGCATCGCGGGGGGTCCAACGCTAAGCGATTTTTCGTTGGCATAAATCCATACTTTATTGGCGATCTCCGACGCTGATTGCATCGCCGCACAAACTAATCTTTAATGCTATTCTGGTCCATTGGAATCAGTTCAGAGCGTCCCGTACGCGAATTAATCGGCACGCTCGACAAGCTGTTTCTGCAGCCAATGCATAAATAGGCTCTCACGCCAGCACGAGAAATGACGACGCATGGCTGATTGAAAATTCAAATCGCAGGGTCTTCCCGCCCGAAGATTGTTTCCTTCGGGGGTGTCTTGGGGGTAGGGGAAGCACATTAGGCATTTTAAAACAATAAAGGTTTCCCCAAAGACGTCTTTTTTGCTTCGGCTCCTCGAACAGACTGGGCCGAAGGTGTAAGTTGTTTTATCCGTCGGTTTGATGGGGAGTTGAAAAAGTTTGTTGTTGTTTTTGGTTTATTTAATGTCGAAATAATTGTCGAGATACCTTAAGGTGCAGTTTTATATCATATTTTACACGCATTTCTGATTTTTTAAAAATAAAACTGTTTAAAATTATTTTTTGTTAACTCTTTAAAAAGAATGTAACAATTTTGCTACAAATAGAATTTTTAAACTGTATAATTTTCTCTCGGCGGTTGATATAGTTTTTTTATAGGTCGATTCTAATTCAACAAATTTTCTTAAGGCTATGTTTCTCCAATTTCGTGGAGGTTCTATCACAGACATTCATGTCCTTTTAAAAAAAGGAAAAAAGTCCGATCCCTCTCGACATGGCCCATCTGGTGTATCAATAAAATAGTCCATTTTATGTTCAAATTCAGTCTTGCAACTGCGTTCGTAATTTTATCAATAAGACTCAGCAATCCAATTATTACTTTGAGTTTTATTGTCTCATAGTTGAGAAGACTTGCTTGCACAAGTTTAGAATGATTCTGTTGATTTCTTCATGGTTAAAGTATTTCTTCAACTGTCCATACCACAAAAACAAAAGCAACGATACCTCATTCTTAATAGATTGAGCTTCGAGTGTGGAATCATGAAATTCGCCGAGATTATTACATTTATCATTCATTACAATCTTTTCCTTTTATTATCACAAAATTTTCATTATACCTTGGCTGATTTCGTCGCACAATGATCGGGTATCACTAGTTTAGGGACTGCTTGTCCAGCTGCTGCCTGTCCATAACCTAAGCAAAGGATCTTAGTCTAAAGACTTGGATTGTCCCTTTAGGAATCGACAAGATCCGACTTAAACCGTGTCCAAGATTCGAAAGCCATTAATTTTCATAAGCCAAAACTACGGTGGACAGAGAAAGACACCCAAATCAGAATTCCCTTACTAAAACGGGCGAAGAAGTCTTCACTTGTTTTGCAGCCCATTTATTACTTTAGGTTTCACTGTCTTATAGGTGAGAATACTTAATTGCACAAGTTTAGAATGCTTCTGGTGCTTTCTTCACAAAGCTAGAGTACTCCAACTGTCCAAACCACAAAAATCAAGCATCGATGCCCCATTGTTAAAAATTTAACCTTCGAGTGGGAATCATGTAGAATTTGCCAAAACTATTACATCCCGTTATTCCTTAGCAAAGGATCTTAGTCCAAATACTTAGATTACCATTTAGGAATTGACAAGCTCCGACCTAAACTGTGTCCAAGATTCGAAAGCCATTAATTTTCATAAACCAAATTCCGGCGGACAGAGAGACACCCACATCAGAATTCCCTTATTAAAACAAGCGAAGAATTCTCCGCTTGTTTAGACCTATTATTACTTTAGTCTGTTTACTTGGTTTACTGTGTCTTAGTTGAGAAGACTTGCTAGCACAAGTATTGAAGAGTTCTGTTTCTATCTTCACGAGGTTAGAGTATTTCTCCAGCTGTTCAAAACACAAAAAAAAGCAAGCATCGATGCATCATTCTTAGCGCATCGAACTGTGAATTTGAAATCAAGAGAATTGCAGAGGTTACTACATTTATTATCCACTATTTTTCCTTTTATTACCACTACATTTACGTCGTGTCCCTGTCCGATCTCGCAGTATACGAGTGGGAATAACTAGTTTTGGGACTACTTGTCCAACTGTTGCCCGTCCATCCCTGAGCAAAGGATCTTCGTCCAAAGACTTGGATTATCCCCTTAGGAATCGACAAACTCCGTGTCCAAGATTCGAAAGCCATTAATTTTCATAAACCAAAACTCCGGCGGACCAGAGAAAGACACCCAAATCAGAATTCTCTTATTAAAACGGGTGAAGAATTTCCCGCTTGTTTAGCAGACCATTTGTAACTTCAGGTTTATTGTTTCATATTTGAGAAGACTTGCTTGCAAAATCGTAGAAGGATTCTGGTGCTTTTTAACGAGGTTAGAGTATTCCAACTGTCCAAACAACAGTCAAGCATCGATGTCCCATTCTTAACAAATTGAACTTTGAGTGTGGAATCGTAGAAGTCGCCAAGATAATTACATTTATCATCAATTAATACTTCTATTACCACTACATTTACGTCGTGTCCCTGTCCGATCTCGCAGTATACGAGTGGGAATAACTAGTTTTGGGACTACTTGTCCAACTGTTGCCCGTCCATCCCTAAGCAAAGGAACTTAGCCCAAAGACTTGGATTACCCCCTTAGGAATCGACAAACTCCGTGTCCAAGATTCGAAAGCCATTAATTTTCATAAACCAAAACTCCGGCGGACCAGAGAAAGACACCCAAATCAGAATTCCCTTATTAAAACGGGCGAAGAATTCCCCGCTTGTTGGTTGGAGAATCCAAACACCAACAACAGAGGCCTGCTGCGCGGGGGAGTAATGATTTCCAAACAAAGGGATGAGTATTCATGGGAATGATTAAAGCGGGGGAACCGCCGCGCCAAAAATTAATTAATATGTGCACATCGCGGGGGGAGGAAGACAAATTACCCGTTCAACATTCCATCGTTCACGGTAACCGCATCATTAGAGGGTGGGCGCTTGACCTTCGACCCCCCTCCACGTGTCGCCGACATTCATTGGAGGGTAGAGGTGCGTCGCCCGACGTCTCGGCGCATTAAAATTCAGCCCCATCGTGCGAAGGTTTGCCGAAAATGGGACAGCCCTTGGCGATGCTCTTCTCTCACTTCCTCTGATCATCCGGCCTTTCATTAAAAAGGGATTTTCAAGTAGAGCTTTACACACGCGTTTTTTGTTTGACAGCAGAGTACACAGGAAGTGGGGTTTGGACAGTCGGTCTGGATTTAAAAGCGTTTTTAATCCTTGATATGCGCTTTTAATAAATTCCTTAATGCTCTCTCGCGTCTGAGATATGCTGTCTTATTACTTGCGA
Organism: Meta bourneti; assembly: GCA_933210815.1. Taxonomy (NCBI): domain Eukaryota; kingdom Metazoa; phylum Arthropoda; class Arachnida; order Araneae; family Tetragnathidae; genus Meta; species Meta bourneti. Next base: position 92,171,242 of record OW119929.1, read on the forward strand.
TAAGCTTCGTATGAATTGATTGGCTTATCGTTATGCGGTAATATTTTTTTGCTATATGAGGACCAATTATAGGAGACATCCGATTTAAATAGTTTAATAGAGATTAGTTGTGTAGTGTATGTAATCTTGAGTCAGTCTATTTTGTTATTAGTAATTAAAAAAATTGAGACAATAACTTTTGGGAAGTTGTTTTTATTATTCGTAAAATACTTTATGAAATTTATTTGAAAACTATCAAATTTATTTGAAACTCCTCTAGCTTCACGTGATTTTTAGGTAGTGTAGCATTGCGTTTAGCCTACATCACACATTTAATGATTAAATAACCACACCTTATAGGTTGAAAGAATTCTAGGTAGATAGGTATTTTAATTGACGTCGCACTGGATCAACATAACGGGCTATTGGCGACGGTCCAGGATCAAACACGAAGGAAAAGTTCCGAGGACAACACCACGTAATTTTGAACCACGACAGAATTCTAAGAAATATTATATTTGTTAAGAAGGTAACTTGTCAAAAATCATACAGGAAAGACCACAGGGTGCATAACGAATATATGCGTCTTCGTCCTTCAGAGGGTTGGTTGAGTTTTATTTGGCCCTTGCGCCATTTGGAAATACGATAAAAAAAGTCTGTGTTGGAGGAACCCTTTGTGCATGACAAACACAATTAACCAATCATAGTAAGATTGCACACTATTATGAGTCATTAATATCAATAAAATCAGTAAAATTAAAAATAATCACTAATGAGAAGGATGAGCCGATGCGCTACCAATTTGTCGATATTAGACCCGATTTTCGTCTCAGCATCCTTAAAAAACATGGTCAACTATTTTTATTAAGTCCCTCTTTTTAGGTAGGTAGGTATTTCAATCAATGTTGCACTGGAGCAATACAGGGGGCTATTGGCGACGGTCCGGCATTAATCCCAAAGAGAAAGATCCGAGGACAACACCTAATTTTGAATTAATTTTGAACCTATTTTTAGTAAAATGACTTGTAACCGCACAAAATCCACGTTTAAATAAATAAAATATTGAAATGAAATCAAACTTTTTCTTGCCACCTCCCACAGTCCAGGATAAAACGGGTGTATCTGCTTTTGCAACCTATTTTTTAGCATTTTTTATTGCCCACTTTTGTCCCCTTCAACACCCTCTTTTTCACCTGGAGTCAGCATTACTCCTTAAGATACTTTCAGTGCCCACAGAGGGAGGTATCGCCCATTTTGGAAGACTATTTCATGCATATGCTTTGTAAAATCTTGAGTTTATTCTTGATAGTGGTTTATAAACATAATCACACCTTAATGATGACTATACTGAATTATATTGTGCAGGTTTACATTCAATGTTTATCAGAAAAGTGTTCACAAGTAAATAGGGATTGGAAAAGGAGCCAGGTAAATGTTAAAAGTAAAATAGTATCAATAGGAGGAGTTATCAAGGCCAGCAGTGAATCGTAACCTTCTGATGGTTGTCTTGACGAAGTAACAAAACTGGCCAGATCTTGATGAACGAGATAACTCGTCCATCAAGATCTTGTCTCTTGTCATTAGAAGAAAACTGGCCAGATCTCGTCATTATCAAAAATCGGCAATATCTTGACGACGAGATATCTCGTCAGTAGGAAAATCGGTCTGATCTTGATGGACGAGATAACTCATCGAAACCACTTGGAGGATTAACACCAAGAAATTTTTGTAAGAAATTCAAACTGGTTTTTGAAGACACTGTAGAATAACCTTATTCATAACCTATGATTTTTCATTTACCACAACATGAAATACGAATTATACACGGCATATGAATATGAATATTCTTGTCGTCTTGCCCACACGTTAGTCATCTTTGTTAAGACTGGCCACAATAATTTTCGATGTCAACTGAAAAATGTATTTTGACTATCCTATTCCTATTCATTCCTCCACACACATGGCACTTAAATTAAAGTATGTAAAAGCAGCAAAGTGGGTATTATAGCGCAAGGTCCATATTCGGCCAAGCTGCGCCAAACAACGTCAAATAAATGAACAAACACACAAGGAAAGTTTTACTAACAGCAGAGAGAAATACACCCAGGGTAAGTTATAGGGATCGAAATTGAGCCATTTTAAACTCGCAGGTTGCTGGTGCAGTGAGCAAACCCACTGAGCCACGGCGACTCCCACGTGTGAAATTTTGCCTCTGTTTCTTGAATAAAAAGATGTTTTTTAGCTTTTTAATTATATTTTATATACATTTTCTGTTTCCTAGAACATTACACAAAAATGCTCTTTTTTTAACATTTAATAGATTTCTTAGAAACAGTTGAATATTTTGCAGGCATTGAGCATGTGTATTTTTGGTTCCATTTAGAACGTGATAGTTTTTGAATTTCTGCATATATTTCTTTTCAATATCGGTAAGAATTTCTGTTCTCATTTGATTTAAATGGTAAATGTAACAGAAATGCATTGTTTCCCCTATTAAGGATTACGATATTTATTTATTTAACTTCTGTTTCTCTACAGAAAGTACCCAATAACACAGGGTCCTAAAATACGTGATTCAAAAAATGCAGGAAAAAAGACATACAAGTACAGTTAGATAAGAGATAAAAACACTTCATTGAATCAGATCAACCACCGAGAAAGAATTAAATAGTTTAAAAAATACATTTGTAGCAAAATTGTTACATTCATTCTTTTTTAAAGGTTTTAAAAATAATTTAGTTCCTGGTGATACACCTGAGGAAGTTAAAATCACAATACAATAAACTTAAAAGGGGGAATCAATTTCGTTATGTTGGATGTAAAATTATTTCGCAATTCAGAAGAATATACACCAGAGGATTCATAATTCTTAAAATAAATATATCTTACAAATTTGTTCTGTATTCTTTCAATGCTCATGTCAGTCGTAATAAGACAACTGGAGAATTATCAGAGTTAAAAACATCGATGACGGGCGAGAAAGATAAAGAGCGTTTTAAAGTGAAATAGAAAATATTGTATGCTGAATTATTTATGGATGATTTCAAGAATACTGACTTAATGCCAAATATCGACTGCCCTTATGCATTCCTTTTTGTGTTTTTTAAATTACATTAGCAGCTTTAACTTGTATTTTTTTTCATTTTAAGTAATCGTACTTGATCTTGACAGTATGACGGAGGATTATATTTATGAAAATGAATTTTACTGATCGAGATTTGAGATGTATATTAATCTCCTTCCTTTTATTTAAAATTTTTTACACGCATACAAATGTTTCTAATGCAAAGTCTGGAATAATATGATTAAACTATTTGGAATTGTAAGTTCTATATTTTATTATTACGTTTAAAGATTACAATAGCATTGATTTGACATTACATTTTTTTGAGTTGGTCTAGCCAGGACGTCCTAAAAATCAAGGCTCAAACAATATTTTAAAAAATATATAATACTTTTTATTGTTTCCCATCCAACCCTGAAATAAAACATCACGTTTGTAAATTAAATGCACATTTTTTAAGAAACGATTTTTAATGAAGATATTGTTAAAATGATTTTACCTGAATACATCTTTCAAATCGGAACAGTACTGGGGACGTGCATGAAAAGTCTAGCGTTACAAAGAAAAGCGTTACAGCTGTTTTGTCTTATAATTTCAGAACTAGAAGAAACATCCAGAAGATAAATATAGCGTCGTGTAGACAAAGGATGTCCGTACCTGATATGACCTTCGGACTGAATGCGCATGCGCATTGAGTGTGGGAAGGGGGTTCGCCAATATGTCGAAATTCTACGATGCCGGGTGAGCTTTGGGCCAGTGTAATTTTGGATTTCATGGAGTGAGGACTGCAAAAGTGGTGTCATTCACAAGGTACGAAACTACGCTACAATTAATATTGGAAAACAATTTCTTAGCAATTAATAGCAAACTGCAATTTAATCATTCAAACTGAAAATTAATTGTTAAATAAACAATCGTTTAAACTTCCTATGTCTGCTTCATTCATTCCACAATCCAACATCAGGCCCGAGTATTCACGTCCAAGCTACCTTCCAATTTTTTAAAGCTTAATTTTGAACGTTCATCAGAACAATTTTAATATTTTATTAAAATTGCTTATAATATTTTATTGAAATTAATGCTAAAGTGACTTTAAAAGAGCACATTTCTTTAAGATAGTAACGCAGTCCAATCAATATTTAATGTGCAAAGAATAATTCAAAATATTCTCAGGTACAGTAAATAAGTAAAATAACGTCTAGAGCAAGCACTGGAATTGTGACCCTGGGATACACGTTTTTCGGACGATTTTAATATAACTTCAGTCGTGGTCTTTGATCTTGTTGTAGTGACGCAGAGTATATGTATGCTCAGAAGCCTATTCCACAATAAAAAAAATTAAAATCCGCTTATGCAGAACTCATTAAGCCCTGAAGAAAAAACTACTTTTTTTAAACTTAAATCTAAGTGAGATGTCTTCTCTTTTTAACGCAAGAAGCCAACCAGGTAATGTGAACGCCCAATCGTTTCAGCATGTAAGGTTTCTAACGGTTATTTGTTGATGGTATGCTTGACGAATATCCTCATTCCCAATCTTTCTTCCCCATTCCTTCTATGGGTGCTAGAATTCTGTCGAGATAATATGCGAAGTGTGTCCTATCATTCCTTTATAATTTTCCCGCCTTTGTAAAAGACTGCCTGAAGCTTTGCGACAGCGTTTGGATCATCCATAGAGTTGCCAGGATTGAGTGCAATTACGCCTTTGATGCTCCATTTTAACGTAGGGGTCGCTGGGACTTAGTGGGTTTTCCCACTGCCCTAGCAACCACCGAGTTGTAGGCGGCGCAGGTACGATTCCTTCATGGGTGTATTTATCTCTTCTGCATCAGTAAAAACTTTCCTTGTGTGTATATCTATTTATTCGACGTCGTTTGGCGCACTAGCCAAATATGCCCTTTGCGCCATAAAACCCAACCAATTAACATTTTAAACTAAGGGCTAAAATGATTTGTATTGTATTGTCTTAATAGCAATGGCGAATTGAATTGGGTTATAGAAATGACCAAACCTATTTTTTTGTTTTCAATCCAATCTCGGGATCCTTAATTATCAATGTTACGCTATATTATTATTTTCTTGTTATTTTAACGGTACTGCATGAAAATTAAAATTAACCTTTTTTAAAATTTAGGTAGGTAATTGAATTTACGTCACACTGAGAACAACACAACGGGCTTTTCGCGACGGTCCGGCGTCAGATGATGAGGTCAACACCTGAACTGACCCCACTCTCCAAATTTCCACACCAAGCCAACGTGAAAGCATTAGAGTTCATGATAGATTTAACGTGCATTAGCCCCCACTTACACGGTGGTCTTTGATTGGACCGAGTTTTAAAATCGCATTCCTCCGGTTGCTAATCGACGACTCTACCAACTGAGATACCACAACCTTTTTAATTTGGTAAGATTAGTCTGTAATAAGATCAAAGTCAATTTCTTTTCCTGCTCTCAGTAAAGCAAATAAAGTGTCTGCTAGAACCTATTCAGGTTCTCAAATGAGGAAGCGAAATTTTCAACTCGCAGAATAATTTCTCACACCTGGCGATAAGAATTGCGAAAATTATCTTAATAGAAACGTGAAGGTACGCACGGGGAAAATGCTCTCACCTCCAAATTGAACAATACATTCTTTTGATAGCAACATTATGCCTTCTAACTTTACTAATATATGCTCTTATTAATAAGCTCCGAATTCTTTGGTTTTTAGATATTTACTTCTATGCGCTCTATTTCAAATCGATTGAAACATTTTTGCAATTCGAGATATCTTGAATAAAATATGCAAAATTTGTAGCACCAGAAAAACCAACCTCATTATGACCCCCAAACAAACCCTAACTCATAATGACCCCCAAACAAACCCTAAAACGATCTTTAGCACCTACAATTACCTGAAACGACCTTTGAAATCTAAAAAAGACCTTTTCTCAGTTATTTCCTCTTAAATGCATTTTGAATTTTTATTCAAAATAAAGCGGGATGTGTGCTGAGTTATTTTCAGTAACAGGGCTGGGCATAGAGATGAATTTGTTGGCACAAACAGTCTAAAGATAATTATAATCTGTCTTCAGTTTCAGATGTTTTATGCCGCATATTTAGGCAGAGCCTCAATTTCGATGCTTGTTCTGGACCATAGACCTTAAAATGAAATAGACGCAGAATGTGCCCGTAGCTTCATGTCATTTCTTCCAGTTGCTCGGTTTGAAGATTTGTCACGTATTTGTGGGTAAAAACACGAATCCTGATTATTGATTGGATTAGAGTGATTATCCACCGTGATCAAAAACACTGCGATTCGATAGCCAATAGGCTAAGGCGATTCGTAAGTCCCTGTGATTTACCCTTGGAGATCATACGATAGCGACTTCGCCCACATGGCTCCGTCTATTATAGAAGATCGATGTTCTGGAAGCGCGCGTATTTGACTCACTTGTTGTATATAAGTATGTTTTGAAACATTCTTCGAATATCAAAAACATTGATTAGACTCTCATCATGTTAGGCTGCGATTTTCAACCTTTTCACACATAACATATAAACTACTTACTAAAAATATAATATACTTTTTGCCGATATGACAACAAATGGGTATAATTTTGATTGATTTACAAAAAAATCATAGTACTTACCTATCCGTTGTGCATCAAAGTGGCTTTTAAAAACTTTTTGAAACAATTTTTTTATACTTCGTAATAAATAGTACTCAAAATTATTTCTACGGCTATTATTCATACGACATTAAAAATACGAATATCCTTCGAAATTATTTGTTAATAGACTTGTCAAAAGTTCAAAACTAAACTGTTGAAATGAAATAAATCGCACACAATCTAGACGTATCGCCATCCGTGAGGTTCACCAATGCTATTCTTGCGATACACCAGTGGTTTTCTTGCGGCAAACCAGTTGCATTTTTGCGGCACACCAGTTGCAAATTATTGTGCTAGAGAGAAATATGCCTTTAAAATAATTTAAGCCATGATCATATCTTAAAATACTTTAATCTCTCTAGTGAAGAACATTCAAAATTAAACTTATATATTACACTTGTCTTACCCTCACTTAGGTTTTTTTATGTAAGGACACCGTTTTGTTTTGGAATAACCTTTATAAATAAAACTTACTTTATTAACTTTTCTACATATTATTTATTCAATTAATGTTATTGTTTACGGAATATGACATAGGCCAAGTGATCGCCTTTGGCCGCGCTGCAAATATGGGTTCTTTCGACCACATTTTCTATTACGTTTGAGAACATTTCCGGGGCGATTTGTTCAATTTCTTCTCGAATGTTTTGATTAAGCTGTTGGATCGTTGTTGGCTCATTAGCGTAAACTCATTCCTTAAAGTAGCTGCATGTAAAAAAAAAATCGGCGTGGTCAAATCAGGGGAACGAGGAGACCAACCGACGTCACCAGATTTTGACTGCCAGGAAATGAGTGCTTTAGAATTCGCATGGCTACACAAGTTGTATTACACATTCATTTATCCTGGTGAAACCACATATGTTGCAAACCTTTTTACTTCGATCAATTTCAGACAGAAAGAAATTTTACAATGTATCACAATATCGTCCACAATTGACAGTAACTGCAATTTCATCAATTATTGCGGGAAAAAAGTCCAACCAAATCCTCCACACCAAATTGCACACCGAATTGCATATCATACAGGGATGAAGAAGGCGTTCATGGAATAACCTTGAATTTTCTGATCCCAATAACGGATGCTCCGTTTGCTTATGTATATGTTACGGTTCATGTGATTAATTGGTTATTATTAATATTACTGATTAATCACATGATCAGTATCAATAATAACAGGTTATTATTAATGCAAAAGGAATGGATTTATTACATGAGCCGTAACATATACACTGATGTGGAAATGAAACGCGAAGGAATTTAACAAATCACGTGGTCGAAAGAGCCCGTTTTTGCCGCGGAATCAGAGGCGATTATTTGACCATTGCCATGTTCAATAAATTGTCATTACTTGAATAAACAATAAGTAAAAAAATATTTTTTTTAAGTATTTACTCAACCCTCCTGGTGGTTGTCTTGACGAGATATCTCGTCATTAGCAAAACTGACCAGAGCTTGTTGGACGAGATATCTCATCATTAGAAGAAAACTGACCAAATCTTGATCCTGTCCTAAAAAAAAGCGGCAATATCTTTTTAACGAGGTATCTAGTAATTAGCAAAATTGGTCAGATCTTGATGGACGAGATATCTCGTCGAAACAACTTGGAGGGTTAAAAGTTATTCCCAAACAAAATGGTGCCTTTACATAAAAAACATAGTACAACAAATTTTGTTGAACCACAAGAAAAAGTAAGGAACATGTCACGCAATTTAACAATAAACCTTTCTGTGAATCGCCTATCACATTCTTTCTTGTCTTTTATAACTTAATGCTTTGAGCTGAGCAGCCAATTGAAAAGCCATTTCGACCCAGCATCCCCACGGAGGGCGATACTTGGCCAAATGTGGCGGCACCGGTCGCCTTCTCTTGATACTTATCGATCTCGCGAAGTTTTTGGCAAGTATCGCATCGAGGGGGTTGATTTAATTACCGGCGGACGGATCGTTAGCGAAGCGGGCAAAAGGCAATTTATGCGGCCCATAAGCGCAACATGAAATTAATTAATAATTAAAGATCGCCGAAAGAGTGTTCCGGAGTATCTCATAATGTTTATATAGTAAGGCTTTATGACGTCATAAAGATGATAAACAAGCGACGTTTTCTCGGGAACAAAGCATTTTTGCTCAATTCTCCCCAACAAGCGCTCGAGACCTGTCTTTCAGAGCAGTTAATAGGCTCTTTTCGCGCTCACCGGTTTTTGTCTCCTTCGCGTCTTTGTAATGAGAGTTAGAACGCTCGAAGAAAGAAACCAGGGTACACTTTTTCGCTCGATTTGGAGTGGTTTTCTCTGATTCTGTTTTGAAAACATGCGCATGTTTAGAAGTTTTTATAAATTCAGCGCCATTTTTATAATTTTAACGCCATATGTTTAATGCCTTGAAGTTGAAGTGTTTTATAATGATTTTGTTTTCTATGAGGTTAAGAATATTTTTTCCCGATGAATTTAACCTTCCTGGTAGTTTATCCTCGCGTCGAAAACTGCCCAACCTGTGGTGCAAAAATTTGTTCTAAACTATTACCAGTTCTGGGCAAGGGACAATTTGTTTTTCCTACTTGGATCTTCTATCCCTTGGAGTAATATGGCAGTTTTGTCTCGACGAGATATCTCGTCCTTAGCAAAATTAACCGGATCGTGGACGAGATATCTCGTTGAAACACTTAGAGGGTTAAGTAAAGATAAGGAATCAATCAAATTTCAATGTTGAAAATTCTAAGAAAACAAAATACGCGGTAATTTGTAGATTGTTCCGGGTTGTGTATCCTTGTGATCGTTGATTTTTTTTCTCAAGTCTCGTTTCACTTCAGTTCATCAGCTGTTATTGTTTCCAGGACCGTTGTTGAGTTGGTGTGTTAGACTTGCACTTGCATGTTGTCAGAAAAAGTAGAGGGTACCGGAAGATAGAGCCACAGTATGCCTCCAACTTTAAATACACCTGCCCAGTAATAAATTTATTAATTTTATTCTTTTAAGGTCTTTGTAGGATCCTTTTGTAGTTGTAATAAAATATACTTTTGAATCTGCATATTGTATAACCAAAAATATTGTGTTATTAAATGTGTAAAATCCACTAATTATAAAGCGTGGAACTCCTTTGACTTCATGAATTTATGCGCATGGGTATTATGTATTTTTAATTAACGTCGCACTGGAGCAACACAATGGGATATTGGCGACGGTCCGCGATCAAACCCGAAGGGAAAGATCCGAGGTCTAACTAATTTGTACCGTAATTTTGAACCATGGTCAGATGACGAGGTCACACCTGAGCTGGCACCCTACTCTCCAAACTTTCACACCACGCCAAAGTGAGGACATTTGAGGCCACGGCAGATTTAACGTGTACCAGCCCCCTTTTGGACACGAAGGTCTTTGGTTAGATTCGAACTCGCAACCCTCTGGTTGCTAATCCGTTACTCTTCCAACCGAGCTACCGCAGCCCTTTGTGCTCATAGGAGTCACTATGTTCCGTGGTCATTATGGATTAGAACTTCTATACCAGCTGTATCAAGCTGGTGTAGAAGTTCTTTTTAAGCTCTAAAATTGATTTAATTAAGGTAAAATGTTCTTAAATGATCTGCAAAAATTTATTTAATTGTATTAATACTTCCGTAGAAGAATTTGAAATTTCTGTATACCATGTGATGAAAGATGATTTCGAGAAAAAATACTTCTGTTCTAGACGTACTTATAAAACATCTTTGTAACAATTGGAAATTGCATGTAATGCTATTGCGATTGAAGATCTATGAAGAAAAAGGGCCAAAATATAATTTCATTTCCTAGTGGAATAAAACATGCTACATTACTGTGGTAAACGTTTATTATTTTTAATCGTAAAGACACTTATGAAACCTATGTGTCACATAATGACACATGAAATTAGAGCATAAAAAAGATGTAGCAAAAAGATCAACAATCCAGTTGCTATAAAAGTTTAGCCTTCGATTAGTGCACAGGACCTTTCCCTGATAATGTCGAGCATAGAACAAAAGCATAGAGCAAAACAGTTAGAGCATAGAACGAAAAGAAAAAGTAGTAAAATCATCAAGACTAGCTGTATCAAAAGCTCTCTAGATTTCAAATAATATGCATAGATGGCTTCCCCTGATAAAGATGAACTTTCTAAAAGGTGGTCACAGTCCATATCAGTCATCCCTCAGCATTGGGCAAAATTTGGGCCACCATAGATGCCAAAACGATGTAAGCACTTGGTGAGGCAATAATTCCCCGTCAATAATTGGAAAATTGCCACCATTATGAAGTGAGTGCCTGCAGGGATGTCACGAATGGACACCTCCCACTTCTTATGTTGGCGTGCTGTGGAAATTTGGAGAGTGGGATGCCAGCTCAGGTGTGATCTCGTCATCTGCCCTTGGTTAAAAATTATATGTTTTGTCCTCGGATCTTTCCCTTCAGGTTTGGTCCCGGACAGTCGCCAATAGCCCATATTGTTGTTCTAGTGTGACGGTAATTAAATACCTACTTACCCAATTTTTATGTTTTGTATTATTCGCCATTCTGAGATTTATACCTGTCTTTTAATTTATTTTTGATTATCCTAACTGCAGATCCAAGGGGTACATCATATTGACCGCTCTGAAAAGGATGCCCCTTTTACAGTCAGTCTGTCTGTCATGTCATTTCCATAAATGCCACAGAGGGAGGGGATCAATTGCAGAACATATTGCCATATTTGGCCATGCTGCCCCAAGCAAAGTCAAGAAATGGACATACACAACACAGGATGGCGTTACTGACAAGGAAGACAGAAATATACTCAGGGAGGAATAGAACCGCGGAATAGCCAAAGGAATCTAAAATTAACATATCAGCTTAGAGCAGAAACTCATTACCCAGAAAAAGTGTTTTTGAGTATACATCTGTTTAAAGGCTAACTATTAGTTTTTAAGTAAAGAATAAAAAGTGTAAGCAGTTTGATAGTGTTGTATATCTTTTGAACGTATATGACATGTATTTTTTTATCATGAAAATAAGCATTTAGTGTCTCCGAAGAAATGTCAGTTAGAGTTTCTGCTCTAAGCTGACGATATGCTGAAAAATCTTGTTGGTGATTTTGCCATTCTTCATAATGGTCTGCAGAAAGTGTAATCTTCGAAAATTTCAAATCTGACCCCGTGCTTAACCTTCTCGTCTGCTAATTTATTACCAAAGTGATGTCAATATCTTCCCCTCTCTGGAGTCAGCTAAAATAAACCGAGGAAAAAAACGCATTAGGATTCTTAGCAGAGCATAACGCACTCTCTCTTCTACATTAAATAAATCTGTGAGTAGGCCAATTAATTCAACTCGTTGAATTAATTGGTCTATTATCTAACCTATTGGCCTACCTACTAACCGTATTGATTATATTATCGTGAGACTCATAGCAAAGGATCTCACGATAGTACCATCAATACGGCTAGCAAAGGTTGGTTGGGTTTTATGGCGGAAGGGACCATATTTGGTCGAGCTGATCCAAACAACTTCAAGAAATGGACATATATCCATATCTTCCCCTCTCTGGAGTCAGCTCAAATAAACGGAGGAAAAAAACGCATTCGGATTCTTAGAAGAGCATAACGCACACTCTCTTCTACGTTAAATAAATCTGTGAGTAGGCCAATTAATTCAACTCGTTGAAATGATTGGTCTATAATCCAACCTATTGGCCTACTTACTAACCGTATTGATTGTATTATCGTGAGATTCATAGCAAAGGAGTCTCACGATAGTACCATCAATACGGTTAGCAAAGATTGGTTGGGTTTTATGACGGAAGGGACCATATTTGGTCGAGCTGAGCCAAATTTCAAGAAATGGACATATACACGCGAGGATAGCGTTACTGACATAAAAGACAGAAAAACTCCCAGGGTGGAATCGAACCGCGGAATAGCAAAGGAGTCTCAAATTGACGTACGCTGAAACATCTTGTTGGCGATTTCACCATTCTTCATAATGGTGTCCAGAAAGCGCAATCTTCGAAGATTTTAAATAAAAACATTCGTGCTCAACCCTGTTAATTTATCACCAAAGTGATGTCAATATCTTCCCCTCTCTTGGAGTTCAGCTCATAAATCAACGGACGAAAAAAAACGCACTCGGTTTCTTAGCAGAGCATAACGCACTCTCTTCTACATAAAATAAATCAGTGAGTAGGCCAATTAATTCAACAACACCCTTCCGAAGGTGACGGAGGGTAAGAAACGAAAAAAAGGGCTCCGCCCACTCAGTTTTTTGCGCTCATTCCGGAAGAGCGTTCTATTAATAGCCCCCGAAGTAAATGCCGTCTATTTGGGGCGTCGGTGCCCATTCAGCCCCGCGGCTGTCACACTATGAAGACTTAGTCGGCAGATATAATGAGGGCCTCATATCTCATCTGCGGCGCGACTCCACCGCAGGGTGGAGGAAAAAGCCCCACATAAATAGAAAAACTATCTAGGGGCGTTCGAAGGGCTAATGTCGATTTAGCAGCCCCTGCCCCCCGGGGGGCTCCGGCGAAAGAAAATGAGCGGCGGGAGCGAGCTCCCCGTAACAGCTGCGAGTCGGCTTCTGTATGCAAAGCGTGCGCCCTCGAGGAGGTGGGGGGAGGCCGGGGCTGAGCCAGGGACGATATTGGGCCAGAAGAAGAGATCCATCATTGAAATGAGAAAAATCTCCATGTTCGCGGAGGACTAATGTCGGCGGGAGAATCCCCGTCTCTGCGCCCCAGCTGCGCAATCCCCGGGGCGGGGCTTCTCGGGAACACAGCTCCGCGGCCGCCCATTGGCCCGGGCGCCTGCCACTCACCATCATCATCGTGTGGCTTTCGGAGAGATGAGCCGCTCCTCCGAGAGGATGGTTTCGGATTCCGAATATCCCTCATCATTCCCCACAGTCCCCTTACACCTGGGGTGAGGTCCCCCGCTCGAGTCCGGCGGAAGGGGAGGGAAGGGGTCCGGCCAGACGATATCTCGGGATTCCTTGGAGCGCGGAAGGGGTGGGTTTGGGAAATTGCCTCCCGGTTCTTGTAAAATACCTGCAATCGGACGGTGCGGATTGACCCTCCCGCATCGCACAAAGGGCAACGATTTGAACCCTCTTTCTGGAAAAGCTTATGCATCCAATGTGTATTAGTTGGAGTGGTGTGAAAGTTTGGAGAGTGGGGTGTTGCCTCGTCATCTAACCGTGGTTCAAAATTACGTGGTGTCCTAGGATCTTTATCTTTGGGATTGATCCCGGACCGTCGCAAATAGACCGTTGTGTTTCTCCAGTGCGACGTTAATTAAAGTACCTACCTACCAATGTATTATCTGTCAGTTCGAACTTCAATTTATACTGTTGTTTATTTTTTGGACCTGGTCCGGTGAAAAGTCCCATTTGATTATCTGACCTTTCTATTTACTAATTTAATCCTCCAAGTGGTTTCGACGAGATATCTCGTCCAAAAAGATATGACCAATTTTGTGCTAATATTTAGATATGACTAATCCTTCAAGATAAGACCAATTTTGCAAACAATTATGTCAGGATGACGATATATCTCATCATCGAGATATTGCCAAGTTTTATGATGACGAGGTCAAGATCTGGTCAGTTTTCTTCTAATGACGATATGTATCGTCCAACGAGATATTGTCGAGAATTGCTAATGACGAGATACTTCGTCGTGACAACCACCAGGAGGGTTAATTGTTCTTTGTCTACAGAAAAACCTCCAATTACAGATAACAAAAAAATATGCCCCAAAAACGCACCAAAAAAGACACAAATACAGTTAGATAAGAGATGAAACAAGACACTTCACTGAAGCAGATTATTTATTGAATTGAAATCATTAGGGTAGGGTATTTGGGTAGGGTATTTAAATTAACGTCACACTGGAGCAACACAATGGGCTATTGGTGACGGTCCGGGATCAATCCCAAAGGGAAAGATCCGAGGACAACACCACGTAATTTTGAACCACGGTCAGATGACGAGGCAACACCTGAGCTGGCACCCCACTCTCCAAACTTCCACACCACGCCAACGTGAGGACATTTGAGGCCACGACAGATTTAACGTGCACCAGCCCCCTTTGTACACGACGGTGTTTGGCTGGATTCGAACTCGCAACCCTTCGGTTGCTAGTTCGTTACTCTTCCAACCGGGCCACCGCGGCCCTGAAATCATTAGAGAATACATCAACCTCCGAGAAAGATTTATATTCTTGGTGGTTGTCTCGACGAGGTATCTCGTCATTAGGAAAATATTGACCAGATCTTGACAGAAGAGATATCCCGTCATTTGAAGAAACTGCCCAGATCTTGATATCGTCATCATCGAAAAATCGTCGATATCTTAATGTATAGAAATCTCGTCATTACAACAATTACCAATGTTAGATCGTACTGAACGAGACCTCGTTGAAACCATTTGGAGGGTTAAATAATCTATTGGGTCGGTGCGAATGAAATGTCCGATGAGAAATAGCTTTGGGAATGACCCCCATACAGCTAAAAATAATTACCTATAAGCTTCCAGCATCTTACGTCACAGAGCTACTATAAATAACTATCACGCGTGTGAAGTACAAGTTCCAGATTTAATTTGTTTGGGTGTAAGGTGCTTCCAAATTCGACATGCAAAATTCAGATTTGAGAGTCATCCTTACGAATTTAAACTGAGAGATTCTGCTGCAGCTGCTGCTCGAAACATTAACACAGCATTTGGGGAGAATACAGCTAATGAACGAACCATTCGGCGATGGTTTTCGAAATAGAGATAGGGACCTGAAAAACGGACCACGTGGTCACCGAGAAGTTGCAGTTTCTGACGATGTTCTACTAAGTGTGGTTGAAGCTGAACCGCGGAAAACATATGAGATAGCGGCCGAGCCAGGTGTCCACCACACTACAATTGTTCCACCGTCTGGCTGCACTCGGTAAGATCAAAAAGATGGATTCTTGGGTGCCTCATGAATTGACAATTGCCAACAAGACGATTGAAAATCTGCATCGCTCCTTTCCAGGAATGAGAGGGAACCTCTACTGCAGCGAATCGTTACCTGCGATGAGAAATGGGTCTTTTATGACAATCGGAAACGATCTGTATAATGGTTGAGCAAAGCACAGCCTCCTGGACCCCATCCCAAGCCACCCTTATATCCCAGAAATGTTATGCTTGTATGGTAATCTACAGCTGGAATAATTCATCGCAGTGCCAAGTGGTCAAAACATCACTTCAGAACGATATTGTGATGAATTACGACAGATGCACCGGAAATTGAAGATGAAACAACCGGCTTTGGTAAACAGGCATGGCGTTCTCTTGCAAGATATCCTCATGTTGCACAACGGACGATGCTGACTCTACTTGAGTTGGGTTAAAAAGCGATGCCTCATCCCCCCCTATTCCCCTGACTTGTCACCTATAGATTTTCATGTTTCGTCACCTGGATCACTTTCTGTCTGGTAAACTGTTCACCCAAGATACGGAGGTTCACCGTGCAGTTGATGACTTCTTCGCATTCCAACCACAAGATTTTTTTCGTTCCGGGATCATGGCCTTGTCATACAAGTGGCAACAGTGTGTCAATTCAGAGGGAGATTATTTCGAGTGATGGTCATTTTCCGGATATTTCATTCGCACCGACCCAATATTTACAGCAAAAGTGTTTCACACCGTTTTTTTAAAAGGTTTAACATAAATACTTTGCAGTTTTTGGTAATAGATCTGGGAACATTAAAATCAACACAAGAAACTAAAAAGTACGTATCTATTTTGCTATGTAGTAGTTTTTTGTTGAAGCAATGTATCTAATCTACGGAGCTTCAAAGTAATGAAACCGAAATGATTTCGCAAGTAAGAATACCCTTTTTCGCAATTAAAAATTAATTAATTATTTTATTATATTAAAATAATATTTATTCTTCTATTCGCTTTATAAGAATTTTAAATGAATGCCCCTTGAAACGCTTGATCTCATTTTTTAATCAGGTCAAGAAGGGCTTTTGAAATGAAACATGAATTTTTTTAATATACTTGACTGTTATTGTATTACCACCACTATAGAAGTAATTTGTTTTTTGTTACGAAATCCTTACAAGTGAGACAAGTTGATGAACTATTCGAATTCTCGGGAAGTACTTTAGTGAAATATTCATTCATAATTGCTCATTTATGTATACGAGGGGAAAGTCCGAAAATAAGTTTCGTCCACACGTATTGTTAGCAGTGATGTGTTAATGGAGAATTGCTGTTCGTATCCCCTCAGCGAAGGTAGTCACAGTGACCCAGCGGGCCTTGCCCACTGCTCTAGCAACCTGCGAGTTGTAGGCAGGTTCGATTCCTCCCTGGATGTATTTCTCTCTTCTGTTTCAGTAAACCTTTTCTTGTGTATTTATTTCCATTACTTGACGTTGGTCTTGTGTTCACCGAATATTGCCATTGAGCCATGAGAACCAATCCAACCAACCAACTACAAATTTTACAAGCATTCCAGCTTAGCTCAGTGGGCTCATCCGCTGCTCTAGCAACTTGAGAGTTGTACGCCACGCATGTTCGATTCCTCTCTGGGTGTATCTCTCTTCTGTGTCATTTCAAACTGTCCTCGTGTGTGTTCTTTTGCCCATTTACTTGATGTTATTGGACTTAGATTGGCTAAATATGACCCTTGAGCTTTAAAACCTAAAACTAACCAAATAAATTTCGCTTACAATCGTGATTAACATTGTTTAGAATCCAGATTCCACGTACCATGAATAGCCCGTTGTGTTGCTCCAGTGCGAAGTTAATTCAACTACCTACCTCCACGTGCCATGAGCTAGTGAGTTTTCAACAAATAAGATTTCTCTTCATATAATCTTGATAAATCTTATAAAAACTACCCAGATTCAAGCTATCCATAACCAAATTCACCTGAAATAATTCGATAGAAATTAAAGTTGCTTGCAATCATGATTCAACTTGTTCAGAATCCAGATTCCACGTACCGTAAACTGATGAGTTTTCAAAAAGTCAGATGTCTCTTCATATAATCTTGATAAATCTTACAAACTGTCCAGATTTACGTTATCCCTAACCAAATTCACCTGAAATATTTCAGCACAAATAAATTTTACTTACAATCATGATTCACTTTATTCAGAAAACCCTGATTCCACGTACCTTAAACTGGTGATTTTTCAACTAGTCAGATTTCTCTTCATGTAATCTTAATAAATCTTAGAAACTATCCAGATTCTCGTTATGCATAATCAAATTAACCTGAAATAATCCGATAAGATTAATTTTGTTAAAAATGATTCACCTTGTTCAGAATCTAGATTCCACATACCTTAAACTGATGAGTTTTCAACAAACTAGATTTCTCTTCGTGTAATCTTGATAAATCCTATAAACTATTCAGATTCTCGCTATTCACAACCAAAATTACCTGAAATAATTCAAAACAAATTAATTTTGCTTACAATCATGATTCGCCTTGTTCAGAATCCAGATTCCACGTACCGTAAACTGGTGAGTTTTCAAAAAGCCAGATATCTCTTCATGATAAATCTTAGAAACTATCCAGATTCTCGCTATGCATAATCAAATTAACCTGAAATAATCGATACAAATTAATTTTGTTAAAAATGATTCACCTTGTTCAGAATCTAGATTCTACATACCTTAAACTGATGAGTTTTCAACAAACCAGATTTCCCTTCGTAATCTTGATAAATCCTACAAACTATTTAGATTCTCGCTATTCAGAACCGAAATTACCTGAAATAATTCAAAACAAATTAATTTTGCTAACAATCATGATTCGCCTTGTTCAGAATCCAGATTCCACGTACCGTAAACTGGTGAGTTTTCAAAAAGCCAGATATCTCTTCATGATAAATCTTAGAAACTATCCAGATTCTCGCTATGCATAATCAAATTAACCTGAAATAATCGATACAAATTAATTTCCTTAAAAATGATTCACCTTGTTCAGAATCTAGATTTCAAGTACCACAAACTGGTGAGTTTTCAACAAGCCAGATTTCTCTATTTAATCTTGATAAATCTTACAAGACAATGTATGCTGTGTGAAAAAAAGCACTAACTTAACTGGATATTAAATAAATCATAACGGTGGCAATCGGGAAACGGAAGCATAATTATCCGAGTCTTTTTCTTCCGCATGCCAAATGCGACTCACTCTTCCCCTCTTCCGTTGCCCGAGTGTTCTTATCGAATTATTGATATCCCGAGGGGCCGTAGGAAGTAGATGAGCATTTCACTCCTCTCTCCCATAGTCACTAAAGATTTTCTCATCACCGTATTTTCCTCGCAACCGCACATTTGCATCACCCGGCTTCACGAATCCATACGCTAACTGCTCATCAATCTGGGCAACAGTGGCGTATCGTGTCCACCCAATGCTATGTGCTATTGAAAACTCGCCAGTTTGTGGTACGGGGAATCTGGATTCTAAACAAGGTGAATCGCGATTGTAAATGAATCTGGATTGAATTATTTCATATGAATTTGGGCGGGATATGAAAAATTGTACATTAATCTGATTTGCTTGTAAGATTTGTCTGTATGATGTGAAGAGAAATCTGGCTAGTTGAAAAATCACGAGTTTACGGTAAGTGGTAAATGAATTCTAGGTAAGGTGAATCATGATTGTAAGCGAAATCAATTTGGATTGAATAATTTCAGATAAATTTGGTTATGAAAAGCGTGAATCTAGATTGTTTTTGTAAGATTTATTCGGTATACATGAAGAGAAATCTGACTTGATTGTAAGATTCCTCTGGATTATGTGAAGACAAATCTGGCTTGTTGAAAACTCACCAGTTTATGATACAGGGAATCTGGTTTCTAAACAAAGTGAATCGTGGTTGTAAGCGAAGTGAATCTGTATTGAGTTATTTCAGATGAATTTTGGTTAGAAGGGGTAGGTAGGTATTTTATTAACGTCGCAATGGAGCAACACAACGGGTTATTGGCGACAGTTCGGGATCAAACCCGAAGGGAAAGATCAAAAGCCAACACAACATAATTTTGAACCACTTGGGTGAGAGGAATTTGGTTACGAATAACATGAATCTGGATTCCTTGTAAAATGTATCTGGATTGCATGAAGAGAAAGCTGGCTAGCTGAAAACTCACCAGTTTACAATACGTGGAATCTGTATTTCAAACAAGTTGAATCATAATTATAAGCGAAATTAATTTGTATTGAAATATTTCAGATGAATTTGGATGAGAGAAATCTGGTTATGAATAGTATGAATTTGGATTGTTGATTGTAAGATGTATGCGG
The DNA here is from genome assembly GCA_933210815.1 of Meta bourneti. Taxonomy (NCBI): domain Eukaryota; kingdom Metazoa; phylum Arthropoda; class Arachnida; order Araneae; family Tetragnathidae; genus Meta; species Meta bourneti. The sequence continues at coordinate 92,191,205 of OW119929.1, forward strand.
TTTATATGAAGCAAAAGCTAGTTGAAAACTCATCAGTTCAATGTAGATGGAATACGAGTTAATCCCAAATAAGGTGAATCATTATTGTTATCGAAATGAATCATTGAATTATTTAAGACTCATTTAGTTATGTATAGTTAGAATCTAGATTGTAAGATTTTTCTGGATTACACGAAGAGAAATATGGCTTGTCAATTAGTTGAATGTCAGCTGTAAGATGAATCTTTATGAGAGCTGAAGAAATCTGAATCCCATACGTCCAATGAAGCTTAGGTTGAAAGTATAATGAGTTTGATTAAAAATATCATGAATTTGGATAGTTCATTAGATGAATATAAATTATGAGGTGTGAGAGTGAATTTTTTTTACGATAAAGAAATATGGTTTTCAAGTGACATGAATATGAATTGCACTTAAAATGAATCTGGATAATATATAAAATGAGTGAGGACTGTTTCATAAGACGCTACAACTAAGGTAAATTTGGATTATAAAAAATCCGAATCTAGATTGTTTGAATGGCAAAACAAATAACTATGTATTTCTTTAATGCCCGGCCAATTGAACATTATTCTTGGCACTACTAGGGCGGAATTGTGAACCATTTCGCCCGTAACGTGAACCCTGGTGCACAATGGGGACTCACATTACGCCTTACATACATACTATTCATTCTAGACAACTTGTTTGTAGAGGGCACACATTCACTCCAGAAGAGTAAGCGTTATCCATACCTTTCTCCAGATTTGAACCAGGAATTTTCGATCCAGAAGCCAGCATCCTGGTCACTAGACTGATTCTAGGCTCACTATTTTGTAAAAAATAGTTTCTAATATACCAGCAATGTATATTAAGTTTAATTATACAGGGTGTTAGGCTTAGGACTATAACAAAAGAAAAAAATTGTAACATTGAAATAAATAATTCGAATGATGAGAAGTGAATGGTGCGCATGTTAAATTGTACTGGACTTGCAAAAAAAATTTTCTCAGTCTTGTATATATGCAAGAAATTTTGGAAGTAATTCATGGTTAGTAAAGAAATATACTTTCTTTTGTTAGTCCTAAAGTGAACACCCCGTATAGAGAGATTTCTAGGTTTGAATAAGGGGGAAACATTAAATTAACCCTCCAAATGGTTTGACGAGATATTTCGTCCATCAAGATCTGACCAATTTTGCTAATGACACGATATCTCGTCATCATGATATTGATGATTTTTTTATGACGACGAGTTCAAGATCTAGACAGTTTTCTTCTAATAACGAGATATCTCGTCGATCAAGATCTGGTCAGTTTTTCCTTATGAGATACCTCTTCAAAACAACCACCAGGAGGGTTAAATTACGATAACAGAAGCAGCCCTTATGAAGCAACACAATACATTCACTGTTCCTAGAACAAACAAAAGCTCCGAAAGATAAAGCATAGCACGTAACTTTCTCGTTTCCTCTAATTTTATTCGCACTTAATTGAATTACATAACTCAACGAGAGCCGAATCCATAAAGTACGTCCAGTTACACGTCGATTAAATACAATACGGACGACGAAAACAAGTAAGAACGTAATAACCTCCGTTTCATTCTTCATTGGATTCCGGATTCAGCCCTGATGCCACTTTTCTCCCGAACTTTCATTACGAGAATTGCCAAGAGCGGCTGTGCGCAGAGAAGTTATTTTTTGTATCCCTCTCAACCCTTCCCGCCATGTTATTGATTATTGCGCATTTTTTCCTCCTCCTTCTTCACTTCAGTTTCTTATGCAAGTAGAGATTGCATAAATATTTATTACCGGCGGAGAGATTTTGCTAATGTAATGTTACGCAGCGAGCGCATATTAATAAACATCAGATAATTCTAATGGTATCATCTTTGAGTGTTTTTTCCTCTTCCGGGAAGACTGTTGAAAAAGTGGCGTCTCTGCTCAATTTTCCTGGTGACACAAGTGGTGTCAATTTATTATTGGGAGCTTGGCTTTTTTTCCGCATTTCTCCCCATTACTATGTTGTCAATTTGAAGAAAGGGAGATTTCGGATATCTCGTTTTTCATTTCTGTTGGACTTTTTTCTTTCTTTTTTTGTTATTGAGATGAAGGGTTCCGCTGCATCTCCTTAATTTTATTAGAATATCCGTTTTCTTTCTTTTTTTTTTCAAATGGGTATGCTAATATTTCATCAAAAGATTCCCCGCCTGAGAAAATGAAGTGCCGTTATGGAAAGGAAGGGTGCTGGAATTAAAATGCTTTTGGAAACGTGTTAGTTTCGTGAGATTTGTTACGAAAAAGTGGAGTTTATCGCGTTTCAACAATATCAGAAAAACATGTACTACTTCAGATTTTTAACCCTCCAATTAGTTTTGACGTGATCTTTTACATCAATATCTGACCAGTTTTGCTAATGACGAGATACATCAAGATATTTCCGATTTGTTTGATGACGAGTTCAAGATCTGGTCAGTTTTCTTTTAACCTCGTCAAGACAACCACCAAGAGGGTTAATAAGGATTGCCAGAGACATGGTGGTAGAGTATATTGTAGATATGAAATTACAAAAAAAGACTAGCTATATTTAACCCTCCTGGTCTTTGCCTCGACAAGGAATCTCGTCATTAGCAAAAATTGATGGGTGAGATATCTCGTCTAAACCACTTGGAATTAACCATCCTCTGAGCGTCATGAGATTTCAGAGTAGAGAAGCGTTAATTTTTCTACACAACACACGTATTTTCTCATTCTCAATAACTACATTGATTGTAAGAATTCTAGGAGATATTCGATTGGTCAAAAACCAAATCTGTTTGAAGTCATCCAGGGAAGATTGAACGGATATACGAGTGAGAACCTCTCAGGGGTTAAAACTGTTCAATATTGCGTTTGTGCTGGAAATAAATAATTTTATATTCTGTTGTAGGCTATGAGAAGGATTTCCAGTGTGATCAAAACACCGGATAGGTAGGTATTCTAATTAACGTCGCACTGAAGCAACACAATATGCTACTGATGACAGTCCGGGATCAATCCCCAAGGGAAAGATCGAGAACAACACCACGTAATTTTGAACCACGGTCAGACGACGAAGTAACACCTGAGCTATCAAAACACCGGAAGACGATGATTTTACTTCCAGTTACCCAATACGGCATACTCGCATAAAGCACATTCTACCACAAAATACCAGCGCCATCTACATTTAGCACAAAACAAAAAGTCGAGGCGTTATGAGAGGCATTTTCTGTGAAGCTAAATAAAGTTATCGGTAGTGCTTCAGCGTCGAAACATCTTTTCTCAACGTATTCTGAAATTGACGTCACTTTGAAATACGATTTCAGCATTTCTCCAATGAAATTTCCAAAGAATAAATTCCAAATTGGTATATGATAGTTGATTGGCCAACGCCAATTAGATTAAACACCAAACGATGCCCAAACGGACATAAACTACATTTTGAGGTAACCCTGATATGTATCATGCGAGATCATTTAGACAGCAGAAATAAAATCTTCAGACCATCTGATTTGTTTACACTAAAAATAATTCTCATAATTGCTTGCGATGTGCATAGATTGAACTTATTATTTTGATATACTTTCTTGTTAAAATTAAATAAACTAGTTTGAAAAATTAGACTTTATTTTAGAATTAATTAACCATCTCAAGATACAGACGCTGGCTTGGTGGCATAACGCTGTCCTCCATCTACACAAACAAATCATGCTTTGAGCAGAAACTCATTAACTGACGTTTTCTCTGAGTTATTAAATGCTTATTTTTATAAGCGATGCATAGCCATATTATAATCTGTTTAAAAAATTATGCACTATCAAATGCTTATAGATTTTATTTTTTGATGTAAAAACGAAAGAGCTGCAAAGTAAAACTTCTTTTCTTCAGTTAATGAGTTTCTGCTTTAAGCCGACGAAATGTCTAAGTTCTTTTTTTTATGGTAACTCTCCTGGTGGTTTATCTTCGAAAACGGTTTAGCGTTTTTCTAAGTCAGATGTTGCCGATTTTTGGACGATGACGAGAGATCACTAGCTGTCCAGTTTTCTTCTATTGACAAGATATCTCGTCCATAAAGATCTGATCAGTTTTGTTAATGGCAAGTTACCTTGGTAGCAAATTGATTGGATCTTGGGCGATATATCTCGTCCAAACCACTTGGAGGGTCAAACAAGAAGTAATTTATAAATGCTCCATCATTTGAAATCACATCACAACTACTGTTTAAAGTTAATCCCTATTCCCGCTTCTGATTGAAACGCGAAAGCGAAATGATACAGGAAAATGCCTCACATATTGACAAGGGAATGGTAGGTTTCAATGCGTTCAATATACTTGTTGGAGTGTGCAGCACTGATTTTTCTTTGTAATGGGGTGCAACGTATCATCCTGTGCTTTCCCCAGAGACACGCCCCAGTATCTGTCGGTACCAAAGCGCCCCTCGTAATGCACTGGAACAGGCGGCGGGATTTACAATCTGTAGACAAGGGCATCGAGGACAACAATTGCGGTTTTAGTGGTTTTCCGCGGGGGCGGCGAATGGAAAACGGGATTTAGATGGAGCGGGGGGCGTGACGGCATCGCCACAGCCCCTATGGGGGTCGGGGAAGTTGGTCTCTCTCCTTTCACGCCCCAGATGTGACAGAAGCAGGTGACGCCCCTCACAGACACCCCATTTGCATGACGGTTTTTTAACGGGAAGCCCTGGCCCGTGTTTAACACGGCAACGACGTGTTTGCATACAGCACTCACAGCGGCGAATAGCTTGTCGACTTTTGCTACAAGTTTGCTTTTCTCAACCCTCCAAGTGGTTTTGACGAGATATATCGTCCATCAAGATCTGATCAATTTTGCTGATTACGACATAGTATCTCGTCATCGAGGTCTGGTTGGGTTTTTTCAGATATTGCCGATTTTTTGACGAGGTCACTGTCTGATCAGTTTTCTTCTATTGATGAAAGATCTCGTCGAGAGATCAAGATCTCTCTCTCTCTCTCTCTCTCTCGAGAGAGAGAGATCTTGATGGACGAGATATCTCGTCCATCAAGATTAGGTCAGTTTTGCTAATGACGAGTTACCTCGTCGAGACAATCATTAGGAGGGTTAATAATTTGGTATCTGATTCTGCTTAAAGTTTCGAATCACCTTCAGATGGGTTGAATATATTTTAGAACCAATCAATGTCTTATTCGTTTGCCTGGAATTGATATGTACTAAGGTAGGATTTCTATAATCTGAAAAATCAAGAAAGCACTAAAAAAGTAACAATATTTTTTACGAATTTTTCTTAAAAGCAGTGCATGAAATAAAAAAGAATCTAAATATCTCCATTGCGAAACTAATTCTTAAAAATCTAATATAACTTTTTTACGGTTTCTCTCACTGAAACAAGACCAGTCTGAATTAAACCCTACCAATCAGAACTTTTAAAATCGTTTTCAAGGCAAATAATGTTCGTTTTACCATACTTTCTCAAAACTTCAATCACGTAAATTATCCGAACGAGAATGCCTATCTAAAGTTGAAAAGCGAACAAAACGTTAAACGTTTTCCTACTGCAAAATAGCTATCTGAAATTTATTAAATCGCTCATACATTTTAAACACAAAAACTCATTCCTGTTTAAAAATCGGCGACTCATTAACGAGTAACACAACAGAAAGCAACAACCTCTAACACAAACGAAGCGTCCTCTAAACATAAACGAGACTAAACCCACGCCCTCAAAAGGCCAGAAGGGGCTTAAGTTAGCAATTGGAAATCGACAGTTATGATTCAAAACTCCGTGCGTATGCGAGCCCAAAATACAAATATATCCATTCCGAACAATCGACACGAGGGCGCAAATAAACGAAAGGGCGAAATATTTCACGCCCCGGCAATTGGAGCGGGCGCATCCCGTCTCTCGTTTTGATTAGCTCGCGAGAAAACGCCGCGAGCCGAAACTATTTTATTCGCGGTTTCGCACCCCCCTCAATTTTCATGCACCGACCCCCCCTCGAAACGGAAGGTATAAATCTGGCAAGAGCATCCCAGTCACGGCGCCATTTCCCCGCCATGAGCGAAGCCATTTTTCCCTCCCTTAATTTTATGTAAGATGTTTCTAGATTAGCAATTCGTGAGGAGAAGAGGAGCGCAAAAGATTGGCTTTAGAACCCCACCCCCCTCTCAGTTCCCGGGTCGTTTAACTCAGAATCACGTTTGAGTTGCGTTCGTTTCCGAAGAGGAGTGCCATCTTCGAATCCGGGCGCCCCTGCAGAGTTATTGGAAGGAGAGGCAATATCCATGAATGCTATGTAACGCACGTAGGGCTGCGTGCGGATTTGCATACAAGGAGGAAGCCCCAAGAAGAAAAGGGGCCGAGATATGAATTCCTTTCTGGGGAGGGGTGCAGGAGAATGGAATTGAGACTTATAACGGACTTGCATCGCGGAGTTGAAGACTTTCGGACGGTAGGGATGGATAGATAAGTATAAAAAGAACAAAGCGAACGGGGGGAGAGGGAACGTGCCTGCATAATTCCACCCTTTCCCGTTTTTTTCCCTGCTCCGGGATATGTCGCCACAATAAGACGTTTTTCTCCCTGGAATTCCATCTATGGCTTCCTATTACGAGAAAGGAGTGAAGAAGAAGGTGATTTCGCCCGGGCAGGAATGGAGCGAGACGGGAAGAAATAACGCAATTTTCAGCATGAATATCCAGCTCTCGGCGCTTGAGATAAGAAATGGAAAAACTCCGTAAGCCTGTTTTGATGAAATTCTTTTCCAGATGTTCATGTAATTGAAAGCTGGCAGAAATGGAAATACAGGATGCGTATATCTGCCTACCATTGCGAGCCGCCCCGCTCATACATGCTGCACGAGTGTATTCAAATCGGCAATGAAGCATGGCTGGAAAATGTAGATGCTGCCTTCAATTTAAAAGTCTAAATATGAAGGAAAGATTATTCAAATGCGAAATGAGTTTATTTCTAAGAGCGCGGATGAGCTGTCAAGAGTTTCTTCTGGCCCTTTTATTAAAATTTAATTTTGCTGCCTGTCAGGGGCAAAGAAGAGCCGTTGGGAGATGAGAGAGAATTTCATTGTTTCGCCCTTTTTTGTTTCGTTTTCTTCCCATTTTTCTCTGTTTAAGGAGTGAAGCTATCTTGGCGGCAGCGGATACCAGGTTTTGTTGCTGCTCTTAATTATTCGATAGTTTCCTTATCTGATAAGAGGTCCTTTTCCTGCTTGCAATTTAGTTAATAACGTTGAAGACGTTTCTATTGGGGGGGGGGCGCCTTGGATCAGCGGATATGCCCTTTGTGCTAGCAACCGTCGAGTTGTTGGAGGCTCAGGTTCGATTCCTGTCTGGTGCATTCTTCCCTGGATGTCTTTGTCTCTTCGGTGTCATTAAAGCTTTCATTGTGTGTGTCTATTACTTGATATTGATGTCTTGTGTCTGGCGCAGCATGGCCAAAATGGCCCTTGCGCCATAAAACTCAAACCAACCAACCAGGCTTTGTCGCTGCTTTTAATTATCCGATAGTTTTCTTATATGATAAGAGGTTGTTATCTTTTTCCTGCTTGCAATTTAGTTAATAACGTGGGAGGCGTTTCAGTTGGGGGGGGGGGCGTCATGGCTCAGTGGGTATGTCCACTGCGCTAGCAACCTTCGAGCTGTAGGTTGCGCAGGTTGGATTCCTGTCAGGTGCATTCCTCCCTGGGTGAATTTCTCTCTTCTGTGTCGGTAAAACTTTCATTGTGTGTCTGTCTATTACTTGATATTGTATGTCGTGTCTGGCGTCTGTTCCTTTATAGCAGGGGTGTCAAACTGGCGGCCCGCGGGCCGCATGTGGCACCCGAGGTGATTTTTTGTGGACCACGATGCTCTGAAATAAAATGAAAACAGGACAATATGTTATTAAGAAAATAGCACTTAGGGGAGATCGAGGCAATACCGTACACACAATTTCGTCGTGTTAAAAATGTGTGAGCAACTGTTTTTGTCCATGAAATTAAATAAAACGGCCTACAGATCAAGATTAACTGATAAACATCTATCTGCCATAATGAAGATTGTCTGTTCTCAGTCTTTGAATCCAGATATTGGAAAACTAGTAGGAGGAAAGCGCTGGCAAGAGTTTCCGGTAAAAGAAATTAATTTTAGTTTTATAAGTACATTAAATTTAATAAACGTATAAATAAAATAAATTATACAGCAATATTATTAATTATTACCTAAATTCACTTAATTACATAATGTGTTTTAATTATCCTATCCACATTCCTGAATCCTCACTTCAAAATATAATTTTAAGAAAATTTGTAAATGTGATGTGGCCCGCGTGAATCTTACCAGTTGCATTAAATGACCCGTGTTTTAATTGAGTTTGACACCCCTGCTTTATAGTCGTTTGATCATTAACGAAACCCAAAATTATTCACAACTAACTACTAAAAACAACTAACTTCACTAACACAAAACCTTTTTGTCTTCCCAGATTCAAAAAGGTTATCTTCTGGTATTGGAAGTTCTGTAAATAGTGCCGTTGTTCTAAATGCTATATATGTGCCATTTTCCCAAATGCCCTCATAGATATAGCTTATAAATATTTTACCATTTTTCCCTGCTAAGCAGTTCTATTTATTTGTTTAAACAATGATTAAAAATTTTAATTTTTTATTTTGTATAGGCTACGATTCATTGCATAATTAGAGTGTATAAGTAACTCGAATAAGCAAGTAAGGACTTCAGTAATTCGAGAATCTTTCCAAGCTAAAACTCGATATTCCATTTTTCCTGTCAGCCCTTGCTCCTAGATCTCTGCACGATATAGATACATATAAATGTGATCTAGCATTATATGTACAATATTAAAACAAATTAGCCGAATTTGTGAATGTGTTTAGATTTTTAAGATTATTAAACGTATTTCGTTAATTTGAAGAGTTCCTTTGAGCTTAAAAGCACTTCCGTTAAAAAAATTGAACTGTCTGATTTTTTTATTCGTTTTGGTTCTTGTATTCAGATTATTTTAAATACTCTGATGAAATGAAGATTAATTTATATCGTGACGAGTTTAGAAGGATTTTGCTGAACAGATTTTCTTGAACTTTCTTCAATTCAGATACGTATACAAATAGAGATCTAGGAAGGTCCCACATCCAGGGTCTTCATCTGTCTATAGACAATCACATTCTGTTTCGGAAAAGCTAAAAAGTTCATATCTGGAACATTTTGATTGTGTCTCCTGAAATTTTAAGTTGACTTTATGCAAAACGGAATTTTAGTACTTTACTAATCATACATAAAACACAAGGTACAATATTAATAAAATCAGGTCAAGAAGCAATTTATTCAACTAAAATCCTGTTAGCGAACAAGTAAAACGTGCTAAGTCAAAAATATGTTTCTGAGAAAACGAATGGAGGAAATTTTACTCACTAAGCGGAACTCACTAGCTTAGTGGTTCGATATCTCTCTGGGTTTCATTTTTCTTTTCTGTGTCAGTAAAACTTTCATTGTTTGTGTTCGTTCATTACTTCACTTTGTCTGTTTTGTGTTTGGCGCAGCTTGTGCAAATATGGCCCTTGCACTATAAAACTCAATGCTACCTACTAGCCAAACATAAATTTAGTGAAAGTTAGATGTGGCCATCAAGAAGAAATATAACCTTCATGCAAAGGATTGGCTTAGTGGACTTCGCCAGTCTAATGATCACATTCTGGTCTGGAAAAGATAATAAACGCATTTGTCGAAAATTTTGATTGTGTTCTTCACTTGTAAGATGACGAATCAGCAACCGTCTTACGATCTTTCAAGGTTGTATGTTTGGTTTGAGTTTTATGGCGCGAAGACTATTTTTGGTTAAACTGCACCAAGCACAAGACAAACATTGTCAAGTAATGGACATACACACGAAGAAAGCTTTGCTGACACAGAAAAGAGAATTACACCCTAGAGCATACAATTCGCAACATCTTTGAAGGACGAAACAATAACTCGTAAATCTGGCCAAAAATCAATAAAACAACCCACGAAACTCATTCCAGTCCAGATTTAATGCCATGATAAGGTATTTTAAACCATTAAAGCAAGAAATCTTTCCTTTCGGGATTGATCCCGGACCGTCACCAATGTACCCGTTGTCTTGCTGCAGTGCGACGTTAATTAACTACCTACCAAGGAAAATTTTGACTGTATGTTTGACTTGTAAGCTGACGAATCGGCAACTGTCTGAAGACATCTTTCAAGGTTGATTGGTTTGAGTCTTATGACGCTAAAACCATATTTGTTCAAGCGTACACAAGACAAACACTGTCAAATAATGGACATCACAAAGAAAGCTTTACTGAGACAGAACAGAATTACACCCAGGAAGAATCGGACCTGCGCCACCTACAACTCGTATCATCTTTGAAGGACGAAACATTAACTTGTAAGTCTGACCGAAAACCAACGAAAAAACCCACGCGACTCATTCTAATCCAGATTTAATGCCACGAAAAGGTATTTTTAACCCAATTAAAGCAAGAAACCCATCAAACGAAAAACACATCAGCCCCATCTAAAAGATAGCAGGGGCTATCTTTTAGATGGGGCTGGTGTGGGTGGCTCAGTGGGTATGTCCACTGCGATAGCGATCTGCAAGTTGTAGGCGGCGCAGGTTCGATTGTTATCAGGTAAGTTCCTGAAGAATTTCCTCCAGGTAAGTTCCTCCCTGTCAGGTGTATTTCTTCCTTCTGTGTCAGAAAACTTTCATTGTATGTGTATGTCTATTACTTGATACCGTATGTTTTGTGTCTGGTGCAGCATGGCCAAATGTGGCCCTTGCGCCATAAAACCCCAAAACAACCAACCTGAAAGATAGCATGACCCCACCGCACATTTGCACAATTGAGCATATCCAATGCAAATGTTAGGATGTTTCCCTTAGGGATTGATGCAGGACCGTCACCAATAGCCCGTTCTGTTGCTCCAGAGGGTCGTTAATTAACTACCTACCAAGGGAAATTTTGACTGTGTTTGACTTGTAGGCTGACGAATCGGCAACCGTCTGAAGACATCTTTCAAGGTTGATTGGTTTGAGTCTTATTGCGCGAAGACTATTTTTGGTCAAGCCGCACCAAAGACAAGATTGTCAAATAATGGACATACCCACACACAAATAAAGCTTTGCTGACACAGTAGAGAGAATTACACCCAGGAGGTATGGAGCAAACAATTCGCAACATCTTTCAAGGACGAAACAATAACTCGCAAATCTGACAGAAAACCAATAAAACAATCCACACAACTCATTCCAGTCCGGATTTAATGCCATGGAAAGGTATTTTTAACCCAATTAAAGCAAGAAACCCATCGACCGAGAAACACACCAGCCCCATCTGAAAGATAGCATCAGCCCACAGCACATCATTTGCACAATTGAGCATCCCCAATGCAAATGTTTGGATGTTTCTCTTAGGGATTGATTCAGGACCGTCACCAATAGCCCGCTGTGTTGCTCCAGCGCGACGTTAATTAACTACCTACCAAGGAAAATTTTGACTGTGTTTGACTTGTAGGCTGACGAATCGGCAACCGTCTGAAGACATCTTTCAAGGTTGATTGGTTTGAGTCTTATTGCGCGAAGACTATTTTTGGTCAAGCTGCACCAAACACAAGACAAATATTGTCAAACAATGGACATACACACAACGAAAGATTTGCTGAAACAGAAGAGAGAATTACACCCAGGAGGTATGGAGCAAACAATTCGCAACATCTTTCAAGGACGAAACAATAACTCGCAAATCTAACAGAAAACCAATAAAACAATCCACACAACTCATTCCAGTCCGGATTTAATGCCATGGAAAGGTATTTTTAACCCAATTAAAGCAAGAAACCCATCGACCGAGAAACACACCAGCCCCATCTGAAAGATAGCATCAGCCCACAGCACATCATTTGCACAATTGAGCATCCCCAATGCACAGGGAAGCATACGGTGTCGCCGCCGGATTGCCCTTGTCAGTCACGGGATATCGCTGCCATGGGACATAATAAAGGAAGAGGATTACCCGGGCAACGCGCGGGGCCCGTTTTTTGCCGGGGGAGGGAGGGGCCCCCGCTGAAAGACCATAATGGCTCTTGTATCCCCATAATCCGCAAAATTAATTGCCTCTGCCGGCCGTGTCGATTAAATCCTCAATTTTCTCCAGGGAGGCCTGGCGGGATTAGGTCGGCGCGCCCCGGGATTGGGACATCTGGGGCGGCGGTCGGGAGGGGCGGCTTCTAATTAAGAACGCCCATCGACCGGCAGAAAGGGCGCTTTTTTAGTATGTTGTTATTAATATTTTTTGTGTGTGTTTCGCCTTTCTTTCAGTGGTGTATGCGTTTAAAAAGGCGGCGGTTTCCGAGGGAGAGTGGTGTGGGGGTGCTTGGAATGCGTTTCCGATGCGGTTCGAACGGATTTGTTCCGAGGGGTGACTTGTTTTTAGTAATGAGTAAAATGTAATGTAGAAGTTTGAGATGTTTCGGGGAACTGCGTTCAGCTGGTCATTGTTCTTTTGTGGGATTCAGTTGAGTAATTTAAATGGAGCTTGAAAGGAGGTGATGGTACTTTATGAGATTTTTTTAAATTTTGAAGTTTTTTGTTTGTCGTGGCTGCTCCTCAGTTTTATGTTTTCGTTTCCCGTTGTATTTGATTTCATCGGATTGCGCTGTGTTTGATTATTTCATTTAAATTCGTCTTTGATATAAAATTAGACTTACAAGGTTTCCGTAACATGAACAAGTTTAGTTGTTCTTATCTAATTTTTGGGTGCTGATTTCAGATCTGACCTTAAAAAATGCTACCACGTCAAATTGTTTTATAATTCGCCATTTCGTATTTGATAGTTTTCAATATCAGCGCTTTTAGAAATGTAAAATATTATGCAATGTATATTTTCATATTTCGCCATCTGATCTTTTGTGGGTGGCAACACTGATGTTTTCACTAATGTAGAATATGTAACTGTAACTGAACCGCCATTTTTGTAATTTTCATTGAAAGAAAAACACGTACATCTTTGTGGGTTGTTCCATTTCCTTTTGTATTGGATTTGATCGGATTTAGTTGTGTTTGATTATTTCATTGTACTTTTGTCATTGACATAACATTACCCTGGTTTACAAGTTTTTTAAAACCTGAACAAAATTAGCTGTTCATAACTAATTTTTGGGTGCTGATTTCAGATCTAATCTTGAAAGAAAATGGCCATTACGTCAAGTTTTTCTGTAATTGGGCATTTGATATTTGCTAACTTTCAAAACTAGCGCTTTTAGGTATATAAAACAATATTCGATCTTTTTATTTTCAAATTTCGTCACCCGAGTTTTGTGAGTGGCAACACTGAATTTTTCAAAAGAGAATATGTAACCTTAACCGAACCTCGCCATTTTTGTATTTTTTATTGAAACAGGTAGGTAGGTGTCCCACTGTAGTAACGTCCCACTGGAGAACACAACAGGCTATTGGCGACTTCATTGAAAGAGAAACACGTGCATGCTTGTGAGCAAAAAAAAAAAAAAAACGTAAGAGCAAGAATTCGAGAACTTTGACAACGATCCCTTCATTACGATGGTAAAATTCGAAATATACAGGGTGATTCTACGGTCATGGAACAAACTTCAGGGGGTGATAGAACACAGCGAAACAAACACTTTTCCCCCATAGAATGTATGGTCGCAAGTGCAGCAGTTGGCCGCTAGAGAGCGCAGTCAAACGCTTGTATAAAAGCGTTACGTCGGCGATTCGAGGCCTGCATCAGGTGTGGTGGTCGACATTTTAAGCAGCTTCTGTAATTGCGCATTTGCTTTGTACTTACCGACTGATGTTTGTACATGTCGTTTCATTTCCATGTGAAAAGTTTCGCATGTTTTGTACACGTCATTTCTTTCTTACCCGTTGTTCCTTGTACTTATCTTTAATGTATGCAAATCTAATTGTATTGTTTCGTTTTGTCAAGCAGTTATTGATGTTTATTTGACATTAAAGCGTTGTTTCCATAGTTCATGCCTCTTCTTTCCAACTTGCGTCGGACCGTGTGTTTGTGCCGAAATGGAAAGCGCCCTGTAGCGACCATACATTCTATGATAAAAATGTTTGTTTCGTTGTGTTCTATCACCCCCTGAAGTTTGTCCCATGACCGTAGAATCACCCTTATATTCACATTCCACTTAAGTTATATATAAATGAACTAATAAGTATATGAGTATAAACTTAATTTTGAATGTATTCATATTACTGTATTTTTTGCTGGCTCATACAGTTATATGTACTATATAATTTACAATTTTTAACATTAATTTTAAAGGTAATAAGAAAGAAAATGCTGTAATCTGTATATATAAGGAAGAGTTGGCGTCTGTTCTCTATACAAATCCACACCGTTTGACCAATCCACACTAAATTTGATACACTTATTCTTCAGAAAACCACGGGTAACGTAGGCTATATATTAACACCCTTTCTGTTTCTCCTGGGTCTGCAGAAGAGACTAAAAACAATTCGAAATCCCCATAGGAATAACATTGAGTAGCATTACAATAAATTACAAACAATTCGACCCGATCAAAGCTGGGTAATTCAGCTAGTAAATTTTAATTGGAAGTTTTTAACTTGGAATTTAATAAAATATGAAATTTCCTTCCACTTTCAAGACAAGTAAAATACATATTACATTGTATACACATATTTTGAAATGTAGCAGTCGTTAATACACAAAAAGTATACAGATGGAAAACTTTTAGTCATATTTGAATTCAGAAGACCCCCCAAATTAATTAGAAAAACCTTATTTCACCCATGTTATGAAAAAGTTTAAAATTATTTACCAGTGTTATTAGACGAAGTGCTAAATGTGTGATGTTTGGATATTTCCACCCCTATGCGCACCTGAAATAAACTTAGGATTAAATTTGAATTTTAGCTTGAGTTTACTCATTGGTTTGCTAATTTACTATTTGGCAGTGGTGTAGCGTCTGTGCGCATCCACAATTCCGGCATCTTCTAAAAAAGTAAACCATCCATTAAATCAGAAAATCTGATGTTAAGAACGAAGTTTGCTTTTGGCGTAAATCGTAATCAGATACGACTTCTAATGTGATCTTTTACCCGCATTCTGTTGTTACGATTCTACGAGCTCCTTCACGGAACCTACTGACTGATAACGAGATAACGGTCTCGCTGATGCCCGATCGTCCTGGCGTTTGATGATTTCTGTATCTGATTGGTTAGTAGTGTTTGCCATGCTCAATAAATATTCCCAACCCCTTCCTCTAAGTCTTGGGGCTGCGGTAGCCCGGTTGGAAGAACAGCGAATTAGCAACCGGAGGTCGAATCCAACCAAAGACCGTCGTGTACAAAGGCGGCTAGTGCACGTTAAATCTGTCGTGGCCTCAAACCTCCTCACGCTGGCGTGGAGTGGAAGTTTGGAGAGTGGAGTGCCAGCTCAGGTGTGACCTCGTCATCTGACGGTGATTCAAAATTACGTGGTGTTGTCCTCGATCCCGGACCGTCGCCAATAGTCCGTCGTGTTGCTCGAGTGCGACGTTAATTAAAAATACCTCTAACTCCTGTTGATAGTAGCTTGGCTTCTGATATGTACCGTTGATACATGCTCATGATCAATCAAACCAGCTTCAAAACAGCGCGATGTCTTCTGTCTGATGCTACGGAGACTAAGTTGTTCCATAAATGAATCATTGGGAAACAATTTCCCTTATAAACACATAATTCAATTAATATTTGGAGTATTTCTTGGGCATATTTATTAATAAACGCGTAAACTGATCAGTTGCATTTAGTACTTTCCTAAGAAGACTGGATTTTTTTAATTCTTTCTGAAACTGGATCTCATGTCATAAAACCTTCCACAAATAGCCCGTTTCTATGATAGTTCGAAGCGAAAATTGGACATCCATGTAAACTTTAACCTACTGAGGGGCTCCCACGTATATGTACGTTTGGCAACCTGAAATCTTCCTTGCATGACACCAGTTTCCACTTTCTTGACCAATAGAATATTTCTTAGGATTTTTTCAACCAATAGATGGAGTTATATTTAGTCATTATGTGTGATGAAGGGTAAAAGAAATACTACATTACTTGGAAATTTTATGACATCCAGATGGTTAAGTGAAATCATATTTTGTATGGTATTTTGTGTGGTATAATCAGACCGGATATACTGAACGTGCTGTTAAGAGAGAAGAGAGATTATTGTGTCAGATATTTTCTAGATTTTTTATTTCATGTATTTTATGTAGTTCATACTTTTATGTTTTTCAATTGTGTAATATAGAGCGTTGAGTAGTTTACTATAACACGCTCGTTGGAAAGATATCAAGTAGTGTTTTGAACGTGTTCGCTAATTTTAAATAGTACTTCGAAAGAATTTCTAGACTAGTTAATGATAAGACTCGTAATGAATCGCAAATTGAAAATAACTAGTTATGTTTAGGTATTTTAATTCCTTTGAGTTCAGGGATGGACTGGATTGTTTACCAGGAAATATTATCATCAACCAGAGAAGGGATCGAGTCTCAAGAGTCACATAAAAGTTTTTTGAAAAGTTGGAGGTAAAATATTCATTTTAAAACAATTTATATTTACTGGTTGGGAAAAGAGACTCTTAAAGGAACTTATAAAGAGTTTAAAGAATTGTAAACTTTGACAGGTCTTTTGACTAAGATTCAATTATGTTTGAAGTATCTATATCTCTAATATTCAGTTACTCTTGTTAAACAGCCCAAGTCAAAGTATTAGAATAATCAAAGAAATCGACTTTGAATGAAACGGTTCTTGTGTACTGCCGTTACAAATTTTTTATAACATAAAGCGCCTAATGTTGTTTAAATCAAAAGAATGCAGAACATTTTCACATAAAAACTATGAAACTATAAAATAAATTAAACATACAATTGACAGTTTATGAAAAGCAGAAAATTAGAATAAAATTTTTGGTAAATATTAGAATATTCCATGACACAGAAAGATTTGTCCAAAATTCAGAAAATAGTAATACTATTTAGTAGCGTTATTAGTAAAAACTTCACAATTAGTAGCGTTGTTGAAATGCACTGCAAAAATTTTGACGTCCAAGTGGATGCGGTTTCTATGGCTCTAGAGGCTAACAGAGAAAGAAACAAATCCAATGTTGTCACTTGTTGATTCTCAAACCACAATCCATCAACTACATCTACCTCTCACAGTTGCTCAATACCGATTTCCAGGTGCTAACTTGCGATAGATTTTACTAATTGAGTTACCCGGCGTTGTTCGGGTTGAATTGTTTATAATTCATCGTAATATTATTATCAATATGTTTTCCCAGCTAGACCAAATCCACAAGTCCATTCACCTGACGACGTCATACACCAAAAGAGGTTGAGAAAACAGGTCGTCTCGGGACAACTCCAGGCACTCGAGAATGTGAGCTGGGAGGTCTGGTCCGATTGGCATTTAAGGTAAACAGGATGAATCTTGCGATCACATCAAAATGTGAGACACCTCAGATGGCCACTGAAAAAACGATACCAAGAGTGTACCAATTTCCCGATGGCAATCACTGCTTGCGTTATTAAATACGTTTTGTGCTTAAGAAACTGTATAATACATATTCTTTTTGAAAGTATTTTTAGTGCATTTTTTGTTTTTTCAATGCAATGAGACACAACTAAACATTCCTTTATGCAGAATTCGAGCACAGCAGAACTTTGAAAGGAAGTACTTATATTAAAAAAATGAAAACATCGACTAATCAAGATTAGAAACTTAGAAAAGATCGACAATGGGCGTTTCGAAGGAGCAAAGACGTCCACCATCATCAGGACAAGCAAAATACAAGAAATTGAAAATAACTAGTTATGTTGAAGTATTTTAATTCCTTTGAGTTCAGGGATGGACTGGATTGTTTACCAGGAAATATCATCAATCAGAAAGGGGATTGAGTCTCAAGAGTCACATAAAAGTTTTTTGAAAAGTTGGAGGTAAAATATTCATTTTAAAACAATTTATATTTACTGGGTGGGAAAAGAGACTCTTAAAGGAATTTATAAAGAGTTTAAAGAATTGTAAACTTTGACAGGTCTTTTGACTAAGATTCAATTATGTTTGAAGTATCTATATCTCTAATATTCAGTTACTCTTGTTAAACAGCTCCAAGTCAAAGTATTAGAATAATCAGAGGTCTTAGTTTAAATATGTTGTTCTAGAATGGTGTTTTGAAAAACTCATTTTTAACTTTCCAAGTCCTGTGTAAAGGCTCATTAAGTAGTATGTTGATGTAGTATTGACGTCAGTGCTTTCCCGTCTTTACAAGCGGTTTGAGAAGACTTAGTTAAAAAAAGTGAGATGTGGCAATACTATTTTCGAACAACAAACTTAAAAATTTTCCTGTTCTGACTTACTTCTTCCCTGATGATTATGGACGTTTCACTCCAACGAAATACCAATTTATGATATTTCCTTTAAGTTTTTAATCTTTATTAGTCGTTGTTTTTGAAGTTTTTACTACTTGACTAAGGTTTTTATCTGTTTATCTGAGATAGTCTTAATTTATAGTTTTTCATCCCGAAAATCAAGAGATTTAAAGTTTCTTATTTACGTTCTTTTCGGAATTTCTTACTTAAAACGATGAAAAATATTCATGCACCACTTTGTTTCTGAATACTTATCGTTGATATGGATAGTTTTTATCTTATCGAGAAGGGATACGCGCGATAAGCAAAAAAGTCGAGATTAATTTTTGAAATGCGATTATTTTCGCTTGACACGTGGGTCTCCGCTGACGTGAACTTTAATGAAGTCTTATCTCCTGCCACGTCCTGTAAATCAAAAGCCATCGACTGCCGTCTCAGCATTAATTAGATTTCCCGGCTCCTTTTTTGCATCCCCGCATAATAGATGGCATTTTGCTCTCGCTTTTAACCTAATTCCGGGCTACTCGGGCTCCTGAAGTCCCACGTCGAAACAAAAGTAATAATGTCCCATTCCCAGGAAACGAAGATTAGAAATAAGAGTCCGTCGTCTGAGAGACAGGATGAGAAATTGCTTTCCCCGCGAATAATCGATGGTGTTTTGCGGTTATAATTGGAATCGGCCGCTATTGCCTACTTCGAAGTTCTCCAAAGTTCTCTGGGAGGATTAGAACTGTCTTTGGAAGTAAATTGCGTCTGAGCGATGTGCAGGTTAGGAATAATTAGATCATTCATTTAAAGTCAAGAGGTCTTGGGATCGACGACTGTGCCGCACTTTAGGATTCTGCCGCATTGCCCTTGGATCCTTTTTAATGAGGTTCTGTAGGTTCCTGTGCCAGGAGGGAGGAAGGTTTCCATTGCAAGTATCGTGTAATGCGGAACTTTTTGTTGATCAAGGGTTCGAATATGGTTGTGATCAGAGGGTTTTGGGATCAACGATTGTGACTATTTTATGGTTCTGCCGCTACGAAGTTAAAAGGATCGAAAATGATTATGATCGAAGATCGAAAACGGTTATGCTCAGGAGGTCTTAGGGATCCTTTTTAATGAGGTTCGCTAAGTTGCTGCGCCAGGAAGGAGGAAGGTTTCCATTGCAAGTACCGTGCAATACTGAATTTTTTGTTGATTAAGGATTGGAAAAAGGCTGTAGTCAGGTCTTGGTATCGATCGACGACTGTGCCGCACTTTATGATTCAGTTGCATTGTCCTTGGATCATCTTTAATGAGTTTATATAAGTTGTGCCAGGATAGGAAGGTTTACATTGCAAGTACCGTGAAATGCAGAATGTTTTGTTGGTCAGGGATTCGAAAACGGTTGTGGTCATGAGGTCTAGGGATAGACGTCTGTGCAACACTTTATGATTCAGCCACATTGTTCTTGGATCCTCTTTAATGAGGTTCTGTAAGTTGGAGCCCAAGAGGGAGAAAGGTTTCCATTTCAAGTACCGAGCAAATGCGGAATTTTTTGATGATCAAGGGGGGGTATTTCCATTAACGTCACACTAGAGCTACACAATGGGCTATTGGTGACGGTCCGGGATCAATCCCAAAGGGAAAGAACCGAGGACAACACCACGTAATTTTGAACCACGGTCAGATGACGAGGCAACACCTGAGCTGGCACCCCACTCTCCAAACTTCCACACCACGCCAACGTGAGGACATTTGAGGCCACGACAGATTTAACGTGCACCAGCCCCCTTTGTACACGACGGTGTTTGACTGGATTCGAACTCGTAACCCTTCGGTTGCTAGTCCGTTACTCTTTCAACCGGGCCACCGCGGCCCTTGCTGATCAAGGATATGAAAATGATTATGGTTGGGGCCGTTCCTAAGGTATTAGCTGCCTAGCTGCATACCTCTTCTTCGTGCCTTCTCCTCTCGACTCACTGTATTGTTTAGAGCATTTTCAAGGGAATTAGTCATGAAGTCATCTGTTGGCTTAGTGATGTGATGATTCTTGGCGTGGACGCAGTTGAAGAAGTAGCGCTATGCGTCGCTTACCTCACCACAAGAGCAATCGAGGCTTTGCCTCATCTTGAATCTGTACAAATAATGAATAAAGGGACCATGACCCATAATCCACTAAAGGCACTAAAGAGATAAGTTTCTTGGTGCATTGACCCGCGGAATAACAACCTTGCCACTTCTGATTTTTGATAGTCGTAATAAATAAAAATATGGTGCGAAACCAACCTCCAATACCTCGTCACAAACCGAGCAAGTTTGGTTAAGTGGTCAACCACCACATTCCCTTGCAGGTTAACATGAGCTTTGACCCAGCTTAGTTCAAAATAGTGTCTATTAGTTTATACACAGTGTTTTACTTAATTTAAGTATTTTAATTTTTTGTTGTAGCTTTTGGGAGATAATAGCTGTTCTACTGTCGCTATAGATATTTACACTTTTGTAGTTTTCTATGGCCCATTTTATTGCGTTGTGTATGGCGGTTAGTTCTGCTTGAAAAACTATGATGAATTCCTATAGATAGCAAAAAAATGAATAAACTATTATCCTCAAATATTCATAAGGCATATCCGATGTACAGTCGCGGAAAAGAAAACGAACCACCCCCTTTATTTCGAGCACTATTCATAGATCAAATTCAAAGATATCATTCGATATAGAATAACCGTCTACAAATTCAAATACAAAAAAAATGCATTAGGGACATAAAATTTGCACCAACAAAATTTCCAATCGAAACACCATGTTTTGATGCCTTAATCAGATTCTTCATTGTTAAATTTGACTAAATATGAAATTGAAATTTAATGACTACTGTCTTTATATCCGGAGATATTCAATGTTTAAGTTTTAGTCAATTTTTGGGATCATTCCCACTTTGAAAATCATTATTCGTTTCATTTGATGCTTGACTGAAAGAAGTCTACAAAGAACCTTAAAAGAAATTTTCATTCTTGGCATAATCGTTTGCAAAGACAAAAATGTAAATACAAAATGTATACAACCAAAAAGCCTACCTACAATTATTTAATACAATCGAATTGATATTCCGATCATCCAAAAAGTGAATATTGAGTCATTCAATTGATCAATGATTAGTAGAGTTCATCTATGCGACACATAACTCGAAAAGTCAATGTACTTTAGCAACATAAATGAAATTTCCAACCATTTTTCAAAAATTTAAACATTCCTCAGGTTTGTCAGAAGTTTTATAAACTTTTGTTTGCCACTAAAATCGCTATAATGAGGAAAATTCAATATAGCGCAAAAACTAACAATTGAAATGAGTTGATATTTTCCATGGTCACAGAAGTCCTGAATCGATTCTCATCAAAATATAATAGGGTTCCAATTCATAATTTTTTCAAACATTAATTCAATAATTATTGCCTACTAAAAATTATTTTTAATAAAATAGGTGGATTTTGTTTGGGTCCTTTAACAGTAACATGAAATAAGATATAAACTCTATAAAAATATTATTTAGGAAGATATCCATAAAAGTCTGAGAAGCTGATTTAACATTAGGAGCTCCAATTTTTATGTAGTCATAGCTTCGAAACTGCAAGACCTAATGAAATAAAATTTGGTATCTGAAATTAAATCATGATATAAATTCGAAATTGTGTGTCAAAATAGGGGTTTTCCAGTGGAAATTATGAAGTTGGTGCTTTATTTATTATGAAGACTGCCTGTTTTACAAATTTTATGCATTTGAATTTATAGATGTTAGTTCCTGTCGAATGCCAACTTTCAATTTGCTTTACTGTTAAAATTGCTCGAATGAAGAGAGGTGGTTCGATTTCCTTTCCGCGACCGTACGGGCGTACCTCAGTATGTCACTTCGTCTCTTCTAATTATTTTTTTAAAGAATACCCTTCATGAAGCATGTATTTAGAAAATAATTGGATGAACCAGTCTTTCTACCGGATCCTCAAATGTCTTAATGTTAAATAAGCATTGCGTTTTAAAATTCCTTCGACTGATTTTGGACACCGATCTTCTAATGAAATAGACGTAGTATCTGCGCACAGCTTCATGGTATCTCTTCACATCGCTCGGTGTGCAGATTTATCACGTGATTGTGGAAAAGCATGAATCCCATTGTGGGACAAATTATTGGTTGTTTCAAGTCCAGCTTGAATTAAAAACACTAGTCTACGCTTTGATAGATAATCGACCCAAGTTGTTTCATAAGCCCACGTGACTTGACTTCACCCACATGCTTTGTCTATTTCATTAGAAGGTCGATGGTTAATTACGACCACCTTACATTTTTCAATTTTTGACGTAATCAGATGTTTATTTGACTTATGCGATTTATGAGATTGATTTTCTCAGATGTTTCAGCATATACAAGGGTGAATCTAAATTGCTTTTACAAAATAAGAGGGGTGATAGTACCCATCCAGACGAGCAATAATTACCATGGAACATAGGGTCGCATTCCACTCTGAGAGGCAGAAAGGAGTCAAATTAGAATTTCAACACGAACTTATAACAGTGTTGGGAAAGCGAATGAACGATACCAAAAGTTGCACAATCTGATTGATCAGAGAAAAACTCACAGCAAGTTATGTTCCATGGTAATTACTGCTCGTCTGGATGGGTATTATTACCCCTCTTATTTTATAAAAACAATTTACTCACCCTGTATATAAAGCAGAGTTGGGGCGTCTGTCTGCCTGTTCGCTATACAAATTTACACCTTTTGACCAATCCCCTCCAATTTTGGTACACATAATCTTTAGAACCCTACGGGTGACGTAGGCTACATTTTAACCCTCGTCCTCTTTAACCTAGATGTGCAGAGGGGGCTAAAAACAATTTGAATTTGCCATAGGAATAACATAGAGCATAAAACGATTGCGGTACGCAGCTCAGTTTGTTTTACCAGTATTGATCGAAAATCAAATTTTCCAATAAAATTGTTTTACCACTATTGCTCGAAAATTTTTTTTCCCCAAAACATTATATTTAAACTATTTAAAATTCTAATTATGTTTGAACTGATTTTTTATTTCTTTCCATAATATAAATAATTTATGAATATTTGATTGGAATAACGGATAGTTAAATACTAAATTTTACACAACTTACATTTTGTAACGGAACACGAAAAGCCCAAACGAAAAACTTGATCATAAAAGCGTAATTTTGCAATTCGGGATCTGACAACGCCAGACTTAATGTTCTATTTTATAAATTAGATACACAAAGGAGTATCAAAAAGTAAGGTGAATTTTTGATTGACAGAAAAACGTGCAGAGATAAATATATGAAAATTTATTATGTTTGACAAATCGTATCACAGTATCATTCGGCAAAGGAACCATAGTTGTCTAAACATTTATTCCAACGTGGCACCAAGTCATCCATGCCCTTTTCAAAGAAATCTTGTTCCAGGTTCCCTAACCAGGTAAGTGTAGCCTGTTGTGCCTCTTCCAGTGTATGGAAACGGAGGTGTTTCTTCAGGGGGCCAAACAAATGGTAATCCTAAGGGGCTAAATCAGGGCTATACAGAGGATGGTCAAGAATTTCCCACTTCTATACTGCTCACTGAACCATATGAGCTATTCAATGCATTTGCAATATCATGCAACCTCACTCTTCTGTCTTCACGAATCAGGGCATCGACGACAGCCACATTCGTGTCGTTACACCACACGTACACTTGTTTCTGCGACATAACACTCTCTCCATAGACTTCCAACAATTATCGATGAATATCACATGTTTTTTACCCTTGGCCCATAAAAAACGAATGACACCTCCTCCTTGGAGTAATGCTCAAGTCGATGCGCCATCTTTGATTGGCTCTAAGCACCAGACGGGTTGACGTAGAAGTTTCTACAAGCCGTCACACTTCTATCACCTTGGTACTTGCAACATATAAAAAAATTAATTAGCTACACAAAAAACTCTGAGTTTTAGAGACAAATTCACCTTACTTTTTGATATAACCTTGTAGAATTCCGTGTTTGTGTATTTGAGTTAAGACAGTGAAATGTTACGGTCATATTTTCGCATCTCTAAGTTTTATAAATTTGGTTCTTTTTGTAAATAAATCATTATTGTCTTGATCAATATTTTTCGAACGTCGTTTTTCAAATTGCTCTATTTCAGAATGTATTCAGGAAGTTGAAATTTGACACACTTGGTCATATCTTTCATTTTTCGGAATCTGCATTTTTTCAATGATCGGAATTTTGTTTCTGTTTTGTTTTCCAGTATTTTACATATTATAGATATATTATTTAGGAGTTAAATTTTAATGAATTATTTTTATTTTCTGCAAAATATCACTAAACATGGGTAATTTCTTGGCGGTATATGTATTTTTCGACCAATTTTCCTTCAGTCTGGTTGAGTACGTAATGGTTTGTAGAATTCTGTTTCATAAAAATAAATAAAATATACAAAACAAAAAGCATTTTTAAGTAAGGTGTGTATAACGTCTTATATTTGAATGACCGGTGAAGTTAAAATAAAATTATTTTAAAAATAAGATATACGATAAATTAAAACGGGTAGCCATACGTTGTAGTTCAAAGATATTTCTAAATCGACTTCTGAAGTAGACACCGTAAAAAAAATTATGTAGTTTTTCTAACAGCAGGAGTGCGATGAATACGAAATGGATTATATGGATGGATATAATATATCCATTACAAATATGTATACAAGATATTATCTTGTGATTAGTCTAATCACTTTTCAATCAAGATTTAACCAATTCAACTCGAGCAACGCCGAGCAATTCTGCTAGTCTATTCTATAAAGCAAACTATGAAATCAATTGAGTTCACACCGACAAATGTCAACATCCACTTTAAGCTGTAGGGCACGACTATTTGGTTCCTCATAACAAACATAATTGATTGCGACAAAATAAGATATTTTTTATAATACTAACAGAATAATTTTATTATTTAATGTTTATGTTGTTTCAAGACTGGAATATTATTTTGTAGTTTCGAATTCTTGTTATGACTACCATATCATGGATGGTGAAAAATACAGAATAAATGTTTGATACATTTTTATTTTAAGAATTAT
Organism: Meta bourneti; assembly: GCA_933210815.1. Lineage (NCBI taxonomy): Eukaryota > Metazoa > Arthropoda > Arachnida > Araneae > Tetragnathidae > Meta > Meta bourneti. Next base: position 92,216,721 of record OW119929.1, read on the forward strand.
GAATCTTCACGAGTACATTCTTCTGAATTGCGAAATCATTTCTGTTTCATTACTTTGAAGTTCCTTAGAGACATTGCTTTGACGAAATGTTCTTACATTCTATGTAACAAAATTGATTCGTTCATTTAGTTTCTTGTATTCTTTTTATCGTCACCGGGTATATCACCAGAAATTGTAAATAACTTTTGTTAAGGATTGAAGAAAGAATGTAGGTATAAGGGTATAATATAAGGGTATAAGGGTATAAGGGAATAAGGTAATAATTTGCTACAAATAGATTTTTTGAACTGTATAATTCTTTATCGTAGGTTGATATATTTTTTATGATTAAAATTTGATAAGTAATCTGCTTCAATGAAGTGTTCTGTTATTATAACTTATCTAACTCTATATGTGTATGTCTTTTTCTTGGCATGTTTTGGATCATATTTTTGTTTGTAAATGTATGTGTTTGCGCAAATTTCAACTTAACTTCTAGGATCCAATTTACTGCTTTTTAAATATTTATTTTCTATCAATGAGTATCTTCCAGGAATTTCTAGTATACGTAATCTAGTCTGCGAACCGGATAAACCTATTCAGAGGACCGGGTAAACTTATTCGGAGGGCCTTATTTATTCTGTGGGCCTGATAAAAGTATTTGCATTGCCGTATATGACCTGCGAGTCTGATAAAACTGTCCGAAGGGCCATCACTTACCTGTGGACTGGGTAAACCGGTTCGGAGGGCCGTATTTGGACTACGGTCTGGTTAAAATATCTTGTTGGTCTGCGCATTTGCATAAAAATATTTGCAGGGCCTTATCTGACCTGCGGGTTGGGTTAACCTGTCCGTTGGGCCGCACCCCTGGACAGCGGAACTAATAAAATTATTTGGAGGGCCGTAACGCCTGCAGGTTGGGTAGATCTGTTCGGAGGGCCGTATCTGGAGTACGGATCGGTTAAACGATTCAGTGGGCCGTGTCTGGTCTGCTCCAGGTAAACCAGGGACCAGGAAAACCTTTTTGGAGGGCCGTAACTTGTCTGCTGACCTATTAAACTTGTAAAGAGAGCCGTATCTGATCTGCAGGCCTGGTAAAAAATATTTGAAGGGCGGTATCTGACCTGCGGCTTGGATAAACCTGTCCGGAAGGCCGTATCTGGACTGTGGGCCTGATGAAATTATTTGGAGGGCCGTGACTGGCCTTTCGGGCTGGGTAGACTTGTACGGAGAGCTATATCTGGATTGCGGGCCGGTTAAACTATGCGGTGAGCCATATCGGATCTACGGGCCTGATCAAAATCTTTGGTTGGTTTGGTTTGTTAGGGCTTTATTGCGCAAGGGCCATATTTGGCCATGCTGCGCCAGACACAAGACATACAATATCAATAGACATACACGCACAATGAAAATTTTACTGACACAGAAGAGAGAAATACACCAAGGGAGGAATGCACCCGACAGGAATTGAACCTGAGACGCCTACAAGTCGGTTGCTAGTGCAGTGGGCATACCCACTGAGCCCCGACGGCCCCTCAAAATCTTTGGAGGACTGTATCCGGTCTGCGGGCAGGTAAATCCTATCCAGAAGGCCGTATCTGGTCTGCAGGTCTGATAAAAAAATGTTTCGAGGGCCACATCTCGTCTCCGTGTCTTAGATCAATCTATTCGCTACAACCTATTTATCTCGCGTACGTTTTTTTCCTTCGTGGACGTGCTGGTTAAACCTGACCCCGCGAGAACAACAGCTATTTCTCAAATAGCTACCAAACAGCGGGTCCGATAAATCCACGTAAGGTCCCTCCAATTAGCAGCCGATCCCGAGCAGCAAGCGGAATTTAATCTCGCCCCCTCTTCTTTTAAAGCGGGACATCGGTGTAATTACCAAGTATTCGGGAAACTTTGAACATTTATTACGCGCGATGCAATCTGTTCCGATGCTTATTGAAAGCGATCGGAACAAATGCGCGTCTCAGACATGATTAGGCTAATGCGCACATTAAACGGGCCCAGTGATAAGGCGGAGAACATTGGCGTGTAATTGGGTTCGGGTGTCGATTCCGGACCGTAATTTATGAGGGGGGATCAGGGCCGGACATTTGTAGCGCGAGAAAGATTTGCGTGCGCGAGGATTTAGTTGGTTAGCGGAATACTTTAATGAGTTAAGGGCCATCGATCCGTTCCTGTTCCTCCATTTGATGCTCAAGACACTGCCCAACTGTTATAGCGGCCAAGAAGAGGCTACTTGTAGGTGAAACAAATGGATCAATTGTTTGGGCAATTCGCACCTACTTATGGGGTCGCCGGGGCTCAATAAGATTGCCCACTGTCCTAGCATCCTGAGAATTGTAGGTGGCTCAAGATCGATTCTCTCTTCTGTGGTGTGGCTCAAAATTACATGGTGTTGTGTTCGACTCTTTGTGTAGGTGTTTATTTGTGTTTCCATTAAATAGGTGTAAATTGCAAAATTTACACCTCTTTAAGTGGTCGCCTTGGCTCAGTGGGATTGCTCACTGCGATAGCAACCTGTGAGTTATAGGTGCGATTCCTCCTTGGTGGGGGTTGCCGTAGCTAGCAACCATAGAGGAAATATGAAAGTAGAGTGAGCAATGGTAACCTTTTTATGTGCCCAGGATCTTGTGACCAAAACTAGTAGTAACGTGACTATTTGACTACTTCCGTCTGCTGGGTGGAGCCTAACATTCATCATCTGACTGGTCTAAAGGACAGGAGAAGACACATATCCATTGATTCATTATCTATTGATTGAACATCTGGTAGACTATCACATTGTCGTGGTGTGGAAATTTGGAGAGTACGGTGTCAGCTTAGGTGTTCTCATCATCTGACCATGGTTCAGAATTACGAGGCGTTGCCTGGATCGGGATTGATCATGGATATTTGCCAATAGCCCGTTGTGTTGCTCCAGTGTGAAGTTAATTACCTGCTTACCTGAGAGAAGAGTGGCCATTTTACCACTTTTGTCGCACTCTATTCTTACATCCTACCCTGTCATAAGTTGTTACATCGCCAAACAAGGTGATAAGATACCAAATCGGCCTACCAAGTCAATTATTCATAGAGCAGTTACGTGACTAATACTTGACATGTTGGTCACTTTTTGAAGCTTCTCTCAATAGCAACGCTCAGTCTACTTATATTTCTTGTCTGTGCTGGCAACCTGGAAGAGTAACAGATTAGCAACCGAACGGTTGCGAGTTCGAATCCAAGCAACGACCATTGTGTACAAAGGGGCTGGTGCACTTTAAATCTGTAGTGGTCTCAAATATCCTCACGTTGGCGTGGTGTGGAAGTTTGAAGAATGGGTGCCAAATCAGGTTTGACTCTGGTTCAAAATTACGTAGTGTTGTCCTCGGATCTTTCCTCGGGGGTTGATCCCGGACCGTCGCCAATAGCCCATTATGTTGCTCCAGTGCGACGTTTATTAACCTACCTAAAAACTTGGTCCATAAAACTTGGAGCCATAAACCACGCTAAAGGTGCCAACTGTGGTTACACATTATTTAAGTTTCAACCCTATCTCTAATTTAACGAATAGACTGGTCCATAACTACGTTGTCTGTCTTGTACGTGGATCTTTCCCTTCGGGATTGATCCCGGACCGTCGCCAATAGTCCATGTGTTGCTCTAGTATGACGTTAATTTACTACCTACCTGTCTTGTGCTTGGCGTATATTGGCCAAAAATATGGCCCTTGCGTCATAAAACTCAACCAACACTTAAAATAACAAGTTTAAGGAAAGAATTCAAAACTAAAATAAAATTAATGGCGGCTTGGATTTTAAACACAAGTTTTCATTATTTAATCATAATAAATTTTGGTTAATAACCTTGTTCTTATATGTATTCTCCTCAGACTGACGTCAAAGCTTCTGAATGAACTGAATTACCGCAGTCCAACGAAAATTGTGGGAGTGCAATGTTTACATTTCAATCTTACCTCTAATTTAGAGAATAGACTCGTCTATAACCACGTTGTCTGTCTTGTTCTTGGTACATCTTGGCCAAATATAGCCCTTGCGTCATAAAACCCGACCAACCTTTAAAATAACAGTTTGTTTAAAGAAAGAGTTCAAAACTAAAACCAAATTTATGTCGGCTTGGGTTTTAAACACGAGTCGTCTTTTCATCGTTTAATCATCATAAATTTTGGTTAATAACCTTGTTCTTATATGTATTCTCCTCAAACTGACGTCAGCTTCTGAATGAACTGAATTCCCGCAGTCCAACGAAAATTGTGGGAGTGCAATGTTTACATTTCAATCTTACCTCCAATTTAGAGAATAGACTCATCTATAACCACGTTGTCTGTCTTGGCCACATATAGCCTTTACGTCATAAAACCCGACAAACCTTTAAAATAACAGTGTGTTTAAAGAAAGGATTCAAAACTAAAACCAAATTTATGTCGGCTTGGGTTTTAAACACAAGTCGTCTTTTCATCGTTTAATCATCATAAATTTTGGTTAACAGCCTTTGTTCTGATATGCATTCTTCTCAAACTGGCGTCAGAGCCTTCTGACTTCTGAACGAATTGAATTCCCAACGAAAAGTCAGTGGTACGGAGATTTGAAAAGCAAAGTGCTGCGAATTCAGTTTGTTTTATCACTTTAATAAAGAACCCGACACATTTCCGCTCGGCGTTTATCTGGCGTACAGGTGTGGAAAAAAGAAGACATCCCGCTTAATACCGGCTCACGCGAACGGAAATCCATTTAAAAATCTCTTCCCACGAGATACGAAATTTCAAAAAATTTACGAGGGAGGCTGAAGAAAAAAAAACAAAAAGCCAAAAACGGGGCAACTCCCAGCGCCCATTAAAGATGCGCCTTTTTTACCTTTCGGAGGGGGGTGCGACAAAAGGGAAGAGATTCTTTACAAGACAGGGGGAGGGTCAGCCAAAGTGACAGTGAAGCCGGGTGATGATGAAGATGTGCCAAGTCGGCGGATCGTAAAATTTTATGGTCGCCCGTTTCGCCGGCTCTTGGGCTCGAGACCGCCGGGGCCTTTGTTGATCCAAGGGGGGCACCCGAACGACTCCATATTCCGGAATTAAAACTAATAAACGTCGGGAATCGTTCATCAGCACGTGTTTTTGATGAGTCGGAAGACCCTGCCCATGCAGGTCGGGGAAGGCGCGCTTGTTTTAAATAGGTCGGACTCGTAAGAGGGCCAAGCGGGTCATGGGTCCGTGGACTGCTTTTTTATGGACTTTTCCCCCTGCTGTTTTATCTGCTGCGACGTTGAATGGGACGAGGATGTTATACGTACGCCATGTGGCGCTTGTGTGCACGTTGGTGCGGAGGTGACTTGTGAGGCCACTTTGACGTTACGTGCTTGAAAATTGCTTTTTGGCACTAATAGCCACTCATGGCAGTCGGTTTGTTCGCTGTATGATGTGGATGGACGTAGGATTTTGGGTACCGATATTAAATTGTTGAAATGCCGCTTTGCATAGAGTTTTGCTGAAAGACTAAAGGATGGAGGATGGTAAAAAATGTTTAACTTCAAAGCAACGACGAATAAAGATTAAAAGTTTAGAAAATATCTTCAATGGCCATTTCGGTGGAGTCTAGAAGTCCATCATCTTGGATGGACGTAGGTTTTGGGGAACCAATATTAAATTGTTAGAATGCCGCTATGCATAGTTTTGCTGAAAGACTAAAGGTTGGAGAATGGTAAAAAATGTTTAACTTCAAAGCAACGACGAATAAATATTAAAAGTTTAGAAAATATCTTCAATGGCCATTTCGATAAAGTCTAGAAGTCCATCATCATCAGGACAGAAGTAAGTGACAATAGTCACAATAGATTTAAATGGTCAATTATGATCAGTTTGTGGATTATATTGTATTCATATACAGAGATATAAGTGTAAAAATATTTCTACACACTCAATTTGAAAAGAAATTATTTTTATAATCGAAAGTATGCATCAATCAAATGCATAAGTCATTTTTCACATTTTTTGGTTATTCATTAAAGGTTGGTCACACTTCACGTTAATATACATTTCTTAGATCAACAAAATCTGATCTCAGGTAATACACACAATGGTCTCGATCAACGACGAATTTTTATTACTTATTAGTGCATTATAAGGCAATAGAAAAGCACCAAGTATGGCGCAAAATTTATTGTTTATAATTGTTCTGGCTTTTAAAATATATGCTTAAAATAGATATCAAGTTTAAAGTGGCCATTAGTAAAAACAGCACAAAAAAATGATGCCTAAACTTACGGAATACAGATAGCTTTATAGAATACAAATAGCTTATTTCTTCTATTTTTCATTTCTAAAAAATTTAAGACCTTCGCATAATTTTTCAGACTGAATCCATATCACTGTTCCGAAAGAATAAAGATGCAAATGCAAAATCTGGATATTTTGAGTTAAATGCATAATTTGTCTTTGACATGATTCATCTTTCCGATGGAACTGGCAAAACACTAGTAGCACTCAGCTATACTACAGAGCATTGCTTCATAATTCGAATTTCAAAAGTTTCTTGCCATCCTTTAGAAGAACGATACAACTGTTGGTTCTGATTCAGATTTTAATGGGGTTAACTCTTCGATGCGAACTCGACGCATATGTTACTTAGAAAAATTGTTTAAGAAGGGTATTGAATTCGACTGGCAACAACAACGTAAGTGTATATTGCGTCATTGCTAATCTAAACTCTGTCCGTTTCATGATGTAAATAACTGAAGGAATTAAAATGTCAATAAATATGCTGTAAAAATAACATAATATATTTAATAAAAGTGTTTTGCATTGCAAGTGACTTTATGTTGAATACTTCATTCCAAACTTTGGGAGAACAACATTGCAAGAGTAAAATTGGGGATGAATATTCAAAATACATGGCTTCATTTAAAAATAACAAAAATATGTTGGTTATTATTGACCCACTTTTATTACCATTAAAGTTTCTCACACATTGTAATTAATATTAATCATGAACTGCATTCTTAGTTTCCTTTACCTGTACAAATAGATGAATTTTACTTTCGTCACTGTTTTTCCGGAACAGCGATATATAACTTGAAATATGCAGCACATTTAATTTTTTAATTTTTTCTAAGCCTAAGCCTAATCTAAGCACTTTTTTATTAATTGGAAATAAAAAAATTATTCTTCCAAAGTTATCACTCGGAGTGAGGCATAAGATTCAGGAAAAAAATGTTTAGAAATCAGCTTTGTTTAGGAATTTCATAATTTAATTTACCTTCTGAGAGGCTCACACGGATATATCCATTCTGAAACTTGCAGTTCTTCCCTGGATGACTTCTAATTAACTTCAAACTTCTGGACAAGTAGAATTTTTGTTACGATTCTTTCAATCAAAGGATGCGTTAATTTAGTCATTATGTATGCTGTGAGGGAAAATCACTATATATTCCACACTACTCGGAAATTTCGTGACGTTTAGGATTAACAATGTAAAAACTAAGGACTTGTTTTCATACTGTTGATTGTGTACTGCACTCTTCTATGACTCTCAACTCTTGAAATCCCGTGCGATGTTTTATCTCTGGGTCCCAACTTATTTTACAAAGCGCTCCCTCCGAAATTTTGCTAGGGCCCAGTTTGTCCGTTATTGCACCATAAAAGCGCAACCAACCGAAATAGTTGCTGGATCCAATCCTGGAAGTACAGAAAACAACATTCATAATGAGTTTCGAATAAGCTCAAACGAATTATCTACAGTGTATATAAATGTGCAAGATATGTCTGAATCGCAAGCATGTATCTCTCAATCAATCAAAACGGCTGTCTCTTTCCAGAGATTCCGAGATTCATCCAAAAAAAGAATGAAAAATAACCGAAATGGCGGACGAATCAGAAGATTTATAAAGGGCCAATAAAATGCATCTACAAGCGTCGGAAGTGCGGCGGACATTCATTTCCGAAATTGACACATCCGGGGATTGAATTTTGTAGTTCCTAAATTCGTTCCCTCTGCGAGTGTTGATGTAATGGCTTTTCCGCCCTGTTTATCATTACTCATTGCCCTACTAGTCTCTGACATTGGCCAAGAATAATGGAGACCTTCCATTCGGAATATGTGATGGGGTTCCCCGATCAGAGAAATCATCTCTCTGGGAAGGTTGTAATGTCGCCATTGCGGCTCTATTTGGCTCTGTTCGAATGTTCAGTTTATTTGTTTTAGTACAGTTAAATCTCGGGGTTTCCTCTAATATGGATGATTGAACATGTAGTAAATAGATTCTCAAAGTGCCCTAATATGGGCTGTGAAGGAATCTTGGGGGAAATGCTGGCCCCAAGGGAAACAGATGGGTATTGAGGAGCAAGAGTGGGTAATAAGATGCTTAAATAATTTGTTACCTAAAAAATATTTAAACCCTCTTAGTGGTTTTGACGAGATATCTCATCCATCAATATATCTGATCAATTTCGCTAATGACGTGATATTTCGTCATCAAGATACTGTCGACTTCTTGATGATGACGGGATCAAAATCTGGCCAGTTTTCTTCTAATGACGAGATATCTCGTCCATCAAGATCTAGTCAGTTGTGCTAATAATGAGATACCTCGTCGAGACAACCACCAAGATGGTTAACCAGACCTGTATCCGCTTGACCATACAGACACCCTCACTACAACAATGCATTGTTACAAGTTGATGCATTGCTGTAAAATGAAAGTTGAAACTCGCAGGTCTAAAAACAAGACGACAGGTTGTAGCAAGCTAGTGTTAACATGTGTACTTGAATTCTCTTTCGACTTACACAGGTTCTTACAAATCCAGATTTACAGCTGCAGAAAACTACATGTTACGCCATGTTTACAGTACAGTACTATAAATAGGTGAGAAGAACTGAAATCACTATTAAACTGTTTCCGAATTGTATAAGGAACAGTTATTAGTTTGGTACACTGCAAGCGAAATACTCAACTTTTGTACTTATTAAGGGCCTACTGATTACATACAAAGAATATTATAATTATTCCAATAAGATTTGATTGGTATTAACTTCCTATAATAGTACGCAATCTAGTATGTTTATGTGCAATTTACTTTTTGTCATTTAATTTTAACAAATGGCTTTATAATTTAATTCCTGGTTATTTTATTTCTAAACTAACTTTTTGAAATTCTAAAATCACACACACACGGCTATATAAATTTTTCGGAGAAAATCAAAAGCCGAAAAAGTGCGGGAAAATATGATGTAGCATCAAGGAATAGCTAATTCGGTGATAATAAAGAGTATATGTCCATTTGTGAATTACTGTACCTCTACCATTTTAGGACCAAAAACATAAACGTAAGCGAGCTACTCGATTTGCAGGTGATTGTAAGTTTATGAAACTTAGATAAATTAAAAGAATGTTTTCATTATCTTCATAAACTTGTAGAAATTATGTTTGTGGGCGTTGCTGTTCAGCGACCGAGTAGTTAGTCGTTTCCAAAATCGTAGACTAAAGCTCTTAGATGTGAGTTCGGCCCTCGCAAGCCGATTTGCTTTTGATTCCTTTTTTATACATTTATTGAATATGTATATACGTATGTTCATTGTGTATTTTCATTCTTATTTGTATGGAGTTCGTATTTCATTTCAAAGAAAAGTAGAATCAACACTTTATGTATCGGATTCATAATCCTGAATCATCTCGCGATTCATCAGATTTATTTCCTGTGTAATTAAAAGCAAGTTCTCATGATAATTTCATTATTATAATCATATTTTAACACATTTTAACATTTGACAATGTTAGTTAATGTAGGGTTTGTTTAGCTAGAGTACGAAAATCGATTCTTCGTCAGCGACTCATGGTTTTCGAGAGCAGATAAATCCGACTAAAAAATCAAATTATGCTAAAACATTTTATTTTTACTAACTGCAAGTAATTTCTCTAGAATGGGCAAAAGATATTACCTTAAATCGTAAGCATAGGATGAATTAACTATCGTTGATAAGCTTGAAATAGACCTTAGATTACTTTTAATTTTAGAAAAATTAGTGTAATTGATATCAAAACCCTCCTGGTGGTTGTCTCGGAGGGGTATCGCGTCATTAACAAAACTGACCAGATCTTGATCTTGTCATCATCACAAAAACGGCAATATCCTGATGACGATATTTCTCGTCACTAGCAAAATTTGTCAGATCATTATTGACGAGATTTCGTATTCTCATACACACAATTCGACTCTAGAGAGATACTTTTTTTTCGATTCTGAAACGATTAACCCACTTGGTGATCCTCCTCGTCATTAACAAACTGACCAGATATTGTTAGACGAGATAACTTGTCATTAGAAGAAAACTGACCAGATCTTGATCGACGATATCTCGTCCTTAAGAAAAAGTGACCAGATCTTGATCTTGTCATCATCACAAAGACGGCAAAATCCTGATGACGATATTTCTCGTCACTAGCAAAATTTATCAGATCATTATTGACGAGATTTCGTATTCTCATACACACAATTCGACTCTAGAGAGATACTTTTGTTTTTTCGATTCTGAAACGATTAACCCACTTGGTGATCCTCCTCGTCATTAACAAACTGACCAGATATTGTTAAACGAGATAACTTGTCATTAGAAGAAAACTGACCAGATCTTGATGTACGATATCTCGTCCTTAAGAAAAAGTGACCAGATCTTGATCTTGTCATCATCACAAAGACGGCAAAATCCTGATGACGATATTTCTCGTCACTAGCAAAATTTGTCAGATCATTATTGACGAGATTTCGTATTCTCATACACACAATTCGACTCTAGAGAGATACTTTTGTTTTTTCGATTCTGAAACGATTAACCCACTTGGTGATCCTCCTCGTCATTAACAAACTGACCAGATATTGTTAAACGAGATAACTTGTCATTAGAAGAAAACTCACCAGATCTTGATCGACGATATCTCGTCCTTAAGAAAAAGTGACCAGATCTTGATCTTGTCATCATCACAAAGACGGCAAAATCCTGATGACGATATTTCTCGTCACTAGCAAAATTTGTCAGATCATTATTGACGAGATTTCGTATTCTCATACACACAATTCGACTCTAGAGAGATACTTTTGTTTTTTCGATTCTGAAACGATTAACCCACTTAGTGATCCTCCTCGTCATTAACAAACTGACCAGATATTGTTAGACGAGATAACTTGTCATTCGAAGAAAACTCACCAGATCTTGATCGACGATATCTCGTCCTTAATAAAAAGTGACCAGATCTTGATCTTGTCATCATCACAAAGACGGCAAAATCCTGATGACGATATTTCTCGTCACTAGCAAAATTTGTCAGATCATTATTGACGAGATTTCGTATTCTCATACACACAATTCGACTCTAGAGAGATACTTTTGTTTTTTCGATTCTGAAACGATTAACCCACTTGGTGATCCTCCTCGTCATTAACAAACTGACCAGATATTGTTAGACGAGATAACTTGTCATTAGAAGAAAACTGACCAGATCTTGATCGACGATATCTCGTCCTTAAGAAAAAGTGACCAGATCTTGATCTTGTCATCATCACAAAGACGGCAAAATCCTGATGACGATATTTCTCGTCACTAGCAAAATTTGTCAGATCATTATTGACGAGATTTCGTATTCTCATACACACAATTCGACTCTAGAGAGATACTTTTTTTTTTCGATTCTGAAACGATTAACCCACTTGGTGATCCTCCTCGTCATTAACAAACTGACCAGATATTGTTAGACGAGATAACTTGTCATTAGAAGAAAACTGACCAGATCTTGATCGACGATATCTCGTCCTTAAGAAAAAGTGACCAGATCTTGATCTTGTCATCATCACAAAGACGGCAAAATCCTGATGACGATATTTCTCGTCACTAGCAAAATTTGTCAGATCATTATTGACGAGATTTCGTATTCTCATACACACAATTCGACTCTAGAGAGATACTTTTGTTTTTTCGATTCTGAAACTATTAACCCACTTGGTGATCCTCCTCGTCATTAACAAACTGACCAGATATTGTTAGACGAGATAACTTGTCATTAGAAGAAAACTGACCAGATCTTGATCGACGATATCTCGTCCTTAAGAAAAAGTGACCAGATCTTGATCTTGTCATCATCACAAAGACGGCAAAATCCTGATGACGATATTTCTCGTCACTAGCAAAATTTGTCAGATCATTATTGACGAGATTTCGTATTCTCATACACACAATTCGACTCTAGAGAGATACTTTTGTTTTTTCGATTCTGAAACGATTAACCCACTTGGTGATCCTCCTCGTCATTAACAAACTGACCAGATATTGTTAGACGAGATAACTTGTCATTCGAAGAAAACTGACCAGATCTTGATCGACGATATCTCGTCCTTAAGAAAAAGTGACCAGATCTTGATCTTGTCATCATCACAAAGACGGCAAAATCCTGATGACGATATTTCTCGTCACTAGCAAAATTTGTCAGATCATTATTGACGAGATTTCGTATTCTCATACACACAATTCGACTCTAGAGAGATACTTTTTTTTCGATTCTGAAACAATTGACCCACCTGGTGATCCTCCTTGTCATTAACAAACTGACCAGATATTGTTTGACGAGATATCTTGTCATTAGAAGAAAACTGACTAGATCTTGATCTCGCCATCATTAAGAAATCGGCAATATCTTGATGACGAGATATTTCGTCATCAGCAAAATTGGTCAGATCTTGTGGACGAGATCTCATCGAAACCACTTGGAGGATTAAAAGAGGCTGACATCTGAGGACTTTCACCAACATTTTCAAATTTTAATCTAACGAGAGCAGGTTGTGTGATACGTCTTTGAGAACTATTAAACCAGAAGAAATATTCAGAGCCGCTTCATTCCTTAGTTCCCAATCGCTTATCATCCCTCCCGCTCATCATTCGAAGAGGCAACCTAATCAATACCCCAAGACACTTAAAAATCCCCATCCCCGCACGAGCCCCATGATGGGCAGGTGATGGGCTGCAACCCTGCAGCCGAGCGTCCGTCTTGATTCGCGGGCAGAGATGGATGGCGGCGAGCGTCAAGAATTATGGGCCCCCGGAAAAGAAAATGTTAATGTAATTTTCATAGGGAGCCATTACGTGTCGGAGGATGATGGAACGGAAGGGGCCCTTTTTTCCTCCTTCCTGCCGTTCGGAATTCATGGGTCCCTCTTCGGGTGTCAATAGTCGTGATTGATTCTGGGGAGGAGGCGTTCCATTTCGGTCTGGAACGGGTTGGAGCTACTTTGGGGGGTTCGTGGAGGAGTTGGAAAGTATCTTCGAGGCGAGACCGATGCGTCTTGTGGTGGTTAAAAAGACTTGCTCGTGGAACTCAGCAAGGTGTAAATCGTCTGACTTCCTGAGTGGTTGAGAAATTTCCGTATCGTATTGGATAAGGATTGTTCTGGGCAATGATTTTTCGCCAATCGCTAGCCAACCTTGAATCTCTTAAGCACCAAATCATTTTTTAACCCTCTTAGTAGTTTCGATGGAATAACTCGTCTATTAAGATCTGATCAATTTTGCTAATGACGAGATAGATGATAGATCAAGATCTGGTCAATTTTCTTCTACTGACGAGATATCTCGTCAATCAATAACTGCTAATGGTTTGGCTAATGACGAGATACCTCGTCAAAACAACCACCGTGTGTTAAATTTCATTTGACATACATTGTTCAATATGTTTCAGTTCATTCATACTTTGGCGATTCAAGGTTAGTAATCTACCGTTTAACGAGGAATCATTGCCCTGGTCAATTCTCATTAGTTACAATGGGAAGTTTCTCAACCGCTCACGAAGCGAGACTATTTCCACCTTTTATTTTCTGTCCTTGCTTTTGTGGAATATTTGCGTTAATACTCACGTTGTAACATTCTTATATTCGGTTCGATTTGTTTTTGTAATCTTATCTCAGTCTGTGAAATTTGTCTTCCATTCATTCTGTAGTTATTATTTTATTTTTACTGTTACTTCATAAGTTTTGATTTCTTTAATGTAATTTTACATTCAATATCCTACTATGATCTTTTTAACTACGTAAACGAGAAACTGGCTTTTGAGAAAGAGAGGTTACCCCTTTGAAAGTCTTCAAATGCATACTTCAGTCGAATACATATTGCCAGTCCGACTTACGGCCGAAATTCATAAGCAAGAGTTAAGTCGGGGATCAACGATGATCGCCCGATTATCGAAGAAACCGTATTCTCAATGCCTGATCCGAGGATTAAATGGGTGTCTTGATGTTAAATTTTGATCTTCCGAAATCGGAGGTTTAACACTTGAGTGAGGTTTAACGCATGCGCAGTGCTAGCTTTTTTCGAAGGAAGCGATGCCGTCCGTCAACAAAACAAAGTGGACGACACATTTCATTCTATACTGAACTACAGAATTCTGACTGAGCATTCTCAAATATTACGTTTGGTAGCCGAGATTGGTACCGAATTAATAAAATTTATTCGTATAAAACTGATATTACCTGCTTTCGGAATCGCTAGGAATAAATATAGTTCGGATTATAGTCGATTCATAAACATGCAGCTGACCACGGCAGATGCAAATTGTCGCAGAACAAAATTGATTTTCTTTATTACGTATAAAAGAAAAATGACGATGCAAAAGTTACTTCACTTCTTGCATCAACATACTGATAACACTGACGAGTAAAAGTTATCGGAATTCAATTCTGCTGACGAAGTATTTGGCCACTGTTTTTAGATCCGAGTGTCGTAATAAATGTAAACAATGTCACGTGATCGAGAGAGGAGACAGTAGCCAATCACAGCGAGTTTATCGCTTTAATCGGTTAATTACTTAATTCGTGTTTTGTGAATATGGTTTTTGTATGATCCGTGGTTTAACTCTGACCCGTGGATTTGCTGATTCACGGATTAACCCGAGATTTGTGAATACGGCCATTAGTGTTATTTATTTTAGAAATTAAATAACCTTTTGATTAAAATTCACGTAATTGATTAAAGTGCACGAATAATCTGATGGAAACAACAACCCCAGTGCATTAATGAGAACTCAATCATCGAAGCTCTTTTCCATTTCTGGAATGAAAATTTGTGACAAGTACAATTAAGTCTTTTCTTGCCTTTAAACGAACAAATTTCATAGAAAAATCCAATCAATCTGTTGTGAATCAGGCTTTGCTAGTGTAAAGTTAATCAATTTATTGATCTGGGTTATATCAATGAAACTTTTCTCAATCTGCATTGTCAATAAACTACAAAATGTTTAGTTCTCGGAAATTAGGGAACTGACGCTTGGGAATGGGATTTTCACAAGATTTCGATAGATTTCGGAAAGGTCAAATTCTAAATTAACGACAGTCTACATACTAGAGCGGTAGACAGGAAAAACAATTGTGACTTAGCAGAATTAAAATAAATATTTCAAGAATTCTGCATTGTTATCCATTAATTACAAAATGCTTAGCACTACAAAAGTAGGGGATTAGACACGTGCTAATTGACTCTTTTGGGAACTGGATTTTTACAAGATTTTAACAGATTTCGCAAAAGTTATGTTCTTAATTAACGATTGTCTGGATACAAGAACGTAGACAAGAAAAACAATTATGAATTAACAACGTTTAAAAGAATAGTTCAAGTATTCATCACGCACTATGTCATTTACTGTGGGAAATGTTTCAAATCACATAGGTAGGTAGTTAATTAACGTCGCACTGGAGCAACACAACGGGATATCGGCGATGGTCCGGGATCAGTCCCCAAAGGAAAGATCCGAGGACAACTCCACACATAATTTTAAACCACGGCCAGATGACACGGCAATACCTGAGATGACACCCCACTCTCCAAACTTCCACACCACGCCAACGTGAGGACATTGGTGGCCACTACAGATTTAACGCGCACCAGCATCCGTGTACGCGACGGTCTTTGTCTGGACCGAGTTTCAAACTCTCAACCCTTCGGTTGCTAATTCGTTCCTCTTCCAACTGGGCTACCACGGCCCTTTTCAAATCATATAACATCCTACTATATAAAAAGCAAACTTGCGACGACGTATGTAACTTTTTACTCTAGTGTCCCATGATTCTGCTCTTTTTTTGTAACCAACTTTTAATTTTCCTCATAATGTCAGCTAACTGCAAAATTTCAGGTTTCTACGCGTTGTGTAGTTTTCTTGTAATGCGAATGATTAGCCCCATACAATTTCGTTTTATTAAAATAGATTACTCCACGAAAGATCAAAATAATAGAATAAGTGATTTCTAGAGCCCTTTGAATATTTATCTCAATTGGTTTTACTATTCCCTAAAAATACAAATAAGAACTTTCACGGGAACTGTTTAATTTTGTTGACAAATGAAAGGTAAGTGGTATTTATACAGAAGCTTTGTAAAAACGCGCATGGACAGTATAATTCACTTATTTATAAGTATGTAATTTGCTACACTTTTCGACAGTTTGTTTAATTTTGTAGTTCCGTTTAGAATTATTAATTGAGATGTGGTTTGGAGCTGTGAGTTTAATTGAATAATCAGGTAGGTATTTAATTAACGTCACACTGGAGCAACACAGCGGGATATTGAAGTTCCGTTATCAATCCCAAAGAGAAAGATCGAGGACAACACCAGAAATTTTGAACCACGGTGATGACGAGGCAACGTCTGAGTTGAATCTCATCACTAGTAAAGCCATTAACAGATCTTGTTGGACGATATATCCCGTCATTAGAAGAATATAGAGCAGATCTTGATCTTGTCATCATAAAAAAATCGGAAATATCGTGATAATGAGATATCACGTCATCAAAATTTTGCCGATATCTGACCAATTATGCTTAATGACGTTATCTCGTCATTAAGCATAATTGGTCAGATTTTTATGGACGAGATATCTCGTAGAAGCTACTTGGACGGTTAAGTTCCGTATTACTGAGTTTTTGTGAGATTTGTGTATTATGTAACTGCGGGAGATACCAGTAAGTGATTTGTATTGCGGGTAGTATTGATTTCTCAGCTAGTTCCCTAAATACAAATCAGAACTTTCCTGATGCAATACTTAATTTTGCATTTCCCTGTCTACTGAAAAAAATGATTCCAAGCTGCACTTCTAATGAAATTAAAATTTAATTTCCAACCCAAGGCCTATCGAGACAGGACAAAAAAAAAACCGACACTGGTTATGTTAAAGAAGCCCCTCGCACTATGTCAATTAACTGCTAACCAAGAACAGAACTCTCGAATGCAGCTGCGCCTCCAAGGATAAACAATTACGAATTAACAGTTACTAAAAGGAATGTTTCAAAAGTTCTGTATTGTTTGTCATTTTACTACAAAACGTTAAGCTGTAAGAAAGTGGGGAACTAGATGATTCACAAATGGGTCTTTTGGGAAATGGATTCTCACGTGATTCAAACCCGATTTCACAAAGGTTAAATTCTGAACTAGTGATTGTCTGGATACAAGGACGTAAACAGAAAGGACAATTATGAATTAACAGTGTTATAAAAGAAACAGTACAGGAATTCATCTCATGGATGTGAGCTATAATGCCGAACTCCTTGGTTCAAACTACCTTACATTCTCTGAGAGAATTTCTGTCAAGCTAAATGTATGTTGTAATAGTGTTTTGTCAACAAAAATTGTAAGTGTACTTAATTGCCCATGTAAATATTCATGGACAATGAAGTATATGAAGGGTGTGTTCAAAGTGCATACGATTACTTCAAAATTAATAATGAGCACTTTATACCTATCAATTTAACTTAAAGTGTATATACTGTATCTACGTTGCCTTGTATGCGAGTTGTTTACAAGGGAAACTGAATGCCTTGTTTGAATTTGAACTTGGATTGTTTGAGTTGTTTAGAAAAATTATGATTGATGGTTCAAATTGTTTGAATTATTTGGATTGTACAACTAACTTTACTTGGTTTGATTTAAGATAGAACTGCTTGATTATTTGAAAGTTTAAACTAGACTTTTGTGGCTTGATTTCTTGGGTGCATGATTATAGTGATTATAACTAATTAAACCGAAGGCTTATCATGCAATGATAAAATACAAAATGCTTGCAATTACATGATACAAAATGCTTGCAATTTATGTAAAGATAATCAAGAAGAGCAATTATTTATGTGAAACTATACTAAGGAAGATTAGATGTCTTGTTAAATTTGCTTAACTTATTGGATGTGTCTAAATTGGATGTATACTTGATTGTCTAATTTGATTTAAACTTTTGGAACCAAAGCGGTTTCTTCTAGGAGGTTTGTTAACAAAATAAGCGTACTTGAATACCTATCATATAAGAAATACTAAACATTTGTAATTTCATGTAAAAAATAACGAGCGCTATTGCTTGGAAAAATTACTTGTAAAATAGGACCTGTATATTTATGTTTATTTGAAGAAAAACGGGTGCTGGTAGAGGAGGCTTTCGCAATCCCCACTTATACCGAATGGCCAATGACTGGTCGGTAAATAAATAAATATACCTATCAATAAGTGATTTCTAGAGTGGGTAGTATTCTTTTCTTAACGGGCTTTACGGCTAGTTAATACGAAAAGCTGTAGAAATACAAATCAGAACTTTCCACGGGAACTTAGCTTAGTTTTGTTGACAATTGGAAAAAAATTATTCCAAACTGCACATCTAACGAAATTAAAATTTCATTTCAAACCCAAGGTCGATCGAGACGACGAAAAAAACCAGAAGCGGGTTATGTTAATGAAGCTTCTCGCACTGTGTCAATTAACTGGTAACCAAGAGGCAGCGTAACTCCCGAATGCAGCTGCGCTCCCAAGGAAAAAGGGAGCAAAATGAATAAAATAATAATCATATCTAATATCCGGCATAAAATACCGTCGGGAGGCGAGCAAAAAGTACACCGAGAAGGAAAGATTAATATGAAAAAAGGATCCGAAAAATAATATAAGGCTCGCAGTGGCGGGGGAAAAAGTAATTTTAAGGCGTCCAAATTTAATAAGAAGGGGGCGTTTTGGCGCCGCGGCGTTTTGCATTTCGGAGAAGAGAGACATTATTACATCGGCATATGCTGTCTTCCTCTCTTCACTCCACTTCGTCTGCGGGACGAATCTGGAAAGGGGGGAGTAAGACGATGAGTGAACGACGGGGCTGGATAAAAAGAAAAAACTTAGCCCCCTCCATCTTTTCGTTCTCGGTTTATATATTTGGATTTTTGCTCTGTAGGGGAAGCGGCACAAATTGTGAGTGAATGAGATTAAAGACTGGAAGGATTCTTATGTATGACTTAGTGAAATGTTTGGGTACTTTTCAATTACAGTTGAACCTTGACTATCCGCGCTCCGATTAACTGAGTGTCCGTGCTATCCGAGCCGAATTTTATACAACAAATTTTTTTAAGCGGTAAAAATTCTGAGTGAATGAGATTAAAGACTGGAAGCAGGTTTATGTATGTCTTAGTGAAATGTTTGGGTACATTTTAATTACAGTAGAACTTTGACTATCCGAACTTCGATTAACTGAAAACCGATTAACTCCAAAACCAATCCGAGCAGAATTCGATGCCAAGATATCTTTAAAGCTTTAAAAAGCTTCGAGAACTCAGTACTTTTTAATTAAAGAACTTTGATTATTGTAACATTTTATTGGTCGTACGGTCATCTTTTACGGGACGAAGACCAATTAGACCATTGCTGTGTTTATAATATATTTATTAAAGCTAAATATGACACTGAAATGTTTTCAAAATGAGGTATTTTTAATTACTATATTCCAACGTTAACTGTTAGTAACATTGAGGGAAGCCCTCAATGTTACTGTTAGGTTCACAGTAGCAGATTTACTGCCTGAACCTGAATATATAAGTATATTTCTATTGGTTCTCGGTTGTAGTTCCGTATACGTGGTCATGCAATGGATGGTTGCTAATGACGACTCTCCTGTCTTGCCTTTAGCAGCCGAGTGTGAGGCATTGTCTGAATAGAAGGCTTAGGTACAACGAAGAATGAAGCTGTGATAGGAATAGAAACAGTTTCTGTTATCACAGTGTTACAGACAATTCTTGGGAGTGATTGGCATCGCATTGACATTTCAACTGCTCATCAATTGTTGTGAGTGCCATTTGGAAATGGTCATTGGCTCCATCAGTCTTGTTTTTTAACCCTCCTGGTGGTTGTCTCAACTAGGTATCTCGTCATTAGAATTAAACTGATCAGATCTTAATGGACGAGATATCTCGTCGGTAGAAGACTGACCAGATCTTGATCTTTTCATCATAAAAAAAATCGGCAATATATTCTCGTCTTTCGCAAAATTTGTCTTGTCTCGATGGACGAGATATCTCGTCTTTCGCAAAAATTTGTCATACCTGATGCACGAGATATGTCGTCCAAACCACTTGGAAGGTTAAGTGCGCATGTCCATAATCACGTCGGACCAATCGCCTATTAAACGAGGCGTGTGAAAGATTGTGCAACTTTGTCTACCAAAAATTCTTCATAGTGGAGACGGGTACCCCTGATATATATGCTACTATATTGTAAGTTAGTTTTTGTAGTGGTACTAGCTACGACTACAAAAAATTAACTTACAATCTATGTATAGCAGTGAAACCCATCTCTGGCATATGAAGTACTTTTCCATCCTCAAATCCTCCTCGTAGCGAAAATGTAGTTTTAATCGCTTTTGCTCCGAAGACAAAGTACGATTTCCTGTTTCTCTACCGATCGATTCCACTCCCAAAAGAAAGGGCAATATCACTTAAGACTGAACATTAATTTTTGTCCTTTTTCGCATAAGCTAAACCAACACGAGACAGAAGAATAATGTATGGTATTCGTCTGAGTTTCTTGCATCTTGAAATAGGACATGGAAGAAATCTTGACGTTCTTCTTACGCTGTTTAAGATGGAATTTTTAAATATTTGGTTTAAATTTTTTTAAGGCTACAGTAGTCGGCTTAAAATGAAATCGGCTTCTCTATGAAAGTTTTTCTGTAAAGTTAAGTACAGAAGGCACTTGTGTTTTGATAACCTCTTTCATAAATTATTGCATAACTTGGCATGTTAGTGAATGCAATTTCAGCATGCCGCTTTTACTAAAAATTGTCATCAAAACGACGATAAATCAACTAGTTCTTCACCGGAAATATTTTTTTCTTCGGTTATTTGTTTAGATTTACGCTAAAAAGCTATCTCACAAACAGATATTTTTTACATTAAAAAGGGTGATAACTACTTTTTAATCCTTCCCTGATGTGTTTTTCATGTGATAAGCATATTTTTCTATACGTGCTCCATTCTTGACACAAGTAACAGTGTCATACTCAAGTTATATGTATAAAATTTAAGTTATCTTAGTATATTGCTATAAAATCTCCATCAGAGAAGTTTAATCTGCGAATTATAAAAAACACATATTTTGATTTTCGCAAACTCAGTGATATGGGTGCTCACGTCGGAAAAGTAGAATAATTTAGAGTTTGCTCGAAAATAACTAATCACTGGTTATAATGATAAAAGTTATTATCCTGAATTCATTTAGTTTATTTCTCGCAAATTTCCCTCATTAATAAGATGGTAGGTAGTTGAATTTACGCCGCACTGGAGCAACACGATGGGCTATTGGCAACGGTCCGGGATCAATTCCAAAGGGAACGAACCGAGGACAGCACCTCATAATTTTAAACCACGGTCAAATTACGAGACCTTCAATAATAAAGAAAATATATTCCTGTCAATGATACAATTATGGCTTAAGGATCATATCTGGCCAAGCAGCGCCAAACAACGTCAAGTAAATGGGCACACACACAAGTAAAGGTTTTACTGACACAGAAGAGAGAAATGTACTCAAGGAGGAATTCAGTGAGGATACAGGGAGGACCATTCAAGAATAAAGTTTACTATTAAAATGGAAGTGAGATGAAGTTGTCCTGAAGTCCTTCAATTCCTGTCATAAAATACTTCGGCTGAAAATACCATTTAGTCAAAGTGATGAAAAAAATTAACATGGTTCATGCAACATTTAAAATAAAAGCACTCTAATGCTGTTACTACGCAGCCTCATTCGAAATACTTTTTTACAAGTTGGAAACAGCAAAAGCAATAACTGTAAACAATATTCGAAGTTTTGCTCAGGTGGATTAAAATATTTAAGACCTTTACTATTGCATGTAGTTTCAAAACTTAAAAGGTTGATTCAAAAAGTTTTGGGACAGGGAATGTATGTCCAAATTTGGCGATTTGAAAAAGTTTTAAACGCAGCCATATTCTAAGTACATTATTTAGCCATATTTCGCCATGCTGCACCAAACACAAGACAGAACATCAAGTAATGGACATACACACACAAGGAAAGTTCCACTTCCACGGAAGAGAAATACACCCAGGGAGGAATCGAACCGCCGGCAACTGGCAGGTTGCAACACAGTGGGCATACACGACGATGTAAAACAAAGATAAACCCGGAAATCCAAGTCGTAACCCAATCAAAACCAAACAAGTTATGTATAAAACTTTAAACATTCACTATATGCTCATAACAATTCGAAGAGCGCATTAAACTTGTTTTAAAAAACTTCAAAAAATTCCTCCAATCCGCATCTCGAGCCAATGAAAGTCCTCGCATATTATCGGGGAAATGATTCCTTTGGCATCGGACACCGGCTTTCCCGTAATAAAAAAAAACTCGGGACTCCATCTCGACCCCCCCTTCCCTTTTGGATATCGTCCTTCAAATCGGCAGGAACGAGCACGCACCCAGGGATTACAAATAATCAAGAGCGGCTACTTCCACCCTCCCGGAATATATATGTATATATATCTATATAAATATCCCCCTCCACACGCACTGACTCGCTTAAGCCCTGACATCCTATGCCTCTTATGTGTGATTAATTCCATCCAATTTCATATTCCGGCGGAACACTTGTTTCGGGCTCCCATCAATAAGAACGGCTCGGCGAATCACGGCGCGCCGCGCTGTGCCCACCCACCCCTCCTCCCTTTTTTGCCTCCCTCCGACGCCCGCCCCCCCGGCCCCGAATCATAATAATCATAAAAAAAACCGTTCCGTTCCACCCCCCTTCCCCGTTCGTTCCTCGGTGTTCGCTCCTCCCCCCTCGAGAAGATTTATCATCGGAATGCATGCAGATGAATCCACAGCGCGCGCTCGTTTTTCGAACGTTTTCCGCGGAGGGTGGAGGGGAAAAAAATTAGGGGGGCGTCGGCGGCGGCAAAAAGAGCAAACAGCAGCAGCGCCGGGGCCCACTCATTTGTTTCCGAAAAATGGCATCGGGGGTGGAAGTGATTTTTATTAGAGGACCCCATCGCGCGGGGGGAGGGGAGGAACCCCCATTCCATCAGATTTCCGACCCCCTTTCTAAAAATAATAATGTGAATCGGGGGGGGGTCGAGGAACAAAAACGGCGAAGAAAGTGGGAGATCTGATTGTGATCCCATTAAGAAATGAGGCTTATTATATAACGGGGTGTTTCTCCTCTCCTATGGGGGGAGAGTGGAGCGTTCGGAGGATGGGGGGAAATGTTGACTGGGATCGAGTGAGTGCTCATCTCGGGGGGGAGGGGGTGATTTACGAGGGGTGGGGGAGGGTCGACCGCAGCACTTCTCTGCGGACGCGCCGGCCATCACTCACCCCCGGACGTTTAAGAGGACCGGATGACCGATTCTTCGGTTTCGTGGGAGTGGGCAGTGTTTCGAATTTGGTTGATTGCGGTCTCCGTCGTTTTCTGGGAGGGAAGGGATCGAGCGAGATGGATGCCTTGGGGACGAGTGGTCAGTGGGGGTCCGAAGATCAGGACGCCCAAGGAAATGCGGTCGAATGATGAAATGTGTTCGTGGGAGAACTCTCAGCCTAAACAAACCAGACGGAAAGTGAAGATTCTACTTCAGTTACCCAAATTTAGTGCGGTTCTCGTGAGAAGGCAGTCGAATCATGTGGTTTCGAAGTTTGTTTAGTTAAATTAGCTTGCTTGGTTTTGGGTTTTATGGCGCGAGGGCCATATTTGTCCAAGCGGCACCAAACACAAAAGAGACAATGTCAAGTAATTGTGAAAAAGAATGGACAGGAGAAAGATGGCTTGTGCATCCTGGGGTCGCGACCCCCACGTTTACTACAGGCAATAAATCCCATTGGAAAAGAATAGATCAATATGGTACCTCGGAATCGTGAAGCCCGTACGCACCTAAATAAGATGTGCCCCGAAGGGAATTAAATTAGGGAACTGGTGGTAACGTAAACAAATCCCTCCCACAATTTGGGTCCTTGACGCGGATTCTGGTTCCTAGTTTATCGTACGGTGCCGAAAGCGGTAGCATTGATAACGAATTGGCAGAGGGAAAACATGAAAACATCCACGGAAATCGTCATTCAGGCTTTTAAGTGTGCAGCTTTCTCATAACACGCTTTCAAACCTGTTCAGGAATCAATTGACCCAAGGTCTACTGCCTTCTCCCGGGAGCCGCTCTATACTCTCGCATGATACATATAGGTGTTACCTTTAAATGTATTTTATCGCCGTTTTGGCGACATTTGGTGTTTGATTTAATTAGTGTTGACCAATCAGCTATCATATATCAATTCGGAATTCATTCTTTGGAATTTTTGCTGGCGACATATTGGAATCGTATTCGAAGTGATTTCACGAAACAGGAAAGACGTTCGCAGAAATTCCACCGCAACTAGCATTTAGCTCGACAGAAAATGCCTCTCATACCGTGTCCATTGAATCTTTCCCTGATAAAAAAAAATGCAAACTACTAACGTGATTGGCTGCATTGAAAAAGGTAACTTTTTTTGGTTTCTTCTTTTTGTGACGCATAAATACACCCATGTCCAAATTTATCTTTACATTCCCAAAAATAATGATATTCCATGAAATATCCAATCGATGTAATCCATTTTTGCAGGGAATGTGTGAAAGGCGAGCCTAATTAACATTATCCAATCAAAAGTGATCAAACGGTTTCTGATATGCAACTCAAAGCGTTACGTCATCCGACGATGAATGAAGCGCTTTGCGCAAAGTGAATATCTGAGTGAATTTCTGCAATCCAGCAGCGTTTGACTCCAGTGTGTAAGGACTCAAAAAGGTTTGTTATGGCTCCGAAATATCATTTGGAAGAATCTGTGATGTGGCGAATTATCGGCCGTTTAGAAGCAGGGCAGACAATCATGGAAGCAGCGAGATATGTGAATATTTCAAGACAGTCTCTACGCTATGGAAACAATTTCAGAACTCTGGAACTGTTGTAAGGAGGCCTGGACAAGTTCGTAAACGACTAACAACTTCTTCTCAAGATCGATATCTGGCAATAACTGCCCGTCGTAACAGGAAGTCTACTGCTCGGCAGTTAAGTTCAGAGGTTGCAGCCGCCACTGGAACTGTAGTATCACGGCAAACTGCATACAGAAGGCTTAATGATAAAGGCCTTTATGCCAGAAAGCCAAGGGTATGTGTTTCACTGTCTTCACAACAAAAGAGGTATCACTTTAATTGGTGCAAAGAACATCAGAACTGGAGTGAACACCAATGGACCCATATTCTCTTTATTGATGAGTCGAGGTTTAGTTTAACTTCTGATTCTAAACGTGCTTACATCTAAAGGGTGTCAGGAACGCGAAATCTTCCTTCGAATATTATGGAACGTGACCGTTTCGGTAGTGCCGGTGTGATGATATGGGGAGGAATAATGATCGATGAACGTACGCCCCTACACGTTCTCAACAGCGGATCTGTGACCAGCCAGAGATATCGGGATGAGGTATTAGAACCTTATGTAAGACTTTTCAGAGGTGCATATGGATCTGACTTTTTATTTATGGACGATAATGCTCGTCCACATCGAGCAAACCTCGTTGACGAATTCCTTGAAAGTGAAGCCATTGAGCGAATACCGTGGTCAGCAAAATCTCCTGATCTGAACCCGATAGAGAACTTATGGGACTACCTTGGAAAAGCAGTTGCACGAAGACATCCTCCTCCTAGAGATATAAATGCCCTGAAGACCGCATTTCTGGAGGAGTGGAACTTAATTCCCCAAACTGTGGTTAACAACATTATTGCCAGCATTAAAACACTTGTGATATGTATGTACACGTCAGGGGAGATCACATTCCATATTAAATTCATAAGCCTTAATTTTTTTTCTGAGTTATTCTTTTTTTCTGAACTCTCCTTGTCCTCCCACATATTATTGCCATTTTTATTGTTTCATGATACAGTTTTATATCATATGTAGTGATCTTAAATTTTTTCCTTTGTATTTATGTGTTATGATGTTATGTATCATTTCACGCAAATTCATAAAATTGTAGTTCACATTTTCTGAGAAATCCGTGATTTTATGCATGTAAAGATAATTTTGGACATGAGTGTATTATGTATTTTACTAGGCATAACGTTCACAAACCAATAGATAACCCAGAATAGTTCAATATTGCCAACGAGATCACCGGATATTAACCCTCTTGACTTTTTATGGGGTTACACTAAGAATCAAGTGTGTGACGCTAGTTTGATATTTAAAAACTTTGAAAAAAAGAAAATGTACCTTAGCAACAATCATGAAGAGATGTTAGACAGACAAAAACTGAGCATCAGCTAGAGGTTCTCCGTAAAAGAAAAGAATTCGAGCCATTCGAACTATGCTGATGTCCGGGTAAAAACTTTTTGAATTAAAAAAACTTTGTAGAAACAATAATTGTGTTTCTAACTAGCTTAGTTTTTATGTTATGAATTTTATTAATCATGGAAAGGATTTATATCTAGATGAAAAATTCAGGAAGAGTGACCAAGCAAAATAATACCAAATCTCCAAGCAATAATACCAAAAGACCACGAATTAACCCTTTGAAGCTCAAAATTTCATTGCACATGTCTCAAAATGCAAGGTGTATGGCCCCTTTTTCTTTGCTAAGGTGACAATTAATAGCGACGTTTATCTGGATATGTTGCAGATTTTTTTGTTCCTCAACTTGTTGCTGATGGAATTATCGACACTGTTGTTTTCCAACAAGATGGACCGCCACTCCATTTTGTAACAAGTGCCCGTGACTACCTGCATGAAACCTTTCCTGGTAGGTGGACAGGAAGAGTTTCAACCAGATTTGGGGCTCCACGGTCGCCATATCTCCCACCTCTACCTTCTTTGTGTAGCAAGAACGGAGAAGTACAAGATTAAGATTAATACCATTAATCAACTCAAGGAGCAAATCATAGCCGCAGTGACTAAGATTACACCAGATATCTTGAAAAAGATTTTCAGGGCTACCATTAAATGTTGGGATTTATGTGTTGACTTGCAAGATAGGTAGGTATTTAATTAAATTCACACTGGAGCAACACAACGGATTATTAGTGACGATCCGGTATCATCCCACGAAGGGAAATACCGAGGACAACACCACGTAATTTTGAACCATGGTCAGATGACGAGGCAACACCTGAGCTGCCAACCCCACTCTCCAAACTTCCACACCATGCCAACGTGAGGACATTTGAGGCCACGATAGATTTAACGTGCATCAGCCCTCTTTGTACCTGACGGTCTTTGGTTGGATTCGAACTCGCAACCCTCGACTTACAATGAGGTTGTAAAATTGAATCCTCCTGGTAGTTGTCTCATCGAGGTATACAGTCATCAACAAAACTGACCAGATTTTGATGGACGAAATATCTAGTCATTAGCAAAATTGGTCAGATCTTGATGAACAAGATATTTCGTCGGAACCACTTGGTGGTTTATTGTTTGTTGTTTTGTTCTCTCTCACATTTATGACTTAAAAAGAGGTATTAAAGTATTTTTTCGCATCAATGGATAGCTACTTTAGAGACACCTTGCATAATCAATGACGAGCAGATGGAGCGAATGTCCTGTAATCGATTTCGCAATCACGATTTCTTGTTTTCTAAGTAAAGTGCACAAGGAGTTTGAACACGAAAGTTACTTCCCATCTACAGAAACCGATACCAGCCGCAGCGTGAATTTCAATCTTATAAGGGGCTCTTCTAAACCAGCCTATTTATAATCATAGTGCCATACCCGGCGTGTAAACAAGACAGTTTATGGCACAAAATCAAACACCACTGATAAAAAGCGCCCTTCCAGGCAATGAATGTATACGAATGAAAGATGAAAACGTACGCCCCTATGGGCGATAAATCCGCCCATAAATATTAGAACAATTCCATCCCCCTTGCCATCCAATCATATTATCCCAATAAAAACATCCGAGAGGGAAAAAAGAGAGACTTGTAAAGGGAAGGAGGGAAAAAACATTCCCTTCCCCCTCCGAGGCTCATCCTATGAGGCTTTTCAGGCGCGCAATATACAGTGACAGAGTCGTATAAAACGATTCTCCGGCCATGATTCACTCGCATCCTAAAAACCTCAAGATGATGCCGCCGAGTCAAAAGAAACGAATCGCATGAATCCGAAAAAATGGCACCAAATGCGGAATGAAATCCGCGGCGTTCTCTTTCCGATGGATATATATCGATGACAGGTTGTCAGGAGGAATCGATTCGACACAACAATAACAAAATGGGGTGATTTTAAAAGTGATCTCTATGGACAGTGACGTCCACAGAGGAGCTTTTTCACTCTCTTTTCTGCGGGGGCGGGGGGAGTTCTCTGGTTGCTATGAGTAATGCCCCTCGGCCATTCGTAAATCAAACGAGGCTCCGCTGGCGATGGCGAATTTTTAGTTTCGCTTTTATGTTGTATTCGAAGGCTGTTTGTTTCGAGTCGATGGCTACGGACCTCGGAGAGCTGCTGCTGAGGGCGACAGAGGTGTAATGTCTGGGGTGTCCTGTGCCTGATTCTGAAAAGAATGTGGACCACGAAAAATGAAATTGCTCTCCAACACAGATAATTTTTAAACTTTAACCCTCCAAGTGTTTTCAACGAGATATCTCGTCAATAAAGATCTGATTAATTTTGCTTAGGACGATATATCTAATCATCAGGATATTGCCGATATATGAAATTACTCTCCAAGACAGATAATTTCCAACACGAGAACTTTAACACTCCAAGTGCTTTCGACGAGATATCTTGTCAATAAAGATCTGACTAATTTTGCGTAGGACGATATATCTAGTCATCAGGATATTGCCGATATATGAAATTGCTCTCCAACACAGATAATTTCCAACACGAGAACTTTAACACTCCAAGTGTTTTCGACGAAATATCTCGTCAATAAAGATCTGACTAATTTTACTTAGGACGATATATCTAGTCATCAGGATATTGCCGATATATGAAATTGCTCTCCAACACAAATAATTTTTTAACTTTAACTCTCCAAGTGTTTTCGACGAGATATCTTGTCAATAAAGATCTGATTAATTTTGCTTAGGACGATATATCTAGTCATCAGGATATTGCCGATATATGAAATTACTCTCCAAGACAGATAATTTCCAACACGAGAACTTTAACACTCCAAGTGCTTTCGACGAGATATCTTGTCAATAAAGATCTGACTAATTTTGCGTAGGACGATATATCTAGTCATCAGGATATTGCCGATATATGAAATTGCTCTCCAACACAGATAATTTCCAACACGAGAACTTTAACACTCCAAGTGTTTTCGACGAAATATCTCGTCAATAAAGATCTGACTAATTTTACTTAGGACGATATATCTAGTCATCAGGATATTGCCGATATATGAAATTACTCTCCAAGACAGATAATTTCCAACACGAGAACTTTAACACTCCAAGTGTTTTCGACGAGTTATCTTGTCAATAAAATCTGACTAATTTTGCTTAGGACGATATATCTAGTCATCAGGATATTGCCGATATATGAAATTACTCTCCAAGACAGATGATTTCCAACACGAGAACTTTAACACTCCAAGTGTTTTCGAAGAGATATCTTGTCAATAAAGATCTGACTGATTTTACTTAGGACGATATATCTAGTCATCAGGATATTGCCGATATATGAAATTGCTCTCCAACGCAGATAATTTTTGAACTTTAACCCTCCAAGTGTTTTCGACGAGATATCTTGTCAATAAAGATCTGACTAATTTTGCTTAGGACGATATATCTAGTCATCAGGATATTGCCGATATATGAAATTTCTCTCCAAGACAGATAATTTCCAACACGAGAACTTTAACACTCCAAGTGTTTTCGACGAGTGTATCTAGTTATCTAATATCTAGTTATCACGATATTGCCGATTTTTTTTTATGTGATCACGAGATCAAAATCTGGTCAGTTTTTTCTAAGGGGATACCTCGTTTATGAAGATCTGGTCAGTTTTGCTAATGACGAGATACCTCGTAAGGACAGTGTTGACCACCAGGAGGGTTAATGAAACTCTGACTAAAGCCATTCTGTGATTTAAATGTTCTTTTACCTGTGGAGTTCGATTTTTTAGGTATGTCAGCTGCCTGACTGACCTTTGTGCACTTTGATGGCAAATTTAAAATTTTCGCTTTTATGTCGTATCGAAGGCTGTTTCGAGTCGATGGCTACGGACCTTGCTGAGGGCTACAGGGGTGTAAGACGGGGTATCGGATCTGGGATGTGCTGTACCTGATTCTAAAAAGAATGCGATCCACTAAAAATGAAATTGCTCTCCAAGATAGATAAATTCCAATACGAGAACTTTAACAATCCAAGTGGTTTCGACGAGATATCTCGACAATAGAGATCTGACTAATTTTGCTTAGAACGATGTATCTCATCATCTAAGTGGATCAGGATGCTGTCGATTTTTTAATGATCACGAGATCAAAATCAGGTCAGGTTTTTTTTCTAAAAACGAGATATCTCGTCAATCAAGATCTGGTTAGTTTTGCTAATGACGAAACACCTCGTAGAGACAACTACCACGAGGGTTAATGAATTCTGGTTAAAGCCATTTTGCAATTTAAATGTTCTTTTATCTGTCTATACGATGTTCATTGGTCGGATCTGGGGAGTCCTATTCCTGATTCTGAAAAGAATGCTAACATAAAATGAAATTGTTCTCCAAGACATAAATTCCGAGAACTTTAACGAAATTCTGGCTTTAGCCATTTTGCGATTTAAATGTTCTTTTATCAGTCAAGTACGATGTACGTTGGTCGGATCTGAGGAGTCCTGTTCCTGATTCTGGAAAAGAATGTGAACAACAAAAATTAAATTGTTCTCCAAGACAAATCCCGAGAACTTTAAACGAAATTCTGGATTTAGCAATTTTGTGATTCAAATGTTCTTTTATCTATCATGTACGATGTTCTTTGGTCTGTCCGATGCCGGACCTTTGTGTACTTTGATGGCAAGGCGCAGCTTTGACAAATATGGCCTTTGTGCTATGAAAAACTCAGGACCAACCAACTTGAAATTTGCAACTCAAGAAATTTGGTAAAATTCTGACTGAAGCATTTTTACGGTGCTTTTTGATTTCATAACATAGCCTCCAATATTGCATTGCAAGAACAATACCGTTTTCTCCAAGGATCCGTTCAGAATTTATTAATTCATATTTGATCAACTTGGGAATTCCTGAGCCTAGGATGTTGATAAAGCTCTGACTGTCTTATAAAAAGATTTGACTTTATTTGTGTAATAAACCTCTCGAACCTTTCTATTCACCAACATGAACACTAAAAAATGATCCTCAAGAACCACTCAGTTCAATAGTCAGTCATTCTTTTGGGATATGCAAAATAAGAGCCAAGGAAAATTCAAAATATCTCCAATTTTCAAAAGACGAATTTCAGAAAATTTGGCTGAGTACAATTTTAGAATAGAGTTTGATTTGACTCGATGCCAGAAAGTACGCTAAAGACTTCAATTGTGTGTGATACGCATTCTTTACGATTAATCTGTCCCCTAATTCAATGAATAGACTTGTTCAAAACCACTTGATTCAGATGCTCGAAGCCAGACTAAACTAAATCCTATAAAGTGTATCTTTTCAACTCTCATGAACCAGGCTTTAGAGTGATATTGTATTCTATAGAAAATATTATTCTATGGAATTTATAGTGTACACCACCGGTATAACAGATTTATCGGGATTAAGTAATCAACATGATGGTATTGGCTATGTATTTCCATAAAATTGCATACTCATTCTGAAAGACCTTTGGAATAGCCTAGGCCTACACTTGAGAATAGTTGAACAAGTTGGCTGTGTTTGTAGCATGTAGGTGTAAATATCTGTATATACAAAGTATTCTAATATGCTCGTTTATGTGCTTCAAGTATTTTGTGTCCACTCGTTAATTGGACTTGTGAATAAATTTCACCAACACTGATCTCGTACCCTGGAAAACCTAAAAAAAATTTAGGCGTCATTTGTAAAAAGTATCGTTTTTCATTCATCCGTCTTCATATACGATAAAAAATGAACTTTCCAGAATAAAATAAAACATGTTTGTGTCACTTTTTTATAAAATTGATTAATTTACTTGACAGTTTTTTCATAGCAATAACTTACACAAAAATAGCTTATTTATTCCAATTCTAGATTATAAGATTGTTAAAAAACGTAAAATATATGAAAAGCAGAAAATCTGCTTAAAGCAGCAGAAACTCTTGATTTCTGAGCTCCTACGTCATGAAATTTGCACAGCTTAATTTGTCTGGAATTTCTAGATCATTGTAACTATTTCCAAATTGCTACGGTGTTCTCTTGAAACTATAGAAGTGAAATCTAATATTGACATAGAACAATTTTCAATGAAACTGGACACAATACGTCGAAACCTGTTACGAGTCTAGCAATCGGAAGAGGGAAAAAAATCATCACATAAAACAGGACAAAGCTTAAAAGGCTGTTCGATAACACAACGAAACTGTTGAAGAAACAGAGGCACAACATGGTTTGTATGAAAGAACAAAACGTTTCGAGCGATGCCAGGTAGTAAAGCTAGTACGAAAAACATTAAAACCTCAAGAATAACTTAACTCAAAGACGAATAATTTATAAATGTACACTTTAGTTTATGTTTTTATGTGTAAACTGTGTCTAGATTTATGTTCATGCGCATAATAAAACAGAGTGGCGCATTCTATCCGAAAATTCAATTTTTTTCAGTGTTCCATTTTTCCCCAGAAGGAACGTTGAAAATTCCGAGAAACTTCAATGATGCGGATATCAAAATGTTCAAAGGAATGCCATAGTAAATATATTCTTGAGACATTCTTTTTCAATAAAATATTGTTGAAATATAAAGGAACAAGAGAGAACGTAAGTGTTCAGGCACAAGAGAGAATATGGTTCAGTGTGTTCAACTTTTTCGAAGCTTTCATTTTTTATGGTACTTAATAATTGTCCTTTTAAAAAAGAAATCCCATTGTTTATTCATATTCCCTGGAAATGTTTAATTTTCATTTACGCTTTAAATTGTATTCTTAAACTTCGAAATTTATGCTCTTAGTACTATTGTGTTCAGTAATTTCAATTAAGGGACCTCAGAGAAAAAAATTTCGGAAAACTGATTTCTTAATTTTTAAAACTATCTGCGAAAACTTTAAGGAAACAAAATTAAACATTTGTTTATAGGCGTTATTGATACCCTTAAAAGTTATTCACAAAAATTTGAAAACCCTTTGCAATAATCTAAATACAAGCTATATTTTAAAATAACAATTTGAAGAGTGGTCGTGTTTCTGAGTATTGCATTTCTATAATACGCATAGAATTTCTAAAATAGCAATAACTTAAGAAAACTGATAATAACAGTTGGTAGTCGTGTCGAGGACACATACCGTAGTTTTGACATGAGTACTCGGACCTGATTTTGAATTGTGGAATAAATGAAGCAGACGGAAGTTTGAATGATTGTTTAGTGTGAACATTCAACAATTGACAGGGCGAACGATTAAAGTGCAGTTTCATATTAATATTGAAGGATAAATTTACTGATTAAAGGCTTGTAGGTAGCCATATCGGTTTAATTGACCAGATTTTGTTCTCGTCATCATAAAAAAATTGACAATATCTTGGTGACGGGATATCTCGTCATTAGAAAAATTGGTAGGTTCTTGATGGACGAGATATCTTGTCGAAACCATTTGGAAGATTAATAGTAATTAATTCAAGAGTTGTCTAAAAGGTTTCCTAAAAAGCAACTAATTCAGTTCGAGAAACCAAGCAGTGATTAGGCTTTCTTCTTTTTAGTTGAATTGTCATTGGCGAATTCTCTCCAGTTGCCTTTTTCATTCAGGCTACCATCAACATAGACTCTTATAGTTCTCTTAAGAGTTCTCTGAGTCTGCTGATTGATGTAAATAACTATGAAAAAGGACATTAGGAAGGAATCAGAGCTATTTTCAGCAATTCTATCTTATTGAGAGGTTTCGCACTCCCAATTTCGTGTACCCTTTGTTGCAAGATAATATGCATCACAGGGGTTGAAATAAATGTTTTATATCGAATTATGTTTAAATAATTTGTGTCAGACTATATATACAAACTCATATCCAAAAGTTAAGCATAATTCGTAAAATGCGAAAACATTGGAGTAAATATGGATAAAATGGTTCAAAATCACTTGTTGATAATCGTGGAACGAAGGTAAAACATTGTGCATATGCAAACAGTTCAGTCGACGTCGACATGCGCAAAGCACCGGCACACGTCCGAGCGAGTATAAAACGGCCTCCAGCCGCATGGCCAGCTTAGACAGAAATTTCGCAATTGCTTTGGTACGGGGCGTTGTTGACAATCAAAAAGGACGAAAGATGTCACAAAGATGCCAACTGGACATGTTTGTGAAGGGACGAACTATTGGAATGCTGGAATCCGGTCGATCCCAACCGAAGCGTCTCGAATTCTAAATGTGCCTCAGTGTGTGATCTCTAGACTGGCAGAGGTTTCAAACCACTGGAGATGTTACTCGATGGCCAGTACCAGGTCGGCCAAGGGTAACAACCGCTCGGCAAGACCGATATTCGGCGATAACTGCTCGACGTCAGAGGAACCGTTCTGCCAGACAACTGGGTTCAGCCCTGACAGCCGCTACAGGAGTCATAGTTTCGAGATAAACTGTACAGAAGACTCAGACACTTGGTCTCTATGCCAGACGACCAACAGTTTGCATCCCCCTGACATCTGCACCGAAACTCGCGCTTTTACAGTGGAGTTCGGAACATCGGCAATGGAGTCGACAACAGTGGGGCAATGTCATTCATGTTCAGTGACAAGTTCAGATTTAGTCTGCAAACTGATTCTCGTCGTACCGCGATCTAGAGAGAATGTGGAACGCGTTTTCACCCGGGAAACATCACGGAAAGACATCGTTTTCCTTCAGTGGGAGTCATGGTCTGGGCAGGCATGTTGGACGGCCGCACAGTCCTCCAAATCTTTGACACGGGGTCTGTTACCGGACGAAGATACAGAGACGAAGTCCTTGAACCTATCGTTCGCCTGTTTCGAGGTGCTGTCGGTCCTGGTTTCATATTCATGGATGATAACGCGCCTCCTCACCGTGCAGCCCTGGTCGACGCCTTCCTTCAAAGTGAAGATATCCACCGCATGCAGTGTCCTGCCAACTCTCCTTATTTGAATCCTATAGAGCATGTGTGGGATATGCTCGGGACACATATTGCAGCCCTCCGCCACCCACCAAGCTCCATTCCGGAATTAACTGCTCTCCGTGAGGCTTGGAACTCTTTGAGCTCGCAACTCATCTATATCCCCATCGAAAGTATGGGCAATCGTTGTGCAGCATGCGTGGCTACCAGAGGTTCCCATACACCGTATTAAACTTCAGCATCACATTGTCTTAATCCTTCTGTTTCACTAAAGTTGACACTCGTATTGTAAACCTTTTTCTTTCAACCCTTTTCTTTATATAATAAAAGTCATTATTATCCTTGCTTTGCATTGTTTTCTTCTATAACCCTATAACATCGTTTCCTTCCATTCCGATGTAGATTTTCTGAAATATTAACATAAACAGCAATCATGCTTAACTTTTGCACATGAGTGTATATTTGAGTTTTTTTCGTGTTTTTATATTGAATTATTAGTACGCTTTTGTAATGCCTGGCATGAAAAATCTGACCTGATTAAGAAGCGTAACATTTGTGAGGAATGTGGAGATTAACTCAGAAGATATCTTACACGCATATTAGTGTTACGTCACGTTTAAGCTTATGCATAGGCATCGGTCTTCTAATGAAATAGACAGACCATGTGTGCCAGCTTCATGTT
This sequence comes from Meta bourneti, assembly GCA_933210815.1. NCBI lineage: Eukaryota > Metazoa > Arthropoda > Arachnida > Araneae > Tetragnathidae > Meta > Meta bourneti. The sequence goes on from OW119929.1 coordinate 92,252,889, forward strand.
ATTTCTACCCATCACTTGGTTTGAAGATCTCAGGGATGAAAGTAAAGTGATATTAGAAGAATACAAGAATCCCAACGTAGGACTAACTGATGAGCGTGATATAAAGCACTAATTTGTGCTTCGATAGCCAATCGGTTCAAGTTGATTCCCAAGCCCACGTGACCTACACTTCCGAGATCTTGCGGCAGCGACTCCGCTTACCTGTTATGCCTATTTCACTTGAAGATCGATGTGCATAAGAGGGATTTTCAGTACAAGCAAACAAACCAGACTGAAAGCGACGATTTTCGTCAGCTATCCAATTGCTCAAGCATGATACATGTCAGGGTTACCTTAAAATATAGTTTTTCGCCGCTTTGGAGAAGTTTGGCGTTTGATATAATTGGCGTTGACCAATCAATTATCGTACAGCAATTCGGAATTCATTCTTTCGAATTTTTACTGTCGACGTACTGAAATCGTATTCGAAAAACAAGCCAGGTTACGTCACTATCGGAATACGCAAAAGAAGCACGTTCCACCACAAAACTCTATCACTTTCATTTAGCTTGAATGAAAAATCTTCATTTCGCCGCACCTCTACAATGCCATTGAGTGCTCCAGAGTGCCTCTGCACCGCGGCAAAAAACCGCATCGCGTCACGCGACCGATGTAGATTCGACTTGTCGCTCTGCGATTGCTTTATGCTACACGAGGGCAAATTAGACCCTGCTAGGCAGGGCTAGATGACGTAATTTCAATTGACCAATCAACTACCTTATATCTATTCCGAATTTTCTCCAGCGAAGTGCATAAGTAGTATTTGCAAGACAAGTCAAGTGACGTCACGCTCGGAATACGAACAGGAAACACGTCACGCCACCCAAACACTACCGCCACCTACATTTAGCTTGAGAGAAAAAGCCTCTTATATGTAACTTAATGCGTTGAAGAGCAGTCGTCTACATATTACGAGATACAGTATCTGCTGTCTTCTTTTATTATTCGTTTTAATGAACGCTATATTTTTAATGATTTGTTTCTTTAATTATTTTTTTCTGATTTGTTGGAGTTTTATGTATCACTGTTCCGGAAGAACAATAAAGCAAGTGCAAAATATAGGTTTTTTGAGTAAAATTCGCCACTTATTTTTGACACGATTCTTCCTTCTAATGTGGCTCAGCGGGTATGCCCAATGAGCTAGCAACTTTCGAGTTGTTCAGGTTCGATTCCTGTCAGGTGCATTCCTCTCTGGTGTATTTCTCTCTTCTGTCAGTAAAACTTTCATTGTGTGTATCTATTGCTTGGTATTGTGTGTCCTGTCTGGCACAGAATGGCCAAATATAGCGCTTGAGTCATAAAACTCCCAAGCCAATCAATCTTCCTTCCCATGGGATAAGGACAGCACTATGGTAACACTAGACAGCATTGTTATTGTTCAAATTTCAACTGTCGAATTTTCAAGATCGATTCAAGTGTTAGGGCTCAGATTTTAATTTGGGACGTTATTCTTTGGTGCAACAACGCAAGTGCTGTTTAGAACGATTACATAAGAAGTTGTGTATCGAATTCGACTAGAAGAACCACGTATATATATATATTGTGTCATTGCTAGTCTAAACTATCTGCTCATTTCATGATGTAAATAACTGAATGAATAAGATTGTCAATAAATATGCTGTTATAGTAATATCAATTTGTGTTAAATATTTCATTCTAAATTTTAGGAGAACAACGACGTAATTGTAGAATTGGATTTAGCATTCAAAATACACCTGGCATGAGTGGAATCATTTAAGAGTAACACAAATATGTTATTATTAACTCCAGTTTCATTAGCATCGAAGTTTCTCAAATGTCGTAATCAGTATTAATCACGAACGGTATTCTTGGTTAATTTTCTGAACAAATCGTTGAATTCCATTTGCGTCTCCGTTCTTCCGGAGTAGGGATATGTACACTGCAAACTACTGTACCTAAATATGGAGATTAACAACGGATAACTAAGTTAATATCCAATCCATAGCGCTTCATCCGTTACGTCCTGGTCCAATTACATCTTGTGATCCTGCCTCTTGAAACATGGACGTCGGGAGACATCTTTTTTTTTTTTGTGACCCACTCCCCACCCGGCTCACCGCGAGGTTTAGAGCCCAGTTTAGGGGGGCGGGGAAAGTGATTCTCAGCAGAAGAGGGCCAGCACACGCCCACCCAACAGGGCGCACGTACGGCAATTATTGAGTATTATATACAATTAAATTACAATATAAATACATCTCGCTTTACATTTAGCGATTAATTAGAACATCAATAAACAACAAACAAAACGCAATTTAGAATTTTAACAATTTTGAGGGCAATGCCATGCTGTACAGATAACAGATTAGATAGTTGATGTTAAAAAGTTATCACAGGATCCAAAAGGAAGTCTATGAGCTAATGAGTTCCGTAACAGCAGGCAGCACCCAAAACCGAACAATATAATCAAAATAGAAACAAAACATAAAAACAGGACAATTAAATCATAATATATACGATACAACATTAAAAACTCACATAAAATACAAAGTATCAATATAAAGTGCAGAATAATAAAACAACATAAAGAGGATAGAGGGGAAACAAGCAATTATTTGAATAAAAGAATTACAAACATGATATTTTAAAATTTAAAAATAACCAGTAAAATCCAAGATAAAAAATAAGTTAAAATATTTTTAATATATATTTAAGAGTAGGGGGGGAGGCCATTCGCCACCTCCCCGGCAGCCATCACACACTTTTTAATCTTATAAATGGATATATTGTTATTTAGCACAGCCCTCAACCAAATGCCCTTGTTGTCATCACTTGGGGCTCTCAAATGATAATCATTAGTGTGACGGCAGCCAAAGAGATAATGATCGGCGCTCCCCAACTCCCCACATGTGCAAGAGTTGGAGTTTCTTAAACCAAACCTGTGGAGGTACTCCACAAAAGGACCATGACCTGTGAGATACCAAATGAGATAACGGTCTGCGGAGAGGAGACCCGGGCCGATTTCCGGCGTAAAAGATTTTAGACGGAGGCCCTTCTCAGAATTACTATGAATCTCCCTCCATTTCTCCATAATGAAATATTTGATTTTTCTGTTAAGGAAAGAGCGTGGTGCAGGGACCTCTATCTCCTCCCCGCAGCACGATGCAAGCTTGGCAAAATGGTCGGCAGTCTCATTGCCGGACAGTCCGACATGTGCCCTGACCCAAGACAGGCCAAAAATATTAGTTATTGGAGCAATTTCTTGTTTAAATGTATTAATATATTTAGATTTGCTAGAATTGGATTTTAAGGCCTGTATCGCGCTACGACTGTCGCTATATATATTAATTTTTTTCCATGGGCGGAGGCCCAGCCCACAGCTTTAAAAATAGCCGTGAGCTCGGCCTGGAAAACGCTATTATAAGTTTAGAGTTTGAAGCAAAGAACTTGAATTAATTTATTATCATCAAAAATGCACACAGAGGCCCCAACATTTCCGTCAATGCCGGAGCCATCCGTGTACACATCGAAGTCGGGTTTAGAAATTTGATCCTCAAAATTTAAGTTTACGACATTAGCGGGTAATGAATTTATAGAAATATAAGAATCTAAGTGTGATAGCGACAGTCCCTCGATATTTGGGTCAGGAAGCCGCCGCTTCCAAATTTTAAATTTAAGATATAGGGCAGAGACAGTCACATGGAGCGGTGGAATACCTGTAATAATGTAAAGGGAGTCAGAAGGGGTGGTTCTATATGCTCGAGACATTCTCAACAAAAATGGTCTCTGAATTGAATTAAGTTTTGCTTTTTGTGCTTTAGTAAGAGAACCACCCCAAATGCCGGCTCCATAAGTTAAGATCTTTTCGGTAACTGATAAGTACCAGTACCGCTGGAGTCGGCCATCGACTCCCCATCATCCCCTTGCAACTTTGGAGAGGGAATTGCCGATGGAAAGGCATCTCTCCGCTAGGGTGGCGATATGCTCGCTCCATGTTAGACCGTTATCCATTATTAACCGAGATATTTTAAATGAGGTGTAACTGCAATGGTGTTATTATTAATTCTAAAAGTTGGGTTACGTTTTAATTTCGATTGCTTTGAAAATACGATGGACCGACATTTATCGGTGGATAATTCTAATTTTAGTTCCTTTAATGCAGAATAAATATTGTTTAAGGTAGAATTTAGATTATTCTCAAGTTCCCTCCGCGTGGCTCCTGACGTTATAACCGCCAGGTCGTCTGCAAAGGCTTGTACATGACTAAAGCTGTATGACAAATCCAAAATCCTGTTGAAATAAATATTCCACAGAGTTGGTGCAATTACCGAACCCTGTGGACAACCTTTGTTAATAATACGAATTAATTTTGTATTTTGAAAAAAGTAGAAAATCGAACGAGAACTAAGATAAGACTTAATAAAATTTAGAATAAAGGCTGGAGCATTACAAGAGTTAAGTGTATCCACCAATACCAACCAGTCCATCGTATCAAATGCGGCTTTTATGTCTAAGGTTGTTAAAGAACAATGACTGATTCCATGGTGAGATTTAATCTTGTTGACTGCTGTTTGAATGGCCTCCTCACACGAGTGTTGTTCTCTAAAACCGAACTGAAGCGGATGCAATATATGCTTAGTTAAGAGCCAGAAGTTCAATTTTTTAATAAAAACTCTCTCAATAATTTTTCCTAGGGTTGGCAACAAACAAATTGGGCGGTAGGAGCCGCAGGAGGAGGGGTCCCTACCCTGTTTTACCAGGAAGCGGACTTCCCCGCTCCTGAGGCACCTTGGGAAGTAAGCGAAACGAAAGATGGAATTTATAGATTGAATTAACAGTTTAGCATGAAATTTATATATATGTTTCCAGATTTTGTAATCCACAAGATCGGGCCCCGGGGCTTTGCCATCTTTCAGATTTGTGAGTACTGATGCCAGGTCCTCCCCGACATCAGCCTCATCCGGGAATACTTGCGAAACAGTGTTATGAAACGTGAATTTACTAGGAGACAGAGGGAAGAAATGGTTCATCAAAATATTAGCCTTATCAAGTTGATTTAGATGCGGGAGACATCTTATTGCCTTCCAAGATTCAGTTTAGGTGAGTAAAATCCATAGAGGAAATATAAAAGTAGTGTGTGCAATGGCATCCCTTTTATGTGCCCAGGATAGTATAACCAAAATTAGTAGTAACGTGACTCTTAGACTACTTTCGTCTGTTGGATGGGAGACCCTAGAATTCATCATCTGATTGGTCCACGAAATAGGAGACAACGCCCATCCATTGATTCATCATCTGATTGGTCCTCGCTATATAGTGTAGACTTTGGCGATTTCGCCACTTATGTCGCCACTCTATGGAACTGCGCTTTAATACATCCTCCCTCTTATTAGAAGTTATATTTCCAAACGAGGCGATCAGACGCCAAATCGGCCAATCAAACCAATTTTTCAGAGCAATTATGTGACTACCAGTCGACATGTCGGCTTCACTTTTTGAAGCTACTCTCCATAGCAACGCCTGGGTCGCGGTAATCCGGTTGGAAGAGCAACGGATTAGCAATCGGAGGGTTGCTAATCCGTTACTTTTCCAATCGTATTACCGCGAATCCGTTACTCTTACTTACTCCCGTTACTCTACTTACGTTTACGTGTACAAAGGAGGCTGGCGCACGTTAAATCTGTCGTGGCCTCAAATGTCCTCACGTTGGCGTGATGTGTGCCTTTTGGCAGGCACTATATTTTCTGACTAGGTGTACAAGTGCTCGTCCAGCACACCACACAGGAATGGCCCTGGTTGTGTATTTAGTTCATTATTTCACTCACTTGATGAATTAACTTGATTTTCTCCTTTCGGGCATTCCTGGGCCGTGGTAGCCCGGTTGGAAGAGTAACGGATTAGCAACCGCAGGGTTGCGAGTTCGAATCCAACAAAGACCGTCGTAAACAAAGGTGGCTGGTGTACTTTAAATCTCGTGACCTCAAATATCCTCACGTTAGCGTGGTGTGGAGGTTCGGAGAGTGAGATGCCCACTCAGGTGTTGACCTCGTCATCTGACCGTGGTTCAAAATTACGTGGTGTTGTCCTCGGATCTTTTTCCTTTGTGTTTGATACAGGACCGTCGCCAATATCTCGCTGTGTTGCTCCACAATGCGACGTTCATTAAAAAAATACAAATACTAAATTCCATAGCAATCCATCACGTCTTACACCTTGTTGACATCAATTCATGTCAACCGCGGTTTTATATACAGGGTGAGTCTAAACTGTTTTTACAAAATGAGAGGGGTGATAGCACCCATCCAGACGAGCCATAATTACCATGGAACATAGGGTCGCATTCCACTCTGAGAGGCAGAAAAGAGTCAAATTAGAATTTCAACATGAACTTACAACAGTGTTGGGAAAGCGAATGAACGATACCAAAAGTTGCACAATCTGATTGATTGATCAGAGAAAAACTCACAGCAAGTGCTCAAAGTGGCGTTGCACAGTTCACACCGGCGAAGGAATGACTGGCTCTCGAAGATTCCTGGTGTTGCGTTAATTTTGTCTGCGGCAACACCGATTCTCGCTACGAAATCTTCAACCGAGTCCACAAGCGTCTGGTACACTATGATTTCATGTGACCCCAGAAGAAAAAGTCCAGTGGGTTGAGGTCCGGTGAGCGAGGAGGTCAAGCCACAGGTCCGCCACGTCCGATCCATCGTGCGGGAGTTTTTCTCTAATCAATAAATCAGATTGTGCAACTTTTGGTATCGTTCATTCGCTTTCCCAACACTGTTGTAAGTTCATGTTGAAATTCTAATTTGACTCTTTTCTGCCTCTCAGAGTGGAATGCGACCCTATGTTCCATGGTAATTATTGCTCGTCTGGATGGGTACTATCACCCCTCTTATTTTGTAAAAACAATTTAGACTCACCCTGTATATTGATGACAAATTTTAATCTTGTGCTTTATCATATCTTTTACCAAAATTAAATATCTTCTTCCCCCTGTTGCACTTATATCTTTGTCGTAAACCATTAATTTTAATATTTTATACTTTATTGGGTCACATTCTGTCTTGTGTTTGGCGCAGCTTGTCCGCTTTTGGACCTTGCGCCATGAAACTCCAAAATCCAATCCAATCCATCACGTCTTGGTCCAATATACACCTTGCGATCCTGCCTGGTCAAACATGGACGTCGGGAGACATCTTATTGCCGTCCAAGATTCATTTTAGGCGAGTAAAATCCACTCGAAAGGGTCGCGGGAAACGACGTTACATGACAAGGGACACGGACCCTTTGCATTTGATGGCGGCCCATTGAGACAATTTATATCCGGCTATTGGTTTGCCCCCGGATTTATGACCGCTTACACAAGACCAGGGCGAGTTGGAAAAAAAAGCAAAAGAAAGCTGCTCACGCGGAGTCCCCGAAAAACAAGCAAAAACTCCGAAAGATATGTGTTATTGCGGATAAATTCTGTCGTTTCGGAGGACTTCGCCCAGAAATGGCTCATAACATCCGTAGAGGGGCACGAGTTACGGCTGCCCCGGTCCCCCGACTGGAGAGCGTATCAAAGAGCGAGCAACACCGCTCGCCAATGGCATCCAATCACACAAAGGTCTCCGGTTTTATCTTGACTTTATTCAGGTCGTATATATTTCTTGTCGAAGCCACTTCAGGAAAGGAGGGAGATCTTGATTCGGGAGTCTGGAATATAAAATTGGTAGATTGCAGTGTTTTTTTTTTCTTGTTCTGTGTGTGTCTATATAAGGAGGAAATCTGGGTCTACCTCGTGTGCAGTTCTTTTTGCTCTGCGAAGTAATAGGATTAAGAGAATTGTTCGTGTTCGACCTACGGGAATGGAGGGAAATTTGTGTCTAGATGGATTGATGGGGAACTCAAGTCAGACTTAGATCTGCCAATAAAATAAATTCAAATATATATGTGAAAGGAAGGCTATAAGCACCGATCCTTTACTCGAAGATATTTAGTTCAAATAACCAATTTATAAAATAATTCAATTTCCGTGATGGCTAAGAACCATTGTTAACATTTTTTTCTACTAACTCCAACCTACGTTTCTGTTACTTTGTCCATATCGGAATTTAGAACCTCATTTGGAAAACATGGCCGCCAGAACAAGTCTAACAACCATCTATCATAATTCTGATAAGATCGCTAGGTAAGATGATTACCGATAATTCAACGAACCCGACAGGCGAAGCGGCCTTTTTAAAAAGGCTTTTTGATTTTCGGGTAAAATTCAATAACACAATACCGGACCCTCGAAAAATTGGCGACTCAAATTTTCGTCGCCAAACTACTTTTAAGATAGATATACTTACGGTGACCATATTCAATAATTATCGCCAAATGGTGATTTATACCCTTCGTCAATTGGTGATTTATACCCTTCGTCAATTGGTGATTTATACCCTTCGAAAATTGGCGAGGGTACTGTGTTCTTGAGTTTAACCGATTTTTGAAACACAATAGGTCCGAAAGCTTTCCTTGGGCAATAGAAGTTGGCCAACCTTATCCTTGTAGAAACTACGAATCTTCAAGCAACCAGCATGACACACACACTAAAGATCTAATCCACAACGAAGAACTTCGGTCTGCCTCTCCGAACGAATGCTTCAATCACTCGATCTATACTCGGTTTTTTTCAGTACCAAAGATTGGGCGAAAACAAAAATCATTTTTAGGATCAAGAAATTTTGACAAACCCAAATATTAGCTTTAATAGCTTGAGCCTCAGCAATCATAGCACCCTACGATTTTTGTAAGGGGGTAGAAAAAGAGGGAAAAAGCTCTATTTTTGGAGGTATTAATGATGGTATAATCTGACCTATTTCATTACATTCGGAATCTCGAAAACTGACACGTACGACTGTGGCCCCAAAGGTGACACCTCTTAAACTTTCTTTTGTTTCATATTGCCCGCTCATGAATCCTTTCCACCTGCGCATCCCCACGATTATACCCCCACCAAGACGGCTCAACTTGGCCAAACAGTGAAGTTTGACCAAGGCTGCCACAGGGTTCATCAATTTGAACATTTACAAGCTGATAGATACCCTGGCAAAGTGGTGTCAGGACTTCATCTCAACAGCTTAGTCTTGTATATTTGTAACTAGCAGTACCCGCACGGCTTTGCCCGTGACATCATTCTTGTTTGTCCTCACTGATTCTGAAAACATTACAAAGAAAAACAATAATTTTAAGAATGAATACCACCACCACCCGACATGACACGAGCATGTCGCCTCATTCCTTCCACCTCACTGATCCTTGCTTAGAGCTCTTCATGATACACTATGTTGAATGTTCTTCCATTTGGAGCTGGGATGTAAAGATTCTCGGCTTTTCCAACTCTTGAACAACCCACATACAGTTGACCGTGGGAGAAACACGGTTTAATGAGATCGAGTCCTACAACTTTCAGCGATTGTCCTTGTGCCTTGTTGATGCTCATGGCGAAACTTAAACGAACAGGGAACTGAAGTCGCTTAAATTGGAATGGGAGATCCGAAGAGATGATTGGGATCCTAGGAATGAATACGTCTTCACCTGCGGCATGTCCAGTCATGATGGTGGCTTCAATAACATTCAGCATCAGTTTCTTGATAGAGTCTTGTTCCGTTGCAGAGTGAGGTGGATGCAGATTTCTGAGAAGCATAATCGGTGCCCCAATTTCTAGCTGTAATATGTGCGAGGGTACTCCAAATGGCTCCAATGTATTCAAAAACTCTGTTGTGTAGTTCACAGCCTCATCTGTGTCATATGTAGTGTCTATAGATTTGTATTATACAAATACAGAAATTATACAAATTCAAAAGTAAGTTATGAAAAACCACTACTGAAATAAAAATGTGATTGAATCTTTAAATATAATGCTATACTTTTAAAAAGTCTTGCTATGTCACCTCACTGATTCCAACAAACAATCTAAATGAATCACAATGTCAGCGAAATCAAAACCAAATTAAACAGTAATAAACACTGTTACTTCATTTCATGTAATTTATTAACTGAGTTGCAGAAAATTTCTTGATGGTAGGAGTTTGGCACTTGGAGTCGAACATGTAGGGAGATAGAGCTTCAGTTGTTTGATTTTCATTGGTGGTACGGAAAAGGACAAAACAGGGACAATACAGAGAAACCAGTTTCAGAATTGAAAAAGCTGCATAAAATCAATTAAATTTTTAAAAATAATTGTGTTGAATTCAAAAAATAAAAGGATAAAGTAAAAGTAAGGACAGAAAAAATTGGAAGGATTAGAATATATTTATTATTTTTAAAAAATATAGAGACGAAAAATAAAAGTTATCCGTCGGCCGGGTTCGAACTCAGGTGGTCTCCCTCCAAAGCACTAACGGCGACTTCAGTACGTCGCTTTACCCACTACACCATCATTTTAATGCGAGAAGGAGTGTTTTCAGTGAAGAGATAGCTTTCTCGATAAGTAGATCGGTCTGCGTAGAAACGTCATAGTGGAGGAGGGGCTACACGCGTAGCACAAAATATTAATTAAAAATTTTTATAGATTAAATTTTAAAATTCGGGTTTCGAGGGACATTCAGTCACATTTAGGACTACCTGTGTACCGAATTTCATGGCTTTAAGTGATATAGATTTATCTGGACACCGCACACACATATACACAAACACTTCCTTTTATAATAGAGATCACTTGACGGCTTCCCTGCATTACCTAAGATCACAAAATAGCTGTACAGGCCTTCCTTTGCTGGAGTTTGTAATTTCGTAACCCAAACCACCAGGACTACCAACAATAGGTTTAAGCAGGCCGGGCATGGAATGGTCAGGAGGGGTGATATGCATAAAAGACAATACACCTGTACCTCGCTATACGGCCGCTTTTTATACGGCATTTCGCTATAACGGCCTTTTTTAATTATGTCACTTTTTCGATTTACGGCCCACAATGTTTCGTTATACGGCCAAAAAAATGCTGTACTGTTAGCGACCTTCTGTTTAGTTTCAGCTTCTCCCTTTAGGCGGCACTGCTACTTATTGCCTCACGAAAATATGAGGAACGTTTGGCACAACATTGTCATCATTTTACTGCGTTGTCACTTTAGTGTAGTTAGACGTATTTATTCTTGTTTTTTTTTTCTGGTTGGGTTTGTTTCTGTTTGTACTAATTGGTGAATTGTAAACATATTTGGTACGTATGTATTAGAAAGACTGTATTTTCGTTACATATTTAATTAATTCATTAATTCTTTTGAATATAATCGTCCCTTTTTAAGAAAAAATGCCACCGAAACGTTCATTGAATTTGGAGATTGATACTGATAAAAATAAAAAGTGAAGCCGAAAATCTGTCACGCGTCAGATTAAAACAGTTTTTAAACATTTTATTTTATGTTTTTTATTATATGTATACATTTGTGCATATGATTTCTTTTGTTTTTTAATTTATATATTTATTTTTGAATTTCTGTTTATTATTACATTGTTTTGTACTTTTATTTTTATGTAAGCATTTTTATAGGAAATAAAAAGAATAAAATACTTTATGAAGTAAAAACTATGTAATTTTATGAAAAATTGGAGCAGATCCAATTGAATTTGTATGGGTTTGTATCAAAATAATTGATTCGTTATACGGTTTTTCGCTTTACGGCCAACTTTTCCGGAACGTATCTAGGCCGTAAAGCGAGGTATGGGTGTACTTGGAATAAAATATTCTACAAAAACATGAAACAAAAGCGCGAATACAAACCCTTCACGATTTCCATGATATATGTAGATCATGCTGTTGCCACTCATTATATGAGATACGTACTTCCGCTAGAATATTCTGTAGGTTTAACAGTGCGGAAACTGGCAACGTTAATTAAAAATTGCATAATAATAGTTTTGGTTCGTCTTCGAACATACGAAAATGCGTTAATACGAATAGCTACGTTAATATAAGAATTCTCTTGTTTTCCCTATGTATATAGTCTTATGTTCATGTTGTGATGTCTGCGTTATGTCAATAAAGAAGTGTTAAAGCCAAATCTACGTTCTGATTCCAAAACATGCAAAACTTTATACATAAACTATCTTATACTAAAATTTGTATACATTTTTTACAAAAATTCCAAGTCCCGTGAATATGCTGCTGTCGTATTGTAAATTTATATAATTCTTTTCATCTTTCAAATAAAAAGGACAACACACTTTCCCAGGGAATCCACCAAACCGATGAAACATCGTAAGGCTAGAGACGGTGATCTATGAGAGGGTTATTTGAGCTATGGGTTTTACGAGCTAAGGGTTATATGAGCTATATTTCTTCTACAATAGAATGAAGCTAAAGGATTCCAATAACTTTCCATCAGTTTACAGATATTCTTTGTTGAGATGCAAATTTTGCCAGTGAGGAGAGGCAATGGAAGAGAGATCACCAATTTACCATAATTTAGTTAACATACCAAACTGATATTGGAGCTGATGTATGAATTGGATATTTAAAAATATTAACCATAGAATATCGCTTTAACAGCTAATTAGCATTTAAGAATGTGAAGCTGAGACACGTTATCACCACCTTCATTGGATATACATACAGGGTGTTTTTCATGCATCGTTTCTTTCGGAATATAACTGTTAAATAAAACATTTATTATTTAATTTTTTATAATTATACTATTTACTTATTTAATGAAAGTTTGTTTGGCAATTTGAAGTAGAGGCATTATTGGAAATTTTTTTTCGAGGTCCAGACATCGAGGAATGTTGACCAGAAGGAACGATTTGATCTCCGAGGGACATAGGGGGAAGACCTTGGATGACCAAAGGGGTCCTATAAAGGGGAATTGAGGGTGCGACTAAGAAGGAAAGACGTGGAGGTCCTTCGATGTGATGGGTGTCTATGTGATGGGGAACGTTGACGTCTAACTTAAATGTAAATACGGGCCGCGGGATCTCGGTTGGAAGAGTAACGGATTAGCAACCGGAGGGTTGTGAGTTCAAATCCAACCAAAGACCGTCGTGTACAAAGGGGGCTGGTGCACGTTAAATCTATCGGGGCCTCAAATGTCTTTCAAGTTGGCATGGTGTGGATGTTTGGAGAGTGTGGTACCAGCTCAGGTGTGACCTCGTCATCTGACCGTAATTCAAAACTACGTGTTGTTGGATCTTTCCCTTCTGGGGATGATCTCGGACCGTCACCAATAGCCCGTTGTGTTGCTCCAATGCGACGTTAATTAAATACCTACATACCTACCTAAATGTAAATACATTTCACAGAGTTTATGTTATTTAGAAATTTTAACAAATGTTTGAAAAGCACACCGTAGGAGCGTCATTCTTAGTGGTAGCATAGATGAAAGAAATGAACCGTGTGACAGAGGGTGCTAATGAAAATGCGATTGCTGTCAATTGGAAACGATAATGCGCGATGTCTTAAAATTCTTTCTGCCTGAAATTGAAGGCTCGCAGCGTACGTGTTTTCAAAAGAATGAAGCAACATGTATTACAACTCGTGCAACCATGCGGATTCTAAAAGATTCATTTCAACAAAATCTGTAATGTGGATTGACCCCCTTGTTTTCCGGACATGAAGGCGTCAGATTTTACGAGGCTACTTAAGGAAACGAGTCTACACTGACAAGCAAACAACGATTCAACAACTTAAACAAAACATTTTCGAAGAAATTGAACAAATCACCCTTAAAATGGGTTCAGACGTTTTGGAAAATGTGGTAGTCCGTATTTGTAGTGCGGCCAGAGGTGGTCATTTGGCCGGTTAAAAGTAGACTTAAAATCGCAGTTTGACAAAACTTTCATTGTACTATTGCCATAAATTCGCCAATAATGAGTTCTATCCTTTAATAAGCGTTAAAATTATTCGGAATCTGGTTTTCCACTCAATGGTAATTTTTTGCTGCACTAGGGCTAATTAGACCGAGACCAGAGCTTATTGTGAATTATTGGTGATGAAAGATTCAATTAAAACTTTGTGGCTCGATTTGTTTTGTCTTTCTACTGTTACGTTCAAACCTTTAAGACAGTTTTAAAACTTCAAATTCAAATGTAAATGCGCGTTTTACTTAAGCCAAATTGGTATTCATTAATATATGTATTCGATTTATCCACACTTTAAACTGGAGAGAGCTACCGTACTTAAATATTACCGTATTCTGTTATCAATCCCAAAGGGAAGATAGGAACATCCTTCATTCAAATCGCATTTTCTGATGATAGTTCTGGTTGTTTCTGAGTGATTCTTTTTACTTAAGAATTTAGAAACTTCACCAGCAAGTTTGGGAGCACTGTTTTTCCTTGAGTTCTTAAAATCAACGTCCATCTACATTATTAAAAATGTTTACTCGCTTTTTCTTCATCTTCCTCTCAATTTTATTGTTTTTTAAAAGTTTGTAAAAGGACTTGAAATACATGAGGTGAACTTCTATGATGGGCATTTTCTCTCAAGCTAAATACATATGGCGGTAGTGTTTCTGCAGCGATAAGTGTTCCCTGTACGTATTCTGAACGTGACGTCCTTTAGTTTGTTTTTAGAATACTTCAATAAAAATTGCAAAGAATATATTCGGAATTGATATATGATAGTTGGTTGGTCAACACCAATTAGAGTTAAACGCCAAACGTTGCAAAAACGGCCATAAACTACATTTTAAGGTAATTCTAATACGCATCAGGCGAGAGCATTTGGTTGGTTGGTTTTGGGGTTTTATGGCGCATTTTTGGCCATGCTGCGCCCCAAAGACATACAATATCAAGTAATAGACAGACACACAATGAAACGAGAGCATTTGGAACACTGCATTGGACATAATCTTAATGATTTTTAAAATAAAACGATAGAAAAATGTTTCATTTGAAGCTCTGTAATTAATTTTCTCAAAATGAGTTATAAAATTTTTTCTGTGTTTTTTCTTTTAACATTCATAGATTTTTAGAGTTAAATTATTAGGAAAATCTTTTTATTACAAGCTCTATTACTTTTCTTGTAGCTCATAATTGTTTCGCATATTTATTTACAATCTTCTTGCATTTAAAGTATTAGAATTGTGAAGATTATTGTGAAAAATCTTTAAAACTACATAAATTATGAAGATTAGTTTCCAATAATTAGAAGTTTAGAGAGAATAAAATTTTCCATCAGTTCCAACATTTTCCTTAGAGGTTTACTGCATTGAAATTTAGGGTCTTAAAATTTATGAATACTTAAATACAGGTAATAATTTGAAGCTAGGGTTTTCATTCAGGTATTACGAGCATGATTCCTCATACACGAACAATCAGTTTTAATGAGCACTTAAAATGTAACATTATATTCGCCTAAAAATGCATAATGGCTAATTGCTTGTCAATTGTCTACAATTTTTTACTAATATAAGCATTAGGTAGTTTTAATGTCATGATTGAAATTGTGAATGTGAATAATCGCACACATTATTTATCCGGAATATTCAATGTTCTTTTTAATAATAATAATAAATAAATTTTACAAATATTAATTATAAATGATAATAAGCTTCTGATTATTGAAACCCCTTTATCAGCATTATTTTACTTGATATGCCTCTTTAAATAAGTAAAAGCAGACAGTAATGCTATAGAATATTAGAGACAAAATATTTCTAATGCGAATATTGTCCTAAAATGACTCCGTACGAAATCAAAGAGGCCACAGCCGTAATGAGAAGGCCCCTTTTCACCTCAAACATACCCCACGCTGTCAGATGAATATTATCTTTGTCCTCGAGAAGTTCCAGATCTTCCTGAAGATGCTCTGACAGGGATTGCGATTCCGGCAAGTACTCTAATCTCTCCAGCATGCATCTGCGCAAGTTGTAGCAATTAGTCTGGAGCATGTCCGCGCATAAAATGATGGACACGAAAGTAACCAAAGACCCCAAGAAGTAAAAAGCTGCCAACACCAGCAGATGCGGAGACGATTTGGTCTGAAAGTGGAACAAGATCTGCGTGAGAGCCCGGAAAAACTCGTTGAAGCAGTTGCAGAAGACGAGGAAGATGGACAGGGACATCGAGTCCTCCAGCCTCATCATTGTCCTGACCACAGCTCTGTAGGCGTTCTTCTCCACCTGGGAGACGTAGAGGTTGGGCAACTGGAAGTCGTCTATCAACTCGAGTGTGATGTGGTTCAGCTCCAGACATTGGCAGCTGTAGAAGATGGCCACGTTGTAGTTGAAGCAGCAGTTGATGATCTGGCGCGCACACTGGAGGACGAATGTGTAAGCTGCCCTGGCTTCCTTCGTCGGCATGTGGAACATGCACTCGTTGCACCTGGCCGCTTCGTCGCCGACGCTGATCATGAGGATCCCAGCTGCCGCCGACGGCACTACGGTGATCAGGAACAACATAAGGACCGACACTTTCACGAAGTAGAGGATGGACTTGCAACTTTTGCCTTTTCTCTCGAGTCTCCTGAGGGAGGACAGGACGCGGGTGATGTCCTTGCGCTTGGCACACAGCGCCCACCAATTGAAAAGCGTGAGGAAAGCCGTGATCATCATGAAAAGGGAGAAACTGGTGCGGAATTTGTAGAAGCAGCAGGCAATAATAACGAACGTAAATACCCATATAAGGTGGAACAAAACAGCCAACATCGCATTGATGACCCTCGTCTTTTGAGAAGGGCTATCCATATTCAAGCCAAAAGCCAGCAATAAGTATTTGGAATACTTTAGTGCATTAGTTTCTTCAAGATTCATCGTTTAGTTGAATACTTGGAAATTCTAGAAGAGGATCTTAACGTTTTAACTATTCGGACCCGAAACCAGAATTGGTACTTTTGAGTACCTCGTGAGTGGTCGATGATTCCAAAGATGTCATCGATTATGGTGATGACGTTTATGTTAAATAAAGTGTCACTTTGCGTGACAAGTAGAGAACTTGAGCAATTTTGTTAGAGATATACCGCCTTATGAATACGTTTTTCAAAATAAATCGAGTTAGTAATCGAGTTCAAAACAAATCGATAGAATTGCAGCTTCGAACTGCTTTTCATGTTTTTTTTTTGCTTAAAAAAGCTCGAACAGTAGAATATTACGAAAAACTTTGAAGTCATTTTTGGAACAAAATTATGGGAACGATTTCGGTTTAAGTTTAATAAAGAGCTGACGGTTTCCTTTTTATTGAACATGAACTTAGGTATGTTTTTAAATTCAGGAAATAAAAAAATTACTTAGATGATGTTTTTATCGACTTGAAGATCGATCTCTTTCCACTTTTTGTTTTGTTCCGATTTACTCGGAAGCTGAGTAAAACAAATTTAATTCACATCGAGTTAAGGTAGGTAGGTATTTAATTAACGTCACACTGGAGAAACACAACAGACTATAGAGTTAAGGTGATAGAAATATTTCAAAATTCAGAACTTCTTGTACCAGATAAAATTTAGATTGGTTTTATTTTAAAGAATAACGCTAGAAAGGGTTGAAGGTTAGTTGGGTTTTATAGCGCAAGGGCCGTATTTGCCCAAGTTTTGGCAAGCACAAGACAGAAGACGTCCAGTAAAGGACATACACACTCAAAAGGTTTTACTGACACAGAAGAGAAATACACCCAGGGAAGAATCAGACCTGACAGGAATCGAACCTGCGCTGCCAATAAATTGTAGGAGGATTGCTTTGTAGAGTCTAAATATCTCCTCAAGGTTTAAAAATAACAGACATAAAGATAAGATATTTCAAAATTCATATACAGAGTGTAGTACGGAAAGTTATCGGAATACCTTGTTTTGGAAGACTTAGAGTCTTTCTTAGCCAAAACGTCAAATAAATGGACATTTTTCGTAAATAAATGGACAATCACGTATAGGGAAAGTTTAACTGACACATAAGAGAAATACGTCCAGGGTAAGTCACAGGAACTAAACCTGCACCGCCTGTAAAGGGCTAAAGATAAAAACAAATACGAGCAGGAGAGTTTATAGAGTGAAAAAACTTGGTACACCGCTGTTTTAGAACCATCGTTTTCCTCTACTTTCTAATTAGGACACTGAATACCGGGAAGGCTTGAAAAAGGTACCCCCAATTAAATATTTTCAACTCTAATCATTGAATGTTTTTTTATGACACAAAGGCCATACCTGTCCATGCTGTGCCAAGCAATGGTTTTTCCGTCAAATAAATGGACATACACCCAGAAGGAAAGTTCTGCTGAGACATGAGAGAAATACACCCAGGTTAAGTCCCGAGAACCGGACTGCACCGCCTGTAAAGGGCTAAAGATAAAAACAAATACGAGCAGGAGAGTTTATAGAGTGAAAAAACTTGGTACACCGCTGTTTTAGAACCATCGTTTTTGCCTCTACTTTCTAATTAGGACACTGAATACCGGGAAGGCTTGAAAAAGTTACCCCCAATTAAATATTTTCAACTCTAATCATTGAATGTTTTTTTATGACACAAAGGCCATACCTGTCCATGCTGTGCCAAGCAATGGTTTTTCCGTCAAATAAATGGACATACACCCAGAAGGAAAGTTCTGCTGAGACATGAGAGAAATACACCCAGGTTAAGTCCCGGGAACCGAACTGCACCGCCTGTAAAGGGCTAAAGATAAAAACAAATACGAGCAGGAGAGTTTATAAAGTGAAAAAACTTGGTACACCGCTGTTTTAGAACCATCGTTTTTGCCTCTACTTTCTAATTAGGACACTGAATACCGGGAAGGCTTGAAAAAGTTACCCCCAATTAAATATTTTCAACTCTAATCATTGAATGTTTTTTTATGACACAAAGGCCATACCTGTCCATGCTGTGCCAAGCAATGGTTTTTCCGTCAAATAAATGGACATACACCCAGAAGGAAAGTTCTGCTGAGACATGAGAGAAATACACCCAGGTTAAGTCCCGGGAACCGAACTGCACCGCCTGTAAAGGGCTAAAGATAAAAACAAATACGAGCAGGAGAGTTTATAAAGTGAAAAAACTTGGTACACCGCTGTTTTAGAACCATCGTTTTTGCCTCTACTTTCTAATTAGGACATTGAACACGCGAGGACTTGAAAAAGGCACCCCCAATTAAATATTTGTAATTCCAATCATTAGCAAAAATTAACCTCTTTAAAGGGGAAAGAAAAGCACATTTTTCCTTCGTCCAAAAATATAATTAAGGTAATTGCCTCGACGAGAATCTTTTACGCGGATATATTAGGTTTAATGAAAAGACGCAGAGAGGGAAAACATGCGGGAAAACTTAATAATGATGCAGAGGGCCGAAAAAAAGGGGAAATAATCCGTATCTAAAAAAAGAAGCAACAAAACCAAGAGGAGAAAGGGGACGCCGGGTGCAATAAAATGTCCTAAAAAGTTACTGAAGAGAGGAGGGACCTAATTTAGTTTTGGGCTTAAGCCGCTGCCGTGTTAGTGAACTTTGCAGACTTTTTGTCGCAGTCCCAAAAACAATATCTTGCAAAGCAGGGGGTGTTGCCACCAGATGGTGCTACCTAATTGTCCGCCGCAAAAAAGGGAAAGAGGGGGAAGGCAAGGCAAAAAACACAAGAGAAAGGGAACAGAGATAATGTCGTATCTTCTATCGACTGAAATTTCTTTCCCGATTTTTTTTATCATTATTATATGTATTTTCTCTCCTTTCGTATCCCTTTTTTCGTTGCATTGCATCTGCTGCAAATGCGTATCACACCTTGCGAGGGATTTTTTCCCCTCTCCCCCGTTAAATCCCTATTTTTTTGCGGCAGGGGGAGGGACAGAGACGGGGGCGTAAATGAGAGAAGGGTGTGGGTTTTCATTCCAGATTCAGCTGCATAAGTATATCCTGCCACGTCATTTGCTAGCGAAACACTTTCCCCGTTCTTATCAAGAAACGGAAAAACGATTTGTACTTTGCTTTCGGCCCTTGTGGGATTCCTTTTTTCATCCATCTGTTTTTTTTTCCTTTGTCCCTTTACTTACTTATTTATTTTTTACGTCCCCTCACCATACGGTTAACTGTCTCTTTCCCAGCCTGTTTATAGATTTCCTGGTGCGACTATGTGGATCTCTATTCAGTAACCCTCGGCGGTTTCCTTCGTACCGCAAATTACGAAGAGAACCACTTCCATTGACTTTGAGTTAGCGCGGGGTTTTTTAGTGTAAGTGGGGCACGGCCGTTTACGAATATAAGCAGCCTCTGAAGCAGTTGATGCTGCTTCAGAAGCTGCTTATATTCGTAAACGGCCTGAATTCTGAAGCAATTGATGCTGCTTCAGAAGTGTGTCATAGAGAGATGATTTGGTTGCCTATTGAAGATTAACTCGAACTTCGAGTATCATCCAACCAGAGTCCTAGTGGTTTTCAGTGTAAGCGCACGATCGTTTACGAATTTAATTAGCTCTGAAGAAGTCGATACTCTTTCAGAATTGTGTCTTGTACAGAGATGATTTTGTTGTTTATTGAGTTCTGGAATATGACACTCGAAGTTCGTGGATTTGCTCGAATTACCATACAATCCCCGAGAAAAGTCCAAGCGACTTTAAGTGTAAGTGCACCATCGTTTATAAGCATCAGCAGCTTCTGAAGCAGTCGCTGCTTTTTGAGAAGTGTGTCTTGTTTAGAGATGATTGGGTCGTTTATTGCGGATTTGCTCTAATTTGGAGTACCATCCAACCAATGAGAAGAGTTCGAGGGGTCTTTTAATGTAAGTGCCCGACCGTTTATGAATAAAAGCAGTTGATGCTACTTCAGAAGTGTGTCTTGTATAGAGATGATTCGGTTGTTGATTGAAGATTTGCTCGCCATTTCGAGTACCATCCAACCTCCAAGAAGAGTCTGACGGGTTTTTTAGTGTAAGTGTACGATCGTTTGTAAATATAAGCAGCTTTTGAAGCAGTCGATGCTATTTCAGAAGTGTGTCTTGTTCAGAGATGATTCGGTCGTGTATTGGGGATTGCTCGAAATTCAAATACCATCAACACCCGAGATGAGTCCGACGTTTTTCTAATGTAATTGCACGGTCGTATTAACGAATATTAGCAACTTCTGAAGCAGTCGAGGCTGCTTCAGAAGTGAGTCCGTTTAGAGATGATTCGGTTCGTTACTGTGGATTTGATCGAATTTCGACATCCATCCAACCTACACTGCTGGCCACCCAAATTGCAACACCAAGAAAGACAAGAGATATCACAACAAAATTTATTTTGTAGATAACATGTTGACCAAGTATCAAATGATTAAATTTATAGACTTCTGTGAAGTGTGGTTCCTGCCAAAATCAGTAGCCAGAGTAGCCGCCATTGTTGGAGATCACCGCTGCCACACGCCTCGGCATTGATTCAAAGAGACTTTGGATGTGTTCTTGGGGTACAGCAGACCATGCAGCTTCCACACGTTGCCAAAGTTGATCTGGTGTGGCAGCTGGGGATGTATTCTGGGTCAATCGTTGAATAACCATGGACCACATGTTTTCTATCGGCGAAAGATCTGGAGAGCGAGCTGGCCAGGGAAGCAATTCAATCTGGCGATTGACGAAGAACCCTTGGACAATGCGTGCCACGTGTGGTCGCGCATTATCCTGTTGAAATATGGCTGTGGGCAAGCCCTGAAGGTAAGGAAGGACAACTGGCTCCAACACCTCGGAGATGTAGCGCTGGCTGTTTAAAGTACCGGCAATGCGTACTAGAGGAGTGCGAGAGTGATATCCAATACCGCCCCATACCATAATACCCGGTGCAGGACCAGTGTGGCGGTGCATAACGCAGCTGTTCAGCATCCTCTCTCCACGGTGTCTCCAGACTCGAATCCGACCATCGTGGTGTTGCAGACAGAAGCGTGACTCGTCAGTAAAGACAATTTCATTCCATTCTGCCGTCCACATCCTTCTTTCATCGCACCATTGGCGGCGGAAACGTCTGTGGTTCTGCGTCAAGGGTAGACGAAGCAATGGACGTCTTGCGGACAGACCACTCTGCTGTAAACGGCGTCGAATGGTACGCGCAGACACTGGATGATGCGGTACAGACTGAATGTGCTGTGCTATGGTTCGTCATGTGGCTGAGCGATCCGTCACTGCCATACGCACAATATGCCTGTCATCACGTGAAGTGGTGCACTGAGGTGGATGCGATCGAACAC
This sequence comes from Meta bourneti, assembly GCA_933210815.1. Taxonomy (NCBI): domain Eukaryota; kingdom Metazoa; phylum Arthropoda; class Arachnida; order Araneae; family Tetragnathidae; genus Meta; species Meta bourneti. The sequence goes on from OW119929.1 coordinate 92,274,965, forward strand.
GTCGGTCCGTCGTACCCTCCTGCATCCAACGATCACATATCCGCATTACAGTTGTTTGGTTTCGTCCAACACGACTACCGATTTCCCTGAAAGATAATCCACAATCTCGGTAGGCCACTATCCTTCCTCTGTCGAACTCGGATACTTGATCAAAAGATGATCGCTGTTTTCTACGAGGCATAATTGATCGTTTTTTTGAAAAAAACACAAGAAAAACACAATTGCCGTACTTGAAATCGTCGAAATCTCCAAGCCTTAAATAGCGCTTTGAAGTGGCGCCACAGGCGCGCGTGATGTGCGTCTGCGCTGAAATTCTAATCATTTGCATATCTCACCTCCGCTAATGCATGTTGTAAATTTCATATTATTTTCATGCTTCCTTCAGGGTGTTGCATTTACGGTGGCCAGCAGTGTATATCCGAGGGGTCTTTTAATGTAAGGGCACGACCGGTTACGAATATAACTGAAGCTGTCGATGCTGCTTCAGAAGTGATTTTGGAGATGATTCGGTCATTTATTGAGGATTTACTCGAACTTCGAATACCATTGAATCCGCTAGAAGACTGGTAATTTTAAGAAATTTTGAGATCCAAAGCCTGAAACCGCCTTACAAAAAACCGTTAAAATTAGGTGGAAAAAATAATAATCGATAAAATTGGAAGTAAAATCGATTTTTAAAAACTTAAATCTGAGTACGGCGTCAGTTTCTGATTTAAAGTTCTTTATATTCACTACATAAAGCCATTTAGGGAATGAGGAAGCCCAAACCTTTCAGTCTGAAATAGTTTCTAACTATGATAGGTTAAATGGTGTTCGTCATACGCAATGGGTACTTTCAGCACATACTTTTCTCCCCTATCCCATGCTTCCTTCGTAAACTAGCATCTAGTCCAGATAATACGAGCAGTCGGTCCTTTCACATGGTCTATCCTCTCCTCATTTGAATGTTTTTGTAAGACAATCTCAAACTTCGACAGTGCTTGGATCATCCACACACAGTTGTCGTGATAGGACACAATCTTGCCTTTTAGACTCTTTTTAACTTGGGCTAAAATGATTTGCATTTAATTGTCTTTGAGGAAAAAAAAAACACAACGGTGAATCCAGCATCTATCGAATTCAGTCACTGCTAACTAAACTTTAACCCATACCTTCGAAAGTGTTACATAAACTTTAACATTTTGAGATTTCGAAAGTGTAGTATTGCTTTTCGCACACAGCGTATAATGACTAAATATCCACATCCATTTGGTTGAAATTATCACAGAAAAGATGGTGAAAACTAGTTAGAAGTCATACCAGGAAGACAGCGGGTTGCAGTACGGATAGGCATGTGAACCCCTCAGAGTGTTAAGGAAGAACTAAATTTTATTCCATTGTCACTTATTACCCTTTTAATCTTGTTCTAAATCACGTGTCTAAAATGTTTCATAACTATTGCCCTCTGCTTTTGCTAAAAATACTTGTGAAGCTATCAACCGAACGGTAAAAATTACATCGAAGCTTTGAATAATTCATCTCTTTTCTACAGAAATGAAAATCGAGAAGGAAACATCCTCATTTTCATGCAGAAAAAAAAAGGACATTAAATCTTTATTTAAAGTGTCTTCAGCGGAATATATCCCGATGTCATTTTTATCTCCAACGTAGGGATTGGAACGAGTCCTTCGGATCGAATGAAAGGAGGGTTTGCTCATCCTCAGAGCAAACGATTCCAATCAAAACACGGGGGAGGCGAGAGCATAAATTATAATCCCTTCCACCCTTTTTCATTCGGCAATCATCTCCATTTCGAACCTGCTTTATTTCAATGAACTCTCTATAAATAAGTCGGCGTCTCATAACTCGTGGATTATCCAGGGAGATCATGACTTTTGTGCTTCTTTCAAAGCACGCCCTCAATGGCTCCATTTGTATTGGGTGAAAGATATTTGGGAGCGCATCATTTAAAAAAGGGTTGCTTTATGGTTCGGCTTCGGTCGTTTCGAACGTCAGATTGAATTATGTCGGATCTCAATTTATTGCAAAGTATACAAATTTAAATATTCCCAAATGGAAAATGCAAATTTAAATATACGCTGGTGGGTTTTCAGCCCTGATGGAAAATTTGCCTGATCCGAAGAGTATACAGGCAGTTTACTATTTAAATAATCAATTTAAACGCTCAATAAAATCTTTTATTCTGTCCCAGTGTTGTTGGGAGATTGTACGTGATAAAATGGAAACGAGCCTGCAAAAGTTTTGTTTGCAGAAATCTTAAGTAAGATCACGACTGATGATTAAGTAAGTAATGATTAAGTATGTAATGATTAAGTATGTAATGATTAAGTATGTAATGATTAAGTATGTAATGATTATGTAATGGTTGAGAGTTAGTATGTAATGATTAAGTAATGATTAAAAGTTAGTAAGTAATGGCTGAGTAAGTAATGATTAAGAGTTAGTAAGTAATGATTAAGTAAGTAATGGTTAAGTAATGATAAAGAGTTAGTAAGTAATGATTAAGTAAGTAATGGTTAAGTAATAATAAAGAGTTAGTAAGTAATGGTTAAGTAATGATAAAGAGTTAGTAATTAATGGTTAAGTAATGATAAAGAGTTAGTAAGTAATGGTTAAGTAATGATAAAGAGTTAGTAAGTAATGATTAAGTAAGTAATGATAAAGAGTTAGTAAGTAATGATTAAGTAAGTAATGATATAGTTAAGACAATTAAGTAATTTTTATCTTACCTAATATCATCAGGTAAGATATTAGGTAAGATAAGAATTACATAAATTAAGTTGTTAAAACATTTATTTTAAAATATTTTGATAGATAATTTTGACTTGCTTATCGGACAACTTTTACTCATATTTGAATCAAAATATTTTATATTTATCTAACAATACTTAATACAAAGAGGCCACCTAATTGATGCAGGGTTAATAACTCCTTTTGCCTACCAGTAGATTCCGGATTCGAGTCTTGGTTTGTAAGAGCATGTATGTTGGTGACTGTTCCTATTAGGAATAGCGGTGGGTGCTCTTTCAGAAGTAGCTGTCCGAAACTCGAAAAGGCCGGGCATTCGAATAAAAATTGGTAGGCTGTGTAGGCCACAAACCGTAGTTTTGTCGTGATTATTAGGGCCTGATGTTGAATTGCGGAATGAGTGAAGAAGACATAGGAAGTTTGAACGATTATTTAATGTGAATATTCAACAATTAATTTGCAGTTTGAACGATTAAAGGGCAGTTTGGTATTAATATTGAATAATAATGTTATTGATTAATGGCTTGTGATTGCAGCGTAGTTCGGTAGCTTTCGAATGACACTACTTACACAGTCTTCACTCCAAGCAATCCAAAGCTCGCTCAGCAACGAAGAATTTCGACACATTGCGGACAACCTCCCCGTCCTCAGTGCGCCTGCACACAACGGTCCGATAGTCATGTCAGGTACGGACATCCTTTTTCTACACGATGCTATTTTTATTTTCTGTATATTTCTTCTAGTTCTGAAATCATGAATTGTGCACTTATTTAAATTCTACTCAATTATCACCAAGTTTTCATTAACGATTGTTGTTGTCCAATATTAATTGTAGCATAGTTTTGTAGCTTTGAAATGGCACCACTTACACAGTCCTCACTCCACGTAATACGAAGTTACACTGGCCCAAAGCTCGCTCAGCACTCTAGAATTTCGATACATTTCAGAGACCTCCCCTCGCTCGGTGCGCCTGCGCACTCGGGCTGAAATTGTTGGGTTTTATCGATTGAAGACAGAGTTTTATACATTAAAAATAAATTTTATTACGTAGCCAAGTCTTATGGTTTAAAAACATACAAGAAGTCTGATCAGCTCATGATCCCCAATCTTATCACTTATATACATTCAAAGATTTACACATCGTCATCTGACCGTGGTTCAAAATTACGTGGTGTTGTCCTCGGATCTTTCCCTCTGGGATTGATCCCGGACCGTCACCAATAGCCCGTTGTGTTGCTCCAGTGTGACGTTAATTGAAAATACCAAATACCAAAGATTTACATATTCTTCTATATTGATGTGCCCCACACGGCACTATAATTGGAGGTTTGAGACCGATTCCAACATGCGGCCCCATCGGTTGTAAAACCTCAGCAGATGTATTACAATTCAATATATATATATATATAAATCTAACAAAATATTTTTCTAATAATATTTTTAAATTTATTTAACAATAAAGGCTTTGTTAAAAAGTCAGCCAAATTATTTTCCGATGAAATGTAATTTACGTTAAATAGTTCATCTTTTATTAATTTACGAATAAATTTGTACTTGATATCAATATGTTTAGTTTTCTGATTTTCCTGACTATTTTTTGAAAAATAGATAGCAGATTGATTATCACAATATACTTGGGGTCTTATGTAATCACACAAACTTAATTCATTTATAATTCTACTAAACCAAATAACTTCTTTAGTGCAATCGGTTAGTGCAATAAATTCAGATTCCATTGAGCTAAGAGCTATGCACTTTTGTTTAGAAGATTTCCATGATATTGGGATGTTACCAAAATAAATTAAATAGCCACTGCTTGAATGTCTGTTTGTGAGACCACATCCCCAATTTGCATCAGAAAAAGCAATCAAATTTGAACTTTTTACATTGGAAAGATTAATTTTAAAATCCTTTGTAAGAAAAACATAGTTCATAATATCAACAACGTAAGACCAGTGTTTGTAAGTATAACCATTACAAAACTGAGACATTATATTAACAGCAAATGCAATATCTGGTCTGGATCTATCTGACAAAAACGATAAACATCCTATTAAGGAACGATAGGGAAATTTCCTCATTAAATCATTTTCAATTATTTCTTCCTCTTTAACCTTATCAGGTAAGTTACAACCAATTTTAAAAGGTAAATTCACAAAACTCTTAGGAAGATCTTTGAATTTTGACATTAATTTTTCAATGTAGATAATTTGATGTAAATAAATCGAATTTTCAATTTCTTGAAAGTTTACGCCTAACAAATATTTAGTTTTACCTAGGACTGTAAGATCCAATTTTTTGTCCAATAATTCGATTACTTCATTTATCAAATGTTCCCTTTTTGAAAACAAAACCATATCATCTACATAAACAATTAAAATTACATCTTTAAATTTGTAGACACAATTACACCAATTTAACTGAGAAAATCCTAATTTAGTTAAAATACCGTCTAATTCCAAATTCCATTCTCTACCACTTTGATGCAGACCATATATAGCCTTTTCCAATAGACATACTTTGTTTTCGGATCCTTTCAGCACAAATCCTTTTGGCTGTTTCATGTATATAGTATCCTTAAGGTGTCCATATAAATATGCACTTTTCACGTCAACTTGACAGTGATACCAACCCAACATAGAAATCAATAGTACAAACAATAATTTAACAATAGAAAAATTCACAACTGGTGAAAAAATATCTTTAAAATCAATGCCGGGTTTTTGCTTAAAATCTTGAGCAACAAGACGAGCTTTATACCTTTTAGGTATATTGTTTTCGTCCATTTTTATGCTGTACACCCACTTACTTCCAATTATGGTTGTATTTGGGGGTGTGTCCACTAATTTCCATACTTGCCTATCCTTCATTATCTGAATTTCTTCATTCATGGCAGTATTCCATTTAATTTTATCCTTACTTGCTTGCGTTTCTTCATAACTTTTGGGGATTTCGACATTGTAACACTGATCATACATGTCGTACATCTGTTGGTCTAAAAAATTAGATTCATCACTAGAAGTAGATGGCACATTAGAAATATCCACATTAGGATGTTCAGTTTCTGGCTTAAAATTGAAATTTACAGGATCAAACCTAATCTTATTTTTAGTACAGTACTTTTTAATATCATTTAAAGATCTCATTCTCAAATTTTCAGGAGAATAATAATATACATCTATCCTATTGCTTTTATTTCTAGGTTTTTCGATTCTTCGCCAATTTGAAATGTTAAGACTTTTTAAGTCCTCAGTTTTAACTAAATCTTTAGAATCTAAAACTTGAGTTTCACTTTCCGATTTTACTTTTATATTTTCATTTGATTGATAAATAGGAATATTAGAATTAAGATCGAAAGAAACGTACTCAAAGTTTTTACCAAATAGTACATCAACAGCTTTCTTACTTTCGTCGATATGAACATGGACTGTTTCAACTATTCTCTTCTCGTTTGGGATATATATTCTGTAACCTTTAGTTTTCAAACCATATCCTGTCAAAATACCAAGTTTTGCTCTGGGTTGTAATTTATTTCTCTGTATTTTAGGAATATGAACATATGCCAAAGAGCCAAAAATTCTAAAATGTTTTACTGATGGTTTGAAACCAGTCCATATTTCGTTAGGAGATATACCCTCAGTTAATTTGTGTTCGCATCTATTTTTAGTATGAATAAATGCTAAAAGTGCTTCTGACCAAAATTGTGGTTGTAAACCACTGTCTTGAAGCATAGCTCTGACACAATCCATGGCTGTTCTATTGAACCTTTCTGCAATGCCATTTTGTTCAGGGGTATAAGTTGAAGTTCTTTCGATTTTTATTCCTAGATCATTTAAAAACTTTTTAAATTCTTTGTGACAAAATTCTAAACCATTGTCAGTTCGGACACATTTTAACTTAACATTTAGCTGTCTTTCAGCTTTAACCAAGTATTTTTTAAAGTAATCAAAAACTTCATTCTTATTTCGAATAATATAAACAGTTACTTTACGTGAAAAATCATCAATAATAGATAAAAAAGTATTTGTTTCCACCTAGAGAGTTAACTGGAGCAGGACCCCACAAATCCATATGGATCCTTTCCAAAACATTTTTAGTTTTCCTTTCGTACATATAGTTTCTTTTTAAGGATATTCTAGTGGATTTAGCAATAGCACAAATCTTACAATTTTTATCTATATTCTTACAATTAAGTTTTTCAATTCCTTTTACACAATTAATTTTACTCATATTTTCAATTAAGGGCATGTTAACATGACAAAACCTACGGTGGGCTTTTTCTAGATCTAAACCAGTTACATCTGTATAATTTTTAATCTTGGGATAACCTTTCAAGATATACAATTTTCCAATTCTGGGAACAGTAAACAAATATTTATTATAACTATTATAAATAATCATTTTGTTATTTCCCCATTTAATTTGGTTTCCCACAAGGTCAATACGAGCACCACTAATTAAATTTTTTCTCATATTAGGTGAGTATAAAACATCTTTCAAAGTTAAATCAAAATTTCGGTTTCTATCTAAAACTGTAAATTGAATATCACCCATACCTAATACTTCCGAGATGCTGTCCTTGTCTCCGACTAGGATCTTCTGTGGTGGTAGTTTTCTGAATGTCGTAAACATATCACGTTCTTTACAGAAGTGAGCAGTTGCAGCTGAATCAATGAGAAATTCCCTCGGTCTTTTATTTGGAAAATTTGAAACTGCATAGGCACGTTGAAGATCAGTTTTTGGATTGTCCTCCATATAAAATAATTCACCACCAGGTTTCTGCCGATTGCATTTCTTGAAGCACTTCGATTCGTAATGTCCCGACTTTTTGCAGTAGTTACAGAATGGTCGCGGCCCCATACGACAAACTGTCGACTTTCTTGGGCTTGAAGGAATTAATTCAGGGTCCAGTACGCATCTGCTGTGATCAGGAGTAGATGCCCGTGTCTCCTTGTATCTAGATGACTTGTTTCTTGTAGCATAAGCATCGGCCACGATACTTAATTTTGTGCCTTCGTCTTTCCGCTTCAGCTCGATTCGGCTGGATTCTGTTATTAAATGTTTAGACAAATTGTCTAGCGTGAACTCGTTGTCATCCATCCTGTATAGCAGTTGTACCAGATTATCGTATTCGTGAGGCAAATGTCTTATTAGTTGAAAGCAAACTAAAAGGTCTGGGATTTCGAATCCACCTTCTTTTATTTGTAACAGCTTCTCATGCACTCGTTTGCAGAAGAGTCCAATGGATTCGTCCTCCGGCTGGTAGCGGATTGAAAAGAACTCGTCCACAAGGCCTGCCAATCGTGCTCTAGATGCTGGTTCAAAGTTGGTCTTTAATATATCCCAGGCTTCCTTACCGTCCTCAGATGAAATTAAGACTTGATATTTTCTGTCTATGCCCTGGTAGATAGTTGTGTATGTCCTCTGCTTCCTATAACGATAGTCTCTTTTTTCTTGTTCTGGAGCATCTTCCAATAATAGAGGTTCCGTTTTAGTGATAAATTCCCAGCAGTTCCGGTCCATTAGCAATATCTTCATGTCCGTCTTCCACGTGGCATAGTTGAATTCCGATAACTTCGGGAAGGAAAACATGGACATTTCTTGAATACCCATCATACTGGAAACCGGTAGTGGCAGAATTCAGGTTCAGCTTAAGGTCTGTGGCCCATAACCAATTGTTGGGTTTTATCGATTGAAGACAGAGTTTTATACATTAAAAATAAATTTTATTACGTAGCCAAGTCTTATGGTTTAAAAACATACAAGAAGTCTGATCAGCTCATGATCCCCAATCTTATCACTTATATACATTCAAAGATTTACACATCGTCATCTGACCGTGGTTCAAAATTACGTGGTGTTGTCCTCGGATCTTTCCCTCTGGGATTGATCCCGGACCGTCACCAATAGCCCGTTGTGTTGCTCCAGTGTGACGTTAATTGAAAATACCAAATACCAAAGATTTACATATTCTTCTATATTGATGTGCCCCACACGGCACTATAATTGGAGGTTTGAGACCGATTCCAACAGAAATCCATGTCAGGTACGACATCCTTTGTCTACACGACGCTGTATTTATCTTTCTGGTGGCGCAGCTTGTCCACTTTTGGACTTAGCACCATAAAACCCCAACATCCAATCTAATTTATCTTCTGGATGTTTCATCTAGTTATGAACTCATAAGACAAAACAGTCGTAACGCTAGACCTCCCATGCATGCCCCCAGTGCAGTTCCGATTTTAAAGATGCATTCATGTCAAAAAGAGGCATTAGACAAATTACATTAGTTGTGTTTAAAAAACTATTTGAGCACGCCAAGCACTTACGCGGGTGCTCAGAATTGACCGTACAGTAATCGTACCACGTGATTTCCTTGTCTGAAATCTACCCGAAAAAGGATTCTTTTTCGATTATATTAGGCATTTAGTAGATGCGTAGATAGATCTATTAGTTTACTGCACATATTAGGATTTGCGCATGCATTTGGCCTCGTTGTCCTCCAGGGAGTATCTTATGTCACTCTAATTCAGTAAAGAAGGCTTTTCCTTAGGTGCATTCGCTATTTCAGTAGATGTTATTGAAGGTGTGAAGAAAAAAGAAGTGTAGTAAAATTACAATTATTTGAACTGGAAATAGTGTAGATATCAGACGGAAGAAAACAAAAATAATGAGCTGGTTTAATGGTCTTTCCGAAAGACATTGGATGCAGAACAATATACAGATTGTTACTAAGTGTACGTCCTCATGACGAGATGTACATTTTGCTACGTACAATAAAAAAAACGACACTTTTCCGCTTGGTTTTCAATGAGGTTAGGGGTAGCTAATTAACGTCGCTCTGGAGCAACACAGCGGTCTATTGGCGACGGTCCGGGATCAATCCCGTAGGGAGAGAGATCCAAGGCCAACGCCTCGTAATTTTGAGCCACGGTCAGGTGACGAGAACAGCACTTGCGCTGGCACCCCAGTCTCCAAACTTCCACACCACGCTAACGTGAAGACATGAGGCCACGGCAGATTTAACGTGCACCAGCCCCCCTTCGTACACGTCGGTCTTTGGTTAGATTCGAACTCGCAACCCTCCGATTACTTACCCGTTACTCTTCCAACCGGGCTACCGCGGCCCGTTTTCAGTGAGGAATCGCATGGTATGATTATTGTGTGGTAGACTCACCAACCTATGAATCTGTCGCTTAATTATGTGAAATATTTTATTGAAAATTTTCTAATAAGTATTACATTATTTTGCCGTATCCACAGCTTTAGCAATGAACTCGAAATCTCCGCTAATAGGCACACATATACATGCATGTGTGACGCCTTTATGTAATATTTATGTGTGTTTATAAGTATAAACACGTAAATATATACCAAATAGAGACTATAATTTTATAATTTGTATGAAATTTTATTTTAATTTATGTTTTTAGTGTGCAGAACCCTCTTTAAAGCAAAATTATAAATTTATACCAAAGCTCACATGCCAGTATCATTAAATTAAAAGCCCCAACAGCTGAACCGACGCTTCATCTATTTTTTAGCTATTTGAAAAATAGCTGTTCTCGTTGGTGTCAGGTGATGTCTACAAAAGTCGTACGAGGAAGATATATGAATTGTAGCGAATAAGTTTACATCAGATCCTCAGACCAGATACGACCCTTCGGACAGGTTTAACCAGCCCGCAAACCAGATACGGCCCTTCTGATAGATTTAACCGGTCAACAGACAATATATACCTTTCTTAATAAGTTTACCCTACCGGCCAACCACTTGCTGCTCTCCCAATAGATTTACACGGCCAGCAGGCCATATACGGCTCTGAAAAAACAATCTTCCAGACCGTCTTTCAGTTATGATCCTCAGTAAAGATTAACCCTACCCGCTTGTCAGATATGGTCCATCGAATAGGTTAACCCGGCCCGTAGACCAGATACGGCCCTCCGAAACGATTTTCTCGCACCGCAGACCAGATAAGGCCACCCGAATAGGTTTACCCGGCCTGAAAACCAGATACAGATACCAGATATTCCTAGAGGATACTCATTCATAAAAAATGAATATTTAAAAAGTAACAAAACAGCCTATTGCTATTTCGCAAATAGGTGCGTTGAAATTTGATAAGTAATCTCGTTCATTTTTCCAGCCCAAATCACATACACTCACTATCACTCTTCAGTTTATCTTCACCCTCTTATTTGAGAAGCAAATTGTGAGAGGGGACCCAAATTAACCCATGGACCGCTCTTCCGAGAGGGACCCAACAAAGGACGATCGGATAAGGCGATTGGATAACAGGTTTATCCCCGGAAGGTCGTGGGGGTATCTCCCCTTCCGAATGAAGAGGCAACAAGTGCAAACGATTCTTTGCTCCATTGAGTCTTTTTAAGCCTCGTCCTCCCCGATGAGCGAGGGGTGTTTGCACATAATAAGAGAGAGACACTAAAGAATATTGATAGGGTGCTGCAACGGCAAAGAATAAAGGATAATGATAACGAGTACTGATTCAGCGATAACGACGCAGAGCAGATAGGCGTTAGAGATCTAATTATACAGTTCGTTTCAAAATAAATTATTTTTAACAAAGATCAAACATCACTTCTCCTATTATGTTTTTGGTGCCATTATTCCGGAATGATAATGGGGACCACAAAAGATATTAAGATCTTTGCCTTTAAAGTTTTAGTTAGTTTAATCTCAAAATGTGTATATTTATTGACTACACCAAAAGAGGTAGGTATTTTAATCCGTCACACTGGAGCAACACAGCGGGCTACTGGTGACGGTCCGGGATCAATCCCAAAGGGAAAGGTCCGGTATCAATCCCAATCCCAGGACAACACCACGTAATTTTGAGCCACGGTCAGACGAAGAGATAACACCTGAGCTGGCACTCCACTCTTCAAACTTCCACACCACGCCAACGTGAGGACATTTGAGGCCCACGACAGATTTAATGTGCACCAGTCCCCTTTGAACACGAAGGTCTTTTGGTTGGATTCGATCTCGCAACCCTCCGGTTGCTAATCCGTTACTCTTCCAACCAGGCTACCTCGGCCCTACACAAAAGAAAGATATTTTCAAAACTGGAATACATGTACATTTCTAAATAAAACTAAGCCCATGCAACTTAAATTTATAATTTTTAATTCTGCCATTAAATGAGCATGTTTTGAAACTTCACTTTTACAGTCCACGTGGTTTCGATGAGATATCTCGTCCATAAAGATCTGACGAAATTTGCTGACATAAGATATCTCGTCAGGATATTGCCAATTTTTTGATGACGAGATCAAGATCTGGTCAGTTCTTTTAGTGACGTGATATCTCGTCTATCAAGGTCTGGTGTGTTTTGCTATAGACGAGATACCTCGTAGAGACAGCTTTCAAGAGAGTTAGTGGATTGTAATATCTCAATGCCGTTTGGATTATTTCTGAAAAAACTTTCAACAACGCTTTCGGAGTGAGTTTGATTTCAACATTAAGAAAAAAGCAAGCAGAAATAAAACATCTGAAATGAAAAAGTGAATAATAGGTGTTGATCAATTTCTAAATTATGTTTTTAGCAATTAAACTACACAATTACACAATCAAATTACGTTAGTTTTTCTAACACGTACCTTGTTCGTACTTGTTTAAAGCAAGATTTCAATATATTAACAACATCAGAAGCTTACTGAACTAGTAAGCTTCTGATTCCAGCTATTCCGATAGCAGCTATTCCTATCTTACAGAAGCTTACTGATCTAATAAGCTTCTGTAAGAAAGGAATAGCTGTTCCAAGTCTACTAATATTTTAGTTCACAACGTATATTTCTTAAGTACTAAGAAGTAAAGGAATTTATCTTCTAATCTGAATATCCGAAATCTGCAACCGGAGAGGAAAAGTTGGTTGGTTTCTTAATCTTCTTTTATCATACTCTTACCTAGCTTTGTGTATCAGTTACTTATACAAACACCATGTAACAATTATAAACTCAATATGACCAAACTTGGAGAAATTGCATCAACTCCATAGCAGAATAGGACAAAATTAAACTCTGTTTCAAACTTGGAAAAACGGTTACGCAAAAACACAAAAAAGGTGAACAACAATGATGCTGAAAATTTGGTTTTGAAACTCGTGCGGGGGAAAGAATCATTAGATGAAGAGCCTCTTGCCGACTGTTCCTTGACAAGATACAACTCCTTCACCATTGGTCGTGTACGGCAGATTATAGCAAATTGGTGACTGAGACTTTATTGACAGCAGAATTAGTTCTTGATGGTCAAGAGGATTCTGGACGGATTGTTTCATTCTGAAACATTTATTACTGTGAACTACTAGTCTTACAAGGCGATGCCTTAGAGATTTATCATATCACACCATGAGTATATTTAATTATTTTTGCACTTTTTGCAAAGATCTATATATAAGGAAAAAAATTACTAACGTTGCCTTCATCACAACAGCAATTGAGATCCTACTAAAAATCAGTATTGCAAAATAAATGCTATTGTCTTGAAAGTTAAATTTACCTCTATTAACCTAATATGCCGCACTTATTTCAAATAAATTGATGGAATTTTAGACAAAAAAATGACTTTTATTGCCTTCACCACAAAAGCCATCGCTTTCTCTACTAAAATCAGAACAGCAAAATTACTTCCATTGTCTTGAAAACTAAATTGACCTTTGAATTTGATCAACCATGCCACATTGTTATGATGGAAATTTTGACAAAAACTAACTTATTGCCTTCACCACAATAGCATCACTAATAAACCAGCGCAGTAAAATTACTGCCACTGTCTTGAAAGCTAAATTGACCTCTAGATTGACCGGATATGCCACCCTTTTACGATGGGATTTAAAAACACATATTTTATTGCCTTCACAATCTATCAATAATTAGCCAGTACAGTAAAATTGCCACCGTCTTTGAAATTAAATTTCCCTAAATTTGACCGAATATGCCGCACTTTCATTTCAAGTAAAATGACGAAATTTCTGACAAATAAAGGCTTAAGCCGATTCATTCAATGCCATGCATTTATCACAGTTTTTGCACGGTCCCCCATCAAAGCTAAAGAGAATGAGGGGTCTATTTCCCTAATTGATTCTTTGCCCAGTCGATCACCCTTAAACACAGGGAGGCCCCTCTTTTTCCTCCCAAAGCAAACACCGCGGGGGGGATTCGGGTACGGGGGCAGAGGAAAGTGTTTTCGTCGGGTCCATAGATCACGGAGTCCGGGGCCCCCGAGATCCGGCCGTGATTTAGACGGTGTCGAAAGCGGTGGACCGCAGTTTCCTTCGCACTGAGGAAAAGACGGAGTCACTGCAGGAAAAACAACGCCAACAAAAAGCAGCGTTCCTTGTGTAGATTTACGGAGTATTGATTGTAAAAGGTGGCTTTTATATATAGAGCCGCTACGTGGGCCATTGGATAAGATTAAATGAAGAATGTTTACGATTGTGTTCGTGGGTTCTTGTGTTGTTTCGAGGCACTCTGTCTTATCCGTGATCGATAGTATCGAAGGAATGGCGGAGGGAAAAAAAGTGGTGAAAAATGGTTTCCGTGTATGTGTAACCTGTGTTCCTTGAATGGGACTTTAACTGTTAGGGATAAACGATAGGCTATTCGGAATAAAATATGCCGCTACAATTACTATATGAGTAATATGTGAATAAATGATGTTTATAATCGAAGATGGTGTTTAATGTACTGCAGAAGATTTTTATTTTTGGGGCTGTAATGGGAAGTAATAAAATATAGTGTGTAAAAAATTTTTGAAGCAGGAAAACATTCATTTTAGATACTGGTTTCCGTATACGTGAAACCTATGAGTGGAACTTTAATTGTTAGAGATAACACGATAGGCTATTTGGAATAAATATGCCGTTACAGTTACTATATGAGTAATATATGAATAAATGATGTTTGTAATCGAAGATGGTGTTTAATGTACTGTAGATTTTTATTTTTGGGGCTGTAATGGGAAGTAATAAAATATAGTGTGTAAAAAATTTTTGAAGCAAGAAAACATTCATTTTAGATATTGGTTTCCGTTTTTGTGTAACCTTTACTTCTTGAATGGTTCTTTAACTGTTATTGATAAACGATTGGCAATTTGGAATAAAATTTGCTGTAGAAGTTATTGTATGAGTAGAAGGTGTTTGTAATCGAAGATGAAGGTGCCTAACGTACTGTAGAAGGTTTTTGTACTTGGGGTTTTAATAAAAGTAAAAAATTATAGTGTGTGTAAAAAATTTGTGATGCAGGAAAACATTTATTTCAGATATTGGTTTCCGTATACGTGAAACCTATGTTCCTTGAATGGTACTTTAACTGTTAGAGATAAATACGATAGGCTATTTGGAATAAATATGCCGTTGCAGTTACTATATGAGTAATATATAAATAAAGGATGTTTTAAATTGAAGATGGTGTCTAACGTACTGTAGAAGTTCTTATACATGGGGTAGAATGAAAGCAATAAAATATAGAGTGTAAAAAGTTTTGAAGTAAGAAAACATTCATTTTGGATACTGGCTTTCGTATATGTGCAACCTCTGTTCCTTGAATGGGACTTTAAGAGGGCTAGGGATAATCGATAGACTATCTTGAATAAAATATGCCGTTGCATACATACGGAAACTATTTGAGTTATGGAATTACATGAGTAATACATATGCTATGAATAACTACTACATGATAATATATGATTAAATGGTGTTTGTAATCGAAAATGAAGCTGCCTAACGTACTGTTGACGATTTTTATGTTTAGAGAAGTAATGAGAGTAATAAAATATTAGTGTAAAAAATTTTTAAAGCAGAAAACATTCACTTTAGATACTAGGATAGCATATTTTATTACTTTAACCCTGTGAGCGTCCCGCGATTTCCGAGAAGTGTAGTGTTGCTTTTGCCACACAACACACATAACTAAATAGCTAAACCTATTGGTTCAAAGAATACTAGGAAATATTATGTAGGTTGAAAAGGTCAAAATTGGTAAGAAATCCTGCATCAAAAACTGCAGGTTACAGGAAGGATAATTGCTTGTAAACCCCTTAGAAAGTGAAATTTGTAATTTTAATTAAAGAGAAAGTAACGTTTATATTGCGGCAACTAACACATAAATTTTGTAGACTATAACCGTCTGATTCGTTTAAAATTGTTTTTGTAGTCAAGGCAACATATTTGTTCTCTAATAGTCATTTACTGGTTTTATCTTAAATTTATAGTACTAAATTCCTGTAAGGCTTTTTAGTTCATTTTAATTGAATTTGAGATCTAACTATACTTATGGTTTTACTTTCAATTATCAGTACTGCACAGTTTGGTCAAAAAGACGAATGAATTTGTTTTGTATTTATTTACAAGTAAAGAAAATAGGATCCAATGAGCTGCTATTGTCTCTCATATGAGATTTTATTTAACAAATCGAAGTGAAGTCATATACCATACAAGAGCAAGAATCAAATGGGAAGTTGTGACGATTAAAATGCTTCGGGCTTGAGATGTCTTGTAGACCTAGGAAGGATCACCAAAACCACTAAATCACAAGTATTTAGGAATTTTTATTTTCCTTTATCAGTACTACCTAATACATTTTAGGTTTCCAATGTAAATACTATGTAACAGATTTTTAGTTTCAGGGGTATATCTATACTACATAGTAATATAATTTTTCAATATCTGTATTAAACTGTATTGAATTTTAGTTCACACATTAACACTATACACTAATTCACAAGTACTTATTGAATTTTTATTTTCTATTATCAGCATTGCCTAATAAATTTTGGGTTTCATTGTTTGAATTATGTAATAGGATTTTAGTTTCCGATGTCTAATAATATAATTTTTCAATATCTGTATATTAACCTGCATTATATTTTAACTCTCATATTAGAACTATCCACTAAGAATTTAGTTTTAAAGTTTTAAAATAGATATTAAGGGCTTAATTTCAAATTCCCGAGCTTCCCATCAAGTTTTAACTTTAAAATGTTAGCAATGGCTGATAAATTTAGGTTTCGAAACCTTGCTATTGCTTTCAAATGCCAATATCCTCCGTAGAATTGCCGAATTCCAGGGGCGTGGCGAAACGTATTCAACTGGGACTTCTCAGATTAAATGTGCTCTGTGAAAGAAGCATAAAATCAAAGGTGTTTACTCAGCTGGACATTAAGTCAGTCAAGGAAACCTCTCGTACCATGATGTCAGTATTTGGTTTTTGCCCGAAATTTTAATGGATTGTGAAATGAATATTTTGATTTTAAACAGACGTAACTGTTCATAAGATAATACGGGTACAAAAATTGCCATAAAAATCTAATACATTTTCTTCCGGTATCCAAAATACCACTCATGATAAAAATATAACACTGACAAAAATTATAAATTTACAACACTAACAAAAATATGGTAAATTTACAACACTTACAAAACACGATGAATTTACAACACTAACAAAGCATGATAAATTTACAACACTAACAAAACATAATGAATTTGCAACATTAACAAAATATGATGAATTTACAACACTAACAAAACACGATAAATTTGCAATACTAAAGAGCTTTACTTTAACTTTCCTGGCACATTACTGAGGCCACCAATGGGAGGAAATGGTAGACAGATTAAGAGTTATGTTCGGGGTGCCTATTACAAATTTCAATCATCAAACGCCTAGACGATTGGACATCAGCCGCATGGTTCGATGATGGTTTTGGGTTTTATGGCCAAATTTGACCAAACTGTGCAAACACCTTGAGGCAAATGGACATATACATGGAAAGCTTTACTAACACTGAGGAAATACACACATGGAGGAATCAAACCTTACATGGGTGACAAGGAGGCCGAATGCGGGAGAAAGTGTTCATTTGAAATCTAAACTGATGTCCGCTAAGACTTATGTTGAAAATGAACTTTCTTTTAACCTCATGTTTTCTTGATTCAGTAGATGATTGAAATTTTTTTCAACAGGGGATGCCGGGACTATTGATTAGTGGACTCTATGTCACTGAGCAATTATATCATTTTCTATACCAAGACAACGGTGGCGTCGTGGCTCAGTGGGTATGCTCACTGAGTAACCTGCCAGTTGTAGGTGGCGCAGGTTCGATTGGGCTCTTAATCTTGTCATCATAAAAAAAAATGACTAACTTCTTCATTCGGAATTCTTGATGACGAAATATATCGTCATCAGCAAAATTAGTCTCATCTTGTTGGACGAGTGGTTGAAACCACCTGGAGGATGAAAATTAAACTTTATTTTAAATATAACTTTTGTAAATTTATATATAAATAGAAATTAAAGCTAATTATTTAGTTACAATGGCTTTGCTGTTGTACTGATTTATTTTGTGACTGTATAAATTGCGTCCTCGTGCGTAGATCGAACTGAATGACTACCCATCCTTTCGTCGAAATCTCCAATGTCTGGAGAAAATATTAAAAAATTCTTAAGACCAGGATAACCAATCTGGAAACTTCTCGTTCTTGGGGTACATAAGGAAAAAGTCAGACTCGATCCCTTTTCAACCCAATCCGCGAAAAAAGAGAAGAGGGCAAACTCAAAAACCCGCCCGAGGCCATGAAAGAAGCAAAAAGCCCCAAGAAGTGACCCCACGGGGAAGGGGAAAAGGGGCTCTTAGAGAAACATTAGCGGCAGGCATTGATCGGAGCCTGCAACGCCACCTGGACGTCCAAGGAAACATTATGTGGCATTAAATATCCATTGGGAAACAATTTGCATCGAACATTACGGCTGCTGCGACAGCCCCATTGTTGGGCCCCTTGCGCCGATTCTCGGATGATCTTTTGTTCCCTGTGGTCTGGGGATGGGAAATGGTTCCGAAAGCTGTTGTTGGCCCCGAAATCGCAGATTAAGTGCAATGAATAGCGGGGATTCATGGAGTTCTCCTTCACACATGGAGAATTATGATTAGAGATTAACAAATTCGACTCCTAAATGCATACTTAAGATTTGGAATATAAAATAATTTTAAACTTATGAAAGTGTGGCCGAAGTATTTGACCGAAAGTTTAAAATTGAGTGGTATGAAATGTGACATAAAATGGCTTAAATATAAAATTGTGATAAACAATTTTTTTGGTAGAAGTATTTGACTAAAAGTATTAAACTGAGCATTGGGATATAGCATGTAATATAAATTAGTTAAAAATAAAATACTGATAAGACAATTTTTAAATTTTAAGAGTATGGAAGAGGCATTCGACTGAAAGTATAAAACTGAGCATTGAAGATATGAAATGAAATATAAATTAGTAATAAGAATGTAATTATAATAAACAATTCTTTTAAGTATCTAAAAGTATGGCAGAAGTATTCTACTAAAAGTATAAAATTGAGCATTGAAGATACGAAATGTGGCACAAATTAATTTTAAAATAAAATAAGAAACGATGTTTAAACTTCTAAAAATATGACCAGAAGTATTCGACTGAAACTATAAAATTGAGTTTTGAAAACATGACATGTAAATAGACTAGAAAATGCTTAACATTTAAAACAAAAATAAGTTTTACTTTTGAAAGCATGGCAAAAGCATTCGTTTAAATGAATCAAATTAAGCACTGAGAATATAAAATGAAATACACAAATTAATTTAAAATTAAAATAAAAAACACACACACAATGTTTGAAATTCTATAAGTATGGCAGAAGTATTCACCTGAAAGTATAAAATTAAGCATTGAAGATATAAAATTTAATATAAAAATTAATTTTAAAAAAATCAAATAAAAATAATCTTTTTTTAAACTTCTAAAAATATAGCAGAAGTATTTGGCTGAAAGTATAAAATTCAGCATTGAAAGTATGAAATTGACTCGAAAATGCATGCTTAGCTTTTACAATATAAAAGATTTTTACTTTTGAAAGTACGGCAAAAGCTAAAGGTGTAAAATTAAGCACTGAAGAAATGAAATGTAATATAAATTAACTAAAAAATAATACAGTAACTATTTTAAAATTCTAAAAATATAGAAATGACAAAAGAATTCCAATAAAAGAGTTCTATTTAAAATACATTTCGTATTAATGTAAACTCCAGATAAATATCTTACAGAAGTCCTATTAAATCAAATTATGCATACAATATCTTATTAAAAACACTAAAAAAGCAAACTAGAATCAAAAGTTATGTTCGAAAGATTTTTAAATGTCATGAACGATCTATAAATAATATATCAACCTAAATGCCAAGTTTATAAGTTTTTTATCTGCTCTCAAAGGCTAATTTCATCACCATGTGATATAGTTTTTCCACTTATACTTTCCTTAAAATATCAAAAGGCAAGAATTTTTGTATATTACAGAACTTTATCAACCATGACAAATCAAACAAATATTAAGTTATAAACACTTGCTTCTTTTGGGGGTATTATCGAATAGAGGAAGCGATGTTAAAAATAAATCGAATTAAAAATTTAATTTTAACCAGTTTTTTAATACATGAACAGATACTATTAGTTCATTGTCCATTTATTAAATAGTTTAAATACACATGTAGGAATAATATTTTACAAGTAACTATTGAAAATTAAAGCTTCCTGCAAATTTTTGTTGAGGGAAATGTCAGCATTTAAAATATCCAAAGTTCAACTAGTCTGAAAAAGAAGATAACACGACATAGTTCCAACAAGTTTTTATTGTATTAATCTTCTAATTATATTGATGAAAATAAAGTAGCATAATAAATCACAATTAAATTTGCTTGAATCACAATAAATGTGTCTAACAATAGCGATTTCGAACAATAAAATGGCTTAGAGTCAAACTATTAAATAAGTCTCGTGATCTCCTTTATTGCCAAAAGAAATGAGTATTTCATCATAAAAGAATGTAAAATATTTAACTTACAAGTGAGTAAATATTTTTGAATTAGAAAAAACGCTCGAAAAAACGCTCACTTCAAAAATGAAAATTTGAGCCAAATGAGTGTTTTTGAAAAACAAATCGCGAGTAAACTACGAAAATATTCAATTTGATGTTTGCTTTATTTTTTCCGAAATGAAGTTTATCATTTGTTTATTTTCATTTATACCACCTTCGTCTGAGATACAAAATAATGCCCATTTCGCCTTTTTTAAATGTAAGAATATGAATGGTTTGAGAAATTATAGGCAATCAACTGCTGTATGAACCAACTTATGGAATAACAATTCGAATTAATGGTGATTATTTTTAATAATTCACATAGAAAATGGAGGAACAGAAAACAAGGACTTCGGAATACAGTTTAACGAAAATGTCACTATTTGATGCTTTTTACCATTATTTAAGAATAAGTAAAGATCATTGAACACTGGTTGGTTTCAGACAAAACACAAATTCCCTACCACATTTTCTGTAGCAATTACCTCAGTGAAAATATCGAACATTTATGATAAAGAAAGTTATAAAAAGCGTATTTTGTTTCTTATTAATTTTCAAAAAAAATGTGATGATATACCTCTACCAATTCTTTACTAGGAATGTCTACATACTTCTAAAAAGCAACTTATAGCTTACTGTTAGCTGCATTTTCCTGTAAGATTACTGATGAAGTAGGTCATTCTGACAAAAGGTTACTGATAAAATTTCAAAAAGTCTCCAATAAAAGTTTGAAACTCAAATTTAGTGAAATTCTTTTCTTTCTATTCGAAAACAACCTTATTTTAAAATGTGTGATACTTTTAATCGTTCATAGATGTTCAGTCGGAAGACCTACCCTGTCAATACAGTTTGATTGTTTTCTCAAAATATACTAAATGTTGAAAATTGACTTTTTGGGTTCCAAATTTTATAAGTCTTATTAGTTAAGGTATAGAAAGTATCAGTATAAGTAGTCTCATTTTGTGGTCGTGCTTTGAATTTTCTATGTTACCATATTTAGGCATCTTATTTCTCACTTTCAATCGTCTATTTTTGTTTTAACAAAATGTATCCAATAAAAATTAAATAGCAGAAGCTTAAGCTCACAGAATCGTAACAATTTTCTGTCAATTTTATGTCAAATTCCTTTCTATGTGTTAATGTACGTATCCGTGGAAAAATAACTTACCAAACCTGCTTTTAATATTGTATTAACAACAAACTCTCGCTCTGCTGGATTTTTCTTGTAGTCCATATTATGGATTCCATTATTTGGAAAGCAACGCATCATCCGAATTTTTCATTAAAGGCATTCAGAATATGGGACGGTCGTTTACAAAAATTTCCTATGGTTCACGAAAAAGAGATAAAGCGAGAAGTTGGTTCGAGCAAAGTTTACATGTGTATTTTATATAAAGATGGGCTTAGTGATTGACGAAATTAAAATCTACATAAAATTATAGACAATATCTGTATTCAGTGCAATAAAGCTTTTCCTCCTCATATGGCGCTAATTATAATATATTTCGAAAGACAGGCAAATGAAAATTTTAGTGCACAATCAGTGCAGCGATTTTAACGACTTACAACTTAGAGTGGTAAATTTAAGAGGAGAAATTTGGAATTTTTTGTAACAAAAATATTAAATAAATATTCATATAGAATACACTAATCTTAAATATTTAAAATTGCACTAAAATTGTATATCAGGTTTTTTTATTATGACGTCTGATGGAAAAAGATGACCTGACAAGTAATTTAGCAGATAAGTTTGGCTAAATTACTCGTATAGACTGGTACACATATCTCAAATCTCTTTGATCTAATCGGGGATATAGATGGCAGGTTTTAAGTTACCAGAAGAACAAATCCGAATCAATGGACGATTAGGTTATCTCTAAAATCAAATCTATCAGACGAAATACCAGAAAAGCACAGATTTCGATTCGGTGAACGGGACTCTACAAAATAGGCTTGGACGGAAGTAAGTCATTAATTGTAATCAGCAACAAGCGTATAAGTCATTCGATCTGGCATAGATGGACAATGCACTGTAATGGCATAGATAGCGACTCATTAAAAGTCAAAACAGGACTCTACAAAAGATGTAAGTCGTTAATTGGAATCAGCAACATGCGGTATTAGTCATTCGACATAGCATAGATCAAATACGTGATATATAAGTATACGCATCTCAAATAACTTTGATCAAATCCGGTAAATAGGTGACAGGTTTTAAGTTACCAGACGAACAAGCCCGACCAAGTGGACAATTTAGTTATCTCTAAAACCAAATCTATCAGGCGAAATACCAGAAAAGCACAAATTTCGATTCGGTGAACGGGACTCTACAAAATAGGCGTGGACGGAAGTAAGTCATTAATTGTAATCAGCAACAAGCGTATAAGTCATTTGATCTGGCATAGATGGACAATGCACTGTAATGGCATAGATAGCGACTCATTAAAAGTCAAAACAGGACTACAAAAGATGTAAGTCGTTAATTGGAATCAGCAACATGCGGTATTAGTCATTCGACATAGCATAGATCAAATACGTGATATATAAGTATACGCATCTCAAATAACTTTGATCAAATACGGTAAATAGGTGACAGGTTTTAAGTTACCAGACGAACAAGCCCGACCAAGTGGACAATCTAGTTATCTCTAAAACCAAATCTATCAGGCGAAATACCAGAAAAGCACAGATTTCGATTAGGTGAACGGGACTATACAAAATAGGCGTGGACGGAAGTAAGTCGTTAATTGTAATCAGCAACAAGCGTATAAGTCATTCGATCAGACATAGATGAAATTCGTGATATATTAGTATACGCATCTAAGATAACTTTGATCAAATCGGGCATAGGGATGGCAGGTTTTAAGTTACCAGACAAACAAGTCCAACCCAGTGTACAATTAAGTTATCTTTCGAAATCAAATCCATCGGGTGAAGTACCAGACTGGCACAGATTTCGACTCGGTGAACAGGACTGTTCGAAAGAAGGTGGTTAAAAAGTAAGACGTTAATTGGATTCAGCAACAAGAGCATAAGTCGACCTGGCATGGATTAGTATACGCTTCTCAGATCAATTTGATCCAATCGGGCACAGAGATGGCAGGTTTAAAGTTAGCAGACAAACAAATCCAACCCAGTGTACAATTAAGTTATCTTTCGAAATCAAATCCATTGGGTGAAGTACCAGACTGGCACAGATTTCGACTCGGTGAACGGGACTGTTCGAAAGAAAGTGGTTAAAAAGTAAGACGTTAATTGGATTCAGCAACAAGAGCATAAGTCGACCTGACATGGGTTAGTATACGCTTCTCAGATCAATTTGATCCAATCGGGCACAGAGATGGCAGGTTTAAAGTTAGCAGACAAACAAATCCAACACAGTGTACAATTAAGTTATCTTTCGAAATCAAATCCATTGGGTGAAGTACCAGACTGGCACAGATTTCGACTCGGTGAACGGGACTGTTCGAAAGAAGGTGGTTAAAAAGTAAGACGTTAATTGGATTCAGCAACAAGAGCATAAGTCGACCTGACATGGGTTAGTATACGCTTCTCAGATCAATTTGATCCAATCGGGCACAGAGATGGCAGGTTTAAAGTTAGCAGACAAACAAATCCAACCCAGTGTACAATTAAGTTATCTTTCGAAATCAAATCCATTGGGTGAAGTACCAGACTGGCACAGATTTCGACTCGGTGAACGGGACTGTTCGAAAGAAGGTGGTTAAAAAGTAAGACGTTAATTGGATTCAGCAACAAGAGCATAAGTCGACCTGACATGGGTTAGTATACGCTTCTCAGATCAATTTGATCCAATCGGGCACAGAGATGGCAGGCTTAAAGTTAGTAGACAAACAAATCCAACCCAGTGTACAATTAAGTTATCTTTCGAAATCAAATCCATTGGGTGAAGTACCAGACTGGCACAGATTTCGACTCGGTGAACGGGACTGTTCGAAAGAAGGTGGTTAAAAAGTAAGACGTTAATTGGATTCAGCAACAAGAGCATAAGTCGACCTGACATGGGTTAGTATACGCTTCTCAGATCAATTTGATCCAATCGGGCACAGAGATGGCAGGTTTAAAGTTAGCAGACAAACAAATCCAACCCAGTGTACAATTAAGTTATCTTTCGAAATCAAATCCATTGGGTGAAGTACCAGACTGGCACAGATTTCGACTCGGTGAACGGGACTGTTCGAAAGAAGGTGGTTAAAAAGTAAGACGTTAATTGGATTCAGCAACAAGAGCATAAGTCGACCTGGCATGGGTTAGTATACGCTTCTCAGATCAATTTGATCAAATCGGGCACAGAGATGGCAGGTTTTAAGTTACCAGACAAACAAGTCCAACCCAGCGTACAATTAAGTTATCTTTCGAAACCATATCCATCGGGTGAAGTACCAGACGGGCACAGATTTCGATTCGGTGCACGGGACTCTACAAAAGAGGGCCGATGGAAAGTAAGTCGTTAATTGGAATCAGCAACAAGCGCATAAGTCATTCGACCTGGCATATCATAGGGAGGAGAATTGAATTACAAGCGTGGGGCATTAGGGATCAGCGGGCGCGTTATGAATCATCCAATCCCACTGAGTGTTGCTTAACTCGCATGCATAGATTAATGAACCAGAAACCGCTCCTGGCGCGAGGGGCTTCCCCCGCGTGTATGAAGCGGGGCGTTTAAACACCCTCTAAGTGGCGGCGACATTGTCGTTACGCCACTGGTACTCGTCGTCGCCTAATTCGATCACTGCCCCCCGTTTCTCATTCATTATTGAATGCGTTTCAGTTAGGAGTTGAATGCGGGGCAATTTAATTATTGGCAGTCGCCCGGGACGGATGCTGCTGCTTAAGTGACACAAGCGCGGGATGACCCTATGTGGAGAGATCGTTGTGGCCGCTTTGATTCCTCTTAAGATGGGAGCCTGCTTGGCGAGATTCCGCTCTCCCTGCTGGATCGCCAACACCGGTTTGGTAAGCTAGCATGGAGGAATTTGCTCCCGGAGTTACTCTTTTGGATTAACTCAGCTTAATCGCATCATCAGAGCATACAAAAGGCTGCTTTATGGTATCCGCATACGTTCGGAGCACTTTTTTTAAAAAATGCTATGCAGAAGCAATTTAATATTATTTTTATAACTATTTGTGGTCAAAATTAATTTTGCACTAGCAATAATTAAAATTTTAAAAAAGAAATTTTACAAAAAGTGAAATTTGAGTAAATTTGAGGTTTTTTTTTCAAAACTTTGAAAAATGATACAGGGCGCACAATTTAAATTATCAGCAAAAAAACATGATCAGAGTAAACTTCATGATGTTATCTAGGGCTTCCACTAGAAGTAGGAAGATATATAAAAAACTAAAGATTTTATAACTCATCGAAAAATCGTTAAAGGATTTTTGACCATTTTGCCACATCAATATTCAAATGCAAGCTCATAAATCAGAAAAAAATAAAGATATCAATATAATTCTAGTGCATGCACTAGCAAACACTATATAGAATATGCACAGCAAATTTTATAAAAATATATCAATAACTTTTTTAGTTATCATTTCTGGAATTCAATGTTTATGCCTAAAATGTAATTCTGAGAAAAATGCATTTTAAGTATATAATGACTCAGTTTTAATATAAAGAATGTATTACTATACCTAAAATTCACCAGACTTATAAGTTATACCTTCCTCTTGCTCAATTTTAGCCATTTTACCTTTTTTGGCCTGCCTATTTTTTTTTCTGGAAATTTTTGCACTCGTTAACGAGTGACGTCTCGAGTCTTTTACTCGTTCGAGGTCATGCTCGACAAAACCTTTCAAAGTGAGGACACCAGGCATTATCCCAACACGTTCAAGAATAGTCAGTAAACCTTTGTAACCTTTGTTAAATTGAACAACAGCAAGGTTTACAGCAAATTTTAATGTTTCGCTCTCAACAAATACCTCCTTTGGGACAAACTTCCACACTATTCCATTAAAACTCTCATTTGCATTTTGGGTTAACCCATGCAAACATTTTGTGAGTAGTTCTCGGTCACATAGCTGCATATAAACCGGCTTTACAATATTTATTACACTGTTTGGCAGACCTTTGTTTCTGTCCTTGTAAACTTTCCCAGCTGCTGAGGCTCGCTGAAACTTACACCAGCTGTCAGGTCCAACGGGGCACTGGCCATGCATTGGTCTCTTTGCATTTGAGCAGCAATGAAAAAAAGCTGAAATTACTGCAGCTTGCATGCTGTCTAGATCATTGATATTGCTTCTTATAGCAATACCATAATAGTTTTGCAGTTTATCGATGAAAACATCAGTCAATTTACCGCGACCACCAAGTCCTTTTTGCTTTGCTTTTAGTTTTCGCAGCCGGGAACCAACACGTTTCTGAATGTGGCCAATGCACTCATGTTTTACAACTGGGTTCTTTTTCCCATAAATTTCTCGGATAGCATCGTATCCTTTCGAATCTCCATCGCCATAAAAGTTAGAGTATTGCAAATTTCTGATTTGCAAGGATCTTTCGAAGATGCGGTACACACCGACAACTTCCATGGAATTGGAAGAGCCAGTATGTTTCACGCAGTTGTGGTTATTTTCCCCAATTCGTTTGCAAAGTCTGCACACTTTTGATAAAACTTCGGTATCAATAACTTTGCCACTGTCAACAGATATCGCAGTTATGCAGCCATTCAAAGAAGAGTGTCCCCTTCGTTGCCAAGTGCCATCCACTGACACACCACACTGATCAATTTTATGCTTTTCACGTATTTCCAATGCAGCCTCATTCATTGCTTCAGAAGCAGTACATTTAGCCACATTTGCGAGCTTTTTTTCCAAAGCTTTGAAAGCATTCTTGGAGAGTGTGTTCATATCCATAGCCGAACACAGTTTTCGGGCAGCAGAATGACCCTTACCAATAATCCTTAGTCCAAAAACAAAGGATGCATTGCAAGCATGCAGCTTATCTACTTTTTTGGATGTGCAGAAAACATTCACATACTCACAGTTCTAGCATTTTACTGTCATATTTGATGCCAGTCCAAATATCGTGTTTTGTTGTAGACATAAACCACTGGTCAAGCACATGGGACAACACAAACACTTTATCACATCTGCGAGAATTTCGATGTCAAATAATTGATTACCAGATTGTTCACCTTGAGGAAAATCCGATAAAATAGAACTTTCAAGCTTTTTTTCACTTGCTGTTGGTGCAACATTCGATGCAGACGATTCTTTCGATGAAGCAGGCGACACATTGTTCGTATACCTATTTCCACGGAAACGAGGTTTACGGGTAAATCGCTTATTCCGTGAATTACCCATGTAAAACTTCACTTAAAAGCTATAAATTCCAAAAATATAATCAAACTAATATTGAAATTGCTGGAATAATATTCGAAACAAAATAACACGCCTCTGCTTGTAAACAAAATCCAAGAGAGTAAAGATATTGCCAAATTCTGTTAAGAAATAAGCGAATTGTATTAAAAAATTGCAGTGGCCAACTTATAGCAACATTATTGTAATATATTTTAACTTACAATAAAAGATAACGGGTAGAAATCACGGTAAAAAGGGAATATTCCTGTTAGTTCCGGTTTCGTTTTGCTACTTCCGGTTTCATTTAGCAATTTCGTTCGAATTTTAAATTGACCTAACTTTTTTTCTATTGGTCACATATTAAAAGTTGGAACTGTTTTAGAAGCACAAAAGTACAGGGAATTCTTGAGTAAAATAAAAAAAATTTGAAAATTTTCGTCAAAATTGGCTTTTTCAACGTATGCGGATACTTTAACCCTCATAGCGTCACGATATTCCTTATTAGTGTAGTATTGTTTTTCTCACAACACACATAATCACTAAATAACCACATCTGTTAGTCGAAAGAATCCTAGGAAAGATTCTATTGGTTAAGAATGTCAAAACGGGGTTTAGAAGTCAAGCAGGGAAGACTGCAGGTTGCAGAATGGATATATACGTGTGAATCGCTCAGAGAGTTAAGGAAATATTTTGCTCGGAGTCGTATCGTTTTGTAGAATACAAGGGGTGCTTGTTTAAGAAAGTTACTTTTAAGTTGAATGCAAGAAGCATTATAGAATCGACTTTGTTCGGTTTGTTTCATTTTGTACATGATAAGTTAGTTTAGGGATTGACTTATTCAGTGCGTTTTATTCTGTACACGAGAAGCTGGTCTAGGGATTGACTTTGTTCAGTGTGTTTCATTCTGTACACGAGAAGTTAGTTTAGGGATTGACTTTGTTCAGTGTGTTTCATTCTGTACACGAGAAGCTGGTCTAGGGATTGACTTTGCTTTGAATCACTTCCTTTTGTAAAGTATACAGGAAGCTGTATTGAAGTACATGAATTCGAAATGCTATTTCCAAAATAATTTACTCATATTTTACGCTGAATTGGATAATTTAAAAACAGGAGAGAATTTAAGAGAAAATATTCACATATTGTTGCTGAATGAAAAAGCTTGTTAGTTGAATCAGTGCCGACCCAAATGTTTGAAATGATAAATTTGATTTAATCTTAAAATTAATGAAAATAAAAATTATCCATTGGTATTGAAACGCGAATTAAAGAGATTGTTTGAAAATTTACTATGCAAATATGAATGAGTGAGTTAAACTATGAGTTGTAAGTACGTATCTACAGAATGCCAAGTCCAATCGAAAAATGGACCTTTGGTTTTAGACATAATCACGTGGTATGATTATTGTGCGGACGATTCATTCTGGCCACTCTGTGTAAATAAAAAAATTAAAACTAAAGAAAATATTTACACTATTCTTCCCCTATACTTTGTGGTCTGATGGTTATAACTATAAGAACCCTAATAATACATCCTTTGAATACGTAGACCCCGTAGATTCGTATCATATACACCTTTCTAATATTCCTTTAGTTTTACTATCAGTTAGTTGTAAGTACGCATCTCCGGAATACCACGTCCAATCGAAAACGGATCACACTTTTTGAGGTTGGTTTTCGAGAAGGAATAAGTGGTATGATAATTGTGTGGTCAATTTTAACAACTCTGTATAAATTTTAAAAAATTAACCCTCTTAGCGAGATTTCCGAGTAGCGTAGTATTGCTTTTACCCCAAAACACACATAACGACTAAATAACCACGTCAATTAAATGAAAAAATCATTGAAATGATTCTATTTAGAAAGAAAGTCAAAACTAAGACTGTAGGTTGCACAAAGGATATATGCGTGAGATCGCTTTTGAAGGTTAAAAAACGAAGGAGGAAACTACATTATTCCCACGTGTTTTGTGGTCTGATGGTTATAACTATACAAAAACTACAGAGTAAACATCTTTCGACGACGAACAGAACCTCATAGGTTCCTATCACACACAACGTTCTAATATTCCTTTGGGAGGAACATGGAATGTTTGTTACTTCTCGAACGACCAGACCAGCAGATGAAGTCGTTCTCTATGGAATGGGGGTAGAGGTGGGGCGGGGAAAGGAGGAAATGTGGCAACCCGAGAGCCGTTCCTCGTCGTTTAACAATGACAAATGTCCGGCGTTTCGTTAGTGCGTCGGAAATTGGTCCATTCTTGGGGCCTAATTTGATTAGGTGCATGAGTGCAATATGATTATCCAAAGCGCTGACTCCGGCTTCCGCGGACAAGCGGATTAATTTGAAAGCCATCCCCTCCCCTGTTAGGGGGAACGGTCAGTTTTGCTTCGCGTAATTCGGTCACTCACTTAAGGGCACTCAAATGGAAGGTTTCTTCTGAATGTCGTTCACTGATACCAGTAAATCTCGTAATGATTGTTACGAATTAGATTAGTATCGGGAAAAGATGTACATTAGAAATTTCAATTAATAACTTTGCTCCAGTAACAAAAGACGAATAAAGGAAATAAGATAAGGAAATAATCCGAGTCCCATCAGAAGACACTTAATGTTTTTATTAAATTAAGTTCAAGTATATTCAAAACGCAATCCAAGGAAGATATATAATATATATATATATATATATATATATATATATATATATATATATATATATATATATATATATATATATATATATATATATATATATATATATATATATATATATATATATATATACATATCGTCGGCTTAGATCAGAAACTTATTAACTGACAAAAATGATTTATTACTTTACTCTTTTCAAAGCCTAGCTCTATTAGTTTTTAGGTCAAATATTTAAATTAGTATCATTATGATAAGTGTTATATGTCTTTTAAATAGATTATAATGTAACAATGTATCACATCTTTAAAATTTGTATTTGGTATCTATGAAAAAATGTCAGTTAATGAGTTTCTGTTCTAAGCTAGAGATACATACAATGCAGGAAATGTGAAGAAAAAACACTTTCCACTGTTAACAGAGACATATTGAAATCGCTCATGCATAATGAGTTTAATACTTTCCCTAAAATTTTGTTCTGGATTATTTCTAAAATTGGTTGAATTTCTGAAGTCTTTTGTTCTGATGTGCTTCCAAAGTTCGTAAAAACATATTGTGTGATCAGATGTTCCCAAATGCTCACCTATAGGCTGAGGTCTATTTTGTTGCGAAATCTAGCTTGATACTTTTCAAACGTTCCATGTAACGTGATAATTTGGTTAACGTAAAAATACAACTTTTACCGGAAAACACAATTTTACATGTATTTGGGTTAAACTGAATTGGTCACTGTGAGTTGACTTATCAGCATTCTGAATATATTACAATAGTAAAACAGATTTACATGAAATTCTAGAGAATTGCTGATGTTAATACAAGTTGTTTTTACTGCAGAGATACTCTATTAACTGGAAAAATACTTTTACAGAAAATACAGCAAATACCGTCAAGTTAATTTATTAAATTTTATATTACCTTACGCGAATCAAGAGTTTTCTTTAATTCTGTACGATTGAAAAAAATGAGTATTATGCCTAAGTATGTTAAAGTAGGAAATTCTATTCAAGCCGATTTGAATAATTACAGTTTGGATACCTTCGTTTAAAGAGACTGTACAGACACAGAATTAACCACAAAATGAGACTATTTCTATACCTTAACCATTGACTTAAAATTTGAAACTCACAAAATGTTAACATTTAGGTGTATTGAGAAAATAAGTCACACTATAATAATAGGATAGGTGTTCTGACTGAACATCTATGAGAGATAAAAACACCAGACAAATTTAAATATAATTTTGTTTTATAATAGAAAAGACAATTTCACTAAATTATGAATTTAAAACTTTTATTGATGACTTTTTGAAATTATACCCTTAATCGTCTGCCATAATGGCTTACTTAATACTTACTTTTACAAAAAAAATACAACTAACCGTAAATTTTATTAACTTACTATTAGTTGCTTTTCAGAAGTAAATATGGTGCTCATTGTAAGTACACTGCTGGCCACCCAAATTGCAACACCAAAAAAGACAAGAGATATCACAACAAAATTTATTTTGTAGATAACATGTTGACCAAGTATCAAATGATTAAATTTATAGACTTCTGTGAAGTGTGGTTCCTGCCAAAATCAGTAGCCAGAGTAGCCGCCATTGTTGGAGATCACCGCTGCCACACGCCTCGGCATTGATTCAAAGAGACTTAGGATGTGTTCTTGGGGTACAGCTTCCACTCGTTGCCAAAGTTGATCTGGTGTGGCAGCTGGGGATGTATTCTGGGTCAATCGTTGAGCAACCATGGACCACATGTTTTCTATCGGCGAAAGATCCGGAGAGCGAGCTGGCCAGGGAAGCAATTCAATCTGGCGATTGACGAAGAACCCTTGGACAATGCGTGCCACGTGTGGTCGCGCATTATCCTGTTGAAATATGGCTGTGGGCAAGCCCTGAAGGTAAGGAAGGACAACTGGCTCCAACACCTCGGAGATGTAGCGCTGGCTGTTTAAAGTACCGGCAATGCGTACTAGAGGAGTGCGAGAGTGATATCCAATACCGCCCCATACCATAATACCCGGTGCAGGACGAGTGTGGTGGTGCATAACGCAGCTGTTCAGCATCCT
This sequence comes from Meta bourneti, assembly GCA_933210815.1. Lineage (NCBI taxonomy): Eukaryota > Metazoa > Arthropoda > Arachnida > Araneae > Tetragnathidae > Meta > Meta bourneti. The sequence continues at coordinate 92,307,649 of OW119929.1, forward strand.
CTCTCCACGGTGTCTCCAGACTCGAATCCGACCATCGTGGTGTTGCAGACAGAAGCGTGACTCGTCAGTAAAGACAATTTCATTCCATTCTGCCGTCCACATCCTTCTTTCATCGCACCATTGGCGGCGGAAACGTCTGTGGTTCTGCGTCAAGGGTAGACGAAGCAATGGACGTCTTGCGGACAGACCACTCTGCTGTAAACGGCGTCGAATGGTACGCGCAGACACTGGATAATGCGGTACAGACTGAATGTGCTGTGCTATGGTTCGTGATGTGGCTGAGTGATCCGTCACTGCCATACGCACAATATGCCTGTCATCACGTGAAGTGGTGCACTGAGGTGGATGCGATCGAACACGTCGATCCGTCGTACCCTCCTGCATCCAACGATCACGTATCCGCATTACAGTTGTTTGGTTTCGTCCAACACGACTACCGATTTCCCTGAAAGATAATCCACAGTCTCGGTAGGCCACTATCCTTCCTCTGTCGAACTCGGATACTTGATCAAAAGATGATCGCTGTTTTCTATGAGGCATAATTGATCGTGTTTTTGAAAAAACCATAAGAAAAACACAATTGCCGTACTTGAAATCGTCGAAATCTCCAAGCCTTAAATAGCGCTTTGAAGTGGCGCCACAAGCGCACGTGATGTGCGTCTGCGCTGAAATTCTAATCATTTGCATATCTCACCTCCGCTAATGCATGTTGTAAATTTCATATTATTTGCATGCTTCCTTCAGGGTGTTGCATTTACGGTGGCCAGCAGTGTAATATGGAAAAGTAAATATGGATCTTATAAGTAAATTCGGATTCATTATCTTTCAGAAGTAAACATGGAGACATCACAAATAAACAAGTAAAGAATTGTTTAGTTTGAATTATAAAGTTTTGATTGAAATTATTAGGAGAGACACATTTTTATACACCTTTCTTTATCATTATAAATGATATCAGTGTTTTCACTTAGATATTTATTACAGAAAATGCGGATGGGAATTTGTGATTTTTCTACTAACGAATACCAAAGTCATGTGTGTATTTTTTCTCTCTGAGAAATGTGTACCAGTCTCTCCAACAAAGCTCATAAGATAAATTACTTATGTCAAGTCTTCTCATTTTATCAGACGTCTTTATAAAGAACTGTTTTGTAGTTTCACAACGATTTTATACTCAAAATTAGTACATACTTTTTACTGTAAAAAATCCCACAATTTTGCTTTCCTTACCCTGCAGCCAGTTTAGAACTACCACATCGATTGTCCATTGAAATTGTCGTACTCGAGATTAAACGAGTCGCAATCTTTATAATTCTAGAATTCCGCCTAGTAAATATGGTTTTAAAGATTTCTGGTATTTTACATGTGTTGTGAGTAAAATACCAGAAATACATTTTACCAAACGATATTTATTGAAGAGTAAAATATTATATATTTTCTATCAGTCTATAATTATTCATTAAAAGTATAAATTTGAAATAAGTTTTTTAAACGATTTCTATCAATGCTTTAATTTTATGTTTATCATTTATTACTAATTATCTTTTTTGTTATTATTTTGCTTTGAGGCAGCAAAGAGGAGATAAAAAATAATGAATAAATGTTCTACAAAAATGTATGAATAGATTCTTCGAATTTGCTAATGAAATGATGATTATGTTTAAATGAAAAATATTAACTTTTATAAACACGCTTTTCTCTTCTACTGCCCTGTAAAAGAGAATACTCTCCATAACGTAACAATCTACAAATGCTTTCGTACGTGTGTGTCAGTAAACGTATGAGTGTGTGTTTAAGTGTAGTTATCAGGTCATATTTACACACATCACATAATTTGATACAGTATATAAAAATACACTGGTGTTAAAATGCTTTTTGGTAAAACCTGTAAAATAAAGGATTTAAAAGTTGAATTAGCTTTTGTATAAGCAAAACAAGACCTCAGAATGACAAACCAAACCATAAAGAGTGAAAACTAAAGAACAGCATGTACTTCTATGTGGCTTAGTGCACTATGAAATTAATCCCTTCATGATTCGAATATCATTGTTACACATGCAAATATATTAAACCTGTGATACATCTGGCCTTGATATATCACGGATTCGACTCTACTGTTTTTTTCAATCGTCTCCGATTAATTTTCAGTTTGTGAAAAGCAGAGAAAATATCACTCAGTTTCTTTAGAAGTGTAAGATGTTTAGTGTCAGGAGAAAAAGTAATTTTTATTCCGCTTATATTGCTGTTCTAAAAGAACAATGAGGCAAGTGCAAAATATGGGTATTATGAGTTGAATGTGTTAATTGTCTTTGATATGATTCATTTTTCCAATGAATCAATGTAAGTACTGTAGTAACACTCAGCTCCTCTATAGAGCATTGCTTTAAAGTTCGAATTTCATCATCATCCTTTAGAACAGAGGTGTCAAACTCAATTAAAACACGGGCCATTTAATGCAACTGGTAAGATTCACGCGGGCCATATCACATTTACAAATTTTCTTAAAATTATATTTTGAAGTGAGGATTCAGGAATATGGATAGGATAATTAAAACACATTATGTAATTAAGTGAATTTAGGGTAATAATTTATAATATTGCTATATAATTGCTTTTACTTAAACGTCTATTTAATTTAATGTATTTATGAAACTAAAATTAATTTTTTTTACCGGAAACTTGCCAGCGCTTTCTTCCTACTAGTCTACTAGTTTTCCAATATCTGGATTCGAAGACTGAGAACAGACAATCTTCATTATGGCAGATAGATGTTTATCAGTTAATCTTGATCTGTAGGCCGTTTTATTTAATTTCATGGACGAAAATAGTTGCTCACACATTTTTAACATGAAGAAATTGCGTGTACGGTATTGCCTCGATCTCCTTAAGTGGTATTTTCTTCATAACATATTGTCCTGTTTTCATTTTGTTTCAGAGCATCGTGTGCCACAAAAAATTACCTCGGGGCCGCCAGTTTGACACCCCTGCTTTAGAAGAACGACAGAAATGTTAGGTATGACTCATATTTTAATGCGAGTGGTTCGCTCTTCTGTGCAACAACGACGCAAATACTGTTTAGAACGATTCTATAAAAAGCTGTGAGTTGAAACTCGAAAGGAACAACGACGTAAGTGTATATTGTGCCATTGTTATCTAAACTCTTTGTCCGTTTCATGGTGTAAGTACCTGAATGAATAAAAAATGTCAATAAATATGCTGTAAAAATAATACAAATAAATTGAATAAAAATATTTTGTACAGTGACTTTGTGATGAATATTTTATCCCCAAATCGGGTCTGAATATTCAAAATATACCTTTCTGAGTGGTAAAATTTTGAAAAGTAAGATAAATATGCTAATGTTAACACCATTTTCATTACAGTCAAAATTTCTCACATGTTGTGACTAAATATTAACCACGAACTCAATTCTTAGTTTTCGTTTTTTGAACAAATCGATGAATTACACTTGCGTCATTGTTCTTCCGGGACAGCTATATGTAAAGTAAACAAGAGCATATTTCTGCCAAAAAAATCCATACACTTGACCCCCAGATATGGACCATCAAATCTGACATTCTACTCCAAATATTGAAAAAAGGCAACCGTTTATTGAAAAAAGTGGCTCCGAAAAGAATACCGAAAAAATCTCAACTCCAGAATGGAGGGAAGGAGGAAAAAACTGGAAATGTATGCGAGGGGAGGCGGAGTGAACAGATTTCCTATTCTCGAACAAACGGAGGGATCGAAAAAATGTCAGAAAAATGAAAAATTCAAAAGGAGTGACCATAAGAAATATGGAGCCCCAACTATCAACGGACGAACACACATAAACTCGCACCCACTTTCTCATCTTTCTCTTCGAGGAGCGCCCCTTCCACCTCTCAATATAACTTCTTATATATTTGCAGACTGGAAATGAACGGCTCTTTGCCAATCCATCATTTCGTGTCCGGACCTGCCTTTTTTTCCTTCTTCATACGTATTTATAGATTATTTGTCCATGAAAAGACTTTGCTTTTAAAAAATATTGAGTTAGGAAGCTGTATTTATTGAGCCAATTTTCCTCCCTTTTGGAACATAGTGGATAACTGACGTTCCGATATGTGTTCCGATGTGAATTAAATTTTTTAAAGATTTAATGAGTTATTTAATTGTTCCACGAAATAAAAAGAACTGCTTTTCTTCTTTGTATGTTTTTGTAAGTTATTTGTCATTGAAAAGTCTGCTTAAAAATATTGAGAAAGGAAGCTGTATTTATTGAGCCAATTTTCCTCCCCCTTTTGGAACATAGTGGATAACTGACGTTCCGATATGTGTTCTGATGTGAATTAAATTTTTTAAAGATTTAATGAGTTATTTAATTGTTCCACGAAATAAAAAGAACTGCTTTTTTTCTTTGTACGTTTTTGTAAGTTATTTGTCATTGAAAAGTCTGCTTAAAAATATTGAGAAAGGAAGCTATATTTATTGAGCCAATTTTCCTCCCCCTTTTGGAACATAGTGGATAACTGACGTTCCGATATGTGTTCTGATGTGAATTAAATTTTTTAAAGATTTAATGAGTTATTTAATTGTTCCACGAAATAAAAAGAACTGCTTTTTTTCTTTGTACGTTTTTGTAAGTTATTTGTCATTGAAAAGTCTGCTTAAAAATATTGAGAAAGGAAGCTGTATTTATTGAGCCAATTTTCCTTCCTTTTGGAACATAGTGGATAACTGACGTTCAGAAACGTGTTCTGTTATGATTTCCATTTTTTAACGATTTAATGAGTCCTGTAATTATTCCATAAGATAAAAATCCTGTCGTTTTTCCTTCTTCATGCGTATTTATAGATTATTTGTTCAAACAAATACTTCGCTTTTTATAGAGTATTGAGATAGGAAGCTATTTATAGAGCCAAATTTCCTTCCTTTTGGAACATAGTGGATAATTTAAGATATGTGTTTTCATATGATGTCAATTTTTTAAGATTTAATGACTGCTGTAATTGTTCCATAAAATAAAAAACCTTCATACGTATTAATAAATCATTTGTCCATGAAAAGACTGCTTTTTAAAAAGTATTGTGTTAGAAAGCTGTATTAAACCAATTTTCTTTCCTTTTAGAACATAGCAGATAGCTTCATGTATTAGTTTTGATGGAATTCAATTTCTTAGCGATTTTATGAGTACTGTAATTGTTCCATAAAATAAACAATTAACAGTCTTTTCCCATGAAAAATTCATTTGACCTCCTTTTAAAAAGTATTGAGTAAGGAAGTAGTATTTATTGAGACAAATTTTTCTTCCTTTTGGAATATAATGTGTTCGAGAATCATCATATGTAAACGAACTCTCGACAGAATAAATCAGATCTACCGATTGCATGTCAAATGCTTACAATACCAAATTTTTCCTTTTTCTCTATTTAGAATGGAGGTAATAATTGTAACTCACTAGTGAAAATTGCTTAGTATTCAGCTATTTTTTAGTCATCTGAAAGTAAATTCGCGTCAGCAAAAGTAATGTACCGGTATACGTATAGAAGTTGTATCGCAAATAACTAAAGTACAATAATTGCAATAGATAATTAATAAACAATTGGTTAATGAAAATTAATGTGGCATTAATTAGAATAACTTATCGGTGTTGTCATTATATATTATTGTTTTACATTTTTAACACATAAGTTTTGTTTCGGACGAAGAGCGGCATCAGTATTATTCTCCCCGATCTCAAAAAGTCTATCAACTGCTAAAAAAATCTCTGCTAAAAAATAATGCGGCGGTCATTTGGCCAATGTCCAAATTCCAGATTCCATAAATAATCTCCATAAACAATGTGCAAAACAATGTTAATGAAAATGGTTTTAATTAAAGTTACTCCATAACAAAATAGAGACCTCTTATTAAAAAACTATATATAGATGGAATTTCATTCTCAAATTTGTCGAATATAAACAAGTCTAAATTAATCTCTTTAACCCTTCAAATGGTTTCGATGAGATATCGTCCATCAAGATCTGATCAATTTTGCTAATGATGAGATATCTTGTCATGAAGATATTTGAAGATATTGCCGATTTATTTGAGGACGAGATCAAAATCTTTAGTTTTCTTCTAATGACGAGATATCTCGTCCATCAAGATCTGGCCAGTTTTCTTGTAATGTTACGATGCCTCGTAAAGACACCCACCAGTAGAGTTAAGGAATGACCTTACACAACTGCTAAAAATTAAAATTTAGTTTTTTTTTAAATAAATTATGTTATTTTAACTGTCAATGAATCTTGTACACTACTCACATGCAGAGGGAAAAATTTTCTTAAGTACAGGAAGTTTTTTTGTGTAAGGACACCATTATGGTTTGGAATAACTTTTAAATAAAACACTTTTTGAGTTGTCTACATATTGTTTACGCAATTGATGATATTGCTTAAGGACTATGGCATCGGCAAAAATGACTGCTTCTGGCCACGCATCAAATATGAGCTCTTTCGATCACATTTTCCATTATGTTTAAACGTATTTCAGGATGATTTGTTCAATTTCTTCGCGAATATTTTTTTTCTTGAGCTATTAAATCGTTCTTTAAAGGTTTGTTCGCGTTGACCTGTTACTGTAAGTAGACCTATATTAAAATATCAGACGGAGTCAAATCAGTGGAACGAGGGGGCCAATCGAAATAACCAGATTTTGACATTATTCAGTCACAAAATACATCTTTTAAAATTCACATGGTTGCACGATCTGCATGACATGTTTCTTATTGAATACATATGTGCTGTAAGTGTTTTTTCGATGAATTTCAGACAGAAAGAAATTTTGCAACATTGCACAATATCGTTCACAATTGATAGCAACTGCATTTTCATCAGCATTCTATGGAGCAAATGGTCCAATAACGCCTCCATTAAATTGAACACCAAACAGCTGCTCTACGGGATGAAGAGATCGTTAGTGAAATAACTTTGGATTTCCTGATACACAATAACGGCTGCACTGTTCGTTTGTGTATGCACTGATGACGATACGAAGTGGCGAAGCAATTTAATAAATCACGCGATCGAAAGAGCCCGCATTAGCAGTTCGACCAGAGACAGTTATTTGACCGATGTCAATCCATAAATTGTCATTAATTGAGTAAGTAATATATACAAAAAATATTTTATTTAAAAGTTGTCCGGAAAAAAAACAGTGCCCTTACAAAAATCACTATGTATTAAAACGTGATTTCAATATACTCAGAATCGTATTACAATGCGAAATTATTTGCTTATAAGGACATTTTATATTCGTCCTGGTGAATATCTATTATAATTGCCTCTTCGGTTCTTTTCAACAGCATCTTTACCATCGTAATGCTTCAAAACGTAACGAATTTGGTATTATTACACAATCAAAATATGGAACAAGAATCTTAAGATTACGTGCAGCTCTCTCGTTCGATTGAAATTTAAAAATCTTTATTTTGATACAAAAATCTTAATTCTAAAGTTTAATATAGTATATATGAATGTAATTAAATAAAAGAAAGTTAATTTTTTTATTTATCTAGGACTATTTTATGGTTAACTGAATATACAGTTCCTTCAAATCCTGACTTGATAACGAATGTTTGTCTGCCATTCTGCAGAGGTTGCTTAACCATATTAACTGCTCAAGATTTCATAATAAGATGAAAATTCAAAATCCTTCGTAATAAAAATTTTTTAAAGGAACATTTATATCAAGAGCTTAAAAAAATACAATTTTCCAATTCATGAAGATCAGAAATAGTTTACCACTAAACCTGGGCATTTTTTTAATAGTTCCGAAGATTTAAAAATGTTATACCTAACTTGCAAAACTGATATTTTATTTCTTAAATTTTATTGATTTTTTGTTTTATTCTGGGTAGATTTTCAGCCTTTTTTATCGTTATTTGTCTTTCTGTGGTTTTTATGTTGTTGCTTTATCTTCTGTTTCTGTGTGTATACGCATTGGCTCCACTGTCATGTAAAATTATTTTTTACTGTATAACAGTTGGAATAAATAGTTGTATACCAGCCTCATTTTGACAATTCTGGTTCGTAATACTTCAAATACCGTTCTGGACTTGGATATTCGTAGTGCTTCGAACCCCGGTCTGGACTTGATGGTTTTAATGGTTTGAATTCCGCTTTTAGCATGAATGTTTGTAGAGCTTCGAATCCTTGTCTAGGCCATAGGGGAAATATAAAAGTAGAGTAAGCAACTGTAACCATTTTATGTGCCCAGGATCATGTGACTAAAACTAGTAACGTAACTCTTAACCTCCTTTTGTATGCTGGGTGGAGCCTAAAATTCATCATATGATAGGTCCATGGAACGGGAGAAGACGCCCATCCATCGATTCATCATTTGATTGGCTCATTGATTGATCATCTTATAGTTGTAGTCTTTGACGATTTCACAATTTTTGTCGGCACTCTATAGAAATGTGCATTTACTCACATACCCTATCATAAGATATTATTATATCGCCAAATGAGGTGATAAGATACTAAATCGGCCATCCAAGTCAATTTTACAGAGCAGTCGGGACTACTAATTGACATATCGGTCATACTTTTCGAAACTACTCTCAATAGCAATGCTCAGTCTACTTATATTTTACTTCTATGGCCTGGGCTTGAATGTTTGTAGTGGTTCGAATCCCGGTCTGGGCTAGGATGTTTGTGGTGATTCGAATCCCAGTCTCGGCTTGTATGTTCAAAGTGATTTGAACCCCAATCTGAAACGAAAACAAACCCGAACGAAACCGTCGTAAAACTTCAACACCCATTCCTCAGAAAATCGCGCACGTTTCCATCATAAACCAATGCGTCGGAATAAGTAGGCTGTCTGACGGCGTTTTTATTGATTCGAATACGTGTTCGAGAGCCTCGGTGTGACATGATTCTCTCCGGCGCATAAAAAAACCCTTTGCCCCCTCCCCGGCAGCCCGTAACCGTGCCTCTCAGCCCTCAAATAAGCGTGCCGCCCGATAAAAACAATGGCGCACAATAAACCCTTGAATAAAACAGCCAAAGGCTCGCCCGCCCATTCCAACCAGGAATAAAGAAGGCAACAGGCCCCTCGACCCCTGCCATCTGCGGCCCGGCAGCAAACGATCGACACCGCCTCCACCCCCTTTCCGAGGTGTCATAAAGCTCTACTTTGGAGTCGGCTTTTTTAAAGGACACACTTTGGAGAAGGGATGATCATTCTTGTCGGTGTCTTGGATGGAGGTTGGGAAAAGAATCAGAAAGCCCTTGTGTTATTTTGACAGTTACTCAGAAATATTTTTCTTCACGAGGATTGTTCCTCGGAACACCACTTTCAGAAATATAAAGAATCTTATTTTTAGTATGAATTCCGGATATATTGTGCTCGTTTGTGTTGTTTTGTGTGTTGTTCTAAGATGTCTGTTGGTTAATTTAAAATATATGGAGCTTGCTACGGTTTGGGATCATTTGGAAATTTCGAAAGAGAAGCTTCGATCAAAACTGCTTTCTTCAGCATTGAAATTTCATTCTCAATAACGACTTTCTTTGTATGGGGATGTTTCTAAACTTCTAAAATTTGTGTTATGAATTATTTTTACTTTATTTATTTTCGTCTGTATTACATTGCAATTTTTCAATATAATTTTCATCTAGTTGCTTGCATTTGTCGCAGTGCGCAACTTTTTTAGGCCATCTGACTAAACGTTTTGGGGTGTTATTCACTGGTTTACAACTCGTTACAGTCATTGAAATTCTGAAATCGCACACCTAAGTAGAGGATTGTTCAATTCTGGAAACCGGTGGTCTATGGGGCTTCTCTTTCCATAGAAAGGAGCCGCGGTAACGCGGTAGGAACGTGGTTCAAAATTACGAGGTATTTTTCCCTGATATTTCCCATCGGGACCTATCCCGGACTGTCACCAATGGCCCTGTGTGTTGCTTCAGTTCAACGTTAATTCAACTGTCTACTTTCCATAGAAACAAAATAAGGGCTCCTTGAGAATTAGTGGAGTGACGAGAACGGTTTCAGCTTCTCCACTCAAAAGACATCCTGTGTTCATTTCTGCCGACGTCGGAACCTACATCCTGACCCAGAGATCTGCCTGGGTGGTATTAGGATTGCAGTGGAGGACAGAGTAAGATCTCTAGGTATCATTTTTGACCAGAAACTTACCTTCCTCCCTCACGTCGTGCAACTGCGGATGTCTTGCGAGAAAAAGCTCAATCTCTTAAAAGTACTCTCAAAAACATCTTGGGGAGCAGAACGGTCCTCCATGTTGAATATCTATCGAGCTTTAATTCGTTCCAGACTAGACTATGGGTGTGCAGCTTATGGCTCTGCCCGTCAGTCTGTGTTACGAAAGCTCGATACTGTGCATCACACTGCACTAAGGATCTGTTCCGGGGCATTTCGCACTTCACCCGTCAAAAGCCTGTATGTGATTTGCCAGGAACCATCTTTGGCTTCTACACGTCTTTTGTTGTCGTTACGACAGTACTACCGAGTCTTAGAACGTCCGGACCATCCACTGCAAAATTCACTCCTGGGTAATTATCTTGATCGCCTATTTTCGAATCGACCCTCTTGTATTGCAACTTTTGGGCTACGCATGAGAAATGCCCTGAGGAATACGCCCCTTCACTCATTTGATGTAGCTGAGAGACCTCTTTTCACCATCTCACCCTGGAAATCTCATGCAATATCATTCTTAAATTTATTTCCAGGTTTAGAGAGATCTAATACCAGCTCAATCATTTATAAACAGCTTTTTCTCGCTCACCGTCATAATTTTTCAAATCACACAGCAGTATATACTGACGGTTCAAAATCACTCGATTATGCCGGCTGTGCTTTTATTTGCGAATCCGTCACTTTTAATTTCTCATTACCATCTTTTATTTCTGTTTTTACCGCTGAATTTTTAGCTCTTTACAAAGCACTGAAATATGTTTCCAGTCTCAGTACTGGCAATTTTATATTTTACACTGACTCTAAAAGTGTCTTGGAATCCTTGAATTCGGATTCTCCAAGACACCCTTTGGCTCATGATATTTTAGAACTTCATAACAGGCTTGTCCGTCGTGGCTTCGGTATCATTTTTTGTTGGATACCGGGACACGTCGGTATTATCGGCAATGAACTGGCCGATGATGCAGCGAAAACTGCAGTGATTCCACTTGATATTCGTATTCCACACGATGATCTACGTCATTTTGGACGGGACATCGTATGGAACGAATGGCGCGAAGACTGGAGTGAGCAGAGCAACAACAAGCTCCACAACATCCAGCCGACAATCTCACCCCTACCGTCACTACCATCTCGACGGTTCGACGTCATTCTAACTCGGCTTCGCATCGGCCATTCACGAATCACTCATAGATTTTTATTGGTCGGGGAAACCACTCCATCGTGCCAGCATTGCCAAGATCCGCTCTCCATTTATCATATTTTAACTTCTTGTACATTTCTTAGACACCTTTATAGACAATTTTTTAAAACTTCATTACCAATTTTATCAGACCTGTTGGGTCAACCTCCCCATCCATTGCTTTTTAGATTTCTTCATCGTTCTGGATTTTTACCACATATCTAAGATTTTAAATTTAATTTCATCAAGTTTTATAGAATTGAGATGGGGATACCCCATCTTAGTTCTCTATCAAAAAAAATATACGATTTTACAGGCTGAGGTTTTACATTCATAATTAAATTTTATGTATTGCAATTGGTTTTATTCATTACATTTCTATATGGTGGATTTGTGACTTGAAAGTGGTGACTACATCTCCTAATTTTAATATCTTGTGTTTGGCGCAGCTTATCCTCTTTTGGATCTTGCGCCATAAAACCCAAATCAACCAACCAACCAACCTTGAGAATTAACAACACTTATTTGAAAAATTAACAATCAAAAACGCGTTTACTCTCCTAAAGGCTAAATTATACGGGTTGATATTGGTTAACAACTTTGACGAAACCTGCCAGGAGTTGTCTGTACCTAAAAGCATTAGTCATTACAAGACAGACAACATCTGTTCATTACTTGAGTCTGTCTGTCATGTGTTTGGCGTAGCTTGGCCAATTATGGCCCTTGCGCGCCATTAACCTCCTGGTGGTTGTCTCGTCATTAGCAAAACTGGCCAAATCGTGATGGACGAGATATCTCGTCATTAGAACAAAAACTGAACAGATCTTGATCTCGTAATCAGGAAAAATCGGCAATTTCTTGATAACGAGATATCTCGTCATTTGCGAAATTGGTCAGATCTTAATGAACGAGATATCTCGTCATTAGCTAGTTGGTAAGATCTTGACGGACGAGATGTCTCGTCAAAACCAACTGGAGGGTTCAAACCCAACCAACCACCCTTTCTGCTACGAAAGGATCGGTGTCCTTAAATTAAGAGATAGTCTCCACCCAAACCCCCAAAATGCCTTGAATCAACACTCCTTATTAATCCGACGCTATATCGTCCGGCGACTAAGTTCCGCATTCCCCTTTTATATGTTAGATCAACACCATCTCATGAATCAGATCATCCGGCTGATTGGGGAGACTGCGGTGGCCCATCCGTCACAATCCGGCCGCGATGAACAGCCAATCCGGGGAGAGCTATCCGGTCAAATCCCGCTTGACACCGCAAACAGGGCGCCGGGCCTATCGAAAGTGTTTGCCCGGGGGGTTTTGCATAGGACTTATCCCGGATCACCGCGGATGCGGGATTTCGGGAGCTGGGTCCGGGAAAGACGTCAGGGAGGCTTATGAATGCAGAGTCGGGATTACTGGATCGCTTAGCGCCTCTCCGCAACACATCTGTCTGTGGACCGAAATGCCTCACTTCGACATTAGAATAACAATGCATGAGAAGCTTCTGGGAACAAATGAATCGTCTCTCTCCATGCAATAGTGGCTCTAAACATTTGTCAATGTTTATTTGACTCTCGCCAAATGTTACTAAATGTAACTTGGAATTCAAAATAACTATTTAGGGGGATAAAGACCTATTTTAGGAGTATGGCTGCGTAGTCTAGAATCCATTTGAGAAATATCTCGGGATGAATGATAGAATAGTGGATCATAGAATGATTTCTACAGGGTATTTCGAAAATATCTGACGAAATTGCAAGGGATGGTAGAGAGTACTTTTTAAGTCAGTCGATAGCATTGACGTAAGGCGTTATTCCCGCTCTAATTTCAACTGCATGTATCGCTAAACGAATTTGGAGCTTGCTGTTGAAAATCCAAGCAAAGAGTGACGCCTTAGAAGCAATGTTATCGACTGACCTAAACAACGCCATATACCACCTGAATATGGGATTTTTTGACAAAAAATGTTTCTTTTGAACCAAATTTAGACAGATATTTTCGAAACACCCTGTATATTAGATCACAGCTCATGCAGGATGACAGGTAAGGTTGTAAGTAGGCCAAATAAGTTTTGAAAGATGGTAGCTAGAGGTGTAGTGTAGTTTTGGGGAGAACAAAGACTTGTTTTAATGCTCGAATGGGACTCCTTGCCATAGGAACCTTCAACTCTGTGGAAAGCATGTCTGCATATTGTGAGGCCTGCATTAGGGTCAGCGGCCAGCACATTCCTTATTAAGTTGCTATTACGATTACGTTTTAAAATTACGCAAAAATATAACGATACTTAAACTTAGTCTATTGTCTCTAAAACGCTCATAGTAATATGTCTTAAGAGAACCTGCGTGTGCATTTAAAAAACTCAAAATTTCTGCCTTGCCTCACAAAAAACAATTTCTCGTCCACGTCTAGTCATTTTACTAGCTGCGGGAAATTATTTTTTATCATAAATCCTTTGTAGGGTCGGTATCCAATAATGGAGTTGAGTTTTAATATGATACTCTAAAAAAACAAGCGCTCAAATCAAGATAAACACACCTGATGCTGATAACCGCTTGTAAATTAGTGCAGGTTTTTTCTGCAAGAGGATTATTTGTTCACATTGCATAAGTTTACTCTGGATGCATGTTTTGTATGTGCTATAATCAGTATCTTTGCTTAGTTTTAGACAAGTATAATTGGACAAGTAATGTATAAGAGGTTTGGGAAAATTTAGACTTCTCAAACAGGTTTGGGCTTGTTGACAACAGAATCTGACGTAATGTATGTTGTGGATGTAAAAGTTAATTTCTAAGTGTACCAAGAAATTTTTGATTCCTTTATGTTACTGACATCGAAAGATTTAAAATGGTGGTTTCCTTATTTTCAGTAACACTTTCAAGACCACAAAAGCAGTTGGCCCAAAGAAAGGCAAATTAATGCACTCTCTTGGCTACTAAATTGTCAGATTTAGAGAATCTTTTGGAAATTATGAAGAAACATCATCACGAACTTGCCTGCTAAGGTAAAAAAAATACCATTTTTATAGTCTAAAGACCATGTAGGCATCTTAGAAGTAGAGGAAACCGTTAGAAGCATATTTGTAGGAGCTAGACATATTATGTGTCAAATAGCTTACAAGATATCAAAATCTAAAGGGAATGTAATAAAAAACTAATTATCCTGTTGTTTTTCTGACTCAGATTGTTCCCATTCTTTCTCACTTTATTTAAATATCTTGAACCACGTTGAGAATAATTGCAATTTTGTGATTTTGTTCGAATAACAATTTGTTTATGATTTGTATTGCATATTTATAGTTTTACTTATGGGCAAAGTCATACTGCTACAGCAAGTACCCCGCCTCTTCTGCAATCTTCAGGTGCAATCTTCACCAACAGCTTCATCAGCAGGTGCAATCTTCACCAACTCCATAATTGATTTGGGCCGCAGCAGTCCGGTTGGAAGAGTAACGGACTAGCGATCGGAGGGTTGCGAGTTTGAATCCAACCAAAGACCATCGTGTACAAAGGGAGCTGGTGAACGTTAATTCTTCAGTGGCCTCAAATGACCAGACGTTGGCGTGGTGTGGAAGTTTGGAGAGTGCCAGCTCAGGTGTGACTTCGTCATCTGAACGTGATTCAAAATTACAAGGGGTTGTCCTCGATCTTTCTCTTCGGGTTTGATCCAGGACCGTCGTCAATAGCCCGTTGTGTTGCTCCAGTGTGACGTTAATTGAAATACCTACCTATCTACCATAATTAATTTAGATGTCAAATGTTGTAGATGTTCCAGCTTCATCGTCCGTCGCGCATTTTAATTAGGGACATATTCAAGACTCCAGCATGTCTTATACTAGAGCAATTCGGATGAGTCGGCCAATCAGCAATGAAAGAAACAGTGATTGACAGGGGTATCACTGATTTTCCCTTCACCGATTGGCCGGTACGTTCGCTACGCATCGTCGTTGCCTAAGTGTAAAACAAACTTTATGTACTTGCTAAGGCAGACTGTAACTTAAATTTGCCCGAAATTCACTTACCTTTGAAAAAATAGACTTCTTGTACAAAAAGAAAAGAAATTCT
Source organism: Meta bourneti (assembly GCA_933210815.1). Taxonomy (NCBI): domain Eukaryota; kingdom Metazoa; phylum Arthropoda; class Arachnida; order Araneae; family Tetragnathidae; genus Meta; species Meta bourneti. Next base: position 92,323,072 of record OW119929.1, read on the forward strand.
AGGATAGGACCCAATATCATTGGTATAGAGGAAGGTAAAAACCTGGAGAAATTACCTATTTCGATTTATGTAGAGAAGAATAAATATTTTCAAGATTTCGAACTGATCATACCAAAGCTCAATGAAATAAGTGACAGGGAAAAAAGATTTACACTGGCTGTCATAAATATGAGGTAACAGCAGGACTGGTACTGACCACGTACTATAGGAGTTTTGCTATGTAATGAACACATTCTTGTTGACCCTAGAAATTCTTTGGACTTTTTTCACAGGAAATACATCAGGGAACTGATGAAATTTTGATCTGAGATAAAAAAAAATTTTACATGCTTGTTATAATGTTCAAAGTAAATAAGTTTAGATTATACTAATTCATTCTTGGTGGTAATCATTTTTATGTGATAGATTATAATTGCAAATTATTCAATCCGACTCTTTCTTTGAAAATTCAAACGCTCTGAATTGGCATTCTAATAATCACGATTACCTTTTAACTACCGCTGTCCGTAATGTAAAAGGAAAATTGTTTTATCTGCATATTACACCCCAAATTCATGCCCATTAATATCAATAAAAAAAAAGCACGGAAAGTGAAAAATGTTTAAGAAATAGCAATCTAAAAGCTTGTTTAGAGCTGTTCCTAAAAGGCGGCATTTGTGTTTATTTTCAGGAAAAAAATGATGTAATCAAAAAGTTTTCATTATCAAAATTCGCGTTAGCTTCCTGTTTTTACTATTTCTTTACATTCCCCTCTTAAATGCATTATTCCAAATTTATTCTAAAATAAATCAAACCACCATCATTCGAATGAATTAATCATTTCAGATTATTAATAATTCATTCAATGCTTTCTTATTCAATTATGCATTTATCCTTAGGTTTTTTCTTAAACAAGTAATTAAAAAGCAAAATTTTACGTACTTTCAATTATTTTCACTCATATGTTCTAGAAAAAGCAGAAATCTTTTCTAGCAATGATGAGAATTCAATTAATCGAAATAAGAAATTCAATCAAAATCTCCTCTGGAATTACGTTCATAACAAAAATTATTTTCTTTCAGGTATTAATGGCTTACCTTCGTGCGAGTATTCTTTGTCTGGCTTCCGCTATTAGAGATTAATGAGTAATATGTGCTTAATCTTTTAAATAAACTCATTATATTTACTTTTTATTTTCAAATTACTGAGAAAGTTTAAGGATTCTTTAAATAAACATTTAAAGATCTTATTTTATGTAAATAAACAACCCGAATTGAATGATGAAGTATCAAAATGAATATTCCCCATTCGAAAATTGCTAAAACTTTTGTTTCACATTCTTTTACTTTGGGTATTTAGTTGGAAACAAAGATTTTCCACATCACTATTCACTAAAGCGTTTGCAAACGTAAAGGGAAGTAAATATCTCTGCTTTCATGAATTTGATTTTTTGCAGTAGTAGTTATTTAAGAATAATGGTCATAAGGCAAGTCAATTGAACTGAAACAAATTCCTCTTAATTTATGCCTCTGATTTTATCCGAGTTTTAATCTTTTCATATTCTAACAATTTTAAACATTAATCTCCTTTTAAAAAGCACTATAATTCTTAAAACTAATAAAAGTATATAGAACTGCATTATATAATACAAAATATATGAATTAATTTGTTTTATGCTTATGTAAAAGGGCATATTGTCGGCTTAGAGCAAAAACTCATTATATGACAAAAATAATTTTTTACTGTACAGCTTTTTAAAGACTTACTTTTCAAGTCAAAAAATATAAATTACTAGCAGAATTACCCGGGCGTTAATCTGGTTGAATTGGTTAAGTAACTTCGTTTGCGTTAACGCCACAAATAGTAATTCCTATTCATCAACATATAACAACTACCACACTCTAATAAAGTTACACAATTGTTAAAATACACATTTTTTCACAAATATAAATAAATGTCAAATTTAACATTTTACATTTTTGTAGAATTTAAATTTTTAGTAAGAAAGAAAAGTCTAGACTGTGCCAACGTTACCCATAATGCATAGAATTATTGAGGTAGGTAGGTATTATATTTAACGTCGCACTGGAGCAGCACAAATGGGGCTATTGGCAATGGTCCGGGATCAAACCCGACGGGAAAGATCCGAGGACAACATCACGTAATTTTGAACAAGGGTCAGATGGCGAGGTCACACCTGAGCTGGCACCCCACTCTCCAAACTTCCACACCGCGCCAACGTAAGGACATTTGAGACATCGACCAAATGTCCTCACGACACGTCAGATTTAACGTGCACGTCGAGACCGCACGTCGAGACCGTCGCGTACAAAGGAGGCAGGTGCATCTTAAATGACAGATTTAACGTACACCTGCCCCTTTGTACGCGACGGTATTTGGGCGGATTTGAACTCGCAACCCTCTTGTTGCTAAATTCATTACTCTTTCAACTGGGCTACCTTAGAATTATTGAGAGTATGCATATATAAAGGCCTTGTATGTCATTTAAAAACAATAGCATCGTTTCCCAAAATTATCATACAATGATTCAAAACTTTAAAAACTAATTAAACATTTACTTATCCTGATTACCGATATTCAACGAAAAACATCACATTGAAAATTCAGAGATACATCTTAAAATAAATTTTAAAAAAGCTTCTTACGAAAAGCAATGAATGTATCTGTTTTTTCACTAAGAAATGGATTACTGGAATATAAGCTAACGGATTACCGAAATTTAAAAAATCAAACGATCAATAATATTGTTTCGAACTATGTAATTCAATTGCGCATGACAAAAATAATTTCTAAAATAACCAAGGTTGCCATATTATCTATCAGTTCTGTTTTAAAAGGTTTTTGCTGTATATTTTATTTATAATGTTTTGTTTTCTTTATCGTCTGTCTCAAATATTCAAAATATTTTTATATTTCGTAATGAAAAAATAAGGTTCAAAACAAATAAAAAGTATTAGAATTTAAATTCCGTAAAATTAATTTTTGGAAAAAGAATTGCTTTTCTTGCAGTACTGGTAAAACAACCTAAGTAATCGCAATGCTCGATATACATTCCAACTTCTCCAAAACTGCCAAATTATGGTTGATTTAAGTATAGTTACTCAGACGTTTGAGCATGAAACTTATCTAATTATGTAAACAAAGACAATTTAAATAATGCATTTACTAACATATGGTATAACTAAAATATGGTGTATAAAGTAGTAGGCATTACATTAAAATATTGATAATAAAATCTATGTGATACTTGTAGAAACACACAGACACAACATCAGACATAGAACAGAAAGACGGACAGACAGACTAACGCAATTAAGTTCAGTCCTAAATGAATGCAAGTACTCACAATATTCGAAATTTTATGAAAGTATATCAAACCGTTTCGACGTAGTACAGACACGCAAATACAGACAGATGGACAGACACCAAACGTGCAAGACACGGATTTTACATCAGAAGGGCCCTAAACGTATAAATAACTTGAAATGGATCTAAAATATTCAATGTACAAACAAACACTCCATTTCCATTTTTATTTATACAGATAATCATTTTGAGTGTTATATATCGTCTAAACAAATTACATAGTGATTATGCATTTGTCATAATAAAAATAATCATTTAGTGCCTCCGAAAAAATGTCAGTTTCTGCTCTAAGCCGACGATATAGAGTTAATTATATACGTGGGTGTGATATAATCGCATGCATGTGTTGTAAGTAAAATACTAGATAATACTATATTATCAAACGATATTGATTGAAGAGTAAATATTCTGTGTGTGATTTTTTTTATTTTATCAGACAATAATTATTCATTTAACCGTATAAGTTTGAGATATGTTTTTCAAATGACTTTTATAATTCTGATTTATATTTCACCAGCTTATAATTATTCATTTAAGAGAGAGAGAGTAAATTTTGATATAAGTTTTACAATCTTATACTGAGGTTTTAATTTATGTATTTACCTTTATTTTATATTATTTTGCTTTGTGGCCATAAATAGATAAAAAATAATGAATAAATGTCCCACAAAAATGTAGTACTGTAATGGAATGAACCTGGAGTAGCTCCAACCATTGACAAATGTTTAATTCAAAAGTTAAGACATAAAATTTATATACACAAGTACATACACATACATTAAAATATCTCGGGGGAAAGGTTACAGGGATGTGTTCATGATTGCAGCCGGCGTGAAACTGTTTTCGTTCTCACTTATTGTTCGGCAACACTTCTGAGGTTTATAGCTCCGCAGCTAGCGCTGCGCTCGTAGTTCACTCGTTACAGTCTCCCCCTGGATACGAAGACGTCTCGGCGAGTGGCCAGAAGAAGCATCAGATGGTTGTCCTGAGTTATGCTGTACTGTTAGACTAGTCTTTCGGGGTCGACCTTGCCTTCGCAATGGGGCGGTGGGTACATTTCCATTTTGAGGGGTGTTAAGGCATGAACGGAGGGTAGACGTGTGACATGTTCCGACAGAAATATCAGGAGATGCAGGATTTACAATATAACTCGTTGGAGAACGCTGTGTCAAAATAATGGGGTCCGTCTCGAAGAGGTCCAAATTTCATTGACCTCCCCTTAGCTTTGTTACTCACAAGGTGTGAGGTAACCGATGCTTGATCTCCATGTGCTTATTGGGAAATGCTTCTGCTTGTCCTAAATTTGCCCAGTGCCCAAACTACTGATAAGGCTTTGCGTTCTGCAGTAGAGTAGTTCCTCTCTGCTGGGGTTAGCAGACGACTAGCACACTCGATTGGATGTTCTTCTGGGCCTTCTCCTTGGATAAGAACTGCACCCAAAGCATAACTTGACGTGTCAGTTCTGAGAACAAATGGTTTAGCTTCATCCACTTTTTCAGCACGGGTGGTGAAACTAACCTCTTCTTCAACACTTTCTTCAAAATTTCTTTTCTCGTTGGGGATAACCTGTAAGGAGCAGTAGCAACTGGAGTTGCATCAGTTGTATCGATTCGGTGTTCGATGTAAGGTGGTTCTTGCGGATTGAAGTTAGTTTCATAGTGAGTTATCAATGCATTTAATATTCTGCGCTGATCTTCCGTTTAATGTTCTCCTAATAGGGACGAAGAAGGTTTGGATTTTCTGGTCTATCACTTTCTTTAATATCACAGGATTGGACTTGAGCACTCGCAACGAATGGGTACCGTTCATTTGGCTTATCGGTGTAGAACCAGACATGGTTTCGAAGATTCAGAATAATACCTGCTTTCTTCAGAAAATCTGCTCCTGGGAGGGTACGGTTTCCTTTAGCTTCTGGGAGGGCAAAAAGAGTTAATTGGAAGAAACGTCATTCAAGACATAGAATTACACAGGCTGTGTGAACTTCCTTCTCTGTCTGACTTCCATCAGCGAGGGTTACTGGGAGAAAGAACTTCTCGAATACTACCCCTTCATCTTGAAGTATGTGGTACAATCTTTCGCCAGCCATAGAGTGACTTGCTCCACTGTCTGCACACGCTGTGCCAAATATTCTATGTATCGTAACATTCGTAACTGGAACTTCATTAGACATGGTTGGTCAATCAATCTGAATCTTCTCAAAACGAGCTGAGGCAAATTTCGTGGAAGGATTGCAAACTGGAGAGTTGGATTTAATGAATCCGACTTTTCCACAGCCATAAAAAATCAGTGCTGGTCGCTCCTGATTGTCACCAGATTTTATTCGACTGGTTCTGTTTGCCTGATTTGTCTTTTTGAACGGTACAGGCTTGAGAATTTCATCTCTGGTATAGTAAGCGTTCTTCTGAATTGGAGGGGAAGAGCTTCTCTTTTGATTGTTTCTGAGACAGTCATAAGTGTCAAGCCTCTCTGCTATACCTATGGGTGAATTTAGATCTGGCCAATTATCGATGAAATGATCTCTGATATCTTGAGGTACTCTTTTCTTTATCTGATCAGCTATGATGGATAATTCTTAATTTATCAAAATCATCACTTTTCAGTTCTGAGAGCCAACCTTCAAAATAACGGGTCAGTTCAAAATAGAAATCACGCCATGTAAGTGTTGGACCCCTGCGATGTAGAGAAAACAGTTGCCTGAATTTATCAGCAGTGAGCTTGTATCTTCTAAGAAGCATGCCTCACCTTTTGGTAATCTTGATGTTCTTTAGGTTCCTTGGCGATAAGCCTTACTACCTCTTACTACCTCAGATGGTAGTGATCCAATCAAATATGGGATACAAGTTGCTTCAGAAACCCTTAAAAACTTCAGTTGACGTTCAAACAGGTTCAGGAACAACGCCATGTCGTTGTCTTTAGGATCATATTGGGAAGAATTCTTTTTAGTTCCCACCTGGGTTGCTCAGTCTCCAGAACGGGAGTTGCTGTTGAGGACTGGGTAACCTTATGGATTTCGAGTTGCAACTTCAAGCTTTTTAATTCAAAAGCTCTTTGACTTCTTTAGCTGTCTTCCCTATTTTTATCCGTTCTATGATAATGTTTATTTACATAATTTTTACTAGTTCTTCATCATAGTTTTCGGCAATTGTTACTAAATCCTTTAGTCCATCACCTTAAGAGTCTCTGCCCCGTCCAAACCCATTTCCTGCTCAAAGAGTTTCAGATCTTTTCACCCTTTTCCAAGAATAGCCATCTTTGTGTTAGTGCACAGTTAAGTATTTGATTTGAATATAATTCACTTTTTGAATGTTCGTTGTTTCTTGATTTAATTAATATAAAAATCCAAGGACTATCAAATAATGGAAAAATTTACAATTCTAAAACTGAAAATTACATTAGATTATTTCACCACAGTTCAATTTAAGCAAACTCAATTGAAAATAATCATTCATGCAAATCATTTAATGTGTTTACTACGATTCCACGAAAAACGTTAACATAATTTCACCACAATTCAAAATAACCACCTTTGTTTATATAATTCAAAACAAATCTATAACTGAACTTGATTTGTATTTTTTTTTTGAACTTTTGTTTTTGCAAAACGAAACAAAGAGCAAAATATTCTACAGTACAACTTTTTCAAGAATAATACTCTCTAGTTGAATATTAATTTTTAGAACAATTCAAACAAAATGATTGAATCCCTGTAAACTAGTAATTCAAATCAAAACTGGCGTTTTGTAATTAATTTCCAATATTCAGGATGAATATGTTTCAGCTTACAATTTCTCAGTGCTAGGGTTAGCACAAACGTACGAGATACTAGTATTTTACATAAATTCACTCTATATTCTATACAATAATACCATTTACACAAAATCGAAACTTCAAAATTCCGTTGCTAGGCACGTGTTGGCCAAATTTCAATGACGGTGCAGAACACTAAAACCCTGGCCCGATGTTGGGCGTCAAACTTGTAATGGAATGAACCTGGAGTAGCTCTAACCATTGTCAAATGTTTAATTCAGAAGTTAAGACATAAATTTACATACACAAGTACATACACATACATTAAAATATCTCGGGGGAAAGGTTACAGGGGTGTATTCATGATCGCAGTCGGCGTGAAACTGTTTTCGTTCTCACTTATAAGTGACCAGACTTATAATACCAGTTCGGCAACAGTTCTGAGGTTTACAGCTCCGCAGATGGCGCTGCGCTCGTAGTTCACTCGTTACAGTATGAATATATTCTTTGAATTTGCTAATGTAATGATGATTATGATTAAATAAAAATTATTAACTTTTAAATAAGCTTTCCTCTTCTACTGCCAAAAGAGAATACGTTCATGCAAAAATCTACTCACGCCTTTCATACATGTTAATTTTAGGTAGACGCATGAATGTATTTAAATATAGTAGTTATCAGGACATATTTATACACATCTATGCCTAATTTTATACAGTATGTAGAGCTACACTAGTGTTCAAATGTATGATGCAGCATAAAGGGCTTAGCAATATCCCTTATTTAACAAAACGTGACCGTAAAGTTACAAAACAAACCATAAAAAGTTAAAACTAAAAGAACATATCGATTTAGAGCAGAAACTCATCAACTGACATTTTTTGGAGATACTAAATGTTTATTTTCAGGATGAAATTTGTTTAAAACATAAATAACACTATCTAAATGCTTATAATTTTTATTTTTTGACTTAAGAACTAATAGTTTGTCTCTAAATACGTATGTAGTAGAAAATTCTTATTGTCAGTTATTGAGTTTCTGCTCTAAGCCGACGATATGCATTTTTGTGAAGGTTTGTCACAATCTAAAATTAATTTGATTTCTTCCAAATTTCAATGTCAGATATGCAAGTACTATAACCCTCGATATATCACACCTCGATAAATTGCAATAGGCTATATCGTCTTTTATACTTGTTCCTCAAGAAATCTCGTTTTGCTCACATTAAGGGTCAATTTATTTCATTAGAATTGGAATTTCTAAGGTTACTTGTATCGAACAATTGTCCTAAAATGAATTGGTACAACAGATTAGGGTTTCTCAAAAGCATGATCGAGAAGGAAATTTCTTTTCAAAAATATTCTACCGTATTTATTTTTATGTTAAAAGGTTTTAGCTTTGATTTTGTGTTTAACTTGTAACTTTTTAAAATTAAAAAATTGTAATTTAAAGCATAATTTTTTGTCTTTATTTCTAACTAGCAGATCCAAGCCTAGCATCTGTTCCAAAATTTTTGGATTTCTTATATCTATTGATAGCAATGTTGTTTTACTTAACTTATACCCTATTTAAATACATTTGTAATAAGATTAATAAGAGCACATTACCTCCAAATGGTATAAAATTAGTCAAAAAATAAAAATGAATTTCATATTTTTCTTACTAGTGTTAATTCTTATTTCAAATTAAGTTCATGGCAATAAAGTGCACACTTTAGTAGTAACTTATCCCTACCACACTCCTGAACGTCAGCCTCAATTTCATGTCATTCCCTCATTTAAAGGAGATTCGGCATTTACTGACTTTGAACCTATTTTCGCGATCCCTCACATTTTCTTTACTGTGCTGATTTGTATCTTCGAGATTTCTCATTCCTTCTGTATGATCACTGAAGAATTTCCTTAGAGTGGCCTCTTAGTGTAATTTTAGCGATATTATGCAGCTCCATTGCACAAATCAAGCATATTTCAATCAAGCGGCAGAATTGGCGAATGAGGTAGGTATTTTCATTAATGCTGCACTGGAGCAACACAGCGGGCTATTGGCAACGGTTCGGGATCAAACCCGAAAGGAAATATCCGTGGACAACACTCCGTAATTTTGAACTACGGTCAGATGAGATCATACATGAGCTGGCACCCCACTCTCTAAACTTCCACACCACGACAAAGTGAGGACATTTGAGGCCCTGACGGAGTTAACGCGCACCAGCCCCCTTTGTACACAGCGGTCTTTGGTTGGATTCGAACTCGCAACCTTCCGGTTTCTAATCCGTTATTCTTCCAACTGGTCTACCGCGGCCAATTGGAATGAACCTTGTATCGGTCGACTTTATATCTGCAGTTGCCATTCGACAATCAACAAATAATATCGATTTTTGTGTGTTTTACCCTACCTGACTATCTTATTCCATTTTTAATGTAATTCCTGTTTTGTTTCTAAAATATTTAATTTACGTTTCCAACTTGTCTAACTTTTAACAAGAAATAATCCCTTTTAATCAAATATGAACTTTTATCTGACATCACACACCGTCAATTTGTTTCCTGATATAGAATTGATCGAAACCATTTTTTATCTCCTTCAATTATATAATTTATGCATGTTAGCCATAGTTTGCTCTCGCACCAGGTAAACCCCATCCTACCTAGCTACATTCATACTTAATATTAAATGAAAGTGGTAATACTTCTATAGGTTGAGACTATGACGGATCATAATAATCTATTCTTATTATGTAATATGAGGATAAAAAAGAATTTATAATAACATTCTTTAGATTTAATTAGCCTATAGATTGGTGTACAGCTTGTTTTAAGTTTACTTTAAAATATCTCTAACCTCGACAATAAACAAGCGATAATATAATATCGACAAAATATATTTGATTCGATAATCCTAACTGATTTAGTCCTGATAAACATTCTCCAAATCTGTACTATAGATGTATCACAGAAGTGTGATGATTTCTAGAGCAAAATAGATGAAATATAAGTGAAGCATATTTCCTTTAAGAGAGCATCCGAAGAGTATATTTCATTCTAAAGAGGGAAAAAGTTATTCTACTCTAAACTTTAATTTTCGATTTTTATTTATTTATTTTATAAGTACTTTTGAAAGGAATGTCTTTAGGAAGATTGGAGACAAAAGCCTGATTCTGCAGCTAAAAGTCTCAAGGAAACCAACCAACCAATCAAAGGAATGTCAACGGTACTGACTATCTATTCAGGATTTTACAACTTGTTTGTGAAGTTAAATACTGCTGGTAGTAGTAATTCTGCTTCATAGCTTCCTGTACATATCCAGATGTGATATCACTTGGTTTATTCTTCAAACACGATTTCAGCACGTCGCCAATAAGAATTCCAAAGGCTGAATTCTGAATTGATGGGTAATAATTGATTGATCAACGCCGATTAAATTAAAAACTAAATGTCGCCAAAACGACGATGAACTAAATTTTAAGGTAACCCTGATATGTATCATCTGAAAGCATTTGGATGTAGTGCAGTCAACAGAGAAGGTAGCTGAGTCGTGATTTTGAACTAATCTAGTTCAATTTGGGTGACTGGTTGTAACGTCAAGAAATCTCTTCCACATTTGGCGTCCCTAGCGATGATTCTGGCTCTAAGTTTATCGTTTGGTGCCAAAAGCGATAGCTAGGTATTTAGGTAGGTATTTTTAATTAACGTCACACTAGAACAACACAACGGGCTATTGGTGACGGTCCGGGATCAATCCCAAAGGGAAAGATCGAAGACAACACCACGTAAGAACCACGGTCAGATGACGAGAAAGCGATAGCATTGATAACGAGTTTGAAAGGGAAAACATACACAATGATCTCCATTCAGGCTTTTGCTTATAGTATCCTCCTACTAATCCGCCTTTTGCATCTATAGACTGAAAACCCTTTCGTGTTTTGATTTTTCATTTGTATTGTATGGTAATTTATTGTGCTTGTGATATCATGCTTTGTTATGCTGAAGTGTTTGAATTCCTGTAGTTTTCGTTGCCATCGACAGTATGAATAAATTAATTACACTAATCTAACCTATTCAAATAAAGCAAGATTTAAACAAACGCTTTCCAGCAAATAAAGGTGCTCTACAGATTCCCATTCCCTTTCCCAAATACCCCATTCAACCGTTATCTCCTCAGTATCTGAACCCGAAATAGACTCTCTCCTCCATCATATCTCCGTTTAATCCGTAATTTGCACGGATTTCGTTTTCATCGATCACCCCGCCTTCTTCGGACGACAACCCTATGAAGACAACCCTTATCGGCCCATCTCTTGCCCGGGTGCCGGATCCCAGCCTCGCTAATTCGCGACACTCTTTATAACGTCTGAAAACTCCCGACCCACAATTTCCAACCGGGGCGCACGGGGATCAGCCCCAAAAGTGATTGAAATCAGAACTTTGCTGTTACACCTAATCTTCCCCGCCGTGGAAGAATGCGGTAATTCCTTAAATAAACGACGGGCTATGCTAATAAAAGGGCCCTCTGCCGCTAAGGCCCGTTATCTCGCGCTCTCCCGGAAACGCTCATTTTCTTCCTAATCCCGCCTCCTCAAATCGGGAGACAGTTTAATTCTGGAGAGATAGTGTAATGATAATCGCCCGCGCGCCGAATCGCCCACCTCGCGAGGTGGAGTTGAGGGGACCTTATCGCGTCGCGCTGCTGCCAAGCGATTAAATCCTGTCGTTCGCTTTTGTAGCGGAGCAGCTCATTTGGCCTCATTTAAATGCAATCGCAGAGGCGATATTTACGGGCGCGCGCCGGGATTTTTAATTCGGTTCCCTTTTGGTGTTTTTGTGAGTGCCCTTTTTATTTATGGCGCATAAAGCTCCGGGATTAAAAAGACACGAGCGAATGAAGGACGGAGGGGGGTGTAGCAGATATGGGTGTTGAGTGCAGGGGGTCTGCGAGGGAAATTTATCGCGTGTGGTTCGAACCTGTGCTGTTTTATTGTTATTATTTTCTCGGATGCCTGACCGTAAAATTTGATTTCCTCGATATGGATGTGATTGTGGGACAGTTTTAGAAGAAATCGATATCAGAGTGATGCATTATTATCATTGGATCTTATTTTAGAACAGACTTTATACGACAACGCGAACATAAGTACATTAAAATTTGAAGATATTCTAAATAAATATTTTGATGTAGTTTAAAAAGTGTTCTTCTGTCGTTTATTTTTCTGTTGTTGTTACTAATCCCTTTGGTTAACCCGCCAAGAGGTTTCGAAGAGATATCTCGTCCATCGAGATCTGATTAATTTTGCTAATGACGAGGTATCTTGTCTCATCCAAATATTGCCAATTCTTTCATGATGGCGAGATCAAGATTTAATCAGTTTACGAATTACGAAAGACGACGAGGACTGGATTGGATGTTGGGGTTTTATGGCGCAAGGTCCAAAAGTGGACAATTTGCGCCAAATACAAGACAGAATATAACCCAACAAAAGTACAAAACATTTAAAAATCAAGTCCAAGACAACAATCACTAATCACCCCAGATAATCACTTCCTGCAAGATCTAATCAGTTTTGCTAATGACGAGATACCTCGTCGAGACAACCACCAGGAGCGTTAAAGTATAACCTAGACTAGGAGCTGTCCAGATCATCCAGGAACTGTCCCACAGAAACACCGATATCTAACATCAAACTAAGTAGGTTGAACCTTAGTCTAGATAGACTTAGGGTCAACCTGGGCCAAGTACAAAAGACCTTGTTGTACTCGTCGTGCAGTGACCAACTCCTGATCATCCAGCAGCTATCCCCAGATAGACAACGATACATTCTGAAATGAGAGGTGTTGCTGGTATTATGGAGCATGGGCAAGTTGGGTATGTTTTAAACCTCCAAGAGGTTTTAACGAGATATCTCGCCCATCAAGCACTGACCAATTTTGCTTATGACGAGATATCTCGTCGTCAAGATATTGGCGATTCTTTGATGATAACGAGATCAAAATCTAGTCAATTTTCTTCTAATGACGAAATATTTCGTCGATCCAGTTCTGGTCAGTTTCACTAATGACAAGACACTCTTGGAGACAACCACCAAGAGGGTTGACTTCGTCATTTATTCTAACGAAAACAACTATCTAAATACTGCCACAAAATATCAATAAATGAAGGGTTTATAGTTTTATGAAAATTCGATCCGCTTACGTCTCAGTGAAAGGAAAGACAGACACTCCTCAAAAATATTTCCGAATGCTTGAATGAATTATTTAAAAGGTTTCTGGTGTCAGGGCAAATTCTCCTATCTTTCCTAACCCAATACTAATATGGTGTTAAATTTGATTGCGAATCAGTAACTCATATCGGACCATCTCTCCTCCTTTATACATTCTTAATTTATTTATACATACCGTGAAACAGATTACTCCAATTACATGACAGCGAGAAAAGATCATGACTACAGAACATGCGACGGACATGTAATAAAACAAAACACAGTAGATAACATGATAAACTACAGCTAAATACAAGGCTGTTAACTACTTGCAACAAAAATGGTTCATATAAGGTGGAGGTAATCCCTATAATTTTCTAGTAAGCAAAGCTTTCCTTTGTGTCAATTACTCGACGTTGGCTGCCCTGTATTTAGAGCAGTGTGGCCAAATATGGCCTTGCGTCAAAAAATTCAACCAACCAAAAATGACTGCGAAAACCATGCTCGAAACACGCAACCATAAAGAAAACAGTTAAAACTCTGTTTTTAAACATGAAAGACATAGAATTACTAAAAATTGCAAAATCGTCAAAGAAAACATCAAGGGTTGGAGGCAAACGTGATCGTTATGACAAATTGGGCTATTGCAAAAATAAGATAATTTTTGCTGAAAAATGTATTTATTGCGTGTACTATGATATGGCGATACATGAATATTCACTTCACTGAGTAGACTGGTACAATTAATTTTATTATATAACAAATTATAAAAAAATTGAACACGAAGACAGAGTTCTGCATTCTAGAAAGGATATATTGTATTTTCATCGCGAAAACAGAATAAAGCCAATTTCACTGAAAACCAGTTCTTTTTAAAAAATGTCTTAGAAATCTATTTTGTAAAATAGATTTCTAAGATGAAAAGTTATCATCTATTAAATGACAAGTGTTACCTTGAGAAGCATTTTAAGGAATGACGAGTGAATGAGGATTTAATTAAACTGTGTGTGTGTGTCACCTATAAGAGCTATAGATAGGTAGGTATTTTCAATTAACGTCACACTGGAACAACACAACGGGCTATTGCTGACGGTCCTGGATCAAAGGGAAAGATCCAAAAACATCACCATGTAATTTTGAACCACAGTCAGATGATGAGGTCACGCCTGAGCTGCCACCCCACTTTTCAAACTTTCACACCACACCAACGTGAGGACATTTGAGGCCACGGCAGATTTAACAAGCACTAGCCCCCTTTGTACACGACGGTCTTTGGTTGGATTTGAACTCGCAACCCTCCGGTTGCTAATCCGCCTCTTTTCTAACCGGGCTACCGTGGCCCTATGAGAGCTGTAGGAGACAACGAAAATGACGGAGAGACGAGTTATAGGGATAACGACTAATCGAGATTCTACCGTTTGTTTAATTTTATCTCTAAGTGCATAAAACTGTTCTTGTACCATCTGTTCTTATTCAAATTGGCAACTATAATATAAATAGTAAATTGAAAATAATGTTACTTATATGTTTTTAATATGTTACTAGCTGGTATGGCCCCACGTTGCGGAGGACAACGTGTTAGTAAATACCTCCCTCTTGGATTTTTTACTCTTTTTTGCATGCCTTCTTAGAGATTCATTGTTATATAATTCTATAAATTTATCATTATTATTATTCGGATTTAAAAGTTTTATGGTTTAATGTGTCACGGGATAACTGATTGTTAGTAAACGACATATTAGATTTTTCGCATATTGCAAGTCTTCTTCATGTAAATTTCCCAATTTCACCCTGACATTCAGCTTCGACCAGTCTTCTATTGGTAGCTTGTTCCTTAGATTTGTTGTGACGTTTATATTTATCTGAATTGCTTGTTATGGAACCTTTTCTTTTTGGCATTGTCGTTAAAAAAAAAAGAGTAATTACAACACAAAAAACAATCGCTATAAAAAAGGCAGCAGTAAACAATTTGAAATTCTAAATTACGAGGGATTTAAGAGTTTAGTTGTACAGGTTTGCTGTATTGGATGTGAAATAATTATAAAAAATAATGCTTATTTAAAGAAGTAAAATATAAGACTCGGAAAAGTAGTGTATTAAATGTTTATTTAAAGCAATAAAATGTAAGACGAAAAAGTACTGTATATTGAATTTTGAACATTTTCTACGTTTTTTTCTCGAATTTAACACGAATATTTAAGTCAAGTCTAACAAAAAACATAATAAAAAAGTTGGGGCAAAAACCGCTTGCGAAACGTTACGGAATCAGCCAGTGACGTCACGGCACTCTGTCCAATCAGGTAATTTTTTGAACATTTTATGTTACAATTTAAATTTTTGAAAATTTTAAAGGGGCGGAATAACTTTCTCAGTTTATTCTGCGTATTTTGACACCTCTCTCAGGTCTCTACGTGCTGTGGTTGAGACGAAGATAGATTTCCAACAGACAAACTATCACACATTAATAGTGTAGATTAGCTATTGTATGAAATCCTTAATTAGTGTCAGATCCTCTCGTGTCTCTCTTTTATTCAGCATTCGATAATTTCAACTTCCACGAATTCAATTGAGATAAAATCCCAATTGCAGAAACCCTACCTACATTTTTCTCGACAGAAAATTTGTATTCCATAGTAGCATTTTCTTGACCCTACCGACATACATAGTAACCAATATACAATCTGAGGCCAAAGTAAATAGCTTTTAACCTTATTGACTTTCGTCGCCAGCAACATTTTCACATCACCAACCGTCCCTGCTTCATGTAACTTATAGATGCCCCAGTCTCTTTTCCGACGCTGCACTCGGGTGTAATTCAGAATAGCATCTCAATTTATAATGAGCATCTTGAGCGGATGCGACACAATTCGCTTTCTGCTTCCTCTTATTCCACTTCACTCACGACGAAAAAAAGGACAAGAGCCGGAAACACAAAAATTGCAGCAGCGAGAGAGCGAAGGAATAAAATTTCACTTTGCAAACAATTCAGTCAGCTCGACGATTTCCAAACGATGCGCAGGGGTGATAATACAATCGGACTTCAAAAACTCCCCGCCGTAATTTGATGGAGACCGAAAATGCCAGCAAGCTGCTCTCCACTCCCGACGACAAAAAAGCGGAGAAACAAAGACTAATGCGTATTCATTTTGCATCTGCGAGAATCTAAAGAGGGACGTCTTCCTCCACCACTCCCCAGAACATCCCCCCAGCAGTGTCCCTAATGGAATTAAGTGGAAGCGAAGGCCCCGTGCATATGTATGCGAAGTGGAAATCTAGCATTGATGAAAATCACTGCTAAGAACATCCGAAGATAGACAGAGCGGGCGCAAAAAGAGGACATGAAAGTAAAAAAAATAGGCGGATCGTGTCTTGAGAACGGGGGGCGGCGAATGCAGGGGCGTCTTCCATCAAGCTAATGGATGCTGCGAGCCCCTGGCTAAAAAGTTGCGAGTGCGATTTTTATCAAGCTAAAGAGGAGAGAAGAAACCTTTCTTCTTGATGGCAGATGCATATGATGAGGCAAAAGTAGATGCATAAATGCATCCGCAATTCGCCAGCCCCATTCAACATCCATCCCTCTGTCTCTCCTTCTGTCTTTCCCCTTTCGTTGGGTTTTTTAAATTTAAGACTGAACTCACTTCCAGCGCCATTTTTAGATACTTTCCTTAATTAGCGCGGACTGGGTGCACACAACTATCGGATAAGGAGTTGCTGTAATTTAATCGAACTTTGGCCACGGGAAAGGGACAAAAGGGATGGGGGAATTCTTGATGAAGAATTCTGGAGATAACATTCGAATAAATCAAGCAATTTTTAAAGAGGGTTTCTCCAAAGAATAACTTGAGAGAAACTTTTCGAAACTGTGTATGCCAGACATTTTGGACTTACTGAGGAAAAGGTCGGGACACTGAATTCCAACTGCTAACCGGACATGATTGTCTGCAAAATACTTGCATTTTTTAACATTATCCTGTCTGTAAACGCTGCGGCCTAAGGAGGATATGTATAGGACCCACCTTCTCCTTTATCCTTATTCGTGCATCTGCTGAGTATGATTGCTACTTGAAAGAAAGAGACCGAATGAGTCAATAGACTTTTTTCCGTCTTGTGTAATCAGGTTTAAAGTTTTGTATTATATTTATTTCATTCTGTACTTCTTTTGTAATCTGGAAATCTGTATTTGTAACTCCCCATTGGAGATAAAAAATATAAAAAACATTCGAATGTATGAAAAGTACTATACATAAATGGGCGTTGCCGAACGTTCTTTTCGTAATTCAAAGCCAATTGAACATAACTCGTTATGGCACTATAAGGGAGGATTTGTGAGCCACTTTGCAATAACATGATGCACCACGGTGAGGGTTTTGCGTTACACCTCGTATACGTACCACACATTCTAGGCACAACCCGTTTAAAGAGAGGCCACATATTCATTCCATACGGAAGAAACATCCATGCCTTACCTCTGATTCAAATCAGGAATATTTCCATACAGAAGCCAGCAACGTATTGACCGCTAGACCGATTAGTCGGCTCATTCAGAGTATAGCTATAAGTATACTGATGCTGCCCAATATATTTATAGCTATATTCTTTATAGATTCCATAAAGAATCTAGAAAATTCAATGCAGAAGGCAGAATTGATTAATAGATAAATTGAAATAAGTTACATTCACAGATCTACCAACCAATTGGTCTAGAGGTTAGGATGCCGGCTTCTGGATCTATTCAGGGGAAAGGCATGTAAGTTTATCCATCAAGAATGAATGTGACGCATCTGTAAATGGGTTGTGTCTAGAATGTATGCTATGCATGTGAAGTGTAACGTGAATCCATAAACCGTGGTGCACCAGAGTAATTGCAAAATGGGTCACAAAACATTACTCATTATGGTACTGTTCTAATACCATGAATAAAATATTCAGTTGGCCGCACATTAGAAAAAAACATTTAAAGAAGATTGATCTCAATCAGACCAGCAGGTTGACAGCTTCCTATGTGCAAAATACCGCTTGCTTTGCTTTCTATTGGCAAATTTCTTTAAGGGAATGTATGAGATCTGTGCTATATACGATTTGCAGCTCTGCAGAATCCAAATGAAACGAATCCAATGAAACTTTACAAAAACAGATTTCTGATAGCATTGAAACTAGGAATTCAAACATACAAATCGCTACATATCCCACCTTACGGTACTGTAATGCAACCGTTTTTTAAGCACATCAAAGAAAAAATGATAAAAGTGTTGATTTTAAAAATTCGGAAGATCACTTTCAAATGGAAGGATACTACTCAATACTCCCTTTAGCGCTCAATATTGGCATTATTTCTGCTTAATTTTGTAATATTTGGGGCGATTGTATATTTTTTTGTATTTTCACATTCACGTTTTAATTTCAAAGTAGCAAAATGTAGTAAGAATATAGATAACCCAATTTTTCCCCTATATTTTGTTATAGCTCATAAATACAAAAACTGCGAGGCCAAGTTTGTATGATCAGCTATTTAGGTTTCGCACATCGTGTTCTAAAAACATTATCTTCTCAAATCTAGGGTGTAGGATACGTTATCGATTTCCCCATCACATCTTAAAGCAAAAGAATTCATCTCAAAGAACTTACTTTTCTGTTGTTTTTCATTGCAACAAGTGTTTGAATACTGAAACTGTTTTCAACAACAAAAAAATGACTACCACGTATATCTACTAAAAAGGGGAACGCTCCATGAATGGTGATAGTAAAAGCGAATTAATTTAAATTTAAAGCATTGATGAATGAAGAAATACTGGAAATATTGTCCCTCTTATATTATGTTGGAATAGAATACAATTTTCTTTGGAAATATTTTATATGAGCCACTCCTAGACTTCCACAGACATCTTAGTACTTGATGATTTGATAAATATTACCCCTCCTGTGGTTGTCTCGACGAGGTATCTTGCCATTAGCAAAACTGACCAGATCTTGATGGACGAGATATCTCGTCATTAGAGGAAAATTGACCAGATTGTGGTCTCGGCATCATCTAAAAATCGACAATGTCTTGATTATGAGATACCTCGTCATTAACGAAATTGGTCAGATTTTGATGGATGAGATATCTCGTCGAAACCCTTTGGAGGTCTAAATAGGATAGGGATGCATTTAGGTGGGGAGGAGGTGAACAGTTACGCATGTTCTATTGTAGGTAAACAGTGATATAGCTGCAAGAATAAAAAGCATTTGCTCCAGACTTCTCAAATTCCAGTATACTTAGACCTGTCAAAATCAGGTGTCGAAATCTCAGGTGTCCAAAAATCTATCACCTATCCCGAAGACTGTTGTCGATGAGGTGAAGTTGTTGCATTAGATATTTCCAGCTCACTGAATATCATCAAAAAAGGCCTACAATGGAAACATCCCCACTTCTTGTTGAAGACCAAGAACATGCCACAAAATACAATCTTCAGTTTTCAGAGACGAGCTAAAAAGGCAGCCTCCCTTTCCTGTAAAGTTTTATTCAAGATAAATAGATTGAACTAGTGAAGTTCTAGACTTTGGCGCTTACTTTTCTGAAAACACCTCGAAAGTTCCTCTTTCGGATTAAACCTCAGGTGATTACCCCAGAGGGTCAACAAGATTTTTGTCCCGTTTTCACTAACTCTGGTCTGGCGAGATGACATTTAAATTACGTGGTTTTGAATGAGTGTATTCGTTGAATTAGGTGACAGGTTAAGCAAAAACAATGCACTTCCACAACTGGCGGGCCGTCGTGGCTCAGTGGATATGCCCACTGCGCTAGCAACCTGCAAGTTGTTGATGGTACAGGTACCTTTCCGCCCTGGGTGTATTTCTCTCTTCTGTGTTAGCAAAACTTTCTTTGTGTCTATGTCCATTACTTGATGTTGTCTGTCATGTGTTTGGCGGAGCATGGCCAACTATGGCCTTTGCGCTATAAAATCCCAAAACTAACCACAACTGGCGTTTTAGCATGGATTCTGGCTCCAAGTTCATCATTCGGTGGCTGGAGCTATAGCAGTGATTACGAATTAGTGAAACAAATAATCACCAATGGCTATCGCCAAACAAAATTTTGCCCATATGGCATCCCTCTCTCCTGGGAAGCTTATTACATTTCCAGAAGTGAACTCAAGCAAGGACATTTGTTTTCTAACCAGAGCATACCCAATATAGTATAGAAATTTAGCGTAATATGGTCCAGATATAGAGATAAAATATGTAACTCTATAAGCAAAATATCCACTGCGACGTCAGTAAGATGAGGGCAACTTTTAAAGTGTTTTTCTGTTATGTCCAAAATGCAACTCAGAGGGCAGGTTGGAGAGTTTTTACCAGCCAGATGATTTTATAGGTAGTCGAGTCCAGTTGATAACACGAAAACAAGCCCCATTCCTATAAATCTTCGGTAGATCCTGTAGCAAGTAGATCCTGCTTCCCATAGCTCTCTGTAGATCCTGAGGCAAGAAGGTCCAGTTCCTATAACTCTCGGTAGATTCTGTGGCAAGTAGATCCAGTTCCTATAACTCTCGGTAGATCCTGTGGCAAGTAGATCCAGTTCCTATAACTCTCGGTAGATCCTGTGGCAAGTAGATCCAGTTCCTATAACTCTCGGTAGATCCTGTGGCAAGTCGATCTTGTTCCTATAACTCTTGGTAGATCCTGTTCCTATAGCTCTCGGTAGCTCCTGTGGCAAGTAGATCCTGTTCCCATAACTCTCGGTAGATCCTGTGGTAACTGAGGCCTTATAAAGGAGCAGTTGATGAAAGTGCATGATGAAATTGCTTTCGATGGAGCCCTCTCCTTGTAGCCCAAGATGGCTGCTTCCGCTAGTTTAACATCCCTCAGCATCTCATTCATGTGCAATGCTCGAAAGGCGCGCTCGCAGCCCCCGTGGAGCCGATCGCAAATTATTCAGTTTTCTCTCTCGCTCGCTCTCTTACATTTCCCTGAGTTTTTAAAAGCATCTTGCATTTTTCTCTTGCTCTGCTTTTTGAAACGTCGTTATCGGAAATAAAGATGTCTTCTTGTCTCTTTGATGACATGGCAGGGAATTAATGACGTCTTCTTCCTTCTTCTCCGATGTTGCTAGGATCTATAAGATATTTAAAAAAACTGGGCTTTCAAAATGCAGGGCATCATTTTTTGAACGCATTTAGCTCTTATTTGATTAGCCTGACTCTGTTTTTATGACATCTAATGCGTTTGCTTTCCGCTTTTGCCATTTGTTTCCAAGTATTTAATGACGTATATTTATCGCTCGAAGACTTCGGGGGCAATTTAAATGCCTTCTCTGTTATTCGTCTCTTCGGCTAGGTTTTTTCTTATTCCCTTTCTCTCTCTTGTCTCTTTTTCATATTTCTAAAATTCAGCTTGATTCTTTCTTAAATATAATAAAATGCATAGAGATAATTAAATAGTTTCCGGGATATTTTTCATTCGAGACTAAGAGATTGCCATTTTAGCGAAAAACTAAACATATCATTGAAAAGGGTCTTGAATCCATTTAGACGTTATTAACTTAATTTTTCAGATTTTTTATGCATTTCGAGACTGTATCGATCGTCGCATTTAAAACAAATGTTTGATGGATGGGCTATCATTTAAATTATAATCGTTTCCTGTCTGGTATGAGATACAGGCATGATAACTTGAACAATAAGAAATAGATTTTAGTGATTTAAACGTTGCTCGATTTTTTTTTCAGTTTTTTTAAGCATTTGTCAGATTAACAGCATATTAGTTTCAAGTTGTTTAACTCTTTGAGGCACACGATTTTAAAGAAAAAGAAACCCAAGTTGAATAGAATTGTTTTTAATATAAAAAAATGAGGGAAAGCGTTCATTTCAATTATTTAATATAAAATATTACTCAAAACTAGAAAAAATAATAACGTTTCACTAAATCCTTTATTACAGAGTGAGGGACACATAAATAATCCCACCATGCAATTAATGTTTTAAATGAAAGTAATTGAAACACATCAATTTTCCAAAACAAAGTGGCACTTTGCAGACAGTACAGTACCATGAAGTGCGAACTCCTTTTTTTCGTGCAGCAGAAAAAAACGCACATCGTCTCCGAGTAGTGCGTTTTAGTAGATGTTTCGAATCTTTTCCTCGTATTTCCCATGGGACAGTGGGTTTATATTTTCTTATCTGCAGTGGAAGTGCAAATGTTGATGGGACATTTTTATCAATTAAAGTCAGGGCGATAAACCCTTCAGCGCACTGCCCAGTTTCAGCTCCATGTTTTAACCCAATTGTTTATAAACAATATATGAATTAGACAATAACAATTGCATCCGAAAAAAGAATAGTATGGGTGCCACCATTTTTACTACGCCAGTCGAGTTTATAATTAGCCGATAGCTTATCAAATTTATCCACTGCATTCATATTCGCATTATAATCAATAATTAACGAGGAACAACCAACTGAAATTTTATCCCCATTTTTTATCTTTTCTCTGTACTGTTCCCACTTGATTTGGATCATGATAATTGGATAAAAGATATATTTCCCTGTTATCGATCCATCACAACAGTGTCAACAACTTACTAATGCGTTTTGACATGCGTCAATTTTTGTTTTAAGTTATTTACACATTTAGCGTTAGTTCATAGCATTGCCAACTCAATGAAAAAATTAAATTAAATATTAAACTGTATGACTATGAGTCATTTCAACTTTTTGAGGTGGGTTAAAATATCCCACCATGCATAAAAAGCTAAGCAAAAAAGATGGGACAGTTTTTAACCCACCTAACCCCAAAGAGTTAACGGCGTATAAACATAGTTCAAATAATTAATTCTGCTTACATTCGAATTTATTTTCATTTATTTTACAAATAAATTTTAAAATAAATGAAAGACCATAATATTCCTATAACATCTAAATGTTGGTAGAAAGATAGTTAATTAACGTCTTACTGGAACAACACAAGGAACAACACCTCGAACTTTTAAACAACGGTCAGATGACGAGGTCAATACCTGAGCTGGCACCCCACTCTCCAAACTTCCATACTATGCCAACGTGAGGACATTTGAGGCCACGACAGATTTAACGTGCATCAAACCCAGTACACGACTGTCTGTGGTTGAATTTGAAATCCCAACACTCTGGTTGCTACTTGATTACCTCGTTGGATTAATCCAACTTGATTACCTCTGCCCCTATCTAGATTTCGGAATTAGTTCCTATAACAGACAATTTTGGCATTTGATTGTAGTGTTGTATTACACAGGAATGTTAAAACGTACCATTTCCTTTAAAGTAAAAATTTACTATCTCTCAAAATTTATCTTCACATAAATAATATATACTCGTAATCTGTTTCTTAATTATCTTAAAGCGATGTTCTTAACGCCTAGAAACTTAGCATTTGAGTTCTTATTGCATTGTTTATTATTTCATACAATAATTGACCATATAAGTTTATCTTAATTCCATATTCATACCTCCAGATTCTTATATTTCGACTAGTTTTCGATTTCATAAGCCTGTTTTAGACGCTTTATGAAATATAGACTTTGCATGTATGGCTTGGTGTTTTCAGAGTTGTTTGCGGTTTCGATGATATTCAATTTTTATGTGAGTACCATTTTGAAATCTCATAAAAGTATTAATAAGTTAAAGCTGTTGACTCTAAGAAAGGTTAGAGTCGTTATGAAACTTAATAAACATGCTTTTGAAGATTTAAAGTAATATTTAAAGGGATAAAAGACGCCACTTTATCATGTTTAGGTTGAATTTGTTCTCGTAACACTTAAAGTTAGTTTCAGAAACAATGTTTGCAAATTTTTTAATGTTTGTTCCGTAATTTTAATTATTTCTACTTTTTACGTTTTAGTATTTCCTGGAACTCATTTTTATTGAAAACTTTAGGCACATGAATTAAAAAAAGTCGTTGTTTTCCTATTGAATGGTGTCTTTGAATTTCTTCTAGTATGATAGATGCGTGAAAAAAGAGGAATATTTCGAATTTTCACTTAGATATACAATAGAAAATTCTCCATTAAGGCTATTGAAGTTGGAATTGCTAATCACCAGCTGCTGAAAAAACACTTCTTACATCGTTCATCGTTCATAGTGGAACAAGAAACCATTAGATAGAAAGTAACATCCTCTACATATTTATATACCCTAAATTTACACAAGAGGCGTTTACTTATCAAATTACGCACAAATACAATTTACAATCAACACTATTATGACTCCCTAATTCTAAAAATACAGAAGTGGGGGAAATTATTGCACCTCCTTTACAGAAGTAGCATATTCCCTTATCCAACTGTCGGTTGTATAAATATTTTGTACAGATGATGTTTAATGATTTTGAACAGGACAGATAAATTATTGCGATACTAAATCACACATAAAGTGGCCGAAAAAAAAATAAAAAATGCTCAATACGTCACTTTGAACATCTCTGCTTGATATGCATTAATGATATACAGTTTTGAGTTAATAACCTGTTACTACAAACTACTATACAATTTGAAAAGTTGATTTAAATACCTAATTAGATTATTTTTTAAGTCATAAAGCAAAAAGTTATATACTTCATATTTCATTAAACTTACCATTCCCTTGATAATGGCATAGGCTTGATAAAATTCTGAATGTATGCTACATTCAAATGACGTGATAAAATATGATTAATTGCTGTCAGTGGTAGATCACCCTTAGGCTCACAAGGTACACGTCTAAGGCCAAGGTCACGTGTTTGCTTCCTATTTTTGTAGATAGCCTGGGAAGTTTTATACTACTCCATGAACTACTCCATCTTTGCCAGGGTACCATTCGAGAATTTTACCCTTCTGTTGCGGCATCTAATTTTTGGGGATTCCCCTCTATATAGAATCCCTCCGTACCACTGAAAGCCATAAAAAATGCATAGCAACCATAGGAAAAAAATTAGAACCTGCTGATTTTTCAAAATACTTTGATATAGCTTTTCTATGCTTGCATGGACCTTATGGAGAAGATGGAGCCATTCAAGGACTTTTAGAATGGTACCAAATATCCTACGTAGGATCCATCCCCAGCTGCACTGGGGATGGACAAAGTATTTCAACAAAAACTCCTGCAAAATGCAGGTTTAGTAGTGCCCCGTTCGCTTACGATATCTCAAAAAGAATGGCTGAATAATGAACATAAAAATGATCTACTAGATCAAATCATTGCGACCATTGGCCTCCCAAAATGGAAAAATATTATTTGTGAAGTATCTTTATTGAAATATTTCCCAAAAAATAGAAAACTCTTAAATTCAAAAAAAAAATTTCTGAAAATTTGTCCTATGAATCAAAACTGTGCAAGCTTCAAGGATATCCATAATTATTTTTCACCCACAAAGCATTGGCGCGTTTGGTACTCTGAAAAGAAGCTCTCCCCTGAGATAAACCAGAAATCGCGATACCGGACCTTTGTATCCTGATGGATACGGGCCGCCTTAGCCGGTTGGAAGAGTAATGGATTAGAAACCGGAGGGTTGCGGGTTCGAATCCAACCAAAGACCGTCGTGTACAAATGAGGCTGGTGCAAGTTCGCACCAGCCTCAAATGTCGTGGCCTCAAATGTCCTCACATTTGCGTGGTGTGGAGGTTTGGAGAGTGGGTGTCAGCTCTCAGGTGTTGACTTCGTCATCTGACCGTGGCACAAAATTAAGTGGTGTTGTCTTCGGACCTTTCCCTTTGGGATTGATCCAATAGCCCTTTATGTTGCTCCAGTGCGACGTTAATTAAAATACACACATACGTTTCTGAAAATTCTTTTCTACACCTCATAGGTTAGAATGATCGAAAAATCCCTGCTGTGTACATTCTCCCAGCTAAAAGTGGGGCCGTCGTGGCTTAGTGGGTATGCCCACTGCGCTAGCAACCTTCGAGTTGTAGGAGGGACAGGTTCAATTCCTTTCAGGTGCATTCCTCCCTCGGTTTATTTCTCTCTTTTGTGTTAGTAAAACTTTCTTTGTATGTGTGTCTATTACTTGATATTGTATGTCTTGTATCTGGCGTAGCATGACCAAATATGGCCCTTGCGTTATAAAATCCCCCAAAATCAAGCCCAGCTAAAAGTTGCGAATTTTCCAAGCCCCTTCCACCTAAATTTCAATGGAAAGAGGCTCAGGATCTCTAATTCACTTGTGGCTAGGGACTCAAAATGAAATGATCCCCCATCATTGACTGCTTGGTAACTGCCTTTTGGCTTTTAACCTATTTTTACTATTAGAAGTTTTTTTCATCCAGATTCTTACAACCAAATTGCGCACTCTTCTTTTGTGACATTGTTATTTGTACAGTTCTTATAATGAAAATGCTTAGGACCATACAAACTCACAAAACTTCAACTGACTTTAATTTTCAGAACCAATCACTCTGGTTGCCTGCTTACATATTCATAAAGAGTGTGTGACACAGTAGCTGTCGAATATTATAAAATAGCTTAGAATTATGATGCAATAATTTGCATATATTTCAAAAATTTGACACTTTTAAAGGACTGCAGTAATTTTTTCAATTACTGTTTTTCGAAACTTTATAAAGAATGCAAAGTTCATCGATGGTTCAATCATTTCTGGATTATGAGACTGCAAATGTCTGAGCTCCTAACTTTAAATTAGTTTCAAAAACTTTTATTCATACTGATCTTTCTATCACGTTGGTTTTTATACGTTACTACGAGGTCTATCTGGAAAGTATCCAGCCATTGTAATGTAACGAGAACGGTTTGCGTGATATCAATGTAACTTGGCAGTCAAGAAGAGGGGCCATTGATGTGCATGCGTAAAAAGTCGCGAACCCATTGGACTAATCAATTGTATGCTAGATATCCTTGAGTGAGACAAATTTGCGTCATATTTAAAAATTCGTCTACGGAAACTATTCATATGATTAAGAAAGCTCTCGGTCAATGCAATGAGTGCAGAGGGAATAAAAATGTGGTACAGCCGCTTCAAAGATGGCCATGAATATGTTGAAAGTTATCCACGCTTTGGAATGTCTTCAACAAATCACATGAGAATACTAAGTATGTACAGACTACATTGATCAAAGATGGGAGACTGACAATGCGAGAATTAGAAAATGATCGGGGGGACTCCAAAAACAAACGTTTTCGAGATTTTGACGAAGGATCTTAGCGTGGAAGTGAGTTGGTGGCAATTCATAACGTCTCGTTCCGAGAGATTTGGTCAAACTTAATATCGCCCGGTGATTCAGCCCCTCTTCCTATAGCCCAGATATGGCGTCTTGCAACTCCTGGCTTTTCCTAAAGCTAAAATCACTTCATAAAGAGAAGATATTTCAGACCATGGATGCTATTCAGGAGAACATGGCAAGGCAGCTGATGGCGATTCCTACATTGGACTTTGCAGAGTGTTTTGAAAAATGGAAGAAGTATGTGAGATCCCAAGCATAGAGGAAAATACAAATGTTGAGTGTGAAATGGTAACCTTTTTATGTGTCCAAGATCGTGTGACCAAAACTAGTAGTAACGTGACCCTAAGACTACTCTCGCATGCTGGGTGGAACCTAACAATCATATTATTGGTCCACGGAACGGGAGAAGACGCCCATCTATTAAATCTTCATCTGATTGGTCCATTGATTGATCATCTGATAGTAGTAGACTGGCGATTTCACCACTTTTTTCGCCACTATTAAAATGCGCATTCATCTACCCTGTCATAAGATGGCAAATGGACAAACGAGGCAATAAGATACCAAATCGGCCAACTAAGTCTATTTTTCACCGAGTAGTCACGTGACTACTAGTCGACATATTGGTCACACTTTTTGATTTTTGAATCCCCTCTCTATAGCAATGCTTATTCTACTTATATTTCACGTCTATGGTACCATGGTGCCTACTTAGGTGCCAAAAGTCCCAGGTGCAATGTATCTTGTTTCATATTACAATACATAGCTGGATACTATCCGGTCAACCTCGTATTAAACGACTCAAATAAAATCTACGTTATGTTTATTTTTTAAATTTTTAATTTAAGAGTTAAGAAGTTTAAATTATTATGCCTTTCAAAAACGTTGGTATTACATTTCAATATCATTACCTTGACCCTCTTAAAAATGTTTCATTATCAGCCCCTGCCTCTCCTACGTTATTCTCCGAACTAAAAGGTTGATTGTGAATATTTGGCTCTTAGTTAAAATCTGGGGGCATAGTTTTCGAGCGCCATAAGCCCCGCCATCGGAGTGTGTCTAGCAAATGGGTCGAGAGGCATGGATGCAGATTCAGTGTATTTATGCGAAAAGACAGACTCATAATGCTCAAGGTGGTGCCATTTGTTCTCGATTCTCTCTGCTGCGACGTCATTGCGGAGGGGACGAATCGTGCCAATCGGCGTTCAAGCTCCGTCACTCCAAACATCACGTGTCGGCCGTTTCGCCCCATTTTTGCCGGGCCCCCGTGATGAATCCGGGGCTGCAAACGGCAAAATCCTTTTAATTAACTCAAAAGGGAATCTTTCTGGGGCCGAGATTTACGGCAGCCCCGGGAGATGAAATGGCCTTTAAGGCCTCAATCGTCGGGTCGCGATTGTTTGAGCAGCCGAATAAATGCCGGAGAGAATTTTAAACATTTCCCCTTTTCCTCTCCCATAAACAGGAAATCGAGTCCGGATTCCCTCTCCCTCGGAACGAGGCAGTTAAGACGGGGCGCAGCCAGAGGAAACGGGCGCACTTAATTAGACGTAAAACTCATTTGCATGGGCCTCCCCCCCTCGCCCGGGCTGCGAAAACTATATTACCCGGGCAATTAATTCTGCCAGCCAAACGGCCGCCCGCCACAGCTGGAGGGCGCCCCATTCCGTGCAACTGGTCCGCCCTTCCGCCCCGGCGCACTTCAAAGTCCCCCAACGGTGTGTCCCCGGAAACACGGGATTTAATTTTCACTCCTTACACCAACGGAACACGCGTCGCGACACGGATTGTTGACCGTTAATCACGGGGCGCGGGGCACGGTCAGGAGCAGCCCCATTAGGGTCACTCGATTGAGCCCGCGCCCGGAGCTGTTAAACCCGCACGGATCGCTGCACTTGCGCGGAAAATAGCGACGGGAAAAAAACAAAACGCCTGTCCCAGAGAGCGCGATAAAAAACAGAGGTGATATACCCGGTGTGTAACGTACGGCGAATGTAGGTGAGTGGTTATTGTCTCAACAAGGGGCTTCAACCGCGCGGGCATTTTAATGACGATTTACGCCCTGCTTAACGCCAGCGCCTTTCAAAAAATATATACGCGTCGATATATACGGGGCCGGGGATATAGCAGCTGGTTTTAACAACGCGAAAAAGGCGGGGGAATGCTACGAATTATTTCCCCTCGCAGTTGGCAATGCCAGAATCGTAAAAATACGGGCGAGCGCCACATGGTGGGGGGATTTTACATCATTCCGAGTGTGAGACCACCGTCATAAAGCCATCGATTGTAATCGGTAAAATAGCGGTAATGTTGCACGTTCGATTTTATCTTTCTCTCGCTCCTCTCTCTCCCCCCTTTCTTGCGCTTTTTTTATGTGCACCGAATATCGTTTTAAAAGGGAGGTGCCGAGGAATATTTCGCGAAATAAAAGTTTCGGTGCTTTTTTGTGGATTCGACGGTGAGTGATGTTTCGGAAATAAATGAATGCGTTTAACAGTACCGATTGGGCAAATCGGGTCGAAAGTTGAACAGAAGAGTTTCGCCTTAATGTCCGATTAGAAACTGCGTGACAGCAATAGCGAAGTTTTCTATGGAGGAAATTCCTACTCCCTTATTCCTAACTATTACTATCATAACAATGATTTTTTTCTATATAATTTAATAGTCGCTATTTTTAGTCATCATTTTTATTGAAAAAGAAATGACTAGCTTCTACTGGAAGGCAAGAGCTAAAACTTTGCATTATCCAATGAAGTCATTCTGAATCGGTTTCCATCAAAATATAGGGGCAGTAGTGGCTCAGTGGTTGTGTTCACTGCGGTAGCAACCTGCAAGTTGTAGGCGGCGCAGGTTTGTCTCCTCCCTAACTATCTTTCTCTCTTCTGTGTTAACAAAACTTCCCTTGTGTGTCTGTCTATTACTTGGTGTTGTCTGTTTTGTGTTTGGCGCAGCATGGCCAAATATGGTCCTTGCGCCATAACCCCCATCCATCAAAATATAGGAAGGTTAATATTCCTAATTCTTCGAAGGTTATTGACCCTCCAAGTGATTTCGTTGAGATATCTCTTCCACCAAAATCCGATCGATTTTGTTAATGACGAGATATCTCGTCAAAATATTTCGATTTTTTTATAACGGCGAGATCAAGATCTGATCAGGTTTTGTCTAATGACGAGGTATCTCGTCCATCAAGATCTGGTCAGTTATGCTAATGACGAGATTCCTCGTCGAGATATATACCAAAAGGGTTAATATTGCGTAATAAAAATTAACTTAAAATAATTGAATGAAATAAATTAAAAAAGGAGCATTGCAGGTATTGTGTTTGGGTTTTTAATAGCAACTAACTAACACCAATTCCCGTGCCTAGTGTGAGACACTGTACCAGTTTAGATAAATGTGGTTGGGATGAATAGAGCATGCCACCAAGGTGACATGTCTATCCAGAATTTAGAGCATATTACATTTATACATTAATACATCCATACAGTAATTACAGCTATATTATCATACATAGTTACACTATATATATATATATATATATATATATATATATATATATGGATTTCTCTTTGTTTTGGTTTGTAATTTTGAATTATATATATATATATATGGAGGCGTCCTCATATGTCATGATGCTGTAAGGGGGCAGACTGTGATGTAATGTAGAGGTGTGCCGATTTCACCACAGGAGCAATTTTCTGAATTGATTTTTTTTAAACCTCGTTTGGTAGGATGAAACGGACCATGTCCTGTGAAGAAGAGTGTCTCTTCCCTGGTCCAACTTTTTAATAGCAACATGATAAAAAGTTAAGTGTGATAGGATAGTTACCTAGGCAGATTTATATAAATAAAAATGCAGTGTTCGAAAATGTTGCATGCCTGGTGCAAGAGTGCCTCAAGTCAAAAAGCATTGGTAGGTAAATAAAGAGTGTGAGAGTATTCACCGTATATTTGCCATTTTTATCAATTGAGTAGAGCCATTTTAAGGAAAAGAACTCAAGAAAGGGTATTCCTAATCCTCCCCAATCCCTCAAAATCGTCCTTTGTAGCATTTACCTTAATGTAACCTTTCGTCACTTTGTTGTTTTGTCATACAGCAGGGGTGCAATGTATGTAAAAGGTATTACACTTATGGATATGAGTGTATAGGATTTTTGTCCAAAGAAAGTTGTAGAAATTATAAAAAGTCGAAAAGATATAAAAAAAAATATTTTACTCACTCTTAAATGATGTGGTATTTTTCTCCGAAAGAGAAAATTGATTATTCTGGTTACTTTTCAATCTATAGTTAAACGCTTCAATCCAAGTAAGGTCGGGTAATTCTACGAGTATATGAATAAAGTCTGGGAAACTAATTTAACATTAGGTACGACGAATTTCCCATACCAGAAACGACTAGAACCAAGCGATTTGATCCGAGGTTAAATTCTGATATAAATTTGAAACTTGACGTCGAAATCGGGGATTGTCATGGAAATTTATGAATTTTGTGTGAAATTTATTATGAAGATGACACCTTACGCAAATTTTATGCACATATATGAAATATAAGACAAAGTCTATAAAATTATACTATATTTCCTGTACTATAAAGATGCATAAATAAAGAGATGATTCGATTTTCTTCCACGTTTGTTGTATCTGCTTGTAAAAGTCGAACAACCTCTCTTTATTCGTTCATTGTTTATTGTTGAAGTCTAAGATTCTACAGGAATTGATGTGTTTCAGGAGAAGTATTTTGATCGAACTAAATATAAGTGGTGGCGGTGTTTCAGAGGCAATAAATATTTCCTGTATACATTCTGAACGGGATGTCACTTGGCTTGTTTTTTAATATGATTCGTCAACATGCATTCAAAAGAATATATTCCGAAATAATATATTTCATTGGTCAACACCAAACGCAGCCAAAACGGCGATAAACTACATTTTAAGGTAACCCCGATATGCATCAAGCTATAGCATTCATTTCGATAGAAGTAAAATATTGGCAGACCGTCTGGTTTGTTTATTTACTCTAAAAATCCCTCTCATATTCGTAAAATTACCTAACCTCTCGTCATATTGCGCATTTGGATATATCGCTCTATTTTACTTGTCAGGTGATGAATTTTCGAGTTGCAAACAGCAGATAAAATCTCAATTGTTTCTTTAGAATTGGGAGTTTAAAGAAACAATGGGACTTCAAGCAGTTGAAAAATTGAACTGAAAATTGAATGAAATGAAATTAAACTGAATAGTAAAAAGGATTTGTTTGACTCGAAAGTGTGAATGAGAAAGATTTCTGTTTTAAAAAATATTCTACTGTATTTAATATTGTTTTAAATCTGATTTTGATTCATGTTGATTGTTTGTGTGAAATAATTATCTTTCACGCACAGGCCTAATAATCATCTCGTTTGCGCTATCGCATTGATACCTTGACTCACGGAGAATGAAGATTAATTTGTATTTTAATTTTGTTTCATTCATTAGACTCTAGTTGTGGCATCACTTAAAATTATCTTTAGAGCTTTTTTTATCAGTTAGAATTTTTCGATTAGCTTTACGTCGAACTCTGTATTTCAGCGAAAAGTATTTCTGAGGACTTATACGTGACACGGACGTATAGGTTTGTTGTAAAGAAATAAATTTTAACTATGCAGTCTACTTATACCAACTAGTAGATTTCACGGACAAGGCTAAATACAGACTATTTTTCGTATTAGCATTCACTTTATTGTAAGCAATAAAGGTGTCCGGTCCTGAGGTGTTCTAAATATCGTCAGGTTGATCGTAAAATTATTATATTTGAAAATGAGGTTTGGAGAAAACTAGACATAACCAAAATAGTAAATTAATTTCAAGCATAAAAAGTAATGCTTTTGTTACGAATTCGCATAATCTTTGTTGATCAGTGGCTAATCTAATTTTTAAAGGCTTTGGGCATACTTTATGAGAAAGACTAATGAAATATTCGAGTGTATAAAAATTTGTTTTATGGAATTTGACAAGTACTTTTGTTTTATAGGATTTTATGTTTTACTTATGGCATTTTAAACTAGATTTAGGTTTTTCAGTCATTTTAAGGCAATTTTAAGCTTTAAAATGACTAAAAAAACCTAAACCTTTTACATGAAGAATGGGGTTTCAGGAATTTAAAAAACAATCCTGAAACTCCATTATTCCCGAACTCTTTTTTTTTCCATTTCCTATGAGAGATTTTTGGAATAAACAAATAAACCAGACGGGGAAAAAATATATTTTACTTCCTGTTTTGCTCTCTTAGCGTTACTTTAAAATGTAGTTTATCGCCGTTTTGGCAGCGTTTGGAGTTTAATCTAATTGGTGTTAACAAATCAACTATCATATATCAATTCGGAATTTATTCTTTGGAATTTCTAATGATGACGTGTTGAAATTGCACTCGAGAAACAAGTCAAGTTGACATCATCTCCGAAATACTTACAGGAAACCCGTTCAGCAACGAAAACCCTACATTTACCTTGACAAGAAGCGTCTCTTAAGTAGAAATTCAAACAGTAGCCATCGGATTTTACTTTGTCTTCCAAAATGCTCTCACATTATGTGTGTATCGGGATTACCTTAAAATATATTTTAACACCGTTTTGGAGAAGTTTGGCTTTTAATCTAATTGATGTAGACCAATATCAATTTGCCATTTATTTTTTGGAATTTTTATGGGCGAAGTGCTGGAATCGTATTCGAAAAACAAGCCAACTGACAACACATTTAAGAATACATACAGGAAATACGTATTGCACAGAAACACTACCGCCACCTAACTGGATAGAAAATGCTTTTCGTTGGGGAAAATTTTCATGTTCAAACTTTTTCAATTTCAGCATACTAAACAAAGTAACGTAGTCTATTTAAAGTATGCGATTTCAGTAAACATGGAAATGAGCTTTTTATGTTTAAACTTCGTTGACAGATCGTTGGAAATTATTCTCTTTTGAAAATCTGCGCATACTTTTTGTCGTCTTTTGCAATTTTGCGCCGATTAATTCTAAATTTTGACTTCGCCAGTGCCAAACTAAATATTTATTCTATTAAATGTTTTTGCTTGTAAAATTCAGGCATTCAAATTGACACAGGATGTCGTGGGGATCTCTCTCCTTCCGAATGAAGAGGCAACAAGTGCAAACGATACTTTGCTCCATTTATTCTTTTTAATCCTCGGCCGTCTCCGATGAGCGAGAGGTGTTTTCACATAAGAGATACTAAAGAATATTGATAGGGTGCAGCAACTGCAAAGAATAAAGGATAATGATAAAGAATACTGATTTAGCGATAACAAGGCAGAGAAGATAGGGGTTGGATCATAGGATTATTTGGTTCGTTTCCCAAAAAATAATGGGCTGTGGTAGCTCAGTTAGTTGAGTCGCGGATTAGTAACCAGAAGGTTGTGAGTTCGAAACTCGATACTCCCAAAGACCGCCGTGTACTAGGGGGCTGGTGCATGTTAAGTCTGTCGTGGCACTAAAATGTCCTCACTTTGGTGAGGTGGGGAAGTTTGGAGTGGGGTGCCATTTCTAGGTGTTGACCTCTTCACCTGAACGAACTTTACCTTCGGGATTAATACCGGACCGTCGCCAATAGTCCGTTGTGTTGCTGCAGTGCGACGTATGTCCTACTACCTACCGATACAGGAACTGTCTAAAGCTATGAGTTGCATTTAAATTAATTTTCCTTCATGAGAGGGATTTTCTGTGCAAACAAACCAGACGGGATGCGAAGATTTTTCTTCTATCATTCAAATTCTCCAGCATGATACATAGTGGGGTAACCTTAAAATTTAATCTATCGGTTGGTGACGTTTGGTGTTTAATCTAATTAGCTTCGATCAATAAACTATCATAAATCAATTTGGAGTTTTTGTTGGCGAAGTGCTGATATCGTATTCGAAAAACAAATTATTAAGTGACGTCACGTTTTCAGAATACGTACAGGGAACACGTTCAGCTGCAGAAATACTAGAGCCACCTATGTTTAGCTTGCCAGAAAAAAGCTTCACAAAGGACTATTTTTATTAACAAAAAGTCTTTCAATCGAAGAATCCATTAAAAGTAATATTATATTTTTAATAGTACTTTTTTGTATTGGGATGCTTGGTTTATTTTTTTACTTGATGTATTCTTTATAAAACGTCTTCCAAAAAGTATTTGTAAGTTTAGAGGTGCATTTTCCAGATAGTAAAAATCCTAGTGAAAGTAAATACAGATTCAAAATCAACTGAATAAAACATTGATTGTTTCAGAAACATCGATGCATCTTATAAATGCCTGATACTGATCCTAAGAATACAATAGTCCAAACCATTGGCTCTTTGCTTTCATCCGCTTGGCAGTTTGTAAAACTTTTGTAATAAATTAGAATCTTTTCTTAATCAAACTGATATATCATAGATAGTTTCCCTTAATTGTTTGCATTTTAACTGTATTTTAGAGGGAAGATCAAGAAAAAATTGCCTTACTTTGGATCACAAGTCACTGTGGTACATATAGCGATGAAAAAGCTGGATTGCGAATTCGAAACTCGATCGAAGCAAAGACCGCCGTGTGCATGGGTGCTGGTGCAAGTTAAATCTATCATGGCCTCAAATATACACACTGTGCCATGGTATGGATGTTTGGAGAGTTGGGTACCAATTCAGGTGTTGACCTCGTCATCTGACCGTAGTTCAAAATTTCAAGGTGTTGTCCTCGGTTCAATCCCGAAGGAAATGATCTCAGACCGTCACCAAGAGCCCGCTGTGTTCATCAAGTGCGATGTAAATTCAACTATCTTCTTTCAAGAGTCATACCAAGACCATACTAAACGGACGTAACCACTTTTTCTGAGAAATCCAAAATAGACCAATCCTCTGCGAAAATAAACTATTTTGGGAGTAATTAGCTGCACTTATGAGGAAGTCAAATTTGTATATGTTGCTTCTTGCACAGATCTTGCACACGCTCCAATTGAAAGCTTCTTGCACACGCTCCAATTGAAAGCATATTATTACACTCTGTCGAAGAAGCAAGTCCAAAATCTAATGTTCGTTAAATGAAATAGAAAATTAAAGTGCAGTTTGGAAATAGGGTAGGAAAGCAGGCCTTTATCAGTGTAAACGTTCTACATTTTTAAGGCCTCTTGGGCAGAGGTATAGCTAAAGGGGAGGGCGTCTACAGTGACATCGGCCCTTAGCCTATGTCTAAAGGGGTGGCATTTCAAAAATATTTATTTTTGTGATTCTTCATGGGTGAAATGTTTTCATAATTTTAAGCACAATTTTGTCCTTGTCACAGAAGTGTCCAGTGCTATGCGTGTGTAGAGCATGCTCTTTTGCTTTCCACCTTTAGAATACAATGCTTAAAAATCAATTATTCCTTTCATTCAATTTCCCCTTGCAATTGTGAAACTGTGGCAACACTTAAAAACATCTCTAGAATTTGTGCTCTCATTGTTGGAGCTGTTCGCAAAAAGAATATTCTTATCGTTACGATTGTTCGCGTTAAGAATTCTTAGACTAGCAGTGCATCGCGCATCTTTTCTCCATACGCATATCAAACTATTTGCTCTGTATTCATTTACCAGTTTTAATTTTTATGTCTGAATATATTATGTTTCCTCGTTTCTGAGATGCTTATGGCACAGTTGATAACACGTAAAAATAACATCGAATAATTGAAAGCTGCTGGCCAGCATTTTGAATTGGGGTTCTTCCGGAAGTCAGAACCGGAACCACCAAAACACAGGTGACATCCCAAAGGCTATTCAGAAAAGAGGATAGAAATAAGGAAGTAACATTTCTCGGCTCAGAAACGTCTGGAGCATAGGAAACAAAACACGGAGAAACTTTTTTAGGCCCATTAGCAAGAGTCATTTACAAAGCTCAACCTCTTGCTGGTTTCAATTATCTATAAATGAAATGCTTTATTATCATTTTATATAAAAATTTAGTTTTCGTTCCCAGGCTAGTATAGCTCAGCCTCTGCTCTTGGAGATCGTAGATTGGAGTCACTTCTAATAATTATATATGTATATATACACTTAATTGGTGATAATGTATTAACTCAATATTATTTTGCAAAATTGCCAAGTCAAATAGTTTCTGAATGAGACGATTAGCCATCGTGCAATGAAAAATGGCAGTAGAGCGATAAACCAACCAACTGTATAATAGTCTTGTTTTTAGATTAGTAATTCATCCTTTTATTAAGAGGAATGAATACTCACTACCATCCTCAATATCTCTGGAATGCATCCTAATTTTTCTCGTTCAAAATGGATTAATTCTCGACAAGGATTAATAAATCAAACCATTATTTCACTAACGTATTTGCCACAAAAATCGACGTTAGTTGTTTATTGTTGCATGGCAACAACGGATATAAAGAATCGACCTACGAGATTCATTCGCCAATTTTGCCGCTTGTTTGAATGTGTGTGATTGGGCTATGGAGTTGAATAATACTATTAAATCTTCACGGAAGAGCTCGCAGCTTTAATAAAACTCTTTAGCAGTCTGATTACAGAAAACAATGAGAAATCTGTAAGATAGAAATCAGTATAGAAAAGAAATTATGGGCGAAACGATTTAGTTTCAAAAAATGCTGAATCGTTTTTTGCACAGGGGAATAGGATGAAATTGAAGTAGATGTTCAGAATCTAATTGTGGTAACATGACTGAGATATGCGTTTTGCCATTCATTTTATTGTAAATAAGAATTAACACTAGTAAAAGTAAAAGAAATACTGGTATTTATTTTTGAACACTTCTATTTCATTCAGAGGTATGAAATCCATCTATTAAATATGAATGCAATAGTCATTATACGATATGAAATGTGAGTAACGACACTTCGCTATTAGTAAATATGAGCAATTAAGAAAGTTTAGCGCAAATGCGATGTGCGGGTCTGCAAGTACTTAATATTATCAATCAAGTTATAAGTATACCCTTGTAAAGGTAAATTGATTAAAGAGAAGAGGTAAATTAGTTCCACAGTTTGTTGCGTACATTTTATGAAAGCTTGGTTTAGAGAGTAAAATTTTCAAAACTTACATTTTTTCCTGTTTTTGGAAGGAAATACTAGAAAAGTTTCCAAAATACAATTTTGCAGTCTTTATTTATGAATTACT
This sequence comes from Meta bourneti, assembly GCA_933210815.1. NCBI lineage: Eukaryota > Metazoa > Arthropoda > Arachnida > Araneae > Tetragnathidae > Meta > Meta bourneti. The sequence goes on from OW119929.1 coordinate 92,361,675, forward strand.
TGTAGAGTGTAATGACATCCTTAAGTAAAATCGCTTCGGGATTGCATAAAAGCATAAAGAACTTTTCATTATTTATACATTTTAACTTTATGCTCAGTTAGTTGAAGCAGATATAATATTAGTAATTATTCTAAACAAAATTGTTATGTGCTGTTCAAAGTTTTATTCTGTAACTGTTTTTTTAATTTCAAGTCGCTTAAGCACTTAATGAAAATTCATTTCTGAATTTATTCCACTAAAATGTCATAAATTTTTATCTAATATAAAAGAAGCGATGAAACGTTCTTTAGATCAAAACACATTCAAATGCGATAAGTGTGTGTTATGAGGCGCCATCTATCAATGTATTAAGAAACTATAATTTCGGTTAAAATTGATCCTATTATTCAAAGCAGAATATTTAAGTACGACCATAAATTTATTTAGAGAAATGTGTAGAGTGTTCCAAGGGCTCTGAAGTGTTAATTGTTCATTTTTAATAACCTTTACTTGTCTTTGGAAATGTTTACTACTAATTTTAATCATATATATATATTGAAATATGCCATTTTCAAAATTACTCTTTAAATTATAATGGAACAATTACCACTTTTGTTCAATATTGAGAAACAATGTAATTATTTCTCAATATTGAACAAAACATTATTTCTCAATATTGAACAGTTAAAACTCATAATGGATGTGTATCATCCGCCTTTGTTTCAAACAGAATTCAACCCGACTAAAGACAAGAACTTTCAGAAAATTCCGAACCATCCGTTCATCCACGCCTTAGCTATATTCTATTCTAAGATTGTCAGGCTAAGGATACTAACCACACAACTGCGTAGTCTTAATCATTTCAAAGAGTTAGGACGCCAATATCATAACACTTCCTCTCTAAAAAGGCTAAGGAAAAGCGATATTACATATTTTTACGCACATTTTAAAAATATATTAAACACTTGTCAATAAGTCCACGGGAAACTAGTAAAATAACTATCTTAATAATACTTAAATCGGAAATTCGGTGTTGAATGGTGTACTTGCATTGCCCTCGACAACAGCTACCAACAGACGTAACTCTTCCAATCTTTTAATGGTTGGTTTTGGGGGGGGGGGTTTTATGGCGCAAGGACCATATTTGGCCAACCAATCTTTTAATGAAAATAATAAGTCGAAATTTGAAATCTCTGATATGGAGTCGACTTCTTGAGATACTGAATACTGTCTCGAAGAGAGTTTTTAAACAGAAACTTCGTAAAATTAATGAAATTATAAGCGCTTTGGCGAAATAAGTTTTTCAGGCACCAAAGCAAATATATCGAATGACGATCAAAAGCTGCTCAAAAGCAAAAAAAATAATGAAAGTTTTACCAAACTACTAAATTGTTCTGTATATCATTTGCCTCTTTGCAACTAACTTCTAATATTGTTATGTTCACTGATTGTGTCGTTCCCATCATTATTTCGAAAACATTATTTGTATTTTTAAGAAATATCTTCCAGAATTTTAAGAAACTAATATTTTTTATATAAAAACTATTATTAATTTGTATTAAGTAAATTTTATAACTCAATAAAGCCAATATATTTATTGTTACTCATTATTTAATTTAAACATACCAATTTATCTGACATTAATTTATATCCAAAACTCTTCAAGGAACTATATAGTCCGGCTCCGACGAGAAGACAGTCGACCTTGATTCCATCGATTATTTGGATACGAAAACACGCGAGAAGGCTGCAATAAGCAAAAGCATGAATGGCGATCGCCGTGGATGTTTCTCCCCTTCCAACTTATCACTGCTATCGCTTTCGGCACCGAACAATAAACTTAGAACCAGAATCCACACTAAAGACGCGACTCGTGGAAACGCTTTGTTTACGTTATCACCAGTCCCCTAACTTAACGAATAAACTCGTTCATAACCATATGACTCAACTGCATTCTCTCGGGATTGATCCCGAGAGAAGGCAGTTAATATAGACAGTCGCGAATAGCCCATTTTGTTGCTCCAGTACGATGTTGATTAAAATACCTACCTCCCGGGAGCCGCATGGCGTGGTGAGGAAGTTTGGAAAGTGGGGACCAGCTCAAATGTTAATTCGTCATCTGACCGTGATTCAAAATTACGAGGTGACCTCGGATCTTTCGATTCGGGATTGATCCCGGATCGTCACCAATGGCCAGTTGTGTTGCTCCAGTGCGACGTTAATTCAACTATCCCAACTACTACTCATGGGAGCAGTACTATAGCATAGCGTAACATCGACAACTTAAGATGCCGTGATGGGATCGAAAGAAAAAGCAAATGCTATACTTGCCTTTTGACACTATTACCTTAACTCCCCAACTCCTTCCGCCATTGTTTTTTCTGCAAAGACGTCTATGACAAGAAATATTTGCTCCACCTGTGGTTCACTCAGCAATTTTTCAATTGCTAATTGAGTAAGCCCAAGCTAATTTTGTTTGAGCACCTGACGAGAACATTAGTTCATGAATCCCAGCCCTGTAGAAAGGCTAAATTGAATCGAAAAAAAAAACATCTCGGTGATCGTAAGCGTGAGTGGGAAGAAATTACCATTAAAAAATGTTTTACCAAATTTAATATAATTTTTAAATGTTCACCTTTGATATTTTCTGCCAACTTCTAGTTGTACATGGGGCCGCAGTGGCCCAGTTGGTAAGATCACAGATTAGTAATCGGAAGGCTGCAAGTTCGAAACCCGATCCAACCAAAGACCGTCGTGTACGTGGCGGCTAGTACATGTTGAATCTGTCGTGGCCTCAAATGTCCTCACGCTGCCGTGGTGTGAAAGTTAATATAGTGGGGTGCCAACTCAGGTGTTCACCTCGACATCAGATCGTGGTTCGAAAGTACGATGTGTTGTCCTCACATGTTTTAACAAAATCACATTTCGGTAACTGAATTACGTCACACTTGTGTGACGCATGGGCTACTGGCGACGGTCACGCAGGAGAGATCGAGGACAACAACCTGTCAATTTAGGGGCTTTGGTATACCATTATACCATTCAATTAATTACCATTACCATTCAACAGGGCTATATCCCTGTTGATTAATTAGCGTCGCACTGGATTACTGGATTAGCGTTGCACTGGAGCAACACAACGGGCTCTTAGTAGCCCAGTTCGAAGAGTAACGGATTAGCAACCGGAGAGTTGCGAGTTGGGAACTCTGTCCTAACAAAGACCGTCATGTACAAAGGGGCTCGTTAAAAATTACGTGGTGTTGTCCTCGCTTGTTTCACTTCGGGATTGATCTCGGACTTTCGTCAACAGTCCGCTGTGTTGCTCCAGTGCGACGTTTATTAACTACCAACCTACCTACATTTTGAATCAAGTTCAGATGACGAGTCAATACCTGAGCTGGAACCACACTCTTTAAACGTCCACACCACGCCAATGTGAGGACATTTGTGGCCACGACAAATTTAACATGCACTAGCCCCACACATAACACGGTCTTTGGATGGAACTCGTAATCTCTGGTTGCTAATCGGCTACTCTTCCAAACGGGCTACCGCGGCTCCGAAAGATCCGAGATAGGTAGGTATTTAATTAACGTCGCACTGGAACAACACAACAGACTATTGATGACGGTCCAGGATCAATCCCGAAGAGAAAGAGGGCAACACTCGTAGTATTGAACCACGGTCAGATGACGAGGTCATCACCTGAACTGACACTCCATTTTTCCAAAGAAGAAACTGAAAAGTTCCAAAGGGCCGTGGTAGCCCGATTGGAAGTGTAACACATTAGCAACCGGGGGTTGCGAGTTCGAATCCAACCAAAGACCGTCGTGTAGAATGGTGGCTGGTGCCCGATAAATCTGTCGTGGCCTCAAATGTTCTCACGTTGGCGTGGGGTGTAAATTTGGAGAGTGGAGTGCCAGCTCAGGTTTGACCTTGTCATCTGACTGTGGTTCAAAATTACGTGGTGTTGTCCTCGAATCTTTCCCTCAGGATTGATCCCGGACCGTTTCCAATGATCTGGTGAATTGCTGTAGTATGCGTTAATTATGGGCTCGTTCGTGAACGCGATTAAATCGCACTGGTTGTACGAGTTATTCGGATCGAGCCATTTCAAGTCTCAGATTTTCCAGTGTGAAAAACAAGCCGTTTTATAAGTCACTGAAAACGAAAAAAATCGTTTGAAACTAACTGAGAGGTTTTGTCAGTTCAGAAGTTGGCGAGCGAAAGGTAGATGTAAATGTTGTAATGCATCTCTTCTCATGGTTTAGGTTGGCGTGGTGTGGAAGTTTGGAGAGTGGGGTGCCAGCTCAGGTGTTGCCTCGTCATCTGACCGTGGTTCAAAATTACGTGGTGTTGTCCTCGGATCTTTCCCTTTGGGATTGATCCCGGACCGTCACCAATAGCCCGTTGTGTTGCTCCAGTGTGACGTTAATTGAAATACCCCCCCCCCTCATGGTTTAGGCTCCTTTTCATATTGAATTTATCAAAACTAATTGCCAATTACATGGCAAATGAGACTAAAAAAAACCTAATCGTTCGTAAATGCAACTTCAGAACTGGTGAAAAGATTCATGTGACGGATTATTTTTGTTTGCACTTTTTTCAGAGAATTGTTTACGAACGCGGCCTATGTTCCTACCAACCGAAAATCCCAAGCTGTGGAACAATGTTTGTATAGTTGCAAATATAAACATCAAATATGGCTGCTTGCAGGAGAATATCGTGTTTAACTAAGAAAAGTCGATATTACCTATTAAAGTAAGCAATTTCCAATCATCAAAATATTTTATCACATTATGTTATAAAAATTTAGGCTGTTTTTAAAATCTTCCAAGTCATTTATGTAAATTTACTTTTTAGAACGAAGTATTTACCTTTTTAAATATTCAATCCCAATGACATTCAGAATGTCAAGCTTCGTAACTTATAAATTGTTTAGTCATATTTTATTTAATATTTATTACGTTACTCGATCAATTAATCCGATTTATTCTTTGCAGGTGTAATAAATTTTATTCGACGAGCTCGCCGGCTAGAACAGAAACCGGTAAATACCCCGCTTTTCTTTGATATGGTGAACCATTGTTTTTAATGCATTAATTTGTTTCAGAAGCAAAAACTCAATTCGGACAGAGTTTTGAAATTTTGCATAAACCTTCATTTTTTTACCTATATATCAATAATTCCTTTATAAAGTCATCGTATTGTCTTGTAATTTTATACATATTCTGAAAGCACACAACTACTTAACCCCTTCATTTCAATTGATGTTTCTGCTGTGTCTAGCGATGCTACCTTATGGGTTCAGGTGTTGACAGGTTTAGGGAACTGACACCAGCTTCTGAATTTCTGAAATCAATTTCATGTTTCTGTAAAATCGGAGGACGGAGCAAATTTCTAGAAACAACATGGTCTACACTTAATTCTCCTCCTCATTGAATTATTTGTAGAGTGATGAGTCAAACATGATGGGGGTGGTATTTCATTAACTATGGGTTTCTCGTATATCACTACTGTGCGCTCCTTTTTCTGGACTGTTGCTTCTTGCCTTGCTTCGTACCTTGACCACTGAATTCAACCATGATAAGCATTGCTACCCGAATCATCAGAAAACCAATGCTATAGTCTGTTATAAGTTGATTTCTTTACTTATGTAACATTTTACAGTTTTTCTATTTGGGAAAACATACTGTAAAATTTATTTTACAGTGATTTTAAAAACACTAAATAATTTTACTATAATTAATTTAATTTCTGTAAAATAAATTCTCACTGGAAAGCCATATTATTTTCGAGTTGTTCTTATTAAAAGGTCTACCAATTGGAATTTTTCCAGTGGGCCCATCTGTCACTGGAGCATTTATATATTTTAAAAATTGGCATAAGGTGTTAAGAAACAATGAACAATGCTTTATGAAAAAAATACTTATATATTTTATTTAACACAAATGTAAAATAACTTGACATAGAAGTGTCTTAATAAAGGGTTTTTAATTATGTCAGATATTTTTCTTTAAATAATTTCTAATTTTAACATTTTTTCATTGTATTTTTATGAATGAAGTTCCTTAGAATAAAAATGACATTGAAAAGGCTGTCACATCTTGTCCTTCCATACCTTTAGCATTGTTCCATAAGCATGTGGACAACATATCAAGGAAATACCAAATTTCTTTACAATTTCATTTTTTCTGTTTATGTCATTTTCCTCTTACAACCTGCATCTTTTCTGCCAAAGCTAATGTTTTGCAAACACTCGTTTTGAGCCTTATATAATGACCTTAAAAACAGGTAAAATTTCTTGAATTAACATACATAGTCATTACAAAACAACATAGATACATAAGACGAAAATCACTTGTGCTAGATGTGGTAAGTCACTTCTAACAAGAGTGCAGGGACTGTTTAAGATAATGGAGACCGGATGTTATATGCACATGTGTACACAGGCATCAGATGTATTCCTAGAAAGAATTAGTCACCACTAAATTCCCTTTTCTGCTCCAGTTTTTTGTGAAAAATTTAAGCCAACTTGTGTATGGAAAATCTTATGTTGAATAGCAAAATGTTTGAATTAACTAAACACGGTTTTACATTAATATTATAGGAAAATTTCAAAGTGTAAAAATTTATCCAATAATTTGAGTTAAAATTGTTCGAATTATACCAGTTTCATTGTACTTTTAATTATATCACTATCAACCAAATCTGTGAGCAATAAATATCTGGTCAACGTACACTTTATTGTCAAAGGTATTTGAGCGTTTAATGGGTAAGCTTAAGCTGCTGATTCTGAGTATCACTAGAATATATCTCGATCATGTATGTACTTGAGCAGGCATTGTACATTTTATTGACATTTGAAAAAGGATTCATTTCAATATATTTTTATCTTTTCTTGAATTTTATGTATGTGATTGAATGTTCTTATGAAATTATATTGTATACTTAGGAGCTGAAGAAATTGTTATTCCTTATAGAATTGAAAGGTAACTAAAAACTTATTGCTTAAATTTATTATTTTCTTTGAATACTCAAACCAAAGTTATCGCATTAATTTTTTATGTTATTCATATTTGTTATTTATTTTACAGGGGACCAACAGATATTCTGAAAGCTTTAGCATCTACAATATCTAAAGTAAATTAATCTTCCTTTAAATTTGTGAAAGATATAGAATTGCTCTTAAGATTTCCCAGATCTCTTACATATTATGGCATTCTAAACACACACCATGATTAAATGAAACATTTTTGAAATTATGAACATAGTTTTAAAAACATTTTTATACATGTGAAGCATCAAAAGATGAATATGCCTCTCAACTGATGTTATATTCCAATTTTAAAATTTGTCTTGTACTTAGTAATAAAGAGGGCCTGGATGTTATGTCATTTTTTGTAAACACTTTGTAGGCAATGCCCATATAGATAAACATTTGGTTTGTAATTTCCTATTTCTAGAAATGTGCAGATTTTTGGGTCACATTTTATCATTTTTTGCTAATTTAGATTTTTAGATAATTTTTCAGGGCATTTTGGGGTCATTTGTTGAGATTTTGAGGGTATTTTTCAAGTCTTTTGCAACTTTTTAGTTTGTCCTGGGCATAAAAATAATTTAAAATGTTCGTTAGTTGCCATCTTTAATAAGTGATTTCATTTTTACTTTGAAATACAACAAATAATTCATCTTCTGGCTCACAAAGGAATCTGATCTACAAAATCTTTGTATGCTTTTTCTATTGGCGGAATTATGATTTGCACTAGAAATAGTGAGGGGCCAAGAAAGTTTTATCTTGTTTTAAAGATTAGAAGCAAAAGATTGCATTTTACTTTTGGATCTTCAAGCTGTTGGATTGCCAAATTGCTAACAATACTTATACCTAAATGTTAAGAAAATTTTGATAATTTTTTACATTTTTAGACATAAATTAAGTCAATTTAAAACACCTTTTAATTCAACAAAACCCAAGATTTGGTAATATGCAGCATGAAACAAATATGTTCTTACAGCCTTCTATTTTCGTATCTTATAATGCTAGAGCCGTCTCTTAAGTTTATACTTATGGCTGTCTCATTCTACATAATTTTTCACATGCTACTGCATTTCCAATACATAAGCCTAATGCTTTCTTATAATAACTTTGTAATAATGGAGGTTTATAATGAAAGAAGTGCCAGGGATAAGATAGTACAAAAACCCTCTCTTAGGGTCATATTTATTTTTAAAGGAAATTAAAGATTTTATCATCTATGACACACTGAGTGTGCCAGACAGCTAATTTAGGGTTTCTATTCTTTCTGCACATTAAAAGCTATTATAGCAATGTTCTCTAAAATTTTATTATCTGTTAAAAAAATTATGTTTTTTATGGAATGCATTATAGTAATTTCTTAGTAAATACATTATTTTCTACATTTAGTAGTATTATTTTATTTTTAATGTATTAAAGTAAAAAATTCGGTTATACTATTATACATAGAAATATAAACAGAATTTTCATAATAGTGTTCCAATTTATACAAAAATTTATATTGAAGGACTTAAAACCATGTATATTAAAAAATGATGCCCAAATGATTTTAAACAGTTTTAATAATTATTTACAAAGCCATGCATTTGACAATCAAGCCATTAGTCTACATTTTTAATAATTACTAATAACAATCATTATGTTGCATGACTAATATCATGCATAATAGTTATCAAGAGTAATTTAGCTATGGTAACATACACATTCTTTTATTAATTTCAAGATGAATGATTTTAAAACTCTTAAATTGTGTGAGTTAGGAACCACAACATTTTAGTTATTTTTAAACTTTATTCAGTGTATCAATCTTTTTCCTGTGCCATTCCTAATTTTTTTCAGAAAGCATCTTATAAGCATCTAAAACTTTAAAAATACTCCATTAAAATATATCAGTGACTTTCCATTTACATATTTTTTGTTTCAGGACTTTACAGCACCACATTATAAATATGAAGATGATCCTTATTTAATTCCATCCAGCAATGTTACAAAGGTAAGAAAAGTCTTTTATATGAACATTCCACAATTCTCAACAGTCTTAAGTGTATAGAGTTTTGTTAAAAATACTGCTACGGATAAACATTTCAAATAAAACCTGAAGCATTTTTTTATGCTGGCACATATAGAGGAATTAAAAAAATATTAGAAGTGAATTTCTTTAAATGAATTAATGTGCTTATTATGTATCTAAAGTAAAAGACATTGGCAATTGAAACTATGCAAACTCAGTGTGTTGATCTTCATGAACAAAATAATAAGTTGCTTAAATAGAAAACTTGCTTTACTTGTTTGGACTAATTGTCATAAGAATATGATTTGAATAAATCTTACAAAATACTTGCAATATACATTATAGAATCATTTAAAAATGACCTTTATATGTAACTATATCTTTATACAAAGCAATATCTGCTTCCTTTAAACTTTCATAGATTACATCACCATCTTGCACAATACTTCCCTATAAGATTTCCCCTCAGGTGTTTTACTTCCTTTAAGTAAACACGAGCATCTCACACTCCCAAGGTAACCTAGTGACCTGTCCTCCCTTTCGTTAACAAACGTTACCCTCACCTGTCCTTTTGCTTTCTATCCTCCCTCATTGTGTGAGTTATTTTGACTTGTGTTTGGTAGGTAGATATTTTAATTAACGTCGCACTGGAGCAACACAACGGGCTATGGGCATTGCCCCCTTTGTACATGATGATCTTTGGTTGGATTCGAACTTGCAACCTTCCAGTTGCTAGTCCATTACTCTTCCAACCCAGCTACTGATGCCGTCTTGTGTTTGGTGCAGCTTATACTGTTTAGAGTCTTGTGCCATAAAACCCAAACCAGCCAATAAGATTTTTTCATTCAATTAATGAATACATTTATTTGATATACGGATGTTTTTATTACTTTATTAGGGAGATTTCAAGAAGTATCCTTATTACGTATTTAGTTTTAAATTGAATAATCCGTTATGTTGCTCCAGTGTAATGTTAATTCAACTACATACCTAATTTAATTGATAACCTGTGTATGTTCCATTTCTGCTGTCATGCTTTCTCTCTCATTTCTTTTTCTACCCCTTAACTATAATTACTATAAGACCACTGCACAAATTAACCCTTAGATTGCACACATGAAATTTATAATTTATCCTTCTACCCATCATTACATATAAGTGGAAAGTATTATAGTAAAGTTCAATTGGTTTTGTACATATGTGCAAATCCCATGATTGTTTGTCATCTGTCTAACATTCCCAATTCATCAACTGCTTAAGGCAGAAACTCATTCACTGACAAATTTTTTTAGACTACAGCTGTTTAAAAGACTAACTACTTGTTTTTAGACTGAAAAAAGATGAAACATTTTGATAATGTTATATATCATTTTAACAGCTTACAATATGAATATGTATTCCTCATCATTTCTGAGCCTTTGTTATATTCTTTAAGTATTGACGTTTTAAAATAAAAATATATGCTCTATTATATGGACTTATGAGTTCATGATTTTTGTGTAAGAAAGTTAAATTCTAGCTATTTATATTTAGTAAGTATCCTTGTTTTACTATCAAAACCTCATAAATAAAAAGTTTTCAGGTGCAATAAAAAACTAGATACCGTATTGTAGACCAGTTTTGAAATGCGAGGCTAAAAATTCACCAATGAAGGGCTTTGTAAGTGATAGACTTAAGAGCTTTTGCAACATATTAGTAAGCATGTTTGTAAACAAATAAAGTTAAAATCTCATTTACCAAAACAACTGAACTTATGAGGATTCGATAGTAAAACAGCATTCATTTCAACTATCACAAACTTCCAAAACATAAGATACTGCTTACTTTCTCAATGCAATTCATACTGTGTAGTTTGGATCATATTCTAATCTTTTGTATTTTAATCTTTCCAGAGAGCTTTTGCCCTTTCCAAGGAATCTGGCAAGAAAGCAGCACGTTACTTTCTTGAAAATTACCCTCAGTATTTCAAGTGCAACACCTCAGAACCTCACATAAAAGTAGTCTTTGTTATAATTATTTACTTTATTCAGTATCAAGTATTTTTAGCAGCTTTGTTTTATTTCTACAACATAATTTATTAATAAGCAAAGTACATGATATGCTAAATTCAAGCTACTATAAATTTAAATGTACTGTAAAAAAACTATGGTGACTAAAGTTTTAAAATATTAGTTGAACATCCATCTATTCTACTATGTCTGCTGGAATTTATATATATCATGCAGAGTTGCCGTCTGTCTGTATATACATATCTACACCAAATTTGGTACACTCTTTAGAATCTTGTGGGAAGCATGAGCCATATATTAAACCCCATTCGATTTGTCCTTGGTGTGCAGAGGAGGCTAAAAGCAATTCGAAATCCCCATAGGAATAACATTGATAATCATTACAATCACTGACTAATCCACACCAAATTTGTTATATTTATGCTTTAGAATCCCGTGGGAAATATAGGCTATATATTAACCCTCATTCAATTTGTCTAGGGTCGTAGAGTGGCTATATATTTACTCTTATTTCATTTCTCTTTGGTCTGGGGCTGCAGTAGCCTGGTTGGAAGAGTAACGGATTAGCAACTGGAGGGGGTTGCGAGTTCGAATCCAACCAAAGACCATCGTGTACAAAGGGGGCTGGTGTATGTTAAGTTTGCCATGGCCTCAAAGTACTCATGTTGGCATGGTGTTGAAGTTTGGAAAGTGGTTGGCCAGCTCAGGTGTGACCTCGCCATCTGACCGTGGTTCAAAATTATGTGGTGTTGTCCTCGCATCTTTTTCCCTTTGGGTTTGATCCTGGGCTGTTGCTAATAGCCCAGTGTGTTGCTCCAGTGCTACGTCAATTAAAATACCTACCTACCTTCTCTTGGGACTGCAGAAGGGCTAAACACAATTCAAAATCCCCATATGAATAACATTGAGTAACATTACGATCAATTAAACCCGAGCAACCGCAGTAATTCTGCTAGTCATTACTAAAGTACTGTAACTTGATAAACTTAGGGGAGAGACTTAAATATAAATGTAGTTTTGAAGGTTTATTCTTGATTTAAAATGAGTAGTTGAAATCATGGGCAATAGTTTATCAACAGTGAGAACTTAAAGCAGAAGTGGTGAATCTGGGAATGGAAAAAGCTTGGAAACTATTATCAAGCAACGATATAGTGCAATTTAAAAATAAGTTGAGTACATAAAACTTTTCAACCCCATGCAAACTTTTTCAATTTATTTTTATCCCATTGTGTTTTTGAAATGATTAGCACAGGTTGAACTAAAATTCTCAGTTCAAACTTGGTGTTGCCCTATGTATAAGCCAGTACTAAAATTTTCTAGTAGTTAATGCCATATATATATATATATATATTTGTCACAATAATAACTCAAAGTCACAGGTGTAAGAGGTGTGGTGTAGGCAGCTGTTTGAATCATCCATTGATGTGTGTGTACTGTTGAAAAATCTGGTCACTTAAATTGCTGACTTGCCAGCTATTAAACTATGAATGAGAAATTAGATTTAGTGGAGAGGCAGAAATTTTCAGGGAAAACATTTTATTAAATCCTTCAGTGAAGTTGTGTGGTGTTTGGAACAGCTCATCTCTTCTAAAGGGCTTGTGAAAAATTAATCCACTAGGATTAAAGGTTTAGAGGAAGATTATTGGATTAGGAGACGTGTTAAGGAAGTTTCTTGGCAGAAAGGTGAGGTTTCTATTAAGGTTGCTTGTGCATCTTAATTGTTGTTGAATGCATCTGTGATTGGAAAGATGAGAAGAAATCAACAACTTGTGAGCAGGGTTGTTTGAAGCCATGGTTAGCTAAAAGTGAAAGTGGATCTGCAGTAGCCCAGTTGGAAGAGTAGCAGATTAGCAACTGGAGGGTTGCTAGTTTGAAACTCGATCCAACTAAGGACTGTCATGTGGGTGGGGGTTGGTGCACATTAAATCTGTTGTGGCCTCAAATGTCCTCATGTTGCTGTGGTGTGGAAGTTTGCAGAGCTAGCTTAAGTGTGACCTCATCTAACCATGGTTAAAAATTATGAGGTGTCCTTGAATCTTTCCCTTTGAGATTGATCCCGGACTGCCGCCAATTGCTTTTTGTGTTGCTCCATTGTAACTAATTCAACTACCTTCCAAAAGGTGAAAGTGATGAAACATGCTTTGGAGTTCAAATAGCAGTGAGACAAAGAAAAGAGGAGATAAAGTGAATTATTCTGGAACATTAGGGGAACGTTTGTGGTGAAGATTATATTTTAGGGGATTAATTTTTTAGTATAATTTCACACATGGAATCAATATGGTGCTGAGGGTTAGGAACACTTATATTAAAATGGATAAATTGGTGTATGCACCTAATAGAAAGACACATAATAGTGTGTGTTAGTATTCACATTATTGTAAATGTGAGGTAATAATAGCTTCGTAGTTGAACTACATGTATTCCATGTCTCAAGTTTTAAAAAGTATTCACATTCTACTTAGAGCTATAAGAAAGTTTGCATGAGTTCTAAAGACTTCCATAATTTCTTAATTATTTATAACCAGGTCATTAACCCTCCTGGTGGTTGTCTCGACAAGGTATCTCGTCATTAGCATCGAGATATCTCGTAGAAACCACTTAGAGGGTTAAGAAAAAATTCAGGACCTTTGATTTTTGGTGATTATAGCAGGAAATATGTTCATTATTATTTCAATTTTAAAAGAACATATCTTATTTTACTTAGGTGAAGGATTCACATTTTTTTAAACTCAAGATACGATCTCAATATTTAATTCAATAGTAGTTTTTGAAGCAACCTGCTTCTATTGCATGACTAATAAAACAATTATTTTCATCTGTATCTGTTTTTAAAATCTTTCTTTGTAAAATGTTTAAAAATACTTTTGGCGAAATATATTTTTATCTCTTTTCATTTAGGCTTTTGACCCTCCTATCATCTACACTGAAGAAAACGTCTCATCTGTTAAGGATTTAAAATACTGCATTTCCGAATGTGAAGTTGATAATTCTGTCACTGTATATAACATATTAAAAACAAAAGGTAAAGTTTAAAATGAGCAAAGAACTACAAAATAAAAAATTACTATGTCTATTTAAATGATTAACTTACTTTTCATTGTTCACATATGTACTATGCCATTGAAACTATTACTAGATATTAAATGTAATTTTATCAAAATTTAACATTGTTCTGTGATTGTCAAATGAATATTATTTGTTACTCAAGTCCTGTGTTAATATTTTTGTACTGTAGGAATAGCTGTTGATCAAGACGCTAAACAAGATCTATTAGAATTATTATGCTTTTACAACAGTACCCAACCTCTTTCTGAGGACTACTATGAGGTAAATATAGCATACTTTTTAAAATTCAAACTTCTGAAATTAATGAGTTTTGCTGTCTAAATGCATATTATGTCGAGAGTTAAATGTCATTTGATTACTATCATTTCGGCCTGTGCAATCTCTGAGAAATAGATTCTGCGATACAGGAGCATTAATATTAAGGAGGGTGGGGTTTTGGTGCAATGTGTGGATGTTTACTTCTCAATCAAATTTACTTGTCATCACCTAGGATTATAAATATTTTTATGGATATAATTAAACCAGCTTATTTGCCTGATCACGAACCAAATATATATCTGCCATTTCTTATAATACAATAACATTTCAGTTGCAAACAACTCTTCCATCATGCTATGTGTGCCTGTTTCAACTTGGTCGCTGACTTGGGTCACTGTTAGATCGCTGACCTGCACATTGATATGCTAATTAATGCTTAAGTGTTTAATTACTATTCATCTATGAATGGGAAGTTAGATTTCTTTGTGTGTAGAAAGATTCTACCAAATTAATTACAAATGTGTTTTACCTGGTTTTATGGACCTGGAAAGAATTTATTTTATATTATAATGATTTAAAATTTAAATGACTCTTTTTAAACTAGGATATATCTAGATAGACAATTGACCCTCTGAGGATTACAATATTTCCAAGAAGTGTATTGCTTTCCCCCTACTACACGCATATATATATAATGACTACTTACCACATCTATTAATTGAAAGAATGCTAAGATTCTATTGGGTCAAAAAGGTCAAAACTGGTTAGAGGTCAAGCAGTGAAGATTGCAGGTACCAAGATGGAATTATGCTTGTGAATCCCTCAGAGGGTTAAAATACAACACTGGCTATTAATTCAGATGGATTGGACATGTCCATTGCGAGTTCTCACTGAGCGTTTTAGTATAGGGTTGATGGTGTTGATAGTTTGCAACATGTTATGAGGCAACTATGGACATATTGTCCACATCTGAAGCAGGCTTCACTTAGTGTAATTGCAGTTTGTTATTGAATACTCAATTTAGGAGAACAGAGGGTGAGTACTGAATCATGCCATGAAATGATTGCCTTTGTGATGTCAGAAATGAAGCTCCTATCTTTTAATGATTACCTGGTAAGATGGGCACTCAAGTATGTTTCCTGATTGAACTTTTTTGAGACTATTCAATAACAAAAATTTTGAAATTTAATTTAGGTCGTCAAGAAGGTATCCAGATTTGTTAAAAAGCCATCAGATTTTTCATTATAAAATGTAGTTTGAAGCACGATTTGTTACTTTCATAATTTTTCAGCAAAACATGTATGGGAACAGATTGGATATCAACACGAAAGAAGCAGATTAACTTTTTTGTCTCATTTTAAAGACACCAAATAGCCTTCACAATAAAGAGAAAAATAACTTTTACTTTGTACATTTTGTTTTTTCTTTGGCAAGTAAATAAATGCAAAGTTTTATGGTTGTGATTAGCAACTATTGAATTCAATAGAGTATATTTATGATGAATTTATATATATATATATATATATATATATATTTACTTAATTAACACTCCAATAAAAAATGTGAAGATTATGGTAGGAAAGTCACTTTCATGAAGTTTTCAGTTTCAGCTTTTTCGAAAAAATCTGAAACTTAATGTTAGCTTTAAATCACAAATAATTATAGAAAAAAATTCCATACTGCAGTATGAAAAGTTTTTGGAAATGGTACATTTACACTTTAAAATTATAATTTATTATTTTATACAATATAAATTTTTGTCACAATATAATTTATATTTCTTTTGTAGGAAAGATTTTATACAAGAAATGACTATACTTCAAATAGTTGGAAGTAAGTGAATCCTCTTATGGTGGTTTTGATGGTAAACTTGAATGCACCCTGTCAATTACAAGACAAGTGGATCTCTAACTGAAATTTAATTCTTGGATCGAATAGTAGCAGAATTTATACATTAAATTAAAAAAAACAGAATTTGATCCTATTAAGCAGCGGTTCTCAAACTGGGGCACAGAAAAGCCATAAGGATGACACAAAATTGTTATAAGTGTGGTAGACTTAGCCACTACTACAAAAATTAGCTTATAACGTTGTTGCATATATACCAGTGTAACCTGCCATATCTTTCTTTTTCTTGCTAAAAATCTTTCAGAGGTTTCTTGGCGATTGGCAGGTATGCATTAGGGAATTTCTCCTAATTCTCACTTTGCAGAATCAGAGTATTTATATGATCATATTCCTGTGCTTATAGTTGAATGCACTGCATAAACTTTGCTGTTACGGAAAGTACAATTGAACCCCGATTCAGTATTTTATAAGGGATCATCGATTTTGCTTGTTGATTGGAAGCAATCATAAAATCATTGAAATGCCAAAAAAGAATTTGGCGAAGTCGAAATAATCAGTAAACTGAATTTAAAACATGTGATTTACTTGCTGAAAAGATATTTGTTATATATATATATTTCAATTCATACTGTTGGGAAACTGGACAATAAGCTCAGGATTGCGTGTAAAATGATTCAACAAATCAGTGATTGCTTTGTTGAATCAATGTTTTGATTCTTATTTTTACTGTAACTGATCAAATTCATTAAATTGAGATTCTACTGTATATTTGTATTATTCATGTTTGTATTTGTATTATTATTGGCATCTTTCAGTGCAAAATTATTGTACTCTTAAGTTGATTTTTACTGCATCTTTCCCCATAGCATTTAGCTTCAAGATAATTGACTAAAACTACTACATTTTTTGCATAACATTTTCTTTTGCAGATAAGCAGATGAAAGCATTAGTCAAATTAGTAGTAAGAAATGCAAAACTTCGAAAACTAATAAAGATTAGGAAATATCGTCAATGACCATTTTAATGGAGCAAGATGTCCCCTATCATCGTGGCAGAAGGGCAGCACTGGAGAAAAAGGGGAGTTTAAATCTGTTCTGAAATACTGTTGCCATATCTCAAATTTTTAACTAAGCCTTTCGAGGCCGGATGTTACTACTTCCCCACCTTTGTGACAAGTCTATTCTAGAACATTTGAACTCCCATTTTCCTCTTTGAATCCATTTAAAGACCATCATGTACAAAGGGGGCTGGTGCACGTTAAATCTGTCCTGGCCTCAAATGTCCTCACATTGGTGTGGTGTGGAAGTTTAATGAGTGGGGTGCCAGCTCAGGTGTTGCCTAGTCATCTGACCGTGGTTCAAAATTAAGTGGTTATTTTCGGATCTTTCCCTTTGAGATTGATCCCGGACTGTTGCCAATAGCCAATTGTGTTTCTCCAGTGCAACATTAATTAAAATACCTACCCACCTATTTCCCTCTTGTGGCTTAACTGCTTTCCTAATGGTGGTGGACGTCTTCCTCCAAAATGGCCATTGACGATATTACCTAAGTTTTCAATATTTATTAATCATTTTTTCAAAGTTTTGCATTTTTTACTACTCATTTTTGTTTTCAAATTGTAATTTTTCTGAAATATTTAGGTTCATATACACTTTTTTGCTTTAGTGCTAAGGGAATGGCTGAAAAGTTATTTGAAGAGATGGAAAAGGATGGCCGTGCTTACAGTGCCATGATTTCTGGTACATCGAAGGTATGTTCAACCTATTAAACAGTTCCACTCTTCCATCTTCAAAAGACAAACTTTATAAATGAACATTTCAAATTAAGTTACATAAAATGCATGTAACATACGTCTCAACTATTCCAAAAGTCTTCCGGAAAGCGTCGTTACATTTTGGCCTTCTGGACACAAAAAAATATCTTACAGATTTCTTTTCAATGTGAGTAATTTTCAAATGATGCCAAATTTGCCATTTGGTGCCACTTCATGGTAATCCATGAAGGAATGATAGTGCATACCTCTCACATTTCCTGAGGTGTTCCGGAAAATACTTGGTTTTCCAGTCTTCAAGGCAGTAATAGAATCCAGATTTTTCTTTAGGGAGAGAAAATTTTCGAATGCTAATTTCAAAATTTTGGTACCTAGTTCTAACAACCATGAAAGAAAAATATCAAAATTAGTAGTTGCTAGATTGCCACAAATATCATTGGCACATTTTTACTTGAAAAATCTACAAATATATCTCCTAAATATTCAAGTAAAAGTTTAATTTATTTTTGCATATATTTGCTGCCATTTTGTGCAATATATAGCCAAATTAATTTTACAAAGTTCAAACTGCCCTAAAACATAAAAGTTGTAGAGACAAGTTACTTTTCTGCTTTTAATTGCTTTCTTAAAGCAAAATTCGGTACAATTGTTGCTAATTTGGTTCTTTTAATTGAAAAATGTAATAATTATTTTGAGGCATTTCTCATTTTTTTGACAGTTGCACACTGGTTTCATGTCACAAAAATCCTATTTAATTTGTTTTCTTGGTGGTTAGCTGAAGGGTTCCTTTGGGCCTTAAAAAGCCTTAACATTTGCTGAAAGGCATGATACTTATCTAAGGTTAAGTGTCATAAAAATTCAATGACATAATATTTTTAACTTAGCTAAAAATTGATGTTTTTAAAACTGAGTTTGTGAGAACCAACAGCACCTGAGAAAGTTTCTGCACATGTGCACTCATGGTTTTAATCTATTGTGTTCCAAGTGAAATATAGCCTTAAAAACATGAAAAATAGCCTTAAAAGGCCATATTTTTTCTTTTGCTTGAAGAGTGAGAACTGTGATTAAACTTTTGCTTTTAAATACCATTGGTAATTTCAGTGTCTGAGAGTTTCGAGTTTGACATATTAAATACTTCTACTTCAATTGATGAACAAAATTGCTTAACCCTCCTGGTGGCTATCTCACAGAGGTATTTCTCCATTACTGAAGCTGACCAGATCTTGATGGATGAAATATTTCATCATTAGAAGAAAACTGACCCAATTTTGATCTCGTCATTAAAAAAAATCAGCAATACCTTGATGATGAGATATCTCATAAGCGAAATTGATAAGATCTCGAAGACGAGGTATCTCGTCATAAGCAAAATTGATAAGATCTCGATGTTGAGATATCTCGTCATAAGCAAAATTGATAAGATCCTGATGATGAGATATCTCATTACAAGCAAAATTGATAAGATCTTCATGATGAGATATCTCGTCATAAGTAAAATGGATAAGATCTCGATGACGAGATATCTCGTCATAATCAAAATTGATAAGTCCTGATGAACGAAACCGATCTTAAAACCACTTGAAGAGTTAAATGCTTTCACTTATACAGGAATCGATTTCACTTTTCAAATCATCAGAGCAAAAATTGTGCCACAGTGCAAACCTGAAAGCTTAATTAATGTAAGCACTGGTGACCAACAAATTTAGGTTGACCCTCCCCTATAAAGTCCTTCAGAAAATATATCACTGGATTCCTTAGTAAGGGTGCACATTTTATCAGGTTAATCTTTCATGGGAAAGCTGTGGTAGCATTCTTGGTGTAATGTCTAAGAGGGAAACATCTGTAATTCATAGAAATATGGTGATTTCAAATATTTCCTGTATAAATTAAAATTGTGCAGTGTCTCAGCCAGAGAATGCTTGTCAAATTCTCATATACTTAGTGCAATATTTTGTTTTTTTAGTTTCTAAGTGCTGACAGAGCTATAGCTTTGTATGAGGATATGCAAAGTAAAAAGCTTACTGGTAAGTTAAAATGTTTTAATTCAAGTAAGAAATCTACATTTATTTTTAAATGCTTTTCATTTGGTGCGATTTGTTTCAATATTTTTAAGCTTATATGATGACTGAGGATATAATGATTTTAATTTACATTTTGCCTTTTTAGAATTTTTACTTTACTTTATTTTCAAGTGTTAGGAATATTTGATATAAATATTAAGTTAATGATTCTTGAAGCTGATAAATAATATGGAATCCAGGTACTTAAGTTATTATGATCAAAGCATATCTATGTTAACTTTCACTTTTTAAGCTATTACATTTAACTGCATGGATTTGATGTTTACATAATTTATGTTTTCAAAAATGTGTACAGATTGTTTCTATCACATAGCTTTCATTTTATTGCTCATATTGACTTGAACGCTTTTTGATAAAATAATTGAAATTTCCTTTTGAAAATTGCATGCATTAAATGTATTTCCTTTTGAAATTTGTTTCAAACACTATTCGTTTGAGATTACAAATTCGTTTCAACTTTAAGTACTTATAAATCAATTTATTTTCACCCCTTAAAGCAGTTCAAATAATCTCATTCAAGTTGCAGTATTTGTAATTTTAAGGAGAAGCAAAATCCTTTAAATATCATTTTAAGAATACTCTAAAACTTTCATTTAACTAATCAATTTTACTGTAAATATGAAATATTGAACTTATAACTATCAAGACCAAGGTTTCCAAACTTTTCACTCTAAGGATCTCCTTTAAAATTAAGTTTTCATGGATCCCTTGAGATTATAAAATTAAATAGGGAACATAAGACATGCATAAGACCATACTTATTCTTAATTTTCACTTCAATATTGGGAGTAAAGTATTTAGATCTATTTTAAATAGAGGGGTTATGAAAAACGTTCAAATTTCGCATTAAGGATTAGTGATGACAATGTACAGTTCTGAAACAGAACAACTGAAATAAAGTAAACAGTTAATATTATGAAAACTTTTATTTGTTAATTAAAATGTATTAAAATCAAAAGGCTCTTAATATGCAAAAATGGAATATAGACATCAAAATATATATACTTTAAAATCTTAATGTGAACAATGAATCTTCTCTTAGCAGTTAGCTTAGAAATGTTTAGTTTAATGTCAGTGCTGTCATTCTCAACTTATCTATTTTGAATCAATAAATACTCGAATCTCCTACTAATTGTTTTAGATTCTAGAATTTAGAGTTTAGGACAAAGAGAATTGGAGAAAATAATGGAATATTTTGTTTTTTCTTGGAAGTTTTCTTTTTGCTAGTGAAATATCACATGTTTTCAATGGGCCCTCTGAAACCTTGTTACAGACCCCCTGGGGTCTGCAGACTACTATGGAAATCACTGGTTTAGATCATTCTGTTATGTAATTTAAGTTCTAGTTTCATATGTAACGTATTTAAATAGAAAAAAATGTTTAATTTCATATAAAATGTCTCATTAATCAGATTTGATTTCTGGCATTCAAAAGAATGACGAGAAATGTATTTAAGAAAAATGTTTTTGTGCATGTAAATTTGACTATGGCAAATATTTATATCAAAATCTTTGATTCCTTGAAAACATTACATTTTCAATCTAATTTCTTTTATACTACTGCTGAGAACTTATATGGTCATTTACAATCACTCACATTTGAATTTGTTTTACTTTAATAGCCACAGTTAATGCTTATAATGGTTTAATTTCGGTGATATACCTACTTAAAGAAGATAATGGTACAAGATGGGAATTTGCAATGGTAAGTATATATAAATTCATAGTATTGTGGGGAATTTCTCTGCCAAGCAAACTAATTCTACCAATTTACGAACTTCATATCTCAGTATTTCTCAACCTCTGAGACCACAGCCTGCTAAATTCTGTTTTATAAGACCCAGTTCAAAAAAATTTATTTAAAAACATGTTTCCAAATTTTTTAATTCCTACATTAATCCAACAAGTATTAATTATGACAGGGTCATTCCATATCAAATCACCATAAAAAAGTATAATTTCGACACATTCGAATATTATTGTCCTCAGAATATTCCAATTAAAAATATTTCTTCATAGAAAAGCCTAAAAAATAAAAGTAACAAATTTCAACATCTTACTGCCCAGTATACTGATGTCAGTCCATTATGATGCATGGGACCGGTACTGGGTCTACTCATCCCTGAGTTAGTGGCCCAGGGTTGAGATACACTGGCATATGGGACCCTCAAACTTTGGAAGGACCTAATGCACTATAATCTCACGATTTTTGTTGTCTTATATTTGTCTTGTTATTTTGTTTTCAGTTTACATGTTCTAAATTGAATTCATCTTTAATGTATTGGGTTGATGCGAAAGTTTGTCCCGTTTTTTTGCACTTAGTGGCATTGCATCACAAAAACAAAGTGTTATCTACTTCACATATGCAAAGTTTTGATGTTTGAAAGAAGGAATTTCAGCTAGTACTAGGGAAAAAATTTGTGCCCTTTGGTTGTGTTTTTTTTTAAATTTTGTTAAGCATTAAAAATGGCAGAAAATAAGGAGCATTTTCGACATATTATGCTTTTTTATTTCCGAAAAGGCAAGAATGCTACTCAGACACAAAAGAAGATATGTGTTGTGTATGGTGAGGGTGCAGTTGACGATTCCATGTGCTGTAAGTGGTTCAGAAAGTTTCGTCACCTGGATCAGTTCTTTAGCCAGAAACCTCAGAACTCCTATGAGCATGGAATTATGAAGCTACCGGAGAGATGGAGAAAGGTCATCGAACAGAATGACACATACTATAGTGATTAAATGTCATTTTTAGTAAATAAAATTTTTCTTCAATTTTTGTCAAAAAAACAAGACGAACTTTTGCATCAACCTAATATATCAATTTATCACTTCACTGATATCACCAAAGTTATATTTGGCAGTTCACTTTGTAGTGAAGTAATCACATGCTTCTTTAAGAAGTTCTATTGTACTCTGAATAGAACTTCTTAAAGAAGCATGTGATTACTTCACTACAAAGTGAACTGCCAAATATAACTTTGGTGATATCAGTGAAGTGATAAATTGATATATTAGGTTGATGCAAAAGTTCGTCTTGTTTTTTTGACAAAAATTGAAGAAAATTTTTATTTACTAAAAATGACATTTAATCACTATAGTATGTGTCATTCTGTTCGATGACCTTTCTCCATCTCTCCGGTAGCTTCATAATTCCATGCTCATAGGAGTTCTGAGGTTTCTGGCTAAAGAACTGATCCAGGTGACGAAACTTTCTGAACCAATTAGGAAGAATTAAATGTTTTCTATAAACCATACATTATTCAATCCATTTAAAAGTTATATTAAGAAGTTTTTCTTCCTGTTCTGATGTTCTTGCATGATTGAATATACAAATGTTGCAAGTGGTAAAGTTAATAAACAAAGACATGTGGAATTTTGGAATCAGAATTTAACTACACCCTAAACCCAATTTCGAAAATTCCTGTTAAGTTTTGTTCCCTTCTATTACATCATATTCAATGAATTTTTCTAATTAATTACTATTTTTACAAACTTACTTTTCACTGGTACTTTTTCCTGAGAAATCTTGTGTCTGCATGTGGATACTCAATCCATTATTACACAAACTTGTAAAAGAAGAAAATAAATTAATTTTAATATGGAATAAAAAAATACCAGGCTTTGAACGTACACCCGTTCTTTTGACTCGCTAATACCCTAATAAAAGAAGAAAGACTAAGCAATTAAGCTAAATTAAGGTCAGAGGCATATTAGAGTATAATAAAATTCCCTTGTTCTTTGCTATCATTACAACTGAAATTGTGTTGAAAACTAAGTTTGGAAAAGCTAAGTTATGTGGGATGTAAATTTTTGTTATTTGTTTTCTTTAAGTTAGCCTATTTATTTACTTTTCTACCAAAAGTAGAACTAATAAATATAGAATTTTTGAAGTATAATTCATTTTTCAGTTTTTTCATAAATTGTTTGACCCAATTTTATGCAAAAACAATATTTTATTCTGATCCATCTAATTGTCTACTGATTTTGATTTTCTGAACTTTTTTCAGTTAATCTTTTCATCAAAACTAATTTATATCTAACACGATGACTCCAGTTAGACAATTTTTGCAAATTTGTGATGCTTAGCAGAATATCTTTTTCCCCATACCATGTTAACAAAACTCCTCTTATTTTTAAACCATAGCATCTGATGAGTGCAATGAATGCAGAAGGAATTGCTCCAGATTTATACACAATGAATGCTCTTATGGATCTGCTTACTAAGTGTAAAAGATGGAAGAAATCAGTACAATTATCATGCAGAGTATTAGCTGAAATGAGGAAATTGAGTATCGGTGAGTTCTTAATTAATTCTCAGCTTCTTCATTAAACATGTTAATTATGTATGCAATATTGCTAAGTTCTTTTCAACTAATATGCAACCTGTGTTCAAAAATTTATTAACACGATTCATATTTTCTTTCTAAAATCTTTGATTTTGTTAACTAATAAAATGCTTTTAATCCTCTAAGCTTTTGATACATTTTTTACATAATAACCATCAGTTTTCTGTATATTGTTTTAACTACTTTAAAACCAATTGCCTCACTAACTGCTGAACATGTAATAAATTTTTACATCAGTTTTTATTCTATCTAATAAATAAAAAAAATAGATGTTAAAGTTATAAAACGTATGAATTAATTTTTTTCCCAATGATGTTTGAATAAGTTACATAACACAGTATATATTTAACCTATGTCTTTTGTTTAGAGTAAGATATAAAGAAACATTACTTCTTTCAGTTCATTATTTTTATTAGTATTTTTGAACTAATTTGGCTCAGTTTAGTGTGTTATGCATTGAGTAAATTACGACTTTAAAGTTTTTCAATAAATGCTTTTCTTTCTAGAACCAAGTTTGGGTACCTACTTTTATTTGATTATGATATTTTGTACAAATGGTAAGATTTATTTTTCTTATATTTTATATATGCCTAATAGCAATTAATTTGTTAGCAATAATAAACAATAGGAAACTTTGATACAAGAGTGTCAGCAATTCTGTAGTGATAAATCTAGCAAATGATTGTGCTAACTTCACCAGAATTCACTGCATTATAGTCAATTTTATTATTATATTGTACATTCATAAGGCTTTATTGTGGGCCTTAATGTGTAGAAACCATACCTGACTTTGTGATCAGTGTCTTGGATCTTTCAGTAACTGGAATTAGTTATAAGGTGAAAACACTGCTTGACAAAAGTACTTTTTAAATATTGCCATGGATATTTGCATAAATTTAAGATATTTTGGGGTTGCTGAATTCAAATCTGGAGATAGTTTTTTCAAAGTGGCTCTAGTTTCTGAAATAATGAATATCTATCCTCAATTTTTATTAGAAGATTTTGCAATAACTCACTTGTGTGTGAACTCAAAAGACAGGACAGGCAATCAAAATCTGATTAATGAAATATTATGTTTTTGTGAATAGAAAACTCATTTGCAAAAGAAACAATCTTTAATTTAACATAAGGAATGCTGATCAAACACAGATATTCGAGATGAAGGTCAAGTGCAAAATGAATATGTAAGACCAAATGTTTACACTGTTCTGATTGCATACTGACACAGTTAAAGGATACAATTCGGACAGTCCTGGAGTCATACTTCACAACACAAAATGAGAATGAGTTGCAATTGGATGTGCTGTCTCCTAGCAAAAGATGACGATAAGCGAATAGTGTGCGTCCAATGCAAAGTTTGGTCAGTTTGACATCAATCCTTCTCATTTCAGACACTGATGAATGATGGATTTTATGGCACACAATTTGTTGATGACATTTAGGTTTCAAGACTTGCTATATGGAGTTAATGAGCTCCTTTGTGAGCATCTTGAAGTTACTGAAAGGAGCTACTTGCTTTAATGCAGGGGAAGTCAACCTTTTTATACTTACCGCCCACTTTTGTATATTTGTTGGTTGTAAAATTTTCTTGCTGCCCACCGGTTCCGCAGTAACTTAATTTAGCGCAACTGCAAAGTACTCGTAATTTTTGAGTGGAGGTTTAGTAAAAATATGTAGTTAAATTTATCTTTTTATTGATACTTTGCATATGTTTATAATACACAGAAAATTTAATTTGATGCTGCATTTCTGCATCTCCATCGATACAGCGCCTACTAGTATGGAAGCTGCTTAAATTGAAGAAAAAGAAAATTAAATATAAAAACTATAAAAGTATAAAGTCTATTAAATGACCTTTAATTAATTATTAATGTGATCCCTGAGGCTGATGCTGCGAAACTAAATATTTGATATCTGGTTCAATTTTCGTAAGGAACAAACGAAGGTCTCCTCTTTCGGGAATATTCAGACATTTTCTGGTGATAATATGATTAACAGCACTAAAGCCTGATTCTATAAGATATGAAATAGGGAAAGCTATCAATTAATTGTGAATATAGTTTTCCACATATTTGGATATAATGCATGCATTTTTTTATTTAGCCATAGGTTTTCATGTCCACCACTATCGAAAATATATATTTACTCACTTCATCATATCTAAGTTTTAACAGTTCTTGGAAAATTGTACCAGCCTCCTCAATATTTATAGTAAAAGGATTTTTCATCCAGTCATACACCTTCAAGTTCAAAATATCTTCAAATCGTTTTTCCATATCCAATTTAAGTTCGTTAAGGTAGTTACTGAATCTTTCAATTTCCTCTGGAGTTGATCATCTTTTATAGATGATAATTTGGGAAACTGATGAAATTCTCTTTTCAATGGATTATAACAAAGATCAAATTTGTCGATAAATAATGACACAATATTTTGGCAATTGATAAGAGTTTTATTAGCTCCTTGAAGCTGAAAATTGATTTCATTAAATCTCTTGAAAATATCCGCCATATAAAAGGCATCATTCTTTACTGTTTTTAATTCTTGACAGAGATTGGTCTCATTAATACTTTTAAAAAAATGTATGACACTATCATATAATGCTACAAAACAAGACAAACGTGTACCCTTTGACAGCCACCAAACTTCTGTGTAAAAGTAACCTAATAAATTCCTCTATTGTCCTGGCACAGCTGTCGAAACAGTCTATCATGCTTGGCATTGGATTTGATCTTATTTACAGCTCTAATTATCATAGTTAATGATGAATGGAGACTTGTGTACTTAAATGTTTTCCTACAAGATGTTGTCTGCACCACACAATGAATACATAAAACATTTGGCACTTCCTTCAAATAAGCAACAAATCCATGATAACGACCTATTATTGATGGCGCTCCATCAGTAGTGCATGCAACAATATTGTTCAAAGGTATATTATTTTTTGCAAAGTATGATTTCACAGTATTAAATATTGATAATCCTCTTGTATCTGTTATGAGATTTATTGCAAATAGCATTTCTTCTTGTAATGTATTGTTTTCATCAAAATAACGTACATGTGTCATCAATAAAATATTATTATCTGCAATGGTAGACTCGTCCAATTGTATAGAAAATGAAAAGTTTTGGAGAATACCTATAAGTTTATTTTCAACATTAACTGCCATTTCTTCAATTCGTCGTCTTACTGTGCTATCGCTTAGGGGCAACATTTTTAAAGCTTCAGGTATATCCTGATGCATTACTGTTGAGATAGATTCTTTTATAGAGGGTATTAAAGTTTCACCAATATTTTGCCACTTTTTGCAGTGAAATGCGATAAGCGGCAGTTAATCCATCTTCGTTCGTTGCATGTTGTTTCTGCAACGTGCTTCTATCGTGCTTACTTTCACAAATCTAACTATGTACTGGCCCCACCATGAAATGAACTCAACTTGAATGATGGCCGCTGGTACACCCCGCCCTCGTAATGTGCACTACAGTGCAGTACAACCTGCTCTGTCATTGAGTCAGATGTGCTGTGATAACGGAAAGTAGCTTCAGCATCAGACAAAATCCCTACCGCCCACCATGAAAGCTTGAATTGCCCACTAGTGGGCAGTGACTACCACTGCTTTAATGCCATTGAAACTGCCCTCACAGCACTGTGAACAAGCTCGTTACCTTTGATGCTCATTTGACTCAGGACCCAACGAAACCGAATATCAAAACCCTTGCTTTTCTAGGTATACAAAGTGGTAAATATATTTTAGGATTGGATAGTAATTGATATCATCTGTCGTAAAACACTCATGCTGTCAGTGTATATACAGAACTTCCTGTGGTAAGTAGAAGATATCTGCTGAAGGGTACAACAAATTGTGACCATGCATTGAACTTGATGAGAAAACGTGACTACATTTTTAGCCATTAATCACTGGACTTCCATGGAAATGTGCTTATCTGTATCTGGTATAGTGTTAGTATGACGTAGGTTTGCCTTTTGCCTCTACCACAGTCCTTTGGGGAGGACATTCCATCATCTTGCAGTACGTACCTTTAGGAATTTTATTCAATTCATCCTTCAACATGATAAACAGGCATGTGGTGTTTTGGGGGTGGTTCAATCTGGCTCTCAACCATAGCTCCAATTCATCCCAAAAGTGATCAATAGGATTAAAATCAGGAAGGTTTAGGGTTAAAGTTTGGGCCAGGTAGTCCAATTCTTGCACTCCTATTTTCTCAAACTACTGGGTCTTTTGCTTTATTTGGTGGATTTCAATTTGGAACCATTTGCTTTTCAGCATTGTCATGCTGAAAAGCAAATGGTTCCAAATTGTTTCCACTGTGTGGATAGTGTTGAATTATCCAAAATTGCTTCATAGGCATTGACAACCATTGATCCAGTCATGGAAACCAATGAACCAAGACCATACCATAAAAAACAGACCCACACCATGATTTCTCCTTTGACCTTCACTGTGGGGATTGCAATCTTGTAAGATTCATCAGGCATTTGCCATGTTCACCAGATTGCCATATGTAGCATGATTCTTCACTCTGTAGGACGCTTTCAATGGTGCATGTGTGCACCACTGTAAACTATGGGCTGCATTTTGTGTAATGATCATAGGCTAGACAATTCCAATGTGATTTGGAACTAGATCTAAAATAAATGTTAACCAGTAAAATCAGTGGTGGAAAGACCAGAACAGATTATGCTGCATTATGCATTAGACCTCTCTGTAAATAGGAAATTATTTTGCTACAATTGAAGCTTTATAATTTGTTCCAGTTATTGAAGCTCAAACTGGAACTTGAGATATGTTACTTCAAAATATTTTGACTTAATTTTGAAATTTTTGGTGACGTTATACCATACTGTAGCTAATCTGAATGCATCAAGTTCTCACATGCTTAGTATTTGTAATTATTCACTAAGTATCCTTTGTGTTGCCAAAATTGCTATTGCAATATTCTTTGAACTTATGTACCAATTTTTTTTAAAAAATCACTATTGGTGAAAATTTGAACTCATTTTTTTCTTTTATAATTCTTTTCTGCTTACATTTCTTTGTATAACTTTACTGGAATTTTACTCAAAGATTGTATTGTAGACTTTAAGTAATGTCAAAGTATTATTTTGTCCTATTTATAGACACCTTTTACGTATTTGAGCTATTCTGCTTCTACAAGTGTTTGCTGTTTTATAAATTGCTGTAAATAGGTTAATTGTGAAGTATTTTTTATTTCTTAGAAACTTCAGATAATAATATCTTGTATGCAATCATGGATGAAATAGAAGGGAAAGATCATGACATCAAACACCCTTCTGATGGTATACAAATTTCTTTTGTCTTTGATTTTAACCGTAAGATGAATGTGAAATGTAGCATAAAATGTATGCTTGAAAAATATTGACTTGTTTAAGTATTTAACTCTTAAAAACTTTGTAATTTTTCGCATAGTATAAAGGGCAACAATTGCTAAAATTATATTTGTAGCCCTACAGCAAGGGCGTCAAACTCAATTAAAATACGGGACATTTAATGCAACTGGTAAGATTCACGTGGGCTACATCACATTTACAAATTTTCTTAAAATTATATTTTGAAGTGAGGATTCAGGAATATGGATAGGATAATTAAAACACATTATGTAATTAAGTGAATTTAGGGTAATAATTTATAATATTGCTGTATAATTGCTTTTATTTAAACATTTATTTAATCTATTGTATTTATAAAATTAGAATTAATTTTTTTTACCGGAAACTTGCCAGTACTTTCTTCCTAGATTTCCAATACCTGAATTCAAAGACTGAGAACAGACAATCTTCATTATGGCAGATAGATGTTTATCAGTTAATCTTGATCTGTAGGCCGTTTTATTTAATTTCATGGACGAAAATAGTTGCTCACACATTTTTAACATGACGAAATTGTATGTATGGTTTTGCCTCGATCTCCCCTAAGTACTATTTTCTTCATAACATATTGTCCTGTTTTCATTTTATTTCAGAGCATCGTGGGCCACAAAAAATTACCTCGGGGGCCACAAAAAATTACCTCGGGGGCTACATGCGGCCCGCAGGCCGCCAGTTTGACATCCCTGCCCTACAGTTAACTTTCCAGGCAAGAGCAGTTTTGGTGGCAAGCCGTGGCAACCATGAAAGATAAATATCAGAATCAATGATCGCTAGAATGTTGTAAAAACCTTACTTAACACTAATTTTTAAGATTTGCCTACAAATATATATATAAAACGTTCATTTTCTCGCATATTTATCGCCATTTTATGTAAATATCTCTAAGTAGGAACTGCCACCAAGCAATTAACAGTAGCAGTGAGCAGGATTGCTTTTTCAGTCTTGAATTTCTTCTATGAAGACCAACTTACCATAGTTCTTGCTAATTTGCCACTTCTAATTATTTTTATGTTTGGAATTATTTTTAAAAAATTTTCATTTCTGATAAATATGTGTGTGGATTTTTATGTTGCATTCTTATATCGATTTTTTTGTTGGGGGTTGGAAGGTATGCAAACGCAACTCGGCGACCATTTTGTTTTTTCTCCAGTAACCAATTTTACTAATTTAAATAGTTGGTTTGATACTATAGTATTATCTTCAAGAGCAGCTCCTATCAGAACCGGGCTGCTGTAGCCCGGTTGGAAGAGCGACGGATTAGCAACTGGAGGGTTGTGAGTTCGAATCCAACCAAAGGCCGTTGTGTACAAAGGGGGCTGGTGCGTGTCAAATCTGCCGTGGCCTCAAATGTCCTCACGTTGGTGTGGTGTGGAAGTTTGAAGAGTGGGGTTTCAGCTCAGGCGTGACGTCATCATCTGACTGTGGTTCAAAATTACGTGGTGATGTTTTTGGATCTTTCCCTTCGGGTTTGATCCTTGACCATCGCCAATAGCCCATTATGTTGCTCCAGTGCAATGTTAATTAAAATACCTACCAATTCCCTTGTTCACAGGCAATTCAGCATTTGGCACACAACCTATTTTTGCTCATATTTTCTTTTCTCGGCTGATTTCTATCATCCAGATTTCTCATTGCTTCAGTAATCAGACTGCTGAAGAATTTAGAAGAATTTCACAACTTCTTCTGTGTAGTCTCAGCAATATTATGCAGCTCCATAGCTCAAATAAAGCATATTCAAACAAAGCAGCAAACTTGACGAATGAATCTTGCGGTAGATAATTTTATTTTATTTATATCTGTTGCCATTCAAAAATAAGCAATTAATGTCGATTTCTGTGTCGCATATGTTCGTGAAATATATGTAGATTTTTGTAAGCTGTACATATGCAGAAATAATCAAATAATCAGTCTTCGATTCTCTTTCAGTTAACTTCTTTATGACTGCCATGGAAGTGGTAAGTAGAATTGTCATTTTTATTATAAAATTTTTTCATTTACATTGTTCTCTTATACTATATGTGTAATTCTTTTAATTAATCGCACTTAGAGTTGGAAGTTTTTTAACGACAAAGAATTAGCTTATCGTGTCCACAAACTTCTCGAGCATGGTAGGAACTGCAAGCTTCTTGGTAATTCTCTCTCAGAATCTGTGTATTTGTAAGTTCTGCTTTTTTGTTTTGAAATCCTTTAAAACATAGTTTTCTAAAGTGGGTGCTTCAGCCCTTTGTGGGCACTGAAGAAATCATGGGTTCAATGCTGGCTCAGGAGAAATAGGGGTGTTGAGGAGCAAGAATAATCAATAAGCAGATACCCCTGCTTTATCATGGGTTGTGTCGAGAAAATTTTTTATGTTTCTATCCATTTTCCCCATCGGGGGCACATCTTAAATGTATATGGGCTTCATGAACCTGAGGTGCCATAATGATCTATTCTTTTTCCTTGGGCTTAATGGGCAGCTGTAGCCCAGTTAGAAGAGTAACGGACTAGCAACCGTAGGGTTGCAAGTTCTAATCCAACCAAAGACTCATGTACAAAAGGGGCTGGTGCATGTTAAATCTGCCATGGCCTCAAATCTCCTCACATTTGTGTGGTGTGGAAGTTTGGAGAGTGGGGTGCTAGCTCAGGTGTGACCTTGTCATCTAACCATGGTTCAAAGGAAATGTCCAAGGATATGTGGTGTTGTCCTTGAACTTTTCCCTTCTAGTTTGATTCAGGACTGTCGTCAATAGCCTGTTGTGTTGCTCCAGTGCAACGTTATTTAAAATACCTACCTACCCATGGGGTTTACTTCCTCTGGTAAACATGGGGGTTGCAACCCCAGGACACCCAAGCAATCTTCCTGTACTTTCTTCTCTCCATCCTTTCTTTTCACAATTACTTGACATTGTCTTATGTCTGGCTCAGCTTGGCCAAATTATGGCCCTTGCACAGTGAAAAGCAAAAAGAAACCAACCATCATTCAATGTAGTTAAACTTGTTAATGTAGTGCATTAACAAGTCAACTAAAAAGATGAACTGACTACAAATAGTTGACCATGGATATTTAAGTATGTGGCTGATGAAAATAGAGAGCCTTTCTCGACAAATTGGTAGCACAACACCTGGCTCATTAATTATTTTTAATTTTGCTGATTTCACTGACATTAATTACTAATAATAGTGAGCAATCTAGTATGATTATGGGCAATTTATTTTTTATTATTTTATTTGAATAGCTTTATAATTTCAGTTCCAAGTTGTTGCAGAAGTAGTTTTTTGAAATTCTCTAAAATTACACACACAACTACATAAATATTTTGGTGAATTTCAGAAATCATAGGCATAGGTAAACGTGTGCTTTATTATTACTTGACATAGTTTTCCAGTGGGGGCACCAAAAAAATTGCCTTTGAAAAGGGGCAATGTGCAAAAAACATTTGGGAAACAACGGTTTAAAACACCTACAATTTCTGATTTGTGAAGTATTCATTACGAACTTAAACCCATGAAAACAGTATTCTAGTAGATTCAGTATCCATGATTCTATTATAGATAAATCCAATTTTCTTTTTAATCTAATGCAATAAGAGAAAAAATATTTTTATCAAAATACTTGATTATCTCTCTTTGATATTCTTATAAATCATTTTATTAAAGATGTTTGGGTTATAAACATAACCTGCTCAATGTTGATCAATATAATAACATTCAAGTTCTACATTTTAATTTATTAAAAAATGTCTAATGAAAATGTATTGGTTTCCACAACTATTTGAAATTGTATTAACAAGTTAAAATTTTATTCACTAAATTTTTATAACGATGAAATTGTATAAAATTTTACTTGTAATCTGAAACTGATTTGCTAGTTATTATGTCAGTGTGAGGAAAACATAATACTACCTTCAACTTTTTGTTTAATTAGATTGAGATGCAACTAATCTAATTCTGAACTTCATACAGCCGGTCTCAAGGATATTACTCTGATTGTTGTTCAATGGATCCTGGCTTCGAATCAGAGTTTGGTTATAATTGTTTGTAGTGGTTTGAAATCCACTTTAAGTTGTAGGTTTTCATCTAATAGTTCCTCATGTAGTTAAAAATGACTGGACAAATCAAACTAATTTACACTTCATTTATTGTTTGTTATGTTCTCTTATTTCACATAAATATACAATCAATTTCAAATTATGATGAATTCATAATATTTAATATTTGCAATTTACTGCCAATTTTTAAAAATATCTCATATTTAATAATATTAATGAATCTACTAAAACAAGCATGTAGCATTCAAAAATGAATTTTAAAGTGATTTCCATAACCTTATTTTTCATTTACCCAAAACTTTGTTTAGATATAGGCAAATTGCATTCTAACATTCTGTTTGTCTCTTTAGCAAATGTTTCTTCAGACTACTTTGTGAAACAGAAGAAATGGATAAATTCATGGAAATTTATGAAAAATATGTTCCAAATGTAAGTATAGGTGATTTTAAATAACTTGATTTTTTAATGTAGTTATTATTTCATATTAAAAAAAATTATCATTTAACATTTTCAGCTTAAGATTTAGAAAGCAAAACTTTTGCAACATTGAAATCTTTTGAGATTTTTTACTACTATTCATATTTTCTCAATTTCATAAAAATATTAAGTCATTCCAAGTTTTTAATCACGTTCTTGAAATACATCTGTATATGGGATTCAATTAACAGTGCAGTACTTAATGACACCTCATAACTGGGAGCAATTGACTCACTTCGAATATAATTTTTCGAGATCTAATCAACCTGGTGACACCAATTAGATTGGAGACTTTAAACTGAGTTTAGCCATGTTCTATCCGCACATGTTTGAATGAGTAAATACTATATCTGGCCAACTTTTCCGGATTTACCAGAAAAATTCTTGATTTTCTGCACAGAAAACAAATATTTTGTGGATTTTTCTTTCGGGGAGAGTTTTCTAGCGATGCCAATTTTGAAGTCTTGGTACCAAGCCAGAGTGTGTGTTAATCTAGATTGTCATGGAAACCGTCTTTGTCACTAATTTTCCTGAAAAGCCTACAAATATACATCTGTAATACTCAAGGAAAAGTTTGATTGCTCATTTTTGCATATATTTGGCGTCATTTTGTGTAAAGTATCACCTGATCTGGTTCGCCAAGTTCGAACTGCAGTCAAGCATCTACTATCAGTAGAGAGCAGGATTTTCTGTTATGAAATGCTTTCATAATAGAAAACCAAGCTCCAACTGTAACTCCAAGTTGGAAGCAATTGTCCAGTAGTGACAACTGCTTGGAGCAATTGTCACTATTTGATGCTTTTAATTGATTATTATTTTAAGAATTCCAGGCATTTTTTTGCAGTTTTGCGTTACTTTTTATGTCAATGTAAATATGAAATACTCATGGGTACCAGGTAGCATAGTATCCAGATGGGTGTTGCATTTGCAGGAGACCCTGAGCGTAAGCCCTCGATCTCCAATCCAATCTGTTGCTGAACTGTGAACTTGGGTTGACAGAAGCTTCTTCTATGTGGTGAGGTCTTGGAAGTAGTAGCCAATCAGGTGGAGTCA
Organism: Meta bourneti; assembly: GCA_933210815.1. Lineage (NCBI taxonomy): Eukaryota > Metazoa > Arthropoda > Arachnida > Araneae > Tetragnathidae > Meta > Meta bourneti. The sequence continues at coordinate 92,397,042 of OW119929.1, forward strand.
CGTGACAATCTACTTAACAATTGAGTCAGGGATGAAGGATGTGAACAGAATAAGGGGGAAATTTGGTGAGAATTTGAGAGAAAATTTAAACAGATAACGAATTGGGTGGAGTTAACGAATTGGGAAAAAAGATTGCAGAGAATTAAACGGGTTAAAGTAATTTAGTGATTAAGGATGACCCTTGGCTGCTTTCTATTAATTCTTCGACGAAAGCAGTATCTGGGGATTTGCTGAACCACAGTGTCAATTGCTTCCATATTGCAGAAGAATTTTAGGGCTATATTAGAGAAGAATTTACTGAGTTCTAACACATTCTGGTCTTTATGGATTCAAAGGTTCCTATAGAACCATGGGGCATTAATAATCATCCTGAGTGTGGAGTTTTGAAGAGTTTCAAGTTTTTGTATGTGGGTCTTTGCTGCATATCCCCAGATGTGACTGGCATAGGTGAATACTTTTCTAAGCATGGTTTTATGTATTGTCAGTGAACTGGACTCGAGTGTTAGGTTACTATCCCAGGAGTGCCCACCTAACTAAGATATCGAATCAAAACATTCCTGGTGCTACTTCAGCTGTCTCTTAAGACCGTGGGTGGTTGCATTACACATGTTTTACTGATATATTTAAATTATAGATGATTTATAATTTATGTTAATCTGTTTATCCTTTATTTTCTCATTCAAGACTTACACTCCAGAGCCCATTGTTACCCTGAACATCATTCAAGCAATTCATTTTACTGGCGCCTACAGACATATACCCAAGATGTGTTCTGGTAACTGAGTTTAATGAACTTCGTCAACACTTTTCTAGTGTGATAAGGGAGATATTTCAAACGTGCGAATATCTGTCCTTTTGGTTTTTGTAAATTTAAGTTTCTTTGTTCATCACTTATTTGGTATTGATGTCTCATTTGATTTACAAAGCATGTGATTTGATTTTAGTTATATATTTCTCTTGGCATGCACTGTATGATTTCGTATGCTCATAAAATGGAGTGTATGGGGTTCAGTTTTGCAATAACTAAAATACTAAAGTGAGCAGGCTCTTAATTAAAGTTTGTAGATTAATTAATTCTTTTCTTTAATTTATATATATAGACTAAAAACTTAATTATGTGAAATATGAATTTTAACTCATTTCTTTATATCTTTATATTCAAATAATCTAATGGTGTAAAAAGTATTTAAAAGATGTGAACTATAAAAAAAATATTTCTCTTACAAAATAAATACTTTTAACTACTATTCATATTCAATTGAGTACTTAATAGTTCAATATCCATTAATGATAAATACATATTTCATGTTAACCAAATAATGTTAACAATAAAAAAAATTTACTTAACCTTTAAATCAATGCACTTTTTTAAGTGTACAGTTAGTTAAAGTTATATGTCTATAAAATCAACTAACCTTTAGGCTATAAAAATTTTCCATGGTTTATTTACCTTTGGCAAAAACTTGCCAATCCTGAATTTGTCACTTGAATGCTGAATACATCTATTGTTCTGTTCTCAGGATTTATTTGCCTAAATATCTTTATAAATTTCTGAAAATAAACTTATTTTCAGGGGCTCTCAAAAAATACTTTACAAGACTTCAAAAAATTTCAAATCCTGGAATATTTTGTATTGACTTTGATTATTTATGATGTCAATAACATCTTGTTATTTAAATTTCCACTTCGGCGTTAAAATCTATTTTAAAATCCAAAGAATAAAGGAAATCTAATTCAAAATATAACTTCTAAAGGACCAGAGTAAACATTTTTGGCTTATAAAAGGTAAGATCTGAACACAATTATGTGATACTGATGTAATAACTGCATAGAGAAAAGGGACAACTTAATGGAATTTGTATAATGGTACTTTGATCCCATGCCTTTCTTGAGACATCCATCAAAACAAAATTTTTCTTGAATTTTAACCTCTTGTAGTGATGCCAAAGTTAGTGTCAACGTACAAAAGGGACTCATAATATTTTCCAAGTCATATGGAAGGAGTAATACCAAATGCAGCTTGAAATTTGTTTCCATTTCTACTCAAAATTAATTTTTGTACTTACATTATTTACCATTTCAAGTCCTATTGTTATACATATTATTATTATACATACTGTTATACATATTATGATGACTGGCAGAACCTTTCCTCAAACTATGAAACAAGGGAACAATACACCTCTTCAGTACTGAGAAAATATTTTTGTACATGATTTAAAATTAATATTTTGTTTGGCTTAATTTTCTGTATGTTGGTTTTAATCAAAATAACTAATTGTATTGTATCTCTCAATTCAAAATTACCCTCACATTTCCATTCTTTTTTAGATGTGCTATTTTTTGAACAAACCGAAAGAGAAAACATCTTAAATGTCTTGATGGAAGCAGCTGGGTGTTTGAAACATGAGCAAAAGGTTACTGTTTTTATTGTGTTTATTTTAGAGAAATTTGCCTTTTAAATTACTTAAATTGAATAATTGAATCTGGTATGTTTGGAAAATTAAAATATGCAACAAATATAATGTGGAAATTTATGTATATGAAGAAAACTACGCTTAGTAAATTGGGAGAATCGATCCAACTTTCTGACAATTTCCTTTTTCTCCTGAGAAATTAAAATACAAGATAATTCAATGAAACTTAACTGTATGTGTTGAACAGCAAAATCGTGTTGAAAACTGTCTAAACCAAACATTAACTTTTAAATATAGCAGTGAAAAGTAATTTCACTGATATAGTTTTGTATTTCGAGAATTCTTAAAACTTTGAAATCACTTTAGAATAGAATTGCAATTTAAATTTATTTAAACCTGCTATTCAATATTTCAAAAATATAATTTTAGTATTATGATTTAAATAATGCACTTATGATGAAAAATAGTTTGACATTTTTTTTATCTGTGTAGTTAGTGCAGTGTAAAGAGAATTCTTTACATTGTGTTTAATGTAAAGAACAAATCTTTTTATTGAACACAACTTGTAAAAAATGGTACAATTCTTAGTAGAAATTATTAAACAAAAAATTTAACAAATGATGCATTAAGTTATTTATTAATAAATTCCTCATATTAGCATTACTAAGAGGTTTTGAAGAGCAAACTCATAAGCTTATAATTAAAATGAATTGTTCTAGATGAAATTCTTAAACTATAAGAGAGAGAAACTTAATTGTGTGTGCATACTTAAAAAATTAATGAAAACAAAATCTTTCTATTCACAAAATTATTTCCTGAATGATTGCAAATAAATAGTAAAAAAAATTGGGTATTTGTGACAAATCCTTATGAATTTAACTCTTAAAGTTACAAATTTTTGAAATTGTTCTTTTATACCTTAATTTTCAAATAATGCTTTTTGAGTTCAAATCGAAATGACAAAAAGACAAAAATAAAAATCTCAGAAATTTTATTTTCATTTTAGATTATAAAAATGAACTAATTCACCATAAAAAAGTTACACAAACAAACAAAATTTTAATTGATAACTGAGCATTTGCCTAACAATAAAGATTCAATGATCAGCACCCCTAACAGTTAATAGGATATTAATTTCAAATACAATATGTCCCTATTCCATATTATGCATTAGAATGTTGAAACCTTATAAGTATGAACTAAAGTTCTTGATATTTCCAAGTTCTAGGGATACAAAGTTTTTAACAAAAAATTTCAAATTAGAAATTAAATTGTGATATAATTATCCCATGCTGTATGAGTTCTATTGCTTATACTTTCCTAAAATGTATTTCTGTAGGTTCAGGAAGACACTGTCACTATGGTGTGGAACATTTTACAGAAACTGAAATCTAGATCTGAAGGAAGAAGATTGCCATTTGAGTATGTTTATCTACTTTGTTACATGACGAGACTATTGTTTTGTTTAATTGCACTAATATGTGTTTTAGCAGGCAATTAGGTACTTAATTCAGTGGAGTATTTTGATATGCAATAATGAAGATTGGCTTGTTTTAACACACATTTAGAATTCTTATTTGTTAAATTTTGAACCCTTTAGTTTTGTTCTTTGTTATAATATAAGGTCCAAAAGTTACTGGCACGAATACCTAAGAACACGAATTGGCAGATCTAACTCAGACAACATACCAACTTATAACCTAACTCATGGACTACATGTCTGTTCCAAACACAAAGGTTTTTTGGATTTTGCTCAACAGTTGCAACTCCATTCAAAATCTATCTAATTGGCACAGTGTGGGAGAAAGAACCTTCATAGAGCTATCCTTAACAAACTGAAGCATGTCTCATCCTTTTGTGATGTGCACCTACAGTGGATCCCTTCAAACGTGGACCTCAGGAGAACGAAGTAGCGGATGATTTGGCGAAGGAGGGTGTCGATGAACCATTGTCCGATACCCACTCGTTGACGTTTCTTGAGCTTTACTCTAGTAGAAAAATCTTGATAAGAAGGCATGGATCGTTACCCCGGTACACTCTTGGTATCGTGGGGATGTCCCCTGCAGATCTCTTGCTCTCAATTGCGCCAGACATTCAGACAGCACTCTTTTTCAGTGGCCATCTGAGGAGTCATATTTTGCTGTAGTCACAAGATTCATCCTGTTTGCCTTAAATGCCAGTCTGACCAGATCTCCACAGCACACATTCTCGAGTGCCTGGTGTTGTCCCGAGACGACCTGTTTTCTCAACCTCTTTTGGTGTATGACTTTGTGCAGTTGAATGGACTTGTGGATGTGGTCAAGCTGGAGCTAGATGTGTAGATTAGCAACAACCAACTTATGTTTTGTTGCTGTGCAGCTCAAATTTTGCAGATCTATCATCCCTAGCACTACAGTTAGCATCGCAGATAAGATCACTTATGAAGTGCTCTTTGTTCAGCAGCTCGCCTCCTCCCATCAAGAAAAGATTAAAAAATATGAAATAAATCTCAAACATTTAAGTTAAATTTAAGATTAAGTGGACTGGATAGCGTAATTTATCAGTGGATACAAAATTTAAAGAATTTCTTCGAATCACACAGTTGGCCATCCTCCTGAGTATTGACCATGTTAGCCAGGTTGGAAGAGTAGCGGATTAGCAACCAAAGGGTTGTGAGTTCAAAACTTGACCCAACCAAAGACCTTCGTGTATGGGGGTTAATCTGTTGTATTAAATCTGTTGTAGCCTCAAATTTCCAACTATTGAATCATTCGGCTATGGTCCTATTTATAAAGTGTATGAACAAGTAGCAAAACCCTCCTCAGAAATTCCTAGTTTACTGTTTCCCCAGAAAGATATGTGCCGCGGTAGCCCGGTTGGAAGAGTACCGTGTTAGCAACTGGGAGGGTTGCGAGTTTGAATCCAACCAAAGTCCTTCGTGTATGCTGAGGCAGGTGCATGTTAAATCTGTCGTGGCCTCAAATGTCCTCACGTTGGCATCATGTAGAAGTTTGGAGAGTGGGGTGCCATCTGACCGTGGTTCAAAATTATGTGGTGTTCTCGGATCTTGCCCTTTGGGTTTGATCCCGGACCGTCATCGGTAGCCTGTTGTGTTGCTCCAGTGTGGCGTTACTTAAAATACCTACTTATCTACCCACCCATGTACTAACTGGAACCAAAGGTGCTTAATTTTCGGTGATCAATCTGATTGCTGCTAGTTGCATTCAGTTAAGAATTGAATATTAAATGCATATTTTACAGTTTATATTAAACTATTGACACAATATTAACAATTCAAAGAGGGAAATTTCAAATTCAGGTTTGAATTTATAGTAAATTACTGTTAACTTTAAAAAGTTCATACAATTAGTGGTCCGATCGTGCCATTTATTAATTGCTGATGGACAGAACGCTGTCCCCAAAGGACTTTTGAATAATTTTGATGGGGAATTAATTGGAATTGGTCCTAGATTTCAAGGTCCAAACAAAACACTCTACATCAATATTTAGGTTGACGTGGGATGGTGTTGGAACTGTTGATGCAGAAGAGCACAATGTCTCTTCTGCAAGGTGTTACAGATAGATGTTGTATTGCCCAATATTTTAAAATGTTTAAACTTGAGTATTGTGTGATTAAATTTTCAAATTTTTTTGCTTTCAAAATTGAAGTCATTTGTGAGGGGGAAAATTTGCAAGTGATGAAAAATAATTCTCACACCATTTTTAAGGACAAAAATAAGACTATTTTGTAGTGATATAGAAAAATAAAATAGCATTCTAAAACATGTATTGAAATAAAGGGTGATTATGTTGGAAAAAAAATCTTTTTAATAAAAATTATTCTATTACCTCTTACTCTTGGGCTGGAAACTTCTAGACCTTGCTGCATATATTACTTGCTATATACACTTTTTATGCTATTCCAGGTACAGTTGAGTATAATAAATAAGGGACATACTTAGGGGATGGGCCCAGAGGTTCCAAATCACACCAAAGATGTTTTGGGTATTTGAAAGCAATCAAAAATAAAGTTGAAGTTAATTTAATCAACATTTTAGAGATTGGATAATTACATGAAAAGTCAAAGAAAAAGTAGACATTACTCAAAACAGTAGGGAAAATCAGTAATTGAAGTGCTTTAAGTGCTTAGTGAAAATAGTTTTACACACTATTTTAAGTACAAAACGTTTAAGTTGATGCATAAAGTTTTAAACCTTTATGTTTCTCGAAAGTACTCAATCCTCAGTGTATGGCATTTTTTCTTGTCTCCCAAGAAGCTCAGTATATTGGAGAATCACTTTATTTACAATTTTCTGTAATATGTTTATCTTTTCATGTAACTTAAAAATTTTGTGACAAATAAATGGATGTATTTTGCAATAAGTTTATAACTTTTTCAGTTGGACTGGTGTTCTGCTTGGAAATATTTTGAAAACATTTATAAATGGAGAGGACGTTGAAAAGGCACGGTAAGAAATCAACTTGAAAACTCAAACTGAATTGAGGAGTAACTTTTCTGATTTCTCATGACAAAATTGACTTGAATAAAAATTTCAGTTTCAAATACATTATTGTTAACTAATATTTAGGCACTTGAAGCTCATCTTCAAGATGGGAAATAGATTGATATATTGTAATTTGTTTGAAATAATGTAACTGTCAAAATACTTATAATTATATTTTTTGACTTATAAATTAACAATTGGTTTTTAAACAACTACTGTAAAACTCTTTGTGTATCTCTGTTAATTAGTTTCTGTTCTAAGCAAATGTAAGAAATATTTTAACTTTTTAATATATTTGAACTAAAAAATTTTGAACTTTTACTATTTAGCATTTTGAATTTTAAGTTATGTGTGCATGAAAATTTTGTCTGGAAAAATAGAGAATTTCATTCACTTTTATTACAGGACTATTATACAGAAACTAAAGGAAGAAGAGCAAACTATTATTGGTTACCCTGAGTAAGTACTATTAACTACAAAACAATATTTTCTCTTCAGTTGTAACAATTAGAAAATGCAATGCAAGCAATGGTTTTTAAATCTTGATACATATTAGAGATTTTTTGATACTTCATGTATACAGTGATAAATATATTTAATAAAAACATGAATTTATGGTACTTACAAAACATCTAGCATGTAACAGAATGCATACTTATAAGAAAATTTAATTTAATATTAATTGCATTTGCTAACTTTGCATTTTTGTTTATTCCTCTATTTTACTAGTATGCTATTCAATAATTCTTGTGTATAATTATCTAAATTGATTTTGAGAATATGCTAAGTATATTAAATGGATATGCTAAATAAAATTAGTGTATATGTCAAGAAATATTAAGATAAATATACTGTAATTATCATAAGTATCGCCTATGAGCCACAATTATCAAAATACAAAAGAAATGAAACTAACCATGCATGTGTTGCAATCTAATTACAATTTTTAGATGTGAGAAATCTGTTGAACTTAACCTTAACTAAACAATCTTAATGCTGAAAGAGAAATGTACATTTAATTACATACCACTTAAGTGCAGTAACCCCTTGAAATATCTTGCTTTTTGGGGGATAAAGGAAAAAGCAAAATACCAGAGATAGATGTAAGAATAAAAAACAAATGCTTATTAATAGTATGGCACGTTACATACTGAATTACTCATTTTTTAAATGAAATCATGTAAAACTAAAAGTTCAACAAACTATTATAGAACCTTTTAAAATGGTATTGAATGCAGAGAATATTTTTGAATAATTTCCTTCTCGTCCATGCTTTTAAGGCATCCAAATCTTCTGTACAAATTCAGTTTTTAGACAACCCTTTACAACAACCTTTGAGCTCCCAATTTTTAAGAAATAGATTGAAGTTTCCTTTGCTGTTTGCAAATCAAAAATTCACAGGACAAGTAAAAGATCTATACATCAAGACACAATATAATGAATCGCTATTGCAGTTCATTGTACTTATGGGCCTTAAGAAGGCCTGATTTTTCATTTTAGTTTCAAGGACTGTTAAAAGGCTTTAATATTTGCTGAATGTCCTCAAAAAAATTTAAAGCATTATTTTTTACAAGAACACTGCATAGGTCATCAAAATCAATGACATAAAATTGATAGGTTAGCTAAAAACTGGTGTTTAGAAACTGGGTTCGCGTGAGACCCAAACATTTCACTCATGAGAGTTTCTTCACATGTTCACTCAGGTTAATCTATTGCAATCTGCGAGTTCTAATCCAACCAAAGACCGTTGTGTACAAAGGGAGCTGGTGCATGTTAAATCTGTTATGTCCACACATTGGGGTGGGGTGGAAGTTTGGAGAGTGGGATGCCAGCTCAGGTGTGACCTCGTCATCTGACTGTGGTTCAAAATTATGTGATGTTGTCGTCAGATCTTTTCCTTGGGGATTGATCCGGACTGTCGCCAATAGCCCGTTGTGTTGCTTCAGTGCTGCGTTAATTTAAATACCTACCTGTTGCAATCTGTAAAATATGGCCTTAAAAATTAAAATAGTCTTTAAAAGGCCCTAATTTATCTTTTCATGAAGAGTGGGAACTCTAGTTCGAAGCTGTGTAGTTTGTTCTATTTAGTCCCTCTTGAGCTAACCATTATAAAGAAAATGGTTGACAGACATTCATTGTGAGAAGTTTTATATTTATTTTGTGCGGATGCGATTGTTTTAAGTGTTATATGATTTTAATTATGTACTTACACTTTTATTTAGGAAGAAAATTTTGTTGAAATTTTGTGAACTCTGCCTCGTAGTTGGTGAATATGAAAATGTCACTGTGAGTAGTCTTATGCTATTTGAAAGTCAAATAAATATCAGATTAGCAATGAATCTTATAAAATACTAATTTCTATCTAATTTTGTATTTTCAGTATTGTGTGAACTATGCAATTAAGAGTAGTTTCCCAGATTTCCGGGAGGACCTAGAAAAGTTGGCCAACACTATGTTTGAGCAAAACAAACTATCTGAGAAACAGAGGTTAGTTTGTTATTTGTGTTTTCTATGTTTAAATGTGTTTCCTGAAAGATCTTTGGTTTTGTTTAATTTTTTAGCATTTCAAAAAGTTTTGTTGCAGTTTATATCTTGCTCGAGATTATTTTAAAAAGTTGAATTTTGCATTAAAAGTTTTTTCTTACTATCCTGTAGTTGAAAATGCTTTTTTCTTATTATCCTTTCTCTTGTAAGCATTTTCAACTAGAAAATTTTGTTTTGAATTAATAATGAGTTCATTTTATAAAATGTTTTCAATTGCCCGCCATTGATTCTGCACAAGGACCTACAAATCTCTAAAGTGGACTATTGTGAAGTAATACATGTAGAAGCTACACTGGAATTCAAAACTACAAATCGAAACAAGACATTTATTAAAACTGCATATTTACATGACACTCACTGCTCTGAAATTGACAAACCTTGTTCCAAAAACTAACTTTATTGTTCTTCCAAATCAGAATTCCAATTCCAGTTAAGATAAAATCAAAATTGCACTCTCAATAAATATTAAAATGAAAATAAATTGAAGCATCGAACACAAGCTAGAAATCGCACGTTCCAGTGCAGGAGTACTCCTGGTGTTGTGTTATGTTTTGCTTTTCGACGAGTAACTCTCAAATACTTAATTTTATATAAAACAGCAAGTTAAACACAGTTAAAGTTGGAGGTAAAAGGTTTTAAAATAATGTAAAAATAGAATACCTTTGAAAAGTATGAAAATCCAGCGAGAATGCATATTTCAGTGTCTATTGAAATCTCAGGTGCTTAATGCAATCAAATTCCCAGAAAACAAATGTGATATTACTACAATAGTAGGTTAGTGAAATTAATGTCTGTTTTTAAAAGGACCAAAACCTTTCATTGACTATGTCTACTAACTGATGAAGCCTCTTGTGCAGAAATTAAAAAAAAACTGAAAGTAATCGTATAGAAATTTATTTTGAATTTTAAGTCAAAATCAAATTTTTAAACTACCTGTTGCTTCTCCTTAAAATGCTTTACTCTGTCTGACTTTCCATCTTTTTTGTTTGCAGAGTTCATGTGGACAGCATTATCCAAAAAGCTTCAAGTGTTGATTCTTCAAGTGATAGCGAGTCTTCGAGTGACAGTGAGTCTTCAAGTGAGAGTGATGATGAAAAAGGAGATAATAAATAAACTATAAAAAGATGAATAAATTTCTAGTGTTGAATCTTGTTCTTTGAATTGCCATTCAGAACCTTCATATTTTTAAAACTATTACTGTTTATAATGAACGAAAGGCTGCTGTAACATTCTATGCAACATATGGGTCAGTGTACTTGACCGCTCAATCATCTGACATTCCACCTACTTCTCCTGGACAGTGGGTGCATTTCTTCCCCTTGTGTTCCCTGGACTTTTGAGGGCTGACACAGGCGACTTTTGCAACTATTTTTCAACCTTGCTTGTCTACTGGAGGTATCTTTTTAAGCAAAATCTTTTCAAGAGCTCCTATTTTCAAAATTTTGGCGACTTTCTTTTTAAATCCATCAAAGGTCAACGAATATTTAGTCCCTTTTTTAAATGAATACTGGACAGAAAAATATTTTTCTTCAGGGAGAAAATTCTCCAAGGGAAACCAATTTCGATGTTTTGATGCCAAGCCATCGGAATTTGGTCAAGAAAGACTTATTAAGAAAATATGTAGTTTTTAATTTCAAAACTTTTCTTTTCTTTTCGATGTTCTTCAACGACTGTTTCCTTCTTAATTAGTACATTTCGTCCTAGCCGACTCATTTCGTATGTGAGCAATTGAAATTGCTACTAAAATAGGATTTAAGAGGAGACTTTTTGCTACTATTTCTTAAAATTTATGCTACTTTTTCACAAGTGCTTTGGTTGTGGCAGCCCTGGACTTATCACATCCCTGTTTCTTTGTCCAATTAAAATTGCTTCTTTCCATAGCAACTGAAAGACTTACGAGCGTTTCCGAGGTCATCCCAAATTGATTAATCCCCTGATTACCACCCAAAAATTTTTAAATTCAACTGCAGTGACATGTGTGTAGTATCATCTCTGAACATTTTTTTATTGGACAGAAACAAAGGGTGAAATTTGTGAGGGGTGGTGACGAAGTGAGAGAGAAAAGGAGATCTTGATTGAGATTTGAATGCATTTTTTTCTTTGGATCTGAAAAGAAAGGACTAAAGAAGGTGCAAAGTTTTAAATATGTAGCCTTCAAAATTAAATTCTTGTGTTATGTTCTTTTTATGCGATGTCTTAAACAAAACAATTTTGATATTTGCTATTTTGACTGAATGTCACTAACTGGTCATAGCTCTTATCTGCCACCTTGCAGGTCCAGGGTTTGAATCCCGACCTGTAAGCACATAGATATCTGTGATTGTTCCTGTTAGTGGCAATGGCTACCTACTTACCTACTGTGTGCTCCTTTACAAATAGAGATCAGTTTGTCCCTTGTATGGCTGAAGAGGTCATTGGTTGGGCCTTAGAAGTAATAGTCAAGAAAATCTAAACTATAGGGCTGTACAATACACAAAATATGGAATATTTGTGCATAAATTTTGTTTGAGAAAATTAGTATATATTATTCGACCACAAAGCAATTAGCTCCTCTAAATTATCTGTTACTATATTTTGAGAAAATTTACTTAATTATAGCAGCTCAAATATGCAGCATTTGTTTGATCATAAATCAAGGTAGGAAAGGATATTCTAATGCTAGATAAATCATCCAGAGATGTCAAAACGAAATCTTAAATAAATCCTGAATGTGTAATTTTCATTTTATATGTGCCTCAATCCTTAGTTTGCAAATCGTTTCTATGAATTAGAAGTCGAAAAGCAAAGATATTGCTGATAGATTTATATAAGATGAATATAAACGAAATAATTTGTTTTTAATTTTTAGAACTTTTAAATGCGATCGGTGGGAAAATTTTGCTTCTGCAAGGGACCAGTAGAACGATTTGGGTATACCAAGAATCAGGGTGACCAACTTTCGGCCATGAATTTAAGGGAGATTCACACTGAAATGCCAAGTCATGGGATACCTCTAATATCGCGTGGAGGCTCCTTTAGCTCGGCGATGTGCAGCAACTCGACGTGGCTTGGACTCAACTAGTCGACGTAAGTCACCAGGAGATGTTCAGTCATGTCTCTAGCAGCCCATAATTGCGTGGCTGTGATAGGTGCTGGATCTTGTGATCATATGGCTCTTTTGATCATATCATCCACGGGGTTCATGTCTGGCGACCTAGGTGGCCAAATCATGTGCTGGAATTGTCCAGAATGCTCAAACCAATCGCGAACAAAATGGGCCCGGTGATACGGAGCATTATCATCCTGGAACATTCCATTGTTATTGGGGTAAGTGAAGTCCATAAAGGGGCTGCAAATGGTCAACAAGCAGCTGAACATAGCGAATTCCTGTCAATGACCGGTTCAATTTGACCAGAGAACCTTATTCCTGCCAGGTAAACATTCTCCACACCATTATGGAATCACCACAAGCTTGCACAATGCCGAGTTGACAAGTTGGATCCATAGCCTCATGGGGTTTGCGCCACACTCAAACTCGACCGTTAGATCGTACCAATGGGAAACGTGACTCATCGGATCACGTACCTTCCAGTCATCTAGTGTTCAATGCATGTCTTCGTGAGCCCAGGTGCGGCGCTGAAGCCGATGATGTGCTGTGAGTAAAGGCACTCGAGTTGGTCTGCTGCCATATCCCATCAATGCCAAATTTCGCTGCACGAACCTCACAGACACGCCTCTAGTGCATTGAATGTGGCAGTCAGTTCACGCAGTGTCGTTCTCCTGTTAACACCGATGCTTCTGCTCAGACATCGCTGGTCTCGATCATTCAGCAGACGGCCACTTCGCTGTCCCTTGTGGAAGGTAATGCTTTCCATGAGGTACTCTCGATACATCCTTGACACTGGAGTGAGGAATCTTAAGTCTCACCACTTCCGAACAGCTATGCCTCAAGCTCCAACTATCATTCCACTTTCAAACTCTGGGTAGCCATTATCACGTTATTAAACGTTTTACAAGAGTCCAATGAACAGCACTGATAACCATTATGGAATCTGACTATACCTTTTTAACGCGATTCGCGCGCCACTTGTAAATATGCATACTGCTATATCCCATGACTTTTGGCACGTCAGCGTAAATCCGACGAATTTTTAACTACACAGCGTCACTCCAACAAATGTTCATGGAATGGATAATATCAACCAAAGAATAAATAGAATATATTTACAATTTGTATGTTCGTTAATCCTGACCTATATGCATTTATCCACAAATGGTGCAGAACTAAGAATTTTTTTATCTTGTTCAAATTTGAGACTTGTCAATTAAGTTCTAGAATTAGGTCTGCCTTAATTATTTCTAAGTTGCTTTGGTTTCTCTGATCAGTTCATTTGTTGCTGTTTCAGTCTGGGCATTTTAGGCTAGGATCTTAGAACAGACTTAAGATCTTATTTGTTTCTTAAATCATTTACAATATTGAACTCAATTGGCCCGATATGTTTCCTGTACGTACCTTCTGAACGTGAAGTCGACTTGTTTTTTTAATACGACTTCGATACTTTGTCAATAAAAATTCCGAAAAATATATTCCGAATTTATGTATGATAGTTCATTGGTAAAATACCAATTAGATTAAACGCGTTTATCAAAACGTCAGAAAGCTACATTTTTAGGTAGCCCCGATATGTATCATATGAGAGCATTCGGACAGCACATAAGTAAAATATTCAGTCTGGTTTGCTTTACACTGAAAAGCCCTCGTACAGAAAAAGCTGGAATTCCAATTCATGAATCATTCTAAATTTAAATTATTTAGTTTAACATTTCGAAAAATTCAAGACAAGCAGTGTGATTTTTAGGGCATTAACATCTGAGTCTTATTCGATTATCTTTTCTATATTGTTTCTTATCACCTCAAAAAGTTCCGAAACTTCACAATAAAGAGGTCATAAGCCGTCTGCAAAAATTACGAAGGATTATTATCACGTGCTCTCATGTTTGATCTGCCAACAAATCGCGACAATTTCATAACGACCACCTGGAAATCATGGCACACATTTTCGTAATAGATGATGTCATACTACGTCTTTTCACGTGCATAAGTCACGACATGTTGACGTAGTGCGTAATTTATACACGCAAAATATTCGGTTGGCTTACAATTGAACATCGACCTTATGAAATAGGTGAAGAATGTGCTCGCAGCTTCGTGTTATTTCTTCCGGTCGCTCGGTTTGAAGATCTGTCACGTGATTGAGGGAAAAAGCACGAATCCTAATGTGAGACAAATTACTGATTGGGTTAAAGCAGGGGTGTCAAACTGGCGGGCCGCATGTGGCCCCCGAGGTAATTTTTTGTGGCCCACGATACTCTGAAATAAAATGAAAGCAGGACAATATGTTATGAAGAAAATAGCACTTAGGGGAGATCGAGGCAATACCGTACACACAATTTCGTCATATTAAAAATGTGTGAGCAACTATTTTCGTCCATGAAATTAAATAAAACGGCCTACAGATCAAGATTACTGATAAACATCTATCTGCCTTAATGAAGATTGTTCTCAGTCTTTGAATCCAGATATTGGAAAACTAGTAAGAGGAAAGCGCTGGCAAGTTTCCGGTAAAAAAATTAATTTTAGTTTTATAAATACATTAAATTAAATAAACGTTTAAATAAAAGTAATTATATAGCAATATTATAAATTATTACCCTAAATTCACTTAATTACATAATGTGTTTTAATTATCCTATCCATATTCCTGAATCCTCACTTCAAAATTTAATTTTAAGAAAATTTGTAATTGTGATGTGGCCCGCGTGAATCTTACCAGTTGCATTAAATGGCCCGTGTTTTAAATGAGTTTGACACCCCTGGGTTAAAGGATTATCCAGCGTGGTTAAAAACTTTACTCTTCACTTCGATAGCCAATCGACCCAAGTCGATTCGTAAGCTCACATGTCTTACCCCTCTGAGATCTGGCGACAATAACTCCTCCCATATGCTCTGTAATTCATTACGTGCTTATAAGGTAGGTTTTGGTGTTTTATGGCGCAATTGCCATAGATATTCAAACGCAAGACAACCCCAAGTAAAGAATGTGAAAGGGGGCAAAAACAGGAATGGGGAACAATAGGATGAAAGCAGGAAAAGATCACTAGAGTACCTCAGGTTGGTGAAGCCGGTACAAACCTAAAGGAGATGTGCCTCTTCGAGCACGTGTTTATAAGGAAAACAAAAAGTAAAAATACTTCATTTTAAAACTGGGATAATTCTTTTTCACAATTGACAGAAACATTTTAGTTCCTTATCGCTACGATTTTCTAAGAAAACAAACAAACCAGACTTGATGCGAAGATTTTGCTTTCGCTATCCAAATGCTCGCATGATTCATATAGTTACCTTAAACTAGTTTGTTCCCTTTTTTAGCAGGGCCCGGTTGGAAGAGTAACGGACTAGCAACCGAAGGTTGCGAGTTCGAATCCAGCCAAAACACCGTCGTGTATAAAGGGGGCTGGTGCACGTTAAATCTGTCGTGGCCTCAAATGTCCTCACGTTGGTGTGGTGTGGAAGTTTGGAGAGTGAGGTGCCAGGTGTGAGCTCGTCATCTGACCGTGGTTCAAAATTACGTGGTGTTGTCCTCGGTTCTTTCCCTTCGGGTTTGATCCTGGACCGTCGCCGATAGCCCTTTGTGTTGCTCCAGTGCGACGTTCATTAAAATACCTACCTTTTTTACAACGTTTGCAATTAATCTAACTCGCGTTGGCCAATCAACAATCATATCAATTTGGATTCATTCTTTGAATTTTTTATTGACGAACTGCTGAAAGCTTATTCGAAAAACAAGCTAAATCACGTCACGTTCAAAATACGTGCAGGAAACACGTTTTCGCCGCAGAAACACTTGGCCACCTTTTCTTTTTTAGTCTGATAGAAAAAACCTTTAAAAGAACTATGAGAGGCATTTTCTATAAAGCTAGATATAGGTGGCGGTAAAGTTTCTGTTGCGGAATGTGTTTCCTGTACGTATTCCGAACGTGACGTCACTTGGCTTGATTTCGAATTCCAAAAAATGAATTCCTTAATGAAAAATGATAGTTGATTGGTCAAGCCAATTAGATTCAACAAACATCGTCTAAATGGCTATAAAGTACATTTTAAGGTAAGTTCGATATGTATCACTTGAGAACATTTGAATAGCGAAATATAAAATATTCGTTCTTAGTCCTGTTTGCAAACAATGAAAATCCTTTTCATACACCAATCAACATTGTTGAAATATTCTTTTTTGAATGGAAACCCAAATTTAAGGAAGAACAGTTTTGTGCGCACAATATTTTTCATTCTATAAAAATTACTTATGCACCACAAATGACCCTTCCAATTTCTTTGTTCAAGTCTTTACAATCATAATAGTTTTTCACAGAAATTAACGTTTTGAAAGTCGTCTGCGGTTTAGCAGTTGTCAGAAAATTAAGTGATGAAAAATGAGCACAAATTAATCATTCGTCGACAAGCAGGAATTATGGAACAATATACAGTCGATCAAAAAAGTATTCGAACATCTCTTGTCTAAACACGCAAAAACAAACCTAAATTGTCATTATACTTGGAATAATGCCTAGCAGAAATAAATGTGCTTTTATTTACATAAGAGTTCATATTAAAATTTGAAACTTACTCAAATTTTTAAAGGATAATGCCAATGCCAATTTTTTTATTACAAATTCTGAATCTATGGATTAAAATAACCAGAACACAAAACAGTTTTGTCAATCTGATGAGTTATGAATGGTTGAAATTCAGAAATGGTAATGTTAAAAGGGGCCACGGTAAGCCCAGTTGCTAAAATCGAGGATTAGCAACCGAAGGGTTGTGAGTATGAAACTCGATCCAACGTAAGACCGTCGGGTACGTGGGGGGTGATGCACATTAAATCTGTCGTGGCCTCAAATATTCACACTTTGGTAAAGTTTGGAGAGTGGGATGCCAGCTCAGGTGTTGACCTTGTCATTTGATTGTGGTTCAAAACTACGAGGTGTCCTCGGACCTTTCCCGAAAAATTGGCCGCATCGTTATGAGGTATTTCATCATTAGCAATATTGGTCAGATCTTAATGGACGTGATATCCCGTTGAAATTACTTGGAGAGTTAAAAACGTTCACCGTAATTTATCATCTGTAAAATACAAAATTTTATATAAAATTTATTATTTAAATTAGAGAAAATAATTATCTTTTTTATTGCTTAGCATTTTTTTAGTTAGGGATTTAAAATAATGCCAATCAGGAATGTTTTGAAATATCGTTCGATATTTTATCGAAAGAAGCATTTATGGAAAGACTAAAAAGCAGAAAGAAACCTTGTCATTTGATTGTGGTTCAAAATTACGTGGTGTTGTCTTCGGATCTTTTCCTTTGGGATTAATCCCGGACCGTCACCAAAAGTCTGTTGTGTTGCTCCAGTGTGACGTTAATTAAAATACCTACCTAGGACAACTCCACGTAATTTTGAATCACTGTCAGATGACGAGGTGACACCTGAGCTGGTACCACACTCTCCAAACTCCCACACCACGCCTAACGTGAGGACATTTGGGGCCACGACGGATTTAACGTACACCAGTCCCCCTGTACACGACGTTTTTTGGTTAGATTTGAACTTGCAACCCTCCAGTTACTAATCCGTTACTCTTCCAACAAGCTTCTTCCGCAGTTTTTGACAAGAAATTATCATGTTATACAATCTTCTATCACCTTAGCACCTGAGAAATGATACAGGATTCAATCACCTTTCACTGTAAAGTATTGTACTTCTATACAGCAATCTAATATTGTTGGAATAATTATAAACTGAAGAGGCAAATGTTTAAGGAGAAAAGTTCTGTGCAAATAATATTCCGTTCTATATACAGGCGGCCCTCGACTTTCGTACAATTCGCTATTTCGCACATTTTTAAAAATTCAATATTTTAAAGATTTTGTCGATAATGCAAAAATTGTTCGCTTCCATTCAGTCGCTCCCACGGAGCGCGGTAGCTCGCGTTCACTCACACATTGCCGCCTAGAGTAGCGGACTTCTCGGAATCGTTGTGACGTCACTAGGGTTCCGAGCCGCGGTGGCTGAATGTCAAATATATACAATGTATTAAACAGGTTTAGTCTTGAATTAGGGCGCTTGTCGATGCGTTGTGCGTTTTGCCAATTTATTTGTTTATGTTTAAATATTTCGCCCTTATCTATATATATAAAATAGGATGTGTGTGTTGCGAATCGTTATACTTTTAATCGTACTCGTTATGATTATTTACTCAATAAATAGCAAGCTGCATCTGGCAACAGTATAAATAAAATATGGAGAAAAAGATGGTTGTTTGTTTTTTATAACTAAGAAATAAGCGTATTCTTTGCATTGTTTAACTTGCAAATTTCGCCTCTTATTTTATAATGAGGTCTCGTTCGTAAAGCGAAACATGGCGTCCGTGAATTAAAAGAAATTCTGCGACTTCGTTTGAAAATATTGTACTGTGAATACAACGATTAGTGTTCGTTCAAAGTTAAGCCTACTTTGGAATTTCATATGAAAATGGCCGAGGAGAAAAGTGTTCCAAGTAACTTGGAAGATCTGAAGAAAGCAAGAACACAGCTACGTCGGGCTTTTACTACAGCTTGCAATCAATTTGCGAAGTTAGAAGAATCCGAGAAAATTGAAAGTAAGGAAATTCTTACTATTTATAATAAGATAGTTGATAAATCGACTAGGTTGTTTGACTTGGACTCTCAAATAAGTCTGTTAACTGATATTTCTGAAGAAGAATTTGATTTAACTGAATCTTATAGAGATAAATTTATTGAAGTGAAAGTATTTTACAATTCTTATGTTCAGAAAGAATTAGTCGCCGAGTCATGCAATTTTCAGTCCCGAGTTGGAGCGAATTTAAAGCTGCCTAAGATAATTTTGAAAGAATATGAGGTTGTTCCAAAAACTTGGGTAGCATTTTGGGGACAGTTTTCTCGCATACACAAGGATGATGGCTTGAAAGAGGAAGAAAAATTTCAATATTTGTTGGCGTCTGTTAAGCCAAATACGAAAGCGAGAGACATCGTTGAGAGCTATCCACCTTCCAAAGAAAACTATTTGAAAGTAATAGACCACTTGAAGTCTCGTTTTGGAAGGACAGATTTATTAATTGAAGTATATATTAGAGATCTTTTAGCTTTAGTGCTGAATCGCCAAAATGTCCGGCTTGCTGAACTTTATGACAAATTGGGTTCAAATCTGAGATCACTCGAAACATTGGGTGTGACTACAAAAAATTACGCAGCAATGTTGTACCCGGTGGTTGAATCGTGTTTACCCGTTGATGTTTTGAAGGCGTGGGACAGATACAGATTAAACGCCAAAATTGGCGAAGAAGATATGATAAACGTAACAAAAGGAAATTTGTTGGAAGCGTTATTGGCCTTTTTATCTCATGAAGTGGAAGGTGAAGAACATATATATATAAGGATTTTGGCGGAAAATGGTTTTGGAAGACAGAAATGCAAACGAGAAATAAATAAGCCTTTTCAACAAGACGAACCAACAGCAGCTGCTTTAATATCGTCGCTTCCTGATAAATCGTTTGGAAAGCCCGATTGTTTGTTTTGCCATAAGCCTCATAATAGTCAAGATTGTCGAAAGGCTTCTGCAATAAGTTTGGAAGAAAGGAAAAATGCGGTTAAGCATGCAAAATGTTGTTTATTATGTTTCAAAAAAGGACATTTTTTCCGAGATTGTAGAAGCAAAGTAAGGTGTTTGCTGTGCAATCAACGACATTATGTGATAATGTGTCCAAATCTCAGCAGAGGATCCGTAAGTTCTCCTTCTAAAGAGCTTGAGCAAGAAGAAAAGGCCACAGCACTGCTTTCTTCCCAGTCTTCCCAACGAGAAGTTTATCTCAAGACTGTTATGTTAAGACTTCGTAATAATGGCAAAGAGGTTTGTGTAAGATCTTTATTGGATGATGGATCGCACCGTTCATATATTGAAACTGGTTTAGTTAAAGAGTTAAATCTCCAATCTTCAGGTACGGAAATATTGTCACAAGGTTTATTTGGCGGAGGAACAACACCTGCTGTTAAACATGGAAAATATGAAGTAAATATAGAGGGTTTAGACGGAAAATGTTCGATACCAGTTTCATTCCTCGATCAGCCAAAGATTTGTACGTCATTGCCTAGAATTCAAGATGAAAACCTTATTTCCGAACTCTCTTCCCGGGGGATAGTCCTAACTGACGTAGGTAGAAATGCGCTGCCTATAAGAGTCCTACTTGGAGCGGATATCCTTGGTAGCATTTTAACAGGAAGAGTAGAGATTTTCAAGTCGGGGATTTCAGCTGTAGAAACCTTAGTTGGTTGGACCATCTTGGGTCTTGGCAAGAAAAAAGAAGTTTTTAGTATGGTATCGTTGGCTTTGAAGAACTTTGAATTGCGTAACATTTGGGATCTAGACGTTTTGGGCATAACTGATCCAACAGAAGTATATGAGAAGAAGCTGCTGGAAGAAGACACGTTGATCCATTTTCAAGAAACCCTGAAAGTTAACGATGAACAACGTTATGAAGTTACACTGCCTTGGTTGGTTGGACATCCTCCCTTGTACAACAATCGTGAAGTAGCCGCAGCCAGACTTCGTTCTGTTACGAAGCGTATAGTGCAAGAAGGCACATTCAACGCGTATAACGAAGTTTTCTTGAATTGGCAAAAGGAAGGAATTATTGAAGAGGCTGAGTTTTCAGAGGTGAAGAATTCAGCCTACTACTTACCACACAGACCGGTAATTAAGTTATCAAGCGCTACAACGAAAATACGGCCTGTGTTTGATGGTTCATTCAAGACTAAGGGTGGTGCTTCATTAAATGATTGTTTGAGTACAGGACCAAGTTTGACACAACAAATTCATCCATTACTAAACAGATTCAGATGGGGTGCCAAGGGAGTAACAGCAGACATTAAACAAGCATTCTTGCAGATAAGTGTAAATCCAGTAGACAGAGATGTGTTACGATTCTTGTGGTGGAAGGATCCTGAATGCTCAACTATCGTCGAATATAGACACTGCCGCGTCGTTTTTGGGATAACTACATCTCCTTTCCTGCTGAATGCAACAATACTGCATCACCTTGGCCAGGAAAAATTTAGAGGTGAAGATATGGCTTTTACAAGGAGCAAATTGCAAGATGGGTTTTACGTGGATAACCTGATTACCAGTGTCAAAGATGAAGATCAGTTTCAAATTCTGAAGAGACAGGCAAATGAGATAATGACCGCTGGATGCTTTGATTTACGATGCTGGTTTTCTACAGGTAGTTCAGAAGATTCAATTCAGTCAGTATTAGGACTTAAGTGGAATTGTGAGACAGATGAAATGTCATGTGTTTCCCCCAAAACATCTGTCGACCTAAGTCTATCACCAACTAAAAGAATCTTACTTTCAATAGTAAACAGCGTATACGATCCAATAGGATTTTCTTGCCCTGCAATGCTGGTTCCAAAATTAATTCTGCAAGAAGCTTGGAGAAAGAAATTGAGTTGGGACGAAGAACTTCCTGAGGATCTTAAAGTGAGGTTTCATAGTTGGGCAAGACATCTTAGTCTGATTGAACAATGCTCTATTCCAAGAAGAATGTTTAGAGGAAAACTCGATGATGCAACTTTACACATTTTTTCAGATGCATCGGTGTTTGCTTATGCTTGTTGTGCATTCTTGCGATGTGAAGACCAAGGAGAAGTTTTCATAAATTTGCTGGCTGCAAAATCCAGAGTGATGCCAATGAACCGTCCAACGATTCCCAGAGCGGAATTATTAGGAGCTGCCATCGCTGCTCGGTTATATAAGTCTATTCAAGAATCTCTGAAGTTGCCTCTTAGGACATTTTTTTGGAGTGACTCCATGGTTGCGTTAGCATGGATTAAGAAACAAGAACCTTGGAATACCTTTGTCGGGAATAGAGTAAAGGAAATAAGAGAGCTGACGGATATCAACGCATGGAGACATATACCAGGAGAATTAAACCCTGCAGATTTACCATCTCGTTCCTGTAATTGGTCCGACCTTTTCAAACAGAAATGGTGGGAGGGCCCTTTGTGGTTACGAGAAGATGAAGAGTCATGGCCTGAAACGAGCTTGTCGTGTCCGGAGGAAGCGCTGGAAGAATGCAGGAAGATAGTGACGAGCGCAGCAAGTGTACAGAAAGAAGTTGTAAGTCAAAGATTCTTATATTTTTCGAAATACTCAATGATAGTACGGATGGTTGCGTGGATTCTCCGTTTCTGTGTCAACTCTCGTAAAGTTCAAGAGAAGATTGAAGGATCAGTGACCAGTGAAGAGTTTCAAAGTGCTGAACTATGTCTAATAAAGATGATTCAGAGCGAGTGGTCAGAGGAGAACAGGAAGAAGTATAAAACTTCAATGAAATTTTATGAAGACGAAGGTGTACTGAAGGTCAGAACTCGCCTTGTATTTGGTGAAGATAACGAGGACTTTCAATGCCCAATTGTTCTACCTGATCATCCAATAACTCGACGTTTAATTGAGTATACACATCAGACCCTAAATCATGCTGGTGTACAGACCATACTGGGACATTTGAGAGATAGATTTTGGATCCCCAGAGGACGGAGGATTATCAGGGAAGTGATTTCTAAGTGCATTCCCTGTAAGAGGCATTCCGTGAAACATGCGACAACAGAGTGTGCGCCGTTACCAGCCGATCGTATTCAGAGAGTTGCTGCCTTTCAAGTCGCCGGTGCAGATTTAGCTGGCCCAGTCTTTCTGCGAGGAGGTATCAAGGCTTGGATCATATTGTTTACCTGTGCTGTGTATCGTGCCGTGCACCTCGAGTTGGTAACGTCTTTGTCAACTGATGCCTTTATTCAAGCCTTGCGAAGATTCATCGCTCGTAGAGGGAGATGCAGTGTTATTTATACAGACCAAGGAACAAATTTTCTGGGTACCGCAAGAGCACTTCAAAATTTGGACTGGGAAGCTATTCAAGCAGACTGTGCAGCACAACAAATAAAGTGGAATTTTAATCCTCCAAGTGCACCTTGGTACGGTGGATGGTGGGAGCGTCTCATTAGAGTTCTCAAGGATCTTTTGAAGAGGAACATCGGCAAAGCTGGTCTCAACTACGAAGAGATGCTTACTGTGTTGGCTGACTGCGAAAGTACCATCAACCAAAGACCTCTAACCTACACATCTGAGGATCCTGAAGAGCCAAAGCCTTTGACCCCTGCCCATTTTTTGCGTGAAGTTGGTTCACCATTACATCGTGACACAGTTGATCTAGATCTGATTGACAGCAACCATTTACGAAAGAGACTGTGCTACCTTCAAAAGGTTCGTGAGAGTTTCCGCAAGAGGTTCCAAAGATAATATCTAGCTGCGTTGGTGAAAAATCCTGAAGATAAACAACGTTCCAAATTGAAGGCGGGTGATATCGTTCTTGTGGGATCTGATAATTCTAAGAGAATAGAGTGGCCCTTAGCACGGGTCGAGGAGTTGATCTCGGGCAAAGATGGAAAACGAAGAGTCGCTCGATTGAAACTGGCTCATACTACTCTTATTCGGCCTATTCAACGACTCTATCCTTTAGAAATACGGTCCGAGGATTTACCACCCATCACCGAAGCACGGATTTCTGATGTTTCTGGAGACAATACCCTAGAGACTTCTGAAGTAAAGTGTACCCGAAGTGGTCGTCAAGTGAAGATGCCACAGAGACTAGACCTTTGACTAGAAAGAAACTTTATCGACTTTACTTTAGAGACTTTAAGTTATAATAATGTAAATTTTAAGCAATATTATAGATTTAAGTTTAAGTATTACTCTGCAATATTCTGTAATAGTAGTTTCTCATACCAGTTGTTGTAATATCACTTTAAGGTTGTTTTTCTCTCGCAAACATTTTCCCCTTTTGGTCTACTTTCATCAGTTCATTAAGTTTTGTCTTGATTAAAATCAATACAAAAGGTGGGAGTGTTGCGAATCGTTATACTTTTAATCGTACTCGTTATGATTATTTACTCAATAAATAGCAAGCTGCATCTGGCAACAGTATAAATAAAATATGGAGAAAAAGATGGTTGTTTGTTTTTTATAACTAAGAAATAAGCGTATTCTTTGCATTGTTTAACTTGCAAATTTCGCCTCTTATTTTATAATGAGGTCTCGTTCGTAAAGCGAAACAGTGTGTATATGTGTATGTATGTGTGTATATTTTCTATACAAATCTACACCGTTTGACCAATCCACACCAAATTTGGTACACTTATACTTTAGAACACTGCGGTCAGCATAGGCTAACTCTTAACCCCCGTTCTATTGGCCCTGGGGGGCTAAAAACTATTCGAAATCGCCATAGAAATAACATTGAGCATAGATTAATTGCTTTAGGCAGCGATGGTTGCTTTACCACTGTTGATCGAAAAACAATTTTTTCCGAAACAAATTAAATTACAGTATTTATGTTTGAACTGACTTTTTAGTTCTTCCCATGATGTAAATAAATTATAGATATTTTATTGATGAAGGAGGAAAGAATATTTTAAAATATTTATGTTTGCAAGGAAATTCAAGGAAAGGTTTTCAGGAGTTCAAGGATTATTTTCAAGGAAAGTTGGTGTATATTTCGACCAACTTTCCTTAAATAATTTATTGAATACGTAATGATTTGTAGAATTCTGTTTCACGAGGCTTTTTAGGTAAGGCGTGTAACTTATTTTAAAATGTCCGGAATAGATACATGTGAATCCTCCGTTGAAAGCAGTGATTTTCTTTCTGAAAAATTCTGTAAAATCGACCTTCTGCTTTTTGAAAAAATTTTATCTATTCAGTTTAATTTGTCTACACCGATTACATTTATTTCTAACCCAAGCACCGTTATTCCGAAAAGCACAAACGAAAAACTCATTGATCATAAAAGCGTAATTTTACTACTCGGTATCTGGCAGCACCAGAATTAATGTTTACTTTTTTTATAAAACTTTGTAGAACTTTCTAGAAAGTTGGGGAAACGGAAACTTCCTTGGACTCATGGTGGAGAACATTCCAGTACTCACTCGATTCTTAGCTGGTCGTATTTAGAGGAAGCTAGCTCGGTAAGTCTTCCAGTTTATCATCTTTCAGTGAATCTGGCAGTTTTATTTCGCTCTTTTAGTTGATTGTATGTTTCCTACTTTATTCGACAGTGATAGTGTACATTTTGAATTTATATTTCTAAAGTGATGTAAGTACTACATAATTTTAAATTCGTTTTTTCGTTAATTTTAGCTTTGTATTATATTCTACAATAGATTTCATTGCTCATTGAGAGTATGCCTTTTGCTTAATTTTTTAAATAAGTTTAATGGGGGATCAGAATTAATGCTTTTTTTTAAAACCAGAATAAAAGTTTATTTTTTAGTATGATTTAGAATTCTGTGTTTGAGTATTTTGATTGACAGCTTTTAAGTAAGGCATTAATATTTTTTATTTGTGTTAAAAATTTGATATTCCTAAACTGATGTAAGTACTTCGCAATTTTAAATTTGTCTTACCATTCAGTTTATATTAGCTTTTTATTTTTATTGTATTCTGTAATCGATTTCATTGCTCAGTGAGAGTGTGCCTTTTGCTTATTTTATGAAATAGCATTTCTTTGTATTCATTGACGGATTTCTTTGCTGTAGCAATGCCTCCAAGGAAGCGGATGGCGATCGGCCAAGTGCAGTTAACGGCTAAGATGATGAAAGATGAGCGTAGACAAGAAACTTCCGAGGAGAGGAATAGAAGACTTGCGATTGCGAGAGAGCTACAACATCTAGAGCAACAGAGACGGCACAGCAGCGTGAGTCCCGACTTCAGGATAAGAGGGATAGTGCTACTACATCTAGAGCAACAGAGACGGCACAGCAGCGTGATGCCCGACTACAGGATAAGAGAGATAGAGCCAAACGATCACGGACTGCGCACCATTTTAGCTTAGCATTGGAAGAATTCCACTACGATTCACATAAAGACCACTCACTGCATGCAAGTGTTACCATCGGGAAAATGGAAATGGTTTGTAGTTACTGTCAAGCCAAAAAGTTTAAATCAGAGTCTACTGGTATTTGCTGTAAAAATGGAAAAGTTAAACTCTGCCAATTGGAACCACCACCACAAGAACTTTTGACTTACACATCAGGAGATACGTCAGAGTCGAAGCATTTTCTTAGTAACATCAGAAAATACAACTCATGTTTCCAAATGACATCATTCGGCGCCACATCAGTTGTTGGACAACCCGGATTTCCGTCGACATTCAAGGTACAAGGGCAGGTTTACCATAGAGCGGGATCGTTGCTTCCGCTGCCAGATCAACCACCAAAATTTCTACAACTATATTTTATTCAAAACGAACAAATGGAAACTGATCAGAGGTGCGCCTACATCTCGGGAACAAGACGTCAGATTGTGTTAAACTTACAGAGGATGTTTCATGAGCACAATAATCTTATTAAAACGTTTGAAACAGCATTGGAACGTATGCCAACAGATGAATATAAAGTAGTCATAAGAGCAGACCGAAGACCAGCAGGCGAACACGAGCGGCGCTTTAACTCTCCTCAAGCAGATTAAGTCGCGGTGGTTATATCAGGAGATGAGTTTCATCAACAGGATATCGTTATTCAACGACGAGGTGAATCATTGCAGCGTATTTCGGAAACACATCGATCTTATGATGCTCTGCAGTACCCAGTGATATTCCCCCATGGTGAAGATGGATATCATTTTAATCTGAGGCAGATCAACCCAAGAACATGTGAAACAACCATCAAGAAAGTTTCAGCGAAGGATTTCAATGCGTACAGATTAATGGTTCGAGATACTGAGCAGAACCACGTATTGAACTGCAGGCAATTGTTTCATCAGTTCATCGTCGATATGTACGCTAAAGTCGAGAGTGAGCGTCTCCTTTACATTCGTCTAAATCAACGTAAACTGAAAGTTGATATATTCACCTGAGAGATGCTGTGGCAAATGACGGGAACGTTGAAAACCTCGGTGCCTTAGTCGTACTACCAGCTACATTTACAGGCAGTCCCAGACACATGCACGAATACACACAAGATGCTATGACGTACATGAGGACTTACGGGAGACCAGTCTTATTTATCACCTTCACCTGCAATCCGATTTGGACGGAGATCAAGGAGGTTCTTACCAATCAATTACCCAGTGAGCGCCACGACTTGATTGCGAGAGTATTTAAACAGTAGTTGAAACTGCACTTTGCGCATCTTTCGTTTTTTAGAATTTTGCATTTTTTCGTCGGAATTTCGTTTCTGTTTGTCTTTATGTCTTAATCTTTTACATATTGCAATATTATGCAATATTATTATATGCAGGAATTAAATGTATGTATTTGCGTCCGAAGTATATTGTAGAAGCTATTAAAAAGTTAAAACGTATTTTCCGTACAACTTAAATGATAGCATTTTTCTGTGAAAGAAAAGTGCTTATTCTAATTCAATTTTCAAGCAACATTTAACCATTTCAACCCGAGCAACGCCGGGTAATTGAATTAGTATATTTATAAACATGAGTGAGAAACGGAGAAATTGCAGTGTTGATACGAACAAAGAGAAATTAAGGACTCGTAAACTTCATACGCATCGAGACAAAGATGGAAATAATTAGACGTTCTGAAAGCATCGAATCTTTTGCTTCAATCGGCCGTTCGTACGACGTAAACGATATGTTCAATTTTGAAAAACAAGAAGAAAATTAAGGAATACGTTCAAAATTGTGGAAATATATCTTCAAAGATTGTTTCCAAAAGACACGGCATAGTGATGGATGAAATGGAAAGATCTTTGTCATCATGGATTGATGATCAACATCAAAACGATGTCCCTCTGAGTTTTTTAGTTTTTCAAACTAAGGTTCTTAGTTTGCATGAAGATTGGAAGACTAGATTAAAAGAGGTGTTTCAAGCAAGTAATGGCTGGATCGACAAATTTAAAATGAGGTATTCTTTACATAATATTAAATTCATTGGAAAATCTGCTGATACAGATAAAGATGCTGCAAAAGAATTTATTTCTTCATTGCCCAAAATTATTGTAAATGAATATTCTCCTAGCCAAATATTCAATGTAGACGAGACGGGTTTATTTTGGAAAAAAATGCATAATCGTACATTCTTATCGAAGGAAGAATCAGTTACCCCTGGTCATAAACCTTCTAAAAACCGATTGACATTGCTTCTTGGCGATTGAGAAAGACACAGCATGTTATAGAACTCTTTATCAAGAAAGGAAAAAAAAGGGTGGTATTCAACTAACTCTTGACAAGTTTATAAAGAAAACACCTGAAAGCACTTAAACACGCCTCGTTAACTTAATTATGTATATTTATAAATAAATTTTTTAAATATATTATTGATAAATAAATATTTTTAATATATTATTGATAAATAAATATTTTTAATATATTATTGATAAATAAATATTATTATTGATAAATAAATATTTTTAATATATTATTGATAAATAAATATTATTATTGATAAATAAATATTATTATTGATAACTAAATATTATTATTGATAACTAAATATTTTTATTATTGATAACTAAATATTTTTAATATATTATTGATAAATAAATATTATTATTGATAAATAAATATTGTTAATATATTATTGATAAATAAATATTATTATTGATAAATAAATATTTTTAATATATTATTGATAAATAAATATTTTTAATATATTATTGATAAATAAATAATAATATTGATAATTAATTATTTTAAAATACAATTTTTGATGTTTTTTACATATCTCTACTTTCGAACATTCAACATTCGCACACATTTTCAGGAACCAATTATGTGCGAAAGTCGAGGCCGCCTGTAAATTATGAATGTGTGGCGACAAATGAACCTTTCCTTGATTAAGCCGACGCCTTTAATAGTTTTTCACAGAAACGAATGCAGGATGAAACGTCTGCGGTTTGGCAGTTGCCAGAAGATAATTGTGAGACGGGAAATGAGCACAACCAAACCATTTGTCAAGTGATTTCCTACAAGCATGAATTATTGAACAATGTACCAAGTCATTGATTCCTTTTAATAGCTTTTCACGAGATTCTAAGAAACTATCAGTTTATAATCCTCTCTTAATTTCTTACCTTAAGCTTGTTCTTGTTTTATTGAAATCAATCTTTTCGGAAGCGTGTCAATTGCAGAAAAATCTGGTTTATATTTCTCGCAGAAATTGAAGTGACATCCTTACAGCGCGTGGACCACCGCACCAACGAACTTTGTAGAGGCCTTTTCGAGGGCAGACTTATTATGGAGGTCGAGAATTTAAGGTGTATCCATTTATCTAAACTATGACTAAGGTGTATTTTTTTTAAACTATGACTGAAAACCCAGGTTTTTTTACAATAGGTCATTGGTTTATGCTTAAAATCATTTCAGTGTGAAAAAAATCAGATTAAGCTAATCATTAATTATCTAATTTAGATATAGTTAGCTCTAATTAGCGTGTTTTTTTAACAGTGGTATCGTTCCCCTTATGCCAGATACATGAATGCGCAAATTTTCACTTTTTGGGTTTATCATCTGGTTGGATCACTTATTTTGCTATCTAAGTTAAGTTAAACTATGACTAAGAAACTAAGGTGTGTGTATCTATTTTTTTAAACTTTGAAAACCCAGTTTTTTTACAATAGGTTTATGCTTAAAATCATCAGATTAATCAGAAACGCGAATGTGTATCCCCTATTGAAACACATTGTTCTTGACATGCGATTTAGATGAATGTGAAACACCAAACAGATTAGTTAAACATTCAAACGTCATTTCCCAAATTTTTGAATTTGCACATTCATGTCTGGCATAAGGGGTACGATATCTCAAATTCTAATTTGTCCAGAAAACCAATTGCTGTTGGGTGTTATCCCTATAATATTCTTCATGTTTTGACCCTCAATCAAGTTGCTACCAGGGAATAGGTTTTTACAATATTTTTTCACCAAGGATAAAATCAATCGTAAAAGAAATCAAGATTCTTTAGGAATTTTAACATTTAAAAATAAACTAAAAATTCATTTCTTAACTAATAAATCTGATTGAGGGTCGAAACATCCATTGTAAATAAAGATTATAATGATCAAAAATTATTATAATTGATCAATTTCATTGTTGAGTTATCACCGTTTGGATAAAGAAAGCATCATATTGCAAAAACAGTTCTTCAGTAATTGAGTTTAAAGTTTTGGAAATATGTTTGTACATGTTGACAGTACCTAACAAAACACCCTTGTAACTAGAAAAATATTTCGAATATTTACTAAGTTACCAGTGCGACATTTATTAAATACCTACCTACCGGCATTTTTTCGACGTTAAACCTATTTTTGCTCATACGCTCTTTTATATACTGATTTCTGTTTTCCAGATTTATAAAGTTCTCATAGATTTTGTAATATATATACGTATTAGAGAGTTTCTTCATTTACAATTACATTTCGTTAATTACCCCAACTTTATCTAAAAAATAATTTGATATAAAAGAGAAGTTTTAGTTTTCAATCTAAACGGTTTCCTAAGCAATCTTCGGTTACTTTTTAAACTCATGATATCAGCTATTTTTTTCTTAAAATTTCGAAGAGGATTAGGTCGAAAGGTAATAGTTTAAATTTCCATGAAGTCATTTAATTCTGAAATGAAAAAACTATCTAAACTAGACAACCCAATTACCATTTCGAACCAAAATGAAATACAAAATATCACCATAAAAACTTCGCCTCATTTTATATCTCTAGCTTCTGTGTCCAATACGTCTAGACGGTCGCATAATTTAAATATTTAAATCCACGATTTCAAGAGGAACTGGTACATCCTAAGAGTTTTGAACTTTATACTTGGAAGAGAAAAAATTACTTTTAAGTTTTTATGGAATGAATGCGACAGTATTTGCATCGAACGCTTAAAAGCTCAACGGCAAAAAGTAAATTGCGAATTTATTTTTCATTAAAATTTAAATTCGAAGAGAAATGTAACGAAATAGTATATGACCAGGGGTATTGACTCTTGTCCATGAATGTTAGTGATGAGTGTTTGTTTTTACTTCTGCCTTTGAATAACACGGGTTATAATAGGTTAATCGAGCTAGTTTTTCGATTGGTAGTTGAATTTACGTGGCATTGGAGGTATTGGCGAAGGTCTGGGTTCAATTCCAAAGGGAAGAATCGAAGGACATCTCGTAATTTTGAACCACAGTCAGATGATGAGGTGACCACCTGAACTGTGTGGCATTCCACTCTCCAAACTTCCACACCACGCCAACGTGAGGACATTTGAGGCCGTGACAGATTTAACGTACACCAGCCTCTACACACACGATGGTCTTTGCTTCGAACTCCGGTTAATCCGCCGCTTTACCGTTTTCGGTTAATTGAAATCATGCCAAATCAATATGCCAATTAACTCTATATTCAATTTCAACATTGAATATAGAGTTAATTTTTCGATTTGTTATTTCAACATTGAATTCAACATTTCAATTTCAACATTGAATATAGAGTTAATAATAGTTGAAAACTTTCCAAACCACTGAGATACATTTGGAAATAACGAAAGTTAATTGCTTAATTGACAAAATTAAATTTTAACGTTAATCAAAGGAATACAAAGTAATCTCAACGTTGAAAATCTGGCTCAATTCAGGCAAATGAACGTTAAACAAATGGCTAAATATAAAAATTCGAACGTTGAGCAAATGGCTAAATAACCAAATTTCAACGTTGAGCAAATGACTAAACCATATTTCAACGTTGAAGAAATATCTGGATTTAACGAAATTAACGTTGAACAAAGGAATGATTAACTGTGATATCAACCAAATTTCAACATTAAAAAATGGCTGGATTTAAGTAAATTAACGTTGAACGAAAAGATAAATAGCAGTGGCCTCAACAAAATTTCAACGCCAAACAGCCGTTCATTCCCCATGTGACATATCAACATTGATATAACGAAAGCTAAGCAACCTTGTTTCACACAAATTTCAAAGTTGAAAACGTCAACAAATCAATACTGTTTAACGTTCGAAAAAGAATAAGTAAGCATTGAGAAACGATTTTCTTTGAACGTTAAACGTTGATGAGCAGTGACGTATGTACGTATATTTAAACGAATGCTAACAAACGATTATTTATTTTATGAATATTCAACCAAACTCCTAAACGTTAATTAAACGTTTCTGTGCTACTTCAGTTATCACATAGCTTTGAAGAATTTGATAATATCAAAGATTTATAACGGTATTTTAATGGTTTTAGTAATGGTTACTAGATCCAAATATTTTGTTAACACCAATCGTTGACCTCTTCTATCTTCAGGGATCGAACTGGCAGCTATCTGTGTGAGAACAACCAATGGCCGCCGTTGCTCTTAACCCTCCTGGTGTTTATCTCGACGAGATATCTCGTCATTAGAAAAAACTGACCAGATTTTGTTGGACGAGATATCTCGTTAATAACAGGAAACACGATCGTTAGAAGAAACCTAACCTGATCTTTTTCTCGTCATCATCAAAAAATTGGTAGACGAGATATCTCGTCATTAACTAAATTGGTCGGGTATTGATGCACGAGATGTCCCATCGAAACCACTAGGAGGGTTAACATCCACAATCATAAATATCCATGTGCCTGCAAACCGGAACCTAAAGGGTAGCAGACAAGCACCATGACTTTATACCAGTTTAGCGGCCCTATATTCCAATATTGAAAATAACATTTTTTCCAAAATCCCCTCGAATGGAGGGCCGTGGTAGCCTGGTTGGAAGAGTAACGAATTAGCAACCGGAGGGTTTCGAGTTCGAGTCCAACCAAAGACCATCGTGTATAAAGGAGGCTGATGCACGTTAAATCTGTCATGGCCTCGAATGTCCTCACGTTAGCGTGATGTGGAAGTTTGGAGAGTGGGGAGCCAGCTCAGGTGTGACCTCGTCATCTGACCGTGGTTCAAAATTACGTGGTGTTGACCTCGGATCTGCACCGTCGCCAAGAGCCCGTTGTGTTGCTCCATTGCGACGTTCATTAAAATACCTACCCCTCGAATGGAGCACCTTTCTAAAAAAACTGCAGGAAATTATATTTTGTTAGTGCTTCCCGTCATCCGACCTCAATTTTCGCTTCAACGACATCCAAAGTTAAAAGTGGAGATTACTTTGCCAGAAAGTTTTTGTTTGTCGTTCAATGGTCATTTTTTACTATACGAAGTGGGAGAGTGGGTTAAGAACGGCGCAACCAAAATACAATCATAATTATTATTTACTAGCTGAATAACCCGGCGTTACTCGGGTTGAATTGGTTAATTAATTTCCGTTTTCGTTGATAAATTGTAATTCCTATTCATCACATATAACAACTACCACACTAATAAAGGTACACAATTGTTTAATACCCGATTTCACAAATGTAAATAAATGTCATATTTACATTTTACATTTTTGTATAATTTAAATTTTTAGTAAGAAATAAAAGTCTGTAGAGTACCAATGTTACCCGGAATGCATATAAAGTTCAGAGTTATGCATATAAATGCCTTGTATGTCATTTAAAAACAAGTTTCCCAAAATTATCATACAATGATTAAAAATCTTTTTAAAACGTATTAAACCATTTACCTTAATTACAGTTATTGAACGAAAAATATCAAATTGAAAATCAAGAAATACATCTTAGAACAGATTTTAAAAAAGCTTCGAACGAAAAGTAATGAATGTATTTGTTTTTTCACTACAAAATAGATTCTTAGAATATAACAGACACAAATTTAAAAAAAGTAAACGATTAAATATATACCAAGGTTGCTATATTAGCTACCAGTCTTATTTTAAAAGGTTTTGTGTTGCATATTTTATTTATGTTTTATTATTTTTTATCGTCTGTCTCAAAATTCAGAATATTTTAATACTTCATAAAAAATAAGGCTCAAAATAAATAAAGTATTAGAATTTAAATTCGCTAAAAATAGTTTTTGGAAAAATAATTTAATGTTCAGCTGGTAAAACAAAACCAAGTAATTGCAATGCTCAATATACCTACTCCAAAACTACCAAATTATGGTTGATTTAAGTATAGTTACTCAGATGTTTTAACATGAAACTTGCCTAAATATGTACGCAAAAAAAATTCAAATATTGTAGTCACTAAACTAAATTATGGTTTATCAAATATTAGAACATTGCGTTAAAATTTGTTGAAAACATTCTATGTGATACTTGTACAAATACACAGACAAAAATCAATCATAGAGCGGGAAGACGAACAGATAGACTTACGCAACCAAGTTCAGTCACTAAATGAATGTAAGTACTCACAGTATGCAAAGTTTCATGAAAATATATTCAACTGTTTGAACGCTGTATGGGCGGACAAACAGACATACACCAAACGCGCAAGAGACGGATTTTGCATCAGGACCCAAAACGGATAGAAAACTTGAAATGGGTCGAAAATATTCAATGTACAAACACTCCATTCTTATTTATATAGATTAGACTTAAGAACTTACATTATTTACATTTGATTTTTAAATTATGGTCTACGGTATAGTGGGATATGGGTCCCTTGGATATGGGCGCTGTTAAAAAGAGATTCGCGTCAAAACTGCCCTGTAGTGTTCAACTTCTGGTGCGAAAGCCTGTTCCTTTGAGTAATAGGGAAGTTTTGTCTTGACGAGATATCTCGTTCTCAGCAAAACTTACCAGATTTTGCACGAGATATCTCCTCGAAATACTTGGAGGGTTAAAGTGTTACGGGAGGATCAACCTAAAACAGCTGGCGACCACCAAAAAGACCTCCTTTCAGTTCGAGAGTTCGAAATCTTCCAGTTGACACCGAGACAATAAATTAAAGGGGAAACCGAGCCCCCTTACAACAATTTGGATTGGATGGTAGGTAGGTAGTTAATTAATGTCGCACTGGAGCAACACAACGGGCTATTGGTGACAGTCAGGAATCAATTGCAAAGGGACAACACCTAGTAATTTTGAACCATGGTCAGATGACAACTGGATTGGAAGGAGATTTTCCAGATAGATACGCTGGAGATTTACGTCCGGAGGTCAGTGAAAAACCTGTCGATGTTGACTCCTGAGAAAGTCAACACCATTCCCCTCTTTCGGCAATATTTTAAAATCCGGTGTTCCATACTACAAAGCCAGGGAATTTCACTGGTACATAATAAACATAAGGAGAACTGCGTTTCCATCACGAGATCTTTTCCACGACCTTGTGATTCTAGTTTAAATGCTCTTTCACACGAGATTCCATTTGCAAAAAGACAAAGATCAACAGAAAAATCTACCTGTTTAAATTATACTCACTTAAAAATATTTTCAAGCTCTAATAATACGTTCAACACAGTCACGTTCTGATTGGAACACTACCCTGTTTCTTTTATTTGAAGAATTCCCCCCCCCCCGCCCCGATGCCAAAATGTATGCAAAATATATGTTTTTGATTCTGAGATCTGCAATTTGGCCATGTGGGCGTTTCAGTTCCAGCATGACATTGCATCCTGTCTATATAATAAGCCTCGAGTATTTGGAATGCATAATTAAAATCTCTTCCAAGAATTCGAATTTTAAAATTTTGTTTACGCTGTTGAGAATGGCATCAGTACAATGGAGTTTGTGAATTTTGAAA
Organism: Meta bourneti; assembly: GCA_933210815.1. Lineage (NCBI taxonomy): Eukaryota > Metazoa > Arthropoda > Arachnida > Araneae > Tetragnathidae > Meta > Meta bourneti. Next base: position 92,433,211 of record OW119929.1, read on the forward strand.
AAGGTATCCTGTGTTGTTTCGAATAACCTTCGTTTTCGTATAGAGCTTATACGTAAACAAGGCTTAATTTTCCTTTTTACAAACAACCTTGAATGGGCTTGTTTAATCGTGTTGTTTTGACTGAATTGTTTAATATAAAACAAGAAACGATATTTTTATAAGGATTGTTTTACTATAAAAGCTCATTTCGAATATGGTAGCTCGACTGGCAACATTCGGAAATGAGTCTATGTCCGTCTTTGAGTCTGTTCCTCTTGTGAACGTGTTGCTCTTTTCTAAACCTTGTTGAACATAAGATATTTAGTCTGCCGTTATAGATGTTTTATAAAACCTCAGATAGAATGCATTTAAAAGTAAGTGCTACTTTCTCTCTTGGTTCCGCTGGAAAATTATTGAGTTTAGTTACTAAATGGATCTAAAAACGTTTAGTAATACCTTAATTTATAACACATAAGCAATTTAGCAAATCTTAAAACTTTACCAACACAAATCTTTACCTTTCTTAGTGATGGATTACTCATTAAAAATTTAGGTCTGTTTTAATAAGAAATTCACGTAAAAAGGTTTGAGTTTCCGAATTTTATCCTCCTTAAACTGTACAATACATTCGTCTTTTAGGAATCTGCTCTGATTAAATATCAAATTAAAATCGAAATTAATTCACGAATTAAAGGAAAGTAATAGTCTTCGCATTTAAATGGTTCTAGGGCATTACGTAATTCCAAAACAAAATCTAAAAAAAGTCGAAGCATTAAATTGTTATGATAACCGTAAGGGACTTTAAATTGGGAATGTTTTTTCTATTCTAGAAGGCCTAATAAATTTCATTCAGAATCGTTATGTGCATACCTATTAATAAAAATATGATATGAAAATAGCACTAGCACGAAGTATTGCCATTATTGTTGAGTTTAGTTTTTAGGCAAGAAAAGGCCTCCCCATGTTTGTATCGAAAAGGTACCAAGTCCAAAAATTTAACTGTTATTTTAGGAGTACGAGCAGAACCGTTCCTCAGTGCCGTGCTGAACATATACGCTTGCACATTGTCAGGAAAGTATAGGGGCGGTCGAAAGACAGGCCCAGTATGCTTTCAACTTTATGCCCAGCAATAAATTTTCCGATTTTCTTTAAATTATACTTATTTGGTCTTTGTAGGTTATTTCTGCGATTGTAACAAAATATATATTCTGAAGCAGCACATTTTGTTCTTAATTTACATAAGTATATTTCTGTTTCTTGATGGAAAAAGGACCCTTATCCAAATTCGCTGATTTTGATTTGTGCCTTCAAGATTTCACTTCAAGATAAAGAAAGTCATAATAGAAAAAGCATCACTGCTCTCCTGTCAATACAATGTGAAAGAATCTAAACGTTGGAAACTATTTTTTGTACGCTGCATTACAAATTAAAAAAAAATTACTAAATCTACTGGCAAAATGGCATTGGCCCTTTTCCTACCGAGCTACAGGTTTAAAAAGCATTCAGGGTTTTGAGGGGGAGAACCTATGGGGTTCGAATACTTCCCGATATGATTTTGAAATTATATTGGTGAAAAATCAAAATTTAGTACACATTGCAGGTACGTATCTTGAATTCGTCAATTTTACTGAAAATAATAAAAAAATCATTAAATGCACCGCTAACATAACGGCATTTAGGGAGTCATCAAGAAAGAAGACTGAACCATCCGAAATAATTTTCTGAATGCGTGCTTGAAGGGCGTTCTTTAAGAACATAAAACACTCAGTTCAGAACATAAAACTCTTTCAGTGAGTGCTACCGCCCCCTATTGCTGTTGAAGGAATCTTGGAGGGAATTGTTGTCCTCAGAGGAAATAAGGGACATTAAGATCACAATAGTGGGCAATAAGATACTAAAAAATGTCAAATAAAAATGTTTTAACCTGCCATGTGGTTGTCTCGACGAGGTATCTCGTCATTAGCAAAACCATTAGAGATCTTGATGGACGAGATATCTTGTTACTGGAAGAGAACTGAAAAGATCTTGATCTCGTCATCATCAAAAAGTCGGCAATATCTTTATGACGAGGTATATCGTCATAAGCAAAATTGGTCAGATCTTGATGGACGAGACATCTCATCGAAACCACTTGGAGGGTTAAGCACACTTGACCATACAGGCACTCGCTACATTGATGCATTGTCGCAAGGATTATACGTTATAAAATGCAATTTATAACTGCTTGGTTTAAAGACAAGACGACGGGTCTTAGCATGTATATATTTGCTCGCACTTCCGATTTACACAGGTTCTTACAAATCTAGAGTGCAGTGGCAGGAAACTGCATGTTACTGTACAATGCTATAAATAGTGAGGACTTAAATCACCAAAAGGACTGTTTCTAACTTGTATATCAGTTTGGGAGCATAGTTACATAATTTCTTGTGAAATTCAAAAATTATTGGCACAGTTGCAATTGCAATTTATTATTAGTTAAAATAGAGTTTAAAAGAGGGCGGTGACGAAAATATTTTTTGAAAAGGGAGCGTTGAGCTAAAATGTTTGGGAAACTATGTTTTAGGAAATCGGATGTTTTTGAGGAGAGAGGGATTTGTTGTGGTTTTAGTTGGGAAACTCGTACCTCAGGAACGGTTCTGAGAATAATAAACGTCATTTAGGTTTGTATGATTTGTGTGTATAAACAAAACCAAACAAGAAACACTTCATTCGTCACTGTTATACGTATTCTCTAATTGCTAACCTTAACCTGGAAATGTAAGACGTGAACATACACCAGACAATAGAGTACAAGTCGATTCAGAATGTTTTGAATGCTCAATGTTGTTGATTCAGAATACTTAAAATGCTTACAAAACTGGAGATTTTTATAAAAGTGCACAAAATGGGAGGCAAATATGACGAAATTATTATTATTTTTTTATAGTTCTGTTGTTTTCGTAGTCAAGGCGTGAAATTCGCTTTGGCGAGACAACTCTTTTGGCAATCTTGAAAACCTTTAGCTATAATGGCTTTCGTCATTGTAACTAATTGATTTGATTATTTAAAATTTAATTGACTAAACTATTAAAAATTGTTGCATTGGATGCAGTGAAAAAAGTACGCAAATCAAGCGAGTGATTATTATAAAAATGGTTCCAAAATCTTAACACGCAACTGAAATATTTGTAATCGATCATTTTTATTTCTACTTTGTGAATCATAAAAACAACAAATTGTCGTTTATTTCCTGCAATGTTTAAAAAGATAATAATAAATTGATTTCAGATTACTTTATCAATATTTATATAAATATAAGCATGTAAATCTTAAGAAAAATGTAAGATTCATTTGTTATTAATTCATTTAAAGGGTATTATATATTGTATTCTACAATATGCAGTGAAAATAACAAGTATTTTGGCACAACAAATATTTTATAATTTTATTCAAAATAAGTAACTTACACCAAAACTAAATGTTTTTTCACTTCATTCAGTAGCTTAGAACTACTACATGGACTATAAAGCTTAAAATTAAATAAAAATAGCTAGCGAATAAAATATTTTACACATTTTGTATTCGCAATGAAAGTAGCTGTCAGAAAAGTGAATTAAATACAAATTCTTATAACTGTTTATTAAACTATGCTTTAAAAGAGATTTAAATTCGAAATTAATAATTTTTTTGTGTGTGAAGAATTCAAAACAAATTTGAAAGTCTGAGTCCAAAAAAGATGATATTTCTTAGAAAACTTATAAAATTTTACCTGGAATGTTGGGATATCAGTTCAGTGAAATACAAGTATAATTTTCATAACATAATTTTCAAGAATAAAAACAAACAAATTTAATTGAAAACAAGCTTAGAACTGAACGTCCAAAATGTGTCAGTGAAGGTCAAGTGAGGTGAATCATGAGGAATATTCGTCACATCTTTAATTTAAAACCATACAAGTTAAATTGACTTTTAGGGCATAAAAGGCCTTTTTGAAGTCCCCAAATGCCTAAAATTGTAAGAAAATTCGACTCTCATGGTCGAGTACCTAGGAAAGCCATATTCAAATAATAAATAATAAAAGGCTTTTGCAGAGGAAAATAGAATTTGCTAGGGAGCCTACATAAATCAGATTTGAGAATTCTGTAACTCGATTACAATTGTACGGAAACGCTTAAAAAAGATCTCTATATTTTGTGTTCTTATCGTTACAACTGTTCGTGTTAGGAATTCTTCGACTAGCTAGATGCCTCGCAACTTTTTTCCGTGCGCATGTCAAACCATTTAATTATTATTATTCATTTACCTGTATTAATTGTTACGTTTGAAAAAATTAAGTTTTCTTTTTCCTGAGATGCTTATTGCACAATTGATAATACGCTGAAATAACATTGAATAATTGATTGCTGCTAGCGAACATTTGAGTTGGGGTTCTTTTGGAAGCCAGAACCGGAACCACCAAAGGTGGTACACCCAAAATTGTAGAGGAATCTACAGTGATGAAATATTTAGGAAGGAATTTTAGAAAACAAACGGTGATCCCAATCCTGAAATTTGAACTGAAAAAACTCATATTCCCACAATAAGACCTGATGATACTAACAGATAGTTATGAGGTGTATTAGTAGTCTAATACAGCTCATACATAAATCTTAGTGTTAGAAATTAACACTAGATTGACTGTAAAGTGGTCAAATTGGTTCATTTAAATATTCTGAAAGAAAGTGATGGGCATATTGTCAAATTTTAAATTTTTATCAGGATAACGATCCGACTCATAATGTCCATTTACGTGGATTACTAGACCTTATCCACTGTCCAAGTCGTCAAGGCTCCTGAAAAGTTCAGATTTCAATCCCATTTAAAGTATTTGGGTTTATTTGTTTATTTTCAACGTACGTATTAAAAATACGTACGTATGCTTACGTATTTAAAATTTCCAATGAAAATTACTTTTGACAACTCTTTGCAGAATACTCTTATTTAGAATCAATGCCAAACAGATTCAAAGTCCTCAAACATGAATTAGGTCTAAGTATATATATTAATTTTATCATTATTTAAAAAAACTCATTTAATCCAAGTGCTCTGTTAAGATTGCTTGTTCTTCCCGAGTCAACTCTTATTTCATCTGGTGAGGTTTGGTTTGGGTATACGTTTTATGAGGCAAGTGGCCGGATCGATTATACTACTCCAAATACAAGGTAACAAAGATGATTATATCATAACACAAAGGCTTAATTAATCCTAAGATTAAGCTGTAAAAACCAATTCCTAAAATAAATATAAATAAATTTTCTTGGGGATCGTGTTCAAGAGATTTGAGGTTAAAATCGGTAGTACAGTAGTGGTGTTGTCTGTGAAATCTAAAATTTGGGTAGTCAAATAGAATGTGTTTAACAGTTAAAAATTCATTGTATATTATGCAAAGTAAAATATATTTGTGCGTCATCTCGCGTGACTTATCTTTAGTCTTATTAAAATGACTTCTCGTCTTCTATTACTTTGAAAAAATTTACATCCTGAACAAATAGTTGGATATGGCGTAGTTGGTTTGTTGATCCCATGAATATTGCCATTATAAAAAGGAATGCTGTTTTGAATTATCACATAAAGGAATAATGCACGCGCCACCAGATGTATTACAGGTTGCTCTTTTGCAGCTAAATCAGCTGTTACATTACCAGGTATACCAATGTGAGATGGTATCCAGCAAAACAAAATCCTGTAACCACGTTCTTTGAATAGTGATACTCAAGAAATTATTTTATCTCTTTAGTATCGCTGTTCAAAGAACAGATCACCTGTAGAGGAAACTAGTTACTTTTCAGGTGATCAGACTATCAGTAAGGTTCTGTTAAATAGTTGTAGATTATCGATACGATGACCGTTTTCTTTTTAAATTTCCAAAATTACCTAGAGTTTTCAATTGCACGCAAACGCTTGTTACAAAAATTTAGACATTTATTAATAGACTAAGGACAATTCAAAACTACAAAGAAAACATACACTGAGCAACTCCTTTGTTAGATACCCTCTACATTTCTTTTCTTCCCAAATTAATCTCCTCACATTCCATTTCATGGTTACAGTTTGCATGTGCATAGTTAAAAATACATTCACTAGTATCACATTTTGGGCGTGCATCTATATAAAAAATGGAGTGTTTGTTCGTACATTGAATATTTGCACTCCATTTTAAGTTACTTATACATTTTAGGTCATATTAATGCAAAATCAGTGGTTTTCGCGTTCGCAGTCTGTCAATGTGTGCCCGCACTATGTCCAAAAAGCTGGATATATTTTCATGAAACTTCATACTATGAGTACTTACAGTCATAGAGACTGAACTTTATCGCGTCAGTCTGTCTTTCCGTTTTATTTCTGTTTTTGTGTTTGTACAAGTATCACATAAAACTTATTCAATATGTTTTCCAAAACTGTTTGATGTTTTGTAAAATATATTTTAACTTAGTGGATATGTTACCGTTAAAGTATATAATGCAGTTATTTCATAGAATACCTAGTTATTCCATGGAATAACTGATCGTGTCCGTTAAAGTGTGTAATATGTTATTAATTTGACACTTTAACTAGTTATTCTATGAAATAACTAATGAGAGACAGTTAAAGTGTAAAATAAACAATTTATCTAAAATGAAATTAAACTAATGATAGACAATTAAAATGAAAAAGAAGCAATTTATCTAATTTATGCAGCGTATAAACGGTATTTATGGAAACGTACCATAAAATCATTTGTTACAACAAGGATTACTAAAATGACACTTGGAATTACAAAGAACATTATTTCTAAAACAAAAACATTTTTTGTTGACACACTGGGTTTTACACGAACATTTTTTAAATCCCTGACCAGTACCTAAACTTTGAGCTGTAGCAACCGACCGGACTTCTTCGATTCCTCCGGTTTTCGATATATGATATAGATTATTTTACACTTTAACGGGCTGCAGATCGTTATTCTATGAAATAACTAGTTAAACCATGAAATACAAGAGAGTTTTACACTTTAACGGACACGATCAGTTATTCCATGGAATAACTAGGTATTCTATGAAATAACGGATTTCATACTTTAACGGTAACAGATACATTATTTAAATTTTCCTTTTTTTGCATATTTTGGCAATTTTCACGCAAAAATAACTGAAAAAATGCAAAGATAGTTTAAGTGAACTAAAATTAATTTTTTAAACTCCATTTCACAAACATCACACTAGTATACGACAAAACTACAAAAGTTGTTACTAAAGTGACTACTGTACAGAAGTCGATTTTGAGTTTCGGATTGATTTTGAATGCCCCGTAAGTTCATTTTTTATAAAAATGACGAACTTACAGTGTATTATTGCAGCCAGTTTTCCTTTCAATATTGTTTTCTTGTAGCATACTTGCACCAAGAATGCAATATTTCCGAATTCCACTATCATTTGAAAGGCTTTGAAATCATTGATACGATATTCATGATCAATTTCTTTTCAAGCAAATGCTAGTATGGAAATTAAAGCGCATAGGAGCCTATCAATTTTTACTAATTTATCAAAATTTTTTATCACATTATGTATAACAACTTTCGCACCACTTAATATTTTCAAATAAAACTATATATAGGCTCTTTAGAGGAAAAAACAGTCTACGCGCAAATTTTATAACAATTAGGATTAGGATTATAACTAAAAAGTATGTTTTGAAAATCCACTGCCACCCTTAAAGATCATCGTGCCAATTATTCCAATATAACACATAATGCTTGGGGGAGCGTATAAAGACTGTTTTCTAAGTTTAATCACGTTATGACGTGCATTAAAATTTACATTTTGTTAACAATTTTGATTTTTTCAGGCTTTTGTAGTTTTTCAACTCTGCGCTTTGGCCCATACACTAGAAAGAAGTGCTTGGATATCAAGTACGAGTTTTTTTTGTCGCCGGCCGTTGCCTTTTAAGTGGGTTTGATTGACGTATAAGTTCGTTAGCGGTTGACGAAGCTCTGAGAAATATGACGTACAAACACGTAGTCGGTACACAATATACGAGAAATGACGTAGTCACGCTATGTCAGCAATGTGACAAGTTAATAATTTGTAAGACTCCGAAACACTCACAAACCATATTTGTTTAGCATTTGACAATGTATGTAGGGAATTTGCTTGATTTATTTCTCATCATATCTATATAATTTCGCAGTTATGTAACTCAAACTCCATTCACAAATATCCATATATAATTTCAAAACCCAATTACGTACATTAAATAAATGAAGAGGGGACTGTTGATCTCCTTTGGCTCGACAGCCCAGTGTGGGCCTTGGCCTTTTCGATGATTACGTACAATCTTGACCTCTTATTGGCAATAGCTCTCCAATTCTTGGTTTTGCAAGAAGAGGAAGCACAAGTGTGGGTCCTGGCCTTCTAGATGATTCCGTTCCATCTTGACCTCTTATTGGCAATAGTTCTTCGGTTCTTAGGTTTGCAAAAAGGGGAAGCGCTTCACCTTTGGGATTGGACTGAAAAAAAGATTAATACCTCATACTTCAAAGTTACAAAGTATTTTTATATTTTCCCTCTTTAAAACTTGGGGGAAAACAAATAATCATTTCACCCCTCTTATTGGCTACGGCATTTTATCTAAAACTAAAATGAAATTAACTTTTTTATATTAAATTTACGAAATTTATCTCGATAAAATTGAGGTAAGATTCTTTGCAAAAGAAATTCCTTAGTGATACATCTGTCTTTTCTTTTCGATTAAGGGCGTTTTTATCGAAAGAATTAACACTTTTTATGCTTCCCCTTTTTTAGAAGACATAAATATAGAATTACACACCTCGAATACGACGTCGGCAAAACGTTCATCGAACAGCACAAAGATAACGAGAGCCAGTACAACATAAAAACCTTCTGATTTTAAAATAAGCAAAAATAAAACACGAAAACTGAGCACCAGAAATGTTTCTCTAAAATTAGCATAATAACCCGGCATTAAAACATCCATCAAAGGACAACAATCGAAACAGTGGAATTAAACGAGATAGCTAACTGCAGGGGACCCGTGGTACAATTTAAAAATATAATATATTTCCCTCCAAGGGACGATCGCGCCCAACTTGCTAATGGCAACTTATAATGTCCATCGATTGACAAGTAACTATTAGGTGTATAAAAAAGAAAGTCGGTACAGTCAGTACAAAAAGGAGTGGGATCTCAGCTGTCATCCATAGCCAAGTATCCCGTGGGACGTCAGTGGAGGTTCGTACTTGAGGAAGAGACATCGTGGTGCAGAATTTCTGCTTTTGAGAGAGAAGTCGGGTGTCAGGACGGAAACTTGGTAAGATCTGTTACACTTATTTTTAAACACATATATATATAAAACTCAGAGACAGATCAAGTCATTCTGGACAGTTACCTTTGAAAGCGGTTGTCCTGAATATTCTCGATTCAACCAGACCGTAGTGTTCGTAGGGGCTGGTGCTGGCTAAATCTGTCGTGGCCTCATATGTTCTCACGCTGGCATGGTGTGCAAGTTTGGAGAGTGGGCTCGTGTTGACTTTGTGTGACCGTGGTTCAAAATTACGAGGTGCTGTCCTCGGATCTTTCTTTTCGGGTTTGATCCCGGACAGTCACCAATAGCCCGTTGTGTTGCTCCAGTGTGACGTTAATTAACTACCTACCTTCCTGAAAATTCTCAAATTCGGCGAATATTTCTATATTGTTTCTAATGCCTGACCACTTTCCTCCTCGGCTTTCGGTCAAGGGAAGAACTGTCGGCTATTTGTGATGGAGCATCCAGTGTGTGAACCGCCGCTACTCATAACAGGGGCAATCACCAACATCCACGCGCTCACAAATCGAGATTCGTACCTGGGACCTACAGGGTGGCATGCAAAACTTAAGCAACGATGTAATTTTTAACCAGACAGACATGAAATTGTACAAAAGGGGCTTTTTACGTGAGACGCCTTTCAGCACGATTATATCCGGAGAACACCCAACAACTGAAACAGATGCTCATTGAGGAATGGGCACTCTTACCTCAACAACTGTTGGATAATCTGGTGTTGAGTATGGAGAGATGGTGCCAAGCAACCATTGTAGTTAATGGAAGTTATATCCCTTACTAAGGGACATCTGTTTGTTGTTCTCTCTCTTGGGCAGACAATCATTTGTACCAACGCTACTCTTTCGATAAAGCCTTTTTTGTTTGACTCCGTATGCGTTCTATTCATTTTTGCACTAGTATGCTTTCTTCATCCGTTAAGTACAAAATACTGTCTCTGTATCCTGAATTTCATGTCTCCCAGGTGATTTCTTGCGGAGTTACGGCAAAAAAACAGTCGTTGCTTAAGTTTTGCACTACTATACCAGTTAGGTAGCACATTTAAAATTAGCGAGTTAATGAATTTTTAATAAATAATAATGCTAAAATTATATAAGATTCACAGCAAAAGTAACCTTATTCCCGTGAAAAGGAAAGTTTCTAAAAATGTTTTTCTGTTTTGCTGGAAATTGTATGGGAAAATATTATTTTACAATATTTTTTTCATTTTGTGAGGCTGTTCTATAATAGAAAACCACTATATGCGCTTGTCCAGTGGATGATCCGCCGTGCAAGTACTCATGCACAGGTAAAGGATTGAAGACTGCGAGGAGGGATTTTTTAGTGAACTCTAGTTCAATCCAAATGATGTATCACTTCCCAGAGCTGGGTCACCAGAAGTCCGGAATTTGCATGCTTTGCCCGGATTTCGATAGAATTATAAATTGCCCGTATTTTTCGTAGAAATCAATTCAATCTAAATATTATTGAACTTTGTGTATAAAAAATGCGTTAGTCGTTATATATAATTGTAGTTCTCAGAATTGTGTCTAGTCAGATTTTTTGAAGTATTTTTTTATTTGTGTAATACTGTTATTTCTTAGCGATAACAAAGCTTATTTAACAGTTTCAATGTGAAAAGTTTTTATTGTCACTTCAATTGAGTTTTATTTATCTGTACTTTCCCTGAAATGCCGGGAATTATAATTGAGTTCGTCAGGAACTTCTATTTTTAGGTCTAGAAACCTATCTTAGGGAAGCAATAGGAGAGTGGTTCCCAAACTTTTCAGTCTACGGACCCCTTGAAATTATTAAATTAAATAGTGTATATGTAGACCTACATAGACCATAGTGATCTTTATTTACACCCTAATTTTCAGAGAAAAATATTTAGATATATGTTAAACAGGTTATAAAATGCGAATGCATTTCAAATTAAGCATTAGTGATGACAATTTAAAATTCTGAAACAGGAAAACTAGACTTCTGAAATGAAATAAGCAGAAGTATTATACAAAATCTTATTTATTAATTAAATGTATGAAAATCAAAAGGCTCGTAACTTGCAAAAATTATATTGATGGCATCAAAGTATACACTTTAAGCATAATGGGAGCAATGAAGTTGCTTTTTAGCAATTAGCTCAGAAGTGTTTGGTTTAATATCTGATAATTTCAATAATAAAACTCACTCTCGACTTGAAGTCTATTTCTTAACTGAGATTTCAAATACTTGAACTGAAATAAATCAGTTGCGAAAAACAATTAAATACTTCATAATTTTTCTTTATAGTTCAAGAGTCAGTCATTACAGATAAACAAAAGTCAGTTGTATTTTTTTCACCCCGCTGTTCAAAAATTAGTTTAATATAGATGGAACAATAGGTTCCGTATGGACTTATTAGTTGTGAAAACTTTAATTTCAATGAATTAAATATATATTGGCAGATCTTTTGCGAAGATTATTTGACAGAGATTAGCAGAGATTATTTGGCAGATCTTGCAATTGTCAGATGAAAGATCTGCCAAAGAATCTTGTAGCATAAGAGAGGTCGGTTATCAGCATTATCACATTCCATTATCCACATGTCGCATCCTGGTTGCAATACCACCATATCTCAAAAAAGAAACGAATTTATAGTTTTAAGTGTAGGAAGATTAAATATATGCTTCTGCTTGCTACAAAACAGCCGCAGCTGTAGATTCCAGTAGAGGACAGATAGTTTTGCAGAGTGCAGAAGCATGCATTTATAGTCTTTCTGCGCATAAAACTAACTAGAAATTCATTTTTTTAGATATGGTGGTATGCGATGCAATATCACGATCGTCAGGCACTTGGAAATACTCTCCTAACTATAATTGCTCATTTTTTAGAAAATAAAATAGATATTTTTTTAATATCATTTTTAGAACAGCGTTCTTTAACCCTTTCGCCCCGACTTTTGCATGATTAAAATTTAACTCTGAAAAGTAGTTTAATTTAGTAGTTTTTGATCTTTTTGACGGACGACGTACTTTCGCGTTCTTTTTGTGTTTGCTTTCTCCCTTCCAACATTTATTAGTTGCTCAGCTAAGGGCACCATGAATGATAATAGTGGTTCTATTTTATGTTCCACATCACACTTCGTAATCCATGCATTCACAACAGAAATCATAACTAAGTTCCAAAAATCTTTTTTAACCACTTGTCTGATTTTCTGCATGACCCTAAAAAGTAGCAATTTCATCACAGCGGTCAACTACATTCATGTACATATTGTAGTGGGAAATGGCTTCTGGACAACTAACGTCTGATTTTGTGCCATCTTTTTGTTTCCGAACCACGGTCACTCATTCATCAGAATGAATGGGCGTGCTCAAAACCATAAGTCCGCCATTTGCAGTCTGAAATTATTGCCAGGTTTCTTTAGTCCTATTTTTATTCCCTAATTCCTTAAGAACACTGAAAACGTAAAAATCCATTCAAAAGTGGGATTTATTTACCCAGTCTAATCTCTGGGACGTATATGCCCATTAGACCCGAAAGGGTTAGAGCATAAAAGACTCGGAGAAAATAATGGAATATTATATTTTTTCTTGAAAGTTCTGTCTGGCTAGTCGAATATTGCATGCTTTCCGCCGACCCCCTGGAGCCTAGTCGATGACCCCTGTGGGTTCTTGGATCCCATCTAGGCAATCACTGCAATAGGACGACCCACTCGAAAAGCTTTTCTCAGATTGGCATGCAGCTCAACGGTTATTTTCTGATACTCGAGGGACCAGTAATTAGTCCGACACATTTCTGGGAACTTTTCCCACCGAAACGTGAAAGAACATATCTTAAAATTTGCGGTTTGAAAGATAAAGACCTCCTATACACGTTCACGCATGCATTATTTTGCGGTGAAGAATTACAAACCGAAACCACGGTTCTCTGCTGCATTCGCAGAAACTCTGGATACCATTTCGACCGCAATCTTACAGCCACCGAACGTCCACTTGAGTCGGCATGCAACCCGCAGAATAATTACGAGGAGTCTCACGACAGCGCGCGTTCGCATTGCATCATGCGCTGGCAACTGACTTTGACAGATGAATGGCCACCTGTTCCGTTACCTGAAATAGGGCGGGAAAGGTGGAGAATAAACAGGAGACGCAGGGGGAGAGGAGCCCACTTTCAACTCAGCACCCATCGGATCAGCAGCGGAGGTGAGTAGCAGTCAGTTTGTTTTGGTTTCCGTAATCCAAATGCATTCGAATGAAAATATTTGGATTCTGCTTGACTTTTTCCGTGCCACTCGATTCATTCAAATTACGACTTATCTTGAAACTGCAGGATTAATTGGTATTACTGTGTTAACCTTCTTTGTGATTTATCTTCGCGTCAAAAACTGCCCTGTAATGACCAATTCCTGGTGCAAAACCTGCCATCCTTTCCGGAGACGGAACAATTTGTTTTTCCATTTTGGATCTTCTATCCTTTGGAATAGGGTAGTTTTGTCTCGGCGAGGTAGCTATCTCGTCCTTAGAAAATGTTCTTGGACAATTAATTGTTAACAAATGTTCCTTAGCAAAAAGATCTTGGACCAGATATCTCGTCGAACATTTGGAAGGTTAAAGTTAATTTAAATAATGCGTATCTAAAAATATTAAATTTATAAATATTTTTTGATATTTATGTTTTATTTATATATTTGTAAAGTACTGCTTTTAATAAAATTTTATTGCCCAAATTTTAAGCTTATAGGGCCGGATTAACCCTTATCCAAAGGGGGCCCATCGATGGGTTAACCCATCAATTTTCAACCGATGTGCCGCAAGATTTCGCTGGTTTGCCTTACGGATTGTGAAACGGTTTAAATTGCATAAGATTTATTTCATTTCAAACGTTTAGTTTTGAACTTTTGACAGTTGTGTTCACTAATAATTTGAAGTAATATTCGTACAAATAATTTGTTTTATTATTTTTTATAACTATGCATCATAACTGAATTGTTTCAAAAGGATTTATTTTAATGCCACTTTGGAGGAAAAAGGTTAATTCCTCTTTTTTTGTAAATTGATCATAATTATACTTGTTTTTATGTTAGATCGGAAAATATTTTTTTGATATGCCGCATAATATTAGTAACTAGTTTATGTGGCATGAAATGAAAAAGGTTGAAAATCGCTGGGTTAACCTAAAATATATCGTCCTATTCCCGATACGATCACTGTAATGAGATGATGCAATACTAAAGTAAATTTCACATTGGAGCTTAAATAAGATTGCAAATTTCTAAGCATATTACTTTTGAAAATTTGAACTGTGGAATATGTTCATTGTTTTATTAAAAATATATGTTGGCTTATTTCCCGATTTGATTTTTCATGGTTCAGTCAGTTAACAGAATAGTTCTTCATTTACTGTGTACTTCATTTACATACTTGTTTTCCCTGTACGTCGTCTGAACGTAACGTCAGTTGGCTTGTTTTTCGAATAAGCTTTCAGCATTCGCCAATAAAATTCCAAAGAATAAATTTCGAATCGATATATATGATAGTTGATTGGTCAGCATTAATTAGATCACACGCTGTATGTCACCAAAACGGTGATGAACTGCATTTTAAGGTAACCCCAATATGAGAGAGTATTGGAACAGCAGAAATAAAATCTTCGTAGACCGTCTGGTTTGTGTACGGATAATACCTCTCTTACAAGGAGGTGATATGCCATGATTTTGTCCCAGGACGTGCTCGGGGCCGCGGTAGCCCGGTTGGTAGAGTAACGGGCTAGCAACCGGAGAGTTGCAAGTTCATATCGAACCAAAGACCGTCGTGTACAAAGGGGGCTGGTGCACGTTAAATCTATCGTGGCCTCAAATGCCCTCACGTTGGCTTGGTGTGGAAGTTTTGAGAGTGGGGTGCCAGCTCAGGTGTGACCTCGTCATCTGACCGTGGTTCAAAATTACGTGGTGTTGTCCTCGGATCTTTCCCTTCGGGGGATGATCCCGGACCGTCGCCAATAGCCCGTTGTGTTGTTCCAATGTGATGTTAATTAAAATACCTACCTACCTCAATGCATCGCTCATAGTTATATAATTTTTTTCTTGTCCTCTAATGAATTTTTGTGAGCAGCAGAACTCCTAATTCTGAAGAAACAACTCAACCCGATTCTGGAGAGTTGGGAGTTCAAAGGTCACCCAATTATATCAGTTATTTTAGCCTTTTCACGAGGGCTCGTCTGTGATGTGATTGTATGGTGGCGCTGTATAATTGAAATTTCGTAGGGGCATCTACTGATGTAATAATGTTAGGGAGGCTGAGGTTCTTCGTCGGTTAGATCCAAAAGAAAGGGAAGAAATCGTAAATGACCGCATATACAGGATGAGTCTAAATTGTTTTTACAAAATAAGAGGGGTGATAGTACCCATCCAGACGAGCAATAATTACCATGGAACATAGGGTCGCATTCCACTCTGAGAGGCAGAAAAGAGTCAAATTAGAATTTAAACATGAACTTACAACAGTGTTGGGAAAGCGAATGGACGATACCTACAGTTGTACAATCTGATTGATTGATCAGAGAAAAACTCACAGCAAGTGCTCAAAGTGGCGTGTCGTTGCACAGTTCACACCGGCGAAGGAATGATTCCTGGTGTTGTGTTAATTTTGTCTGCGGCAACACCGATTCTCGCAACGAGATTTTCAGCCGAGTCCACAGGCGTCTGGTACACTAAAGTTTTCATGTGCCCCCAGAAGAAAAAGTCCAGTGGGTTGAGGTCCGGTGAGCGAGGAGGCCAAGCCACAGGTTCGCCACGTCCGATCCATCTTGCTTAGGAGATATGCTACGTAGGCAGGTACAAAACGACGTCAGAGGCGATGACTTGTTCATGTTCGACGCGTTTCGACTTTACTCTTTTCTGCCTCTCAGAGTGGAATGCGACCCTATGTTCCATGCTAATTATTGCTCGTCTGGATGGGTACTATCACCCCTCTTATTTTTTAAAAACAATTTAGACTCACCCTGTACAAATATCGTATATATAAACACATATATCATATCGTATTGTAATTTTACATAAATTAAATCTATATTTTGGTATTTTTTCACTAATAAGTAAATTTTTCTTGGACTTCGTTAATTACTTCGTATGTAGAACTTTTTCATGTCTCCTAGCAACGTGATATACTGAAGGGCGTGATATACTATGTTTTGTAAAAAAACTTTTATAATTTGGCTAAGATCCCTGTCATTAAAGTAGTTGGTATCGGTTGGTTTATCCATATCGGGTTAATCCAAGGCGCGGTTAATGCGCCAGTCTTGAAAAAAGATCTCTTGAATTTTAATACCTTTTCCAAATTTTACATGTGAGGGAGGGTTTTCAGTGGTGGTTATTACCACAAGCAAATACAGATTGCGATTGCACGACGAGAAAGAAGTGCTAGTAGCAGTATCCAAGTTCGTGTTAGAGCCGCCGTGGTTCAGTGGGTTTGCCCACAATGCTAGTAACCTGCGAGTTCTAGGCGGCGCAGGTTCGATTCCATCTTGGTGTATTTCGCTAAACTGTGTGAGTAGAAATTTGCATGTATGTGCATAGTATACTTGACGCTGCTTGTGTTTGGCACAGCTTGGCCAAATATGGCACATGCGCTTTAAAAACCAAACTAAACTTGTACTACTCCATTGAGTTGATTGGGGGAAGCACAATTCGCCATCTTTATAAACTTTAACATATTGTATTTTTAAATTCTATAGTATAACGATTTTTATAAACTATTTTTACTTGGCAGTGTTTCAAAAAATATTAAATTAATAATTCATGATTCTTTGGAACAAATATCAGTATGAGAGAGATTTTCAGTGTAGAAACAAGCCAGAGAATCTTTGAAGATTTTACTTCTGCTGCCCAAAAGCTCTCCCATGATGTATATCGATTTTGGTTGTTTTTGGGTTTCATGGCGCAAGGGCCTTATTTGGCCAAGCTGCGCCAAACACAATGTCAAGTAATTGTGAAAAGAAAGGACGGAGTTAGTTAGAGACAGATCGCTTGGCATCCTGGGGTCGCGACCCCCCCCCCCCATGTTTACTAGAGGCAGTAAACCCCATGGGAAAAGAACAAATAACGAGTGTACCTCGGGTTCGTGAAGCCCTTCACCTAAGAAGCCATCGCCTAAAGAATTTATACCTACCACCAGCTAAAGACATGCCCCCCTGGGGTTATGTATATCGAGGTTACATCAGGCCTTAAAATGTGGTTTTGGACAATATTTGGCGTTTATATAATTGGCGTCAACCAATCAACTATCATATATCAAACCGAAATTAATTCTTTGGAATTTTTATCGGCGAAGCGCTAAAATCGTATTCGAAAAACAAACCAACTGACGTCACGTTCAGGGGCCGGTTGGAGGAGTAACGGGTTAGCAACCGGTGGGTTGCGAGTTCGAATCCAGCCCAAGACCGTCGTGTACAAAGGGAGCTGATGCACGCTAAATCTATCGTGGCCTCAAATGTCCTCAAGTTGGCGTGGTGTGTAAGTTTGGAGAGTGGGGTGCCAGTTCAGGTGTAACCTCGTCATCTGACCGTGGTTCAAAATTACGTGGTGTTGTTCTCGGATCTTTCCCATCGTGTTTGATACCGTACCGTCGTCAATAGCCCGTTGTATCGCTCCAGAGCGACGTTAATTAAATACCTATCTACCGACGTCACGTTCAATAAACGTACTGAAAACACGTATCGCCGCAGAAACACTACCACCACCTATATGTAGCTTGACAGAAAATGCCTTTTATACACCGACTAATTAATAAAATGCTCAATGTGATCTATCTCAGAGATGCATTTGTCTGAAAAAAACAGTTATTTTACTCATAAATTGTTAAATTTATTAAAAAATTATCTAATTATACTTATTACCTAATTACCTTTAACTGCAGACAAGAATTTTGCCTGCAGCTGGAGTTACAATCTATGGACTAATTTATTTCCGATTCGAGTTTAATGGACCTGAGGAAAAATGTCGCTGGGAAAATCCTCCTATTAAATCTGCCGCCTATAGCCCTCGATTAGGAATCCATACCTGAGGAAAAGAATCGCTGGGAAATTCCTCTATTAATTCTGCAGCCTGCTTAACAATTCCGTCGTCCATCTGGGGCTAGAATTAATCATGAAGGTTAATGTTCTCCCAAAGCATTTTCAGGTCTGAGTCGAATCGCCACAAGACGAGCACTTACCCCTCGTCATATTACGCCGCGATATGTTCCTCATCGGCTAAATCGCTCATTTTACTTGTCTCGGAATGAAGACAGTAGAGGAAATCTCAATCTGTTTTTTACGAATCGGGAGTTCAAAAGTTACCCGTTCCAACCAGTTATCTTCGCCATTTTCCATGGGCTCTTTTGAAATGTGATTGTGAGGTTGTTGTACAGTGAAATTTCGTGTGGCATCTGAGGTGGCTATACGATGTGGAATTTCGTATGGGCATCTGAGGTGGCTGTGTAATGTGAAATTTCGTGGGGGCACCTGAGGTGACTGAACAATGGGAAATCTCGTAGAGGAACCTGAGGTGGCTGTACAATATGAAATTTCGTTGAGGCATTTTAGGTGGTCTAAGAATATGAAATTTAGTAAGGGCATTTGAGGTGGCTGTATAATGAGAAATTTCTTATGGGTATCTGATGTGGCCGTACAATGTGAAATTTCGTATTGGTCATTTGAGGTGGCCGTACTATGTGAAATTGCGTATTGGTAATCTGGGATGGCTGTACAATGTGAAGTTCCGTAGGGGTATCTGAGATGGCCGTAGAATACGAATTGTGCTATAGGCATCTGAGGTGACTGTACAGTGTGAAAGGCATCTCAGGTGGCTGCACAATGTGAAATTTTGTAGGGGAATCTGAGGTGGCTGTACAATGTGAAATTTAATAGAGGCGTCTGAGGTGGCTGTACTATGTGAAATTGCGTATTGGTAATCTGGGATGGCTGTACAATGTGAAATTCCGTAGGGGCATCTGAGATGGCCGTAGAATACGAATTGTGCTATAGGCATCTAAGGTGACTACAATGTGAAAGGCATCTCAGGTGGCTGCACAATGTGAAATTTTGTAGGGGAATCTGAGGTGGCTGTACAATGTGAAATTTAATAGAGACGTCTGAGGTGGCTGTACCATGTGAAATTTTGTAGGCACATATGAGGTAGTGTATAATGCGAAATTTCGTAGGGGCATCTAAAGATTTCATCAATTTAAGGGGGTTGAGGTTCTTCATCGGTCGGATCTCAAAAGGAAAAATCATCACACAAAAAAACTCGACAAATCCCGGTGAGGAGATATCTCAAGGTAAATTGGTCATATCTTCATTGACGAGATATCTCGTCGAAACCACTAGAGAGAGGGGGTTAAGCAAAGGAATTAAGGGTTATGAAAATTTAGAAATTAAGAGACTCTTCAACCAGGAATCATAATAAATTTGATTTTTAAAATTATGACAGCAGAGTGGTAGATTTACTATAAAGAGGCGTCCCCTTAAGCAGCCTTGCAGCTCGAGAGAGACACTTACAAATTATGCCACTTATGACATCACAAATTCCACCGCAAATGACCGCACGTGTCGGAGCCAGTTCGCACTTACCTCTTTCCTCCATATTCACAACATTCCCAATCTTGAATGTCAAGTGGGTGCAGCGGCGACGCCCAGTGGAAGAAGATACCGTCTTAAAAGAAAAAACAGGCGTGAATGAACAAAAGTAGTGAAGCTCTCGGTCCGTAGTAACACCTGCCGAAGATGAGTCAGCCCCTTCGGAATCTGAGAACGTGTTACCTTGTGAAGGGTTTCCTCCAGGATGGTCGGTAGTTCTTGGAACGTTTTTTGTTTTTTTTAAAGCGATTTGCTGCCCCGAGGGAACTGCGGATGTGCGTATATACGCGTAGTGAATGGGATCGCCGTTTGAAAAAGACGCACCAGAGGTTGTGCGGTTGGTATTTTGCGTCGTGTGTTTTGATTCGGACAGACGCTCTTCTCTCCGAAGGACGTTGGAATCTGTTGTGAGTATTTATTATCTTGTCTAAGAGATGTTTGATTTTTGTTTGATGCTTAGGTAAGGAGGTGGAAGGCGTGTTTGTTCTTCGTGTTGGGAAAGATTTTTGGGTTTGTTAAAGAAAATGGCGAATAGGTGATCAAGTGCGTAGAGGAGTTAATTATCTTGCATGAAGAAAAACGATGACGCAATAATGTTTGACAAGGGATTTTCAAAAGCGGATCGGTTTTGATGGGGAAAGTTTAAACCTTCACGGTTGTTTATGATTTGAGGACGAATTAAAGTCTGGAGATACATTCCAATAAGGCCTCACGTGCTTAAAAACGTTCTTTTTTGTTGAGATTCCATGTCTGCATTAGCTGGGGGATGCATTTCAAGATAATTTAAAATGGTAAAATAAATTTAAAAAGTTGGGAAAATCATTGCTAAATTTAAGGTACGGTTTCTCTTAAATTGATAACATGAACACTGATGGATGGAA
This sequence comes from Meta bourneti, assembly GCA_933210815.1. Lineage (NCBI taxonomy): Eukaryota > Metazoa > Arthropoda > Arachnida > Araneae > Tetragnathidae > Meta > Meta bourneti. The sequence goes on from OW119929.1 coordinate 92,453,979, forward strand.
CATCGAGTGTTGTAAAATCTTTGAAAATTATTGAAAAAATATTCTCAATCTGAAATATTTTTAAATAAAAATACTTAATGCGTTCATTTTAAAAATACAGAAAATGTAATATCTTGATTTACAAACAATTTTCAATAAAAAATAATGAAAATTTTAAAAGTGCAAAAATTAAAAAAAAAAAGAATGCAGAGAATCCTCGTTTCCTGTTACATTTATTTATAATTGTCAATTAAAACAGTCTTGAAAATTCTTAGAGCCCCAGGACTTGATACTTGAATTTATTTAGGATTCCTGTAATACTTTGAAGAACTCAGAAAAATATCTTTATATTCTGATTATCGCAAGAAAGTGATTGTGTATTCAAATGCCCAAGTTATTTTTTAACAAATGTGAATTTATAGAACAAAGAGGAAAACTTGTTTAAAACAATTAGGTGTGTGATGTCCCTAAAAAATTAAATTTTAAAAACATCAGTGATATAAATGAAGGTTTGTGTATGTGAAAACTGCTTTATATTGTTACGGCGTTTTCTTTGCAATGCACACAAATGTCAGTTTTATTAAATTGAAACTTAGAAACAATTTGCTTTTGTCTCTTAACCTGGTCTTTCTACACGAAGTTGAATGTTGCCATTGGGGATTTAATTTCTGGCAAAGACATTTTACACCACTCTGTGACGTCACAAGGCCTGCTAGAAGTTAGTTTTTTAAGAGTATAAGGTGGCATCACACACACAGTTCTTTTCCTTCATTATACGAATGCCGTCTCGTTCGTGTCAATCGAAAAGGTGTAAATTTTGTTTCGCGCAGATGCGCATGGTATAAAACGAGTAACTTTTATCTACATTCTTTCTCTTTCTTTAAGATAGCAATTGTCTGTTCTTGTTTGCTGTGTTTGGTTATTATGATTGAATAAATTGTATAAACTTTGGAATCTATTGATGTTATTCTCTCTTAAAATACCCGTGACTGTCTAGGAAGTTTTCTTGAAGCACTGTCACATTTCGAGTTAGCCTGATATTCTTCTCTTGTACTGTTCTGTGCATCGCTGCTATTTATCGCTATGAATTAAAATCTCTGATCTGGAGTCAGACTTTCGAGACCTCAGACATTAAGCCAGTAGTTAATTTGATAAAGTTTCGTATGAGGTTAGTCTATGCTTAAAATTGGAACTTATAATTTGCAAGTACTATTTATTGTAAATCTTAAGAAAAGTCTCCATGAATGTTGATACAAGATTTTCATTGTTTCAAAAGCTGATCTAGTCACATGATTTAGGAATCTGGCAATTCTATATATGATAGTATATCATACCTACTAACTTTTCCGGAAGTCTGCCGGTAAAAACACTTGGTTTTCCTGTCTTCTGGACGGAAAAATATTTTCCGGGATTTGCTTTAGAGAGAAAATTTTCAAATGACGCCAATTTCGAAGTTTTGGCGCCAAACCGTAACAACCATGAAAGAAAACCATCGGGATTTGTGTTTGATTATTGTGAAAACATTGTTCGGCACTTATTTTCAAGAAAAACCTCCAAGTATACCTCTTAAACACTCGAGAAAAAGTTTAACTGCTGAAATTTGCATGCATATTTGGTGTCATTTTATGTAAAATATCACCAAATCAATTTCGCTCCATAGTAATCGAGCATGGCCTCCATAGTAGAGAGAGCAGGGTTACTTTTTCTCTTGCATAAAACCCAATTTGGCACAATTGTCGCTAATTTAGCTCTTTAATTTTTTTTACTTCAAGAACATTTTTAGGTCTTTTAATTTCTGATAGCAGCACATTGGTTTTATGTCATAAAAATCTTCCTGAATTTTGGTCTTAATGGTTGGTAGATATGGTATATAACCATAAAAATTTCATTAGTTTTACTAAAGTACGTAGAAAGTTATTTATTCAGTGATTTTATTTTGTTCAACCCATTTACTTTAAGGTGTCAAATTTCTAATACAGCATAACAAGAATAAATGAATAAAACTATACAAGATGGTAAGAATCGTTCGCACAATCATAATGCCACGCGATTCCTTGTTAAAAATCAGCCAGAAAATGCGTCAGTTTTTCTATTGGACGTGACACTTCGGTGGTATTTGCATAGCAAGTGTTTGACGTCTTTTCCGATCACTGAAAATTTCAGTGCTAAGACCACCAATTAAACTATCCTTTTGGCGTCCCTGTGTTTACAGGTCCCTGAAAGTAAATCAAGACGCACTTAACATTCCTGGTTAACTTCTATGCTGGTAACGTGCCTTTCTCGTCGAGATATCTCGTCATTAGCGAAACTGACCAGATCTTGATCTCGTCATCATCAAAAAACGGCAATATCTTCTCATTCGGGTCTTTATCATTCGGAATTCAATCGGCAGAAACTAAAGTACGAGATAGACATGCAAATCCGAATCTATTCGTTAAATTATCAGTTCTAAGTACACATCTCCGGAATACCAAGTCGCTTGAGACCAATTGCGTGGTGAATCTAATGATTCCTAAGTAAAAGAAATTTTACATTGATTATAGTTTCTAGTTTATTTACCAAGCCTTCGAATGTTTTTGATTACTGTCCCGTCGAATCCCTCTCTGTCCCTCTCTGTATAGAAGAGGATACTATATATTCTGCTAGTGCATCCTTTTGCACAGCCCTTCCGAACCATAAAAGGGCCGCGGTAGCCCGGTTGGAAGAGTAACGAACTAGCGACCGGAGTGTTGCGAGTTTGAATCCAACCAAAGACCACCGTGTACAAAGGGGGCTGGTGCACGTTAAATCTATCATGTGTTCTCGCGTTGGCGTGGTGTGTAAGTTTGAAGAGTGGAGTGCCAGCTCAGGTGTGACCTCGTCATCTGACCGTGACTCAAAATTACGTGGTGTTGTCCCGGTTTGATCCCGGACCGTCGCCAATAGCCCATTGTGTTGCTCCAGTGCGACGTTAATTAAATACCTACCTATCCGAACCATAAAGCTCAACTTATCCAATGCCTCGTCTGTGACAGACATTTTGCATTGATTATAGTTTCTTGTTTATTTACCTGTCTTTCAAAATGTTTTGACAGATGTTTTTCCGTTTCAGGCTACTGCTACTTTGTCTTTTGAACAAACAAAATGCCAATTTGGTGTCCGACCACTTTTGTTGTACTGCTCGCAGTGCCTTTCACACTCAGCAGACACCTGGAACACACAAAGGTATGTATATCCATTCCATTTCTTTGCATAAAGGGCTACATAAACCTAACAAGGTTCAGAGTCCAAATGTCATTAATGTCTCATTCTCTCTTACTAATATTTGGTTCGGTATGTTATGCATCTATTGACATAGCGTCCATGTAAGCTCAGGTGCCCGTCATCCCCTGTTCAAAAAACTGTAAGTCATTGACTGAATCAGGAAAGTCTGTTGTTAAAAATAGTTTTTGAAGGAAAACCTTAGCGGACATCGGCGACGTAACGTCCATGTAAGTTCAGAAGCCCTGCATCCCCTGTTGAAAAAACTGCAAGTCATTGACTGAATCAAGAAAACCTGATATTAAACAGAACTTATGCTTGATGGAAATCTTAGCGGACATCGTTTGATGGAAATCTTATCTGTTTCGATTTTTAACGTCCACTTTCGATTTCTAATGTTGACTATGCAAGCTGCTTTTCACAGACCCACGATGCTGACACTTGATCGTCCTGGCGATTAATTTATGTCTGGTTAGTGGTGTTTGTCGTGCTTAATAGTATAACACCACCCTCTAACCTACCTTCCTCTGCATTCCATAGCTAGCCTCAGTCAGCTTATAAGCGCAGTTGATCCTCACGCATGATCAATCAAACTGCAGCTTGAAGACAGCGCATTGTCTTCTGCTTGCTGCGCTTGAAACTTCGAAAAAACAATGCTCGTATTCTACATATCCGTTGACGAGTTACAATGTTTTTTTATTCGTTCTGTCCTGTTTATCGAATGTTTTCTTAGGGCTGTAATTTTATGAGTGATATTTTGATACCGGAAGAAAATTCAGTGGATTTTTGTGCAATTATTATCCTTACGTTCGCTTAACCCTCCTAGTAGTTGTCTCGACGATGTATCTCGTCCTTAATGAAACTGATACGATCTTGATGAAAGATAGCTCGTCATTAGAAAATATTAACCAGATTTTGATTTCGTCATCATTAAAAAATCGGCAATATCTTGTTGGACGAGATATCTCGTCTTAACCACTTTAAGAGTTAAATGCAAGATTCACTCAATAATCCTTCAAAGTTGCGAGAAAAAAAACATGTACTGATATTTCCATCATCATTGGTAGGTTTGGCTGACCCTTGACTGTCTAAATGTGCAGCTACGAAAAGAAATCCAACCACCCCTTTTATTTTTGCAGCACTGTCACTATCGGCATTCCCAGTTGCAAATGTTATATTACTGTATGTATCATTTATTATCTGATAGACGCCATCGTCATTCACAGACCTGTCACACACTGGACCAACACGCGACAAAACGACTTGCGCATGCGTACTACGCTTCTATAAATTAAAGATATCTAGCGCATGCGTATTCAGTCAATTTAGGATTGCAGAACTGACGTTGAACCAATAAGTGACTTGCCTTGTGAGCGCATGAATTTCGTAAAAAGATATCTCCTGCGTTCTACTTATTTTATTTCTAAAGAATGCTTGAATGATAAACTTTTTGCATTTTAGAAGTTTAATTAGTGTTCATTAATGATAATTTGTTATAAAATACTTTTTAGTTAATTTTTAATTGTCTCAATATAATTTTTGATTCCTTTTTAATTGATACTCAATATCTGTTGTGGATATTTAACTTCTAATAGCCCATATAAACATAAACTATTTTTAATGTAAACGTAATTCAATTACAACTGAATTTGAATACATTTTTTTCAGAGAACAGGACGAAGGCATGAAGACTTAAGGCATGGTGAGTACATATCTCTATTTTAGTTTGATTTTTCGCCATAGGTAACTCTTTTGATAATCGAGTATCTATTTTGGAGAGTATTAAAAGCAAGATGAGAGAAATGTCTAGAATTCAAAGTAGACATAAACGAAAGTAACAAAACAAACTATCGAAAATGCTACAAAAACTAACGTTTTTAAGTTAAAAGCTGAATTTACGTGAAGGAATTCACAAAAGTGTGGAAGCCCTCCGAACTCCCCTCGTAGAAGTTTGGAGAGTGGGGTGCCAGCTTAGGTAGTGACCTCGTCATCTGACCGTGATTCAAAATTGCGGAGTATTATCCCCAGATCGTTACCTTCGGGATTGATCCCGAACTGTCGCCAACTACCGAACTACCCTCGTCAAGGTCTGATTTCTGATTTTCAAAATATCTCTTTACAAATAAACTATTATAAATTCGTAAGATTTGTGATTTTATTAAAATAAAAAAATCATTATACTATATTATACTTTAATATTTCGTAACGAAAATTTTGAGTACTCGATGAAATATGGAAGAAAACAAAACCGACATCAACCACAAAAATAAGAAAACAATTGAATTTAGCGAATCCCTTTAAACCCAAGTAACTCCACAGCTGTAGTCGTAATGAAGTCTTTATGGAATTGCAAGTGAAAGGCTTTTGTAACTTTTCAGGAGACGACAGCGAATCTCCATTCCCAAGAACACACCTCCGTCTCCATGCCAAACCACCCAAGGTCCTCCACATGCACGAGGGAGGCAGCGACTTCCTTGAGTGTCAGGCTGGTGGCAGTCCCCTTCCACGCATCTACTGGCTCAAGAACGGCGAACAAATGACACAAGTGAGTTGGGGTTTCCTTTCAACTCTCCTTTCAGGTTTGATTCCTCCATGGGTGTATTTTTCTTTATTGTGTCAGCAAAATTCACCTTGGTGTTTATGGTCATTACTAGGCGTAGTGTATCTTGTGCTTGGCGCAGCTTAGCCAATTATGGCCCATTGCGCCATAAAACCCAAACCAACCTTCCAAGGGGTGTTTTATGGCGTAAGGACCATAGTTGGCTAAGTTGTGCCAAACACAGGACACACAACGTCAAGTAATGAACAGACACTAGGCGTAGTGTGTCTTGTGTTTGGCGCAGCTTGGCCAATTATGGCCCATTGCGCCATAAAACCCAAACCAACCTTCCAAGGGGTGTTTTATGGCGTAAGGACCATAGTTGGCTAAGCTGCAGGACACACAACGTCAAGTAATGAACAGACACTAGGCGTGATGTATCTTGTGTTTGGCGCAGCTTAGCCAATTATGGCCCTTTGCGCCATAAAACCCAAGCCAACCTTCCAAGAGGAGTTTTATGGCGTAAGGGCCATAGTTGGCTAAGCTGCGCCAAACACAGGACACACAATGTCAAGTAATGAACAGACACACACAAGAAAAGTTTTGCTGACAGAAAAGAAAAATACATCCAAGTTAAGTTGCAGGAATCCGACCTGCAAGCTTGCAACATTCAGGTGGGAATCCAACTGCTCATGAATGACGTAGTATGCTAAACATGAATTTAGAAATTTCTGGGGTCTGTGCTAACCTTTAATTAACCCTCTTGGTGGTTGTCTCGAGGTATATCGTCATCAGTAAAAGTGGCCAGATCTTGATGGACCAGATATCTCGTGTGTAGAAAAACTGACCAGATATTTTGAAGATCCAGATCATCAAAAAATCGACAATGCCTTGATGACGAGATATCTCGTCATTAGCTTATCTGGTCAGTTATCGATAGACAGTAATACGAAAGCCATATTTGGATATAACCATTGTACCTTCTTATAATTACACTATTCTTTATAGCTTAATTCCGACAAATTTTCAGCTGTTACAAGAAAAAGCACAGTATAAAACAATGTTAATAATATTATAGTTGTATTGGCCTAATTAAACGCAAAAACTAGTTTTTACGGGAATGAGTTTTAAATCTCGTAATCTTTTAGAAATAGATTCTATGTGAAATGTCACATTGTAGCAAGCCAACGTACCGCCAGATGGCGTTGTGACTTTTCCCCGGGATTGTTCCCGCCATTAATGACTCAACTGCGAGTCAGCCATGAAAGTGCTAGGTTGTATTCTTCGAGCACCTAATGTTTTCTTCTAATTTCTATTTGTTTCTTTAGTGTTTTAAATCAAATTTTGTATAAGTGTTTTTCCTTCGTGCTTTTTTGGGTCTTGTTGGAACAATACTGACATAACATTACTTTTATCAATAAATATAATCGCTTAAAGTCCTTAGTCTTAACTAGAATTGCTAAGGCAGGTCACTCGCTCTGAAGCATTCCATTACCATTACCACGTATGGGACAATCACACACAGATTTTAGTCGCGAAAGTTATTGTCTTGTTCATTATTTTTTGTCAATGAAACACTTTTGAACTTGAGCTATGTTTCTCTCAAGTAAACGCATCCAAAATGTTTGCGTACATCAGTCATTTTTCCTGTACGCAGAGTTAATATCAAATCTTCATGTATGGAACATCTCAATATGGCCACAGATTTCCATACGGGACATTAACTAATGAAGAGAAGTAAGATTCAGCCATTTATATTACTAAAATCTGTAATTGTCACGCATCACAGATTTTAGTAATACAAATGATTGGATTGGGGATGTTAGAGTTTTATGGCGCAAGATCCAAAAACGGACAAGCTGAACCTCATGTGACAATGGAATGCTCCTCTTAACAAAATGGTCTATATGAAGATCCTCCAGATACTATAGTACGTACTTCCTGTTTTATTTCAGAAATGATGTTACTTTCTTGTTTCTCAAATGCGCTTTCAGTACATCGTCTTATAAAAGTGATATTTTTTAGTTTTTTAAAATTAAAAGCATGCTAACACTTGTTGCAAATTGATGCTCCATGATGTCTGATCAATTGTTCCCCCAGGATAATTTGAAGTCGGAGGAAATTAAAGTCGAACATCACCAAATGGCAAAAAATCAAATCTATTCTTAACTTGAAGTATAAAGTTCATCTTCCGGTTAAGAACTGATTTGATTTTTGAAGTATAAAGTTCATCATCCGGCGATTTATTCATGGTTACACTGAAAATCTCTCACAAAAAATTCCTTTTTTTACAAAATACCCAAAGATTGTTCGGGCTCAATTCGACATTTTTAACAGCAAAATTGGGCACTGTCCCTTCTTTACCTCTGGCAACCCTGGTACGACACCTGTTTCTATAGCGACCGCCAGTACCTAGATTTTGTGTTTGGAGCAGTTCTAATATACAGACAATACTTTAAAATGTTGTAGATTGATATTTGTTCAAATCAAATAAAAACCCTTTCTAAAAGACATGGAATCCGTTGTTCTTGCAGATCGATTTGGTGGACGAGATGGAGCTGGTGACAGACAGCCCCTCAAGTCTGCACATCGGAGCCACGAGTTCGAGACTGTACCTGGACTGCATTTCGATGGGTGACGAGGCCGAGTACACGTGCGTGGCAGAGAGTGCCAACCACCGGGAGAGCACGACTACCAGCGTCACAGTGTCCTCGTCCGACGACAAAGGATGCCGAGACAGAAAGCAGTTCGGTAAGTTAGTGCTTCCCTCAACCCTCAAAGTGGTTTCAGCGAGATATCTCGTCCATCAAAATCTGACCAATTTTGCTAATCACGAGATATCTCGTTCATCAAAATCTGACCAATTTTGCTGATCACGAGATATCTCGTCCATCAAGATCAGACCAATTTTGCTAATCACGAGATATCTCGTTCATCAAAATCTGACCAATTTTGCTAATCACGAGATATCTCGTCCATCAAGATCAGACCAATTTTGCTAATCACGAGATATCTTGCTCATCAAGATCAGACCAATTTTGCTAATCACGAGAAATCTTGTTCATCACAATCTGACCAATTTTGCTGATGACTGGATATCCAGTCATCAAGATCTGGTTATTTTTCTAATGACGAGATACCTCATTTAGTCGACCATTAGTTGAGTTAGATCATTCATTGCAAACCACCTGTTGGTTGGTTTGGGGTTTTATGGCGTTAGGGCCATATTTGGCCAAGCTGCGCCAAACACAAGACAGACAATGTCAAGTTATTGTAAAAAGAAAGGATGGAGAGGGGAGAGATCCTGGGGTCGAGACCCTTATGTTTACCAGAGAAAGTAAACCCCATGGGAAACGTATAGACCACTAGGGTTCCTCGGGTTCGTGAAGCCCGTACACACCTAAAGAATGCGCCCTTGACAGGGCCAAACACGAGTATGGTGTAGAGTTTACCATCACGAATATACTCGTTGCATTATAAATGTATCCTAATGCAGAATTTCATATTGGCAGGCCTATAGTTGATTTAACGTCGCACTGGGCTACACAACGGGCTATTGTCGACGGTCCGGGATCCATACCGAAGGGAAAGATCTTAGGATAACAGCTCGTCATTTTGAATCATTCAGTTGACCAGGCAACACCTGAGCTGGTACCCCACTCTCCAAACTTCCATATCACGCCAACGTGAGAACATTTGAGGAGACGACAGATTTAACAGGCACTACGTACACTGGGGTCTTTGGTTGTATTGATTTTCGAACTCAAAGCCTTGCAATTTCTAATCCGCGACTAAAACGTGGGATACACCGAGGTCCGAAAAAATTAACTTATTAGAGAAAAAAACGCAAATTATACATTACATTACTCGTTTAGTTTTAATTATGTAAAACTACAACGTGATAGAATATTTCTGTATGTACGATAGATCATTTATAATTTTCCTTTTGGGGTCTTACCAAAAGAACCTCAATCTCCCTAACCTGACGAAGTCTAGATGCCCCTACGAAATGTTCACATTGTACTGCCAACACTCAATCACATTACAATAGGGTTCAAGGGTAAAAGCTGATATAACTGGTTTATACAGGTTAACTTTGAACACCCGATTCTAAAGAAACAGATTGAGATTTCTTCTGATGTTCGCAAATTTAAAATTCATTGGGGAGCAAGTAAAAATGAGCTATATACCAAGACGCTAAAAACGACAGGTTATTGTATATCCAGTATTCATTTTCTGTCATTTTCCAGGACAGGCTCCTCGAATCCACACGTGGACGAAGACAGCTCTGGAGACTCAGGGTCAAGATGTGAAGGTGGTCTGTCGCGCCAAAGGGGATCCCAAACCTACAGTAAAATGGCTGGATCCGCACGGGGACGCCATAGATGACAGCAGCACGAAATACGATGTAAGTGTTCCCACACGCATCGCATTGCATGTCCATAGATTTAAGTCCAGGTCTCATATAATCCTTTTAACAGTTCTTGCATTTCTTCAGCAAAAGGTTGATTTGATTAAAAGCTAGGAGCTTATGATCTTTTTCCTGGATTCTCTCAATATAAATTTCTATAATCACACAGTACAGGGTCATTACAAATACTTCATCAAGGTTTCAAAGCATTGTATTTCTCAAAGTATTACCGCAACCAAATATTATGTTACCAAAGTCGATCTATACTCGTTACAGCATTCCCTCCATTGATTGTCGTCAAAGCAGCAGTAATGTGGTCCCATAGCTCAATGCTTCTGGGGATACGGGCATATGAAGTGACTTTAATCATAGGGCATAAGATAAGCTCTGGGTGACCTTCTGTAAATGTAGCTCATGTTGCCGCTTTGTGCGTCACAAGGAAGTCGGCACGCACGAATTTCAAAATTTGAGATATTCTCTGAGGCAGGAACGAGTACGATCCATAGCTTGGAAATATACGACTTCAAAACTCGATAGATTATTTGTAAAAAACCGGTATTATACTATACCTGTTGTTCCGTACCTCACTTGGCATAAATAAAAAGCTCACGCCAAGTCTATTAGTGAGGGAGGACTTCAAGAATCAGCTCTGGATTGTGAATAACCTGACCCGAGGGACAGCCGAGATAGATGATAATGTGCTCGGGAGAGGTCTGAGGTGAATTGCATTTAGAGCAGAGGAAAGTGCTTGCAATCCAATTCGATCTTCATTGTCTTCAAGTGTCCACTTCGAACCAAGACTAGAGAGAGCAGTTAGATCTCTTCTGCTGCCTATTGTACCCAGGGAGGCACCGGGCTGATTGCGAGCGTACCAATCATGAGTCGGAAGAGTCCTCCAAATTCTGTTTATGCTCAAATAATTTCTTCATAAGGAAGTCGGCTGAATGATGGTAACACATCTGGACATTCCACTGTCGCAATAAGTCGGTGGTTTTGTACTCTTACAGACCAATATTCAAATTACCTAATTTGGTCGATAGGACTAAAAATTTCCCAAGATCCATGCCGTGAAAATTGCAGAATTTAATTTGAAATGATACGTCGTCAACGCTCAGAAAATTATAAAATGAAACATTTCGAATTGTAAAGCTTGGGAGGGACTCTCCCCATACTTCACAATTCGAAATATCGCACCTTAAAATACAAGGTGCTGTCTTATGTTCTAGTTGTCTACCTTTCCGGCATCTAATCTATCTGTAATGTTATTTTTAAAGTTATGTGATTTCTAGTTTTTTCACTCATGAATTCATCCTTCTTTTGCTAGCTTGAATCCAACGGCGATCTCACCATCCGAAACTTGAAATGGGCGGACATGGGCAACTTCGTTTGTCTGGCAGAAAACATTCACGGAACAGCGCGGGTAGAGACATTCCTTTACCCTGCCAGTGTAAGTATAACTTGTTTTCCTCTACTTGGTCTTAACCCTCCTGGTGGTTCGACTTCGAGTCGAAAACTTCCCTATAGTGGCCAGCCTCTTGTGCAAAGATCTCTACCAAACTGTCACCAGTTCGTTTTTCCTTCTTGGATCTTCATTCCCCTTAGGGGTAATCGATCAGTTTTGTCTCAACGAGATATCTCTTGCCAATTTTGCTAAGTACGAGATATCTCATTGAAACAATTGGAGGGTTAATTCTCACGTGTTGGGAATCGCATGGATTGCCTACTGCGATTAACATTTCTGTGAGTGTTATATAGTATGATGTAAGGGTAACTTTTAATTAACCTACAACTTTTAACTGAAATAACTCTTGAGTCGTTGCAGATAGCACTACAAACATTTTTTTATTGAAAAGAACATGGAAAAGGAATGTAATGGATAAGGTTTTCAAAGTGATAACCTTCAGAGGTGATACAATAGCGCAACCTAGTCACAAAGTTGTCAGTTACAAAATCAAGAGTTTCTTTTTTAATGCTTGCAAATGAGTCAGTTATGGACTTTTTGAGGCTAATAAGGTCTGTCGGCTGCTTCTTGTAAACCAAATCTTTCAGATGACCCCAAAGATAGAAATCACATGGATTCATATCTGGTGAATAAGGTGGCCAATGCAATGCACCAGGATAACTTCTATGATTGCTCTTGCTGTATCAATCACTTCTGCTGTTCTAACAGTTACCTTTGTGCCAGCTTTTCCCTTCAGATCATCTTTCACGTAACCGAACTTTTCAAATTTTCGTATCAGATCTCTTACCATTGCTCTAGAAGGCTTAGGTCGGTTTCTGAATGTTGCAGACCACTTCCGTAGCAATAGTGTTGCATTTTCACCACATAAATACCAATTTTTCACAATAAAAATACGATCTTTGGTCGAATAAAACACTTTGGGGGTATTTTCAAAATGGCGTGGAACTGACACGAAACAATTTCCTTTTATACCTTCTCTCACTGCACGCATTTGTAGCGCCATCTAGTGACACTCTGAGAAGTTATTTCAGTTAAAAGTTGTAGGTTAATTAAAAGTCACCCTGTATATATAGAGAGATGTAATTAATGTATAGATGTTCCAATGTATAGATGTAACAATGTACAGGTGTAATTACTGTATAGATGTAACAATGTACAGATGTATAAATACTTTAACATCTAAAACACTAATCTGCTATTCGACAGCCAATCAGCTAAATCGATCCACGTGATTTACCCTTCAGAGATCTTAGGAGAGCTACTCCGCCCACATGTTCCGTCTATTTCAGTAGAAAGTCTGTTTATTTCTCACCTGCGTCAATAAGACCTTCCTTCTGTATGTAAGGCCATTTACTTGATGCTTAGTATTCCAATGTGCATATCATGCTTTATCTTTGTACGTGTGTTTCGATTTACTCTCAAGTGTACCGGCAACCTTAAGGAAGCCAAAGGGATAGTTTTTTGGTGTGTTTAATGATTATATTTTGAAAGACTAAGTGGGAGCATAAAATTTTCGGCACAAATATCTACTAAATGATGCGGACATTAATTGTTCTGGTCGGTTTTCGACAAGGAATCACGTGGTGTGATTATTGTGTGGCAGATTCTAACCACATTGTATAAATGTTCTGGTATATATTTCGAGCCTAGAATTTTTTTTAAGAGCAGCACCTGCCTTTGCAATTAATAACTCGAAATTTTAGCAAATAATCAAAAATAATCCCAACCTCTTGTCATCCAATACGCTGAGGGAAATTTTTTTTATCGCAAACCATTCGTAGTGTCGATATCCCATGACGGAGTTGAGTTGTATTACGTGTTAATTTCAAATGCAAAATGCTATAAGTTAGAATCCTTCAACAATCTGTTTTAGTCCGAAGTCATTAGTTCATTTTGCATACATAGCTCCATTTTGCAATTGAGAAATTACAAAATTTTTCTTTTCCTTCTTTCTAGCCTGAGGACGAATGATTTACAGAAAAGCGATCATCTACCAAGAGGAGTATTATTTTAATGCACGGAAAAGAATAGACGTGTTAGCGAACAGTGTATATTCTATGATTTTATACAATAAATCATGCGGATGTTCTTTTGCTTCGTATGACGACTTCTTACGCTCTATTATTTATTGAAACTATGTTTACTTCTGTTTTGTATTTATTAAACTGTGTACTTTTTGTATATATTTATGTAATTGTCCACGAAATAAACTCAAGGATATTTTGCTTTTTTACTCCTTGTTTTTTCCTCCAACTAAAGCAACCAATGATTATAGTGAATGATTATCAGGGCCCAGATTTTCTTGACGTATCGGCTTTTACTTTAACACTTGTCTTGACATTGCCGTACGCGAGGTATGTCCCGAAAGTATCCAGCCCATGTAATATGAAACAAGACCCATTGCATCTAGGACTTTTCTTACCTAGTCTCTTTTTAAGAAGGCAACTTGGAACCTCACACATTTCTCCCAGCGTGTCTTCTACTTCTCAAAACACCCTGCAAAGTCTATTTTTGGAATCGCCATCAGATGCCTCATCGTGTTGTCGTGAATCACATCCACGATCTGAAATCTCCCGTTCAAAGGGTACTTAAAAGCTTTAAGTAGGTAGTTGAGTCTACGTTGCACTTGAGCAACACGACGGGCTATTGGTGACGGTCCGGGATCAATCCCGAAGGGAAAGATCAAGGACAATACCTCGTCGTTTTGAACCACGATCAAATGACGAGGTCAACACCTGAACTGGCACGCCATTCTCCAAACTTCCATACCACGCCAACGTGAGGACATTTGGAGCCACGACATATTTAACGTGTACCAGACCCTACGTACACGACGGTCTTTGGTTGGATCGAGTTTCGAACTCGTAAGTCTCCGTTTGCTAATCCGCTACTCTTCCAACCTAACTACCGCGGCCCCTCGCATTTTTAGGTCAGGTTTCTAGTCCTTTTTATACATATTTAGATCAACAAAATATGGGTCCTGGTGATTACTAGGGCTAGGCTTTTATGACCTATAAATGCATTGCTGATCCTAAAAAACTACAGTAATTAGAAGAGTAGTGAAATAAGAAAACAAATATTCTCTACATGACAGAAAGAAGTAAAAATACAGCTTAACTTTTCAGTTTCTTAACTGAAAGTCTTTCTTTTGTTAATGAAAATAGGTCATATCAAAGAAGAGAAAAAAAGATTCAAATGCTTCTTACATTTTCTAACATCCTGCGCTAAATTGGAAGTTAGAATTTTAATAACATTTAGATATTTTTAGTTTGCCATCATTTTTTAAAGTGGCTTTGAAATTTTCTCTCGTGAAATAGAATATAAATTTTATTCGCTTGCAATACAGGACATCCTTAGAACAAATTTGCCTTTTAAAGTTCATTACACCAAACTTATTAACGAAATTTTTGTAGGCATACAGATGTACAATAAAATATTGGTATGCTCTATAACTATTGCATGCACAGATTTAGCTCGTGCAATGTCAGGAGAATATACTGGACTTAAAGTGAGGGTGAAAGCAGTAGCTCCAGAAGCCAAGTGGACACACTGTATGATACATCGACAGTCACTGGCATCTAAAGAGCTATGCTCTCTAAATGAAGTATTACAGAGTGTTATAAAAACTGTACATTTCATCAAATCTCGGCCATTAAAATCTAAAATTTTCAAGGTTCTGTGTGAAGATATGGGCTCAGAACATGTATCCTTACTTTTTCATACCAAAACCAGATGGCTTTAAAGAGGAAAGGCGTTGAACAGAATGTATGAACTGAGACGTGAAGTTTTTTTTTGCATGATCAAAATCACACAATGGCAGAGCTTTATTGTAATGATGTTTTCCTTTATAAACTGGCATATCTTGCAGATACATTTGAAAAAGTAAATATTTCGAATCAATCCCTTCAAAGAAATGAAGCCAATATACTTCATTGGAATGATAAAATTCAGGCGTTTATAAAAAAGTTGCAACTTCGAACAAATAGTTTGAAAAATGATGATTTAGAAATGTTTCCCACTATTATCGAAATGCTTAAAGAAACTTATCTTCAAACACTTCCTTCACAGGTGAAAAATAATTTGATTGGTCATCTAGTTACGTTACAAGAACATTAAAAAAATATTTTTATGAAAATCTCGATGCATGGAGGTGGATTACATTTGATGCAAACCTGCCAAGTTCATTAAGCATTACTGATCAGGAGCATCTTATAGATTTACAGACTGATGTTTCTTTAAATATAAGTTTTAAAGAGAATTCTTTGGCAAAGTTTTGGATTAATGTTCGACAAGAATACCCAACATTAAGTGAAAAAGCTATGAAAATGCTCATACAGTTTGCAACAACATATTTATGTTAAACTAGATTTTCAGTTCTAGCAGCTGTAAAGAATAAATATCCTGCAAGATTTGATGTTACCAAGGAATTCAGAGTTGCTCTCTCAAGCTTTACTTTTCGTTTTAATAAACTTTGAAACAAGCTCATCCGTCCCATTAACTACAGATGTATTACGTGAGAAAATTCCATGGCAACTTAAAATATTAAATACAAATTGTAAATATGATCTAGAAATGTATCATATATTTTAAATCTTAATTTCATATACATAAAAAAGTAATAAAAATAATTTGTTCTCATATGAGGACTTCAATACTAGCATTAAACGAAATTTTTTAATTCTTAAAACTTCAAATTATATCGAATAGGAAGGAAGGGGTGTGAAATCTTCAGATTAACATTAGGGCCCATAGATCCAAAAGTTTGAGAACCTCTGTGCATATATATACATGGTGCTTTATTTTCGTCTCGATATACGCAGTACCGGCAACCACAGGGACGCCAAAAGGATAGTTTGGCGTATTTTCTACTGAATTTTCGAATGACCGAAAGGGACGATGCATAACTTTTGACGCGAATACCCCCTTTGCTCTTTAAAAACATATTTCTCATAATTATTTATCACTAATCTTCATAGTTCATTCCTTCCGTAGTAGACTTCTTTACATGAAGTTAAACTTTATTATCATTTCCCATCAAAAAAGCATTTATTTTTTCATCATTAAAATTATTTTCATTTAAAAAAATGTTTTGAGCGTAAACATAAACTGAATCATCTTGTCGATCTGTCATTTTTTAAAGTAGCAAAGACTAATTTTTCTAAAGATTTTAAATGTTGCGTGCTGCCATCTATTGCATATTCTGAAAACTAAATCACGCTGAGAATTACTTTGAAATTAGTGAGCGCACCTTAGAATATAAAAGGCCATGTGAGCCCAGTTGGAAGAGTAACGAATTGGCAGCCGGAGGGGGGGTTGCGAGTTCGAAACTCAGTTCAACCATAGACGCGGAGGCTTATACACGTTTTATCTGTAGTGGCCTCAAATGTCCTCAAGCTAGCGTGATGTGGAAGTTTGGAGAGTTGGGTGCCAGTTCAGGTGTTGATCCCGTCCATCTGACTGTGCTTCGGATTCAAATTGTGATTGAAAATTGTGTTGTGATTCAAAATTACGAGGCGTTGTCCAAGGTCTTTCCCTTCGGGATTGATCCTGGACCGAGGATCAATCCCGACCTTGGCCAATAGCCTCAAGAGCGACGTTAATTAACTTCCCCCTATTCCCCTTAGGAAATTAAACTCATTTATCAAACTTCGTTCACTCGTCACAAAAATCATTTGGTTTGTTCTTCAAGATTTGCACGTTACGAAGTATAAATATTTATTGAATTAGTTAAAACAGCGATTTCTGTGTTCTTATGATCCAATTATTATTGGTGCATCTACTTTTTGGTTACATTAAAAATTTAACTTTCTAATATTTTATTTAGTTTACATTGAATCCAGGTGTGCTTTCACCTGGAGAAAATCACCTGGATTCAATGTAAACTGAACCAGCTATCATTTCAGAAACATCCGTGAAAGATCGTTGTGGTGAAGGCAGTATGTGTTTTTGGGCGACATCTCTTTAGGTGGTCACACAGACCTCTATGTGACGTAGAGTGGTAAACCTCAAGACACAAAGATATCGAAACGATATCATCGATACAATTGTACCACCTTACTTATGTAATGTAGTAGGAGATTCCTTTATCCAACAAGATGATATTCGCCCACACATCTATCGCTTCACGATGAAAACATTTAAAGTATGAATCTTCAGCTGGATCTCGTGATCGCAATCCGACAGTATAAGTCTGTGATGCTCTAGGGAGACGTGCACTCAATTCGCTTCCTCAAACACGTGAGGGGCTTTTCACTGCTTTAAAAGAATAATGTTCATTGCTGGCGCATTGAGACCATCATAATGAGCAAGGACCATCGCTGTTGGTCCTGCATATCTACTACGGGTGATTACACTCCAAACTGAAGATGCGGACACATCCAACTCAGGTATCTTGTTTTTGGAAAATCTCCTGTATCGTGTTAATAGCATTTTGTGTTATTTTTAAGGTAGGTAGGTACAGTGAAACTTCGATTAACCGTCAGGGTCGGGACCGTAACGGTTAATCGAATAGACGGATAACAGAAAACCTTAAACAACAACCCACCCCATCCATTGCATATAAACGAATGATAAAAAATGCACTTTTACGAACTGGAAATATACTGTACATATATTTTATTTTACATAAATAAACAGTATACAATTTACATTAAGTATAGTACATTTGTACATATTGTTACATGAACTTACGCTCTATACGTACATGCATATTCAAATTTTAAAATAGTCTATCATTTTCTTTTGTTTCTTCGAGTCTCGTGCTGTCTGAGCGGCACACAATGTTCCGTACTTTATGTAGAAGTATAGTATGTATGTGTGTATGAGTAGAGTATGCATGTGTGTACTACTAACTTTTCATATTTAATTAATTAACTTTTAATAACGGAGACTGACGGTTAACAGAAACTGACGGTTAAAAGAGTGACGGTTAATTGAAATTTCACCGTATTTCAATAAACGTCGCACTGGAACAACACAACGGGCTATTGGCGACGGTCAGGGATCAAACACGAAGGAAAGATTCGAGGACATTTTTTACTACGGTCAGATAACGAGGTCACACCTGAGCTGGCACTCCACTCTCCAAACTTCCACACTACGCGCCAACGTGAGGACATTTGAGGCCACGATAGATTTAACGTGCACCAGCCCCCATGCACACGACGGTCTTTGGTTGAATTCAAACTCGCAACCCACGGGTTGCTAATCCGTTACTCTTACAATCGGGCTAGTGGCCAGCGTTACTTTTAAATACCACCCATGCAGGTGTGTTTTGAATATTCACCGCTAATTTTACAGTATGCAGGTGTGTTTTGAATATTCACCGCTAATTTTACAGTATGCAGGTGTGTTTTGAATATTCTCCGCTAATTTTACAGTTGCAATGTTGCTTTAAAATTTGGGAGGAAGTATTTATCATAAAAGTATTTACTATGCAAAGAATTTCTATCAAATTTATTTATATTTTATTTTCGCGATGTTTATTGACCATTTTATTCATTCAGTTATTTACATCATGAAACGGACAGAGTTTAAATTAACAATGACACAATATATTCTGACGTTATTCTTCCAGTCGAATTCGATACACAACTTCTCTCTCTTATACAATCGATCTAAACAAAACTCGCGTCGTTGTTACATCCATTATCTTGCCTCTCGCATTAGATCACAACCAACACTTGCGTCGTTCTTCTGAATGATGAGAAACAGTTGAAATGTGAATTATAACGCGATACTTTGTAGAGGAGCTGAATATTACCACAGTTCTGTCTTTATTTCATTGAAGGAATGAATAATGTCAAAGATATATTAATGAAGCATTTAACTAAAAATATCCATATTTTTGCACTTGCGTCATTTTTCTGACAGAACAGCGATTTAATCTATTGTAACTTCTCTTCTTTCACAAATAGAATGGAAGGACTTTGTGCAGGTGATCTTGAACATCTGACGTACTAGCTGACAGGTTTGGTTACCCCTGTAAGTATATAGTAAGTAATTGGTTCTAGAATGTGCATTCGGTCTTTTCGTTTCATAGAAAATTATGGCCAAGGAAAAGCAAGTGTTGGAGACAGGGGCGTCTTGTTTACTTCAACTCCTTTAACGATTCATCATCAACATCATCGTAGTGTTAATGGTCACCCCATTCTCCTCCCCTTTTGGAATATATGTAGAGTGTTTTCGACTCTCACGATCACGATTTCTTTTCCTAACACGGCAATCCAATTTTTTCCACAGGGATTGATATAGGACCGTCGCTAATAGCCCGTCGTGTTGCTCTAGTGAGACTTAAATCAAATTACCTATCTATCCTCTCATTGGCAGACCAACACAGGACTGAAGATGACCCAGGCTTGTTCAGTGTTATATTTTATTTATTTATTTAATTGTTTCGCTGCAGAAATATAATAGCCCGTTGTGTTGCTCCAGTGCGACGTTAATTAACTACCTACCTACGTACAGAAAAGTATAAAATTACAGAGAACGAAAGGTATATGATCAAAAAGATACAAGAAAAAAGACACAAATACGGTTAGACAAGTGGTAAAATAAAACACTTACTAAAGATTGCTTATTCAATTGAAATCATTAAAAAATACATCAACCTCCGAGAAAGAATTATAAAGTTCAAAAAATACATTTGTAGCAAAATTGTTGCACACATACATTATTTTTTAAATAATTAACAAAAAGTTCTTCACAGTTTTTGGTGATATATCTAGGGACGTTAAAATCAATACATGAAACTAAAACGGAAGAATCAATTTGTTATGTAGGAGATGGCAAAATTTTAAAGCAATGTCTCTGTCAAGTTGGAAATGCCTTGTGATCCTGTACGAAGGACAGAGATCGGACGTGCCCACTCATAAGTCTATAAAAGGTCAGTCTGGCATTTTCTGTGACCCGTATATTTAACCCTCTTGGTGGTTTATCGCCTCCAAATCTGCCCTGTAGTGTCCGGTCTCTGGTGCAAAAACCTGTTCCAAACTGTCACCAGTTCTGGGTAAGAGACAATTTGTTTTTCCTACTTGGATCTTCATTTCCTCTTGGAGTCATGGCGCAATTTCGTCTCGATAAGATATCACGTCCTTAACAAAATTGAACAGATTTTTGACGAGATATCACGTCCTTAACAAAATTGAACAGATTTTTGACGAGATATCACGTCCTCAACAAAATTGAACAGATTTTTGACGAGATATCACGTCCTCAACAAAATTGAACAGATTTTTGACGAGATATCACGTCCTCAACAAAATTGAACAGATTTTTGACGAGATATCACGTCCTCAACAAATTTGAACAGATTTTTGACGAGATATCACGTCCTCAACAAAATTGAACAGATTTTTGACGAGATATCTCGTCCTTAACAAACTTGAACAGATTTTTGACGAGATATCACGTCCTCAACAAAATTGAACAGATTTTTGACGAGATATCTTGTCCTTAACAAAACTGAACAGATTTTTGACGAGATATCTCGTCCTTAACAAAATTGAACAGATTTTTGACGAGATATCTCGTCGAATCACTTGGAGGATTAAGTGAGGTTCCTGGGTGGTCTCAAGCAATGATACAAAATATGAGTTTTTCGGTGCTTTTCAAGTTTTATTATTTGAGCTCTTTATTGGGGGTCGCGGTATCCCGTTTAGAAGAGCAGCGGATTAGCAACCGAAGGGTTGCGAGTTCGAAACTCGGTCCAGCCAAAGACCGTCGTATACGCGGAGGCTGGTATACGTTAAATCTACTCTGGTCTCAAATGTCCTCACGTTGGCGTGGTGTGGAAGTTTGGAGAGTAGATGTTGTCCTCGGATTGATCCCGGACTGTCGACAATAGCCCGTTGTGTTGTTCCAGTGCGACGTTAATCCAACTGTCTACCTACCTACCTCTTTATGACGAACTCTTAAAAGGTTAGTGCGCAAGGTGTGTAAAAAGGCTTGGTCAAAGCTCCTGGGCCGAATGAAGTCTCTCAGTTTGGTTGGTTTGGTTTGTTGGGGTTTTATGGCGCAAGGGTCATATTTGGCCATATTGCGAAAGAGAAAAGACATATAACATCAAGTAATAGATGGGCACACAATGAAAGTTTCACTGACATAGATGAGAGAAATACAAGCAGGAAGAAAGAAGTCTATCAGAAGTCTATGATAGCTATTGTCGAAGAAACTAATAAAATCTACAAAATAGGATCATAAAGGTCTTCTGAAAACTGAATAAAAAAAAAGAAAATTACACACTTTACGTCAGAGGAGGTCAAATCCGTTCACCCCATACATTAATTCCGAGAGTACTTAAAAATTATCGCTACATGAGTAAAAATATCGATTAAGAGTGGACTCTATGAATTTTGTCCCTAACTGTATCGGATCCAACGGGTTCAGACCGGTCCGACTTCTAATCTTAGAATGAACTCAGACGCCGAATCGAGAGATAAAAAAAAATGCGATCGCATACTTCGATACTGTATGCATGCTACACGTGTAGTGCTCAGTCGTTCAGTGCTGATAAGTGCTGGTGGCCAAACATTGTGTGTGTGGGAGTGATTCTTTTAATTGCCCACGGAAATCATTTATTGCAATCTGGAAGATCAGTGGAATTTGTCCCAAGCTTTTCGAAAGGGTTATCCTACGGATCATAAGGTCAGACGGTCGGGTTTGTGTTTTTGTGTGTTACTTTGAACAATGTGATAAGTTTTTAATCCAACGTAGAAGGGTACAGAACGGCGAAGCCATAATTCCAAATACAGGAGAGCTCTGAAGGTCATATATGCATTATTACGCACTTCAACCTGGTCATAAGGTCAGATATAGTCATACAGGTCATCTCAGACTTGAACCTAGTCCTACCTCGGACCTGGTCATAATGTCGGACGGTCGAATTTATGTTTTTTGTTTCTCTGAACAGTGCGATAAGCTTTTAATCCAACGCAGAAGGTAGGTAGGTATCTTAATTAACGTTTCAGTGGAGCAACGCAATGGGCTATTGGCGACGGTTCGGGATCAAACCCGAAGAAATGCAGCAGCAGGATACAGAATCGCGGAGCCATAAATTACAAGTATTGAAAAGCTCTGAAGGTCATGCATGCATTATTCCGCACTGCAACCTGATCATATATACCAATCAATCCAAACGATTCTATTTTAAGGAAAGGAGCATTAGAATCTTTCCAAAGGATTATATTCCAAAGAGGAAAGTTAGAATCTTTCTAAAGGATTATATTCCAAAGAGGAAAGTTAGAATCTCCAAAGGATTATATTCCAAAGAGGAAAGTTAGAATCTTTCTAAAGGATTATATTCCAAAGAGGAAAGTTAGAATCTTTCTAAGGGATTATATTCTAAAGAGGAAAGGTTAGAGAGAGAGAGAGAGAGAGAGAGAGAGAGAATCTCCAAAGGATTATATTCGAAAGAGGAAAGTTAGAATCTTTCCAAAGGATTATATTCCAAAGAGGAAAGTTAGAATCTTTCAAAACCCGATTCTATTCTAAGAAAAGGAAAATTAGATTCTTTCTAAATTAATGGATTCTTTCAAATTAATTTCCAAATTAATGGATGGTTGGACAAATTAATGGATTCTTTCAACGAATATACAGGGTGATTCAAAAGGTCTTAGAGAAACTTTAAAGGTAGGTCAGGAATACCGAAACAAACCAATTTTACATAGGAACATACAGCCGCAAACGCCACCCAGAGTTGCTAGAAATACAGGAAGAATAAAAAATAAAGGAATACAGTAAGGTATAACATGTTTATTAGACATTATTACAAGTTCAGTGAAGGTGTTCAAAGTTCCTCCTATACCGTATTTTGTGTTGCTCCAGTGCGACGTTAATTGAAATATCTACCTACCTATACCAGTATCAATACATACCTCGAAACGTCGATTCATGGATCGGCAAACTTATTCAAAAATGCCACTCTCTCAGACACATGCTGCTGGCACATCGAATCTTGCAACGGGGTCTTCGTCAGGGGTTATGGCGTCTCATAAACAAGCACTTTGAGGTAGCCCAGAGGAAGAAATCGATGGGAGACAAGTCGGGCAAGCGTGGTGGCCAAGCAATGGGTCCGCTCCTGCCAGTAGTTCCGGCAAGACCTCTAGGAATATCTGACAACTATGCCAGTCTAGTCGTGATGGAAGAAGGTACTGCCCAAGCAGCGTTTGACGATGGGGTACGCGTCTGTTTGGGAACTATTCCCCGTACAATCGCACTGCGACTCGCCCGTTTCCATTCGCTGTTAATTTTCCCTGGGTGTATTTCTCGTTCGTCTGTGTCAGTAAAACTTTCATTGTGTGTGTGTCTATTGAAATTGTGTGTCTTGTGTCTGGCGCAGAATGGCCAAATATGGCCCTCGCGCCATAAACCCCCAAAGCCAACCAACCATTCGCTGTCCCATACGCTAAGTGCATATCTGCCGTCTCAGAATTGCTGTAACGATACATCATGCTCATGCAAAGTCAAAGATTCGAATGACGATGCGGCTCAACTCAATTTCTGTCAAACAACGCCATCTAGCATACCCGCGTTGTGGCTTTATGTTCCTAAGTAAACATGGTTTGGTTTCTGCATTCCGGACCTACCTTTAACTCTTTCGCCCCGACTTTTGCATGATTAAAATTTAACTCTGAAAAGTAGTTTAATTTAGTAGTTTATGCTCTTTTTGACGGACGACCGTACTTTCGCGTTCTTTTTGTGTTTGCTTTCTCCCTTCCAACATTTATTAGTTGCTCAGCTAAGGGGACCATGAATGATAATAGTGGTTCTGTTTTATGTTCCACATCACACTTCGTAATCCATGCATTCACAACAGAAATCATAACTAAGTTCCAAAAAATCTTTTTCCACCACTTGTCTGATTTTCTGCCCTGACCCTAAAAAGTAGCCATTTCATCACAGCGGTCAGCTCCATTCATGTACATAATGTAGTGGGAAATGGCTTCTGGGCAACTAACGTCTAATTTTGTACCATCTTTTTGTTTCCGAACCACGGTCACTCATTCATCAGAATGAATGGGCGTGCTCGAAAACATAAGTCCGCCATTTGCTATCTGAAAGTATTGCCAGGTTTCTTGAGTCCTATTTTTATTCCCTAATTCCTTAAGAACACTGAAAACGTAAAAACCCATTCAAAAGTGGGATTTATTTACCCAATTTAATCTCTGGGACGTATATGCCCATTAGGCCCGAAAGGGTTAAAGTTTGTCTAAGACCTTTTCAATCACCCCGTATGGACGTTATCCTCATTATGTGGGTTATAGGAAAAGGTATTGGTATTTTCAATTAACGTCACACTGGAGCAACACAATGGGCTATTGGTGACGGTCCGGGATGAATCCCAGAGGGAAAGATCCGAGGACAACACCACGTAATTTTGAACCACGGTCAGATGACGAGGCAACACCTGAGCTGACACCCCACTCTCCAAACTTCCACACCACGCCAACGTGAGGACATTTGAGGCCACGACAGATTTAACGTGCACCAGCCCCCTTTGTACACGACGGTGTTTGGCTGGATTCGAACTCGCAACCCTTCGGTTGCGAGTCCGTTACTCTTCCAACCGGGCCACCGCGGCCCTATAGGAAAAGAAATACGATACTACTCGGAAATCTTGTGACGCTCAGAGGATTAAAATAACGTTGAAATTTTCTTATGAAACAGAAAACTCCAAGTACCGGATCATCCGGATATGGTCCTATTTATAAAGTGTATGAACAAGTAGGAAAACCCTACACAGAAATTCCTAGTTTACTGTTTTCCCAGAAAGATACGGGCCTAGATAACCCGGTTGAAAGAGTTACCAACCGAAAGGTTGCGAGTTCAAATCCAACGAAAGACCGTCGTGTGCGCCGGTGCGTACTGGCACACGTTAAATCTGCCGTGACCTCAAATGTCAGTTTTGAAAGTGGGGTGCCAGCTCAGGTGTTGCCTCGTCATCTAACCGTGGTTCAAAATTACATGGTGTTATCCTCGGATCTTTCCCTTCGGGTTTGATCCCGGACCGCCGTGGCTCTGTATGCCCACTGCGCTAGCAACTTTCGAGTTATAGGCGGCGCAGGTTCGATTCCTATCTGGTGCATTCCTCCCTGGGTGTATTTCTCTCTCCTGCTGCAGTAAAACTTTCATTGTGTGTGTATGTCTATTACTTGATATAATATGTCTTGTGTCTGGCGCAGCATGGCCAGATATGGCCCTTGCGCCATAAAACCCCCAAAACCAACCAACCCGTACCGCCGCCAGTAGACCGTTGTGTTGCTGCCAGTGGTACGCTAATTAAAATACCTACCTACCAAGAAAGATACGTATAAACGGAGCTAAACTGCATGATGCTTCATAGACCAGTTTTAGTATTAAAATATATTGCAATATTGTCAACTCACCAGGCTGTACTTAATGTAACAGTAGTCTAGGACGGCTCAATACTTATCAATACTTAGACGCGTGACTTCACAAAAAACATTTTAGTAATATAGTACAGCAGTATTGGAAAGCCAGATGGTGAGTGACGAAAAGTCCACGGGCCAGTCATTTGTTTCATTCGTGCATTATAAAGATATAAATCATAAACTGTTATCTTTATTCATAAAAGATTAAATTCTGCTCCTCTCCCAGATATTCAAAAATGCAACCCGGAAACTTGGCTAGCGGAAAAATTAAACTTTTATAACTCAACCTCGTAGATACGAATACGAAAAACAAACTTACAGATAAATTAAAACCACTCATAGTCTACCCCCAAACCCTGGATTAAATTTGTCCAAGGTCATAGCTTTCAACTTGGAGATTCGGATGAGAGAAGAATGTGAACTTTGATCCCTCATGGCTTCCCCAAAAGGAATAGTTTATTTTCACATCTGGAATTCGACGTTCCTTCGATTTGTTTTCGAAATCTGGAGGTTCTGATTACTTTAAGGTGCAGACAAGGACATCTGTCTCAAGGAAACATCACTGATCAGGAATCGATACGGATGTCGGGTTTTGTAAAACGCACTAAGTCGAAATGATAACGCTAAGAAATGCATCGGAAATCTATAAATTCCGAAAAATGTTATGTAATTTTCAGTGTTCATAACACTAGTGAGTTCTGTTCTGATTGGGGACCTTAGGACCATACGAATTTCATGTGTGTGAACGAATGTGATAATGTGTGCGATGTTAATTCAGCTATCTACCTACCAACTTACCAATTAAGGGTATGAGAGGGAATTTCAGTGTAAGCAAGCAAACCAGACGGTCTGCAAAGATTTTACCTCTGCTGTCCAAAAAGTTCTAGCATCATAAATATTGGGAGAGTTACCTTAAAATGCAGTTCATCACCGTTTTGGCAAAGCTTGAAATTCAATCTAATAGATGTTTTCCAATCTACTGTCATATACCAATTCTGAATTAATTCCTTGAAATTTTTATTGGCGAAGTGCTGAAATCGTGTCCAGAAAACAGGTCAAATGATGTCACGTTCAGAATATATACAGGAAAAATGTTCCGCTTCAAAAACACTATAGGCACCGATATTTAGCTTACGAGAAAATACCTCTTTCAAGTACAACTATAGATGGTGATGTTTCACCATCACCATGGCTACTATCTATAGTTCTGTTCGTTCCATTCGACGTCATCTCTAGGTGCATCATTCAGCAACTTTGCGGTAATCTGTTTTGAATTTAAATAATTTGCAAGGGACATCGGACGAAAACAAAACATTATCTAAGTTAATTGAAAGTGCGTTGCAATTCCAAAGCAGGTTAAATCGAAATAACTTTAAGGAAATTTAAAGCATCGATATACATATAAGAAATTCCATCAAATTTTAGTGTCCATAATACTGGTGCGTCCTGTTCTGATTTGGCGCCTTAGAACTCATGATTCATACAAATGCGATTTCATGAGCTTAATCAAATTTTATCACATAAATTGTATGAGAGATTTTAAGTTTAAACAAACACAACTGCGATTTTACTTCTGTTGTAAAATCTTCGCAGACCGTCTGGAGAATACGGTGTTCATATCTCTAGCATGATACAGGATCGGAGTCATCTTAAAATGTTGCCCATCACTGTTTTCGCAACGCTTGGCTTTGATATAGTATTACATAAACTTGAATCTAATCTTAATCATAATAGCCTGTTGTGTTTCTCAAGTGCGACGTTAATTAACTGCCTACCTAATCATAATCATATATGCCGATACAATATACAGGGTGGTCCATAAGTCATTAATGATTTAATTTTTCTATTTTACTTTAAAAGATCACGGTACTCTAGTAAGAAGAGTAGTGTCGGATTAGCAACCGGAGGTTTGCGAGTTCGAAACTAGGTCCAGCTAAATACCGTCGTGTACACGGTGACTGGTGTACGTTAAATCTCTCGTGGCCTCAAATGTCCTCACGTTGGCGTCATATGGAAGTTTGGAGAGTGCGGTGCCATTTCAAGTGTGATCTAGTCATCTGACCGCGGTTCAAAATTACGTGGTGTTGTCCTCGGACTTTCCCTCTGGGATTGATCCCGGACCGTCACCAATAGCCCGTTGTGTTGCTCCAGTGTGACGTTAATTGAAATACCCCCCCCCTTTCCATTCGGGTTTTGATTCCAGACCGTCGCCAATAGCCCGTTGTGTTGCTCCAGTACGATGCTTATTAAATACCTACCTACATACCTCTCTCCATCAATATTTATCTGTTATTTTGATATTTTGTTTACGAAAGTGTCGGCATTTATATACAGGAGCTGTATATTATGAACATTTTTAAAATACTTCAATTTGAGGAGCTCGGGCACTTTTTGACTTCAATACATCTTTACTTGGAATAGTCTCTAAAGCCAGTATCCAGTTCCATATGAACGGTAGGTAGATATTTCAATTAACGTCGCACTGAAGCAACACAACGGATTATTGGTTCGGGTATTGGTATTAGTATTTTCAATTAACGTCACACTAGAGCAACACAATGGGCTATTGGTGACGATCCGGGATCAATTCCAAAGGGAAAGATCCGAGGACAACACCACGTAATTTTGAACCACGATTATTGGTTCGGGATCAACCCCGAAAAGAAAGATCCGAGGATACCACGTTATTTTGAACCACGGTCAGATGACGAGGTCATACCTGAGCTGACACCCCACTCTCCAGACTTCCATACCAAGCCAACGTGAGAACATTTGGGGCCACGACAGATTTAACATGCACCAGTCCCCTTTGCTCACGACGGTCTTTGGTTGGATTCGAACTCCCAACCCTCCAGTTGCTAACGTCGATTCGAACTCTCAACCCTCCAGTTGCTAACGTCTTGGAATATTCACTCTAAAACTAGTCTCCAGGCCTATGTATGAAACTAATATATTCTTTACGTCTTGGAGAAGTCACTCTAAAACTAGTCTCCAGGCCTATGTATGAAACTAATATATTCCTTACGTCTTGGAGTAGTCATTCTAAAACTAGTCTCCAAGCCTATGTATGAAACTAATATATTCTTTACGTCTTGGAGTAGTCACTCTAAAACTAGTCTCCAGGCCTATGTATGAAAGTAATATATTCTTTACGTCTTGGAGTAGTCACTCTAAAACTAGTCTCCAGGCCTATGTATGAAAGTAATATATTCTTTACGTCTTGGAGTAGTCACTCTAAAACTAGTCTCCAGGCCTATGTATGAAAGTAATATATTCTTTACGTCTTGGAGTAGTCACTCTAAAACTAGTCTCCAGGCCTATGTATGAAAGTAATATATTCTTTACGTCTTGGAGTAGTCACTCTAAAACTAGTCTCCAGGCCTATGTATGAAAGTAATATATTCTTTACGTCTTGGAGTAGTCACTCTAAAACTAGTCTCCAGGCCTATGTATGAAAGTGATATATTCTTTACGTCTTGGAGTAGTCACTCTAAAACTAGTCTCCAGGCCTATGTATGAAAGTAATATATTCTTTACGTCTTGGAGTAGTCACTCTAAAACTAGTCTCCAGGCCTATGTAGAAAGTAATATATTCTTTACGTCTTGGAGTAGTCACTCTAAAACTAGTCTCCAGGCCTATGTATGAAAGTAATATATTCTTTACGTCTTGGAGTAGTCACTCTAAAACTAGTCTCCAGGCCTATGTATGAAAGTAATATATTCTTTACGTCTTGGAGTAGTCACTCTAAAACTATTCTCCAGGCCTATGTATGAAAGTAATATATTCTTTACGTCTTGGAGTAGTCACTCTAAAACTAGTCTCCAGGCCTATGTATGAAAGTAATATATTCTTTACGTCTTGGAGTAGTCACTCTAAAACTAGTCTCCAGGCCTATGTATGAAAGTAATATATTCTTTACGTCTTGGAGTAGTCACTCTAAAACTAGTCTCCAGGCCTATGTATGAAAGTAATATATTCTTTACGTCTTGGAGTAGTCACTCTAAAACTAGTCTCCAGGCCTATGTATGAAAGTAATATATTCTTTACGTCTTGGAGTAGTCACTCTAAAACTAGTCTCCAGGCCTATGTATGAAAGTAATATATTCTTTACGTCTTGGATTAGTCACTCTAAAACTAGTCTCCAGGCCTATATATGAAACTAATATATTCTTTACGTCTTGGAGTTCTTTAAAGAAATACATTTCAAATTTTAAAATTCCGTCCTCCATGTTTATTTATGATTCCCTTCTATATTCGCTTGGTTCAACGATTAACCTTATGTGACTCTGCATACCTGCAGAGTCAATCGGCGATCTGACTCCCAGCAACCCGCCACTGCGACACTGTCTCACTTAAACCGATCTCTATTATCACATCAAGATCAGTCTCCAGTAAATCAGACTTCCACGTGTCCACAACATGCTGACGGTCGCCAAGCGTCGTGCGACCGGATGTAACCTTGATTCGTCGTCCTTTGACACGCGGGATCCTCGGGGAGTAAAAAATGACCTGTCCGATCCTCTGGACAAAACAGAGGAGTCTGTTTTCGAGACATTCTCCGGATCCAGGTGCAGAGGGGGAAATTGAAGTGGATGTCCCCCTGCGCAATTTATTTGTGTGTCCTCCGGAATCCTTTATTTTAATGTAATCCCGAAATTTATGCGACTATTTTCCAAATAGATGTCTCTTCCAAAGATTAAAACTTTGAGTCGGAAAGCACGCTTGCGTTTCAAGTTGACAGGGACATTAAGGTTTGTTTCCCAAAAACATCATTGTATCTGTATTTTGAGTTGGGTTGCTGAATTAGCGTCGCACTGGGGCAACACATTGGCGACTGTCCGGGATAGATAAAGGGAAAGATCGAGGAGCACACCTCGTAGTTTTGAATCTGGGTCAGATGACGAGGTCAACACTCTTCAAACCTCCACACCATGCCAACGTGTGGACATTTCGCATGGACGTTCGAAACTCAACCAAAGACCATAGTGTACGTGGGCGTTGGTGCACGTTAAATCCATCGTGGCCTCAAATATTCTGACGTTGGTGTGGTGTGGAAATTTGGAGAGTGGGGTGCAATCTCAGGTGTTGACCTCATCTGACCGAAGTTCAAAACTACGAGGTGTCCTCGGATCTTTCCCTTCTTGAGATGGATCCTGGACCGTCGTCCTCTACCTACTTTAAAACTGCTATTGGTTTATCCTATCTAGCGGTTTGACTTTGTGAAACATCAGTTTGAGTATAGGGTGGTAATTCAGCTGTTGCATTTTTCACGTTTTTGGACTCCGTTGGTATGTTCCGTCTGCCCTTCATATGTATATCTTTCTGTAATTTGAAAAATGAGCAATTGTATTTTTCAAAGCAAATCTTCAAGTACCTACCTCAACGCTTCATTCTTTAACAGCTGTGAAACACAATTAGGTTTCGCCAACCCCTGAATAATAAACACTCGAAAACTATTCTGGAAACTGAGCAAGTAATAATGGCTACATAACGATACATGGATACCAAACTAATTTGATCGGGAACTTCAGCTTCTGAGTATACAGCTGTTGTTGAAATCGGGTGTTCAGATCATATATAAAGGTGGCCTTTCACAATGACTGAAATCCTAAAAGTAAATCTCGATAAGAACCAGTAAATCGATACTTGATAAGAGCTCTGTCGCAAAAACTTTGCATCTGTATCAGATTATTGCTCAATTTAAGTAAACTTCAAAAATTCTGTAGTCTTCAAAGTTGCTTACTATGCAATGTAAATGGTATGGATTTATTGGAAAACAGAATAACAGTACGTAATACGAACAAACGATGAATTATACTTTTTATAGATTTATTGGAATTCATGAAAATTATTTATTCATTATAATTAACAAGAACTTAACTATAACTAACTCCGATCGTAGAACCTACGATTAAAAATTTTTACTTATATCAATTGATGGCTATGTAGTTACTTTTTATGCCTTTTTTAAATCCGTTTATAATCGATATAAGCACTGATATGCACATTTTATATCAACGAATGGAATAAAATTAGTCATTTCGTATACTTCGTACTGGGATTAAATCTTATTCCCTATCAGTGCGTGGTAAAAGTTCGCAACTCAGTCATATTATTATGATTAAGCTTGACTATATATGTATACATGCAATTGAATTAATTGACTTGGAGGGCACTGAGTTGGAATCATTCACATAATTTTTTTTGAAGAGATAAGATGCATCATCCAACATGTATTTTCCCTCAATATATTTTTTAAAATTAATTAATGTGTATTTTGTATCGTTTAGTTTATAGCCTTTTCCAATGAAAGAATGTGGAAATATACATTCTTTTTAAAAGTTTAACAAATTAATCTATTGTTTCTGGCGATATATCCGGCGACGTTAAAATCTATACAAACTTAAAAGGGCGAATCTATTTTGTTATGTACGAAGTTGTAGAAAAATTTTGTTAAAGTAATGTCTCTACGGGATGTTCAAATTAAGAAAACGGAAAGGATTCAGATGAATGTAAAGGATGGGAAAAGATTCAGATTAAAATGTAAGGAAAGAATGATAGGATCGGAATGTAAGGAAAGAATGATAGGATCGGAATGTAAAGGAAAAAGATTCAGCTGAATGTATTTAACTGTCTGATGTATCTATCCAATATATACAGAGGAAGCATTTCTACTCAAACCAAGCAGTGACTGATGGATTTATTGCAGTTAATGAGCGCTAATAACAGAAGTAAGCATTTTGAATAAAAAAGCGTGCAATGCTTTATGGAGATGTATTTATATTAACTTATGGTCATGCAGAAATTATAATCTTAAGTTCACCTGCATAGTATTTTCAATGAAAAAATGCCCTTGGACTGAAATCATTTGTCTTGCTGCCAGTCAGAGGTGGTCCTAGTATACATATCGCCTTAATGCAAAAGCCAAAGCAACGCCCTCTTCTTTCTTTTCCATCTCCCAAACAGGCCATTACCATTATGAGATTTCTTTTATTATTACAAATATCTAATGCGAGAGTACGAAAGTTACATAAAAAATTGTAGAATAGTTTTCTCAAGCATTTTTTTTCAACCTCCTTTTCAAAGACAATTCTTTCGCTTTGGAAAACTATTTCAACTGTAAATTGCAAGTGTAGCTGTGTCTACAATTTTTTAAATTTCACCAAAATATTTATGTGGCCGTAATTTTAGAATTTGGGGAAAGCTAGTTTGTATATAAAACAACTTGGAACTGAAGTAATAAATTAAACATAAACACACTAGATTACTTATTATTGGTAATAAATATCAATTAAATCAGTAAAATAAAAAATTGTCACTCATAAGGATGACCCTGGGCTATTTGGTACCAATTTGTCTATATTGAGCTCTCTTTTAGTTAAAAGTTAGTTAGTCGTACTCTTTTTAGTTTAAAAAAATCAAAGACAATTGCATCAGTGTAAAGAGTATCTGTTAGGTCAAGTGGATAAGTATTTGCTGAGAACGTTTTTATTGGGAACTTATTTTTAGCATCTTCTTATCTTGCTCCTCAACGCCCCTTATTCCCCTGGATCCAGTGTTGACTCCGAAGACTCCTTCAGCGCACACTGAGGGAAATTATGGATTAAAGCCTTACTATTTAGATCAATGCTCGCAAATTCTGCAATTCAGTTAATGCCTACTGTGCTGTAAAAGTCATTTTCAATCGCTGTTCCGGAAGATTCAATGATACTTTTTTTGAGAAAGTATCGATCTTAAGTAGGCGTTTATTAATTTTAAAAGTGGAAACTGTCGCTCTTTAGATACAGCGCCATCTGACCGTGGTTCAAATTATGAGGCGTTGTCTTTGGATTTTTCCCTTTGGGATTGATCCCGGACCGTCACCAATGGCTGTGTTGCTCCAGTGGACGTTAATTAACTACCTACCTACGTTTAGATACAAATATAATTGTAATTTTATTATTTTAAATGAGTTAAAAACTAGTCTATAACAGCCTTTTCATGGCACACTAATTCCTAAAATTATACCACCCACCAAAAACTATATTGAAGTCATAGTTCCTCAGTGGGTTTTCTCATTGCCTGTCAATAGCCCGTTTTGTTGCTCCAGTGTGACGTTAATTAAAAATACCAATAGCAATACCATTGCCTTAGCAACCTGTTAGTTGTAAGCGGAGCAGGTTCGATTCACCCTGATTGTATTTATCTTCCCCCTGTGTCAGTAAAAACTTTCCTTGTGTATATATGATACATCCCTACCATAGTATCCCGTCTATTCTCGAACTTGAATTTCGATGACTGCAACAGCTCATTTTTGCAATTGCAGGCTAGCCAACTGTTGTAGTAAGCCCTTCGCTTGATTATAGAGATTTTTTTTTCAAATTGAGCCCACTCCAACTATGGTCTGGGGGCCAGTTGGAAAAGCAACGTATTAGCAACCGGAGAGTTGCGACCTTGTATCCAGTGTCTGATCCAAAGCATTGACATTCAGCAAATTCATCAGCTAGTCCTTTTAATCCTCTGTACCATTTCTTAAGTGCCACATCAATCTGGATGAGCCCCACACATGGACAATATTTTCCAAACACGGCTAGAAATGACTTTTGTTTTTACAAAACAAAGGTTAGTCTATTGCCTTTCGATTGATTTTTTAGAAGTTTTTACAATTCCAACTAGAATGATTTCATGGTATTAGAATGACTCCAACTAGTTTCTGTTTTTTTATATTTAGTTTACCCTAAATCAATCTCGCAAAATGATCTTTTGTGGTGCCCTCCTAAAGCGAGGCCATAGTGCGTTCACTTCGTGGTTACCTCGCAACCAGTGCGTGATCCGCGGCATTAACATTCAGTCCTAATCCTCCGCACCATGCCACATTAATCTGGATGAACCACACGCCGAAGACACATGGACGAAAACACGTCCCAAACCCAAACACGAATCGAAAGCAGCCTCCTAATCCCAAATATGGCCGTTTCCTTCCGCTGTTTTTCGCAAATCCGCTGTTGCATCATCCCGATTTATGGACGATACCAGATCGGACTTCAAACCCCGAAGATGACTTTGAGGAAGAAGAGGAGCCGAGCTGATAGGCAGAGCATGGAGAGGATCACGTTAGCCGACGGATTCAAATATGGGAATGACACGACCCGCTCACGTGCAAGTGTCCACGGATCGGGACCTAGTTTGAGTGAAGCTCTCTCGTGTCAGCATTGGAAGGGATTTCTCAACCGTCGGCTCTTGTTTTTTACTTTTTTATTTTCGACTCATCGGGGAAAGTGTGTCTAAAAATATTCGATTACTCGTAGACCGATTGATTCGGTGACTTAATTGGGGCGTTCGAGGAGTTTGTTTCTCGCGATTGCGCGACTGTGATGTGGAAATAGGATGAAATGTATGGGATATGATCATGGACCCATCCATATCGCCCATTTGCTAAAACCAAACCGTACGCATAGAAAGGGTCGTTGCTGAGTCTGACCTAACGCTAAGGATCGTATAAAAATCTAGGAACTTAATATAGCCAGAGACTATTTGGGTTCGTCTGATTTATGAAGTAACTCAAAAATTACCATTTTTGTGTTAGAGAACGATTTTTACATATATTTTATAATTTCAGTCGCTCTTTCCTTTTCTTATTAATATTTCTACGTGTGTTTTTAGTTTCATTATAGTTTCAGTCACCCATATAAGGAATTTTCTGAAGCCAGACCTTCCGCATAGACAGGGGGTGATCCTGAGTGGTGAGCCTGAATCTCTGATTTGAAAAAAATCTAAGAACCTAATACAACCATAGACTATTTTGGTCCGCCTGATTTATTGCTATGACTTAACTCGAAAATTGCCGTTTTTGTGTTGTATGGAGAATGATTTCTACATGCATTTTGATAGTTTCAGTTGCCCTTTCCTTTCCATTAATCCATATCACCCATTGGCTGAAACCAGACTACGCATATGCAGGGCCGTTCATGAGTGGTGTGCAGGGTCTGACCTAGCAATGAGACTCGCAAAATAAATCTAGGAGCCTAATACAGCCATAGACTATTTTGGTCCTCCAGATTTATTACAACGACATAACTCAAAAATTGCTTTTTTGTGTTGCATGGAGAATGATTTCTACATGCATTTTGATAGTTTCAGTTGCCCTTTCCTTTCCATTAATCCATATCACCCATTGGCTGAAACCAGACTACGCATATGCAGGGCCGTTCCTGAGTGGTGTGCAGGGTCTGACCTAGCAATGAGACTCGCAGAATAAATCTAGGAGCCTAATACAGCCATAGACTATTTTGGTCCTCCAGTTTTATTACAACGACATAACTCAAAAATTGCTTTTTTGTGTTGTATGGAGAATGATTTCTACATGCATTTTGATAGTTTCAGTTGCCCTTTCCTTTCCATTAATCCATATCACCCATTGGCTGAAACCAGACTACGCATATGCAGGGCCGTTCCTGAGTGGTGTGCAGGGTCTGACCTAGCAATGAGACTCGCAAAATAAATCTAGGAGCCTAATACAGCCATAGACTATTTTGGTCCTCCAGTTTTATTACAACGACATAACTCAAAAATTGCTTTTCTGTGTTGCATGGAGAATGATTTCTACATGCATTTTGATAGTTTCAGTTGCCCTTTCCTTTCCATTAATCCATATCACCCATTGGCTGAAACCAGACTACGCATATGCAGGGCCGTTCCTGAGTGGTGTGCAGGGTCTGACCTAGCAATGAGACTCGCAAAATAAATCTAGGAGCCTAATACAGCCATAGACTATTTTGGTCCTCCAGTTTTATTACAACGACATAACTCAAAAATTGCTTTTTTGTGTTGTATGGAGAATGATTTCTACATGCATTTTGATAGTTTCAGTTGCCCTTTCCTTTCCATTAATCCATATCACCCATTGGCTGAAACCAGACTACGCATATGCAGGGCCGTTCCTGAGTGGTGTGCAGGGTCTGACCTAGCAATGAGACTCGCAAAATAAATCTAGGAGCCTAATACAGCCATAGACTATTTTGGTCCTCCAGTTTTATTACAACGACATAACTCAAAAATTGCTTTTTTGTGTTGTATGGAGAATGATTTCTACATGCATTTTGATAGTTTCAGTTGCCCTTTCCTTTCCATTAATCCATATCACCCATTGGCTGAAACCAGACTACGCATATGCAGGGCCGTTCCTGAGTGGTGTGCAGGGTCTGACCTAGCAATGAGACTCGCAAAATAAATCTAGGAGCCTAATACAGCCATAGACTATTTTGGTCCTCCAGTTTTATTACAACGACATAACTCAAAAATTGCTTTTCTGTGTTGCATGGAGAATGATTTCTACATGCATTTTGATAGTTTCAGTTGCCCTTTCCTTTCCATTAATCCATATCACCCATTGGCTGAAACCAGACTACGCATATGCAGGGCCGTTCCTGAGTGGTGTGCAGGGTCTGACCTAGCAATGAGACTCGCAGAATAAATCTAGGAGCCTAATACAGCCATAGACTATTTTGGTCCTCCAGTTTTATTACAACGACATAACTCAAAAATTGCTTTTCTGTGTTGCATGGAGAATGATTTCTACATGCATTTTGATAGTTTCAGTTGCCCTTTCCTTTCCATTAATCCATATCACCCATTGGCTGAAACCAGACTACGCATATGCAGGGCCGTTCCTGAGTGGTGTGCAGGGTCTGACCAAGCAATGAGACTCGCAGAATAAATCTAGGAGCCTAATACAGCCATAGACTATTTTGGTCCTCCAGTTTTATTACAACGACATAACTCAAAAATTGCTTTTCTGTGTTGCATGGAGAATGATTTCTACATGCATTTTGATAGTTTCAGTTGCCCTTTCCTTTCCATTAATCCATATCACCCATTGGCTGAAACCAGACTACGCATATGCAGGGCCGTTCCTGAGTGGTGTGCAGGGTCTGACCTAGCAATGAGACACGCAGAATAAATCTAGGAGCCTAATACAGCCATAGACTATTTTGGTCCTCCAGTTTTATTACAACGACATAACTCAAAAATTGCTTTTCTGTGTTGCATGGAGAATGATTTCTACATGCATTTTGATAGTTTCAGTTGCCCTTTCCTTTCCATTAATCCATATCACCCATTGGCTGAAACCAGACTACGCATATGCAGGGCCGTTCCTGAGTGGTGTGCAGGGTCTGACCTAGCAATGAGACTCGCAGAATAAATCTAGGAGCCTAATACAGCCATAGACTATTTTGGTCCTCCAGTTTTATTACAACGACATAACTCAAAAATTGCTTTTCTGTGTTGCATGGAGAATGATTTCTACATGCATTTTGATAGTTTCAGTTGCCCTTTCCTTTCCATTAATCCATATCACCCATTGGCTGAAACCAGACTACGCATATGCAGGGCCGTTCCTGAGTGGTGTGCAGGGTCTGACCTAGCAATGAGACTCGCAGAATAAATCTAGGAGCCTAATACAGCCATAGACTATTTTGGTCCTCCAGTTTTATTACAACGACATAACTCAAAAATTGCTTTTCTGTGTTGCATGGAGAATGATTTCTACATGCATTTTGATAGTTTCAGTTGCCCTTTCCTTTCCATTAATCCATATCACCCATTGGCTGAAACCAGACTACGCATATGCAGGGCCGTTCCTGAGTGGTGTGCAGGGTCTGACCTAGCAATGAGACTCGCAGAATAAATCTAGGAGCCTAATACAGCCATAGACTATTTTGGTCCTCCAGTTTTATTACAACGACATAACTCAAAAATTGCTTTTCTGTGTTGCATGGAGAATGATTTCTACATGCATTTTGATAGTTTCAGTTGCCCTTTCCTTTCCATTAATCCATATCACCCATTGGCTGAAACCAGACTACGCATATGCAGGGCCGTTCCTGAGTGGTGTGCAGGGTCTGACCTAGCAATGAGACTCGCAGAATAAATCTAGGAGCCTAATACAGCCATAGACTATTTTGGTCCTCCAGTTTTATTACAACGACATAACTCAAAAATTGCTTTTCTGTGTTGCATGGAGAATGATTTCTACATGCATTTTGATAGTTTCAGTTGCCCTTTCCTTTCCATTAATCCATATCACCCATTGGCTGAAACCAGACTACGCATATGCAGGGCCGTTCCTGAGTGGTGTGCAGGGTCTGACCTAGCAATGAGACTCGCAGAATAAATCTAGGAGCCTAATACAGCCATAGACTATTTTGGTCCTCCAGTTTTATTACAACGACATAACTCAAAAATTGCTTTTCTGTGTTGCATGGAGAATGATTTCTACATGCATTTTGATAGTTTCAGTTGCCCTTTCCTTTCCATTAATCCATATCACCCATTGGCTGAAACCAGACTACGCATATGCAGGGCCGTTCCTGAGTGGTGTGCAGGGTCTGACCTAGCAATGAGACTCGCAGAATAAATCTAGGAGCCTAATACAGCCATAGACTATTTTGGTCCTCCAGTTTTATTACAACGACATAACTCAAAAATTGCTTTTCTGTGTTGCATGGAGAATGATTTCTACATGCATTTTGATAGTTTCAGTTGCCCTTTCCTTTCCATTAATCCATATCACCCATTGGCTGAAACCAGACTACGCATATGCAGGGCCGTTCCTGAGTGGTGTGCAGGGTCTGACCTAGCAATGAGACTCGCAGAATAAATCTAGGAGCCTAATACAGCCATAGACTATTTTGGTCCTCCAGTTTTATTACAACGACATAACTCAAAAATTGCTTTTCTGTGTTGCATGGAGAATGATTTCTACATGCATTTTGATAGTTTCAGTTGCCCTTTCCTTTCCATTAATCCATATCACCCATTGGCTGAAACCAGACTACGCATATGCAGGGCCGTTCCTGAGTGGTGTGCAGGGTCTGACCTAGCAATGAGACTCGCAGAATAAATCTAGGAGCCTAATACAGCCATAGACTATTTTGGTCCTCCAGTTTTATTACAACGACATAACTCAAAAATTGCTTTTCTGTGTTGCATGGAGAATGATTTCTACATGCATTTTGATAGTTTCAGTTGCCCTTTCCTTTCCATTAATCCATATCACCCATTGGCTGAAACCAGACTACGCATATGCAGGGCCGTTCCTGAGTGGTGTGCAGGGTCTGACCTAGCAATGAGACTCGCAGAATAAATCTAGGAGCCTAATACAGCCATAGACTATTTTGGTCCTCCAGTTTTATTACAACGACATAACTCAAAAATTGCTTTTCTGTGTTGCATGGAGAATGATTTCTACATGCATTTTGATAGTTTCAGTTGCCCTTTCCTTTCCATTAATCCATATCACCCATTGGCTGAAACCAGACTACGCATATGCAGGGCCGTTCCTGAGTGGTGTGCAGGGTCTGACCTAGCAATGAGACTCGCAGAATAAATCTAGGAGCCTAATACAGCCATAGACTATTTTGGTCCTCCAGTTTTATTACAACGACATAACTCAAAAATTGCTTTTCTGTGTTGCATGGAGAATGATTTCTACATGCATTTTGATAGTTTCAGTTGCCCTTTCCTTTCCATTAATCCATATCACCCATTGGCTGAAACCAGACTACGCATATGCAGGGCCGTTCCTGAGTGGTGTGCAGGGTCTGACCTAGCAATGAGACTCGCAGAATAAATCTAGGAGCCTAATACAGCCATAGACTATTTTGGTCCTCCAGTTTTATTACAACGACATAACTCAAAAATTGCTTTTCTGTGTTGTATGGAGAATGATTTCTACATGCATTTTGATAGTTTCAGTTGCCCTTTCCTTTCCATTAATCCATATCACCCATTGGCTGAAACCAGACTACGCATATGCAGGGCCGTTCCTGAGTGGTGTGCAGGGTCTGACCTAGCAATGAGACTCGCAGAATAAATCTAGGAGCCTAATACAGCCATAGACTATTTTGGTCCTCCAGTTTTATTACAACGACATAACTCAAAAATTGCTTTTCTGTGTTGTATGGAGAATGATTTCTACATGCATTTTGATAGTTTCAGTTGCCCTTTCCTTTCCATTAATCCATATCACCCATTGGCTGAAACCAGACTACGCATATGCAGGGCCGTTCCTGAGTGGTGTGCAGGGTCTGACCTAGCAATGAGACTCGCAGAATAAATCTAGGAGCCTAATACAGCCATAGACTATTTTGGTCCTCCAGATTTATTACAACGACATAACTCAAAAATTGCTTTTTTGTGTTGTATGGAGAATGATTTCTACATGCATTTTGATAGTTTCAGTTGCCCTTTCCTTTCCATTAATCCATATCACCCATTGGCTGAAACCAGACTACGCATATGCAGGGCCGTTCCTGAGTGGTGTGCAGGGTCTGACCTAGCAATGAGACTCGCAGAATAAATCTAGGAGCCTAATACAGCCATAGACTATTTTGGTCCTCCAGATTTATTACAACGACATAACTCAAAAATAGATGTTTTTTAGTTATTGGAGAACTATTTCTGTAGATTTTTTTTTACTTTCATTCACACTTTCCTTTTCAAGTTCCGATTTCTACATGTATTTTTATAATTTCAGTCACCTTTCTTTTTCAGTCACCCATATCACCACAACCAGACTCTCCACATAGGCAGGGTCGTTGCTGAGTGTTGTGCTGAGTCTGACCTACCTCTCAGGATCGTAAAAAGAATCTAGGAATGTTAATTATGGTAATGAATGCTTTGCCAAGCACTGTATTGGAAATTAACTCCAATAAGTACACGAAATGCTGTTTTATATTTGTTGACTAATTTTATTCCATTTGTGGAGGTAAAAAGTGTGCATATCAATGCTTACAGATGTGAGCCAAAGTTAAGCAAACTTTTCATTTTTACAGAACATCGTACTTTCTGTGGGTTACATTTTTGTTCTATACATTAAAATGTGTTAAAATTTAACTTCTAACTGAATAAGAATTACAAATTTCTACAATATTTAGAAAATGCAATTGTTCCGCCTGTGATAAAATTATTATAATTTTTATCCATGATACAGTAATTACCATTGAAATTTTAATATAAGCATCGTTTCAATCTCAACTTTTTACATAAGTTTATAGTTTGGTTATGTCCTTAAAGCACTGCTGGGGTTTTTAATATTTCGTTTCATCACCCTTTTGTCTTTGTGTGGCATAAAGTGCTGTGTGCATAGAGTCAGCAAAGTTTCGTAACACACTCTGGTCGATAGAATGATGCCACACGTTAATTATAATTACTTTGAGATACTTAAGAGTTAAGGGCTTTTACCAACAATATCCTTAATTTTTTAATTGGATTAAATATCTGAGAGTTTCCAGGTCATGGTAGAACATCAATATGCAGTTCCTTGAACACTTTCTGCATTTGTAATCTCAGCTCAATATTAATACAGAAAAGAAATGTAGGTAAAATAGGTCTATAATCAACTATTTACCCTTGAAGATGAGAGGCAAGGTTTTGGACCATCCATGGTAATTCGGATCTTTCCCTTCGGGTTTTAATCCCGGACCGTTGCCAATAGCCCATTGTTGCTCCAGTGCGACGTTAATTAAATACCTACCTACCATCCATCCATGGTAAAAAATGGAAAAGATTTCTAGCTGATAGAACTTGATGTCTAACAACACTTTCATTCTGTTTGGGTAGGTAGTTGAATTAACGTTGCACTGGAGAAACACAATGGGCTATTGACGACGGTCTGGGATCAATCCCTAAGGGAAAGATCCGATGATAACACCTCGTTATTTAGAACTACGGTCAGATTACGAGGTCAACACCTGAGCTGGCACCCCAGTCTCCAAACTCCACACCACGCCAACGTGAGGACATTTCAGGCCACGACAGATTTAACATGCACCAGCCCCCAAGCACACGCCAATCTTGGATCAAGTTTCGAACTCGTAACCCTCCGGTTGCTAATCTGCTAATCTTCCAACCAGGCTACCGCGTTCCCTTTATATAGTTCGGAATTCAAAGTGTTTGTTGCGAAATTTAAAGAGCAAACACCGTTAAAACTAAAAACACCCCCAAACCATAATGGAAATAGGGTGTTTTAGTTTTTCTCTTGCATTCATTCTGGAAGCAGTGTTTCACCTGAAATTTGTCGAACTAGAATTGGAGAATCACTGCACAAATTGAAGCAACGTTCATCCGAAAACAAAACGTTTTGCCATCTATTAACAGTCTACGATTTGTGCTATTTAGTCCATTCGAGACGATTCTTTGTCATTGCTGCGATTCACAGCTTTTTTGCCCTTGGAAGGCAAGCTTTAAATTCACTTTTGCATGTGACATCTAACAAAACTCGGGCTAGCAACACCTGTGGATTGTCACCACCGTTCAGCAAGATCATTAGCGCTTCTGAATCTTTTTGGTCAGACGCAATATTCTTTTGCCATTGCCCTAATGCAAAAATATTGGTTATAATATTTTTCCTAGAGGACGAAAGTCTTGGACGGACCTGAATGATGCTATGCATCCATATTTCCAGTTTCATTGTAGCGTTTCAATAATCTGGAAACTACTGAATCAAATCAAATCTGTCCAGAAATTGATCAATATCATTGACTTAACTCCCTCAAGTGCATATGCTTGCTATTTCTAGTGATCCATGTTGCCAGATGCGATTTCTTAAATCTGCCACAAGACTTTTAAATTATTTACCCATTATATTTTTATTATTTTTAGTAAACATTGCATGTTTTTGTCATTCTCACATCTATATCGATCACGAGAACTACTATCTACACACATTTGGAGTCATAAAATATTTAGTACATGGAAATATTTTATGTCTTTTTCATGATAAATTATCAAGGTCATTTTACGTCACTAGCTTC
The DNA here is from genome assembly GCA_933210815.1 of Meta bourneti. Classification (NCBI taxonomy): domain Eukaryota; kingdom Metazoa; phylum Arthropoda; class Arachnida; order Araneae; family Tetragnathidae; genus Meta; species Meta bourneti. The sequence continues at coordinate 92,497,796 of OW119929.1, forward strand.
TATAATAGTTTCGCACGAAGATCATATTTGTTCATAAGTACATAACGATCAATTTCGCCATGTTTTCCTTGTACAGAGGTGTATAAGCAAGAAATTTCTGCGTTTATAAGCAAGAAAACATCAGCATTCAATAATTCGAAGTATGCGGAATTTTATATTCGAACTGCAATATGGTGAGAAATATCAAACTTCCCGAGGAAAATATTCCCTCTGCACTTCTATTTGTTCAAAGTCCATGGCTGATATCTCTAGGTTTCATCGTAGGGAAAAATCGTCAAACCAGGTTTCGTTGTGCATCGACCTTCTAATGCATAATTTCCCAAAGTGGGCGCTGAAGGAATCTTGAGGGAAATACTGTACCCAGGGGAAATAGTTGTTGAGCAAGAGTGGGCAATATGAAGACTAAAAATGTGTCGAATAAAGATGTTTCAACAAACACACTTAGGCCTGCATGGTCAATTGACTCATTCATTACAGTGATGCATATTCATTGATTCTCTTAACTAAAGAGGAACCTTCTGAAACTAAGTTTACTCTAAAGATTCAGGGATTCTGCTGACTAAAACAGAGTCTAATATATACAAATTGGTAGCATACACAAGGCTCGACCTTCCATTAGTGATTATTTTTAATTCTACTGATTTGATTGATATTAGTTACTAATAATAGTGAGGCAATATAGTGTGTTTATGTGTAATTTATTTTTGATAAAATGTTATAACTTCAGTTACAAGTTTTATTTCTAAGCTAGTTTTATGAAATTCTAAAATTATAGTTACATAAATAATTTAAAGAAGCCTTCAAAGGCACAGCTGCGCTTGCAATTTATTATTAGTTGAGTGAAGCAGCGGTAGCTCGGTTGGAAGAGTAGCGGATTATCAACCGGGGGTTTCGAGTTCGAAACTCAATCCAACCAGACCACCGTATACACGGAAGCTGATGCACGTTAAATCTGTCGTGTACTCAAATGTCCTCAAGTTGGCGTGGTGTGGAAGTTTGGAGAGTGGGGTGCCAGCTCAGGTGTTCACTTTGTCATCTATCCGTGGTTCAAAATTACGGGGTGTTATTTTCGGATCTTTCCCTTCGGTATTGATACCGGATCGTCGCCAATAGCCCGTTACGGTGTGGAGTAAGAGAGGGAGATAAAGTTTTTCTGAAGGGGGCGCCAAAAAGTTTTTATTTGGAAAGGGAGTGTAGTGCCAAAAACGTTTGAAAAACTGTTCTATTGAAATAGACGGAGCATGTGGGCGGAGTTACTGTCTTAAGATCGTGTAGGTCACGTGGACTTGGGAATTGAATCGTGCCATTGGCTATCAAAGCGCTAACTGGCATTTTTAACCACACTCGATAATCGTATTAACCAGTAAACAATTAGTCCTACATCAGTGACAGTGCTTTCTCTCATTACTACGTGACAGATCTTCGAATCGAGCGATCGGGAGAAATAACACGAATGCTCCATCTATTTCAATAGAAAATCGATGGTCTCTTAACTTTTCATCAACAGAAGCTTGTCCACAAATCATGGACTATGGGCAGCTACACGATTCTTTATCTGATAATGGGTTCATGGGAAAAGCTGAATTGAACCATAGATTTTTTAATGTACAATTAGAGATCACACAATGAAATCAAATGTGCATTATAAAATTAAAAATTCTTTTAACTTATAAATATAGTTTTTTAATAAACGTTAAGTCTATTCTCGAAAAAACATTTAAGGGTGGCCCAATCTCTGGGGCGTTCTATACCTCCCATATATATACCTTTACATCAACGTTAAGACTTACTGCCCCCTCTTAACCGTCTGAGGGGTTCACACGTATATATCCGTTCTGCAACATGCACTCTTCCCTGCGTGACTTCTAACCTAATAAACCTACTGCGTGACCTTCTTGACTAATAAAACGTTTCCAGGGATTCTTTCGACAAATTGATATGGTTATTTTTATCATTATGTGTTGGGAGGGAAAAGTAGTAATATACCACTCGGAAATCTCGTGACGCTCAGATGGTTACTGATTTTCTAAGTTGGCACCATTGTTCAGTTTCTTCTTTAACGAACCTTTAAACTCACACCTCAGTAGGTTTGCCCACTGCGCCAGCGATCTGCGAGGTGTAGGCGGCGCAGGTTCTATGTCAGTTAAAACTTTCCCTGTGTATTATCTATTTTCTTGACGGTATTTGGCGCATCTTTGCCAAATATGGCCACTAGAAAACAAAACTAACCCTAAATTCATCCCGATCCGCTGGTAGCCTTCATGTTGCAGTACACAAACAATTTACATTCAATTCGATCAGATTCAGTATTACTTTCAAAAGAAAAAAACAACATTTTGTTCAAATTGTAAAAGATGTCATTGAAGTCTACCATCTCTTAAAAAGTCCTATGTGAAGCAATCGAAATGCAGTTTGTATCTTGTCTTGTATCCAGCCAAAGACCGTCGTGTACGAAGGGGGCTGGTGTACGTTAAATCTGTCGTGGCCTCAAATGTCCTCACTTTGGCGTGGTGTGGAAGTTTGGAGAGTGGAGTGCCAGTTCAGGTGTTGCCTCGTCATCTGACCGTGGTTCAAAATTACGTGGTGTTGTCCTCGAATCTTTCCCTTCGGGGTTCGCGTACCGTCGCCATTAGCCCGTTGTGTTTCTCCAGTGTGACGTTAATCAAAATACCTACCTTGTCTTTAAAAATATAGCTGCAATGCACGGGTGGTTTTTATGAATTTTGACGTTTCTGTGCTGCAACTGGAAGAGAAACACTGATGACTGCTAGTATAGGTTTTTTCTTAAGATGCCATCATAGTACTCGATTATCCTTCTAATTTCTGTATTCGAAATCTGTATTATTTCGGTCTGTATTTCGAAATTTCTTGTTTTGAAAACCATTCGCAGTAACCAGTCGTAAAGGGAAAACAGGAACCAAACTTTACAAAAGCTATATTTAGGTATTGAAGTTTATTTTCTGAACGTAAACCTTTAGAGAAAATTAGTAAATACTTTTTAGTGTTTGTAAGGTGCTGATTTTCCTTCTTTTGTATTGAGAGCATTTACACTAGTACAGCATCTCTAGTATTACACAGGTATGATAATTCTAGGAATCCTGTTCACCTTAAATTTGCCCTCGTTAAACCTGAATCAACACATGTATGATTTCTAAAAACTATGAATGTGACAGCATCTTACACAAAGTCATTTCCGAATTACTGTAGCAACTCAAATGAAGCTTGAGATCCATCTTTTAGCAGTTCATAGTATTAAACCCTCTTTGGGGTTCACAAGCATAATTACACCTTGGAACTTGTAGTCTTCTCTGCATGACATCTAACCGGTTTTAATCTTCTTGACCATTAAAAACTTTCCAACAGATTCTATTCTAAGGAAAGGACCGATACAATCTTTCTAATGGATTCTATTTTAGTAAAAAAGACCAATAGAATTGCTCTATAAAAGGTTGAAAAAATCCATGTATTCTTTCAGCCAATAGATGTGGTTATTATGTGTCTGAGGGAAAAGCAATGCTACACTACTCCGAAATCTCGTGGAGCTCAGAGTTAATTGAACTTTATTTCCTTCTTAATGGATGACAAGTCTTAATTCAATCAATCACTCTTGAAGGAAATATTTTTCAATAAATCCATTCAAGTGGATAGGAGAACAAATGATAGACATTACATATAATTTCGCAGGAACTGTTTTACGGGATTTTCTAGAACAGTCTAAAGATAACTAATTCCTATCTACTGGAGTCATTAAATCAAAATGAAGGCCGTCGAAATGAGGGAAAAAATCTTCACACGAACTCCTCACGAATAATTTAATTTTTTTTTAATAATTCATTTCGTTCCCCATCGACTTTGCTCCTTGACGACGTTATCGACATCACGCCAGCGCAATTTGGGGATAGCCTCTTATCTCCACCAGCGTTGTTGGTGCTGACCTATCACCAGTCGAAGGCCACGATCGCATGAAGATATAAAAAGGATGATCCGCCACTGAACAAGTCCACTTGCAATCCTTCTCGGGAATGTACTCTCAACTCAACCCTCTAAGTCCTCGACTTATCCAGTGTCTTCTTTGAGAACTTACACCTCGCTCTCTCTCGTCTTGCCAAGTCTGCTCTCCAGTCTGTCGACCATACTACCATCCACTGCATCGACCGTCCGCCGTGCAACAGGTGTCTTCTGTCTCTGTTCTTGGGTGGAGCCTCTCGTGTGGTCAAGCCATCCCTCCTCTGTCGAAAGGGTGGATTCCCAAAGTTTCTTCAATCTGAAGCCCCGTGCGTGGCTGCCTTATGCGAAAAGCGGAGTGCCTTAGCTGGAACCTGGCGTTTAGAAGTCGCTTCCTTATACACAATCTCAGTACTGCAAAAGGAAGCCGTCTTGGAAACAGCGGAAACGTGTTAGAACTGAAAGTCCTTACTCAACTGCACCACGTACCTTGAAGAGAGTAAGTACCGTGAAAAACTCACCGATTCTGGTGTTCTTTCCATGTACAATGTTTCATATTGTTTCTGGCATAAGATTCCCTAAAATTGGTGCAAGTTGTAGGCGGCGCAGGTTCCTCCCTGGGTGCGTTTCTCTTTTATGTATCAGCAAAGCTTGTGTGTATGCCCATTTGCTTGAAACAGATAGGCCAATACGGCCCTTGTGCCAAGGAACCCAATCAACCAACCATTCAATGTGCAATGTTTTATATTGTTTTTGACATAAGATCCCCTAAAATTGGTGCAAGTTGTAGGCGGCGCATGTTCGATTCCTCCCTGGGTGTGTTTCTCTTTTATGTATCAGCGAAGCTTGTGTGTATGCCCATTTACTTGACGTTGCTTAACACAGATAGGCCAAATATGGCCCCTGTGCCAAGGAACCCAATCAACCAACCATTCAATGTGCAATGTTTTATATTGTTTTTGACATAAGATCCCCTAAAATTGGTGCAAGTTGTAGGCGGCGCATGTTCGATTCCTCCCTGGGTGTGTTTCTCTTTTATGTATCAGCGAAGCTTGTGTGTATGCCCATTTACTTGACGTTGCTTGACACAGATAGGCCAAATATGGCCCCTGTGCCAAGGAACCCAATCAACCAACCATTCAATGTGCAATGTTTCATATTGTTTTTGACATAAGATCCCCTAAAATTGGTGCAAGTTGTAGGCGGCGCAGGTTCCTCCCTGGGTGTGTTTCTCTTTTATGTATCAGCAAAGCTTGTGTGTATGCCCATTAACTTGACGTTGCTTGACACAGATAGGCCAAATATGGCCCCTGTGCCAAGGAACCCAATCAACCAACCATTCAATGTGCAATGTTTCATATTGTTTTTGACATAAGATTCCCTAAAATTGGTGCAAGCTGTAGGCGGCGCAGGTTCGATTCCCCCTAGGTGTATTTCTCTTTTATGTATCAGCAAAGCTTGTGTGTATGCCCATTTACTTGACGTTGCTTGACACAGATAGGCCAAATATGGCCCTTGTGCCAAGGAACCCAATCAACCAACCATTCAATGTGCAATGTTTTATATTGTTTCTAGCATAAGATCCCCTAAAATTGGTGCAAGTTGTGGGTGGAATAGGTTTGATTCTTCCCTGGATGTATATATCTCTTATGTATCAGTGAAGTTTTCCTTGCGCGTGTATGCTCATTTACTTGGCGTTGTTTGACACAACTTGGCCAAATATGGCCTTTTGCCAAAAAAAATTAATCAACCGACTAAGCAAACCCCTAAGATTGGTTGAAATTATTGGTAAAATCGTCACAACACAGTTAATCACATGTAGTAGTCTAAAATGGGATAATGGCTACCTTTTTGTGGGACTACAGGTTCACCATTGTCCAGGAACAAAATAAATTATGGTGAGCGTTTAGTTACGCCGAAATATCCATACTCTTTGAAATCTCGCTATCTATTATTGGCTATGTTATAATTTTATGTGTATATCTGACAACTAATTTTTGCTGGTGTTCACCTTTGACTGTAATTTGGAATGATTGAAATCCATGAAAATTACCGATTTTGGCGCACTATGTTTTACATTGTTTCTGGCATAAAATCCCTTAATATTGGGGCGTTGTAGGCGAAGCAGGTTCGATTCCTCCCTGGGTGCATTTCTCTCTTATGTATCGGTAAAGCTTTCCTTGTGTGTGTGGCCCTTGAGCCAAAATACCCAATCAGCCAACCAAACAAAACTTTAAAAGGGGTTGCAATTATTGGTAAAATCGTCACAGAACAGTAGTGTAATCTAAGCAACGTGTAGTAGTCTAAAAATGGGGTCAGGGCCATTTCTGTACGACTACAGGTTCTCCATTGTTCGGGGACAAAACAGACGATGGTGGGCGTGTAGTATCACCCAAATAGTCATACTCTTTTTGGAATTTTGTTATTTATTATCGGTTATGTTATAACTTTATGTATATATCTGACAATAATTTTTGCTAAAGTGTTTACCTTTGATTACGATTTGGAATGATTGAAAATCATGAAAACTCTCGATTTTGGCATGCAATGTTTTATATTGCTTCTGGTATAGTCTCCCAAGACTAGTAAATACGTAACATCGTCACAGCACGGTTAGTAACACGTAGAACTCTAAAAATGGGGTCATTTCTATTTTTGTAGAACTACATGCACACCGTTATTCATGAACAAAATGGTGGTCGTGTAGTCTGGCCGAAATAGCCATAGACTATTTTAGGAATATTGCTGTCTATTATTAGCTATGTCATAACTTTAATTATATCGTTCGCTTAGAGCAAAGACTTATTAACTGAACAGACAAAAATTTTACTTTATTAATTATTTATCACTTACTACTATTTAAAGACTAACTATTAGTTTTTTTTATCAAAAAATATAAATTATTAGCATTTTTATAGTGTTATGTATACTCTAAGCAGATGCAAATCCGACAATGTATTTCTCATTACATTGAAAATAAACATTTAGCGTCTCCGAAAAACCAGTTAATGAGTTTCTGCTCTAAGTCGACTCTATATTTGACAACTATATAATTTTGTTAAAATATTTACCTTTGATCACTTTAAGTACAAAATGACCTTCATAACATTCAGCAACCGCCATCTTAAAAAGTCAAAACTTGTCAAACCACCCAAAGGTATCTAGTGAATAGTGAATTTCGACGTTTTGGGCATTCGTACCATGGTTAAGTTTATGTGCCAGTAAAGATTGTAGTCCATTTCAATCTCTTAAAAAACACATATGGGGGAAATAGGAATTGTTCATAAAAATGTAATAGGAAATGTTTAAAATTAAAATATATTAATTAAATATTAAGTTAATTATGCTTTCAAACTTTTGATTCTCCAATAGGAATTATGTGTCTGATGCACTTAAATCTTACGATAAGGTCGGAAAAAATATATATAAAAAGATCATCTCAAAATACTTTCTTTCTGTGATCCATTCATTGGAAATATTTAATTTAATGTTTTTGAATGTTCTCAACTATATTTTAATGTTTCCAACGAAGAAGTATCAGTTGAAATCATTAAAAAGTCTTCTGAACTTGATTCTGTTGGAAATCTGGAGTAAAGATATTCTTTTCAACTCTGATAAGACAGATACAAATTATTAACGCAATTTAATTAAATCGGGGAATTGTAAGAATTCAATAACTTTTCATGTCAATATTTATTTGAATAAAAAATCGTTGCAAGTGACTTGTTTAAATGACAGAACCTTTAAAACGTAAAAAAAAATCATTTTTTCAATTTCGATAAATTTAGTCTAAAATATTCTGATTCCGGTGAAAAACTACATAAAAAATTTGCATTAGTTCATTCACAATTTAAATTTTTCTGACACCCCAATTTCAGTTCCAACTCTTTCTGCTTAACTTGAATCGCATTTCTCTCAGAATAAAAATTTTCAACACAATGCGCGCACAATAATTATTAAACTTAGACACATAAAATTTGAAATCAAGTTGGAATATCATTAGAGGTCCAAAATAAAACCAAAATTTTGCCCAAAAGTCAGAGCTTTATTCAAAAATTTGAATATTATATGAGAAGTTTTGCTAAAAATCAATTAAGTCAAATATTAATTGATTATTTCCTATTTTGTGTTGCTTGAGTTGCATGAAAACATGTCGGAAGTAGAAACAACACATAATTTCACCATTGGATGTAAATTCGATTTTGTGAACTCTTGGGGCTACCTGTGCATTCATTCTCAGGTCAGTTTAGGATGAAGAATGATACGCAACATTCAAATAGGTTCCGTTAAGTCATAGTGAGTACTTTTCAAGTCGAAGATGATTTTAAAAACATCTTGTTTTTGTCAATCTTAAGATTTTTTAACTCCCCGTGTCTGATGTAACGATGGAATCTGAAAAATCCCTTGGTGTATATATCCATTTAATTTATTTACTTCAGCTTGTGTAAGCGTTCTATGCCAACAACTTTACTTTATTAAAAGGTTAATAATTGTAGTAAACAAATTTGCATTATATGCTATTTTACTGCTAATTACAATTTTCTCCAGTGGTATGCAACATCTCACAAGCCATAACAACTCCAAAAAGCTAAACATTTTGTAAATAAATTAATTTTTAATTTTAATACAGATTGAATTCAATAAAATAGTTTGTAAGTAAACATTTTGTTTTACGTTAGGAATATCACATAAGCATTTAGAAATAAAAAATTGGGATATAAATAGCAGTCTCCGTATTTTGTATAACTATGGCTAGGGTTTATTATTATTAAACTCCCCAATCAAAATTTCAAATCTGACCCTCTTCTCGCCTTCCGTTGTGCTGTTAACTTTTCGATAAATTGAAAATCTGTACTTCTGACAATTCCATTTTTTATTTAATTCTCACCAAAAATTGTATGTAAGCGTTTTAAATAAATCCTCCATGAATTTTCAATTTGTTTGCTCCTATGCACTTTCAATGGGCAGAAATATAATTTCCCACCCCCTGATACTACAAAAACAAACATGCTCATCATTCTTTTAATTTAATCTTTCTCTTATCTCTAAATGCCTGCCAATCTAGGAACAAATTTAACAAGTATTTATTGAAATAATACGTATTTTTATACGAATCAGTCTGATGGGTCATTAATTCAATCCAAATATAAAGAAAAACAGTGAAAATTGCTCATTTAAAAGTTCATACGTGAATCTGCATTGAAATTTTTAAAAATCTTGTTAATGTCAAGAAGCATGTGATTTCAGAACAGCAGCTTTTATTTTTGTTTAACTATTTAACTTACCTTAATATTATAAAATATCCATTGTAAAATACTATTTCATTGCCCTACTACAAAAAGCTAGTTCGATGTTGTATTCCCCAGTGTTTAATTGAAAAAACTGAGGCAATGTTTGTAACCAAAAAACCACGGCAACAGAAGCTGACTGTTTGAATATCCCAAAATACACTTGGAAAAGATAATGCTTCTTTTTTGAAATCGCAGGCTGGACAGTTGTCGTTTCGTAACTGATCTGAACTGGTTGGATCTGCTTCGCTATCTCCTGAAATTGGGTCCCTGAAATCTATCGGCGACGATAAATTTGTTTAAACAAATCTGTCTGCACAACACTTGTGCAATGGACAACCTTGTTTGATCTTTTCGATTATATTCGGAGGGAAGTTTGTGCACAGCAACACGTGCACCAATTACTCTTAAGCTTTTTAAATCTCTACGAACTTTGATGATTGACCAAAATGCAGTCTGAGGTTCAAGTACTTATCCTTGGGCTGGAAAAATACGTAAATAAAACAGAAATGCAACGGTAAGATTCAAAAAATGTAGATGACCTATTTTACAAGTAGGCTTAACGTAGATAACTTGGCTCCACCGAGAGAAATCCTAAAATAACCCTTAGAATTTTACTCTAAATAAATTCAAATTAGTAACACTCGAAAAGAAAGGAATATATCAAAACATCTTCCTGCATTATTTTGGAAAGCGAAATTGCCATTGTAGGTTAAAACGACTCTGAAACGAACATTTCTAGGATTTCTGTAATATAATAGTAATTGAAAACTTTGCAATTCATAAATGGTCTAATTACTCCATGTAGCAAAAAATGATCGCAGAGTTACAAACGAAATCCAATTCGCAAATTGGAATTGAAATGGTTTTTCCTTTCGTAAAAGTTTTGTAATTTGGAAGGATAGGTAGGTATTTAATTAGCGTCACACCGGAGCAATATAAGGGGCTATTGACGACGGTCCAGGATCAATCCCCAAGAGAAAGATCGAGGACAACACCGCGTAATTTTGAATCACGGTCAGATGACGAGGTCACACCTGAGCTGGCACCCCACTCTCCAAACATCCACATTACGCCAACGTGAGGACATTTGAGGTCATCACAGATTTAACGTGCACCAACTCCCTTTGTACATGGCAGTCTTTCGTTGAGTTCGAACTCGCAACCCTCCGGTTGCTAATCTGTTACTTTTACAACCGGGCTATATATTGGAAGGAAGGGTGTCTTTTAGGAAAACTATATGTGAGAAGATTTTTATTCGTGTAAGTGATAAATAAGATAGGTCTGGGTAAAAATTAAACAGGGCGATTCACTCGCAACCCTACCCCAAAAGTTCTATAATTTAACTCCACCTGATTACTTCTTATGATGTTATCTGAAAGGTTCTATATACAGCAATAAGCCAAGGACTGTTCAGCAGCTAAAACACATACAGGAAATTGAAACAATAAATGCAAACATGCTGCACTTGGCAATGCAATTCTAAATTTATTTTTTGGAATTTTTATTGGCGAAGTACTGCAATCGAACTCGAAAAACAAGCCAAGTGACGTCACGTTCAGAATACATACTGAAACACGTATCGCCGCAGAAACAGTACCATCACCTATGTTTAGATTGACAGACAATCTCTCATACGTGAATTAATGGTGGTTGAATCCACGTCACACTGGATCAACACGCACAACGGACATGAACAGATTTTACATTAGTGTATTTATTCGAAATCATTTAATTTGATTTAACGAGCTTTCGGAAAATTTGTACAATGTAAACACCACAGACTTGAATGTTTCGAATAAATTACTACCTAGCATACAAAACACAAACACGTTTCCCTACATTTTTGAAGCAGGTCGCAAGTTCCAAGAGCATTGGTACGCCTGTTATGCGAATATGGAATAGAATGCGTCATAGTTAAATAAGAACGAGACTTGATGACCTTCACAGCACTCTTGTTTGGTGGGTTGACGAATGTTAGGATTCGCGAACGCTGTCAGACTGATCACAAACCGGCCTTTTTACTAAGATGGAATATAGAACAGCAGAGTCAAAGTAACCGATTTTGAGAAACAATAGCGCGAACGTAATAACTAACCTCTAAAATTTCGAACCTTCTACGTTATGTGGAATCGTGAAGGGATTTATATTAATAATTTTTTTCAAGAGTTCCAAGTCACCACACATTCTCGATTTTCAGTTCATCGCTCAATTTAAATTTCTGGCGCTTTAAAGCTGCAATATTCTGTTATTACATCCTTCATTCAAACTGGCTGCAGTTTAATTCAGGTGGAATCATACACCTAACACGAAACTTCCAATTTTTTTGTCAAAGTATTTCTGGTATGAATTATTTATACTTCTGTTTAACAAAATGGCAGAAATAATTTTTGGTTTTATAATTTCGTATCGTATAAAAAATAAACAGGCTGCAGTCGGATTTATTTATTTTAAAAATTTTTCCTACCTGAATGAAGCTTCTGATATCCAGCAAAATCACCAAAACCGATTTAAATTTACCACTATGCACAAGTTTTATAGCGGTCTCGAATTCTCTTCACACATATTAAGAACTACAAACACAAGAAAATTTCTATGAATTGACGTTAAGGGGAAGGGTTGGTTGAATGGTTTTTATGGCGCAAGGGCCATATTTGGACAAACTGCGCCAAACACACAACAGACAACGTTAAGTAATGGTCATACACACACGGAAAGCTTTACTGACGCAGAAGAGAGAAGTACACGCAGGGTAAACGTAAGGTCAAGTATAACATAATTGTAGGGGAGATATTTTAAAATTTCTTTTTATAAAATATAAAGCTCTATGGAGCGTGCTACCGGAGACAAATTGTAGAGTGAATTCTTCAAGACAGTCCTGTATTGAAGGAAAAATGCGACCAAATTACTCTAGTTAATAAAGGATACAAAATATTTTTAAGTGTATACATTATTTTGTTCAGCCTCGAGAAATAAGTGACGGGATACTTCGGTAAAAGTAATAATTGTAACGTAATATCAAAGCAAGAAGTCTTCATTTGTTATTCTTAATCCTTCAAGTGGTATCGACGAGATATTTCATCCATCAGCATCTGGCCTATTTTGCTAATGACGAGATATCTCGTCATCAAAATTATGCCGATTTTTTTATGATTATATCAAGATTTGGTCAGTTTTCGTATTAATGACGAGATAACTTGTCCCTCAAGATCTGGTCAGTTTTGCTAATGACGAGATACCACGTCGAGACATCCACCAGGAGGATTAAAGAACAAAAAAGTAACCACATAAGGATACTTTTGCTTTCTTTATGTCTGAGAGGGGTTTAAACCCCATGGCCCTTTTCGTCGGTGTGCCCCTGGAAAGAGGGTATAATCGAAGCATCCTAATAAGAATTTAAAGAAATGTATTAAGAATTTAAAGAAAACCAACCACACACAATACCAACAGACCATGGAATGTTCCGTTAATTCATAGCACTTTGCATTCAAATTCAGTGCACGCCTTAAGTGCCTGATTGAAAGCAAAACTTTGCAAGAAACCGGTAAAACGCAAAGAATTAAACAAGAGTATCGCATCTCAAGCGTAAAGAATCAAGTTACTGTTATTGAGTTGAGATTCCAGAAATCGCTTTCGATTCACGTCACATCTTCATCGAATGATCTCATAGAAAGAGGCAAAAGAACAAGTTAGAATCTGCCCAGAAGCGAACTCGAAAACCTCTTGGGGGAGTTTGACGTAAGTCTTCACCTTACGTCTTTCGCGAAGGTCGTACAATCCTCGAAGTTGTATGCTATATAACGACCTGTCCAGGTATAAGGCGATAGAGAAAATTATTTGTGGGATTGGAAGTCGTTAATAGCTGGATATAATTCCTTTACCATACTGACCCGTGAGTATTGTTTGTGATAATTATAAATGTTTATTTTGAATTGTAGAATACCACTATGATTAAATCTTAAGAGGGGGCTGAATTTGAGGTAAAATATATACATCTGTATTTATGAGACATTTTCTGACAAGGCTTGTAGGTAGGAGGCGGTAGTGTTTCTGCAGCGATACGCGTGTTTTCCAATAGATGTGGCTATTTAGGCATTATGTAGTAAAAGCAATAGCTACTCGGAAATATCGTGACGCTCAGACGTTCAACTGAAAATTTCATAGAAAGATTTTACCATTGTATCACAATTGTTTCTGTTTTAGAATTATTAATTTTTAACATGATTCGTCTTTATAATATGTATATAATTTAATGTTCACGTGACTAAAACATTGCTTTATATCCACAGGTTCAAGCTAGATATAATTCAGTGTCATTAATTCCTATTCAACTCTATTTTCTGCAAATAAAACTTTGGAAAAGTATTATAAACAGGAGCAGAAAGACTTTCGTAAGCAGCCCAGACCAAAATATAACCCCAAGTAACTCAATATGGGTCTCGGATACGAATATCCTCCTAAAAAGACGGAACGTGTCAGCGACAGGTAAGATGTCATTCATAAAATTCATTACTGAAATTACTTCACTATCAAGTAGCTCGATCAAAAATATATCATATTAGTAATTGCAAAACTTAAATACGCTTCATCATATCTGGGATTTAGATGAGTTAGGAAGATTTTAATATATCTGTGGTAAAATTAGGTCACCACTACAAAAATTAACATATACTATAATACTATATATAACAGTGTTAAAAGAATTAGCCCTGAAGTATTTTTAGTAGACAAATTATCACTGTCTTTCTCACGTCTTGCGAAATTGATGTGATGTGGACGTGATAAGGAACAATCGCACATCTGACAAATACCAGACGGCGCTCACATTTATTGGCAAGCATTTTGATGGATTCACGGCGAACAGTTGAATTGTCAATGCGGTGCCAATCACTTTTCTAAAGTCTGTCTGAAGTTCTGTGACAATTACCAGACGGCACTCGCATCAATAGACACGCACTTCGATGGATGATCCACGGTGAACATCCGAATTGCCAATGCCATGACAATCACTTCCAACAATTGCCAGAAGCTCTGTGATTACAGACACTACTTCCACGGCTTCACTTTTCATTGCCACTAAGCCTTCTCTTCACTCGGCTGCTAAAGGCAACGAAGTCAATCGTCCATCTAGCATACGGAAGTACACCCTTGATCTTAATACAGCTAAGCTCTCACGTAGTTGGTAATCCATCAACTAGCTGTAGCATCTATCGAATTCAGGCGCTCTAAATTCTGGAGGGAAAGTATTGTGGTGAACTTAGTCACCACTACAAAATTAATTAATTAACAGTATAGTACTATATGCAGCAGTGTAACTTCAACTTGAAAGCTTTTTTGGAAGACAAATGTACTGTTTTTCACACGTCTTGCCTAATACCATTCATGACGTCTTTTAACCCTCTTGGTGGTTCTCTACGAGGTATCTCGTCATTAACAAAACTGTCCAGATCTTGATGAACGTGATACATCGTCATAAGAAAACTGATTTCGTCATCATAAAAACAAATCTTAACAATATATCTCGTCAATATCAAAATTGATCAGATCTTGATGGACGAGATATCTCGTCGAAACCACTTGGAGGATTAATAAAATCTGAAATACCATTTTAAGTATATTACTTATTAATAACTAACAAACTGACTTTCCTGGGAAACATCGAAAATTATTTTTAATTTGATTGGTTTTATTTAAAAGTGACATGTTTTGTTAGTATCTTCATTTTGATAGGGCATAGTAGAGAAGAGTATGTGACGTCATATGTATCAAACATCACTTGACTCCAGATTAGAAGCTTAAGTTTTCGAATCACGTCCGGAACATCAGAGATGAGGTTTTATGCATTTGGGAGTCAGAATCACCTCACCAAACGAATACATTGTGACGCGTGCACGAATAAGCATATTTACTTAAACATAAAAGAAAAATCCAAAACAAAATGTCGGTTGCTTCTTGGAATTACATAAAGCAAATGCCTGTGCAAGAATAGCGATAACAGCTAGGATGCGACAGATCAAAATTAATTAATTAATCGATATCGATAAGATCGATATCGATGAAATAATCGGACACAAGCATTTCAGAAAGAATAATTGGTAAAATGAAAATTGAAATAAAATCTTCGACTGCAGCAGCCAAAGTGATACAGGGAAGTAATAAATAATTAGAAATTAAATACATGTCACTAGATAATCGTTCGACAGAAGAAAAAATTAAATTTTTTCAAGCCTACGATTTGGGGATCTTAGGGGAACATTTTCTGCTGATTCAGTGAAAAGTAGTTTCAATTAAAGTTTTATCCAACTACATTACGAGAGGCATTTTCTCTGAAACTAAATTTTGGGGCGGTAGTGTTTCCTGTACATATTCTAAACGTGACGTCACTTGGCTTGTTTTTCAAATACGATTTCAGCACTTCGTCAACAAGAATTCCAAATTGATTTTTCATAGACTGATCAACGCCAAACGTAGCCAAAACGGCGATAAACTGCATTTTAAGGTAACTCCTATGATTACCATGAGATAGGATTTGAGTAGGGAATGTAAAATCTTAGCTTTCCTTTTCATTTGCTTGCACTGAAAATCCTTCTAAGTATAAATTTTATCAGCAATTTTTAAGTCAGTTTACAAATGAAATTATGTGTGCGTTACATATTATATAAGTTAGTTATATAACTAAACCCTCCTACTGTTTCATTCCAGAGCTGAAGCATACGGAGCATGGGTTACCAAGTATAACAACGCACAACAAAAGTCATTCAGCTGGAAAGCAACAAGTGATACGAAGGCAAAGGAAGGAAACAACCCATGGGGTCCGACGTTCAAAAACAAGCAGAACTTTCTTGACATGCACTTCTGTTAGTTACATTCTTGCTTCATCTTCCACATTACTCTTGTACATTCCTAGATTGCTTTCAATATACATATACAAATAGCTTGTAGCATTCTTTTTCAAGCGAATAAAATTTGTCACATTTATATATAATTCTTTTTCAATCATTTGAGTCAAATGAATTTTAAAATGAGTCACACCATGAAACAAGTGAAACTTTTTGGAAACGGACAAACGAAGCTGATGCCGCGACGAAGTTTACATATTTAAAATGAAAAAAATTATTTATATAGTTAGGACAAATAATTAATTTATATAAATAGAAACGGAGTGTTCGTACTTTGAATATTTTCGCTCCATTTCAAGTTACTTATCCGTTTTTGGTCATTTTAATACCAAATCATTGGTTTTCCAGTTTGGTGTCTGTGTGTGCCCGGACCACGTCCAAACGGCTGGATATATTTTCATGAAATTTCGTACACTTTGAGTACTCGCAATAACTTAGTAATTTAATTTGACAGCATCAGTCTGGATGCTTGCCATCCCGTTTTATGTGTTTGTGCAAGTATCACACCAAACTAATTCAACATATTTTCATAAAATGTTATATACTTTATAAAACATATTCTAACTTGGTGAATACAATGCTTAAATTTTCTTTGTCTACATTTCTAGGTAAGTTTCACGCTAAAATATCTGAAAACCTTAATTTGGCAATGTTGGAGAAGCTGGGATGTAAACTGGGCATTGCGAGTACTCAGATTGTCTGATTACAGTTGAAAAAGCAATTATTTTTACAGAATTTAAAATCTAATGGTTTACTTATTTTGAGTTGATTTTTTCATTTCGAAACAAATAATTTCCGAATATTTGAAAGAAAAAAAAACGTTCAATTTTGCACACTAGAGTTTGACAGAGAATACTTATTTTATGATCCAATATATTGGGGCAAAAGGATGTCATTCGTTTAACGCACGTGGTTGGAGAATCCCGTTTTACGAAAATAATTAAAACATACAGCACAAAACTTTTTGAACCAATACTGGTAGCTAATCGAATTTATTCAAAGTATTTTGATATAGGTTTCCTTTACAAAACGATTAAACTCATCAGAACTTTCATTTCTTTTCCATATATCAAATCGGGATTCCCGAAACGTCACCAGGGCCGCAATAGCACGGTTGGAAGAGTAACGGATTAGCAACCGGAGGGCTGCGAGTTCGAATCCAACCAAAGACCGTAGTGTACAAGGGGGTTGGTGCATGTTATACGTGGCCTCAAATGTCCTCACGTTGGCGTGGAAATTTGGAGAGTGGGGTGCCAGCTCAGGTGTTGCCTCGTCATCTGACCATAGTTCAAAATTCCGTGTTGTCCTCAGATCTTTCCCTTCGAGTTTGATCTCGGACCGTCACCAATAGCCTGTTGTGTTGCTCCAGTGTGACGTTAATAAAAATACCTACCGTTTTGTAGCACTTCACCAAAACAAATTCCAATGAATTAATTCCGAATTGATACATGACTGATGAACGCCAAACGTTGCCGAAATGGCAAACTACATTTTAAGGTAACTGATATGTATTGATTGAGCGCATTTCGACAAGCAAGATCTTCGCAGTCTGTCTGGTTTTTTGCTTACTTGAAAATCCTTCATTCATCACACGCAATAACCTTACAAAGGATTCGATTTAAAATTGCATGCGCTAAAGCAAACTGTAAATGGAATTTTGCCGATATTGAAAGAATATTTGTTAGAAAAAAATCCGAGGGAGGACTTAGGTAATATTAAAAATTATTTGTTGTAGTGACACTGGTCAAGGTTGCTTACTTTTTGAGTTGAAGCCATGTGTAAGGAAATGTAAAAAATTTGTAGAAAACGATTTCTTTTTTAAAAAACCTGTCAAATCGGAATACCATTTTTGAAAAAATTGTAATCGGTTACCTCAGAGCAAATAGCTATGCGTAGCTTCATATATACTCTGGGTTATCTTTGCTTTGCTATACTGAAGACATTCAATTTTAAAACAAGTTCTTTTGTAAGTTCTTTGAAAGTTCTTTTTGCTCGAGCCGCTAAATAATTTTCAAGAATAATACTTTTAGAAAATTAGTCATGCTCATGTTATCAAATTAATGTCATCATTCCCATAAAAATGTTGCATGCCTAGTTCAAGTCAAAAAATATTGGTAGCAAAAAAATTACGAGTACTAGAGTATTCGCTGTAGATTCGTCATAGGCCGTAACTCATTTTTGAAAATTGAGTTACGGCAATTTTACAGGAAACGAACTTAAAAGGGGCATTCATAATCCCACCCAAACTCGGTGACTTTTGTAGTAGTGATTTAGTCACTTTTCTTTTAGTTTTGCCATTTCAAGGGGGTGCGATGTATATGCATATGTACAATTTGAGTCCAAAGTAAGTTGTAGAAGTTATAAAAATATTAGTTTGAAAAATTATTTTTGACATTTAAATGATGGCCATTTTTCTACAAGAAATGATTATTCTTTCTATCTAGTTAACCAATTCTACCAGAGTATAGAAAGGTAATTCTGCACGTATATAATAAACTCACAATATTAATTTTTGATTGCATTTAATTATTTACTATGCATGGAAATTAGCAAAAAGTCCAGCTTTATTAATAGATTTATAAGTCGTCTGTGAGAAAAAGGCATCTTTTCCTCTGTATTAACCCTCCTTGACGAGGTATCTCATTAGCAAAATTGACCAGATCTTGATAGACGAGATACATGAGAAAAAACTGACTAGATCTTGATGACAAGATATCTCGTCATTAGCAAAATTTGTTAGACCCTGATGAACGAGATATCTCGTCGAAACCACTTGGTGGGTTAAGATTGCAGGGGGCTATCTGAAACAATTGAGTTTTACGTATTGTAACCTAAAGATGGAGTACAAGAAAATATTCACTTCACACGTATGGCACTGGAAACTACTTCTGTGACAAAGGCAGTGGGGCTTAAAATAAGAAAACATTTTTTCCAAGAAAATCCACCGAACTTTTAAATAAGTATATCTGAAACTAGACATTGGCGCTCGAAGTCACCGCCATATTTTCGTCGCTATTAGTTAAAAAGGGTACTGAATCTTCAAAAAATGTCGCCAAAATTTGAAAATAGGAACGTTTGCTTAAAGATACCCCTAGCCACTAAGGTTGAAAAATAGTAGCTATAAGTTGCCTGTGGCAGCCCTGTAATTATGATAAAATATACTAGTAACAGATTAATTGTTTATGCTCTCAATATTAATTTTGTATGACTAATTACTGACTGCATCAACATTAACGAAAGGCGCAACTTTGCTAATGGATCTTCAAGATGAAGTAAGAAAAGGTGCCCCTACCTTGGTTTGTGCTGTCCAGACGTTTGTAAGGTAATGGTTTACTTTGCTTTTCTAAATGGCAGGGGACTTAATTGTCTTTTAAGCCTTGTTTTCTAAAACAGTCACAGCAAGTCATTGTCTAATGAGGATATTCCAGAATTGAATTGCTTTTGGAGAATTGTTGGTATCGTGACGGTAAAGGTGGTTTATTTTACGATTTCTTTTATGGTTTAGGTCATGTAGTGTTGCATTATGATTTTTACACCTTTTCTAACGGAGTGGATTTTCACCATGGGCAAGACCAAAGATATTTCTCCAATGAAAATTTCGGTTGGTTGGTTTTGGGGTTTTATGGCACAAGGGCCATATTTGGCTATGCTGCGCCAGACACGACATACAATATCAAGTAATAGATGCAATGAAAGCCTTACTGACATAGAAGAGAGAAATACACCTGACAGGAATCGAACCTGCACCTCCTACAACTCAAAGGTTGCTAGCACAGTGGGCATACCCACTGAGCCACGACGACCCCACAAAAATTTCGGAACTATAACACTTCTATGGAATACTACTCATTATCACAGGAAGATTATATTAATTTCTAATGTGCACTGTATCTATTTTGATCACATCCAATGTATTACTGCATTATAAAATGGTTATCTTTGTAAAGTCCAACAAATATACTGAGAAATCAAAACTGTTGTGAAGTGTTTAATCAAAGGAATATGGAGATAAAAGCAAATACCACACCATGCTGTCATTGAATGACACTGCTGACACTTTATTATCACAAGTTCAATAAAATTACACTCTAAATATTTGGCACATCTGTAAAACGTGAAATATTCACAACATCTTAAGTTTGTTCATCTTGATTTCATAACACAGCTGATGAAATATTAATAATATAAACAGACGGATTTAAAATACTTTCTTCACACCCCAAAACATGGAATAAACAATGTCCATTGAGTAATTACATTGAGAGTCGCTATGGCCAGCTGTGGAAACATGGTTAAGCCAAAAAACGTCCATTAAAAACTCATAAATTTCTTTCAGCCAAAATAGATTCATTTCGGAAGACAATCAGGTGGGAGGACAACTAACACAGCTCACGCCGTCTAACATTTTTTCAAAACTCTATATCAAAATAGATTATCAACTGAACAACTACTGAAGGGGATATGCACGTTTTCCAGAAGGGATGGAGGAAACAAACAAGGACAGGACACAAACAGGATAACACAGCAACGCCGTGCTTAGTCACTAGAGAATGCCACAATTGATAACTCCAAAATGTATTAGAACGCATTTACTTTCAAACAAGCTTAAAATATCATATTGCGCAAGCTACATTTAATGAATAGAGATTAGACACTTGCTAAAGTATTTTGGGAGCTCAGTTTCAAACTACAAATTAAAGTTAGATGTTGTTAAAGATTCCGATATCATACCTGCCAAAATAATTCGAATTTGAATTTTCGATCTTTTAAGTAAAATTTTAATAATTTGAAAATAAAAATTATAAAATCGCCAAATTAGCGACAAGTGCGCCAAATTGGTGTTTAGGTAGAAATTTCAAAACAGAAAAGGTGACCCTTCTCTGTAATGCTTCATGCTTGGCGGCAAATCGATTTGGCAATATTTGGAAATAAAATGACGCCAAATATACGCAAAAATGAGCACATTAACTTTTTCTCTCTTGGATGTTTTAGAGCCAAATAAGATTTTTAAGACAATCCGAAAATCATGATTCCAATCGGGGTTTTTCAGCATTGCCACGTCTTGGCACAACTTTGAAATTGTCTAACTTGGAAAATTTTCTTCCTAAAGAAAATTTTTCCTTTCGGAAACAAAGTGTTTTTCTGGTAGATTTCCGGAAAAGTTGGTAGGTATGACATATACAAAAATTCAAAGTTTAGACGCTTGTAACTTGTAAATAAAGTTTCTCGAAATTCCATTTGACATTTGGGAGTTCAATAGTAAACATTCACCACTAGCTGCAGCTCAATGTAGCTGGTAAATAACAACTACATATATAAATATGCACATCAAAGGAACAATTAATAAATTAAATTCTATCACTTGGTAAACATGGGACACATTTTTAAAAATTACAAGTATTTACAGATTTGCGTAGCACTGAAATGGATTTCAGCCAAAACCCATCAAATTTCAATGAATTATAACCCACACACATATACATATATAGATATTTGATGGTGAATAATTACAGAGCACTAATTTGCAACAATGAATATATTCACAGTAGAAGAATACTGAAGGATTTGATGACAGGCTAAAGAGCTGCTTAAACAACCACTCATAATAATGCAAAATACTTCCATTTCAAAATACATATACCATATACTTTCTCTCACATTTTCTTAGATAAAATTTTGGTGATCCTTTACACTTCGATGATAACACTGTCCTTAATTTGAAATTCGATACGAAAATA
Source organism: Meta bourneti (assembly GCA_933210815.1). Classification (NCBI taxonomy): domain Eukaryota; kingdom Metazoa; phylum Arthropoda; class Arachnida; order Araneae; family Tetragnathidae; genus Meta; species Meta bourneti. The sequence continues at coordinate 92,519,666 of OW119929.1, forward strand.
GCACAGAACAGATTGATGAAATTGAACGTGGATGAGATTGGGAGTGCTTATTTGTGCTACAGTTTAAAAAATACACACATAAATGCATATTTTTCAAACACCTTTCTCTGCTGAAGAAATCTGTGCGAAAACCAGACAATCCTTATCACTTACACCTACATACAGTTCTGAGTGAAAAAGCAACCAATTTATCAAAAAGTTACCGAAAAAATCACCATTTTACAACTTTACAAACAGAATGACGATTTTCATTCGGAAAAAGCTTACACATACTTTAAAAATCAATAAAAATTGAATACACAAACAATTTCAGCACCAAAAACTTAGCACGATTTTTTTTTCTCTCAGCAAACAATTGTGTAAGATATGTCGTCTATAACGTGTGCATCACTGAATAGAAATCTAAAAACTTGTGTATGAACCAGAAAGTTTTCGAAAGGCATCAAACGGAACAATGCATTTAAATCAACATGCAATCATACCTATATGCTCTTAAACAATGAAATTCGATAAATTCATTTAACCAGTCAATTTTAGTACCAAGATAAACTTTGGACGACTCGCAAACTTAAGTTTTAAAAGACAATGAATTGAAATAGTCTAATAGCTAACAATCTCTTATTCACTTGACATACTGTACATAAGGCACTCTTTTTCACTCGATTTCACTTGTGATGGAAATGGCGAGCTTGATTTCCAGACGAGGGGTGCACCATATAGTTTGGATGTGGATTGAACTGTGGCCTGGAAAAATAAAAATGAAATTTTCTTTACGAGATAGTGAATATGGTTGATCTAACATAAAGTAAGTTATTTCTTCTAATACACTATTCAACTACATTAAACTGAATAACAAAGTGCAAAAATTTTAAAACCAAAAATTAGCAGTTAAATGTGCAATGAAAACAAACAGCTCTACAAACGATTGCTTTTTGGAATAAAGTTGAACGAAGTTAAATCTGTGCCAAAAAATAGCTAATTGCATATATACCTGTCACAACTACCAAGAAAAAAAAATCCGGAAGATTTTTGCAACATATAAAAACCAACATACAATGAATACTCCATGAAAAAATTCCTAAAAATATTTAAAGGGGGCTGGTGCAGGTTAAATCTGTCGTGGCTTCAAATGTCCTCACGTTGGCGTGGAAGTTAGGAGTGGGGTGTCCGCTCAGGTTTGACCTCGTCATCTGACCGCGATTAAAAATTAAGTGGTATTGTTCTGGAATCTTTCCCTTCGGGTTTGATCCCGGACCGTCACCAATAACCCATTGTGTTGCTCTAGTGCGACGTTATAATTAAAATACCTACCTAAAAATATTTCAAATAAAATCAATTAAAAGCGCCAAATTAGCGACAATTGTGCCAAATTTGGTAGTGTGAAAGCAATTCACAAAGAAAAATGTAACCCTAGTGTTACAAACTTGGCGACAGTTCGAACTCGGCGAAATCGATTTGGCGGTATATTACACAAAATGACGCCAAGTAGCTGAGAGGTATATTAGGTATTTCTTGAAAATGAGTGCCTAATATTTTTTGTGACAATCCAGCAACCACTGGTCCCGATGATTCTTTCACGCTTGGCGCCAAAATTTTGAAATTGGCGCTTGAAAATTTTTTTCTTAAAAAATCCGGAAAACATTTTTTCAGTCCCCCCGGAATGCAGGAAAACCAAATATTTTCCTGGACGACTTTCGAAAGAGTTGTCGCGTATACAATTGGGTAGAAACCTAATACAAATAAAGGATGTTTAAAAACAAAATGTCATTTGCTATTTTAGAAAATATCCACTATGTTGGAACGAAATATTTGGTCCCGATTTTCGGCGCAGCGTCACTCCAACAATGGAATGAATATTAAACAAAACAAAGATTTTACATTGTATATAATATACAAGTCACAATATAGAATTAAAATTTACAAATTTTCATGTTTCTTAGTCCTAACCTGCATGTATTTGTCTACTGATGTTGCAGAACTAAACATTTTTTTCTTGTGCAAATTTCAAAAAACACTAATTATAGTCAATTAATCGCTACCATTAGCTCTGACTTAGTTATAAGGCATCGACCTTCTAATGAAATAGGCGGAGCATGCGCACGCAGCTTCATGTTATTTCGTCTGATCGCTTGTTTTGAAATCTTTCACAACGGACTAGCAACCGAAGGGTTGCGAGTTCGAATCCAGCCAAACACCGTCGTGTACAAAGGGGGCTGGTGCACGTTAAATCTGTCGTGGCCTCAAATGTCCTCACGTTGGCGTGGTGTGGAAGTTTGGAGAGTGGGGTGCCAGCTCAGGTGTTGCCTCGTCATCTGACCGTGGTTCAAAATTACGTGGTGTTGTCCTCGGATCTTTCCCTTTGGGATTGATCCCGGACCGTCACCAATAGCCCGTTGTGTTGCTCCAGTGTGACGTTAATTGAAATAACAATAACAACAATAACAGAATCTTTCACGTGGTTGCGGGGAAAAGCATGAATCCTAATGTGGGACAAATTATTGATAGGTTAAAAGGATTATCCAATGTGATTAAAAACACTAGTCTGCGCTTCGATAGCTAATCGGCCCAAGTCGATTAATAAGCCAGCGTGACTTACTCTTCAGATGTTATAAGGTGCTTTGATTTCTGATATCAATTTGTGTTGCTCATCGACTTTTAATGAAGCAGAGAGCATGTCGTAAGATCTCGGAAGGGCAAGACACGTGGGCTTACGAATCCATATGGGCCGATTGGCTATCGAAGCGCAGACTAGTATTTTTAATCACGTTGCCTTTCTTTTAGAGCGACATGGTCTTATGGACCTGGTTTAGGCTTATCCTGAACCTTGGGGTTAAAAAACAACAACGTTGGATAGTTACTTAAACTGATCAATAATTTTTTTAACACCCTGATCGCACAGCTTACCCAGAGGGTGTAAGGCTACACGAGGTGGTCGGGAGGACCTTGGTCACGGCCTCATAAGGTATCTCAGGACTTTTAGAGCAACCGGACAGTCAAAATAAAATTGATTCATATAGAATACAATTTATATACAGGGTGAGTCTAAATTGTTTTTACAAAATAAGAGGGGTGATAGTATCATCCAGACGAGTAATAATTACCATGGAACATAGGGTCGCATTCCACTCTGAGAGGCAGAAAAAAGTAAAGTCGAAACGCGTCGAGCATGAACAAGTCATCGCCTCCGACGTTGTTTTGTACCTGCCTACGTAGTATATCTCCTCAGCAAGATGGATCGGACGTGGCGGACCTATGGCTTGGCCTCCTCGCTCACCGGACCTCAACCCACTGGACTTTTTCTTCTGGGGGCACATGAAATCTTTAGTGTACCAGACGCCTGTGGACTCGGCTGAAGATCTCGTAGCGAGAATCGGTGTTGCCGCAGACAAAATTAACACAACACCAGGAATCTTCGAGAGCCAGTCATTCCTTCGCCGGTGTGAACTGTGCAACGACACGACACTTTGAGAACTTGCTGTGAGTTTATCAATCAATCAGATTGTGCAACTTTTGGTATCGTTCGTTCGCTTTCCCAACACTGTGGTAAGTTCATGTTGAAATTCTAATTTGACTCTCTTCTGCCTCTCAGAGTGGAATTATTACTCGTCTGGATGGGTACTATCACCCCTCTTATTTTGTAAAAACAATTTAGACTCCCCCTGTATATACAAAAATAAACAGGATCCAAAGACCAGTCATAATTACAAAAACCTCTACATCTGGTAGATGAAATAAGAATACATGAATAAATGCACTAAATGATAGAAATGAACAAAAGTAATTTTACATAGACACAGCGCGCGCTGTGTCTATGTAAGATTATCTATGTATCGACCAATCAATAATTTGTCCCCAACAAAATTGATGCTTTTTCCCACAACCACGTGACATATCTTCAAATGGAGCGATTGGCAGAAGGAACATGAAGCTTTGCGCACAAGCTCCGTCTATTTAATTTGAAGGTCGATAATGATTGCTCATAAGTAAATAAACTCTTCAGTATGAGCATTTGAGCCTGAGATGCTTAAGCAAAGCCAAGATCGTATTGAAGTTTCACACATCTATTTGGTTTTAAAATCACTAAAAACATTGAATCGACTTTGTTCTATGCTTCCTGTTCACAATTCGGATAGATATTCCGCTATCGTTCAATATATGCTAAGCTTCTATCGATTAATTATAAGTAATTTTTCGACATGTATGGATGAGTACCTCTATGTACTCACCCATACATGTCGAAATAAGGGACACTATGTCGATAATAAGGGCAGTTTATATCGGAATGTATTTGGCGGGAATATAATTTAAATTTCGTGATGGGAGTCGAGAGGATAAAAAATTAAAGTTAAAATTTGAGTTGGCGCCACTCTAACTAGCAAGGACCTTGATTTTATGAACCTCAATTTAAGAAATTTTTTCAAAGTTCCAGCAAAAGTGAGAATCAAAACCTCAGTCTGAAAAGACTAGTTACAATTTAAAAAATAATTTTACTTGGTGTGATTTTATTTTCCAATTTTCTTGCAGTAACAGTCAACTAGTAGTTATCACTAAGGCTTACATCTTCAAATAAAATTTAGGATCTTGTAAATTTTATCCAGAAAACAACGGTATTAATATAATGAATTGACTAATAAAAATGAAGTTTAGTGATTGAGTATTCATCAATTATTTTATGAAGAGAAAATAGAACATTTTGGTTAGCGTATTACCCTATAAATACATAAATCAATTAGTTTTTTGTTCATTATTTACCCATTTTAGCTTTGCTTAGTCCTCTAGTCGCCTTATTGGCATTCATTCAACTTTAAAAAAATTCCAGGTAACGAATAAAAGTGAGTTTTTTTCCAAAATATTAAATCAAGGTTCAAAACAAAATGCTTCTTTTATTCCCCCCCATATTCATACCTGCTTACCTCAAAGTAAAAAATATCCTGAAGATTTTTACGACATAAAAACCAACGCGCTACTGTCAGAAATAAAAAATGTACAAAATAATTAAGAAAGGTAAATTAGGCGATAATTGCGCCAAATTGAGCTTTAACAAAGCGATTCAAAAGGGAAAAAGAAACCCTACTATTTATTAGTGTTATATGCTTGGTGCCAGTTTAACCACCGCGAAACCGATTTGGCCATATTTAACACAAAAAGAGGGTCAAATTTATGCAAAAAGAAGCAATTAAACTTTTAAGTGTTCTAATGTTTGAGGTTTTTCTTAAAACTTGGTGCAACAGCATGTATTTTGGATAATCTAGCAACAAGTAATTTCGATATTTTTCTTTCATGATTGCTACGGCTTGGCGCCAAAACTTCGAAATTGACGCCATTTGAAGATTTCCTTCCTTAAGAAAAATGTGGAAAATACTTTTTCCATCTGAAAGACCGAAAAATCAAGTGTCTTAAAAATTCCGTAAAAGTTGGAAGGTGTACAATAGCATACCTTAATGGATTGTCAAAATGTGGCGTGAAATGCCGAATTTGGCGTCATTTGAAAATTTTTCATATTGAAAAGTTCAGAAGATACTTTTTTCCGTCCGGAAGAATGGAAAAAAGTGGTTTTCTGGAAAACTTCCGGAAGGGTCGGCAGGTATGCAAATTAATTAATAATTTAATTTCAATTAGTAATTTTTAATTAATAAATTAGTTGTAGAGCATTTTTATTTTTAAGTATTTGAGCTATGCTCAATTTTTGCCCCTTTTTATACTATACATTCTGAATTATTACTTAACTCTTCAATTGCTTGTATTAATAAAACAATAACTGTAGCTTAGCAGTATTTTATGCAAAATAACTCATAAATAAGCTTAATAAATAGTGTTAAATACAACATGAAAGATGAATTGATAGTTAAAATAGAAGAGCAGAGAATAATTCTATTATATATTATATTAATAAATATTACAACAAAATCAAAAATATTTATAAATAAATGGTTAAATTCCACAGATAAGAGTAATAAAGTTATTTTACATTCAATAGGTATTTCTGAAAAATTAAATTTAAAAGCTAAATATATAGGGTAAGCATAAAAGAGTCAAATGTATAAAGAGTAAACAAGATAAATAAGAATGAAGAATAAAAGAAAAATGTACAAATAAAAATATAAATAACTTTTGCAACATTTTTAGCTGAAAATTGGTTGATTTCGGAAGAATGAAATAAAATCTATATCAAAGCCAATTTCTATAAAAAATTATAACCCCAGTTGTTTCATAATCACAATAATGCACATAAGGATTTTAAGCAAACAAATTTTCATGCATGATACTATACATTACTTGACAGAGAAAAAGCCACTTCTTGAAAGAATGCTCGAAATGAGACAAAATTGAACATGTAGACAAGTAAATTGTGAATTATAATTTTATATTTGAGGTTTTTACCATCAATACAAAGAACACCATCTAACTCAATTTGTTATATCACTATATGGGGCAATACATTTGGCAACCCTGCAGCACATCACACACACACAAATCATGTCCTAAGAAATAACTGACTGTGTGCCAGGATCTACAATTCATTTTAAGCGTCTATTCACTTAGAAACCAACAAAGCCTTTCTCAACATGAGGTTGGTTTTGGCACAAGGGCTACATATAGCCAAGTTGCACCAAACACAAGACACGATGTCAAATTGTGAAAAGAAGGGATGGAGAGAAGTAGAAAAAGATCGCTTGGACATCCTGGAGTCAAGATCCCCATGTCTACCAAAGGCAGTTAAGCCCATGGGAAAATAGATCAATACGGTACCTCAGGTTCCTGATGTGCCCCGAGGGGGATCAACATAGGTGATACTAATCTGGTTCCTGGGAGTTGGCAGTCGAGTCACATGGTTTTGAACAAGTTTATTTTCCAAATTAGGTAATAAGTTGAAATGTAAAGAAATCGCTTCCATAACTGGCATCTTTAGCGCGAATTCTGGTTGACTGTTCATCAATCGGTGCCGAAAGTGAAAGCAGTGATAATGCGTTGTCGGGGGAACCCCAGTCGCGGTGATCACTATAAATGCTTTTGTACATAGCAGCCTTCTTACCTTCTTTCATCTTTTTCTTTTTTTCACACCTCTGAGCTTTCTTTCACATCTTTTCAAAAATTGACTGACCCAAGATTGACTGCCTTCTTGTTGGCTGGTTTTGGGTTTTATGGAACAAGGATCATATTTGGCCAAGCTGTGCCAAACACAAGACAATAACGAGGGCAGGAAAAAAGCAAAACGCAGAAGGGCGGGCGAGGGCAAAACAAAAGGGAGGACAGATCACTAGGGGTTGTGATGCCCTTACACACCTAAAGATGTGTCTCTGAGGACACTTGATGCTCACAAATGAAAGCAGGTTTAACTCGGGTAATCTTGCCCTCCTCCTTATGTAGTGCTGACTTTTTGTCAGCATTATGGAAAACAGTCAGTTACACAACATAACCCCACTATAAATAAAATAAAATTTTAATGCATGAGTTTCTCTAGAGCAAGCACCCTTGAGGAAAAAAGTTGTGCCATTCTTACTTTCAGGGCTACTCATCGAACAAGAGATTGAAAAACCAAGCAAAATTAAAATCCTATTCATTGTCTTCTAAATAATGTTGTGACATCACCGGAAAAAGCAAAACCAGCTAAAATAGTCAACAATCCCTTCCCGTTTCCAGATTCATTGAATCTAAATAAAGTTGGTTCATTTCGGTTTTTATGGCACTAGGGCCATATTTTGCCATGCTGCAAACACGACAATGTCAAGTAATTATGGAAAAGAAAGGATGGAGAAAAAGATCGCTTGGACATCCTGGGTCGCAATCCCAATGTTTACCAGAGGCAATAAACTGTATGGGAAAAGAATAGGTAACTAAGGTACCTCAGGTTTGAGAAGCCTGTACACACCTAAAGATGTGCCCCTGAGGGGCTGAATAAACAAAGGTAGAATCTAACTTAAAACTGAAAGATTAAAACGAAATAAAGTTTCACTGTCCCAAATCAACTATTTTGAATGATGTACCTATCAATTTTAATACATTTTACCCACATTTTGACTAGGCTGTCATCGATTCCGTAGTCGGCTGTTGACATAGAAACCACAAGCATTCCAAAGATAACAAGTAGCATCTGCAACGGAATGCTTACTTTGTAATATCTGCATTGGTTGGCTGGGTTTCATGGTGCAAGGGCTGTATTTAGCCAAGCTACACCAAACAGTGTCAAGTAAATAGACATACACGCAATGAAAGCTTTACTGAGACAGAAGGGAGAAACACGCCTAGGGAGGAATCAAATCTGACAGGAATTGAACTTGAGTCACCAACTTGCAGGTTGCTAGTGCAGCAAGCAAACTCACTGAGGCCTTCATATCTGGATTGGAATTTGCAAAAGTATTTTTTAAGCTGTAGCCTTGTTGGTAGAAACACTTACAAAACAAAAACGAAATCATAGGCTAAAAAAAATCAAACATAATTCTCTAGAGTTTGATATGGTTGACCCACATTGTAATCTTGATTTGAAACTAACACAGATTTGCCTATCTTGTCTGTGAAAGTAAAATAAAATTTGCAAAGCACTGAAACAAAGCTTCACATTATGGCATTTTTTCTGTCAAGTAATGTACTTTTGACTTTGGTACATTGAAAAAATTCTTCTTTAAGCATTTGTGTGTATAACAATATCAATCTTTCTTATTCAAACTAGCTTTGATGGAATCAGATCAATTACTTACATCCAGTTCATAGCCCCAGGATTTGTATACGAAAATGGCTTAGCTCTACTCATGCTGTGAAATGAAATATTAAAAATAAGTGTTAAAAGTAACATTTGTTAAGCATATTCACATAAGTTAATGGTTATTAAAACAAAACAAACATGCAGGATTGCATAATGAGAGGAAAAGAGAAGCAGAAGTTATTTTAATTTTTTTAGGCACACAAATTTATCTGAAAAAGCAACAAAAGTTAAAATTTTTTATACACATTGAAATTGACACCCTTTTAAAATAAAACACTGTTGAATTTATTTAATTTAAAATGAGATTTAAAAATATCAGTTCAACCAATGTTTAGTTTCTTATTTATAATTTTTATGTTCCACTAATTAATCCATGCTGAAAAACTAAGTTTGGATGAATTGACTAAAAATATATGAATAAACAATTTAGCAAGTGCACTTATTTTTTCAAGACATCTAGATTTTCTACATTCTATTGTTATACAGAACATGTAAAATTGCATTTCTAACAATAATTTTTAATAAAATACAAGATTTTCCACAAGCAACACATTTTTAAATATGTGCTGAATGGGCAAAAATCTTTTCTAGTTTGTCCATGGATTCAGATCAGAACACCATTAAAAGATCTAACTCCAAGAATATCTTTATAGTGGGTCGGTTGGGTGATTTTGGGGTTTTATGGCGCAAGGGCCATATTTGGCCATGCTGTGCCAGACATGAGACATACAATATCAAGTAATAGACACACACAATGTAAATTTCACTGACACAGAAGAGAGCAATACACCCAGGGAGGAATGCACTTGACAGGAATTGAGCCTATGCTGGCTTCAACAACTTGTAGATTGCTAGCACAGTGGGCATACCCACTGAGCCACGACGGCCCTCTATAGTGGGTGCCAGCACATTTTGGTGCGCTGGGAAACAAAAAAGTGGACTTCGTCAAAAATGTGCCATGGTGGTGCAGAAATTTTTAAAAAACCTGGCATTTCATTTATCAAAACTACATTTCAAACTGATGCATAGGAAAGAATTTGAAGTCTCTTGCTGTCTCCAAGGGAAAGCCTTGAGCATCCTCTCCAATAGCATTTCAGTGGTTCACAGCCTATTAAAGGTATATTTAAGTATATCGATTTTAAGATTACAAAAGCATTTCATCTTTAATTTACACTAGCATCTTATTTGTCATGGAAAATGTTTATTACTTTGCTCATATGCACTTGAGATTAAAGGCTGCAACTGAGGCAGATGAACCACACGTTAAGTAAATCACTGATTAGGTCTAGAGTGAAAAAAAGGAAAATTTTCCAAGCAAAAAAATTGCAATAATTGGTTTGACTTGAAAGTAATCTTACACAATATGAGTAACAAAATAACACATTGTTGAGCATGGGGCTTGTTGCATTTTCCCTCAGATCTAGTTTTGGAGTGTTAAAACTAAATTTTCCAAAGAAACAATTTCAATTCATGCATATCATAGTTGCAAAAAATCTTAGCTACATAAATAACTGCAGCTATAACACTGCAATGCATTTAAAACAGAACACTATCTGACACTTAAAAACAAATTTCCCTGGATTCAATCACGAAATTAGGCTACAATTCCCGAGTAAATGTTTATAAATTATTGGTGATAAATTCAATTTTTCAAACAGTAATTTCAATGTAACTTTGCATTTATATGCATAATCAGGAATAGAAAATTTTGAATTTTAAAAACATTTCTAAAAGATTTTTAGATTTCCTTTGAAATTGTCAACCTCTTAAACTAAATGCTGACAAATTTCTGCATAATGTATTTTACCATGAACATTTTCAGGTGCCTTATGAACCCTGTTTAAATATGCCCATGATTGAATAATTGATTAAGCATCAACATGCATTAAAAAGTACAGTAATTAATGTTGAAGAGGAAAAGCATTAGAAGTGGGCAGCTAAGGTTAACAAGGAAAGAATGAACCTTGAAACATGCAAAAATGCTAGTCGCAATCAATTTAGTAACAATTGGTTCACAAGTACTTGTAGGTCTGTTATACAAAAAGGATGAAGTAGGATTAGACAATGAATATTTCTGGAAACTATCCAATGTTCTGGACCCCAATACCCAAGGAGTAGAAGTAGAACGACAATACCCAATACATTTCAGCACAATAGTAATTGAAAGTAAAACAATAGATTATTCTACTATATTTTATTGCAAAGCAAAATAAATAAATTATTTTTGTCAATATTTGTGCCCAATTAATATTAATTCCCTAATAACCAACCATAGTAATTTCTTTTAAAATACATTGGTCATTAATGTAGCTGCTGTGTCTTTTGAAGTTAACAATTCTGTTTTAACTCCTCCACAGAAAATGATAGTAACTTCATATACTTGCTACAAAATTTAGCTTAGGGTCACTTCCTAAATCAGCAGAAGCTAAAATGCCGAGTCTACCTTAGAGTTTTCTTTTAGAATGATATAAAAGATCTGAAGACATAATATTAATTTTACCTACCCATGCCAAAGGGAAGTAGGAATACAAATAAGTCCTTACAATGTCCCATTCCGCACAACTAGTTGAAGCTTTAATACTTAAGTTAGCTTAAGTCATAATTTGTAACACTACTTTAAAGCTATAACTCTTAAGTTAAATCCCATTTCCATATATATATTTAAAAGACTGTAATTCATATTTTTATAGTTCATATTACAATTACTTTCATCATTCCATCTTGATAGAAATTTCAGAAAAATTCACATCAATTATTCTTGATCGCAAATATTACTGATTATTCACCTGGAAAGAAAGTATGGGCCAATTAAAAATAATTCCTTTATCATTATGTAAGTTAAACTAATACCTTTTATATTGTGTTAATATATATTGGTTTACGTTTGGCACACCTAAAAACATGTTACAACTGTGTTTTCAAACATGTCCCATTTTATATATTAGCTATTGGAAACTTGCACCATATCTGCCAACCTTCAAGGGGGAAAATATCCAGAAGGTTTTTGTGGCATAAATACCAACACAAAACTGTCAGAAATAAAAATTGCCTAAAAATAATTATTAAAAGAAAAATTAATTCAAAAGCATGAAATGAGGGACAGTTGCATTCAATTGGGCTTTGAGAAAGCAATTCAAAACAGAAAAAGTAACCTTACTCTTTACTGTTGTTTGGTGGCAGTTCAAACCTGGAGAAAACAATTTGACGATATTTTACACAAAATGGCACCAAATATTTAAAACAATTAATCAAACTTTCTATTGAGTGGAATTTTGCTTAAAAAATTAGTGCCAAAGAAGGCTTTTTACGACAATTGAGCAACCACTGATTTTAATTTTTTTCATGGTTACCACGGCTTGGCACCAAAACTTTGAAATTGGTATCACTTGAAAATTTTCTCCCCATGAGAAAAATCCAGATAGTGCCTTTTCCACTTGGAAGACAGATATTGTACTCAGATAGCCACAACATGGTGCCAAATGCTAGATTGAACATCATTTAAAAAATTTTCACATTGAAAAGAAAAATCTTGAAGATACTTTTTCCATCTGAAAGACCAAAAAAAGTCGCTTATGGAAAGTTTTCCTGAAAATTTGGAAGAGTTGGCAGGTATGCATTTGGAGCACCTTGAAACATGTCCCAACTGTTTCCAAAACTAGTCCCATTTTACACAGCTATTGGAAATTCTTACTGTTTTGCACAACAATGCATTTATCATGATCAGAATAACAATAAATGCCTATTTTTTATAGTACTTTCACTTAAATTATTTCATCTTTGACATGCAAAACCTCAATTGGAATTTTTTTGTGTTTCCGATAATTTGTTATGCTGCCATCTTGGACTCTAATTGAGATTATTTTTACATGCGAATTTGAATGCTAAAACACATGTAAATAGATCGTGCTGCCATCTATCCGCACACATGAATACTAAATCCAACTGCAAAATAAAGTCTATAAATTCAGAAATTCTAAGTCAACCTATGCCCAACATACTAAATCACCTTACCATATATACTATTAGTGGCAAATACTTATCACTTCATATCCATGTGAGAGCGAAACAGAGCACTAAGTTTGCTATCAACAAAAACACCAAGATCAAAAATGAAAGTACATTCATAAAGAATGTAGAGAGCAACAAATTTAATAACAGCAACACACATATTCTTAAGTTTTATATCAATGTATAAGACACATTCCAACTTTTTAATCTGCTGAAAACTCATGTAAATGTCACGAATGTGCTCATAAATGTGTGCTGTGTTATATCATATGTATGAGCATGTTTATTTTATACAGCATGCCACAGAATGAGCGAAAAGCAGCTAAGCATGCAGGTGTAAAATGAAAGGAAAAGTGAAAAGCAAAAAATCATAACTGGTTTACTTAGATAAACCAACTCAAAACAAATTTATATAATCAGATGAGCTAAGAGTTGATATTGTTATCTTAAAAGATAGCATAAAACTACTTTTTTGCTCACAATACAAAATAAAATACTCTTACTTCTCACTTATGTTAAGTAACTTAAAAAGTGAAGAAGTTTGCTTGAAAAATTGCATAAATTTCTTTAAATTCACGAAAACGAAAGTTTGCAATAATTGTATCACAAAGAATCACTTTAATTTGTCACTTGTGATTATCTTATTCTGCTTTACGACTAATGTTTTAAATATTTCCTAAAACTCTTGAACATATTAACACAAATGTAGTTTCATAAAGTCTGGTGCAAGACTTACTCTAATGGAATGGCTTCTCCACAGTCAGGGCTGGAAAAAAATTATTTTTCAATGAATATTATATATTACATTTAAGATAATTTAACAAAATCAAAACTAAGCAAATGCAATTATCGGCAAAATATGAAATGCTAAAACAGAACTTTAATCAATAAAAGCTTAAATCTTAAACAAAACAATTAAGATGAAAATTTTAAAAATCAATTCAAAGATCTTTTCAGATAAGATAAACTGATCAGATTATTAATCAAAAATATAAAACCATGCACTGGCTAATCTGTGAGGGGAAAAACAAGGTGAAAGATGTATCATTTTGTGCTATTTTTTGCCAGAAAAAAAATGGAATATAAAGTTGGTTGGTTTGGAGTTGTACTGTGTAAAGGCCATATTTATCCAAGCTGCACCAAATACAAGATAAAGTCAAGTAATTGTGAAAAGAAAGGATGGAGAAGAAAAAGAAATATTGCTTGGATAACCTGGGGTCGCAATCCCCATGTTTATCAAGGGCAGTGAATTCCATGGGAAAAGAAATAGATCACTAGGGTACCTCAGGTTCATAAAGCCCATACACACCTTAAAATATGCCCCTGAGGGGTGGAATACAAAGAAAAACGAAGTTTAAAGAGAAAGGTAAAAAGATAATATATTTTTCAGCTCTACAATTTATTACACATATATTAAATAATATGATAAAAGGTAAAGAAGCATATCCCAAGTCCTGAAGTAATGAATAAAATGACTTACATATAAGAGTCGTCATCATATTTCATGCGCAAATAAAACCTAGACAGCTTGACAGAAAACAGGATGGTGGGAATAATGACTACCAGCGCCCAGCCTAATGCAAACCAGAATCCATTCTAAAAATAAAATACCGAAAAACTAATAACATTACAAATCAATAACAGATAAATAAGTTTCAAATGCAGGGCTGTTACAGCTCAAGCATTGTGAAATAGTATCTTTAGTAGCAGTCTTAAAAATAGCAGAACATGTCTTTTCATAAAGCTTATTTTAGTAGTTGATACAAAATGAATCAGCTCAAACACAAAATGTGTAATTAAGTATAAAATTTATGGTTGAACTCAAAGAAATTTAAATTTTAAAATTATACAAACTAGATATTTTCTTAATATGAAATCTAAATTTCTAAAACTCTCTTAGGCAACCTTTTATGACAAAAGGATGTTAGCTCGGCAACATGGCGAATTTTGTCGACCACACTGTTTTATCATTCAGTGGGATTATCCACAATAATTTCACAGTTCTGTAATCTAAGGTAAAGAGGACTCAACTTTGTTAGCTTATGGAGAACAAGAGTTGCCAACTGAAAGTAGGAGCTTTAGAGACAATTTCACTTAAAGATACCTCTTGTCGCCAAGTTTCACAAATAGTAGCAAAAAGTCACCTTTTAGAGTTGCCTGTGGCAGCTACCCAAATTTAATGTGATATTGTTGCTTTATGTACATTTATTCCTGCTTAAGGGATAATTAGAAGGTACATGCACCTTACAAGGTATACTCTTAATCCAACAAGCATCCATGCCTAGAATGGAATTTGTACCAACAGGCTTCTTGTACGGAGAGCCAGGGCACTTGTCACTTGGCCATCAGTCCAAAAAAATGTGGCCATAAAAAATTACTTTGATGCTGTCACAGCCAAAGCACATGAAGTATTTGCATTTGTAGCATGAATTTTTAAAATAGTAGCACTAAAAATCACCTCTTAAACCCTACTTTAGTTGTTCAAATACAACATGTGCTAAGTATGAAACAAACGTTGAACATCTCACTAAGAAATTTAAAATTAAATATTTTCCTATTAAGGTTTCTGACTATCAGCAACCATAGGTTCTGATGTTTTTCTTTCATGGTGGTGACAAAACTTTGAAATTGGCATCCCTTGTAAAATTTTCTCTAAAATGAAAAATCAGAAAAATATTTTTTCCGTACGCTATTAGTTAAAAAAAAGAACCAAATTTTCAGAGGTTTGGTGAATTTTTAAAAAACAGTCACTAGAATTTTGTAAAACAGCATGTTTTGATAATTGAAAACTATAATTGTTTGGAATTAACACAGAATGAATAAGTAGAGTAAAATGTCAACTCACAATTGGATACACAACAAATTCACACAGAGCAATTCGAGTAATATCAAAAGATATCCAGACAGGTAAACATTCTCCAATTTGTTCCACCTAAAATTAGATAAATTCTTTGTGAGCATTTAAAAACAATATTAAATATTGTTGAAGGATACAAGATAAACATATTTACATATAAAGTTGTAAAATCAATACAAAAAAATAAAGAATTAGTTTAGGTTTTCAGAGGACAAAATATTAAACATGGATTGAAATATTATGGCCTTTCTATTTTATTCTATTCTATTTTAAAATTCTTGATTCTCGCTGAAGAAATCTGCATGATACATAGCAATTGCATGCATAAATGTTAGTGAAACAGTTTATCCTTGTTGTTAAATTTAATGTTTTGGAGATATTGATGTTATGTTTCCCACATCATTAGTGACATTTTTTTGTTTCTCTAACATTTTAAAAATATGTATGGAGTTACAATTTGTATGTTATGTATGGACACACAAACAATTTTACTCCTACACAATTCATGATAGTGAATTCATTTTTCCACTGCAAAGGTGATAGATGACCTAAATCATTTTTTGATAAATGAAAAACAAATTTTAGTGAGACACTAATACAAAATTGAAATATTCTAGAAATGTGCAATACTAAAATAAAAGTACATATAACATGTTTTTCTAACAGATCTGGAAAAAGAATTGACTTCTTTTAACTTTAGAGCAGCAATCTTTTTAATAATACTTAAAATTACTGTCATAGTCTTAAAATTACTACATAACAGTTTTATTAAGCATAAATTAAAAAAATTAAACTAAGATTTTAAAAATACAGGTAAAGCATGTCCTATATATCAAGAATTTAAAAAAGGCAATACTTACCATTTCTGTCCAACCACTAGTGGAAGCAACAGCATAAAACAAATGCTGGAAAGAAAAAAATATATCAAAACTAAGCATCATTATTTCAGTTCAATTCATTAATATCTTCACTTGTTTAATTCATTTTGAAAAGAAACTTGAAAGTAACTTCACTAGAGCAAAACTTACAGCTTTAATAACTTTTGGCAGCTTCTCTTCAACCACATCCAAACTTTTCTCAATATCCCGAATTTTAGCCTGAAAAGAATCATTTATATAATCAAGGTACTCTGAATAGTTCTATGAATTAAGAAAAAATGTTGGATCAATAACTGCTTAAAATACGAGTTTCTTAAATAATTTTATCAGCATCACAACAAAATGAGAAATAAAATATTTTATGAAATGACTGATTAAAAATACATTCTAAGTTTTTAAAATATAATTCCACATTGTGGTCCCTGGTCAAATTATTATACATGCTTATTTTAAAATATATTTTCGAATATTTCATACATTTTTATTTTTGAGGAGGGAACAAATCACCATTTAATTTTTACAAGTTTAATAGAAAACATTTTATATCTTTGAATATTGGAAAATATAAAAGATTTGGTTTTGTAATTATATCTCATATTTATTTTATTACCAAATATATAGGTATATACATAAAATATTAAAACTTGAAAAAAATAGTTTTAATAGTTTGGTGGCTACTAAAAACCCCTTGGCATATTGTAATGCATGATCATACTCTCTGAACTGTAGGAGATATCTCTAGACAAGGAATTTTCTCATTCCATTTCATTTTTGTGACATACCTTATATCATTTATCTATCCTTTAGCCTCCACATTTTAAATCAGAATCATACCCAGAAAATAATTCCCTGGCAAAGGCAATGTAGGAATATCATCAAGGTATTTAGAGATCTTGCTGTTTGTCAGAGCTCCATTTTGCATAATTAATCTCCATCTATAAATCATTCTTATAGTTAAGTTAACTGCAAATCATTTAACTCCTCATGTTGGTCCTCCTGTACTGTTCTTTTAACTAACCTAAAACACAGATCCCTTGGCCACTGATTACACAAAAATTTGGCTTTGGTTGAATGTTTCACATGCTGTACAAGATAATCTGGTTGGTTGGTAATTTTGGAGTTTTATGGCGCAAGAGCCATATTTCGCCAATCTGCACGAAACAACATCAAGTAAAAATTGTTATGAATGGGAAAAAGGAACTGGGGAACAGAGTAATGGGATGAAAGAGCAGAAAGACTGCTTGGATATCCCAGGAATGCGACTCCAGTGTTTACTAAACACAGTAAACCTCATGATAGAAGAAAAGATCACTACAGTACATCCAGTCAGTGAAGCCCGTACACACCTAAAGAAGATGTGCCCGAGTACACAAGATAATCTGGATTAAATTTTTTCACCGAGGAGCTTTCATGCAAACAGAATTGTTTGCAAACATTTTTAAGGTGCTCTCATCAAGTACAAATCTGAAGTAAAGGAAAAATCTCAGACATTCGGTTTAAAAAGTAGATTTCAATTCACATCTAATATTTTTTTGATGGAAATACATAAATTCTACCAATTTCCGAATACTTTGACGATT
Source organism: Meta bourneti (assembly GCA_933210815.1). NCBI lineage: Eukaryota > Metazoa > Arthropoda > Arachnida > Araneae > Tetragnathidae > Meta > Meta bourneti. The sequence goes on from OW119929.1 coordinate 92,537,690, forward strand.
GAAAATAAATGTTTTGTTTTCATAATGTGAGTTTATTCCTGAAAGTTTGTACCTTGCAGTTCTTTCAGATAAAGAAAAAAATTATTTTTATGTTTTGGATTTAATTTCTTTTGGTTTAAAATATCGATTTTCCAGACAAATTTTCTTTAAGTAATATGCTGAAAATGGAGTAAGTATCTGTTTCAACCACTCTTCTTCCTCAGAGGGTCTAATTCCTGCCGTAAATCACTTTACTTCGTTTGCCTAAAAGATGCTTCAGACACATTGAAGATTTGAGAAATCCTTTGATTTGAATAATTTTCCCAGTGCCAACCAGTTTTCACCTATACAATCTTTCAAGGCATCTAGTCACTTGCTTCACTTATATTTTTTTTTAACAATTTGAATATTTTCACACTAAAAGAGATAGCTAATAAACAAGTACTGTGCAATTTTAAGTTAAATGCACCCCAATTGTCACAACACATCTGCTGGTACATCACAACACATCAACACACATAAAAATATATTATTTTAAAAAAGCAGTTCCTGAACATAATTACATAAATTGATAAAATATTATAATGTTGGCCCACAGAAGTCAATGGTTTGTAAAACATCTAAATATGTAATAATTTGGCCAGGAACTGTACATCAGTTCAATACAAATTAATTTAAAGAAATAAAAACATTTAAAAATAATGCAAGGTCAGTTTAATAAACAAACATATTTATTTTAGTTATAATATTTAATTCTGAAATGTACTTACCTTATAGCTATCTGCTTCAGTGTATATTTTCATCATTGCAGAAGAAAACCCAGTCTAAATAAAATATTTTGAAATCAGAATTATTTCTTGTGTTAAAAGAAACATTTCAACTCGTATAAAATACTAATTCTAACTAAAAAACAATCTCAATTAAATCAAAAATAATTAAACAATATACTTTCACATCAAATTCAATACATGATTACATGTTTTCTCCTTTTGGAAAAGTAGAAAAATACTTTGAATAAACAACATATATTAAAATTTCTCTCCCATTTACTGTCTTTGACTCTAAGAATAGAGTATTGTTGGCAAATTCAGTAAAAGAAAGTGACTAAAATAGACTTTTCTCAATAGAAAACCTTTCCTGAATAAATAAATAAAAGATAGAAATAAAATCTAAACTAAAAGATTAAAATGATTGATTTAAAAAGCTTTTACAGACTAAAATTGAAATTTAGAATCAGAAACATTAATATAATTTTTTTATAGTTTAGGCTATGTTGCCAGATTCTGTAGTCAGCTGTGGACAACAATAAAACCATGGACATTTAACCCTCTCGCTGCGCATCCCGCGATTTCCGCGGGCAACGTAGAAGCAGCAAAATTTGCGCACCCCGCGATTTCCGCGGGGATGCATTTTTGCCGTTTATTTAACTGTGTAACCCGCTCTTTCCCCGTTCATGGTTTCATTTTGGCTTTTCTGTGATGTTTAATTGTTTATTCAAATCTGGGTTAACAGATGGCGTTAGATGTCCACATTTCTGCGAAATATACAAGCATTTTTTGCAGCATTTTGCGTGCTCTTTTTCAAAGCTCAAAGATGTCTGGCAGGAAGCGTTTCGCGAGTGATATAACCTACATTCCTGACAATATTTCCGACACTGATAGCAGTTCTGACTCTGGTTTCAAGTATATTGAAGATAGTTATAGCGAAACTGATGAAAATTTCTCGGATTCCTCTGCGGATAGTGATGAATCTGAAGATTCATTTTCTATTCAAAACGTTCAACAGTGGTGCAAAATTGATATGCAAAATATTCCACCAGCTCCTGCTTCATTTCTAATAAATGTTTTGTAAGTATTTTGCATATTTTCATTAGTATATACGATTTACCTTTGTATTTCATAAAATAAATCATAATTTAACCAAGATAAATTTTCAAAATTTTGCTTTTATATGATTATTCTTCAATTTCAATATTCCGACAACCTTTTTTAATGATCTAATTCTATATTGAAAAAAACTCTTTTACAAAAATTTTTTGTATATTTTAACTCTAAAATATATGTAGATTTGAAATATGTAATAAAAAAATATGGAATTTTTTAACCTATTTTGATAAAAAAATTACGCAGCGAGAGGGTTAATAGTATCTGCAGTACCAGATCACTCATTAGGGGCACAAGATGCATGACTAGGCTAATTTTTCAGAAGGGCCACAAAACGGAAAAATATTATTTGTGAAATATTTTAATCGAAACACTTCCCCTAAAATATAAGATTCTGCAGTTCTAAAAATGTTCTTTTTATGAAAATTTGTCTGATGAATCAAAACTGTTCAAGTAATTTCATATTCATTTTGACCCTACACACATCTATTAGTGCCATTAGGGCAACTGAAAATCCCTCTCCTGAAGAAACCCAGAAATCGTGAACTTACATCATATCCTATTCAATACATTTCTGAGAATTATTTTCTACACCTCATTGGTTGGTTTTGGGGTTTATGGCACAAGGGTTATATTTGACCAAGCCGTGCCAAGCACAAGACAACGAGGGGGGAAAATGGTAAAATAGAAGGGAGGACTGATCACAAGGGTACCTTAGGGTTGTGATGCCCATACACACCTAAAGATATGCCCCTGAGGGTTCTACTCCTCATTGAGATGATAGGTAGGTATTTTAATTAACATCACACTGGAGCAACACAACGACCTGTTGGTGACAGTCCGGAATCAATCCCAAAGGGAAAGAACGAGAACAACCCCACGTAATTTTGAACCACGGTCAGATGACAAGGCAACACCTGAGCTGGCACCCCACTCTCCAAACTTCCACACCACGGCAACGTGAGGACATGACGGGTTTAATGTGCATCAGCCCCCTTTGTACACAATGGTTTTTGAATGGATTCAAACTCAAAACCCTCTGGTTGGTAATCTGTTATTCTTCCAACAGGGTTACCGCGGCCCCATCATTGAGATGAAGGGTAGAAAAGTATGTGTGAGGTTTCAATGATCAATGTTCCACTGATTGAAAGATTCCTGTTGGGTTCACGCTCTAAGCCAAAAGCTGCCCCAAATTTTGCCAAGACTCTTCCACCTAAATTACAATGGGGGAAGGCCCTGGGCCTCTTAAGTTACCTACATCTAGACTCAAAATGATTTGATCTGCCACTGTCTAATAACAGAAAAATATATGAAATGATATACTGAAGACGGAATACTGAATCATTCCATTTATTCACAATGAAATAATTTAAGGGAAATCATTTTAAAGAGTGAAAACTAAAAGCTCACCAGTTTGTTTTGCAGCTCATCCATCTCATAGTAAAGCGCTGTAATGGAGTTGTTAACTAGATCAAGATTATCAATAACTTCTTTACTAAAGTCTTCGTTCAGAGCTTCTCTGATACTTTCCACAAAATGCGACATATTGGCTCTCGATGCAGTCAACAGATCTTCGAGCTATTTGGAAATCCCGTGATATTAATACACTTAAAAAAATAAAATACATGGTTATTTATAAGGAAACATTTTGATGAGAACTTTACCTTGGCTGGTATATCTTTTAACTCTTGTAAGTTAAGAGCATTAGTAAATTGTTGAAGCTTTTCTCTTATGCCAGAAGTAATTTCCATTATAGCTTTCTTCAGCTTTTCATCAATTTCGTTGTTGGCTTCGGCATCCATTACATCGGAATTCTTCAAGAATTCCTAAAAAAGGCAGTGATTTTAAATCGAAATCTATAACTACTCATAGTTTTTATTGAAATTGTGTCCAATGAGGACAATACCACACACACACACACACACACATATCTGCCAACCACCAAGAAAAAAAAATCTGGAAGTTTATGGCATGAAACCCAACATAAAACTGTCCAAAATGAAAAGTACCAAATAATTACAAAAATAGAAATGCAACAATTATGCAAAATTAAGCTTTAAGAAGCATTCTAAAGCAGAAAAAGTAACCCTACTTTCTACTAAAGTTGCAAGCAAGGCAGCAGTTTGTAATCAGCAATCTTTTACATAAAATGGTGCCAATATAGGCAAAAACAAGCAATTAAACTATTTCTTGAGTGTTGTAGAGAATTTTTCTGGAAAATTAGTGCCATAAAAGGTTTTTATAACAATCTAGCAGCCACTGATTCTGATGTTTTCTGTTATGGTAACCACGTCTTGGCATCAAAATTTCGAAATAAGCATCATATGAAATTTTTCTCACTAGAGAAAAACCTGGATACCATTTTCCGTCTGGAAGACACTCAAACTAAGTCCAGACTTCTACAAAAGTTGGTAAGTAAGCAAAATCGTTCCTTCATGGATTGCCAAGATTTGGCACCAAATGACAAATTTGGAATCTTTGAACATTACATTTGAAAAATCCTGAAGATATTTTTTCTCAAAACCAGAAAAAAAGGTTTTCTGGAAAATCTGGAGAAAAAAGAGTTGGGCAGATATGCAATACATTACACTATTTTCACATTCAAATCTTTGTATAAATTATATTTACCTCAAATGAGGTTGGATCACTCTCATTGATTAATCCAAGAGCATAGATTATACCTGTGTTGTTACGACATTCACTAGAAAGATAGAAATAAATAATTAAAAATTGACAAAAGGAACAGTTGAGAGAATGTTTTGAATTATAAAACTTGCACTGACAGTTGATAAGTGAAAAAACATGGCAGATAAAAAGTGTGTTCTAATACTATAACAATGAACTTTAATCTATACTGTCATTTAGTACTTAAACGGTTCACTAGATGTCACTCATATTTCAAATATTGGTATTTTCGTGCATGTGGGTATTTGGACCACAGTTGTGTGAAATTATGGTAGTGGATTTAAAACATAAAGCACAATTTATTGCTTTGAGGCAAAGTATGATTAGACAGAAAAGGTTAGATCTCTTACATTTGAATTTATATATGCAGCATGAAATATTTAAATTTCCAAGCTGACGGGTTGTTATGTTGTACAAAATATAAAAGGGTTGTGTGGCTAAATTTAATTGGGCAATATTGTTGCAAAACGTCAAAACCAACATATTCACTGCTGATACATGGAATGAGTACTGAAGTTAGATATAAAAAGAGAAATAAGCAATAAACAAATTCAATGAAATATTGGTATATTTTACTTGAGGAGTTTGCTTGGCTGTACACCAATGAGAATACTATTGTTGTACAAAGGAGCCAATTTATCTTTCATCTGAAAATTAAGCATGAAATAAATCCAATTAAGATGAAAGCTTTTTTTCACACATTAAGTGAAATTGCATTAGCTTGCATACAGACAAAGCAAATTGGATTTCAACTTACCTCATCCAAAATTTTAAAATCCTTTTCATACAAAGGAATACACCCAAATGTTTGCATATTTCCACCCACAATGAAGAGTGCAATGGTAACAATCATCAGAACAGATGACACCAGGAAGAAGTAATAAACAGCTCTGAAATATTTAAAAAAAACAATGAAATCATGTTCTTGTACTGAAAATTTTTGAATTAAAAATAATAAAAGCAGAAAATGCACTTGTCAAATTTTCAGTTCAAAGAAACCCAAAAACGTTTTTTAGTGGTGTAATAATGGAGTATTGGTTAAAATTTCTAACACTATTTGTAATTTTGCATACTTTATAGTCTTTTATTTGTGTGTAACATAAACCAACCCATATTTCTTTTTCTGAGTTTGTTGTATTAACTTCACGCAAATGTCAGAACTGCAAGTTAGGAAGTGAAAGCAGAATTTTAATTTAATTATAGTTCCATGTATATTTATAATCCAATAATTTCTTTTTCAGTGGGTGGAAGACTTAAACTCAATGTGATGCACTGTTGTAATGCAAAGTGGTTCACAAATCCCTGCTTGTAGTGCCATGATGAATAATGTTCAATTGACCAGGTATTAGAAAAAATAAATTGTACTGTGCACCAAAGTTTTACCAAATTACCCCTTGGAAAAATATTCAGTACAGGTTTTTACTTTCAGAGCTGCGGATTAAATAAGCATAAGCGATTGAAACCAAGTAAAGATGCCATCATGGGTAAAATGTAAAAACAGCTAAAATAGGAAACAGTTTCTTTGTTTTTGAATCTTTTAATTTGAATAAACAAATAGAAACTTTATCAAAACTATAATACAAACAAAATAGCTTTTCGTAGTTCAGAATCATTTTTTATAGAACCAGATCTTATAATACAATTTTTAGTAGTTAGTTTTGGCATGTTGTCTTTAATTCAGCAGTTGACATTAGAAACTATGTATTCTGTGTAGTCGGCAAGTATGTTAAAATATCTGCATAGGAATTTGATGATAAAAATATTTTCTTATTTCCCACAGTACTCTAAAAATGATATAAAAGTGTCAAACTTGTTTTATTGTTTATGTTTTATATTAAGTTATAAGTTTTTTCATGAAATGTTTCAGGTGTGAAACCAACTTTTAGACAGTCTTTTCTCAACTTTCTGCCTACAGTATATTTAAAATGTTAAAGCTTTTTGTAATTATCAAGAAATTTTGAAACTTTTGTGTTTGTTTTGAATTATTATGCATTTGATAAGTTGGGATGGAATAAGGATTTAGAAAAATTGATTTTTACAAAATTAATAACTAATTATGATTATATTTTACTGTTTTTCATTGAGTCCATCATAAAAATATCATTAAAAATAAGTAACTGTGTAACAAATAAATCCATGTACAAAATTGTGAGAAAAATTTAGAGAAAGGAAAATAAGGAAAAAGATTTGAAAAAAAATTACAGGGATAGAAATTTTAAAATATTGGAATATTTTTTAAAAAATAGAATTTTTAATTATTTATACAAAAAAAAATTGCATTTGTAATACATATTCCATGCATATTGGAAGAATAAGGCACATTAAAACATTTTGTAGTAAATAAATTCAAATTAATAAAAAAATATTCTAAAAATAATTGTTTAGAGGGTACTGTGTGCTCTTAAACAGTAAGCTTCTTGTTGCTGTTAACACTAACAAAGTAAAACAAATTATGACTTACAAAATCAAACAGCATCCTCCACAGTTTGACATGGTTGACCGCTTTGTGGGATGACGCTCCTTTTCATAACCAGAACAACCACAAATGAGACCAAGTGTTAGAAATATAACTGGGACGAGAAGAACTCCAGCAATGCCAAACATCACCCAATACCTGAAATGGAAAATGGAATCAGGGGTTGGGTTGGATTTATTGGCTTTTATGGCACAAGGGCCATATTTAGCCATGCTGTCCTAGACACAAGACAGACAATATCAAGTAATGAACACACACAAGGAAAGTTTTGATGGCCCCCATTTTGGAATCAGAAAAATCGGGCAAAAGTTAAAAGTCCCACTCTTTAGCAAAGAAAAATTAGGGCCTTTTTAAGGCTAATTTTATTTTTTAAGGCTATATTTCTTAGATCACAACAGATTACATGTAAGGGCACATTTGGAGAAACATTCATGAGTGTTATGTTGGGGTCTCAATGGACTGTTTTAAAAACATCAATTTTTAGCTAAGCTGTAAATATCATCAATTTTTGATGGGTTTTGAAAGCAGGTGAAACAAACTGTCCTGCTATTGTAAAAATTGAGGCTTTTAAAAAGTTTTTAAGGACTTTCAACAAATATTAAGATTTTTAAGGGTACATAAAGTGAAAAAGCAGGCCTTCTTCAGGCCCATGGCAACACTGGTAGCTTTAAGGCATTGATTGGGGTTGATATAGTTTAAGACATTGATATCAAGTTTCAAAAACAATTGTAAAACTGAAAGACCAAAGGACAAATATACAATCAGGCTTTCAACATACCTGTACATTTCATAATCATTTGTTTCCGCAAATGTTTTCTGAACCTTTCGTTTGGCAATGGTGGTGAAATTTCTCAGCTAAAAATAAAAGAATGAGCTTATGAGGCTGGTTTTAAAATACTATTTATCAGTTCAAAAGAAAAAGCAATCAGAATTCATTATTTTTAAATTTAGTTAATCAACAATATCATCATGGACATTTAAATCTGAGGGGATCATACAAATTTGTCTACTATGGTCTGTTACTTTAGAATCAGCAGCTAAAGGCCATGCTTTCTTAGCCTACCATGCCAGTAACTACAGCAACGTTTATGCAATTTTGAGTTCCTTTTACTACTAAGGTTAACACCAGAGATTTAAGACACTTGTTTCAAGCAGTTATTTAAGTGGTAAGAGTCAGGTAGGTTGGACAAGAAAAATTTGTAACCTTGGGCTGCTGATTCTTAAGTAACAGACATTGGTGATATACAAGTGTTACAAAGTAGAGACAAAACCAATACATAATTATCCTCTCCTAGGGTCCATTCATATTAATAGTATAATTTGGGGACTATTTTGGGGAACAAAATGGTAACCTAGTTGACATCAAATGGTTGTCTCGGGACATGGGCCACAGAAATAGTATAAATGCACCACGGGTTCAAGACTAATTTAGAGGAATAAGTCATTGTTACTTGACCTCATATCTGAAGAATATGGTGGATGTTACAATACCTTCCAATGTCCTATACTGTTCTCACTATTTCAACCACATGACAATGCACATTGTGCTCACAATGGAGTATTGTCCTAAAGTTGGTTGTATGAGGCATAGTCATTTATTGATACACAAGGGTTAATTATGATCGAGACCTGTGGCTTAAAGTGAATTCTGATCCACCAAGTACATCCAAGCTCATGCAGGGTTTCAAATTCAGAGCCTGAACCGAAGGTCAGAGCATTAACTTATAGCCAGATGCAAGTGGTGCTCGAGAAATTGTCAATAATAAACTGTGTTGAGTTTGCCCTTAATACTTTCCTTTTTAAACATGTGGTGGACATTGCCAGCCATGAAGCAGGCAATGAACACATAAATCTGCCTAAGTGTCTTCAGATCTAAACATCAAAACACTTAAGAGCCTTTAGACAGGGTGATTTGTGTGAATACTTCAGCTGAGCTTGATTCTATCATGGAATGGTAGAACTCACATGGTTATCAATTAAACCAATTGAATTTACATGGGTGTAGCCTAAAATTCATTTCTTTCTGAGCTCAGTTTGGGGGCTTTGGATACATTCACTCTGTTTAGCAATACTGCCATGCCACAAGAGAAGATCTCTCCAAAATTGGCAAAGAAACTGCAGTCATACAGCTTCTTTGTGTTACATGTGTGTGATAAATGTTTCTTTGTTTCATGCAGTACATATGTTATATGTGTCTGAAAAATATTGTGCCCTAAGAAAGTAAATTTGCATACATCAACTTTCAGTAAGTAGTTTAATTAACGCTGCACTGGAGCAACACGACAAGCTATTGACCACGGTCCGGGATCAATCCCCAAGGGAAAGAACCAAGGACAACACCATGTCATTTTGAACCACGGTCCGATGATGAGGTCACACCTGAGCTGGTACACCACTTTCCAAATTTCCACACTATGCCAACATGAGAACATTCGAGTACCCGACAGATTTAACGTACACCAGCCCCCTTTGTACACAGCGGTCTTTAGTTGGATTTAACTCTCAATATTCCAGTTGCTAATCCTTTACTCTTCCAACCGGGCTACCACGGCCCTCAGAGGAGTCACAGAATCTGCTGGGTTGTCAAACTCTTTTCACCCCTGCGGCATAGATTTTTATAAACAAGTATAGAACAATGTACTCTACGAGTTCAACTGGATAGCATCTCCGCATAAGAGCACCTTTCTACTGATGCATGAATTTACATTGACCACAACTAGCACCTCTATCCATCTGCAGCATTTTTAGAACTGACATAAGATTCTTACAATTGTAACCTCATAGATGGTTGATGATTAATCCCTTTAACCCTTCTGATGGTTGTCACAACAAGTATCTCATCATTAGCAAAACTGACAAGATCTTGATGGACAAGATATCTCGTCACTAGAGAAAACTTACCAGATTTTAATCTCGTCATCATAAAAAAATTGGTATTATCTTGATGATCACATATCTCGTCATTAGCAATATTGATCAGATCTTGATGACATAATATCTCATTGAAATTACTTGGAAGTTAAGATAGAGAGCTTTAATTGGCCTTGGTAAAGAACAAATATAAATAGTATCTTCAACATTTTCAGGAACAAAAATCAAACAGCTATTTTCAATACATATTTCAGTTTCTGACATTGAAAACAAATTATAAAAATGAAATAAGCTAAGAGATATTTACCATATCAGTATAAACCTTAACTTTTTTCTTAATTTTTTCAACATCTTGTTTGTCCCCTGACATCGTTTCATTAGCAAAACCTAAAGTTAGGGGTTTAAAACAAAATATGAAAATTTGGCAAATTGAGTGATATCAAGAGATAATTGATTATCTATAATTTAAATAACACATTCATATAAATTTTGGGAGAAGGGAAGTAAAACATATTTGGTGTTTGTTACTAGAATATTCAATTTTAGGAAACCACAACTGAGTTAAGGTTTTATTCTGTGCCTCAGTAAAAACAAATAAACACAGCTATATAGAAAAAGGCAAGTCTACTCTTTCCAATTCCGCTGATTATCATAATTTTTGTTGTATGACGGAGATAAGACCAAAGCAATGAGCACACCTGGCCATCTCCAAGAAAAAATATTTGGAAGATTTTTTACATAAAAACCAACATCCAACTATCAGAAAAAAATGCTATATATATACAGGTATACATGTCATAATAACAGAAAATATAAATCTGCTTTTGTGACAAGAGCATACCAGTCAAGGTTAACAAGATGACTTGAGTTCAAAGGTGAAAGCTGGTGGCAAGATATATTGACCACATGGTGACAAAGACTACATGAAAAGAGATCGTTAAGGGACTTTTCTGTGGTGAGAATTGTATTTAGGGGTTAGTTTTACGTATCATTTCATATATTTTTTGAAGCAAAAAAGCACCAAATTAGCAATAACTGGACCAAATTAGGCTTTAAGAATGCAATTCGAAACAGAAAAAGAAATCATGCTCTCTACAGTTACTAACACTTGGCAGCGAATGGAACTCAAGGAAACCAACATGGTGATATTTTACACAAAATGGTGTTAAATATAAGCAAAAACAAGCAATTACTTTTACTTGAATATTTTAGAGGTATATTCGTAGGTTTTTTAAAATTAGGGCTAAAAAGGTAAATGTATTAAAATACTGATACACAAAAATACAGAGTTCAACCAATTCATCAAATAATGGAATAAAGAAAAGGAAAATATTTTTTTGACTTACGCTTTAAACTCTCGCTCTCTTGTTCAATTTTATTTCTTAAAATAGTGTTATTTTGAATCTGTAAAAGAAAAGCACATTACTATGAATAAATACAGCAAAACAGTTCTTTTGTATGGCAAGGGATTCAGAGTCCTAACCATGGAGCCATCTTTCCCATCAATAATGAAATGGATCCATAATGTATAATTAAAAGCTACAACGCAAAGCTAAACTACTTAAACTTTGTTTTAAGCATTTTTGTAAATTATGAAGTAATAAATAATTTTTAAAAACTAACCTAAAACAAGCTAAATTCTTCTATTGATTTTATATATTTCAGGACCAGAAGATAATAAATCTATATACATTTATTATATTATCTTCATACCTAAAAACCTGCGTGATGATAAAATGCATCAATTGTACAAGTACCAGATACATAGATAGATATAAGTCTTAGAGAAAAAATGTTTCAAACTTTTAATTACTGTTAAATAGATAGAACAAGATATTAATGCTCAGTTCAAAGCTTTTAATTATATAAGGTGTGATATCAAAATCTTTGACACTCAACTTTTTTTAACACTCAAATTTGAAAAGATATTTGATGCAGCATGAAGTTTCCCGTTTCCTTAATTTTCATCTAATTTAACAAACATTTAATACAGCACAATTTAATATAATCCACAGAAACTGAACAAGGCTTTAGTTCAGAACGTTTTCTTTTATATATGAAAATATATCCATATTAAATGATAAAAATGATTCTTTTCAATTGAAGGAAAGTTGCATTGAAATCGATACTACTCATTTCCTATACCCAAATGGATCTGCAATTCAATGGTGAATTTAAATATAACAGTGAGTTTTATAATGCTGAGATAAGTTTGTAAGCAAGGCATGGAGACTTTATAGTGTGGATATCAAAGATTTTATACTTGTTAATCATCCAACCATATCTGCAAACCTTTAGGTGTATTTTATGAACATATATTTAGAATGAAACAAACATACTTGATCAATGACACCTGTCATTTCTTCAAAGTTGATTTGCAATAGCTTCTGAAATTCACTTTGTAATTTAGACTGAAAACCCAAAACAGTTTTTTAGAAACTATGCACATAACAAATATTTCAAAAATTGAAAATATAAGAAAAAATAAGACACGATTTTTTAAAAAACACATTAAATATTCTACTGAAAAATGAATTGAAAGAGTAAAATTAAATTTAGTTGATACTGATCCTGCTCTTTATTTGAATACTGCTGATTATATTTCTTGTTTAACTTTTAAGGTATTTTAAACAGAAATAATTTTAGGAACTTTGCGGGCATCATGCCCAGTTTTCACAGCGGTGTTTTAAAAATGTAGGCCGACTGTGTGTACCATTTTGAACAGAGCAGTAGTTTCTTTTGGATTTCATGGTCATCTCCTTGTTTTAATAAAAAAAGTTTTTGTCATTTTTAATAAAAACTATAAACATACCCTCAGCTTAGAGCAGAAACTCATTAGCTGACAAAAAAAAGAATTTTTTACTGTAAAGCCCTTTAAAGACTAAACCTTAGTTGATAGGTCAAAAAATAAAATCTATAAGCATTTTGAGTGTTAAATATCTATAAAACAGATTACAACATGCCATTGCATTTCTCATCATGAAAATAAGAATTTAAGAATAAAAAAATGTAAGTTAATGAGTTTTTGCTCCAAACCAACAATACTTCCATAATAGTTATTCAAAAATTATAATTAATAATCTATAATTGGACATCAATATCCCCCAATGGATACCAGTAATTTGTATAACCATGGAGTTGCATTTTTCAATAATCGATATATGCAGCAATTTATTTAGAGAAAATAAAAATGCATCTCACATGCAGTGTCTGTTCTGCTATAGCACTTGTTTTTGTTTTGCATGCACTAACAGGTGGTTTTGTTATTCAATAAGGGTGGTTTAAATTTCATATTTTTTTAAAGCTTTTACGTCTATTTTAGAAATATTGAAGTAAAACTATTGTTTTAATAGCAACACTTAGAAAAAATGTAACTAAAGAACTACTTGTTTAATTACTCTTCATGGATACAGAGAATATCCCTTATCCCGTTTTGACCTCAAGGAAATATGGTCAGCTTATTAAAAAGCGTTATCTGAACCTAGCTTTGATAAAAAAGAAATTGAACATGTTTTCTATTTGGACTAAATACATCAAATTGCCAAGAAACAATTCTACCATTATCCTATGTGTATTTCTCTCTTCTGTGTCAGTAAAATTTTCTTGTGTATATGGCCACAACTTGATGTTGTGTTCAATGCAGCTTGGCCAAATATGGCTTTTGAGCAATAAAACCAAATAAACCAATTCCATAAATCACAAAACCAAATCCAATTAACCAAGAAAATCTGATCAACACATGTTTTATTCCTGTAACTTGTCCAACTGTAACTCGTGTCATGTACTTTAACATCATACAATTTTTACTTTTTCAACAGTTAAAATTTACATTTCATATCAACATGCAAAGTTAATTGTAGAACATAAAATTTAATAAAGTCACAAATATTTTACTGAACATTGATGACAGTTAAGAATCATTCAGTTTTCATTCATGCACACACAAAGCTTTCAAAAGCTTTTCAAAGCCCTACACAATATATCATACATTCACCTTACATTACTCATGCCTAAAATGTAACTCATGTGAAGTATAACTTACATATGCTTCATCAACATTTATTTTCTCCAACGGAAGCGGCTGGAAGTCCAATTGGCAAACTTTTTTGTCAGAGTTTGTGCAGTTGAAGATGCTTTTCACTTCTTTTCTGATGTTTGAAATGCTTGATTTCAAGTGCTTGACAGCTTTGGACAAATCTGAAGCATTGGACATTGCAACCTGTTTCTCTTCAACTGAAGCAATCCCTAAAAATGAAGTAAAGGGTATAAAATATGTGTGCTACACTATCATTCTTCATAAATGTTATTTACAACATATAATAGCTTTTAACCCTCCAAGTGCTTTCTATGAGATATCTCGTTCATCAAGATTTGAACAATTTTGCTAATACTCGACAAGATATCTTGGCATCAAGGTATTGCTGATATTTTTATGATGACAAGACCGAGATCTGATCCATCAAGATATGGTAAGTTTTGCTAATGATGAGATACCTTGTCAAAGCAACCATCAGGAGGGTTAAGAAAAAAAGGACTTTTCTTATTATTAGGCAGCAACTGATTTATTAGCTAAACAAAAATTGCTGTGTGAAACCTTCAAAACCTTGTGGTATAAAAAGAACTAGGGAAACCCCTCCACCTACTTGCTACCTCTAGACAACCCCTGACGATTGTGAAGCAATCTTCATTAGCTCGCAGAGTGAACCATGCAATGCCTCCTAGCATCAAAACATTTGACAAATAATTTTTTTCAAAAGATGTGAAAAGGAACCTATCAACTAGATATTTAGGATTTCAAGATATGCCTATATAACTAAGAAAAAAATATCTCAATTTCTTTATGGGTTTCTCTTTGGTCTGATCTAAAGTTGGTTGGGTTTTATGGACAAGGCCACATTTGGTCAAGCTGAACCAAATTGTCAAAATACTATTTGTAAGTTATCTGAAGATTTTTATATGTTTCAGTTGAGTTCAGACAGTTCTCAAGAACGTTAATAGACTTAAAGGTTCAAAACAAATTTGTACTAAAATTGCTCAGCCAAATAACAGAATCAGAACCACTTTTCAATTGTTCAAGGAGATGCTTTATGGATACCAGAAATGACAATATTTAAAAAGAAAGCCAATTATATATAGTAATGAACAATGGATCTTTAGTTATGACACTAAAACTCAGGTCTAGTCTTCATAATAGATTTGAAATCTCAGAATCACCATAGACAAGAACATCATCTGTACCATACTGACTTTTTCATCATGGGAATAGCTTGCCATAAGTGTGCACCATTAGGGCAGGGAATCAACAAGATTGCCTACCAAATTCAACTTTCCCATTGTTCATCTATCATACATACTAAAGTAGAGCATGAACAAATTTATGAATCACACTTGGTTATTTTTATTTATTATTAGCAGAGCAGTGAATAGAGCATTTGCATTAAAGTTTTTTAGTTGCTAATATCTATTGATGGCAGTGTCGCTATACTACAATTGGCTAAAAAAATTATGTGCCCCTTCCAGTGCTTTTATATGTATATTGCAAAGTATTCAAAGGAGGTATTGTATACAATGCCTAGGTAAATATATAGAATGCCTGGCATTTTTGGGCAAAGTATGAAACGATTAATATTTCACACATTTCTTAGGAATTCTACGCAATGCTGAAAGACAAACTGGCAAAGTATAGAATACTCCCGCTAATGACGTTTCTAATGTCACATGGCAAAGCAAGTGACCTTTGATGCTCGCCTCAAACAGAGAATTTCCCATTTGCAATTTCAGTCTTTGTTTCAGAAGTGAGGAAATACGCTACTTTGAATTTGTTCAGGTAAGACTCTAGGCCCATACTGTGCTGTATGAATATGGAGGAGCGAGGTGTAGTGACTGAGCGAGGTGTAGTGACTGAGAGAGGTGTAGTGTCCGAGAAGGAATCATAGCATGTTGACATGCAACGACGATTCTACGATGAACTGTCTAAAGTGCGAGCCAATGCTGAAAAAGAATGTTTTGCTAACAAACTACTTACCAGAAATTAGTTTTAATACTTTGCCTAAATAGCCATGTCATTCTATATAATGCCTAGATATTACATATAATGCCTAGGGAAAGTATACATAATATTGGATATTTCATACTTTGCCCAAAAAAGCCAGGCATTCTATACATTACCTAGGCATTCTGTACAATGCCTGCTTTGCATACATTGCCAATAACATATACAAGGTTGGATAACATCTTATACCTCATTTAAATTCATTTATAATGAATATATAAGCATCAGAGTGTGACCATTTCATACATTCAAAGGAAATAAAATTAGTCAAAAATATAAAACTTCATTTCATGGTGTTAATTCTAATTTCAATAAAGTGCATGGTTAAAAGTTCACACTTCAGTCATGTTATCACAATTAGCTTTTGAATGTCTTCTTCAATTACACCTCATTCGCTTTTTGAAAGGTGATTAAATATTTTTTGACTTCTAAATCTATTTTTGGGTTGGCTCAGATTTTCTTTTCTGAGCTAATTTCTATTTTCCAAATTTCTCATACCCCTTCTGTAATCAGACTGCTGAAGAACTTTATTCGAGCAGTGAGAGCTCTTCTGTGCAGCATCATGCAGCTCCAAAATCAAATTAAATATATTTAAACTTTGTGGCAAATCTTATATTATTTACATCAGTTTGTTGCCATTAGACAATAAACAAATCAATCTATACCTATTTCACTAAAGTACACATACATTAGTGAAATATGTGCAGATTTCTTGCTCTTAGGTAGGTATTTTAATTAACGTCGCACTGGAGCAACACAACGGGCTATTGGCGATAGTCCCGGATGAAGGAAAAGATACAAGAACAATACTACGTAATTTTGAACCAGATCAAATGGCAAGGTTGCACCTGAGCTGGCACCCCACTCTCCAAATTTCCACACCACACCAATGTGAGAACATATGAGGCCACGACAGATTTAACATGCACCAGCCCACTTTGTACATGACGGTCTTTGGCTGGATTCGATCTGGCAACCCTCCAATTGCTAAACCGTTACTCTTCCAACCAGGGCTACCGCAGCCCCTTCTTGCTCTTTGGATACCGATTCGATCATCAAATACACAGTATATGGTAGATGTTCAAATCACATTTAAGTCTTACATAAAAAGAAAGTGCTAAATTACATTCATATGTTTTAGTGCATTTAAGTATGGAACAAGAGTTCAAATATTTATGATTCAGAAGAAATTAAAATCCAAATTACAAATGCTTACATGTAACAATATCTTTGATGTCTTCTAATTTTTCATGATCAACGGAATTGGAGATATTTTCTTGGACAAGTTCTGCAAAACTGCTCTTAAAAGCTGAAAAAAATAATACAAATATAGAATAAAACCACATTAGACAACACAACCAGATATTAATAATCTCGATCACCTTTTCATTTTTAAAATTTTTTCTCAGGTTTATATTTTTTAAATGTCAAACCTGAACTTTTATTTCAGTACTTTTTACAAATTTTGAAATTGAAAACTGAATCATGAGAGAAGAAATGCAAAGTTACAAACTGATTAAATCAAAAATGCCAAACATTTAGTACACTTTGTTTTACACATAGACTAAATAATGTCTCCAACTAAAACTTAACTGAAATAAAGGTAGTAATTTAATAAAAATATTCACAACAATTCCATGTAGAAAAAATAGTTTCCTCCCTTCCCACCTTAATTTTAGAGTAAATAGGGTCATGTGATATGAAAAGCCGAAATATCTCGACATGTCATAATCAAAATCTCTTGGAATTTGCAAACTACTTTGATGTAGGTAGAAAGCATCCATATTCTGTTTTGAGTATCAGTTGATAATCCATGGGAAGCAATTTTGTATTTCAAGGTACTGAAAACATTTTCAAGGCTCTTTTAAAAATCCATTATTTCAGACAAAATATGTTCACAAATATTTCATTGCTTTATTAATTTTAAAATGTTTGTGAATGTTAATTTCTAGTTTTCTGTTAAACATTTTTTCTCAAAACAAGCATAACTTTTCCATAGAAGCACATAATAAGGAACACCTCAATACTGGGAATGGTGTATTGATGGTTGGTTTTAGGGTTTTATGGCGGAAGGACCATATTTGGCCCTGCTGTGCCAGACACAACATACAATATCAATAGAAACACAAACAATGCAAGTTTTACTGACACAGAAGAGAGATATACACCCAGGGAAAAATGCACTAAAGGTTGAAAAAGGTTGCTAGCACAGTGGGCATACCCACTGAGCCACTACAGCCTCGAACGGTGTATTGAAAATACTTTGAATCTTTTCAAATGCATAAAATAAATCTAAAGTAATTAACCTTCCAAGCAATACACCCAAACAGTTTGGAAAATTCAGTTTGAATACAGCTCAGAAAAATTCCCATACAGCAAGAGAAAGACCCGAAAAATATTTGGACAACTTGTTCCTTGAAATATTTCAGGTCTGACAATCGCAGCACAGAAACTACCGTATTTGGGTGTGCTACTTGGAGGTTTAAAATACAATGTAAAATCATAAAAAGTATTTATTTAAGAGAGACAAGTCAATGAACAATGATATTCACTAAGAGATTAAAATTTCTGTTTCTGCAGTAAGATTTAGATACATGATCATCTGCTTTTCTGTCTTGATAATCAGGTATCTTCCTCAGAGATTGGTTGCTTTTAGGTTTTATAGTGCACTGGCCAAGTTGTAGCAAACATAAAACATCAAGTAAAAAATGTTGAGGAAAGGAAAAGAGATTGCGGAATAGAGTAGTAGAGTTAAAAGCAGAAAAAGATGGCTTGGGTATCCCTGGGAGCGTGACCCCTGTATATTATAAAGACAGTAAGCCCCATGGGAAAAGAAAAGATCACTAGAGTACCTTGGGTCCATGAAGCCCATATGCACTTAAAAGATGTGCCCATGAGGGTAGTCAGTGAATGGGTCTATTGGGGCTGAATTTAGTGTTGTGAATTCATACATGATGCACTAAATTCCAAAAAACCTTTCATTAAATCCTTCAGTAAAGTTGACATGCTGTAACATTGTGCATGGAGAGATTCTATTGAGTGTAGGGTGTTTGGAATGGCTCTGAGCTCCTTATTCTAAGGGGCTCGTGAAAGAATGAAAAGCTAAAAATTAGTTTGGGACCTAATGAAAAAATTTATTGGCTGTCGCATGTGCATCTTAAATGTTGTGGTGGAATGCACTGGCGATCTGAAAGGATTGTTTTACTGACACAGAAGAGAGAAATACACTCAGGTAGGGATCGCACCTGAGACACCTACACCTCGCAGGTGTGATATGAAAGGATTGGAAAGGAAAACATTATAAGTGGTTGGTTGGTTGGTTTGGGGATTTTATGGTGCAAGGGCCATATTTGGCCATGATGTGCCAGACACAAGACATACAATATCAAGTAATACACACACACACAATGGAAGTTTTACTGACCAGAGATATACACCCAGGAAGGAATGCATCTGATAGGAATCAAACCTGCTCCGCCTACAACTCGAAGTTTGCTAGCGCAGTGGGTATATCCACTGAGACATGACAGCCCCAAACATCACAATGAGTGGGTTGTTTGATGCTATGGTTAGCGAGGTGAGAAAATTCAAATGGTGAAAGTGGTGACAAGATTTACTGGGGACATGATCCAAGTGCCTGTAGCAGTGAGACAGACTAACATGTGAAAAGGAGTTATTCTGGAACGCTAAGGGACTTATGTGCAATGAAAATTATATTTTAGGGGGTTCATTTTACTATCATTTCATGAGTATATTCTCAAACTAGTCAATCTATTATAACCTTAATCTATTTATCTGAATAATTTGTACACCAAATAAATCACCAGTGTAATGAAAATATATGTTTGATTCAATTTTTAGACATGTAGTGTATATATAAAAATAAGCGTACAAGGCAATAAGCAAGCATATAAGTTTTTTACAACTCATAAACCTACCATCAAAATTTTGAAAAGGATTTTCAATGAGCTTCTTAGTTGCTTGGTCAACATCCTAAATTGACAAGACAAATAGATTATTCATTCAATTCAAAGCAGAAAATGCACATTAACACAAAAATTAAAGATAATTATAAATTTATTTAGAGTAAAAAACAAAAATCATTAACACCTTAAGTACAAGAGTTGATTGGGTTTGATGGTGTAAAACCCAGAAATGGAAAAGCTGCACCAAACGCAAGACAATAAAATTCAATAAAAATATTTTTTTTAAACAATCAGAATAGCAACATTAAAAAGAGTGATAAAACATTTAAGTAAATTTAACATGAAAACTAAAATGAAACTTTAATCCAAAGTATAAAAAAAGTAAATATATTGATGTCATTAATATTAAAAAGAAAATGCATAATTGAAAATGAATTAAAATAGATGAAAACATGAGGTTTAAGAGGCATAAAATGGATGAGGAATAAAAAACCATGTGGGTGTAACCCTTGAAAAACAACTTATGAAAACTATAATATATTCAAAGTGACATCTAACATAGAGGTAACTCCATCTTAGTCAATCATCAGTAATTGTGAAGTTAGATTCATTATCTTTCTGAAATTTAAAAAATAATTAAAAGGAAAGAAATAATTGGTTTGGGTTTTAATGTGCAAGGGCCATATTTGGCCAAACTGCACCAAGCACAAGACAGACA
The DNA here is from genome assembly GCA_933210815.1 of Meta bourneti. Classification (NCBI taxonomy): domain Eukaryota; kingdom Metazoa; phylum Arthropoda; class Arachnida; order Araneae; family Tetragnathidae; genus Meta; species Meta bourneti. The sequence continues at coordinate 92,558,280 of OW119929.1, forward strand.
TCAAACAATCGACGAGGAGGAAAGAAAGGACAAAATAAAAAAAGGAGCTTCCATTCTCATTCCACATAATTGATGATGTTGAAAAATTACGTACTAGTACAATAATCATTACAAAGGGTTTAGTACAGAAAGAAGTTCATGGAATGACATCTTGAAGAAGCGCACTGAGCAACTAACTCCTGTAACTTCACTTATAGAAACAGCAAGTCATTCTTGTACATCTTTTAAATGTATACTGTATTCTCTCAATACTTATTTCTATTATTTATGGCAATATTAAAATATTCCTCAGCTGGTGCTTAAGGTTGCAAAAATAACCCAAAGGTAGCAAACAAATGTATTTCTAACTAATTTAAATAATTTGAGTAGTTATTTTCAAACCTACCTCATCTGTTTTATTGGCAAAGTCTTGTAAGATGTCGAAGACATGACTTATGTTTCCTTTAACATTTGGTGAGGATTGTGCCATATGTACATTTATAATACACATACAAGTTATAGGAACCCTACAAAGACAAAAAGTAAGGTAATACCAAAATTAATTTGGCACTAGATAACTATTAATGCATTTTCATATGGAGGAAAATACAAGACAGTATAATGATAATCTTTTTTTTTCTTCAACAGAGCCACATAGAGAAGTATGTTACTTCCATACAAAATGCAGATAGGGTAGTTATTAGCTTGTAAATAGGGCAAGTTTAGAGAGAATGATTCAGACACATAACTTACTGCAATTGTGTAGTTAAGGACCAAAGCAGTTCTTGCTGCAAAATCGGGTAAACCTGCTATTATGTATCATAAGACCCTGTGCTACAGTAGTTCAGAAAATAATACTCAAAATTCAAGATTGCTGAGTGTGCTTTAGTTACAGCTATGTGGATCTTTAGCTCGAGTTTTAGGCTTTGCTTGTCATTTAGTGAGTATAATAGGGTTGCAGAAATTTGGAATTTGTAGAGATTTGAAATCAGATCAGTCCTTTGGTTGTAATTTTATTTTCAAGCGTTATCAGGTTGCAGAAGTTACTAGAATATTGTGTTTGAAGTTTCAAGGATTGGAATAGTTTTTTCCGTTCATTATCTTTTTGTGAAAAGTAAAATATGATCTAAAGAATCTTTTTTACATGTAAGACATTTCCCCGATTCTTCTAGTTTGATTAATTATAACAAGGAAGGTGTAATTAACATTTCAATTCTGCACCTGGTTAATAAAATATATTGTCTGTTGTTTGGTCATTTGCAAGTATTCTGTAAATCAAGAATATTTCCTAAAGTAGAGTGGTATTTGCTTGTAATCCATTCTACAGTTAGTTCTTTATTGATTTCAATAATTTGCGTAGTTAGATTTTCTGGAGATATCCAATCTAAAAAGATATCTTGATTCACAGCTTTGCTGAGTTTATCTGCTCTTTCATTTATTTATGTTTCAGTGAACCAAGATCCAAAGTAATATAATGTTAGTCTAGTATTTCATTGCATGATCTGATCACTACTCTTAAGCCTCATGCTATGGCTGGCACAGCAGTTGTACCACCGCAACATAACTAATAGTAAGCTGTAGCATAAAGGTTAAAAGGTTAATGACAAAGTATCTACATACATAAAAATGGAGTATATATTTATACATGGAATATTTTTGACTTATTTCAAGTTATTCATCCGTTCTGAGCCATTTTAATGCAAAATCAGTGGCTTCAACAATTCATGTGTCTTCCTGAATATGTGTGCCAGCAACTATGTCCAAATGGTTGGATATATTTGAAACTATGCTTTGAGTATACTCGACGTATGAGAATAGCTCATTCAAAGTTTGGGAATAGTATAGAATATTAACAAACTCATAAACAAATTATGGAGTAAAAGTGAAATTATTTAACAAATTATGGAGTAAAAGTGAAATTATTTTACATCACAACAAAGGAACGTCAAGAGTAAGGATATTTGACAAGCATGATTGTCCAAAAAATGGAGCAAAAAATTTTACTTAAAAGTACTGGTATTGTTATATTTGGAAAATGAATACAAATCAGTTTTGTACAATAAAATGTATAATGTAAAACAGCATAAGGAAAAGATAAAACAGTATATACATCAAGTAAAAAAGTAACATTTAATTTCTTCTCTTTAAAAACTAGCTTGATAGACAGTTTAGCAGTCTCTTTCATCCTTTTTTGATATAATGATATCTCAAACATAATTTTTTTTTGCAACCTACTTTTTTTAATCTGATTCTGCATATATAAAAATTCTATTTGGAATATTATATGAAATTCTATTTATAATAGATTGGATTGGATGTTGGGGTTTATGCTATTTATAATAGAAATTAATTGCTTATTTCTAATAAAGTGAATACCAAGGTATTAAATAGTTTTTAGTAAAATAAGATTTTCAACACCAAAATTGAACTAAATAAGTTTCAGTTTTCATCAAATCAAATACAAAGGATTATTCTAATAAAATTATACATCTTACATAACAGGTAACTGAAGTTCCAAGAAATATAGCCATGCAATGTAAACATACTTACACGAGAAATGCAACCATTAGTATTAAACAAAACTTGTGAATTGTCCTCCAACAATTATCACTCCTGCGTTGCTTTTGGCTGTCTTTGGCACCACATCGTCCACAAAAACGGCAGCAGAAAAAGAACACTCCAGTGATGAACATAACTATCACATAGACGAGACCAACTATCACCATTGTTAAAAATGCATAGTTCATCTTTGCCAACTAGAAGACGAAACAATTAACTTTTAGGAGTTGGAACCTTTAACAGATGTAGGTAGGTATTTAATTAACATTGCACTGGAACAACACAATGGGCTATTGGCAATGATCCGGAATCATCCCCAGAAGGGAAAGATCCGAGGATAACACCACGTAATTTTGAACCATGGTCAGATGACAAGGTCACACCTGAGCAGGCACCCCACTCTTAAACTTCCACACCACGTCAATGTGAGGACATTTGAGGCCCTGACAGATTTAATGTGCACCAGCTCCCTTTGTACAAGACGGTCTTTGGTTGGATTCGAACTCGCAACCCTCATGTTGCTATTCCGTTACTCATCCAACAGGTATTATGTTTGTATTTCGTTTTAGACTGCATTTAGGTAGCATTGGTAACATATTTTCACAAATTGCTGAAAAGCATCAATTCCCTTTCTCCTTCAGTAACGTGCTTGTAGTTTGCACAGGGTCTTGCTAAATAAATGAATTGTAAGGAAAGCCACAAATTGGACCAACATCAATCCTGCGATACTAAATTGGCTGAAATATGCATGCATATCGTAATATTTTCTGTACAGAAATGGAGTATGCATGCACATGTCAAATATTTTGTCACAAGCTGCTCCAGTGTGTGGCCAGGCTTACAGTACATTGAACAAGAACCTAATATTAGTTTTGACTACGTCAATTCACGTGTCAGTTAATTCTTGTTCATCAAATTAAAATTGTATACTTTTACATCTTTTGTAAATATACTCTTCATTGTATATTTTAACAATAATTAAATTCAACTATGCTTGGAATGGTCTACTAACGATTTCAAAACCTTAAGTGGCTTTGTTAAGGTGAAGATAAATGGGATGTCAAATAAAGAAATGCTACCATTTTGTTTTGATATTTTTACTGCCATATACTAAATCATGAGGATGTGATCAATTTGCTGGCCCCAACTGGCAAAAACCCAGTTTTCCCAACTGATGTGAGTTACACGTAAGGGAATGTAGTGCAGTCAGTGAGCTTTGGATATGCATTTTTGGCAATGCTCGATCAAACAAATAAAATTCAAATAGCTGTTAAGTATCAAGGCATGTACTAGTGTTAGGTGTAAATTACTTAGCAGGTACACTATGTTAAAAGTATTTAAAAACACCTGATAGTAATACTTACTTCCAGCACAAATTCTTGAGGAACAAGTTCATTTTTTCCCATCGCAAAATTGATGGCATAGTCTATAAAAAATAGAATAATGTCAAACTGATAAATTTCATTTAAAAATATAAACCCTTTTTTATGTGCAAAAAGGATGTAATCCACATATATTACCTGAATATTAATTTTTAAGTAGTTATAGCACATTCAGTCCCAAATTTCTGTTTTCATAAGAGGATTACTTTTTCCATCTGAATAATCATTCACCTCATTTAAGCAAAACTCATAAAAGGTGAAAATATATCTTTTCCCCATTGAGATGAGTACAATATATCTTTGTTCTGATAAATTTATAAATCAAATTGAAATATTTTTTATAGAAAGAGGGATTTTTATAAAATCTATCAATCTGCTTCTGTTCTAGTAGCTTACATAATATGATTGTGCATTTCAGACTCTGAAGCAATACCATCTTTAACCAGCATCACCAGACCTCACTTTTCCAAGAAATCCATTCAGTTTACATGAAAAGTTGGTGAAATATTGTGCGCTCAGTGAGGTAAACACTGAAATGGCTTTCTAAATATATTTTTGGCAAGCTTTTCACGTCGCCAAGGAAAAATTTCTTGGAAAAAATCAGCTTCAGGCAAAGCGGAAAATAATTGAAAAGTTAACTAAGATAATTTTTAAAATAGAAAAAAATTGAGTTGATTATTCTTATGACTATCAGATAAGTATTTACTTTAATGAAAAAATCTTTACTTTTTCTGAAATATTGTTATAAAAGTTTGTTTAAATTTATTAATTATAAGTCTAAAGCAACCAGGCTATAATATGAATGCTATAAAAGATCCCATTCATTCTAGAAAACTAGGGTTGTTAAGGCATGGCAAAATAAAAAAAGATAATGATTTACAAAAATTCAATCATAATTCGATATGAAAAGCACTTCAATAGAGTTGGCCCCACAGCATTATATCAAAGCTGTACTTAATATTCATAATGCTGTAAGCAAAGCAATAGCAGGCACTAAACAAACTCACCCAAAGTTCTTTGGTCTGGTTTTATGATCTCCAGAAATTTGTTCACCATGTGGTACCATCCCATGAGGGAAGACTCCTCCATCTGTTTAAGTTGTTCCAACTTAATAGTTTGGGGATGTGGCGTTGTGGAGGGCATTTTGGCATCCTCTGTTGTGCCCGAAGACCTGCTCGGTTGTGCAGAGGAGCATGAGTGGAGGATGGCAAGTAAGGCTAAGGTTTTTAAAATGTGCTTCATGACTTGTGTTGATTTTGACATGACTGATCAACCTAGAAAACAATTGATGTTTGTTAGTTTAAAAGGTTGAGTGCAGTTTGCATAATACAACACTCAAAGCATTTTTAAGCAATTGGTAGCTTTAGCATCTGGAATAGATTTAAATATGAATGGAAGACAAAAATTGAAAAAAACACGAGTCCATCCTTACAAAAATAGAATTTTCAAAAAAGGTAAATATTTAACAATGAGTTTCAGTCATGCCCATTTTTAGTTAGTATATGGAATCAACACCAAACTTTTCATAAGATAAGTCAATGTATAATGATATTCACTAAGAGATTAAAATTTCCGTTTGCAGTAAAATTTAGATGCATGATCTGCTTTTCTGTCTCGATAATCGGGTATCTTCCTGAGGTTGGTTGTTTTAGGTTTTATAGCACAAGGGCCAAGCTGCACCTAACACAAGACAACGTCAAGTAAAAAATGTCATGAAAGGGGAACAGAGTAGTGGAATGAAAGCAAAAAAAGATCATGTGGGTATCCCGGTTGTACGAACCAATGTTTACTAAAGACAGTAAACCCCATGGGAAAAGAAAAGATCACTAGAGTACCTAGGGTTCATGAAGCCCATACACACCTAAAGGAGATGTGCCTATGAGGGTTCTTCCTCAGAGGAAAAATATAAAAGACAGCACCTATATCAACTGATTAAATATAATTACAAATTTTTAGAAAAATAAAGTTGTTTGCCAAAATCTTATTTAGAATAATTTTTTTTCTATAAATAAGATTTTTAAGATTGAGATCAGACTACAATTTTTAACAGCTTAACATTTTCTTCTGAAATATTCACTACATTTTTCATTTCATTTGGTTCTTAAACATTAATTTTAAGATTATTTCATAGTATATGTGTAATACAAAAGAGCTTTTATGTACATCTCAGATTTCTAAACTAAAATAGAAACATGCACTGTTGCTAAAAAACACAATTGTATTGTGCATACATTTTTCAACATCTTGAGAAAATGCAAATGATTTTAAGAGTGGAAAACAAGATGATTTAAGGAAGGTTTGCTTGGTTTTCTTTGTACCACACATTTTTCTCAAAAGTTTTAGAATGACAGAAATAATGTTGGGAAATCTTCTGCAAATCACATAAGTTCTAATTTAGTAAACATTACACAATGCTAAAAATTATTCACCTGTTTAAAAGCATTCTTTATAGATAACATAATTAAAAGAATTTTTTTCTGCTTCTAAATTATGGAACAAAAGGTGAGTAAAACAAATTACACAAAATTCTTTTTCAGGGATTACTTTGTGAAATGCAAAATGTTCTATTTACATGGTGTTGTATGGTGCTTTTATGGCTACATGAAAGCCTGTTCTTCTAGTATTAAAAATATTTATTAATTGGCATAACACTCAAAGATATAAAGTTATTGCAAATAAAAGTCAACTATCAAAAGCCAAGAGCTGAGTATGAAGATTTAAAATCAATAGATGAAGAAGACTACAATAATATATCTACGTTGGGGAAAATATCACTTTGTAGATCATTTCCTAGATTATTTGAGTACTTACTCATAGTGTTTAGTTGATATCTCAACAATAAGCTATTGCAGATAAGTCAATTATCAAAATCAAATCAAAATTATCAAATAGTATGCATGCAGTATTAAGACTTAAAATTAAAAGATGAAGCAAGACTTAATAAAATATCTGCATATTTTGTAACTCCCAAAGAACAGTTAGTTATTTATATTTAGTATGCCCATTCATTATTCAATCTGGTTATTTTGTGATAACACATTTCGCCAAGAGTTGTACTTCAACAAAATACAATTTAATCACTTAACACAGTTAATTTTAACAGAAATTATCAACACACAATAGAAACCAACATTCTTGGCTTTCTCTTTTACTGTTTTGAGCATGCTTTCTCGTAAGTCAATAACTTCAAAACCATTAAATTACCTCAAAATTAATTCCAACACTTATTCAATATTGTTTTTAACAAGTCTTCCCACGGGTTTTTCACATCACACAGCACATCACACAGCACGCTCAAGAAATGACTTGTTCATCGTTGGAACAGATCGTTTCTTCCGAGAAGGAAATAGCAAAACCACAACACGAATCGTAAATAAACAAACACGCTCGGTACTGTCAGACATAATTTGAATGCTCTGACAAAGCACAAACACACAAAACGAAATAATTCACACAAAACTCACCAAAAACATACGACTTACTTTCTAATAAAGACGGCACCGAGACATGTGGCTATAAAAAAAGACAACACGCAAGCGGCTTGGGTGCAGACTGCATGAGCATCCCAATGCTACAATGTGTGAATTTGGCGGCAATGTCACAGTCGAAGAATTCGCGTGCAGAGCTGTCATTAGGGAATTCCAAGAAGCACAATCTAGCAGAAGCGAAGATTCACGAGCAAAACCGTTAGCTGGGGGAAAACGGAGCAAAAGAATCGGATATAAACTCCAGCTGATGGCAGGGACGCGTAACCATAGCACTACCGTGACGTCACGGCCCGAGTCGAGACTGCTGTGGGCTGCATGAAATGAACGAACATATTCTAGAAACCGTCTTCGGTCTGCTCTAAGGTGATTCACCCATTCAAGTTTCTCACAGGTTGCCAGTCTCATCCAAAATGGCGAGTTTTGAATAGACGTGATCGGCGCTCGCCAAGGTGTGATCTGGATTTTAAATTCATATATGAATAATCAGTTTTTCTTTTTAGAAGGCAAAGGTGAAAATTTTCCAGGCATTTCTGAAGTGGAAATTCGAAAGGGTAGGTAGGTATTTTAATTAACGTCACACTGGAGCAACGAAACAGGCTATTGATGACAGTGGAAATTCGAAAAGATTAGTGCAATTACTTTTTCTGTTTCGCAGAAAAATGAAAATGCATTTTCACATAAAAAAGATACGACTTTATTACTCATAATCTATACTTGTAAAGTATTTCCAGAAAACTCTTGACGCCCAAATCTACGCATCTGCTTAAATATGTTGATACAAATTTCGGCAAAAAGTTCTTTGTTGGGTTTTTGTAACGCAAAATCCAAAAACGGACAAGATGCGTCAATTTGAGATCCACAGATAAGTCACGCATCAAATTAAATTCTTCATTTACTTTTTTCTTTGTAACAATATATGATAAATACAAATAAAATAAATAATATATGATAGATAACACACTTTCATGTTTTTTTGGCTACCCTCCCATAAGTCACAGTGAATCTATGTGGTCTTTGGTCTTAACAAGTCTGTGCATCCCAGGTTTAGAGAAATTATGAAGTCGGCGTTTAGTACATATATTTTTGTTTATAAATCAAAGGTTCTCCGCAGTATACATGCGGAAGGCACGTTTAAAGATAACTTAATACAACATCCAGCATTTAATATTAAAATTCTTTCTCTCAAAAAAATGCCAATATTTGATTTTTTTATCAACTGGAAATTTAAAAACAAATTAAACGTAAAAATTTTCGAAACCATTTGTATGTCGAAAAAGAGAGCAGAAATTATTTGCGAATTTTTCTCGATGTGTATCGATGACGATACCCATCACACGACTAGACATACGTAACGCGATTTAGAAAATGAAATTTTCCGTAATGAAAGTTGTGGGGACCCTTATATATATGGAAAATAAATCTGTATTTTACGACGGGTCCGTCATCAGATTGGGTAATGAGTGCAATTCTATAAAAAGCAAATTTACATTTTTGACAAAAAAAAACCTTGGAAATCGCCAGAAAATGGGATTACTCCGAATGGTAGCACGCCAAGATGAGCTCATAAAAATTAATCTTAAGCAAGAGAAAAACCATGCACAGTGTTAATGATGGCGGTGGTTTGCATTTCACGAAGGTTCCCAAACTGCAGCCGAAGGTGGAATTCCCACCCACCCCATTTCGAACGAAGAGCCACTTCGTCTACCTCGATAAAATGTTGGCTCGAATTATCTGCTTCTTTAGTCCCGCCTTTTCCCATTAATTCCAACCATTGCTTCCATAGGACTGCGGCCATTACCCACCTTCAGCTCGGAGGGCCCGGTTCTCACATGCTTTATTATATGTGAACCCGTATTTCAAGCTTTAAGTTTACCCAAGGCCACGAAACAACGGCAGTAGTGTGCTTCTCTTCTAACAGAAGACGGGATGGGAACATTGTGCATTCTATGTAGGACGTTCCCATTGTTATTAGGGCCGCGGTAGCCCGGTTGGAAGAGTAACGGATTTGCAACCGGAGGATTGCGAGTTCGAATATCCAACCAAAGACCGTCTAAATCCGACGTGGCCTCAAATGTCCTCACGTTGGCGTGGTTTGGAAGTTTGGAGAGCTCAGGTGTTACCTCGTCATCTGACCGTGGTTCAAAATTACGTGGTGTTGTCCTCGATCTTTCCCTTGGGGGATTGATCCCGGACGGTCGCCAGTAGCCCGTTGTGTTGCTTCAGTGAGACGTTAATTAAAATACCTACCCATTCTTATTATTTATTCATACAGGATACTTTTCTTTGTTGCAAATTCTTGGCTGTCACAGCAAAGTGTGGTAGATCTTTTTGTTAACGTAAGACGTACATGAATTCGATTGGTTAAACCATCCGGATAAGATTAAAATAGAATCTTAGCTATAATCTCAAATCTGAGAAATGCCATTTACAAATTTTGCTTATCACACTGTTTTAACAGTCTCACATTCCTTTACACATGTGAATAAGTACCAAAGTGTCCATAAATCATGATTTTAACCTTCTGAGGGGTTCACGCGTATGTATCCGTTCTGCAATCTAGTCTTCCCCATTCTAACCAGTTTTGGCCTTCTGGACATATAACCTTTCGTATGATTCTTTCAACCAATCGGTACTGTTATTTAGTCATTGCGTGAATCGTGGGGTAAAAGCAATAGTGCACTAGGATATCTCGTGAGGCTCAGAGGGTTGTAACCTTCATAAAAAAGATGCAAAAAGTTTTTAGTTTCTCAAAATGGGCGCTACCACCCCATGTAGGAATCTTGGAGTAATGCAGAAACCAGGAGAAATAGAGGAGGAGGAGAAAGAGTTTCGAGGAGCAAGAGTAGGTAATAAAATGCTAAAAGATTTGTCGCCTATGAATGCTTTAAGCAGACACTTATCCACTTGGCCATACAGACAAACTCACTAGTGATGCATTGTCATTGATTCTTTTAACTAAAAAGATGAACAAACTGCAAATAGTTGATAGAGACTTAAATGTTGTTTCTGACGAAAATAGAACCTAATATAGAAAAATTTGTAACACAACACCAAGAACTGATCCTTCCCATAGTGATTAATTAAATTGTGCTGATTTGATTGATATAAATTACCATTAATAGTGCCTAATCTAGCGTGCTTAATGTGCAATTTATGTTTTGTTATTCAATGACTAGCTCTTCAGTTCCAAGTTGTTTAGATTTCCAAACTAGTTTTTTGAAATTCTAAAATTACACACACATTTATTTGAAACAGTGATGTAATTGTCATTGATTCTTTTAACTAAAAAATAGTAAGGTAGCGAATAGTTGTCTGTGGGGATTTAAAGATGCTGAAAATAGAGCCCAATATAGACAAATTGGTAGTAAAACACAAGGGTCATCATCTTTCCCATAAGTGTTTTTATTTAATTTTACCGATTTGATTTATATTAATTACCGAACAATCCAGTGAGTTTATGTGCAATTTATTACTTCAGTTTCAAGGTGTTTTATTTCGAAACCAGCTTTCTGAAATTCTAAAATAACAGACACTACATAAATAGTTTGGTGAAATTCAAAAGTTATAGGCACGGCTGCATTTGCAATTAATTATTAGTTGAGATAGTTTTCCAGAGGAGTGGGCGTCGAAAAAAAATGTATTTGAAAAGGGAGTATAGAGCCTAAAAAGTTTGAGAAACTATTCTCTATTGAAATAGACGAAGCATGTGGGCGGAGTTCTGTCATAAGATCGCAGAAGTGTTGGCCACGCGAGTCTGGGATTTGACACGGGCTGATTGGCTATCGAAGTGCGAACTAGTGTTTTTAATCACGCTCTATAATCATATTAACCAGTCAACAATTAGTCCTACATTAGTAATCGTGCTCTCTCTCAATATTTCGTGACATTTCTTCAAACTGAGCGATCCAGAGAAATAACATAGCACCGGAAAAAAATTGTCTTTGAAAAGATGGTGTTGAGCCAAAGAAGTAGGAAACAGTTTTTTCCAAATAATACAAGCGAAAAACTAAACTGGCAAAACAAAGTCAACTCTAGGAACATTTATTTACACCTCATATCTTGTCAAAATTAAACAAGGTAAACGGATTACTTACCAGAGCGGAAAAGCTCCTTCCGTTTAGAAAAGATTTCATACACTAAAATAATAATTTCATACAAAATAAAAGGCGGAGGGAAACCGAATAAAAACCATCTGACGCAGTTATTTTATCAAAAGAGGAGATAGGTCGGAAGTAGCGTACCTGTTACATGAATTACGTTTCGTGGAATTATACCTATAACGGAAGGTACGTGTTTGGATGTTCCATTCCTAGCACGAAACGCTTGTAACAGTTGTAGTAGCATCCGGATGATATTAGATCGGACCACGTGACGAATTCTCATTCATGAATCTGTAAATGAAAACTTAAGTTGATTTTTACGTGTGCCCCCTTTTCCATTTGGATAATATGGTAACATACGCGGAAAAAATATTTGCGGTTTGTCTCTCGTTTCAAGCATTTGTTTTTTATGCGTTCTAAAGGTAGATTAACATCGATTATTTTGTTGATTTTTGATTGCGTTCGCGCCGTGCGTATCTCCGTGACGGTTGTTGGAGCTACTCTTTAATTGGCGTAACTTTCATGTAATCGGAAGACGCCTAGAATGTTACCAACTTCTCAGTGCCAGATCTTTTGACGCGATATCGCCAGCGTTCCATTCCAGGAGCCATTTTGTGTGTACTTACGATAGCATAAATCTTTGTGTGCTTTCGCTAGTACAGCATTTTGAATCAATGCACAAAAATATTACAATCCACTACAGTTTAGTATTTTTGTGTGAGCCACGACAGATTGATAGACAGGTATCCGCAAAATACCTGTCTATCGAATGCTTCTGCCAAACGTCAGCGCCAGTCTGTTGCCATAGAAACGGACCTTATCTCTTTAAGTCCACGGATAATGCTTGAAAAAAAATTCTTCATGTTTGACATATTGGCGTGCTTAATGATATATTGGAAATGTTTTTGTCATGATTTTTTACTTGTTGCCGAGATGAACTACAGAAGTGAACTACCTCTTACTGCAGCCAATATTCACTACAAAAACAAAATTAAGACATCCGTCAGAATCAAGTATAAGAGTACGAGTTCTGTTCCTATAGCGACGAGTCACTTAGAGACGGGAACAGTTCTCGTAATAGACAGTACTTAGTTATTTTTAAAAGTAGCAATTTTGTAGAAACTAATTATGTGATACAGATTGGGGATTCAATTTCGAATTCGTTTGGAATGCGATATTTGTGTGCGTCAATGGGTGTATAGTTTTACAGAACTTCGGTTATTTTTTGCTAAGATCATCACTGCATAAGGAGTTTCACAGTTATGATTTCATCCACAATACAAATTCATACACTTATAAAAGTGCAAAATTCTGTGTTAGACCCAGGTTTCTTCTTTTTTGTAATGTAGATCTTAGTGTTCCCGAATACAGCACAAAACCCATTACAATGACTCATAAATCAGTAAGTTCAAGAACATTTCGTCTCAGCCATTTTGCAGCAATGTCAAAATGGCTTGAAACAAAGTCAAAGGCGCCAGTCAATAGAGAACCCCGTAGTTCGATTATTTGAAGTTGTTAACTTCCTTCTCAAGTGTCATTGCCTTTCTTGAAATCAACCTCAGAACTCTGCCAACCAAAAATAGTATTAAACAGAAAACATACCAGCGACTGATATACTGGCAGATTATTCTGATGCAGAGCTCCGAAAATCCCACAAGGCAGTTTCTGCATTAGCGTAAACCCAAGCATTATATGGTTGGATGCACCATTTTTTTCCGTTGCAAAAACAAGGAGAAAACTACAACATCCGAATGCACACTGCCAGAAAACATCCAGCCTAATGTTAAGGCCAATAAAAACAATCACAAAGAGAAGGAAGGAATAACGATAATACACAAAAAACGGTAACGCGCCGAAATAACCTTACTTGGAGCACGCATCTTTAAACAAATCGCCCGCCTTGAAAAACGGAGGAAAGGGGGACGAAAAATCGGCCTTGGTTCTCAGGTAAGCGTGTAAAGAACATCACCTTAATCCCCTCAAGGCTGCATCCCGTTTTAGTTGTTTATTTTTTATCATTCAACCTTTTGAGATAGATGGCCTCAGTCGACGAGTCTTCTTTCGGGACTCGTCTCTTTTCAACGAAGAGAGCACGAAAAAAAAAGGCAGGTAATGACATTTAGATGATAGGCAGCAAACGAGACGGGGTTCGTAACTGTTAGGTCATTCGTAAAAAGTTGTTTCGAAAAACCGCCTCGGGCTTTGAAAGTAGCAGCAATTCAAAGTGGTCAAGAAGACTCATCCATGTTTTCATAATAAGCGCTCGATAAATGGCAGACGTTTTTTATATATGGCACAGAGTGTCAAGGTTTTATTCACCCTTTTTCCAAAGGTGACCCGAGATCCCATGAGTCATTCTTGAAAATCAAACATTCGCCAGACTATGAGAGGCTTTTCATGTCAAATTAGGTGGTGGCAATGTTTCTGCGGCGGAATGTGTTTCCCGTGCGTATTCCGAACATGACGTCACTTGGCTTGTTTCATCGACCTTGTTTTCCGGATAGGATTTCAGCACTTCGCCAATAGCAATTCCAAAGATTGAATTCGGAATTGATATTATATCGTGTCAGAGCGAAAGGGGTTAAGTCTGACATTTAATGGATCCGAACGAGTCGCGTGCATCATTAATTTAAAACATAATATAATATGCTTAAAATCGAACCTAAATTAATCTACGAATCCAAATTACAATTATTTTTAGCCGTGGTGTGCTTCTCTTTCTTTCTGTATATTTGTAAGAAAGAGTGAAATATTCCACTTAATATTCTGAAAAGTAGCCATTTTGATTTTCTCCCTTTTGCCCTGACACGGAAGAAATATAATTAATTAGGGTGGGGACAACGCCAATAGGATTAAGCGACGAAAGTCGCCAAAATAGCGATAAACTACATTTTAATGCAACCACATGTATCATGCGACGGAAATCCTTCTTATAAAATGGGTTTCAAAAGTGGATGTAGCTTGCGACATTGATTTTCGTCTCAGAGGGACAGTTGTTAAGAATTGTTTCGTAGCTTGTTTAATTTTTTTGAAAATTATCGATTATACTCTTTTCGTTAAGTTTTTTAAACACATTTTTCTTTCGGTGTTTCTAAAGGCCGTGTTGAGAGGTAGAGCTACAGGGACTCAAGCCCCTACCCCTATTTATTTTTAGTTACAAGTGCCTTTTTAAAGCAAATATTTGGTTCTACAATTTGAGAAAGCATGTAACAGAACCACAATTATTTGATGTTTTATGCACAAAATGTCTTGCATAAGCGGTTCCGTTCACTACTCTATAGATCAAGCGCATTGCTCACTACTTGGTAACATTCTCTTGCTCTAGGTAGTATGCTACTTTCCTCTCACGTTCAACTAAGAAAGTGCAATCCAGTGCTATCTGCAATAGCTAGTTCTTAATGCACGATTTCAGACTTGCTAAATTATACAGCAATACAATTTCAGAAGTCTTTTGCCCAGCTTTGACTTTAAGCTCCTGCTCTGGGCCTAGTAATACTTTGTCATGCGTTCCCTAATCATGTTTCAGATATCTGTATTTAAATATATGTAATATTTAAATTATACTTTTGTTTCTGTTGCTGCCAAATGCATGCACCTTCTATTAATATTGTATTTGCTTTTTGTTTTCCGTTTTAATAAATCCTTCTCAGCCACCCCTTGACAGGCCTTAAGCCTTTTGTTGACAGGCATTGGGCCTGGGTTATAAAAAAATACTCTGTACACGGCACTGGTTTTTATGGCGTGTTAAACATTTGTGGTGCCAACGAAATGTATTTATACAAGTCTTGGTTTTAATCGATTTTCGCCACAAAATTGCTTTGTCGAATTTTATTAATTTCAATGTTCAGACTCTGTCTTTTTCTACTTCATGTGCGATTTTTTATATACCTCCCTTTATAGGGAGGTACAATCACATAATAAAATCTGGGATAGCAGTTAGTACGCCCAGGGGCTCTAAGAGTTAACCCACTGACTGTGGGTTTAAAACAGTGGTTCTTAACCTGGGGTGTGTGCACCCCTGGGGGTGCAAGAAAACATTTCCAGGGGTTAGAGAGAAGTTTCGATAGACGACAGCGATTAATAAAAGACGATCTTACTGAAAATAGAATTTGAAAAACTGGAATTAGAACAATTCTGGTGTACACAGTTAGAACCTTATCTACAGGTGGCAAAAGCAGCATTGCAGACACTTTTACCATTTGCCACCACCTACCTATATGAAATGGGATTTTCATCACTTTTGCACACAGAAATAAAAGCCAGAAATCGCTTAAATGCAAGTGATGACTTACGCGTGACTCTCATAAAGGAACCTCGCTTCAAAAGTATTATGAATAAACAAGGTAGCGATTAAAAATTGAGATATTGTTTTGTATGTATATGTAAATGTATGTGTCGTTTTTCAATAAATAAATTATTTGGCAACAGAAGTAATTTCCTAAATATAGAAATAGAAATACATTTTTCAAAGGGGTGCGAGAATTTATTTTTAGATTCAAGGGGGTGCCTGTCACTAAAAAGGTTAAGACCCACGGGTTTAAAAGACTAGAAATCCAAAACATATTCATGCAAACGTTAAAAAAGCCTTCCAAAGCTCTTAAAGAGCATGAAAAGATTAAGAAGGCTCCTTAATCTTTTCATGCTCAAGTTTCTCTTCTCACTAGTCAAAAACCTTATCTCCACAGTGCGCTTGAAGCTGTCACTCGTATCAGCAAAGGTTTTTCTTAACAATAAGAGAGAAATATGAAGGCAAAGGATTTTTGAAACAGCTCTCATATGGTTTCCTTTATAATTTATTTAACGCTTTTAAAATAATACATATGTCAAACGATTATAAATAACTGCTGTAGATAGAAAGTGTGCTTTCTGCACAAGAAAGTTTTGATGAAAACATTTTACGATTTTAGGTGTGATTGGCATTTACTGGCTGATAATTTTAAAAGGGAATGGAAAGAACATCGAAACAATGTCTGGAAAACAACGAAATAAAGCCGAGCGAACTTATCAAGTTTTCGTAAAACCAACATGTGCGGAGTATACGTTGCGCACTAAACGAACATTGCACCAACTTCGCGAAGTTCTTTAGATAAAGCGAACCCACTTTTATAACAGCAACCTAATCTCCCAAACAATCGTGGGAAAGTTTTCTTAAAAGTGTAACATTCATTAGTGTTCCCACACGAACAATTCGGATGTTTCCCTTCTGGATGGATCTCGAACCGTCCCCAATAGCCTGTTGTGTTGCTCCAGTGCGAAGTTAATTAACTTCTTACCTACCCACACGAAAAATCTCAGTAACTTTGTTTTTTCTGCTGTTCCTAATTTAGATTTTAGCTCGACTTTTAAAAGAGTGAACATTGTCGACCGAAAGGTACTTTAAGGTGATTTGTTTGTTGATATTATTCGAGCCCTTGCCCCGGCATGGGTCTTAATCTCCAGTCGATGGGTGAGAGACTTGGCATAGTGCTTGTCCTGTTAGTATGCAGTAAAGTTTAAGATAATTTTGGTTCAGATTAAAAAGAACTGGTTGAGTGATTGAAAAGTGAAAGATTTCATGGATATTTAATTAAGTTAGAATTTAAAAGGTGCAGTTGACTTAGTATAAGATTATTGGAGACAGCCATCCGTCGTTACACTGCTATATATACTAATAGCTGATATTCCTATGAAGATTTCCAATTGTCTTTAGCCCTCTACCATATCGATGATAAAAAAGACCACTTTCTAAAAAAGATAATCTTATATCGTAAAAATTTACACTCCAATAACAAAGCTACAGTTTAAGAATTTACAGACGGGATACATAAACGATATGATTCTAAAAACGATAATAAATAAACGATCTAATAAATGATTCTAAAAAAAGGTCATCTTGAGAGGCGACTCCTGAAGATGTTAACTCTGACGTCATCTGCACAGCCAGACGGAGAGAGAGCACCCTCTAGCAAGTTCTATGTCCAGGACGACTGAACGTTACACCCCTCTGCACACCCAAGACAAATAGAACGGGGGTGGTTAACATGTAGCCTACATTACCCGCAGGGTTTCAAAGAATAAGTGTACCAAATTTGGTGTAGATTAGTCAAACGGTGTATATTAGTATAGAGGACAGATGCCAACTCTGCTTTATACGTATAGATTTTATATGTATAGTTTTTGTCCTGGTGTCCAAGTTCACCACAATACTCCCCGTCCAGAATTTAGCAGTGGCTTAATTCGATAGATGCTACCACTAGTTAACAGATTGCAAGTTGTGTTGTATTATAAGTTAATTTTTGTAATGGTGGCTAGGTTCACAACAAGATCAACACTATTCCTGGCTATAAATATAAATCCGTATTCTCTAGCGAACAGAAACGTGCAATGTAACAGTTACTACAGCCAAGTTAGATTGCGTTAGACGTCTTGCGAATAAGGCTTGCGAGCATATGGCGAAGACGGATGCTCGCAAGCCTTATTCGACGGCGAGCATATGGATATGTGTGTGTAAATGGACACACATAAAAAGAAAGTTTTACAGATACTGAAGACAGAAATACACCTTGGTAGTTACAGGAATTGAAACTGTGCTGTCTACAGTTCGCAGACTGGTAACGCTTGGACAAACCCACTGAACCACGGCGACTCCTGGAAGAGACTGTGTTTGGGTAAAAAAGTTATTAAGTTGACATAAGCTTCAGTCAAAACCCCCTATTATTAGATGGCTGGGCTATTACGATGTCTAAGATAGATGCAACTGGTTGTTGCGTAGTACTTGGAGCTGCTTTCAAGGTGAACCTTTGGTGAATCACTTTGCAATCACTTAAACATTACTTTCAGGCGAGTCCTTGAATGGTATCTCTCAATTCCAGCATCAAATCTGGTGTCAGTGAGCACATAATCAAAGGATGGGGGAAACAACAGCAGAAACGCCGTCAAGCTGCACGCAAATTACAAGAGTAAAAGTAATAGTAACATAAAGATTCGATTTCGAAAGGGCCTTTAGCCTTTCAATTCCTTTCTCTTCGAGACGAACAATCAAAGTTCGGAAACAATCGAACCGTTTACCTCATTGGCATTTTGGATGCGCGATCAAGTGAGACACCTACAGACTGCGTGAAAAATTGAGCACCAATCAGGCCGCTTTTGTGCGCTTGATGATGTGGGGGTGCCCGGCTGGAGAGAACACAATTAACAATAGTAATGTACCGATCAGAAGGGAGATTCTCTTGGCAAAAATCAAGCACTTACTTAAGTCAGGGGTGCATTTTCTAGAGGTTGAACAAGTTTGTTCTGAAACAATGTCACAAGGCATAGGACTTTAAGAAGGGTCAAGTGGATTCATTGTCCAGTAGAGATGTTTGTGTTGTACAATGCTTCCAACAGGGAATTTTGCAGAATTATCAAGACTACACTGATGGTGTGTGGGGGGTGCTTTCCTGGTTCGCTGGGATGGTTTCCTTTGTGCCCTTTTGTGCTGGAGAAAGTCCCTTCCCCCTCCTATCATAAATTACTCTACACCATAAGGTGAATAGATAGGAGGTGGGTCTAGAAGACTACACTGAAAGGAGATAGGAAGGGAGATTCCCTTAGTAAAAGTCAAGCACTTACTTAAGTCGGGGGCGCATTTTTAGGAGGTATACATCCACAAGTTTGTTCTGGAACAATGTCGCAAGGCATAGGGCTATAGGAAGGGTCAAGTGATTCATTGTCCACTACAATTGTTTATGTTGGACAATGCCTCCTACAGGGAATTTTACAGAATTCTCAAGACTACACTGTGAAAGGAGATATTAGTTGTACAGCAACGGGGAAAAAATTGAACTAACCCCTTTACGTGCGGGTCATTTACAGTGGATAAAATTCAAAAGAGCCATTCAATGGAGAGTAATGTCTTCTGTGCCCGGCCACACACTGGAGCAGCATTCGACAAAACATAACGACATGCGCATGCGTAGTTCGTTTCTGAACATAAAACATGTCCGCACGCATGCGTATTTCAGCCAATTTAGTGTCGCAGAACTGATGTTGAACCAATGTATGGCTCGAATGTAAATTCATATGCATAACATTTGCTTAAGGTTATATTAAACTACGCACCAACTTCGTAATTTCCACTGTCGACACCAACATTTGATTTCAAAACTTAACCTCGGATACCAAGATTCAAGTCATTTAGTACTGCCATTTCTGGATTATGAGTAGGGATCATTTGGAGCACCTGATGCTAAATTAATTTCCCAGACCTCCTTTTATATCCATATTTTCCGAAATAATCTTCCTATACGCTGAAATTTTTTATTGTTACCTTTAAAGAACCCAAACAATGTGATGTTTCTTTTTGAGATAATTTTTAATAATGCTAATTATGAAATTAATATTTGAAAAAATTATGAACAACCGTTTATTTTGATGGAAATCGATTCAGGACTTTTTTATACCCTGATGCAATTTTTGAATTTATAAAAAAACTTTTTTCAATCAAATCTATTTTTCTTAGCCCTCGCTATACTCAATGCTTTTTTCTTATCACCCAGAAGTGCGATACATCAGTGGTTGATGTGTCAGTGTGATATAAACGAGAGCGTTTCAAGTTGAATGGAAAACAAATATTTTATCAATATACAATATCGATCTTCGAAATGGGACCTCTTAGTTTTCATGCAAAATTCTCATTTGCAATTAATTCCAATAGAACTCAGCGTCGAACAACAAAGAACCTTATTCGAATGCCATCACGTTTATCGAATGTCAAATTCAAACTGAATCAAATGTTATAATCAATGAATTATTACTTACTGAATGCAATTGTCAGAAACGTAAAGCAGAAATAATTATGAAAACGAATTATAAGCGGAAGTATGAGACAGATTATCTCATCAAGCAAGATGAGCTGTTACATTCACGATGCCGTACAAAAATGATTTAGGTTGCTCCTTTGGAGTGATAACATGCATCTTTCAACGCTAAGCTTTGGCAGAGTGGACCACAGACGCAAGTTACTCGTCAGATGATTGAGAAGATAAACTATCTGATAATCTTCGGAATGGACCACGATGAAAACGATCAAAACTTCTACATAGGCTGAAGGTTCAATATCTCAAATTTGAAACAGAAAGTCGACCGATTTTTATACCATTTTCTGCGATGACATGGAAATTTAGATTCGATACTACCGATGTCAAATAATGGTTCATTTATGACAGCATTTTCAAGTGAGTTGAAGGATTTTAAAACACTTATTATTCGGCAGTTTGATATGAGATGTTGAATTTACTCAAATCTCCACGCATATAAGAACAGATATTATCTTTTTATGGAATTGCACGATTTTATGGAGATAATTATCTATCATTTCCTCCAAGTAACAGTTTTTATGTTCGTGACCAGTCTCATATGTTCTGTGGAAACTGCGTAATGGTTCCTCTTATATGGATCGCGATCCAAAACTATTTGGCAAGATGTACTTTGATGATTCCTCAATCTCTCTATCTCTCGTAACTTTGGCTAAATATACTTCTTTATACATTCACCTAGTTTTTAGCTTTGGATTAACGTCAACCGAATCATTAGTGTAATGGTGGGTTTGTGATTCCTTTAGAATTTCCTTGTGCGTTAATTTTAGTTACGACTAAATCACATGTTAAAATTAAGTCTTGATGCTTATTGTAGTGTAACTACGCCAGACAGTCATCAGAGAGAGATAGATTTGTCCCAGGCCTCAGATATTCGGGGAAAAAAATTAACACTTTTGACATTAAAGGGGTGTTAACTGCTAAGAAATTATTTGGAGCACCTTTCGTAGCAGCAATTTTGACAATTTGGAGTAAGAATAACGAGATTTGGAGTGTGCATTTTATAGATTTTTAACAACAGTAAAGCATTGACAAGAGATAGTCATTTCACTGTAATTCCGTTGGGCTCGGTTTTCCTGAAGTGTTACGTTTCTGCCATGAAAGCGAAGATGGGCAGGTGTAGGTGCCACTTCCTTTCACAGACACCCAAACAATCGAGCATTCGAAGGTCATGACGTTTTTGTAAAACTGCGGAAGCTCACAGACAATGAAACAATGCGGGATCCGCCGATTCATCCATATTTTGAGAACGCACAGTGCGCGTGAAAGCATCGCATTCATGACGTCCGATAGACAGACAAGACAGTAATTGGCGATACCAAGGGAAGAGAATAGGCAAATGACAAGAACAGGACGCCTATTGACGTTTTCCCATCCACCTCCGGATAATTAATTCTGACAAACATAACGACAGAGTTGCTATTTTCTTTCAACTGTGATAGACATTTGGGTAGGTATTTTAATTAACGTCACACTGGAGCAAAACAACGGGCTATTGGTGACGGTCCGGGATCAATCCCAAAGGGAAAGACAACACCACGTAATTTTGAACCACGGTCAGATGACGAGGTAACACCTGAGCTGGCACCCCACTCTCCAAACTTCCACACCACACCAACGTGAGAACATTTGAGGCCACGAAGGATTTAACGTGCTCCAACCTCCTTTATACACGACGGTCTTTTGGTTGGATTCGAGCTCCGAACCTTCCAGTTGCTAATCCGTTACTCTCACAGCCGGGCTATCGGCTGTGAGAGTAACGGATAGCCCTAGATGTTTTGGCCCTAGACATTTGGGAAACACCAATGGTCCCAAATACCACTAAATAAAGTTTCCCATGTTTGTGGGGCTCCGGAAATGGTGTGAATTGTGCAAGATAATGAGCTATTTGTTTCTAACCCGAAATGCAGATGTGGGTAGCTGGTTGATTTTAAAGTCTATAATAGTGTTTTCTCTTTCGTAACTATGGCGACATATATCCACTTAAAACCCACAACTAATGACTTTCGAAGCGAACTCCCAGAAACTTGAATCACAGGTTCCTCGAAACCAGAAACCACTGGGTCATGTAATGGATAGAGATGGGAGTGTCCGAATACAAAAGTATTCGTTGTACTCGATTCTTTCTCGTTGTATTCGAATATAATAGCATTCATCCTAAGTAATCGGGTAGCCCGGTTGGGAGAGTAACGGATTAGCAACCGGAGGGCTGCGAGTTAGAATCCAACCGAAGATCGTCGTGTACAAAGGGTGCTGGTGCACGTTAAATCTGTCATGACCTTAAATGTCTTCACGTTGGCGTGGTGTGGAAGTTTGGAGAGTGGGGTGCCAGCTCAGGTGTGACCTCGTCATCTGACCGTGGTTTAAAATTACGTGATGTTGTCTCCTCGGATCTTTCCCTTCGGGTTTGGTCCCGGACCGTCGCCAATAGCCCGTTAGGTTGCTCCAGTGCGACGGTAATTAAAATACCTACCTACCCACCCAAGTAATCGAATACCAAAGCATTCAAATACAGTTGTATTTATCCAAAGTATTTGAATACCAAAGTATTCAGACACCAAAGTATTCATCCAAAGTATTCAGATATAAAATTATTCATTCTTAAAAGTATTCAGATATAAAATTACTAATCCAAAATGTATGCGAATACTAAAATATTCAGATACAAATACAAAAGTATTCTATGAACAAAGTATTTAGATTCCAAAGTATTCAGGTATGAAAGTCCTTTTATCGCAGTTGGCTGATTCTTCCTATCAATTAACCGCTTTTTGTATAGGCATTCGAACACTTATTCGACACTTGAAAGTACTCCAATACTAAATATTCGATTCTAAAAGTACTCGATTCTGCCCACTTCTATTAGTAATGGATGTTCTTCCCTCACGCAGAAGCGCTCGTCCTTTCAATCACTTTCCCAACGAGCAGCGTGACCTTTCCAATGACATGGACTAATGGATGTCGTTAAGGATCAGGAGAGCAGAGGTATGAAGGAACTTCAGGGAATTATCCGAAAAGAAAAAGTATGCCCGATGAGGATCGCAATGTTGTATTATCTCTACGATAATCCTGGGCCAACTCAAACAGTTCTGCGAGACACATTGACGAGATACAAATTTCTTGGACCTCAAATAAAATTTATTTAAAAAGTAATCCATCCTACTATTTTCCATAAATTAAGGAAAAATACAAAAATATAACTCGTCAAAAAATAAATCTATTTGAACAAAATTAGGATATTTGACATAAAAATAACGCTACATCAGAATATAATATGCAAATTTGTTGTGTTGGCACCATCATCAGACTCTAGTATAAGAAAAGCGCATTCAAAACATGCCGTGATTTGTTGTTTAGAAGGGGAAATGTTTATGCATGACATATCAACGTCTTGCAAGTGAAACAAACTAAGTCAGAAAACAGTTCTGAGAAAACTAAGATTCTACTCCCTTATGCTTTCCTCACTGAGTTTCTCAAGAAAAAATTTAACCTCCATGCAAAGACAAAATAACTTTGTGGACACGCGCTTCACCAGTCTAATGATCGCCACACTCTGGTCTAGAAAAATAATAAAACTCACATTTGGAAATTTTGACTTAGTGTGTTACACTTGTAAGCCGACGATAAGTAGAACTTCAAGACGAACGCGTTAGATAAAGATTACCAATAATATGAATGACATTTCTAGTCCCTGTCCTAGAATACATTAGAATAGTGTTCTTTTCTTTAATAGGAATTCTTTAAGAGCAGATATGTGAGTCCTTATTCTGCTTCTTTGCCTGCCAATATTTCTGAAAAATGCCCCTTCTCCTTTGATGTCCTTTGAGGCAACAGACTTTCATTTCAGTGACATACGAAACACAATTTCCCGGCAAGAATAGATTTTAAATCTATACAACTAGCCAGTCGTGCATAGTCTCTAACGGAACCAACAGCGTGTCACCGAAGAACAGCTTTCATTTTAGCGATATATTCTTTGAAGTCAATTCTAATGTTTGATTTCTCTTGTCAGCCTAGTTTGAAAATTTGTTCCATAATGTATGCTGCAAAAGCTTTATTATTTCCGAACATACTACAAAGAAAATGAACCAAATCAAAGGCTGGAACTAACAAAATTCAATCAAAATAATTTTTTAAGATATGTTACTTTTGTATACTATTGAAACTCGAAACTAACACTCCCGCCACCAATATTTATTTAGCTTGGCAGAAAAAGCATGTCACAATATAATTTTGGTGTGTTTTGACCCAGAAAGACTCAATAGTCCGTTGTGTTGCTCCAGTGCAATGTTAATTAAAATACCTACCTAACAGAAAGACTCTTAAATACCAAATTATTAGCTTTAATTCGGGAAATGATCCTCCTTGGCAAGCGATGGGTAGAATTATTGGAATAGCAACGTGAAAACTGAGAAAAAAATTCTAAAATCAAACTGGACAAAGAATCGATATCCCCTTCAAATGGCACATACCCTACCTGTTTACCCATGACACTGCTTAAAAGACATACGAAATGATTCAACCGTCGAAGCTACGGATTTCAAGTGCCTCAGCTGAATTAAAAAAGCCATGCGTTCAACCATAAATCTGCATACTGAAACTGAATAATTCGAATAAAATGTTCAGCCGACGAAGCGTGTAATTGACTAATAGTCATTCAACTGTTAAACAGATTGGAACGACACCCGAATGCATACAAGGCTTCGGTAATCATTCGACTTGATCTTCTGACACCGCTTCTTAAAAACACTTCGCCTTATTCGCGGTTGCGTGATTAAACACTTATTGGGAATTGTTTCGCTAACTTTCGATTTGCCACTTGCAAGTGCAACTGCTTTTATCGGGTACAAATTACGGCAGGAAAAGGTAACTTTGTATTTGTTAAAGGTGCACTTTCAATTGGTTTCTTTTTTCTGCGGATGAGGAAATTGGACAACAATCCCATACGAAGTTGCAATGGGGTTAGATGCGTTTTTTCATTGCAGAGTTCGTTTTGGGTGAGTAGTGGTGTTTTACGCCTATAAGGGATTGGTTAATTGATTGAATTTTTATGTCACAAGAGCCAGCTTATAAGGGTTGGTTTGAGGGTTTTATGGCCCAAGGGCCATATTTGGCCAAGCTGCAGCAGACACAAGACATACTACATCAAGTAATAGACACACACAATGAAAGTTTTGTTGACACAGAAGAGAGAAATACACCCAGGGGGAATGTACCTGACAGGAATAAAACCTGCGCCGCCTACAACTCGAAGGTTGCTAGCGCAGTGAACACGAGCCACTACACTGAGCCACGACGGCCTCAAAGCCTACAAGGGATTGGAGACTCGATTAAAATCTAAGAGTTCTCTTACTTTCATCTTCTTCAAGGGAGTACGGGCTTCACGAACCCGAGGTACCCTAGTGATCTATTCTTTCCCCATGCGGTTTACTTCCTCTGGTAAACATGGGTGTCGCGACCCCAGAATGCCCAAGCGATTTTTCTTCACTCTCTTCCCTCAGTCCTTTTCATAATTATTTGATATTGTCTGTCTTGTGTTTGGGTACAACTTGGCCAAATATGGCCCTTGCGCCATAAAATCCCAAACCAACCAACCAAACTCTTACTTTCTCGCCCCCAATTTTTTTTCTTGCATCTTCAACATCAGAGAAGCAAACGAGCTTTACCGAATTATGAAAATATTTCCTAAAAAAGTAAAATCGTCACTCAAACTATACGTTCTATTCTGTGTCAGGTTTAAAGTATAACCATAATGAAACTACTGAAAACAAGTACAATTTGTTCGTCATAGTTGGTAATGCCTAATAAGAATATACAAACTTCTGGGTTTTTCTGTTTCTCATTCTATATTACGACTTGCTATTAAGGCAGACGAAACACAGCATCTTGAAGACAAAAAGTCTTCAAGATACTGCTTAGTTTCAAAAGTAATAGAAAAAGGATACAACTGAAAACAATTTCATTTCAATTAGCAAGATATTCTATTCAACTCGCACGAAGCATTTAATTAAAATCAGGAAATGTGCAAATTTTTAATTAAGTCGTGGACAAATTCGACACATTTCATATTGACAAAAAAAGGTTTTAAATCTTTTTTTGGCTCTTCTGTGAAACTTACTATTTTGGAACTTTCCTTCCAAAAGTAATAGAAAAAGGATACAACTGAAAACAATTTTATTTCGATTAGCAAGATATTCTATTCAACTCGAACGAAGCATTTAATTAAAATCAGGAAATGTGCAAATTTTTAATTAAGTCGTGGACAAGTTCTACACATTTCAAATTGACAAAAAAGGTTTTAAATCTTTTTTGGCTCTTCTGTGAAATTTACTATTTTGGAACTTCCCACTTACATAAGCTTAGTATTGCTAATAGCCCGTAGTGCCCTCTTTGTTATGATAGTGCACTAAGGGATGCAGAAAAATTACAAGCCTGTGCAGCTCTAACCGAAACAACTCTCAATGGACGTTACTGGCAGGGGAGGGACCTTTGGGCTACTATAAAGCTTTCCTAGCTTTTTGCATTTTTATAAGTTGTACTGCATTTGGTGTATTGGTTAAATTCCTTTTTTACTTGTGTATTTTTGGGTGAAGGATTTGTGTCTTTAATGGCCTATTACGTTCGAAATAAAACTCATTCTAGATAGACATAACACTTTCGTTCTGCTGTATGTTCTGCTGGTACAATATCTCACGATACCGGGCACAGGAATGCGACATTGAGTAAAACTTTTAAACACAACGGTTTTTTTTCGCAATAGTGTAGATTAGATGTCCCATCACTCATATAGATAATGCTTTGTTCCTTATCTCCATTTGCGTAGTCACGTTTGCTTTTATTACGTGCCATTGAAGGCTGGATTAAAAAATACCAGTACTCTGCGAATTGCGGAGCAATCAAGGCATTTCTCTCCAATCCCGCAGTTCCGCGTTTAAAATCAAGGACTGAGTTCAACACACGATTGCAAAGAGATCGTATGTAACTGCTTTATATTACATAAATTTATTCATTAGCACTGCAGAATAGCACCATTTAGCTATCCAGATAATTTAGGTAAAGCACCTAATGTAGATATTTCTCTCCACATATTCACTCAAATATTTCAAAAACAAAATAAAATCCCCAAAATTTCCAAATTCTCACCACAGTTCCGCGTTTAAAATCAAGGACTAAATTCAACACCCCCAAAAAGTGGCTCAAATGGTGATATTCTACGGGTAAGTGAATCCATTTATATAGTTCAAAAGTTCCACAGTTCCGCGTTTAAAATCTACGACTGGGTTCAACACATACTATTACCAGGATTGTTTGTAATTGTTTTGAACTATATTCACTAACCCTGTAGATTATCACCATTTAAGACACCAAGCTATGTAAATAAATCACCAAATGTAGACATTTCTCCCCAAATTTTTCCGAAGTTAACATTTTTTAATGATTTGCAATGGAGCCCCTCATACTTTAACAGAACAATACAAGCCTACATTTCGAAACAAAGCGAACTGAAAGAAGAAACTATGAAAATACAAAATATAAATCGCTCACTGACACACAGACAATAACGGTTTTTGCCATTTTGCACTCGAATGGATTTCCTGAGGGTATAAATCACATCGGAACAATCGAGTTTGAGAAAATTCAAATCCTTTTTCTTTTTCGTTAGCTTTGGTTCTCGCAAGAAGGAACTCTCCTGCGGGACATAAAACGAGATTTATGAAAATCAGAATTTCCCACAGAAACCAGACAGCGTTCTTCGAAATTGATTGCATTCGAATGCCATTTTGAGTAAATAAATAAAACAGCTCGGCGCGGTGGGAAACAATAGCACGGTTCTAACACTACACTCCCATCGAGCACAATGAAAACGTCACTTGACGCATCGAGTTAGCCATCGTTTAAAAAACGCTCGTGTGACGGAATTTATTATTTCGTTTCTGGCATCAGCGGGCGAGAATGACTCATTGCCGTAGTTCGGGGCCAGAATGTAGCGCTCGAGTGATTATTGAAGCTGAGCGTGAACGGCCGATAAAAGCTGAACAAAGAAAGCAAATAATGATATTCGGCCAGTGGAAAATCTGAGTCAATACGTAATTCCCCCTTTTCGAGAAGATTATGGAAAATGTGTTAGGCCCCTAATGCACTTTTAACTAAGACCAGTTGGGGTACGGGTAAACAAAGCGATTTGGCCATTGTGTTTGTAGATCATTTAGAGAAGCTTTAGACCGCGAATCCGTTTGGAAAAGCTAACTTCAATAAGGTTGAGAAAATCTTATTTTACAGCAATTTTGTTTTGAAGTTGATTGTTACGCATGAGTACCAAAAATAGTAATTGACACACTACAACACTTAGCCGTACCCCCAAACAGCATCTCTTTAGGGGTCACAATACAGAGTTCCCCAAAGTAAAGTTGTCAGCAGAAAATATTCTGCGATAACGAGTAGATTATCCAATCATTAAAATTAGGAAAATATTCGTGAACTTTCCACATAAAACTTCATTTTTCAGGAAATTGTAATTTATTGATGGCAGAAATGAACATGTGAAGCTTATTTCATGTGTCATTCACAACGTATATAAAAACTGTTTCATGGAAATTATTTATTTTTTATTGAAAAACACGATACGTTTTTCATATATTACTGATAATGCTGCCATCACGGTAAAGTCTAGAGGTATGATAAGCAACACATATCCCCATATTTATGCATATAGTTGAGCAGTGCACACATTTAACTTCATTAGTTGGATTAAAAACGAACTCTTTGAGTGAACTTGAAAACAAATTGTACACATATTGTCAGAGAAGTGAATAATGCACACTTCGAGCAAAATTATTGAAAAAAGCAGAGCACAAAAATAACTGAAATGTTTATTTTTTCTTTATTTCTAATGTTAGCCACAGAAGTACTACATTTTTAAATAAATTATTCTTTTTTCATTCATGTATTCACTCATTGATTAAAAATATATTGAATAGCATTAAAAAAATATTTTATATACCTTTAGAAGACAATTCTAGATTATTATCCTCTTGGAGAATGTTCTACAAGAGGAGAATAATTGGTGAATATTCTCCAAGAGGACAATAATTGGCGAATATTCTCCAAGAGGAGAATAACGAATTGGAGAATATTCTACAAGAGGAGAATAATTGGCGAATATTCTCCAAGAGGAGAATAATCGGAGAATATTCTCTAAGAGAAGAATAATCAATTGGAGAATATTCTCTAAGAGAAGAATAATCAATTGGAGAATATTCTCTAAGAGAAGAATAATCAATTGGAGAATATTTTTTTCTCAAGAACCTTTATCAAAAGATTATTACCGAGAAATTTACATCTGAAGTCCTAAACATAGACTAAATATATCAGGGTTTACAACCCCTATGCAAGCCACAAATTGATCAGACATGCGCACCCGTACTCAGTTTCTGTACAGAAAACATATCAGTACGCATGCGTATTTCCAATTTAGATTCGCAGAAATGACGTTGGAATTGCCTTAGGTACAATGATTGCCTTAGATAATCAAGAATATATTCTCCCGCAAAAGATTATTACCGAGAAATTTATATCAAACCATAGGCTGAATATATCAGGGTTACAATAAGTTCTTGCTACAAGTCCATCTTGTCTTCCCAAACTTATTGGCCATACAGCAACTCTATTCAAGCCACACATTGATCGGACATGCGCATGCGTATTCCGTTTCTGTACACAAAACATGTCAGTGCGCATGCGTATTTCCTATATTTCGAATCGCAGGACTAATGTTAGAATTGCTTTAGATACATTACGCTAATAGTGGAACAAGGAAAAAAGAGCGATATGCCAAGGAAAGCGATAGATGGAAGGCCGAGAAACAATTCTTATTTCTGAAAAAAGATCAACTCATTCAATTACACGTTTTTTATAAGTCTATGTAAAACTGCAATGCGGTTGAACATATTTGTAAACACAGTAAATCATTTAAGATTTTTCTACGTTTCCGAATCTCTGTAAATTTCTACGAACGTTACATGTAAAACTGCAATACGGTAGAACATTTTTGTACATACAGTTGATCATTTACGAGTTTTCTACATTTCAAATCTCAATCCCCTACCTTGACGATGTCTGTAAATGCCTCTAGAAATTTCACATTGTGACAGAAACGGCCTACGAAAAGGTTAAGATAACTGGTTGTAATAGAGACCTTAGAACTCCCAAATTTAAAGAGTTTTTTGACATTTCCTCGGCTATTCACTCACTTAAAGTCCACTTTAATTTATCCACTATGAAAATGAATTCATAGTGGATAAATACAAATTTAAACTAAGCTCACCCTTCTCAGGTTCTGCCTCGAGATCCGATACTCTTAGAGATCGCAACAAACGCCCACACCGTCAGACATCGCATTGGGGGTGTAGGCGGACTGCAACTTCACTTCGCTCACTCAAAATTATCCGTTATTTTTCGATCCTATACAATCGATGTCGCTATTAGTCTCCGTCTTCTCCACGAGTAGAAGTTCGAGCAAAGCGATCCCGAATATCAGATCATGTGTTTCGTTTAACATCCAGTTTTCTTGTAGTTTTCAAGCCGGATTTATGGTTCTCTACTTGAAAGTGGATCTTGGCGGGTCCTAACAATTGCGTCTGAATTTCTTAAATTTAAATTAAATCAAATGTTCTACGCTCTGAACGTCACGAGATTTCCGAGTTGTGTAGGGTTGGCTATTTTTAACGTGAATACGTCTTAAAATCAGGTAGGTATTTTAATTAACGTCGCACTGAAGCAACACAAGGAGCTATTGGCTAACGTCCGGGATCAAACCCGAAGAGAAAGCTACGAGGATAACACCACGTAATTTTGAACCACGGTCAGATGACGAGGTCACACCTGAGCTGGCACCCCACTCTCCAAACTTCCACACCACGCCAACGTGAGGAGATGTGAGGCCACGAGAGATTTAATGTGCACCATCCCCTTTGTACAAGACGGTATTTGGTTGGATTCGAACTCGCAACCCTCCGGTTGCTAATTTGTTACTCTCCCAACCGGGCTACCGCGGCCTCGGTACTAAGTGGAAAGTTGTGTGTTACGAAAAAACGGGTATTGAGTTCGGTCTAATAATATTTACTAGTGGTCGCCCAGTGGTCGAAATTCGACCATAATTCATTTAATTTTTAAGTTTGAACGTTAATAAGGTTCTTTTGTCAAAGAGTATACCTCTATATTCATTGCATACAATTTTTTTGAATTTTGTTCTATTACGTAAGCTGCGAGCATGTACAAATACGTCATAGGAAAAATGCGGTATAGCTTGGTTAAGCCATATCTAAAAACCAATAACGCGTTGTTTGACATTTTCTTGGGTTTTTTTTATTGCTATACTGGCCACAGGTTTCGCCACAGGTTCTGAAATATAAAATCTCAAACCATCGAATGATCGAACTCTACTTGCTGCGACGTACAATTGACCATGTGTAAAAACTGGCTGCCTCAATAAAATTCCAATTTTTTCGAATGTTTGTCCTTGAGACTTATTTATTGTCATCGCAAATGCAGGTATAATTAGAAATTGAGTTCTTTGAAAGTTAAATGGTAAAATAGTTCCGGAATATGTTAAATTTATACGTGAAATCAAAATTCTCTTATGGCGTGCGGTTCCAGTTAAAACTTCGCAATCAATAGTATTACGATGCATAAATTTGATGCGCATTCTTGTTCCATTGACTAATGCTTCCTTTGTATTTAAGTTTCTGATCAGCAAAACGATGCAATTAACTTTCAATACTAACTTATGTGGTGGTAAATTATGCCAAATCTCATACTCCTCCGTGCGCGCAATGTGCTTAAAAAGGGGTACAAAGTTTTTTCTTCACGTATTAATATATAGATTACAGTATATGAACGTAAACAATGAATGTTTTATTTTGTTTAATTTAATATATTTGTAACGCATATTATACATTAATTTTATCTTTCTGCACTCCTTCTCCATATGAACTTTAATTATGCCAAATCTCATACTCCTCCGTGCGCGCAATGTGCTTAAAAAGGGGTACAAAGTTTTTTCTTCACGTATTAATACACTGCTGGCCACCCAAATTGCAACACCAAGAAAGACAAGAGATATCACAACAAAATTTATTTGTAGATAACATGTTGACCAAGTATCAAATGATTAAATTTATAGACTTCTGTGAAGTGTGGTTCCTGCCAAAATCAGTAGCCATAGTAGCCGCCATTGTTGGAGATCACCGCTGCCACACGCCTCGGCATTGATTCAAAGAGACTTTGGATGTGTTCTTGGGGTACAGCAGACCAAGCAGCTTCCACACGTTGCCAAAGTTGATCTGGTGTGGCAGCTGGGAATGTATTCTGGGTCAATCGTTGAGCAATCATGGACCACATGTTTTCTATCGGCGAAAGATCCGGAGAGCGAGCTGGCCAGGGAAGCAATTCAATCTGGCGATTGACGAAGAACCCTTGGACAATGCGTACCACGTGTGGTCGCGCATTATCCTGTTGAAATATGGCTGTGGGCAAGCCCTGAAGGTAAGGAAGGACAACTGGCTCCAACACCTCGGAGATGTAGCGCTGGCTGTTTAAAGTACCGGCAATGCGTACTAGAGGAGTGCGAGAGTGATATCCAATACCGCCCCATACCATAATACCCGGTGCAGGACCAGTGTGGCGGTGCATAACGCAGCTGTTCAGCATCCTCTCTCCACGGTGTCTCCAGACTCGAATCCGACCATCGTGGTGTTGCAGACAGAAGCGTGACTCGTCAGTAAAGACAATTTCATTCCATTCTGCCGTCCACATCCTTCTTTCATCGCACCATTGGCGGCGGAAACGTCTGTGGTTCTGCGTCAAGGGTAGACGAAGCAATGGACGTCTTGCGGACAGACCACTCTGCTGTAAACGGCGTCGAATGGTACGCTCAGACACTGGATGATGCGGTACAGACTGAATGTGCTGTGCTATGGTTCGTGATGTAGCTGAGCGATCCGTCACTGCCATACGCACAATATGCCTGTCATCACGTGAAGTGGTGCACTGAGGTGGATGCGATCGAACACGTCGGTCCGTCGTACCCTCCTGCATCCAACGATCACATATCCGCATTACAGTTGTTTGGTTTCGTCCAACACGACTACCGATTTCCCTGAAAGATAATCCACAATCTCGGTAGGCCACTATCCTTCCTCTGTCGAACTCGGATACTTGATCAAAAGATGTTCGCTGTTTTCTACGAGGCATAATTGATCGTTTTTTTTAAACCACAAGAAAAACACAATTGCCGCACTTGAAATCGTCGAAATCTCCAAGCCTTAAATAGCGCTTTGAAGTGGCGCCACAGGCGCGCGTGATGTGCGTCTGCGCTGAAATTCTAATCATTTGCATATCTCACCTCCGCTAATGCATGTTGTAAATTTCATATTATTTGCATGCTTCCTTCAGGGTGTTGCATTTACGGTGGCCAGCAGTGTATATAGATATTATTAACGTGAACCATACCAACTTGGTGTCATTCGATAGCTGAGGGAACAAAGACTTGTTAGTGACCTTGAGTTCGCGAGCCGCTGTAAGCGAGAAGGGGGGGGGGAGAAGTTGGGGGATTTTCCTCTGCGCCCCAAAATTTAAACTCGGTATAACTCGGGACTTCGTAGCCCTATGACGTCGAAATCGATCTCAAACGAAAGCTAACATCGAAATCTGTCGATTAAAGACACGATAAGAGAAATCTAATGCAATGTTGGTTGTCAAACTTTGGACTGCAGTTGAAAAATTTCATAATGTCGGCGTATACTCGTAGGAAAGCTAAGCAGAAACATCGAACGCAGTCTACGCGGAAGAGCAACTCGTCAGCTTTCGATGAACATTGAATTGACTACTGAATTTGTCTTCCATTTACGCACAAATAAATACTACGTTAACGAGACGTATTTAAGTAAAACCTTGAGGCCGTGCTCCGATGAAGCCTACCGGGCTTTTTTACACCATAACGCACACACAAAGTGACTAATGACCGAGGAGAGGCACAAGCCAAACCAAAACAAATCACGTTAGTCATCGAAGGCCGATTGAGTCTGTTGGTTTGTGTACGGTCATTGTTCGTAACGAGACAAGAAAAGACTCATCTGTTGCAAACGAAACAAGTGAGACAAATAATAAACTTACTGGATTTCATTACCAGATTTTGATCGGGAACGTTATTTACATAAACTCATTCAGCTCCGTCAAAGTGGAGTCAATACCAACCTTTTAAGAATACTAATTTTCGAAACTGACGAGTCTGTTGGTTTGTGTACGGTCATTGTTCGTAACACGAGGCAAGAAAAGACTCATCTGTTGCAAACGAAACAAGTGAGACAAGTAATAAACTTACTGGATTTCATTACCACATTTTGATCGAGCAACGTTATTTACATAAACTCATTCAGCTCCATCAAAGTGGAGTCAATACCGACCTTTTAAGAATACTAATTTTCGAAACTGACGAGCCATTTAGTTTTGTGTGTAAAGAGGAAAACTTCCCTTAACAAAACATTTCAAAATCTATGAGAAAATCAACTACTGCGGAGGTTTTTAAACTGTACGTCAAGGTTCCCAGATAGACGTGGCCTTCTGTCAGGGAAGTAGAGAACGTTTTACGGCTCTTATAATCACTGTGTTCCACGAGATGATGTTAAGTGATTAAAAAAAGATATAAAATAAAGAAAAGAAATCAAAAGTCCTTTGCTGTAGAGATTATTCTGTAAAAAGTTGGATTCGTTTTATGAGATAGTTAGCTAGTTGAATTAGCGTCGCACTGGAGCAACACAATGTGCTATTGGTCCGGAATCAATACCGAAGGGAAAGGGACAACACTTTATACTTTTGAACAACGGTCAGATGACGAGGTTAACACCTGAGAGCTGGCATTTCATTCTCCAAACTTCCCCGCCGTGACAACATGAGGACATTTGAGGCCACGACAAATTTATCGTGCACTAGACCCACCCTCACGTAAACGATGGTCTTTGGTTGGATCGAGTTTCGAACTCGCAACCCTCCAGTTGCAATCTAACAGGGCTAAAACGGCCCGTTTCGTTTATGAAACTTTTTTAATAATGCTCCATGCTACTTTTTTAATGTACCCTATCGACCTAACGCATTTAACTCAAAATATATGGATGTTTTGAGTTAAATGCGTTCAGTGTCTTTGCAGGATTCATCCTCCAATGAGCCAAGGATAGAACTGTAGTAACACTCAGCTCTAGTACAGAGAACTGCCACATTTTTCAAATCTCAACTATTTGTCACCAACCTTTTTGAGAAGAACGACTCAAGTGTAAGTTGTTGCTTAGATTTTGATGAGGGAAGCTAGCTATTCGCTACAATAACGACGGAAGTGCTGTTTAGAACGATTGTAATATAAGCTGAATTCGAATGAAACAACGTGTTTACTGAGTCATTGTTTTTCTAAACTCTACATTTCATGATGTAAATAACTAAATGAATAAAAATATCAATATGTTGTAAAAATAATATAAACAAATTTAATAAAAAATATTTTGTCAGTGACTTTGTGTTGAATGTTTCATTTCAAATTTTTCCGGTAGCCCGGTTGGAAGAGTAACGGATTAGCAACCGGAGAGTCGCGAGTTCGAATCCAACCAAAGACCGTCATGTACAAAGGGGGCTGGTGCACGTTATATCTGTCGCAGCCTCAAATGTCCTCACGTTGGCGTGGTGTGGAAGTTTGGAGTAGGATGCCAGCTCAGGTGTTTGCCTCGTCATCTGACCGTGGTTTAAAATTAAGTGGTGTTATCGTCCTCGGATCTTTTCCTTAGGAATTGATCCCGGACCGTCGCCAATAGCCCGTTGCGTTGCTCCAGTGTGACGTTAATTAAATACCTACCTACCAAATTTCAGAACAACGACGCAACCGCAAAATTGGGGGTGAATATTTAAAAATGTGCCTCCAATGAGCATCACTAAAAAGTAACATACCTGTACTATTATTAACCCCACTTTGATTACCATCGAAGTTTCTCTCATATTGCAACTAATATGAATCACGAAGACATTCTTATTTTTCATTTTCTGAACAAATTGATGAACGAAACAAGCGTCATTGTTCTTCCGAGACAACGTTTCGTTGTATGGAAATTCTGTTATCAAAATGCGAAAAACTGCTCGTGAAAATTGGTTAAGTTTCTCCAAAGGGGTGAATCACCTCATGACGAGGTTTCAATTTAGCACATAATCAGTGAATATCACGCAGTTCTTCCTTGCAAACTCAATTATTAATTCATAAATCTTCCGAAATGTGACCAAAATACATCTGATACGATCGGACGATGAGCGAATATCAAAATCAGATTAGCTAAGGTATCATCTACAAGCGGTACCCAATGACTCACGCAAACGTCACGGAATCTGGCATTACCTTTTCCTCCGATCCACAACACCCCTCACGCGTCCAATCGTTTGCGCTTCGAAACGTATAAATAGTAGCGGGAAATAGAAAGTGTCCATACATCCATTGCTGTGTCTTCTTGCTCGGTGCAAACGAGAAATTTCCCGGTTCGTGACTCCCAAGGGGTGGAGAGGTGGCTACTCGCCAAACGATACTCAAGGGTCACTCAGCCAGGTTGCTCTAATGAAGAGATTGAGGGTGGATCGGAATTGATTCAAAATGGGTCATTTTCTCCTCCAGGGGAGGATATTTTCATCCCATCACGAGGGAATGCAGTAGTGAGTTATTGCCCTGAGATTTAATCACGACGCTTGAATATTAAATAGAATAAGAGTCTGACGGGGATAACTCATTCTCGAGAGGTACTTTGGGGAACCTCTTGATCCTTTAATTTGTCGATGCCGCAACTGATAATGACGATGGTTATAAGAGCCACTGATTAATCCTCCAGGTGGTTGTCTCGACGAGGTATCTCGTCATTAGCAAAACTGAACAGACCTTGATGGACGAGTTACCTCGTCATTAGAAGAAAAATTACCAGATCTTGATCTCGTCATCAGTAAAAAATTGGCAATATGACGTGAGATATTTTGTCATTAGCAAAATTGGTCAAAGCTTGATGGACGAGATATCTTGTCATTTGCAAAATTGGTCAAAGCTTGATGGACGAGATATCTTGTCATTAGCAAAATTGGTCAAAGCTTGATGGACGAGATATCTTGTCATTAGCAAAATTGGTCAAAGATTGATGGACGAGATATCTTGTCATTAGCAAAATTGGTCAAGACTTGATGGACGAGATATCTTGTCACTAACAAAATTGGTCAAAGCTTGATGGACGAGATATCTTGTCATTAGCAAAACTGGTCAAAGCTTGATGGACGAGATATCTCGTCGAAACCTCTTGGAGCGCCTAATAATGAGTTTGTATGTCATAAGATGAAAAAGCTAGATTCAATGGGTATGTAGTTCTCTATTTTGGCTAGAGAAATATTGCGTTATCTGTGAATCAAATGGGGTCCGTAGTCCACACTTTGGAAGCCAATGATCTGAATCCCATACACTGGAAAATAAAAGCTTTCTGAAGCAGCGATTGAAAAGAACAGCACTCAAAAACTCCGAAAAAGTTATAAAATTCAATCAGTGCAATAAAATATTTTCCTTTCACACTCGGTTGAGGTACTAAGGGCAACTTTACGGAGAAAAAAATCACTTCCTCTTCGCACATCCTCAGGTTTCCGGAAATGGCGCATGCGAGACGTCAGCCGCTGTCATCTCAGTATTTACGAGCGCACTCTATACTTAAACGCTCAGACAATGGGCGTACGAATAATCTCGGGTTCTTCGAAAGTTTCATTGGCAAATAATGAGATGGTGACATAAAATAAAGCTAACGACATGCCACTGCTTCCGCGTCCGAGAATGCAAGGAGTCTACTCATTAAAAATACCAACAGCTACCTGCTTAGTAAGAATTCTTTAATAATGTACTATACATGGTATTTTTTTGTGAAAGGGCGCCATTGTACTTTCGAATAACATGAAAATAAAACATTGTTAATTATATTTTTTTACGTACTGCTTACTCAATTAATGACAATTGGCAGTTTGGAGTGGAGACATTGGGCCGTTTTTTTGGATGGTGCTGATGCAAATGTAGTTGATATTATTTGTGAACGACGATGTGCGATGTTGGAAATTTCTTTCAGATTGAAATGGATCGACAGCACACATGTTTCAACAAGACGGAGAACATCTCCTTGCAACCATGCGAATTCTGGATGCATTTCCTGATCGAATAAAAACTGGTAATGTCTACTGCTCTTCTCATTCCCTTGCTTTGACCGCGCCGGTTTTTTTTCTGTGAAGCTACAAGGAGGAACGAGTTTGGGCTAACAAGCCACAGCTCGAGCAAAACATTCGCGTTGAAATTGAACAGATTAACCCGGAAATGTGCTCAAAATTTAATGGAATATGTAGTCGAAAGAGTTCGTATTTGCAGCGCTGCCAGAGGTGGTCACTTGACTAGATACTCAATGAGGGTAATTCCATAAACAATGTCATTAATTGAGGAGAAACAATATGCAAAAAAATAATTAAAAATGTTTCACTGAAGTTATTCCAAAACAAAATGGTACCCTTACATAACCTAGTAAAATGTAAACCTTCAAAATGTGACTAATAAAGATGAAAAACCTGTAAAAAATCGTCAATGGCCATTTCGGTGGAGCAAAACGTCAATCACCAGGAGAGGTAAACCAAGAGAGAAAAACGCGAACCTAAATTTGTACCTTTGTTAGAAAAAGAGCTAACATCCATTTTGCAACAGCTGATTTAATAATTTTTATTTATTAAATGTTGAATGCAGCAACGAAAAATACATTCCAATGTTTTAGGTAGGTAGGTAGGTAGGTATTTTAATTAACGTCGTACTGGAGCAACACAAAGGGCTATTGGCGACGGTCCGGGATCAAACCCGAAGGGGAAGATCGAGGACAACACCATGTCCGGGTCAGATGACGAGGTCACACCTGAGCTTGCACCCCACTCTCCAAATTTCCAAACCACGCCAACCAAGCAATTGGCAAACGACTTGTCAATTGGCCAACGACAATTAGATTAAACACCAAACGTTGCCAAAGCGGCGATAAACTATATTTTAATGTACCCCGATAATGTATCATGTAAAAACATTTGGACAGCAGAAATAAAATCTTCGCAGGCTGTTTAATTTGATTTTGTTTACACGGAAAATCCCTCTCATGGAAAGCGAAAAAAGGTTTCGTTTTGCGTTGATGGGTAGATAACGGATATTTTGGCGCCACAGAAGCTGAGTTTTGTTTGTTTTATGGTAAAAATGAAATCATGGATGAAGAATGGCGACTGGGGAAGATTTCAACAAAATTTCTTTTACACGAGGACGAAAAACATGCTAAATATTTGAAAATGCCCAAAAAGTGCTCTAAAAATCTCGAGAATGATCTAAAAAACTATATTTTAGAATCAGGGGATCGCAAACAATCTATCAATTCGTAGATAATCTATGCATTATCTACGAAGTTCTAACGAAAAGATGACGTCAACAAAATCCTGGCCCTACTGATTAATGAGAATTCTTTAGCGATAAGAAATTTTTCAGTAATTTTTATTTACTGTTTCAGAGAACGTCCGGGTAATTAGCCTTCATGTAGCAAAAAATGACCAAAACAAACCTTTATACAGATTCTTTATCAATGTGGAAATCTTGATCCTGAATAAAACTTTAGCAATAAAGAGTTTTTAGCAAATTTTCTACTGGCAATGAAGCTATCTTTAGTTAAAATTATTTTAGAAATGTGGTAATCTAAAGATTCCAAATAAAAGTCTTCAACATAATGCATCTACTTACTGCTCCTTAATAAAAAAATTTCAGCAATAATTGTCCTACCTTCCATTTGCAATGTGGCAACCTATAAAATTCTACAGCAATGATGCAATCTGTTTGTTCTTAGTAAGCATTCATTTTTATAAACACAGAAATCGATTGCTCTCAGTAAAAGATAACAAGCAATTTACCTTGCAGCTTAATAGACCATACAAATTAGTAATTGCCGGACACAGAAAATTCAACTAAGCAATCTTTAGCTAATTAGCAATGATTCATCACCCATTTAACAAATGCGACTCCGAGGAAATCAATGAAGAATTCTGAATCCGTTATTGCTGAGCGAAATTTCACCAGCAATAATATTTAAGAAAACATTTGTTCGTGTGTTGTACTGACACGTCTGTGCTACATAAATTTGCAAATATCTTTTCACAAAACGATGCATTCACAAGAACTTAATATTTTCCCAAATGAAAGAATTCCATCTTCAAAGACTATAATAGTTAATACTACAATTAAATCCCGAACTGCTAGTTAATTTCCTCACAGCAAAATTAATCGCATCTCTGAATTGTTTTGACAAGCCGAAAGGAAAGGAGACTTCAACCAACCTTGTAATAGGAAAACAGTCACGGTCAAGGGTTAATTACCTCAACCAGACTTCGAATTTCCGGTTTCCGCAAGCCAAACTTACGTGCCCAAGTTACATAAACACCTCGCATGGTTAAAAGAGAGCTGATTGACCCGTTGAAGTAACTAATACTACTAATTCCCTACATCTATCAAACCAGTTCTGAAATGTATCATTTTTATTCTCGCTTCAAAGTGCATTACATTAAACCATCTGCTCACGTGAAGAGCATCTGCACCCAAGAGTGTAAAATTTGTCAGCCGTGCATAAATTTCTTTCCTCATAATTGTTGGTTCTAGTAAAAGTTTTTATTTTTTAAATATGGTGGGCCGCAGTAGCCCGGTTGGAAGAGTAACGGATTTGCAACCGGAGGATTGCGAGTTCGAATCCAACCAAAGACAGTCTAAATCCGACGTGGCCTCAAATGTCCTCACGTTAGCGTGATGTGGAAGTTTGGAGAGTGGGGTGCCAGCTCAGGTGTGACCTCGTCATCTGACGGTGGTTCAAATTTACGTGGTGTTGCCATCGGATCTTTCCCTTCGGGGGATCGCCAATAACCCATTGTGCTGCTCTAGTGCGACGTTAATTAAATACCTACCAACCCTTCGGGTTTGACCCCGGACAGTCGCCAATAGCCCGTTGTGTTGCTCCAGTGCGATGTTAATTAAAATACCAACCTTTAAATCTGGTAATGTTTTTATTTGTTTTTTACTGATATTTTGCGTTTGAGGATTGGCAATACGAGAGAATGGATAATTTTTTTGTTAATGCTCAGCCAGTTGATTTAAATCATTATAGCCCTACAAGGTAATATATATGCGAACCACTTTGAGAGATATAGATATTGATATGGAACCACTTTAAAGAGATGGATATAATCTGTCATGATCCCATACAGTTTTGATGAGAAAGGCAAAAAAGTGTTAAGATTCAAAGTACACTGAAATATACCCTCAAACAAAATATGATCTGTTTCAGAGTACGAAAACATAAAGGAGCAAAATACATTACGAATAATGCTGGCTTACTCCACAAAAATATAAAATGGTCATTTATCAACTGCAATCCAATATTAATAAGTTCGCAATGCATTACAAATTCTATTAATACTTACAAAGCATTGTTTTTAAACGTCACATATTCTATAATCCTTTGCAGCAAATTTTAAATATACCTGCATGATTATTAGCAAAGGTTCTATTTTAAGTTATTTTTTACACTCTCAGATAGCTACAGCAGATAATATATTCGACGTACTCAGATAAATAATACGCAGTAGAACTCTTATTTACCACCACTGAAACATTGAAAACAAATCCAAATGTTAGCCAATACATTCTGTCATACACGTTCAGAATACCTGGAGTGACGCACAGAATGTATAACTATTCAAACGCCGTGAGAGCTTGAATAATTTAAGGAAGAATTATGCTATAAATATCGCTACAAGGCGCTCATTGGACGAACGAACGGATGGTCATTTTCAAACCACAGAACCTTGTCTTTTCAAAATCCAGTAACGCACCCAATGTTGCAAACTGCATCTGAATTATTAAGCATACATGCTGTTACCAAGGCAACATTAATCGCAACAAATATTCCAATTCTGCAGAGTTTACTGAGAAAGAGACGTATATACTAAAGAATACCCAATTAATCCAATGGTAAAAACATCACGTTCACAAAAAGCGTTGCAGCTCACAAGCATGCACACGCAATTTTAACACATTTAATAATTGAGTTAACACACACACACTTCAACTATAACAGTTATTGTTCCAAAAATACTATGCTAACGACTTAAAATCAATTTCAATCGAAAAACGCAATGCCAGTTTGGGTTGGTTCAAATTTTTGCTCATTATACATATAAATAAATTCGTATTCGTGTTTAGTAACTGTGTCTCTTCTCATGAATTCAGTTTCTCAAACTGCGTCTCGACAATAATTTTTATTCAGTATTTATACAAAGAAAAAAGTATGCTATAAAACAAGAATATGGGAATAAACAAATCCGGCAACAAACCAAAACTTTCTAAAACAAGCCATACTTAGGTCTAACATCAGACCTGCGACCCTAAATAGGCTGCAATACGCATGCGTACTGATATCTGTTCTGCATAGAAACAGAGTACGCATGCGCGTGTCGGATGCTTCTTCGCATGTCTGATCAATGTGTGTGACATGTAAGTCACACACATTGATTTAAGAAACTTATGTAAATGGTTCAGTTTGTAAACATACATTTTTATTGTTTAATCATCAATATTAAACAAAAATCCCTGGAGTTATGAGGAATGAATCTCTCATTTTTAATACAAGTTAGAACATTAACTTTTATCTTCTGAATTTAATTCAATCAATCTGAGGCACTACCGTGCAGGAAGCTAGTTATGGGCAAGGGGCTGAAGTGAAGAAATGAGCAAAGGGTTTTATTTTTAAGGGGGGGGGGATTTCAATTAACGTCACACTGGAGCAACACAATGGGCTATTGGTGACGGTCCGGGATCACTCCCAAAGTTATTTTTAAGGAATGAGAAAGATTCTCTACTTACATAATATGCATATTTCAGATACAAGCTGTTATAGTTTTCAAAAATTGAATTTAGAATATTTTTTTAATTGTTTAGTAATTGTTTTTAGAAAAAGTGCAAAAAGTTATTTAGAAAAAGCTCACCTATTTATAAAAGCTTTCATGTTATTTCACATAAAAAATTAGACTACAAGACGAAATGCATAAAAACAGAAGGTTTACCCTTGAAACACAATTAGCTAAAAAAATCTTCCAAAAACAAGTGACTAATATGGGGTTAATTCTATAATAGTTAAATATAAAAACAAATGTCAAATGCAATTAAAAGGTTATGCTTTGTAAATGAAGCTAACAGCTTGAACAATGTAAAGAATAATGAATGCGGAATGTGACCCAACAAATCTGATAAGAATTCGAAGAATAGCTGTTCTTCAGTTCAGGAGGTGGAACCTACAGCCGCGCATGTGTCCAAACTTATTATGTTCTCTTGTACAATTGACACTACGATTGTCACACTTCTGCTTTGCAATAGGAATAAAACAGGACTCGGAATTTAGAGAATGAATAGCTGTCAAATAAGTCGGTAATCAGATAAGGCCTAGGCCTTCTTCATTGAAGAATTTCGTAGAATCATTTCACTTGAAAGTGACAAAAAGAAACGAAAACTGTTTTCTACAAAGGAGACGTTAATAAAAATATTTAACGGGCGTTTTTCGCTGGGAAGCCAAGCGAAAGAATAAATGAAAGGACACTCCACCTGTTTTTCTGAAATTGAATAAAAAGTTCCGAGTTCAATAACAAGAGGATGAAGGGACGCACCGAGTGTGGAAAGACGTGAAAGAGAAAGTTTATTAGAAAACAAAATTGTGAACGGGGGCTGAGCAGGAATTTCTTTTGGAAAATACAACAGTTCTTTTTTAAAAGGAAAGCAGTGAAGTGAAGAGAGAAGAGAAAGTTTTAACAGCTGTGTGCTCGCGCCTACAAAACAGGTGATCGACAAGGACGTTCGAGAAGAATGGAATAAAAAGAAATAAGTTATTCAAATTTCTTCGAAATTCGATGGTTTGAGAAAAGTCTTTTTGAGAAAAATTCCGAAGGCTTTTGCACGCGACTGA
Organism: Meta bourneti; assembly: GCA_933210815.1. Classification (NCBI taxonomy): domain Eukaryota; kingdom Metazoa; phylum Arthropoda; class Arachnida; order Araneae; family Tetragnathidae; genus Meta; species Meta bourneti. The sequence goes on from OW119929.1 coordinate 92,602,723, forward strand.
CTCTGGGAGGACAAAGCAGGCGCCTGTGTATTTATGAAAGAATATTTATTTATTTAATTGTTGTATCTCTGCATAAAAATATCCAATCACAGAGAACAAAAAATATATGATCCAAAAAACGAAAGAAAAGACACAAATAGTTAGATAAGAGATAAAACAAAGCACTTCACATTGAAACAGATTAATTATTGAATTAAAATCTTTAAAATATATACCAACCTCCGAAAAGGAATTATAGTTTTAAAAGTTTATATAGCAAAATTGTCACATGCATTCTTTTTTAAAGGTTTAACAATAAATAGCTTACAGTTTCTGGTGATATACCTGGGGACGTTAAATTTAATACATGAAACTGAAAAGGACGAATCAATTTTGATGTGTAGAGGTTGTAAAAAAATTTGTTAAAGCAGTGTCTCTACGGAGCTTCGAAGTAAGGAAACTGAAACGATTTCGCAAATCCGAAGACTGTACACCTGAAGATTCATGATTCTTATATATAGTAACCCGTCATTATATCAAGCCTCGATATATCACACATCGCTATTTTTAACTTATCCCTCGATGATCGGGTTAGAAAGCAGAGGAAATCTTGATCTGAAATTTCTGACTGAATATATACACATTTCTACGGGTTAATCTCTGGGACAATGTAGTCTCTGAACAGTCTCAATCGTCTCCACGTAATCTCGCGCTCAATGTCCCTCTAGCCCACTTTTCCCCGAAATTCTCGGGGTCGCCGTGGCTCAGTGGGTTTGCCCACTAAGCTAGTAACCAGCAGTCGCGCTGGTTCGAATTCTGTTGCTTACCCTGGGAGTATTTCTCACTTTTGTGTCAACAAAACTTTCCTTCTGTGTATATCCATTTATTTGACGTTGTTTGTCTTTAGTTGCACAGCTTGGCCAAATATGGCCTATGAGCCATAAAAACCAAAACAACCGACCCCCGAAATCCTCTTCAAAGAGACCAGGATGATCATCTCAAAAATACCCCACCTACGACCATCGGGGTTAAATAGTCCTTTCCGGTCAATATTCTTCCTTGTCTGACAGGAGAACTCAGACACTTTCCGTAATTTCTAATGATTCGTTGAGCTTCGTGCGTTGACCCCACGCCTGTTTTTACATCAAAAAGCAGCATCAACAATTGCCTCTTTAGACAAACTTAATGAGAGGAGAGAGTAAATGAATCATGTGCAGAAATTGCGTCACTGGGGACCACATAGATATTGAAGTTTTAAACTTCGAAAAAAATCAAGGCTGCAATTGAAAGCGAGAAGCTCCTCTTCCTTTCACTTCGACAACATACATTCAATAAAGTAAATCTGTAAATGAGAAAAAAAAAGACATCCGCTCGCGTCTGAAGACGTGAAGTGACGCGAAAAAAATGACGCAACAACAAAACAAAGACACAAAGAAGCAGGAAAGAAATTTCAAGAGTTCATTAGAGAAATACATCGTGGAAGAAATGGCGGGAAAAGTGTAAAAATGTCCCGAGGTCACAAGGGGACATTGTCTCTGATGTTGTGGCAGCTGCGGTCTGTGATCTGAAAATCAACACAGCCTCGCCTAAGTTAATCGCTAGTGAAACAGGTGGTATCTGCACGTGGTTCCTGTATCGGGTCGCTGGACTTCCTCAAGAATTACAAATCTCCACAGATTGAAGATAACATTTCTTTCGCAGGATTAATCTGTTTAAAGATGTCAATACAGGTGTAACTGACGTCCATAAAAATCTGCAGTCCGGGTCGCAGTACCAGTTTAGATGATGGTCCCTCGTACCAGTTTAGAAGATGGGCCCCAGTATCAGTTCAGATGATGGACCGGAAGACCAGTTCAGAGTTGGCTTTAATATTAGATCAAATGATTGGCCCAGTACCACTTTAAACGATGGTGCTCTTTTACCAGTTCAGATGACCGATCTTACTACAAGTTCAGATACGCCAGCTTTGGTATAAGTTTATACGACGGGTCTTTGTACCAGTTTAGATGACAGGTCCTAGTACCAGTTTAGATGACGCGGGTCCTAGAACCAGTTCAGATTATAGACCCGAAAATTCGTTCGGATATGCCGGTTGTAGTATTAGTTGAAATGAATGACATTAGTATCTGTTTATGCGAAGGGTCCTTGTACCAGTTTAGATGACGGGCTGTAGTACCAGTTCAGATGACGGGTCCTAGTGCCAGTTCAGATGTTGGATCTGAAGACCAGTTCAGATTTACTGGCTTCAGTATCAGTTTATACGACGGGACCTGGTACTAGTTCGGATGCTGGATTTGAAGATCAATTCAAATTTGCTGGCTTTATCAGTTAAAATGACTGGCTTCAGTATTAGTTTCTACACTGGACTCTTGTACCAGTTCAGATGACGGGCCCTAGTATCAGTTCAGATGAGGGTCCCTCATCAAGTAAAAATAAGTATCTCAAGTACTCAATATATAATTTACACCAAATGTATAAAACTTTCTCTTTCCTTTACACAAATTGTACACCTTCATTATTAAGAACACCATGAAACTTTTTTTTGAAGCTTAAAACAGATTGCACTAAACAGTATAGAACTTTTTACATTTCCCGGAGTTTCTTAGTACCAGTCAGGTACTAAGAAAACTCAGCCAGGTACTTTTCTTAGTACCAGTCAGGTACTAAGAAAAGTACCTGGCTGAGCCAGTCCCCTAGAACTAGCGATCACCGCCTCTCATATTTGGCCCTTGGATACAACAGTAGTTAGGCCGCTATCTGCGTATCTTATTACTTTGTATATTGGTACACGAGTAGAGGTTTCTGACCCCAAGGAAATCAGTATGTCGTACGTCAAAAGTGGTGCATGAAATTGTTCAGCCCAACTCAATATCAGGGTATGAATAGTGATAATAGAGAGTTACGCTATTAACGATAACTAGGTATGCAGTTTGCCGTTTTTCACCCAAACCAACATGTACGCTTTTACCATAGGCCTTCAAAATTGGTGCGTGGAATAATGAATATACACTGCTGGCCACCGTAAATGCAACACCCTGAAGGAAGCATGCAAATAATATGAAATTTACAACATGCATTAGCGGAGGTGAGATATGCAAATGATTAGAATTTCAGCGCAGACGCACATCACGCGCGCCTGTGGCGCCACTTCAAAGCGCTATTTAAGGCATGGAGATTTCGACGATTTCAAGTACGGCAATTGTGTTTTTCTTGTGGTTTTTTCAAAAAAAAAACGATCAATTATGCCTCGTAGAAAACAGCGATCATCTTTTGATCAAGTATCCGAGTTCGACAGAGGAAGGATAGTGGCCTACCGAGATTGTGGATTATCTTTCAGGGAAATCGGTAGTCGTGTTGGACGAAACCAAACAACTGTAATGCGGATATGTGATCGTTGGATGCAGGAGGGTACGACGGACCGACGTGTTCGATCGCATCCACCTCAGTGCACCACTTCACGTGATGACGGGCATATTGTGCGTATGGCAGTGACGGATCGCTCAGCCACATCACGAACCATAGCACAGCACATCCAGTCTGTACCGCATCATCCAGTGTCTGCGCGTACCATTCGACGCCGTTTACAGCAGAGTGGTCTGTCCGCAAGACGTCCATTGCTTCGTCTACCCTTGACGCAGAACCACAGACGTTTCCGCCGCCAATGGTGCGATGAAAGAAGGATGTGGACGGCAGAATGGAATGAAATTGTCTTTACTGACGAGTCACGCTTCTGTCTGCAACACCACGATGGTCGGATTCGAGTCTGGAGACACCGTGGAGAGAGGATGCTGAACAGCTGCGTTATGAACCGCCACACTGGTCCTGCACCGGGTATTATGGTATGGGGCGGTATTGGATATCACTCTCGCACTCCTCTAGTACGCATTGCCGGTACTTTAAACAGCCAGCGCTACATCTCCGAGGTGTTGGAGCCAGTTGTCCTTCCTTACCTTCAGGGCTTGCCCACAGCCATATTTCAACAGGATAATGCGTGACCACACGTGGCACGCATTGTCCAAGGGTTCTTCGTCAATCGCCAGATTGAATTGCTTCCCTGGCCAGCTCGCTCTCCGGATCTTTCGCCGATAGAAAACATGTGGTCCATGGTTGCTCAACGATTGACCCAGAATACATCCCCAGCTGCCACACCAGATCAACTTTGGCAACGTGTGGAAGCTGCTTGGTCTGCTGTACCCCAAGAACACATCCAAAGTCTCTTTGAATCAATGCCGAGGCGTGTGGCAGCGGTGATCTCCAACAATGGCGGCTACTCTGGCTACTGATTTTGGCAGGAACCACACTTCACAGAAGTCTATAAATTTAATCATTTGATACTTGGTCAACATGTTATCTACAAAATAAATTTTGTTGTGATATCTCTTGTCTTTCTTGGTGTTGCAATTTGGGTGGCCAGCAGTGTAATTATGAATATAAGCACATCACTCCGAACCGGAAACAATAGAGTAGTACACGAGTAGTTTTTGACCCCCAGACCATTATTTTTGCTGGTTACGTCATGCTTTAAAAAATGGTGCATGACATCCATAAGCACATCACCGAATACCAGAGCACGAATAGCAGCAGGAATAGAGATCTACGCGTAACCATCAACACAATTGGTGTTTTTTAAATCCCCATGCAAATCCGCTCCTTATTAACGCCGTGCTTCAAAAGTGGTGCATGACATCCAAATGCATATCGCTCAAAACCCCAACCACACGATTCTCAATTCCTGACCCTCTCCAACAAATCGCGAAACAAATATGCCCTTCTATCGGATCGGGTTAAGCGGATTAACCAGCATGCGTCGCTATTAGAAATGTGGAGCAAGTTCAGAGACGTGTTTGACAACAAGGCGATGCAAGTGGTCCCAGTGGTTCACAGAGAGAACTTTGACCCACCATCCATCCGAGCTTCCTTTCCGGGCATTGGAAGCCGCACCACTAATTAAATGATATCAATGAGAGACGAGAGCTTCCTCTTTCCAAGGGATTTGACCTCTCTCTCTCCCCGTCAGCCTTCTTACGTCTTCGGTCGCTCTGTTTGGATGTTGCGACACGAAACACGACCATTGCAAAAAGAGTTAAATAGTTTCCGCTGCGAAGTATTGTTGCAGAAAGAGGATTCGAGCTCAAATCTATTATTAAGAATTGATTATCTTAATTTCATTTTTTAATTCAGCAGAAAACGCACTCCTCGGCTGAATTTTTGCGTACGCACTAGTTAGAAAGCTTAATTTACTTTTCCAAACATTTCAATCTGAATTGCTTTCTTTGTGTATGAGAGGAGTTTTCAGTGTAAAACAAACCGCTGGATACTCTCATGCCAAAAAAGGTCTTTCGTCCTCCAAATACCCCTAGAAGAGAGATATATACCGGAATCAAACCTCCTCCTCCACCAACAACTCGCGGGTTTCTAGAGCAGAGAGCAAACCACTGAGCCACTGCGACCTCTTATTCTATTAAGATGAGCCTAAAGATGATTACACATCATTTTCTGGTGTTTCAGATGACCTGTGCAGTAAAAAGCCTTGGCGATTAGGATGTTAAAAGAGCATATGTCACAAGCAGTTAGTTGCCAATGGGAAAGGAAGGGCTGTTGTGCAGTTACATCGACAGCGCTTCCCAAATGGACGAAAACACTGAACATTTAAGTCATTTCTTGTCTATGAACACGTAAGAAGTTTCCCAACCAAGTCTCTTATGGACTCAGATGGAGACCACATTAGATGTGCCAAACCACAAAGATTGAAGAACAATTTCTCTTAGATGAAACATCTCATACCAGTCTCCTATAGACCTAGATGAAGATCACATTAGATGTGTGCCAAAACCACAAAGATTAAGTCATTTCTTGTCCATGAACACGTAAAAAGTTGCACATCCAAGTCACGTATAGACTCAGATGGAGACCGCATTAGACGTGCCAAACCACAAAGATTGAAGAACAATTTCTCTTAGATGAAACATCTCATACTAGTCTCCTATAGACCTAGATGTGTGCCAAAACCATAGATTAAAGAACGATTACAATTACTTCTACATGGGAACAATCTCATACGAATCTCCAATAGACTCAGATGCTGACCACAATAAATGTGTACCAAACTACAATGATTGAAGAACAATTTGTTCTACATAGGAATATCTCATACGAGTTTCCTATTGACTCATACCTCGTGGCAAGAATAGCTGCAATGTTTATAAATATCCGGGAATTTCAGTGGAAATTTCCTACTGTCTCAAAACACTACCGAACCGCCATAACAAACCAATGACTGGCATCTACTGTTCAAGAGCGCATTCAAATTGCCTAATGGTCTCCATGAAAATCAATTAAAGGGTTGTTTCCCATTCGAAACCGCATTTTGCCCTTTTCTTCCGCAGTGACTTGAATTGATGAGCGTTTCCTTGGTTACCGAAAACAAACACTGGATGCTACTTCAAGGCCAATTCCTCTTACTCCATTCAACTCATGGTTTGCAACTCGTCCTTTCGAAATATCGCAAGGGAATAAGACTAACGCATATATGATCAATGGAGGCTCATTAGCGTTACAAAAAGCGAAAGAGAAGGGAACTAACTCCTGGCAGAAAACTAAAATTTAAATTCTCCATATCAAAACGCAATGATCTTTTACAAAAAGTTTGGTCTGTGTAAACTTGAAAAGTATGTACTATGAAATATTACCTAATAAATAATGCTGGACAGAGAACTCAGAGATAGAGTTTGAAAAAAGGTACTTATTTTTACACGATGAAGAAAATAATATATAGTAAAATATATATTATTTTCACCAGAATTTTATAATTATAAAGAATATAATTATAAAATTCTGGTTTTCTTTCAAAAAATAATTATTCAATGTAACGTTAAATATTTTAAACACCAACGTTGCTAGACCAGCATTACTGCGAGCCGTTCAGAACCAAATTATTTGGGGGTTGATCCCGGACCGTCGTCAATAGCCCGTTGTGGTGCTCGAGTGCGACGTTAATTAAATACTTACCTACCTACCACAACCAAATCATACACGTCAAAAAATTAACGGAACCTGGGATTAATCCCGTACCAAGAAACTGCTAAAGACCAATGAATATTCCATAAGCTATGTGGAATCAGGTAACACCCACATGCTTCGTGGTGCTACTGAGAACTAAAGAAATGAAAAAAAATGCTTCGGTGAACACATTGTAGCCTTTAGTTATAACGAAAAAACACTTTCTGCTCTGTTAAAAGCAACATTTTTAGGGAATGTGCTGGCCTCTGACTCAAATACAGGAATCACAACACACAAAGCTTTCCACAAGGTTGTCCAAGAGTTGGTGAAATTCCCGTTGGCACACTTGAGCACCCCAAGCATGCTATATTGGACTAAGATCAAGTGACCTTGCTAGCCCGGTTGGAAGAGTAACGGATTAGCAACAGGAGGGTTGGGAGTTCGAATCCAACCAAAGACCGTCGTGTACAAAGGAGGCTGGTACACGTTAAATCCATCGTGATCTCAAATGTTCTCACGTTGGCTTGGTGTGGAAGTTTGGAGAGTGGACCGGCTCAGGTGTTGCCTCGTCATCTGACCGTGGTTCAAAATTACGAGTGTTGTCCTCGATCTTTCCCTTTGGGATTGAATCCCGGACAGTCACCAACAGCCCGTTGTGTTGTTCCAGTGTGATTTAATTAAAATACCTACCTACCTCAAGTGACCTTGCTTGATATGAATTCTGTAACCCTTATTTTTGGTGGCCAAATATGGCCCTTGCGCCATAAAACCCCAAAACCAACCAACCCTTATTTTTGGATAAGTGTGCAATAACTTCTTGTCCAAATCATTTTCATATAAATTTAATTTTTACCTTGTATAGTTTTTGTATGACAATTAAGAGAGGTTAAACCACCCACCTAAATATGATAGCTCACGAATTAACCCTCCTGGTGGTTGTCATCGAATCGAAAACTGCCTTGTCAGTCTGATACAAAAACTTTTCCCATTTAGATCTTCGTTCCCCTTTGGATTTACAGGGCAGTTTTGCCTTGACGATGTATCTCGTCATCGACAAAACTGACCAGATCTAATTGGACAAGATATCTCGTCATTTACATACCTGACCAGATCTTGATGTACGACGTATCTCATCAAAACCAATTGGAGGGTTAATTGTCTCACGTTCAAATTAATCCTGATTCAAAGTGCTCCAACTTATTGAGTGTGCGTTGTTCTGAAAAGGCATGCGTTTTAATATAAGCAGATCCCACACACTCTTGCAAGAGAGTCGTAAAGGGAACCCCGATAACAAAGCGTGCTTTTATTGCGCTGCGTGGGATTCAGAACAGAAAGCGGGCATCAGCGGAAGTGTGAGGAGAACATCTCCACTCTATCGGGATTCGTAGAAATTGGAGATAGAGCGACACCGTGCTGAGATCGAGTGAAGGCACGCAGATAAGATACCTACGGAGCTCTTGGAAAGGGATAGAACGCGTTTTGTCGTTACCCTTGATTTGCTTGTTGCTATACCATGATCTATTGCAGCTCACAGAGTATAACTTCTGTTATCCGGAATTGACTATTTCAAATGGTATCATTTGCGTGATTTACCTTTTTCATCAGGTGTTGCCTCGTCTTCTGACCGTAGTTCAAAATTACGTGGTGTTGTCCTCGGGTCCTAGAGGATTAATCCTGGGCCGTCGCCAATAGCCCGTTGCATTGCTCCGGTGCGACGTTAATTAAAATACCTACCTCACCTTTTTCATTACGTCAAATCTTGAAAAATGAATTCAATTGCTGCCTTTGTTGTGTTGCTCCGGTGCGACGTTAATTAATTACCAAACAATAAAAACACAAATGAGAAACGAGATAACGAATTAACCAAACTCTAAATGAACAGCGCAAAAGGCCGCATATATAAAAACGAAATATAGATAATTAAAAAAATTATTAACTTCAATTTCCATTTTTTTTAATTCTTGGTGATAGCCTATATATTTTCATACATATACATATTTTTTGCGTTTTTAAGACCAACGCCAAACATCGCCCAAACCGGAAGTGTTTTTTCATCTTCAGTAATCTGTGTTTATTTATTTACACTGAAAAACCTTCTTAAAAATGACATAAATCGAAATTTTCGAAAAATTATAAAATAAAATATCGGAGGCTGGTATAAACTAAAATTATAAAAATAAGAACTAACCCCAAGTTCTTTGTTCTGAATTTCATTTTAAACAAAATTTTATATGATGGCGTATGATAATTTTTAATATTTTTAAATAAGCACTTTTAACAAAGTCTATGGGCTCTGAGTTAAAAAAAAATACTTTATTGTGCATATAAAGCAGTATAATTGCATTTTAAATAAAGGCACTATATTCAGTTAGAATATGCATTCTCTCCTAAAAGAAAATTTAAAATTCTATCACTAGTTATAATAAAAATGTTTTGGCTTTCAGAAAAAGCCATGCTATTATATCCTGAAAAAGACCAAATAAGTTCCACGTACTTTTCAATTATTTTCGAGAACGAATAACGAAAATTTGTTATTCGAAAATACACAATTTTATCTAATATTATTTTAATTTTTTTCATAGCGTCACATTTTATCAGCCCGAAAAACTAAAAAAAAAACATACCATATCTCTGTTTACTCAGCAAAATCTATTAACAGAGTATGATAGCTGCTCATTCATGTTTGTAATCAATTTTTAACGCAGCGAAATGGAAGTGTCGTATTCAATTTTGAAAGCGACGTATTCAATGGAAAAATGTCGAAACCAATCATCGTATTCCTACGCAATTAACCACGAACATTATTCCACAAATACACAAATGTAATTGTTTCCAATGGTGGTTTATTTTCGGTGGGAAACCAAAGTAGAAAGCGGAATCTCGTCACAAGGTGGAATAAAATTAAGGAAACTTTTCGATGGGAATTCTTTTTCATTACTTTTTATACACTGTATTCATTCAAAAACGCATTTGAAACTTATTCAAAAGAATAGGAAAATGCTTTTATTTTCAACTTATTTTTACCCCTCGGTAACTTCGAAAATTTTTCACCGCATGCATAGTTGAGAATAAACATTGGTATTTGATTTTGCGAACACTGAGTGAAATCGAAAATATCCTACACATGTTATCAAAGAAAAAATTCACTCTGCAAAATTGTTGAAAATAGCAGAGTACAAAAATAACCGAAACGTTTGCTTCTTTTATTCCTAATGTTAGCCTCATAAGTACACTTTTTAAACTTATGATTTTTCTCACTTATGTATGCATTCATCGATTTAAAAATATATTGCATGGCACTTTTTAAAATATTTTTTTCTTGATAAAATCCTCGATTATTCTTCCCTGGAGAATATTCTCCAAAAGATTATTATCGAAAAATTAAATATAGCTATTTTATTCCAACTCATGAAAAAAACGTAGCGTGATCCGAAGGGACAGTGGAAACCCATTGGTGACATTAAAAATAGAGTTGATAATGACGCTCATTCACAGCGTATTAAACGTTTGTTCTTATTCTGCTTTGTTCATCCTAACGGGGTTATATTTCGACGTAGCACAAATGCAATTGTATACATGCGTGAATGCAGATGGTTTGAGGGAACAGAAGGAAACGTGAGATATTACCATCTCAGAAATCTCTATCAGTGAAACGATGTGCATACCATTTAAAATAAAAATAATAAAAAACACAAGGAATTTTCGTAGGTTATTGATCTCCTATTCTTGTCTAATATTCGCGAATATCGTGTATGAACTTTTTCAGATTTTTATGAGGTTTCTGTTGTATTGAAAAACAGTCAGCTCTTGTTGTACATGGTAATAGGTGGAAAAACTTTAAGTAAAAATTTAATTTGACTAATATGTATATGTGCATCGCTTTCGAGAACTATGTTCTAAGATTGAGTAGAGTTTAATACTATAATTATGTTTTATTCGGAATTTATATTCCAAACCTAATTATTTATATAATTACGTTTGGTATATTAATAACACAAACATGATTATTTATAAAATTATATTTGGTAGATGAATAACACAAACATAATTATTTATATAATTATGTTTGGTAGACAAATAACGTAAACAATTATTTATATAATTATGTTTGGTAGATAAATAACGCAATTATTTATATAATTATGTTTCAAATATTGTTACTATGTAAACATATGCTGAAAACGTACTTGTTCAAATATTTTTTAAGGTTAGGTAAGAGATAAGGTTGGGATTTACGAAGTAAGAGGCAAGCATCAACAAGCACAAGACAGACATCAAGTAATGGACATATACAAACGAGAAAAACTTTACAGGCACAGAAAAGAAATGAACTCAGAGAGGAATCTAACTTTCGCCGCCTACAACTCGCACAAATATTGTCATCCTTGTCACAATATCACACCTGCCAATAGGTCGATTTCAGAAATCTAACGATTTTTATAGGCTCAGAACATGCAGACCCATAAAATGTACGTAAAATAGATTTTAAAGCACCCCAACATACTTTCAAGACGACATACTGCACTTTTTACTTCATTTATAAGCTTGTGAAAACTGATTAGGCTGTTTTCAAAATGATACTTTTCAGCTACTTTTTAAGGGAAGGAACTGGAAATAGTGAACATCAACTATTAATTGGTGACAGTTACTTCAACTGATTACTTGAACTTTTGGTAACTTCTGTCTGGAAATGTGCAATCGATTTGGTGGAAAGACGATCCGGTAATTTTTACAAACAGCTGAGGGTAAAATGAACAATTTATTTCCCGTAGAATTGACGTTTACTAGTATAAAGTACAACATTTTTCCTGTAAGAACAGCAAAGAAACCAGCTGAAATCTCCGTATATACGCACTGGATATCTTGGAAACAAAATTCAATATTTATTTTTAAATTTCGCTAAAAAATAGGACCACATCTTACCCTCCCACCCGCATAACCTTCAGTATAAATTCAGTCCAAATCATTAAATTGTAAGAAAAATCGTATAAGTTTGCAGGTATGCAATATGGAACTGGTTTCTTAAAGAGATGGACTTTAACAACACAATTTATTTAACAGCAAGGGCGTGCATAAGCCACTCGCGGATTACTGACTGTACTAATCGTGCGACAAAAAATAAATGATTTCTACGACTCACTGATACTTCACAATCAAACAAAAGACGAGATTTTTTACAAGAGCGCACGCTATTTGCCAAGACTGAGGTGTTAGCATCAGACATACTTACATTACAAAGAAACCTTAACCATCACTTAAAGCCATTTATCCGAACTTATAGTCGTAAAAAACTTTCTTTGCTCGAGAAAGGTTATTCAACTGAGTGAAGTTTGATTTTCTTCAAGAAAGATTTCAAGATTTCCCAGAAAAACAAAACTGTAATCACACACATTTGTCATGACTGAAACCGGAACGGTCCAAACTAAAGCAAACTTAAACTAGTATAACTTGTACTCGTTTTAAATACTGAAGAGAACTTTTTCAGACGGCAGTCTCCATTTCAAAGAGAAACACTAGACATAGATTTTAAAATACTAGGCACTCAATTCAAGATAAAAACTTTTTTTCGGCATTGCAATATTTCGCTCCATAATATTTTATTGCTCCATCTCTTCAATTATGTTATCTGGCTTGTTATCTAAACAGGTACTGGAGCCTGTCATCTAATTTGTACTAGGGCCCATCATCTAAACTCTTACTGGAGCCCGTCATCTTTGGAAGGCACTGGTACCCGTCATTGGAACTGGTAACTGGGACCGTCATCTAAACTGGTACTGGAATCCTTCATCTAAACAGGTGCTGGACCCTTCATCTAAACTGGTATTGAAGCATGTAATATAATTTGTACTAGGTCCCACCATCTAAACAGGTATTGGCATCCGTCATCTAAATTGTCATTGGATTCCGTCATCTAAACTGGTACTGGAGGTCCGTCATCAAAATTGTCGTTGGATTCCGTCATCTAAATCGGCAGAAGAGACAGCTACTGCACGTGTTGGCAAAAGAAAGAGAAAAAACAGCTAAGCCTTCCGGAGCTCAAAGAAGAGCGGAGTGCAGACAAGAAAAACCCATTAATATTGTTTACTCCCTTGTTCAATTGCGGCAGTGGCTCTCATTATCAGGTGGCTTCACAAAAGGGTTCTTTGTTTCCACTTTCCAAGGTGAATTATGTAATCTGCACTCATTTAGCAAGGGGAGGGGGCTGCGTTGCAGGTGGAAAAATGCACGCAGCACTACTTAAGGATCGTAAAATGTGATCTAACTGCAATGGAAAGTGGAAGCACGCATGCAAGCCACGAATAAATAGATTTAATCTGATGAAGTCATTGGCGGTATTCAGTTTAATACACTACTTTTCTTACCAAACAAAGTGTGAAACCAAATTTCCCTCTCTAGTTTAGTACTGCATAAAATTCTTTTTTGGGGCAGTACCTTTTAGAGCCTATCTTAACTATCACAGAGAGGTGTTAATAAATAAATGTATTGATATAATGAATAATTTTAGAACACACACAGCTTGCTCGTGCTCTCTTTCCCTGTACACAGGGTTTATAAGATATCAAGAATAATGGTGATTCACCGACCACTTGTCGACCTTGATCACTATTGTGTACACACTGATTTGAAGATAAGGGTCAACGAAGTAATTTAGACCAGATGCTACATTGATTATACTGTTTATCATGGTAGAAACACTATCATTTAGAAAGTGTTTACCATAGAAATATATGAGCGGTTGAACACTTTCAAATCAGAAACTTCACTGTACATCTTAACGTGTTTGAACACGTTCAATTAAAAATATTCACTTAAATTTGAAGATTAAACACTTCTTGAACTTGGAGATAACTGGATTCGTAATAATAAATGCTTGAATTTAGATTATTAACTACGTTTCTTTTCTGGCAGCTGCTGGTTAGATCAGTTCCCAAGGTGGGCGCTAAAGGAATCTTGGGTGGCAACGCTTAACCCAGGGGAAATAGGGGACGTTGAAGAGCAAGAGTGGGTAACACGATGCTAAAAAATGTGTTACCTAAATATTTTATGCTATGAAAATGTAAACACTTACCATTCAGACACTCACTACAATGATAGATTGTCGCAAGAATTATATGTTGTAAAATGCAACTTACAAATGATCGATCTAAAAACAAGAGGACAGGTCGTAACAAGCGAATGTTAACATGTGTGTATTTGTACGCATTTCCATTTCCTTCTTACAAGTGCAGCGACAGGAACTTGTGTATGCTTTCACGTTTACTGTACATTACAGTGGACTCCCTCTTAACCGGCCACTTGGGGACCGGACCCAGACCGGATAACGATTTGTCCGGTTAAACCGTCGTTCCCTTTAATAGCATTAAAATACACTCCAGAAATCGCTTTTATTAGTATAAAACTGAGTATATAGCCTACTTTATTGTAATATGACATGTCTAATTAAGAAAACTGACCCTGGAAGATCTTCCTTTGTTGGGTAAAACTAAACACATGTTACTGTAGGCTTCTGTATTTACAGTATATAATTGCAGTATACATATTAGGTCTTACTAAACAGGCCATTAAATCTCGCATTTAGCACAGTACTGTACTGTAAATATGAAATAATAAGCTCTAAAAGTAATCGATTTTCTTTCGTTTCTTTGTGTGCATTGCTCTTTTGAAAGTGGCTAGAGACATGTTAAGACAGGTCCGTGAGTCATCGTCTCAAACTCCTGGCGGCCGGTTAAAGCGGAGGCTGGTTAAGAGGAAGTCCACTGTACTATAAAAAGGTGAGAAACTTAAATCACTATTGGATTGTTTCCGAATTGTGTAACGAGCAGTTAGTTATCAGTTTGGGGCACAACTCTCAAATATTTTGGTGAAATTCAAAATTATAGGCACAGCTACACTTACAATTTATTATTAGTTGAGATGGTCATCCAGAGGGAGGGGAGCTAAAAAAAGTGTCGTTGAAAAGGGGGCGTTCGGCCAAAAAAAATATGGGCAACTAGGGGTTAGATGTCTGACCTAGTCCCAAATAGATTCATCGAGTTGCACGCCCCCCCCCTTTTGAATTTCGAGCCCAGTATGAAACTAGATGACGGGTCCCTCGTCAAATTCAAATACGTATCCCAAATACTTAATGCTTTATTTTCAAAAATATGCACATTTTCTCTTTTACCTTGAAGAGTTTACGGCTTTCTTATAATAAATACAACAATGCAAATATTTATGATTTTTTTAAATTTAGAAAACGGACTGCACAAAAATTTCTTATATTTTTCTTGCCCTCAAGTCCCTTGGGCTTAAGTACCATAGTACCGCCTCCCCTTTTCGAGGGCCCTGTTGCAATTTTTTAATTATTTCCGACGCGACAAATGTCTTCGATTTCCCCAAAAAATGTATCAAAATCTGTGATTTTCAATAAAACAATTATCAAACTTCACCGATTTCGGCCACGAATTGCATCCGCCTATGTTTCATTAACCTTGGGCGGCTGTTTCACGGGGCAGCGGGCAAACGGCCTCAGACGTGCGACGTCACGCCTTCTTGGGCCCCCCTGACTCACACGGGACGTCCTATCTAATCGCCCCGTCGACTTCACAATGACGTTGTCCGACAACACTTCATGCGATAAAAGGATTCTCTCCGACGAATTTAATCTCGCCCTCACACACAGAAACATTAGTTTTAAGACCCGGAAGAATGAAAGCATTTGAATAATTTTGGTGGACCGTTATATCCGTTATAAAAAGAACAAGGAAGCGAAGAACGTGAAGAATTACTTGATAATCCTTGAGTTATGGTGATGTGCATAATAATTAAATTGTTTCGCTTCGTGAGTATTTTCGATCGGTTCCAATTCAAATGTCAGTTTATTCTGATTTCACTTGCAAAATTCTTTAAAAAATATAACCATAAATTTCAGTTTCAGACAAGTAAGGCTAAATGAGTGTCTTAGATTGACAGAATAGTGTTTTAAAATATTTAATTCTATGTATTCCATATTTTACCATTCACAATTTTTCTATTGGATTGAATGAACAGAAAAACGCTTTTCCCTTCATCTGAAAAAGTTCTTATAACATCAATTACTACACACCTGTGACTAAAAGTGTTAAAAACCACGAGACTAAGGATTAAATTAAGGAGCTACAACAGAAAATCTAGTAATCTCAGTATTATAATTCATTTAAAAGTAATTGTAGTTTTCACCTAAAATTAAACCTCTGAGTGGTTTCGACGAGATATCTCGTCCAACAAGATGAGCAAGTTTGCTAATGACAAGATCTCATAAAGAAATTGCCGATTTTTAGATCAGACTTTAGTAGTTGAAATCCTGTTTGACATTTTGTTTTGAAAGATGGTTTGCAGTTGCTGTAAATTTGGGAATAAATATATATTCATATGCTTCATATGCTGACCCAGTGAATAATTTTGTGTCCCTTCTTACTTATTCAATGTACTAGTTTTTAAACCTCCAAATGGTTTCGACGAGATATTTCGTCCATCAAGATCTGACCAATTTTGTTAGTGACAAGATACCTCGTCATAAAGATATTGCAGATTGTTCTACGATGACGAGATCAAGATCTGGTCAGTTTCCTTCTAATGACGAGATATGCCTTCCATCAAGATCTGCTTAGTTTTGCTAATGACGAGATACCTCGTCGAGACAACCACCAGAGGGTTAAAAGACAAAATGAAAAAGATGAAACGATGGTTGAAGTTTCATAAAAACATCCATCAGATCTAACCGAATATTTTTACGAGTTTCATGACTATAAGTGTAGTATTTTGAGATTTTGGAATAAATTAACAGACAAAAAACGAGCAATGAGTGAGTAATAATAAGCAAAACAAATACCACAATTCAATCACTGGATATTGTGTTTAAAAATTCGACAAGCAAAGTAGAGACTATATAGTGTAGTTCTTTGAATTTTTGAAACATTAACAGACTATAAGTGTAGTTCTTTGAATTTTTTAAACATTAACAGACTAAGTGTAGTTTTTTAAATTTTTGAAACACATTAACAGATTATAAGTGTAATCCTTTAGATGTCTGGAATAAATTAACAGACACAAAACGAGCAATGAGTAAGTAATAATATGCAAAACAAAGAACACGATACCACAATTAAATCACTGGATATTGTGTTTAAAAATTCGTCAAGCAAAGTAGATACTATCTGGTGTAATTCTTTAAGTTTTGAAACATATTAACATACCATAAGTGTAATAATTTAAATTTTTGAAAAGAGTAAAGACACAAAACGAGCAATGAGTGAGTAATAATATACAAAACAAAGAACACAATTAAATCACTGGATATTGACTTTAAAAATTCGACAAGCAAAGTAGAGAACTCACCTAGCAACAGATATGGAACTGCTTCAAAAAGACACCATATATGAGATAAATTCCATTTAAAGCGCAGGAGTTTCCGGTATCCAAGCAATAGTAACCAGCTGTCGGTGGTTTGTTCGCATGCGCTGCGGAATGGCACAGCGGCACGGAAATTAAAACGAGATCGGAGCTCTAACGAATCCACATGTGGTAACTCGGAACAAAAGAACGCACGAGAGGAGGCAGCGGACGGATGCGACAGATGCCTGCTGCACGAGGAACGAGAATGAGGAGAGAGATGAGAGAAATTCAACATTCGGCGGAACTTCGGGATTGGCGACGTGTTCGGTCAGGTTTGGCGTTGTATCGCCAATCGCAGCGTTAAAACAATTTGTATACGTATGGTGAGGTTGATAAGGTTTTAATCATACTTGGCCATGGCTGCGCCAGACACAAGACATGTAATGAACATACACACACAAGGAAAGTTTTCTGTTACAGATGGTAGGTAGGCATTGAAATTAATGTAGCACTGGAGCGGCTATTGGCGATGGTTCGGGATCAAACCCGATGGGAAAGATCAACGACATCACGTAATTTTGAAACACGGTCAGATGACAAGGTCACACTGGGCTGGCACCCCACTCTCCAAACTTCCACACCACGCCAACGTGAGAACATTTGAAGCCACTATTTAACGCGAACCAGCCCCCTTTGCACACGACTGTCTTTGGTTGGATTCGAACTCGAAACCCTCCTGTTACTAATCCGTTACTCTTCCAATGAGGCTTTTTCTGACACAGAAATGAGTACAAGGAGGAATCAAACCTAGGCCACTTACAACTCGCAGTACAGGTGGTGAGATTCTTAGGTACGTTTACAGCTGTACGGATCTGTGGCGACCGTTCTGTCTGACAAGTACAGCTAACACTAAGAAATTTTTGACAAAAATTATAATCAGTTAGAAATTCTTGTTGCAGTTCTGTAGGAATGTTTTACTGACACAGGAGAGAGAAGTACACCCAGGGTGGAATCAAACCTGCGCCGATTACAACACGCAGTACAGATGGTGAGATTCTAAGGTACGTTTACATCTGTACAGTTCTGTCTGACAGACATCCAATAATGAAAACGCTAAGGTATTTCTGACAAAAATTGTAACCAATTAGAAATTCTTGTTTCAGTTCTGCAAGCGCTAATATAAACTCTAACGAGAGGCATGTTCAAACATGTAGCACGTTGACCGACCGTCTACTTTTTTGATAATCCATCAATAGCTCGTTGTGTTGCTTCAGTGCGACGTTAATTCAACTACCAACCAGATAATTCATCCAATTTCGTTGTTGGATATTTGCAATTAATCTGTTTTTCTTTTGTGTCAATTGGAAATCAAGAGTGAAAATTATGACTGTTGCAAAAAGGAGTGATCAAAGAAAGATTCAGACGAGTTAATAAATTCATTCCACTCAAAAAGAAAGCTAGAGTTATGGGACGTGTTCACTCATGTTTGATATTGTATCGCCAATCGCATTAAAATGATTTGTGCACAGATGGTGAGATTTTTAGATACTTTTACATCTGTACAGATCTGTGACTATAGTTCTGTCTGTCGGTACATCAAATTATGAACCCGCTAAGGAATTTCTATATGACTAAAATTGTAATCATAAATTCTTGTTGCAGTTCCGTAAGCGCTAATCTAAACTCTAACGAGAAGCATGTTCGAACATGTAGCACATTAACTCACCGTTTGCATTTCTGATGATTCATCCAATTTCGTTGTTGGGTATTGCGATTAATTTGTTTTTCTTTTGTGCTAATTGGGGATCAAGAGTGAAACTTATGACTTGCAAAAAAGAGTGATGAAAGACAGATATGGAAGAGTTAATAAATTTATTCCACTCAGTTGTGGGATGTGAAGTACAAGGAATAGACAGAGCACAGAGACAAAGCATTTTAAAAGAAACTGGCGACACTTTGACAAGCTTCTTTAGAACAGAAAAACCCACAATTTACAATCGAATAGTCAACTAAAGACGGTAGGTATTTTAATTAAAGTCACCCTGGAGAAACACGACGGGCTATTGGTGACGGTCCGGGATCAATCCCAAAGGGAAAGATTCGTGGACAACACCACGTAATTTTGAATCACAGTCAGATCACGGCTGTCAGATCCCGTCACTACACAGTCAGATCCCGTTGAGCAACATTGTAA
Organism: Meta bourneti; assembly: GCA_933210815.1. Taxonomy (NCBI): domain Eukaryota; kingdom Metazoa; phylum Arthropoda; class Arachnida; order Araneae; family Tetragnathidae; genus Meta; species Meta bourneti. Next base: position 92,622,248 of record OW119929.1, read on the forward strand.
AAAGCTTTTACAATGTTGTTCAACGGGAGGACATGGATTAAATTGACAAATACATTAAACTATGAACAATATTAAGCCATTTCATACTAATAGCATTTATGAATTTTGTGTCGTTTTTTAGTCAGGGGTTCTACTTTGGAAACGAATTTAACAAAACTTTCAGGTTTAGTCCTCATAAAATTAGTAAATAGCATTGGATTTTTTGTAATTCATTGATAAATTCGGTAGGTAGGTATTTAATTAATGTTGTACTGGAGCAATATAGTGAGCTATTGGCGACGGTTCGGGACCAATACCAAAAGAACAGATGCGAGGACAACACTACGTAATTTTGAACCACGGTAAGATGACGAGGCAACACCTAAGCTGGCACCCCACTCTCCAAACTTCCACACCACACCAACTTGAGGACATTTCAGGCCACTATAGATTGAACGTGCACCAGCCCCCTTTGTATACGACGGTCTTTGGTTGGATTCGAACTCGCAACCCTCCGGTTGCTAATCCGTTACTCTTCCAACCGGGCTACCGTGGCCCTAACTAAAGAGAGGAATCGACTGCAAATAGTTGACTGGAGATTTAAGGATGCGAAAATAGAGCCTACTATAGACAAATTGATAGCACAACACTGGGCTTATCCTTCTCGTTAATGGTTATATTTAATTGTAACTGATTTGATTACTATTAAATAACTAATAATAGAGTGAGCAATCTATGGGTGTTTATGTGCAATTTATTTTATGTTATTTCATTTTAATAAATATATTTTTATAATTTCGTTCCAAGTTATTTTATTTCCGAAGTAGCGTTTTGGAATTCTAAGATTACACACACAGCTACATAAATGTTTTGGTGAAATTCAAAGATTGCCGGCACCACCAAAAACTTGCAATTTATTACAAGTTAAAATAGTTTCCCAGAGAGGGGGACGCTGATAAAAATTGTCTTTCAAAAGAGGGCGTTGAGCAAAAAGAGTTAGGGAAACTATGTCCTAGGAGTTTCTGTTTAAATCCATTCTCGTACCTCCATACGGAACATTTCTTCCTTCAAGTGATTGAAAGGCTAAAATAAGAACACTCGCTGCAACCTACTTTCTCGAAGGCATACTGAATTTTGAAGTCAGATCAGAGAGAAATGTATGGCATAAATATTTGAAGACAGTATAAACACCCCATAAATTTCTATCCTACAGTTCTGTCCAGAGATATCGATACCAACTGTAGGAGACAGAACTGTCATGGCAAATATGGTCAGATGTAAACAGTCCCTGGAAGCTACTGTCGGACAGGGAAGGAAACTATGTAAACGTGCAAATGTAAATTTAGATTCAGGTCCCCCAATGGCGTAGCCAGAGGGGAGGACACTGGGGGAACGACACCCCCTTTAAAAGTGTTGGGATCTTCTTCAAAAATCTCTTTGAAGAATGCATGGAATTCTTTTTTTAATATTCTTGAAATAAAAGTTATGAAAATAACTTTATTCAAATAATTTTTCCCAACGGCGAAGCCAGAGGGGTGGACTCTGAGGGGATCAACACTCCCATTTTAAAGTGTTGGGATCTGACTTTAAAAATCTCTTCAAAAAATGCATGGAATTCTTTTTCAATATTCTTGAAATAAAAGTTATTTTATATGAAGATAACTTTCCTATTCAAATAATTTTTTCTTTCATATTTCATAATGAGTTATGTAATCATTATGAAATACGATAGGTAACTGAATTTACGTCGTACTGAAGCAACACAGCGGGCTATAGGTGACGGTCCGGGTAGGAAGGAAGTTAATTAACGTCGCACTGGAACAACATAACGGGCTATAGGCGACGGTCCGGAATCAATCCCAAAGGAAAATATCCGGGGACACCCGTAATTTTGAACCATTGTCAGATGATGAGAATGAAATATGAGCGTAATGGTTATGAAATTTGTTTCTTTCTGAGTTATGGAAAAAAATTGTGAAAAAAAGACTTCGTTTCCGAGCCCTGGTACTGTTGTACTAGCGCCCCTTCCAAATTGCACTCCGATTGAAAGATTAAGTGAATTAAAACGTAAAAATAAAGAATATGAAAAAGTAAAACGCATGAAAAAATATTTTGAAGGAATGAATATTTTGTTTCACATCCTGTTTAAAATGTGTTTTTCCGTTGCGCTTATGGAAACACTGATTCTTGTTACTGCTCTATTTAAAGATGGTATTGAAGTAACAACATCTCTAGGCTCACACTGGTAGACAAACCAACGGCTGGATATTGCAAAACTTGTAACGAAATTTGCAAAGTCTTTTAAAGCAGTAATGCAGGTCTCATGGCGGCGGTGTAGTGAATGAAAGTTTAATCTCTATAACAAAGGGGCTATCTTGGAATCAATGCTGGACCCAGGGGGATAAGGGGACGCTGAGGAACAAGAGTGGGCAATAAGATGCTAAAAAATCGGCCCTAAAATGTTTTAATCAAACATTTATCCACTTGATCAGACAAACACACTCCCCACAGTGATGCAGTGGAATTGATTCTTTTAATTAAAAAGAGGAACCGACTGAAAATACTTGATGATGGAGATTTAAATGTTGTTTCTAGCGAAAATAGAGCCTAATATAGGAAACTTGGTATCCAAGACAAGGGGCTCATCCTTCTCATTAGTGATTATTTTTAATTTTACTGATTTGATTGACATTAATTACTAATAATAGTGAGAAGTTTAATGTTTTATGTATAATGTATGTTTATTTTTAAAAAAATTATAATTTTAGTTCTAAGTTCCAAATCCTACATAAATATTTTCGTGAAATTCAAAACTTATAGACATATGTAGCAACACATGTAATTTGTTATTAGGTGAGATAGTTTTCCAGAGGGGCGGCTCGATAAAAATTGTCTTTGAAAAATGGGATTGAGCCCGAAAATGTTTGAGAAACTATGCTCTACAATTGAATTTATCGTTCGGTGCTGTAAGCAATAGCAATGATTACGAGTTGACGGAACAAATAATCACCTAATGCCATCTCCATACCCGACTTAGCGTTTGACAGCACTTCCTCCCCGAGTGCTTACTACCTCTCAAGAAATGTATTCCCCAAGATCATCTGCCTTCCCACCAAAGCCTTACTGTAGAATTTGGTATAGTTTATGTTGCTTAACTGTGGAGCTCATTAAATAATCTGTAATTTACATGCAAATCTCTCCAATAGTTTAAACTGGAGAACTGGTAAATTACACACACCTGTGGATACCGGTATATACTAGTCCAATTTGAAAAAGGTACCTTTTTGACTTTAACTTTGAAGACATTGCAATCAGGCCCCCTTTCCTGGGGGGTCTTTACCACTCACAATTCTGTTTACCCATCGCTTTTTAAAGGAAATAAAATTAAGTTTATTCACTGGTAAACATAGCAGCAGGAAAGGTTTCGGCTAATATTCACTCTTAAATTTTTCTAAGTGTTTGCAAATATTTCTACGCAAATGTTTTTTAATCATCACCACTGATTCTAATTCCAAACTTACAAAAGAAAACTTATCCACAAAGCAGATGATTGCTAAATTCATTCTTTACTCTTGTACTCTGAAGTTGCTGCTCGTGACTTTTGTTGTGCATGCTTCGATTTGGTCTCCCGCTCTACGTTCATTTTTCGGTACACCAGGATGCATGCTTCGGAAGCAATGCTTTGTATTAACATAAAAGAAAACAAGTTATTTAAATTCAAACTAATTTTGTAATTAAACATCTTTAAACGATTTCAACAAAATTTTAAAAGAAATTAAGTTTAATCTGGATATGTTTTACTCTTTTGGTCCTAAACGTTTCTCTATGAGAGGCTTTTATGTTAAGTTAAACATAGGCGAGGCAGAGTTTCTGCAACGGAACGCATTACTTGTACGGATTCTGAACATAACGTCAGTTGGCTTGTTTTTGAATACGATTTCAACATGTCGCCAATAAAAACTCCAAAGAATAAATTCTGAATTGATATATGATAGTTGATTTGCCAACTCCAATTTAATTAAATACCAAATATCGCCCAAAGGTCGATAAACTACATTTTAAGGTAACTTCGATATGTGTCATGCGAGAACATTAGGGTATTGGAAGTAAAATCCGTCTGGTTTGTTTGCTTGCACTGAAAATCCGTCTGATATGGAAATAAATGCCAATGTTTGACGGTAGTCAAGTTTTTTTATCTTTCACTACCGTCTGTCCAACAGATAGGACTCCTATCTGGGTCGCGGTAGCCCGGTTGGAAGAGTAACGGACTAGTAACCGGAGGTTGCGAGTTCAAATCCAACCAAAGACCGCCGTGTACAAAGGGGGCTGGTGCACGTTAAATCTATCGTTGCCTCAAATGTCCTCACGTTGGCGGGTGTGGAAGTTTGGAAAGTGGGGTGCCAGCTCAGGTGTTACCTCGTCATCTGACCGTGGTTCAAAATTACGTGGTGTTGTCCTCGGATCTTTCCCTTCGGGGGTTGATCTCGGGTCGTCAATAGCCCGTTGTGTTACTCCAGTGCGACGTTAATTAAATACCTACTTACCTAGACGTATCAGACAACTAAGTAACACTTTTCTCAGTTTTATGCAATCTGAAAACAATACAAATATTTTGAATTGAAATTTCCTTATGAGTATGTAGCATTTCCTTACGTAGTACACTTTTTGAATCCACACATATTTTGACATCACATTATGTAAACAACTGAATAACGAATAAAATCAAAGTATGGAATTTTTTATCAGTGCCAAGATGTGTTTAAAACCTCCAACATGGCGTTTCATGTATTTTTAATTAAAAAAAAATCTTGAATAGATTTTATGAAAATAAAACAAATTACGTACACAAAAAATTAACTGTTGCTGTTGTATCATAATTGCAATTAATTTCGATTCGAAATTTGTTCTTTCGGTGGTTTACATAAAATATCTTTTAAAGACTATTCATACACAGAAAATACAAAAAAATAATGTAATTTCCACCATAAACGTAAATTACAAAATTCAAACTTAAATATTCTCAAACATTCCATTCATTTTACTCATTTTCCAGATGCAGGGAATCATTACTAGACAAAAAATAATCATTACGGTACGATACAGCTATCGATTTCCAATACTAAACACTAGAAAATGAAATCCACAAGTGCTACATCTGTTTGCTAAAGATAAATGTCTTATCTGCCAAATTATGAGTTTATTTTCGATAATGTGGATTCAAATGTATAAGATACGCACGCAATTCAATCGATTGTCATGGTGAGTTATGGGGGAAACGTTCTTTTGGTGAGTCAGGCTGTGTCGGCTAGTATTCAGCTGCCTGTAAGAGATTACAATTTGACAGAAAAAAAAACAGGTTTATATCGGTTGCGCCACGAAAAAAATTAAAATTATTAAAAAGAAACAAAATTAAAATAATTAATGAAAATTTAAATTAGTTCTTAAATTTGCTTAGTTTAAAATTTCTTAACGTTCAATTGCAACAATAACTGTACAACTGTTATAATCGCACAAGCTGATAAGAGAAAGTGAAAAGAATCTGTCTGCGTCAAACTCGACAACACTGGCGAGTTGGTAATCGAATCACGTGGTTTGGAGCGGGTCTATTCATGAAATTAGGGGACAGGCTTAAATGTAAACAATTTGTTTCCACAATTGGCGTCTTTTCTTGGTTTTTGGCTGGAGTTCATAATTCGGTAAACTCACACTCCGGAAGCAATAGGAGATATTACGAGTTTACGGAGCAAACAATCACCAATGGCGAACCATATTCATTATTTTGATCATAGCAGTCCTTTATCCTGGCAAGCTTACCACTTTTCTAGAAGTGGACAAGCCGAAGGTCATTTGCCATCTCATCATAATCGCACAATGAATAATAGGCCTCTCATGAAATAAAATGCATTTTCTGGGTAGTTAAATTACACACAAGCGTAATGTTCAGTTACATTTATACAGCTTGACAGCTAGAGCAACAAAAATACAATAAAAGACTTAAAACCTTTGAAAGTTAGAAAACAAACCTCCATTTACGACATATACGTACAAAGAACTTTTTCACATTTCTCGGGAGGCCACGGTAGCCCTGTTGGAAGAGTAACGGACTGTGGAAATTTGAAGAGTGGGGTGCAGCTCAGGAGTGACCTCGTCATCTGACCGCGGTTCAATATTACGTGGTGTTGTCCTCGGAGCTTTCTCTTCAGAGGATGATCCCGGAACGTCGCCAATAGCCCGTTGTGTTACTCCAGTGCGACGTTAATTAAATACCTACCTACCACATTTCTCCGGACTCCGTAGTTCTAGGGTTACATGCATACATGATACCCACGCCACCCGACTCTCCAAATAGGCTTATAGAACTACAGGGGGAGGCAAAACAAAGCGCATTACAAAAACAGAGGTCAAGAGGTGCCGGTCTAGATTAATTTTACCCGAAGAAAAACTTAATGCAAGAAAAATAGAGACAAGACTCTCATCTCAGAACAAAGTAGAAGTCACCACTGAAGTTTGAAATGCAGCAAGTACTTGCGGGAAAAGGGTTGGTTGGTTTTGGGGTTTTATGGCGCAAGGGCCATATTTGGCCATGCTGCACCAGACACAAGACATACGATATCAAGCAATAGACACACACACAATAAAAGTTCTTCTGACTTTGAAGAGAGAAACACACCCAGGGAGGAATGCACCTAACAGGAATCGAACCTGCGCTGCCTACAACTCGAAGGTTGCTAGCGCAGTGGGCATACCCACTGAGCCACGACAGCCCCTGTCCATAACTGGACCTTGCTCCATTAAACTCAAGCCAACCAAACAGCCAACCAATTCACTTGTGAGTTCGGGGCTTTAGGGAAAAGCTGATACAGGGAATAGGTCTTTTTAATTAACCTATCGACAGCAAAAAGAGTAGGTCCTGTCCTGTTTTTAGCGGTGTAGCAGACTATTTCTTAAGAATGCAGCATCGATCTCCGCTAGATCAGAAACCCAAAACGATAACGGGACACTCAAAAGATGCGGGCTTTAATTAACGTATCCCATCCTCTTCTCTGCTGCAGAGATTAGTGCTTTATCTCGTCCACCAGTGACAAAGTTCGCGGAAGGTTCTACGTTTTGTTTTTCTTCCTTTTAAAAGGTTTTTTGTTTTGTTTTGTTATGGGTCCTAAAGTTGCCAAGCGTTGGCAAAAAAGTGATGAGTTTAACACTCATCTGTCTATTCTCAACGGAGATAAGGTGGAGGCTTTTTTTTAAACAATTTTCTCCCAATAAAGTGAGCCGCTATTAACTGTCGATAGTTCGGATTTGATGAAAAGTGCCAGTCACTATCGAAAATTGAACCGCACTGAAAGAGTTGATACTCCGTGGTATCTAAAGTGGAGTCATAATGATCGGTATAAACAAAGCTATTGTTTTTTTTGCGCTAGCTTCTTTAGTAATTTGGGGAGGACGAGATTGTAATGTGTAAAGGAGGTTGTGTTTTGTTTCTGTATGCAACGAAACCAACCAAAATAGCAACAGGGCGATAGCAGAAAAACCTTTAGAGAAGCTTTAGAAAAAATGCCTGCTACAACACAATAAAATGACTGTTCGGCAGTTGTAAGCTCGAAAACACAGCTCATACAATCAGAGTTAACAATGTACAGAGTAATAACAATCATTTGCGAATTTGTGTATAATATGTCTACAACGTATCGCGAGATAGCTTTTCATGTTCATATACGTGATGGCATTAAGAAAAGATTAAGATGTTAGGTATTTTTTAAAATTAATGTCGCACTGGAGCAACACAACGAGCTATTGGCGACGGTCAGGGATCAATTTCAAAGGGAAAGATTCTAGGACAATACCACGTGATTTTGAACCACGGTCAGATGACGAGGCAACACCTGAGCTGGCACCCCACTCTCCAAAATTAAGATGTTAGGGAAAATGTTGACATGAAATAAAAGAGTAGAAGACAAAAAATAATTGCAAATTTAGACTAATATATTATACCAGCAAATAGAAATAAATACAATTTGTAACATCTTATTCCTCAATGCTGTGTTGTTTTATGATGCAAAATCATAAGATCAGGATGGCTAATTATTAATCAAAATAAATACGAATAATCACACTAAATATTTTTTACTGTTTGTTTTTTTAACGAATATTTCGTTTGTTCAAACTGAAAAAATACTTTAGCTGTTATAGAAAAGCGGATATTTTAATAAACAAATTTTACACAAAATTCGTGTCGATTTAAAACATTTTTTTGTTTGAACTCAGCGAAGATATTAATGACATTCATCTGGTCACCAGACAAATTTATTTATCCCACCTTCAACCTAAAAAGCAGAATTCAATTCCCCTTAAATAATATCGATATATTTTTAAATGAAAACGCGAAGAAGTAACATATTTCTCAAATGTAGGTTCATCACTGTTTTAAACAAGTTTCAAAAATTTTCCAACCTATTCAAGAGAGTTAAGCAAAATGTAAACACTTTTCTGTTTCGAAATCCTTGTTTCACCTGGAATATTTCTCACATCAATCGTTATAGAAACGCTGAGTAATAATGCAACACACCAAATGAATTGCTGGTTCCGCGCCCGCATTGAGTAATATTTTTACAGCTCCTCCCTATAAGTGATTCAGCAACCGACCGTCAGAACAAAGGTAAGGGAGAGATAAATTCAGATTTACAGCCATTGAATAGAGGCGATAAAATATTTACGACTATAAAAACAAGTGATGTGCACACAATACCGAATTTCTCCAAGTTACTATACATATACAGGAAGACATTCTTAAGTGGTAATTTATTTTCCAACAAAATCAACCCGCCATTTTATGTCTAGAGATTGTGTGTGTACAGCGATTTAACATCATCACAGTAATTAGTTCCTTTTTGGTCTGGTTGGTCATTATTTAGTAGGTGAGGGCAAATAACTAGTCCCTATTTGGATTTACCCGTTTGGTTTAGACATAACGCACTTAATCTAACCCTGGTTCCCAGTAATTGGTTCCTTTTAGGTCTGGTTATTCTTTAGTACATAAGGTCAGATTACTTGTTCCTATTTGGATTTACCAGTTTGGAGGAGCGTAGCCACAACGCCCCTAACCTGTACAGCACATAAATCCTCAATTTGACACCCACCTAATCAGATTAATATCGCCATGTCGCTTAGGACTGAATTTCTATTCCATTTGAGTTAATAGAGTTCGGAACATAAAGTTAGAAGAAGCTGGCTTGTGTCGACTTGAAAAAAATCATAAATCTCTGAGCACCCAACATTATAGGTCCCCATAGTTGGTCTTTCTAGTCATTCTTTACTAGATTAGGGCAAATTGGGCTGGTCCCTATTAAGATATACACATTTCATAGATGAGAACAGAACGTGCCTAACCTAATCCTTTTCCCCAGATTAACACCCGAATTTGTCATTAAGTGAATGCGATTAATGTAACTAGGTATTTCAGAAAGTTTTATATTTGAATTGCGTTAATTTTTACCTAAACACAAAACGTCCAAATGCTTCCCTAGAGATCTTGGGGGAGATTCTCCGTGTTGGGGTTAAGTCTGAAGAACATTTATTTGAACTGGGTTAGTTGTTTCCGAAATATAGGGAGTCCAATACCTTCCAGGTGCGTTGACCAGTATTTATCTATGTGCATTTAACCCTCCAAGTGGTTTCGAGAGATATCTTGTCCGTCAAGATCTGACCAATATTGCTAATGACGAGCTCGATGAACGAGATATCTCGTCCATGAAGATCTGGTCAGTTTTTCCAATGACGAGATACCTCGTCGAGATAACCAGCTGGAGGGTTAAAAAATGAGGAAACTACAGTCAACAAGACATCGCTATATTGAGGATTGAACTCCCTCTTCTGTCCACTGCTTTCCAAACGCGTACTTTAACCCTCGGTCACAGTGTTAGTGGTCTAAAATTGAAAAATGTAGCATTTACTTCTTGAGAAGTTTTAGGGGAATCTGCCTTCATCTGTGTCTCGTCAGACGGAAACCATAGAAACCAAGGCAACGGTGCGGATCAAACTCAACCTAATGCTCCAAAGAGAACCGACAATTATCGAGTCATAACTACCCATTTAAAACGTCAGATGTTTCCAGGCGTAAATCATTTTTAAAGAGCTCTGCATGGTATTTCCTGAAAGTGTGGCAGTTTTAAAGTCACATACTTCCGCGAACTTGGAAAACTTATCAAGAAACGTCAATCACGAAATAGACACATCCAAGTACATCCAGTGAGCCATCCTTGGCCTCCAAGTAAAGTTCTATGAGAATCCAGCTTTCAGAATTCGCACGCGCACATGCAGGAACCTTGTGCGAGCAAATTAAAAGGAGTGCGTGAAGCACAACTGGCAAGCTCAATCGAACGCATCCGAATCGCTGCTTCCGCGGTTGAGAACCTTCGAGTTCAAATTGCTGGGTTCTGCGTTTCCCCTTTACCTGATAACCCAAAGTTTAAATGGATCTGGCGAAAGAGGGACAACTGTTCTAAATGGGAAGAGAGCCATTTGCAGCCGTGAGAATATTCCGCGGGCATTGTTCCTGTTTCTTTCTCTTTGGGAAGATGGCCCTCCTCTGTATTGCCCGTCTTCTTTCATTAGTTCTCGGGGATGCCGAGTCCGCACGCTCCAGTGACAGTTTTGGAAACCAAGACAACAGAAGAAAAAGGAAACGAAACGAAAAAAGTTCTCGCTTCACCGGTGAAATACATTGGATGCCATCGAATTGCTTCCGCATACTGTGCAAGACTCCGTCCTGTGTGCAAGAAGAGCCGAAACTTCTTTTCGCACAGATGAGGTACTTCCTTGGGAAAACACCGCTGAAGAGCGTTAATGTCCTGTGGTAGGAAAAGCGCCCGAAAATGCCGATGTTATCACAAATGTAGATGTCATTACTCAACTTCTCTGAACTACTTAAGGTTCAGATGTTTTTTCAGGGTTCCTATTCTACGAACTGCTCAACAGAGACGTAACTAGGCTATTTTCCACCCTGGGCAAGAACTCGCCTTGGCGCCCCCTCTCTTCATTTTTATCATACGTAAATATCTGTGGTAAAAAAGTATTTGGCCAGTTTAGAGCCCCCCCAATCCGGCGCCTGGGGCACATGCCCCGTCTGCCTCCACCCTAGTTACGTCCCTGCTACTCAAAGCTCAGTAGAATTTGAGTTATTTCAGCAGTCCAAAACAAATTAATAATTTGCTTACTTTTCAAACTCCATTTTGACATTTTTATATCTCCTGCAATTTACTTTGGACGAAATACGGATGCTTGTTTTATCCATCCATATAATCTATTTCACATACATCGTACTATAGTGTAAGACAAAACTACAAAAGGTGACAGTGAGATGACTATTGAAGTAGATTTTGTTTTGGAATGATTGTGAATACCTTTTTAATTTATTTCCTGTAAAAATGACAAACTTAGTATATTATTGCAGCAAGTTTTCCTATCAATGTTTTGTTGACTTGTAGCACACTTGCACCAGGAATGCGATACTTCCAAATTCCACCATCACTGTGAAAGGCTGACAATACTATACTCATGGTCAATTTCTTTTCAAGCAAATATATTTTTTCGAAAGAATAAGTGTACCAAATTTGGTGTGGACTGGTCAAACGGTGAAGGTTTGTATAGAGAACAAGCCGACTTTGCTTTATATATAGATATATATTCGGACAGTATTTATACATTGACAAATTGTAAAAAAAGGATGCAAACAATGTAAAATTTGTCACTACACGATTTTGCCGCTTAGTTTAAATATGCTTGATCTGAGGTCTTTTTGAAAGGTGAGAGGTGAAAACTTTTTACGGTGGTAATTATAACAAACATAAATTAAAGAAAACTGAATAACTTGAGTTGTCCATATCCACTTCAAAATTTTAAACGGACAAATATGTGAGCATAAAAAGACTTAAAAGTGAATCATTTTGTATCAAAGCAACAAAGTTCGTCTTAAATTTGAAAAAATATATATATTTTGTTCTCTCGAAAAACCGCAAATATCCGATATTTTCTTATGAGAGATTTTCAGTGAAAACAAACCAGAGTGTGAAGATTTTACTTCTGCTGGTCCATAAGCTCTCATATGATACATATGGGGACTACCTTAAAATGTAGTTTATCATCGTTTCGGACGCCGTTTGGCGTTTAAATCTAATTAGCGTTGATCAATCAACTGTCATATCAATTCGGAATTCATTCTTTGAAATTTTATTGGCAAAATGCTGAAATCGCATTTGAAAAACAAGCAAACTAACGTCACGTTCGGAATACGTGTAGGAAATAAATTCCGTAGTTGAAACTATCACCACACCATTTAACTTGACAGAAAATTCCTCTAATATAAGCTAATGTGCAATGGAAAATTTAATATTTAAAAGTGATCGTGTTCAAAGCTACTGAAAATACAAAAGTTTCGAATAAAAAGTTTACCTTGAAAGCGGTTCTCGCAGAGTTATCGATGAAAATACCATTCAGCCAGCTAAGATTAATAATAACGGTACAGCAACACACAACTTGGTCACCGAAACATGAAATCTTCGAATTTATAGAGGAAAATGTACTTTATTGCCTGGAGATTTTTCAAATCACAGCTTTCGTGCAATTATTGTGCATGATTTTAAATGGCACAACTTATGCCAATTATCTTAGCACCATAACGTTTGTGAGATTCGGTACTCACATTCGCTTATTTTTCATGCAAATAATAGTTATGTATATTTAAATTAAGTGCTGGAAATTTTGAGATAGCTAGTTTTAAAATTTGATTTCAAGTGGTAAGAAATAATCTCAATATACCAGACAGAGTATCAGCATTATGGACATCGATGAAAGACAGACAAGATTCATGAGACTTTAACCGAAGAAATCAGAACTGTTTGGGAAGTAGTTTGATTCTTCTCTTTTCTCTTTCAGGTATTTTCCACACGTGTAAAATACCTGAAAGAGAAGGTTTTTCTCTATCTAGTTTACTCACAGCAAGAAACATTGTCAGCCGCTGTTTCTACGTATAGACCCAAGTGTCCTACAAATTTCTTAAGTGGACTTTATTGCGAAATAGTGCATGTAGAAGCTACACTGGAATTAAAGCTACATTTAAAAACATTTATTACAACTGCATATTTACATTATCACCAACAGTTGAACTGACGAATTCTGTTCCGAAAACTTTACAGTTTTCCAAATCAGAATTTCAATTCCGGTTAAAGACACAACCAAAGACCGTCGTGTACAAAGGGGGCTGGTGCACGTTAAATCTATCGTGGCCTGAAATGTCCTCACGTTGGCGAGGTATGGAAATTTGGAGAGTGGGGTGCCAACTCAGGTGTGACCTCGTCATCTGACCGTGGTTCAAAATTACGTGGTGTTGTCCTCGATCTTTCCCTTCGGGTGTTGATCCCGGACCGTCGCCAATAGCCCATTGTGTTGCTCCAGTGCGACGTTAATTAAAATACCTACCTACCGGTTAAAGACAAAATCAAAATTGCGCGAGAAAGTTGCACGAACGATAAATATTTAAATGAAAGATCAATCGTGAACTCGAATTCGCACGCTCCAACACACATAAAACAAGAGATATTACAATCGATACGCAGATAAAAATACTACGGTTAAATATTCACTCAATTTAATAAAACAGAGGAAGCAAGACGAAAGCGTTTAATAGGGTTGTGAAGCACAGCCATGCCACATTCGTTCTGCAAAAGATGGAAAATCCAAGTCGTTTATAATAAACCCAAATACTCGTTTCTGGAAAATCAGCTACCGGACTTACGCCATTGCCGTTTCCAACCCTTCGTCTTGGTATAAATGACAGATGATAGATGGGACACGGAGCTATTTGCAAAATGGGCACTCGACAGGTCTGAAGAGTGGTGAAATTACTTAGCTGGCGTTGTGATAAATTGTTTTATTATTGCTCGAGATGGACTCCGAATTCGAATGCGATGGAAGCATGCAATTCCGCTTTCCACAATCCATCCAAGTTCGTAATCTGGGGATCCCAATACTATTTCTGGGGGCAGATTCGAAAGGGACTTGCCGGAGTCAGTGGCCCCAAAACACGTTTGTCACCAATTGTCGGCGACGCTGCCTGTGCTTTCAAATTGATCGAAATCGGATCGAAGTTGTGTCCGACCAGATCTGACCAGGCCATTCCATCATTACTTTGAAATCTTTCAGAGCAGTGGCTTTTAACTTTATGAATCCGGAAATTTCTCGCTAAGGTTACTTTAGTCATTTTCTTTTTCTTATTCAAAGCTTTTAGCTGTGTAGGTTCGATTTCTCCCTATGGTGTATTTCTCTCCACTCATTGCGTGTGTTTGTTCATTGCTTGATGTTGTCTTGTGTTTGGCCCAATTCAGCCAAATATGGCACTCGCGCCATAAAAATCAAAACCAACCATGTCCGCTTTTGGTGATTTGAAAAAGAAATTTTGCTTCAATTACGTTTGCGAAATGCTTGCACAGTTATTCGGAAACTATTTGACAACGCAATGATATCGCACTTGTTGAGCATTAAAACAAAAACATGCACTAAAACAAACTGCAATATAAAAAATTCGTAAGGATTTCAAGTTACAAGCATATTTGCGGCTACTCCATTAACTTTCTACCCTTCTACAATCTGAATTTCGAATACTTAAGTGCACAGCCCATGTCCAAATGATCAGCTTTCATAAGTTGGTCGAAATCGAAGAATATGTATATTTTGAGGGAAGACACCAAATTTAGTGAGATGGTGAGGTTTTCATGTAAGCAATCGTTACCAGCAAAAGAACTCCACACTCAAAATCTCCAAAAATCCGACTCCCACAACACAATGTCCGAAACAGAGTCGATGTGACATAAAAATCTTGGATTATAAATACTTCCAGGGATGTGTATCAGTTGTGTAAGGTTCAAGACAACCACGGCTATGATTCTCTCCGTGTGAGGCGGGTACCCATAAATATCTAACTAGATATTAACTAGGTAGAGTTCTAAAGACTAGTATCAGTGGCCTTCTCTCCTGTGATCCACACAAGGGAATCTTATAATCTACAAAGTGCAGTATATTCTTTCCCGAAAACCAAGAACTTAAGCTACTCAATTTTCATTAAGATAAATATTCAAAAAATTTCAAATTGGAAAACGAAATTCACGAATTACTTCTATACCCGGATGCCAACGTGGTTCACAACCAGGTCGTTTATTTGCTATTTCGGCCCGTCTAATTTGTACTCGTGTAGAGAAATAACATAATGCGGCAACTGAAACGAGTCATTATAGTACTAATTTTTATTGATATAATGGTATGATTTCACGTAACGTAGCTGGATTTCCGTTCACATACAATTGCATGTGATATTAATTATAAATACAACTGCTAGGATCTGATATGAACACATTTTCCAATTGAATGTTACTATGACCAGATCCCATTCAGCCTAATTAATACAGCATTGCCTGACTAAACGGTTAAACAAATACCGCCACATCCATTTTGAACCATTCTGTAGCCAAGTTGGAAGAGAAGAGGATTAGCGACCGGATGATTATGAGTTCGAAACTCCATCCATCCAAAGACCATCGTATACATGGGGGCTAGTGCACGTTAAATCTATCGTGGCCTCAAATGTCCTCGTCGTGTGGAAGTTTTGGAGTGGAGTGCATCTCAGGTGTTGATCTCGTCATACGACCGTGGCTCAAAATTACGAGATGTTGTCCAGATCTTTCCATTCGAGATTGATCCCGGACCGTCGCTGATAGCACGTTGTGTTGCTCCAGTGCGACGTAAATTCAACTACCTACCTAGCATTCTGTCTAATAAATGTACGGCTTCACCAGTACAATATTCAATTCATCCATTTGCAGTACCTATTTCGTAAAATATCAAACAGATCACAACTATTTATCAGTAATTCTGTAAACAAACACCCTGGTGAAACGCACACCAGAAGATGTCGTTTTTTTCCTTTCAAAGGTTCTCATTCGACGATATCTGCCTCAAAATTACGTAAGGTCTCCCTTTCGCTAAACGACTACCTGTGTCATCAATTGAATGTAGGAGTGCAATGACTGTCTCGACTTTTAAAAAGACAGCTGAAATGCAAGGCTTGTTTTTATGAAATGATTCACACTCATTGCAGCCGGATGGGAAATGGCGATTGTATACCTTTTTATCTCAAATGGTGATACGATGGCGCAAGCAGGATATGAAAATAAAATTATGTATTTTGGAATAAGCACTCGTGTCCAAAAGTTAAGCATAATTGCTGTTTATGTGAATATTTCAGAAAATCTACATCGGAATGGAAGGAAACGCGGTATGCGGGTGTAGTAGAAGAAGAAAACAATGCAAAACAAGGATAATAATGACTTTTATTATCCAAAGAAAATGGTTGAAAGAAAAAGGTTCACAATACGAGTGTCAACTTTAGTGAAACGGAATGATTAAAATAATATGATGCTGAAGTTTAATACGGTGTGTGGGAACCTCTGGTAGCCACGCATGCTGCACAACGATTTCCCATGCTTTTGATGAGGGTATGGATGAGTTGTGTGCTCAAACAGTTCCAAGACTCACGGAGAGCAGTTTTCAATTCCGGAACGGAGCTTGGTGGGTGGCGGAGGGCTGCAATGTCTCCTGAACATATCTCACACATGCTCTATAGGATTCAGATCAGGAGAGTTGGCAGGCCACTGCTTGCGGTGGATATCTTCACTCTGAAGGAAGGCGTCAACCAGGGCTGCACGGTGAGGTACGTTATCATCCATGAATATGAAACCAGGACCGACAACACCTCGAAACAGGCGAACGGTAGTCTCAAGGACTTCGTCTCTGTATCTTTGACAGGTAACAGACCCCGTGTCAAAGAGGTTGAGGTCGTTGCGGCCGTCCAGCATGGTGCCTGCCCAGACCATGACTCCCTCTGAAGGAAAACGATGTCTTTCCGTGATGTTTTCCCGGGTGAAAACGCGTTCCACGTTCTCTCCAGATCGTGGTACGACGAGAATCAGTTTGCAGATTAAATCTGGACTCGTCACTGAACATGAATGACATTGCCCCACTGGTGTCGACTCCACTTCCGATGTTCCAAACTCCACTGTAAACGCGCGCGTTTCTGTGCAGACGTCAGGGGGATGCAAACTGCTGGTGTCTGGCATAGAGACCAACGTGTCTCAGTCTCTTGTAAAGAGTTTGTCTCGAAATTATGACTCCTGTGGTGGCTGTCAGGGCTGAACCCCCCAGTTGTCTGGCAGAACGGTTCCTCTGACGTTGAGCAGTTATCGCCAAATATCGGTCTTGCCGAGCGGTTGTTACCCTTGACCGACCTGGTACTGGTCGTCGGATAACATCTCCAGTGGTTTGAAACCTCTGGAGTAAACACACTGAGGCACATTCAGAATTCGAGACGCTTCGGTTTGGAATCGACCGGATTCCAGCATTCCAATAATTCGTCCCTTCACAAACATGTCCAGTAGGCATCTTTGTGACATCTTTCGTCCTTATTGATTATTAACAACGCTCCGTACCACAGCAATTGCAAAATTTCTGTCTAAACTCTATCCATATTTACTCCGATTTTTTCGCATTTTACGAATTATGCTTAACATGTGGACATGAGTGTACTTGACCGTACCGTTTCGTAGTAATAATTCGTAAAGCAGTGGAGAGGAAGTACAATTTCAGCCCTCGTCGTAATAAATTTTATATCTAAACTTTATGGACCAGTGGTTTCAGTTAAATGTGACGCTAAAGATACCATATGGTATCAAAAAGAGGTAAGTTGTTTTGGGAGTTTTATGGCGCAAGGGCCATATTTGGCCACACTGCCCCAGACACAAGACACACATCAAGTAATAGACACACACAATGAAAGTTTTACTGACACAGAAGAGAGAAATACACCCAGGGAGGAATACACCTGACAGGAATCGAACCTGCACCGCCTACAACTCGAAGGTTGCTAGCGCAGTGGGCATACCTACTGAGCCACGACGGCTCCATCAAAAAGAGGACATGCCCTTCTTTTCCATTAGTTCACCATTCCATCTTATGTCATCTTTTTGGGTTTATACTGCTCTACAAAAACAAGCACAACAGAAACGAATGTATACCTTACATTGTATAAGTTAATGTTGTAATATACCGCGAATGGCTTTATATCGTTATGAGAGAACGTCCTCTGTGTAAGAAATAACATGCTTTTAGTTTTGCGCATCAGATTAATCATCAGATCGACATAGGATGACGCAAGGCACATTCTTACTAATATATATTAAACCAGGGGTGTCAAACTGGCGGCCCCCGAGGTAATTTTTTGTGGCCCACAATGCTCTGAATAATTTTTGTGGCCCACAATGCTCTCGTTTTAATGATTTCAAAGAGTTACGAAAAAAAATTATCTTTCTATTAGGCCTTTTTCCTTCGAAGTTGAAAATGCTCCCACTTCGATACAACTGGAATTAATTGATTTCCAGAATGATTCGATTTTAAAAGATAAATATCGAGTAGTAGGAATTCCCAAAATATATTCTTATTTAGGTAAAAAATACCCGGAAATTAAAAAGTTTAGAGCACAATTTTTATGCTATTTTGGGAGTACGTACTTGTGTGAGCAACGATTTCCGCCCATGAAATTAAATAAAACAGCCTACAGATCAAGATTAATTGATTGACATCTATCTGCCATAATGAAGATTGTCTGTTCTCAGTCTTTGAATCCAGATACTGGAAAACTAGTGGGAGGAAAGCGCTGGCAAGTTTCCGGTAAAAAAAAAATTAATTTTAGTTTTATAAGTACATTAAATTAAATAAAAGTTTAAAAGCAATTATATAGCAATATTATTAATTATTACCCTAAATTCCCTTAATTACATAATGTGTTTTAATTATCCTATCCATATTCCTGAATCCTCACTTCAAAATATAATTTTAAGAAAATTTGTAAATGTGATGTGGCCCACGTTAATCTTACCAATTGCATTAAATGGCCCTTGTTTTAATTGAGTTTGACACCCCTGTATTAGACAGTCATAAATAAAAATTAACAAATCTGCAATTTCTTAACACTCCTGGGAGCATTCTCATCTTTTGACTTAAAGCAATCTAAAAAACATTTCGCAAGAACTGCAGCTATAAGGTAATACGGATAATACACTGCTGGCCACCCAAATTGCAACACCAAGAAAGACAAGAGATATCACAGCAAAATTTATTTTGTAGCTAACATGTTGACCAAGTATCAAATGATTAAATTTATAGACTTCTGTGAAGTGTGGTTCCTGCCAAAATCTGTAGCCAGAGTAGCCGCCATTGTTGGAGATCACCGCTGCCACACGCCTCGGCATTGATTCAAAGAGACTTTGGATTTGTTCTTGGGGTACAGCAGACCAAGCAGCTTCCACACGTTGCCAAAGTTGATTTGGTGTGGCAGCTGGGGATGTATTCTGGGCAATCGTTGAGCAACCATGGACCACATGTTTTCTATCGGCGAAAGATCCGGAGATCCGGCGAAAGATCCTGGCCAGGGAAGCAATTCAATCTGGCGATTGACGAAGAACCCTTGGACAATGCGTGCCACGTGTGGTCGCGCATTATCCTGTTGAAATATGGCTGTGGGCAAGCCCTGAAGGTAAGGAAGGACAACTGGCTCCAACACCTCGGAGATGTAGCGCTGGCTGTTTAAAGTACCGGCAATGCGTACTAGAGGAGTGCGAGAGTGATATCCAATACCGCCCCATACCATAATACCCGGTGTAGGACCAGTGTGGCGGTGCATAACGCAGCTGTTCAGCATCCTCTCTCCACGGTGTCTCCAGACTCGAATCCGACCATCGTGGTGTTGCAGACAGAAGCGTGACTAGTCAGTAAAGACAATTTCATTCCATTCTGCCGTCCACATCCTTCTTTCATCGCACCATTGGCGGCGGAAACGTCTGTGGTTCTGCGTCAAGGGTAGACGAAGCAATGGACGTCTTGCGGACAGACCACTCTGCTGTAAACGGCGTCGAATGGTACGCGCAGACACTGGATGATGCGGTACAGACTGAATGTGCTGTGCTATGGTTCGTGATGTGGCTGAGCGATCCGTCACTGCCATACGCACAATATGCCTGTCATCACGTGAAGTGGTGCACTGAGGTGGATGCGATCGAACACGTCGGTCCGTCGTACCCTCCTTCATCCAACGATCACATATCCGCATTACAGTTGTTTGGTTTCGTCCAACACGACTACCGATTTCCCTGAAAGATAATCCACAATCTCGGTAGGCCACTATCCTTCCTCTGTCGAACTCGGATACTTGATCAAAAGATGATCGCTGTTTTCTACGAGGCATAATTGATCTTTTTTTGAAAAAACCACAAGAAAAACACAATTGCCGTACTTGAAATCGTCGAAATCTCCAAGCCTTAAATAGCGCTTTGAAGTGGCGCCACAGGCGCGCGTGATGTGCGTCTGCGCTGAAATTCTAATCATTTGCATATCTCACCTCCGCTAATGCATGTTGTAAATTTCATATTATTTGCATGCTTCCTTCAGGGTGTTGCATTTACGGTGGCCAGCAGTGTAGATTGTATCAACTGGGGTACAATGTAACGGAATACCGAGGGCATTGGAGCACAGCACGTGGCCTACTGAGAAGGGTAATTAATTGTTAGGATGTAGCATCCCACATCCTCATTAATTTAGATCCTTAAGTGGGATCTAAACGCTGGTCATCGGAGAATAAGCATCGTCCCTTTGTTTTAATTGTTGTGTCTTCGGATTAGAGCGGAGAAATACTTCATTTATGCGTGACGTAAGGGTCAACTTTTGTACGATCGTTAAGTCACGTCACTGAGGTAAGGGTTGTTTTTATGATGTATCGCTATTTAGCGATTTACACACGATCTACTTGGTAGAAGGGATTGAGTCCACTTAAAAATTAAATTCCTTTTTGAATATGGGTTTAAAAAGTCGTTCATTGTGGTATTGTCTGCAACTAGTGCCCCCTTTTTGAAAGGTAATATTCCTGATTCCCGTCTGGTTTGTTTGTTTATACTAAAAATCCCTCTCGTATTTAAACCTTGCGCCATAAAACCATAATTATCTACCTCAATTCTGGTATTTAAAATTAACGTTAAACTTCAAACCAAGGTAAATCAAATTAGTTCTTAAATGGAAGTGCCTTTACTTCTTCCAGTCAAATGTACATGTACACACTGAAAAAATTCTCTCATTCAAGGGCCACGGTAGCCCGGTTGGAGAAGTAGCGGATTAGCAACCGGAGGGTTGCGAGTTCGAAACTCGATCCAACCAAAGACCGTCGGGCAGGTGCAAGTTAAATCTGCCTTGGCCTCAAATGTCTTCACGTTCGCATAGTGTGGAAGTTTCGAATGTGGGGTGCCAGCTCAGATGCTGACCTCGTCATCTGACCGCGGTTAAAAATTAAGAGATGATGTCCTCGGATCTTTCGGGCCGCGGTAGCTCGGTTGGTAGAGTAACGGATTAGCAACCGGAGGATTGCGAGTTCGAATCGAACCAAAGACCGTCGTGTACAAAGGGGGCTGGTACACGTCAAATATCCTCACGTTGGCGGGGTGTGGAAGCTTGGAGAGTAGGGTGCCAGCTCAGGTGTGACCTCGCCATCTGACAGTGGTTCAAAATTACGTTGTGTCGTCCTCGAATCTTTCCTTTTGGGATTGATCCCCGACCGTCACCAATAGCCCGTTGTGTTGCTTCAGTGCCACGTTAATTAAAATACCTACCTACCTCGGATCTTTCCTTTTGGGATTGATCCCCGACCGTCACCAATAGTCCGTTGTGTTGCTTCAGTGCGACATTAATTAAAATACCTACCTGCCTCGGATCTTTCCTTTTGGGATTGATCCCCGACCGTCACTAATAGCCCGTTGTGTTGCTAAAGTGCGACGTTAATTAAAATACCTACCTACCTCTCCTTCAAATCGCGTCATTCCTTCGTCGAAAACTTAAAGGTTTTGAAAGAAGAATTAGGCCTCTAGTCAATTTTGAGGTAGAGGGAGAGCATTGAAAATAGAATGCGTACTTCCTATTGGAAAAACAGCCAATTTCATGAAGGTGACTTCAACCACGATTTTTCCATAACGGCGAGATAGGTCGGAGAGGAGTGTAGGTATGACCTTAGATTTTCGTCGTTTCCCCCCAACAGTTTTCGTGGGCTTTAAATCGTGGGTGAGATAAAATGAGAACATAAATAAACCAGAATATCCTTAAGCTTTCGGTAATAACTTAAAGTGATACAGAATGTTGATACAATACAAAGCCATGGCATTTTCAGTTTGCGATGGTTATAACAGGTAGGTATTTTAATTAACGTCACACTGGAGCAACACAACGGGATATTGGTGACGGTCCGGGATCAATCCCATAGACCACGTCAGATGACGAGGCAACACCTGAGCTGGCACATCGCTCTCTCAATTTCCCACCACTTCAACGTTAAGACATTTGAGGCCACAACGGATTTAATGTGCATCAGCCTCCTTTGTACACGACGGTGTTTGGTTGGATTCGAACTCGCAACCCTCCTGTTGCTAATCCGTTACTCTTCCAACCGGACTACCGCGGCCCGAAGGTTGTGACAGAAACGGATTGTTGGTTTTCAGAATTTGTGTTATTCAAAACTGTTCATATCAAGAATTCTTTGACTGACTTTATTATTGGACTAGTAGATCCATCGGTATCGCATTCAGTATTATTTGTTCTGTAAGAGAGGATAGATTTATGTGTTTATGTTTCTAGTTAGTAAAGTGCAAATTTCTTTCTCCCTGAATGGCAATATATATGTATATGTGAATTTTAAAGGTTCTTTTTTCTTGGTGCAACGGATATTTCGATCTGGTTGGTCGGTTGTTTTGTGTTCATAATAAACTAGAGTTCTTTTTTCAATGTTATGAAATTATTCTGTATTTATGATATACGAACACGGATTTTATGTAATTTAATTTTTCTAACCACGAGTTTTCGTTGTGAGAACATCACCTTGGTAAATTCTATCCATCGAATAGTCTGTGTTCTCTCTTTTAGAATCTGTAAATGTAGCGTTAAAATATCAAAATTATTTTTGCACAGTTCAAAACGGTACCTCTACAACAAAACAAATAGGAGTTGCTTATTCTTTTGTCTATTAGGTTCGAAGGTATAAGTGTCTAAAGTGTATCTTTTTCGTAAAGCTCCTGGTTTCTGCCAAATACTCCAAGCGTTATTGGTGTAAAAAAGCTATTTTCCTATAAGTGATGAACTAACACATCGCCACTACATCGTATCTGAATCAAACAAAAGTATCGAGTATTTCTGACACAAAATGGGGCCAAAACATAGCCCATTCACCTGCCAATAAATATTCTTTACACTCTGCCATATTGCTTATACTCAAAATCGTAAGAATGGGTGAGAGTAAAGCGAACAAGAGGCAATGCAAGCTGCAAATCGAAGTTAAGAGAGAGGCTGCCAACAAAAACCATCTGTTCTTTTCGCTTCTAATCCGATTTCATCCAAAGAACCGAGAATGAAAATCTACTGGTATCAACAATAAAAGCCCAAAAAGTGGCAAGATACTGGAACATTTCGAAAAAGATCGCAGCAAATAGAATCGCTTTTTTTGCGTCATGTACCCTCAGAACTTTATGACGTCATAATCTCCTTGGAATCTTTTCAAGCATCGAACGTTGTCTTATTTTATCTCAAAAAATATGTATTTTAAGACATTCGTGGACGTATCATAAGTTTGGTAAGGTTTCTTAAAAATTCATCAGTTTCGTAAGGATTCTTACTAATAAATGATTTAAAAAATGCTATCAACAGTAACTGTTACCTAATAACGTTACCAACAGTACAAATACCTAGGTAATTTGTAATGGTTACTGTTGATTAATAATTTGATTACTCTTCCATCGATAACATTCTTTAAATCATTTGTATGTTGATAATTTTAAAAAGATGGTTTGAAATGTACCAGGTGTAGCTACACTTCAAGCCACAGGGATTCGTGTTTACAAAACAAGTTCTTAAGTTTTTATCGATGAAACGAAACATTTACTTTCCTCCTAACATGAAGACGAATGTTTTTCAGAGGAGATGGATACACATTCTGTTAATAAACTATAATTAGGTGTAAAAATATTGCTGTCTTTTTAACTTCCTTATGTGCTACTTCCTATATCATGAGCATTTCAGTCTTCGATTCATACAAACATGTTTCCCTGGGTATGCGACTCCCAAACGTGGCGATAAATTTGGCGATTTGGTGACAAGTCCAGTGAAAAAGTGAAGAACTGATTATTATAGACATACAAATTACACATACTCTTATGTGTATGAGACGGGATCTGTAAAGCTTAATATAGAAGCGACGAGATAAGGAATAGATGTGACGTTACTTGGCTTGTTTTACGAATGTAATTTTAGAATGATTGAACTTGTTTAGTTTTCTTTTGTTCAATTGAAAATATGGCTAGCATATGTGCTGCAAATTGCATCTCTATAAAGTTGGTTCTAATTGTTCCCCGCGAATATAATCGGAAGTATGATTTTTGTCTTCCGATAGTTTATTCACCAAAAATCTGTCTTCATTTTTGGTGAAAACATAAATTAACTATTTTCATAACAAAAATAATTTTTAAATTGTTTGGGCTAAACTTTCTTAAAACGCAACTGGGCACTTTTCCCTTTAAATTAGACAACCCTGTCCACAGATCAAATTGAGGAACGATAGCCGAATGTTATTTCGATATTCTCGCGCTCATTTAACTGAAAATTGTGTACATAATTTTATGTGCCTCTGGGATTTGTGTAAATTGTGTACATTTTAAATGCTTTGATATCGAAGCCTAAAATAAAATTTGAATTGAAGCATTCATCCATTGGAAGTCCTCACTATCGAGCATTAGAGCCCGTCAAAACAAAAATTTTGAGAGAATATTATATACTACCCTGCATAAATATTTGTTCCTAATCCTTTTTCTTGTAATAGACAGTTGTGTTGCTTCTCCAGTGCGACTCAAATTCAACTACCTACCTACTTTTTTCTTGCTTAACCAATATACGTCATCGTGTTTTGGAAGAATTTTTTGTACTTTTTAAGAAAGTGACAAGTTGATTATTTCTAGGTATTGTATTGAAAATAAACAGCAATTTTAACTCAATTTTTGTACCATCGATTGTCATGATAATAATAATCATAAAACTTTTGTGGCACTGCCTATCTTTGTGGCTTTCCTATCTTCCTTCGATATGTTATTACTAACTCCTTTGGTCAAGGTAAACAAGTCCAAAAGATCAAGTACGAATCGCACAATGACCAACTCCTGATCATCTAGGAGCTGTACCACAGAGATACCGATACATTCTAAAATATGTTAATGAGTTACTGGGGTTGTGGAGCATTTCTTCGATATGATTAACCCTCCGAGTGGTTTTAGAGATATTTCGTCAAGATATTACCAATTTTTTTTATGATGACGAGATCAAGATTTAGTCAGTTTCCTTCTAATGACAAGATACCTCGTCGAGACAACCACCAGGAATGGTTAAGGGCATTGGTAAGGTGCAGCTTTGAAATGAAACTGCTCGGTTCTGCCGGTGGTTTTAATTCGTGGTACCGCGGACATTATGACGTCATTGCAAAGCCTCAAGGGTGCTACGAAACAAGGTGGGGGCTGATGTGCCCAAACCCGTTAAACCAAATTTCAAGGAACAAAAGAAACGAACAGAATAGAATTTAAAAAAAACTGTTCGAAACTAAACAAGGAAGAATTTATTGTTGGTGTGTTTGTTAGAAACAATTTCCATCTCGGAAAAAATTTTTTTAAGAATTTAGTTAGATTTCCACTTCCTATTTATGTGAATTGGTTTTTCGGTTCTCATAACTAAACAACAAAAGGAAAAGAGAATAACCTATTGCGGAAGAAATGGACGTCTTTCCCACTCTTCAAACATTGGAAAGACTTGTTTCACATAAGACAAATATCTCATCAGGGAAGTGCTTTTCGGTATTCAATTTTAATATTATCACACTATTTCAGTAAAAGTTCAATTCTTTGAAACACGATTTTGCCTTTATTTCAAAAACGCATAACATAATGTATTATTGATATTTAAACGAAACGTTTGCAGACTATCATATACATTTTTTGATGTTCTGTGATACATTTTTAACATGCATCTTGGATTGGAAACTACCGAATCTATTGGTCCATTCAATTTAAACTCAATTGAGAATTTACGGAAATAATAGAAGGTATACATCAAGCAATTGCGCCAACAAAGATCGTGTATGCAGTATAAAATCCGTATGGCCATGTAGGGCTAAGCGTCTTAACAGCTAGTAATTAACATGTCAAATTGATTGCGGGCTGTTATTAACTCTTTGAGGCACACGATTTTAAAGAGAAAAACCCAAGTTGCACAGAATTGTTTATTCATTTATTCAGCTTCAAAATTGGTATAAAACATCAAATAACATGTTTTTTAATTATAAAACAATTTTTATTCACTCATAATAATTTTTTTAAGAAAAAAACATTTACCGTTATAAAAGACAAAAATTCACTGCACCACACAATTCGCCAACCTTAATCACAACAGTGTCAACAACTTACTAATGCGTTTTGACAAGTGTAAATTTTGTATTCAGTTTTTTTCACATTTAGCGTTAGTTCATAGCATTGCGAACTCAATAATAAATAACATTAAACTGTATGATTATGAGTAATTTCAACTTTTTGAGGTGGGTTAAAAAATGTATCCCACCATGCATAAAAAGTTGCAAAAGGTGGGACAGTTTTTAACCCACCTAACCCCAAAGTGTTAAGATCTGGTCAGTCTTGCTAATGACGAGATACCTCGCCGAGACAATCACCAGGAAGGTTAAGAGGAGGCAGCTTCTCTCCTGCTTAGGCGAACTTGGTCTTGCACTTTCTAGACTAGGGGGATAAGAACAGCAGCAACAAATTTGGACAAAATCATTTTGTGCAAATCAAGTTTCTCTAATGACAAATTTTAGCAACATAAAAATTTCATGTCCACTCTGTTGAGTCATTGCTAATTTGATTCACAAATATCTGCAATGTATTTCAGATATCTGTGAATCAAATCAGCCTATAGGGGCTGAGAGTGTGGTATAATTTGCGCTTCATTAACATAAACAGATTTGTGGATAGAAACCAAATAACTCTTGGGGACTCTAAAGGGTCGGTCTTATAAAAACACTTTATCCTCAACAATCGATTTCTAGAATGTTTAACTCGTGTTTACCGATTCAGTGTGCTTATCGTTTGTCTTGGAGTCAGTGCATTTATTTACTTTAATAGGAGCTCTTTATGTGCATGCATTAAGAAAAGTATTCAGATCGGAATATATAACCGTGACAAGCAGAAACTCAAACACATATATCAAAAATCTGGAAAGCGTAACGCCGTGTCGAAATGAGAGATGCATACCAATGGCCATGCATTACATACAGGTATTCATGCATTCAATAGCATGCAAGTGATCGTATTGTTTATAAACCGTTTATAGCCATTCAAATATATATATATATATATATATATATATATAATATACAAACGTGATGCTCATTTAAGAGTACATCTACTCGATCGGCTGTTATAGGTAAGCAAAAGCAGCCATATATGGCACTCCCAAAGCCACAACTCAAAAAGTGCATTTTGCCATGAGACGCAGTTAAAAGCCCTAAAAAACTACTGAGTGTTGGACTCGTAAGGCTTAATTACACTGCTACGTCAATCCGAATCCGTTCTCAGTATTCAGATCCGTCAAACCAATGAACGACGAGAACGAGAGTGATCGGACCTGTCAATCATTCCCGTTCTCGTTGTTCATAGGTTCGACGCATCTGAATACGGGAACGGATTCGTATAGACGTATAAGTGTAAATAAGCCTTTAGTCGCCATAGATTTTTAACCCCTTCACGATATGAGTAACGGAAATCTTACAGGAAATGGAGATAACATGAGGCATTCATAATAATGAAAAACTCAAAATCTTTATTTGTTGTAGTTATGGCGTTCTTGCACCAGGAATACGATATGAATGTCATTGAAAGGGTAGGTATACATTCGCTACACAAAGAGCACGTTGACGAATTTGACAAAGATGCTGAAAAATCACATGCTCAACTGTTTTGATAAATTTCCAAAATCATCAATAGAAACTCATAATTCATTAGTTTCTTACCAACAACTATCATATGCTACTAATGAAAGATCAAATTACAAAAAAATTCTTTCCATCTTCAAAGAAATTTTAAGCAATATTCACTCAATTTTTCTCCCGTCATGCAAAATTAATTAGTACTTTCATCGTTTCCACTTGATCGATTCAATATTCTGCAATTGTTAAGGTTCTGTAATTCAAGACATTAATCACGTTCTCTTCCACTGCCCATTAATTAATTCTGATAAAGGATTTCTTTTTCAACTAACTGTTTCGTTGGAGATACCTGGCAACTCCAGCATCTACATCTACACTATTAATGTGTGATAGTTTGTTGGAAATCTATCTTCGCCTCAACCATAGCACGTAGAGATCTGAGAGAGGTGTCAAAATACGCAGAATAAACTGGGAAAGTTATTCCGCCCCTTCAAAATTTTCAAAAATTTAAATTTTAACATAAAATGTTCAAAAAATTACCTGATTGGACAGAGTTCCGTGACGTCACTGGCTGACTCCGTAACGCTTCCGTAGCGGTTTTTGCCCCAACTTTTTTTGTCAGACTTGACTTAAATATTCGTGTTAAATTCGAGGAAAAAACGTAGAAAATGTTCAAAATTCAATATACAGTACTTTTTCGTGTCTTACATTTTACCTGATTTTAATAAACATTTAATACACTACTTTTTCGAGCCTTATATTTTACTTCTTTAAATAAGCATTATTTTTTATAATTATTTCACATCCAATACAGCAAACCTGTACAACTCAACTCTTAAATCGTAATTTGGAATTTCAAATTGTTTACTGCTGCCTTTTTTATAGCGATTGTTTTTGCGTTGTAATTACTCTTTTTAACGACACTGCCATAAAGAAAACGTTCCATGACAAGCAATTGAGCTAAATATAAACTACGTGAAAGACGTCACAATGAAACTAAGGAACAAGCTACCAACAGAAGACTGGTCGAAGCTGAACGAACATGAAGACTTGCAATGAGACGGCGAAAAATCTAATATATCGTTTACTAACAATCAGTTATCCCGTGACACATTAAACCATAAAACTTTTAAATCCGAATAATAATGATAAATTTATAGAATTATGTAACAGTGAATCTATAAGAAGGCATGCAAAAAAGAGTGAAAAATCCAAGAGGGAGGTATGTACTAACACGTTGTCCTTCGCAACGAGGGCCCATACAGCTTGTATATATATATAATCTGCGCCCAACTGATCATCACACATCTCTCTCGCTACAGTTAAGAACTCCGTTTCTAAAATTATTTTTTGTAAAAATCATGTCACTGTTTCAATATAACATATCCGAACTATACATGTAATACTTTTGTGATGCATGTAGAAATAAATTTAACAAAAAGGAGATTATTGGTGTCTCTAAAAATGAGAAGCTATTGTAAAGGTAAGAAACTCATTTCCCAAATCATCCACTTGTTAAAAATAAAAATTAAGGACAAAAATATCACTAATGAGGATGGGTAGGCAGTTAGGTAGGTAATTGAATTTACGTCGCACTGGAGCAACACAACAGGTTATTGGCGACGGTCTGGGATCAGTCACGAAGGGGAAGATCCGAGGATAACATATCGCAATTTTGAACTACGGTCAGATGAGCTCGTACTCCACTCTCCAAACTTCTATGTCACGCTAACATGAGAATATCTGAGGCCACGACAGTTTTAACGAGACCATCCCCCACGCACAGGATGGTCTTTGATTGGGTCGAGTTTCGAAGTGGCAACCGTCCGGTTGCTATTCCGCGACTCTACAAACTGGGCTACCACTGCATGGTGGTTGTTGTCTCGACGAGATATCTCGTCATTTACAAAACTGACCGGATCTCAATGGACGAGATATCTTGTCGTCATTAGCAAAACTGACCGGACCTTAATGGAAGAGATATCTCGTCATTAGCAAAACTGACCGGATCTCAATGGACGAGATATCTTGTCGTCATTAGCAAAACTGACCGGATCTTAATTGACGAGATATCTCGTCATTAGCAACTGACCGGATCTCAATGGACGAGATATCTTGCCATTAGCAAAACTGACCGCATCTTAATTGACGAGATATCTCGTCATTAGCAACTGACCGAATCTTAATGGACGCGATATCTCGTCATTAGCAAAACTGACCGGATCTTAATGGAAGAGATATCTCGTCGTTGGAAGAAAACCAGATCTTCTCGTCATCGTGAAGAAAATCGACAATATCTTGATGACAAGGTAACTCGTCATTAGCAAACTTGGTCGGATGTTGATGGACGAGTTATCTCGTCAAAACCACTTGGAGGGTTAATGAGGATGGAAGAATCTCAACAAAAAGGTGTCGAAGTGCAGTGAAATAGCCAGGACAATCTGGCAATCACTGAAGTATTCTATCTGAAGCTTGTGCATGAAATCTGTACAATTTTCAATGACGCATTCCCGTTGCATCTCATTACGTTTCCTATTCTGCGTTTGTACATGTTTACACATCAATGATTGAGTGAGAACCATTGCACTATTTACCACACGCGAGCAGCTGCAACAACCACGAAATCGAGCACGCAAGAGGGCTCTGAGCATTCGAACCGAAAGCTCGCTGCACCCCCAAATAATCGTGAGATTGTCCTAAAAAACGATGCGCGAAATGTGCGCATTCGAACAACCCCATCAAGGCTTCTCATCACGGAATTTCGAGTGCGGGTTAATCGAGTTTTAATTACGGCGTTGGGTGTGAATATACTGGTGTTTTGTTTCTGACGAGGATGAAATTATCACCGCGTGTGAAAACAATCCGTACTGCTCCCGTAGTGAAAACAAAGATAGGTCTAATAGTCGAAATCAACGAGTAAGGTGTGAAATTATCCACCACCTGAGTCAGAAATTCTATTTTCATTTTAATGAAACGCTGGTGTCTTATCACGGATCTTTTTTCCCACTTCATGCGCGTGTTTTCGCACCAACTGCGTTGTCACGATTCCTTAACTGTTCTTGGAAAGATGCGTGAGGATAATGGAATGCCTAATCTGAACTGAACATAGTATGAGAAATTGTGGCCCGCGTTAAATTCGTTGGCGTGTTCCTAATAGTTTGGTTATAATTGCTACGCAAAAGCGCGTAGACTGATTTTGCTGGAAAAGAAGGCACACATTTCACTCTAGTTCAGCGATTCAGTGTGCCGAGATACACTAAATTTATTTAATTTCAATGGCTCAGCTTTGAACTTTTGACAATTGTATTCACAAATAATTTCCAGTAACATGCGTTTAAATAAGTCATAAATATGTGGGGATAATTTTTTATTACAAAGTGTGAGGGCCTTCGGCCAGACACTGAGGATTTTGCTGGAAAAGAAGACACACATTTCACTCTAGTTCAGCGATTTAGTGTGCCGAGGCACACTAAATTTATTTAATTTCAATGGCTCAGCTTTGAACTTTTGACAATTGTATTCACAAATAATTTCCAGTAACATCCGTTTAAATAAGTCATAAATATGTGGGGATAATTTTTTATTACAAAGTGTGAGGGCCTTCGGCCAGACACTGAGGATTTTGCTGGAAAAGAAGGCACACATTTCACTCTAGTTCAGCGATTTGCAAACGGTGTGCCGAGGCACTCTAAATTTATTTAATTTCAATTGCTCAGCTTTGAACTTTTGACAATTGTATTCACAAATAATTTCCAGTAACATCCGTTTAAATAAGTCATAAATTTTTGGGGATAATTTTTTATTACCAAGTGTGAGGTCTTTCGGCCAGACACTGAGGATTTTGCTGGAAAAGAAGGCACACATTTCACTCTAGTTCAGCGATTTAGTGTGCCGAGGCACACTAAATTTATTTAATTTCAATGGCTCAGCTTTGAACTTTTGACAATTGTATTCACAAATAATTTCCAGTAACATCCGTTTAAATAAGTCATAAATTTTTGGGGATAATTTTTTATTACCAAGTGTGAGGTCTTTCGGCCAGACACTGAGGATTTTGCTGGAAAAGAAGACACACATTTCACTCTAGTTCAGCGATTTAGTGTGCCGAGGCACACTAAATTTATTTAATTTCAATGGCTCAGCTTTGAACTTTTGACAATTGTATTCACAAATAATTTCCAGTAACATCCGTTTAAATAAGTCATAAATTTTTGGGGATAATTTTTTATTACCAAGTGTGAGGTCTTTCGGCCAGACACTGAGGATTTTGCTGGAAAAGAAGACACACATTTCACTCTAGTTCAGCGATTTAGTGTGCCGAGGCACACTAAATTTATTTAATTTCAATGGCTCAGCTTTGAACTTTTGACAATTGTATTCACAAATAATTTCCAGTAACATCCGTTTAAATAAGTCATAAATTTTTGGGGATAATTTTTTATTACCAAGTGTGAGGTCTTTCGGTCAGACACTGAGGATTTTGCTGGAAAAGAAGACACACATTTCACTCTAGTTCAGCGATTTAGTGTGCCGAGGCACACTAAATTTATTTAATTTCAATGGCTCAGCTTTGAACTTTTGACAATTGTATTCACAAATAATTTCCAGTAACATGCGTTTAAATAAGTCATAAATATGTGGGGATAATTTTTTATTACAAAGTGTGAGGGCCTTCGGCCAGACACTAAGGAAGGTTGACCGGAAGGAGCCATTTGATCAAAGAGACGTCGGTGGAGGTGTCCTTGGACGGTCATCGTGGTGAGGAGACGAAAAGAGAACGATGGGGTTCTCGAGAGACAGACACGAAGGAGGAGAGTGGCCGCGAGTGTCAGCACCATCCTTAAAACTCCGGGGTCAACTATTTGCAGTCGGTTCCTTTTTAGCTACGACTTGCTACCGCACTAAATGCTCGTTCAACTAAACAGGATGACGGAAATACAATCAAAAACTTTGCTACAGCCCCTAATCCACGATAAATTGTGCTAATATCTACTTTTGCAGAACTAAGAACCCGCTTTGGAAATTTAATTTTTCCTTTTATGTTGACATGTCGCGGTAGCCCGGTTGGAAGAGTAACGGACTAGCAACCGGAGGGTTGCGAGTTCGAATCCAACCAAAGACCGTGTACAAAGAGGGATGGTGCACGTTAAATGTGTCGTCACCTCAAATCTCCTCACGTTGGCGTGGTGTGGAAGTTTGGAGAGTGAGGTGCCAGATGAGGAGTTGCCTTGTCATCTGACAGTGGTTCAAAATTACTTGGTGTTGTCTGCGTATCTTTCCCTTTGGGACTGATCCCAGATCGTCGCCAAAAGACCGTTCCGTTGCTCCTGTGAGACATTAATTAAAATACCTATTTTTTCCCAGTATTGATCAAAAATCAAATTTTCCATTAAAATTGTTTCACCATTATTGCTCGAATGCTGATATATATGATGTTGATATTTGAATTGTGATATATTGCTCCTCAACGCCTCTATTTCCCTTGGGACCACCATTGTCCCCGAGATTGCTACAGTGCCCACAGGTGGTTGTAGAGCCCACTTTGGGAAACTATCCTAACCTGTCACCTAATCTCACGGAAACCCAATTGGAAAAGTCAAATACTCCCTTACAATGGTGATAACGCCAATAGACTCAGTCATCTCGAAACTCTGAACTACTAACACCAACACACACTACTGTGCCTAGTGTCGTGAGACACTACCAGTTTAAATTATTGTAGTTGGAAAGAAAAGAACATGCCACAGCGATGGCATGTCTATTCAGAATGTTAGAACATACTACATCTATACATTTTTACATCATTACATTTGTACATTGTTCCATCTACACAGAAATTACATCTATACCATCATACTATATTACACTACTAGCTGTATGGCCCTGCGTTGCGGAAGACGACGTGTTAGTAAATACCTCCCTCTTGGATTTTTTACTCTTTTTTGCATTCCTTCTTATAGATTCACTGTTATATAATTCTATAAATTTATCATTATTATTATTCTGATTTAAAAGTTTTATGGTTTAATGTGTCACGGGATAACTGATTGTTAGTAAATGACATATTAGATTTTTCGCCGTCTCATTGCTAGTCTTCATGTAAATTTCCCAATTTCACCCTGACGTTCAGCTTCGACCAGTCTTCTATTGGTAGCTTGTTCCTTAGTTTTATTGTGACGTCTTTCACGTCGTTTATATTTAGCTGAATTGCTTGTTATAGAACTTTATTTTGGCATTGTCGTTAAAAAGAGTAATTACAACGCAAAAAACAATCGTTATAAAAAAGGCAGCAGTAAACAATTTGAAATTCCAAATTACGATGGATTTAAGAGTTGAGTTGTACAGGTGTGCTGTATTGGATGTGAAATAATTATAAATATTGAGTATTTTCCTACGAGATGGCGCACGGACAACCCGACCTCCCGGGGATGTCACCGCGCCTGCATGTTTATGTTCAAAGGGGCTGCTTAACCACCCCCTGTTTTCTTGTTTATCTGTCACTTGCGAGGGGACTGCCTGCCGAGAACCAACCTCGCAGCTTCGCTCTCCGTTGTTACTTGTTAATAAATCTGTTATTTGTTAATCGTGAGTTATATTCTGTTAACTCACAAAGCACAGAACGGGATCGATTGACGTGTCCAAACAATAAAAAATAATGCTTATTTAAAGAAGTAAAATATACGGCTCGAAAAATAGTGTATTAAATGTTTATTTACAGCAGTAAAACGTAAGACACGAAAAAGTACTGTATATCGAATTTTGAACATTTTCTACGTTTTTTTTCTCGAATTTAACACGAATATTTAAGTCAAGTCTGACAAAAAACATAATAAAAAAGTTGGGTCAAAAACCGCTACGGAAGCGTTACGGAATCAGCCAGTAACGTCACGGCACTCTGTCCAATCAGGTAATTTTTTGAACATTTTATGTTAAAATTTAAATTTTTGAACATTTTAAAGGGGCGGAATAACTTTCCCAGTTTATTCTGCGTATTTTGACACCTCTCTCATATCTCTATGTGCTGTGGTCGAGACGAAGATAGATTTCCAAAAGACAAACAATCACACATTAATAATGTAGATTTGTACAACATTAGAGGAAAAAGTTAATCTCTTGAGGTAATCAAGTCTTGACGAGTATCTATGAATCTCAACATACCAATAATTTTGACCCATGAATGCACAAGCAATGTTTCTGAGTTTAAGGTGGTCAGCAGGTGTCCTCGTACACTATGGTGCTGAAAGGGGTGATGTAGTGCAGAGGTGAACTAATTTCACAACAGAAGCAATTTCTTTTAATTGATTTTCTTAAACTTCCAGGAACCAGGGAAGAGTGTCTCTTCCCTGGTTCAACTTGCTGATTTCAGTGACAACTCTGAACTACAAAATTTATTTTCATTTCATACAGTACAAAATCAGACGATAAAAAATATTTTAGGTAAGTTTTATCACTCTTTTATGGCATCCGTTATAGTTATGAGTAAGAGGAAACGAATATTTAAAATACAATAGATATAAAGACAGGGCGTGACTGTAAGAGCAGTTCTATATTGAAATTTCCGCTCTTTTTCCTCCGGGAAGAGTGAAAGCAAACTCTTGTTTCATTTCAACTCTCAATAATGAGCGCAATGTATGAAGAGAACCGGGAGAGGGAAACAAACCTGTTTCCATGGATACGGTCAAAAGCCTCTGTGGGAGAAAATTGTTTATTTCAATATTCAGAGAAGTCTTTTCCATTACGACTTTGTTTTTGAAATCGGTTGTGGTTAGCGGGAATCGAAAATGGAATTTAACTAGATTTTTCTTTTTGGAATCGAAAATATGAAATAATAATTCAAATTGAAGTAGGTTATCGCGTTTAAAAAAGCATTAAATTATGCTTTTCCTGGTTACATTTGTTTCCTGCCACTTGGATTTATAGACTTATTCTTTGCCTTCAAAGTTCCTAATATTTCACTGAGAGTGGCAGGCGGCCTCAGTTTCGATTACTCCCTATGTGTATTCTTTATCAAAAAAAAACTTTTCTTGTGTGTATGTCCATTACTTGTCGTTGTCTTGTACTTGGGGCAGTATGGCTAAATATAACCCTTCCGCCATAAAACCAACCAAACCTAATATTTCACGCGTAAACATCAGAAGGCCGTTTTTGGCCAAGCTGCGCCAAACACGACAATGTCAATTTATAGTGAAAAGAAAGGATGGAGAAGAAAGAAAGATCCCTTGAGCATCCTAGGATCGTCCCCATGTTTAAGGGAGGCAGTAAACCTCATAGGAAAAGTATAGGTCCCTATGGTTGGGTTCGTGAAGCCCATACAAACCTCAAGAAGTCACGCATGAAGACTGATGTTTGCAAAACGGATATAGTATATGTGTGAACACCTTCAGTGGGTTAAAAATAACTTACCTAAGACTAACCATTCAAATGAAATGTTCCAACACATGTTTCCAGTAGCTTGTTTAAGACTATAGTACGTAATGCAGTTACTAAAAGCAACCACATTAAATAATACTTCGTGTTGACGTCTAATCTGTAATTCTCGCCGCTTGTAGCTGATGTTATAAGTTTGAACAATTGAAGCGAAGGTCCACAATGACGTCAGAGCCATAAATATCAACTCACATCATCTTCCATTTGATAATAATGGTTTGGCGAGCACGAGAAAGTTTTGAAGGAGTCAGATGAAAAGTGAGACATAAATAATCACCCGTGTCCAGGTATTGGAAGCATAATGCCCCTTCGCGTGTCAACTGATACTTGAATTGTTCTCTTCACAAGTGCTCTGTAGCCGAGTCGGCAGCGTCATTGGTTTCGACGTCAGCGACCCCAATTCAATTTTCTTTCTTATCCCTTTCAACTGAAATATCCTTAAAAAATTCAATTAAATTTAATTTAATTCGAGATTAATCCCGGACCGTCGTCAATACCCCCTTTCTGTTGCTCCATGCGACGTTAATTAAATACCTACCAACCTTTTTCCACGTTTAAACTATTTTCTCAATATTCTAATGTGGAGTACAACCGTCTACTATGATGTGGATTTCAAAAGTATGCGATTTAATCCTCCTGGTGGTTCTCTTGACGAGGTCTATTGTCATTCGCAAAACTGACCAGATCTTGACTGACGAGATATCTCGTCATTCGAAGAAAACGCTATCACGATCACTCAAAGAAACTGACCAGATCTTGACTGACGAGATATCTCGTCATTAGAAGGAAACGCTATCACGATCACTCAAAGAAAACTGACCAGATCTTGACTGACGAGATATCTCGCCATTAGAAGAAAACGCTATCACGATCACTCAAAGAAACTGACCAGATCTTGACTGACGAGATATCTCGTCATTAGAAGGAAACGCTATCACGATCACTCAAAGAAAACTGACCAGATCTTGACTGACGAGATATCTCGTCATTCGAAGAAAACGCTATCACGATCACTCAAAGAAAACTGACCAGATCTTGGTCTCCACATACAAAAAAAATCGTCAGTTCCTTGATGAAGAGGTAGGTAGTTATTTAACATCGCACTGGAACAACACAACGGGCTATTGACGACAGTCCGGGATCAATCCCGAAAAGAAAGATCCGAGGACAACACCTCGTAATTTTGAACCACGTTCAGATGACGTGATCAACACCTGAGCTGGCACCCAACTCTTCAAACTTTCACACGACGCCAACGTAAGGACATTTGAGGCCATGACAGATTTAACGTGCACCAGTCGCCACGTACACGACAGTCTTTGGCTGAACCTAGTTTCGAACTCGCAACTCTCCGTTATTCTGCCAATTGGGCAACCCGCGGCCTCCTTGATGAAGGGATATCTCGTCAGTAGTAAAATTGTCAGGTAGGTATTTTAACTACCGTCGCACAGGAGCAACACAACGGCTGTTGGCGATGGTCCGAGATCAAACCCGAAGGGAAAGATCGAGGACAACACCACGTAATTTTGAACAACGGTCAGATGACGAAGTCACACCTGAGCTTGTAAAATTGGTCAGATGTTGATAGACGAGACACTTGAAGGTTTAAGAACACGAAAATCGGTTTCAAATAATGTTTGGTTATGCTTAATTTTCATTTCTTAATTAAAAGTGTTTGTTTCGTTGTGTTCTATCACCCCCTGATGTCTGTCGTATTAGTTTAGACTCACCCCGTAGTTTAGATAATATGGTTTAGATGTAGTTTACCCCTAATACTCCGTTATAATCTCCTAGTTTAAAAGAAATCGATACGCGATCAGATCAGAAACCGCTTCAAATGGTATGGTTTAGATGTAGTTACCCCTAATACTCCGTTATAATCTACTACTTTAAAAGAAATCGATACGCGATCAGATCAGAAACCGCTTCAGATGGTATGGTTTAGATGTAGTTTACCCCAATACTCCGTTATAATCTCCTAGTTTAAAAGAAATCGATACGCGATCAGATCAGAAACCGCTTCAGATGGTATGGTTTAGATGTAGTTACCCCTAATACTCCGTTATAATCTACTACTTTAAAAGAAATCGATACGCGATCAGATCAGAAACCGCTTCAGATGGTATGGTTTAGATGTAGTTTACCCCCAATACTCCGTTATAATCTCCTAGTTTAAAAGAAATCGATACGCGATCAGATCAGAAACCGCTTCAGATGGTATGGTTTAGATGTAGTTTACCCCCAATACTCCGTTATAATCTCCTAGTTTAAAAGAAATCGATACGCGATCAGATCAGAAACCGCTTCAGATGGTATGGTTTAGATGTAGTTTACCCCTAATACTCCGTTATAATCTACTAGTTTAAAAGAAATCGATACGCGATCAGATCAGAAACAGCTTCAGATGGTATGGTTTAGATGTAGTTTACCCCCAATACTCCGTTATAATCTCCTAGTTTAAAAGAGATCGATACGCGATCAGATCAGAAAACGCTTCCAATTCCGACCATTAAAGCATCCCGACACTTCCAAATAACGCAGTTGTCACTGACGAACTTCATTATAACAAGAGCTTCATAACTGGGGCCATATCAATTTGCATAATAAGCGCATTTTTCTCATTTTTATTTAAAAGCGACGCCGAAACAGGCGAATTGGGTCCTTAATTAGTTGCTCCTCTCGCATAGAAGGATTAAATCCCGTGCCAAGCCATGCGAAACAAGGGGGGTTATTCCGTGATCGTTAAATTCCATCGATTTCCACATCCGAGTCACGGAAACGAAACGAAAAAAATTGCGATTTTTATCTTAACTCAGAAATGATCGAGCGACATAAATTATATCGAGACGCTATTTTTTCCCGTCCAGCGTTAAACTTTTTATTATGGAAGATTTTAAATTATTTTGTCGTTTATCTTCGTCTTAATGGGGTCTTGGGCGCTTTCTACAGATTCAAGTGGGATGCGTAAAAATTGCGGAAGCTGTTTGGCACGAATTCTTTTGAGAGCCCTCTTCGAAGAAGGCTCTCATTAACCTTTGAATTAATACTGGGCGTTCGAGAGCTGCGTGGAATGTTAACTGCTTAATTGAACGCTTCGAGTCGCTGTTTTTTAATGCATGGGAGTAAAATTGTTTGCCAGAAAATGCCCCCGTTTCTGATTTTAAGTGAAAAATAACAAATCGAATCTCTTTGAAAGCAGGTTGCAGTGTTTACGTCTTCTGACTTTGTTCGATCCACCCTTATTTTTTATTCTTCAGAAATATATTAAAGTTAATTGGGGTCGTAGAAAAGATGATAGAGAAAAGGAATTCAAATACAGTGAATTTCAATCATGGGTTAGTTGATCAGGAATAGCGTAGCGTAAACAGTGATAAGAATGGAATGACGAGATTGGTAGATATTTTAATTAACGTCGCACAGGAGCAACATAACGGGCTAGTGGCGACGGTGCGGGAAAAATCCCGAGGGTAACACCACGTAATTTTGAACTACGGTCAAATGAGGAGGCCACACCTCAGCCGGAACCTCACTCTCCAAACTTCCACGCCAACGTGAGGACATTCGAGGTCCCGA
Source organism: Meta bourneti (assembly GCA_933210815.1). Taxonomy (NCBI): domain Eukaryota; kingdom Metazoa; phylum Arthropoda; class Arachnida; order Araneae; family Tetragnathidae; genus Meta; species Meta bourneti. The sequence goes on from OW119929.1 coordinate 92,662,362, forward strand.
CAGATTTAACATTCACCAGTCCCCTTTGGTTGGTTGGTTTTTGGAGTTTTGTGGTACAAAGGCCAAATATGGCCCTTGTACCACAAAACTCCAGACACACAATATCAAGCAATGGACACACACAATGAAAGTTTTTTACTGACACGGAGAGAAATACACCCGGGGAGGAATGCACCCCAGCCCCTTTTGTACACGACGGTCTTTGGTTGGATTCGAACTCGCAACCCTCCGGTTGCTAATCCGTTACTCTTCCAACCTTGCTATCGCGGCCCCAGATTGGATCGGAAGTTATAGCATTCTGCGATTTTATAGAAAAGATTGGTTAGTTGTGTCGAGAAAAAAACGGAGTTTTGATGTGAATATTCGAGCCTTATGTTGAATTATGGAATGAATGAAGCAGATCGATTGTTTATTGCGAATATATTCAACAATTATTATAATTTGAACGATTGAAGTGCAGTTTGAAGTTAATATTGAAGGATAAATTTATTGATTGAACGTCCGTGATTGTAGTGCTGTTTGGTAACTTTTAAAAAACACCACTTACACAGTCCTCACTCTACGCAATCCAGTTACACTGGCCCAAATCTCGCCCAGCACCGTAGAATTTCCACGTATTGCTGCCCCCTTCCGCGCTCAGTGCGCCTGCGCACTCCGTCCGAAGGTCACGTCAGATACGGACATCCTTTGTCTACACGACGCTATACTTATCTTCTGGGTATTTTAGTTCTGAAATCATGAGACAGAACCGTTGTAACGCTAGATATATCATGCACGTCCCCAATACTGTTCTGATTTTAAAGTCGTATTCATGTCAAAAAAAAATGTACTGCTTAGTTTTAGACAACCTAATTATGCCACCTAGGTTCATTATTGTTTCTTTTCCTCTAAAACATACTTAGCCCTAAGATATAGAAATGAACCCAAAAGGCGCAATTTCGCTTAATCCTGGTTTAGGTTATCTTTTACAAGGGTGGGAAAATGAGAGAGAAAGGAAGGGAGTGATAGATCATGCGCAAGGATTGCACATACTATTATATTGCACATACGCACATACTATCGAGACTGAATTCTGGCCTTAGTAGGAAGCGTGGAATCTATAGAGAAGAGTCTATACTGAAGGTACCATTAAACTTAAAATGAAATAGACGGAGCATGTGTCTACAGCTTCATGTTATTTTTTCCAGTTGCTCGGTTTGAAGATCTGTCACGTGGTTGTGGGTAAAAGCATGAATCGCAAGTTATCGATTGGTTAAAGCTATTACCCACCGTGATCGAAAACACTAGTCTGCGCTTCCGTAGCCAATCGGCTAAGTCGATTTGTGATTTTCCCTTCAGAGATCTTACGACAGCGATTCCGCCAACACGATCCGTTTATTTCATTAGAAGGTACCCGTTGCGAATGCAAACGCTATAAGCCAGTCATAGAACGAAACCATTTGAGGCTGAAAGGACGGAGAATCAGCATTCCTTTTGGACTTCTTGGGGTGAAAATCTGTTACATTAAAATAGAAACTGTCGTCTCGCTTATTTACGTTAAAAATATCGTCGCTTTTGCTTCAGGTTTTATCGATTGTAGATCAATGGAGACTGTTTTTTTATCAAGAGGGAATATTAACGCATATGTAAGATTGCTTCAGAGAAAACCCTTCGTTGCTTCGCATTACAAACTATTAGTTTTGAAACTACAGTGGACTCCCTCTTAACCGGCCACTTCGGGACCGGACCCAGACCGGACAACAGAATGGGTTTTTACGTTTTCAGTGTTCTTAAGGAATTAGGGAATGAAAATATGACTCAAGAAACCTGGCAATACTTTCAGATTGCAAATGGCGGACTTATGTCTTTGAGCACGCCCATTCATTCCGATGAATTAGTGACCGTGGTTCGGAAATAAAAAGATGGTACAAAATTAGACGTTAGTTGCCCAGAAGCCACTTCCCACTACAATATGTACATGAATGGAGTTGACCGCTGTGATGAAATGGCTACTTTTTAGGGTCATGGCAGAAAATCAGACAAGTGGTGGAAAAAGATTTTTAGTTATGATTTCTGTTGTGAATGCATGGATTACGAAGTGTGATGTGGAACATAAAACAGAACCACTATTATCATTCATGGTCCCCTTAGCTGAGCAACTAATAAATGTTGGAAGGGAAAAAGCAAACACAAAAAGAACGCGAAAGTACGGTCGTTCGTCAAAAAGAGCAAAAACTACTAAACTACTAAATTAAACTACTTTTCAGAGTTAAATTTTAATCATGCAAAAGTCGGGGCGAAAGGGTTAATAGCATTAAAATACACTCCCGAAATCGTTTTTATTAGAATAAAACTAAGTATATAGCCTACTTTATTGTAATATGATATGTATAATCAAGAAAACTTAACCTGGAAGAACTTCCTTTGTTGGAAAAGACTAAACACATGTTAAAGGTGGTCGGATAAGAGGGAGTCCTGTATTAAAAAATATTTTCTCTTTGAGTCCGACGCATATGGTATTCTAGTTTGCTTATACTAGTTTTGCGACGCCTATCAAATATTTCTGTGGTGTTTTTTCGCAACGCGAGTTCGAATTATTCCAGGATATGCAGTTCAGAAAGAATTCCGAAAAACCACGAGAAACCCTACATAAAAGCCGAAATACGAGCCTGAGGCCTTTTTTGCCGAGACCTGAAGGTCAAATAACTCGACCACTAGGTCGACTTCGGATTTTAGCTTTTTTAGAGTGCTCTTTTATGTTCCGCAGTTTCCATGTAATGTTATTGAAACCGAACGTGGGTGCATTTCTCTTCTGCTTTTTTTATGTCGCAAGTGCCATATTTGGCCATGCTGCGCCAGACACAAGACATACAATATCAAGTAATAGACAAACAAACAATGAAAGTTTTGCTGACACAGAATAGACAAATACACCCAGAGACGAATGCACCTGACAGGAATTGAACTTGCGCCGCCTACAACTCGAAGATTGCTAGCGCAGTGGACATACTCAGAGCCACGACGGCCTCCTTCATTAGCAAAGCTTTCCTTGTATGTCCATTACGAGACAAAGTCTATTGCGTTTGATGCAGCTTGGCCAAATATGGTCCTTGCGCCATAAAACCCATCTCAGACACCCTCTTCGAGAGGTTTCATAAGAAAATAAGTTTTAATACAGAAAAGTTATTTCAATTTTATCCTAATATTTATGGGGGACGTGGTAGCCCGGTTGGAAGCACAACGGCTTAACAATCGGAGGGTTGCGAGTTCGAAACGGTTCAACCAAAGATAGTTGTGTACACGAGGGCTGGTGCACGTTAAATTTGTCATGGCTTCAAATGTCCTCACGTTGGCCTGGTGTGGAAGTTTGGAGAGTGGGGTACCACGTCATTTGATGTTCTCGTCATCTGACAGTGCTTCAAAATTACGAGGAGTTGTTTCGGGATTGATCTCAGACCGCCTCCAATAACCCGTTGTGTTGCTCCAGTGCGTCATTATTTAATTACCATTTGTGTAAAAACCTCATAAAAATGCAAGAAATTTGAATTCCCCAAAATGATTCAAGATTAAACGCGCGATTTTGTGATTTCAATAAAACTACCGATTACGCCACAGAATCCTCTGCATAATCCACGAATATTTCTCGGATATTACCCCTCCACACACAACCCCGATTGCCGAAGCATCGAACAATAAACAACTCAACCCCTCCCGAAATGCCGCTTTTGTCAGCGATTACACAAAGCATCCGTCCAATCACGTCTTCAACTCTGACGTAAAGTAGATCGTTCTTCCGTAACCTATTATGCCTCCCAATGAAACGTTAAAAAGGCTTCCGTTGCGACACCGTGACGACGTTTTGTACACCGTCCTACTCTTCCATTCCTTCTCCCCTCGGCCATTTGTTTCGTTTTATTTAACGTCACTTTCCCTTCACGGCCTGTTTCACTCGCAGAATCGAAGAAAAGGAACTCGTGTTTGGCCCAAAGATCGGGGTGTAAACAATTGTGAGCGAGCAATTAAATTCGAAAGTGAAAGGTGAACGTGGGTTTGTTTCTTTGTTTAATTTCATCCGTGTATTTCATAGTTTATTTGCTTAATGATAAACGTGCGGAATGTAACAAGATATGTTGTTTTAGTAAGATAAAACTTATTTTTTTCTCAACCCTTTGGGGGCCGTGATAGCCCGGTTGGAAGAGTAACAGCCGAAGGTGGAATTCCCACCCACCCCATTTCGAACCAAGAGCCACTTCGTCTGCCTCGATAAAATGTTGGCTCGGATTATCTGCTTCTCTAGTCCCACCTTTTCCCATTAATTCCATCAATTGCTTCCATAGAACTGCAGCCATTACCCACCTTGCGTTCGGTTCTCACATGCTTTATTATATGTGAACCCGTATTTCAAGCTTTAAGTTTACCCAAGGACACGAAACAGCGGCAGTAGTGTGCTTCTCTTCTAACACAAGACGGATGGGAACATTGTGCATTCTATGTAGGACGTTCCCATTGTTATTAGGGCCGCGGTAGCCCGGTTGGAAGAGTAACGGATTAGCAACCGGAGGGTTGCGAGTTCGAATCCAACCAAAGACCATCGTGTACGTGGGGGCTGGTGAATATTAAATCTATCGTGGCTTCAAATGTCCTCACGTTGGCGTGGTATGGAAGTTTGGAGAATGGGGTCCAGCTCAGGTGTTACCTCGTCGTCTGGTTCAAAATTGCGTGGTGTTGTCCTCGATCTTTCCCTTTAGGTTTGATCCCGGACCGTCGCCGACAGCCCGCTGTGTTGTTCCAGTGCGACGTCAATTAAAATACCTACCTACCTACACTTTGTAGGACAGCACCCTAAAGAGCTTTTAAAATTTCATGTGAGGACACAGAGCATAGTTTCGCAAACATTTGGACGTGAATCTACACTATTAAGGTGTATGTATGTATACACTAGAAATCACGAAAATTGACCAAACTATCGATATATTTTTTAATAATTCAAAATATTGTCCAACCCCTTAGCTTTCAAACGATACGAAGATCTTGTAAATACTCGAAATAGTTTTCAAGTTACAAGGGTTTGGGTTAGGTACTGTCACCATAGACAAACACGTTTCCAAAACTTCAAACTCTATTTCTGAATAACTATGTTTTTGCAATAGGATGCTTCTTTCGAACAGTGATAAATCAACAATGAATTGATCTATTATAATTACTTTTGCGTCATTATGATCTATATAATATAGTGAATGTTTTGACCCTCAGTCGAAGTTATTGGTTAAGAAATGAATTTTTAGTTGATTTTTAAATGTTGATATTCCTGAAAAAAATCTTGATTTTTTTAGACTTCCTTCGTGAAAAAAATTGTAAAAAAGAACGTATTCCCTCTAGCAACTTGATGGAGGTTCAAAACATGAAAAATAATATTAGGAATAATTTCCAACAGGAATTGTCTTTCTGAACGCATTAAAATTTGAGATATCACTGTTCAAAAAACATGCTAATTAGCTAATTATATCTAAATTAAATAATTAATGAGTTGCTTAATCAGAATTTTTTACACTAAAATAAGTTTAAGCACAAACCAATGATCTATTGTGAAAAAACTGGATTTTTAAAGTCAAAATTAAAAAAAAATTTCTAGTGTATACAGACACCTTAATGTGTGATAGTTTGTTGGAAATCTATCTTCGTCTCAACCACAGCACGTAGAGATCTGAGAGGTGTCAAAATACGCAGAATAAACTGGGAAAGTTATTCCGCCCCTTTAAAATTTTCAAAAATTTAAATTTTAACATAAAATTACCTGATGAGAGTGCAGTGACGTCACTGGCTGATTCCGTAACGCTTCCGTAGCGGTTTTTGACCCAATTTTTTTATTATGCTTTTTTGTCAGACTTGACTTAAATATTCGTGTTAAATTCGAGGAAAAAAACGTAGAAAATGTTCAAAATTCAATATACAGTACTTTTTCGTGTCTTACATTTTACTGCTTTAAATAAGCATTATTTTTTATAATTATTTCACATCCAATACAGCAAACCTGTACAACTCAACTCTTAAATCCATCGCAATTTAGAATCTCAAATTGTTTACTCTTTTTTTTTTTGACGACAATGACAAAAAGAAAACGTTCCATAACAAGCAATTCGGCTAAATATAAACTACGTGAAAGACGTCACAATATACATCTAAGGAACAAGCTACCAATAGAAGACTGCTCGAAGCTGAACGTCAGCGTCAAATTGGGAAATTTACATGAAGACTTGCAATGAGACGGCGAAAAATCTAATATATCGTTTACTAACAATCAGTTATCCCGTGACACAATAAACCATAAAACTTTTAAATCAGAATAATAATAATGATAAATTTATAGAATTATATAACAGTGAATCTATAAGAAGGAATGCAAAAAAGAGTAAAAAATCCAAGAGGGAGGTATTACTAACACGTTGCCCTCCGCGACGTGGGGCCACACAGCTAGTACGTTTTTAAAATCGGAGCATTACTGGGGGGCATGCATAAAAAGTCGACTGCTACAAAAAGCGTCACAACTGTTTTGTCTTATATCAGAACTAGGAAACATCCAGTAGATAAATATAGCTTCGTTTATACAAAGGATGTCCGTATCGGACATGACCTTTGGATCGATTGCGCAGGCATACTGAGTACGGGGAGAGAGTCCGCAATGTCTAATCTAAAGCCTTTAATCGACAAAATTATCCTTCAATATTAATATAAAATTGCACTTTAATCGTTTAAACTGTAAATTAATGTTCACACAAACGATATTTCATAGCCAAATCTAATGTTTTTCTTAATAAGGAAGTAGACGCAAATCTAAAGTTAGGTAGGTAGTTAACGTCGCACTGGAGCAACACGATGGGCTATTGGTGAAGGTCCGGGATCAATCCCGAAGGTAAAATCCAAGGACAGCAAATCGGAATTTTGAACCGCGGTCAGATGACAAGGTCAACACCTGAGGTTGGTAACCCAATCTCCGAACTTCCACACCACGCCAACGTGAGGACATATGAGGCCACGACAGATTTAGCGTGCACCAGCCCTCGTTAATCTAAAGCAGGGGTGTCAAACTCAATTAAAACACGGGCCATTTAATGCAACTGGTAAGATTCACGCGGGCCACATCACATTTACAAATTTTCTTAAACTTATAATTTGAAGTGAGGATCCAGGAATATGGATAGAATAATAAAAACACATTATGTAATTAAGTGAATTTAGGGTAAAAATTTATAATATTGCTATATAATTGCTTTTATTTAAACGTTTATTTAATTTAATGCATTTATAAAACTAAAATTAATTTTTTTCACCGGAAACTCTTGCCAGCGCTTTCCTCCTACTAGTTTTCCAATATTCAAAGACTGAGAACAGACTATCTTCATTATGGCAGATAGATGTTTATCAGTTAATCTTGATCTGTAGGCCGTTTTATTTAATTTCATGGACGAAAATAGTTGCTCACACATTTTTAATATGACGAAATTGTGTGTACGGAATTGTCTCGATCTCCCCTAAGTGCCATTTTCTTCATAACATATTATCCTGTTTTCATTTTATTTCAGAGCATCGTGGACCACAAAAAATTACCTCGGGGGCCACATGTGGCCCGCGGGCCGCCAGTTTGACCCCCCTGATCTAAAGGACCAAAAATCTTCGCCACGCTCCATTAAATCATGTTACAACATTTCACTACCTGAAAGATATCTCCCTTCGTAGTTCCACAAATTAACCCCAATGAACCGACGCGAATTCGACCTGTGACAGAATGCTATCAAACTACCATGACTTCGGTCGCCATTTAATGGTTGCCGGTAATTACGATGAAACGAGATTTGATTATTGAAGGACTGGACCAATTGGTTCAATTAATTCAATTACTGTCCAAGTGATTCTAATGGAAATGGAGCAGATCCCACGCTTGATGGGATGAAAAAAACGGAAAGTATAGGATTTCTGGGGATGAATAAATTTCGATTGCACTCAACGAAACATCTTTAAACTCTTTGAGGCACACGATTTTAAAGAGGGAAAAACAAGTTACATAGAATTGTTTATTCACTTATTCAGCTTCAAATCAGTATAAAACATCAAATAACATGTTTTTTAATTATAAAACTATTTATTCACTGATAAATTTTTACGGAAAAAACATTTTACCGTTATGAAAGACAAAAATTCACTGCACCACACAATTCGCCAACCTTAATCACAACAGTGTCAACAACTTACTAATGCGTTTTGGCAATCGTCAACTTTTGTTTTCAGCTATTGACACATTTAGCGATAGTTCACAGCATTGCCAACTCAACGAATAACTAAACAGTAGACTGACTATGAGTTATTTCAACTTTTTGAGGTCGATCAAAGAATATCAAATAATACATAAAAAGCTAAGCAAAAAAAAGGTGGGACAGTTTTTAACCCACCTAACCCCAAAGAGTTAAAGTTTGAGTGCAAAGCATTTGTGCTGCATGTTCAATGGATATGCAGAATAGGAACAAGGCACTCATAAATACGTGAAAAGGTCAAAAGGCGTTTTCGGAAAAATCTAATTCGCATCTTAGAAGTTTAGATGGAGACATGTATAAATATGGTAAATATAAGTTTAGAACTCAAGGGCGCGCCAACGTGGGGTCTGGGAATTTAAGACCTTTTCAGACTTTAAAGAGCACAAATATCCTAATTTAATCGGGGGCCCGGTAGCCCTGTTGCAAGACTAGCGGACTAGCAACCGGAGGGTTGCAAGTTCGAATCCAAACAAGTCGTGTACAAAGGGGGCTGGGGCACGTTATATCTGTCGTTGCCTCAAATGTCCTCACGTTGGCGTGGTGTGGAAGTTTGGAGAGTGGGGTGCCAGCTCAGGTTTTGTTGTCGTCATCTGACTGTGGTTAAAAATTACGTGGTGTTGTGTCCTCGATCTTTCCCTTTGGGTTTGATCCTGGACTGCCGCCAATAGCCCGTGTATTGCTCCAGCGCGACGTCAGTTAAAAACTTACCTACCCACAAAATCAAATTGAGGATTTAGAAGACACATGTGTGCAACTCATAACACAATCGTTACGTTGAGCATTTAGGTTGAGGTGGAAAAAGCAAAAAATTGAAGCATATGAAATTAGTCACTAAAATGAAATACATAAATTTTTCCATAAATACTTGAAAATGCAAAAAGTAAACCGTACCTTTGTGCAAAGTATCAAGACAGTTGTAGACGTTGTTAGAATTGTTTGGCATCAACGTTACATGTTGGAATATTTTCCTTATTGCTACTGGCAGTTGGCACTGATACTTACAATTTGGCAGCGGTTGAACAGCTACTCTGAAACAGAAAAAACGTTTCACATTTCATATCTAGAATAAAGTATTGTGCATATTTGTGATTAAACTATTGAAAGTCAAAAACATATCTTTGAGAAACGTAGAGATAGACTGCTTTTCTCAGTTTTATTGTGAATTAAATCATTCCTGAAACTGAAAAACTAATAAAGAGAAACTTAAAATTGGGTTTAATCATTAATTTAAGAGAAAACAGTCAGAATTATCGTAAAAAATGGTGTTGCTAATTATTATGCTTCTTAGTTCTCATTTATTTTAATAGTAACTGAGGTGTTTCGCTATTAACATTAACTAATTATCCGAAACTAATTATTTAAAATATTAATATTCAAAATACATCGAAGTTTTTCCCTACTTCGATCCCGTTACCACATCAATTCAAAGCAGGTAGGTATTTCATTAACGTCGCACTGGAACAACACAATGGGCTATTGACGACGGTCCGGTATCATCCCCCGAAAGGGAAGATCAAGGACAACACCACGTAATTTTGAACCACGGTCAGATGACGAGGTCACATCTCTCCAAACTTCCACACCACGCCAACGTGAGGACATTTGAGGCCACGACAGATCTAACTTGCACCAGCCCTTTGTACACGACGGTATTTGGTTGGGTTCGAACTCGCAACCCTCCGTTCCTCTTCCGCGTCTTTAGCGCGGATCCTGGTTCTAAATTTATCGTTCGGTGCCGAAAGCGAAAGCATTGAATACGAGTTGGCAGGATGAAACATCCAGGGCGTTCGCCAATCATGCTTTCGCGTCTGGCAGCTCCCTCCTAATGTGCTTTTACACCTATTCAAAAATCTACTGACCCCAGGTCGGCTGCCTTCTCGTGAGAGACTCATTGTATCAATGTGCCTATCGTTTTCGGTACCGAACGACAGTAGTAGAACCAGAATCCACGCTAAAGATACCATTTGTGGAACCGCATTGTTTACGTTACCATCAGTCCTTAACTAATAGACTCGTTCAGAATCACGTGACTCGATTGCCAACTCGTGGGAGATGAACCATAAAAATCTTAATCCATCAAAAGCTTAAGCATCCTCAATGTAAATAATTTCATCCTTTTTGTTTCTATAATTCATGTTACGCGATTTTATTCACAAAGGGAAAACAAAACAACAATAAAAATAATAGTTTAAAAAATTCCCTTATTGGCTTTCACTGGCAGCCACGAAATTGAGTTCAAAGTTCTAACAAATTTGCATGCTGATAAATCGTAGCGCAGTTTCGATTCCCTACAACTTGCTGGCGCAGCTTATCTTCTTTTCGATCTTGCGCCATAAAACCCAAATCAACCAACCCTACAACTTGCTTTGTACATTGTCAACTTGTGTTTAAAGATGTCTTTTAGAATAACACTTGGTACATGAAACTATTTAAGGTCGTACAAAATGGAAACAAGGGGTGGGTAAATTGCAGCGGTCGGTAGAGAGATATTTTAATTAACATCGCACTGAGGAGCAACACAACGGGCTATTGACGACGGTCCGGGATCAAACCCGAAGGAAAATATTCGAGGACAACACACGTCATTTTGAATCACGGTCAGATGACGAGGTCACACCTGAGCTGGCCCCTACTCTCCAAACTTCCAATGCGATTGGGTAAATTGCGGCGAATTTGTTTTGTAAACAAAATCTACAAACCTTATCTTCATCTTAGAACGGGCCACGGTGGCCCGGTTGGAAGAGTAACGGACTAGCAACCGAAGGGTTGCGAGTTCGAATCCAGCCAAACACCGTCGTGTACAAAGGGGGCTGGTGCACGTTAAATCTGTCGTGGCCTCAAATGTCCTCACGTTGGCGTGGTGTGGAAGTTTGGAGAGTGGGGTGCCAGCTCAGGTGTTGCCTCGTCATCTGACCGTGGTTCAAAATTACGTGGTGCTGTCCTCGGATCTTTCCCTCTGGGATTGATCCCGGACCGTCACCAATAGCCCGTTGTGTTGCTCCAGTGTGACGTTAATTGAAAATACCAAAATATCATCTTAGAACAAATAGAAGGAATTATTGCTATATTGCTGTGGCAACGTCTAATGAGTGCGTGACGTCACGGTCGGTTGGACGTAATTGAACGCGCATAAAAAGATTCTCAATTTACTCAGCCTGAATCTGAACAGTTTTGCCACACGCAAGTTTGAATTGTTTGTTGGAACACGGTCACTTTTTTTATTACACCGCACATAAAGGGATAGTTGTTTTAGCTTTCAGTTTAAGGTGACATCCATAGCTGGATTTCAAAAGAGCTAGCAGAGTCGCGCACAGCATCTGCGCAAAAGTTCCTTAAGCCTCCAAGTGGTTTCGACTAGATATCTCGTCCATCAAGATCTGACCAATTTTTCTAATGAAGAGATATCTCGTCGAAACCACTTGGAGGGTTAGTTACGAGATATCTCGTCAACAAGAATGCCGATTGAATTACGAATCAAGATATTGTCGCTTTTTGATGACGATATGAAGATCATGTCAGTATTTGCTAATGACGAGATATCTCGTCCATCAAGAGATCTGGTCAGCTTTGCTAATGACGAGATATCTCGTCCATCAAGAGATCTGGTCAGCTTTGCTAATGACGAGATACCTCGTGGGAACAACGGCCAGGAGGGTTAATTGCTTACATCTATTGATTCATCATCTGATTAGTCAACGTGACATAGTAGACTTAAACGATTTCACCGCTTTTGTCGCCACTCTATAGACACCTACCCTATCACAAGATGTTATATCGCCAAACGAGACGATATGATGCCAAATCGGCCAGTTTTTCAAAGGGCAGCCACGTGACTGCTAGTCGACATGTTGGCCCAACTTTTTGAAGCTCCTCCCAAAAGCAATGCTCCGTCTACTTATATTTCACGTCTATGATCGACGGTGGTCTCTTACTTGTTGAATTGTGTTGAGGCTTCGACTTAGCCGATTGGTTGTTGAATCGCAGGCTAGAGTTTTAGATCACGGTGTATAATCACTTTAACCAATCGATAGTTTAGGATTCTTGCTTTTACCACACAACCACGTGACAGATCTTCAAACGGAGCAACTGGAAGAAATAACATGAAGCTGCGGGCACATGCTCAGTCTATTTCATTTGAAGGTCGATGGCTCCTGTAATTGAGCAGAACTTTAGGATTTCCTCTGTATTGGTCAGTTGAGATGTAAAGGAGGGTCTTCTGTCTTGGCCCTAACGAAGGGAAGAGTTTGCGAGCGGAGAACCGCACATGATTGGATCGTGGAAAAGGGGCTAACTACCCCTTTTCCATGACAACTCCGGACGCAAGTCAGCGCCCATGCTGACACTCGTCCTCTAGTCAGACAACAATGGATTTCGGGCGAGACATAACGAGGATCGAGTTCCAGCCGTTCCTCACCTGACGGAAACTGGCGTCTTGCCAAAATTCGGCGGAACCCACAGGTAAAGTCTGTTTACCTTTTATTCGGACACCTTCGATGTAGGGACTGATGCAAATCTCTAGCAGGGACCGTCATATTACTGTTAAAAACTCTCTTATCTATTGTGAGGTTCTCCGGCATTAAACTGAGGAATGTTGGCCGGAAGGAACCATTGCATCTCCGAGGGACGTTGGAGGGTGTCCTTCAACGATCATCCGGGTGAGGAGAGAAAGATTGATAAGGGTGAAAAAAGGAGGATTGAAGGGTTGGAGACCGACAAGGAAACACGTGCGAGGTCCTTTCGCTGGCATAGTCGAAGATTTGGAACTGTAAATATACTCATGTAAATAGCACGGATGTCTAGTTATAATACATATACAGGGTGAGTCTAAATTGCTTTTACAAAATAAGAGGGGTGATAGTACCCATCCAGATGAGCAATAATTACCATGGAACATAGGGTCGCATTCCACTCTGAGAGGCAGAAAAGAGTAAAGCCGAAACGCGTCGAGCATGAACAAGTCATCGCCTCTGACGTCGTTTTGTACCTGCCTACGTAGCATATCTCCTAAGCAAGATGGATCGGACGTGGCGGACCTGTGGCTTGGCCTCACCGGACCTCAATCCACTGTACTTTTTCTTCTGGGGGCACATGAAATCTTTAGTGTACCAGACGCCTGTGGACACGGCTGAAGATCTCGTAGCGAGAATCGGTGTTGCAGCAGACAAAATTAACACACCAGGAATCTTGGAGAGCCAGTCATTCCTTCGTCGGTGTGAAGTGTGCAACGACACGCGTGGCCGCCACTTTGAGCACTTGCTGTGAATTTATCAATCAATCAGATTGTGCAACTTTTGGTATCGTTCATTCGCTTTCCCAACACTGTTGTAAGTTCATGTTCAAATTATAATTTGACTCTTTTCTGCCTCTCAGAGTGGAATGCGACCCTACGTTCCATGGTAATCATTGCTCGTCTGGATGGGTACTATCACCCCTCTTATTTTGTAAAAACAATTTAGATTCACCCTGTATATAGCAAAGCACCCCTAAAGAAACATAATTTTCTCTGATATGCTACCGTAATTGCGACACTGTCACAATACGTGAGTGGTTCTTTTCTTCTCATCAAGGGGCCGCGGTAGCCTGGTTGGCAGGAGTAACGGACTGGCAACCGGAGGATTGTGAGTTCGAATCCAGCCAAAGACCGCCGTGTACAAAGGGGGCTGGTGCACGTTAAATCTGTCGTGGCCTAAAATGTCCTAACGTTGGCGTGGAAGTTTGGAGAGTGGGGTGCCAGCTCAGATGTGATCTCGTCATCTGACCGTGGTTCAAAATTACGTGGTGCTGTCCTCGGTCTTTCCCTTTGGGATTGATCCCGGACCGTCACCAATAGCCCGTTGTGTAGCTCCAGTGTGATGTTAATTAAAATACCTACCTATCTACGAAACATAAGTTCATCGAATTTTATAGTTTTATTCTTTCATTGTTGGAAGAGTAGTGAATTAGCAACCGGTGGGTTGCTAGTTGGAATCCAGCCAAAGACCGTCGTGTACAAAAGGGGCTGGTGCACGTTAAATCTGTCGTGGCCTCAAATGTCATCACGTTGGCGTGGTGTGGAAGTTTGGAGAGTGGGTGCCAGCTCAGATGTGACCTCGTCATCTGACAGTGATGCAAAATTGTCTTTCCCTTTGGGATTGATCCCGGACCATCTCCAGTAGCCTGTAGTGTTGCACCAGTTCGACGCTAATTAAAATACATACCTACCAAAGCAGTAAAACACACAACGAACTAAAGTCGGATCTTTCCCTTTGGGATTGATCACGGACCGTCACCAATAGCCCGTTGTGTTGCTCTAGTGTGACGTTAATTGAAATACCCCCACAACGAACTAAAGAATTGATAGATCGAATTTCAGTGGCATCGTGAAAATTTCAACCGCAGCTCTCGTAAGGAATGTTCTTGTATTTGGTATTTTCAATTAACGTCACACTGGAGCAACACAACGGGCTATTGGTGACGGTCCGGGATCAATCCCAGAGGGAAAGATCCGAGGACAACACCACGTAATTTTGAACCACGGTCAGATGACGAGGCAACACCTGAGCTGGCACCCCACTCTCCAAACTTCCACACCACGCCAACGTGAGGACATTTGAGGCCACGACAGATTTAACGTGCACCAGCCCCCTTTGTACACGACGGTGTTTGGCTGGATTCGAACTCGCAACCCTTCGGTTGCTAGTCCGTTACTCTTCCAACCGGGCCACCGCGGCCCTAAATGAATGTTCTTGTAAGAGGAAGATGTTTGGAGGAACATTTTTTCGGTTCGCTTAAATGGCTCTCTGCATCCCCTGGTTGCGAAAGAATTTCATTATATTTTCCCACCACCGCAGTCGGGAGTCTCCGCATTCACCGCAGGATTATGACGTCATCGTCTTGGAAATTTTCTTCCATATGCTGCTTTACGGGTTCCGTTAATTAGAGGACGGAATTCAGAATTATGTCACTCCTATTTTATGCGGCAGACCTCTTTCTGTTGGTGAGGTAACACAGCAATAACCTCCTTACGACTCCCAAGTTCGAAATGGTTTCATCAATCACGAGAGATTTGATCGTACTTTGCTCTGAGTTTTACGACCGAAATATGAGACAAATGAAACAAAATGGCTCCTAAGAATTTAGGTTAAAATTCGGCTCTAAAATGAGAAACCCAGGGTTGCCATTGTTATTAATTCTAGGCTTTTTCTGCCAAGATAAATAGGGCCGCGGTAGCCCGGTTGGAAGAGTAACAAATCCAACCAAAGACCATCGTGTACAAAGGGGGTTGGTGCACGTTAAATCTGTCATGGCCTCAAATGTCCTCACTTTGGCGTGGTGTGGAAGTTTGGAGAGAGGGGTGCCAGCTGAAGTGTGACCTCGTCATCTGACCGTGATTCAAAATTACGTGTTGTGCTCGGGTCTTTTTCCCTTCGGATTTGATCCCCGACCGTATAGCCCGTTGTGTTGCTCCAGTGTGACATTAATTAACATCTACCTATCGCAATAGTTCTAGTTCTTATTAGTTTTGCTTAAGGGCCAATCTTCAATGAAAGGTTTTAAATTGTCAACAGGTTTTACATCAACCGAAGTACTTATGGAAGTATAGATTGTTACACATAATCTATTTAGAAAACTACATGCCTCGTTCCTTGTGTAACAGTGAATGCATGCAATTGTAGGTAGGTACTTTAATGTGAACGTCGCACTGGAGCAACCACAACACGGGCTATTGGCGACAGTCCTTGATCAAACCCGAAGGCATGCAATTGTAATTCTGTACGAAATTAAATTCAGGAATTGTACATTTCTGTACGAAAAATTATTCATATTATATAGTTTTTCGTGCCTATAAAGACATAATAGATATAACTGCAGATAGATATGTATATCGATGTAGGATAGATAGATGTCGATATATATATATAGAAGATATAGAATAAACAGATATGGATGGCAGGTAGTTTTGAATTAATTTGTTACTCTGCGTTCACATTTCTGCTACATGAGGGCTACATTAATATAGATGAAGGAAAATGCACGGTATAGACAAATACACAAATAGATGTACATACTGGATATAGAATGAGTCTAACGCAGTTATTTCTTTAACTAAATTGTTGTTCTTTAACAATGTTAATTGTGACTGTACATGGTCCTTAAAAAGATATTTAAAAAAACTATGAAAGTTCGTCCACTGACTCAATCGTAATGTAGCAGACTACTTCAATTCACCCATATACATTTGTTGACCCACAAATGTTTTCATTATCTTGATCAAATATCGAAACTACTCACTGCTTTTTTTTAAATGAAAAAGAAACGAAACGTTACTGTAAAAGTGAAAGTAAAAGCTGTCTTCATTCTGCATAAAAAGCAGGTTTTTATTCCTTATCACACCCTCAGCCATTGTTTAAATAAAGAATAAAATTTAAAGCACTCTTAGAACATAGCAAATCAATCTGAGTTATTGCGTATGCAAACATTTGAAAGGAAAAGCTCTTTCCTCTTTTTTCAAAGATAAGGACGATTAAAATTATTCGAGTAGATTCAGACGTTATCAGGAGCTAAATACACATTTTTTAAAATACAAGACTTGAAGAAGGAACTTAAAATTTCTTGTTGCAACTTTAATTGCTCTTTACTTTGCGCGAGTAGTGAACGTTGAGAACACTTCTTATCTGAGATCACAATCCCTCATTGAAAATAAAAGAAACGTACATGCAGAAAAATTTGGTGACATAAAGTCAGAAACGAAAACCCAGTCTATAGTCTGTTACATCTTAAGATCATATTACGACGTAAAAAGTGCGAGTAAACCAGTTCCGTCTTTCATTCCCCATAACTTGTAAGATTTTGATTTGAACATTGAATATAAATATATTTTTATTTTTAAATAGTACTCTTTTTTCGTGAAAATTTCACGTACTTTAGCCCTCCTAGTTGTTGTCTCAACGAGGTATTTCGTCATTAACAAAAATGACCAGTTCTTGATGGACGATATATCTCGTAATTAGAAGAAAACTGACCAGATCTTGATTTCGTCATCATAAAAAAATTGGCAATATCTTGATAATGAGATTTATCATCATTAGCAAATTTGGTGAGATCTTGAATGAGATATCTCGTCGAAAACACTTGGAGTTAAAGAACTTTTTTTCTCGTTCCTTTTTCAAATCCCTCACTTCTTTGAATCATGGCACTGATTCTGTAAGGTTGCTGTAAAACAAAATTTACTTTTTGAAGTATGTCTAAAAATGTAATATAATGCTTTAGAATTATAGTTATAAAAGTTTTTAATCATTCAGCGTCCCTACAGTTATTTCGTATATCTTTTAGGCTTTGAAAGGTACCAAGGTCTCCACACCACAAGTTCCTATGGTATTCTACACTGCCCGTTTTTCAATTGAACGTATGAACAAACTACCTTCCAGTCAGTGTTTCTTCGTTAGTAGTACTCTTTACTATTTTTGTTTAGTAAATTCTGATAATTTATTTCGATAAAGCAACGTATATATTGTCGCAAGGGCGAAGTCAGAGGGATTCTAGAGGTTCTTCGAAAGAAATGTACTTTTTAAACAAATCGCAACAAATAAAATTCTAATCGTAGGTATAAAATGTATTGTTTAAATAAATGATGATAAATGACCTCTATTATTAAAATAGTTTTTAACTATGGCAATGTACTTGATTAATAATTTTTTTACGTAAGAATGCCAGAAGGCAATTCTCGGGACATTACTTCGACGATTAATTTAAATACAATGTTCTTAAAGCTGGTTAAGAACAGCTACCAGGTGTTATTCGCTCGTCGCTGATATTGAGGGGAATTGAATTCATCAGAAAAATACATTTATTGAACATTGCTTCATACAAAATATACATCTACATCATTCCATGCAGTTCTAAAAATTTAACATTCCAATACTGATCCATACATAATTGCCAGAAGTTAAAAACAGAATAAAATAAATATAAAATAAAGCAAACGATAATTAATTTATGTAACTGAGAGATTTTCAATGCTAATAAACCAGACCAAAAAAGCGAAGATTTTACTTCTCTTATGCTCTCGCATAATGCATAAAGGGGCTACCTTAAAATGCAGTTTATCGCTGTTTTGGCAACGATTGGCGTTTAATCGAATTGGCTTTGATTAACTTTCTATCATATATCAATTCAGAATTCTTTCTTTGGAATTTCTAATGGTTGCATGCTGAAATCGTATTTTAAAAATAATACAAGTTTTCGTCACGTCCAGAATATGTACAGGAAGTCCGTAACATAAACACTATCGCCACCTACATTTATTAGGTCGAGTCATAAGTAATTTGCATTTTTTTTTATATCAGACATTTAGTTTGCTTTCATTAAATAACAAAGTTATATTAATTTATTATGTATTCACCACTATTATGTATGACCTTCTCCCATCTTCCTGGCAGCTTATCAATTCCTTCCTTGTAAAATGTGGTTGGTTTGGACCGGAAGAAATTTTCACGGCCTGACTGACTTGCTCTTCAGAATTGAAGGTTTTTCCATTCAAAACGTTTTGCAAGGAACAGAAAAGGTGATAGTCTGTTGGGGCAAGGTCCGGGGAGTAAGGTGGGTGTAGTAAAACTGAACATCCAAGTTCAAGAATTTTTTCTTGAGTCGCCCTTGCTGTATGTGGTCGCGCATTGTCGTGTAAAAGAACTTATGTTTTTGCGATTGACGAGTGCAGGACGCTTTTCATAGAGTTTTTCTTTCACTCTTTGAAGCTGCTGAACGTATGTATCCGCAGTAATCGTTAAATTTGACTTCAAAAACTCGTGATGAATTATTATACCTCGACAATCCCACCATACAATAAAATCTTTTTTCCATGGATGTTTGCTTTCGGATCTGGTTGGGGTGGTTGATCCTTATCAAGCCACTGTCTTTTACGGACGATATTGTCATAGGTAACCCATTTTTCATCGCCTTTTATAATCCTGTCTAAAAAAGGCTCGATTTTTACCCGTGATAGCAGACATGTGGCGATTGACATGCGATCTTTATTCCGTTCACTGAGATTGTGAGGTACCCATACTCCTGACTTGATGACTTTCCCTAATTTCTCCAGGTGGCGGCAAACTGTTGATTGTGATGTATTCAACCTTCCTGCTATATCTCTTGTTGATTGACGTGGATTTTGCTCCAATATTGCCTTTAAAAGGTCGTCAAGGTCGGAAGGACGTCCCGCCCTCGGTTCGTCCTTTAAAGTCGTATCTCCAGAACGGAATTTGGCAAACCAATTTCTAACTGCCCGATCGCTTATTAGACCTTCACCGTATACCCTGCATATTTTTTCAGCTGTCGCCTTAGCACTATTGCCTTGTTTAAATTCCCAAAGCATCACATGACGAATATGCACTTTTTCACTCTCCATTTTAGGGGTTATGAACAGCAGTTTAATGAAACGTGCACCACACAAACCAGTTGTCAGAAGACTAACCCTTAGAAAGATAGACCCTTATCTATTTAGTGAAAGCAAAAACTCGTTAGTCCCGGTGACATAGTGGATAGATACAAACATAGATTCTACCTAGCTATATCGGAAGTTATTTATGACTCGACCTAATAGTTTAACAGAAAAAGCCTCTCATACGCAGAAATTCAAACTATAACCAAAAGATCCATAACCAAAGAAATCCGAACGCTCTAGTTCTAGCTAATGTCCCTATTCATTCATGTATCTATTTCTTGCATGACTGTTCCAGAAATAAAAGGGGGATACAAAGTTTGCATATTTGTTTTAATTTGTTTTTGCGGTCATGAATATTTAAGTAACAATTATTGTAGAGTAAATTGCGGGCTACGTAGAAAATTTGATGTCACTTTAAAATTCAGAATGGTGACCACATAAAACAGACTTGTACCCAGTACTTTTTTCGAGAAAAAGATCCAGACTTTCATTTGGTTTAAAAAAGCAAAACCAAAGTTTGGGCCCCCTCCAAAAAAAATCTTGTCAACTCTCTGTGTAGCCCTCAAAACACAATACGTGAATAAAGTGAACGTTTAATGACTAGCTGTAAAGCACGTTGAGATAAGAATACAATAGGCTCTAGAAATCACTTCAAGGGCTTATTATTTTCTTCTGTTGATAACGAGGTCGTAATGAAACATACCCTTTATATGCTTCATTGTCCACGAATATTTACAACACAGAATAGTAAGTTAATTAATAAATCTCACAACTCAAAAATACCAATCTCAGAAATAATATCACAAAAACACAGTAATACAGATCCTAATACACAATTAAACTCAGATATAAACTAGATCTCAAATTGATAATTCTAAATGGAAAAAAAGTGAACATATTACTGGCATTGCCAACTATAGAAAATTACGTTCTGATTAATAATTTAATTATATTTCAGTTTCTGTATAAATACATATATCGCCTTGAGCTTTCTATTATTTTATCACAAATATTATCGCTTGCATTGTAGTTTCCTTACATTTATATCGTCGGCTAAGAGCCAGAAACTCATTAACTGACGAAGAAGCAAATTTAACAGAACAACCGATTAAAGACTAATTATTAATTTTTAGGTCAAAATTAAAAATTATAAGAATTTTAATATAGCTATTTCCCCCTTTAAACCAACTATTCAACGTGAAAATTTATTTCTCATCGTCATGAAAATAATCACTGTCAAAAAATTCCTTTCCTAAAAATGTCTAAATTAATGTGTTTCTGCTGTAAGCCGACGATATCATGATTTAATATTCATTGTGCACGAGCCATTTATGAAATTATTTGAGTATAACTTTAACCAATGATAGAACGATAATAAAAAGTGATCTACATCGTCGCAAGTTTGTCTTCTATAAATTAGGATTAATAAGTTTCTGCTAAAAATTAATGAACAATTAATTATTATTGCAGAAAAAAATTCATCTCGGTCAAATATGTCTGAGAACGGTTGGTTCTCGAAGTGATTTTCAAAAAAAAATAATTGATTCTATTTTATTTTTGAAAGGTAGTAAAAAATTACGCATGGATAGTGATTTATTTGAGAAAAGTAAGGAACTAACGCTTTCAGGGGTTTTAAACCCAATGTTCTCCCCCACTGGTTCAAAACTGGACTGGACATATCACTTTCGGAGCACCAGCTGCAATGTAGCTCATCTCCACATCAGAAAAAGAAAATAAATGCTAGTTTACATAAGGGTGGGTGAATTTAAGAAAATATCGATCTAGGGTGCAGAGACTGGTACAAAACTTTTCCAACTGAGTACATATACTCATCAGGATGGCGTGGAATGGATCTGTCGAGGCCGTGAACTTAAGGGGCCCATCTGTGGGCACAGAAAGGAGAAAGAAAACTGATATCCAGGCCCCCACACATGGAGTGGGAGGTCACCGCTACAATAGCAATGGGGCCCAGAGAAGGAGTCCTGAAAAATTGAAAAGTCTTTTTTATTTGAAACTAGCTGAATTACCCGGCGTTGCTCGGGTTGAAATGGTTAAATGTTGCTTGAAAAGTGCATTAGAATAATCACTTTTCTTTCACAGAAAAATGCAATCATTTAAGTTGTACGGAAAATACTTTTTAACTTTTTCATAGTTTCTACAATATACTTCGGACGCAACTATATACATTTAATTCCTGAATATATTGCAATATGTAAAAGATTAAGACATAAATACAAACAGAAACGAAATTCCGACGAAAACATGCGTTCTACAAAGTTTTATAAAAAAGTAAACATTAATTCTGGTGCTGCCAGATACCGAGTAGCAAAATTACGCTTTTATGATCAATGAGTTTTTCGTTTGTGCTTTTCGGAATAACGGTGCTTGGGTTAAAAATAAATGTAATCGGTGTAGACAAATTAAACTGAATAGATAAAAATTTTTCAAAAAGCAGAAGGTCGATTTTATAGAATTTTTCAGAAAGAAAATCACTGCTTTCAACGGAGGATTCACATGTAACTATTCCGGACATTTTAAAATAAGTTACACGCCTTACCTAAAAAACCTTGTGAAACAGAATTCTACAAATCATTACGTATTCAATAAGTTATTTAAGGAAAGTTGGTCGAAATATACATCAACTTTCCTTGAAAATAATCCTTGAACTCCTGAAAACCTTTCCTTGAATTTCCTTGCAAACATAAATATTTTAAAATATTCTTTCTTCATCAACAAAATATCTATAATTTATTTACATCATGGGAAGAACTAAAAAGTCAGTTCAAACATATATATTGTAATTTAATTTGTTTCGGAAAATATTGTTTTTCGATCAACACTGGTAAAGCAACCATAGCTGCCTAAAGCAATCAATCTATGCTCAATGTTATTTCTATGGCGATTTTGAATAGTTTTTAGCCCCCCAGGGCCAATAGAACGGGGGTTAAGAGTTAGCCTATGCTGACCGCAGTGTTCTAAAGCATAAGTGTACCAAATTTGGTGTGGATTGGTCAAACGGTGTAGATTTGTATAGAAAATATACACACATACACACACACATCCTATTTTATATATATAGATAGATCTATAAAATAATGGTAGAGGTAGGTAGTTTTGAAGTTACATTGCACTGGAGCAACACATGGGGCTAATGGCGACAGTCCGGGATCAATCGCGAAGGGAAAGACCCGAAAACCCATAATGGGATTTAAAATATTATTAGAAGACCCGCGCATATAACATCTGAGCTAAACTTTCTTAATTATATATCTATCTATTGAGGGTAAAGTGTCATTACTCACAATTTATATCTGTTTTCAATCCATTTTTAATTAATATAGTATATGTACATATTCACATAGATGGATTTCATGCTTTTAAATTAAATAAAATTATCCAAAAATATGTAGCAGTATTTTGCTTACTTTTACTGGTGTTGATCCTTCTGGAGTCTTAACGATATATCTCGTCGGTAGCAAAATCTTTAGATCTTGATGGACGAGATATCACGTCATTAGAAAGAAAGACCAGATCTTGTTATCATAAAAAAATCGGCAATATCATCTTATGACGACATATATCGTCATTACCAAAATTGGTCAGATCTTAAAGGACATGGATCATCGAAACCACTTGGAGGGTTAATTCTTATTTCCATTAAAATTCATGGCGAAAGGACTTTTCAATAGTGTTACCACAATTAGATTCTGCTGATTCCATTTCATCCCCATTCCCTTGTTCACAGGCAATTTGCCAGTTTTTGAAGCTAAACCTCTTCGCTCATAATTTCTTTTCTGCATTGATTTCTGTCATCAGTCTGCTGAAAAATTTCATAAGAGCGACGAGTTCTTCAGCGTAGTTTTAGCCATTTTTTGCAGTTCCGTACCTCAAATCAAGCACATTTACGGGATGTAATGGTCCTTAAATATCCGTTGTTGTCATTCGACAATAAACAAATAAAACCGATTTCTGAGCTACGTACGTTAGTGATAAATAAAAAAGATACTTACGTTTATAAAGCGTGTAAATATTTTCATCAATAATAAACTGTACATTAATATTAAAAGTGTAGAACAGTGAAAACAGCATTTAAACAATAAAAGTGTACAAAAGTGAAAACGCCATTTTCACACTAGAACTGCACAATAGTGAAAAAAGGAAAAGATTTCACGTGTGTCAGGAACTGACCAATACGATACTCTTATTGTTTGATTAGGAAGTCTTCAAATTTTACATGGAACCTAGAATGCAAATGTGAAAGTCCTGTTTATATATATAAAGAAAGATGGTGGCGATGATAATTAGTCCATGGATCGACAAAAAGTGGTTCCTAAAAGCGCTTCGAATGATTCCCTATTTTGGGGCAAACTTAAAAACAAACCGATTCGTTATGAATTACGCATGCCGTGCATATTTATAAATGGATGCCTTATAAATATGCATGACAATATGCAAAAATCATTTTCAACGGCTGACGCAATTGGTGGACTACGCCTGATTTTAATAAAACATTTTAAACAAAGGACACTAACAAAGATTTGATAAACCAGTTTGTATAAAGTTTGCAATAATATCCCACATTATTTTTTTGCAAAAGAAAATTTCCTGCTTTTGCAAAACAAGAAAATAAAATCTCAATGCACAAAGAACGCGAATTGAAATTTGTTTTTGTACTCAAGTGCGCGATTTTCTCGTGCGCACCAACCTTGAACTTGAAGATTCATGCCCCTCACCTTATTCCGTCCGTTAATGAAATGTAATCAATAAAAAATCACGAACAGCGCCATCTACCGATAATCTATAGAACAAACTTTGAACATATGTTACCGTTTAATTTATAATTTCAGTATGAAAAAACATTACAATTAATAGAAACAATGGAAATCGGAAACGCACAATAAAAATGGTTCACTATTGTGTAATTTTTCGTTGCATGACTTTCTAATTATTTCATTTAGCTTACACACACATTTGCTTTTCCAGTATTTACATTATTTTATTTATTTTTAACTAGAGTAATTTAATTGAAACAAATTTTTTGGAAAAGAATGCACATTAAACCAAAACAGAAATTATCCAAATTATCTATCACCGTCAAAATCTGACTAATTTCAACAACAGTTAAATTACAAACATTTCACAACAGGACCGTTTGAAACAGAAAATAAGAATAACTCAAAAATCATAAAATCCAAGATAAATCAACAAATTAAACATTTTAGTATAAAAAATTAATCACGCAAATTCACTCAAAAATCTTCAGTATAAATGCTGAGAGAACTTGATGTTGAATATTAATATTAATCCGAGTGTCATATTTTGTACAAATTTTTCTGCATTCTACAAATAAAAACCCATAATAATATTCCGAAAGTCATTCAAAAAAATTTCCAAACATTTGTTTCCAAAGGTCGGTACTTTTGCACAAAATTCGGTCAATATGGTAAAAGAATAAGAAGCTTGATTTTTGACACAAGTTCGAATATTTTAATTTCTTATAGGGAAAGTAATCAACAAAACGTATTATTTTGAATAAAAGAATGGAAGTGCATTATTTGAAAGTACCATGGCTCCTTGGATTGAACTTGAGCCTACAAAGATATTTATATTCCTCATCTAAACAACCATGTTTATTTTTATTTTTATCGTCTTTGACATTCTGTTCACCGTCTTCCAAACTACGCAGTTTTCAGCCTTTTACAATAAAAGACATCATGCTCCGACATATAGACAAGCAGTTTACGAGCTCATAACCTTTACTACTATTACTACGAAATTGAACAAAAGGCGAAGCAAAAAACGCTGCTATGTGATAAAATATTTACCTTTCGAGCAACATCTTTATTTACTATTCCATGACGGACATTCTGTAGCTACATTTACTAAATTGAACGATCCCCAGGTAGCGCCATCTACATTACGCAATGAAAACTATTTTTATATCATGGTTTCTTTTTTTCACATCAAGAAGAAAAATTGGAAAGGGGAATGTAATGTTGAGTTTTACAATTTCACTATTCACATTTCAGTCCATAAAAATATTTCTGGTTTCACCCCAATTTAAAATTTTATTATAAAAGCTATTCAAAAATATCAATTAATCATAAATTTAATATTTTTGTTAAATTGTCTTAAAAACAATAAATACCCTTAGAAAAGCATGTTGCGAATATCATTTAACAGGAAAAAACAAATATCTATCCACAGCTCGGAAAAAAAATTAAACACTACTTTGAAAATTAAATTCAGAATTCAAATGCTTGGTTTGAAATTAATACTTTTATTATGTAAATAGAAATTGTACGTTTTGTTAAATATTGAGTTGTAATATAAACGTAATTTTATTGAATTATAAATTTATATTAACTGTAAATATAATTTTAAGGTTAATTATTTATTTAAAGATTATCCACAAACATTTTTTTCTGTTGTTCGAGTTATGTTTACCTGTATGCTCCAATATTGCAAATATTGGAGCATACAGGTAAAATCGATAGAACAACGATATAACTTGGTTTAAATATGCATTTATGAAATTGTTATGAAGACTATTTAACCATAAATTGCTACTCTTCTACTTTTTGCAAAAACAAGATATAAATACAAAATATAAAGTTTTTTTATGCACGGAAAGCGTACTTTGATTTAATTCACTGCTCGTCAAAAAAATTATTCTTTCAATAATCGGGCATAACTTGAGGACTGCTTCGCCGATCAATAACAAATTTGTTGTGTAATTTGGAATATGCGGTGAGTTATCCCCTATTTAATGTAAATTTTGGAATAATCAAGTCCATGAAATGTTTTGTCATTCATTTTTTAGGAAATGAAAAGTAAAATTACTGGATGCTGCGTAGCTTTGAGGTTGGTTGAGTTTTACGGCGCACTAGGGCGTAGCTAAAGAGGGAGCCGAAGAGGGCAGCGGCCCCTGGCTCATAAGGGGAGGCATTTCAGAATTTTTTTCAAGTTTTGTTTCTCTTATAAAAATGTTTTACGTCTTCTCTGACTTCAGAGCAGTTTTATTCGTGTTAATTACTTATGTCGAGTCATTAAGCTGTTTTCATTACCAGTCAAGTCTATTTAGATATAGAAATAGAGAAACACATTTGGTCACAAAATTGGACATATTACATTTTGTCATCAGATTGAAAAATGTGTATTTTTGTGAGTGATATTATTTACAGACAACTCTAGTCCTGTTTACCTGTTTCAAACCTTTTACCTCTCTGTAATTGAGATATGCATTTATATCTTTGGTAACGATTAATTATGACGAGGTGCATCTATAAAAGGTCAATACTATTAAATACATAAAAAGTCCAAAATAAAAAGTTGCATTTCAATTAGATTCAATTCTGAATTTAACTATATCTCTGACCCAAAAAAATTTCATTGGGAGGAACTTGTTTTCTTCGAAATAACTCGAATTTAAATTCAACTTTAAAAATCGAAATAATTCTATAACGTCTTTTAAGTTATACAGAAAGATTTCAAATCAATTTTACAAGGTATAAGATTGGCAGGGTGGTCCCTTAGCCGATTCCCCAAATGGGTCCCCGCATTTTCCAAGGGGCCCCGTCATAAAAGGGATTGGAAAATGAAGCATTTATTATTAAATAATTTTATCCATAAATTATTTAGCGACGCGATTAAACGATTAATTTTATTTTTAAAATGTTTTCTACTGTTAACTACTCAATTTTTAAGTTCAAAAAGCGTCATTCTTTCAAAAAAATTTATTTTTAATATTTTGTGAGCCCCTCAGACAGAGATTGATTGAGTTGGACCCCTCACTTCATACAGCTAGCCCTGAAGATGTGTATACTATTATTCGTACACAAGTTTTCCCAGAAAGATATTCTATTGTAAAATTATAATTATAGTATGCTAATCATTCTTTGTGAGTTACAGAAAGTCATTTTGTATTGATTTGTATAGTATATTTTTCGTATGTAGAATGATATTTCTTACGTAATTAGCTGTAACTTGAAAAGGTTTCACCAATTTTGAAATGTCTCTCTTTTTCACTTTTTATTGTTCCTGGATGTGTGGTTTCATTTGTAATATTTATTTTTAGTATTATTGATAGCTAATGTTATTTAGTTTTTATATGTGCTTCTTTTTTCTTTAAAGGGCATTTTCTACAATAGTTAGTGTTCTATCAACCGAATTTTTCCGACTTATTGTGAGAGAAAGCCATGTCATATCATTTTTGTGTGCATGAATGTGTGTGTGTGTGTGTGTGTGATATCAACGTAACTAAAATAAGTAATTAAATTAATTAAAAGAAGTTTTTTTATCGTAGCAATTTCATAAAATTTAAATGTTTTTTGTCCGTGATGGTGCAAACTTGAACACCAAATAAATTGTGACATTGTCGCTATAGTAAATAAATAATTGCTCTTGACCAGTGGTTTCAAATATGCAGAGAATTCTCAGGGGAGATTTCAGGGGAGTCCACGGAAAATATGCAATAGTTCATTAATCAAAATAGAGAACTTTTAAGGAAAAATAAAATATTTCATAACTTTTTCCGATACTTCTATGTTCTAAAGGGCAAATTTTAGAATCTAAAAAAATTAGTAGGTAGTTGAATTAACGTCGCAGTGGAGCAACGCAACGGGCTATTGGCGTCGTTCAAGGATAAATCCCGAAGGGAAATTACCGAGAACAACACCGCGTAATTTTGAACCAAGGTCAGATGACGAGGTCAACACCTGAGCTGGCACCCAACTCTCCAAATTTCCACACCACGCCAACGTGATGACATTTGAAGCCAGATAGATTTAACGTACACCAGCCCCCACATACACGAAGGTCTTTGGTTGGATCGAGTTTCGAACTCACAACCCTCTAGGTTGCTAATACGTTACTCTTCCAATCGTGTAAGAGCGGCCTCAACAATTAGTAGGAGATTCCAGTTTTTATTGATTTGAAATAGAGTTGAAGTGACTAGCTATTTTAAAGTCATGTGAAAGGAAGGTTTCAGCAAATGTAATGCATCGGTAAATAGAAGTTATATTAAAAGTAGCTAAAGTACAATTAATTGTAGTCGATAGTTAATAACGTGAATAACGATTGGATAATAAAAATTAAAATGGCATTATTAAGTAGGTATTTTATTTAATTCGCACAGGAGCATTACCACGGGCTATTGCGATGGTGCAGGATCAAACTCGATCGAGGACAACACCACGTAATTTTCAACCACGGTTAGATGATGAGGTCACACCTGAGCTGGCATCCCAACCCCGAGTGATCTGTCCTCCCTCCCTTCTGTTTTATCCTCGCCTACCTTTCTGCTTTTTGTTTTGATTTCCTCTTTCGTTCTTGGACAGTGTTTGGCGCAGCTTTTTCAAATATGGCTCTTGAGCCATAAAACCCCAAATAAAACCTTTCCCTTGACGTAAATGAACTATTTTTCACACTCCTGTTTGTCGCCAGAAATGTGCTGCGAAAGGAATACTGGACGTAGATAAAGGTACGAAATGTTAAAAGTATTTTGTCTGTGTCAAAACACCACAAGGAAGTTCGAAAAACGTCAGGAAAATATTTACCTGAAAAAAAAAACGTGATTTTGTCCATTGACCTACTTGGATAATGTTTTAAGTTGTTCATACAACTCGGTCAAAAATTAAGCTTGATCCTTACGCCATAAAACCCAACAGTCCAAATGTAATAGGAAAATTCTTTTTTGCTGATCAAAAGTATTTGTCCCTCACCAGTTCGTACTTGAGACTCGCATGTCCAATGGCTCCGTTCTTTCTTAGTTGGGGGACAGACCCCTCTGCACCCGACAATTGCCACAGCAGAGTTGCGGGGGAGGCTCCGTTCTTTCCCTTGTTGAAACCTCGAATCGCTTACAATTCCATCGTTCCACACACCTGCTGGCCTGCAGCATCTTGCGACGAGGGGATTCCTGGACGTTTAAAACCCTGCTGAGAACAGTTCCTAGTGTTTTGCATGCGCCACAAAGAACTGTCCTCACCTTTTAGAAACTGTCAATTCTTTTGGAAAATGGATGGGTCCTTAAGTTGATAAAAACCGTGTAATTTTAGGGAGATTTAACCATTTATCAACTGTGGTGTTTGGAAGCGTTTCTTTTGTGACTGCGGTTTTGAAAAGCTAACAAATAGGGAGGAGTAGTAACAAAGTAACATTCCTTTTGACCTCCTGTGGCATGTTTGGGGTTAACCCTTCAATGTTGCACCTGAACCACGTATTTCCCGAGTACCTTTTCTTCTGGTTCCAAGAAACGTTTTGCCCTCAAGAAATTTCCCACACTTCCCGAACAATGACATCCTTGCTATATCAGTATTGCCTTGTTAACGTTGTAACAATTGGAGTTAAATCATACTTTATCCGCATTCCGTTAAGTTGAAGTTATATCTACCTATCTATATACTCCAAATTTGGTACACACTTATCCTTTAGAACCCTGTCGGTAATGCAGGCTACATATTAACCCCTTTCTATTTGTCTTTTCTTTCCAGGGGGGACTAAAAACAATTCAAAATGCCCGTAGGAATAACATTGAGTATTATTACGATCGAGGTACGCTACTCAAATTGTTTTACCAGTTTTTCTGGGAAAACAATTTTTTCCAAAAAAGTATATTTAGCGAATTTAAATTCTAATACTTACGTTTGAACTGTTTTTTATCCCAAAATATAAATAGTTTATGAATATTTTATTTATGATATAATGATATTTCAAATATTTAATTTTACCTAACTTACATTTTGTAATAAAACAAGTCTATTTAATACGAAAAGCCCAAGGGAAAAACTCATCTATAAATAAAAATGAAGTTGAATTGAATATTTTCATTCAACATTGAATATTTTCGACCCATATCAAGTTATGTATCGTTACCGTTTTGGTAATAACAAAAGTACCGCTTTGGACCCTTTTAATGCAAAATCCGCTTCTTGCTCGTTTAGTGTTTGTATGTGTGTGCCAGTACTGGGTCCAAATGGTTGAATATATTTTCATGAAACTTTGAATACTGTGAGTACTTACATTCATTGAGGGACTGAATTTGGTTGCGTTAGTCTGTCCGTCTTCCCGATCTATGTCTGATTTTGTGTCTTTGTACACACATGAATTTTATTCCATATATTTTAATACAATGTCCTTTATTTTATGCATCCTATTTTAGTTTAGCGAATGCATTATTAAAATTTTTCTTTGTTAACATATTTAGATAAGTGGCAAGCTAAAACATCTAAGTAACTATACCTAAATCAACAATAATTTGGTAATTTTAGAGAAGCTGGAATGCACATTGGGCATTGCGATTACTTGGATTGTTTTGCCAGTACTGGTAAAAAAGCAATTTATCTTTCCAAAAATCAACTCTGATACACTTCTTTGATAATTATTTTTCTTTGCAAAGTATAAACGATTTCTGAATATTTGGGACAGATGATATTTTCTAACAAACGTAAACGAGACAGAAACTTGTGTTCATTGACCACGTGCAGTGATATTTTCTGTTTTTTCGCTCGGAATTAATTGCGTTAATTTATTAAATAATATTTTTTTTTAATAAACTAATTCCTTTCAACACACGCAACATCACAAAGTGTTCGATTTCAAGCCGCTTGTAAGTTAGAATAAAGCAAATTTTAAGTGACATTTCGCCATTATTATTTTTGTTAAAAAAATTCGAACTAAGACCTTTGAAAAATTAAAAATTCTTTGTCATAATGACAGAAGGTCAAGGTGCAAGAACTCGCCTTGGCGGCGCCCCCCCCCCCCACCGACAAACCAAACCAAAACCCTCCCCGACAACCACCTGATATCGCCTCACCACACATTAATTCCCCTAGTCCAAATTTTTTTATTCCACTTAGATGGTAAATGCTTGACTTGTAAGGTAAATAGATTAATTTGGAGTAATTTCATTTATATATATATATATATATATATATATATATATATATATATATATATATATATATATATATATATATATATATATATATATATATATATATATATATATATATATATATATATAGTACAAGATAAAATACCCAATTAATTCTAAGATATTTCGTTGACAAATAATCTAAGAGTAGCATGTTTGGTATATTCTTTTATACTTATAATTTCTGCAAATGAAATTAAAAGGTTTTATCAAATGATATCGGGATATGTGTGGGCTGAATCAAAATCAACAGATTTGCTTTAGAATAGGATATTTAATTATGATAAATACAGAGGCTGTTCGGACATTTTTTGAACGATTTTGATGAGCTGTAAAAAAAAATTGTATGCTACGAAATAATTTTATTTTCGCAGCAGTTAAGTAGTTAAAATATAACTTATTGTCGGCTAACTCGGAGTTTTGTTTACTTTCAAAATGACGCTTTTAAATAAGCAATGGATGGAAGGATATGTTTCCGCTCTTTCCGAAGAGAATTATGTTTATTCAATTATTCGAAAACGCTATAAAAGTCATGGTTTTTCGCTATCTAAAGGTACGATAAGTAATATTATTAATGAGAAAGGAAAAAACGCGTAAAAGTGGAAAAATGCTTCCAAATACTTATCCAAAAAAGAGAAGAATTTCTGAGAATATTTGTAAGGTAAGACCTTTAATTTTAAAAGAGAATCCGCCAAGTCAAAGGACTATTACAAAGCCATTAAAATGTTCAGTTTCAACTGTAAATAAAATAATTAACAGTGATTTGAATTTTAAAAAGTCCAAAAAATACAATGTTCATCGTCTATTCACGACATATTGCAGAACGCAGAACTCGCTGCAGAATTCTGTATGAGAAGCATTTAGCTGGAGAAAGATGGAAAAATGTTGTGACAATAGACGAGGCGTGGGTGTATTGAAATGATTGCAATAAAAATAAACAATTTATTACCATAAAAGAGGAGAAAAATCTTGAAACGTGGTTCAACTTGATAACTTTAACGTGAGAACTTTCTCTAAGAGATTTATGATTGTTGCCGATTTTGCATATAATGGAAAATTAAAAGTAAAGAGAGGGGAAAAAACGTAAAAATCAACTCCCACATATTATCAAGACCCTATTTTATCCCAAATATATTCAAAAAAGAAATACCATATCTTTACCCGCAGTCTCAACAATCAGTAGAACTGCATCAGGATAAAGCAAGCAGCCACACATCTAAATCCACTATTAAATTCCTGGAAAAAATGGAACAAGAAACTGGTATCAAGTCAATACCCTTTACTGATATTTCTGCTAAATCTCCAGATGTCTCACCCATGGACTTTTGTGCTTTTGGACTTAAAAAGAGAATTATCGAAACGCCGACCGAAAACCATTCAAGTATTTTGGAAAACAGTGGAACAGGAATTAATAATAACAGATTTTACTCAAGTTATTATCTTGAGTATTACACTTAGACATTTTTCACAATCTCTTAATCTATTGACAAAATGTGAAAAAAAAAAATTTAAACACAGAAAGCTTGAACTAAAACTTAACTTTACGGGCTTTTTCGGCTGCAAACATTTTTACAATGTCCTCAAAAGATAGCTTTGAAGCTAACTTGTGCTCTATTGATATGATGCTCAGGTTGACTATTCGTTGTTGTCCTGTTAAGTTTCTGAGGTAATTTTTTTATGATCTTTAGTTTGCTGAAACTCCTTTCATTTGAGGCGACTGAGACTGGTATTGTGA
The DNA here is from genome assembly GCA_933210815.1 of Meta bourneti. Taxonomy (NCBI): domain Eukaryota; kingdom Metazoa; phylum Arthropoda; class Arachnida; order Araneae; family Tetragnathidae; genus Meta; species Meta bourneti. Next base: position 92,695,736 of record OW119929.1, read on the forward strand.
GGAAAATTCTCAACGCTGTCGTTATGTTGGTGGACGCGTCTTCAAGTCCGTTCTTGTATATTAATGTCAGAAGACCTGATGGTGCAGCCGTTTTCACATTAGGGCTTAAATTCAAGGCATGATACTTAAAACTCTCCACTTCTATCGCCAGCTAGTCCCTAAGTCTTCTTTATATGTGGTAGCTAACTCAAGTGCCTGGTTTTTCAGTTCTCCATTCATTGTTTCAAACCGAGCTCCATTGAGGTAACCAAATGAACTATTCATGTTTTGAATGACTTGAAACCTTTGCCTCAGTTCATTCAGAATCTATTATTTGTTTAACCAATAATTTGAACTTTTTTCCTTTTGAGAGTTCATAGCTTTCAACTTCACTCTTCTCATCAAACATCCGCTTCTTCCTCTGTACTTCTTTAAAATGAAGATCTTCCTGCTATTTCTTCACACATTCTGCATTTAGCTCTTTTTATAGTTTTTGGTTTTTGTAGCCTACTAATAAGTTTTCCTCTTCATTTTTTATCATACGTAATTACCCATAGTAAAAAAATAGTCGGCCAATTTAGCGCCCTCCCCCAATCCAGCGCCCTTGGCACATGCCCGGTTTGCCCCCCTAGTTACGTCCCTGTGGGAGGGGCTAGCTAAGATTCAACGATATCTAACGAGAAAAACTAACAATCGATTGGAAAATCCAAACTTTGGCATAGGTTCTTCAAAAGGCTCTCTCCTATACAGAAAAAAAGATATGTTCCAACGTCTCCTCTTCGGTCAAACACAATCAAGACACCTTCCGATTTGAAGTTTATACTTTACTAGACGATTAACAGATGGCGCTACTGTTTGTCACCAGAAATGGTGGATTATTCATTTTAATACAGACCCCATCCTCTTCAAAATGAAACAAATTACTTTAACTTTATTTTTCTTCCTGCTACAGATGCCTCAAAGAAAAGACAAATTGTCTGTATTTTCTGGTTGTTCCTCCACTTCACGTTTCCAGTACGTTTCATAATTTTATTTAACAAAGAAACAGTGGGGCGTTACAATTCAAAAGTAATGTAGTTATTTCATACAAAAATATTAAAAACAAGTGTTAATGTTCTTTCATACACAAATATACTAAAAACGAATTTTCATACACAAGGAGAACAAAGATTTTTTAAGTGAATGACCAAAGCATGAGAAAATTCACTTAGATTCATATATATGAATAGATAAGTTGTCAAATTTAATAAATCCTTCAGAAAAACTACATAAATGAGAACAAAGTCAAAATCTTTGCCAGTACGGCAACAATTATACTTCGACTCATTATTTTCTTTCTAGAAGTGCAGTTTGAGCTATCATTTGTTCAAGCAACAATTACAACAATAACGCAAAACTATCAATATATATATTTCACTAAGGTATGTGGCACAGTATTCGACGTTATTTGTTTATCGTCGAATGGCAATACCAGATATGAACAATATAAAATCGACTTTTTACGGAATTCATTCGCCAATTTTGCTGCTTAGAATATGCTTGATTTAAGCTATTGAGCTGCATAGTTTTGCTAAAACTACGCTGAGGAGCTTGTCACTCTGATGAAGCTCTTCAGCTATCTGATTACAGAAAGCAATCAGAAATCCGGACGGTAGAAATCAAGGCAGAAAAGAAAATATGAGCAAAAATAGATTTAACATTAAAAAAAATGTCTGAAAAAATCGCTTTTGAACAAGTGAGTGGGATGAAATTGAAGTAGACGTTTGGAATCTAATTGTGGCAGCATATCTGAGGTGTGCTTTATTCCATGCATTTTATTGGAAATACGAATTGATACCAGTAAAAGTAAACGAAATGCTGTTACATATTTTTGAATAATTTTATTTCATTTTGAGGTGTGATATCTATTTATGTGAATATGGATGCGATATTCATTATAAATGGATTGAAATTTTATTTAACATTTGGTAATAAGATTTGGAATGTGACTAAGCTATTAAGAAAGTTTAGTGCAGACGTTATGTGTCTGTTAGCATGTAAATCAATAATACTCAATGGCATCTACATTTTTAAAAGAAAAAATGTGTGTTGTCTGTGGTGTTTTGAAGCAAAACATGTGTTCCCTTAAAAGAAACTACTGGACGGAAACATGGATGTATTTCAGTAAAACCCACTTCTCCGATAAAAGACGAAAAATACTACTGATGAATTTATTCTCAATTAATTAAAAACAATAATTTCTTAAAGTGAATGTTTTCAAAAACACGAAAATTCAATTATTTTCAAAATATGGAAAATGCATGCAGTATGGAACATGCATGCATTTCAGAAAGCTGTCATGCTTTCAGACTCTAGTTCTACTCTCCAAACAAACTTACAACCCACGACACAATTGTTGGCCCATTCAGGAGTTCAGAACACTATTAACCATCCAAGTGGTTTTGATGAGATATCTCGTCCATCAAGATCTGACCAATTTTGCTAATGACGAGATATATTGTCATCAAGACATTGCCAATTTTTATATGATGACCATATCCAGATCTGGTAAGTTTTTTCTAATGACGAGATATATCGTCATCAAAATCCACTCATGGTTTTGCTAAAGACGAGGTACCTCGTCAAGACTGGGAGGGTTAAAAGGTCTAACTCACAGAATATCTCTATAGTGGATGCTTGCTCATTGTGGGGATCGGGAAACTCTAAAAAGCGGACTTTTGGGCCAAAAAAGGTGATATAATGGTGCAGAAATGTTCAAAGCCTATGATTTTTCTTTCGTCAAAACTGCAAATCAAACTCATGCATAGTAAAGAACTTGAAGCAGAAAATCTAGCTGCCTTTAACCCTAAAAGCGGTTTTGACGAGATACCTCGTCCATCAAAACCTGACTAATTTTGCTGATGACGAGATACTTCGTCATCAATAACTTGTGACTGTACGTTTCTGCGATCTAGAAAAGCCTATATATTGTGTGCATTTGGACGAGTGCCCTGCACTAGTGTTTTTTAATTGCCCTGTAGAAAAATAATGGAGAGCAAGTGGTTCTAATGGCCTACCAGTACACACACACACACATACAACGACCGGCATTTATCAACTACTTTATAAACCAAGCAATAAAAATATTTTAGAGTTTATTTTCATTTAAATAGTTGACTTTTTTAATGAGTTCAAAAGACAGGTTGGCCATAAAATAACTTCCACACAGAATTAGGTTCGCCTTGACCACATAGACCAATTTCAGTGTGCTAACCTTTCCCTGCTGACAGACTTATTACGCTCAGCTGTAGACTTTATCTACGTTTAATGCAAATGCTGGACTGTTTACGACTCCACGTGCGCTAAATTTCCCCCTATCGGTGCTTTTTAGTACTATTTTTTTTATCGTGGAATACATATCCCCGTGTCTTCAAAAGTCTCTATATCAAATTTCATTCTATTCCGTATATTCCATTTAGCTACAGATGCCTCCAAAGAAAGTTATTTTATGGCTACCCTGTATTTTCAGCGTACCTCACAATTCAAAAATGCTTCGATTTAGAAAATGGATTCTCGGCTGATGCTCAAATAGAATATGGGTGCTTTTTTGTACGCAGAAGCATTTTATATAGATTCCCATAGATTTTGATCATTACCAGTTGAGGTATTGCAGTATTCCATGTTACGTTCCATTCAATTTCTCAAATGTCTATTTCTACAGTTCAAGGGATTTCATGGACAGTCGTACATAACCTGTCACTCGTCTGAAAGGGGTCGGAAAGAATAAAGGAACATTCCATCTTGTGTGCGAGTGAGTCCTGAGGATATTTTGGTTGTACGTGGGGAAAATGAGTCATTTAAAGGAACGTAAAGGATTCGAAAAACAACGACTTCTTAGGGGGGGGACAGGGGAATATTTATACAGACATCTGGAGAGACCTGCGGCGAATGAGGCTGTTGCCTGTCCAAAATATGTATGTATTTAAAATTAAAATAATTACGTAGATAGGTAATTGAACTTAAGTCCCACGAGAACAACACAATGGGCTATTAGCGACGTTCCGGGATCAATCCCGAAGGTGAAAGATCCGAGGACAACACCTCGTAATTTTGAAATACAGTCAGATGACGTGGAAAATAATTAGGATTAAATATACTTATTCGCACCCATCTTACTTTCGCTAACACTCCTGGTGATTGTCCCTACGAGATATCTCGTCATCAGCAAAACTGACCATATCTTGATGGAACGAGATATCGTCATTAGAAGAAAACTGACCAGATCTTGATCTCGTCATCATAAAATAACTGCAATACCTTGATGACAAGATATATCGTCAAGTGTTAGCAAAACTGGACAGATCTTGATGGACGAGATATCTCGTCGAAACTACTTAGTGGGCTAAGATGCAAATTTTCACAATGTTAATTTCTTTGCAATCAATGTTTTATTATATTAATGTATCAGAAAAAGGCCGAACGAAGTCTAATAACAAAGTGCAGAAAGCATTCACTTAACGTGCAGAGCACTGGAAAATATTTGTGACAACGTCAATATTCTGCTTAAAAATTATAAAAGATTTTAATACCTAGAAAACGAATTTTCAATAAACATTTCTGAAATGCCGCTACTTTAGACCTTGGCGCTCGGGGTCACATACCCTATCTCCACCCCCTTAAGTTACCTACTGTCCACCCTCATTGAATCCATATACCTATAGTCCCTTTTTGTGTCACGGTGAACACGCATCGTAAAAAAAGAGTACTACAGTCTTTGTACTCCTAACATTAAGAGAGGCTTGCCCACAATATCTCTTTGACATCATATGTCATCAGCGATAAAAAGGAAGAGTTGATTTTGTTGTATAATGTAATCGCCCATAGAAGTCTTTGTATCTTTCTTTGTGCTGCTAGAGCTGAGTCACTCTTTACAGGCAGCATGTGTGAATGTTCTACAGCTGTCTTGGACGTCCGTCCATTTCTAATGAATCTATTGGTGGCGCTGCAATTCTATCCTATCTGTATATATATGTGTTGTGTAGCTCTTTTCCCTTTTGCGATCCATATGGCCTGTGTCATTCCTTTCCTCTGAAGGAATCGTATGTAACAGATTTCGGAGACAGTTCCCAGCCTTCACAATGGACATAAGGAAGGGTAATGACTCTTAGGTACCATTCAGAAGAATGATTCGCTTTACATTCATTGTAGTACTTAAAACTTTTACTGAAAGGGGAAGAGTCGGCAATGCTTAAATCTCTTCAAACGTCCCACCAATACAGAAGAGTTCGTAGTTATGTGACAAATGTGAAACAGATGTCAGCAATACCTGAAGCGTGAGAACAAACCTTGAGGAACACCTGATGCTCCTCGTCTAGTCTGGTGCTTGTGTCTGGAGGCCTAATGTCCCCAAAAGCAGAGAAAATAGTGAGATGAATCGTGTCTACCTTACACTGACCAAAACCTTTCAATGAGAAGTTTTCAATGTGCTTTCAATGCTTATAATGCGAATCCCGGGAGAAGGTAGTTGACTTTTGAATAGATGTGTACGCGTCTTAGTAGAAACCTGCCATATCGAAAAGCATAAATGGATGTGGATGTTAGTAGAAGCATGCAAACGCATGAATACCATATGCAAAAGCATGAATGCATGTGAATGTTAGTAGAAGGCTGCCATACCCAAAAGCATGAATGGATGTGGTTGTTAGAAGACTGCCATACGGCAAAAGCATAAATGGATGTTGTGACGAATTAATCCGAACTTTTGTTGGACATTAAAAAATAACATTTATTTTAACACAGACAAACCAATGGGTTTACAATGGACGCGCGAAACAAAAATGCTTATTTTCATATTAAAATTTACGAATTGCTACGAAGACGTCTCAACTAGACGGAGTCCGTGAACTAACTGTTTCTCATTCTCCTCACATGCGCAAGCGCATTATTGAAGGACTTTTTAACAGGAAACTTCCGGGTCTGCAGCCGGCCATTCTAGACTCTTAGGCGCTAAGATGTCACAGTCTATTTCCTCCCTCCTCAAGATTCTTTTTCTGCAGAGACAGACACCTGCAAAAAAGATACAAAACAGCAGCAACAGAATTTTCGCGAAGGCAACAACTCATGCCCAAAGCAATATGCAAGTAGACCATACACCCTAAAGATCCTGGCTGTACCGCCTACTCTAAATTTAAAAAAAAAACATATCATAATTTTAACAAAGTATAATCAAAATTTTTACTCAGTGATAATCATCAAAGAAGAAATTCAATTTCAAAATATTTAGATTTTCAATTCAAATTTAACACTTTTTTGCAATTCAAATGTATCAATGTACACTAGGAATAAAGTATTTTTATATATGCAAGACATCACAAATACAAACACAAAAAAATAGCACTTTATTTTTGTACGTGAGGTGTACGACTTAAATTATCAGTGTTATATGCTGTTTTCCCTTTCTATGGACTACCTCGTAATCCTGGATCACAGTAAATTCAACTTTGTCTCGTAACTTTTATGCTTTCTTCAAACGACTTTTAGATTTGTCTAAGCATTCAGTTATTTCACCAACCAGACTTTCAGTTTCAACGTCCTCAAATATCACTGTCCCTAAGGGCAATTTAGTTACACTTACAGCAATTTCCTTGTTGTTACGAGTCTGTATTCCAAATTCAACATCATCGCCAAGATTAAGATTTTTGAACACTTTGCATTCACTAGAGTGGAAAAACATATCCTTTACATCACCCCTTTTAATAAAACCAAATGTTCCTTTAAGAGCACAGATAACACCACGGTATCTCACAGGTAAGGGCTGTTCCGAACGCATTTTACAAGGTCTAAAGTTTCTTGTATTTTTGTCAATAGGAATACTAAAAGTGATCTGTTTAGGAGGATGAAAATCTACATTACCATCAACATTTTCAGCAGAATAGGGCCGTTCACCACGATTTTCATAAGCAACTTTACCTTCAGTATTTTCCTTTTTTTCAGTGGTTTCAAATCCAGAAACTGTCTCTTTACACATTATTTTACAAACAGAACTAGCAATTTGTTTTCCAGTACGACGATTATGAGTAATTTTAAATTCAACTGCATCACCACGTTTTAAATTATCAATATTTCCAGAAAATTGACTGTAGTGAAAAAAATATATTGCTTGTCTTTCGCAACATTGTATAAAACCATATGAACGTAACAAATTTTCAACGATTCCAGTCTCTTTAGGAGTAACACTGCTAGAACTAAAACGGTTACTGTTACAAGGGCAGTCGTTTTTCGATGTTTCATTTAAATATGGAGAACTTTGGCACTTGGGCGTTGCAGAGTCTTTTACTTCAATATCAGAGTCTTTGTCTTTTTTCATATCTTCTATAAGTACAACGGTCTTGTTGCTTAGTAAGTAGCGTTCTTTATCTAGGAAGTTATCCTTGACAGCAGCTTTGGTTATAACATGACCCAACTCACACACTAAATTTACTTCCGCTATAGGCAAGCAAATAGGGTTATCCGCTAAAGGAGATGCTACCCATACATGTTCACCCGTATACATGTGTGGCTTAACAAACTTCCTAGGAATTAGATCTATGCTGGATCCTGTGTCTCGTAAGATAGAAATCTGAGATCCATTTACAGTTCCGACACTAATGTAGGGAGACATCAAATCTATTATTCCCTTTCCCATAATTTCGTTAGCAGCTATGATTTCAGTTTTCTTCAACTTAGGACATTGAGGTCTAAGATGATCATAGGAATTGCATTCATAGCATTGAAGTTGCTTTCTTTGTTCAAAATTTCTCTCTTTATAATCTTCTCTGTTTACTTCTGTTTTCCCAAAGGGTTTGTTTTCTCCCTCAAACTTATGAAAACCAACGTGTGTTTTCTTGATACCCTCTGTATTCTGGGAACCTTTAGTACTTCTGGGTGTAAGACTCTCCTTCAAGCTTTCAAATTGATCTATTTTTTTAGCTAATTCTAGCGGAGAATTTAAGTCCATCCACTCTTCCAGAAAATGTTCTTTTACTTCAGACGGCACTCGTCTCTTAATCTGCTCAGTGATATGCAAGTCTCTGAGTTCTTCAAAAGTTTTGATTTCCAAATCAGAAACCCATTCATCATAGTAGCTTGTAAGTTCATGAGCGTAACTTCTCCATGTTTTATCCGGGACTTTTTGATGACGGTAAAACATCTGCTTCAATTTCTCAGAACTCATTTTATACCTCTGAAGAATAATATCTTTCACATAATCGTAATTCTTTGCATCTTCAGGCGATTCTCTAGCCATCATGCTCGAAATTTCCGAAGGCAATACGCCTAGTAAATACGGCACCCAATCTTCTTTAGGCACACCTGCCATCTCAGCTCTTCTTTCAAAATTTATTAAATATAGACCCATTTCATCTTTCTTTTCCTCAAATTTCGGGGTAATTTTGATGAGCTCAATTTTATGATTTGGCATCCGTTCTCTATTAGATAGTCCTAGCTCACTTGCAGCTTGCATTTCTAGCTTTTTCTTCTCTAAAGCTATTTCTTCCATTCGAATATTACGTTCTTCCCTTTCTTTTGCTTCTTGTCTGGCAATTTCTTCTTTTTCTTTTGCTTCTCGTCTGGCAATTTCTTCTTTTTCTTTTGCTTCTCGTCTGGCAATTTCTTCTTTTTCTTTTGCTTCTCGTCTGGCAATTTCTTCTTTTGCTTCTTGTCTGGCAATTTCTTCTTTTGCTTCTTTCTCTCTCTTTATCCTATCTTCCATAATACGAGTTAAAGAAATTTTAACTTCCTCTTCTTCATAGTTTTCACTGTTTAGGATTATTTTCCTTATCTCAACCAGTTTACAATGATGCGATACCTTTTCACAAAGTTCATCTGCGAGTTCGAGGAGGTCTTCTTTTCTCCCACGAGAAAGAAAAGCCATGATCGATGAATAACTTATTAGTAAACAATCCAATTTTGTTATCATAAATATAGTTACCAATATTTTCTAATAAACTATATGATTCACAAAATATACTCAATGCCAAATATGCTTCAAATACTAGATAAGATGTAATATCAAACACAATTCTCAAATATAATAACAGAATCTTAAACTATATCGTAGCATATACAATACACAAGATGCAATATATATAGTTGCAATTAAATATTTGTTTTCTTTTACTAATGTGTAATTACCATATGTAATTCAAATTATCTGATTCTTTTCAAATCATTAAATGCACAAAACACAAAATTTCAGTAAAATCAAAACGAAATTCAAATTTTCGTTCACTTTCGATTTGGCACTTTTTGCCGTGACTTTATCAACTTGATAATATCTACTTAGTAGAACATGCAAATTCACTTTATCATCAACTTCTATTAACTTTCATAAAGACAAAATTTAAATAACCACAAAATAAAATTGGATATGTAGTCATTTCTTTTTTTTTAACCAAAACTATTTAGGCTCTTTGCCTCACTAATTCCGGTAAGCCAGAACCTTAGTAAATTTAATTTAATACAAGGGTGGGCCTACCTGCATTTCCTGCTTTCTTGCTTCCATCCAACTTCCAGGACACCAAAACTCTAGTCTGTGACGAATTAATCCGAACTTTTGTTGGACATTAAAAAATAACATTTATTTTAACACAGACAAACCAATGGGTTTACAATGGACGCGCGAAACAAAAATGCTTATTTTCATATTAAAATTTATGAATTGCTACGAAGACGTCTCAACTAGACGGAGTCCGTGAACTAACTGTTTCTCATTCTCCTCACATGCGCAAGCGCATTATTGAAGGACTTTTTAACAGGAAACTTCCGGGTCTGCAGCCGGCCATTCTAGACTCTTAGGCGCTAAGATGTCACAGGATGTGGATGTTAGGAGAGCTGCATAAATGGATGTGTCGATGTGGATGTTAGGAGACAGCTGCATAAATGGATGTGTCGATGTGGATGTTAGGAGACAGCTGCATAAATGGATGTGTCGATGTGGATGTTAGGAGACAGCTGCATAAATGGATGTGTCGATGTGGATGTTAGGAGACAGCTGCATAAATGGATGTGTCGATGTGGATGTTAGGAGACAGCTGCATAAATGGATGTGTCGATGTGGATGTTAGGAGACAGCTGCATAAATGGATGTGTCGATGTGGATGTTAGGAGACAGCTGCATAAATGGATGTGTCGATGTGGATGTTAGGAGACAGCTGCATAAATGGATGTGTCGATGTGGATGTTAGGAGACAGCTGCATAAATGGATGTGTCGATGTGGATGTTAGGAGACAGCTGCATAAATGGATGTGTCGATGTGGATGTTAGGAGACAGCTGCATAAATGGATGTGTCGATGTGGATGTTAGGAGACAGCTGCATAAATGGATGTGTCGATGTGGATGTTAGGAGACAGCTGCATAAATGGATGTGTCGATGTGGATGTTAGGAGACAGCTGCATAAATGGATGTGTCGATGTGGATGTTAGGAGACAGCTGCATAAATGGATGTGTCGATGTGGATGTTAGGAGACAGCTGCATAAATGGATGTGTCGATGTGGATGTTAGGAGACAACTGCATAAATGGATGTGTCGATGTGGATGTTAGGAGACAGCTGCATAAGTGGATGTGTCGATGTGGATGTTAGGAGACAGCTGCATAAATGGATGTGTCGATGTGGATGTTAGGAGACAGCTGCATAAATGGATGTGTCGATGTGGATGTTAGGAGACAGCTGCATAAATGGATGTGTCGATGTGGATGTTAGGAGACAGCTGCATAAATGGATGTGTCGATGTGGATGTTAGGAGACAGCTGCATAAATGGATGTGTCGATGTGGATGTTAGGAGACAGCTGCATAAATGGATGTGTCGATGTGGATGTTAGGAGGCAGCTGCATAAGTGGATGTGTCGATGTGGATGTTAGGATACAGCTGCATAAGTGGATGTGTCGATGTGGATGTTAGGAGACAGCTGCATAAGTGGATGTGTCGATGTGGATGTTAGGAGACAGCTGCATAAGTGGATGTGTCGATGTGGATGTTAGGAGACAGCTGCATAAGTGGATGTGTCGATGTGGATGTTAGGAGACAGCTGCATAAGTGGATGTGTCGATGTGGATGTTAGGAGACAGCTGCATAAGTGGATGTGTCGATGTGGATGTTAGGAGACAGCTGCATAAGTGGATGTGTCGATGTGGATGTTAGGAGACAGCTGCATAAATGGATGTGTCGATGTGGATGTTACCCCCTGTCGCGCGGATTCTAGTTAACTTTAACGTTCGGTGCCAAAAGCGATAGAGGTGATAACGAGTTGGCAGGGAGGAAATATTCGCTGCAATAGCAGAACGGCCAAAGCCACAAAACTTGTAAAATAGTAGCATAAAATCTTAAAAATAGTGGCATTATTAAAATCACTTAAAGCTTATTTAAGTAGCAATTTTAGTTGCCCTCAGCGGTTACACCCTTGGCTCAGGGTCTTCAAGAAATGCTGCTTGTAGAAGTAGGAAAAAGCGTTTGCATAACATGACTCTTAGTTATCAGTTCACACGTTTAACAAAAAAATACTATACACTCTGTTACGTATACGCCTTAGAAGCCGATTACATTTCTTCTTACCAAACGTTTACCATTAGGGCCAGTTATAAAAACATATTCCCCAATGATGAAGCAGAAATATTCGCGACTGAAGCAATGATTCGTGCCGGTGGTTAAAAAAATGGGGGGACTTAGTTTTCGTTTATCTTTGTTGAATTTTCCTCGTCATCTGACCTAGATTCAAAACTACATGGTATTGTCCTCGGATCTTTCCTTTCGGAGGATGATCCCGGACCGTCGCCAATAGACCGTCGATTTGCTTCAGTGCGAAGTTAATTAAAATATCTAAATACCTTTGGTGATTTTTCAAAACCAAAAAAAAGGCTCCAAAAGTTTAAAAATAAGAGCCTTTGAGATGGTAGGTATTTTAATTAAGATCCGAGGACAACACCACGTAATTTTGGACCACGATCAGATAATGAGGTCACACCTGAGCTGGCACATCCACTCTCCAAACTTCCGCACCACGCCAACGCGAGGACATTTGGGGCCACGACAGATTTAACGTGCACCAGCCCCCTTTGTACACGAATGTCTGAGCCTTTGAAATGATTTTGCTTAAAAAGATACTCCTAGTCGCCAAGGTTGAAAAATAGTAGCAAAAAAGTCGCCTTTCAATCGCCTCTGTGGCAGCCCTGTATAACCATTCAGGCTTTTGCTTAAATCAGCCTTCTAGAGCACGTACACACTTTTTCAAACATTTACTGACTTCTTGTCGAAGCCACACTATACAAATACCAGCTGCGGAAGGGATTTGTTTACGATACTACCAGCCGTCTAATTTAACTAACAGATTCGTTCCAAACCAGAGGAGCTCCAAAGTCAGAAAAAAAAACACTTTTCATATCAGTGAAGGTATGAATCTTAATCATTTTAACAGAGGTATGGGGTTTGTTAAGTTATTGTACATTTTATTTTGGTGCCAGACTATGAATTTCAAAGAGAACTCGAAAGTCAGAAATAAACTATTTTCATACCAATGAAGGTATGAATCTTAATCATTTTAACAGAGGTATAGGGTTTGTTAAGATATTGTGCGTTTTATTTTGGTGCCAGACTATGAATTTCGAAGTAAGAGAGCTCGAAAGTCAGAAATAAACAATTTCCATACCAATGAAGGTATGAATCTTGATAATTTTAACAGGGGTATAGGGTTTGTTAAGTTATTGTGCGTTTTATTTGGTGCCAGACAATGAATTTTAAAGTAAGAGTAAAAAAAAGATTTCGCACATCGGTTGATCTGAACACAGGAAAAGTGATACATCTCGGTACAGAAATAACATTACAGTGTTAGCAGGGAGGTATTCAAATGGGAGGGGCACCCCCAAGTACTCTTGATGCTACAAAAGTACAAACGGAAATTAATCAAATTGATGTAAATCGAGTTTATATTAACCCTCTATAAGTGGCTGGTCTTTTTTAACAAATGAGATCGCGGTGCTTCTGTGAGATACTCGAAGTTTTATTTCGTAGTCTCACACGAATTAAATATTAATTTCAAACTATAGAATATTCTAGGACATACACAAAACAAATAACTGAAAAAGTATTATTGAATTCTATAAGAATTCATTTTTATTGGTAATTCTTTTCATTGCGTAACATTGGAAAAAACACACATGCATATCGTATTCTGCATGTGTAAAACATCCTTGCACCTTTTAGGATTAATGCGATTAAGTGAGAGTTAAGCCCATCAGAAAAATCATGGACAGGTCTCTAATATATTTGCAAACCAAATGCTCATTTAGTATCTGGTTGCTAAAGCAAGCGAAGATTCTTCTATGTGCAGACTACCAGGTTGGGTATGGTATGGTATTTTTAATTAACCTCGAAATGGAGCAACACCACGTAATTTTGAACCAACCACGGTCAGATGAGGAGGCAACACCTGAGCTGGCAACCCACTCTCCAAACTTCCACACCACGCCGACGTGAGGACATTTGAGGTCATGATAGATTTAACGGGCACCAAGAAGGGCCGTATCTAAAATTGCAGGCCACCTAACATATCAGGAGTGCTAAGTATGGTCTACGAGATGGACAAACCTGTCCTCATATCGTGTATGGGGACCGGGTAAATCTATTTGCAGGGTTGTGTCTAAACTACTGAACACTTAAACCTATCCGGAAGACCGAGCTTGGTCTGCGGGCCGTGGAAATCAGTCGAATCTGTCGCATATGAACTGCTATACCTATCCGGAGGGTCGAGTTAGCCTGTGGGGCGTAGAAACTTTTCCGAATTGACTGCATCTCAATTACTGGCTAGTTAAACCTATCCGGAGGACCATGCTTGGTATGTGGGCGGGGGAAACTAGTTCAAATCTGTCGCATCTGAATTGCTATACCTATCCGGAGGATCGGATTTAGCCTAAGGGATGTGGAGACCTGTTCAAATGGACTGCATCTCATTTACTGGCCACTTAAACCTATCCGGAGGAGCCTGCTTGGTCTGCGGGCAGGGGAAACAAGTCCATATCTGTCGCATCTGAACTGCTATACCTATCCGGAGGATTGGGTTTAGTCTACGGGGTCTGGAGACCTGTTCGAATGAGCTGCATCTCATTTACTGGTCACTTAAACCTATCCGGAGGAGCCTGCTTGGTCTGCGGGCAGGGGAAACAAGTCCATATCTGTCGCATCTGAACTGCTATACCTATCCGGAGGATTGGGTTTAGTCTACGGGGTCTGGAGACCTGTTCGAATGAGCTGCATCTCATTTACTGGCCACTTAAACCTTTCCGGAGGATGCTTGGTATGTGGGCGGGGGAAACAAGTCCAAATCTGTCGCATCTGAATTGCTATACCTATCCGGAGGGTCGAGTTTACCCTGCGGGGTGTGGAAACCTGTTCAAATGGACTGCATCTCATTTACTGGCCTCTTAAACCTATCCGGAGGACCATGCTTGGCATGTGGGCGGGGGAAACAAGTCCAAATCTGTCTCATCTGAAGTGCTATACCTATCCGGAGGATCGGGTTTAGCCTACGGGGTGTGGGGACCTGTTCAAATGCGCTGCATCTCATTTACTGGCTACTTAAAACTATCCGGAGGATGCTTGGTATGTGGGCGTGGGAAACAAGTCCAGATCTGTCTCATCTGAACTGCTATACCTATCCGGAGGATTGGGTTTAGCCTACGGGGTGTGGAGACCTGTTCGAATGAGCTGCATCTCATTTACTGGCCACTTAAACCTATCCGGAGGATGCTTTGTATGTGTGCGTGGGAAACAAGTCCAGATCTGTCTTATCTGAACTGCTATACCTATCCGGAGGATCGGGTTTAGCCTACGGGGTGTGGGGACCTGTTCAAATGCGCTGCATCTCATTTACTGGCTACTTAAAACTATCCGGAGGATGCTTGGTATGTGGGCGTGGGAAACAAGTCCAGATCTGTCTCATCTGAACTGCTATACCTATCCGGAGGATTGGGTTTAGTCTACGGGGTCTGGAGACCTGTTCGAATGAGCTGCATCTCATTTACTGGCCACTTAAACCTATCCGGAGGATGCTTGGCATGTGGGCGGAGGAAACAAGCCAAATCTGTCTCATCAGAACTGCTATACCTATCCGGAGGATTGGGTTTAGCCTACGGGGTGTGGAGACCTGTTCGAATGAGCTGCATCTCATTTACTGGTCACTTAAACCTATCCGGAGGAGCCTGCTTGGTCTGCGGGCAGGGGAAACAAGTCCATATCTGTCGCATCTGAACTGCTATACCTATCCGGAGGATTGGGTTTAGTCTACGGGGTCTGGAGACCTGTTCGAATGAGCTGCATCTCATTTACTGGCCACTTAAACCTATCCGGAGGATGCTTGGCATGTGGGCGGAGGAAACAAGCCAAATCTGTCTCATCTGAACTGCTATACCTATCCGGAGGATTGGGTTTAGCCTACGGGGTGTGGAGACCTGTTCGAATGAGCTGCATCTCATTTACTGGCCACTTAAACCTTTCCGGAGGATGCTTGGTATGTGGGCGGGGGAATCAAGTCCAAATCTGTCGCATCTGAATTGCTATACCTATCCGGAGGGTCGAGTTTACCCTGCGGGGTGTGGAAACCTGTTCAAATGGACTGCATCTCATTTACTGGCCTCTTAAACCTATCCGGAGAACCATGCTTGGCATGTGGGCGGGGGAAACAAGTCCAAATCAGTCTCATCTGAAGTGCTATACCTATCCGGAGGATCGGGTTTAGCCTACGGGGTGTGGGGACCTGTTCAAATGCGCTGCATCTCATTTACTGGCTACTTAAAACTATCCGGAGGATGCTTGGTATGTGGGCGTGGGAAACAAGTCCAGATCTGTCTCATCTGAACTGCTATACCTATCCGGAGGATTGGGTTTAGCCTACGGGGTGTGGAGACCTGTTCGAATGAGCTGCATCTCATTTACTGGCCACTTAAACCTATCCGGAGGATGCTTTGTATGTGTGCGTGGGAAACAAGTCCAGATCTGTCTCATCTGAACTGCTATACCTATCCGGAGGATCGGGTTTAGTCTACGGGATGTGGAGACCTGTTCGAATGAGCTGCATCTCATTTACTGGCCACTTAAAACTTTCCGGAGGATGCTTGGTATGTGGGCGTGGGAAACAATTCCAGATCTGTGTCGTCTGAACTGCTATACTTAACCGAAGGATTGGGTTTAGCCTACGGGGTGTGGAGACCTGTTCGAATGAGCTTCATCTCATTTACATGCCAGGATCTGGAGGATGCTTGGTATGTGGGCGTGGGAAACATGTCCAAATCTGTCTCATCCGAACTGCTATACCTATCCGGAGGATTGGGTTTAGTCTACGGGGTCTGGAGACCTACCCAAAGGATCAAATTACCTACATTGAAAAATTAATGTCACAATTCAAAGATCTTCCTAAAAGTTTTGTGAATTTACCTTTTAAAATTGGTTGTAACTTACCTGATAAGGTTAAAGAGGAAGAAATAATTGAAAATGATTTAATGAGGAAATTTCCCTATCGTTCCTTAATAGGATGTTTATCGTTTTTGTCAGATAGATCCAGACCAGATATTGCATTTGCTGTTAATATAATGTCTCAGTTTTGTAATGGTTATACTTACAAACACTGGTCTTACGTTGTTGATATTATGAACTATGTTTTTCTTACAAAGGATTTTAAAATTAATCTTTCCAATGTAAAAAGTTCAAATTTGATTGCTTTTTTTGATTGCAAATTGGGGATGTGGTCTCACAAACAGACATTCAAGCAGTGGCTATTTAATTTATTTGGGTAACATCCCAATATCATGGAAATCTTCTAAACAAAAGTGCATAGCTCTTAGCTCAATGGAATCTGAATTTATTGCACTAACCGATTGCACTAAAGAAGTTATTTGGTTTAGTAGAATTATAAATGAATTAAGTTTGTGTGATTACATACGACCCCAAGTATATTGTGATAATCAATCTGCTATCTATTTTTCAAAAAATAGTCAGGAAAATCAGAAAACTAAACATATTGATATCAAGTACAAATTTATTCGTAAATTAATAAAAGATGAACTATTTAACGTAAATTATATTTCATCGGAAAATAATTTGGCTGACTTTTTAACAAAGCCTTTATTGTTAAATAAATTTAAAAATATTATTAGAAAAATATTTTGTTAGATTTATATATATATATATTGAATTGTAATACATCTGCTGAGGTTTTACAACCGATGGGGCCGCATGTTGGAATCGGTCTCAAACCTCCAATTATAGTGCCGTGTGGGGCACATAAATGTGGGTAGGGTAGGGTAGGGTATTTAAATTAACGTCACACTGGAGCAACACAATGGGCTATTGGTGACGGTCCGGGATCAATCCCAAAGGGAAAGATCCGAGGACAACACCACGTAATTTTGAACCACGGTCAGATGACGAGCACATAAATGTGAAGAATATGTAAATCTTTGAATGTATAAAAGTGAAGGGTATTTAAGGGTATTTTCAATTAACGTCACACTGGAGCAACACAATGGGCTATTGGTGACGGTCCGGGATCAATCCCAAAGGGAAAGATCCGAGGACAACACCACGTAATTTTGAACCATGGTCAGATGACGAGGCAACACCTGAGCTGGCACCCCACTCTCCAAACTTCCACACCACGCCAACGTGAGGACATTTAAGGCCACGACAGATTTAACGTGCACCAGCCCCCTTTGTACACGACGGTGTTTGGCTGGATTCGAACTCGCAACCCTTCGGTTGCTAGTCCGTTACTCTTCCAACCGGGCCACCGCGGCCCTATAAAAGTGAAGAAAATTGGGGATCATGAGCTGATCAGACTTCTTGTATGTTTTTAAACCATAAGACTTGGTCACGTAATAAAATTTATTTTTAATGTATAAAAACTCTGTCTTCAATCGATAAAACCCAACAGTTTTAGTGTTCTGCTGGGGCATCAAACTCACAATTTTAGGAAGTCTCATCCGTGTTATATCCTATTGAATTATAGTAGGTGTAAAACCCCTTCCACGGATCATCCTTATGCTCGTATCCCCGAGTGGAGATGAAGAATGAGATAAGTTTATTTTATTCTTGTTTAAAATTATTCTTGTCTAATTACTTTCGATTAGGCCAACACGTACCTAGCAACGTAATTTTGAAGTTTTGATTTTGTGTAAATAGTATTATTGTATAGAATATAGAGTGAATTTATGTATAAAATACTTAATATCCATACGTTTGTACTATCCTTAGCACTGAGAAATTGTAAGCTGAAACATATTCATCCTGAATATTGGAAATTTGCAAAACGTTGTATAGTTTTGATTTGAATTACTAGTTTACAGAGACTCAATTCTTTTGTTTGAATTGTACTAAAAATTAATAAGATTATTGTTATATATAAATAATTAAGAATATTGTTCTTGAAAAAGCTGTATTGTCGAATTTGTTGCTTTTAGTTTCGTTTTGCATAAACAAGTAATCAAGTTCAGTTATAGTTATAAATGATTATTTTCAATTGAGTTTGCTTAAATTGAACTGTAGTGAAATATTCTAATATAATTTTCAGTTTTAGAATTATACATTTATCCATTTATTTGACAGTATTCAGATTTATGTATTAATTAAAACATGAAACAACGAATTTCAAAAAATGAATTATATTCAAATCGAGGACTTATAAAAAACTGTGCACTAACAAAGATGGCCTTTCTAGGAAAAAGGCGAAAAGAAGATCTGAAACTCCTTGCGCAGTTAATGGGGTTGAACGGGGCAGAGACTTTTAAGGTGATGGAGCTAAAAGATTTAATAACAAGTACCGTAAACTATGAACTAGTAAAAAATATGTTAATCAACATTATCGAAAAACGGATAAAAATAGAGAAGACAGCTGAAGAAGTCAAAGAGTTTTTGAATTAGAACGCTTGAAATTTGCTACTCGAAACCCAGAAGGTTACCCAGTCCTCAACAGCAACTCCCGTTCTGGAGACTTAGCAACCCAGGTGGGAATTAAAAAGGATTCTTCTCCAGTATGATCCTAAAGACAACGACATGGCGTTGTTCCTGAACCTGTTTGAACGTCAACTGAAGTTCTTAAGGGTTCCTGAAACAACTTGGGTCCCATATTTGATCGGATCACTACCATCTGAGGTAGGAAGGCATACCGCCAGGGAACCTGAAGAAGAATATCAAGATTACCAAAAGGTGAAAGACATGCTTCTTAGAAGATACAAACTCACTGCTGATAAAGTCAGGCAACTGTTTTCTCTACATCGCAGGAGTCCAACAAGTACATGGAGTGATTTCTATTTTGAACTGACCAGTTATTTTGAAGGTTGGCTCTGAGATCTGGAAATCGATGATTTCGACAAATTAAATGAACTCATCATAGCTGATCAGATAAAGAAAAGAGTACCTCAGAGATATCAGATATCATTTCATCGATAATTAGATCTAGCAGAGAAACTTGACACTTATGACCGTCTCAGAAACAATCAAAAGATGAACTCATCCCCTCCAATTCAGAACAAAGCTTAGTATACCAGAGATGAAATTCTCAAGCCTGTACCGTTCAAGAAGACAAATCAGGCAAACAGAACCAGTCGAATAAAATCTGGTGACAATCAGGAGCGACCAGCACTGACTTGTGGCTGTGGCAAAGTCGGATTCATTAAAGCCAATTGCCCAGTTTGCAATCCTTCCACGGAATCTGCCTCAGCTCGTTTTAAGAAGATTCAAATTGATAGACCAACCATGTCTAATGAAGTTCTAGTTATGAATGTTGCGATAAATAGAATATTTGGCATAGCGTGTGCTGACAGTGGAGAAAGTCACTCTATCGCTGGCGAAAGATTGTACCACATACTTCAAGATGAAGGGGTAGTATTCGAGAAGTCCTTCAGCACAGTAAACGTCGCTGATGGAAGTCAGACAGAGAAGGAAGTTCACACAGTCCATGTAATTCTAGAAGACGTTCCTTAGAATTAACTCTTTTTGCCCTCCCAGATGCTAAAGGAAACCGTACCCTCCTAGGAGCAGATTTTTTGAAGAAAACAAGTGTTCTGAATCTTCGAGACCACGCCTGGTTCTACACCGATAAGCCAAACGAACGTTTCCCATTCGTTGCTAGTGCTCAAGTCCAATCCTGTGATATTAAAGAAAGTGATAGACCAGAAAATGTATGCCTTCTTCGTCCCGATGAAGGTAAACATTTAACTGGAGATCAGCGCAGATTAAATATATTGCTAACTCACTATGAAAATAACTTCAGTCCGGGGGAGAACCAACACCTTACATCGAACACCGGATCGACACAGGTGATGCTCCTCCAGTAGCTACTGCTCTTTACCAGTGCTTACCCTGCGAGAAAAGAAATGTTGCAGAGAGCTTAGTTTCACTGCCCGTGCTGAAACAAGTGGATGAAGCTAAACCATTTGTCCTCAGAACCATATGCTCATTTGTTATGCTTTGGGTGCAGTTCTTATCCAAGGAGAAGGCCCAGAAGAACATCCGATCGAGTACTCAAGTCGTCTGTTAACCCCAGCAGAGAGGAACTACTCTACTACAGAACACGACGCCTTATCAGTGGTTTGGGAACTGGACAAATTTTGAGGAAGAAAAAAAGTTTCCCAATAAGCACCTGGAGATCAAGCATGGGTAACCTCACACCCTGTTAGTAACAAAGATAAGGTCAGCGAAATTTGCACCTCGTCGAGACGGACCCTATTTTTTTTTTTGCTCTTTCGATCCAATCTCACCATATCCAGTTATCAATGATATGCTACTGATAACAGTACACCCGTCTTATCACGAAGGCTAACAGTTGTTATTCAATAGTGTTACGTTATGATAAACGTTATGATCTTCTGAGTGTATAAAAACGAAATCTGTATTATTTCTCGTAGGTAGCTCGTTTTCCTGGGTGTATTTCTCTCTTTCGTATCAGTAAAACGTTCATTGTTTGTATGTCCATTGCTTGAAACTATTTATCTTGTACTTGACGTAGCTTGGCGAAGAATGGCCTATGCACCATGAAACCCAGCCCACCAACCAACTCTTAAATACCAGATTGAATATCACGTGTTTCGGCTCATCATCCGATGAAAAATACTCAAACATTTTCAATGGACTTTAAAATACAGCAAATATGAGTAATTTCAGATTCATAACAGTAAATTTAAGTTGTACCTCCATTTTCAGTGAATACCATCTCATATTGAGATGAGATATATATAGAGAAAATGATATATAAGAGAAAATGACTGGACATAATAGACTGGAATAAGATATATAAGAGAAAATGACTGGACAAGGAGGGGTCTTCAGATGCTCTTAAGGTGCCTGATTTTCTTCGCATGAATTCTCCAAAACAAAATTTCAAACAATGCAATCTGGTGAATTCCTTTCAATCATGACTGGTACCCGGGAAAAATTATTCTGGATACCCGGGAAAAATCATTTTGTGTGTCCTTGTTTTACAAAGGGGAAAGAAGGACTATCTAGATTGGAGCATGCAATTCTTAGGAACATGGAATTCATGAATGGTCAAAAATCATTTTGCGTGTATGTCCGTTATTTGACGTTGTCTGTGTTGCGTTTGGCGCAGCATGTTCAAATATGGTCCTTGCGCCATAAAACCGCACCAACCAGCGAACAGTCAATTAAATGGCCATACGCAAGATACGTTGGTAGGTATTTGAATTAACGTCGCACTGGAGCAACACAACGGACTATTGGCGACGATCCGGGATGAATACGGAAGGGTAAGATCGTCTTTTGAACCATGGTCAGATGACGAGGTCGAATCTGAGCTGGCACCAAATCTCCAAACTTCCATGCCTCCAACTCCGAGGACGCCACGACAGAATTAATGTGCACCAGTCTCCATGTCTTTGGTTGGATCGAGTTTCGAACTTGCAACCCTCCGGTTGCTGATTAGCTTCTCTTCCTACCGGGCTACCGCAGTCTTGGACATGCACAAAGAAAGTTTTTACATATACAGAAGAGAGAAATACTGCTAAAAAGATATCGGACAGATACCACTGCGATTAGAGAAAGAAACTAAAATGCATTTCTCAGAAGTTTACTAACAATTCACTACAGTCGGATTTTGACATGACATGTATGCTTACAGTACAATGATGGTGTTCACTTGGCAGGCCTAAGTTTTCAGGTTGTCAACCCAAGTTCGCAAACCTGTGTCTTATCTTCATCTCTATGAAAAACAAGCCCTTGAAGCCAGTCCAGTTCCACCACCAGGTGCTGTGGGGGTTGTCGACACCAGGCATGTACACGCCGTTCAAGTTGAGATGTCCGCAGCCACTTGTTTGTGGCCACCACCAGGCGCCTTGGTGTCTGACTGCGCATGCGTCGTTGGATCCATGCCTGTCGTTTTGCCGGTCCTTGGTGGAGAACATCATTTTGTTTTGGAGCGAGAAGTTGTCAGCTGGGAAACCAAAAAATGAGTTTCAGTGCAATGTCAGATATAATGGGGCTCTCGGGAGAACCTCTTTCTCTACTTTTGTATTTCCTCTATGAGAAGGCAGTCCAGTTCATAGAGCAAATACAAAAGTAGAGTGAGAAATGGTAACCCTTTTATGTGCCCAGAATCATGTGACAAAAACTAGCAGTAACTTATGCCTTAGACTGTATATTTTCGTCCAGCTGGGGGAACCGAACATTCATCATCTGATTGGTTCTCGGGACGGGAGAAGACGCCCATCCATTGATTCATCATCTGATTGGTCTGCGCGCCATAGTTCTAGACTTAGGCGATTTCGCCAATTTTGTCACCACTATTGAAATGCGCTTTCAAACATCTACCCTGTCATTAGATGTGTCGCCAAACGATAGTAATAGTATGATGAATTCGATGGATTTGATTATAAATTAAGTTCCTGTAGTAACTGAAAGTGATATTAGAGTCCCAGGTAACAAGCTTCTTAATGTTAAATGGAAAATCATTTCTTTTGTCATAAATATCGGTTGTTGATTTAGAACCGACATCAATATGAATGTCAAGGAAGTAGGTGGATAAAGGTGAGATATTTATTCTTGGAGGATGAGTTGAGTTCAGTGGTATATATATATATATATATATATATATATATATATATATATATATATATATATATATATATATACACGCAGTAAACACCATATTGTGTTGACTGTGTCAGGCAACCTCCCTGATCCACCAATGCTTCGACATTTTTTTCGAAATTTTTTTTCTTGATACTCTTAAATTTAAATTCCTAAATATCTTTTTTTTTGAATTATTGAATTTTGTATATATATATATATGTATACATATATATATATATATATACATATATATATATATATACATAATTCAATAATTCAAAAAAAAAGATATTTAGGAATTTAAATTTAAGAGTATCGAGAAAAAAAATTTCGAAAAATATATATATATGTATATATACATATATATATATGTATATATAATTTAATAATTCAAACAAAAGGGAAGTTTAAGAATATCAAGAAAATCTTTAAAAAAGGATGCAGTGTTGATGGATCAGGGCGTTATCAGGGTCCGTTGGTTTGAATTATTAAATTAAATTGCTAGTCATGCTATGTCTGCGGCTGGTACACCGTATATATGTATATATATATTTGGTGATGGTCTCCCTTTCTATATATATATGGTCAATATATCTTGCGACCCCCTTTCACCTTTGAACTCAGGCCACCTCATTAAACCTTGACTTCCCACGAATCCTCTCCTTTCATATTGCCTGTGTAAGATCATATTACTTCTTCGTTAAACCCTTAGAGGAGAGATAAGGATTTTATTTCTGCCCTATGGTTAAACCATCTACTTCTACCTATGAACTTTCTTCATAGATCCCCTGGTCGAATAATATTTCTCTTAATCCTTATCCTCCTAGCATTGTAGACTATTCATTCTTTTCATGAGCACCTTGGGCTAAGGAGCATCAATTCGCAAGGTATGGCGATCGTACAGATAATAATTTGCTTCTCCAACTCGCACATAATCCGACTCCGTGGAAAGTTTGAGCCACGGGACAGTAGGTAGTTCAATTAATATCACACTAGATCAACACAACGGACACTCTCCAAACTTCCACACCACGCAAAGGTGAGTACATTTGAGGCCACGACAGTTTAACTTGCAGTAGCTACCACTTACACGACGGTCTTTGGTTGGATTGCGTTTCGAACTCACGACCCTCCGTTTGCTAATCCGCTACTCTAGCAACCGGGCTATCGCGGCCCTAAGTCTCGGGAAGAGTTGAACGAGTCTATTTAAACTTGCTAGGTTAGTATGTAAGCAAAGAGCTTCCACAACTGATTCTAAGTTCGTTCAGTGCTGCTGATTCTAATATTTTGATTATTTGGTCAATAGCTTCAACTAGAACTTTATCGCTGGATCTTTTTCTCTATTGACATATTTGGCGAATATTGATGAGAAGTCATCTCCAAGGATGAATCTCCATCGGGCGATATCCTGTCTCTCATATCAGTGAGCATCAATATCTCAATAATATTCCGCACAAGCGTTGTATTCGTGATTTTACGTAATTATGTATCTGTTTAAAATAAATCATCAAGTTGAAATTTTTACTATCAATAGCCCGTTATGTTGCTCCAGAGCGACGTTTAAAAATACCAGATACCAATACTATCGAAAAGAGTAGACATTAATTGTGCTTTAATAATTACACGTGACAGAGTACCATAGTGTTATATTCGTCCTGTTTACGCTGTACCTAAAATGGTATTACTAAAACCTCTACAGAGCTTTCTACTATCGTGTATGAGACAATTACACACATTTTAATCATGATAATAGCTGTATCTGCTTTATTTATCAAATTTTTTTAAACTTAAACTATCTTCCCTTCAAGTAGTGGGTTGATTGGGGTTTTATGGCGCAGCAGGGCCATATTTGGCCCTGCTGCGCCAAATACAAGGCATACAATACCAAGTAAGACATACACACAATGAAAGTTTTTACTGACAAAGAGAGAAATACACCCAGGGAGGAATGCATCTGACAGAAATCGAACCTGTTCCGCCTACAACTCGAAGGTTGCTAGTGCAGTGGGCATACCCACTGAGCCACGACGGCCACCTTCAAGTAAGCTAATAACAAAGTTTTGGGTGTCCTTTTATTCTGTACAAAGAGACCTTAAATCAAGTCATCACATATGGGATATCTCAAAGCGACTGCTTTAAGTACAAAATAATTTTTTGATTAATAAAGGACAATAAAATATACAGTCCTTTTCTTGACTAAAATCTGTGTTAATATGCATACACAGTATGAACCCATATGTGACCGGCGGAATGCCCCTAATTACAAATCAAACTAAAAGGTTAAAACTTGGCCCGTACCTGGTGTTCAATGTAACAGATGACAATCCGACATATACAGGGTGAGTCTAAATTGTTTTTACAAAATAAGAGGGGTGAAAGTACCCATCCAGACGAGCAATAATTACCATGGAACATAGGGTCGCATTCCACTCTGAGAGGCAGAAAAGAGTAAAGTCGAAACGCGTCGAGCATGACCAAGTCATCGCCTCTGACGTCGTTTTGTGCCTGCCTACATAGTATATCTCCTAAGCAAGATGGCCTGGTCGGTAGCGCACTGGCGTCCAGTCCAGAGGTTCCTGGTTCGAATTGGTGTTGCCGCAGACAAAATTAGCACAACACCAGGAATCTTCGAGAGCCAGTCATTCCTTCGCTGGTGTGAACTGTGCGACGACACGTCACTTTGAGCACTTGCTGTGAGTTTATCAATCAATCAGATTGTGCAACTTTTGGTATCGTTCATTCGCTTTCCCAACACTGTTGTAAGTTCATGTTGAAATGCTAATTTGACTCTTTTGTGCCTCTCAGAGTGGAATGCGACCCTATGTTCCATGGTAATTATTGCTCGTCTGGATGGGTACTATCACCCCTTTTTTTTGTAAAAACAATTTAGACTCACCCTATATATGATATTGTGATGTAAAATTCAATATGTTAATGCAAAAACATCTTGTTTGTCAATGAGTGTTGTGCAACGTGCTTTTTCACATGAACTATATAATTTATCTTTCAGTTCAGCTAAGTACTTGAATCACCAATTCATTTTGGATAGAGTTTATCGGAAACATTTGCTTCAAATTATCTACACCAAATTTTGCACTTTGAGTTGTTTACACTTTTTTTTACGTTTAGAAAGGAAATTTTATGAAAATGTTGCAAACTGTTTTATATACTTACTCAATTTATTAAGCGTATGAGGGGGGAAGTTTAAAAGCTCTGTACTTACAAACATTTCCAGTAAAGTTATACAAATGTGAAACTTAATTGGTATCTTCATTGCCAATCCAGAAATTGTCGTGCTTAAACTTTCCGTACACACCATTATTCTGCAAATCAATTCGTATGGACTATACGCCTTGGTACGTAAGTTGGAAATTTCATGAAAATGTTGCAAACTGTTTTAAACCTACTCTAAGTGTAAGAATTCAGAAGGGGTAAGTTTAGGAGGTCGGTACTTACAAACATTTCCAGTAAAGTTTTGCAAATGTAAAACGTAATTGGTATCTTCGTCGCCTATCCAGAAGTTGTCGTGCTTGGAGTATCCGTACACTCCATTGTTGTTCTGCATGTCAATTCGTATGGAATACACGCCTTGGTTCGTAAGAGTGAAGATGTTGTCATTCCCTGTGTAAAATAAAAAGTAGATCAATGTACATGGGTGCCAATTCCCACAGGGCCTAGGCCTTTACCCCCCCCCTATAATTTTATGAAGGGGACGGGGCCCTCTAAATGAGGTGTAAATATTAAAATATTATCGATGATTAACGAAATAAATTGTTTAAGAAAATACACAAAGATCTCAAAATTATCTTTTTAAAATCTATTCATAGAGTATGGAGATGTCAAGCACCAGCCCAATTATTTGTCATCTACTTTTTATTTCTCACCATCATTTTAGGAATCACACAGTCATTTTCTCTGATGTATCAAAAGCATCTAATTATGCCGGTGCGCCTTTGTATATGGGTCGGTTACTTTTCATCTTCGATTTTTTTAACATTTCATTACTATTTTTTTAACTTTGTTGTGCCACCTTCCGCATTCAGAGCCATTCACCCATTTACATATCACAGGATTTGTACCACGTCTGTATTGCATCATCTTTTGAATTACATTTAATCAGGTTCTTAATTAACAATTAAGATGCGTATCCTACCTCAGTTCTTATTTTCTTCTGTTAAAATTTTATATACTCTCTTGTGCTTAAATTTTCTCATAATCAGTTATTTGCTTTTGAAATTAGGGTGATTCGCTAGGATTTATTAACTTCCATATTTTCTCCATCTTTTTAACGTATACATTTCAAAATTTTACTTAATCCTCTCAGCAATTAAAAATTTTTAAAGTTAGTTTAGTTGACTTGTGTTTGGCACAACTTGGACTTGGTAGGTCCTTGCCCCATTAAAATCCAACCAAAACCAACTTCCTAATATTTGTATGGCTGGGGTCCCGGACCCCCAAACATAAGGGATAAGTATTGCAAATATACACTAATTCGAGAAACTAAATATGCAGGATGATTCTTTTTTGCTATATCACATCCTCGAACAAGTCGAAAATATGAAATTTTTTAGAAGCAATTAAAATTTGTAGGTTTCTTAAAATTGACATTATACGACATTCTGGCCAGCAAAAAGAAGTAAGGATAGTTTTACATTTCTCATCTCTATTCAGTTCTAAATCTTTACCTACAACATCGATGCATATAAATTATACAGACAGATCAAAATTAGGATTTGACAGTAAATAACTTTTTGTTAGAAGCCTAATCTTTTTGTTACGGGTACATATTATAACTGAGTCTTGAGAGATTCATCGTGGGTAATTTCAAGAAAGAACAACTGGTGAAAATAGTGGAATTCTATTTTTAAAATGGCAGGCACATATTATAACTGAGTCCTGAGAGATTCGTCGTAGGTAATTTCACAACGGAACGGAACAACTAGACTACGGACAACTAACTTTTTCACGGAACAATTAGTGAAAATAGTGGAATTTTATTTTTAAAATGGCAGGTTCATTATTTTAATGCAGAGACCCCACCACTTCAATGTACACAATGTCCATTTACTTGACGTTGGTGTAACTTGGACAACTATGGCTCTTGCCTCATAAAAACCCTACCAACAGTAGGAATTGGGGTACGTAAACAAATCGCATACGCTTCAGAAGCTCAAGGAGAATATTCTTGCAGAAATTCGAGCGCTGGAGCCTCAAATTTTCACTAATATTACGAATAATGCAATTAAAAAAAGCAGGACTTTGATAGGCGGCGAATGGAGCTCATTTAGAAAGATATCATTTTCCATACCTAGTAAAACAAATCTATACGTTAAGCGATAATTGTATGTGACATCATTGAAATTGGTTCATCAATAGAAAAAATATTAACTCCTCAAATCCTACTTCAAATTTTTACCCTTCCTAAACTTTAGTTACAGCTTAATAGAATGAAACCTACTGAAAAAAACATACTTACCTAACCAGAAATCCTTCATTACATCTCCAAAGCCCTTTTTGTACGTTTCCCAATCTTGATAAAAATCTGTCTGTTCGGAAAAGTTAGCCCTTCTTTGTATCACCTATTAGAATTAAAAGAAATAAAAAAAGCAATTGAATTGAAATCTTTTGAGACCAACAACTCTGAAAGATCTGTTATCGCAGTTCAAAATGTGCTTACTTTAAAAGAATATAAAATTATTTTGAAAATAAAGACAACTCTTGGTTTTGAGAACTGGTCTCTTCCTTTCCTTGAGGAGCCCAAACCATTTGGTGAGCTGGGAGGTGTGGGTCATGTGTTATGAGGTTTTGGCAGATGACCTTGGGCAACATTTTAACTCAGTAAGCACGCCAGGAGAAAAGTCATACTTGACAACCGCCATAAGTGATTATTTGTTTGGCCAACTCATGATCACTACTAGAGATGGGAGTATTCGAATACAAAGTACTTGTGTGCTTGTTGCTTAAAAGTATTCTTTGCACTCGATTTTTTCTCGTATTATAATGCAGTAGTATTCATCCAAAGTATTGGAATACCAAAATATTCAAATATCAAAATACTCGAATATCAAAGTACTCGAATATTAAAGTAATCGGATACCAAAATATTCGGATACCAAAGTACTCGAATACCAAAGTAACCGGTTACCAAAGTAACCAGTTACCAAAGTAACCAGTTACCAAAGTAACCAGTTACCAAAGTAACCGGTTACCAAAGTACTCGGTTACCAAAGTACTCGGATACAAAAGTACTTGATCACCAAAGTAATTGGATACCAAAGTAATCGGATATTAAAGTAACCGGATTCCAAAGTAATCGGATTCCAAAATAATAGGTATGTAATGCGTTTACAATATAGTAGATTTCAACCCTCCTCAAAAATCATATTGTGGATAAATAAAAATATGTAAAAAATGGTGCGAAGAAAATCGCATTTATCTTTATTGGCTATGTTGGTGGGTTAGGCCACTCTTGCTTTGATAGCCTCATTTTATGCCCCTTTATTGAACAATCAGACTTATTCAAAACCACGTCACTCAACTGCCATCTTGTTAAGAATGGACTATAGGGAATACCGGACTATATGAATGCAAACATCAATGTATAGTCAGTGACCATGCATTTATTCAGAAAATAATTTCAGAGGTGGTCCAGTCTTCTATTTTCCATTTTCCTATTCCAATCGTTTGCCATAATGTTAAATAACTATTGCGTTTGTCCATTTCATTGACGGAAGCATTACTTGACCAGATCATGTTCTTGCTTCATAAAAAAATTCTTTCGAAAGTGGTTGGTATTTGAATTTAATTCTTACACTGGAGCAACGAACGGGTGATCTGCAATTGTCCCGGATCGACCGCGAAGGAGAAGATCCGAGGACACCTGATTTTGAACCACCGTTAGATAACGATGATTGCCATCTTGGCTAAGAATCGCAATGCATTCTAAGATGGACTTCGTCATCCTATTCTAATTCCCTATTAAAATACACAATGTGGCTCTGTTGTGTCTAGAGTTTGGTCACACCGACTCTTTTTATTTCGGGGAGTGCTTGAGCCAGTTGGGCTCACCCCCTGAATACGCCACAGTCAGTAACTGAAACCACCTCTTCTATGAGCTAAAATACAGACCTACCGTCCATCCTTCACCGTCTGTGTCCATGTCGGTTGTGTCTAGAGTTCAGTCACACCGACTCTTTTTAGAGTGCTTGAGCCAGTTGGGCTCACCTCCCGAATACGCCACAGTCAGTAACTGAAACCACCTCTTCTATAAGCTAAAATACAGACTTACCGTCCATCCTCCACCGTCTGTGTCCATATTGGTTGTGTCTAGAGTTTAGTCACACCGACTATTCTTATTTCGGGGAGTGCTTGAGCCAGTTGGGCTCACCCCCGAATACGCCACAGTCAGTAATTGAAACCACCTCTTCTATAAGCTAAAATACAGACTTACCGTCCATCCTCCACCGTCTGGGTCCATATCGGTTGTGTCTAGAGTTTAGTCACACCGACTATTCTTATTTTTCGGGAGTGCTTGAGCCAGTTGGGCTGAATACGCCACAGTCAGTAACTGAAACCACCTCTTCTATAAGCTAAAATACAGACTTACCGTCCATCCTCCACCGTCTGTGTCCATGTCACAGTACACTTCGATCAGTTTAGTGTCGTTGACGCGACTTTTGGGGTATATATCGTACACACCACTCTTCTTGTATCCCATCTGATAGATCTCGGAACAATCCACGGGCCCGATGCCCCCTATGACCTTAGGACCAGGACCTGAAGGAGAGTTACAAATGACAGCGACTTAGTCATAGTTGAATATTTGAAGTAACAGTAACACACAAAATCAATCCTTATAGTTTGAACACAAATTAATCAAGAGCACATTTAAAGGTAGGGGTATTTTAATTAACGTAGCGCTGGGGCAACACAATATGCTATTGAGGACATTTGTGACAACGACAGATTTAACATGCACCAGCCCTCCATTGTTCACGACGGTCTGTGGTTGGATTTACTCGCAACCTTCCGGTTGCTAATCCGTTGCTCTTCCAACCGGGCTGTGTGTGTGTCTGTTACTTTATATATGTCTCATGTCAATTACTTGATATTGTATTGAGTCTGGCGCAACATGGCCAAATATGGCCCTTGAGTCATAAAACCCCAAAACCAATCAACCTTTCCCTTTTGGTTTGATCCCGGACCGTCACCAATAGACCGTTGCGTTGCTTCCCCCAGTGCGAAGTTAATTAAAATACCTTACATACCTGCCTACGTACTTGTAATGGTCAATTTTATATTGCTTATATCCGTTGTTGACATTTGATAATAACCAAATAACATCGATTTCTGTGCCACGTACATACGTGAAATGTATATAGGTAAATAGGCAGGTATTTTAATTAACGTCACACTGGAGCAACACAGCGGGCTATTGGTGATGGTCCCGGGTGAAAGTAAACGAAATGCTGTTCTATATATTTGGAGAATTTCATCTCATTTAGAGGTAGGAAATCCATTTATGCGAATATGGATTCATTACAAGTGGATTGAAATGAGATAAGAAGTGTGAGTAATGACACTTTACCATCAATAGATGTAACGAATTAGAAAAGCTTGCCGCAGATATAGTATTTAATATAAGAGAATATTAGCAGTGATATTATAATCAGTCACTCCTAGTTTCAATTCTGCAAGTCACCAACAAGTTACATTCGACAGGGTGAGTCTAAATTGTTTTTACAAAATAAGAGGGGTGATAGTACCCATCCAGACGAGCAATAATTACCATGGAACATAGGGTCGCATTCCACTCTGAGAGGCAGAAAAGAGTAAAGTCGAAACGCGTCGTGTATGAACAAGTCATCGCCTCTGACGTCGTTTTGTACCTGCCTACGTAGCATATCTCCTAAGCAAGATGGATCGGACGTGGCGAACCTGTGGCTTGGTCTCACCGGACCTCAACCCACTGGACTATTTCTTCTGGGGCCACATGAAATCTTTAGTGTACCAGACGCCTGTGGACTCGGCTGAAGATCTCGTAGCGAGAATCGGTGTTGCCGCAGACAAAATGAACACAACACCAGGAATCTTGGAGAGCCAGTCATTCCTTCGTCGGTGTGAACTGTGCAACGACACGTCACTTTGAGTACTTGTGAGTTTTCTCTGATCAATCAATCAGATTGTGCAACTTTTGGTATCGTTCATTCGCTTTCCCAACACTGTTGTAAGTTCATGTTGAAATTCTAATTCTACTCTTTTCTGCCTCTCAGAGTGGAATGCGACCCTATGTTCCATGGTAATTATTGCTCGTCTGGATGGGTACTATCACCCCTCTTATTTTGTAAAAACAATTTAGACTCACCCTGTATAAAACCCATCATTCATCAGTGGCCAGTGTCTCCAATGCAGAGGAATGATGTCAAACTGACCCACCTACGCATTGGACACACGATTCACCCATAGTCATGTATTACTAAAAGAGAGCACTCCCAATTGTAATTCATGCTCGATTCCATTTTCTGTTTATCGCATTTTAATTGTTTGTCCTGTTTTTAACCATCAACGTATCACATTTTTTAAAAGCACAATTTTAAATCTTCGAGATTTGATTGGGGAAAATCACCATTCAAACCTTTTCGCGTTTTTACATTCAGTTGGTTTTTTAAGCCTCAACTTTTTTACATCTTTTTTAAATTTCACACTCAAATTTTATGTATGTAAATTAAGTTCTTCAGTTTCATTAGTTATGTTGCAGACGATGATCTTGTTTTATCATATTGTTATTGTTTGAATATTTTATTCTGTTCATTTTACATGTTTTAAATCACTTTTTATCTTTATCTTAGACTATTAATTTTTAGATATTTTATATTTTTATTGGGTCGCATTCTGTCTTGTGTTTGGCGCAGCTTGTCCGCTTTTAGACTTTGAACCTAATAAACCTAAGCGTCCAATGCAATCCAATCGAAGTTTCAATTTAAGAGTGTCCCAAAATTCACGCAAGATTTGAATTTTGCGCCATTTGTGCGGTAAAGTGTTGCCAACGAAAAAAAAGACAGCATGAGACAGTTCAGGTTTATTAAAAATGGAACAGTTATTAAAAATGGACAGTTCAGGGTTATTAAAATGCTGCTTGTCAGGCAATAACAGTTAATGGTGCTCGCTATCGCGACATGATAATTCAGTTTTTTGTGCCTAAATTGTAAGATATGGATATGGACGACATGGGGTTTCAACAAGACGGTGCCACATGCCATACAGTCTGAGAAACAATTCAATTAGTGCATGAGTCATTTCTTGGTCGTGTAATTTCCCGTTTTGGTGATCCCATTTGGCCGCCCAGATCATGAGATTTAACGCCGTTGGATTTTTTTCTTTGGTTTTTTTTGAAGTCAAGGTTTTTTTTTATGCCAACAAGCCCACGACCACCCACGCCTTGAAGAAGGAAATTGAGCGCTGTAACAACGAAATTCAGCCACATTTATGCAAAACGGTTATGGAACCGGTCATTTCAACTAAAGAGTGCGTATGTGCCAGCAAAGCAGTGGTGGTCATTTACCCGATATGCTATTCCATATATAACCCTATATTGTATACTTTATGAATCCATAAAAAATTTACAATTTTTAATTTATAAACCTGTGGTTTCTATCAAAATTATTTGCGTGAATTTTGGGACACCCTTTAGAATACTCACATTTTGGACATTCTGGACACTTTTTGTTGCATTCTTCATCTCTGTTGATGACTACTTTTAATCCAAGTAGCGTCTCCAGAGCTAAATTGATGTGGCCCAATGCTCTGTCTCCTCTACCACACTCACTCTGTTCTTCATCAACATCCCCTGAGGAGGTAATTGGCATAGGTCATTTGCAGAATCTCATAACTTAGATATCTGACTACGTTGAAAAATCGATTTTTGACTGAAATTCCATGTTTCATTTTATTTCATATTCTCAATATTTAGACTCTTTTCTTTACAAATCTGTTTTTATTTTGTCTGTATGGTGAATAGAAGTGGAGATAAATAAATTTGAATTGATCTCGACAGCTGTTTTTAATTCGTTTTCAAATTTTTAAACGCATTTTTCTCTGATTGTGATTTTGAGCAAACTTTTTGCTCGAGAAAGGCAATAGCTAAAAATGTATTATATATTTTTGAATGATGAAATTTGGTGTATTGAATTTTGTATTTGTTTTGGAGGGCCTGAACTCTCTAGGTATAAGAATTTATCTTGAAAGGAAACCTCTTAGAGATTTCAGTGTTTCGGCTTAAGGAAGCATTTCAAAAATTCACGCTTTCTTCTACATTATTCCCAATATCTCATGGAATATTTCATATCTTTTAGTTCAGGCCCTAACTTATGTATTTAGGAGACTGCAAAATTGTAGTCAAATGTACTCATAAGTCTTTACTTGTAATTTTTTTCGTTAACGTCATTTTTTATCTAAATTTTCCAATTTTTGCCAATGTTTTAACTCTTTGAGGCACACGATTTTAAATAAAAACCAAGTTGCAGAGTTGTTTATTCACTTATTCAGCTTCAAAATTAGTATAAAACATCAAATAACATGTTTTTTTAATTATAAAACGATTTTTTCTCTCATAATAAATTTTTACGAAAAAAAATCTTTACCGTTATGAAAGACAAAAATTCACTGCACCACACAATTCACCAACCTTAATCACAACAGTGTCAACAACTTACTAATGCGTTTTGACGTGTGTCAATTTTTATTTTCAGCTATTTACGCATTTAGAGTTAGTTCATAGCATTGCCAACTCAATGAAAAACTTTAAATAAAATATTAAACTGTATGACTATGAATCATTTCAACTTTCTGAGGTGGGTTATAAAGTATACCACCATGCATAAAAAGCGAAGCAAAAGATGGGACAATTTTTAACTCACCAAACCCCAAAGAGTTAATAAAGTACTATAACTTTTAGTGGTTGTTTTATAATGTTATTTTATAATTGTTCTACCGTAAAAAGAAAAAAGTGTAGTATAATTTGAACATTTAGAAAAAAAAGGACTCAGATACCTTAACGTAAGAAATACATTCGGATATCGATCAATTGGAATTAAAAGTACTCACTGCATTTGGGAAAGAGGGATATCGCTGTGGTAATGGAGTCCTTAATCAGTTTAAACTTCGTTTCGCTCGACAGCCTTTCTTCGCAACTATTTTCCACTTTAGCATGTGACAGAACAAAGAGGATGAATACAAGACTCGCGGGCAACAAAGCTCTACAAAATAAAAAAACATAACACGCAATTGATGAAATGCTCGTGGGAAATGATGCCCTATCACAGAAGTCACACAATGCACGACGCTTGCTTTATTCTAACAAGTGGTTTCGGAAAGATATATTGTTCATCAAGATCTGATGTATTTTGCTAATGACGAGATACCTCGTCTTCAAGAATGCTGATTGAATTTTGAATGATGAAGATGCTGCCAATTTTTGATGACGAGATCAAGATCAGTTTTTCTAATGACGAGATATCTCGTCCGTGAAGATATGGTCGGTTTTACCAATGACGAGATATTTCGTCGAAACAACAACCAGGAGGGCCAACAAGACATGTGAAAGACAGTGTAACTTTGTCTACCAAAGAGTATTTATTTCTTGGAGGCGTTGGGGATACATTGATGCTTAGGGTATTTTTAGGTATTTTTTAATTGACGCCACACTGGAGCAACAGAACGGGCTATTGGCGACGGTCCGGGATCAATCCCAAAGGGAATGACCGAGGACAAACCACGCGGTCAGATGACGAGGCAACACCTGAGCTGGCACCCCACTCTCCAAACTTCCACACCACGCCAATGTGAGGATATTTGAGGCCCCGGCGGATTTAACGTGCCCCAGGCCCCTTTGTACACGACGGTCTTTGGTTGGATTCGAACTCGCAACCCTCCACATTGATGTTTACAGCCAGCGTCAAAAGTGAACGTGCATTTTAAGATTTCAAGAATTTAGTATATTTATTAAATATATGGAGAGATAACTTCAATGTAAAACAATTATATTATATCTTGACAGGAACATATTATTTTCGAATATTTTCTCTAAACATGAACAATTATTTTTTAAAAATATATGCTGTTCTTAAACAAAAAAAGTTATGATTGGAACGAAGAAATCAGTATAAAAGTCAACGTATATTTAAAAATAAGTCAACTTATACTTAAAAATAAGTCAACTTATACTTAAAAATAAGTCAACGTATACTTAAAGTAAGTAATACGTAAGTAAGTCAACGTATACTTAAAAATAAGTCAACGTATACTTAAAGTAAGTAATATGTAAGTCAAGGTATACTTAAAAATAATTTAGCTTCGGCAAATTTTGTCAACTTAAAATTCAGGAATTAATATTTTGTTCGAAAGAAATTTATTTTGAGATAATAAGTTATGGATAAACAAAGTTATGATGAACTAAGATATGGATAAACAAAGTTATGAAAAAATAGAGTAACTAAAGTTATGTGAAAACAAGTTATGAGTCAACAAATTTATGAGAAAATAAATAATGGATAAAGAAAGATATGATAAAATAAGTTATGGGTAAACAAAATTATAAGATAGGATATATACTAAAATTAATATAGAATAAAATTATCTCTAAATGATGTTATAAGAGAACAATGTCTATTTCCTACTAAGCCTAAATTGCCTAATTATTCAACAATTTAATTTCCTACTTAGCCTAAATATTAAATTACTAGAAGGAACAGATATTTTTGCAACATTTGAAATTACTTTTAAAAGCTTTTTAAATAAATTTCGTAGCTTCGCTTACGTTCTTCCCATTGTAATCTCCTATGATTGTAGAAAAGCAGAAGCTACCAGTTGTAAAATAGCACCGAAGTGTCACTGTTTATCATAGGAATACGACAAAACCTCTTTTCGAAGAGGCCGTTGCCAGCAACAACTCGCAAGATTTCATAAAGCTACTTCACATTTGATAAGGAACTAGATATTTTCAAGGGAGATTTCTTTGTAGTTTTTGAAAACTGATAAAAGTTAAGTGTCTTCAGATTTTAACACGATAGGTCTGAAACGCTAGGAAGAATAATATAACACTACACATTGTAGCCTTAACACATTATCAAGCATTTATTCCATTTAGTGTGTGAACTTTAAAATGTTTTCTGTTAATTTGATCAAAAGCGTAGCGTACTCGAGGATTCCGAGATCTATACAGGGTGAGTCTAAATTGTTTTTAGAAAATAAGAGGGGTGATAGTACCCATCCAGACGAGCAATAATTACCATGGAAAATAGGGTCACATTCCACTCTGAGAGGCAGAAAAGAGTAAAGTCGAAGCGCGTCGAGCATGAACAAGTCATCGCCTCTGACGTCGTTTTGTACCTGCACGCTTTTCCAGCACGGTCCGGTAATTCTCGAATGCCACATATCCCGCACGATGGATCGGACATGGCGGACCTGTCGGCTTGACCTCCTCGCTCACCGGACCTCAACCAAAACCTCCTATAAACAAGGCCCATCAACCAGTTGTAGAACAGGTTCTGACGTCACACAACTTGGGCCATCGCGATCTCGTCACCTCGTCCAGTGCCCCTTATATGCATCAAGAAGCTAAGCCTTATCACAGCCGTTCTTGACACGTGGTTTATATTTGTTTAATTTTTTCACTTGTAATTTACGTTAAAGCAACTTGAGTTATCATGGTGAACAAGTGTTGTATACCCAAATGCCGTGGAAATTATATTGGCACGCCACGCATTTCAGTATTTGGATTTCCAAAGAATGAAGATCTTCGGTCACAATGGTTAGCTGCAATTCCTAGGGATTTCCAAGTTACTGAACATTCAAAAGTAAGTAGTTATCTTTATTTCTTTTAGAAAATAATCATACGAAAATCATTTGTATCGTGATAATTTTGCAAGTATCTCCCTCTCACTTAGTTATAAGCAAATTTATAATTAAATTTAAAATATATTTTCCTCATTGTTTAATGCAATCAATTTTTGATCTCCGGAAAAAATAAAATGTCACTTTATTTTGCAAGGTTATTTTCACTGTCAAAAAATATAATTTGCATAAATATAATTTGCGTAAACAAAAAATAAGCTGGAAGGTATATGAAATTGATATGTATATGCTAAAATATATAACATGTTGTCATATAAATATAATTTGAAATATAAGAGTGTACATAAATAAGATAAGCATAAACAAATTTATTTTAATGATAGTAATATTATCATTAAAGGTTGGAAGATATATGATAGTATAAAGATATCCATATCATGTATACATTACATATATGTACTAAAATTATTTAAAAACTGAGAAGAGAGTTTTAGCATGTAAAATGATTTATAAATAAAATGTTTAGCTGAGTACAAATTTGCAGAATACATGTATACTCAAGTCCAAAAATGAATGCTTTTCTGTTATTAACAAATTCCTTATTTTTTATATTTAAACAATAAAACAATTTTTAAATCCTGAAATTTAAAAAAAATCATATTTCTAGGTTTGTGAAGTACATTTTCAAGAAGCTTTCATACGTCGAGTTAGTTCCTGTTATGATCCTTCCACTGGAAAAAGGATTGAAGTGCCATTGAAGCAACCTCGTTTACAAGAAAATGCTGTGCCGACAATCTTCCCCAACTGCCCACAATATTTGTCTTAAAAAATGTGTTCGTGAGAGTCCTCGAAAAAAGTATTCGAGGTTAGAAAATGACCACATGCAGACTGCTATTGCAGAAAGTTTTAAAACATCACAGGATTATGATAAACAGTTTCTTTTTAATGATCTTGATGAACTTTTGAACACATTCAAGAATACAAGCCTACCGCCTTGTTGGAATATTATTCAAAAAGACAATCAAGTGCTTATTGTGAACATTGATCCAGATCCTGTGCCTAAAATTACATCATCAGTGAAAATTGATGAACATTTATTATTATCAGTGTTCGTAAAAAATACAGCTATTGACAACATAAAGGGTATTACTTTGCCATTCACAGTGAAATATGTGCATGAAGTATGTAATATTGTAGAGTGGTTAACAGGTTCACCACCTGAATTAGAGAATTTTGAGTATAAGGTAAGTGCCTTAAATGAATTGTTTCAAGAATTATTACATTTAGCGAATGATGAACAGAAAAATGTGGTAAATTTTCTATTAGAGCTACTAAATCTGTTAGCATCACATAAAAATCATAGGAAATATTCTCATGAGTTTTTAATATTATGCTGTTTAGTATATTCCATTTCTCCACATTGTTATAGGTTTTTACGACATTCTGGCATAATTACTGTTCCCCATCCATCAACATTGGCAAAAATTTGCACAAAATATAATGTCAATCCTAAAACCGAACAAACTGATTGCAATTTTTTGTTATATGCTGCACAAAAATTTAACTTTTTACATGAAAGTGATAAAAATGTTGTTTTATTATTGGATGAAATCCAAATTAAACCCTTTTTAGATTACAAAGGTGGAAATATATTAGGTTTAGCATTTGATAGTGAAAATGCTGCTACAAGTGCCCATGTATTTATGATTCAGAGTTTAAAATCAAGTTACAAAGATGTAGTGCATGTTCTTCCTATGAAGAAATTGACTGCAGATTTGTTGTATAAGTATATTTATAAAGTGATAACTGGCTTAGAAAAAATAGGCTTTACTGTATGTTGCATAATTACAGATAATAATGCTATTAATCGAAAAGCCATTACAAATTTTGCATCCCCTCCCAAAGTTAGTATCGTGTATCCACATCCTGTTGATCCAAAACGCCCATTATTTTATATTGTTGACCCAGTGCATTTACTTAAATGTGTACGAAATAACTGGTTGAACCAAAAAAATAAATGTTTATGCTTTCCATCATTTTCTTTAGAAAATATTGATGCATCAGATGTTAAAACAGCATCCATAGCTTCTCTTCAACAACTTTATAACTATGAAGAGAGAAACTTTATAAAATATGGCTATGGTTTAACGCTCAAAGGATTAAATCCAAGTAATTTAGAACGGCAGAATGTAAAATTTGCACTGCAAATTTTTAATATATTTGTTGTAGAAGGCTTACGAATTGCGGGTGAAGAAAAACACATTGCAGATTATGTAGGCACTTCAATGTTCATTGAAGTTATCTGTCATTGGTTTGATATTATGAATGTGCGAACGCCCTTTAAGGGAAAGCACAAACGTAATGTATTTCAAGAACCCCTTACCCTGAAGGATGATCACAAAATGAAATTTTTAGATTCCCTTTTGAATTGGTTGACAACATGGGAGGGTTTAAAATTAGGAAGCGGTACTTTCACACGAGAAACTCAAATGGCTTTAAAGCATACTACATATGCAGTTATTGAAATGACAAGGTATTGTGTTGAAGAATTAAAGCATGAGTATATTTTAACAGGTAAGCTTCAAACAGATGTGCTAGAAGATCGCTTTGGAAAATATAGGCGATTAGCAGGTTCAAATTATAACATTTCTATAACACAAATTTTTGAGACTGAAAACAAGTTAAGAGTACAGAGTCTGTCAAGTATTTTAATGAGAGAACCAGATGATGATCAGTCAGTAAGTCAATTGCAAGAAAATATTTGTTTGTGTGACATTGACCATTTAGAAAAATTACTGTTAATTACAGTTGAAGATTTAACTAATTATCAAACTATGTGTCCTCTTTTAACTTATGTAGCAGGTTATTGTTGTCATATAGCTCTCAAAAGACTGAAAAATTGTTATTTTTGCAGAAATATAATTTTAATGGACGATGATTTAGAAATTGATGATAGATTTAAATTAATTAAAAACCTGGACAGAGGACAATTGAAGTATCCATGTGAGGATATAATAAATATAATTTTATATACTTACATAATAATTGATAAGTTAGTTACACGTTCGAAAGAAACTGGATTTTTAAAAATGAATAACCAACGTTCTGTTCTTGTCGGTTTAGGATTTTGTGTTCCAATGAAATATTCATTGAAACAGATGGTTGCCCTTGTAATCATTTAGGAGACAATGTAATGAAATGCATAATTTGGTCTGCTTCAAATATATTATTAAAAAATTTGTGCAAAAATAAAAACGATAACTTGATTAAACAAAAAGAAGGTGCAACTTTTTTGAGAAAAAAGCGCAAACTTCAAACGTTGCAAAAATAATAATTGCAACAATTTCCCAATCAAATCATTTTGAAATATAAATATGTATTTATAACTTTATATACTATATGTATACCATTCTAATGCCTTTTCAGTCTTAAAACGTCTTTAAAACACAGTTAAATATAAGCATATTTTCATTTTATAATAATTCAATTTATTCCATGTTAACCTCAGGACACTATTTTGTTACTTTTTCTGAAGGGTGTATATAAAGATCTGCATGTATATAAAATCATTTAGTCCTTTTCTATATAAATTATTTGTATTCTTTCTTCTATGAAACATTATTTAAATGTGACAGCAATTGATTTGTAATGCAGTTTCTGCATTATATTTTGCTTGTGTAAATAAACAACTTATTTGAAACTTTGTGTTTTCATACTTATTTTTTTAAAGTTCCTTTATATTTAAGTATCAGAAGACTTTTTCTTTTCCATACTGATTAAAATAGAAAACTTGTTTGTTTTAGTTAAAATTCACTAAAATGACACTATTATCAAATTTATATAACGTTGATCTTAGTTTCCAAAACAGATTGAAACTTGCCGAAATTTCACGTTTGAAATGTTATCTAAAAAATTTAATATACTTTGCTCTTTAATCAGCTGATGTCACTAAATCAAATTTAATAAGCTATTAATATTTGTGTTTTAATATAAGGTTTTCAAACGTATATAAAACAATTACCGAGGAACTCGTATCTTAATATAAAGAAAAATGCCCTACTCTAGATTTTAGTGTACTTTTTTTTATAGATTGGGCTAAAAAAACCTTTTTTGAGAGTAATTTGGAGAAGTATAGTCTCTTCATTTACAGCAGCGAGTGTTGGGAAAATTACGTATGGATTCTACATGGCCCAAGTTCGGCTACGTCACGAAACCTGTACTTCGGCCTTGTATATAGGTGGCGTTGCCTCAACCCACTGAACTTTTTCTTCTGGGGGCACATGAAATCTTTAGTGTACCAGACGCCTGTGGACTCGGCTGAACATCTCGTAGCGAGAATCGGTGTTGCCGCAGACAAAATGAACACAACACCAGGAATCTTCGAGGTGGCGCGCCAGTCATTCCTTCGCCTGTGTGAACTGTACAACGACACGCCACTTTGAGCACTTGCTGTGAATTTTTCTCTGATCAATAAATCAGATACTTTTGGTATCGTTCATTCGCTTTCCCAACACTGTTGTAAGTTCATATTGAAATTCTAATTTGACTCTTTTCTGCCTCTCAGAGTGGAATGCGACCCTATGTTCCATGGTAACTATTTCTCGTCTGGATGGGTACTATCACCCCTCTTATTTGTAAAAACAATTTAGACTCACCCTGTATAACCTTATTCATTCTCACCTTTGTTGCTTCCGCAAAGAATTCAATACAAATCCCATTTTTAGCCCTAAATTAAAAAAAGCACCAAAGAAGGCGAGTCTAATGTTGTCGAATATGTATGAAGGATCTAAACGCCGTCTAAGAGCGTATAAGCAACATGCTATTTATCATTTATAGCCATAAGTTAAGAACAAGTCCAAGAGACGCAATTGTACACAATCTTGGCAAATCTGTATGAATGATCCAAACGCTATCTTCGAGCAAAAGGCCCATTGCGCAAGCTCGAAGTTTTGCCTTGAATAGCAACCGGAGGGTTGCGAGTTCGAATCCAACCAAAGACCGTCGTGTACAAAGGAGGCTGGTGTACGTTAAATCTGTCGTAGCCTCAAATGTCCTCACGTTGGCGCGGTGTGGAAATTTAGAGAGTGGAGTGCCAGCTCAGGTGTGACCTCGTCATCTGACCGTGGTTCAAAATTACGTAGTGTTCTCCTCGGATCTTTCCCTTCGGGGGTTGATCCCGGACCGTCACCAATAGCCCGTTGTGTTGCTACAGTGCGACATTAATTAAAATCTACCTACCTACCAAATTTTGCTTAAGATGTTATTGGTAAATAGGATTTCGAGCATAAGTCACCGATTGAAGAAGCCACTTAGATCCGTAATAATTGCAGCATTTTCTCCTAACAAGATAGCTTGATGATGATGCTTGTAGGACTTCAGTGCCCTTGCGTTGAAAATTT
The DNA here is from genome assembly GCA_933210815.1 of Meta bourneti. Classification (NCBI taxonomy): domain Eukaryota; kingdom Metazoa; phylum Arthropoda; class Arachnida; order Araneae; family Tetragnathidae; genus Meta; species Meta bourneti. Next base: position 92,739,051 of record OW119929.1, read on the forward strand.
GGAGAAATTTCAAGCATTGCAGCCAAAGCGTCCGATGTGCAATGCCTTTTAAGGGGACACTTTGAACAATTTTTTTTGTTTTCATATATGTAGCAAAATTTTTTAGCATACTAAAATGCACATAAAATGAATATTTCAGGCGAAAAAATTTAATTTTACAAAATCAATAATTCAGAAATTTAATTTTTTTTGAAAAAAAATCAAAATTTTGAAATCCCTACTACTTTAAAAAATTTTTTTTACACTTTTCTATTCATTGCAGTATTTACACAATTCTGTGCATGGGTTTGCATGTATTCTGATTATTTATTTTTCTAGAATTTTTTTTTCTAAAAAATACTGTGAAAAACTGTAAAAAACAAAAATATTTTAGTTTGTCAATTTTTTAAAAAAACTTTTCATCCAAATTCTTATCCCATGTCAATTATACTATTGTGAACAACTACAAAAAGTTTCAAACCTTTAAATTAAATTTTAAAAAAGCCTTAGCGATTTGAGTACTTCATAGTCATCAAAAACAGAAAGCTGAGAAAAAGCCATTTAAAGTTTTAATTTTTGGTTTCGGTTTTTTACATCCAAGAGAAAAAAAACTTAAATAACTCCTAAAATAATGTTGCTAGAGCTATGAAATTTTGCACACATATTCAGAAGGGTTGTATAGTTAAAATAAAGCAATAATTTTTTTTCGATATTTTGGTCATTTTAAGGTTACCGTGTCCCCTTAAAGGAGATGAATAAGATTGGGCATTATTGTTATATTCTACTAGCAAAATTATCCGACCTCACTCTGGTTGAATTGGTTCACTATAGATTGAAAAAGTGACCAGAGAATAATCACTTTCCACTTTCGTAGAATTCTAAATTATTTAGGTGTGAGTAAAATACTTTTTTAACTTCTTTTCGACGGTTTTATAATTTCTGCAACCTACTTTGAACACAAATCCTATACATATATATCCATCCATGTAATATATTTCACATATATCGCACCCCTGATAAAGATACAAACTGATGAAAGGTGAGAGACACTAAGGTAACTACTACAAAAGACTATTCTAAGGGAGGATGAGGAATTCCCTTTCTTAAGTTCTTTTCCTGTAAAATTATTCAACTTAATTTCGTAAAAATGAAGAATCTACGGTGAATACTCTCGCACTCATAGTTTACCCACCGAATATTTTTTTACTTGTGGCACTTGCACCAGACCAGATTTTCGAATTCTGCCATCATTAAGGGTAGGTTGGTACTTTAATTAACGTCGCACTGTAGCAACACAACGGGCTATTGCCATCATTAAGGGAAAGAAGACAAATTAATTTGATAAGATATTTATCACTAAGTTTGTTTTAAAAGTGAATACGTTTTTTCTTGAAAATTCCGTTTTATGGCACGTGCAATAATAAAAGAACTTGTTTTGAAATTGAATTTCAATTGAAAAAAGTCCTAGTTCGAATTTTTTTTAATATTAACGTTGTTTCAATAATGGCAAAATTCCACTTAAACTTTGCTTAATTCTAACCTACATGCAGCTTTTAAATTGAATACTTTGTAGTGGTGTTGTGTGTGATGAAAAGAAAATACAATTTAGTAAAATAATAAATATTTAAAAAAGAAAACAACAGAAAACAGCGAAATAAGACAAAAAAGGTGGTGGGAAAAAAGTCGTTCTAAAGATATTAATTCGTTATTCTTTTTTATCTCTTGATCGCGCACAGTTGATACAACTTACAAATAAAAATTTGATATAATTTAAAAATACGAAATTAATTCGGAGCGAAAAAATAAATATCACTGCACGTTGCAAACGAACACGAGTTTCTGTTTCGTTGCAAAATATCATCTGTCCCAAATGTTCGGAAATAGTTTATATTTTGCAAAGAAAATAAATAAGGCTCAAAATAAAAAAGTATTAGAATTCAAATTCCGTAAAAATAGTTTTTGAAAAAGTAATTGATTTTTCCAAAGCTTTGCGATTACTGGTAAAACAATCCAAGTAATTGCAATGCTCAATATACCTTCAGCTACTCCAAATCAACCAAATTATGGTTGATTTGGACTATACTATTTGGTATAGTCCAAATACTATTGGACTATACTATTTGGTTACTATACTTAAATTATGGTTAATTTAAGTATAGTAACTCAGATGTTTTAGCATAAAACTTGCCTAAATATGTAAGCAAAGGAACATAAAATAATGTATTTACTAAACTAAAATACAGTGTATAAAATGTAGAACATTGCGTTAAAATATGTTATATATGTTTTATGTGATACTTGTGCAAACACACAGACACAAAATCGGACATAGAACGGGAAGACGGACAGACAGAATAACGTAACCAAGTTCAGTCACTAAATGTATGTAAATGCTCACAGTAAGCAAAATTTCATGAAAATATATTCAACCGTTTGGAAGTAGCACGGGCACACACATACAGACAGAACAGACACCAAACGTGCAAGAGATGAATATTGCATTAAAAGGGTAGAAACGAATAGAAAACTTGAAATGCGTCGAAAATATTCAATGTACAAACACTCCATTTTTATTTATATAGATTACATTCAGGCATAAATTCGTACGATTCAGTAATTGAAGAAATGCTAAGTGTCCTTTTGATCAAAGTTTTTCAAGCTAAAGATAAAGATCTAAAAAAGAGTAATAAGTATATCTATCCAGGTTTTGACATGAAACAGAAATCCAAGAAACTATGCCTGTTTGACAAGAAAACAGAAATCCAAGAAAGAAGCCTGTTTGACAAGAAAAACTTTTAACTGATAAATTTTAAAATTAATTGAATTTAATTTTCATTTGTCCGTTTAAAATGAATGTGCTACTGTGTCAGAGAAAAATTTTGAACGTAGCCATTGTCTTCATACACACACAAACGTTTAGAAATTTTTTCATCTAAAATTGAGTTAAAAACAAATATTTTCAAGTAAAAAGAAACACGATAAGGAATGTCGATAGCTTTACCATCTGACATTTAAAAACATTTTGACTACAGTAGTCTACTCTCTTCTTTCATCTCAACTGCAGTTAAACTTCATTGCCCAAATCCTATTTGACACAATATCGACTTTCAACTAAAAACCTCATAAATACAAACCTGTCTCAAAAGTATTTTTAAAATATTCCAGAGAGGAAACTACAAAATAAGAGATGCAGAAAATTTATATCCTTCAGCCAAACCATCGTTAACAATTTATGTTTTTGTCTACCTATTCATCCATTTGTAAACCTTTAGAGTCAGGTTCTGTAAGTAAACTCATTGTGTTTGGTAATAAAAATACCAAACTAAACGTCAATCTATCTCTAGTTATCGACTTACAGCCAAAAATGAGTGACTTTAAGACAGCAAGTATGCCCAACATTTCATTGAAGTATGCACACAACAACGATCTTGTTTTATGCGAAAACAACTCAGTCAAAAGGTCCTAAAACAACGATGGGTTTTTAACAAGCTTCGTAATAAAATCCAAATAAACTCGCCAACAGAGATAGTTCCCAACCATGTCGAATCCAGCCATAGATTGCACAAGGCGGGGCCCTTTCAAAACGACCACCACTGGACCCCACGGAGAGTTGAACACAAACGAGGGGCCTCACACAAAGTGGCCATCAATGGACCCACTGACCCAAAAGCCTACCGACAATGAACCGTAAATAGGCTCCTACCAGAAGCCATGTCCGACCTTAAGGAATAAATACCTTGACTCTGAAACCGTAATTGACGCCAGTCTGGCACCTGCAGTGAAAGGGAACCTTCACTCGAAGCGGTCCCCTTTGTAGGGGAAAAGGTGCTTTTGTGAGGAGTTGCTATTTTTACTTCGTTCGCCTTGACCATCGAGATGTAATTACTAGGAAATCTTTGGGGTTTGAGGTTGGTTCTTGGAACGGCATACCCTATCATCTCGGCAGGTTCTTGATAAAGACCTTGGCCTGACGGTTTCCAAACAAACAACCAAAACATTTGGTCAAAGGGGATTAAAGGGCGTGTGAAAACGGTTTCAGGTGGCTGACTGCTTACAAATGAAGATGTGAGTTAAGGAGAAGATGGACGAGGTTTCGAATCTGGACGATGGTAGGAGGATTTGCGATCAGAATCTATGGAAAAAAGGCCTTGTAAGGGCGTGGAGGTGAAATCAATTCTCACAGAGGGAAGTGGAGGTTTCTGTAACTTCTTTTTATTTGACCCGTTACCAGGTGGGAGGTAAATCGATTTGGTCATTTTCGGATAATGGGGCAGTTCGTTTGTATATGGCAAGAATTTCCCCCTTTTCGGATATTTTTAACACATTTTGTTGCAGTCACTTGCAGGTGCACGGAAATTCCAATTCCAACAAGAGATGGGCAGAACCGAGTACTTTTAAGAATCGAATACTTGGCATTCGAGTACTTTCAGATATCGAATAAGGATTTGAATGCATACACAAAAACGATTAATTGTTGATAAGAATCAGCCAACTGCGTTATAAGGCTATGAACGCATTCGTATCTGAATTCTTTGGATCTCTGTATACTTAGAGGGCCGCGGTAGCCCGGTTGGAGGAGTAACGGATTAGCAACCGGAGGATTGCGAGTTCGAATCCAACCAAAGACCGCTGTCGTGGCCTCAAATGTCCTCACGTTGGCATGATGTGGAAGTTTCGAGAGTGGGGTGCCAGCTCAGGTGTCATCTGACCGTGGTTCAAAATTGCGTGGTGTTGTCCTGGTATCTTTCCCTTTGGGATTGATCCCGGACCATCACCAATAGCCCGTTGCTCCAGTATGACGTTAATTAAAATACCTATCTACCTACCTCTGTATACCTAGCGTTCGAATACTTTGGATGAATACTTTTGCGTCTGAATGCTCTGTATACTTTGGTATTCGAATACTTTAGATAAACGCTTTTTTAACTGAATACTTTGGATCCGCATACCTTAGTATCAGAATACTAAGAATTGTAGGATGGTATTTTAATTAACGTTGCACTGGAGCAACAGAACTGGCTATTGCCGACGGTCATGAATCAAACCCGAAGGGAAAGTTCCGACGACAACACCACTTAATTTTGAATCACGACATACCTTGAATAAATACTTTTGTATCTGAATACTTTGTTTCTGTATGCTTTGTTATTCTCGAATACTTTGGATGAATCTGTTCTATCTGAATACTTTGGTATTCGAATACTTTGGATGAATACTTTTGTATCTGAATACTTTTGTATCTGAATACTTTTGTATCTGAATACTTTTGTATCTGAATACTTTTGTTTCTGTATACTTTGTTATTCAAATACTTTAGATAAATCTTTTCTATCTGAATACTTTGGATGAATATTTCTGTATCTGAATACTTTGCTGTCTGAATACATGGTATTCAAATATTTGGGATGAATACTACTATATTCCAATACAACGAGAAAGAATCGAGTATAACGAATACTTTTAGAATCGACAACCACGAGTACTTTTGTATTCAAACATTCCCAAATCTAATTAAACATAAATCAATGCAGATAATAAAATGCAGAGATAGGTCCTAAATGAGAAAAAGGTATACTTTTGGAAAGCGGTTGAGATTTTCAAATTATTTGTATGCACTATCAAACAATACAATCGAAACGTATACGAAAGAAAAAGTAGGTTCTTTTTATCAATCATGGTTCACGGAGCAGTAGCATTGGGGGGGGGGGAATTTCAATTAACGTCACACTGGAGCAACACAATCTGCTATTGGTGACGGTCCGGGATCAATCCCAAAGGGAAAGATCCGAGGACAACACCACGTAATTTTGAACCACGGTCAGATGACGAGGCAACACCTGAGCTGGCACCCCACTCTCCAACAGTAGCATTGGTAACTGGAATGATGAGATTGGATAAAAACGCAAAAAAATATTGCGTTTTACTTGATAAAACCTCATTAGTCACTCGATTTGCCGCTGATTCTTTCCCATAAAGATGGCACAGTAGAGAACGAAATAGCAACCGGAGGGTTGCGAGTTCGAATCCAACCAAAGACCGTCATATGCAAAGGAGGCTGGTGCTCGTTAAATCCGTCGTGACCTCAAATGTCCTCACTTTGGCTTGGTGTGAAAGTTTGGAGAGTGGGGTGCCAGCTTAGGTGTTGCCTCGTTATCTGATCGTGGTTCAAAATTACGTGATGTTGTCCTCTGATCTTTCCCTGTGGGATTGATCCCGGACAATAGCCCGTTGTGTTGCTCCAGTGCGACGTTAATTAAAATACCTACATACCTTCCCACATCTATGTCGCTTCACCTCAAAGTAGAAACTGAGAACCTTACTGCTCCTTAAGTTTCGCACACCAGCGCATAACGCTGAAAAGCGAAGCGTTAACAGAGCACAGTTGGAAACTGAAACAAGCCACCGCGTTTGATTACTTTATTCCTCGATCATTACACTCACAAACGTAGAAAAAAAACCACCAGAATCAAAACAGATTAAACACAAACGGAACGACGCAGCGAATTAGATCCGAACGCGGAACGCCGGCGCTTCCGAAACAAAAGCCCCCGACTCAACAGAAAACCCCATTCATTCATTCATTAATTCCGCATCCCAAAAACACCCACACGATAAAAATTAACGCACAAGGCGCTTAAATACGCGTCATAAATAAAGCTCCGAAATCTTTAACAAGCAATTTCGGCAACAAAGAGCGCATTTACCTCCGCGATCAGCTGGACTCATTCTCCCAATCCAAAAACGTTTACCGGAAAAGGGTATGAGGAGGGAAAAGGATCGATTAAATGATCTTAATTAACACCGGCGCGAACGGGGAAAAGAACCAGTGGAATCCCAAAAAGCTGTTAAACGGTTCCCCCACATTGGAACTGAACGCTCTTTTGTCCATTCCCTAAATACCCCACATTTATTACGACGCTCAACGAGCTAGTGCATTAGTGTGTGTTGTATACGTGCGCGTATATCCCCCGCCTATTACCATTACGACTGATGTTTCAAACGGGGGCATTAGGAAAGTAAAATAATAAAAAAAAGGGGAGGGGGACGAATAAAAAAAAGAAACGTTCGGCAGGGGGTAAAACCAACACCCTAATGAAGGCAATCGTTCGGACAGGAAATTAGAATCATCGTTTTCACCACCACCCCGTTGCCACCCTCGGTTATCGCCGGAGCGATCGCATCTCCTATTCCTGTAGGCGCTTCGGAATCGGGGCTTATCGCAGCCCTTTCCGGGACCGCCCCCCTTCCACACAAAAGCCTATTTAGGGCCCCAGAAGAAAAACAAACACCAAAAAAGAATCAGGGGGGTACAGCGGAAAAAATCCGGTGGTGGATAATGTCAATTCAGTAGTGGGCAAGTGATTGCTATCTGTAGGAGGGGATCGTGTAGTGTGGGGCCTTCTGCATGATCTGCGGGGATTAGTTGATTATTCACTTAAAGCCCTTGTGGGGTGGTTTGGAAGGGGGGAGGAGAATATGGTGTTGGGTGTCCCCCCTTTTCGTTTGGTGAGTGATATTTGAGGGGTGGTGGTGTGAAATATGATCTCCGGCTGGAGCATCGATGGCTGGGATTTGAACAATAATCGTTTTGTTCAATTGCGATTGGGTGAAAAGGATAGTTGGTGCGTGATAAATAGATGGTTAAGCTCATCGCACACTTGTCCGGTCCGTTTCGTCTCTTTGTTGTCCGTCAACTTTTGATACCAACTTATTCCCATAACGGTAGCCCGGTTGGAAGAGTAACGGATTAGCAACCGGAGATTTGCGAGTTCGAATCCTACCAAAGACCGTCGTGTACAAAGGTGTTAAATGCGTCGTGGCCTCAATTATCCTCACTTTGGCATGGTGTGGAAGTTTGGAGAGTGGAGTGCAAGCTCGGGTGTTTGCCTCGTCATCGGACTGGGGTTCAAAATTACGAGGTATATTCCTCAGATATTTCCCAATGGGATTGATCTCGAACAGTCACCAGTACCTCTTTGTGTTGCTCCAGTGTGACGTTAATTAAAAATACCTAAAACACCTATTCCCATAACTTAACATCGTAGAGGTAATTAAAATAGAAGACTGGAGTACCGAAACTAAAGCACGGTTTTTAAGATATTACAGTGTGAAATTTATATATCTTCCGTGTCAGGGAAAAAGGGATTAAGTCTGACTTTTGATGAGTTCAAAGAAGTCAAGTGCATCATAAATTCGAATAATATGTGCTTAAAATCGAAACTGAAAGAATCTACGATTCTAAATTAGTTATTTGTATCATGGCATGCCTCTTTTCATTCCTGAACATTTGTGAGGAGTTAAATATTCCTGATTCTGAGTAGTCATTTTGACTTAACTCCTTTTGCCCTGACACGGAAGATATTGGGTTAATGCAAAAGTTCGTCCCGTTTTTGGCGGTAGATGGCATTACATTGCAAAACCCGAAGTGTTATCTACTTCACACGTGTAAAGCTTTGACGTTGTTTGAAAGAAGGAATTTCTGCGAGTACTTGTTAAATTGGGAAAAAATTGTGTTGGGTTGTTTTTTAAATTTCGTTAAGCATTAAAAATGGCAAAAAATAAAACCCATTTTCGATATATTGTGCTTTTTCATTTCCAAAAAGGCAAGAATGCTTTGCAGACGCAAAAGATATGTGTTGTGTAGGGCAAAGGGTGCTGTTGAAATTCCACATGCCGTAAGTGGTTCAGAAAGTTTCGTCACCTGAATCGGTAAAGATGTAGAATCCGAGACATGTTTGTCGCCAAGCAATTTTTGTTGCCAAATCAAGATGGCGTCCTAAGCCAGTATGTTCGTTAAAAAAAAACGTTGACTTTCCTACGCGAAACACCTTTTGCATAGTGTTGCCATAAAGCTGGATCAAAACAGTAAGGTTACCAAGTTTGGCGATAAATCGCCACGGTCTCGGATTCGACATCCCACCCTCTGGATCAGTTCTTTAGACGGAAACCTCAGAACTTTTATGAGGGCAGGATAATGCAGCTACCAGAGAGATGGAGGTCATAGAACAGAATGGCACATATTGATTACATGTAATTTTTATTAATAAATAAAATGTTTCCTCAATTTTTGTCTTAGAAACTGGACGAACTTGTATATCAACCCAATATATAAAGCAGAGTTAGTGTCTGTCTATTCTCTATACAAATCTACACCGTTTGACCAATCAACAACAAATTTGGTACACGTATTCTTTAAAATTCTGCAGGTACGATAGGTTGAAAATTGACTCACATTAAATATTGCCTGGTGTTCAGAGGAGTCTAAAGACAATTCAAAATCCCCATTAAAATAACATTGTAGTCAGAAACCCGCTAAGTGTGCTTTTTCAAAAATGTCTGTTGACGGGTTTCTGAAATAAACGATTCAATTACGATTGCGGTTGAAACTGTTTTAACAATATTGTCGGAAAAGCAATTTTTTTCCAAAAATATTTTTGCAGAATTTAAATTTTATTGCTTTATGTTTACACTTATTATTTATTTTTTCCGAAATATAAATAAATTGTGAGTATTTTATTGATGATATAAGTATATTTAAAATGTTTAGTTTTATATAACTTACATTTTGTAATGAAACAAGTCTATTTAACGCAAAAAGAACAAGTCAAAAACCCATTGATCATAAAAGCGTAATTTTGGTGCTCGGTATCTGGCAATGCCAAAATTGATGTTTTGTTTTATAAATTTGATTTAAAATTCTGCATAATAGTGTATTTGCGTTAAGACAGTGAAATGTTGCGGTCATATTTGAACATTTCTGTGCTATAAATCTGTGTTCTTTTTGTAAATAAATTGTTATTGTCTATCAATATTGTTGAGAAGTCTTTTATCGAATTGCTCTATTCCTAAATATGTCCAGGAAATCGAAATTCGACCGGCTAGCTCATATCTTTCGTTTTTCAGAATTCTGCATTTTTTCAATAATTGGAAATTTAATTTACGTTTGTTAATTTTCTAATTCTGTATTTAAGTGTTACAGTGTTTTACATGATATAGATAAATTACTAGGAGTTATATTAATGAATTATTTATTTTTCTCAAAATATAGCTAAAGACGGGTTCATTTCTTGGTGTATTTGTATATTTCGACCAACATTCCTAAAAGTCTGGTTCAATGCATAGTGGTATGTAGAATTCCGTTTCATAAAAATAATTAAAGAATACAAAATAAAACTTTTTAAAGAAAGTTGTGTAACATTTTATTAGGACCGGTCAACTTAAAAATAAAATCATTTTAAAATAAGACAGGTAACGTTAAATTAAGACGGTTGCCAGACGTCGCAATTCAAAGATGTTTTTAATTTTTACATAGATTTCCATTAAAAGACGATTAAAATAAATTAAACTTACACTTGATTTCATGTTTCATGAATATTATCGAAAGCTGTACTCAGCAGTCAAATAACTAAATCTATCATTCTCTAAATAGCTATATTTAGAAACCGAATATGTGACTTGAAAAAAGTGCTATAAGGATTCAATTTAAAACTGAATGTCAGTTGGAGTAAAGCGAATTTTAAATAAGACTGCTGATCTTGGAATAATATCACGGTCAGAAAATATTTGAACTAGGACTTCTGAAAAATTGAAATTTTTTGTCTTAGTGACATAAGTCCGGAGGTAGCTTACTTTAGAATTTGAAACTATTCGTATGCAACTTGACACCAGTAAAACATTCGTTAAAAACAGTAATTTCCTTTTTCTAAAACTCTGATATCACCATCTGTTTTTTCATTGTAGTAGATTTTGACTTTACTTTGTCTATACTGATGACATTTAATTTTAAAGCAAGCTCCGTTATTCCACATGCAGATGAATGGAATTTTTAAGAAAAAATTTTTTTTTCAAAATATATTGATCACACACACATGAATGCCATATCAATTTAATTTGTCCTTCCTCTCATAATGATGAAATTCGGAAACATCGCATCCCTGGTACAAGAGTACCACAAGTCAAAAAATATCGATAGGAAAACTAAGTGGAAGACTACACGCCGGAAGTTCGTCATCTTTACAGGAAATGAACTTAAGGGCTTTATAGCTACTCAAAAATAAAAATCGACTACTGTATTAGTCACCTCAGTCTAAACTTTTTTAGTTTGTCTTACAACAGGAGTGCGATGAATGATTATAATTATAAATAGAGCTTAATAACCTTCGATATGAGAGTCGAAGCATTGATCTAGGTATGAATGTAAAATGTAATGATCAAAACGTCAAAGAAAAGTCAAGGGATGAAATTTCTAACTAAACGAATCCATAAATGTTTTTAGATTTTAAATATTTTCAATTTAAAAATTTTCTTCTATGAAAGCATCTTCAGCCATTGAAAAAATATAAAAGTAAAGTGAACAATGGTAACCTTTTAATGGGCCCAAGATCATGTGACCAAAATTAGTATTAAGTGAAATAGTAAGTAGAAAGTAGTCTAGTGACCCTTAGACTACTTTCGTCTGCAGGGTGGAAACGAATATTCATCATCTGATTGGTTCACGGGACAGGAGAAGACGCCCATCTATTGATTCATCATTTGATTGGTCCTGTCGACATAGTTGTAAACTTTGGCGATTTCTCCATTTTTGTCGCCACTCGATAGAAATGCGCACTCACACATCTGTTATAAGATGTTATATCGCCAAACAAGGCAATAAGATGCTAAGTCAATCGACCAAAGCAATTTTTCACAGAGAGTAGTCAAGTGACTACTAGTCAATGTTGGTCACACTTTTTGAAACGTCTCTGAACACCAACACTTAGTATACTTACATTTCACGTCTATGTCTTCAACTCACCCCATGGTAAAAAATCCACGGTTGTATGTTACAGACATCGTAACGGAAGGGAGTAGGTCGCCTGGCCTATGACTGAAAAGATCCAAACTCTGTTGACAGAACTAGGTATTTACATTTTTAACGTCCAAAAGATTTTGTAATTTAGACCCAAAAATTGCACTCATGTTTCCTTTTAGGTCCGTTGGGACATCTGGCATTCCACCCCTCGTACATGACGGTCTTTGGTTGGACCCAGTTTCGAACTTACAACCCTCCGGTTGCTAATCCTTTACTCTTCCAACTGGGCTATGGTGGCTTCTTCAAAAGTTTAGTGTGTTGATAAATTAGCCACACTTGTTTTTGCCATTGGATGTTAGAATCAAACTTTGAAAGTTGTTTACTACACATTTCAGAGCGGTTCCGGCAAGAATGCATTCGACCTTTGGTCAGTCTATTTTGAATAGGTGTAAAAACGTGTTAGGTGAAGGCTGCCTACGCAAAACCATGAATGCCAACTCGTTATCATTGATATCAAACGATAAGCTTAAAACCAGAATCCGCACTAAAGATGCCAATTATGGATGCGTTTTGTTTACTTTACCATGTCCCCTAATTTAACTAATAGATTCAAATAAAGCCACATGACTCGACTGCCTTCTGCCAGGAGCCACACTGTACCTTTTTCCGGCATTGTCACTGGTTCAATAAAAATAAAACGTCTTTATCTATCAGCGGATATCTAATATCAGGTACAGTGTGAATTTCGTTTTAATTGTTTTGGATACGAAAAAATCGCCTAGATCCCAAAATAACCAAAAGTTCTGAAAAGTTTCTTCAACCTTTAACATTAATAAATGCTAACTCTAGCATCTTTGGCTGGTATGCAATAGGTTTTGTCTGTCACCCTAGTCTTTTCTTACGGAACGGAGATAGTTAACAGTAGGTACTCCGCAATTGATACTGATTACTCTTATCAATTACGGAGTACCTACTGTTAACACCTTACCTCCTACATCATAATTAATAAAAGAATTTTATAAATACTAAAAATTTCTATAACAGAGGGAAGTTAAAGGAAATGTCTTAAAGAACTACAAAAAAGGAAAATAAATAGAAGAGATAGAATTTAGAGTAATTGATACATTTAGGGGTCCAATTCACGTTCCGAAGATTCACAGGAAAAAGGCAGATAATCTAATCCGAAAAAGAGGGGAAAGTACGCAAGAACTTGATAATTTAGATAGAAAATAAGTAAATCAAAAGGAAAATATATAAATGGACAGTTTAATTAGGTGATAAGAGGGGGGTTGACGAGATTTCCAACATAATCTCTGAATTCACCACAACGTCCTTTCTGACGTGGTGAGAAGGTAATGTAATTATCAAGTAGAGGATCTCGTTTTTTTTTCTAGATTTAATTATTTTTGGACAGACTTTTATTTTTTCTCTTTTTGTTACACCAGGGCTCATTAGACCGGATGACCAACAGCTATTATAATCATCGACCTTACCTTAAAATGAAATAGACGGATCATGTGGGCGAAGTCGCTGTCGTAAGATCTCTGAAGGGTAAATCAAAAATCGACTTAGCCGATTGGCTATGGAAGCGCAGACTAGTGTTTTTGATCACGGTGGATAATCACTTTAACCAATCAATAATTTAGGATTCATGCTTTTACCCGCAACCACATGGCAGATTTTCAAACCGAGCAACTGGAAGAAATAACATGAAGCTGCAGGCACATGCTCCGTCTATTTCATTTGAATGTCGATGATTGTAATGGAACACCGGTCAATTAGCGAACCAGTATTTTAACAGCACATGTCCACGAAAGCACGTGCCTCCGTGTCAAACTAGAAAAACTATCTAAACTTGATGGATTGGTTTGTCAAGTAAATTTAGTTGCCTCAATTATCGGCCCTTGAGGGAAGTCATGTGGTTCTGTGAGAGGTGCTACTGAACGGATTCATATATCACCAGACCCAGGCAGCTTCCTGTTTAAGGAGTTCAGTTTCTATGGTTTTGTCCATTATGTGTATTTTCGAATTATAGCTTCTACGTCTTGTACACGTTAAGAAAAGGAAACCCATTACGAACAGCCAATACGGCTGAGTTCAGGTCATCATGGGTCCTCGTAAAGGATTTCTATGGAAAGTAACAAATTGAGAACGGTTGGCCCGGCTCGGCATGGTCCGTCTCAGCTCAGCAACGGCGGAATTAAACGGCCCTACCATTAAATCAATCTTGATCGTTCATTTCTGCGAGTTGTAGACGGCCTAGGTTTAATTGGTATTAGAAACATGTTTGGTAGTCTGTTTCTCTTCTTTTATGATTGTTCTTAGCAGCGGATTCAGAAGATCATCTGACGACTCAAAATATGTCAGTTTTATTAATTAATTTCAAGTGAAATAGCTGTATAGCAATTCAATATTAACAATACTCTTTCATTTCATATGGAAATAGTTGTTCATTGAAGCAAATAAATGAACACCCCCTGAATTATCTCCTTGTGTGTTACAAACCGTGACTTATGGCTCACAGAATTAGGTTGAGTATATAAGGGTAGGAACAGAGTTATATAAGAAATACAATAAAAATAGTTTACTAACAAACAAAGCGAAATTGAATCAAATGATGAGATGGACAAATGATGAAAGATCCAAGGACAACACTGTAATTTTGAATGATGAGGTCAACACGTTAGATGGCACCCCACTTTCCAAACTTCCACACCACGCCAACGTGAGGCCATGGCAGATTTAACATGCAACAGCCCACATGCACACAGCGGTCTTAGGTTGGATCGAGTTTCGAACTCGCAACCCTCCGGTTGCTAATCCGCTACACTTCCAACAGGGCTGGGGTGGCCCCGAAAGCTATAAGGAATTCCTGTTTTCACTAAAAAAATAGGTTTCAAATTTGAACCTTGAGGAACTCTTGGAGTACTGGTAAAACCGTCAGAAAAAACATTAGAATACACCAAACACATTAACTTAGTTAAATAAGGGGGGTATTTCAATTAACTTCACACTAGAGCAACACAACGGGCTATTGGTGACGGTCCGGGATCAATCCCGAAGGGAAAGATCAGGTTAAATAAGGATAAAAGAATTTATTTAAAGATCATGAATTCACCTTGGAATACATGAGACCGAAACAAAAATTGATTTAATCTTAACAACTTAAACTTGTTCTTATTTCAGTTTGTTGGTTTGTTTTAAGATTTTATGGTGCAAAGGGAATAAGTGCTCAAGTGGGACCTCGTCAACTGACCATGGTTTAAAATTACGCGGTGCTATCCTGGGATCTTTCCCTTGGGGGTCGCCAATAGCCTGCTGTGTTGCTCCAGTTTGTCGTGTTTGGCCACCCTGCGCCGAACACAAGACAAACATATAATAGACATGTACACACAAGGAAAGCTTTATTGACACAGAAGAGAGAAATACACCAGGGAGGAATCGAAACTGTGCCGCCTACAACTTATAGATTAATACGGCAGTGGGTCCACTGAGCCACGACGGCGCCGTCCTTATTTCGGAGGCTGCTGTAGCCCTGTTGGAAGAGTAACGGAGTAGCAACCGGAGAGTTGCGAGTTTGATTCCAACCAAAGACCGTCGTGTACAAAGGTGGCTGGTGCACGTTAAATCTATCGGGGCTCAAATGTCCTCACGTTGACGTGGTGTGGAAGTTTGGAGAGTGGGGTGCCAGCTCAGGTGTGACCTCGTCATCTGACCATGGTTCAAAATTAACTGGCGTTGTCCTTGGATCTTTCCCATCGAGGGATGATCCTTGACCGTCACAATATCCCGTTGTATTGCTCCAGTGCGACGTTAATTAAATACTACCTACCTTATTTCGGATTGTATCAGACTAAAATAACTATTCTCGACAACCATACATAATGTTTAAGACCAGTCATAATTTTTGTTGAGGTGTCACCCCCAAAGGTTTTCCAAATTAATCTGAACATCTGTAGTGTGGCTCCAACGAGGACCCCCGCTACTCTGCTGTGGCAACTTGTCGGGCGCGGAGGGGGCTGCGCCCCCAACTAAGTGTAAGTGCTCCAACGAGGAGAAGACAGTTGACCTTGGGTTAGTCGATTTCTAAATAGGTGTGAAATGTCGTTAAAGGAAGGTCTGTTGTACACAAAAGTATGAATGGCGATCGCCGTGAATGTTTCTCCCTCCCGCCAACTCGTTATCATTGTTATTGCTTTTGAGTCCGAACCATAAACTTAGAATCAGAATCCACGGTAACCTGGTTGGAAAAGTATCGTATTAGCAACCGGAGGGTTGCGAGTTCGTAACTCAATCCAACCAAAGACCGTCGAGGGTAAGGCGGAGGTGCACGTTAAACCTGTCGTGGGGTCAAATGTCCTCACGTTGGCGAGGTGTGGAACCACCAAAAACCGTCAACATACCGTATATCCTCAACATCCTACAAAGAAATTGAAGCCATCACCAGTTCTGATCTGGACAAATTATCAATACCATGCTAAAAACCTACTAACCAGCTCAATAGGAAAACAGAAAGAAATCATTAATTAAAGCCTTTCATGTTAGCGTGGTGTGGAAGTTTGAAGAGTGGGGTGCTAGCTCAGGTGTTGCTTCGTCATCCTAGCATGGTTCAAAACTACGAGGATCTTTCCCTTCAGGATTGATCCCGGATTGATCAGGACAACCCGTAGAGTTGCTCCAGTGCGACGTTAATTCTATTATCTACCTACCGCGCTATATATGCTAATCGTAGAAGCTCTTTGTCGACGTTTCAACCTATTACCTTTTATACAGAATAGACTCGTCTGAAACCACGTGACGACTGCCTTCTCGCGGGAATCGGATTATAGCGATTTATACCTCCAAAAGAACAAAATGCACGTGTGTGGGCTATCCTGTAATTCAAATGGAACTTGAAATGCCTACCAAATAATACCTTGGAATGCCTTTACGAACAAAATACTTTCAGGTGGTTGAAATGGGCCTCATCCCTTGCAAGTAGACTCGTTTCTCCCCTCAGGATAGATTCTGATGTGTTGCCCGACTTGTTGCTCGTACATCACCAGAGATTACTTCAACGCACCACCATCTATATTGAACACATTCAATTGTGAATAGGACTTGCGAGGTACCACTGTGGAATATACCCCAATAAGACCCAATGAATGTTGAGAAACTTTGAATCAACTGAAATGGAATTATTTAGAATTGGTTATATCCCAATATAGTAGAGGCGAGTCCAATTGTATGTATTTAGATGGTGTGATAATGAATTAAACTGAAACATATTCTCCAGGCTGGATTGCTAATTGCTTTTATTAAATTTGTGTGTATTACTTAAATTTCAGTTTGAAAACATTCTTGTATAAATAGAGCAGTTGACTGAAAATTTTCTGAAGATTTATTTTGAAAGCTCCTTGGTAGATAATTAGTTTCTTAATAGATGAAGAAAAAGTTTACTCGAATTGAAATATATAATTACTAAGTGGTTATCTTTATCGTCAAGTATACATCGTGTGCATAAGTTCTACATCAGTAGATTATAGTTTATTCAAAAAGTAAGAAAAATAAACATTAACGTCATCTATTGGCAATCTAATAACTACGAATAGACAAATTTAGAGTTTTGATATTGCTTATAATTATTAAAGTTTATCTATGGATACCAATTTATTTCTTTATACATTAATATTATGGTTATCATTATCGTCGAGTCTACATATGCTTAAGTTCTACGAATACTAATACACGTAAACTAATATTAATATTAATACTATGGTTAATCCTTCCAGTTGAGTCTACACCGAATGTAGGGCGTAAGTTCTACATCAATAGACTATAGTTTATTCAAAAAGTAAGAAAAATAAACATTAAAGTCATTTATTGGCAATCTAGTAACTACGAATAGCATATAATTAATATTATACTAATATAAATACTATACCAATATCGATATAATACTAATATTATATTAATACTATATTACATTTATCGAAACGCGACAAACGAATATTTTCTTTCTTCGTTTAAAACTCAAAAAAAGATTTCGTGTCTAACCGCACTTATCAAATAAGAGACAAACTGGGGGAAATAGCTTGCTAATTTACCAGACCGTTCGAGGGAAAAGGCCGTTTTTCGACCGAATATGATTGTCTTGTGGTCTATTTGCATCATACGGGGGTATCTTTTCTAACCCATTCTGCTCCTTCTGCGAAGGCGATGATGTCATAGACGCTTATGATCTGACTGTATGCCCCAGACTGTTTAGTAATGCTCTTTTCTCCCGTTACTTAGAGGCTATAGACCAGGTTTCCACTTTAATAGCCTTATTTATATTGTACTTGACTTATATTTACTTTGCCTATTTGCATTGCCCGTGTTTGTATTTTTCTCGTTGCCCAACAAAGTCTGTCCAACATCTCTCTCTCTATTACATTACATTTATATAAATATTATTACATTTAGATAAATATTATATTACATTTATATAAATATTAGATTACATTTATATAAATGTTGTATTCGTTTATATTAATATTATATTATATTTATATTTCATTATGTCTGAAATTGATAATTAGATGGGTCAAAAATGCTTACATCTTATATGGTGTATAAGTATTGTTTTATATAGTGATTTTATTGGAGGGAATTGTTTAAAATATCCCTGATATTTTATACGGATACAACTTTTATAAATAACTCCTGCCATTAGGATTATTATTTTGCTTTCCGAGTGCACGCTGTACAAAGGAAATATTGATCTAACGTTTTAAGACCGACCCCGATCAAGTCAAAAAAATCCATTGTTGAAATCCATAGATTTGCTCCCACCGTGTTATCAAACGAACCGAACACACCAGTCAGACGGTCCTTAGCCACACACAACAGACCCCCAAGACTATCCAAGCGCAAACGTCGCCAGATCTGAATCCCGTCCCCCGCCGAGATATGTAACTCACCCGTATCCTCATTAAAAAGGAAGCAATTCGAATAAAGTCCTTTGTCGGGATCCCTACACAGCTCTTCACACTTCCCGCCGCCAACTTCAGCTGGATTCAGGTACGACAGAACATGCAAGCATGCAAGCCCAGGGACTGGATCGGTGTTTAGCAAGGTTTTTCCCTTCCTATATCTCAAGACCTCTTGATTTTCGACACGCCCCCCCGGCTGCATTGTTGAGCCCCGGTCTCCATCCCCCTTCGTACGTGGACCCCCACTGATGGACTTCCCGAAGTTCACTAAGGGCCTTGTTCGCCTTTTCGTGGAACGGCTCCTGTTTGGGAAGCCATTCAGTCGCTGAAGAAAAGGCTTTTGCAGAAGGGGGGCCGAGAAAAGTCAGCAGTGTGTTGCCGAAGAAAGGAAGAACTTAACGCTCCTCGAGAGTCAAAAGACGCCTAATAAATGGATAATCCATTGAAGATGTAGGCAATATGGATACGGGGTACTCGGTATCTTTGGGGTTGCTGCTGTGACAGATTTGGCGGAGAGGTGTCGGTTGGAGTGATTTTGAGGTGGTTATTTTTCGAGTGGCTTTCATGGGTATCGATTCAACCCTCCAAGTTCGTTTCAGCGGGATATCTCGTCCATCAACCAATAATAACCAACCATCAATATCTCGTCCAGTACAGAAGAACAAGGTGTGCTCTAAAGTCTCTGTTCTTCAGACAAAGAATTTTGACAGTGAAGAAGACAGTTCAAGACATTTATCTGAATTAGCACGGTACATTGAAAAAGGAAGTCGGGAAATTCATGAGAAAATGAGGCTACTAAGAAGTCGGTAGGGTTTTCAATAGAAAAATAACATGGCATTAGACGAGGTAGGTAGGGCTATTGGTGACAGTCCGGGATCCATTCCGGAAGAAAAGATCCGAGACAGCAATTTCGTAATTTTGAAGAATAACGATCAGATGACGAGGTCAACACTTGAGCAGGCACCCCACTCTCCAAACTTGCCAACGTGAGGATATTTGAGACCACGATAGATATAACGTTCACCAGCCCGATGGTCTGTTAGGATCGAATTTTGAACTCGCAACCCTCCGGTTGTTAATCCGCTACTCTTCCAATCGGCTACCACCGGCCTACATTAGACGAGGAGACAAACAATATTACTACTCATATTATATTACTAATATTATTAAGCAGTAATATAATTTATATTACTACTTATTTTAAGTAGGAATATAAATTTATTTCCAATTAGATAGGTAGTAAACTGATATAGATCAATAATAAAATCAATCAGTTTATCAAAATACGTCTGTGGTTATAGATGCACCCATTAGGGGGCTTTGAGGGCTTAAGCCCCCCCCCCTTTCCGACCCATGAAGCAAATGTGTTGGGGCTTTAGCCCCAATATATATTTGCATCTTGACACATTTTCAGATCTTGGGGTTTATGTCCCTAATAACCTTTTTCAATTCATGGACACACTTGCTTGGAGGAGCTAAGAGGGTTTAAGGTTTAAACCCTTAGAGGCGGAAAAGATAAATATATCTATTTTTAATTCATGTGAGTTCCTTCGGGGGCTTAAGCGCCTTAGACCTGAAATAAGCAGGCGCTGGAGGTCTTAATCACCTCAACCAGCGAAATGGATGTAGTCATTACGTTTTCCAGCCCGAGCTGGCACCCCACTCTCCAAACTTCCACACCATACCAACGTGGGGACATTTGAGGCCACGACAGATTGGTCTTTGGCTGGACCCGGTTTCTAACTCGCAACCCACCGGTTGTTAATCCGTTGCTCTTCTAATTGGACTACCGCGGTCCGTCGGATTTAAGGTATACGCGATTCCGTTGGGATTTCCTATATTTATCATAGCATATGACTTTATAATCAGGTCACATTGGGACCTCAGAAGATTCCCCCCACTTGGAAAGAAGGATTATCCCAATTGTGTCTCATTACAGGTCCCCGATTCTTAGGGTTTTACCTATTTAGTTCTTATTCAGTCGGTTTCAAATAAGTCAACATGTTTTCTATGATTTAGGAATTCTTGAATAAAATATGCAAAATTTACAACACCAAAAATGCCCAAGTTGAGGTTTCTATCTTATAAAAACCTGAAACGGTTTTAGAGCACAGAAAAGAGCTAAACTGATTTTAATTCTACAAAAAATCTTTTTTTGGGGTATATTTTGACAGACTGAAATGGCGATAGATTTTATTAATTATGAATGACGACATCGTACATTTTAACTATTATGAATGACGACATCGTGACGTCTAAGCTACACCGAAATCGAAAAGTTGTGTTTTTTAATCTATATTGTTACCCAACACCCAACCAAAAAATCCTAAGGCGGGGTGAATTGTGCAGAACTGTTTTTAGAGAGAAAAAAATTTTAATACCGTATTTTGGTATACGGTAATACCGTATTTTGTTTGCGATATTCCTTATGAAAATGGGATTGACACTGCTGTTTAAAGGTATGTCTATTACGTTTCAGTATTTTCTTTTTATAAAATACGTAGATCATAATCTTACGCATTTTACCAATTTGGAAGCGTTTTTAAAAACTAAATTCAAAATGAATATATTGCGAAGGTAAAGTTCCATGTAATGAATATTGGTGTTATGTGTGTGTTAATAGGTGTAATATATAAAAAATTACGTACTATTAATTTTGTGAATAATTAACTTATTAAGGTTAACAAAGCAATAATTGTGATGAACAACCTTTGTCTTAAGATTAAGGGTATGTCCCTGAATGTGGCATTCGTTTTCTGTTGTACGCGAAAGTAAGGCTGATTATGGCTGAATTAAACTGTCAAACAGTGCTAGACGTCTAGAGACCAATCTAGAAAAAGATGGTAGTGATGTGAAAAATATCTATCCTATTAGTATTATTAAAGACTAGATCCGTCACACCTTTAGTTGAAATGTGTAGATAATAGTTGTTTCATAGAAATAATCCTCGTTTCATAAATCTATCTAGCCTTGAAATCTATCTTGGATCAATTTTGTTAAGTCTTCTGCTTATATTGAATCAGTATATTTGACTAAAAGTAGAAATCTTCATTCAAAAGGTGATAATAGAAAAGGTATTATTTTCTTGAATTGATGTTCTTGATGTTTTTGATGATGGTCTTGATCTTGATATTTTCTTGAATTGATGTTTAAAATCATCGCCTAATTTGTAAAGTTCCAAATTATTCAAAATTCGTGTTTTAGTTTTTCATTTTTTTACTTTTTTTACTAAAAGTAATCATATCATTGATTATTTTAACTACTTTCTAAAACCCACGATCTTCACGAATTGTTCAATTTGCTTCTTTGTTAGCTACCAACCTTGGCTCACACCAATTCATTTGCAATGACGAATTTATTTTATGTTTGTGCGTAGAATCTTTTCAAATTAAGAATCTTTGTTATGAATAATGATTATATAGCATAACGCCTCGAAAGGGATACAAGGCCGAAAATTTCTATGCAGTTTTTTGGCTTCGAAGAACTTTCGTTTCTTCTGTAATTCTTTCTTCTGTTATTCTTCCTTCATCACGTCCTATTTAGATCCAAATGCGTATTTTGGCACAATGTCAAAAGATGTAATTCCTTTCAATGCTTTTTTGGTTCAAGTCCATCATTATTGCAAATGCTGCTTTTTAGCACAATATCCCCTTATGTAGGTTCATGTCATACATAAAAGTAATGAAACTGAAATAATTTCGGTTCCATTTCTCTGAAGCTCTATAAGGACATTGTTTTAACAATTTATTTCATAACCTCCTACATGACAAAATTGATTTGTTCTTTTTAGTTTCTTGTATCCATTTTCGCTTCTCCAGATGCATCATCAGAAACTATAAATTATTTTTTGTTAAACCTTTCATTCTTCACGCTCGTTCTTACTTAATACTTAAAAGTATTTGTTGTATTTAACAAAATACTTAATAACAATGCTTAAAAGTATGTATGTATCTTTGTATTCAATTCTTTCTCGTTGCATTGGAATGTAGTAGTATTTATTCAAAGTGTTCGAATTCAAAAGTATAAATCAAAGTGTACAAATACCTAAGTATTCATCCCAAGTGTTGGAATTCAAAAGTATAAATCAAAGTGTACAAATACCTAAGTATTCATCTCAAGTATTCGAATGCTAATGTATTCGAATATAACAGTATTCATCCCAAATATTCGAATATCAAAGTATTTATACAAAGTATTCGAATACTGAAGTATTCATACCAAGTATTCAAATATGAAAATATTCATTTCAAATATTTGAGTACCAAAGCATTCATCCAAGGTACTCAAATGACAAAGTATTCGATTGCTAATGTATTCATCCCAAATATTTCAATACCAAAGCATTCGAATGCTAATGTATTCATCCCAAGTATTTAAGTACCAAAGTATTCGAATGCTAATGTATTCATCCCAAATATTTGAAAACCAAAGTATTCATACGAAGTATTCGAATATCACTATATCCGTTCCAAGTATTCGAGTACCAAAGTATTCATACCAAGTATTCGAGAATATCAAATATATAATTGTCTTGCATTTTACATCACAGATGGCCGTTTCTTACTATCAATTAATCAAGTATTCGATAAAAAGTACTCAATACAAAGTATTCCATTCTTAAAAGTACTCCCTTCTGTCCCCCTCTAATGGCCTTTTTTTCTACAAATGTAAAGATACATTCTCGCGTATTTCCACTCTAATCCAAAATAAAGCAGTTTTTCGCGGAGCCCAAAGGTTTCACCATTCCCATCGTCCAACAGATCCCGTAAACAAGTTAACTCCGAAATCTCAGCCATGGCGAATGTTGGCGCGACTGTCGCACGGGGGGATGACAACCCCTGATGCCACCGCTGACACGTCCCGCTCATTGTGGATCGGTGTGAACATCATCAAAAACGATGCCGAGGGCTCCAAATGCCTTGTCAAACCATCCACTAAATCAGGTCCATTGAGGCGACAGCCATTGACTGCGTTGTTCGAGATTTCCGGGGACCGGCAGAGCGTGCACTAAATTATGAAGTCGATATAAACGAAGCGCCCCCCGATACGTAATTTGGAGGGGGGTTCCCAAAGTAATAGCTCCTTGAGCAGCTGCTGCTCTCAATGGGGTGTAGTTATGCCGAGGATTGTTCGAGTTTTTTTACGCATGGGATTTTGTCTCCGTTTGCGGGAGCGTGGGGATATTTCGATGGCACGACAGGGAAAACGGATTTCGACCGATCAAATGGTGTGTAGGAATGGTCTAGAGCAGGGGTGACAAACTCAATTAAAACACGGGCCACTTAATGCAACTGGTAAGATTCACGCGGGCCACATCACATTTACAAATTTTCTTAAAATTATATTTTGAAGTTTTCAGGAATATGGATAGGATAATTAAAACACATTATATAATTAAGTGAATTTGGGTAATAATTTATAATATTGCTATATAATTGCTTTTATTTAAAAGTTTATTTAATTTAATGTATTTATAAAATTAGAATAATTTTTTTTACCGGAAACTTGCCAGCGCTTTCCTCCTACTCGTTTTCCAATATCTGGATTCAGACTGAGAACAGACAATCTTCATTATGGAGATAGATGTTTATCAGTTAATCCTGATCTGTAGGCCATTTTATTTAAATTCATGGACGAAAATAGTTGCTCACACATTTTTAACATGACGCAATTGTGTGTACGGTATTGCCTCGATCTCCCCTAAGTGCTATTTTCTTCATAACATATTGTCCTGTTTTCATTTTATTTCAGAGGATCATAAAAAATTACCTCGGAGACCACATGCGGGTCACCAGTTTGACACCCCTGGTCTAGAGCAGTGGCTCTTAACCTTTTTAGTGATCGGCACCACCTTGAATCTAAAAATAAGTTCTCGCACCCCTTTGAAAAATGGGTTTCTATTTCTTTATTTACGAAATAACTTCTATTGCAAGATAATTTATTTATTGAAAAATAAACATACATTTACATTTACATACAAAACACTATCTCAATTTTTAATGGCTACGTTGTTGTTTATTCATAATACTTTCGAAGCGAGGTTCCTTTTTGTAAGAGCCACGCATAAGTCATTCCTTGCATTTTCGCGATTTCTGGCTTTTGTTTTTATATGCAAAAGTGATGAAAATCCCACTTCACACAAGTAAGTGGTGGCAAATGGTAAAAGTGTCTGCAATGCTGCTTTTGACAGATGGGTATAAGGTTCTAACTGTACACCAGAATTGTTTATAGTTCAATTTTTCAAATTCCATTTGAATACGTGCATTGGCTCTTATTTCAATAAGATCGTCTTTTATTAAATCGCTGTCGTCCATCGAAACTTCTCTCGCACCCCTAGGGGTGTCTACATCCTAGATTAAGAATCACTGGTCAAGAGCAGTGATTCTCAAACTTTTAGTCCAAGGACCCCTTTGAAAATTAAGTATTTTAGCGGACCTCTTGAGATTATAAAATTAAATACAGCATATGTAGACCTTCATGGTTAACCTTACTTTCACCTTAATATAGGGAGAAAAATTTGGATTCATTTCAACACTCCGAGTGGTTTTGACGAGATATCTCGTCCACCAAAATCTGAAAAATTTCGTTAATGACGAGATATCTCGTCATCAAGATACTGTCAATTTTTTCACAAGATTAAAATCGAGTCATTTTCTTCTGATGACAAGATACCTCGTCCATCAAGATCTATTCTTTTTTTCTATACAATATCAAGTAACAGACAACACACATAATGAAAGTTTTAATGTCACAGAAGAGAGAAATACACATAGGGAGGAATGCACTTGACAGGAATCGAACTTGTGCCACCTGCAACTCGAAGGTTGCTAGCGTAGTGGGCATACCCACTGAGCCACGGCGGCCCCTATACAAACTTGATTTATTAGTTATAATGTATTATTATCAAAAGCTTGCAAAATTATAATATAAACATAAATTAATTCTTAATGTTAAAAATGAAGCAGTGCTTTAGCAGTTTGCTCAGAAATATTTGGTTTGATGGCTGATAATTTCTCTATTAAGCCATTCTCTACGTCGTCTATATCAAATCAATAAATACAGGAATCTTCTGCTCGTTGTTTCAAATTCTGAAATACATATTTTGGAATATAAAAATCCGAAAATAATGGAACATTTTACAATGGCTCTTTCTCCAGCAGCAGTACTAATGTCTTTCTGAAATGCTTTCAGTTTTTATCACGAATTGCGAACGGAAGAAAGTCCATTTTTTTATACAATTTCTTTCAACTATTCAATTTAATTTTAAAAATCCGCAAATATCAACACCGGGACATCTGGTGGAGTTATTGGGAGCTTCGCTATTAGCCCAGCCACACACTTTAGCAGCATGCTACAAAACATACGTCATGCGCATGCGTACTCCGCTTCCGTAGAGAAAACAAGTGGTACGCATGCGTATTTCAGTCAATTTAGACTATCTTCTGTACTATCCTGGCGATTGCTAGGTTCCCTTTTCTGGCATACCTTTCTTAAAATGCCTCACAGGAACAGCAGCGTCACTAAGACATCACACCGGAGGATGATGACAAAATGTCTACGAAATTTGCGTAATTTCAGCAAACTATTACTTCCCCCCAAAGGTCTCTAATAGCCCGTTATGTTGCACCAGTGCGACGTTAATTAAAATACCTAAGAATACCTACCCAAAAGGCCTCTAATTGTTGTAGCCACTACACCTTTTCTTTGGGAGGGGATAGTTGAATTAACGTTGCAGTCTAGCAACAACGGGCTATTGGCGACGGTACGGGATCAGTCCCGAAGGGAAAGATTTAGGACAACACCTCGTAATTTTGAATCCCGGTTAGATGATGAAGTCACACCTGAGCTGGTATCCCATTCTCTAAACTTCCACACCATGCCAACGTGAGAAAATTTGAGGCCACGACAGATTTAACATGCACAACCCCCACATACACGATGGTCTTTGGTTCGATCGAGTTTTGAACTCGTCACCCTGCTAATTCGCCACTCTTCCAACCGGGCTACCGCGGCCTCACATCACTTTCGATAAACCCAGTTTTTTATGCTGCAAAATTGTGGTTAATATTTGTAAAGCTGAACAAAATTGCTTTGAAAATTAAATAACATGTGCAACACGACGGGCTATTTTCTAAATATGTAATTGTGTGTGTTGCTGTAAGATGAAGTAATATTGTTACAGTACCAAAGAGTTCTGTACGGTTTTAGTACAGGAAAAGGTCCATCAAATGGAGACATTGACATTATACTTCTGGTCAACTTATCTTGATTGTACGTATTTGTATTTCGAGATGGACACTTACGCTATACAAATATAGTTCTTGAGACATTCATATTTATCATAGCATAAAAGAAATAAGTACAATTTGTAATACAAATTTAAAATATGAAATATTTATTTTGAATTTACCTCACTATTTCGATTTTTTTATTGCCAGCCACCAGTCAATACTTTGAACGAATACATTTCGCACGTATCAGGGGGCCTCGGTAGCCCGGTTGGAAGAGTAACGGATTAGCAACCGGAAGGTTGCGAGTTCGAATCCCAAAACCGTCGTGTACAAAGGGGACTGGTGCACTTTAAATCCGTCGTGGCTCACGTCGGCGTGGTGAGGAAATTTGGAGAGTGGGGTGCCAGCTCAGGTGTGACCTCGTCATCTGAACGAGGTTCAAAATTACGTGGTGTTGTCCTCGAATCTTCTTCAGTTTTGATCCCGGACCGTCACCGATAACCCGTTGTGTTGCCTCAGTGCGACGTTAATAAAAATACCTACCATACCTTCGCACGTAAGGGGTATACAGTTTTACTCTAAGCAAATCAGAGCGTCGCATTAAAGCTCGCAAGTATGAAGTATGCAGTTTAACTCCCAGCAAATCAGAGTGTGGCATTAGAGCTCGTGATAGTTTGGATCTATATTCTGTATGGTATGGTATTTTAATTAACGTCGCACTGGAGCAACACAATGGACCATGAAACAACTTCAGAGTTGTCCTTAATTGGCTCTACAGCCCAGTACGGACCTTGGCCTATTGGATGATCCAATTTCATCTTGTTATTAGAAACAGTTTCTTCTTACATTAGTTTTAAAAATGCCAAAGTCCTTGTCTACCTAGTCAATCCATCCAAGCTTTGGACTTCCTCTCGGCCTAACTCCGATCGACTGAAGGATATCACCTAGCCCACTGTACTAGCAACCTGCGAGTTGTAGGTGGCGCAAGCTTGATCCATCCTCGGGTTTGTTATCTTCTGTGTCAGCTTTCATTCTGCATATGTTCAGTTACTTGACGTTGCATGGTTGGCGTGGTGTGGAAATTTGGAGAGTGGGGTGCCAGTTCAAGTGTGACCTCGTAATCTGACCGCGGTTCAAAATTACGTGATGGTAACCTCGGATCCTTCCTATAGGGTTTGATCCCGGACCGTCGCCAATAGCCCGTTGTGTTGCTCCAGTGTGACGTTAATTAAATACCTATCTACCTTGACGTTGCGTGGAGCAGTTTGGCCAAGTATGGACCCTTGTGCCAGAAAACCTAATTAACCTGAATAGAAATACTTTTTTTACTTATTTAATTTAAATGATAAATAACCCTGCCCAACTTTTTCTGCAGTTTTATATACCTAACAATTCTAGTTCTTTGTACAGGTGGCATAACTAGAAATTAAACCTACTTCGCTACACTCCATTTGGCTGTATGCCATCATGTATGCTTCTTAAAATCTTTCTCTTGAAGATCGCCAGTGAATTTTGAATATTCTAGCTCATAGTCCAAGTTTCTGAGGCATAGGAGAGCGCAGATCTAATTAAAACTTTGCATATTTTCTTTAAAATCTATTTCAAGAAAATATGGCCACAACTCTTATTTATTTCCAATGACTAGGTCATTTGAACATGATGCGCCAAACACAAGAGTAACGGACATACAGACAGTCAAGTAATGGACATACAGGCACAAGTAAAGTTTTACTTACACAGAAGAGGGGAAATGCATCCATGAAGGAATAGTACCTGCGACACTTACAACTCGGAGGTTGCTAGCACAGTGAGAAAACTCAGAGCCACGAGGATATACATTTTTTGTATTTTTTATTTTTACACATTATGTGCTAGAACTTTATGTAATGTTTCTGACACTGTTTGTAAGCAGTACTTCAATAGTTATGGCCTAACAGTTTTTCATATTCTCCAAGTTTCAAACTGGCAGAGGATCTTTCCCTTCGTGATTGATCCCGGACCGTCGCCGATGGCCGGTTGTGTTGTTCCAGTGCAATGTTAATTTAACTACCTACATAGAAAAATAATTGTTTTTTTACCTTAATGACTGCAGCAGTTTTTGGCATCGGAGGATTTCAGATTATAGCGGATATGGTCGCCATTAACTAGGGATTTCTAGTCATTTGGATGCTGCAGTAATATCGTGCCCTCTTTAGCAAGGAAGTCTGCTTGCTCACTTCTCCAAAGATTGCAATGACCCGATATCCATTGCAACGCAATTTGTGTTTGGACCTTAAGGACTGCAGCAGTTCTTGGCATCGAATTGGATTGGAATTTGAATTTTATGGCATAAGGTCTTAAGTAGGTCAAGCTGCGCCAGACGCAAGATTATAAAATTAAACAATAAATAGCAGCACAATGATAGAGGCTAAAATTGATAAATCCAGAGTTAAGTATAGGAATTAAATTTACATGCATAAAATTTTGAAAGACTGAAATTCGAGGGATTGAATTAAAAAGAATTTGAAAAATTAGATTCGTGAATCATTTTGGGTTTGGGAGAAAAAAATTAGATCCAAAAAAATCGATTGAGCGTAAAAATGCGAAAAGGTTTGAAAGGGACTTGCCGCAACCAAATCTCATTCAATCTCGCAGATTCAAATCTCAATCTCGCAGATTCAAAATTGCACTTTTAATAGGAAGACGATGATCAAACACAGGACAGACAATCAAAACATGATAAACAGGAAAAGGAGTAGAGCATGAGTCGAAATTAGGGGCGCTCTATCCCAGTAAATTGGTGTTCCTCCTTGGGTGTATTTCTCTCTTCTGTGTCAGTAAAACTTTCATTGTGTGTCTATTACTTGATATTGTATATCTTGTGTCTGGCTTAGCACTGCCAAATGTGGCCCTTGCGCCATAAAACCCCAAACCCAACCCAGTAATAGATGACGATGAGTGAATCGTGTGTGTCCAATGCAAAGATGAGTCAGTTTGACATCACTCCTCCACATTGGAGGCACTGACTACTGATGGGTTTTTTAGAATATAATTTGGTGGTGACTTGCAGGATTCCACAACTCTTGCCACAAGGAGTCGACGTCTTGGCATCGGAGGATCTCATATCATAGCGGATATGGTCACCATTAACTAGGGATTTTAGTCTAGGGAAAAACCGTCGACCCCCCAACAATAAAAGTTCCCCGATCAGATCACCTGGCGCCGACACACTATCAGAGGACTGGAACTGATCGACTCGACATCATTGCGGTGGAAGGCAGTTCCAGTCCTTTGATGGGAGCAGAACGCTGTACAATGGAATAGCCATGGAACGATAGACTCCCATGAATGGGGAATCATTGAGTTCCTCAATTACTTTCGGTTGTAACTCGGTAAAAGATTCCCTCCCCCTGACACCCGGTCTCTCATGGGAGCTGTTATGATTCCCTTAAGAGGATACGAGCGGGATGAAAGAAAAAATCATTTTTCATGTTGTGCGATGCTAAATTCAAAGGCTGGGAGTGTTTTGGCATTTCGAAGTCGCGGCGTGTTTTTTTTTAGCTTTTGTTGCGCTTTCGAAGACATTACAAGTCAGATTCGTAAAAACGTAATAGGACGGGTTAATTTGGCTTTTAAAACTGCGGTATTAGTATCTTGTTTTCCCGGATCAAAATTAGATTCGGGACAGTTGCATAATGTCCTTCCGGGAAAAAAAAGCAAGGCCAAATACGGCCCTTACGCCATAAAACCCCGAAACCAATCAAGCTTCCTGAAAAAAATGCCCAAAAGATATCTTGGGTCATTATGAATGAGTTTTGAAGTCATTCGTGTGAAGTGTTTCTTGGCAGTTTTCGTTGCACTTTCGAAAACATTGCACGTCAGATTAGTAAAAACGTAATAGGACGGGTTAATTTGGCTTTTAAAACTGCGATATTAGTATCTTGTTATCCCGGATCAGAATTAGGTCAGTTGCATTAATTTCCTTCCTGAAAAAAATGTCCAAAAGATGTCTTGGGTCATCATGAATGAGTTTTGAAGTCATGACGTGTTTCTTGGCAGTTTTCGTTGCACTTTCGAAAACATTGCACGTCAGATTAGTAAAAACGTAATAGGACGGGTTAATTTGGCTTTTAAAACTGCGATATTAGTATCTTGTTATCTAGGTCAAAATTAGGTCAGTTGCATTAATTTCCTTCCTGAAAAAAATGTCCAAAAGATGTCTTGGGTCATCATGAATGTGTTTTCGTGACACCCTGGAACTCTGCCGTATAGTCTGGCTGCCGCGAGAAAGTTGTTGAGTCCCGTAGTTTGAAAGAGTCTATTTTAGTGTGGTCTGACGAGAAGATAGTCGACCTTGGGTCAGTCGATGCTTGAATTGGTATGAAAGGTCGTTAGGAGGACTGCCATAAGTGTGCATGAATAGCGTTCACCATCGGTGGTTTAGCCTCCGCCAATTCATTATCACTGCTATCGCTTACAGTAACGAACTATATACTTAGAACCAGACGCCAATTATGGAAGCTCTTTCATTATAATGGAACCTACCACCTTATTTAAAAAATAGGCTCGTCCGCCTCCCACGAGAAGACAGACTAGTCGCCAAAGCCACGCGACTCGACTGTCTTCTCGTGGGAGCCAGACTATAGGCGAATTAGGGCACTAGTAACGTAAATACAAATTCCTTCCACAATTGGCGACTGTAGCTCAGATTCCAGTTCTAAGTTTATCGTTCGTTGCCAAATGCGATAGCACTAATAACGGTTGACAGGGCGAAAACGTCCACGGTGATCGCCATTCATGCTTTTGTGTACGGCAGCCTTCCTAACCTTTTAAAGAATCGACTGACCCAAGGTCAACTGTCTTCTCGTAGGGGTTGTACTGTACATGGTCAGGACTAGCCATGTTACCTTGGCAGTTGTAAGTCAAGGTAAATATTTTTCCTTCTACATATTCCATTGATTTGGTGTGACCAGTTCTCTTCTGATGGACATATGCAGCCTTCCAAGACCCACTCCATGATGTCAATTTTACTTTAATGATAACTTTAATCAAATGGTTTAACAATTTTCTTTTCTTTCCTAACACATTTTGATGCTGCCAAGAAATACTGAAGTCTAAATATTAAAGTTATTAAAAATTATATTCCTTTACGTTATCCTTTTTTGAGAATGAACATTTACCATTACCGTGGACGTCATATGTATGTAAGGTTTCCCAGAATTCGTGTGATGCTAGATCACGGATGAAATCCGCGTAGCTAATTAAGAAATAAAAAAAAACGATTTGTAAACGCGCCAAAGCCCCTCCAGTACCTACACGGAAATTTTACGGACATTACTCTCAAATAAACATTTATTTTGATACACCGTATGAAGTTTGGCCAGAGAATTCCGCATCGCCCAATATGTAGAAAAATATTTCTGACGTTGAATTGCATAAACTTTAGCAATTCGTCTCGAACTTTTGTCATATCGGTAATAAGTTTTATTTAATTTTAAGTGAATGTAATATGAAGCATTATATGAGCGAAATTCCACCTTGAATATATCAAAATTACATACTTAAAAATGAGAAATAGAACTGTAAATCTGGAAATGTATATCGAACACATTTTGGACTTGAAATAAACTTTTGCGAGAAGATGAGTATTTTCTCCTTTTAGATAGTTCCAATAGAGAAAATATATTATCCATTCCCTTCTGTTTTCAAACGACTGAATGAGATCTGGAATTTAATGGAAGTAAAGTATGAAATGAAACTTAAAAATCCTACTCAAGAGCAGAAATATTTGAAATTTTGCCTAGTTTTTTGTTGTTATTAAGGTGACCAATTTTTTTACAATGAAAAGGAGGACGAAAAAATTTAAGAAAAAGTACAAAGTAAATAAATGAAACATTTTATTAATTCAAACAAAAAATACACTAATTATGCTTACATCCCTTATAATTATTTACTTAAACGAGTATTTTTCCATTGAATGAATATTTGTTGTCAATATATCATTTTTTAACAGTAACAATACATTGGAAATTTCGGAGCAAGAAATATCCTTCATATTGAATTTTACGGTAAGTGCTGCAGCTAGAGTATCAACATTCAATCTTGATTTCTCACTTGTCCAAAAATCATTACCAATTGAAAAAACTCTTTCAACTGCTGCATTAGTTCCAGGGCAGCACAACGTAAATTCAACAAGAATAACTAAATTTTCATATGGAATGTGTTCATTTTTGAAATGGTTAAATATTTCCACCCATCTTTTATCAATTTCAACATGTTGATATTCCCATTGTTCTAATTTATCAGAATTTAAATATACATTCAGTCTTCTAATTTCTTCAAACAGACAATTGTCATCGATTTTAATATCAGGCATTTTCTTTCGATAAAAACTCAACACAATTTTCAATATCTGCCCAATTTACTTGCGATGAAGTCAGAAAACACCATTGAAAACTGCTATTTCCTGTGAAATTTGTTTCAGACCATTCTTCGACATATTGACAACATGTTTGGTAAAAATTCTGCACTTCTTTGGTAAACTTTTCCGTTATGCCCGGATTTGATTCCTCTAAGTTTGACAATTTTCTTTTTATTATTAAAGGAATAAATTTTTCTTCAAATCGTGATTTATATTGAAGAACAAAATCGTTCAAAATAAGACTAATTTCTGTAGCTGAAATATGTTCACCTTCAATCTTTCGAATCGTTTTGTGGAAAATAGTAGCCTGATTACATACAAAATACATTAATATCTCCGATAATTCATAATTGAAAAAAGATTCCAGAATTTTTGGACATTTGTCCAAACTTAAAAAATATGAACGGAGAGGTTCAAGTAATTGTAAAACACGCTCTATAGCAGGTATTAGAGCGAGCCATCTAACTTTTGAATATCCTAAAAGTATTTTTGTATTCAACATTTGCGTCTTCACAAAATTGTTTTAAAGTACAAATAAATTGTCGTTATTATTACTTCTACATCAATTGGCATGGCACATGACACTGTGTTGATTGCATTTGACAAAATATGTGCATTACAACCTATTCCTAGTATTTTCTTTTGGAGTAAATCTTGTAATTTTACATAGACATTATTCACTCTTTGCGTCTTCGCCCACCAAAATTTGTGTTTATATTATCAGCTGTTAGTGCAACAACTTTAGATTTCAAATTGTTTTCATTTATTACTCTGTATAGGTGGTTTGACAAAATTTCAGCAGTTTCGCCCTCAATGGATTCTAAATTTAAAATTTTTACTTGAATGCCCTTGGTAACATTATAATATCTTAATAGTATTGGATACAATTTGGTTTCATTATGATTTGATGCATCAGATAAAACCGTTACAAATGCTGCATTTTTCAAGTCTTCTGCAAGTATTTTATCACAGTAATTTTTAAATGCTGATTTAATAATAGCCTCACATTTTGTCCTGGCTTATGAAAATTTAGCATTGTGAAACTTTTTCAATAATTTAGTTGTACAATCTGTTGGAATCGGTCTCAAACCTCCAATTATAGTGCCGTGTGGGGCACATCAATATAGAAGAATATGTAAATCTTTGTATGTATATAAGTGAGGAGATTGGGGATCATGATCTGATCAGACTTCTTGTATGTTTTTAAACCATAAGACTTGGTCACGTAATAAAATTTATTTTTAATGTATAAAAACTCTGTCTTCAATCGATAAAACCCAACAATTGGTTATGGGCCACAGACCTTAAGCTGAACCTGAATTCTGCCACTACCGGTTTCCAGTATGATGGGTATTCAAGAAATGTCCATGTTTTCCTTCCCGAAGTTATCGGATTTCAACTATGCCACGTGGAAGACGGACATGAAGGTATTGCTAATTGACCGGAACTGCTGGGAATTTATCACTAAAACGGAACCTCTATTATTGGAAGATGCTCCAGAACAAGAAAAAAGAGACTATCGTTATAGGAAGCAGAGGACATACACAACTATCTACCAGGGCATAGACAGAAAATATCAAGTCTTAATTTCATCTACTGAGGACGGTAAGGAAGCCTGGGATATATTAAAGACCAACTTTGAACCAGCATCTAGAGCACGATTGGCAGGCCTTGTGGACGAGTTCTTTTCAATCCGCTACCAGCCGGAGGACGAATCCATTGGACTCTTCTGCAAACGAGTGCATGAGAAGCTGTTACAGATAAAAGAAGGTGGATTCGAAATCCCAGACCTCTTAGTTTGCTTTCAACTAATAAGACATTTGCCTCACGAATACGATAATCTGGTACAATTGCTATACAGGATGGATGACAACGAGTTCACGCTAGACAATTTGTCTAAACATTTAATAACAGAATCCAGCCGAATCGAGCTGAAGCGGAAAGACGAAGGCACAAAATTAAGTATCGTGGCCGATGCTTATGCTACAAGAAACAAGTCATCTAGATACAAGGAGACACGGGCGTCTACTCCTGATCACAGCAGATGCGTACTGGACCCTGAATTAATTCCTTCAAGCCCAAGAAAGTCGACAGTTTGTCGTATGGGGCCGCGACCATTCTGCAACTACTGCAAAAAGTCGGGACATTACGAATCGAAGTGCTTCAAGAAATGCAATCGGCAGAAACCTGGTGGTGAATTATTTTATATGGAGGACAATCCAAAAACTGATCTTCAACGTGCCTATGCAGTTTCAAATTTTCCAAATGAAAGACCGAAGGAATTTCTCATTGATTCTGCTGCAACTGCCCACTTCTGTAAAGAACGCGATATGTTTACGACATTCAGAAAACTACCACCACAGAAGATCCTAGTCGGAGACAAGGACAGCACCTCGGAAGTATTAGGTATGGGTGATATTCAATTTACAGTTTTAGATAGAAACAGAAATTATGATATAACTTTAAAAGATGTGTTATACTCGCCTAATATGAGAAGAAATTTAATTAGTGGTGCTCGTATTGACCTTGTGGGAAACCAAATTAAATGGGGAAATAACAAAATGATTATTTATAATAGTTATAATAAATATTTGTTTACTGTTCCCAGAATTGGAAAATTGTATATCTTGAAAGGTTATCCCAAGATTAAAAATTATACATATGTAACTGGTTTAGATCTAGAAAAAGCCCACCGTAGGTTTTGTCATGTTAACATGCCCTTAATTGAAAATATGAGTAAAATTAATTGTGTAAAAGGAATTGAAAAACTTAATTGTAAAAATATAGATAAAAATTGTAAGATTTGTGCTATTGCTAAATCCGCTAGAATATCCTTAAAAAGAAACTATATGTACGAAAGGAAAACTAAAAATGTTTTGGAAAGGATCCATATGGATTTGTGGGGTCCTGCTCCAGTTAACTCTCTAGGTGGAAACAAATACTTTTTATCTATTATTGATGATTTTTCACGTAAAGTAACTGTTTATATTATTCGAAATAAGAATGAAGTTTTTGATTACTTTAAAAAATACTTGGTTAAAGCTGAAAGACAGCTAAATGTTAAGTTAAAATGTGTCCGAACTGACAATGGTTTAGAATTTTGTCACAAAGAATTTAAAAAGTTTTTAAATGATCTAGGAATAAAAATCGAAAGAACTTCAACTTATACCCCTGAACAAAATGGCATTGCAGAAAGGTTCAATAGAACAGCCATGGATTGTGTCAGAGCTATGCTTCAAGACAGTGGTTTACAACCACAATTTTGGTCAGAAGCACTTTTAGCATTTATTCATACTAAAAATAGATGCGAACACAAATTAACTGAGGGTATATCTCCTAACGAAATATGGACTGGTTTCAAACCATCAGTAAAACATTTTAGAATTTTTGGCTCTTTGGCATATGTTCATATTCCTAAAATACAGAGAAATAAATTACAACCCAGAGCTAAACTTGGTATTTTGACAGGATATGGTTTGAAAACTAAAGGTTACAGAATATATGTACCAAACGAGAAGAGAATAGTTGAAACAGTCCATGTTCATATCGACGAAAGTAAGAAAGCTGTTGATGTACTATTTGGTAAAAACTTTGAGTACGTTTCTTTCTATCTTAATTCTAATATTCCTATTTATCAATCAAATGAAAATATAAAAGTAAAATCGGAAAGTGAAACTCAAGTTTTAGATTCTAAAGATTTAGATAAAACTGAGAACTTAAAATGTCTTAACATTTCAAATTGGCGTAGAATCGAAAAACCTAGAAATAAAAGCAATAGGATAGATGTATACTATTATTCTCCTGAAAATTTGAGAATGAGATCTTTAAATGATATTAAAAAGTACTGTACTAAAAATAAGATTAGGTTTGATCCTGTAAATTTCAATTTTAAGCCAGAAACTGAACATCCTAATGTGGATATTTCTAATGTGCCATCTACTTCTAGTGATGAATCTAATTTTTTAGACCAACAGATGTACGACATGTATGATCAGTGTTACAATGTCGAAATCCCCAAAAGTTATGAAGAAACGCAAGCAAGTAAGGATAAAATTAAATGGAATACTGCCATGAAAGAAGAAATTCAGATAATGAAGGATAGGCAAGTATGGAAATTAGTGGACACACCCCCAAATACAACCATAATTGGAAGTAAGTGGGTGTACAGCATAAAAATGGACGAAAACAATATACCTAAAAGGTATAAAGCTCGTCTTGTTGCTCAAGGTTTTAAGCAAAAACCCGGCATTGATTTTAAAGATATTTTTTCACCAGTTGTGAATTTTTCTATTGTTAGATTATTGTTTGTACTATTGATTTCTATGTTGGGTTGGTATCACTGTCAAGTTGACGTGAAAAGTGCATATTTATATGGACACCTTAAGGATACTATATACATGAAACAGCCAAAAGGATTTGTGCTGAAAGGATCCGAAAACAAAGTATGTCTATTGGAAAAGGCTATATATGGTCTGCATCAAAGTGGTAGAGAATGGAATTTGGAATTAGACGGTATTTTAACTAAATTAGGATTTTCTCAGTTAAATTGGTGTAATTGTGTCTACAAATTTAAAGATGTAATTTTAATTGTTTATGTAGATGATATGGTTTTGTTTTCAAAAAGGGAACATTTGATAAATGAAGTAATCGAATTATTGGACAAAAAATTGGATCTTACAGTCCTAGGTAAAACTAAATATTTGTTAGGCGTAAACTTTCAAGAAATTGAAAATTCGATTTATTTACATCAAATTACCTACATTGAAAAATTAATGTCAAAATTCAAAGATCTTCCTAAAAGTTTTGTGAATTTACCTTTTAAAATTGGTTGTAACTTACCTGATAAGGTTAAAGAGGAAGAAATAATTGAAAATGATTTAATGAGGAAATTTCCCTATCGTTCCTTAATAGGATGTTTATCGTTTTTGTCAGATAGATCCAGACCAGATATTGCATTTGCTGTTAATATAATGTCTCAGTTTTGTAATGGTTATACTTACAAACACTGGTCTTACGTTGTTGATATTATGAACTATGTTTTTCTTACAAAGGATTTTAAAATTAATCTTTCCAATGTAGAAAATTCAAATTTGATTGCTTTTTCTGATGCAAATTGGGGATGTGGTCTCACAAACAGACATTCAAGCAGTGGCTATTTAATTTATTTGGATAACATCCCAATATCATGGAAATCTTCTAAACAAAAGTGCATAGCTCTTAGCTCAATGGAATCTGAATTTATTGCACTAACCGATTGCACTAAAGAAGTTATTTGGATTAGTAGAATTATAAATGAATTAAGTTTGTGTGATCACATAAGACCCCAAGTATATTGTGATAATCAATCTGCTATCTATTTTTCAAAAAATAGTCAGGAAAATCAGAAAACTAAACATATTGATATCAAGTACAAATTTATTCGTAAATTAATAAAAGATGAACTATTTAACGTAAATTATATTTCATCGGAAAATAATTTGGCTGACTTTTTAACAAAGCCTTTATTGTTAAATAAATTTAAAAATATTATTAGAAAAATATTTTGTTAGATTTATATATATATATATATATATATTGAATTGTAATACATCTGCTGAGGTTTTACAACCGATGGGGCCGCATGTTGGAATCGGTCTCAAACCTCCAATTATAGTGCCGTGTGGGGCACATCAATATAGAAGAATATGTAAATCTTTGTATGTATATAAGTGAGGAGATTGGGGATCATGATCTGATCAGACTTCTTGTATGTTTTTAAACCATAAGACTTGGTCACGTAATAAAATTTATTTTTAATGTATAAAAACTCTGTCTTCAATCGATAAAACCCAACACAATCCATACTACGAAAACTTTGATTGTGAATTATGGTATGATATGCAAATGTTCCCTCCATTACAGCTAACTGTTTTTCATCTTCAGAATAATTAGAAGTTTTAAAAAAAATTGTTACTTTACTACTGGAAGCTGATGCATCTAATGATTGCTTATGTTTGTTGGTGTTCAAGTGTTTCGTTATAGCTGCTCTGCCCCCAACTGCAATACAAAATTCTCCTCTGCAAATATTGCAGAAAACAATGGTGTCTCTCTTTGATATGAGGAATGGAAATTCCTTTTTCAATTGATCGTTGAAATGTGTGTGGCATTTCCTCTTTCTTGATTTTTCCATCCCTTAAATGAAATTAAAAATAAAATATAGAGCTACACGAACGATGCAAGCACATTATGAATAAATAAAATTAATAATTAAAACTAAAACTTTAATAACAAAAGCGATAAAACTTTACTAAATCTATATTTAAATTATTTTACACTTGTGTTGAAAACAGGGTTGTATAAAATTGAATTAATGAATTAATTAAAACGTGAATTGTACTTACCTGAGAAAGAAATAATTCGTATTTCCGTTAGAATTAAACACGAAGTATAATATAGAGATAAAGTAAACAAAGTGAAGTGCGCAATGGTGCGAGACACGTGAAGTTCTCCTATGCCCTGCGCTTGCGTTTCATAATCGCATCTTTCCGAACTGTACCGTCACATGACGCGTAACAGTTCGGCGCGGCATCTCTGAGTACAGAGATTAACAGATTAGTTTTAAAATATCGAAAAGGAGGACAGGTAGGAGGACACTTTTCGAGGAAGGACAGAACCTACAAAAGAAGGACTGTCCTCCCTAAAGGAGGATGATTGGTCACCTTATTGTTATATATGTTACCGGCAAAGTTTGAAACGCCGGCATTCTATAGAATACCTAGGCATTTTATAGAATGCCCGGCGTTTTTAGGCAAAGTATGGAATATGAGAATTATTATATACTTTCCCTAGGCATTGTATATAATACCTAGGCATTCTATAGAATGACAAATGCTATTTAGGCAAAGTATGAGAAAAAGGTCATGATAAGGCTATTATTTAAAAACCGTTCTTTCCTCAAAAATACAAATGTTATTTTGAAAAATAATGAGTGCCATTAAAAAACTTTTATTCAAAAAACGTAAAAAAAAATTAAAGTTGTACAAAACAAAATTTATGCCTTTCTTATTAAAGAAAACAAAATAAAATATTAACCTACTTGTTGCACCAAGAAAGGAAATAATTTTATTTTGAATTGCACTTAATTTTATTTCTTATAAAAAGTAAAACAGGGTCATCGGAGATGTATTTCATACATTGACGGTTTGTCATTTGGCATTCTATAGAATGCCTAGGTATTCTATAGAATGCCGGATTTCAAACTTTGCCGGTAACATATACAAATATGTACCATACCAAACATGTTCTGCCCTCTAAATTTATCGTTATCAAAAAATCAAACAGGTCACAAACCAGAACTTCCGGTAATCATTCAAAAATAAATAAGAAGCAAAGTTTTTACAAAGGCGTGGGTACGGCTTACACGATAACTACACAAAAAATTACCTCTTTGTGTCTGAAAATTTAGATTGCACCGACCTTGACCATTCAAATATTATCTGGTCGAAACGCGTCCATTTCGAGTTCCAAACTAGATTCAAGCAAAGACCGTCGTGTACGTGGGAGCTGCTGCACGTTAAATCTGTCGTGGCCTGGAGTGTCCTCACGTTGGGGTGGTGTGGACCGTTGGAGAGTGGGGTGCCAGTTCAGGTGTGACCTCGTCATCTGACCGTCGTGCAAAATTAAGTGGTTTTCTCGGATCCTTCCCTTCGGGATTCATCCCGGACCGACGCCAATACTCCTTGTGTTGCTCCAAAGCGACGTTAACTATCTGCCTCTAGAATTTAAAGACGCCAAATGTTTTCCCTTTATCATAGGTGTTAACGAAAAGATTATTGAAAAATGTAAAATTTAATTTGCCTCTTATCAGCACCCAATAGGTATAAAAGTTTGAAAAAGATGTTAGTTTGAAACTTGAGGAATATGAAAAACAGTTAGGCCACAACAATTGAAGTACTGTTGTCTACACATAATGCCAGAAACACTACATAAAGTTTTAGCGCATAGTGGGAAATTAATAGAAAATACAAGAACCTAATTTATTTCCTTGCAGAGGAATCTAAAGCAAGTGAAAAAATTTCACAAGCACTCAAAAATTTTGTACCCAGAAAGGATTAGGAAAATAATCAAGGAGACAGTTCCAATGTATCTATAGATCCATTAGATTCTGCGATTAGGAAACATAAATTTATGAAAAACAATAAGTTGTGTAAACAAAGCTTTCTTCGGAAGTACAGAAATTCCTTCAGCGCTGGAACCGAAACCGATCCGAATTTACAATGTTAGGAGAAAAAAAAATGTTAACAATTTAGTCGCATTTTATTTACTGTCGCTAAAACGTAATTATAAAGCAAAATTTACGTTTCTATTATACTAGCAGACCCACACAAGCAGGTGTTATCTAGTCATCTGACCGTGGTTACGTGGTGTTATCTTCGGATCTTTCCCTTCGGGTTTGATCCCGGACTGGCACCAATACCCCGTTATGTTGCTCCAGTGCGACGTGAATTAAAATACCTACCTAAAATTTTCATTCATAATGAGTATAGTATCCATATTCGCATAAATGGATTTCATACCTCTAACAGAAATGAAATTATCTAAAAATGTATAATAGCATTTCGTTTATTTTACTGGTGTTAATTCGTATTTCCAATAAAATGCATGGCAACGAAACACACACCTCAGTCGTGTTGCCACCCACCACCCACAATTAGAATCTAAACGTCTGCTCTTCTATTTCGTCTCATTCCCTTTTTCGCATTTTTTACACTAAACCTACATTTATTCATATTTTCTTTTCTCTGCTGACTTCTATCTTCAAGTTTTCTGTAATCAGACAGCTGGAGAACTTCATTAAAGCCGCGAGAGTCCTTCCATGTAATTTTAGCAATATTTTTCACCTCCATACCTCTAATCGAGCATAAAATAAGCGGTAAAACTGAATAATGAACGATCGTAACGATCGATTTTATATTTTTACTAGCAGAATAACCTGGCGTTACTCGGGTTGAATTGATTAAATAACTTCCGTTTTCATTAATAAATTGAAATTCCTATTCATAACATGTAACAACTACCACATTCTAATAAAAGTACACGATTGCTAATTACACAATTTCACAAATGTAAATAAATGTCGTATTAAACATTTTACATTTTTGTAGAATTTAAATTTTTAGTAAGAAAGGAAAGTCTCTAGAATGTGCCAACGTTACCCAGAATGCAGAGAATAATTCATAGTTTGCATATAAATACCTTGTATGTCATTAAAAAAAAACTTTTTCCAAAATTATCTTGTAGCGTATCAAAATTATAATTTTCCCAAAATTATCACAATGATTAAAAAAATGTTTTTAAAACTAATTAAAAACCACTTACCTTAATTACTGTTATTGAACGAAAAACATTAAATTGAAAAACAGAAATACATCTTAAAACTTTTAAATAAAGCTTCGAATAAAAAGTAATGAATGTATATGTTTTTTCACTACAAAAGATTCTTGGAATAAAACGTACGCGAATTTGAAAAAGCAAGCGATTAAAAGTTACCATATTAGCTATCAATCCTATTTTAAAAGGTCTTGCTCTGCATATTTTATTTATAATGTTTTATTCTCTTTATCGTCTGTCCAAAATATTCAGAATTTTTTTTGTATTTGGTAAAGAAAAAATAATGCTCAAAATAAATAGAGTATTAGAATTTAAATTTCGGGAAAAATAATGGATTTTTGATTGATTGCTTGTAAAACAATTCAATAATTGCAATGCTCAATATGCATTCCAGCTACTCCAAAACTATCAAATTATGGTTGATTTGAGTAAACCCATATGCTTTAGCGTGAAACTTGTCTAAATATGTAAGCAAAGGAATTTAAATAAAACGTATTCACTAAACTACAATGTATAAAATGTAGAACATTGCAATTAAAATATGTTAACAAAATTTTATGTGATACTTGTACAAACACAAAATTGAACATAGAACGCGAAGACGGAGACAGACTAACTTAACCAAGTTCAGTCACTAAATGAATGTAAATGCTCACAGTATGCAAAGCTTCATGAAAATATATTCAACTGTTTGAACGTAGCACAGGAACACACATAGACAGACAGATGAACCGACTGACACCAACCACGCAAGAAACGGATTTTACATCAGAAGGCCCCAAAAACGGATAGAAAACCTGCCATTTGACAAAAAACGTTGAATTCTGTGCCGCGTACGTGTACGTTTGTGAAATATATATAGACCATCGACTTAGACCAGAAGCACATTAACTGGCACTTTTTGGAAGCACTAAATTCTTATTTTCATCATGAGAAATAATCACATTGTATTCTATCTAGAAGGTACATAACAAAGTATTAAAATGCTGAAAACTATTTTTATCTTAAAACAAAGTATTTTAACAGCTGCACAGCAAAAATGTTAATTAGTTTCTACTCTAGTCGATGATATATAAATAAATGATATTAATTTATTATTAAATATTTCACGTCAAACAATCAGAAATTACTTTTCCTTTATTTTAAAAACTATTTTGATCACTTAGTTTTCAATAAAATAAGTATATCAACGTTGGCCCAAGATAAGTCTTAGAACCATAGTTCATTGGAGTGAATCTTTGGTATTGATTGAAAAACAAACTACACAATAGTTGCTATATAGCCGAGAAAATAATCATTCTATTCAAAGTTCTATTCAATTATGTAGTTGCGAATGACGAGATATCTCTCGTCATTCGCAAAGATATTGCCGATGACGAGATCAAGATCTGGTTAGTCTTCTAATGATCGTATTCGTGTTTTGGTCTAATGACGAGATATATTGTTCAACACGATCGGGTCAGTTTTGCTAAAGACGAGATACCTCGTCGATAAAACCACCAGGAGGGTTATCAGACGATCTATTTTAAGTGTTTTGCGCTAACTAGTGATTACACAAGTATATGAACACGAAAAAATTTGGACATGCACTTTTTGGAAAAGAACAAACGAGTAAAAGAGAAGGAAAAATGAATAAAGA
Source organism: Meta bourneti (assembly GCA_933210815.1). NCBI lineage: Eukaryota > Metazoa > Arthropoda > Arachnida > Araneae > Tetragnathidae > Meta > Meta bourneti. Next base: position 92,783,413 of record OW119929.1, read on the forward strand.
TTAGAGATGCATTTTTTTTTAAACCATCTAAATTAGAGTCGAAAATAAGAACACGAAACTGAAAAAAAAATCTTTTACATAAATTTAGTTATTTGCAATAAATATCCATTAATAAAATGTTCTTTGAAAATAAGCCTTGAAGTAGAAGTAAAATTTCAGATTCAATCAAAAAGAAGAGTTTTTTTGCATTGTATTAAATTTATCAGGTCACGGGGAAAATTTTGACCCCATCTCCTCCTACCACTGTAACCAAAAGGAACGGTCAAGTTTAGGGCGTGACGTTGGCTACTATTCGAAGATCTGAATAGTTTCGGTTTAACATAAATTGGTAAGATTTAGCTTAAGGGTCTACCGGTTTTGTGTCAATTTCATTGTCATGGTCCTAAACTTCCACGAAAAACATTTTTCAGCTGCAACCACTCCCTTATTAGCAGTTTACTTTCAATACAGTAGCCTGTATTGAAAGTAAAGTTAACAAGGTACGTTCCGGACACAAGGGAAAACCACAGGGATGTTTCAATGCTTTTGGGTATTTGTTTATGTTTACCACTTATACCAAAGTTTTCGGGCATCGGTCAGGCTCCATTGTATGTTGCAGGGGTGGTTGTCAAGTGGGACAAAGTGCAAGAAGATACCAGGCACATATGCCCTAAAAAATAAAGATTTATGCCTTGCCACTTAGAAACTCCTCTAAGGAAAGGGATCTTAAATAGAAACTTTAAAAGTGCCTTTGTGAACAATAGTGATAAATGGGCATGTCTATCAACTACCTACGCTATCTTTGTGAGGATCTGGAAGCCTGAAAGGAGGAGGGGACATTTGCTACAGGGGTTAAGGGGGTGCCTTAGGAGGAGTGTCTTGATGACACGTAGAAGTTTTATTGCTTTTTACTGGAAGTAATGAAGATAGAAATCGCCTACAAGTGAGCTGACCAGCAGGCTGTATTTTATTGCGTTGCGGACCCTCCGATAAAAGCATGCATTGTGCAGTTGGAGAAGATAGACCTTGGGCAGTAAATGAAGTGGGGTGCTATAAAGTTGGTAAAAAAGAAGTTAGGGGATGGTGAAATGGGAGACGGTCCAGCAATTAAGTGATATCCCTTGAAGTGCAAGTGATACTACCATCAAGGATTGATGGATAGGTTGTAAAGACGGATTTTAATGGCTGCCACGCGATTCCTCTGCAGGAAGTGGTTGGATTGTCAGAAAATTCTTCCACCCAGGGTGGTAATTGCTTACAGTGCTTTCTCCATGAATAGCTTCAAGACTAGTAGCCTTCGTCCACCTTATCTTTTGACAAAAACCTGGAAAATTCTTTTAGCTTGTTTGAATCATAGAGGACCTTTCTTCGGCCTCCGTGGCTTGGATCATTGAGCTACGGACCACAGTTAAAGGTAAAGAAAGCATTAAATGGTTTATACTATGCCCTAAATATTCAATTTAGTAATAGTTTTAAGTTCTCAGAGTTTTGCTGCGATGGTTATATATAAAGATAAATATATTAAGTTATAAGGCTGCACAAATTTATTTAATATCAAAACAACACAGTAAAATCTGATTGTCTAGTGAGATTTAATCGAATGCTTATTGTTTTATGAGAAATACTTATTAATACTTACTACTATTTATTAATAAATATCTAATTATATATTTTTGTACTTATGAGATATTTATTACACTTGCTGATAAATCAAAAATTATTATCAATTTTAAAAAAAAAAGGAATCCTACGAGCTATCTAAAAATGAAATTGCTTTTGGTTAGTATTTTTTTGTCTTTTTTATTAGAGACAGAAACTTTATCTTTTGATACAGATCTGGAAATTTCATTGGACCAGTTAAACAGTGAATGGATTATCTTATGTCATTGGAATCCAATTCAGCAACAAGAATTTCAGAAGTTTTAATGCGATTGTTAAAGAAATGTATTCTAAGTCATAAACTGCACAAATTTACTTGATATCGAAATAACACAGCAAAAGGTAATTGTTTATTATGAGATTGAAGCAAATGCTTATATTATTTTTTTGAGAAACTGGTTACATATACTCTACTTGTTACACATACTGATCAAAAATGATTTTAAATTATTAAATAAAGGAGAATGCTACGGGAGCAATCTAAAAATAACATTTCTTGTGTATCTGAAAATTTTGTCTACCTCTTTTTCTTCTAAAAAGAATGTAGATGTATAATCTATTTTTCCATAATAAAAATTGTAATTCATTTGATAGCACTGTATTAAACAATTGTCTTTTTCAACCGTATGATTTCTGAAAGTAAAAAATCATAATAGAAAATCGTATCAGATGTAGTTTGAGATCGATGGTTGGATTTCATGTAGCAAGGGCCATATTTGGCCATGGTGCGCCAAACACGACAGACCTCAAATAATGCACATGAGCACAAAGAAAATACTGACACAAAAGAGAGAAATACACCCAAGGAGGAATCGAAACTGCTTCGCCCACAACTCGTAGGTTGCTAGTGCAATGGATCATGACGGCCACCCATTGGTACAATCAAAAACTCAATGGTAGTGGGTAAAAGCAAAACCTATCAACTAAACGGATCTTATTTTCAAGAAATTACATTGAAACTTGCATTGTTTCTTTGCTTTTCAAACTACAGTAGGACCGAGGTAGCTTGGTTGGAAGAGTAGCGTATTAGCAACCGCGGGATTACGAGTTCGAAACTTTATCCAAAGACCGTGTGGGCTGGTGCGCGTTAAATCTATTGGGACCTCAAATATCCTCACGTTGGCGTGGTATGGAAGTTTGGAGAGTGGGGTGCCAGCCCAGGTATCGACCTCTTTATCTGACCGCGGTTCAAAATTATGAGGTGTTGTCCTCGGTTCTTTTCCTTCGGGGTTGATCCCGGACCATCGCCAATAGCCCGTTGTGTTGCTTCAGTGAAACCTGAATTCAACTGCTAAAACTGCCAACCAAACTTTATAAGTATGTCAAAATTAACAATATTAACAAACGTTTTTTTAACTAGTTATAGGCAAAATATATTTACTTAATCTCAATTAATTGTTTTTCGTGAGTTTTATTTTATGACCTGAAAAGTAACAAAGGTATAATGAGCATAATTCATGTAATAAGCATCAGGTAAATAAGTAACATTATGTAAGCAATCAACATACCGTTTAAGTAATGAACAATATAAGAAAGTAATCAGCAGTGTTTTGTATGGGAATAACATTTTATTGCATTAGAGCAGTGGTTCTTAAACTTTTTAATGATCAGCATTCCCTTGATTCTAAAAATAAGTTCTCGCACCCTCTTGAAAAATGTGTTTCTATTTCTTTATTTAGGGAGTTACTTCTATTGTAAGATAATTTATTTATTTAAAAATAAACACACACATTTGCATATACATACAAAACAATATATCAATTTTTAATGGCTATGTTGTTTATTCACAATAATACTTTTGAAGCGAGGCTCTTTAATTGAAAGAGCCACGCGTAAGTCATCACATGCATTTAAGCGATTTCTGGCTTTTGTTTTTATGTGCAAAAGTGATGGAAATCCCATTTCACACAGGTAGGTGGTGGCAAATGTGTCTGCAATGCTGCTTTTGCCAACTGTGGATAGTGTTCTAACTGTGTACACCAGAATTGTTATAAGTTCAGTTTTCCAAATTCCATTTGAATACGAGCATTGGCTCGTATTTGCAATAAGATAATCTTTTATTGAATCGTTGTCGTCCATCCAAACATCTCTCGCACCCCTGGAAATGCTTTCTCCCACCCCGGGGTGCACATACGCCAGGTTAAGAACCACTGCATTAGAACTTTTCGATTTGAAACGTGCTAAAAGTTACAAGCTAATCAGAAATTTGTGTATCATCGATAGCTAAATCCTTGTAATTTGTATATTAAAATAGAAATCGTTGGATAGAGCAATGAAAGTAAAAATAATCAAATTTCAAATGTGTTATCTTTAAAATAAAACAGTAAAATAAAGCATACGAAACCTACACAGAGCAGATAGCTTAAATATCCATCTAAAATGTCAAACTTTTAAGGAACATATCATTAATTCTAAGTATTTCAGATGTATTAAAGTGTGTTTTCATACTTCAGAATCGTTAACAAAACAGTAAATACAATAATAAAAGTAATATAAAATAGTTCATACCATCCACATAAATACTCCAAACAAATGAAAACTTTGACGTATCAAAAAATATTCATAATCTAAAATAGGTATGGTATTTTACTTAACGTCACACTGGAGCAAGAAAACTTTTAAAAAAGAGGTAGGGTTGTTGAATAAAGTCTCACTGGAGCAACACAACTTTTAAAATAGAGGTAGGGTTGTTGAATAAAGTCTCACCGGAGCAACAAAACTTTTAAAATAGAGGCAGGGTTGTTGAATAAAGTCTCACTGGAGCAATACAACTTTTAAAATAGAGGTAGGGTTGTTGAATAAAGTCTCACTGGAGCAACACAACTGATTATTGGTAACTGACCGAGATCAATCCCGAAGGGAAAGAATCGGAAACCCGGTTGGAGGTAGGTAGGTATTTTTAATTAAGGTCACACTGGAGCAACAGAACGGGCTATTGGTGATGGTCTGGTATCAATCCCAAAGGGAAAACCTGGCTGGAAGAGAAGCGGATTAGCAAGCGGAGGGATGTGAATTCGAGTCCAATAAAAGACCGTCGTGTACGAAGGGGCTGGCTCCTCGCGTACAAGCAAACCACGGACCGTCACCAATAGCCCAAGTGGGGTGCCAGCTCAGGTGTTACCTTCTCCTCTGACCATGATTCAAAATTACGTGGTGTTGTCGTCGGATCTTTCCCGGTGGGGGTTGATCCCGGAACGTCGTCTATAGTCCTTTGCATTGCTCCAGTGCGACGTTAAATAAAATATCTACCTACGTCACCAATAGCCCGATGTGTTGCTCCAGTGTGACGTTAATTGAAATACCTAACTAAGACGTAAGTGGGGGTTAGTTAAAATACCTACATTTTACACGCTAAACGCTACCTAAACGAGATTAACAACATTTTAAAATACTTTATGCACATTTGGTTTGGTATTTTTAATTAACGTCGCATTGGAGCAACACAACAGGCTATTGGCGACGGTCCGGGATCAAACCCGAAGGGAAAGAACCGAGGATAACACCACGTAATTTTGAACCACGGTCAGATGACGAGGTCACACCTGAGCTGGCACCCCAATTTCCAAACTTCCACACCACGCCAACGTGAGGACATTTGAGGCCACGATAGATTTAACGTGCACCAGCACCCTTTGTTCATGACCGTCTTTGGTTGGATTCGAACTCGCAACCCTCCGGTTACTAGTCCGTTACTCTTCCAACCGGGCATGAGAGCATTTGGATACCAAACCTAGGAGCTTTGCTCGCCATCTTGTTTGTTTACACTGAAAATCCCTTTCGTAAAGCTTTAAGCGAAGGCTATAATGAGCAGGTTTCAAGTAGCCCCATCCTTCCTATTGAGTTTCATTCGGAGCATAAAAATATGAAATCTTGAGCCGGAGAGGCTCACGGCGGCGTTATTCAATTTCGCATTCCGCCAGACCATCCATAAAAAGCTGCGAGCGAGCGAACGGTGAGGGAAGACATAATAGAGAGAAAGGAAAAATTCTGGCACCCCGCGCCATTAAACGATGCCGGGAGGCCCAGAAGTGATTACGATTATCCTACAGTCAAGCTGACAAATCGCCATCGATAAAGGAGATGCGGACAGCTGTTGGACGCTCGGAAAAGACACTCCACTCTTTAGTCCCCCACACTCCATCCTCTTCCCGTCGCCATAGAGACGGGGGCGGGGCCTCGGCCGCCATTGGCGGGCGCGGGTCTCCTCCCTCCCCTTCGCAGCGCGCCCAGAGGAAGGGGCCTTTGCCTACGCGCTTAGTCAAAAGAATGAACCGGGGCTGTTTAAGAAGTTGATAACGCGTTATCCATTACCCAGTTGGTAGAGTGAACGATTGCTCGCCGTTCCCACTTGCTCGTCAATCCCTCCTCATTAGACAACGACCACTTGCAGTCCCTCTCCGCTCTAGGACTAATGTGCCTGGCCGCTACAAGACACCCCGTAATCGAACGTGTCCCCCAGTGTCTTCTCGACTGAGCTGAAGCATCGTCGTTCACCTCGCCCGGCTTTGGTTTCGTGCCGAATTTAATCGGATTTGTGTCGACCCTCCTGAAAAGGATCATTCTCTCGACTCTCCAACGTTGCCATCAAGTCTTGCAGACTATAACGGCATAAACAATGCAACTCAGTTCACCCAGCGAATCTGACAACTCGCCTCCACAAGACTCGAAGACAGTCGACTACCGTAGCACAGACCCTCCAGCTCTTATAAGCTCCCGCCTCTGCATGTCTTCGAAGTACCAGAGCAGCTCACGGTCACCCTCCAAGAGCCCGGACGTCATCTCCAAGACCAAATCACCAAAGACTTTCTCCTTTTCCGTGGACTCGCTGCTGTCGGACGATAGTCCGAGAAAATCCTCGTCCTGCAGTCCGGAAGATAAACTAGACGCTGTCAAAATCCTGAACGGTTCGTCCGGCCGCCACGAACTGTCCGAGCCCCTGGCCAGGCAATTCAGCATGGAAAGGATCCTGGATCACGGACTGAAGATCCCCGTGCGGTTGCAACCCTCCTTCCTACCGCCGACGTCGGTGGCAAAGTCCGGCTTGGTGCATTCGGACACGAACTTGTCCCCACCGACCGTGGCGTGGAGTCCTTCACTGAACGTTGCGGTGCCGTGGTTCCAAGTGCAAAGATCTCTGTCACCGGTTCATAGTAAGTGCGATTCTTTATTTTCCTGTAGGTTTTGTTTTGATCATTTTCTGGTGCTTGATTTTTATTTGATGTTATAAAGGAGATTTTGAAATAACTTAATGAGCATCCATGGTTTTTTTTGCCAATAACTAATCTAAAGTGTTATTAAATATCAATGTTCTGGTAAACATACCACACAAAAATTGATCTGCTTTTCAGTTTGTGTTCTTGATTAACACAAAATATGTAAGACGAGTCGATTGAAAGACATGTCTCGTTTTTATTAAAATAACTTGAATAACTACGCAATGTCCAAATTCAATTTGGAATATTTTCCATAATTGGACCCTTTTCAATTCATGTTGAACAGTAGTTAAATTTAACTGCCTTGTTATTAAATTTATGAATTTGTATGTTACAAAATGATTTGGTTTGTCGCTTTACGGTCATTTTTACTGTACGGTGTCTTAATTAAGGTGTAAAAGTGGATTGTGCTTAAGACAGATCTGTCCTGGTCTGGCAGATCACTTATTTGTCTACCTGACAAATGTTATAAAATAATTGTCAGGTAGACAAATAAGTGTAAAGAATAATTGTGTAAAGAATTGTTTTTCAATTGTTGTTAATTTACGTGTATTAATGTCAAACTAAGTACACTATTACGAGAGTAATATAATTTTTTACGAATGCAATTTGTAATCATGTGTTGCAAAATCTTGTGTAAACAAAAGGCATTTGGTTCGAGACAATTACAAATTCCCTTTTTAAAAGACTTGGGTTTTGAGTTCTAAAAAGCGACAATTTACTTATAATTAGGATAGAGACATACCACATTACTTATAATTAGATCTATTTAACTGAAACCTAGAGCGATTTCTAGATTTCAGTTAAATAGATCTGAAATATTACTGGATATTACTGGATATGAAAGTTATGAGGCGGATATAAGGCAAAAGTATGAACACTACTGTCTAATAAATAAGGTCAGATTTGTTTGATCATGATATTGTGTGATTAGGTACATGTTAAACAGAACCTATTCATTTTGAATTTAATACTTAATTACAAAAGTATGGATAGTTTATAACTGAAATATTATCTTACAAAACTTAAGTTTCTAAATATATAATTCGCATTTTAGTAACATAATTTCTTGTCTTTTTGATGCATATATTTTACTTTTATGACAATTTTTCTATGAATTTCATTTTAACATTTTCAACATTAATCGTAACTAGTTTTGGTTGATTGTTTGAAACAAAATTGTTTATCCTGATTGCAGCTTTTATTTATGCTCTAATGTTGATTTGTGTTTTCATAAAAGTCCTAAAACTTTTATGCTATTTCAAACAATTCGGTTCACATTACTTGGAAAAGCTCGTATCCAAAATTTGCAGTGAACTGATAAGATTGTATGTATTCACAAAGTATTAGAACACATGAAACTCTAAATTGTCAATGAGCAATGATCCAACACTTAATGGGCCACCGTGACTCAATGGGTATGCCTCTCGCTAGCAATCTGCGATTTGTAGCAGGTTCCATTCCTTCCTTTGTGTATTTCTCTTCTGCTTCAGTTCTCTTTGTATACGTATGTCCATTACTTGATGTTGTCTGTCTTGTGTTTGGAACAGCTTGGACAAGTATGGCTCTTGCGCTATTTAAAGCCAACTAACCCACCCTGGGTGTATCTTTTGTGTCGGTAAAACTTTCCTAGTGTTTATGATCATTTACTTGACGCTTAGTGCAGCTTGGCAAAATATGGCTCGTGTACCATTTAAACCCAACCAACCCTATGTATTTTTCTCTTTGTGAGTAAGACATTCCCTTGTGTGTGGCAACCGAAACTAGGCCTAATCTAGACCGTGTAAGGTGCATGTTAAATCTGTCGTGACCTCAGGTTGGCGTGGTGTGGAAATTTGGAGAGTAGGGTGCCAGCTCAGGTGTTTGCCTTGTCATGTGATCGTGGTTCAAAATTACGTGGTATTATTCTCGGATCCCTTCGGGTTTGATTCCGGACCGTCACCAATACACCGCTGTGTTGCTCCAGTGCGACCGTAATTAACTACTTCCCCTTGTGTAGATAGACTTGCACACAAGGAAAGTTTTTTTTATCTACCTGATGTTTGGTGTAGCTTGGACCAATATGGCTCTTGCGTTATAGAATCCAATCAACTCTTTACTGTACAAGTAAAGATTTTGTGATCAGCGCTGCAAATTAATTACTAGTAAAGTAACTCCTCGATATGTCGCACATCTTGGGGCACAAGAAAGCGCGATATACCGCGAGTTGAGAAAAAACTTGCGTATTAGAGATAAAAACACAAATTGTACATTAAATTCCCCATTTTAAAATTAAAATTATGTAAAACTACAAGTCAATTGCAGAGTTGATGCTAGAACCTTTTAGTATAAAGCTAAACAGGGTACAGTACTAGAAAAAAAATTTCATCTTGTCTACGCTCTCGACACTCAAATATTTTATACCAATTCAGTCTGCTACAACTCCAACAAGCGACTTTGAATTCCGAGTTTTAAGGTAATAGATTTTCCTACATTTGCAAAATGTACAACCGAATGCTGGATATAATGAGCTAACGTATTTACTGATGTTCGAAGAAAGGATAAAGTAAATATAGGCTATAAGGGGTAGGGTATATGTTAAGGAAAAACATTTCAAAGCTTGAACGACATTACTATTCAAGATAAATATTAACAATTTTATAGCAAGTGGTGTTTAAAAAATCTGTATTTCGATCTATGAAAAATTCGAAGTCAATTTTCAAAAATTTAGAATTGCATGCTATGGTATAAATATTCACGCAATACCCGTTTTAATGTATTTCTCAAAAACGATTTGCTTTGGTAATTGTCTTTACTGGAACTGGTTCTTATTTTAAAATTTTACTATAAGTTGAAATTGTTGGACTTCAGTAACTTTATATAAACTTTTATATAAAGTAAACGATAATTCCGGTGGGGTTTTGTATTAGTCAATTTCATTAATGCAAATAAATTTGCATTAATAGTAAATAATAGGGGATACCATATTTGAATTTTGTGTTGATTTAACTTAACATAAAACATTGTAACCAGTGACGGATCAAATCTTTTTGAGACTTTAGATGCATGTAGCTTGCAGGCCAATTGTCCTGAATATCCTGAGATTTTCGTTGACCAAAACATGTTCAGGTAAATTTACAAGTTTTATTTAACAAATTATAAAACTACTTAATTGAAACTTGAATTATTCTAATTGAATTATTCTAATTTTATAAGATTTCCAGCAAAAATGACAATTCTCAAAATTGCTTACATATATATTTATTTAATGACAATATTTTTCCATTTGAGGCTCTTCTATAAAAGTAACTTGATCAAATCAGCTAATGCTAATAACATATTAACATTATATAGTCTCACGATATAGCATTGTTTGAAACGATTTCTAAATTCTTCAAGAATTCTATTTTCTAAATATTAGTTGCTACAGATGCGCATATAACATGTTGCTTAGAATACGATTTTTTATTTAAATATGAGAAGACGATATTTTAAAAAGAAAATAAAAAAAAATGGGAATTACCTGAAATTTATCCAGATGGTCTAAAACTTTCTTAAGTTCATGTTTTTAAAATTACGTAGGTGTTTTTCGATTCTAGGAATGAAAATTTGCTTTGACTACCAAACACTTATCGTATACATGTGTACGAATATCCATATTTTAAACTAGTATTCTTCAAACATAAATGTTTAGTACTATTTCTCAATATGTGTCATGTGTCACTATAATTTTTTAAGTAACACTCAAACTTATTGTTATGATCAAGATTTAAATCTTGAATTAAGTAGGTAAAACTTTAAATTATCGGTAAGAAAAAAGATTGAAAACATTTCCGATTTCTTGGTTTTCATTGATAAAATTCTTTCACACTTTATTTTACCATCAGAAAATATATTCACGCTTTATTTTACCATCAGAAAATATATTCACGCTTTATTTTACCATCAGAAAATATATTCACGCTTTATTTTACCATCAGAAAATATATTCACGCTTTATTTTACCATCAGAAAATATATTCACGCTTTATTTTACCATCAGAAAATATATTCACGCTTTATTTTACCATCAGAAAATATATTCACGCTTTATTTTACCATCAGAAAATATATTCACGCTTTATTTTACCATCAGAAAATATGTTCACGCTTTATTTTACCATCAGAAAATATGTTCATGCTTTATTTTTATATCAGAAAGTACTAATGAATAGTGATCAATAATCACAAGATAATAGTTTATGGATAATCATAATAACTATAACACGCGGAAAAGCTAAAATGAAAGACATGCTAACGTAAATCGAAGACGCGGTATGTCACGGAAGGAAAAATTTAGACTTGAGACCATCTCAAAACCAGCATAAAAATCAACCCACAAATCAGCTTCCAAAACGGCCCAATTTCCAGCGGAATTTGACAAATCACGAGCGATATCTGTCGCCACATCGATTCACTCCATCGGAATCGATTAATTAGCCTTCCTCTCCTCAGAATCGATTTCTCGTGGAAACGCGTCCCCTTGTATTAAAAAGGCACATCATTTCCGAGGCGGCTTTCTATTAAAAGCAATCGCGTATTCCGGGGATCATGAGTCAGTCCGGAGCAAATGTAATTTGTCACGAAAATAGGAAGCACGAGGCGTTAGTGGGGAATCACGCGAAAGGCGACAAGAGACCCTAATAGCCTTGATTAGGGGCAATCACGCGATTTTTGACGGCTTTATTTAAAACTTCTTCATCATGCGGCCATTGTGCGGTTCACGCAGGCTGGCTGTTTATGAGGTGCGACACTCGATTGGGAATGGGCCACTTATTGAATCTCTGACCGACAGTCAAGGCTTCGTATTGAGGTGTAAATGTTAAAGCGGGATGTTCACTATCCACACAATACAGAGTTAGGGTCTTCCTGAGGTATTAGCTCCACTACCCCTCTTCTAAAAACATTCGATTTTCTAAAACTCTTCATTGAAGCACGTATTCAGAAAATAATTTCGAATGATCCAGTCTTTCTCCCGATTTAATAGTCCGTTGTGTTGCTCCAGTGTGACGTTAATTAAAACCTTTCTCCCGATTTCCTAAATGCCTTAGGTTCGATTCTCCCTGGATGAGTTTTTCCTGTGTAAGACACAAGAAACGTTTTACTATTATTACTTGATGTTGTCTGTCTTGTGTATCATGGTCAAATATGCGCCGTGAAATCCAATTGAACCAATCTAAATGCCTTAATGGCCTCTGTTGCCCATTTGGCAGAATCGGGGATTAGCAACCGGAGGGATGCGAGTTCGAAACTAGATCCAACAAAGACCATCGTGTACGGGGGAGGTGCCACATTAAATATGTCGTGGCCTCAAATGTCCTCACATTGGTCTGATGTGGAAATTTGGACAGTGGAGTGCCACCCCAGGTGTTGACCTAGTCGTCTGACCGTGGTTCAAGATTAAGAGGTATTGTTGTCGGATCTCCCTTCGGAATTGATTCTGGACCGCCCGTTGTATTGCTCCAGTACGACACTAGTTCAACTACCTACCTAAATTATGGTACTCGGAAAATATTTGGCGGAATACCACAAGTGACCCTTCGAGTGTACTCAATTTCGAATTGTATTGCAGTACGCGACAATAGTATTGTATATAATCTGGTCAATTGAAAGTACGCACTTCAGCTTGCTGTCATTTTTCTTTGTACTTCCAAGTCATAGTAATCTTGTTTTAATAAAATGTTTTATTTCTGAGTTAAATGGGAACAGTAGATAAAAATGCATCGATACACAATATGGGGAATACCTTCTGACGCACTAAATATGGGGAAATCTTATAACCCTACAAGACGACCCCATAAGAAAGCTTGTTAAAGGTCCTGCTCCCTCCCGTTGGTAGTAGAGTCGGTGGTTTCGAACGAATCCTTTTGAATTAGATGTTAAAAACGTACGTAATTATATTACGTATAGAACTAGATGTTAAAACGTATAGAAGCGTATCAAACATATAGAAAACGTCTTGGCACTAATTCTGGCTTCAAGTTTTCTAGTCGGTGCCGTAAGCGACAGTCAGTGATAAAATGTTGGCAGGAGAATTAACCATCCGTGGCAATCGCCATTTATACTTTTGCGAATACCAACCAACTAGCTTTCACGCCTTTTGAAGAGTCGACTGACCCTTTTCGGGCATCATAGCCGCACTATACTTAACTCTTCTAGCTATCTTTTCCATCGTGGTTCCCACGATCCTTGGACAGGTCACCTGGGACTCCCTGCTTTGACTCCATTATATGGTTCCATTCATCTATTTGACCGTGAAAATTTGGCTCGCGGATAGTGGTAATGGTACAAGAATACCTGCCTTGGCAAAGTGAAAGTGTTGACAAAGTGTTTAAAGATAACGGGTGGTAGTTAAAAGTAGGTATATTCCCTTGGTGAAATATGGAGTTGTATGCCAGAGGGGAAGCACCTGTGGAGGATCTCTCTACGATAGTGGTTATAGGCGCCAGGTTTGATTCCTGTCGGCTTGGATTCCGTTCTGAGTGTATTTTTCTTGTGTCGGTAGAACTTTGTATTTTCATCATTTACTTGGTGGTTCTGTCATGCGCTAGGGTGCCTGCCGCTTGGCCAATGCTTTGCGCCATAAGATAAGTCAACCTCTACGTTAGTGTTAGCACACAGGCACCCCAAATGCAAAGGTGTTTATAAAATATAAAATTATAAAAAGAAATATTCAACAAACAATTTTTATTGGTTTTACAACATATTTATGTATATTTTTGTTCATTCAGTTGCACCATGAAGTGTACAGAGTTAAGATTAAGAATGATACAACATGCATTTATGTTTAAGTTGAATTCCCAACACAGCTTCTTATACAATATATCCAATCCGCACTTGCGTCATTGTTACATCAAACTTGCCACATTAACCCTTTCGCTCCGACTTTTGCATGGTTAAAATTTAACTCTGAAAGGTAGTTTAATTTAGTAATTTATGCTCTTTTTGACGAACGACCGTACTTTCGCGTTCTTTTTGTGTTTGCTTTCTCCCTTCCAACATTTTCGTCATCTGACCGTGGTTCAAAATTACGTGGTGTTGTCCTCGGATCTTTCCCTTTGGGATTGATCCCGGACCGTCACCAATAGCCCGTTGTGTTGCTCCAGTGTGACGTTAATTGAAATACCCCCCTTCCAACATTTATGAGTTGCTCAGCTAAGGGGACCATGAATGATAATAGTGGTTCTGTTTTATGTTCCACATCACACTTCGTAATCCATGCATTCACAACACAAATCATAACTAAAAATCTTTTTCCATCACTTGTCTGATTTTCTGCCATGATCCTAAAAAGTAGCCATTTCATCACAGCGGTCAACTCCATTCATGTACATATTGTAGTGGGAAATGACTTCTGGGCAACTAACGTCTAATTTTGTACCATCTTTTTGTTTCCGAACCACGGTCACTCATTCATCAGAATGAATGGGCGTGCTCAAAACCATAAGTCCGCCATTTGCAATCTGAAAGTATTGCCAGGTTTCTTTAGTCATATTTTTATTCCCTAATTCCTTAAGAACACTGAAAACGTAAAAACCCATTCAAAAGTGGGATTTATTTACCCAATCTAATCTCGGACGTATATGCCCATTAGGCCCGAAAGGGTTAAAATCACTTACCAAATTCACACACTTGCGTAACTCTTAAAGGATGAAGAGGAAGTTGAAATTTAAACAATGACGCAAAGCTCTGTAGCGGAGTTGAATTTTACTACATTTCTGTTTTTTGTCCCATTGGAAGGAGCATTACACATCTTTAGGTGTGTACGGGCTTCACGATTCCGAGGTACTCAAGTGATCGCTTTTCCCATGGTTTACTGTCTTTGGTAAACACTGGAGTCGCGTTCACAGGATCACGTACTCAAGCTATCCTTTTTTGCTTTCATCAAACTACTCCGTTCCCAATCCCCCTTTCACGACATATTTTACTTAACGTTGTCTTGTGTGTTTGGCACAGATTGGTCAAATATGGTCCTTTCGCCATAAAATCTAAAACCAACCAAGCCATTGGAAGGATGAAATCATGTTGAAGACAATAATCGCATTTAATTCAAAATACCCATATTGTGCACTCATGTGTTTTGCGCAGTTTGTCCGTTTTTGGACATTGCGTCATAAAACCAAATCAACCCATAGTGTGCACTTGCTTCATTGTTCTTTTGGATCAGCGAAATCTACTTAAATCAAAACCCGTAAATTAATCCATAGCTAATATGAAAGGAGAAAACTTCAAACTTGAATCTTTTTTTTTAATGCGATCTCACGAAAAAGGTTAATTGCGAGAAATCAATAAAACTTTGTTATTTTATTTTCTTCAGAATTAAGGATTATTGATTCCGGGCGTCTATTTCCAAGTGTGCTATAATTTGTTTACTTTGTTTCTGTGCCTAAACAATTACACAGCAGTTGTTTACTAGCCCCATTAAGTTTCTTTCAGTTTTTGAAACTCGGTAAACATAAATTATTACGCTGTAAATATCGCATTAAGCGAAGGAAAAGGTACAAAATTGCATAACTTCTGAATAATAACTTCGACTCGCTACTTGAGGATTTTTTTTTTTGCGTCAGCCCAAATGCGATTCAATGTCGCCTTCGTAGACGAATTACTCCGTGCTTTTAATTTAAGAACCCTTTAAATAGTAATTAAGGGCAATTTACAATGATAATTACTCTGTAAAGGCGACATTAAAATGAATTGTGAACCTTTCCTGGTTGGAATATTCATCCAAAGTCCGTTTAATTTGCTTTGGAAGTAGCAATAATGGCTTAATTCAGCTCCGTTTTTGTGTAAATTAGCTTATAAAAAATGGATACTAATTTAGACTCGAATTTTAAACAGCTTAGTAACATTATCATTACTATTTTTATTATTGGCAAGAAAGACCAATGAGTAACTTAACGCCATTATTTAAACTTCGCTGATTCAATACCGTTTTATTTCCCAATTAAGCTGGAGATTTTTATTTTCTGACATGCAAATATTAAACTGATTCCTGGGATGACTTTTCCGTCACTGAAGGTGGATGTTACTATCATGCAATTGCTTTAAATAGATTAAAAAATACTTTTTAAATTTCATTTTCGGTTGAGTGACATGAGTCGACACGCCCCAGTGGATTTGCCCATTGCGCTAGCTACCAACGAGTTGTAGAAGGCATAGGTTCAATTTTTCAGTGGGTGTATTTCCTGTCCTAGTCTTAAGCGTTTTTACTTTCGATTTTTTTTAACTCATCGCTTTTTATCATTTTATGATTTTATCTTGCGTTTGGCGCAGCTTGTCCTTTTTTGGACCTTGCGCCATAAAACCCAACAATCAATCATCGCTTTTTACATTACTCGGGGCTTTTTAACGCATTTGCAATTAATCACTTTTTAAACTACATCTCATGATCTCTTTAATCATCAACTAAGATGGAGATATAACATCTTAATCATTTCTGTTCGCAAAGAATGTTTAGCCTTGATTTTCAAAGATCATCGAAATTTTTTATTTGCATCTCATCTTTAAACAAAAACTTTTAATGTATTTTAATCTATCGTTTTCTTCAATTTTGAAACCAACATTCTCAATTCAATGTATTTTTTATATGCTTTTATATTTCTTACATTTAAAAAAATTACTTTTTTACTACATTTTTTTTTATCACCACTTATATTATTATATGTTGGTGTGGCTAATCTGATATCCTTTTTCGTCTATTTAATTGAATTTTCGTTTTG
Organism: Meta bourneti; assembly: GCA_933210815.1. Lineage (NCBI taxonomy): Eukaryota > Metazoa > Arthropoda > Arachnida > Araneae > Tetragnathidae > Meta > Meta bourneti. Next base: position 92,800,001 of record OW119929.1, read on the forward strand.
TGCTTGGCACAGCTTATCTATGTTTGAACTTGCGTCATAAAACCTAAATCAACCTACCAATCGAGAGTGTTTTCCTGTGTCAGTAACACTCATTGTGTGTGCATGTCCATCTACTTAACGCTGTCATAAAAACGTGACTAAAAACAGTCCCTAAAACTTGCCCCTTTTGACAATATATCTGGAAACTAGTTTGAGAAGCTGTCAACATTTATACACGATTACCCCAAATACACTGCTGGCCACCTAAATTGCAACACCAAGAAAGACAAGAGATATCTCAACAAAATTTATTTTGTAGATAACATGTTGACCAAGTATCAAATGATTAAATTTATAGACTTCTGTGAAGTGTGGTTCCTGCCAAAATCAGTAGCCATAGTAGCCGCCATTGTTGGAGATCACCGCTGCCACACGCCTCGGCATTGATTCAAAGAGACTTTGGATGTGTTCTTGGGGTACAGCAGACCAAGCAGCTACCACACGTTGCCAAAGTTGATCTGGTGTGGCAGCTGGGGATGTATTCTGGGTCAATCGTTGAGCAACCATGGACCACATGTTTTCTATCGGCGAAAGATCCGGAGAGAGAGCTGGCCAGGGAAGCAATTCAATCCGGCGATTGACGAAGAACCCTTGGACAATGCGTGCCACGTGTGGTCGCGCATTATCCTGTTGAAATATGGCTGTGGGCAAGCCCTGAAGGTAAGGAAGGACAACTGGCTCCAACACCTCGGAGATGTAGCGCTGGCTGTTTAAAGTACCGGCAATGCGTACTAGAGGAGTGCGAGAGTGATATCCAATACCGACCCATACCATAATACCCGGTGCAGGACCAGTGTGGCGGTGCATAACGCAGCTGTTCAGCATCCTCTTTCCACGGTGTCTCCAGACTCGAATCCGACCATCGTGGTGTTGCAGACAGAAGCGTGACTCGTCAGTAAAGACAATTTCATTCCATTCTGCCGTCCACATCCTTCTTTCATCGCACCATTGGCGGCGGAAACGTCTGTGGTTCTGCGTCAAGGGTAGACGAAGCAATGGACGTCTTGCGGACAGACCACTCTGCTGTAAACGGCGTCGAATGGTACGCGCAGACACTGGATGATGCGGTACAGACTGAATGTGCTGTGCTATGGTTCGTGATGTGGCTGAGCGATCCGTCACTGCCATACGCACAATATGCCTGTCATCACGTGAAATGGTGCACTGAGGTGGATGCGATCGAACACGTCGGTCCGTCGTACCCTCCTGCATCCAACGATCACATATCCGCATTACAGTTGTTTGGTTTCGTCCAAAACGACTACCGATTACCGTGAAAGATTATCCACAATCTCGGTAGGCCACTATCCTTCCTCTGTCGAACTCGGATACTTGATCAAAAGATGATCGCTGTTTTCTACGAGGCATAATTGATCGTTTTTTTGAAAAAACCACAAGAAAAACACAATTGCCGTACTTGAAATCGTCGAAATCTCCAAGCCTTAAATAGCGCTTTGAAGTGGCGCCACAGGCGCGCGTGATGCGCGTCTGCGCTGAAATTCTAATCATTTGCATATCTCACCTCCGCTAATGCATATTGTAAATTTCATATTATTTACATGCTTCCTTCAGGGTGTTGCATTTACGGTGGCCAGCAGTGTAGAATTCTTTCACGTCTCCCCTTCTCGTTGAATGTAAAACTGACATAATTTAAAATAGGTATCCAGTTGAGGAGGATACAAAGATCTGAGGTTACATCAACCACAAGGACAGGATGAGTAGAATTATACGGATATAACTAGAAATACTCACTAGCTTTTGACCATTTTTTAACAACATGGGGAGAGAAGGTAATCTTGAAAAGTTTTGTCTACCATTATGCAAGATTACCCCAAATGGGAAAGCTTCGCATAGCTTTTCCCTACTCCTTCACAAACTGACACTCCCTCACCCTTGGTGTCCTCAAGGCCCATAAATCAACCCCTTCCCCAAGGGGAGAGAGGACATGCCTATGGTCATTCGTTATCAGTTGGAAATATCTGAACGGAAAGACTTGCTGAAAGCAATACAGTGAAAAGCAGTCTGCCATGAACTATGCAGTGACAACTTGTTCCGACACTCCTTGCCTTCTATTGTCGATGGCCCTTTCCGTTTCATAGCCAGAGGATTTTTTTTTAGTGAATGCTTCCATTCTGTTTGAAGATTCTGTAGGCTGGACTTGAATATAGTGAAATTATCCTAGATGGGCAATAAAAGAGCCATTGAAGACGTAATTGGGCTATTTGGATGAGGTAATGCCTGAGGTAGTTGCGTCGCCCTCGTTGCGGGGTTTGGGGAAGGACTTTAAGAGGTCGGTGGTCAGGGAATGATTGTTAAGTCCTTTCACTTTTTTCTCATTTAAAAGGTGGTTGCGTCATCTTTGGTGTTTTTGGAGATCGCACCTTGAAAGATCATTAGTCAGTGACCAGGGAATGATTGTCAAATGTCCTCTTTCGATTTAGAAGGTGGTTGTGACATCTTTGGTGGTTTTGGAGTTATCGCTTTAAAAAGTCGTTAGTCAGTGACCAGGGAATGCTTGCGAAAGTTACTTGTTTTCATTTAAAGAGATGGAGAGTCCGATGCATTATCATTTCTGGATTCCGAAAATAATTGAGTCCGGAAATTTTTTAGGAGTTGCGTTATAAAAACCTTAATGGCTACTTGGTGTCGATTTGTGAAAGCATTTCATTTAACTTTTTAATTCGTAGAAAGATGCGGGAGATTCTGTATTTGAAATTTTGATTACTAGACACTCACAAAATAACTTGAGCATAAGATCAATAACTTGAATAACTTAATTTGACTTACAATTCAATTTGTGTATGCTGAAAATAAAATAGACCGAATCCGAGTTGAAACAAACCAGTGCTTTGTAAAAATCCTGTTACAAAATTTAAAAATTTTAACTCGTTGAAGACGGACTAATATTTAATATTGCGAATTGCAGTCAACATTTATACCAAACCGATGTAAATAATATAGTAAATAAAAGTATGTCTGTCTTCCGAGAACTGCTCACAACATTAAGTCTGGGTGATGGGTGTCGCTATAGAAACGGGGCGTGTTCATTTTGAATAAAGGTGACTCGAGGTGACATAATTTTATTCTGTTTTTCGCGATTGTTGGCGGTTAGGAATAGTTTACTAGTATAGATCTTCTCTGTCAATATATAAAAATGTATCACCAAGTGCATCAATGTGAATCCATTTCTTCCAACATCCCCAATGGAAAATTAGAGAAGGCCCGTTTCTATAGCAACAGACGAGCAGATTTTGGAGTAGTTTTTCTGGTAGACAGTACAAAAAAAACTGGAATAACAAGGACCTTGAGAATCCCCGAAAATATTCCGGTATCAACTGGGCTGCAGTAGCCCAGTCGATAGAATCGCGGATTAGCAGCCGGAGGGTTGGGAGTTTGAAACTGGATCCAACCAAATACCGTCATGTACGTAGGGGACTGGTGCACGTCAAATCTGTCGTAGCCTCAAATGTCCTCACGTTGACGGGGTGCGGAAGTTTGGAGAGGGGAGTCCCAGGTCTGTTGACCTCGTCATCTGACCATGATTCAAAATTACTTCTCTCGAATCTTTCCTTTAGGAATTGATCCCAGATATTCGCCAATAGCCTTTAGTGTTACCTCAGTGTGCGGTAAGTTCAACTACTAACTATCCAACTAGTAACTTCAATTTTATATGCTGAATTACCCAATTTTATCATCAAAACCTATTTAAGAAATGGGGAAAATGGTGCATTGCGTATATTTGTACAGGCTCTTCCAATGTGGTTACCGTAGAGTCTATCTGTAAACTACCGCTTCGCTCTAGTTCAGAAAAAAAAGACTCAATAAAAACCTTTCAAAACTCCCATGGCGGCGGGAACGTGAGAGGTCAAAAGGTTGAACTTCTACCAACAACTTCACCACTATTATCGCATTCTCCCCCAGACTTCGGGGAGGTTTCTTTGAAAACTACACGCAATAAAACTGTCCTATCTTTCTTCCTTAATTGGTTTCGGGGACCTAACCCCACTCTTAGAACTTGTTCGGGGAGAGGCAGATAACTCGGGCCCAAACAGTAGCTAGAAGAGAAGGGGGTTTACATTCCTGGAGGTTCCATGTCAAGCAGCGTGACAAGTCTTTTCGGGAAATAATGACCAATTCTGAAAGATTTATTGCAACATGCATTTAGACTTTAATTGGTTGCATTGCGTAGGATTAGTTTTAGTTGAACGTGCACCAACAACTAATTGGTTGCATTGCGAATGCTATTTAAACGTTGAACATTTACCAACTTCACTATCACATTTCCCCGAGACATGGGGGGTTTTCTTTGAAAATTTCGCAATAAAAGCATCGTATCTTTCTTCCTTAATTGGTTTGGGGGACCTAAACCCACTGATAACTTTCCTCGAAGAGACGGGTTACTCAATGCTAAACAGTAGCTGGAAGAAGGGAGTTTACATTCCTGGAGGTTCATTTCAAACACCGAGACGAGTTTATTAGGAAGATATGTAAATGAGCAATTCTAAAAGATCTATTGTAGCTATTGAGAATTCAATTGGTTTGTTGCCGCTATAGTATATAATTTAAGGGTCTGTTTTTAATTTCTTTTGAAATGAAGACATAAAATCCACTGAAGTCGAGCTTTTAGTTTTCAAGTCTTGGTTTGAATGAAAGATTCGACTTATGATCTGTGTATGGACGATCTTTCCTATTTTCTCCTTTATCTCCCTTTTCATTTCTTTACTCAATAACTTGATGTTGTCTTGTATTTGGCCTAGCTTGGACTAATATGGCCCTTGTGCCATAAAATCCAAAAGCAACTCCTATTCAATTCTTCTGGTTTGGCTACTGATATACAGGATGAGAAAAGTAAAATATTTCTTTGTACAACTGTTTGTGCTATATGTCAATATACTTAATGGATTTCTACTCGCTACTGATTACAAGTTCAAGCAATGAGTAATGCAAGAAAAAAAATCGTCTCGTATAGCCCTCGGGCACATCTCCTTTGCGGGCTTCACTGACCAGAGGTACCCTTGTGATCATTTCTTCTCCCATGGGGTTTACTGTCTTTAGTGAACACGTTGGATCGCTACCTGGATACCAATTGATCATCTGATTTCATCCCATCCCTCTCTTTTCGTTCACGACACATTTTTACGACTTCATTTTTCATTCACGACCTGCGTTTGATGCAGCTTGACCAAATATGGCCCTTGCGCCATAAAACCCCTATACAACCCCTATTTAGTTATGGGGCCGTCGTGGCTCAGTGGGTATGTCCACTGCGCTAGCAACCTTCGAATTGTAGGCGGCGCAGGTTCGATTCCTCCCTAGGTGTATTTCTCTCTTCCGTGTCAGTAAAACTTTCATTGTGTGTGTCTTGATGTTGTATGTCTTGTGTCTGGCGCAGCATGGCCAAATATGGCTCATGCGGCACAAAACTCTCAAACCAACCCTATTTAGTTATTCTGGTTTGGCTGCTGACGTACAGGTTCAGGGGAAAATAAAATATTTCTTTGTTGTGACTTTGTGTGTGCTGCATGTCAAAATACTTTGTGGATTCTACTGCTCGAACTTGTAATCAATGTGTAATGTTGGAAACAGTCATCCGTGTCTTGCATAACAATGCCATATCTGAATGTTATTTTGATCGTGAATTTTCTTTTCCCTCCAGAACCCGGAGAACTACCGAAGCTACCTCCCATGAAATGCCAGCTCCGGAAGCACAAGAGCAACCGCAAGCCCCGGACCCCCTTCACGACGCAGCAGCTGCTGGCGTTGGAGCGCAAGTTCCGTGCCAAGCAGTACCTGTCCATCGCCGAGAGGGCCGAGTTCTCTTCATCCCTCAACCTAACCGAGACCCAAGTGAAAATCTGGTTCCAGAACCGGAGGGCTAAGGAGAAGCGCCTCAAAGAGGCAGAGATCGAGAAGATACGCATGAACTCCAGGCCCATGCTCTCGACCTTCGCCCTGGGCGGACCAGGGTTCCTGGCCGGCATCCCACCCCCAGCCCACATAGGCACGAACGGCATTCCTATCTCTAGGCCTTTCTCTTATCCCCTCATGTCCCCCTATCCCTTTTATACGTCTTCACCGTCGGGACATCATGTGTCGTCTCCTCTTGCCACGGCTTGTCCTCAATGATATCCTGCCAAGGTCTGGTGAACTAACTGGAGTCTTGGAGAGACAAAGAGCTGAGGCCGACTCGCTTCCAAAGAATCGAGGTTCTTTGGGTGAAGTGGGATTCACACTAGAATTCTAACCACAAAGTGATGAAGAAAGTTGTTTTAATGAAGTTTGTTTTTATCTGTACTTATGCAACTTAGAGAGGAAAACATGCTGTAGTATTTTAAGGCTTTAGTTTTAAAAAGAAATTCTCGCGTGATTTTTGTCCGCCATCAAAGTAGATGCTGTGGAATTTAACCGCATTAAGTCCTGACCCGCTAGTTTTGTGCCATGTTGTTTTTAATATACCTTTTGTGTTTATGTGTCGGTAACATTTGTTTATTTGTTTTTTTTTTAAGGCTTTAGATTTAAAAGGAAATGTTGCGTGATTTGTCTTTCCGCCATCAAAGTACACTGCTGGCCACCCAAATTGCAACACCAAGAAAGACAAGAGATATCACAACAAAATTTATTTTATAGATAACATGTTGACCAAGTATCAAATGATTAAATTTATAGACTTCTGTGAAGTGTGGTTCCTGCCAAAATCAGTAGCCAGAGTAGCCGCCATTCTTGAAGATCACCGCTGCCACACGCCTCGGCATTGATTCAAAGAGACTTTGGATGTGTTCTTGGGGTACAGCAGACCAAGCAGCTTCCACACGTTGCCAAAGTTGATCTGGTGTGGCAGCTGGGGATGTATTCTGGGTCAATCGTTGAGCAACCATGGACCACATGTTTTCTATCGGCGAAAGATCTGGAGAGCGAGCTGGCCAGGGAAGCAATTCAATCTGGCGATTGACGAAGAACCCTTGGACAATGCGTGCCACGTGTGGTCGCGCATTATCCTGTTGAAATATGGCTGTGGGCAAGCCCTGAAGATAAGGAAGGACAACTGGCTCCAACACCTCGGAGATGTAGCGCTGGCTGTTTAAAGTACCGGCAATGCGTACTAGAGGAGTGCGAGAGTGATATCCAATACCGCCCCATACCATAATACCCGGTGCAGGACCAGTGTGGCGGTGCATAACGCAGCTGTTCAGCATCCTCTCTCCACGGTGTCTCCAGACTCGAATCCGACCATCGTGGTGTTGCAGACAGAAGCGTGACTCGTCAGTAAAGACAATTTCATTCCATTCTGCCGTCCACATCCTTCTTTCATCGCACCATTGGCGGCGGAAACGTCTGTGGTTCTGCGTCAAGGGTAGACGAAGCAATGGACGTCTTGCGGACAGACCACTCTGCTGTAAACGGCGTCGAATGGTACGCGCAGACACTGGATGATGCGGTACAGACTGAATGTGCTGTGCTATGGTTCGTGATGTGGCTGAGCGATCCGTCACTGCCATACGCACAATATGCCTGTCATCACGTGAAGTGGTGCACTGAGGTGGATGCGATCGAACACGTCGGTCCGTCGTACCCTCCTTCATCCAACGATCACATATCCGCATTACAGTTGTTTGGTTTCGTCCAACACGACTACCGATTTCCCTGAAAGATAATCCACAATCTCGGTAGGCCACTATCCTTCCTCTGTCGAACTCGGATACTTGATCAAAAGATGATCGCTGTTTTCTACGAGGCATAATTGATCGTTTTTTTGAAAAAACCACAAGAAAAACACAATTGCCGTACTTGAAATCGTCGAAATCTCCAAGCCTTAAATAGCGCTTTGAAGTGGCGCCACAGGCGCGCGTGATGTGCGTCTGCGCTGAAATTCTAATCATTTGCATATCTCACCTCCGCTAATGCATGTTGTAAATTTCATATTATTTGCATGCTTCCTTCAGGGTGTTGCATTTACGGTGGCCAGCAGTGTAGATGCTGTGGAATTAAGTACCATTAAGCTCTGACTATTTGTGCCACATTGTTTTGAATATACCGTTTGTGTTGGTGACATTTTTGTTTTTGTAAATTGGCATTGCCAAATTATTTTAAAGCATGTCTCCTTTTTGAGACATAGTTTAGTAAAAGTTATCAAATTGAACATCTAGTAAAATTGCTTTATTTGAAGGATTCAAACGTTTCTGTGAACATTTTAAAATTTGAACCAAGTTTAAGTATGTGCTTAAAGAGCCCTTAGAATGTACCTTGATCCTTTTATTCAAAGTACAGAAAATTGTTCGGTCATGAAATGTAGTGAATCAAATCTTTGGTTTGTCATTCTACGGTCATCTTTTGCTACACGAGATCTAATTAGATCGTTTATATTTTGTCTGGAATTCAAAATTATGATTTTATCGGAGCTGTTCGAGTTGGTTTATTGGAACAATCTTTGAAACATTATTTCCAATGGCCAATCACTGCCACCTAAATGAGCTAACGTCTATTTGTGAAACAGTACCCAGTGAGTAAGAATTTGAATCGTGAAATTATGCTCTTTAAATTTCCTTTCATATTGCCAAACATAAATATGAAAAGAATTAATATTCGTTCCTCTTTCGTATTGTTTTATTAGAAACTTTTCAAAGTTTGTCTTCTGATTTTCCCGGTGTAATATAAATTTCCTAGAAGATAAATGCACAATCGGAGGGGGAAAGTGAACCATTTTCTCTTATCTCAGGCATTCTTCATAGTAGAGCGAATTCAAAAGAACCATTCAATAGAGAATAATATTTTCTACGAATTCATATGTATAAATACAGCACAAGGGGCCATCATAAGAAATTTTGTAAAAACTAAAATTTCCAATGCAACAACGAGTTTTAATGCCTTCAACATTTTTATAGTCAAATTAGTCTAAATATATATAAATTAGTCTAAAATATGAAAATTCATAAATTGACTATCATTAGATATAGAAATATTCAATGTTAGATATCCTAAAACAGCTGTATTTTGTACTATGTGAGGCAACGATGTCCGTTTTGAATATACGTTGGATCTCAAATAGCCTACAATACAAAAGGAATTACACTTTTAGTAGGAAATTCTAAATATTAATGGTGACTAGAGTTGCACACTCAAGACAACCTCGACTTATCCTTGCTTGTCTCCAGGCCTGATGTTAATCCTCAAATACCCGGTGCCGTTTTCTGGAAATCTGTTAGGAGTTTCTCAGAAGAAAGTAATTTCCTCTTAAATTAAGTATTCTACTTTTTTAATGCTGGAAATGAACTGGCGGATGCTGCAGCCAAAAATGCCGTGACTCCACTAAATATTCCAGTTCTATACGATGATCTCCGACAAGTCCGGCTGTGGAACGATTGGCGCAACGACTGGAGGAAGGCAAGTATGGAAATTAGTGGACACCCCCCCAAATACAACCATAATTGGAAGTAAGTGGGTGTACAGCTTAAAAATGGACGAACACAATATACCTAAAAGGTATAAAGCTCGTCATGTTGCTCAAGGTTTTAAGCAAAAACCCGGCATTGATTTTAGAGATATTTTTTCACCAGTTGTGAATTTTTCTATTGTTAAATTGTAGTTTGTCGTATGGGGCCGCGACCATTCTGCAACTACTGCAAAAAGTCGGGACTACGAATCGAAGTGCTTCAAGAAAAGCAATCGGCAGAAACCTGGTGGTGAATTATTTTATATGGAGGACAATCCAAAAACTGATCTTCAACGTGCCTATGCAGTTTCAAATTTTCCAAATGAAAGGGGATCATGATCTGATCAGACTTTTTTAACATACATTTTAAAAAAACAACAAGACTTGGCTACGTAATAAAATTTATATATTTAATGTATAAAACTCTGTCTTCAATCGAAAAAAACCAACAATTGGTTATGGGCCTCAGAGAAAAGTATTATGAAGCTGTCATAAAAGCCATGCTTGAGTCTATTGGTGTGCCTCTAGAAAAACTGAAGTTTGTCCGGGGCTCCGATTACCAGCGATGCCAATCGGTATACATCTAATGTATACTCCTTGGTTAGTTGGTAATCGGATTATTGGACAAAAAATTAATTTTATTAATGTTAATTAATGTTTTAATGTTATTTAAAAATTAATTTTTAAATAACATCTCGAAAACTTTAATGTCCTTTGGCTCCAAATCGATCAAAGCCAACAGAAACGTATACAAGTTATTTTACAGCGCATGCGCAAGCATCGGCTTCTCGAACACGTTGCCAGATTCTATTTACATATGTAATAATCATATTTTAGTTGATTGTCCTGTTTTTGATCGTCACAGTCAGTATTCTTTTCATAACAGTTTTAGACTTGCAAGATTTGGTTGGGGAGGTTCTCCACACAAATTCTGTCTTTTTTTTATCTGGTTTTAAACTTCACTTCATCAAAACATTTTTATTCTTATGTCCATGACGAGGATGATCCTATCCTTTCATTTTTATTTGATCATGATCTCATTATGAATCAGTATTAAAATACTATTATTTTTTATGATCTAAATATTTAAAGTAAGGATCAACTTATTTTATTACTGGATAGATTTTTAGGCATTTTCATTTTACTGGGTCGAATTTTATCTTGCGTTTAGCACAGCTTGCCCACTATTGGACCTTGCGCCATAAAACCCAAATCAACCAACCATCTACTTTTTTAAAACTTAATCCATCGCGGGAAATTGATTTTTCGGATTATAACGAGCAGAGTTACGAGGAATCCAAGTGGTTCATTTCTACATAGTGCAGAAATTTTATCTCTAGTTGAAACAAATAAATATTTGTACTTCCATGCCTCATGCAAGGCTCGCTATTAAAGACAGAAGCTCATTGAGCAAATGCATGTAGATCACCTAGACGAGTTCATAACTGTCAATTATTTTCCCACTGAAGTCATGTTCATAAGGATTCGTGATTAAAAAAGTGAAAGTGAACGACATGCTATTTTGCAGAGAGGAGCAAAACTTTTATTTTATAAGTCTTAACGTTTATTAAAAGCTTTGTTAGCTGTACATAACATTAAGCACTATCGTCATTGAATAGACTTTAGTTATTATCTCCTTAAAATTTTCATGAGGCATGGTTGTTATCTCGTTAGCTGAAACGATTACTTGATGCTGTCTTGTGTTTGAAGCATTTTGCCAAGTATGGCAATTGCGCTATAAAATCCAACCAACCTGTAGTTGAAACGAGCAAAATGTTGAAACTTGCATCTCCTGAAAGCTCTCGCTGCCATGTCTCCTAAATATTCCCTTTCCATACGATGATCTCCGACTTGTTGTCTGGGTGTGGAACGGTTGGTGCAACGACTGGAACCTGCAGTCACAATAAGCACCACAGCATCAGGCCAACCATTTCATTATGGTCTACGTTACAAATACGACACTCCGATATACTTTTAACGCGACTACGCATCGGACACGCGTTTTACTCACAGGCATCTTTTATTAGGAGAGACTACACCCGCGATAGTCGAATTTTATCTTGCGTTTGGCGCAGCCTGTCCTCTATCGGACATTGAGGTCGGTTGGTTTTTGTTTTATGGTGCAAAGTCTCGCTATTAAAAGCAAGCTATGGACCATCCAAGCGAGTTCAGTGGAAAAAGAATTGGTAATTATGAAGTTATGAATACATGGATTGGTAATTAGTTTAACATTAGGAGCTCCAAACTGACTTAATTCTAAAACGACTGAACCAAATGACATGAAATTTGATGTCTGAAGTTAAATTTCAATAGGTACGAAATTTTGTGTCGAAATGGGGATTGTGATTAGAAATTATGAAATTTGTGCTCAGTTTAATATGAAGACGTCTTACGCAAATTTTATGCATATGAATTTATAGATGACGTTATTCCCTACCAAATGCCCTAATTGAATTTGCTCTACTGATAAAAAATGCTCGAATGAATAGGGGTGGTTCATTTTTCCGGCAACTGTTCTTTTGGATAAGTCTTCTGAATCAATGATGCAAAGTCTAGGATGCAAGTATAGTGAAAGTGATGGTATTCCTTTAGAGACAAACATGATCAAAAATTTCCAATCACGCAAATCAAGATTTGATTTATTGTAACGATGGCCAAACATCTTCAGTTTAAGACTAATCCCTTTTCTATTGGAAAAGAAAATATTGTATTCGTGTGTTTATGTTCTAACTTTTAAAGTTAAGTACCATGAGATTGCTAGTCATTTCAATTCAGATTCTTTTAAATATATTCAAGCTGCTGAGATCAAAGTAACTTAGCTTCGTAAAAGCTGAGTGCTTCGTAATAGTTGAGTAATTGTCAACGCCAAATGACATGGAGGTTGCTCATACATGATAAAGCATTAATAAAAATTTGTGACTTCAAATGGTAATGAATTTAACTGATTGCTCTTTTCCTTATGTTCCTACCTTTCACGGTTAAATGCCTGTTTATTCTAGTCATTTTCAGTACTGTAAAATTACATAATGAATTCGTAGCATTGTTTTTTAATTCATAGCATTTAGTTTATTTCAAGACCTTTGTTACTTATAATTTTTTTATTTCACATATCACTATTTAAACATTACATTGATGTCGTTTTTAACTTGTGTTTGATAATAGTACGTTTTTGCGGGACTACATTAAAATGGAGTACTTACTAATGATATACTACAGCATGTTTTCATCCGTTGCAATAATTTAAGTGACATTTCATTGATTGTCAAATAACATTTGTTTCAATATGAATTGAAAATATTTTAAATTAGCTTTGTTTTTACTGACACAAATGCTGATTTTCAATGTGATTGGTATTCCTTTTTCACAAAGAAATTAGTAGTGTTTTGCTAGTAACGAATAACTGTGATATATAATGAATTTGTTATGCAGAGTAACTGGTAAAGTTGTAAGGGATTGTACTTTTTTTTTATTTATGCCCCAATTTGTTTTAAAAAATATAAATTATTACTAATTTTCTCGATAAATCTCCAAGTTTTTGAGGCGCTTACTTCCTGGTTTTGTCACTAAGGGCGCTGTTGTAAATCTCACCTGGTAGCGCATGGTCACTTTACGGACGCCTAACTTTCATAACTTTAGCTATCATTCAAAGATGAGCTGTTATTCTGATAAGTTTAAAAAGCAGTGTTATTGCAAAACAACAGTTAGCAATTATTATCGAAAATGCCAACAGTTAATAAATGTTGTTGAGATTAGTGAGGTAACTTCGATTGAATTTAATTTTAAATTGATGATAACACAATGAATTGGATGATAATTATTATTTAAATTTATTTTAACAATAAATTTGATAAAAAAAATAGCAAACGTTGAAAAAACATTTGTTTTGTTGCAAATTACTTAATGGTTGATTTAAACCTTTAATATATGTTGAAATCAACCGTTAATGTCAATTTCTTACAGATTGTAATTGTTAATGTAGTTGCTAGCTAACAGATGGGAAAACGTAATATCAGCACGTTATAAGTGTTATAGCACAAATTAGCAATAACTCTTTACCCTGCTACCGCAAAATAACAGCTTTGCCCATTCCGATAATTAAAAACCTAGTTGGACAAATTAAAACTTTGCCTGTCAGCCTGTATATGGGTAAATAAACGAAAACGAAGATTTTAACTCAAAATTAATCAAGTTGACTTTTTGTATTTTATGTGTGTTGCTTTTATCGAATTGTTCCATACCATTGATTTCCCTTTTTTTTCAATGGTTGTAAAATAGGATATTGGTCCCATGAAATGAATTACAAATACTCTTAGAACTTTTATATAGTCGAATGAGGTCGAGGTGTTTTCAGATGAACAAGTCAGTTATCCAATTACAATTAATTCATTTATCTAACATTTTTTAAAATTATTTTCTATAAATGTAACGTAACTTATTTCATTTTCATCACTTGTAAATGTTAAATGTCGATATTCATCACTTTGCTGTTAATATTCAGTTGTCCTACCAAGAGACTAGTGAGAAACTTAGAACGAAACGCTTTTGACACGAAGATAAAGATAGAACCAGTTCCTCAACTCTTAAATCGAACTTAAATTTACCAGGTTGATAAAAACGGCGTGTAAAGCTAAGTAATATGAATTTTTCACTATCCAAAAGATTACTGTTCCCTATTCACATACAATGTAGGAAAGATGAATTTTGGAATGCATGAACTTTGGAATGTGTGGTGTGTATATGTTGCAAAAGTTATTTTGCTGTGATGTTTTGAGTTATGCGAATGCTTTGATAGCTTTCCAACAACCTGACTGATTTTGATCCTCAATTTTATCTTTAATATAAATTATTTCTACATTCTAAACTTTAAAGTATGGTCTTAATTTGTCTGATGTTTGTGTGCTCTTTTGTAAAGAGAACAGTATATTTATTCCTCAACAATACGATTGAATGCTGTGAGCTTTCTATTGATCTTGTACAGAGAAAAGTGTAAATAAAAGGATGTTTTTCTAACCTAATTGTCTTTTATGCTACAAATAAATATTTTTTACCACATTTTTTTTATAAAATCGGTATTTGTTTAAATATTTAATCAAGCTTAGAATAGTCAAATCAAATCTTGAACCTCAATCTTTTTATATTTGTTTCTCTACGGAAAAGTATCCAATTACATAGGATCCTGCTCATATTTATTATTGACTAAAATAGAAGAAAGAGACTCGCAACAAATACAATTAGACAAAAGAAATCAAAACACACTTCATTGAAACAGATTATTTATTGAATAGAAATCAATTACAAAGTTATTATATTAACCCCAGAGAGAGAGAGTTATACAGTTTAAAATCTATTTGTAGCAAAATTGTTACATATACATTCATTTTTAAAGGAACCACAAAAAAATATTTTAAAGTTTCTGGGAACGTCAAAATCAATAGAAGAAACTAAATAAGGCTAATCAATTTTGTTATGTAGGTGGTTCTAAAAAAATGTTAAAGGAATATCTTCGGAACTTCAAAATGAGAACGAAATGCTTTCCCAATTCAGAATTTATACCTGAAGATTCATAATTCTTAAAATAAGTATGTCAATTTGTTCATTCTTTCAATGTCCATGATATGGCAGTAAGAAGAGTCAAATTCGATTCACATTCTAGCTCCGTTACATTAGAAAAATTTTTGTTATGGCAAAATTTTTTATTTATCTCTTAATCCAACCAAGTATGCAGATCTTGTAATAGACCTTATATGGTAATTGAAGATAGGTATTTGAATTCATGCCTCACTGGAGCAGCACAATGGGCTATTGGCAACGGTCCGAGTTCAACCCCGAAGATCTAAGAATAACACCGTAATTTTAAACCACGGACAACTGAAGGAGCAATATCCTAGCTGGCACCCCACTCTCCAAACTTCCACGTCACATGAAAACCTCAGAAAAAGTAAAATAAAATAAATAGTTAATGCTATAAACACTTATTTATTTGTATTCAAAATCGAAAAGCTCTAGCAAAATTATAATATAAGCATCAAAATATATACTTTAATTATGAACAGTCAAGGGGCTGCTCTTTAGCAGTTCAGAAACGGTTTTCCGAGGACACCGTAGTTTTGAACCATGGTCAGACATGGGCATTTAAGGCTGCTACAGATTAGACGTTCACCATCCCCACATATACGAAAGTCTGGTTAGACGAGTTTCGAACTCGCAATATTTCGGTTTCCAATCCGCGATACAACCAACTAGGTTGCCGAAGCCCAGTAATTTAAGGTAAGTAGATAGTCAACGTAGCACTGGAGTAGCACAACGAGCTATTGGCGACGGTCCGAGATCACTCCAATAGGGAAAGATCCGAGGACAACACGTAATTTTGAACCATGGTCAGATGACGGTGTAAATTGAAGGGAAGATCCAAATTATAATGGGTATACCCAAATCAGAAAAATTACTTTTCCTAATAATGGCTCAGTAATGTAATATGCATTCTCGATGAAATAAGAGTGTAGGTCAAAGGAAACGCTTAGGGTCAGGCGATTTTTAAAGCACCAAGGCTGCAAGTAATCTATGTCAAGTTGAAGTTTCTCGATCATCTAATACACGATTGAGTATATATATAAATCATCAGCTAAAGCTTAAAATTAAAAGAAAGTATCAAACATCGTAGAACAATCAAAATTTCCCCCAAATTTTAACCCTATAACTTCAGCAGCACATGCATTAATCTATCAGTTAAATACGAATACAGGAATTTGTTTAGACTCAAAAACCAATCTGAATCAGTTCGTGCATAAAAAACCCACTGATTCAAGTCTTATTAGAATCTATAAACTACGTTCATTCGCAAATTCTCATTTAAAGCTGTTATAACATTAAGATATATGTAGATTAGTAATCAATGAGCGACCTGGAAAGACTATGTTCATGTGAGAATGGTGTCATCTATTTTCTTCAACTATACCAACTTGGGTCTACATTGCAAGTGATAAGTGAAACTAGCTGTATGGACCCGCATTGCGGAGGACGTGTTAGTAAATACCACCCTCTTGGATTTTTTACTCTTTTTGCATGCCTTCTTATAGATTCACTGTTATATAATTTTATAAATTTATCATTATTATTCGGATTTAAAAGTTTTATGGTTTAATGTGTCACGGGATAACTGATTGTTAGTAAACGACATTAGATTTTTCGCCGTCTCATTGCAAGTCTTCATGTAAATTTCTGAATTTCACCCTGACGTTCAGCTTCGACCAGTCTTCAATTGGTAGCTTGTTCCTTAGATTCATTGTGACGTCTTTCACGTAGTTTATATTTAGCTGAACTGCTTGTTATGGAACGTTTTCTTTTTGGCATTGTCATTAAAAAAAAAAAAAAAAAAGAGTAATTACAATGCAAAAAACAACCGCTATAAAAAAGGCAGCAGTAAACAATTTGAAATTCCAAATTACGATGGATTGAAGAGTTGAGTTGTACAGGTTTGCTGTATTGGATGTGAAATAATTACAAAAAATAATGTTTATTTAAAGAAGTAAAATATAAGGCTCGAAAAAGTAGTGTATTAAATGTTTATTTAAAGCAGTAAAATGTAAGAAACGAAAAAGTACTGTATTTTGAATTTTGAACATTTTCTACGTTTTTTCCTCGAATTTAACTCGAATATTTAAGTCAAGTCTGACAAAAAAAACACAATAAAAAAGTTGGGGCAAAAACCGCTACGGAAGCGTTACGGAATCAGCCAGTGACGTCACGGCATTCTGTCCAATCAGGTAATTTTTTGAACATTTTATGTTAAAATTTAAATTTTTGAAAATTTTGAAGGGGCGGAATAACTTTCCCAGTTTATTCTGCGTATTTTGACACCTCTTTCAGATCTCTACGTGCTATGGTTGAGACGAAGATAGATTTCCAACAAACTATCACACATTAATAGTGTTGATATTTAAAATTTAGTACATCTTGGGGGTTGTAAAGTTTATTTTGATGGACAGTAGAAAATAATACATGACTAACTACGCCGGAATTTGAGAACTTCGGCTCAAAATGGATTTCGAACATAAGCACACACCCTGGATATCATATCTGAACAAAACTATATTTTTTATTGTAAGCTCTTTACTTAGGTGTTGCTTTAAAATTTAAAAATTTCTTTAAAATATAAAGTAGTTTTAGAGTTTTAAACAGAAATTAGTTTAAGAGTTAATCAGAAACTAGTTTTAGAGTGTTAATCAAACTATTTTTAGATTGTGTTACCAAGAGACTAGTTTCAATAGGTTGGTAGGTATTTTAATTAACATCTTACTGAAGCTATTGGCGACGGTCCAGGATCACTAACAAAGGGAAAGATCCGAGGGCAGCACCACGTAATTTTGAACCACGGTCAGATGAGGTCACATCTGTGCTTGCACCCCACTCTCCAGACTTCCACACCACGCCAACGTGAACATTTGAAGCTACGACAGATTTAACGAGCACCAGCCCCCTTTGTACACGACGGTCTTTGGTTAGATTCGAACTCGCAACCCTCCGGTTGCTAATCCGTTACTCTTCCAACCGCTGCCAGAGTCTAGTTTTAGAGTATGTTCCCAAAAGACTAGTGATATGTTTGATATCTCCCTGGTGTACTAATGATCCCGGATTGTCACCAATAGTCGGTTGTGTTGCTATAGTGTAACGTTAATTAAAATACCTACCTACCAACCCTGGTGTATTTCTTGTCAGTAAAACTTTCTTTGTGTATATCCATAACGCAATATTGTATGGCTCAACATGACCAAAGGTGACCTTTGTGCCATAAAAAGCCCACGAGACTAGTTTTAGAGTGTTATCTAGAGACTAATTTTAGAGTGTTATCTAAAGACTAGTTTTAGAGTGTTATCTAAAGACTAGTTTTAAAGTGACCACTTTAAGACGAAAAGAAGCTGCCTTATAAAGGGAAAAGGTGCAACGTTCAAATGAACAATATTAAAATTTTCAATTAATTTATTCAATCCCAGTAAATAAGAAATGAAGCAGCTTTCTGAATGGGCTGACAGAATGGATAAATATTAATTGACTGTGAGGTGAAAACTATCAAAGCACCTTTCGACACGATATTTAAGGAAACAATCAATGAATTAAAGTTATTTTTTGCTTTTTATAGAGTCTGGGAGGGGGTTAGCCCGCATAACCCCCTTCGAAGGTGCGCCCCTCATTCCGAACCACTACCAATATCCATGATATGAACGGGATTTAAACCTAGACTGTTGAACCAAGGGCAAGAGCTCTGACCACTTGGATACTAGGACAACTGAATCAGCACTCTTCTAAATTGCAGGGCAGCAGTAGCCCGGTTGGGAGAGGAACGGAGGGTTGCGAGTTCTAATCTAACCAAAGACCGTCGTGTACAAAGGGGATGATGCAGGTTAAATCTGTCGTGGCCTCCAATGTCCTCACGTTGGCGTGGTGTGGATGTTTGGAGAGTGGGGTGCCAGCTCAAGTGTGACCTTGTCATCTAACCGTGGTTCGAAATTACGTGGTGTTGTTCTCTGGTCTTTTACTTCGCAGATTGATCGTCAATAGCCCATTGTATTTCTCCAGTGCAACGTTAATTAAGAAACGCCTTAAATACCTTTTAAATTTCCATTGGCGGGTTACAAAGACAGGTTGTCAAACTACAAAAAAGAACAAAGAAATGAAATACGAAACGTTAAACATGGCCACACAACAGTGCGATCCTATACTTCCCACCACCCTCAGCAGATGCACGAAGAACAGGACAATGGAGAAAGAGGATCCTGTCCATTTCCTTCTCAAAGTTTAAAGACAAGGTCAAGGTGTAGTCGAATTAGCGTCGCACTGGATCAACGGGCTATTGGCGACGGTCCGGAATCAATCCCGAAGGGAAAGATCAGCACACAGCACCACGGTCAGATGACAAAGTCAACATCTGAGCCGGAATCCCACTCTCCAAACTTCCAAAGCCAACAGACAGGGCCAAGGAAAATATTCAAAAAATGCAGGTGCTTTGCAAGATAATCTTGTCCCAGTTAGTAGTCGGAACTTAACCACTGCCTTTTTCCTTGGTTTGGTTTTTTTGGGTTTTATGACGCAAGGGCCATACTGCGCCAGACACATTACACTATCAAGTAATTTACATCACGCAGTGAAAGCTTTTACTGACACAGAAGAGAGAAATACACCCAGGGTGGAATGCACCTGGCAGGCATCGAACCTGCGCCGCCTACAACTCGAAGGTCGCTAGCATAGTGGGCATACCCACTGAGCCACGACAGCCCCCCCTTTTTCCTTGGCAAATCTAAGTCTCTTTTTAAGTGCTGTATTTTAAAATTGATTGAATAATAACATTCCATTTCCCCGTATTTCACTGAAAAATATTTGACAAGAACAAAATTTGCCTAAAAATGTAAAATATCCCAAGAAAACCACTTTTAAATAAACTTTTTTGAGATATCATCGCTGGTGGGCCCCTTAACTACACCACTGGCAAATCCTTAATAATTTCCTTTAATTTACCCGGGCTCATAGAACCTCTCTTCACGATGACCCCACTGACAAAATAAGACGTTTCAGGGCCCTTTTTCTAGGTAAATCTAAAAGCGTCTTCGGGATTATAGAAAATGAACTGGCAGATGCTGCAGCCAGAAATGCCGTTACTCCAATAAATATAAACGTTCCATATGATGATCTCCGACATGTCCGAGACATCGTGTGGAACGATTGGAAAAAAATGACTGGAACGCACAGAGCAATAACAAGCTCCACAGCATCCGTCCAAACATCTCAGTATGGCCTACGTTACCAGTGCGGAGCTCCGATGTACTTTTAAATCGTCTTCGAATCTGACACACACGTTTTACTCACAGGCATCTCTTACTGTGAGAGACGGTGCCTGTGTGTAGCTCGTGTGTGGTCCCTTTTACTGTCAACCATGTTTTGGTCGACTGTCCTGTTTTTAATCCTCATCGTCAATACTTTTTCCATATATAAATCAATTTTAAACCTGCAGGATTTGATTGGGGGAAAATCCCCACCCAAATGTTTTTAAATTTTTACAAACTATAAAATTTTTAAATTCCATATATTTTATCTTTTATATTTCACTGCAGCAAAACTACTATCATCCCCTATGGTTTTATATTGACGATGATAATCTCATATTCCTGTTTAATGGCCTCGTTTCAATATTTATTTTCACATTTATTGTATTTTGAGTGTTGTATTTTTTAAATCTACCATTTATCGGCTAGGAAATTAACCTTAAAGTTATTTTATTTATAATCTGCTTCGTTACTCTTTATCTTGTGTTTGGAGCAGCTTGTCCGCTTGGACCTTGCGCCATAAAACCCAAATCAACCAACCAAAAGTATCTTCTAAGAGTTGAATTCTAAAAATTAGAGTGAATGAGAACACTCACTTCACACGCAAAATATTTGTGACAAGAAAAATAATTGTTTAAAATTAAAGAATATCCCCAAAAGAACCACTTAATTTTTTTTCGGAAATGTCATCCCTGCCACCCTCTTAGCTACGTCACTTGCCACTCCTTAACAATTTCCTCAAGTTGACCCGGGGCAATACAGGAACTCTCTTCAGGATGGCCACTGACAAAGTAAGAGGAGTTTCTGGAAGCTGCTCTTCGATCCATTTACCTGTTAAGGGGTGGACAATCGGAACTTTTGAACTTTAAAGTAAATTTATGGTGTTCTGGATAAACTGTTTGACAGGTTCTTGGGTACAGTCGGCGTTGTTGCATCTATAGAAAGTGAATTCGATTGTTTGGGGGCATGTCAATCTGCTTTCTTTCTGAGTAAAAAGAGCTATTTCAGGGACCAAAGGAGAGTCAGGTTATCTAACCTTTTAAAGTGATTGTGTGGATAAATTTACGGATTTTTGGTTAAACTGTTCGAAGGATTCTTGACTTTAGGTGCTGTTGTATCTGTAGAAAGTGAGTTCAATTGTTTGGGAACAAGGTAACTCAGCTTGCCTTTGAGTTAAGCTATCTCAGAATGAAAGGAGTTAGGTCATTTCTCACCTTTTAAAATGATTGTTTGGGTAAATTTACGGAGTTTTGGTTAAGCTTTTAAGATGTGATAAGACTTGAGTTAGTCTGTGCTGTTGTATCTATAGAAAGTGAGTTCGGTTGCTTGGGGGCATGTCATTCTGCTTGTTTTGTGAGTAGAAAAAAACTCAGGAACGAAAGTCAGATCTTAGATAATTTCTCTGCTTTTTATATGATTGTGTGGATGGTAGGTGAGACATTCAAAATGACCGTGAAATGAGCACCCGCACCACTTTTTAGGTTAGAAGTGGAATACGAATGTCACATGACGGCCCATTGTGTCTAAAATCCACTTTTCAAGCATGTAAACCCGTTAGAAACGGCATGGGTTTCCTGCTTCCGCCTGGAGAGTTTCCAGGTGGTTGTCTCTACTGAGTATCTCGTCATTAGCAAAACTGACCAGATCTTAATGGACGAGATATCTCGTCATTTGAAAAAAAAAGACAACTAACCCTTGATCTCATCATCAAAAACTGATACAATCTCGTCAAGATAAAAAAAATTGGCAATATCTTGACTAAATATCTAGTCAAAATTGGTGGGTGAGTCCAAGTGGTTAAGGAATGAAATGTAGCACTGTTTCTATTCATGTGCTAATCTGCCAATCAACTCACTCCAGTTGTATAGCGATTGCGAGAATGTCTTGTGTAAAATGTCATTAATAAATTAAGAATATCAATGACGAGAGATATCAAAGAGGCAAGGTCGAAATAATTTCTCATGAATGTTAACGATTAACCCTACGATTTCACGTGCAAAACTACGTCAAAGATAAAAACTCAGATTTGAGTAATGCGATTTCTGAAATTCATTTTATTATTTCTGAATTGATTTCTTTTCTGAAATTCCAAATTCGTGATTTTAGCAAGAACAAAGTTTGAAATCTTTCTTAAACCTGGGGATTCGTATTAAAAAACCCCACTTTTTATATTGAGCGTGACGATTCCGTTCTTTTCTTACTCCAGACTGTTTGTGCAGTTGTGGTGACAAGATGACTTTGGTCAGTCCACTTCTAAAAAAGTGATAAGATCACCAGGGGGAAAAATGCTGCCATACGAAAATAGTAATTTATCAACAAATATGGTACTTATTTTTATAATTGATCCTTGTCGGAGTGTGCGAGTTTGAGCTGGCGATTGATGTGTCAATTTATTTTCATTTCAATATTTATTGTTCGTGCAACTTTCCCGCGCAATTTTGATTTTAACTTTAACCAGATTTGGAATTCTGATTTGAAAACAATAGTTTCAGAACAGAATTCGTCAGTTCAATAGTTGGTGTCATGTAAGTATGCAGTTGTAATACTCATGTCCTGTTTTGAAATATAGTTTTAATTTCAATGTAGCTTCTATATAAAATACCGTCTAATTAAGAAATTTGAAGGGCACTTGGGTCCTCAAGTAGAATCAACGGCGGACAGTCCTGATTATTTAAATAATATTACATCATTTCAATGACTAAGGACAGAGGGCGACCTCAACCACATTGGACCTAGGTCCCAAAAACTCGCTTCACTTCTACCCCCAAATTGCACTCATGGTTGGAGTCCTTTCGTGGATAGATTGTTTTCTTGCGTGATGACCAGAGGCTATCGTGATGACCACCGTCCGAGATGATGGGACAGCTATTAGGCAAATTATTTGTTTGCCGAGCGCGGTCAACCATCATTGACCAGCTCGTCACGGCGCGAATTTTACATGGTATTTACATTGCATAATGGGTTATCGTGTTGGAAGGCAATTCGTATATGCTCGCTGTTTGAGCAATCGTCGTGTATCGCGCCGGGTGAATGCTCATGTCTCGCCTGTACTAATAGAAGGGACGACACCGAACACATAATAGGACCGAATGATACAATCCACTGACACATTCATCTTATAATGCACGTATTTTTTTACGAAATGTGAATTGAAAGGGGATCTGTCAAGGAAATGTTTCTTGTATACATAAATGTGAGAAGAATTGCTTGAACAGGTATCTTAAATGTAGTCCGTATATATTATTTGACGTCACTCCATGGAGAGTTGGTACTATTTACTTAGACTGTTTTATTCAACCTATATCAGAATCAAATTAAAGTATAATTGTGAGATTTGAGGTATACCATCAGCACATTCTCACATTAAGTTTTTCACAATTTAGCTTGGACTTTGCTTTGCTTTCCAAACAGCTCCCGAGACTTAGGTACATTTATAAGTAGCGAATTTGTGAGTTTTATTGGTAGGTAGGTATTTTTAATTAACATCTCACTGGAGCAACACAACGTGCTGTTGGCGACGGTCCGGGATCAAACCCGAAGGGAAAGATCGAGGACAACACATCGTTGTTTCGAACCACGGTCAGATGACGATGAAGTCACACCTGAGTTGGTACCCCACTCTCCAAACTTCCACGCCATGCCAACTTGAGGACATGGCAGATTTTACGTGCACCATTCTCCTTTGTACACGACGATCGAACTTAGATTCGAACTCGTAACCCTCCGCTTGCTTGTCCGCTACTCTTCCAACCGGACCACCTCGGTCCTTGTAGTATACATGGTGTTTAGAATTGCCGATATCCAACCCGAAAAATTGTTCTTTATTCGATTGGACGTGTTATTCCAAAGATTCGTATTGAATGTCTAATGTTTAGTAAAATATTTTATAAAAAAATATTATGAAAGAGAAATTGTGTTTTATTGTGATTTAGGTTACCATGGGTCCTACTATGTACTCTTACAGTAGCAATGTAGCATCAATACAAATTATAGCCACTGTCATCAAAGACATCTGCTTCATCATTGCAAGGTCTTCCTCCTTGCTTATTATGGTTTGATGACTTGCTGTCTTATGCCAATGTAATTAAAGTTTGGTGATCCAATGCTAAATAAAGTTATAAGATGCGAGGGCAGGCTAATAAGTAGTGCACGTAATGGGGAAACAAAACATTGTACAGCACGAACCTTGCTGTCATCTATAGCTGCATTTTCGTACTACAAACGTTCCAAAGGTCGTTACTTACTATCTCTCATTTTCTGTCAGTCGGCACTGTTATGGAGTCGAGTACGCCAGCTATGTCAATGTGTCTAAAACAATGTGCAGTGAATGAAATTTTAACATCTGAAAAAGTGAACGCTAGTGACATTCTGTGAAATACCCCAGACGGCGGTGAGCGCGCCGCGCCAAATGGTAAGAAGTTGTTGGCAGCCAAACGTTGGTAAGAAGTTGGTAGGCAAACGCAAAAACTGAATGCAAGTAGAAGATCAGAGCACCTCATAATAGCTCCAATCTCTGAACTTGTTAAATTTAAAATAAAAATTTATCGTTAATAGAACTGACTGATTACTGAACCACTGAACACACCAATGCATTATACATTCATCGTCGTCTAAAAGCTGTTTTTGGTGATGAAACTGTTGGTCGAAGTACCGTGAGCAGGTGGACGATAAAATTACGTGCATCGGAAACAAGTTGGTAAAGCGAACATTAAGGATGAACCTCGCACTGGTCGACCAGTTTCTGTGACTGGTAAGAAACACCAAATAGAGGTGAATGAATTGATTCAAAATGACTGTCGCATCACACAACAACGTATCGCCTTCCGGATAGGCATATAGAAAGGACGAGTAGGACTCATTGCAGAACTGGGCTACCGTAAAATCTGTTCTCTGTGGGTGCCCGCAAATTCACCGAAGAGAACAAGCAACAACGGAAGGAATGTTGTGAACATCTTCTGAAACGTTATCGTGACGAAGGAGATAACTTTCTTTTCAATATTTTAACGGGATGACGAAACTTGGGTGCATCATTACGACCCAGAAGAAAAAAGGCAGAGCATGGAATACCGGCACTATGGTTCGCCACAATAAAAAAAATTTCAAAACACAACCCTCTGCAAAGAAAATTCTTTTGACAGTGTTCTGGGATGCCAAACACGTTTACGTGGCTGACTACCTAGAAGCTGGGCTGACCGAGAATTCTGTGTGTTAGATAGAGACCTTAAAACACCTTAGGAGACGTATACGTCAGGTTCGACAATCCACGGAGCTGATATTCCTGCAACACGATAATGCTCGGGCAATCTCTTGTGAACTTAAAATTTAAACCCATTCTACATTCTCCATACTCACCAGATTTGGAGCCCTGCGATTTTCACTTTTTTCCCGTATTTAAAGAGAGATCTTAAGGGTATTCATTTCACCACACATGAACTGAAAGATGCAGTGAGAACGTGGTATAAGGAAAGACGACTGGCATTCTTCATTGACAGGATAAGACAACTGGTTCACCGTTGGAAGAAATGTGTAGATGTAAATGGTGACTACGTGTAAAAATAAATGTAAGTTTTTGTAGCAATTAAAAATGTACTTTTATGCCTTACTTTTGTCATTTGATTACCCCTTTTCATTTGCGAGCTACGTGAGACTGCATTACTTATCAGCCGACACTCGTATGGGATCATTGGCAAAATAACAAGTGTTGTCAGCTTTTATAAACATTAGAGAAGCCTTTTTCATTCACTATCTTCCGTTTTTAGATATTGCCAAATTTCGAGATGAATTTTCGCTCTAACTTACTGTTTTATTACTAGAGTTTAATTTTCTCCAATTACCGTATTGCATATTCTTATATTTTTGTTATAGAACATGTAATACAGCGCTATATTGGATTTCGACTGCACTATATTGGTGTTTGGAGGATCAGTTTGAGAACTAATTTCTCAAGATGTCGACACGATCATCACCAACCTTTTGGAAGGGCAGCGGTAACCCAGTTGGTTGAATCACGGATTAGCCATCGGAAGGTTGCGAGTTTGAAACTCCATTCAACCAAAGACCAGTGTGTACGTGGGGGCTGGTGGAAGTTAAATCTGTCGTGGCCTCAAACAAGTCTATCAAGACTTAAATGGGGGCTCGGCAGACGAATACGAGATTGAATTAGAGTTTTGAAATAAATGACGGTGATGTTGAGATATAATTAAAAGACGAAAGAAGATGCCAATGGAACTTTTCGGATGAGAGTGGAAGTTTTCGAGCTGAAAAACTAAGTTCCCTTTGATGATTTAGAAGCAAGTATCGTTTCGGAATTGCTGACAAAAAGTTTTTAAGGACGTTGAGAAGAAATTTCAAGACGTCTCAAGAAATTAAAGAAGTTGAAGTTTTAAAGAAGTTGAAGAAATTTCCAAGACGTCCCAAGAAATTGAAAAAGGAAGTTCTTAAAGAAAAATTGAAGAAGACGACATTGCAAGAATTTGAAGAAGAAATATCAAGAAGTACCGCAATTCCGACACAACATTCTTCTTGTGGATTACAACGCATTGTGGATTAAGACATTGTCACCTACTTCCAGGAAATCAGAAACTGTGAGTCTATTTACCTTCTAATTTTATTTACTTTCTGTTTGAGTAACTTTCATAATTGCAACTCTTAATGATTACCCTCATATTTCAAAAACCATAAAACAGCACATATCAAATTACTGCATACAATTATTTTTGATACTGAAGGCGTCAGATCTAATCGCCAGAGATTAAGAGAGTTTTCTGGGTTTTGTGATGAATTCAATTTTGAAGAAAAGCAACAAAATTGCTTTAAGATTTTACTTTAAAATACTTTTTTCTGCTGAGTGTAAACTGTTACATCTTGATTTTAATATTAATACTGAGAGTGAACAGTGCTGTGACATTATTTTAAAAGCATTATCTGATTTTTCAACCTTCGTTGTACAAACTGAATCCTGTGTAGACGATGAGCCACATATTGCAAAAAATAATACTTACTCAAATCAATTCCTTCTCCCAGTACAATTTTCACCTCCGCCCGATCGCATCTGTTCTGACCGGAAGTTGATCAGACGGCTTCAAACCCTTTCGAGCAGAATCTCTCCATTACCCAGTCAAAACAATCACAAGTATTGGTTCCCGAAATGCACGTGTTTTTTATAAAACAAAACCACGTCTAACAACCACACCTCATTTTCAACTTCACACTCAATTTGCAAAAATCTCAACTTTTAATGGAAGAAATACATTCCAAATTCAACATTTTCGAGAGGAATTGGAAAATAATTTTTTTTAACATTCATGATGATGCAAAATAATGATAGCTATACGCCAATTAAGAGACTGCCAAGAATTTTGCGTAAACAATTAAATCCGTTTTTTCTTGGAGTGATTTTAAACAAATTTTATTGGACGAATTTTCTTCCAAAATCACTTCAGTTGACGTTCACAAGGCACTGCAATCAAGAAAGATAAAATCAAATGAAAGTGTTTCAGAGTATGTAATTAGTATGCGACAAATTGAAAGCTATGGTAATGTAAACGAAAACGCGTTAGTACAATATATTACAGACGGGTTACCTTACTCCCAAAATAAGTTTACTCTCTATTACTGTAAGAGGCTAGGTGAATTAAAGGAGAAATTAGTTGTTTACGAGAAAGTGTGCTTGCGAGAGAATGTAATTTGTTTTAATGAGCGCAGTCGTTTTTATCGCCCAACACTTCACTCTCGTTTGAAAATTCATATCAGATTCTCGACCAAATACGGGGACGCGGGAACGTTATCCTGCATCTCAGACAAACAGAAGTTTGAGAAATTCCGAGATTATTTGTTATTCATGTGGGGAAAAAATCATAGGGCAAATCAACGTCCCACAAAAGCACGCGGGGACAAATTTTTCAATGCTGTGATTTTGGCCACAGATTTGAGGCTTGCCAATAAAAGAAACGAGTATTGCCGTCAAAACAACAGAATGATTTCTCTAATGTGATCCAACCTGTAACTTCTCACGTTCCAAAAGATTTAGCACCTCAAATTCAAGTGAAATTGCAAAATCAAGTTCTTTTTGTTCTGTTTGATTGTGATTCTGCAACAATAATAAACAAATATATTTATGAGCTACTTGGTTCACCTAAACCTGCCACAGTCACATTTCCTGGCATGGATAATAAAAAAGTACAACCTCTGGGTAAATTCAAAGACAATATACAAACACTATAATTTTGTGCATATAGATACAATATTTTGGTATTCAACATTAAATTTCTAAAATATACTAGTCATTAAAGTTTTTATTTTACCTGAACTTTTTTTCTTTAAGTAAACCGCCCTGTTTCTTCATGTCTGCCAGTTCAAACACAGTATGCAACTCGAGAAAGGCGTTGTTTTGAACCTGTATGAACGTGAATGTAAAGGTAAGCCTTTCACCGGAAAACCAGAACCATGTGAGGTTTCGGGTAAAGGCAATAGGGGTAACATTAATAGGGGTAGGGTTCCTTTTACAAATGGAAGTGTACGCTTGTCTACCGGCTTCTTTCACTTCATTGAGGGCCTGGAAAGCTTCCACTGATACAAGATATCAATCCTCTTCCCCCAATGGCGCGATCTCAATACTAAGCGCACAGTGTGATGCATTTGGGATTTCCTTTCGTTTCGAAGAATATTCCATTGATCTCTGGTCGGTCGGTTTTTGAAAAGTAGGGGATTCTAAAATCCTTTCTGAGCTTTGTTATTCTGCACCTTAGAGTAATGTTAGATTTTGGGGTCAACAATGAAATGCTTAAGATTGGTGGTTTGGATTTGGGTTTCATGGCGCAAAGGCCATAATTGCCCAAGCTATGCCAAACATAAGACAATGTCAAGTAATAGTTAAAAGAAAAGGTGAAGAACTGGCATTTCATGGCTATGGTGATTCTTCGGGTTCTGCAAAGAGAGGAAGTATCACGATCAAAATAACATTCAGATACATCATTGTAAGGCATTAAATTATGCAAGACAGTGGTAATTTGTTCTAACACTGCGCATTTATTATAAGTTCAATCAGTTTGTTTGACATATAGCCCATACAACAATGACAGAGAAATATTTCATTTTTCTCAACCTGCTCATCAGTAGCCAGAATAATGAAATAGGGGTTGTTTGCTTTTGGGTTTCATGGTGCAAAGGCCATAATTGCCCAAGCTATGCCAAACATAAGACAATGTCAAGTAATAGTTAAAAGAAAAGGTGAAGAACTGGCATTTCGTGGCTATGGTGATTCTTCGGGTTCTGCAAAGAGAGGAAGTATCACGATCAAAATAACATTCATATACATCATTGTAAGGCATTAAATTATGCAAGACAGTGGTAATTTGTTCTAACACTACGCATTTATTATAAGTTCAATCAGTTTGTTTGACATATAGCCCATACAACAATGACAGAGAAATATTTCATTTTTCTCAACCTGCTCATCAGTAGCCAGAATAATGAAATAGGGGTTGTTTGGTTTTGGGTTTCATGGTGCAAAGGCCATTATTGCCCAAGCTATGCCAAACATAAGACAATGTCAAGTAATAGTTAAAAGAAAAGGTGAAGAACCGGCATTTCATGGCTATGGTGATTCTTCGGGTTCTGCAAAGAGAGGAAGTATCACGATCAAAATAACATACAGATACATCATTGTAAGGCATTAAATTATGCAAGACAGTGGTAATTTGTTCTAACACTACGCATTTATTATAAGTTCAATCAGTTTGTTTGACATATAGCCCATACAACAATGACAGAGAAATATTTCATTTTTCTCAACCTGCTCATCAGTAGCCAGAATAATGAAATAGGGGTTGTTTGGTTTTGGGTTTCATGGTGCAAAGGCCATTATTGCCCAAGCTATGCCAAACATAAGACAATGTCAAGTAATAGTTAAAAGAAAAGGTGAAGAACCGGCATTTCATGGCTATGGTGATTCTTCGGGTTCTGCAAAGAGAGGAAGTATCACGATCAAAATAACATTCAGATACATCATTGTAAGGCATTAAATTATGCAAGACAGTGGTAATTTGTTCTAACACTACGCATTTATTATAAGTTCAATCAGTTTGTTTGACATATAGCCCATACAACAATCACAGAGAAATATTTCATTTTTCTCAACCTGCTCATCAGTAGCCAGAATAATGAAATAGGGGTTGTTTGGTTTTGGGTTTCATGGTGCAAGGGCCATATTTGGCCAAGCAGTGCCAAACGCAAGACAATGTCAATTGTGAAAAGAAAGGACGGAGAAGAAAGTATAGAATATCTTGATCATCCAAGGGACGTGACACCCATGCTTAACAGCAGTAAACCCCATAGGAAAAGAAAAGATCACTAGGGAACCTCGAGTTCGTGAAGCCCGTACACACCTAGAGAAGGTGTGTCACCGAGGGGGAGATGTATAAGGAATCTACTATAAATATTTCTGAACAAGGTATGTTTATTTTAGACAGTGAATGAGCATACTGTGATGGGGAAATTTACACTTCTGTAAAGTGTATTTGGAAACATTTTTTCGCATGGTCAAATGGCTATAATGCCTTTTGGAAATTTATATCCAATTTTTATTTTCTTTTAGGGTAATATGGTGATTCAGCTTCGGTTTTCACGGTAATTGTGTGTCATAGTCAGTGGCATAGCTGAGAGAGAGAAACAGGGGTGGCCCCAAGTGCTGATATCTAAAAGGGGCGGCATTCCGAAAATATTTATTTAAAGGTTTTCTAATTTTCAGTACCAATTTTGTCCGTGTCAGAGAAGTAGTACGTGTGAATTGAATGTTTTCTTCAGAATAGAGTTTAAAAGTCAACCCTTCCTTTCATACAAATGAGCCGTGGTTGCACAGTTGGAAGAGCAACGAATTAGCAATCGGAGGATTGCGAGTTCGAAACTAAGTCCAGCCAAAGACCGTCGTGTACACGGGGGCTGGTGTACATTAAATCTATCGTAGCCTCACATATCCTCACGTTGGCGTTGTATGGAAATTTGGAGAGTCGGATGCCAGATCAGGTGTTGTTCTCGTCATCTTACCGTAGTTCAAAATTACGAGGCGTTGCTTGATTCTTTCCCTTCGGGATTTGTCCCGGACCGTCCCTAATAGCCCGTTGTGTTGCTCCAGTACGATGTTAATTAATTACCTACTTACCTTACATGTAGCTGCCTGTATCCGTATTACTTTTCACGTGGCCCACTGCGTTCGTACTACTATAAAACAAGAGATGACAAATTACAAAAATTCTTTTTTGAAAATATGTCTAGAAAGTACAAAACAAAGAAATAAATAATTTACTTCCCTCCTTGAAATCCATTAGCGGAAGCCATTATCCAAAGCTCAGCCTTTTGCTAGTTTGTATGTTTATTCAATAAAAATTGCAACAAAAAAGTAATGTTGGGAACAGTAATTTTATAAAAAATACTAATTAGTATATTTTACACACTGTAATACTCTGGTTTCAGTGTCAAGGCCCCGTTCACATGAGGCGTTTTCTAACGCGAGTTTGACGTCAAAACTAAACGCGCGTCCACGGTAAAAACCACTGGTAGCCAAAGTACATAGAGTTCTATTGGAGGTACACATGCAGAAATCGCAAGAATCCACGTGCTAGATGGCTTCGGCACTTCAACAATCTCAGGTCGTTCTAGCGATTAGAAGGCGTTTGAAGAAACATAGGAATGAACTGCACCGTACACATGACCCGCGTTTTGATGAACGTTAGGGCTTTTTTATTCCCCTATTCCCAAGTTTCTATCTTCGCGATCGTTAAAGATAGTGGAAATTTCAACGGATTTGAAATCTGCGGAAAATTTTACACTAGATCGATACCTATAATGTCATTGTCTGTAAATAAATAATTTTTCAACTGTAACTTTAATATTTTCGCGATATGCATTTGACGAATATATTCATTACGTATATATTCAATATATATAAAATACGAATATATTCAAAAGGGAGTATTCATCTCGTTTTTATAGAAAAGATATAACTTGATTGGAGTATTTTGCCTTAATCCACTGCTTTATATTTATGGCCATTAAAAATAGGATGAGAAAATGTAATCGTATTCGATTTATTGAAGAAATTTACCGTTTCCCACTAAAATTGTAAAAATATGATAGTTTACAACTAAAGAGGATAGTAGGTAATTTTATTTCTGAGATAGCGTATACCGACAACTGTCCGTTTTAGTTTTCATGTGCGGCAAACGTCTTTAAAATAAAGCTAAAATTAAATATTCAATTTGAAAGTTTGAAGTTATTTTTTTATTTGTCCTCAACGTGAAATGGACTTAAGATAAGTTTCAGTTTTCATTCATTTTTCACATCCTCGTTTACTTTGAACTCGATATCACTTTTGAAAATGAACTTCTGATTTACTGAACTTAATTTACTGTAAGCTAAATTTTTAAAGAATTTATATTTTAATCTTGGCAGTTAGTGTTATTAAAAATTTTATCGAAATTTTTATATTACATGTACGTGTAGACGCAAATTCTATTAGCAATCTCCAGGTTTTCGATATGTACTGTTTTTTTGCTTTTTATTTGAGATTTTTTTTAGTTTTAACATAATTTTCTCGTTTCATCGTGGGTTTTAATCAAATTTTAGTTGAAATATTTCCCAGGCGTTATTCCATTCGTGGCTCCATTTGTACTACAAGACCCCTGAAAGAGGATAAGTTGGAGGGTTAGTTTTCGTTTCGGATAGTCGGAACTCGGAAAATTATGTTTAAAAATTAAAAAACTTATTATTGTTATATGTGTGTTATTTGTGCTGATACATTAAATGTAAAAGATAGGTTTTAAAAAATATGGAGGACTAATTTGTAGGAAAATTAAATAAAAATTAGGTATAGATCGTAGAAAACACGATAAAACCTGAAAAAATAACATATAAAAGGAAGGTTATTACCAGTGACGGAGTTTGTTTGCGTGTCATCTTTTTGATATACTTCGTAGACAATGCCATATAAACAGAAATTCCGTTTCCAATTTCCTGGTTCTAGAAATGAAGTTTTTTGGGGGATATATTTTTATTTTACACTTTTATCATTTTTATTTAATTAATTGTTTATTTAATTTTTATTTATCAATTTTAGAATTTTAAGGAAATTGTTTCGTAATTTTCCTGTTAGTTTCGTTTTAATCAAAGTTTTATAGAAATATTCCAATTTTTCATACGCAGTTTCGCTTTTGCGATTAAACACATTACTGATCTGTTAGCTTCTTCAGCCCAAAAAATCCGCAATCACCCCTTAACACAAAACAAATCCTTCTTACTATTTTTTATTGGTGGGTGAATCATCGATACTAGAGAGTGAAGGTTATAGGTTTTTTTGCTCCAGTAAAAACGAATAATTTAGGATTTTAGAGTTAATAAAAATGTTTAATGCCACAATTTGAACTACATAAAGCACTGTTTCTCTGTGATCCGCTTACTCATACCGGTTCCTAAGTCCAAAATAATCCCGTTATTCGAAAAATTTTGAAAAACGTACAGAAAGCTAACGTGCAAGAATTGACAACCGAGGTTGATGGCATTGGCATTGCACCGGAACGCATCGTATACTATACGATGATCTGAAATCATCTGAAAATTATGAAAAAAAAATGAAAGATTTATCTGTTTAGGTCGTCACTTCTGATCAGCAAGTCATTGCATTTATTTATGTATAAAGATTTAAGTTCAAAAACACTTTATTCACAGGCAATTAGGGAACGGATGTTGTACAAAATCGAAAGAATATCAAATTTTTACGTCATTTTGATTATTTTAGGTATTTTGGTCATTTTTATACATTTCTAAGTTAACCAAATCCAGGCTCTTGTGAACACAGGGAAATCAATTTTAGGTTGGGAAAGAAAGATTTTCATCCTATTTTTAATGGTTGTAAAATTAAAAGTTGACAGGGGGCAACAAAATATCTTATTACAGTGACATTCCCTTTAAAAATAAGGCAATACTTCCGCTTACTCTTAGTATTAAAAGGAATATCTTCATAAAGATTAGTAGCGACTATTGACAAAAAAATCATTTTCTCAAAGAAAATAATGTTTTTGGTATCGACCTGACTTAAAATTTTACTCTGATTTGAAATCTGTTGAAATTTTTATTCTATCTTTTATCATTCAAAAGATAGAAACTTGGATTAGGGGAATAAAAAACACAATTTATATAATGCAAAACGGAAACTGACCTCTAAAAACGCCCAAGCGGTGTTCACATGGTAACGCTTGAAAATCCTTATCAAACGCGCGATAGAAAAGTCCATGTGAACAGGGCCTAAGGCTTAATTAACACTGTCCCATAATAGATGGCGACACGAGTCTTTTCGTGTGGGAAAGCCTATTGGTTGTTCACATCACGTGCCCATCCGCTTGTGACGCACGCGAGAAACTTCAGAACATTTGGCACTTAGCCTCCATGTGAGTCGAGTAATATTTTTTAGCGATATGATAAATTTGTATTCAAGATCTCTCATCTTAAATCCCGTTCTCCTTTATGTGTCTAATGATGTCTTTATGTCCAACAGAATGTTTAGTTGGTGTTGAGAATTCTTCCCATCATCCTAAAGTCGCGTCTACACCTGTCGCGCAGAACTACGCCGAACTAAACAAAAGCGAGCAGCGCGGGCTGTTCTGACGGCGAACTGCGCAATGTTGTGCAACTTCGAACACGCGCTATCGCGATCAACTCCGTGTCTGTACATCAAAGGAAAGTGTTCGTTTGTGCGCGCTGGTATTTGGCCGGCATTTCAGTTCACTCGCGCACGCTGTACGATCCCCGGTTCGTATTCATTCATCTAATATCATTATTTCGTTCCCACTGTTGTTTTTTTCGTTCTTACATGCTAAGTTGTTTTAGCAGGAGAAAATGAACTGAACCACAGCAACATTGAAAGGATGATTCACCTATATAGCCAACAACCGGCATTGTGGGACCCAATCAACTATAATTACCATATTAAGAACTAGAAAAATGATGCTTGGGGCTTATTCCCCTTTCTCTTTAATAAATCGCCAATGACAATATACGTAGCACTCGCGATTATGCGCCGACTTTGTAAAGAACGGGACATTTAAACCATAAGTTTTCAGTTTATTTTCGTACACACACCCTCCAGCACGCACACGAGCACAATGAAACAAGCTGAGCACGAGTTTCAAGTCCTTCTCGGTTCCGCACGGTTTTGCGCATTTTCGTGCAGCGAAGATCAGAACATTTTGCACGGCGCAGTGCTGCGCGGCTGGTGTGGACCCGGCTTAAGATGTCGCATTGCTACAATGAAATCTAACTAAAAGGGACCGAATCCTCGCCTCGATAATTTTATGGAACTGAAAAAAGAAGTGCATCTGCCATTGACTCTCAGAACCCTGCCTAGATGTCAAAAGAATTCTGCAGCTATATTTCTGACATCTGATGATCAGCAACCCTGCTCGCTGAGGGAAATTCTACTCATGCATATTTGATTCTGCTGTTCGACAACCCTGCTGTCTGTCGAGGGAAATCCTTTCCGTTACATTTTTCTTTGTGACCCTCACATAATTTCTTGATAATTTTTATTTGTGTATACAGTTTTTTTGTGACCCTCATATAATTTCTTGATAATTTTCATTTGTGTATACATTTTTTATGTGACCTTCACATGACTTTTCGTAAATGTTTTTGTTTATGCACTATTTAAAGTGATCCTCACAAATTTTTGGTGTTTTTAAAAATTTTTGTTAATACTTTATGCAATTTCGTTTTTATTTTATATGATTACTTATTGATCACTTAGTTTTTTTAAGTGTCCCCCACATAATAATTATCAAAGTACATTTTTGTATATGTTTTTATCTATTGAATATACAATTAAGAAGTGATTCTCACTTGATTATTGCCTCTCACATATGCTTTATTTATCTATTTATGTTACTTGTGAATCTCACTCAGTAATTAGTTAAACATCTTTCGTACGAGTTTAATAACAAATGCTTAAAATTCACTGTTCTGCTCACATGATGTTTTATTGTTTATTTGTACTATATTTTGATATATTATATGATGTGGATCTCCCACGACACTTAGCTCAATATTTTTATACCTGTTACAAGTGAATGCTATCATTAATTTACACAGGCTTTACCCAATTCTTATTTTTCTCATTTTTGAAATACATTAGTATACCTCATACCTGAGAGCATATCAAGACTGAATAATACTAAAGTTTTGCGTTGCAAAAGGTGTTCAGTCAAGATTTGTTTTGTAAATTCCACTGTAAGAAAAAGGTAAGTGCCAAATTTAATCGAGTTGAAAAATTATGGAGTCAGCAGTTTGCTTTAGCATGCCAAAATCAAGTTAATTATTATTATCATAAGAAAACAATTTAGAAAAATAAGTTATATGTGTTTCACTAAAGCACGTTGCACAAAAATCGATAGTATTAGCGAATGGCAACATAAAATCAACCACTTCGCGATTCATTCACTTCTTTTGTCCCTTTGTTTAAATATGCTTGATTTGAAATATTAAGTTGCATAATATTGGTACAACTACGCAGAAAAGCTTTACGCTCCAATGAAATTCTCTCAGAAGTCTGATAATAGAAGGCAATGAGAAATCTAGAAAATAGAAATTAGCGCACGAAAGAAAATGTGAGGTAACGTGGAAATAGGTATCAAAAATACCGAATCGCTTTTGGCAAGGAAATGCAATTGACGTTCAGAAGTTAAATGTGGTAACATGAATGAGATGTGTACATTCTGTTTGCCTTTTGTTGGAAACAAAATTTAACACCAGTAAAAACGTTACTTTATATTTTTGATTAATTTAATTTCATTTGGAGTTATGAAATGTGCATATTAATCCATATATTCGTTATAAATAGATTTAAATAACCTTTCAAATAACGGCAATATAGAATTGACGGGATGCAATATAGAAATTTCAACACCAATGTGTATGCTCGAGTCTGGTAGTACGGTTGAATTATTACAATTTCGTGATATCAACCGCTTGAAAGTTTTCGTAAGAATCATGTAATGATTCTTAATTATTAATCCTCAGAAATCAAAATAATCTAATGGATTTTAGGGGCTTTTTTATTGCCAACATTTTGTCACGGAACATCGAATGATTTCGTGAAGCACCAGTGTTGCGCGGATGGTTGATTGGTTAGATTTCATGGCGCAAAGGCCATATTTGGCCATGCTGAGCGAAACACAAGACAGTCAATATCAAGGCAAAAGCATGGATGGTAATAAGTTTCAAAATCTCCTTTATAACACCAAATAAATATCAATCGAAAATGATCATCAATCGACAACACACCGAAACGCACAGGAAATAAAAAAAATCTAACTTAATGGTGAACCGCTGACAGATCTCTGCTCTTGAAACCACGGCACCTAAACATTCGGTGAAAGACTACACGCTACGGTCGGTGGGACACGTTCGTGTCAGATGCACCAAGCCTGACTTTGCCACCGACGTAGGTGGCAAGAAGGCGGGTTGCAACCGCACTGGGAAATTCAGTCCGTGAACCAGGATCCTGTCCATGCTGAATTGCCTGGCCAGGGACTCGGACAGTTCGTGGCTGCCTGACGACTCGTCCAGGACTAAAACAGCGTCTAACTTGCATTCCGGTCTGCAGGACGAGGGTTTTAGTGATTCGATGAAGAGACTTTGGTGATTTGGTCTTGAAGATGACGTCTGGGCTCTTGGAGGGCGACCGCGAGCTACTCTGGTACTTCGTCGGAGAGGCGGGAGCTTATAAGGGCTGGGAGGGATGAGATGCGGTAATCGACTATGTTCGAGTCTTGTGGAGGTGAGTGGTCTGGGTGAGCAGAGTTGCATTGTTTGTGCCGCTGTAGTCTGCAAGGCACCGTTGGAAAATTGAGGAACTGAACCTTTGCAGGAGCGTCAACACAAATCCGATGAACTTGGTCCGGAACTCCGGTCTATGCATGTCATGAGCCCGCGAAAATTGAAAGATTTCAAAAACTGACAAGACCTAGTATATGCAAAGGAAAGAAAATTTTTTATCAAAAGGTTATTCAAGCGAAAGATAAAGGTTCATGCCCCAAGGGACGACCATCAATGCGGACGCATACTGTGAAACACTTCACAGACTGCGTAGGGCCATCCAAAACAAGAGGCGGGGAATGCTGACACGTGGTATTGCTCTTCTGCATGACAATGCTTGTCCTCACACGGCTCGAAAGACCAATGACCTTCTTTGGAAGTTCAAGTGGGAAGTTTTTGACCACCCTTCGTATAGCCCGGACTTGGCTCCAAGTGACTTTCATTTGTTCACTAAACTCAAGGATTTCTTGTCAGGAGA
The DNA here is from genome assembly GCA_933210815.1 of Meta bourneti. Lineage (NCBI taxonomy): Eukaryota > Metazoa > Arthropoda > Arachnida > Araneae > Tetragnathidae > Meta > Meta bourneti. Next base: position 92,838,618 of record OW119929.1, read on the forward strand.
ACGTTTCCAAAGTGATGATGACTTACGAGAAGGTGTACAGCATTGGATGGCTAATTTGGCGGTAGAGGTTTACGAGGAAGGCATAAACAAACTGGTTTCAAGATGCGACAAATGTCTCAACAACGGCGGCGACTACATTGAAAAATGAGTAAATGTATTACTTTCATTTAATTAAAATCATTATTTACTTTCCTTCATTTTTCTTTTAGTTATATGTAAAAGGGTACTACTTTCTGGACTAGCCTCGTATATCCAACAAAGTATTGACTATGAAACAATATTGTAAAACCTCAAAATATGCAGAGCGTCCGAATACTTTTTACTCCGCTGGAAGGCAGAACATTTATGTTGGATTTAATTTATAAGCATACCTTTTTCCCGAGGAACAATGCCACAAGTATAAAATATGAATATTTTGATCAAATGCGTCGATTGTCTTTGACATGATTCATCCTTCCAATGGGATAAGGACAGAACTGTAGTAACACTCAGCTCCACTAGAGAACATTGCGTTATTATTCAAATTCCAACTGTTTTCAACATCTTTTAGAAGAACGAAGCAGTTGTTAGTTGTAACTCAGATTTTGATGCAGGAGGTTTGCTCTTTGGTGCAACAGCGCCGCAAATACTGTGTAGAACTATTGTGTACGAGGCTGTGTTTAATTGGACTGGAACAACGACGTAAGGTTGAGTGTTGAATTTGACTGGAACAACGACATAAGGTTGTGTGTTGAATTTGACTGGGACAACGGCGTAATAGTATATGGCGTCATTGTTAAACTATACTTTCTGCAGTTTTCTGTCCGTTTCATGATGTAAATAACTTAATGAATAAAAATATCAATATGATATAAAAATAAAATAAATAAATTTAATAAAAATGTTTTGTATAGTGATTACAATTTTTAGGTGAACAACGAGGCACCTGCGAAATTGGGGATAAATATTCAAACTACACCTGCATGAGATGAGTGGTATTTATAAGTAATAACAGAATTATCCGGCGTTGCTCGGATTGAATTAATTAAAAGTTGATTGAAAAGTCAACGATCAGACTAATTACTTCTCTTTCATAAAAAATTCAAGTGTACGGAAAATAATATTTCAACATCGTTAGAACTTTTTCATAGCTTCTACAATGTACTTCGGACACAAATATGTATACATGATATATCCATCCACATAATCTTCATTGCACTTCTGTAAGACAAACCGCAAAAGTTTTTTTCTAAGGTGACTAAAACAGAAGTCGATTTTGAGTTTTGGAAAGATTACGAATATCTCCGTAGGATTACGAACAAGCATTAGATAGGTAGGTATTAATTAACGTCGCACTGATGCAACATAACGGGCTATTGGCGACGGACCGGGATCAAACCCGAAGCGAAAGATCCGGGGACAGCACCATGTAATTTTGACCCACGGTCAGATGACGAGGTCACACCTGAGCTGACACCCCACTCTCCAAACTTCCACACCACTCCAACGTGAGGACATTTGTGGCCACGACAGATTTAACGTGCACCAGACCCCTCTGTACACTACGGTCTTTTGTTGTATTCGAACCCGCAACCTTCCGGTTGCGAGTTCGTTACTCTTCCAACCGGGCTACCGCGGCCCGAACAAGCAATAGAATGGTGTTTGTCCAGACCCCAATATAATGCGAAGAAAATCACATATTTTGTCAGACAGCTTATCTTCGCTTCAAGCTCTTAGTGATCGAACTCTAATCCGATAGGTCAGAATGTGAACTCTGTGCTGGAAGGTCGTGAGATGCCAGGGCGTGCAAATGAACTGCTCACGTTGGCTACTAGGTGGCACACCGACAGTGCGACCGTACACATAGTGGTGCAGAGATCAAGCTTGACAATCAAAAGCATGCTTATTCAAAAAGCATTGAAATGTAGGAGGTAAGGTGGAAAACTTCAAAAAAGTGGCCATACACATAAATCCCTACCAGTTCCAACCCTCATAATGCACCTGTAGGATCCCTTTGTCGTCCAGTTGCTACCAAATCACTGAAGGTTCCCGGAATACGTTTTCCACATAGGATACCCTCTGTGATACCTGCCAATATGAAGTAGGTGATGCTCTTCACTACATAATGGACTGCAGGCTAACGGCGCAGCTCAGAGAAGGACTCGATTTCAATAGAGATCGACCCTACCAAATCAATCATACCCGGCTTAAAAGGGTAGGATGAAGCAAATAGGGATAAGTACCTATTCCATCCTCCGTACGGGATTGACGTGTATCATAAACATTTAGACAGTCATTGGGTTGACGAACAATGCCCTTTTGTTTTCAGGACGACCAAAGTGGAAAGCAAATTTCGCTTCTTACTGTCGAGACCACCTGCCAAATCCTCTGTGACCTTACCTGCTAATAAGCTGGTCCGGGCGGAGGAGTTATTTCAAACTTACTTGTCAGCGCTTGCAAACGATCCTAGAATTATTATATTCATTATACAAGTGAAAACGGTTCGATAATTACGTTATTATACACTGCTGGCCACCGTAAATGCAACACCCTGAAGGAAGCATGCAAATAATATGAAATTTACAACATGCATTAGCGGAGGTGAGATATGCAAATGATTAGAATTTCAGCGCAGACGCACATCACGCGCGCCTGTGGCGCCACTTCAAAGCGCTATTTAAGGCTTGGAGATTTCGACGATTTCAAGTACGGCAATTGTGTTTTTCTTGTGGTTTTTTCAAAAAAACGATCAATTATGCCTCGTAGAAAACAGCGATCATCTTTTGATCAAGTATCCGAGTTCGACAGAGGAAGGATAGTGGCCTACCGAGATTGTGGATTATCTTTCAGGGAAATCGGTAGTCGTGTTGGACGAAACCAAACAACTGTAATGCGGATATGTGATCGTTGGATGCAGGAGGGTACGACGGACCGACGTGTTCGATCGCATCCACCTCAGTGCACCACTTCACGTGATGACAGGCATATTGTGCGTATGGCAGTGACGGATCGCTCAGCCACATCACGAACCATAGCACAGCACATTCAGTCTGTACCGCATCATCCAGTGTCTGCGCGTACCATTCGACGCCGGTTACAGCAGAGTGGTATGTCCGCAAGACGTCCATTGCTTCGTCTACCCTTGACGCAGAACCACAGACGTTTCCGCCGCCAATGGTGCGATGAAAGAAGGATGTGGACGGCAGAATGGAATGAAATTGTCTTTATTGACGAGTCACGCTTCTGTCTGCAACACCACGATGGTCGGATTCGAGTCTGGAGACACCGTGGAGAGAGGATGCTGAACAGCTGCGTTATGCACCGTCACACTGGTCCTGCACCGGGTATTATGGTATGGGGCGATATTGGATATCCCTCTCGCACTCCTCTAGTACGCATTGCCGGTACTTTAAACAGCCAGCGCTACATCTCCGAGGTGTTGGAGCCAGTTGTCCTTCCTTACCTTCAGGGCTTGCCCACAGCCATATTTCAACAGGATAATGCGCGACCACACGTGGCACGCATTGTCCAAGGGTTCTTCGTCAATCGCCAGATTGAATTGCTTCCCTGGCCAGCTCGCTCTCCGGATCTTTCGCCGATAGAAAACATGTGGTCCATGGTTGCTCAACGATTGACCCAGAATACATCCCCAGCTGCCACACCAGATCAACTTTGGCAACGTGTGGAAGCTGCTTGGTCTGCTGTACCCCAAGAACACATCCAAAGTCTCTTTGAATCAATGCCGAGGCGTGTGGCAGCGGTGATCTCCAACAATGGCGGCTACTCTGGCTACTGATTTTGGCAGGAACCACACTTCACAGAAGTCTATAAATTTAATCATTTGATACTTGGTCAACATGTTATCTACAAAATAAATTTTGTTGTGATATCTCTTGTCTTTCTTGGTGTTGCAATTTGGGTGGCCAGCAGTGTATTTACTAGGCAAGTGCAAACGATCCGAGAATTATATTTATTATACGAGCGCAAACGATAATATTGTGAATTGTAACCATGATTAAAAGAGGGATTTTGGAATTGAGAACAATTCGAAAAGGAGTGTTGATCGATGTTCTATATAATTTTGTATAGTCTTTAGTGCTCTTAATAAATGTTAATTTTTAAAAAAAATTAGCATTAGTCCATGCATGCAACCAAAAAGGCCTACTTATAATTATTTAATACAATCGAACTGATATTCCGATCATCCAAAAAGTGAATAGAGTGTGTCATTCAGTTGATCATTGATTAGTAGAATTCATCTATACACACAACTGGTAAATGGCAATATATTTTTGATTACATAAGCGAAATTTCCAACCATTTTTCAAAAATTTAAGCATTACTCATGTTTGTCAGTCATTTTTAAACTTTTGGTTGCCCTCTAAAATCGCCAAAATTAGGAAAATTTAATGTAACGCAAATCCTAAAAATTGGAATAAGTTGAAATTTTGCATGTTAGAAGTCCTTATGAATCGATTCCCATCAAAATATAGTAAGGTTCTAATTCATAATTTTTTCAAACATTAATTTTATAATTATTATTGCATACTAAAAACTATTTATAAAATAAATATTAGTAGGATTTTGTTTGGGTTGCTTAACAGTAACATGGTACAAAATATCAGCGCTATAGAAATATTATTTAGGAAGATATCCATAAAGGGCTAAGAAACTTGCTCTGATCTTTCTGTACTCATAACTTCGAAACGGTTAGACCTAATGACATGAAATTTGGTATCTGAAGTTAAATTTTGATATAGATTAGAAGTTGGATGTGTCAAAATAGGGGGTTTTCATTAGAAATTATGAAGTTGGTGCTCAATTTAATATAAAGACGTCCCCTTATGCAAATTTTATGCATTTTAATTTATAGAAGACGTTAGTTGTCGAACGCCATCTTTAAATTTCAGTGACTGTACATATTAAAAATGCAGATAAAACTAATTTAAATGTCCTAAAAATATGGTAAATATAATTTATTTGTTAAATTTGCTATAAAAAATTAACATTAATAAGGTTAATTAATAAAGTGAATTGTTCATGAAAACAGTTTTTAATTATCAATCGTCACCAGAAGGACAATTGAGCTCACTTCGGAGTTTTTTGACAAACGGACTTGTAAAAAACATGTCTAGGGTTGTTTGCTTTTGCCTCTTTTTCAAAATGTTTCTGAAAAACTGCATGGACTTTTCATTAAATAGATTTGAAGTTCTGATAACCTCAGATTTGTTTGGATTCTATTTCATAACAACATTTTAAACTTCCTTCAAATTCGCCAAAATATTTTTGATTTCAGCAGTCGTAATTTGCTTTCTCTCCATCCTAATCTTCAGATGAAATTTCCATTTCCTTTTTTTTCACATTGCTGCTTGAAAAGTTCTTTTAGTTAGTCAGTAGTCAGTTCTCGGTCATGCATCTCCAATAATTCTTTAACATATTCTTCCTCTACTTCCAAGTTTAGATCATGAGCAGTTGCTACAATATCCTTTACCAACTTGTGTCCTTTATCTGAAGTTTCTTCATTACCAAAGGAAGGGCAGTTTCATTCCATGCTGTTTTGAAACATTCCATTGTTACTTCTCGCCAAGCCTTTACAATTAGCCTAATTGCTATGACAATGTTGAATTCTTCCGTCCAAAATTTTCTTAGGGTCATGTTGGTAGCCTCACACATTTCAAAGCACCTGGTAAAATGTGCCCTTGTGTAAAGCTTTTAAAATTTGCAATTATCAACTGATCCATAGGTTGAATTAGAGATGTAGTCTTGGGAGGAAGAAATACCACCTTGATAAAAATCTAATTGTTCTAGTAGCTCTTCTTGTATGCCCCTTGGATGGCCAGGTGAGTTATCCAAGGTTAAAATGGCTTTTAGAGGCAGGTTGTTTCGCTCAAGATAGGCTTTGACAGTTGGTCCAAACACATTGCGAATCCAGTCTATAAATTCTATTCTTGTGACACCTAGGCTTCCACAAAACACCGAGATCGGAGAGACATTGAACTTAACTTTTTGAATGCTCGGGGATTCTCTGAGTGGTAGATTAACGTTGGTTATACATTGCAATCTCCACTTGCATTTGCTGCTAAAAGCAATGGTAACATATCATTCATTGGTTTATGCCCAGGAAGAGTTTTTCTTCTTTTGTGATAAATGTCCTGTTGAGCATTTTCTTCCAAAATAACCCATCTTATCACTATTGAAGACTTGTTGAGGTTGAGGTCTACTTCTATAATTCTTGCAAAGCTATTGACAAATTTATCTGATGCTTTGTCAGCATTAGCTGCCTCTCCGTGTCTGACCACAATATGAATTCCTCTTCTTTTTTTTAAGTTGTCAAACCAACTTCTGAAATCATCATCTACCTCAGAACTTGTTCCCGAAGTCTTCTTTTTCAAATCTTGATAAATCTGTTTAGCTTTCTGACAGATTGAATTTTGATATGTACTGTGTATCGTCCGCCACTTCTCTTTCTTTGATCCAAATTAGTAACAGATTTTCCATTTCCTCAAAAAGAAGCCCTGTGATATTCAACCTTGAAGTTCCCTAAACAACATTCGCTACCATAAGTTCTTCTTTCTTAGCCAAATAATGGTTGATATTGTAGAATGACTGGTTTCATATATTCGAGCTAGCTGCATAACTTGCACACCTTCATGATGTTTTGTTATTATTTCTTTCTTCTGTTCAATAGAGAAAAATTTCCTGTTTTTCCCTCACTAGGCTCTCCTTTTGAAACTCATTTTGTCTCACAGTAAAAAATTCACACTATAAAAAAGATACGCAAAATATAATTACAAATTGTACAACACCAAGATAAGGGATACAAAGAACATATCATCACATGAAAATAAAAGTAAAAGTTGAAAACCTTTTTCGAAATAAAAGTTAACATTTAATTTCGAAACTTGCAAATTTTGACTTTGTGCATTTTGCTTGTAAGGTGATAGATATAGCACTTACCGTAACATACACTGATTAGCAGTTTATAGATACAACGATTATTATTCAGATGAAATTTGATTTTGACTTTTGATGACGAATGAACAGTGGCACGCACCCGACGATTTATTGTCCGATTTATTTTATGAACCGACACATAAAACATAAATGCTTAAATACTCATTTTCATCATAAAACCCCATTTATAACCACAAATTTTAAAATAAAGCACGTTACACTACAAAAAAAGAAACAATAAACAGAACAGCTGGCTATGATGAGACAAACATATTTGAGCTTTTACAGCTACGCCGCATGGCTGTTCTCTATTCGACAATGCCTTCACGCGCGCGGCTAAGTGCGACAGGAAAATTTCGTTTTTTTAGATCTGATATAGAGGTTCACATAATCCAGAGTCGTTAACCAAAGCCTGTGTCGCCAACCAAGAGATTTTTTCTTACAACCACTCGTCTTTAACCAAGTACGTCGTTATCTGAGGCCGTTGTTAACCAAGGCACCACTGTATTCATATTCTGAACAAATCGATTAATTACACTTGTGTCATTGTTTTTCCAGGACACAATATCGGTTTTGGGGAGCAAATTTTATGTAGAAGCAGGGTATGAAAAAATTAAAATAAAAATAATAATTATAATAATAATTGGATTTATTTGATTTAAATTAGATTTTTAAAAATTAAATCTGATTTTTATGAATTTAATTAATCCTTACCAGTACAAGTTAAAATAATAATAATTATAATAATAATAATTAGGAAATAATAATAATTATTATAATTAAAATAATAATAATAATTAGGAAATAATAATAATTAGGAAATAATAATAATAATTAAAATAATAATAATTAGGAAATAATAATTAGGAAATAATAATAATAATTAAAATAATAATAATTAGGAAATAATAATAATAATTAGGAAATAATAATAATTAAAATAATAATAATTAGGAAATAATAATAATTATTATTATTAAAATAATAATAATTAGGAAATAATAATAATTAAAATAAAAAAATAATAATTAGGAAATAATAATAATAATAATTAGGAAATAATAATAATTAAAATAAAAAAATAATAATAATTAGGAAATAATAATAATAATTAGGAAATAATAATCTATATATTAATACGTGAAGAAAAACTTTGTACCCCTTTTAAAGCACATTGCGCGCACGGAGGAGTATGAGATTTGGCATAATTTACCACCACATAAGTTAGTATTGAAAGTTAATTGCATTGTTTTGCTGATCAGAAACTTAAATACAAAGGAAGCATTAGTCAATGGAACAAGAATGCGCATCAAATTTATGCATCGTAATACTATTGATTGCGAAGTTTTAACTGGAACCGCACGGAATAAGAGAATTTTGATTCCATGTATAAATTTAACATATTCCGGAACTATTTTACCATTTAACTCTCAAAGAACTCAATTTCTAATTATATCTGCATTTGCGATGGCAATAAATAAGTCTCAAGGATAAACATTCGAAAAAATTGGAATTTTATTGAGGCAGCCAGTTTTTACACATGGTCAATTGTACGTCGCAGCAAGTAGAGTTCGATCATTCGATGGTTTGAGATTTTATGTTTCAGAATATAACGGTCAAGGGCATTTAGCAAACGATGAAAGAGTTTTTACAAAAAACATCGTCTACACAGAAGTTTTGAATCATTAAATTCATTGTCGAACTATTTCAAGTTCAATGGACAACATTTATTTTTTTAACCACCCGGTTTTTTTTTGTTTCAATAAAAAATATATAAAAAGTACGAAGCACGTATTCCTTATTACATTTTTTATTTTTTGGATTTATTTTTTATTTAAATTTTATATAATTTGAAAAAGATAGGCAAATTAACTGTGTAGCCTTGGCCAAACCTGTGGCCAGTATAGCAATAAAAAAAGCTCGCAGCTTACGTAATAGAACAAAATTCAAAAAATTATATTCAATGAATATAGAGGTATACTCTTTGACAAAAGAACCTTATTAACGTTCAAACTTAAAAATTAAATGAATTATGGTCGAATTTTGACCACTGGGCGACCACTAGTTAAAATTAAAATAATAGTAATAATAATAATAATTAGGAAATAATAATAATAATTATAATAATAATCGGATTTATTTGATTTAAATTAGATTTTTTAAAATTAAATCTGATTTTTATGAATTTAATTAATCCTTACCAGTACAAGTTTAAACTTGTAGGACATGAGACACCCAAATCACAGTGTAATTTCTAGATAGTTTTGATTTATGTTAAATATTAGTAATTATGATGAATAACCTTAAAGTACTAGTAAATATAGCAAGGTAAATTTTTGAAAGATTAAAATGCGATACGGGAATTAGCAAAGTTAATCACATGATAGAGTAAATAGAACAGACAACAAATGCCATGCATAAACAATGTTTTTTCCTCTAGTTCTCCAGTGGTTTAGATTAGTTTTATTTTAACCCATAACCCCTAGAATGAAATTTTTTGGATCTAGATAAATAAGGTTGCCTGTAACAACCTTATATTATAAATTTTTGTACAAAATTAATCAGAGATCAGACAAATTTCAAAATTTTTTTGTATTATATATTTATCACATGTGAATAAAACGTATAGAATTTCTTGTTTTTGAGAAAAAATCATGTCACCAATAGGAAATGATATAAAAGGAACAGGCAACAAATTTCATGAAAAAATTCCTACTCATCAATATTTAGCTTTCAAAAGTACTTATTTGTGAAACAATGTTATTTGTAAATAAATAGTAAAACCTGAGACAAGACATGAAAATATGCATAAATTGAAATCAAATACGCCTATATTTCAATTTTTCCTGAGCATTGATAAGTATTTCAAAGTTGTATTCCAAGCACACAAAAAGTGTACATACAAGAAAATGAAGTTTTTATTTATGTACAGCATAGAATAAGTATAATAGCATTCCCCAAAAACATGCCAATTGAGTGGAATTTGAGCTTGCAATGAAAAAATCATCGTACTCATTAAAATAGCTTTCCGCTTCAATCCATAATCTATTTTGTTAACGTGCTTAATTATCAGATGGGTGAATTAATTTTTATAATCCAAATTTCAGTTTCATAAATACAGAATACTTATGCAAGCAGTGTTTATAATTACTAAGGATCAATGCATAAAACTTCGCCAATTCAATTTAAATAAATATTAACCAACATGTTACCCAAAACAAAATGAAAATAATAAAATTCCCAATTATAAAGATTTATGTCAAAATTGGAATGCTTTTGTGATACTCCAGAAAGCTTTTTCATTGAGACTAATTGCCTTTTTTCATAAGCAGTCTTTTTAACTAGTTTGATATAGTTTGTAACTTATTTGAATAAAATAACATGCATCTTTTCATTGTTATTTCATATTAACTTAATACAGAAAAAAATGCAGTTTTTAAAATTCTGATTTAAATCAATGATTTTTTTAAAATTACTTGATTTAAATCGGCATACCCTGTGTAGAAGTTAAAAATGCATTCCATTTAGCCATTTTTTGTCCCTTTTATTAAAATTTAAATTCCTTTAAAACAGGCCACTTTCTCATCATTATTGTCTGAGTACGGACGTTTTCCATCTACGGAATCCAAAGAATATCAGCATTTTGTTGAAGTACTCAAAGCTCTTTCAAACTGCCAAAGCTAATGTCGATCTTTCATAGAGCCCTCCTCTTCTTTCCGGTTAAATCTTTTTTATGAATAGATTTCTCACGCAGGATTGAAAACACAAATCCTCCAAATATCAAGCTTTAACTCTTTGGGGTTAGGTGGGTTAAAAACTGTCCCACCTTTTGCTTAGCTTTTTACAAGGTTATATCAAAAAGTAAGGTGAATTTGTCTCTAAAACTCGGAGTTTTTGTGTAGCTTTGAATAGCAGAGATTAGCTTAGAGCAGAGTTTTTTGTGTAGCTAATTAATTTTTTTATATGTTGCAAGTACCAAGGTGATAGAAGTGTGACGGCTTGTAGAAACTTCTACGTCAACCCGTCTGGTGCTTAGAGCAAATCAAAGATGGCGCATCGATTTGAGCATTACTCCAAGGAGGAGGTGCGTGGTGTCATTCGTTTTTGATGGGCCAAGGGGAAAAAACATGTGATATTCATCGAGAATTGTTGGAAGTCTATGGAGAGAGTGTTATGTCGCAGAAACAAGTGTACGTGTGGTGTAACGCATTTGCAAGTGGTAGGAGTACTGTTGCAGATGATGACAGAAGTGGCAGACCATCAACGTCCATCATCGAGCAAGATTTCTTTGAAAAGGGCATGGATGATTTGGTGCCACGTTGGAATAAATGTTTAGACCACTATGTTTCCTTTTTCGATTGATAGTGTGATACGATTTGTCAAGCATAATAAATTTTCATATATTTATCTCTGCACATTTTTCTGTCAATCAAAAATTCACCTTATTTTTTGATACTCCTTTTTATGCATGGTGGAATATTTTTTAACCTACCTCAAAAAGTTAAAATGACTCATAGTCATACAGTTTAATATTTATTTAAAGTTTTTCATTGCGTTGACAATACTATGAAATAACGCTAAATGTGTGAATTTTTTTCTTTCATAACGGTAAATGTTTTTTCGTAAAAATTTATTATGAGTGAATAAATCATTTTATAATAAAAAAAACATGTTATTTGCTGTTTTACACTAATTTTGAAGCTGAATAAGTGAATAAACAATTCTGTGCAACCTGGATTTTTTCTTTAGAATTGTGTGCCTCAAAGAGTTAATGACCACTCTGTAGGAATACGAATAAAAATTCTACGATATAGTGCACTGGGGTACAAAGTTCATATACTCTTGGGGTCGGCAAAACTTCGTTGGTGGTCTTCCAATTCTTCCGATCTTTTGCGAGGTCGTAAAGGATTATCGTCTTTTCTTCTCTCCGAATCCTGTCTAATACACGCCACGTGAGTTTGTATACATCGACCAGATTACAGATTTACCTGTTCTTTCAATGTAACAGCTATTGCTACTAATTGCTGTTCTATGGAGAAGTAGTACATTCACGCATTTCCAATCTTATTTATATCTAAGAAACGTTACAGATGGTCAACTCTTTGTTGTGCACATGCATGGGATTAACACGGGAATCGACTTTAACTTATGTGACAGCAGACACGTGGAATGAAAGGAGTTTATTATAGCTTTGAGCCAAGAGGGATTGAGCTCATCCTTTTCCCACTATCAACTATACACACACTGCTATATTCTTTATGGTTCCTATGTGGGATTCAGTATTTTTAATGGTGGCTCTCTTTTCATGTCTTACATGGCTTGCTCTAGATTTTAGAAATAGATGTAACGATGTAGGAGGTCTTCAAAGAGTATCCGCTTGTCATGGATTGATAAGCATAGAATTCTAAGGAGAGGATCTTCTTTCATTCTTTCTAATTTTAATCTCGTTCGATACCATCCACAGGGAATGAACGAGGTTACTTAAATCGGCTCAGTGAAAGGTATTGCTTTACTCCCTTACTTAATTTTCCGAACAGAAATGGAGTATGCATGTGTATTAGGATGGGCAGTTCAGATAGGTTATTTTTAAACCTTCAAATATATGACTATATATTTTTTTAAATTTTTTTTTATTCAACGTCTTGAGCCCTCTACCGGACGTTATATTTTATAGCTGAAAATCTATGTCGTTCCATAAATTATTAAAAAATATTACAAGTCTCGAAATATACAAATTATTTAAAAAACCTCAAATATCGATATATAAACAACTCAGTGAATGTAATAAAAATATTTTTGTACTATAAAAGTATTTTTCAACGACACAGATGAAAAACTCAAATATTCTGAAATTTTGCTGTTTTTGTAATATAAAGAAATAATTATGTTTACAAGAATTGAAAAAATATGAATTACGGTACATTTACAGCTACGAATATAAAGTACTGGATACAAAATATGATTTATAATTAAGCTAATTTGTACTGCTTTTTAAAATCACATTTTTGGCATAGTTAATCGTAATTTTATCTTAGCTCAGATGAAGCCATCATGTGCTTCTGGCCCAATGACAGACATTTATACCCCTATCACCAATTTCACACATCTCTTGAGCACTTTTGTGATAACTGTAATGAAGAAACTGAAGAGTTTGTGTAGCAATGCTAGAGTTCATCATTTATAACGTTTGTCATGATAGGGGTGAGTTACTAAAGTAGTCTTGCCAATTACTCAGTTTGGTGAAACACATCGCATCGAAGTTTATTTTGGAATTAAAAACATTTTTCTTGCTTTAGTAATTCTCTCTGTAGTACTCAAAATTCTCCTTAGTCACAGTTAACGAATATCATGACGTTCGTCACTGATCACTGTAAACAGCATATTCTCGGGGTGAAAGAAGTATGAATTTTGTTTAATGATTGGGTGAATAACTTTTAGTTCTTCTCTTAAATAACGAGGATGCATGTGTCGTTTTAAAAACATTCAAACCCCATACTTTCAGGAAGGATGGGACTTTATCACATACCACATTAATGCATAAACTTCTAAAATAAATTCTGAAACAATTTTTAAGTTCAATGACGATTCTTTCACATATAATATCTTAGGATCGATTTGCAGTTGTCAGCCATCGAGAATATTTCTGCAGGTTGACAATTAGATAAGTTTGAAGAGCATGGTTCAAACGTATTGTGCAAATTTGTATGAATATCGTTAATCTAAACTTATATTCTGTTGATCGAGCTCGCATAGATCTGAAGAAATTGTCACAGATTGTACATTGAATTTTTCGCATTTGGTTCATAGGACTTAGATACTCCATCTGAGTCCTAAAGAATATTTGGGAATAAGTGCTTCAGAACCAGGGGTGCCCATCCCCCCCAAGCCCAATGGTGCCAATACCCCCCCCCCCATTTTTTTTCTTTACTGCCCCCCCCCCCTCAAATCCAGTTAACCATATAACCTTTACTGAAATCTCAAATTTCCAACTGAATCCACACAAAGCTCTACGTTTTGTAAATCAGTTAGAAATAAATAAAATTAAGAGATAAATTTGGATGAGATAAATAAAACCAGAACAGCTAGGAAAATAATCAGTTTATATTTATAACAGCAATTTCATGTATAAAAATGATATTACTTACACTTTGCAAATGAAAATAACTATAATATAGTAAAAACAGTTGTTTTGAAAGATTATGAATGTTATATGAATAAAACAAGTATTTTACCTTGACCTTTTGTATAAGAATAATTTTTATATTCATAGAAAAATTCAAAAATTGAGTGAATGGAAGAATAGAATATAAAAAAATTTAACACATCAATGAAGATCAATAATTTAATAATAGATATTGAAAAAACGTACTAAATGTGTAAAAACTAATGATATGAGTATTATCGTAATGTTTGCATGAGTTGCGTAAGTATTCATAAAACCTTAAAAACTAAATTGTTTTAGAGTAGTGACAAAACAGCTATCTCATGCGGAGGGAAGAGAAAACATTCGAACAATCTAGGTTGACAAAAATTTATAGTATGACCAGAAAATAAATTCTTTAAGCACAGAGATTTATGTACTATTTATAAGATTTTAACAGAAGCTTTTTTTCTCTGTGCACTTGATATGGTAAACTTTTCGATAATTTCTTTATTTGCGATGTTCTTGAGAATGTCATTCTCAGATGATTGTATCAATAAGCTTGACAGCCAATCGTCCCCTAAGCTGCTTCTTAACCTGTTTACAATCTTTAAACGGCTCATCGTCCTTTCCGCTGAGCAACTTGTGACAGGTAACGATAAAAGGATACGATACAGCATGGTGAGTTGAGGAAATGCTGACATATACTGCAGGCATCTGTAAGGCCTAATAAAGCCTCTTTTTACCCTCTGATCAACAGACAAAAGCAACTCATCATGGTTCTGAATCTTCCTCCTCATCTCCATCTTTACAGGCTTCAACTTCATTTCCACCTTCACCTCCTGATCAGATTCCCTGTCTGGTGTCCTATTTTTACACTTTTCTTTCTCTAAAAGCAGGTCGGAAATGTCAATTTCTGAATGAGTAACCTTATACAAATTTGCAAAAGTTTCTAGTTCCTCTATTATTTGGTCACTTTCAAGATCGTAAAACCCACACAAGTATTTCACTGATGAAGAATCTGGCAAGAATTTATATCCCTGCTTTTCTTTTTCTCTTGCAATTTTCAAAATTTCTTCATGTGAAAGCACTGCCATTTGTGAGATTGTAGAAAGATAACTGTCAGAATCTGTCATTGAGTTGTTTAATAAGTGAATCTAATACTTTAAAATAAACTTCCACTTTGATCCTCTTAAGAGGATCATCTATTCTTTCATCGATAGCCATTTCATCCATAAACCTCTTACATTTTCTGCTTCTACGGTGGGGTTGCGAAATATTATTCACATCAGCAAAGGCAATAATTGAATCATTCACTTTATTCCAC
Source organism: Meta bourneti (assembly GCA_933210815.1). Taxonomy (NCBI): domain Eukaryota; kingdom Metazoa; phylum Arthropoda; class Arachnida; order Araneae; family Tetragnathidae; genus Meta; species Meta bourneti. The sequence goes on from OW119929.1 coordinate 92,854,019, forward strand.
TCCGACTCACTTCGCATTTTTACAAGTTTAGCTTTGGTTTTATCAACAATTTTTGACACACTGCTATAATTATTTATTTTTGGTTGTAGAACAATTGTGATTGGTGACACTTTGAAAATAGATGAGGCAACATGTATTGAGCAAATGTTTTCAAAATCGGTCATTTGTTTCCACAGGCCAGTTGCCAGTGCCTTTGATTCATTAGCAGCTTTTTTGTCAATGGACAAACTATGTAATGTCTCCCTTATTGTGTCATAGCAGGTGACAACTGTTTGCAGTGCATCATTTCTGCTTGACCATCTTGTAGTTTGCACTCTTTTAAGTCTCCTTATTTTGGTTGGACCCTTGTAGTTTGTAGTAAAAAGATCATGCCTGTATGACCTGACATGAAGACATAATTCCTCTAAAAGAGAAAACAGATTTTTCATTTGGGGCATATGTCCATAGATTTTTCCGCAATTCACGCAAATCTGTGCAAAGAACACCATATATAGAGCGCTTTGGGACATTCTCTCTGGATTAGCGCTTTTACACCATTGAATTTTCCTCTCATATTACCAGCCCCATCCATACTTTGACCAATAATTCCACTTGGGTCAAGACCAAGTAAATTCAGGCATTTCATTATTTCTTTAAAAAGGTTTTGGTCTGTGGTATCTCCACTATTGAAAACCTTAATGAACCGCTCTTCAGGTTTGACATTTTCCTTTGGGCACCATGCGGTTCAGTATGTTCAATATAACGAACCACTAATGTGGAACATTCTTTTTAACTAATGTCTTGAGTTGAAATTAATGTTAAATTGAGAATAAATGTTAGTCGTTTTTATACTATCTATGATTTTTGAAGCAACGATGTCACCCTTTATGTTAATTACATCGTAAATGTTTCGATAACTCAAGAAATTAGACCCCAGCTTTACTTTTTCAGTTCTAGCTTTATCAATTTTTTCAAGATATACCCGAGCATCAGGACTATATTTACTCAATAGCCTAGAAAGACCTATGAGTTTTTCTTTTGCTACATCCTTCTAACGAAATCAAAGCATTTCTTCACTTAAATATCGACAACAATCGATGACAACAGACAGCACTTCTCGATTGGGATGACTAACTGATCTGATTGTTCAGCTAAACGTGAATCAATCATCTTTTGAGAGATCCATTGGATCCTCGCAATTTGTGCTAAGTGGGTTTTAGATTTTTCATGGAGCACAATATCCCGGTCCCCTTATGCTCTGTCCATCCTCTATAGCCAGTTGTTCCTCATATTGACTGTTCGTGTGGGAGGGAAAACAGTACATGACAAGCAAAATACGGCATCTTTTTCTTGGCTATATACCAGCCATTTTCTAACTTTTACACTTTTATTTGGTAAAACTTCATTCTTCCATGAGCCATTTTCTAACTTTTACACTTTTATATGGTAAAACTTCATTCTTCCATGATGGGTTGAATTTTCTTCCACCTGTTGAAGGAAAAGTGACAAGACAAATCTTGATTTTCCAAATATAGTGCTTTATTTATTTCCTCAGCTGACAGTTTGATGTTGGCTGGATCTCTTGGGATTTTCAATCTATCATCAGGAGAATCTTAAGTTGTTAGAGTTTCCTCTTGTTGGATGGAAACTGAAGGTCTTTCAGCAGATGGATTGCTACATGATTCTACCTCCGTGTCCTAATTCAGTTTCATCATCAACTTCTTCCTGACTTTTATTTTCATCAAGGTTTTCAAAATCTACGCCTTAGGTCATACTTGATGAAAAGGGTTGTATTTCTAAATCTTCAATGACGTTTTCAAGAATCGAACAGCACTGAACTAAAATTCCTTTCCTTCTCCAAGACAGACTACACAAAAAGTACACGGCTAAGACGGCTACATGCTTTCAACTGGTGACTTAACTTTATCTTGTCTATGGGACTACTAGCGATCCATATGACGTAACGGTGACGGACGGAAAACCTCAAGGTATCAGATGGTTATGAATGGGGAGAGTATCAGCGCTGCCAACTAAGCGTTGCTCAATAAAAAATTATGGAATAACTTCCTATAGTGAAATTGTTGTCATAGCAGGAAACAGTAGTCTTTTAAACAAATTCAGAAATAGTCTAATTATGAAAATATATATATATATATATATAATAACAATAAAAAGGTTTCTTGTTAAACAAATTTTGCCCGAAAAATTTCCACCCTGAAAATTCCCCGAAAAACGCCCTGAAAAAATTCCCCCCCCCCAAAAAAAAAATTCTGATGGCGCAACTTGCGCCATGATACCCCTGTGGGCACCCCTGTTCAGAACAAATTCCTTGGCAAGACTGTGCGGAACAGAATATTGATCACAAACCCTTGTAAGTGTTTTAAGCACTTTAATTTGTTTTCTACTAGTGAAAACTTCTCTCATTTATAATTATCTTATTTTTACTAGTTGCTACATCATTTGAATTACATTATTTGCATAAGAATCTAGAGACTAATATTTTCGATGTCTAAGGTTAAGTTCTGTATTCGGTAATATTAGTTAGTTGAAGCTACCAGACACACCTTATACTTCTTTCTTCCTTTTTGCAACCAACCAAAATTGTCCCTTTCTAAAGTTTTAGTAGCTCTGGTGTTGACTTCGTCATCTGACCGTGGTTCAAATTACGAGGCATTGTCCTTGGATTCTTCCCTTTCGGGATTGATACCGTATCGTCGCAGCCCGCTGTGTTGCTCCAGTGCGATGTTAATTAACTACCTAGCTAAAATTTTATTCGTTTCAGCAAAATCTATCGAACCTGTTGCCATCGTTAGTAATGTTCTATGGTCAGTTATGTTTCCTTAAGTGATATCTTTTGAATAATCTTGCTTGCATGTACAAAAACACACATTTTTCGGCCCATCCTAATGTGCATATCATGTTTCATCGTATGCTGCTCCTATGTGTGTCCGGACACCTCTTTAATGACAACTATTTTTCACTATTACTACTCTTAATGGCTAGTTACTGTGTAGGATTTAGAATTTTCAAAGTTGCATATTTTTCGTGGTTTTTCCTTTTTTCAATTTAGAATAGAGAAGAATTTTAACACACCAATCAAAATTGCTTAGTTTTCAGCAACATTATAGTCATGGGATTGTAAAATCGCTTAGAATAGAGAAGAATTTTAACACGCCAATCAAAATTGCTTAGTCTTCAGCAACATTATAGTCATGGGATTGTAAATTCGCTTATAATAGAGAAGAATTTTAACACGCCAATCAAAATTGCTTAGTCTTCAGCAACATTATAGTCATGGGATTGTAAATTCGCTTAAGCAAACGTAATGTACCGGTAAACGGAAATTATATTAACAAATAACAAAAGTACAATTACTTGAAATCAATAATTTAAACCGTGAATAATAATTAGTTAATGGTAGGTAAGTAGGTAGTTGAATTTACGTTGCACTGGAGCAACACAACTGGCTATTGGCGACTGTCCGGGATCAGTCCTAAAGGGAAGGATCCGAGGACACACACAACAGCTCGTCATTTTGAACCACGGTCAGATCACGAAGTCAACATGTGAGCTGACACACCACTTTTTTAGCTCCCACTCCACACCAACTGGAGGACATGACAGATATAAAGTGCGTCAGCCCTCACTACACGACAGTAGTATACGGGCCCGTATAAGGGACGGAAGTGACATCATATCACGTGACCGGAAGTGGGCGGTACCAAGTGACGTCACATCACGTGACCGGAAGTGGGCGTGTCCGAATGACGTGACGTATTGTTTGTTTACATTTTGGACTTGAATTTTTTTTGACATCGACTTCGTGCAGGCGTTGAGTTGTTTCAAGATGGCGTCGTTTTGTTGGTGTTGCCATGGTGATGAATCACTCGTAGTGCCATCTGGTGGAGAAATTAGAAACCCTATTATTTTTAATTAAAAAGGAATTTCTTGGATTCGAACCGAGGATCATAGGACCCGAAGTCAAGCGCGCTATCCGTTAGGCTGTAAGAGAGTTAAAATGGTGAATTAATGTAGTGTTGGATTTTTTCTCTCTTTTGGACTTGTATTTTTTCTTAGTGTTAGGAATGGGTTATTTTTAGAAAATGGTTTGAATAATTGCATAGGGGTTTTAATAAATGCTTCTACAAAAGGACTTATGGCGCCATCTAGTGATTTTAAAAGTAATTAATCTAAGGAACGAATTGATTTCTTAATGCTTTTACTTTATTCATCACCAGTGACGTCAGTGTGTTTACGTTTGGGACTTGGATTTTTTTTTCTTTCTGAGATTTCGATGTGACGTCACGATTATGTCCATCGAGCAAGTCTGAACTTGAAAAAGTCTACTCACAATTCTTTATGTTATGAGTATGGTAAATTGTTTACAGATCGTGAAGGCTAGGCATATTTCCGTCGATTGGAAAACGAATTAACGTATTAAAAAAAGACGAAATTTAGAAATTTTAGGTCAAAAATATACTGTGCCTTGTAAACTTGTAGCATACGAAGACGAAGGAATAAGCTATACTTTTAGCGGGTCTTCTATTGCAGCCAAGCCTTGATCTCCTAAAGTATTGGAAATAAAGGGAGAAATGGAGCGAATAATTGGTGCAAGATTTAATTTTGAGTTGGTGAAGCGTTATAAAGATGGTAAGGACTGCATAGTTGCCCATAAAAACAACGAGAGGGACTTGGAACTTTATGCACCCATAGCGTCTGTTTCATTTGGACAGAAAAGGCAATTTGTGTTTTCTAGAAAAGAACTACAATTCTTTAAAAATTGTTCTGGAAAATGGAAGCTTGCTTGAGATGAAGTATCCAACAAACCAATTTTGGTTTCACAGCTTGCCCCGTGGGAATGCATTATGCCCTAGAATAAACTTAACGTTTCGTAAAATTCTTGTATAAAGCAGCGATAAACCACTTATGTGCCCCCGAACTAGAACTCAGTGTCGTACACTAGACGATATTTGGACAACGTTGAAATTGATCTTTGCCTTTCAGAATAGTATTTTTATAAATGCTTACATCTCGTTTTTAAATAAATTTTTAGCGTGTCTTACCACATATACTGTATTTTGGATTATTTGGTTTTTTTTATTACATGGTTTCATAAATTTTCTTTTAAAATGCAAGATCTGAAATGAAATTTTTCTTTGCTATATAGATTTATGTTGTTTTTTTTAAGTTAGATGTTTTTACTCAAAAATTAATTATACATTAGATGCTATAACACCTATTTTATAGCAGAAATTTTGTTTTAAATAATATACACTTAAGTAAGAGTAAAATTTTTGAAACTTTACAAGACAAATACTATGAATATGTTTTCTTGTACATTTGAAGAAGTTATAATAGTATAAAAAAACCATTTATTCTATAAATCTAAATTAAATGTTATTTTTTAATTAATCTTTCCTTGCATATTATTTTTACTTTGAATAAATCTTCATAAATTTTAGTGATTTAATTTATATTATATAGATTTACAAACCTGTTTTTGGATGAAATATAAGGATTTAATATTTTAAAAATTAATGTTTTTACTTAAAATTAATTATATATTAAATACTATTACACATATTTTTAATGTTGAAGATTTTTAGAAAACATTTTACAATTGAAACATATACATTAAATATTATGACAAACACTTAAATGCAGATCCATAAGGGAATAATGGAAATATTTTTAATGCTTACACCTTTTCTATTCTAAATAAACTTTTGCTTGTCTTACCACATACACTGTATTTTGGATTATTTGGGTTTTTTTTTATTACATGGTCTTATAAATTTTCTTTTTAAAATGCAAGATCTGAAATGAAATTTTCCTTGATTTTAAGATTTATGTTTTACTCAAAAATTAATTATACATTAGATGCTATAGCACATATTTTATTGCAGAATTTTTTAATATTATACACATAAGTGAGCGTAAAATTTTTGAAACTTTACAAGACCCATATTATGAACATGTTTCCTTACACATTTGAAGTAGTGAAAAATAGTATTAAAACCCTTTATCCTGTAAAATATAAATTAAATATTATTTTTAATTAATTTTTCCTTCCATATTATTGTTTACTTTAAATAAATTTTCATTCATTTTAGTGATTTTATTTATATTATAAAGATTTACAAACTGGTTTTAACGAAATTTTCTTTGATATAGGGATATATATTTTAAAAGTTAGATGTTTTTTACACAAAAATTAATTATATATCAAATACTATTGCACGTATTATAACATTGAAGATTTTTAGAAAGCGTTTAACAATTGAAATATATACTTTAAATATTATTACAAACATTTAAATGCAATTTGCTTTTTATTTTTTAATTTTACAATTGAGACATTTTTAAAAGTTTGGTTCTTAAAGTGCGTTTTATGCATAGTAAAAAAATTATTATAAAAACCTGTAAGAGTAAAAAGAATTTTATGCATTATTTTGAAACTTTACAAGACCCATACCATGTTTCCTTGCACATTTGAAGTAGTGAAATATAGAATTAAAAAACCATTTGTCCTTGAAGATCTAAATTAAAAGTTCTTTTTCTTTAATGCTTTTGCAAACCACACATTTTACTAAATATGAACTTCCTTTTATTTATTTGAAATCCTTATGCACATCGTACAATTTACATTGCACAGCAAAATACCAATACTGTACGAAGCTATGAAGTATTTTACAAGATACTTTGTACTGTTTTCTTAATTTTAAATGTTCTACATTGCTATATTAAATGGATAGTAAGTGGGTTTTCTGTTTTTGAAAATAATGTGTGCACATCTGTGCTGCTAAGCAAATTAACTTTTGCCCTTTTCTTGATATTTAATGCATAATCTAAATATTTACTCACACCGCTGATAGTTTTACCCTTGAGTAAAATTAAATAATAACTGAAAATTTTAAGTATTAATGTGAATTTTAAAATGAACAAAAATTATTGAAATAATGGATTAAATCTGAATTCTATGTATTCTTAAAACAATCTCTGCAAATCCAGCAGACAATTCTTAAACAGATTGAAGGAAGCCACATGGAAACAAAGTAAATTAGAACACTTTTTAATAGTAAAAACATTATGATTAATATTTTTACAAAAATAATACATTGTAGTAAAAAAAGAACTTAATTTTACATACTTACATTTTTTTAAGAGACTTATTTCCGACAAGCCAATTATTCAATGCCATCACCTCAGCTATGGGGCAATGCAAATTATTTTTGTGATGACAACATTATAGTTTTTGGATATCTTTGTTGCTACTTAGAGCACAAAATGCATCGAATTTGGGAAACCCATATTGTTCTAAGTTGATATTCGGAATATTCAATGCATCTAAGCGTTTCTTTTCCACACAACCACCTTTGTAAGCAATTAGGTACTGAGTGACCCTCTTGGTCTGCTCGTAATATTCTAAAAGCTTAGAGTCTAGATTTTCTAAGGGAGCACAATTTGCTATGTCATGGGACAAAAATGAACTGCACATACGTAATTTTTAACATATCACACAGTTGTACGATCTTTGGCACTCAGTTTATGCTTAGACGATAAGTTAAAACGAATACTTGAAGCTACTTGCGATTTTTACAGCGATGTATGCGTATTTACGTACTAAGAAACTTTATTGAATCTGAAATCCATCAAAATCCACAATTGCACAAATATTAATCATTGCTATTGAAAAGCGTTAGCTGTTCTTGGAAAAATAATTATAAACTGGAGGCCACGAAGAACTGGACTATAGAACACCCTACACTTACTAATCAGTAAAGTTAAAATTTATCTTTTGCGTTCCATAGTTACTCACAAAAGATAAGACTAAGTAAAGAATGTACATACTCAGAAAACATGTGTTTGTGATAATGCGCGAAATAAAATTTTGTGTTGTAATACAAGATTTTAACGAAAGGATATACTTAAATGTGCGTGTGATTTTTTTTTACTCTACCACGTTTATGCGCGGAATGCAATTCAATTCTACGACTAAACTTGAGCAAGAAAAAAAATATAACCAAATATAATTTATAAGAGAAACGTATTTTGACTCTTTAAAATGAGAACTTTAAAGTATACTGAATTCTCTTGATTCTGCAGTTTTATTTTTTCTAAAATTACATCAACAAATTGAATTATTTTATTTGTGTGCGCACACAAGTCTTTGCCTCTGTTGAAAGGAAACTAGTATCTTTGACAAGTATCAGATTTTTAAAAATTGATTCAGAGAAGAACCTTTTTTCATGGGATTTAACTCAATCTGCTCCATAATTTTACTCTTAAGAGTAATAGAGCATATTATAGTTTTAAGGAAAATGAATAACCATTATGCAAATTTGAAGCCAAAAGTTCCAAGCATGTCTATGCGCCTATCTACGTTTAGAGATTGACCAACGCACAAACGTTGGCATTAGAGACCTAGCCGCAAACGGATCGTATTATACCGGTGTCTTGGACGTGATCAGGTGCTATTGGTGTGGCGAAGGGCTTGAAAATTGGTAAAAAGATGTAGTGAGACACAAACACAAAGTTTTATCCAAAATGTTTGGTAGCCCATAGATGAAATTGTACAGGTGCTGGATGAAATCAACAATACCAATGGTTTTATAAAAAAAAACGATGTATAGCTTTACCCCTTAGACAACACAAAGGACGAACGACTTTGTAAAATTTGCAAGGAATCGGAAAATGAATGCTACTTTACAGCCTTGCGGTCATCTGGTGACATGCATGAGATGTACGAAGAGTCTTTCAACGTGTCCTATGTATCGAACCAATATTTTACACAAAATTAAAACGTACATTTGTTACTAAACTCTATTTATTAGTACATGTAGTAGATGCAATTTCAAGTGATATACTGAACATGGTGAGGAAGAAAATCCAATTGTAAAAGGGTGGTATTGAGTTGAAAGTTATTAAATTGGCAAAAGTGCTTCAGTAAGAAGATTAGTAAGGAAGTTTGAGACTCTAAAACCCTAAAACTCTTTATTAAGGAAAAAAATCGTGTAGGAAAGACTTATACACCCTTATAAATATATTGACTATTTTAATTATTAGTCGTTTGTTCATTATATGTTAAACCTATTTACTAAAGAATTTTAACGGGTGCCTTAAACAGGAGTTACTAAATGCTTTAGGAAAGATGTGTAAATGTACTCTGTAATGCAAGAAAGAATGCTTGAATTAAATATTCATTTTGAGTGTTTCCTTCTTGTAGTGGGGGCTTATTAATAGTACTTTTTTAGAGCATTTTAAAATATTTCACACTTTAAAAGAATTATTTATATTTATTTTTTATTAATTTTTAAAACTTTTTAACTTTACTGCAACAAAACGACGCCATCTTGAAACAACTCAACGCCTGCACGAAGTCGATGTCAAAAAAAATTCAAGTCCAAAATGTAAACAAACAATACGTCACGTCATTCGGACACGCCCACTTCCGGTCACGTGATGTGACGTCACTTGGCACCGCCCACTTCCGGTCACGTGATATGATGTCACTTCCGTCCCTTATACGGGCCCGTATACTACTGTCGTGTAGTGAGGGCTGACGCACTTTATATCTGTCATGTCCTCCAGTTGGTGTGGAGTGGGAGCTAAAAAAGTGGTGTGTCAGCTCACATGTTGACTTCGTGATCTGACCGTGGTTCAAAATGACGAGCTGTTGTGTGTGTCCTCGGATCCTTCCCTTTAGGACTGATCCCGGACAGTCGCCAATAGCCAGTTGTGTTGCTCCAGTGCAACGTAAATTCAACTACCTACTTACCTACCATTAACTAATTATTATTCACGGTTTAAATTATTGATTTCAAGTAATTGTACTTTTGTTATTTGTTAATATAATTTCCGTTTACCGGTACATTACGTTTGCTTAAGCGAATTTACAATCCCATGACTATAATGTTGCTGAAGACTAAGCAATTTTGATTGGCGTGTTAAAATTCTTCTCTATTATAAGCGAATTTACAATCCCATGACTATAATGTTGCTGAAGACTAAGCAATTTTGATTGGCGTGTTAAAATTCTTCTCTATTCTAAGCGATTTTACAATCCCATGACTATAATGTTGCTGAAAACTAAGCAATTTTGATTGGTGTGTTAAAATTCTTCTCTATTCTAAATTGAAAAAAGGAAAAACCACGAAAAATATGCAACTTTGAAAATTCTAAATCCTACACAGTAACTAGCCATTAAGAGTAGTAATAGTGAAAAATAGTTGTCATTAAAGAGGTGTCCGGACACACATAGGAGCAGCATACGATGAAACATGATATGCACATTAGGATGGGCCGAAAAATGTGTGTTTTTGTACATGCAAGCAAGATTATTCAAAAGATATCACTTAAGGAAACATAACTGACCATAGAACATTACTAACGATGGCAACAGGTTCGATAGATTTTGCTGAAACGAATAAAATTTTAGCTAGGTAGTTAATTAACATCGCACTGGAGCAACACAGCGGGCTGCGACGATACGGTATCAATCCCGAAAGGGAAGAATCCAAGGACAATGCCTCGTAATTTGAACCACGGTCAGATGACGAAGTCAACACCAGAGCTACTAAAACTTTAGAAAGGGACAATTTTGGTTGGTTGCAAAAAGGAAGAAAGAAGTATAAGGTGTGTCTGGTAGCTTCAACTAACTAATATTACCGAATACAGAACTTAACCTTAGACATCGAAAATATTAGTCTCTAGATTCTTATGCAAATAATGTAATTCAAATGATGTAGCAACTAGTAAAAATAAGATAATTATAAATGAGAGAAGTTTTCACTAGTAGAAAACAAATTAAAGTGCTTAAAACACTTACAAGGGTTTGTGATCAATATTCTGTTCCGCACAGTCTTGCCAAGGAATTTGTTCTGAACAGGGGTGCCCACAGGGGGATCATGGCGCAAGTTGCGCCATCAGAATTTTTTTTTTTTGGGGGGGGGAATTTTTTCAGGGCGTTTTTCGGGGAATTTTCAGGGTGGAAATTTTTCGGGCAAAATTTGTTTAACAAGAAACCTTTTTATTGTTATTATATATATATATATATATATTTTCATAATTAGACTATCTCTGAATTTGTTTAAAAGACTACTGTTTCCTGCTATGACAACAATTTCACTATAGGAAGTTATTCCATAATTTTTTATTGAGCAACGCTTAGTTGGCAGCGCTGATACTCTCCCCATTCATAACCATCTGATACCTTGAGGTTTTCCGTCCGTCACCGTTACGTCATATGGATCGCTAGTAGTCCCATAGACAAGATAAAGTTAAGTCACCAGTTGAAAGCATGTAGCCGTCTTAGCCGTGTACTTTTTGTGTAGTCTGTCTTGGAGAAGGAAAGGAATTTTAGTTCAGTGCTGTTCGATTCTTGAAAACGTCATTGAAGATTTAGAAATACAACCCTTTTCATCAAGTATGACCTAAGGCGTAGATTTTGAAAACCTTGATGAAAATAAAAGTCAGGAAGAAGTTGATGATGAAACTGAATTAGGACACGGAGGTAGAATCATGTAGCAATCCATCTGCTGAAAGACCTTCAGTTTCCATCCAACAAGACTAAACTCTAACAACTTAAGTTTCTCCTGATGATAGATTGAAAATCCCAAGAGATCCAGCCAACATCAAACTGTCAGCTGAGGAAATAAATAAAGCACTATATTTGGAAAATCAAGATTTGTCTTGTCACTTTTCCTTCAACAGGTGGAAGAAAATTCAACCCATCATGGAAGAATGAAGTTTTACCATATAAAAGTGTAAAAGTTAGAAAATGGCTCATGGAAGAATGAAGTTTTACCAAATAAAAGTGTAAAAGTTAGAAAATGGCTGGTATATAGCCAAGAAAAAGATGCCGTATTTTGCTTGTCATGTACTGTTTTCCCTCCCACACGAACAGTCAATATGAGGAACAACTGGCTATAGAGGATGGACAGAGCATAAGGGGACCGGGATATTGTGCTCCATGAAAAATCTAAAACCCACTTAGCACAAATTGCGAGGATCCAATGGATCTCTCAAAAGATGATTGATTCACGTTTAGCTGAACAATCAGATCAGTTAGTCATCCCAATCGAGAAGTGCTGTCTGTTGTCATCGATTGTTGTCGATATTTAAGTGAAGAAATGCTTTGATTTCGTTAGAAGGATGTAGCAAAAGAAAAACTCATAGGTCTTTCTAGGCTATTGAGTAAATATAGTCCTGATGCTCGGGTATATCTTGAAAAAATTGATAAAGCTAGAACTGAAAAAGTAAAGCTGGGGTCTAATTTCTTGAGTTATCGAAACATTTACGATGTAATTAACATAAATAATCCAAAATACAGTATATGTGGTAAGACACGCTAAAAATTTATTTAAAAACGAGATGTAAGCATTTATAAAAATACTATTCTGAAAGGCAAAGATCAATTTCAACGTTGTCCAAATATCGTCTAGTGTACGACACTGAGTTCTAGTTCGGGGGCACATAAGTGGTTTATCGCTGCTTTATACAAGAATTTTACGAAACGTTAAGTTTATTCTAGGGCATAATGCATTCCCACGGGGCAAGCTGTGAAACCAAAATTGGTTTGTTGGATACTTCATCTCTAGCAAGCTTCCATTTTCCAGAACAATTTTTAAAGAATTGTAGTTCTTTTCTAGAAAACACAAATTGCCTTTTCTGTCCAAATGAAACAGACGCTATGGGTGCATAAAGTTCCAAGTCCTTCTCGTTGTTTTTATGGGCAACTATGCAGTCCTTACCATCTTTATAACGCTTCACCAACTCAAAATTAAATCTTGCACCAATTATTCGCTCCATTTCTCCCTTTATTTCCAATACTTTAGGAGATCAAGGCTTGGCTGCAATAGAAGACCCGCTAAAAGTATAGCTTATTCCTTCGTCTTCGTATGCTACAAGTTTACAAGGCACAGTATATTTTTGACCTAAAATTTCTAAATTTCGTCTTTTTTTAATACGTTAATTCGTTTTCCAATCGACGGAAATATGCCTAGCCTTCACGATCTGTAAACAATTTACCATACTCATAACATAAAGAATTGTGAGTAGACTTTTTCAAGTTCAGACTTGCTCGATGGACATAATCGTGACGTCACATCGAAATCTCAGAAAGAAAAAAAAATCCAAGTCCCAAACGTAAACACACTGACGTCACTGGTGATGAATAAAGTAAAAGCATTAAGAAATCAATTCGTTCCTTAGATTAATTACTTTTAAAATCACTAGATGGCGCCATAAGTCCTTTTGTAGAAGCATTTATTAAAACCCCTATGCAATTATTCAAACCATTTTCTAAAAATAACCCATTCCTAACACTAAGAAAAAATACAAGTCCAAAAGAGAGAAAAAATCCAACACTACATTAATTCACCATTTTAACTCTCTTACAGCCTAACGGATAGCGCGCTTGACTTCGGGTCCTATGATCCTCGGTTCGAATCCAAGAAATTCCTTTTTAATTAAAAATAATAGGGTTTCTAATTTCTCCACCAGATGGCACTACGAGTGATTCATCACCATGGCAACACCAACAAAACGACGCCATCTTGAAACAACTCAACGCCTGCACGAAGTCGATGTCAAAAAAAATTCAAGTCCAAAATGTAAACAAACAATACGTCACGTCATTCGGACACGCCCACTTCCGGTCACGTGATGTGACGTCACTTGGCACCGCCCACTTCCGGTCACGTGATATGACGTCACTTCCGTCCCTTATACGGGCCCGTATACTACTGTCGTGTAGTGAGGGCTGACGCACTTTATATCTGTCATGTCCTCCAGTTGGTGTGGAGTGGGAGCTAAAAAAGTGGTGTGTCAGCTCACATGTTGACTTCGTGATCTGACCGTGGTTCAAAATGACGAGCTGTTGTGTGTGTCCTCGGATCCTTCCCTTTAGGACTGATCCCGGACAGTCGCCAATAGCCAGTTGTGTTGCTCCAGTGCAACGTAAATTCAACTACCTACTTACCTACCATTAACTAATTATTATTCACGGTTTAAATTATTGATTTCAAGTAATTGTACTTTTGTTATTTGTTAATATAATTTCCGTTTACCGGTACATTACGTTTGCTTAAGCGAATTTACAATCCCATGACTATAATGTTGCTGAAGACTAAGCAATTTTGATTGGCGTGTTAAAATTCTTCTCTATTATAAGCGAATTTACAATCCCATGACTATAATGTTGCTGAAGACTAAGCAATTTTGATTGGCGTGTTAAAATTCTTCTCTATTCTAAGCGAATTTACAATCCCATGACTATAATGTTGCTGAAAACTAAGCAATTTTGATTGGTGTGTTAAAATTCTTCTCTATTCTAAATTGAAAAAAGGAAAAACCACGAAAAATATGCAACTTTGAAAATTCTAAATCCTACACAGTAACTAGCCATTAAGAGTAGTAATAGTGAAAAATAGTTGTCATTAAAGAGGTGTCCGGACACACATAGGAGCAGCATACGATGAAACATGATATGCACATTAGGATGGGCCGAAAAATGTGTGTTTTTGTACATGCAAGCAAGATTATTCAAAAGATATCACTTAAGGAAACATAACTGACCATAGAACATTACTAACGATGGCAACAGGTTCGATAGATTTTGCTGAAACGAATAAAATTTTAGCTAGGTAGTTAATTAACATCGCACTGGAGCAACACAGCGGGCTGCGACGATACGGTATCAATCCCGAAAGGGAAGAATCCAAGGACAATGCCTCGTAATTTGAACCACGGTCAGATGACGAAGTCAACACCAGAGCTACTAAAACTTTAGAAAGGGACAATTTTGGTTGGTTGCAAAAAGGAAGAAAGAAGTATAAGGTGTGTCTGGTAGCTTCAACTAACTAATATTACCGAATACAGAACTTAACCTTAGACATCGAAAATATTAGTCTCTAGATTCTTATGCAAATAATGTAATTCAAATGATGTAGCAACTAGTAAAAATAAGATAATTATAAATGAGAGAAGTTTTCACTAGTAGAAAACAAATTAAAGTGCTTAAAACACTTACAAGGGTTTGTGATCAATATTCTGTTCCGCACAGTCTTGCCAAGGAATTTGTTCTGAACAGGGGTGCCCACAGGGGGATCATGGCGCAAGTTGCGCCATCAGAATTTTTTTTGGGGGGGGGGAATTTTTTCAGGGCGTTTTTCGGGGAATTTTCAGGGTGGAAATTTTTCGGGCAAAATTTGTTTAACAAGAAACCTTTTTATTGTTATTATATATATATATATATATATATTTTCATAATTAGACTATCTCTGAATTTGTTTAAAAGACTACTGTTTCCTGCTATGACAACAATTTCACTATAGGAAGTTATTCCATAATTTTTTATTGAGCAACGCTTAGTTGGCAGCGCTGATACTCTCCCCATTCATAACCATCTGATACCTTGAGGTTTTCCGTCCGTCACCGTTACGTCATATGGATCGCTAGTAGTCCCATTTTTGAGTAAAACATAAATCTTAAAATCACGGAAAATTTCATTTCAGATCTTGCATTTTAAAAAGAAAATTTATAAGACCATGTAATAAAAAAAAACCCAAATAATCCAAAATACAGTGTATGTGGTAAGACAAGCAAAAGTTTATTTAGAATAGAAAAGGTGTAAGCATTAAAAATATTTCCATTATTCCCTTATGGATCTGCATTTAAGTGTTTGTCATAATATTTAATGTATATGTTTCAATTGTAAAATGTTTTCTAAAAATCTTCAACATTAAAAATATGTGTAATAGTATTTAATATATAATTAATTTTAAGTAAAAACATTAATTTTTAAAATATTAAATCCTTATATTTCATCCAAAAACAGGTTTGTAAATCTATATAATATAAATTAAATCACTAAAATTTATGAAGATTTATTCAAAGTAAAAATAATATGCAAGGAAAGATTAATTAAAAAATAACATTTAATTTAGATTTATAGAATAAATGGTTTTTTTATACTATTATAACTTCTTCAAATGTACAAGAAAACATATTCATAGTATTTGTCTTGTAAAGTTTCAAAAATTTTACTCTTACTTAAGTGTATATTATTTAAAACAAAATTTCTGCTATAAAATAGGTGTTATAGCATCTAATGTATAATTAATTTTTGAGTAAAAACATCTAACTTAAAAAAAACAACATAAATCTATATAGCAAAGAAAAATTTCATTTCAGATCTTGCATTTTAAAAGAAAATTTATGAAACCATGTAATAAAAAAAACCAAATAATCCAAAATACAGTATATGTGGTAAGACACGCTAAAAATTTATTTAAAAACGAGATGTAAGCATTTATAAAAATACTATTCTGAAAGGCAAAGATCAATTTCAACGTTGTCCAAATATCGTCTAGTGTACGACACTGAGTTCTAGTTCGGGGGCACATAAGTGGTTTATCGCTGCTTTATACAAGAATTTTACGAAACGTTAAGTTTATTCTAGGGCATAATGCATTCCCACGGGGCAAGCTGTGAAACCAAAATTGGTTTGTTGGATACTTCATCTCAAGCAAGCTTCCATTTTCCAGAACAATTTTTAAAGAATTGTAGTTCTTTTCTAGAAAACACAAATTGCCTTTTCTGTCCAAATGAAACAGACGCTATGGGTGCATAAAGTTCCAAGTCCTTCTCGTTGTTTTTATGGGCAACTATGCAGTCCTTACCATCTTTATAACGCTTCACCAACTCAAAATTAAATCTTGCACCAATTATTCGCTCCATTTCTCCCTTTATTTCCAATACTTTAGGAGATCAAGGCTTGGCTGCAATAGAAGACCCGCTAAAAGTATAGCTTATTCCTTCGTCTTCGTATGCTACAAGTTTACAAGGCACAGTATATTTTTGACCTAAAATTTCTAAATTTCGTCTTTTTTTAATACGTTAATTCGTTTTCCAATCGACGGAAATATGCCTAGCCTTCACGATCTGTAAACAATTTACCATACTCATAACATAAAGAATTGTGAGTAGACTTTTTCAAGTTCAGACTTGCTCGATGGACATAATCGTGACGTCACATCGAAATCTCAGAAAGAAAAAAAAATCCAAGTCCCAAACGTAAACACACTGACGTCACTGGTGATGAATAAAGTAAAAGCATTAAGAAATCAATTCGTTCCTTAGATTAATTACTTTTAAAATCACTAGATGGCGCCATAAGTCCTTTTGTAGAAGCATTTATTAAAACCCCTATGCAATTATTCAAACCATTTTCTAAAAATAACCCATTCCTAACACTAAGAAAAAATACAAGTCCAAAAGAGAGAAAAAATCCAACACTACATTAATTCACCATTTTAACTCTCTTACAGCCTAACGGATAGCGCGCTTGACTTCGGGTCCTATGATCCTCGGTTCGAATCCAAGAAATTCCTTTTTAATTAAAAATAATAGGGTTTCTAATTTCTCCACCAGATGGCACTACGAGTGATTCATCACCATGGCAACACCAACAAAACGACGCCATCTTGAAACAACTCAACGCCTGCACGAAGTCGATGTCAAAAAAAATTCAAGTCCAAAATGTAAACAAACAATACGTCACGTCATTCGGACACGCCCACTTCCGGTCACGTGATGTGACGTCACTTGGCACCGCCCACTTCCGGTCACGTGATATGACGTCACTTCCGTCCCTTATACGGGCCCGTATACTACTGTCGTGTAGTGAGGGCTGACGCACTTTATATCTGTCATGTCCTCCAGTTGGTGTGGAGTGGGAGCTAAAAAAGTGGTGTGTCAGCTCACATGTTGACTTCGTGATCTGACCGTGGTTCAAAATGACGAGCTGTTGTGTGTGTCCTCGGATCCTTCCCTTTAGGACTGATCCCGGACAGTCGCCAATAGCCAGTTGTGTTGCTCCAGTGCAACGTAAATTCAACTACCTACTTACCTACCATTAACTAATTATTATTCACGGTTTAAATTATTGATTTCAAGTAATTGTACTTTTGTTATTTGTTAATATAATTTCCGTTTACCGGTACATTACGTTTGCTTAAGCGAATTTACAATCCCATGACTATAATGTTGCTGAAGACTAAGCAATTTTGATTGGCGTGTTAAAATTCTTCTCTATTATAAGCGAATTTACAATCCCATGACTATAATGTTGCTGAAGACTAAGCAATTTTGATTGGCGTGTTAAAATTCTTCTCTATTCTAAGCGATTTTACAATCCCATGACTATAATGTTGCTGAAAACTAAGCAATTTTGATTGGTGTGTTAAAATTCTTCTCTATTCTAAATTGAAAAAAGGAAAAACCACGAAAAATATGCAACTTTGAAAATTCTAAATCCTACACAGTAACTAGCCATTAAGAGTAGTAATAGTGAAAAATAGTTGTCATTAAAGAGGTGTCCGGACACACATAGGAGCAGCATACGATGAAACATGATATGCACATTAGGATGGGCCGAAAAATGTGTGTTTTTGTACATGCAAGCAAGATTATTCAAAAGATATCACTTAAGGAAACATAACTGACCATAGAACATTACTAACGATGGCAACAGGTTCGATAGATTTTGCTGAAACGAATAAAATTTTAGCTAGGTAGTTAATTAACATCGCACTGGAGCAACACAGCGGGCTGCGACGATACGGTATCAATCCCGAAAGGGAAGAATCCAAGGACAATGCCTCGTAATTTGAACCACGGTCAGATGACGAAGTCAACACCAGAGCTACTAAAACTTTAGAAAGGGACAATTTTGGTTGGTTGCAAAAAGGAAGAAAGAAGTATAAGGTGTGTCTGGTAGCTTCAACTAACTAATATTACCGAATACAGAACTTAACCTTAGACATCGAAAATATTAGTCTCTAGATTCTTATGCAAATAATGTAATTCAAATGATGTAGCAACTAGTAAAAATAAGATAATTATAAATGAGAGAAGTTTTCACTAGTAGAAAACAAATTAAAGTGCTTAAAACACTTACAAGGGTTTGTGATCAATATTCTGTTCCGCACAGTCTTGCCAAGGAATTTGTTCTGAACAGGGGTGCCCACAGGGGGATCATGGCGCAAGTTGCGCCATCAGAATTTTTTTTTTTTGGGGGGGGGGAATTTTTTCAGGGCGTTTTTCGGGGAATTTTCAGGGTGGAAATTTTTCGGGCAAAATTTGTTTAACAAGAAACCTTTTTATTGTTATTATATATATATATATATATATTTTCATAATTAGACTATCTCTGAATTTGTTTAAAAGACTACTGTTTCCTGCTATGACAACAATTTCACTATAGGAAGTTATTCCATAATTTTTTATTGAGCAACGCTTAGTTGGCAGCGCTGATACTCTCCCCATTCATAACCATCTGATACCTTGAGGTTTTCCGTCCGTCACCGTTACGTCATATGGATCGCTAGTAGTCCCATAGACAAGATAAAGTTAAGTCACCAGTTGAAAGCATGTAGCCGTCTTAGCCGTGTACTTTTTGTGTAGTCTGTCTTGGAGAAGGAAAGGAATTTTAGTTCAGTGCTGTTCGATTCTTGAAAACGTCATTGAAGATTTAGAAATACAACCCTTTTCATCAAGTATGACCTAAGGCGTAGATTTTGAAAACCTTGATGAAAATAAAAGTCAGGAAGAAGTTGATGATGAAACTGAATTAGGACACGGAGGTAGAATCATGTAGCAATCCATCTGCTGAAAGACCTTCAGTTTCCATCCAACAAGACTAAACTCTAACAACTTAAGTTTCTCCTGATGATAGATTGAAAATCCCAAGAGATCCAGCCAACATCAAACTGTCAGCTGAGGAAATAAATAAAGCACTATATTTGGAAAATCAAGATTTGTCTTGTCACTTTTCCTTCAACAGGTGGAAGAAAATTCAACCCATCATGGAAGAATGAAGTTTTACCATATAAAAGTGTAAAAGTTAGAAAATGGCTCATGGAAGAATGAAGTTTTACCAAATAAAAGTGTAAAAGTTAGAAAATGGCTGGTATATAGCCAAGAAAAAGATGCCGTATTTTGCTTGTCATGTACTGTTTTCCCTCCCACACGAACAGTCAATATGAGGAACAACTGGCTATAGAGGATGGACAGAGCATAAGGGGACCGGGATATTGTGCTCCATGAAAAATCTAAAACCCACTTAGCACAAATTGCGAGGATCCAATGGATCTCTCAAAAGATGATTGATTCACGTTTAGCTGAACAATCAGATCAGTTAGTCATCCCAATCGAGAAGTGCTGTCTGTTGTCATCGATTGTTGTCGATATTTAAGTGAAGAAATGCTTTGATTTCGTTAGAAGGATGTAGCAAAAGAAAAACTCATAGGTCTTTCTAGGCTATTGAGTAAATATAGTCCTGATGCTCGGGTATATCTTGAAAAAATTGATAAAGCTAGAACTGAAAAAGTAAAGCTGGGGTCTAATTTCTTGAGTTATCGAAACATTTACGATGTAATTAACATAAATAATCCAAAATACAGTATATGTGGTAAGACACGCTAAAAATTTATTTAAAAACGAGATGTAAGCATTTATAAAAATACTATTCTGAAAGGCAAAGATCAATTTCAACGTTGTCCAAATATCGTCTAGTGTACGACACTGAGTTCTAGTTCGGGGGCACATAAGTGGTTTATCGCTGCTTTATACAAGAATTTTACGAAACGTTAAGTTTATTCTAGGGCATAATGCATTCCCACGGGGCAAGCTGTGAAACCAAAATTGGTTTGTTGGATACTTCATCTCTAGCAAGCTTCCATTTTCCAGAACAATTTTTAAAGAATTGTAGTTCTTTTCTAGAAAACACAAATTGCCTTTTCTGTCCAAATGAAACAGACGCTATGGGTGCATAAAGTTCCAAGTCCTTCTCGTTGTTTTTATGGGCAACTATGCAGTCCTTACCATCTTTATAACGCTTCACCAACTCAAAATTAAATCTTGCACCAATTATTCGCTCCATTTCTCCCTTTATTTCCAATACTTTAGGAGATCAAGGCTTGGCTGCAATAGAAGACCCGCTAAAAGTATAGCTTATTCCTTCGTCTTCGTATGCTACAAGTTTACAAGGCACAGTATATTTTTGACCTAAAATTTCTAAATTTCGTCTTTTTTTAATACGTTAATTCGTTTTCCAATCGACGGAAATATGCCTAGCCTTCACGATCTGTAAACAATTTACCATACTCATAACATAAAGAATTGTGAGTAGACTTTTTCAAGTTCAGACTTGCTCGATGGACATAATCGTGACGTCACATCGAAATCTCAGAAAGAAAAAAAAATCCATGTCCCAAACGTAAACACACTGACGTCACTGGTGATGAATAAAGTAAAAGCATTAAGAAATCAATTCGTTCCTTAGATTAATTACTTTTAAAATCACTAGATGGCGCCATAAGTCCTTTTGTAGAAGCATTTATTAAAACCCCTATGCAATTATTCAAACCATTTTCTAAAAATAACCCATTCCTAACACTAAGAAAAAATACAAGTCCAAAAGAGAGAAAAAATCCAACACTACATTAATTCACCATTTTAACTCTCTTACAGCCTAACGGATAGCGCGCTTGACTTCGGGTCCTATGATCCTCGGTTCGAATCCAAGAAATTCCTTTTTAATTAAAAATAATAGGGTTTCTAATTTCTCCACCAGATGGCACTACGAGTGATTCATCACCATGGCAACACCAACAAAACGACGCCATCTTGAAACAACTCAACGCCTGCACGAAGTCGATGTCAAAAAAAATTCAAGTCCAAAATGTAAACAAACAATACGTCACGTCATTCGGACACGCCCACTTCCGGTCACGTGATGTGACGTCACTTGGTACCGCCCACTTCCGGTCACGTGATATGATGTCACTTCCGTCCCTTATACGGGCCCGTATACTACTGTCGTGTAGTGAGGGCTGACGCACTTTATATCTGTCATGTCCTCCAGTTGGTGTGGAGTGGGAGCTAAAAAAGTGGTGTGTCAGCTCACATGTTGACTTCGTGATCTGACCGTGGTTCAAAATGACGAGCTGTTGTGTGTGTCCTCGGATCCTTCCCTTTAGGACTGATCCCGGACAGTCGCCAATAGCCAGTTGTGTTGCTCCAGTGCAACGTAAATTCAACTACCTACTTACCTACCATTAACTAATTATTATTCACGGTTTAAATTATTGATTTCAAGTAATTGTACTTTTGTTATTTGTTAATATAATTTCCGTTTACCGGTACATTACGTTTGCTTAAGCGAATTTACAATCCCATGACTATAATGTTGCTGAAGACTAAGCAATTTTGATTGGCGTGTTAAAATTCTTCTCTATTATAAGCGAATTTACAATCCCATGACTATAATGTTGCTGAAGACTAAGCAATTTTGATTGGCGTGTTAAAATTCTTCTCTATTCTAAGCGATTTTACAATCCCATGACTATAATGTTGCTGAAAACTAAGCAATTTTGATTGGTGTGTTAAAATTCTTCTCTATTCTAAATTGAAAAAAGGAAAAACCACGAAAAATATGCAACTTTGAAAATTCTAAATCCTACACAGTAACTAGCCATTAAGAGTAGTAATAGTGAAAAATAGTTGTCATTAAAGAGGTGTCCGGACACACATAGGAGCAGCATACGATGAAACATGATATGCACATTAGGATGGGCCGAAAAATGTGTGTTTTTGTACATGCAAGCAAGATTATTCAAAAGATATCACTTAAGGAAACATAACTGACCATAGAACATTACTAACGATGGCAACAGGTTCGATAGATTTTGCTGAAACGAATAAAATTTTAGCTAGGTAGTTAATTAACATCGCACTGGAGCAACACAGCGGGCTGCGACGATACGGTATCAATCCCGAAAGGGAAGAATCCAAGGACAATGCCTCGTAATTTGAACCACGGTCAGATGACGAAGTCAACACCAGAGCTACTAAAACTTTAGAAAGGGACAATTTTGGTTGGTTGCAAAAAGGAAGAAAGAAGTATAAGGTGTGTCTGGTAGCTTCAACTAACTAATATTACCGAATACAGAACTTAACCTTAGACATCGAAAATATTAGTCTCTAGATTCTTATGCAAATAATGTAATTCAAATGATGTAGCAACTAGTAAAAATAAGATAATTATAAATGAGAGAAGTTTTCACTAGTAGAAAACAAATTAAAGTGCTTAAAACACTTACAAGGGTTTGTGATCAATATTCTGTTCCGCACAGTCTTGCCAAGGAATTTGTTCTGAACAGGGGTGCCCACAGGGGGATCATGGCGCAAGTTGCGCCATCAGAATTTTTTTTTGGGGGGGGGGGAATTTTTTCAGGGCGTTTTTCGGGGAATTTTCAGGGTGGAAATTTTTCGGGCAAAATTTGTTTAACAAGAAACCTTTTTATTGTTATTATATATATATATATATATATATTTTCATAATTAGACTATCTCTGAATTTGTTTAAAAGACTACTGTTTCCTGCTATGACAACAATTTCACTATAGGAAGTTATTCCATAATTTTTTATTGAGCAACGCTTAGTTGGCAGCGCTGATACTCTCCCCATTCATAACCATCTGATGCCTTGAGGTTTTCCGTCCGTCACCGTTACGTCATATGGATCGCTAGTAGTCCCATAGACAAGATAAAGTTAAGTCACCAGTTGAAAGCATGTAGCCGTCTTAGCCGTGTACTTTTTGTGTAGTCTGTCTTGGAGAAGGAAAGGAATTTTAGTTCAGTGCTGTTCGATTCTTGAAAACGTCATTGAAGATTTAGAAATACAACCCTTTTCATCAAGTATGACCTAAGGCGTAGATTTTGAAAACCTTGATGAAAATAAAAGTCAGGAAGAAGTTGATGATGAAACTGAATTAGGACACGGAGGTAGAATCATGTAGCAATCCATCTGCTGAAAGACCTTCAGTTTCCATCCAACAAGACTAAACTCTAACAACTTAAGTTTCTCCTGATGATAGATTGAAAATCCCAAGAGATCCAGCCAACATCAAACTGTCAGCTGAGGAAATAAATAAAGCACTATATTTGGAAAATCAAGATTTGTCTTGTCACTTTTCCTTCAACAGGTGGAAGAAAATTCAACCCATCATGGAAGAATGAAGTTTTACCATATAAAAGTGTAAAAGTTAGAAAATGGCTCATGGAAGAATGAAGTTTTACCAAATAAAAGTGTAAAAGTTAGAAAATGGCTGGTATATAGCCAAGAAAAAGATGCCGTATTTTGCTTGTCATGTACTGTTTTCCCTCCCACACGAACAGTCAATATGAGGAACAACTGGCTATAGAGGATGGACAGAGCATAAGGGGACCGGGATATTGTGCTCCATGAAAAATCTAAAACCCACTTAGCACAAATTGCGAGGATCCAATGGATCTCTCAAAAGATGATTGATTCACGTTTAGCTGAACAATCAGATCAGTTAGTCATCCCAATCGAGAAGTGCTGTCTGTTGTCATCGATTGTTGTCGATATTTAAGTGAAGAAATGCTTTGATTTCGTTAGAAGGATGTAGCAAAAGAAAAACTCATAGGTCTTTCTAGGCTATTGAGTAAATATAGTCCTGATGCTCGGGTATATCTTGAAAAAATTGATAAAGCTAGAACTGAAAAAGTAAAGCTGGGGTCTAATTTCTTGAGTTATCGAAACATTTACGATGTAATTAACATAAATAATCCAAAATACAGTATATGTGGTAAGACACGCTAAAAATTTATTTAAAAACGAGATGTAAGCATTTATAAAAATACTATTCTGAAAGGCAAAGATCAATTTCAACGTTGTCCAAATATCGTCTAGTGTACGACACTGAGTTCTAGTTCGGGGGCACATAAGTGGTTTATCGCTGCTTTATACAAGAATTTTACGAAACGTTAAGTTTATTCTAGGGCATAATGCATTCCCACGGGGCAAGCTGTGAAACCAAAATTGGTTTGTTGGATACTTCATCTCTAGCAAGCTTCCATTTTCCAGAACAATTTTTAAAGAATTGTAGTTCTTTTCTAGAAAACACAAATTGCCTTTTCTGTCCAAATGAAACAGACGCTATGGGTGCATAAAGTTCCAAGTCCTTCTCGTTGTTTTTATGGGCAACTATGCAGTCCTTACCATCTTTATAACGCTTCACCAACTCAAAATTAAATCTTGCACCAATTATTCGCTCCATTTCTCCCTTTATTTCCAATACTTTAGGAGATCAAGGCTTGGCTGCAATAGAAGACCCGCTAAAAGTATAGCTTATTCCTTCGTCTTCGTATGCTACAAGTTTACAAGGCACAGTATATTTTTGACCTAAAATTTCTAAATTTCGTCTTTTTTTAATACGTTAATTCGTTTTCCAATCGACGGAAATATGCCTAGCCTTCACGATCTGTAAACAATTTACCATACTCATAACATAAAGAATTGTGAGTAGACTTTTTCAAGTTCAGACTTGCTCGATGGACATAATCGTGACGTCACATCGAAATCTCAGAAAGAAAAAAAAATCCATGTCCCAAACGTAAACACACTGACGTCACTGGTGATGAATAAAGTAAAAGCATTAAGAAATCAATTCGTTCCTTAGATTAATTACTTTTAAAATCACTAGATGGCGCCATAAGTCCTTTTGTAGAAGCATTTATTAAAACCCCTATGCAATTATTCAAACCATTTTCTAAAAATAACCCATTCCTAACACTAAGAAAAAATACAAGTCCAAAAGAGAGAAAAAATCCAACACTACATTAATTCACCATTTTAACTCTCTTACAGCCTAACGGATAGCGCGCTTGACTTCGGGTCCTATGATCCTCGGTTCGAATCCAAGAAATTCCTTTTTAATTAAAAATAATAGGGTTTCTAATTTCTCCACCAGATGGCACTACGAGTGATTCATCACCATGGCAACACCAACAAAACGACGCCATCTTGAAACAACTCAACGCCTGCACGAAGTCGATGTCAAAAAAAATTCAAGTCCAAAATGTAAACAAACAATACGTCACGTCATTCGGACACGCCCACTTCCGGTCACGTGATGTGACGTCACTTGGCACCGCCCACTTCCGGTCACGTGATATGATGTCACTTCCGTCCCTTATACGGGCCCGTATACTACTGTCGTGTAGTGAGGGCTGACGCACTTTATATCTGTCATGTCCTCCAGTTGGTGTGGAGTGGGAGCTAAAAAAGTGGTGTGTCAGCTCACATGTTGACTTCGTGATCTGACCGTGGTTCAAAATGACGAGCTGTTGTGTGTGTCCTCGGATCCTTCCCTTTAGGACTGATCCCGGACAGTCGCCAATAGCCAGTTGTGTTGCTCCAGTGCAACGTAAATTCAACTACCTACTTACCTACCATTAACTAATTATTATTCACGGTTTAAATTATTGATTTCAAGTAATTGTACTTTTGTTATTTGTTAATATAATTTCCGTTTACCGGTACATTACGTTTGCTTAAGCGAATTTACAATCCCATGACTATAATGTTGCTGAAGACTAAGCAATTTTGATTGGCGTGTTAAAATTCTTCTCTATTATAAGCGAATTTACAATCCCATGACTATAATGTTGCTGAAGACTAAGCAATTTTGATTGGCGTGTTAAAATTCTTCTCTATTCTAAGCGATTTTACAATCCCATGACTATAATGTTGCTGAAAACTAAGCAATTTTGATTGGTGTGTTAAAATTCTTCTCTATTCTAAATTGAAAAAAGGAAAAACCACGAAAAATATGCAACTTTGAAAATTCTAAATCCTACACAGTAACTAGCCATTAAGAGTAGTAATAGTGAAAAATAGTTGTCATTAAAGAGGTGTCCGGACACACATAGGAGCAGCATACGATGAAACATGATATGCACATTAGGATGGGCCGAAAAATGTGTGTTTTTGTACATGCAAGCAAGATTATTCAAAAGATATCACTTAAGGAAACATAACTGACCATAGAACATTACTAACGATGGCAACAGGTTCGATAGATTTTGCTGAAACGAATAAAATTTTAGCTAGGTAGTTAATTAACATCGCACTGGAGCAACACAGCGGGCTGCGACGATACGGTATCAATCCCGAAAGGGAAGAATCCAAGGACAATGCCTCGTAATTTGAACCACGGTCAGATGACGAAGTCAACACCAGAGCTACTAAAACTTTAGAAAGGGACAATTTTGGTTGGTTGCAAAAAGGAAGAAAGAAGTATAAGGTGTGTCTGGTAGCTTCAACTAACTAATATTACCGAATACAGAACTTAACCTTAGACATCGAAAATATTAGTCTCTAGATTCTTATGCAAATAATGTAATTCAAATGATGTAGCAACTAGTAAAAATAAGATAATTATAAATGAGAGAAGTTTTCACTAGTAGAAAACAAATTAAAGTGCTTAAAACACTTACAAGGGTTTGTGATCAATATTCTGTTCCGCACAGTCTTGCCAAGGAATTTGTTCTGAACAGGGGTGCCCACAGGGGGATCATGGCGCAAGTTGCGCCATCAGAATTTTTTTTTTGGGGGGGGGGAATTTTTTCAGGGCGTTTTTCGGGGAATTTTCAGGGTGGAAATTTTTCGGGCAAAATTTGTTTAACAAGAAACCTTTTTATTGTTATTATATATATATATATATATTTTCATAATTAGACTATCTCTGAATTTGTTTAAAAGACTACTGTTTCCTGCTATGACAACAATTTCACTATAGGAAGTTATTCCATAATTTTTTATTGAGCAACGCTTAGTTGGCAGCGCTGATACTCTCCCCATTCATAACCATCTGATGCCTTGAGGTTTTCCGTCCGTCACCGTTACGTCATATGGATCGCTAGTAGTCCCATAGACAAGATAAAGTTAAGTCACCAGTTGAAAGCATGTAGCCGTCTTAGCCGTGTACTTTTTGTGTAGTCTGTCTTGGAGAAGGAAAGGAATTTTAGTTCAGTGCTGTTCGATTCTTGAAAACGTCATTGAAGATTTAGAAATACAACCCTTTTCATCAAGTATGACCTAAGGCGTAGATTTTGAAAACCTTGATGAAAATAAAAGTCAGGAAGAAGTTGATGATGAAACTGAATTAGGACACGGAGGTAGAATCATGTAGCAATCCATCTGCTGAAAGACCTTCAGTTTCCATCCAACAAGACTAAACTCTAACAACTTAAGTTTCTCCTGATGATAGATTGAAAATCCCAAGAGATCCAGCCAACATCAAACTGTCAGCTGAGGAAATAAATAAAGCACTATATTTGGAAAATCAAGATTTGTCTTGTCACTTTTCCTTCAACAGGTGGAAGAAAATTCAACCCATCATGGAAGAATGAAGTTTTACCATATAAAAGTGTAAAAGTTAGAAAATGGCTCATGGAAGAATGAAGTTTTACCAAATAAAAGTGTAAAAGTTAGAAAATGGCTGGTATATAGCCAAGAAAAAGATGCCGTATTTTGCTTGTCATGTACTGTTTTCCCTCCCACACGAACAGTCAATATGAGGAACAACTGGCTATAGAGGATGGACAGAGCATAAGGGGACCGGGATATTGTGCTCCATGAAAAATCTAAAACCCACTTAGCACAAATTGCGAGGATCCAATGGATCTCTCAAAAGATGATTGATTCACGTTTAGCTGAACAATCAGATCAGTTAGTCATCCCAATCGAGAAGTGCTGTCTGTTGTCATCGATTGTTGTCGATATTTAAGTGAAGAAATGCTTTGATTTCGTTAGAAGGATGTAGCAAAAGAAAAACTCATAGGTCTTTCTAGGCTATTGAGTAAATATAGTCCTGATGCTCGGGTATATCTTGAAAAAATTGATAAAGCTAGAACTGAAAAAGTAAAGCTGGGGTCTAATTTCTTGAGTTATCGAAACATTTACGATGTAATTAACATAAATAATCCAAAATACAGTATATGTGGTAAGACACGCTAAAAATTTATTTAAAAACGAGATGTAAGCATTTATAAAAATACTATTCTGAAAGGCAAAGATCAATTTCAACGTTGTCCAAATATCGTCTAGTGTACGACACTGAGTTCTAGTTCGGGGGCACATAAGTGGTTTATCGCTGCTTTATACAAGAATTTTACGAAACGTTAAGTTTATTCTAGGGCATAATGCATTCCCACGGGGCAAGCTGTGAAACCAAAATTGGTTTGTTGGATACTTCATCTCTAGCAAGCTTCCATTTTCCAGAACAATTTTTAAAGAATTGTAGTTCTTTTCTAGAAAACACAAATTGCCTTTTCTGTCCAAATGAAACAGACGCTATGGGTGCATAAAGTTCCAAGTCCTTCTCGTTGTTTTTATGGGCAACTATGCAGTCCTTACCATCTTTATAACGCTTCACCAACTCAAAATTAAATCTTGCACCAATTATTCGCTCCATTTCTCCCTTTATTTCCAATACTTTAGGAGATCAAGGCTTGGCTGCAATAGAAGACCCGCTAAAAGTATAGCTTATTCCTTCGTCTTCGTATGCTACAAGTTTACAAGGCACAGTATATTTTTGACCTAAAATTTCTAAATTTCGTCTTTTTTTAATACGTTAATTCGTTTTCCAATCGACGGAAATATGCCTAGCCTTCACGATCTGTAAACAATTTACCATACTCATAACATAAAGAATTGTGAGTAGACTTTTTCAAGTTCAGACTTGCTCGATGGACATAATCGTGACGTCACATCGAAATCTCAGAAAGAAAAAAAAATCCAAGTCCCAAACGTAAACACACTGACGTCACTGGTGATGAATAAAGTAAAAGCATTAAGAAATCAATTCGTTCCTTAGATTAATTACTTTTAAAATCACTAGATGGCGCCATAAGTCCTTTTGTAGAAGCATTTATTAAAACCCCTATGCAATTATTCAAACCATTTTCTAAAAATAACCCATTCCTAACACTAAGAAAAAATACAAGTCCAAAAGAGAGAAAAAATCCAACACTACATTAATTCACCATTTTAACTCTCTTACAGCCTAACGGATAGCGCGCTTGACTTCGGGTCCTATGATCCTCGGTTCGAATCCAAGAAATTCCTTTTTAATTAAAAATAATAGGGTTTCTAATTTCTCCACCAGATGGCACTACGAGTGATTCATCACCATGGCAACACCAACAAAACGACGCCATCTTGAAACAACTCAACGCCTGCACGAAGTCGATGTCAAAAAAAATTCAAGTCCAAAATGTAAACAAACAATACGTCACGTCATTCGGACACGCCCACTTCCGGTCACGTGATGTGACGTCACTTGGCACCGCCCACTTCCGGTCACGTGATATGACGTCACTTCCGTCCCTTATACGGGCCCGTATACTACTGTCGTGTAGTGAGGGCTGACGCACTTTATATCTGTCATGTCCTCCAGTTGGTGTGGAGTGGGAGCTAAAAAAGTGGTGTGTCAGCTCACATGTTGACTTCGTGATCTGACCGTGGTTCAAAATGACGAGCTGTTGTGTGTGTCCTCGGATCCTTCCCTTTAGGACTGATCCCGGACAGTCGCCAATAGCCAGTTGTGTTGCTCCAGTGCAACGTAAATTCAACTACCTACTTACCTACCATTAACTAATTATTATTCACGGTTTAAATTATTGATTTCAAGTAATTGTACTTTTGTTATTTGTTAATATAATTTCCGTTTACCGGTACATTACGTTTGCTTAAGCGAATTTACAATCCCATGACTATAATGTTGCTGAAGACTAAGCAATTTTGATTGGCGTGTTAAAATTCTTCTCTATTCTAAGCGATTTTACAATCCCATGACTATAATGTTGCTGAAAACTAAGCAATTTTGATTGGTGTGTTAAAATTCTTCTCTATTCTAAATTGAAAAAAGGAAAAACCACGAAAAATATGCAACTTTGAAAATTCTAAATCCTACACAGTAACTAGCCATTAAGAGTAGTAATAGTGAAAAATAGTTGTCATTAAAGAGGTGTCCGGACACACATAGGAGCAGCATACGATGAAACATGATATGCACATTAGGATGGGCCGAAAAATGTGTGTTTTTGTACATGCAAGCAAGATTATTCAAAAGATATCACTTAAGGAAACATAACTGACCATAGAACATTACTAACGATGGCAACAGGTTCGATAGATTTTGCTGAAACGAATAAAATTTTAGCTAGGTAGTTAATTAACATCGCACTGGAGCAACACAGCGGGCTGCGACGATACGGTATCAATCCCGAAAGGGAAGAATCCAAGGACAATGCCTCGTAATTTGAACCACGGTCAGATGACGAAGTCAACACCAGAGCTACTAAAACTTTAGAAAGGGACAATTTTGGTTGGTTGCAAAAAGGAAGAAAGAAGTATAAGGTGTGTCTGGTAGCTTCAACTAACTAATATTACCGAATACAGAACTTAACCTTAGACATCGAAAATATTAGTCTCTAGATTCTTATGCAAATAATGTAATTCAAATGATGTAGCAACTAGTAAAAATAAGATAATTATAAATGAGAGAAGTTTTCACTAGTAGAAAACAAATTAAAGTGCTTAAAACACTTACAAGGGTTTGTGATCAATATTCTGTTCCGCACAGTCTTGCCAAGGAATTTGTTCTGAACAGGGGTGCCCACAGGGGGATCATGGCGCAAGTTGCGCCATCAGAATTTTTTTTGGGGGGGGGGAATTTTTTCAGGGCGTTTTTCGGGGAATTTTCAGGGTGGAAATTTTTCGGGCAAAATTTGTTTAACAAGAAACCTTTTTATTGTTATTATATATATATATATATATATATTTTCATAATTAGACTATCTCTGAATTTGTTTAAAAGACTACTGTTTCCTGCTATGACAACAATTTCACTATAGGAAGTTATTCCATAATTTTTTATTGAGCAACGCTTAGTTGGCAGCGCTGATACTCTCCCCATTCATAACCATCTGATACCTTGAGGTTTTCCGTCCGTCACCGTTACGTCATATGGATCGCTAGTAGTCCCATTTTTGAGTAAAACATAAATCTTAAAATCACGGAAAATTTCATTTCAGATCTTGCATTTTAAAAAGAAAATTTATAAGACCATGTAATAAAAAAAAACCCAAATAATCCAAAATACAGTGTATGTGGTAAGACAAGCAAAAGTTTATTTAGAATAGAAAAGGTGTAAGCATTAAAAATATTTCCATTATTCCCTTATGGATCTGCATTTAAGTGTTTGTCATAATATTTAATGTATATGTTTCAATTGTAAAATGTTTTCTAAAAATCTTCAACATTAAAAATATGTGTAATAGTATTTAATATATAATTAATTTTAAGTAAAAACATTAATTTTTAAAATATTAAATCCTTATATTTCATCCAAAAACAGGTTTGTAAATCTATATAATATAAATTAAATCACTAAAATTTATGAAGATTTATTCAAAGTAAAAATAATATGCAAGGAAAGATTAATTAAAAAATAACATTTAATTTAGATTTATAGAATAAATGGTTTTTTTATACTATTATAACTTCTTCAAATGTACAAGAAAACATATTCATAGTATTTGTCTTGTAAAGTTTCAAAAATTTTACTCTTACTTAAGTGTATATTATTTAAAACAAAATTTCTGCTATAAAATAGGTGTTATAGCATCTAATGTATAATTAATTTTTGAGTAAAAACATCTAACTTAAAAAAAACAACATAAATCTATATAGCAAAGAAAAATTTCATTTCAGATCTTGCATTTTAAAAGAAAATTTATGAAACCATGTAATAAAAAAAACCAAATAATCCAAAATACAGTATATGTGGTAAGACACGCTAAAAATTTATTTAAAAACGAGATGTAAGCATTTATAAAAATACTATTCTGAAAGGCAAAGATCAATTTCAACGTTGTCCAAATATCGTCTAGTGTACGACACTGAGTTCTAGTTCGGGGGCACATAAGTGGTTTATCGCTGCTTTATACAAGAATTTTACGAAACGTTAAGTTTATTCTAGGGCATAATGCATTCCCACGGGGCAAGCTGTGAAACCAAAATTGGTTTGTTGGATACTTCATCTCAAGCAAGCTTCCATTTTCCAGAACAATTTTTAAAGAATTGTAGTTCTTTTCTAGAAAACACAAATTGCCTTTTCTGTCCAAATGAAACAGACGCTATGGGTGCATAAAGTTCCAAGTCCTTCTCGTTGTTTTTATGGGCAACTATGCAGTCCTTACCATCTTTATAACGCTTCACCAACTCAAAATTAAATCTTGCACCAATTATTCGCTCCATTTCTCCCTTTATTTCCAATACTTTAGGAGATCAAGGCTTGGCTGCAATAGAAGACCCGCTAAAAGTATAGCTTATTCCTTCGTCTTCGTATGCTACAAGTTTACAAGGCACAGTATATTTTTGACCTAAAATTTCTAAATTTCGTCTTTTTTTAATACGTTAATTCGTTTTCCAATCGACGGAAATATGCCTAGCCTTCACGATCTGTAAACAATTTACCATACTCATAACATAAAGAATTGTGAGTAGACTTTTTCAAGTTCAGACTTGCTCGATGGACATAATCGTGACGTCACATCGAAATCTCAGAAAGAAAAAAAAATCCAAGTCCCAAACGTAAACACACTGACGTCACTGGTGATGAATAAAGTAAAAGCATTAAGAAATCAATTCGTTCCTTAGATTAATTACTTTTAAAATCACTAGATGGCGCCATAAGTCCTTTTGTAGAAGCATTTATTAAAACCCCTATGCAATTATTCAAACCATTTTCTAAAAATAACCCATTCCTAACACTAAGAAAAAATACAAGTCCAAAAGAGAGAAAAAATCCAACACTACATTAATTCACCATTTTAACTCTCTTACAGCCTAACGGATAGCGCGCTTGACTTCGGGTCCTATGATCCTCGGTTCGAATCCAAGAAATTCCTTTTTAATTAAAAATAATAGGGTTTCTAATTTCTCCACCAGATGGCACTACGAGTGATTCATCACCATGGCAACACCAACAAAACGACGCCATCTTGAAACAACTCAACGCCTGCACGAAGTCGATGTCAAAAAAAATTCAAGTCCAAAATGTAAACAAACAATACGTCACGTCATTCGGACACGCCCACTTCCGGTCACGTGATGTGACGTCACTTGGCACCGCCCACTTCCGGTCACGTGATATGACGTCACTTCCGTCCCTTATACGGGCCCGTATACTACTGTCGTGTAGTGAGGGCTGACGCACTTTATATCTGTCATGTCCTCCAGTTGGTGTGGAGTGGGAGCTAAAAAAGTGGTGTGTCAGCTCACATGTTGACTTCGTGATCTGACCGTGGTTCAAAATGACGAGCTGTTGTGTGTGTCCTCGGATCCTTCCCTTTAGGACTGATCCCGGACAGTCGCCAATAGCCAGTTGTGTTGCTCCAGTGCAACGTAAATTCAACTACCTACTTACCTACCATTAACTAATTATTATTCACGGTTTAAATTATTGATTTCAAGTAATTGTACTTTTGTTATTT
Organism: Meta bourneti; assembly: GCA_933210815.1. Classification (NCBI taxonomy): domain Eukaryota; kingdom Metazoa; phylum Arthropoda; class Arachnida; order Araneae; family Tetragnathidae; genus Meta; species Meta bourneti. The sequence goes on from OW119929.1 coordinate 92,888,432, forward strand.
GTTAATATAATTTCCGTTTACCGGTACATTACGTTTGCTTAAGCGAATTTACAATCCCATGACTATAATGTTGCTGAAGACTAAGCAATTTTGATTGGCGTGTTAAAATTCTTCTCTATTCTAAGCGATTTTACAATCCCATGACTATAATGTTGCTGAAAACTAAGCAATTTTGATTGGTGTGTTAAAATTCTTCTCTATTCTAAATTGAAAAAAGGAAAAACCACGAAAAATATGCAACTTTGAAAATTCTAAATCCTACACAGTAACTAGCCATTAAGAGTAGTAATAGTGAAAAATAGTTGTCATTAAAGAGGTGTCCGGACACACATAGGAGCAGCATACGATGAAACATGATATGCACATTAGGATGGGCCGAAAAATGTGTGTTTTTGTACATGCAAGCAAGATTATTCAAAAGATATCACTTAAGGAAACATAACTGACCATAGAACATTACTAACGATGGCAACAGGTTCGATAGATTTTGCTGAAACGAATAAAATTTTAGCTAGGTAGTTAATTAACATCGCACTGGAGCAACACAGCGGGCTGCGACGATACGGTATCAATCCCGAAAGGGAAGAATCCAAGGACAATGCCTCGTAATTTGAACCACGGTCAGATGACGAAGTCAACACCAGAGCTACTAAAACTTTAGAAAGGGACAATTTTGGTTGGTTGCAAAAAGGAAGAAAGAAGTATAAGGTGTGTCTGGTAGCTTCAACTAACTAATATTACCGAATACAGAACTTAACCTTAGACATCGAAAATATTAGTCTCTAGATTCTTATGCAAATAATGTAATTCAAATGATGTAGCAACTAGTAAAAATAAGATAATTATAAATGAGAGAAGTTTTCACTAGTAGAAAACAAATTAAAGTGCTTAAAACACTTACAAGGGTTTGTGATCAATATTCTGTTCCGCACAGTCTTGCCAAGGAATTTGTTCTGAACAGGGGTGCCCACAGGGGGATCATGGCGCAAGTTGCGCCATCAGAATTTTTTTTTTGGGGGGGGGAATTTTTTCAGGGCGTTTTTCGGGGAATTTTCAGGGTGGAAATTTTTCGGGCAAAATTTGTTTAACAAGAAACCTTTTTATTGTTATTATATATATATATATATATATTTTCATAATTAGACTATCTCTGAATTTGTTTAAAAGACTACTGTTTCCTGCTATGACAACAATTTCACTATAGGAAGTTATTCCATAATTTTTTATTGAGCAACGCTTAGTTGGCAGCGCTGATACTCTCCCCATTCATAACCATCTGATACCTTGAGGTTTTCCGTCCGTCACCGTTACGTCATATGGATCGCTAGTAGTCCCATTTTTGAGTAAAACATAAATCTTAAAATCACGGAAAATTTCATTTCAGATCTTGCATTTTAAAAAGAAAATTTATAAGACCATGTAATAAAAAAAACCCCAAATAATCCAAAATACAGTGTATGTGGTAAGACAAGCAAAAGTTTATTTAGAATAGAAAAGGTGTAAGCATTAAAAATATTTCCATTATTCCCTTATGGATCTGCATTTAAGTGTTTGTCATAATATTTAATGTATATGTTTCAATTGTAAAATGTTTTCTAAAAATCTTCAACATTAAAAATATGTGTAATAGTATTTAATATATAATTAATTTTAAGTAAAAACATTAATTTTTAAAATATTAAATCCTTATATTTCATCCAAAAACAGGTTTGTAAATCTATATAATATAAATTAAATCACTAAAATTTATGAAGATTTATTCAAAGTAAAAATAATATGCAAGGAAAGATTAATTAAAAAATAACATTTAATTTAGATTTATAGAATAAATGGTTTTTTTATACTATTATAACTTCTTCAAATGTACAAGAAAACATATTCATAGTATTTGTCTTGTAAAGTTTCAAAAATTTTACTCTTACTTAAGTGTATATTATTTAAAACAAAATTTCTGCTATAAAATAGGTGTTATAGCATCTAATGTATAATTAATTTTTGAGTAAAAACATCTAACTTAAAAAAAACAACATAAATCTATATAGCAAAGAAAAATTTCATTTCAGATCTTGCATTTTAAAAGAAAATTTATGAAACCATGTAATAAAAAAAACCAAATAATCCAAAATACAGTATATGTGGTAAGACACGCTAAAAATTTATTTAAAAACGAGATGTAAGCATTTATAAAAATACTATTCTGAAAGGCAAAGATCAATTTCAACGTTGTCCAAATATCGTCTAGTGTACGACACTGAGTTCTAGTTCGGGGGCACATAAGTGGTTTATCGCTGCTTTATACAAGAATTTTACGAAACGTTAAGTTTATTCTAGGGCATAATGCATTCCCACGGGGCAAGCTGTGAAACCAAAATTGGTTTGTTGGATACTTCATCTCAAGCAAGCTTCCATTTTCCAGAACAATTTTTAAAGAATTGTAGTTCTTTTCTAGAAAACACAAATTGCCTTTTCTGTCCAAATGAAACAGACGCTATGGGTGCATAAAGTTCCAAGTCCTTCTCGTTGTTTTTATGGGCAACTATGCAGTCCTTACCATCTTTATAACGCTTCACCAACTCAAAATTAAATCTTGCACCAATTATTCGCTCCATTTCTCCCTTTATTTCCAATACTTTAGGAGATCAAGGCTTGGCTGCAATAGAAGACCCGCTAAAAGTATAGCTTATTCCTTCGTCTTCGTATGCTACAAGTTTACAAGGCACAGTATATTTTTGACCTAAAATTTCTAAATTTCGTCTTTTTTTAATACGTTAATTCGTTTTCCAATCGACGGAAATATGCCTAGCCTTCACGATCTGTAAACAATTTACCATACTCATAACATAAAGAATTGTGAGTAGACTTTTTCAAGTTCAGACTTGCTCGATGGACATAATCGTGACGTCACATCGAAATCTCAGAAAGAAAAAAAAATCCAAGTCCCAAACGTAAACACACTGACGTCACTGGTGATGAATAAAGTAAAAGCATTAAGAAATCAATTCGTTCCTTAGATTAATTACTTTTAAAATCACTAGATGGCGCCATAAGTCCTTTTGTAGAAGCATTTATTAAAACCCCTATGCAATTATTCAAACCATTTTCTAAAAATAACCCATTCCTAACACTAAGAAAAAATACAAGTCCAAAAGAGAGAAAAAATCCAACACTACATTAATTCACCATTTTAACTCTCTTACAGCCTAACGGATAGCGCGCTTGACTTCGGGTCCTATGATCCTCGGTTCGAATCCAAGAAATTCCTTTTTAATTAAAAATAATAGGGTTTCTAATTTCTCCACCAGATGGCACTACGAGTGATTCATCACCATGGCAACACCAACAAAACGACGCCATCTTGAAACAACTCAACGCCTGCACGAAGTCGATGTCAAAAAAAATTCAAGTCCAAAATGTAAACAAACAATACGTCACGTCATTCGGACACGCCCACTTCCGGTCACGTGATGTGACGTCACTTGGCACCGCCCACTTCCGGTCACGTGATATGACGTCACTTCCGTCCCTTATACGGGCCCGTATACTACTGTCGTGTAGTGAGGGCTGACGCACTTTATATCTGTCATGTCCTCCAGTTGGTGTGGAGTGGGAGCTAAAAAAGTGGTGTGTCAGCTCACATGTTGACTTCGTGATCTGACCGTGGTTCAAAATGACGAGCTGTTGTGTGTGTCCTCGGATCCTTCCCTTTAGGACTGATCCCGGACAGTCGCCAATAGCCAGTTGTGTTGCTCCAGTGCAACGTAAATTCAACTACCTACTTACCTACCATTAACTAATTATTATTCACGGTTTAAATTATTGATTTCAAGTAATTGTACTTTTGTTATTTGTTAATATAATTTCCGTTTACCGGTACATTACGTTTGCTTAAGCGAATTTACAATCCCATGACTATAATGTTGCTGAAGACTAAGCAATTTTGATTGGCGTGTTAAAATTCTTCTCTATTCTAAGCGATTTTACAATCCCATGACTATAATGTTGCTGAAAACTAAGCAATTTTGATTGGTGTGTTAAAATTCTTCTCTATTCTAAATTGAAAAAAGGAAAAACCACGAAAAATATGCAACTTTGAAAATTCTAAATCCTACACAGTAACTAGCCATTAAGAGTAGTAATAGTGAAAAATAGTTGTCATTAAAGAGGTGTCCGGACACACATAGGAGCAGCATACGATGAAACATGATATGCACATTAGGATGGGCCGAAAAATGTGTGTTTTTGTACATGCAAGCAAGATTATTCAAAAGATATCACTTAAGGAAACATAACTGACCATAGAACATTACTAACGATGGCAACAGGTTCGATAGATTTTGCTGAAACGAATAAAATTTTAGCTAGGTAGTTAATTAACATCGCACTGGAGCAACACAGCGGGCTGCGACGATACGGTATCAATCCCGAAAGGGAAGAATCCAAGGACAATGCCTCGTAATTTGAACCACGGTCAGATGACGAAGTCAACACCAGAGCTACTAAAACTTTAGAAAGGGACAATTTTGGTTGGTTGCAAAAAGGAAGAAAGAAGTATAAGGTGTGTCTGGTAGCTTCAACTAACTAATATTACCGAATACAGAACTTAACCTTAGACATCGAAAATATTAGTCTCTAGATTCTTATGCAAATAATGTAATTCAAATGATGTAGCAACTAGTAAAAATAAGATAATTATAAATGAGAGAAGTTTTCACTAGTAGAAAACAAATTAAAGTGCTTAAAACACTTACAAGGGTTTGTGATCAATATTCTGTTCCGCACAGTCTTGCCAAGGAATTTGTTCTGAACAGGGGTGCCCACAGGGGGATCATGGCGCAAGTTGCGCCATCAGAATTTTTTTTTTGGGGGGGGGAATTTTTTCAGGGCGTTTTTCGGGGAATTTTCAGGGTGGAAATTTTTCGGGCAAAATTTGTTTAACAAGAAACCTTTTTATTGTTATTATATATATATATATATATATATATTTTCATAATTAGACTATCTCTGAATTTGTTTAAAAGACTACTGTTTCCTGCTATGACAACAATTTCACTATAGGAAGTTATTCCATAATTTTTTATTGAGCAACGCTTAGTTGGCAGCGCTGATACTCTCCCCATTCATAACCATCTGATACCTTGAGGTTTTCCGTCCGTCACCGTTACGTCATATGGATCGCTAGTAGTCCCATTTTTGAGTAAAACATAAATCTTAAAATCACGGAAAATTTCATTTCAGATCTTGCATTTTAAAAAGAAAATTTATAAGACCATGTAATAAAAAAAAACCCAAATAATCCAAAATACAGTGTATGTGGTAAGACAAGCAAAAGTTTATTTAGAATAGAAAAGGTGTAAGCATTAAAAATATTTCCATTATTCCCTTATGGATCTGCATTTAAGTGTTTGTCATAATATTTAATGTATATGTTTCAATTGTAAAATGTTTTCTAAAAATCTTCAACATTAAAAATATGTGTAATAGTATTTAATATATAATTAATTTTAAGTAAAAACATTAATTTTTAAAATATTAAATCCTTATATTTCATCCAAAAACAGGTTTGTAAATCTATATAATATAAATTAAATCACTAAAATTTATGAAGATTTATTCAAAGTAAAAATAATATGCAAGGAAAGATTAATTAAAAAATAACATTTAATTTAGATTTATAGAATAAATGGTTTTTTTATACTATTATAACTTCTTCAAATGTACAAGAAAACATATTCATAGTATTTGTCTTGTAAAGTTTCAAAAATTTTACTCTTACTTAAGTGTATATTATTTAAAACAAAATTTCTGCTATAAAATAGGTGTTATAGCATCTAATGTATAATTAATTTTTGAGTAAAAACATCTAACTTAAAAAAAACAACATAAATCTATATAGCAAAGAAAAATTTCATTTCAGATCTTGCATTTTAAAAGAAAATTTATGAAACCATGTAATAAAAAAAACCAAATAATCCAAAATACAGTATATGTGGTAAGACACGCTAAAAATTTATTTAAAAACGAGATGTAAGCATTTATAAAAATACTATTCTGAAAGGCAAAGATCAATTTCAACGTTGTCCAAATATCGTCTAGTGTACGACACTGAGTTCTAGTTCGGGGGCACATAAGTGGTTTATCGCTGCTTTATACAAGAATTTTACGAAACGTTAAGTTTATTCTAGGGCATAATGCATTCCCACGGGGCAAGCTGTGAAACCAAAATTGGTTTGTTGGATACTTCATCTCAAGCAAGCTTCCATTTTCCAGAACAATTTTTAAAGAATTGTAGTTCTTTTCTAGAAAACACAAATTGCCTTTTCTGTCCAAATGAAACAGACGCTATGGGTGCATAAAGTTCCAAGTCCTTCTCGTTGTTTTTATGGGCAACTATGCAGTCCTTACCATCTTTATAACGCTTCACCAACTCAAAATTAAATCTTGCACCAATTATTCGCTCCATTTCTCCCTTTATTTCCAATACTTTAGGAGATCAAGGCTTGGCTGCAATAGAAGACCCGCTAAAAGTATAGCTTATTCCTTCGTCTTCGTATGCTACAAGTTTACAAGGCACAGTATATTTTTGACCTAAAATTTCTAAATTTCGTCTTTTTTTAATACGTTAATTCGTTTTCCAATCGACGGAAATATGCCTAGCCTTCACGATCTGTAAACAATTTACCATACTCATAACATAAAGAATTGTGAGTAGACTTTTTCAAGTTCAGACTTGCTCGATGGACATAATCGTGACGTCACATCGAAATCTCAGAAAGAAAAAAAAATCCAAGTCCCAAACGTAAACACACTGACGTCACTGGTGATGAATAAAGTAAAAGCATTAAGAAATCAATTCGTTCCTTAGATTAATTACTTTTAAAATCACTAGATGGCGCCATAAGTCCTTTTGTAGAAGCATTTATTAAAACCCCTATGCAATTATTCAAACCATTTTCTAAAAATAACCCATTCCTAACACTAAGAAAAAATACAAGTCCAAAAGAGAGAAAAAATCCAACACTACATTAATTCACCATTTTAACTCTCTTACAGCCTAACGGATAGCGCGCTTGACTTCGGGTCCTATGATCCTCGGTTCGAATCCAAGAAATTCCTTTTTAATTAAAAATAATAGGGTTTCTAATTTCTCCACCAGATGGCACTACGAGTGATTCATCACCATGGCAACACCAACAAAACGACGCCATCTTGAAACAACTCAACGCCTGCACGAAGTCGATGTCAAAAAAAATTCAAGTCCAAAATGTAAACAAACAATACGTCACGTCATTCGGACACGCCCACTTCCGGTCACGTGATGTGACGTCACTTGGCACCGCCCACTTCCGGTCACGTGATATGACGTCACTTCCGTCCCTTATACGGGCCCGTATACTACTGTCGTGTAGTGAGGGCTGACGCACTTTATATCTGTCATGTCCTCCAGTTGGTGTGGAGTGGGAGCTAAAAAAGTGGTGTGTCAGCTCACATGTTGACTTCGTGATCTGACCGTGGTTCAAAATGACGAGCTGTTGTGTGTGTCCTCGGATCCTTCCCTTTAGGACTGATCCCGGACAGTCGCCAATAGCCAGTTGTGTTGCTCCAGTGCAACGTAAATTCAACTACCTACTTACCTACCATTAACTAATTATTATTCACGGTTTAAATTATTGATTTCAAGTAATTGTACTTTTGTTATTTGTTAATATAATTTCCGTTTACCGGTACATTACGTTTGCTTAAGCGAATTTACAATCCCATGACTATAATGTTGCTGAAGACTAAGCAATTTTGATTGGCGTGTTAAAATTCTTCTCTATTATAAGCGAATTTACAATCCCATGACTATAATGTTGCTGAAGACTAAGCAATTTTGATTGGCGTGTTAAAATTCTTCTCTATTCTAAGCGATTTTACAATCCCATGACTATAATGTTGCTGAAAACTAAGCAATTTTGATTGGTGTGTTAAAATTCTTCTCTATTCTAAATTGAAAAAAGGAAAAACCACGAAAAATATGCAACTTTGAAAATTCTAAATCCTACACAGTAACTAGCCATTAAGAGTAGTAATAGTGAAAAATAGTTGTCATTAAAGAGGTGTCCGGACACACATAGGAGCAGCATACGATGAAACATGATATGCACATTAGGATGGGCCGAAAAATGTGTGTTTTTGTACATGCAAGCAAGATTATTCAAAAGATATCACTTAAGGAAACATAACTGACCATAGAACATTACTAACGATGGCAACAGGTTCGATAGATTTTGCTGAAACGAATAAAATTTTAGCTAGGTAGTTAATTAACATCGCACTGGAGCAACACAGCGGGCTGCGACGATACGGTATCAATCCCGAAAGGGAAGAATCCAAGGACAATGCCTCGTAATTTGAACCACGGTCAGATGACGAAGTCAACACCAGAGCTACTAAAACTTTAGAAAGGGACAATTTTGGTTGGTTGCAAAAAGGAAGAAAGAAGTATAAGGTGTGTCTGGTAGCTTCAACTAACTAATATTACCGAATACAGAACTTAACCTTAGACATCGAAAATATTAGTCTCTAGATTCTTATGCAAATAATGTAATTCAAATGATGTAGCAACTAGTAAAAATAAGATAATTATAAATGAGAGAAGTTTTCACTAGTAGAAAACAAATTAAAGTGCTTAAAACACTTACAAGGGTTTGTGATCAATATTCTGTTCCGCACAGTCTTGCCAAGGAATTTGTTCTGAACAGGGGTGCCCACAGGGGGATCATGGCGCAAGTTGCGCCATCAGAATTTTTTTTTTTTGGGGGGGGGGGAATTTTTTCAGGGCGTTTTTCGGGGAATTTTCAGGGTGGAAATTTTTCGGGCAAAATTTGTTTAACAAGAAACCTTTTTATTGTTATTATATATATATATATATATTTTCATAATTAGACTATCTCTGAATTTGTTTAAAAGACTACTGTTTCCTGCTATGACAACAATTTCACTATAGGAAGTTATTCCATAATTTTTTATTGAGCAACGCTTAGTTGGCAGCGCTGATACTCTCCCCATTCATAACCATCTGATACCTTGAGGTTTTCCGTCCGTCACCGTTACGTCATATGGATCGCTAGTAGTCCCATTTTTGAGTAAAACATAAATCTTAAAATCACGGAAAATTTCATTTCAGATCTTGCATTTTAAAAAGAAAATTTATAAGACCATGTAATAAAAAAAACCCCAAATAATCCAAAATACAGTGTATGTGGTAAGACAAGCAAAAGTTTATTTAGAATAGAAAAGGTGTAAGCATTAAAAATATTTCCATTATTCCCTTATGGATCTGCATTTAAGTGTTTGTCATAATATTTAATGTATATGTTTCAATTGTAAAATGTTTTCTAAAAATCTTCAACATTAAAAATATGTGTAATAGTATTTAATATATAATTAATTTTAAGTAAAAACATTAATTTTTAAAATATTAAATCCTTATATTTCATCCAAAAACAGGTTTGTAAATCTATATAATATAAATTAAATCACTAAAATTTATGAAGATTTATTCAAAGTAAAAATAATATGCAAGGAAAGATTAATTAAAAAATAACATTTAATTTAGATTTATAGAATAAATGGTTTTTTTGTACTATTATAACTTCTTCAAATGTACAAGAAAACATATTCATAGTATTTGTCTTGTAAAGTTTCAAAAATTTTACTCTTACTTAAGTGTATATTATTTAAAACAAAATTTCTGCTATAAAATAGGTGTTATAGCATCTAATGTATAATTAATTTTTGAGTAAAAACATCTAACTTAAAAAAAACAACATAAATCTATATAGCAAAGAAAAATTTCATTTCAGATCTTGCATTTTAAAAGAAAATTTATGAAACCATGTAATAAAAAAAACCAAATAATCCAAAATACAGTATATGTGGTAAGACACGCTAAAAATTTATTTAAAAACGAGATGTAAGCATTTATAAAAATACTATTCTGAAAGGCAAAGATCAATTTCAACGTTGTCCAAATATCGTCTAGTGTACGACACTGAGTTCTAGTTCGGGGGCACATAAGTGGTTTATCGCTGCTTTATACAAGAATTTTACGAAACGTTAAGTTTATTCTAGGGCATAATGCATTCCCACGGGGCAAGCTGTGAAACCAAAATTGGTTTGTTGGATACTTCATCTCAAGCAAGCTTCCATTTTCCAGAACAATTTTTAAAGAATTGTAGTTCTTTTCTAGAAAACACAAATTGCCTTTTCTGTCCAAATGAAACAGACGCTATGGGTGCATAAAGTTCCAAGTCCTTCTCGTTGTTTTTATGGGCAACTATGCAGTCCTTACCATCTTTATAACGCTTCACCAACTCAAAATTAAATCTTGCACCAATTATTCGCTCCATTTCTCCCTTTATTTCCAATACTTTAGGAGATCAAGGCTTGGCTGCAATAGAAGACCCGCTAAAAGTATAGCTTATTCCTTCGTCTTCGTATGCTACAAGTTTACAAGGCACAGTATATTTTTGACCTAAAATTTCTAAATTTCGTCTTTTTTTAATACGTTAATTCGTTTTCCAATCGACGGAAATATGCCTAGCCTTCACGATCTGTAAACAATTTACCATACTCATAACATAAAGAATTGTGAGTAGACTTTTTCAAGTTCAGACTTGCTCGATGGACATAATCGTGACGTCACATCGAAATCTCAGAAAGAAAAAAAAATCCAAGTCCCAAACGTAAACACACTGACGTCACTGGTGATGAATAAAGTAAAAGCATTAAGAAATCAATTCGTTCCTTAGATTAATTACTTTTAAAATCACTAGATGGCGCCATAAGTCCTTTTGTAGAAGCATTTATTAAAACCCCTATGCAATTATTCAAACCATTTTCTAAAAATAACCCATTCCTAACACTAAGAAAAAATACAAGTCCAAAAGAGAGAAAAAATCCAACACTACATTAATTCACCATTTTAACTCTCTTACAGCCTAACGGATAGCGCGCTTGACTTCGGGTCCTATGATCCTCGGTTCGAATCCAAGAAATTCCTTTTTAATTAAAAATAATAGGGTTTCTAATTTCTCCACCAGATGGCACTACGAGTGATTCATCACCATGGCAACACCAACAAAACGACGCCATCTTGAAACAACTCAACGCCTGCACGAAGTCGATGTCAAAAAAAATTCAAGTCCAAAATGTAAACAAACAATACGTCACGTCATTCGGACACGCCCACTTCCGGTCACGTGATGTGACGTCACTTGGCACCGCCCACTTCCGGTCACGTGATATGACGTCACTTCCGTCCCTTATACGGGCCCGTATACTACTGTCGTGTAGTGAGGGCTGACGCACTTTATATCTGTCATGTCCTCCAGTTGGTGTGGAGTGGGAGCTAAAAAAGTGGTGTGTCAGCTCACATGTTGACTTCGTGATCTGACCGTGGTTCAAAATGACGAGCTGTTGTGTGTGTCCTCGGATCCTTCCCTTTAGGACTGATCCCGGACAGTCGCCAATAGCCAGTTGTGTTGCTCCAGTGCAACGTAAATTCAACTACCTACTTACCTACCATTAACTAATTATTATTCACGGTTTAAATTATTGATTTCAAGTAATTGTACTTTTGTTATTTGTTAATATAATTTCCGTTTACCGGTACATTACGTTTGCTTAAGCGAATTTACAATCCCATGACTATAATGTTGCTGAAGACTAAGCAATTTTGATTGGCGTGTTAAAATTCTTCTCTATTCTAAGCGATTTTACAATCCCATGACTATAATGTTGCTGAAAACTAAGCAATTTTGATTGGTGTGTTAAAATTCTTCTCTATTCTAAATTGAAAAAAGGAAAAACCACGAAAAATATGCAACTTTGAAAATTCTAAATCCTACACAGTAACTAGCCATTAAGAGTAGTAATAGTGAAAAATAGTTGTCATTAAAGAGGTGTCCGGACACACATAGGAGCAGCATACGATGAAACATGATATGCACATTAGGATGGGCCGAAAAATGTGTGTTTTTGTACATGCAAGCAAGATTATTCAAAAGATATCACTTAAGGAAACATAACTGACCATAGAACATTACTAACGATGGCAACAGGTTCGATAGATTTTGCTGAAACGAATAAAATTTTAGCTAGGTAGTTAATTAACATCGCACTGGAGCAACACAGCGGGCTGCGACGATACGGTATCAATCCCGAAAGGGAAGAATCCAAGGACAATGCCTCGTAATTTGAACCACGGTCAGATGACGAAGTCAACACCAGAGCTACTAAAACTTTAGAAAGGGACAATTTTGGTTGGTTGCAAAAAGGAAGAAAGAAGTATAAGGTGTGTCTGGTAGCTTCAACTAACTAATATTACCGAATACAGAACTTAACCTTAGACATCGAAAATATTAGTCTCTAGATTCTTATGCAAATAATGTAATTCAAATGATGTAGCAACTAGTAAAAATAAGATAATTATAAATGAGAGAAGTTTTCACTAGTAGAAAACAAATTAAAGTGCTTAAAACACTTACAAGGGTTTGTGATCAATATTCTGTTCCGCACAGTCTTGCCAAGGAATTTGTTCTGAACAGGGGTGCCCACAGGGGGATCATGGCGCAAGTTGCGCCATCAGAATTTTTTTTGGGGGGGGGGAATTTTTTCAGGGCGTTTTTCGGGGAATTTTCAGGGTGGAAATTTTTCGGGCAAAATTTGTTTAACAAGAAACCTTTTTATTGTTATTATATATATATATATATATATATTTTCATAATTAGACTATCTCTGAATTTGTTTAAAAGACTACTGTTTCCTGCTATGACAACAATTTCACTATAGGAAGTTATTCCATAATTTTTTATTGAGCAACGCTTAGTTGGCAGCGCTGATACTCTCCCCATTCATAACCATCTGATACCTTGAGGTTTTCCGTCCGTCACCGTTACGTCATATGGATCGCTAGTAGTCCCATTTTTGAGTAAAACATAAATCTTAAAATCACGGAAAATTTCATTTCAGATCTTGCATTTTAAAAAGAAAATTTATAAGACCATGTAATAAAAAAAAACCCAAATAATCCAAAATACAGTGTATGTGGTAAGACAAGCAAAAGTTTATTTAGAATAGAAAAGGTGTAAGCATTAAAAATATTTCCATTATTCCCTTATGGATCTGCATTTAAGTGTTTGTCATAATATTTAATGTATATGTTTCAATTGTAAAATGTTTTCTAAAAATCTTCAACATTAAAAATATGTGTAATAGTATTTAATATATAATTAATTTTAAGTAAAAACATTAATTTTTAAAATATTAAATCCTTATATTTCATCCAAAAACAGGTTTGTAAATCTATATAATATAAATTAAATCACTAAAATTTATGAAGATTTATTCAAAGTAAAAATAATATGCAAGGAAAGATTAATTAAAAAATAACATTTAATTTAGATTTATAGAATAAATGGTTTTTTTATACTATTATAACTTCTTCAAATGTACAAGAAAACATATTCATAGTATTTGTCTTGTAAAGTTTCAAAAATTTTACTCTTACTTAAGTGTATATTATTTAAAACAAAATTTCTGCTATAAAATAGGTGTTATAGCATCTAATGTATAATTAATTTTTGAGTAAAAACATCTAACTTAAAAAAAACAACATAAATCTATATAGCAAAGAAAAATTTCATTTCAGATCTTGCATTTTAAAAGAAAATTTATGAAACCATGTAATAAAAAAAACCAAATAATCCAAAATACAGTATATGTGGTAAGACACGCTAAAAATTTATTTAAAAACGAGATGTAAGCATTTATAAAAATACTATTCTGAAAGGCAAAGATCAATTTCAACGTTGTCCAAATATCGTCTAGTGTACGACACTGAGTTCTAGTTCGGGGGCACATAAGTGGTTTATCGCTGCTTTATACAAGAATTTTACGAAACGTTAAGTTTATTCTAGGGCATAATGCATTCCCACGGGGCAAGCTGTGAAACCAAAATTGGTTTGTTGGATACTTCATCTCAAGCAAGCTTCCATTTTCCAGAACAATTTTTAAAGAATTGTAGTTCTTTTCTAGAAAACACAAATTGCCTTTTCTGTCCAAATGAAACAGACGCTATGGGTGCATAAAGTTCCAAGTCCTTCTCGTTGTTTTTATGGGCAACTATGCAGTCCTTACCATCTTTATAACGCTTCACCAACTCAAAATTAAATCTTGCACCAATTATTCGCTCCATTTCTCCCTTTATTTCCAATACTTTAGGAGATCAAGGCTTGGCTGCAATAGAAGACCCGCTAAAAGTATAGCTTATTCCTTCGTCTTCGTATGCTACAAGTTTACAAGGCACAGTATATTTTTGACCTAAAATTTCTAAATTTCGTCTTTTTTTAATACGTTAATTCGTTTTCCAATCGACGGAAATATGCCTAGCCTTCACGATCTGTAAACAATTTACCATACTCATAACATAAAGAATTGTGAGTAGACTTTTTCAAGTTCAGACTTGCTCGATGGACATAATCGTGACGTCACATCGAAATCTCAGAAAGAAAAAAAAATCCAAGTCCCAAACGTAAACACACTGACGTCACTGGTGATGAATAAAGTAAAAGCATTAAGAAATCAATTCGTTCCTTAGATTAATTACTTTTAAAATCACTAGATGGCGCCATAAGTCCTTTTGTAGAAGCATTTATTAAAACCCCTATGCAATTATTCAAACCATTTTCTAAAAATAACCCATTCCTAACACTAAGAAAAAATACAAGTCCAAAAGAGAGAAAAAATCCAACACTACATTAATTCACCATTTTAACTCTCTTACAGCCTAACGGATAGCGCGCTTGACTTCGGGTCCTATGATCCTCGGTTCGAATCCAAGAAATTCCTTTTTAATTAAAAATAATAGGGTTTCTAATTTCTCCACCAGATGGCACTACGAGTGATTCATCACCATGGCAACACCAACAAAACGACGCCATCTTGAAACAACTCAACGCCTGCACGAAGTCGATGTCAAAAAAAATTCAAGTCCAAAATGTAAACAAACAATACGTCACGTCATTCGGACACGCCCACTTCCGGTCACGTGATGTGACGTCACTTGGCACCGCCCACTTCCGGTCACGTGATATGACGTCACTTCCGTCCCTTATACGGGCCCGTATACTACTGTCGTGTAGTGAGGGCTGACGCACTTTATATCTGTCATGTCCTCCAGTTGGTGTGGAGTGGGAGCTAAAAAAGTGGTGTGTCAGCTCACATGTTGACTTCGTGATCTGACCGTGGTTCAAAATGACGAGCTGTTGTGTGTGTCCTCGGATCCTTCCCTTTAGGACTGATCCCGGACAGTCGCCAATAGCCAGTTGTGTTGCTCCAGTGCAACGTAAATTCAACTACCTACTTACCTACCATTAACTAATTATTATTCACGGTTTAAATTATTGATTTCAAGTAATTGTACTTTTGTTATTTGTTAATATAATTTCCGTTTACCGGTACATTACGTTTGCTTAAGCGAATTTACAATCCCATGACTATAATGTTGCTGAAGACTAAGCAATTTTGATTGGCGTGTTAAAATTCTTCTCTATTCTAAGCGATTTTACAATCCCATGACTATAATGTTGCTGAAAACTAAGCAATTTTGATTGGTGTGTTAAAATTCTTCTCTATTCTAAATTGAAAAAAGGAAAAACCACGAAAAATATGCAACTTTGAAAATTCTAAATCCTACACAGTAACTAGCCATTAAGAGTAGTAATAGTGAAAAATAGTTGTCATTAAAGAGGTGTCCGGACACACATAGGAGCAGCATACGATGAAACATGATATGCACATTAGGATGGGCCGAAAAATGTGTGTTTTTGTACATGCAAGCAAGATTATTCAAAAGATATCACTTAAGGAAACATAACTGACCATAGAACATTACTAACGATGGCAACAGGTTCGATAGATTTTGCTGAAACGAATAAAATTTTAGCTAGGTAGTTAATTAACATCGCACTGGAGCAACACAGCGGGCTGCGACGATACGGTATCAATCCCGAAAGGGAAGAATCCAAGGACAATGCCTCGTAATTTGAACCACGGTCAGATGACGAAGTCAACACCAGAGCTACTAAAACTTTAGAAAGGGACAATTTTGGTTGGTTGCAAAAAGGAAGAAAGAAGTATAAGGTGTGTCTGGTAGCTTCAACTAACTAATATTACCGAATACAGAACTTAACCTTAGACATCGAAAATATTAGTCTCTAGATTCTTATGCAAATAATGTAATTCAAATGATGTAGCAACTAGTAAAAATAAGATAATTATAAATGAGAGAAGTTTTCACTAGTAGAAAACAAATTAAAGTGCTTAAAACACTTACAAGGGTTTGTGATCAATATTCTGTTCCGCACAGTCTTGCCAAGGAATTTGTTCTGAACAGGGGTGCCCACAGGGGGATCATGGCGCAAGTTGCGCCATCAGAATTTTTTTTGGGGGGGGGGAATTTTTTCAGGGCGTTTTTCGGGGAATTTTCAGGGTGGAAATTTTTCGGGCAAAATTTGTTTAACAAGAAACCTTTTTATTGTTATTATATATATATATATATATATATTTTCATAATTAGACTATCTCTGAATTTGTTTAAAAGACTACTGTTTCCTGCTATGACAACAATTTCACTATAGGAAGTTATTCCATAATTTTTTATTGAGCAACGCTTAGTTGGCAGCGCTGATACTCTCCCCATTCATAACCATCTGATACCTTGAGGTTTTCCGTCCGTCACCGTTACGTCATATGGATCGCTAGTAGTCCCATTTTTGAGTAAAACATAAATCTTAAAATCACGGAAAATTTCATTTCAGATCTTGCATTTTAAAAAGAAAATTTATAAGACCATGTAATAAAAAAAAACCCAAATAATCCAAAATACAGTGTATGTGGTAAGACAAGCAAAAGTTTATTTAGAATAGAAAAGGTGTAAGCATTAAAAATATTTCCATTATTCCCTTATGGATCTGCATTTAAGTGTTTGTCATAATATTTAATGTATATGTTTCAATTGTAAAATGTTTTCTAAAAATCTTCAACATTAAAAATATGTGTAATAGTATTTAATATATAATTAATTTTAAGTAAAAACATTAATTTTTAAAATATTAAATCCTTATATTTCATCCAAAAACAGGTTTGTAAATCTATATAATATAAATTAAATCACTAAAATTTATGAAGATTTATTCAAAGTAAAAATAATATGCAAGGAAAGATTAATTAAAAAATAACATTTAATTTAGATTTATAGAATAAATGGTTTTTTTATACTATTATAACTTCTTCAAATGTACAAGAAAACATATTCATAGTATTTGTCTTGTAAAGTTTCAAAAATTTTACTCTTACTTAAGTGTATATTATTTAAAACAAAATTTCTGCTATAAAATAGGTGTTATAGCATCTAATGTATAATTAATTTTTGAGTAAAAACATCTAACTTAAAAAAAACAACATAAATCTATATAGCAAAGAAAAATTTCATTTCAGATCTTGCATTTTAAAAGAAAATTTATGAAACCATGTAATAAAAAAAACCAAATAATCCAAAATACAGTATATGTGGTAAGACACGCTAAAAATTTATTTAAAAACGAGATGTAAGCATTTATAAAAATACTATTCTGAAAGGCAAAGATCAATTTCAACGTTGTCCAAATATCGTCTAGTGTACGACACTGAGTTCTAGTTCGGGGGCACATAAGTGGTTTATCGCTGCTTTATACAAGAATTTTACGAAACGTTAAGTTTATTCTAGGGCATAATGCATTCCCACGGGGCAAGCTGTGAAACCAAAATTGGTTTGTTGGATACTTCATCTCAAGCAAGCTTCCATTTTCCAGAACAATTTTTAAAGAATTGTAGTTCTTTTCTAGAAAACACAAATTGCCTTTTCTGTCCAAATGAAACAGACGCTATGGGTGCATAAAGTTCCAAGTCCTTCTCGTTGTTTTTATGGGCAACTATGCAGTCCTTACCATCTTTATAACGCTTCACCAACTCAAAATTAAATCTTGCACCAATTATTCGCTCCATTTCTCCCTTTATTTCCAATACTTTAGGAGATCAAGGCTTGGCTGCAATAGAAGACCCGCTAAAAGTATAGCTTATTCCTTCGTCTTCGTATGCTACAAGTTTACAAGGCACAGTATATTTTTGACCTAAAATTTCTAAATTTCGTCTTTTTTTAATACGTTAATTCGTTTTCCAATCGACGGAAATATGCCTAGCCTTCACGATCTGTAAACAATTTACCATACTCATAACATAAAGAATTGTGAGTAGACTTTTTCAAGTTCAGACTTGCTCGATGGACATAATCGTGACGTCACATCGAAATCTCAGAAAGAAAAAAAAATCCAAGTCCCAAACGTAAACACACTGACGTCACTGGTGATGAATAAAGTAAAAGCATTAAGAAATCAATTCGTTCCTTAGATTAATTACTTTTAAAATCACTAGATGGCGCCATAAGTCCTTTTGTAGAAGCATTTATTAAAACCCCTATGCAATTATTCAAACCATTTTCTAAAAATAACCCATTCCTAACACTAAGAAAAAATACAAGTCCAAAAGAGAGAAAAAATCCAACACTACATTAATTCACCATTTTAACTCTCTTACAGCCTAACGGATAGCGCGCTTGACTTCGGGTCCTATGATCCTCGGTTCGAATCCAAGAAATTCCTTTTTAATTAAAAATAATAGGGTTTCTAATTTCTCCACCAGATGGCACTACGAGTGATTCATCACCATGGCAACACCAACAAAACGACGCCATCTTGAAACAACTCAACGCCTGCACGAAGTCGATGTCAAAAAAAATTCAAGTCCAAAATGTAAACAAACAATACGTCACGTCATTCGGACACGCCCACTTCCGGTCACGTGATGTGACGTCACTTGGCACCGCCCACTTCCGGTCACGTGATATGATGTCACTTCCGTCCCTTATACGGGCCCGTATACTACTGTCGTGTAGTGAGGGCTGACGCACTTTATATCTGTCATGTCCTCCAGTTGGTGTGGAGTGGGAGCTAAAAAAGTGGTGTGTCAGCTCACATGTTGACTTCGTGATCTGACCGTGGTTCAAAATGACGAGCTGTTGTGTGTGTCCTCGGATCCTTCCCTTTAGGACTGATCCCGGACAGTCGCCAATAGCCAGTTGTGTTGCTCCAGTTCAACGTAAATTCAACTACCTACTTACCTACCATTAACTAATTATTATTCACGGTTTAAATTATTGATTTCAAGTAATTGTACTTTTGTTATTTGTTAATATAATTTCCGTTTACCGGTACATTACGTTTGCTTAAGCGAATTTACAATCCCATGACTATAATGTTGCTGAAGACTAAGCAATTTTGATTGGCGTGTTAAAATTCTTCTCTATTATAAGCGAATTTACAATCCCATGACTATAATGTTGCTGAAGACTAAGCAATTTTGATTGGCGTGTTAAAATTCTTCTCTATTCTAAGCGATTTTACAATCCCATGACTATAATGTTGCTGAAAACTAAGCAATTTTGATTGGTGTGTTAAAATTCTTCTCTATTCTAAATTGAAAAAAGGAAAAACCACGAAAAATATGCAACTTTGAAAATTCTAAATCCTACACAGTAACTAGCCATTAAGAGTAGTAATAGTGAAAAATAGTTGTCATTAAAGAGGTGTCCGGACACACATAGGAGCAGCATACGATGAAACATGATATGCACATTAGGATGGGCCGAAAAATGTGTGTTTTTGTACATGCAAGCAAGATTATTCAAAAGATATCACTTAAGGAAACATAACTGACCATAGAACATTACTAACGATGGCAACAGGTTCGATAGATTTTGCTGAAACGAATAAAATTTTAGCTAGGTAGTTAATTAACATCGCACTGGAGCAACACAGCGGGCTGCGACGATACGGTATCAATCCCGAAAGGGAAGAATCCAAGGACAATGCCTCGTAATTTGAACCACGGTCAGATGACGAAGTCAACACCAGAGCTACTAAAACTTTAGAAAGGGACAATTTTGGTTGGTTGCAAAAAGGAAGAAAGAAGTATAAGGTGTGTCTGGTAGCTTCAACTAACTAATATTACCGAATACAGAACTTAACCTTAGACATCGAAAATATTAGTCTCTAGATTCTTATGCAAATAATGTAATTCAAATGATGTAGCAACTAGTAAAAATAAGATAATTATAAATGAGAGAAGTTTTCACTAGTAGAAAACAAATTAAAGTGCTTAAAACACTTACAAGGGTTTGTGATCAATATTCTGTTCCGCACAGTCTTGCCAAGGAATTTGTTCTGAACAGGGGTGCCCACAGGGGGATCATGGCGCAAGTTGCGCCATCAGAATTTTTTTTTTGGGGGGGGGGGAATTTTTTCAGGGCGTTTTTCGGGGAATTTTCAGGGTGGAAATTTTTCGGGCAAAATTTGTTTAACAAGAAACCTTTTTATTGTTATTATATATATATATATATATTTTCATAATTAGACTATCTCTGAATTTGTTTAAAAGACTACTGTTTCCTGCTATGACAACAATTTCACTATAGGAAGTTATTCCATAATTTTTTATTGAGCAACGCTTAGTTGGCAGCGCTGATACTCTCCCCATTCATAACCATCTGATACCTTGAGGTTTTCCGTCCGTCACCGTTACGTCATATGGATCGCTAGTAGTCCCATTTTTGAGTAAAACATAAATCTTAAAATCACGGAAAATTTCATTTCAGATCTTGCATTTTAAAAAGAAAATTTATAAGACCATGTAATAAAAAAAAACCCAAATAATCCAAAATACAGTGTATGTGGTAAGACAAGCAAAAGTTTATTTAGAATAGAAAAGGTGTAAGCATTAAAAATATTTCCATTATTCCCTTATGGATCTGCATTTAAGTGTTTGTCATAATATTTAATGTATATGTTTCAATTGTAAAATGTTTTCTAAAAATCTTCAACATTAAAAATATGTGTAATAGTATTTAATATATAATTAATTTTAAGTAAAAACATTAATTTTTAAAATATTAAATCCTTATATTTCATCCAAAAACAGGTTTGTAAATCTATATAATATAAATTAAATCACTAAAATTTATGAAGATTTATTCAAAGTAAAAATAATATGCAAGGAAAGATTAATTAAAAAATAACATTTAATTTAGATTTATAGAATAAATGGTTTTTTTATACTATTATAACTTCTTCAAATGTACAAGAAAACATATTCATAGTATTTGTCTTGTAAAGTTTCAAAAATTTTACTCTTACTTAAGTGTATATTATTTAAAACAAAATTTCTGCTATAAAATAGGTGTTATAGCATCTAATGTATAATTAATTTTTGAGTAAAAACATCTAACTTAAAAAAAAACAACATAAATCTATATAGCAAAGAAAAATTTCATTTCAGATCTTGCATTTTAAAAGAAAATTTATGAAACCATGTAATAAAAAAAACCAAATAATCCAAAATACAGTATATGTGGTAAGACACGCTAAAAATTTATTTAAAAACGAGATGTAAGCATTTATAAAAATACTATTCTGAAAGGCAAAGATCAATTTCAACGTTGTCCAAATATCGTCTAGTGTACGACACTGAGTTCTAGTTCGGGGGCACATAAGTGGTTTATCGCTGCTTTATACAAGAATTTTACGAAACGTTAAGTTTATTCTAGGGCATAATGCATTCCCACGGGGCAAGCTGTGAAACCAAAATTGGTTTGTTGGATACTTCATCTCAAGCAAGCTTCCATTTTCCAGAACAATTTTTAAAGAATTGTAGTTCTTTTCTAGAAAACACAAATTGCCTTTTCTGTCCAAATGAAACAGACGCTATGGGTGCATAAAGTTCCAAGTCCTTCTCGTTGTTTTTATGGGCAACTATGCAGTCCTTACCATCTTTATAACGCTTCACCAACTCAAAATTAAATCTTGCACCAATTATTCGCTCCATTTCTCCCTTTATTTCCAATACTTTAGGAGATCAAGGCTTGGCTGCAATAGAAGACCCGCTAAAAGTATAGCTTATTCCTTCGTCTTCGTATGCTACAAGTTTACAAGGCACAGTATATTTTTGACCTAAAATTTCTAAATTTCGTCTTTTTTTAATACGTGTGATTCATCACCATGGCAACACCAACAAAACGACGCCATCTTGAAACAACTCAACGCCTGCACGAAGTCGATGTCAAAAAAAATTCAAGTCCAAAATGTAAACAAACAATACGTCACGTCATTCGGACACGCCCACTTCCGGTCACGTGATGTGGCGTCACTTGGCACCACCCACTTCCGGTCACGTGGTATGACGTCACTTCCGTCCCTTATACGGGCCCGTATACTACTCACGACGGTTTTGGGCTAGATGGAGTTTCGAACTCGGAACCCTTCGGTTGTTAAACTGCGACTCTACCAAGCGGGCCAACATGGCTCGATTATCTAATGAAAATTATTGTTACTAATTCAGATAATTTATCTGGATTATTTCAATAGATCACTATTTTTAGTTTTAATGCATAGTTTTTGTTTCGGACGAAGGTCGTCATCAGCATCATTCGCCTAAGTCTCACCTTTATCCTGTAGTACCTTTACTTCTTCTTTTGCTATATCTTTCAATAACAAAGGTGTTATTAAGAAATAGTTCGATTTCACCTGTCTATTAAATATTTCCAATACTTTTCATTGTTTACATATGCTGTATACAGAAGTATGGTAACTATATAGGTGGTCCTTCAAGATAAACCGTTTGCTGCTTAATGCATTGGGTCTTATAGGATTACCACGAGCTAATCCCATTAAAACTACCCAAGCTAAAGTCCAGCTGAAGCTTCCCCTTTTGCTATCAGTCTTAATAACAAAGATGTTAACAAGAGATTGTTTATTTTTCACCTATCTATTTAGTATTTTCAAAACGGAGCCCCCTTAAGGTTAACATGTTCATTGTGCACATTAAAAACCTTTAAAAACGAAGTGGGTGGTCTTCAGGTCTGTTCCTGAGCACAGGTCGTGCTCTTGCACGCAGTCTGGAAATAAAGAGTCGGCGTGCAAAAATGGAACGTTTAGTAAATAGAAATAAATGCAGCCCTTTGAAATCAAGTCTCTAAAAATAAGATGTAAACTAACTAAATTAGGCGTAGCTCATTTGTCTCGACAAATGATATCTATGAATCCATGTGAAAAGTACCATTTCAAAAGTTTTCACCAAGAACCCTTTATTTTGAACATTAAATTAGTTTTCATAGGGCCACTTATTCAGGTTTGTGCGTGGACGCCAATACCTCAAGAACGGCACTGAAGATCTTTTAAAAATAATTATTTATTATTGTTAATGTGGAGAGGGTTTTAAGCCTTTAATTAGGGAATATGCACTAATCAATTCGTTCTACAATGTAGTGACTGTTAATTGCAACCTGACTAATAAGAGACTTAATGTAAGAAATTGCTTTCATAGGGGTTCCAGGCAATAGGTTTTGTGTTCCTTTCGAAAAGGCGGTATGTTTTCCCTTTGAAACTTCTGACAATTTTTTCGATAGGTAGGTAGTTAATTAACATCACACTGGTGCAGCACGACGGGCCATTGGTGGCGGTCCTGGATCAATCCAGAAGGGAAAGATCCGCGGACAACCCCTCGTAATTTTGAACCACGGTCAGATGACGAGGTCAACATCTGAGCTGGCACCAAACTCTCTCCAAACTCCACGCCAACGTGAAGACAATTGAGACCACGGCAAATTTACCGTGCTCCGCCTCCGCAGTTGCACGACGGTTTTGGGTTGGACCGAGTTTCGAACTTGCAACCCTCAGGTTGCTAATCCGTTACTCTTCCAACTGGGCCTTGTCAGTTGGTTTTGGAATACTTTAAAAAAGATTATCATTGAATGAAAGAAAATCACACATGGTATATAATAGCAATTCCACTGTATAATGCTTTCTTGAGGTTTTGGAACTCAAACCCAAAGGTAAAAGTGCAGATAATCTTAGACGAAACGTGATATTTTTAGACAAATTTTGGTGTTGTCTTCGGATCTATCTCTTCGATATTGATCCCAGACCATCGCCAAAAGCCCGTTGTGTTGCTCCAGTTTGACGTTAATTAACTGCCTACCGAGAGGACCTCAATAATCATGAATAGTTGTGAAACCGATCTAAACCTTGAGGAACTTTAGAGCAGATTGATGGATGCACTGTCTTTCCAAGCTACATTGGTTACTGATAGACGTGGATGGTAGACTTAGACACAACTTAGACAACTTTCCACATAATCTAGGACTTGACTAGTCTTGAGTCAGCTTTCAAGTGTATTCATGTTGGTGATATACAAATAAATACTAAACTAAAATAAAAATTATTTCAATATTTAGGTAACAAGTTAACCCTATCGGTTAACAATGATCAACAATGATACTAGTAATGTATTTCACAATCATTCCTCATGCTAAATACGGTTCAGTGGGTGGATCATTAAGAAACTTCAGTTATCGATTGAATTAAGAAAACCATTGCGACTTTCAAAAATATTCTTACACTTTCAAATTCTAAACCTTCCAATTCCGACGCCTTGGCAGAAAACTATTAAATTAGTGACTCTTTTGTAAGTGATAAAAATAATGAATGAAGTTTATTGATTGAAGCAATGAAAGAATGCCCCAAAAGAGTTTCCCTAATAAATCTTTAAAAAGATAAAATCGATCAATTAAGTAAAAATACTTTTTACATTTTCAGGTCTGAGAAGAGCCATCACAACCCCATCTAGTGTGCTCCTGGTTCAGTAATTTCACACCCAAAGCGAATAAATTTATCTGATAATAATACATCCTATTCAATAAATTCCATTCTGGGTGTATTTCTCTCTTCTGTGTCAGTAAAACTTTCATTGTGTGTGTATGTCTATTATTTGACGTCTGTATCGTGTTTGCCGAATATGGCCCTTGCGCCATAAAACCCAACCAACCATAAATTCAATTATTAAATCAATATTTTATTGATGATTAAAATAAAGCATACAACAGAGACAAGTTGTAGAGGTATGAGTGGTTAGCGCTCTGGAACCGTACACGTGAAATGTAAGTAGACTGAGTATTACTATTGAGAGGAGCTTCAAGGAAATGTGTTCAACATAGTGACAAGTAACAAGTTGTCAAGTGACTGCTCTGTGAAAATGAGCTTGGTTGATCAATTTGGCATATTACCGGTTTGACAATATAGCATCTTATGACAGTAGATGAGTGAATGTGCATTTCTTTAGGGGGCAACAAAATGGTGAAATCGCCAAAGTCTACTACTATGCCGCGGGGATCTACCAGGTGATGTATCACTAGATGGGTGTCTTCTGTCTCGTGATCCAATCAGATGATGAATTGTCGTTTTCATCCGGCAGATAAAAATAGTCTAAGGGTCGCATTACTGTTAGTTTCGGTCACATGATCCTGGACAGATGAAAAGGTTACCATTGCTTACTCTTCTTTATATTTCCTTTATGGTGGTGGATTGATCAATCAAGTGAGAGAACTTTAATCCTTGAATCCTCGTAACCTCCCTTTCTCATGTCATTTAGAAAGGTATCATCCCTTCCCTCCCGTACGCCTATTCATCTCAACTCTACCTTTCCCCGAAACTTTTTGATTTCATTAAGTCCACCCATACGTCCCTTGAAAATGAACGAGGAGTGATGCATCAGGTGTGCCTAAGTGGCTTAAACTACTTGGTTATTTGTCATACAATGCCCTCCTATTGTATAAGCAAAATTACATGCAAGTATTGCGTCTTGATGGTACATAATATGTTAACGGAAATTTGTATGCTCTTTGGAATAGAAGACTGAATTGAACTTGAAACGTAAAAAACTGTTTATGTGGAAAATGGTCCCTTTACTCTGTAGGCGTTAATTTATATGATCTTTTGAAATAGATTGGTTGGTTGTTTTTTATGGTACATATACAAAATGGCCATGTTTAACCAAGCTGCGCTAAACAAAGTATATACAGGGTGAGTCTAAATTGTTTTTACAAAATAAGAGGGGTGATAGTACCCATCCAGACGAGCAATAATTACCATGGAACATAGGGTCGCATTCCACTCTGAGAGGCAGAAAAGAGTAAAGTAACTCTCCATCCAGAGAGACATGTGGTTGATGCACAATGGAGCCCCAGCACACTTTTCCAGCACGGTCCGGCACTTCTTGAATGCCACATATCCCGTACGATGGATCGGACGTGGCGGACCTGTGGCTTGGCTTCCTCGCTCACCTGACCTTAACCCACTGGACTTTTTCTTCTGGAGGCACATGAAATCTTTAGTGTACCAGACACCTGTGGACTCGGCTGAAGATCTCGTAGCGAGAATAGGTGTTGCAGACAAAATTAACATAACACCAGGAATCTTCGAGAGGGTGCGTCAGTCATTCCTTCGCCGGTGTGAACTGTGCAACGACACGCCACTTTGAGCACTTGCTGTGAGTTTATCAATCAATCAGATTGTGCAACTTTGGGTATCGTTCAATTGCTTTCCCAACACTGTTGTAAGTTCATGTTGAAATTCTAATTTGACTCTTTTCTGCCTCTCAGAGTGGAATGCGACCCTATGTTCCATGGGAATTATTGCTCGTCTAGACGGGTACTATCACCCCTCTTATTTTGTAAAAACAATTTAGACTCACCCTGTATTAAATATCCAGCGTTGAAACCTAAACAGAAACATAAATTAAAAAATTCAAATATGAAATATGTCAAATTTTGAGTATAAATTTAATTTGAGTCAAACTATGAAAACTAAATACAGTTTATAAAACAATGTTATTTATGAATAAAAATAAGGTTTTTGTGCTTCGGATCTAGTAATAGGTCTTTTAGGGTAGGATTAGAATCTCCAAATCGGTTTAGTTTAAGATTGTTGAATATTGAACAATCGATCAAAACATATTTTACAGATAAATTGGTGCTACAAATGAACACAAGGGATCTTATATGTAACACCAATTTATCTGTAAAATATATTTGGTGTTACAAGATGAGCTCTATTATGATTATGTTGTTGGGCCAATTTATAAAAAATGGAAGAATTGATCTTGACACCGTATCAGACTGTATGTCAAATGTGTCCTGGGGAATTTTATTTTTGAGTCTAATGATGGGGATTAAGAGTTTGAAACACATGCAGTTAATGAGAACGAGTGAATTCGAAATCGATAACGTATAGATGTAACTATAAATTTGCTTAATTAAAGGCTTTCTTTGCCTATTTGTATATAATGACCTATACATTTTTAAAGTGAAACGACAGACGTTTTCGTAACAGATTTGCGCTGATCTTTGCAATCAAATTAACCGAAAAAGTTAAGGGTTACAGAAAAGTGCACTGGATGTACCAATTTACTACATTTTAAACTGTTACTACTACTAACTGTTAGTTACTGTTTTATATGTTCAGTAACCCCTCTTTATATCACGACTCGATCTATCGCACATCCGGCTATATCGCTTTTTTATTTGTCCCCAGTGAATTTTTGTTTTGCTAGCAGCAAGAAAAATTTCAATGTTTCTTTAGAATTGGGAGTACAAAGGTCTCTTGCTTCAAGCAGTTGTCCTAAACTGAATTGAAACACAAGATTGAGTAACTGAAAAACGAGAAGGATTTTCGTTGAAAAATATTCTGGCTCAGTGGGTTCTCCCGCTGCTTTAGCAACCTGCGAGTTGTAGGCGGCGCAGGTTTGATTCCTCCCTGGTTGTATTTCTCTTTTTTGTATCAGTTAAACTTTTCCTTGTCTGTGAGTGTCCATTACTTGTCTTTGTCTTGTTTTCTGTGCAGCATGACCAAATATTACTCTTGCGTCCATAAAACCGAAAACCACCAATCGCCTTTTTGTTTCTACTCTGGTATTCGAGTACTTTGGTATCCGAGGACTTTGGTATTCGAATTTATACTCTTGTATTCATAGACTTTGGTATTGGAATGAATACTTTGATATTCGAATGAATGCTTTGGTATTTGAATGAATATTTCGGTATCCAAGGACATTGGTATTCGAATGACTACTTTGGTATTCGAATGAATACTTTGATATTCGAATGAACACTTTGATATTCGAATGAATACATTGGTATCCAAGGACTGGTATTCGAATGAATACTTTGGTATCCAAGGACTTTGGTATTCGAACGAATATTTGGTATTCGAACGAATACTTTGGTATTCGAATGAATACTTTAGTATTTGAATGAATATTTTGTTATCTAAGGACTTTGATATTCGAATGAATACTTTGGTATTCGAATGAATAATTTAGTATTTGAATGAATACTTTGGTATTCGAACGAATACTTTGGTATTCGAACGAATACTTTGGTATTCGAATGAATACTTTGATATTCGAATGAATACTCTGGTATTCGAATGAATACTTTGGTATTCGAATGAATACTCTTGTGTCCGAAGACTTTGGTATTCGAATGAACACCTTGGTATCCGAGAACTTTGGTAATAGAATTTTTTGGATGAATGCTACTGTAATCGAATACGAGAAAGAATCGAATACAACGAATACTTTTAAGTATCGCGTACCCAAGTACTTTTGTATTCGAATACTCTATGTCTTTTGGAAGAGTATCTCTGCAATGAATATGACCTCGCACATGATATCAAGAAAAGAGTGCTTCCGAAGTGTTTTGCAAGCGGCTGATCTCTCGCTGACTCAATCAATCAGGCCGTCTGCCACAAAAACACTTACGAAATCGAATTTTGTTGACTCTATCCTCCATGACGCGTGACACGCTGTAATCAAAACGGACGCAATTCGCCCTAAGTGGCCCTAATTTTTGTATATTTATGCCTTGTCGAGCCCAAATTAGTTTGCTCTTCGCTGCCAGTTTCTAGGAAAATATTTGCATTGGGTGCCATTCGATCGGTGGGGTTCTTCCTGTAATTGGGCCAATATTTCATTCCTGTTCGAAAACCACTCGGACCAGAAAGTTGATCGAGAGGTTCGATATGATAAAATAATCTATGAAATTTGCAACCGATTAGTGTAGTTTTATTTGATAGTTCCTTTGCACTGATGTCAGGTTACGGTCGAGCCCCAATGGCGTAGCATAAAGGAAATATAAAAGTAGAGTGAGCAATGGTAATCTTTTTATGTGCCCAGGATCATGTGATCAAAACTAGTAGTAACGTGACCTTTAGACTACTTCCGTTTGAAGAGTGGAAACTATCTTTCATCATCTGATTGGTCCAGGGGACGAAAAAAAAACGTCCATCCACTCATTGATTCATCATCTAATTGGACCGCGCGATATAGTAGATTCTGGCAATTTCACCACTTTTGTTGCCATTCTACAGAAATGCTCATTCACACACCTACCCTGTCATAAGATTTTGTATCGTCAAATGAGGGGTAAGAAGCCAAACCGGCAATTTTTTACAGAGCAATCATGGGACCATTAGTCGACATGTTGGTCACACTTTTTGAAGCTCTTCTCAATAGCAATGCTAACTCTACTTATACTTCACATATATGTGGCGTAGCATCTTTTGAAACCCAGAAGTCCTCCATTACTTGCAGAAAACTTGTATGGCATTGATTGAATAAGAAAATATGATGTTAAAAACAGTGTTTTTGAAGTAAATCTTAGCAGGCATCGATTTCGATTTCAAACCTGCCCTTTCTCCAGCAGTGTAACGGCTCAAGTCTATGTGACCTGCTTGTCACCGAATATGCGACTGATGCAAGATCACCTTGGCATTAGATGATTACTGTACCTGATTGGCTAGTGGTCATGTCCCATAGATACCCTTACCTTCTCTTCCATAAGCGCAGCTGGTCCTTGTCATCTTGTGAAAGAGGTTTTTATTTGTTTTTGTCAAATATATTGTTTTAATATTAGCAAATGCCATTACAGAATGGATCCTAGTGATATTTTAAGACAAGATAGATTTATGAGAATCTAGAAGAAACAGTCATGCATATCTAGAAGAAATAGCCATGGCCTATACTTTTGAACTAAAGGTGTGACAGGTCTACAACCTTCTTTACTAATACAAATATGATAGAGATTTCTCATATCACTACCAACGTTTTTCTGAACCGAAGTCTCAGACGTCTGGCGTAGTTTGACAGCTTAATCCAACCACGATCAGCCTTGCTTTCAAGTACGACAGAAAAATAATGCTAGTCGTTTTATTATCGATTAATTTTATTATTGATCTATAACATTTTAATGTCTTTCTTTAAAAAAACATTTAAATTACTACACCAAATAAACTCTCTTTGTCAATTCCTTCCTTCAAAATGTGCTCGGATGAGCACGTCATGGCCATTTTGCTTTTTGACAATCAAGTAATTAAGAAAGCAATTAATAGAAAATAATGAATTTTAAGGTTTATTTAAGGATAGATTTATTTACATAGTTTTAACCCTCCAAGGGTTTCGACGAGACATCTCGTCCATCAAGATATTGCAGATTTTTTTATGATGATGTGGTCAGTTTTTTCCCAATGAGGAGATGCCTCGACCATCAAGATCCGCTTCATGCTCTTTCCTACAACCACGTGACAGATATTCAAACCGAGCGATCGGAAGAAATAGCACGAAGCTGCCCGCCTATTTCAAAGGATCGATGTTCCGGAGTCGCCTGCACCCTAACCTCAGCCCAAGGTTCCCTTCTGGTGGGCGGGCCCCGTAGACCCATGGTGCCCTCTTGTGGGCAAAAGTGATGTGAATCTTACAAATGTGCATAGAGAAACGCTTTCAGGCGTGGTGGGATGTCTGATATCAAACTTTATCAAAATGGTTAGGATGTGCGTATAAAGATTCTAGGTATATGAAAGTTACTAAAGTACATAAATAATCTCTCATTTAATATTCTGATGCTCTAGGTGTGAAATGAGACATTTTTTTATGTCTCTTCACCCACAGAGTGCATGGTGCATCACCCACAGAGGCGCATGTAAGGCCCTGTTCACTTGGAGTTTTTTAACTCGCGTTTGATAAAAGATTTTCGAGCGTTACACGTGTACACTGCTTGGGCGTTTTTCGGGGTCAGTTTCCGTTATGCATTAAATTGCGTTTTTTATTCCCCTAATCCGAGTTTCTATCTTTTGAATGGTTCAAGATAGAATCAAAATTTCAACGGATTTCAAATCTGCGTAAAATTTTACGTTAAATCGATACCAAAATCATGGTTTTCTTTGAAAAAATTATTTTTTGTCAATAGTCGAAACTAATCTTTTTGCAGTTATTCCTTTTGTACTAAGCTTAAACGGAAGTAATGCCTTGTTTTTAAAGTGAATGTCACTTTAATAAGATATTTTGTTGCCCCTTATCAACTGTTTTAGTTTTACAGCCATTAAAAATAGGATGAAAATCTTTCTTTTCCAACCTAAAATTGATTTCTCTGTATTCACAAGAGCCTGGACTTGGTTAACTTTGAAATGTATAAAATTGACTAAGAGAGTGCCTAAAAGGATCTAAAAATTACTGAAAACAACGAAAAAATTTGATTGATATTCTTTCGATTTGTAAAACATCCTTTCCTTAATTGCCTGTGAATAAAGTGCATTTTTGAACTTACTTCTTTAGACATAAATGAATGCACTGACCAAATGTGACAATCTAAATTGGTAAATCTTTCGTAGGATATAGTATACGTTGCGTTCTGGTGCATTATTATGGTTTTAGGAACCGGTATGAGGCCAGCGGATCATTGAGAAACAGTGCTTTATGTTCGAATTATGGCATTATTAAAAGTTTTCATTAACAACTCAAAAATCCAAAAGTATATGATATTTCGTTTTTTACTGTCAAGACTAGAGAAAACCCTATAGCATGTACTCTTTCCGGTGTAGATGATTCATCCACCAATAAAAATAGTAAGAAGGATTTGTTTCGTGCTAAGAGGTGATCACGGATATTTTTGGGCTCAAGGAGCTAGCAGATGAGTCATTTGTAATGTGTTTTATGGTAAAAGCGAAACAGCGTATGAAAAATTGGAATATTTCTATAAAACTTTGATTAAAACAAAACTAAAGCCTTATGCTAAAAACTGGAAAATGACCAATTTCCTACAAATTTTAAAATTGACAGTGTAAAATAAAAACATATCCCTCAAAAAACTACATTTCTAGAATCAAGGATTTGGAAACGGAATTTCTGTTTATACGGGCATTGTCTACGAAGTACTATCAAAAAGATGATATGCAAACAAAATCCGCCACTGATGATAATCTTTCATTTCCTGTTATGTTATTTTCGTAGGTTTGATCGTATTTCCCCTTCGATCTATAGCTACTTTTTATTTCATTTTCTTTCAAATACATTTGTATATGTTTTTGAAATATCTATCTCTAAACATTTTAACGTATTCGTATAAGGAACACATACATATATAACAATAATTAGTTTTTTAATTTTTAAACACAATTTTCCCGGAGTTCCGACTATCCGTAACGAAAACTAACCCTCCAACCTACCCTCTTTCCCTCTTTCAGTGTGTAGCACAAATGGAATAATGACTGGGGATATTTCAACACAATTTGTTTAAAACCCTCGACAAAACGAGAAAATTATGTTAAAACTAAAAAATTCTCTAAAAATGACCCAAAAGCAGTATACACATCAATAGTATGAAGGTTCGTTGACAGTCATTTCAAGATGGCGACAGTTTGTTTATATTTTAGCGGAGAAACAAGATAGCAGGGTCTTTGATAAGGGAGGAACAAGATAAGGTTTTGACCATTTAAGTTTGTGGATATTTGAGCGCCATCTGGTGGAGAAATGAGAAACCATATATTTTCGGAATTAAAAATAAAACAAGAATTCCTTGGATTCGAACCGGGAACCATGGGATCCGAAGGCAAGTGCTTTAAGTGCCACGAAGGTACTTGTGAGAAAGGGGATGCGTCAGGGTAGAAATGGACTTGTGCATAGTTTGGATTCTAGTTTTATTTTTCTTATGAATAATTAATTTTATTTTCAACAGTAATTGTGTTGGGATAAGGAAGGATTGGTAGCGCCATCTAGTGATTTAAAAATCAATCAATAGAAGTAAAGAAATTTATTTCTTTTATATTTAAATAAATGTTTGTTCTCGCATAATTTTATAGTTTTGTTAAAAGACTGGTACCGCCATCTAGTAATGAAAGAAGTAACAATTAGTTTAAAAAAATTTATTTCTTTTATGTTTAGCTATATATTTGTTCTCTTGCTATATATTAGCTATATATTAAGTTTTCTATTTTTGTTAAATGACTGGTACCGCCATCTAGGGGTGGATTTTTAATCGAATGTATTTCATATTTATATAATAGTATCAAGGTTTAATGCATATGTTAAAATTTTATTTTCTAATTTTATTTTTGTTAAATGACTGGTACCGCCATCTAGGGGTGGATTTTTAATCGAATGTATTTATATTTATGTAATAGTATCATGATTTAGTGCATATGTTAAAATTTTATTTTCTAATTTTATTTTTCAAATTGACTAGCACCATCAGCTTAGTAGTAGCTTACAACAAATAGCTTCAACTAACCGGGAGATAAAGTCGTTCGACGTCATATGATTCCAGAGATGATAATAATAAAAGCCGTTAAACTGAAACGTTATTGCAACTCACCACTTTATTTAATTAGTGCTTAAATTATAAATGGCGCTCATTACCAAAGTCTCAGCCAAGATCTTCTAATGCACATACTGAGGAGCTTTGCAAATACAACCCCGCAACTGATGATGTTCGACAAATCACTTGTTTGCGATGTGGACACAAAGGTCATGCATCATTTAGGTGTAGTTTACAGCCTCCTCAACGAGATTCTGGCCAAACATGGCCCTTGCGCCATAAAATCCCAAAACCAACCAACCTCAACGAGGTTCAACGATAGATCAACCAAGAAATACATCACGAGTAGATAGAAAAGGCGGGTTCTGGAACAGCGGTGCCGCGGTGCCGGAAGTGACGTCACGCGGAGTTGAGTTGTTTTCTCCTATTGCCGGAAGTGACGTCATAGACAGGAAGTTGAGTTGAGTTGTTTCTCCTGCTGCCTGAAGTGACGCCATAGACAGGAAATTGAGTTGAGTTGTTTTCTCCTGCTGCCGGAAGTGACGTCATAGACCGGAAGTTGAGTTATGTTCTGCTGCCGGAAGCGACGTCATAAACCGGAAGTTGAGTTTAGTTGTTTACTTCTGCTGCTAAAAATGACGTCATAGGCTATAGGTTGAGTTTAGTTGTTTTCTTTTTAGTTTTTTTGGGATCTGGCAACACGAATATATATCTTTCGCAGAATGGCAACGAATTTATCATGGGAAGTGCATGTTATGAGCAAATTGCGGTGCCGTGAGTGACGTCACAGTCTGGATTGAACAAATTGCGGTGCCTTGTGTGACGGCAGACTCGGTATACGAGAAAGGACTCGTTCTTACATGTTTGATCATGTTCTCAATGCTGCTATGACGTCACAGTCTGGCGTGTTCGGCAAATAGCGGTGCCTTGGTATTTTTTTTTTTTTGCGTGTCAGATCATGTCCCCTGATACAAGTTCCTGTGTAGAAGCCTGTTTTCATTTCATTTCCAATATAAGTACTGCGGTGAGTTGTAATAGTCCTGCTTGCAGTTTTTTCATTGGTTGTCAACCGGTTTTCTGTTTGGAATAAACGACGTTCTCATCTGACCATCGCATTTTAAACTCTGAGGTCCTTTAGTGAACAGTGACTATCTCTTGCTTTACTGAAAACCTTTTCGTGAAAAAAAAAACTTTCAACCTAAATGCTAAGGGGGAAAAATATGAAGCGTTTCAGCAATCAACCTAAAGTGTGTAAAAGAGTTCATTTTGATGATCAAGTGGTTCAATCTGAAGTTTCTAAATTAACGATGCAGTCACTTCCAGACACCATGTTTCATCTTGGAAACTATTCATTTATGTTGATTAACAATTTCATCGGCTCTACTCGAGTGCATGAGCGAAAATTTGCTTTGAATGGAAATGGTGACTTGCAACCAACAAAGGAAGGTATCTCCCTACATCCAAAAACATGGGATATTCTGATGAGAAAGGTAAGAATTTTTTTGCACATGCTGCTGACTCTGACGTTAAAGTTTTACAGAAAGAAGTCTGTCTTTCGAAAGTGTGTGATAATAAGTTTTAACCAGCAGTAATCTCAATTAAAACGTTTCAGCAAACTCAGATAATGATGCTCACCAAAGGCTGAGAAAAAAAAGCAAGTAAAATGCAATGATCCACCTAAAACGTCTTTATATCTGCTGGTTAAAACTTATTTCTATTGCCACTAAACATGGAATAAATAGTTGACAAGGAGAAATTGTTTCCGGACGTATGGTTTGGATATGGCATGGTACTATACTGCCCCTGGACTTTCATTCGATGCTATATTAAAGTTTACTGGAGTTCAAATTGAGCTTCTTCACTATTACGAACAATTGCTTTTTATTGAAAAAGGGATAAGAGGTGGTGTGTCCCAATGCAGTCACCGCTATGCTCGATCGAATAACAAATATATGTCCGAGTGTGATGCTTGTGAGCCCGACTCATACCTGCTTTACTTAGATGCAAATAATCTGTATGGTTGGGCCATGAGCCAGCCACTTCCACTCAACACTTTCGAATGGGTGGATTATACATCCGATATATTAAAGACATCCGACGAAGACGAATTTGGCTTCATTTTAGAAGTCGATCTGGACTATCCTCATGAGCTGCATGAAAATCATAATGATTATCCATTAGCTCCTTCCAGTCAAGTTCCTCCCGGCTGCAAGGAAAAACGGCTTCTCCTCACATTAGAAGACAAGAAAAATTATATTGTTCATTACAGAAATTTGAAGTTTTATATTCAGAATGGACTAAAGCTCAGTAAAATACACAGAATTCTTCGTTTTAAACAAATGCCCTTTTTAAAGCCCTATATAGAACATAATACCAATCTAAGAACAGCGGCCGTAAATGCCTTCGAAAAGGATTTTTATAAATTGTTGAACAACAGTGTTTTCGGAAAATGTATGGAGGATGTGAGGAGAAAAGATATCCGCTTATGCTGCAGCACAAGACAAGCTGAAAAATTGATTGCGAAGCCGAATTTTGTTGATCGAACAATTTTTACTCCCCAATTGGCGGCAATTCACCTCCGAAAATCCGAGATAGTATTCAACAAAGCAATCACAATTGGAATGGCTATTTTGGATAATTCAAAAATACTTATGTATGACTTTTTCTACAACCATCTGAAAGCGAGGTATGGAAGAAACATTCGTCTGATGTATACCGACACAGACTCTTTAATTCTCAAAGTAGAAACACATGATGTGTATGAGGATATGAAAGATCTCTTCATCTCTTCGACACATCAGGTTATCCTCAAAACAATGTGTTTGGTTTGCCCCTACTCAACAAAAAGAAATTAGGGCTCATGAAAGATGAATGTGGAGGTCGTATTATGATCGAATTTGCAGCACTCCGCAGCAAAGTGTACTGCTACAGAGTGGAAGGAGGAGACCTTGTAAAAAAATTAAAAGGTGTAAGGAAACCGGTCTTGAAGAATCGGATAACCTTCGAGGATTATAAAAATTGTGTATTTGCTGGAAATGAGCGATACACAACGATGCAAAGCATTCGAAGTGTGGGACACGAGGTATTTACTTCAAAGATGAATAAACTCGCACTGTCCCCGGGTGATGAAAAAAGATTCGTCTCCGAGGACGGTATTTCAACATACGCTTGGGGGCATCACGAACTGCGAGAGGTAAACTAATTTTAATTAAATATTGTAAAGAATGTTATCAATTACTATTTAACTGTGATATGAAACTGCACGTAACTATTTCTGTATATTTTCAATTTTGTAGTTAGTTACATATTTTTATTAAATGTTATATTTGTTTGTAGTGTTTCTAATATATTTGCTTAAAAAATGTTTTGATTAAATAAATATTCTAGTAATGCAGTAAAGCTAAAAAAATTTACAGGATTTATGTATTCTGAAAATTAGACTTTGAAAAAAAGCATTGAGATCTGAGTTCGTTAAAAACAATCTCGCATTAAACCATTCATTGTTGAATAATCTTAACTATAGGAACTCTCTTGTGGTTGATTTAAACAATTTTTTTTTGCTAAAAGTTTAATTAACAATTTAATAAAAAAATTTAGCTTTGCTTTATTTCTTAAAATTAGATATTTTATGCAGAACTTTGAAAATGAAAATTTTTCTGAAAATTACTGTTGCTTATAACAGGAGGAATTTATGTAACTTTTTTCTTGAAAGTATATGGTGAAATAAAATTCGTTATTTTAAACACTTATGAATTTTTATTGTGTTTAATTTATAAAACCTGTTTTTTTTCTGAAATAGCTTCTATTATATTGCTTAAAATGTTTTGCTTAAAGACCTAGTAATGTAATTCTTATGTTAATATGTTCTAAAAAATTAGACTTAAAGACATTTTCATTTTGAAGCATTTGATGTGATTATTGATGACTTTTAATAGAAATTTTCATGGGAAATAATTTTTAAGAATAAAAAAGAAATAGTGTTTCTAATATCTGAATTAATATTCTAATTTCTGAGTAAAACATTTTGCTTAAAAGAATTTCTATTTCTAGTAATTAAATTAAACTTAATTTTAGTTTATGTTCTTTAAATTAGATAATTAAAAAAAAATGGTAAAAATTCTTTGAAACTTCTCACAGTAATTCATGATTGTTAAAGAATAATTTTAATAACACACCATTGAAAAACATCACCATTTATTAAAAGCACGTAAGATGTTACTCAGTTACATTTGTTAGAGAATATATTATACTTATTTTTACAGATCTTTTACATACATATTTCTGATATTATTGAAAACATCAGTTGTATTCAAGCATTCAAAAAAGTCACCCTCAAATATTATATAAAAAAAGTTTATAATTCCATGGTTTTCTTTCACAAAGTTAAAAGCAAAATCTTTCCAGTTTATAGAATATAAGGCTGGAGTAAAGAATTCGCAAAAGCGTTCATCAACACTCATGTTCATGCATGTATGTACAGATTGATCGATAATTTCATTTTTACAACTTAAACAGTCCAAAAGAAGAGTAATGTTAAGCGCTATAATATCCTTTAGGCACTTACACAATGAAGTTGTAACTTCTCTCCAACCCTCAGGGTTATCAGGATCACCATAGTAGAGTTTGTAAATCTCACTGGGAAAGTTCTTTTGCACTTCCATTTTCACATAATATGGTAGGGAATATTTCAAAAGCGATATTTTCAGTATATCCGATACATTCTCATAGTGTTCGCTCAGTTTAAAATACTGATCAGAATTCAGAAAAATAGAGTTGGGTAGGAATTGTTAGGAGTGGTCTCTTTTTTAAAATACTCTTTGTAAAACCAAGTCCATTTTTCCGTTATCACACACTTTCGAAAGACAGACTTCTTTCTGTAAAACTTTAACGTCAGAGTCAGCAGCATGTGCAAAAAAATTGCTTACCTTTCTCATCAGAATATCCCATGTTTTTGGATGTAGGGAGATACCTTCCTTTGTTGGTTGCAAGTCACCATTTCCATTCAAAGCAAATTTTCGCTCATGCACTCGAGTAGAGCCGATGAAATTGTTAATCAACATAAATGAATAGTTTCCAAGATGAAACATGGTGTCTGGAAGTGACTGCATCGTTAATTTAGAAACTTCAGATTGAACCACTTGATCATCAAAATGAACTCTTTTACACACTTTAGGTTGATTGCTGAAACGCTTCATATTCTTTTCCCCTTAGCTTTTAGGTTGAAAGTTTTTTTTTCACGAAAAGGTTTTCAGTAAAGCAAGAGATAGAGTCACTGTTCACTGAAGGACTTCAGAGTTTAAAATGCGATGGTCAGATGAGAACGTCGTTTATTCCAAACAGAAAACCGGTTGACAACCAATGAAAAAACTGCAAGCAGGACTATTACAACTCACCGCAGTACTTATATTGAAATGAAATGAAAACAGGCTTCTACACAGGAACTTGTATCAGGGGACATGATCTGACACGCAAAAAAAAAAATACCAAGGCACCGCTATTTGCCGAACACGCCAGACTGTGACGTCATAGCAGCATTGAGAACATGATCAAACATGTAAGAACGAGTCCTTTCTCGTATACCGAGTCTGCCGTCACACAAGGCACTGCAATTTGTTCAATCCAGACTGTGACGTCACTCACGGCACCGCAATTTGCTCATAACATGCACTTCCCATGATAAATTCGTTGCCATTCTGCGAAAGATATATATTCGTGTTGCCAGATCCCAAAAAACTAAAAAGAAAACAACTAAACTCAACCTATAGCCTATGGCGTCATTTTTAGCAGCAGAAGTAAACAACTAAACTCAACTTCCGGTTTATGACTAAACTTCCGGCAGCAGGAGAAAACAACTAAACTCGACTTCCGGTTTATGACGTCACTTCTGGCAGCAGAACACAACTAAACTTCCGGTCTATGACCGGAAGTTTAGTTGTGTTCATTACCTGTTTAGCCTGTTTTCATTTCATTATTAGCCTGTTTTCATTTCATTTCCAATATAAGTACTGCGGTGAGTTGTAATAGTCCTGCTTGCAGTTTTTTCATTGGTTGTCAACCGGTTTTCTGTTTGGAATAAACGACGTTCTCATCTGACCATCGCATTTTAAACTCTGAGGTCCTTCAGTGAACAGTGACTCTATCTCTTGCTTTACTGAAAACCTTTTCGTGAAAAAAAAACTTTCAACCTAAAAGCTAAGGGGAAAAGAATATGAAGCGTTTCAGCAATCAACCTAAAGTGTGTAAAAGAGTTCATTTTGATGATCAAGTGGTTCAATCTGAAGTTTCTAAATGAACGATGCAGTCACTTCCAGACACCATGTTTCATCTTGGAAACTATTCATTTATGTTGATTAACAATTTCATCGGCTCTACTCGAGTGCATGAACGAAAATTTGCTTTGAATGGAAATGGTGACTTGCAACCAACAAAGGAAGGTATCTCCCTACATCCAAAAACATGGGATATTCTGATGAGAAAGGTAAGCAATTTTTTTGCACATGCTGCTGACTCTGACGTTAAAGTTTTACAGAAAGAAGTCGGTCTTTCGAAAGTGTGTGATAACGGAAAAATGGACTTGGTTTTACAAAGAGTATTTCAAAAAAGAGACCACTCCTAACAATTCCTACCCAACTCTATTTTTCTGAATTCTGATCAGTATTTTAAACTGAGCGAACACTATGAGAATGTATCGGATATACTGAAAATATCGCTTTTGAAATATTCCCTACCATATTATGTGAAAATGGAAGTGCAAAAGAACTTTCCCAGTGAGATTTACAAACTCTACTATGGTGATCCTGATAACCCTGAGGGTTGGAGAGAAGTTACAACTTCATTGTGTAAGTGCCTAAAGTATATCATAGCGCTTAACATTACTCTTCTTTTGGACTGTTTAAGTTGTAAAAATGAAATTATCGATCAATCTGTACATACATGCATGAACATGAGTGTTGATGAACGCTTTTGCGAATTCTTTACTCCAGCCTTATATTCTATAAACTGGAAAGATTTTGCTTTTAACTTTGTGAAAGAAAACCATGGAATTATAAACTTTTTTTATATAATATTTGAGGGTGACTTTTTTGAATGCTTGAATACAACTGATGTTTTCAATAATATCAGAAATATGTATGTAAAAGATCTGTAAAAATAAGTATAATATATTCTCTAACAAATGTAACTGAGTAACATCTTACGTGCTTTTAATAAATGTTGATGTTTTTCAATGGTGTGTTATTAAAATTATTCTTTAACAATCATGAATTACTGTGAGAAGTTTCAAAGAATTTTTACCATTTTTTTTTAATTATCTAATTTAAAGAACATAAACTAAAATTAAGTTTAATTTAATTACTAGAAATAGAAATTCTTTTAAGCAAAATGTTTTACTCAGAAATTAGAATATTAATTCAGATATTAGAAACACTATTTCTTTTTTATTCTTAAAAATTATTTCCCATGAAAATTTCTATTAAAAGTCATCAATAATCACATCAAATGCTTCAAAATGAAAATGTCTTTAAGTCTAATTTTTTAGAACATATTAACATAAGAATTACATTACTAGGTCTTTAAGCAAAACATTTTAAGCAATATAATAGAAGCTATTTCAGAAAAAAAACAGGTTTTATAAATTAAACACAATAAAAATTCATAAGTGTTTAAAATAACGAATTTTATTTCACCATATACTTTCAAGAAAAAAGTTACATAAATTCCTCCTGTTATAAGCAACAGTAATTTTCAGAAAAATTTTCATTTTCAAAGTTCTGCATAAAATATCTAATTTTAAGAAATAAAGCAAAGCTAAATTTTTTTATTAAATTGTTAATTAAACTTTTAGCAAAAAAAAAATTGTTTAAATCAACCACAAGAGAGTTCCTATAGTTAAGATTATTCAACAATGAATGGTTTAATGCGAGATTGTTTTTAACGAACTCAGATCTCAATGCTTTTTTTCAAAGTCTAATTTTCAGAATACATAAATCCTGTAAATTTTTTTAGCTTTACTGCATTACTAGAATATTTATTTAATCAAAACATTTTTTAAGCAAATATATTAGAAACACTACAAACAAATATAACATTTAATAAAAATATGTAACTAACTACAAAATTGAAAATATACAGAAATAGTTACGTGCAGTTTCATATCACAGTTAAATAGTAATTGATAACATTCTTTACAATATTTAATTAAAATTAGTTTACCTCTCGCAGTTCGTGATGCCCCCAAGCGTATGTTGAAATACCGTCCTCGGAGACGAATCTTTTTTCATCACCCGGGGACAGTGCGAGTTTATTCATCTTTGAAGTAAATACCTCGTGTCCCACACTTCGAATGCTTTGCATCGTTGTGTATCGCTCATTTCCAGCAAATACACAATTTTTATAATCCTCGAAGGTTATCCGATTCTTCAAGACCGGTTTCCTTACACCTTTTAATTTTTTTACAAGGTCTCCTCCTTCCACTCTGTAGCAGTACACTTTGCTGCGGAGTGCTGCAAATTCGATCATAATACGACCTCCACATTCATCTTTCATGAGCCCTAATTTCTTTTTGTTGAGTAGGGGCAAACCAAACACATTGTTTTGAGGATAACCTGATGTGTCGAAGAGATGAAGAGATCTTTCATATCCTCATACACATCATGTGTTTCTACTTTGAGAATTAAAGAGTCTGTGTCGGTATACATCAGACGAATGTTTCTTCCATACCTCGCTTTCAGATGGTTGTAGAAAAAGTCATACATAAGTATTTTTGAATTATCCAAAATAGCCATTCCAATTGTGATTGCTTTGTTGAATACTATCTCGGATTTTCGGAGGTGAATTGCCGCCAATTGGGGAGTAAAAATTGTTCGATCAACAAAATTCGGCTTCGCAATCAATTTTTCAGCTTGTCTTGTGCTGCAGCATAAGCGGATATCTTTTCTCCTCACATCCTCCATACATTTTCCGAAAACACTGTTGTTCAACAATTTATAAAAATCCTTTTCGAAGGCATTTACGGCCGCTGTTCTTAGATTGGTATTATGTTCTATATAGGGCTTTAAAAAGGGCATTTGTTTAAAACGAAGAATTCTGTGTATTTTACTGAGCTTTAGTCCATTCTGAATATAAAACTTCAAATTTCTGTAATGAACAATATAATTTTTCTTGTCTTCTAATGTGAGGAGAAGCCGTTTTTCCTTGCAGCCGGGAGGAACTTGACTGGAAGGAGCTAATGGATAATCATTATGATTTTCATGCAGCTCATGAGGATAGTCCAGATCGACTTCTAAAATGAAGCCAAATTCGTCTTCGTCGGATGTCTTTAATATATCGGATGTATAATCCACCCATTCGAAAGTGTTGAGTGGAAGTGGCTGGCTCATGGCCCAACCATACAGATTATTTGCATCTAAGTAAAGCAGGTATGAGTCGGGCTCACAAGCATCACACTCGGACATATATTTGTTATTCGATCGAGCATAGCGGTGACTGCATTGGGACACACCACCTCTTATCCCTTTTTCAATAAAAAGCAATTGTTCGTAATAGTGAAGAAGCTCAATTTGAACTCCAGTAAACTTTAATATAGCATCGAATGAAAGTCCAGGGGCAGTATAGTACCATGCCATATCCAAACCATACGTCCGGAAACAATTTCTCCTTGTCAACTATTTATTCCATGTTTAGTGGCAATAGAAATAAGTTTTAACCAGCAGATATAAAGACGTTTTAGGTGGATCATTGCATTTTACTTGCTTTTTTTTCTCAGCCTTTGGTGAGGATCATTATCTGAGTTTGCTGAAACGTTTTAATTGAGATTACTGCTGGTTAAAACTTATTATCACACACTTTCGAAAGACAGACTTCTTTCTGTAAAACTTTAACGTCAGAGTCAGCAGCATGTGCAAAAAAATTCTTACCTTTCTCATCAGAATATCCCATGTTTTTGGATGTAGGGAGATACCTTCCTTTGTTGGTTGCAAGTCACCATTTCCATTCAAAGCAAATTTTCGCTCATGCACTCGAGTAGAGCCGATGAAATTGTTAATCAACATAAATGAATAGTTTCCAAGATGAAACATGGTGTCTGGAAGTGACTGCATCGTTAATTTAGAAACTTCAGATTGAACCACTTGATCATCAAAATGAACTCTTTTACACACTTTAGGTTGATTGCTGAAACGCTTCATATTCTTTTCCCCTTAGCTTTTAGGTTGAAAGTTTTTTTTTCACGAAAAGGTTTTCAGTAAAGCAAGAGATAGAGTCACTGTTCACTGAAGGACCTCAGAGTTTAAAATGCGATGGTCAGATGAGAACGTCGTTTATTCCAAACAGAAAACCGGTTGACAACCAATGAAAAAACTGCAAGCAGGACTATTACAACTCACCGCAGTACTTATATTGGAAATGAAATGAAAACAGGCTTCTACACAGGAACTTGTATCAGGGGACATGATCTGACACGCAAAAAAAAAAATACCAAGGCACCGCTATTTGCCGAACACGCCAGACTGTGACGTCATAGCAGCATTGAGAACATGATCAAACATGTAAGAACGAGTCCTTTCTCGTATACCGAGTCTGCCGTCACACAAGGCACTGCAATTTGTTCAATCCAGACTGTGACGTCACTCACGGCACCGCAATTTGCTCATAACATGCACTTCCCATGATAAATTCGTTGCCATTCTGCGAAAGATATATATTCGTGTTGCCAGATCCCAAAAAACTAAAAAGAAAACAACTAAACTCAACCTATAGCCTATGACGTCATTTTTAGCAGCAGAAGTAAACAACTAAACTCAACTTCCGGTTTATGACTAAACTTCCGGCAGCAGGAGAAAACAACTAAACTCGACTTCCGGTTTATGACGTCACTTCTGGCAGCAGAACACAACTAAACTTCCGGTCTATGACGTCACTTCCAGCAGCAGGAGAAAACAACTCAACTTCATGTCTATGACGTCACTTCCGGCAGCAGGAGAAAACAACTCAACTCCGCGTGACGTCACTTCCGGCACCGCGGCACCGCTGTTCCAGAACCCGCCTTTTCCATCTACTATCACGCCCCTTTAAAGAAACTATCAGCCAAGTTAACACAGCTCTTCCGTCTTCTAGAAATGCAACTAGTTCCAGTAATGACTCACTACGCGACGCCACCGGTTCAAA
This sequence comes from Meta bourneti, assembly GCA_933210815.1. Classification (NCBI taxonomy): domain Eukaryota; kingdom Metazoa; phylum Arthropoda; class Arachnida; order Araneae; family Tetragnathidae; genus Meta; species Meta bourneti. The sequence goes on from OW119929.1 coordinate 92,933,205, forward strand.
TTCTTCAGACTCACGTCGCAACATTAATTGCAACTCGACAACAAGATCATTGCCCTAAAATTCGAATGATGTCCATTCTATAAACTGTATTACAACTCATACAAATAAGCATGCATTAATACCTGTTACTATTAACAATAATACCGAAATTCATTCAGCAATCTTGCTTTCCAGTTGATGCTGTTATTCACCCATGGACTGATGGAGAGTTCCAGGTTGCTGACCACGAAATAAAGCCCTTAGATTGGATTTCATTAAACATTAATGTTGGCAATATTGATCACCTGACGCCGAAGGTTGGAATTTGCGCCCTACTTCTATTTTCTCTTATCTTAGGATTCGACTGGCAACAAGTTCATGATGCACTTACGGCCCTAACGGCTCATTATGCATTTGTACACCATCTGCACTCCAGCTGTATGAATGAAACCTAGCATTAACTGCACAACTACCAGCAAACTCTTATTACCGCCATTTGATGACGTTGTTTCACCAGCCGCTTCATCAAGTGTACTGCATCTTCAAACAAAACTCATCTCTAAATCTACAGAGCTATCTACGGAACAACAAACTCAACCCAATGCAATAATTGGAAAATTTGCCGACGTCTTTTATTCTGATGACAACATTGGATTATGTTCATACGTGAAATTCAAAATAGAAGTGCAACATGACAAACCTATTAAGTGCCGACCGTATTGTCTTACGGAGCCCGATCGCCAGTTTATGAACTTTCAAATTCAAAAATGGATAAAACAAGGAATTTGTACCCTTCCAACTCACTTTACACTGCCCCTGCTTTCATAGTGGAGCAGCCTTTCTATGAAAGCACCCCAAGAAGAACTGTAGAGATTTTTCAAACACGATTAATGCCATCACCAAGATTGATCCGCACCCGATTGAACAGATGGAAGATGTTATTAAACGCACCGCAGAGAAACGCTACAATTCAAAAATGGATGCAAAATCTGCATTGAACACAATTCGTATAAGAAAGACTGACATTTTCAAAATTAGTTTGTCACTCCAGACGGACATTTTGAATTTCTTTCCATCCGATTTGGAGTCACCAAAGGCCTATCAACAATGACTAGAGCTATTAAATTAGCTTACGATGATCTAGCACCGCACAATGTAAATACATACGTATATTGACCATCTTTCAATATCTCACAATGATTTCATCTACTATCTTAAGGTACTCTACAAAATGCTTGAAGCAACTCGCAACGCTGGCTTCAAGTTGACATCAGAAAAGTCGCAATTTGCAGTATCAAAAATTACCCTTTTGGTCGAATTCTTTCTCGAGATGGTGAACGTCATTACTTTAACAGATGACCAACTTCGCACATTCGAGGCCTTGAAAACTGCGATTACTACCACTCCCCTTCATGCTTATTTCAAACAAGGACTTCCCACTTTTGTACAAACTGACGCATCTTATAGTGGATTAGGTGCATATTTGTCTCAAGATCAAGATGGGCAAGCGTAGTGTCATTGACAGCTCTTCGCTAACTCTAAAAGATGCTGAAACACGCTATCACAGTAATGAACTGGACTGTACTGGTGTACACTGGGCACTTTCGCTTATATCTTCTTGGTCATAAATTCTAGCTCATCACTGATAACTATACAACCGCATATGTTGTCTCGAAATCTGCAATCTCAAATTTGCACTTTATTTAGCAGATTTGGCACAGTTCGACTACACAACTATGCACCAACCTGGAAAGGAAAATGTATTGCTGATCATCTTCCACTTTATCCAATGTCAGCTGTTTCACGTTGATACGTTTGTCACTTTTGTCAGCATAGCCATGAATCACAAATCTGAAAAACAACTGAGACGACTTTTGTCAGTATGTTTATCGCTTGCTCAAAGAAAAACCAAGTAAAAAGACGATGTCGATCATACGCAATTATAACATCAATAACAATACCCTTGTACGTTTAAAGGACAATTTATCAAAACGTAATGTGATTCCAAAATGTATGCGAGAACAAACTTTGATATCCTGTCATGATGATATCGGACATATGGACGTCAAGAAAACTTTACAATTTACAACAACGCTATTGGTGGCCAAATATGCGAAAAGACTGTAAAACGTATGTTAGAAGTTGTCACAGTGTCAAATTGTTAACCGTCATATTGCCAATGCCTATTGCTTATTGCAGCAATTGCCAATCTTGACTACACCATGGGAAATTGTATCCGCTGATCACTTCATTTGCCTACCACAAACCAAAGCTGAAAACACCAACATGCTTGTCCAGATTGACAACGCCACACGTTTTGTGATTACAGCACCTGCTTCTCTCTGCTCATACAGTGACTGATGCTATGTGTATCACAACATCATACAGTAGGCCCTCTTTAATCTGGCATGTTCGGGACCACGGCCGTGCCGGATTAGCGATTTTGCCGGATTATCAAACGTCAATATAGTTTTAACGGGAATACCACAGAAAAATTAACACAGTCAATGATATTTAAAACAAGTTGCATTAAGCTGCTCTATGGCAAGAAAAAATACACATTGAGCGTTACTGTTTAAAAAAATCTCTGATATCACGTTGCATCCGTGATTCGGATCTCTTCAAAAAATCGTTACGGATTATACACAAATTTATTATTTCTGCAGAGTTATGGCTTTTGTTGGATTCGGAAAATTTTATAATGTATTCAATGCATCAGAAGCCTGTTTCCATACGAGACTTTAGCTTCATCTGCCATGGCTCCTTCATCCAATTCCACCTCCTGAACGGGCTTCTTGTGGGTTCACAACCATTTGTATAATCTGTTCGTCCCTCAGTTCTTCGACCACTGGCACACTTCTGTCGATTTAAATTCAGTCTATAACTTCCTCACGGGGTACATCTGTGAAAGGGTTGTTTGGCACAGCTTCTACCAAATCTAGCACCATATTTTGACCATTAACGGTAACGTTTATATCTTAATCAGCATCTTCATCATTAGGCCAAAGTTTGCGTTAGCACCGCTGTATAGTCACATCTTTCACTTGATTCCATGCTAAGGCAATTGCGAAAATTGCATCTTTGGCATTAAACTGTTTTTGGAAGTCTTTTACATCACAGTCAGAGTCCAAAAGGCATTGCACAAAAGATCGATAAAAACACTTAGAATTTTGAATCACACCTTCATCCATCGGCTGAATCAAGGGAGTGACATTTGGTGGTAGGTAATCTGCAAAAATATTGCTGGAAACCAAATCAGAAGCAGGAGGATGAGCTGTACAGTTATCCAACAACAAAAGCGCTCTACTATCTTCTGATGTTCCACGTTTCTTAGAGTTTTCCTTTACTTGTGGTACAAAATGATGGAAAAACCAGTCCTTAAACAAATCTGCTGTCATCCATGCATTGCTCTACGCACCATAATGAACAGGTAAGTTTAAGACTCCTTTTAAAAAGCTCTAGGTTTTTGTAATCACGACAGGTGTCAGCTGATGGTCGCCAGAAGCATTTGCACACAACAAAACAATCAATTTTCTTTATTTTTCTTGAATCCCTTAGAACATTTTTCATCCTCACCTGCCAGAGTAGATGAGTAGTATGGGGGTCACTTGAGCGCCTTTTCCAAGATGGCCGCCGTTTGATAAGGAAACTTGAACAAGATAAGAGAAGGGGTGAGATAACGAAGAGTTGGTTGACATGTTGGAAATGCGTTGTCATGGTAATGAATGACTGGTAGCTCCATCTGGCGGAGAAATGAGAAACCACATATTTTCAAAATTAAAAATAAATTCGGAATTTCTTGGATTCGAACCGGGGTCCATGGGATCCGAAGGCAAGCCTTACCTTAACCGTTGTGTCACGAACTCACTTGGTAAAAAGGGGTGTTTAAATGTACTAATGCGTTATGGTAGACATGGACTTGGTTTTATTTTTCTTATGGATAATTAATTTTTATTTTCCAATTAGTTGTAATTGTGTTGGGACAGGAAGGTCTAGTAGCATCATCTAGTGATTTTAAAAGAAGTTAATCTAAGGAACGAATTTATTTCTTATTTTTGTCATTAATTCTAGGAATGAGCTATTTTTAGATAGTGGTTTGAACAGTTGTGGTGTGGTTTTAATTAAGTTTCTATTTCTGTTAAAAGACAGGTACAGCCATCTAGTGGTGGAAGAGGTAACAATTAGTTTTAATCACCGCAGAACATACAGGTGCATTCACCCGCCCACAGGAGACGCAGCCCTTGAGGCAACCGCAGGTCGTCTTCCGGGCCCGGCTCAACCCGATGTTCAGGGCAACATCGCCGCAAAATTACACCGTAGGTATTTCGAATGCTACAAAGCAAACGAAACAACGCGTCAATGATGAGAGGAAGAGTGGGACCCTCCCATTTTTGTACCCTCCACGTCATGCGTAGGAACACATAAGTGAACTGCGGCAACAGGATCCGGCGAGCCTCACACATCGGGACACCTTCAGCCCGAAGTTCCCCGAAGGGTTGACCCCGATTAGGGAGACCACTAGTACGCGGCTACACCGAACCCTGATATGACAGGGAGGTACACCGTTAGTCGTCTTCTACGACACGCTGGGCTGCGGTGGGGGTATTCTACTGCCCGCCCCCACACGGGGAACAATTAGTTTTAAAAGATTTATTTCTTTTATATTTAAATATATATTTGTTCTCTTGCATAAATTAAGTTTTCTATTTTTGTTAAATGACAGGTACGGCCATCTAGGGGTTGATTTTTAAACGAATTATTCTATATTTATATAATAGTATCATGATTTAGTGTATAGGTTAAAATTTTATTTTCTAATTATATTTTTTAAATTGACTGGGGGTACCTTCATGTAGTGATGGAATAAATTAGGAACAGAATATTCTTTAATTTAGCTTTTTTTTATGATACGAGGATATATGTATGAAAACATTTGGAATAAAATAAAAGATTATTTTAAAATAATACTCTAAGGTTGGAACTCGGAACATAAGTAATTGAGCCAACAGATGCGAAGGTTTCAACCGTATGAACACTGCATATAAGATAGAATTTATAATACGGAAACCTTTTTTTTATATTTTAATAAATTTATATAAGGCAGGATCTTGAAGAAAATGTGCATGCTTAAGGTTGAACAGTTCTGTAGGGAAATCATTACTGCAACTCGAAGGGAGGACTGAGATCTGAATAGGACACAAATGCATAACGGTGTATGAAACATAATATTTTTAGGTAAATAAGAGGTAACTAGCCAAAGAATTTATAGTATGCATACTATAAGCGATGGCAAGGAAACGTATAAGATTGATATTATTAGAAGTCTCTGGAACTTGGGACAATATGACTAAGGTATGTGTGTGACAAATGTGGGAAATTGTTTTATTGATTTGATGCAATCTTAGGCAAATACATTCTACCAAAGGTTTTTGATGGTAAAGTATCAGATTGAAAGTCTAGAAGCCTCTGGAACTTGTGAGAATATGACTAAGGATTGTTTTGCACGAGTAGGTTAATTAAAATAACAGAAGGAACGGAGTTAAACACGGAGACAAGATAACGATAGAAACTGAAAAAAAACCTCTTTGATAAATAAGAGGCTATTTAAAGCATAGTTGGAGCATCTTGGGTCTGAATTACTTTGCTTCTTGTTTTGGGGTTTTCTGCCTTTTTACTGTTTTTAAATAAATCATGGATTTTAATGAGATTAGACCTGCAAAGAAAATGCGTGCAGACAAAGAACTGTGTTTGCAGAAATAGTGTAAAGATTCCTTATGTTATGAGTATGGTAAATTGTTTACAGATCGTGAAGGCTCGGCATATTTTCGTCGATTGGAAAACGAATTAACGTACTTAAAGAAAGAGGAAACTACTATAGAAATTTACGGTAAAAAATGTACTGTGCCTCGACAACTTGTAGCACACGGAGATGTTTGAATAAGCTATGCCTTTAGCGGATTTTGTATTGCAGCCAAGCCTTGGTCTCCTTTACTATTGGAAATAAAGGCAGAAGTGGAACAAATGATTGGTACAAGATTTAATTTTGCGTTGGTGAACCGTTATAAAGATAGTAAGGACTGTATAAGTGCCCATAAAAACAAAGAGAAGGACTTGGATCTTAATGTATCCATAGCGTCTGTTTCATTTGGACAGAAAAGGCAATTTGTGTTTTCTAGAAAGAACTACAATTCTTTAAAAATTGTTCTCGAAAATGGAAGCTTGCTTGTGATGAAGTATCCAACAAACCAATTTTGGTTTCACAGCTTGCCCCGTGAGAATGCATTATGCCCTAGAATAAACTTAACGTTTCGTAAAATTCTTGTATAAAGCAGCGATAAACCACTTATGTAACCCCTGAACTGGAACTCAGTGTCGTACACTAGACGATATTTGGACCACGTTGCAATTGATCTTTGCCTTTCTGAATAGTATTTTTATAAATGCTTATATCTTGTTGTTTTTAAATAAACTTTTTTAGCGTGTCTTACCGCATATATTGTATTTTGGATTATTTGTTTCTTATTACATAGTTTTATAAATTGTCTTTTAAAATGCAAGATTTGAAATGAAATTTTTCTTTGCTATAAAGATTTTTGTTTTTTTTTTAAGTTAGATGTTCTTACTCAAAAATTAATTATACTCTAGATGCTATAGCACATATTTTTATTGCAGAAATTTTGTTTTAAGTATTGTACACACTTAAGTAATAGTAAACTTTTTGAAACTTTACAAGACCCGTACTATGAATGTGCACATTTTCAATAAGTTATAATTGTATTGAAATCATTTATGCTATATAATCTAAACCAAATGTTATTTTTTAATTATTCTTTCCTGCATATTTTTTTACTTTAAATAAATCTTCCTAAATTTTAGTGATTTAATTTTTATAATACAGATTTACAAACTGTTTTTGTATGAAATATAAGGATTTATATTTTTAAAAGTTAAATGTTTTTACTCTTAATTATATATTAGATACTATTACATGTATTTTAATACTGAAGATTCTAAAAAAACTTTTAACAATTGAAATATATGTATACTTTAAATATTATTACAAACATTTAAATGCAATTTGCTTTTTATTTTTTATTTTACAATAGAGACATTTTTAAAAGTTTGATTCTTAAAGTGTGTTTAATGCATAGTAAAAAAATGATTATAAAAAACCTGTAAGAGTAATTTCGTTTGCTTTTATTTGAAACTTTACAAGACCCATACTATGAAGATGTTTCCTTGCACATTTGAAGTAGTGAAAAATAGAATTAAAAGCCATTTGTTTTTGAATTTCTATATTAAACGTTCCTCTTTTAATGCTTTTTTTTGCAAACCATGCATTTTACTAAATATGAACTTCCTTTTATTTGAAACCTTATTCATATTGTGCAGTTTAAATTGCAGAGCAAAATTCCAATACTGTACGAAGCTATAAAATATTTTATAAGATACTTCATAGTATTCTCTTAATTTACATCTAATTCATTACTACATTAAAATGGATAACATGTGGTTTTTCTGTTTTAAAAATAATGTGTGCACATCTGTGCTGAAAAGCAAATTAACTTTTGCCTTTTCTTGATATTTAATGCATTATCTAAATATTTACGTACACCGCTGATAGTTTTACACATGAGTAAATTAAATAATAACTGAAAATTTTAAGTATTAGTGTGAATTTTAAAATGAACAAATATTGAAATATTGGATTAAATCTGAATTCTATGTATTTTTAAAACAATTCTGCAAGAAAAAACAGACACTTCTTAAACAGATTGAAGGAAGTCACATGGAAACAAAGTAAAGTAGAACACTTTTTAATAATAAAAACATTATGATTCATATATTTTACAAAACTAATACGTTGTAGTAAAAGAGAACTTATTTTTTACAAACTTGCATTTTTTAAGAGACACGTGTTTACGACGAGCCAATTATTAAATGCCATTACCTCAGCTTTGGGCAATGCAAATTATTTTTGTGATGACCACATGATAGTTTTTGGATCTTTTTGTTGCTACTTAGTGCACATAGTACATCGAATTTGGGACACCCATATTGTTCCAAGTTGATATTCGGAATATTCAATGCATCTAGGCGTTTCTTTTCCACACAACCACCTTTGTAAGCAACTAAGTATTGAGTGGCACTCTTGGTCTGCTCGTACAATTCTAAAAGCTTAGAGTCTAAACTTTCTAAAGGAGACACATTTTCCCATGCCATGGGACAGAAAGGAAGACCACATATGTAATTTTCAACATATCGAACAGTTTTGTGATCTTTTGCACTCAGTTTATGCTTATAAGGCGATAAGTTAAAACGAATACTTGAAGCTACTTACGATTTTATGGCGATGTATCCGTATTCACGAACTAAGAAACACTCTTGAGTCTGAAACCCATCAAAATTCACAATTGCACAAATATTAATCATTGCTATTGAAATGTGTTAGCTGTTCTTGGAAAAAGAATTATAAACTAGAGGTACGAAGAACTGGACTATATACACTTACTAATCAGTAAAGTTAAAATTTATCTTAGTCTTATCTTTTGTGAGTAACTACGAACGCTTAAGGGAAGAATGTACTCAGAAAACATGTGCTTGTGATAATGCGCCAAATAAAATTGTGTGTTGTAATTCAAGAACTCGGGGTCAACCCTTCGTGGAAGTTCGGGCGGAAGGTGTCCCGATGTGTGAGGCCCTCCGGATCCTGTTGCGTGTTCCTACGCATGACGTGGAGGGTACAAAAATGGGAGGGTCCCACTCTTCCTCTCATCATTGACACGTTGTTTGTTTTTCGTTTGCTTTGTAGCATTCGAAATACTTACGGTGTAATTTGGCGGCGATGTTGCCCTGAACATCAGGTTGAGCCGGGCCAGGAAGGCGATCTGCGGTCGCCTCAAGGGCTGCGTCCCCTGTGGGCGGGTGAATGCACCTGTATGTTCTGCGGTGATTAAAACTAATTGTTACTTCTTCCACCACTAGATGGCTGTACCTGTCTTTTAACAGAAATAGAAACTTAATTAAAACCACACCACAACTGTTCAAACCATTATCTAAAAATAGCTCATTCCCAGAATTAATGACAAAAATAAGAAATAAATTCGTTCCTTAGATTAACTTCTTTTAAAATCACTAGATGGCGCTACTAGACCTTCCTTGTCCCAACCCAATTACAACTAATTGGAAAATAAAAATTAATTATTCATAAGAAAAATAAAACCAAGTCCTTGTCTACTATAACGCATTAGTACATTTAAACACCCCTTTCTTCCAAGTGAGTTCGTGATACAACGGTTAAGGTAAGGCTTGCCTTCGGATCCCATGGACCCCGGTTCGAATCCAAGAAATTCCGAATTTATTTTTAATTCCGAAAATATGTGGTTTCTCATTTTTCCACCAAATGGAGCTACCAGTCATTCATTACCATGGCAACACATCTCCAACATATCAACCAACTCTTTGTTATCTCATCCCTTCTCTTATCTAGTTCAAGTTTCCTTATCAAACGGCGGCCATCTTGGAAAAGGTGCTCAAGAGACCCCCATACTACTTAGATATCTCGGCAACCAATATTTCCTTCTAGTAGCGTAGTCTATGAATGATATAATAACTATATCAAATTAGCTATATCATAAGATAGTTATATATTTAAAAAGTAATATAACTATATATTTTTAAGAATGTTAAACAGAAATGAAATTTATTGTATTTATAGTACTTTTTTTGTAAAGACTTTTCGAAAACGAGACTATACAACTTTTTTTTTTTGGGGGGGGAGGGTAGCTCTGCCCCCAGAGTTTCTTCTAGTAGCGTAGCCTACGAATGATATAAAAGTTATATTAAATTAACTATATTATAAGATGTAGTTATAGATTTAAAAAGTAACTATTTTTATTTCAGGAATGTTAAAGAAGTTATGTATTCATAGTATTTTATTTGTAGAGATTTCGAAGAAGAGGCTACACCTTTTTTTGGGGGGGGGGGAATTCGGTTCCAAGAGTTTCTTCTAATAGCCTAGCCTATGAATGATATAATATCTACTATATTAAATTAACTATATTATAAGATATAGTTATATATTTAAAAAGTGTAAATATTTTTATTTCAAAAGTGTGTTAAAAAAAGACTTTTTAACACATTCATAGTATTTTATTTGTAGAGATTTCGGGAAATGAGACTACTAATTTTTTTTTAGGGGGAGCTCGGCCCCCAGAGCTCCTTCTAGTAGCGTAGCCATGATTTCATTTCGGTGAGAGCCAAAGATTTAAAGATAATTTTTATGCCAAATCATGAGAATTTGATTAGTGTAGGTCTCGGTCCAATTAGCCCTCGTGTAACAAGAAATAAGGATAAAGCGGTAAATCATATGAATTACTTTAGTTGGAATCTTATAAAGATTAATTTAATTCCCTATGAGTCGTATGCTTCGTCACTAGATCAATTTTGGAGAAAGTTTACTTCAGAATAAAAAGTGGAAACCAGATTATTTATCTCAATTAATTTTGTTTTAATATTCAAATCTTATTTTCCGAAACTTATTTTCTTTTAATTTTATTTTCCATTTTTTACTTCTCTCACTTTTGAAGTGACAAATTAATAATCCTGATTTCATAAAACTATCCTAGAAAATTCAATATTAAATAAACTATTAATTAATTTGGCTGTTACTTTACTTTAATATCACGAAAGAATTCAATGCATTTAATAAATCTGAATAAAAGACCAGCATTTTCCACTGAGTTTTGACCCTCAGAGCCCTCTCTGTTATAAAGCCCTAAATAGATAAAGTAGCGACTCGGAAGCAAACGAGCGCCATTTTATGTCTAGTATAATGCAAATACGCTTTATCTAAGTAAGTGCTGTTATTCGTATCCATATAAAGGCGTCTTCTCGTTCAATGAATACAAAGCAGGTAAAATGTAAACTAACAATAATCAAAACTTAACATAACCTTTGTATAAAATTAACAATTTGTAATTATAAAAGGCTGTTTAGTCTACCAGCGTCTTGCCTAGTATAAATGTTAAAGTACATGATAGTTACGGCTAAGTAGTTGCTACTATTTGTAGTCGTATAAAGATCTCGTCTGGTTCAATGAATACAAAGGCAGGTAAAATGTACACTAAACCCTTTGCCACCACAATGCAAATATTTAAATGGTTATGCAAGTGACAAATTAATATAATCTTCATTTCATATATCCTAGATAATGATTAATTAAATAAATTGCCAACTAATCCAATGACTTATTTTATCTTAGTATCACGAAAGGTATTATATGTATTTGATAAATATAAGTAAGACACCAATCTCTCCCTAGGAGTTTACCATTGCTGCATCACTAGCTCCCTCTATAATTTCTGAATTGCTACTCCACCGTATCCCCGTGACCATACATGGCGTCGTGGCATGCGGACCCTGCCTGACCCATCCCTAACCAATCGGCTGCCAATTAGATACTCGGCTTCCAATCTTATCCCTCACTAACTAATAAAAGACGGGAAGCAAAAAAGAGACCGCCCCTATCTCTCTCAATTCCCTCCACTTCTCCATTGGTCGACCCCGGTGCCGATAAAAAGCGCAGCGGCCTTATCGAGGAGGAGGACGGTCAACTTGGCGTGATTCATATGTCCGGTACGCTTGACCGGCCAGGAGATAAGGCTTCCGGAAAGGGAAGAAAGCCTTATCTGGAGCTTTTCTGGCCGCCCAAGGTAGCATTAATTCACGAGTCCCGCTATGACTTCGTCAATAGGGCGCAGATAACGGGATCAATGGACGGGGTGACTTGTCTCGTCATCTGGCATCTCGCCCCCTTTCGCCACTGATTGTGCTGTTTGCCTTTTTGCCCCTTTTCGGGAGGGGAATTTGTTTCGGAGGCTCTTGTTGTGGGAGAGCTTGGTTCAGGACTTTAAGGGGAAAATTGAAATGAACGGGATAATTAAGCAGCGTACGGTTAAGTTGCGAATTTTGAGGTCAATTGATGGAGATACGTTCTGGAGCGAATGGTTATGATTGAAGAGTGTGGGGATCCTGGTATTTAGTTTTTGAATTGTATCCCAGGAATTCAAGCATAAAACTAGAAAAATTGTTAAAATTTTTATTCAACCTTTTTCTTTAAGGCGGGATTTCATTTCGGTGGCTCTTGTTATAGCATAGTTTGCTTCAGGACTTTAAGGGGAGATTGAAATGAACGGGATAATTAAGCAGCGTACGGTTAAGTTGCGAATTTTGAGGTCAATTGACGGAGATGTTATGTTCTGGAGCGAATGGTTATGACTGAAGAATGTGGGGTCCTGGTATTTTGGGTCAAAGGGATTCAAACATAAAACTAGAAAAATTGTTGACATTTTTATTCAACCTTTTTCTTTAAAGTGGTATTTTATTTCGGTGGCTCTTGTTATGGCATAGCTTGGTTCAGGACTTTAAGGGGAAAATGAAATGAACGGGATAATCAGTCAGCGTACGGCTGAGTTGCGAATTTTGAGATCAATTAATGGAGATGTTACGTTCTGCAGCAAATGGTTATGATTGAATAGTGTGGGGTCCTGGTATTTAGTCTTTGTATTGGGTCCCATGGATACCCCAAAATAAAACTAGAAAAATTGTTACAGTTTTTATTCGACTTTTTATTTAAGGCGGGATTTCATTTCGGTGGCTCTTGTTATAACATAGCTTGGTTCAAGACTTTAAGGGGAAATTGAAATGAACGAGATAATCAGGCAGCATACGATTGAGTTGCGAATTTTGAGGTCAATTGATGGAGATGCTACGTTCTGGAGCGAATGGTTATGATTGAAGAGTGTGATGTTTTGTATTTAGTCTTTGAATTGGATCCCCGGGATTCAAAAATAGAACTAGAAAAAAATGTCAAAATTTTTATTCGACCTTTTTATTTAAGGCGGGATTTCATTTCGGTGGCTCTTGTTATAACATAGCTTGGTTCAAGACTTTAAGGGGAAATTGAAATGAACGAGATAATCAGGCAGCATACGATTGAGTTGTGAATTTTGAGGTCAATTGATGGAGATGTTACGTTCTGGAGCGAATGGTTATGATTGAAGAGTGTGGGGTCCTGGTATTTAGGCTTTGTATTGGGTCTCAGGGATTCAAAAATAAAACTAGAAAAAATGTTAAAATTTTTATTCGACCTTTTTCTTTAAGGCGGAATTTTATTTCGGTGGCTCTTGTTATATCATAGAGCTTGGTTCAGGACTTTGAGGTGAGTGTTTGGGAAATTGAAATGAATGAGATAATCAGGCAACGTACGGTTGAATTGAGAATATTGAGATCAAATCATGGAAATGTGATGTAGAGCAAATAGTTATACTTGATGAATGAGGTGTCGTGGGGATCTTTTAACCTAAGGTATTTGAAAAATAAAATATAGAAAAATGTTAGAAAAATTTTCAATTTTTATTTATTATCTTTCCTTTTAAAGGGGTCGTCGTGGCTCAGTGGGTATGCGCACTGCGTTAGCAACCTTCGAGTTGCAAGCGGGTGGCACAGATTCGATTCTTGCCAAGTGCATCCCTCCCTTACTGTATCTCTATCTTCTGTATCAGTAAAACTTTCATTGTGTCTGTCTATTACTTGACATTGTATGCCTTATGTTTGGCGCAGCATGGCCAAATATGGCCCTTGCGCCATAAAACCAAAAACCAACCAACTTTCCCTTTTAAAGGGGAATTGGTTTCATTAGTTCTTGTAGGGGGAGGTTTGCTTAGGGACTTGACTAGAGGGAATTTATAGGAATTTAGAAGAAATTTAAATACATGCTATTATCCTAAGAGGAATGAAGTGTTTGGGAAATTGAACTCGGTTCCCTGGTCTTAATGTGAAGCAATTAAAAAATAAAATTAGGGGGGGGGAATTTCAATTAACGTCACACTGGAGCAACACAATGGGCTATTGGTGACGGTCCGGGATCAATCCCAAAGGGAAAGATCCGAGGACAACACCACGTAATTTTGAACCACGGTCAGATGATGAGGCAACACCTGAGCTGGCACCCCACTCTCCAAACTTCCACACCACGCAAACGTGAGGACATATGAGGCCACGACAGATTTAACGTGCACCAGCCCCCTTTGAACACGGCGGTGTTTGGCTGGATTTGAACTCGCAACCCTTCGGTTGCTAGTCCGTTGCTCTTCCAACCGGGCCACCACGGCCCTTAAATAAAATTAGGAAAATTATTCTTATTTACGAACTTTTCTATCTGGAGTGAGTTTGTTTAATTTATTTTTATAGCAAAGTTTAATTCGTGGCGTTAAGGTATGCAATGATGCTTGAGAATACGATGAAATTGTCTTGATAGTTTATTCATATATAAATGAAGTATTCTATATTTTAACGGGAGTTAGGTACCCAGTAAGAAGATTAGTCATTGTGATTTGTACTGATACTGAATGTAGACGTACTTTAACACCTAAATCCTTTGTGAGGCTCACATGCATATATCATTTGTTTACGGGGAAAAATAATACTACAATACTATACTAATCTCGTGAGACTCAGAAGGTTTAAAAGAGTAGTATTTTTCAAAATTTGAATTATTGCAAAAAGTCACCTTGTGTGTCATCCTAAAAATTACAGAGGCAGAGTAACGCAAAAGTAAAGACAATTAAAAATAATACTAGGAATAATTTAACTTTTAACTGTCAATCACGAGGGAATTAGTGTTTGATGGGGTGATGAGGATTATCAACCCGTGGTATTTTAAATGCATTCTAATAAAAAACGTTGACAAGCCTGCTTTTGCAATATACTTAAGGCAGTGTGTAAAGCTTGAAAACAATACTACATACTAGGCTGATCAATTTAACTGGTCATTTGTGTGTTGGCTTCCAGATAGAAAGGTTGTTGGATTGAATCCAGGGTAAGGCATGGATATTTGTCCGTTTATAAAAGGGTTGTACTTAGAATGTATGATATGCATGTGGGGTGCAACGAGAACCCCTCCCATGATGCACCAGAGTAATGCCAATTGGTTCACAATTCCGCACCTGTAGTGCCATGATTAAAGCACTTTCCTTAAACAAATTCAAATTGGCCGAGCATTGCTAAAACAATACTACAGGCAAAATGCATTGCGATAATTCGACTTAAAAGTCAAAATAACGGTACTTAGATAAGCAAAAACATTTAGAGCCGGAAACAGCAATTGGACAAAATAAAAGAATTTGTTTTCTAAGTGAATGTGTTATAGACAAGAACAAAATTTGGGGCAAATGATAAGTGGGCAGATAGAGCGACAGCAAAGTTAAACTGGCTTTAAGCCAAATAGGGCTTCCCAAAACGTTTCGTCCATATGCTTTTTGGTTGTTGTTGGATGCCGTAGGGAACGAAGAATGTAATATCGATGTATGCATGTGTGCAAAGTTAATTGCACACATGCATACAATTGGATACCAAATCAAACTTCTTCTATATTAGAATTTTGAAGACTCGTCCAAATCTCACACCTTACATTTAGTTCGTCTCTCTCTCACTGGATTTATTTTAAAGAAAATCTCACGAAGATTTGTAAGCTAAAATGTGACGTATCTCGAGTGAGCCGACAAAATAGAATCATTTTAAATGGCAGTGATTGCCATAAATATTTATGACAAGTAACATTGAGCAACTATTCATAAATATTGTTTCTTGAAACTCACTTTTTATTTTCTCTTGTCGCTGTCAAGCTGTTGTTACCAAATAAGGATATGCAAATATGTGACATGGTTATTGTGAAGTTTCACATCACAGTACTTGTTTGATTCTCAAGCACTGTTCTTTTAAATGTGCCATTCTTGCATTGATTTTGTGTTTCACTTATTGTTTTACATACTTACAATAGAAAAACGTGTAACAATATATAGTATTTTTTTACCCTCACTATATCGCTCTCCACGTTGTATAATGCTTTTTTCTTGTCTCTCAATGACTATATCGAGGGGTATTGTACAAAGTGGCCCAAAAGTCACTAGACCATTTAAAAATCGAATAACACTTTTATGTGTTAAAAATTCACATGTATTCTGTTATAAACAATAAATATACTTCTTGGAAATTATTTTTAATTAGTTTTGAAAATTATGTCCTTCAAATGGCCGCTATTTTGTTCTTGACAGTGGGGGCTCTTTCTAAAGTCCTCTCCATCACCTCTTGTAATGTTTGTTGGCTTATTCCTTCAATTTCTACACGGATGTTGATCTTCAATACTGGATGGTCCAAGGTTTGTTACGGTATACTCTTTCTTTTAGGTAAGTCTGGAGCCGTAGGGTCAGGCGAGTGTAGAGGCCAATTGAATTCAGAATTTAGCGAAATTATCAGCCGTCCAAAAATTTGCCTTACGAGCTCCATCATTGGACGTGCTGGATGGGGAGTATCCCCATTTTCCTGCCACCATACCTCTGCTGTGTTCGCAGCTACCGAATGACGAGTGTAACCTCTTTGGGTTAGCACAATTTACCGTTGATTTTGTTTATCAAAATTGGATTATTTTTACTCGTTGCTCTGTCGTGAATTTCTCCATAAGTACACTGCTGGCCACCGTAAATGCAACACCCTGAAGGAAGCATGCAAATAATATGAAATTTACAACGTGCATTAGCGGAGGTGAGATATGCAAATGATTAGAATTTCAGCGCAGACGCACATCACGCGCGCCTGTGGCGCCACTTCAAAGCGCTATTTAAGGCTTGGAGATTTCGACGATTTCAAGTACGGCAATTGTGTTTTTCTTGTGGTTTTTTCAAAAAACGATCAATTATGCCTCGTAGAAAACAGCGATCATCTTTTGATCAAGTATCCGAGTTCGACAGAGGAAGGATAGTGGCCTACCGAGATTGTGGATTATCTTTCAGGGAAATCGGTAGTCGTGTTGGACGAAACCAAACAACTGTAATGCGGATATGTGATCGTTGGATGCAGGAGGGTACGACGGACCGACGTGTTCGATCGCATCCACCTCAGTGCACCACTTCACGTGATGACAGGCATATTGTGCGTATGGCAGTGACGGATCGCTCAGCCACATCACGAACCATAGCACAGCACATTCAGTCTGTACCGCATCATCCAGTGTCTGCGCGTACCATTCGACGCCGTTTACAGCAGAGTGGTCTGTCCGCAAGACGTCCATTGCTTCGTCTACCCTTGACGCAGAACCACAGACGTTTCCGCCGCCAATGGTGCGATGAAAGAAGGATGTGGACGGCAGAATGGAATGAAATTGTCTTTACTGACGAGTCACGCTTCTGTCTGCAACACCACGATGGTCGGATTCGAGTCTGGAGACACCGTGGAGAGAGGATGCTGAACAGCTGCGTTATGCACCGCCACACTGGTCCTGCACCGGGTATTATGGTATGGGGCGGTATTGGATATCACTCTCGCACTCCTCTAGTACGCATTGCCGGTACTTTAAACAGCCAGCGCTACATCTCCGAGGTGTTGGAGCCAGTTGTCCTTCCTTACCTTCAGGGCTTGCCCACAGCCATATTTCAACAGGATAATGCGCGACCACACGTGGCACGCATTGTCCAAGGGTTCTTCGTCAATCGCCAGATTGAATTGCTTCCCTGGCCAGCTCGCTCTCCGGATCTTTCGCCGATAGAAAACATGTGGTCCATGGTTGCTCAACGATTGACCCAGAATACATCCCCAGCTGCCACACCAGATCAACTTTGGCAACGTGTGGAAGCTGCTTGGTCTGCTGTACCCCAAGAACACATCCCAAGTCTCTTTGAATCAATGCCGAGGCGTGTGGCAGCGGTGATCTCCAACAATGGCGGCTACTCTGGCTACTGATTTTGGCAGGAACCACACTTCACAGAAGTCTATAAATTTAATCATTTGATACTTGGTCAACATGTTATCTACAAAATAAATTTTGTTGTGATATCTCTTGTCTTTCTTGGTGTTGCAATTTGGGTGGCCAGCAGTGTAGTTCCCAAGGATTGCATATAAATAATCTGAAAAAAATTTGAAAAATTAATAACAAAAAAGTTGTATTTGAAAATAGGCTTGTGACCTGTGGGCCACCCTGTATTTCATTTTTTAAAAGATACAAAATAAGTAACACCAATACTGTCAGGGGAGGGCCTGGATATTTATAAGTAGCCAATAATATCAGGGGACTGCTTGAATATTTATAAGTATCCATACTGTCAGGGGAGGACTTGGATTTATGTGTTTGACCGCCAGTAGGTTTCTACCTGAATAGTGTTCTGGGCGTGAGCTTGCATAAGAAATAGGGGCACCCATTACTTGATTCCATTGCCCACTACTTGATTCCATTGCCCACTACTTGATTCCATTGCCCACTACTTGATTCCATTGCCCACTACTTGATTCCATTGCCCACTACTTGCTTCCATTGCCCACTACTTGCTTCCATTGCCCACTACTTGATTCCATTGCCCACTACTTGATTCCATTGCCCACTTACTTGATTCCATTGCCCACTACTTGCTTCCATTGCCCACTACTTGATTCCATTGCCCACTACTTGATTCCATTGCCCACTACTTGATTCCATTGCCCACTACTTGATTCCATTGCCCACTACTTGCTTCCATTGCCCACTACTTGATTCCATTGCCCACTACTTGATTCCATTGCCCACTTACTTGATTCCATTGCCCACTACTTGCTTCCATTGCCCACTACTTGATTCCATTGCCCACTACTTGATTCCATTGCCCACTACTTGCTTCCATTGCCCACTACTTGATTCCATTGCCCACTACTTGATTCCATTGCCCACTACTTGATTCCATTGCCCACTACTTGATTCCATTGCCCACTTACTTGATTCCATTGCCCACTACTTGCTTCCATTGCCCACTACTTGATTCCATTGCCCACTACTTGATTCCATTGCCCACTACTTGATTCCATTGCCCACTACTTGATTCCATTGCCCACTACTTGATTCTGATAGAATATTTTTTTAAACTTGCTGCCTTCTCTTGAGGACCCTTGGCCAATCCAGTATAGTCGAAAATTAATTACTACAGTCATCGTTTCCACTTTCCCGATTCACCATTCTGCAATCGTGACAATTCTATAGTACGGGACATCAATCATGTCCTTCCATTGCCTTTTACTTGATTCTGAAAGATTTCTTTCTGAACTTGCTGCTTTCCTTGGAGACTCGATCGAACCAGTATAATATGCTCCTTACTGATAATAGGGACCACGGTAGCCCGGCTGGAAGAGTAACGGATTAGCAACAGGAGGGTTGCGAGTTCGAATCCAACCGAAGACCGTCGCGTACAAGGGGAGCTGGTGCACTTTAAATCCGTCGTGGTCTCAAATGTTCTCACATTGGTGTGGAATTTTGGAGAGTGGGGTGCCAGCTCAGGTGTGACCTCGTCATCTGACCGTGGTTCGAAATTATGTGATGTTGTATGGATCTGTCCTTCGGGTTTGATCCCGGACAGTCGCCAATAGCCCGTTGTATTGCTTCAGTGCAACGTTAATTAAAATACCTACCCCGCAATCCATTGTAGCCCTTCTATTATAGCTAGGAGTGGTGATCTCACAGCTTGTAAAATAACTTTTTTATAAAAAATTATCACTGGTGGTAATTCTTGAAATTTATCTGATCTATACACGTAACACTTTTGTAGTGCATGTACAAATAAAATAAAAAAAATACTCTTAACCCTTTCGCCACGACTTTTGCATGATTAAAATTTAACTATGAAAAGTAGTTTAATTTAGTAGTTTATGCTCTTTTTGACGGACGACCGTACTTTCGCGTTCTTTTTGTGTTGTCTTTCTCCCTTCCAACATTTATTAGTTGCTCAGCTAAGGGCACCATGAATGATAATAGTGGTTCTGTTTTATGTTCCACATCACACTTCGTAATCCATGCATTCACAACAGAAATCATAACTAAAAATCTTTTTCCACCACTTGTCTGATTTTCTGCCACGACCCTAAAAAGTAGCCATTTCATCACAGCGGTCAACTCCATTCATGTACATATTGTAGTGGGAAATGGCTTCTGGGCAACTAATTTTGTACCATCTTTTTGTTTCCGGTCACTAATTCATCAGAATGAATGGACGTGCTCAAAACCATAAGTCCGCCATTTGCAATCTGAAGGTATTGCCAGGTTTCTTTAGTCATATTTTTATTCCCTAATTCCTTAAGAACACTGAAAACGCAAAAACCCATTCAAAAGTGGGATTTATTTACCCAATCTAATCTCTGGGACGTATATGCCCATTAGGCCCGAAAGGTTAAACAGCACCGTTCAAAGATTCCCATTCATTCCAACATTCTTTCCTGTCTGGCTAGAAAACCTCACAGGTGTTATTCACCCAGACACACTACTGACTTCGCGACCTATAAACAAGCTGTTCTGAATCACCACACGGGCCCCTTGTTTGCTGTTCAATGAAGTGTCTTGAAAGTGCAAAATAGCTACTTTCCGTCATTTACGGCAGCGGCACTAAAGAGCAATTTAATACGCCGTAAACGATGCGCCGATCCTATCGATAGTTTACTGGCGCACAGAGAAAAAGCGACGATAAGGTTAAATTCAATAACATTTAGCAGGAAATGTTAACGCCGTTAGCCGAGTACGACGCTGTTTTTTTTGCAGGGAATGCCAATAAACGCCGCAATATAGTCGTCGAACGTTCACTTCCTTATCGTATGAGTGCGCGTAAATAATAATTGTCCGCGGGAAAAAATAATTTAGCGTTTTTGTCCCGTTATCGATGGGGTTTTTAGAGCTCTTTTTTAAGGCGTAATTTAAGAAAATGGCCGTACTTTAATTTTTTGTTCCTTCGATTTTTTATTATCTTGATAGCCTTTATGGTCAAAGTCATATTTTTATTAAATGCGATTATGTGAAGCTGGTGATTTTATGTCATAATTAATTGAAGAGAACAATTATTAATAATTACGTATATGGATGGTTCTGCGTTTTGTTTCTAATTAAATCATTGAGTTTTGCTGGAGGTTTGAATTTTATGTGCTTTGTAAAGCTGTTTTTTATTCTATTAGTTTTTATGTGCAGAAATTGTTTTTCTATGATGTATCACTTCTCATACTGTAATTACGAAATCCATAATTTTATATTGTTGATGTAAGTTGCCCATGTTTGTATTCATTTGTTTTAATATACTGGCTGAAGTATCTAACATTACGGCCAAAAAACAAATAAAGAGTATGTAGTTTTACACTACTTTTATAATTTAGATTATATTGTCACGAGTAATACGACTCTGTGGCTCAGTGGTAAAGCGCAGCCGCTCTACGTTGATAAGTAGGTAGGTATTTTAATTAACATCGCACTGGAGCAACACAACGGGCTATTGGCGACGGTCCGGGATCAAACCCGAGGGGAAAGATCCGAGAACAGCACCACGTAATTTTGAACCAAGGTCAGAAAAAAACACCTGAGCTGGCACCCCACTCTCCAAACTTCGACACAACGCCAACGTGAGGACATTTGAGGCCGCGAAAGATTTAACGTGCACCAGCCCTCTTTATACACGCCGGTCTTTAGTTGGATTCGAACTCGCAGCTCTTCGGTTTCTAATCCATTACTCTTCCAACCGGACTACCCTCGTTTCTACGCTGAAGATTTCGATTGATACTCGACTCCTCCATGATGGACTAATTATGCTTTTTAGTTATGCTTAGTGTATTTATGCTAATTTGATTATTTATTAATTTATTCAAAAATTCTCGGATGTTCTAGAATGCTCCATGTGACATAACTTCCACTTCCGGTTAGGGAGTATAAAATACTTATCTCTGTTACCGGGACTCGAAGCTATGCTTTCAGCCTGCGCGTAACATTCTATTATCTCTTTTGTAATAAAATCACTTGCCTCAAAACTGTCCGGTTTGCTCTCCATGACAATACTTTTAAAACTGAACTATTCGTACTTCAGTTCCATACGAAGTGTTCCAATTGTTAATTGCACTAATAAGTTGGTGTTAAATACAGTTGGTGTTAAATACAGTTAGTGTTAAATACAGTTTGTGTTAAATACAGTTAGTGTTAAATACAGTTGGTGTTAAATACAGTTGGTGTTAAATACAATTAGTGTTAAATACAGTTGGTATTAAATACAATTAGTGTTAAATACAGTTGGTGTTAAATACGATTTATTTAAGTATAAATTAAATAAATTGTTAAAAATAACAATCTATAAAATAAAACAACGTAATGAGGCAGAGGCGCAAAAAGGAGATCCATTTTCAGAGGGTTATATCGATATCTTACGACCTGTCTTTGGGAAATAACAAGTTGAGATGTTTATACCATTGAGATAAGCAAATTGGAGAGTCGGGATTTTCAAATTTAAAATTTATTTCTTTGTAGCATAGAGTATTAGAGAGCATTTTGAGTAATATAATGTAAAGTTGGAGCAGTTACTCTAAAAGTTTCAGAATGATTATTTCTATATCATTCTGAATATAGAAGTATATAGAATACTTCTATATTCAGAATGATATAGAAATAATAGAAGTATAAGAAAGGTTGGTAAATTATAGAAGTAAAAAAATTAATTAAGTATTAAATACTAAGTTGGTAAATTTAGTATTTAAGAAAACAGTTTTGCAGTTATGAGAGTTGAACAATGTAGTTGTGAGTCAGACCCGTTACAATAGGCAGTTCACCTATGAGATTAGAAGATAGTGGTCAGGGACAGAAAGAATATATTTTTACACAATATTTCTACGGGGCTTAGGATGTAATCGGAGATTTTCAGTGAAAGTATTTGTGGTATGGATTTTATGTCTCGAGCGTACCTTATTTGGAAACGAAGAAATGATCTGAATGACAGAAATTAATGAGTGATACCACTGAAACCATAATATTCAAGTGAGGGTTGAAATGGAGTGTGAGAAAGAAGTAGGAAGGCAGGTAGAGGTTGAATTTACGTCGCATTCCAGTATAGAAATGAAAATTAAAAATAGATCCTGGACATTTCGTTGACTTTTAAACAAAACCCACGACGCGCAGCACCGTCTCAATTTAATCCCCACTGCAAGTTTACAACCCATTTTATGGTACCACACGTGACAGCTACTCCGCACACCTTTCCAGGAAAAAAAAATCGCAACCAAAAGAGAAGTGTCTGGAACACCCTCCTCGTAAAAGGAAAGATGCAAACGCGAAGAATTAGCTCGAACGCCCCCTCGAGACCGTAAAAAGAATAAAGGAACACTCGTTTTATATGGGCGCGTAACAGAGGTCCGGAGAATGTTTATGTGGACACGTAAGAAATTCGCCCTGCCTGTCAAATAAAATTCCATTTCGATCCCAGCGAGGCAGACGCTCGAACAGAAACTGTAATAAAGCCATAAAAATGGCTCGGGTCGGGAAGTCCGCGGCATTTGACAAAGTCCCGGATCCAGGGGAGGAATATCTTGGAGCGAAGAACTCGTTTCAGCAGGAGAAACAATGGCCATCGTAAAAAACAAATATTTTCGGCCATTTTGGTAGGATCATTTTTTTCTTCGTTCTGGTTTCTGAAAAGCGGTGTAAGTCGCTTTTTCGTCTTCTAAGAACAATTGCGTATAGTTTCTCCATTTCCGCTACCCACTTCAATGGGGTTTTATTTTCAGTCATTTCCTCTAAAAGTTATTGCGTAGTTTCTTTATTTCAGTCTTCGATATTGTGTAGTTCCTTCGCTTTCGCTATACTTCGATATATTTTTATTTCCAGTCCTTTCCTCTAGAAGTTATGAATTGACTGGAATTAGACCTGTGATACATGTTAAGGAAGAAATACAGTTAAATTAAAATATACGAAGTTTGGCCCAAAAGAATTTTCGGGTCCATCGTGGCTCAGTGGGTATGCCCAGTATGAATATCCATTACTTTATTTAGTATGTCTTGGGTCTGGCAAAGTATGACCAAATAGAGCCCCTCGAGCCATAAAAACCCATCCAACCAAAATAATTTTCACGAGTGTACTTACTAACAGCTTTTTGCCTTGAGTAACTTTTTACTCTTATAAATAAAATTGCCTATAGCTTCTTCATTTTCACTATTCACCACAATGGAGATTTTTATTTTCAAACATTTCCTTTTTAAAGATTATGAAATGTATGAATTCAGATGCAGTTCAATTAAAATATCAAATGCAGATTTTCCTCTACCCACTTCATTGATTTTGATGTTAAATCATTTCCTTTAAAAGCTGCTGATATGATTTCCTTTATGAAGTATGTGAATTCAGACCTGTAATCCGTCTGAAAGGAATACAGAGCAATCAAAATATCTATGGTATACAGAAAGAATTTTCGAAACTGCTTCCAACAACTTTTTCGTCTTTTAAGAACAATTGTGTAGTTTCTTCATTTCTGCTATCCATTTGAATGGATTTTTATTTTCAGTCATTTACTATAAATGTGATGATTTGTGTGAATCGAGCCCTGTAATCCATTAGGAATAGTACACAGTTCAATTAAATATGAAGGGCAATCCTAATGAAAATTTTCGAGAGTATGCAACCAGCAACTTTTTCTTCGTATAAGTCACTTTTTCATCTTTTAAGAACAATTGCGTATATTTTTTTCATTTACGTTACCCACTTCAATAGATTTTTATTTTCAATCATTTTCTCTAAAAGTTATGAATTCTGTTAATTTAAACCTGTAATACATGTTGAGAAAGAAGAACAGTTCAATTAGAGTATGAAATTTGGCCGAAAATAATTTTTACGAGTGTAAATTGAAATATTTATTCTGGATATTATACAATTATTGGTAGAAATGTCTTCTACCACTAACGTATTTCTTATTTTTCTTCTCTGGCATTAATACATTTGTTGCTCTGTTCCTACAAGGTTGAAGAAACTATTCTCGTAAAACTCATCGGTCAAAAACCGTGCTCCATTGTCTCTATGGGACAGTCATAGATTTTAGTCATAAAAAGGGCTTATCTTTTATTCTTCTTTATTAACTCTCCAAGCGATTTCGGCGAGATATTTCATCAATCAAAATCCAACAAATTTTGCTAATGAAGAGATATCTCGTCATCAAGACATTGCCGATTATTTGGTGACGACGATATCAAGATCTGGTCAGTTTTTTTCTAAAGATGGTGATCGCGTGTTTTCTTCTAATGTCGAGATATCTCGTCCAACAAAATCTGGTTAGTTTTGCTAATGACGAGATTTATCGTTGAGACAACCATCAGGAAGGTTAATCAAAAAACTTTGAACTTAAACTACCCTTTCTTTTTTAGAAAGCTTATTTCAAGTGTTTGGATATATTTTATATTTTTCTATTAGAAAAGCTAATATCAAGTCAATATGAGACATCTCGGGTCACATTGAGATGTTTCTTACGTAATGACAGATATACCCAAACATTTGTAGTAAGCTTATTTGAAGGGTAGATGGTTTAAGTTCAAAAGTTTTTTGATTAAATCTTTGAGGCACACGATTTTAAAGAAAAAAAAATACCCATGTTGCATAGAATTGTTCATTCACTTATTCAGCTTCAAAATTAGTATAAAATATCAGTTAACATGTTTTTTTACTATAAAACGATTTATTCACTCATAATAAATTTTTACGAAAAAAAATTAACCGTTATGAAAGACAAGAATTCAGTGCACCACACAATTCGCCAACCCTAATCGCAACAGTGTCAACAACTTACTAATGCATTTTGACGCGTGTAAATTTTTGTTTTCAGCTATTTACACATTTAGCGTTAGTTCACAGCATTCAAACTCAATGAAAAACTCTAAATAAAATATTAAACTGTATAAACTGTATGACTATGAGTCATTTCAACTTTTTGAGGTGGGTTAAAAAGCTATCCCACCATGCATAAAAAACTAAGCAAAAGGTGAGACAGTTTTTAACACACCTAACCCCAAAGAGTTAAAAATAATTTAAGACAGACATTTTCATGACACATATCTGTGTGTGATTCTCCCATTAGTGGCAATGGAGTACCCCATTGCTGAATGCATGCAAAATCTCAATAAATCCTGTATGGATTTGTTTGTCATATGTCTAATTGCAACAATTTCAGATGTTAAAACACAGAACGCTAAATTATTGTTGGGATTTCTGGGGTCAAATGCTTATTTTCAAACCAGAAAAGTACAAAAAACCCTACTGAGAAAATATGGAAGCATAATTACTTGATTTTTGGTAGTGCTGTACTCACCCTATCGAAATCTAGGTTATAAGGAAATGGATTCACAAATTTAGATTTTGGAACATAAAAGAATGGAAGAAAATAATGGAATATTTTATGTTTTTCTTGAAAGTTTTCCATTTTGGTTGGAGAAATATTGTATGATTTTGCTTCCCCTAAAACCTCGCGATCCCTGTGGGTCAGCGGCACACACTTTGGGAAAATCACTGGTATAACAGCTTCAGAAATAATCTTCTGTTTTATCTTCTTTATCAGTCACTTTTTGATAATCTTAGACTATAGACTAAAGGCTGTTATCACAGCGAAATGGGAATGTACTATGGAAATCATTTGACCTTCTGATAATGCTATTGATCCTTGGTTAGTACCGAGAAGTTTGTACAGAAGATGCTGGTTGCATCCAGGTTGCCCTTTCTTGCGCAATAGGCACAGTTAGCTATCGACATTGCTCGCTTGTGTGGGCACAAAAAACGAGCACAATTTACCAAGGACTTAGAAGATTTTGATTAGAGAAGAAAATAGCAAGTTACATGCATTCCATTGCGTGTTTTGTATTTAAAACTATGTGAATTTACCCAATCGGTAGAATATTTTGTATGTACTATATATAGATCATCTACAATTTTTTCCCTCTTTTCGGAGTCAGACCGATGAAGAACGTCAGTCCCCTAGATGACGATGTCTACGGATGCCCATTTCGAAATTTCACATTTCGACAGAAAGGTCCAAGGTGAAAAGGTAAGGTTACAAAATGCAAAACAGTCAAAACAACGACTAATACAGATTAAAACCTTAGAAAAAGATCGCCAATGGCCATTTCGGTGGAACAAGACGTCCATCATCATCAGGACAGAAGTGATCTGTCCTGATGATTGTGGCCGTCTTGCTGAAGACAGAAGTGATCTGCCCTGATGATGGTGGACGGCTTGCTGAAGACAGAAGGGATCTGTCCTGATGATAGTGGCCGTCTTGCTGAAGACAGAAGTGATCTGTCCTGATGATGGTGAACGTCTTTCTGAAGACAGAAGTGAGCTGCCCTGATGATTGTGGACTTCTTGCTTCCTTGAAATGGCCATTGACGATCTTTTTTTAGGTTTTTAATGTTTATTAGTCGTTATTTTGAAGGTTTTGTACTTTTTAACAACCATTTTGATTAAGGTTTTGATCTGTTTATTTAGCTGAGTGTCACAGGTAACCTTTGAACTCCCAATTCTAATCGAGATTCAATTGAGATTTCCTTTGCTGTTCACAAACTTAAAATTCACTGGAACAAGTAAACATGAGCGATATATCATGGTAAGTGGGATTACTCTATTAAACGAGTGGATCTTTTTCTGAAGTGAATATGTGAGGGAAGGTCTCTATGTTGTCCGCCCTCTACGAACCTGAAAAGTGGAATTATTTTGATAGAAAAAGCTGTTCTCTAAATGATACAAATCACTCTTTGGAGAGATCTTTCTTAAAAATCTTACCTGCTGCAATAGGCCCGAATGTTGATGTTTAACATTTTTGATAGAAATGTGAACATGTGAATAAATCCATTGAAGATGTATCATGTTCCTCTAACAGACGTCTAATTTTGTTGACGATGTTTCTGCTGATAAGGTTACTATGCTTCCACTTTCATCTTTCCACTATGCATCTTTCATCTTACATGTTGCATCCCGTGACATGAAATTACTCTAACCTTTTTTATAATTTCAACAATTTTACTTTGTTTGTATCCGTTTTTGCTATTCACCACACACACAGCACAGTTACTATATTAATACTTTTAAAATCAAGTACAGCACAATTAACCATTAGTAATTTTAAAATCGAATAACAGCATAATTAAACAGTTAGTAATTTTGAAATCAGTAAACACTTTAACAGGTTAGTAGTTGCCAAATCAATCGCCAGAAGAAAAAACACAACAATAGTTGCCAAACCAATCAACACCACAGATAATACGTTAGTAGTTTCCAAATCAATTAACAACCCAGTTAATGCATTAGTAATTGTAAAATCAATCAACACATATATGTTACTATATGCTTAATATGTTACTAATTGCCAAACAATCAACAGCATAGCTACTACGTTAGAAATTGTCAAATCAATTAACACCACAGCTAATACGTTAGTAGATTCCAAATTAATTTACATTAATTAGTTCAATTCACTTAACATGTATTTGCCAAACCAATCAACAACAGTTAGTGAGAAGTTTCCAAATCAATCAATAGCACTGTTAGCATGCTAGCAGTTGCCAAATCAATCAACAGCACTGTTGACATAGTAGTTGCGAAATAAATCAACATCACTATTTACACGTTAGTAGTTGCCAAAAAGTCAACAGCACTGTTTACGCATTAATAATTGCCAAACTAATCAACAGCTCAGTTATTACGTTAGTGGTTGTCAAAAAACAACAAAGTTAATATGTTAGCAGTTGCCAAACCAATCAACAACCAGCTAACAATTTAGTAGTAGCCAAACCAATTAAGTCAGTTAGAAAAAGTTTGCAAACCAATCAACAATTAACAACTGTTGATTGCGGATTGCCAAATCAATTAACAGCAATTCCGCAGAACCACCCGAAAATTCCTCCCTCGCTCCACTTTACCCCTCATCTGCACCCCTCAGAAAGAGAACAACCCTCCGCTCCGCCCCCACGGGCGTTTGGCCGAAACTTTACGAGGAATATACAGCTCCCTATCGATATAAAATAAAATTTGCCGCTCGTATAAAATCGCCGCAAAGCGTTCGCGCCATTTTGAACCGTCACTCACGTTTTTATTCGCACTTTCGCGGCTATAAAATAAAAATATATTCTCGCGCCTCTGATAAATGTTCTCGATTTCCGTCTCCTACACCCTTCAGACAAGTAAATATAGCTTATTTATCCCCGCATTCGGCAGCCGGGCCCTCGCTCCCTAATGCATTCCCGGGCGATAGAGACGTCTCTGTATTTATTCCCCATAGATCTGGGCGAAATGTCACGGTCGGTCGGTGGGAGGAGGGTCCGCATTGTGGAAATTTCAATTTTCAATGAAACGCGGCGCCCGTTTCACTGTCGCCGACGATTTCTTTTCCCGTTTTTCGGTCTTTGGGGGCTTTTATGAGTTTTTATTTATTCCCGGAGAGAGATTTCGGACCACTTGCCAGCGATTAAATTGCTGCCGGCCTTCCGAAGGGGGGCGGTGTCATGGTCTCGGTTTGGGTCGCGACCGATAAAAACTCGCCAAGTACTTTAAAACAGACCATTTCATTCAGTCCTATTGGTAGCCGAGTGGTTAGCCCTCTAGCTCTAGATTAACCCTCTTGGTGGTTGGTTCGACGAGGTATCTCGTCATTAGCAAAACTGATATGATCTTGATGAACGAGATATCTCGTCGTCTCTTGTCATTAAAAGAAAACTGGCCAGATCTTGATCTAGGCATCACCAAAACCTTGGTAATATCTTAATGACGACGTATCTCGTCATTTGTAAAGTTGGTCTGACCTTGGTGGACGAGATATCTCGTCGAAACCACTTGGAGGGTTAAACAGCCGAATCCCGGTCTAGACGTGGGTGTTAGTAGTGGTTTGAAATCTCCTTTAAGCAGTAGGTCGCAATCTAACCATCTCTCGTGTAGCAGAAAATGACCGTAGATTGACAAGCTAGATTGATGTTGTCTTCCTGTTCTACCCAACATTGCATCTTGCATCCGAGTTTGCATAAAGTGCTTTTGTTTCCGTAAGCCAGACTGTACCATTGAGTCTACTTCATGTCTTCCATTTTCAGTAGTAGGTCCGGTCTAATTATCGGTCGTATAGGATAAAATCACCGTTTATAGAGAAACTAAATATTGTCACTCTGCTCAACATCAAGTCTTGCCTTGAAAAAGTCTAAATTTTTAATATACCAGACCATTATTGAGTATAACTTCATGTCTTTCTTTACCAGTAGTAGGTCCTAGTCTATTTATCGGTCGTATCGCAAAAAAGACCATAAACCTAGAAACCAAGTCTTTCCATTCTGTGCAATATCAAGTCTTGCCTTCAAAAACGTGTAAAGGTATGCCAGACTATGCCATTGAGTCTAACTTAATGTCTTCCTTTACCACTAGTGGATCCCAGTATAACTATCGGTCATATAGCATAAAATGACCGTAAATTGAGAAGCTAAATCTTCCATTCTGTTCAACATCAAGTCTTGCCTTGGAAAACGTATAAACTTTTAGTCTACCATACTATCACTGAATCTAACTTCATATCTTTCTTTACCAATAGTAGGTCTCAGTTTAATTATCGGTTGTGTAACAAAGCAATGACCATAAATTAACAAAAAAAATCGCATTTTTTTAAATAGGCGTATAAAACGAGTTTGGTGCCCTTAACAAGGCGTATAAACGCGTTTAGTTTTGCATACTCAAGTCCCTCGAATCTGACTTCATGTCTTGCTTTAAGATAACCTATAAAATGTTTTTATGCGCAAGATCTTCTATATAATCTTACTCAATGTCTTCACTTAAAATGGCCGTAGGTCTTTCAACCAATCATGTTCAGGCTTAGTTTGACAAGTTAAGTGTTATGTGTGTGTTTGAATACGACTTTTATGATTTTGTCTTCGTGTTTTGCTTACGAGGGCAAGTTTATGTTCTTAAAACGTACCTTAAAATTCAGTCCCACTTCATGTCTTGACTGATGAGGACACATGAAGATGTTTTTAGGAAGGTCAGATACCTTTTATATTCTGTTCTTGTTTAATCTCAATCAGGAAATAATTTCAATATCATTGATTGACCAAACATTTATTTTTCAGATGACTGATTATTTATATAATTGGGCCCGAAGTGTTATAACATAACGTGCTGAACTTGACGTTAAGAAAAAATAAATCTAACGTCTGTAGTGAAGATATCGTATCCATCCCAGGCAATACCATATGGTTGACAGTTCCAGTCATCACACCACTTATCACTTTCACGGCACTCGTGGAACTCGCAATCATAAACAGGATCAGTCCTTGGAAAATTATCTAGTAATGATATCAATTCCTCAAGAACAACCGAAGGACCCAGTGTCACCCGGCGAAGAAGATACTAACGTAATCATAAACAAGATCGAACCTAGGAACACTTTACACCAATTTCATCAGATGCAGTCAAATAACATAATGTTATACATGAAAGTAAATACAAACACGATCATAAACAAAATCAGTTCTTGGAGCATATTTCAGTAACAGAACACCCTTTTTCTTGGACACAACTTTAGAAGACAAATGAACAAGATCAACTTTCGAAACACTTTCCAGTAACCTTTGGTTAGACCAGCACCTCAGGACACAATTGGAGGACCCGATGGAAGAAAAAACAATGCGAAAGGTGAGCTTAATTTGTCCAGCAATTATACAGTTCCTCAGGGCATGGATTAAAGTCTCAATAGAATATATGACGAAGGTACGTAATACAAATAGCTAAGTTCTTGGGACACTGTCCAACAACTACTAAAGCATTTACACACAAAAAAATCGAAGGACTCAATGCCTTCATGGGAGGAAGTACAGAAATACAAAACACAATAATGCATGAGGAACATACTAAGATATTTTTAAATGCCGGATGATTGAACGTTATTCGTTATGGGTATTTTTGAGCACAAGGGAGAATTTGTGAGCCACTTTGAGTTACTCTAGTGCACCATGGGGGTTCACATTACACCTCGCAAACACACTATATATTCTAGGTACAACCCGTTTATGGAGGTCATATATTTATTACAGACGGACAAACATTCGTATTCGAAGCCTTATCCCAAATTTGAACCAGGAATCTTTCGATCTAGAAACCAGCACCCTGACCACTAGACCCACTTGGTCAGATCATACAACCATGCAATCATGATTAAGATAGAACACTAATCAGCAATTTCACAACTCCTCAAGACATAACCCAAGGACTCGATGTGATACCACCAGTGTAAGCCTCACCCCGTTTTTGAACCAAATATCTTTCGATCCAGAAGTTGGCACCCTTTTCACTAGACCGATTGGTCAGCTTGTACAAAGATACAACTATGCAATCGTGATCAAGAAACACTAATCAGCAATTACACTACTCCTCAAGACAAGACTGAAGGACTCAATGCCATACCACCAGTGTAAGAAGACGCAACAATCACGAACAAAGTCAGCTCAGGGAAAACTTCTTAGCAATTACATAACGTACCCGGTCATCACACATTAAAACATCGTCATCTGACCGTGGTTCAAAATTACGTGGTGTTGTCCTCGGATCTTTCCCTTTGGGATTGATCCCGGACCGTCACCAATAGCCCATTGTGTTGCTCCAGTGTGACGTTAATTGAAATACCCGAAATACCCGATACCCACATTAAAACTAGCAAACATACCATACATTCTAGGCATTTATAGAGCGGCCACATATTCATTCCAGACGGACAAACATCCGTGCCTTACCCTTGATTCGAACCAGGAATCTTTCGATCCAGAAGCCAGCACCCTGACCACTAGACCGATTGGCCAGCTCGTACAAAGATACAGCTATGCAATCGTGAAGAAGAAACACTAATCAGCAATTACACAGTTCCCCAAGACATAACCGAAGGATTCAATGCCATACCACCAGTGTTGAACCAAGAATATTTCGATCCAGAAGCCAGCACCCTGACCACTAAATCGATTCGTCCGCTCGTACAAAGATACTGCTATGCAATCGTGAAGAAGAAACATTAATCAGCAATTACACAATTCCCAAGACATAACCGAAGAACACAATTGCAAGAAGATTCAACAATCGGTGACAAAATCAGCTCAGGGAGCACTTCTTAGCAATTACATAACGTTCCCGGTCATCACCCGAACAAGAGTCAAACATAAATAAATTCAGAAAAAGGCGGAGCCATCCCCCACCAGTCAGAAATCCTGCCACCGATGTCGTCTCGCAGTGACAACATATGTTACGCCGAGCAACCCCGCCAGTCATTACAAATGGAATTCCGCGGCGTCTCTAAATTTTTAGAAGGTATTACGCTTCGAAAACGCATCGCAAAGGAGGATTAGGGGACTATTTTCCCTTTCTCGATAAATTCCCTCTCCTAGAGCCCGGAAGTAAACAAATGGCCGGCCAGAAAATCCCTGCTTCGCGCCTCGTGTCCGAATGGAGGGGTGCTTTCTGCGATCCCCCTCCTTTTTTATCGGGACGGAGGAAAAAACATTGAAAGGGATAATGTTTTATTTATTCATTTTCAGTGTTCGCTCTGCTGGAAATAATACTCGGAATTTGCTATGTATTTATACATTTTGTACCGTTAAAGTACTTTTTTCTACCTCAGGATGCCTTCAAAGTCTTTAATAGATGCTAATGAGGTAGTAGAGGGTGATAAATATTCAGATTTGTGTTGTCACCTTAAGTGATAGGTTTTAGTCTAAAGCTTCGAGAGGTGTCTGTTTTTCGAGAAGCGGTGGTTGACTAATATAGGGGAGGATTTAGGGAATAATTTTTCTATTAGCGTGATTCTGGTTTTATTAATTCCCAGAAGGAGGAATCCGTCCGATGACGGCTCGAGAACGTAGAGATATTTCATTGAAGTTTTGAAGATAAGTTTTTGTGAAAGATTAATACTTATTGTTTAGGGCGAACACATTCAGTACAAAGCAATTTCCTCGAGCACAATACAAACAGAACTGCAACCCCTTTTTTAATAAATTATCTTTAAAAATAATTAAAGTCATCGATGTAACAATGCCAGCATTTAACAGTTCAAAAATAAAATCTGCTTCCAGATTATTGGCAATTTCCAAGGTAACAACCTTCTTATGAATACAACAGGTAGGTAGGTAGTTGAACAACGTCGCACTTGAGCAATACAACGGGTTATTGGCGACGGTCTGGACATCCTGAATGCAAATTTAGGCTCCAAGGGCAAATCATCTTGAATCAGCGGTTTTCGAGGTTAGAAATATCATTTTATTATGAATGAATGCTCACTAACGGTCATATTAACTCCACTAACAGGTCATTCAGACCCCATTAACCCATGTTTTATTTTTTAAGCAACGTAAGGGCCTAAACTCAGCTGTAACGTCTGCCCTTCAGTATTTTTTGAAAGGTAAGAAATGGATCGTTTTCCTAAGAGTTAATGTCCAACACAACGACAGATATTTCATTTCACACAATTGTAAAATTAAAGAACTGTAAAATAATTGTCAAATGTTTATCTAAAGTAGATATAAAATATTTTTTAAAGAAGAAATGATAAAATGAAAAGAGAGCCCTATATTATTATTTTATGAGCTAACTCTGTCTTAGTGAGACAATTTCATGTTAATTAATTTCTTAAACGCTTGAAAATGATTAAATAAAAAATGTTCTGATTAATTTGTTATTCGTATTTAAGATTAACATAAATTAGTTGATAATTCAGATTTAATTCTAAAAAATTTACCACCGTAGCTAGTAGATTCGAGAGGTTAGTTCTCTATCTGAAAGTTTGTTTTCTTACAGTAAGCATCAAGTAAAGGTAAAACGGGTTTTACAGAAGACGGCCGCGATAAAACTCTTGGCGTTTATTTGATCTCAATACTGAAATAGAGCCTAATTTTTTTATTTAGGCCCTATTCACTGAAAGAGAATAATTGTGACAAACAGACAGTGAATTACAGTGCACAAAATATTCAAAGTTAGCAAATCATGGAAAAAGAAACTGGAAACGTCTTTTGAAACCAGATTATGAACTGTTGTATTTAATTTCCTCCAAGTTATATTCTCGGATATTGAAATATATATTACTTCAAATTATATAAGAAATCAGTTTTAAAATTATTAAAATCAGTTTGCCCTACAGAAGTTAGTTTTCATTTATTTTATTGTCATCGGTATAATATTCGTCTGAAATTTTGAACCACGGTCAGACGACGAGGTCAACATCTGAGTTGCACCCTACGCTCCAAACCTCCATACCACGCAAATGTGACGACATTTCAGGACACGACAGATCTAATGTGCCCCAATCCCCACATACATGACAATCTTTGATTGGGTATAGTTTCGAACTCTCAACCCTCCAACTTCTAATCGGCTACTCTACCAACCAGGTTACCGCGGCCCCGTCAGATCTTAAGAAAAGCGTAGATAGGTAGTGACCCTAGTTTCTGGCATATTAGAGTATGTTCTCCCCAAGGTATTTCACCTAAAAATATTTATTCATAAAAGTGTTTAAAACACAAAAATGACAAATTCCAGGAGGATCTCTCACTGCCGGGGCTTCTTTCTATAACTAATACCAGGGCCCGGCCCGCCGGTTGAGGATCACTGATCTAAAACACCTTTCTTCCCCCAAACCCAAAGTCACAGAAAAACCTCACTAGGTCCCCCAGAGCGCGTGAGGCTCTCAGAAGTGCGTGACGTCGGAGGTGTGTCCCAGAAACAAATTGCTCGTGAACCTCACTCTCAACCATCACTCTGCCTGGAGTTGACAGCACGGGGCTCAACCTTTATGTTTCAATCCAGAACCACCCCCAGTGCTCGGACATTCCATTGTACGTGATACAGTAGCCCATTAAAACGCCATGAAGTGAGCATTAATGGACTTTCTCCAACCGACAATACATCAAAAAGCGAGCACGTGATCGCCGGGGCCCGCAATCGTGGCGTGACGGCCAGTAATTATCACTCTTCGGCTCACTCGGAATGAGAAGAAACCGAGCTCCTCCAGAGAAAGAAACTCCAATTGCGTCCGCCTTTTTTTGGTTCCGTTTGCTTAATGGTGGAGAATGTGTGAATGGATGGCGGAGAATGAAATCGTCACCTTTCTCTGCAAATGGCTTTCTAAACGGAAAAAGAGCCTTCGGTGGGCGATTTTTCTCCTCGCCCATTAACAAAAGGGGCGATAATTTTTACGTTTTCCTTACAGCTCTCTCGGGAGCCCTCATCAAGAATAAATTAAGCTTATGAAGTGGGCGGGCTTATTCAGTCCTCCGAACGGAAACGTGGATTTCTGAAGGGGTATTTGGGCTCCACGGGGAGAAGAATCCCAATAACGACTCTAAAAAAAGGTTTTATGAATTATTATTTCGGATTGTGACATTCCAATGGATTCACTCCTAAAGGATTCGACTTCCTTTTTCTCGGGTGAGGCTCCTTTTTATTTGGAACGAAGTCTTCCTTTTACACGGTGGCCATTCATCACAGAGTTTTTTGACTTCTCGGGGGGGTTCTTAACGATGGTATATTTGTTCGTCTCCAGCTCCTCCCCCTGCTTGGCCAATATGTGAGAACTGTTAAATGCGATTCTCATTCTCCTTTCTATTTTTCAACACGATGCGTGCAATGGTGATTTATAACCTTCCCTTTATTATTCGCATGTTGATGCAGTTTTTAGCTTCCCTTTCAAGACTGTTTTGTCCCGTTCCTAGTACTTTAGAGAGTAATTTATCTTTCTCGAAAAGAGTGTTTTTCTGTGAAATGGTATTTCCTCGCGGATTTTTACATAAATGATTAACGGATTGTTTTCATGGAAAAGTTGCTGTACAATCTGAATTAAAGTGAAGTACTTTCAGAAATTTATTCTAAACTCTTGAGGGCAGGACCGTTCCTAAGTCATGCCAGAAAAACCGGGACGACATAAGGCTCAAGATGCCTTGGACCAGTCCTATTATTGTTGAGAGTAATTTGGTCTTTGTCCTATTCCCTTATAGAGTAATTTGGGTCACGGTAGCCCGGTTGGAATAGTAACGGATTAGCAATCGGAGGGTTAAGAGTTCGAATCCAACCAAAGACCTTCGTGTATAAAGGGGATGATGCACGTTAAATCTCTCGGGGCCTCAAATGTCCTCACGTTGGCGTGGTGTGGAAGTTTGGAGAGTGGGGTGCCAGCTCAGGTGTTGCCTCGTCATCTGACCGTGGTTCAAAATTACGTGGTGATGTCCTCTGATCTTTCCATGCGGGTTTGATCCCGGACCGTCACCAATAGCCTGCTCCAGTGCGACTTTAATTTAAATACCTACCTATCTATAGAGCAATTTATCTTAAGAAAGAATGTACTTCTATGAAATGCCTCCAGTGCGACGTTAATTCAACTACCAATCAACCATCCGTGAAATGGTACTTCCTCGCACATTTTTACATAAATTATTAAAGGATTGTTTTTTTTCATGCGAAAGTTGCTGTACAATCTGAATTGAAGTACTTTTTTTTAACTTTATTTAAAACTTTTGCGGGCAGGGCCGACCCTAAATGGTGAGCACTTGCACATTGTCATAAAACATAGGTGCAACCTAAGGTGCAGGATCCTAATACTGTAGAGAGTTATTCAGTCTTTGTTCTATTTATTTATAGAGTAATTTATCTTTTTCGAAAAAGTGTGTTTCTGCGAAATAGTATCTTCTCGCACATTTTGTACATAAAAGATGAACGTATAGTTTTTCATGCGAAAGCTTCTGTACAATCTGAATTGAAGTGACCTGCTTTTAAAACTTCAATTGGATCTCTTGAGGGTAGGACAATTCCTAAGTTGTCCTGAGTGGGCCCTTGCACATTGCCAAGAAAAAATAGAGGCGGCGGAATTATGCCTCCAATTTTAAATAAACATGTTATGTATCTGATTATGCAAATTGTGTTATTCAAATGAAATTTTATCTTATGACATAACATGCATAATTAAGGCAACTGCGGCCAGAGCTTCACTCTTGATGTATTACTCAATTATTGAACGACAAATTCCTACTGTATTCTACACTATATGGACAAAAGTATTTGGACACTGCATGTTTTTCAGAAAAAGTGCTTTATTATTCTATTTAGTAACGGGTAGGCTTTCCTTTTGCTTGTATTACAGCTGCAACACGTCGAGGCATACTTTACACAAGTTCTCTATAAGTCTGGGCCATGCCTCTTGCAAGGCTGTGAGAAGAGATAGTTGTGAAGATGGGCGTGCGTGGCGGTGTCGTACCCGTCGCTCCAGTTCGTCTCACAAGTGGTCGATCGGATTGAGATCGGGGCTCTGAGCAGGCCAGGAAAGCAAATTCACCTCATTTTCAGGAAACCAGTCCAGCACACGTTTTGCAGTATGACATGGAGCTCGATCGTGTTGGAAGAAACAACCATCATCGCCGTAGTATTGCCATAGTGTAGGCAAGGCCGAATTACCAGAACGTCGAGGCACACGTCAGTGTTCATGGTACCAGGTACATAAAGCAATGGGCCGAGTCCTAATCAGGAAAAACAACCTGATTATCTGCAGTGTTCAAATACTTTTGTCCATATAGTGTATCATGGCAATCGTTTCTGTTTGAATATTTTTATTAAATGGAAGAGTTAAACTTTGTGAATACATTTAATACAATATACACGTTTAAAAGTTTTGTCTCATTCTTAGAACATTAAGGAGTAATTTATCATTTTATAAAAGAGTGTATAGAGTGTATAAAGTAAGAGTGTTGGCATTTCCTAGCACTAAAGGCATATTTTTATATAAATGATAAACGGATTGGTTTTTCATGTGAAAACTTCTGTACAATCTGAATTGAAGTGATCTACTTTTAGAACTTTATTTTAAATTCTTGTGTGCAGGTTCATCCGTAAATGATGTGTTGGATGAGCACTTGCACGTTGTCAGAAAAAATATGGGCGGCCCAAGGCACAGTATGCCTTCAACTTTAAATAAATATGCCGATTCCGATGGCTGCTGGAAATTTTAATCTCTTCAAGGTGGTTTTCTCCAATAAGTCAATGCGGACCAGTTACCCAAAGTCCTCCAGGAAGGTATATCTCTCCCATATTTTAAGGTAGGTGCAATGAGCAACGCCTCCGATGGTACTCCACTGTACTCAAAGATAGTCAAGTGCTAAGCCGATCAATGCTTAAAAGAACATACGATCCTAAGCTAGTATTGAAAAATAAAATATTAAATCAAGAATATTTCAGTTTCCTTACAAATTCATTTCAAGTACAAAATATGTTTAAGCAAGACAGCTTGACAATTCTATCGACTGTTCACCTTTTGTCAGTATTTATTATTTAAGACTGTTGAAACATGAAAGCGATTAAAAAACACGAACTCCAGCTAAATGCTGTAGTAAGTATTTCAATAGGTTTCAGAGAGTGGTATTTACAACAATGAGCATTATTCTCTACCATGGGAAAAATACAGCTTGGACAGCTATAACATGCGAAAACAAAATATTCTCCATGTAAAACTTTTTGTACTTATTTAACTACTTATAAAAATAGACTATTATAAAGATTTTCATAAACCATTACTATAACAGCGCTAGATATAGATTCCACTATAGGACACGAATTCACCAATTTAATAGTCACGCATATTAATCTCCCCAATAGTAATAAAATAATTAAATCACCAAAGCAAATCTTCCTCAAATGTCAGCATTCAATCCACAGCACAAAATACATCGCTATCATCAGAGACAATGAACTATTTATTTTTAGGCTGCGCAGCTCTTCTAGGAGATTATTATACGATATTAGAGGAAAAACATAACTGGGACTTAGCTGTAACATGCGAGTCCAATGTATTCTCCATGTAAAAGAATTTTGTACTTATTAGCTATTTATAAAAGTAGACCATTTAAAACATTTTCCAGAAACCTTTGCTTTATCAGCGCCAAAGATTTAAGTTCCATTACAGGGCACTAATTCACGTATACAGGGTGAGTCTAAACTAATAATACAAACTTCAGGGGGTGATAGAACACAACGAAACAAACACTTTTCACCATAGAATGTAAGGTCGCAAGTGCAGCGGTTGGCCGCTAGAGAGCGCAGTCAAACGCTTGTATATAGCGTTACGTCGGCGATGCGAGGCCTGCATCAGGTGTGGTGGTCGACATTTTGAACAGCTTCTGTAATTGTGCATTTGCGTTGTACTTACTGACTGATGTTTGTACATGTGGTTTCATTTCCATGTGAAAAGTTTCTCATGTTTTGTACATGTCATTTCTTTCTTACCCGTTGTTCCTTGTACTTATCTTTAATTTATGCAAATCTAATTGTATTATTTCGTTTTGTCAAGCAATTATTGATGTTTATTTAATATTAAAGCGTTGTTCCCATATTTCATGCCTCTTCTCCTTTCCAACTTGCATCGGACCGTGTGTTTGTGCCGAAATGGAAAGCGCTCTCTAGCGGCCAACCGTTGCACTTGCAACCATACATTCTATGGTGAAAATAGTTTGTTTCGTTGTGTTCTATCACCACCTGAAGTTAGTATTATTAGTTTAGACTCACCCTGTATAATAGTCACGCACCTTAATCCACAGTAGTAAAATTATCAAAACATCAAACCAATTGAAAGCATCCCATCCAGAGGTCAAAATCCTTGGCCGCCATTAGGGAGGATGAATCATTTATTTTTGGGCTCGCACATCTCTTCCAGATGATCATTTGCCGATATCAGCGGGAAAATATAACTCGAACTTAGCTGTAACATGCGAGTCCAAAATATTCACCACGTTAAACTTTTTTTGTACTTATTTTTAACTACCTATAAAAGATCACATTTAAAACATTTTCCAAAAAACATTACTATAACAGTTATAGATTTAAATTCCATTATAGAGCACTAATTCATCGATTCAATAGTCACGCACATTAATCTACCCAATAGTAATAAAATAATTAAAACATCAAAGAGTAAATGGCAGCATCCGATCCAGACAATAAAACCCTTCGCTGCCATTTGGGACGATGAGCCATTTATTTTTGGGCTCGCACACCCCTTACAGGTGATCATTTTCCGCTATCATGGAGAAAGTATAACTCGGACTCAGCTGTCAGCTCAAAATATTCTCCAAATAAAACTTTTACTTATTTAATTACTTATAAAAGGTAGACCATTTAAAACATTTCCCAGAAACTATTACTATAACAGTGATAATGATATAAATTCTATTATAGGACACTAATTCATCAATATAATAGTCACGCACATTAATTCACCCAATAGTAATAAAATAATTAAAACACCAAAGCAAATGACAGCATCCGATCCAGAGGACAAAACCCATCGCTGCCATTAGGGACGATGAGCCAATTATTTTTGGGCTCGCACATCCCTTACAGGTGATCCTTTTCCGCTATCAGGGAGAAAATATAACTCAGACTTAGCTGTGAGTTCAAAATATTCTCCACGTAAAACTTTTACTTATTTAATTACTTATAAAAGTAGGCCATTTAAAACATTTTCCAGAAACTATTACTATAACAGCGATAATGATATAAATTCTATTATAGGGCACTAATTCACCCAATATTAATAAAATAATTAAAACACCAAAGCAAATGACAACATCCGATCCAGAGGACAAAACCCTTCGCTGCCATTAGGGACGATGAGCCATTTATTTTTGAGCCCGCACACCCCTTCCAGGTGATCATTTGCATGATGATTCCTCTGCGCACGCAGATCAGCCAGGAAAAGGGCATATTCCGGGCATTTTAACGAGTGGCTGCAAAAGAGGTAATCACTTAATCACGCGGCGTCCGCCGGGCATGCCGGGAAACAAATTGCCCTACCCTTCTGGCACTTCATTTCCTTCGAGTTTGGTGGCCAGGTAATTGGCGGAAATGATTCTGTCCGAGCCTTGCCCAGCGTTCCACCCCACCTCCCCTCCACGACATCGATAAATTCCGGGATAAGAGGCTTCTCAGAGGTGCTCCCATAAGGATATTCAACACATTTCATTGGCCGCAGAGGAGAGCAGAAGCGTTAAGGAAATTATCGGGGCCTCGAATTACAAGAGTGGTCAAATTAATTGGGTAGAGATAATTTTTCAGTCCGATTCTAAATAGATAT
This sequence comes from Meta bourneti, assembly GCA_933210815.1. Taxonomy (NCBI): domain Eukaryota; kingdom Metazoa; phylum Arthropoda; class Arachnida; order Araneae; family Tetragnathidae; genus Meta; species Meta bourneti. The sequence goes on from OW119929.1 coordinate 92,975,135, forward strand.
CTCTGAGTACGATTTAACTTAGTATTCCTTACCTTTCCTTAAAGTTTCTACAGGAAGTATTGGAATACCTGTACATATTTTCCAAATACATTTCCTTTAAAAGTCATTTTGACGAACCGAATTTAGATTTGTTGAGGAGGGAGCATAGTACAATTAATGGATGTTATAATTAATACTGAATGTGATTTAATTTTTGAGTTTCTGACCTCCCCTTAAAGTTTGTACAAGAAGTTTTGAAACTCTGTACATATTTAAATTATTACATGTCCTCTAAAAGGCATTTTTTTTGACGAACTGAATTTAGATTGTTAAGGAGGGAGCACAGTACAATTAATGGATGTTATAATTAATGCCGAAAGCGATTTAATTTTGAGATCCTTACCTCCCCTAATGTTTGTACAGGAAGTTTTGAAACTGTACGTATTTAGATTATTAGATTTCTTCTAAAAGTCATTGAAGAACTGAATTTAGATCATCTGTTGAGGAGAGGAAGTACAGTTCAATTAATGCTTATTATAATTAATAATGAATAAGGTTTCATTTTGTGTTCTTATCTCCCCTTAATGTTTGGACAGGAAATTTTAAAAATCTGAACGTATTTAGATTATTACATTTCCTCTAAGTCATTGACGAGCTGAAATTAAGTTTGTTGAGGAGTAAGTCTAGTACTATTATGGATGTTATAATTAATACGAATACGATTTAATTTTGAATTCATTGCCTCCCCTTAAATTTGTACAGGAATTTTGAAACTATGTACGTTTTTAGATTATTTCATTTCCTCTAAAAGTCATTGAACTGAATTTAGATTTTTAAACAGAGTATAGTTGAATTTAAGTACCACACAATTAATAGATCGATCTACCTATCCTTTGAAGTGTATATACTTGTTAATAAAAGTATTTAATGGGATCGAAAATGACTTGACGTATGACTTCTAAGTACTCACAGCAATTACGTAGATTGTGCAACGTAATTGTAAGCTTCATCTAGCTTCTAATAATTCCTAGTGAAATACAAGATAACTACAAAAATATTACAAATATTGTAGATAATATCACTGACTTAGAGCAGAAACTTATTAACTGATATTTTTTCGGAGACAATGAATTCCTGTGTTCTCTCTCTCAGGATGAGAAATATAGTGTCACATTATAACCTGTTTCAAAGATATAAAACTATCAAAATGATTATAATTTATATTTTTTGATTAAAAATTAATAACTGCACAGTAAAAAAATATTTACAATTTATGAGTCACATAGTTTATGAGCGATATAGTTCAATTTGTGAATGTGTGTCGAAATAATACAGAGAACAGAAATATTTAAGTAACAGAAACAATTAAATATGAAATGATATTTATAATTTATAACTACCAACAAATTAAATACATCACGTTTGATGATAAGCGTGCTTTGTTATGAAACGTAACGAAAAAATAAATAACTTAATGATATCATGCATTGTTTGTCGAGAAATATTTTTATTAATCTTGTCATTGTTTCAATAAAATCCCATTTTTCTAAACTGAAAAACGCATTTTTAATGGTGGAGACGATTAAATTAAGTCGAAGTTAGGTTTTTTTACGCTTTTCACCTTAATTAAAATACAGATTGAAGTAATGAGTTCCAAATAAAACTATTCCCAGAACCTCACCGCAATTCAAAATCCCTCTTTCACACCCGAAATTTCGAAAGAACTTAAATTCCCCCGAAGTTTTAACATATTTGAATGAAAAAACTATTTTCAATGAGGAAATAAAAATCCCTTTGTTTTTACCCATCCTTTTTAATGTCTCCAAAACCCCGCTGCGTTTTGAACGTGATCTGCGAAAAAGAAATCCCACTCCTCGAAGATGGAGGGTAGGGCAGAGAAAAAAATACCACAATAACAAAACCGTTGCCAAACCTCGGGAATAAAACTTCCTTTCCAGAATATAAATAAGCATTCCGCTGTGCATAGGAAAAATCTCGGCACCAAAAATTTACTTAAGTATTTTCCTTTCTCGGGAGCCATAAATTTTAATGACTCTGCCCGCGCGGCGATGTAGGTCCTCCTCAGCAGCCATCGAAATCAGTCAATGCAACCTGACACTCCTAAATGGTTTATATATTTATTTATTCAAATGCGGGATTACTTCTTCAAGGGGAGAAAGTTCTCGAATCCGAAATGGAGTGCTGTGGTTGAAGGGAATATTTAAATACATTGGATGGTTTGAAAATGCATACTGTGCCGGAGGAGACAGCTTCGTTAAACTCCTGTTTGCATAGGTGAGAAATTTCGGGGCCGCGCCTTTGGTGGAACGGGCTTGGGGGTGGGGCGTAAAATAAGGCTAAAGCCAGTGTTAAGGGTTTGGAAATGTATTCCGGAGTTTTTTTCTTCCTTCGGAGTAGAATGGATGAAGTGTCTGTTTTTCATCCCGTTCTGTGCTGGAAGGAGTGGTATTTCATTAGGGGGGTCGTCTTTTGGAGTGTGGGGGGTTTATTCTGTGGAATATGGGCTTCCAAATGTTGAGTGTCGAGAGTTGGAATGATGGGAATTGACGTGAGATCGTTCTTTTTGATCGTTCATGTTTCAATCACACTAAATTACGAATTTGATTTGTTTTATGAGTAGTTAGCCGAGATAGGCGACTTTGTTTAAATGTAGACCTAGAAGTAAAGTGATATTGTAGGTAATATAGGACGTTCTTTGGTAACGTTCATATTTAGTTTGCAAGTAAGGCTGAACCCAGTGTTAAGGATTTCGAAATTTATTCCGTAGGTAGGTATTTTAATTAACATCGCACTGGAGTAACATAACGGGCTGTTGGTGACGGTCCCGGATCAAACCCGAAGGGAAAGATCAAGGACAACATCACGTAATTTTGAACCCCTGTCAGATGTGGAGGTCACACCTGAACTGGCACCCCACTCTCCAAAATTCCACACTACTCCAACGGAAGGGCATTTGACACCACGACAGATTTAACGTGAATCTCCCTTTGTACACGACGGTCTTTGGTTGCAACTCTCAGGTTGCTAATCCATTACTCTTCCAACCTGCTACATCGGCCCGAAATGTATTCCGCCGTTTCGTTTATGAGTAGTTTATCGAGTTTTGATCATATGTAGGTCTTCTAGTAAAGTAGAACTGTAGGTGACTTGGGACCGTAGGTGGCATTTGTCCTTATTTGAGTTTTAGAAAAATATGCAAGTAAAACTTATCAAAAATTACCCTATTGATACATCTGGTATGAGTGCTGCTATAGGACACGTAACTACTTCTCTTAGTATACATATATCTCCCTATGAGGCATGCCAATTTTACAATGAAAAACTGGGTGCACTTTAGAAACATATAACATAAACTTCTTAAATTGAGTTCATAAAGCGTTTTGGACAATCTGAAAAATGTGTTTCTTCTACTGACGAAGTATTGCTATTAGGAAGGGAGATATAGTTTTGAAGCTACCAAGACCGTTTAAATGTGGCAAAGAGCACAGTTACTTTTAAAGCTAATTTTTGAAAAGAACCAGTGCCTTGCCTGGTTCTTTTCAAAATAAACGTCTTAAAGTTGAGGACAAAGTGTCCGATTGCCACACATGGACGGTGTTTCATATGCAGCCCTGCGCAGAATGTCCAAAAAAAAAAAATACCAACTTGCGTTGATTCATTGCAAGAGCCAAGTCGGTGATTTGTATAAGCAGACCAATGCCTCCACAAATGCAATATTTACGATTTTACCTGTCCTTAACAAAAAATATCGATGTGAAAAGTGTAATTTATGAATTCTAGTTTCCAGATTTTCATAGTCCTCAGGGGCACATCTCTTTTAGGTGTGTACGGACTTCACGAAACAGATGTACCCTAGTGATGTTTTCTTTTCCCATTGGGTTTACTGTCTTTAGTAAACATGGGGGAGCGCGCTCCCTGGATTCCCAAGTAATCTTGCTCTACTTTTATCGCACTATTCTGTTCCCCAATCCCTCTCTTTTTACTCTTTCACGACATTTTTTGCTTGACGTTGTCCTGTGCTTGGCGCAGCTTGAGCAAATATGGCCCTTGCACCATGAAACCTAAACTACCAACCAACCAGATACTCATAGGTAAGTCCCGGTCTCATTAGTCCTTGTGTAGCAAAAAGCGACACTTAGAAGAGAGACCCTTCCCTTACCCTTTCACGACATTTTTTGCTTGACGTTGTCCTGTGCTTGGCGCAGCTTGAGCAAATATGGCCCTTGCACCATGAAACCTAAACTACCAACCAACCAGATACTCATAGGTAAGTCCCGGTCTCATTAGTCCTTGTGTAGCAAAAAGCGACACTTAGAAGAGAGACCCTTCCCTTACCCTTTCACGACATTTTTTGCTTGACGTTGTCCTGTGCTTGGCGCAGCTTGAGCAAATATGGCCCTTGCACCATGAAACCTAAACTACCAACCAACCAGATACTCATAGGTAAGTCCCGGTCTCATTAGTCCTTGTGTAGCAAAAAGCGACACTTAGAAGAGAGACCCTTCCCTTACCCTTTCACGACATTTTTTGCTTGACGTTGTCCTGTGCTTGGCGCAGCTTGAGCAAATATGGCCCTTGCACCATGAAACCTAAACTACCAACCAACCAGATACTCATAGGTAAGTCCCGGTCTCATTAGTCCTTGTGTAGCAAAAAGCGACACTTAGAAGAGAGACCCTTCCCTTACCCTTTCACGACATTTTTTGCTTGACGTTGTCCTGTGCTTGGCGCAGCTTGAGCAAATATGGCCCTTGCACCATGAAACCTAAACTACCAACCAACCAGATACTCATAGGTAAGTTCCGGTCTCATTAGTCCTTGTGTAGCAAAAAGCGACACTTAGAAGAGAGACCCTTCCCTTACCCTTTCACGACATTTTTTGCTTGACGTTGTCCTGTGCTTGGCGCAGCTTGAGCAAATATGGCCCTTGCACCATGAAACCTAAACTACCAACCAACCAGATAGGTAAGTCCCGGTCTCATTAGTCCTTGTGTAGCAAAAAGCGACACTTAGAAGAGAGACCCTTCCCTTACCCTTTCACGACATTTTTTGCTTGACGTTGTCCTGTGCTTGGCGCAGCTTGAGCAAATATGGCCCTTGCACCATGAAACCTAAACTACCAACCAACCAGATACTCATAGGTAAGTTCCGGTCTCATTAGTCCTTGTGTAGCAAAAAGCGACACTTAGAAGAGAGACCCTTCCCTTACCCTTTCACGACATTTTTTGCTTGACGTTGTCCTGTGCTTGGCGCAGCTTGAGCAAATATGGCCCTTGCACCATGAAACCTAAACTACCAACCAACCAGATACTCATAGGTAAGTTCCGGTCTCATTAGTCCTTGTGTAGCAAAAAGCGACACTTAGAAGAGAGACCCTTCCCTTACCCTTTCACGACATTTTTTGCTTGACGTTGTCCTGTTCTTGGCGCAGCTTGAGCAAATATGGCCCTTGCACCATGAAACATAAACTACCAACCAACCAGATAGGTAAGTCCCGGTCTCATTAGTCCTTGTGTAGCAAAAAGCGACACTTAGAAGAGAGACAAACCAAACCAGATTTTCACAGATCATGCACAAAAACCCATCGATTTCAGACTGAGCCAGCCGCATTTCCACAAACAAGAACGCCATTCGAGATGCAATAATTTAATTCCAGGTCCATTCAACTTCTTCAAAGCGACCTCCTCCATTCTCCCACAATCCGAGATACGCGGTCCCGAACAAAGCTCCCAGTAATTAAAATAATATGTCAAGTACTAAGCCCGGCAGCCTTTTAGTGTGCGAAATTTTAATGACACCCTTTACTGCAACACAGACGAGAGGGCCGGGGGATAATTTTCTGTTTATCGCTCAAATTAATCACCCCCTATTGTTCTCCCATTGTCTTCCACTGAAACGCGTGTCAGCAAGTTTAGCATTTTTCGCTCCTTTTAATGAACAAACTGCCTCGTTTTCGTTATCATAATTGCCAGCGATAAGGGTAAACCATCTAGCAGGGAGGGGGTAGGGCCACCTTCTACTTTTGATAACGGGCCTGCCTCTGCTCGTAATTTATGAGGCGATAAGCACGCTTCAGAGTCAATTAATCTAAATCACCTTTATTATTGTACACTAATAGTCGTTTCCTCTCTTGTTCTTGGCGCGCTTTCCTAATAGGGGAACGGGCCCGGCTGAAAAGGCCCCCTACTGCGACTTCCCGTTTTGGAATTTTCGGTGGGGTGGACAAAGGGTGCGTGGAACGAAATGGATTCGGGTATCATTTCGTCTTTTTTTGTTGGATGGAAAAAGTTGATGGGGATTTCTGATTTAGCGTTTTGTTTCATTCAATGTGTGGTTGGGCTCAGCTTGCTTTGTTCTTGATGGAAACACTGTATTTTGATTTCATCTTGCGGGGAATGAGCCATGATGAGTTGTATGAGCAGATATGAGTAACTCTTGGACTAGTTTACTCGAAATTCATGTGCCAATTAAAAGTAATTCAATAATATTCTGTACTGACACACTGTGGTGCTTAACTTTGGACATCATTTGGACATTTTTGTAATATTTATAATTTTTAATTAATTGTGGTTGGGCTCCTGTTCTTGATGGAAAGTCTGTATTTTGATTTCATCTTGCGGGGAATGAGCCATGATGAGTTGTATGAGCAGATATGAGTAACTCTTGGACTAGTTTACTCGAAATTCATGTGCCAATTAAAAGTAATTCAATAATATTCTGTACTGACACACTGTGGTACTTAACTTTGGACATCATTTGGACATTTTTGTAATATTTATAATTTTTAATTAATTGTGGTTAGGCCCTGTTCTTGATGAAAACACTGTATTTTGATTTCATCTTGCGGAGGATGAGCCATGATGAGTTGTATGAGCAGATATGAGTAACTCTTGGACTAGTTTACTCGAAATTTATGTGCCAATTGAAAGTAATTCAATAATATTCTGTACTGACACAATGTGGTGCTTAACTTTGGACATCATTTTTGTAATTTTTAAAATGTTTAATTAATTGTGGTTGGGCTCCGTTTTTCTTGGATGGATTTCATCTTGCGGAGAATGAGCCATCATGAGTTGTATGATTAGCTCTTGGACTAGTTTACCACTAGTTAACTGAAATTCATGTGCCAATTAAAAGTAATTCAATAATATAATGTACCGACATACTGTGGTGCTTAACTTTGGACATCATTTGGATATTTTTGTAATATTTATAATTTTTAATTAATTGTGGTTGGGATCCTGTTCTTGATGGAAACACTGTATTTTGATTTCTTCTTACGGAGGATGAGCCATAATGAGTTAGTTGTATGAACAGATTCGAGTAGCACCTGGATTTATTGTAAATTCATATGCCAATTAAAAGTAATTCAATAATATTTTGCATATTACACTGTGGTATTTAACTTTGGTACTCATTTAAACATTTTGTAATATTAGAAAAGTGTGTATCTGTGAATTACTGTTTACTTTTCATTACATTAATTCTTGGTGGATGAAACCTGTGAGGAAGACCTGTAAAAGACAGTACAACTTTGTTTACCAAAAACTGCTTCTTGATGGAGTTAGGTTATACTGTTATAATATATAATACTGTATTTTAAGTTAAATTTTGTAGTGGTGGCTAAATTCAAACGAATTTCTCCCTCCAGAACTTACAGTAGCTGAATTCGATAGATGCTACCACTAGATAAATTGCCTTTTGAGTAAGATCGTGAGAGCTGCATTCAAATCATGGGTGCACTTTTGTATGCGAGGTCGTGCAATGGATGATTGCGACCATTTGACTGTCTTGTGTTGCTTTTAGCAAACGAGTACGAGTGCAGCCGACAGATTGTTGAAATAAGGCTGAGAAGCAACAAAAAAACCAAGCTGTGTAAAGAATATTGGTCCGCTATCACAGAGCTTCAGACAGTTGTTGGAAATGAAATGCATCGCATTGGCAATTCAACTCCTCATCTTGAACCATCCATCAAAGTCTGCCTCGATTGGGGCGAGCTCCATCTGGAATTTGTCAGAAGCGCCATCTGACTTGTTAAAAGTGCGCGTGTTCACATCACGTCAACCAGTCACCAATGTAGTAAGATCACTCAACAAAGAGATAGTTTAGTAGAATGTGGAAAGACAGTGCAACTTTATTTACCATGTACTTAATGGTTGAGTTGGGTTACACTGCTCTATATACTACTGCATTGTAAGTTAATTTTTGCAATGGTGGATAAGTTCTCTAAACTGGAAATAAGGAATGTTTGGTTTAGTAACATAGAATGTTATTTGAAAGAGAAGGAATTCTTCTGTGTAAACAGAATGATAATTGAGGAACAAAAAATGCTTGGTATGGGAATATCGAATTTTAATTGAGGAGCAAGAAATGTTTAGTATGGGAACAAGAAATTTTTTGATGGAAACATGGAATGCTCCTGGAAGAAAAATTGTTAAGAATTTGGTTTTTGATTGAAAAGGTAGGTAGGTAGTTGAATTCACGCAGCGCTGAAGCAACACAACTTCCCGGAGGGAAAGAGTCGAGGAAAACACCTAATTTTGAATAACGGTCAAATGGCGATGTCAACACCTGAGCTGGCGCTCCACTCTCCAAACATACACACAACCTCAACGTAAGGGCATTTGAGGTCAGGGCATATTTAACGAGTACCAGCCTCCAAGTACACGACGGTCTTTAGTTGGATCACGTTTTGAACTCTCAGCTTTCCAGTTGCTAATTTGTGACTACCAACTGTGCTACTTGGATCTTCAATTGAAATGGATTCAAACCACTAAGGTACTTATTTAATTATAATATACAGTCTTGCTGACTAATCTTTTATCTCGTTACTCTAAACTCTTCACTAACAAAATGTTTATGACTAATATATTGTAGCCATTCCAAGTTTATAGTTCATTATTATAAATATTCATTTACTTTTTCCGCTGTCTGGGAAAGCTGGGATTTCTGGATTTTATACGGCAGAAATGGGAATAAAACTAAATTAATTAAAAGAACAAAGAATAAATGTTTATTCAAAGTAAAAATTGAAAAATTACAATAAAGGTAAACTCATTTATATCTTTAATAATATATTTTCAATTGAAATCACTTTCTATGAAATTCATGACAGAAGTTCAATTTTATCGTTTTCAGGCACAGATTTTTAAATGGTATTCAAGTGATATATAGATTCTAGACTTATATTCATATTTCTATGTAATTTATTTTAAGGGTTTGAGAATACCGTCTCAACTAATTCAATATTGGTACATGATAACAGAAACTTAAGCTTCTTGCCCATCACTTTTTGCCATTATTTATTTTTTCATGTATCCCACAATGTTCAGACATGCTTTCCTAGGGGTATAGTGCAGTTCCGGTGAGAAGGCATATTACCTTGGTGGAGTCTATTTCTACAAAGGTTGTGAGGGTTTCAGGAGAAAGGGTTGCTATGAGCAAAATCATACAAAACGACCGCCATAAGTGATTGTTTAATATGCTGATGTTAATCATACGAGCCTTTAATCTATTCCCTAATTTATGAATAGATTCGTTTAATATCACGTGACTCAAATGACAACTTATGGAACCGGATTATAATTATGCTAGCTTGGAAACAACTGCTCTCCCTAAAGAATTGATTTTCGACCTTTTTTATCTCCTGGCACACATAAACTAATTACACAAATTCTGCGGCACACCGTTAATATACAATATTGTTTTGCAGATCTGACGAAAAATAGACGTAATTTTGATCCATTTACAAAAATTAATTGTAACTGCCTTCCCATTTTTGCTCGAAAGTGACTTTTTAAAACCATTTACTGAAACAATTAATATACTGTACATCGTAATAAAAAATAACTCTCAAAATTATTTATATGGCTATTAAAAATACGGTTATTTACATGAAATTATTTGTGAACACAAAACTATTCAATTGAAATAAATCTTAAGCCAATTTAAACCATTTTACCATCCTTAAAGTTGTATTGTTTATCCAATTCTTATTTTATGATCTTTTCATTTCACATACATAGAAAACACCTGAAATTGGAGCTTAGCAGCTCTAGAACCATGAAATAAGGTTTTATTGTAACCAAAGATTTTGGATTTAATTTGTAGCTTTACATAATTTTAATTAAAAATGCGTAAGTCTGTGCTTAATTTGTGTCTTTATTTTTATAATGAGTAAATTTTTATCGCCACTCGCTATATGGTTCCTCTCGATTTATCGAGATTTTTCATGCTCCTCCAGAAGTTCAATATATGGAGGTTGGTTGGGTTGGTTTTAAGGTGCAAGGGCCACATTTGGCCAAGCTGCGTCACACAATGTCAAATAAATTAACATACACAGACACGACATACGCACACAAGGAAAGTTTTTTACTGACACAGAATAGAGAAATAGACTCAGGTAAGAATCGAACCTGCTCCGCCTGCAACTCACATGTTACTAGAGCAGTGACGAAACCCACTGAGCCACAGCAACCCACTGTGATATATAAAAGAGACATTGCCTACCATAAAAACAAACAACACTTCCAAAACCAATTACGGGGGGGCGTGGTAGCCCGGTTGGTAGAGTAACTGAAAGGGTTTGAGTTCGAAACTTGTTCCAACAAACGACCGTCGTGAACGTGGGGGATGGTGCAAGTGTTAAATATATTGCAGCCTCAAATGTCCTCACGTTGGCGTGGTTGCTATTGGCTAGGTATTGTCCTCGTTATTTGACCGTGGCTCAAAATTACGAGGTGTTATCCTCGTATCTTTCCCTTCGGGATTAATCCCGCACCGTTGCCAATAGCCCGTTGTTTTGCTCTAGGGTGGGGTAAATTGAATTTCCCCTACCCTTAACGAAAACTATAATTTGTTAATATTTAATTTTAAAATGTATTAGTCATTATATGCAATTACGCATAATACACCTTCAATTAAACAAATCTGAAGTATATCTATACGTTACAGATTTAAAATTCACTCTTTTCCACTAACCTCATGTATTTCAAACTTGATTCCGTGAGGAAAAAATAAATAGCCTCAGGTACACCTCGTTCTCGTCATCTGACAGTGGTTCAAAATTACGAGGCGTTGTCCTCGGATCTTTCCCTTCGGGATTAATCCCACGTCATTGCCAATAGCCTGTTGTTTTGATCTAGGGTGGGGTAAATTGAATTTCCCCTACCCTTAACGAAAACTATAATTTGTTAATATTTAATTTTAAAATGTTTTATAGTCATTATATGAAATTACGCATAATACACCTTCAATTAAACGAATTTAAAGTATATCTATACGTTATCGATTTAAAATTCACTCTTTTCCACTAACCTCATATATTTCAAACTTGATTCCGTGAGGAAAAAATAAATAGCCTCAGGTTCTCGTCATCTGACAGTGATTCAAAATTACGAGGCGTTGTCCTCGGATCTTTCCCTTCGGGATCGATTCCAGAACGTTTCCAATAGCCCGTTGTTTTGCTCTAGGGTGGGATAAATTGAATTTCCACTACCTTTTATGAAAACTATAATTTATTAATATTTAATTTTAAAATGTATTAATCATTATATGTAATTACGCATAATACACCTTCAATTAAACAAATCTGAAGTATATCTATACGTTACCAATTTAAAATTCACTCTTTTCCACTAACCTCATGTATTTCAAATTTGATTCCGTGAGGAAAAAATAAATAGCCTCAGGTACACCTGTTTCTCGTCATCTACAGTGGTTCAAAATTACGAGGGGTTGTCCTCGGTTCTTTCCCTTCGGGATCAATTCCAGGACGTTTCCAATAGCCCGTTGTGTTGCTCCAGTGTGATGTTAATTCAACTACCTTCAACCTACCAACCAAACCTACAACATATTTTTTTTGAATAAATCGCTTAGGAAGAAAAACGAAACAAGTCTTTACTTTTAAAAACTAATTAAAGAATAAAAGTTTAAAATAAATTGCCCGACTGGATCGATTCGAGATCGCTCCGATAACCGGAAAGGGGACCCATTTAAGCGATTCTTCGCGAACCTGAAACGCTTTGGAGCGGCTTAAGCCAATCAATTAAATTCACGCGTCGATAAAATGAAACGGAGGGGAAAAAATAACTCCACTTAAATAAAAAAGAAGGGAGAAATCGAAAGCAATTCCCCAGCTTTTGACCGCTTTTCCCAAACGGGAAAAAATCCCTCCGTTAAAACTTCTAAACGTCGCTTCACGCATTTTCAATTTAATGGCACTGAGTGAGATAAAAATAATGCAATTAGGGGAAAAAAGAAAGATTATTTTTCGTTCGGTCGAAAAAATGGGGATTTTTTCACTCGCTCCTTTCCTCCGCTTTTTCCCTATCGACTTTTCTGGAGTTTTCCCTCTTTTCCCCTATGCCCCCCCCTATCTCCTCCTCCGACATTTACTTTTATTATTATTACCGGCGCATCTTTTGGCAATGAATAGTAAAACGGTCTGGAAAAATTCTCCAGTCATTACCGGAAAATTGTGTGTTCAGCAATTAAGCCTTTTTAACGCTTTTCAAAAATGGAAAACGGTTCTTGTTTTTATGCGCGTTTAATAAAACGAAAACGATAAAAAAAATGTTCCCCTACAATCCCACACTCCTCCCCCTCCTGGTTAATGATGGTAGTAATATTCATTAAAAGAATCAGAAAAGCAAAAAATTTCTCGATGATAAATCAGGAGCAATTATGCGGGAATTGAATGGGCTTAAAGCACTTACAAAATGGTTCCTCCTCTACATTTCTTTATTTTTTATTCAAAAAAATCTAATTCTTTATCCTCCTGTTTTGCCTATTAACTTATACGGTAATGTGTTGCCAGCACCAGAAGCATAAAACATTAGAATGGTTTTATTATTTTTTAATATACCCGGACTCTATTTTTTACGCGAATTTTTTCGAAAGTAATTTGCTAGGGCAGTCGATAATTTTTTTCCGCCGTAAAAGACTATAATGATAATGAGTGCCTTTTATTTAATGCGATAATGGCGACCACCGTTGAATGAATTCTGTGCCGTTATGTCCGTAATGGTTTGTGGAGGCCTTTTTGTTTGTTTACGTTGGGAGCTTGATAAAAGTTGATACAGTGTGTAAAAGATAAAAGATAATGGCGCCCGCTGATAAGTTTTTAGTGCTGGTCATAAACATATCCATGGAGGAACAATAGAAAGCAAAGCGTGTTACCTTATTATATCAAGCTAAGTGACATGTTTCACCCTCCTTTATGCTTGGAATTGTTTGAATTTTTTCTTATAAAGAGATTGAATTACCTAAGATTTTCATACAAGGAGATAAAATAAACGTTTCTGTGCTTAGTTTATTATATTTTACATTTGTTTTGCATTATATTTTACATTTGTTTTTTCTTACATTTTATATTTATTGGATGCTGAAAGAATACACAATACATTTTTGAGATGTATTTATTTTAAGAATTATGAAGCTTCAAGTGTATTATATTACGGACGTTATCATAATATGGGATTGTAAAATTGCATATTTATTTTTTGTGTTATTCTAAGCATTGGCAGACCCGCATATATCATCTGTGCTAAATTTTCTTAATTATTATTGATAGCAAAGTATCGTTACTCATCTTTCATATCCTATTTCAATCCATTTGAAACGGTTATAGCATCAATATTTATAAGGAATATTTAATTCATTTGTAATGAATATAAAATATGGCATCAATATTTATAATGAATATTTAATCCATTTGTAATGACTATAGAATAATAGCATCCACATTCATAAATAGATTTCACACCATCAGGTGTACATTATTCTCAATCGCGGAATCAGTTCGGTTTCATTACTTTGAAGTTCCGTGGAGACATTTCTTTAACAAAATTTTTACAACCTCCTATATAACAAATTTGGTTCACCCTTCTTTTATTCTTGTATTAATTTTACCGTTCTCATGTATATAACCAGAAACCAAATTAATTAATTGTTAAACCTTTAAAAAGAATATATGTATAACAATTTTTCTATAAATAGATTTTTTAAATGTAATTCTTTCTTGGATATTGATTAAAAATTACTTCAGTTCAATAAGTAATCTGCTTCAGTGAAATTGTTTTTTTTTTATCTCTTATCTAATTGTATATGTGTTTCTTTTTCCCTGGAGTTTTGGGATTGTATTTTTTGTTTGTTGTAATCGGAGTTTTCTGTTAAGAAACAATTTAATAAATTGATATTTAGTATATTCCCTCTGGTACCAAAATAAGTATTACGTTTGCGCATTTTTTCTCGAATATTCATAGCTTTTCTTCAATTTTGAAGTGAAATGTACCAACGAGGACAGCAGCTGTTCACTGTATAAAGCAACCTAATAATGCCATTCAATCGTCTTTTTTATTGTAAGCAAAGGCTGGTGAAATGTAAAAAAATAAACTTTTTTTAAAGTGTACCCACTGCGTGAGATAATAAGTAACAAAAGTTAGAAAAAACTTTCTCAACATTACAAACATTCATAGAAAATGCAATGACGATGCCATTTAGAAGTAATGACAACAACGAAAAAACTGAGAGCATTAAGAAATAAAAACCTTTTTCAAATAATATCAGTTGCATTCCTGAAGCTACATTGAAAGCCAGAAACTGTCTTAGTATGTAAAATCTAACTATGTTGGTAAAACAATCCTTTTAATTTATAATTAAATCTTTTTCTTTTCCGTCTTTTCTACAAATGTGACGATGATGTTGTGATGACAATCTAGGAGTAAGACAACATGATTACAAAAGAAAAAAATAGATGTGAAAATTCCCTTTCGAGTAATATCAATTGCATTCCTGAAGTTATAATGAGTCATACACAGTCTTAATATGTATATGTCTAACTATATTGGAAAAATAAACCTTCTTGTTCATAATTATTTTTATTTCTTTTCCATCTTTTCTACAAATGCGACGATGATTACGATGTGATAATAATCTAGGAGAAATGCCAACAAAAATATGTAAGCACTAAGAAACAAAACGTGAAAATCCTCTTTCAAGTAATATCAGTAGCATTCCTGAAGCTATATTAAAAATCAAACACTTTCTTAGTATGCAATATCTAACCATGCTGCAAAATATAAACCTTTTAATTTACAATTAAGACTTTTTTTATCTTTTCTACAAATGTGACGATGATGTGATGACTGTCAAGAAGTAATGCTAACAAAAATATGTAAGCACTAAGAAAGAAATACAGGAAACAGTTTGAACGATTGTGAAAATCATCTTTCAAGTAACGAGTTGTATTCCTGAAGTTATATTAAAAGTAGCTATATTAAAGTAAATATTAAAAGTAATATTCTAGTCTATTCTATATTAAAGTATATATTCTATATTAAAGAAAAAAGATTTATTGCAAATTAAAAGATTCATTTTTACAGCATGGCTAGATATTACACACACACACACACACACACACATATATATATATATATATATATATATATATATATATATATATATATATATATATATATGTAATATCTAGCCATGCTGTAAAAATTAATCTTTTAATTTGCAATAAATATTTTTTCTTTTACATCTTGCCTACAAACACAACTATTAAATTTTCAGTCAGAGGAAATCATTAGAGGGAACCAGTCAATCCATTTCTGAGGCCAATCCTGACACATATCTATTCCCCATCCAATTACATCTTTTATGACAGCGGCAATATTTTTACAGGCTAATAAATACAGCGAATTACACAAACCACGAATCTGATCTTCTCGGAGGCAGGGAACAAGAATATACGGGATTTGTTCGCGAAACCTCGGCGAGGGCTTTGGGACTCCATTATTTGTCTAAGTCGTGTAAAGTCCGCCGCCACAAAAGAGCCGGGATTGTTGAGGGAAACTAATGGCCGGCCGGTTTCGGGAGTCATAATCCCACTCCACGGAGCACGGTTATGAGATTCCATATTCGGGCCGTTCAACCTCTGGCCCGCCCCTCGATCCATCAGGCGGCATTATCTAATTGTGATCCGTTCTAATCGCGCCGTTCAGTCACGGGAGATTACTTTTCATTCGTCATTGGCCCTGCGCGTCACGTGACTTCCGACACGGCGTTCGTTCATTCATCGCGCGTTTGCGCTGCGAGGAGTGTTGTGCTGATCCGAAGAGCTGATACCTGTGTGTTGGGAATGGAGTGCATGTCGAGGACGTCACAGCGCACGTGACTGATTAATCGCTCCCGGATCGAAAACGATGCTGGGTAAATTTCAAAAATCGTGTAGGTTATGTCCAAAACTAGAGGGGTTTCAGTTTCAATTTACATAAATGTGAGTGCGTGTTTTCTTATCGCGAGAAAAGTTTTTCTGATGTGAATATTACTAAAACAGCTGTAGTCCAGTTGGAAGAGCAACGAATTACAAACCGTAGGGTTGCGAGTTCGAAACTAGGTCTAGCCATAGACTGTCGTGTACATGGCGGCTGGTGTCTGTCGTGTCCTCAAATGTCCTCACGTTGGCGTGATGTAGAAGTTTGGAGAATGGGGTTGCAGCAGGAGTTGCTCTCATCATCTGATCTTAGTTCAAAATTACGAGGCGTTGTCCTTTGATATTTCCATTCGGGATTGAGCCCGGACCGTCGCCAATAGCCCGTTGTATTGCTCCAGAGGGGAGCTAATTAATTACCTACATGCCAAAACTAGATGGGTTTCAGTTTTACTGCAGATGAATTCCAGTGCGTATTTTCTTATTGAGAGTAATGTCTTTCTGACGTAAATATTACTAAAACAGCTATAACGCATGTATAGTAATCTTCAGATGATGTGCACAAATATTTGTGTTCGCTTCGCAAATATTTTACAAATATTCAATCTCCATAGATGTTATCATCCACTCAACTATCAGTCAATTTGTAATTAACAGTTCAGCCAAGATAATTCTACTTTTTTGAATTTTCAACTTAAAAAAACTCAATCAAAAATTGTAGGTTGTGTTGAGGACAGAAACCATAGTTTTGACTTGAATACTTGGTCTGATGTTGGATTGCGGAATGAATGAAGCAGACAGGAAGTTTGAACGATTGTTTATTGTGAATATTCAACAATTATTTTACAATTTGAACGATTAAAGTGCAGTTTGATACTGATATTGAAAGATAATTTTATTGATTAATAGCCGGTGATTGTAGTGTAGTTAGGTAGCTTTCGAATGACACCGATTACGCAGTAATATTTCCACGCAATCCAAAGTTACACTGGTTTAAAGCTTTCCCAACACCGCAGAATTTCGGTACATCGTGGACCTCTTCACTGTGCTCCGTGCTCTTGCGCACTCGGTCCGAAAGTCATGTCCGGTTTCGACATCCTTTGTCTACAAGACGCTATATACGTAGCTTCTTGTAGAAGTTCTGAAATCATAAGACAAAGCAGTTTTAACGCTTGACCTTTCATGCATGCGCCTGGTATTGTTTCGATTTTAAAGGCGCATACACGTGCAAAAAACTCAATTTCGTAAAAACGATGCCTTTCGGAAAAAGCACCCCATACTCATCTTAAAATCCCTCAAATATTATTTGGCAGTAAATGAGTATTGGCCATGATCACCTCCTAGCGAATTGAAATACTGTACAACCCGTTTCACTGCGGTAGTCATATTGAAGTAAGGAAACTATCTGTTGCGATTGTCCCATCACCATTGGCTTGTGTGTTTCGTTATTTATAACGTATTTCCATCCCATAAGTCAGTGGTTTTCGAAGGTTCGGTGGCACACTAGGGCACAATCTAGGACCACTAAGGTACATAAAAGGTGCCGTAGTAGATCTATGATGCTGAGCTGCTCCATCGTGCTTATTCTGTGTATTATGAAAGCATGGATACACAGACTGAATAAGAAACTGGAAGCAATTTTTGTGCTGTTTTCTTATATTAATTATTTATGAACAACTTTACAATAAATTTAATTTAGTTCTATTTGTATGCTATTAATTCGTGTTATTGAATTGACTTTTTAGAATTATGTATCCTTTTTATTCAAAATATAAAACAAAAAATAAAATAAAATTGATTATCAAAGTCGTAAAATGAACATAAAGCAACAAAATTTAGAGAACAAAAGAAAATAGGTTATTTTTTTTGACAACACAATATTTATGCAGATTTTAACATCAATTTATTAAATTTATGTTATATACTTATTTACAATGGATAATGTAATCAACAATTTCTTTGGAAGTTTCCACGCTTCATTTATTTACTGAAAACGTTTTCATGTAGGCATTGGTTGCGTAGAAATTGCACTTTAATTTCGCATTCCTTCGAATCAGATAAGTTTCTCGCTATGATTCTGATTTATAATTTTCGTGTTTTTACCCATTGACTCTTGAACTCAAGACGGACTCATTGACATTTTGCTTTGCAAATGTAGTAGGAGCTTACTTTCACGTAAAATATTTACAGCTTCAAAGCAATTATTCAGCCATCATATATTTTCCATTCTGTGCCACCCCGAATGATATAAATCCATATTATTCTAGGTATTGTCAGCAGCACCTGTGTAGCTTTCTTCAGGTTCTGATTCATTTTCGTATTATCAGGTTTCTTTATCCAAATATAAATAGGAACAGGAGATCTCATCACAATCAGATTCATTTTCGGATATTTCTCGCAACAAATTTCCAATTTCTTCAGAAAGTTTTCTTCAATTCATAGTTTTCGTGCCTTATAAACGAAAAAATCTCCTGTGAATAACGTTATAATTGAAATAATAATTGTAACGATGCACAAACCTGACGTAAACAGGCGATTGAAAGTGACCCATTTTAACCTAAGAAAGGAATGCTAACATATTCAAGGACAAATACACGAAATAAATGCCCTATTAAATGAATAGTAATTAGAAATCTGCCTGGTTTGTTATATTTTGGTCATTTTTTGCTGAACAAAAAGCTATCTAGACTGGGATTGGATTGGATTTTTTGGGTTTTATGGCACAAGGGCCATATTTGGCCACTCTGCGCCAGATACAAGATAGAAAATATCAAGTAATAGACATACACAATGAAAGTTTTACTGACACATAAGAGACTGACACATATTTCTATACACCCAGGAAGGAATGCACCTGCGCCGCCTACAGCTCGAAGGTTGCTAGCGCAGTGGGCATACCCACTGAGCCACGACAGCCCCTATCTTGACTGAAAAATGTGCTTGGTGTAGAAAAGACACTAGCGGAAGTTCTAGATAAATTTAGCTGTAAAATCTTCCGAAATTGAATTACACAAAAAACATTTCTGCTACGTACCTAACTAATAAAGTAATTAAGTCACTAGAAATTGTCAAAAGGGGGAAAGCTACGACTGCGCTCGAGATGACACCAACGGCTGATCTAGCGTAAACGCAAATATACGTATAGGTATCTTGACTCTGTTAAATTATAATAAAACGTTAGGCTTGCTGTTTTTAAACTGTGATGGAAATTAATCGTATTTAAAAAGCATTCAGTTCATGCGTGTTTGTACTGGCCGAATATTTTTACGAGATTCATTTGCCACTAATCGTATTCTCACAAGCAAATAGGTTGTTTGACAATGAACACTATGCAGACTATGAACTATACTAAAACGAACCCATTTTTTTTAAATTTTATTTAAGAACCATTCACTTATTTTATTGAGATCACCCCAAAATGTAACCTCTAACAAAACAATACGGTGATGCTGAATTACAGCCATCGCAAAGGGTATTCTTATAGCTTATATCTAGTTGAGGAAAAAATAATCACTTGGCTTTATATGAGCCTACAACTCCTTGTTTGTATGGCACAAGGTACAAATTTGTATCTTTTGACATACAAATCTATCTCGCTGAAAATATTTGGTTGATTGGTTGGGTTTTATGGTGCAAGGGCCATATTTGACCATGCTAAGCTAAACATAAGACAGACAACATCAAGTAATGGACATACACACAGAAGGAAAGATTTACTAACACAACAGAGAGAAATAGACGCAAGGAGGAATCGAACCTAACAGGAATCAAACCTGCACCGCCTACAACTAGCATTAGTAGGACGGGGAGAGCTTTATAAGGCATTGATTGTAGTCTAGGAAAACGAACCAGGATTCGAACTAAGAGTCTGTTGAATCGAGGATCAGAGTATTAACCACTTGGCTTCTAGGCCCTGATTTAAAGAAAAAAAGATTAAAACAAGAAAAAAAATCGAAAATCTGCCTCTGCTGAATCTTCTCATGGCCTTCACTTAAAGTCGATCGTAAACCATCAATCAAATTAGTAGCACTACATAAACTACACTAACCCGAGTCCAAACAGAATTTACGAACCAATCACGAACTTTATCACGAAACCGCAACCCCAAAAACAAAACCACACGCCGACGCTGAGTCACAGTCGTCGGAAAAGAGTGTTTTTACAGCTTCCAAAGAGCCTTATTGGCAGCGAGGCCTCATAGAGCTCTCGCGGCACGTCCGAGTCGCGCGTAAATCAATCAAGGGAAACAGCCGCCATATGAGCAATTAAGCCCTTACGGACAATACGGCCGCTGTTTGCTACACGGCCGCGGAATTGGAACCCCCGCCGCTTATTAAAACGTCACCGGGCCACAAACACAATATTTCTGCTGGGGCCGTGATTCACTTTTTCCATATCGTAAGTAATACGGCCGCGGGGGCTCCCTTCGGGGGCCCCCCGCGGGGCTCCTTATTATTAGTGGCTTCCTGCGGCCGTTCCGACACAACGTGATACTACTGCCAGAGCGGCGGGTCGGCCTTTCTCATTGGCCGGGGCTTTTCTTGCTTCGCACTCCTTTTGGGGTTGCCGGGATTCCGGGGTTGTTTTCCCCGTTTCTGGGATTGGCGAGACTGGAATGCTGAATCACGTGAGGGTGATTTTTATGGGAGACTGAGTGAGCAAGAAATCTTTGTTGAATCGGCATTGCGGGGGGATCTGGGAGTCAGTACCCTCCCCGTGAAAGTGGTGGTTTCTGCTTTTTGAAATATCTATCGACGAATAGAAGAATGTAGACGATTGCAGAATTATTTTTCAATATTCCTCTTAACCCTCCGGGCGTCACTATATATCTGAGTAGCGTAGTATTGCTTTTCCCCCGCAGCACATAATTACCAATTAACCATATCAATTAGTTGAAAGAATCTTAAGCGTCAGTATATATCTGAGTAGTGTAGTATATCTTTTCCCCCGCAGCACATAATTACCAATTAACCATATCGCTTGGTTGAAAGAATCTTAAGCGTCACTATATATCTGAGTAGTGCAGTAGTCTTTTCCCCCGCAGCACATAATTACCAACTAACCATATCGATTGGTTGAAAGAATCTTAAGCGTCACTATATATCTGAATAGTGTAGTATTGCTTTTTCCCCACAACATATAATTACCAATTAACTATATCGATTGCTTGAAAGTCTTAGGAAAGATTATATTGGTCAAAAAAGCCAAAATTGGTTAGAAGTCATGCAGTGAAAACTGCAGGTTGTCGAACGGAAAAGAGCGTGTGAACCCCTTATAGGGCTAATAAAATGCAGTTATTATTAGCTATTGGAGAAAAAATTGTTCTGGTTGGGGTCAGGTGGCATCCAGGTAGTTGAAGATACGTCGCACTGGAGTAACACAATGGACTATTGGCAACGGTTCGGTATCTATCTCGAAGGAAAAGGTTCGAGGATACCTTCTAGTTTTAAACCTTGGTCAGATAACGAGGTCAACACCTGAGCTGGAACCCTACTCTACAAACTTCCATACCCCGCCAACATGAGGATATTTAAGGCTACTACAGATTTTACGTGTATGATCGTATACCCACGTATACGACAGACTTTGGTTGGATCAAGTTTCGAACTCGCAACCGTCAGTTCGCTAATCCATGATTCAACCAACTGGACTACCGTGGCTCCAACATATGAGTGATTTTCAATCTGGGTTACAAGACACATATTAGTACCACTACGACACGTAAGAGGTATCGCTAAATAGGATGCTATAGTACTTGTAGATATTTAGCCCTCTAAGGCGTCGTCAGATTTCCGAGTAAGATACTGTTGCTTTTACCCCACAACACATAAAATGACCAAATAGCCACCCCTATTGGTTGAAAGAATCCTTAGAAGGATTCTATTGATCAAAACATCGAAAATTTTTAGAGGTCATTTAGGGACAACTGTAGTTTGCATGGTGGAAAAATGCGTGCTTGACCCTCAGACGGTTAAAAAGCACGAAGCTGAAATAAAAAGCTTGAAAAAATGGACGGTATGCAGTCGTTGGGTTCGAGGTTAACTAAAGTCATTTGGTCGTAGTCAATTGTCTTGTCTGTCTCTCATTGAATTAGATTGTAGTTCTGTTTCCATTCTCGCGTGTTTTAAATAGTGTTACAATCACTCTAGCTTTGTCATTTCCAATGTAACTTTGCGGTAGATAGCATTAATGCCAATCTATGTCCTGACGTACCAATTAACTTTTAAAAAAGAACAAAGCATATTGTTGGATGAGATCGTTTAGCAAACAACGAAAGATGAGTTGGTCTTTTGACAGTCAGCTATTGTACAAATGAATTGCTGTCTTAGTGTCAATGCCATTACTGTACCGTACATTATTTCTTTAGTTCTATATGAGGTCGAAAACCCTATTCTTAAATTAATTATATTTTGAATTTTCCAAAGCAACATTTTTTTCAGCGTCCCACTTTGGAAACCGTTTTTAACTAATAATCAGGCTATATAATAAGGCTATTTCAATTAATAATAATTTTTAAAATTTTCAGGCAAGTGCAGGCATGCCTGAAAATTTTGAATTTCACCAAAATATTAATGGTTTGTTGGTCGTTTTCGGGTTTTATGTTGCAAAGGCCATATTTGGCCAAGCTTCGCCAATCACAAGACAGATAACAAGATGAGGGAAGAAAAAGCAGAAAGATAGGCGATGGTAAAAATTAAAGTGAGGAAAGAGGACTCGGGTATATCGGTATTGTGATGCCCATACACAGCTAAAGATGGTTGGTGTTGGTTTTTGGGGTTTTATGGCGCAAGGGCCATATTTGGCCAACGCAGCTAAAGATGTGCCCCTGAGGCCCTTTATTTTTATGTAGCTGCGTGTGTAGTTTTAGAACTTCAGAAAGCCAGTTTGGAAATGGGACTGCAATATAAAGTTATTTATTGAAATAAAATAACAAAAAATAAATAAATTGCACATGATATTAGTTATAAATACCAATTGAAACAGCAAAATTAAAATTAATCACTAATGAGAACGGTGAGACCCTGGTGTTGTACTTGACAATCTGTCTATATTACGCTCTATTTTGGCCAGCAGCATCCTTAAATCTCCACCGTCAACTATTTGCAATCGGTTCCTCTTTTTATTTAAAACAATCAATGACAACTAATCATTGGTGTAAGGTCACTAGAAAGTGTTGGCTTAAAATATTCCTACGCGACTCTTTTATCATACAATACGGCTCTTTAATTCGTTCTATTCCCCTCGGCCCAGAACCTTCAAAAACCCACTTGGGAGATGTATCGGCCATGTTGGGAAAATATATTATAAAGTGTCTAAAACAAAGCTAAAATTGTATAGGCTTTCAGTTAGACACTAATTCTATTCTACTCGTTTGTAAGTTATTAAAATAAATGCAATAAAACTGATTATTAAACGCATGATGTTGTTTTTTAGTAACATTAAAAGGATCAAATAGTAAGGAATAAGATTGTTGCCAAATGAATGCTTCACTTGCCAAATCGATTATCTCCACTTTCTGAATTTTATTAAATTTTAATGTCAAAGCACTTGATTGACTACTAACTGTATATATTTAAAACAAATTTCTCTAATAATAAGTATTAACACCACTAAATGACAAAATTTTTTTATCCATTGAATAATAAATAATTTATTTCAGAAGCCAATCTGATTAACTCCATACTCTATGTCGTCTAATGTAAATCGTAATAAAAATTTAGTTAAAACACTTTTAACAAAGCAATTGACTACTTCTCATACACAATGAGTCAAAGTAAAAACCGAACACCAAAGAAAATGAAAGGAATTTGTACGTACAGTCCGAACAAGCACAAAAATGACGGGGGCTCAAATACAGCTAACGAAGACATCATTTATATTGCTGATGAATCAATTTAAACAAAGTAATAATACTCTTAATATATGTAACAGTAACAGAACAGTTATTATTCATTTTGCTAAAATCTTTAATAAAAAATGTATATAATAAAGTTTTTCTGTAATAAAAAATAATTTGAAGACTGAATTTGAATTAATAATTTTCTTTCACTTGCCAAATCGATTAACTCCCTTAATCACGCAAAAATTGTAGTAATAATAACGATTACTCCAAGGATATTCTATCTTATACTTTCTATATGTCGTTAGATAAAAGATACATCTGACAGTAATACAGTCTGCATCGTTTATTTGAATTTATAATTTAAAAGGAATTTTAAAAAACAATGTATACTATTTTATGATTTTTCTCAATTTTTTTGTTTTATGCAGGTAATCGATTTGGCAAGTGAGGCATTCATTAATGACACAAATATTTGACTGACTGGTACATGAAGTGAGCACTTTTACACAGGAGGTTGTTTTCTTTGCATTGGGGGCATTTTAGCAGTGAAACTAGTTGTACAGAGTTTCCTTTTCGGAGATTAGCGAAGCAGCCTAATAGGGGTGATATAGACAAGAGCTTATATGGTTTTCCAAGTGAAATAGGCATACGTATGTGTACTAAGGTGGGTCGATTTTTTTTTCAGAAACGCTTTTGGAATAGGATAGAAAAATTTCCTCTAACCATAAAAAATACCTGTATTTTGACTCACTCAACATTTACATATTTTATTTCATCTTGTTTCTCGGGGAAATCTATTCCCCGAGAAATAGCATATATATATATATATATATATATATATATATATATATATATATATATATATATATATATATATATATATATATATATATATATATATATATATATATATATATATATATATATATATATATATATATATATATATATATATATGCTACCCTAAGAATAGATTTCCCCGAGAAACAAGATGAAATAAAATATGTAAATGTTGAGTGAGCCCGCTTACTTTATCAAGGGGAGTAAAGCCGGGAATTCACTTAAAAATAGATGCTTTGAGTTTTTCTGTACTTGTGTGAGGCCGGGCCGATATATAATAAACAATCAAACTTAAAAATATTAAAGGAACAGATATGCAGACCCTCAAAACGCCAAAAGGTCGAAAATGCAGACAAGCAAAGAGTCAAAATAATGGGGGTATCAAATAGTCATACAGAAGCCAGAAAGCAGAACTGTCCATGTATGCGCACTGAAGACATAGCATGGATAGCAATATAATTCAATGTTACAAAACAAAGCAAAGAGAAATTTAGGAATTTAAACTTATGAATACCAAGAAAATTTTGAAAAAAAATGAAGAAATATTGGTGGATCAGGGCGTCATCAGGGAGGCGCCTCACTCAGTCAACACAATATGGTGTTTTCTGCGTGTGGGCGGCAGTTCACCAAAAGTACCCCCATACCCCTTCAAACACCATAAGCAGAAAGCAAAATTAGAAAATCAAAACCGGGGACATCCAAGGACACACACCAAAGACAAGTACAATACAAAACTATAGAAGAGAATACAAACTTACCCACATTAATAAACCTCAGCTCGACAACAACTCGCCGCAACCTACATGAGGACCGCCAGCAAATGCCATTCATAGCGCCCAAAAATCACAGTTGAGAATTCGAAACTGGAATTCCGATTCCGACTCGGAATTCCGAATCGGTTTATCGGAACCGGAAACCGAAAAGACAGTTTTCAAATCCAGTCTTTTAATAAATTAACAGTCCTATTACAATTAGTATATCAAATAGAATTGATAGTCAACAGGAAAGTCTCCAAAATAAGCCATTATGGTAAATCACCAGTTAAATAATATTTGTATTTTTAAATCTTTCAAATATAATCTTATAAAAAGAGTGAGGGTATTCATTATTAAGAAGTGCGTTAATGAGATTATTACATTGCAAAAGAAAGTTAGATTTAAAGTTACAAATTTTATTGAAACGTACCAGTTGACTACAATTCTATTATAATATATTCTTTTAGAAATATTTGAATTACAATATAGTAATTTAAAAACCAGAAAATTCAAAATCATCTCTCTTATCATAAATTTTAATAATAGAATTATTAAAATTAATAGAATTATTAAATTAGTAAGAATCCGTCATTCAACTTAAAAATAGTTTCAGAATTTATTTTAATTGGTACACCAATGTGGCATGTGATAAAGTGCTGCAAATATGGAGCTTTCAATGTTTTCAAAACGATACATGCATCCTCGTTACTTAAGTTATGAACTATAAAAGCTGTAGTTATCCAGTCATATAACTAAATGCATACTTCCTTCATCCCGAGAATATGATCAATAATATGCCGAGAATAATGATCAGGGATGAACGCATCATATTCGAGAACTAGGAATAAGGAGAATTGCTAGAGAGAGAATTACTGAACCAAAAAAAAATGTAATTCCAAATGAAACTTCGATACGATTGATTTTACCACTCATTAATTGACAAGACTTATTTAGTAATTCACCTCTATTTTAACAAACGTTTCAAATGAAGAACTCGACTCTTGTATAAATTCCTTAGCTGTACAAACGTTTCCGTTTCTTCGATAACTTTGTCACACAGGTGATCGAAAGATTCGAAAAATTGGTTACAGAGGTATAAATGTCTGTCATTGGACTAGGTGAACGTAATGATTAATCCGAGCTCACGACGAATTGTGACGAAACTGATTATAAGAAAACAGTAGTTTAATTATGGATCATGTTTATATCCAGTGCTCTATATTTATAGTTGTAAAAATACCACACTTTATATATTTTTTGAACTTTTCGTTTTAGTTTTAATTCTTTATTATTATTATTATGAAAAAATTGCAAAATTTGAGAATTTTTTAAAACTTTCTATGTGTGTCATTGTAAAATACTGCACCAAATATATTTTTGTTGCATTCACTGAGTTGTTTATATGTCGATTTTATAAGTTTTAAAAATAGTTTGCATATTTTTGGACATTTTTTTGGAACGGCTTAGTTTTTCAACTAACATACTAAAATGCAAGGTTCGGTATAAGACTCAAGACGTTGAATTAAAATATATAGACTTATACATCAAGATAAGAGGAAACTTTTCACCTTATTCCAATTTCCAATTCCAAAAAAAAGAATTCACCAATCTGAGCTGTCCACCTTAATTATACTCCTTGAAGATACAGAAAGGTACATCTATTTCATAAACAGATTTTCGTCATTAAGTATTCTCACCTTAGCTTAAGTAGTTGTTAATCTACATATATACAAGTCACTAACATACGTGGCACAGAAATTGGCGTTATTTGTGTATTGGTGAATGGCAAAAAAAGAATAAAAAACAAAATAAATCACTACGAGATTAATTCGCCACTTTTCCATAGTTTAAATTACTTAATTTGGGCTAGAAGCTGCATAATATTGCTCGAACTGCACTGAAATATCTCTCGCCACTCTAATGAAATTCTACAGCAGTCTGATTACAGAAGGCAATGAGATAAAATCTGGAAATTAAAAATTAGCAAAGGGGAAAAGAAAATCTGAGACAACCTGAAAATAGGTTTAGAGATAAAAAAAAATATCAAATCGCCCAAGGAGAAGTAAGTGAGATGCAATTTAAGTGGTCATTCAGAAGATAATTGTGGTAAATACTTCACCCATGAGTGTGGTTTGAACTTTTTACCATGCTTTTTACTGGAAATAAAAATGAACACCATTAAGAGTACTATTTGAGAAATATAAACAAAATGCCGTTTAATATTTTTGGCTTATTTTATTTCTTTTGGTGTTTGAAGTGTGAACATCGATGCTTGTATTTATTATAAATGGATTTAAATCAGTGAAGTTAGTGTCTGCCTGTGCTCTACACAAATCAACACCGTTCGACCGATACACACCAAATTTGGTTCACACATACTTTAGAATCTTGCGAGAAACATAGGTTATATATTCACCCTCGTTCGAGGGATTTGTCCTATGTCTAAATAAGGGGCTAAAAATAATTCGAAATCCCCCTAAGAAATAACATTAATATTACAATCAATTACAAACAATGCAACCCGATCGAAGCCGATAATTCCGCTAGTAAGGTATAAATGCAAGTAATGACACTGTCACCAATATATATTAGAAATTAAGAAACTTTAGTGCAGACTAGTATATAAAGAGCTGCTAGTGTAAATTAAAATATAACGAGTCTACAAGGAATTTGTGTGGTAAATTAAGTATGAAAATATTTATAGTGCGCCTTCAGCAAGAAGGCAATTGTGTCACGTTTTAAACGAGTCAGTTAGAATAAAAGATTAGTAGTAAAATATAAATAAATCCCTTGCACGATTACGTCATTAAAGCGTAGATTCTGGTTCTAAGCTTATCGTTGAGTGCGAAAGTATTGATAATGAAATGGTAGGGGAAAAAATTCCTCTGCCATTCATGGTTCTACGCAGGTAGGAAGGTATTTAATTGACGTCGCACTGAAGCAACACAACGGGCTATTGACGACAGTCCGGGATCAAGGGATGGTGGTATTTGGGTATAAAATTACCCTCCTCTTTAACATTTTATTTCCTCTTCATTTGACTTGATATTTCGTATACACACTGTTGAAAAAAAATTGCCAATGATTGGATCAAGGACAAACGATGTTAAAAACTAAGTATATATTTGACTTTAATCTTGGTGGACAGTAATTTTGGTTTCGAATGTGTACTTTCTACCGCATTATATCGTCCTGACAAAATAGAGTGAAATTTTGATACCGGGAGAAAATTTGAAAAATAAAATCCAAGCACATTTGCTGCATAATTCGTTGTCGGACTACATACAATGTTCATATATTCCTTGTGTCCTTTTGCCAAATATTTTGTTAGTGTTGTAATTTTATAGCGATATTTTGATACAGGATGAAAATGTATTAGATTATTACGAAGCTTTTTGTACACCCAGCATCCTACGAACAATTACGCTTGTCTAACACCAAAAAACTCACTTTACAATCCTTCAGAGTTGCAGGCAAAAACCAAGTATTGACATTTCCTTCCTCATGAGTTGTGCAGCCTCGGAAAAAGACCGAAACACCCCCTTTTTTGCGCATCTCCCACAGTAGAGTAAATTCAATCTAGACATCCAAATTTTCTGTAGCTTACCTGAACATAGGTAAATGGGGATGCCGAAATTGGATTGAAAGAAAAATATATATTTAGCTTTAGACAACTTTATAGATCACAGATAACTAGATTCCCAGTTCTTTTTTTCCTCAAAGATAATGAAATACAAATCAGTTTTATTCCTAAGTTAACCCGCCAAGTGATTTCGACGAGATATCTTGTCCATCAAAATCTGAAAAATTTGGCTAATGACGAGATATCTCGTCATTAGCCAAATCTAATGACGAGATATCGGCAATATCTAATGACGAGATATCTCGTCATTAGATATTGCCGATTTTTTAATGATAACTAGAACAAGATCTGATCAGCTTTTCTAATGACGAGATATCTCGTCCATCAAGATCTGGTTAGGTTTGCTAATGACGAGACAACCTCGAGGAGGGTAAAAAAAGCCACCCTAAGGTTGCAATTGTGCCCATTCCTGGATACTTTGTGCTTGATCCAAGCTCTGTCAGAGCTCGAGGCTGTCTTTTACAAAGACGGAAAATTAGAAAGATCAGGAAACGAATGATAGACTCTGCGCAAAGGCCCACAACGCATATTGTCTGGATTGGATGCTAGATTCAGTTGAAAGCATGGGGTAGGGAGGAAGAATTTATGTAGTAGGTACCCATTGAGCATGGCAAACTCCATTGATCAATCACAGTAAGAAACCATTTGAGGCGAAAGCATAGCATGTCAGCATTCCGTGGTCGACTTTTTGCAATGAATGTTAAGGGCGTTAAAATAGAAACTGACGTCTCACACAAATTTGCGTTTAAAAACTTTCCATCTTGTCTCAGGTTTTATTTTTACTTTTCACACCGAATTTTAATTTACTTTTTAGTGACTACGCCACTGATAATTTATTTACTACATTTTTGAGATCACGTCATCATCTAAGCAACTAATAACTTAACCAAAACAGGCCCCTATTTTCGTCTTCTTTCTCTTTTATAAGATATTGAATGGCATTCTTGTTCCAGTTTTTCTGAATTTTTCGCTCTGTGGTATGGATATTCAGTTAACCCTTGATATGTCAAATCTCACGGAGAGGAAAAATGGTAGATTGTGTAGAGGATACAAACAATAGTTTTGACATGAGTACTCGGGCCTGTTGTTGGACTGAGGAATGAATGAAGATGTAGGAAATTTGAGCGGCTGTTTATTGTGAATATTCAACAATCAATTTACAATTCGAAAGATTCAAGTGCAGTTTAATACATGAATATCGAATGATAATTTTATTGATTAAAGGCTTGTGATTATAGCATACTTTGATAGCTTTCTAATGGCCCCATTTTCGCAGTCTCCATTTCACGCAATCCAAAGTAACACTGGCTCAAAGCTCGTCCAGCACGGTAGAATTTCGATATATTGCGGACAATTTCCCAGTGCTCAGTGCGATTGCTCACTCCAGTCGGATGGTCATGTCAGGTACGGACATCTTTTGTCTAAACAACGGTATACTTATCTTCTGGATAATTTTTTAGTTCTGAAATCAAAAGACATGTAACGCTTTTCTCTAACGCCAGTACTGTTCTGATTTTAAAGACGTATTCACGTCAATAAATAAGTTAAAATGTTTCCAAGATACCATGGGTACACTAAAGTGGGATTGGTGAAGTTAAAGACGCATGAACTTAAACTTGATTGATTTAATTATATTTACTGGTTACTTGAACAATCTAGACATTCAGATGAAGTCGTCGTATGTTTCGTCCAATCTCTTACGCCCCTTCGAGAGAAGGACGAGGGGCTGGCAGACGATAAAATAATGCGCTAGCCCTCCTGGTCTCGAAGAGGAATCTCGTCATTAGCAAAACTGACAAGATCTTGATAGACGAGATATCTTCATTACAAGAAAACTGACCAGATCTTGTTCTCATCACAAAAGAATCGGCAATATCTTGATGAGATGACTCATTATCAAAATTGGTCAGATCTTGATGGACGAGATATCTCGTTTAAATGCCTTGGAGGGTTAACAGCTTTTTCTGCTTCGTTCACAATCAATTTTGTCATTATCTCACTTGTTGCTCTTCATTATCCCCTTCATCTGAAGATTTATTTGTTTCATAGCAATCTCTGAATTCGTTAACATGCTACATATTTGAATTGATGATTACCAGTCACTTGGAAGTTCCAATTAGACCCTGTGTGTCAGAATCCAAGCTACTAGTCAACTTTTGCTAGCAATACAGGATGTTTTTTTATCAAAGGGCACTATTTTGTTTTGGAATAACTTAATATAATGTGAATAAGAATAAAATGTTTTTATTAATTTTTTTGCATATTGTTCACTTAATTAATAACAAATAATCATCTCTGGTCGCTCTAAAAATTCGATCTCTTTCGACCACCTGATTTGTTCGATTTCTTCGCGCTTCAATTCAACATCAGTGAATACGCAAACAAACAGAACAGACGTTATTAGGGATCAAGTAATTCAAGGTTGATTCATAAACGACCGCTTTTTATCATTTTCCTGGAACAAAATTTATCTTACAACTGCAAAATGACCGCCTCTGGTCGCATTGTAAATATGGGTTAGTTCGACGACATAGGTATCAAAAGGTATAAAAAATAAAATGGGGCTTAAGTTCCCATAGCCCCCGTAGATGCTTCCCTGAGGTTTGAGTATTCATATCAAAACTAGGGTTTGTGTACTGGACACAGCCTACCAAATTTTCCCCTCAACCTCGTGACAGATCTTCAAACCGAGCAACTTAAAGAAATAGCACGAAGCTGCACGCACATTCTCCTTCGATTTCATTAGAAGGTCGACGACGCCTCGTACCTAACATCGACTTTCTAATGAAATAGACGTCGCATTTGGGCGGAATCGCTGTCCTAAGATCTCTGAAGGGTAAATCACGTGGGCTTATGAATTGACAAAGCCGAACGGCTGTCGAATCGCTGACTAGTATTTTTGATTACGGCGGATAATCACTTTAACCAATCAATAATTTAGGATTCATGCTTTAACCCACAACTACGTGACAGATCTTCAAACCGAGCAATCTAAAGAAATAGCACGAGGCTGCACGCACATTCTCCTTCGATTTCATTAGAAGGTCGACGACGCCTCGTACCTAACATCGACTTTCTAATGAAATAGACGTCGCATTTGGGCGGAATCGCTGTCCTAAGATCTCTGAAGGGTAAATCACGTAGGCTTATGAATTGACAAAGCCGAACGGCTGTAGAATCGCTGACTAGTGTTTTTGATCACGGTTGATAATCACTTTAACCAATCAATAATTTAGGATTCATGCTTTTACCCACAACTAGATGACAGATCTTCAAACCGAGCAACTGGAAGAAATAACACGAAGCTGCTGGCACATGCTCCGTCTATTTCATTAGAAGGTCGATGGTACCTAAACGCTCTCGCATCAACAAACCCCATTCCTTATTGGCCTCGTCCCTTCCCGCGTGCAAAGAAAGGGGCGATAATCAGCCAGAGCGTAGACCCCTGTCGCCGAGGCGAGTCCGGGAAGGAGGGGGTCCGGAGCTAATGTCAATTTGTTGCATTTACAGCGGCGGTCGCCATAATCCGCGCCCGATTATGAGAGGCGAGTTTATTAAAAACTTGGCCATTCCGGGCGGCCGCCAATAAACACGCCGCCCTCCCGCCGACACGGACCCGCGACGATAAAAACAGGAAAGGAAAAAACCGGAGCGGCACACAAAGAGGAAATGGAGGTTTTCGCGGCTGTGCTTTCTGCCCGTGCGGCCACTGCTGCGAGGTTATTGCGGTCGTAACGAGACGAGGGATTCATGCAAATGGTTTAGTTTTTGATATGATAATGAGGCGATGGTTACATAAAAGACAAATTTGGAAAGAAAGGATTCTGGGGGTTGTGGAAGGGTTGCTTGGGTCGTAAAGTTTTATTCAGGTGCGATTAATTATTCGCGATTATTATTCATGCGGCTATTTCTGTGAATTATCTTTATTGCTTTGCTCGTGAAGTTCAATGTTCTCCATCATGTGTGTGGGGAATTGGTAATTTAATGATCTACACCACTAGAATGCGATTTGAAATCGGAAGGGTGATACTAATGATAAATTCATGTGAAACATCCTCGCATCTCCGCAAGGAAAATGACACAAATGAAAAACATAAAAATTTTCAGAAACAATTGAAAGGTATATAACAATTTTGCTGCAAATAATGTTTCAAACTATACTTTTTCTCGGAGTTTGATACGTTTTTTATATAACGACTAGCACAAATACCCGGCGTTGCTCCGGTTGAATTGGTTAAATATTGATTGAAAAGGGATCAGGCTAATAAATCACTTCTATTTCATAGAAAAATGCAAGCATCATTTAAGAGTAAAATTTTTTTGCATCGTTTTAACTTTTTCAGTTTCTACAATTTACTTCGGATGCAAATAGGCATACATGATATAACCATCCATATAATCCATTTCAGGTTCATTGCACTTGCTGTAAAACAAACTACAAAAGTTTTTTCTAAGATTACTACTACAGAAGTCGATTTTGAGTTTTCGAGTGATTACGAATGCCCCTTAAGTTCATTTTCGGTAAAAATGACGAAATTGAAATTTATAGTTTTGCACTCAGTTTTTCTATCAATATATATTATTTATGGCACTCTTGCACCACGTATTTGGTGTTTTCAAATTTCATCACCATTGTGAGAGGATGGGAAATTAAATTGCTACGGCATTGGAGATTATTTTATTTTGAAGCAACACATTTGTTTTTGAAAATTCTATTCAGTAGCACATGGAATAACGGAGCTTGATTTAAAAATAAATGTCATCAGTGTAGACAAAGCAATCTCAAAATCGAGATTACAATTTTTGCAAAGTCACTGCTTTCAACGAATGTTTCACAGTTACCTAAGTTACATACGAACAGTTTCAACTTCAAGTAAGAAACCTCGACCTTCTGTCACTGAGATTAAAAAAATCTATTTTTCGACAGTCCTAGTGTAAATACTTCCTTACTGTGATATTATTCCAAGATCAGCAGTCTTATTTAAAATTCGCTTTGCTCCAACAGAAATTAAGTTTCATATTGAATCTCCGTATGGTACATTTTCAATTGAGAGATTCAGTTTCTTTATGGAAATCACATACCTATTAAGAATGAAAGATGCAGTTACTTGACTATGGAGTACGGCTTTAAATAATATCCAGGAAACACGAAAAACAAATGTAAATTTAATTAATTTTAATCGTCTCGTATTGAAAATCTGACAAAATTTAGAAATGTCTTTTAACTACAATGTATGGCTACCCGTTTTGATTTAACGCAACCCTATCTTATTTTGCAATGATTTTATTTTAACTTTATACCGGTTATTTTAAAATTAGAAGTTGCATATCTGATTTAAAAAGGTTTTATGTACATTTTATTTATTTTTATGAAACAGAATTCTACAAACCATTATGTATTTAATCAAAGACCAAAGGAAAAAGTTGGTCGAAATATACCATATACCACCAACAAATTACCCTTGTCTAGTGATAGTTTACAAAAAATAAAAATAATTCATTACAATTTAACTCCTAAATAATATATATGTAATATATGGAAAGTACTGGAACATATAAATACAAATAGAAACGAAACTATGGTCATTGAAAAATGTAGAATTCTGAAAAATGAAAGATATGAGCCAACGTGTCGAATTTCGACTTCTTGAGAATATTCTGAAATAGAAAAATTCGAAAAAAGACGTTTGAAAAATATTGATAGACAATAATAAATTATTTACAAAATGAACACAAATTTACAAAACCTAGAAATGCTCAAATATGACAGTAACATTTCGCTGTCTTAACTCAAGTACACAAACACGGAATTCTAAATCTATTTCATAAAATAAAACATTAATTCTGGCGTTGCCAGATACCGAATTGCAAAATTACGCTTTTATGCTCAATGAGTTTTTCGCTTGGGCTTTTCGTGTTCCATTGAAAAATGTAAATTACGTAAAATGAAGTATTTTTAGTATCCATTTTTCATCAATAAGATATTGATAAATTATTTATATTAGGGAAATAAATAAAAAATCGGTTCAAACATAGTTAGAATTTTACATTGTTTAAATATAATGTTTTGGAAAAAATTGTTTTTCGAGCAATACTGGTAAAACAATTTTATTGGAAAATTTGATTTTTGACCAATACCGGTAAAACAAACTGAGCTGCTTACCGCAATCGTTTTATGCTCAATGTTATTTTTATGGCAATTTTAAATTGTTTTTAGCCCCCTCTGCATACCTAGGTTAAAGATAACGGGGGTTAATATGTAGCCTACGTTATCCGCAGGGTTCCAAAGTACGTGTACCAAATTTAGTTTGGTAAAACGGTGTAGATTTGTATAAAGAACATACATGCATACACACACATCCATTTATATATATAGAGATTTCAAATCAAGTTGTAATCTGCTTCAGTGAAGTATTTTGTTCTATCTCTTATCAAAATGTATTTGTATATATTTTTTCTTGCATTTTTGGATCCTATATTTTTTGTTCTCTGTAATTGGACTTTTATCTAATGAGAAATCACAATTAAATTAAAACTAAAAATTAAAGTTTTTAAATTTTTTTTTATTAGATGTCAACGTGAAATATAAATTGATGGGATCTTAATATCCGACATCTATCAGTTACAAGTCATCTAAAAGTCAATTACAATTTTTCTTTGCATAACTTTTCACGTCCTTCAACTATCCCTATGAAATCTCCCTATATATCTAGTTGTATCAAATCTCCTGTTTAGGTTTTTTTTATTTAATTCTATCAAATTGTAACTGAAAGTAAAATGTGCAATATTGTAACATGAAAATTGTGACATCACAAAATAGTAAGCAATTTATCTACTTATAGGAAGACTGAGATAAAACGAAATTTGACGTTTTTCTACAATGATTGTAGTTGAAGGTTACGCAAGATACAACATGAAAGATGTTGCAACTTGAGATAAGAATTTCCTGAAGGAACACACGTCATCACTCTTCAAATAGTAAGACCTTACTTAACTCTCAAAGGGATTTTGACGAGATATCTCGTTCATCAAGATCTGACCAATTTTGATGATGACGAGATTTCTTGCCATCAAGATATTGCCAATTTTTTTAATGATGACAAGATTAAAATCCGTCAAATTTCTTTCAATGACAAGATATTTCGTCCATCAAGATCTGGTCAATTTTTCTAAGGACGAGATACTTTGTAGAGACAACCACTAGGAGGATTAATACACTCTTGTTGCATTCTATAAGAGTACTGGGGTTAGCCAAAGCTACATTTATGGGATTTTCGGAGAACTGTTACTATTTGACATGCACCAGTTTTCTTGATTGAAAATCAATGTGCTACGAACATAACCCACATAAAAATGAAACATTTCATTTTTCTGATGTCACCTTTCTTACGGGGATGTAGTGAATATATAGCAAGAGGAACACATAAAGCTACATATTTTATGAATGTGAAACAAGAGAATGAGCAACCAGTTGGGAATTCGGTGGGTCAAAGTAGAAAAAGTTTAAATTTTCAAAATTTTTTATTTCGTAATCTCAGTTATGTGAGTCGAATGTAGTTCATTTTTCGTGTCATTTTTCTACACTCAAGTCCCTTCACTGCAAAGTAGCAGCTGAAAACCATACTGCTCCTAAGGTTTTGCGCTCCATTGTATACAGGGTGTTTCGAAAATATCTGTCCAAATCGTGAAGAATGGTAGAGGAGCCCTAAATAGACATTTTCGTCAAACAATAAGTGTCCGGAAATACCACGGTTAGGAGTATACGGCGCTGTTTTCTTCGTTCCTGTGGCGTAAGGCGTCATTCTCCGCATGGATTTTCAACGGTATGCATCGCTACACCAATTCGGAAC
The DNA here is from genome assembly GCA_933210815.1 of Meta bourneti. Classification (NCBI taxonomy): domain Eukaryota; kingdom Metazoa; phylum Arthropoda; class Arachnida; order Araneae; family Tetragnathidae; genus Meta; species Meta bourneti. The sequence goes on from OW119929.1 coordinate 93,012,282, forward strand.
TCACAGATATGCATCTGATGTATGGGGCTGCAAACGAACGAGTTGCTCAAAATTTGTACAGTGGTCAGATTATTATTTCAGGATTCAAAGGTTCCTGGTTCGAATCCGGGGTAAGTCATGGATGTTTATCCCATCTGCACTCTCAATAAATGTTTATTTTGGGCCCTTCTACCACCTTTTACAATTCCGCCAAATATTTTCGATGCACCCTGTATTAAAGACATGACTAAATTTTAACTGTTATTTTATTAAGAAATTGGTTTGCAGTCGTGTGTTGAATTAAAGATAGACGCTCCGTTGTAGAAGGGAGCTCGTCTCTAAGCTCCTCGCATAACAGTATCCTTGTCCAGAAAGAACATAATTCCATACTTTGACGTAATAGGACCAAGTGGTGGGCCAGAAAAGTACAACGACACAGCCAAAATACCATTAAAATAGTTACTTATTTAAACACAGGGATTTATACTTTCTATAGAGATTTGTGTCCTTTGGTTGTAGACGTTGTGTAAAAAGGGAAACAGAAATTGACTAAAAACGATCGGCGACTAAGTGCCAAAAATATTTCGCGCACAGTTGATTGTTGGAAATTTTCTCCCTCCTTTTTTCATCCTTTGAATTGACACTGGGGGATAGTTAAGTCAGAGAAGGCCGTCATGCACCCCTTAAAAATCATCTGGACGAGAAGATCAGACATTGGGATTAGGGCTTGCTCCTCGATGATCAGTTCAAAAACAACAAAATTCCTAATGTGCTAAAAGATACGACACAGCCAAAATACGATTAAAATAGTTGTTTATTTAAACACAGGAATTTACACTCTATACAGGGATTCGTGTACCTTGGTTGTGGGCGCTGTAAAAAGGGAAACAGGGACCGACTCAAAACGACCGGGGACCGATCGCCAAAAGTACGTCCCTCCAGTTGACACTGAGGGATAGTTAATTCAGAGAGGGCCTTCATGCACCCCTTAACCCTCCAAGTGGCATCGACGAGTCATATAATCGAAATTACTCGTTTATTCTTCTTCGTTTTATTCTTAGTTGTACATAATTTGTGTTTGTTATTTCTTTTAATCCGTATATTTTTCAAATTTCTTAATTAATTTCTAATGCCATTGTGTATATCTGCTACTTGTGTATATCATGCTTTACCCATTACTTGTATTTGGTTCTTTTTGTAATGTTTTTTGTTAAATGTTTTATGTTGTATAGTGGGTTGCCTTTCATCCTCCCTAATCCCTGTTATTTCTTCGTAAGGCGGACTATACAGCTGAAAGTCTCATTGGTGAAATAGTGTCCTCCTATGGCCCTCCCTAATCCCTGTTAATTCACCCTTATGCGGATTATACAGCCGAAAACCTCATTGATTGAACAGTGTCCCCATCTATGGCCCTCCCTAATCTCTGCTACTTCTCCGTAAGGCGGGTTACACAGATGAAAGCCTCAATGGGGAAATAGTTTCCGCCTATGGCTACCAATCCAATGGCATATATTTTAAAAGTAATTTATTTTAGATTAAAATGTTTTTCGAAAGCTATAAATCGAACGTTGAAAAATAAGATGCGTTTCATAATTTCCTGTGAAATATAATTTTTTTCTTTTTAGGATTTTGGTATTTTCAATTTTTTATTAATTTCTACATTTGAACATGATACATCCGATCAACAGAAGTCGAATTGGATAAGCTTAAAAATACTTAACGAAGGGTATCGATTCTCCCAATCCAACATTAACAACAATCTGACAAAATATTTAATTTCGAGAACCATAATTCCGATTCCCCAATATAAATTGAACGATGAATGAGACGTTTTGCATATTTTTCGTGAAAAATATTTTTTGTCTCTTCAGAATTTTGTATCTTAATTTTTTTATTTCAACATTCGAATCTGACAAGATTTAATTTCGAAGAACCATAATTCCGATTCCCTAATATAAATTGAACGATGAATGAGACGTTTTCATATTTTTTGTGAAAAATATTTTTGTCTCTTCAGAATTTTGTATCTTAATTTTTTTATTTCAACATTCGAATCTGACAAGATTTAATTTCGAAGAACCATAATTCCGATTCCCTAATATAAATTGAACGATGAATGAGACGTTTTCATATTATTCGTGAAAAATATTTTTGTCTCTTCAGAATTTTGTATCTTAATTTTTTATTTCAACATTCGAAAATGATACATCCGATCAACAGCAGTCGATCGGAGTTAAAACGCGTAACGAAGTGTATCAATTCTCCCGATCTGTCAGTAACCACAATCTGACAAGTGATTTAGTTCCAACGAGTCCTAATTCCGATTCACTTAATGAGATCTCAACTCTCCCAATATAAGTTGAATAAGTTGCTTTTCATATTTCCTTGAGGAATATGATTTTTTTCTTTTCATAATTTTTTCTTTCCAATTTTTTTAAATTTCAACATTCGAACACGAACATTCGATCAACAACATTCGAATTCGATCGTCCTTAAAACGCGTAACGAAGCGTATCGATTGTCCCAGCCCATCATTAACAACAATCTGACAAGTGATTTAATTCCGAAGAGCCCTAATTCCGATTCGCTTAATGGACGTTCCCCCAACAATTCCGTCGGTAATTGCCGCCGTCGCAGCCACAGGCCTTCGGTTTATTACCGATCCTCTATATTAGAAGGCCTTTATCATCGGAGTGTTTGAACGTCACCACAAATTTCCCTAAACACGCTCATTTACGTTCTGGAGAGAATAATATCGCCTCCGAGGTTAAATAGCCTCACACGCGAGCGCGTAATTAGATGCATCCACCGGCAGCGCCCTCTCACGGGACACCCTCCCCCCCAACGGGTGTTAATTAAATTCAAATCACTCTGCCATCGGAACGACCACATTAAGCACTTCAGCGCTGACTCCAGATAAAGCCATTATTAAAACGAGGCTTTGACACTGGATCGATGGCTGGCGTTCTTTTGCTTTTCGGCCGCCAGGGGGCGTTGCCTGCCTCTTCTTTTGTCTCCGCCTGTCTGGCTGGGGAGGCGATGCATTATTCAAAAAGCATTAAGCGTGGCCTTTTCTTTGCGGGGTGTGAAAGTCCGACAGATTTTCTTCTCTCGCTCCAGCCCATTTTATTGTTGTAAGGATGATAATCGATGATGATGTTGTGTCGCCTTTCCTAGTCCACCCGGACTTGAATTTTTAAACTCCGAATGAGGGAGATCTTTGTCGAGTTCGGTTGAACCTTACACATGCAAATGTCACGCCAAATTCCTAATACAAATGCGATGGGAAGCGGGGATATTATTTTTGTCTCCTCCCCCATCCCTGACTGATATCTCAGATCAACCAAACATATGCTAATGACGAAATAGATCGAGCCCCGATAGACTTTTAAATTCCAACTCATCCTAATTAATGTGGCGAGCTCGTATCATTTTTGCCACTTCTTTGCGACCACAATGCGATCGGCCCGGATAAATATGATGGTATCGTCAGTCTGCGTTCCGGGAGGAAAAAACTGATTCCGAGTGCTGCCAAAACTCGCTTTGAAACTTTCGTATTACAATTGGAGTGGAGTCGGTTTTATCAGATGCCATTTCGAATGAATGGAGTGGCGATTTCGAATTTATCGTTGGTACAAAGCGCTAAAAAAGCGTCGCAAAAATGACACAAATTTCGTGAATGTGGAATTCCAGACCGATGTCTTTGTTATGGAAATTGCGGAGAGCGATTTTATCTGGAAGCAGTTTTTAATTTTTCTGGATAAAGCCCATTTCAAAACTCATCCGAACAAAGAACTGGTTTAACAATGTGCATTTGAAAACAATGTGTATTATGCAAATTCGTGTATTTAATAACGATGCAAATTTCGGGAATATAAGATATATAAAGCTGTTTATTCGATTCTTCGTATAATGTAATGTCGATTTCGTATCAGATTAGAATTTTGTGTCCTAAAATATACCCTTCATATTTTTTTCCTTTCTATCGTTACATTACCGATTTGCTAGCACGCCCAGTTATTAAAGAAGTTATCTGAAGCAAAAGCTGAATTAATTATTTCAATGTTTATAGAAAGAGTAAACAGAAATTCAATTTCCATCTTATCTCTAAAGCAACCAAGAAAAAAATATCAAAACAAAATAACCAGATTAATCTTTCATTCAATTCACATTTTCGAAAAATCCTTTATTTCGCAGATCAGATATTTCGAAGTTGAAAATAGCTGTATAACTCTTTCAATATTTCTGTAAAAACAGTGGTTTTTATTACTACATAGCAAGTGATATTTGTCAAATAAATCACAAATGCGTGTTGTTTGACGCCACCTAACTAAAAGGCATAGTAGTCATAGCATTTGTCTGCCAACATCCAGTAGGGCCCAGTTCAAGCATTGACTTCGTCATCTGACTATTGTTCCAAATGACAAGGTGTTGTCCTCTGATTTTCCCTTCGGGATTGATCCCGCGCCGTCACTAATAGCCCGTTGCGTTACTCCAGTACAACGTAAATCTTTTTGATGAGTCTTATTTATGGTATAATTAACGTTTATGCATATCTTAGGTAGTTGAATTAACGTCGCTCTGGAGCAACAGAAGGGGCTATTAGCAACAATATAACTCTATGACAAATGGACTTGGTTGGCCTATTTGGTATCTTATCACCTTGTTTGGCAATGTTTTATCTTATGACAGGATAGGTGTGTGAATCCGTATTTCTATAGAGTGGCGAAAAAAGAGGCGAAATTGCCAAAGTCTACTACTAACAGATGATCAATCAGTGGACCAATTAAATGATGAATCAATCGATGTTTTCGTCTCCCGTCCCGTAGACCAATCAGATGATAAATGTTAGGTTCAACCCGGCAGACGAAAGCAGTCTAAGGGTCACGTGACTACTAGTTTTGGATAAAAAGATTACCATTGCTCACTCTGCTTTTATATTTCCTCCGAGTCCATAAGTCTGGGCAGGAATAGCTCGCCATGCCTCTTGCAAGGCAGTGAGAAGAGATAGTTGTGAAGATGGACGTACGTGGCGGTGTCGTATCCGTCGCTCCAGTTCGTCCCACAAGTGCTCGATCGGATTGAGATAGGGGCTCTGAGCAGGCTAGTCAAGCATATTCACCTCATTTTCAGGAAACCAGTCCAGCATACATTTTGCAGTATGACATGGAGCTCGATCTGTTGGAAGAAACAACCATCATCGCCGTAGTATTGCCATAGTGTAGGCAAGGCCGAATTATCCAGAACGTCGAGGTACACGTCAGCGTTCATGGTACCAGGTACATAAAGGGCCGAGTCCTAACCAGGAAAAACAACCTGATTTTCTGCAGTGTCCAAATACTTTTGTCCATATAGTGTACATACACGAGGAAAGTTTTGTCAACACAGAAAAAAAGAAATACATTCAGTGATGAATCAAACCTGCTCCGCCTTCGACTCGCAGGTTGTTTGACACCCACTGAGCCATGACGGCCCCTTCAATATTTGAGCTTACGGGATAAATTCTGTGTAAAATACACATCGATCCTTTTGAAATATGAGCTTTTTAAAGAATCGCTTAATTCCCTTCTCAGCACCGAAGTGCATCAGAATTTTATCGAGGGAGTTATGACACAGCACTCGAAAAGTACATCAGAAACTAAAAATAATTGAGACCGACCCCCCTGCTGCATACTACAAAAACCGATTAAATCAGTCACCCGCTCTCCAATAAAGCCCCCACATCCAATCCTGGAAGTCGAAAAAGAACACGTGACAACGGCATCAGTCCCATCACCGCGACAAGTCCGGGAATCAAGATAATTGAAAGATAATACCCCGGCCTCGCTTAATATACACCGTCATACCCCACCCCTAGTGCCTGCCCCCGTCTTCCCCCCATGGGGTAGGGGTGCGGGTAACACTACGGTGTTAATCGGGCATTATGGGCACCGACTATATCAGTTTACTGTTCTCATGCTTTTTGAGGGGATTTATGACAAGCTCTGGTGGGCATCGCCTGGAGGGGGGACTCTGGTATGAAAAGGGATCAACCGCCTAAAACGTCACGCTTTGATACGTTGTAATGACTTTTGATAGATGCGATGAATGGAGCTGTGGATGGGGGGTGACTCCTGTGTTTGGGGGTCACGGGGGGGGGGGTTGGAAGGGGGTATATCCCACCGATGCATATATGGGAAAGCGCGTTGCATATGGAAGGTGACAGGTCGTATCTGGATCGGGTCGTGATTTTCGCGCTTGATTGTGAATTAGTTCTATTTGTGATCGCCGCTTTTTTTTATTTCCTGTAGTGCCGTCGAGATGGTTTTTACGATCCGTGATCACGTATTGTGGATGGAGGGGTCCAATGGTAGGTGTCGAGACTGGCATTAGTTAGAGAAATTTGATATGTCTTCGGAATTGTGATGTATTGGATACACTTGTGTATCTGTTAGAGATAGTATCTCCTATGTGTTGATCCCGTAGGTTTCCCAGACTTGTACAGTTCGATGCCTTTCATGTTCGATTCCTTCCTGGGTGTATTTATCTCTCTTTTGTGTTCACGTTGTCATGGTGTGGTAGTTTGGAGAGTGGGATGCCAGTTCAGGTGTGACTTCGTTATCTGACCGAAGTTCAAAATTACGTGGTGTTGTCGTCGGATCTTTCCCTTCGAGTTTGATCCCGGACCGTCACCAATAGCCTGATATGTTGCACCAGAGGGCGCTAATTAAAATGCTGCCTGCCTCTGTTTTGTGTCAATAGTCCGCTGTGCTGCTCCAGTCGACGTAAATTCAACTACCAACTACCCACCTTTCTTGAGTGTCAGTAAGACTTTCCTATTGTGTATGGTTGATATTGTATGTCGTATTTGGCGCACCTTGGTCAGATATTGTCCTTGTGGTATAAAACCAAACCCAATCCATACTTGTACATGCATTTTTGAACATTTGTTTTTATGTTATTGAAGTTTTGAATAATCGCTAGTTAGAAAAGAGAACAGTTTTTAGAGAGTTATGTAAACTTTGTTTTTATAAATACAAATATACAATGATGTCGAATAATATAAATAGAAATCAAGTAATTAAATTCGGTACTCTAAAGGCCATTATGAGCTATAATTGCCATTTGTTTTGTAGTTGATTTATTAAGTTTGAAATTCGTATTAAAACTTACACCAGGAAAGTAATGTGCAATAAAAGCAAAATATATTGCTTTCAAGAAACACAAGTGGAAGATGGTTCGATATTTTTGTATTCATTAATAAAATTTGTAGGAATTTCAAGTCATCCTTTTAATTTGAGGTTAGTAAGTTATTTACATTATAGGGAATTAACATCGATAAAATAATTACCAATCAGCCTTGACTCCTGTAGGAAATTCAAAAATTGCATTAAAAAACTACCACAAAGAAAAATCTACTGCCTTTAAGAAGCATAAACGGAACATGATTCTGTTTTAGATTGCTGAATAAACAGGTAGCAATTAAATGCTTATTCTAAAACATTAATTTGATGTTATTAGAATACTTAATTTTGTGTAATGCACAACTACAAAGCAATTATCAAATATTGTTTATATTCAAGTAGTATGATCGAAAATTGCATCAAATATTGTATCCAAAATCTCAAACCTTTATCAGAAAAGTAACCATTTCTGAAAGAAAACGTCCTGTTTTTATTGAAGCACAAACAACATAGATTAGTTTTTATATTGATGAATAAAAAGTTCAAAATAACACTTATCAAAATTATTAACAAATAATTCTAATGGGTGTGTTTGAACAATTCTCAAATAAAAATCATTTCTTGTTCATTCCAGCTTAAACTTGATGCTGTAAGATATGAAGTTACCTTAGAAATATCAAACTGGTATGTTTATATTCAATATCAACCTACTTATTAATCTTCTCAGTTAATAATGGAACTATTTATATACTTGTTTGACGAGTTAAGAGGTATAAAGCAATTACCGTTTCCTGATCATTCTCCAACAAATCCAAAGATTGCACGAGGTACTTAGATAAATTTTGAAGGCATACCAAAGCGAAACCATTTTTGTTGATTTAGGCTGGAATTTGAAACAGATTGCATTAGAAAAATCAAACGAATATGCTTCAATCCAATATCAACACATGGCACAGTTTGTTCGCTTTTGGACCTTGCGTCATTAAACCCCAACATCCAATCCAATATCAACACTAGTTATTATTCTTGTAAGAGTTAATATGAAACTAAAATACTCATAATTGATGAGTTAACAGCTACAAAGCAATTACCATTTCCTAACCATTCTCCAACAAGCTCCAAAGCCATTACGAGATACTCAGAAATACACCTTGAAGCTATTGTACAACAAAATAAAATCTCTTTATGGATTCCAGCGTAAAATTGAAACTATAAAGCATGAATTTACATTATAAACAACAGTTCTTGGCACAGCTTGGCCAAATATGGCCCTTTCACCATAGCCAACTCAACCAATCAACCAGAGTAAACTCAAAACTATAAGATATGGACTTACATTATATTACCAAGTGTATGTTCCAATCCAATGTCACTAGTTATTTTTGTATTGGCGTCGTGTGGAAGTTTGGAGAGTGGGGTACAGCTCAGGTGTTGCCTCGTCATCTGACCGTGGTACAAAATTGCCTGGTGTTGTCCTCGATCTTTCCCTTTGGGATTCTCCCGGACCGTCACCAATAGTCCGTTGTGTTGCTCCAATGTGACGTTAATTAAATACCTCACCTCACCTCAATTATTTTTGTAAGATTTAATATCAAATTATTAAAATACTTGTAACTGATGAGTTAACAGCTGAAAAGCAATTACAATTTCCTGACCATTCTCCAAAAAAGCTCAAAACCTGCACGAGATGCTCAGATGCACCTTGAAGTCATTCTAAAGCAAAATAAAACAATTTTTTGTAGATTCCAGTGTAAAATTGAAACTCTGAAACATGAACTTGCATCAGAACATCAAATGGGTACACTCCATCCACTATCAACCTAGTTATTCTTGTAATATTTAAAATAAACTATTAAAATACTTATAATTGATGACTTAACAGCTATAAAACAGTCTATTTTCTGATCACTTTTCCAGTAAATCCAAACCCCGCACTAGATACTCAGAGATATACCTTGAAGTCCCATTATAATGCAAAATAAAATAACTTTTGTTCACATTCCATATTTTCCGGTGTGCCTATGTCCCTTTACTTGACGTTGTTTGGTATACCAAGGTATACCAAATATCACCATTTCGTCTAATCAACCATCGTTTAGTTTCAAACTATAAGATGGGAACTTAAGTTACAAATATCATGAGGGGTATATTTCAATCCAATATCAACGCTAGTTATTCTTCTAAGTTTTATTATAAGACTATTGAAGTATTTATAATTGATGAGGTAATAACTATACAAAGTAATTACCATTTCTTGATTAAGTGTCCAGTAAGTCCAAAACATGCGCTAGATACACCTTGAAGTTCCATTATACAGGAAAAAAAACATATTTCATTGATTCCTGCTTTGTATATGTCCCTTTACTGGACTTTGCTGCAGCTTGACCAAATATGACCCTTTTGCCAAAGAGCCCAACCTACTAATCAGGCAGCGCTAACTTGATTGTAAGATATGAACTTACATTAGAAACATCAAACGAGTAAGTTTGAACCCAATATCAACACTAGCTATTCTTGTAAGAGTTAATAGGAAATTATTAAAACACTCATAATAAATGAGTTAACTGTTGCATTGTACAGTAAAATAAAAGTGTTTTTTTTTTATTTCAGCGTAAAATTGAAACTATGAATCACTAACTCGCATTAGAAATATCAAGCTTGTATGTTTAAATCCATTATCAACACTAATTATTTTTGTAAGATTTAATATGAAATTATTAAAATACTTATAATTGATGAGTTAACAGTTGCAAAGCCAACCATCTCTTGATCATTATTAGGTTCTCCGGCCAACACGTGGAGGAAGGATTCAATGGTTCCTTCCTTGATGTTCCTTCCCGGTTCAATGGTTCCTTCCCGGATGACCGTTGACCGTTCCCTTGAACGGTCATCCGGGCTAGAAGAAAGAAGTAGAACTGAAAGGGAGAAGGGGAGTCTCGAACAGCGGAGACAGGAGGACGAACGTGCGAGAGTCCTTTCGCTGTTATAGTGCAAGATATTGCTGTAAATATAATTATTGATGTTATGTAAATAAACCCGGATAATCAAGTACCCATGAAGAAGTGTCACTCTCTGGTAATGTGTATGTAGATGATAAAGAACCACAAACACGTTTTAAAAAGCGTTTTTACAATCATTTTCCAGTGAGTCCAATCAAATATGTGTGTCTTTGTATATTTACTTGACGTCGTTTGGCATACCTTGCCAAATATCGCCCTTTCGACATAAAGCCCAACCCAACTAATCAACCAGCGTTTAGTTTCAAACTATAAGACGAGAACTTGCATTCAAATACCGAGCGGGTATGTTTAATACAGTATCAACACTAGTTATTCCTGTAAGATTTAATATGAAATAATTAAAATACTCATAACTGATGAGTTAACAGCTGCAAAGCAATTACTATTTCCTGACCAGTTCCCAGTAAGCTCAAATCCTGCACGAAATGCTGAGTTGCACCTTGAAGCCATTATACATCCTCAACGTAGTTGAAAAAAAGAAGCACTTCCACTTTTCGAATGTGACAACTCAATTGTCAGGGGAGAACGTGCCCCGAATCTGCCCGGCGGGAATTAAGACGTACGCGGAGAATAAGCGAGTCCAAAAAGTCACGCGACTTATAACATAGTCACTCAGGTCTCACGCTTAGTGCTAGAAAATTAGTCACCACCCAACTCGCATTTCCTATTCCGCTATTTTCCCAAAGAGCCCCCCCCTTTCCCCCTTTCCTTTTTTCCCGGTTTTAATGAGTTCCAGAGTTTAGTCTTCTGCGAGGCGTGATCCTTGCAAATTGGTTGGCCTCCAGAGGCGAGAAATTTACATCTCGCCGAGATCCATCTTGAAAGTGAAATGGCGTCTTCTTTTTTCCCCTTAGCTTGTGATGTCTTTAATTATTTATTTGCTTAGGCAGATCTGGAGATGAATGGTCTTGTCGAGCCCGGAGCGAGCTCTTTTTTCTCCAAATGCCGTTGCGTGCTGGTGAGCAATCTTTCAAACACCCCAAAACTGGCTGCTCCATTAATCTTTGACAACATAATTTGCCAGCGTTAAAAATAAAGGATCTTAATAGAAGTTTTTGGTGGTATAGGCATGGCGCCAGAAACGCAAGGCGATACTCCAGTTCGTGAAATGGCCGGGGTAATCCACTAAGAATATATATAAAAAAAGGTGTGCGGGGGCTTAAGTGCCTTATGATATCGGTTTCCTGTTCTCTTAGAATAAGTAATGCTTTCGGTTTTGTATTGGCTAAGTCTTCACTACAGAAACGAGTATAACCAAAAAGTTAACAAAGAATACACACAGCGTGTTACAAAAACTTCGAGGGAGGTTACATACATGCATGACCCAAGCCACCCGACTCACCAAATACGTTTAGAGCACTATAGAGGGAGCAAAAAAAAAAGCCAACAGGGCCAGTGGGTCCCGGCCCAGCTTAAAAATACCAAAGAAGAAACTTAATGCTGGAAAAGGTAAGACCTCCACCTCAGAAAAAAAGTATTGATCACCGAGCACCAGTTTTAAGTTTGAAATACAGCTAGTATTTAGAGGAAAAGGGAGAGATTACTTGATAGTACTTAGCTTAGGTGTTCGCTAGTTATGAACAAATATTATTGCTGTTTTTAATATTGTCTAAAGAAGTTGGATTTCTGCAAAACCTTTTTTTAACATTCCTCGTGGTTTACTTTCATGTCGAAAACTGCTCATATGGAGGGGATGAATTCGCAAGACTGCATACGCTAAGTGCATCAGTTGGAGGGAAAATAAGAAGGTACTTTGGAGCATTTTCAATTTTGAAATCTGCGTTTTGGTAAGTTTTTCATTTCATACTCCTGCTCCATGATTTTTTTCGATAATTATAGAGTACCAGATTTTCAATAATTTTTATTAGTGCTCGAATAACTGTTGAAATGTGAAAAGAGTTGTCGATTAAAATGCATTGCTCTATTAAATATGCTATGTGTGAACTCCACGTGAGCCTGTTATCAATGATAAGGCCTACGTATCTTAACAAATTTTAAATTTTTATAGTCCCATTATTTAACTTGAATATGGGATATTTCTTAAGCTTCCGAGTCTCACCAAAAATATGGCGGATTTTTCCATGGAAATGTCAAGTTTTTAATTAAATTTTATAAATAATATTCAGTGGAAAGTTTGTATTAGTTCCAGGGGTCTTGCGAGTGTTCCTCTCACGAAATCATCCGCGAAGGCTTGTAATAAATATCGTCGACTTTGAGCAGAAACTCGTTAAGTGACATATTTTGGAAAGAAATTTTTTGGTACTAAATTATTATTTCCATGATGAAAAACAAATTGTCGTATTGTAATTGGTTTGAAAGAAATATACCTCTATCAAAGTGTTCTAATTTTTATTTTTGACCTAAAAACGAATAGTCACTCTATGATCGACTGTTCTGTAAAATTTAACTTTTTGTCAGTTAATGAATTTTTGCTCTAATCAGATATGTATCAGTATTTAATTTTAAGAAACTATTGAAGTAAATTAGCAATAATAGCAGAGCTAAAACTGGATCCTTGGGGGAAACCCCTAGTTTTTGTGATAGTGCTCTATATTTGAGGTAATAAATAGTGAAGAATATAAATTCGAGTGGGAAGTTATGGCTATGCATAGTATCTACGAGGATTTCCCAGTTCATGATATCAAAGGCTGCTTTGACATCGATAGCAACGAGAACTAAATGGATGGTAGGTATTTTTAATTAACGTCGCATTGGAGCAACACAACGGGCTATTGGTGACGGTCCGTGATCAATCCCCCAAAAGAAAGATCCGAGGACAACGCCACAAAATTTTGAACCACTGTCAGATGACAAGGCAACATCTGAGCTGGCACCCCACTCTCAAAACTTCCGCACCATGCCAACGTGAGGACATTGGAGGCCACGACTGATTTAACATGGATCATCCCCTTTGTACACGACGGTCTTTGGTTGGATGCGAACTCGCAACCCTCCTGTTGCTAATCCATTACTCTTCCAATCTGGCTACCGCGGCCCTTCCTATTGGTAAAGAGCTCCATAATCTTTAAGGTATATAACTGAGGTCGACGATAAGTATATGGCGTGGTCTGATGAACAATTAAATAACGTCCTTGCCTGATTTAACCAGAAAGAGAACGTTTGCGTTTCTGAGGCATTTAAGGAAGTAGGCAAATTGAAGGCATTTTTCGATTGAGAAAAATAGTTGGGCAGGGTTAGATTTATAGATTTATGTCCAAGCGTTGAAATTAATGAGATCCGAACCCTAAGATCTCCTTTACAAATGCAAGTACAGTGTGAAGTTTTTCAAAATGAAGGTTCATATTTGAATCAAATAAATTAAATTATTTGAAGGTTGGGTTAGAGTATGCGGATAGAAACAATGTTCCATTAGTTTATCGACTGTTTCTTTGTGGCTTTCGTTAGGATTATAGGGAATGTGTAGATTAATTTTATTATTCATACCAGTTTGTTGAAACCCTAATTAAAGGTAAGTCCAAATTTATCTTGATAGGTGGTGCAATAGCTGTCTAGCATTATTAAGTTTTGTCTTATAACGCTCTCTCTCTTTTTATCATTTAAGTGAGACCATTTGAATTTCGTCATCCATGTCATTATTTTTTTAGAGATTTAACTTTTTTTTAGAGGGATGTAACGTAGTTACGCGAAGAGGCAATTTCATTTGTCCACCAGCATTTTAGCTGGCAGGTCTTTTCTTATATTTATGCTAACTCCAAACTGTCAAGGGATTGGAGAATCAAGAGAAACAGACTGGAGCAGTTTTCATGGTAGACAGAATGGTGTGACATTAGTGCTCAAATGTTATGTATTATGTTAAGCATACACTATTATATACCGTTCGATGTAGGTAAGTGACTTATAAAGGAACAGTGAACTCTTATTTGTTTTTGAAACTCCAAAATCTGAAAATTAATATAGTGAAACAAATATCTTAGTTTCATGTTCACTTCTATTTAACATCAGTTTCGATGCGAATGCAAAGAAGTGAAAAAATTAAACATTAATTATTGTTGGTTGGGTTTTATGGCCATATTTGGCCATTCTGAGCCAAACACAAGACAGGTAGCATTAAGTTTTGGATATACATACACAACTAAAGTTTTACTGACACGGAAGCGAGAAATGCACCCAAGTAGGAATCTAACTTACACCGCCTTCAACTCGCAGGTTGCTAGCCCAATGGGATAACACATTGAGTCACAACGGCCCCTAAACAACGATGATAGGTTGTCTGGGGTCAATTTTGACATTCTAAACTCCTATGCTTCATTCCCTTATCCATTCGCTATCTACAAAAAATGTATTAACAGAACACCTTATTCGAGTAACAAAAATAACTACCGCCACTTTATTCAAGAAGTTGAATAACTTAAACCAATATTAGAACATCGTATAGTCTTACACTTTACTTAATATTCATGCATTTTATTAAAATATTATATTTTGTAAAAATTTCATTTCATGTTGCTTTTGTTTTACTTTTAACCCTCTGAGTGCAACTAGATTTCCGAGTAGTGTAGCCTTGTACCACATAAAACACATAATGACTAAACAAACACATTGGTTGAAGTCACAGGAAAGATTATGTTGGTAAAAAGATTAAAACTGGTTAGAACTCTTGTAGGTAGACTGCAGGTTGCAGAACGAGCACCTCAGAGGGTTAACTACCTTTTTTGTTCAAGTCATTGATCTACGAGTTCCAAAATCTACTACGTACTCATTTAATGTTGATCAATATTTTTTAAATACTTATTTTTAACGTGTCACCATCTCTAAGATTTTGACATTATTTTCAGTCTGACTTGTAATTGGAGTAAACATCAGAGATTGGCCAAAATTAGTCCTTGTTCCAAGCCTAACTAATCCCACATCTATTGGTTGAGAGAATCCTAGGAAAGATTTTATTGGTCAAGAAGGTCAAAACTGGTTGGAACTCATGCAGGGCAGACTGCAGGTTGCAGAACGAGCCACACAGAGGGTTAATTACCTTTTGTGCTCAACTCATTGCTCTACAAGTTCCAAAATCTACTATTCACTCATTTAACGATGATCAATACTTTTTAAATCTTATTTTTAATGTGTTACCATCTCTAAGATTTTTACTTTGACATTAATTTTAGTCTGACTTGTAATTGGCGCTAAAACTAGAGATTGGCCAAAATTGGTCCTTGTGCCAAAAGACGTAACTAAGCAACCCCAATGACTTGAAAGGATTCTTGATCTCAATGGGACTCAAGTGGTATTACACATCGATAAAACTCGTTACCATAATATGTCTTAAATGACTTAATTAATATCCTAGTTGCTTAATGAGCCGCATAAGAACCCTGAATACTTGCAATTAAGTAGAACAAATTCGTAGGAAAGTGTTACTTTTCGCGAAAAGAATGAAATAATGATGATGAAAAATCGATTCATATAAGAAATCAATTAACCGTTATTGAACCATTTTAATTGAGCTTATTACAATTACATGAGTCGATGTTGTAAGAAAAAGGTCCAATTTTATAGATTTCCCCATTTAGTTATGGATTTATATATGGATTTAAAAAGCCTTCTTTGAGAAATAGTAATACGCATTAAACGGCTCGATTCCTATTTAATGATTATCTTTAATGGTTTGAAAAGACAATTATGAGCTCTGATTTATGCTTTTCTCTCAAAGGGGCACTAAGATTCTTTGAAGATATCGCCAAAACAAATTTATTGAATATTGGCCTCCTTGATGTATATACTTTTTAGTTTAGAACATATACCATGATGATTATTTTTACAACAGTTTGTTGTTGCTTATTCCACCTGGTCACCTGCTAGATCAAATCCAAAAAACTTTAAGGTATCCTTAAATACATTATTATGTCATGATCGGTCACATGATAATTTATGCCATGACACAATAAATTATTGTGTCATGATTTTGGAATAAGTTTGAAGGGTTCAAACTGGGATGTAAAGCAGACCTTTCTTCCCGTGATCTACCCAGACCTAGGCGAGTAAGTGGTTTACGACGTTTAGCATGCGCTTTCTCGACCCAATTTCAAATGTTATTGGAGGAAACTTATGAACAGAGCTTCCATCGCTGTGATGCATTCCTCCCATGGGATTGACTCCGAAACAGCCGGTTATTGACAAGCTAGAGAAATTTTGGGGCAATGACTTCAGTCATTAACTTTTCTTGCCATGTTGTTTATTCATTTATTTATTCAATTGTTGTTTCTATTCATTAAATTATCCAATTAGAGAGAACAAATATATATCATCCAAAAATGTAATCAAAAAGGCATACACAAATACAGTTAGATGAGAGATAAAACAAAAAATAAATCATTGAAGAAGATTACTTATTGAGTTAAAATCATCATAGCAAATATATCAACCTCTGAGAAAAAATTATTCAGTTTGAAAATCTATTTGCACCAAAATTGTTACATACATTCTTTTTAAGGGCTTTTCAAAAAATAATTTAGTTTCTGGTGATATACCTGGGAATGTCAAAATCAACACAAGTAACAAAAAAGGGCGAACGAATTTCGTTATGTAGGGAGTTATAAAAAAATTTCTTAAAGCAATGTCTACGGAGCTACAATATACAGCATAGAAACTACAAGGATTTCATTTCGGATTGGGCCAAAGTTCAGCAGTACCTTTCTTCGCTAAGAGGCCCGTTCTTTCATTTCCTTCCACCCGGCACAGTAGACACCCATTGTAGCACGACGGAATCAGCTAAAGAGCTTTACAATCGTATTTACAATTGTAACTTTACTACGAGTCACAATTCTATAGCTATATGAATGCCTCACTTGCCAAATCGATTAACTCCATAACACAAAAAGTTAAGAAAAATTATAAAATAGTATACATTGTTTTTTAAAATTCCTTTTAAATTATAAATTCAAATAAACGATGTAGACTGTATTACTGTCAGATGTATCTTTTATCTAACGACATATAGAAAGTATAAGATAGAATATCCTTGGAGTAATCGTTATTATTACTACAATTTTTGCGTGATTAAGGGAGTTAATCGATTTGGCAAGTGAAAGAAAATTATTAATTCAAATTCAGTCTTCAAATTATTTTTTTATTACAGAAAAACTTCATTATATACATTTTTTATTAAAGATTTTAGCAAAAATGAATAATAACTGTTCTGTTACTGTTACATATATTACGAGTATTATTACTTTGTTTAAATTGATTCATCAGCAATATAAATGATGTCTTCTTCGTTAGCTGTATTTGAGCTCCCGTCATTTTGTCATTTCCCGGACTGTACGTACAAATTCCTTTCATTTTCTTTGATGTTCGGTTTTTACTTTGACTCACTGTATATAAGAAGTAGTCAATTGCTTTGTTAAAAAGTGTTTGTACTAAATTTTTATTACGATTTATATTAGAGTATGGAGTTAATCAGATTGGCTTCTGAAATAAATTATTTATTATTCAATGGCTAAAATTTTTTTTGTCATTTAATGGTGTTAATACTTATTAATAGAGAAATTTTTTATGAATATATACAGTTAGGAGTCAATCAAGTGCTTTGACATTAAAATTTAATAAAATTCAGAAAGTGGAATTAATCGATTTGGCAAGTGAAGCATTCATATATAACTTAGCAGAGTGTCCCCGGAATCGGACAGAATAACAACTTTGGTGAAAGTGTTTACAAGCAATTATCTGTTCTAAAGTTACATAAATAGCCTCCAGCTGACCATCGAGGTTAGTTACGTCTCTACCAACTGCTTAATAAAATGGAAATCGTTCGCCGTAGATTCCCGCACAAGCCCAAACACTTCTTTCAAATATGATATTGGACATTGTAAAAACCCACTTTTTTGGCGTTTTTGTTTGTGTGTGGTTATTTATCATCTACATTTAAGTTACCAGAGTAACACTTCTTCATGGGTACTTGATTATTAAGATTAATTTACATAACGTTAATAATTATATTTACAGCAATATCTTGCACTAAAAAAGCGAAAGGATCCTCGCATGTCCATCCTTCTCGGCCTCCACTGGTAGAGCCCCCCTTTCCCCCTTACAGTTCTACTTTTTGTCTTTTTTCCGGGATGACCGTTCAAGCACACCCCCAGCAACGTCCCTCGGGGATACAATGGTTCCTTCCGGTCAACGTTCCTCCGTGTGTTGGCTGGAGAACCTCATAGATATATTAGAATTTTTTTTTTAATTTCATTGTAGTCTTCATTCAGCCGATATTTAATCATCCGCTTACATTTTAAAGTGAGAAGCATAAAAAGGGATGTATCTTGGTTGGTCCGCGACTATTGAACACGGAAATCAGTTCACAATATATTCATTCATGCAAATATTTATGACAATAAACAACTTCATAAAATATTTACGTCTTGTTTGACGAAACTCACTTTTCCCTTTTTATTAATTTGAAAATTTTTAATTGGTTTCCCAAATATTCATGTCCTGAATAATCTTTCTATCAGCCGATATGTTTCATAACGTTGCTATTAAGGAACAAAAAGTACACAATGTTTTTTATGATTTTTAACATGCATTAGGAATTATTTTAAATTAAAATTCGAGAAAAATATGGCTAGCAACTTCGACATAATTTGATGCAAATTGATAAAGATATATTTTAAGATCTGCAAAATCACAGCTTTTTTCCCCGTAGTTCATATTTTTGCAAAAAGGAATAAAATAGAGATTATAAGTTTAATATAACAAAAAACTGTCATAAGACAAGGCGAAAGAATACATGCAAAAGTTCCACTTCGCAAAAAGTGCGTTTTTACAGAAGTATTTAAAATGTTTTGAAGCTACAAAACCTCGTAGAATTTACATTTTCACAATTTGAGTTATGAAAATCTCAGATGGTTAATCGTTCAAAAACTCAAAATTGATTTTTTTGAGTTGTGGCAGTCTTGTACCGGGAGTGAGATATGTATTATAATAAACTGAATTCCACACAAAGTAGAATATAATTCTTAAGTTTTCGTGATGCATGCATAATCCGTACTTTTTGGAAGATCGTGCAGAATGTTCAAAAATAAATAAAAACCTTGCAAGGGCTCCTGATACGTTTTAATTACATTAATTTTAAGTCAGAATACTTGAAATGTCGCAAATTACCTTCTTAGGAGTTGAAAATTATTTTTCACTTAGTCGTGAAATCACCTTCACTGCAATTGAAACTAATTTTTCAATTTTTTTATAAAAAAAAATAATTTTTCCAAGTGAAATTTTCTTTTTAAGAGGACTAACTCAACAAAATTTTGCAAATGCGTGCTATTAATATTCGCTGAAACGAAGCGCTCCTCGAATAAAAGAAGCTCAACAAACAAGAAAACAATGCGAAATTGAGTTTTCTGAGAAAATAAAAAAGCTGATTATATAGGAAAAGTCACTGAAATGTTACAGGGCATTTTTTCAAATGAAATGTTTATCACCTATCCATATCTCCATGAGTTTAGCTTTGTTGCAATTGAAATGAGTTTTGAAGTGAGAGTAAAAGGATTGGCCCCCTGAGGATTACATGTTCCAAACCCTGTTCAACCAAAAACCGCCGGGTACGCGAGAGCAGGTGCACTTAAACCTGTCGTGACTTCAAACTTCTTCACGTTGGCATGTTGTGGAAGTTTGGAGAGTGAGGTGGCCAGCTCAGGAGTGTTGTCCTCTTATCTTTCCCTTCCTGATCGATCTGGGACGGTAGCCAATAGCCCAGTGTGGTGCTCCAGCGCGGTGTTAATTAACTACCTAAACTAAACTAAACTCCGTGGTGCTACAGTCCTCGAAGAACCATGGCCTGCGGTGCCCGAGACCTTGGGGTGCCAAGTGGCATTTTTTGTCCCTGTCAGAGGGTCGGCCTGACGCGGGTATCCCAGTGTTTAGTTCCCAAGTACGCTTGGTACTCATTTTATCGTCTCTCAAAGGGATGAAAGCCTGAGTCGACCTTGCCCGTCACGAGGATCAACCCTGGACCTGTAGTGTGGCAGCGCGAAGAGCTACCACCACACTACAGGGCCTTAATTGATTACCTATCTACCATTATCTTTTCTATAAAGAAACATTTTCCTTAAAAATGAAGTTTTCTAAGAGTGCTAATTCAATAAAATTTTGCAAGGGTGCTTTATGAATATTTACTGAAACGGTTTGTTGCGAGATTAAAAATTCAGATAGGCTGTGTTGGAGCACGGCCACAAGGCTTTACGTGAATACGTCCGCTTTTTTTGTAAAGCTCGACATTTCATGCATGCCAGTACAGTTCCGATTTTAAAGACGTATCCACGTCGAAAGCTTAACAAACAAGAAAATAGTGAGACATACCGAAAACAAAATTCCGCCCGGCATTTTCATGCGCCACTTGACCTCCAACGCAAACCCCGAGCTTCTTTATTTTTTCATCCTTTCCCACTGCCGTGGTAGAAGCGAACGGCCATCCGTTACAATTACGACAGGCGCAACTTGATTCCCCATTCTTCATTTGTATCTTTTCACGCTCTCGCAACGTTTTCTCGGAATTAACAGTCCAACCTCATTTTTTCCACAGCACCTCGAAGATACACGTATAAATATAACGTGTTAACCATTGCGACCATATGTCATGATTACGGCCTATCCGTCAGCCAGTTGATTTGTTAGCAGTCAGAGCAGCTCCAGTTAGCACGCAATTTAAGTCGAGATCGGGCCTCTCTGCACGTGTCAAGACGTCGGATTAATTCCTTCGAGGAAAAATCTATTTTTTCTCCTGTTATGGTTGCTGATGACTCCAATCCGTCATTGGGGTTCTTGGATAGAGGATCGCCAATTGGCTGGACCGGAGGCCAAAGGGTTGCGGAGATGATGGAGTAATATGAATAGGGTGGGGTAGTGTGGAATTAAGGAGATATTTATTTTCATACTTGGTGGTTTTGTTGCTCCTCGTTTTTCTCTTCTTGGGCTGTTGCTTTTGGGAGAGCATGGCTGCGTGTCATGGTCGCTTGTTAATTACGCGAAGACGCTGAGGCGGAGGTTTTCTGCGTGACGCTCGTGAGCTATCAGTCATTATCTGAAGCAGTTTATGTTGCTCTCGCGAGCTACTAGTTACTTTGGAAAAGCGGTTTCTGTTGCTCGCGAGCTACAAGTTACTTTCTCAAAGCGGTTTATGTTGCTCTCGAATTAACAGTTACTTTCCTAAAGTGGTTTATGTTGCTCTCTCTCCCACGCGAACTACCAGTTATTTTCCCAAAGTGGTTTATATTGCTCATGCAAGCTATCAGCTACCCTCCTAAAGTAGTTTGTTGCTTACGAGCTGCCAGTTACTTTCCCAAAATGGTTTCTTTGCTCGCGAGCTATTAGTCACTTTTACAAAATTATTTCCGTTGTCTCGCGAGCTACCAGTTACTTCCCTAAAGCAATTAATGTCGGTCACGAACTGACAGTTACTTTCCCAAAGAAATTTATGTACTCAGGATACCAGTTTAGTTTATGCTGCTCGCGATGTACCAGCTACGTTCCCAAAGTAATTTATATTTCTCGTGAACTATACCAGTTTCTTTTCCAAAGTAGTTTATGTTGCTTACAAGCTACCAGTTAATTTCCCAAAGTGGCTTATGTTGCTCACAAGCTACCAGTTACTTTCCCAAAGTAGTTTGTGTTGCTTGCAAGCTACCAGTTACTTTCCCAATGTGGTTTATGTTGCTCATGATCTTCCAGTTACTTTTTTAAAGTGACTTTTGTGTTTGCAAGCTACCAGGTACTTTTCCAAAGTGGTTTATGTTGCTTACGAGCTTTCAGTTATTTTCTTAAAGTGACTTTTGTGTTTGCGAGCTACCAGGTACTTTTCTAGAGTGGTTTATGTTGCTCGAGAGCTACCAGTTACGTTCCCAAAGTAGTTTATGTTAATCAAAAACTACCACTTACGTTCCAAAATGCTTTTTAGAAAGAAAATCACTGTTTTCAGCAAACGAACAGGTACAATAAGTTGCTTAAATGTAGATTCAACTCGTGTTATTACTTATCTCACTAGGCAAAAATAAATTACACCAAATCCATGATCTTGACTTGAAGCCCTCAATAACCAGCTCAGGATAATGAATAAGCTGGCCTGACGGACAATAGAGATAGGAAATGACGTGCCCGGGCGAAGCCTGAGCTGAGTTGTATTGAGAACACAGAAAAGTGCTTGTAACTCAATTCGATCTTTATAGGCTTCAAGTGAATCCCTCACATAGAAAAGCGTATAAATGTTTTGTTTTGCGATGAAGGGTAGATAATGGATATTTTTGCACGAGAAGCTGGTAGGTGAGATTTTTCGTCCTTGAGTAAAAATGAAATCACATGGATGAAAGATGGCTAGTATGGTATGTAGGTAGGTATTTTAATTAACGTAGCACTGGAGCAACACAACGGGCTATTGGCAACGGTTCGGGATCAATCCCGAAGGGAAAGAACTAATGACAACGCCTCGTAATTTGAACCATGGTCAGATGACTATGTCACACCTGAGCTGACACCTCACTCTCCAAACTTCCGCACCACGCCAACATGAGGACATTTGAGGGCACGACAGATTTAACGTATACCAGCCCTTGTGCGCGCGATGATCTTTAGTTGGATCATATCTCCAACTCGCAACTTCCGATTGCTAATCCGCGACTCTAGCATTTGCGCTACGGTGGATCGGATCGGATTCTGAATGTTTTGGGGCAAGGTTCGAAGCAGCACAAGCTGCGCAAGAGCTACCGTGGACGCACGTCTTTAGAAATATAGGGCACAAAACAAAATAATATTACCAATGACGTATAGAAAGTATGCAAAATTAAATGTTTTATTCTCTATACCTTGTCCCAAATATTCGGAATTTTTTAAATTTTTTGCAAAAAAGTACGTACAATCCAAGATGTATAAGTATATTTTTTTGGAAGAATAATTGCTTTTCCAGCAATACTGTTAAAGCAATCCTAGTTTCAATCGCAATGCTCAGTTTACATCTCAAGTACAACGCTGCAAGGTTAAGGCCCGTTGCACACATCCGATTTTTAAACGTGCGGTGCCGCTGCGGCATCGTAAGTGCGATCTGAGATACAGGAGATCTGATAGTGTAGTGCACACATACCTCCGGTGACGTTGCGGCGACGTACGTCCACCTGCGTGCAATTTGTGCCACAGTTCCCCACGTCGCCGCATGGTAAAAACTCTACTCCGGTGTCTCAGTACCTTGTTCTCTACTGAGCGGTTCACACATCCGTTATTTTCATTGTTGATTTATAGAATTTATGACAAAATAAATCCGACCACTTTATACGAAAAACAAGCATTTTATTGCTCACATGGTCAATAAAAAAATACTACCAATAAACGGCCCCATCGTTTTTATGGAATTCTAAACATTACAAAAAACGTGATGCAATGCATCCTTAAATTTATTTAGTAACAAAGGTTTGGTGAGGAAGTCAGCCAAGTTATTTCTCGAGGAAACAAATTCTAAATCAAATAAATTACCATTAATTAATTGACGTATGAACTGATATTTCACGTCTATATGTCTGGTTTTGATATTTTCAAGATTATTCCTCGTGAAATATATGGCTGCTTCATTATCACAGTATTGTTTGGGTTTTACAATTCCCAACACATCAAGGCCCATAACCCTGTTGATTTATAGAATTTATGATAAAATAAATCCGACCACTTTATACGAAAAACAAGCATTTTATTGCTCACAGAGTAAAGAGCACAGAATAATATATAGTTTCTACAATTACGTCATAAAAGTAAAATTAACATAATACCTGAAATCGTTTCAGTTGAAAAATAAAAAGCCCAGTGTAGCGTTCAGAAGTCCTCAGAACGAAAAATACTTCCAACATTCATAGTAAATGGGTCGTATTATTTTACATGGATTAATTTATAGCTATTATATTACATAAATCATATTTTAAAGTTATTCTTTAAATTTAAAAAACACAAAGAAGGGTATGAATCGAATGTGCATACGAATTGGAATACAAATAGATTAATTGAATTGGACGCTCTATTTCCCAGATAAACGATATGGAGAGGCAAGAATAAAATACTGGATGCAAAAGAATACGAACTCCAGATGACAATTTACAATTGGTTTAATTGTATCCTTTACAAGAGATTTCATTAAGCGATTTAGAGTTTGGTTTGTAGTGGGTGCACGAATCCCACAGTCCGACCTCTTTCAGCGTTCCAGCAAGACTGACTCCATAGCAGCCTCAAAGAATTTCGGTTCGGAGTCAGAATGCTTGTTTTGTTAATGCTCTTGTTGAGCGCTAGTTCGCATTTTTCGTGGCGTGACTTTCTCTGGCCTTACTAAACAGCTTAAACTTATCAACAAAACTTATCTGGGTTTTCTCGTAAATCAAAAGATGTATCTACCTCTTGTAAGTCTTAAATCATTAAATGGTTGTTTCCTGTAAGGTCTATTTATTTCAAAATTTATTTTTTGTACACCAAGTAAGCGAAACACACGTTTCCTTCGATAGACATCCATCGCAACTGGTGGCCAAATGAGTATAGGCGTCATTCCACGGTGGTGTGTGCATAGTTGACTACGGGGACGCAGCGGCAACCAGCGGCGCCGTACGTTTAAAAATCGAATGTGTGCACCAGGCCTAAATGTTGATTCGAGTATGGTGAACAGGGGCATGGGTGTACAGCCGTTTTAGCCAGAAACTTGCAAAAATATAGATTGAGAAATTTTAAATAATTTATTCATACTAAGTCATAAAATATTTAATACACTGCTGGCCACCCAAATTGCAACACCAAGAAAGACAAGAGATATCACAACAAAATTTATTTTGTAGATAACATGTTGACCAAGTATCAAATGATTCAATTTATAGACTTCTGTGAAGTGTGGTTCCTGCCAAAATCAGTAGCCAGAGTAGCCGCCATTGTTGGAGATCACCGCTGCCACACGCCTCGGCATTGATTCAAAGAGACTTTGGATGTGTTCTTGGGGTACAGCAGACCAAGCAGCTTCCACACTCTGCCAAAGTTGATCTGGTGTGGCAGCTGGGGATGTATTCTGGGTCAATCGTTGAGCAACCATGGACCAGGCTGGAGCAACCATGGAGAGCTGGCCAGGGAAGCAATTCAATCTGGCGATTGACGAAGAACCCTTGGACAATGCGTGCCACGTGTGGTCGCGCATTATCCTGTTGAAATATGGCTGTGGGCAAGCCCTGAAGATAAGGAAGGACAACTGGCTCCAACACCTCGGAGATGTAGCGCTGGCTGTTTAAAGTACCGGCAATGCGTACTAGAGGAGTGCGAGAGTGATATCCAATACCGCCCCATACCATAATACCCGGTGCAGGACCAGTGTGGCGGTGCATAACGAAGCTGTTCAGCATCCTCTCTCCACGGTGTCTCCAGACTCGAATCCGACCATCGTGGTGTTGCAGACAGAAGCGTGACTCGTCAGTAAAGACAATTTCATTCCATTCTGCCGTCCACATCCTTCTTTCATCGCACTATTGGCGGCGGAAACGTCTGTGGTTCTGCGTCAAGGGTAGACGAAGCAATGGACGTCTTGCGGACAGACCACTCTGCTGTAAACGGCGTCGAATGGTACGCGCAGACACTGGATGATGCGGTACAGACTGAATGTGCTGTGCTATGGTTCGTGATGTGGCTGAGCGATCCGTCACTGCCATACGCACAATATGCCTGTCATCACGTGAAGTGGTGCACTGAGGTGGATGCGATCGAACACGTCGGTCCGTCGTATCCTCCTGCATCCAACGATCACATATCCGCATTACAGTTGTTTGGTTTCGTCCAACACGACTACCGATTTCCCTGAAAGATAATCCACAATCTCGGTAGGCCACTATCCTTCCTCTGTCGAACTCGGATACTTGATCAAAAGATGATCGCTGTTTTCTACGAGGCATAATTGATCGTTTTTTTGAAAAAACCACAAGAAAAACACAATTGCCGTACTTGAAATCGTCGAAATCTCCAAGCCTTAAATAGCGCTTTGAAGTGGCGCCACAGGCGCGCGTGATGTGCGTCTGCGCTGAAATTCTAATCATTTGCATATCTCACCTCCGCTAATGCATGTTGTAAATTTCATATTATTTGCATGCTTCCTTCAGGGTGTTGCATTTACGGTGGCCAGCAGTGTAAAATATATATCATTTTATAAAAATGCATTCATTATTTTGATTACTGTGATTCTTCAACAAACACAAAAAGCATAAAGCAGGAAGACAGAATGACGCAGTAAAATTCTGTTGCTAAGTTATTGCAAGTACTCATAGTATGCAAAATATCATGAAAATATAACCAGCAGTTTGAACGTTATGCGGGCAGACACATACAGACAAATGGACAGACACGAAACGCGGAATCATTTGATTTTGCATTAAAATTAAAATGAATCAAAACTGATAAAAAACTTGGAATGAGGTATTCAATGTAGTACATAGTATCAGCAAACACTTCATTTTTATTCATATAGATTTGAATATTTTCAGACCTGTCCCAGAATTTTCCACTTAGGGGCCCCCTCAGAGGCACATCTTCTTTAGGTGCGTACGGGCTTCACGAACACGAGATACCCTAGTGATCTGTTCTTTTCCATAGGGTTTACTGCCTTTGGCAACCATGGAGGTGCAACCCCAGATTCCCAAGCGATCTTTCTCCTCCCCTCCCTTTTCCTTTCATTCTCAATTACTTGACGTTGTCTTACGTTTGGCCCATTTTGGCCAAGTACGACCCTTGAGTCATAAAACCCCAAACCAACCAACCAAATCTACTTTTGGGGCTATGAAAAACTCGAATTACATCGATCAAAAAAAATTTTAGCATTTGTTTCTGTAGCATCAATTACATTCCCTCCCCTCTTCCCTGAATAGGTAGGTAGGTATTTTAATTAACGTCGCACTTGAGCCAACACAACCGGCCATTGGCAACGGTCCGGGATCGATCCCCAAGGGGAAAGGTCCGAGGACGACATCACGTAATTTTGAATAACGGTCAGATGACGAGGTCACACCTGAGCTGGCACCTCACTCTCCAAACTTTCACACCACACCAACGTGAGGACATTTGAGGCCACGGCAGATTCAACCCCCTTTGTAGATGACGGTCTTTGGTTGGATTCGAATTCGCAATCCTCCGGTTTGCTAGTCCGTTACTTGTCTACCTCGGCCCCTTCTCCAAATAGATCCCTAGATTTCACCTCATGCACCCCAACCAAAAGATCCAGGCGACGTCATCGCACCACGCAGTCTATACACGTTATTTCCCATCCCGAACGCAAACAATTTTTTAACTCCACCAAAACGCTTCCACACTCAGTCCGTGGGAGGCTGTTACTCCAATTAATCGCCCCACTGCGCGGAGTAACTTGAACCACCCCTTCTCATAGCCACGAAACGGGACGGCTCCGATCCATCACTGCTGCCGAGGGCCAGACGCCGCGCTAATTGCCGCGACAAGGAGGGCCCTCCGAGTGTCCGACCGTCCACCCCCGCGCGGGAGATCCGTCACGAAGGGTCAGGGGGTCACTCCGATCCAGTTTCGTGTTCTCGCTCTTATTGGGGTTGATGCGCGCCGATCCATCCTCGTCGGACGGAATCGTTTTCTCAGTAAATGAGACTCATTCGTTTTGCTTGCCATTCATCCCGATGACAAGCCGAGGGGAAGGATGGCTTCTTTTTTTATTTAACCCAATAGGATAAGCGGAGCTTCTCATGCTTCGGTATGCTGCTTTGAAAGGCCGTGTTTAGACCACGGATGTCTGTGGCTTGATGCCACATGTCTTCGAAGTCTGACTGCTGATCAGAATGGTTTTAATTCATCGCGATAACAGCAGGAAAATCTAGCACTGGACAGTGCTACATGATAAAAGTATCAGGCCACCACGTACTGTGACAGTGCTTCGAGAAAGCTTCCTATACATGCACAACTTTGGAGGTGAAATAACATCAACATGGAAAGAGATTACAAAGTTAATAAATTCAATTTATTTAATAATAATAATAACAAAACATAACAAACAAGTCTTCAAAGTCTGACTGCTGATCAGAATGGTTTTAATTCATCGCGATAACAGCAGGAAAATTTAGCACTGGACAGTGCTACATGATAAAAGTATCAGGCTACCACGTACTGTGACAGTGCTTCGAGAAAGCTTCCTGGACATGCACAACTTTGAAGGTGAAATAAATCAACATGGAAAGAGATTACAAAGTTAATAAATTCCATTTATTTAATAATAATAATAACAAAACATAACAAACAAGTCTTCGAAGTCTGACTGCTGATCAGAATGGTTTAATTCATCGCGATAACAGCAGGAAAATCTAGCACTGGACAGTGCTACATGATAAAAGTATCAGGCTACCACGTACTGTGACAGTGCTTCGAGAAAGCTTCCTATACATGCACAACTTTGGAGGTGAAATAACATCAACATGGAAAGAGATTACAAAGTTAATAAATTCAATTTATTTAATAATAATAATAACAAAACATAACAAACAAGTCTTCAAAGTCTGACTGCTGATCAGAATGGTTTAATTCATCGCTATAACAGCAGGAAAATCTAGCACTGGACAGTGCCACATGATAAAAGTATCAGGCTACCACGTGCTGTGACAGTGCTTCGAGAAAGCTTCCTATACGTGCACAACTTTGAAGGTGAAATAAATCAACATGGGAAGAGATTACAAAGTTAATAAATTAAATTTATTTAATAATAATAATAACAAAACATAACAAACAAGTCTTCGATGTCTGACTGCTGATCAGAATGGTTTCAATTCATCGCGATAACAGCAGGAAAATCTAGCACTGGACAGTGCTACGTGATAAAAGTATCAGGCTACCACGTACTGTGACAGTGCTTCGAGAAAGCTTCCTAGACATGCACAACTTTGAAGGTGAAATAACATCAACATAGAAAGAGATTCCAAAGTTAATAAATTCAATTTATTTAATCAAATAATAACGAAACATAGCAAACAAGAACGGACAATTGCGGTCTTAAAGAAAGTGGTAGTTAGGTAAGTAGGCATTTAATTAACATCGCACTGGAGCAACGCAACGGGCTATTGGCGAAGGTCCGGACAACACCACGTAATTTTGAACCACGGTCAGATGACAAGGTCACACCTGAGCTGGCTCCCCACTCTCCAAACTTCCACACCACTCCAATGTAAGGACATTTGAGTCCCCGGCAGACTTAACGTGCACCAGCCCCCTTTGTACACGACGGTCTTTGGTTGGATTAGAACTCGCAACCCCCCAATTGCTTGTCCGCTACTCTTCCAACCGGGCTACCGCGGCCCCCTCAAAGAGAGAGAATGTAGTCAAACTAATTTTTATACCATGCACATCTGAGCAGAAAAAATTCACACCTGTTCGTTTGACAGAGGTGCGTCGGCATTTACATAATGCAGCAAAAGGACTGATGCCACCACATGAGCAACCTTCTAGCTTGCTTGGGCCGCATTGAGTAAAGAGGAATTAATTGTGTGTGTCTTGGACAGCAAATAAAATATCATTGACTTACAAGCGAAACACACCAAATCAAAATTTGTAAGATATTAGGTTTTTAGCTTTTCTAGACTAAATCTGGTGATCTGTAGACTGATGTCCACTGTTCGCATCTGATTTCTATGAGAGGCATTTTCTGTCAAGCTAAATATAGGTCACGGTAGTACTTTTTGTACTGCGATATGCTTCCTGTACGTATTCCGAAAGTGACGTCAGTTTGCTTGTTTTCTTTAACATGATTTCAGCCCTTTGCCAATGCAAATTCGAAAGAATGAATTCCGAATTGGTCGTTTGATTGGACAACACCGATTATGTTAAAAGCCAAAAGTTGCCAAAATGGCACTAAACTATGTTTTAAGGTAACCTCCTACTAGTATTGTGCTAATGCATTTGAACAGTAGAAGTAAGATCTTCGCAGACCGTCTGGTTTGTTTGCTAATTCTGAAAATTTCTCTCTTGATATAATGGTATTCAAAAGGGCTGCGCTCCCGTATTTAAATTACACTTATCCAATTAAATTACACTAAATTTTACAGTTGAGGCCAATACTCGTTTCCTGATTTCAGTTAGCTTTTTTTAATACGATTTCAGCACTTCGCCAATGCATATTCGAAAGAATGAATTCCAAATTGGTGTAAGATAGACGAACGACACTAATTGTTTCAAATGCCGAACGTTGCCGAAACGACACTAAACTACAATTTAAAGTAACCCCGACTAGTATTGCTGTAGTGCTTTTGAACAGCAGCAATAAGATCGCAGACCGTCTGGTTTGTGTTTGCTAACGCTGAAAATATCTCTCTTCGGTAGTGTTATTCTAAAGACATACGCTCCCGTATTCCAATTACACATGACCGATTATCAAGATTTATCGTATTCATCATTTCTAATATTTGTTATCCTCATCCTGTACTCATTGTCGACTTATCCCTCTTGTCATTCCACAAGACATTATTTACGTAATGGGACATGTAGAATATCTTTCCCAACGTGTAGATTGATATAACTCTTTCGCAGTAGTGGTATATTACATATTGCCATCCTTGCACATACACAAAATTACTGATAACCCCACTGATCGAGGTAATGTAGATGTAAGGAATCGATAATGTAATATTACGTCATCAAATGGCGTATGACATCACTACCTCCGTGTTTCATTCATATGGGATATTTGTAATAACTGTTTATGTAGTTGGGACGCGACTTTTGCATTTTTATTAGGTATTTCATTTTTTTTCTTAACTCCAGCTCCAGATTGGTTAGTTGAGTTAGGCTTTATGACGCAAGGGCCATATTTGGACAAGCTGCACCAAATAACATCAAGTAAATAATTCCAGCTCAAGTGGATGAATTCAAATACAGAAGGGAAGAGGATATCTTTGAACTGAGGCTGTTATTCAAAACCACATGTGGATTCGTATATTTTTGTTAATATTTTTTTCTTCAATTTTATTTCTTTAAATTAAATTTTTTTTTCAATTTTCAAATTTAATTCAGTGTGAATGCTCTGGAATTCGAAGATATTTGAATTAGCATCTCATTTTGAAGGAATGCATTTTCAGTTTAGTAAGTAAAACTATAACCTCTTGCAACAAACTATCATGAGATATAAACAGGCTAGATATGTTCATATACTGAAAATTGACAATATTTTTTATTTTATAAGACTTTTGTTCAATTTGGAAACAAGTGCAAAAAATATTTTGCCGCTATAAATCTAAAAGCATTTTGTATACTACAAAAATCTACAATACAACAGTTTCTCAATTTTGATTCCGAATTTATTCGCATTGAAGACGACAAAAATTTTGATAAGCTGATGGAATAAAGAGCGTAGGTATTATTGATTGTCCAAACACATTTGTGATGATTTATGATGGTTTACAAGTAAATGCTCCAGCTATTCGAATTTTTCTGAACAGAGTTTAAGGCCTTCTAAGTACAACTTTCTAGGCTGCATACCCTGAAGAAACCTACATTCTTCAGTTAGGTAGTTAATTAACGTCACACTGGAGCAACACAACCGGGCTATTGGCGACAGTCCGAGATCGATCCCGAAGGGAAAGATTCGAGGATAACACCTGAGCTGGCATCCCACTCTCTAAACTTCCACAACATGCTAACGTGAGGAAATTTGAGGCCACGACAGGTTTAAGTGCACCAGCCCCCACGTACACGACGGTTTTTGGTTGGACCTATTTTGGAACACGCAGCCCCCGGCTGCTAATTCGTTTCTCTTCCAACTGGGCTACTGTTGTGCTCAGTTTGTTTTAGAAAATACTATTGATATTTTAATGATGGGAGTCCAATGGAAAATGGTTTTTATATTTTACTTTTAAAATGAATGTTTAATTTTATCTGAATTTGAAATCTTTTAAAGTTTCCCAAAATATTTCTCGTATTCAAGAAGTATGCTCCATTATATTTGTTGATAAAATATTTTGTCTCACAAATAAAATTACTGATCATTCTGGACCCTTTTCTTTATAAATCTTTTCTTGTAATTTATAATCGTTCTACATTGGGATAGGGTAATAGGGAGACGGCATCTAGTATCAGTGTTTAAGGAAGCGGTAATTTGGACATATTTATTAAAAAAAATTTTCTTTGGAAAATTTCAATTTTTAGCATAACTTTGTCCTTATCAAAGAAGTATTTTACTATTGGCCTGGTAACCAAGCGGATATCACTCCAACCCTCGGTTCAACTCACTATCCCAGTCTGTTTATCCCATGGCTGTTCGTAGCCGTTCTTGTTAAAGCCGTAGGTATCGGTCATATTGGCTCATGTGTAGAAAAAATGACGTAGAGCGACAAACTAACCAGCAGTAGTTTTCAGTGTCATGTGAAGTGAATGCGCATTTTGTATATAGAAAATAACACTTAAAAATAAATTTTTTTTTCGTAGTTCCCTGCAATCGTATTGTTATTCAGAAAGACAGAAGAAACGAAGCATTACAATTCTTTTCTCACAGAGGTCTGGAGAGTACAAAAGACACTGAACTCCTTTTATCTGTACTGTGAGAGCCATTACAAAGCTAGGTCTTTTGTTAATTTAATTGAAGTAAAATTAATATAAGGAACATTAATATTTTTAACAAAATTAATATTATATGATTGTATATTTTATCCCTTTTACTTATTTAATCGTTGTTTCTCAACAGAAAAATACTCAAATACAGAGAACGGAAAATATGATTCAAATAATGCAAGTAAAAAGACGCATAAATATAGTTGGATCAGAGATAAAACAAAACACTTCATTGGAGCAGGTTACTTATTAAATTGAAACCATTAAAAACTGTATCAACCTCCGAGAAAGAATTGAGGGCCGCGGTAGCCCGGTTGGAAGAGTAACGGATTAGCAACCCGAGGGTTGCGAGTTCGAATCCAACCAAAGACCGTTGTGTACAAAGGGGCTGGTGCATGTTAAATCTGTCGGGGCTTCTAATGTCAGTTTGGAGAGTGGGGTGGCAGCTCAGGTGTGACCTCGTCATCTGGCCATGGTTCAAAATTACGTGTTGTCCTCGGATTCACCTTAGCTTTTGATCCCTTATTGTCGCCAATAGACCGTTGTGTTGCTCCAGTGCGACGTTAATTAAAAAATACCTACCTACATACCCAATCCAAAAAAAATCACTCACCTCACAAAATGCGATAAACAGCCCACACACAGTAACGTATTTTCACAATTGATGAGGCCAAGCACGAATTTGCTTATTTTCTTATTTTTATCTGGGTCTGACCTCCTATTCCTAATTTAAGTGCAATAAAAATTACTATTAGGTAGAGAGATAGGTAGGTATTTAATTAACGTCGCCCTGAGCAACACATAGGGGTATTGGCGAAGGTCCAGGATCAATCCCCAAAAGAAAGATCCGATTTCTCTTAGGAACATTAATATTTTTGACATAATTAATATGACGTGAATTGAGTATTTTATCTCAATTGTCCTCATTTTAAATACCCTGCATTTTTATTTAGGAAAGGGAGGCATTTGCCTTATTTGTCCCAGGTTCCAAAAAAGTCTAGCTTCGTCTCTGCTCCCAATTATCCGATTCACTGTCTTCGAATTGTTGATCCAAATGCAGAAACTCCCAATCCAAAGAAATCATTCACCTCACAAAATGCGATAAACAGCAACCCCCCCCCCCCTCCCGTGACGTATTCTCACAATTGATGAGGCCGAACGCGCCTTTGTTTATTTTCGTATTTTTATCTGGGCCCGACCCCCTATTCCCGCCGAAATTCGGAAATAAAATATGGGCCGGGGAGATGTAGTGCTTCCTCAGGAAAAGGACGTAAATCCCAGACAACGATAGCGCCAAACACATCGCCAAGAAAAGAGATTCCGGTGCCAAGAGGCGAAAAAAAAAAGCACACAAAAAACCTCCCAGCGACAGAAAATATCCACCCACCGAAGAAAAAAAAAAAAGGAGACGAAAAGCAAAAGAAATAATATAAAATAGACACCATTCCATTTCCGCCGGCGATATTTACTGTGGAAAAAAGGATTTATATATCTCTATACGTATATATATTGGATGTTAAGGAATAAGAAAATCCGTAATACCAGCACTAGCGACTATTGGCTGAATGGACTGCGGACCGAGACTCGAGTGAGTAAAGGAAAGAAGAAATTGAAGAAATAGCTTTTTTTCTTATTTATTTCCTTATTTCTCGTTCGCTCCATCTCGGCGATTGCCTTTTATCGGGGGGTGGGAAAAGCGTAAATTCAGCGAACTGTAAGAATTCCGAAATTGGATTCCTGTTCGGCGCCAATGGCTGCTTCTTCGCTTTCAGTGTGACATATAATTGGCCCGAGCGTCACTCATATCCCCAGCTTTGAAAAGAGATACGGAAATGGAGCCCTTTTCATTCATTTCCTTTCATTTATCTTCCGCTTTTATTTTTTATTTCCCCCTTTTTTTATTTATTCCCCTATCCATTTCCCAGATTATTGTTATTGTTTAGGCTGTTACCTTCTTTTTCCCCGCTTTTCCCTTTTCGTAGGGAAAATGGCCGCCTTCCCCTCTTTCGTTTTTATTCTAATGAAAATAAAAATAAAACTTTTTTAAGCAGACGATTTCGTTTAGAAGAGAGTTGTATTGTTCAGCAGCAAAAGGGATTACCTACTTCAGGAGCTCTGGCTTATCTGGAAATTAAAGGGAAATTACTTCCAAGCTTAAAATGCTGAAATGAGGTTTATAAGTTTCCATTTCTGCGTATCTTGTTTAGAATAGCGCTCTCGGAGAGAAATGTATTATAAAACTCGAATTAAAAAGGAAGGAGCCGTTGATAAGTGGGGAATTTTTCTGGCAAAATGCAATTTAAGGAACTTCAATTCGAATTGAGAGATTATTTTATGATAGCAATGATATTTTCAAATAGTTTTCCTTTGCGTTTTCTGGCTCGAGTATTCTACTTGCCATTTTTTTTTCGAAGCTGTAATGCTTTAATGCTTCTTTCTCAAACAAATAGATATCCACTTGACTGCAACCGAAACTGTATTTTTTAAATATAAACGGGGCGAGAGAATTCTGGCGTCGTCATTAATTGGGTATTTTAATTAAAGAATTAGTGCAGTTTTTCAAATCGGGGTTCAATTAATAAAGCGAAGTATATTTTAATTAAAGCAATCAGCGGATACATTAAAAAAGAAACAATTAAGTTTACTTGAATTTCTTGCTCTTAAATGCAATTTACGAGGATAATTTTCATCCCCTTATTATTGTTTTAATTCCTTAACAGTAAAAAAATCATAAAATAAAATAGAAAGGGAATAAACGCAAAATAAAACACTAAAAGAAAAACTTAAAGATATGGAGTTAAACTAATTAGTTTTTAGTTATATCCTAACAATATGTCATAATTATTTTATTCACATATATAATGATTTTCAGATTATTTTGATGGTATTACATGGACTAACTCTCCTTTTGTAGAGTCCTAAAAAAAGCACTTTTTACTCAAATTTACCCCTACGTAATTTGAAAGCTCTTAAGGTATTTAGCGTCCTTTGGTATCAATTTGGGGAATTCAAACATTATTATTTTAATTTTACAAGCTGTGCGGTATGATAAAAACTGGGATTTTAGGGATTGTTTTCTTTCAAAAATAAAATAAATTTAAATGGCTTATCGTCACTGTAAAATTGTGGTATTAGACGATGCATATCCGAACAATTGGTTTTTAAATGAATCAAGATAGAATACCACGAAATTCGACGAAAAATTACACATAAAAGGCTTGGAAGTAATTTAATTTAAAATAATTTAAGAGAGTTGATTGATAGTGGTTTTAGGTAGAATTTGAAATCAACGAAAGACTACACGCGTAAAAGGCTTGAAGGCAGTTTAGTTTAAAGTAATTATGAGAGTTAATTGTTAGTGACCCAAGATAGCATACCAAGAAAATCGACGAAAGATTAGACGTAAGACTTGAAAGTAGTTTAGTTTAAAGTAATTACGAGAGTTAGTGGCCTAAGATAGAATATTGAAAATAGACAGAAGATACATGTAAGACTTGAAAGTAGTTTACATTTAAGTAATTTCGAGAGTTGATTGATATAAGCAAGATTTTCAATCAATAAAATAAGTTTCCGAAAGAATAAAATATAATAAAAGGGGTACCAAAATGAAGAATTTTTTCTTTTAAACATTGGAACATTATTTTTCAACATTTACTGCTATACATTTTTCCTAACGTGATATCCACCTTTTCCTTCTATTATTAAAGAAAATTAGTGGTTCACAGAAACTTCCAACTTCGACATCGGATGAAAAATATATTGACCTTTCAAAACATCCATCCGATTTTTAGAACAATCAAAAGTAGGATGGGGCCAAATCTAGGATGTAAAGAGGGTGTGGAACAAGTGGATAAACGTTTCCTTAAAATATGTTTCAGTGACAAATTTTTTGACGTGAACGCGTCTTTAAAATTGGAACAGTAAGGGAGGCATGAATGAAAAGTTGAGCACTACAAACGTTACACTTGTTTTGTCTTAAGATTTTACGACTAGAAGAAACATCCAGAAGATAAATATAGCGTCGTGTAGACAAAAGATGTCCGTACCTTATATGACCTTCTGAAAGAGTGCACAGTCACACTAAGCGAGAGGAGAGAGTCTGTAATATGTCCCAATTC
The DNA here is from genome assembly GCA_933210815.1 of Meta bourneti. Taxonomy (NCBI): domain Eukaryota; kingdom Metazoa; phylum Arthropoda; class Arachnida; order Araneae; family Tetragnathidae; genus Meta; species Meta bourneti. The sequence continues at coordinate 93,049,095 of OW119929.1, forward strand.
TACGATGCTGAGCGAGCTCTGCGCCAGTGTAACTTTGGATTGCGTGGAGGACTGCTCAAGTGGTGTCATTCGAAAGCTACCGAACTTCCCTACACAATCACAGGCCTTTAATCAATAAAATTATCCACCAATACTAATATCAAACTGCACTTTAATCGTTCAAACTGTAAATTAATTGTTGAATATTCACTCAATAAACAATCGTCCAAACTTCCTCTGCTTGCATCATTCATTCCACAATCCAACATCAAGTCTGAGTATTCACATCAAAACTACAGTTTATATCCTCGACATAACCTACAACCTATCATTTTTTGAATTTTGTTATTGCCACACTTGCTCCTCTATGCCCCATATTTCTCCTGGATCCAGCATTGCTTTCTAAGATTCCTTCAACGCCTACAGTGGTGCGGTAGCGCCCACTATGGAAAATTGTGCACTTCACTATAGGAATGCTCACTCATTTTTGTTCTACAATTTACCAGCGGCCCACTCAACAGTAGACCTTACTTAGCAATCACCAATCAAACCTCTTATTATAAAGAAACTAGCAGTACTTACACTGCGTTTCCCGTGACATCATTCCTGTTATGGCTCACTGATACTGAAAACATTAAAAAGAAAGAACAATAATTTTAAGAATGAATCCCACCACCAAGCGACATGACACGGGCATCTCGCCTCATTCCTTGCTTAGAGAGCTTCATGATACACTATGTTCAATGTTCTTCCATTTGAAGCTAGGATGTAAAGATTCTCGGTTTTTCCAACTATTGAACAATCCACATACAGTTGGCCAATGGAGAAACACGGATTAATGAGATCGAGTCCTACAACTTTCAGCGATTGTCCTTGTGCCTTGTTGATGCTCATGGCGAAACTTAAACGAACAGGGAACTGATGGAGTTTTAATTGGAATAGGAGATCCGAAGGGATGATTGGGATCCTTGGAATGAATACGTCTTTGCCTGCGGCATGTCCAGTCATGATGGTGGCTTCAATAATATGCGGCATCAGTTTCTTGATAGAGAGTCTTGTTCCATTGCAGAGTGAAGGTGGATGCAGATTTCGGAGAAGCATAATCGGTTCCCCAATCTTCAGTTCTAATATGTGCGAGGTACTCCAGATGGCTCCAATGTGTTCAAAAACTCTGTTGTGTAGTTCACAGCCTCATATGTGTCACGTGTAGTGTCGATAGATTTGTAAATTTGAACACTGCCGGGCAACTCTTGTAAACGTTGCTTATTGATGACATTGACATCTTCGTTTCTTGGGGCAAGAATTGCTCTTTGGCACAGCCATGCGTGATCAGTAAAGTGCTGCGCCACATTTGGAAACACCGCCTCTTTCAGCTCTCGTTGAGTTTTCACAATCCTTCCAATACTTTGCATTGCTATACATCCATCTTGATTATAAGTAACGGCACCATTTCCTAGTTGAAGCAGGTTATTTGCAAATTGCTGGGCAGAGGAATCACCGTTGACATGAACTCGCATGTTTGTTGATAGTTCAAGTCTATGAATGCCATCCAAATGTAAGATCATTTTAAGCAGGTTCCATGGAGAATGTTTTCATCCGCCCTGGTTCCATGGAGAATAACCGGAAGTGTCTGTCGAAAGTCGCCAGCCAACACCATAGTGACGCCTCAAGTTCTGTCATTGTTACATCTGATGTCTTTCAAGGTGACATCAAGTGCTTCGAATGCGGCTTTGTGGGACAGTGCATTTATTCCAGACAATGAGCTTGCAATCCTGTAGAACCTTTGCCTTACCTGAATTTCTTGAAATGTTACATGTAGGAGTCTCCGCGTTTGCCGCATTTAAGGGTAACTTGAAAGCCGAGTGAGCTGTCCTCCCTCTTGTCAATAGAGTTGCGGCAATGCCTGATGAAGCCACAGCCAGGGCAATCTCGTTTCTCTGTCGCACTTTAGCCAAAAGAAGATTGATGAGGAAAGTCTTCCCTGTACCGCCAGGAGCATCCTAAAAGAATATGCCACCGCGCCTATCAGAAACTGCTCTTGTAATGTTGTCAAATGCTTCCATTTGATCTTGGACCATTTTTGGCTAATTCTCCTCTATGTATGTTGCGAGTACATTCGCTTCATAGTTTCTTACCATAAGTTCTTCACTCGGTAGGACTGAATCGCAGTTTCGATTAGGTTGCGGTAGTCCAAAGCTTTTTAGGTCCGATCCACCCAACAACATAATCGGACTAAATTTGGGTACAGCAGCAGAATATCCATATTCTGCTGCTGTACGCGTGCTTGGTGCAGTATGTCTTCAAACAGGTTCTCCTTGTGGTTCATCCATAACTGATCGGGAGAAGCCATCGAGCATGTTTGTACCATAACAGCAAAACAGATTACGTAAAATCTTTGGCGATCGAGATGCAACTGCATCTTCCAATGCTTTGTGTTCCAGTGTTCATAGTTCTCCAGAAGACCTCTAAACTGGCAAGCCTCTTTGTAAGTTCCGCAGAGCCTTCGAACGTTCTCAAATGTATAAACGATATCGGGCCTCGTACTTCATGCAGCAAGTGTTGCAGGTGAAAGCATTCAGAGTTGGTTGGATGGACGATGTACACACGGCCGAGTGCATCGCTGGACCTTATTCCTGCTTGTTCTGGTACAACTTGTCCTTGTTTTCGACGGTTTCATGTCTTATTACCGTTGTTCCAAGTGTAATACTTTGGTTCTTGGTTGTACAATAGGTTGAGTGCAAATTCATCTTGGGTGCAAAGTCTGAAGAAAGACGTCTGTGTTGTTTCCTGAGGTGCTTGTGCACGTTGAGCACAAGCACCTCAGACTTTTCTGTCATGAAGTAGACTTTCTGGCCATTCTCAAGGTGGACGCTTAGATGAATCACTGAAGTGGCTCTCGTGAATTGGGAAGTTGAGTATTCTCCATACTGCTTCGTTGATGCTGATATATCTTCCCATTTGATACCGACGAATTTCATTAAGGTCATTATCTCCACTGGTCAATTCAAATCCAGCCATGTCGGATCCTTTGTTAACTTACAGACGTACTTTACAGATTTTACAGAAGTGCAATACTCTATGTTGTGATGCGCATTGAAAATTTGTGTTAATAGAGGACAATAACGAACAATCCATTTATTGTCCACAGACACTTCTGATCCTCGAAAATTGATATTTGCAGTAAATCTCCCGTCTTGTGATGATCTGCGACCATAAAGTGGATATCAATCTTATCCTGTTTGAGTGTATTTAAAAAAAAACGGCGTGGGAATCGCTTTGTGCAAATTCCATCCTTCATGCATGGAGAGGGTGGATTTATGCATCCGCAGGGGCCGTGCACCATCTGTTTCGTTACAATTCAAAAAAGGTTCTGGGTCTTCCTGTGGATTAGGGATTTCTGCACTGATAAAGTCATCCACTCTGTGAACGTGTAATGAGTCTTTGAGCCATATCAGAATGTGGACATGAGGAATTCCTTGCTTTTGCCACTCTATCGTGTACATATGAAACTTAACTTCTCCAAAATACTTTGCCTTTGTGATGAGACTCATGCTTTTTGCTTTTGATGAAAGACTCTTGCCAACAAATCATTACGATCCTGTGGTCTTTGCTCAACAAATAGTTCTTGCTGTATCTCTGTCCAGTTTGGATTGTATGTAAAGATGATGAAGAGGTCCGGTCTACCATGGTTTCTCACGTAGTTCATGGCATTTTGAGTACGCTCGTGCATGTACCTGGGACCCCCGGTAAAATTGGAAGGCAAAAGGATCAACTGACCAATGTCTGCAACATTTCCATCGTTCATGACCGCATCCCTTAAATGTGCATACTGTTCCACTCTCAGCGTCCTCTGATTTAGTCGCATGTACAACAGCTTTTCCGATTCAATCTTGGAATACATGTCAACGATAAATTGATGGAACAGGTCTTTACTTCTCAGTAAAATATTGAAATTTTAAGAGCGTATCATCATCCTGTGAGAGTAGAACTGCATAGCAGAAATCTTCTTAGTTTGCGGCATTCCTGTATTTGGGTTTGTATGGCGCATTTGAAAATTATATCCATCCTCTCCCTGCCAAAACATGAGTGGATACTGTAGCATATCGCAGGACCTGTGTGTATCGGGAATTCCCCTGATGGTGCCACTTCTTTCTTCTAAAACTATGTCTCTTGCTCCATGCTGTTCTTTCACCATGATTAAAGCCACTTCTGTTGTCGGTGCATTGTACCGCCTCTCATATCACCATGTGGGATTTTGTTTGCTAAGATTACCACTTTGAATTCAGGGCTGATCTTATCCATGGCCGACTTGAAGCTGTGGATGTAACAGTTGTGATGATCCAGCATGTATTGCAACTGAAGTACTATGTCTTGTCTCGTCTGGGAACGTGTTTGCAACGCTGCTCTGCTTGTTGTGTACCATCTCCAACAAAATATATTTGCAGAAATTTAGGCTCTTCGTTTGATAGATGGTGTAGACTCCCGATGCGGTGATAAACTTGACCCTGAACCTTAAATGTCGGCATGTATCCGGACTCTAATTTCTTTTGTCGTGCTGAAAGGGTCATCTGGAAACAGGAATTGTACCTTCTAATATTTGCCAGGAAATGTTTAGCTTCCACTGAATCTCCAATAAGTAAAGTACGTAGAGCTCGGCTGGATCTATTAACCGTGGCAGTTGTACCTTTCCTCCGTTGCAGCACATACCTGGAACTTCACCCTTCCAGTTTTTTGCTTCGCAGTGTTGACATGTTACAGACATTGATCCAATGACGCACGAAGGATCAGATACATAATCTGCTGATGGTCGTAATTAAAAGCTGCATTCTCTTAATTTCTACAGATGCTTATTCGAGCAGCACTTCTTCCGGTTCTAACTTTCTGTAGTCTTGTTTTTCTCTTTCTGGTGTGGATTCAGCTTCTTTTCTTTGATCTCTTTCTCTGTTCTCTCGCTGTTTTGTTCGAAGACGTTTCTTTTTTCTGGAAGGCTGTGACATCTTTAAATATAACGCTAAACCAAAATGTAGTTTTTTGCCTGAAATAGAAATGAGATTAAAATTGCAGAAATTATACAAATTCAAAAGTAAGTTATGAAAAAACCACTACTGAAATAAAATGTGATTGAATCTTTAAATATAACGCTATACTTTTAAAATGTCTTGTTATGTCACCTAACTGATTCCGACAACCTAAATGAATCACAATGGCAGCGAAATAAAAACCAAATTAAACAGCAATAAACACTGTTATATCATTTCATGTAATTTATTAACACAAACATTATACTATTTGCGAAAAATACCAAACAAAAACAGAAAGCAATACAAAAAATTAACAACGTTTAATGTAATTAGGGGAGGTTGAAAGTGCCAATTTAAAAACGAAAGTGGGCCGTATTACCTTAATTGCACATTGATTAAACAATAATAAACACTGTTACTTCATTTCATGTAACTTATTAACACAAACATTATACTTTTAATTTTGACTTTTTGAGAAAGTTGGTCCACTTGAGGATTTTTAATTAATTTTAATTATTTTTGGTTCTTCAGGAAAGTTGGTCCATTTAATTATAAACACTTTAAATTTGGAGTACCGAACCTCTGTTATTCCATTGTTATGATTTGTAATTGATTTTGAAAGCTTTAATTAAATATATAAATGCTAATTTCTTCAAAGATATTTATCACAATTTTATAAAACCACTATTGTTTTGAAGTAAAATTTTTTCTCTTTAAGAACAGTTTGTACTTACGCTTGATGATCGTCCACCTCTTTTCAAAGATTTTATATCGTGGAGATCTCTGGCCGAATTTTCTGGCTTTTGGTGTTTCTTTTGATGTATCTTTTCCGACACCTTGGTGGGCTCCAGGTCTTGAAAATTTTTGTGGATGTTCTTTTTGTTTTGTATTTGGGGTTCAAATTTGGTGAGAGTCCGATCACTTTTTGGTGATTTTCTGGGTTTTAATCAAGAGCTCTTTGAATACGTTGGATGGTCCAGTTTCAAAATATTAATAGAAGTTAGCATGCGCGATAGCTATCTTTATCGGTTCGGTCTGCGCAGATACGTCATTGTGGAGGAGGGGCTACGCGCGCAGCACAAAATACTAATTAAAAAAATTTTCTATAATTAATTTTAGATTTCGAGGGCTATTCAGTCACCTTTAGGACTACTTGTGTTCCAAATTTCATGGCTGTAAGTGCTATAGATTCGTCTGGACACCGCGCACAAACATTCCTTTTATAATAGTAGAGATGGAAATATTATGACCTCACTGTATCAGTTTCTCGCTATTTTTTTATCTTCAAGTAACATTATTTTCTAGGTACTCGCTGAAATATACTTTTAGACACTTGTAACTGAAAATAATAGACAAAAGAATTTTATAAATTCTACTTTTGTCGGAAATTTGGCATTAATTTTGAAAGTTTAAAAATAATCTCTATATTTTACTACTTCGAATTGTTTCGATTAAGCTAAATTGTATTCCACCGCGTAAATTTTCACTACACTTTGCTTACTTCCAATTAAAATATATTTCAGCCCAAAAAAAGATATTTCTACTGAAACCAACAAAAACGTTCGGCTGGAAATCCTGCTTTTAAATCAAAAAAAAATTTTCAAACAGTTTTGAGACATTCTCGTATCGTGTTCATTATGTAATTTTAAAAACTATTTCGACACAGTTTAGCCGAAGTTGACTCTTGTACCAAATGAATCACAACGCACCTACCTAACTCGTGTCATGTTGAAAATTGAAATTTTTCCGCTTGTAAAATTCATAAGGTTACTCTCTCAAAGTTGTAGTTTGAAACAATATTTAAGTAATTTCTGGCCCTATCAAATACCTTGAATTATAATGGATTGTACTTACTAACGGACTCATCATTTTTAGATGTGGTGGAGTTGTGAAATTCTATTTGAGTCTCATTTTACAAGATATTGTTCCAAGGCAGTTCCATCGAATTGGACTCACTATCGATTTTTTCTCTCGTCGTGGTTGGTATATTTTAAGTTTCCACCCGGAATTCAGTACGATTCTACTTCCATCTTTCCTATTTTTTTACTTTAAGCACCCATGTAATATATAAGGATTTTAGCAGACTTTACATAGCACGTTATCAAAATACCTTGAGAAAACTACGATGACGTGCTTATTGCTTTATGCTATTCCTACACAGCTAAAAATATTACGATCCAAAAATTAGTAACGTCAAAAAAAAAAAGGATTCTAAAAGGAGTCTTCTGGAATAATATCTTAGAATTATGCAAATACATACACAAATATAGAAAAATATATCGAAATTTATATTTTAAACAAGCTGTCAGTCAGACGTATGCAGAAGCAGAAGTTACAATATATAAATGTATTCAAAATGAATATTGTATAAGTAGGTTTATTAATAGAATAATTAATGGTTTATTTCCTTCCCCTGTTTAAGAAATAATGGAAATATAAGTTATATTAGAAATACATATTTAAAGTAATAGGAATATATTTAAATTATTGATTTAATCATTTTCCTATTTAGATGTTAGCTTTCATTGAGGAAAAACTATAAATATTTTTTAAGTCCAACCATTGACCTCTCGGCCTTCGGTACTGCAAGGGGAGAATTAATGGCTACTTGTGATGGAGCATCCAGTGGATGAGCCGCCGCTACTCTTAACAATGCGCTTACAAACCGGAATTTGAACCCGGGAACTACTGGGTGTCAAACAAGTGCAATGACCACTATATAAACCATAAATTTCGAATTTTCTGTATAGATACGAAAGAAATTAGGAAGTTATGCACACTGAGATGAAGATTCTGAGATTTACTAAAAATTAATAAGTTGGGTGGAGCTGTAAGGAAAGTTTAAAAAATTAGCAAATGTAAATAAATGGCAACATATTACATTTTTTGTAGAACTAAATTTTTTTTATAAGATAGAAAAGTCTCTAGAGTGTTCCAAGGTTACCCAGAATGCATAGAATGATTGAAAGTACGCATATAAATGCCTTTTATGCATTTAGAAACAAAAGCGTTCCCAAAACTATCTTACAATGATACAATTTTTTTAAAGAAATTGAATATTTACTTACCTTGATAACAGATATTCAACGAAAAGCATGGAATTGAAAATGCAGAGAAACATCTTAAAATGCAGATTAATAAAAAAAAATATTCGAAAGAAACGCAATATATGCACCTGTTTTTTCACTACAAAAAGGATTCCTGGAATAATAAGATAACGGATTACAGAAGTTTAAAAACCAAACGATTAATAATGATTGTTTCGAACTAATTTATGCCAAAACTAATTTATAAAAATATGAAGGTTACCATATTAGCTACCAGTCCTATTTTAAAATGTTTTGTGCTGTATATTTTACTAGAAGAATTATCCGGCGTTGCTCGGGTTGAATATGTATAATGTTGATTGAAAAGTGATTAGATTAATCACTTCTCTTTCATAGAAAAATGCAAGCATCCTTTAAATGTAAAGAAAAGAAGTTTTTAACATCGTTTTAACTTTTTCAGAGCTTCTGCAATTTACTTCGGACGCAAATATGTATACATGCTGTGAAACAAACTACAAACGTTTTTTCTAAGGTGATTGCTTCAGAAGTCGATTTAGAAATATCTTTTATCTACAACTTATGGCTACCCGTTTTAATTTAACGTAATCTATCTTATTTTAAAATAATTTTATTTTAACTTTACCGATCAATTTTAAATAAGAAGTTACACACTACTTAAAAAAGGGTTTTATATATTTTATTTATTTTATGAAACAGAATTCTACAAATCATTACGTATTCAATCTGCCTTAAGAAAAGTTGGTTGAAATATATACAGTGGGTAAAAAAAGTTTTCGTACGGAAATGAAAACGGCGTATAAATTATTATAATTTCTAAAGAAATCTCACCAAAGATTCAGAAACAGCACACGAAACTTATTTTAAACTAGAGAATGTGTTCGCAACAAAAGTTCCTTAATTTTCACAAATAAAAAGTAATTAAAATTTTGAGAAAGACATACAAAATGAAAGGCAAAAAAAACTTCAGTACGCACTATGAAAATTGATTAGAAAGTACAATCCAGCTGTTCCGCATTCAATCATCATAACTATCGAATGAAAAAGAACTTCAGTATTGTGTAAGTAATTATTTAAAACTTGTTTTATACTAGTGGATCGCCTAAAATGAGAATTCCGAAAGCTTTTCGCGTGTTCGTGATAATCTTGAGAACGGTTTATCAATGAGGAAAATATTGGCGAAATCACTAACGAATCTAAATCGACGGTAAAAATCACTGAAAGGTATAATTAGGTGGAAATTGGAAAATAGGAACCGATCCGAAAGACCTCAGAAATTGAACCATATACACCAGGAATATTCTGCGAAAAATTCGCGATAATACACAAATTAGACACCACAAATTGCATCCTCGTTGAAAACTGATTACAATCTTAAAATATAACCTCAGACTGTAAGAAAAGTAATATAAAAAAGATGGCTACAACGGGCATGCTGCACGTAAGAAGCCACTCATTAAGAAATTTAACGGAAGAAAGCGTCTTCAGTTTGCAAAAAAGCATGTAAGTAAGCCCTTAACTTTTTCTGACTCTGTACTGTTCAGGGATGAACCAAAATTTTGTCTCTATGGTTCAGATGGACGAGTTATGGCATGGAGAAAAGCAGAACATCAAATGCAAAGAAAAAAAACTTATGTAGAACTCTAAAACACGACGGAGGAAGTGTAAACGTATGGGGTTGCATGAGGTCTTATGGTGTGTATAATTTATGTTTTGTTGAAGGTAACATGGATAGCTATGTGTACCTAGACATTTTGAAATAAAATGTCCTTGCTAGTGCTACGAAACTGTCTCTTGGAAGACGATTTATCTTCCAACAGGACAACGATTCAAAACACACTGCAACGTTCTGTAAAGAGTAATGTCTTTACCATATGTCGCAGCATCTTCGGTCGTGAACTGAAAAATTATGATGCCAGCAGCGAAGATATCCTGAAAAGTGCTATTCTGGACGTTTGGAATGAAATTACTCCAGAAACAACAAAAACTTGTGGACAGTATATATATATTATAACATTAAAACATTAAATTATAGAAATGCAGACTAGCAAAACGCCAAAAGGTCAAAAAAATTATTCTTAAGTTTAATTTCTTGGATTTCTCTTTGTTTTGTTTTGTAATTTTGAATTATATATATACACAGAATTCTAAATCAATATACACAGAATTCTAAATCAAATGAAAAGATAAACATTAATTATGGCGTTGTGAGATACCTAGTAACAAAATTACGCTTTTATGATCAATGAGTTTTACGTTTGGGCTTTTCGTATTCCATTAGAAAATTTAAGTTACGTAAAATTATGTATTTTAAATATTCTTTTGTCATCAATCAAATAATCATGAATTATTTATATCATGGGATGAAATAAAAAGTCAGTTCAAACATAAATATTATAATTTCATTGTTTTGGATAAAACTGTTTTTCGAGCAATACTGGTAAAACAATTTTATTGGAAAATGATTTTCGATCAATATTGGCAAAACAAACTGAGCTGCTTACCACAATTGTTTTATGCTCAATGTTATTTCTATGGCGATTTCGAATTGTTTATAGACCCTTTTACACACCTACACACCTTGGACAAATAGAACGGGGGTTAATATGTAGCCTACGTTACCCACAGGTTTTTAAAGTATAAGTGTTTGGTGTGGATTGGTCAAACAATGTAGATTTGTATAGGAAACAGATGGCAACTCTACTTTATATATATAGATTTATATTTTTATTCTCTATATCAGGGGTGTCAAACTGGCGGCCCCCGAGATAATTTTTTGTGGTCCACGATGCTCTTAAATAAAATGAAAACAGGACAATATGTTACGAAGAAAATAACACTTAGGGGGGAGATCGAGGCAATACCGTACACACAATTTTAATTAATTGATTTCCAGAATGATTCGGTTTTAAAAGGCATATCGAGAAGTAGGAATTCCCAAAATATATTCTTATTAAGGTGAAAAATACCCGGAAATTAAAAAGTTTGCTGCACAAATTTTATGCTATTTGGGGAGTACGTACTTGTGTGAGCAACTATTTTCGTCCATGAAATTAAATAAAACGGCCTACAGATCAAGATTAACTGATAAACATCTATCTGCCATAATGAAGATTGTCTGTTCTCCAGTCTTTGAATCCAGATATTGGAAAACTAGTAGAAGGAAAGCGTTGGCAAGTTTCCGGTAAAAAAATTAATTTTAGTTTTATAAATACATTAAATTAAGTAAGCGTTTAAATAAAAGCAATTATGTAGCAATATTATAAATTACCCTAAATTCACTTAATTACATAGTGTTTTAATTACCCTATCCATATTCTTGAATCCTCACTTCAAAATATAATTTTAAGAAATTTGTAAATGTGATGTAGCCCGCGTGAATTTTACCAGTTGCATTAAATGGCCCGTGTTTTAATTGAGTTTGACACCCCTGCTCTATATCGCCTGTCCCAAATATTCAGAATCTTTTCAAATTGGATAACAAAGAAATAAAACGCAAAATAAAAAAAAAGCATTAGAATTTAAAATCCGTAAAAATAGTTTTTGAAAAAATAATTCCTTTTCCAGCAGAATTGATGACACAATCCAAGTAATTGCAATGCTCAATTTACTTTCCAGCTTCTCCAAAACAACCCAATTATGATTGGTTTAAGTATAGTTACTCAGATATTTTGGCACGAAACTTGTCTAACTATGTAAGCAAAAGTTGGTTGGGTTTGGGGTTTTATGGCACAAGTTCCCTATTTGGCCATGCTGCGCCAGACACAATACAATATCAAGTAACTGACACACAGGAGAGAGAAATACACCCAGCAGGAATTGAACATGCGCTGCCTACAACTCGAAGGTTGCTGGCACAGTGGGCATACCCACTGAGCCACGACGGCTCATAAGCAAAAGAAATTCAAGTAATGTATCCACTAAACTAAAATATGATACAATTTAGAGCATTGTATTAAAATCGATTGAATAAATTTTATGTGATACTTAAACAAACATAAAAACAGACGTATAACCAGAAGCCAGAAAAACCAACACAACCAATTTCAGTCACCAAATTAATATAAGTGCTCACATGCAAAGTTTCATGAAAATACACCCAACCCTTTGGTTGTAGCATAGGTGCACGCATATAGACAGGCAGACATAAAACGCGCAAGACACCGATTTTGCATCAGAAGGGCCCAAAACGAATAAATAACTTGAAATGTGTATCTAAAATATTCAATGTTCTAACACTTCATTTTTATTTATCTATAGTCGATTAAAAAAGTTTTCTGTAAAAGTATTTATACTGCGAGTATAGTCTGTGTGCAGAGAAGTCAACTTGCGCAGTATCTTAGACATCGTAGACACATTTTTTAATGTTAACGTGTTGGGTTTCATCGATTGAAGACAGAGTTTTATATATTAAAAATAAATTTTATTACGTAGCCAAGTCTTATGGTTTAAAAACATACTTCTAGAAAACAAGAAGTCTGATCAGATCATGATCCCCAATCTCCTCACTTATATACATACAAAGATTTACATATTCTTCTATATTGATGTGCCCCACACGGCACTATAATTGGAGGTTTGAGACCGATTCCAACAACATGTTCATTTGCGCATGCGAGTGAAAATGTAAGCACTAAACCTCCACATTTATTTGGTCAATGTTGCTTTTATTTCAAGAGCTTAAATTTATTGAATAAAGGCTGATGTAACTATCTTATGTATTAATAGTTGCAGAATTACGTTATCTTATAGTAACCTTGAATTATATAAGTTTTAATACTTTTAATTTAAATTTGCTTAGTTAAAGTATCTTGTAGAAAAAGATTTCTGTTTAATTAATTCATTCTAGACAATATTTGGAAAAATGCTCTGCCAAAAAGCAACCGAAATTCCCCGAAGCCAGTGTTTGATCGGAATGAAGATAGTATGTGCGATGCGCATGAAGAGATAAAGAAATTATCACATTATTAAATCTAGGAGACTAGGAGATTATTATTGAAGAATTTCATCAGAAATTCATAAAACAGTTGTAAAAACCCCTCTGGTGGCGACAAATGTCGATATACAGCGTGGTATCAAGTCAAACAAAATCTTATGCTATCCTGTGGCAAATTATGGTAAGCATTTTGTATGAACATTAAATATAAAAGAAATAGTGAAAGTTAAAATAAAAAAAACCTGATGAAATTAAAAACATGATTTAATTAGTCTAGACAAGCCAATTTATGCAATAAAGTCAGTTTCCAAAATTTTCGAACTGGTGTAGTTTCTGATCTCACCGATCCAATTAGTAATTATTCATTGTAAATTAGTAATAGCGCTAAATTCACAGTTGCATCAATTCATATGGAAATGGATCTAAAAAAATGCTTATTTGACATCGATATTCTTCTATTTTGAGCCCTTTCTATACCAAAATATTCTAGCCGTGCGCCTAGTGGATGATCCGCCACTGCTACAAGAGGCTGTTTAGTGGACGATATGCATCTTTGGATGATGGATAAAAAAGCTGTTTAAGTAGTTTCAGCTTGTCATATTATCAGCCAAACCTCTCTTGTATTTGTCCTGAGATGACCAGAGCCTGAGCACATCGACCTTGAAATGAAATAGACGAAGCATGTACCCGCAGTTTCATGTTATTTCTTCCAGTTGCTCGGTTTGGAGATCTGTCATGTGGTTGTGGGTAAAAGCATGAATCCTGAATTATTGATTGGTTAAAGTGATTATCCACCGTGATCAAAAACATTGGCATGCGCTTCCATAGCCAATCAGCTAAGTCGATTTGTGATTTACCCTTCAGAGATCTTAGGACAGCGACTCCACCCACATGATCCGTCTATTTAATTAGAAAGTCGATGCCTGAGCGACATCTCTCTCGACAGTCGGTGCACGTTCCAGATGACGCGTGATTTACCGATAAGACTATCCTGCTTCTCGTAGCCTTGATGATTCGTCTTTTCTCAAAGTCATCCAATTGGGTTTTGAGTCTCCGGGCATCGACCTTCCAATGAAATAGACAGAGCATCGATCTTCTAATGAAATAGACGGACCATGTGGGCGGAGTTGCTGTCATAAGATCTCTCAAGGGTAAATCCCAAATCGACTTAGCCGATTGTCTATGGTAGCGCTGACTAGTGTTTTTGATCACTGTGGATGATCACTTTAACCAATCAATAATTTAGGACTCGTGCTTTTACCCACAACCACGTGACAGATCTTCAAACCAAGCAACTGGAAGATATGACATAAAGCTGCGGGCACATGCTCCGTCTGTTTCATTCTAAAGTCGATGGGACGGAGTCGTTGTCGTAAGGTCTCAGAAATATAGGTCACGTGGGCTTGGGAATCAACATGCTCCGATCGCCTATCGAAGCGCAAACTAGTGTTTTTCGTCATGCTCGTCGATTAGTCCTACATTAGGATTCGTGTTGTCTTCCAATACCACGTGAACACCAGGATATCTTCAAACCGAGCGATCAGAAGATGAAACTGCTGGCGCATGCGCTATCTATTTCATTAGGAGATCGATGTCAAGGAAAGAGCCGTAAAGGCATTACTGGTGACAATTACAGAAGTAACTAAAGCAATAACCAGATTAATCACAGCCAGCGTCTGACAACTGTTTCAGAGGGTGAAGGTTGAGTTGTTCAAATACGTAGCGCGACCACACTAAAGTTTCATTGGCCACAAAAATTTGAATTGGATCCTTGGAAAAGAAATTTGCATTTTGCATTTCGTCATGATCAAATTGGTTTTCTTTCTGGGCTTTACGATTTTTTTGGGGATGTAATTTAAATCCTGTTTCGTGTCAATCCTAGAATTAAAACATGAACCACCTGTGTATATATTTTGCAAACGTGACACAGAAATCGACATTATTTTTTTATTGTCGAACGGCAACAATGCAAAATCGATAAACAATGTAAAATCGATCGTTTAATTAAATCGATTAGTCGATTAAACAAATGGGAGATTTTACACGAAGCCGGCTTCGACAGATTTACCTGCCTAGCCGTCGGCACCCGCATATGCAGCCGGCGATTACGTCGACAAATCGGACGATGGAATGAATGTTCTTATTGGTGAGGGGTGGTTCTTTTTATTGTGCACCTATCATTCATTTAATGTTTCTTGTTTGTTTTTACTTTTAACTTTTATGTCAATGCATTTCTTGTTTTATTTTTGTATATTTTTGTATTACAATAAATAAAACTGTATTCACCTACCTTACTGCAATTGCGACCACTTCCTTTGGAGGAATACATGTTCTCATCACTACATTACGTTATGGTGCTTTATACTACTTCCTGATTGATACACCAGAATGCATTTGTACGAAATTAGTTGAAAATTTTGGACTGATAATTTCTAAGTTTTCAGAGTGCGAAAATTGCCTTTCGAGTATCTCAAAGTCAAAAGGGGATGTGCCCAGTATTGTCTTTTATGTTTGCTTCTTTGGTATTTCCTCCTATGGTACAATTGCCCAAGGAGATAACGTCTGTTGACAGCAACAAACATCTTTTTCATCACAGCTAAACACAAACTAGTTTCCGGCACCGGATTTGCCGGTGTGTGTGATAAAGCCCTTAATCTGAGTAAGAAGCCAGTTCCTATTTAAACACCTTGAATTTCACGGCATAAGCCAACCAGGGAATGCGGACGCTTGATCATTTCCACTTCTAGTGGTATCTTACTGTGATTGGTAAATGGTGTCGGTCCCCTGCGCGATGAGTTCCTTTAGCACCGACCTTTTCTCCCTCCCAGCCTCCAATTGAGGCCAGCATTAAGGAATGGAATTTGTTGGCGGTCCTCATGTAGTTTGCGGCGGGTTGTTGTCGAGCTGAGGTTTATTAACGTGGGTAAGTTTGTTTGCTCTTCTATAGTGTTGTATTGTACTTGTCTTTGGTATGTGTCCTTGGATGTCCCCGGTTTTGATTTTCTAATTTTAATCTTCTAATTTTCCTTTCTGCTTATGGTATTTGGAGGGGTGTGTGGGCTACTTTTGGTGAACTGCCGCCCATACGCAGAAAACACCATATTGTGTTGACTGGGTGAAGCTCCTCCCTGATGACGCCCTGATCCACCAACACTTCTTCATTTTTTCGAAATTTTCTTGGTATTCTTAAGTTTAAATTCCTAAATTTTTCTTCGCTGTTTGGTTGATTTTGGAGGGTTTATGGTGCAAGGGCCATATTTGGCTAGATTAGCAACCGGAGGGATGCGAGTTCGAAACTCAACCGAACCAAAGACTGTCATTTGTGGAGGCTGGTGCGCGTTTAATCTGACGTGGCCTCAAATATCCTCACATTTTCGGAGAGTGGAAGTTTTGGAGTGGGGTGCCAACTCAGGTGTTGACCTTGTCATCAGACCGTGGTTCAAGATTACGAGGTTTTATCTTCGGATCTTTCCCTTCGGGGTTGATCCCGAATATAATATCCAAAATAGCCTGTTATGTTACTCCATTGCGAAGTTAATTCAACTATCTACCTATAATATTTTTTTGTTTTCGATCCACTCTGGACATCTCCAGTTACCAACGTTATTCTCCTCCACCGTTTTTTATTGCATATTTGTATTAAAGTCCCTCTTTTTTACGGTAATTCATTTCATTCCCGACCCACATGGCACATTCTGCACAGAGAGAATGCATCGAGCCGACTTTCTTCCCGGCCATCTCATGTGGAAGAGCGTTAACCACTTGACTGACCACACGCACATTCCTGCACAAACAGATTGCCCGAATCGTCAGATTACAAGCAGGAGAGAGAGAGAGGAGGCATTTAGGGCCGATTTTATGGCAACCTTCAATGGGCGGAAATGGAAGTGATCCCATATCCAATGGGAAAACTCCCCCCGCTTTCGCTCAATTGGCGAGACGAAAAAGAAGATGGGGAAAAGAAGAAAGAAGGGAATAAGATCCGAATGGCATTATTAGGGGTGGGTGGGAAAGATCTAGAGGGAGGGAACGTCTAATATATCCCCAAAGACACTGGGAGCCGGCAGACGTGGTTTATCAACGTTATTCCGAAGGACTGAGCCCGCCTGTGCAAGGAGGGGTGGAATGCCATCGAGTGAGGGGGGCGAGCGCCATCAAGCCATAAAACTCCATTAGAAAGAGGAAATTGCCGTGTAAACTCTTATCTTTTTAAGGATGAATTGTATAATGGTTTTCGGGGGCGCCCGCCTTATCTCAGCGCCGGGGCTGCAGGAGAAATGAAGCCCCAGCCCGTCGACAGCTTGTCATTTTTAAAAGGGGCGGCGCTGGATTTCATCACGATAAAGGGGTAAATGGTTTTCACGACGCGTCGCCCTGGGGTAAGCGGGGGATATATATTCGATCCCCGGCTGTTATTATTACCCCGCGATGCGACTGGGGGGGGGGTTTGGAATATATATTTCGAATAAAGTGACCGCTGGGAGACGAACTTGTTACCCGTCACTCAAGTCGTCGGGTGGGGTTATTTATATATTGCGGAGGGGAGGTTGTCGGAATCGTTTGCATTCCGAGCGGAGGAGGGGGAGGGGCCCATCATTAGAACGGTTTTCGGCGGAGGGGGAGCGATTTTCATAATGGAAGAAAACGAGGTGACGTTTTCTGGGAATGATGCGACAAATTAATTAATTTCGCCGTTTCGTTCTTTATGTGGGGCCGTGAGAGCGTAATCTGGAAACAAATGCTGAATTAGATGGGCTCGTAATTAAAAGAGGCGGTCGTTATTACGAAAATTGGATTTCCGGAGCTTTGGAGCTGCGCTCTCTTTCTCTGCGTGCGCCGTCGTAAACGGGAGCTGTTTAATGAAGACGCGGTTCTGAGAATAATGCTGCAATGGGGATTAAGACGCTTTTGTGGATGCGGTCTAACGGACTTTCTCATGTTATGAAAATATTTGTAAAACAACGTATTCATTATGGTTTTAATTTCAAACATCAACGTTTTTTCAGATGCAATCTAAGAAAGTTTGACTGTGAACGAATTTCATCTTTTGTCCAAACTATTTAAAATTTTAAACTCGTAGAAAGTACTTGATGTTTTTGGAGATTTATTTTTAACATTGTTGACGCAATGTTAAAAATAAATCTCCAAAATCATCAAGTACTTTCTAACGGTAAGACTAAACTACATCAACTACTTTTTAACGATAAGAACTAAATTTTACAAAAGAAATAGAATATCTGCGTTGCATCTGTGCTAAGCTTTCTTAATTGCTTATAACGATTGATGGAAAAGTACCGTTACATTTTATATCTTGCTGAACAGTTCAACTCGAGCAACGCCGGGTAATTACCGCTGGGTAATTCATCCGCTTATGTGAATAGCGTCCATATTCACATAAGCGGATTTCATACCTCTAAATGAAATAAAATTATACAAAAATATATAAAAGCATTTCATTTTCGGTGGTTAATTCTTATTTCCATGGCGAAAACCACACCTCAGCCATGTTACCACAACAATATTCTGAACGTCTACTTCGATTTCATCCCATTTGAAAGGCGAATCGGAATTGTTTTACTCTAATCTTTTTTGCTAATTCTTATCTTCGAGTAGCAAACTCTTCCGTGTGGTTTTAGCAATATTATACAGCTCCATAGTTCAAATCAAGCAGACTTCACAATCCAACATCAGGTCCAAGAGTATTCACATCAAAACTACGGTTTGTGTCCTCAACACAATCTACCATTTTTTGAAATTTCATTATTATTACTTCCAGTGATGGTTTACAAAGACAGGTTGCCAAAATACTAAAAAAAGAACAAACTAAACGAAATAACGCAAAATATTAAACATGGCCCCACAAGACGGAAAAAGTTTATAGATCCATTCGGTCTCTTGCTTCCCAGTAGCGATGATCCTCAGCAGATGGCAGAACAATGGAGAAGTTGGACATTGTCCATTTCGTACCCGAGGTCGTAAAGCTTCCATGCAGTGTAAGAGATAACCTTCAGATAATACAGATTTTTTTGCAAGACAATCATTTCCAGTTAATACGAGGCGTGTTTTTTAAGTAAGTACCGTTATAAAATTCCGCAGCTGTATCGCTGCGGTCGGCATTTGGCGCATGCGCGCTGTGTACCGCCATCTGTTGTCAAGCCACAGACGCCATTACAGAATCATTCGACCGTGTTTACGTTTGTGTTTCTGAGTATTTGCAATGCCTCCTCCGATTGAGAATCCCGCCGACTGTGAAATACGCGCTGTGATTCGTTTTCTTAGTGCTAAAGGCGTGAAAGCAGCTGAAATTCATCGTCAGATCAGTGAAGTGTATGGAGAAAACATTATGAGCGATGGGATGGTACGGAAGTGGGTGAGAGCTTTTAAAGATGGCCGTTCGAACGTGCATGATGAGGAACGAAGTGGGCGACCTTCAATCATTATTGACGCTTTGATGCAGAAAGTTGATGAAAAAGTGAGAGAACAGACGCTTTACGATTTCGTCGTTATCTGATAACTTTCCTGAAGTGTCAAGATGTGTGCTTTATGAAATTGTGACAGAAAGTTTAAATTATCGAAAGTTATGCTCCGCTGGGTACCGAAAATGCTGACCGAGGAGCACAAAAGCAAACGTTTAGCCAGGTCTTTGACTTTCCTAGAGCGGTACAGTGAGGAAGGTGACGAGTTTTTAAGCCAAATTGTCACAGGCGACAAAACATGGGTGACTTACGTTACACCAGAATCAAAGCAGAAATCCATGGAATGTCGGCATTCAACATCACCCAAGAAAGTGAAGTTCAAGCAAACAATTTCAGCCAGGAAAATCATGTGTACTGTTTTTTTGGGACAGGAAGGGGATGTTGCTTGTGGATTTTTTGTCTCGTGGTGACACTTAAATTCTACGACTTATTGTGAGACCTTAAAAAAACTGCGCCGTGCAATCCAAAACAAAAGACGCGGCATGCTGAGTAAGGGGATCGTTTTGCTTCATGACAATGCCCGTCCACACACGGCCAATCGAACTCAAGAGCTGATCGGATCATTTGGCTGGGAACAACTTGATCACCCTCCGTACAGCCCCGATCTAGCGCCCAGTGACTACCACGTGTTCCTGCATTTGAAGAGGCATCTGGGTGGTCAGCGCCTCGACGACGATGACGATGTCAAAACGACCGTGTTGCAGTGGTTGTCTAATCAGGATTTTTACGAGGATGGTATTCAAAAGCTGGTTGTACGATACAATAAGTGCCTTAATATTGGTGGGAATTATGTAGAAAAGTAGATTAAAGTACAGGCTTTCATGTAAAAATAAAATTGTTAAGAAAAGTCTACTTGTTTTATTTTTATTTCAAAACGGTACTTAAAAAGCACGCCTCGTAGTATCAATACAGTCACTGCCTTTTACCTTGATAAGTACCAGAGGTCCATGGTTGTGAAGAGTTTCTCTCAAGTAATACTTTGAGAAACCCTCTCTAAGAAATCATTTGCTTGCCAGGGTTGCAGTATGGAAAAGGAACTGAGCACTTGATGCTTCGCAGGTGCTTCCTTAGTAATTTCCTCATATTTGCAGATCAGCTTCAGTAAGAATTTACCCTTCTGATCTGCTGGTTGAGTTTCTGTGATATTTAATTAAAGTAGAGGAAAAATAGATGATGCTGTGTGTAATAGCTCACTCTACACACATTGAAGTTTTCGTTTATTCGAGAAACCCCATAAGTCAAGAACTTAGTGGTTTCTCTACTACCCTTCTCGCTGGTGTCAAACGAGTCCAAAATTCACTTTCCCTTTGCTTATCTGACAGCGGTAGCCCATTGATAGAGTCGCGGATTATCAAGCGGAGGGTTACGATTTTGAAACTAGGTCCAAAGACCGTTATATACGTTGGGCCTGATGCACGTTAACTCTGTCGTGGCCTCAAATATCCTCACGTTGGCATGGTGTGGAAGTTTCGAGAGTGAGGTACCAGAGGTGTTAACCGTGGTTCAAAATTAAGAGGTGTTCTCCTCGAATCCTTCCCTTTGGGATTAATCCCGGACCATCGCTAATAACCCGTTGTGTTGCTCCAATGCGACATAAATTCAATTATTTACTCTATGTTTATCAGTGGTTGATCTCAGTGAACATTCGTCAGTCGTGTTTTTTATTGTTACCTCTGCCTGATACTTGTTGCTTTCCATTTTATGCTATTGTTCGTCGTTTGAAAATAGATCCCGGTTCTGAAATAAATAACCATGAAATCCCTCGAAAACGAAAGAATAGACTTGAAAAGCCCTTATCATCTGACAGGGCAATGACTTTATTCAATCTTAGCTGCAAAGAAATTCATCGATAAGAGAGGTAAATCAACCCCTGGAAATGCTCTTCCAGGCTATGTATAGTGACATTAATTAAAATACGTACATACCAGGCTATGTGCAAGTTGCTATACAAGAATATATTTCATAACTTCCTTCCTAGATGACACATTTCACATCTAGGAAAGAATATTATTTGAGTGAAAAGATTGATATCACTACTACGCACAATTTTGTTCCGAACAAAGTGTCCTGACTCAAAATTAACAATTCTTACGAAAGAAATGTTTTTTTAGAAAACTGGTCACCTTGTCTTCAATCAGAACGCAAATGACTACCTGCTGCTCATGTGAAGAACTCTGAAAATCGGAAGTATGTTTTCGAACGATAATTCCAAATGAGCTACCACAGCTGAAAAAAGAATGATTCATTTGCGTCGATTTAAATAATTTCCCTCCCTTATGTAAGAAATTTCCGAGAAAGTTAAAATAAATGGCTCAGTTGGTGCTATCGCTGTCGACTTAGTGCAACAACTTCCTCAAGTATTTTATCTTCGCCAGTTAACTGTGACTGTTTTTTGCATTCGTAATCTTAAGGATAGAAGTGCCACTTTTTTTCTGTATCATGAAAGGACCAGAACAAAAGGCTCTACCGAAAAATGTTCATTTCTTCTGCAATATATTGAATCGAAAATTGAATCAATAAAGCACTTGTGCATTTTCTCAGACGGGTGTGGGACATAAAATGAAGATACCCTTGTTAGGATGTGCTCTGCCTTAGTATCCTAGAGAAAATTTGAAACTGCCGAACAGTAATTCCCAATCAGGGGGCTTTTCTTTCTAACGTGCTACCGCGATTTCGCAGTTTTAAAAAGATGAAAAAAAAATTGATTGAATCTTCACTGTCGAAGAATATGCCTCCTTTATTAAATAGCCTACTAAGAATGGTCAGTTCAAGGTGATAATAGCAGAAGTAAATGTATTATTGATTTGAAAACGTGGTGTCCCAAATATAAGATGCTACTTTTCATTGAATCTATCCTCCCTCCACAATCTCTTCCAAATGAATCAGTGGAAAATTTTCCATCAAGAGGAGAAGGGTCGAGGTAGCCCGGTTGGAAGAGTAACGAACTAGCAACCGGAGGTTTGCGAGTTCGAATCCAATCAAAGGTGGTCGGATACAAAGGGGCTGGTGCACGTTAAATCTGTCGTGGCCTCAAATGTCCTCACGTTGACGTGGTGTGGAAGTTTGGAGAGTGGGGTGCCAGATCAGGTGTGACCTCGTCATCTGACCGTGGTTCAAAAGTACGTGGTATTGTCCTCGGGGGTTGATCCCTGACCGTCGCTAATAGCCCGTTGTGTTGCTCCAGTGCGACATTGATTAAATACCTACCTACCATCAAGGAGAAAATCCTCTATTGGAAAAAAATTGAAGGCATAACCAGTGATGAGGTATATCCCAGTCGAAGATAACATTCGAAAATTCTACGATGAGATAGTTCACTAGTATGAAATGCATTGATATGGGTCTCAGTTTGGATCCCCTTACTGATGACTAGTCAGGCATATACAGGGTGAGTCTAAATTGTTTTACAAAATAAGAGGGGTGATAGTACCCATCCAGACGAGCAATAATTACCATGGAACATAGGGTCGCATTCCACTCTGAGAGGCAGAAAAGAGTCAAATTATAATTTCAACATGAACTTACAACAGTGTTGGGAAAGCGAATGAACGATACCAAAAGTTGCACAATCTGATTGATTGATCAGAGAAAAACTCACAGCAAGTGCTCAAAGTGTCGTTGCACAGTTCATACCGGCGAAGGAATGACTGGCTCTCGAAGATTCCTGGTGTTGTGTTCATTTTGTCTGCGGCAACACCGATTCTGGCTACGAGATCTTCAGCCGAGTCCACAGGCATCTGGTATACTAAAGATTTCATGTGCCCCCAGAAGAAAAAGTCCAGTGGGTTGAGGTCCGGTGAGCGAGGAAGCCAAGCCACAGGTCCGCCACGTCCGATTCATCTGTGCGGGATATGTGGCATTCAAGAAGTGCCGCAACTTTTGGTATCGTTCATTCGCTTTCCCAACACTGTTTAAGTTCATGTTGAAACTCTAATTTGACTTTTTCTGCCTCTCAGAGTGGAATGCGACCTTATGTTCCATGGTAATTATTGCTCGTCTGGATGGGTACTATCACTCCTCTTGTTTTGTAAAACAATTTAGACTCACCATGTATATTCAGAAAACAATTCGGAGGGGAGGGAGCAGATATACTATCTTCCCGTTCCCTATTACAATCGATTTTCCATGATAAGCATATTGTGTTTGATGAGTTTACCGACTGCTTTCAGCCATGTCTATGTGTTTTTTATTTGTGCGAATCGAGAAACTTCAATTTATGCTGATTAAACTAGACTCGACATGAATTTTTTTATTAATTTTGAACACTAAAAATACTTCGAGGGCAGCGTGAAGGGATATATTCAGGGAAGGGCGAATACACCCTTTCTCTGATTATAAAGAAATTAACTTATAAGCTATTTGAAAAATAGCTTTTGTTCTTGTTGGAGTCAGGTGGCGTTCACAAAAACCGTACACATAAGGAGGAAGAACCGTACGAGTAAGATATGAGTTGTAGCAAATAGGATCAGGCCGCAAACCAGATATGAACCACCAAAAATATTTAACTAACTCGCGGGCCAGATACGGCCCTCCAAATATTTTTACAAGGTCAACAGATCAGATATGACCCCCGAAATAGGTTTACCGGCTCGCAGATCAATTACTCAAAATGATACTAGCTAATTGGTAATGAAGTCTTGTTCTTACGGTTTTAGTAAGATACAACCACCTATAAAATCTTTTCTGTTAATGTTGTACCAATTTCTGTACGTTGGTTTATGAGAGGTATTTTCAGAGTAAGTAAAGTACCAGAAGAGAATTTTACTACCGAACACAAACCACAAAACACTAGCGCCATCTACATTTAACTTTAAAGAAACGTCTGTATCAGAAATTTAAGTCCGAATAAATGACCTCATACCTTCTTAAGTGATACAACTCAAGATGAATAATTTTTGAATTAAAAAACTCGAACAAACTATGGAAATCAAATCTGGCAGCAAGGTACCCAATGACCCTATGGATGTACTCAATGACCCTTGTCTTTTTGATGGGTCTCAAATACAGGGTATTGTTTAAGTAATGGCAACATTTTGCTTAGGAATAACTTTTAAACTAAACATATTTTCCTAATTGGATTTTATATATTGTCTACTCAATGACATTACTTAAGGAAGTACCCGTAATTGGACAACGGGCAAATGACCACCTCTGGTCACCCTGCAAATACTTCCTTTTTCGACCACAATGTCTATTGCGCTTGAGCACATTTCCAGGGTGATTTTAATTTCTTAGCGAATGTTTTGCTTTTGTTGTCAGCTTGTTAGCGCAGACTCGTTTCTTTAGGAAGCCCAATAGAAAAAATCCGGCGCGGCCAAATCGATGGAACGAGGCCAATCGGCATCACAGATTTAATTCGGCCAGAAAATACGTCCTTTCGAATTCAGATGGTTGCACTAGCTGTAAGACATGTTGAAAACACGTGTGCTGTAAACCTTGTCGATCAATTTCAGGCAGAAAGAAATTTCGAGGCATCGCACAGTATCATTCGCAATTGACAATATCCGTATATGCATCAACATACTTGATAAAAAAAATGGTCCAATAATACCTTCACTCCACGTTGCCAATCGTCATTAATTGGGTAAACAGTACTTAAAACATAAATTAAGAATATTATATTTAAAAGTTATTCCGAAACAAAATTGCAAAAAAAAAAAACCCATGCACCTTGTAAGTAGTCGTGTTTGTCAGTATATATGGA
Organism: Meta bourneti; assembly: GCA_933210815.1. Classification (NCBI taxonomy): domain Eukaryota; kingdom Metazoa; phylum Arthropoda; class Arachnida; order Araneae; family Tetragnathidae; genus Meta; species Meta bourneti. Next base: position 93,074,276 of record OW119929.1, read on the forward strand.
AATGTTTCTAAATTTTTAATTCATTGCTTGGTGTTCACGACTATCAGAGAACATAATACGAAAACCGAGAAAACACTGATGAAGAACTATTTACTAAAATAGTTACACATGCGTGTGCATTCAATTAAATATTTCCTAAATGTATATTGTTACAAAATATCATTCTAAGGGCAGGGTTTGGAGATGAAAATATTTGCTAGCTCAGCTAAAAACGTGTGGTTGATAGGAGACACGGCAACCAAAGTTAATTTGTTAGGCAAGGATTATGAGCTTTGATGATTGACAGGCATGCTGAACGAGATTCATTCCTGTCATCAAAGAAACTGTTCGTGGCTCCATCTGTTGCCAATGCTGCAAAAGATTGACTGACCACTACAATATTCCAATATCAGTGGAGCAAAGTAATGAGAAATGGTGTGTGTGGAAGTGTTTCCGGAATTGACTAACAATTGGAGTTTATGGTGATTGTTCAGCTGGAACAATTCTCCCGTATTTCGTGTGAATTCCCGAATTAAAGCTAACATTTTTTGGATCCTCCCGGCTCCAGTAATGACCCTTCTATTTTTCATGAGTATTTAATTAATCAAGATCGTAAATTTAAATTCTATATTACTCACGCTAAATACATTCCTATATACAATGCCATTATTATTGGCAGTTCAGACTTGCAGATACTCATCAATAAATACCGAAAAATTACATCTAAGAGTCGATAAAATTTGGCATATACTAATCGATATTTTTAATTTGTTCTATACTTGTTTAGAATTCGGAAATAGATAACTATCCGTTTCCGAATTGCATACAAGTATAAAACAAAAAGGTAGGTTTAATATTTTCAGTGATTTAAGAAACAAATTAATATGCCAAACTTTAATAAGATCGTGGGTTTTGTTTTAAATATCCCACACTCAAATGCTCAACAGAAAAATGTTTTTTCCCTGATGTGCAATGAAGACTTATCAGATAAATCAAAGCAGCTCAGAGTTTGTCGGGATATTGAATAATCTCACCACTGCCACCATTTAATGTCGGAGTATTAGCATTCCAAGTCAGTTCCTAATTCAATTGGAGATGAAGATTTACTATTTAATTGTTTGGATTATCAGAATATCAATACGATTCCATCAAAAAGTTGAAAATAAGCTTTTCGGTAGCATACATGGAGTCGAACGCTGTCATCAAAATTTTTAAACATTACAAAAACTAAGGACGACAAAATTAAAAGGAACATCGATAAACTCTTTCCACTCCGTCTCTCACATTCTTCTAAATTCCAAATTAAATTCTTTTTTTACATTCCATATCATCGTTACAGTTTGCACGTGCATAGTTAAAAATACATTCACAATATCATTATTTGCACGTGCATACTTAAAAATATATTAGTAAACATTTTTTAATTATGCACTTATATAGCACATAGGGCTTAATAAATACAATAACATTTACAAATATGCTAGTAGCAGTTGCACGCGCGCAATAGAAATTAAATTCACTGATCCTTATACGCTCTCAAAGATAATGAATGTTATGACCACAGAGTAAAAGATACAGAGGCTACACTGAAGGTATGACTTACAGCGCCCTCGGTGCGGGTCCGATGTCCCTAATTGTGGGCGGAGTTTGACATGTTCCACTCAGAGCAGAAGCCATTTTGTTGCTGATGCAATCGGAGACTTCCGTTAATGTTTCCCGCTTCTCTTGAAAGGTAAGTTTCTTTTTAGTTTTTCATAAAATATATTCACAAATTACAAAACCACTAAAGTTAAATTGTGTCATTTTAAAAATCGTTTTACAATCAAGTTAAATGAATTACGCTAATATTTTAAATCCCAATTGTTTGATAGAAGTAAAAACGCAATCGTTCTATTTAGTGTTAAGACATTCGCCCAAGATAATTGATTGTTCTTAACAATCTTTCAGTATTAATTTGCGTATTTTTATTGAATTTCAATCGATCGTAATTAAACTTACGAAAAATGTAGAATTCAGAATTCTGTACAATTGTGCTCTGTTTAATATATTTTATTTTGTGCTGTTCGTTGGTGATTTTATTTACATACTGTTTTTATGTAATTACAATTGATCTTTATCTGAATTAAAACCTATTTTATAAATACAGTTATAAAGATTTATGTGCAAAATTGTAATGCTTTATACATACTTTCATGGAGTATTTGTAGTTCAAAACCTTGCTAAGAACCTGAAATTTTTCTTCTAAGAACTTGAATTTCATTTTTCGCAAGCCATCAAGAACATAAAATGGCTGCACAGATGTATTTTGTGCCAGCATTTGGTCGTATGATGGTCAAACGTAAAGTAAAAATATTAAATGCATTGCACATTCGAAGATAAGAATTCTAAAAAAATTTAAAAATTTAATCGCACATTTAATTTATAAACATTTGTATTTTGTTATGTTTATGTCAAGATCTAATAAACTTTTCCCTTTTGTGACGTTATTGTATAATTTGTTATCTGATACAGGGAACACTATGTTCGAGGATGCCAGATGCTTGAGCCGTGTGAAAATGGAGCAACTAGTGTGGATTTGGTGGCCAACTATAGATGCGATTATCTGTCGAATTTCAGTGAAAAACTGCCAGACTAATTGATGTTTTAACGTGTCGTGTTCTCCTCTTCCTACATCGAAGTGCCAGACATTGGTTAGCTGGAGTTTATGTTCCGTACTACCCTTCCCAGTGGCCTGTATTGTGTTGAGCAACTCAGCGGTTTCTCAAGGTTCGAATAAAAGAATTTATTGACTTTAAAACATTAATATATTTACAAGTTAGCTGGAGACTACAAAAAATGAGCAGGTAATTTCATTGCACTACATGCGTACTGCCCTTATTAGAGTTCAAGTGATTATATAAGAGAAGGAAATCGCCTGCGCGCGGAGGAACTGTGGCGTCTAGCAGCGGAAAAGAGTAATTTATTACTTTTTCTTTATACTCAACTGCGAACGATATTAAACATTCTGATTAGTTCCGGATATGAATATGTTGGCGGATGGGAGAAAGGTAGGTCAACAATAACAACGGACTTAATAAAGTTACTTAAAAGGCATATATATGCCGTGCACAACTGTCAAAACAGAAGTCCTTTTAGCTGCAACCAAGACGAGTGCCGTGAGCATTATTCTAGGAGCTGAGAGCGAATGAAATTTTATCCCCGTTGCAAAATCAACGCTGTTCCTTTTTTTACAACCAATTGCGGGAACCTGAACAAGGTAAAATATCCTTCAGATGTGAAGCCGAACTCATGTTCTGATTCAAGCTCATTCGCTGAGCCTATTCATAAAAGTATATGCAAATTATTTTAACGAAATAAATTAAATTAAACTAATTGTGTGCTCCAACACAATAATTCATTTCTGTTCCTTTTTCAAATTGTATAATTTGTTCAAAAATGGATGATGTACCTGATCACAGACTAAATACCTGATTATGTGTGAATAAAAAAATTATAATGTTCTTTTTTCAAATAATTTTTCAGACTACAGAGATCAACAATCTTCTAAATAATAAATCTAAAGGGCTTGTTTTGGAATATTTTTGTATTTTTAAAAAGTATTCTCTTAAAAATGAATCAACTAAAATTGAAGAAACAAGTTCGCACATTAGTAACATTTTATAATTCACAAATGGTTTTCATAAATTAAGGTTCTTTTTTATTTCAGAAGACATTAAAAAATTGCTAATTTAAAACATTTATGCAAAAAATATATAAAGAATACTTAACTTTTAATTAGAAATACAAATGACCTTTCAAATCGTACAGAATGAAACAGCCGAAGTAAATCAACAGCTCTAACGGATAGGGATGTAACTTAAATCAAAAATCTTTATGCTTTATCGTATATTTGAAGCTTGTGTTACAGCAGTCCTGACACCATCTATTTAGAATTAAAACAAACAAATCTGTTGACATTGTTTGAATAAACAACCCAGCACTGTAGCATAAACTTAAAATGTACATACGAAATAAATAAACAAATCTAGTTCGGTTGTTATGGAAACGAAGCTAAATCGGTTGCCATAGTCGTGATGCTGGACTCCCGCCGAGGGCGCCACGATCTATGCGATTTCCCATGTTATTTATTATACCATTGTTTCCTATGGCAGTGATTCCTCTGTAGTTACGACTATCTGAATCAAAATATTCAGTCGTTCTCTAAAAAAATTCCCTTTACTTAATCTGACTCCATAAATGCTATGTATACAAATTTTACATGGCTGCCTTTTCACAACTTTTTTGGAATTTTTTTTCTTTTGTAAAAATATATCTTTAATAACAGCACATTGTTACCATTCTTAGAAAACCAAATTATGCAAAAAGTGACAATAACTAAGATGCGAACGATAATTAGAACTATTTTTAACAATGGTAGCGATTAATTGATTATAGTTTCAAAGAATTTTCGAAATTGGCACAAGGTAAAAAAATGCTTAGTTCTGCAGCATCAATGGACAAACATATATTAGCTAGGACTAAAAAATATTCAAATTTGTAAATTTTTATTTTATGTTGTGACCGGTATGTTATATACAATGTAAATTGTTTTGGAGTGTCACTGTCCAGCTAAAAATGCGCAAAATTTGTCGCGAATAAATCTCACTTAAATTTATGGCCGAAAGTTTGGTCACCTAAAGGAAAACTTCAGGCTCAGCAATATATACGATTCAGTGATTTTGAATCGCTAAATTTCAAGATTTATTGCGACAAGGACAAAAATCTTCAAACCAAAGTACAGTAAAATATCAAAAGTGAGTTAACTTATGGGGAACTTAGCCAAAACTGCAAAAATTAACTTACAATATAATACACTGGTGCGCAAAACTTAAGCAACGACTGTTTTTTTGCCGTAACTCCACAAAAAATCACCTGCGAGAGATGTAATTCAGGATACAGACAGTATTTTGTACTTAACGGATGAAGAAAGCATACTAGCGCAAAAATGAATAGAACGCATACAGTATGGAATCAAACAAAAAAGGCTTTATCGAAAGAGTAGCGTTGGTACAAATGATTGTCTGCCCAAGAGGGAGAACAAACAGATGCCCCTTAGTAAGGTATATGACCTCCATTAACTGCAATGGTTGCTTGGCACTGTCTCTCCATACTCAACACCAGATTATCCAACAGTCGTTGAGGTAAGAGGGCCCATTCCTCAATGAGCCTGTTTCAGTTGTTGGGTGTTCTCCGGCGGATATAATCGTGCGGAAAGGCGTCTCCCCAAAGCATCCCACACATGTTCAATGGAATTTAAATCAGGGGAGTACGCTGGACAATCCATTCTAGTGATATCTTCACTTTCTAGCAGCTCCTCAACAGCAAGAGTCCGATGTGGCCTGGCGTTATCGTCCATAAAAACGAAGTCTGCACCAATGGCACCTCGGAACAGACGTACGTGGGGGAGGATCACTTGCTAACAATAGCGATCTCCAGTAACAGTACCTCTGTCGAAAATTTGGAGCTGAGTCCGTTCATCATGATTCCTCCCCAGACGAGCACGCCAGGACCACCGTAACGGTCTTTCCCTGACGTTATTGGGATAAAACCGTGTCCCTACCTCTCTCCATATCAACTGGCGTTGAGAATCGCTTGTGACACTGAAACGACTCTCATCTGTAAAGAGGACGTGACTCCATTGATGTCCAGTCTTTGTGTTCCTTACACCAATCCAAACGGCGCCGCTGATGGGCAGCTGTCAATGGGCCACCTTTATGAAGGCGTCTGGCCACAGTAAACCGCGACACTTGTCTTCCCATTGCCGCACGCAGCTGTTGAGCCAGGTTGCCCGCTGACTGGTATCGATCTCTTTTCGCCTGCAGGACGATATATCGGCCATCCATTGGAGTTGTTTTTCTTGACCGACCACCACCAACCTTTCTTACAGCTGTACCAGTTGTTTGGAAGGCTTTCCAAGCTCGTGAAACGACACTTTTGTCGATTCTAAACTCTTGGGCTACACTCGTCAAACTACGCCCCTCCTCGAGCTTGCCGATCATTCTACCACGTGTCAAGTCGCCCAGATGGTTTCTTGTAGCCATATTGCACGTACGAACTCACTTGAACTTGCAGCGAATGCCTTTAATAGCGCCTTTTGTCCTTTTTAGTGGTCTTGCACTGCACGCGTTTTGCGTGCCCTCACGTCACCTGTGATGTCTTGTTCCTGATATTTGCATACAAATCACCTTTCTACTGAATTGGGTGTTCATTGTACTGAACGCAACAAGCCCCTTTTGTACAATTTCATGGCTGTCTAGTTAAAAATTACATCGTTGCTTAAGTTTTGAACTGCAGTGTACATATAAGCGTGCAACTCAACTTTACCTTTAAATACCCTTTGACAAAAATGCAGTTTTTCCGGCGTTCTGCTAAATTGGTGACTGTCAGACGTGATGTGATGGTAGGTAGTTAACTAACAACGAACTGGAGCAACGCAACGGGCTATTGGCGACGAACAATCCTGAAGGGGATCCTACATCCAAGGACAACGGTCTACCTCGGTTCCAACCGGTCTACCTCGGCCCAGTTGGAGGAAGAGGGAAACAGGTCTTGAAGCTGGACAATTTGTTTCCTGTAGTACAATTTACTTTGCCATGTCTGTAACATGGAATGTTATACTGCCCCCTGTGGGTGCTGAAGGAATCTGGGGGATGGAAAATAGAAAATGTTGAGGAGCAAGAGTGGGCAATAAGATGCTAAAAATATGTTACACGCACATATTCACTTGAACAGACACACTGAATCTGTGATGCATTGTCGCAAGATTTATACGTTGTGAAAAGCAAGTTACATCTGATCGGTCTGAAAAAAGACGTTATGTCATAACAAGCAAGTATTAATATACACATATACATGCATACTTCCAAGTTAAATTTTCGATTGTATTTCTGACATATTTAGTTGGATTTAATGCGGTAACAAGTCTTAACTAAAAGGAGGAACCAGTTGCAAATAGTTGACTGGTGATTTAAGGATGAGTCTAACACAATTGAGCCTCTCATACACAAATTGATAGCTTATCCTTCTCATTATAGTGAATATTTTTAATTTCACTTATTTAATTGATTTAAATACGAATAGTAGTGAGGAATCTAGTGTGCTTATGTACACATATTTGTTAGTTTATTTTAATAAATAAGTTTTTAATTTCAGTTCCAAGTTGTTTTACTTCTAAACTAGCTTTTTGAAATTCTAAAATTACACGCGGCTACATTAATATTTTGGTTAAACACAAAAATTATTCACAGCTACATTTCCAATTTTTAATTAGTTGAGTTTTTCAGAGTGAGGGGTGCTGCAGAAAAATTGTTTTCGAAAAGGGGGTGTTGATCCAAAAAGTTTGGAATTTATGGTCTATCTAAAACATCCATAACAATAGGAATACAAAACATTCTGAGAAATTTCAGAACTAAGGGTGTGCACAAGAGTAACAGAACAATTGAAGGACTCCAAGCAATAGTGGTAGGTCAGAAATATTTTCCATAGTGAAAAGAAAATTGTTTTGAAATATTCATGAGCATCAAAAGAATTTATAATTCTTCGAATGAGTGCTTAATAATTGAAAGTTTGAGATAGTATGATCACTTGAACAGTGGATAAACCATTATAATTTTACAATTTTTTAAAAAATTTATTGCGATTTGGCGAGGAACATGTGAAAGGAGCCGTAGAAGTAGTCACTCACCAGTGTTGCTCAGGTCCCTCACTTTAAGGTAGGTAGTTCAATTAAAGTCACACTGGAGCAACACAAAGGGCTATTAGTGACGGTCTGGGATAAATCCCGAAGGGAAAGGTCAGATAATGACACCTCATAATTTTGAACCAGTTAGATAATGAGGTCACACCTGAGTTAGCACCCCACTCTCCAAACTTCCACCACACCAACATGAAGACATGTCAGATTTAACATGCACCAGCCCCATGTACACAACGGTCTTTGGTTGGATCGAGTTTCAAACTCATAAACGTCAAACCCAATCAGGGTACCACCACCCTCCTACCTTAAGGAACTGACTGAAGTAGACTGAAATGCTTAATTACGAGTTTGAATCTTGTGTCGAAGCTGGGATGGCTGTTTGAAGCTCCCGGTTACTTCAAGACAAATCGCAAATGTGGGGCAGCTTCCCCAAAGTGTTCCAAGAATGCGCCCCTCAGTTCATGGTGGAGAGGTAATGCGGCAGCACTTCCCATGGTGCCCTGGGGTAATGCAGACTGCCATGTTCTTGCCAATTAATGCTTGAAGGATCACACGATTCATAAGCTGCAATTGGAAAAGTATCCAAGAAATCATATTTTCCATGATCACAATTCATAGATTGGGAATTATAGTATTTGTGTATGTGGATTTTATATGTATAATTTTTGTGTGCTTGCTCAAGCAAATCTACAAAGGCAAATGTTTGAACAATATTCATGACAGTTCAAACTTCTGTTTCAATCACATGAAGATTTTACTTTAATAAAACAAGCTTCAAATTGGTAGAAAAGTATGTACAAGTTTATTGTAACATTTTTTGTGGATATTTCAACAAAGGCCACGGAAACTTGTAAATGCTGTGTTTACATATTTAATATGTATACATTTATTCATAAAAAATACAAACACTGTCATACTTTTGCTTCTATACAAGGGTTTTCAACATGATTCACAGTCGCACCATTAGAAACTTTTGTTTGATCACCGTCATTTTCAGATATAACTTCATTTACAACAGTGGAAATATCACATTTAGCATCACCATTTCCAACAGTATCACATTTAACATCACTGTTTACAACAGTATCAGTGTTAGATTTAATATCCCCAGTTTCCATTACTGGGACTTTGGGAGGTAACTTTGTTGGAGGTCCTGCATCTCTCACATCATAGCTATGGTGTGGTAATGTTTCGAGCCATTGTGACATTCTGTTATGCTGTTAAGGAATATATTGTTGATTTACACAGGGATTGATGTTTTAATATTAAAAAGGATTTAGCACTATCATTTTCAAACAATAACAAAGAAAGGATACGATTTTTCTTCTCTCTCTGTCTTTGCTATGTTAGCACAGATCTTTTCCTTTTTGAATACTTCAACCACCTCCTGTAACATAATTCCAAAATTTAAAAGTCTTTTACTTTAAATGATCATAGATAAAACTTGATCATATATACCAATGCAGTTCAAATTATATATATAAGCATAAATATAATATTTAAACATAATCTTTTAGGTCCTTAAATAAATATAGCCCACACAACATTTTTAAGTAACACAAATGTGAAAATTAGTATAATTGAAAATTACATGAATAAAATGTGTGGTTTGTTTATACATTGAATATTTTCATTCCATTTCAACTTATTTACCTGTTTTGAGCCATTTTGAAACAAAATCTATTGTTTTCACATTTTATATCTACATATGTGTGTGATTCATGCTAAGTTTGCTTAATGGTGAAAACTTTGAATTTCTGTGAAGTGACTTGTGTTGTTTTGCCGAAAAGATAAGTTTTGGGAGAATGGAATTATGCAACTGTCCAAAAGATGTCAGAGTTGCAAATCAAACTTAGTGGCCAAAGAATTGTTTAACACTAGAAAGATGGGAATTACCTTAGGCCTAGAAAGGCGGAAGGGCCAATTTGGCCCTGACTCTTATTGAGTTTTAATTATATTATGCAGCTTATTTTAGGTTTCAAATGATAAATAAGTAATAGAATATATACTGGTATTCAAATTAAAAACTTATCACACTGACCTGCCTTTCATATAATTTTATTTTGTTCATTCGTTGAAGCAATCAGCACATTTCACTTCTCTCAATGAGCATTTCCCGCATATTGCCTTTTTGCAATTTGCAGCTATTTTTTGTGTGGTTTTCCATGCAAAAATCTCTGCACTCTGCATTTCAATCTTTTATTGATGTCTTCTTTTATAACTACCTGTGACAAAATCTGTGTATTTGCTGCATTAATTTTAGATGCAACATATGGAGTACGAAGCTCTTCACAAAGCTGCAGGATGAAATTTCTCCTGCTAAGTTTCTGCTTTCCCGTCACTTCTTTATACGAAACCCAAGCATTTACTGCAGACATGTCTAAAATATTAAAAAATACTTGCATAGGCCAGCAAAGAGATCCTGATTTTGTAGTGTACAGGCGTACCATTTGGTCTTCAATATCGACGCCATACTTAGTCTGGTTATAAAAATGACTGTTTCTGGTGTCTTCTCATTATTATCAATGGTAACAGTAGGGTGAAGAGAACTTAATAACAGAACATTTTTGTTCATCTTTCCTTAATAAGCAGTAAGCGTTATATCTGAGCCTTTATTTAACGATATCATGGAATGAAGTGCCTACAAGGCTTGTGCATTTTGATTTCAATTGTTCACAGTTTTAAGGATGTAGAATAGTTAACTGTGTGGTTATGCTTCTCTCTTTTCCCAAAGTGTGTCGCCAATCGCTACTAAATCCCATTCATTGTGTTACTAATCTTTGTTCACAGCTGGGAGGGTTTTTAATGCTTGTAAGTAGGACATAGAGGAGGAAGACAAAATAAAACTACTTTCAATATAGTTACAAGGTAATTATAGCCATCAATCAGGAAACATTTCAAGCTATCACTGCAAAATGTGATAAGGGCCATTTTGGCCCCTTCCCGTCTTTCTAGGTATATGATTCATTATCTCTGCTTCTATAATAGCTATAGGCCAAAGTGATTAAATAAAAATTAAGTATGAGCTACATAATTAAGTCATGAAATATCAACTTATTCAATCCATGGGCAAAGGAGTTACAAGGCACGAAACAATGCGAGGAGCCAAAAAGGTCCCTTTTGTCTTTCTAGTGTTAAAAAACACTCGCCACTTAGATAAACAATACTAATAATTACACTGAAAAATCTTATATTTCTTATTGGATAAACCTATTTTATATTATTGGTTTTCCATTAAAGTTTTTTGAACATGAGTTATAATCCTAAATTCTAATATCTCGAAGTCCAGATTTCTATGGAAAATGGAATGGTTTGAACAGGTTCAGAAATTAAGGATAATGCAATCTGAGATGAATCCCAAGCCAAGTACCTGCATTCAAGCACCTTGAATAACAAATGAATATTTCACAAGCTAAGTGGAATTAAATTAAAATGCCCACATGTCTTGTGGTGCTACTGGGAAGTTAAGAAATCATAGAAAAAAGGCTTAGGTAAACACATTGCAGCTTTTGTTATTTTGAAAAAATACATTTCCTGCCCTGTTGAAAGTAACTGTTGAAAGTAAAGCAGGGAATGTGTAGGCCTCTGACCCTAATGCAGGCCTCACAACATGCAGAAATGCTTTCACAAGGTTGTGGAATTCATGTGGCAGAATTCCTTTCACACACTAAAACTCCTTTTTGTTCTGGTGATGAATAGGCTGCAATGTGATGCCTTAAAGCATTCCAAGAGATTATTAGATTGAAATCAGGTGACCTTGCTTGATGCGAATTCAGAATTATCCTTAAACTTTTGGACATGTATGTGCTTTGGGAAGCATTAATTAAGTAAATATGAACTAATCTTTATGCCATGGCTGAAACAGCAGTTGTACCCTGTCAGTATAAGAACGACTAGTAAGCAGTAGAGTAAAGGTTGACTCAAAATTATGCAACATGAAACAAGAGCATGTGGACTGAATCGTTTCACATCAAACCCTCGTAATTATGAAACCCTGCTCTAAATTTGTAAAATGGCCGAGAAAGAGAGTACAGAATCATCTGAGAAGAAAGCATTAACTTACATCATATGTTTCCCATGTCAAAGCTTCATGAATGCCATCATTGCTATATTTTGTATTGTACCAATCATAATGTAGCTCTTCCAACATCAGACCAAGACCAGGAGCTTTTGGAATATCAATCTGCAAAAGATTTAATTAATATTTTAACAGAATACATCAGTACATGCAATATTAGAAAAAATTATTTTTTTTAATCCTCCAAGCATAACCTTAAGATTAAATTACGTATTTCTACTTTTAAATTGAATGTATTCTAATCACTTTTTGATGGAGTGAATACATTTGATCTAATTAAACAGAATTTCATTGGGATATGAATATTTTAAAATGTAATGCATTTTAAAATTTTTATATACAAAAGTATGAATTGAGATTGCTGTTGATAGTCCCCCTGCCAACATGCTAGCATTGTTGTAGCTTTTGGCATCGATAATAAACTTAGAAACCAGAGTCTGTTAATAATGCCAATTACAGAAGAAATTTGTTTATGTTGCAACAAGTCCTATTATTTAATTAATAGACGCGTTCGAAACCAACTGACTTGACTGCCAACTACTGGCAGCTGGACTATACTGCTATAAGCTTGGCATTAGTTTGGTCCACAGTAGCCCGGTTGGAAGAGCAGCGGATTAGCAACCGTAGGGTTGCGAGTTCAAATCCAACCAAAGATCGTCTTGTACAAAGGGGGCTGGTGCACGTTAAATCTGCCGTGGCCTCAAATGTCCTCACGTTGGTGTAGTGTGGAAGTTTGGAGTGCCAGCTCAGGTGTGACCTTGTCATCTGACCGTGGTTCAAAATCACGTGGGACACTAGAAATCTAATTTCAGAAGAAAACAGTATTTTGATGAAAATAAAGTATTTGAAAACCTACTTACCCTTTCATTCAGCCAAGTTTTCTCCAATACGCTGGAGTCTGCTAAATTTCTCATAAATGCTATCGCTAAGCCAACCATTTTTCGTATCTGATGGAGCATGAAGCTCTGTCCTTTTATTTTGATAACTGAGAACTCAATGCCATACGATTCAAAAGGTGGCCCACACTGAAATAAAACAAAAATTTGTTTCTCTTTTCATTTCCTCTATTTAATACACACATTAGTAATTCACTTACATAATTCATTGGAGGAAATGCCATTCACATATTTTAAAAATTATATAACATTGGAAAAACACTATGAAATTTAGTATTGTATATATAGTGATTTTAATCAACTGAATGATTTACACAGAAATTTATCAAAAGCTGCTTATTTCCCTTCCAATGAATGACAAATTGTTATTGGAATCACATAATCAGTAAAATTTCTCGTGTACAGCTCAAATTCAAATATTTTAGGAGCAAGTGTTAAAATATTAGTAAAATTAACAAATTAACAATTCCAATAACAGCTTATATGTTCAAAATATTTAAAGACTACTTTAATTGTAATCTCACACAATTGCTTCATTGATGTGGAACAAATCTGAATCAAATTATAAAAACTAAATAAGCTTAATCCTGTACTGTAACAATATTCACTTTATTCAAGTGTTCGATTCATCAGCTAAAAGTTAACTAATTAAAGAATTTTAAAATTCCCAAAATGTTTAATTCCTGAAACAATCATCTCTATTTTATATTCCATACAAATAATTTTCATTCAGTAGTTGAATTAGATATTTTTGATATCCTTAAAATAAAACATTGTTTACAAAACTTTATAAATGGAGAAATTGAACATACCTCAATTGCCATAATATATCTTTTACAGCTAGGATCCCCAGATAATCTAAAACAGGAAATATATTTTTGTTCCATAACACAAGAAAAGAACATTTTAAACAAACTTAATAATGTCATTTTACTATCAAAACCTTGTAAGTCTTGAAGTAAAAATTTTTCAGGAATAGAAAAACTAGATATCAATTGTGGATATGGGAACAGTTAAGAGTATGAGTTTAAAAATTTGCAAATAGACGACTTTATAAATGATGTAGATTTAGGAGCTTATGAAACAAGTTTAGTACACATATTTGTTACCAAATAATGTCAAAACCACAAACCAAAATTGGACTAGTGAGGTTTTGATAGTAAAATGCCGATTTTCTGTATTGCTTAAAATCGCCTTATGATACAGTAAATAAATGATTGAGAATACTCCAGAAGTGCATTTTTATTAGCTGTGCTGGAAAAGAGGGTTACATTCCAAGTTATGCACAGATAATATTTTTCTTTTTGTGTACCATGAGATAAAATTAAAAATCAAAAAGTATTGTGCATAATTTCAGATTGGAGAGATGCATTTGAGAAAGAATTGATTTCAGAAATGTAACAAACCTGTTTAATAAACAATTGACATGGTACACAAGAGTACAAATTTGTGTACCATGTCAATTGTTTATTAAACAATTGACAACATTATTATCTTGACAAGGATTCTGACAAGATTTGTAGTATGGTTAGTTGTTTCGTTGATTTATGGCACAAGGGCCATATTTGGCCAAGCTATGCCAAACAATACGGACAACTTCAAGTAAAAAAGTTGAGAAAGGGAAAAAAGAGGGATTAGGGTATAGAATAATGGGATGAAAACAGAAAAAGATAACTTGGGTATCCCAGGAGCACCAACCCTGTGCTTACTAAAGACAGTAAACCCCAATGGAAAAGAAAGACCACTAGAGAACCTCGGGTCAGTGAAGCCCACACACCTAAAGGAGATGTGCCAGTGAGAATGATTTATATCCTTTTTACTGTGTGATATTGTTCACAAAATTTTTGTTACAAATCAACTATTTTTATGGTAATCATCTGAGCATGCACATTTGCTAAAAATGATATATTTTAATTCGTTTAGACTGAATACTTGTCTCAGTTATCCAAAATGATACTTTACTCCACAGGAGCTGGTTGGGTTTTAGGGAGGAAGGGACATATTTGGCCAAGCTGAGCCAAACACAATACAGACATCAAGTAAATGGACATGCGCATATATGGAACGTTTTACTGACACAGAAAAGAGAAATAGATCCAAGGAGAAATCAAACTTGCACCACCTAAAACTCACAGGTTGCTAGAAAAAAAGAACAAACTCACTGAGCCATGGAGACCCCATATAATTGGAAAGAAATGGGGAAGGATAAATATAGTCAAAGTAAAATAGTTAACTGTTATCTTTTTGACTATTAGCACAGCCCTTACACATATTATACTGTTCCACGAACATATTATACTTGTTGACAGACAGAACTTAGTGGTTACTTAGATGAATTCAGCATTTTGAGAACATTCTTGAAGCTTGAACTACTTTTAGTATACTAAATGGATAACAAGTCAAATTTTAGTTTTTCCCCTTTCTATATATATGGTAATTTTTCATTTACTCGATAATTCATCATTACGAGCATGTGAATGTCTTGCTTAGTATCCTGGTCATGACCAGATACCTTTATCACTCGTTATCATTCCTATTGCAGGAAAGATGACAGGAAAGTTAGATGCTCAAAAAAAATTTTGTAATGAAATTAAATATTACGATATATTACCTTCCAGAAGTAAAATTATAAAAGTTATGTGTTCCAATGTAATTCTTCAGAAACATGTTTACTTCATTAATTCTTTCCTCTGAAACAAAATAAGACAAATTTAATATATACATCAATCAACCTAAGTGTTGGGCTTACACAAAAATACCCACTTTAGTGAATTCTAACTATATTTATTTACATTGATTTAAATTGCTATACTATCCTAAGTACACAAAAAGTTGTACTATTCTAAGTACACAAAAAGTTGTACTATCCTAAGTACACAAAAAGTTGTACTATCCTAAGTACACAAAAAGTTGTACTATCCTAAGTACACAAAAAGTTGTACTATCCTAAGTACACAAAAAGTTGTACTATCCTAAGTACACAAAAAGTTGTACTATCCTAAGTACACAAAAAGTTGTACTATCCTAAGTACACAAAAAGTTGTACTATTCTAAGTACACAAAAAGTTGTACTATTCTAAGTACACAAAAAGTTGTACTATTCTAAGTACACAAAAAGTTGTACTATTCTAAGTACACAAAAAGTTGTACTATTCTAAGTACACAAAGATAGGTTCCTGAAATGTAACCCTGGTGATATTGACTTATCGCCTTGAGAGATCAGGCACTGAGAAGTTGGCATTCTTGGCTCTTTCCAAGTACACAAGGCATGAACAATAAAAAATATTTTAAGATCCTCTGATGTCTCAATAATGAAAAAACAGAAATAAGTTTAAACAGAAATGCAGTTAGTTAAGGGATAGATTATTAGGATAGAAAGAAAATAGGAGCACACAAAAGCAGTTTTTTAATGAAAACTAAAGGAAAGCCATACTTCAGAGTTACAAATAAAAAGCGCAGATCAAATTACTTCTTCTATGTTATTGGTATAAATTAGAGAATACATTACATTCAATAAAACTTAAACAGCATTTGTAGTCTTATTTATATGTCTGCAATGTAAACAAATAATTGGACAAAACAATTACGAAAACACTTGGTTAAACTAACTAAATGTTTTGATATGCAAAGTTCAAAAGTTTAAAGATGAATATGTCTTTAAAGTCGAAACAATACTTGGGCATTTATGAAAAGTCGAGCGTTACAAAAAGCACTACAACTGTGTCAAGATTTCAGAATTAGAGGAAACCCTCAGAAGATAAATATAGCATCGTGTAGACAAAGGATGTCTAACTGACATGACCAGGCCGAGTGTGCTGGTGCACTGAGCGCAGCAAGGGGGTCTGCAATATGTAGAAATTCTACGGTGGACAACACCACATAATTTTGAACCAAGGTCAGATAACGAGGAACTGGCACCCCAATCTCCACCCCGCCAACGTGAGGAGATTTGAGGCCACAACAGATTTAATGTGCACTAGCCCCCTTTGTATACAACGGTGTTTGGTAGGATTCGAACTCGGAACAATTAGTTGCTAGTCCGTTACTTTTCCAATTGGGATATTGTGGTTCCCATAACATAAAAGAGGAAATACAGATATAACCAGTTATTGTCCCAAAAGTTCTTACTCTGTACCTGGGAACCTCCAGTACTACAGAGTATCCATGCTCAGTATCCATGAAGTGCTTTGCAGCAAAGCAGGTGGGATCTGTTCATAGGGTCAGGCTGCTTACAAATGACAAATCAATCATGCCCAGTTATAAGGTGAAAGGTTGCTACCCTATCATACTGTTGTTTGTCAGACACTTCTTCCAAGACAACCACTAGTCCAGGGTTTTGTAGATATTCTTCCTTGCTTTTCTCTTTGGTAGTTAGAAGCCACAAGATGTGTCAAGGATAATTTAAAAGTTTTCATGCTTATTTTTGAATATGTTAGTTACTTATCTAGTTTAAAAGTGCCAGGGATTTTATGCAATTATTGAAGAGCCATTTGAAGTTGAACAAATGTTCTAATTTGAAAGGATCAAATAATCTAATTTGTTAATTCCTTTGGCCAGCATTTTTATCTTTACTTTATATAACAAGTTTCAAATGCTAGACTTTTGTAGTTTGCTCCTAGATCTATATTTTGCTGGGGATTGGCTTGCAATAAACAAATGAATCTCTTCCAAACAAGGCAAAACATTAACAAGACTTATGCATATTTACTTTTGCAAAGTTTCAGATTTTTAACCTTACCCTTAAACAAGGGTGTTGAAATATAAAAATATTCTGAACCCTAATCTGATAAAAAATAGGTCCTTCAGAAGTAAGAAATTTAATATTTGTCTTTTATGTCAAAGTAAGAATAAATACTGCAAGGGTTAAAGAACATATAAATTGTAAATAATTTTGATAACTACTTATCTTTTAGACCTATTCCAAAAATTAGAATGCATGATAAAATGAAGATAGTTTAATTCATTTTTGGAAATTAAAAAAAAAAGCTTATATTTTCATTTGCTATACCCCACTTAATGAAAGGTGCACAAAAATGACTACAACTTGTAAGTGTTTTGTCATTTGCATTTCAAACTACAGCCTGATCAGGAAAGACAACACATTCACATTCAAAAGGGTTAGAATAAAATAACCCATGCTATCTACTGCCTGTGTATCATGAGACCTGCTTCTGCCACTAAATCTGGGTGGTGGTGGTCACTATGGGAACAGGGTTAGTTCATTTCGAGAAGAGATGACTGGCAGATTTGACTCACCTTAATTTTATTTTGTTTATAACAAATTTTGAATGAAAGAGGTAGTTTACTAGTAAAGATATTCTCAGTTACAAGTAAAAATCACACAAAATATATTTTTTTAACTGAATCACAACAAATATATTCTTTTAACTGAAAATAGCTGGCTTCCCTACTGTCAGGACGTTACAATAAAAGTATTGATTAGGATGCAGTGGCACCAACTTTTATTTGCTTCACAATAAATGTTTTAGAAGTCTTTATTTTATTTATATAGATCATTGCCAATATTATCAGTATATTTATGATATTTATCTTATGTTGGAGGGGGAGCTGGGCCATAACCCTAAAAACATTATCACACAAGGAGTTCAGGTCCCAAGAATTTTCCAACCCTCCTAAGCAGCCTAATAAGACATTAAATCTGCATATTTGGTTTACTCGTATTATTTGTATATTCATCCCTTATGTTTTAGGGTCCCTGGTTCTACTGTAAACATTTTAAAGGGTTCAAAGGGGATCAAGCATGCTTGGTGCAGGTGGTTTTTTATAGCAAATTTGGTGTCACATTGGAAATATTTACAACTCCCCTTTGAGGGACAAAAGAGGTTCAAGCCCCTAGACGTTGGTGCCCATGTTGGGATAATAGCTGACCAACAAATATTTGCTCACTGAAAAAGTGTCACTTGCAAACTTGCTTATCAGCAGATGTTAAGCTTTATATATAAGGGGCCAGTCCATACATCATACAAAGTGTTTTCAGTAATTTTGACATACTCTTTCCATGGAAAGGTTGGGTAGACATAAGAAGAAATTTATTTGTGATAAAGGAATCAGGGATTCCTAAGTCCTCAGATATGTTTAACATAAATCAATAACATCTAGAAACTACACTGTGATTCACATGTCTCATGTCAGTCCATACATCATACAAAGTGTTTTCAGTAATTTTGACATACTCTTTCCATGGAAAGGTTGGGTAGACTTATAAGAAGAAATTTATTTGTGATAAAGGAATCAGGGATTCCTAAGTCCTCAGATATGTTTAACATAAATCAATAACATCTAGAAACTACACTGTGATTCACATGTCTCATGTCAGTCCATACATCATACAAAGTGTTTTCAGTAATTTTGACATACTCTTTCCATGGAAAGGTTGGGTAGACTTATAAGAAGAAATTTATTTGTGATAAAGGAATCAGGGATTCCTAAGTCCTCAGATATGTTTAACATAAATCAATAACATCTAGAAACTACACTGTGATTCACATGTCTCATGTTTGTCAAGTTTAAAAACATGATCAACAAACTAATTAAAATCATGGAAATCCGATCTAAATAAAATACTGATTAAAATCAAATAAATCCTTTTTTTTAAGAATCATGATTTTTCACATCTTGTGTCAGATATCTCCTTTGGAATGAGGGAAACACAAAGAGATTTTAGTGTTTGTGTAGAAGACAAGAAATCCATTCATAGTCTTTATCAACACTGCTACTTTTGCATTTGTTGGAAGAATATGAATTTAACAGTTTTTATGTTTAAAACAAGTCAGGCAACTGAAAAGCTGGAAAATTAAAAATGATATAATTATTAAGATTTATAAAAATGTATTAACCTTTTGACTACGGACGGGACAACAGTCGTCCCATATTCAGGCAGCAGAATAAAAGCTCCTTAGTGTAAAGGTTAAGTTAAAAATTTTATTGCTCTAAATAAGATGTTTATTTTTAATTTGGAATTTCAAGCATTATGGATTTGTATCAGGAAATTTAATTCAAATGAAATAAAGACACAAGGCCTAAGAATGATTTTTGTTAGATCTTTCAAAAATTTATGTTGCTATATTTCCGAAACTCAGATATTTCAATGTTTAACATAAATCAATACTATCTGGAAACCACTGTAATTTACATGTCCATTTTTAAACATATTAGGGCAACAAATGAAATAAAATCATAATACAATGTAAATAAAAAAATCTGATTTGAATAAAATAAATCTGATTTTTTTATTTAAAAAAGTCATGATTTTTTTCACACCCTGGTTTTGATTCTTGCATAATATATTGACAGGAGGACATTGCCACTTTTTCTGTCACGAATTTCATTACCTTTAAGTGATTTGTGTACATAAATCAAAATAATCGAATTTAGACATTGGCTCTTTTTCTACCAAGGTACAGATTTAATAAATAAAAACCATGGTTATACTTTCAGGAAGAATACCACTTGAATCCATCTCAAATGTCTAACATAACAAAAATGTATGCACTGAGTCTTTGAGACATTCAATTTGCAGAAAAGAATGTTTGCTTAGAAAAATGCTATAAACAGCAAATAAAAAACAAAAACAGCAAATAAAATTAAAATTAGGAATAAACATGAGATACTTCATTTACCTGTTATACGATATGTCTCATCATTTCCTTCTACATTTGCTGCAAATGCAAAAGTAGGTAACATATAAGCATATGTTCTGGCATCACATGCAATTTTTGAATCAAAAGACTGAGTTACTCTCTTCACTCCTAGAACGAAAACCATTTGAGAGATCTTTGAAAAACATTATGCAATTTAAGTACATGAAAAGTCGAATCTTTTGATTTCTACTGAGTCAGTTTATTTTTAACTAGCGAACCCATGCATAGCCTCTGCATCAAACTTTCTTAATTGCTTATATCTATTGATGACAAAGTGTCGTTACTCACATTTCATATCTATTCAATCTGTTTACAATGCATATAGCATCCATATGAAAATAAATAGATTTCATACCTTTAAAATGAAAATCATCATAAAAAAGGAAAACACTCACATCCCTTTGATGGATTTGTGAATAAAAAGTACAGCTGAAAGATTTTTACCACAAAAAAACTACAAAATACATCTGCATAGAAATGCATCTAATATTACACAGAATAAGTCACATCAAAAAGTGTTTTGAGATTTTTTATTTTAGTTTTCAAACTTCTGCCTATATAAAGTTTCTGATTAAGTAAGTTGTATGTTGCAATTAACATAATAGAAATTTTAGCAGCTAACATTGTGTAGCATATATTTTAAATTAATAAAATGCATTCTATTGAAAAGAGTATCAATGGGCTTTACAACTAGTCTATTGATAATCCAGATACTCGTCATCTTAGTTACAAGAGTTACTAAGTTACTAAGAGTTACATCTACACAACGTTTCCAGAAGCCTTATGGACAAACACTTGGCTTTCCAGTCTTCTGGTTGGAAAATATTTTCCAGTCTCTAGGGAGAAAATTTATGCCAATTTTGAAGTTTTGAAAAACAAAACGTGCTCATTTGTAGACAGTAAAAATGTACCCAAATTTCTTTTAAACTGCTTTTAATGAAACTTTCGTTATGCCAAGCAGGAGAATCAGAGTTTATATCAGATATTTGATTAAAATTGTAATTCATATTTATGACATGTGCACAGGTGTGTCTATGAAGTTAAGTTTCATTGAAATAGGCTGATCATATTTCCTTGAGACAAAAATGGGACTGGGGTTATGTAACACTCTTTATTCATGAAAAAGTACGATGACAAAAGAGTGTTATTTGTTTAATGTCCCGATCTGGGATCTCCAGTGAGGCTGATATAAACAAGTTTTTTATTTCTATGAACACCAATCACTATTACTTCCAAAGATACAAGACAGTGGTAAACAGAAGAAAGAATGAATCACTTGAAAACCCATATATAGGTTTCTAGCAGGATAGTAAAACCAATGGGCAGTATGTATTTACAATGGATGTTGGAGGGAGTTAGGGCGCAGTGAAGCGTGAAATCGCCATAAATACAAACACTGGAAGTCATTAATATTAACACTAGTGATTTACAAGACTCAGTAATATAAACACTGGAAGGAAATATGCAACACCCTACAAAAATTTAGCCAGATGTAGACTAGGACAGTAATTTACCACGTTTGAACCATGAATATTTCTCTGATAAAATAATCTTATACAGAAACTTTCTGTCTTTCAAAGGTTATCATAAAACACAAAACTTCTCACTGATTCAATTTTGTCTTACAACTAACATAGCTTTCACTGTCTCAACACTTAATTTATGATTATAGGTTATGAATAATAATTTATGACTGCCCAATATTGAACTAAATTCATAGTTTTTATTAGAAACAGGAAAATTTGAAAATTTTATTAAAACGACAGGGTCTGGGAAATATGAAAAGAAAACCAGTACGTATGATCAGCCTATAAAGAAATCAAACCGATTTTAGCTACATAAAACATAATTTTGTTAACTAAATTCATTGCAATACTAATGCTTTATGAAGCATTGAGTACAAGATATTACTCATTAATAACCATAAAAAATTATCAACTTACCAACAAGTCTAATTTCTGGGGGTAAATAAGTGTTTACTTTCTCTGGAAGTGAATCTGATATTTCTTTTAATGGTAATCTTAAGGAAACAATCTGTCTCACGGCAGACACTCCTTTGTCAGTTCGGGCTGCTCGTTGGAATTTCATGGTTTTAGGAAAGTCAAATTCACTCTGTAGAATTATTTCAGCTTTCAACAATGCTTTGAACAATTCCTCTTCAACAGTGGAGACATTGGAGTTTCTAAAAGTAAATTGAGAGTATGTCAATAAAATGATTTTTATGAATAGAGTTCAGTAATTTAAATGACAAAATATAAATTTGTATTATGTTAGAGCATTAACATTTTCATGCTCTATAACTAAAACTTGCACAAAGAAATTCTAGATGCAAGGTTTATTCCAGTCTTAAAAATTGGTAAAGATAAGATTAAGATAAAATACAAATTCTATACGAACAAAAATTACTCATTATTGCACCAAAAGGCTTCACAGGAAGAAAAAATCTAACAAAATAAGACATGTATAAAAACAATTTGTGAGTCATTCTGTGCAGCACTTTCAGTATAAATAAATATGAGGCGAGAATAGAAGTAACCAACTCCCCCATATTTGGACTAATTTTTTTGGATCCTCCTTTTTTGGATCTACTGTATTGACTGTCCATCTCTACTGTATATTTTATTAACAATCAAGACCACAAAATTTAAATTACATACCATTCTCGCCAAATACGTTTCGATATAAACCAACTATAATCAACAGTATAAACTTAGAAATACTCATCCATAAATATAAAAAACTATCTGCAATATGATAAAAAGTGTAGCATATACAAACTGATAAAGGAATATCCATTTCTGGATTGCAAACAGGAAGTATAGAACAAAGTTGATTGGCTACTTTCAGTGATTTGAGAGAAATTAATGTGCCAAATTCGATTTTAGACTGCTTTCAGCATCCCAGGCTCAAATGCCCACAGAAAGTTTTTCCACTGATGAGCAATAAATGCATTGAACAGAAAAGTCAAAACAGCTTAAAATTTATTAAGTCAGAGTAATTGTAGCTAATCGTTAACTCCAAGTTTTTCCTAATTTCGACAAGAATAAAAATGCTTCGTTCTGCAACTTCTTAGGATCTCATTTGGGTTTTATAGCAGATGATGCTGGGTATTTATTACACTTCATTGGAACAAGCAAAAGGTTAAAATATTTTATTGCTTTTCCATATCATACTTTTCCTTAAATAGATTTGTAATGATTTCCTTCATAAATATTCTTTCCTTTCCTTTTGACTTAAAATTTATCCAATATATTTTGTTTTTTGTTGCAATTTATATGAACAAAATTAAATTGCAGTATTTTTGAAAACAGAAATCAAATAAACATTTTTATGACCAAGAAATAGTAGTATGTCCAAATTGATGAATTACTTCAAAATTTGGAAACCAGTGTTTATAAATTGTAGTTAAATCCTTCATTTCAACTATTATAAATTTTCATTTTTAATTTTTACAAAGGGAAAACATGTTTGACAAATTTGATCAATGGTTGTTACACTTCTATTTATTTACTAAGTATTCTATTTATTTACTAAGTAACTTTTAAATGTTAAAGATAGAACATTACAAGTAAATTTTTTAATGCAGATTTTCAAGAATGTTATTCAAATGCTCTGATGCTTAAAATTATTAAAACTGAAAGTAGGAAAAGTAGTTGAAATTTGTTTTTCTGTTATCCTCTAATTTAAAAATTGTGGTTGTGAAAAATAAAATTCAGAATGCTGAATAATAAACAAATTAAACTACCTTATTTATTCATGCCAGAGAAACAATGAAATTAAAAATAAGAATTCAGTTGTGTAAAAAGTTAAAAGCTGATACCTAAACCATTAGAACCAAATGAATGAACAATATCCACCATATTCAGAGAATGTAAACAGAGAATGAATAAAGCTCAATTGAATCGAGAGTATTTGAGATGCGGAGAGGAGTAGATAATCTTCTAATAGTAAATCTAAGTATTGCACAATTGAACCATTGCAGTTGCATGAAAACATTGGTGTTAACTCCATCCAATTGAATTTCAAGCTGAAATGTGTTGTAGTTGAATTTGCCCCTTAAATTAGGAGATAGGTTGAGAAGAAAACAAAGCCTTCCCATAATTGGTGCCCAAAGCAAGGATTTTAGTTGAGTTTACAATTCAGTGACGAAAGAGATAATAGTGGTAACTTAGAGAAGAGAAAATAATTCACAGCAAATGATATACATGTTTTGGGATACGGCAGCTCTTCCTATTGGTGTACAGCAATCCAAGCATTGATGCTGTCAAGTGTGCATTACTATTGGTGGTTGCAACTTCAAACACCTGCAGTGAAACTCTGCAAGTGTACTAGTACTGTCATTAGTACAAATAAAACTGTAATGCAGATACTTGTTGTCTTTCACTTCTGTACCTTAATGTACCCTCTAGCACAATCGGGTAATGCTTGGGGATGTACATCTCATGTGAATAAGGTTAAATTTAGTAGTCCCTACTTCTCCTTAAAGTTTGTAAAGGAAGTTTTGAAACACAGCACTTTTCTTTCTAGAGTGAAAGTGGAAAGTTTGTTGGCTCATCTGATTTTTAATGAAACTGTTAATGGTACCTGGTGTGCATGCCCAATCTGCTCATCTTAATTATACTACTTGATAAATTCAATTCCATATTCAAATATGAATATCGAATTGCACAAAAGAAAATTGATTTATTTCGAAAATATGTACTTTAAAACTATAATTCGTTATTCAGTTTAGTAAAGTTTTATCAAACTCAAATACTTATATTTGATATCAAACAAGTGAAAAACTAGCTCCAAATGATGAACAAAGATGTTTATATGAGAGAGAATAAATTTACCACCTTTGCATTCCAGAAAACTCTTTTCCTAAATAACTAAGGAGGAGAACAACCTTTTTAGGTTTTCGGATGCGGTTTGAAACCTCTAAAGCTTTTCCAATGATTGAAGCCACAGGATCCTGTAAGATAAGACAGTTTTAAGGATTATGACAACAAATATAAACAAAAGTTATTGTGGCCACACATTGTAGAGAACATAAGAAAAAGTTATATAAACTAATAACTGATACTTTTATAAACACAAAGTAAAAGAAACAAAGTAACAAAACAATATAAGTCTTTTCAGATAGAAATGCAAAGTAACACAGCTTTATTGAGAACTACTGTAGTTAACTGCTATTCACATCCCATTTCTATACCATACAATTGGTTGCACCATTCTTTTTAATATACACCCTGATGAAAGTTCCTCCAGTGATCATTTATGCAGTTGCTTAAAAACATAGATTTTTAAGCTTAAAACCGTAACTTTTAACTGAACTGCAATTACTTCATTTCCATTCTTTAATTTTCAATGGAAAACAAGGAATCAAATAAACAATTCTGTATTTGTTTTTACTTCAAGAAAGGTATGTTCAATTTGTGATTCCTCACTTCGATTGCACCTTGCAATAGTCTTCAGAAACAGAGTACAGGTACTCTTCATTTAACGACCTACCTGTTTATTGGTTGCTCAGACTTATGACTACCTGTCCAGAGTGGGGAATCCCCTATCTCAGCCAGTCTCAGGAATCCTTTCTTGGTTTTATGGAGTTTTCACGCACATGGCATAACCGGAACCAGTCCGAACATCAGCCACAGATGCAACATAATGTAATCAAATGGAGGATTTCACATGTAACCCGGTCCAGTAGTCAACACTGGCAGATGCAACTGGCATTCAATTCAACTAATCGATCTGCACCTCTTGTTTACCCATCACCAGTTATTTCCTGTTATGATTACTCAGCAGTGGCAAAGTTCTGGAAAATCTCCTAAAACAAACAAGTTATCGCCACTGTTCCCTTTAGACCATTTCTTTGATCAGAATAAATAAACAATCAAGCTCTTTACTTATCAACCACTTCACTTAACAACCTAGTCACCTAACAATGGAACTCAGTCGATAAGAGAGGAGTGTCTGTAGTCTACAGCCATCCAATCCATGAAGCATAATTGTGAGGGGGATTATAAAATCTCATGCCTGAAGAACTTCATGGGTTGTCTGTGATTTAAAACCTGAATGTCCATCCATAATATAAAAAGAAAGCTATAGAAGAACAATGAAATTGTATAAAATCGAGATCTAACAATCGATCATGGTTGCTTTGATGTTTACTTAACATCATAATAATGCTTTTATACTCTTATGCTGTAAAAATGTAGAGCAACTTACAAACAATGGAAAGAATAAACTCTTAATTGCTTTGGATACAAAATTGAATTGGTGTACAAATGGAAATCAAAATTTCTTTTTAAATAGTAAAACCAGACAAATATAACATAAAATTATACAAACAAATAATTTAATCTAGAGATAAAAATAACACCTACCTCATTTGATACTTTAGGTCGTTTGTTATCAGATTCTTCATTGCTAATTTCTTCTGGCTTTCTTTTGAAAGAATCCATAGCAGTGTCAGAGTTCATTTTACGATTCCAAATTGTAATCTTTGGATAAGAGGTTAGTGGGAAGTGTTTATTGTAATCAAGAGCTAATCTATTCAACCCTAAAATAAATTATATTACAAAATATTTTTAGCAAATACAAAATAGCAAATTATTAACAAAAGCAATCAATTTCTTTACAACCACAGTACAGAAGAGGAAGAAAAGAGAAACATTTACTTCAGGAAATTTCCAGTGAAATGCCTGCTTTGTTCTAGTCGATTTTTGGAAGAAAAATTACGAAATTTGAACTAATGAAAAAAATTATTTTTCTTTAACGTTCTAACATTTGAATTGTATATCAAAAATACTTTCTGTGTTAAGTTTGATAGTATTGAAAATGAAGTAACTATGAACAAGATGTATGTTATTTTATCCAAATAAGTCAAGAACTTTGCTTGCAACTCAGCTTACCCCAAACTTTATACTGAATAACATCCTCCTCCCTTCGAAAACACTAAATAACAGCATTTGTTAATTGGTATAA
This sequence comes from Meta bourneti, assembly GCA_933210815.1. Taxonomy (NCBI): domain Eukaryota; kingdom Metazoa; phylum Arthropoda; class Arachnida; order Araneae; family Tetragnathidae; genus Meta; species Meta bourneti. Next base: position 93,101,594 of record OW119929.1, read on the forward strand.
TTACCAGACAAGTGCGTATTTTCATCCAGGGACATTAACCAACAGATGTCAATCACAAACCAGTAAAAATATATATAATTTATAATAAATATTTTCCATTGTATTGATGGTAAGGGCAGAATAGTTGCTTTAAAAATGAACACAAATGTTTCATTTGAAAGCTAGAGAAATTTTTATATTAGTATAGAAATGCATAAAATGTAAGAAATACACTGCAATGAAAAACGTCAGGCCAAAGTAAGACTCGCAAACGAACTTCTTGCAAGTAATTCAAAAAGGAAACAGTAGAATAGGATACTAGGATCGCTTAAGTGTTTGGTAGGTATTTAATTAACGTTGCACTGGAGCAACACAGCGGACTATTGGCGACGGTCCAATGTTTGGTAAACTATTAAATTGTTTTGAAATTTTAATAAGGATAGAAATATCTCTATTTTGCTGTACCCCAAAACAAGAAATATTCCAGAAGCCTGATTGAAGTTACGAATATCCAGTCCTTTAGGAAACCCTAAAAAGAAAAATTAATTTCTTTCAAATCGCGATTGATTGAGCGCACTTGTCTAACTTGTGTGATTATTATCAAAGATCTTTATACATCGTCAAGTAATGGCCACACACAAGAAAAGTTTTACTGATAGAAGAAAAGGGATCAAATCTCAATTATTTGTGCATTTGAAAGACATGAAAGCCACGAGGACTTTTCAAAACATAATACGATCGAAGCAAATTTTTAGCATTTGAAGATGTTGGGAAAAGATATTTTTAAAATAAATTACCACAAACAAAACGTCGTAGCATAACAGACAACTACATTAAAATGAAGTTCGATTGTTAAGAAATTCGTGAATAACTTCACTACTTCTAGTTTGTTTACAAATTGAAAGTATATAAACAGTTACAGTTAAAGTGTTCTAAAATGTTTTATTGTATTTCCATGTAAGGGCCAGACCGCCGTAGCCCGGTTGAAAAGAGTAGCAGATAAAAAAACGCAAGGGTGCGAGTTCAAAACTCCATTCAGCCTCAGACCATCGTGTATGGGGGGCACATGCACTTTAAATCTATCATGACCTAAAATGTCCCCACATTACTGTAGTATGGAAGTTTGAAGAGTGGGTGCTAGCTCAGGTGTTGACCTCGTCATCTGACCGTGGTTCAAAATTACGAGTTCTCGATTCTTTCCCTTCCAGTTTGATTCCGGACTGTAGTCAATTGCCCGTTGTATTGCTACAGTGTAACGTTAATTTAAATACCTACCTACCTCGGATCTTTCCCTCGCGAGACGCGGACCATTATCCATAGCCTATTACGTCGATCTAGTGCGACGGGTAGCGTAGTTGGTAGAGTAGCGAATTAGCAATCCGAGGTTTGTGAATTCGAAACTCGATCAAGCAAAGACTGTCGTATATGTGGGGGCTAGTGCACGTATGGCCTCAAATTTCCTTACATTAGAGTGCTGTGGAAATTTGGAAAGTGGAGTGCTAGCTCGAATGTCACCTCGTCATTTGAATGTGGTTGAAAATTACGAAGTGTTGTCCTCGGATCTTCCCCTTTGGGATTGATTTCAGACCGTCATAAATAGCCTATTGTGTTCCTGCAGTGCGACGTTAATTCAACTACCTACCTGCCTACCATATACACTACTGTTTGTGAAAATTGCAACACTATGAAAGAATCATTAGAAATAAATGAAATTTATTCCACGTATTACTTATAGTGTTTTAAATAAACGATCAAATTTACAGAGCAATAAAACAAAAATAATCAATATCTTGTGCAGCCGCCACGCGCAGCGATCAGAGCCTGTACACGTCGTGGCATCGAATCATACAGATTCTGAATGTCGTGCAGAGGAATGGCATTCCAGATGGACTCTATCTGATGCCAAAGTTCAGCCGTACTCTCTGCCCGACGAGCGGTACGAGCGAGTGGCCGTCCGATGTAATCCCAGACATGCTCAATGGGCGACATATCCGGGAAACGTGCAGGTCATGGAAGATGCGGAACTTGTCGTGCATTGAAAAGGCTTTTTTTCAGACCCTCACCTCTTCAGCTCACCAAACGGTATAGAGCTGTTTTGCGAAGAGGTGGGAAGGACTTCCAGTACCAAAGGGTCCCAACTGACCCAACCCGTCACACAAGGAAAACCCAGCCGCCTACCTCTCTGTGGGCACGTGCGGCTTTTATTTGAATTTGAATATATACATTGGAAAATACATTTGAATACATTAGAGAGAGAATCAGAACAGTAGATAAGAATAAGGATACAATCCGTATATAGAATTTTGATACGTACAAAACATTGGACAAACATGAACAATTACAGTACAATTAAACATAGTAGATCAATAAAGAAGAGAGGTAAAAAGAGTAAGAAAAAGAAAAGTTTTTAGTAAATAAAGGAGAATATAATGTAGGTAATTTTGAATTTGCATAGGAGGCAAGAATAAGTATTTAGTTCTAAAGAAGGGTGGCAGAGAGGAAAAAATATTTTTATTTTTATTTTAAAGCCGATCAGCTATCTCTCCAGCCTCCACATAACCTCATAATCTTAAGGAGTGCCTGCGGATTAGCTAAGATGTTTTTCAGCCAAATTTCTTTATAACAATTCGCAGGCTTAGTGAGATGACATTGGGCAGTGGAGGGGAAGCTGAAAATAGTGATCGGCGTCTCCCACTGCACCACAGGAACAAAGGTCCGATTGTTTGATTTTAAAACGGTGAAGATAGGCGATAAAGGGGCCATGACCAGACAAAACCCAAGTGATGTATCTTTCCGCGATGAGGCGGTCAAGTTTTACCCCAGGGATATATTCCTTGACCCTAAGGCCTTTAGTGGAGTCTAAAATTCTTGTCATTCAGATATTGCATGTAGTTTAAATAATCTAGTAATGTAGGATTTGGGGCAGGAGTATCAAGTTCCTCACCGCAGACAGACCCCAGTTTAACAAAGTGGTCAGCTACCACATTGCCATAGTTACCAGCTTGGGCTTTGACCCAGCTTAGCCCGATATTAGCATTAGCAGCTATTGAACGTTTAATTAAGTTAATAAAATTAGATTTATTTTTAGGAGATTGAAGGGATAATATTGAGCTAAGGCTGTCGCTATAAATATTGATTCTCTTGTTATTCTGCATGGACCAAGTGATAGTTTTATGTATGGTTGAGAGTTCGGCATGAAAGACCGAATTAAAGCTACTAAGTTTGAAACATAAGACGGTATTGAGTTTATGATCTTTAAAGATACACACGGCAGATCCGACATTGCTATGAATGCCGGATCCGTCCGTGTATATCTCAAGGTCGGGATTGTTTATTGTAGGGGGAAGTTTAAAATAAAATGATCAATATCAATAATATTGGTTTTAATGGAGGAATCAAGATTAGATAGCGACAGCCTTTGCAAAGCTGGGTTAGGCAGTCGCCTTTTCCATGTACAGTGAATTTTAAAAAGCATATGAATGGTCACGTGGAGATGGGGATCCCCGAAATCACATCGAGGGCGTCAGTGGGAGTGGTCCGATAGGCTCTAGTAATTTTCAGTAGGAAAGGTCTTTGAATACTTTTGAGCCTATCAATTTGTATGAGTGTTAGGTATCCACCCATGACACCAGCTCCATAAGTAATTATTTTTTCAATAACGGTAAGATACCAGGTTTTCTGGAGCTGGCCCTGACGCCCCATCCTCGCAGGAACGCTGCTCCCGAAAACCAAACTGGTGGCTATGTAGGATTTGACGAGAGTGCAGCCAGAAATTTAATTTTCTGGCAAACACTCTCTCAATTATTTTACCTATTGTCGGTAAAAGGCATACCGGTCTATAGGAGCCACAGGAGGAGGAGTCCCTTCCCGGTTTTAAAAGGAAGCGGACATCCCCATCCCTGAGGCACCTAGGAAAATGGGCGAACTGAATGGATTTTCGAATTGGAAGTAGAAGTAAATCTGGATAAGTTTTAAATGTAAATTTCCAAAGCTTGTAATCTATGAGATCCGGCCCCGGGGCCTTACCGTCCCTGAGACCGGAGAGGACTAGCTCAAGATCTACATAACCAATAAGAGAATCAAAATTAATATTAATATCGGAGTTTATTTTAATGGAGGGTGGAACCGAGTTATTACCAAAAAAATAATTCATTAGTAGTTCTATTTTTTGTTTATAGTTTAAATCCGGTTTGTCTGGGAAATAAATATCTATATTATTATTGTTTTTCCAAAAGTTAATTTGTATAAAGAACCATATTTAGAAAAATGACTTGAGCAATGTCCCCTCCAGGCCGCCGTTTTAGCCTCAACAATTTGAAGCCTATAGGCGGCTCTCCCAGAGCGGTTTTCAAGTCCGGCAGCACGGATCCCATCGGAATCTGGGTTATTTAGTCCTAAAATTTTATATTTCTTGCGGAGAGCAGCGACCCTGTTTCTAGTGGAGGCGAGTTCCTTTGTCCACCAGTGAACTCTATGTTTAGTGAATTTTTTGTTTTTTTAAGAGTTATTATTAGCCGTATTATATATATATAGTAATGGATGTAATTAAAGTTTCAAAATAATGGTCAAGATCACTGGTAGTTAAAATGTTAGTAGCCAGAACTAACAAATCGGGAGTTAATTTATTGAAAAACCTGGGGAACCTCCCCAGTCCAAATTTTGTTCTGAAGAAGTAACCCAGGTGGTTAATGGTTTTAGTGTTAACTTCCACAGTGACGTAGTTATGGTCACTGCAGGATTCAGTGTTAAGAATGTCCCAGTTACAGGCCAGGTCACAAACGTCGGAACTAATTAAAGTTAAATCCGGCCATCCCCTCCCAGTTTGGGCGACGAAGGTAGGCCCCTTTTCAGGAATGTTGAGTATGTTAAGCAACGATGCATTACAGAGGTCAAGCACCCGTTTGCTCCTGATATCTTCATGCCCGTAACCCTAAACTGGGGAACGGGCATTAAAATCCCCATGATGAGGAGCCTGCCTCGATGGAAGTTGAGGACTTGCAGCTCCTCCAACATGATGTCAATGTCGTCATGGGGGGGGGGGAGTATAAACTTCCTAAGATCAAGGGGCCGGAATGCGTCTGAACCTCCGCAAATACACAGTTATAAGTGGTAAATTTTAAACTTACATTTAAATTTAACTTGGTGCAAATTAATATACTATTGTTGTTTTTAGAGGAAAATTGTTTGTGACTTGGTGAAGCCGTAAGTGGTTTATGTTGCACCATATATGGATCTTGAATAAAAACAAAATCGGCATTGATGTGGTCCGCGGTAACCATAGCGACACTGTGGGCGGGAAAAGAGTGATTAGTATTAATTTGTAGCATTCGGAGTGTGTCAGCCATTACTCGCCGTAATCTGTACTGGCCTCTAATAGCTTAAGCTGCCGCTTAAGATTTGGACACCTCTCGGCCCTAAATCCATGCCCTACATCGTGATTGGTTTTATGTTTTTCGTTGGAGTCCACGCAGTTCAAATACCTTTCGGGTTCGCTGCAGGGCTCCAACAAATGTTCATCACTACCACATCTCAAACACTTTGGTTTGTCAGTGCAACGGTTTGCCCAGAATAGGTTCTTGTTCTTCTAGACCCGCCTCCTCCCAACTCACCGATAGGTTTTGAGTTTTTATATGGGAGGAGGGGGAGGACTTTAACCATGGGCACAAAAGGGGCACGCCGGGAAAACCAGCCCCCACACAGAGAGGACACGCCCAGACTCCGGCGCGTCCGCACCGAAGTCCAGGGCACCACCATTTATTTTTTTTCTTTAAAAATATACATAGAAAAAGAACCAACAGGGTCCAAAACATTAACTAAGAATAGACGACCGGCACACTGCCGGTTTACAAGGACGATATCGGCGCCACATAGGCCATCCTGGAGCACCTCAACTTACCCACAGATTTATAACATTTAAAGAAATTTTTTAATTCATTGCGTGCAGCTTATATTACTGCCAGTCCAGAATAGGTTTTTTTTTTTTTTTAAGACCCACCTCCTCCCTACTCACCTATATGGTTTAGAGTATTTAATGAGAGGAAGAGGAAAAGGCGACCCCCAGCACACAACGAGGATCACCAGGAACCACCCTGTCAGGCAGGGAAAGCACACACGCCCCCCCCCCCCAATCTGGGCACCTAAACAGCCTTGGACACCAGCATTTATTATTTTCTAAAATTTTGAGTTTACACAAGGTTTGGTCAACACGACCCTAACAATGTTCTTCTTTCCTAAAAATTTAACATTGAAGCCATCCATAGTGGCTTAGTTCAACATTTTCTTCTTCAACATTTTAATTTTAATATATACATAAAACTGGCCTACAAGGCCTGTAGACCTACTTATCCTACAAATCATTTTTATAACAAGAATTTTAAACACAATATATATTTATCAATTTACAACCTTGGTTGAATGTAGTACAATAGCATTCAACTATTTTAACAATGTTCTTCTTTCCTAAAAATTTAACATTGAAGCCATCCATAGTGGCTTAGTTCAACATTTTCTTCTTCAACATTTTAATTTTAATATATACATAAAACTGGCCTACAAGGCCTGTAGACCTACTTATCCTACAAATCATTTTTATAACAAGAATTTTAAACACAATATATATTTATCAATTTACAACCTTGGTTGAATGTAGTACAATAGCATTCAACTATTTTAACAATGTTCTTCTTTCCTAAAAATTTAACATTGAAGCCATCCATAGTGGCTTAGTTCAACATTTTCTTCTTCAACATTTTAATTTTAATATATACATAAAACTGGCCTACAAGGCCTGTAGACCTACTTATCCTACAAATCATTTTTATAACAAGAATTTTAAACACAATATATATTTATCAATTTACAACCTTGGTTGAATGTAGTACAATAGCATTCAACTATTTTAACAATGTTCTTCTTTCCTAAAAATTTAACATTGAAGCCATCCATAGTGGCTTAGTTCAACATTTTCTTCTTCAACATTTTAATTTTAATATATACATAAAACTGGCCTACAAGGCCTGTAGACCTACTTATCCTACAAATCATTTTTATAACAAGAATTTTAAACACAATATATATTTATCAATTTACAACCTTGGTTGAATGTAGTACAATAGCATTCAACTATTTTAACAATGTTCTTCTTTCCTAAAAATTTAACATTGAAGCCATCCATAGTGGCTTAGTTCAACATTTTCTTCTTCAACATTTTAATTTTAATATATACATAAAACTGGCCTACAAGGCCTGTAGACCTACTTATCCTACAAATCATTTTTATAACAAGAATTTTAAACACAATATATATTTATCAATTTACAACCTTGGTTGAATGTAGTACAATAGCATTCAACTATTTTAACAATGTTCTTCTTTCCTAAAAATTTAACATTGAAGCCATCCATAGTGGCTTAGTTCAACATTTTCTTCTTCAATATTTTAATTTTAATATATACATAAAACTGGCCTACAAGGCCTGTAGACCTACTTATCCTACAAATCATTTTTATAACAAGAATTTTAAACACAATATATATTTATCAATTTACAACCTTGGTTGAATGTAGTACAATAGCATTCAACTATTTTAACAATGTTCTTCTTTCCTAAAAATTTAACATTGAAGCCATCCATAGTGGCTTAGTTCAACATTTTCTTCTTCAATATTTTAATTTTAATATATACATAAAACTGGCCTACAAGGCCTGTAGACCTACTTATCCTACAAATCATTTTTATAACAATAATTTTAAACACAATATATATTTATCAATTTACAACCTTGGTTGAATGTAGTACAATAGCATTCAACTATTTTACAACTATTTTTCATAATCACTTTATATTTCAAGTACTCATGCCTGAAATATATTTATTCATACTTTCACATTCATAACCATTTTAGTTACATATAACATAAGCTTTCTGCAATATTTCAACTAATTTGTATATTTCTTGTAATTTCCCTCAAACCTAACATTTTATAAAGAACTCTTAAATCTCAAATAATCTCATTCTGAAAAATCCCAAAACATCAATTCTTCATAAATTTTCATCATTTCACTGAACTAAATCCTTATTCAAAAGAAAAATATTTCAAATCCATAGTTTTAACAATTCAATCACTCATTATCCACAAACTAGACTAGTAGCTAAAAAATAACAGTATTATAAAATTTCCAATTCATATTATTAAATACTTCAGTCACTCGTCATTTGCAGAACACTCCATAGTTTTAACAATTCAATCACTCGTTATCCACAAAATAGACTAGTAGCTAAAAAATAACAGTATTGGAAAATTTCCAATTCATATTATTAAGTACATCAATCACTCATCATTTGCAAAACAGACTAGTAGCAGAAAAATAACAGTCCTAAATACAATGTATATAAATTCTATACTTCGAAATCTTATTTTCTATTATGTTATCACACCATTCCACTTTTTTATGGATTTATCCATCCACCCAAAAATGCCTTAATTTTTCCATATAAAAGCTTTTTTTAATCAATTCCAATCAACAAGAAGATTCCCGAGACCTTAATTCAAAATCTAAAATATCAGAGTTGCAGTTAAGCCCTCTTTACTTCATGTGGTTTCCATGTTATACAAATAACAGTATATTTCAACAATAACTACCCCTGAGCATCCCTCAACATTATAATCTTTAATTAACTAATAAAAGCCAAGTGGATCAATCAGGATTTAGAAATCCAAAATTCTTTGTCAGTCAAGTCAGATTTTAAATAAAAGCATTGTAAAACAAGTCAATTCAAGAAACCATAATTCTTATCTCAAAAATAACAGTAAATTTTACTGACCTCATTCTTTAAGATCCACATCTCATCCCCTTTATCAAAAGAAAATCAGCACATAATCAGATTGAAACAGATTTAAGGTTATACTATTCCCCCTTTCCTTCCTTCCTCTTCAATCAGAACAACCTATTCCTTAGTAATCTTATCACCGTCCAATCCTCCTTTTGTGTTCCTCACATCACCCCATAAACCCAAAAATATCAAAGAATTTTAACATTTAAAATCAAAGAGAGTTCAAAATTACTATTTTTAAATATTTCATTCCAAATTCCTACTGGATTGAACCAGATTCAAAAGTTAAGGAAAATCCTCCTTTAGAACTCCATTAATTGTAGGACCATGAATTACTCTTAATTACCCAGAATAGGTTGTAGTACGATCTTGTAAATAGGATTTAATGAAAGTAATCATATCTTGAGAGATATTAAACGAATTGAGAATATCTATCAGCAACCGCCAATCCATATTATCGAAGGTGGCTGTGATATCTATGGCAGTGAGGGCAGAGTGGTGAGATCCCGAATATTTATTAATTTGGCTAATTGCATGGTTGATGGCCTCCTCACAAGATCTCTGTTCCCTAAATCCGTATTGAAGGGGATGAATAAGGTTATATACGAGTCTCCAACCAGGAGTTAAGCCTCCTGATGAAGACTCTCAATTATTTTCCCATATGTGGGGAGGAGACAGATAGGCCTGTAGGCGCCACAGGAGGATGGGTCCCTTCCCGGTTTACCGATGAAGCGAACACCACCACTCCTGAGGCACCTGGGGAAATAGGTAAATTGCAATATTTTTTCTATAGGTTTAAGGAGAATTAGAGGATATTTTTCGAAAATAAGTCCACAATTTGTAGTCAATGAGGTCAGGGCCACGTGCCGTGCCCGATTTCAGATTAGAAAAGATCAAATGAAGTTCTTTAATTGAAAGTTTAGTATGAGGATTAAAAATATGAGTAGAAGATGAAAGGTTGGCTATTCCAAAAGAAATGATTCATTAGTTTCAATTTTTTTTATGATGGGTGAGATTGGGTTGATCAGGAAAAAAGAGGTGAAGGTTAGAGTGGGGTTTAGTTCTTTTAAATGTAAATTTGAAAAGAACCATATTTTTCGATATGTTTAGTATAATAATTTTTTCAGGAGTTTTTGGCTTCATTAAGTTTTAATTTATATTTATTTCTATGAATTTTATAGCAAAGCTCCGCAGCCCTGACTTCGTTAGAGGGTGCATTGGAGTTTCTTAAAGATTTTAATTTTTTTATAGAGGGCAAATACCTTGTTTCGTGAGGAGGCAAGGCTTGGTGACCACCAGTGAACCCTTTGAATATTTTTGGGGGAAGTTTTTTTAAGTGTAGAGAAAGCTGTAGTTTGAATGTCAGAAACAAGTTTTTCAAAAAAATAAGTCAATATCACTGGTAGTTTTTAGAGCATTTGAGAGTTTTTAAGTTTTTTATGAAAGGCTAGATCTTGGCAGAAAAGGCTTGTACATTCCGAGCAACATGCGGACGGGCATTGTCTTGCTGAAATGCAGTTCCGGGAATGCGTTGCAGGAGGGGTAGGACCTCAGGCTCTACAACTTCCCTGATGTAGCGCCTGATATTCAGGGTCCCCACAATTTGGCATAAGCGGGATCGCCCATGATATCCAATAGCGCCCCAGACCATAACGCCAAGCGTTCGTCCATTATGACGCTGAATAAGACACTGCGGGAGAAGGCATTCACCTCTGTAGTGTCTGACGAATACGCGTCTATCGTTATAGTCCAGATTGTAGCGGGACTCATCTGAGAAGACGACTTGTTGCCAATCGGCACACCATTGGTTATCTTGGTGAGCCCATTGTAGCCGGAGTCGTCGGTGGTCCAGCGTCAAGAGAATCATGCGCAGGGGAATCCTTTCACGTAGCCCATGGCGCAGCAGACGTCGACGAACCGGGGGGCAGACAATTACACACCTGTAGACGTGCTCCAATGTTGTGCCAATGCACGAGAGGACGCTGTACGGTCCGTCACCGCCATGCGGATGACGATCTGTCGTCCCGTTGTGACGTCATATTGCGTGGCCCACTGCCGGGGTTTCGACTTGTCCGGTTCTCCATGGTCCATCTCTTCCACACACGCATCACTATTAAGGCATTACGCCCCGTGCGAGTGGCGATTTCACGATACGAAAGTCCACCCTCACGGAGGACGACCATGCGGCCCGTTCGAACTCCGTTAGTTGCTCGTATGGCACTCTGTGTTTTTGGCGAGGCATATTGACTTCTAATCAATCATTTACAGCAGTCAAACGACGATACATACATTTTAAAGCACCTTTACAGTGCTTTTTATACACGGCTCACTTGGAAGTTTAGAGGGCCCACACATGTGTGATCACTTTGTAATTCTAATCATTTGCTTATCCTAACCTGTTTTGCATTTCCTGCAAGTTTAGTTTAATTTGTATGATTCCTTCACGGTGTTGCAATTTTCACAAACAGTAGTGTAAAATGATTCAACTCATAAGTGGAGCCGCGTTAGCCCAGTAAACATGACATAAACGTGAGATATAAGTAGACGGCATTGCTCTTGAGAGGAGCTTTAAAAAGTGTGACCAACATGTCGAATAGTAGTCACGTGACTGCTCTGTGAAAAATTAACCTGGTTGGCCGATTGTGCATCTTGTCGCCTCGTTTAGCGACATAACAGCTCATGACAGGGAAAATGTGCGAATGGACATACGGGTGAATATTTCTTGGGTTTGGCCAAACACATTTGCGTTTCAAGTATATTATTTTCAAGCATTAAATCATCAGTAATTTGTTCCTTACTTTGAAAAAAATTAGTTCATATAAAAGACTATGGATACTTAATATTACTGTATGAAAATTTTTATAAAATTACAAGTTATCTCGAAAATTAGAGGTTTTAAAGATAAATGCAGAAATAGTTGTCCCTATAATTTGCATTTTTTTCACTGGTAATTAAGGGGATGCAAAAACAGGAAACATTCTTTTATATTAAATAGCAACGATAGTTCAAATTTCTATTTTAAATTTTTCTAGTGTAAACATGGGTTGAAGTACAGGGTTAGCATAAATGAATGACCGGATTTTACACATTTATATTTTCAAAACTATTAACAAAACTATCAACATTTCAAACACATAATATAATCAGTGATACTTGAAAATAAAGAAAAACATTCCAAGTTTTATTTCAGTTACAAATGTTCGATGCGTGAACTTTTTGTAACGCGACAAACATCTAATCTGTAATCAAGTTCGTTCCATACATTTTGCAGTTCTGGCAACGGTTCTTAATGCAACACTGATGCGTTCTTTAAGTTCATTGAGTGTTTTCGGCTATGGTTGTTTATAAACAAAATCTTTGATGTAACCCCATAAAAAGAAATCACATGGCGTAAGATCAGGGGATCTTGGTGACCATGTGAGTAAGGGTAAATCATCGTCACCCGCAGGTCCAATCCAGCGTTGTGGAAGCTCCTCGTTTAAGTAACTACGAACATCGAAAACCAATGGGTTGGAGCTCCATCTTATTGAAACTCAAAATTCGTACTATCATCACGCACTTGTGGAAATAACCATATTTGCAACATGTCCAGATAATTGCTACCTTTTACCATTTTCTCGGCGAAAAAAAATGGCCCATACAATTTTGTTTGTGACATGGCACAAAATATTTAAAATCCAGTCATTCATTTATGCTAACCCTGTATATTAAAATGACCTGTTTGTTAACGAGTTTCAATAAACATTTTTGCATAATTCTGATGCATAAAATTAAAAATAGTAAAAAAAGTTTTTATATATATTAGCTTTTCGAAGCCTTATATACATGAGATTGTGAAGCTATTTTGTTTACAGAAAGACTTGTTCAAAAATTATGGAAATAAGTTAAACATGAATATACCTAAATTTTGAAATTCATCAAAGCAAAAAATGTTAATTACCCTTCTAAATTTTTATGACTAAGGCGTTTTGAAAAAGTTTTGCGTAGTTTTTAAATTAAATTTGTATCCATTGTAATCCAGTATTTTATAAATACAAAAGACGAAAAAACTATAAGTTCGTGTAAGCTTTCTTTGTTGTCACATTCATATTATATAACCAGCAGTCTATATATATTAAAATTTTAGCAAATGTATTAAGTACATCATATATAAAACATAAAAAAGTACTTCACTTCAAATGCTGAAGTAATTTTAACATAACAGTTCGATTTTCGTTTTACAAAAATGTTTCCTTTATTCATCTATGGGAAAACAAATAAATAGAATAGATAAAAAGTTATAAATCCATACAAACTGAATAAAAGGATTTTCAACAGATCTACATACACATCTTCAATGTACTCTCTTAGTATCAGATAAAAATCAAGTTTTATTTAATGTAACACATTTCAATAACAAAAAATTATTTTGAATTGTTACAGGGGCAGATCGCAAATTCCAGGTTTTAAAAACTAGGTTTTCTCAATGTAAGAAAATTGCATCAATGGTAAAAAAAAAGTCGTTTAATAAAAGAACATGTTTTGAATATGCGTACAGTTTTTCTAAGTATTTAAATTTATTCAATATATTATATGTATGTGTATGTGTGTGCATAGAAGCAAAAAGTAAAAAATAAAGTATTCCCTCTTACCAGAAGAATAATTCGTTAGCGATTTCATTTCGTTGTTGAATGCGTTTTTCATAGCAATCGCGTGTATTCGTATAGTTTGTTTTATTTCTACTATGAGCAAAACCAGGATTGTCAAGCAGTTTTCGAAAGAACATTTTCAGCTGCGCTTATTGTTTAGAACTATGCCGAAAGAAGTTAAATTTCGTTCTCTATTTTTATGCTATTTTAATAAGTTGTATTGCATTTTTCTCTGCTTTAAGACACTCGCTAGAAGGTTTACGTTAAAAATAAATACCTCATAATATATAAGAAATACTTATTCATTTTGTTCAAGCACTATTTTGGTTTTTCATTAAAAACGAAACAAAAAATTTCAGTAGAAAGTTATATTAATTAAAGAAGCCCTTTCGTCAAACACAATAGTTATGTATAGTTAAAATACAATATTTTACCTATGTTTTAGACATAGAATAAAATTTTAGATACATTTTGAATAAAAAACATTACATTCGTCACAAAAAAGTTATCTAAAGCGTGTATAAATGTATTTCACATTTGTGTACGTGGGATATGCTTCAACGATATTTAACTAATCAATTTAGTGTTGTACATAATATTTTAGTTTTAAACTTCAACTTTTATTTATTTCTTTGCAATTCGCTTTCTTCTACAGATGATTGATACTAAACATTTTTGTTCAGAAAGAAATGAAATATTTGTACTCATTTAAGTTTATTTCACCATTTCATAACATTATTAATCGAATATCACACTAAACAAAATAGTAATCCGAGTTGGCATAATAAATCATCGCCAAGACTGAAAACGATTTATCACAATTTTTTTAAGTTCAATTAATTTTCATTATTTCAAGCCATTATCGACTCACAGTTTATAATTGCAAACACCACCCCATTAAATTATTTAATTTCAAACATTTTTTCCTGATTTACATTGATTACAAAGGTAGGAAGTGTTTTGAACCGGAAATTCTAAAGTCAGGAACAGCAAATATTAAAAGACATTATCATATTTTTTAGCCCTAATTAGTATTAACGTGATCCGGACTCTTCTCCCAACGAATATTCACGTTGGCGTAGTGTGAAAGTTTGGAGTGGGGTGCCAGCTCAGGTGTTGCCTCATCATCTGACCGTGGTGCAATTACGTGGTGTTGTCCTAGAATGTTTCCCTTTGGGATTGATCCCGGACCGTCGCCAATAACCAGTTGTGTTGCTCCAGTACGACGTTTATTAAAATACCTTCCTACCCAAGCGAATATAGTTTGCGCATCCTTTCTTCCATAGCAAATTCATCGAAAGTGAAAGCTCAAAATGGTTCAATCCTGCTGTGTATATGGATGTAATTCCAAATTTATTAAAATTGGAAACATTGCTTCTCACAAGGTGAACGATTTAGATTTATTTAAAAAAATATTTTTTTTATATACACAATAAAGTATCTTAATATTTGCTGGTATAATAAAAGTAGATTTTCCGGCTGTGGAATTAATATACTTGAGAACATTTCCTGTTCTATAATAAAACATTTACTACTTTTGTAATCAATCTATATCCGAAAAATGTTTAAAATAAAATATTTCATTAGGGTGGGGTTTGTTAGAAAAACTGTGCGTCGATAATGGCTTGAAATAATAAAAATAAGTAAATCGAACTTTAAAAAATTGTGTTGAATCGTTTCCGATCTTGGTTATGACTAGCAGAAATACCCGACTTTACTCGGGTTGAATTGGCTAACTAACCAGCTTTCTTTAATAAATTGTTATTCCTATCCATCACATATAATAACTACCACACTTTATTGTTAAATACATAATTTCACAAATGTAAATAAATGTCATATTTAACATTTTACATTTTTGTTGAATTCAAATTTTTAGTAAGACAGAAGGTCTAGAGTGTGCTAATGTTACCCAGAATGTATAGAATCGTTCAGAGTTTGTATATAAATGCCTTGTATTTAATTTAAAATCAAAAAGCGTTTCCCAAAATTATCATACAATGATTAAAAATGTTTTTAAAACTAATTAAACCACTTACCTTAATTAAGTTATTGTACGAAAAAACATCTTAACAGATTAAAACTTAAACAAATTAAAACAGATTCGAACAAAAAGTAATGAATGTATCTGCTTTTTCACTACAAAATAGATTCTTGGAATAAAACGGACACAAATTTAAAAAAAAGCAAACGATTAAAAAAATGCCAAGGTTGCCAAATTATTTAAAAGTCCTATTTTAAAAGGTCTTGTTCGGTACACTTTTTATGTTTTATTCTCTTTATCGTCTGTCCCAAATATTCAGATTTTTTTTTATTTCGTAAAGAAAAAATAAGGCTAAAAAATAAAGTATTAGAATTTAAATTCCCTAAAAATAATTTTGGGAAAAATAATTGATTTACCAGTGCTAAAACAATACAAGTAATTTCAATGCTCATTATACCTTCGAGCTACTCCCAAACTACCAAATTATGGTTGATTTAAGTATACTCAGTTACTCAGATACTTTAGCATGAAACCTGTTTAAATATGTAAGAAAAGTCACTAAACTAAAATTTGCTTTATCAAATATGGAACAGTGCATTAAAATAAGGTCGATAAATTTTATGTGATACTTGTGCAAATACACAGTCACAAAATCAGACATAGAACGGAAGACGGACAGACAGACTATGTAACCAAGTTCAGTCCCTAAATGAATGTAAGTACTCAAAGTATGCGAAGTTTCATGAAAATATATTCAACCGTTTGGACGTTGCACGGGCACCCACACACATGCATACAGAACAGACAGATGGACAGACAGACCAAACGCGCAAGAGACGGATTTTGCATCAGAAGAGCAAGAGGGCCCAAAACGGATTGAAAACTTGAAATGGGTCGAAAATATTCCATGTACAAATACTCCATTCTTATTTATATAGATTTTTTACGTTTTTCACGTATACAGATTGCTGGTTACTTAATACGAATGTGACAATAAAGAAAGTTTACAAGAACTTATAGTTTTTTATTTGTATTTATAAGGTACTGGATTGCAAGTAGATACAAATTTAATACAAAAAATACACAGAACTTTTTTACAAAACTTTAGTCGCAAAAATTTAGAAGGATAATTACCATTTTTGCTTTGACAAACATATCATTTTTCAATTCACTTCAATCCATATTTACCCAATAAAATTTAAAATAGGAATCTGAATTTGTGTTGTTTTTTAATACATAAGGATATTTGATATTGTCAACCCTTAATACCTTTTTAAGAAACAAGTTATACCGAATGTAATGAAATAATTTAAATTATAAGGACAACTATTTCTTTTGGGTTTGAAACCTCTAATTTCGCAATAACTCGTAATTTTATAAAAAATTTCATATACTGTAAGTAATATTAAACATCATAAACTGTTATTTAAATTTTTTTTTTTCAAAGTAGAACAAATTAGTGAGGATTTAAAGTTTGAAAAAAAATAAACGCAAATGTACTTGGTAAAACCTAAGAAATAATCACCCTTATGCTCGTTCACACATCTACACTGTCATCTGATGTTATATCACCAAACGGGCGATTAAACGCCAAATAGGCCAACCAAGTCAATAATTCGACTGAATCAAGAATACTTAATTTTAAATACAAATTTACTTCTCTAAATCCAGGCTCCTAATGCCACCGAACTATGCGTATTCCTGATCGTCCCGACCACTTGATGATTTCTGTATCTGATAGGTTAGTGAAGTTTGTAAATGAGGGTTAAATGAGGGTCTATCTTTTCTCATGCCTCCCATGGATAGGATGCTCAGTCCAGCTTAACCCTCGAAGTGGTTTCGACGAGATATCTCGTTCAAGATCTGACAAATTTTGTTAATGACGAGATATCTCGTCGTCAAGATATTGTAGACTTTTTTTATGACGAGACCTAAATCTGGTGAGATTTTTCTAATGACGAAATATCTCGTCCACCAAGATCGTGCTAATGACGAGATAACTTGTCGAGACAACCACCAGGAGGGTTAAATGAGCATCTAGTCGTTGCGTACAATGAATCAACATTTCATCATTGCCTTTGAAAACAAAACAACTCCTGACTTCTGGACAGAACGCCTGTCTTCTGACTGCATTCATTGCTCAAAAAGAAACCACCAAACCTTCACCGCTTCCTCGTTTGGAGCCACTGTAGCCCAGTTGGAAGAATAGCGAACTAGCAGCCGGAGGGTTGTGAATTCGAAACTTGATACAACCAAAGACCGTCGTGTACGTGGGGCTGGTGCACGTTAATTCTGTCGTTACATCTAATGTCATGCTCAATAAGGAACCACCAAACCTTCACCCCTTCCCCGTTCACGTTGGCGTGGTGTAGAAGTTTGGAGAGTAGGGTGTCGTACCAGGTATTGACCACGCCATCTGACCGTGGCTCTAAATTATGAGGCGTGTCCTTGATCTTTCCCTTCAGGATTGACCCCGGACCGTCGCCAATAGCCCGTTGTGTTGCTCCAGTGCGGCGTTAATTCAAATACGTACCTATCCTTTCTCATGCCTCCCATGGATAGGATGCTCAGTCCAGCTTAACCCTCGAAGTGGTTTCGACGAGATATCTCGTTCAAGATCAGACAAATTTTGTTAATGACGAGATATCTCGTCATCAAGATATTGTAGACTTTTTTTTTATGACGAGACCGAAATCTGGTGAGATTTTTCTTATGACGAAATATCTCGTCCACCAAGATCGTGCTATGACGAAATAACTTGTCGAGACAACCACCAGGAGGGTTAAATGAGCATTTAGTCGTTGCTCACAATGAATCAACATTTCATCATTGCCTTTGAAAACAAAAAACTTCTGACCTCTGGACAGAACGCCTGTCTTCTGACTGCTGCGCTTGAAACTTCAGATAAAATCTAGTGATTCACTCCCTCCCGATTGAGGAGTGGCGCTGCTAGCAGCTCGTGTGTATGACGTCACACGATATTATATAATACCGAGTGGAAACTTGTTTTCTCTTCTCCTCTTTACCCATGCTACCAACAAATTTAGCATTCTGCAAACAAAATATCGTTATGATAAATATCATACCACTTGAGGATTGAGAGCTTATGGCCCATATGCTTCTCATGATTACACCACCCTTCCTCTCCTCTTTCGCTAGACACGCCGGCTCACTTTCTATTTTGTTATGATTGAATAAATTCCATGTTGGTTTATTTCTGAGTATCTCCTTTCATCATCACACTGGACCACATAAAATCCATGCTCGTTTGTTAAATATTTCGTTATGTCGAATTGCCATGAGTGATATTTTGATTCCGGGGAGAAAATTTACTAGAACCTTTGATGACTTTTGTACGCTAGGTATCCAGTGTGCAATTACATTTGTTAAAAACTAAAAGATCCAGTTCGCTAACCTTTAAAATGAGGGCTAAAAACACGCACTGTTATTTCTGTCATAATGGTATAAGAGGTAGGTAGTTGAATTTACGTCGCACTGGAGCAACACAATGGGCCATTGACGAAGGTCTACAGTCAACACCTGTTCTGTCACCCCACTCTTCAAACTTCTACATCATGTCAACGTGGACATTTGAATCCCGACAGATTTAAAGTGTATCAGCCCCACATACACAATAGTCTTTGTTTAGATCGAGTTTCCAATTTGCATTAATAGTATTAGGTGACTAGATTTACATCTGCGGAGAGAAAATCGGACCACTGTTTATTCGCGCAGCGTTCATAGTAGAACAAATTCAATCTTGGCATCCACAGTTAGAAATGTATGCTATGCAATTTATAATACAATACAATTCGTTTCATATTATAGGCAATTTAAATTCGGTAGTAAAGCTTTTATTAACATTTGATTAGGCACAAAATATAGCACTTAAATACTTCTAATTCTTCAGCTAGTAAGTCTTTATTCCACTGTGATATGATGTGCTAATTATGTATTGGAAGTTTCATCAAAATTATTTGGAAATTGATAATTATTGGTTGCATCTGGCTACAGAAATATTGAAAGAATAACTAAAGCTTGGAAGATATCCATTTTCGAATCCGGGATATATAAGTACGAATATTAAAAACATTGTACACTAAATAAAAGGTCATTAATTGCACTTTTTAATGGCAGCATTTGCTGCTTTAGAGCAATTTATATTCAGATACACAGGAAATATACGTATACAATTTCTTTCAAGATAGTTTTCGGGTGCTGACCAGACTTCCTGGTTGTAGAAACATAAAGCCCCCTCCATCCTTTCCTATTCTTTACTGGCACATTTAAAATGTTGTCATTTGTAAAGTTGTGTTAACGCCTTTCTAGAATGCCAAGAGCTAATGTTGTGGCAAATGAGGAACGAGAACTATAGAGGTATAAGCCACAAAAGTAAAAAAAAATTGAGTTAGCCCATGATTTCACATTCTAATATCACTATTTAATGTATTGTGTTTTCGTCAATTCACTAAATTAAAAAAAAAACCATTTCATGATTTTAAAATTATTGGCAAATTATTTAGAATCGTAGTAGTGCTAATCAGACTACTCGGAGATTATCAATTCAGAGTAGATATTGTTTGGTGGAGCCGAGTACGGGGGGGGGTACATTAACTGTTATTTCCTGCATCATTTCTAAGAAAGATCTTTGTTTAACTTTCATACTCTCTTATGAGGTTTCTTATTAAGGGGGACAGTGGACTTTCAAAATCACTAAAATCGATCTTTAATTTTAGCGTTGAAAATTAAAAAATCGATTGATATCGAACTATGTAGATAGCAAAGTGAATGTTTCAATTACGATCAATTTTGACGACGGAGTTACATATGCATCATCAATGATAAAGTAGGTAAGTTTCGTAAGTCTTACAAAAAACGCATTTTTCTCCGATTGAAATTTTTTGACATTCCGATCTCCAATCCAAAATTACACCAATATCCTCCAACTCTGGCTCACCAACTGGAAAATCAAAATAAATACCTCCAAATGTGCTGTTCTTATGTTTTCAAATAAAAACCCCACTCAACTGCAGCCAATAGATTTTCAAAACGAACAAATTCCATTTGTCAATACCTACAAATATCTCGGTCTCACACTCGATCCAAAACTTTCTTTTACCCCTCATATCAAAATTATCAGAAAGAAAGCTCTGGCAATAAAATCTACCCTCACATCTCTTATCGGACGTTATAGCCACCTCTCCCTCAGCAACAAAGTCCTTCTATACAAAACCATTATCAGACCCACCCTCCTATATGGTTCTCCCATATGGGGATCCACTTGCATCTCAAATATCAAACTTCTGCAAGCCTTCCAAAACACCACCCTTCTTCATATGGTCAATGCCCCCTACTATGTCCGACGTGAAATTATTCACAATGACCTCAAAATCGAACCGATTGCCGAATTCATTAAAACTCTTTCCACAAAATTCTTTTATAAAATTCCGCAAGTCCCAAATACCCTTCTCCAAAGCATTCCACCCTATGACACTTCCCTTATCAAATCTAAAAAACGCCCTCGATCACATCTTGACAGAGATTACCATACTTTCCCCCAACGACCCAAACGTCGATGTGGTGAGTTCAGGGACTCCTCAGGGAATCTCATGATCACACCAAATTGACACTCTTTATTTTTCCACCCCCTATTCACCACCACAGCCCATGCGTTGCTTACCAGCCTCTTTTCGGTCACTGATTTGCATTGATCTTTCACTTTTGGAACGTGAATTGGACTCCTAATTGTATCGATTACTAAATTCTGTTTACTATCTCATATTATTCACCTTTTTCAAGTGCATTGTCACTCAATTTAACATTTCTCCTCTCATTGCAACTTTACAATCAGTAAACTCTCTATTAATCATGATGTGGAGGTTAGCAGTCAATCTGCCAGGTACTCCGTAATTGATACGTCCGTTCCGTTCCGATCTCCAAGTATTCCATAAGCATCTAGCCTCAATTGATTTACTCGAAATTTTTTTGAACAATTCTTAAAACCTGTTGTCTAAGTGCAAATGAGATCATCACACTTCCGAATTTTGGTTTAAGATGTTGCTTAATCTATGCTTTTTGTTCATATTTTAGTGTTTTAGTACAATTATTTCCTTTGCTCTACAATTCAGAGATACACATACCAAATGGAGTTAATTTGATTTATATGTATGCAAACTATTACTTAAATTAAAAGTTTGATAATACATGGAAAATTAAAGCGCATGGGACCTACATATTTTTGGTAATTTATCACAATTTTTTACCTCATTTTGTGAAATAGCTTCCGAATGACTTAATATATTTGTACAAAGGAGTATCAAAAAGTAAAGTGAATTTTTGATTGACAGAAAACCGTGCAGAGTTAAATATATGAAAATTTATTATGTTTGACAAATCGTATCACACTATCATTCGACAAAGGAACCATAGTGGTCTAAACATTTATTCCAACGTGGCACCAATCATCCATGCCCTTTTCAAAGAAATCTTGCTCCAGGTTCCCTAACCAGGTAAGTGTAGCCTGTTGTGCCTCTTCCAGTGTATGGAAACGCTGCCCACGGAGGTGTTTCTTCAGGGGGCCAAACAAATGGTAATCCGAAGGGGCTAAATCAGGACTATACGGAGGATGGTCAAGAATTTTCCACTTCGATACTGCTCACTGAACCATATGAGCTATTCAATGCATTTGCAATATCGTGCAACCTCACTCTTCTACACTGCTGGCCACCGTAAATGCAACACCCTGAAGGAAGCATGCAAATAATATGAAATTTACAACATGCATTAGCGGAGGTGAGATATGCAAATGATTAGAATTTCAGCGCAGACGCACATCACGCGCGCCTGTGGCGCCACTTCAAAGCGCGATTTAAGGCTTGGAGATTTCGACGATTTCAAGTACGGCAATTGTGTTTTTCTTGTGGTTTTTTCAAAAAAACGATCAATTATGCCTCGTAGAAAACAGCGATCATCTTTTGATCAAGTATCCGAGTTCGACAGAGGAAGGATAGTGGCCTACCGAGATTGTGGATTATCTTTCAGGGAAATCGGTAGTCGTGTTGGACGAAACCAAACAACTGTAATGCGGATATGTGATCGTTGGATGCAGGAGGGTACGACGGACCGACGTGTTCGATCGCATCCACCTCAGTGCACCACTTCACGTGATGACAGGCATATTGTGCGTATGGCAGTGACGGATCGCTCAGCCACATCACGAACCATAGCACAGCACATTCAGTCTGTACCGCATCATACAGTGTCTGCGCGTACCATTCGACGCCGTTTACAGCAGAGTGGTCTGTCCGCAAGACGCCCATTGCTTCGTCTACCCTTGACGCAGAACCACAGACGTTTCCGCCGCCAATGGTGCGATGAAAGAAGGATGTGGACGGCAGAATGGAATGAAATTGTCTTTACTGACGAGTCACGCTTCTGTCTGCAACACCACGATGGTCGGATTCGAGTCTGGAGACACCGTGGAGAGAGGATGCTGAACAGCTGCGTTATGCACCGCCACACTGGTCCTGCACCGGGTATTATGGTATGGGGCGGTATTGGATATCACTCTCGCACTCCTCTAGTACGCATTGCCGGTACTTTAAACAGCCAGCGCTACATCTCCGAGGTGTTGGAGCCAGTTGTCCTTCCTTACCTTCAGGGCTTGCCCACAGCCATATTTCAACAGGATAATGCGCGACCACACGTGACACGCATTGTCCAAGGGTTCTTCGTCAATCGTCAGATTGAATTGCTTCCCTGGCCAGCTCGCTCTCCGGATCTTTCGCCGATAGAAAACATGTGGTCCATGGTTGCTCAACGATTGACCCAGAATACATCCCCAGCTGCCACACCAGATCAACTTTGGCAACGTGTGGAAGCTGCTTGGTCTGCTGTACCCCAAGAACACATCCAAAGTCTCTTTGAATCAATGCCGAGGCGTGTGGCAGCGGTGATCTCCAACAATGGCGGCTACTCTGGCTACTGATTTTGGCAGGAACCACACTTCACAGAAGTCTATAAATTTAATCATTTGATACTTGGTCAACATGTTATCTACAAAATAAATTTTGTTGTGATATCTCTTGTCTTTCTTGGTGTTGCAATTTGGGTGGCCAGCAGTGTATCTTCACGAATCATGGCATCGACGACAGCCACATTCGTGTCGATGATGGACGTTGCTCGTCTGCCACTTCTGTCACAGTATTCCTACCACTTGCAAATGCGTTACACCACACGTATACTTGTTTCTGCGACATGACACTCTCTCCATAGACTTCCAACAATTCTCGATGAATATCACATGTTTTTTCCCCTTGGCCCATCAAAAACGAATGACACCACGCACCTCCTCCTTGGAGTAATGCTCAAGTCGATGCGCCATCTTTGATTTGCTCTAAGTACCAGACGGGTTGACGTAGAAGTTTCTACAAGCCGTCACACTTCTATCACCTTGGTACTTGCAACATATAAAAATATAATTAGTTACACAAAAAACTCTGGGTGTGAATTTGTCTCTAAAGACAAATTCACACCCAGAGTTTGTCTCTAAAGACAAATTCACCTTACTTTTTGATATAACCTTGTACTAAACTTCGTAGGATTTTTTGTATAAACAATCTGAACAAATTTCATAACAATCGGAAAACTTCAAAAATTTTTTGGAAAGTCCACTATCCCCTTAGCATTACAAGAAAATGTAAGTGGAACTGATTTCTCAGCTGTAATGTTGAACCCGCCTTCAGTGATGAAGATCTTCAACAAGGACTAGGTAGATATTAAAGAACAGTTTCAGACAATGACACCAGTCTTCTTTTAGTCTTAGTTTAGTCTTCTTTTAGCGTTTTCTATTCCAATCGAAAGGCGGTAATGCTAAATAAACATTGTTTAACGATTTTTTAATAATTTGAGACATGTCTAAGCCAATTTTATCTGTCTATATAAGAGGGTGACTGTGCCGGTTTAATAATATATTTTCTGACTGCTCTGATAATCGAAAGGAAGGTCATTAACCAGTGCTACCAAATTAGCTTTTAAAAATTTGAATTTCTTGAATTAGAGAAACGAAGTGAAGAATTTAATGAACACTCATGAACTTCAATCCCCTCTTAATTGTAATATGCATTTTTTCTGGAACTCTTTATTTTGTTTACACATAACATTTTTCACACCATCACACACTCCCGTGCCCAGTGTCGTGAAACACTGTATCAGTTTAACTCTCCTGGTCTCCTGGCTCGAGATGTCTAGTAGAAGAACTTGGAGGATTAAATGAGTGTGGTTGGGATGATTAGAATCAATGGCATCATATGGCATGCCAATCATATAGCATGTCCCTCCAGAATCTTAGCGGTGAAAACTGCCATGTAGTCACCAGCCTCTGGTGCAAAAACCTATTTCAAACCATCACCAGTTTTGAGCAAGGGGCAATTCGGTTTTCCTAATTGGATCTTCATTCCCTCTTGAAGGAATTTTGGCAGTTTTATCTCAACGAGGTATCTCGTCATTAGTAAAACTGACCAGATCTTGGACGAGATATCTAGTCGAAGAACTTGGAGGATTAAATGAGTGTGATTGGGATGATTAGAATCAATGACATCATATTGCATACCAGTCATATGGCATGTCCCTCCAGAATGTTTATAGTATATTATATTACACAGAATACATAATATTGTAATATCTTAACACAAGATGCACATTAAGTCAATCACTACATATTATCAAGATGAATCTTCATGAATTTCATCGTGCATATAGTTTTGAATCTCGAGTTCCTCCTAACAGCGATGTTTATGAGTCACGTGATTTTAAGGCGATCATCACGTGTTTCCATATGCTATTAACTACTATTGGTATTGTAACGTCCCCTTGACCAGGGCTGAGTGTCCTTGAAGCCTGTCTATTCAAGTAATCGGGTCTGGTCAGCGAACCTCCTCCTCTCCGTTCTGCTGGAAACAACTAATTGGGTAGTTAGCATTCAGACTCCGTTTGGTTGAGACGTTTCATTCAAGTGGAAGTCTTGAAACTATTTTATGTGATTTGAAATTAATCGGAGCAGGTGAGGTGAAAGCAAGCCTCACAATGTAGAGCACCAAGCAGTTAGACCTTGGCAAAATTAAATGCATCGTTAGGACATCGTTTATAGTTTTCAAAGCAAACGTCTCTTCAACATTATTTCATCACAGTATGTTTATAATGATTGGGGCCCCTTCGAAATGCTCATCCCTTATGTCCAGAGGGTACCCATTCATTAAAATACTGGGGAGGTTGTGGGGTGTTCCAACACAATACAAGGTGTTCAGGTCTAATACAGATTGTGGATTGTTCCAACATAATACAAGATGTTTGGATAATATAAGGTGTAAGGGTCAGCAGGACATAACTTCTGTCTTCTGGCAAAACGGTCAAACGATCCAATGAATAAGGTCGAGCCACCCTGCACATTTGATTACCATACTATCTGCTTAGTTATACTATTTATCCCTCATGTTTGAGAAGTTCGGGGCTTTACGACTTTACACCTCTGATATGGATGTTTTTTAAAACAACTTACTTAGTTACATTCATTAGTAACATTTACTCCACCGTTTCAATGGCGGCCAGCCTTTCATGCAATTATTGTGAAGGGTCTAAGGCGTTCGACTACTAGATTTGGTTCCAGTGAGTAGCAGAACTGATTCTGTTCCCTATGGTTAACATTATTCAATT
Organism: Meta bourneti; assembly: GCA_933210815.1. Lineage (NCBI taxonomy): Eukaryota > Metazoa > Arthropoda > Arachnida > Araneae > Tetragnathidae > Meta > Meta bourneti. The sequence goes on from OW119929.1 coordinate 93,127,727, forward strand.
GGCAAAACATCGGTCTATCGAAATAATCCAAATATTGGTAAAATGTTCTTTGTTGGTAATTCTCGGTAAAATGTTCTTTGGGGAGTTGGTTAAAACAACATGCGAACTCTATGTAAGAATATTGTATGTATTGTGTACTTCCCAGTTAGTTATAAAGGCAATATCTCTAATTCTGGCAGTTTTGAGTCGATGGTCGTTGCAGTTGGTATAAGTATGTATTACTTAATATTAGATAAAAGTATGACCTCTCATCAAATGTTGATCAAGTGCTCTTAGAGTTTTCAAACACTAGCATTATGAGGTATAAGGAACGTAGCTAGAACAACTGTTAACCTTGATGGCAAAACTTAGGGATATTGGCTTTTTGACCAACATGACAGAACCGCCTTGGCTCAGTGCCAACTGCGCTAGTTGCCTGCAAGTTATTGGCGACCCTGTTATGATTCCTGAAGCTACCCTAGTTATATTTCTCTCTTCTGTGTCAGTAAAAAATTCCCTTGTGTCCATTTACTTGACGGTGGAAACATTGCGAGGTGACGCTTGGCCAGATATGGTCCTGACGGCATAAAAAAACCAACTAACCTATCTTGACTAACGTAGACATGTAGTACATAACATTTCTTTTGTGTTTGCAATGTAATACTAACATTTTCAGTTATTATTCATGGTCAGTCATCACAGCATAATCGTAGTTATGCAGTAAAAGATCGAAAATAAAAAAAAATTTAGGACTCTTTAATTTGTGCTAAAATCACGCTGTATGTCACGGCTGAAGCAACAGCAGTCAGCATTAAGTTACGGTTGATGGTAAACATGTTCCATGTAGTTAATCTATTCATTTTTACTAGTTCCAAGAAATCAAAGTAATTCAAATGCATTCCCACCTCCTTAAACCTTCTTGTGTTGAAGAAAACAACATCGATATTGTGTTGACATTGATTCTGAACCACGTCTGCAGTGAAGCTAACAAACAGGAACCATATTGAGAATTGTATGGTCAAAATCATAGGCGACACTTCGTATTTAAGTGTATGAAAACTGTCTATTATGAACAGAACTGTAGTGAACACCTCTACCGATATTTTAAGAAACGCTATGAAAATAGGAAATGATAAAACCTTTTCGACGGCGCTGATAGTCAGCACTTGATTTTGACACATCTTCCAAGCTTTAAGAGGTTCAGAAGTCACAAAATCCTTGGTGAACCACATGTAACGTTCATGAATAAGTAGACAGTTCAAAGTATACCAAAATACGACAGTAAAAAAGGTACAATATTGCGCATTTTGCATTAACATCTCAGAGACCAGCAGAATATTTGAAATATAATTGGTATCACAGTGCGTGGAAATATTTTCACAACTCCTTTGCAGGAATAATTTGTATCCATATGCGCGTATGAATGCACCCCGGCCTATGAAATAAACTGATGGGCAGACGAAAAAACTAGCAACGGTGAAAACTAGAACCGTGGTATTTCGTGTCATTTTTCTCTCTTTCAGAATTGACTTCGTAACAGCACAGAGTTCGTTTCTTTTCTTGAAAACGTACCACCAGAGAATAAGTTCTAAGCCACAAGTGGTTATTGAGAATATTAGGTATTCCGCACCACTTGGTGCAAGAGCAGCTACACATGTTATGTACATACATAAGCCAACGTGAAAGATTGTAGCCATCACGAAGCATAAACACTTGTTATTGGTTATTCCGAGTGTTGCCAAGAGAAATACTAGGAATTTAAAAGCATAACGAACGCTCACTTTGACTTTATGGCTTTCGATTTCATCTTGTCTGCTTACGTTAAGCCTGGCAATGCCCGTTTCTGGGCTCTTTAAAACTTTCCGGATCATGTTGAATATTTATGTTCTCAATGATGCGGATATAAAATAGTCCAATCTTATCTATTGTCTTTTTGATGCTTGCAATAGATATGAGAGAGATTTTCAATGTAGGCAAACAAACCGGACGCTAAGCGGAAATTTTACTTCCTGCAACCCAAATGCTCTTGCATGATACATTTTGTGTTATCTTTAAATGTAGTTTATCACCACGCTGGCAACGTTTGATATTTAATCTAATCGGTATTGGCCAATCAACTATCACACATCAACTCAGAATACATCTTTGGAATTTTGATTGGCGAATTGCTGAAATCGCATTCGAAAAACAAGCCAAGTGACTTAGCGTCCAGAATACGTACGGGAAGTATGTTCTACTTCAAAAGTACCTGCTTTCAGTTCCAGCAGCACCCCCACCTCGAGAGCTCACAATAGCTACGGTTTAACACAAGAGTTCTCTACCTGAAGACGGAAGACCTCCGGTCCATGTGTTTCGCACAACATAGACTACGCACACTACCGAGATATACATTTGGCTTGACAGAAAAACCTCTCAAAAAGATTCAAGGGGATTCTTTACTTAAAATTAATCAAAAGACTAAAGATACCTGTATTTAAAAACCAAGCAAGCCATGATTCTTAATGATTGAAACTGTTCCGTCCTGTTCGATTGTATGAATGACACACTGACGGAACACACGGTACTAGGTTACTTAGTTATATTGAGTTATGAATCCGTTTTGTTTGAAATTACAGAGATAAATGCATTCAAATGAAAATCAAGCCAATAAAATCTAGTTCATAACCGCTGCAATGAATATTGCCACTTGGGGTTCGTATAAAGATTTTTTTCTGATCCGTCCTGTTCGATTGTATGGATGACATACTGACGGAACACATGGTACTAGGTTACTTAGTTAAACTGAGTTACGAATACGTTTTGTTTGAAATTACAGAGACAAATGTATTCAAATGAAAATCAAGCCAATAAAATCTAGTTCATAACCGCTGCAATGAATATTGCCACTTGGGGGTTCGTATAAAGATTTCCTTTCAAATCACTCCAAAACAAGGAACTTTATTGTTCGATGGAGAATAGAAAAACGTGTTCTGTATTGAGTTTCATCGTAATAAGAATAACATATTTTATTTGAATGCATAAAAAATCAATAACTTTCACAAAGATGTAAACTTTTGTGTTCCGTGAATAGACACGCACGCGTTTTCATTGAATTTTCAAAAACATACAAAGAAAACCCCATGCGTATAACAATATACATAAACGGATTTCTGTGAAACGATTATATTCTCCCTTTCGAGGAAACCAAGAATATATCCAAAATCAATATAAATTTCCTTTCCAAGAGAGCTTATGACATATATAACATTTTGAAATTGCACTATTTTTCAAATAAACTATAATTTTCAGAAATGATCATTTTGATGAAACGATTAACTTTTTAAATCCCATTAATAGTCATCTTCAGATGTTCTTTTAGTATCGCAATACCTATTATATGCTTTCAATGCATGTTATTGCGTGTTTTAAAAGAGAATTAACTGATATAGTCATTGATTTTTATGATTTATATAGTTACCACATAAATGAACATAGATCTGGTTAGGAATAGAGGTTGATATGAAAACAGAACTCTGGGGTTCATGTGGAGTGGAAAAGGTACTTTTATTACATTGCATACACACTAGTGTTGATCATAAAAATCGAATTTCGTCGGAACAAATTTCAGTAATTTAAAAAGTTTGTTCATTTTAGAGTTATGCTAATCTGTTATCTGAATATCTGTTAATTTTTTCGAAACAAAAAAATATCTTAGTGAGGTGTTAACTAGCTGTTGAAATTATGGCAGTCCCACTAGACACCAACTGAAATCTCTTCAAGCAAGGTTTTTCACATGGAAAGGGTTAAACTACTCACAGGTTATGAGTAGTTTCTACCTACAAAGGGTTTCTACCTTCCAAGTTTCGATGCTACAAAAATCAACTTTCAATAAATTGTAAAAAAATAGCTGCGTATTCCTACTCCACCATGAAGTCCCTTTTGGCGGACAAAGTTGCACTGTCTTTAAAGCGTCTTGGTAAATTGGTGACTTTGACGGGATTATAAACGTATACACTTTCAAAAACAAGCTAGATGGCACCTCTGAAAATTTACAGACAGAGCTCGCCTCATTCGGTGTATATTTGGATACGATGGTACACGATGAGTAGTGAAATTGCCCTTTCGATGCTATCTGAACCCTGTGATAACAGACTGCTCCTAATACCTATTAGTTTGTATTCGTTGCTGCTCAGTCTTATTCCAACAAGCTGCCGGCTGCACTTACACTCGGTTGCTTGACCACGTACCTGTGAGCTTAATACAGCTCTTACGGTCTCACTCAGCAGGCAACCTATCAACTAATGATAGCATCTATTGAATTCAGCCACTGATAAATTTTTGAGGCGTATTATTGTGGTGAAGCCACCACTACAAAAGTTAACATATTATACAACAATACTTATAGAAGTGTAATAACTCCACCATGAAAAACTTTTGTTTACACAAAGTTGTACTTTCTTGCCAAAAACTGAAGCACAGGAAAGCTTTTCAATCGTAAAAACTGGGAAAAAATTTTATTAAGTTGAATTCATGTGAAACATTAAAGCATTTTTTAAAAAGAAAATTACTGTTTTCAACAAATTTGACGGATATAAGTTGCTTAAATATGGCTTCAACTCATAAAGTAAGTGACCCTGAAATTCTGTCACACTGTGACAAAGAATTTTTAATATTTGAAAAGTATTAGTTTGGATTTTTTCCAACATTAATATTCTTTCTAGATCGGCAAAATTCCATTCATCATTGCCATCTGACCGTGGTTGAAAATTACGTGTTGTCCTCGAATCTTTCCCTTCGGGTTTGATCCCGGACCATCGCCAATAGCCAGATGCCAACTGGACAGGTTTGTGAAGGGACGTATTATTGGAATGCTGGAATCCGGTCGATCCGAAACCGAAGCGTCTCGAATTCTGAATGTGCCTCAGTGTGTGATCTCCAGACTGTGGCAGAGGTTTCAAATTCCTGGAGATGTTACCCGACGACCAGTACCAGGTAGGCCAAGGGTAACAACCGCTTGGCAAGACCGATATTTGGCGATAACTGCGCGACGTCAGAGGAACCGTTCAGACAACTGTGTTCAGTCCTGACAGCCGCCACAGGAGTCGTAGTTTCGAGACAAACTCTTTACAGGAGACTCAGACACGTTGGTCACTATGCCAGACGACCAGCACTTTGCATCCCCCTGACGTCTGCACAGAAACGCGTGCGTTTATATGGTCTGGAGTTTGGAACATCGGCAGTGGAATCGACAACAGTGGGGCAATGTCATGTTCAATGACGTGTCCAGATTTAGTCTGCAAACTGATTCTCGTTGTACCACGATCTGGAGAGAACGTAGAACGCGTTTTCACCGTGGAAAACATCACGAAAAGACATCGTTCTTCTTCAGGTGAGTCATGGTCTGGGCAGGTATCATGCTGGACGGCCGCACAAACCTCCACATCTTTGACACGGGACTGTTACCAGTCAAAGACACAGAGACGAAGTCCTTGAGCCTACCGTTTGTCTTTTTTGAGGTGCTGTCGTCCTGGTTTTATATTCATGAATGATAACGTACCTCACCGTGAAGCCCTGGTCGATGCCTTCCTTCAAAGTGAAGATATCCACCGCATCAGTGGCCTGCTAAATCTCCTGATCTGAATCCTATAGAGCATGTGTGAGATATGCTAGGGAGACATATTGTAGCCCTCCGCCACCCACGAACTCCGTTTCGGAATTGAAAACTGCTCTTCGTGAGGCTTGGAACTCTTTGAGCACACAACTTATCCATACACTCATCAAAATTATGGGAAATAGTTGCGCAACATGCATGGCTACCACAGGTTCCCGCACACCGTATTAAACTTCAGCGTCATATTGTTTTAATCATTGTTTCAATAAAGTTGATACTCGTATTGTGAACCTTTTTCTTTCAACCCTTTTCTTTGGATAATAGAAGCCATTATTATCCTTGTTTTGCATTGTTTTCTTCTTCTGTAAACCTATTACACCCGTATACTGCGTTTCCTTCCATTCCGACGTAGATTTTCTGAAATATTAACATAAAGAGCAATTATGCTTAGTTTTTGGACATGAGTGTACTATATAATAAAATATTCGATATGAGAGTACACATAAAAACCGTTTTAATATCCTGATTTGATGGGTATTAGCAAACAAGAAATGCACATTTTAGTTTACTAAGAAAATATATTTCACATTGAAAAACAATCATTTTTAAAATATACTCCTAATTTAAATTATAAAGTGCATCATACTACAATTGAACGACATGATGTAAATTCGGCTTGAAACTTTTTGACGAGAGAAACATAGTGACTTTATAATTACATTCCAAATTACACACATCTTTTTGTGATTGGAAAGACACTCACTTTTATTTAAATTATTTAAAATCATATGAAATGTTAAATATCGTAAAATGATATTTTGAAAAAAATCACTAAATATTTTTGTACATACAATGTTTTATTGGACATAACATTTATAACATAGCATCATTTATATTAAACATGAATAAATTGTGTACTGGAGTAATAAAAATAAATTATTCAAACTGAATCTTCAACATAAAAAATTAAAATATATTTGGGTTTAACGTTTAAAGGGATTTACACAACTGGTTTACGGTACATTTTCAAGTTTCCTTGTACTCTTAGATTGTCTTAGAATTCTTTCGTCTCCAAAGAACTTTGAAGTTAAACTAAAAATTAAAGTATATTGAAAATAGCTATTTTTATAAGAATAACTCATCTATATGTATGCATGAAGTGAGAATAATAGTGAGCTAAACGAAAAGTATATGTGAGCAAGTTTAAATGCTTAGTCACAACTGCAGTTGAAAGCTGAAGCAAAACGAAATTTATGTGACTTCACAAAATCTTGTGACTTCACAAAAAGCTTAATAGGTTTCAAGCTTAAGTAGGCTTCTGTACAGATCAAAATTACCTGTATCAGATAGATTGAAATATAGTTGATTTAATGATGTGGTAGTAATGGTAATGGGTTGTAATGTAGTAAAAAAACTCATCACATCCGATGGTTTGTTGGGGTTTTATGGCGCAAGGGCCCTTGTTGGCCATGCTGCGCCAGACACAAGACATACAATGTCAAGTAATAGACAAACACACACAATGAAAGTTTTACTGACACAGAAGAGAGGAATACACCCAGGGAGGATTGCATCTGACAGGAATCGAACCTGCGCCACTTACAACTCGAAGGTTGCTAGCACAGTGGACATACCCACTGAGCCACTACGGCCCCTCATCACATCCGAGGCGGCCCACAACAGAAAATAAAGTCCTGTGATTGTATGTAGAAAATAAACCATCAAGGAATTTGTAAAAATTCTAACATACACGCTTAGGGGTTGTCTTATGGTTTATTTTCACTTTAAGACTCACGTAGCATGAAATGATAGCACAGGATACTAGTGGTTGGTGATGCAACCTAAGTAGGATTTTGCTTTCTTGAGGATTACCTTGGACTTTGTGATCCGGAGAAAAACCTTTTTGAAGCACTGAGAGAACATCCTGCTTACAATCGTGTCCAACTAGAGCATGAAATAAGGAAATCGAGATTAAGCTCTTCCACATAGAAAAATCTTAGTAGTGGATTGAATCGAATTTTGCTGGCAGGAGAGAAATCGATCTCCTTAAGGTTTTCGAAGCTCCTAAAGAAACAATAAATCCTCGATATTTACAAAATATTTTGAGCTCATTCCTTGGTTGAAAATTTATGTTCCCTGCTTTTCTGATTTTCTGTCATGTGATATCTACGATCTTTAACGACACTATGACTACTTTTGAAAATCCTCCCATAGATATCTTGCCATTATAAAATGTCGAACAATTTATCAATTTACAATTTATCGGTTAAGAGCTGTGTAGAATTTAATCGGGATAGGTACATAAAGAAGAGGATATCCACTCTTGTTTCACGAGAAGTCGTGCCCCGAATTGACTTCAAATCAGACTACAAACCTTTGAGGGAAAGGAACTACTTTGAATTGCATATTGCACTTTAACTAGTAGATATCTTGAAGAAACTTGCATAGAAGCATATTAATCCTCTAAGTCATTCTAATGAAAACCCATTGTATGTGGACATTTTTAACGGAAAGTGGGTTAATACGAAGTAGACTACCAAACTCTCTCTTTTCCCTATTAGAATTTATTCCGGCGGAATTCGATTTTTTTCGTTCCAACCTGGTGAAAACTTCACACCCACTATAACTCGTAGCTTGTGAAAAATAAAAAGCTCAATTTTTGAATAGTTTTTCATATAGACGCTTATGGAGTTATGGTATAGGACGCTGAAAGTTGTTTTCCGACTCAAATGGATCAGGAATTTGAGACAGTGTTTCCTATCAAGGATTTCTGTTTCAAATAACAAAGAACTCACTTTTGAATATGATTATGACCAGAAGAATTTTTCGGAGAATATTCAAGGCTTTTCAACAAAAATATTACTTGATATTTTGTAGATGATGTACAGTTTTAAACTATTTCATGAACAGGGCATTCTTGCACAAAATATAATAAATATATTTTCAATGCATCAACATATTTTCATAGATTATGCATAGTTAAGACTGTTTCATTTGTGCTATAATCACGCCGTACGATATGACTGAAGTGACAGCAGTTAGCATTAAGTTACGGTTTATGATGAACATGTTCCATGCTGTCAGTTTGCTCCACTTTCTCGATTCCAGATAATCAAAATAATTCAAACGTATTCCCATTTCCTTAAACTTTCTCGATAGAAAAAAAATAGCATCGATATTGTGTTGACATCGATTCTGCAAAGCGTCTACTATAAACACAATAATCAGGAACCATATTGAGAATTGTGAGGTCAAAACAGTAGATAACATGTCCCGATCTTTAACCTTAAATTTGTCTGATATGAAAAGAACGGTAGTGAAAACCTGTACTGATATTTGAACGAAAACTATAAAAATAGGAAATGACCAAATCTTTTCGGCTGTTCTAATGGTCAAAACTTGATGTTGACACATCCTCCAAGTTTTGAGGGGCTCAGAAGATACAAAGCGCTTGGAAAATAGCACGGTACGTTTGAGGATAAGTATACAATTCAAGGTACATAAATATGCTACTATGAAAAACACACCATAGTATGCGTGAAACACTATATTATCTGCGATCATAAAAACAGCTGCCCTGTACTTAATATCACACTGCTTGAAAAAGTAGTCACAGCCAAACTCCAAGTAGTATTGGCGTTCATTTGCATATTTGTACAAACTATGGCCATAATTAAAAATTGTTGGGCAGAGGAAGAAACTCGCAACAGTGAAACTTAGAACTGTGGTGTCTCGTGTCTTTTTTCTTTCTTTCAGCAACGACCGCGTGACAGCACAGAAGTCGGCGCTTTTCATGGAAACATGCCACCAGAGAATTAGCTCCAGTCCACTGTGGATTGTTACAAATACTGACAATTCGGTGTTTTGTGAAACAACGATTACATTTATTAAATTTAGGCATATGCATGCGTGAAACACCGTCGCCATCCCAATGCGGAAATACTTGTTACTTCTGGTTATCCCCACTGTGGCCAAGAGAAAGATTGCTAACTTCACAGCATAGGTACCACAAACCTCATTTGTTTCATCCGTATGACTTTCAATTTCATCAATTGTGTTTGCGTTTGATTTCTCAACGGCAGATTCTAGATTCTTCAAAACTCTCCTGACCATTTTGAATGCTTAATATATTCCGTCACTATTCTTAGCTTGAATTGATATGCAAAAACTAATCTGCCAAATAATAGAGTCCAGTCTTGCCCTTCGTCGTTCGAGGACACAAGTCTACATAAGATTTTTTGCTACATTTGAAACCTTGATTTGTCCCAATTTATTTAAATCATGATATATGTAGATAAGTACTTTCATATACCAGAAATAAAGAACGTAGACTGATACTTATCTTGAATCGATATGTAAAACGAAGCTGTGAAACAGTTCAATCTTGTCCTTTGATGCTTGAGAGATTATTACAGACTATATTATATGCACAAGCTAAACACTTGGTAGCTATTATAAAGTCGAAAATGTCACTTGTTTTAAGCTATCTATAATAGTACACAGATGTATCCTTTTCAAGCTATTTGAAACAGTACACAGATGTATCCTTTTCAAGCTATTTGAAACAGTACACAGATGTATCCTTTTCAAGCTATTTGAAACAGTACACAGATGTATCCTCTTCAAACTCTATGAATGGTATAGAAAGCTGTTTTCGCAGTTCGGGAAATGATAAACATCTCTTGAGAGAATAATATAAAGTATTCATCACACATATAGAATTGGATTGAAAATGATTTTTGACTTTGTACTAGAGAACTGACTTATACACAATTATTAATTTATGTCACATTCTGTTTTGAATTATAGCTCATTCGCAATAACACAAAAGATGATTAGCACTAGTATTTGAATATCATAGAGATTTTCTTCTGTGTTCATACAGAAATTCGCGTCATCATATTCATTTTAAGCAGCAGTTTTAACCACCAACAGTTGCCTTTTTTTTTATGCAACCTAGAACCCATCCGAAATCAATATTTAATTCATTTTGAAGAGTCCTTAACATGTATAGGGTAATTTAGAAATTGCACCCTTTCAAACGAATGTTTGAATTTTTTATGCCTTAAAACGATTGGCTAACTTTTAATCCCACTAACTTTTAATGTATTCTTTTTGTCTATGAAGTTGTTTTTGTGCACGCATGCCAAATAATTTATTTGAGCGTGTGCATTGTTACTTGGCTCACGAAAAATTAAAGTCAACTCACGTTTTAAATAATTTTATTTTATTCTCTAGACGCCATTTGTGGCAACTCATTTTACATTTTAATTAATATTTTTTATTATTTTGTGGCAACCTTCAAAAAATATATTTAGAACTTTTTGTTTTCGTCAGGTAGAATTTTTTCGACTAGTTTTACGTCGATTTCTATGCATTAACATAAATTATTCGTGGGGACGCATAGAAGCATTATTTTAAAGTCCCGGTCTCTGCTAGTGTGTATAGATTGCTGTAAATGAATAAGTTTTAACTATACGGTCCGTTTACATGTATCAAATACATAGCACAGACAGAATATATGTGATTCTATACTCAGAGGGGCGTGATAGCCCAATTGGAAGAACAACGGATTAGCAACGGATACGAGTTTGAAACTCGTTCCAGCCAAAGACCGTCGTGTACACGGAGGTTGGTCCATGTTAAATCTGTTGTGGCCTCAAATATCCTCACGTTGGCATAGTGTGGAAGTTTGGAGAATGGGGTGTCAGCTCAAGTGTTGTTCTCGTGATCTGACCGTGGTTGAAAATGACGAGGCAGTGTTCTTGATTCTTTCCCTTCGGGATTGATCCCGGACTGTTGCCAATAACCCGTTCTGTTGCTCCAGTGCCTTTAATTAACCCAGCCTAACCATCTATACTCACCATCTATGATTCTCTCTGTTCAGAGTCTATCCTAATATTTTTCTGATGAGTCAAAATACATTTTATACGATCCTGAAGAAAAGCTTTTAGTATTAAAGGGAATTGCCAATTTTCAGTTTATATTGAAATCCACAAATTTGTACTAAGTATTATAAAGATAACTTCTAATATTATTTCTAATACGAATTATAACTACTATTATATTATTTTTAAACGAATTATATTTCCCCAAAAAGAATGGAAGGATTTTTGACGCGAATATTTAGCTCATGTAAGTCATGAACTTCGATTATCTTTAACTAGCTGGGGGATTTGTATGCTATTTGTGGTACTCAATACATCTTTTACACTTTGGATATCTTAATAGTTCCTATTGAAATAATTTTATTGATAAGAGGAAAAAGTTGATAACGTGATTGGACAGGTTTCTCGTGATCTATGGGTCTATTTGAAACTATAAACACGTATGCATATCACAAATTTATGTGCAGTATTGTATTTTTAAATAGGCAGACTAGGCTGTAGCCTAGATTCAAAAGTTAAAGAAGGCACAAAGTTTTGAATTTTTTTTACAGCAAAATATGAATACTTTTATTTTTCATTAAAAATATTTTTTAAATGCTTGAAATTATAAATAAAATATCTATGATGTCATAAAAGCAGAAGATCCAACAAAATACGTGATTTAGGATATGAACGCTATGTGAGACAAAATCATGGCATATTCAACAGTTTATTATAGTAAAATTAGGCAGGTAGGTAGATAGTTGAATTAACATCGCACTGGAGCAATGCAACGGGATATTGGTGACAGTCCGGGATCAAACAGATCCGAGGACAACACCTCGTATTTTGAAACGTGGTCAGATGACGATGTCAACACCTGAGCTGGAACCCTGCATACCAAATTTCCACACCACTCCAAGTGATCAAATTAGGTTGTCTAAGGTGTTCTGTTCATATCATATCCGAGTTCTACTTGTAGGAAAATATAGTCTTTTCTAATGCTCATATTGGAAGGGACCTGAGAGAGCTTTTTAATCATGAAATGAAGGACTCAGGTATCGTATTAGCTGTTCGAGAAATGCTGATGTCACAAGGATTAGGTTTAACCACCCATCCACATTTAAACCGTACGCCTAAGATAAATCAGGTATAGATTCAGCGGATAGATTGCTTCCAGACCCGTAGATCAGATAAGGTTATATATTCGTGATATTTTTCAGTCATCTAATAGAACTGCGTATTAGGGGGTATGTGGAATTGGGACACGGTTGGTTTCATTCATATACTAAATACTGGGATTAAACGCGTGTAGCCTAACTGGTGTAGTGGTCAGAGTGTATGCTTCCCAGCCAAGTCCCGGATTCGAAACGCGGTTAAAGTGCATGAGAATGAGAATAGGAGTAGCGGTGGTTAACCAACTGTGTGCTCCTTTACAAGTGGCTGTCATTTAACCCCTTGTAGTGCCGATGAGATCAGTGGTCGGGCATTCAAAAAAATAATTAACCGTATTGCTCGGTTGAAATAATTTACTATGAAACAAACACATAATTTCCATAGACAACCTATATGTATTAACCAATCTAACAGATTTGAGAAAATCGGACTGGAAACTGATCTTGAGTACCAAACTTCAAAATTGGTTCACAATGCCTAAATAAATTATAAAAATAAAGATTAACTCTACTATATTAATCGTACATAGTGTATGTCATAAATATGAGAAAAGAAATAAATAACTCAACAAATGAAATATCGACATTTTAAATTAAGTAGAGGTTTGGAAGAATGATATAATTTGTAATTTATTACAACTATGTGATAATCTCGTTTACTTATAACTTAAATTAGGCTAATCTCGTTTTTCTTTATGGAAAAGCAAACCGAAAATCGTTATTTAATTGAATAATATGTTTTAAAATTAACAAACGGATTCGCAAAACGTTGTTTAATGCTATTTCAATAGAGATTTCAAGTAAAGCACACCCAGCTTCTACAATCCCCAAAAGTCTAACTTTTTAATCCTCCTGATAGTTGTATCGACGAGGTATTCAGTCATTCGCAAAACTGACCAGATCTTGATGGGCGAGATACCTCGTCATCAAAAGAAAAATTACCGGATATTAATCTCGTTATCATAAAAACTTTCGGAATATCTTGATGACGAGATATTTTGTCATCAAGACATGAAATTCGTCGGATCTTGAAGTACGATATATCTCGTCGAAACAGCTTGGAGGGTTGAAATCTAAAATAAATCCTCAGGTACTAACACTGTTTACACCAAGTTTCATGCTTCTTGTTAAAAAATTGTGGATTTATAATGAACTAGAGACTTACATGTATGTGTATAAATTTTAAACCATATAGAAATAGAAACAGACACAGAAAATAAAACATCGAATCACTAACATTGTTTATACCAAGTTTCATGTTTCTTGTTGAAAAACTGGATTTATAATAAACTTGGAACTGATGTTTTGTATAGATTTAAAACCACAAAGAGAAACTGACATAGAAAATGAAACGGCGAAACGAGAAAGCAACTAAGATTGCAACTGTCGGAAAAGACGACGACGATCCTCTATTCGAAAAGGAAAAAAAATATATATTTACCTTCACCAGGAGAACAAGGAAAACTTTTACAAGATGACTTCACTATCAATACCTTCAGTGAAGTCTTTTGATTTGATTTCGAACGATAAAAAATCACCCCGAGAATTTTGAAATACATCGATGAGGGGAGAATACCGTACTCTCAAAAGAATATCCAGAGCTCTTTCCTAGATATCCACAGACAGTTAAAAGGGACGGAATCTTGGAAACGCGATCGCATCAAAATAGATTGTGACAGTTTTTGTGACAGATCGCATCCACGATGACGATTCGATGCAATATTTTTCAAACCAGAGGAGATGCTGTCACATCGCTCGCGAAACAGATGTTTTTTATTATTATCAAAAAATATCATTCCCATCTCCGCTATACATTTTTATTACCAACTTCAAGTATTCGGAAAAGTTCAAAAGTTCAAAGCTTCAGCCACACATGAAATGGAAAGACTTCGTAACCAGAGGAATTATAAAAAAGTTTATAAAATGCCCCAAGAAATATAAAGTTACCAATGTTTACAGATCGTTTTTCTCTTTGGGTGGTTACAGGCACTTCTCATTTATAAACGATAGAGATGTAACTGTTTTTCTGGAAAATCATATCGGGTTTATTTTAGATGTTGTTTTGAAGGAACGAACTGATATCGTTATATGGAGCATTGTATATGGAAAATGTCAAAAAATAAAGTCACCAATGTTTACAGATAGGTTTTCTCTTTGTGTGGATATAGACACTTCTCATTTATAAGAAGTAACTGCTTTTCTGGAAACTCAGAACAGGTTTATATCGTTGCGTGGAGCATTGTTCATGCAATAGCTAGTGAATCGAAACCAGTCAATCAGATTATATACAGGTTTTTAAGACGTAATTCTAAATGGGGTTGGTGATTACTTTCTGTAGAACAATGCAACTCAGATTCATTTGTGGAAAGGAATTTCGAAAAACATACAACTGTGGGATATTTCTCAAAGTTGTAAAACTCATGGCAACAATATCAGTTGTTGCAAGGCATGGTAAGACAGTGCAACGTCAATCAACCGAAAAGTATTTCATAGTGGAGCACTGTTATATATCTTTGATGGGCGGCAATAACAGTACAAGTCAAGAAATGACATTTTTTAGAAGAACGAAAAACCCATTTAATATTCCATATTGTGAATGAAAAAAATTTATAAAATCCGTTCTGCACCTTATGCCTGGCAACTTTAAAGGGGAAATTAGGAGAAATTTTGGATGTGGCCCTGACAAAATTAAGTTACTTGTACTGTTCGTACCAAGAAAATTGTTCACATCACAACTGACTTGTACTGTTTTTCCCGCCCATCAAAGCTATATTACCGCATTGAAAGTTAATTTTTGCAGTGGTGGATAAATTCCCAAGAGCACTCCTTCACTAGTCTTTAGAATTCGATAGCTGCTACCTCTAGTTGACAGAATGCCAGTAACGTGAAACCGCGAGAGCTTTGTTGCGATCACGGATGTACTTTCGTATGCTGGTCGTGCAATGGATGATTGCGACATTTTGACTGTCCTATGTTTTTGGTTGGTTGGCTTTTTGAGTTTTATGATGCAAGTTCCAAAATAGGACAAGCTGCGCCAGATACAAGACCAAATAAAGCAATAAAAAAACTGCATAAAGGTTAAAAGATGGATAAAAGACGAAAGTATGTGAAAAGGCAAGTGTAAAACTAATAGGAAGACAGATTACTAGGGTACCTTGGGGTTGTGATGTCCATGTTTACTTGAACAAGAATAAAGTAAACCCCCAGAATGGGGTCCGGTGCACGAAATATCTGTCCTCACTTTGTCGTGGTGTCTACGTTTGGAGGGTGGGGGCCAGATCAGGTGTCAATCTTATCATCTGACCGTGGTTCAAAGTTATTATTTGTTGTCCTCTGATCTTCCTCTTCGGGAATGATCCCGGATCGTCGCCAAGAGACCGTTGTGTTGCTCCAGTGTGACGTAAATTCATCTACCTGCCTACTAAGAAGTTACAATGAACATTATAAAGTTTAATTCATTATTAATATAATCATGTGTCCAAAATTAAAGTGTACGGCTGTATTTTGAGGATAATAAATATATATTGTAAAATGCCTCTTTCACCTATCTATGCCACCTATAAGTGCCACGTTGTATACTACATTTTATAATCGAGACTCAGCTGTAAAGATTCCATGATCAGCAAACTCCTGAGTTATGAATAACTATCGAGCTTGTTTTGTGTTTTGTAAGGCTATCTAATCTGGAATACTTTGCAGTAAATCACCGGAGAATATAGGTGGGGTTTAAGTGAAAAATGGAAATCAATTTTTTATTTTTCTGCAGCTCACGCTGTTAATATGCTAATTCAAACTTTAATAATTTCTAACGCAAACACCATGAAAATTAATGTCTACATTCTCTTTGAACATATGTTATGATTTTTGATGTAAGAGAATGCATTGACATTGGATTTCAATTACCTATTGATGAAATGCAAAGAAATAGAAGTACTTCATTGCTTGTATGCCACACGAAGAAGTTTTAAGTGTGAAAGGTACGACTGATCAAAATCACCCTACCTCTTATTATGTATGGAATGTTATCAGATCGCTAGACAAGAAATAATTTCGGAGTGAACCCAATATTCTCTGCTAGTTTTCTATTCCAGTAAAGGCCATAATACTAAACGAACATCACTCCTACAGATTTTTTTTTTGACTGTTAATCAGACATGTGGTGAACAAAGGCTCCACCCCAAAATTAACTTTCAGTATTGCAATATGTATTGCAGTAACCCAAATCCATTATGAAGAACCTTTATGGTTGTTAAAAATGCACTGTATTTCAACCGTCCTGCTAAATTTGTGACCCAGACGTGATGCGGACACAATCAATTAAGAAAACCAGATGGCGCTCCCAAGGCTAGCAAATGGGACCTTAAGTAGCCTTAGGAACTCACCTTAATCGGCGCACAATTTGATGGATGGTCCACGATGAACAATTGAATCACCAATCAGATGCTAATCACTTATAAAAACTGTTAGAATTCCTGCGATAACAGGAAATACTACTGATATTACGGCTTCACTTTTCGTTGTCACTCAGTCTTATATTTACACGGCACCTCGCAATCGGCTGCTAAAGATGACATAGGACAGCCAAATTATCGCAATCACCCATATACAGTAGCACTCATCTTCCAAAGAACTCCAAGGGAGTTCCCAGGATTCTGGAATAATCGGGACACATTATTGATGTCCCTGGAAGGATTCACCTTAGGAACGGTTTTCAGAGTCCTGCCGGGGGCAATTCCTCATAGGCGACATGTTCTAGACAATTCTAATTAGGGCCTTAGGGAAGGATAGGGAAGTCCTATTGAAATCTCTTTGGGAGATTTTACTTAAAATATACTACAAAAAAATTGGTATAAAATACTACAAAAAAATTGGTATAAAATACTACAAAAAAATTGGTATAAAATACTACAAAAAATTGGTATAAAATACTACAAAAAAATTGGTAGGTTGTGTCGAGGACACAAACACTAGTTTCGACGTGAATACTCGGACCTGATGCTAGATTGTGGAATGAATGAGGCAGACACAGGAAATTTGAACGATTATTTATTTTGAATATACAGAAACTGATTTACAGTTTGAACGACTAAATAGTAATTTGATATTAATTGTTATTGAGAGATTGCTGTTGTCCAATTTTAATTATAGCGTATTACGATAGCTTTAAAATGACACCACTTACGCAGTTCTTGCCCCACGCAGGCCAAAGTTACACTGGCCCAAAGCCCGCCCAGCAACGTAGAATTTCGACATATTGCGGACTCCCTCCCCGAGCTCAGTGCATCTGAACACTCGGCCCGAAGGCCATGTCAAGTACGGACATCCTTTGTCTACACGACGCTACATTTATCTTCCAGATGTTTCTTCTAGTTCTGAAATCATAAGACAAAATGGTGGTAACGCTTTTTTGTAACGCTCCACTTTTCATGCATGCCCCAATACTGTTCCGATTTTAAAGACGTATTCACGTCACAATGCGAATTATAGAAAACGACAAGCAAAGTATTGGAAAGAAATCATTCAAAACGAAGTAATTTTTGCAAAGTCAAACGAACAATTTTT
Source organism: Meta bourneti (assembly GCA_933210815.1). Classification (NCBI taxonomy): domain Eukaryota; kingdom Metazoa; phylum Arthropoda; class Arachnida; order Araneae; family Tetragnathidae; genus Meta; species Meta bourneti. The sequence goes on from OW119929.1 coordinate 93,145,900, forward strand.
ATACGTTTTGCCTTGATTAATACAAACTTTCATGTCATTATCAAACATTGTTTTTACTAGAAGTTGACCGTCCGATTAATCTGCAATGCCAATGCTTGTTATATTGGTTTGCGTGTACTGATTGCATTATTGATGGTTTATGAATATTACCACCAAGTATGAAAGCTGATGGATACTAAAGGTACTGTGTGTAGCCCTAGGACAATTAAAAAATTATAAAGGATCTTATGATTGTTTTGAAAAAGAATAAACCATGAACGTACTGAATACGTATGGTAATATTTCAACCAAATAAGATGCAAATAATTGAGTGTTAAATGATTATAATGAATTGAATAATATTGAAATACCAATCTATAAAATATAAATATCATTTTTCTACACTAATTAAATGCAAATATTTCATTCATGAGAGTTGTATTCCGTACGTATAGACATCACACGAGATGCTAATTTTTTAAAGAAAGCTGTCAAAACGTAAGACATTCTAAGTTTGAACGATTCTTATTTTTCAAAACAGTGAATTTTCGTCATGGAAAAATCAGTACTATTCACGTATTAAAGCGTAAAAAAAGACAAAAGTTACTGTATTGAATGTCTACAATCCCAATTCATTCCAATTTCTTTGAAGACAGAAGAAATCAGGCAAAACACCAAACATTTCTTTTTCTAAAAGCTTTTCAAAACAACTTTTTCAAACAAGAAACAAACTTTTTAGAAGACAGATTTTTGGTGCGTCAAAAATATGTTATAGAAAAAGTTTGTTCGTATATTTACGTATTAAAGCGTCAATAAAGGACAAAAAGATGCTGTTTTGAATGTCAACAGTCCCAACTTCATTCCAATTTCTTTGAAGATAGAAGAAATCAAGTGAAACTCAAAAACCGGAACCCGTTCCACAAGAATGTTGACGAGAAAGAAGTGAACTGTCTAAATTTTGCTTTTCATGCTTAACACCGCATATCTTAAAAATGGAATTGATTTCATTAATAAGGTTCCGTGTGTGAATGAATCATATTAGATACTAAAGAAAAAATAAGATTGACACCGATCGGAAATGTCTTGATGTCAGCGACTGACTTTCCAGAAGGTATGTTACGATGTATTTTTGGACATCAGGGCACATCTTTAGGTGTGTACGAGCATCACAAACCCGAAGCACCTTTAGTGATCTTTCCTCCCTTTCATTTTCACCCACGGCAACCCTTCTGCTGTTTGCTTTTTCTTCCTTCCTCATTGGGTTGTCTGTCGTGTTTGACTCATCTGGGCCAAATATGGCCCTTGCACCATAAAACCCGAAAACAACCAACCAACTAACCAATGATATATTTTCGAGCTCTTCACGCTATTGCAGCTAATCTATTTATCTTCTTAAAACTCCCTTTATAATCTTTTTAGCCAGTCACTGTGCTGTGCTTGTCACTTATTTTTAATCCGTTTAGTTATTTAAACATAATTTATTTATTTAATATACAATAAGGTCCCTTTTTTCAAGCTACTTGTTCATCTTAAAAAGGTAAGTTAATTTGTTATCTATGTTTGAATTCATAAAAAATATAAGTCTATATTGTATATAACATATTTAAACACGACCGTTACGAAGACATTGTCGGACCATGTGCAAATCTCAAGAATCTTCTGCGTCCATTTGATTTCCCAAAATCTCGAGCTTAGTGTGTGAAATTTGAATATTCTAATGATTAAAATATACAGACATGCAGTCTAATTAGTCTCAAAAGGAATCTGAAAATATTGTTGAATACTAAGTATAGAAAACTTACAGATCTCGGATAATAACTTATAGTTTCCAAGATTTTTTATTTTAAAAGACATAATAGCGGTTTTTTGCACTCTTACTTTTTATGACCACGTTTTCTGATCCCGTCCAACGTTGGTTACGAGGCTTCAGGGACTTGTGAGCTTTGAATTATAAATTCTTGTATTTGACAGTGATATCATCAATTCAATCCAAATGCGCTGAATCTCTTTGTGTACAAAAATGTATTAGTCGTTAACGGCTCGCTGAATTTTTTGTGTCAAGTCTGATTTTTTATTGAAGACGTGTTTTTCATTTGTAATACTTTAGTTCTCGTCTCTAAAGATGCTTATTTTACCGTTTTGATGTAATATTTTTATTAATACCCCATTAATTGCAGTTTATTTGTCCGGCTTTCCCTTAAATGCCAGGAATTATAATTGAATTCATCAGGAACCTCCACTCAGGTCTGGTAACCCTACGTCCTGCATACCACTCAAGAACGGCCTTGAGTTTGCATATATGTTTTGAAAACTACTGTGATGTTTTGATACCCATAGCAAAACTTTTTAAATGTAATGCCCTTTTTGAGTGATGACACTTCGAAATGATTATATTTATCTAACTAACAAACGGTAGGATTGGACTAGAGCATAACACGGAAATCAAATTAAGATAAGTGTAAGATTTTTTAAAGATGTGAACAATATCTGCAAATTTTAAATTCATAAGCAAAATAAGTTGAAATATTTTTATACTCTTTTTTGATTGCAACTGAATCACTTTCTGGAGAAGGTGTGATTATCAATGAAAATTATTTTGTTACAAGGAAAAAGTCTAACATTCTTGTATATTAAAACATTTTTATATCATAATTAATCAAACACGAAAATTGCTTTATTCCATGAATAACTCAGTCAAATTACTAACATTCTGTTTCAAATGCTTGTCGACTTTCCACTAACATCCAGGTTATGTTAAAGTCGAATTGTGAGAATTATATTTACGATATTCAAAGACATTCAAAACAATTAAATGTTTAATGTCACTTGTGATATTTAACATAAATTAACTACCATCAGCAACAATTTTATTTATTTCAACGCTTAACCCTCTGATCATGATGAAATTTCCGAGTAGTGTGCTATTGATTTTACCCTACAACACACAAAAGGACAAATAAACCTGTCTATTGGTTGAAAGGTTTCTATAAGCAAAGTCTGGATAGAAGTCATGCAGTGAAAACTGCAGGTTGCATAGTGGAGTAATGCATACATTGACCCTCAGAGGTGTTTGAAAGTTTCGGAGAGTTACAGCAGAAATTTTGAATAGAATTCTTTATTAAAGCAGATTTTGTCTACTTTTAGCCAGAAAATGTTTTTCCTTTCAATTACAAATTTGAAAATCATGAAATTTTTTTGTCTGGTAAAAATATTTGAAATCTACATACTAATAAGCTCAATATTAATCTCATCAGCCCTTATGTATATTAATAAGGCAATGTCTAACACTCTTAATTGGAAAACAACATCTGTAATTTCAGTGACACTTCAGGAGATTAGTTGCAAAAAATATGAAGGGAAGTAAATATGATAGCATTTCTAAACCTTCATGGATACAGATGTACTATACGCCTCGTTTTGTGGAAATGCTCTTGGCGCACTTTTTGGCGCACTTTTAGTAGCGAGTTACGTCAGGTGAAGCCAACACATCTTTATTAGGGTTATTGCCGTTTTAATGGCAAATTGAAAGATATTTAACAACTATTTTCCAACTATTTCTATTAATTACTTACCGTTAAAAAATGTTTTTCGAAGTTTTGTATTTCTTTTAACTCTAATTAATTTCCGCTAAAGCTTATTATTTTCCCATTTAAACAACTATTTTTTCTAAGAATTCTTTCCTTGGCGACATAAAGTGCGCCAAAAAAGCGCCAAGAGCGTTACCACCAAACGAGGCGTATAATACAGCTGTACCCCTTCATGTATGCATCTGTATAACACTAATGATTTTACTGAGGAAATTGTAACAGATCTGGTCGAGCGGTACACTAGATATTACTATGGTGAACACTGAGAGGTACGCAATCTTGCCATGAGTGATTTAATGTATACATGCATACAGTGCACTATTTACAGACAACGGATATCGCTCCGTCCACTCCTTAATCTCTGTTCGAAACTAAACTTTAAAAACTACAATCGCCTAATTTATTTTGTGATCTTTATTTGAGACCACTCGTTGGTAGACTTACCAGCATTTTATATTTAATGAATTTTGATTAATTTATATTTTCATCTACTAGTTATTCATTTCATCAGTTTTCGGCTTAATCCTATTATACGTTACACGGTGGATTTGGCGACATTGGCAATGTTTGGCGATATTGGGGAGTGCGATAAAGTTTGCAATCTGTAGTTGTAGATTTGGCGAGATTCGGTGGGTTACTGCTTTTTAGCCATTTTGCAGTTGCATTTTGGAATTCATGGTGTGATTTTGCGGTTGAGCTTGAGATTTGTAAATTCTCAAGCTCAATATTTATATGCTTTTTTTCATGGTATGTTTATGTATTTGCCATTTTCAGGTTACGATTTTCTATGATTTTGCCTACGCTAATTCTTGGCGACAATCGTAAAAACGTCATTTCGGTTGTGGCGACATTTTTCAAAATCGCGCCAAGCGTGTAACGTATACTAGGATTTTACCCAGTTTTCATATGGAATCTCCTCGAGAAACAGCTCATGTGATGTGAATCTCATATTAAGGAAATTATGTGCGAAGCTCGTACTTTTGGACATTACTTATTTGACCAGTCTAAATCTCATTAAGAGATTAATGATTTTGATTCAGATAGTGATGTTGTTAGCGCACATAATTACTGCCCGCTTCCCTCAGATAGACAGCTTATCTCTCTCGACCAAAGAACTTTGGAACATGAATCATCAGTTGGTTTTCCAGAATTCAATGCTGAGGATTTAAAATCAGCACTTACTACGCGGGTAGTGTATAATAATATAAAGCATTTAGCTCTATTCTCTTTTAAAATTGCTAAAGAAACATATTTGCTTTAATAATCTTCAGTCTGATGCCAGGTCCCTTCTCCAAATACCAAAAAAACCCAATGCGATCAGTTTTCCAGGGAATTACATTTATTTTGGCTAACCAATCAACGAAATTTTGGCAAGGAAAGGTAATTAATTAACGTTGCATTGGCGCAACACAACGGACAATTGGCGACGGTACAGGATCAATTCCGAAGGGAAAGATCCTAAGACAATAAACGATGGCCTCGTAATTTTGAACCACGGTCAGGTGAAGAGAGCAACACTTGAGCTGGCACTCCACTCTCCAAACTTCCACACCACGCCAACGTGAGGATATTTGAAGCCACGACAGATTTAACGTCCACCAGCCCCCGTATACACGACTGTCTTTGGTTGGACCTAGTTTCGAACTCGCAACCCTCCGGTTGCTAATCCGTTGCTCCTCCAACTGGACTACCGCTGCCCGGTGTTCATTTTGATGGACTTTTATTATCAAAAACATCCAAAAGTGTTTTATTGCCAATACAAGGAAGTTCAATGCATAAGCTAGATGAATTTTTATTAATGGATTATATCATAGATATGATCAACATCAGAAGGAAAATATCTATTTAAAAGATTTTGTAGAAGCAAGTAAACTTTCATTGGGCAGTATAAGCCTTAATAGATGCCATTTAGAGCAAAAGCCCTTATTTCATTATTAAAGCTTATACTTATTTGTGATGAACCAGCTAAATCATTTGTCTCTAAAAGGTCATGGTGGGTATTCAAATTGTGCGAAATGTATAGAATAGGAGTTTATTTCAAAAATAGAGTCTATTTTCCACAGACCGATGTCCGCAAAAGTACTGATGCTGATTTTTCAATGAAAATTGATGAAGAATATCGTAATGACAGTACAAAACCATAATAGAACGATTACCTTCTTTTGGAATGGTCTCAAATGTGCCATTAGACTGCATTTAGTTTGCTTTGGGTTATGTGTAAATATTTAATACTGTGGATTAGAGGCCACCTAAATGGCACTCGTGTTCCATACAAAGAGAGCCTAAATTTCAAGTGGGTTAGACAATTTAAGAGTTGCTGTGTCTCTTGAGTCTACCAGAAAACGCAGAGGTTCAGAAGAAACAACAAATTGGAAAGCAAGAGATTCCGGCAGTTGTTACTATACACTGGATTCAGAAGTGCTCTGTGTAAAAAAATATGGAATTTTTTCGTTACTACACGTTTCAATAAGACTGTTATGAGATAATGGTAAAATTGATTTTAAGTATGTAAATAAACAATTAATACATTTTGTTTCTTGTTTTTGGCGAGATCTATGAAAATATTTCCCATAAGCATGGTTTAATACATCTCACTGTTAATGATGTAGGGAAATTTGATTCCCTCGATAACTATAGTGCTTTCAAATTTGAAAATTATATATAATTGAAAAAATTACTAAAATCAAACAAACCGCTACAAGAGATTGCAAGAAGAAATTCTGAAATCTCAAATATCGGTGTTCAACGTAGTGGATTTTGGATCTAAAATATAATTATTCTTCCAAATATGGACAAAAATGTTTGTAAAGTTCCAAAAATAATATTTTATTCTAGTCAAATTCCATACCAAATAAGTATTGCAGCCTAAAATCAGATAAATTAGCAATTATAGAAACGAGTTGAATACAGAAACAAGAACTCATAAAGTCGCAGGACGACTTTTCTTCAACTGTAATGACTTTTATATGAAACCTAAGTCACATATCTGTTAGGAATTTTTATTGTCTGTCTGTATTGTTGGTTTATTGTTTCCGAATGCGATTTCAGCACTTTGCCAATAAAAATTCAAAAGATTAAATTCTGAATTTATATGATAGTTGATTGGTTGACATCAATTAGACTAAACGCCAAGCATTGCTAAAACGGTGATGAATTATATTTTAAGGTAAACAAACATATGTATAATGCGAGAGAACATTTGGACAGCAGGAGTAAAATCATCGCAGATAGTCTTGTTTCTTTGTTTAAGCTGAAAATCCCTCTCATAAGTAGAGGGTCGCGGTAGTCCGGTTGGCAGGGTAACGGATTATCAACCAGAGGGTTGCGTGATCGAAACTAGATCCAAAGACCATCGTGTACGTGGGGGGTGAGGCACGTTAAATCTGTTTTGGCCTCAAATGTCCTCACGTTGGCGTGTGTGGAAATTTTCAGAGTGGAATTCCACAGCTCAGTTGTTGTTCTCATCATCTGACCGTGGTTCAAAATTACGAGACGTTGTCCTTGGATATTTCCCTTCGGGATTTGTCCCGGACCGTTGCCAATAGCCTGTTGTGTTACGTTAGCGCGACGTTAATTAACTACCTGCCTACCTTTCATGTAGCTCCCTTTAAAGTATTACTTACGGTGCACTCATTGGTACGGGGGGGGGGCACATGGCCTCAAATGTTCTTCCGTTGGCTTGCTGCGGAAGTTTGGAGAGTGGGGTTCCAGCTCAGGTTCATCTGTACTTCGGTTCAAAATTACGTGGTGTTGTCCTCGGATCTTTCCCTTTGGGATCGCCAATACTCCGTTGAATTGCTCCAGTGCGACGTTAATTCAATTCTACCCCCTCAAGTGTGATTTGTTTGTATGTGACAGGTCCTTTCTCCCAGGTGACTTAACCACCTTTCTTGAAATGGACTTCTCCTAGGCCATCTGCCATCTCCCTAGAGCTACACTATACTATGGGAGAAAATCACTGCTCCATTTAATGCCGAACTTAATGAGTTGCTACTGAATGTAAAATGAAAACTTGGTCCTTAAAGTAAGGAGAAGACATCGTAAAATTCACTTAACTTTTTTCAGACTAAGACAGTGACGGATGAGGTGAGTCAGTGAAGAATTTTTACTAATTTTTTTGTTTTAGTGAGTCCCAGCAAGTCTTATTAATTTATTTAGACTGTCTCCGACAGCCGCAGAGGTTGTGCTATGGGAGTCTTCCATCTTTCGTAGGTTGCAGTAGTGAACACTTCTTGATCATTGGACTTGCTGATTTTTCTCGGTGAATTCTATTTCTTCTCGACTAGCCTATCCAGTAACATAAGTAGGATTTTTTTTTCTAGAGGAGGCTCTAAGTTACAAATTCATTTCTTTTAAAAGAATGATGTTTTAAATTTATCTAAAGGTTTTGCCAAAAGATTTTGATTCCCAGATTTAAGCCCTGTTGGAAGAGGATTTCCAATTGGAGGGTCGAAACTCGATCCAACCAAAGACCGCAGTCTACGTGGGGATGGTTTCAAGTTAAATCTGTCGTGGCCTCAAACGTACTCACGTTAGCGTTGAGGAGTGGGATGCCAGCTCAGGTGTTGACCTCGTCATCTGACCGTGGTTCAAATTTATGCGATGTAACCGCCGATGTCTCCCTTTGGGATGGATCCCGAACAGTTGCCAATAATTGTGTGTTATCATGTGCGATGTAAATTAACTACCTACATACCCAGATTTGATTTAAATTAAGTTATTATTGTACGCAAGAAAGCAACGCATTTCGGTAGATCCGACGTAAAATCACATAAGAATGATCGTATTCGCTGAATTTCAATGACAATGGATGGCATTAAGCAAACTTTCAAATCAGATTTCTCTAAGTTCATTTAATATCGTTACATTTCGCGTCCTGATGGATGAATCAAGCAAATTATGTGTGTTAATAGCTCAATAAGGATGTTAATTTAATTAATTATTTCATTGAAAGAATATTACAGAAATGTATTCTATGCATTTATAATATTTAATCTGTATAAAGAGAGTTTCGAAAAATCTGGTAACGGATTAGCAACCGGAAGGTTGCGAGTTTGAATCCAACCAAAAGCCGTCGTGTACAAAGGAGGCTGGGGCATGTTAAATCTATCGTGGCTTCTAAAATGTCCTCACTTAAGCGTGGTATGGAAGTTTGGAGAGTGGGATGCGAGCGCAGGTGTGACCTGGTCATCTGACCGTGGTTCAATATCACGTGGTGTTTTCCTCGATCTTTCCTTTCGGCTTTGATCCCGGACCGTCACCAATAGCCCGTTGTGTTGCTCCAGTGCCATGATAATTAAAATACCTACCTGAAAATATCTGACCAAATGGTAAAGTGAGATAAAGAGGCCCAGAATAAACATTTTTTGTCAAAGAGTGTACCTCCGGAAATGCCGCGGTTAGCTGGTAGAGGGCGCTGTTTAGGTCAGTCGGTAATATGGTTTCTGTGGCGTAAGGCGTCATTCTCCGCTTGGATTTTCAACGGCATGCATCGCTACATGAATTCGGAACTTGCCGTCCTGTGGAAACTGAGACCTTAGCAAGGAGTTGCAGTTTTTCTCTTCACCTATGCCTTTGCAAGTGTTGGTGCAAGATTGTTTAATTTTCGAATTTATAATACTTCTTATTTTATGGTATTCAATGGGAGGACATGGCTTGGGTAATGGGCATGGGCACCGCAGGTGACCACTTACCTCCCAACATGAGTCAGGTTTAAGTGGTGTCTAGGTCACCTAAGGGAAAATAGTCTGAATTCACCTATTGGGAGGCGACAGTCATGGCTGTGACCGAAGTCACTACCGTGGCCAGACGTATTGGCTTCATTCCTTAAAGCATAATTGCATAAATTTCAATTTTAGATTAATTTGTACAAAAATATTTACAAGATAAACCAGTAGCACAACACAATAATTTACAATTTTTCCTTAGCACAATCTTATATGCGGTGTCTGCATTGTTCACATTTACTTCTATCACTCATGAATTGTTCGCTCCTATTGGGTTACATGCACTGGCTCATTAGTTTGTGTGCTTTACTACCTTTTAATAATGTCAATGTTTTCCTTGAGAAATTGCATTATTTTCTTAATAATTTACTTGGGTAATTCAGAACCGGCCTCAACTAAGCCATTGGCCTATTCAATGCCATGAACATAACATTCGCTTCAGTGTGATATGTTGTTTTTGCGCGGCCTGGAAAGGGTTAATTAAAAAAGCGAGACGTGTCAACACTATTCTAGAACAACATATTTAAACTCGCATTTTCCACTTGTGACTTACTTCTGTCCTGATGATAGTGGACGTTTTGCTCCACCGAAACGGCCTTTGATGACATTTTCCAAGTATTTAACCTTTGTCGTTGTTTTGAAATTTTGCATTATTTTACATTCTCAAACGCTATTTTAAAGGAGCGGTCAATTAATTTAATAGGGATATTTTTGGTATTTGAAGTCCTGAGAGGCACTTAAGCTCCTACAGTCCCCTCCGCAGGTGAGCCTCTGCAGGAGATAATTTAGTTGAAACTCTGCAATTACAGAAAGGGAACAATGGTATTCATTAAATTTTTACACGATAATAATACATTTATTACTCGAAAAATTTATTTACGATAATAATACATTTATCGTAAATAAATTTTTCGAGTTCCACTGAAAACTGCATCTCGTGCCACCTTTCCGAACGTCTAACATAAAAACTATTTATATTCTTGAAATTTATTTGTTTGAAATTTATTAAAATACAGCGGTGCCTTGGTTAACGACTGTAATCCGTTCCAGGATTACCGTCATTAACCAAAACCGTCGTTATCCAAGGCGCGATTCCCCATAAGATTTAATTTTAAATGGATTTATTTGTTCCTGACCCTCCCACAATCACAGTACATATTAAAAATGCAGATAAATTCATTTAAAATGTCCTAAAAATATGGTAAATATATTTTATTTATTGTATTTGCTACAAAAAAATTAGCATTAATAAAATGAATTGTTCATGGAAACAGTTTTTAATTATCAATCTTCACCAGAAGGACAATTGGGCTCACATTGGAGTTTTTTGACAAAGGGACCTGTAAGAAACATGTCTAGGTTTTTTTGCTTCTGCCTCTTTTATAAAAAGTTTCTGAAAAGTACACGGACTTTTCATTTAATACATCTGCATTTCTGATCACCTCAGATTTCTTTAGATTCCATTTCATAGCAACATTTTGAACTTCCTTCAAATTCGCCAAAATATTTTTGATTTCAGCAATCGTAATTTGTTCCTACTCTCCATCCTCATCTTCAGATGAAATTTCCATTTCCTTTTCTTCCGATTGCTGCTTGAAAAGTTCTTTTAGTTCGTTAGTAATCACAGTTCTCAGTCATGCCATCTCCAATAATTCTTCATCTCCCTCTACTTCCAAGTTAAGATCATGAGCAGTTGCCACAATATCCTTTGCCAATTTCAATAATCAAGAGTCGTTAACCAAAGCCTGTGTCGTTAACCAAGAGATGCTTTTCTTACAGCCACCCGTCGTTAACCAAGTACGTCATTATTCGAGGCCGTTGTTAACCAAGGCACCACGTTATATCAATTGCACAGTTTGAAGGAAAAATAATGTCTTGCTCTTTGAACAGATGGCGCCACGATACCGAAGTTGGAAGGAATGGCATCTCACCTGCGTTCTATTGATCAAAAGCCTCTTCCACAGGCTGTTTTAAGGAATGCGTCGCGAAAGATATGAGCAAACAGAGCAAATTTAATGGGCTTAACTTAATGGGTGTTTCCGAAACATTATGCTCCGCGCTCAACGGGCAGAAATATACAAACAATTTCTTGATGGCTTAAGATTAATCAGGGCAGAAGAGTACCGTGAACTTCCAGTTTCGGGTGGCATGGGATTTAGCGAAAATGATTATCTGCGAGTATAAAGTATGAAATTGAAACAATTGCTTTGAACTACCTACCTCAAGAAGTGGGAGTTTCTAAACGCTAATTTGCAACGTTTGGGCGTTTAGTGTCAATATTAATTCTTTTGTCTCCCTTCTGATTGCAATTAAAGCATTTTTTTGTATGAGTGGTTCCCAAAGGTTTTCGGGTTCAAGCCACGATTAAAAAATAAGGATTTTCTGCAGTGCATAAAGTCAGAATATAAGCCTGACAAACAGATGCAGTGTGCAGTTAGGTCAGTTGAAAAAATAACTGAAAAACTCATTTCAAATTCGATCAATTTATGTACAAATTATTAAATGAAAACATATTTCGAATAATCATATTCTTGAATAAATAAATCTTAATTAGTGGGACGAGTGAGCCTGTTATTCATGGCATATCTTCTCAAATTTTGGAATCAGACTATTAGGTAGATATTTCAATTAACGTCGCACTGGACAACACAACGGGCTATTGGCGACGGTCCGGGATCAATCCCCCAAGGGAAAGATTCGAGGGCAACACCACGTAATTTTGAACCACGGTCAGATGACGAGGCAACTCTTAAGCTGGCACCCCACTCTCCAAACTTCCACACCACGCCAACGTGAGGACATTTGAGGCCATGACATCTTTGACGTGCACCAGCCCCCTTTGGAATTGGACTGGATAAAACCATCCTCGATTCCGAATGTAGCTGAAATAAAAGTGAAAATATGCAGCAAAGTGGTCATTTCAATGAAAAACCCAGGACGCCGCGATACAGTTTATGAACCACTATCTTCTACACTGTCCGTACAGTATATAGTTGAAATATATATCAAGCCTCCAAGTGATTTCAACACGATATCTCGTCAATCAAGATCTGATCAGTTCTGCTAATGACGAGATATGTTGTCATCAAGAATGCCGATTGAATTCTGAATGAAGATATTTTATGACGTGGCGAGATCAAGATCTGGTTAGTTTTGCTAATGAGGAGATATGTTGTCATCAAGAATGCCGATTGAATTCTGAATGAAGATATTTTATGACGTGGCGAGATCAAGATCTGGTTAGTTTTGCTAATGAGGAGATATGTTGTCATCAAGAATGCCGATTGAATTCTGAATGAAGATATTTTATGACGTGGCGAGATCAAGATCTGGTTAGTTTTGCTAATGAGGAGATATGTTGTCATCAAGAATGCCGATTGAATTCTGAATGAAGATATTTTATGACGTGGCGAGATCAAGATCTGGTTAGTTTTGCTAATGAGGAGATATGTTGTCATCAAGAATGCCGATTGAATTCTGAATGAAGATATTTTATGACGTGGCGAGATCAAGATCTGGTTAGTTTTGCTAATGAGGAGATATGTTGTCATCAAGAATGCCGATTGAATTCTGAATGAAGATATTTTATGACGTGGCGAGATCAAGATCTGGTTAGTTTTGCTAATGAGGAGATATGTTGTCATCAAGAATGCCGATTGAATTCTGAATGAAGATATTTTATGACGTGGCGAGATCAAGATCTGGTTCGTTTTGTTAATGACGAGTTATGTTGTCATCAAGAATGACGATTGAATTCTGAATGAAGATACTTTTTGACGATGGCGAGATCAAGATCTGGTTAGTTTTGCTAATGACACCTCGTTGAGGCAACCACCAAGAGGGATCAACTGAATTCTGATTTAACGTTTCAGTAACTCGATCAGAACAGGTAGAATTAAAGATTAGAAAATCAAGTCCTTTGTTGAACTTTTGTTGATTGAAAGTATAACAGAAATTTGCCGTAGTAGATCCATACAGGGTGTTCCACTTAGGACTATAATAAAAGAAAAATTTGTAACAATGAAATAAATTATTCGAACAAAAAGTGAGTATGTGCGCATGCTGAAGAGTACTAGAATTCTAAAAAAAATTTCTAAGTCTATGTATGTTTGTTTGAAATTTTAGAAATAAATCATAAGTAAAGAAAATGTACTTTGTTGCATTATATAGACTTGGTGGAACACCCTGCATATATATTTCACTAACGTATGTGGCACAGAAATTCACATTATTTGTTTCTTCTCGAATGCAAGACTGTCACAGGAGGTGACGTTTTGCAACTTTTTCGACCTAGATAACTTGATGTTTCTTTTAAAGCAAACGTGTATCAAAAGCTACTAATTTCAGAAACTTTGTCGCCTTTACGACAATTTTGGCAACTTTTTTGAAAATTCGCCAAAGGTAAACGAAAATTTAGTCTTTTCAGCAAGAGGACGTAAGAAATATTTTCGGAATTTTACTTTGAATGAAAATTTTTTCCAAAGGACGCCAAGTTTTGGCGCCAAATTCTTGCAACCATAAAAGAAAAACAAAACGTCGGAATCTGTAGTTGCAAGATTTGCATAAAAAACTTAAGAAAGCATTTTTTAATTTGAATTCTTAAATGCAAGTTTCTTTTTGCGAGATCTCTTCAACATCTGTTTCATACTTCATCAACACATTTTGCGTTTTGGTCGATTGATTTTGTGTCAGAGCAACTAAAATTGTTACTGAACTAGGGTTTAAGGACTTGTTGCTACTATTTTTAAACATGTATCAATTAATGCTATTATTTCACAAGTGCTTTGGTAGTAACAAAACCCTGTGAATGGCAACAACGGATGCAAACAATATAAAATTGACTCCTACAGGAATCCTCCAATTTTGCCACTTAGATTAAATATGTTTGAATTCAGCAAGGAAGCTGCGCAATATTACGAATATACTCAATATACTCTTCCAACCGGGCTACCGAGGCCCAACAAGATAATGGTATTAACTTGAAGTAGACGTTCAGAATATAATTATTGTAACATGACTGGAGATATGGTTTTGCCATGCATTTTATTCGAAATAAGAATCAGTACCAGTAAAGGTAAACGAAACGCTGTTATATATTTTAGGATAATTTGATTTCATTTAGTATGGAATCCATTTATTTCGGGAATTTCATTATCCGGGAATTTCGATGCTGTATTCATTACATATTAAACTAAGATATGAAATAGAGTAACTACACTTTGGTACAAGGAATTAAGAAATCAGCGCGGATGCAATAAGCGGGTGAACTAGTTGTAGATAGTTTTATATATTAAGGAAGAAATGGATTAGGTATTTAATATATCGAAATATATAGACATCCTTCAAGAAATGAACCCATGTCTTTAGCGATATTTTTCACAAAATAAATAATTCTTAAAAAAATTAGAAAATGAAACATTACTTTTGAAGTTGCCAGATAACCTTTTTTTATCCCCAACTAACAAAATAACCCTTTTTTATTGTCAGTGGATTTTCCACTTTCAAAAATTAGAAAATAAAACATTACTTTTGGAGTTGCCAGATAACCTTTTTTTTTTATCCCCAACTAACCAAATAACCCTTTTTTATTGTCAGTGTATTTTCCACTTGCACTTTTCGTATTAAATAAACTCTTCCTTACAAAAGAAAGTTATGTAAAATGAAATGTTTTTAAAAATTTTTATATCATTAGTGAAATATTTATAAATTATTGCGAGTTTTCGAAACTCGATTGAGCCAAAGACTGTCGTGTATATTTGGGATGGTGTACGTTAAATTTGACGTGGCCTTAAATGTCCTCATGTTAGTGTGGTGAGGAAGTTTGGAGAGTGAGGTGCCAACTCAGGATCCTTCCCTTCAGTATTGATCCGGACCTTCGCCAATAGCCCTTTATTTTGCTCCAGTGTGAAGTTAATTAACTACTCACTTACCGTATAAATTATTGATATTTTGGTGAAAAATAAAAATAAATTAAAAACAAAGTATTAGAATTTAAATTTTTTAAATAAAATTTTTGGAAAAAAATTGTTTTCCAGCAATACTGATCAAATAATCTGAGTTGCATACGCAATCAGAATAATACTCAATTTCGATCCTTACGGTAATTATTGTTTAGCATCGACCTTCTAAGGAGGTAGACAGAGCATGTGGATGCATCGACCTTAAAATGAAATAGACGGAGCATGTGCCCGCGGCTTTATGTTATTTCTTCCACTTGCTCTGCTTGAAGATCTGATACGTGGCTGTGGGTAAAAGCATGAATCCTAAATTATTGATCGGTTAAAGTGATTATCCAGCGTGATCAAAAACACTAGTATGCGCTTCCACAGCCAATCGACTAAGTCGATTTCTGATTTACCCTTCAGAGATCTTACGACAGCGACTCTGATGATCTGTCTATTTCATTAGAAGGTCGATGTGTGGATGTTAGGTAGGTATTTTAATTATTATTTTCCACATAAAACAGTTCTTGATTTTCCAGAAGTTGCTCTCATTTGATTTATGGGGTTTCTCAAATAACATATTCTATTGTGAGGTCGATTTTTTTTACCCTTCTGTATAATCATTCATGACCCGTAGAGGGACAGGACACTTTTTTAATTTTCAGGTAGGTAGGTATTTCAATTAAAGTCGCACTGGAGCAACACAACGGGCAATTGGCGACGGTCCGGGATCTAATCCGAAGGGAAAGATCCTAGGACACAACGTAATTTTGAACCACGGTCAGATGACAAGGTCACACCTGAACTGGCACCCCACTCTCCAAACTTACACACCACGCCAACGTGAGGACATTTGAGGCCACGACCGATTTAACGTGTACCAATCCTCCTTGTAAACGACGGTCTTTGGTTGTATTCGAAATCGTAATCCTCCGGTTGCTGATTCGTTTCTCTTCCAACCGGGCTACCAAGGCCTTATTGTTTTACGTAATTCATACAATCGCTTCCTTTCTATTGATAGTAAGTTGTCTAGTTGCTTAGAATTGGAAAATATTTAATTTTGTTACTTCTTTAGATGCTGAAGATAAAAATGAAAACACTGAAAAAGCTCTATAGTTGTTGAAAAATTACACTTTCTTTTTGTATGGCGAAGAAATAGAAAATTATATCTTTGACATGAAAAGAGTCACGGAAAAGAAATTTCTTAAGTACCTGTCAAAGTGCCATTTTAATTTATTTATCTTTGCTTCATTTGCAAGATTTAAATCTTGATATTCCAACAATATTATGTGAGTGTCAATGTAAAAAAATATATTTTATTTAAAAATATTGCACTTTGTAAATATTCTGCTTAATATTTTTGCTAAAAGAATGTTGAAATTCACAACAAAAAGACTAGAAAGCTTAAGAAATTTTAAAAATTTTATTGCTAGATATTTTCTTTGGAAAAGATATTCTTATTAGCATCACTTTAAAATTCTGATGTATTTTTTATAGAAAGATTGTTACTTGATTTCAAATAGGAAATTATCTTTTTGGAGTTTCCTTTTTTATTGGTGGAGTCGTAGATTTTTAACCGGAGAATTTCGAGTTCGAAACTCGATCCAACCAAAGACCGTCGCTGAGGGGTGTTGTACGCTAAATGGCCGTGTCGTGGACTAATACGTTCCCACACTGGTGTGGAAGTTTAGAGTGGAGTGCCAGCTCAGGTGTTGATCTCGTCATCTGACCATGGCTTAAAATTACGAAGTGCTGTCCTCGGATCTTTTCCCTAGGGATTGATCTCGGACTATTGCCAAGAGCCCGTTGAATTGCCCAAGTGCGACATAAATCCCCTAACTCTACTTACCATTTTATTACGCTAATAAAAAAGCTTTTAGAAGTGATATTGTAATATGATCTATTTATATTCAGAAATCGACATAGAAATATCTTCTGATGAACTTTTAAAGTAATTGAAAGAATGCATAAAATATCTTGTTTCTGAATTCATGTTTCCTATCATTTACGAAATTTTAAAGGTTGTAATTTTTTATAATTTCGTTTGATAAATACCAATGTGGTGTTATAATTAAAATGTTTTTCTGGTATAACTTTTGCATTAAACTTATTTTGCTATTAATATGTTTCCATTAATATGTGCCATTAATATAATTTTTGGCATTTGGAAAAGTCTATATTTGCCGAAAAATAATTAGTTCCAGTTAAACTATAGTATAAAATAAATGCATGCTTGTACAGATCTGAATGGTGAATTTTGAATCGATTCTTTATTTACTAGAAACTAATATTGATGATATAAAGTTCATATTTATACACTAGTACATACACTGAAGAGGCAGAAAAACTGGTGCAATAGTCTAATATTTGGTAGACACATCACGGGAGCGCAGAAATACGAGGAAGCATGGACTCCACGAGCTTGCGGAAGTATTCTGTAATCATTGAACACCCTACTTCCTGCAGAGCGGTCCACAATTCTGCTGTATTCCGAGGTCTGTGATTTCTGTTTTCCACAGCTAGTTGCATAGCAGATGTGTTCAATAACATTGAGTTCTGGTGATTTAGGTGAGAAATGCATCGCTACACGAATTCAGAACTTGCCTTTAAAAATACGAGCCGGAAATGACGCCTTACGCTACAGAAACGATTTTATCGACTGATCTAAACAGCGCCCTCTACCACATAAACACGGCATTTCTGAACATACATTCTTTGACAAAAAATGTCTATTTTAGGTCTCTCTAACACCCTATACAATTTGGCCACATATTTTCGAAACGCCCTGTACGTGTATAGCGGTGTAACTTATTTCCACCTTGAAGTATTTATTTGGTTCCCACGTCTTACTAACTTACTCCATAATATACTAATTAATTGAACTCAGAGAATTCCAAAAGCAACTCTAACAGCGATAATATCGAACCCCCGAAAATCTGGGCATCTTGGTTCACACGTCTCACTAACTTACTCCATAACATACTAATTAATTGAACTCAGAGAATTCGAAAAGCAACTCAAACAGCGATAATATCGAACTCTCGAAAATCTGGGCACCTTGATTCACACGTCTTACTAACTTACTCCATAATATACTAATTAATTGAACTCAGAGAATTCCAAAAGCAACTCAAACAGCGATAATATCGAACCCCCGAAAATCTGGGCATCTTGGTTCACACGTCTCACTAACTTACTCCATAATATGCTAATTAATTGAACTCAGAGAATTCCAAAAGCAACTCAAACAGCGATAATATCGAACCCCCGAAAATCTGGGCATCTTGGTTCACAGGTCTTACTAACTTACTCCATAATATACTAATTAATTGAACTCAGATAATTCCAAAAGCAACTCAAACAGCGATAATATCGAACCCCCGAAAATCTGGGCATCTTGGTTCACAGGTCTTACTAACTTACTCCATAATATACTAATTAATTGAACTCAGAGAATTCCAAAAGCAACTCAAACAGCGATAATATCGAACCCCCGAAAATCTGGGCATCTTGGTTCACAGGTCTCACTAACTTACTCCATAATATACTAATTAATTGAACTCAGAGAATTCCAAAAGCAACTCAAACAGCGATAATATCGAACCCCCGAAAATCTGGGCATCTTGGTTCACACGTCTCACTAACTTACTCCATAATATACTAATTAATTGAACTCAGAGAATTCCAAAAGCAACTCAAACAGCGATAATATCGAACCCCCGAAAATCTGGGCATCTTGGTTCACACGTCTCACTAACTTACTCCATAATATGCTAATTAATTGAACTCAGAGAATTCCAAAAGCAACTCAAACAGCGATAATATCGAACCCCCGAAAATCTGGGCAAAGGTTTTCTGTCTTCCCATTTCCGTCTCAGCTTTTTTGTTCCCTTCGGTTTGAACTAATCTAATGGGAGCATTAGCAGTGCCATCTGTTGGGGTGATGAATTGCTTGGGAGAGAAATTCCTACTCCATCTTCTTTCCATCGAGGCAATGCTTTTAGCGTCTGTTACGGAGAGATAACTGCCCTCAACCCTATCGAACGCCAAATCATTGGGTGGAGTCCTGATTGCGATTAAAAGACGATGCTGAGTGTGAGAGGGGGGGGGCATTGATGCGGAGGGATTTTTTAGTGGCTTTTCCTCTTAAGGGGCCTTGTCATTCTCTTTGTTATGTACTGGGAAAAGGAATGGAATGGGTTTTGCGTTGCAATAAGATTTTCTTTTCGTTTCTTGTCCAAGGGCTGCTCGGTATCTCTATTGAACAATTTTTTTAATCCTATGCCAGACCTTAACAATGTCGCATAGGTCTGTCTGGCAATCCAATAAAGTCTTGCAACATAAATGAAATATGAAACTCGATCAGAAGTATTATTATATCGATCTTCTTATCTTCCTTCTTGCACCGACGGAGCATGTGCCCACAGCTTTGTGTTATTTCTTCCAGACGCTCGGCTCGTCACTTGGTTGGTTGGGTTGGTATTATGGCGCAAAGGTCACATTTGGCCAAACACAAGACAACAACAAGAGAGAGGGAAAAGCAAAAAGCACAGGGGTAGGCGAGGGTAAAATAAAAGGGAAGACAAATTATTCGGGTACCTCGGGGTACATGTGGTTGTGGGTAGGTAGGTATTTTAATTAGCGTCTCACTGGAGCAACACAAAGGGGTATTGGCGACGGTCCTGGATCAAACCCGAAGGAAAAGATCGAAGGACAACACCACGTGATTTTGAACCACGGTCAGATGACGAGGTCACACCTGAGCAGGCACCCCACTCTTCAAACTTCCACACCTCGCCAACATGGTTGTGAGTAAAGGCATTATTCCTAAATTATTGACTGGTATAAATGATTATCCATCCACCGTAATCAAAAGCAATAGTATGTGCTTCGATAGCCAATCGGCGAAGTCGATTCGTAAACCCACGTGATTCACTCTTCAGAGCTCTTATGACAGCTACTCCGCCCAAATGCTTTGTCTATTTCATTTGAAAGTCGATTCACTTCGACTTCAGAGGGAAGAGTCCATCGATCTTCTAATGAAATAGACGGAGAAGGTGCGTGTAGTTTCATGCTATTTCTTCCGGTCTCTTGGTTTGAAGATTTGTCACGTGGTTGTGGGATGAAGCATGAATTCTAAATTATTGATTGCTTAGAGTGATTATCCACCGTGGTCAAATATTTTTCAAAGAGCGCCAATTTCGAAGTTTTAGAGCCCAGCCGTGGCAACCATGAAAGAAAAACATCGGAATCTGTGGTTGACAGATTGTCATGAAAAACCTTATTAAGAAAATATCTAATTTTTCAATTTTAAAATTTAAATTTCTTGGTGAGATCTTCAACGTCTGTTTCATAAATAATTGGCACATTTGTGTTTTTGCTGGCTAATTTCATTTCTGGGGAACTAGAATTGCTACTAAGATTGGGTTTAAGAGAATATTTTTTTGCCATTTCTTTTAAAAATGTGTGTTACTATTTCACTAGTGCTTTGACTGTGGCAACCCTAAATCCGTCAAAACTGTCCAAAATGCTTCTCGAACCAATTTTGGACCACCTGGGCCCGTTGACATGGTAAATTGTCTTCCTGGAAAATCCCATCGTTGTTGGGATACATGAAGTTCATGAAAGTTGAAAATGGTCTCCCAGGCAATGGCAACAAAGCAATTACCAGAAAATGACGTGTTGACAAGACCAGAGGACCCAAACCATGCCACGTCAAGATACCCCACACATGTACGGAAACAACACCACCTCGCACAATGCCTTGTTGACAGCTTGAGTTCATAGACTCATAGGATCTGCACCACAGGTAAGGTAGTTGAATTAACATCACACTGGGAACAACACAACTGGCTATTGGCTATGGCCCAGGATCAATCCCGATCCAAGGACTACAACTCGTCATTTTGAATCACTGTCAGATGATAAGGTCAGCACCTTAACTGGCAATCCACTCTCCAAACTTCCACACTACGCCAACGTGATGACATTTGAGACTACGACAGGTTTAGTTTGCACCAGCCTCCACGTACACGACAGTATTTGGTTGGATCGAGTTTCTAACTCACGACCCTTCGGTTGCTCTACTCTTCCAGGTCCAGAATCTGCGCTACATCCAAACCTTACTATCAGATCGTAACAACTGGTAGCGTGACTCGTTGGACCACACCACATGTTGACAATCTTCTAAGTTTCTATTACCTTGTTCAAGAGCTCATGTGAAGTACTGTGTTCGTTGTCATGGTGTTAGCAATCACACTCGGGTGGTTCGCCTGCTCGAATACCTCATGCTAAATTACGCTGCACTGACCTGGAGGATTTGTCTGGTTTCTCCTGCAGTGAATGTGGTATGTTATCTGTCACTGTCGCTTGTCTGTTAGCATTGACAATCCTGGCCAGACGCCGCTGGTCACAATCATTCACCACCCGTGGTAGGCATCTGCGAGTTGTAGACTGCCTAGGTTTCTATTCCTCCCTGGGACTCTCTTCTGTGTCAGTAAAACTTTCTTTGTGTGTGTGTGTTCATTAGTTGATATATTGTATGTTTTATGTCTGGTGCAGCATGGTCAAATATGACCCTTGTGCCATTAAAAACCAAAAACCAACCAACCCGTAATCAGCCAATGCTCTATCCACTGTGGGTGGTAATGCCTTCCACGAAGCATTCTCATTACACACATACTACTTTGGATCGTGGAATGTTGAATGTTCTCACAACTTCGGAAATGGATTGTCTCATCCTTCTGGCTCCAACAACTGTCTCGTTCAAACTCCGATAATTCAAGTCGGCTTGCCATAATTATATTGACAGTTGTTCAATCTAATACACGAGATCACCCATCGCAACTGATAAAAAATTTGGCGTACATAAACATTAGCCTTAATCCTCTAAGTGTTTCGACGAGATATCTTGTCCAAGATGTGGTCTATTTCGCTATGGATGAGATATCTCGTTCAGAAAAAACTGTCCTATTACTCCTATGGGAATGAAGATCCAAATACGAAAAACAAATTTACGCAGAAATGGTGAGGCTTTATAAACCACCAAGAGGGTTTATAAAGCCTTAAGGCAGTTCCAGTTAAAAACTTGCATTATGCTATCCTATCGTTTTTGTCACTTCAGTGTAAAATTTTCATTTTTTTGTGTTAGAAAAATTTTCTGCTCAAGTTTACTTGAAAGTTTTATTCATATCTGATTTACCCTAGAAAAAATTGACACTTGAGTAAGTTTGCTACACAGGTTTCTTATTTCGTTATAAACTATCAGAGATGCCATCTTACCAATCCAAGGCTCATGAAATAAAAGTTTTTCATTTTCTTTCAGCTGTTTGCACAATATTTTAATTTAATTTTCTAAAGGTAAAAAATTAATTTGGTAAGATTGGAGCCATTCTGTTACGTTCCTCCGAAAAGGTTCTTGCAACAGATAATTATGTTTTTGTTCCCTTGCAAAACAGAATGTTTTTTTGTTCGTTTTTGCTCGAATCCCCATTGTCTGGACTTAAATAAGCCCCTTTTTTCAATATACTCTTTTAACACAAAACATATAGATATTCGAAAATAGTGTATTCGACCATTATGAGATTAACACGGCTTTTAAAGAAAGACAAAGCGTTTTGACGCGGGCATAAAAACAACACTCAGAAATAATGTTCTCGGAAGATTTTTTGTTTTTTTGCTGTTATTTTTGACTGAAACTGCTTTTCCCATTCGAAACAAAAATTAACATGAAAAAAAGGGGAAAGAAATTATTTGGGAGAAGAAAAATGCAAAAACAATGGCGCGAAAGCGAGGTCAGGAATGGAGATTTATGACTCCTTCGAGAATCGGCTCTGATAAAAAGCGGACTTTCCTTTTAATTACTTTCATAATTGGAAAGTTTTCGTGGTTTCCCCTGGGACATTCCCCTCGAAATAAAATTAAAAACAAACAAAAAACTTCCTCTCTCGCTTTACAAACAAGTCACGTTTATATGGCTTTTTAATAATTGTGTTTTTTTGTTTCTAAATTAGAATAGCGAAGTGCTCTTTCGGAGCAAATCAACTGTTGCGTGGTTCGTTTCGAGCTTAAGAGCTATTTTAGAAAAAAAGCTATTTGGTGAAAAATGATTAAGTTTTGGCGCTTCCACTAGGGTACCCAATACTTTACCCTCCCACTACTTCTTGTAGTGGTTGGTACCACTTTTAGGTTTTTCTATGAATGGGAAATATATGGGGCATAAACATTGCTTTGAGCGAAATTAGTATTGCCGCAAGCATGACATCAAACTGTATATTTTAAATGCCTCAAGAACTTAAAGCGAACAAAAAATGTGGAATGCTTTTTACTTAATTTGAGACTGAGTAGTACAAATGTAAGGTTTCAAATTATGACAAATAAAGATTAAAACCAGCTAAAAAAACATTTAATGGTCAGGGTGCTGACTTCTGGATCGAAAAGTTCCCGATTCGCATTTGGGGTAAGGTAAGGATGTTTGTCTTTCCTGAATGAATATGTGACCTCGCTATAAATCGGTTGTGCCTAGAATGTATGGTAAGAATGTGAGGTGTTACGTGAGCCCACCCCCTGTGGTACACCAGAGTAACGCAAAGTAGTTCACAAATCCACCCTTGTAGTTCCATGATGGTCACGTTGCATTAATTGGCCAGGCATTGGGAAAAAATTAAAAACATGTGAACAAATCGTCAATGGCCAGTACAGTGGAACAGAACTTCCACCATCATCAGGGCAGAAGTAGACCACCAGAGGTTGGTTGAATTTTATGGCCATATTTGGCCATGCTGCGCCAAGCTCAATACAGAAAAATCAAGTAATAGACAAGGAATGTTTTACTGACACAGAAGAGAGAAGTACACCCAGGGTGGAATTGAACCTGACACAAGCCATGAGAGTAAAACGCGAGTTTAAATTTATTATTATACATTAGTATAGCCACAACTTCTTTTTTGATTAGGCCTTTCCAGGCCGTGTGTAAAGACAGAAGCACTAGTGTCATTCACTAGTGTATTCGTTAACGTCAAGATAGATGAGGCTTCTCTGGTCAACTCACTCTAGAATAGATTTCGGAGATTGGACCACTTTGGATTGTTAGCCAGACTGAGTTTGCTGACACTGAGTTCAATTCACTGAAAATTTGATCGCAATATGCAAAGGGTGAAGATGAAAGCACTAGTTGTTATGACTAAATGTTTCAGCAATTGGTTTCTAAATTGACGTTTTTTCTAGTGCCAGCCTATGGAGCGTATGATGCCTCAAAGCACTAATTGACGTTATCTTGGGGTACCAGGGGAGGTGCTGTCACAACGTACCTACCATGAACTGGAGGCACGTTGTCCTGGTGGACTTCGGGGAAACTGGCCTACATTTACCAGTCATTTTGAACAAACCAGGATACTTCAAGCAGCCAACCCGATTTCGGCACATAGGAGACACGAGGTCAATTAAGCACTTCAGGTTACGAGTTTCTTAAGCTGTCGACTTTAGCCGCTCGGCGACCGGTGGGGCTCTATAATTAATGTTATCTATAAAAAACTCAAATGTTTTTGAAACTCATTAGGCACACTTTCCTTAACTTCACTCCTAAGCAGACGATGTGCATGAAAATAAGGTGGAACACAATGTAATTGAAAAAGTAATTGCGTCTCACACTTTCTTTCTACATTCAATATCTACATCTATATCGCCTTCATCAATACAGCCCTTGTGTAGCAGAAAATGAACGCACAGAGTAACAATATAATTTAAAACTTCCTGCCATCCATATCGTCTACAACTTCTATTTATATACATATCTATCTATTCTACGTCGATATACGACATATTTATCGGCAGTTACATCAATTCATATCTAATATGTCTTTATAAGCAAGAAAAAATATAATGATTCAAATGACTAATTTTTCGTACAGGACAATAATTGTACGTATTTACTGTTAGAGAAGTAACGGGACATACAGTTTCTCTAAATAGAATATGTGTATTAATTTATACTTCCATAGGTACTTCGGAAGATGTAGAACCTGTTGCAGATGTCATGATTGAAGATCAGCTTTTAAGCATAGCTAACAAGAACAACTATTGTGGAGGCCAGCACATTGTTTTCTGTAGAAGTGGTTCTCGATACATGAGTCTGGGTACGAACACAGGGCGGGAATACATGTCTGTAGTAATCAGTAATTAGCTTTGAGTAGTAGGTTCATCTAATTTTGGTAGTGGCCTAATAAAAAATATGCTATCAGAGGGATTTTCAGTGTAAGCAAACAAACCAGACGGAAAATGAAGAGTTTACTTCCACTACCCAAATGCTCTAGCGTGATACATATCGGGGTCACCTTAAAATATAACTTATCACCGTTTTGGCGACGGTTGTCTGAATCTAATTGGCGTTGACCAATTAGCTATCACGTATAAATTCAAAATTCATCTTTTGGAATTTTTATTGGGGAAGCACTGAAATCGTATTCGAAAAACAAGCCAAATGACGGCACGTTCAGGAAACGCACACGAAACACGTATCGCCGCAGAAACACTAACGCTATCCATATTTGGAGCCAAATTATCATTTTGGAGCCAAATTATAACCTAAATTCTTATGAGCCATTTTGTTTAAACTTAAAATGTAATTTTCCGCCGTTTTGACGATGTTTTGCTTTTAATCTAATTAGCGTTGACCAATCAGTTTTCAGTTATGAATTAGGAATTCATTCCTTGGAATTTCTATTGGTGACGTGCTGAAATCGTATTCTAAAAACAAGCCAAGTTACGTCATGGTCATACTATGTACAGGAAATACGTTTCGCAGCATAAACGCTACCGCCGTATATATTTAGCTTTTCAGAAAATGTTTCTCAAAGGATGACTGATTATAATATGCTCAAAATTGTTTTTTCGATTGTTGTCAATTCCTACTTTTGTCACAGATGTGTTCTTTTCTTTTAGATATTACTTTGTTAAACTTAGTTCTTTTATTAGTAAAATGGCTTCTCTACCACCTACGTGCTTCTTGAATTCTGATTAATATTGAGTCAGTGTAGAAGCTCAAAACAAGCACACTACATATTTTTTGGGTTTGTGTACATTTGAAAAGGCAAAGTATGTCTTTACAATTAAAAAAGGCGAAAACAAATTGGTTTGAGGAACTTTTTTCTTAGAGCGTGTAATAAAATCCATTATAGAAAAACTGAAAAGAATTTTGTAAAAAAACCAACTTTAATATTAAAATCTTTTGTGTTTCCAACTTTACAGAAAATGAAGGCGGAAATACCAAATCCTTGGTCAAAGAAGAAAAGAACTATTCTAAGAAGTATTCTCTCAAATATTCTAAAAACGTTCAAAGTTTTCGATAGTTTTAAACGCTCTATAAATTGCAAAAGTTTTTTGGTGTTGAAGAAAAGTCTTTCATTATATGTGTCGAGTTAAGAAAATGTGTAAAAAAATACGATAGTTCGAATATCGATTACATTTTTTTCGATTTTAATTTTTAGCAAAACTTTAAGTTTGGATTTTTTACTATTGTTTTCTGATAAGTTTAAAAGCAATCTATCATTGAATAGTTTGCAACAAGTGTAACTTTATGATTTTTAATTATCACACTCGACATTAGAGTTTTGACATAATATATCTGACTACTATAAAAGTTTTATGACCCGTTTAGAATAATGGTTCAAAGTGAGGGGTAATGACAAGAAATTAGAAATTAAGGACAACAAATCTGAAAACATTTTGACTTGTTACTCTGCTGAACAACGTGATTAAAACATTCTGTCAGTTATAATTGTATCTTATAACTGCAACAAGCTGTCTAGTTAATAAACGCATGTTTGATTTTCAAGTATAATTTAACTTTGAATTATGTATATATATATAGTATGTACATAATGTAATAATACAAAGCAAGGAGAAATTTAGGAATTTAAAGTACCAAGAAAATTTCTAAAAAAATTGAAGACGTGTTGGTGGATGAGGGCGTCATCAGGAAGGAGCCTGACCCAGTCAACACAGTATGGTGTTTTCTACGTGTGGGCGCAGTTCGCCAAAAGTAGCCCCATACCCATACATTTCACAAGTACAAAAGCAAAACTAGAAAAGCAAAATAGACAAAAGGTCAAACAGGCAGAGAAGTCCAAGCAACACGGAACATCCAAGGACACACACCAAGCGTTACCAGATACCGAATTGCAAAATTACGCTTAGATGATGAATGAGCTTTTCGTGTTCCATAACGAAATGTAAGTTGTGTAAAATTAATTATTTAAATATCCATTTTACATCAATCGAATATTCCTAAATTATTTATATTATGAAAATAAATAAAAAGTAAGTTCAAACATAATTAGAATTTTAAATCGTTTAAATATAATGTTTTGGAAAAAATTGTTATACGAGCAATAGTGGTGAAACAATTTTATTGGAAAATTTGATTTTTGATCAATACTGGTAAAACAAGCTGAGCTTGTTTTACCGCAATCGTTTTATGCTCAATGTTATTCCTAAGGCAATTTCGAATTTCTTTTATTCCCTTTGCACACCTAGATTAAAGAGAACGGAGGTTAATATGTAGTCTACGTTACCTACAGAGTTCCAAAGTATAAGTGTACCGAATTTGGTGTGGATCGGTCAAACGGTGTAGATTCGTATAGAGAACAGTCAGACTCGATATATATAGATCTATAAAAGAACTAAAGAAAAGCGGAGGAAATTTTCTAAAATATTTTTTTTCACTTGCATGTCCCATGTTTCGCGGAATTGTCCCTATATATTAGTTGAAAAATCCTAAGTAATGTGCTATTAGTCAAGGTCAAAATAGGTTTGAAGTTTCGTTAGAGAGAGAGGAGTCATGCAGGGACAAAATAATTCTGATTATGATTTAGTAGAATAGAAGTTAGCCGCTATAAAAATGATACTTTTATAAACATGCAAATACAAAATCAAACATAGAACGGGAAGACGGACAGACTAACTCAACCAAGTTCAGTCGCTAAATGAATGTAAGTACTCACAATATGCAAAGTTTGATGAAAATATATTCAAACGTTTGGAAGTAGTACTGGCATACACATACAGACACATGGACAGACAGGCAGATACCAAAGGCGTAAGAGACGTATTTTGCATTAGATGGGCTCAAAATGGATAGAAAACTTGAAATGCATCCAAAATATTCAATGTACAAACAAACACTCCTCTATTTATATAGATAAGAATTAAGGCCAGTAAAAGTAAACGATATGCTATTTCATAATTTGTGATAGTTTTATTTCATTTGGAATTAAGAATGTTTAGTGCAGATGATATGTACGGATATACTAGTTGAATATTAATTTCATTAGATTTTTTAATCTTCTATTCTAAAAACGTTATTACTGTTAGTTTGCTTATTAGACTGTATATTTATTTATTAATAAGCACAGAAACATAATCAGACTTCAAGCATTTACTTAACAACACCAAATGAATTTCAAAATTTCCTTCTCTTACGATTCTTTATACTTGGGTAACTTTAAGTAAGCCAAACTTAAATTTTATTTAGAAAGCTCAAATTTACGTTTTAAATCAACACTACCTAATTTCGCCTCCTGGTACCCGATTATTCATGGATTCTTTTTAATATGAGCTTAATTAAAGCACACACCACATATACTAGAGTTATAATGTTTATTTTCCCGACTAAATTCTGCACAAAAATGGAAATTTCACTCCTTGAACATTTGCAAAAGTCGGATTGTTTGGCGTCCTTGTCCCCCTTTTCGTGCCATATCTTCGGGGATAAATCCTGTTTGAAATTAAATTTTTGTTCCGAGCAAACACCGCCATTTCTGTGCCACCGTTGGGAACACGCAAGATGGCCGAATTCATTACGCCATTTTAAGCCCTTTCCTGCGTTCGGTGAATGTCATGTTTGACTATGCAAATATCTGCTTTATTAGATTAGTAATTATGTTTACACAATGAATGAGGTGCATTTAATCAAATGGTGGGAATGCAAAAAAGGCGTTTCGGTCCCTTACATGTGACATTCGTGGTAATTTTAAAGCGTATCGTATTTGATCTGATGTGGTTCTAGTCGTTTCTTGTTTTAATGATATTTATGATCAGTTTCACTTTAAACCAAATGTGAAGATTTATAAATAATTTCATTTCATTTGGAGCTTATGTTGATTTATGGGAATTTCGCTACATAAAAAGGAGGGTTTCTATTTAGGGTTGTTTCATTTGGGTGAAACTGATCAACAAGTTTCACCATCATTGTAATGTATCAACAGGGAAGTTCGAAATTGAATAATATAATTTTTTAATGAATCATGAAAGGGATATAAGATAGTTGGTTGGGTTTTTGTGACATAAAGGGCTATATTTGGCCAAGCTGCCTCAAACACATGAAAGACAAAGCCATGTTTAATTTCATAAGGAATGCTTTGCTTAAGCAGCTGAGTCGTTTTCGGTTTGTTAGCGTAGAATCGTTTCTCTAACTCTCCTGGTGGTTTCAACGTACCATCAAGATTTGACCAATTTTGTTTGCTTGTCTCGCCATCAAGATACTGTCAATTTTTTTATGATGACGAGATAAGGATCTAGCCAATTTTCTTCTAGTGACGAGATATCTCGTTCATCAAAATCTGGTCGGTTTTGCTAATGACGAGATACCTCGTTGAGACAACCATCAGGAGGGTTAAGTAGCCTTATAAGAGAAAAAAATCACGCGTGTTCAAATCAGGGGAACTGGAGGACCAATAGACAGTACCCTATTTTGACATTATTCGACCAGGAAATGCGTCCTTTAGAATTCGCATGGTGGCACGAATTGTATGACATGCCTCTTTACCTTGTTGAAACTATGTGCCGTAAACCTTTTCTGGATGAAGTTCAGAAAGAAAGAAATTATTTTGCACATCTTTCACAATTGCTTTAACTGCATTTTCATTAGCCCTTCTCGGCAAAAAATAGTCGATTATGCCTCCACTCCAAACAATTGCTCTACGGGTTGAAGAGGTCGTTTATGAATTAACCTTGGATTTTCTGTTCCCCAATAATAGCTATTCTGTTTAGTTTCGTATTCACTGTAGTCGAAATGAAGCTAGAGGAAATCGAGCTAATCACGTGGCCGAAAGAGCCCGTATTTGTAACGCCATTTGACCGATGTCATATTCCATAAACAGTCATTAACTCTCCAAATGATTTCGAGGAGATATATTGTCCAAGAATCTAACCAATTTTGCTAATAACAAGATATCTCGTCATCAAGATGTTGACGATTTTTCGATGATGACGATATATCTCGTACATCAGGATGTGATCAGTTTTGCTAATGACGAAGGATCTCTTCAATACAACCACCTGGAGGGTTAATTGAGTAAATAATATGAACAAAAAATTAATAAAAAAATTTTTCAAGGACATTCCGAAACAAAATTGTACCCGTACATAAAAGACACCCTGCATATTTCTGCGTATGGAAATAAATCCAAAAATATTCAATGGGTGAGCAATATAATAATGCTCTCCCATTTATTTCGTCCCAACTTACACTGCGAGTACAAAGTAAAAATACCGCTAGCTAAAAGCACATCTAGATGGTTACATAATGAATTTATACTCTTAGCTTGCACAAAACTTTACATTGTCAAAAGGTTCATACACTTGAGATGTCTCTTACGGCATTCCGCCACATGGTCTTCAGTTCATCAAAAGGTTACAAAAGTCTTAATGCTTTTGTGCTTTATGTTCATCGCCTGGAAGAAATCGCGGGTAGTACACTTTCATCTCTCTGAAAGCATGAGAAATTTGTAGAGAAAATGAAGCTTTCATTTTTAAATAGCGCATGTTATAAATATCTTTAGTTGAGGAACATCTGAGTTGTTGAGTTATATGTACATCTCTAGTTGAAGAACCAACAGTACAATATATGAAATTTGTGAGTGCACCCTTCTCATATTCATAATCAATGCGAATATTATTTGAAAGGAAAAACAAAATATGGTATTGTTTGATTGGGTTGTTTAGATTTTGGAGAGCTTAGCCTCATCTGGTTTGGTGGCATAAAAAACAACCATCCAATCTTGACTAACGTGGATCTGTCGCACCAACATTTCTATAAAAATCCTGTTTTTTCAATGTAACACCCATTTTGAGTTATCCATTTCCAGTCATCACAACATATTTACAGTTATACATTTAAATTTCACAATAAAAAATATTTAGTACTGATTCAGTTGTGCCAAGATCACGCTGTAAGTCACGACTGAAGTAACAGCGGTCAGTATTAAGTTGCGGTTGATGTTAAACATGTTTCACGCAGTTAATATATTGAAAATTACTAGTTACAAGTAATCGAATATTTTCAAAAGTATTACTATCTCCTTTAACTTTCTTGTGTTGAAAAAAGTATCGATATTGTGTTGACATCGATTTTAAACTATATCTGCAGTGACTGCAATAAACAAGGTCCATATTGAGAATTGTATGGTCAAACGTATTGGTAATTCATTTTTGAGTGTATGAAAATTGTCTGCGATGAACAGAAGCGTAGTGATCACCTATACTGATATTTTAACAGACGATATGAAAATAGGAAATATGTGCCAAAACCTGTTAGGCTGTTCTGATGGTAGACCTTTTATTTTTGGATATCTTCCAATCCTTGAGAGGTTCATACGACACAAAATCTCTGGTAAACCACATTTAACGCTCATAAATAAGTAGACTGTTAATTCAAAGTATACCAAAAAAGGATCGTAAAAAAGGCACAAAATTGCTCATTCTGCATTAACACCTCAAAGATCATTAGAATATTTGCCCTAAACTTGCCACACAGTCAAGCTGCGCCAAACACAAGACAGAACGTCAAGTAAATGGACATACACAAACATGAAAAGTCTATCTGAGAGAAGAGACAAATACACCCAGGGAGGAATCGAACCTCACACACAAAATATGAAACTACTATTTAAGAATTTCAGTACTACATTATCTAGTGAACACTAGATAAATATCGTCGGTAGAAAGCAGAATCTCATTAACTGACGGTATAACACAAATATTGTTAGAGTAGAAATTTATTAACTGACATTTTTTCTTACAGATACTATAAATGCTTATTTTTATGATGATGTGAAATATATTGTCATACTTCAATTTGTTTAAAAGTCATTAATAGCATCAAAATGCTTATAATTTTTATTTTTTGATGTAAAAACTAATAAGTAGCTTTTGAATAGCTGTACATTAAAAATTTTTTTGTGTTAATGAGTTTCTATTCGTATGCGACGATATTACTGTAAAGCTATTTAAAGATTTAGTTTTTAGCTAAAAAACTATATGCATGATAGAGTTAATGGTATTGCTCATCATTATGAAAATAAGCATTTAGTGTCTGACAAAATGATAGTAAATGAGTTTCTGTTACAAGACGGTATATTATATTTTATGAACATTTTTTGTCTAATTGCTTTATCAAAGTGGCCTCGAAATAAAATTTAAAAGCCTATCACAACACACACCACTACCACATTTAGCAACTTTATGAGTCTCAGTGTGGTTTCTATGGCAATAATAATTTGCTGTTTACAAATTCAAAATCGAGATACTTTTTTATGACAGTAAAACTTTCAGAATATTTAAAAGCGCAATTTAATTCAAAAGAAAAAAAATAGAAATAATAATAGCAACTGCGAGAAAATTACTTTACCGGATAAGTTATGAATAGATCTCCTAGAATAGACTATAAATAAAATGAATTGTAGCAATGGTTACGATACAAAAATGCTCTAACATAGACTAAGTGTTTCTAAAATAACTATCCATTCTGTGAGGAAGCATTTAAATACCTCTTTCTGTGTTACACACACAATTGAATGAAATACATTAAAGTAAAATATTAATACAACTCCACATGGCCCCCTTGCTAATCAACAAATAAATTCCAACGTTCAGTACCGGCACAAAAAACGGTTTCAAAGAAATGTATATTAGCCACTACAATCTATGATCCGCTCCCTGAGTTGATTATTGCTGTTAATATTAAATTTGTATCCTGATTTAACAAAACACAACACAAAAAGTCTAGAGGTGCGAAGTCATGTAACCATGGAGCCCAAAATCTGTCGTATCTCTTCCTATCCACTTTCTCTCAGAAAAGTGTCGTGTAATATCCAAAGACACTTGTTGTAAAACGGGATGGAGCCCCATCTTGGTCACAGAAGACAACAGTGTCGATAATGCCATCAGAATTAGGTTGAGTCACAACAAAGTTGTGTAAAATATACACGTAAATTAATTAATTTACTTCTCAGCAAAGAAAACGGGGCCATACATCTTCCATTTTGTGATGCCTAACCAGATATTAACCTTTGGGAAATATCTTACCCACTTTAAAATTGCACGTGAATACTCGGCGGCCCAAATCCTGCAATTATGCTATTATTAACCCTCCTGGTGGTTTATTTCTATTCGAAAACTACCCTGTAGTGCCTCTGATGCAAAACTCATTCCAAATTGTCATCAGTTCTGGACAAGGAAGACTTTGTTTTTACAACTTGAGTCTTCATTCCCTTAGAGTAATATGGCAGTTTTATCTCTACGAGATACTCGTCATTAACGAAAAGTCAGATCTTGATGAACGAGATATCTCGTCGAAACCACTTGGAGGGTTAAACCTCGCAAACACGCTTCAATTATTGATTTTATATGTTAACCCTCCTAGTGGTTGTCTCGACGAGGGATCTCGCTATTGGCAAAACTGACCAGATCTTGTTGGACGACATAGGAAGGAAACGCGATCATGATCATCAGAAGAAAACTGATCAGATCTTGATCTCATCATCATAAAAAGAATCGGCAATATCTCGATGACGAGATGCCTCGTCATTAGCAAAATTGGTCAGATCTTGATGGACAAATATCTGGTCAGAACCACTCGGAGGGCATGATTCATAAAACCTAGAAAAGAGAATGACCATTCGACGGTTTCACCGAAATAGATAGTTACTTTAGAAACACCCTGTATTGCCTTCTAATGAGACTAAGACCTCAACAAAAGTTTTGCTGGCAGCCACCAAAGAAAAAAAGTAAGTCTCAACTTTTACCAAGTCTTACATAAAAGATAAAAACTTCAAGTGATGGAATGCTTTCAAAGATGGAGGTGAATAACTTTAAAAAATGTTGCAATCTCCGACCGAGCGTACGTCGAATATCACCATATTAGTTACTGCCACAATATCCCTGTTCTTCTGACTCCCGCATAATGGAATGATTGAAATCGAATGTGGGCCGAGATCTGGAATTATGCGTCTGAAACGACCTGTGAATGGGGGATGAACGGAAAAGAAAATCATATTTCAATAAAGGGGCAAAAAAGGGGAGAAATCCGTTATCGAATAACGGAATCGCTGAAAGAAATACAACCGGGCCTCCTCGGTGCCGCATTATTTACAACAGAATGTGCCATTTTTTGTTTCCTTTCACATTTCTCCCAGCAACAGAAAAATAGATGAAAAGCGATTCTGTATTTAGCTTCTCTCTCCCCTCCCTCCCAAAAATCAAAGTTCTTGGCTACATCTCTCTCTGTGTGTCTGCGAACCTTGTTTTGCTATTCTTCATCAGATTTCCCCCGGAAAAAAAATGCGGGTGTAAAAGTAGAAGGGAATAACATAAAAATCCTCTCTCTGCACCGTTTTGCGTTCAATCCCAAAGCGTTCCATTCTTTTTTTTTGTATTCTTTTTCTCTTCCTCTGTCTCTCTTGCATCCCCCTTCGGTGTATTGAACGTGACAAAGCCCAGAGTCACACTCACACTTCCGAAAACCTGAAATTGGAAATTCTCTTCCTTTTTGGACTTCCTCCTCCGGTGGAAGGGTTTAAAGAAAGTAGGAAAAAATATGCATCGAGTACCGCTGAGCAAGTGTTCCACTTTTAATGATTGATGCAAGCCTTTTAGGAAGTGCAAAAAAATATTGCAGAAAAAAATCCTACAAGGAGTAGGAAGGGAAGATGGAAAAAAAGGGTTTAACTGACTAGGGGGGTGATCCAGACGTTTGGCATGGAACGATTCCCCTCCCCCTTCCTGCTAAAGATTTCAAATCTCGGGAATGGCAGTAATTTGGAATTGTGTTTGAGAACAGCGATGAATTCTTGTCGAAAGTTAGGTGTCACTAGCCCCGAGTGCTATTGCATTTTCTTCGGGCTCGGATTCTTTCCGGAGTGGATAGTTCGGGATTAAATTCGATCTAACGTCTGTCTCCGAGGAAGTTTTCGATTCCTAATGTCATATCACTCGAGGAATACAAAGTGATCATGCGATGCAGCAAAGAAAGTCACACAGAATCTACAGGCCATTTAAATAATAGGCTTTATTTGTTCACTTTGATTTCTGCTGGGTAAGGCTCAAAAATCCGAGGATTAGTTTCAAAGCTCTGAGAATTATATTGCTTTATTTTATCAATTTTCGTTTGTATTACATAGTAATTTTTCAATATAATTTCTTTTTAACTGTGCCCTTAAGGGAACATCTCCTTTAGGTGTGTATGTACCCGAGGTAGTCCAATGATCTTTTCTTTTCACATGGAATTTACTGTATTTAGCAAAAAAGGGTGTCACGCTCCCCGGATACCCAAGTGATCATTTTCTGCTTTCATCTCATTACTCTATTCCCCAATCCTTCTTTTTCCCTTTCACAACATTTTTACTTGAAGTTGTTGTTGGCTTTGATCGATTGGAGCCAAAGGACATTAAAGTTTTCTCGAGACATTATTTAAAAATTAATTTTTATTGAAACCAACTCGTATTACAAGCATACATCCAAAATCAAGACGTCTCATCAATTACATTATTTATTCTGCTATCTTTTCTATACACTCAAGATTACAAGATTAACATAACTTTCTACTTTCATATACCCCATGCGGCACTATAATTTCAAGTCCTTTGCAGAGGTTTGAGACCGATTCCAACAGTTGTCTTGTGTTTGCGCAGCTTGGCCCAATGTGGCCCTTGCACCATGAAACCTAAAACCAACCAACCAACCAACTGATAAGTACATAGGTCTCAATAAAATTAGCCCTTGTGTCGCAATAAAAGGCTCAATTCTGATTGAGCTGTCAGTTTGGAGCTTAGGATCTCAATTTTTCAGTTTAAGGCACAGCAAAATGTTCTTCATTTTTTAAATGGATCTCGCCCAGATCTTTAAATTTATCCTACACGCGTTGGGTTGTTTTTATTGTTGAAAAGAAAATATGTAATTTGAGTAACGGAAATGAGAATCAATGCCGAAATCCGTATGCACTTGTTCCAGTTCGAAATTAGTTTTTTAGCTCCTCCAAATAAAACAACTTCTGAGTTTCTTTTATCCACTCGTTTACAGCTCTTTTACGTCATATAAGTAATACTAAAATCCTGTCCTTCGCCAAACTTTTGGCTAAAGAGGGAATCCTCAATGGTTATCTTACGACAGACTTGTTTATGCTGAAATCGCCTCAAAAATCAAAGTGTGTATGAAAAGAATTTGAAGGACACATCCAATTCACACACATACACATGATTGGTACGTCTGCAATAAGCTAGGGGCCTCTCTGGGTAAAATGGACGACAGAGAGGACCAGACTGCTCTCGCTAAGCTTTTCAGTGGACATTGAATCCAATGAAGACTGAATTGTGCTGCAAGAATTTCTCTCTGTGCATTAAATGCAACTCAATTCAGGCTTCACCCGAGCACATGATCTTCTGTCTCGGATGTCCCATTGTCCGGATTATTCACCATAATGAGTCGGTTCTTGAGGGGCCAACGTCTCATGGACTTGGTGTAATTTATTCATGCCAATTGAGATAAGCAAGATGACCAGGTGACCAACAGAATTTCCCCGAGCCTGTTCTTTTTAGGGATTTATCAGTTCGATGGGCACACCTGGGTGCTTTTTAAAAATCTACAGCAATAAATAAATAACAATAATAAAATAAATAACTAAATTACGAAGTTGGAATTTTGGAAAAAGTTCGCTACCGTGGTATGGTCCTCACATGTTCAATAGAACTCTAAATAATGATCATTGAAGCACTCAGCCTATATTACATGTCATCAATTGCACAATAGGAATATGTACTGTGACGGGTCAAAGGTGAATATGTGCTGTGACGGGTCAAAGGTGACTTGATGGGACGTTTTGTTTGGAGAATGGTACTTATTGACTTTTGGTCTATGGAGTGTAGAGTAGTTGATTCTGGCTCTGATGCTCCAGGGATCTATGCTGCGGATCTCGGGATGGGCTAATCCTCCAATAAAACCCAGCTTTTTGGTTCATAGATTAGCAGGTGCAACACATGTCATGAACTCCCGGCATTCACCAGATCTTTCCCCGTTTCTTCGGGAAATTCGAAGCCTCATTTCTTATATGCTCCACCCCCAATAAAACCCAGCTTCATAATCGATTCTCTGACCAATGCCATCAAGTCCACACATCCCACAGTCAATTACTGTGGTTGTTTGGTCCCTCTCAATTTTTTATAGGTACAGTGACGTAATTCACAGTACCTATCACAGTATTTTCTATTGGATCACGTGAAGCGTATGCTACACGATAACGAAAATCCCAGTTTCTATCCCTCACGTCATTGTGATACTAACTGACGAATGCTACACTGCAAGAGAACGAATCCTCGTTTATTATTACAGCTCGTTCGGTAACTGATAAATTGGACAGGGTATGTATGTATTTTCAATTAACGTCGAACTGGAGCAACACAAGGGGCTATTAGCGACGGTCCGGGATCAGACCCGAAGGGAAAGATCCGAGGAGAACACCACGTAATCTTAAACCACGGTCAGATGACAAAGTCACACCTGAGCTGGTACCCCACTCTCCAAACTTCTACACCACGCCAACGTGAGGACATTTGAGGCCACGACAGAAATCGGACAGAGAGTGGCGCTAGTCGAATTTTTATTGGAGAGATGCCACATGTTCTGTCGATGTGTTAACCCTCCAAGTGGTTTCGACGAGATATCACGTCCATTAAAGTTTGATCAATTTGCTAATGACGAGCTTTCTCGTCATCAAGATATTACCTGTTTTTGGATGATTACGATATCAAGATCAAGTCAGTTTTTTCTAATGACGAGATATCTTGTCCATCAAGATCTGATCAGTTTTGCCAGATACCAGAGACTTTACGAGATACCTGATCGACAC
This sequence comes from Meta bourneti, assembly GCA_933210815.1. Taxonomy (NCBI): domain Eukaryota; kingdom Metazoa; phylum Arthropoda; class Arachnida; order Araneae; family Tetragnathidae; genus Meta; species Meta bourneti. The sequence goes on from OW119929.1 coordinate 93,184,307, forward strand.
AATCACCAAGAGGGTTCGGATCATTAGCAGCACCTTTGGCATACCGTGGTGTAAATAACGGTTCTTGTCAGTTTGTTTTTGTGCTTCCATTACAGTTATTGTGCTGCGGTCTTTACACTGCTGCTTCGATGAGAAGGCAGATCACCTCTGGAAGTCCGTTTATACAAAGCTAATTAAGCTTGCAGGTGAAAAAGGCTGCCAAATGCAATATCATACATGGCGATCACCACACATGATTGTAGCTTCTGGTACAGATTGATAAACTTGGAGCCAGAAAGCACGCTAAAGACGCCAACTGTGGGAATGCATTGTTTTCGTTCAACCCGACCCTTAATTTAAAGAATAGGTTAGTCCAAAACCACGTGACTCAAATGGCTGGAGCAAGACTATGCGAAAGATTTTGGCGAGGAGTATTTATCAAAGGTCCAAAATTATGTTTCAAATTTTCTAAGAGGAACTATTTAAAATTTGATACCTCCACTTAATAAATAATGACTCAACTCAAACGGGTAACCTTTCTAGTAATAAATGCATTAGGTTTCTTATTTTGGAGCAAAATCGGGTTTTGAAGAAAAAACTATAAATTCGTTAAACGTCATAAAAACAGAACTTGAAACTCATTAGAAAATAGTTCCTTAATAACAATGACCCCAATGGAATTCTGACCTCAATGGAATTCAGAAAGCCCTTATCGGTGATTGTTTAAGATGTTGCATAAACCCTTTGTATTATTTTTATTTTCTAAACAAATGACAAGCACGTCATGATTATTTGTAATCATGTGAAGTGTCATTAAAATTAACAATCTCTGAAACATTCTTTTAAGATGACTGAGATAAGAGTGAAGCAATCTGAGTCTAAAATGACAAACACAATGCAATTATTAGCAAGAGGAAACTTAGCGAAATAGCCTCTTAAAACTATCAGATATGTAATTGCGTTTCTTTCTATCGAAAATTGAGACAATACACGTATCTAATGAAACTCGCTGTGCGCTCATTGATAAAGAGTTCTTGGCATTGGATGTATGGAATTGAAAGAATCAAACTTAGAAATGAGACGGTCAACTTCTAATAAGCTGATTACGCATTAACGTCGTCGATTAAGTTTTTGCTTAATGAAACTTCCATCAGGAGTGCCAGTCTTTTTGAAAAGGAGTGCTTGTTACTTCGTCCTTCAATATCCGGGCACAAGATCCAACACAACTTCTCAAAAGTTTTTCCCTTTTATTTTCAGAAAAGAAACAAACAAGCAGAGCGAAGAGGAAGAGAAAAATGGATTGTTATTTTTGAAGTCCCTGAGTAATAAACGAAACTTTTCCCCTCCCTCTCTGGAGCAAAGAAAAAAAAATTAAATGATTTCGGAGTCACGTCGTTGTGTGCCGGATTCGAAAATTGTCACAAGTAGGTCAGAAGCGTTTTCCAATAAGCCTCTTTCCCAAGCAGCTCACAAGAGCTGGCTGTCTCCCCTTTCACTCGCGCAAGCCATCAAATGAACTCTATACCCTTTTTGCCACGATAACTCAACGATATACTCCAAAACCAGAAGTAATAAGGCTGTGGTGATAAATAAAGAAAGAAACCTCGCTCCCGTACAACAATAAGGATAATGATAATAATAATAATAATGATAATAAAGATATATAAAGAAAGGCGCGAACCGAGGTGACAATCTTGATAACTTCGCCATTCATCCAAGAGTGGGTAAATGAAAGACGAAGACGGGGAACCAAAAAAAAATTGCCCCCCAAAAGGTGGCGCTCGTGTCGAGCTGTCTCTTTGTCCCCAAATTGGAGAGGTGGGGTTGTGGTCATTTATTTTTAAGTTGCTTTTCCGTCGCAAAGGAGGTCGGAGGTACAAGTTATTTGGGGGGAATTTTCGGAAGTGGGAAATTCCGCGGGGTCGGGCAGCAAAGACGAGGGGAAAGAAATCTCTTCGAGAGTCAAGCCTCTTAAATTCCGTTGCAAGCTTTATTGTTTGGTGTCTGGTTGTGCAGACCGCAGTGTGTGGGGTGGTGAGGAATAGTTTTCAGCTCGAAAATCTCTTTTGTTTTGTCTCTTCACAAACGTGACCTGGAGTTAGATTCTGGGAGGAATGAAACTGGTTTCTTTATTGTTTCATGGCACAGAAGAAAAAGAGCTTTGGTGTTCAGGAAAGTTAATTCCTTTTCTGTATATTGGAAATACTTTTGTCCCAGTATCAAACTCACTGATTTGGTTATCTGTTATCTTAAGTAAGCAATTGTAGTAAACTCACTTCGACGTCTGTTTGATGGTTGATTTTATGGCACAAGGGTCATATTTGGCCAAGTAGTGCCAAACACAACGTCAAGCAAATTGAAACACACACAAGGAAAGTTTAACTGACGCAGAAAAGAGAAATACCATAGAGGAATTATAAAAATAGAGTGAGTAATAGTAACATTTTATCTGCCCAGGACATGTGATCAAAACTAGCCGTAACCTCACCCTTAGACTACTTTCGTTTGCTGGATAGAACCTAACATTCATCATCTGATTGATACACGTGACGAGAGAGGTAGGTAATTAATTAACGTCGCACTGGAGCAACACAACGGGCTATTGGTAACAATCCGAGATCAATCCCGGAGGGAAAGATTCAAGCCATGTGACTGCAGAAGATTCCCATCCATTGATTGATAATCTGATTGGTCCATTGATTGATCATCTGATAGTTAGAAGACTGGAGATTTCACCACTTTATAAAAATGCGGATTCGCACACCTACTCCGTCATAAAATGTTACATCGCCAAACAAAGTGATAAGATATCAAAGCGGACAACATGGTCAATTTTTCACAGAGCAGTCATGTGACTACTAGAAAAACATATTGGTCACACTTTTGAAGCTTCTCACAATAGTAATGCTCAGTCTACTCATATTTCACGTCTTTGAGAAATACACCCAGGGAGGAATCATATCTAACAGGAATCGAAACTGCGCTGCCAACTCGCAATTTTTTTGTACAGTGGGCAAACCCACTGAGCCACGGCCTCCCCTCCGTCAATTTAAAGATAAGCACCTAAATTGGCATTTTAAGCGAAGTCACATACATCAAATCACACAGGCACATAAGCAAGTATCTTTCTGAAATTCTGACGTTTTGAATCCGTGCAATGGACAGTGTTTAGTGCTGATGAATAATTTATTGTTTTTTATTTCATTTAATTTATTTCCAATGTTTCTTACAAGTATATACAAAACATAAACCCATGTAAAAGAATCCCTTGTGACCCCCTAGAAAACAATCGGTGGTTCTTTCGAATGCCGACTAGGAGTCATCATGACTTAATAGGTTTGCCCACCTGCCAATCTGCGAGTTGTAGATGGCGCCGGTTCGATTTCTTCCTTGTTGTATTTCTATTTCTTGTGGCAGTAAAACTTTCCTTGTATATGCAAATACATTTATTTGACGTCTTCAATCTTTATGAAAGTTAGTTTTAAATGCAAATCACATTGTTTGTTGTTAGAACAATCAATTAGTAGTACGCAATCTTGCTGATAACTCTAGCTTGAAAAGAAAGAACGAACTATGGTGGAAAAGTACCAAAATATCATAAATTCATTTGTTTAGGATTAAAAGGTTGTATACCATATATAATGGTTGGCATTGAAAGTTCCATAAAATTTATTTTGTTCATAGATAGGTCGACAGGTGTCACCGTCCTGCTTCCGAAAAATGTCCTTTTTGGCACTTTCATCTATTTCTATAGTCGGTATCAATTATTCTGTTCGCTGCCCTTTCAAATCTCAATAAAATCTGTCATGTGATACAATCAATTGTTTTGACTGACTTAATCTTTGTCCTCTTACATCTGGTAGCTCCGTCTATAGCTGTTTTATCACCATGATACAATAAGCCCATCGATTCATATTTAGATAAAACTCAAGAACACGACGGACCCTGGCCAAATCGACGATTAAAGGCTATTTGAAAAGGCCTCCATATTGGATGCCATCCAGTTTCAGGGAAGTGGAAGCAAATCTACGACGCGTTACCATATTTCAATTTTATAGCTAAGTGGCGATGGTAATTATCCTGCCAATTTTCGATAGGGTCTTCTTGATGATGGTACCGCAATTTTTGAGTCTAACTCACGTTTAATCTCTTATTTGATGCAAATCGGAACATGCTTTCAATTTGTACAATTATATAAGAGGGATTTTCAATGTAAACATACAAACCACTGGAAAACGAGGATTTTACTCCCGGATAGTTAATATCAAATGCGTACAGGAAACAAGTTTTGCCTCATAAACACTAGCACATTTAACTTTACAGGAAAAGCCTCTCATATAAAATGCATATAATCTTTGTTATTTTTTCCGTGCCAGAGCAAAAGGTGTTAAGTATGAATTTCGATGAGTTCAAAGTAGTCAAGTGCATCATTAAATTAAGGATTAATACAATACGCTTAAAATAAAAACAACTATATTTTAATCTAATCTAAATTAGAATTATTTGTATTATGGCTTGCTTCTTTTTCTTCATGAATATTTTTTGAGAGAAATATTAAACTTAAGATTCAGAGAAGTAGTTATTCTGGCTTAACCCTTTTTGCCCTGACATGAAAGATTTACACAATGCATTTAGTAGACCTCAAATATAATGAAATTGCAGACTTGCCAAAGTGGCCACGGCTTTGGTGTCTGAGCCTTTCACACAACTTACCCAAAATTTGGATAGTACAGCCAACTCATATTTACTACCATAGAGACCATCCTTGAGCCTCTATCAAATATACGTTCGACAGAAAATGTCAGACTGGCCTTTCTAGACTTGTGAACATCTGATCTCTATTCCTCATTCAGGGTCAAAAGGCTTTTCCAACTTGCCTAAAATGTAACACTTAACAAGCCTCCCCGAGTCGACTTCTGTACTGTGTTGGTCTGGCATGAGATGATCTCTATGGAAATCTTGATCCAGTGTTTGACTTTCTGAGCGTGTTTGGACAAACTTTTTTTTATAATATCTAGGTCTTATGGAATAAGTAACAATAACAACAGAATACATATCAAAATCGGAAACATATTCTTGGAGCACACGTGATGAAAGTTGGTAACTTTGACTGTTACAACACCAACTCGCTCTAGTTAGTCAACAGATTTTGCATGGGAGTACAATACGGTATAATATGCAATTTTTGAATTTGAAAACTAGTACCACAATATATAACACTTTTTAAGACACATAGTTCCCTATGTTTGTAAAATAAACTTTGGATAGACTAGTCACGTTTCTCCCAATCAAAATATTCGAGCATACTTGCTTTAGCAATTTACACCATTTTCTTTTGTAACATAATTAATAAAGCTTATAGTTTAAATCTATATTCCAAACTGATAAGTCCATCGTAAAGATCATGCCGTTCTCGAATAGATATGTATTTTATGATTATCAACAAATCACTTATAATTCATCGTTTTTTCAGTAAAAAATTATAATTTGGATAATATGTAACATTTAATAGTTATATACATTTCAAATTTTCAAAACAAAAAGCTATCTCCCAAATATACTATGCAAACAGATTAGTTTTAAAGTTAAAATACAAGTATGTATTTTCTGTACGTAATTGAAAGATAAACACATCGTACCAAATGGCAGTGTTGGACATTTACTTAAAAATAATTGATTATTTGTTGTTTTTAGTTACATTACAAACTCATCACAGCCTCCAATAATTAACTACGTCTCGAGTTTTGAAATGCGTGGACAATTATTGTCCACGTATTTCAAAACTCGAGACGCGATATCCTTTCCATACGCAAAATGCATCTTAAAAATTTATGATTTGTATAGATTAAGCAAGTTCCATTAAAATTCAAAATTTTAACAATTTAATCAGAGTTCACGCATTTATGTTTCGTTAGCATTTACCAAAAAAAATAATGAACAACCAGATTTGCAACAAAAGTTTTTTTAACAGTGTCAAGCGTAATCCGAAACAGAATGTCCAGAAACTCGTCAATGCGGTTTACCAGTTGCAAGATCAGCAAGGCTCAGCTTCCGTCAAAGATATCAATAAGTACCTCGCATCCACCAATACCCCATTGGGCGACATCAAGTTCCTTCTCACAAAGGCTCTGGATAGCCACGTCCTGGACTTGAAGAACGGCAACTACAAGCTTGCAGAACACGGTGCCAGAAGAAGACGGAGCGGCAGTTCAGGTCCAAGAAAGCGTTCTGCTTCTCGCAGGAAAAGAAGTGCTGCACCTGGAAAAGGTGGTAAAACTACCCGAAGACGAAAACGTTCTGGTTCCAAACGAACATCTTCCAAGACCAGACGACGTAGAAGATCCAAAAGTCCTAAAAGCTCATCGAGGAAACGTTCTAGAAGTCGGCGCTTGAAAAGCAAAAAAGCACCTGGTCAAATCACGCATCCTCAACCTAATCCTTCTGATGTACCACCCCCTTCCCACTCATCTTTAACAGAGCCATAAGCATACTCCCTTTGGCAAGATTCCTGCCATTTGGTGACCGGGATTTTACATTCCTATCGATGTCTGTTCTTTGAAACAAGCCTCACATTCCATTGGGTCTCGATATTCGACACGAATATCTAACCATGCACATACATATACAAGATAACAGTACGCATGCGCGTGACAGGGTTGTTTGTCGAATGTCAGCTCAATATGCGACTTGCTTAAAATATACTTATAATGTGATCAAATTCATTGTTAAATATAAACAGTTAATAAAAGGGTAAGTTTAATCTTTGTTGCTCTGCATACTTTTATAGAAGTGTGATAAAATTAAAATACTAATGGGTGGTAAACTAGATTGCCCGAACATTCATCTTTCTAAAAATGGACTATAAATTCTTCAACACGAATCGAAAAGGATACAAAAACTCCAAACTTTATTGATACCATTTTCCATTAAAAAAACTTGTGCAGGTAAAGTTTTATGGCTCTCACATCATTGTCAGTCTTCGCTCTATTGTTCAGCCTCAAAGCGCCGGCTACAAACGACGGAAATAGAAATTGGACGTGTTTACTTAAAATTGCTATACCGCAAAATTCCGTCATTAAAAGTCACAAAAATTTGGGCAATCAATGGGAGAGCAATTCCTCTGTAATATAAAATTAAATTTCACACACAGAAGAATGGGTTATAACCAATTGCCAATAATTTTGGAAGATTGGGGACAGCTATTTCATACGCCTCGTTTGGTGGCAACGCCCTTCTGTTTTTTGGCGCATTTTTAGTAGCAAGTTATGGCAAGTGAAGGCAACCCATCTTTATTAGTTTCATTCTCGCTTTTATGGCAACCTTGCCATGCGGAAAGTTTAAATTTTCATTTCGAATATTCTAGAATGTTCTTTTCATTTCCGTTAAATAGGCCTTTGATTTCATTGGTTCTTAAAAATTATTTTTCCGCAATTCTTTTCCATCTAATGTATGGAAGAATTAAAACGTTCAGTTTGATTTTCGTAATGTTCCATTTTCCAACTATTTCTGCTAATTATTTTCCGATAAAAACATGTTTTTTTCAAAGCTTTGTATTTTTTCCCGTTCATTACTTTCCGCTAAAGCTTATTATTTTCCGTTGAAAAAAAAACGAATTTTTCTAAATCTTTCCTTGGCGGCATAAAAAGTGGGCCAAAAAACACGCCAAGAGCGTTGCCACCAAACGAGGCGTGTAATACAGCTGTTTTGATTGTAACCGGTCGTAGGCTTATCCAATTAGTCCTTTGGAGACGAAAATTCCCAATTTCTAATTTATCAATGGCCGGTACCTTGTTGAGTTTGCCATATTCTCAACATTCATTGACTTACCTAATTCGGAACCAGTTAAGCGCACTTTCGGATTTATTACTTCTCTTATGTCTTGACATACTTTCAACAAAATTAGAGTACGTCAAAATGAGTCATTAAAAAAAGGATGTATTAATGTATATGGAGAGTTTAAAATCATTCATTAAAGTACAGCGTACTGACTTGTATTATTGTGGAAATTTATTCATCGCACAAGGTAGACACAAGGAAACTATTTAATGGGAGCATGCTTAAAATTGAAGCTCGTCAACAAGACTATCTAGTCACTGATGAGGAATTATTCCACAAAAGATTTCGGATTGGTTCACCAACGGTTACTCTTCCCATTTCAAAACAAAGGTCAGTTTAAAATACCGAGACATTAAATTCAAAGAAAACAAACAGCTGAGTCTTCACTTTCTTGAGAAACGAGTGCGGATCTCTAAACGAAATTAAAACCAGAGAAAATAACCCGTGGACTACGAAGCATTTTGGCAAAAATGAAGTAAAAATAAACAAATAATTCTTTTTATCCATCCCAGAACGTGAAAAAGAAACGTTTTTAGCTGTTCAAGTTTCCACTCCATTTCTAGGATACCTCCACTGGACCGTCTAGAACATACCTTTACCTCAAGAATTTAAGATTCTTACCATAGCTCTCTAATGAAGTTATTTAAATGCATAGGCTCTTTGCACGTCTCGCAGATTCTTGGAGTTTAGGTAGGGAGGGGGAATTTGCTCTTGTGGACGAAAACTGAATCTTCAAAGTTTATAACTTTAGAGCCTCATAATTAATATTTTAAAGTTAAGAATATAATTTTAGTAGGAGGTAAATTTTTATTTTTTTGCATCTTCTTGTTAGCAGAATAGTTTGCTTTCGCAAGATGCATAAATATGTTTCAATTTTTACAATAAGGTTAATGTTTAACCTCCTGAGGGGTTTCGGTGCATTTCTCTGTTCTGTAACCTGTAGTCTTCTCTACATGATTTCTAACTTGTTTTGACCATCTTGGATTGCACCATCTGACAGCTAACCAGTTTCGGCCAATAGAATCTTTCCTACGATTCTTTCAACCAGTAGGCGTGGTTATTTAGTCATTATGTGCGTTGTGGGGAAAAGCAATTTTACACTACTCGGAAATATCGTGACGTCAGAAGGTTAAGAACATCGACCTTCTAATGAAATAGACAGAGCATGTGGGAGGCGTCGCCGTCGTAAGATACCTGAAGGTTAAATCAAGTGGGCTTACGAATCGACATAGACGATTGCCTATCGAGGCGCAGACTAGTGTTTTTGATCACAGTGGATAATCACTTTAACCAATCAATAATTTGGGATTCATGCTCTTTCCCACAAACACGTGACACATCTTTAAACCGACATAACATAAAGTTGCGTGTCCATACTCCGTCTATTTCATCGATGTCGAACGAACATGAACCTTCTAATGAAACAGACGGAGCATGCTCGCGCAGCTTCATGTTATTTCTGCTGATCGCTCTGTTTGAAAATCCGTCACGTGGTTGTGGGACAAACATGAATCCTATTGTGGGGCAGATTATTGATTCATTAAAGTGAACTAGTGGTCTCCCAGTGGTCGAAATTCGACCATAATTCATTTAATTTTTAAGTTTGAACGTTAATAAGGTTCTTTTGTCAAAGAGTATACCTCTATATTCATTGCATATCATATTTTGAATTTTGTTTTACTACATAAGCTGCGAGCATGTACAAATACGTCATAGGAAAAATGCGGTGTAGCTTGGTTAAGCCATATCTAAAAAACAATAACGCGTTGTTTGATATTTTCTTGGTTTTTTTTTTGCTATACTGGACACAGGTTTGGCCAAGGCTACACAGTTAATTTTCCTATCTTTTTCAAATTATATAAAATTTAAATAAAAAATAAATCCAAAAAATTAAAAATGAAATAAGGAATACGTGCTTCGTATTTTTTTTATCTATTTTTTATTGAAACAAAAAAAAAACCGGGTGGTTAAAAAAATAAATGTTGTCCATTGAACTTGAAATAGTTCGACAATGAATTTAATGATTCAAAACTTCTGTATAGACGATATTTTTTGTAAAAACTCTTTCATCGTTTGCTAAATGCCCTTGAACGTTATATTCTGAAATATAAAATCTCAAACCATCGAATGATCGAACTCTACTTACTGCGACGTACAATTGACCATGTATAAAAACTGGCTGCCTCAATAAAATTCCAATTTTTTCGAATGTTTGTCCTTGAGACTTATTTATTGTCATCGCAAATGCAGGTATAATTAGAAATTGAGTTCTTTGAAAGTTAAATGGTAAAATAGTTCCGGAATATGTTAAATTTATACGTGGAATCAAAATTCTCTTATTGTGTGCGGTTCCAGTTAAAACTTCGCAATCATTAGTATTACGATGCATAAATTTGATGCGCATTCTTGTTCCATTGACTAATGCTTCCTTTGTATTTAAGTTTCTGATCAGTAAAACGATGCAATTAACTTTCAATACTAACTTATGTGGTGACAAATTATGCCAAATCTCATACTCCTCCGTGCGCGCAATGTGCTTAAAAAAGGGTACAAAGTTTTTTCTACACGTATTAATATATAGATTACAGTATATGAACGTAAACAATGAATGTTTTATTTTGTTTAATTTAATATATTTGTAACGCATATTATACATTAATTTTTTCTTTCTGCACTCCTTCGCCATATGAACTTTAATTATGCCAAATCTCATATTCCTCCGTGCGCGCAATGTGCTTAAAAAGGGGTACAAAGTTTTTTCTTCACGTATTAATATATAGATATGCAGCTTGATTACAAACACTAGATTGTGTTCCGATAGCCAATCGACGATTTGTAAGCCCACATGACTTACCCTTCTGAGATATATCGGAAAGCTTCTGAGAAGGTCGATAGTTAAGAACATTGATATTCAAATGAAAGACAGAGCATGAGAATGGAATCGCTGTCGCAAGAGGAGTATCTCAGAAAAGTAAATCACGTTTCTTTACGAATCGACATGGGACGATTGGCTATCAAAGCGCTGACTAGTGTTTTTAATCACGCTGGATATTCACTTTAACCAATCAATGATTTACCTCTCAAACCATTCATGCTTTTTCCCACAATTACTTGACATGTCTTCAAACCGAGCGATTGGCAGAAATAACATGAAGCCACATGCACATGCTCCGTCTACTTTATTAAAAGGTCGATGGTTAAGGTAGATAGGTATATTAATTAACGTCGCACTGGACCAACACAACGGATTATTGGCCACGGTCCTGAAGGGGAAGAACCTGAAGGGGAAGATCCGAGGATACCATGTAATTTTGAACCGCAGTCAGATGACGATTGATGGTTAAGAAAACAAGATAAAGATATGTAACCATCAGGAGACCTAAGTTTGTTTTGTTTTCAGTTGCTCTTTACAACCTGCTGAATAAATACTTTTTTATTAAAAAGTCGATGGTTAAGAAAACAAAATAAAGATATGTAACCATCAGGAGACCTAAAATGTTTTATTTTCAGTTGCTATTTACAACCTGCTGAATAAATATTTTTTATTAAAAAGTCGATGGTTAAGAAAATAAGATAAAGATATGTAACCATCAGGAGACCTAAAATGTTTTATTTTCAGTTGCTATTTACAACCTGCTGAATAAATATTTTTTTATTAAAAAGTCGATGGTTAAGAAAACAAGATAAAGATATGTAACCATCAGGAGATCTAAAATGTTTTATTTTCAGTTGCTATTTACAACCTGCTGAATAAATATTTTTTATTAAAAAGTCGATGGTTAAGAAAATAAGATAAAGATATGTAACCATCAGGAGACCTAAAATGTTTTTTTTTCAGTTGCTATTTACAACCTGCTGAATAAATATTTTTTATTAAAAAGTCGATGGTTAAGAAAACAAGATAAAGATATGTAACCATCAGGAGACCTAAAATGTTTCATTTTCAGTTGCTATTTACAACCTGCTGAATAAATATTTTACAAAAAATCACTAAGGTTTAATATAGCAGAATAATAACAACAATGCCAGCTTTTGTATTGAATGTCTCTTCAAGCACCGATTGGCTTGAGCATGGCAGTCTCTGATTTACCGAGGGCATCATGGGAGGTTGCCAGACCGTACTCACCACCGTGATCTGTAAGGGACATGCCTTCCTGGAGGATTTTGGGGTATCTGGCACTCATTTACATGTCGTCTTGAAGAAATCTGAAAACTTCAGTGAACCCGATTTCGAAACATAAGCTATTTAAACACATGTGTCTGAGCCCACAGTTTCTTAACCCTCTTGGTGGTTTTCTCGACGAGGTATCTCGTCTTTCGCAAAACTGACACGATCTTGATGGTCGATATATCTGGTCATTAGAAGAAACTGACCAGATCTTGATCTCGTCATCATAAAAAAAATCGGCGATATCTTGATGACGAGATATCTCGTCGAAACCACTCTGAGGGTTAAGAGCGACGACCGCTCGGTCACTGGTAGGGGATACAGCAGAATATGAATAGATGCTTGCTTCAATATTTATCACCAGGTGGCATGATTAAATGTTTTTTGATAGCATATTTAAGTGTGTTACGGCGCTTAATATACAAATTTAATTTCACACACTGTATGTTAAACAAATGAAATATTATTTTAATTAAAACTAATATTATTTTAAGTATATATAATTAAAGGTAATATAGCATACAATAAAATCATTTAATAGAGCTTTCTGGAATAGAATTTTTCTGTATGCTGCATCTGGACAATCCTATTTATATTTACTCTAAATAAGTTGGGATTTAGTAAGATTCAACCAAGTGTATAAAATCATCGATACTTTATTACTATGACGTAAATAGCACAAATGTTTGAGTTGAATTAAAATGTAAAGGGAGACTTTCTTTTTCAGCCGATAGACACCACTCCCAATAAACATATTTTCATGAATGAAATAATAAAATTCTAAGATCATATAGAAAATTATCAATTGTAAAGGGATAACATTATTTACAGATAAATGAACTTGGTTTGCAATATTTGCATATTATAATAGTTTGAAAGTCAAGTGTCATATCCGTCTGCTCGTCATTATCCTATTTTTCCTTTCCTGTGTATTAATAAAATGTTTAATCTACCAGTATAAAGTTTATTAAAAAATTTTCCTACCTCTTTTAAAACAAATTAACAACTTCTAGTTATTTTAGAATGGTTACGTAAAAAAGCCGAACAAAGTTTCTGGGACATTTAAAAAATTAAAGTACTTAATTCAATCAATGTTTCAATTAATTTATATTTCCAATTAAATCACGGAAATTAATTGACATTTTTATCAAAGCCTCAAATATTTTTTCCGATACCAATCCCACACCTCAGCTATGAATAAATATTTTCTTACAATAGGTGTCATTTTTGTGGCAACATGAAAAAAAATAAGTTATATTTGTTCTCAAATTCTTTTTGTTCCTCCTCCAAAGATTATTTTTTTAATAGGCAGTCTCAATAATTCACCAAAGCAATGAAAATAACTTCCTGCTTCTAAGACCCGAAGATTTTTTTGTCAACAGAAGGAGCATTTATTTGATAAATTAGTTGACTTTAAATTCGTTTCTCACGGTTAATTTATTTTGTCCTTAAAATTTTCTTTTTTGTGCCTGCTTGAGTACGTTTTTTTCTGAATGCAAAGGTATTTTTTTATCCTTCTTGTGTAAGTTAAATTTCTTTTGCCCTCTTAATAATAGTTTTTTTTCGCATTTCTTTAGAGAGATTTTAAATTTTTTGTTAAGTTTTTTACGTTTTCGCCTTTATTGGCTGTTTTGGGGGGAATAAATTTTAAAGAAAATAATTGCTGCATTCCTCGTGAAGATACAAAGTCGATATTTATTTTAAACATATAAGCTCTTCAGTTCATTTGGAAAGGATAAGTCCAGGTAAATGAGTGGTCTAAGCTTAGATGGGGAGGGGTTTGTGTTTGATTGACGGGTGGATGCTCTTAATACTTTATAAGTCTAGTCGCTTTTTGAAGAAATCAGATGGAAATTTAATTATTTTCATTTTTGACTGACTTTAAATAAAAGGAAAATTAAAGAGAAAATTATTACAAAGGGCATAAAAAATGCAAATAAACTAAAATATACATTTACTGTACAATGTATTTTGTAAAATAAATGGTTATTCTATTTCAAAGAAGAAAGTTCTAAAAATAATAAATAGTTTGAATAAAATATTTGTCACACAATGTGCTAGGAAGAAAAAGCATACATTTAAAAATGCAAAAAATTAATTTGTAAATTAATTTTTACAAGAAAGTGTGACAGCGCTTTAGGAAATTTAACGACAGATTGATATTTTCTTTAATTTATGTCACAAAAAATTAATTAAACGGAATGTTCTTAGATTGCTAATTATTTTAATTGAGTGTTATATCGTAATATTAAGATTTCATTACACTAATTCAAACTGGCAATGGCTGCGATGCCATAATTTAAATGATTTAATGTGCTGTTTTGAGAGGCTTTTCAGGAAAGCCAAATGTAGATGGCGCTAGTGTTTTTGTGGTAGGAAGTGTTTCCTACAGGTATTCCCACGTTGTGTAATCGGAAGTTAAATAATCGTCTTTCCGTGGTCTGTTTGTGAAGACTGAAAATTGCTCTGCTATGGTAAATTGAATTGAGCGCATTTATTAATTTCCAGACCCTCGCCACCCCAGCTCACCAAATGGTTTAGAGCAGTTGAATGGGGGGGGGGGGTGTCATTTATTAAATTGTACTTATCTGGATTTCAAACTTGTAATTTTGAGCATGTGAATCAAACCGTACATTATTTTTGTAGTTCGGAATGCAATATTTCGGCACATTCACAGCCATTGATTTATTCAACTAGATCCGGACTTAAATCCAGAGCATTAATCCAGACTTTTTAGTCAGATCGTTCCCTTCGGGATCGATCCCGGATCGTTACCAATATTCTGTTGTAATGCTCCATGTGACGTTAATTAACTCCCTCCCAGAATTGTGACAGGAATATTTCCTATTATTTTTAAAGCAAAACATTCAAATTGGTGTCCTCAACTTCTAGTAAACAACTACACAGGTCTGAAATGAAAGCGTTTTTGTTTCTATACGTTATGTTCTTTATGTTTTTATGTAATTTTGAATGCAGAATTCAAAAATAAAAGTCATTTTTTTCCACTACATCAATACTTTTTATAACTGGGAAAATATTTGAAACTATGCACTCTTCATTTAAGGTCTTTAATGTACAAATATATTTGTATATATCGATTATGTAGATAATATTTGATTGGCTACATCATATTAAATTATACAATTTAGAGAATGCAAATAATTTAATAGATAAGCTAATAAATTAAGTTCTTTCATCTCAATTTAAAAAAGAACTATTTTATAAGGTTTAAACCTTTTATTTTGATCAAAATTAAATATTTACACTTTATGTACGCGGTTTAACAATAACAGATAACTTGTTTCAGAGCAACGCAGCGAACAACCGCTGCCATTTTAGCCTTATTCTACTCCACGCCTTCCTTTTCCCACCTTGTTTAGTTTTTAGGGGAGAAAACCATCCCGCACCAGATAACAATTCCGCAATGACAGCGTGGTCATCTTGTCCTTACCTTACGCAATGTATGTAGTTATTAGCGGTATCAAAGTTCAATTACGATTATCATCAGCAGGCTTGCGATCAGCAACAGGCATGTTTGAACAGGAGCGTTTCTAATCCAATCCATTCCTGGGTAAGGCAAGAAACATGGAGTACTACTACCCTAGCAGTTGACTTGCGTGAATAACATTCGTTGTAGTGAAGATTTTTTGTGTGTCAGCTATTTAAAAATTTTGAACTTAATATCGCATATTGTGTTGCGCTTCTTGTGGCGGAAAGCAAAAATGGCCTCTAGAGGTTGTGTAAACAATCTAAATTCTTCTTGCGTGAGTGGAAAGTTATCCGGAAGAAGCAGAGCATACCTGAGTTTGTGAAAAAAAAGCTTACTATGCCTGTTTTGGTGTAAAACTCGGTGATATAGAAAACAGTGGTCTCCACTTGCATAAAAGTCTGCTCTATTTGTGCTGAAGAACTCTTACTTTTGCCATTCTAATATTCCCTCCTTCAATTTCGTGTCGGATAGACTAAAACATTACTAATTAGGAACAAAAAGAAATTTCCATTCGTAAACAAGGCCTCGACGAAATGTTTCATCAGTTTAAGCTTGGTATGAAGAGGTTGTAATAGCACTTTCTTTGGGTCAACCAAGCTCGGCTGCATTACATTCTCGGTACCAGGTTGTAAGGCTTGTCTGAGTGGAAATAACCCAATGAATATTTGTCGCTCAGCGCTCACATAGAAAACATGGATACTTTGTATTGTGAGCTCTGACACGTCTTTAAAAAGCCCAAGATCTCTTATTAATTTAGTTTGTTTTGAATTAAGGGTTGTGGCTCATTACTTGAGTGCTCAAGAATGAATTCTTCATAATCACATTTTAACTCTTCTTCCAAGTCGCAAACAATTGAATCCAGATTTGTAGGGATTGGAACAACAGGTCCATGCGGCACAGATTTAATAGCAGACTGAATATTGTATTAGAAAATGTTATTCTTACTTTTTCGGTTAGAAGAGTATATTTAGCATGAAAAAATAACAATCACCCCTGTGTTTCTTTGGTTCTCTCCAAATGCCAAATTAGAATACCAAAAATCTTTGTATTGCGTGTTCCTAATTAGCATTATTGTATGACATTTTGTGTTACGCTATCACTGAAGTCAGTGATAAAGCAGGGCAGCCAAGTTGTATGGGTTTTAAATATTATTTGTATGTTATTTAACTGTTAACTGTATAATTGGCGACTAGATGGCGCCAGCTATATTTGTGATTTTTATAACAAGTCTTGGCTATTGTGCAGACTGCTATAACATTGAGGAGTTAGTGTGACATCGGTATGAAGCTGTTGTAAGGGGCCTGTGTGTTAGTTCTGATTGTGATTCGGAAATGATGTAATGACGAATCTTAGTCCCATTAAATTTTTATTTTCATAGAGTGTTTGTTTTACTTCAAATGTATTCCCCAGACGACCCAGAAAACATACTACATTAACTTCTTTTACAATAAAATACTTTTAGTACTTTTCGAAAACAGTTTTTCTGAATCTGGTTGCTGACTTTTACAGATTCTTAACCACTTAACGTATTTACCCATGTTTGACACGGGCGAAAGTTACCGGCAAATTTGCACATGCCCGTGTTTTACACGGGCGCTCTTGTATCTCGCGTTATTTTATTTCTAATGCCCGTCTGAGATCCGTTCTAGTAAAAATAGATAGGCTAGATTAAACTTATACCATAGATGGCCATAAACTTATTTATCATAGATAATTTACCACTTATATATAGATGGATATTAAACTTATTTACCGTAGATGGCACCACTATGCACCATTTTTCTTGTATAAACCAAGTGGTGCATTTTGATGATTAGCTATAAGTTTGTTAGGAATTCTTTGTTATAAAGCAGTTGTTTGGTGTGGAAAAGGTAATATATCCACTTTTATTACGTTAAATATCATAAAAGTAAACAGTTAACCATAAATTAATTTTTACTAAGTGTTTTTATAACTTGTTTAGAAAAAGTTATCTGATAATGAGCGACTCTGACGATTTTGAATATGCCAATTGATCAGAAAGTTTCAGCGATGAAAGTGATGATCTCTTGAGTGATGGAAGTGAATCTGAAGTTAATATTTTATAATTATTAATAATTTGAAATTCAAAATAAACATGTAATCAAATCGTTTACACTTTGTATAATAATTCTTTTATGACTTTTACCCCACCCCCCCGCAACTGAAATTGCAAAAAATAATTTACACTATACCTATATGTATATTCATTTTCTGTCAAAAAAAACTCGATCATTTTCTACCAGTTTTTCCGAAAAAAACTCGTGCTTTAAGTGGTTAAACCACGACAAAAACAATTTTTAACTTTTGTGCTTTTTGCGTCTTAAGATTGTTCTTAAAATAAAGATTCGAAACAGCTTCAATTTCGAAGAAAACCAACTCCGATGTTCGGCAGATACCTACGCTAAAAGAGAAATTCGAAAGGTATTTAATATAAATCAGATAATTTCAGAGTTCATCTGACCGGTATGTCTGACACAGGATATCTATATCCTAAAAATCCGAATGACCATTTTTATGAATCAAAATGGTCCCCGAATCTGTGTCAAAATGGCTCGAGAATCAAATGTTCTCAATCCGGAACAAGAGAAGGATGAAAATCGATGTCAGGCAGACAATTGAGTGAAATGAGGTTCTCGAATACGTTTTTTCCAGATGACTCAACGGAATGCTAAGCCCTGAGATTATCCAGATAAAATCGCTGAGTGGTCTTCCATTCCGACCATGATAGACGTTCCAAGGAATGGAAAATTTCCTTTCTTCGAAATTCCATTTCTGAATTTCCATACTTAAGCAGAAGTATCAAGAAATGAATGGAAGTTGCATTTCGTGCATCGTTAGGCCTGATGCGTTTGATTGATTATCTTGTTTCAAATTAGAAAGAAAATTTATGTCTTATGTCGCAAAATTTATATTATTTATTTAATCTGATACGTCAGAGGACAAGTAGGAGGAATTGCTTGCACAATATAAGCACTTTCGTGTACAAAATAAAATAAGATTATTATTTAAGAGGCATTTTCAATCGCACAGTTCGAGAAATAAGATCAGTGGTTGGATGTAGAAACTATTTTAATCTGTAGAAGGCTGTTTATGATACTCTTCACAGCTGATTCGGTTTACATGGCATATGAGTTTATTGATCAATATCTTGGTAGTCACTGGGAAATCCTGTTCACTGCTGTCCAAAGGCTGCAAAGAAAAATTGTATGTTCAACTGTACCTTCAATATCTTCACACTGACAGATGCAACCTGTTTGATTAAATCTAGTTTGATATTGAAAAAAGTCTCTATACTTAGTACATAAAAATGATTAAAATTCGGTCTTTATGGTTACTTTGAAAAGTTTAAGGGTTTAATATATTTTTAATTTGTTCATGGGATGTAGAAATTGTTCATCGTGTGTAGGACGTAGAATTTTCTTTCCGAAATATTTTTCCACCTTATAATTACAACAGGCTTTAAGAAATAATTTTCTAATCAAGATGTTTTAAAAATTAAAAACTTGCATAATGAATTCATGTCGTTATGCACATTCGTGGCGTTGCAGATATATTTTGGCACGCTGATGATTCTATTGGGAAATATATGTTAAATGGCATCTGCATGATGGATATTTGGTAAGAGTAGGAATGTTGTGAATAAAACACCAGAAATATGTTTCATCAAACGATATTTATTAAAAAGTAAAGAAAAGTAAAGCATTAAAAAAAGATATTTTTTAAAATTCTCAATTATCATGTTCAATTCTATGATTTGGAGAACTAATATATTTAAAAGCTAGTTTTAAATCCTAGTTTTCACCTAATTAACAACGGAGAAAATATTAACTATATACTCTGGACATTTTCTAGTGTTGGCACATTAAATAAATTTCTATCCCACAGAAAAGAGTTCGAAAATTCTAGATTTCAATTTACAAAATGATACCATTATATTTTTAAGTTTCGATTTTCTTGCCTTTACCTGCCTTTGAAGCATATAATTGAACATCAGAAGTTCAATTTTATGCTTCAAAGGCGGGTTTTTAAATGCTAGTTTTCTCTTAATTAACGAAGGAGAAAATATTAGCAAGTATATGTGGTAGATATTTTTCAAATACTGGTACATTAAATAAAATTATGGTCCACATTAAATGGATCGAAAATACTAGATTTCATTTCACAAAACTTTTACTTTTATGTTTTGATTTTCATGGCAGATATTTGGAATTCGCAATTATCATGTTCAATTCTATGATTTGAAGACTAAGACATCTAAAGGTACGTTTTTAAATCCTATTTTTCACCTAGTTAACGACAGAGAAAATGTTAGCAAGCGATGTGCTGGACATTTTCCAATGCTAGCACATTTAACAAAATTCTGCTTCACTTTAAATGGTTCGAAAATAGTAGATTTCATTTTTTAAAATGGTGCCCCGTACCCAGGGTTGAGTTTATCACAGCAACTGCACAGGCCGAGTAGTTCAAAATAATGATGTCTCAAACGGCAGTGTACACGGAATCTAATTCAAAATATTCTCGATGCACAGTTGAACAACCTTCTGACGAGGGAGGGACTCGAGGCGAATAAACGCACTTTAAAGAGAAGAGAAGAAATTATAAAAGTTTCTTTTCCCGGACCCGAACACGCCATTCATCCCGTATTCCGATCATAGAAATGTCTCGATCCAATTTGGTTGCAAAATGGAAACTATTATACCATCAGTTTATAAGAACCTTCCTTAAGTTACATTTTTCTCTGGCGAAGTAATCGATTTAGAGTTCCCCCTTCTCCTGCGAAACTTATTACAAGCACGTCCGAGTATTAGAAGGTAAATGAATTTCCAGGAAACATTTAGCTCTGGGGAAAAACCACAAAATAATAATACTTTATGGAAAATATCATTAAAAAATGTTGCATAACTCGTTTAAGTCTCGTGCAGACCACGCGCGCGCGTTTCCCTCTTCAAAGCAAAAAAAATTATAAACTTTGCAAGAGGGGGAAACTTTTATTTAAATATTTTGAAACGCCGAAGAGTTTCAATGTGAAGGTAAGGAATTTATCTCAGTTTAAGTCTGGAAGTATATGGTGGATTTATTTCTTTTTTATATATGAAAGACTCTCTCTCTCTCTCTCTATATATATATATATATATTAAAAGTTGATTCATTTTTAACGCAACTTTCTGGATTAGAGACTGTTGGTTTCCATAAAAATCAAAGAAATGGATTTCGCTTTCGAAATGGGAAAGCTTCTGATGGTAATAAATTTAGATAGTATACTTATGTATCTATATATTATACATATTTATGTTTATATAAATGTCTATCTGTGTTGATATAAGTGGAGTATGTTTGGGTCTTGACAAAAATCTAGAACTTTCTCAGTACATTAGGTTTTCAGATAAATCAAGGAAAGTATTTCTCTTTTGAAATGGAAAAGCAGCTGATGGCAATAAATTTAGATAGTATAACTATGTATGTATCTATGTGGTATACTTATTTATGTTTATATGACTGTCTATCTATATTGATATAAATGGAGTATGTTCGGGGCTTGTCAGAACTCTAAAATCTAGAACTTTCTCAGTACATTTTTTTATTTAACGTAATTTCCACGTAATTTCGAACAACACCTGAGCTGGCACCACACTCTCCAAAACTTCCACACCACGCCAACGTAAGGACATTTGAGGTCACGACACATTTAACGTGCACCAGCCCCCTTTGTACACGACGGTCTTTGGTTGGATTCCAATGGTTGGACTCGAAATCCTCCGGCTACTAAGCCGTTACTCTTCCAACCGGGATACCCGATTTGAGTTGTTGAACTGTATAATATTGCGAAAACTATACGGCAGAATTCGGCACTCGATTGAAATTCTTTTGAAATTTGAATACACAAAGCAATGAGAAATCTGGAAGATAGAAATTTGCTCAGAAAAGAAGACGAGGGCAAAATTATATTTGGCATCAAAAAGTGCCGAATTGCCTTTGGACAAGAACGGGATGAAATTGAAGTAGAGGTTCAGAATCTAATTGTGGTAGTATGATGAGGTGTGCTTTTTGCCATGCATTTTATTGGAAATAAGAACTAATACCAGTGAAAAGTAAACGAAGAGCTGTTTAGGTATTTTTGGATCTTTTTATTTATTTTAGAGGCCTTAAAATATATTTACGTGAATATGGATGCTATACTCTTTAAATGGATTGAAATAAGGTATGAAACGTGAGGGATGACACTTTGCAATCAATGCAAACAAGCAAGTAAGAAAGTTTAGCACAGACACTATGTACAGGCCTGCTAGTATAGTATATAATTTAATAATGCACTGTATAATACATAGAATAAAGGTAACGTGTGTGTGCCTATGGAGTGCTCCGTAGAAACTACCCGACGAAAGAATTTTAATTGAAGATACTTATTTCTGCCTCTGCGAGTTTTGTCGCAGATTGATGATACATACTGATTGATTAATTGCCAAAATTGATTAAAAACCCTCATCTGTCCTTGAGAATACATTTTATTAGCATAATTATTCACCCCTGTTCGTGGGTTGAATTAGAGGACTGTAGTTTGAAAAAGTGAGAAGGATAATTATTCTTTTATATATAAAAGCAAATATTGCTTAATTGTTCGGAAAATTGTTTTTAACTCCGTTTCGATATTTTTATAATTGCTGCAATTTGCATTGGACATATGAGTATACAATCTATAACCATATCCACGCAATTCATTTTAGATATAGCTATTTCATAAGAACAATGACGCAAGTGGAATTGATCAATTTATTCAGGAAAAGAAAGGTAAGAATACCGTTCATGATGCATTTTAACCTCCCCAGTGTTTTGACGAGATATCTCGTCTAAGATCTGGTCATTTTTCCTAAGGATAAGATGTCTCGTCACTGCCCTATCACTACAAGACGAATAGAATCCAAGTATAAAAAATGAATTGTTCCTTGCTCAGACTTAGTGACAGTTTGGAACACATTTTTACACCAGACGCTGAAAACTACAGGGCAATATTCGACCTGTAGATAAACCACCAAGAGGGTTAATTACAACACGTGAGAAATTTGATGGTAAGGGAAGTGGAGCAATAGCATATTTATGTTCTATTTAAATCATGCAGGTATATTTGAAAATTCACCCCAATTTTGCAGTTGCGTCATTATTCTTCCGGATATGTGAATTGTCGCACCCTTTTGGAGTAAGGCAAGCCACACATTGGTTCAACGTCAGTCATGGGACATTAAATTGACTGAAATACGCATGCGTAGAGATGTTTCATGTGCAGAAACGAAGTACGCATGTGCTTATCGTATATTTTATCGCATGTTGCTTCAGTGTGGCCGGGTTAAAAGTGAGAAACTATAATATTTGATTTTGAATTTGGGGGTAATTTGAATGCCCTTTCTTAAGTTCGTCTGAAAAATTGCCGTACATCAAATTGTAAATATTGGCGAATTTGGATGAAGTCTTGTACCCTTAATTTTACTATCAATGTTTCTCGACTTGTGGCACTCTTCTTGCATCAGGGATGCGATATTTAAGGATTTCATCCTTATTAAGAGAGACAAATTAATTTGAAAAGATATTTGTAATTAATTAATTAAAAAATTCATTTTTTGTCAACGTAAATTTAAATGAAACACACTTAGTGTGGCTACCTGGCAACCCTGCTGTTAAGCAAACGCTGATCGTTTGCAACGAAGTTTTGATTTGAGTGGCATCAGCGAAGATCGTAAACAGTTACGAAGCATCTTTGAAAACATGCCTCCTATACCTCCAATGTGTCATACTAACAAGAAAGTTTTCGTTTTTCAAGACTTGAAATCATGTACACATGTATTCATTCGCACAGACTCGATCCGATCTTCTCTTCAACCACCGTATGAAGGTCCATACCTAGTATTCAAGCGATTTGACAAATACTTCGATATCAACATCAAAGGTCTCAAAAAGATAATCTCCATCTATAGGTTAAAATCGTGTTTCTCAACCGATGATGAAACATCTCAAATGACACCTAAAAAAGATGCCTCAACTTCCAGTTCTCCATCAGCAGTACCTTCATCAAAACATGTGACTTTTGCTGATTTCCCATTATTAACAACACATTTTGGACGTATTATCAAGAAACCAAGATGATTCTAGCGTTCAACTTATTCGCTGATGGAGGAGTAATGTGGCAACTTGGCAACGCTGTTGTTAAGCAAACGCTGATCGTTTGCAACTAAGTTTTGATTTGAGTGGCATCAGCGAAGATCGTAAAAGTATAAAAAGCAGAAAACAAGCCAGAATTACTCGTGCTTTTCCCTGCGAGGAAGACGTTTTCTGTATTCCGTGGCGTAATAAATGTTGGTTATGTTGAAATTGCCTTCCGATTTTCTCAACTTCACTAGCCAAGAAGCCATTCAAGAAATCAACTCCCTGTTTAAAACAGAAAAGAAAGTCAGTCAGTGCACTAAAGTACCATTGGTAGAAGGACAAAGACTTGTAGAAATTGCCAACTACAAGTTATGTTGAAAAGAATAGACAGCATACTCAAGATTTAGAACTAGTTAAAACAAAAGCAATGAAATATGTGGCAGGAAAAAATAACTACCCTTACAGTCACAACTGTCTGGGTAACAGCATGGATAGTTCTGACCAAGTACTCCAGCGTTTCAAGATATCACGGAAAGATATTTATTATGATCCGAGACATATTTTAGACGTTTTTCGCAGGAAGTGCACCATGGAATCGATCTAAATTTGATCCGGGGTAAGAAAAATGTTTTAAAGAAAAAACGTTTTGGGAGGAAAACAAAAATTCTATTTCCTTGATTCAAAATCTTCCAGTCATTAGGAATAATAGACAGGTCTTGCAGTTAAGAATGAAGGACAATTTTAAACTTTACTTAACTTAAGGGTAATAGAACATGGCAGTTTCAATGTATCCACTTGTTCTCCATCCCGATCAAGATTAAAAGTCCATATATCATTCACAAGGAAATATATTCATTTTAAATACTTTCAGGAAAGAATCGTTAACTTGAATAGTCGTACTGAACGACATTTGTCGTGTGTTAAGCACAGAAATTCAATGTATGGAATTTTTACATCTTTTTTTCTACCTGAATGTCACGAAAATATTAATTTTTCATTTCCAATACTTCCGTGAAAGATGAGATAAGGTCACTTGTTTTATGACGAATTTTTTTAAATGCGGAACCTTTGACATTTCAGCAGTTTTTATGGACTGGCTATAATTGGTAAAGGAATTGATGGTGTAGGTACATTTTATGGGTATCGATTGGTACTTCTTTACCCCATGAACATAGATCCTATGTTTGACAACTGTTTATTAACCCTCATGGTGGTTTGTCTCCGCGTCGATAAATGCCCTGTAGTGGCCACCATCTGATACAAAAACCTGTTTACAAATCGTCACCAGTTCTGGGCAGGGGCAATTTGTTTTTCCTACTTGGAATAATAGGGCAGTTTTATCTCGACTAGGTATCTCGTAATTAGCAAAATTAATCAGAAATTGATACACATTTTTATCTCTCTCTGACCAAACATTTTTATCTC
The DNA here is from genome assembly GCA_933210815.1 of Meta bourneti. Lineage (NCBI taxonomy): Eukaryota > Metazoa > Arthropoda > Arachnida > Araneae > Tetragnathidae > Meta > Meta bourneti. Next base: position 93,209,359 of record OW119929.1, read on the forward strand.
TCTGTTGGCTCATTTTATATCCTATAATAAATGGAATTCTGTGTTTTTATAATTAGTGTTTAATTCAAACTAGTGGTCGCCCAATGGTCGAAATTCGACCATAATTCATTTAATTTTTAAGTTTGAACGTTAATAAGGTTCTTTTGTCAAAAAGTATACCTCTATATTCATTGCATATAATTTTTTGAATTTTGTTCTATTACGTAAGCTGCGAGCATGTACAAATACGTCATAGGAAAAATGCGGTATAGCTTGGTTAAGCCAGATCTAAAAAACAATAACGCGTTGTTTGACATTTTCTTGGGTTTTTTTTATTGCTATACTGGCCACAGGTTTCGCCAAGGCTACACAGTTAATTTGCCTATCTTTTTCAAATTATATAAAATTTAAATAGAAAATGAATTCAAAAATGAAAAATTTTCTTTTTACAACAGATGTATATTGAGCAAGCTGTATTTCACTAATATATAAAGCGCAAATATCTATTAGACAAAATATACAATGTATGTACAAAGTAAACAATGCATATTTTATTTCCATTTATGTATTTGTGTAATACATATTATATATAGATTCTTTAGCGATAATCTATACTCAGTGCAACTGTTTGACCACAGGCTAATATGTATTTGACATTGACAGATTTAAATTATCCGCATTTTGCATTTTACTCCGAAGAGTTTTTTTTATAAATAATCTAAATAAACTCCCTCTTGGAGTGGATTTCACTGCGGGGGGATTAAATCAATTACAAATCATCCACTCCGCATTTACTCCGCTAAATGTTTTACAATATATGAACGTAAACAATGAATGTTTTATTTTGTTTAATTTAATATATTTGTAACGCATATTATACATTAATTTTATCTTTCTGCACTCCTTCTCCATATGAACCTTAATTATGCCAAATCTCATACTCCTCCATGCGCGCAGTGCTTAAAAAGGGGTACAAAGTTTTTTCTTCACGTATTAATATATAGATTCCCACAATAAAATTCTCACGAAGTTAAGGGGGCACAGTACCTTTAAAACCTTAAAAAATCAATTTTCCAATTTTGATCTATTTAGATAGTTTGAAATGTTCTGATTCTGGTAAAAAGAACCGCATGAAAAAATTCGCATTCGTTCGTTCGTAATGAGGATTTTTCGAACACACCTATTTTTATTTTCAGCTGTTCGTTTGTTTACGTTTCTTAGTTTTGGTTTGTAATTATGCTATTAATTTTTGGAATTATGCTATTTATTTTTTTTGAAAGTTTTAATAATATTTTTACTGTAACAAATGTAAGCAGAATATGTACTAATCGACTCATTAATTTCACAAATCTATTTGTTTACTTGAACGCACGTGAATGCTAAAAATAACTATTTCAACTTGTTCAATTGCATTTATCTCAGAATGGTATTTTTCAAGCTTGCGCGCACTATAACTCTGCAACTAATGAACGTAGACTCCTGAAATTTGGAATGAATATAGATTATCAAAAGGGCTTCGAAATGAAACCAAAATTTTACTCGAAAGCTAAAAATATATTAGAAAACTTTGATATAGTATAAGTGAAAATTTGGAAAAATTAATGAAGTGAAATTGATTAATTGATTGTTATATTTATGTGTTACTTAACTACTATTTTTTGGTTTAATTTAAAATAAAAGCATTGTGTGTTACTCATATCAGCCATTAGTTTTATAGGAAATGCACAGGATGACTCAGAATGTTGCGCACAAGTTATGCTTGTAAAAAAGTATGATAAAAAATGGCCTTATGTTACATTGTAGTAAAATATTATTTAATTTTTAAAAATCAAACCAATTTTTCTGCATTGTGTAGTATAAAGTATATATAAACCCTGCAAAAAGTTTCGCTATGATACACATAAAATTTTTGGTGATACAGTTTATCGAAATTAGTATATTTTACCTGCTGATTTGTATGCTTAAAGGTACTGTGCGTGCCCCCTTAAGCTTTTGAGTTGTTAACCCACCTGGTGGCTGTCTCGACGACGTATCGTGTCGTTAATAAAACTGACCAGAACTTGACGAATGAGATATCTCGTTCAAAGAAAAAACTGACCAGATCTTGGTCTCTCCATCATAAGAAAAATCAGAAATATCCTGATGGCGGGATATTTCGTCGTTAGCAAAATAGGTGAAATCTTGATGGACGATATATCTCGTTGAAACCACTTGGAGGGTTGAGATTTGTGGTGATCGAGAAATCACATTTTTCCATATGGAGCAGTAAACTAAACACGGCAAAATAGATCTTACGTCAGATTGAAAACTTTTATTTCAGCAGTAGCATCTTTCTTTTTTTCTCCCTCTGATATAGTACTAACATACAACTTTTAACAAAACCAAACGATCAAGTCGATGCAATAAGTTAGATTTTCGTTGAATGTAAAAGTATGTTGTATGTATGTATGTTCTTTTTTACTCCCTCTTATATAGTACTAACATACCACTTTTAACAAAAAAACCGATCAAGTCGATGCACTACGTTAGATTTTCGTTGTATGTAAAAGTATGTTGTATGTATGTTCTTTTTTTCTCCCTCTTATATAGTACTAACATACCACTTTTAACAAAAAAAACGATCAAGTCGATGCAATACGTTAGATTTTCGTTGTATGTAAAAGTATGTTGTATGTATGTATGTTCTTTTTTTCTCCCTCTTATATAGTACAAACAAACCACTTTTAACAAAGAAAACGATCAAGTCGATGCAATACGTTAGATTTTCGTTGTACGTAAAAGTATGTTGTATGTATGTATGTTCTTTTTTTCTCCCTCTTATATAGTACTAACATACCAATTTTAACAAAAAAAAACGATCAAGTCGATGCAATACGTTAGATTTTCGTTGTATGTAAAAGTATGTTGTATGTATGTATGTTCTTTTTTTCTCCCTCTTATATAGTACTAACATGCCAATTTTAACAAAAAAAAAACGATCAAGTCGATGCAATACGTTAGATTTTCGTTGTATGTAAAAGTATGTTGTATGTATGTATGTTCTTTTTTCCCCCTCTTATAAAGTATTAACATACCACTTTTAACAAAAAAAACGTTCAAGTCGACGCAATACGTTAGATTTTCGTTGTACGTAAAAGTATGTTGTATGTATGTATGTTCTTTTTTTCTCCCTCTTATACAGTACTAACATACCACTTTTAACAAAAAAACCGATCAAGTCGATGCAATACGTTAGATTTTCGTTGTATGTAAAAGTATGTTGTATGTATGTATGTTCTTTTTTTCTCCCTCTTATATAGTACTAACATACCACTTTTAACAAAAAAAACGATCAAGTCGATGCAATACGTTAGATTTTCGTTGTATGTAAAATTATGTTGTATGTATGTATGTTCTTTTTTTTCCCTCTTATATAGTACTAACATACCACTTTTAACAAAAAACACGATCAAGTCGATGCAATACGTTAGATTTTCGTTGTATGTAAAAGTATGTGGTATGTATGTATGTTCTTTTTTTCTCCCACTTATATAGAACTAACATACCACTTTTAACAATAAAAAACGATCAAGTCGATGCAATACGTTAGATTTTCGTTGTATGTAAAAGTATGTTGTATGTATGTATGTTCTTTTTTTCTCCCTCTTATATAGTACTAACATACCACTTTTAACAAAAAAAACGATCAAGTCGATGCAATACGTTAGATTTTCGTTGTACGTAAAAGTATGTTGTATGTATGTATGTTCTTTTTTTCTCCCTCTTATATAGTACTAACATACCACTTTTAACAAAAAAAACGATCAAGTCGATGCAATACGTTAGATTTTCGTTGTATGTAAAAGTATGTGGTATGTATGTATGTTCTTTTTTTCTCCCTCTTATATAGTACTAACATACCACTTTTAACAAAAAAAACGATCAAATCGATGCAATACGTTAGAATTTCGTTGTATGTAAAAGTATGTTGTATGTATGTATGTTCTTTTTTTCTCCCTCTTATATAGTACTAACATACCACTTTTAGCAAAAAAAACCGATCAAGTCGATGCAATACGTTAGATTTTCGTTGTATGTAAAAGTATGATGTATGTATGTATGTTCTTTTTTTCTCCCTCTTATATAGTACTAACATACCACTTTTAACAAAAAAAACGATCAAGTCGATGCAATACGTTAGATTTTCGTTGTATGTAAAATTATGTTGTATGTATGTATGTTCTTTTTTTCTCCCTCTTATATAGTACTAACATACCACTTTTAACAAAAAAAAACGATCAAGTCGATGCAATACGTTAGATTTTCGTTGTACGTAAAAGTATGTTGTATGTATGTATGTTCTTTTTTCTCCCTCTTATATAGTTCTAACATACCACTTTTAACAAAAAAAGCGATCAAGTCGATGCAATACGTTAGATTTTCGTTGTACGTAAAAGTATGTTGTATGTATGTATGTTCTTTTTTTCTCCATCTTATATAGTACTAACATACCAATTTTAACAAAAAAAAAACGATCAAGTCGATGCAATACGTTAGATATTCGTTGTATGTAAACGTATGTTGTATGTATGTATGTTCTTTTTTTCTCCCTCTTATATAGTACTAACATACCACTTTTAACAAAAAAAAGGATCAAGTCGATTGAATACGTTAGATTTTCGTTGTATGTAAAAGTATGTTGTATGTATGTATGTTCTTTTTTTCTCCTTCTTATATAGTACTAACATACCACTTTTAACAAAAAAAAACGATCAAGTCGATGCAATACGTTAGATTTTCGTTTTACGTAAAAGTATGTTGTATGTATGTATGTTCTTTTTTTCTCCCTCTTATATAGTACTAACATACCACTTTTAACAAAAAAAACGATCAAGTCGATGCAATACGTTAGATTTTCGTTGTACGTAAAAGTATGTTTTATGTATGTATGATCTTTTTTTCTCCCTCTTATATAGTACTAACATACCAATTTTAACAAAAAAAAACGATCAAGTCGATGCAATACGTTAGATTTTCGTTGTATGTAAAAGTATGTTGTATGTATGTATGTTCTTTTTTTCTCCCCCTTATATAGTACTAACATACCACTTTTAACAAAAAAAAACCGATCAAGTCGATGCAATACGTTAGATTTTCGTTGTATGTAAAAGTATGTTGTATGTATGTATGTTCTTTTTTTCTCCCTCTTATATAGTACTAACATACCACATTTAACAAAAAAAAACGATCAAGTCGATGCAATACGTTAGATTTTCGTTGTATGTAAAAGTATGTTGTATGTATGTATGTTCTTTTTTCTCCCTCTTATATAATACTAACATACCACTTTTAACAAAAAAAACGATCAAGTCGATGCAATACGTTAGATTATCGTTGTATGTTAAAGTATGTTGTATGTATGTATGTTCTTTTTTTCTCCCTCTTATATAGTACTAACATACCACTTTTAACAAAAAAACCGAACAAGTCGATGCAATACGTTAGATTTTCGTTGCATGTAAAAGTATGTTGTATGTATGTTCTTTTTTTCTCCCTCTTATATAGTACTAACATACCACTTTTAACAAAAAAAACGATCAAGTCGATGCAATACGCTAGATTTTCGTTCTATGTAAAAGTATGTTGTATGTATGTTCTTTTTTAATCCCTCTTATATAGTACTAACATACCACATTTAACAAAAAAAACGATCAAGTCGATGCAATACGTTAGATTTTCGTTGTACGTAAAAGTATGTTGTATGTATGTATGTTCTTTTTTCTCCCTCTTATATAGTTCTAACATACCACTTTTAACAAAAAAAGCGATCAAGTCGATGCAATACGTTAGATTTTCGTTGTACGTAAAAGTATGTTGTATGTATGTTCTTTTTTTCTCCCTCTTATATAGTACTAACATACCACTTTTAACAAAAAAAAACGATCAAGTCGATGCAATACGTTAGATTTTCGTTGTATGTAAAAGTATGTTGTATGTATGTATGTTCTTTTTTTCTCCCACCTATATAGTACTAACATACCACTTTTAACAAAAAAAACGATCAATTCGATGCAATACGTTAGATTTTCGTTGTACGTAAAAGTATGTTGTATGTATGTATGTTCTTTTTTTCTCCCTCTTATATAGTACTAACATACCACTTTTAACAAAAAAAACGATCAAGTCGATGCAATACGTTAGATTTTCGTTGTACGTAAAAGTATGTTTTATGTATGTATGTTCTTTTTTTCTCCCTCTTATATAGTACTAACATGCCAATTTTAACAAAAAAAACAATCAAGTCGACGCAATACGTTAGATTTTCGTTGTACGTAAAAGTATGTTTTATGTATGTATGTTCTTTTTTTCTCCCTCTTATATAGTACTAACATACCACTTTTAACAAAAAAAACGATCAAGTCGATGCAATACGTTAGATTTTCGTTCTATGTAAAAGTATGTTGTATGTATGTATGTTCTTTTTTAATCCCTCTTATATAGTTCTAACATACCACTTTTAACAAAAAAAGCGATCAAGTCGATGCAATACGTTAGATTTTCGTTGTACGTAAAAGTATGTTGTATGTATGTTCTTTTTTTCTCCCTCTTATATAGTACTAACATACCACTTTTAACAAAAAAAACGATCAAGTCGATGCAATACGTTAGATTTTCGTTGTACGTAAAAGTATGTTTTATGTATGTATGTTCTTTTTTTCTCCCTCTTATATAGTACTAACATGCCAATTTAAAAAAAAAACAATCAAGTCGACGCAATACGTTAGATTTTCGTTGTACGTAAAAGTATGTTTTATGTATGTATGTTCTTTTTTTCTCCCTCTTATATAGTACTAACATACCAATTTTAACAAAAAAAAAACGATCAAGTCGATGCAATACGTTAGATTTTCGTTGTATGTAAAAGTATGTTGTATGTATGTATGTTCTTTTTTTCTCCCTCTTATATAGTACTAACATACCACTTTTAACAAAAAAAACGATCAATTCGATGCAATACGTTAGATTTTCGTTGTACGTAATAGTATGTTGTATGTATGTATGTTCTTTTTTTCTCCCTCTTATATAGTACTAACATACCACTTTTAACAAAAAAAACGATCAAGTCGATGCAATACGTTAGATTTTCGTTGTACGTAAAAGTATGTTTTATGTATGTATGTTCTTTTTTTCTCCCTCTTATATAGTACTAACATACCAATTTTAACAAAAAACACGATCAAGTCGATGCAATACGTTAGATTTTCGTTGTATGTAAAAGTATGTTGTATGTATGTATGTTCTTTTTTTCTCCCTCTTATATAGTACTAACATGCCAATTTTAACAAAAAAAACCGATCAAGTCGATGCAATACGTCAGATTTTCGTTGTATGTAAAAGTATGTTGTATGTATGTATGTTCTTTTTTTCTCCCTCTTATATAGTACTAACAAACCACTTTTAACAAAAAAAAAACGTTCAAGTCGACGCAATACGTTAGATTTTCGTTGTACGTAAAAGTATGTTGTATGTATGTATGTTCTTTTTTTCTCCCTCTTATATAGTACTAACATACCACTTTTAACAAAAAAAACAATCAAGTCGATGCAATACGTTAGATTTTCGTTGTATGTAAAAGTATATTGTATGTATGTATGTTCTTTTTTTCTCCCTCTTATATAGTACTAACATACCACTTTTAACAAAAAAAACGATCAAGTCGATGCAATACGTTAGATTTTCGTTATATGTAAAAGTATGTTGTATGTATGTATGTTCTTTTTTTCTCCCTCTTATATAGTACTAACATACCACTTTTAACAAAAAAAAACCGATCAAGTCGATGCAATACGTTAGATTTTCGTTGTATGTATGTATGTTCTTTTTTCTCCCTCTTATATAGTACTAACATGCCAATTTTAACAAAAAAAACAATCAAGTCGACGCAATACGTTAGATTTTCGTTGTACGTAAAAGTATGTTTTATGTATGTATGTTCTTTTTTTCTCCCTCTTATATAGTACTAACATACCAATTTTAACAAAAAAAAAACGATCAAGTCGATGCAATACGTTAGATTTTCGTTGTATGTAAAAGTATGTTGCATGTATGTATGGTCTTCTTTTTCTCCCACTTATATAGAACTAACATACCACTTTTAACAAAAAAAACGATCAAGTCGATGCAATACGTTAGATTTTCGTTGTACGTAAAAGTATGTTTTATGTATGTATGTTCTTTTTTTCTCCCTCTTATATAGTACTAACATACCAATTTTAACAAAAAAAACGATCAAGTCGATGCAATACGTTAGATTTTCGTTGTATGTAAAAGTATGTTGTATGTATGTATGTTCTTTTTTTCTCCCTCTTATATAGTACTAACATACCACTTTTAACAAAAAAAACGATCAAGTCGATGCAATACGTTAGATTATCGTTGTATGTTAAAGTATGTTGTATGTATGTATGTTCTTTTTTTCTCCCTCTTATATAGTACTAACATACCACTTTTAACAAAAAAACCGAACAAGTCGATGCAATACGTTAGATTTTCGTTGTATGTAAAAGTATGTTGTATGTATGTTCTTTTTTTCTCCCTCTTATATAGTACTAACATACCACTTTTAACAAAAAAAACGATCAAGTCGATGCAATACGTTAGATTTTCGTTCTATGTAAAAGTATGTTGTATGTATGTATGTTCTTTTTTAATCCCTCTTATATAGTACTAACATACCACATTTAACAAAAAAAAACGATCAAGTCGATGCAATACGTTAGATTTTCGTTGTACGTAAAAGTATGTTGTATGTATGTATGTTCTTTTTTCTCCCTCTTATATAGTTCTAACATACCACTTTTAACAAAAAAAGCGATCAAGTCGATGCAATACGTTAGATTTTCGTTGTACGTAAAAGTATGTTGTATGTATGTTCTTTTTTTCTCCCTCTTATATAGTACTAACATACCACTTTTAACAAAAAAAACGATCAAGTCGATGCAATACGTTAGATTTTCGTTGTATGTAAAAGTATGTTGTATGTATGTATGTTCTTTTTTTCTCCCACCTATATAGTACTAACATACCACTTTTAACAAAAAAAACGATCAATTCGATGCAATACGTTAGATTTTCGTTGTACGTAAAAGTATGTTGTATGTATGTATGTTCTTTTTTTCTCCCTCTTATATAGTACTAACATGCCAATTTTAACAAAAAAAACAATCAAGTCGACGCAATACGTTAGATTTTCGTTGTACGTAAAAGTATGTTTTATGTATGTATGTTCTTTTTTTCTCCCTCTTATATAGTACTAACATACCAATTTTAACAAAAAAAAACGATCAAGTCGATGCAATACGTTAGATTTTCGTTGTATGTAAAAGTATGTTGTATGTATGTATGTTCTTTTTTTCTCCCTCTTATATAGTACTAACATACCACTTTTAACAAAAAAAACGATCAAGTCGATGCAATACGTTAGATTTTCGTTGTACGTAAAAGTATGTTTTATGTATGTATGTTCTTTTTTCTCCCTCTTATATAGTACTAACATACCAATTTTAACAAAAAAAAACGATCAAGTCGATGCAATACGTTAGATTTTCTTTGTATGTAAAAGTATGTTGTATGTATGTATGTTCTTTTTGTCTCCCTCTTATATAGTACTAACATACCACTTTTAACGAAAAAAAAGTGACCAAGTCGATGAAATACGTTAGATTTTCGTTGTATGTAAAAGTATGTGGTATGTATGTATGTTCTTTTTATCTCCCTCTTATATAGTACTAACATACCACTTTTAACAAAAAAAACAATCAAGTCGATGCAATACGTTAGATTTTCGTTGTATGTAAAAGTATATTGTATGTATGTATGTTCTTTTTTTCTCCCTCTTATATAGTACTAACATACCACTTTTAACAAAAAAAACGATCAAGTCGATGCAATACGTTAGATTTTCGTTATATGTAAAAGTATGTTGTATGTATGTATGTTCTTTTTTTCTCCCTCTTATATAGTACTAACATACCACTTTTAACAAAAAAAAACCGATCAAGTCGATGCAATACGTTAGATTTTCGTTGTATGTATGTATGTTCTTTTTTTCTCCCTCTTATATAGTACTAACATGCCAATTTTAACAAAAAAAACAATCAAGTCGACGCAATACGTTAGATTTTCGTTGTACGTAAAAGTATGTTTTATGTATGTATGTTCTTTTTTTCTCCCTCTTATATAGTACTAACATACCAATTTTAACAAAAAAAAAACGATCAAGTCGATGCAATACGTTAGATTTTCGTTGTATGTAAAAGTATGTTGCATGTATGTATGGTCTTCTTTTTCTCCCACTTATATAGAACTAACATACCACTTTTAACAAAAAAAACGATCAAGTCGATGCAATACGTTAGATTTTCGTTGTACGTAAAAGTATGTTTTATGTATGTATGTTCTTTTTTTCTCCCTCTTATATAGTACTAACATACCAATTTTAACAAAAAAAACGATCAAGTCGATGCAATACGTTAGATTTTCGTTGTATGTAAAAGTATGTTGTATGTATGTATGTTCTTTTTTTCTCCCTCTTATATAGTACTAACATACCACTTTTAACAAAAAAAACGATCAAGTCGATGCAATACGTTAGATTATCGTTGTATGTTAAAGTATGTTGTATGTATGTATGTTCTTTTTTTCTCCCTCTTATATAGTACTAACATACCACTTTTAACAAAAAAACCGAACAAGTCGATGCAATACGTTAGATTTTCGTTGTATGTAAAAGTATGTTGTATGTATGTTCTTTTTTTCTCCCTCTTATATAGTACTAACATACCACTTTTAACAAAAAAAACGATCAAGTCGATGCAATACGTTAGATTTTCGTTCTATGTAAAAGTATGTTGTATGTATGTATGTTCTTTTTTAATCCCTCTTATATAGTACTAACATACCACATTTAACAAAAAAAAACGATCAAGTCGATGCAATACGTTAGATTTTCGTTGTACGTAAAAGTATGTTGTATGTATGTATGTTCTTTTTTCTCCCTCTTATATAGTTCTAACATACCACTTTTAACAAAAAAAGCGATCAAGTCGATGCAATACGTTAGATTTTCGTTGTACGTAAAAGTATGTTGTATGTATGTTCTTTTTTTCTCCCTCTTATATAGTACTAACATACCACTTTTAACAAAAAAAACGATCAAGTCGATGCAATACGTTAGATTTTCGTTGTATGTAAAAGTATGTTGTATGTATGTATGTTCTTTTTTTCTCCCACCTATATAGTACTAACATACCACTTTTAACAAAAAAAACGATCAATTCGATGCAATACGTTAGATTTTAGTTGTACGTAAAAGTATGTTGTATGTATGTATGTTCTTTTTTTCTCCCTCTTATATAGTACTAACATGCCAATTTTAACAAAAAAAACAATCAAGTCGACGCAATACGTTAGATTTTCGTTGTACGTAAAAGTATGTTTTATGTATGTATGTTCTTTTTTACTCCCTCTTATATAGTACTAACATACCAATTTTAACAAAAAAAAACGATCAAGTCGATGCAATACGTTAGATTTTCGTTGTATGTAAAAGTATGTTGTATGTATGTATGTTCTTTTTTTCTCCCTCTTATATAGTACTAACATACCACTTTTAACAAAAAAAACGATCAAGTCGATGCAATACGTTAGATTTTCGTTGTACGTAAAAGTATGTTTTATGTATGTATGTTCTTTTTTTCTCCCTCTTATATAGTACTAACATACCAATTTTAACAAAAAAAAACGATCAAGTCGATGCAATACGTTAGATTTTCTTTGTATGTAAAAGTATGTTGTATGTATGTATGTTCTTTTTGTCTCCCTCTTATATAGTACTAACATACCACTTTTAACGAAAAAAAAGTGACCAAGTCGATGAAATACGTTAGATTTTCGTTGTATGTAAAAGTATGTGGTATGTATGTATGTTCTTTTTTTCTCCCTCTTATATAGTACTAACATACCACTTTTAACAAAAAAAACAATCAAGTCGATGCAATACGTTAGATTTTCGTTGTATGTAAAAGTATGTTGTATGTATGTATGTTCTTTTTTTCTCCCTCTTATATAGTACTAACATGCCAATTTTAACAAAAAAAAAACCGATCAAGTCGATGCAATACGTTAGATTTTCGTTGTATGTAAAAGTATGTTGTATGTATGTATGTACTTTTTTTCTCCCTCTTATATAGTACTAACATACCACTTTTAACAAAAAACACGATCAAGTCGATGCAATACGTTAGATTTTCGTTGTACGTAAAAGTATGTTGTATGTATGTATGTTCTTTTTTTCTCCCTCTTATATAGTACTAACATACCACTTTTAACAAAAAAAAACGATCAAGTCGATGCAATACGTTAGATTTTCGTTGTATGTAAAAGTATGTGGTATGTATGTTTGTTCTTTTTTTCTCCCACTTATATAGAACTAACATACCACTTTTTACAAAAAAAAACCGATCAAGTCGATGCAATACGTTAGATTTTCGTTGTATGTATGTATGTTCTTTTTTTCTCCCTCTTATATAGTACTAACATGCCAATTTTAACAAAAAAAACAATCAAGTCGACGCAATACGTTAGATTTTCGTTGTACGTAAAAGTATGTTTTATGTATGTATGTTCTTTTTTTCTCCCTCTTATATAGTACTAACATACCAATTTTAACAAAAAAAAAACGATCAAGTCGATGCAATACGTTAGATTTTCGTTGTATGTAAAAGTATGTTGCATGTATGTATGGTCTTCTTTTTCTCCCACTTATATAGAACTAACATACCACTTTTAACAAAAAAAAGTGACCAAGTCGATGAAATACGTTAGATTTTCGTTGTATGTAAAAGTATGTGGTATGTATGTATGTTCTTTTTTTCTCCCTCTTATATAGTACTAACATACCACTTTTAACAAAAAAAACAATCAAGTCGATGCAATACGTTAGATTTTCGTTGTATGTAAAAGTATGTTGTATGTATGTATGTTCTTTTTTTCTCCCTCTTATATAGTACTAACATGCCAATTTTAACAAAAAAAAACCGATCAAGTCGATGCAATACGTTAGATTTTCGTTGTATGTAAAAGTATGTTGTATGTATGTATGTACTTTTTTTCTCCCTCTTATATAGTACTAACATACCACTTTTAACAAAAAACACGATCAAGTCGATGCAATACGTTAGATTTTCGTTGTACGTAAAAGTATGTTGTATGTATGTATGTTCTTTTTTTCTCCCTCTTATATAGTACTAACATACCACTTTTAACAAAAAAAAACGATCAAGTCGATGCAATACGTTAGATTTTCGTTGTATGCAAAAGTATGTGGTATGTATGTTTGTTCTTTTTTTCTCCCACTTATATAGAACTAACATACCACTTTTTACAAAAAAAAACCGATCAAGTCGATGCAATACGTTAGATTTTCGTTGTATGTATGTATGTTCTTTTTTTCTCCCTCTTATATAGTACTAACATGCCAATTTTAACAAAAAAAACAATCAAGTCGACGCAATACGTTAGATTTTCGTTGTACGTAAAAGTATGTTTTATGTATGTATGTTCTTTTTTTCTCCCTCTTATATAGTACTAACATACCAATTTTAACAAAAAAAAAACGATCAAGTCGATGCAATACGTTAGATTTTCGTTGTATGTAAAAGTATGTTGCATGTATGTATGGTCTTCTTTTTCTCCCACTTATATAGAACTAACATACCACTTTTAACAAAAAAAACGATCAAGTCGATGCAATACGTTAGATTTTCGTTGTACGTAAAAGTATGTTTTATGTATGTATGTTCTTTTTTTCTCCCTCTTATATAGTACTAACATACCAATTTTAACAAAAAAAACGATCAAGTCGATGCAATACGTTAGATTTTCGTTGTATGTAAAAGTATGTTGTATGTATGTATGTTCTTTTTTTCTCCCTCTTATATAGTACTAACATACCACTTTTAACAAAAAAAACGATCAAGTCGATGCAATACGTTAGATTATCGTTGTATGTTAAAGTATGTTGTATGTATGTATGTTCTTTTTTTCTCCCTCTTATATAGTACTAACATACCACTTTTAACAAAAAAACCGAACAAGTCGATGCAATACGTTAGATTTTCGTTGTATGTAAAAGTATGTTGTATGTATGTTCTTTTTTTCTCCCTCTTATATAGTACTAACATACCACTTTTAACAAAAAAAACGATCAAGTCGATGCAATACGTTAGATTTTCGTTCTATGTAAAAGTATGTTGTATGTATGTATGTTCTTTTTTTCTCCCTCTTATATAGTACTAACATACCACTTTTAACAAAAAAAACGATCAAGTCGATGCAATACGTTAGATTTTCGTTGTACGTAAAAGTATGTTGTATGTATGTATGTTCTTTTTTTCTCCCTCTTATATAGTACTAACATACCACTTTTAACAAAAAAAACGATCAAGTCGATGCAATACGTTAGATTTTCGTTGTATGTAAAAGTATGTGGTATGTATGTATGTTCTTTTTTTCTCCCTCTTATATAGTACTAACATACCACTTTTAACAAAAAAAACGATCAAATCGATGCAATACGTTAGAATTTCGTTGTATGTAAAAGTATGTTGTATGTATGTATGTTCTTTTTTTCTCCCTCTTATATAGTACTAACATACCACTTTTAGCAAAAAAAACCGATCAAGTCGATGCAATACGTTAGATTTTCGTTGTATGTAAAAGTATGATGTATGTATGTATGTTCTTTTTTTCTCCCTCTTATATAGTACTAACATACCACTTTTAACAAAAAAAACGATCAAGTCGATGCAATACGTTAGATTTTCGTTGTATGTAAAATTATGTTGTATGTATGTATGTTCTTTTTTTCTCCCTCTTATATAGTACTAACATACCACTTTTAACAAAAAAAAACGATCAAGTCGATGCAATACGTTAGATTTTCGTTGTACGTAAAAGTATGTTGTATGTATGTATGTTCTTTTTTCTCCCTCTTATATAGTTCTAACATACCACTTTTAACAAAAAAAGCGATCAAGTCGATGCAATACGTTAGATTTTCGTTGTACGTAAAAGTATGTTGTATGTATGTATGTTCTTTTTTTCTCCATCTTATATAGTACTAACATACCAATTTTAACAAAAAAAAAACGATCAAGTCGATGCAATACGTTAGATATTCGTTGTATGTAAACGTATGTTGTATGTATGTATGTTCTTTTTTTCTCCCTCTTATATAGTACTAACATACCACTTTTAACAAAAAAAAGGATCAAGTCGATTGAATACGTTAGATTTTCGTTGTATGTAAAAGTATGTTGTATGTATGTATGTTCTTTTTTTCTCCCCCTTATATAGTACTAACATACCACTTTTAACAAAAAAAAACCGATCAAGTCGATGCAATACGTTAGATTTTCGTTGTACGTAAAAGTATGTTGTATGTATGTATGTTCTTTTTTCTCCCTCTTATATAGTTCTAACATACCACTTTTAACAAAAAAAACCGATCAAGTCGATGCAATACGTTAGATTTTCGTTTTACGTAAAAGTATGTTGTATGTATGTATGTTCTTTTTTTCTCCCTCTTATATAGTACTAACATACCACTTTTAACAAAAAAAACGATCAAGTCGATGCAATACGTTAGATTTTCGTTGTACGTAAAAGTATGTTTTATGTATGTATGATCTTTTTTTCTCCCTCTTATATAGTACTAACATACCAATTTTAACAAAAAAAAACGATCAAGTCGATGCAATACGTTAGATTTTCGTTGTATGTAAAAGTATGTTGTATGTATGTATGTTCTTTTTTTCTCCCCCTTATATAGTACTAACATACCACTTTTAACAAAAAAAAACCGATCAAGTCGATGCAATACGTTAGATTTTCGTTGTATGTAAAAGTATGTTGTATGTATGTATGTTCTTTTTTTCTCCCTCTTATATAGTACTAACATACCACATTTAACAAAAAAAAACGATCAAGTCGATGCAATACGTTAGATTTTCGTTGTATGTAAAAGTATGTTGTATGTATGTATGTTCTTTTTTCTCCCTCTTATATAATACTAACATACCACTTTTAACAAAAAAAACGATCAAGTCGATGCAATACGTTAGATTATCGTTGTATGTTAAAGTATGTTGTATGTATGTATGTTCTTTTTTTCTCCCTCTTATATAGTACTAACATACCACTTTTAACAAAAAAACCGAACAAGTCGATGCAATACGTTAGATTTTCGTTGTATGTAAAAGTATGTTGTATGTATGTTCTTTTTTTTCTCCCTCTTATATAGTACTAACATACCACTTTTAACAAAAAAAACGATCAAGTCGATGCAATACGCTAGATTTTCGTTCTATGTAAAAGTATGTTGTATGTATGTTCTTTTTTAATCCCTCTTATATAGTACTAACATACCACATTTAACAAAAAAAACGATCAAGTCGATGCAATACGTTAGATTTTCGTTGTACGTAAAAGTATGTTGTATGTATGTATGTTCTTTTTTCTCCCTCTTATATAGTTCTAACATACCACTTTTAACAAAAAAAGCGATCAAGTCGATGCAATACGTTAGATTTTCGTTGTACGTAAAAGTATGTTGTATGTATGTATGTTCTTTTTTCTCCCTCTTATATAGTTCTAACATACCACTTTTAACAAAAAAAGCGATCAAGTCGATGCAATACGTTAGATTTTCGTTGTACGTAAAAGTATGTTGTATGTATGTTCTTTTTCTCTCCCTCTTATATAGTACTAACATACCACTTTTAACAAAAAAAACGATCAAGTCGATGCAATACGTTAGATTTTCGTTGTATGTAAAAGTATGTTCTTTTTTTCTCCCACCTATATAGTACTAACATACCACTTTTAACAAAAAAAACGATCAATTCGATGCAATACGTTAGATTTTCGTTGTACGTAAAAGTATGTTGTATGTATGTATGTTCTTTTTTTCCCCCTCTTATATAGTACTAACATGCCAATTTTAACAAAAAAAACAATCAAGTCGACGCAATACGTTAGATTTTCGTTGTACGTAAAAGTATGTTTTATGTATGTATGTTCTTTTTTACTCCCTCTTATATAGTACTAACATACCAATTTTAACAAAAAAAAACGATCAAGTCGATGCAATACATTAGATTTTCGTTGTATGTAAAAGTATGTTGTATGTATGTATGTTCTTTTTTTCTCCCTCTTATATAGTACTAACATACCACTTTTAACAAAAAAAACGATCAAGTCGATGCAATACGTTAGATTTTCGTTGTACGTAAAAGTATGTTTTATGTATGTATGTTCTTTTTTTCTCCCTCTTATATAGTACTAACATACCAATTTTAACAAAAAAAAACGATCAAGTCGATGCAATACGTTAGATTTTCTTTGTATGTAAAAGTATGTTGTATGTATGTATGTTCTTTTTGTCTCCCTCTTATATAGTACTAACATACCACTTTTAACGAAAAAAAAGTGACCAAGTCGATGAAATACGTTAGATTTTCGTTGTATGTAAAAGTATGTGGTATGTATGTATGTTCTTTTTTTCTCCCTCTTATATAGTACTAACATACCACTTTTAACAAAAAAAACAATCAAGTCGATGCAATACGTTAGATTTTCGTTGTATGTAAAAGTATGTTGTATCTATGTATGTTCTTTTTTTCTCCCTCTTATATAGTACTAACATGCCAATTTTAACAAAAAAAAAACCGATCAAGTCGATGCAATACGTTAGATTTTCGTTGTATGTAAAAGTATGTTGTATGTATGTATGTACTTTTTTTCTCCCTCTTATATAGTACTAACATACCACTTTTAACAAAAAACACGATCAAGTCGATGCAATACGTTAGATTTTCGTTGTACGTAAAAGTATGTTGTATGTATGTATGTTCTTTTTTTCTCCCTCCCTATATAGTACTAACATACCACTTTTAACAAAAAAAAACGATCAAGTCGATGCAATACGTTAGATTTTCGTTGTATGTAAAAGTATGTGGTATGTATGTTTGTTCTTTTTTTCTCCCACTTATATAGAACTAACATACCACTTTTTACAAAAAAAAACCGATCAAGTCGATGCAATACGTTAGATTTTCGTTGTATGTATGTATGTTCTTTTTTTCTCCCTCTTATATAGTACTAACATGCCAATTTTAACAAAAAAAACAATCAAGTCGACGCAATACGTTAGATTTTCGTTGTACGTAAAAGTATGTTGTATGTATGTATGTTCTTTTTTTCTCCCTCTTATATAGTACTAACATACCAATTTTAACAAAAAAAAAACGATCAAGTCGATGCAATACGTTAGATTTTCGTTGTATGTAAAAGTATGTTGCATGTATGTATGGTCTTCTTTTTCTCCCACTTATATAGAACTAACATACCACTTTTAACAAAAAAAAGTGACCAAGTCGATGAAATACGTTAGATTTTCGTTGTATGTAAAAGTATGTGGTATGTATGTATGTTCTTTTTTTCTCCCTCTTATATAGTACTAACATACCAGTTTTAACAAAAAAAACAATCAAGTCGATGCAATACGTTAGATTTTCGTTGTATGTAAAAGTATGTTGTATGTATGTATGTTCTTTTTTTCTCCCTCTTATATAGTACTAACATGCCAATTTTAACAAAAAAAAACCGATCAAGTCGATGCAATACGTTAGATTTTCGTTGTATGTAAAAGTATGTTGTATGTATGTATGTACTTTTTTTCTCCCTCTTATATAGTACTAACATACCACTTTTAACAAAAAACACGATCAAGTCGATGCAATACGTTAGATTTTCGTTGTACGTAAAAGTATGTTGTATGTATGTATGTTCTTTTTTTCTCCCTCTTATATAGTACTAACATACCACTTTTAACAAAAAAAAACGATCAAGTCGATGCAATACGTTAGATTTTCGTTGTATGCAAAAGTATGTGGTATGTATGTTTGTTCTTTTTTTCTCCCACTTATATAGAACTAACATACCACTTTTTACAAAAAAAAACCGATCAAGTCGATGCAATACGTTAGATTTTCGTTGTATGTATGTATGTTCTTTTTTTCTCCCTCTTATATAGTACTAACATGCCAATTTTAACAAAAAAAACAATCAAGTCGACGCAATACGTTAGATTTTCGTTGTACGTAAAAGTATGTTTTATGTATGTATGTTCTTTTTTTCTCCCTCTTATATAGTACTAACATACCAATTTTAACAAAAAAAAAACGATCAAGTCGATGCAATACGTTAGATTTTCGTTGTATGTAAAAGTATGTTGCATGTATGTATGGTCTTCTTTTTCTCCCACTTATATAGAACTAACATACCACTTTTAACAAAAAAAACGATCAAGTCGATGCAATACGTTAGATTTTCGTTGTACGTAAAAGTATGTTTTATGTATGTATGTTCTTTTTTTCTCCCTCTTATATAGTACTAACATACCAATTTTAACAAAAAAAACGATCAAGTCGATGCAATACGTTAGATTTTCGTTGTATGTAAAAGTATGTTGTATGTATGTATGTTCTTTTTTTCTCCCTCTTATATAGTACTAACATACCACTTTTAACAAAAAAAACGATCAAGTCGATGCAATACGTTAGATTATCGTTGTATGTTAAAGTATGTTGTATGTATGTATGTTCTTTTTTTCTCCCTCTTATATAGTACTAACATACCACTTTTAACAAAAAAACCGAACAAGTCGATGCAATACGTTAGATTTTCGTTCTATGTAAAAGTATGTTGTATGTATGTATGTTCTTTTTTTCTCCCTCTTATATAGTACTAACATACCACTTTTAACAAAAAAAACGATCAAGTCGATGCAATACGTTAGATTTTCGTTGTACGTAAAAGTATGTTGTATGTATGTATGTTCTTTTTTTCTCCCTCTTATATAGTACTAACATACCACTTTTAACAAAAAAAACGATCAAGTCGATGCAATACGTTAGATTTTCGTTGTATGTAAAAGTATGTGGTATGTATGTATGTTCTTTTTTTCTCCCTCTTATATAGTACTAACATACCACTTTTAACAAAAAAAACGATCAAATCGATGCAATACGTTAGAATTTCGTTGTATGTAAAAGTATGTTGTATGTATGTATGTTCTTTTTTTCTCCCTCTTATATAGTACTAACATACCACTTTTAGCAAAAAAAACCGATCAAGTCGATGCAATACGTTAGATTTTCGTTGTATGTAAAAGTATGATGTATGTATGTATGTTCTTTTTTTCTCCCTCTTATATAGTACTAACATACCACTTTTAACAAAAAAAACGATCAAGTCGATGCAATACGTTAGATTTTCGTTGTATGTAAAATTATGTTGTATGTATGTATGTTCTTTTTTTCTCCCTCTTATATAGTACTAACATACCACTTTTAACAAAAAAAAACGATCAAGTCGATGCAATACGTTAGATTTTCGTTGTACGTAAAAGTATGTTGTATGTATGTATGTTCTTTTTTCTCCCTCTTATATAGTTCTAACATACCACTTTTAACAAAAAAAGCGATCAAGTCGATGCAATACGTTAGATTTTCGTTGTATGTAAAAGTATGTTGTATGTATGTATGTTCTTTTTTTCTCCATCTTATATAGTACTAACATACCAATTTTAACAAAAAAAAAACGATCAAGTCGATGCAATACGTTAGATATTCGTTGTATGTAAACGTATGTTGTATGTATGTATGTTCTTTTTTTCTCCCTCTTATATAGTACTAACATACCACTTTTAACAAAAAAAAGGATCAAGTCGATTGAATACGTTAGATTTTCGTTGTATGTAAAAGTATGTTGTATGTATGTATGTTCTTTTTTTCTCCCTCTTATATAGTACTAACATACCACTTTTAACAAAAAAAAACGATCAAGTCGATGCAATACGTTAGATTTTCGTTTTACGTAAAAGTATGTTGTATGTATGTATGTTCTTTTTTTCTCCCTCTTATATAGTACTAACATACCACTTTTAACAAAAAAAACGATCAAGTCGATGCAATACGTTAGATTTTCGTTGTACGTAAAAGTATGTTTTATGTATGTATGATCTTTTTTTCTCCCTCTTATATAGTACTAACATACCAATTTTAACAAAAAAAAACGATCAAGTCGATGCAATACGTTAGATTTTCGTTGTATGTAAAAGTATGTTGTATGTATGTATGTTCTTTTTTTCTCCCCCTTATATAGTACTAACATACCACTTTTAACAAAAAAAAACCGATCAAGTCGATGCAATACGTTAGATTTTCGTTGTATGTAAAAGTATGTTGTATGTATGTATGTTCTTTTTTTCTCCCTCTTATATAGTACTAACATACCACATTTAACAAAAAAAAACGATCAAGTCGATGCAATACGTTAGATTTTCGTTGTATGTAAAAGTATGTTGTATGTATGTATGTTCTTTTTTCTCCCTCTTATATAATACTAACATACCACTTTTAACAAAAAAAACGATCAAGTCGATGCAATACGTTAGATTATCGTTGTATGTTAAAGTATGTTGTATGTATGTATGTTCTTTTTTTCTCCCTCTTATATAGTACTAACATACCACTTTTAACAAAAAAACCGAACAAGTCGATGCAATACGTTAGATTTTCGTTGTATGTAAAAGTATGTTGTATGTATGTTCTTTTTTTCTCCCTCTTATATAGTACTAACATACCACTTTTAACAAAAAAAACGATCAAGTCGATGCAATACGCTAGATTTTCGTTCTATGTAAAAGTATGTTGTATGTATGTTCTTTTTTAATCCCTCTTATATAGTACTAACATACCACATTTAACAAAAAAAACGATCAAGTCGATGCAATACGTTAGATTTTCGTTGTACGTAAAAGTATGTTGTATGTATGTATGTTCTTTTTTCTCCCTCTTATATAGTTCTAACATACCACTTTTAACAAAAAAAGCGATCAAGTCGATGCAATACGTTAGATTTTCGTTGTACGTAAAAGTATGTTGTATGTATGTATGTTCTTTTTTCTCCCTCTTATATAGTTCTAACATACCACTTTTAACAAAAAAAGCGATCAAGTCGATGCAATACGTTAGATTTTCGTTGTACGTAAAAGTATGTTGTATGTATGTTCTTTTTTTCTCCCTCTTATATAGTACTAACATACCACTTTTAACAAAAAAAACGATCAAGTCGATGCAATACGTTAGATTTTCGTTGTATTTAAAGTATGTTCTTTTTTTCTCCCACCTATATAGTACTAACATACCACTTTTAACAAAAAAAACGATCAATTCGATGCAATACGTTAGATTTTCGTTGTACGTAAAAGTATGTTGTATGTATGTATGTTCTTTTTTTCTCCCTCTTATATAGTACTAACATGCCAATTTTAACAAAAAAAACAATCAAGTCGACGCAATACGTTAGATTTTCGTTGTACGTAAAAGTATGTTTTATGTATGTATGTTCTTTTTTACTCCCTCTTATATAGTACTAACATACCAATTTTAACAAAAAAAAACGATCAAGTCGATGCAATACGTTAGATTTTCGTTGTATGTAAAAGTATGTTGTATGTATGTATGTTCTTTTTTTCTCCCTCTTATATAGTACTAACATACCACTTTTAACAAAAAAAACGATCAAGTCGATGCAATACGTTAGATTTTCGTTGTACGTAAAAGTATGTTTTATGTATGTATGTTCTTTTTTTCTCCCTCTTATATAGTACTAACATACCAATTTTAACAAAAAAAAACGATCAAGTCGATGCAATACGTTAGATTTTCTTTGTATGTAAAAGTATGTTGTATGTATGTATGTTCTTTTTGTCTCCCTCTTATATAGTACTAACATACCACTTTTAACGAAAAAAAAGTGACCAAGTCGATGAAATACGTTAGATTTTCGTTGTATGTAAAAGTATGTGGTATGTATGTATGTTCTTTTTTTCTCCCTCTTATATAGTACTAACATACCACTTTTAACAAAAAAAACAATCAAGTCGATGCAATACGTTAGATTTTCGTTGTATGTAAAAGTATGTTGTATGTATGTATGTTCTTTTTTTCTCCCTCTTATATAGTACTAACATGCCAATTTTAACAAAAAAAAAACCGATCAAGTCGATGCAATACGTTAGATTTTCGTTGTATGTAAAAGTATGTTGTATGTATGTATGTACTTTTTTTCTCCCTCTTATATAGTACTAACATACCACTTTTAACAAAAAACACGATCAAGTCGATGCAATACGTTAGATTTTCGTTGTACGTAAAAGTATGTTGTATGTATGTATGTTCTTTTTTTCTCCCTCTTATATAGTACTAACATACCACTTTTAACAAAAAAAAACGATCAAGTCGATGCAATACGTTAGATTTTCGTTGTATGTAAAAGTATGTGGTATGTATGTTTGTTCTTTTTTTCTCCCACTTATATAGAACTAACATACCACTTTTTACAAAAAAAAACCGATCAAGTCGATGCAATACGTTAGATTTTCGTTGTATGTATGTATGTTCTTTTTTTCTCCCTCTTATATAGTACTAACATGCCAATTTTAACAAAAAAAACAATCAAGTCGACGCAATACGTTAGATTTTCGTTGTACGTAAAAGTATGTTTTATGTATGTATGTTCTTTTTTTCTCCCTCTTATATAGTACTAACATACCAATTTTAACAAAAAAAAAACGATCAAGTCGATGCAATACGTTAGATTTTCGTTGTATGTAAAAGTATGTTGCATGTATGTATGGTCTTCTTTTTCTCCCACTTATATAGAACTAACATACCACTTTTAACAAAAAAAAGTGACCAAGTCGATGAAATACGTTAGATTTTCGTTGTATGTAAAAGTATGTGGTATGTATGTATGTTCTTTTTTTCTCCCTCTTATATAGTACTAACATACCACTTTTAACAAAAAAAACAATCAAGTCGATGCAATACGTTAGATTTTCGTTGTATGTAAAAGTATGTTGTATGTATGTATGTTCTTTTTTTCTCCCTCTTATATAGTACTAACATGCCAATTTTAACAAAAAAAAACCGATCAAGTCGATGCAATACGTTAGATTTTCGTTGTATGTAAAAGTATGTTGTATGTATGTATGTACTTTTTTTCTCCCTCTTATATAGTACTAACATACCACTTTTAACAAAAAACACGATCAAGTCGATGCAATACGTTAGATTTTCGTTGTACGTAAAAGTATGTTGTATGTATGTATGTTCTTTTTTTCTCCCTCTTATATAGTACTAACATACCACTTTTAACAAAAAAAAACGATCAAGTCGATGCAATACGTTAGATTTTCGTTGTATGCAAAAGTATGTGGTATGTATGTTTGTTCTTTTTTTCTCCCACTTATATAGAACTAACATACCACTTTTTACAAAAAAAAACCGATCAAGTCGATGCAATACGTTAGATTTTCGTTGTATGTATGTATGTTCTTTTTTTCTCCCTCTTATATAGTACTAACATGCCAATTTTAACAAAAAAAACAATCAAGTCGACGCAATACGTTAGATTTTCGTTGTACGTAAAAGTATGTTTTATGTATGTATGTTCTTTTTTTCTCCCTCTTATATAGTACTAACATACCAATTTTAACAAAAAAAAAACGATCAAGTCGATGCAATACGTTAGATTTTCGTTGTATGTAAAAGTATGTTGCATGTATGTATGGTCTTCTTTTTCTCCCACTTATATAGAACTAACATACCACTTTTAACAAAAAAAACGATCAAGTCGATGCAATACGTTAGATTTTCGTTGTACGTAAAAGTATGTTTTATGTATGTATGTTCTTTTTTTCTCCCTCTTATATAGTACTAACATACCACTTTTAACAAAAAAAACGATCAAGTCGATGCAATACGTTAGATTATCGTTGTATGTTAAAGAATGTTGTATGTATGTATGTTCTTTTTTTCTCCCTCTTATATAGTACTAACATACCACTTTTAACAAAAAAACCGAACAAGTCGATGCAATACGTTAGATTTTCGTTGTATGTAAAAGTATGTTGTATGTATGTTCTTTTTTTCTCCCTCTTATATAGTACTAACATACCACTTTTAACAAAAAAAACGATCAAGTCGATGCAATACGTTAGATTTTCGTTCTATGTAAAAGTATGTTGTATGTATGTATGTTCTTTTTTTCTCCCTCTTATATAGTACTAACATACCACTTTTAACAAAAAAAACGATCAAGTCGATGCAATACGTTAGATTTTCGTTGTACGTAAAAGTATGTTGTATGTATGTATGTTCTTTTTTTCTCCCTCTTATATAGTACTAACATACCACTTTTAACAAAAAAAACGATCAAGTCGATGCAATACGTTAGATTTTCGTTGTATGTAAAAGTATGTGGTATGTATGTATGTTCTTTTTTTCTCCCTCTTATATAGTACTAACATACCACTTTTAACAAAAAAACGATCAAATCGATGCAATACGTTAGAATTTCGTTGTATGTAAAAGTATGTTGTATGTATGTATGTTCTTTTTTTCTCCCTCTTATATAGTACTAACATACCACTTTTAGCAAAAAAAACCGATCAAGTCGATGCAATACGTTAGATTTTCGTTGTATGTAAAAGTATGATGTATGTATGTATGTTCTTTTTTTCTCCCTCTTATATAGTACTAACATACCACTTTTAACAAAAAATACGATCAAGTCGATGCAATACGTTAGATTTTCGTTGTATGTAAAATTATGTTGTATGTATGTATGTTCTTTTTTTCTCCCTCTTATATAGTACTAACATACCACTTTTAACAAAAAAAAACGATCAAGTCGATGCAATACGTTAGATTTTCGTTGTACGTAAAAGTATGTTGTATGTATGTATGTTCTTTTTTCTCCCTCTTATATAGTTCTAACATACCACTTTTAACAAAAAAAGCGATCAAGTCGATGCAATACGTTAGATTTTCGTTGTACGTAAAAGTATGTTGTATGTATGTATGTTCTTTTTTTCTCCATCTTATATAGTACTAACATACCAATTTTAACAAAAAAAAACGATCAAGTCGATGCAATACGTTAGATATTCGTTGTATGTAAACGTATGTTGTATGTATGTATGTTCTTTTTTTCTCCCTCTTATATAGTACTAACATACCACTTTTAACAAAAAAAAGGATCAAGTCGATTGAATACGTTAGATTTTCGTTGTATGTAAAAGTATGTTGTATGTATGTATGTTCTTTTTTTCTCCCTCTTATATAGTACTAACATACCACTTTTAACAAAAAAAAACGATCAAGTCGATGCAATACGTTAGATTTCCGTTTTACGTAAAAGTATGTTGTATGTATGTATGTTCTTTTTTTCTCCCTCTTATATAGTACTAACATACCACTTTTAACAAAAAAAACGATCAAGTCGATGCAATACGTTAGATTTTCGTTGTACGTAAAAGTATGTTTTATGTATGTATGATCTTTTTTTCTCCCTCTTATATAGTACTAACATACCAATTTTAACAAAAAAAAACGATCAAGTCGATGCAATACGTTAGATTTTCCTTGTATGTAAAAGTATGTTGTATGTATGTATGTTCTTTTTTTCTCCCCCTTATATAGTACTAACATACCACTTTTAACAAAAAAAAACCGATCAAGTCGATGCAATACGTTAGATTTTCGTTGTATGTAAAAGTATGTTGTATGTATGTATGTTCTTTTTTCTCCCTCTTATATAGTACTAACATACCACATTTAACAAAAAAAAACGATCAAGTCGATGCAATACGTTAGATTTTCGTTGTATGTAAAAGTATGTTGTATGTATGTATGTTCTTTTTTCTCCCTCTTATATAATACTAACATACCACTTTTAACAAAAAAAACGATCAAGTCGATGCAATACGTTAGATTATCGTTGTATGTTAAAGTATGTTGTATGTATGTATGTTCTTTTTTTCTCCCTCTTATATAGTACTAACATACCACTTTTAACAAAAAAACCGAACAAGTCGATGCAATACGTTAGATTTTCGTTGTATGTAAAAGTATGTTGTATGTATGTTCTTTTTTTCTCCCTCTTATATAGTACTAACATACCACTTTTAACAAAAAAAACGATCAAGTCGATGCAATACGCTAGATTTTCGTTCTATGTAAAAGTATGTTGTATGTATGTTCTTTTTTAATCCCTCTTATATAGTACTAACATACCACATTTAACAAAAAAAACGATCAAGTCGATGCAATACGTTAGATTTTCGTTGTACGTAAAAGTATGTTGTATGTATGTATGTTCTTTTTTCTCCCTCTTATATAGTTCTAACATACCACTTTTAACAAAAAAAGCGATCAAGTCGATGCAATACGTTAGATTTTCGTTGTACGTAAAAGTATGTTGTATGTATGTTCTTTTTTTCTCCCTCTTATATAGTACTAACATACCACTTTTAACAAAAAAAAACGATCAAGTCGATGCAATACGTTAGATTTTCGTTGTACGTAAAAGTATGTTGTATGTATGTATGTTCTTTTTTTCTCCCACCTATATAGTACTAACATACCACTTTTAACAAAAAAAACGATCAATTCGATGCAATACGTTAGATTTTCGTTGTACGTAAAAGTATGTTGTATGTATGTATGTTCTTTTTTTCTCCCTCTTATATAGTACTAACATACCACTTTTAACAAAAAAAACGATCAAGTCGATGCAATACGTTAGATTTTCGTTGTACGTAAAAGTATGTTTTATGTATGTATGTTCTTTTTTTCTCCCTCTTATATAGTACTAACATGCCAATTTTAACAAAAAAAACAATCAAGTCGACGCAATACGTTAGATTTTCGTTGTACGTAAAAGTATGTTTTATGTATGTATGTTCTT
This sequence comes from Meta bourneti, assembly GCA_933210815.1. Taxonomy (NCBI): domain Eukaryota; kingdom Metazoa; phylum Arthropoda; class Arachnida; order Araneae; family Tetragnathidae; genus Meta; species Meta bourneti. The sequence continues at coordinate 93,237,259 of OW119929.1, forward strand.
TTTTTCTCCCTCTTATATAGTACTAACATACCACTTTAACAAAAAAAACGATCAAGTCGATGCAATACGTTAGATTTTCGTTCTATGTAAAAGTATGTTGTATGTATGTATGTTCTTTTTTAATCCCTCTTATATAGTACTAACATACCACATTTAACAAAAAAAACGATCAAGTCGATGCAATACGTTAGATTTTCGTTGTACGTAAAAGTATGTTGTATGTATGTATGTTCTTTTTTCTCCCTCTTATATAGTTCTAACATACCACTTTTAACAAAAAAAGCGATCAAGTCGATGCAATACGTTAGATTTTCGTTGTACGTAAAAGTATGTTGTATGTATGTTCTTTTTTTCTCCCTCTTATATAGTACTAACATACCACTTTTAACAAAAAAAACGATCAAGTCGATGCAATACGTTAGATTTTCGTTGTACGTAAAAGTATGTTTTATGTATGTATGTTCTTTTTTTCTCCCTCTTATATAGTACTAACATGCCAATTTTAAAAAAAAACAATCAAGTCGACGCAATACGTTAGATTTTCGTTGTACGTAAAAGTATGTTTTATGTATGTATGTTCTTTTTTTCTCCCTCTTATATAGTACTAACATACCAATTTTAACAAAAAAAAAAACGATCAAGTCGATGCAATACGTTAGATTTTCGTTGTATGTAAAAGTATGTTGTATGTATGTATGTTCTTTTTTTCTCCCTCTTATATAGTACTAACATACCAATTTTAACAAAAAACACGATCAAGTCGATGCAATACGTTAGATTTTCGTTGTATGTAAAAGTATGTTGTATGTATGTATGTTCTTTTTTTCTCCCTCTTATATAGTACTAACATGCCAATTTTAACAAAAAAAACCGATCAAGTCGATGCAATACGTCAGATTTTCGTTGTATGTAAAAGTATGTTGTATGTATGTATGTTCTTTTTTTCTCCCTCTTATATAGTACTAACAAACCACTTTTAACAAAAAAAAAACGTTCAAGTCGACGCAATACGTTAGATTTTCGTTGTACGTAAAAGTATGTTGTATGTATGTATGTTCTTTTTTTCTCCCTCTTATATAGTACTAACATACCACTTTTAACAAAAAAAACAATCAAGTCGATGCAATACGTTAGATTTTCGTTGTATGTAAAAGTATATTGTATGTATGTATGTTCTTTTTTTCTCCCTCTTATATAGTACTAACATACCACTTTTAACAAAAAAAACGATCAAGTCGATGCAATACGTTAGATTTTCGTTATATGTAAAAGTATGTTGTATGTATGTATGTTCTTTTTTTCTCCCTCTTATATAGTACTAACATACCACTTTTAACAAAAAAAAACCGATCAAGTCGATGCAATACGTTAGATTTTCGTTGTATGTATGTATGTTCTTTTTTTCTCCCTCTTATATAGTACTAACATGCCAATTTTAACAAAAAAAACAATCAAGTCGACGCAATACGTTAGATTTTCGTTGTACGTAAAAGTATGTTTTATGTATGTATGTTCTTTTTTTCTCCCTCTTATATAGTACTAACATACCAATTTTAACAAAAAAAAACGATCAAGTCGATGCAATACGTTAGATTTTCGTTGTATGTAAAAGTATGTTGCATGTATGTATGGTCTTCTTTTTCTCCCACTTATATAGGACTAACATACCACTTTCAACAAAAAAAACGATCAAGTCGATGCAATACGTTAGATTTTCGTTGTACGTAAAAGTATGTTTTATGTATGTATGTTCTTTTTTTCTCCCTCTTATATAGTACTAACATACCAATTTTAACAAAAAAAACGATCAAGTCGATGCAATACGTTAGATTTTCGTTGTATGTAAAAGTATGTTGTATGTATGTATGTTCTTTTTTTCTCCCTCTTATATAGTACTAACATACCACTTTTAACAAAAAAAACGATCAAGTCGATGCAATACGTTAGATTATCGTTGTATGTTAAAGTATGTTGTATGTATGTATGTTCTTTTTTTCTCCCTCTTATATAGTACTAACATACCACTTTTAACAAAAAAACCGAACAAGTCGATGCAATACGTTAGATTTTCGTTGTATGTAAAAGTATGTTGTATGTATGTTCTTTTTTTCTCCCTCTTATATAGTACTAACATACCACTTTTAACAAAAAAAACGATCAAGTCGATGCAATACGTTAGATTTTCGTTCTATGTAAAAGTATGTTGTATGTATGTATGTTCTTTTTTAATCCCTCTTATATAGTACTAACATACCACGTTTAACAAAAAAAAACGATCAAGTCGATGCAATACGTTAGATTTTCGTTGTACGTAAAAGTATGTTGTATGTATGTATGTTCTTTTTTCTCCCTCTTATATAGTTCTAACATACCACTTTTAACAAAAAAAGCGATCAAGTCGATGCAATACGTTAGATTTTCGTTGTACGTAAAAGTATGTTGTATGTATGTTCTTTTTTTCTCCCTCTTATATAGTACTAACATACCACTTTTAACAAAAAAAACGATCAAGTCGATGCAATACGTTAGATTTTCGTTGTATGTAAAAGTATGTTGTATGTATGTATGTTCTTTTTTTCTCCCACCTATATAGTACTAACATACCACTTTTAACAAAAAAAACGATCAATTCGATGCAATACGTTAGATTTTCGTTGTACGTAAAAGTATGTTGAATGTATGTATGTTCTTTTTTTCTCCCTCTTATATAGTACTAACATGCCAATTTTAACAAAAAAAACAATCAAGTCGACGCAATACGTTAGATTTTCGTTGTACGTAAAAGTATGTTTTATGTATGTATGTTCTTTTTTTCTCCCTCTTATATAGTACTAACATACCAATTTTAACAAAAAAAAACGATCAAGTCGATGCAATACGTTAGATTTTCGTTGTATGTAAAAGTATGTTGTATGTATGTATGTTCTTTTTTTCTCCCTCTTATATAGTACTAACATACCACTTTTAACAAAAAAAACGATCAAGTCGATGCAATACGTTAGATTTTCGTTGTACGTAAAAGTATGTTTTATGTATGTATGTTCTTTTTTTCTCCCTCTTATATAGTACTAACATACCAATTTTAACAAAAAAAAACGATCAAGTCGATGCAATACGTTAGATTTTCTTTGTATGTAAAAGTATGTTGTATGTATGTATGTTCTTTTTGTCTCCCTCTTATATAGTACTAACATACCACTTTTAACGAAAAAAAAGTGACCAAGTCGATGAAATACGTTAGATTTTCGTTGTATGTAAAAGTATGTGGTATGTATGTATGTTCTTTTTTTCTCCCTCTTATATAGTACTAACATACCACTTTTAACAAAAAAAACAATCAAGTCGATGCAATACGTTAGATTTTCGTTGTATGTAAAAGTATGTTGTATGTATGTTCTTTTTTTCTCCCTCTTATATAGTACTAACATGCCAATTTTAACAAAAAAAAAACCGATCAAGTCGATGCAATACGTTAGATTTTCGTTGTATGTAAAAGTATGTTGTATGTATGTATGTACTTTTTTTCTCCCTCTTATATAGTACTAACATACCACTTTTAACAAAAAACACGATCAAGTCGATGCAATACGTTAGATTTTCGTTGTACGTAAAAGTATGTTGTATGTATGTATGTTCTTTTTTTCTCCCTCTTATATAGTACTAACATACCACTTTTAACAAAAAAAAACGATCAAGTCGATGCAATACGTTAGATTTTCGTTGTATGTAAAAGTATGTGGTATGTATGTTTGTTCTTTTTTTCTCCCACTTATATAGAACTAACATACCACTTTTTTCAAAAAAAAACCGATCAAGTCGATGCAATACGTTAGATTTTCGTTGTATGTATGTATGTTCTTTTTTTCTCCCTCTTATATAGTACTAACATGCCAATTTTAACAAAAAAAACAATCAAGTCGACGCAATACGTTAGATTTTCGTTGTACGTAAAAGTATGTTTTATGTATGTATGTTCTTTTTTTCTCCCTCTTATATAGTACTAACATACCAATTTTAACAAAAAAAACCGATCAAGTCGATGCAATACGTTAGATTTTCGTTGTATGTAAAAGTATGTTGCATGTATGTATGGTTTTCTTTTTCTCCCACTTATATAGAACTAACATACCACTTTTAACAAAAAAAACGATCAAGTCGATGCAATACGTTAGATTTTCGTTGTACGTAAAAGTATGTTTTATGTATGTATGTTCTTTTTTTCTCCCTCTTATATAGTACTAACATACCAATTTTAACAAAAAAAACGATCAAGTCGATGCAATACGTTAGATTTTCGTTGTATGTAAAAGTATGTTGTATGTATGTATGTTCTTTTTTTCTCCCTCTTATATAGTACTAACATACCACTTTTAACAAAAAAAACGATCAAGTCGATGCAATACGTTAGATTATCGTTGTATGTTAAAGTATGTTGTATGTATGTATGTTCTTTTTTTCTCCCTCTTATATAGTACTAACATACCACTTTTAACAAAAAAACCGAACAAGTCGATGCAATACGTTAGATTTTCGTTGTATGTAAAAGTATGTTGTATGTATGTTCTTTTTTTCTCCCTCTTATATAGTACTAACATACCACTTTTAACAAAAAAAACGATCAAGTCGATGCAATACGTTAGATTTTCGTTCTATGTAAAAGAATGTTGTATGTATGTATGTTCTTTTTTAATCCCTCTTATATAGTACTAACATACCACATTTAACAAAAAAAAACGATCAAGTCGATGCAATACGTTAGATTTTCGTTGTACGTAAAAGTATGTTGTATGTATGTATGTTCTTTTTTCTCCCTCTTATATAGTTCTAACATACCACTTTTAACAAAAAAAGCGATCAAGTCGATGCAATACGTTAGATTTTCGTTGTACGTAAAAGTATGTTGTATGTATGTTCTTTTTTTCTCCCTCTTATATAGTACTAACATACCACTTTTAACAAAAAAAACGATCAAGTCGATGCAATACGTTAGATTTTCGTTGTATGTAAAAGTATGTTGTATGTATGTATGTTCTTTTTTTCTCCCACCTATATAGTACTAACATACCACTTTTAACAAAAAAAACGATCAATTCGATGCAATACGTTAGATTTTCGTTGTACGTAAAAGTATGTTGTATGTATGTATGTTCATTTTTTCTCCCTCTTATATAGTACTAACATACCACTTTTAACAAAAAAAACGATCAAGTCGATGCAATACGTTAGATTTTCGTTGTACGTAAAAGTATGTTTTATGTATGTATGTTCTTTTTTTCTCCCTCTTATATAGTACTAACATGCCAATTTTAACAAAAAAAACAATCAAGTCGACGCAATACGTTAGATTTTCGTTGTACGTAAAAGTATGTTTTATGTATGTATGTTCTTTTTTTCTCCCTCTTATATAGTACTAACATACCAATTTTAACAAAAAAAAAACGATCAAGTCGATGCAATACGTTAGATTTTCGTTGTATGTAAAAGTATGTTGTATGTATGTTCTTTTTTTCTCCCTCTTATATAGTACTAACATACCACTTTTAACAAAAAAAAACGATCAAGTCGATGCAATACGTTAGATTTTCGTTGTATGTAAAAGTATGTTGTATGTATGTTCTTTTTTAATCCCTCTTATATAGTACTAACATACCACATTTAACAAAAAAAACGATCAAGTCGATGCAATACGTTAGATTTTCGTTGTACGTAAAAGTATGTTGTATGTATGTATGTTCTTTTTTCTCCCTCTTATATAGTTCTAACATACCACTTTTAACAAAAAAAGCGATCAAGTCGATGCAATACGTTAGATTTTCGTTGTACGTAAAAGTATGTTGTATGTATGTTCTTTTTTTCTCCCTCTTATATAGTACTAACATACCACTTTTAACAAAAAAAAACGATCAAGTCGATGCAATACGTTAGATTTTCGTTGTATGTAAAAGTATGTTGTATGTATGTATGTTCTTTTTTTCTCCCACCTATATAGTACTAACATACCACTTTTAACAAAAAAAACGATCAATTCGATGCAATACGTTAGATTTTCGTTGTACGTAAAAGTATGTTGTATGTATGTATGTTCTTTTTTCTCCCTCTTATATAGTACTAACATACCACTTTTAACAAAAAAAACGATCAAGTCGATGCAATACGTTAGATTTTCGTTGTACGTAAAAGTATGTTTTATGTATGTATGTTCTTTTTTTCTCCCTCTTATATAGTACTAACATGCCAATTTTAACAAAAAAAACAATCAAGTCGACGCAATACGTTAGATTTTCGTTGTACGTAAAAGTATGTTTTATGTATGTATGTTCTTTTTTTCTCCCTCTTATATAGTACTAACATACCACTTTTAACAAAAAAAACGATCAAGTCGATGCAATACGTTAGATTTTCGTTCTATGTAAAAGTATGTTGTATGTATGTATGTTCTTTTTTAATCCCTCTTATATAGTACTAACATACCACATTTAACAAAAAAAACGATCAAGTCGATGCAATACGTTAGATTTTCGTTGTACGTAAAAGTATGTTGTATGTATGTATGTTCTTTTTTCTCCCTCTTATATAGTTCTAACATACCACTTTTAACAAAAAAAGCGATCAAGTCGATGCAATACGTTAGATTTTCGTTGTACGTAAAAGTATGTTGTATGTATGTTCTTTTTTTCTCCCTCTTATATAGTACTAACATACCACTTTTAACAAAAAAAACGATCAAGTCGATGCAATACGTTAGATTTTCGTTGTACGAAAAGTATGTTTTATGTATGTATGTTCTTTTTTTCTCCCTCTTATATAGTACTAACATGCCAATTTTAAAAAAAAAACAATCAAGTCGACGCAATACGTTAGATTTTCGTTGTACGTAAAAGTATGTTTTATGTATGTATGTTCTTTTTTTCTCCCTCTTATATAGTACTAACATACCAATTTTAACAAAAAAAAAACGATCAAGTCGATGGAATACGTTAGATTTTCGTTGTATGTAAAAGTATGTTGTATGTATGTATGTTCTTTTTTTCTCCCTCTTATATAGTACTAACATACCACTTTTAACAAAAAAAACGATCAATTCGATGCAATACGTTAGATTTTCGTTGTACGTAATAGTATGTTGTATGTATGTATGTTCTTTTTTTCTCCCTCTTATATAGTACTAACATACCACTTTTAACAAAAAAAACGATCAAGTCGATGCAATACGTTAGATTTTCGTTGTACGTAAAAGTATGTTTTATGTATGTATGTTCTTTTTTTCTCCCTCTTATATAGTACTAACATACCAATTTTAACAAAAAACACGATCAAGTCGATGCAATACGTTAGATTTTCGTTGTATGTAAAAGTATGTTGTATGTATGTATGTTCTTTTTTTCTCCCACTTATATAGTACTAACATGCCAATTTTAACAAAAAAAACTGATCAAGTCGATGCAATACGTCAGATTTTCGTTGTATGTAAAAGTATGTTGTATGTATGTATGTTCTTTTTTTCTCCCTCTTATATAGTACTAACAAACCACTTTTAACAAAAAAAAAACGTTCAAGTCGACGCAATACGTTAGATTTTCGTTGTACGTAAAAGTATGTTGTATGTATGTATGTTCTTTTTTTCTCCCTCTTATATAGTACTAACATACCACTTTTAACAAAAAAAAACAATCAAGTCGATGCAATACGTTAGATTTTCGTTGTATGTAAAAGTATATTGTATGTATGTATGTTCTTTTTTTCTCCCTCTTATATAGTACTAACATACCACTTTTAACAAAAAAAACGATCAAGTCGATGCAATACGTTAGATTTTCGTTATATGTAAAAGTATGTTGTATGTATGTATGTTCTTTTTTTTCTCCCTCTTATATAGTACTAACATACCACTTTTAACAAAAAAAAACCGATCAAGTCGATGCAATACGTTAGATTTTCGTTCTATGTATGTATGTTCTTTTTTTCTCCCTCTTATATAGTACTAACATGCCAATTTTAACAAAAAAAACAATCAAGTCGACGCAATACGTTAGATTTTCGTTGTACGTAAAAGTATGTTTTATGTATGTATGTTCTTTTTTTCTCCCTCTTATATAGTACTAACATACCAATTTTAACAAAAAAAAACGATCAAGTCGATGCAATACGTTAGATTTTCGTTGTATGTAAAAGTATGTTGCATGTATGTATGGTCTTCTTTTTCTCCCACTTATATAGAACTAACATACCACTTTTAACAAAAAAAACGATCAAGTCGATGCAATACGTTAGATTTTCGTTGTACGTAAAAGTATGTTTTATGTATGTATGTTCTTTTTTTCTCCCTCTTATATAGTACTAACATACCAATTTTAACAAAAAAAACGATCAAGTCGATGCAATACGTTAGATTTTCGTTGTATGTAAAAGTATGTTGTATGTATGTATGTTCTTTTTTTCTCCCTCTTATATAGTACTAACATACCACTTTTAACAAAAAAAAACGATCAAGTCGATGCAATACGTTAGATTATCGTTGTATGTATGTATGTTCTTTTTTTCTCCCTCTTATATAGTACTAACATACCACTTTTAACAAAAAAACCGAACAAGTCGATGCAATACGTTAGATTTTCGTTGTATGTAAAAGTATGTTGTATGTATGTTCTTTTTTTCTCCCTCTTATATAGTACTAACATACCACTTTTAACAAAAAAAACGATCAAGTCGATGCAATACGTTAGATTTTCGTTCTATGTAAAAGTATGTTGTATGTATGTATGTTCTTTTTTAATCCCTCTTATATAGTACTAACATACCACATTTAACAAAAAAAAAACGATCAAGTCGATGCAATACGTTAGATTTTCGTTGTACGTAAAAGTATGTTGTATGTATGTATGTTCTTTTTTCTCCCTCTTATATAGTTCTAACATACCACTTTTAACAAAAAAAGCGATCAAGTCGATGCAATACGTTAGATTTTCGTTGTACGTAAAAGTATGTTGTATGTATGTTCTTTTTTTCTCCCTCTTATATAGTACTAACATACCACTTTTAACAAAAAAAACGATCAAGTCGATGCAATACGTTAGATTTTCGTTGTATGTAAAAGTATGTTGTATGTATGTATGTTCTTTTTTTCTCCCACCTATATAGTACTAACATACCACTTTTAACAAAAAAAACGATCAATTCGATGCAATACGTTAGATTTTCGTTGTACGTAAAAGTATGTTGTATGTATGTATGTTCTTTTTTTCTCCCTCTTATATAGTACTAACATGCCAATTTTAACAAAAAAAACAATCAAGTCGACGCAATACGTTAGATTTTCGTTGTACGTAAAAGTATGTTTTATGTATGTATGTTCTTTTTTTCTCCCTCTTATATAGTACTAACATACCAATTTTAACAAAAAAAACGATCAAGTCGATGCAATACGTTAGATTTTCGTTGTATGTAAAAGTATGTTGTATGTATGTATGTTCTTTTTTTCTCCCTCTTATATAGTACTAACATACCACTTTTAACAAAAAAAACGATCAAGTCGATGCAATACGTTAGATTTTCGTTGTACGTAAAAGTATGTTTTATGTATGTATGTTCTTTTTTTCTCCCTCTTATATAGTACTAACATACCAATTTTAACAAAAAAAAACGATCAAGTCGATGCAATACGTTAGATTTTCTTTGTATGTAAAAGTATGTTGTATGTATGTATGTTCTTTTTGTCTCCCTCTTATATAGTACTAACATACCACTTTTAACAAAAAAAAAGTGACCAAGTCGATGAAATACGTTAGATTTTCGTTGTATGTAAAAGTATGTGGTATGTATGTATGTTCTTTTTTTCTCCCTCTTATATAGTACTAACATACCACTTTTAACAAAAAAAAACGATCAAGTCGATGCAATACGTTAGATTTTCGTTGTACGTAAAAGTATGTTGTATGTATGTATGTTCTTTTTTTCTCCCTCTTATATAGTACTAACATACCACTTTTAACAAAAAAAAACGATCAAGTCGATGCAATACGTTACATTTTCGTTGTACGTAAAAGTATGTTGTATGTATGTATGTTCTTTTTTTCTCCCTCTTATATAGTACTAACATACCACTTTTAACAAAAAAAACAATCAAGTCGATGCAATACGTTAGATTTTCGTTGTATGTAAAAGTATGTTGTATGTATGTATGTTCTTTTTTTCTCCCTCTTATATAGTACTAACATGCCAATTTTAACAAAAAAAAACCCGATCAAGTCGATGCAATACGTTAGATTTTCGTTGTATGTAAAAGTATGTTGTATGTATGTATGTACTTTTTTTCTCCCTCTTATATAGTACTAACATACCACTTTTAACAAAAAACACGATCAAGTCGATGCAATACGTTAGATTTTCGTTGTACGTAAAAGTATGTTGTATGTATGTATGTTCTTTTTTTCTCCCTCTTATATAGTACTAACATACCACTTTTAACAAAAAAAAACGATCAAGTCGATGCAATACGTTAGATTTTCGTTGTATGTAAAAGTATGTGGTATGTATGTTTGTTCTTTTTTTCTCCCACTTATATAGAACTAACATACCACTTTTTACAAAAAAAAACCGATCAAGTCGATGCAATACGTTAGATTTTCGTTGTATGTATGTATGTTCTTTTTTTCTCCCTCTTATATAGTACTAACATGCCAATTTTAACAAAAAAAACAATCAAGTCGACGCAATACGTTAGATTTTCGTTGTACGTAAAAGTATGTTTTATGTATGTATGTTCTTTTTTTCTCCCTCTTATATAGTACTAACATACCAATTTTAACAAAAAAAAAACGATCAAGTCGATGCAATACGTTAGATTTTCGTTGTATGTAAAAGTATGTTGCATGTATGTATGGTCTTCTTTTTCTCCCACTTATATAGAACTAACATACCACTTTTAACAAAAAAAACGATCAAGTCGATGCAATACGTTAGATTTTCGTTGTACGTAAAAGTATGTTTTATGTATGTATGTTCTTTTTTTCTCCCTCTTATATAGTACTAACATACCAATTTTAACAAAAAAAACGATCAAGTCGATGCAATACGTTAGATTTTCGTTGTATGTAAAAGTATGTTGTATGTATGTATGTTCTTTTTTTCTCCCTCTTATATAGTACTAAAATACCACTTTTAACAAAAAAAACGATCAAGTCGATGCAATACGTTAGATTATCGTTGTATGTTAAAGTATGTTGTATGTATGTATGTTCTTTTTTTCTCCCTCTTATATAGTACTAACATACCACTTTTAACAAAAAAACCGAACAAGTCGATGCAATACGTTAGATTTTCGTTGTATGTAAAAGTATGTTGTATGTATGTTCTTTTTTTCTCCCTCTTATATAGTACTAACATAACACTTTTAACAAAAAAAACGATCAAGTCGATGCAATACGTTAGATTTTCGTTCTATGTAAAAGTATGTTGTATGTATGTATGTTCTTTTTTAATTCCTCTTATATAGTACTAACATACCACATTTAACAAAAAAAAACGATCAAGTCGATGCAATACGTTAGATTTTCGTTGTACGTAAAAGTATGTTGTATGTATGTATGTTCTTTTTTCTCCCTCTTATATAGTTCTAACATACCATTTTTAACAAAAAAAGCGATCAAGTCGATGCAATACGTTAGATTTTCGTTGTACGTAAAAGTATGTTGTATGTATGTTCTTTTTTTCTCCCTCTTATATAGTACTAACATACCACTTTTAACAAAAAAAACGATCAAGTCGATGCAATACGTTAGATTTTCGTTGTATGTAAAAGTATGTTGTATGTATGTATGTTCTTTTTTTCTCCCACCTATATAGTACTAACATACCACTTTTAACAAAAAAAACGATCAATTCGATGCAATACGTTAGATTTTCGTTGTACGTAAAAGTATGTTGTATGTATGTATGTTCATTTTTTCTCCCTCTTATATAGTACTAACATACCACTTTTAACAAAAAAAACGATCAAGTCGATGCAATACGTTAGATTTTCGTTGTACGTAAAAGTATGTTTTATGTATGTATGTTCTTTTTTTCTCCCTCTTATATAGTACTAACATGCCAATTTTAACAAAAAAAACAATCAAGTCGACGCATTACGTTAGATTTTCGTTGTACGTAAAAGTATGTTTTATGTATGTATGTTCTTTTTTTCTCCCTCTTATATAGTACTAACATACCAATTTTAACAAAAAAAAACGATCAAGTCGATGCAATACGTTAGATTTTCGTTGTATGTAAAAGTATGTTGTATGTATGTATGTTCTTTTTTTCTCCCTCTTATATAGTACTAACATACCACTTTTAACAAAAAAAACGATCAAGTCGATGCAATACGTTAGATTTTCGTTGTACGTAAAAGTATGTTTTATGTATGTATGTTCTTTTTTTCTCCCTCTTATATAGTACTAACATACCAATTTTAACAAAAAAAAACGATCAAGTCGATGCAATACGTTAGATTTTCTTTGTATGTAAAAGTATGTTGTATGTATGTATGTTCTTTTTGTCTCCCTCTTATATAGTACTAACATACCACTTTTAACAAAAAAAAGTGACCAAGTCGATGAAATACGTTAGATTTTCGTTGTATGTAAAATTATGTTGTATGTATGTATGTTCTTTTTTTCTCCCTCTTATATAGTACTAACATACCACTTTTAACAAAAAAAAACGATCAAGTCGATGCAATACGTTAGATTTTCGTTGTACGTAAAAGTATGTTGTATGTATGTATGTTCTTTTTTTCTCCCTCTTATATAGTACTAACATACCACTTTTAACAAAAAAAAACGATCAAGTCGATGCAATACGTTACATTTTCGTTGTACGTAAAAGTATGTTTTATGTATGTATGTTCTTTTTTTCTCCCTCTTATATAGTACTAACATACCACTTTTAACAAAAAAAACAATCAAGTCGATGCAATACGTTAGATTTTCGTTGTATGTAAAAGTATGTTGTATGTATGTATGTTCTTTTTTTCTCCCTCTTATATAGTACTAACATGCCAATTTTAACAAAAAAAAAACCGATCAAGTCGATGCAATACGTTAGATTTTCGTTGTATGTAAAAGTATGTTGTATGTATGTATGTACTTTTTTTCTCCCTCTTATATAGTACTAACATACCACTTTTAACAAAAAAAACGATCAAGTCGATGCAATACGTTAGATTTTCGTTGTACGTAAAAGTATGTTGTATGTATGTATGTTCTTTTTTTCTCCCTCTTATATAGTACTAACATACCACTTTTAACAAAAAAAAACGATCAAGTCGATGCAATACGTTAGATTTTCGTTGTATGTAAAAGTATGTGGTATGTATGTTTGTTCTTTTTTTCTCCCACTTATATAGAACTAACATACCACTTTTTACAAAAAAATCGATCAAGTCGATGCAATACGTTAGATTTTCGTTGTATGTAAAAGTATGTTGTATGTATGCATGTTCTTTTTTTCTCCCTCTTATATAGTACTAACATGCCAATTTAAAAAAAAAAAACGATCAAGTCGATGCAATACGTTAGATTTTCGTTGTATGTAAAAGTATGTTGTATGTATGTATGTTCTTTTTTTCTCCCTCTTATATAGTACTAACATACCACTTTTAACAAAAAAAACGATCAAGTCGATGCAATACGTTAGATTTTCGTTCTATGTAAAAGTATGTTGTATGTATGTATGTTCTTTTTTAATCCCTCTTATATAGTACTAACATACCACTTTTAACAAAAAAAAAGATTAAGTCGATGCAATACGTTAGATTTTCGTTGTACGTAAAAGTATGTTGTATGTATGTATGTTCTTCTTTTCTCCCTCTTATATAGTTCTAACATACCACTTTTAACAAAAAAAGCGATCAAGTCGATGCAATACGTTAGATTTTCGTTGTACGTAAAAGTATGTTGTATGTATGTATGTTCTTTTGTTCTCCATCTTATATAGTACTAACATACCAATTTTAACAAAAAAAAAACGATCAAGTCGATTCAATACGTTAGATTATCGTTGTATGTAAACGTATGTTGTATGTATGTATGTTCTTTTTTTCTCCCTCTTATATAGTACTAACATACCACTTTTAACAAAAAAAAGGATCAAGTCGATTGAATACGTTAGATTTTCGTTGTACGTAAAAGTATGTTTTATGTATGTATGTTCTTTTTTCTCCCTCTTATATAGTACTAACATACCACTTTTAACAAAAAAAACGATCAAGTCGATGCAATACGTTAGATTTACGTTGTATGTAAAAGTATGTTGCATGTACGTATGGTCTTCTTTTTCTCCCACTTATATAGAACTAACATACCACTTTTTACAAAAAAAACGATCAAGTCGATGCAATACGTTAGATTTTCGTTGTATGTAAAAGTATGTTGTATGTATGTATGTTCTTTTTTTCTCCCTCCTATATAGTACTAACATACCACTTTTAACAAAAAAAACGATCAATTCGATGCAATACGTTAGATTTTCGTTGTACGTAAAAGTATGTTGTATGTATGTATGTTCTTTTTTTCTCCCTCTTATATAGTACTAACATACCACTTTTAACAAAAAAAACGATCAAGTCGATGCAATACGTTAGATTTTCGTCGTACGTAAAAGTATGTTTTATGTATGTATGTTCTTTTTTTCTCCCTCTTATATAGTACTAACATGCCAATTTTAACAAAAAAAACAATCAAGTCGACACAATACGTTAAATTTTCGTTGTACGTAAAAGTATGTTTTATGTATGTATGTTCTTTTTTTCTCCCTCTTATATAGTACTAACATACCACTTTTAACAAAAAAAACGATCAAGTCGATGCAATACGTTAGATTTACGTTGTAGGTAAAAGTATGTTTTATGTATGTATGTTCTTTTTTTCTCCCTCTTATATAGTACTAACATACCAATTTTAACAAAAAAAATGATCAAGTCGATGCAATACGTTAGATTTTCGTTGTATGTAAAAGTATGTTGTATGTATGTATGTTCTTTTTTTCTCCCTCTTATATAGTACTAACATACCACTTTTTACAAAAAAAACGATCAAGTCGATGCAATACGTTAGATTTTCGTTGTATGTAAAAGTATGTTGTATGTATGTATGTTCTTTTTGTCTCCCTCTTATATAGTACTAACATACCACTTTTAACAAAAAAAAAAAGCGACCAAGTCGATGAAATACGTTAGATTTTCGTTGTATGTAAAAGTATGTGGTATGTATGTATGTTCTTTTTGTCTCCCTCTTATATAGTACTAACATACCACTTTTAACAAAAAAAACGATCAAGTCGATGCAATACGTTAGATTATCGTTGTATGTAAACGTATGTTGTATGTATGTATGTTCTTTTTTCTCCCTCTTATATAGTACTAACATACCACTTTTAACAAAAAAAAACGATCAAGTCGATGCAATACGTTAGATTTTCGTTGTATGTAAAAGTATGTTGTATGTATGTATGTTCTTTTTTCTCCCTCTTATATAGTACTAACATACCACTTTTAACAAAAAAAAAGATTAAGTCGATGCAATACGTTAGATTTTCGTTGTACGTAAAAGTATGTTGTATGTATGTATGTTCTTCTTTTCTCCCTCTTATATAGTTCTAACATACCACTTTTAACAAAAAAAGCGATCAAGTCGATGCAATACGTTAGATTTTCGTTGTACGTAAAAGTATGTTGTATGTATGTATGTTCTTTTGTTCTCCATCTTATATAGTACTAACATACCAATTTTAACAAAAAAAAAAACGATCAAGTCGATTCAATACGTTAGATTATCGTTGTATGTAAACGTATGTTGTATGTATGTATGTTCTTTTTTTCTCCCTCTTATATAGTACTAACATACCACTTTTAACAAAAAAAAGGATCAAGTCGATTGAATACGTTAGATTTTCGTTGTACGTAAAAGTATGTTTTATGTATGTATGTTCTTTTTTCTCCCTCTTATATAGTACTAACATACCACTTTTAACAAAAAAAAACGATCAAGTCGATGCAATACGTTAGATTTTCGTTGTATGTAAAAGTATGTTGTATGTATGTATGTTCTTTTTTCTCCCTCTTATATAGTACTAACATACCACTTTTAACAAAAAAAAAGATTAAGTCGATGCAATACGTTAGATTTTCGTTGTACGTAAAAGTATGTTGTATGTATGTATGTTCTTCTTTTCTCCCTCTTATATAGTACTAACATACCACTTTTAACAAAAAAAACGATCAAGTCGATGCAATACGTTAGATTTTCGTTGTATGTAAAAGTATGTGGTATGTATGTATGTTCTTTTTTTCTCCCACTTATATAGAACTAACATACCACTTTTAACAAAAAAAACGATCAAGTCGATGCAATACGTTAGATTTTCGTTGTATGTAAAAGTATGTTGTATGTATGTATGTTCTTTTTTCTCCCTCTTATATAGTTCTAACATACCACTTTTAACAAAAAAAGCGATCAAGTCGATGCAATACGTTAGATTTTCGTTGTACGTAAAAGTATGTTGTATGTATGTTCTTTTTTTCTCCCTCTTATATAGTACTAACATACCACTTTTAACAAAAAAAACGATCAAGTCGATGCAATACGTTAGATTTTCGTTGTATGTAAAAGTATGTTGTATGTATGTATGTTCTTTTTTTCTCCCACCTATATAGTACTAACATACCACTTTTAACAAAAAAAACGATCAATTCGATGCAATACGTTAGATTTTCGTTGTACGTAAAAGTATGTTGTATGTATGTATGTTCTTTTTTTCTCCCTCTTATATAGTACTAACATGCCAATTTTAACAAAAAAAACAATCAAGTCGACGCAATACGTTAGATTTTCGTTGTACGTAAAAGTATGTTTTATGTATGTATGTTCTTTTTTTCTCCCTCTTATATAGTACTAACATACCAATTTTAACAAAAAAAACGATCAAGTCGATGCAATACGTTAGATTTTCGTTGTATGTAAAAGTATGTTGTATGTATGTATGTTCTTTTTTTCTCCCTCTTATATAGTACTAACATACCACTTTTAACAAAAAAAACGATCAAGTCGATGCAATACGTTAGATTTTCGTTGTACGTAAAAGTATGTTTTATGTATGTATGTTCTTTTTTTCTCCCTCTTATATAGTACTAACATACCAATTTTAACAAAAAAAAACGATCAAGTCGATGCAATACGTTAGATTTTCTTTGTATGTAAAAGTATGTTGTATGTATGTATGTTCTTTTTGTCTCCCTCTTATATAGTACTAACATACCACTTTTAACAAAAAAAAAGTGACCAAGTCGATGAAATACGTTAGATTTTCGTTGTATGTAAAAGTATGTGGTATGTATGTATGTTCTTTTTTTCTCCCTCTTATATAGTACTAACATACCACTTTTAACAAAAAAAAACGATCAAGTCGATGCAATACGTTAGATTTTCGTTGTACGTAAAAGTATGTTGTATGTATGTATGTTCTTTTTTTCTCCCTCTTATATAGTACTAACATACCACTTTTAACAAAAAAAAACGATCAAGTCGATGCAATACGTTACATTTTCGTTGTACGTAAAAGTATGTTGTATGTATGTATGTTCTTTTTTTCTCCCTCTTATATAGTACTAACATACCACTTTTAACAAAAAAAACAATCAAGTCGATGCAATACGTTAGATTTTCGTTGTATGTAAAAGTATGTTGTATGTATGTATGTTCTTTTTTTCTCCCTCTTATATAGTACTAACATGCCAATTTTAACAAAAAAAAACCCGATCAAGTCGATGCAATACGTTAGATTTTCGTTGTATGTAAAAGTATGTTGTATGTATGTATGTACTTTTTTTCTCCCTCTTATATAGTACTAACATACCACTTTTAACAAAAAACACGATCAAGTCGATGCAATACGTTAGATTTTCGTTGTACGTAAAAGTATGTTGTATGTATGTATGTTCTTTTTTTCTCCCTCTTATATAGTACTAACATACCACTTTTAACAAAAAAAAACGATCAAGTCGATGCAATACGTTAGATTTTCGTTGTATGTAAAAGTATGTGGTATGTATGTTTGTTCTTTTTTTCTCCCACTTATATAGAACTAACATACCACTTTTTACAAAAAAAAACCGATCAAGTCGATGCAATACGTTAGATTTTCGTTGTATGTATGTATGTTCTTTTTTTCTCCCTCTTATATAGTACTAACATGCCAATTTTAACAAAAAAAACAATCAAGTCGACGCAATACGTTAGATTTTCGTTGTACGTAAAAGTATGTTTTATGTATGTATGTTCTTTTTTTCTCCCTCTTATATAGTACTAACATACCAATTTTAACAAAAAAAAAACGATCAAGTCGATGCAATACGTTAGATTTTCGTTGTATGTAAAAGTATGTTGCATGTATGTATGGTCTTCTTTTTCTCCCACTTATATAGAACTAACATACCACTTTTAACAAAAAAAACGATCAAGTCGATGCAATACGTTAGATTTTCGTTGTACGTAAAAGTATGTTTTATGTATGTATGTTCTTTTTTTCTCCCTCTTATATAGTACTAACATACCAATTTTAACAAAAAAAACGATCAAGTCGATGCAATACGTTAGATTTTCGTTGTATGTAAAAGTATGTTGTATGTATGTATGTTCTTTTTTTCTCCCTCTTATATAGTACTAAAATACCACTTTTAACAAAAAAAACGATCAAGTCGATGCAATACGTTAGATTATCGTTGTATGTTAAAGTATGTTGTATGTATGTATGTTCTTTTTTTCTCCCTCTTATATAGTACTAACATACCACTTTTAACAAAAAAACCGAACAAGTCGATGCAATACGTTAGATTTTCGTTGTATGTAAAAGTATGTTGTATGTATGTTCTTTTTTTCTCCCTCTTATATAGTACTAACATAACACTTTTAACAAAAAAAACGATCAAGTCGATGCAATACGTTAGATTTTCGTTCTATGTAAAAGTATGTTGTATGTATGTATGTTCTTTTTTAATTCCTCTTATATAGTACTAACATACCACATTTAACAAAAAAAAACGATCAAGTCGATGCAATACGTTAGATTTTCGTTGTACGTAAAAGTATGTTGTATGTATGTATGTTCTTTTTTCTCCCTCTTATATAGTTCTAACATACCATTTTTAACAAAAAAAGCGATCAAGTCGATGCAATACGTTAGATTTTCGTTGTACGTAAAAGTATGTTGTATGTATGTTCTTTTTTTCTCCCTCTTATATAGTACTAACATACCACTTTTAACAAAAAAAACGATCAAGTCGATGCAATACGTTAGATTTTCGTTGTATGTAAAAGTATGTTGTATGTATGTATGTTCTTTTTTTCTCCCACCTATATAGTACTAACATACCACTTTTAACAAAAAAAACGATCAATTCGATGCAATACGTTAGATTTTCGTTGTACGTAAAAGTATGTTGTATGTATGTATGTTCATTTTTTCTCCCTCTTATATAGTACTAACATACCACTTTTAACAAAAAAAACGATCAAGTCGATGCAATACGTTAGATTTTCGTTGTACGTAAAAGTATGTTTTATGTATGTATGTTCTTTTTTTCTCCCTCTTATATAGTACTAACATGCCAATTTTAACAAAAAAAACAATCAAGTCGACGCATTACGTTAGATTTTCGTTGTACGTAAAAGTATGTTTTATGTATGTATGTTCTTTTTTTCTCCCTCTTATATAGTACTAACATACCAATTTTAACAAAAAAAAACGATCAAGTCGATGCAATACGTTAGATTTTCGTTGTATGTAAAAGTATGTTGTATGTATGTATGTTCTTTTTTTCTCCCTCTTATATAGTACTAACATACCACTTTTAACAAAAAAAACGATCAAGTCGATGCAATACGTTAGATTTTCGTTGTACGTAAAAGTATGTTTTATGTATGTATGTTCTTTTTTTCTCCCTCTTATATAGTACTAACATACCAATTTTAACAAAAAAAAACGATCAAGTCGATGCAATACGTTAGATTTTCTTTGTATGTAAAAGTATGTTGTATGTATGTATGTTCTTTTTGTCTCCCTCTTATATAGTACTAACATACCACTTTTAACAAAAAAAAGTGACCAAGTCGATGAAATACGTTAGATTTTCGTTGTATGTAAAATTATGTTGTATGTATGTATGTTCTTTTTTTCTCCCTCTTATATAGTACTAACATACCACTTTTAACAAAAAAAAACGATCAAGTCGATGCAATACGTTAGATTTTCGTTGTACGTAAAAGTATGTTTTATGTATGTATGTTCTTTTTTTCTCCCTCTTATATAGTACTAACATACCAATTTTAACAAAAAAAAACGATCAAGTCGATGCAATACGTTACATTTTCGTTGTACGTAAAAGTATGTTTTATGTATGTATGTTCTTTTTTTCTCCCTCTTATATAGTACTAACATACCACTTTTAACAAAAAAAACAATCAAGTCGATGCAATACGTTAGATTTTCGTTGTATGTAAAAGTATGTTGTATGTATGTATGTTCTTTTTTTCTCCCTCTTATATAGTACTAACATGCCAATTTTAACAAAAAAAAAACCGATCAAGTCGATGCAATACGTTAGATTTTCGTTGTATGTAAAAGTATGTTGTATGTATGTATGTACTTTTTTTCTCCCTCTTATATAGTACTAACATACCACTTTTAACAAAAAACACGATCAAGTCGATGCAATACGTTAGATTTTCGTTGTACGTAAAAGTATGTTGTATGTATGTATGTTCTTTTTTTCTCCCTCTTATATAGTACTAACATACCACTTTTAACAAAAAAAAACGATCAAGTCGATGCAATACGTTAGATTTTCGTTGTATGTAAAAGTATGTGGTATGTATGTTTGTTCTTTTTTTCTCCCACTTATATAGAACTAACATACCACTTTTTACAAAAAAATCGATCAAGTCGATGCAATACGTTAGATTTTCGTTGTATGTAAAAGTATGTTGTATGTATGCATGTTCTTTTTTTCTCCCTCTTATATAGTACTAACATGCCAATTTAAAAAAAAAAACGATCAAGTCGATGCAATACGTTAGATTTTCGTTGTATGTAAAAGTATGTTGTATGTATGTATGTTCTTTTTTTCTCCCTCTTATATAGTACTAACATACCACTTTTAACAAAAAAAACGATCAAGTCGATGCAATACGTTAGATTTTCGTTCTATGTAAAAGTATGTTGTATGTATGTATGTTCTTTTTTAATCCCTCTTATATAGTACTAACATACCACTTTTAACAAAAAAAAAGATTAAGTCGATGCAATACGTTAGATTTTCGTTGTACGTAAAAGTATGTTGTATGTATGTATGTTCTTCTTTTCTCCCTCTTATATAGTTCTAACATACCACTTTTAACAAAAAAAGCGATCAAGTCGATGCAATACGTTAGATTTTCGTTGTACGTAAAAGTATGTTGTATGTATGTATGTTCTTTTGTTCTCCATCTTATATAGTACTAACATACCAATTTTAACAAAAAAAAAAACGATCAAGTCGATTCAATACGTTAGATTATCGTTGTATGTAAACGTATGTTGTATGTATGTATGTTCTTTTTTTCTCCCTCTTATATAGTACTAACATACCACTTTTAACAAAAAAAAGGATCAAGTCGATTGAATACGTTAGATTTTCGTTGTACGTAAAAGTATGTTTTATGTATGTATGTTCTTTTTTCTCCCTCTTATATAGTACTAACATACCACTTTTAACAAAAAAAACGATCAAGTCGATGCAATACGTTAGATTTACGTTGTATGTAAAAGTATGTTGCATGTACGTATGGTCTTCTTTTTCTCCCACTTATATAGAACTAACATACCACTTTTTACAAAAAAAACGATCAAGTCGATGCAATACGTTAGATTTTCGTTGTATGTAAAAGTATGTTGTATGTATGTATGTTCTTTTTTTCTCCCTCCTATATAGTACTAACATACCACTTTTAACAAAAAAAACGATCAATTCGATGCAATACGTTAGATTTTCGTTGTACGTAAAAGTATGTTGTATGTATGTATGTTCTTTTTTTCTCCCTCTTATATAGTACTAACATACCACTTTTAACAAAAAAAACGATCAAGTCGATGCAATACGTTAGATTTTCGTCGTACGTAAAAGTATGTTTTATGTATGTATGTTCTTTTTTTCTCCCTCTTATATAGTACTAACATACCACTTTTAACAAAAAAAACGATCAAGTCGATGCAATACGTTAGATTTTCGTTGTATGTAAAAGTATGTTGTATGTATGTATGTTCTTTTTTTCTCCCACCTATATAGTACTAACATACCACTTTTAACAAAAAAAACGATCAAGTCGATGCAATACGTTAGATTTTCGTTGTATGTAAAAGTATGTTGTATGTATGTATGTTCTTTTTTTCTCCCTCTTATATAGTACTAACATACCACTTTTAACAAAAAAAGCGATCAAGTCGATGCAATACGTTAGATTTTCGTTGTACGTAAAAGTATGTTGTATGTATGTTCTTTTTTTCTCCCTCTTATATAGTACTAACATACCACTTTTAACAAAAAAAACGATCAAGTCGATGCAATACGTTAGATTTTCGTTGTATGTAAAAGTATGTTGTATGTATGTATGTTCTTTTTTTCTCCCTCTTATATAGTACTAACATACCACTTTTAACAAAAAAAACGATCAAGTCGATGCAATACGTTAGATTTTCGTCGTACGTAAAAGTATGTTTTATGTATGTATGTTCTTTTTTTCTCCCTCTTATATAGTACTAACATACCACTTTTAACAAAAAAAACGATCAAGTCGATGCAATACGTTAGATTTTCGTTGTATGTAAAAGTATGTTTTATGTATGTATGTTCTTTTTTTCTCCCTCTTATATAGTACTAACATACCACTTTTAACAAAAAAAACGATCAAGTCGATGCAATACGTTAGATTTTCGTTGTATGTAAAAGTATGTTGTATGTATGTATGTTCTTTTTTTCTCCCTCTTATATAGTACTAACATACCACTTTTAACAAAAAAAACGATCAAGTCGATGCAATACGTTAGATTTTCGTTGTATGTAAAAGTATGTTGTATGTATGTATGTTCTTTTTTTCTCCCTCTTATATAGTACTAACATACCACTTTTAACAAAAAAAGCGATCAAGTCGATGCAATACGTTAGATTTTCGTTGTACGTAAAAGTATGTTGTATGTATGTTCTTTTTTTCTCCCTCTTATATAGTACTAACATACCACTTTTAACAAAAAAAACGATCAAGTCGATGCAATACGTTAGATTTTCGTTGTATGTAAAAGTATGTTGTATGTATGTATGTTCTTTTTTTCTCCCACCTATATAGTACTAACATACCACTTTTAACAAAAAAAACGATCAATTCGATGCAATACGTTAGATTTTCGTTGTACGTAAAAGTATGTTGTATGTATGTATGTTCATTTTTTCTCCCTCTTATATAGTACTAACATACCACTTTTAACAAAAAAAACGATCAAGTCGATGCAATACGTTAGATTTTCGTTGTACGTAAAAGTATGTTTTATGTATGTATGTTCTTTTTTTCTCCCTCTTATATAGTACTAACATGCCAATTTTAACAAAAAAAACAATCAAGTCGACGCATTACGTTAGATTTTCGTTGTACGTAAAAGTATGTTTTATGTATGTATGTTCTTTTTTTCTCCCTCTTATATAGTACTAACATACCAATTTTAACAAAAAAAAAACGATCAAGTCGATGCAATACGTTAGATTTTCGTTGTATGTAAAAGTATGTTGTATGTATGTATGTTCTTTTTTTCTCCCTCTTATATAGTACTAACATACCACTTTTAACAAAAAAAACGATCAAGTCGATGCAATACGTTAGATTTTCGTTGTACGTAAAAGTATGTTTTATGTATGTATGTTCTTTTTTTCTCCCTCTTATATAGTACTAACATACCAATTTTAACAAAAAAAAACGATCAAGTCGATGCAATACGTTAGATTTTCTTTGTATGTAAAAGTATGTTGTATGTATGTATGTTCTTTTTGTCTCCCTCTTATATAGTACTAACATACCACTTTTAACAAAAAAAAGTGACCAAGTCGATGAAATACGTTAGATTTTCGTTGTATGTAAAATTATGTTGTATGTATGTATGTTCTTTTTTTCTCCCTCTTATATAGTACTAACATACCACTTTTAACAAAAAAAAACGATCAAGTCGATGCAATACGTTAGATTTTCGTTGTACGTAAAAGTATGTTGTATGTATGTATGTTCTTTTTTTCTCCCTCTTATATAGTACTAACATACCACTTTTAACAAAAAAAAACGATCAAGTCGATGCAATACGTTACATTTTCGTTGTACGTAAAAGTATGTTTTATGTATGTATGTTCTTTTTTTCTCCCTCTTATATAGTACTAACATACCACTTTTAACAAAAAAAACAATCAAGTCGATGCAATACGTTAGATTTTCGTTGTATGTAAAAGTATGTTGTATGTATGTATGTTCTTTTTTTCTCCCTCTTATATAGTACTAACATGCCAATTTTAACAAAAAAAAAACCGATCAAGTCGATGCAATACGTTAGATTTTCGTTGTATGTAAAAGTATGTTGTATGTATGTATGTACTTTTTTTCTCCCTCTTATATAGTACTAACATACCACTTTTAACAAAAAACACGATCAAGTCGATGCAATACGTTAGATTTTCGTTGTACGTAAAAGTATGTTGTATGTATGTATGTTCTTTTTTTCTCCCTCTTATATAGTACTAACATACCACTTTTAACAAAAAAAAACGATCAAGTCGATGCAATACGTTAGATTTTCGTTGTATGTAAAAGTATGTGGTATGTATGTTTGTTCTTTTTTTCTCCCACTTATATAGAACTAACATACCACTTTTTACAAAAAAATCGATCAAGTCGATGCAATACGTTAGATTTTCGTTGTATGTAAAAGTATGTTGTATGTATGCATGTTCTTTTTTTCTCCCTCTTATATAGTACTAACATGCCAATTTAAAAAAAAAAAACGATCAAGTCGATGCAATACGTTAGATTTTCGTTGTATGTAAAAGTATGTTGTATGTATGTATGTTCTTTTTTTCTCCCTCTTATATAGTACTAACATACCACTTTTAACAAAAAAAACGATCAAGTCGATGCAATACGTTAGATTTTCGTTCTATGTAAAAGTATGTTGTATGTATGTATGTTCTTTTTTAATCCCTCTTATATAGTACTAACATACCACTTTTAACAAAAAAAAAGATTAAGTCGATGCAATACGTTAGATTTTCGTTGTACGTAAAAGTATGTTGTATGTATGTATGTTCTTCTTTTCTCCCTCTTATATAGTTCTAACATACCACTTTTAACAAAAAAAGCGATCAAGTCGATGCAATACGTTAGATTTTCGTTGTACGTAAAAGTATGTTGTATGTATGTATGTTCTTTTGTTCTCCATCTTATATAGTACTAACATACCAATTTTAACAAAAAAAAAAACGATCAAGTCGATTCAATACGTTAGATTATCGTTGTATGTAAACGTATGTTGTATGTATGTATGTTCTTTTTTTCTCCCTCTTATATAGTACTAACATACCACTTTTAACAAAAAAAAGGATCAAGTCGATTGAATACGTTAGATTTTCGTTGTATGTAAAAGTATGTTTTATGTATGTATGTTCTTTTTTCTCCCTCTTATATAGTACTAACATACCACTTTTAACAAAAAAAACGATCAAGTCGATGCAATACGTTAGATTTACGTTGTATGTAAAAGTATGTTGCATGTACGTATGGTCTTCTTTTTCTCCCACTTATATAGAACTAACATACCACTTTTTACAAAAAAAACGATCAAGTCGATGCAATACGTTAGATTTTCGTTGTATGTAAAAGTATGTTGTATGTATGTATGTTCTTTTTTTCTCCCTCCTATATAGTACTAACATACCACTTTTAACAAAAAAAACGATCAATTCGATGCAATACGTTAGATTTTCGTTGTACGTAAAAGTATGTTGTATGTATGTATGTTCTTTTTTTCTCCCTCTTATATAGTACTAACATACCACTTTTAACAAAAAAAACGATCAAGTCGATGCAATACGTTAGATTTTCGTCGTACGTAAAAGTATGTTTTATGTATGTATGTTCTTTTTTTCTCCCTCTTATATAGTACTAACATGCCAATTTTAACAAAAAAAACAATCAAGTCGACACAATACGTTAAATTTTCGTTGTACGTAAAAGTATGTTTTATGTATGTATGTTCTTTTTTTCTCCCTCTTATATAGTACTAACATACCACTTTTAACAAAAAAAACGATCAAGTCGATGCAATACGTTAGATTTACGTTGTAGGTAAAAGTATGTTTTATGTATGTATGTTCTTTTTTTCTCCCTCTTATATAGTACTAACATACCAATTTTAACAAAAAAAATGATCAAGTCGATGCAATACGTTAGATTTTCGTTGTATGTAAAAGTATGTTGTATGTATGTATGTTCTTTTTTTCTCCCTCTTATATAGTACTAACATACCACTTTTTACAAAAAAAACGATCAAGTCGATGCAATACGTTAGATTTTCGTTGTATGTAAAAGTATGTTGTATGTATGTATGTTCTTTTTGTCTCCCTCTTATATAGTACTAACATACCACTTTTAACAAAAAAAAAAAGCGACCAAGTCGATGAAATACGTTAGATTTTCGTTGTATGTAAAAGTATGTGGTATGTATGTATGTTCTTTTTGTCTCCCTCTTATATAGTACTAACATACCACTTTTAACAAAAAAAACGATCAAGTCGATGCAATACGTTAGATTATCGTTGTATGTAAACGTATGTTGTATGTATGTATGTTCTTTTTTCTCCCTCTTATATAGTACTAACATACCACTTTTAACAAAAAAAAACGATCAAGTCGATGCAATACGTTAGATTTTCGTTGTATGTAAAAGTATGTTGTATGTATGTATGTTCTTTTTTCTCCCTCTTATATAGTACTAACATACCACTTTTAACAAAAAAAAAGATTAAGTCGATGCAATACGTTAGATTTTCGTTGTACGTAAAAGTATGTTGTATGTATGTATGTTCTTCTTTTCTCCCTCTTATATAGTTCTAACATACCACTTTTAACAAAAAAAGCGATCAAGTCGATGCAATACGTTAGATTTTCGTTGTACGTAAAAGTATGTTGTATGTATGTATGTTCTTTTGTTCTCCATCTTATATAGTACTAACATACCAATTTTAACAAAAAAAAAAACGATCAAGTCGATTCAATACGTTAGATTATCGTTGTATGTAAACGTATGTTGTATGTATGTATGTTCTTTTTTTCTCCCTCTTATATAGTACTAACATACCACTTTTAACAAAAAAAAGGATCAAGTCGATTGAATACGTTAGATTTTCGTTGTACGTAAAAGTATGTTTTATGTATGTATGTTCTTTTTTCTCCCTCTTATATAGTACTAACATACCACTTTTAACAAAAAAAAACGATCAAGTCGATGCAATACGTTAGATTTTCGTTGTATGTAAAAGTATGTTGTATGTATGTATGTTCTTTTTTCTCCCTCTTATATAGTACTAACATACCACTTTTAACAAAAAAAAAGATTAAGTCGATGCAATACGTTAGATTTTCGTTGTACGTAAAAGTATGTTGTATGTATGTATGTTCTTCTTTTCTCCCTCTTATATAGTACTAACATACCACTTTTAACAAAAAAAACGATCAAGTCGATGCAATACGTTAGATTTTCGTTGTATGTAAAAGTATGTGGTATGTATGTATGTTCTTTTTTTCTCCCACTTATATAGAACTAACATACCACTTTTAACAAAAAAAACGATCAAGTCGATGCAATACGTTAGATTTTCGTTGTATGTAAAAGTATGTTGTATGTATGTATGTTCTTTTTTTTCTCCTTCTTATATAGTGCTAACATACCACTTTTAACAAAAAAAACGATCAAGTCGATGCAATACGTTAGATTTTCGTTGTATGTAAAAGTATGTTGTATGTATGTATGTTCTTTTTTTCTCCCTCTTATATAGTACTAACATACCACTTTTAAAAAAAAACGATCAAGTCGATGCAATACGTTAGATTTTCGTTGTATGTAAAAGTATGTTGTATGTATGTATGTTCTTTTTTTCTCCCTCTTATATAGTACTAACATACCACTTTTAACAAAAAAAAAACGATCAAGTCGATGCAATACGTTAGATTTTCGTTGTATGTAAAAGTATGTTGTATGTATGTATGTTCTTTTTTTCTCCCTCTTATATAGTACTAACATACCACTTGTAACAAAAAAAACGATCAAGTCGATGCAATACGTTAGATTTTCGTTGTATGTAAAAGTATGTTGTATGTATGTATGTTCTTTTTTTCTCCCTCTTTTATAGTACTAACATACCTCTTTTAACAAAAAAAAACGATCAAGTCGATGCAATACGTTAGATTTTCGTTGGATGTAAAATTATGTTGTATGTATGTATGTTCTTTTTTTCTCCCTGTTATATAGTACTAACATACCGCTTTTAACAAAAAAAAACGATCAAGTCGATGCAATACGTTAGATTTTCGTTGTATGTAAAAGTATGTTGTATGTATGTATGTTCTTTTTTCTCCCTCTTTTATAGTACTAACATACCACATTTAATAAAAAAAAACCATCAAGTCGATGCAATACGTTAGATTTTCGTTGTATGTAAAAGTATGTTGTATGTATGTATGTTCTTTTTGTCTCCCTCTTATATAGTACTAACATACCACTTTTAACAAAAAAAAAAGCGACCAAGTCGATGAAATACGTTAGATTTTCGTTGTATGTAAAAGTATGTGGTATGTATGTATGTTCTTTTTGTCTCCCTCTTTATAGTACTAACATACCACTTTTAACAAAAAAAACGATCAAGTCGATGCAATACGTTAGATTTTCGTCGTACGTAAAAGTATGTTTTATGTATGTATGTTCTTTTTTTCTCCCTCTTATATAGTACTAACATACCACTTTTAACAAAAAAAACGATCAAGTCGATGCAATACGTTAGATTTTCGTTCTACGTAAAAGTATGTTTTATGTATGTATGTTCTTTTTTTCTCCCTCTTATATAGTACTAACATACCAATTCTAACAAAAAAAACGATCAAGTCGATGCAATACGTTAGATTTTCGTCGTATGTAAAAGTATGTTGTATGTATGTATGTTCTTTTTTTCTCCCTCTTATATAGTACTAACATACCACTTTTAACAAAAGAAACGATGAATTCGATGCAATACGTTAGATTTTCTTTGTACGTAAAAGTATGTTGTATGTATGTATGTTCTTTTTTTCTCCCTCTTCTATAGTACTAACATACCACTTTTAACAAAAAAAACGATCAAGTCGATGCAATACGTTAGATTTACGTTGTAGGTAAAAGTATGTTTTATGTATGTATGTTCTTTTTTTCTCCCTCTTATATAGTACTAACATACCAATTTTAACAAAAAAAATGATCAAGTCGATGCAATACGTTAGATTTTCGTTGTATGTAAAAGTATGTTGTATGTATGTATGTTCTTTTTTTCTCCCTCTTATATAGTACTAACATACCACTTTTTACAAAAAAAACGATCAAGTCGATGCAATACGTTAGATTTTCGTTGTATGTAAAATTATGTTGTATGTATGTATGTTCTTTTTTCTCCCTCTTATATAGTACTAACATACCACTTTTAACAAAAAAAACGATCAAGTCTATGCAATACGTTAGATTTTCGTTGTATGTTAAAATTATGTTGTATGTATGTATGTTCTTTGTTTCTCCATCTTATATAGTACTAACATACCACTTTTAACAAAAAAACGATCAAGTCGATGCAATACGTTAGATTTTCGTTGTATGTAAAAGTATGTTGTATGTATGTATGTTCTTTTTTCTCCCTCTTTTATAGTACTAACATACCACTTTTAACAAAAAAAACGATCAAGTCGATGCAATACGTTAGATTTTCGTTGTATGTAAAAGTATGTTGTATGTATGTATGTTCTTTTTTGTACTAACATACCACTAGATTACCGTTAGATTTTCGTTGTATGTAAAAGTATGTTGTATGTATGTATGTTCTTTTTTCTCCCTCTTTTATAGTACTAACATACCATTTTAACAAAAAAAAACCGATCAAGTCGATGCAATACGTTAGATTTTCGTTGTATGTAAAGGTATGTTGTATGTATGTGTGTTCTTTTTTTCTCCCTCTTATATAGTACTAACATACCACTTTTAACAAAAAAAACGATCAAGTCGATGCAATACGTTAGATTTTCGTTGTATGTAAAAGTATGTTGTATGTATGTATGTTCTTTTTTTCTCCCTCTTATATAGTACTAACATACCACTTTTAACAAAAAAAAACCGATCAAGTCGATGCAATACGTTAGATTTTCGTTGTATGTATGTATGTTCTTTTTTTCTCCCTCTTATATAGTACTAACATACCACTTTTAACAAAAAAAACGATCAAGTCGATGCAATACGTTAGATTTTCGTTGTATGTAAAAGTATGTTGTATGTATGTATGTTCTTTTTTTCTCCCTCTTATATAGTACTAACATACCACTTTTAACAAAAAAAAACCGATCAAGTCGATGCAATACGTTAGATTTTCGTTGTATGTAAAAGTATGTTGTATGTATGTATGTTCTTTTTTTCTCCCTCTTATATAGTACTAACATACCACTTTTAACAAAAAAAACGATCAAGTCGATGCAATACGTTAGATTTTCGTTGTATGTAAAATTATGTTGTATGTATATATGTTCTTTTTTTCTCCCTCTTATATAGTACTAACATACCACTTTTAACAAAAAAAACGATCAAGTCGATGCAATACGTTAGATTTTCGTTGTATGTAAAAGTATGTGGTATGTATGTATGTTCTTTTTTTCTCCCTCTTCTATAGTACTAACATACCACTTTTAACAAAAAAAAACGATCAAGTCGATGCAATACGTTAGATTTTCTTTGTATGTAAAAGTATGTTGTATGTATGTATGTTCTTTTTGTCTCCCTCTTATATAGTACTAACATACCACTTTTAACAAAAAAAAAGTGACCAAGTCGATGAAATACGTTAGATTTTCGTTGTATGTAAAAGTATGTGGTATGTATGTATGTTCTTTTTTTCTCCCTCTTATATAGTACTAACATACCACTTTTAACAAAAAAAAACGATCAAGTCGATGCAATACGTTAGATTTTCGTTGTACGTAAAAGTATGTTGTATGTATGTATGTTCTTTTTTTCTCCCTCTTATATAGTACTAACATACCACTTTTAACAAAAAAAAACGATCAAGTCGATGCAATACGTTACATTTTCGTTGTACGTAAAAGTATGTTGTATGTATGTATGTTCTTTTTTTCTCCCTCTTATATAGTACTAACATACCACTTTTAACAAAAAAAACAATCAAGTCGATGCAATACGTTAGATTTTCGTTGTATGTAAAAGTATGTTGTATGTATGTATGTTCTTTTTTTCTCCCTCTTATATAGTACTAACATGCCAATTTTAACAAAAAAAAACCCGATCAAGTCGATGCAATACGTTAGATTTTCGTTGTATGTAAAAGTATGTTGTATGTATGTATGTACTTTTTTTCTCCCTCTTATATAGTACTAACATACCACTTTTAACAAAAAACACGATCAAGTCGATGCAATACGTTAGATTTTCGTTGTACGTAAAAGTATGTTGTATGTATGTATGTTCTTTTTTTCTCCCTCTTATATAGTACTAACATACCACTTTTAACAAAAAAAAACGATCAAGTCGATGCAATACGTTAGATTTTCGTTGTATGTAAAAGTATGTGGTATGTATGTTTGTTCTTTTTTTCTCCCACTTATATAGAACTAACATACCACTTTTTACAAAAAAAAACCGATCAAGTCGATGCAATACGTTAGATTTTCGTTGTATGTATGTATGTTCTTTTTTTCTCCCTCTTATATAGTACTAACATGCCAATTTTAACAAAAAAAACAATCAAGTCGACGCAATACGTTAGATTTTCGTTGTACGTAAAAGTATGTTTTATGTATGTATGTTCTTTTTTTCTCCCTCTTATATAGTACTAACATACCAATTTTAACAAAAAAAAAACGATCAAGTCGATGCAATACGTTAGATTTTCGTTGTATGTAAAAGTATGTTGCATGTATGTATGGTCTTCTTTTTCTCCCACTTATATAGAACTAACATACCACTTTTAACAAAAAAAACGATCAAGTCGATGCAATACGTTAGATTTTCGTTGTACGTAAAAGTATGTTTTATGTATGTATGTTCTTTTTTTCTCCCTCTTATATAGTACTAACATACCAATTTTAACAAAAAAAACGATCAAGTCGATGCAATACGTTAGATTTTCGTTGTATGTAAAAGTATGTTGTATGTATGTATGTTCTTTTTTTCTCCCTCTTATATAGTACTAAAATACCACTTTTAACAAAAAAAACGATCAAGTCGATGCAATACGTTAGATTATCGTTGTATGTTAAAGTATGTTGTATGTATGTATGTTCTTTTTTTCTCCCTCTTATATAGTACTAACATACCACTTTTAACAAAAAAACCGAACAAGTCGATGCAATACGTTAGATTTTCGTTGTATGTAAAAGTATGTTGTATGTATGTTCTTTTTTTCTCCCTCTTATATAGTACTAACATAACACTTTTAACAAAAAAAACGATCAAGTCGATGCAATACGTTAGATTTTCGTTCTATGTAAAAGTATGTTGTATGTATGTATGTTCTTTTTTAATTCCTCTTATATAGTACTAACATACCACATTTAACAAAAAAAAACGATCAAGTCGATGCAATACGTTAGATTTTCGTTGTACGTAAAAGTATGTTGTATGTATGTATGTTCTTTTTTCTCCCTCTTATATAGTTCTAACATACCATTTTTAACAAAAAAAGCGATCAAGTCGATGCAATACGTTAGATTTTCGTTGTACGTAAAAGTATGTTGTATGTATGTTCTTTTTTTCTCCCTCTTATATAGTACTAACATACCACTTTTAACAAAAAAAACGAT
Organism: Meta bourneti; assembly: GCA_933210815.1. NCBI lineage: Eukaryota > Metazoa > Arthropoda > Arachnida > Araneae > Tetragnathidae > Meta > Meta bourneti. The sequence continues at coordinate 93,270,450 of OW119929.1, forward strand.
CAAGTCGATGCAATACGTTAGATTTTCGTTGTATGTAAAAGTATGTTGTATGTATGTATGTTCTTTTTTTCTCCCACCTATATAGTACTAACATACCACTTTTAACAAAAAAAACGATCAATTCGATGCAATACGTTAGATTTTCGTTGTACGTAAAAGTATGTTGTATGTATGTATGTTCATTTTTTCTCCCTCTTATATAGTACTAACATACCACTTTTAACAAAAAAAACGATCAAGTCGATGCAATACGTTAGATTTTCGTTGTACGTAAAAGTATGTTTTATGTATGTATGTTCTTTTTTTCTCCCTCTTATATAGTACTAACATGCCAATTTTAACAAAAAAAACAATCAAGTCGACGCATTACGTTAGATTTTCGTTGTACGTAAAAGTATGTTTTATGTATGTATGTTCTTTTTTTCTCCCTCTTATATAGTACTAACATACCAATTTTAACAAAAAAAAACGATCAAGTCGATGCAATACGTTAGATTTTCGTTGTATGTAAAAGTATGTTGTATGTATGTATGTTCTTTTTTTCTCCCTCTTATATAGTACTAACATACCACTTTTAACAAAAAAAACGATCAAGTCGATGCAATACGTTAGATTTTCGTTGTACGTAAAAGTATGTTTTATGTATGTATGTTCTTTTTTTCTCCCTCTTATATAGTACTAACATACCAATTTTAACAAAAAAAAACGATCAAGTCGATGCAATACGTTAGATTTTCTTTGTATGTAAAAGTATGTTGTATGTATGTATGTTCTTTTTGTCTCCCTCTTATATAGTACTAACATACCACTTTTAACAAAAAAAAGTGACCAAGTCGATGAAATACGTTAGATTTTCGTTGTATGTAAAATTATGTTGTATGTATGTATGTTCTTTTTTTCTCCCTCTTATATAGTACTAACATACCACTTTTAACAAAAAAAAACGATCAAGTCGATGCAATACGTTAGATTTTCGTTGTACGTAAAAGTATGTTGTATGTATGTATGTTCTTTTTTTCTCCCTCTTATATAGTACTAACATACCACTTTTAACAAAAAAAAACGATCAAGTCGATGCAATACGTTACATTTTCGTTGTACGTAAAAGTATGTTTTATGTATGTATGTTCTTTTTTTCTCCCTCTTATATAGTACTAACATACCACTTTTAACAAAAAAAACAATCAAGTCGATGCAATACGTTAGATTTTCGTTGTATGTAAAAGTATGTTGTATGTATGTATGTTCTTTTTTTCTCCCTCTTATATAGTACTAACATGCCAATTTTAACAAAAAAAAAACCGATCAAGTCGATGCAATACGTTAGATTTTCGTTGTATGTAAAAGTATGTTGTATGTATGTATGTACTTTTTTTCTCCCTCTTATATAGTACTAACATACCACTTTTAACAAAAAACACGATCAAGTCGATGCAATACGTTAGATTTTCGTTGTACGTAAAAGTATGTTGTATGTATGTATGTTCTTTTTTTCTCCCTCTTATATAGTACTAACATACCACTTTTAACAAAAAAAAACGATCAAGTCGATGCAATACGTTAGATTTTCGTTGTATGTAAAAGTATGTGGTATGTATGTTTGTTCTTTTTTTCTCCCACTTATATAGAACTAACATACCACTTTTTACAAAAAAATCGATCAAGTCGATGCAATACGTTAGATTTTCGTTGTATGTAAAAGTATGTTGTATGTATGCATGTTCTTTTTTTCTCCCTCTTATATAGTACTAACATGCCAATTTAAAAAAAAAAAACGATCAAGTCGATGCAATACGTTAGATTTTCGTTGTATGTAAAAGTATGTTGTATGTATGTATGTTCTTTTTTTCTCCCTCTTATATAGTACTAACATACCACTTTTAACAAAAAAAACGATCAAGTCGATGCAATACGTTAGATTTTCGTTCTATGTAAAAGTATGTTGTATGTATGTATGTTCTTTTTTAATCCCTCTTATATAGTACTAACATACCACTTTTAACAAAAAAAAAGATTAAGTCGATGCAATACGTTAGATTTTCGTTGTACGTAAAAGTATGTTGTATGTATGTATGTTCTTCTTTTCTCCCTCTTATATAGTTCTAACATACCACTTTTAACAAAAAAAGCGATCAAGTCGATGCAATACGTTAGATTTTCGTTGTACGTAAAAGTATGTTGTATGTATGTATGTTCTTTTTTTCTCCATCTTATATAGTACTAACATACCAATTTTAACAAAAAAAAAAACGATCAAGTCGATTCAATACGTTAGATTATCGTTGTATGTAAACGTATGTTGTATGTATGTATGTTCTTTTTTTCTCCCTCTTATATAGTACTAACATACCACTTTTAACAAAAAAAAGGATCAAGTCGATTGAATACGTTAGATTTTCGTTGTACGTAAAAGTATGTTTTATGTATGTATGTTCTTTTTTCTCCCTCTTATATAGTACTAACATACCACTTTTAACAAAAAAAACGATCAAGTCGATGCAATACGTTAGATTTACGTTGTATGTAAAAGTATGTTGCATGTACGTATGGTCTTCTTTTTCTCCCACTTATATAGAACTAACATACCACTTTTTACAAAAAAAACGATCAAGTCGATGCAATACGTTAGATTTTCGTTGTATGTAAAAGTATGTTGTATGTATGTATGTTCTTTTTTTCTCCCTCCTATATAGTACTAACATACCACTTTTAACAAAAAAAACGATCAATTCGATGCAATACGTTAGATTTTCGTTGTACGTAAAAGTATGTTGTATGTATGTATGTTCTTTTTTTCTCCCTCTTATATAGTACTAACATACCACTTTTAACAAAAAAAACGATCAAGTCGATGCAATACGTTAGATTTTCGTCGTACGTAAAAGTATGTTTTATGTATGTATGTTCTTTTTTTCTCCCTCTTATATAGTACTAACATGCCAATTTTAACAAAAAAAACAATCAAGTCGACACAATACGTTAAATTTTCGTTGTACGTAAAAGTATGTTTTATGTATGTATGTTCTTTTTTTCTCCCTCTTATATAGTACTAACATACCACTTTTAACAAAAAAAACGATCAAGTCGATGCAATACGTTAGATTTACGTTGTAGGTAAAAGTATGTTTTATGTATGTATGTTCTTTTTTTCTCCCACTTATATAGTACTAACATACCAATTTTAACAAAAAAAATGATCAAGTCGATGCAATACGTTAGATTTTCGTTGTATGTAAAAGTATGTTGTATGTATGTATGTTCTTTTTTTCTCCCTCTTATATAGTACTAACATACCACTTTTTACAAAAAAAACGATCAAGTCGATGCAATACGTTAGATTTTCGTTGTATGTAAAAGTATGTTGTATGTATGTATGTTCTTTTTGTCTCCCTCTTATATAGTACTAACATACCACTTTTAACAAAAAAAAAAAGCGACCAAGTCGATGAAATACGTTAGATTTTCGTTGTATGTAAAAGTATGTGGTATGTATGTATGTTCTTTTTGTCTCCCTCTTATATAGTACTAACATACCACTTTTAACAAAAAAAACGATCAAGTCGATGCAATACGTTAGATTATCGTTGTATGTAAACGTATGTTGTATGTATGTATGTTCTTTTTTCTCCCTCTTATATAGTACTAACATACCACTTTTAACAAAAAAAAACGATCAAGTCGATGCAATACGTTAGATTTTCGTTGTATGTAAAAGTATGTTGTATGTATGTATGTTCTTTTTTCTCCCTCTTATATAGTACTAACATACCACTTTTAACAAAAAAAAAGATTAAGTCGATGCAATACGTTAGATTTTCGTTGTACGTAAAAGTATGTTGTATGTATGTATGTTCTTCTTTTCTCCCTCTTATATAGTTCTAACATACCACTTTTAACAAAAAAAGCGATCAAGTCGATGCAATACGTTAGATTTTCGTTGTACGTAAAAGTATGTTGTATGTATGTATGTTCTTTTGTTCTCCATCTTATATAGTACTAACATACCAATTTTAACAAAAAAAAAACGATCAAGTCGATTCAATACGTTAGATTATCGTTGTATGTAAACGTATGTTGTATGTATGTATGTTCTTTTTTTCTCCCTCTTATATAGTACTAACATACCACTTTTAACAAAAAAAAAGGATCAAGTCGATTGAATACGTTAGATTTTCGTTGTACGTAAAAGTATGTTTTATGTATGTATGTTCTTTTTTCTCCCTCTTATATAGTACTAACATACCACTTTTAACAAAAAAAAACGATCAAGTCGATGCAATACGTTAGATTTTCGTTGTATGTAAAAGTATGTTGTATGTATGTATGTTCTTTTTTCTCCCTCTTATATAGTACTAACATACCACTTTTAACAAAAAAAAAGATTAAGTCGATGCAATACGTTAGATTTTCGTTGTACGTAAAAGTATGTTGTATGTATGTATGTTCTTCTTTTCTCCCTCTTATATAGTACTAACATACCACTTTTAACAAAAAAAACGATCAAGTCGATGCAATACGTTAGATTTTCGTTGTATGTAAAAGTATGTGGTATGTATGTATGTTCTTTTTTTCTCCCACTTATATAGAACTAACATACCACTTTTAACAAAAAAAACGATCAAGTCGATGCAATACGTTAGATTTTCGTTGTATGTAAAAGTATGTTGTATGTATGTATGTTCTTTTTTTTCTCCTTCTTATATAGTGCTAACATACCACTTTTAACAAAAAAAACGATCAAGTCGATGCAATACGTTAGATTTTCGTTGTATGTAAAAGTATGTTGTATGTATGTATGTTCTTTTTTTCTCCCTCTTATATAGTACTAACATACCACTTTTAAAAAAAAACGATCAAGTCGATGCAATACGTTAGATTTTCGTTGTATGTAAAAGTATGTTGTATGTATGTATGTTCTTTTTTTCTCCCTCTTATATAGTACTAACATACCACTTTTAACAAAAAAAAAACGATCAAGTCGATGCAATACGTTAGATTTTCGTTGTATGTAAAAGTATGTTGTATGTATGTATGTTCTTTTTTTCTCCCTCTTATATAGTACTAACATACCACTTGTAACAAAAAAAACGATCAAGTCGATGCAATACGTTAGATTTTCGTTGTATGTAAAAGTATGTTGTATGTATGTATGTTCTTTTTTTCTCCCTCTTTTATAGTACTAACATACCTCTTTTAACAAAAAAAAACGATCAAGTCGATGCAATACGTTAGATTTTCGTTGGATGTAAAATTATGTTGTATGTATGTATGTTCTTTTTTTCTCCCTGTTATATAGTACTAACATACCGCTTTTAACAAAAAAAAACGATCAAGTCGATGCAATACGTTAGATTTTCGTTGTATGTAAAAGTATGTTGTATGTATGTATGTTCTTTTTTCTCCCTCTTTTATAGTACTAACATACCACATTTAATAAAAAAAAACCATCAAGTCGATGCAATACGTTAGATTTTCGTTGTATGTAAAAGTATGTTGTATGTATGTATGTTCTTTTTGTCTCCCTCTTATATAGTACTAACATACCACTTTTAACAAAAAAAAAAGCGACCAAGTCGATGAAATACGTTAGATTTTCGTTGTATGTAAAAGTATGTGGTATGTATGTATGTTCTTTTTGTCTCCCTCTTTATAGTACTAACATACCACTTTTAACAAAAAAAACGATCAAGTCGATGCAATACGTTAGATTTTCGTCGTACGTAAAAGTATGTTTTATGTATGTATGTTCTTTTTTTCTCCCTCTTATATAGTACTAACATACCACTTTTAACAAAAAAAACGATCAAGTCGATGCAATACGTTAGATTTTCGTTCTACGTAAAAGTATGTTTTATGTATGTATGTTCTTTTTTTCTCCCTCTTATATAGTACTAACATACCAATTCTAACAAAAAAAACGATCAAGTCGATGCAATACGTTAGATTTTCGTCGTATGTAAAAGTATGTTGTATGTATGTATGTTCTTTTTTTCTCCCTCTTATATAGTACTAACATACCACTTTTAACAAAAGAAACGATGAATTCGATGCAATACGTTAGATTTTCTTTGTACGTAAAAGTATGTTGTATGTATGTATGTTCTTTTTTTCTCCCTCTTCTATAGTACTAACATACCACTTTTAACAAAAAAAACGATCAAGTCGATGCAATACGTTAGATTTACGTTGTAGGTAAAAGTATGTTTTATGTATGTATGTTCTTTTTTTCTCCCTCTTATATAGTACTAACATACCAATTTTAACAAAAAAAATGATCAAGTCGATGCAATACGTTAGATTTTCGTTGTATGTAAAAGTATGTTGTATGTATGTATGTTCTTTTTTTCTCCCTCTTATATAGTACTAACATACCACTTTTTACAAAAAAAACGATCAAGTCGATGCAATACGTTAGATTTTCGTTGTATGTAAAATTATGTTGTATGTATGTATGTTCTTTTTTCTCCCTCTTATATAGTACTAACATACCACTTTTAACAAAAAAAACGATCAAGTCTATGCAATACGTTAGATTTTCGTTGTATGTTAAAATTATGTTGTATGTATGTATGTTCTTTGTTTCTCCATCTTATATAGTACTAACATACCACTTTTAACAAAAAAACGATCAAGTCGATGCAATACGTTAGATTTTCGTTGTATGTAAAAGTATGTTGTATGTATGTATGTTCTTTTTTCTCCCTCTTTTATAGTACTAACATACCACTTTTAACAAAAAAAACGATCAAGTCGATGCAATACGTTAGATTTTCGTTGTATGTAAAAGTATGTTGTATGTATGTATGTTCTTTTTTGTACTAACATACCACTAGATTACCGTTAGATTTTCGTTGTATGTAAAAGTATGTTGTATGTATGTATGTTCTTTTTTCTCCCTCTTTTATAGTACTAACATACCATTTTAACAAAAAAAAACCGATCAAGTCGATGCAATACGTTAGATTTTCGTTGTATGTAAAGGTATGTTGTATGTATGTGTGTTCTTTTTTTCTCCCTCTTATATAGTACTAACATACCACTTTTAACAAAAAAAACGATCAAGTCGATGCAATACGTTAGATTTTCGTTGTATGTAAAAGTATGTTGTATGTATGTATGTTCTTTTTTTCTCCCTCTTATATAGTACTAACATACCACTTTTAACAAAAAAAAACCGATCAAGTCGATGCAATACGTTAGATTTTCGTTGTATGTATGTATGTTCTTTTTTTCTCCCTCTTATATAGTACTAACATACCACTTTTAACAAAAAAAACGATCAAGTCGATGCAATACGTTAGATTTTCGTTGTATGTAAAAGTATGTTGTATGTATGTATGTTCTTTTTTTCTCCCTCTTATATAGTACTAACATACCACTTTTAACAAAAAAAACCCGATCAAGTCGATGCAATACGTTAGATTTTCGTTGTATGTAAAAGTATGTTGTATGTATGTATGTTCTTTTTTTCTCCCTCTTATATAGTACTAACATACCACTTTTAACAAAAAAAACGATCAAGTCGATGCAATACGTTAGATTTTCGTTGTATGTAAAATTATGTTGTATGTATATATGTTCTTTTTTTCTCCCTCTTATATAGTACTAACATACCACTTTTAACAAAAAAAACGATCAAGTCGATGCAATACGTTAGATTTTCGTTGTATGTAAAAGTATGTGGTATGTATGTATGTTCTTTTTTTCTCCCTCTTCTATAGTACTAACATACCACTTTTAACAAAAAAAACGATCAAGTCGATGCAATACGTTAGATTTACGTTGTATGTAAAAGTATGTTGTATGTATGTATGTTCTTTTTTTCTCCCTCTTATATAGTACTAACATACCACTTTTAACAAAAAAAACGATCAATTCGATGCAATACGTTAGATTTTATTTTTGTACGTAAAAGTATGTTGTATGTATGTATGTTCTTTTTTTCTCCCTCTTCTATAGTACTAACATACCACTTTTAACAAAAAAAACGATCAAGTCGATGCAATACGTTAGATTTACGTTGTAGGTAAAAGTATGTTTTATGTATGTATGTTCTTTTTTTCTCCCCCTTATATAGTACTAACATACCACTTTTAACAAAAAAAACAATCAAGTCGATGCAATACGTTAGATTTTCGTTGTATGTAAAAGTATATTGTATGTATGTATGTTCTTTTTTCTCCCTCTTATATAGTACTAACATACCACTTTTAACAAAAAAAACGATCAAGTCGATGCAATACGTTAGATTTTCGTTGTATGTAAAAGTATGTTGTATGTATGTATGTTCTTTTTTTCTCCCTCTTATATAGTACTAACATACCACTTTTAACAAAAAAAACCGATCAAGTCGATGCAATACGTTAGATTTTCGTTGTATGTAAAAATATGTTGTATGTATGTATGTTCTTTTTTTTCTCCTTCTTATATAGTACTAACATACCACTTTTAACAAAAAAAACGATCAAGTCGATGCAATTCGTTAGATTTTCGTTGTATGTAAAAGTATGTTGTATGTATGTATGTTCTTTTTTTCTCCCTCTTATATAGTACTAACATACCACTTTTAACAAAAAAAAACGATCAAGTCGATGCAATACGTTAGATTTTCGTTGTATGTAAAAGTATGTTGTATGTATGTATGTTCTTTTTTTCTCCCTCTTTTATAGTACTAACATACCTCTTTTAACAAAAAAAACGATCAAGTCGATGCAATACGTTAGATTTTCGTTGGATGTAAAATTATGTTGTATGTATGTATGTTCTTTTTTTCTCCCTGTTATATAGTACTAACATACCGCTTTTAACAAAAAAAAACGATCAAGTCGATGCAATAGGTTAGATTTTCGTTGTATGTAAAAGTATGTTGTATGTATGTATGTTCTTTTTGTCTCCCTCTTATATAGTACTAACATACCACTTTTAACAAAAAAAAAGCGACCAAGTCGATGAAATACGTTAGATTTTCGTTGTATGTAAAAGTATGTTGTATGTATGTATGTTCTTTTTTTCTCCCTCTTATATAATACTAACATACCACTTTTAACAAAAAAAACGATCAAGTCGATGCAATACGTTAGATTTTCGTTGTACGTAAAAGTATGTTTTATGTATGTATGTTCTTTTTTTCTCCCTCTTATATAGTACTAACATACCAATTTTAACAAAAAAAACGATCAAGTCGATGCAATACGTTAGATTTTCGTTGTATGTAAAAGTATGTTGTATGTATGTATGTTCTTTTTTTCTCCCTCTTATATAGTACTAACATGCCAATTTTAACAAAAAAAAACGATCAAGTCGATGCAATACGTCAGATTTTCGTTGTATGTAAAAGTATGTTGTATGTATGTATGTTCTTTTTGTCTCCCTCTTATATAGTACTAACATACCACTTTTAACAAAAAAAAAAAGCGACCAAGTCGATGAAATACGTTAGATTTTCGTTGTATGTAAAAGTATGTGGTATGTATGTATGTTCTTTTTGTCTCCCTCTTTATAGTACTAACATACCACTTTTAACAAAAAAAACGATCAAGTCGATGCAATACGTTAGATTTTCGTCGTACGTAAAAGTATGTTTTATGTATGTATGTTCTTTTTTTCTCCCTCTTATATAGTACTAACATACCACTTTTAACAAAAAAAACGATCAAGTCGATGCAATACGTTAGATTTTCGTTCTACGTAAAAGTATGTTTTATGTATGTATGTTCTTTTTTTCTCCCTCTTATATAGTACTAACATACCAATTCTAACAAAAAAAACGATCAAGTCGATGCAATACGTTAGATTTTCGTCGTATGTAAAAGTATGTTGTATGTATGTATGTTCTTTTTTTCTCCCTCTTATATAGTACTAACATACCACTTTTAACAAAAAAAACGATGAATTCGATGCAATACGTTAGATTTTCGTTGTATGTAAAAGTATGTTGTATGTATGTATGTTCTTTTTGTCTCCCTCTTATATAGTACTAACATACCACTTTTAACAAAAAAAAAAAGCGACCAAGTCGATGAAATACGTTAGATTTTCGTTGTATGTAAAAGTATGTGGTATGTATGTATGTTCTTTTTGTCTCCCTCTTTATAGTACTAACATACCACTTTTAACAAAAAAAACGATCAAGTCGATGCAATACGTTAGATTTTCGTCGTACGTAAAAGTATGTTTTATGTATGTATGTTCTTTTTTTCTCCCTCTTATATAGTACTAACATACAACTTTTAACAAAAAAAACGATCAAGTCGATGCAATACGTTAGATTTTCGTTCTACGTAAAAGTATGTTTTATGTATGTATGTTCTTTTTTTCTCCCTCTTATATAGTACTAACATACCACTTTTAACAAAAAAAACCGATCAAGTCGATGCAATACGTTAGATTTTCGTTGTATGTAAAAATATGTTGTATGTATGTATGTTCTTTTTTTTCTCCTTCTTATATAGTACTAACATACCACTTTTAACAAAAAAAACGATCAAGTCGATGCAATTCGTTAGATTTTCGTTGTATGTAAAAGTATGTTGTATGTATGTATGTTCTTTTTTTCTCCCTCTTATATAGTACTAACATACCACTTTTAACAAAAAAAACGATCAAGTCGATGCAATACGTTAGATTTTCGTTGTATGTAAAAGTATGTTGTATGTATGTATGTTCTTTTTTTCTCCCTCTTTTATAGTACTAACATACCTCTTTTAACAAAAAAAACGATCAAGTCGATGCAATACGTTAGATTTTCGTTGGATGTAAAATTATGTTGTATGTATGTATGTTCTTTTTTTCTCCCTGTTATATAGTACTAACATACCGCTTTTAACAAAAAAAAACGATCAAGTCGATGCAATACGTTAGATTTTCGTTGTATGTAAAAGTATGTTGTATGTATGTATGTTCTTTTTGTCTCCCTCTTATATAGTACTAACATACCACTTTTAACAAAAAAAAAGCGACCAAGTCGATGAAATACGTTAGATTTTCGTTGTATGTAAAAGTATGTGGTATGTATGTATGTTCTTTTTGTCTCCCTCTTATATAGTACTAACATACCACTTTTAACAAAAAAAAACGATCAAGTCGATGCAATACGTCAGATTTTCGTTGTATGTAAAAGTATGTTGTATGTATGTATGTTCTTTTTTTCTCCCTCTTATATAGTACTAACATACCACTTTTAACAAAAAAAACAATCAAGTCGATGCAATACGTTAGATTTTCGTTGTATGTAAAAGTATATTGTATGTATGTATGTTCTTTTTTCTCCCTCTTATATAGTACTAACATACCACTTTTAACAAAAAAAACGATCAATTCGATGCAATACGTTAGATTTTCGTTGTACGTAAAAGTATGTTGTATGTATGTATGTTCTTTTTTTCTCCCTCTTATATAGTACTAACATACCACTTTTAACAAAAAAAAACGATCAATTCGATGCAATACGTTAGATTTTCGTTGTACGTAAAAGTATGTTTTATGTATGTATGTTCTTTTTTTCTCCCTCTTATATAGTACTAACATACCAATTTTAACAAAAAAAACGATCAAGTCGATGCAATACGTTAGATTTTCGTTGTATGTAAAAGTATGTTGTATGTATGTATGTTCTTTTTTTCTCCCTCTTATATAGTACTAACATACCACTTTTAACAAAAAAAAAACGATCAAGTCGATGCAATACGTCAGATTTTCGTTGTATGTAAAAGTATGTTGTATGTATGTATGTTCTTTTTTTCTCCCTCTTATATAGTACTAACATACCACTTTTAACAAAAAAAACAATCAAGTCGATGCAATACGTTAGATTTTCGTTGTATGTAAAAGTATATTGTATGTATGTATGTTCTTTTTTCTCCCTCTTATATAGTACTAACATACCACTTTTAACAAAAAAAACGATCAAGTCGATGCAATACGTTAGATTTTCGTTGTATGTAAAAGTATGTTTTATGTATGTACGTTCTTTTTTTCTCCCTCTTATATAGTACTAACATACCACTTTTAACAAAAAAAACCGATCAAGTCGATGCAATACGTTAGATTTTCGTTGTATGTAAAAATATGTTGTATGTATGTATGTTCTTTTTTTTCTCCTTCTTATATAGTACTAACATACCACTTTTAACAAAAAAAACGATCAAGTCGATGCAATTCGTTAGATTTTCTTTGTATGTAAAAGTATGTTGTATGTATGTATGTTCTTTTTTCTCCCTCTTATATAGTACTAACATACCACTTTTAACAAAAAAAACGATCAAGTCGATGCAATACGTTAGATTTTCGTTGTATGTAAAAGTATGTTGTATGTATGTATGTTCTTTTTTTCTCCCTCTTATATAGTACTAACATGCCAATTTAACAAAAAAAAACGATCAAGTCGATGCAATACGTCAGATTTTCGTTGTATGTAAAAGTATGTTGTATGTATGTATGTTCTTTTTTTCTCCCTCTTATATAGTACTAACATACCACTTTTAACAAAAAAAACCGATCAAGTCGATGCAATACGTTAGATTTTCGTTGTATGTAAAAATATGTTGTATGTATGTATGTTCTTTTTTTTCTCCTTCTTATATAGTACTAACATACCACTTTTAACAAAAAAAACGATCAAGTCGATGCAATTCGTTAGATTTTCGTTGTATGTAAAAGTATGTTGTATGTATGTATGTTCTTTTTTTCTCCCTCTTATATAGTACTAACATACCACTTTTAACAAAAAAAACGATCAAGTCGATGCAATACGTTAGATTTTCGTTGTATGTAAAAGTATGTTGTATGTATGTATGTTCTTTTTTTCTCCCTCTTTTATAGTACTAACATACCTCTTTTAACAAAAAAAACGATCAAGTCGATGCAATACGTTAGATTTTCGTTGGATGTAAAATTATGTTGTATGTATGTATGTTCTTTTTTTCTCCCTCTTATATAGTACTAACATACCACTTTTAACAAAAAAAAACGATCAAGTCGATGCAATACGTCAGATTTTCGTTGTATGTAAAAGTATGTTGTATGTATGTATGTTCTTTTTTTCTCCCTCTTATATAGTACTAACATACCACTTTTAACAAAAAAAACAATCAAGTCGATGCAATACGTTAGATTTTCGTTGTATGTAAAAGTATATTGTATATATGTATGTTCTTTTTTCTCCCTCTTATATAGTACTAACATACCACTTTTAACAAAAAAAACGATCAAGTCGATGCAATACGTTAGATTTTCGTTGTATGTAAAAGTATGTTGTATGTATGTACGTTCTTTTTTTCTCCCTCTTATATAGTACTAACATACCACTTTTAACAAAAAAAACCGATCAAGTCGATGCAATACGTTAGATTTTCGTTGTATGTAAAAATATGTTGTATGTATGTATGTTCTTTTTTTTCTCCTTCTTATATAGTACTAACATACCACTTTTAACAAAAAAAACGATCAAGTCGATGCAATTCGTTAGATTTTCGTTGTATGTAAAAGTATGTTGTATGTATGTATGTTCTTTTTTTCTCCCTCTTATATAGTACTAACATACCACTTTTAACAAAAAAAACGATCAAGTCGATGCAATACGTTAGATTTTCGTTGTATGTAAAAGTATGTTGTATGTATGTATGTTCTTTTTTTCTCCCTCTTATATAGTACTAACATGCCAATTTTAACAAAAAAAAACGATCAAGTCGATGCAATACGTCAGATTTTCGTTGTATGTAAAAGTATGTTGTATGTATGTATGTTCTTTTTTTCTCCCTCTTATATAGTACTAACATACCACTTTTAACAAAAAAAACCGATCAAGTCGATGCAATACGTTAGATTTTCGTTGTATGTAAAAATATGTTGTATGTATGTATGTTCTTTTTTTTCTCCTTCTTATATAGTACTAACATACCACTTTTAACAAAAAAAACGATCAAGTCGATGCAATTCGTTAGATTTTCGTTGTATGTAAAAGTATGTTGTATGTATGTATGTTCTTTTTTTCTCCCTCTTATATAGTACTAACATACCACTTTTAACAAAAAAAACGATCAAGTCGATGCAATACGTTAGATTTTCGTTGTATGTAAAAGTATGTTGTATGTATGTATGTTCTTTTTTTCTCCCTCTTTTATAGTACTAACATACCTCTTTTAACAAAAAAAACGATCAAGTCGATGCAATACGTTAGATTTTCGTTGTATGTAAAAGTATGTTGTATGTATGTATGTTCTTTTTTTCTCCCTCTTATATAGTACTAACATACCACTTTTAACAAAAAAAACGATCAAGTCGATGCAATACGTTAGATTTTCGTTGTATGTAAAAGTATGTTGTATGTATGTATGTTCTTTTTTTCTCCCTCTTTTATAGTACTAACATACCTCTTTTAACAAAAAAAACGATCAAGTCGATGCAATACGTTAGATTTTCGTTGGATGTAAAATTATGTTGTATGTATGTATGTTCTTTTTTTCTCCCTGTTATATAGTACTAACATACCGCTTTTAACAAAAAAAAACGATCAAGTCGATGTAATACGTTAGATTTTCGTTGTATGTAAAAGTATGTTGTATGTATGTATGTTCTTTTTGTCTCCCTCTTATATAGTACTAACATACCACTTTTAACAAAAAAAAAGCGACCAAGTCGATGAAATACGTTAGATTTTCGTTGTATGTAAAAGTATGTGGTATGTATGTATGTTCTTTTTGTCTCCCTCTTATATAGTACTAACATACCACTTTTAACAAAAAAAACGATCAATTCGATGCAATACGTTAGATTTTCGTTGTACGTAAAAGTATGTTGTATGTATGTATGTTGTTTTTTTCTCCCTCTTATATAGTACTAACATACCACTTTTAACAAAAAAAAACGATCAATTCGATGCAATACGTTAGATTTTCGTTGTACGTAAAAGTATGTTGTATGTATGTATGTTCTTTTTTTCTCCCTCTTATATAATACTAACATACCACTTTTAACAAAAAAAACGATCAAGTCGATGCAATACGTTAGATTTTCGTTGTACGTAAAAGTATGTTTTATGTATGTATGTTCTTTTTTTCTCCCTCTTATATAGTACTAACATACCAATTTTAACAAAAAAAACCGATCAAGTCGATGCAATACGTTAGATTTTCGTTGTATGTAAAAATATGTTGTATGTATGTATGTTCTTTTTTTTCTCCTTCTTATATAGTACTAACATACCACTTTTAACAAAAAAAACGATCAAGTCGATGCAATTCGTTAGATTTTCGTTGTATGTAAAAGTATGTTGTATGTATGTATGTTCTTTTTTTCTCCCTCTTATATAGTACTAACATACCACTTTTAACAAAAAAAAACGATCAAGTCGATGCAATACGTTAGATTTTCGTTGTATGTAAAAGTATGTTGTATGTATGTATGTTCTTTTTTCTCCCTCTTTTATAGTACTAACATACCTCTTTTAACAAAAAAAACGATCAAGTCGATGCAATACGTTAGATTTTCGTTGGATGTAAAATTATGTTGTATGTATGTATGTTCTTTTTTTCTCCCTGTTATATAGTACTAACATACCGCTTTTAACAAAAAAAAACGATCAAGTCGATGCAATAGGTTAGATTTTCGTTGTATGTAAAAGTATGTTGTATGTATGTATGTTCTTTTTGTCTCCCTCTTATATAGTACTAACATACCACTTTTAACAAAAAAAAAGCGACCAAGTCGATGAAATACGTTAGATTTTCGTTGTATGTAAAAGTATGTTGTATGTATGTATGTTCTTTTTTTCTCCCTCTTATATAATACTAACATACCACTTTTAACAAAAAAAACGATCAAGTCGATGCAATACGTTAGATTTTCGTTGTACGTAAAAGTATGTTTTATGTATGTATGTTCTTTTTTTCTCCCTCTTATATAGTACTAACATACCAATTTTAACAAAAAAAACGATCAAGTCGATGCAATACGTTAGATTTTCGTTGTATGTAAAAGTATGTTGTATGTATGTATGTTCTTTTTTTCTCCCTCTTATATAGTACTAACATGCCAATTTTAACAAAAAAAAACGATCAAGTCGATGCAATACGTCAGATTTTCGTTGTATGTAAAAGTATGTTGTATGTATGTATGTTCTTTTTTTCTCCCTCTTATATAGTACTATCAAACCACTTTTAACAAAAAAAAAACGTTCAAGTCGACGCAATACGTTAGATTTTCGTTGTACGTAAAAGTATGTTGTATGTATGTATGTTCTTTTTTTCTCCCTCTTATATAGTACTAACATACCACTTTTAACAAAAAAAACAATCAAGTCGATGCAATACGTTAGATTTTCGTTGTATGTAAAAGTATATTGTATGTATGTATGTTCTTTTTTCTCCCTCTTATATAGTACTAACATACAACTTTTAACAAAAAAAACGATCAAGTCGATGCAATACGTTAGATTTTCGTTGTATGTAAAAGTATGTTGTATGTATGTATGTTCTTTTTTTCTCCCTCTTATATAGTACTAACATACCACTTTTAACAAAAAAAACCGATCAAGTCGATGCAATACGTTAGATTTTCGTTGTATGTAAAAATATGTTGTATGTATGTATGTTCTTTTTTTTCTCCTTCTTATATAGTACTAACATACCACTTTTAACAAAAAAAACGATCAAGTCGATGCAATTCGTTAGATTTTCGTTGTATGTAAAAGTATGTTGTATGTATGTATGTTCTTTTTTTCTCCCTCTTATATAGTACTAACATACCACTTTTAACAAAAAAAACGATCAAGTCGATGCAATACGTTAGATTTTCGTTGTATGTAAAAGTATGTTGTATGTATGTATGTTCTTTTTTTCTCCCTCTTTTATAGTACTAACATACCTCTTTTAACAAAAAAAACGATCAAGTCGATGCAATACGTTAGATTTTCGTTGTATGTAAAAGTATGTTGTATGTATGTATGTTCTTTTTTTCTCCCTCTTATATAGTACTAACATACCACTTTTAACAAAAAAAACGATCAAGTCGATGCAATACGTTAGATTTTCGTTGTATGTAAAAGTATGTTGTATGTATGTATGTTCTTTTTTTCTCCCTCTTTTATAGTACTAACATACCTCTTTTAACAAAAAAAACGATCAAGTCGATGCAATACGTTAGATTTTCGTTGGATGTAAAATTATGTTGTATGTATGTATGTTCTTTTTTTCTCCCTGTTATATAGTACTAACATACCGCTTTTAACAAAAAAAAACGATCAAGTCGATGCAATACGTTAGATTTTCGTTGTATGTAAAAGTATGTTGTATGTATGTATGTTCTTTTTGTCTCCCTCTTATATAGTACTAACATACCACTTTTATCAAAAAAAAAGCGACCAAGTCGATGAAATACGTTAGATTTTCGTTGTATGTAAAAGTATGTGGTATGTATGTATGTTCTTTTTGTCTCCCTCTTATATAGTACTAACATACCACTTTTAACAAAAAAAACGATCAATTCGATGCAATACGTTAGATTTTCGTTGTACGTAAAAGTATGTTGTATGTATGTATGTTGTTTTTTTCTCCCTCTTATATAGTACTAACATACCACTTTTAACAAAAAAAAACGATCAATTCGATGCAATACGTTAGATTTTCGTTGTACGTAAAAGTATGTTGTATGTATGTATGTTCTTTTTTTCTCCCTCTTATATAATACTAACATACCACTTTTAACAAAAAAAACGATCAAGTCGATGCAATACGTTAGATTTTCGTTGTACGTAAAAGTATGTTTTATGTATGTATGTTCTTTTTTTCTCCCTCTTATATAGTACTAACATACCAATTTTAACAAAAAAAACCGATCAAGTCGATGCAATACGTTAGATTTTCGTTGTATGTAAAAATATGTTGTATGTATGTATGTTCTTTTTTTTCTCCTTCTTATATAGTACTAACATACCACTTTTAACAAAAAAAACGATCAAGTCGATGCAATTCGTTAGATTTTCGTTGTATGTAAAAGTATGTTGTATGTATGTATGTTCTTTTTTTCTCCCTCTTATATAGTACTAACATACCACTTTTAACAAAAAAAAACGATCAAGTCGATGCAATACGTTAGATTTTCGTTGTATGTAAAAGTATGTTGTATGTATGTATGTTCTTTTTTCTCCCTCTTTTATAGTACTAACATACCTCTTTTAACAAAAAAAACGATCAAGTCGATGCAATACGTTAGATTTTCGTTGGATGTAAAATTATGTTGTATGTATGTATGTTCTTTTTTTCTCCCTGTTATATAGTACTAACATACCGCTTTTAACAAAAAAAAACGATCAAGTCGATGCAATAGGTTAGATTTTCGTTGTATGTAAAAGTATGTTGTATGTATGTATGTTCTTTTTGTCTCCCTCTTATATAGTACTAACATACCACTTTTAACAAAAAAAAAGCGACCAAGTCGATGAAATACGTTAGATTTTCGTTGTATGTAAAAGTATGTTGTATGTATGTATGTTCTTTTTTTCTCCCTCTTATATAATACTAACATACCACTTTTAACAAAAAAAACGATCAAGTCGATGCAATACGTTAGATTTTCGTTGTACGTAAAAGTATGTTTTATGTATGTATGTTCTTTTTTTCTCCCTCTTATATAGTACTAACATACCAATTTTAACAAAAAAAACGATCAAGTCGATGCAATACGTTAGATTTTCGTTGTATGTAAAAGTATGTTGTATGTATGTATGTTCTTTTTTTCTCCCTCTTATATAGTACTAACATGCCAATTTTAACAAAAAAAAACGATCAAGTCGATGCAATACGTCAGATTTTCGTTGTATGTAAAAGTATGTTGTATGTATGTATGTTCTTTTTTTCTCCCTCTTATATAGTACTATCAAACCACTTTTAACAAAAAAAAAACGTTCAAGTCGACGCAATACGTTAGATTTTCGTTGTACGTAAAAGTATGTTGTATGTATGTATGTTCTTTTTTTCTCCCTCTTATATAGTACTAACATACCACTTTTAACAAAAAAAACAATCAAGTCGATGCAATACGTTAGATTTTCGTTGTATGTAAAAGTATATTGTATGTATGTATGTTCTTTTTTCTCCCTCTTATATAGTACTAACATACAACTTTTAACAAAAAAAACGATCAAGTCGATGCAATACGTTAGATTTTCGTTGTATGTAAAAGTATGTTGTATGTATGTATGTTCTTTTTTTCTCCCTCTTATATAGTACTAACATACCACTTTTAACAAAAAAAACCGATCAAGTCGATGCAATACGTTAGATTTTCGTTGTATGTAAAAATATGTTGTATGTATGTATGTTCTTTTTTTTCTCCTTCTTATATAGTACTAACATACCACTTTTAACAAAAAAAACGATCAAGTCGATGCAATTCGTTAGATTTTCGTTGTATGTAAAAGTATGTTGTATGTATGTATGTTCTTTTTTTCTCCCTCTTATATAGTACTAACATACCACTTTTAACAAAAAAAACGATCAAGTCGATGCAATACGTTAGATTTTCGTTGTATGTAAAAGTATGTTGTATGTATGTATGTTCTTTTTTTCTCCCTCTTTTATAGTACTAACATACCTCTTTTAACAAAAAAAACGATCAAGTCGATGCAATACGTTAGATTTTCGTTGGATGTAAAATTATGTTGTATGTATGTATGTTCTTTTTTTCTCCCTGTTATATAGTACTAACATACCGCTTTTAACAAAAAAAACGATCAAGTCGATGCAATACGTTAGATTTTCGTTGTATGTAAAAGTATGTTGTATGTATGTATGTTCTTTTTGTCTCCCTCTTATATAGTACTAACATACCACTTTTAACAAAAAAAAGCGACCAAGTCGATGAAATACGTTAGATTTTCGTTGTATGTAAAAGTATGTGGTATGTATGTATGTTCTTTTTGTCTCCCTCTTATATAGTACTAACATACCACTTTTAACAAAAAAAACGATCAATTCGATGCAATACGTTAGATTTTCGTTGTACGTAAAAGTATGTTGTATGTATGTATGTTCTTTTTTTCTCCCTCTTATATAGTACTAACATACCACTTTTAACAAAAAAAAACGATCAATTCGATGCAATACGTTAGATTTTCGTTGTACGTAAAAGTATGTTGTATGTATGTATGTTCTTTTTTTCTCCCTCTTATATAATACTAACATACCACTTTTAACAAAAAAAACGATCAAGTCGATGCAATACGTTAGATTTTCGTTGTACGTAAAAGTATGTTTTATGTATGTATGTTCTTTTTTTCTCCCTCTTATATAGTACTAACATACCAATTTTAACAAAAAAAACGATCAAGTCGATGCAATACGTTAGATTTTCGTTGTATGTAAAAGTATGTTGTATGTATGTATGTTCTTTTTTTCTCCCTCTTATATAGTACTAACATACCACTTTTAACAAAAAAAAACGATCAAGTCGATGCAATACGTCAGATTTTCGTTGTATGTAAAAGTATGTTGTATGTATGTATGTTCTTTTTTTCTCCCTCTTATATAGTACTAACATACCACTTTTAACAAAAAAAACAATCAAGTCGATGCAATACGTTAGATTTTCGTTGTATGTAAAAGTATATTGTATGTATGTATGTTCTTTTTTCTCCCTCTTATATAGTACTAACATACCACTTTTAACAAAAAAAACGATCAAGTCGATGCAATACGTTAGATTTTCGTTGTATGTAAAAGTATGTTTTATGTATGTACGTTCTTTTTTTCTCCCTCTTATATAGTACTAACATACCACTTTTAACAAAAAAAACCGATCAAGTCGATGCAATACGTTAGATTTTCGTTGTATGAAAAAATATGTTGTATGTATGTATGTTCTTTTTTTTCTCCTTCTTATATAGTACTAACATACCACTTTTAACAAAAAAAACGATCAAGTCGATGCAATTCGTTAGATTTTCGTTGTATGTAAAAGTATGTTGTATGTATGTATGTTCTTTTTTTCTCCCTCTTATATAGTACTAACATACCACTTTTAACAAAAAAAACGATCAAGTCGATGCAATACGTTAGATTTTCGTTGTATGTAAAAGTATGTTGTATGTATGTATGTTCTTTTTTTCTCCCTCTTATATAGTACTAACATGCCAATTTTAACAAAAAAAAACGATCAAGTCGATGCAATACGTCAGATTTTCGTTGTATGTAAAAGTATGTTGTATGTATGTATGTTCTTTTTTTCTCCCTCTTATATAGTACTAACATACCACTTTTAACAAAAAAAACCGATCAAGTCGATGCAATACGTTAGATTTTCGTTGTATGTAAAAATATGTTGTATGTATGTATGTTCTTTTTTTTCTCCTTCTTATATAGTACTAACATACCACTTTTAACAAAAAAAACGATCAAGTCGATGCAATTCGTTAGATTTTCGTTGTATGTAAAAGTATGTTGTATGTATGTATGTTCTTTTTTTCTCCCTCTTATATAGTACTAACATACCACTTTTAACAAAAAAAACGATCAAGTCGATGCAATACGTTAGATTTTCGTTGTATGTAAAAGTATGTTGTATGTATGTATGTTCTTTTTTTCTCCCTCTTTTATAGTACTAACATACCTCTTTTAACAAAAAAAACGATCAAGTCGATGCAATACGTTAGATTTTCGTTGGATGTAAAATTATGTTGTATGTATGTATGTTCTTTTTTTCTCCCTCTTATATAGTACTAACATACCACTTTTAACAAAAAAAAACGATCAAGTCGATGCAATACGTCAGATTTTCGTTGTATGTAAAAGTATGTTGTATGTATGTATGTTCTTTTTTTCTCCCTCTTATATAGTACTAACATACCACTTTTAACAAAAAAAACAATCAAGTCGATGCAATACGTTAGATTTTCGTTGTATGTAAAAGTATATTGTATGTATGTATGTTCTTTTTTCTCCCTCTTATATAGTACTAACATACCACTTTTAACAAAAAAAACGATCAAGTCGATGCAATACGTTAGATTTTCGTTGTATGTAAAAGTATGTTGTATGTATGTACGTTCTTTTTTCTCCCTCTTATATAGTACTAACATACCACTTTTAACAAAAAAAACCGATCAAGTCGATGCAATACGTTAGATTTTCGTTGTATGTAAAAATATGTTGTATGTATGTATGTTCTTTTTTTTCTCCTTCTTATATAGTACTAACATACCACTTTTAACAAAAAAAACGATCAAGTCGATGCAATTCGTTAGATTTTCGTTGTATGTAAAAGTATGTTGTATGTATGTATGTTCTTTTTTTCTCCCTCTTATATAGTACTAACATACCACTTTTAACAAAAAAAACGATCAAGTCGATGCAATACGTTAGATTTTCGTTGTATGTAAAAGTATGTTGTATGTATGTATGTTCTTTTTTTCTCCCTCTTATATAGTACTAACATGCCAATTTTAACAAAAAAAAACGATCAAGTCGATGCAATACGTCAGATTTTCGTTGTATGTAAAAGTATGTTGTATGTATGTATGTTCTTTTTTTCTCCCTCTTATATAGTACTAACATACCACTTTTAACAAAAAAAACCGATCAAGTCGATGCAATACGTTAGATTTTCGTTGTATGTAAAAATATGTTGTATGTATGTATGTTCTTTTTTTCTCCTTCTTATATAGTACTAACATACCACTTTTAACAAAAAAAACGATCAAGTCGATGCAATTCGTTAGATTTTCGTTGTATGTAAAAGTATGTTGTATGTATGTATGTTCTTTTTTTCTCCCTCTTATATAGTACTAACATACCACTTTTAACAAAAAAAACGATCAAGTCGATGCAATACGTTAGATTTTCGTTGTATGTAAAAGTATGTTGTATGTATGTATGTTCTTTTTTTCTCCCTCTTTTATAGTACTAACATACCTCTTTTAACAAAAAAAACGATCAAGTCGATGCAATACGTTAGATTTTCGTTGGATGTAAAATTATGTTGTATGTATGTATGTTCTTTTTTTCTCCCTGTTATATAGTACTAACATACCGCTTTTAACAAAAAAAACCGATCAAGTCGATGCAATACGTTAGATTTTCGTTGTATGTAAAAGTATGTTGTATGTATGTATGTTCTTTTTGTCTCCCTCTTATATAGTACTAACATACCACTTTTAACAAAAAAAAAGCGACCAAGTCGATGAAATACGTTAGATTTTCGTTGTATGTAAAAGTATGTGGTATGTATGTATGTTCTTTTTGTCTCCCTCTTATATAGTACTAACATACCACTTTTAACAAAAAAAACGATCAATTCGATGCAATACGTTAGATTTTCGTTGTACGTAAAAGTATGTTGTATGTATGTATGTTGTTTTTTTCTCCCTCTTATATAGTACTAACATACCACTTTTAACAAAAAAAAACGATCAATTCGATGCAATACGTTAGATTTTCGTTGTACGTAAAAGTATGTTGTATGTATGTATGTTCTTTTTTTCTCCCTCTTATATAGTACTAACATACCACTTTTAACAAAAATAACGATCAAGTCGATGCAATACGTTAGATTTTCGTTGTACGTAAAAGTATGTTTTATGTATGTATGTTCTTTTTTTCTCCCTCTTATATAGTACTAACATACCAATTTTAACAAAAAAAACGATCAAGTCGATGCAATACGTTAGATTTTCGTTGTATGTAAAAGTATGTTGTATGTATGTATGTTCTTTTTTTCTCCCTCTTATATAGTACTAACATACCACTTTTAACAAAAAAAAACGATCAAGTCGATGCAATACGTCAGATTTTCGTTGTATGTAAAAGTATGTTGTATGTATGTATGTTCTTTTTTTCTCCCTCTTATATAGTACTAACATACCACTTTTAACAAAAAAAACAATCAAGTCGATGCAATACGTTAGATTTTCGTTGTATGTAAAAGTATATTGTATGTATGTATGTTCTTTTTTCTCCCTCTTATATAGTACTAACATACCACTTTTAACAAAAAAAACGATCAAGTCGATGCAATACGTTAGATTTTCGTTGTATGTAAAAGTATGTTGTATGTATGTATGTTCTTTTTTTCTCCCTCTTATATAGTACTAACATACCACTTTTAACAAAAAAAACCGATCAAGTCGATGCAATACGTTAGATTTTCGTTGTATGTAAAAATATGTTGTATGTATGTATGTTCTTTTTTTTCTCCTTCTTATATAGTACTAACATACCACTTTTAACAAAAAAAACGATCAAGTCGATGCAATTCGTTAGATTTTCGTTGTATGTAAAAGTATGTTGTATGTATGTATGTTCTTTTTTTCTCCCTCTTATATAGTACTAACATACCACTTTTAACAAAAAAAACGATCAAGTCGATGCAATACGTTAGATTTTCGTTGTATGTAAAAGTATGTTGTATGTATGTATGTTCTTTTTTTCTCCCTCTTTTATAGTACTAACATACCTCTTTTAACAAAAAAAACGATCAAGTCGATGCAATACGTTAGATTTTCGTTGGATGTAAAATTATGTTGTATGTATGTATGTTCTTTTTTTCTCCCTGTTATATAGTACTAACATACCGCTTTTAACAAAAAAAAACCGATCAAGTCGATGCAATACGTTAGATTTTCGTTGTATGTAAAAGTATGTTGTATGTATGTATGTTCTTTTTGTCTCCCTCTTATATAGTACTAACATACCACTTTTAACAAAAAAAAAGCGACCAAGTCGATGAAATACGTTAGATTTTCATTGTATGTAAAAGTATGTGGTATGTATGTATGTTCTTTTTTTCTCCCTCTTATATAGTACTAACATACCACTTTTAACAAAAAAAACGATCAAGTCGATGCAATACGTTAGATTTTCGTTGTACGTAAAAGTATGTTGTATGTATGTATGTTCTTTTTTTCTCCCTCTTATATAGTACTAACATACCACTTTTAACAAAAAAAAACGATCAAGTCGATGCAATACGTTACATTTTCGTTGTACGTAAAAGTATGTTGTATGTATGTATGTTCTTTTTTTCTCCCTCTTATATAGTACTAACATACCACTTTTAACAAAAAAAACGATCAAGTCGATGCAATACGTTAGATTTTCGTTGTATGTAAAAGTATGTTGTATGTATGTATGTTCTTTTTTTCTCCCTCTTATATAGTTCTAACATACCACTTTTAACAAAAAAAGCGATCAAGTCGATGCAATACGTTAGATTTTCGTTGTACGTAAAAGTATGTTGTACGTATGTATGTTCTTTTTTTCTCCATCTTATATAGTACTAACATACCAATTTTAACAAAAAAAAACGATCAAGTCGATGCAATACGTTAGATTATCGTTGTATGTAAACGTATGTTGTATGTATGTATGTTCTTTTTTTCTCCCTCTTATATAGTACTAACATACCACTTTTAACATAAAAAAGGATCAAGTCGATTGAATACGTTAGATTTTCGTTGTACGTAAAAGTATGTTTTATGTATGTATGTTCTTTTTTTTCTCCCTCTTATATAGTACTAACATGCCAATTTTAACAAAAAAAAAACGATCAAGTCGATGCAATACGTTAGATTTTCGTTGTATGTAAAAGTATGTTGTATGTATGTATGTTCTTTTTTTCTCCCTCTTTTATAGTACTAACATACCTCTTTTAACAAAAAAAACGATCAAGTCGATGCAATACGTTAGATTTTCGTTGGATGTAAAATTATGTTGTATGTATGTATGTTCTTTTTTTCTCCCTGTTATATAGTACTAACATACCGCTTTTAACAAAAAAAACCGATCAAGTCGATGCAATACGTTAGATTTTCGTTGTATGTAAAAGTATGTTGTATGTATGTATGTTCTTTTTGTCTCCCTCTTATATAGTACTAACATACCACTTTTAACAAAAAAAAAGCGACCAAGTCGATGAAATACGTTAGATTTTCGTTGTATGTAAAAGTATGTGGTATGTATGTATGTTCTTTTTGTCTCCCTCTTATATAGTACTAACATACCACTTTTAACAAAAAAAACGATCAATTCGATGCAATACGTTAGATTTTCGTTGTACGTAAAAGTATGTTGTATGTATGTATGTTGTTTTTTTCTCCCTCTTATATAGTACTAACATACCACTTTTAACAAAAAAAAACGATCAATTCGATGCAATACGTTAGATTTTCGTTGTACGTAAAAGTATGTTGTATGTATGTATGTTCTTTTTTTCTCCCTCTTATATAATACTAACATACCACTTTTAACAAAAAAAACGATCAAGTCGATGCAATACGTTAGATTTTCGTTGTACGTAAAAGTATGTTTTATGTATGTATGTTCTTTTTTTCTCCCTCTTATATAGTACTAACATACCAATTTTAACAAAAAAAACGATCAAGTCGATGCAATACGTTAGATTTTCGTTGTATGTAAAAGTATGTTGTATGTATGTATGTTCTTTTTTTCTCCCTCTTATATAGTACTAACATACCACTTTTAACAAAAAAAAACGATCAAGTCGATGCAATACGTCAGATTTTCGTTGTATGTAAAAGTATGTTGTATGTATGTATGTTCTTTTTTTCTCCCTCTTATATAGTACTAACATACCACTTTTAACAAAAAAAACAATCAAGTCGATGCAATACGTTAGATTTTCGTTGTATGTAAAAGTATATTGTATGTATGTATGTTCTTTTTTCTCCCTCTTATATAGTACTAACATACCACTTTTAACAAAAAAAACGATCAAGTCGATGCAATACGTTAGATTTTCGTTGTATGTAAAAGTATGTTGTATGTATGTATGTTCTTTTTTTCTCCCTCTTATATAGTACTAACATACCACTTTTAACAAAAAAAACCGATCAAGTCGATGCAATACGTTAGATTTTCGTTGTATGTAAAAATATGTTGTATGTATGTATGTTCTTTTTTTTCTCCTTCTTATATAGTACTAACATACCACTTTTAACAAAAAAAACGATCAAGTCGATGCAATTCGTTAGATTTTCGTTGTATGTAAAAGTATGTTGTATGTATGTATGTTCTTTTTTTCTCCCTCTTATATAGTACTAACATACCACTTTTAACAAAAAAAACGATCAAGTCGATGCAATACGTTAGATTTTCGTTGTATGTAAAAGTATGTTGTATGTATGTATGTTCTTTTTTTCTCCCTCTTTTATAGTACTAACATACCTCTTTTAACAAAAAAAACGATCAAGTCGATGCAATACGTTAGATTTTCGTTGGATGTAAAATTATGTTGTATGTATGTATGTTCTTTTTTTCTCCCTGTTATATAGTACTAACATACCGCTTTTAACAAAAAAAAACCGATCAAGTCGATGCAATACGTTAGATTTTCGTTGTATGTAAAAGTATGTTGTATGTATGTATGTTCTTTTTGTCTCCCTCTTATATAGTACTAACATACCACTTTTAACAAAAAAAAAGCGACCAAGTCGATGAAATACGTTAGATTTTCATTGTATGTAAAAGTATGTGGTATGTATGTATGTTCTTTTTTTCTCCCTCTTATATAGTACTAACATACCACTTTTAACAAAAAAAACGATCAAGTCGATGCAATACGTTAGATTTTCGTTGTACGTAAAAGTATGTTGTATGTATGTATGTTCTTTTTTTCTCCCTCTTATATAGTACTAACATACCACTTTTAACAAAAAAAAACGATCAAGTCGATGCAATACGTTACATTTTCGTTGTACGTAAAAGTATGTTGTATGTATGTATGTTCTTTTTTTCTCCCTCTTATATAGTACTAACATACCACTTTTAACAAAAAAAACGATCAAGTCGATGCAATACGTTAGATTTTCGTTGTATGTAAAAGTATGTTGTATGTATGTATGTTCTTTTTTTCTCCCTCTTATATAGTTCTAACATACCACTTTTAACAAAAAAAGCGATCAAGTCGATGCAATACGTTAGATTTTCGTTGTACGTAAAAGTATGTTGTATGTATGTATGTTCTTTTTTTCTCCATCTTATATAGTACTAACATACCAATTTTAACAAAAAAAAACGATCAAGTCGATGCAATACGTTAGATTATCGTTGTATGTAAACGTATGTTGTATGTATGTATGTTCTTTTTTTCTCCCTCTTATATAGTACTAACATACCACTTTTAACATAAAAAAGGATCAAGTCGATTGAATACGTTAGATTTTCGTTGTACGTAAAAGTATGTTTTATGTATGTATGTTCTTTTTTTTCTCCCTCTTATATAGTACTAACATGCCAATTTTAACAAAAAAAAAACGATCAAGTCGATGCAATACGTTAGATTTTCGTTGTATGTAAAAGTATGTTGTATGTATGTATGTTCTTCTTTTCTCCCTCTTATATAGTTCTAACATACCACTTTTAACAAAAAAAGCGATCAAGTCGATGCAATACGTTAGATTTTCGTTGTACGTAAAAGTATGTTGTATGTATGTTTGTTCTTTTTTCTCCATCTTATATAGTACTAACATACCAATTTTAACAAAAAAAAACGTTCAAGTCGATGCAATACGTTAGATTATCGTTGTATGTAAACGTATGTTGTATGTATGTATGTTCTTTTTTTCTCCCTCTTATATAGTACTAACATACCACTTTTAACATAAAAAAGGATCAAGTCGATTGAATACGTTAGATTTTCGTTGTACGTAAAAGTATGTTTTATGTATGTATGTTCTTTTTTTCTCCCTCTTATATAGTACTAACATACCAATTTTAACAAAAAAAACGATCAAGTCGATGCAATACGTTAGATTTTCGTTGTACGTAAAAGTATGTTTTATGTATGTATGATCTTTTTTTCTCCCTCTTATATAGTACTAACATAAAAATTTTAACAAAAAAAACGATCAAGTCGATGCAATACGTTAGATTTTCGTTGTATGTAAAAGTATGTTGTATGTATGTATGTTCTTTTTTCTCCCTCTTATATAGTACTAACATACCACTTTTAACAAAAAAAAACCGATCAAGTCGATGCAATACGTTAGATTTTCGTTGTATGTAAAAGTATGTTGTATGTATGTATGTTCTTTTTTTCTCCCTCTTATATAGTACTAACATACCACTTTTAACAAAAAAAACGATCAAGTCGATGCAATACGTTAGATTTTCGTTGTATGTAAAAGTATGTTGCATGTATGTATGTTCTTTTTTCTCCCTCTTATATAGTACTAACATATCACTTTTAACAAAAAAAACGATCAAGTCGATGCAATACGTTAGATTATCGTTGTATGTTAAAGTATGTTGTATGTATGTATGTTCTTTTTTTCTCCCTCTTATATAGTACTAACATACCACTTTTAACAAAAAAACCGAACAAGTCGATGCAATACGTTAGATTTTCGTTGTATGTAAAAGTATGTTGTATGTATGTTCTTTTTTTCTCCCTCTTATATAGTACTAACATACCACTTTTAACAATAAAAACGATCAAGTCGATGCAATACGTTAGATTTTCGTTCTATGTAAAAGTATGTTGTATGTATGTATGTTCTTTTTTTCTCCCTCTTATATAGTACTAACATACCACTTTTAACAAAAAAAAACGATCAAGTCGATGCAATACGTTAGATTTTCGTTGTATGTAAAAGTATGTTGTATGTATGTATGTTCTTTTTTTCTCCCTCTTATATAGTACTAACATACCACTTTTAAAAAAAAAAACCGATCAAGTCGATGCAATACGTTAGATTTTCGTTCTATGTAAAGGTATGTTGTATGTATGTATATTCTTTTTGTCTCCCTCTTATATAGTACTAACATACCACTTTTAACAAAAAAAAACGATCAAGTCGATGCAATACGTTAGATTTTCGTTGTATGTAAAAGTATGTGGTATGTATGTTTGTTCTTTTTTTCTCCCACTTATATAGAACTAACATACCACTTTTTACAAAAAAATCGATCAAGTCGATGCAATACGTTAGATTTTCGTTGTATGTAAAAGTATGTTGTATGTATGTATGTTCTTTTTTTCTCCCTCTTATATAGTACTAACATACCACTTTTAACAAAAAAAACGATCAAGTCGATGCAATACGTTAGATTTTCGTTCTATGTAAAAGTATGTTGTATGTATGTATGTTCTTTTTTAATCCCTCTTATATAGTACTAACATACCACTTTTAACAAAAAAAGCGATCAAGTCGATGCAATACGTTAGATTTTCGTTGTACGTAAAAGTATGTTGTATGTATGTATGTTCTTTTTTTCTCCCTCTTATATAGTACTAACATACCACTTTTAACAAAAAAAACGATCAAGTCGATGCAATACGTTAGATTTTCGTTCTATGTAAAAGTATGTTGTATGTATGTATGTTCTTTTTTAATCCCTCTTATATAGTTCTAACATACCACTTTTAACAAAAAAAGCGATCAAGTCGATGCAATACGTTAGATTTTCGTTGTACGTAAAAGTATGTTGTATGTATGTATGTTCTTTTTTTCTCCCTCTTATATAGTACTAACATACCACTTTTAACAAAAAAAAACGATCAAGTCGATGCAATACGTTAGATTTTCGTTGTACGTAAAAGTATGTTGTATGTATGTATGTTCTTTTTTTCTCCCTCTTATATAGTACTAACATACCACTTTTAACAAAAAAAAACGATCAAGTCGATGCAATACGTTAGATTTTCGTTGTACGTAAAAGTATGTTATATGTATGTATGTTCTTTTTTTCTCCCTCTTATATAGTACTAACATACCACTTTTAACAAAAAAAAACGATCAAGTCGATGCAATACGTTAGATTTTCGTTGTATGTAAAAGTATGTGGTATGTATGTTTGTTCTTTTTTTCTCCCACTTATATAGAACTAACATACCACTTTTTACAAAAAAATCGATCAAGTCGATGCAATACGTTAGATTTTCGTTGTATGTAAAAGTATGTTGTATGTATGTATGTTCTTTTTTTCTCCCTCTTATATAGTACTAACATACCACTTTTAACAAAAAAAACGATCAAGTCGATGCAATACGTTAGATTTTCGTTCTATGTAAAAGTATGTTGTATGTATGTATGTTCTTTTTTAATCCCTCTTATATAGTACTGACATACCACTTTTAACAAAAAAAGCGATCAAGTCGATGCAATACGTTAGATTTTCGTTGTATGTAAAAGTATGTTGTATGTATGTATGTTCTTTTTTTCTCCCTCTTATATAGTACTAACATACCACTTTTAACAAAAAAAACGATCAAGTCGATGCAATACGTTAGATTTTCGTTCTATGTAAAAGTATGTTGTATGTATGTATGTTCTTTTTTTCTCCCTCTTATATAGTACTAACATACCACTTTTAACAAAAAAAAACGATCAAGTCGATGCAATACGTTAGATTTTCGTTGTATGTAAAAGTATGTTGTATGTATGTATGTTCTTTTTTTCTCCCTCTTATATAGTACTAACATACCACTTTAAAAAAAAAAAAACCGATCAAGTCGATGCAATACGTTAGATTTTCGTTCTATGTAAAGGTATGTTGTATGTATGTATATTCTTTTTGTCTCCCTCTTATATAGTACTAACATACCACTTTTAACAAAAAAAAACGATCAAGTCGATGCAATACGTTAGATTTTCGTTGTATGTAAAAGTATGTGGTACGTATGTTTGTTCTTTTTTTCTCCCACTTATATAGAACTAACATACCACTTTTTACAAAAAAATCGATCAAGTCGATGCAATACGTTAGATTTTCGTTGTATGTAAAAGTATGTTGTATGTATGTATGTTCTTTTTTTCTCCCTCTTATATAGTACTAACATACCACTTTTAACAAAAAAAACGATCAAGTCGATGCAATACGTTAGATTTTCGTTCTATGTAAAAGTATGTTGTATGTATGTATGTTCTTTTTTAATCCCTCTTATATAGTACTAACATACCACTTTTAACAAAAAAAGCGATCAAGTCGATGCAATACGTTAGATTTTCGTTGTACGTAAAAGTATGTTGTATGTATGTATGTTCTTTTTTTCTCCCTCTTATATAGTACTAACATACCACTTTTAACAAAAAAAACGATCAAGTCGATGCAATACGTTAGATTTTCGTTCTATGTAAAAGTATGTTGTATGTAAGTATGTTCTTTTTTAATCCCTCTTATATAGTTCTAACATACCACTTTTAACAAAAAAAGCGATCAAGTCGATGCAATACGTTAGATTTTCGTTGTACGTAAAAGTATGTTGTATGTATGTATGTTCTTTTTTTCTCCCTCTTATATAGTACTAACATACCACTTTTAACAAAAAAAAACGATCAAGTCGATGCAATACGTTAGATTTTCGTTGTACGTAAAAGTATGTTGTATGTATGTATGTTCTTTTTTTCTCCCTCTCTTATATAGTACTAACATACCACTTTTAACAAAAAAAAACGATCAAGTCGATGCAATACGTTAGATTTTCGTTGTACGTAAAAGTATGTTATATGTATGTATGTTCTTTTTTTCTCCCTCTTATATAGTACTAACATACCACTTTTAACAAAAAAAAACGATCAAGTCGATGCAATACGTTAGATTTTCGTTGTATGTAAAAGTATGTGGTATGTATGTTTGTTCTTTTTTTCTCCCACTTATATAGAACTAACATACCACTTTTTACAAAAAAATCGATCAAGTCGATGCAATACGTTAGATTTTCGTTGTATGTAAAAGTATGTTGTATGTATGTATGTTCTTTTTTTCTCCCTCTTATATAGTACTAACATACCACTTTTAACAAAAAAAACGATCAAGTCGATGCAATACGTTAGATTTTCGTTCTATGTAAAAGTATGTTGTATGTATGTATGTTCTTTTTTAATCCCTCTTATATAGTACTAACATACCACTTTTAACAAAAAAAGCGATCAAGTCGATGCAATACGTTAGATTTTCGTTGTATGTAAAAGTATGTTGTATGTATGTATGTTCTTTTTTTCTCCCTCTTATATAGTACTAACATACCACTTTTAACAAAAAAAACGATCAAGTCGATGCAATACGTTAGATTTTCGTTCTATGTAAAAGTATGTTGTATGTATGTATGTTCTTTTTTAATCCCTCTTATATAGTTCTAACATACCACTTTTAACAAAAAAAGCGATCAAGTCGATGCAATACGTTAGATTTTCGTTGTACGTAAAAGTATGTTGTATGTATGTATGTTCTTTTTTTCTCCCTCTTATATAGTACTAACATACCACTTTTAACAAAAAAAAACGATCAAGTCGATGCAATACGTTAGATTTTCGTTGTATGTAAAAGTATGTTGTATGTATGTATGTTCTTTTTTTCTCCCTCTTATATAGTACTAACATACCACTTTTAACAAAAAAAACGATCAAGTCGATGCAATACGTTAGATTTTCGTTGTATGTAAAAGTATGTTGTATGTATGTATGTTCTTTTTTTCTCCCTCTTATATAGTACTAACATACCACTTTTAACAAAAAAAACGATCAAGTCGATGCAATACGTTAGATTTTCGTTGTATGTAAAAGTATGTTGTATGTATGTATGTTCTTTTTTTCTCCCACTTATATAGAACTAACATACCACTTTTAACAAAAAAAACGATCAAGTCGATGCAATATGTTAGATTTTCGTTGTATGTAAAAGTATGTTGTATGTATGTATGTTCTTTTTTTCTCCCTCTTATATAGTACTAACATACCACTTTTAACAAAAAAAAACGATCAAGTCGATGCAATACGTTAGATTTTCGTTGTATGTAAATGTATGTTGTATGTATGTATGTTCTTTTTTTCTCCCTCTTGTATAGTACTAACATACCACTTTTAACAAAAAAAAACGATCAAGTCGATGCAATACGTTAGATTTTCGTTGTATGTAAAATTATGTTGTATGTATATATGTTCTTTATTTCTCCCTCTTATATAGTACTAACATACCGCTTTTAACAAAAAAAACGATCAAGTCGATGCAATACGTTAGATTTTCGTTGTATGTAAAAGTATGTTGTAAGTATGTATGTTCTTTTTGTCTCCCTCTTTTATAGTACTAACATACCACTTTTAACAAAAAAAAACCGATCAAGTCGATGCAATACGTTAGATTTTCGTTGTATGTAAAAGTATGTTGTATGTATGTATGTTCTTTTTTTCTCCCTCTTATATAGTACTAACATGCCAATTTTAACAAAAAAAAACGATCAAGTCGACGCAATACGTTAGATTTTCGTTGTATGTAAAAGTATGTTGTATGTATGTATGTTCTTTTTTTCTCCCTCTTATATAGTACTAACATACCACTTTTAACAAAAAAAACGATCAAGTCGATGCAATACGTTAGATTTTCGTTGTACGTAAAAGTATGTTTTATGTATGTATGTTCTTTTTTCTCCCACTTATATAGAACTAACATACCACTTTTTACAAAAAAAACGATCAAGTCGATGCAATACGTTAGATTTTCGTTGTATGTAAAAGTATGTTGTATGTATGTATGTTCTTTTTTTCTCCCTCTTATATAGTACTAACATACCACTGTTAACAAAAAAAACGATCAAGTCGATGCAATACGTTAGATTTTCGTTGTATGTAAAAGTATGTTGTATGTATGTATGTTCTTTTTTTCTCCCTCTTATATAGTACTAACATACCAATTTTAACAAAAAAAACGATCAAGTCGATGCAATACGTTAGATTTTCGTTGTATGTAAAAGTATGTTGTATGTATGTTCTTTTTTTCTCCCTCTTATATAGTACTAACATACCACTTTTAACAAAAAAAACGATCAAGTCGATGCAATACGTTAGATTTTCGTTGTACGTAAAAGTATGTTTTATGTATGTATGTTCTTTTTTTCTCCCTCTTATATAGTACTAACATACCAATTTTAACAAAAAAAACGATCAAGTCGATGCAATACGTTAGATTTTCGTTGTATGTAAAAATATGTTGTATGTATGTATGTTCTTTTTTTCTCCCTCTTATATAGTACTAACATACCACTTTTAACAAAAAAAAAGCGACCAAGTCGATGAAATACGTTAGATTTTCGTTGTATGTAAAAGTATGTTGTATGTATGTATGTTCTTTTTGTCTCCCTCTTATATAGTACTAACATACCACTTTTAACAAAAAAAAAGCGACCAAGTCGATGAAATACGTTAGATTTTCGTTGTATGTAAAAGTATGCTGTATGTATGTATGTTCTTTTTGTCTCCCTCTTATATAGTACTAACATACCACTTTTAACAAAAAAAAAGCGACCAAGTCGATGAAATACGTTAGATTTTCGTTGTATGTAAAAGTATGTTGTATGTATGTATGTTCTTTTTTTCTCCCTCTTATATAGTACTAACATACCACTTTTAACAAAACAAAACGATCAAGTCGATGCAATACGTTAGATTTTCGTTGTATGTTAAAATTCCATCAGGTCGTAAACTCTGCAGACACTCGTACTCTCCGCTCAGAAGGATTCAAATATCGATGACGGTCAGTTCGAGTTAGGGAGGAATTTCAGGCCCCCAAAGAAGGGTAGGTAGGTATTTGATTAACGTCACACTGGAGCAACACAACGGGTTATTGGTGACGGCCTGGAATAAAACCCCAAGGGAAAGATCCGAGGACAACAACACGTAATTTTGAACCATGGTCAGATGGCGAGGCAACACCTGATCTGGCACCCCACACTCTCCCAACTTCCACACCATGCCAACGTGAGGACATTCGAGGCCTCGAGAGATTTAACATGCACCAACCCCCTTGCACACGACGGTCTTTGGTTGGATTGTTTGCTAATCCGTCACACTTCCAACTGGGTTACCGCGGCCATCCCGAAGAAGGGAAACCATGATGTTACAGTAAGCATTTGAGCATCTTCGAAATGCTACGTCCAATTAAAAATGGACACTTTTTCGGGTTGGTTTCGACAAGGAATCATGATTTTTGTGGGATCAATTCCGACCATCCTGTATATTCCCAATGAGCATGAGTGCCTAGTACACTCACACTTACTGAACTGCGTTTACCAAGCTCAGTTTATCTAATAATTATATTAATTCATTACTTTTCAATATTTGTTTACTCCCGTTGTTTTTATAATTATGTGTTTCCAACAAATTAATGTGGGTAAATATACTATTTAGCCATACCTCAAGATAAAAATGGCGTAGTGTAGAAGTTTGGAGAGTGGGGTGGTGCCAGTTCAGGAGTTGACCTCGTTATCTGACCTTGGTTCAAAAATACGAGGATTGATACCGAACAGTCTCTATTAGTTCGTTGTGTTGCTCAAGTTTGACGTAAATTCAAGTACCCCCCCCCCAGCTACCTACCTCAAGAAAAAAAATTTCCATTACGAATGAAAATTTCATACTTGCCTGTATTTTTGAGTAGCTGTGCCGCTGCCATATTACTTTCGAAATTAATTCATTTAATTTAATTAGGAAGTCATTTTGCAGAAATATCTCTTTCTAACATTTAACAGTAAAAATTATTTCTATTCACAAATGGATGAACAATAAAATTGTGCTTTTGCTTGTCGTTTTTTCATCTAAAAGGAAACAACCGTTTTCAGCATTTGCGTATTTTTTAACTCTCCAATATTTTCCGAATGAATTTGAGGATCTAAATAAAAACATCTTCTGAGGTAAATCCTTCATTAATTACACCTGCAACCTAACAGACGCATGTTTCGAGGGAAAAAATCTCAGCCTTAATTATTCTTGTTTACCTCATGTGTAGGTAGAAGTAAAATAAGTAAAGTTAAAAAGAAGTGATAATTAATATGGGCCATGCTTTCTAAAAGTTCGGAATGGAAGTTCAAAACAACTGGAACAGGTGTTGATTTACTCAAAGGTAAACCCCATGTGCAAAGGCGTTTTTACGAGGCAGAAGCATTGAGATTGTTATGTGTCTTATTAAAAAGACTTGAAAAACAAAATTCCATTCTTTTTTCCACCTCGTAGGAGGTAATTTAATGATGTTTTTAATTCACTTTTTGCACTTGTTTTCAAAATTTTGTTATGAAAATTGCGAATCGGGATGTTTTTCTTGAAAAAATTGTGTTTGCCTTCCGCACGCCATTCAGGACTAATTGACGTTTTTTTGGATGCTGATTGTCACGGCAGATATTGGATTAAGAAAGGGTTGCTTGGAAATGAGTCAAAGCAAACAAAGTAAGAGACTTTGATAGTGTATTTAAAAAGTATCTTTTTGTTCAGTCTATACAAATGTTGAGATAGAAAATTCTTAGAAATTTGCATTTTGCTTTGTCGGAAGTTCCAGGATATTTCAGAGAATGGGTTGTCACTTGCTCTTAATTAAAACCTACTCTCTTTCGCATTAGGGTATTTTCACATACACCGGCACAACTATTACCGGAGCTGTAACTGGCTCATTCTATTGGCGTCTTTCCCACACACCAGCATTGACGGTGGCTGTAACTAGTTTGCTTTAGGTTGTCATGAAAGAAAGATGCTTTCAGCTGTCAGACCCCTAGTAAACCAGCTATCACGGAAGTATCCCGGAATACTTCTTCAGCATGGAATGTATGATGATGTCAGACATCATGGGACATCGGACATCATCATCTTCAGCATGGAATGTCCCGATGTCAGACATCTGTTTATGTGGTGAAATGGCTTATCCTCTTCACTACATGCTAGAAGGCAGGCTTACAACGCACCACAGAGTAGGACTTGAATTCATTAAAGATCAACCCAGTAGCATTAAACATCACCCGATGTGTCTGCGAGTGAGAAGCCGCTCATCTCATTATGTGAATTTCATTCGCATGATACATCAGATATTTCATTTATTTGTACTTCATTGTATTTATTTCTTCTCTTAATTATTTAATCATATTTATTTAGTTTAAACATTTGCATTTCATATATCACATATTTATTCCATAGTCATTATTTCATGTTCACGATCATTCTTTTTAAATGTTTTTAAGATCTAAAATGCCACTCTTCCCTGTTGGGGGTGTCCCGCTCTCTCCTGTTTTGTGTAATTTATATTGTAATGTGTACATTTCTTTTGATATGGTTAATTATTTCTCTTTTTGTTTATTATTTAATGTCGTTTACAATTCCTTTTCTATTTTTCTATTGTATTATATTGTGTAATTTTAACTCTTTCCTTGTTGGCGCTTCATATGAGCCACCAGTTATCTTATAAACCGGTTATTCCTTATTTGACGGTGTCTCATAAACCGTCCCTTTTTCTTATTATTTTCGGTTATTACAAACTATTTAGGATGACCTGTGCGGCGCCAGTGTGTCGGTCGTCCATTTTTGAGTTATTATTGGCTCTGTTGGCCGTTTTATGTTGTAATGTTTTTAAAGAGTTAA
The DNA here is from genome assembly GCA_933210815.1 of Meta bourneti. Taxonomy (NCBI): domain Eukaryota; kingdom Metazoa; phylum Arthropoda; class Arachnida; order Araneae; family Tetragnathidae; genus Meta; species Meta bourneti. Next base: position 93,308,782 of record OW119929.1, read on the forward strand.
TAAATGGTGGTGCCCTTGTTGCTTGGAACTGTACGTGTGGGAGTCGGGTGTGTTCTCCACCGCTGGGACTGGATGGCTCGCTGTTCTCATTCGTGCCCGGTGATGGAAGTCTTCCCCCTTCCCATTAAAAGGCTCTAAGTCTCATTTGGCGAGTCGGGAAGTGGTGGGTCTGGAAGCCGCTTGGGTAAATTTGTGTGGCAAACAACTCCTAGCCAACCTCCAAGAGTTCGGAGAATGGTTCATGCATTAGAAAACTTGCCAACCTGCAGTCAGCGAGTGATGTTTAATTTTCAGTTACACACCCTTGTGAATAATTATTCTCGTATGAATTTGTGGAGATCTCTGTCACATTTTCCTCGGGGACTTACCTACATCCGTAGTGACTTCAGCTAGTCGGGTGGAGGAGCTGCCCTCCCCTAACTAAGAAGCTGCTGTCAACAGACGTTATCTCCTTGGATTATTGTACCGAAGAAGCAATAACGAAAGACAATTCTGGGAACATTTCCTTTTGACTGAGATACTTGGAAGGCAATTTTTACATGCTGTTTGAAACACTTCGAAAGGATCTGTCTGAATCCTTCAACTGATTTCGTATGCGAACATATGGATTTCATTTTCCAGCGGAATAATTAGAAAACAGAATTAAGCACCAGGATACTATAGTGGGAACATATTCGGCCAAAGGAAATGGTCGCAATAACAATCAAGTGAGTGAATACGATTTTATTTACTATAATACAAAAAGTCACCAAAATACGTAAAAGAAACGCAATTGACGTAAAAGAGAGAGTTAAGATAAGCGAACAAATAACAGGAAATGAGTGACAGGTGCAGTGTAAGCCAAGGCGCGCCGATCTTCAATGAAAAGATTTCGGCGTCCGATTTGTCGAGTTCATTACCGCCTGAATAAGCCTCGGGCTGGCAAACCTTCCGGTCCATGCAACGTGGGAAATCTCTCATTCGATTACATAACATTCGGGGTGGGTGGGATCACCGGTTAAGCCTGTTGTGTATGAAAACGCCCTAAGAAGGTAATCGCTTAATTATAGTGGCAATAACAATTATGTGCTACCCAGTAGGTCTGGTGTTAAAATCCTGGCTTGTAAGGTAATGGATGTTTGTGATTGTCCTATTTAGGAATAACGGCAGCTCACAAACTGGGTGCTCCTCCCCTGATAGCCGTTAGTTAACACCTCGTAGTGCCAAAAGTCGAAGAAATCAGTAGTCAGACATTAACTCTTCAAGTGATTTTGACGAGGTATCTCGTCCATCTGAACCATTTAGCTGTGACGAGATATCACGCCATCAAGACATTGACGATTTTTTCATGATGACGAGATCAAGGTCTGGTCAGTTTTCTTCTAATGACGAGATATCTCGTCCATCAACATCTGAAAAATTTCACCGTGACGAGATATCTCGCCATCAAGACATTGCCGATTTTTTCACGATGACGAGATCGAGGTCTGGTCAGTTTTCTTCTGATGACGAGATATCTCGTCCATCAAGATCTGCTAATGGTGTTACTAATGACGAGATACCTCGTCGAGGCAACCACCAAGAGGGTTAAAAAACATCAAGAAGGTACTATTAGGTCTATGCAATGAATATTTTTTGCACCGTAACCATGGACAATCTTGACAAAAATTCTAGGGACTTTGTGTGTGTGTTGTGACACATTTCTTCCAAGACAAAAAATTCTCACGGTTTCCCCCGTTCCAATATAAATATTCTAAAATATTCCTCTACCAATCTCTCAGATTATCGTATTCGAAATAGTGATAACGTAAAACGAATTTAGGTATAAGCAGCATCAGACACTTGCATTAGATTTTTTTATCTTCACTTTTAGTCTTGTATGTGTTTCCATTCTTGGTAATTTTAAGTAGATCTTAATCTTGATAATAAAAGCAGTTAGAAACATTTTTAAACAAGGTTAAGGACATTCTTTTTACTGAGCATTCCATTATGTCCGTGCTTTGAGCAAACGTTCTAATAAGCAATATATCCCAAAATTCTACACTTATTAAACTTTACAGAAATTTCGGTATTCGAAAAGCCAACAGAGCACTTGACTGATTACTTCATATTCAAAATGAATATTTAAAAGTGACAGCATGTTGTTGAATAGGGAGTCTAGGAGAAATATTTACTTATAAAGACAATCTATAATATAAATTTGGTGTCTAAATAAAGGTCACGATCCCTCCTCTTCAAATACAACCCTTGTCATTTCAAACTAATCAATGTTTGTCTTTATGTGTTTATACCGTAGATTTCTCACTTTCTTTTAAGAGAGTGAATCTCACCAGATGGCAAATTGACGTAATCTTTTCGTCATTGTGTGACGTCACTCTATGACGTAATATCTCTGTCAACAACTTAGTCTGAGATTTGATTTAGATATGAGATAAAATGAGTGTTCATTCCTCTTATCCTGCGTTGCTTCTTAACTGTGAATTTCTTTAGGTTTGACGATTTACTTATTTTTTATGATAATTTTTTTTCACTTAGTTGACGAAATTGTGGATATTAAAGGTGAAGATGTTACAGAATCCAGAATTGAATGAAGAGAAAACACATCAGAAATAGGTAGGTATATAGCTGAATTTACATCGCAATAGAGCAACACAACGGGCTATTTTTTGAAAACAGAAAGGATGGACGGCAAATAGAAAAATAAGGTTATAAATCTCCTTAGTAAAATTAACACCCAGAGAAAATCTTTAAATCTTACTTTCCACACACAGTACATATTGTTCATCTCTTTCGTATCAATGAAACTTTCCTGGCATATGTATATCCATTTATTTGATGCTTACTGTATTGCAAATATGGTCCCTGCGCTATTAAACGAAATCCAACCAACCAATGTTGCTCATGTCTTTGTTAAAGCTGTATAGTTTCAACCTTCGCAATGTTTATAAATTTAAGCAGATGCATATTTCACAAGAATCTCATCGAATGGAATAAAATTCGAGCCATTTTTTATCATTGGAAACTCTTGCGTTCTAGCTATGTCAAGCTCCGTGTGGAGAATATTGAAAAAATATTTTTTTTTTCACATTGCAAAACACCATAGAACACAGATGGAAGAGGATTGCTGACTCAATGGGTTTGCCCATTGCGCTAGTGAATCTGCGAGTTGTAGGCAGGACAGGTATGATTCCTGTAACTTACCTGGGTGTATTCTCTCTTCTGTTTAATGTGGTTCAGAATTTCGTGGTATTGTCCTCGAATCTTTAATCCCGGACAGTCGTCAATAGCCCGCTGTGTTGCTCCAGTGCGCGACATAAGTTCAACAACCTACCTTTTATCAACGCATTTACATGACCTTGCTTGGCGCAGCTTAGCAATTGCCCCATTAACCCAATACAACCAATGAACCTTTAGTTGACGTTGCCTGTCTTGTGTTTGGTGCAGCTTGGCAAGTATGGTCCTTTAACCATAAAACACCAAAACAACCAACATCAAATAGAAGCCAAGCTTAGATACTTTTGATGCACCTTGCAACAATATACCTTGAGTACAAACCTTTTAGTTGTAAAGTAGCTCCTCGATGTATCGATCTTTTTTATTTGTCTTCCGATAAATTTTCGATCTCGTAAGAGATCGATCTATTTCTATAGGATCAAAAGCAATTGTTTCAAAAATCCATCTTAAATTGAATTGGTTAAAAAAAATTGAGTTTCTCATAAGTTACGACGGTATGGAATTTCTGGTTGATAAATATACATATATTCTCACTTACTTTTGCTAAAATGGTTTTTTTGGCGATTTTGTGTCTAACTTTTGTGGATAGTTTTAAGTAACGCACGATTTATGCATTTTTGCTCTAACGTACATTTTCGTGGGCCTCTGCAATATCGCTTCTTTCGCTATTCCCCGAAGGCCATAGTCGCCCAGTTGAAAGAAGCAACGGATTAGCAATCGGAGGGTTGCGAATTCGAAACTAGATCCAGACAAAGACCGTCGTATACTTGGGGGCTGGTACACATTAAAACTGTCGTGGCTTCAAATGTCCTCATGCTGGCGTGGTGTGGAAGTTTGGAAAGTGGGGTGCCAGATTAGATGTTGACCTCGACATCTGACCTCGGTTCCATATTACGAGGCATTCTTCTTGGATTTTTCCCTTCGGGATTGATCCCGATCCGTCTCCAATATCCCGTTGCTCCAGTGCGACGTTAATTAATTACCTACCCTTGATATTCTGCGTTGCCTTATCGTCTCGAAGAGTGATATATTGCGAGGTTACATTGTTCTATTATAACTACTAAATTTAAGAGCAAGCTAGCCCGATGTTCCCGAAGAATGATGCAACTGTAAAATGTTATACGTGTATTTTGAGTTAAATGTGTCACTTGACTGACATGATTCATCCTTCCAATGGAAAAAGCACAGAACTGTAGTAACATTCAGCCCCACTAGATAGCATTGCGTTATTATTCAAACTTTAACTGTTTCTCATCATCCTTAAGAATAAAAACAAAGCAAGTGTTAGTTGTAACTCAGATATTAATGGTGGGAGGTTAGCTCTTAGGTGCAACAACGACGAAAGGGTGTTTAGAATTATTTGCATAAGTTATGTGTTGAATTCGAATGGAACAATGACGTAAGTATACAGGGTGAGTCTAAAATGTTTTTACAAAATGATAGGAGTGATAGTACCCATCCAGACGAGCAATAATTACCATGGAACATAGGGTCGCATTCCACTCTGAGAGGCAGAAAAGAGTAAAGTCGAAATGCGTCGAGCATGGACAAGTCATCGTCTCTGAAGTCGTTTTGTACCTGCCTACGTAGTATATCTCCTAAGCAAGATGGATCGGACGTGGCTTGGCCTCCTCGCTCACCGGACCTCAACCCACTGGACTTTTTCTTCTGGGGGCACATGAAATCTTTAGTGTACCAGACGCCTGTGGACTCGGCTGAAGATCTCGCAGCGAGAATCGGTGTTGCCGCAGACAAAATTAACACAACACCAGGAGTCTTCGAGAGCCGGTCATTCCTTCGCCGGTGTGAACTGTGCAACGACACGCGCCACTTTGAGCACTTGCTGTGAGTTTTTCTCTGATTAATCAATCAAATTGTGAAACTTTTGGTATCGTTCATTCGCTTTCCCAACACTATTGTAAGTTCATGTTGAAATTCTAATTTGACTCTTTTCTGCCTCTCAGAGTGGAATGCGACCCTATGTTCCATGGTAATTATTGCTCGTCTGGATGGGTACTATCACCCCTCTTATTTTGTAAAAACAATTTAGACTCACCCTGTATATTATGTCATTGTTAATCTAAACTCTCTGCCCGTGGTTCAAAATTACATAGTGTTGTCCTCGGATCTGATTGATCCATCCAACATAGTACACACTAGCAAATTCACCTTTTATGTTGCTAGTTTGAATCCAACCAGAGATCTTCGTGTACAAGGTGACTGGTGCTCGATAATTGTTTCGTTACCTCAAATGTTCTCACGTTGGTTTGGTGTGGATTTCGGAAAGTGGGATGCCAGTTCATGTGTGGATCTCGTCATCTGACCTTGGTTCAGAACTACGTGGTGCTGTCCTCGGATCGTTCTCTTCGGGATTGATCCCGGACCGTCGCCAATAGCCCGTTGTGTTGCTCCAGTGCAACGTTAATTAAAAACGCAAATATGAATAATCGGTCCGTTCCATGATGTAAATAACTGAATGATTAAAAATGAAAATAAATGAGTTGAAAAAATAATATAAAACAATAATATTTTGAAAATTAAGTGATTTTGTCTTAAATATTTCATTCCCACATTTTACTAGAACAACGACGCAACTACGAAATTGATGGAGAATAATCAAAATACACCTTCATGAATGGCATCATTTAAAAGTAACTTAAATATGAGTCTTTTATCCAAATTTCATTACTAATAAATTTTCTCACATTTTTAAATTAATATTAATCGTGGACGCTATTCTTAGTTTCCGTTTTCTGAACAAATCGATGAATTGCACTTGCGTCGATGTAATATCTGGGATAGTGAAAGATATAGTTTGTGTTTACCACTGACAACCATAACTCCAGTAATGAGAGCCAAAAGTATTTAATCTAGCCGACTAAAAAATAAATAGTTCGTATTTGATACTTTCGAAACAGGCATATCGACTTAAAATGTATTAGGCTTTTCAATATTTAATCAAAATATTTGTACAAAACATAATGAAAGTTTATAATAAAGGTGTGAACCTTTTTAAGATGACTTCAGCATGTATTTTTTGATGCAATGACTTTTTCGGCAAATATTTGGAACCCATTTCTTTCATGATTATAAATATATGCTTCTGTCAAACAAAATTCCAAAAGATAAAACAAAACATGCTTAATACTCGTTCCAAAAGAATCCGGTGACTTCACAAAACCTGAAAGCATCTTCTGCATCCTATGCCAAGGTAATAATTTTTATGTATTTTTTGAATACTTTCGAATTTTTAATATACCAAACTCTGTTTCAGCCCTGTCAGGATTACGCATCACAGACAAAAAGATCTCCACGTTGCCACACGACAACGCATAAAAGTTACACCAAATTAATGCCACAAACACGAAAAAACATTCACACATACAAACGAAACGCAAAGAAAACCCAGAGTTTTCATTTAATCTTAAATACATTAAACCGACAACCGTCATCCACTAAAAAATATCAAATTAACAAGAAATCAAAACGAAACCAAAAAAGCGTTATGTGTTTGTCCAATTTTTCAGCACTTTGAAAACCAAGATTATTCCTGCGTTTCTTGCGTTGTTTTTTCCACTCGTCGTGTTATTTTTGGTACATAAATTTCAGAAGAAATAAGTCGGCAGCAGCGCCCATTACTGCTTTACTCGCGTTTTAATTAAAACTTCCCCGGAAGAAAGCAGGATGAGGTATAAAGGAAAGAAGCGACAGCGAACTGCCAACTGAAGAAGTGCAAGACAAGTGAGCATTTTTATGCGTTGGCCAGGAGTATAATTAGATTCCAACGATGTGCCTTTTATTTTTTCATTCCGCTCTTTGTTTTCCTCGGATTAAAAGTTGGTCTAATTACAAGACTAATCTTCTCTTGTCTTTGGGTTCGGATCACGAGTGGTAGTAACTGGCGCGCTATAGGGGGAGAGGAAATTAGTTACTTCACTTCACTACGCAATTCCTAATTACGCGCCGGGGTCAAAGCAGCGCCGACTTGCAGCCTGTCGCCGTCAGTAGTAGGGGAGCCTTAATTTAAACATTAAAATAAGTAAGGCTTCGTGCTCATTAACTTTTCTTGCATGGAGGGGGTAATTAAACACTCGTACCACCATAAAGACGATTCGCCGATGAAGGTGAAATTTGGCTTGAAAAGTGGTTCATTACGGGAAAAAGTCAGACGAAAAAGTGTTTTTGATAAACCCTTATTCATCTAAGAATTATTTCTCATAGCATGCACTTGGCAGCATTATTGCCGGTTGGAGGTAAGGGTTAATTAACCACTATTTGTTACGCTATAAGAGGCTTTTTTCTGTTAAGCTAAATATTGGTTTGTTGGGGTTTTAAGGCGCAAAGGCCAATTCGGCCATGCTGTTTCCAGACACGACATACAATATCAAGTAACAGACAAACACACACAATGTAATTTTTACTGACACAGAGGAGAGAAATACACCCAGGGAGGAATACACCAAACATGAATCGTTCTGCGCCGTCTACGACTCAAAAGTTGCTAGGTCATACCCACTGATCCACGACGCCCCCCTAAATATAAGTGGAGGAACGTGTTTCCTGTACGTATTCCGAACGGGACGTACCTCGAACACGATTTCAGCACGTCACCGACAAAAATTCCAAAGAACGAATTCCAAATTTGTGTATGATCCTTGATTAGTCAACACCAATTAGATTATAATTTTGATAAACCCTTATCACTCCAAGAATAGTATGAGGGAGATTTTCAGTGAAAAGAAACAAACCAGACGGTTGCGAAGGTTTTACGCCACATTCTCCTCTCATGATACATATAGGAATTACCTTAAAATGTAGTCTTTTCCTGATTTGGTGGGGCCGCGGTGGCCCGGTTGGAAGAGTAACGGACTAGCAACCGAAGGGTTGCGAGTTCGAATCCAGCCAAACACCGTCGTGTACAAAGGGGGCTGGTGCACGTTAAATCTGTCGTGGCCTCAAATGTCCTCACGTTGGCGTGGTGTGGAAGTTTGGAGAGTGGGGTGCCAGCTCAGGTGTTGCCTCGTCATCTGACCGCGGTTCAAAATTACGTGGTGTTGTCCTCGGACTTTCCCTCTGGGATTGATCCCGGACCGTCACCAATAGCCCGTTGTGTTGCTCCAGTGTGACGTTAATTGAAAATACCAAATACCTGATTTGGTGAGAATTGCGATAACCCGGTTGGAAGATTAACGGATTAGCAACCGGAGGGTTGCGAGTTCAAATCCGACCGAAGCCCGTCGTGTACAAAGCGGACTGGTGTACGTTAAATCTGTCGTGGCCCCAAATGTCCTCACGTTGGCGTGGTGTGGACGTTTGGAGAGTGGGGTGCCAGCTCAGGTCTGACCGTGGTTTAGAATTACGTGGTGGTATTCTCGATCTTTCCCTTTGAGATTGATCCTGGACCGTCACCAATAGCCCGTTGTGTTGCTGCAGTGCAACGTTAATTAAAATATCTACCTACCCGATTTGATTAAATTTGGCGTTTAATCTAATTGGCGTTAACCAATCAGCAATCATGTATCAATTCAGGTAGGTATTTTAATTAACGACGTGGCTATTGGTGACGGTCCGGGATCAATCTCAAAGGGAAAGATCAAGGACAATACCACGTAATTTTGAACCACGGTCAGATGACGAGGCAACACCTGAGCTGGCACCCCTCTCAAAACTTCCACACCACGCCAACGTGAGGACATTTGGGGCCACGACAGATTTAACGTGCACTATTCCCCTTTATACACGACGGTTTTTTGGTTGGATTCGAACTCGTAACTCTCCGGTTGCAAATCCGTTACTCTTCCAACCGGGCCACCGCGGAATTAGATTTTTATTGAGGCGTGCTGAAATCGTATTTGATAAACAAGTCAAGTGACATCACTTTCAGATTGCGAATAGGTAGGTATTTCGGAATATATTTGAACTAACGCCGCACTGGAGCGACACAACGGGCTATTGACGACGGTCCTGGATCAAACCCGAAGGGAAAGATCAGTGGACAACATCAAGTAATTTTGAATCACGATTACAAACTGGAAATACGCCGTTATACGTTTACGTTATATGTTACGGCGCATACGTAATACACCGTAGAAATACTACTGCAAACAGTATTTAGCTTGACAGAAATGCTTCATAGCATGCATAGAACGTTTGGATTATGGTTGGCAATATTACTGCCAATCACAATCATGAGGTATGATTGGCAGTAATCCGGGATAAAATCCGCTGTCAATCACTATCCAGGATTCTTGGAGTGAATTAAGGTTAATCAATCAAAATTTATTTTGCTTTCTGAGTCATTTTCTGCCAAGCTAATTGCAGGTGGTGGTAATGTTTCTGTGGTACTTCCTAGTCGCCGTCTGTACGTAACGTCAGATATCGTGTTTTCCGAATACAATTTCAGCACTTTGCCAATAGAAATTCCAAAAAACGATTTCCGCATTGATGTATAATAGTTGATCGGTCAACGCCAGTTACATTAAACACCAATCGTCGCCAAATGACAATGAACTATATTTTAAGGAAATAGAATGATGTGTCTCTTGAAAGGATTTGAGTAGAAGTAAAAACTTGTTTGTTTGCCCTGAAAATCCCTCTCATATTCATGGTATTTTCAACTGTATTTCATGTATCGTTTCATTTATTGTGTTTTTTCTACACGTAATACTTTTGTATATACCCGTGATCTCTTAGACTTTTGGAACTTAAAAAGGGTGAACCAGCAGTTGTTTGTGAGGGAGCACTGGAACTTTTATAGTAACTTCTCGAGGTCAGAGATCAACACCTGTACCACTGACCGCCAGACTCGATGGCGTTTAAGGGTACACGACAAAAGTATACGACGGACATAGATACAACAGGTGTCACCTTTTAAAATTATTAGTTTAAAATCTCTGGTGAAGCTTTAATGGGATCGCAATCTTTTGGCTAGGATATGGAAATAATAAGCCAATTATGCAAATATTGGCCAATATTAACCAATATAGCCAATATTAACAGGCTTAGAGTCCAAATTTGTATTGTTGTAATAGTAAGCAACTACCTCAAGCAGTATAGAAAAGAGTATTGCAAACTTATGCATTAAAAATAAAACTTCAAAGTAACATTATACAACAATTTTGCTGTTTTGGAATTAGATTGATATAAAAAGTCTTGCAAATTCAAGCAAGATATTAATACTTAACTTCCAACTGAATATGGAAGTAATATGCATACAAATCATGAAGAACTTAAAAAACATGAAGAACTTATAAAACATGAAGAACTTATAAAACACAAAAACTTAAACAAAATAAGGAATTTATATTGTTCCTCAGCCTAAGATTTATCATCTCAGTAAAACTACCTGCTTTAACATTCTCTTCCATTTTTTAAAATAAGAATACATATCACAGAAGAACCTAATTTATTTGATGAGAGTAAATTAGGTTCTTTAACAGAGAAATAAACAAATTTTCCGCATTAATGCTGTGCAGAATGCTGCTTTGCTGAAAGAAAGAAATCATGTGTCCATTGAATGTATTTTTATGTGAAACATAAAATTAAATTTTCAGAAATACTCATACTAAAAAAATTATCTTGTAGTGCAATAAAACTTCATGAAAACAGTATTTTAAAATTACTCAAAATAGATAACTAAAATAAAATAATTCCTAGAAACATTGGATTTTGTAGCTCAAAATTACCCCAAAACACACCTCCATGCACCATTAACTCTTCTGAACACTTTAGTTCAAAATCAGTGCTCTTTCTGCATATGTGTTTTGAAGAAGTCGAAAGGACTTAAATCACCACAGAGCATCAAAAACTACAAAACTAAAATGTGTTGAACGATACATTGTTCAAAAGGAACAACAGTGTCTCCTACCTTTTATTCAATATGTATCGTCTGCAGAATAAAAAAAAGATCTGAGACTCCGATTACATTTCTGCTTCATTTTTCTAAACAGTTCCTTCAGTATTTGGTTGTTCAGAACTAGGTAGGTAGTTGAATTTACGTCACACTGGAGCACCACGGTCAGATGAAGAGGTCAATACCCGATTTGGCACCCCATTCTCCAAACCTACACACCTCGCCAAGATGAGGACATATGAGGCCACGACCGTGCACAAGCCTCCACGTATTAGACGGTCTTTGGTTGGAATGAACTTCGAACTCGCAACCTCAGGTTGCTACTCGACTCAACCAACTGGGCTACCACGACCCTTGTCCAGAAATGGAAAAAAGTGGTAATCACTTCGGGGAAATGTCAGTGGAGTAATGTGGGTGAGGCAGTAGTTCCCATTCTAAATCTCTCATCAAAGTGCTTGTAACTTTATTTGTATGTTTTGGCTTATAAGAACTTCCCCTTTTGCCCTCGGAGGCACGTCTTTATGTGTATACGGGCTTTACAACCCCGAGGTACCCGATTGATCTGTCCTCCCTTCTCCTTTATTCTTGCCTATCCTTCTGCTTTTTGCTTTTTTAGGCCCTCCTTGTTGTCTTATGTTTGACGCAGCATATTCAAATATGGTCCTTGCGCCATAATACCCGAAACCAACCAACCTCACTTTATTTTCCGTTCACAAGTGCTAGCTATTTGTGAATCAATGCATCGAGAACATATTCAAATGACAAGTGGTAACTTCGGTTAAGTGTTTGGTTTTTGGGAAGAAACTTGTAGCACACAATACCAGCCAAAGTCCACCATACACAAAGCATAAGCTTCTTAAGATGGAAGGAAGCCTTTGCAAATGACGAATCGTGTCTGTCGGTGACAGCCAAAAGATGTGTCCGCTTATTGGAGTACTGGATCCATTTTTCATCATACGTCAGCAAATCTGAAAACGGTTCATTTTTATGAAGGGAGATAAGCGATAAGATGGTAAGCCTTTGAAATTTATTGCTTTCTGAAAAATCGTATGAGATTCACAAACTTAACTTACTGCGATAATGCACGTCCAAGAGGAGGATTTTCCCCTTCAATTCTTCGTCATTAATATTGGGTCCCCGTGGCTCTCAGTGGGTTTGCCAACTACACTAGCAGCCTACGAGTTACAGACATTCTAGACCCGCCTCCTCCCAACTCACTGATAAGTTTAGTTTTTTATATGGGAGGACTTCAGCCCTGAGCACAAAAGAACTTTGTGAAAGTTGGTCCACTTGAGAATTTTCAATTAATATGAATTATTTTTGGTTCTTCAGGAAAGTTGGTCCACTTAATGATAAAAAGCTTTAAATTTGGAGTACCAAACCTCTGTTATCCCATTGTTATGATTTTAAATTGATTTTGAAAGTTTTAATTCAATATATAAATGCTAATTTCTTCAAAGATATTTATCACAATTTTATAATACCACTATTGTTTTGAAGTAAAATTTTTTCTCTTTAACCCTCTCGCTGCGCATCCCGCGATTTCCGCGGGCAACGTAGAAGTAGCAAAATTTGCGCAGCCCGCGATTTCCGCGGGGATGCATTTTTGCCGTCTATTTAACTGGGCAACCCGCTCTTTCCCAGTTCATGGTTTCATTTTGGCTTTTCTGTGATGTTTAATTGTTTATTCAAATCTGGGTTAACAGATGGCGATAGATGTCCACATTTCTGCGAAATATGCAAGCATTTTTTGCAGCATTTTGAGCGCTCTTTTCAAAGCTCAAAGATGTCTGGCAGGAAGCGTTTCGCGAGTGATATAACCTACATTCCTGACAATATTTCCGACACTGATAGCAGTTCTGACTCTGATTTCAAGTATATTGAAGATAGTTATAGCGAAACTGATGAGAATTTCTCGGATTCCTCTGCGGATAGTGATGAATCTGAAGATTCATTTTCTATTCAAAACGTTCGACCAGTGGTGCAAAATATACGTTTTACCTTTGTATTTTATAAAATAAATCATAATTTAACCAAGATCAATTTTCAAAATTTTGCTTTTATATGATTATTCTTCAATTTCAATATTCCGACAACCTTTTTTTATGATCTAATTCAATATTGAAAAAAAAACTCTTTTACAAAAATTTTTTGTATATTTTAACTCTAAAATATATGTAGATTCGAAATATGTAATAAAAAAATACGCAATTTTTGAACCTATTTTGATAAAAAAATTACGCAGCGAGAGGGTTAAGAACATTATTTTTAATAGTTTGTACTCACGCTTGATTATCGTCCACCTCTTTTCAAAATTTTATCATGGAGATCTGACCGGATTTCCTGACTTTTGGTGTTTCTTTTGATGCATCTTTTTCGACCTCTTGGTGGGCTCCGCCTCTTGAAATTTTTGTGGATGTTCTTTTTGTTGTTTTGTATTTGAAGTCCAAATTTGGTGTGAGTCCGATTACTTTTGGCATGATTTTCTGGGTTTTAATCAAGAGCTCTTTGAATACGTTGGATAGTCCAGTTTCAACACATTAATGAAAGTTAGCATGCGCGATAGCTACCTTTGCTGGTTCGGTCTGCGCAGATACGTCACAGAGGAGGAGAGGTTACGCGCGCTGCATAAAATACTAATTAAAATAATTTCTAGATTAAATTTTTAAATTAAGGCTTCGAGGGCCATTCAGTCACCTTTAGGACTACCTGTGTGCCAAATTTCACGGCTGTAAGTGCTATAGATTCGTCTGGACACCGCACGCACACACACAAACACTTCCTTTTATAATAATAAGAGATTCATGAAAGGTATGACGATAAATTCTTTCAAGAGATCGTCGTTGAACTGCAGTTTCGCATATCTGATATTGCAAGGATAGACAAAAAGATGAAAAAAACTAAGACTTAAAACTTTAAAAACATGAAAATTAAACCTCCGGTATAGAATAACAAAGCCACGGGTTAACATACAGGCAAAACAAAAACTAGCGTTACAGTAGAACAGACGCCCTTTTTAAGACGATCAAGCGTTGCCCCAATGTATCTTTTATATTCTCTAATTAAATCACTGGTAGGTAGTTGAATTAACATCGCATTAGGGCGACACTACGGGCTATTGGAGAAGGTCCGGGATCAATTCCGAAAGGAAAGATCCAACTAGACCTCGCATTTTTGAATCACGGTCAAATGACGATGTCTCCAAACTTTCACACCATTCCAATGTGGGGATATTTAAGGACACTATAAATCTAACGCGTACCTGCTCCACGTACACGACGGTCTTTGGTTGGAGTGAGTTTCGAACTTGCAACCCTCCGGTTGCTAATCCCCTACTCATCCATCCGGGCTACCACGGCCCCAAAATTAATCTCTGCACATATTTATACATATTATCGAATAAAGTGACTACGTTACATGGTTACACAAATTACTGGTATCTCTGTGAGGGATATTGATGTTCTATTATAGGTTATTAATAATTTTTGTCACCTATTTTAGAGCATGTTCATAGGTTTTATTAAAATTGGACCAATTAACATTTTATCAAAACAACGGAAGGGCCGCGAAATATGGGTGAAAACGGTACCTTCCTGTTCAAAACGGTTCGTATGGTCAGCTAAGTTTCAACCATCCTAGTGGTTTCGACGAGATATCTTTCAACAAGATCGGCTCAATTTTGCTAATGACAAGATATCTCCTTATAAAGAATATCGATTGATTTCCGGATGATTGAGGTGTTGCCGTTTTTTGATGACGACGAAATCCAGATCAGGTCAGGTTTGCCAATGGCGACATATCTCGCCGAGACAACCACCAGGGAATTTAAGGCGCACGATCCATATTTGACTAAGCATGATGTAGACTACGGCAAGTAATTCGACATGCACACAGAAGGAGAGTTTTACTGACAGAGAAGTGAGGAATACATCCAGGGTAAGTTGTATTAACCGAACTTGAGCTGCCAAAACAACTCGTAGGCAGTGAGTAAACCCAGAGTAGTCAATAATTATTCCGAAAGCAAATACTTACAAATCTTACCAAAATGATTTGATACCAATACCTGAATTACAATCACTGCTCCGGAAACAGATGGAAAGATCAGATTGTAAAAATATTTGTTTTCTCTTTCCCTGATCACCGTGAAAAATCAGGAACAAAAAGCTCCTCTTACACTCTCCACACAAAGGTCTTACTCTAAGTCCGAAATAAATAACTCTCGACTCCTAATTTTCTTAATTACGACTCAATTAATTTTAAGCTCTCAAGATGGTAGTCAGGGAAGAAAAATTAAGGGTGTGTTACAGGAACCAAACATGCGCCACCCACAACTCGCAGGTTACTAACCCAGTGAGCGAACCACTGAGTCACCAATAATATTCCGAAAACAAATACTTCTTACCAAAAAATTTGCTTGATCTACAGTTCACTGCTCCGGAAACATACGGCGAGATCAGATTGTAAAAACCTCTGTTTTCTCTTTCTCACTTTCCCTGAGCGCCGCGAAAAACAAGGAACAAAAAGCTCCTCTCACATACTTCACACAGAGGTCTTACTCTAGGTCCGAAATAAATAACTCTCGGCTCCTAATTTTCTTAATTACGACTCAATTAATTTTAAGCTCTCAAGATGGTAGTCAGGGAAGAAAAATTAAGGGTGTGTTACAGGAACCAAACTTGCGCCACCCACAACTCGGAAGTTGCTAACCCAGTGAGCGAACCACTGAGCCACCAATAATATTCCGAAAACAAATACTTCTTACCAAAAAAATTTGCTTGATCTACAGTTCACTGCTCCGGAAACATACGGCGAGATCAGATTGTAAAAACCTCTGTTTTCTCTTTCTCACTTTCCCTGAGCGCCGCGAAAAACAAGGAACAAAAAGCTCCTCTCACATACTTCACACAGAGGTCTTACTCTAGGTCCGAAATAAATAACTCTCGGCTCCTAATTTTCTTAATTACGACTCAGTTAATTTTAAGCTCTCAAGATGGCAGAGTCAGAGAAGAAAAATATT
Organism: Meta bourneti; assembly: GCA_933210815.1. NCBI lineage: Eukaryota > Metazoa > Arthropoda > Arachnida > Araneae > Tetragnathidae > Meta > Meta bourneti. The sequence goes on from OW119929.1 coordinate 93,324,864, forward strand.
AATAAGGATTGAAAGGGGATTAACCTTTGGATACTCACCCAATTTACTCGCATCCGTTGTGCCGTATTTATGTAACAGCCTGCCTATTAGATTATTTTTCAGAGGAAAGAGGACAATATTTAATTATAATTAATTTTGTTGCCACGTCTCAGGTTTCTCCGGTGACTTCTCCTCGATTGTTCAACTCTTTAATCAGTTTCGGTTTGTTTTTTCTATGCAAATGAAGTTACGTCGCTGTCTGTGAGCCGTGCAGAAGAGATGTTTTTCCTTGTTACGGTTCCTGTGCTTAAATCAGGATGTAATTACTGCCCTTTGTGAGATGATGGTGAGATATTTATGATTTTACTTTGTGTGTCGGGTCTCTCATGTAATACGCTTATTTGGTTTAGAGATGAGCGTGTAAAACTTGGAGGATTGTTTAGTTTCGTTTGGTCTTTGTTGTTATTGTTTCGTTCTTGGATCTAAGTTTGCTTCGAGGATTTAGATTAGGTGCGGAGTCTTGGGATGTTTGTTCTTTGTTTTATTGTACTGTAGTGGGGTCATGACTCCAGCTAAGGAATAATAAAAAGAATAGACATAATACGAAAGTTGTTACGGTATTCTATATATACTTTTCAGAAACGTCGTGACACAGAAATTGACGTTGTTTATTGTCAAATGGTAACAACGGGTATAAAAACATAAAATCTACCGTTTTAGGTTGGTTAGATTTAGATTTTATGGCGGAAGGGCCATATTTGGCCATGTTGCGCCAAACACAAGACGACAACATCAAGTAGTGGATATACACACACAAGGAAAGTTTTCTCACACAGAAGAGACAAATACACCCAGGGAGGAATCCAATCTGACAGGAATCGAACCTGTGCCGTCTACAACTCGCAGGTTGCTAGCGCAGTAGGCATACCCAAATACCCAATTATCACTTACGGCTCCCTACCGTTTCAGGATTCATTTGCCAATTTTCCCGCTTAGATTAAATACGCTCGATTTGAGCTATGGAGCTGTACAATATTGCTAAAACTACACGGAAAAGCTGATCATTTCGAGGTTAAAAGTTAAGAGGCGTTGTACAAGGATATTTCCCTTCGGGATTTATCCCGGACCGCCGCCAATAGATCGTGCTCCTCCAGTGCGACGTAAGTTCAACCTACTGACCTACCTTAAACATGAGTGTGGAATGAAATTGAAGTAGACGTTCAGAATCTAATTGTGGTAATATGGCTGAGGTGTGCTTTTATCCGTGCATTTTATTGAAAGTAAGAATTAAAGTGAACGGAAATGCAATAAAATGTATGGTAATAGTAAAAGTAAGCGGAATGCTGTTTCTTGTGGATAAATAAGTTTTATTTAGAGGTATGAAACCCATTTGTGTGAATATGGTTGTTATAATCATTAGAAATGGATTTAAGTAAGATATAAAATAAGAAGATTAATACTTTTCCCATAAATAGGCATAAGAATTAAGAAACTTTAGTGCGGAAGCTTTGCGGGGATCTGCCGGTATATTGTTATTCTGATACGAAACCTTTATAAAAAATATATTTGACAGTGTAATATTCTTTTTTGATGGAATTAGAGAGAATACCATAGGGTATTTCAAAACTTCTGTTGTTCCTATCCCACTTGGTCTAGACAAGCTGGAACACGCTAGAAAGGCACGTGATTTCTTGTGCCTTTGAAAATTCCAAGACGAGTATAGAATTGAAATACACATCCCCTGAACAGCCCTAAATAACAAAGGAGGGACACGGAGAGCTTTCCGCCATATTGCATTTCCGACGTCTATGGTACACCTTTAAACCATGGTCAAGTAAAATTGATGTCAAATGTCCATTGGCCAGTTTAGACATAGCACTCTGCTGATTTCTATCACGTCTTGTACCGACCTTAAGAGGAGGTAGGAAATACAAAATGAAATTGTATTATCGTCATAAAATCGTTAAAATTAAAAAATAATAAGGAGATGTATGTCTACAAGGGCTGTCTGGATGAGCTAAAGGATGCGACAAGGTGCAGAAATGAAAGATAGAAGCATACGAACATCGTTATCACAAATAATTTTACAAAACATCCATGGAATGTGCAAACGCGTAAATGTTTGGCGATTCATCACACTTTCCAAGACGATTAAGACGCTTACTATGTTACAATTGATCTCAAATGTCCAATGGCCAGTCTAAAGAAAGCAGTTTGACGAATCATCCGTGGAATGTGCACACGCGCAAACATTTCCGGTTCCGACACACCGGTTCCATTCACAGGTTCCGACAACAGGTTATCAAGGGCGTCACCAGAGAGTTTCGACAATTGGTCTCGAGAATTAATGGACGAGACTCATAATCAGCGGGTGCTTATCAACCACAGGTTGGAATATTGCATCTCACGTCCAAAGCCGATTGGTGGACAGATTGACCTTTGGCGCAATCATCCATCCAACCAGTTCAGTCGGAGTTCAATTAAGGTGTGTCGTGCGACGTATTTGACCCATAAATGGGGAGGACAATCGCACATATGCTCCTAACAGATATATAATTAACTATATGCATATTAATTCTTGCTGGCTAAACAATAAAATAATTTTAGTCGATATCACTGGTTGAGCATCTCTTCGGCGCGCGCGAGAGAGAAATGCTTTATATAACTGCTTTTGCTGGAAGGACTTTTACGAACCGACCTGTATTTGCACTATGTGGAAGGAAAAACCAGCAAAACCTTCCATGGTTGGGTGAGCAGGGACAGAATGTATGCTCTGGTGCAAAGCCCTCACCAACGCGCCAATATAGAAATTCAGGGACCGCCGAGACGTCACACCACGCGGGATATGTGACCGGTTGCAGGCCAGTCACAAGTGCATACTCGTAGCAACACGAACCAGAGTGCTTACTTAACGTTCCGGGAATGAGAGCCCCTCTGATCTCGAGCATTGCTGTCAAGGGGTGGCCGAATTCCCCGTCAGGAGGTTCAATCCCCACTCGCCTTCGGCCACCCAGTCCGCGCCACCCCTTTCTGCCCGTGCACTTGTCCCCGAGGGTCCGCAGCTGCATAACGGCCCAAAAGGTGTTGATATCGGGTGGGAAGATATCGGGTAGCCAACCGATAGAGCTTTGCTAACAGGCTCGGGGATCAACCTACCTGAACTGGATTGGATAACTTCCGAACAGCGCCCTCTATCACACCAGGGTGGCACTTGTGGAAATACATCCATGAGTGACTAAATTTTGGTTTTTGTTCCTTATCTCCCCTTAAACTTTGTGAGGAAAATTCGAATAGATATGTAAGGAACTTTAGAACAAGGAACCACGCCTTTTCCCCATTTCAAGTTGTTGACTGGTTGATTTTGGAGTTTATCGCACAAGGGCCATATCTGGTCAATTGCTCCAAATACAAGTCAGAAAACATCAAGTAATTGTGAAAAGAAAGGAAAAGAGGAATTCGAATAGATATGTAAGGAACTTTAGAACAAGGAACCACGCCTTTTCCCCATTTCAAGTTGTTGACTAGTTGGATTTGGAGTTTATTGCACAAGGGCCATATCTGGTCAATTGCTCCAAATACAAGTCAGAAAACATCAAGTAATTGTGAAAAGAAAGGAAAAGAGGAATTCGAATAGATATGTAAGGAACTTTAGAACAAGGAACCACGCCTTTTCCCCACTTCAAGTTGTTGACTGGTTGGATTTGGAGTTTATCGCACAAGGGCCATATCCGGACAAGTTGCTCCAAATACAAGTCAGAAAACATCAAGTAATTGTGAAAAGAAAGGAAAAGAGGAAAGAGAGGAGACAGTAGAGAAAGATCGCTTTTGCATACTGGGGTCGCGACCCCCTGGTTTTCCAGAGGTAGTAAATCCCATGCGAAAAGAATACATCACTTGTATACCTCGAGTTTATGAAGCCAGTACAACCTAAAGAAAATGTGCCCCTGAGGAGCGATTTCAAGTTGTAAAGAAATTTTGGAGCACTCTCATGGGCGGCCACTGAGATACAAAGAGATGATATGCGAGACTTTTTCTGTCAAGCTAAATGTAGGTGCGGTAGTATTTCTTTGGCGAACGTGCTTCCTGTACGTATTCCGAACGTGACGTCGTCACTTGGCTTGTTTTTGAAAACGATTTCAGCACGTCACCAAAAGAGTTCAAAAAATAAATTCCAGAGTTGAAAAATGTTAGTTGATTGGTCAGCGCTAGTTAGATTAAATGCCAAACGTCACCAAAACAACGATAAACAATATTTCGAGGTAATCCCTATATGTATCATGCGAGAGCTTCTTTGAAGTAATAGTAATTTGGAGTAAACTCTTCTCTTTCCGTCTGGTTTGTTTGTTTAGAATGAAAATCTCTCTCATAATAGGGAATGAAAGATATCAAAAAATTATTTTGGCCACTGGTTCGTCACTTTGACCCTCTTGTATGCTAGTCAAGTTACCAACAGTCGACAGGATGAAACAAAGACCATTACACATCTTGCTTCTGACTCATAATGATATGGCTTTTATGTGATTCAGATCTTAATACTTTGAAACATTTGTGAGGAATGACTATTCGAGTGGGATAATCTCAAGGCTGGCTGCAGTTTTTATAGGACCTAAAAACTGTTATTTTAAATTGCTATTCACAACTAGTCCCTTAATTTATTCAAGAACTTATAGGTTCTTTGCATATTTGGGATTTGGAGCCAATTGTTAGAATGGAATGGTTATAGGCCCTGAACTCAACATAAGTATACTAGAATTGAATACTCTCCAAATAAAAATTAAATAAAGATCAACATATCAAAACTCAAATTTTAAGAATTATTGTAGTTTTATGCATCAACTAGTTCCTTACAATGATTCACAACTTACAACTTGCAATATAATTCACAACTCCCTTATATTGAATCACAACTAGTCCCTTAATTTATAAAAGAAATAGGTTCTTTGTATATTTGGCATTTGGAGCCATTTGTTAGAATGGAATGGTTATAGGCCTTGAACTCAACATACGTATACTAGAATTGAATACTCTCCAAATAAAAATGAAATAAAGATCAACATTTTAAAACTCAAATTTTAAGAATTATTGTACAGTTTTGTGTATCATTGTGCAGTTTTATGAATCATTGTACAGTTTTATGAATCATTGTACAGTTTTATGAATCATTGCATTCTCTTTTGCGAATTGCCTTCGTTTCCGTATTACCTGGGACTGCAGTGTCTCGGTGGGTTTGCTCACTGTGCTTGTAACCTGCGAGTTGTAGTCGGGGCAGGTTCCATTCCTCCCTGGGTGTATTTCTCTCTTCTGTATAATTAAAACTCTCCTTGTGTGAATGTCCATTTACTTGAAGTTGTTTGTTGCAGCTTGACCAGATATATCCCTTGAGTCATTAAACACAATCTAGCTAACTATATTGTCTATATAGCTATATATCAGCAATTACTCATCAATTTTTTTAATAAAGATAAAATTAAACTTTGTGTAGTGTTTGAAAATGTGAGACGCACCTTATTTATGCAATATATATTTTTATTATTTATTTAGAAAAATTTATTTACTTATGAGAACCAAATTTCTTGGGGTAAGTATACTTGGGAGTTTTTCTTTTTTAAGATTTTATTCAGTTATTTGAACTCAATCAGCAGCTGTAAGCCTTATTATTTGCATTGTGAAACATCGTTCAAAAAAGCATTAGAATCTGCAATAAATGAATACATTTAGCTGATACATAGACACTGGATAGATAATCTACATTTAAATTAAATAATAAGTAATTTGAAACATGCCTTCTTTAAAAACTATTATGTAATCGTTAATGAAATTTCATTTCTAATCCATTTAATTCGTTTTTAGTCTCTAATTAATTAGAACGAGTGGAGTGATTTTAGATTGGTTCGCATTATTAATTGCTTCCTTATTGCGTTGACCTTCGACAATCAATTATTTTTGTCATTGTTTGGTTCTGATAAAGAACGCTGCGTGCATCATCGTGAAGTAGTTTTTATCGTTCACGTAAAGGAGGACAATTAATTTTTAATTTGGCTCCAAATAAAATAAGCAAAATTGGAAATACTTAATTATCTCAGCCTACTTGAATTGATTACCGTTAAAAAGAAATGTTATCAATTGTGCTCTTAGCTGGAGGTCTCAAGCTCTGAATGGATAAATAAATTTGAAAAGCGAAATCTTACATTGATTGTTGGCAATCGAAATTAGTCTTCCTCCCAAAATATTTTGTTTCTATCTTTTAATTTTAAAATTGTATACTCACTAATTAGTTGGCAACGTAAAAAAAGGAATAAAAGAAATAAGTCTGTGATGCGAGTGATCAGAAGACTTAACTCTAATGACTTAAGCAATTTATCATATCCATAAAACGATTTCTACACATGCTTGCTTCCGGATTAATCTTTTATGTATATTTGTTGCAGGGTTCTTATTACAAAATTTGAGAACTTATACCGACAGATTTAATTAATCTGCTCTCCAACAAGGAAAGTAATTAAACGAAAGGAAAAGCAACAACATGAAGGAAATTCTGAACAAGACCATAAAGTTTGGAAACCCAAAGATAGTTGCTCTGATAAAAGCGTATCTCAACAATACGAAAATAAAAATGGAAATCATACAAACTGAAATTCCATAAACGACGGGAATTAAAATTATGTAAAGTAAGGTGATTAAAGCTTAAAAGTATGTTCTCCAAAGTCGCTGCATACACTGCTTTGAAATGGTTTCTCTGTCTTTGCTCAGTTAGTAAAAAATGTAAAAATCTTTAAGACAACGACTAATAAAGATTAAAAACTTATGAAAGATCGTCCATGGCATTTTCGGTGGAGCAAGACGTCCATCATCAGAACGAATGTAAGAACCAATAATTTCAGAAGTTTGTTGCCATATAATCCCTTTTTAACATCCTTTCCAAGCCACGTGTAGGGGCGAGGAGACTTACCATAGACTTTAAATATACACTGACTTACCATAGACTTACTATAGACTGAACATTACTATAAGTGTGACCACCACGTCGATTACTAGTCACGGGACTGCTCTGTGAAAATAGGACTTGGTGTCTGATTTAGCATCTTATCATCTCGTTTGGCGATACACCTTATGATAGGGTACATGTTTGAATGCGCATTTCCTATAGAGTGACGACAAAAATGTAGAAATCGCCAGTCTACTACATCGCGCAGACCAATCAGATAATGAGTCAATGCGATGGGGGTCTTCACCCGTCCCGTGGATCAATCAGATGATGAATGAATGGCATCCCATTCCACCCGGCAGATGAAAGTAGTCTAAGGGGTCACCTTAGCTATAGACGCAATTGCTAATCTATCAACTGGTGGAAGTATCTATCAAATTCAATTACTGCTAAATTCTGGAGGGGGAGAGTATTGTGGTGATTTTAGCAACGGCTACAAAAAATTCACTTACACAATACAATAGTATATATAGCACTGTAGTGCCTTTCGGTTGACAAAGTTGTACTGTCTTTTCATACGTCTTGCTAAAGCATCATTATAAATCTGGATTGTTTTTCTTCTCTTGATAACCAATTGATCTCGATTATTATTAAGTGCAAAGTTCTTACAATTTAAAACACACAATGAAGTACTAAAACATTCGAAAATTTTATAAATAAATTCCTTACGGTGTTCATAATGCAAATTCCTGCATAAGGATATATTGTCTTAAAGAGCTTAACTTCGAGTCTTAGAACCATCTTTCAGTCAATGAAGAACTAAAAAAATGCTGACAAACCCTTTTTTATAATGATTATAAAATTGGATTGTTCCAGGAAATGATAGCAAGGGGTTGGTATAAAAAGCGACTAAGAGTTGTTGTTTCTTCATTAAAATTCTCGGTAATCTGTATGCTGATAATTAAAGGGAGAAACAAAACAATATTTTTTGCGGGTGGATGCATTTGATTATCCGCGTGCTCCGCATAAAAAGAGAACAACAAAATCATCCGAGGCAAGATTCATAAAGAGATGAACGAAAAAATTTGGAGCACTCGTATGATGGCGATTGGATTGAAAAATTCTGATATTTTTATATGATGTGAATTGAAACAATATGCATTTAGAAAATCATGGAAACTGGAAAGTGAAATACAAAGTTGCTGGGTTTAATGCAAGCTCTGAGGTAACGAATCCTGAGGTTTAGCAAGGTATAAGTTGGTTTAAAGTTAATTTATACACCGCCAACCACGAGTATACTCGTGACAATAAGTACCCGAGTATACTCGGGTGGTAATAAGAACCCGAGAATACTCGTGTGACGATAAGAACCCCAGTATATTCGGGGGACAATAAGAATCCGGGTATAATCGTGGTTTACAATAAGAACACAGATATACTACTGATTGTCAAAAAGAACCAGAGAATTCTCGTTATTGGAAGCACATTAAGGTTTTCCAACGAGTATAATCGTGGTCGATATATTGTCTGGATTTGATATACGAGTGGAGCCACGGTAGTCCAGTTGGAAGAGCAACAAATTAGCAACTGGAAGGGAGTGAGTTCAAAAGTTGGTCCAGCCAAAGACCGTCGTGTACACGGGGGATGGTGCAAGTTAAATCTGTCGTGATCTTTCCCTTCGGGATTGATCACGTATCGTAGCCAAATAGCCCGTTGTGTCGCTCCAGGACGATATTAATTAACTATCTACCTATCTACCTTGTTAACAGTAGAATGTTTCATTGATTAAAAATCTGTTAAAATATTTTTTCCACTATGTTCTTAAAGTTAACCATGCATATTTTAAAAAGTATTGTGTGTTATAGAAGGGAAACAAATTACATCGTTTGAATAGAATTCATTATCTTAAAATAAATTTCGATGAAAATATGTTCACTACGAACTTAAGTATATTTAAGTACAACCAACCATTTTATATTCTTAAATATTACAGCCCGTTGTGTTGAGAGGTAAATTTAACTACCAACCAACCATCTTAAATATTACTCTTCACTTAATCTTTAAATAGGTTTTAGAGCCATCTAAATACTCTGCGTTTAAGCTTTAGCACTTAAAATTTAAATTTAATGAGACACTAAAGCAAATACTTTAAGGGTATACTAGTCTCTAATCTGATAATGTATTATTTGAGGTTGAATCATAAACTCAATTTGGAACGCCTAAGTGTTATGTTTTTTGTGTTAACTTACGCAACTGTTTCGTAAGCGACAAAAAAGTTCCAGAGAAAGGTATTTTTCATTTTCTTGGACTGATCATTTATCTTTTCCTTAGTGGCTGGCTTTGGAGGTCAGAGTGGCTCAATGGATTTGCCCACTGCGCTAGCAACTTTCGAATTGTAGATAGCGCAGACTCGTTTTCTATCATGTTCGATTCTTTCCTGAGCATTTTTTTCTCTTTGTATGTAAAGATTTATTTGTGTCTATGTTGATTTAATTGACGTAGTTCGGGGCATCTTGGAAAAATATAGATGACTTTACTCCATAGAGCCCAATCTAACCAATCTAAGTGCCTTTGAAGATCACTAAACTATTTGTAATGGTCCGTTGTGTTGCTCCAGTGCATCCAAGTTCAACTACCAACCAACCAACCAATAAATTATTTACTCAAAAAGGTAAGGTAATTTAAATTAACGCCACACTGGAGCAACACAGAGGACTATTGGTGACGGTCCGGGATCAAACCCGAAGGGAAAGATCAGGGACAACACCACGTAATTTTGAACCATGGTCAGATGACGAGGTCACACCTGAGCTGGCACCCCACTTTCCAAATTTCCACACCACGCCAATGTGAGAACATTCGAAGCCACGACAGATTTAACATGCACCAGCCAGCCTCCTTTGTACACGACGGTCTTTGGTTGGATTCGAAGTCTCAACCCTCCGGTTGTACGAAAAGGATGCGCTTTTAGTATCACCGACGCACAGGCATATGTAATACAATGTTGATAACTTTAAATGCGTTATATTTAGAGAATGGCTTAACAGGAAATTATAAACATGGGAAACTTAAATCTAATTTATTATCAATGCTGATTTAAAAATATACGAAAAGTATGAGCATATAAAAATTAAAATAAGCATATAAAGCATACAAATTAAGCGAAGTAAAAAATACATACTCGTTCTTTTGTTTATATAACAATAATAAGTAATATTCACAATAAAAATCTTGAAAACCCATATGAGAGTGATTTACAGTGTAAGCAAAAAATCACCGAAAGACGAAGATTTAACTTCCGGGTGCCCAATACGGAATACGTACAGAAAGAACGTTCTACCAGGAAAACACTAGCGCCACCTGCATTTAGTTATGCACAAAACCTCTCATAGTGGTATCGAGGAATCTTATAGGTTTGTTTCAAAATATTAATCACATCACACCAAAATTGTTTGCAGTAGGTTGTTAGAACAACGTACCTATAATGCTTGTTCAAAATGACATTAACTTAATGCAGTTGAAGACAAGTTTCAAATATCAGTGATGCATTATTTGTTGAAAGTATTTTCGTGCCGATTTATTTTTCCAATTGATTAGTTAGAACTACAAACTTCAATAAAATTAAATAACACTTTCCTGTTTATAAAGCGGCCGCGGTAGCAGAGTTGGTAGAGTCAAGGATTTGCTACCATAGAGATGCGTGTTAGAAAGACCGCAAGATTGAGATCGAGTTCCAACCAAAGCCAGTCGTGTAAGCTGGGGCTGGTCTAGGTTAAAGGTGTCGTGCTCTCAAATGTCCTCACATTGGCATCATGTAGAAGTTTGGAGAGTGGGGTATTGCCATCTCAGGTGTTACTTAGTCATCTGACAGTGGCTCAAAATTACGTGGTATTGCCCTCCGATCTTTCTATTGGGGATTGATACCGGAACGTCGTCAATAGCCCGTTGTGTTGCTCAAGTGTGACGTTAATTAACTATCTACCCGGACTGTCTCCAACAGCCCGTGGGACCGTCGTGGTTAACTGGGTATGCCCTAGCAACCGTCGAGTTGTAGGTAGCGTAGGTTCGATTCCTGTCAGGTGCTTTCCTCCCTGGGTGTATTTCTTTCTTCTGTGTCAGTAAAACTTTCATTGTGTGTCTGTCTATTACTTGATATTGTATGTCGTGTCTGGCGCAGGAATGTCGTGTCGTGTATGTCGTATGTCGTGTCTGGCGCTTTTATGGCGCAAGGAATATGGCCCTTGCGCCATAAAACCCCCAAACAACCAACCAACAGACCGTTGTGTTGCACTGGGGCTACGTAATTTCAAATACATACCTGTTTTTAAATATTACATTGCGTTCCAAAGATGGGGGATTTCGCTGTTGCTATCAAGTTGGGAACTAATTATATTTTTGCCCAAAAAAGGAGTAATTTTTTACTTCAGATTTCTTTATTTCCTTATACGTTCTTACTATAACTTCGTACTTCTAATTCTGTAAATTTATTTATATTAGATTTAAGACTTCCATTATCAATATTTTGAATTATTTTCGTTTAAGGGGTTTAGATTTTTGAAACCATAAATACAGAAACTTATATTCTACGAGAACCCTCATATCGATTTGAAAGTTGTCTTAAACTTTTTCTGCTTAGAATCACGTCAAAACCAATTAAAGAACATAATGAAAGATTGAAACTAATTTAGCGCTCATAAGTTGTGAAACATTGATTCATTATTAACGTGCATTATCTTATCATCAGAAATCCGTTGATATGAAGTAGCAAAATCTCGAACGATGAGATCTCGCGTCGTGAAATTAGCACCTCCTTTTATATCCGGAATTTTCAGGTGAACGCAGCTATTTACATCAAACCAATTTTTAGTCAAACTCAAATCAACACAAAATGTCGAAAGCTGTTTCGAGCTGAGCAATAGATAGGAAAAGAACACAAACACGTGAAACGGGACTAAGCTTAAAAAACTGTTCGATGACGAAACAAAACTGCTGAGGAAACAGGCGCGACGGTTTTTCTGAAGCATCAAAAACCCTGGAGTAAACCCTTTTGGAAAGTTAGTTAATTGTGCACAAATTATTAATTTATGTACATTAATTCTCCAAGTGGTTTCGACGAGATATCTTGTCCATCAAAATGTGACAAATTTTGCTAATGACGAGATATCTAGTCATCAAGATATTGCCTATTTTTTGATGATGAAGAGATCCAGATCTAGTCAGTTTTCTTCTAATGACAAGACATCTCGTCATTAGGATCTAGTAAGTGTTGCTAATGACGAGATACCTTGTCGAGACAACCACCAGGAGGATTAAATTATGAAACATGAATGTTTCAAAAAGCGTGCCGAAGGATGAAATACTTTTTAGACGCTGGCTTAGCTCCTCTTTCGGTTATATCGTCGGCTTAGAGCAGAAACTCATTAACAGACATTTTTTCGAAGATACTAAATGCTTATTTTTATGATGTTGAGAAATACATAATCATATTGTAATTTGTTTAAGACAGAGCACTATCAAAATGCTTATAATTTTTATGTCTAGAGCAGGGGTGTCAAACTCAATTAAAACACGGGCCATTTAATGCAACTAATAAAATTCACGCGGGCCACATCACATTTACAAATTTTCTTAAAATTATATTTTGAAGTGAGGATTCAGGAATATGGATAGGATAATTAAAACACATTATGTAATTAAGTGAATTTAGGGTAATAATTTATAATATTGCTATATAATTGCTTTTATTTAAAAGTTTATTTAATTTAATGTATTTATAAAATTAGAATTAATTTGTTTTACCGGAAACTTGCCAGCGCTTTCCTCCTACTAGTTTTCCAGTATCTGGATTCAAAGACTGAGAACAGACAATCTTCATTATGGCAGATAGATGTTTATCAGCTAATTTTGATCTGTAGGCCGTTTTATTTAATTTCATGGACGAAAATAGTTGCTCACACATTTTTAACATGACGAAATTGTGTTACGGTATTACCTCAATCTTCCCTTAGTGCTATTTTCTTCATAACATATTGTCCTGTTTTCATTTTATTTCAGAGCATCGTGGGCCACAAAAAATTACCTCGGGGGCCACATGCAGCCCGCGGGCCGCCAGTTTGACACCCCTGGTCCTAGAGTAAACTAATAGATAGTTTTGAAACAGATATATAGTATAAATTTATCATCGTAAATTAATGAGTTTCTGCTCTAAGCCGTCGATATGAAGGAACGCTTTTCAGTTGGAATCTGTTTTTTCTGTCAGCTGAATATTTACTCATATCCTGATGCGAAATTGAAAAGCTCGAATTTCTGCGGTTATTGTGTAAAAATGTGCTTCGCTTAATGTATTTGTCTAAGAGGAAAAGTAATGTTATATTTTAAAACATTCAATACCTGTTTTAAACTGGTTTATTAACTCTCTATTGGGGACATAATTATGAAAAGCAAATTTAACTCATATATTCTAAGGTAAATAAAGGTGAAATACGAAAATCCGGATATTTTTTCGCTGCACAAAGCCAAATTTGAACGAGAATGATCTAGGTTTGATTAAGTTTTGAATAAAAAACAGGAAATGGGGGGATTTGTTGAAAATGAATTCGAAAGAAAACGCACCTTTCCGTTCCAAATATACCTTTGTATGTAATTGAATTTATATCTGCATATAATTGAATTTATGTAAAATACAAAAACACTGACTTAAAATATTTTGTTTGTAAGGATTACTGTTTTAAGAATTCGATTTAATTTACGGAACCACTTCAATTGGGACGAATCAAAATGTTTTCTACTTTTAATGCTAGTCGGTAAAATTAATTCAAACTGATATTTGGGGGCTATGCGTTCTGTTTGTTCTACATAATTAAATTTTCTTTTGAAGCTTGGAAAATTATTTTTCATCAATTTCTTTTTGGGTTACGTTGACCAGAATCCAAAGGTATAAGTTTCTGAAACAAATCTGTGGCTCATGCGTTTGATGACAGTTGTATGACAAGCATTTCCGAAAGCAGAGTGCAGTCCAATCACGTTTTCAATTTCGTTCCGAAAGCATTGTTGCCCCTTTTCTTTTATTGTTAGCTTTGAACAAAACAAATGTCACTAAAAGAAATACTTTTTCTGTATAAACTCTTATTTGGACTGCACTATAGTTAGTTGTGCTTAATCTTCAGGTTTATGGTTTCAGACGTGTTTCACAGGGCATTTGATATTAGAGATAACACCTGAAGCAATTAGATGTCTGCTTCAGTCACCGTTTATTGCTTATTTGGGTAGTTTGTTCGGTAGATTCAGTCTGAGATATTTAGAAGGCATTCGATATACAGGTATAAGTATATCGAATGCCTAAAGGGGGTATAAGGGTGAGTCTAAATTGTTTTTACAAAATAAGAGGGGTGATAGTACCCATCCAGACGAGCAATAATTACCATGGAACATAGGGTCGCATTCCACTCTGAGAGGCAGAAAAGAGTCAAATTAGAATTTCAACATGAACTTACAACAGTTTTGGGAAAGCGAATGAACGATACCAAAAGTTGCACAATCTGATTGATTGATCAGAGAAAAACTCACAGCAAGTGCTCAAAGTGGCGCGTGTCGTTGCACAGTTGACACCGGCGAAGGAATGACTGGCTCTCGAAGATTCCTGGTGTTGTGTTAATTTTGTCTGCGGCAACACCGATTCTCGCTACGAGATCTTCAGCCGAGTCCACAGGCGTCTGGTACGCTAAAGATTTCATGTGCCCCCAGAAGAAAAAGTCCAGTGGGTTGAGGTCCGGTGAGCGAGGAGGCCAAGCCACAGGTCCGCCACGTCCGATCCATCATGCGGGTTATGTGGCATTCAAGAAGTGCCGGACCGTGCTGGGGGGTCAGAGGCGATGACTGGTTCATGCTCGACGCGTTTCGACTTTACTCTTTTCTTCCTCTCAGAGTGGAATGCGACCCTATGTTCCATAGTAATTATTGCTCGTCTGGACGGGTACTATCACCCCTCTTATTTTGTAAAAACAATTTAGACTCACCCTGAATAGCTGTCTCGGTAGGTAGTTATTTTAGTTAACGTCGCACTGGAGCAGCACTGGAGCTATTGGCGACTGTTCGGAATCAAACACGATGGGAGATCCAAAGACAACACGTAATTTTGAACTACGGTCAGGTGACGAGGTTACACCTGAGTTGGGACCCCACTCTCCAAACTTCCACACCCCGCAAACGTAAGGACATTTGAGGCCACGAAAGATTTAACGTGCACTAGTAACCTTTGTACATGAAGGTCTTCGTTTGGATTCGAACTCGCAACCCTCCTATTGCTAAGCCGTTACTCTTCCAACCGGGCTACCGCGGCCCTATCGCTGTTCCGGAAGAATAATGATTCAAGTGGGTACTTTGAGTTAAATGTGTCTGTTGTCTAAAAATTCTTCGAGTAGGACAGGTATAGGGAATTGCGTAATTGTTCATATTTCAATAGAAGAACGACTCAAGCGTAGTTGGGACCATAGACGTGAAATATACCTCGTGAAATATACCATAGACGTGAATAATTGCTCGTCTCAATGGCGGTACATTGAGTACCGCTATTGAGACGAGCTTCAAAAAGTGTGACGAATATGTCGACTAGTAGTCACGTTACTACCCTATGAAAAATTGACTGATTAAACATCTTATGCTCTCGATTCTGCCCTATCATAATACATAACATCTCATAACAAGCCAAAGGTGTAATTGCGCATTTCGATGGAGTGGAGACAAGAATGGTGAAATTGCCAAAGTCTACTACACGGACCAATCAGATCATGAATCAATGGACTGGCGTCATCTCCCGTCTTATGGACCAATCAGATGATAAATGTTCGTTTCTACCCACCAGACGAAAGTAATCTAAGGAGCATGTTACTACTAGTTTTGGTCACATGAACCTGGCCACATAAAAAGGTTAACATTGCTCACTCTAATTTTATATTTTCTCTAAGGCAGGGACTCAGATTTTGTAGCGGGAGGCTTGTTTTTTGATGCAATAACGATGCAAGCGCTGTTTAGTGCGATTGTGTAAGAAGTGCACTGAAGAGCCAAAACATTATGACCACCTACTCAATAATGCGTTGCGCCTCCTTTGGCCTGCAAAACAGCTGCAACTCGCCTGGGCATAGATGCCACAAGTTCTTGGTACATGAGTGGAGACAGGTTGTACCAAATGTCTAAGCAGCGGTCACGCAAAGTCGAGATATTCGGACATGGTGGTGTTTGAGCTATGAGCTGCCGCTCCATGACATCCCAAATGTGCTCTATCGGATTAATATCCTGCGAGTTAGGTGGCCAGGACATTAAGTGGAATTCATCAGTATGCTCCTCGAACCACTCCAACACAATCCGAGCCTTGTGACATGGGGCGTTGTCCTGCTGGAAGATTCCATTTCCAGTTGGGAAGACAGACGCCATGTAAGGGTGCAACTGATCCGCAATGATGTTGATAGTTCGCAGCGTTCATGGTCTGTTCTACCACAACTACGGGTCCCAGAGTCGCCCATGAGAACGTCTCCCAAAGCATAATACCACCACCACCAGCCTGTGTATGACCTGCTGTACAAGAGGGGAGCAACTGTTTGCCTGGCAGAAGGCGTACTCTGAAACGACCATCGACGTGATGAATGAGAAATCGGGATTCATCTGACCAGGCAACTCTCTTCCACTCATCCATGGGCCCACTGTAGGCGTAGTTGACGATGACGCTTGGTCAACAGAGGCACACGAGTGGGACGTCTGCTGCACATTCCCATATCCAACAGTGTCCGCTGAACTGTGTGTTCCGAAACACTTGCGCTTGGACCTGCATTGTATTGGGCTGTCAGCTGAGCCACTGTCTCGCGCCGATTTTGCTTTACCAAGCGGGACAGTCTCCGACGTCCTTTTTCTTTGATGATGCGTGGACGACCAACACCTTGGCGTCTACTGCTGGTGTCACCGTCATTTATCAACTTTGCATGAATACTAACAACGGCAGATCGTGAACACCCTACCAGTCGTGCAGTTTCGGTGATACTCGTTCCGAGTCTTCGGGCCATTACGATATCTGCCCTCTGTCAAATTCGCTTAGATCAGCAGCCTTTCCCATCACTCGCAAAAGTAAGTGCAAGAATGATTACTTACCTTCTCCAGCAGCAGTTAAATACCATTCTCACTTAATCACGTGCCCTCCACGTCTTCCAGACGAGTTCATTGAAAAATGTGGGGATGGTCATAATGTTTTGGTTAGTCAGTGTATATTGAATTCGACTGGAACTACGACGGAAGAGTATATTATGTCATTGTTAATCTAAACTTAATTTTAATAACTGAATGAATAAAAATGTCAATAAAATGTTGTAAAAATGTTTTAAATAAATGTAATAAAGATATTTTGCATAGTAAGTGACATTGTGTGGAATACTTTGCACCATTGTTTGGTGAATAACTATATTATAGAATCAAATATTTATTACATTAATTTACAGCGATACTATATTATACATACTGCGTTTTATAAGTATCTACAATTAGCGTTAACGGGCGAGAGTCAATATCTTTTCTCGGGTCCAATCTCAGTTTTTATCTGTGCGAAACAGGTACGGTTATGGTTATATCTCCAAGCAGTTGCGGATATAGTTAGTTGGTCAATAGGGACCGCTGCAACTTCATTTTAAAATTGGAGAACAACAACGCAGCTGCAAAAAATTGGGGTTGAATTTTAAAAACAAACCTGTATCATTGGCATCCCTTAAATTAACATTATCACTATTATTACTTCCCTTCATAAAAATATGCCAAAATTATTTATACTACTTTAATTACCATAAAAGTTTCTCGAATGTAATTAATATTTATTATGTGAACGGTATTCATAGTTTTCAAAGAACATGGTTCCGAGAAAACGAAGGGGAAAAGATTCTACTCGCTTCAAAACTGATTAAGTGGGCTTCTCAAAAAGAAATCTAACCTTCATGCAAAGAAAATTGATTTAGTTTATATAACCAGTCTAAAAATTACCACCTTCTGGTCTAGAAATGCGAAAATACTCTTATGGAACAATACATTATATTAAAAATTTTACCTTAGTGTTTGTTTCACTTGTAAGACAATGAGATTTCCAACTTTAACAGTTAGCTTTTTGACAAGAGAATTCGGAAAGAGAAGCGATTATTATGCTTTCTGACAAGAGAGAGAAATTCTTTTTGGTGAAATCATTTATGTTCTTGCTTTGAGAGGCATTTTCTGTCAAGCTAAATGTAGGGGTGGTACTGATTCCTATACAGATTCCGAACGTGACGTCACTCTGTATGAACGTGACGTCAAATTGTATTTCGACTATGATTTCAGCACTTCGTCAATAAAAATTCCGAAGAGTAAATTTCGAATGGATCCATTTTAGTTGATAGGTTAACGCCAATCAGATTACACTCAAAATGTTGCCAAAACGGCGATAGACTATATTTTAAAGTCACCCTGATATGTATTATGCGAGAACATTTGGACCGCAGAATCGAAATCTTCGAAACTGAAAACTGCTCTATGTAGTCCTAAATATTATGCAACCCCCCAAAAAATTTAGGATTAAAATAATTAAATACAAATAAATAAAAAAATATATCAGAATTAGAAACTGTTCGCCCTTCACAGTAGATATCTACTTATTCTTTCAACCAATCGCTATTATTAATTATATTGTGTCCAAGTGTCAGAGTAGATTATTTTTATTTTATTTAGTCACTAAGAGAGTTTCAGCAAAAGCATAGTTCTAGGAACCAAGAGTGTCTTTGCTAGACCAGGTTAAAATACATTCCGTGCCAGAAAAATTGAACACCCAGATGCCAGGGTTCGATTGGAATGAAACTCAGCATGTGTGGTGTACAAGAAAAGATCAAGGAATGATCACAATATCATACCTAAAGGACTCTTTGTTATAGTAGAATTACGTCAGAGAGATAATAAATTAGTAAGTAACTCCCCTCGGGTGCCGGTACATGTCGATATACGGCATTGCTTGGAGTCAAATGAATTTCTCATGCTATCCTGTGGCAGCTACCTTTTAATGAAATTCTTCAGTTCTTCCAACCGTTCGCTTGGTTTGAATATCTGTCACGTAGTTGTGGGAAAAAACATGAATCCTAATGCGAAACAAACTATTGATTGGTTAAAGTGATGATACAGCGTGATTAAAAACACTAGTCTGCGCTTCGATAGCCAATCGGCACAACTGGATTCGTAGACCAGGTGACTTACCCTTCTGAGATCTTACGACAGCGACTCCATTCACTTAGTCTATTTCATTAGAAGGTCGATATCCTGTGGCTTGTTTGGCACAGCTTGGTAAATATGGACCTTACGCCATAGAACCCAAACAACCAACAAACTAGTCTTTGTAGCAAATTATGCCAAGCATTCTGCAGCTGCTGATTCATCCAGATTCCTTATATTTCGGTGATGGTGGAATTGACAGCCTTGCATATCCCAGACATACTCAATGGCAGACAGATCTGAGGATCTCTCTGGCAAAGAAAGGATTTCAACAAGAACACTCCTGGGAGAGATAAGCCGTGTATGGCCGGCCATTGTGTAGGTAAATAGTCCCTTGGATAAAAATGCCTCTTTGACATGAAAGGCAAAATAAAAAACAATAGGTTTTAGAACCTACTGGCCATTTCTGTAAGAACTGCTGAATGTATCGCTGTGGTGCCAAACTACCTCGTACCTCTACTACACGGGATCCGCTGTCGTAAATGATGACTCCCGACACTGACAGGGTCTCTGAGACACGCGAATGCGACGATCATCCGCCCTAAGTCAGAAGTGAGATTCATCACCCCACACAAACATGATGCACTGCCATTCTATACCTATCCACAACTCTCTTAGACGTCACTACTCCAAACGCAGCCGACGATAACCAGTTTACAGTCAAAAATGTCTCGCCGTTGTAACTTTTAGTGTACTGGTGTAGCGAGCCATTACTTACGACAGCTTGTCTCCCCTTGTAGTGGTAGGAGGTAGTTTGACAGCACAGCGTTACGTCCAGCAAATCCATTCTATATCTAAATGATGACTCCCCTCAGAAAATAATGAGGAATCTGGTATACAGAAATCATTGCAGAAAAGAAAACAAGACCGGAAATTGATTTAGTCTAAAAAATGTCGAATCGACTCTGAAAAAGGAAATGGGATGAAATTGAAGCACACCTTGAGAACCTAATTGTGGAACATGAATGAGGTATGCTTTCTGTCACACATTTTATTAGAAATAAATTTAACATCAGTAAAATTAAACCGAGATGTATATTTTTGGATAATATCGTCGGCTTAGAGCAGAAACTCATTAACTAACGTTTTTTCGGAGACATTAAATGTTTATTTTCACGATGAACATACAGTCATATTATAATCTGGTTAAGGGATATAAAACACGATCAAAATGCTTATAATTTTTATTTTTGATCTCAAAACTAATAGTTATTTTTGAAAACATCTGTACAGTAAAAAATACATTGTTTGTTAATGAGTTTCTGCTCAAAGCTGACGCTATTGAGCAATTAAGATCGTTTACTATGCCCGAGGGGATCTGCTAGTATTTAATTAAAATTCTAAAAAATCATTCAAATAGTAACATTTGATTAATCTATAACCTTCAATGCCTGTAAGATATGTTACAATAAGAATTCTTACAAAGAGATTCATCAGGCCCGAGTATTCACGTGAAAACTACGGACTAGGTTGTCCCCCCGACACAACCTACCATTTTTATTCCTTGTGTCTTCAATGTTAAGAATTTATTCAAAACAAAGTGGAATTCTAGATTTGGAGGATTGCCAATTGCATTGAAGCATAGGGAATAATGTTTCTCGAAGTCGAATTTTCGAAAGCGTATTAGATTTAATTAAAATAAATTCTCGAAAATAATTCTCCGTATGCTAATAATACATTTTCATTTAGTGTTCTAAGAGATTTAACAGATCTTGCAGAGATTAGATACATTCCTTTTCCGAAAAACAGAATTGGTTTTTATTTGGTTGTGTGATCAGATGAAAATCGAGACCTTTTCATTAAATGTCGTTCTTTTTAATTTTTAAATTGTAGTGTTTAATCTAAATGAAAAATTGTTTGTTTCCGAGATACTGCGAACGTAAGATTGCATGATTGAAAGGAAGATTGAGTTCGATAGCGAGATAATTTAATATTCCTTTAAGACTGGCTAAGACGAGCGCATTTTCTGGAGTTAGAAGAAGCTTCAGATGCAGAATTTTACTTGGGAGAAATAAATGATGTTTTAAGGAATTATAAGCTTAAATGGATAAAATTTAGATTTTGATTTTCTTAAAAATGAAGCATTTTCAAACATTTAGGAAAGCAATATCCTATTTGTCGGTCAAGTGAGCATTTTTTAAATAAATGCGTAATATCAAAGTTTACTATGGAATATATATTTCGCGAAATATAATAAACACATACAATAAACATAATAATTTCAGTTTTAAAAACATGGTAAGCTATTAAATCAGAGGTGTCCTAAGTATCGGCTCGCCTGTGTCGCATTAGGTGAAGAATTGTTTTGAAGGCCGCGTTTAAAAAATAATGTACTTAATGTATGTTAGTAAAATGTCCCTTACTTTTTTTTAATATTTTTTGACGTGTATACCTCTTTAAAATGAAAACAGTGCTTGGGACATGTATGAAAAGTCGAGTGTTACAAAAAACGTTACATCTGTTTTGTCTTATGATTTCAGAATAAAATGCCAGTGATTGATTTCAGGAGATAAATATAGCGTATAGACAAAGGGCATACGTACTTGACATGACGTTCGGACCAAGTGCGCAGGCGCACTGAGTGTGGGGATAGGGTCCGCAATATGTTGAAATTCTACGGTGCTGGGCAAGCTTTGGGCCAGTGTAATTTTTAACTATATAAGTAGTGTCATTCGAAAGCTACCGAACTACGGAACAATCACAGGCCTTTAATCAAAAAAATTATTCTTCAATATTAATATCAAACTGCACTTTAATCGTTCAAGCTTATTGAATATTCACAATAAACAATTGTTCAAGCTTCCTATGTCTGCTTCATTCATTCCAGAATCCAACATCAAAACTAGGGTTTTATGTCCTCTACGCAACCTACAAACTGTTTTATTCTAACGTTGGAAAAAGAAGGGCAAAATAAACAAAAACATTAGTGGGATATTTGACCTTGTTTTGTGAAACTAATGCATCAATGTCTGGTCTGATTAAAGTGGTTACAATTCTTAGTAAGTTCTCAAGGTCATCACCATATAATTTTGATCTAATTTTACTCTTTACGAGGTGCTTCACAAATGTACGTAGTGCCAAAAAGCGATGTCATTAATAAGGATTGATTGCGAAACGAGTGATATGTTTCTCTGTAAAGATAGGTATTTGAGATACGAAAAATATCGCTAGAAGTCAAATAATGTTAAAAGTTTACGATCTTGTGAGGCCGCATTACTGTCCAGATTCGAGGGTTGGAGACCACTGTCTTAAATTGATGAAAAAGTCTTTCGCGAAAGAAATGTTTTACTTGTTAAACAAAATATCAGAAAATAACTATAATTGCATTCTATTAGTAAACTTAGTATACTTCTAACTTAATCACTACATCTGAATCAATAAATTATTTTACGTATGGTTATTTTACAGTTTAGTACCAGTTAAACCTCCAAAGTGGTTACGATGAGATATCTCGTCCATCAAGATCTGACCAATTTTGCTGATTACGAGGTATATCGTCATTTGACTATGACGAGATCAAGATCTGATCATTTTTTCTAATGGCGTGACATCTAATCCATCAAGATCTGGTCAGTTTTTCTTATGACGAGATATCTCGTCCATCAAGATATGGTCAGTTTTGCTGATGACGAGATGCCTCGTTGAGACACCTACAAGGAGGGTAAATATCACTACCAACCCCTTTGTCAAATGATGTATGCTGTAAAAATGACTTGAGTAACAAAATAAGTCAGCAACACATTATACGAAATTGCATGATACCCTAGAGATCTTGGTGGTTGAAGAGTTATTTTATAAGTTAAAGTAAGATGATAATGATAGAACTTAGATAAACTTTGTTGAATTAAGATCTTTTTAAATTATTACTCATCGGGCTTTCTTTTTTGAGTTCATATACGTATATTGTATTTCCCCTATTCATCACGTCTTCATTATTTTCCCATTCTATTATTCACAAATTATGTACAAGACTCAACGACTACTTAATTACGTAGATTAAATTCAAATACCAGAATAAAGCGTTTAAAACACTTATAAAAATTTCGTGCACAATCCATGCATTGCTTTTTCTGTCAAGCTAAAATTCGATGACAGTAGGTATTTTATGGCAGAAGTTGCTTTCTGTTCTTACGCCGGACGTAATGTCACTTGACTTCTTTTTCGAATAGGATTTCAGCCTGTCATCAATAAAAATTCCAAGGAATAAATTCCGAATTGATATATCAGTGTTAAGGAAGAACAATGACGCAAGTGTAAAATGTGTATTTTGAGTTAAATGAGTCAGTTGTCTTTCACATTCATCTTTCCGAACAAGGACAGAACTGTAGTAACACTCTGTTTCGTAACAGAACATTGCGTCATTGTTCAAATTTCAACTGTTTCTCATCATCCTAAAGGATGAAGAAGAGCGTTGCAAGTTTTAGTTGTGACTCAGATTTTTACGCGGGAGGTTAGCTTTTTGGTGCACGTAGGTATTTTAATAAGCGTCGCAAAAGCACACAAAGGGCTATTGGAGACGGTCCGGGATCAATGGATCCCAGGATACCACCACTTAATTTTGAGCCACGGTCAAATGAGATTACACCTGAGCTTGCACCCCACTCTCCAAACTTCCACGCCACACCAACGTGATGACATTTGAGGCCATGACAGATATTTAAAATGCACCAGCCCCCTTTGTAGACGAAGGTCTTTGGTTGGATTCGAACTCGCAATGTTCCCGTTACTCTTCCAACCAGGCTATCGCGGCCCATTTTGGTGCAATAATGAAGCAAGTTCAGTTCTGTTTAGAAGGAATGTATAAGAAGTTCAGTTTAAGAAGTTTTAAAAATCAAAATTTCAGTACCGTTAAAAGAGACACCGTGTTTTTAATTGAATTTAAACTATACAAAATACAACACAATACGTGTTTGCAATACAGGAAATCAAAACAACCTTTTTCACTATTTTTAAAGACAATCTTTATGAACATTTGTAAGTCTGACACGTTTTCAGTTACTTTTGTTTTTGATTAGTTCTGAATTTGGGGATTTATTGAGCTCTTTTGAAGTCTTTTGTTCTAATCTTCTTTCAAAGTTTGTAGAAATATATTGTGTGGTAATCCGTTTCCAAGTGTTTACCGCAAGAGAAAATGTCTAATTTTGTTTTGGAATCTAGCTTAATATTTTCCGAATGTTCCATGTGGTGTGGCATTTTGGTTTAAGCTAAAACCTGTAAAATAATCTTCGTGTTAACTTTTAGCTATTTTTCCAACGATTTTTGGCGACATTGTATGTTTAATTATTTTCTGGTGTTGCTTTTGTGATCTTATAAGTATAAGCTCTCTGATTTCCAGACATTTCAATAATACTATTAATAAATACTTCAATATAATTCTCTCAATCAGAATGAGTCACCTAGTATAAAAAGCAAAATATTTCCTGAAACTCCATTAGACTTCAATGAAATAATCTATTTATACATTTAAGTAACGTACATGATACAGATATGGGCATTATTTGTATAGTGGCAGAGGCAACAAAGGAATTTAAATAATATAGAATAAACCACTACTGGTTTACTACCACTATTATTCATCATTCACTACTCATTCTTCAATTTTGCCAATTATTTGAAATATGCTTGATTTGAGCTGTAGAGCTATATTGCTAAAACTACACGAAATACCTTACCACTGTAATGAAATTCTTCAACAATCACTACTGGTTTACTACCACTATTATTCATCATTCACTACTCATTCTCAATTTTGCCAATTATTTGAAATATGCTTGATTTGAGCTGTAGAGCTATATTGCTAAAACTACACGAAATACCTTACCACTGTAATGAAATTCTTCAACAGTCTAATGACAGAAGGCAATAAAAAATATGGACTATAGAAATCAGATTAGAAAAGAAAATATGAACGAACTCAAAAATAGGTTTCGACACCAAAACTACCGAATCGCCTTTGAACACGTGAATACGATGCAATTGAAGTAAATATTCAGAAGATAATTGTAGTAACAGAATAAGTGGACCTCTTTATTGGAAATAAGAACTAACACTTGTAAGAGCACATTAAAAAAATATAAACAAAATGCCGTTTTCTATTTTTGACTAATTTTATTTCTTTTGGATGTTTGAAATTTGCATATCGATGTTCAGGTTCAATTATAAATGGATTCATTATAGATGGATTTAGATAAGGTATGGAATTGAGTAACGACACCGCTATCAATAGATATAAACAATTAAGAAACTTATGACTATTTCAAAAATCAATGACAGTCAATGCTGAAAGCAATTCATCGTAGATAAGAACACATTACATCAAAGAATTTCCGCTTCCTTCTCTAGACTACATGCATTTGTTTTTAAAATATTGTTGATTTGCTAACGGTACATTGTACATTCTGAGAGCTCTGAGAGGTTTGGGGGTGAGAATCCCTCATGTGTAAAACTGCTCAGACGTAGATATTGGAAAAGAGCAATAAAGCTACAAATGAGTAAAAAATGTCTGAGCGCGGTTTGTTGCTGGTAAATCGAATATCGATAGAAAGGTCGATAGCAGACACTGAGTCAGGAAGAAAAACATGTTTTTTTACAGGAAGGAGGATCTTTAACACCGTCACTACTTGACTCAGAGTGTGAAGGATTGTGTATTGCTGCAAAGGTGAACGATTCTGAATGAAATGCTATTTCAAATAGGGGGAGAGTTGTGTGTAAATTCTCTCACTTTTTACTAAACGCAAATTAATGTACAAGTAATGTAAATTATTTACTCTCTCTCTTAATATAAATAGTTTATAAATTATTTAGATTAAAACTGACCGGTTAGTACCCGGAAACTTGTAATAATTAACAATAAAGTTAAACGTTCAACCAAAAACCAAAAGAAACACAGTACAATTTTATCTACCAAAAAGTGCTTCATGGTAGAGATAGGTTGCACTGATATACAGGGTGGTAGGTATTTTAATTAACGTCGCACTGGAGCAACACAACGGGTTTTGGCGACGGTCCGGGATCAAACCCAAAGATACAAGAAGACAACCCACGTAATTTTGAACCACGGTTAGATGACGAGGTAACACCTGAGCTGGCACCCCACTCTTCAAACATACAGGGTGGCCACAAAATAACTCACTTTTTGGAGGCATCTTTTGTAGCTTAATCGAATAAACGGAATGGGACCAAATTGGGAGGAAATGAGTATCAAAAATCACCGATAGGGGAAATTTGGCTCTGTTGGTGTCAAAAATGGAGCAGTACGAGTTCCAGTATCGTCGAAAATCGCAGTTGCAAATTCTGTTATTGTTTCTCCTTTCACTGCTTCATTCTCTGACAGCCCTAACTCTGCTTTAGATCCTGTTTCTTCAAACTTCTTTATCATAGCTTTCAATACAACATCTCGCACAGGACCTGTACGAAGGTTATGAAGCCTTCTAAATTCATGAAGAACCACTCGGGCTCTTCATGAATGCTCGAATTCGTCGAATTCGTCGAAGCCACCACCTCCTGGTGGTGGCTTCGACGAGGTATTTGGTCATTAACAAACCTGACTAGATCTTGGACGAGGTATCTCGTCATTATTACGATCATTAGAAGAAAATGGACCAGATCTTGATCTCGTCATCATGAAAAAATAGGCAATATCTTGATGACGAGATATCGCGTCATTAGCAAAATTGGTCAGATCTTGATTGCCTTAACATCTCGTCGAAACCCCTTGGTGGGTTGAGGTAAAGCAACTTAACAAGTAACGCACGCTGCTGCAAGGTAGGACGTATATTGAACACAACTCCTAACCTGAACTTTCCCGTTTCCTTTTAAGGTGAAATTGGAGGGCACTGCTATCATGTACGCAGTCGAAATTTTGCAGAATTAATTTTATCTGCGTTTAGTGCAAACCACTCCAATAGCACCAGATTTCCCCAATCGGCGACTTTAGGTATACTTAGACCTGTATACTATATACTATACTATACTTCTACCTGTATATTAGATACTATATAATATACTACTACCTGTATACTATATACTGTACTATACTACTACCTGTATACTATATACTATACTATACTACTACCTGTATACTATACTATACTACTACAAGTATAATGTACTATATTACAACCTGTATACTATATACTATACTATACTACTACCTGTATACTACACTGCTGGCCACCGTAAATGCAACACCCTGAAGGAAGCATGCAAATAATATGAAATTTACAACATGCATTAGCGGAGGTGAGATATGCAAATGATTAGAATTTCAGCGCAGACGCACATCACGCGCGCCTGTGGCGCCACTTCAAAGCGCTATTTAAGGCTTGGAGATTTCGACGATTTCAAGTATGGCAATTGTGTTTTCTTGTGGTTTTTTCAAAAAACCGATCAATTATGCCTCGTAGAAAACAGCGATCATCTTTTGATCAAGTATCCGAGTTCGACAGAGGAAGGATAGTGGCCTACCGAGATTGTGGATTATCTTTCAGGGAAATCGGTAGTCGTGTTGGACGAAACCAAACAACTGTAATGCGGATATGTGATCGTTGGATGCAGGAGGGTACGACGGACCGACGTGTTCGATCGCATCCACCTCAGTGCACCACTTCACGTGATGACAGGCATATTGTGCGTATGGCAGTGACGGATCGCTCAGCCACATCACGAACCATAGCACAGCACATTCAGTCTGTACCGCATCATCCAGTGTCTGCGCGTATCATTCGACGCCGTTTACAGCAGAGTGGTCTGTCCGCAAGACGTCCAATGCTTCGTCTACCCTTGACGCAGAACCACAGACGTTTCCGCCGCCAATGGTGCGATGAAAGAAGGATGTGGACGGCAGAATGGAATGAAATTGTCTTTACTGACGAGTCACGCTTCTGTCTGCAACACCACGATGGTCGGATTCGAGTCTGGAGACACCGTGGAGAGAGGATGCTGAACAGCTGCGTTATGCACCGCCACACTGGTCCTGCACCGGGTATTATGGTATGGGGCGGTATTGGATATCACTCTCGCACTCCTCTAGTACGCATTGCCGGTACTTTAAACAGCCAGCGCTACATCTCCGAGGTGTTGGAGCCAGTTGTCCTTCCTTACCTTCAGGGCTTGCCCACAGCCATATTTCAACAGGATAATGCGCGACCACATGTGGCACGCATTGTCCAAGGGTTCTTCGTCAATCGCCAGATTGAATTGCTTCCCTGGCCAGCTCGCTCTCCGGATCTTTCGCCGATAGAAAACATGTGGTCCATGGTTGCTCAACGATTGACCCAGAATTCATCCCCAGGTGCCACACCAGATCAACTTTGGCAACGTGTGGAAGCTGCTTGGTCTGCTGTACCCCAAGAACACATCCAAAGTCTCTTTGAATCAATGCCGAGGCGTGTGGCAGCGGTGATCTCCAACAATGGCGGCTACTCTGGCTACTGATTTTGGCAGGAACCACACTTCACAGAAGTCTATAAATTTAATCATTTGATACTTGGTCAACATGTTATCTACAAAATAAATTTTGTTGTGATATCTCTTGTCTTTCTTGGTGTTGCAATTTAGGTGGCCAGCAGTGTATATACTATACTATACTACTACCTGTATACTATATACTATACTATACTACTACCTGTATACTATATACTATACTATACTACTACCTGTATACTATACTATACTACTACCAGTATACTATACTATATTACAACCTGTATACTATATACTATACTATACTACTACCAGTATACTATACTATATTACAACCTGTATACTATATACTATACTATACTACTACCAGTATACTATACTATATTACAACCTGTATACTATATACTATACTATACTACTACCTGTATACTATATACTATACTATACTACTACCTGTATACTATATACTATACTATACTACTACCTGTATATTATACTATACTACTACCTGTATACTATATACTATACTATACTACTACCTGTATACTATATACTATACTATATTACAACCTGTATACGATATACTATACTATACTACTACCTGTATACTATATACTATACTATACTTCTACCTGTATACTAGATACTATATAATATACTACTACCTGTATGCTATATACTATACTATACTACTACCTGTATACTATATACTATACTATGCTACTACCTGTATACTATACTATACTACTACCAGTATAATATACTATATTACAACCTGTATACTATATACTATACTATACTACTACCTGTATACTATATACTATACTATACTACTACCTGTATACTATATACTATACTATACTACTACCTGTATATTATACTACTACCTGTATATTATACTATACTACTACCTGTATATTATACTATACTACTACCTGTATACTATATACTATACTATACTACTACCTGTATATTATACTACTACCTGTATATTATACTATACTACTACCTGTATATTATACTATACTACTACCTGTATACTATATACTATACTATATTACAACCTGTATACTATATACTATACTATACTACTACCTGTATACTATATACTATACTATACTACTACCTGTATATTATACTATACTACTACCTGTATACTATATACTATACTATACTACTACCTGTATACTATATACTATACTATACTACTACCTGTATACTATATACTATACTATACTACTACCTGTATACTATACTATACTACTACCAGTATACTATACTATATTACAACCTGTATACTATATACTATACTATACTACTACCTGTATACTATATACTATACTATACTACTACCTGTATACTATATACTATACTATACTACTACCTGTATACTATATACTATACTATACTATACTACTATCTGTATACTATATACTATACTATACTACTACCTGTATACTATACTATACTACTACCTGTATACTATACTATACTACTACCAGTATACTATACTATATTACAACCTGTATACTATATACTATACTATACTACTACCAGTATACTATACTATATTACAACCTGTATACTATATACTATACTATACTACTACCTGTATACTATATACTATACTACACTACTACCTGTATATTATACTATACTACTACCTGTATACCATACTATACTACTACCTGTATACTATACTACTACCTGTATACTATATACTATACTATACTACTACCTGTATACTATACTATACTACTACCAGTATACTATACTATATTACAACCTGTATACTATATACTATACTATACTACTACCTGTATACTATATACTATATTATACTACTACCTGTATATTATACTATACTACTACCTGTATACTATATACTATACTATACTACTACCTGTATACTATATACTATACTATACTACTACCTGTATATTATACTATACTACTACCTGTATACCATACTATACTATACTATACTATACTATACTGTACTATACTACTACCTGTACACCATACTATACTATACTATACTATACTATACTATACTATACTATACTATACTATACTATACTATACTACTACCTGTATACTATATACTATACTATACTATACTACTACCTGTATACTATATACTATACTATACTATACTACTACCTGTATACTATATACTATACTATACTATACTACTACCTGTATACTATATACTACACTATACTATACTACTACCTGTATACTATATACTATACTATACTATACTACTACCTGTATACTATATACTATACTATACTATACTACTACCTGTATACTATATACTATACTATACTACTACCTGTATACTATATACTATACTATACTATACTACTACCTGTATACTATATACTATAATATGCTATACTACTACCTGTATACTATATACTATACTATACTACTACCTGTATACTATATACTATACTACTACTATATTATACTACTATACTACTACTATATACTATACTACTACCTGTATACTATATACTATACTACTACTATATTATACTACTATACTACTACCTGTATACTATATACTATACTACTACTATATTATACTACTATACTACTACTATATTATACTACTATACTACTACTATATTATACTACTATACTACTTCTATATTATACTACTATACTACTACTATATTATACTACTATACTACTACTATATTATACTACTATACTACTACTATACTATACTAGTATATGCCCTGTATACAATACGAGGTGTGGCTATTAAATAACAGGATTAGTGCCATAAAATCTTTTATTGGTTTTCCTTCACAATTTTAACATTACCCCCTCAATATACTCCCCTCCACGATCCCTACACCGCTGCATGCGAATTTTCCATTGGTCAAAGCAGTGCTGTAAATCATTTTCTGAAAGCATGTTCATGGTCTCCGTCGCTTTTCTTTCACAGCTTCTATTGTCTCAAATCTAGTTTCTTTCAGTGCTGATTTGACCTACGAAAATAGAAAAAAGTCACACGGGGCGAGATCATGTGAATTGGATGGATGTTCTAACACAGGGATCCCATGCTTGGCCAAAAACCCCTTGACAGACACTGTAGTATGGGCCGGAGTGTTGTCCTGATGAAGAAACCATGACTTGTTTTCCCACAATTCAGGTCGTCGTCTTCTTACTCGTTCACGAAGGGTAATCAGGACCTCAATGTAGTAATGTTGGTTCACAGTTTGACCTTCAGGTACCCAATTAACATACACAATCTCATGAATGTAAAAAAAACCCAATCATCATTGCTTTGAATTTTAATTTGCTCATTCGAGCTTTCTTTTCTCTTGGTGAACTGAAGCTCTTCCAATGCATTGATTGACGCTTAGTTTCGGGATCGTACGTAAAAACCAGGATTCCTCACAAGTTATCACTCTCTCTAAGAATTTAATATCTGTTTGAATGTTTTGCAAAGTGTCAGCACAAATGTTCTTTCAAGATTCCTTTTGTTCGAGAGTGAGGTTCTTCGGTACCATTTTCGAACACTCTTCATGTTAAAACTTTCGTGTAAAATCTGCCGAACACTTTCTTTGTCAATTCCTAGGAATTCAGCAACAGCGCGGATACATAACCGACGGTTTTTGCGGATCAACTCACTGACTTTTTTAATTTTTGCATCCGTTTTTGACGTGCAAGGTCATCCTGGGCGTGGGTTGTCTGCGATCTCGTCGCTCTTTGAATCCCTCAAAAACCTGAGTGCGTGATAAACACTCATCTCCGTATACTCCTTTCAATAAAGTATAAGTTTCTATGGTGAATATTTCCGACAAGGAATTTCACATTGACGCGTTGCTCTACTTGAAACCTTGACATTTTTCCAACGAAGGCCACGGCCCAACTGAGCGGTGCTCAATTTTGATGATAACAACAATAGGGGATATCACGTGACACGCTCGTGTGCCGTTCGACCTTGACATACACATCGATTGTCTGCAGAACGATCAGTCCGTTTATTTAATAGCCACACTTCGTATATGTCAAGGACGAGGAGCTCAAGCAACGCTAACACTGTGCCTAATATAACGACTTCTCTGCGTAGCGTGGTAGATTCAAATCTACAGAGAACATTCTAAGCTTAAATAACAAACATTAATTTATATAGAACAATTTCTTGACTATATTAGAATCTATTTACACGGCACTTTCACGAATTTCTATGCCTCTGCTAACTGGATGCGACAGGTTGTCGAAATCTCAGGTACGTACGAAAGTCTCTGAGTGGAAGAAAGGTCTCTCAATTATCTCGGGGCGAGATTCTATGCGTCGGGTGACGATTACAAAAGATCAGCACCGGATCTTCACGGGATGACGGGTTGATTCAGGTTCCCTGCCGGACGAGAAGTCAGCACCGGATTCTTCGCAGGTCGTAGGTTCAGCACAAGACGGGAACGGTATCTTTCCGGAACTCCAGTACGTTCCTTCGGTTATTCTCGGGTTGAGAAAACAACTCGAAGCTATTTATTGGCTAAGGAGTTAGACCACTCGCAGGGTCGAGCCTCTCGGATGAGACCAAGCAAGAGCTCGAGATGGGCAGCCTACGCCAGGCTACAAGAACGCGTACTCTCGGGGTGAGAGAATCGTCTTTTCAAAATAGATTATCTCCCTAAGGAGTTTGACCGCTCAAAGGGTCGCTGAGCCAAGCCTCTCGAACGAGAACACCAGCAAGAACTCCAGATTCTCCTCTTTTCGTTTCCCTCGAAACCTGGGGCGGGGTTTCTGATTCGCTGTGGATCCGGAGCAGGTTGTCTGACGTAAAATGGGATTAGCTACTTAGCGCAGGTGGGCTTAATTACCTGGCAGGTGGACTTAATCACTTGGGAGTTCCGGAACAAATTCTGATTGTCCGTTTTCGGTGGTGCAAATCCAGCCCGTCTGGTGCCAGAGAGATGTCCGTCTGGTGTCACATTGTCCGTGTTTAAACGACTCTGTCGGTGAGTTTGCCTTAGGAGGGTTAATTGAGGGGTCCATCAATGAATCCTCACACTAGCAACGCCAATCAGATCCCCACCGTAACCTTCAGATGGAACAGATATACTTTTCTTCAAAAGAAAACAAGCACTCTTGAACGTGAGAGGAAGAAGGGAGGATGTTGCTTTTTCGAACTATCTGAACTTAATTTCGATTTCTGTAAATACCTGTGCATAGTTTTAATTCCAATCCAATTAAATAATTTAAAATGTACAGAGTTATTTTTCATTTAGTTCTGCCCCTTATTTCCTCTCCAGCAAGACAAGTCTATCAAGACTTAAATAAACAATACTAATACTATACTACCTGTACACTAATACTATACTATACTACCTGTATACAATATACTGTACTAATACTATACTATACTATATACTGCACTAATACTATACTACCTGTATACTATATACTATACTATATACTCTACTAATACTATACTACCTGTATACTATATACTGTACTAATACTATACTCTATTACCTGTATACTATATACTGTACTAATACTATACTACCTGTATACTATATACTATACTATATACTCTACTAATACTATACTACCTGTATACTATATACTGTACTAATACTATACTCTATTACCTGTATACTATATACTGTACTAATACTATACTCTACTACCTGTATACTATATACTGTGCTAATACTGTACTAATACTACTATATACTGTGCTAATACTATATACTGTACTAATACTATACTAATACTATACTACCTGTATACCTATATACTATACCAATATACTATACTACCTGTATACCTATATACTATACCAATATACTATACTACCTGTATACCTATATACTATACCTATATACTATACTACTTGTATACCTATATACTATATTATACTATACTACCTGTATACTACATACTGTACTAATACTATACTACCTGTATACCTATATACTATACCTATATATTATACTACCTGTATACCTATATACAATACTACCTGTATACCTATATACTATACCAATATACTATACTACCTGTATACCTATATACTATACCAATATACTATACTACCTGTATACCTATATACTATACCTATATACTATACCTATATACTATACCAATATACTATACCAATATACTATACTACCTGTATACCTATATACTATACCTATATACTATACCAATATACTATACTACCTGTATACCTATATACTATACCTATATACTATATTATACTATACTACCTGTATACCTATATACTATACCTATATACTATATTATACTATACTACCTGTATACCTATATACTATATTATACTATACTACCTGTATACCTATATACTATATTATACTATACTACCTGTATACCTATATACTTTACTAATACTACCTATATACTATACTATAAGTTCACTACAAACTTCCCCTCCAGAATTTATCTGTGGCTGAATTCGATATATTTATTACTAGTTGATAGATTACCAGTTGTGTATTAAGATCACTTCCATATGAGTATTTATGCATCAGATGATAACGACCCTTGACTGCCCTAGTTAGCAACTGTGTCTGTCTCAAATGAAGGCTAAAGAGTGTGAAGGAATGAGCAGTATCTCTTATCACAGAACGGCAATTCAGCCTCATCGAAGAGCGTGCCAATTCAAGTCCTTGAAATCTATATACTATACCAATATACTATACTACCTGTATACCTATATACTATACCTATATACTATATTATACTATACTACCTGTATACCTATATACTATATTATACTATACTACCTGTATACCTATATACTATATTATACTATACTACCTGTATACCTATATACTTTACTAATACTACCTATATACTATACTATAAGTTCACTACAAACTTCCCCTCCAGAATTTATCTGTGGCTGAATTCGATATATTTATTACTAGTTGATAGATTACCAGTTGTGTATTAAGATCACTTCCATATGAGTATTTATGCATCAGATGATAACGACCCTTGACTGCCCTAGTTAGCAACTGTGTCTGTCTCAAATGAAGGCTAAAGAGTGTGAAGGAATGAGCAGTATCTCTTATCACAGAACGGCAATTCAGCCTCATCGAAGAGCGTGCCAATTCAAGTCCTTGAAATCTGTACCGTCCATTTAACCCTTTCGCCCAGACTTTTGCATGATTAAAATTATTTAACTATGAAAAGTAGTTTAATTGAGTAGTTTTTGCTCTTTTTGACGGACGACCGTACTTTCGCGTTCTTTTTTCGTTTTCTTACACTCTTCCAACATTTATGAGTTGCTCAGCTAAGGGGACCATGAATGATAATAGTGGTTCTGTTTTATGTTCCACATCACACTTCGTAATCCATGCATTCACAACACAAATCATAACTAAAAATCTTTTTCCATCACTTGTCTGATTTTCTGTCAAAGTAGCCATTTCATCACAGCGGTCAACTCCATTCATGTACATAGTGTAGTGGGAAATGGTTTCTGGGCAACTAACGTCTAATTTTGTACCATCTTTTTGTTTCCGAAACACGGTCACTCATTCATCAGAATGAATGGGCGTGCTCAAAAACATAAGTCCGCCATTTGCAATCTGAAAGTATTGCCAGGTTTCTTGAGTCATATTTTTATTCCCTAAAACGTAAAAACCCATTCAAAAGTGGGATTTATTTACCCAATCTAATCTCTGGGACGTATATGCTCAATAGGCCCGAAAGGGTTAAGAGCAAATGAGAAATTTATAACGCTTAGAAAATTTGAAATTTTGGTTTGAAATGCTGCTGAACGTATGCTTTTGTTTGCATTATTTTACGTGTTTTACTACAAAATACTTTTTGCTTTACAGTTGAACGATCAACATCAAATGGAGTTAATTTGATTTAAATGTATATAAACTATCATATAAATAAAAATTTGACAATACATGGAAAATTAACGAGCATGGAACCTATCCATTTTTTCTAATTAACAAAAACTTTGACAACGATTTATGTAATAACTTAAAGATGGCCGAACAATTTTGGCCAAAACTTTACATATAGGTTTTTAAGTGGGAAACAAAGTCAGGGCAAATTTCGTAATAATCAGATAACTACAAAAGTTTATTTTTTAATTTCACTGTCCCTCTAAAGACTGTAAGGAAGTTTAGAAACCCTCTGGAATATTGAAAAAGCAGACATCTAATGGTTTACATGCTAAAACAATCTGTTTTGCAATTAAATAAAAAATATTTTAATAGGATGATTACTGTCAAACATTCTCAGAGTGAAGATTTGTGAGGATTCGTTGACAAATGAAATTGGGATCAGTTTCAGCATGCATTTGAAAATTCAGTGGTATAATAGCTTTATTGACATTGCCAAATGACTAAACTATCTGTTTTTGAAATATTCTCCTGAGTTTAGAAAATAAATAAAGCACGCTGTTTAGTATTTCACTACAAAATTGATCGTAAATCACAAACAAGAATATCCATATTAGCATAAAGCGATATTTAAACGAAGATTGCTGTGTCGAGCTTCCGACAAAACTTCACTAGCGGACGATTGCTCATGTAGCACAAATATCGCCTATGTCGCGTCATATTCGGTAAATGGGTATAATGTTTATTTTGTCTCATGACATTTTGCTTTTTGTGACATTTAACATATTGCAATAACGGGCAATTTGTGCAATTTTATATCTTCTTTATCATCAAACAAAAGTCATTCAATTCATCCATCTCTTAAAAAACGTCATTTTATTTCCTATTTGGTTCACGGTAATCTCTAAAAAGTTCAGTTTGTTGCAACGCCATCTAAGCCAATGTTACACCAATTCATCAGAAAGTCAAACAACTTCAAAAAATAAATTAACTCACGCACAATTATTTCGTTTACCCATAAAATCATAAAGGTAAATATAATTTTTCTCGGAAAATTCACGCCTTTCATGCGGAATAGTTTTATATTGCTTCACTCCCCTAACTGTTGAGCTGAAAATTAACTAATGAAGTCTCTTTATTTCCCCAAGCGAAAACACAAATATTTGTTTTCACAAAGTAATTAAAGTGCAATGTATCCAATCAACTCTTTCACACTTTCTTCTATGCGATTAATTCTGTACTATTATATGTTTTCGCAGTTCATTAAAATTGTTTTGATGGAAAAAACTGAGCGTTAGATAACACAAACAGAAAGCTATACGTTTCTTTTACTGTGTAATTAATTGGCTTGAAGAAAGCATTGTTCTCTGATTGTTTACATCACTTGTGCTTGAGAGAAAATTGAGTTTTTGCAGACATTTATTCACCATAAAATAAATCTTTCGTTAATCACAATCTGAGAGTGGGGAATATGTTAACATGCATGTAAATAATTTGTTTTCATTTCTTTATAAGTGTGATGACTCAAAAACCAGCAAATTCAAAGTGTTTCATGAAAATCTCGCTTTATCCCATATTATGTTGCTATTTGTTTCAGAGGAAACGTGGTTGCAATTTTCTAGATCTTTATATTAATGTGTATGTTTTTAAGATTGGAAATGCAAATAACAACGGAAATAAAAACTCTAATATAAACGCTAGTTAGTAAAATATTTAAATGAAAACCACACTGGTATTCAAAATTAAGAGAATTTGCATATTGTCAAATTTTTCTCGAAAAGTACTGAACGAAAGGTAAAACCAATGCTTCCAAACAAAGATGCAAATCTTTAGTGTCGAATACGTAGGCGTGCACGTGCGTGGGGGCAATGCATTTAGAGGAACAGGCTTTCTAAGCGCCCGTGACAATTTCCACGCTTCGTTCGCTCGCACACCTCGGCGAATTTCGTGATGTTTTTGTGCAACATTCGGTGAAATTCAAAAGCAAACAGTTAAAATTCCAACAATTCCAGCATCCCCAACGTTTGGATGATGGAATGAGGTGGTAAATCGTTGGGAGACTAGAAGCATGGCAGTCTCAAGTGAATATTGCTAGAGACTTCAATGTATCGCCCAGCTTAGGGTCCATCTTATGGAAGCAGTTTAAGGATGCCGTATCTATAGAGAGAAAAAGCCTGGGCAAGGTCGTCGAAAATCCTCGACGGACAATGAAGATCGATATTTGTCCACTACAGCGAGGCGTAACAGCTTCTCATCTCTCTCGTGACCTTCATGCGGCCACAGGAAGCCGAGTTTCAAGGGTTACTGTTTCCAGACGGCTATATGAGAGAGGTCTGTTTGCAAGAAGACCAACTGTTTGCGTCCCGCTCACTTCTGCGCACAAGAGAGCCCGTTTGCCATGGTGCAGAGAAAATTGACTTTGGACCAGGGATTAGCGGGGAACTGTTCTACTCACTGACGAGTCCCTGCTCAGCCTAACCACTGATTCTCGACGTACGTCCATCTGGAGAGAATCAGGGACCAGCTACCTGTCTTCCAACATCTGAAAAAGAGACCACTATGGCAGCGGAGGTTGGATGGGCAGCCATCTTGTTGGATGGGCGCACAGACCTCCATGTCTTTGACAGAGGCTCTGTGACTGCTGTGAGATATAGGGATGAGATCGTGGAGCCCTGTGTTGGCCTTTTCATGGGCACGGTTGGCCCTGATTTTATTTTTATAAACGAAAAAGCTCGTCCACGTAGGACTCATCTGGTCAACGAATATCTGTAAAGTGAAGATATTTTCCGGATGGAGGATCTCTAGACCCTATGGAGCATATCTTGGGAGGGCAATTGCAACACGCCTTCCCCTTCCCAGAACCTGAAAACAGCTGGAGGAGTGGGACCGACTGCCCCAGGTACTCATAAACTGCCTCATTCCAGTATGAATTCACGTTGTGTGAGCTGTATAACTGTAATAGATTACCATATCCTCTATTAACCCATTTTTTCTGTCGATATTGTAATCTCCGTTTTAGATCTTCCTGAGCTTATGAGTCTTACGCACGATTATTTGTGTGTACCGTAACTGTTGTATGGTTATTTTTTGTAATATTTCAACCTATGTACATAATTAATTTTCATTTAAATATGTCCAATAGTTCTGGAGATAATCGCCTCAAAGTGAAAATTCTCTTAATTTTTAACACCTCCAGTGTAAGTCTCTTGTTGATATAAATATAAGACTGAGTCCAATAAAAATAATATAGAAAATTATGCAGTTTATTAAATACTAGCAGACACGTGCATAGTACCCGTGGTAAACTTTCTTAATTTCTACATCGTTTGCTGGCATTTATAATGAATAAAATATCTATATTCCATAAAATGGATTGCATACCTCTAATAAAATTGTCAAAAATATCTAATAACATTTTGTTTACTTTTACTGATATTAATTTTGATTTCCAATAAAATGCAGGACATAAAGCACCCATAAGTCAGGCTACCACAATTAGATTCCGAATGTCTACTTCAATTTCATTCCATTACTTTGTTCAAAGGTAATTCGGTATTTTTTGACACTAAACCTATTTTCGCTCATATTTTCTTTATTTTATCTTTTCTGAGAAGATTTCTGTTTATACGCTCTCATTGATATCTTGACTCACGAAGAATTAAGATTTGTTTGCTGTTTATTTAATTTTAATTTATTCCTTTGACGCAATTGTCGATCTCTATTCCTTATCGCAAATTTTGTACGGCAGCATGGAAGTATTATTTCAGAACCAAGGCCTCTGTTAATGTAAATAGAAGTTTTGTAAATAAATACATTTTAATTATATAGTCCACTGTGCTATTATGTGCTATTATGTCATAAATTAAATCCAACTTTCACAAGACCGTACATTATCTTAGAGGAACTTTCTAACGTAAATTGTGAAATAAATCCACCTAACTATATCTATAAATTAGATTGCGAAGTTGTGCATACGATTAAATAACGTAATTTTTACCCCGTATCTAATTATCAAACTTCCCTACTCATAGTTAGAAAACCGCGGTTCAAAATTACGTGGTGCTGTCCTCGAATCGGACCTTCGGGTTTGATCCCGGACCGTCACAAATAGTCGTTGTGCTGCTCCAGTGCGACGTTAATTAAAATACCTACCTAGATATAGAGTTAGAAAAAGTGAAATTCCCATTCGAGTTGTTAATAACTCCAGTGTCCTTTTCTAAATTAACAATTTGAAATGGCCAAGGTACCCAAAGTCCAAATATTCAGTAAAACATGTAGCACATGTATGTCTTAATAACAGAAATGAAAGTTACCCCTGGCAGGAGTAGTGTCGACAATCGTTCGGCGTCGATTCCATAGGTGTAGAATGTAGTGTTGACTTTGTGATATCACAGTGATCACAGGAATATTCATGCAGATAAAATTCCAGGAGAGCAGAGACTTCATTAAATCTGAGTTGGAATAGGGTAAATTTGTTAAAGTTCATAGACGGGTTCTATGTTGGATATAATCTTTGAAATGGCTCAGCGATCTTTCTTCTAAGGGGTCCGTGAAAGAATAAGATAAAAATTTATCCGTTAGGGTTTGAGGATTTAGGGAATATTTTTGAGACTCCTTAAGAAAGTTCATTGACAGAAAAGGCAGCGTTTCTATTATGGTTGTTCGTGCATCTTGAATGTTCTGGACTTTGAATATAGTGTTGACTTTGTTGTGATATCACAGGTTGAATATTCACGCAGATAAAATTCCAGGAAAGCAGACTTCATTAAATCTGAGTTGGAATGGGGCAAATTTGTTAAAGTTCATAGACGGGATCTATGTTGGATATAATCTTTGAAATGGCTCAACGATCTTTCTTCTAAGGGGCCCGTGAAGGAATAAGATAAAAATTTATCCGTTAGGGGTTGAGGATTTAGGGAATATTTTTGAGACTCCTTAAGAAAGTTCATTGACAGAAAAGGCGGCTTTTCTATTATGGTTGTTCGTGCATCTTGAATGTTCTGGCAAAATGCACACGCAATTGGAAAAGGAAGGAGAAATAAACAACTTGAGTGAGCACGGCTGTATGATGCCATGGTTAATGAGGTGGAAGAGTTAAAAAGGTGAAAGTGGATTTA
Source organism: Meta bourneti (assembly GCA_933210815.1). NCBI lineage: Eukaryota > Metazoa > Arthropoda > Arachnida > Araneae > Tetragnathidae > Meta > Meta bourneti. The sequence goes on from OW119929.1 coordinate 93,366,428, forward strand.
TGTCCCCAGATGGCTGTAGCAAAGACAAAGAAAAGAGGAGGAGAAATGGTTCGTGTCCTTTGATGGCTGTAGTTGGGAGACAAAGAGAAGAGGAAGGAATATGGTTTGTGTCCCAAGATGGTTGTAACAGAGACTACGAGAAGAGGAGGGGAAATGGCTCGTGTACCATGATGGCTGTAGCAGGTAGACAAAGGAAAAAAGGAGGGGAAAGGGTTCATGTCCCTTGGTTGCTGTAACAGACTAAGGAAAGAGGAGTGAAAATGGTTCGTGTCCCATGAAGGCTGTAGCAGGGAGACCAAAAAAAGAGGAGGGAAAATGGCTTGTGTCCCTTGATGACTGTAGCAGGGAGACAAAGAAAAGAGAAGGGGAAAAGGTTCGTGTCTCTTGATGCTGTTAGCAGAGATAAAGAAAAGTGGAGGGGAAATGGTTTGTATCCCCAGATGGCTGCTGCAGACAAAGAGGAAGGAAAAGATTTCATGGCTCTAGATAACTGTAGCAGTGATAAAGAAAAGTGGAGGGAAAAGAGTACATACTTGTATATCTAGATAACTGTAACAGGGAGACAAAGAAAAGATGATTGAAAGAGTTCATGTCTCCAGATGATTGCAACAGAGAAACGAAGAAAAGAGGAAAGGGGTTCATGTCCCTATATGGCTGTAGCAGGATGAGAATGAAAAGATGAGAGAAAATGGAGTTCTTTCGGAAAGTTATGAGACAATTAAATTTTAGGGAATTAATTTTAATATCTTTTCATCCATATGTAGCTACATGATATGAATCAATTTTTCGATTATATTTGAATATGTTTTAAATTCCAAAGGAGTTGCACTTCGTTTAAATGATAATATATATTTACATATATATTATTTGTATCCATACTTTGGGATTAAATACAAAGAATGATAGCAAAATTATTTTCGTCAAGAAAGAACGCATTAAATCTGACGTCAAATTATGAGCATCACACCTACAAACTTTTCTAGGAAATTTCTCACCTAGAAATGCACTTAATGCATTACATGATGTGCAGTTCAATACCACAATGCTTCAAAGCATTTTCTTCTTTCCAACAAATTGCAATTTCACAATCAAAAGCCTCCATCTGCCATTTCCCTGGACGAAGGCACCGCCATTACAAACTAACAAAATTATTCAAGAAAGCTTCTATTGATATTGGAAAAAAACACGATAAACAACAAGTCTAGTAAATAAATCATCAGAGCCAGCAGGTGCATTACTATAAATAACATCCCTTCTTTTAATCCCATAAAACTCGAGAATATATCTTTACATTTTTAGCGGATATGAAAAATTTATTTTTTCTTACATCAAAAGAAGGGTGCATCAGTTTCAGCTGGAGCAAAAAATAAACGCGAATGAAGCTCGAGGATTCTTTTTTAACGTATTTCCGTTTCTTTTACTCCATCGCGTTTGTATGGACCACTGACTTAATGGATCGCATGGTACAAAGAGATTAGAATTTGAGTTTGCGTTTGTTACCAACTGTTCGTATGAGATATCGGCTTACTTATAATAGCGCCCATTTCAGAGATTATAAACCCTTTCTTATGCGTGTTTATTCAAGTACAAAGCGATTTTCTTTTAAATTGTGGTGGCAAAAAAATATACCTTTCTCAAGATCCCACTACTGTATAATTCAATTTATAATTAGATTGTGTAGGAAATGCTGTTCGATTAAGAACTCGGAAAACTATATTGATTTTGAATATTTACGCTTATATTTGTATTGAATCCAAATTGAAAATAAAATCGAGGTTACGAGCGAGTTGACGGGAACATACAATCAAAAGGTCTCATTGGTTTTTACATAAGAGGGTTTTTTAGTGTAAACATAAACACGGGTAGGAAGAAAATACTTCTAAATACAAACTAATTTGATTTATCACCTCTTTGGCGTCAAACTCTGTTCAGCGAGATATTTAAATTGCAATTTTGTTGCGCAACTCGCCAAGGTACGCCACAGTAAAATTTGAGAATTTTTGAAAGCATCGTAGAGGATATTCTGAACGAGTTGGCAGCAAAGCACCATCAAAAGTTTCATTGATTTTTATGAGGTTTTTAGTGTAAACATAAACATGAAGAAGAAAAAAAAATACTTCCGGATACAAACTAATTTGATTTATCACCGTTTTGGCGTCAAATTTTGTTCAGCGACGTATTGAAATTGTATTCTTGTGACGCAGCTCGCCAAAATACGCCACAGTACAATTTGAGAATTGTCGAAAGTAACATTCAGGATATTGTGAACGAGTTAACAGTAAAGTACAATGCATATGTCTCATTGTTTTTTATTAGAGGTTTGTTGGTGTGAACGAGGCCACGGTAACCCAGTTGGAAGACTCACGGATTAGCAATCGGAGAGTTGCGAGTTCAAAACTCAATCCAATCAAACACCGTCGTGTAAGTAGGGGACTGGTGTGCATTAAATCTGTTGTGGTCTCAAATGTCCTCACGTTGGCGTGGTGTGGAAGTTTGTAGAGGGGGATGCCAGCACAGGTATTGACTCAGGACCTGACTGACTCATCTGCTAGTGGTTCAAAATACTATTGTTTATTATAAACGAATAATTTACTTCAGAACCACCACTGTATACTGCTTGCTATAAACGAATGACACTATTCTTACTAACATCAGTCTTATGAGCATTTTGTGTGTCACGCTAAATATAGTCGGCTGTAGTACTTTGCGGGTATATGTGTTTCCTGAACGTAACGCCAGTTGGCTTGTTTTTCGAATACGATTTCAGCACTTCGCCAAAAAATTCCGAAGAATAAATTTCGAATTTATGCACGATAGTTAATTGGTAAACCTCAATTAGATTAAACGCCAAACGTTGTCGAAATGGTGATAGAGTATAGTTTCAGGTAACCACGATATGTATTATGCAAGAGCATTTTGACAGCAGATGTAAAATTTTCGCAGACCGTCTAGTTTGCTCACATCCAATTTCCCCCTCATAGTTAATCACGTAATTCAATTGGCAATTTAAACCATTATGACCACTTTAGGTAGAAAGGTGGGCACAAATATCAGAAAGTTTTAGAAACTATAATTTTCCTACATTCATAAAGGCTAGGTTGAGCGAATCTACATTATTTTATTAAATTAAACTTGAGCAATGTCTAAATGAGCACTTTTTACCACAAAAAAATACTCTCTACTACATTACTTCAATTAAATACTAATACAATATTACAATACAATACTACGACAGTGCTACAATAAAATGCTAATACAATATCACAATACAATACTATCCCAGTACTACAATGCAATACTACTACAATAATACTAAATACTAAAATACACTACTACAACAACACTACTGATATAATATTATAATACAATACTAATACTAACACAGAATTGCAATACAATGCTAATACAGAACTCCGCCCACATGATCCGTCTATTTCATTAGAAGGTCGATGACGATGCCTTGCTCTGGTCTCACTCTGACGTTGCACATTTCCTTCCTGGGACCACTATCTCCAAGTGGGACCGAAAGTGGTGGCACCACATTGCCACCACTGTCCACCTCAATACAGCTCAAGGACCAACGGGGGTACGAAGACCTAGAATGAAACCTCTTGTGAACACATCCGTTTGATGAAATTGCCTACGACAGCGTGTCAAAGGCATTAGCACTCCTTGTTCGTTCTCCAGACACAGTAGTGCAAATTCAACCAAAGACCGTCGTGTACAAAGGGGATCAAATGTCCTCACGTTGGCGTGGTGTGGAAGTTTGGAGAGTGGTCAGATGCTGCCTCATCATCTGACCGTAATTCAAAATCACGTGGTGCTGTCCTAGGATCTCTCCCTTTGAGATTCATCCCGGATCGTCGCCAATAGCCCGTGTATTGCTCTAGTGTGACTTTAATTAAAAATACCTACCTCCGAACACAGTAATAGCAGAAACACTCACTTGTAGCTGTGTCGACGTCATGAATGTAATGGTTTCACCTGTTTATATCACGAGCGGAGTTTGATTGTTCAGAAATTTTAATCATTTGCATAACTTGCACATGTACATCCACTCAGCAATTTATATGACACTGCTTTCTCATCTTCATGGTGTGGTATTTTCTTTGTCGGGCAGCATGTTTTGTAGTGTTGCTCAAATCGTGCGTTTAAATATCCATCGTCTATTTCGATACTGAAATGGAAAATGATTCGCGTATTCATTTGTTAAGATATTGTTTATAGGGTCTACACACAATGTCATATTAATAAATGAAATAAAATTTAACTTGAATGTGTGTGTATATTTTTATTGACGTTAGATCTGTTTCTCTACATAACAAATCAGTTTCTTATAGGAAATTTAATTTAAGTCATATTGTACAATAAAAAGCATACATTTCCTCTTTAGGGAACCTAATGTAAAAGAAATTATATGTAATTCTAATTTATAATTTATTCCAATGTATAATTTATTCTAATGTATAATTTATTCTAATAAATAATTATTATTCATTTTAATATTAAAAATCGCTACATACAATTACCATTTTTCAATTTATTCTACATATAAATTTTAATACCTGAATGAATTATTAAACACTTATACTGAATGCTTAATGCGAATAATTATTTGAATAACCGTTTATTAGAAAATATTAGTTTCCATTTTAACCATTAAATATCCTTTTAACACCCTTTTCATTTTATATGAATGGCTTTCGAGCCTCATAATTGCACTATTGATTATTTTTAATTCTGCACTTAAAGAGCACATTAAATCTAAGATAAAAATGTCTGTGTAGTTGCGCCTAAGGGATAGCCAATTCTAAAGTTATTTTACCAAACGTGGTTGTTTCAGAATCTGAAATCGAAATTGATAATGATAATGTAGTTTCTATGTATAGAAATATGCCAAAATACCTGTATATAAGAGTAACTTTAGTATATTTAATATTGAGAGTTACCAAAAATGGAACAGCACGAAAATTCATTTTTTATTAATTGGCCTTATCGAGTCTCCTTTTGCTTCAAGGGAGCCAAACTCATTGATCTTATCAGAGAGAAGCTTAGGACTAATTCCTTTCCAAAAATCGTTCTTGGCAATTTCACGAAACTCGCATGAAATTAGAATGAATTTTTAAACGACTTTTAAATTTCAAAAGCCCTTTTGCCATTAAGAACTCCAACATTTTTAATCGTTCCTGAAAAGACTCAATTAGGACTGCTATCATATTCGCGATTAACCGGGAATCGATCTAGCTGAGAATCGATCTCTATCCACCACGTGACGCGGGCAGCGTCACCCGATTTTTCGACGGTTGCTAATCGCGAATACATACGACTCGATCTTTAACGAAATTCCCCTTCGCTAATTGGTGGGCTTTCCGATCTTCCACCGAAAGTGGGCACCGCGAAATGGCCACGATAATGTCAGTGGATTGGCGAGGTGGGAGAGAGTGGGACGTCGTTATAATGGAAAATCGAACGTTTTCCATTAGATACCTGCCTCTTAACGATCTTGTAATAACGGCAATGAACTGGACGACAAGACGTTATTGCTCTGCCGTCTGATGTTGGCTCTTCGCTGTACGGCCTCGTTATGCATTCAGAAAGACTTTTTTTCTCCCCGTCTTTTGCTTTAAAAGGGGAAAAGTGTTTCAAATACAAGCTGGTGCGGAATTTTATCGAATTTGTTCCCACATGAAGCATCGAATGAGGTAGCATGTTGTGGCGACGTCTTTTTTCATCGCCGTATGTTTCCGTTATGACTTGCTTTGTCTTTTGTGCTATTAGTGGAAAGCGTTGCCAACAATTAGTTAGCGTGTTGCTGCTCAATTTGCCGTTGATGAGGCTTGATGGCACGTGTTTAAAATGAGATCTCTATCAATATGTACTATAAAGAGATTGAAAAATAGGACTATTCCCTTTTTACTTTGTACATTTATATTAATACGATATGCTTTTCTTTTACTGTCCCTAGCATTTTCGTAGGGTCAATTAATGGTAATGTGCTTCCTGAATGTATTCCCTATTGGTTTACCGGAAGTAAAATCCTCATCCTGTGGTTTTCTTAAACCATTTCCTATTTATTAATAAATAAATATTTCCATTGATCTGCCTATAATCATGATTTCAAATTCTAGTCATTCGGTATTTAGCTATTAACTACAGGGCTCCCATTAGCACAGAATGCTCATTGTGTGACCTTGTAAAATAAATCCCCAAATCCAATCCAACCTTTGAAGGTGTTTATGACTAGCTCGTGGAACTCAGCACGGTGAAAATAGTCTGTCTTAGTGAGAAGTTGAGAAATTTCCTATTCTATCGAATGAGAATTGTCCTTGGATAGGATTTTTCGCAACCGTTAGCTAGCCGATCTTGAATCGCCAAAAGCATAGAGCCATTCTTTTAAAATTCCTGTAAGGAAATATACAGTTTTTGTATTTTTGCTTTGGAATAACTTTTGAATAATTTTTTTATTTACATAGTGTTTACTCAATTAATCACAATCGACAATTTTGAGTGGAGGCATTTTTGGATCAGTTTTTGGGACGGTGCTAATTAAAATGAGTTACTGTCAATTTTGAACCATACTGGGCTGCGATGTTGCAAAATTCTTTCTGCCTGAAATTTCGCGACAACTTTTACAGCACGTGATGTTTCAACAAGATGGAGCAACATGCCATGCAGCTCGTGCAACCATGCGAATTCTAAAAGACATATTTCCTGTTTCAATACAACCTGGTGATGTCGACTGCCACCTCGTTCCTCCTGATTTGACCATGTCAGTTTCCGTGAGGTTACTTAAAGGAACGAGCCTGTCTCAACGAGAAGTCAATGATTCAATGACCTAAGCATAAATTCGTTTAGAAATTGAACAAATCATCCCGTAAATGTACTCAAACATGATGGAAAATGAGGTCGAAAGGTCTCATATTTGAGCGCGGACAGAGTCGATAATTTGAACGATATCCAAATTTTGAGAATTCCATAAATAATGTTATTTATTGATTAAACAATGTGTAAAATATTAATTCAAAATGTTTCATTTAAAAGTTATTTCAAAACAAAATGGGGTCTTTAGATAAGAAAAAATGCCATGTACCTTGTTTTGAAAGACCTTGGTGCGTTTTTTAGCAAAATGTCATTTTGCTCATTACTTTTAATTCAAATGGTGGTGTGTCCTCGGCCTTTCCCTGAAAGGCTACGCTTTCTATGGGTCAAGAAGTTTCTAAAGTTTTCTAATGCGAAGGATAATAGGTTAATATAGTTACCATTTCGATTTAGCTGTCTATCTCCAGATCTTAATATTCCTTGTATAGCAAAAATTACCGTAAAGTGACAAACCACTTTACGGAAATTATGAAGTTGGTGCTCAAATTAATATGAAGACGCCCTTTATGCAAATTTTATGCATCTGAATTTGTAGAGGATGTTAGTTCCAGTCGAACGCCATCTTTTAATTTGTTCTACTGTTAAAATTGATCTAATGAAGAGGGGTGGATAGTTTTTTCCCCCTCGACTGTAGTAAAAGTTTAAGCATGTTTAGTTAATAATAATGCAGAGAATCATGCAAATACTTCCCACAGAATAGCTAAATTTTGTAGACCTCTGAATTCCTTAGCATGCGATTATGAAATCTTTAATACCGTAGAAGTTCAGTGCTTTACTGTTTTCAATAAAGATGTACTGCATTACTACATCTATCATTTGTTGCTTATATATCTAGGTATGTAACTCTAAAAGAGATGCATACAAGAGTTACAGTTCAACTTTAAAAGTTTAACTTAAATTTCTGGTGTGAAATTTTGTATGCCAATACCTATAGAAGAATTTATAGAATTATAAGCTTTGCAACAGCATTCTTTTAAAACTGCATATATAAAAGAACAAACGAAAGGGATGTTGGTTGTGTGGGCTTATGGCACAAGGGTCTTATTTGGCCAAGCTGCGCCAAACACACAACAGACATAAAGTAATGGATGTGTACACAAAAGTTTTAATGACAAAGAAAAGAAAAATGCACCCACGGAGGAAACGAACCAGCACCTCGAACGTGAACAAAGAGGAATACGTTCAAAGAATGAATGAACCAAATGCCACACTTGACTTTACGTCAGTACTCAAAGAATCAAAGTTAAAATCAAAGTAGACTCCGAACATCTGAAGGGACCACGACATCTGTATCTCAAATGCGGTGACATCGAAAATGAAAGAACATAAGCTTCGGAGGTACAAAAATGGCGTCCATAATTAAAGGCAAGGGTCATAAATATATCAGACAAGTGCTAATTTAATATGTAACCAATTACTCGAGCTTGAATTAAGCAACCGTCTGTCCCAGAAACTGTGACGATTGAAGTTCCCGTAACAATTTCGGAATTAAATCAGTTTGGGTGATTACTATGGCGCAATCAATGTTCAGCCTAAGCGGTTTACGATGACATTCATGCATACGTAACATTTTAGAACATGAATTTAATTAACTTTGGACGAATGAATAGCGCTTCTGTCAACATTTCTTGATCCTAAGTGGAGCACGTTTATATTAGAGTTTTCGAAATAGCTGAATTAGCCGTAGAATTCGGTGGTTGTTTGACGGGTGATTGGAAAATGGAATGGCGCTTTGTAGACCCCCCTGATGGACAACTTGAATACGATTTCTCGCTGGAATAGTGTTCTCCGTTTGAAAAGGGAAATAGTTTTAAGTTATTTGTGGATTCTAGAGTGTTTTTTGAAATTTTTATTAATTGGAAGCTTATAAAACTGGGTTAAAAATAAATTCATTCTGCTGAAATAAAATTATATTTCTTTCAATAAAATACGTTGCAGATATATCAACCCGATATATCAGCAACGTATTACCCGATATTACCTTTTTTCTCACGTGAATACGTCCTTAAAATCAGTATTGGGGCATGTATGAAAAGTAAAGCGTCAGAACATTTTGTCTTAGAAGAACTAGAAGAACAAGATTTCAGAACTAGAAGAACTAGATTTCAGAACTAGAAGAACTAGATTTCAGAACTAGAAGAACTAGATTTCAGAACTAGAAGAACTAGATTTCAGAACTAGAAGAAACACCCAGAAGATAAATTATCGTCGAGAAGACAACGAATGTCCTCACCTGACATGATCTTCGTAACGAGTGCGCAAGCGCACTGAGCGCGGGGAAGGATTTTCGCAATTTGTCGAAACTATACAGTGCTGGGCGAGATTTGGGCCAGTGTGACTTTGGATTGCGTGGAATGATTACTGCGTGTAATTAGTGTCATTCGAAAGCTACCGAATTACACTACAAAAGTCACCTACCAATAAAATTATCCTTCAATATTAATATCAGACTGCACTTTAATCATTCAAACTGTAAATTAATTCTTGAATATTCACACATAGCCCGCATTGAGACACAATAGCCCGCTAGTGCGAAGTTAATTAACAACCTTACCTAATGTGAGACAAATTATTGATTGGTTAAAGTGATTATCCAGTGCGATCACTAGTCTGGATGTCGATAGCCAATCGGCGTAAGCCCACGTGACTTACTCTTCTAAGATCTTACGAGAGCGAGTTCTGACCACATGCTCTGTCTATTTAGTTAGAAATTCAAAGCTCTGGATGAGATGAGTGCTACTTCAGTTCTCTTTGTTCTATTGAAGGATGAATTATATGCAAAAGATAATGCAATTAACTCAAAATACCCATATTTTTTCGCATTCTTTTGGAACTACGATAGATCAATTCGGAATTTAATCTTTGGAATTTCTATTAGCAAAATGCTAAAATTGTATTTGAAAAACAAGACAAATGACGTCACTTTCGGAATACGTACAGAAATCATGTTCCGCAGCAGAAGCACTACTGCCACCTACTTGACGCAAAAAGCATGCCATAGAATTCCTTAAATCGCAATTGCTATTAATATTTTAAATTGATCATAATTTTATTCTTCAAAGCAGTCTTTAAAATTGTGTTACATTTGTTTGCTGTTTTGCCTTTAAAATTTTTCTACATTTGAATTTAATTATTATTTTAATTTATGTCTATATATCAGTGGATTCATACAAGAAAAGAATATAAATGCATGAGAAAAGAAAGTAAAAGCTTTGTAAATATAGTTTCCTTTGAAAGGAATATGTCTATTTGGCGGAAGGCAAAAAATGTTTTTGAAAAATAGTAAGTTTGCTATATCCAATAAACAGAATCAATGATTTACTGTACGAGAAGAGCTAACTGCACCCAATAGCGAGGTATCGTAAAATGCTTTGAAGACAGACGTAGGAGTGCAATATCAATTTCGAAATTTCAAACAAATAATGAAAAAATACGTATTTATTAGAATGAAAACCACGTATTTGAGAGAATAAAATACCATGTCTGCTATTTAAATTGTCTGTCTCTTATACAGATCAAAAGTTTCTAGAAACATATTGAAAGAAGTCTATTGAATTAAGTCGCAGTGATTTTGAAAGAATTCAAAGGATATTGGTAGGTAGAAGGTACTTGAATTCGCATCACACTAGAACGGAAACGTACAAGGGAAATTTGAATGTGGGAGGTGGAGGATACAACGAATACTCCGTGATCAATCTCTAAGGGAAAGATTACTTATGCTGTACACATCAAGCATGATACTCATCAGCATAATACACATCAGGTTAAAATGTAGTTGATAGCCGTTTTGGTGGGGGACAACCAGTGTTTAAACCCCTCGATACGGGGACCGGCCCAACCGGCCAAAAGTTTCAAGTCCCCTCGTTACGAAAGGCTCGGATTCTTTCAGACCTCCAACTCCTGAAGAATCGCCAAAGCCCTTTACGATTTCCATCCTCTATTTTCTGTGCTACAAAGAGACCCGCGCGTGAATAGCCTTATCTCCCCGTTGACAAAGATGTCAAGGTTGTCGACGGGGAGTCTCGCAAATTGTTTATCCTCGAGCATCTAGTCTGAGAGGTTGAATAAATGAAAAGAGATACACTTAAAAAGTCACCGCCGGATCTTTCAGTTTACCCGGGAAGAATCTATCCCTTCTAGGCATACCCAATACCCGACAATAGAAACCGGTACATTAGGTGATAATGGGACGACACATATTCCCTCTCCTCCTGGGGGAAAGCGTTGTAAAGGCCGTTTCGGCCGGTTTCAGTAAATTGCCTGTAAAGCCGTTGGGCCGACTGCAGTAACCAAAGAAGGAAACGATATTCTGCCCGACGTATGCAGAGGGTTATTCTAATTGGTGTTGACCAATCAACTGTCATATATCAATTTGGAATGTATTCTTTGGAATTTTTATATTCGAATTGCTGAAATATTGTATTTGAAAATAAGCAAACTGAAGTCACGTTCAGAGCACATATTGGAAACACGTATCGCCCAGAAACACTACTTCCACCTTCACTTAGCCTGACAGAAAAATTATCTCACAGTTTGCTACAAAATATCGTGTAGTCTGATCTTCCCTAACATTCATAAGAACAAAGATTTATTTCATTACGGGGCCGCGGTAGCCCTTTTGGAGGAGTAGCAGATTAACAACCGGAGGGTTGCGAGTTCGAAACTCGATCCAACCACAGAATATTTACCTCATGTACGGGGGGCTGCTAGCACACATTAAAACTATCGTGGCCTTAAATGTCCTCACATTAGTATGTTGTGGATGTTTGGAAAGTGGAATGCTAGGTCAGGTGTTGACCTCGTTATCTGACCGGGGTATGACCCCGTCATCGAATTACGTTGACTTCGGGATTGATTACGGACCGTCACCAATAGCCCTTTTTAATGATCCAGTGTGACGTTAATTCAATTACCTTCCTAAATGCTTCAACTGAAGTGATAATTTGGTTAATGTAAAAATCTGTATAATTGCTATTTTGTGTTAAGTTTTCAGAATCAAGAAAGGAGGGCCCCAATCCGTTCCCAGAATGAACACTGAATTTGCTTTTTGCTCCAACCCTCGATTCTCCTCTCAAAGTGATCCAGTTTCGTGTTTTCGGCGTCGGCCGAATCGTATCATTCCCTTCGGAGTCCAATTCCGGGAGTTGGAATGTCGCATCACCATTACGAGCCTTCCTCTTTAGGAGCCCGCACTACGCAAACAGAGACGGAGAGAGGTAAAAGAGACTTAACCAGCGACACTGTCTCATCAAATAGTAAACGTCTCAACTCCTCGAGTGCTTCGCGACATTAACCGCACGGCGTGGAAGAGTGGCGTATGAAGACCGTCTTCATTTCTATGCGAGGGAGTGGAAGTATTTTGGAAAGAGTACTTGAATGGAAGGAGCTAGGGAAATCTGATTTAGACCTGGTCCTCTATCATGTGGTGGAACTTACGTAGGAGGGGAATTGGGATGTGGGAGATGAAGGACGATGTGAAACATTTAGTAAGAGTTGCTGGGTTTTACGGTGCAAGGGCCACATTTTCCAAGCTGCGATAAACAACGTCAAATAAATGGACATACACATACAAGGAAAGTTTTACTGATGCAGAAGAGAGGTAGGTAGATGAATTAACGTCACACTGGAGAAACAGAACGGGCTATGGGTGACGGTCCGGGATCAATACTGAAAGGAAAGATTCGAGGACATTACGTTGAAATTTTAAACCATGGTCAGATGACGAGGTCAACATCTGAGCTGGCACCTTACTCTCCAAACTTACACAACACGCCGATGTGAAGACATCTGAGGCCAAACTGATTTAATATGCAACAAGCTCCATTTATCCGAAGGCTTTGTTTGGATTGAGTTTCGAACTCGAAACCCTCGGGTTGGTAATCTGCGACTCTACTAACTGGTCTACCGCGGATGAATATGAGCGACTTGTAAAATATGGTCTTCTAGATTTGGTTGAAGTTGTACCCTAACCAAAGTTATACCTTTTAGCCAAAATTTGTTTAGTTGAAGTTATACCAAATCCCTTAACTAAGGGATTTAACAACAGATTTTCGGAATCTACAAGCAAGCTCTCTTAAAACTTTTGGATAAGAACTGTATGGTGCACTCTAAGTATCATAAAGGACATTTCAAAACCTACTGGATAAATTTCAAGGAAAGGAACACGGACTTAAATCGCATTCACGCAGGGAATTAAGTCAGAAAACGCCATCTGGATTTATAGAGGTAGCCTGCTCGGCTCTTGACCAGTACCGTCGTTTTAGACACTGACTTTATGTGGGTAAAATGTGTCGTTTCACGAATACTGAGTTGAATGGAACTTAGCACATGGAGTGGTTAATGGAAGCTGACGAGTTTGGGCAGACTGTGAAACCAGAACATTCCATGGAAACAGGCATGATACTAATCGGTGAGGATTAAAGCGAACTACTTTCCCACTCTTTCCATGTGCCGATACTGCTCATGCGAACCACTGTTGATGCCCAGAGCTTTGAGCACCTACTGTGAACCACTATAAGTGTGCAACTACAATATCGAATTATAAAAATTTATATCACTAATAAAATGTTTTCCCTATACTTTCCATCTTTCATTTCTGCATCTTAATTTATCCTCTAGCACAACCTGTTCGTGCTTGAGAACATATCTCCCTATGATGTGAATACACTTTAGTGTTTTGTTCCTAATCTCTCTTTACAGCTTGCACAGGAAAGTTTTGTAGCACCCCGTGCATTAGATTGCTCGATATCTGTCTAATCTATCATTTCGACTGACATTAGAAATAAGTACTTCGTACTTTGATTGTGAATGATACCATTGATTGTAAGGAATCAGTGGGAAATAAATGCTTTGATATCGGCTTTTATTAGCACACAGTTTAGTTTTAAAGAGAAATACATCAGAATTTTTTGTGTTTTCTATTCCTAATTACTGTTGATATATTTTTAATTACTTGTTTTTCTTCCATTGGAGTACGTTTTATTAGTTTGTGTCACCGTGATATCAGATAATAGGAGTTACGTCACGATGTAAGTTCTATTTTTTGTTAGATCACACGATGTGTCATGGTGACAACAGTCCTTTTTTCTATTAGAACACGTCACTTTAGGCTGACGGTTTTCATTTTCAGTTAAAGCACATGGATTTAACAACATAGTTTATTCAATTATCATCGTAATAGATTTAAATTACATTAAATCTTAGAAGCTCATGTTCACTAATTTATCTAAAGACTATGAATAGAATTTTAAGCTACTTAACCATGAAATTCAATACGCAATCCTATAATAGCAAAATGCAGGGTTTTTATTTAGTTGGGGTCATTGTATTTATAATTATTCAATTCCACTAAAGTACATTTTAGTTGGTTTTTATTCGCAATTAAAGCAAATGTATATTTATCAACGTCATAGAATATTCAATGAGCGTCGTAAGGTATTAAAATTACATTGAACCCCTTAAAAGCTCATATTTACAAATTCATCTCAAGATTACAATTAGAATTTTAATCACTTAAACATTAAATTAAACACGTAAGCTTTCAATAGCAAAGTATAGTTTCTATTTAGTTGGAGAGGATGAATCTGGTAATTGTTATATATTTCAGTATAAATACATGATTTAAATACTCAATTTGATAACTCATTACAATCACGATTGTAATGGCAGTTTAACTAAACTGCGTGATTGGTGAAGACAATATTTGCACGAGTTCTTTTTTTCCAATGTACTTTGGAGTTATTTTTGGTTAATTACTTTTCTGATAAATAGGTATAACTACACGTAAGGAATGCAAATTACCATTTTATTGGACATCCGTTGAAGTAAATATTCTTAGTTTGGGGTTGTTATAAGCAGAAACATTCGGTTGAATTTTGATTTTTCCCAATGAAAAATATTATATCATTCAGATTATGCATTTCATTTAAGTTTAAGCTCAAGGCGAGAAATTGGGTACTTCATTTCATTGAAAATGGGGAGCATCAATTACTGAGTGAGGGTACCAATGGTTGAGGCGGGGACTAAGTATTAAATGGAACACCAATAGTTGAGTTGAGGTATCAATGGGGTTGAATTTGGGCATTAATGGTTAAGTGGGGGAACAAATGGTTCAGGTGGGTTACCAATGGTTTAGCTAGTGCGCCAATGTTTAAGTTGGGATCAGTTATTTCGTTGGGGAACCAATGGTTGAGTGGGGTCCGATGGTTGATCGAGGGCACAAATGGTTGAGTCGAGGCATCAATGGTTAAGTTGGAGTACCAATGGTTGAGTGAGTGTGGGTACCAATAGTAGAGTGAGGGTGCAATGTTTAAAGTGGAAACTAAGTATCAAATGGAACACCAATGGTTGAATTGTGGCACCAATGGTTATCAATGGTTATGTTGGGGTATCAATGGTTGAATTTAGGCATCAAGGGTTGAGTGGGGTCCCAAATAGTTCAGTGGGGTTACAGATACTAGGGGTGTTCAAATGAAAAGGTACGAAACGACACTGTGGGTATAATTGAAGTCTTTATTCAAAAGTAATCACCAGAGGACTGAGCACAACTATCCTACTGTTTCACGAGCTGAAGGATTCCCTGTTCCCAGAATTCCTGTGGCTGTGACAAGAGCCAGTCCTCCACTGTGTCCTTCAGTTCGTCGTCCGAGTTGAAGCGCTTCCCTTTGAGATGTTTTTTAGCGGACAAAACAGATGGAAGTTGTAGGGCGATATGTCCGGGCTGCAGGGCGGATGCTCAAGCTGCTCCCTCTTGAACTTGGCCAGTACACTTTGTGTGACCCTGGAGACGTGTGGACGCGCGTCATCGTGGAGCAGAATCACTCCCTCCGTGAGCAGCCCAGGCCGTTTGCTCTTGATGGACTTGCGTAGGCTACGGAGTGTCTCACCTACCGGTTTAACACCTTCCGCAATCAGAAATCTGATAACACCTCGCTGCTCCTCAATCGTCGAATTTTGCAATGTGAACGCCATGATGTCCTCACACGCACTGCCGCGTCAATTGGACGGAACACACAACTGCAGTCTTCTTTTCTGCGTCATGTGCGGGCGCCCACGCATGCGCACAACCACGCCGGTACTCGTGCATTCGCTTCTTTAGATGTCTCACTACGTTATCCCAAAGCGGCATATTCAAATTTCAACCGGTTTGGTTTTTACGACGTTTCGTACTTTTTCATTTGAACACTCCTCGTAGTTCAGTGGGACTACCAATAGTTTGGTGAGGGAACCAATGGTTGATTTGGGTAATCAATTGTTAAGTTGGAGCACTAATGGTTGAGTGGGGGTTCCAATGGTTGAGTTGAGGCATCAGTGGTTGATTTGAGACACCATTTGTATAGTTGGGGTACAAATGATTGAGTAAAAAGCCAATGGTTGAATAAGGAACCAATGTTTGAATTAGGGTGCCAATGGTTGAGCAAGGGAACCAAAGATTAAATGGAGCACAAATAATTGAGTGGAGCTACAAATAGTTCAGTTGGATTACCAATGGTTTAGTGGGGGCACCAATGGTTGATTTGGGTAATCAATTGTTGAGTTGAAGCACTAATGGTTGAGTGGGGTACCAATGATTGAGTCGAGGCACCATTTGTATAGTGACGGTACAAATGGTCGAGTAAGGAGCCAATGGTTGAGTAAGGAACCAATGTTTGAGTTGGGGCACCAATGGTTGAGCAAGGGAACGAAAGATTAAATGGAGCACAAACAGTTGAGTGGGGTATCGATGAAATTTAATAAATCACCAATAAGATTGAATGGGACAGCAATCAAAAATATTTTATCTTTAATAATAAGCAGATATTTCTTATTAAATCAGCTTAGAGAAGTTCATGACAGACTAATTTGGCAGATAAGATGCTAATAAATTTTATATTTATGCAAATAATATATATGTACAAATGAAATCTTATAGAATTAAGTTATCCTTATATAATAGAAAGAAACATTTTCCTTATTGACCTAATCCAATAAGGTTGAATGGAACAGCAATTAAAAATATTTCATCTATAGCGTTTAGTAATACGTAGATAGATGTAATTGTATTAGCTTAGAAAATTGACGATATTTCACAGATAAGATACTAAGAAATTTACTATTATGTAAATAATATGAAAATAGGAACTTATAAAAGTGACTTGTTTTATATAGAAATGAAACATTTCCCCTGTAGACTTAAGCCACATTATATCGTACATTAAGCAGACAGAGTCATTAGTCAGACAGACATTAGTGAGACAGTTTTATTCCTTACTTATGATGATAACCTGCTTTGAATATATATTAGACAAGCGACATTCAGTTGTTGTCGAAGTTGGAAAGTTAATGGCAGTTGGGAGCCCCTAGCTCCATTCTTCACGCTGTGCCTCACACCACTTTTGCATTAAGACACCTGTCTGATTCAGTCCCGATAGTGATTCGTGTGTTTGGAAACGGATATGAATATTACGTTTAGTGCTTTGTGAGCATCGATTTTTCATTCGATTCCCTGCGGTTCGTCGACTCTCACCTGTGTTTTCATCTTGTTTGCGAGTCGGAGTCTTCTCGGAATCTCATTTACCATCGACTCTTCTGGAAAGCCATTTGGTTGCCAATTCATCGAGGTGAGGAGTATTAACTGGATGGAGCCCCGTTAGAAGAATGGGGGATTTTTCAACAAATGAGACTAGCTGAATGTAGGTTTTTGACACGGACTCGACTAAAGAATTGAAGAGAGGAGCATGAATTGGATTTGTCATGCAGAATGCCGAAAACATAATGCAGGCATTGCTCAGCGTAGTCCAGAAAAAAGGATGAACCAGAAATTTTGTCCGAGGAAAGCAAGAATCGAGATATATCTCTGAAAAGAGAGCACGAAAAAATGAGACGGTCTAAATTTTGTTTCGACACAGATGTTACTTAAAGGATTGGCTCAAGCAACCTGCGTGTCCTATACCTGTCAGGATCGATTTCCCCTGGGTGTATTTCCTTCTATTCTGTCAATAAAGGGTTCCTTGCTTTTGTCCATTTTCTTGAAATTGTTTGACGTAGCTTGGCCAAATATGGCTATTGTGCCACAGAACCCAACAAATCAACCTACCATAACATAATGCAAAAATGCTTAATGGTATTCAAAGAAGAATCCAGGTGACATCGTGTTCGGAATACTTACAGGAAGCACGTTCCACAACAAAACACACTACCTTCACTTACTTTTAGCTTAAAAGAAAAAAAACTTCTTGTATTTTCTTATGACGAGATATCTCGTCCATCAAGATATGGTCTGCTTTGCTAAAGACGAGTACCTTGGTGAGACAGCCAGGAGGGTTATGTCACGGTCTAATTTTTACTATACGGGAATCAAAGGTGCATATATATTTTTTTATTGAACAAAAGCAAACTCCCCGTGCACCACAGAAGTACAACACGGGGCTTACAGAAGTAAGCTGATTTAACAAAGAAACTGTGGAAAACAATTTAACTAAAATTACAAGATTTTATGAACTTGACAAATGAGTAGAAAATCAGATTAGATTTTATAAAAACATCGAGTTTCACTGGCCATGTTTTACCTAATTTTCTCAAATCATTTTACAGGCACATTCTTGAAGTTTTAATGGATGCCTTTTTTAAGTTAATCCCTTCATGTAATGGAGGGTTATTTTGATGTTTTGATGGTTGCTTGAGTTTTATGACACAAGGAACGCATTTCGCCGATCTGCGCCAAACACAAGACAGGCCAAAGTCAATAATTGACATACACATGGAAGAAACGTTTTGATGTCACAGAGGCGAGAACTACATCAAGGGATGAATCAAACCTGCACCTCCTACAGCTCCCTAATTATTTTGAAAAATTTTAAAGGAAACAAAATTTAATATACAAACAAAATACTTTAAATAAATAGGTAAAAGTGAAGCGAAGCAAATATATAACACAAAGAATAAAGAGGTTGCCAATTCAGAAAAGAGTAAACTGATTTCTTTTCATATTTGAATAGAAATTATGCAAAGAATTTGATTTGCCACTCTACTCTTAAAATTGAAATAAATCTTTAATCTTTTAAGATGAACACATAATTGTGCATATAAAAATTCACGCACACTTAAGTGCAAATTATAATGCGATTTTAAATCAATAAAATATACCCTTCAATCAGTTTCAATCAATTCTTTCATCGGTAAACATGCTTTCGAAATCATTGGAACGTTTTCACATGCATATTTTTACTGTTAAAAGTTATTTTTGAATTTAATGTAACGAGCTATTTTCCATATGATTTGGTCAACGCTAAAAGTACAAAATTTAATTGAAAAACTTTTTGTCTGTTTGAGTCATACAAATGATGTCTTTGAAAGTAGATAAACCATAAATAACAGAAGGTGAAATGGATCCAAGCAAAAGCGATACAAAAAACCCCGAATGTGTTACTTATCTCGAGGTAAAACAATCCACCTAATGAACTGGAAACAAAAGACATCTCGGAAAACAAAATACCGTCTCTCGTAAGCAACTAATGGTTAGCTCCGATTCAAAACCGGTTTTTTTTATTTGGAGTCAGTTTTATACTAAGCGTTTCCATTATAAAAACAATCTGTGTCGCATTATTTGAATTTCTTGTTCCGAGTAAAAATTCAAAAGTTTAAATGAACACATAATAAAAATGTAATTTTTTCTTCTTGAAGTTTGCAGAAGCGTGAAGAAGCAACATCATTAGATTGAGCGCCTGTATATGCCGCGTTTTACGGTTCGTCTTCTTTAATGAACTGATAATAAATGAAGCGCGTTTGTGAAGTCAACGAGACAATACGTCACTTGTATAATGAAAACGGTCGAATCGGAATGAGGAAAAAAAGACACAGCAATGGCGGAGGGGAACAATGGAGGAGAAAAAATGGCACTCAAGAAAATTTATTTTTCCCCTCGCGCGAGTTTTTCGTTTCCGGTCCTAAATTGCTGAATTCGCCCTCCTATTCTTTTCGAAACGACATCAGATTAAATTACGTGGCGTTTATTTTTTTACCTTCCTAAGTCGAGATTTGTGATCTTGATGGCCGGACTTGAAATTGCTGTTTGTCTCCCTCAGGATGTGAGCGGAATGGTGGCGGGAAAATTGCTACGTTGACTCTTTGCACAGTTCCGCCATTTGCTTATGAATGTGGAATGTACGGGGCACACATACATAAAAAGGAGGGATGGATGCGACGCTTTTTTTCCACCCAAAGAAAAGAAGGAAAAAACCATCATTCACCAAAGTCGCGACTATAAATCATCCGACACGATGGATTCATATTCATAAAAAATAAGGCAAGTTATTCTCCATGCATAATCAGTCATGTTTTCTCTCTGTCAGCGTAGCTAGGAAACGAAATGATTCCATGCTAATGTACACTTCCTGCATTTGTAGACAGGAGTAGCGTGAGAAAAGAGTTTATGTTCGCAATGAATTAACGAAATTGTGTACAGAATTCAGTTTTATTTCTTCACAGTGGGTGACTGGTTAGACCACTCGTTTGGAGGTGATAGTCTGTGGCGCTGGTTTGTGAGTTCGATTTTTGTATGTGCTAAAGTTGGACTGGCTACTTGGAGTTTCTCCAAGGCGACACGTTAATGCAAACCAGCTTACCTCAAGATCTCTTGGTTCTACCTGGCCGCTTTTGAACCTTGTGCCATTAAACCCACCGAACAAACAAAAACTCAGGGCCTCCAGAAAGGCATTTGGACCGTGTTTCAGGCACCATTAACTCCAGTTTGAAGAGTTCTGCCACTAAACGTAGTAAACTAACCAGATTCCAAAACAGCTTCTCCCAAGACATATGGGTGCAGTGTGGCCGCTTCTGTATCTTATACCACTCAACAAACTAACACCTAAGACCTCCAGGAAGGCATTTAAACCGTTCTTTAGAAACCATTTACCCGAATTCGAAAAGAGATCCGTCGAATCAATTTGGTAAATTAATCAGATTCCAAGCATATTTCCCAAAGACATCTTAGTGCAGTGTTACAGCTTTTGTATCTTGAGTCATAAAACACACTCAACAAACCAACAGCAAGGACCTCCAGGAAGACATTAAGACCAAATCTCAGAAACCACTAACCAGTTAGAAAAGTTCTTTGTCCCATTAGCCTTGTAAACTAACCAGATTCCAAAAGCCAGCTTCCCCAAAAAAAATTCTTGGCGCAATCTGGCATGCGTCATAGAACCCACCCAACAAACCAATACCCAAGACCTCAGGGAAGGCATTTAAAAAAGATTGAACAGTTTGAAAAGTTCTGCAGCCTAACCAACCTAGAGAACTAATCAGATTCCGTTGATGCCGAGTTGGGGATTTTAATCTGGAGAAGAGGGTTCAATTAGGTACATTCTGGGTCACATCTACTCATAAATGTAAATACTAACAAGGTCCAGCTTATGCGCTTTTGAAATTTGACTCAATTTGCAAACCTAATAGGATCCAGTTACCAGGACATATGGAGGTGTTAGTTTTCTTTACATCATACCAGGGTTTCAGAACATGTGGGTAGGGGCAAAAATCGGGTTTTGGGTTTTTTTTTGAGACAGCAAGAAATGTTTTAAGCAGCGTAGATATTCTTTGAACAAAATACTTATCTGAATTTTGTGAGAAATATACGGTAATATACGATTAATACGAATATACGATTTTGTGGGAAATATACGGTAATATTTACTATTTATAAATGGTAATAAAAAGAACAATGAATTATAATACAAAACAATTTTTAATTACTTAACTAAAATTTAACTTTCAAAATTTTTTTGAAACTAATAAATGATCTTTGGCGTTTTTTCGGTACAAATTAGCCTCAAGCCATAGACAAAGTGAAAAATCCTCACTCAAATATTTCCTGACTTCAGTATAGTACATCTATCATATTAATAATATATTTGAGTTCTTGAACTAACAATTTTTATTGGCTGCTGTTCAGTAAAAAATGCATAAAGCAATAAAATTCAAATGGAAAGAGGAATACTATATTTAACGTTATGAAGAGTCTTGAAATTGATTTTTAAAGTAAAAAATAATATTTAATCTGTACCAGAATAAGGATAATATAATAAAATTGAGTTTATTTTAAAGAAACATCCTTCCAGGAATTAATTGGGTTTGCAAAATTAATTTAATTCTTTAGACTTTGAAAAGTAATTGTTTCAGTAAATCAATAAAATTCGTAATAAAAAACGATTTAAATTTCAATTATAAAAATTACAAGAAAATTACTCAAACTCAACCATATTTTTCTACTATAACAAATTTCGGAAAGCTTGTCTCTCATTTTCTTTAAAAACGCTGTGTAAAATATTGCCTTTTAAATATCTAAACGGTAAATCCCGAAACATTATTTTGTCTTTTCAAGATACCTTATACCAATGCCATTTTCCACGCATACACTTTACGCATTCGCCTGTTCACAAGTTGCAATGTTGGAACAACTTGCGGCTTACCTTACTCCTAATTAGAATCCGTTAGAACAAATTTTCCGTGTCGAGGCAAAAAGGGTTAAGTCTGAATTTTGGTGGGTTCAAAGCAATCAAGTACATTATTATTTTAAGGAATAATATAATATGCTTAAAATAAAAAACTAAATGAATCTACTAATTATTGTATTATGGCATGCTAGTTTTTCTTCCTGAATATTTGTATGAAAAAGAGTGAATTAATATAGACTTAAAGTTCTTAGAAGTAGCCATTATGACTTAACCTTCCATACCCTGACACGGAAAAAATATTCTCATAAAACAATATTTACAATTAAATCTTTGGGATTAGGTGGGTTAAAAACTGTCCCACCTTTTTGCTTAACTTTTTATGCATGATGGGATATTTTTTAACCCACCTCAAGAAGTTGAAATGACTCATAGTCACACAGTTTAGTATTTTATATAAAATTTTTCTTTGAGTTCGTAATTCTATGAACTAACGCTAAATGTAACTGAAAACAAAAATTTACACACGTCAAAACGCATTAGTAAGTTGTTGACACTATTGTGATTAAGGTTGGCGAATTGTGTGGTACAGTGAATTTTTGTCTTTCATAACGGCAAATGCTTTTTTTTTTCGTAAAAACTTATTATGAGTGAATAAATCGTTTTATAATAAAAAATACTTTATACTAATTTTGAAGCTGAATAAGTGAATAAACAATTCTGTGCAACTTGTTTTTTTTTTCTATAAAATCGTGTGCCTCAAAGAGTTTCGACAACTAGATCTCTTTACCAGTAATAAACACTTTCAACTTCATGTGCACTTGGGACTTGCACAATAACACCGAAAAAATACCGTTACATGAAATTAGGAAAAAAAAACATGACAGAAAATTAAACCCAAAAATAGCTTTAAACTGCAATTTAATTTATCTCGATTCTCTCTTCAAACTCTAGAAAACATTTTTGTTCTTATCTTGGTTTTTGTTTGAAGAAACATTGTCGAGCACTGTCTTCACTTCACTACGATTAAATTACCTTAAGGTTGATTAAATTTGGTAATTATCATATCACAGCGCAGAGAATAAACTCTGAACGTGTTCACCGGTTCCACGGAGAACTACTCATTTAAATTGACTAGTAACATTACTAACTTAGAGCTAATTAATAATTTTTCCTCCTATTTAATGAAATTAAATTTGTGTGCTCTCCTATTGCTTCAGTGAGCCAAGAAAATAAATAATAAAAGCACTTCGACAAAAAAAATTCTTCGAATCCCTGTGAGTGTATATAGTGTTTTTAATAATAAAACCATTTCATTTGGTAGCATTAGCACGATTAATTTAAGGAACAAGCAGTCAAGGCGATTTGAAGGTTGTATTTCAAACTTACTAAAGCGTTTTAATTGCAGATTGCGATCATACTCTAATTGAGTTTAAATGCAGTTATAATTTTTTCTTGCTTCGTTAACGTGTTTCACTCAGTTGCCTTCCTCTGAGAGAAACACGTACATGCATGAAATTAAAGAGCTTATTAAGAAATACAGGTCAGGTGAAAAACACTTGCAAAAGGCTTCTTAAATGAGCGTAATCATTTGAAATTCAATTAGCGCTAATGGAACAAATTAATTATCCAGCCTCCTATCTCCTGAAGATTTTGAAGTTTCACTTCAATTAACTGGAAGGAAATGATATTTTTTTGAACCGCGATCTCCAGTCGATATAGATAACTTGAGAAAATTAAGCGTGAATAACGTCCATACAATTTATTTGTATTCTGATTGAATCAATGGGGAAGATGCGATGAGTGATGCTCAATATATTTAAATTAATGACACTTAAGCACTTTGTTGAAGAATGAAGCAATTACTAAACCGCAGAGAAAAATTAACAACGAGCAGACGAAACTGAGGAGGGAATTTTTTAAATTTGTGTACAAGCAAATATATAATTTTTTTATGAATGTATTTAAGGCATTTAAAAGCATGTGACATTAAGCATAAAGCATGTAGGATTAGGCTATACGAGTAGGGGTAAAAGCATGTTAGAGAGAAGGAAAAAGTTATTTAAATACACTGCTGGCCACCGTAAATGCAACACCCTGAAGGAAGCATGCAAATAATATGAAATTTACAACATGCATTAGCGGAGGTGAGATATGCAAATGATTAGAATTTCAGCGCAGACGCACATCACGCGCGCCTGTGGCGCCACTTCAAAGCGCTATTTAAGGCTTGGAGATTTCGACGATTTCAAGTACGGCAATTGTGTTTTTCTTGTGGTTTATTAAAAAAAAAACGATCAATTATGCCTCGTAGAAAACAGCGATCATCTTTTGATCAAGTATCCGAGTTCGACAGAGGAAGGATAGTGGCCTACCGAGATTGTGGATTATCTTTCAGGGAAATCGGTAGTCGTGTTGGACGAAACCAAACAACTGTAATGCGGATATGTGATCGTTGGATGCAGGAGTTTACGATGGACCGACGTGTTCGATCGCATCCACCTCAGTGCACCACTTGACGTGATGACAGGCATATTGTGCGTATGGCAGTGACGGATCGCTCAGCCACATCACGAACCATAGCACAGCACATTCAGTCTATACCGCATCATCCAGTGTCTGCGCGTACCATTCGACGCCGTTTACAGCAGAGTGGTCTGTCCGCAAGACGTCCATTGCTTCGTCTACCCTTGACGCAGAACCACAGACGTTTCCGCCACCAATGGTGCGATGAAAGAAGGATGTGGACGGCAGAATGGAATGAAATTGTCTTTACTGACGAGTCACGCTTCTGTCTGCAACACCACGATGGTCGGATTCGAGTCTGGAGACACCGTGGAGAGAGGATGCTGAACAGCTGCGTTATGCACCGCCACACTGGTCCTGCACCGGGTATTATGGTATGGGGCGGTATTGGATATCACTCTCGCACTCCTCTAGTACGCATTGCCGGTACTTTAAACAGCCAGCGCTACATCTCCGAGGTGTTGGAGCCAGTTGTCCTTCCTTACCTTCAGGGCTTGCCCACAGCCATATTTCAACAGGATAATGCGCGACCACACGTGGCACGTATTGTCCAAGGGTTCTTCGTCAATCGCCAGATTGAATTGCTTCCCTGGCCGCTCGCTCTCCGGATCTTTCGACGATAGAAAACATGTGGTCCATGGTTGCTCAACGATTGACCCAGAATACATCCCCAGCTACCACACCAGATCAACTTTGGCAACGTGTGGAAGCTGCTTGGTCTGCTGTACCCCAAGAACACATCCAAAGTCTCTTTGAATCAATGCCGAGGCGTGTGGCAGCGGTGATCTCCAACAATGGCGGCTACTCTGGCTACTGATTTTGGCAGGAACCACACTTCACAGAAGTCTATAAATTTAATCATTTGATACTTGGTCAACATGTTATCTACAAAATAAATTTTGTTGTGATATCTCTTGTCTTTCTTGGTGTTGCAATTTGGGGGGCCAACAGTGTAGATTAAATTTTTACCTACCGATAAAATAATCATGTGCTTAAATCATGTACCACACACTACATTAAATATCATCATAGTTTAATAAAACAATAATTTAATAAAAAATTATAAGGTTTGATTGTTTGAGAAGCTAGATAAGAATAGAAGTCTGGATATCTATTCCGATATAGATACCCAATGCGATCTCTGTAGAGTGTAAACTTCTTTTATTGTTAAGTATTGCTATCGCCAAGCGATTTAATTTAAGCAGAGCAGAGAAATGTCACTGAAAAGAAAGCTTTTGGAGTTGAAATTTAACTTACATTCAGGGGCCGCTGTAGCACAGTTAGAAGAGTAACGGACTAGCAACCAAAGACCGTCGTGTGCAGAGGGGGCTGACGGACGTTAAATCAGTCGTGGCCTCAAATGTCCTCACGTTGGAGTGGTGTGGAAGTTTGGAGAGTGGGATGCCAGCTGAGGTGTAGCCTCGTCATCTGACCGTGGTTCAAAATTACGTGGTGTTATCCTCGGATCTTTCTCTTTGGAATTGATCCCGGATCGCGTCCCGGACCCGTCACAAATAGCCCATAGGGACTGTTGGTGACAGTGTTGTTCCGTGACAGTGACATGTTGTGACGTTAATTAAAATTCCTACCTACCTTACACTCATATATCGAACGTGAAATGAAATCCGCTTTGCATTTGTAGAAGAATTTGAATAGACACCCAAAGCCGTTCCGAACGCACAACAGAGCACTCTTCCGCGTACTATGGTGCCACTATCTCACAACTTGTCAACTTTACTGAAGAATTTAATAAAAGGTTTTTGTGTAATTCTTTGCCTCTCCACTTGGGAACTCACTACGCAACCAAGACTACATTCAACCCCAATGGAATCATTCTAACGACTGCCTACACCCCTCTCTAACTGTGGCAGGTAGAGTCGAACGAGGATGATACAGGCCGCTCAACATACGTTTCCACGGATACCCGAATCAAGAATAGATGTTTATTGTAGTATGTGACGGATCATGTCCCATTCCCCACTTAACTCCAGAGGTTCGGATTATCTCAGACCAACTCCTGTGAGTTAGAGGGAACACCAATGTACTATGCATTAGAGTGTCTTCTAATATTCTCACTCCACTTGCATTGCTCACTTCCAAGACCAAACTCAGGATGGCTGAACTTAGCACTCAAGCATGGCAAGTGCAGAGGGAATATATGAAAAATTATCGATACCCTGGTCTCCTGCGGAAGGGACTTTCCAGCAACAACATAAACACAGTTCCCAAATAACCATCAGATACTCAGCTTGAAAACCCAGCAGTGATGCTGTGCTTTTAAGAAACTGATCAACTCATAAGGGTGACCACTAAACCGGAAAATCCTCATAAAGATATGAACGGGGTCTCGCCGGGTAGAATGTAGTCGCGTCAGAAATAGAGGACAAGTTATAAATTAACTATAGCCGGCAAGAGGATATAGTTAGGTCAAATCCTATCTATGTCGAAATGCGTCTTTCAAAAGTTCACGTTCACCACTTCTGAATCATTATTCCTTCCCAGGGATTCTCATCTCTGGGAAGGAATTCTGGGAATCTCTGGGAGGTAATTCTGGGAATCTCTGGGAAGGAATTCTCTTATCCCAGTCACTTTTCAGCAACAAAGTAAATACAGTTCCCAAATAGTCATCAGGTGTCCAACTAGAAAACTCAGCAGAAGATACTGTTCGTTTAAGAAACTGATCAATGCAGAAGTGAGACCAGTAAACCGGAACATCTTCACAAAGATAGGTACGGGGTCTCGCCTGGTGAGTTGTAATCGGGTCAGGAATAGAGGACAAGTTACAGGTTAACTATAGGTGGCAAAAGGAATAGTCCGCCCCTATCTATTTCGAAATGCGTCTTTCAAGTTCACGTTCCCCACTTCTGAGTCATTATTCCTTCCCAGGGATTCTTTTATATCTGGGAAGGAATTCAGGGAATATATGGGAAGGAATTCTGGGAATCTATGGGAAGGAATTCTGGGAATCTCTGAGAAGGAATTATCTTATCCCAGTCGCTTTTCAGCAACAAAGTAAATACAGTTCCCAAATAGTCATCAGGTGTCCAACTAGAAAACTCAGCAGAAGATACTGTTCGTTTAAGAAACTGGTCAATGCAGAAGTGAGACCAGTAAACCGGAACATCTTCACAAAGATAGGTACGGGGTCTCGCCTGGTGAGTTGTAATCGGGTCAGGAATAGAGGACAAGTTACAGGTTAACCATAGGTGGCAAAAGGAATAGTCTGTCCCTATCTATTTCGAAATGCGTCTTTCAAGTTCACGTTCCCCACTTCTGAGTCATTATTCCTTCCCAGGGATTCTTTTATATCTGGGAAGGAATTCAGGGAATCTATGGGAAGGAATTCTGGGAATCTATGGGAAGGAATTCTGGGAATCTCTGAGAAGGAATTATCTTATCCCAGTCGCTTTTCAGCAACAAAGTAAATACAGTTCCCAAATAGTCATCAGGTGTCCAACTAGAAAACTCAGCAGAAGATACTGTTCGTTTAAGAAACTGGTCAATGCAGAAGTGAGACCAGTAAACCGGAACATCTTCACAAAGATAGGTACGGGGTCTCGCCTGGTGAGTTGTAATCGGGTCAGGAATAGAGGACAAGTTACAGGTTAACTATAGGTGGCAAAAGGAATAGTCTGTCCCTATCTATTTTGAAATGCGTCTTTCAAGTTCACGTTCCCCACTTCTGAGTCATTATTCCTTCCCAGGGATTCTTTTATATCTGGGAAGGAATTCAGGGAATCTATGGGAAGGAATTCTGGGAATCTATGGGAAGGAATTCTGGGAATCTCTGAGAAGGAATTATCTTATCCCAGTCGCTTTTCAGCAACAAAGTAAATACAGCTCCCAAATAGTCATCAGGTGTCCAACTAGAAAACTCAGCAGAAGATATTGTTTGTTTAAGAAACTGGTCAATGCAGAAGTGAGACCAGTAAACCGGAACATCTTCACAAGGATACGGGGTCTCGCCTGTAATCGGGTCAGGAATTGAGGACAAGTTACAGGTTAACTATAGACGGCAAAAGGAATAGTCCGCCCCTATCTATATTGAAATGCGTCTTTCAAGTTAGCTGTTCCCCAATTCCCGAGTCATAATTCCTTTCCAGAGATTCTCTTATAAGCGGGAAGGAATACTGGGTATCTCTGAGAAGGAAATCTCTTACCCCAGTCGCTTTCCAGCAACAACATAAACACCGTTTCCAAATAGCCATCAGATGTCCAACTAGAAAACCGAACTGCGAGTTTAAGAAATAGATAAACTCCTAGGGAAGACCACTAAACCGGTAACCTATACTACTTATGCCACGTCTGTGATTTGATTCCTGTTATTGTGATGACATACACGTTTCCGCCTGAACGATTGTGGAGGTATGTATTGATAGCACACTTACCTGTCCTACGAATCTCCTATCAACACTCTCGATTCGAATAGAGTGCAGCTGTATTAAAAACTGAGATAAAGATCCCCCGAGGGTATCACGTGACGATGGGGGCGAACGCGCGCCGAATGCAGTAATTACACGGCCCCAGCAGAGAGCGACGCACGTCCGCAATGACGCCGCATTCTTCATGCACACGGGATCTAACGACTTTTTAATGAGACCTCCTCCGTGAATTGCAAGTTTGCATGGGAAAAGTTCTTCCCCTTCAGCTCCCAGAACGCAGGACGTAATGAAGAATGTTCCTCCGAGTTTCCGCTCTCTTGTTGCTCTGGGTAGTTAGCCGAGTTTTGTCATTCCAGTACTACCGACCTCATAGTGAATGAAATATGTTCTGGCTGTCTAGATATTCTGGTGACTCCAAAGCTAGGTTGGTCACTTGGTTAAATGAATGTTTTTCACACAGTGGAAACGAGCCGCGAATACGGCAAAAAACAACACAGTGCTACATAAAATTAAGAAAATAATGCAATTTCTCACGGAAAACATTGACATTATTAAAAGGTAGTAAAGCACATAAACTAATGAGCCAGTGCATGTAACCCAATAGGGGCGAACAATCCATGAGTGATAGAAGTGAATGTGAACAATGCAAACACCGCATATAAGATTGTGCTAAGGAAAAATTGTAAATTATTGCGTCGTGCCTTTGTATACCTGTACTTGCTAATGGTTTATCTTGCAAATATTTTTGTACATTAATTTAAAATTGAAATTTATGCAATTATGCTTTAAGGAATGAAGCCGAGACGTCTGGCCACGGTGGTGACTTAGGTCACAGCCGTGACTGTTGCCTCCCAATAGGTGAATTCAGACTACTTTCCCGTAGGTGACCTAGACACCACTTAAACCTGATTCATGTTGGGAGGTAAGTGGTCACCTGCGGTGCCCATGCCCAAATGGTCGGCCATAATTTGATACTAGTTTTGCCATCTCCCATGACTAGTATATTGGTTTTCAGCAAGTAACTTTCAACTCTGAAAACAAGTCTCGTCATCTGACCGTGGTTCAAAATTTCGTGGTGTTGTCCTCGGATGTTTGCTTTCGGGGGATGATCCCAGACCGTCGCCAATAGCCCGTTGTGTTGCTGCAGTGCGACGTTAATTAAATACCTACCAACCTGAAAACAGTCAGTTGCAGTTTAAAACCACGTCTGCTTCAATATTTTCTTTAATTTTGTCATACAAATATTTAACCCATTTTGTGTCACGCATGTACTATAACAATATACAGTCTTCGCTTCATTCTTTCTAACCAGTTTTAACCTTCTTTTTTCACCAATAGAAAGTTACGCAATAATTTTTCAACCTCGTATGTGGTTAACTAATAAAACATGTTGTTAAGGTAAAAATAATAGTATACGTTGTACTGACTTGCTCAAAATTGAAATCACACTAAAAGCATCACAAGGAATACATACTCCCTTTTTTGGTTTAAACCACTTTTAATTATCTCACAGACACAGTACAGGCACGACACACAACACAAAATAAAAGGTAGAACCGATCAAAATCGATACATTTCAGTTTCGATCATCATTCTTTTTTTCTTTTAAAAACGAGTGTCCACACCCACCCACAACCATCTCTTGTCCATCCAAGTCTTTCTGGACATGCGCAGAGGAGTGCCACCTATGTATCTCCACAGAAGTCTTTACAATGTCATGAAAATCTCTGTATACTCGAGGGGTATAAAACTACCACTCATGGTATTTTGTTTTAACCTTTAGACTACGGGCAGTACAACAGTCGTGCCGTATTCAGGTAGCGGAATAAACGCACCGTAGTGTAGCGGTTAAGTGATATAGCCGAATGTGTGCTCATGAAACACAAGTACTATGACTATTTTTCTCACTTCACTTCAGGTTTTTGATACCTGTCTCTTCACTTTATACTTCACTACTCCCTGTATCGTATCAGTGAGCGATGAAGTGTGTGTGGACGTGTTTCTTCCACCTCATTCCTAAACTTTCTGCTGCCAAACACCCCTAAAACTCGTCTATTCGTCTCACATCTCTATTCCTCACTTCGCCTCAGTGGGTACTCTCATTCAAGAACACGTATTTGACAAACATAAAGTTGGAATTTCGTCAGTGTTGCTGCCGTATGCAACCCAAATTCACCAAACTCATTTCACTGAGCGCGGTGCTTTCATAGCTCAACAGTTAGCTCAAGTCCATTAAAATATTTGTTTTTTAATCTATTTCATGTATTTATGTATATTTTCATAAAATATTCAGCTGACGTATCAATTTCTATGGTGTTTCTTATCAATTTGTAACCATGCTATGAAAAAATCACGATTCTTAAAGAACAATAAAAATATCGGATTTCTTTGACTTAAATAAGATTTTTTTTATTTAAATAGGATTTTAGTTATTATAAAATTCATTGCCTCTGTACGGTTAAAATTGTTAGATATGAGACTTGAAATCACAGTTTAGTTTCTAGACAGCATTGACTTATGTTAAACATTAATGTAGACAAGGGATTAGAAAATATAGAAGGGCAAATTCTTGTAAGATTAAAACAGTTGAAATTTTGAGCCTTGTTACTTTTATTTCCATTTGAATTGCATTTCATGGTACAAATCCAAATAGTATATTCTAAATTAAAATTAATCATTTTAGTAAGGGTGGAAAATTTAATTTTAATTTCGATACATTTTTATAAATTAAAATACGTAAGTTAAATACAATGAAATTTTCCGGAATTTTTATTACCCAACTTGTTTGAAGTGTAAGCTAGGTTGGAAATCCAGAAGGGGTGTTGCAGATGCTTAAGATCCTACTAGGAACTAGAACTAGGAACTAGAGATCCTGAGAATTAGTCCTCTCAGGATCTTTAGTTCCTCTCTATCTCCGGTTGGAGTATCTTGCAGACTGAATTTTTCAGTGTTGACAGAACGTTTTCGTTATGGAACATCTTCTGGTATCCAATGTAAAAGGCAGATATGCAAATACAGAAATAGCTGTGTGGTAAAATGTCTTTCTAAACTAACACTGAAATCTAAATGAGTTTCCCCATTCAAAATGAGATATCTAGGATAGTGTTTTCGAAAAGAGGAAATCAAGAAACGGATATGCTTTCTCTTGAACTTTCTTAATTACAGGTATGATACTAAAAGAATATTTAGCTTTTATAAAAATTAAGAGGTTTTCTATTTAAACTCCGTCGATTCTCTTCCAGAGGGTTGACTTATTAAGGTAGGAAATGAGGGGCACCGAGTTCTCATTTTTAACATACTGAAAACAAATTTTAACCCTCCATGAGGTTTCAACGAGATATCTCGTCCATCAAGATCTAACAAATTTATCTAACGACGAAATATCTCGTCATTAAGATATTACCGATATTTTTATGCTGATGAGATCAAGATCTGCTTAGTTTTTATAACGACGAGATATCTCGTCGTCAATATCCGGTTAATTTTTCTAATGACAAGACACCTCATCTGTCAAGATCTAATCTTTGTCGAATCAACTACCAGGAGGGTTAAACAGTGCTGATTATTTTATTAGAAATAACAAGTTCTCTTTTGAAAGGCATCAGCTCAAGCCTATGCAACATTTCCGCAAGAAAGACTATGGAAAAAGTAACCGAAAATTCTTTGAAATGCGTGAACTGTCTCTAAACTCAGCCTTTATATGTCTTCAGTGAGCAAAAAGAAATATTTATTGGTCAGTTATCATCCGAATACAAGTGCCAACTCCTAGAAGCCCGAACCCTTGTGTTCCCCCAAATATTTTCGATAAGAAAAATAAGTTGTTCAAAAAGAAACATCTACAAATACCCCAAGAGTCTGACCCCTTGACGATTTTGATGGTAGATCTAGGACTCCCAAACATAAGGGGTAAATATCGCAAATAATATTAACTCCAAATGTTAAGAGAGAGAATGAATCCCAGTGATTCGTTCTCTCTTAACAGATCATTTTAAGAGATCACAGATAATTCAAAGAGATCAGATAATTCAAAGAGATCAGAGATAATTTAAAAGATGACTTTAAGAGATCACAGATAACTTTAACAGACCCGAACTCCTTGGGTCTTAAAAATATTCTGGTTGGGGCTTGGTCCCCCTTAAACATGAAGGATAAATATTACAAATATACTGATAATATCGGTATTTATATTAACAAAATAAAGAATTCTGAAACACCCTTATGTATGAAGCAAGAGTGGCTTACTTCCTCCAAAATTTCTCCAAGTTGGCATCACTGCATTCCAATTTGTGTTACTATTTCTAATAGGGAATCCAATTATTTTCAGTTGAAAAATGTCGTTCTTTAGGTGTTACTGAGTAGAAAAAGATTTTAAGTTTATTTGACTAAAATAACATACATTTTGTCACAGGTTATTTCATTTTTAGTATCATTATTAGACTTCAATTAAGAAAAAGAAAGAAAATTTAATGTTTGATTTAAATCGTGATTTTTTAAAATAAAAATAATTTGATTTAAATTGTGATTTAAGTTGGCACATACTCTGTAACAGAATCTAGTTCTGATATCCATAAATTTTAGAAACCATTTTTCAAACTTTTAAATCTCAGCTCACTTACCTTATATCTGTAATCTTTCCTTAATATGATTTTTATTTTTGAAACTATTCATTATCTACTAAGATTATCTACTGAAAGTTGTTGCTATTCATTATCTACTGCAGGTTCTGAAGGAAATTGCTCTTGACACGAGAAAGGGCAATAATGTTCGCCGTGAGAGTTTCTTCTGCGAGGTTTAAGATGCAAAAAAGGCAGGATGAAAATAATTACATTATAATGCAACATTTTAGATTATTTAACTTGCAGAAACGTTAAACCTCTTCGACTCGAATAATTCGACTTGACGTAGACTGGCACTTACTTTTAAAGTATCTCTCTTCACACGTACATTATTAATACTTTTTAAGATAACCTTTTGATTAACTTTTATTCCATAACGTTACTAAATCGATATTTATTATACAAAACTATTTGAAACTAAACTTGCTGCTAAAATGTTTTTGAATTGGGAAGGAAGTAAAAAATGTTTTGTAGGTATTCAGGGGATGTAGACACAAATTACGATGATAATATACTTTTTGACATTTGAAAATATACTGCAGATCACGTGACTTCAATAACAAATTGAAAAATTTTACTGCCGTATTTAAATTCTTGGAAAAATGTAGAAAATTCTATTTACTATTTTTAATATATTTGCATCAATGGATCAAAACTTTTATTCGTACATTTTTATCTTTGATATGCATTTTTAAAACTTAAACATTCGCATTTTTCTTTAGATGAAAATCTCGGAAGATTTTTCACTGAATAACAGTTTGAAAATAGTTTTCAAAACTCGCGGTTAAAATTAGAATTGCCTCCAGACAAAAATGATGGAATTTATGTTTTATAACACAAATTCCAAAAAATACCTGTTGGTAATAAGATTGTATAACGAACACAGAAAAATAAATATATATACATGAAACGTCAACTTGAATATTTATCTTCAGAAACTATGTAAAGTATATATTTTGTATAAACATACGGCTTTGATCTGCTAAATATAAAACATTTATATTTGTCTTTGACACTTTTTGTGACCAAAAGGAAATTTGCTCGCTATTCAAACGGTTCAAAGGACGAGACGAGATCGCAGACGATCCACGCCCAGGACGACCTTGCACGTCAAAAACGGACGAAAACATTAAAAATTCGGTGAGTTGATCCGAAAAAAAACCCGTCGGTTATGTATTCGCGCTGTTGCTGAATTCCTAGGAATTGACAAAGAAAGTGTTTGGCAGATTTTACACGAAAGTTTTAGCATGAAGAAAGTGTGTTCGAAAATGGTACCGAAGAACCTCACTCTCGAACAAAAGGAATCTCGAATGAACATTTGTGCTGACACTTTGCAAAACATTCAGACAGATACTAAATTCTTAGAGAGAGTGATAACTTGTGAAGAATCCTGTTTTTCTTACGTACGATCGCGAAACTAAGCGCCAATCAATATATTGGAAGAGCCCCAGTTCAACAAGACAAAGAAAGCTCGAATGAGCAAATCAGAATTCAAAGCAATGATGATTGTTTTTTTGACATTCATGGGATTGTGTATGTTAGTTGGGTACCTGAAGGATTGTGTATGTTAGTTGGAACTGTGAACCAACATTACTACACTAAGATCCTGACTACCCTTCGTGAACGAGTAAGAAGACGATGACCTGAATTGTGGAAAAAACAAGTCATGGTTTCTTCATCAGGACAACGCTCCGGCTCACACTGCACAGTCTGTCATGAGGTTTTGGCCAAGTATGGGATCCCTGTGTTAGAACATCCACCCTATTCACCGGATCCCGCCCCGTGTGACTTTTTTCTATTTCCGAAGGTCAAATCAGCACTGCAAGGCACCAGATTTGAGACAGTAGAAGTATGAAAGAAAAAGCGACGGAGACAATGAACATGCTTTCAGAAAATGATTAACAGCACTGTTTGGACCAATGGAAGATTCGCACGGAGCGGTGTAGGGAACGTGGAGGGGAGTAAATTGAGGGGGACAATGTTAAAATTGTGAAAGAAAACCAATAAAAGATTTTATAGCACTAATCCGGATATTCAATAGTCACACCACGTATATATATATATATATATATATATATATATATATATATATATATATATATATATATATATATATATATATATATATATATATATATATATTCTAGCTGAATTACCCGGCGTTGCTCGGGTTGAAATGGTTAAATGTTGCTTTAAGACTGTTGTATTTAAGACATAAATACAAACAGAAACGAAATTCCGACGAAAAATGCAGAATTCTAAACAACGAAAGATGCGCGAAGTGTCGGATTTCGACTGCCTGAGTGTATTCTGAAATAGAGCAATTCGAAAAAAGACATTTGAAAAATATCCATAAAGACCATGATTTATGAAATTTAGTAATGCTCAAATGTGACTGCAACATTTCGCTGTGTTAACTCAAATAGACAAACACGGGATTCTAAATCAAATTTAGAAAATAATAAAACATTAATTCTGGTTTGCCAAATCTAAAATAACAAAATTACGCTTTTATGATTAATGAGTTGAAGTTTTTCGTGTTCCATTACAAAATGTAAATTATGAAAAATGAAATATTTTAAATATCCTTTTTTATCAATCAAATATTCATAATATTCATGTAAAAATATAAAACTCATCATAGAAACAAAATAATAATAATGAACTTTAATTCAATAATGCACATTACACCTGTTAAATAAAGTAGGAAATATTTATATAATCATTTAAAAGTTAGATTTAGTAATGCTCAAACATGACAACAACATAGCTTTGCCAGGGTATTTAAACCAATCTTCTATTGGATAGGAAAAGGAATAAAATCAATGTATATTGTAAAATCAAAGTAATTATATTAACAGGTTTTTAAAAGTATAAGTACAGTACACACATTATGAAATAAAATATTTTACAAATTCACAGCAAATAAATTTAACACAAAACTTGTTTATACACAACATTTTAGTTTCACTTCCGGGAGCAAGAATAAATAAATTCTTGGGTGAACCCACCCTCGAGCAACCAACATAAAGTTGTCCGTGGGAGAAACACGGCGATCTCAAATCCACTCCGCAGTACTTGATAGACTGCACCTGCGACTTGTTGATCGTGATCGAGAAGGCAAGTCTCACTGGAAACTGCAATCTCTTAAAGTCGAAAGGGAGATCCGTCGGAATGAGTGGTATCCGTGGGATAAAAACTGTTGCACCCTCTCCCTTTCCTGTCAAGATAGTCGCTTCCATTACATTGCCCAGCAGCTTCTTGACACACAGCCTCGTGCCGTCGCAAAGTTTTGGCGGGTCGAGGTTCCGCAGTAAAATAACCGGAGATCCCACTTTAAGTAAAAGACGATGTGGTGGCAATCCAACCGGATCAAGCGAGTTCAGGAACTCTGGCGGGAAATTGACGACCTCATCGGCATCTACTACGGTATCGATGGACTTGTATTCAGTGACCACGCCTGGTAGCATGACAAGTATTTGATTGTTTATGTCGTGGACGCCTTCATTTTTAGAAGAAAGAATGGCCCTCTTTCCCAACCAGTTCAAATCCTGATAGTTTTGGGAAACAGATGGAGAGACTGCATCTATCAGCTCTGCGACGGAAGGCACCAGATTACAAAAATCGGATGGGAATTTAACCTTGCCAGAAGACTCGACTGCCAATCTACCTTCTCCGATCTCCAGTAGTTTGTCTGAGAAAATTTGAGCACTCTCATCCACCAGATGTACTCTCATGTTTTGCTTCAAAGTTATCTTTCGCACATGTCTCCACAAAAGCGAATGTTTCAAACATGCGTGGATCTCATCGGCCGGCGTCGACTTCGGGATGACGGGCAGAGTTTGACGAAAGTCTCCACAGAGGAGTACCAGAGCTCCTCCCATCAGGTTGTCGTTTCCTCTCAGAAGTGACGTCGAGGCCCTCGAGAGCTTTCTTGTGAGCCATGGTGCATTCGTCCTACACGATTAATTTGCAAGTCTCGAGCACCTGCGCCCGACCACTTGCCTTGCTTATGTTGCAGATAGGATTTTCCTGCCTGGCGATGTCAAGTGGCAACTTAAGTGCAGAATGGACCGTCCTCCCTCCTTCCATTAACGTCGCCGCAATTCCCGAAGAGGCGAACTTCTCCTCGAATCCTGATTTCGGCCAGTATTATATTAGCCAGTATTAGTCAAGAATGTTTACCCTGTGCCCCCAGAAGCATAGAGAAAAATGATAACACCTTGTTGTTTTGTTGCCTGATCCATGATAATTTGGTATGCGTTTTTCTGATCTCGATTCAGAAGTAAACATTAATTCTGGTGCTGCTAGATACCGAGTAGCAAAATTACGCTTTTATGATCAATGAGTTTTTCGTTTGTGCTTTTCGGAATAACGGTGCTTGGGTTAGAAATAAATGTAATCGGTGTAGACAAATTAAACTGAATAGATACATTTTTTTCAAAAAGCAGAAGGTCGATTTTACAGAAATTTTAAGAAAGAAAATCACTGCCTTCAACGGAGGATTCACATGTATTTATTCCGGACGTTTTAAAATAAGTTACACGCATTACCTAAAAAGCTTATGAAACAAAATTCTACAAATCATTACGTATTCAATAAATTATTTAAGGAAAGTTGGTCGACATATATACCGACTTTCCTTGAAAATCATCCTTGAAATCCTGAAAACCTTTCCTTGAATTTCCTTGCAAAAATAGATATTTTAAAATATTTTTTCTTCATCAATAAAATATCTATAATTTATTTACATCATGGGAAGGACTAAAAAGTCAGTTCAAACATAAATATTGTAATTTAATTTGTTTCGGAAAAAATTGTTTTTCGCTTAAAACTGGTAAAGCAACCATAGCTGCCTAAAGCAATCAATCTATGCTCAATGTTATTTCTATGGCGATTTCGAATAGTTTTTAGTCCCCTAGGGCCAATAGAACGGGGGTTAATAGTTAGCCTATGCTGAACGCAGTGTTCTAAAGTATAAATGTACCAAATTTGGCGTGGATTGGTCAAACGGTGTAGATTTGTATAGAAAAGATACACACACATCCTATTTATTATATAGATACTAGAGGTCGCCCAGTGGTAGAAATTCGACCATAATTCATTTAATTTTCAAGTTTGAATGTTAATAAGGTTCTTTTGTCAAAGAGTATACCTCTATATTCATTGCATATAATTTTTTTGCATTTTGTTCTATTATGTAAGCTGCGAGCATGTACAAATACGTCATAGAAACAAAAAACCCGGGTGGTTAAAAAAAATAAATGTTGTTCATTGAACTTGAAATAGTTCGACAATGAATTTAATGATTCAAAACTTCTGTGTAGACGATGTTTTTTGTAAAAACTCTTTCATCGTTTGCTAAATCCCTTGACCGTTATATTCTGAAATATAAAATCTCAAACCATCGAATGATCGAACTCTACTTGCTGCGACGTACAATTGGCCATGTATAAAAACTGGCTGCCTCAATAAAATTCCAATTTTTTCGAATGTTTGTCCTTGAGACTTATTTATTGTCATTGCAAATGCAGGTATAATTAGAAATTCAGTTCTTTGAAAGTTAAATGGTAAAATAGTTCCGGAATATGTTAAATTTTTACGTGGAGTCAAAATTATCTTATTGCGTGCGGTTCCAGTTAAAACTTCGCAATCAATAGTATTACGATGCATAAATTTGATGCGCATTCTTGTTCCATTGACTAATGCTTCCTTTGTATTTAAATTTCTGATCAGCAAAACGATGCAATTAACTTTCAATACTAACTTATGTGGTGGCAAATTATGCCAAATCTCATACTCCTCCGTGCGCGCAATGTGCTTACAAAGGGGTACAAAGTTTTTCTTCACTTATTAATATATAGATTACAGTATATGAACGTAAACAATGAATGTTTTATTTTGTTTAATTTAATATATTTGTAACGCATATTATACATTAATTTTATCTTTCTGCACTCCTTCTCCATATGAACTTTAATTATGCCAAATCTCATACTCCTCCGTGCGCGCAATGTGTACCCCTTTTTAAGGGGTACAAAGTTTTTCTTCACGTATTAATATATAGATAATAAACAATAAAACTTACAAAACATTAAAACGCAAAGCAGCAAAATGCAGACCAGCAATACGCCAAATGGCTGAAAAGCCAAAATACCGGGGGTAAAAACAGTCAAAAAGCAGAACTCAGAAAGCAGAACTGTCCATGTATGTGCGCTGAAGCTGCAGACAGACATGGATAGCAATATAATTCAATATTACAAAACAAAAAGAAATTTCGGAATTTAAATTAAAGAATACCATGAAAATTTCGAAAAAAATGAAAAAGTGTTGGTGGATGAAAGCGTCATCAGGGAGGTATTTTTTTTTTTTTTTTTTCAATTAACGTCACACTGGAGCAACACAATGGGCTATTGGTGACGGTCCGGGATCAATCCCAAAGGGAAAGATCCGAGGACAACACCACGTAATTTTGAACCACGGTCAGATGACGAGGCAACACCTGAGCTGGCACCCCACTCTCCAAACTTCCACACCACACCAATCATCAGGGAGGAGCCTCACCCAGTTCATATATTGGTTCCCAGTTAAATTAATATATATTGGGTTTCTAAAAGAATTTATTATAATACAATTGCTAGTCAACTGGTGCGTTTCGATGAAATTTGCAACTCTAAATCTAACTTTCTTTTGCAATGTAATAATCTCATTAACACACTTCTTAATAATAATACCCTCACTCTTTTTATAGGGTTATTTTTGATAGATTTAAAAATGCTAATATTGTTTGACTGATGATTTGCCCTTGTGACTTGTTTTGGAGACTTTTCTTTTGACTGTCGGTTCTGTTTGATATGTTGATTGTGATGGGTCTGTTGGTTTGCTGAAGGACTGGATTCGAGCACTATCTTTTCGGTTTCCGGTTCCGATGGGCCGATTCGGGTCTCCGAGTCGGGATCGGAATTGCGGTTCCGATCTCTCAACTGTAATTTGTTGGCAATCCTCATGTAATTTGTGGCCTCATCTGTTTGATATATTAATTTGTTAGGGACTGGATTCGAGCACTGTCTTTTCGGTTTTCAGTTCCGATGGGCCGTTCGGGGTTCCGGTTCGAGATCGGAATTGCGGCTCCGATTTCTCAACCGTGATTTTTGGTTGCTATAAATGGCATTTGTTGGCGATCCTCATGTAGTTTGCGGCGGGTTGTTGTCGAGCTGAGGTTTATTAATTTGGGTAAGTTTGTTTTCTCTTCTATAATATTGTATTTTGTATTATACTTCGGATGTCCCTGGTTTTGATTTTCCAATCCTTATTTTATAATTTTGCCTTTCTGCTTATGGTGTTTGGAGGGGTGTGTGGGCTACTTTTCGTGAATTGCCGCTCACACGTAGAAAACGCCATATTGTGTTGACTGGGTGAGGCTCCTCCCTGATGACGACGCCCTGATCCACCAACACTTCATCATTTTTTTCAAAATTTTCTTAAATTTCTTGATTTTAAAATTTTTGGATTTCCCTTTGTTTTGGTTTGTAATTTTGAATTATTTTACTATCCATGTTGTGTCTGCAGCTTTAGCGCGCATACATGGACAGTTCTGCCTTCTGCTTTCTGGATTCTGCTTGACTATTTTTTACCCCCAACTTTCTTGGCTTTTTGGTTTTTTACTTGTCTGCTTTTTGATCTTTTGGCATTTTGCTGGTCTGCATTTCTATTATTTTACGTTTTAATGTTTTGTATATTTTGTAATTTGATTGTTTTTTATTAGATATATATTTAGATAGATAACATCTGCATGCGTGATATATATATATGTATCATCTACATGCGTGTTTATATATATATATATATATATATATATATATATATATATATATATATATATATATATATATATATATATATATATATATAATCTGCATGCGTGATATAAAGTAACATAAATATGCTGATACTTACGTTTCAAGTGATTTCGATGATATATCTGGTCCATCAAGATCTGATTAACTTAACTAATGACGAGGTACCTCATCGAGACAACCACCAGGAGGGTTAACCCTACTTTCAATTACCATCAAAGTTTCTCACATGTTTCAATCGACGTTAATCACGACAGTGTTCTTGGTTTCCATTTTCTGAACCAATCAATGAATTCCACTTGAGCTGTTGTTCTTCCTTAACAGGGATAAGCCCCATTCCCAAACGTTGTCTTGAAGTACATTACCTAATTTTACCCTGAAAATCCACGAAAGGATGTGCGAATGAATATAAGTTTGTGTAACCAAATGTACTTGCTACCAACTCTTGTCGTCGCGAAACATAGCTTTAAGCTATTAATATTGTTGAGAAAACGCAGAGACACAGCAAACCTTTCTTGAAACAAGAATCCCGCCTAATTGAGGGGCGTCAAAGTTTAACGCATAGCGAAGTTGGTACATTCTCCACCCACCTGACAAGATGTCAGGAAGGCTTGTAGAGGACTGACTTGCATAATTCATATTCCTAGTCGGCTTGTCGAAATTGCACAAGTCGCTTCAAGCATTAGTCGTAATTAAAGACTTCAGAACTCCTGCCGAAATCTCCTCTCGCTAACTAATTGTTGCAGGTTTTCCGTCTCGTGCCGCGTGAGTGGTGCGGCCGGTCTGCTGTTTGAGGGCCCCGTTTTGTGACTGCTGTCGCGGAGTGCCCTCGTGAGATGTTATTAAACGCTGTTTGTGGTTTATGGGATGGCAGGATGGATTTCTAATAAGTCTCGAGTGTGTTTACGCCGAAGTGCGGAAAAGAGATCCGTCGAGTTGGGTGTACGAGTAAAACCTGTCACCGGTAAATAGCGTCAAGAGATAATTTGAAATACTAGAAGACCCACGCAAGACATATGTTCTGGTTTCTTTATTGCTTATATCTACGTCTATTCATGGTGGTGTCGTTACTCATATTTTATCTTATTTTAAATCTAGTTATATTGGATGTAAGCATCTGCTTACACATTTTATACCTTACCCATTTCGCCCCGACTTTTGCATGATTAAAATTTAATT
The DNA here is from genome assembly GCA_933210815.1 of Meta bourneti. Taxonomy (NCBI): domain Eukaryota; kingdom Metazoa; phylum Arthropoda; class Arachnida; order Araneae; family Tetragnathidae; genus Meta; species Meta bourneti. The sequence goes on from OW119929.1 coordinate 93,409,288, forward strand.
ATGAAAAGTAGTTTAATTTAGTAGTTTAGTAGTTTTTGCTCTTTTTGACGGACGACCGTACTTTCGCGTTCCTTTTGTGTTTGCTTTCTCCCTTCCAACATTTATTAGTTGCTCAGCTAAGGGGACCATGCATGATAATAGTGGTTCTGTTTTATGTTCCACATCACACTTCGCAATCCATGCATTCACAACAGAAATCATAACTAAAAATCTTTTTCCACCACTGCCAGTCTTTTTCCAAAATCATTTTCTGCCATCACCCTAAAAAGTAGCCATTTCATCACAGCGGTCAACTCCATTCATGTACATATTGTAGTGGAAAATGGATTCTGGGCAACTAACGTCTAATTTTGTACCATCTTTTTGTTTCCGAACCACGGTCACTCATTCATCAGAATGAATGGGCGTGCTCATAAACAAAGTCCGCCGTTTGCAATCTGAAAGTATTGCCAGGTTTCTTTAGTCATATTTTTATTCCCTAATTCCTTAAGAACACTGAAAACGTAAAAACACATTCAAAAGTGGGATTTATTTACCCAATAGGGAATGAAATCTAATCTCTGGGACATATATGCCCATTACGCCCGAAAGGGGTAAAACAGCAGATATGTGATAAAACTTAAGCTAAACTGGTAGCCGAGGCACTCGAGCAAGATGCAGACGAAAAAGGACTCAATAAGAACATATACAAAATACAAAAGGTGCAAAGCAATTCTACTTTCATGTGATGCTCCCTGAGCAACTTGACAGCAAAACGAACTGCAGTTAACACATGATAAACTTTCATGCATGATAAAACCTTAACCAATCTGGAAGCCGGGGCACTCGAACAAATACAGACAAAAACAACTCAATAAGAACATACAAAAGTACAGACGTACTAAGATGTTCTACCTCCACGTGGTGCACCCTGCGTACCTTGATTGCAAAACGAACTACTGTTAATGCATGATAAAACCTTCGCCAAAATGCACTCGCACATGATAGGGACAATAAAAGCACTCGATGAGAACATATACGAAATACAAGTACAAAGCAGTTCTACCTCCACATCGTGCGCCCTAAGCAACTTGTGGGCAGTTACACAGTTAATACATGATAAAGTTACATGGTAAGACCTTAGCCTAACTCGTAACAGGGGCACTCAAATAATAAGTAGACAAAAAAGCACTCTACGTAAGTAGATACAAGAAATATAAAAGAGTACTAATTAGTTCTTCCTCCACGTGGGGACACGTGGTCCGAGTAATTTAGAGTTGCTTTTACCCATATTCCATTGAAAACTAAGTAAACACTTGAATTGGTTAACAGAATACTAGTAAAGATTCTATTGGTCAAGGAGGTCAAAAACTGGTTAGAAGTCATGCAAGGAAACCTACAGGTTGCCGAACGGACACTTGGGTGTGAACCTCTCAAAGGGTTAAGTACATTTCATAAAAGTTTTTGTTAGACTAACACTCTAAGTCAGTTTTAGATTTAGTTAAAGAAGAAATTGAAATCAATCATTTATGACTTATCACTGTTTTTATTAAATTAATACAACTTTAAAAACGAAATTTCATGATTATGATTTTCAAATTATGAAACAATTATCCATAATTGGAGACAAAATACTGACTAAATACAATTGGATTCGTAGTTGTAAATTTTAAGAGAAATAGCAAATCAAAACAGGCCATTGGCGACGGTCAAGGATCACTCCCGAAGAGGACAACACCTCGTAATTTTGAACCACGGTAAGATCAAATGAGCCGATACCTCACTCTCTAAGCTTATACGCTGACGTGAGGACATTTAAGGCCACGGCGGATTTAACGTGCAGCAGTCACTACGTACAGTACGATCTTTATCGAGTTTCGAACTCCAGCTCTCCAATTGCTAATCTTCAACTCTACCAAACTGTGCCACCATTTCCCTTCCCAAAGAGTAGCTAAAATAAGCATTATATAAATGTTTCACTTGCCAAATAGATTAACTCCACTTTCTGAATTTTGTTAAATTTTAATGTCAAAGCACTTGATTGACTCCTAACTGTATATATTCAAAACAAATTTCTATAATAATAAGTATTAACACCACTAAATAACAAAATTTTTTTATCCATTGAATAATAAATAATTTATTTCAGAAGCCAATCTGATTAACTCCATACTCTAATGTAAATCGTAATAAAAATTTAGTTAAAACGCTTTTTAACAAAGCAATTGACTACTTATATACAGTGAGTCAAAGTAAAAACCGAACACCAAAGAAAATTAAAAGATTTTGTACGTACAGTCCGAACAAACACAAAAATGACGGGAGCTCAAATACAGCTAACGAAGAAGACATCATTTATATTGCTGATGAATCAATTTAAACAAAGTAATAATACTCGCAATATATGTAACAGTAACAGAACAGTTATTATTCATTTTTGCTAGTATTTAATAAAAAATGTATATAATGAAGTTTTTCTGTAATTAAAAAATAATTTGAAGACTGAATTTGAATTAATAATTTTCTTTCACTTGCCAAATCGATTAACTCACTCCCTTAATCACGCAAAAATTGTAGTAATAATAACGATTACTCCAAGGATATTCTATCTTTTATCTAACGATATATAGAAAGTATATCTGCAGTAATACAGTCTACATCGTTTATTTGAATTTATAATGTAAAAGGAATTTAAAAAAACAATGTATACTATTTTATCATTTTTCTCAACTTTTTGTTTTATGGAGTTAATCGATTTGGCAAGTGAGGCATTCATATATAAGAACATATTTAAATCTATACATGTAGTCAACCCATATTTTAATCACCTTTCCATGTACAAGAGATTCAAGGATATGTAGGATATTATTCATGATCATAATAAATTAGAAATAAATAAAAAGCGGTAAATTATTACTGTGCTACGTTACAATTAATTTCGCCAGATCTTACATTCCACACGAGGCGGAAAATGCAATTCCGAACTCCACCACGAAAGGCCCTTAAAAATTAAATCATTCCAACTTCAGTTAGAAACTAAAATAAAATCGACACATACCTTTCGCGAAAAGATATTCCTTTTTCTTTCTGAGGATCTTCCGCTTTAGTCGGCTTCAAGAGCCTTCCTCAGATGGGAAGATAAGGAAATTCCTTCTTAAAAGCAACTAAGATGCATTTTGCATTATCAATTCCATTAAGGAAGCCGGTTGGAGGGTATTTTCCCCGAAAGAAACTCCCGAAAACTTCTTCGCATCGCGGAGGAATGCGATTTCGGGAAAAGTAAATGCGAGATTTGCTTAAGGCTAGAATCGGGAAGATAGCTCGGTTAGGGAGACTGAATTTGCATTCGCAAGAAAATTCGAATTATCTTCTAAAATCACATTTACAGCTCTTTCAATGATTAGAAAGTGTTTCAAGTTGTGTTTCTCCATTTATCTGAAGGTCTTCGGAGAACGACTGGCTTGAGTTGCTTGAGGTTTTTGTGGATAGGCAAGGCTCTTCCATGAGACAAAAATGAATTTCTCATTTCCGATACACGTTCCGATCTTTTAGATCGAATGCCTACAACTCGAAGTTTATGCTCCGAATAATCCAATTTTGAGAAGAGTGTTGTTATTTATTCTTATTCTATTTAGATGCCTTCTTTCCTCATTTTTCTATATTCAATCGATGCTGTTTCCTTTCTATGAAGGGGCCGTGGTAGCCCGGTTGGAAGAGTAGCGGATTAGTAACCGGAGGGTTGCGAGTTCGAATCCAACAAAAGTCCGTCGTGTACAAAGAGGGCTGGTGCACGTTAAATTTGTCGTGACCTCGTATGTCATCGCGCTGGCTGGGTGTGGAAGTTTGGAGAGTGGGGTGCTAGCTCTGGTGTGCCCTCGTCATCTGACCGTGGTTAAAAGTTATGTGGTGTTTATATATATATATATATATATATATATCCTCTGATCTTTCCCTTCGGATTTGATCCCGGACCGTCGCAAATAGCCCGTTGTGTTGCTCCAGTGCGACGTTAATTAAAATACTTACCTACCTTTCTAAGAAGTCGTCAATAACCCATTGTGTTGTTCCTGTGTGACGTCAACTACTACCTACTTTTCTATGAATGTTATTCAATCAAATACTGTTTTAAAATTACAAAATACTATTGTAATCATGTGGAATGCTATAACAATAAGTCAAGCAGAAACTAGATGGTCCGAACCTCGATTAACCGAGATTTCGTCTTATCCGACCGAATCTGTTACCGGGCTTTTCTAAAACTTTAAGGTGTATGTATACACTAGAACATTTTTTTATAATTTTGACTTTAAAATTCAGTATTTTCACAATAGGTCATTGGTTTGTGCTTAAACTCATTTCAGTGTGAAAAATTTTGATTAAGCTACTCATTAATTATCTAATTTAGATATAATTAGCTGATTAGCATATTATTTTAACAGTGATATCTCAAATTCTAATGTTTTCAGAAGGACAATTCCTGTTGGAAATGATTCCTAATACTATTCTTCATGTTTTGACCCTCCATCAAGTTGCTAGAGAGAATACGTTCTTTTTTACAATTTTTTTCACGAAGGAAGTCTAAAAAATGAAGATTTTTTTTCCAGGAATTTCAATATTTAAAAATCAACTAAAAATTCATTTCTTAACCAATAACTTCAACTGAAGGGTCAAAACATGCACTGTATTATATAGATTATAATGACACAAAAGTAATTACAATAGATCAATTCATTGTTGAGTTATCACTGTTCAAAAGAAGCATCCTATTGCAAAAACAGTTCTTCAGAAATCGAGTTTAAAGTTTTGGAAACCTGTTTGTCTAAGTGACAGCACCTAACCCAAACCCTTGTAACTTGAAAACTATTTCGAATATTTACATGATCTTGGTATCGTTTGAAAGCTAAGGGGTTGGACACTATTTTGAATTATTAAAAAATCTATCGATATTTTGGTCAATTTTCGTGATTTCGTGTATACATACACCTTAAATTAAGCTACGAGCATGAGCACTTTATCAGATTCGAGATAATGCTGCGAAGCAGAAGGCTGTTTAGGACTTTTTCAAGAGATTTTAAGAGGTACACAACTAATGTCCAATTTTATTCCAAAATTATCACAAATCCAATTATCACTCTATTGAGACACAAATTCGCTATATTCTCGTTTTTTCTATCGCCCTCATTTTCAGTATCCTTCTTTCGCTGGACTGATGAAGAGTTTAATCAGAACAGCGATATAACTCATTTTACATTAAAACATTTCTTAGCTTTATAGTTCAAATCAAGCAAATTTGAGCGAAGCGGTGAAATTGAAGATTTACTTTACTTGCTTACTTCCCTTTTGTTGCCATTCAGCAATGTGCAAGTAAGAGCTTTTCATGCACTAGATACCTTAGTAAAATATACATAAAATAAATTTTCAGTTTAAGAAACAAACTACAGGAAGACGAGAATTTTACTTTCTGTTACTCGAAACAGAATTCTTACAAGAAGCACGTTCCACTACTACAACACTAGCACCATCCACATTCAGATGTACAGAAAAGGCCTTTCATATACATTCTTTGACAAAAGCATTGAAGAACCAGAACGAATCCTTCAAAGGAGATAAAATGAGGTGTTTTTATTGTGCATGCAAAGAAAACGAAATTATTACAATGGCCAATTGGACAATTTATTTGAACAGAAAGACCTGCACAAAGGGAGCAGGTCCACATTTAGCTGAGCGACATCTGGTTCATACAAGCTGACAGTAAAGATCAACACAACTAAAATCAACTGGAAGTTTCCTCCTTAACCTTCCAACTGGTTTCGACGAGATATCTCGTCCATCACGATTTGACCAATTTTGGCAATGTAGTCCTGATGACAACATATCTAATCATTAAGATATTGTCGATTTTTAGACGAGATCAAGATCTGGTCAGTTTTTCCAACTGACGAGATATCTCATCCACCAAGATGTGAAAAGTTTTACTAGTGACTAGATATCTTGTCGTGTCAACCTCCAGAAGGTTTAAAAGCGAGGATCTCTCTTTATATACACCATCACCAACGCGCAGTTCCGACGCTCTGTTACTAGTGACTAGATATCTTGTGTCAACCTCCAGAAGGTTTAAAAGCGAGGATGTCTCTTTATACACACCATCACCAATGCGCAGTTCCGACGCTCTGTTACTAGTGACTAGATATCTTGTGTCAACCTCCAGAAGGTTTAAAAGCGAGGATGTCTCTTTATACACACCATCACCAATGCGCAGTTCCGACGCTCTGTTACTAGTGACTAGATATCTTGTGTCAACCTCCAGAAGGTTTAAAAGCGAGGATGTCTCTTTATACACACCATCACCAATGCGCAGTTCCGACGCTCTGTTACTAGTGACTAGATATCTTGTGTCAACCTCCAGAAGGTTTAAAAGCGAGGATGTCTCTTTATACACACCATTGTTGGAATCGGTCTCAAACCTCCAATTATAGTGCCGTGTGGGGCACATCAATATGGAAAATTGTGTAAATCTTTAAATGTATAAAAGAGAGGAGATAATGTGAAGAGTATTGGGGATCATGATCTGATCAGACTTCTTGTTTTCTAAAATGTATGTTTTAAACTATAAGACTTGGCTACGTAATAAAATTTATTTTTAATGTATAAAACTCTGTCTTCAATCGATAAAACCCAACAATTGGTTATGGGCCACAGACCTTAAGCTGAACCTGAATTCTGCCACTACCGGTATCCAGTATGATGGGTATTCAAGAAATGTCCATGTTTTCCTTCCCGAAGTTATCGGATTTCAACTATGCCACGTGGAAGACGGACATGAAGGTATTGCTAATCGACCGGAACTGCTGGGAATTTATCACTAAAACGGAACCTCTATTATTGGAAGATGCTCCAGAACAAGAAAAAAGAGACTATCGTTATAGGAAGCAGAGGACATATACAACTATCTACCAGGGCATAGACAGAAAATATCAAGTCTTAATTTCATCTACTGAAGACGGTAAGGAAGCCTGGGATATATTAAAGACCAACTTTGAACCAGCATCTAGAGCACGATTGGCAGGCCTTGTGGACGAGTTCTTTTCAATCCGCTACCAGCCGGAGGACGAATCCATTGGACTCTTCTGCAAACGAGTGCATGAGAAGCTGTTACAGATAAAAGAATGTGGATTCGAAATCCCAGACCTCTTAGTTTGCTTTCAACTAATAAGACATTTGCCTCACGAATACGATAATCTGGTACAACTGCTATACAGGATGGATGACAACGAGTTCACGCTAGATAATTTGTCTAAATCATTTAATAACAGAATCCAGCCGGATCAACCTGAAGCGGAAGGACGAAGACACAAAATTAAGTATCGTGGCCGATGCTTATGCTACAAGAAACAAGTCATCTAGATACAAGGAGACACGGGCGTCTACTCCTGATCACAGCAGATGCGTACTGGACCCTGAATTAATTCCTTCAAGCCCAAGAAAGTCGACAGTTTGTCGTATGGGGCCGCGACCATTCTGCAACTACTGCAAAAAGTCGGGACATTATGAATCGAAGTGCTTCAAGAAATGCAATCGGCAGAAACCTGGTGGTGAATTATTTTATATGGAGGACAATCCAAAAACTGATCTTCAACGTGCCTATGCAGTTTCAAATTTTCCAAATGAAAGACCGAGGGAATTTCTCATTGATTCTGCTGCAACTGCTCACTTCTGTAAAGAACGTGATATGTTTACGACATTCAGAAAACTACCACCACAGAAGATCCTAGTCGGAGACAAGGACAGCACCTCGGAAGTATTAGGTATGGGTGATATTCAATTTACAGTTTTAGATAGAAACAGAAATTATGATATAACTTTAAAAGATGTGTTATACTCGCCTAATATGAGAAGAAATTTAATTAGTGGTGCTCGTATTGACCTTGTGGGAAACCAAATTAAATGGGGAAATAACAAAATGATTATTTATAATAGTTATAATAAATATTTGTTTACTGTTCCCAGAATTGGAAAATTGTATATCTTGAAAGGTTATCCCAAGATTAAAAATTATACATATGTAACTGGTTTAGATCTAGAAAAAGCCCACCGTAGGTTTTGTCATGTTAACATGCCCTTAATTGAAAATATGAGTAAAATTAATTGTGTAAAAGGAATTGAAAAACTTAATTGTAAAAATATAGATAAAAATTGTAAGATTTGTGCTATTGCTAAATCCACTAGAATATCCTTAAAAAGAAACTATATGTACGAAAGGAAAACTAAAAATGTTTTGGAAAGGATCCATATGGATTTGTGGGGTCCTGCTCCAGTTAACTCTCTAGGTGGAAACAAATACTTTTTATCTATTATTGATGATTTTTCACGTAAAGTAACTGTTTATATTATTCGAAATAAGAATGAAGTTTTTGATTACTTTAAAAAATACTTGGTTAAGGCTGAAAGACAGCTAAATGTTAAGTTAAAATGTGTCCGAACTGACAATGGTTTAGAATTTTGTCACAAAGAATTTAAAAAGTTTTTAAATGATCTAGGAATAAAAATCGAAAGAACTTCAACTTATACCCCTGAACAAAATGGCATTGCAGAAAGGTTCAATAGAACAGCCATGGATTGTGTCAGAGCTATGCTTCAAGACAGTGGTTTACAACCACAATTTTGGTCAGAAGCACTTTTAGCATTTATTCATACTAAAAATAGATGCGAACACAAATTAACTGAGGGTATATCTCCTAACGAAATATGGACTGGTTTCAAACCATCAGTAAAACATTTTAGAATTTTTGGCTCTTTGGCATATGTTCATATTCCTAAAATACAGAGAAATAAATTACAACCCAGAGCAAAACTTGGTATTTTGACAGGATATGGTTTGAAAACTAAAGGTTACAGAATATATGTACCAAACGAGAAGAGAATAGTTGAAACAGTCCATGTTCATATCGACGAAAGTAAGAAAGCTGTTGATGTACTATTTGGTAAAAACTTTGAGTACGTTTATTTCGATCTTAATTCTAATATTCCTATTTATCAATCAAATGAAAATATAAAAGTAAAATCGGAAAGTGAAACTCAAGTTTTAGATTCTAAAGATTTAGTTAAAACTGAGGACTTAAAAAGTCTTAACATTTCAAATTGGCGAAGAATCGAAAAACCTAGAAATAAAAGCAATAGGATAGATGTATACTATTATTCTCCTGAAAATTTGAGAATGAGATCTTTAAATGATATTAAAAAGTACTGTACTAAAAATAAGATTAGGTTTGATCCTGTAAATTTCAATTTTAAGCCAGAAACTGAACATCCTAATGTGGATATTTCTAATGTGCCATCTACTTCTAGTGATGAATCTAATTTTTTAGACCAACAGATGTACGACATGTATGATCAGTGTTACAATGTCGAAATCCCCAAAAGTTATGAAGAAACGCAAGCAAGTAAGGATAAAATTAAATGGAATACTGCCATGAATGAAGAAATTCAGATAATGAAGGATAGGCAAGTATGGAAATTAGTGGACACACCCCCAAATACAACCATAATTGGAAGTAAGTGGGTGTACAGCATAAAAATGGACGAAAACAATATACCTAAAAGGTATAAAGCTCGTCTTGTTGCTCAAGGTTTTAAGCAAAAACCCGGCATTGATTTTAAAGATATTTTTTCACCGGTTGTGAATTTTTCTATTGTTAAATTATTGTTTGTACTATTGATTTCTATGTTGGGTTGGTATCACTGTCAAGTTGACGTGAAAAGTGCATATTTATATGGACACCTTAAGGATACTATATACATGAAACAGCCAAAAGGATTTGTGCTGAAAGGATCCGAAAACAAAGTATGTCTATTGGAAAAGGCTATATATGGTCTGCATCAAAGTGGTAGAGAATGGAATTTGGAATTAGACGGTATTTTAACTAAATTAGGATTTTCTCAGTTAAATTGGTGTAATTGTGTCTACAAATTTAAAGATGTAATTTTAATTGTTTATGTATATGATATGGTTTTGTTTTCAAAAAGGGAACATTTGATAAATGAAGTAATCGAATTATTGGACAAAAAATTGGATCTTACAGTCCTAGGTAAAACTAAATATTTGTTAGGCGTAAACTTTCAAGAAATTGAAAATTCGATTTATTTACATCAAATTACCTACATTGAAAAATTAATGTCAAAATTCAAAGATCTTCCTAAAAGTTTTGTGAATTTACCTTTTAAAATTGGTTGTAACTTACCTGATAAGGTTAAAGAGGAAGAAATAATTGAAAATGATTTAATGAGGAAATTTCCCTATCGTTCCTTAATAGGATGTTTATCGTTTTTGTCAGATAGATCCAGACCAGATATTGCATTTGCCGTTAATATAATGTCTCAGTTTTGTAATGGTTATACTTACAAACACTGCTCTTACGTTGTTGATATTATGAACTATGTTTTTCTTACAAAGGATTTTAAAATTAATCTTTCCAATGTAGAAAGTTCAAATTTGATTGCTTTTTCTGATGCAAATTGGGGATGTGGTCTCACAAACAGACATTCAAGCAGTGGCTATTTAATTTATTTTGGTAACATCCCAATATCATGGAAATCTTGTAAACAAAAGTGCATAGCTCTTAGCTCAATGGAATCTGAATTTATTGCACTAACCGATTGCACTAAAGAAGTTATTTGGTTTAGTAGAATTATAAATGAATTAAGTTTGTGTGATTACATAAGACCCCAAGTATATTGTGATAATCAATCTGCTATCTATTTTTCAAAAAATAGTCAGGAAAATCAGAAAACTAAACATATTGATATCAAGTACAAATTTATTCGTAAATTAATAAAAGATGAACTATTTAACGTAAATTATATTTCATCGGAAAATAATTTGGCTGACTTTTTAACAAAGCCTTTATTGTTAAATAAATTTAAAAATATTATTAGAAAAATATTTTGTTAGATTTATATATATGTATGTGTGTGTATATATATATATATATATATATATATATATATATATTGAATTGTAATACATCTGCTGAGGTTTTACAACCGATGGGGCCGCAAGTTGGAATCGGTCTCAAACCTCCAATTATAGTGCCGTGTGGGGCACATCAATATGGAAAATTGTGTAAATCTTTGAATGTATAAAAGAGAGGAGATAATGTGAAGAGTATTGGGGATCATGAACTGATCAGACTTCTTGTTGTTTTCTAAAAGTATGTTTTTAAACCATAAGACTTGGCTACGTAATAAAATTATTTTTAATGTATAAAACTCTGTCTTCAATCGATAAAACCCAACAGTAGTTAGCGCATTCTGTTATGCCGAGTAAAGGTGTAGCGAATGAAGTCTAATCTCTTTCTTAAAAGAACTCCAGGCTTGTGCCATGATTGGTTTTGCGACATCATCAAAAATTGAATTACGGTGGCGCAGACCTTTTTGCGCTTCTGCTTCGATCTTTTCGTATTTTTAATCGAAGTATCAGCAACTTGTGACTATTGACTCTTGTTGATAGGTGATGTTCGTGGATTGTAATGCGATGTCCGTTTCTTTTTAAAATTGCCTTTGTGACATCAAAAATTGAATTACGGTGGCGCAGACTTTTATGAGCTTCTGCTTCGATCTTTTCGTGTTAAACTTAAGCGAAGAAGTTCCATCAACTTGTGGTTTTGATTTGCGACATCATCAAAAATTAAATTACGGTGGCTCAGATCTTTTTGAGATTTTACTTCTCTCTTCGTGTTGAACTTTGGCGAAGAAGTACATGATGTTCGTGGCTGTTTGTAATGTTTTGTTTGTTTCTTTTTAATGTTGATTTTGCGAAAGTCATCAAAAATTGAATTTTGGTGGTCTTTTGAGCTTCTGCTTTGATCTTTTCGCGTTAAACTAGAGCGAAGTACCATCAACTTGTGATATTGGTTTTGCAACATCATCAAAAATTAAATTACGGTGGAGCAAAATTTTTGCGCTTTTGATTCAATCTTTCGTTACACTTATCGGAAGAAGTACCAGCAACTTGTGGTGACTATTAAACTCCAGCACTTACGAGACAGGTGATGTTCGCGGTTGTTTGTAATGTCATGTTTATTTCTCTTTTTAATTTATCTTGCGATCATCCTTTTTCGTCTTGTAGGGTTAAAAACATTTCTGATTTGAAAATGAGTGAAAGCAATGCCCCTCTTTAAGTGCAAAAATATTCAAAGTTCTGACTGGATGATATCTTATTCATACGTGTGGCTCAATAGTTTGGACGCTGAGATAGCAACCTGCTAGTCGTAGGTTTAGTTTTTAGTATAAACTAATTTTTTGATTAAACTTTTGTCTTAAGAAGTTATAGTTTTTAACTTACGATCATCTTATTTCCTCTCGTTGACATTAAAAACCGTTCTGATTTGAAGCGGGGTAAAAAGGATCTACCACAGCTGCTCGGGAAGTGTAAATATATTGAATTCTAGACAATTATCTTCATTCATATGTATGACTCAGCGAGTTTGTCCACTATGGTAGCAACTTGCAAGTTGTTCACGCAGTTGGCAGTACGGGTTCAATTCCTGTAACTTACCCAGAGTGGATTTTTCTCCTCCGTCTCAATCTAACTGTCATTGAACGTGTGTGCATGTCAATTTACTTAACGGAAAAAATTGCTTCGGAAAAAAGCTTGGCTCGATCTTTGAACCATAAAAACCAACCAACTAGCATTGAGAGGGTGAGGTATCGGATTTATTTTGGGGAATGTCAGCCAATGCATTTTCGTTACGTTGTAAAAATTCATCAAATATAGCTAGCTACTGGTTATGCGTGATGTACTAGTCACCGTGAGGTCATGAACCAAAAGTATTCCTTAGATGAAGAATTCGGTGGGCGTGCTGGGGCAAAGGAAATCCTATTGATATTATTAAGCCACGGTAGCCTTGTTGGAAGAGTAGTGGATTAGCAACTGGAGAGTTGCTAGTTCGAAACTCAATCCAACCAAGGACCGCGGTGTACACGGGGGGCTTTTGCTCGTTAAATCTTTTGTGACCTCAAATGTCCTCACGTTGGAGTGGTGTGAAAGAGCGGGGTGCCAGCTCCTGTATTGACTTCGTCATCTGACCGTGGTTCAAAATTACGAGGTGTTGTCATCTGATCTTTCTCTTTGGGATTGATACCGGACCGTGACCAATCTCCCATTGGTTACGCGGTAAAGTATGCTCCAGTGCGACGTTAAACTACCTACCTATTAATATTAATTAAATAGCAACCTGGTTCAATTCCTGTAACTCACCATGGGTGTATTTCTCCCCTGTGTCAGTAAAACTTTTCATGTGTGTGTATGTTCATTACTTGACTTTGTCGTGTGTCTCTCGCAGCTTGTCCAAATATGACTCCTATACCGTGAAAAGCCAACCAACCTTAACAATGTGTAAGCGATGCAAGGATCAGTTTTTTCTATTTAAAGTATGCTGGCGGTGTAGAACAGCTGAAAAAATATTAAATTATATCCTTGATTTGTAACTCTTTATTTCGGGCATCATAAACATTAAAAGTGTTGACGATGATGCAAATTCTCGCATGTTTTCAGTTTTGTTATTTGGAATAAAATTATTTTTAAATTCGAATTTTGCTGAGTTCGCAATCAAAGTGGCAAGTCTTAAGCTTTAAAATTTTACCGAGTGGCTAATTAATTTTAAATTTCATTTTTAAAACATGTGAAAATAAGTACATTCCATTGCCTAACAGTCAAAAATTTTCACAAAAAGTCGTCAGATTTAAATACCCTACTCTCCGCTTCGATTCCTGACACAAAAGAATCGAGATCTTTTTCCTGGGTGTCGCAAAACTTTTGAAAGTTTCGAAAAGAGTAACTTGCTCTCATTACCTCTCAAGATATTAGTTGTCCTGTGGTTCACCATGAAAATATCATAAATCTTTTATAAAAATCCTGGCAACTGTTCATAAAACCAATGTCTTTGAATGATATCTGATGCCGGGATAATACGAGGCGGAGCACCAGCCTTGGAAAATGTAGATGTATTGTAGATGACTTGATCGTATCTCTGATTTAATAAGAAAGCAAAAACTTGAAATGAAATCTAAAATAGAAATGCAAATTTAACCCTCTTGAGAGTTACGAGATTTCTGAGAAGTGAACTATTGCTTTTACTCCACAACATAGTGACTAAGTAACCTATTAGTTGAAAGAATCCTAAAGAATATTATATTGGTCAAGAAGTCAAAATCTAGTTGGAAGGTATGCCGGTTTCATTAGAGAATAACGCTTGCATGACTCTGGGTGTTAAAAAATAGAATGCAATTAATTCAATATAATTAAATCGATTATTAAAATGTAATTAAATTAATTATTTATTTTAATTCAAATTCGTTTCTTTACAAAGTAGCTTCTGAGATTTAAGTTCAAGTAAAGGGAGCCATTGACTAATAAAATTTGAAAGAGGTTGTTCTAGCTTATGAACTTGAACCATTTGGGTAACGAGTGCTCTTAAATTAGAATTTCATAATTTAATACAATTAAATCGTTTAAATTAAAATGTAATCAATTATTAAATTCACTTTGAATTCAATTTTTTTCATAAAGGAGCCACTCAGATTTTCTTTTGGCTAAAGAGAACCGTGAATCAACAAAATTAAAAAAAGGATAATTTAGCTATTAGTACTTTGGTATATTTAGATAAGTGCAGTTACTTATCTTGTAAATGTCAGAGATATGATAGGTGGCTATAAGTTAAGGTATTTAGGTATTTCAATTAACGTCACACTGGAGCAACACAATGGGCTATTGGTGACGGTCCGGGATCAATCCCAAAGGGAAAGATCCGAGGACAACACCACGTAATTTTGAACCATGGTCAGATGACGAGGCAACACCTGAGCTGGCACCCCACTCTCCAAACTTCCACACCACGCCAACGTGAGGACATTTGAGGCCACGACAGATTTAACGTGCACCAGCCCCCTTTGTACACGACGGTGTTTGGCTGGATTCGAACTCGCAACCCTTCGGTTGCTAGTTCGTTACTCTTCCAACCGGGCCACCGCGGCCCGGCTATAAGTTAAATCCAAATTTTTTACAAGGGAGCCGTTGAGATTTACGTATGGTTAAGGGAAGCCGTGGAGCAACAAATTTTTTAAAAAGGCTGATTTAGCTTATACACTTAACTATTTGGATGAGTTCAGTCACTTACTTTTAAATTCTGAAATGCTAGATGGCTAGAAGATACATAGCTTAATGCCAAATACATGGCATTTGAAATAATCGTTTGAAATAAAGGTTGACCTAACTTATGAACTTCAACTATTCGAGTAATACACTTCTCTTATATAAAATTTAATAAATTCAATACAATTTAATCGATACAATTAAAATGATCAAATTAAATTAACTATTTAATTCAATTTGAATTCAATTTTTTCATAAAGGAGCCATTGATATAAACTTATGGCTAAAGGAAACTGTTGACCAAAAAAATTTTTAAAAGAAGAATTTAGCTATTAGCACTTATCTATCCCGATAAGTGCAGTCACTATCTTACCTTATTAATGTCAGCGATGTTAGATGGCTATAAGATTAAATGCAATTGTTTTGCAAATGAGGCGTTTGGATTTACGTTTGGTTAAAGAGAGCCGTGGAGCAAGAAAATTTTTTAAAAAGCTGATTTAGCTTATACATTTAACCATTTGGCAGTGTAGTCTTTTACCTTTAAATGTCAGAGATCCTAAATGGCTTGAGGATGAAGGGTATAACACCAAATGTCGGCCATTTGAAATAATATTCACTGGTTATACTAAGATGGATAAGCATAGACCTTTATTTAGGCTTAGGGGAAATGATGGAGATATCGTAGAAACCAATTCAAGGAACAAATAAAACCTATACCTCTAAGAATTCTTCGATGAAATAGTTTTCTAAAATTTTAAGACTAAGAGGTAAACTAAAGCTAAATATATTTCTCGATGTCACCACAAAAAATCTAAAGTACCCGCTGAATTTTAAAGTTTCTGTTTGGCTTATTTTATCGAAAAATTTCTCAGTCCTCATAAATCAAAAGCAACGGGACAACAAAAAAGGATTTTCAACACTAGTTCACCGGAATAAATAAATAATTCTACGAACAGAAAGATCAACCGAAATAAAATTTGAAATGCATCACCAGCCTTAAGTATAACATTCTCTGACTTTCGTTTTCAATGCTTTTTTTAACCTCGAAACGGTTTCTGTGGATAAAAATCAGCCTCAGCCTAACTCACAAACAGATGTCTCTAAAGTAAAAGTACATTATTTTGTGCAGAATTTTTTTCGCTAAAGAATTATTCGGTTTTCAGTCGAGTTAAAATTCGAATTCCAAAATAATTCTCTAAAATCCATAGGGGCCGTTTACGAATTTAGAAAACTTCCAGAACACATTTGTAAAAGATACTATGCTAAAAAACTTTCTTCAAAAAGCTTCGAGTGAAGACATGCCACACTATATTAATCCTCCTGGTGGTTGTCTCGAGGAGGTATCTTGCTATTAACAAAACTGACCAGATCTTGTTGGACGAGATATCTCGTCAAAAGAAGAAACCGCGATCACAATCATTAGGAGAAACTGACTACATCTTGATCTCGTCATCAAAATTCGGCAATATCTTGAATACGAGATATCTCGTCACTAGCCAAATTATTCAGAACATCATGGACGAGATATCTCGTAGAAACCAATTGGAGGGTTAATTCATTTTGCACATAACAAAATAGGGATGTTGATCGTTCTTATGTTACACCACTCATCTAGAGCATTCCTTATTCGAACTCCAGAATTTGAAATGAGAGAATATGTATGTCTTTTCAGACTTAATTTACATAGAAAACTTATATACAGGGTGTCCAATTACACATAATTAAAGTTTGCCTATTCTAAGCAGTCTACAGCAAAAACTATTCATTGGAAAGTTGTCAAATTCTCATTACGTCTTAATGGGACCATGGGAAAGAAATCCACCGCAAAAAATCACCACCTCGGGAATTTAAAATTTATTCTGACCATCAAGGTTCAATACAGTGGCGATTTGGATATCATCAATTCAAAAGATGTTCTGTATGTTGAGCACCATTATCTTCCACAGTCTGAAATCTTAAAATGGCGTGTTCAACTGTTGAACGTAAGATCTCCCTGGCAATGTGTAGTTCTTGGCACCGATATGGTTTCTTTAAGATCTTCCAAGGTTGCTACGCTATCACGATATATCAGGTCTTTAAGATACCCCTACAGACAAAAATCACATGGATTCAGATCTGGTGAGCCAGAACTGATTGCGAACAGAAGTGAAGTGCTGGCTGATGACTCGTTCATCCGAAAAATGATTTCGAAGTACCTGTTTAACACAATTCGTGGTGTGTGGAGGGGCATTATCCTGCATGAGCACTGTTTATTCAAAAGAATGTCGTTGTTGGAGTGCTGCGATCAATGAATTATCATTGAATTTCCAATGAATTATCATTGAATTTCCAATGAATTATCATTGAATTTCCAATGAATTATCATTGAATTTCCAATGAATTATCATTGAATTTCCAATGAATTATCATTGAATTTCCAATGAATTATCATTGAATTTCCAATGAATTATCATTGAATTTCCAATGAATTATCATTGAATTTCCAATGAATTATCATTGAATTTCCAATGAATTTCCAATGAATTATCATTGAATTTCCAATGAATTATCATTGAATTTCCAATGAATTATCATTGAATTTCCAATGAATATCAATGAACTATCATTGAATGTCAATTATATATCAATGAATCATTACTAACCTGAATTGGTTAGTAATGATGAATATTAGTTTCCAGGAATTGAATACGCAATGGAACTTGTGAACTCGAGAAGGAAAACGTCCAATAATTAATTTGAATGAAAACTCACACCAAACCATCTGTTTGGGGATGTAAATGAATTTTTATACGTGTATGGGGATTTCCTCTATCCCAAACGCGACAATAATACGTGTTAACTGCACACTGTAGATGAGTGGGGGTAGATGAGAATGGGCACTGGAGAAACACAATGGCCTACTGGCGATGGTCTGGGATTAATCCCGAAGAGACATATCCGAGGCCAACACGACGTAATGTTTAACCACGGTTAAATGATGAGGACAACACCTGATCTGACACCCCACTTTCCAAACTGCCACACCAAGCCAACGTGATGATACTGCAGATGGAAATGGGCCTCTTTCGTCCATAGACCGTTCCAGTGCTATCCTCTGTTAACCTCGATCTGCACTAAGAACTGCAACGCGAAGGTCTGCCATACAAATGGATCAGTAAGCAGCAGCAGTTGAACAATCGAAATTTTGTGGATGACAGTAGGTCAGAAGTTCTGGACAGTTGCAACAGGCTGATCAAACCAATATGCAACGTGACGCAGTGCATGATATTTGACAACACGTAATCCCTTCCTCTGTGTCGCTCAATCTTCAACCACCTTCGAGGCAACAGGTACTTTCAACGATCTCGTTTCCTTCAAATTTTAGGAACATTTTTCATAATCCATTTGCAGAAATTGGACCATTTTCTTCCAAAGATCTTTCAACGACCTAAATCTCCGTAAAGCTTCAGATGCTGAATTTTTTTTTGGTAAAGCAATTTCACCAGTAACCCATGTTCTCGTATATTCAAGATACGTTAATTCCAATTGAAGACCAAAGAATGGAAATGCTTGTGAGGATGCTGTTGAAATAGGAGTAAAAGGCATGTTGTGTTATTTTGAAATATGCATATATCATACCATTCCAACCGAAAAAAGGCCCCTTACTGGTTAATTTTTTAATTAATTATTTTTGCAATCAATTTAATTTCCATGGATTTTTGGTGGATAAAGTTACACTGTCTTTTGAGCTCCGGTAGCCCAATTGGAAGAACAACGGATTACAAACCAGCGGGTTGCGAGTTCGATTGAAGACCAAAGAATGGAAATGCTTGTGAGGATGCTGTTGAAATAGGAGTAAAAGGTATGTTGTGTTATTTTGAAATATGCATATATCATACCATTCCAACCGAAAAAAGGCCCCTTAGTGGTTAATTTTTGAATTAATTATTTTTGCAATCAATTTAATTTCATGGTTTTTTGGTAGATGAAGTTACACAGTCTATTGAACTCCGGTAGCCCAATTCGAAGAATAACGGATTAGAAACCGGCGGATTGCGAGTTCGAAACTCTGTCCAGCCAAAGACCGTTGTGTACATGGGGGCTGGTACACGTTAAATCTGTCGTGACTTCAAATATCCTTAGCTTGATGTGTATGTTTGGAGAGTAGGATGCCAGTTCAGGTATTGAACTCGTTATCTGACCGTGATTCAAAATTACGAATTGTCCTCGGATTTTTTCCCTTTGGGGTTGATCCCGGACCGTTGTCAATATCCCGTTGTATTGCTCCAGTGCGACGTTAATTAACTACCTATTTTTAATTAAAACTATACTTCTAATTCGACTCACATTATGCATTCAAAAGATATGGAACGCATGAATTTATAATTAGCAACGCGTTAGAAAATCAAAATAATTTTAAATTGGTATAATTTTATTTCAAAAGTGCTATAAGTTTAATTTAAAAAGCAAAAACTTTTGTTTACTTTTGTTTTTAAGTTTGGTTCGAATAATTAAAGTACTTCAAGATATCTCCTAAATATGCATCCGCTGTCTATTCAGCTTGCTCACACGAGTTGCCGCTCTGTATTACGTATTTCTTCCTCAGCGCCCTGAATATTTTCGATGTTGAATTACCATAAAAAACGGAATTGAAAAAAATTCGATAACGTATTGAAATTCCGCAGGGAACTGAGGATAAAAAATTGAAAATGTAACCTGATTTTTCCGCTGACAGGGCAGTTTCCTTGCTGCCAATCTGAAATGATGAATTTCTTTCAAAATTCATTTCCTTGAGATTACGAAAAAATCCATGTTACTGTTATATACTTCTACCCCTTAAATAAATCCTTGATTTCTTGAAAATGTGGGACGTACGAGAATTAGAAACACAATGAATGGTATACTTGCGTACTGCTTTTTTGTGTAACTACACTGCTGGCCACCGTAAATGCAACACCCTGAAGGAAGCATGCAAATAATATGAAATTTACAACATGCATTAGCGGAGGTGAGATATGCAAATGATTAGAATTTCAGCACAGACGCACATCACGCGCGCCTGTGGCGCCACTTCAAAGCGCTATGTAAGGCTTGGAGATTTCGACGATTTCAAGTACGGCAATTGTGTTTTTCTTGTGGTTTTTTCAAAAAAACGATCAATTATGCCTCGTAGAAAACAGCCATCATCTTTTGATCAAGTATCCGAGTTCGACAGAGGAAGGATAGTGGCCTACCGAGATTGTGGATTATCTTTCAGGGAAATCGGTAGTCGTGTTGGACGAAACCAAACAACTGTAATGCGGATATGTGATCGTTGGATGCAGGAGGGTACGACGGACCGACGTGTTCGATCGCATCCACCTCAGTGCACCACTTCACGTGATGACAGGCATATTGTGCGTATGGCAGTGACGGATCGCTCAGCCACATCACGAACCATAGCACAGCACATTCAGTCTGTACCGCATCATCCAGTGTCTGCGCGTACCATTCGACGCCGTTTACAGCAGAGTGGTCTGTCCGCAAGACGTCCATTGCTTCGTCTACCCTTGACGCAGAACCACAGACGTTTCCGCCGCCAATGGTGCGATGAAAGAAGGATGTGGACGGCAGAATGGAATGAAATTGTCTTTACTGACGAGTCAC
Organism: Meta bourneti; assembly: GCA_933210815.1. Classification (NCBI taxonomy): domain Eukaryota; kingdom Metazoa; phylum Arthropoda; class Arachnida; order Araneae; family Tetragnathidae; genus Meta; species Meta bourneti. The sequence continues at coordinate 93,430,040 of OW119929.1, forward strand.
GCTTCTGTCTGCAACACCACGATGGTCGGATTCGAGTCTGGAGACACCGTGGAGAGAGGATGCTGAACAGCTGCGTTATGCACCGCCACACTGGTCCTGCACCGGGTATTATGGTATGGGGCGGTATTGGATATCACTCTCGCACTCCTCTAGTACGCATTGCCGGTACTTTAAACAGCCAGCGCTACATCTCCGAGGTGTTGGAGCCAGTTGTCCTTCCTTACCTTCAGGGCTTGCCCACAGCCATATTTCAACAGGATAATGCGCGACCACACGTGGCACGCATTGTCCAAGGGTTCTTCGTCAATCGCCAGATTGAATTGCTTCCCTGGCCAGCTCGCTCTCCGGATCTTTCGCCGATAGAAAACATGTGGTCCATGGTTGCTCAACGATTGACCCAGAATACATACCCAGCTGCCACACCAGATCAACTTTGGCAACGTGTGGAAGCTGCTTGGTCTGCTGTACCCCAAGAACACATCCAAAGTCTCTTTGAATCAATGCCGAGGCGTGTGGCAGCGGTGATCTCCAACAATGGCGGCTACTCTGGCTACTGATTTTGGCAGGAACCACACTTCACAGAAGTCTATAAATTTAATCATTTGATACTTGGTCAACATGTTATCTACAAAATAAATTTTGTTGTGATATCTCTTGTCTTTCTTGGTGTTGCAATTTGGGTGGCCAGCAGTGTATTTCTTTCTAGAAAATCAAGAATCTAAATATTTTACTAACGTACGTCGCATAGAAATCGACAGTATTTGCATATTGACGAATGTCAACTATTTCGTGTAACTATTTATTTCTAGAAAATCAAGAATCTAAATATTTCACTAACGTACATCGCATAGAAATCGACAGTATTTGCATATTGACGAATGTCAACAAATGGGTATTAACAATATAAAATCAACCACTACAAATGTTTTCGCTTAGATTAAAATATACGTGATATGAGTTACAAAGCAGCATGATATTGCTAAAACGTTACGGGAAAACTCGCACTTCTAATGATATTCTCCAGCAATTTAATAAGGAGTCGCGGTAGACTGGTTGGAAGCGTAGCCGATTAGAAACCGGAGGGTTGGCAGTTTGTAACCCGATCCAACCAATAACCATCGTCTACTTAGGGGTTGGTGCATGTTAAATATATCGTGGCCTCAAATGACCTAACATTGGCGGGATGTGGAAATTTGGAGAGTGGGTGTCAGCTCAGGTGTTGATCTCGTTATCTGATCGTGGTTCAAAATTAAGAAATGTCCTCGATCTTTCCCTTCGTGATTGATCCCAGACAGTCACCAATAGCCCGCCGTGTTGCACCAGTGCTGTGTAATTCAACGACCTGTCTACCCAGCAGTCTGATAATGGAAAACCTGGGAGATAGAAATCAGAGTGTAAAAAATGTGACGTATTACTGAAATGAACACTCTGTCATGCATTTTATTGGAAGATAAGTATAAGTAAGACCATTACGAAATAAATGAAATTCTGTTTTCATTAACTTTATTTCATTTGGAGTTATGAAATGCGCATATCGATGCATATACAGGGTGATTCTACGGTCATGGGATAAACATCAGGGGATGATAGAACACAACGAAACAAACACTTTTGGAATGTATGGTCGAAAGTGCAGCGGTTGACCGCTAGAGAGCGCAGTCAAACGGATTGTATAAAAGCCCATAGAATGTCTATTGGGTGAGTCTAAACTAATACAACAAACTTTAGGGGGTGATAAAACACAACGAAGCAAACATTTTTCACCATAGAATGTATGGTCGCTAGAGAGCGTTTTCCATTTCGGTACAAACACATGGTCCGATGCAAGTTGGAAAGAAGAGGCATGAAATATGAAAATAACGCTTTAATGTCAAATAAACATCAATAACTGCTTGACAAAACGAAATAATACAATTAGATTTGCATAAATTAAAGATAAGTACAAGGAACAACGGGTAAGAAAGAAATGTACAAAACATGAGAAACTTTTCGCATGGAAAAGAAACGACATGTACAAACATCAGTCGGTAAGTACAACGCAAATGCACAATTACAGAAGCTGTTCAAAATGTCGACCACCACACATGATGCAGGCATCACCGACGTAACGCTTTTATACAAGCGTTTGACTGCGCTCTCTAGCGGGCAACCGCTGCACTTGCGACCATACATTCTATGGGGGAAAGTGTTTGTTTCGTTGTGTTCTATCACCCCCTGAAGTTTGTACCATGACCGTAGAATCACCCTGTATTCATTCTATATTGATACAAGTAGGGCAGGAAATGTAAGTAACGACACCACCATCATATGAATGATTAAGAAACTGTAGCGCAGATGCTATGTGAAAATCTGCTAGTTGTGTTTATTGATTCGAGGATTTTAGTAATAGACTGACAAAAATATTGGTAGGTAGATATTTTAATTAACGCCGCAATGGAGCAACACAACGGGCTATTGGCGACGGTCCGGGATGCTGCAAAAATATCGAATCACCTCGAAAAAATAATCTGTTCTCTACCCAATTTGGCTTAGAAGCTTCTCCCGTTTAAGGATGCAAATTATCAAAAATATTTTTGGCCGATGAATGGTAGAGTAGGTAGGTATTTAATTAACGTCGCACTGGATTAACACAATGGGCTATTGGCGACAGTCCGGGATCAATCACCAAGGAACAGATCCAAGGACGAAACAACGTAATTTTGAGCCAAGGTCAGATTACGAGGTCACACCTGAGCTTGCACCCCACTCTCCAAACTTCCACACCACGCAAACGTGAGGACATTTGAGGCCACGACAGTTTTAACGTTGGTTTCGATCCAGCAACCTTCCGGTTGCTAATCCGTTACTCTTCCAACCAGGATACCGAGGCCTGCCAATGAATGAATAGCTGCAGCTACAGAGCGTCGGAACTGCGCATTGGTAATGGTGTATATAAAGAGAGATCCTCGCTTTTAAACCTTCTGGAGGTTGGCACGACAAGATATCTAGTCACTAGTAACAGAGCGTCGGAACTGCGCATTGGTGATGGTGTGTATAAAGAGACATCCTCGCTTTTAAACCTTCTGGAGGTTGACACAAGATATCTAGTCACTAGTAACAGAGCGTCGGAACTGCGCATTGGTGATGGTGTGTATAAAGAGACATCCTCGCTTTTAAACCTTCTGGAGGTTGACACAAGATATCTAGTCACTAGTAACAGAGCGTCGGAACTGCGCATTGGTGATGGTGTGTATAAAGAGACATCCTCGCTTTTAAACCTTCTGGAGGTTGACACAAGATATCTAGTCACTAGTAACAGAGCGTCGGAACTGCGCATTGGTGATGGTTGTTGGGTTTTATCGATTGAAGACAGAGTTTTATACATTAAAAATAAATTTTATTACGTAGCCAAGTCTTATAGTTTAAAACATACATTTTAGAAAACAAGAAGTCTGATCAGATCATGATCCCCAATACTCTTCACATTATCTCCTCTCTTTTATACATTTAAAGATTTACACAATTTTCCATATTGATGTGCCCCACACGGCACTATAATTGGAGGTTTGAGACCGATTCCAACATGCGGCCCCATCGGTTGTAAAACCTCAGCAGATGTATTACAATTCAATATATATATATATATATATATATATATATATATATACACACACATACATATATATAAATCTAACAAAATATTTTTCTAATAATATTTTTAAATTTATTTAACAATAAAGGCTTTGTTAAAAAGTCAGCCAAATTATTTTCCGATGAAATATAATTTACGTTAAATAGTTCATCTTTTATTAATTTACGAATAAATTTGTACTTGATATCTGGGTATTTGGGTATTTCAATTAACGTCACACTGGAGCAACACAATGGTACTTGATATCAATATGTTTAGTTTTCTGATTTTCCTGACTATTTTTTTTTTTTTTTTGAAAAATAGATAGCAGATTGATTATCACAATATACTTGGGGTCTTATGTAATCACACAAACTTAATTCATTTATAATTCTACTAAACCAAATAACTTCTTTAGTGCAATCGGTTAGTGCAATAAATTCAGATTCCATTGAGCTAAGAGCTATGCACTTTTGTTTACAAGATTTCCATGATATTGGGATGTTACCAAAATAAATTAAATAGCCACTGCTTGAATGTCTGTTTGTGAGACCACATCCCCAATTTGCATCAGAAAAAGCAATCAAATTTGAACTTTCTACATTGGAAAGATTAATTTTAAAATCCTTTGTAAGAAAAACATAGTTCATAATATCAACAACGTAAGAGCAGTGTTTGTAAGTATAACCATTACAAAACTGAGACATTATATTAACGGCAAATGCAATATCTGGTCTGGATCTATCTGACAAAAACGATAAACATCCTATTAAGGAACGATAGGGAAATTTCCTCATTAAATCATTTTCAATTATTTCTTCCTCTTTAACCTTATCAGGTAAGTTACAACCAATTTTAAAAGGTAAATTCACAAAACTTTTAGGAAGATCTTTGAATTTTGACATTAATTTTTCAATGTAGGTAATTTGATGTAAATAAATCGAATTTTCAATTTCTTGAAAGTTTACGCCTAACAAATATTTAGTTTTACCTAGGACTGTAAGATCCAATTTTTTGTCCAATAATTCGATTACTTCATTTATCAAATGTTCCCTTTTTGAAAACAAAACCATATCATATACATAAACAATTAAAATTACATCTTTAAATTTGTAGACACAATTACACCAATTTAACTGAGAAAATCCTAATTTAGTTAAAATACCGTCTAATTCCAAATTCCATTCTCTACCACTTTGATGCAGACCATATATAGCCTTTTCCAATAGACATACTTTGTTTTCGGATCCTTTCAGCACAAATCCTTTTGGCTGTTTCATGTATATAGTATCCTTAAGGTGTCCATATAAATATGCACTTTTCACGTCAACTTGACAGTGATACCAACCCAACATAGAAATCAATAGTACAAACAATAATTTAACAATAGAAAAATTCACAACCGGTGAAAAAATATCTTTAAAATCAATGCCGGGTTTTTGCTTAAAACCTTGAGCAACAAGACGAGCTTTATACCTTTTAGGTATATTGTTTTCGTCCATTTTTATGCTGTACACCCACTTACTTCCAATTATGGTTGTATTTGGGGGTGTGTCCACTAATTTCCATACTTGCCTATCCTTCATTATCTGAATTTCTTCATTCATGGCAGTATTCCATTTAATTTTATCCTTACTTGCTTGCGTTTCTTCATAACTTTTGGGGATTTCGACATTGTAACACTGATCATACATGTCGTACATCTGTTGGTCTAAAAAATTAGATTCATCACTAGAAGTAGATGGCACATTAGAAATATCCACATTAGGATGTTCAGTTTCTGGCTTAAAATTGAAATTTACAGGATCAAACCTAATCTTATTTTTAGTACAGTACTTTTTAATATCATTTAAAGATCTCATTCTCAAATTTTCAGGAGAATAATAGTATACATCTATCCTATTGCTTTTATTTCTAGGTTTTTCGATTCTTCGCCAATTTGAAATGTTAAGACTTTTTAAGTCCTCAGTTTTAACTAAATCTTTAGAATCTAAAACTTGAGTTTCACTTTCCGATTTTACTTTTATATTTTCATTTGATTGATAAATAGGAATATTAGAATTAAGATCGAAATAAACGTACTCAAAGTTTTTACCAAATAGTACATCAACAGCTTTCTTACTTTCGTCGATATGAACATGGACTGTTTCAACTATTCTCTTCTCGTTTGGTACATATATTCTGTAACCTTTAGTTTTCAAACCATATCCTGTCAAAATACCAAGTTTTGCTCTGGGTTGTAATTTATTTCTCTGTATTTTAGGAATATGAACATATGCCAAAGAGCCAAAAATTCTAAAATGTTTTACTGATGGTTTGAAACCAGTCCATATTTCGTTAGGAGATATACCCTCAGTTAATTTGTGTTCGCATCTATTTTTAGTATGAATAAATGCTAAAAGTGCTTCTGACCAAAATTGTGGTTGTAAACCACTGTCTTGAAGCATAGCTCTGACACAATCCATGGCTGTTCTATTGAACCTTTCTGCAATGCCATTTTGTTCAGGGGTATAAGTTGAAGTTCTTTCGATTTTTATTCCTAGATCATTTAAAAACTTTTTAAATTCTTTGTGACAAAATTCTAAACCATTGTCAGTTCGGACACATTTTAACTTAACATTTAGCTGTCTTTCAGCCTTAACCAAGTATTTTTTAAAGTAATCAAAAACTTCATTCTTATTTCGAATAATATAAACAGTTACTTTACGTGAAAAATCATCAATAATAGATAAAAAGTATTTGTTTCCACCTAGAGAGTTAACTGGAGCAGGACCCCACAAATCCATATGGATCCTTTCCAAAACATTTTTAGTTTTCCTTTCGTACATATAGTTTCTTTTTAAGGATATTCTAGTGGATTTAGCAATAGCACAAATCTTACAATTTTTATCTATATTTTTACAATTAAGTTTTTCAATTCCTTTTACACAATTAATTTTACTCATATTTTCAATTAAGGGCATGTTAACATGACAAAACCTACGGTGGGCTTTTTCTAGATCTAAACCAGTTACATATGTATAATTTTTAATCTTGGGATAACCTTTCAAGATATACAATTTTCCAATTCTGGGAACAGTAAACAAATATTTATTATAACTATTATAAATAATCATTTTGTTATTTCCCCATTTAATTTGGTTTCCCACAAGGTCAATACGAGCACCACTAATTAAATTTCTTCTCATATTAGGCGAGCATAACACATCTTTTAAAGTTATATCATAATTTCTGTTTCTATCTAAAACTGTAAATTGAATATCACCCATACCTAATACTTCCGAGGTGCTGTCCTTGTCTCCGACTAGGATCTTCTGTGGTGGTAGTTTTCTGAATGTCGTAAACATATCACGTTCTTTACAGAAGTGAGCAGTTGCAGCAGAATCAATGAGAAATTCCCTCGGTCTTTCATTTGGAAAATTTGAAACTGCATAGGCACGTTGAAGATCAGTTTTTGGATTGTCCTCCATATAAAATAATTCACCACCAGGTTTCTGCCGATTGCATTTCTTGAAGCACTTCGATTCATAATGTCCCGACTTTTTGCAGTAGTTGCAGAATGGTCGCGGCCCCATACGACAAACTGTCGACTTTCTTGGGCTTGAAGGAATTAATTCAGGGTCCAGTACGCATCTGCTGTGATCAGGAGTAGACGCCCGTGTCTCCTTGTATTTAGATGACTTGTTTCTTGTAGCATAAGCATCGGCCACGATACTTATTTTTGTGTCTTCGTCCTTCCGCTTCAGGTCGATCCGGCTGGATTCTGTTATTAAATGTTTAGACAAATTGTCTAGCGTGAACTCGTTGTCATCTATCCTGTATAGCAGTTGTACCAGATTATCGTATTCGTGAGGCAAATGTCTTATTAGTTGAAAGCAAACTAAGAGGTCTGGGATTTCGAATCCACCTTCTTTTATCTGTAACAGCTTCTCATGCACTCGTTTGCAGAAGAGTCCAATGGATTCGTCCTCCGGCTGGTAGCGGATTGAAAAGAACTCGTCCACAAGGCCTGCCAATCGTGCTCTAGATGCTGGTTCAAAGTTGGTCTTTAATATATCCCAGGCTTCCTTACCGTCCTCAGTAGATGAAATTAAGACTTGATATTTTCTGTCTATGCCCTGGTAGATAGTTGTATATGTCCTCTGCTTCCTATAACGATAGTCTCTTTTTTCTTGTTCTGGAGCATCTTCCAATAATAGAGGTTCCGTTTTAGTGATAAATTCCCAGCAGTTCCGGTCGATTAGCAATACCTTCATGTCCGTCTTCCACGTGGCATAGTTGAAATCCGATAACTTCGGGAAGGAAAACATGGACATTTCTTGAATACCCATCATACTGGATACCGGTAGTGGCAGAATTCAGGTTCAGCTTAAGGTCTGAGGCCCATAACCAATTGTTGGGTTTTATCGATTGAAGACAGAGTTTTATACATTAAAAATAAATTTTATTACGTAGCCAAATCTTATGGTTTAAAAACATACTTTTAGAAAACAACAAGAAGTCTGATCAGTTCATGATCCCCAATACTCTTCACATTATCTCCTCTCTTTTATACATTCAAAGATTTACACAATTTTCCATATTGATGTGCCCCACACGGCACTATAATTGGAGGTTTGAGACCGATTCCAACAACTACAATCTAATACCTATTGTTGGCGATAGGAAAAACACGCTTCCAAGCTATGCATATTTGATCTCGCATGTTCCAATCTCTAACGATTGCCATCCAGTCGCAACATCCTCCCACTTATCCATTATTTATGAGTCGATTTCCGAAGAGTATTCCTTGCAAACGACGGCATTATCCGCTTGATCCTATCACCGCAGAGCTACGAGGAACCGAAAATAAAAAAGTAGGGATTTCACACTTTTACACACATTCTACCGCGTTTATTTATTTTTTTTTTGACCCGACGCTTTTTTGCAGAGGTTAATTTGTTTCGCTTCCCGTTCTTCACTTCACTTCGGCTTTAAAAAACCATCTCGGACTGAATTTGCGAAAGCTCGGCCGGTAGAAACCATGTGCCACCACCGCCATTGCGGGGGATATCGAAACAGGAATTGGTTCGGACTTTAACGTTTTTGCCTTTTTGTTGCCATTCGAGAAAATGGCGTTCTTTTGTCGGGCGCAAAAAATATAGGCATAAAATGGAGTCGAAAATTCACGTACAACTTTCCTGAATAGTTCGAAGTGGTGTGTGTTTGGGTAAAAATGTTTGCTCTCGTTGTTACCTGGTAAAGGTAAATAATAGGGAAAGGCCCCTTTCGGAAGTGGAAATGCGGAGACCATTATGTGCATTCCATGCACGTGGATAGATAGGATAATGCATACCCAATGTGAGTGTTTTGGGAAAAGGGAAGTAAACGCATTTTTGTTTCACGATGCTTTTCTAAAGTAACGACAGAAAAATATTGTTATACATATGTTGTATGCTTTACTTATCCTAGAGATAATAAAATTCGGAGTTGTTATTTGTATAAAGGGCATTTATGAATAGTGAAACTATGTTTTCATTGAAATGGAGCGAAAAACTATTCATTTATTTCCTTTTACTGAGCATTTGAAATAGTATTTGCCCAGGCGTAAATTTCTCTTTTTGGTTTAGTGTTAGCACATGTAGAAGTTGTATACAACTTTACGTTTTACGATTTTCCCTTCTTGTAGATTTAAAATTTAATTCTTGTAAAATTTAATTCCTTTGTATTTTGTACGCTGAAAAGTATAGGATTTTGTAGAATTGACTTTTACTAGTCTAGTTAAATTAGAACAGTTTCCTAAACGTTTTTAGCTCAACCCCCTTTTCAAAGACAATTTTTCGGAGCCCTTTGGAAAACTATCTCAAATAATGATAAATTACAAATTGAGCTGTGAATATAATTATTGAATTTCACTAGCATATTTATGCAACTGTATATGCAATTTTAGAATTTCAAAAAAGTAGTTTCGAAATAAAAAAACTTAGAGCTGAATTTATAAAACTGTTCTTTAAAATGAAATAACAATCACATCACATAAACACGCTAGATCACTCATTATTCATGATTAATATCAATCGAATCACCAAAATTAAAAACAATCACTGATGAGAAGTATGAGCCTAGTGTTGTGCTACCAGTTTATAACATTGTTCAGTAAACTTGACATAACATGCAGATTTCTGCAGCTGCATGCTGATCTTATAAGAGCCTGCGTAAGTAGAAAGCGCACGCAAACACATACATGTAAACATTCGTTTGCTGCGACCTGTTTTTAAACAGATCAATTGTAACTTGAATTTTACAACGTATAACCTTTGGCACAATACACAATTGTAGTGAGAATCTCAGTATGATCAAGTGAATAAGTGTTTGCTTAAAATATTTTAGGCGACACAATTTTTAACATCTTACTGCCCACTTTTGCACCTCAACACCCATGGAGTCAAGAATTGTCCTCAAAGATTCCTTCAATGCTAAATCTTCATTGTTTTACACTATAATCATCAAATTTTTTCGAAGCTTTCGAATTTGACTCGGTAGACCAGTTTTGACATGCTTGGATAGGTAAGTAGTTGAATTAACGTCGCACTGGAGCAACATGAACTGGCTGTTGTTGGTGGTCCGGGTTTAATCCGAAGGGAAAGTTATGACAACACTTCGTAATTTTGAGCCACGATCAGATGGCGATATGACTTGCTTGGGAGGTCCTGAATTGAAACCGAGATCTTTCATCAGATTTCAACCACACGTTGAAAATGCCCGGTCGTAAACTATTTATTCTGAAATTTAAAAAATTGAATTTACTCTATTGCAAATTTTTGCAGCTTGTTATTACAGGTTATAGTAATTAGAGCCACAGATTAAAAATATTAAAAACTTAAATAATCTATTTAACTTTTCCCTTTCACTTATGTTAGAATTCTTAAAGAAAGTTATTTTTAAAACCAAATCATATAAAGGAAATCTTAAAAAGTACAAAATATGGAGTTTCAAATTTTATTTTAAGTGAAACTACCTTCAAAAAAAGCAGTTTTAACAACAATTACTCGAGATTGTTTCCGAGACACCAAGACAAGACGTGTTACAACATGAAATAAAAAGAAAAATTTCCTACTTCAGTGGGGTAGAAAAAGAGTTAGTTTCTTTTACTCACAATCAAATATTGTGAAAATAAACCGTGAATAGTTTTTATAGAGTTCTATATTGGTATATACATACCTACATACCATCTAGATTACCCATGGTGCAGTGGACAGGAATAGTAGTTAGCAGTAACCTGAATCACAGTGAGTCTCCTACATGAGACTGCATTTACATTGATTCAGAAACAGTACAGAAAAGTTTGAAAGTTCAGAAATATTGGACAGAAAAGTTTGTGCATTATCCATTAGCAGATATGATTTGCGAGCAAAATAATGCAATGCTTCTCCCCCTTCGGCAGACAATACAAATAAAACATACTTTTAACTGTTCTCATAGAAGTATATGGAAATTACTTATGGTTACAGGGTGAAAATTTTAAATTACCAAGTGAAGAAAATAGTTTTCTCATTAAAAATGATAGTCCAAACTTTGAATATGGAATTTTTAAAGAAATTTTTATTTACTATTCAATACTGCTGAATAATCTTGTATCCTCATATTTTTTTGGTTTCCCTGCTATTTCTAATAATTTTTTCTGAGATTTTTCATCTTATTTTAATCATTTTAAAAGGACCAGTGAAGAACTTTCCACGGAAAATTCTAGGTATTACTGTACGTTGTAGACGAGGTTGACTTAGTTTTGGGCAAATAGATTTATCAGTTTTCTTGTCAATCCTGAAGACTTCAATCGCAAATATGTTTTCTAGTTTTCTTGTCAAATCCTGAAGACTTCAATCGAATTCCTTTTAGAGAAGATGAAATCTTTCCTTGATTGATTTTCTTTAAGCTCGAATTGATTTTTCTTCAGCATATCTAAACGGCTATTTCAGTATTATGTCTTTAATATTCAGGAATAAAACATCTTTAAGGAATATTAAATGCTCTTCAATCATAGTAATATTTAAACTTCGATAAATCTTTAAACATTTGCAAAAACTATTATTAACGCCAATTTCATTACCATCATAACTCCTCATATTTTGTTATTAGTATTAATCATGAAGGTATTGTTAGATTTCGTTAGTTTTTCAAATTTTGAATGAATTCAAAGTAATTCGTCGTCAGTTTCTTTGAAGGATTTACCGTTTGAATTAATCAACAGGACTATAAATGGACTAATTGGATTACAATTATAATTAAGTATACTGAATTTAATTAGCTTGACTATAAAAACAGTAATACCATCTCCACAAAATGTTATTTAAACTTAGCTTCTGGATTTTTTATGCAGTACATTCCAGACACTACTTAAAACTTTAAAAATAAACAAAATATTACAATTACATAATAAAAATAGACACACATCGTCCACATAAATAATAAGATAAAGGCAAGCAATTTAGTAATTGTTTTTTTTTTTCAGAAGAATTTTGCCGTAGAACTGCGTCTTTCGCCTTATTAGGTATGTTAAATTGACCCTAATAAAAAAATGCAACTTATTATCGTCCCGACTGCTTGCAAATGAAATGACAGAGATTATGCATACACCGTTAGATTGAATAAAAAACAACGCATCAAGCGAAATATGAACGGCGACTGCCAAATGAACATGAGAGATCTGCCAACGTCGTGGAAATGTCTCACATTTGACCATACATGCTATTGGACGCGTATAACGCCACTTGGCAATCCAAATTTATAACGTGTTAGGAGCCCGTAGACATAATCGACATAAAAATTTTCAAACATGTCCCAGAAATAAAAAGCAAAGTACTATCATCACCAACAGGCTATAGTTAGGGAGCAGATCGATGCTTCTGAATTCGAAAGACACCTACTGAGCGAAAGCGTGAGCAGCGTGCACGGAAGAAATCGTCGTGGGAGGCTGCAAAATCGACTTCATCGGCTTTGGAGCCGTCTACTTATTCCACACTCACTTTACATCTCCGTGTAGTATGAGTCGTGGGCACAGCACAGCAGCAACTGACTTTACAACTGGGTCGAGTGTCTCGCGGCAGAAGGGTGCTGAAGACGTCAAGACCGAATGCATTTTCTATTTCCCGTGTAAAGCCCCAACATCGGCTACATCAATCGTTCTCCAGCCGCAGAATACCACACATGTCCATCGTGCTCTCTAGCGATTTAAACATAGACGTATCAGAAAGCGACACGCTTGGTTTGAGGATCGCCTGAGCAACAGTGCCTTCGGCTGCTAGTGTATGGGCATATTTATATTTTATTTCCACTGATCAGAGCAAGGTATAGCTAGAAGAACTATACAACACAAACATAAAGTACTACGATACAGATGAATACGGAAAAGCATTTCTCAGGTCTCCATGAATTACTTTGCAGCGAAGCTGATGGGATCTGTCCATAGGGTCAGGTTGTTTACAACGCATTCAGAAAGGCTTAAAAATGCCAGTTATTTACAGATGGGAGGCCAGATAATCATGCCCAGTTTTAAGGCAAAATATTTCCTCCAAATCACGCAGTGGTTTGCCAGGCATCCACTAATGCAGGGTTTAGTAGATATTCCACCATGCTGTTCTCGTTGGAATTAGAAGTCGCTAGATATCTCAAGGATAGTTTTTCCAGGAAGTCCTAGAAGCGGAATACTATAGTAAGGGCGTTCCTTTTTTGGGAAGATCTGTGTTTGCTGCAAAAAATATCGCAATATCCAGGTCTCCATGGGAAGATAATAGTTTTATTTTTAGACTTTAAAATAATAGGATTTAATGGCATTGGTGAACGTTATAGGAATCATGGGCTCCCATAAAGCTTACAGATTGAAGTGTCAGTTGCACTGCATTTTCAAAATTATTTAGTACATACATGTATGCACACTATAATTATAATTATATGCACATTTGTTATGTTTTCACAGAGTATACACACAAATTTCTTACGAAGCTAATGTCAATACAAGTTCTTCGTAAGAAATTTGTGAGTAGACCATGTGTTGACATTACCTTCGTAAGAAGTTTGAAAGGTTTGTATGCAGACACCGCATACCGTACTTCTCATATCATTGTCCTTTGCTTTCCGTGTATGATACCGTTCAATCTGTAGAGTGTCGTGCTTATGTCACCAAATAAATTATCGTTGCATACACAACTTCGTTTGATTTCTCGCAATCACTCACATGCAGTTCTATGTAAAGATATTGCAGTGTAGTAAAGCTGTGCACGTCTGTCGTTTTTTGAATTAATTTTTGGAAGATTTTACTATTATTATGTATTTTTAAAGTTACTATATTTTAAGCAGCGTTTTTGTATTAAAACAAGAAATACTCATTTTCTAGAAAATGAACTGAAACCAAAATAATATTTCTTCAATTTATATTGTGAAATGGTGAAAAAAAAAATTTTTGTACCCAAGTTAAACACGAAATCTCATCCAAGTCTAGGAAAATTTCTTGCAAGTATAAGATATTAGTACCAACCTGTGAAAAATTATAGAATTGTACTGTATGAAACAATACGAGTTAATGCATAACTCTGTTGCAATTTGTGAAGCTTGAGCACGGTAAAAATATTTTAAATAAATCTGAAGAAAGGGAAATTAAAAACTAGAGATGATAATTTTAATGGATGAGTCTTCATATTTGTAATTCAATGCATGAGATATAACGAAGGACTAACATTACTCCTTATTATATATCATGTCTGGTCATTTCACGCTAATTTTAAGCAGTTATTCAAAACGTCCGAATATCATTTTAAGCTCGGTAGGATAGCTTGAAAATTATGAATATGTAATATGTGTTTCGTGCTTTACATTGAAAACTGGTGTAACTAAAAAAACGTGTAATTATTTTCTCGTAATATAAAATGACATTCCCTAAGAAATAGTATTTCCTAGAAACATAAATGAATTTATTATTTCACAGAATAAACAAATTGCCGTTTTTAAATTCTATAACTTTTAATAAGAGAACATGTTTACAAGTTTTATCAATCCTAAAATTACAACTCGTACATCTTAAATACTTTCTTTTACTTATAGTGAAGGAACTACAAATATATGAGCGTTTTCTCTAGGTTAGATTTATGTACAAGATGGGAGAATAGTGTCACGAAATAGGTCACAACTTATTTTTTAAAAGCTAAAATGGAATCTTTTAACACTAAAATAAATTGCTCTTAGGTATTGTAAAATTCACTCCATCATGTATCAGGAATTTTCAGTGTTTTCGGGAAATGAAAAAAATGTTTTCGCTTAAATGCTAATTTTGTTTATCGCAGGTTTGACGATGCTTGATGATTCTTAATATGAGAGACACTTTCTGTCAAGCTAAATATAGGTGGTGATAGTGTTTCTACGGCGATACGTGTTTCTTGTTTGTATTCTGTACGGGATGTCAATTGGGCTGTCTTTTGAATGTGATTTGAACACTTCGCCAATAATCGAGGACAAATTTTGAATTGATACAAAAAAGTTGATTGGTCAATATCAATTAGATTAAACGTCAAAAAACTGAATTTTATCGTAACGCCAATATGTATCATGTGTGAGAATTTGGACAGCAGAAGTAAAATCTTTGCAGACCATCTGGTTTCTTTACTTGCATTGGAAATTCCTCACATTAGCGAAATACTGAAATTGCTTTTAACTCACATGCCAAGGTATGCCACAAGTTTCTAAAAGGTTACAAAAACACTATCGTCCACTGTTTTTAGCTTTATAAAACCTTTCATATGGAAACACGTAAGAAAATATTGTTTTCATTTGCATAACATTTTAAGTAAATTTTTCAATTATAATAATTCTCAGATATGTACCGTTTAATATTTCATTTTTGTGAATTTGATTTTTATTTTAGATTTTATTGCATACTAAAAGGAACAGTGAGTTGAAAGTACATTTTAGTAAAATTCTCCAATGTTTTTCGCAAAAATTGTAAGAAAATCAATTTTAAATTACTCCTTATAGTTAGAAATATCCTTAAGAACCAATCCATTGCATACTGTGTGGTACTTCTAATTTTAAGTCAAATATTGAAAAACCGAGTTCTTCATTGGATTCTTAGTGTGGACACTTTAGATTGGCTACATTAATGCTACGATTACATTGACCTTCTAATGAATTAGACGGATATATGTGTGCAGCTTTATGCTATTTTCCCCGTTCTCTTGATTTGAAGATCTATGTTCAAAGATCAAGTGTTGTATTGGAAGGAAGCACGAATCCTAATGTAAGACTAATTGATTAGCGTTTGCGCTTCGACAGCCAATCGGTTCAGGTTGATTCCCAAGCCCACGTGATCTACGCTGAGATCTTACTATAGTGATTCTTCCCACACGCTCAGTCTATTTCATTAGAAGGTCGATGTACGATCAGCTCAAAAGTTCACAGAGCGACACTTTTAGAGATTACCAATCCAATATCCATTCCTTTTAAAACTAATAAAGTAAACGCGTTAGAATCTCTGTATAAATATACAATAAGAGCTGATAATATACAGTAAAGCTAAGGCCTCATGTAGAAAGCCTCAAGATTCAACGCATTATTCAGCATCCTTTAGGCACTGTCAAGGACTAATAGATTTGATATAATTTTATTTATGGCTAGAGAGATAAGTAGCAACAACAAAAGACAACAAAGAAATTTTGATGGCTTCAGCATAATTGTTACCTATGCTATGCTGATACTCAATATTTACTGTTGTACCACCATAACAAATTTACATTTATCACGATATTCATGAAAGCATAAGTAGTAATTAACTACTTAAGTACAAAAAAGGTATATTAATCTCTAAGAGAGCACAATTTTGAGATTCGGTAATAGAGTACAACAGACAAATCTGCTAACAAAATATCCGAAATTGTTTTTTATTTAATCAGCCAGCTGATCCCGGGGTTAGGAGTGTAGCAAATGCATTCTTGGGAATTACTACACCTGTTTTTTAATCGGTTAATGTTTATTCTTTCTGAAATCTCATACTACCGATCTCAGATTTTTAACCATTTTAGTAACAGTGGAACATCTAGAGTCACAACGCCTTGAAATGGTTAAGGCTGGGTATATTAAGATTGATAAGTTATATAAATAGGCTCTCATTTGATATTCTGATGTCAAGGAGTGCTCTAGATGGGAGTGAGACACAAAACACCCACCATCCCTTGGAAAAACTAAAAATAACCAAATGTTTGCAATGTGCAAAATGCATTCACATGAGAGGATTGTTTTGTAAAGTTAAATGGTAGATGGCGCTATGGTTTTTGTGGTAGAGTGTTTGCCATAAGTATTCCGGAAATGTATCACTTGCAAACATTTTAAAATAACCCCCTTTATCTACCAAGCGAGAGCATTGGATAACCGGAAGTAGTCGTCTGGTCTTGTCATCTGACCTTAGTTCAAAATTACAAGGTGTCCTCGTATCTTTCACTCTGGGAGTGATAATGGACCGTCGCCAATAGTGTGTTGCACCAGTGCGATGTTAATTAACTACCTACCTATCCATCTTGGTAGTCTGGTGGTTTGTTTATTTTCACACAAAATCCCTTTCCCACAAGGAAATTGGTCAGCATCTGTAAAGTATTTTCTTCAAAAAAGAATTTTTTAGCATAGTGCATATTAAAGGAAAACGTCTGAAAGTTGTTAAGGAAAAATTACAGCATCGCATGCATAATCAACATTCTAAGCACTGTTCCTTTTTACATCTTTTTTAATAACTCTTCCTGACATTCACGGACATCCGTTCCCTTTAAAGCAACTTTCCCTGCAAGCATTAAACAAACGGAAAACATCCACATTCTCATCACCTCACGGCGCTGCGCATGATAATTAGACCAATTAGCATATCTCCTCCTCATAAATGCCCGAGCGAAAAAGCAGCCTTGACAAATGGCCATCCTCCACTGTGCAAGAACAGGATTACATAAATAATCGCTTCCGTGACCGCTGTATCAGTTTCACCGCTAGGTGGCGCGCGCGGATGTGGCCGGCGACACGCACTGCGTGGCACTACCCCGTATGTGACACGTCAGGTGAGGTTCTTCCTAAAAATAAAGTGCCCGGGCATTTGGTTAGTGTCAAAATTGTTGCGGGCACGCGTTGCGGCCTGTCACACTTTCGGAGGCATGGGTTTTGTCACTCTCACAGCAACCGTCACGCGAGCTCTTCGGCGGTCTTTTGTTTTTCGGTTTCACCCAAACAAAGGGATAATGCAGGCGTGACATAATGGGATCATGTCGTACGTCGAGGGGTACTTTGTGTTGGCAGATTTAGACACTCTTTTTGCTGCGGTCTGTGGTTCGTTTGAGTTGAGATTTAGATTAGGGTGGTTTAAATATTTAATGAAATTATTTCCCGGCTTTTAGCTGTTAATCGAGAGATGACGTGCTACTCGAGGTGATCCATTATCGCGATTCTTCGGTAGTTATCCCTTCAGCTTTTGTCGTAGAAACATGATACCTCAATCGAAAGCTATTTTTAATATATTATGCATTGATATAGGGGCACTACATCGTCGGCTTACGAGTGAGAGGTAATTTGTTTCAGCAGATTTATGCACTTCCTTTACTGCGTTGTGTGGTTTATTTGAGTCTTGATTTAAATGAGTAATTTAAAAATATTTATTGAGTTTATTTCCTGACTTTTAGTCAATCGAGAGATGACGCGTTATACGAGGTGATTCATTATCACGATACTTCGGTAATTATTTCTTCAACTTTTGTTGTTTGTAATACATGATACTTCAATCGAAAGCTAGTTTTAATGTATTATGTATTGATATGGCGGCACTGCATTTGTCGGCATACAAGTGAGAGGTACTTTGTGTAAGCAGACTTGGGCACTTCCTTTAAATTTACTATTACACATTTTCTTTTAGTTAATCGCGAGATGGCGTGTTATGTACGAGGTGATTCATTATCACGATACTTCGGTAATTATTTTTTCAACTTTTGTTGTTTGTAATACATGATACTTCAATCGAAAGCTAGTTTTAATGTATTATGTATTGATATGGCGGCACTGCATTTGTCGGCATACAAGTGAGAGGTACTTTGTGTAAGCAGACTTAGGCACTTCCTTTAAATATACAATTACACATTTTCTTTTAGTTAATCGCGAGATGGCGTGTTATGTACTAGGTGATTCATTATCGCGATACTTCGGTCTTTATCTCTCTTCTACTTTTGTAGAAACATGATACCTCAATCGATGTTAGATTTACTATATTATGCATTGATAGGGGTGGCACTACATTCGTCAATTTCGAGTTAGAGGTACGTTGTATTTGCAGATTTATGCACTTTATTGCGTTCTGTGATTGTTGAAAAGTAGGGTGCCAACTCAGGTGTTGACCTCGTCATCTGACCGTGCTTCAAAATTACGAGGTATTGTCCGTGGATCTTTCTCTTCGGGCTTAATCCCGGATCGTCACCAATAAACCGTTGTGTTACTCCAGTGCGACGCTAATTCAAATATCTACCTACCTCAGTGATTTGTTTGAGTTTAGATTTAAATGAGGGTGGTTTAAATATTTAATTAAATATTATTTCCCAGATTTTAGTGAGTCGAGAGGTGACGCATTGATTCATTATCACGATACTTCTGTAGTTACGCTTCAGATTTTGTTATAGAAACATGGTACTTCAATCGAAAGCTTGTTTTAATACATTATGGATTGATGTGGGGCACTTCATTCGTCTGTCTACAAGTGTACTTTATGTTTTCAGAATATACACATTCTTTGTTATGTTGAGTGGTTTGTTTGAGTTGGGATTTAAATGAGGGTGGTTTAAATATTTTAATGAGATTTAAGTAAAGATGGTTTAAATATTTAATGAAATTACTTCCCGGGTTTTAGTTAATCGAGACATGAAGTGTTACACGAGGTGATTCCTTATCACGATGCCTCAGTAGTAATTTTTTACTTTTGTTCTAGAAATATGGTATTCTTTAATCGTAAACTAGGTTTAATACATCATGCACTGATGTGGGGCACTGCATTCGTCCTCTTACAAGTGAGATGTACTTTGTGTTGGCAGATTTCAACACTTTTTGCTGTTTGAGTTGAGACTTATATTAGGGTTTTTTATATATTCAATGAAACTATTTCCCGGCTTTAATTAATAGAGATATGATGTGTTACGTGAGGGGATTCATTATCGAGATGCTTCTATAATTATCGTTTCAAATGTTCGTTGTATAAAGTTAATACAGGGTGTTTCAAAAGTAACTATCTACATTTTAGCGAAAAATTAAATGATCATTTTCTTTTGTAGCTGTCATGAATCATGGTGACCACGAAGAAAGATTATCAATAGTTGTCTGACGAGGTTTAATAATAAGCATATTTGTAAGATTCAAACCGTCGAACACTCACATGCAATTGTGAAATGGGTAAGTGATTCTCCAAAGGTTAATGTTTAGTTGGGAACCACAAAACGCAAGATGTGTGGCTCTTTTTCTACGCTTAGAAGACATTTACCTGGATATATTTCAGGCTTTTGTTTCTTCAACTTGTTTCTGATGGAATTATCGACAACTTTGTCTTTCAAGATGGGGCACTAACCCATTCAGTAACATGTGTTCGCGACTACCTGCATGAAACTTTCCCTGCAATA
This sequence comes from Meta bourneti, assembly GCA_933210815.1. NCBI lineage: Eukaryota > Metazoa > Arthropoda > Arachnida > Araneae > Tetragnathidae > Meta > Meta bourneti. The sequence goes on from OW119929.1 coordinate 93,450,296, forward strand.
TGGGTAGAAAGAGGTTCATCCAGATTTGAGGCATCATGGTCACCTGACCTCAAAACTCTAAAGGTTTTTGCGTAAGTTTAAATTAGAGTTGTACAAAAGTAGGATTAGTAGCAGTAATCAACTCAAGGAGCGAATCATAGCTGCTTTGGCTAACATTGCACATATCATGGAAAAGGTTTCCCGTACTACCACTGAACTTTGGGATTTGTGTTGATAAGCAGGAGAGGGCATATGAAATCGTATTAATATTATGAAATTGTATTATTAATAGGAAATTTTATTACATTAATATGTTAATTTGAAGTGTTCTATTCATTTGTAACACAAAAAGGTATTTAAATGCTTTTATCTTCTCAGTAATAGATGATTACTTCAGAAATACCTTGTGCTTCAATCGAAAACTAGTTTTAATACATCATGCTCTAATGTGGAGTTTAGCCCCCATTTGTCAAATTAAACACTAAGCCGAGACACATAGTTCTGAGTAAAATAAAGGGAAATAATAATAATTTTCATGCAATGACATACATTTTAATTTTTATCACTTTAGCACTTTGAATTTACTCAATTTATCAATTACTCAGAGAAGAGCACTTTCATATGATTATATATTGCTTATTGTAAATTATTACACAAAATTATAATAAATAACCTGCGTTTATTCATTTATGTTTGTCAACAATACAGGGTGAGTCTAAACTAATACGACAAACTTCAGGGGGTGATAGAACACAACGGAACAAAAACTTTTCCCCATAGAATGTATGGTCGCAAGTGCAGCGGTTGGCCGCTAGAGAGCGCAGTCAAACGCTTGTATAAAAGCGTTACGTCGGCGATGCGAGGCCTGCATCAGGTGTGGTGGTCGACATTTTGAACAGCTTTTGTAATTGTGCATTTGCGTTGTACTTACCGACTGATGTTTGTACATGTCGTTTCATTTCCATGTGAAAAGTTTCTCATGTTTTGTACATGTCATTTATTTCTTACCCGTTGTTCCTTGTACTTATCTTTAATTTATGCAAATCTAATTGTATTATTTCGTTTTGTCAAGCAGTTATTGATGTTTATTTGACATTAAAGCGTTGTTTCCATATTTCATGCCTCTTTCCAACTTGGTGTCGGACCGTGTGTTTGTGCCGAAATGGAAAGCGCCCTCTAGCGGCCATACATTCTATGGGGGAAAGTGTTTGTTCCGTTGTGTTCTATCACCCCCTGAAGTTCGTCGTATTAGTTTATACCCACCCTGTATTTATGTGTTTTCTCTCAACACTGTAGTGTGTTTCTCAAGAAAAAAATATATCTTTCATGCAAGAAAAAAATGCACTAGTTGACATACTCGCATCCTGTTTTTAGAAAAACTAAAAAACTCGTATCTTGAAAATTTTGATTCAGCGTATTTCATTCGTCATCGTGATAAAGAGTTGGTACATGAGAACATGTACGAAGTTTTAAGTTAACTCCAAGTACCTAGAAACTTCCAATAGGAAAATAGATTTTTGTATCTAAATTAAATAAAAAAAATGTGACGTGTGTGGTAGAGAGAAGTAAAAGTATATAATTCGGTGACAAGGTAGGTAAGTAGGTATTTTAATTAACGTCGCACTGGAGCAACACAACGGGCTATTGACCACGGTCCGGGATCAAATCCGAAGGGAAAGCTCCGACGACACCACATAATTTTTAACCAAGGTAAGATAATAAAGTCACACTTGAGCTGGCACCCCACTCTCCATACTTCCACACCACGCTAACGTGAAGACACTTGAGGACATGGCAGATTAACGTGCACCAGCTCCCTTCGTACAAGACGGTCTTTGGTTGGATCCGAACTCGCAACCCTCCTGTTGCTAATCCGTTGTTCTTCCAACCGGGCTACCACGGTCCTTTGGTGGAAAATGGTATACTTTTACACTGTGATATCATACGTGTTAAAGTATATCATTTGCTTCAAGATTATTAAGGGGAATCTTAAGAGTCAGAGACTTAAAACATTTATTCATTTCCCGTTATGTTTAATATGGTAGTATTTACTTCGACCAAAAAGCATAGTTCTATTATTTGAAAATGAAAATAATATTTTTCCAATAGGCTGTGTCCGATAGAGAGCTATGACATATTAAAGTTCGTGTTTTTGTTCGCATTTGACTTTTCCTTTCTAGCACTCCGTTTCGACACTATCATTTGAAAATTATTGTCCCAACTATATTTGTCAGTGATACCAAATCATTACAGAAATACTTTTTAATCCTCTTTTGAATAACATGCACGTCCCTTAGGCATATTGTGTAAATAAAGGTTGTTTGTGGTTATGAACCATGACTACATAACTTTTTCTTTAATATAAGGATATACTTAAAATTATTCAAGACTTCGAGCGTATTATGTACATGTACAAAGTTTTTTGTGTGCATAAATTGCATTTAATATTCAGCAAGTCTGTTACTAAAATGCTTCTACATTCTATATCTAATGAAGCAGAGTTGGCGTCTGTCTGTATGTTCACTATACAAATCTACATCGTTTGACCAATCCACACCAAATTTGGTACACTTATACTTTGGAACCTTGCGAGTAACGCAAGCTACATATTAACCCCCGTTCTCTTTAACCTAAGTGTGCAGAGGGGGCGAAATCAATTCGAAATTGCCATAGGAAAAACATTGTGAATAAAACGATTGCGGTACGCAACTCAATTTGTTTTACCAGTATGGATCGAAAAACAAATTTTCTAAAAAAATTGTTTTACCAGTATTGCTCGAAAAAAAATCCGAACGTTTTTCCAAAACGTTATATTTAAACAATTTAAAATTCTAATTATGTTTGAACTGGTTTCTTATTTCTTTCCACACTATAAATAATTTAGGAATATTTGCATGATGAAAAATGGATGTTTATTTAAAATACTTAATCTTACACAACTTGCATTTTGTAATGGAACGCGAAAAGCTAAAACAAAAAATTCATTGATCATTAAAGCGTAATTTTGCGATTTGGTATCTGGCAACGCCAGAATTAATGTTTTATTTTATAAATTAGATTTAGAAATCCGTGTTTGCGTATTTGAGTTAAAACAGAAATGTTGCGGTCATATTTGAGCATTTCTAAGTTTTGTAAATTTGTGTTCTTTTTGTAAATACTTCATTATTGTCTATCAATATTTTCAAGCGTCTTTTTCGAATTTCTCTATTTCAGAATATTCGCATGCCGTTGAAATTCGACACGATTGCTCAGATTTTTCAGAATTCGACATTGTTCAATGACCAGAATTTCGTTTTCGCTTGTATTTATGTGTGTTCCATTACTTTCTATGTTACAGATATATTATTTAGGAGTTAAATTGTAATGAATTATTTTTATTTTCTGCCAAATACCACTAGACATGGTTAATTTCTTGGTGGTATATGTATATTTCGACGAACTTTCCTTAAGTCTGGTTAAATACGTTATAGTTTGTAGAATTCTGTTATATAAAAATAAATGGAAACATTTTTAAGTGAGGTGTATAACTTCTTATTTTAGAATGACTGGTAAAGTTAAAATAAAGTTATTCTAAGATAAGATATGTTACGTTAAATCAAAACGGGTAGCCATGTTTTAGTTCAAAGATATTTCTAAATTTTGACATATTTTCATTACAAGACGATTAATATCAATTCAATTTACATTTGTTATTTATGTTTCATGGATATTATAGAAAGCTGTACTCCTTAGTCAAGTAACTAGTACATCTACCATTTTAAATAGGTTCGTGGTTTCCATATAGAAACTGAGTCTCAATTGAAAAAAGTACCTTAAGGATTCGATTTAAAAAAAAAAATTCTGTTGGAGGAAAACGAATTTGAAATAAGACTTTACTGATCTTGGAATAATATCATAGTAAGGAAGTATGTATACTAGGACTGTTGAAAAATGGTTGCTTACTAGAATTTAAAACTGTTCGTATACAACTTAGATACCCATGAAACATTCATTGAAAGCAGTGATTTTGTAAAAAGTGTAATCGATTGAGTTTGCTTTGTCTACACTGATGCCATTTGTTTCAATAACAAGCTCCGTTATTCCATCTGCGGCTGAATAGAATTTTCAAGAAAAAAATGTGTGCTTCAAAATAAATTAACCACGAATGCCGTAACAGTTTAATTTGCCATCCTCTGAGAATGATAATGTAATTTGAAAACATCGAATCCATGGTGCAAGAGTACCACAAATAATAAATATTGATTGGAAAACTGAGTGCAAGGCTATACGCTGAAAGCTCCACATTTTTACTGAAAATAAACTTAATTGACATTCGCAATCACTCGACACCTCAAAATCGACTTCTGAAAAAGTCATCTCAGAAAAAGCTTTTGTAGTTTGTATTACAGCAAGAGTATGATGAATATGAAATGAATTATATGGATGGATTTATTATTTATACATATTTGCTTCCGAAGTAAATTGTAGGAGTTATGAAAATGTTAAAACGATGTTAAAAAATATTTTTGTACACTTAAATGATGCTTGCATTTTGCTATGAAATAGAATAAACATTTAACCAATTCAACCCTGCACCGCCGGGTAATTCTGCTAGAATACATTTTTAAAGCAATATTTATAATTCATATATTTTTTATCACCCTTTATTTGCGGGACAACATAGAATAGAATAGAAACATATAGTCCTTCATTAAGGGCCTGTTTAATTGCTATTATTTTTCATCGCCCTATTTTTGAGGGGAGGGTTTATACATAGAGCTCTTCATAAAAGGACTTAAATTACTATTATTAAAAACCAAGGAGAGAGAAGACTGCTAACAAAATAAAAAACATAGAAAATAAGAAAAATGTGTTAATATCTTAATAAACCCCAACAGTAATCTTAAAAAGACGATTTAGCAGTTTACTACTTTAAAAAAATTAAACCATTTTTAGTTTTCTGGGGGTCCCATATAGTTAATTCAATATTTGAAATAACGCCCCAAAAGTTTTATCCTAGAAATACATTCGTGAATTATAATTCGTGCTACAAAACAAGAATAAAAGTTAAGTTATTGGAAACATACTTTACATAAAAAAGTGTAAGCTTAATCTAATAGACTAGGAAAATGGTCCACATAACATAGAATTAAGAGTCTAATTTTCTTATTTTGGAAAAGCTTAGAAGCGGTAATAAATGAAAATTCAACGTTTCTTGCCGTTTTATTAGGATGTTACTTCTTTTGTATAAAATTTAGCAGTTAAATAAAGCATGATGCAATCTGGGTGGAACATAATTGGATTGGAAAAGGCTTTATTATAACGTAATTTTGAACCACGGTCAGATGACGAGGCAACACCTGAGATGGCACCCCACTCTCCAAACCTCCACACCACGCCAACGTGAGGACATTTGAAGCCACGACAGATTTAACATGCACCATCCCCCTTTGTACACGACGGTCTTTGGTTGGATTCAAACTCGCAACCGTCCGGTTGCTAATCCGTTACTCTTCAAACCGGGCTACCGTGGCCCTTGTTATTCTAGGATCTTTCCCTTCGGGATTGAACTCGGACCGTCACCAATAGTCCCTGTACTACGTTAATTCAACTACCTACCACTACTAGTTGTAGGTAGTTGTTATTATTATTATTATTATTATTATTTCAATTAACGTCACACTGGAGCAACACAATGGGCTATTGGTGACGGTCCGGGATCAATCCCAAAGGGAAAGATCCGAGGACAACACCACGTAATTTTGAACCACGGTCAGATGACGAGGCAACACCTGAGCTGGCACCCCACTCTCCAAACTTCCACACCACGCCAACGTGAGGACATTTGAGGCCACGACAGATTTAACGTGCACCAGCCCCCTTTGTACACGACGGTGTTTTGGCTGGATTCGAACTCGCAACCCTTCGGTTGCTAGTTCGTTACTCTTCCAACCGGGCCACCGCGGCCCTGTGGGTAGTTGAATTAACGTAGTAGTGGGACTATTGATACTACGTTAATTCAACTACCTACCACTACTAGTGGTAGATAGTTGAATTAACGTAGTACTGGGACTATTGGTACTACGTAAATTCAACTACCTAGAACTAGTAGTGGTAGATAGTTGAATTAACATAGTACTTGGACTATTGGTACTATGTTAATTCAACTACCTACCACTACTAGTGGTAGATAGTTGAATTAACGTAGTACTGGGACTATTGGTACTACGTTAATTCAACTACCTACAACTAGTAGTGGTAGGTAGTTGAATTAACGTAGTACTGGGACTATTGGTGACGGTCCGAGTACCCTAACGAACACCCTACTTCTTTGTAGCACTCAATTTCATCCTGATACCTCGTCTATCGACTTTATTCACGACGAAACACCGCTGATTTTACGCTAAAAACTTTGCCACGTGAAGTTTCCCGGAAGCATACATTTATTATTAAAGATATTTGAACCCAAATTTGAATTGTTATCAAAAGAAAGCAACAAAGCAGTTTTGTTACACTGAAAATATACACATTTTGTGCTATTAGTGGTACAGTGTTGAAGTTTCGATTGAGTGAAACACCCAACACCCAAGAACACATTGTCATTCATGTATCTGATTCAGTTCCATTCATCGCAGCTGCTTCTGATGATTAGGAATACATCGGGACAAGTCAATAGAACGCTGCTATAGCATCCGGGCATTCCGCATTAGAATATGCATGGCGGAATGCTGGAATAAATCTTGCCCTCCACTTGGAATATTGTAATGGGTGCCATTCTACTCGAGGGGAGGTCCTCGTGTTGCACCATATAATGGTGGCTTTATGATAAACTGTTGCACATCCACAGCGATATTAGAGCTAATATTCCTATTGTTCCATCGAAATCTGTATTTAGAAGGGATGTTTTGAACATTGTCAGATTTATTTTTTCATTTTTAAACAGTCTGGCTTATTGAGGATTTTTTTGACGCGAATGCGTCTTTAAAATTAGAACACTAGTGGGGCATGCATGAACAGTCTAGAGCTCCAATTGTTTCGTATTTTGATTTCAGAAGAAGAAACATCCAGAAGACAAACATAGCTTCGTGTAGGGCAGAAGATGTCTGTACCTGACATGACGTTAGGACCGAGTGCGCAGGTGAGCTGAGCGTGGAAAGGGGGCCCGAAATATGTCACAATTCTACAGCGCTGCTCGTGGGGGGGGGGGCTCGGAGTCAGTGTATCTGGATTTTGTGGAGTGAGGACTGCGTAATGATGGATGTCATTCGAAAGCTACCGAACTCTGCAACAAGTAATATTGGACAACAAAAATTAATATCAAACTGCATTTTAATCGTTAAATCTGTAAATTAGTTGGATATTCAACAATAAATAATCGTTCAAACTTCCTATTTCTGCTTCTTTCATTCCACAATCCAACACCTGTGTAGCCAAGCCTATTCAAGTCAAAACTTCGGTTGGGGATCTTCACACAACCTTTCAATTTTCATCTTAAAGTAAATATTTAATTGGAGCTTAGTGCTGCTATAAACATCGACCCTCTAATGAAATAGACGAAGCATGTGTCCGCAGCTTCATGCTATTTCTTTTGGTCACTCGATTGGAAGATTTGAAACTTGATCATGGGAAAAAGCATGAATCCTAATGTGGTACAAATTATTGATTGGTTAAAGTGATTATCCAGCGGGTTGAAAAGAAGTAGTCTGCGCTTCGGTAGCCAATCGTCCCAAGGCGATTCCTTCTGAGATCTTTCGACAAAGACACCGCCCACTGCTCTGTCTATTTCATTGGAAGGTTGCTGAATATTAAATAGATCTATAGGTTTCTATCAATTTACAACTTTCATTATACTTATAAGCACGACTTCATTGACATGTGATCCTTTTGTCATATAGTTCGTAGGTATTGTCCATATAGAGAAAGTTCCTTTTAGTCTCTTAATTGTAGATATATGTTGTATTTAGGTTATTTTTCGGTATTTTCGATTTGAAGTCATTTTTAATACTTTAAGATATTTTTGATTATCTATATATAAAAATGGATGTGTGTATGTATGTTCTCTATACAAATCTACACCGTTTGACCAATCCACGCCAAATTTGGTACATTTTTACTTTGGAACCCTGCGAATAACGCGAGCTACATATTAACCCCCGTTCTCTTTAACCTGGGTGCGCAGAGGGGGCTAAATCAATTCGAAATTGCCATAGGAAAAACATGGCATAAAAAGATTGCGGTACGCAGCTCAGTTTGTTTTATCAGTATTGATAGAAAATCAAATTTTCTAATAAAATTGTTTTAACAGTATTGCTCGAAAACAATTTTTTCCGACACGTTATATTTAAACAATTTAAAATTCTAATTATGTTTGAACTGATTTTTTATTCCTTTCCACAATATAAATAATTTAGGAATATTTGAATGATGAAAAATGGATATTTAAAATACTTAATTTTACACAACTTGCATTTTGTAATGGAACACGAAAAGCCAAAACAAAAATATCATTGATGATAAAAGCGTAATTTTTTAATTCGGTATCTGGCAACGCCAGAATTATATTTAGAATTCCGTGTTTGTGTATTTGAATTAAGACAGAAATATTGCGGTCCAATTTGACTATTTCAAAGTTTTGTAAATTTGTGCTCTTTTTCTAAATAATTCATTATTGTCTATCAATATTTTCCAAGAGTCTTTTTAGAATTGCTTTATTTCGGAATATTCTCATGCCGTCGAAATTCGACACGCTTGCTCAGATCTTTCGTTTTTCAGAATTCGACATACACTGCTGGCCACCGTAAATGCAACACCCTGAAGGAAGCATGCAAATAATATGAAATTTACAACATGCATTAGCGGAGGTGAGATATGCAAATGATTTTGGCAGGAACCACACTTCACAGAAGTCTATAAATTTAATCATTTGATACTTGGTCAACATGTTATCTACAAAATAAATTTTGTTGTGATATCTCTTGTCTTTCTTGGTGTTGCAATTTGGGTGGCCAGCAGTGTATTTCAATGACCAGTTTCGTTTCTGATTGTATTTATGTGTTCCATTATATTCCATATTACAGATATATTATATAGGAGTTAAATTGTAATGAATTATTTTTATTTTCTGCCAAATATACCACTAGGCATGGGTAATTTGTTGGTGGAATATGTATATTTCGACGAATTTTCCTTAAGTCTGGTTAAATACGTTATAGTTTGTAGAATTCTGTTATATAAAAATAAATGGAAACATTTTTAAGTGAGGTGTATAACTTCTTATTTTAGAATGACTGGTAAAGTTAAAATAAAGTTATTCTAAGATAAGATATGTTACGTTAAATCAAAACGGGTAGCCATGTTTTAGTTCAAAGATATTTCTAAATTTTGACATATTTTCATTACAAGACGATTAATATCAATTCAATTTACATTTGTTATTTATGTTTCATGGATATTATAGAAAGCTGTACTCCTTAGTCAAGTAACTAGTACATCTACCATTTTAAATAGGTTCGTGGTTTCCATATAGAAACTGAGTCTCAATTGAAAAAAGTACCTTAAGGATTCGATTTAAAAAAAAAAATTCTGTTGGAGGAAAACGAATTTGAAATAAGACTTTACTGATCTTGGAATAATATCATAGTAAGGAAGTATGTATACTAGGACTGTTGAAAAATGGTTGCTTACTAGAATTTAAAACTGTTCGTATACAACTTAGATACCCATGAAACATTCATTGAAAGCAGTGATTTTGTAAAAAGTGTAATCGATTGAGTTTGCTTTGTCTACACTGATGCCATTTGTTTCAATAACAAGCTCCGTTATTCCATCTGCGGCTGAATAGAATTTTCAAGAAAAAAATGTGTGCTTCAAAATAAATTAACCACGAATGCCGTAACAGTTTAATTTGCCATCCTCTGAGAATGATAATGTAATTTGAAAACATCGAATCCATGGTGCAAGAGTACCACAAATAATAAATATTGATTGGAAAACTGAGTGCAAGGCTATACGCTGAAAGCTCCACATTTTTACTGAAAATAAACTTAATTGACATTCGCAATCACTCGACACCTCAAAATCGACTTCTGAAAAAGTCATCTCAGAAAAAGCTTTTGTAGTTTGTATTACAGCAAGAGTATGATGAATATGAAATGAATTATATGGATGGATTTATTATTTATACATATTTGCTTCCGAAGTAAATTGTAGGAGTTATGAAAATGTTAAAACGATGTTAAAAAATATTTTTGTACACTTAAATGATGCTTGCATTTTGCTATGAAATAGAATAAACATTTAACCAATTCAACCCTGCACCGCCGGGTAATTCTGCTAGAATACATTTTTAAAGCAATATTTATAATTCATATATTTTTTATCACCCTTTATTTGCGGGACAACATAGAATAGAATAGAAACATATAGTCCTTCATTAAGGGCCTGTTTAATTGCTATTATTTTTCATCGCCCTATTTTTGAGGGGAGGGTTTATACATAGAGCTCTTCATAAAAGGACTTAAATTACTATTATTAAAAACCAAGGAGAGAGAAGACTGCTAACAAAATAAAAAACATAGAAAATAAGAAAAATGTGTTAATATCTTAATAAACCCCAACAGTAATCTTAAAAAGACGATTTAGCAGTTTACTACTTTAAAAAAATTAAACCATTTTTAGTTTTCTGGGGGTCCCATATAGTTAATTCAATATTTGAAATAACGCCCCAAAAGTTTTATCCTAGAAATACATTCGTGAATTATAATTCGTGCTACAAAACAAGAATAAAAGTTAAGTTATTGGAAACATACTTTACATAAAAAAGTGTAAGCTTAATCTAATAGACTAGGAAAATGGTCCACATAACATAGAATTAAGAGTCTAATTTTCTTATTTTGGAAAAGCTTAGAAGCGGTAATAAATGAAAATTCAACGTTTCTTGCCGTTTTATTAGGATGTTACTTCTTTTGTATAAAATTTAGCAGTTAAATAAAGCATGATGCAATCTGGGTGGAACATAATTGGATTGGAAAAGGCTTTATTATAACGTAATTTTGAACCACGGTCAGATGACGAGGCAACACCTGAGATGGCACCCCACTCTCCAAACCTCCACACCACGCCAACGTGAGGACATTTGAAGCCACGACAGATTTAACATGCACCATCCCCCTTTGTACACGACGGTCTTTGGTTGGATTCAAACTCGCAACCGTCCGGTTGCTAATCCGTTACTCTTCAAACCGGGCTACCGTGGCCCTTGTTATTCTAGGATCTTTCCCTTCGGGATTGAACTCGGACCGTCACCAATAGTCCCTGTACTACGTTAATTCAACTACCTACCACTACTAGTTGTAGGTAGTTGTTATTATTATTATTATTATTATTATTTCAATTAACGTCACACTGGAGCAACACAATGGGCTATTGGTGACGGTCCGGGATCAATCCCAAAGGGAAAGATCCGAGGACAACACCACGTAATTTTGAACCACGGTCAGATGACGAGGCAACACCTGAGCTGGCACCCCACTCTCCAAACTTCCACACCACGCCAACGTGAGGACATTTGAGGCCACGACAGATTTAACGTGCACCAGCCCCCTTTGTACACGACGGTGTTTTGGCTGGATTCGAACTCGCAACCCTTCGGTTGCTAGTTCGTTACTCTTCCAACCGGGCCACCGCGGCCCTGTGGGTAGTTGAATTAACGTAGTAGTGGGACTATTGATACTACGTTAATTCAACTACCTACCACTACTAGTGGTAGATAGTTGAATTAACGTAGTACTGGGACTATTGGTACTACGTAAATTCAACTACCTAGAACTAGTAGTGGTAGATAGTTGAATTAACATAGTACTTGGACTATTGGTACTATGTTAATTCAACTACCTACCACTACTAGTGGTAGATAGTTGAATTAACGTAGTACTGGGACTATTGGTACTACGTTAATTCAACTACCTACAACTAGTAGTGGTAGGTAGTTGAATTAACGTAGTACTGGGACTATTGGTGACGGTCCGAGTACCCTAACGAACACCCTACTTCTTTGTAGCACTCAATTTCATCCTGATACCTCGTCTATCGACTTTATTCACGACGAAACACCGCTGATTTTACGCTAAAAACTTTGCCACGTGAAGTTTCCCGGAAGCATACATTTATTATTAAAGATATTTGAACCCAAATTTGAATTGTTATCAAAAGAAAGCAACAAAGCAGTTTTGTTACACTGAAAATATACACATTTTGTGCTATTAGTGGTACAGTGTTGAAGTTTCGATTGAGTGAAACACCCAACACCCAAGAACACATTGTCATTCATGTATCTGATTCAGTTCCATTCATCGCAGCTGCTTCTGATGATTAGGAATACATCGGGACAAGTCAATAGAACGCTGCTATAGCATCCGGGCATTCCGCATTAGAATATGCATGGCGGAATGCTGGAATAAATCTTGCCCTCCACTTGGAATATTGTAATGGGTGCCATTCTACTCGAGGGGAGGTCCTCGTGTTGCACCATATAATGGTGGCTTTATGATAAACTGTTGCACATCCACAGCGATATTAGAGCTAATATTCCTATTGTTCCATCGAAATCTGTATTTAGAAGGGATGTTTTGAACATTGTCAGATTTATTTTTTCATTTTTAAACAGTCTGGCTTATTGAGGATTTTTTTGACGCGAATGCGTCTTTAAAATTAGAACACTAGTGGGGCATGCATGAACAGTCTAGAGCTCCAATTGTTTCGTATTTTGATTTCAGAAGAAGAAACATCCAGAAGACAAACATAGCTTCGTGTAGGGCAGAAGATGTCTGTACCTGACATGACGTTAGGACCGAGTGCGCAGGTGAGCTGAGCGTGGAAAGGGGGCCCGAAATATGTCACAATTCTACAGCGCTGCTCGTGGGGGGGGGGGGCTTGGAGTCAGTGTATCTGGATTTTGTGGAGTGAGGACTGCGTAATGATGGATGTCATTCGAAAGCTACCGAACTCTGCAACAAGTAATATTGGACAACAAAAATTAATATCAAACTGCATTTTAATCGTTAAATCTGTAAATTAGTTGGATATTCAACAATAAATAATCGTTCAAACTTCCTATTTCTGCTTCTTTCATTCCACAATCCAACACCTGTGTAGCCAAGCCTATTCAAGTCAAAACTTCGGTTGGGGATCTTCACACAACCTTTCAATTTTCATCTTAAAGTAAATATTTAATTGGAGCTTAGTGCTGCTATAAACATCGACCCTCTAATGAAATAGACGAAGCATGTGTCCGCAGCTTCATGCTATTTCTTTTGGTCACTCGATTGGAAGATTTGAAACTTGATCATGGGAAAAAGCATGAATCCTAATGTGGTACAAATTATTGATTGGTTAAAGTGATTATCCAGCGGGTTGAAAAGAAGTAGTCTGCGCTTCGGTAGCCAATCGTCCCAAGGCGATTCCTTCTGAGATCTTTCGACAAAGACACCGCCCACTGCTCTGTCTATTTCATTGGAAGGTTGCTGAATATTAAATAGATCTATAGGTTTCTATCAATTTACAACTTTCATTATACTTATAAGCACGACTTCATTGACATGTGATCCTTTTGTCATATAGTTCGTAGGTATTGTCCATATAGAGAAAGTTCCTTTTAGTCTCTTAATTGTAGATATATGTTGTATTTAGGTTATTTTTCGGTATTTTCGATTTGAAGTCATTTTTAATACTTTAAGATATTTTTGATTATCTATATATAAAAATGGATGTGTGTATGTATGTTCTCTATACAAATCTACACCGTTTGACCAATCCACGCCAAATTTGGTACATTTTTACTTTGGAACCCTGCGAATAACGCGAGCTACATATTAACCCCCGTTCTCTTTAACCTGGGTGCGCAGAGGGGGCTAAATCAATTCGAAATTGCCATAGGAAAAACATGGCATAAAAAGATTGCGGTACGCAGCTCAGTTTGTTTTATCAGTATTGATAGAAAATCAAATTTTCTAATAAAATTGTTTTAACAGTATTGCTCGAAAACAATTTTTTCCGACACGTTATATTTAAACAATTTAAAATTCTAATTATGTTTGAACTGATTTTTTATTCCTTTCCACAATATAAATAATTTAGGAATATTTGAATGATGAAAAATGGATATTTAAAATACTTAATTTTACACAACTTGCATTTTGTAATGGAACACGAAAAGCCAAAACAAAAATATCATTGATGATAAAAGCGTAATTTTTTAATTCGGTATCTGGCAACGCCAGAATTATATTTAGAATTCCGTGTTTGTGTATTTGAATTAAGACAGAAATATTGCGGTCCAATTTGACTATTTCAAAGTTTTGTAAATTTGTGCTCTTTTTCTAAATAATTCATTATTGTCTATCAATATTTTCCAAGAGTCTTTTTAGAATTGCTTTATTTCGGAATATTCTCATGCCGTCGAAATTCGACACGCTTGCTCAGATCTTTCGTTTTTCAGAATTCGACATACACTGCTGGCCACCGTAAATGCAACACCCTGAAGGAAGCATGCAAATAATATGAAATTTACAACATGCATTAGCGGAGGTGAGATATGCAAATGATTAGAATTTCAGCGCAGACGCACATCACGCGCGCCTGTGGCGCCACTTCAAAGCGCTATTTAAGGCTTGGAGATTTCGACGATTTCAAGTACGGCAATTGTGTTTTTCTTGTGGTTTATTCAAAAAAACGATCAATTATGCCTCGTAGAAAACAGCGATCATCTTTTGATCAAGTATCCGAATTCGACAGAGGAAGGATAGTGGCCTACCGAGATTGTGGATTATCTTTCAGGGAAATCGGTAGTCGTGTTGGACGAAACCATATGTGATCGTTGGATGCAGGAGGGTACGACGGACCGACGTGTTCGATCGCATCCACCTCAGTGCACCACTTCACGTGATGACAGGCATATTGTGCGTATGGCAGTGACGGATCGCTCAGCCACATCACGAACCATAGCACAGCACATTCAGTCTGTATCGCATCATCCAGTGTCTGCGCGTACCATTCGACGCCGTTTACAGCAGAGTGGTCTGTCCACAAGACGTCCATTGCTGCGACTACCCTTGACGCAGAACCACAGACGTTTCCGCCGCCAATGGTGCGATGAAAGAAGGATGTGGACGGCAGAATGGAATGAAATTGTCTTTACTGACGAGTCACGCTTCTGTCTGCAACACCACGATGGTCGGATTCGAGTCTGGAGACACCGTGGAGAGAGGATGCTGAACAGCTGCGGTATGCACCGCCACACTGGTCCTTCACCAGGTATTATGGTATGGGGCGGTATTGGATATCACTCTCGCACTCCTCTAGTACGCATTGCCGGTACTTTAAACAGAGCCAGCGCTACATCTCCGAGGTGTTGGAGCCAGTTGTCCTTCCTTTCCTTCAGGGCTTGCCCACAGCCATATTTCAACAGGATAATGCGCGACCACACGTGGCACGCATTGTCCAAGGGTTCTTCGTCAATCGCCAGATTGAATTGCTTCCCTGGCCAGCTCGCTCTCCGGATCTTTCGCCGATAGAAAACATGTGGTCCATGGTTGCTCAACGATTGACCCAGAATACATCCCCAGCTGCCACACCAGATCAACTTTGGCAACGTGTGGAAGCTGCTTGGTCTGCTGTACCCCAAGAACACATCCAAAGTCTCTTTGAATCAATGCCGAGGCGTGTGGCAGCGGTGATCTCCAACAATGGCGGCTATTCTGGCTACTGATTTTGGCAGGAACCACACTTCACAGAAGTCTATAAATTTAATCATTTGATACTTGGTCAACATGTTATCTACAAAATAAATTTTGTTGTGATATCTCTTGTCTTTCTTGGTGTTGCAATTTGGGTGGCCAGCAGTGTATTTCAATGACCAGTTTCGTTTCTGATTGTATTTATGTGTTCCATTATATTCCATATTACAGATATATTATATAGGAGTTAAATTGTAATGAATTATTTTTATTTTCTGCCAAATATACCACTAGGCATGGGTAATTTGTTGGTGGTATATGTATATTTCGACGAATTTTCCTTCAGTGTTTGGTTAAATACGTTATAGTTTGTAGAAATCTGTTTCATAAAAATAAATGGAAATCTTTTTAAGTAAGGTGTATAACTTCTTATTTTAGAATGACTGGTAAAGTTAAAATGAAGTTATTCTGTAATAAGCTATGTTGCGTTAAATCAAAATGGGTAGCCATACATTGTAGTTCAAAGATATTTCTGAATTTTGACGTATTTTCTTTACGATTAAAATCAATTTAATTTACATTTGTTTTTCATGTTTCATTGGTATTATTGAAAGCTGTATTCCATAGTAAAGTGACTACATGTATCATTCTAAATAGGTACTTGGTTTCCATATAGAAACTGAGTATCTCAATTGAAAAATGTACCTTAAGGATTCGATTTAAAACTAAATTTTTCTGTTAGAGGAAAACGAATTTTAAATAAGACTGCTGATATTGGAATAATATCATGGTTACGTAGTATGTGTAAACTTGGAAACTGTTGAAAATAGAAAATTTTTGTCTTAAGTGGCAGAACGTCGAGGTTGCTTACTCAGAGTTGAAACTGTTCGTATACAACTTAGGTACCTGTGACGCATTCATTGAAAGCAGTGATTTTGTAAAATGTGTAATCGATTGAGTTTGCTTTGTCTACACTTATGATATTTATTTTTAAAACAAGCTGCGGTATTCCACGTGCGACTGAATAGAATTTTCAAGAAAAAGTATGTGCTTCAAACTAAATTAACCACGAATGCCGTAACAGTGTAATTTGCCATCCTCTCACAATGATAATGTAATTCGAAAACATCGACTCCATTGTGCAAGGGTACCACAAATAATAAATATTGATTGGAAAACTGTGTGCAAGACTATACGCTGAAAGCTCCACATTTTTACTGAAAATAATTAATTGACATTCGCAATCACTCGACACCTCAAAATCGACTCCTGAAGAAGTCATCTCAGAAAAAGCTTTTGTAGTTTGTATTACAGCAAGAGTATGATGAATATGAAATGAATTATATGGATGGATTTATTATGTATACATATTTGCGTACGAAGTAAATTGTAGAAACTATGAAAAAGTTAAAACGATGTTAAAAAATATTTTCTGCACACTTAAATGATGCTCGCATTTTTCTATGAACATTTAACCAATTCTACCCGATCATCGCCAAGCAATTCTGCTAGTCTATATAATATATAAAAATGGATGTGTGTATGTACGAATATATGTTCTTTATACAATTGGGTCATTGATAAAGAACATATATTCGTTTTACCAAACCACACCGTTTTACCAAACCACACCAAATTTGGTACACTTATACTTCAGAGCCCTGCGGATAACGTAGGCTACATATTAACCCCCGTTCTCTTTAACCTAGGTGTGCAGAGGGGGCTAAAAACAATTTAAAATTGCCATGAAATAACATTGAATATAAAACGATTGCGGCAAGCAGTTCAGTGTGTTTTACCTGTATTTGTCGAAAATCAAATTTTCCAGTAAAATTGTTTTGCCATTATTGCTCGAAAAACAATTTTTTCCAAAATGTTATATTTAAACAATGTAAAATTTTATCTATGTTTGATCCGACTTTTTATTTATTTTCATAACATAAATAATTTATCAATATCTGATTGATGAAAAATGGATACTAAAAATATTTAATTTTACACAACTTACATTTTGTAATGGAATACGAAAAGCCCAAGCGAAAAACGCATTGAGTATAAAGGCGTAATTTTGCAATTCGGTATCTGGCAAAGCCAGAATTAATGTTTTAGTTTATGAATTAGATTTGGAATTCCGTGTTTGTGTATTTGAGTTAAGACAGCGAAATGATGCGGTCATATTTGAGCATTTCTAGGTTTTGTAAATTTGTGTTGATTTTGTAAATAATTGATTAGTCTAACAAATATTTTTCAAGCGTCTTTTTCGAATCTTTCTATTTAAGAAAATTCAAAGAAGTCAAAATTCAACACGTTTACTCATATCTTTCGTTTTTCAGAATTCTACATTTTTCAATGACCAGAGTTTCGTTTCTGTTTGTATTTATGCGTGTGTTCCAGTACTTTCCATATTACAGATATATTATTCAGGAGTTAAATTTTAGTGAATTATTTTTAGTTTTTGCAAAATATCACTAGACAAGGGTAATTTCTTGGTGGTATATGTATATTTCGACCAACTTTCCTTTAGTCTTTGGTTAAATACGTAATGGTTTGTAGAATTATGTTTTTAGAAATAAATAAAATGTACATAATAAAACCTTTTTAAATGAGATATGCAACTTCTAAATTTAAAATAACCGGTATAAAGTTAAAATAAAATCATTGTAAAAAAGATAGGGTGCGTTAAATCAATACGTTGAAGTTAAAAGACATATCTAAATTTTGTCAGATTTTCATTACGAAACGATTAAAATCAATTAAATTTACACTTGTTTTTCATGTTTCCTAGGTATTATTGAAAGCTGTACTCCATAGTCAAGTATATGCATCTATCATTCTTAATAGGTATGTGGTTTCCATATAGAAACTGAATCTCTCAATTGAAAAAAGTACCATAAGGATTCGATATAAAACTGAATTTCATTGGAGCAATGCTAATTTTAAATTAGACTGCTGATCTTGGAATAATATCACAGTAAGGAAGTATTTACACTAGGACTGTTGAAAAATAGATATTTTTTTATCTTAGTGACAGATGGTCGAGGTTGCTTACTTAAAGTTGAAACTGTTCGTATGTAACTTAGGTTCCTGTGAAACATTCATTGGCAGTGATTTTGTAAAAACTGTAATCGATATAGATTGCTTTGTCTGCACTGATGACATTTATTTTTAAATCAAACTTCGTTATTCCACGTGCCGCTGAATAGGATTTTCAAAAAACAAATGTGTTGCTTCAAAATAAATTAATCACGAATGCCGTAGCAATTTAATTTCCCATTCTCTCACAATGATGATGAAATTCGAAAATACCTAATACATGGCGCAAGAGTGCCACAAATAATAAATATTGATAGAAAAACTGAGTGCAAGACTCCAAGCTTCAAGTTCGTCATTTTAACTGAAAATGAACTTAATTGGCATTCGTAATCACTCGAAAACTCAAAATCGACTTCTGTAGTAGTAATCGTAGAAATAACTTTTGTAGTTTGTTTTACAGCATGAGTGCAATGAACTTGAAATGGATTACATGGATGGATATATCATGTATGCATATTTGCGTCCGAATTAAATTGTAGAAACTGAAAAATTTAAAACGTTAAAAAAAATTTACACTTAAATGATGCTTACATTTTTCTATGAAATAGAAGTGATTAGTCTGATCACTTTTCAATCAACATTTAACCATTTCAACCCAAACAACGCCGGGTAATTGTGCTAGAGTTTATATATTTTTAGGTCATTTGGTTACTATAGAATTCTTAGAATATTTTTTTAGTTTTGTCGTGAATTTAAAAATATTCTTTGAAACTTCCAATGTAGCAATATTTCACCAACGGTTTGGTTTGACGACAAGACATTACAAGTATTCTACCAGTTTCTGGTTCCAAAAATGTTCGTTATCTATTCTTTACTGCGCAACAAAACCCTTCCAGGCATTTTAGTATTAGTGAGTGAATCATCGACACTAGAAAGAGGGAAAGACTAGTAGAAAGTTTCTAGTCTTGATTGAAGAAAACATAAGGTTCTTTTACTTTTGGATCTTTTAGTCGTTAACCGAAAAGATTAATAATGCCACAAACTATCAATATAATAGTACCGAAAATCTATCTAAAGAAATGTTTCCCAAATTGTGGTCCGCATGCCGATATAGATTCTAGAACAGAAATGACTGGTCCCCCTCCCTCCGAAAGTTTACGAAAATGTCTCGCAAAAATGTTTTAATACCGATATGCATTATGCGTATGAGCGAAAACATATTGTATATATAGATCACTTGTATGAAAAAGAAAATATGTTGCTTCTTAATATAAGATTAATTGCATTTTTTTATTTTCGATTCTTTGTTCAAGTTATGCCATCTTTTATTTTTACAGCAACAAAACTTGGGTTTAAAGGTTAACAGATGGTATGAATTGCATGAGTTAACGATTAAAATGCATGTGAGTATTGTGACTCATATTTTTTGATAAATCATTTACAGTTCACAAAACAAATCAAAATCCCTTTCATTGTTATTGAAACATGAAAGTATTAGTATGTTTTTGACAGTATTAAGAAAAATAATAAAATAACAGTATGGGGAAAAAAGACTAACTAGTAACTTTATTGATAAAGCTACTTTTGATCTTTTGATAAAGCTACTTTTAGCAATGGCGGTCTAAACGGAGGAAAACCTGCTACAGTTACTAGGATCCACTTTCAAAGCCAGACCATTAGGTTCCCAAAAGTAAGTTACATTCTTCCAAAATATAAATATAACTCTGATCTCGAACATAAACGTCAGTGAGAATTAATCCTCTGTGGAGTTCACACATATACATCTGTTCTGCAACTTGAAATGTTCCTGCATTACATTTAACCAGAGTTTTAACGTCCTTCACCAAAATCTTTCCCAGGATTATTTTAACCACTAAATGTGCTCGTTTAGTCATTATTTGTGGTGGGATAAAAGCATTCAACACTACTCTGAAATTTTGTGACAGTCAGTGTTTTAATGAATCAAGCTTTTAAAAATATGTACAATGCAGGAGAATTCCTCCGATTCCTACAGTCGACCAATGAACTAAAGCAACTCAACAGCACCGCAACTAAGACCCCAACAAACAGAACAATGGTGGTGAAGGTCGACAATGATGTCGGAACCATAAGCCTCAAAGCACACAACAAACTTGACTCTTGACCATTAGATGGCAGTAAATTCCGGGAGATATTTACTGCTAACATTGGGTTATCTCAATTTCCAGGTCTAATATAGGAATACGCGCGATTGTTCATTCATTTCCACTAGTGGTTTAACCCATTGTTAGAGCGAGTTCGGAATTGTATAGTCAAAACATTCGTTTCATATACAATACCTAAAGTTACTGCACAAAAATGAACTATATTTTCGTCTGTATTACACATCAGTTTCGCTATTTGAAAGGTTTAAAGGAACAGTGACTGAACCCACACTAGGCAAAAACGGAGATATGAATTGTAACATACTTTCAAGGCTAGATTGGGTGGTCTCAAGTTCCAATAGGTACTTACTAATTATATTGGGGGTTAGTATGATTTTTGGGACCAATGGAGTGTGAGATACCAGACGTCCCACCACCCTTAAAAGGGTAAATCATAATCTTTTGACATGAATACGTCATTAAAATCAGGACAGTACTGGGAGCATTCATGAAAAGGTGAGTTACAAAAAACCGTTACAACTGTTTTGTTCTATGATTTTTCAGAACTAGAAGATAAATATAGCGTCGTATAGACAAAAGTTGTCCGTACCTGATGTGACCTTCGGATTGAGTGCTCAGGAGCACTGAGCGTGGAAAGGGGTTCGCAATGTCAAAATTCTACAGGGCTGGGCGAGCTGCTTTGGGCCAGTATAACTTTGAATTGTGCGGAGTGAGATTTGCTTAAGTGATGTCATTCGAAAGCTACAGCTAAAATTGGACAAAAATATCTAATACCAAACTACACTGTAATAGTTCAAACTGTTAATTAGTTGTTGAATATTCACTAAACAATCGTTCAAACTTCCTATGTCTGATTAATTTATTCCTAAATCTAGCATCAGACCCGAGAATTCACTTCAAAACTATGGTTTGTGTCCTCGACACCCCCTTTTTTTGGACAAACGTGAAATGGAATACCCATTAATTAGCTTTACAATTATTCTTATTTCAAAAAAGTTGCAAATACATGTGTACTTTATTATTCGAATCCTACCTAAATGTGCGCTATCCCTCTCACATTTATCGAGCAAGTCAAGGGCTTTATTATCTGGAAAACGTATGATACAAGGCTTCCCACCTCTCATTATCTTAAAACTGTTCACATTTACTATTACACAAACTATTCACATCCTACCAATTTCTATGTGATGTGTAACAATTCAGTGCATCGGTTTAGAACTGCCTCATGTGAAGTGGTTGATCATGCAGGTACAGAAATTCTATTAAATTATATATCAGCCATTTTAAGCTGTTTTTCCTAAGCTATAAGATTCAAGCACTTTAGTTATTGCGTAAAGAGGAAGATTTTAGCGCCTTCTGGTGGTCAGGAGTGTAAAATATCCCTTCCTTATTCTATAATAAAATTACATTTTTATTTTGATACATATTGAATTTCTGGGTCTTTTGAACTTTTGAACCGGTCGAATTAATTTCGTTAGAACATTTACACAAGGTGCTTCAATACTTCCCGTACAAACTTTAAGTACGGAATACGTAGTTGAATTAATGTCGCAATGGAGCAAAACATCGGGCTATTGGCGACTATTCGGGATCAATATCGAGGGCAAAGATCCGAGAATAAAACTTCGTGATTTTGAACCGCAAGAGGAGGAAGGGAACACAAAATTAAATCGTATTCGTACAGGTATTTAAATCTAAAATCGCCACCCTGATGAGTTAGACCATAGTTTCTCAATTTTTGTAGACTGTTTTCAGTCGGTTCCTCTTTTTACTTAAAATATTGAATGGCAATTCATCACTGCAACGGGTGTGTTTATGTAGTCAAGTGGATTAAAATATTTTTGGGCTACAATTTCTTTAGCATCATATTGCCCACTCTTGCTCCACGACTCCCCCTTTTGTCCCCTGGGTCAGCATTGCCTGCAAGTTTCCTCTAGTATCCACAAGGGGGCGGTAGCCACCACTTTGATGTGTTAGAGAGTACACCAAGGTGTAGAAATGAAAGATACTAAGTACATGAATAGCCTTCTTTCGGTATTAATTTTACTTACAGTTATGGACTTACAGATGGAAAATGAATTAATAGCGCCTAGTCCTTTTCACAACACAAAACCTTTCTTTTTCAGCTCTACTACAATTCAATAGAAAGTTAAAGGGATGATTAAAAGCTTGCGATGGGACAGTAGGGTATGTGAAGTACTTAAGGTAAAGCAGTCAAACTAAATAAGACAAAAATAAATGAAGAGCTCGAAATCGTCACAAATAGATAAGACTATCTACGGAACTATTAACGCCTAGGGTGGAGACCTAATTACGCCTTCTCTGAAATTGCATCGACCGTCTAAAGAAATAGACGGATCATGTTGAACGGAGTCTATTTCGGCAACTCGCAGAAGTTTACGTTACGTGGGCTTGGGAATCAAGATAGTGTTTTCCATCCCTCATGTTAGTCCTACATTAGGATTCGTACTTTTTTCCAATACCACATAATCTTTATCCGAATTTTTTTCTTTGCGATAGGAAGAAATGACATGAAGCTGCGTGCACATGCTACATCTGTTTCATTTGAAACGCGAAGCAAAATTTTCTGACACCTTAGAATACATAGTACACAATAAAATTAAAATATTTTCTTAAAACACTGAATCATCTTCCTATTTTGTAGGTGGTCTTAGTCATAAGATTGTAAAATACAAATGAGTTAGTATCAGCATCATAATAATCCTACAACACGATTCTTTAACAGAAACCAACCTGAAGAAATGTAGGTCGTGTTTCAATTAGACGTGTCATTCCGGAGATATTCGCATCAAAATTTCATGGCGTCACTTGAAATTTCAGCGCTAAACACTCTAAATTGTTCTTTCGGCATCCCTGGGGTTACCAAAAGGGTAGTTTAAGTATATCGAGACGAAAATAAAACATCAGGCGGATATGGAAATCCGAATGTGTATCAGTTATAGATACACATGTGTGCATCTCAATTCTACGTCCCATCTAAAAAAGGACACATTTTCGGCTTGGCTTACAAGTATTCTCGTGGTGTGATTATTGCGCGGTAGATTCTGACGCTGATATTTTGAGTTTCATAGCATATGTTTCCTAACGCGACTTCCTTACCTCGTTTGCATTGATAAAGGAAACTATGGGCACGTCACCATGGGCTTAGGGGAAATTATTGATGGTAGAAGTAATAATCCATTGCTTGATACTCACGTAAAAGTTCGTAACAATTTACTGGGTTTATAAATTTCACGACTTCTATTTCATGCATATTTGTAATATGCATCCCTCGTATTTGTGATGGGGCAACTATAATAGTAATGAGGTTTTGTAAGATTCAAGTCCCTATGAGTTTACGCCTCAACAACAAGTCTTACGAATTCCCACTTTTGTGTCATGTTTGGTGTGCCAGCAACCCCTCGATAGTGCACAAAAAGTTAAGCACCTATATCTCTTGATATTTTGGTTCCTTACTTTCAGTTGCTTGGCGATTTTAGCGTTATCTCACACATTTACATCTCATTGTAATTGCCCACCTTTTTTTGCCTTGTTTTCTGGTTGCTGTTTGTAGGTTTGTCAACCTCACTTATGTCTCAAATCTGTCTTCCATATTATTGACATTGCGAGGTCCCGACCTTTTATATTGGACATTAGGATTGAGTTCGTTATGGTGACACATCCCAAAATTCTGAGTTTCGTACGGCTTTGAAACGCTCCGCACAGTTGGCTCACTGAAAATTTCCTTTTAACCTTAGTCAGAAATCAATTTACAATTTAAATTCTGCGCAATAGAGGGGGAAATTACAGTGTTTAAAATTCTAGGGTCTCTTGTCGACGAGAGGTAGTGGATTCTAAGTTACAAATCCAACCATCAGAAAATTCTAAAAGCTATAGATCCTAAATCTTTTATCTATTACCAGTACCTTAACTCTAAGCTAGCTGAGTAGGATGTAGCCTAGAGTGGCAAAATTTGATATTTTCCACAAAGAAAATACTTTCAAGTATATAAATTTAAACTACTTTAAAATTTACTTACAGTAAAATGGTCCAGGTGTTCCCCAAGTGGGTTCCGAGGACCCCAGGGGTCCACGGAAAGCATACAATATTTCACTAGCCAAAATAGAGACCCTTCCAAGAAAAAAATTGCGTTATTTTCTCCAATTCCTTTAAGTTGTGAAAAACGTCGTTAAATTTTAAAAATGATTCGTTAAGAAATGTCCATTATCTATTCTAAAAAATTAGCAATTGCACTTGCAGCTAAGCGAGTATTTCCCAATGACTGATGATCATGATATCGCATCCTGGCTGCAATACCACCATAAATGAATTTATAGTTTTATAGAAAGACTAAATACATGCTTTTGCATGCCGTAAAATGACCTCTACTGGAATCTACAATTCTGGTAGCTTTGCAGCTTTGTAGAAGCGTGTATTGAGTCTTTCTACACATGAAACTAGAAATGCATTTTTTAGTTAGGAGACGCGATATGTGGATAATGAATCTGCTGATGGGCCATCAACTAACCTCTATTTTACGCTACAAGAAGGTTTTTTTGACCGTTCTTTAAACTAATCAAGAATTACAAGGATCATAATGGTCGCGTGCAGTTCTACATATGCCTTATTTAATTTTATAATTTTAAGATATCCACGAAAATTTATAATTTTCAAGGGGGTCTTTTGTCTGAAAAGTTCGGGAACCGCTGGACTAGTTCATTATGGTGATGTCTAACAAAATCACATAAGATGTAACACAATAAAATTTAGCCGAAGTAAAACGATCTGTAGTCAGGTCACTTCGATGTTTTAAGTCTAACGGGGGGGTCACAAGGTCAACGCTTAAGTCACAAGGGTAACGCTAAAGCTGACAAAGAAGAGGTGGTGAACGAAGATAACCCCAGTCTCACACTTCTAGAGACTCACTATCTACCACATTCTCCATTTGTGGCAAATAGAATGGAACACAGATCCGCTCAAACCAACCGCTCAAAATACGATATCTTCTCAAACGTTTCCACGGATACCTGAATCAAAGATAAATGTTTCATTACAGTATGAAACAGGCCAGGGACCATTCCCCAGCTATCTCCACAGATTCGGATTACCTAGTCCAATGAATGCTACTGTGGGTTAGAGGGACCACGGATGCTCCATACCTTAGTGTCCCCTCACAAGCTTATTCTACCGACATTACTCACTTCCAAGACCCATCCCAAGTTGGCTGAACCTAACACTGAAGGATAGGAAGTGAAGAGAGAATATATACAAAATTACTGATACCCTGTCCTCCCATGACTGGGACTTTCCAGCAAGGAAAAAAACACAGTTCCTATATAACAACCATCATATGCCCAACAAAAAAGAGAGAAATGATTCTGTGCTTTTAAGAAACTGATCAACTGATAAGGGAGACCTCTAAACCCGTAAATCCTCACAGGAATCTCCACGTTGTCTTCCTGATGGAGTGTAGTCAGGTAAGGAAGAGGACGGTAGGTTACAGGTTAACTATAAGTGGCAAAAGATAAGTCCGACCCTATCTATTTCGAAATGAGTCTTTCAGGTCTATTGTTCCCCCATTCCCCCAGATTTCTTATTCCTAGGAAGGAATTTCTGGGAACGTATCCTGGGAATATCTGGGAAATAATTTTTTATCCCAGTCCAACCCAATCTATTTCGGAATGCGTCTTTCAAGTTTACTGTACCTCATTCTTCAAGGATTATCTTATCCCTATGAAGGAATTACTGAGAACGAATTCTGGGAATTCCTGAGAGGGAATTCTCTTATCCCAGTCCGACTTTATCTATTTAGGAATGCTTCTTTCAAGTTTACTGTTCCCCATTCTTCGTGATTATCTTATGCCTGGGAACGAATTACTGGGAAAGAATCCTGGGAATACATGGGAAGGAATTCTCTTATCCCAGTCCAATTCTATCTATTCGGAATGCGTATACCAAGTTCACCATTCCCATTCCCCAGTCGGAATTCCTTTTCAGGGATTCTCTTATCCCAGGGAAGGAATCTTGGAAATCCCCTAGAGGAAATTCTTTTATTCCAGCCGACTATTTAGGAATGTGTCTTTTAAGTCCACCTTTTTACCATTCCCATGGATTATCTTATCCCTGGAAAAGAATTACTGGGAAGGAATTTCTTTTGTCCCAGTTCGACTCTATATCGGAATGAGTGTTTCAAGTCCACCATTCCACATTCACTAGAGATTCTCTTATCTCTGGGATAGAATTGCTGGGAAGGAATTGAGGGAAACAATAGGAAGGCATTTTCTCATCCTAGTCCTACTCTATCTATTTCGGAATGCGTCTGCCAAGTCCATAGTTCATCCATTACCCACTCCTATTTCCTAGCGGGCCGCGGTGGCCCGGTTGGAAGAGTAACGGACTTGCAACCGAAGGGTTGCTAGTTCGAATCCAGCCAAACACCGTCGTGTACAAAGGGGGCTGGTGCACGTTAAATCTGTCGTGGCCTCAAATGTCCTCACGTTGGCGTGGTGTGGAAGTTTGGAGAGTGGGGTGCCAGCTCAGGTGTTGCCTCGTCATCTGACCGTGGTTCAAAATTACGTGGTGTTGTCCTCGGATCTTTCCCTTTGGGATTGATCCCGGACCATCACCAATAGCCCATTGTGTTGCTCCAGTGTGACGTTAATTGAAATTCCCCCCCCCCTATTTCCTAGCGATACTCTTAACTTTATTAGTCATTTCAGTGCACAAAGATCACCAAGTTTTATAAATAAACTTCAAATCAAATTAATTCAGAATTTAAATAAAACTCTAATACCATCAAGATCTCAAACTAACAATTTATCCCTATCTAATAGCAGCTTTTAGTAACATGTATACTTTGGTAAGGGTTAAATCGCTATGAATGTTTATTAGCATTGAGATATTGAAATGATTCGGAATTTATTCGGTTGGCTATGTACAGTTTACAATTTACATAATGATCATATGAAATCATTCAGCCTGAAAACTACCAACTTTGCAGCATGCGCTTTCACTGAATATTTATTCATCGCTATTGAATCACCAGCAGCTGAATGGTGAACTCGAAATCCACCGTAAGCACTACTTTCCGATTCATCAATTCGGTAAGAGGAGAGCGACTTAATTTCGAAGGCTTTACTTTTAATTCACCGAAAGTGTTCCTGGACGTGGGCGCTGTGTTATTTCTACGTCATTTGAAGTGAAACGAAATAGTTTTCTGTTTACCTTCACAGCTAGTTTAATCTTTACGCAATCATTAAATAGTGAAGTGTGAGAAGACGCTAGACATGATTTGGGAGGGGGTAGAGAATGCTCGGATTTCTGCTGCTTCGAGGGAGAGAGTGGAGTGTTTGTGCAATGCTCTAATAGAAACTCGAAGCAAATTTTAAATCATTTGCAGTTGAAATCACGGAACTGCGGAGTATTTTAGCAGGGAGACGACGGATTCGTTTGCATTTGGAATCGAGGGATGATATATGTTAGGATATTCTAGGAATTTATTTCATGGGAGCGGTCAATTTATAGCTACTAACTTGGTAGTGTAGCCATTTTGCCCTTAATTGTTTCACCGTGGTAGTCTAGTTGGCAGAGTCAAAGATTAGCAAACGAAGGGTTGTGAGTTTGAAATTCGATCAAACCACAGACCTTCGTGTCCGTAGGGGCTAGTGGGGGCTGCCGTGGCCTCGAGTGTCCACCTTTTGGCGTGGTGTGGAAGCTTGGAGAGTGGAATGTGGATATTCTTCATTATTTGGATGGTGGGGATGTGGTTAACTTCGTCATCTGTCCGTGGTGCAAAATTACGAGGTGTTATCCTTGGATCTTACTATTCGGGATTCAACCCAAAACGTCACCCATAGCCCGTTGTGTTATTCCAGTTGGACGAAGACTCAACTACCAACCTACCTATTCATACTTTTCCTACAATTCCCATAAATTTTTCCAAAGTTTCTTGTGATATGGTTATCGAAATGATGAAATAAATATTACAATCCCTGAAGTGTTAATCATGATGGATATAATCAACCAGAGATTATTTTCATCGAGATTGAAAAAGATGGTTGTTAATTGGGTTTTATGATGCAAGTGACATATTTTGACAAAGTTTCGCCAAACAACGTCAAGTAAAATGGACATACACACAAAGAAAGTTGTCGCATTGTTTTAAGCGTATTTAAAGCTTATATTCAGCTTAGTGTGATGTGCACTTTTAGTAACCTGAAATAAATAGGTTTGCTGGTTGGGTTTCATGGTACAAGGGCCATATTCGCCAAGCTGAGCCAAACAAAAGAGAGTCATGTAATGTACACAAACACACAATAAAGTTTTACTTAAACAGAGGAGAGAAATACAACGCGAGTTAAAGGAATCGAACTTGTGATCGAGGTTTGCTATTAAATCAATGTTAATAAGATTCTAAAGCATAAAACATTTTATTTCTGAGGAAATAATTTAATAAAAGAACATATGAAGTATTTGCTCGCCCTAATCCAATTTTTTCTGAAAATATAAGTAAACTAAAAAATGGCCATTTTATAAAAAATCCATATTTTCGTAGTCCAACAGGTGCTTTCTTTTGAACCATGCTTCTTTTCAGTTATTGTATACGAAGCAAATTAGCAAATAGTTACCTAGAAAGAACCTAAACGTTTCAAGAGAACAAGTTTATTTGTCAAACATAAATGAAGTATATGTATGATTTCTTGTCTCTGCCTATTAGCTCAAGTGTCGCCATACTTCTTCTTTATTTGAGATAATTAAATGTTAGTATTGTTTAAGCTCAGTGTTTTGAATTTTAAAGAATTAGGCTCTTTTAAAGTTATTTTCAGTTTAGATATTAGCTTGTATTGTTTGAACAACCTTTTGACTCAATCATCCAACACTATCACTCCTAATTTGTAAAATGCTAAGTTAAATTCCGATTTTAATTGTTTTAGTTTCCTTTAAAAAAGAATATTTCGTTGTGTGTGTTGCTCCAGTGCGACGTTAATTAATTACCATTACCTTTAAAATGTTTTTCATACCAATAAAAACCACCGTGTTCAGTTATTCGATTCAAATGCGGGTACTTTAAATGCAAGCACTTTACTCTATATTTCTATAAACAATAAACAAAAGAAGATAAAATTATTTTTGTTTTCAAAATAATGACTTTTATGAATGTACAAAAATAATTTCAATTATTTAATAATTTGATCTGTAATTTGAATGAAACCAAGATTATTTGTCTGAAAAAGTTTTTTACACACTATTTACTTCCAATCGAGAAACCTTTTAGCTAAAAAGTTTTTATTTTAATTTCTGAACTATAAATTTAATTCTAATTGGTCTTCGTGTAGCAAAAAAATGACTGTAGTGCGATTAACTTAACTAACCTTAACTATTAAAGATAAATGTAAACAGTAAGCAAAATGCGATGTAGGAAGTCCGGTTTCTAGTATAGCTTATTTTTTACATAGTTCTAATAGTTCGTGGGTTGCCTTTTTATCAAGATGATTGATAACTTTCTGATTGTGTTTGGTTTGTGTGCTTTCTCTGGAGTAAGAGCCATATTTGGTCACGCTGAGCCAAATATAAGACCTACAACGTGAAGGACACAAAGGATAGAAATACACCCAGGAATCAAATCTGCGTGGCCTAAAACAACCTTTAGTTGTTTTAGTGTGTAGTTTTTAGAATTTGCATTTTGGTATTTCAAAAATTAAATCTATAGCTATAAAATGTAACCGTTTAATTTATTGTTAACCCAAGATAGATTTTTGTACCCTAAAGTTTTTTCCCCTAAAGATTTTGAATCCTAAAAGATTTAAAATTGCATAGGGTGTTTCGAAATTATCTGGTCAAATTGTGAAGATTTGTAGAAGTGCCCCAAATAAACATTTTAATAAATTTAAAAAACAATAAAATTTTTCCTGTTCTTATACACCAGATGTATATCTGCAAGCTCCAAATTCATGTAGCTATGCCTGCCGTTGAAAATCTGAGCGGGGAATGGAGTCCTAAGACACAGAAACAATGTTATCGACTAACTTAAATAGCACTCTGCCATCTAAATGCGGTATTCCCGGACACACATTCTTCAACAAAAATGTTTATTTTGAGCCCTCTGTTATACAATTTGGGCAGATGTTTTCGGAACTCCCTGTGTATTTAGAATTCGGATTAGTTTTAATTTTGAAATAATAATTCTCGCAAACCCATTTAGGCTATTCGAAAGTGTAATATTCAGTGTAAACAAACAGCCCTGAAGGAAAGCGCAGATTTTACTTCCTCTACTCAAATGCTTTTTCATAATACGTATCGGGGGTTATCTAAAAATGTAGTTTACCGCAGTTTTGGCACAACTTAGAATTCAAAACTGGTGTTGAACTGGTGGAATCTGGTGTTGGTCAATCAACTGTAATATATAAAATTGGTAGGTAGATAGTTAGGTATTTTAACTAAGGTCGCCCTGGAGCAACACAACTGGCTATTGGCTTCGTTCCGGGATGAAACCAGAAGGGAAAGTATCGAGGACAACACAACGTAATTTTGAACCAGGGTCTGATTACGAGGCCACACCTGAGCTGGCGCTCCACTGAGCTTCCACACCACTCTAAAATGAGGATGATTGAGGCTACGACAGATTTTACGTTCACCAGCCCCCCCTCCTTTGTATGCGACAGTCTTTGGTTGGATTCGAACTCGCAACCCTCCGGTTGCTAATCGTTACTCTTCCAACACGGCTACCGCTGCCCAACAAACCAGATGGAAAACGAAGATTTCACTTCCTGTACTCAAATACTCTTTCATGGTACATATCGGTTTCATGATATAGTGGGGTGCCAGTTCAGGTGTTGACCTTGTCATCCGACAGTGGTTCAAAATAACGAGGTTTTCTATGCGATATTTCTGCCTGACACCAAGGTCACATAAAACTTTGGCACTTCCCCTCTCCAAATCTAACATTTAAAACACAAAAATTTCATGTTAAAAAATTGAGCTTCAGTCCATTAAATTCGTTCAAAAAATGTACGAACAGCCTATGTACTATGAATCTGTACATTCATGCACAGTCTATTTCATTAGATGGTATTGGAAGCATGTATCGTCGCAGAAACACTACCGCCACCTACATTTAGCTTGACATAAAATGCCTCTCATACGAATGAAAGCCTTCCAACAATCAAAATTAAATATCTTTAGTGAAACGTATATAAGGGAAACCCAAATATCATCTCTAAAACTTTCTGAAACAGACGAAATTCTCAAATTTTCTACGCAAAGGATATCATTAAATTACATTTAGAATCTAATTAAATGCCCCAGTTCAAACTGCCTACTGAAGTAGATTTTATTTTCTAAACAACTGATTAACTCTCTTTGGTTTATGGAGCTATGAGCGGTGAGGTTAAAATTGTTGAAATAAGGATGGACTTTAGAAATCTACTTTACTCTGATGAGTAGAGTACAAAAGACTTGGAACTAATTTTAGATACTTTAAAATTCCCCCACAATGTTCAATTGAATTAAACGAGGATTCATTCTCAAAGGGTAGTAACGGCAACCGTAATGGCACTTCCGGGAATTTTTAAGGCATCGCATGGTTTAATTACATTGGAGAAACAATGTAACTGTAAGTGCCTCTTCCTAGCATTATCTCTCATATACATACACTCAAAACGTATGCGGAGATAAACATATTTGATAAATTGGAAAGGCATAACGTAACGAAAATGTGAAGTCACTGTAGAAAACGCCATGAGATCTCTTTTATTTTGAAAGTAAACTACACGGCTTTTGAAAGAGTTGTAAATGCCCCAAATCTTTGGAAGCAGTAAGGTTATATTTGCTGTATTTTATGAAAGTTTTATGTCCTGTAGAGTTAGAGAACTCTGAGTCTAAGGAAAACTGAACAGGGATATAAAATTGTTAATAAATGTTTTCTTTTGGGTGTCGAAATGTTTACTAGCAGATGTTTTTCTGCTCTATGATCATATTGCCAAGTACGGAACTGCGCAAACGATAAATAATTGAAAGAAAACCAACGGAGTTCTAAGTTCGAAACGCCATTAGAATTTGATGGTAGACGATATTTTTCCTTGACTATATTTTCAATAAAATTTATATTTCTATTCTGTATTTTTTGTGATAGCATCGCAGAACTTTAAAGAAGCATCTTGTAACGAATCATAAAACATCAAACGATGTTTATTTAGTTATCATATCACTACTTCTTTTGTTGTGTTTGCTGTGTTTCTCTTTTTGCCAAATAAACCGAATGAAGACGAGCACAAATGCCAAGACTGAAATAAAATTATGCAAACAGAATCGACATACGTTTGAATAAATTATACATTACAGTGGAGCATATTAAGAAATGCTATGTACAATCAATGTGATTCAAGTAAGAAATATTCTAAGAGGATGATTATGCACTGATTTGAGAAGCTTCCGTCTCAGTCTCTAATCTAGAATCTGCCGTAAACACTACTTGTTTTTAACCCTTCTGATGGTTGTCTTCACGAGGTATCTCGTCATTATCAAAACCATTAGCAGATCTTGATGGACGAGACAACTCGTCTTTACAGGAAAACTGACCAGATCTTGATTTCATAAAAAAAGAATCGACAATAACTTGATGAAGATAGATCTCTTCATTATCACAATTGGTCACATCTTGATGGACGAGATATCTCGTCGAAACTACTTGGAGGGTTAATTACAATGCTACCTTTATCAAATATAATGGTGGAGATATATACGTATAATGGTGGTGGTTGCCTTTAATAAATACAATGGTGGAGAGATTTCGTCAGCTACTTAATCCTCCTGCTGATTATCTCGAGGAGGTATCTCATAACTGAGCAGATCTTGACGAACGAGATATCTCGTCCATCAAGCTCTCGTCGTATCTCGTCATTAGAAGAAAATTCACCGAAACCCGATCTCGTCATCATAAAAAAATCGGCAATATCGTGATAACGAGATATCTCGTCATTAACAAAACTGATCAGATCGTGATGGACGAGATATCTCGCCAGTAGCAAAATTTGTAAGATCTTGATGGTTGAGATATCTCGTCGATACCAATGGGAGGGTTAAAAGTTCAATTCTCTGTCGAACCACGGTGTACTGGTCGTAGGTTTCGACGGAGCCGTTTGTGTCTTAGTGGGTATGGTGCAGGTTCGATTCCTACCATGTGCGAATCCTACCAGGGCGTATTTCTCTCTTCTCTGTTATTAAAATTTTCATTGTGTGTATGTCTATTACTTGGTATTGTATGGTTTGTGTCTGGCGCAGCATGGCCAAATACGGCCTTTTCGCCGTAAAAACCCAATAAACCAGCCGTAGGTTTTTCCAACCATCCTCTTGAGTATCGGTGCAAGTATCAAAACCGACAGCAACGCTTCTTCAGATTAAATTATTTACGGTTCACCAAGACTTCAGTACTAACTGAAAGCATCCCAGTCGGACATCGCTAGGGAACGCACACGCTAGAATGCGTAACATTAAAAATAAACGAAATCGAGCCAACCGAAAAACCATTAGGCGCATAACTTCCTGCTCATCAAGAGGCAGGAATGGCGCTTCAAGCGACTCCCGAGCATAATAAAGAAAACGCCGCCCTCACCCATCCCGCGTCTTCAACATCGGAGATAACAGCGTCCTGATGTACTAATACCCGTGCCAGTCCATAGCCCCATCTTCTATCAAAAGTTTAAAGCAATTTTAATCTTGTCATGGATGTCTTCGAAGTTAAATTAACCGAATTCTGGCCGCTAATTAAATAGGGAACGCGAAGGATCGATTAAAGGGAAAAACCGGAGTCGGGGAAACGGGAAAAAATGCCAGTTTCTATTAAGACGGTACATTTTTATATCCCTGGTATGTCACCGATGATCGTAATTTTCCTTCTTCTGAAATAAAATCTCCGGGCTAATTGATGGTGCAAACGATAAATCGGATGGGGGTTGACGTGGTTATATCCTGTGTTTCGGAGAATAGGGAACTGGGTGGGGGAGGGGAAAATCTAGGGGATTTTTTTTCTTATTGCACAGTCAGTCTTAGTCGGACATAATTTTACTCTATTAGCATGGGTAATTCTGTATGGGAGATGATTTAATTGTGTTGGCATGTAAGTGGGAAAACTGAGGTAGGTTCAAATTTGCTTAAAGTGTGCTTGTTTGTAAGTCATGGTGAAGGAGGGTCAGTTTTCATAAAATCTCAGTCTTGATAATGTGTTTTTTTGTTTGGTGGTTTCTTTTTAGCATTAATTTTCCCTTAGGTATTTTATCTCTTTTATACCCTATCAGATATTTAAGCTGATTAAGATTCTTACTCCTCTGAATGTCACGCGGTTTCCGGGTAGTGTAGTATTTCTTTCATCCCAAGACATACTTAGTGACGAAATAACCACATCTGTTGGTTGAAAGAATCCATGGATTATATCAGACTTGAAAAATTCATGTTGGATTGAATTCGAGGGCCCAATTTATGTTTGATTTAAATTTTATTCGTTAATGTTTATTGCGAGTGCAACTTATCCATAAAACATAGTAATCTGAAAGTATGTTTCCTTTGTTTTAGTTAAAGATGAAAATTTACCAATCTATAAATAGTTACTAAATAGAATTGTTCAATAGTTGCAGGGATGATAGCCTGATTAGAGTTGTAAATGTCATACAAAAAGTTATAATCTAAAACGGGATGATTTCTGAGATTTGTGTTCTGCTCATAGAAACTCAGTTACTCAGTGACATTTCAACTGTACATTAATTAAAATAATTGATGTGTTTCATGTACTTTCAATTTTTTGTGTTTATATTACATTGAATTTGACTTATTATCTTATAACTGTTAACGATTTAAGCACTTTTGTGTTATGTTTGTAACTGGTATTGGAATTTTAGATGTAAGATATTTTTATTGAATGCCTTTAACCATTCAACATGGGTCTGTATGTTGGAACGTACGAGTTCAAGGGTGCGATTGATGTTTTAATTTTGTTAGTATTTATTGCGTTTTCAACTTTTCCAGCGCATGTTTTTTGGTACTTTAGTTTTAGTTTTGACCGTAATAGAAGTCTTTTGGAAGAACGATAAAACTAGTTTTTGAAGAATTCAACAGTCGGCTTCATATAAATATGTAGTTTTAATAAATGTCTTGTGGTTTTAGTAGTTTCGAATTCTAGTGTAGGTTCTGAATTTCACTTTAGAAATTTGTAGGACATTCTGTTTCTTTCATAGACACGACGTTGGATATTTTTGATCCTACTGAGACGGAACTTTGGTTCTATAGAGCTGCAATGCTGCGTACACATTGGAATTAGAACTTTGTAGGACATTTGGATCTTTCAGAACTGCATTATTGGTAGTGATTCAGAAGTTAGGACCCTTGGGTCCTACAGAACTGCATTACTGACTGTGACGTAGAATTGTATCGTTGAACTCCATTATCCCATCTTAAGAACAATATACAGTGACTAATCATATATAAATATGGCAAATATAATATATATTGATCAAGAGCAAGGAAAGTGTGAAGACAATTAACCCAATAAGAATCATATGAAATGGGATTTGAAAAGGATAGAGCGCCAATGGGTATTGTTGAACTGGATGGAAAATTGGATGACATAAAATAGGCGAATAAGTCTCAGAAAGATATCAAAGGGGGATTCTATCTAGGGTGCTGGATGATGTTGAAATGGTATTTAAAGACCTACCTACCTGATCAACAAAGAAAGATGCGATGTGGTAGAAGTAAGGTTTAAATGTTTTTTAGAGCTTTTAGAGAGAGCAATGTAAAATTTCAAATTAATTCTTAAAATGCATGTGAGCCTAAAATTAGTGTTAAACTACCAGAAATTCTTCTGACTAGATTTTGTTTCTTATAATGAGTGGTACTTATTTAAATCTCAATTTGCATCATTAATTTCTGACAGTAAACAATTGTCAGATTGTCAGAAACTTTACTTCTTGCAGTCGACTTTATTTGGCAATGCTAAGCAAGGACAGACAACTGATTCTTTAATACCATTGCTTAAAGCATTAGAAACAAATTTGAAATTAAGCGATTTAATATGGATACTCACATATTCCAAATTCTCAATTCAGATAAACTAGCATTTCAAAAGGTAGATAAATTAAAAAGCAGTTTGAAATGCCTCAAACCTCTTCTGACTTAAATAACTGGAATGAGTTTATTAAAATTTCAAATAAACGTTGCCAAATTATCAAAATTCTGAATTCACATTAAAAAAATTTGCAATTCAGTTTTATTCGTCAGCTGGGACGAATTTAAAATTTGCAATCCAGAAAACGAGAACCTTCCTTAGCAACTCTAATACTGCATCTAATTCGTGTATGTTTCCACCAGAGAGGGAAATTGCACAATGGAAATGTTTACCTCTTCCTTGCACTAATACTCATTAATCGAAAAATATGGACTCTAGTGAAGCTGCTCCAATTAAACTCCATGGCTTCGCTGATGCCTCAAAACATGCCTCTGGGGCTTCGATTCATTTGAAATTTACTACTATTGTAAGGGATATTCATTCCAGTTTTTTGAGTAACAAATCTAGAGTGATTCAATCAAGGCAATTTCTATCCCCCGTTTTGACTTGTGTGCTGCTATCTTAGCGTCATAGTTTTTTACTAAATAGAGAAAAGGGTACTGTACCTAGAGATCAATAAGATTTGCCTCTACTCTGGCTCCACCGTCAAGCTGGCCTGGATCAAGACCACGCATCATTCGTTCAAAAACCTTCGTCACTAATCATGTGACTACCATTCAAGAGTTGACTGGCAACTGTGAGTGGAACCACATCCAATTTGATTTGAACCTTATAGCCTTGGTATCGCGTGATTTCATTCCAAAGACGTTCATAACCACGGAATTTGGTGGAATGACCCACCTTTTCTGAAGGAGCATAAAATTGTAGAAACTGCAACTTCAATAGAAGATAACGAGCCATATAGCTAGAAATTCGAAAAACGGGATTCTCAAGGACAATGGAACTGAATCTGTTTCTGAAGTGATTAAGCACTCTTATACTATGTCATTGCTCACTAACTTTTATAATGATTCCTTTTTAGATAATTTTTTTGCATAGAGTAACAGTTACTCTAAACTGTTGCTTGTTATGATATAATGTTTCAAGCTCGCTAACAATTGCAGACGATCCATAGGGAAGAGAGTAACAATAGTGCTTCCAAAGAATATACAAGAAGTAATTCATTCTGATATTTTGAACATCAGAATGAATGAACACCTTCCAAATAAAATAAATCCTCTATTAATACAATATAAAATTGGATTAAGAGAGGAGGAGAAGGTACTCTTACCTTCTCCTCCTGTCTTAATCCAATTTTATATGCACAAGGCATCTTATGAATGGGTGGAAGATTAATGAAATCTTATTTAATATTCAACACAATTCAACCATTTAAACATCCTTTGGCAAGAATAATCATGTTGCATTACCCTAATAAGAATTTTCATATTAGTCCCCAATCTATAGTATAGCATTCCCAGCATTTTTATCCCATTCAAAGCAAATTATTGACTAGAAATTGTGTTAACAAATGCATAATTTGCTACAAATTGAAACCCATTTTAGTTCAGCAACTAATGGGCTGTCTCCTTAATGGACGCGTAAATCTCGATAACACTTTTAATCACATAGAAATTTATTTTTGTGGACTGTTCACTGTCAAGTACAAAAGACAGCGAAAGGGTCGGAAAATATGTGTAGCAGTCTTTGTATGTTTTGTAACTCGAGCAATTAATTTTGGAAATTGTTAGACTTAACTTCTGAGACTTTCACGTACCCTGAGGAAGTTCTTTTCTGAAAGAGATAAAAGTTGAACATTATTTAGTGACAATCCTAGAGACTTTGTAGGTGCACACTAGAATTAAAATGTCTCTGTACAATCTTTTTAAACGAGATAATCTCTTGTATAATTATTTGAGCTGCGACAGGAGGAATTGGAAATGTCTACCCCCCCAGAGTACCAAATTTTTGTGAATTATGGGAAGCATTTGTTAAGTCTTTCAAGTATCAGTTACAATGGGCTGTGGGGACATTAAATTAACATACGATACGAGGAGTTTTTGACTATTATTACTCAGATTAAAGGAATATTGAATTTTGGACTAATATGTCTTTTATCAAATGATAAAAATGTTTTGGAAGCACTAACTCCTCATCATTTTCTAATTTGTAGACCCATCAAATCCCCTAATTTTTATTTTGAAAATAGTTTTTAGTATGCAATAATAATTATTAAATTAATGTTTGAAAAATTATGAATTAGAACCTTATCATATTTTGATGGGAATCAATTCAGAAAGACTTCTAATATGGCCGTGCAAAATTTCAGCTCATTCTAATGATTAATTTTTGCGTTACATTAAATTTTCCTCATTATGGCGATTTTAGGGGCAACCAAAATTTTAAAAAGCGTCTAACAAACCTCGGATAATAATTCTAGGATGGTTTGCACTTGCATAATAAATATAATAATGTAATTCTCGAATCATGTTTACTTGCTCAATAAATATAATAATTATCGGATCGTTTGCACGCGCTGACAAATACATTTGAAAAAGTGTTTAAATTTGAAATTCGGGTAGCTGTAACTACAATTAATCTCGATTTAGGCTAACTTAACAATGCCGAATCTGATTAAGGCATCAAACATGGTGTTTCCATTGAACATTTTGTTGTTTGTGCAAGATTTTATATGAAGATGTCCCATTATGCAATTTTTTAGCATTTGAATTTGTAGAGGTCGTTATTCCTTATTGAATACCTTTGAATTTGCTCTACTATGAATAGTGCTCAAAATAAAGGAGGTGGTTCGTTTTCTTCCACGAGTGTACCTTTATAAATGTCTTGTTTTAGTAGTTTTGAACTCCACTGTATCTCCTAAAGGCACCATTCACTTTTCAGTCAACTTTAGAAATTTGTAACAATTTAGTCCTTCCTTAGACCCAATAACAAACAACTTTAACGTTGCTTGCGTTAGAACATAATCCTTTGAAACATTCCTAATGCTTGTTTTCTTAGAATAAATAATTTGTACCGATTCTATTGATCTATTCTGTAGAATAAATCCTTTGAAAAAATTTTATTGTTCATTTTAAGATTATGATTCTTTGGAAATATTCCCTTGCTCCTTTCCTTATAATATAATTTTCTAGACAAATTCAATCGATCAAGATCAAACTGGTTAGAAGTCATATAGGAAAGCCTGCATGGTTTGCAAGCTCCTCAGAAGGTAAAAGAGGCTAATGTCATTTTAATTTATTTGCTTTTAAGTTGATAAAAATTTTATGCTTTGCGATACTCAAACATGTTCTTAAAATATGTATCAAAAAAGTATAATTTTAAAGATATAAAAATAGATCAACATATCCCAATAACAAAAATCTCTACATTTAAGTATTTCATCTTACATGTGATATCAAAATATTAACTTGTTAACAAAACTGTAAAGAAATATTTCGTCTTCATCTGAAAAGACAGTAGTACTATATTAAATTTCTTCCGAAATTATTTATCTATTCATACAATGTTTCAAAAATGTATTTTGTCTCTTTGCAAGAGATACTAAGCAATTCTAACGTCACACTAAAGAGGAAATATTAATTTTCTTACATTTTTCTTATATGAGATCAGGGCTAAATAAATCTGGAATAGTATATGCCATGCGAGGTATTTTGAAACTATGGATTGGATCAGTATTCGCTCCAATAAACTACTGATTTAGAAAGAAAACATTTTTTTTACTAAGTTCTTCATCGGACCTTTTGCAAATTATCACTACCAATATTTTTAACAGTACACTAGTGATCACATGGTTGAATGATTCATTATGAAATATTTTAACAATGAATGTGAAGGTTTGCATACAACACTTGATATTTGAAATTGACTATTTGAGTTTTGTTCGTAAAAAGTTAATATTAATTCTTGTTAATTTTCTACAAAACTTATAAAGAGAGAGGAATATCATACTTCAATGTATTATATATTTTTACTTCGATTTATCGGTACAACCTTCATAAAAAATTAAATACGGGCCTAAAAGACATTTTGTTTGTATTGAATATTTGATAAATTAACATTTTAACGGTCGAGTTAAGCCGCGGATCAATGATGATCACCCGATTATCGAAGAATCCGCATTCATAATGTCTGATTCGAGGTTTAAAATGCCGCCTGGTGTTAAATTTTGATCCTCGAATTCGGAGGTTCAACACACGGTTGAGGAGTAACGCATGCGCAGTGTTAGTTTTTTGTGAAGGAATCGAACCCATCCATCAACGAAAAATGGACGACACACTTCATTCTCTGCTGAAATACAAAATTCTGACAAAGAATTCTTAAATATTACGTTTGGTAGCTGAGATTTGTGCCGAATTTATAAAATTTATTCGTGTGACAAAACTTTGATGATGTTATCAGTTTCGGAAGCGCTAGGATTAGTTCGAAATATAGTTGAACTGTAAACATGCAGCTGCATTGACCACGGCAGATGTAAATTCGTCGCAGCACAAAAATGCTTTTCTTTATTTATTATTATAAAAGAAAAATGACAACGCACAAGTTAGTTCACTCTTTGCATCAACACACCAACACTGACGAGAAAAAAGCAATCGGAATTCAATTCTGCCAACGAAGTATTTGGCCAATGTGAATGTTTTTAGATCCAGGCATCATACAAGAAATGTAAACAACGTCACGTGATCGAGAGAGAGGAAGGTCTCGTTTCAAGAAGGAAGTAAATGAGTACTATATCGTCAATTCAACCAAGCAGCCACTACAATTATTATTCAATGGAAGTATGAAGTTTGTTTTGTAGCTCTATACGGCAAATTATTTCAAAGAATGAGGTTTCCAATTTTCAAAGGGAATCACAGCAAAGTTCTGAAAACTTGACAGATTTAGTTTCTGAAGGGAAATGAGATTGGGAGTTGGTAAATGGAATTCCTTAGATTCCTTTTATGATCGTCCTTAAAAAGTGATGAAAAAAAGAGAAATATTTGAAAATTAAATTTTTGTAAAATAGCTCTCTGAATGCCAAACAATATAATTACAAATTTTGGCTTTCAAGTTTTAAATAAGTATGATATAATAAAAATGAAACTTTTTACAGTTCGGACGCTTAAATTTTTCTTTTAAAAACCATAAGCATATCTGTATGAGACGAACACAATACGGCTAATTCGAAAATTAAAGTATGTAAGAACAGAAATTGGAGGATTCCTCTGACTCACCTGAAGTCAGCCTGAGTTCTCCCTGGGTAAATTGTTCTGAGAAGAGACTGGACTGTTCTATCTAGGCTTCTCAGTAGACACTTGAAGCCAATAAAGATCGAATTGGGTTTCAAGCATTTCCCTCTGTGATCTAAATGCAATTCATCGCAGGCTTAGCCAAAACACTTTATCTACTGTCTAGGCTATCCCACAGGCCAACTTATTCACCACCCCTCCCTGTGGGCTTCAAATACGACTAATAGGCTTGGAGCAATTTATTTATGCGAGGTGAAATAAGTAAGACACTTTCCCTTGGAATCGTAATGGGATCTTTTAACTCTCTAAGTGGTTTCGACGAGATACCTCGTCCAAGATCTGATCAATTTTGCTAAGAATGAGATACCTCGTCGAGACAAAACTGCCCTACTACTCCAGGGGGAAATGAGGACCCGAGTAGAAAAAAAACAACTTGTGACTTGCCCAGAACTGGTGACTATTTGGAACAGGTTTTTGCACCAGGGGCTGGCCACTACAGGGCATTTTTTGACGTGAAGAAAAACCACCAAGAGATTATCTCTGCTACAAGTGGAGCAGAGATAAACAAATTTCATTTATCTTGATAAGGCTTTCGAAATTCTTAAAATACTGATATAATTTATTTTGTACCATTTTAAAAGAAAGTAATCACAACTACAACTTCCAGAGAGTTCCAGGGATAATTGTTTTGCAAAATGGTTTTAATCATTCTAAAGAAACAATTTATTTTAAAGCAACATTCTATATGAACATCAACTAAAAGACACATAATCGTAATCTTTAATTATTTTTTAAATATCCGGCCAATTAATCAAACATTTCCATCATGGCACCACACGGGCAGATTTGTGAACCACTTTGCTTTCCCTTGGGGTAGGTTAAAGTTACACCTCACATTCTAACCATGCATTCTGGTGCAACCCCGGTTAATAGAAGTCTCACACATCACACATTCATTCAGGACAGACAAACATCCATGCCTTATCCCGGATTCCAACCAGTAACCTTCCGATCCAGAATCCAGCATTCTGACCACAAGACAATTTAAACGTTAACTATAGGTAAATGAAAATGAGAACTTTTACTTTTCAGCAATGAACAAAGATAATATACTTATTTTGGCGTGTTTGCGTCTTCATTTCAAGAATAATAGATAATCCCTTCAAGTCAATTAATCGAAATATTTATATTAATAATAAGAGATGTTTGATATGAATTAGATTAAAATGCAAATAGATAGTGCAAATAGTGACATTTAATTACAAATGTTAACTTAAGGTGAATAAAAATGAGAACTTTTACGTTTCAGTAATGAAAAAGGATAATATACTTGTTCTTGTGTTTACACCATCTTTAAATCAAGTATGATTAAAATTACGCTTTGTGTATTATATGATTTCTTTCAATACTTTCGGAATACATATAAACTATAATTATGTTTCAAATGCTCACAACGAAAATATACTTCAACTAGATTATTCGAAACTAATGATCGGTTAGTTTTTCCTCAATCCTAAGCCATGATTTATTTCGACACCCCATCATATCTTTTCGAAAGTTTATGCTTTTTTGAGCGTCTGTATTAAATTAACTACTCTAGTACAGATTTATCGAAATACATTTTTGAAAAATTGAGAAATTCTGTCATAGAAATATTACGGTCTGATAGCGGTATAATTCATTCCCCTTTGTGACAGACTGTCGTCCGATACTGTGCGAACTTTTTAAGAAGTGAATAATTATAAATGGGTTGCATAGTTTATAACCAATTGTATCATTATTTTAAGTTTGGTCCTTCTACATTCGAGGGAATTGGAAAAATACTACAGAAAGCCTCCCATTCTGTGTATTTACAATATAATTATTTTGATATTTTTCTTCGAAATTGGAA
Source organism: Meta bourneti (assembly GCA_933210815.1). Taxonomy (NCBI): domain Eukaryota; kingdom Metazoa; phylum Arthropoda; class Arachnida; order Araneae; family Tetragnathidae; genus Meta; species Meta bourneti. Next base: position 93,494,332 of record OW119929.1, read on the forward strand.
ATATACTTCTCTGCAAGGATTTTGTAATTACATTAATATTTTCATCCACGTTATGAAGATCGTGACTATTTTTAAAAAGTATGAAAAATTTATGTTGAAATTCAGACTTGTTACATCAGGGGGCTCATTTAAAAAGAAAATAAGTCGAAATTTTCTTCGACTTATTTGACTTCGACTTCCTTGTCTTGGTGATTTTATTTCGAGTCAAAACTACTATTTTTTAAAATGGAACAAATCTGACTTTTATTTTCTTTCTCTGAGCGCTTAACGAAATTGATGAAATACGCATATATAACGACGTTTTCTGTACAGAAACGGGGAAACGTTCGCTCGGTCGGGAGAGTAGCGGATTAGAAACCAGAGGGTTGCGAGTTCGAAACTCGGTTCAACCAAAGTTCGTCGTGTGCGCGAAGGCTGGTGTAATTTATATCTGTCGTGTGTTCGTAAGTCCTCACGTTGGCGTGGTAGGGAAGTTTGGAGAGTGGGGTGCCAGATCAGGTGTTGATCGCGTCATCTGACGGTGGAGTAGGACCTTCGCCATTGGCCCATTGCGTTGCTCCAGTGCGACGTTAATTCAACTACCTACCAATAGAAATTCGGCTTGATCTGACCGTGGTTCAAAATGCGAGGTGTTGTCCTCCCCTTTGGTGTTGATTGCGGGATCAATCTAGAAAGGGAAAGATTCGAGGATAACACCTGGTAATTTTAAACCACGGTCAGATGACGATGTCAACACCTCAGCTTATAAAACATCGATAATGTCCAGGTTATTGTTAAAAAGCAAGTGGTCAGAAGAAGCCTGTGTTGCATGCATTTTGGACAGAGTGGGAAATGTTTGCTTATTACGATATGTAAGAGGTTTAGTGAGCAGTCTTGACAAAACCGTTTGCGATTTCCTCTATTCCTGGAAAATTTGCTGGATGTCAATCGTACAAGTTCTTCCTCGCTGGAAAGTTCTAGGTAAAGTGAATATTTCCTGGGACGTTAGAATGTCGGGTAACCTCAAAGTGTCCACATCAATTTCGGTGCATCGTGGAATAGCTTTATCAACTTTCTCTTCTTGCGGTGTTTATATTCTTTCCTCTTCGGATTGCTCGACTCGTGACAGCTTTGGACTTTTGCTGTTGGTTTGAGTTTTATCAAAAATTGATATCTTCTTGCATAATGTTCTTCGTCAAATTGTTCTTTTATGGTTCTAAGGAAGGACGTAGTCAGTTTAAAATAGTTGCGTTGACCTAGAAATTCCAGACAGAATAAAATCATATCGCCAGAGCTCAGAGTTCGAGGAATTTTGCTGTTTCAGACAGATTTCTGTTTTATATATAAGATAGTACCATATATAAAATAATGACCAAAGTTCCATATAGCAAAGACTTATTAAGAAAAATCCCCCAAAATATTCGTTTACTGGGCAGAAACGCATAATTGACTTTTTTCAGGATGTTTTCGTCACTAAATGCTTATTTTCACGATACTTTGAAATATTTTGTTTTATATAAACTTATTTGAAAAAATCAATACTATCAAAATGCTTGTAATTTTTATTTTGATATAAAAACTTATAGTCTCTAAACGGTTGTACTGTAATTTTTTGTCAGTTAACAAATTTCTGCTCTAGCCGACGAAATCGTACTCCAGCTGAATAAGTACCACAACTCGTAATGTAATTTTGCCTGAGAAAGCATTTCAAAAGTTTTGGAGCCATAGAAAACTCTTAGGATTAGATTGTTAGTCGCCATAGATTTCACACTCATGATTTGAGTTACAAAAAAAAAATAAGATGGGGCATTCATAATTATCCAAAAATTCTAAACAGACCTTTTTTGAGTCAAGGTACTTTTGTAGTGAGAGTGCGATTGTTTGTCCTGGCGTGTTAACTGTTATATTTTAATGCGATTAACCATTTTTCTATTTACTTCTTTTTCTAGCAAAAGTTGTAGGATTAGCTCTCCGAGCGTAATGAGATTTTTCAGTAGTGAATATTGCTTTTCCCCCAATCCCATAATGCCTAAATAGCAACATCGATTAGTTATATGGGTACATAGGGGTTAATTCTCATAGCCATATGAACTTGTCGACTAGTGAATGAAAAACGAGAAAGGTAAAAATGTAACTTTAATAAGAATTCATCAAAAATTAAATATATATAATAAGCCAACTAGTCTACCAGCATAACGTCTTATCTCAAAATAAAAGGCTTGACAGTAATTATAATATCCCAATCTTCCTTGATCGCTACATTCTAAAGTTATTTTTTATTCGCAGCCAGCATGTACAGCAGGAACGAAAAAACTAATTTAATTTGATCCATCGCCAGAATCACGGGTTTTATTTTCATTTGTAGACTGATGATAGTACTCCTATTCTATAAACACCGTACTAAAAAGCTAAAATTTGACGTGCACAACGGGTTTCAAAATTCTACCCGATTTAGTATAAATCGGCTCAGGAATCGGTATCGGTGATGTTTTTAGGATCTGAAATGAATCCTTGTAAAGATTCTATTGGTCAAGAGGTCAAACTATTTGTAATTCAGTCATCGTAGACTGCAGGTTTCTAAACGGATATTACATGTACATCCCTCAAAGTTTTAAGCTAAGTTACTAACGCAAAACTGTGAAAATAATTTACACTCCTCCATCACAGTTGAAAACTAAATGTTAATTTCACAAATCGTTCGCTAGCAAATTGATTTAACGTTATAAAGCAAATCAACTTTTACTCCGAAATATATTCCCCTGCAGTTGTATAAATGTATCCTTAGGATATCTCCCTAGCTACCTCATTAATCACACTAACCACTCTATCCCATTAAACATTAAATACCCAATTCCAGTATTATACATTAATTTAACACGTTCAAGCCATGTGATTTATCTTGCGGATATTAATATTTCATTTTATTTGTTCCTGTTCTATAATGGTGTTACTGGGGTTTGGCTGGAATATCCCAGGGTAACTGGCGTGATCTCCTCTCGCGACAGTGTAATGCTTTCAAGTAGTGTGGTAATTGAACAAGAGAAATTACCCTCGGGGCTCAATAAGAGTAATTCAGAACTAGTTCTTTTTCCATGTCTTTTCGCTGGCGATAAGTAGCAGCATTTCGCTGATTTTTCGCAAGGACTAAAAGCGAATTCCTTGTTTTTCTGCACCTTCTCTTAATTCACTTAACTTAAGAAACAGGGCTAACTAAACAGAAGGAGCTTGGATGAGGTGGATTGGAATAAAGGGTAAAAGCGGGTATTTTTCTTATTGTTGCTAACGTTTGATCAGTCTAGACTTTTTATTCGTCCAATTGTCTGAAGAATACCAATGAAGGTTCTAGATTGTTAAAGGAAGCGATCGAGATGTGTGTACACTGTTGGATAAAATGTGTGGTATTTTTGTATGATTCAGATGTAGTCTTTCTTGATAGGTCTTTGGATCATGTACTTCATGAACTAAAAAAGAGGGTTGACCGAAAGACAGGTAGATATCTCGTTAGTTATATCGTGGAGAACTAAAAAAGAGGGTTGACCGAAAGACAGGTAGAGTAGGCTGTAAACTTTAAATAAACATAGCAGCAATAAACTTCCGATATCATTAACCCTCCAAGAGGTTTTGACGAGATATATCATTTCATCAATATCTGATTAATTTTGATAATGACCCAATCCTCAAGATATTACCGATTTTTTGACGATGACGAGATCACGATTTGGTCAGTATTTTCTTCTAATAACGAGATATATCTTCCATCAAGATCTCAGTTTTGGTAATAACGAGATATCTCTTCCATCAAGATCTCAGTTTTGGTAATAACGAGATATCTCTTCCATCAAGATCTCAGTTTTGGTAATAACGAGATATCTCTTCCATCAAGATCTCAGTTTTGGTAATAACGAGATATCTCTTCCATCAAGATCTCATTTTTGGTAATAACGAGATATCTCTTCCATCAAGATCTCAGTTTTGCTAATAACGACATATCTCTTCCATCAAGATCTCAGTTTTGCTAATAACGACATATCTCTTCCAACAAGATCTCAGTTTTGCTAATAACGAGATACCTCATCGAGACAACCACCAGGAGGGTTAATTTTAATTGTACCAGCTCTCGTGTACACGACCGTCTTTGGCTGGACCAAGTTTCGAACTCGCAACCCTCCTAACATTTTTATCCGTTGCTCTTCGAACTTGGCTACCGTGGCCCAATTTAATATCAAGACATATATGTACACTAGTAGCAGTTGAGCGCAAGCAATAAAAGTCAAATTCATGGAGAGTTTATCTTATGATACAGAATGACAAAATATTGAAGACTGTTTTCTACATGTGTAAAACCGCAAAATAATACCCACAAAAAACTTCCATTAATGTCGCGTACTTAAATTTCTCTCCAAATAAATTGCTAATCGCAATAAGCCACATCATAGATTTTACCACCTAAGACTGCTAAATCAGTCTTTATTTACAGTGCGAAAAGTGTATTGGAACTACATTTATTACTGAACCACATTCATTAAAAATAATTTTTCCCGGTACAGAATGATGATTCTATGATTGAATATATGGTACCTTTCATAATTTGCCTGTGATGTCCAATGTTGCACCAAACTTAATTTTCATATATTTGCACAGAAAACGCGTTCGGAAAGCCATATGCTATTTAAACTCTCAAATTAAATAACTACGACATTGAGGGAAGAACTGTGAACTCTATTAAAAGCTGCAGGGCTTCTCATTCAAAATGTAATCCGAGAAACAAGTCAAAACACAGTTACCAATTGTTTGGAAACCTTATCTTCTGAAGAATGGTTGACTTGAAACTATATTAATACCCATAAATTTTGAAAGAATATTTCTCTGAAAACATTCTTTCAAATTCAGCAAACATCAACCTGATTGGATATGTAAACTCAGCCATTTAAACTCAAAATTAGATACACAAACCCAACCCTCGACACTGCATTAGGCAGGAACTCTCACATCCCACCTTTAAAGTTCAATGCGGTACAAACACACACTCACATTTCCACCTCGAAGTCCGTTTGGATTTCAGAGAACGCCTCACGCAACCCCTCCAGTAAATAAATACAGCGTTGAGGGAAGAACTCCGGCAACTTCCCAAAAGCAAGCAAGCACGGCTCTTCACGCAAAAGAGGCTTCAAATATGAATTCTTCTTCGGCCATCAAATGTGTGCGCGCAAATTTCATATTCTTCTTCTGCCGCTGCCTCAGTATCTGTTTGAAATTCATTTATTCTCATCTCCCAAGTTTTGTCTCCTCCTCCCGTGCGTGCCTACATATTCATGAGTGCGTTGAAGGCGGCGGGGATAATGTTGTGCAAGGGAGGCAGGAGAGAAAGTTCAGCCAGAGTTATGCCCATTTTCCAATAATAGGATAAGTGGGACGGTGCTCGCGAGTTGTCTTCCGGATCCTGCCCGTGTCCTCTCTAACCCTCATTAAAGCGACGACTAAATGGTGCTTTGTAGCGGCAAATGTTGAATCGAGGTAAATTAAATCTTTGGTAAATATTGGAGAACGGAGCATCGATTACCGATCCGTCACCTCTGCGGTTTCATCCGCCTTGGGTGTCTCGGCGATTGTGGACATATGACTTTCACCTTAGATATTTAATGATGATTAAAACTACATCAAAGCCACAGATTGACTCTCTCCAGATAGTCGGTGTCTCGACGAGGTATCTCGTCATTAGCACAACTGACCAGATCTTGATGGAGAAGATATTAGCACAACTGATCAGATCTTGATGGAGAATATATTAGCACAACCGACCAGATCTTGATGGAGGAGATATCTCCTTATTAGAAGAAAACTGACCAGATATTGATGGACGAGATATCCAGTCATTAAAAAATATTGACCAGATTTTGATATGTGGGACTGTGATCCGTAGTTGTCTTCCGGATCCTACCCTTGTCCCCTCAAACCTCTCATTAAAGCGACGACTAAATGATGCTTTGTAGCGGCAAATGTTGAATCGAGGTAAATTAAATCTTTGGTAAATATTGGAGAACGGAGCATCGATTACCGATCCGTCACCTCGGCGGTTTCATCCGCCTTGGGTGTCTCGGCGATTGTGAACACATGACTTTCATCTTAGATATTTAATGATGATTAAAACTACATTAAAGCCACAGATTGACACTCCAGATAGGTGTCTCGACGAGGTATCTTGTCATTAGCACGACTGACCAGATCTTGATGGAGGAGATATCTCCTCATTAGAAGAAAACTGACCAGATCTTGATGGAGGAAATATCTCCTCATTAGAAGAAAACTGACCAGATCTTGATGAACGAGATATCCAGTCATTAAAAAAATATTGACCAGATTTTGATAAGTGGGACTGTGATCCGTAGTTGTCTTCCGGATCCTGCCCTTGTCCTCTCAAACCCTCATTAAAGTGGCGACTAAATGGTGCTTAGTAGCGGCAAATGTTGAATCGAGGTAAATTAAATCTTTGGTAAGTATTGGGAACATAGTAACGGGGCATATAGCCGATCGACCACCTCGGCTATTTCGTCCGCCTTGTTAATATTTGCAATTATGGACAAATTACTATGACCTTAGATTTTTAATGATGATTAAAACTACATCAAAGTCGTAGCTCAATCCTCCTGGTGGTTGTCACGACAAGATATATTACATCATTAGCAAAAGTGACGGGATGTCTCGTCGCTATGAAAGAACTGACCAGATCTTGATCTCGTCATCATAAATACACTGGCGTCATTTGCAAAATTGGTCAGATCTTGATGGACGAGATGACTTGTCGAAACCACTTGGATGGTTAGCATTCCCGGTGGTTGTCTCGACGAAGTATATTGTCATTAGCAAATCTGACCAGATCTCGATGGACGAGATATCTCGCCATTAGAGGAAATCTGATCAGATCTTGATCTCGTCATCACAAAACAATAGGCAATACCTTGATGACGAGATATCTCGTTATTAGCAAAATTGGTCAGATATTGGTGGACAAAATATATCTTCGAAACCACTTGGAGGTTTATGTGGCTGAATATATATTGAAGTTTGGTGATTGTTTTTCCCTGTCTGACATTTGTCTGATTTTTATTTTTTATTAAGATGTTAGGTTGGTTGGTTGGGTTTTATAGCACAAGGGCCATATTTGGTCAAGCTGTGCCGAACCATGTATTGTAAATGGACATACACAATGAAAGCTTTACTGACACATAAGAGAGAAATACGTCCAGGGAGGGATTGAACCTGCACCGACTTTAACCAGCAATGGCCAGACCCACTGAGCCACGGCGACACGTTTAAGATGTTAGAAAGACGTTTTAACCCTCTTTGGATCATGCACGCATTATTACACTATGCAGCCTTTCTCGAATTATGTCTAAATATTTCAAATTGCTTGGCAAATAGTATCTATTCTGGGATTCTTTCAAACAATAATGTGAATATATAGTCATGCGTGCTGCGGAATGAAAGCATTACTTTACTGCTGGGGAATTCCGTGACTCCTAGTGGGTTAAATCAATTTGAAATGTTGCTTATTAAATTTTAGACAGCTCCCATGTTGTTCCGATGTTATTATTCAGGATGATGCATCAAGGGGCTGGAGGCCTTCCCCATACATTTTTGGTGTTAAAATCAGTGAAAAATACGTGTTGAAGGTGGTTTTGTCAGCACATATCGAAGTTTCATTAATAACACCCGTAAAATGCCCGTAGACATGTTTGAGATTCAAGAAAAATCTTTAATCGCTGCTAATTAAATGTTGAATCGTGGTAAATTAAATATTGAGAAATTGGCATTGATTGTCGATCCGCCATCTCGCTCGCCTTGGGTCTGTCGACAATTATATACAAATGACTTTCCCTTTAGATTTTTGATTAAAACTACATAAAAGACTTTTTAGTTGAATTTGGCAGTTGGTTGTTTTCCCATGTCTGGGCATTTATTTCATTTTGGTTTGTGGTTAAACTGTTAAAAGGAAGTTTTAACCATGTTTGGATCATGTACGCATTACTCCACTACGCAACCTACAGATTTTCATGCATGACGTCTAAATAGTTTCAAATTTCTTGGACAAAAGATCCCTCCCCATCATCTACGATTATTACATCAATAAATATGGTTATTTAGTCATTATGCATGCAGTGGGGTGAAAACAATACAATACATTAGAAAATCTCAAGACGCCAAGAGGGTTAAATCAGTTTGATGATCAGCGGATGTTGCCTATTAAAACTTTTGGTAACTCCCACACATTTCCGTAGTCTGGGGTGCAAGTTCAGGTATTGACACTCATCGGACCGTGGTTCAAAATTAAGTGCAGTTGTCCTCGATCTTTCTTTTCGGGATTGATCTCGGAATGCCGCCAGCAGCCAGTTGTGTTGCTCCAGTGCGACGTAAATTACAACTGATTCTAACGTAAATAAGGCCGTGGTAGCCCTGTTGGAAGTTTAACGGATTAGAAACCGGAGGGTTGCGAATTCGAATCCAACCAAAGACCGTCGTGTACAAAGGGGGCTGGTGCACGTTAAACCTGCCGAGGTCTCAAAGTTGGGAGAGTGGGGTGCCAACTCAGGAGTTGACCTCGTCATCTGATCGTGGTTCAAAATTACGTGGTGTTGTCCTCGGATCTTTTCCTTCGGGGGTTGATCCCGGACAGTCAACAATAGCACTTTGTGCTGCTCCAGTATAACCTTAAATAAATAGGTGCCTCCCTAACATAAACAAGTTATTAAATCGCAGTCCAAATTTTATTTATAGACTAGGCTGTTAAAAAATTTTCACTTAGTCCGTCTCCACAACCTAGAGTCTTAATTATCACAAATATAATCTGACCGTGGTTCAAAATTGCGTGGTGTTGTCTTCGGGGGTTCATCCCGGACCGTCGCCAATAGCCCTCTTGTGTTGCCCTCCAGTACGACGTTAAATAAATAGCTGCCTACCTAACGTAAACAACAAGTTATTAAATCGTAGTCCAAACTTTATTTATAGACTAGGCTCTTAAAAATCTTTCACTTAGTCCGTCTCCACAACCTAGAGTCTTAATTATCACAAATATAATCTGACCGTGGTTCAAAATTGCGTGGTGTTGTCTTCGGGGGTTCATCCCGGACCGTCGCCAATAGCCCTCTTGTGTTGCCCTCCAGTACGACGTTAAATAAATAGCTGCCTACCTAACGTAAACAACACGTTATTAAATCGTAGTCCAAACTTTATTTATAGACTAGGCTCTTAAAAATCTTTCACTTAGTCCGTCTCCACAACCTAGAGTCTTAATTATCACAAATATAATCTGACCGTGGTTCAAAATTGCGTGGTGTTGTCTTCGGGGGTTCATCCCGGACCGTCGCCAATAGCCCTCTTGTGTTGCCCTCCAGTACGACGTTAAATAAATAGCTGCCTACCTAACGTAAACAACACGTTATTAAATCGTAGTCCAAACTTTATTTATAGACTAGGCTCTTAAAAATCTTTCACTTAGTCCGTCTCCACAACCTAGAGTCTTAATTATCACAAATATAATCTGACCGTGGTTCAAAATTGCGTGGTGTTGTCTTCGGGGGTTCATCCTGGACCGTCGCCAATAGCCCTCTTGTGTTGCCCTCCAGTACGACGTTAAATAAATAGCTGCCTACCTAACGTAAACAACACGTTATTAAATCGTAGTCCAAACTTTATTTATAGACTAGGCTCTTAAAAATCTTTCACTTAGTCCGTCTCCACAACCTAGAGTCTTAATTATCACAAATATAATCTGACCGTGGTTCAAAATTGCGTGGTGTTGTCTTCGGGGGTTCATCCTGGACCGTCGCCAATAGCCCTCTTGTGTTGCCCTCCAGTACGACGTTAAATAAATAGCTGCCTACCTAACGTAAACAACACGTTATTAAATCGTAGTCCAAACTTTATTTATAGACTAGGCTCTTAAAAATCTTTCACTTAGTCCGTCTCCACAACCTAGAGTCTTAATTATCACAAATATAATCTGACCGTGGTTCAAAATTGCGTGGTGTTGTCTTCGGGGGTTCATCCTGGACCGTCGCCAATAGCCCTCTTGTGTTGCCCTCCAGTACGACGTTAAATAAATAGCTGCCTACCTAACGTAAACAACACGTTATTAAATCGTAGTCCAAACTTTATTTATAGACTAGGCTCTTAAAAATCTTTCACTTAGTCCGTCTCCACAACCTAGAGTCTTAATTATCACAAATATAATCTGACCGTGGTTCAAAATTGCGTGGTGTTGTCTTCGGGGGTTCATCCTGGACCGTCGCCAATAGCCCTCTTGTGTTGCCCTCCAGTACGACGTTAAATAAATAGCTGCCTACCTAACGTAAACAACACGTTATTCAATCGCAGTCCAAACCTTATTTATAGACTAAGCTGTTAAAAATCTTTCACTTAAAGTCCTGTCCTTCGCATACAATGTCCGCTTCTATAACCTAGCATCTTAATTACCACAAATGTACGCATTAAGGAGACTCGGCTCACTTCAAGTCTCCACTCATCTCTGCAGAAGGCCAAATTAAAATTGATTCCAGTAACAAGCGACTTTTCGTTCCCGGACACTTAACCATTCAGCTCTCCCTTCTCGTTTTTTGAGGAAGCTTTTAGGTCCTTACTTAAAATGGGAAAATAGCTTTAAGTGCTCCCGCATAAAAAGTAAGGATATGGGTTTCGTTAAAGAAGAAGCAGGTAGCTTATTTTCACGAGAGAGTGTACTTAAAAGAAGTTAAAAATTTATCCGGCTTATAGGAGATGATAGAGGTTCTGAGAATAATAATAAAGATGTATACATGGATATTGAGTCAATGTAGGGATCGTAATGCAAAAGTAACCAATGGACCGGGTGCATTTGAAGAGGTTTGTTATTATTTAGAGGGCAAAGTGTTTTTTTATTGGCTGTTTAGTTTTCAAGTGCGTTGGTAACATGCACCACATCTGAACGAACTGTTGGAGCTTTAAGTGGGATATTTTGAAAAGTTGAAATTCTATAAATTATCGATAGAAGACCCATGCTTTTCATTTGCGTCGAAATTGCGATTTACATGTATTAATAGCAGTGTAGTTACTCATTTTTCATGTCTTATTGATATGCAAATTTCATACCATAAAATTGCATATAAAAAATTTAAAACAGCATATGGTATACTTCTTACTAATGTTAATTATTATTTCCAACACAGCGCGTTTGAAATGTTCATCCTTCAGTCTAGCACACAAATTAGATAATCACAATTAGTTTCTAAACGTCCTCTTCAATTGCATCCCATTTACTTGAAAGGCAATTCTGTTTATTGTAACATCTAAACCTATTTTCCCGTTCATATTTTCTTTTCTATACTGATTTCCAACTTCACGATTCCTCATTTCCTTCTTTCATCAGACAGCTAAAGAATTTAATCAGAGCGGCATGTTCTTTCCGAGTACTTTTTACCAGTATTGTATATCTTCTTAATATCTGAAATCAAGCACATCAAAGAATCGGCCGTTCTCTTGCTACACTGCAATGCAAATTCAATTAGCTACATATCACAAATGAATCAGTAAAATTAATATTAGGAGAGAGAGTGAGAGGGACAGAGATGAGAGAGATTAGTAGGTGAAATTTTGTAAAATCGGTAGTCAAAATCTTTTAAAAATTGGAAACTTAAAAAAAGACTGATAGATTAAAACAGCTGAAAAATGATGAGTAGTTGTTTCAGTGGACCACATCTTCCATCATCTGAACAGAAGTAATCAATAAGAGGAAGCTCTCGCAAGAAAAAGAGACGAAAACAATACGTAACGGAAATGTGAATATTGAAAGAAAGCAATTAAATTCATACAAACGAAATGCTAACACTTGCTTCGTGTATACCATATACAGGGTGATTCTACGGTCATGGGACAAACTTCAGGGGGTGATAGAACACAACGAAACAAACACTTTTCCCCATAGAATGTATGGTCGCAAGTGCAGCGGTTGGCCGCTAGAGAGCGCAGTCAAACGTTTGTATAACAGCGTTACGTCGGCGATGCGAGGCCTGCATTGGTGTGGTGGTCGACATTTTGAACAGCTTCTGTAATTATGCATTTGCGTTGTTCTTACCGACTGATGTTTGTACATGTCGTTTCATTTCCATGTGAAAAGTTTCTCATGTTTTGTACACGTCATTTCTTTCTTACCCGTTGTTCCTTGTACTTATCTTTAATTTATGCAAATCTAATTATATTATTTCGTTTTGTCAAGCAGTTATTGATGTTTATTTGACATTAAAGCGTTGTTTCCATATTTCATGCCTCTTCTTTCCAACTTGCGTTGGACCGTGTGTTTGTGCCGAAATGGAAAGCGCCCTCTAGCGACCATACATTCCATGGTGAAAAGTGTTTGTTTCGTTGTGTTCTATCACCCCCTGAAGTTTGTCGTATTAGTTTAGACTCACCCAATAAACGTTCTATGGGCTTTTATACAAGCGTTTGACTGCGCTCTCTAGCGGCCAACCGCTGCACTTGCGACCATACATTCTATGGGGAAAAGTGTTTGTATCGTTGTGTTCCATCACCCCCTGAAGTTTGTCCCATGACCGTAGAATCACCCTGTATATGAATTTAAATTTACTAAGTTGCATTTAAAGCATAAGATAAGTTTTGTAAGGGGTAGTTGATTTTACGTCGCACTGGTGCAATGCAACAGACTATTGGGGACAGTGTGAATCCCGAAGGGAAAAATCCGTATACAACATCTCGTAATTTTGAACCACGGTCACATGACGAAGTCTTGTGATGAGTGTACGAGTCATCAAATCACAAACACGACAAAGCCCGAAATTGATGCGTATAATGAAAGAGAATAACAATCGAATGCATTCGATCGAAACACTAAAACGTGTTTCTATATAAGACACATACGCACACATATATATGCTATTTTATACACATATATATGCTGTTTTATGTATGCATATATTCTATTTTGGATATGCCAGAATCATATATAAAACCGTTGTTTTATACGAGTATATAGCTATTTTTAGTTCCATAAAGTGCATCTTTGAGCTATTCCCGTTCGCACTTGGATTCGTCTTAGGAGTTATTGGCTTCTTTCGTGGTCGTGCAGCACAAAACGAATACCACTCAACCATCTCAAACAAAAGAGGGATTACTTTAAATTACCATCTACTCATTGTACAGTTTAGCCTCTATGCTTTTAGTCACTGTGCACGAATAGGTTTTGAATAAATCTCTTAACTCGCTCTCCTGATGTGGTTTCACAACCCAAACCGCTTCTTGCAATTAAAAGTACTCAGAGATATCCGCGGGCAGGGGGGGAGGACGGCCCAGGTGACGTATACCTGGAAATTCTCAGCATCCCTCCAAACAAAGGACGGTTTCATTTCGCTAATAGCACGCGCAGACGAATAGCTTAATCTGCTTTTAAGCGAAGGAACGTGGAGCAAGTTCAACTATTCCAATTATCTCAGTCAACGAAAATTTATGTCCTCATTTGGAAGTGGTCCCTTTCTGCTTGGGCGGCCCCTTTGTGCCCGATCAAAAGGGGCCGGGGGAGGGACCTCGTCTTTTAAGACCCTCGTTCGAGTAAATGTTCTTCTCGAGCGGTAACGAAGTGGCGAGGTGTTTCATAAATTAGCAATTAATTTGTGACATCAGCACTCATTAAGTGACGGCCCCCTCTGCGAAGTTTTGAGTTGAATGGTTCAAAAAATGTCTCGGTTAATCTGCTCTGCAGTTTGTTTTGGAGAGCATGGTATAAGCTAGGTTTGGTTAATTAATTTTAAGCTTTATATCTGCTATTTTTGCATATTTATTAACTGAAATTAACTTGTAATAATAGATCAAATTACGGAAGAGCTGGAAAACTAGAAAGCTTTCGTTCCTGTAATCCTTTAGAGTAGGAATTTTGTGAATGTTTTATGCTTGATTCCTAAATAGTGTTGTGTAAGCTTTAGATAAGTGCCTTTAATTGCAATTGCCATTCATCATTAAGTGTCGGCCCTCTTTGTGACGTTTTGATTTGAATGACTCAAAAAAAAATGTCTCGGTTAATCTGATGTGCAGCTTTTTTGGGGAGCATGGTTTAATCTAGTTTGGCTGATTAATTTTAAGTTAAAAATCTGATACTTTTGAACATTTATTAACCAAAATTGACTTGGAATCATAGATCAAATTACGAGAACTGGAAAGAGCTCTCGTTCCTGTAATCTGCAAAGTAGAAATTGTGTGAATGCTTTATGAATGTTTTCCTATTTAACGCTGCTTCAACTCTAGATAAGTGCCTCTTAATGCAATACAAACATTATTGCCTGACGGCTCCTCTGCAAAGTTTTGAGTTGAATGGCTCAAAATATGTCTTGGTTAATCTGCTGTTCAGTTTGTTTTGGGGAACATTGTATAAAATAGTTTGGATAATTAATTTTAAGTTAAAAATCTGCAATTTTGCATATTTATTAACCGAAATTGACTTGTTATCATAGATCAAATTATCAGAACTTGAAAACAAGAAAAACTCGTTCATGTAACCCGAAGTGTAAAAAATTTATGAATGCTTTATGCTTGTTTTCCTATTTAGTGTTATGTTGGAAGCTTTAGATAAGTGCTTTCATTTGAAATTGACAACCATCATTAACTGACGGTCCCCTCTGCGAAGTTTTAAGTTGAATGGCTCAAAAATTGTCTCGGCTAATCTTCTGTGCAGTTTGTTTTCTGGAGTATGGTATAAGCTAATTTGGATAATTAATTCGAAAATCTGCTACTTTTGCACATTTATTAACCGAAATTGACTTGTGATCATAGATCAAATTATCAGAACTAGAAAACGAGAAAGTGCTTTCGTTCCTGTAACACGCAGAGTAGAAATTTTGTGAATGTGTTTCAATTTAGTGCTATGTTGCAAACTTTAGATAAGTGCCTATAATTGTTATTGACATCACTCATTAATGACGGCCCCTTTTCGAAGTGTTGAGTTGAAAGGCTCAAAAATGCCTTTGTTAATTTACTGTGCAGTTTGTGTTGGGGATCATGGCATAAGTTAGTTTGGTTAGTTAAATTTAAGTTAAAAATCTGCTATTGTTACACATTTAATAACGAAAATTGACTTGTAATCAGATCAAAGAAAACTAGTTAGATGCTTCAGTCCTTGCAATCTGTAGAGTAGAAATTTCGCGAATTCTTCATGCTTGCTTCCCTATTTAGCGCTATGTTGCAATCTTTATATAAGTGCTTTTAATAGTAATTGTATAGACGTGAAATAGGCACTAGGCCTTTACATATTTATTAGTTGTGTAACTTTACCTTGATTAGGCTCTTTGTATTGATTATTGGAATTTAAAACTCATTCTGTGAATTAATTTCAACCAAAATAATTAAAAGTGCCTGTAACTAGAAAAATTTGATATTTCTAAATGAATGAACCTTTAGCCACAAAGAATATATTTTGGGCTGTGCAACGGGTGATCAACAACTGTCACAATTGTTAATCACCCGTTGAAATGTTGCGGCAATCAGCTTCAGAACTTATTATGAACTGTTTCGGAAGAACAACGACGGAAGTGCAAAATATGGGTACTTTGATTTAATTGCGTCAATTGCCTAGCACACACACATTATTCATCATTCCAATGGGACAAGGACAGAACTGTAGTAACACACAGCTCTGCCACAGAGTATTGCTCCATTGTTCAAATTTCATCTGTTTCTCATTATCCTTAGAAGAATGACGCAAGCGTTAGTTGTGGCTCAGATTTTAATGCAAAGTAAGAACTTTTGTCTAGGATACTTAATTCCGAATTTCAGGAGAACAATGACGCAACTGTAAAATTGGTGGGAAATATTCAAGACACACCTGCATAAGTGGCATCATTTAACCGGTAACATAATTGTACTATATTATTAACCCCACTTTAATACTCGTTGAGGAATCCCACAAGTATAATATCCGTAGAGGCTTTAATTATGCAAGCGTAACATACGTATATAGATGTGTTAATCATACTTGTTTCACATATGTATATACGTTAATCATACAAGCAAAACATACGTTGATTTGTTAATAATGCAACATAAATATGCGTCGATGCGTTAATCATACAAGTAAAGTATACATAAATGTTTTAATCATACAAGTTACCATACGTATATACGTAAATCGCTAAGTATAATATACGATAAAAAAGAGGCAATGCTTATACAAGTAAAACAAACTATGGGAGAAAGACTGGATATCCCGGAATTATTTTCTGAATACATGTCTGGAGACAGTATCTAGTTAAGAAAACAAACCCATATCAGAGACTGATAAACTAAAATTTTTAATGTTAACTTTTAACCCTCCTGGTGGTTGTCGTGACGAAGTATCTGGCCATAAGCAAAACTGACCAGATCTTGATGGACCAGATATCTCTTCATTGGAAGAAAACTGATCAGATATTGATCTCGTTAAAAAATTTGCAATATCATGGTGACGATATATTTCGTAGTTATCAAAATTGGTCAGATTTTGATCGACGCGATTTCTCGTCAAAATCACTTGGAGGTTTAACGATCAGAGTTGAATCCAATTTTCGAAAAACTGCATATCTATTGCCTAATTAGTATTCCGCCATTCAGCTATAACATCCATGAGATTAAAAAACCAGTTCCCTTTTCGCTGAAGGAGCATCGGCGACAAAAGCCTTTTATAATCGCAGTCTCTGACAGGGAGTAGGAAAAACTCGTAATTGTTTTCTTGACGGGGGGCTTGGCGTGCCGGTCTCTTCCTGTGGCCGTTAACAGAAATAGCCGAAGAAGGCAAGAAAAGACAGGGAAAGGAACCAGAAGAGATGTGGAGATAGGAAGTGGGAAGCAATGAGACAAGAGCTATTACTTTTACTAATAATAGCAGTCACTAAAAGGGGGAGACGTAGAATGAAAGAAGAGGGGACTTCTGTAAGAATCGACAGGGGGGAGAACCACCGGTCAGCAAAAAGGTGATGAATAGAACAGAGGGAAAAAGTGTGATAATAGATCTTTGTACAAGTCAGCGACAGGACTTACAGTGGAGGTTTATTTCCTTTTTTGTGTTACCTTTTACCAGTATTGTGCGGTAGATTTGTCAAAGAGTTTGGTGACATGAGAGAAATATCAATCATCTGGAGAATACTATACAGGACAGGCATGACATCCATTACAAGGATATTTTTTAGGGGAGTGGTAGTCGATGCTCAGATGTTGCTGTTTTAAGAGATTGCAAGACAAGGGTCAGTGTTTTTTAGTGATTCTCAAAAGCGTAACAGGAACTAATACGATCTCTCTCCAAAAATGTATTTGTCTTCTTTTGTAATCGAGGACATGCTACAACTTGCAACTTAAATTCTTGGATCTTTCTGTTTATTTCCGGAGCATTACAGGTTCAGTAGTCATCTCAACGGAAAAGTAATTCGTATATTGATAGTTATGTGCCTTGAAATAATAAAAATTTTTATGGAATCGCAAAATGAAGATGGGAGGATAAATTGAGGAATGGTTAACAACTTTTATTCTGGATAACTGGATTCTCTATAGGATGTATTCTGCCGTGTAACAACTAATTGCCTAGATCCTTGAATCCTTAAGTTCTTTGTTCATTTCCGGAGAATTAGAGATTCAGCAGCCTTCTCAAATGAAACAATAGAAATGCAATTCGTGTATTGATAGTTATGTATTTTTAAATAATAGAACACTTCATCGAATCTTAAAATCAAAATGAACTTTTTGAATTGGAGAATCAAGGTTAACAACTTATTTTCTTTTTGATCCCTAATTCCTAACTACTAGTGTCTATTTGCTGTGATAATTTTACAATCAGGACCTAAGTTATGTACCTTTTTAATTTTCTTGAAGAATTCCTTAGCACTTTAACGCACACAAACTGCATCATTTCATCTTGCACATCAATGCATTTTAAAATACATTTTACTTTTCATGTTCACGTTAAGATGTTTTTAATGCATTTACTGTCCCAATACTTTTCAAGGGTTTACTTTTTTCATGCTGCTTACTTAAATGTTTTATCATGCTTTTAATGTAACCCCGGTTAACCTGATAAAAAATAATTTTATTGAATTTTTTCTCTTCCGTTTGAAGCAGCTTATCTAATTCTGAACCTGAATTCGAACTCAAACCAACTGGCCAAACCAGAGCAAAGTGCATCACCCTCATGCTTTCTTAAGCCCTATGAAAATTCTGCTCTGTTAAACAGAGCTTGGATGATTAAGGATCTACTGTGCATGAAAATCTTCATGGAGTATTGAAATAAAATCTCCTCTCTGATGAAGTAACTCTTAAGCGAATACTCACTGCAGTACTTTACAAAGTCCGCAAAGATGGATAATATGATCTATCCTGTAATCATTCTACCGTAAACTCAACTTATTACACGTCAACATAGCCTATCTTTAATGGGGCCGTCGTGCCTCAGTGGGTTTGCATACGACACTAGCAACCAGCGAGTTGTAGGTGACGCAGGTTCAATTCCTCCCTCTGGATGTATTCCTCTCTTCTCTGTTAGTAAAACTTTCCTTGTGGGTGCATGTCCATTACTTGACGTTGTCTGCTTTTCGTTTGGTGCAGCTTAGCAATTTTTGGCAGGCATGGGAAAACATGACCCTTTCACCATAACACCTAACACAACCAACTATTTCTGGAATATTAACATATAATTTAAATCTTGAGGAAGGATGAAATACGAATCGTTGAAATGAAAATATACATTAAACCCATTTCTTAATATCTAAAACAAAGTTATAAAAACAATGTTAATCCGTTGGAGTTTAACTATTCTGCAAACACCACACTCAAAATAGAATTCTATTAATAAATATCGTATTTTTTTCTGCTTTAATTCTAATAACTTCTATATTCATGTGCGTTGGATTCCTTGAAAAAAAAATACTTCTGTAGCTGACGAATATTGACGATCAATTAAAATTTGGTAAGCGATATAATGCAAATTGTTCATAGAGAACTGTACTATGAAAAGCATGCTTTTAACACGCAAAATTCAGTTATACTTATGCAGATGTTTATACATTGCACTTTCTTTATTTTAAGTACAGTTAGTTGGTTAGTTTGTATGGTACAAAGACCATATTTGACCATACTGCGCCAAATATAAGACAGACAACTTCAAGTAATGGACATACTCACAAAGAAGGTCTTGTTGCCACATAAGAAAAATACACCCACAGAGGAATAGCACCTACGCCACCTACAACACGAAGGTTTAAGTAAAGTTGTATTTATTACTATCTATAACATAAAGAGTTGTGTTTGAGATTTCATCCTAAGTAAGTTTTGTCTTCACTGGAATTATTAGTACACTTCGAAAATTGACTACCAATTTAGACCATATAATAAAAACAATGAGAATCCATTGGTGTGTAATTATTCTGTGGAAACCATCAAATATAATTGCATTAATGCACATATTTTAGTCGACACATCTTCCATTGAAACTAAGCTCTATTTCCATCCATAAATATGCAATATGGTTGAAAATATCATTCAAAAAACACATCCAAAGTTGTTTGATTCCATGAAAAGCAATAGACTCCATCAATTTCCATTTTCAATCTATTTGTGCATGCTCCCTCCCCGGTGTTATTTGTCGTGCATCCCCATTCACAGCGACATATTCGCTCCATTACATCGGCAAACAACGAATGTCAATGTGTAGGCGGTTCGGAACGGAAAACGTCCCCCTTCATTGAGGCTGGGCACAAAACATTTCGTGTTATTAACATCGAATCATACCGGACTGCCTACCTCAAACATTTCCATGCGTCGCGCTGGTGGGAGGCTTTCAAAAGGATCCCTGATCAAACACAATCGGCAGTTGCGTTCATACATTTATCTTCGTTCGTTGCTGCGAGTCTAGTGTGGATGGATTAAGCGACCTTTTCAATGGAGAGATTTGTTGGCGATGAGTATCTGTTGTCGTGGTGCAACAAAAGGTTAAATGGTGGTCGTTTATTGCTGCACCGTTTTATGGGGGTACTGGCAAAGTTACCTGGCGTTGAGTTACTTGATGGAGACCTAAAGTTACATACATTTTTAGTTAATTCCTTTACTTGAATCGAGAAGTGAAAAAGTGAACGAGTGAAAAAAACTGGAGCTAAAAATGGAAAACTATTAAAAAAGGCCAAAAAGCTAAAGAAGCTGAAAAACGGAGAATAACCATCAGTCAGACAGAACTCTCCATGAAGCCACACACATGGCATGGCGAGTAAAATAATTCGATTGAAACGGGAAATTTTAAGAATATTTCAAAGAATGAAGTAGTTTTGGTGGATTAGGGCGTCATCAGGGAGGAGCCTGACCCGAATAACACCAAATGGGGTTTTCTGCGTGTGAGCAGCAGTACACCAAAAGAACAAAAGTGATAAAATAAGACAACTTCGGCAAAAAGTCAATGCATTAAAGTAAGTTAGAATAACAAAATACACCACATATTGAAAAAGACCTTAGATTAAAACAAACACAATAGAATAATAACAAACTGTATCGTAGGACACCACAAAAAGGAACACCAGATGGAAATAGCTTACCCATATCAGCAAAAACAGCAACAGCCAGAACAGGAAGGCACCATCAAATGACATTTATTAGAACCCAAAATTTTAATACTAAGGGTCACAATTATGAATCATATATTTAATATAGTAATAGTGGGTAGAAGGTGCCGCGGTGAAAGTGTTCCATTCCTGTCAAACACCATTGTGAACAATAAATCAAAAGCAAGGTAACCATTTCAACACGAAAAATTAACGTTCAGAACTCAAGAAAAACAATTTAGAGATAACAAACAAATATAAACAATTTAAAAGCAGGTTTTAGGTTGCAACTGATTTAGTAATTTTTGTTATTTTTATTTTTAATTACAGCTTAATTATTTTCCAAAATTTTGGTTGTTTCATGATGTATTGGCAACAGAATATTGCACTTTCATTACCTTGAAGTACTTTGTGCACATAACTCAGTCAGCAAATTCGGAACATGCATGATGCTCTTTTTCTACCAAGGTACAGAAATATATTTAAGATTCCTAAGTTTTATACGTTTGAAGCATATATGAATGCTTAATGCTTCATATATGCTGCTCTATTCATAACTTGCATCCGATAAAATGAAGAAGCTTGTAGAACTGTGACGCCTATGTATTTATTGAAAGCAGTTCAAAGAAGTAAAAATAAAACTTTAAAATGAATTGATTTGGTAAAATTGTGCTCTTCATCACCCATAAAATAGGTATTTTTAAATAAGTTTTTATTCAATCTTTTTAAATAATAGATGCGTGTTTTGTTATAGATAAAACATGTTCTGTAGATTGTCGCGCAAATTCATTTGTAACTTACAAGACGTACTATACTTAGAGGTGGTAAATTTAATTTGTTTTGTACTTGCCATGAATTTATGTAAGTATTGTATTTTGATTTTTATATTTTCATTTAAAAGAACATTTTGTGTATATGCATTTTCCTTTAGTATTTTCAAGCAAATTATCATCACCTATACGATATAACATGCTTAACTGAGAATTTAAGCTACGTATTATTCATTCAAAATTATGAAAATAATTTTGAAGTACCTGTTTTGCTATTACTCTAATTGATAGACACAATGTGATTTTAAAATTATAGTTAAATGTGTGTTTTCCTTATTCCGAATTGTTATTACAAATAAAAAGATATTACGGTACTAGGAGAGTGGAAAAAAATTAATTTTTTCGTGTACTGGGGCTACAGTATCGGAGATATTTGAAATCAGTAAACGTTTAGGTACTATTATAATTATTTCCACTAGGGACATAAGCAGCATTTGATTAAGCATTTCAGGGTTTTTGTTCCACGATAGCTTACATGTCATTTGAACTACCTGCAAAGGTCAATTAACTTACTCAAAATTAACTGTTATTTGGAGTGCACCTATTCTATAACCCAGCGATTTTCAATCTTTTTTACCTCATGGCACATATATACTAATCACCAAAATTCTGAGGCATACCAAAGAAAAAGGAAATGTTTGCAAATCTGACAAATATATTCGATATAATTTAATTGATTTAAACAATAGTAATTACCTACCATTTTTGTACATAAGTGGGTGTTTAAAGAATATTTTTGAAAGAATTTATTTATGATACTTTGTAATGGAAAATTCATTAGAAGTGTAGTGACTAATTATATGGGAATTTAAAAAAGTTGCGGAATTTAAAAATTAAGTTGCCTCAGAAATTTAGTGATTAATTATATGGGAATCTGCTATCATGACGACACGTGATCACAATACAAAATAGATGGATTTACGCCACTGTACCTATAAGAAATTAGGAAGGGTCAAATCGCCAGTACGCCTCTATAATTATATTACATGAAATTATTTGTGAACAAACACACTTGTTAAAAGTTAAACTAAAATATTGAAATGAAATAACTCTTCAATTTAAATTCACCATCTGTAAGGCATACCAGTGCTCCGTGACACCCCAGTTCAAAATCGCTGATATTGACAATGAGGGTTTAAATATGGTTTTTAATATTCTGGGAAAAAAAATCTCAACCGTATATGAGTTGGAAATAAAAAAAGAATTGCTAAACATTACCGAAATGACAGCTAGGCTGCAAGATACCTAGAAAAAGAATTACAGTATAGCAATCTCCCAGAAGATACCGTTTTGAGACGGTTCTGGATTTCATAATAGGAAAGAAACTAAATTGTGTTGACTCAGCTACAGCTCCTTGCCGAAGTTGGGAAACAATTTTGACACCGCTTACATTTAACTCTTCAAAATGTAAGAAGCGATGACACAAGGAAGATTGCCTCAGGTAAACACAGCCTTTTGCCAGGAGAGATAAGTTTCATTTCTGCTCCGGACATAATCGTGAATGATCCATCGCTTTAAGCTTATGGGAATCGGAGTTGGAACACAAGTGGTACAGGCTCTGAGGTTGAGATATTTATTTAATGTGAAAGAATTGTTAGCCTTGAGAGGATCACGTATATAATGCAAGGAGATTAAAATTTTCACAAAAACACAGAAATATCCTGTGTAATTGTTGGGTGCTATATGTAATTGTAATGCATAATGCCTTGAATATAAGTGATATGGAATCAAATCTAGTGTAGACTGAAGAAACGGTTTAGAATAAAATGACAATTGTGAGAATTAACTGGTATAGATTTTGAGTGGAATCAAATGGCGTAGAATAGTTGCATAGAAACAGGAATGGTGTTGAATGGTTGCATGGAATCAGATTATCAAATGGTATAAAATATGTAGAATAGAATGATGTAAAATAAACGAAAATAATCAAATGGTGTAGCGTTTGTGTTGGAATGAAGTAGCATAGAATAAAATGGCACGGAATCAAGTGGAATAGCATTAAATGTAGAATGAAGAAGTGTTTTAGAATAAATAAAAGGGCAGAACAATCGCGAGAATCAATTGGCTTAGAATTTTTGCGTGGAATTAAGTGGTCTAGAATAAAATGACATAGAATAATTGCATGAGATCAAATGATGTTGAATATCTGCCTATAATCAAGTGGTATAAAATAATAACGTAGAATAAAAATATATGAAATAGATATATAGAATCAAATGATGTAGAATTTTTGTGTTGGAATCAAATTGTATGGAATTAAATGGTATAGAATCAAATTGTGAAGAATTGAATGGGGTAGAATTGCAATATATGATCAAATGGCTTAAAATAGTTACATATGATCAAATTTCGCAGAATATTTGCATAGAATCAAATAGTGTTGAAAGATTGCATTGAATGAAATGGTATAAAATATATATGTAGAGTAAGAGTTTGGAAAACAGATATGTAAGATCAAAGCGTTCGATTCAAGTGGTATAGAATAAAATTATGTAAAATAAAATGGGGTAGAATAGTTATATCTGATCTATTGACGTCGAATAGTTGCTTAGGATCAAATGGTGTTGAATATTTGCATTAAATCAGATGGTACAAAATAATTATACAGAATAAAATTATGCAAAACACACACACGCACGCGCACACGCACACGCACTATATATATATATATATATATATATAGTTAAAGGAAGAAGAATGTTTTCGAACCAAGTGGTGCTATATAATAAAATGATGTAGAATCAAGTGTAAAATAAAATGGTATAATGGCACATTACAATTTTAAAGGGACTGACTACATTCATGAATGATTAAACAAACTTGTACAGTGTGAAGTTAAACTCAATGAATGTCTTACCAATACTAATATTTCATTTCACAACTAAAATCTCATACTTCACTACTGCAGTGATTGAAAAATTCAAAAGAGTGTCGAAAAATATAACCAACAATAAAAGAAGGCAAGGACGAGTTTAAAAAAGCAGATGTTTCATGTAAAGCGTAATGAGAGGTTTTGCCAAAGTATTCAGGAATCAAGTTTTAACGATGAAGAATTGCCTTCTCGAAACTGACAAAAGTTTGTGACGTATCATACATTTTATTCCCATATTGATTCGTTAAAAATGGTTTTTAACGCTTCTGCCACTTTTGCTTTTTAGCGATACATTTATCTGCGTTGAAAACAGGCATCCGCTTTATGCAAATTTAAAGTGACTTTCAATGCATGGGCTGATCCTATCAGGGTCTTATGGAGAAAAGGAAGGGGAGAGTCACTGGGGCACAGGATTCTGACCTTTCTTTTTGTTTTTTAAATATCAATCTAATAGATTGTCTTGTTAATGAAATTCAATGAAAACACTTGCATCATTTGCGCAATATCTACTCATTTTTGTTTAAAAGCCTTGAAAATATAACATAGAATTTCTTTGTTCATAGCTTGTGTTGGAGCGTTGTATCTATGGTTCACTTGGCGATAATGTTCTCTAATGAGGAGAACCCTTCACCAAAGTATTTCTTGCCAGGTATCAGACGCTATATAGAATTCGATCTCAGCGGATGCACAACCGTGAGTAGTATGCAGTGGTGTATACGGGGCGGAAGTGACGTCAGACCACGTGACCGGAGCCATGTGACGTCACAGCGTGACGTCATCCAAAAGCGGAAGTGACGTATTGTTTGTTTACATTTGGACTTGGATTTTTTTTTGTCATCGACTTCGTGCAGGCGTTGAGTTGTTTCAAGATGGCGTCGTTTCGTTACCATGGTGATGAATCACTCGTAGTGCCATCTGGTGGAGAAATTCGAAACTCTATTATTTTTAATTAAAAAGGAATTTCTTGGATTCGAACCCGGGACCATAGGATCCGAGGTCAAGCGCGCTATCCGTTAGGCCGTAAGAGAGTTAACTTATGATGGTGAATTAATGTAGTGTTGGATTTTTCTCTCTTTTGGACTTGTATTTTTTCTTAGTATTAGGAATGCGTTATTTTTAGAAAATGGTTTTTGAATAATTGCATAGGGGTTTTAATAAATGCTTTTTTCAAAATGACTTATGGCGCCATCTGGTGATTTTAAAAGTAATTAATCTAAGGAACGAATTGATTTCTTAATGTTTTTACTTTATTCATGATTAGTGACGTCAGTGTGTTTACGTTTGGGACTTGGATTTTTTTTCCTTCTGAGATTTCGATGTGACGTCACGATTATGCCCATCGAGCAAGTCTGAACTTGAAAAAGTCTACTCACAATTCTTTATGTTATGAGTATGGTAAATTGTTTACAAATCGTGAAGGCTAGGCATATTTCCGTCGATTGGAAAACGAATTAACGTATTAAAAAAAGACGAAATTTAGAAATTTTAGGTCAAAAATATACTGTGCCTTGTCAACTTGTAGCATACGAAGACGAAGGAATAAGCTATACTTTTAGCGGGTCTTCTATTACAGCCAAGCCTTGATCTCCTAAAGTATTGGAAATAAAGGGAGAAATGGAGCGAATAATTGGTGCAAGATTTAATTTTGAGTTGGTGAAGCGTTATAAAGATGGTAAGGACTGCATAGTTGCGCCAATAAAAACAACGAGAAGGACTTGGAACTTTATGCACCCATAGCGTCTGTTTCATTTGGACAGAAAAGGCAATTTGTGTTTTCTAGAAAGAACTACAATTCTTTAATTGTTCTGGAAAATGGAAGCTTGCTTGAGATGAAGTATCCAACAAACCAATTTTGGTTTCACAGCTTGCCCCGTGCATTATGCCCTAGAATAAATTTAACGTTTCGTAAAATTCTTGTATAAAGCAGCGATAAACCACTTATGTGCCCCCGAACTAGAACTCAGTGTCGTACACTAGACGATATTTGGACAAAGTTGCAATTGATCTTTGCCTTTCAGAATAGTATTTTTTATAAATGCTTACATCTCGTTTTTAAATACATTTTTAGCGTGTCTTACCACATATACTGTATTTTGGATTATTTGGTTTTTTTATTACATGGTTTCATAAATTTTCTTTTAAAATGCAAGATCTGAAATGAAATTTTTCTTTGCTATATAGATTTATGTTTTTTTTAAGTTAGATGTATTTACTCAAAAATTAATTATACATTAGATGCTATAACACCTATTTTATAGCAGAAATTTTGTTTTAAATAATATACACTTAAGTAAGAGTAAAATTTTTGAAACTTTACGAGACAAATACTATGAATATGTTTTCTTGTACATTTGAAGAAGTTATAATAGTATAAAAAAAAACCATTTATTCTATAAATCTAAATTAAAATGTTATTTTTTAATTAATCTTTCCTTGCATATTATTTTTACTTTGAATAAATCTTCATAAATTTTAGTGATTTAATTTATATTATATAGATTTACAAACCTGTTTTTGGATGAAATATAAGGATTTAATATTTTAAAAATTAATGTTTTTACTTAAAATTAATTATATATTAAATACTATTACACATATTTTTAATGTTGAAGATTTTTAGAAAACATTTTACAATTGAAACATATACATTAAATATTATGACAAACACTTAAATGCAGATCCATAAGGGAATATTGGAAATCTTTTTAATGCTTACACCTTTTCTATTCTAAATAAACTTTTGCTTGTCTTACCACATACACTGTATTTTGGATTATTTGGTTTTTTTTTATTACATGGTCTTATAAATTTTCTTTTTAAAATGCAAGATCTGAAATGAAATTTTCGTTGACTTTAAGATTTATGTTTTACTCAAAAATTAATTATACATTAGATGCTATAGCACATATTTTATTGCAGAATTTTTTAATATTATACACATAAGTGAGCGTAAAATTTTTGAAACTTTACAAGACCCATATTATGAACATGTTTCCTTACACATTTGAAGTAGTGAAAAATAGTATTAAAACCCTTTATCCTGTAAAATATAAATTAAATATTATTTTTAATTAATTTTTCCTTCCATATTATTGTTTACTTTAAATAAATTTTCATTCATTTTAGTGATTTTTAGAAAACGTTTAACAATTGAGAGAGAGAAATATATACTTTAAATATTATTACAAACATTTAAATGCAATTTGCTTTCTATTTTTTAATTTTACAATTGAGACATTTTTAAAAGTTTGGTTCTTAAAGTGCGCTTTATGCATAGTAAAAAAAATTATTATAAAAACCTGTAAGAGTAAAAAGAATTTTATACATTAATTTGAAACTTTACAAGACCCATACCATGTTTCCTTGCACATTTGAAGTAGTGAAATATAGAATTAAAAGCCATTTGTCCTTGAAGATCTAAATTAAAAGTTCTTTTTCTTTAATGCTTTTGCAAACCACACATTTTACTAAATATGAACTTCCTTTTATTTATTTGAAATCCTTATGCACATCGTACAATTTAAATTGCACAGCAAAATACCAATACTGTACGAAGCTATGAAGTATTTTACAAGATACTTTGTACTGTTTTCTTAATTTTAAGTGTTCTACATTGCTATATTAAATGGGTAGTAAGTGGGTTTTCTGTTTTTGAAAATAATGTGTGCACATCTGTGCTGCTAAGCAAATTAACTTTTGCCCTTTTCTTGATATTAAATGCATAATCTAAATATTTACTCACACCGCTGATAGTTTTACCTATGAGTAAAATTAAATAATAGCTGAAAATTTTAAGTATTAATGTGAATTTTAAAATGAACAAAAATTATTGAAATAATGGATTAAATCTGAATTCTATGTATTCTTAAAACAATCTCTGCAAATCCAGCAGACAATTCTTAAACAGATTGAAGGAAGCCACATGGAAACAAAGTAAATTAGAACACTTTTTAATAGTAAAAACATTATGATTAATATTTTTACAAAAATAATACATTGTAGTAAAAAAAGAACTTATTTTTACATACTTACATTTTTTTAAGAGACTTATTTCCGACAAGCCAATTATTCAATGCCATCACCTCAGCTATGGGGCAATGCAAATTATTTTTGTGATGACCACATTATAGTTTTTGGATATCTTTGTTGCTACTTAGAGCACAAAATGCATCGAATTTGGGAAACCCATATTGTTCTAAGTTGATATTCGGAATATTCAATGCATCTAAGCGTTTCTTTTCCACACAACCACCTTTGTAAGCAATTAGGTACTGAGTGACCCTCTTGGTCTGCTCGTAATATTCTAAAAGCTTAGAGTCTAGATTTTCTAAGGGAGCACAATTTGCTATGTCATGGGACAGAAATGAAGTGCACATACGTAATTTTTAACATATCACACAGTTGTACGATCTTTGGCACTCAGTTTATGCTTAGACGATAAGTTAAAACGAATACTTGAAGCTACTTGCGATTTTTACAGCGATGTATGCGTATTTACGTACTAAGAAACTTTCTTGAATCTGAAATTCATCAAAATGCACAATTGCACAAATATTAATCATTGCTATTGAAAAGCGTTAGCTGTTCTTGGAAAAATAATTGTAAACTGGAGGCCACGAAGAACTGGACTATATAACACCATACACTTACTAATCAGTAAAGTTAAAATTTATCTTTTGCGTTCCATAGTTACTCACAAAAGATAAGACTAAGTGAAGAATGTACATACTCAGAAAACATGGTGTTTGTGATAATGCGCGAAATAAAATTTTGTGTTATAATACAAGATTTTAACGAAAGGATATACTTAAATGTGCGTGTGATTTTTTGACTCTACCACGTTTATGCGCTGAATGCATTTCAATTCTACGACTAAATTTGAGCAAGAAAAAAAATATAACCAAATATAATTTATAAGAGAAACGTATTTTGACTTTCTTTAAAATGAGAACTTTAAAGTATACTGAATTCTCTTGATTCTGCAGTTTTATTTTTTCTAAAATTACATCAACAAATTGAATTATTTTATTTGTGTGCACACACAAGTCTTTGCCTCTGTTGAAAGGAAACTAATATCTTTGACAAGTATCAGATTTTTAAAAATTAATTCAGAGAAGAACCTTTTTTCATGGGATTTAACTCAATCTGCTCCATAATTTTACCCTTAAGACTAATAGAGCATATTATAGTTTTAAGGAAAATGAATAACCATTATGCAAATTTGAAGCCAAAAGTTCCAAGCATGTCTATGCGCCTATCTACGTTTAGAGATTGACCAACGCACAGACGTTGACATTAGGGACCTAGCCGTAAACGGATCGTATTATACCGGTGTCTTGGACGTGATCAGGTGCTATTGGTGTGGCGAAGGGCTTGAAAATTGGTAAAAAGATGTAGTGAGACACAAACACAAAGTTTTATCCAAAATGTTTGGTA
This sequence comes from Meta bourneti, assembly GCA_933210815.1. Taxonomy (NCBI): domain Eukaryota; kingdom Metazoa; phylum Arthropoda; class Arachnida; order Araneae; family Tetragnathidae; genus Meta; species Meta bourneti. The sequence goes on from OW119929.1 coordinate 93,524,028, forward strand.
GCCCATAGATGAAATTGTACAGGTGCTGGATGAAATCAACAATACCAATGGTTTTATAAAAAAAAACGATGTATGGCTTTACCCCTTAGACAACGACAAGGAAGAACGACTTTGTAAAATTTGCAAGGAATCGGAAAATGAATGCTACTTTACAGCCTTGCGGTCATCTGGTGACATGCATGAGATGTACGAAGAGTCTTTCAACGTGTCCTATGTATCGAACCAATATTTTACATAAAATTTTAAAACGTACATTTGTTACTAAACTCTATTTATTAGTACATGTAGTAGATGCAATTTCAAGTGATATACTGAACATGGTGAGGAAGAAAATCCAATTGTAAAAGGGTGGTATTGAGTTGAAAGTTATTAAATTGGCAAAAGTGCTTCAGTAAGAAGATTAGTAAGGAAGTTTGAGACTCTAAAACCCTAAAACTCTTTATTAAGGAAAAAAATCGTGTAGGAAAGACTTATACACCCTTATAAATATATTGACTATTTTAATTATTAGTCGTTTGTTCATTATATGTTAAACCTATTTACTAAAGAATTTTAAAGGGTGCCTTAAACAGGAGTTACTAAATGCTTTAGGAAAGATGTGTAAATGTACTCTGTAATGCAAGAAAGAATGCTTGAATTAAATATTCATTTTGAGTGTTTCCTTCTTGTAGTGGGGGCTTATTAATAGTACTTTTGTTAGAGCATTTTAAAATATTTCACACTTTAAAAGAATTATTTATATTTATTTTTTATTAATTTTTAAAACTTTTTAACTTTACTGCTTAACTTTTTTATTGTTACTGCACTTTTCTAAATCAAAATATATTTTACCTAAGTTTCGAGTAATGAACCCAAGGAGAAATAGGACATAGATATACATGCAAATGATATTTTATCTAAAATTACTATATTTGTAATCCAGGCATTCTTTTCAGAAAACATTCATTTTCACAAGAATTTTCGAAACATCCTGAATAATCTTAGACCTATTTTTATAGTAGAAAAAACATTAAACAGTAAAAAACAAATTAAAAAAGTTAAACAGTATAAAAAGTTAAATAGAAAAAATTAACCAATAAAAAGTTAAACAGTGAAAAAAAGTTAAACAGGAAAAAAAATTTAAACAGTAAAAAAAAATGTTAAAGAGAAAAAGTTAAACAGTAAAAAAGTTAAACAGTAAAAAAGTTAAACAGTAAAAAAAGTTAAACTTAAAAAGTTAAACAGTAAAAAAGTTAAGCAGTAAAATAAAGTTAAACAGTAACTATAAAAAAGTTAAGCAGTAAAGTCAAAAAGTTTTAAAAATTAATAAAAAATAAATATAAATAATTCTTTTAAAGTGTGAAATATTTTAAAATGCTCTAACAAAAGTACTATTAATAAGCCCCCACTACAAGAAGGAAGCACTCAGAATGAATATTTAATTCAAGCATTCTTTCTTGCATTACAGAGTACATTTACACATCTTTCCTAAAGCATTTAGTAACTCCTGTTTAAGGCACCCTTTAAAATTCTTTAGTAAATAGGTTTAACATATAATGAACAAACGACTAATAATTAAAATAGTCAATATATTTATAAGGGTGTATAAGTCTTTCCTACACGATTTTTTTCCTTAATAAAGAGTTTTAGGGTTTTAGAGTCTCAAACTTCCTTACTAATCTTCTTACTGAAGCACTTTTGCCAATTTAATAACTTTCAACTCAATACCACCCTTTTACAATTGGATTTTCTTCCTCACCATGTTCAGTATATCACTTGAAATTGCATCTACTACATGTACTAATAAATAGAGTTTAGTAACAAATGTACGTTTTAAAATTTTATGTAAAATATTGGTTCGATACATAGGACACGTTGAAAGACTCTTCGTACATCTCATGCATGTCACCAGATGACCGCAAGGCTGTAAAGTAGCATTCATTTTCCGATTCCTTGCAAATTTTACAAAGTCGTTCTTCCTTGTCGTTGTCTAAGGGGTAAAGCCATACATCGTTTTTTTTTTATAAAACCATTGGTATTGTTGATTTCATCCAGCACCTGTACAATTTCATCTATGGGCTACCAAACATTTTGGATAAAACTTTGTGTTTGTGTCTCACTACATCTTTTTACCAATTTTCAAGCCCTTCGCCACACCAATAGCACCTGATCACGTCCAAGACACCGGTATAATACGATCCGTTTACGGCTAGGTCCCTAATGTCAACGTCTGTGCGTTGGTCAATCTCTAAACGTAGATAGGCGCATAGACATGCTTGGAACTTTTGGCTTCAAATTTGCATAATGGTTATTCATTTTCCTTAAAACTATAATATGCTCTATTAGTCTTAAGGGTAAAATTATGGAGCAGATTGAGTTAAATCCCATGAAAAAAGGTTCTTCTCTGAATTAATTTTTAAAAATCTGATACTTGTCAAAGATATTAGTTTCCTTTCAACAGAGGCAAAGACTTGTGTGTGCACACAAATAAAATAATTCAATTTGTTGATGTAATTTTAGAAAAAATAAAACTGCAGAATCAAGAGAATTCAGTATACTTTAAAGTTCTCATTTTAAAGAAAGTCAAAATACGTTTCTCTTATAAATTATATTTGGTTATATTTTTTTTCTTGCTCAAATTTAGTCGTAGAATTGAAATGCATTCAGCGCATAAACGTGGTAGAGTCAAAAAATCACACGCACATTTAAGTATATCCTTTCGTTAAAATCTTGTATTATAACACAAAATTTTATTTCGCGCATTATCACAAACACCATGTTTTCTGAGTATGTACATTCTTCACTTAGTCTTATCTTTTGTGAGTAACTATGGAACGCAAAAGATAAATTTTAACTTTACTGATTAGTAAGTGTATGGTGTTATATAGTCCAGTTCTTCGTGGCCTCCAGTTTACAATTATTTTTCCAAGAACAGCTAACGCTTTTCAATAGCAATGATTAATATTTGTGCAATTGTGCATTTTGATGAATTTCAGATTCAAGAAAGTTTCTTAGTACGTAAATACGCATACATCGCTGTAAAAATCGCAAGTAGCTTCAAGTATTCGTTTTAACTTATCGTCTAAGCATAAACTGAGTGCCAAAGATCGTACAACTGTGTGATATGTTAAAAATTACGTATGTGCACTTCATTTCTGTCCCATGACATAGCAAATTGTGCTCCCTTAGAAAATCTAGACTCTAAGCTTTTAGAATATTACGAGCAGACCAAGAGGGTCACTCAGTACCTAATTGCTTACAAAGGTGGTTGTGTGGAAAAGAAACGCTTAGATGCATTGAATATTCCGAATATCAACTTAGAACAATATGGGTTTCCCAAATTCGATGCATTTTGTGCTCTAAGTAGCAACAAAGATATCCAAAAACTATAATGTGGTCATCACAAAAATAATTTGCATTGCCCCATAGCTGAGGTGATGGCATTGAATAATTGGCTTGTCGGAAATAAGTCTCTTAAAAAAATGTAAGTATGTAAAAATAAGTTCTTTTTTTACTACAATGTATTATTTTTGTAAAAATATTAATCATAATGTTTTTACTATTAAAAAGTGTTCTAATTTACTTTGTTTCCATGTGGCTTCCTTCAATCTGTTTAAGAATTGTCTGCTGGATTTGCAGAGATTGTTTTAAGAATACATAGAATTCAGATTTAATCCATTATTTCAATAATTTTTGTTCATTTTAAAATTCACATTAATACTTAAAATTTTCAGCTATTATTTAATTTTACTCATAGGTAAAACTATCAGCGGTGTGAGTAAATATTTAGATTATGCATTTAATATCAAGAAAAGGGCAAAAGTTAATTTGCTTAGCAGCACAGATGTGCACACATTATTTTCAAAAACAGAAAACCCACTTACTACCCATTTAATATAGCAATGTAGAACACTTAAAATTAAGAAAACAGTACAAAGTATCTTGTAAAATACTTCATAGCTTCGTACAGTATTGGTATTTTGCTGTGCAATTTAAATTGTACGATGTGCATAAGGATTTCAAATAAATAAAAGGAAGTTCATATTTAGTAAAATGTGTGGTTTGCAAAAGCATTAAAGAAAAAGAACTTTTAATTTAGATCTTCAAGGACAAATGGTTTTTAATTCTATATTTCACTACTTCAAATGTGCAAGGAAACATGGTATGGGTCTTGTAAAGTTTCAAATTAATGTATAAAATTCTTTTTACTCTTACAGGTTTTTATAATAATTTTTTTTACTATGCATAAAGCGCACTTTAAGAACCAAACTTTTAAAAATGTCTCAATTGTAAAATTAAAAAATAGAAAGCAAATTGCATTTAAATGTTTGTAATAATATTTAAAGTATATATTTCTCTCTCTCAATTGTTAAACGTTTTCTAAAAATCACTAAAATGAATGAAAATTTATTTAAAGTAAACAATAATATGGAAGGAAAAATTAATTAAAAATAATATTTAATTTATATTTTACAGGATAAAGGGTTTTAATACTATTTTTCACTACTTCAAATGTGTAAGGAAACATGTTCATAATATGGGTCTTGTAAAGTTTCAAAAATTTTACGCTCACTTATGTGTATAATATTAAAAAATTCTGCAATAAAATATGTGCTATAGCATCTAATGTATAATTAATTTTTGAGTAAAACATAAATCTTAAAGTCAACGAAAATTTCATTTCAGATCTTGCATTTTAAAAAGAAAATTTATAAGACCATGTAATAAAAAAAAACCAAATAATCCAAAATACAGTGTATGTGGTAAGACAAGCAAAAGTTTATTTAGAATAGAAAAGGTGTAAGCATTAAAAAGATTTCCAATATTCCCTTATGGATCTGCATTTAAGTGTTTGTCATAATATTTAATGTATATGTTTCAATTGTAAAATGTTTTCTAAAAATCTTCAACATTAAAAATATGTGTAATAGTATTTAATATATAATTAATTTTAAGTAAAAACATTAATTTTTAAAATATTAAATCCTTATATTTCATCCAAAAACAGGTTTGTAAATCTATATAATATAAATTAAATCACTAAAATTTATGAAGATTTATTCAAAGTAAAAATAATATGCAAGGAAAGATTAATTAAAAAATAACATTTTAATATAGATTTATAGAATAAATGGTTTTTTTTTATACTATTATAACTTCTTCAAATGTACAAGAAAACATATTCATAGTATTTGTCTCGTAAAGTTTCAAAAATTTTACTCTTACTTAAGTGTATATTATTTAAAACAAAATTTCTGCTATAAAATAGGTGTTATAGCATCTAATGTATAATTAATTTTTGAGTAAATACATCTAACTTAAAAAAAAACATAAATCTATATAGCAAAGAAAAATTTCATTTCAGATCTTGCATTTTAAAAGAAAATTTATGAAACCATGTAATAAAAAAACCAAATAATCCAAAATACAGTATATGTGGTAAGACACGCTAAAAATTTATTTAAAAACGAGATGTAAGCATTTATAAAAAATACTATTCTGAAAGGCAAAGATCAATTGCAACTTTGTCCAAATATCGTCTAGTGTACGACACTGAGTTCTAGTTCGGGGGCACATAAGTGGTTTATCGCTGCTTTATACAAGAATTTTACGAAACGTTAAATTTATTCTAGGGCATAATGCACGGGGCAAGCTGTGAAACCAAAATTGGTTTGTTGGATACTTCATCTCAAGCAAGCTTCCATTTTCCAGAACAATTAAAGAATTGTAGTTCTTTCTAGAAAACACAAATTGCCTTTTCTGTCCAAATGAAACAGACGCTATGGGTGCATAAAGTTCCAAGTCCTTCTCGTTGTTTTTATTGGCGCAACTATGCAGTCCTTACCATCTTTATAACGCTTCACCAACTCAAAATTAAATCTTGCACCAATTATTCGCTCCATTTCTCCCTTTATTTCCAATACTTTAGGAGATCAAGGCTTGGCTGTAATAGAAGACCCGCTAAAAGTATAGCTTATTCCTTCGTCTTCGTATGCTACAAGTTGACAAGGCACAGTATATTTTTGACCTAAAATTTCTAAATTTCGTCTTTTTTTAATACGTTAATTCGTTTTCCAATCGACGGAAATATGCCTAGCCTTCACGATTTGTAAACAATTTACCATACTCATAACATAAAGAATTGTGAGTAGACTTTTTCAAGTTCAGACTTGCTCGATGGACATAATCGTGACGTCACATCGAAATCTCAGAAGGAAAAAAAATCCAAGTCCCAAACGTAAACACACTGACGTCACTAATCATGAATAAAGTAAAAACATTAAGAAATCAATTCGTTCCTTAGATTAATTACTTTTAAAATCACCAGATGGCGCCATAAGTCATTTTGAAAAAAGCATTTATTAAAACCCCTATGCAATTATTCAAAAACCATTTTCTAAAAATAACGCATTCCTAATACTAAGAAAAAATACAAGTCCAAAAGAGAGAAAAATCCAACACTACATTAATTCACCATCATAAGTTAACTCTCTTACGGCCTAACGGATAGCGCGCTTGACCTCGGATCCTATGGTCCCGGGTTCGAATCCAAGAAATTCCTTTTTAATTAAAAATAATAGAGTTTCGAATTTCTCCACCAGATGGCACTACGAGTGATTCATCACCATGGTAACGAAACGACGCCATCTTGAAACAACTCAACGCCTGCACGAAGTCGATGACAAAAAAAAATCCAAGTCCAAATGTAAACAAACAATACGTCACTTCCGCTTTTGGATGACGTCACGCTGTGACGTCACATGGCCCCGCCCACTTCCGGTCACGTGGTCTGACGTCACTTCCGCCCCGTATACACCACTGCTTACTACTACGTTCCCAAACGCTTGTTAACTATGGAAAAAAGTGCGTGGGCTTTATCCAAATTATCGTGTAAATAGTTTATAATTTGTAAAGAAATTTTATAGTTATCGCTTGCATCTTATACAGTCCATTATGTGAAACCAAAGGAATTTTCCAGTGACCAAGTCCCCGGTCACATAGACGTAGACAATAGTATTTTGACTCCTTCAGCTTGTTTAAAAGTCAATTCTTTGTTGATACAGGAATGTTTAAGAGACAATATACTGTGCTGATATACCGATAGCTGTGCAAGCAGAGAATGCGCAGGAGTTCCCATCTTGAGATGACGTCACGATAATTGCTTCGATTTCCACGGACAATTATACACTTGCTGTAAGATAGAGAGATATGACGACGGCTATTTAGGGGAGGCAGACGACGATGACACCGCCATCTAATCAAGACGTGTAATTTACTCTGTTCATAATCTGCTCTAAATAATTATCCATCCTGCGTTTTTTGTTTAAATTAAAATAGTGTTGATCGATACTGATGTGCATCCTCGTGTTCTCATCCTTATAATGATGTCCTAAATGTCCTGTTATATTTAGCTCTTTATAAACAACTTTTAGTTAGTTTTTCTCCCGGTAAATATAGCTGCATAGTATTTATTTGAAGCCCGTTGTGTTGTTCCAGTGTGACGTAAATTAAAATACATACCAAACTATTTGAAAAATGTATCCAAATTTCAGTTTTTATTTTTTATAAAGATTGATTGTACATGCTAAGTGCGCATAAAACATTTCGAGAGCCTTCCTTCTCCAGAAATAAACCAGCAGTACTTTCACATTTATTGCTTTGTTCTGAGGTAAAGCTTCATTATGGGTTTTATATATTGTTGAGGAATATTTAATTGTTTACTTTTTTTGCAATTGTTTTTTTTACAATTGTTTTTGTGTTTGCAATTGCACGATTGTTTTTACTTTTGAAAACAGCCTTGTCTTTACTGTAGCTTAGAAAATAGTTTGAGCAGGGATTAGGATAAAAAGGAATAATGACGAAATTATTCTTATTTTTAAGTCGACGTAATAGTCTTATTCCATTGACCTACGGAAAGGCAAACGAAGCACGAGTTAATGTTTAACCGTTCAAGTTGCCTGGACGAAATATTTCACCCATCAAGATATGAACAACTCGCTAATGACGAGATATTTCGTCATTAAGATAATGCCGGTTTTATGATAATGACGAGATCAAGATCTGGTCGGTTTTCTTTTAATGACGAGATATCTCGTCCGGAAAGATCTGGTCAGTTTTACTAACGACGTGATACCTCGTAGAGATAACTACCAAGGGGGTTAATCGAAGCATTTAAAGCCATATATAGCCGGATTAGAGCAGAAACTTATTAACTGATATAAAATCTAATTTTACAGTACAGTCGATTAAAGACTAACTATTAGTTTTTAGGTCAAAAATAAAATAGATAAACATTTTGATAGTAGTACGTTTTCATTCAAACCGAATACAATATGACAATTTATTTCTCTTCATGATGAAAATTATCATTTAGTGTAAAACAATGCCTTTCTTACAAATGTCAGTTAATAAGTTTCTGCTTTAAGCCAACGATATCTTCTCCTCAAGGGTCTTAACTATGGATTATCAAGCTGTCTATTCGTATTTCTAGAAGTTGTCTATTTTCGAGCACATTTAGCTTTATAAAGATTTTTCATTTTCTCTTGTCTATGTGGCAAGTGAGATTAAAAAGTATTTAAAGTAAATGTTTGCTAAGTTTCCAATTAGCTTTTTTAAGTCATCACACATTAGCATCGTGCAAATTTTGAACAGAAACAATGCACGTTTTCAATTAGCCGACCTATTGTTGTTATTACTCGTTTTTTCACATGTTTAACTTCGTTTTTTGAATTAAGTAAACGCTGAATTTTTTAAAAAAAGTGTACTTATGGTATTAAAATCAATTAAATTGTTTTCTTAAACCTCTTTAAAGTAAACAAGTCTCTAAATCTTATTTGTCTCGCTTTTGTCGATTCTAGATGATTAACTGCATTTCTAATTTATTTATAATCAACAGCTAATTAATTAATATTAATTAGCTTAATTATATTCGTACAGTAAATTTTTAAAGACGGAAGCTATTAAAAAATCTTTTGAACCTGTACGAAGTTTATTCGTTTAATTTTATAACTTATTTTTCGCTTATAAATTTAATTATAAATAGCAACTGATAAGAAATGTTATTTTAGTTTTGACTATTTGAAAGATCAAAGCAAATTTATAGTACAGTGGCTGATCATATTACTAGAGACTTTTATAAACTAACAGTTTTACATTATAGTCAGCTACTATGAAAACGAAAACCTAGTTACGAATTCTTTATATTATTATCAAAAACTTACTCTAAAACAAATTTTAAATTAATATTTGGCAACACTGGGGTTTCACAACCTGCCATATAACCGACATCCATTTTTACCAAAACTTTGAAAATATCCGTTTTTACACTCTTGTTCTAATAATTTGATTCGGATGACGCTAAAATAAGTCAAAAGAACCTGATGGAAACTACACTGATGTTGTTGATACCTAGAATGATTTGAATTTATATCACTCCGGATGGCACAAAATGAAAAATATATGATGTGCGAATGATTGCTTTGCATATGCACATCTTTTACGTGAAAATAAGGTCCTGTAATTTTGCCAAACGAAATGCAAATGAGTCCGCCCTGGGTTCGAGCGTCAATACGTAAAGGCACCAAAATTATAGATAATAATCATAGTGAGAAACTTCTGATATGCAGGAAATGTGAAATTAAAAAGAGTAATTACTATGCAATCAATGGACACAACATGTGGTTCAGTAAGTAAATGAAGCGAGGCAATCCACAAAATTGCTTATTACTGTATCAATAGTAAATAAGATGGGGACATAAAATATATTTGGCAAATTATGACAAAACTGCATAAATATTGTGTTGCCAAGAAAAGGAAAGCACATTTTCTTTCGTTTTCAGAGTTTTGTTACTTTAGGTGTATTCTACGAGTTTGACAATAGATTTACTTTATTTTTATGGTATAAATAATCTTAAGCTTATATATGGAAATGTTGTAAAATAAGCTTAAAGTTAGCCAAAAACAAATTGTCCCTTGCTCAGAACTGGTGACAGTTTGGAACAGATTTTGTCCTAGAAATTGAATACTATAGTGCAGTTTTGAACACGAAGGTAATCCACCAAGAGGGTTAAATATGACCAATGGAAAATCCGAAGACAAATGGTGAGACTATTGAACTTACACTAGTATATATGGGCCCTTTTTTCTTTTTTTAACAGAAACCGAATGATCTATATTTCAGTAAGATCTTCGGGAAAGTTGCCACCTTTGCTGACGAAGCTAGAATAGGCTAAATTGTCACTTAGCCCGACTTGAACTGATTCTACCTTGCTTATTCCGATAAATGTCTTGTTTGCCTAAAGTGAGACTTTGGAGAACATCTGGATCTTCTGTATTGGAGAGAACTGGTCTTGGGAAATTTTGAATAGACTGTGTGACTCACAATAATTTGTTTCTGTTTTATACCCTTTTTTAATGTACATTGCGTATCGTGATAATAGAAGACATTGTGATGTCACTCCTAATGCAGAAGACCTATGCATCAAGATGTAACGCAATCTGCTATTGCTGAGGTTTTTAAATGGTGTGTCGTGGATCCTAAGGGAGCCATGAAGCTGGTCACGAAATCATTGTCTTCGGTTTAGATCACTACATAAACCGAGGTGGAAAACGTCCGATAGCAATCTTGAAAAATTAGAGGACTTTATCTGACATTCCTCTTGAGGGTCCTTATGCCAATCCTTGTGTGAATATGTTCCGGTTTCTCACACCTGGCAACGCAAACGCTCAAGTGTTTAACGATTCAGCAGTCGATTAAGGATCTTAGCTTACAATCGTTGAGCAACTCTTACATTTCCACTTTCAGTAAAAGTTAAATGTATGTCAGCCGTTTCGGAATTCGTGCACATGCCAAATCCACATTGATAATGCTGACTTAAAAAATGAAAGATTTACAAACTCGCTAAGCTTATTCCTTGCTCTACCTTGCTTATTCCGATAAATGTCTTGTTTGCCTAAAGAGAGACTTTGGAGAACATCTGGATCTTCTGTATTGGAGAGAACTGGTCTTGGGAAATTTTGAATAGACTGTGTGATTCAGATGTAATAATAGCAGATGTAACGCAATCTGCTATTGCTGAGGTTTTTAAATGGTGTGCCGTGAATCCTAAGGGAACCATGAAGCTGGTCATGAAATCATTGTCTTCGGTTTAGATCACTACATAAACCGAGGTGGAAAACGTCCGTAGCAATCTTAAAAAATTAGAGGATTTTATCTGACATTCCTCTTGAGGGTCCTTGTGTGAATATATTCCAGTTTCTCACACCGCAACGCAAACACTCAAGTATTTGACGATTCAGCAGTCGACTAAGGAGCTTAGCTTACAATCGTTGTGCAACTCTTCAATTTCCACTTTCAGCCTAAATTAAATGTATGTCATCCGTTTCGGAATTCGTGTAATACTCTAACACATGTGAAATCCACGTTGAGGATGCTGACTTAAAAAAATGAAAGATTTACAAACTAGCTAAGCAAGGCTCTCTGACACCAACACTCAACAGTTACAGACACACACTCTGACAAACAATGTTTATTTTGGTGCACCTATCATCTTTTGAAGCTTTTCTTTTCTATTTCCAAATGCAGGCAGAAACAAAACACCAATTCTAAGGTTAATAACGAAAATACTCGCTGCAATATATAAAAGTGGTAAGGAAAAATAAGACAAGAAAGAAGTAGTTAGTGTCCCATCAGTCCTCTAGCCTATCAGTATCGGGCGTAGAGGCCCTAACTAAACTAGAGAGCTCACTACAAATTTCCAGCTGGCGAATGTCCGTTTCTTGAAAAATAGTACAAAGTGGGCTCTGCAAAGTTCTAGTTGAGCAATCGTAAACAGTCAAAACTCGGGTTATTGCAACAGCTTCTTCCCTTGGGGCATCTGGGATGTCTTTACGGTTAATAAGTCAAAGTTTACTTGAGTTTCTAGTTATTAGTTCTTGTTTGTAAAGGTTTTTCTTGATGAACATTTTTATGGAATTATACGAAATGGGTCTTATTGGAATCAACTGCAGCAGTTCCTCATCTTAACAAGTAATAAAGAAGAAATACAAAGCTACAACGCAAACTACTACAATACAATACAGCTAATGATTAAAAAGGCAGTATAACCGAAACTATTGTCCTAAAAGTTATCTAGTATTGGGAAACCTCTGAGTTTCCAAGAAGTGCTTTGCTCTGAAACAGGTCGGCTACCAATGGAAATGGAAGAGCTAGCTAATACTGTGTTTTCTAGTGTCAAAGTACAGATAAGTAACCGTTTAATAAGTATTGCATGTCTTGCAGCATTTTATAGTCTTAAAGTTTGGCCAAGGAATTTTTAATACCCATGTATATTCATCACGCTCTACTATATAAACTTTGATTTACTATCAATATCGCACCCGTTCAGCTCAATATTCTGCATATTCATCGTGCTCTACAATGTAAACTATATAATTCACTATCGTTATTGCACCCGGTGACTTAAATGCCCTCTCTCCGCATATTCATTTAACTCTAAAGTGTAAACGTTCTTGGTACTTGGTAATTATTAAGGTCGCACTGAAGCAACACAATTGGCTATTGGCGATGGTCCGGGATCAATCCCCAAGGGAAAGAACCGAAAACAATGCCACGTAATTTTGAACCACGCTCAGATGACGGGTAAATACCTGAGCTGGCACCTCCTCTCCAAACTTCCACATAACGCCAACGTGAGGACATTTGAGACCACGACAGATTTAACCTGCACCAGCCCCCGTGTACAAGACGGTATTTGGTTCGACCGAGTTTCGAACTCGTAGTCCTCCGATTGCTCATCCGTTACTCTCAACCGGGCTACCGAGACCCACAGTGTAAACGATATGATTCACTATATATCGCACCCGTTCACCACAGTGCTCTGTATAGTCATCGCACTCTACAATGTAAACGATATGGTTCACTCTCGATATGGTTTGCTCTTGATATGGCACCAGCTCACCTCAATGTCCTGTGTATATTCATTTAGCTGTACAATGTAAACCGTATGATCCTATCGGTATCACTTCCGTTCACCTTAATACCATACGCTTTCAAAGCATCTTGTACCATTCTTTCTCTCGTCATCCAAGGCAGCGATCGTGCTCATTGAAGCAGGTCACGTACACCAATAAGTCCCCAAGTCGGACATTTTTAGTGCAAAGGACACGACGAGAGAAGGAAAAACGGTACAAAACTCCCACCGTCAGCTTAAGGGGACGTGCCGGGGCAGTACAGGAGAGGATATATCCTATAGATACCCTTCCTTTTACGTCCCAGGGAATAAATACGTTAGATTGGGAACGCCTTGCGCTTTATTGACTTCTCAGCGGATGGACTTCGTCACACGGACTGTTGAGTTGAAGTGGTTATGGCTTGATGTATTACGTACTGACGTGTAATTTGATTTTGAAAGGAAAATGTTATAAAATACATCGCCATTGGGTATATTTAAGACTTTTGGTTCCTCTTTGTTTTGTTTTTTCAATTTGGATTAGGGTTTGGTGTTGATCCGTTTGGAATAGAAGATTCGGACTTTGATCATCTGTCCAGTTTGCTCCAAATATTTGGGTTAACCATGTTTTGGGGACCAATTTTCTAGAACTGAATTTTAATATTTTCTTGCTTGTTCCATTTACTGTTAAAATTCCGAAGCTTAATAGCCTCCTTAGAGGATGGACTTCGTCACTCTGACTATTGAGCTGAATTGGTTATGGCTTGATGTATTACGCAATGACGTAATATAATTTAATTTTAAAAGGAATATGTTATAAAAATATCGCCATTGAATATATTTAAAACTTCTGGTTTCTGTTGTTCCATTTGGATTAGGGTTTGGTGTTGATCTGTTGGGCATAAAGATTCTGACTTTAACCATCTGTCCACTTTGCTCCAAATATTTGTTTTAACCATGTTCTTGGAATTTCTTCAAACTGAATTTTAATATTTCTACTTCGGAATTTTAATAGTAAATTACCATTTATTGTTGAAATTCCGACGCGATATTGAATTCTCAGCGGATGGACTCCGACACGTGGACTCTTGATCTGATAAAATTGTGCACACTTCTGGTTCAACTTAGGTTTGTTCCATTTGGATTAGGATTTGGTGTTGATCCGTTAAGTATAGAAGATTTGGACTTTGGACATCTGTCCAAATATTTGGATTAACCATGTCATTGGGACCAATTTCCTGAAACTGAATTTTAATATTTTCTAGCTTGTTCCATTTATTATTAAAATTCCGACGCTTTATTGACTTTTAAACTGGGTAACTCCGTTGCAAGGAATATTGAAAGGCATTAGGTTATGATTGCTGCATTACGTATCACCATATAATTTGATTTTAAATGAGAACTAATATAAAAACATCGCCATTCGGTATGTTTTAGACTTCTGTTTCCGTTTGGCTTTGATCCATTTGGTGTACGCTTTGGTGTTGATCCGTTCGGTATAGAAGATTCGACCTTTGACCATATGTCCAGTTGCTCCAAATATTTGGGTTAACTGTGTATAAGTATTTTGTATAAGTTGGAATCCAATATGTATAAGTTGGAATCCAATATGTTCTTGCTTGTTGCATTTGCAATTATTGTTGTCAAAAATCCGTCGTCTCACTAATGATATTTAAATACTTGCTTATTATTCTAATCTAGGTTGCCTTAAAGGCGTTTTTAAAGACTTTTTGAACCAGTTTTAATACATTTATAATTTCTTATATTCTTATTATATTCTTATTCACCCTTTATGTGGATGTTTGCTGCAATCTATATTTATCATTGAATTTAGGAAAATAATATTTGTGAATTACCTTCGTTGTTTCTCTAGCTTCACGAGTTACTGAAACCATATATTACTGTAATGTATCAATATTTTTTTGTGTTTTTAGATTGTTAAAAATGGGTTTATTCCTTCAAAACATCTAATATGCTAAATTCAAGATTCCAGTCAACATGCTAGCAATAAAACCAGTCTCGTTCCACTAAATATATCCGCCATGCCATTAAGAAACCAAAGATTCTTCAAAAGTCATAGACCAAACCTTTGTCTTCGGCTTAATAATTGAATTTTTGATATTCAAAATTGTAAAGCATACATTCATAACCTAAAACAGCATTCGTAACCTGCAGTCTTCCCTGTATATCTAACCAGATTTGACCTTCTTGACCAATAGAATCTTTTCTGGAATTTGTGTCGAAAATGATATCAACCAATCGATGCGGTTATTTAGTCATAATGTGTGTTGTGGAGAAAAAGCAACTCTGCACAACTCGGAACTATCGTGACGCACCGAGGTTTAATGGTAGAAAGATATATTTTTGTGTCAATTTCGTAGATTATAAGTGTGCAATTTACTTTCAAATATTTAATTTCCCAATTCCCCAACTTTTAACCCTCTGACAAATTCACACTCATATATCCGCTCTCCAACCTGCAATTTTCTGCATGACTTCCAACTCGTTTTGAAAATTTTGGCCAATACAATCTACTAGTGTTTATTAGCCATTATGTGTGTTGTGGGGTAAAAGTAATATTACACTACTCGGAAATCGCGTGATGGTCATGGGATCAATACTCAAACAAAAGTGGCCTATACAAGGAAGCCTTAGCCTAGAAAATATACAAAAGCTTTTTCGGGTGAAGTTCCACGCAAAAAATAATACCCAACGTGGCATTCAGAAACGAAAGATATTTCCTCATATTGTAATGTAATCTCCCTATTCACTCTAGATACGTAAATCGTATTGGTTAAACGGATAGCTCTCTTAGACGTCCGAAGGCTTGAGAAGCATTTATTTCTTACTTAATCTTACTTGAAATGTATGCACACTATAACTCCCTTATAAATATTCTATCTCAATTATTGTGTGATCCATAGGAGAATATATTTATAAACTCCAATTTCAGGAGATAAATACAGGTGCACTAATAAATATCTACTTTCGTCAATATTCCTAACTTGACTATTATTTTCCTTGTTAGAAAAGTCCATCCTTATATGCAAAGGCACACTTCTACAGCAAGTGTCCCGCCCCTTCTGAAGAACAGCTGGTTCAACATTCATCCACTCCACATGACGTAAGTTATCTCGGAATAAGGAATACGACAAACAAGAAAAGATATAAACCTACTTTTGCCCGAATTTTATCGTGCTATTTGCGAAATTACGCTAAATTTGATTTGCTACTTACTTAAATAATTATTTATTATGAATGAGTATCCTCTAGGAATACCTGATACTCGTGTCTGGGATTGAACTCTGGGCAAACGTATTTGGAGGGCCGTATTTGGCCAGTGGGTGTGGTAAACCTATTCGCAGGGCCGTATATGGTCTATAGGCCGGTTGACCAATTAAGAAGGATATACCTCGTCTGCAGGCTTTATAAACCTGTCAGAGCACTGTATCTTGTCTGCGGACCAAGAAAATATTCTAAAAATATCTGGAAGACTGTATCTGGCCTGCAAATAGGGTAAACCTATTTGGAGAACCATATCTGGTCTGTCGTTAAACCTATACGGAAGGCCTGATAAAATTATTTGGAGCGCCGTATTTGGTCTGCCGGCCTGAGGTAAATCTATTCTCTATAACTCATATATCTTACGAGTACGATTCTTTACCTTTACGCGTACGTTTTTTGTAGACACCAATAGACTCCAACGAGAACGACAACTCTCTCAAATAGCTAATAAATCTGAAATTCATTCTTAAGCAGCACATTTTAATCGCACTATAAAACTGTATGAAAGCCATAGCCATATTTAAGATCTTTTTTCAGTTACACAAGAAAAAGATCTCTGTATGTCATTAACAAACGAAAGGTATTTCCCTGTTATAAGAGAACAGAATGGATGGACGCGAAATGATGCAATTGCAGGCAATGTTTTTTTGGGCCTGCCACGAAAAGGCGAGCGACCGTTGACGGTAGAAAAAACGGATCGGGATTACGGTGTCCTTTCTTGAAGAAATATTTCCGCCATTTTAGCTCCTTATCCAATTGTCCTGGATCAGGTTAATTGTGCTTCGCTTCCTCGCCAACATAAAAAAGGGCCGAAAGAAAGGGTATTGAGATTGTCCTCTTTTGCGAAAGCGAAAATGTTGAGCCCTTTTATTCGAGGATAATGGGAGGTACGAGAAAGATTTCGCTAAGATTAATTCTTCGTAAATAAATGTGCGTTTGTTGTGAGAGTAATTACACTGGGAAAACTCTAAATGAAAATGTGAGATTTAAATGTGTTGTGTGTGTGCTGAAATGTAAAGATTTCGAGAAGTAAAGAAGAAATAAAGAAGAGTTAAAAATTGAGACGAGCTCTTAAATAAATTGTGCTTAAAAATTTTACAGTGGATTATGTGATATAAAAGGAAGACTAAAAATGTCGAGCCCTTTTATTTATTCGAGGTAGGTAGGTAGTTGAATTAACGTTCCACTGGAGCAACACAACGGACTATTGGCAACTTTCAATCGAGGATAATGTAAGGTACGAGAAAAATTTCGCTAAGATTAATTCTTCGTAAATAAATGTGCTTCTGTAGTGAGAGTAATTACATCAGAACTCTAAATCAAAGTATGAGATTTAAATGTGTTGTGAGAACGTAAAGAAGGATTGAATTTAATGTGACGGTTCTTAAATAAGTACTGCTGAAAAATTCGAAAGTGGATTATGTCATATAAAGAAAGACGAAAAATGTTAACTCTTCGACGATTATGAAAGAAAATTTCGCTCAGATTTATTCTTCGTAAATAAATATGCGTTTGTTATATGAGTGTAATTACACCGGGAACTATAAATGAAAGTTTTAAATGTGTTGTGGGAATGTAAAGAAGGAATTAATATTAGTATGACGGTCTCTTAAATACTTATAAAAAAATTCTAGTGGATTATGTGAAAAAAAGGAAGAAAGTTGTATCGATTGTAAAATTGTATTTAAGATCTTTGTCCATGCCCATCCAATTGATCATTACTCATTATGGCCCAACAAGGGCGGATTCGTGATCAATTTTGCTTAATCTTGGTACGCAAGATGGTTGTGCTTGCGATATGGAGGATGTGCCTACGATATGCTTGACGATACGCCACACATTCTAGGCACATCCCGTTTATAGGGCGGTCAAACATTCATTCCAGACGGACAAATATTCAAGCCAGTATTCTAACCAGGAAACGTTTGATCCAGAAGCCAACACTGACTACTAGACCAATTGGTCGTATTTAAGACAATAGTCCTGGATCTGAGTAGGTTTCTGTAGGAGGAGTGGATTTCTGAATCCTT
Organism: Meta bourneti; assembly: GCA_933210815.1. Lineage (NCBI taxonomy): Eukaryota > Metazoa > Arthropoda > Arachnida > Araneae > Tetragnathidae > Meta > Meta bourneti. The sequence goes on from OW119929.1 coordinate 93,542,272, forward strand.
TGAGTTATTCTAGTGCACACATTCTAGACGCAACCAGTTTTTAGAGATCACACATTCATTTCAGACGGAAAAATATCCAAACCTTTCCCCGAATTCGAACCAAAAACCTTGCTTGGTATGGATCTTATTAAGCATTTTTGACTTGTGTGGACATTTGCCACACAATATTTTTGCGATTGTGACAGCACCAAAGATTGAGGCTCTGCTTATTCAGATATTTATCTTATCTGTCAATATTTGACCAATTTTTATAATTCACATATTGGATCTTCAAAATATAATATAATACAATGAATAACATTCGTACAGATCCTTAGTCAGATTCTTAGACTACTAAGTCATTATAAGATCAATAGTCTTAAGACGGCTTTGCTTAGAAAAACACTTTCGAACCACGTTTGGAGAGTAGAGTAAATTATATTTACACAACTCTTATAAAAGATTGAAATGTGAAAATTTAAATTTAAATTTCAAAGTATGCTGAACATAGTATCATTTAAAAACGTTACTTATTTTAATTCAACAAAAGAACCCAAAGAAATCGGTAACTACAAAACCATGGTTCAAAATTACGAGGCGTTGTCCTTGATCTTCCCCTTCGGAATTGATCCAGACCGTCGCCAATAGCCCGTTGTATTTCTCCAGTGCGACATTAATTAACTACCTAACTACCAAGAAAATGTGATTATAAACGTGATTTTATAGTAAATGTTTTTAATCCTGAATCTTGAGTGCCTGAAAGTTAGTGAACTAGCCGCATTTGCATTGAGGATGCGATGACTTATGTAAATGTGAATTAAAGGTATGTAATGATTAAAATTTAAATCCATTGCATTCATTAATAATTCTTTTATAATTATCTTTTTCATGAATCCAACTGTATGCTTCTGTGCCATTAATCGGAGTTTTGTAAATAAATCTGTTTTATTTAAAAATATTCTTCAACATATTTTCCAGGTGAAAAATATTTCTCACACGGACAATAACAACTATCCTTATCAATAGTTGCAATAATTTTCTTTCAGAAACCAATAATTGTTTCAATGAACTGTTAGCATTGTAGTAAAGAATTTAATTTGTTTTTAAAATCGTCCTAAAAAAAAAAAAATATTTGGCAGGGTAGATCTCCCTTATACAGTTAATAGTAATAATTATTTACTCATATAATCGCAACAATTTTCTCCCATATCTAATAACAGTTTTCTGTACCAATGTAATAATATATTTGTGAGACCCCTAACAGTAATCGAAGAGTTGCAGTGGAGTGAGGGGAGAAAGAGTACGGTCAGAGACGAAACTTCCTCAGAAGCAAATCACACATTAGTCCAACATCGGTCCTACGACACTAAATTGACTGAAATATGTGTATGCGTATATGTGTTTCTGCACAGAAACGGAGTACGCATGCGCATGCTATATGTTTAGTCGCATGCTGCTCCAGTGTGTGGCCGGGATCTCGAAGACAGCCAGTACTCTGCACTGTCCCTTTTACGCTCTTTCTGTTTTGTACATATTGGATTGTGCGTATTTATCCTGAGATGTCCTCACATCTACTGTAATAAATTTCATTTCGGTGTCATGATGCATCGCAAGTTTAACCCTCTAAGTGTTCTTGACGAGATACCTTGTCCATCAAGATCCGACCAATTTTGCTAATGACTAGATTTCTCATTATCAAGATATTGCCGATTTTCTTATGATGACAAGATCATGAACTGGGCAGATTTCTTCAAATGAAGAGACGACGAGAACTTGATGAACGAGATATCTCGTCCATCAAAATATGTTCCATTTTATTAATGACGAGATAACTCTTCGGGAGAGCCACTAAGAGGGATAAAGATAGCTTTCAAAGACTAATACACACTTTTTATTGCAGTAGATGCGAGGAAATCACAGGACAAATGCGCTCAATTCCATATTATAAAACAAAAAGAATGCATAGGACAGAACTGGGAACAGCACGTACACCCCGTCTCGAGCTGTAACAGGAAGTCACCACTCACCACACCCCATCTTCAACCCTTCCGTTACAGTCAAATGTGGTGATTTCACAATACTTAATAGCAATTTTCGGTTGACTTTGAAAATAAGACAATTCAGTCCTCAAAAATTTCCCTAATCCTGTATCGTGCATGCTATGGAGAAAATCTTCATATTCTTCTGGCAGAACCATTATTTCCAGTAATATTCATATCTAAATTACACAATTTCCGAAAAGAAGCTCAGACAAAATCTATTTAAAATGCTTCTGAAAAGAAAAATATCAGAAACAGTCATTTCATGTCATTGGTACGGCAGTGCCATTGTTAACTTTAACAAGATGGGGCAAAGCAGAAAGAAACCAAATACCTCCAAAGTATTTCGCATCACACGATAGTGCTTGGAGTCTGGAAACTCATCAACTAAAGCGTCTGGGCCATTCAGTTTCCATAGATACTCACATTCCGCTCACCACTTCCCCTCATTTAGATTGTCTCAGCTACCCAGACAACTCTAAAATGGCATTGCGAAAAATTTTCAAGAACTTTTCAACTTTTGTTGTTGGTGTGAGCTCAATGATGTAGAAGGCTTCCGATACTAGGATTGAATGAAAACAGATATTAAGCTGAAAGAAATGTTCAAAGTGCAAAGTAGGTAGTTTACAAGTCTAGTACTTTCCTTATATGTGATAGTTCCTTTTTGTATTTTTTTCCGTAAGGTCGAGAGCTTCTTTTAGCTGCTATTTTCTTTGCAGGTCTTCAATAGACAGCGTATTGAGACGTCATAAGGAGATAGCGCTACGAACTAGCTATTCTGCTGACGTAGGCAAGAAGGTAATTTCTTAGAGGTTTTCACATAAAACCTCCAAGTGTTTCGACGCGATATCTCGCCCAAAATCTGGTCAATTTTGCTGAGAACGAGATATCTTGTAGAGGCAAACCTCTCCTATTAATACAGGGAATGAAGATTCAAGTAGGAAAAAACAAACTGGTGACAGTTCTGAAACGAGGCTGGCCACTACAGAGTAGTTTTCGACGCGTAGATAAATCACCAGGAGGTAGGTAACCTCTGTTATAGGCTATATATGTATCATACTTAACGAAAGATTAATAAATGAACTACTTTTTATTGAGTGCTTTTTATGTTTTCTAGCTTGTGAGGGGCTAGCTTTAATACCCGTCTTCTCCAGAGAGTTTCTACTGCATAAGAAGTTTCTACTGCGCCTGTTTCTTCAGAAGTTGTGCTTGGCACTGCTTATCCGTACCTGGACTTTCGCATTATAACTCCAACAACCAACCATCGGAAGTTTCGTTGCATCGTCTAATAGCTTTTCGAGCTTTGTCTAGTTCAAATGCTCTTACCCCTTCCGATTTCTCGCCTCGTGACAGCATTTTACGTTTTGTCTTAATTCGAATTTGATTAAATAATGGTTTCTTCTTGCATAATGTTCTATATAACATTTTTCTCGATCTTTCTAAATAACACTAGTGTGTCTTACGGATAGTAAAACGGCTTAAATTGTGTAACATTTAGTTCATTTTAACGGTTTAGTTTCAAGCAATACCCTTATTTTTAATAATTTTGTAAATAATTGTGAGTTTTACTTTTTATTACAGTCATAACTAATGTTAAAATTTTTTGGAAAGCCACTTTGAAACGAAAAGGATAGGTTATTGTAATTATTTTTGAAAATCATCAAATTTATACCTTTCTAGTCAGATAAACAAAAACAAATTTTTTGGTATGACACACGATTGTAGAAATTGGTTTATGCATGCCATGAAATTAAAAAGATTGAAAATCGCTATTCTGAGGAACGACGTAGCGATTTGAAAATAGTTCAGTTCACATGCAAGTTCTTGAGTAAATAAGCTGAGCAAATTTTATGACTCCTAAGCTCAGCATTTAAGAGTTTTTGCTGCTTCAGACAAACAGATTTTTGCTCCAGATTCGATAATTTTATACACACAATGTAACAACCTTTAACCCTATTGTTTTCGGTTGGTTTTGGTTTATCCACTTTACGTTCATTCCTTGCTACAAGAGATATAATAACACAGGCTGTTAACCCTAAGTAATGAATTTTGGGGATATAACTTTGAATAACATGAAAATATGTTATATTCAACAAGTGCGAAAATACATAAGTACATACTAGAAGTCAGAGAAGTCTTTTTCCATGTGAGAGAAACTTTTTGATTTAGTAAGGTCTTAGAAGTAAACATTTTTCTTCTGCTCAAAGTTTATTGGTTCTCCAAGTGGTTTCGACGAGATATCTCGTCCATCAAGATTAGACCAATTTCTAAATATCTCGTCATCAAGACATTGCCGATTTTTTTATGATGACGAGATCAAGATCTGGTCAATTTTATAATGACGAAATATCTTGGCCAACAAAATCTGTCCAGTTTTGCATGACCGCAAAAATCCCTGGGATGCTAGGTGTTGTTCAGGAAAATATATTCTGAAATATATCAATAAAGTCTTGATTATTTTGTATGGTACACCAGTACCATTCTTGCAACATACCAACTAGCTGAAAATCACTGGTCTAGATTAAACAATATAAAAGTTAGGAAAAGTTTTTTAAAGAACATGATTAAAATGCCTCCCATTACCTAACACATCCGAATAGTCTCGTACATCCTAATTAAATATTTTATTACGACCACAGTTTCTCATTGGCTAAAAAAACGGTTTCAACACATCTCCCTTAAATCCCTCATAATCGTAAGGCACACCCACCGGGTAAAAATCGCTGATCTAGATTGAGCAATATAAATGTTAGGTAAAGTTTTTTTAAAGAACATGATTACCTCCCATCCACCTAACACATCCAAATAGCCTCGTACATCCTAATTAAATGTCTAATTAAATGTCTAATAAGTCCCTCCTCGGCTAAAAGTAAAACGGATTCAGCACGTCTCCCGTAAAACCCTCATTACCTTACAACCCTCATTACCTTACAACCCTCATTACCTTACAACCCCCAAAATCGCTCCAAAAACAAATCCCATCCCAAAGAAAAACAAACCCGACGATTGCGGCTTAATTCCCAGCCTATGGAAATCAGAAACAAAAACACCACGACCCACCTTTCTTTATCTGAAACACAAAGCCCACTTTCAGGGACAGTCAGGACGATCACTGCAATTGCCACATGAAGATCCGAAATCCCAAAATAAAATTCCCGAAATCCGTTTGATTGATGAAGAGCCCCGTTAACAATGTCTCTCTCATTTGAATAACGCACGATAAAAAGGAAGCAAACACTGAAGACTCAAGGATATCTGATCTGGAGGACAAAGATTTATCAAGCTGTGCGAACAGGAAGGGGATCATTAGGGCAATGGCCGTAGAGGGAAGATTAGGACGAGCAAAGTTTCAGGACGTGCTATTGGGTATATGTGTACTTTTTTCATCCTCAGAGGTGATTTTTAACGGTTTTCCCAGTTAAGAGCGAAGGTGTGTGTGTCTTTTTCTAGTTCTTAATGACGGCTTTAAGGTCTCCGGTAGTTAAGTGAAGATTTGGTAGTCGAACTGTTTGTGTTGGAGTAAATAATGGGGACGCTCGATGTTTTGTTGTGTGAGGATTTTTTGGAGACCTTAGTTGGGGAGTTAAGTGCAGTAGGGAGTATTTGTCGTGTTATTAAAAGGGTTGTTATCCCGTTGGAGATAAATGTGTGGTGATGGGTTTGCTAAGTGGAGTTTATGAGTTTGTTATGGAAATGAAACTTGCTGAGTTTTGGCGAATGATATTATACACTACTTTGATCGTGTTATTTTCCTTCTCTTTTCTGTTTAAATAGTGAATGCAGTAACTGCATTCAGAGTTAATAGTCTCTGAAGTGACATGGGCTTGCATTCTACGAAAGTAATAGAAAACTACTGTTTTGAACTCTAAAGGGCTTTGCAATATTAGTAAGTGTTGAAAGTACCATAAAACTTTGATTGGGACATCGTTGGGTTTGCATTTAATATCGTTTCCTCATAATATTAGCTACTTAGAGAACATTCCGACTAAAAGGTCTTCAGGTAGGTAGTTAATTAACGTCGCACAGAAGAAACACGACGGGCTCTCGGCGACGATCCGAGATGAGCCCCGAAGGGAAAGATCCCAGAAAAACACCTTAATTTTGAACCACGATCAGCGACGAGGTCAATACCTGAGATGGTTCTCGAAACTTCAGCATCATACGAATGTAAAGGACTTCAAAAGTTTCAGATTTAATGTACACATACTTTGTATACACACGAGGCTTCCAATGATTCACTCTGGATGACATTATTTGAGATTTTGAATATTAAAAGTTCTACATTAATTTCCTCAAAATTTAGGAATTTTAATAATAGGCTGTTCTTAAAGATATAGAATACATATTTTGCATGTAACGTTTTCACCACAATTTCATGCAAAATATCAATTTATCACTTACTACACACAATTTTTAAATTTGTTATAAAACAGGAAAGCTATAAAAAACAGTACATGTTGATTAACAAAAAAAATGAAGTAAATGACGTAATCTAAACGGCATTTTATCGTTGATACATATTAAATACATTCTTTTTAATTTACATTTAATTAAATTAATAAATTACAATTAAATACATTTGAATTATTTAACTTTAACTTACAATAATATAACACTCATATACTGCATTTACAAATGTTTACAATGTTCTTAACAATGATGTTGGACGATGATTTTAGTGCAAGCAGCCGTATACAAATAATTATATTAAACTGTTATTTGTTTACCATTTATTTTACAAACCTATTTCTAATCAGAGAAAGTGTTTAAATCACGTATAAGATTTTGGATACATAATTTAATTTATGCCTTACGTAAAGAAAATATGAATAACTTACATTTTTGTTGGGAATCTTTTGAAACCTTCAAAAAATCGTTTTCCACCTATACATAATTCTTAAATAAATAAATTTCTTACTTCTAAGTAGAATACTTGCCAATATATCATGAATCTAAAATGTTACCTATTTCCCAAGAGCTATGAACATTTCATTATTGAGAAAATGTAATTACAATTTTGATTATAATAATTAGGTTTGGTGAGTTAATTTTACGTAAGACTCCAGAAAATAGTACTTCACCAAGAAGATAAAATGAATATTTGAGATAGCGTGGTATAATTCATAAAATATATATTTTTAATAACCCTTTCTAATTTCAATTAAAGGCATAGAGTTGATTTTATTGTTCATTTAGGCATAAGAAAATATTTTAATTGGAAATTTCACTGTAGATGGTAGTATAAAATGTTGAAACTCGACTTTTGTACACTCGCACCTGCAAGTGAAACGTTACATATTATATGGGTTGAACACTTTTTCTAATTAACCCTCTAAGCATATTTCAGAATAGTGTAATACTATTTTTCCTTACAATTCGCCCTCAGGGGCACATCTCCTTTAGTTGTGTACGAACTCCAGGAACTCTAGTGATCTTGTCTTTTTCCATGGGATTTATTGTCTTTAGTAAACACTGCGTTGCGCTTCCAGAATATCCAAGCGATCATTTACTGCTTTCCCCACCACTACTCTATTCCCAATCCCTCTTTTCCTTTTCACGACATTACTTACTTGACATTGTATTGTGTTTGGTCCCAGCTTGGTCAAATATGGCCCTTGCGCCATAAAACTAAAAACAGCCAACCAACCCTACACCACTCACATTTAATAGTTAAATAATCAAATATATTTTTAAAAATATCCGAGGAAGCATTTTGAAGATCAAGGAGGTCACAATGGTTAGAAGTCATGCAGAGAAGACTAGAGGTTTCTGATCGAGTATATATACGTGTGAACCTATCACAAGATTAAAAGTATATCTATATCATAAAGAATTGAACGGAGCCAATCTATTACGATTAACCATCTCTTATTTCTTTTCCTTTACACCACAGTTATATGAGTCTTGTTTGCTGAGAATACAATATATTGTGTGTTAAATTGATAACTGAATATTTCTCATTTGGGTTACTGATTCAATTTATTGATTCCAAGTTCTGGAACTACAGTGGTGTTCAAAATTAAGAGAATTTTCACTTTAGGGCGGTTATCTCCAGAACTACTGGACATATTTTAATGAAATTAGAGATGTACATAGGTTGAAATAATACAAAAAACATGCAACAGTTATGGTACACACGCATGATTGCTTAAGACTCATCAGCGCAGGAAGGTCTAAAACAAAGGTTACAATATTGACACAAAAATGGGTTAATAGGAGGTATGGTCCCCTCTTACAGTTATGCATTTCTAACTACTTGAAATCATTCTGGAAATGAGGCAGTTTATGAGTCCCTGTGACAGTCAGTCCCACTCCTCCAGCAATGATGTTCTCAGTTCCTAGATGGTTCAGGGATGGGAAAGGCGTTTAGCAATTGCCCTCCTAAGAGCGTCCCAGATATACTCTATAGGGTTTAGGTCTGTAGATCTGGTTGAACTAGCCATTCGGCAAATATCCTCACTTTCCAGACATTCGTTGACACGATGAACCTTTTGTGGACGAGCGTTGTCCATAAAAATTAAATCAGGTCCAACTGCACCCCTGTAAAAGCGACATAGGGCTCCAAGATATCATCCCTATACCTCACAGAAGTCAGAGTCTCTGTCAAAGACATAGCGGTCATGTGCGCTCATCCAACATGATGCCTGCCCAGATCATCAAACCTCCGCTGCCCTAGTGGTCTTGGAGGACAGGTAGCGGGTCCCTGGTGCATTTCAGATGAATGTACGTCGAGAATCAGTGGTTAGCCTGAACTGGGACTCATCAGTGAATAGAACGGTGCAATTTGATGTCGAGATGAAGATCTGGTCAGCTTTCTTCCTATGATGAGACATCTCGTCTATCCAGATCTGGTCAGTTTTGCTAATGACGAGATACCTCGTCGAGACAACAATCAGGAGGGTTAATATCTGATGTAAATGGTAACATAGGAGTAAGTGCTGAAATTAACCTTGATAATATTGAAATAAATGATCATCCAATGTAAAATGATTTAAATAAAGGTAGCAGACTCAACGAAAAACATCATATACTTTTCCTAAGTAACTAAGAAAAATATAAAGTGCCTTAAGAAAGATATTTTTTAAGAATAAAGTTGCACACATAAAAAATAAATGAAAGGGGACCGAACCCAGGAAGGCAGCTTTGCAGTCGAATACTTATCTACCGAGCTCTAATCGAAGTTGTCTACTCGGATTTTTAGTGTAAACAAACAAACCAGACTGTCTGTGAAGATGTTTCTTACCACGGACCGAATCCTCTGGCATGATACAGATCGGGGTTATCCTAAAATGCAGCTTATCACCATTGGCTGTTAAATATAATTGGTGTTGACCAATCAACTGGCATATATGAATTCTAAATTTGTTCTTAGGAATTTTTATTGGTACTGGAATTGTATTCGTAAAACAAGCCAAATGACGTCACGCTTGGAATACTGTAATGTGTTTGGTGAGTGGTATAGCAAAAAAATATAAGTAAAAAAATAAGCAAAAAAATATAAGTAAAAAAATAAGCAAAAAAATATAAGTAAAATACCTGTTTATTTAACAAGAATTTACACCATCTGCAAAATTAATTCAGGGGTTTATGTCCCTAGTTTGTGGTTGGCTGAAAAAAGGGGAAATTTGAATCCAATTAAACGACTGGTGACCGCGTGCCAAAAAATACGTCTGCTCAGTTCGAGTTCATGAAATCGTCTCCTTTCGTCTCTCCAGTTGACACGAGGAGACAGTTAATTAAAAGAAGGCAGTTGTGCACCCCTTAAAAGCCATCTGGACGGGAAGGGAATCTTCTCGATACATTGTTCGATATTTACGACATGCGGTTAGTGGTTCAGTTGTTGACCTATGATCCTGAGCCGTTACTATGAACGTTACAACACACACAGAAAACACGTATAACCACAGAAACACTAATCCCACCTATATTTAGCTTGGCAGAAAATGCCTTTAAATGAACATAGCCAATATATAAGTAAATGTGTTTTTCGAATCGATATTTCTTTGGATGAATCTGAGCGTTGCTTCCTGCACCTTTGCAAATGTATTCCTGAGTGAATAATTACCTTATATAAAACGCATTTCAGTTCTGAGATCAATACTTCTCACCCTTATGTAGTGTTAGTATTTCTTCAAAAAGAAGTACTCCAGCAAACGTTGTCAAAATCTAAGAGAAATCCAGCTTTGAATCGATTACCGCAGGAACAAAAGTGAAGTAATTTGATTCAAAATATTTTTAGAGCACGAAAGCATCTAGAAAAAGTCACTGCATTGCAATATATATATACTTTTCCACAAACGCATATTTTAAGAGATCATTCATTGCAAGTAATTAAGTGTTTCTTTCAGAGAAAATACTCCAGTGAATGTTGTCAAAACCTAAGAGAAATCCAGCTTTAAATCGTTTGTCGCCATAACAAAAAGGCAATGCTTGCAACAATTTTAGAGCTCAAAAGGAATCTAGAAAAAGTTTTATGCATTGCAATAGATATACTTCTCTATAAAGAGCATAAATTAAGGTGTTATTCATTAAAATCAATTAAGTTTTTCTTACAGAACGAAATTCTTCAGTTGGCAAAACTAAAAATCAATACTTTGTTTCCAAACACTTTTTAAAGCCCAGAAAGCAGCTATAAACTCTTTTATTTATATTTCGATAGATAGATCTCGTCACAAAGAGCATAATATTTAAAAGATTCATTATAAGCAATTAAGTAGGCTCTTTCAGAACAAATTCTTCAGTAAATGTTTTCAGAACTTAAAAAAACGTAATACTTTGGTTCCGGGCAATTTTTAAAGCCCCAGAAAGCATCTAGTAAAACTTTCATTCACTTCACTAGATATGCATCTTGACAAAGCGGGCATGTTTAATTTATATCAACTTTGCCTGAAAGGAAATGCGTTTACACGAAAACTTCAAAACCTTTTCCGCATCTCCAATAACAGGTATTCAAGTCTCTTGAAGTAGATGTGTGTTTACGAACGCCATGACGTGGGGGAGAGGGTCGATGAAATGTTTTTATTTCGAATCTGATCCAGATATTTGCTGTAGAAGAGCTAAAAACAGCCTCAGATTATTTCCCCAGTCTATTGTCGAACACACTTTTCAACTCAAACGAGTCGACATTTTAATCCCATGTATATATATTTTTCGAATCTCGTGTAGTCCACTCATATCTAGTTCTCCGAGCTCTGCATTTGGAAAAGGGGAATTAAATTTACTTTCGCATTCGAGGCTGCATACATATTTTAACGTCACAATTCTTAAGCCACATGCTTTGAATTGGTACGAAGAAAATGCAACTCCCTGTGTTTCCGTTTACGCGGAGAAACAAAAATAAAGAAACGGGAAAATATGTATTTTTGTTCAGCAAAAAACGCGGAACACACATACACACAAAAACGTAGCGTGTTGCGATATGTGAGTGACTGAGGGGATAGGAAAAGGGGATGTTTTGTTTGGAATATTTTATAATTCCCGAACTGTTTTTTTCTTCCGTGGAACGAGTGCACGCACTTTTGCAGGAGTTCGAGAAACGAGAAGATTCGGGAGAGAATGATCCAGGAACAGGTGGTATAAATTATTCTCTTTTCGAAGGCGGCTATTAAATTCCATATTTTTGGGGAATATTATTTTTAATCCTTTTATTTTTTGCCGTTGTTGTTTCGGGATAAGGATGGTTAGGAAGTCAACGTTGTAGTTTCATTTTGTTTTGATGCGAACCAAATCTGTATGATTGGAGAAAAAGACATTATGTTTATCTACAGATGCAGGATGATAAATATATATTGGTTTATGCTCAGTGAAAGAAAAACATTTGGATGATGTACTATTACATGGATATAAAATTGAGTGAAGTTTTAAAATTGCGGATTCTAGTGGAAAGAGGGCATTGTTTTTTTAGGAAAGACAACTAGATTACACATTACTTTTTGAATAACAAAATCGTTTTAATTTGGGTCGGTTGGTTGTTTTGCGGTTTTATGGCGCAAGAGTCATATTTGGCCAAGCTGCACCAAACACAAAACAGTCAGCTTCAAGTAAACAAATGTTCTTAAATGGGAAAAATGTTTGGAAAATGGAATAATGAGAAGATGAAAGCAGAAAATGATAGGTTAGGTATCCCAAGAGCACGACATCCGTGTTTAATAGACAGTAAAGCCCATGGGAAAAGGGTGGTTGGTTGTTTTGCGGTTTTATGGAGCAATAGCCATATTTAGCCAAGCTGCACCAAACACAAGACAGTCAGCTTCAAGTAAACACATGTTCTTAAATGGGAAAAATGTTTGGAAAATGGAATAATGAGATGATGAAAGCAGAAATGATATGTTAGGTATCCCAAGAGCACGACATAGGTGTTTAATAGACAGTAAAGCGCATAGGAGAAGGGTGGTTGGTTGATTTGGGGTTTTATGGCACAAGGGCCATATTTGGCCATACGGCGCCAGACACAAGACATACAATGACAAGTAATAGACATACACACAAAATGAAAGTTTTTCTCACTGACACAGAAGAGTTAAATACATCCAGGGAGGAATGCACCTGTCAGGAATCGAACCTGCACCGCCTACAATTCGAAGGTTGCTAGAGCAGTGGGGATATCCACTGAGCCCCCATGGGAAAAGGAAAGATCACTAGAGCACTTCGGGTCTTACTTACTTACTTAGTTGGGGGCGTAGCCCCCTCCGCGCCCGACCGAAGCCACAGCAGAGTAGCGGGGGAGGCCCCAGAGTAAAAAACAAAGTGCGTTCTCTTTGAGCAAGAGCGAGACTCGAGTCTGAGGTCTTTAGACAGTCGACGGTACTCCTTGAATGGGCAGGAGTTTTAATTGTTTCTCAACTTTTGGAATCTACCGAGGGTATAGAGGGTTCTTGTGGCTCTCCTCCTCTCAATTAGAACCGAAGGAGTGAGCACTTCGGGTCCGTGAATACACCCTGTACTTGGACCTGGAGATGTACCCCTGATTGGGAAAATGTGCATATGTATACATTCAAATATCCTTGTTAATTCATGGGCAAAAATTGCGTAAAAATAGATAATAAATGTTGGTTGGATGTATAGTGCGGATCCGATGAGAAGGTAGTCAACCTTGGATCAGTCGATTTTTGGATAGGTGTGAAAGTTCGTTAGAAGGCCTGCCAGACACAAAAGCATGAATGGTAATTGAAGTGGGCGTTTTCCACCCCAACTCGTCATTGCTGCAGCTTTCGGCACTAAGCGAGAAGCGTATCTGAGCTTATGAAGCCACTTGTGGACGCTGTTTAACTAGCTAATTCTTTAAATTAGCGGACTGGTTGTGCTTATGCTACAACCAGTCCCCTTATTTAAAGAATAGACAAATCCAAAACCAAATGATTCCTCTGTCAAATTGCGAGAGACTGTCTATGTAAAGGTGTACGTGCTTTCGATTGCTGTTACTTACCTCACTTGACATAAATTAAACTATATGTGGACGACTAAGGTCCAGTAGAATCATACAAGACTATAAGTTTTAAAACTTAACAAAGTAGATTTATTCAAGGAGATCATAGCAGCAACAGACATAAGCGTCCAGCGACGCCAAGATCCGAAGAACAAGTTGTCGAAAAGGGGTGGAACCTTAAGGGGTAGTTGAAGGAGCAATTCCACCCCAAAGAAGCTAAAATTAGATTTGAAGAGGGGAAGTGCTAACGTTTTCTGTGACTTTGGTGTCAGCTAGGGAAATCAACGAGACGAGCGTAGACACTATATCAAGTCTATTAGTGCTTGCTTTCTTGTGCGCATATTTAGTGAATTTCAACAAGGTGTGGAAGAAAAATAGTTTGTACTCTACTAGATTTCGTAAATAATTTAATTCAGAAACTAAATTATTTACAAGACCGAGTTGGTTACAGGTATCAGGGTCTACATTTTTAAAATGTAGCATTTTTAAGAACGAAACTATTAGGTCTATTAGGGCAAGTGAAAAATTTAGAATTGCGTACTGAAAGGAGTTTTAATAATTTCGTGGCAAATATTATAACAGTTATAACTAATTTTTCTGACGTAAAGTCAATAAAAAATGGATGTTAGAATAATTATATTACTGTCAAACAAATGTTTTCAGTTGTAAAAGTATTTAAATGGCGTATAAATGTTGGATGCACCCTCTACAAAGCAAAGATTCATACGTTTAGGAATTCATGAATATATGGCTCCATGGTTCTATGAATTAAAATCGCGATTATATAAGGCCCTTTACCGATTTTAAGAAGCCAATTAGCATCCACTACTCCATACATCTTACAACTAATATCTATTATGGGAAAATAACCACGAAAAATCTGAAATTTTTTAGAACATAAAAATAGGTTTTGCAATTCAGAATTTTGTTTATAAAATAATGAATTATAGGTAGGTAGTTGTATTAACGTCGCACAGGAGCATCTCAACCAGCTATTGATGACGGTCCGGGCTCAATCCCGAAGGGAAAGATCCGAGGACAGTACCTCGTGATTTCAAACCACGGTCAGATGACGAGGTCAACACCTCTCAGATGGCACCTCACTCTCCAAACTTCCACACCATACCAAGATGAGAACATTTGAGGCCACGAGAGATTTAAAGTGCCCTAGCCCCCATTTACACGACGATCTTTGGTTGGATCCAGTTTCGAACTCGAAAACCTCCGGTTGATAATACGCTACTCTTCCGATCTGGCTAAAGAGATCCGAATAATGAATGAAAAAGTAACCTTTGTAAGTTGATGTATGCAAAAAAGAGACTGCTATTCTATTGATACGATGAGAAAACGGATATTTTATTTTATGAATATTAAATATTTACCAATTTGTGTCAAAATTGGACAGTGAATACTCAAGTGATTGCTGGAGTACAGGTTATGAAGGTTAGAATCCATTTATTTAACTTTTTCTTTTCTAATTTTTATTTAACAACTTAAGCATCATTAAGAAATCATCAATTGTAAATAACTCGACAAACCAGCATCAAATTAATTTTGAACCATATTCTTAATTCAAAATTGTAATAAGCAAGATTCGTGATTTCAAGTTATATAGATTTGTGTCAGCTAGTAGAATGTAATTATACAAGGATTGTAACTACTTAGCTACAAATGATTGGTTTTCCAAAAGAGCTTAAATTTGGTAGACAATTTCAGAAAATTTCTCAAAATAAATTCATTATAAACGATGCCCAAATTAACCAAACTTAATGGATGCACTAATTCAAGCTTATCCCATACACGGTCCAAGGCTCTTGTTAGTTTAATTTTCACAGCTTGTTTTACATCAAGAGAGGGGCTTTAGAGATTTACAATTTTGCAAAGTTGATTAAGCGAGAGTTTAATTATAATTTGCTGCGTTACAGCGGTTATAGAGTGGGGAAGATTTTTAAACCTCTCATTACTACATTATTTTGTTACAAAGTTGCTGCTTTATTCAGGAATTTCGCTAAACTAAATGTAGAAATAAGTCTTACTACGAATGTCTACGACTTTCAAAATTATTCTGCACATCAAATCATTCCAATTATACTGCATGGAATTTATAAAAGACTGAAACTGGATGGAAAAAAATCACCTTTTGAAAAGAGTAAAATTTTCCACGATACGAATAATCATCTAAATCAAGAGATGAATTTCGTGGACAATTTCTTCCCCACAGAATTCTAAACTAGAATTGATTGCACAATAATCATACGACTCCCATTTCTAGCCCAAAACCCTTCAACAAGATTCCTAATGGTTTTCGTTTTTAACCCTCTCGACGATGTATCTTGTAATTAGAAAAAACCTGATCGTGTTATCAACAAGAAATTGGCAAAATCTTGATGACGAGATATCTCGTCATTAGCAAAAATCGTCAGATCTTTGATTGATTCCCAATCCTCCTGGTGGTGTTATAGGCGAGATATCTCGTCATTAGAAGAAAAGTGGTATGATCTTGATATGTTCATCATAAAAATATTGGCAATATCGTGGTGACGAGATATCTCGTCATTAGCAAAATTCGTCAGGTCTTGATGGACGAGAGATCTCGTCGAAAACACTTGGAGGGTTAAATTACATGTAACATTCCGGAGACGAGTACACGCGTACCTACACGATAGACGTGAAATATAAGTAGACTGAACACTGCAATTGAGTGGAGCTTGGAAGTGACTTACATGACAACAATATCCTCTTCGATAAAGGTGCCAACTCAGATATTGACCTCGTCATCTGATAAGGGTTCAAAATTACGAGGTGATGTCTTCGGGTTTTTCCCTTAGGTTCGTATCCAATTGCATGTTGTGTTGCTCCAGTGAGAGATGTAAATTCAAGTACCTAACTAGCTACCTACCTCTTCAATTAAGATCAATATTTTGTATGAGAGGTTTTCTGTTAAGGGGGCACAGCACCTTTAAGCATACAAATCAACAGGTAAAATAGACTAATTTCGGTAAACTGTATCACCAAGAGTTTTATGCGTACCATAATGAAATTTTTGCAGGGTTTATTTATACTTTATACTACACAATGCAGAAAAATTGGTTTGATTTTTAAAAATTAAATAATATTCTACTAGAATTTACATAAGGTCATTTTTTAACATACTTTTTTACAAGCATAACTTGTGCGCAACATTCTGAGTCATCCTGTGCATTTTCTATAAAACTAATGGCTGATATGAGTAAAACAATGCTTTTATTTTAAATTAAAACAAAAAATAAATAGTTAAGTAACACATAAATATAACATAATCAATTAATATTTCACTTCATTAATTTTTCCGAATTTTCACTCATACTATATCAAAATTTTTTAATATATTTTTAGCTTTTGAGGAAAATTTTGGTTTCATTTTGAAGCCCTTTTGATAATATATTTCCATTCAAAATTTCAGGAGTCTACGTTCATTAGTTGCAGAGTTATAGTGCGCGTAAGCTTGAAAATTACCATTCTGAGATAAATGCAATTAAAGTTGAAATAGTTATTTTTAGCATTCACGTGAGTTCAAGTAAACAAATAGATTTGTGAAATGAAAGAGTTGAGTAGTACATATTCTGCTTATACTTGTTGCAGTAAAAATATTATTATTAAAACTTTCGAAAAAAATAAATAGCATAATTCCAAAAATTAATAGCATAATTCCAAACCAAAACTAAGAAACGAAAACAAACGAACAGCTGAAAATAAAAATAGGTGTGTTCGAAAAATCCTTATTACGAACGAACGAATGCGAATTTTTTCATGCAGTTTTTTTAGCAGAATCAGAACATTTCAAACTATCTAAATAGATCAAAATTGGAAAATCGAATTTTTTAAGGTTTTAAAGGTACTGTGCCCCTTGTTAAATGTATGTGGCGGTAGTATTTCTGCGACGGAACGTGTTTACTGTACTTATCCCGAACATGACGTCACTTGACTTGATATGTAATAAGTTTTCAGCACTTCAGCAGAAAAATTCCAAATTAATTCCAAAGTAATATTGGTCAATGCCAATTAGTCTAAACACTAAACATCGACAAAACGGCGGAAACTACATTTTAAGGGGACCCTGATATGGATCATATGAGAACATTTGGTTAGCTTAAGTAAAATCTTCGTTCTCCGCCTGTTTTTTTGTTTACTCTGAAAATCTTTCTCATAGCCATAATGATATGAACTTTCAGTGATTAAAAAATTTAAGGGATGTTCCCTCAAGTGTATCTATCTTTTCTTCAAAGCTTAATCCGTAAATATGAAATTATATTCTGTGTTAGTTTTGTAGAAAGTACTTCTAATAATAATATAGGGAATTCTATAAATTAGAATAAACCTCCATTTATATAAGCTAAATATTATACGCACACAAGAAGCAATTATTTCTCTTCCGATAAATTTTAATAAATTCATATTCTATACCTTAGAGGTAAAACAAAATTCTCTAATAAACACCTGATGTAAATTGTAGTAAGTGATAAGTAATATATGAAGTAAGGTATTTTTAATATTTAGAATTCTATAAACATCCTTTTAAAAATGCGATGCAAAAGTTTAAAATATTTCAAAGTAATAAGGAATTCTGAACCAATAAATTATTCAAGGAGAAACTATTTTTAATGAGACTTTATTCAATACAGATATAAACATGTTTGAGCTAAAAATGCATTTTGTTGAGGATTCTACAAAAACTAGTTTGTTAAAGGATTTAGAAAATCTAAAAAGTCTTACAAAGTGTTTCTAAATGCTGAGATTTTCTTCGTGTTTCTTTCAAACTAAAATTGATAAGGTTTTGAAAACCATCTCTTGGAACATTCAATATGCATATTTTTACAAAATTTCTACTTCAATGTGATGAGAATTGGACTGGTATGATACTTACGATACTTTGTATAGGATTCAATATTTATATTGGTAGCGTTTAAAAATTCAGTTTTCTTTCATAAGAGAAAAATGTATATATTCATTCATTAATGTTTTTCAGAGTATAAGTAGCCGTGTTTCGGATAAACACTGACACAAGTACAAAGTATTACTACTTTGAGTTTAATGCGTCAATTGTCTTACATGATTCATTTTTCTGATGGAACAAGTACAAAACTGTAGTAACACTCAGTTCCGCTAGAGGGCAATGCATCTTAATTCAAATTTCCACTGTTTCTCAACATCCTTTAGAAGAACGAGCTAGCGTTAGTTGTGACAGATTTTGATGCCGAAGGTTAGCTCTTTAGTGCACCAATAACAAAAGTGCTGTTTAGATCGATTGTATAAAGGTTGTGTTGAATTTGATTGAAACAAGGAACAACGACCTATGTATTGTGCCATTGTTAATATAAACTCTGACCCTTTCTTGATGTGAATAACTGAATAAGTAAATATATAAATAAATATGTGGTAAAAATAATATAAATAAATTTAATAAAAATGTTATTTTTATAGTAAGTGATTTTATTTTGAACATTTCATTCCACAAGTTGCCAAGAAAAATGCAACTGCAAAATTGAATTGATATTAAATTTACACTGAATAAGTAGCATTATTTAAAAGTGACATAAATATATGTGAATATAAAGCTCACTTTCATTACCATAAAATTGTCATCTCTTGTAATAATGGTACTCATGGTTGGTTAGGTTTATGGCACAAGGACCATAGTTGACCATGCTGTGCCAAACACAAGAAAGACAACATCAAGTAATGGACATACACACACAAGGAAAATTTTTACCAACATAGAAGATGGAGAAATACACCCAGGGAGGTATCGAACCTGCGCCACGTACAACTCGCAGTTTGATAGCGCAATGGACAAACATACTGATCCAAGACGGCCCCAATATTAATCATGGACGGTTTTCGTTTTCTGAACAAATCGATGAATTACACTTGTGTCATTGTTCTTCCAGGACAGCAGTATGCTTTGTAGTCTTAATCGTGAATCCTATAAATTTTTTTGTAAATTGAATAGGAATATAGCGAATAGGAAAATAGCGAATATGTAAATTGAAGAGTTTTGCCCCATTTCAAGTTTCTTATAAGTTTTGGATCATTCTAATACAAAATCAATGATTTTCGCGTTTGGTGTCTGTCTATCTGTGTTTGTACCCGGACTACGTTCAAGCGGTAAATGTTCATGAAATTTGCATACTGTGAGTACTCACAATCATTTAGTGACTGAACTTCATTGTGTCTGTCTGTATTCCATATTTCTGTCTATTTTGTGTTTGTGCAAGTATCAGATAAAAATTATTCTATATAATTGCATTAATTGTTAAATATTTTATGAAACATATATTACCTCAGAGAATACAATAATTTAATGTCCTATGTCTACATTTTTAGGCAAGTTTCACGTTGAAACATCTGAATACCAATAATTAAATCAACCTTAATTTGGTAGTTTAGGAGAAGAAGGGATGTTTTTTGAGCATTGGGATTACTCAAATAGTTTTAATAATACTGTTGAAAAAATAATTATTTTACAAAATTTATTTTTATGTAACTTAAATTCTAATACTCTTAATGTTTAGGATAGATGATATAAAGAGAATACAGCTTGGCAGAAATTAGTTATTGCATGTCCAATATTGCTAAAGTATGTTCATGTCTGGAAGGCATGTGTACATTTGATCAAATTTCATCTAACATCCTTGGTTTAACACACATGGTTGTAAGAGGTAAAGCATACAGCACAATAATCGAATTTATTTAAAGTATTTTATTTTAACATAGGTTTCCTTCACAAAACGATTTTAAGCTCACTAGACCTTGCATTTATTTTCATGTTTTAAGAAAAATTATATGGTTTTATTGAAAGCTGCACTCAACAGACAAGTAGTACCATCATTATCATTCTAAACAGACGAGTGGTTTCCATTGAAAACTAAATATCTAAAGTGAAACATTGCTTTAAAGTGTAAAGCGTGCACAAAGGAAAGAAAACTCGGGATCGTTGGCCATGTGAAGTAATGTTTTAAAACTTTTCGTACAAGATTTGCATTTTAAAATTTTGTTCTATTTTTAAGTATAAATTATGGTAACTATGCAAGATCACGAGGCAAAAATATCAAACATTAATTCCTTTAAATAGTTCGTAGTTGATTGTTTGGGGGATTTTATGACACAAGGTCCAAAAGTGGACAAGCTGCGCCAAAAATACCTCTAGAAAAATTGTTTTATAACAAATTTTACTTTAATTTCATTTCACTGTTTTCTATGTATAGATTTAATAAATACTTATTTCTTAACCACTTGCAATTCTTATTCATCGCTAGCAACAACTCCACAAAGGATTCGATTTAAAGCTGCAGGTTAGATTAAAGCAAATTTTAAATGGAACTTTGTCGATATTGAAAGAATATTAATGTTAGAAAAATCCAAATCAGAAATTTTTAATTATAAAAAAATTTTGTAGTGACGGAAAGTTAAAGTATCCTACTTCACGATTTTGAGCAACTTATTCAAGCAATTTATTGTACCTGTTAAAAGTTTGTTCAAAACGGTAAAATTTCTTTAAAAAAGTGCTTTTAAATCGATATAACATTTTTATTATCAATTTTTGAAAAATTATAATATGTTATCATTACTTTGTCTATGGAGTTTTCAAGACAAAATATATTTGTGTAACAAAATTAGCCATATTAATATCTTATCAAATTAATTTGTCATTCTTCCCTTAAAGATGGCATGGTTCGAAAATATCGCATATTTGGTGCAATAGATATAAAAATATTGTTGCAAGTTAGGAAATTTATAAGTATTCACCCGCCATTGTTAAACGAATTGAGTTAGATCAATTTTTCAGGAAACGAACATTAGAAGGGATATTCTTAACTCCCCCCCCCCAAAAAAAATGTAGTAGTCACGTTTTGTAGTTTTTTCATACAACAGGGACGTTATGTACTTAAAATGTACTATATGAATGGATATGCATGTATTCGATTTGCGTCCAAGGTAAGTTGTAGAAATTATAAAAATGTCAAAAAGCAGTTAAACAATTAGTTTCCTGACACTTAAATGATGTTTTTTTTGCAAAAAGTAGTTCTATATTCTGGTTAATTTTCCAACCTACAGTTAACCAATTCAACCCGAGTAAAGTCAGGCAATTCTGTTGGTCTTAAATAAAATGAGAAATTTATTACACGATTAATAAGAATTTTTACATACCAATTTGATACTATAAAATAATTTCAATTTTCATAGTGTTCTATACACATTTGTATTAATGCATAGAAGTTGGGGGTATTTATTAAGTCCGTTAAATTGGAATTTATAGAATCATATAGAACATGGCAAAGTGGGTACTGGTGATCAATCAGGAAACTTACCAAACGAATTTAGCTTGTTATCTGATGCTTCAAATTACGAAGAAATTTAGTAACAGTTCAAGCGCCTTTGACATTTTAAGAGCTTTATGACCTGTGGCAGTTCAAGTGTCTTAATTAATTGTGCTCCTCCCTGGGTTTATTTCTCTCTTCTCTGTCAATAAAACTTTCATTGTGTGTGTCTAGTACTTGATATTGTATGTCTTGTGTCAAAGCATGGCCAAATATGGCCCTTGCGCCATAAAAAACCAAACAAACCTTATTTAATTGTGCAATATAATCTATGGAAATATTACCTAGTTTTAGGTCACTACTGTAAACAAACAATTAATACTGAAGTTTTCGAAACAATGAAATACAAGATACTTTTTGCAAATTTTAATGTTAAATCTATTAAATTATTTACCCATTCGTGAGGAATCGGAATATATATAATAATCCAATTTTAGATCACACCCAAACAATCATAAAAGTTAAAAATGTTAAAAATAAATAGATCCTTTTTTAATACTTTTTAAGCATTGGAACATTATGCCAAAGCAGTTAAATAAGTAATGCACTGGATGACTTATCAAAATACTTTAAGTTTTCCAGTTTCGGCTTCATATCGAAATAAGTTACGAAATCTGTAAAAGGGATCTAAAAACCAGTTAAATACGTCATACAGCAGTTGGTGACTTACCAAATGACCTACCAAACTACTTAAAATTTTTCAATTTTGTCTCCACATCTCAAATAAGTAAAGAAATGTGCAAATGGCAGCTCTAAACCAGTTAAATAAATTATAGCTCCCTTGGTGATTTACCAAAATATATATATTTATAGTTTCGGCTCCATACCCCAAATAAATAATGAAATCTGCAGCAGTTAAGTCCAGTTATAAGATTCTAAGCTTTAAAATAGAAGTAGCAAACTATGTAAGCATACATTTAAATAACTGTCCCTATATGGCCATATTTCTTATCTGAATTACTTTGCCCAAAAGGATAAAAAAAGCACGTAAAGGATATAAGAAAGAGGTTTCGTACCACTGCTTCTTTCCCTTGTCCTTGGGAAACATTGAGAACGATTGGTTTATGTGAAATAATAGTATTTCATTTGCTTTTCCCTTTTCCGATGACTAATATATAGATGAAAAATTCAACATTAAAATATGATGCATTAATACAATACAACTTGACAATTGCACCGTCACCATACTACAATCGCCTACCCGCTTTGCTTCCAAGATAGGTTCCATGGAAAATTCTAGCAAATGGCAAAAACAGCCTGTTCTTTCTCTCCAGTGAATAAATGTATTCTTCATCTGCAGTACTTGCCCAAACCGATATAAAAGAGCATATACTGAATATAAGGAAGATCCTTTCTCTCCCTTGTCCGTGGGAAACATTGAGAAGGATTGGTCTATCTGAAAGAATAGAGTATTTTTGGGTACTGTTCGCTCGTGAAGATATCGATGAAAAATTCAGCTTGAAAACATGTCTTATAATACAACTTGGAAGCGGTAGTCACAATAGCACAGCAGGCTACCCGCTGTCCTCAGTAGATAGGTTCCATGAAAAATTCCATGAATCGCAGAAACTGTCTTTCCTTTCTCTCTAGCGAATAAAATTATTCTTCATCTGCAACCGATACATAAAAAAGCACGGAATGGATATAAGAAAGAGACCTTTACTTATGACTGTTTCTTTCCCCTTTCCATTGAGAACGATTGGTCTATCTCAAAGAATAGAGAATTTCTTGTTGCTTTTAACATCTTCTGCTGACTAATATATACACTCATGTTCAAAAGTTAAGCAAAATTGATATTTATGTGAATATATCAGAAAATCTATACTGGAATGGAAGGAAATGGGGCATGCGGGAGTAATAGGATTATAGAAGAAAACAATGCAAAACAAGGATAATAATGACTTTTATTATCCAAAGAAAAGGACTAAAGAAAAAGGTTTACAATAAGAGAGTCAACTTTAGTGATACAGAATGATTAAAACAATGTGATGCTGAAGTTTAATTTGGTGTGTGGGAAATTCTGGTAGCCACGAATGCTGTAAAACAATTTCCCTAGTTTTCGATGCGGGTATGGTTGAGTTGTGTGCTCAAAGAGTTCCAGGCCTCACGGAGAACAGTTTTCAATTCCGGAATGGAGCCTGGTGGGTGGCGGAGGGCTGCAATATGTCTCCAGAGCACACAGGCTCTATAGGATTCAGATGAGGAGAGTTGGCAGCCCACTGCATGCGGTGGATATCTTCACTTTGAAGGAAGGGGTCGACCAGGGGTACACGGTGAGGAGGCGCGTTATCATCCATGGATATGAAATTAGGAACGACAGCACCTCAAAACAGACAAACGGTATTCTCAAGGACTTCGTATTTGCAACTTTGACCGGTAACATACCCCGTGTCAAAGATGTGGAGGTCTGAGCGGTCTTCCAGCATCATGCCTGCCCAGACCATGACTCCCCATGAAGAAAAACTGTCTTTCCGAGATGTTCCCGGGTGAAAACGCGTTCCACGTTCTCTCCAGATCGTGGTATGACGAGAATCAGTTTGCAGACTAAATATGGACTCGTCACTGAACATGATATTGCCCAACTGTTGTGGACTCCACTGCCGATGTTCCAAACCCAATGTAAACGCGCGCGTTTCTGTGCAGACGTCAGGGGGATGCAAACTGCTGGTCCTCTGGCATAGAGACCAACGTGTCTGAGTCTCCTGTAAACAGTTTGACTCCTGTGGTGGCTGTTAGGACAGAACCCAGTTGGCAGAACGGTTCCTCTGACTTCGCGCAGTTATCGGTCTTGCCGAGCGGTTGTTACCCTTGCCGACCTAGTACTTGTCGTCGAGTAACATCTCCAATGGTTTGAAACCTCTACCACAGTCTGGGGATCACAAACTGAGGCACATTCAGAATTCGAGACGCTTCGGTTTGGGATCGACCGGATTACAGCATTTCAATAATTCGACCCTTCACAAACATGTCCAGTTGGCATCTTTGTGACACCTTTCGTCCTTATTGATTGTTAACAACGCTCCGTACCACAGTAATTGTGAAATTTCTGTATAAACTGGCCATGCCGCTCGAGGTCGTTTTATACTCGTTCCGACGTGCGCCGGTGCTTTGCGCAAGTTAACGTCGACTGAAGTGTTCTGCATACGCACAATATTTTACCTTCGTCCTTCGATTCTCCACAAGTGATTTTGAATCATTGTATCCATATTTACTCCTATTTTTTCGCATTTTACGAATTATGGCTAACTTTCGGACATGAGTGTAGACGAAAATTTCAAGATGAAAATATTTTTTACATAATACACCTCGACAGCGGTACAGTTACAATAGCACAACAGATTACTCGCTATCCTTTCAACCATATTTCCATGGAAAATTTTAGGAAATGCAAAAGCAGCCTTTCTTTTCTCTCTAGTGAATAAAACTATCACCCGCAATACTTTCCTACACCGATACATAAAATACCATGGAATGGATATAAGCAAAAGCTCGTTACTTATAACTGCTTCATTCCTTTTTCGTGGTAAACATTCAGAACGACTGGTCTAGCTAAAATAGAGCATTTCTGATTGTTTTTCCCATCTTCTGTTGACTAATAGATCAAACATTCAACATGAAAATATGATGCCTTACTACAATAAAACTTGACAGGGGTACAGTCATAATAGCACAACAGTCTACCTACTATCCTTCCAAGCTAGGTTCCATAAAAAATTCTAGGAAAAGACAAAAACAGCCTATCCTTTCTCCCTTTCCTGTGAATAAAATTATTCTTCATCTGCAATAGTTGCCCAAACCGATACCAAAAAGGAACGGAATGGATCAAAAAGCGCGTTCCATATCACCGTTTCTTTTCTTTGTCCCATGGGTACCGACTTATAGTTCGTCCAAACGCAGATACATTCACCGAGATCTACGCCGACGTCTATTTTGAAGGTTTTCTTTGTGTGTGAGGGAAGAATATTCGCAAATCTGACACTGCTGCGTAAACATCGTGCTTTTTGTTTTGGTCGTATCAGGAAAGGTGACATTGGTGCAGAGTAAGTTCAAGAAATGCGAAATACATTCGTATTAAGCAGATATTGGGTTTTCAGAAAAATATTAATCTCGATGTTGTAGGGTTTTGTTTGTCTGATTTCAACCTAGTGGAAGAATGTTTTTGTTTTATATTTATGGAGGAATAGAGGTGGTATGATATCAGTGTCTTTACACAAACCCTCGCTTTTACAACTGTTTTGTAGGTAGATACTTCTGTTTGCAAACTGTTTGGGTTTATTGAAATGTTTCGAATAGTTACGGTTTAGTTGGTAGCTATTTATGCTTTGTTTTTTAAATGTTACGAATTACATGATATTAAGCAGATACTTCCGATATATACCTTTTAAAAAGTTTTGAATTGTTACTGTTTAGTAGTTAGGTGGTTGGGATTTCCCTACGTTCCTGAATCCAACATTCAATTATTTAAAATCTGTATTTACTCTTACCATGCAAAATCCCAAACTAGTTTCTCCCTTAAACTCGAGGAGCCACGGTAGCAAGTTGGAAGAGTAGCGGATTGGAAACCGGAGGGTTTCGAATTCAAAACCCGATCTAACCAAAGATCGTCGTGTACGGAGGGGAAAGGCTTCTGCACGTTAAATCTGTCGAGGTCTCAAATGTCCACGCGTTGGCGTGGTATGGAAGTTTGGAGTTTGGGGTGCCAACTCAAGTGTTTACCTCGTCATCTAACCTTGGTTAAAAATTACAAGATTGAATTCGGGATTGATCCCGGACCGTTGCCAATAGCCCTTTGTGTTGCTCCAGTGTGACGCTAATTCAAGTACCTTTCACCTCCTCTAAGCTAAACACTAAGAGTTTCTCAAGAAGAAATCTGACCAGGAACCACAGTGGTTTCCACCCAGTGCAACCTGTGAGTTGAAGCGATTCCGGTTCGATTCCTTACTGAGTGAATTTCTCTCTTGTATGTATGTTCATTACTTGACAACGATTATACAAGAATATCCTTGAGATTAAGCACATAAATTGGTTTATATATGCACTCAATCGAACCTTAATGGGAAAAAGAGAGACTTAATGGATTTTACCAGATTAAAGATAACCTCATTCTGCTCTAAAAAAACTAACTCATATCTTTAAAATTGCGATTAAGTATTTCAATTGTAAGCCAACAATTTTATTATATTTATATATGACTCAATCGAAAAAAATCTGGTCGAATTGTCTCAATATATTCCAAGCTCCAACGAAACCAGTCAATTGTGAAAAATGAGTTAAGTGCATCTTAAAGACGTTTTCTGAATAATAACAACTCCAATGTCTGTGAAATAAAACAAAAAAAAGCCGAGTTTTTGCAAGAAATTATGTCAAAAACAACCAACGGCATTATAACAAAACTTCTTTCTTGGAATCTGCGTGAAAAAGCTATGCAATTACATACCTTTCCTCTTAACTTGAAAGGCAAAAAGATTTTGTCATGCAAAATGAAGACTTACACTTTTCGTATTGTGCTTCTATTCTTTGTGCGTTAACAAAATACATACGAGTAACAAATATTCCCAAGAGTGTTTCTCTTTTTTCAGTGTATTACCACATGCGATGACTGCCGCATTTATCATTTCTTTCCCTCCTACACAATAAGATGGAAGATTTTATTTTCATGGGCAGATTTATGTCAAAGAAATGTGATTTCTTAAGAAATGTACGAATTTATTTTCACGAGAAAGTTCGTATGACTTATTCACTTTCGATTATTCTTTCCCTTTTATTGGGGATGGATGATTCATGCATTCAAGTTTCTTCGTGAATATTTTATTCGCTTTAAGTTATATCCTTACGTTTCCTTCACTGTTGGATGATTCTGTATTGCAAAGCAGTTGAAAACTATAAGCGACACTGAGAAGCATTTTCTGTAAAGCTAAGGAGGCTACAGTAGCCCTATGGATTAGAGTAGCACGGATTAGCAACCAGATGATTGCGATTTTGGTTGGTTGGTTTGGGTTTTATGGCACAAGGTCCGATAGCGGACAAGCTGCGCCAAACGCAAGACAAAGTTCGACCAAGTAAAATGTAAATACTAATATTAAAAGTCTATCTAAAATAATATGTTCATTACTTTTTGGAACAGGAAATACCATTTGAACACAACATGAATAAACACTGAAGTATGAGATTGAAATAAAAATATGATGAGTGATAGTTTAGAAGCTAACTTAATGCTTTGTAAAAATCTAAAGAGGTCTGGGTGGAGATTTACCCCTAATAAATCTTGTAGGTTTAAAATTGTGTTACTAAAAAATACTGGCGATGACGATTAAAAACCGGACAGTCAATTAAAATATGGTGAATGGTAAAAGGAACTACACATGCTCCACACACAGGCGTAGTCTTAATAAAAGATGCCTGTGAGTAAAACGCGTGTGTCTGATGTGTAGGCGAGTTAACAGCACATCGGAGTGTCGTATTGATAAGGCATGCCATAATGAAATAACTGGTCGGATGCTGTGAAGTTTGTTTTGAGTCTGCATGTCCCAGTCACTGCTCCAATTGTTCCATACGATGTCCCGAACAACTTGTCGGATGTCATCGTATGGAATGGGAATATTTATTCAGGTCACTGCATTTTTTGCAGCAGCGTCCTCCAATTCATTTCCAACAATTCCAACGTGTCCCGGTATCCAATGATTGCGATTTTGAAACTCGACCATCCAAAGAAGGTCGTGTACGTGGGGACTGGTGCACGTTAAATCAATCGTGGCCTCAAATGTCCTCCCGTTGGCGTGGTGTGGAAGTTTGAAGAGAAGGGTGCTAGCTCAGGCGTTGACTCAGTAATTTTAACCACGGTCAGTTGACGTTGTGTTGCTCCAGTGTGACGTTTATTATCTACCTAAATAACTGTAAAGCTGAATGTAAGTGTCACTGCATTTTTTACAGAATTTCTTTGTGGTAGAATGTGCTTCCTATATGTTATCCATTTTGGGTAATCTGAAGTAAAGTCCTCGTCTTTTACAGTAGTCTACACTGAAAATTCTTCTCATTGGAAAAACTAGATACTCTGAGATTTAAAGGAAAGCTAAAAAAGGTAGTAAGGAAGATTTTATAGGATTCCGGGGAGCTCCTAGATGCAAAGAGTATCCAGGTTATTCCAGGATTTTCGATGGACCAAATGTACCATGAAAGGTAGGTAGATAGTAAATTAATGTTGCATTGGACCAATACAACGTGCTATTAGTGACGCCATAAAATGTGTTTTAATGTTTCGTAAAAAAATGGTTGCATGAAAGGTATTTCGAGATTCATTGAAACACCTTTCATTGAAGAGTTTCATTGAAGAGAAAAATTCATTGAAGAGTTGCATTCGGTGCAGATTCGATTACTGTAACTTACCCATAAGTGAATGTATCATTATCAGTAAAACTTTCCTAATGTACCCATTGGTTGACTCTGTTTTGTGTTTGACACAGATTGGTCAAATATGGTCCTTTCAACTTAAAACCCAACCAACCAAGATCACAGGGCGAATATCGTGATCCCAGGAAAGCACATGATATCAGATAGAGTATTCTAGTGTTCTGAGAAACACATGTACCAAGTACTCTAAGGATTCCTGTAACTTTGATGTTAAGATATGTATATGTGTTTATATATATATATATATATATATATATATATATATATATATATATATATATATATATGTGTGTGTGTGTTTAGATTCACAAGGTTGTAGACTGTGCTCTGTGCCCTCTTGAAAGTCGAGAATTATCAATTATCTGGGATGATGGGGAACTCTAAAATTTTAAGACGTGTATTCTTAATTCCTGAGAAGTCCCAAATACTTGTGTTAGATCAACCGTTTAAAAGGTATAACGGCACGAGATTTTCTTGTAGCTTATTCCATAAATTGTTTAAAGGTGATTTTTAAATTTACCCATACGGGGAATCAAAATTTGTGGACCACAGTAACTGACTTATATTTCTGAAATGTGCAATGATTAAATATTAAAAGTTATGAAATTATTTTATCATGCATTCAATTATACGGGATGTTACTATTCATTGATGTGAGCCAGAAAATAGAAGATACCTTTAAAACCTGAAGGTGAAGATCTTGTTTGCTTTTACTAGATATAATTCTGACAGGTCAGCATTATAACATCAGGTAAACTCAAACAGGTTATTCTACACAGTTTCAATCACAAATTCTTCTAGTGTTGATTTAATATTTTCTTTTAGAACATTATTTGTTCTCATGCAGTTTTATAGATCAATTTTGTTCGTCCGCAACTTTATAGTTCAATTATTCCATCAATATGCCTTGAATTATTCAATTATTCCATCATTGTGCCTTATTTTGCAATTAAATATGAGAAATAATTACGCTACTGAGGATATTTTGTAACCGAGTTCACTAAAACTATATTAGAAATATAACTATCATATACTTACAGTGAATTTTGTTTAACATTTTATAAACTAATAAATGGGTAGGTAAGCTTTAAATATATGTAGTAACCACTTAAAAAAGTTTATAGTTTTACTCATTTACATATTCTGAGCAATTATCACTTAAGAAAAATGTATCTTGGATCACATTTTATTGAAGGGGGAAATATGAACACTTCAAGTTTGAAAAAAAAATCTATCATAGAGATAGAAGAAAAAATGAGCAGCTCTCAGCAGGCAATTTTTCCTCGAAGTTAGAAAGCTATCATTAAATGCCTTCAAGACCTTTTGTTTCTTCTTCCTTCGCAATTAGGTGGACTTTATCAGCCTGACCACATGTGCCTCAGGCAGAAGTTTTAAGAACTGGCTACTCAGTGGCTGAAAAAATTATATTCTCTCAATACAAGATCCTTGGTCATGAAGCAACATAAGTGTGTTTTTTGTGCGGTTTCTAAAAAATTTCTTATTCTTTAGAAACTTGCACTTTTGGGAACAGTTGGTTATACTAGTTACTCCTTATCGTTCTTGGTCTAGACACACTAGAGCAAGTCTGTGAGTTCATGCACCTTCAAAAAGTCCAAGGCTAGCAAAGGATTAATATGGAGATCTTCCCTGGATAGCTCCAGATAAGCAAGGGAGTGACCAAAAGATGTCTGCTCCTTATTGCATTTCCTACAGGTATGGAAAATTTAAAACCATGATCAAATGAAATTCAACTCGAAACACATTTTCTTGTGGTCTTACAACTTTCGTGTGGGCATGAATCTATTGACTTTTAAAATATGAATTTAAAGAATAAAATGAACTCCCATACATTATTGTCTTTGGAAATAAAATAACTAATCATGTTTTTGATTTCATTAATTACATCCTTGTACATGAGTCTGTTGCATTGGCTCCAACATCACGATGTATTGTATTAACATGAAGGGCTGCATGATAAAGGGCTTCTAAAAACAAGAACAACGGACTAGGAGTCTCATAGTCCATATAAAATTCCCCTAAAATAGTTTTCTCCTGTTCAGAATAACAAGATGCGATATAAGGTCTCTCTTTTCTTCAGAAAAATAAAACATCTATTTTGAATGTGTAAGGTGGAAACTGCAAGTAGGCCTGAGTTGAATAGGACATATTCTAGCTATGGCATCTGAAGTGGCAACACTTCTGGGTACCTTTCTGAAATATATGAGATCATTAAGCTCCTGTTGAAAGAGAAAGAGGTACCGATACACGCGCCAGTGAAATTACAGGATTCACACCATTCGATTTGAGCTTCTCTTTTGGTCATATTTAAACATTTTGAGTGAGTGATACTAAAGGAAAAGGATTTATTTTTTTGACAATTTAGCTTAATTATGTGACACCTGATTGCCATTAACGTCACAATGCTCGATAAACCATTACAGAGTGATAACTTTATCCTTCAATTTAAAAAGGAGATCCTAAATTTCTTGAATACGAAAGAAATCTGTTTTAACAAATGAAATTGGGAAGGTTGTTTCTTTTAAAAAGTGGATTGTGCATCGTGCATTCTATAATCCGTGTTGCATAACATAATCCGTACTTAACATATGGAATTTAAAGGTACATTTCTTTCGAGTAACACAATATTTAGCACCAATATAAATGGATACCTGGAATGAATCGGCACGCACTGTGTATAACTTACAAAAGAGAACCTGTAATTTGCATGAAACTTAATTATAATGACTGGAATGAAGCGCATGTGTGTGAGTTCTATAAGTTAGAAGTAATTACAATATTCTATAGATTATTTCAATACATTTTTGCTGTTCACATAATTCTGAAAATTCGCTTAACATCATACTAAAACAGGGCAATGTAGAAGCAATCACGAAAGCTTTTTACCACTTTTAATTCCAGTTTATGAACACATTCAAGTATTCCGTTATCGAGAACGTTGTAATCTCAGTGTTAACCTGTGGCATCATGGAAGGTACTGCCACACGAACACACCGTGAACTGGGGTGAGACATGCCCTCGTAGAAGACTTTGGGGAAGCTCCCCTGCATTTACGCATCGTCTTCAAGAAACCAGGAAACTTCTAGAAGCCATCCCGAGGGAATATAGTAGTTGGTACCATGAGTTGTTACGAATTATAGGAGGTGGAATAGATTAAAATACACTTTAGCAAAACGATATATGATGTAATCAAATCTCTCGATATATGTACTATTTTATCAAATGAAGCTAATCCTTTCTTGGGTTGGTTGTTTTTGAGGCTTCAAGCAATAGACATACACACATGAAGTTTTTCTGACACAGAGAGAAATACTCCCTGGGAGGAATGTACCTGACAGGAATCAAGCCTGCGTCAGTTTCTAGCACAGTGGGCATACCCACTGAGACACAACGGCCCCAATCCTTTCTTTGATCCCTCAGGGACATATATCTTTTAGGTATGAGCTCTAGGTACTCTAGTGACCTTTTCTTTTCACATGGGTTTTACTGTCATTTGTAAGTACGGGGGTCAACACCACGGGGGATACCCAAGCGACCTTTATCTGCTTTCATTCCACTACTGTTCCAAGTGTCTCATTTCCCCCTTTCACGATATTTTTTACTTAACCTTGTCCTGTGTTTGGCTCTGCTTGAACAAATATGGTTCTTGAGCTATAAAATGCCAAACCAACCAACCTTTATTTGAGGCACATGAACAAACTCTAAAAGCACCCTTTCATATTAAAAATAATTTCTTTAGTATCGCTGTTCAAAGAACGTGGTTAGAGGATTTTGTTTTGTTGGATACCTTCTCATATTGATACCTGTCAATGAAACAGCTGATTTAGCCGTGAAAACAAACTGTAATACATCTGATGGCGTTATTCCTTTATCTGATATTTCAAAAATCATACAATCCTCTATTTTTATCATGGTAATATTCATAGGATAAACAAACCAACAACAAACTACGCCACAGTTATCCATGTAAATTTGATCAAAATAATAGAAGACGAGAAGTCATTTTAACAAGACTAAGTATCGGTCACACAAGAGTGATGCACAAATATCCTTTACTTTCGGATTCTGCATCAATGGGCATGGTACGCAATAAAAATTTAATAGTTAAACACATTTTAAGTGACTAAACAACTTTTAGAGTTTAATGGCAATACCATACTTCGATACTACAGATTTAAACCTCAAATCCTTTACAAGTGACCCCCGAAAAAATTATTATTATTTTTTAGACATTAGGTTTTACAACTTAATCTATGGATTAAACAAACCCGTGTGTTATGATGCATTTATTTTTCTAATACCTTGTCTTTGGCGAAGTATAGCCAATCCGGCTCTTGCGCCATAAAGCTATACCCAAACCTAAAGTAAGAGAAAATTTTTAGATAAATAATCACTGAAAAACTGGAATGACGCGAATTGATAAATTTTTAGAATAGTACTGGGGAATAATCGGAAAGTTTTCTATCCTGCCATAAACTACAGAAAAATGAAAATGCTTTTGTGTCTAGATATATATAACAGACATCCAATTTAAGTTTCCCTAAGGGCTTATTCTTATCTGTCTGGGGAGGTTACATCGTATTTTATGCGCTTAATTCTTTTTAGTGAAAAGCGCTTCGAAACTATGTATCATTGTTTTCATTTCAGTTGAAACACTCTAGCGTTAAAATACACATAGAAAAACTATTCCGGTACAAAAAATGACTCGTTTATAAGATTTAGTGAAAGATATAAACAAAACCGAATCCCGAACAAATTTTTATCATGCTTTTGGCACAACCAAGTCTGTATGGATACTTAGTATAATTTAGAAGGCTTATTACGCCTTTTAAAGCTTTCCTATACATCCTCTGAGAAACATAAAAACACTCTAATTACTCTCATCTGGAACAGAGTGTAATTATCATCAAGTAAAAACAAACTTTGTTTTTTACTGCCCATTATCTGCTTTCTTTACTACCTTATGTAATCACTATCAGAAATACGGATTCAGCCCTTTCACATTACCCTGTAGCTATGCAAATGCAGCTTATCGTTGACTTTTCCAAAGAACCTTTGAAAACAATCAACTAAACTAATAGTCTCATCGATTCAAGCACTAAACAAAATCACTCAAGATACCAAAATTCAGTTTATTTATTTATACTAACTGATCAATGTCAAGGATATGTTTGGCTGATGTCTAAAAGTTAAGCCCGATGAATATGTTTGATCATATCTTATCAAATTGGGGGAACTGCCTTCGGAAGGCAATTGGGACATCCAGAAGAGCATCTGGTGATGATTGCCAGGATGCATCCATTTGCAGAATCCTAGTGCATTACGTACATGCTTCAACAAATTCATTTTTTGTCCATTCCTTACTTCGCTTGCGCCAGAACACGCCCAGTATCTAACCCTTATTGAGATTAAACCCATTTAGATTGCTATCCAGACCACTTTTAAGGTGCCTTCAATTTAGAGAAGAATATCCGATAGCTGGACATGATAGTTGTAAGGACGTGGATCCTGAATTCTCTGCGCTAGCGAAAAATTGATCAATAGGTTCCTACATAGTCGATAGCGTGTTACATTATTAAATGTAAAAAATAGCAATGATTCAGCAAATCAGAGGAGCAGCAACAATCATAGAAGGAATCAGGAACCAGAGGTATAGCATCAATAGCAATTTCAAAGGAACAACAAAGAAATCCACCAAGAATATATATATATATATATACGTATAAATCTGTTTGCACAAATTTTAACGTATTCATTTGAGAAATAACGCTAGGCTCCGATTCTATTTTCTTAAATATTTATTTTTTATGAATAAGGGAGTTTTTATAAAGCAATGAGTGAACCTAGTTGGAGGGCTGTATCTGAATGTCAAGAAGCGTTAATCTTTTTTGGAGGACCATATCTGGTCTGATGGCAGTTAAACCTATCTGTAAGAGCGTATAAGGTCTGCTGGAAGCTTAACCTACTCTGAGGATCCTATATCGACTGAGGGCCTAATAAAATTATTTGGAAGGCTGTAACTGTCCTGCTAGACAGGTAACCCTGTCCGGAGGGCAGGTCTGCGAGCCTGTCTGCGAGCCTGTCATCAATATATTCGCTATAGCTAATGTATCTTACTCTAAGGTCCTTTATCTTACGCATATGGTTTTTGTGGAAGGGCTAATAAAACCTGAACCCGACGACAACAGTTATTTCTCAAATAGCTAAGTACGATTAAATTTTAATTGGAATTAAAATTTAGCGTAATGACAAAAAATGTCACCATTGTTTCCGTGTATTCTTTTGGATTCTTGTTAAGACAGTTGTCGTGATTTATCAATCGGTTATTGTTACTTACCAAAAAACCAAATTCGTTACTTTACATCACTTTGCTATTTTACGATTTTCTCCTAATGATTCTCCTAATGATTTGCTCCTTGAGATAAAAGTGTGAATGTACCTCAGTTAATACTTTCCTTTGTATGCTAACTCAATTAGTTAGAAAAACCCTATGTGTAAAATACTAATGAATGAAAATATTCAATACTTCGCAATGCATGTATCTGTGTGTGTGTTTGTGTGAACTTTCGATACTGATAACTGCCAGACTTAAATAAAATATATGACATATTCATCACTACAGATTTTACTCAGAAAGAATTCAATTCATGAAATCTTTTCAATAAAGCACCAAAAAATTAATTCGTTGCTGCAACATAAATATTTGGAAAAACGCGTAAATCTTCGAAACTTTACCATAGCCAATTCCGGACATATACAAGGTGAGTCTAAATTGTTTTTACAAAATAAGAGGGGTGATAGTAACCATTCAGACGAGCAATAATTACCATGGAACATAGGGTCGCATTCCACTCTGAGAGGCAGAAAAGGTAAAATTAGAATTTCAACATGAACTTACAACAGTGTTGGGAAAGCGAATGAACGATACCAAAAGTTGCACAATCTGATTTATTCATCAGAGAAAAACTCACAGCAAGTGCTCAAAGTGGCGTTGCACAGTTCACACCGGCGAAGGAATGACCGGCTCTCGAAGATTCCTGGTGTTGTGTTCATTTTGTCTGCGGCAACACCGATTCTCGCTACGATATCTTCAGTCCACAGGCGTCTGGTACACTAAAGATTTCATGTGCCTCCAGAAGAAAAAGTCCAGTTGGTTGAGGTCCGGTGAGCGAGGAGGCCAAGCCACCGGTCCGCCACGTCTGATCCATCGTGTGGGATATGTGGCATTCAAGAAGTGCCGGACCGTGCTGGAGGCGATGACTTGAGACGTCATAGGCGATGACTTGTTCATGCTCAACGCGTTTCGACTTTACTCTTTTCTGCCTCTCAGAGTGGAATGCGACCCTATGTTCCATGGTAATTATTGCTCGTCTGGATAGGTACTATCACCCCTCTTATTTTGTAAAAACAATTTAGACTCACCCTGTATAGGCTGATTGTTTGTCATAGGGCGTATCTTGTCCAATGCAACAGTTAGGTAGCTAATATGCAAAAATCATTTCTTCACATTTAATAGTTTAACATGATATCAATGATATTTCGTCAAAGTTGCCAGTAACCTCTAAGTGTTATTGGCAACTTTGTCAGGCATATGTTGGCTTTGTATGTCCTATCATATAGCATCATCCCCCAAAAATTTATAGTTTTGACTGGTTTTAAATGTAATTATGTTCTTATTCTTTGTTTCAGTGGCGTTTAATCCTCCTGGTTGTTGTCTCGACGAGGTATCTCGTCATTAGTAAAACTGATCAGATCTTAATGTACGAGATATTTCGTCATTAGAAGAAAACTGACCAGATCTTGATCTCGTCATTAAAAAATCCGTAATATCTTAATGACAAGGCATCTCATGATTAAGATATTGCCAATTTTTGATTAGATTTTTAAGATATTGCCAATTTTTGATTAGCTTTTTAAGATATTGCCGATTTTGTTCCCGTCATAAGAAAACTAGTCAGATCTTGGTGGGCGAGATATCTAGTCGAAACCACATGGACGGTAAATGAGAATCAGTCATTAAACTGAATTGGCTCTTATAAATAAAACAGTACATTTCTCTACTGAATCAAAATCCAGTCACTTTGGTGTTCACGGTAATGAATTGAAGGATGGATTAGATAAGGCAAGGTCTGAATTACTCCATCCACATGCTCCCATTGAATACCATACAGTAAATAAGTTTATAGATACAGAAATAAAACATTCCCAGTTTAATACTTACAGAGATATTTCTAAAGGGAAAGATTGGAACTCCTGAGGTCTGAGTTCCCATAGGATCTAACGAGAAGTGTAGAAGTCACTTGTTTTCGTGTTCTCACTGGAAACGACTACCTGCAAAATAAGGTATACCTAATTGGTAATCACTTACTCTCTTGGCCACTTGCCTACTGCGTGGCTTTTTAGACATGACAGGAACCCATCTCAATAGTTGCCCTGATCTTGCTGACGTCACAATGATTGATACAGCTGTTAGAGTTTATTTCTGTTGTGGACTTTATTGGGCTTTCAGACAAATAATTATGGCGAAAAGACTGGGGTCTGGTGTAGGATTAAATATAAAATTCGATCAGAGAATCCAGGGTCAATATTCCTGATTCCAATTTGAATTGGTATTCTTGTTAGGCGAGGTAGAAACAGATTGACTTGAATTTCCATAAGTCTTTCCTCTCGGGCTTAATGAGCATATACGTCCCAGAAATTAGATTTCATTCCCTATTGGGTAAATAAATCCCTCTTTTGAATGGGTTTCTACGTTTTCAATGTTCTTAAGGAATTAGGGAATAAAAATATGACTATAGAAACCTGGCAACACTTTCAGATTGCAAATGGCGGACTTATGTTTTTGAGCACGCCCATTCATTCTGATGAATGAGTGACTTTGGTTCGGAAACAAAAAGATGGTACAAAATTAGATGTTATTTGCCCAGAAGCCATTTCCTACTACAATATGTACATGAATAGAGTTGACCGCTGTGATGAAATGGCTACTTTTTAGGGTCATGGCAGAAAATCAGACAAGTGGTGGAAAAAGATTTTTTGAAAATTAGTTATGATTTCTGTTGTGAATGCATGGATTACGAAGTGTGATGTGGAACATAAAACAGAACCACTATTATCATTCATGGTCCCCTTAGCTGAGCAACTAATAAATGTTGGAAGGGAGAAAGCAAACACAAAAAGAACGCGAAAGTACGGTCGTCCGTCACAAAGAGCAAAAACTACTAAACTACTAAATTAAACTACTTTTCATAGTTAAATAATTTTAATCATGCAAAAGTCGGGGCGAAAGGGTTAAGGACAGAAACACTTAGACATCTGCTAGATACTAGTTGCATTGAGAATTCCATTAACGTTATCTTGAAGCTTTGCTCTGGATAGGATCACCTAGATTCAGTCGGTTTGCTCACTGCTCTAGCCATCTGCGAGTTGTAGGTGGAGCAGATTCTTTTCGTCTTTGAGTGTATTTTTCTCTTGTGTGTCTTTCCTTGTAAAACTTTCCTTTTATGTGTATGTTCATTACTTGGCGCTGTCTGTATTGTGTTAGACGCAGCTTGTCCAAATATTGAGGTCTTACGCCATAAAACCCCAACCAACCAACTTGATTTCAACGCGGTCGTCTTATCGTCCCTGCGTTTCCCTTGAATTGCATATATTATCCCGGTTTCCTCTTCAGCGAGTGTATTCTTAACTTGTAATGTGGTTTGTCACTATATGATATTATTTTGTTACATGATTACTAATGATACCGAGAGTAAATGTGAAAACACGATAATTTTTTTTCTATTTTTTCAAACTAAACACGCTCTTGTAAAAATTGTTTGTTACTAAATTAAAATCAGAAAGAAATAAGTGTATGCAACCCAACAAAAACGTTTCCAGGTATAAAAATGTGTTTGATTAAGAATAAAGTGTATTAGATTTATGAATACCTTGTCATTATGATTTGATTACAATTGTATTCTTCATGTGCTGCATGTTTCTTTGAGCAAATTATAGTACATCATCTATGTAGAGCATGTAATATAGCATAGTATGATTTGCACTCCAATATCTATTCATGGAACTTTACATTTAATATATTAATCCATCGTAATGATATGGGATTTAATTAAATTTTAATGTTATACATTTTAATTGAATTACATATCAAAGTATTTGATAATACCCGCGCGTGTCTAGTAATATATATCCATAGTTAATTAGCCGAGTCCACCGAAATCTAGTATTTATCTCTCAGTACCGTCTCTCCTAATATTTAGTCATACAATAGGCATGATCTATATAACAGTATGGACGGGATTATAAATTTAAAGTGTATCATGCAAGTGGAGGCAATACATTGCTTTGTGGATCTGAATTATACACTTGTGAAATATTAGGGATAATTTTGAAAACTTTTCTCTTTGATTTGCATGTGCTATTCGTAAAGGATTGTATACAATGCATTTAAGCAATTCAAAAACAGCTTTATATGAAAGTTTTGATTGACTGGTAGGAGTACAAATTATAGCTTCACACATAGTGGAAGGTATATTCAAAATTGCGACGGAGAAAAAGTTAAGAATCGTAGAAATTTAAACCTCAATCACATGCAGCAGAATCATAACTCAGGTAATACTTCTAACCAATTATTTAATTAGAAGTCTTTAAGGAATTCGGCAAGACAATGCACATTCTCTAACACTGACCACTGAAAATAAGGATTTAAAATAATGTTCCTGTTGATAGGCCATGAGAAAATATTGAAATTTTTTGCTCTAAGCCCACCAATGCTTTTAACGAGATATCTCGTCAATAAAGATCTAACCAAAGTTGCCAATGACGAGATATCGCGTCATCAGGATGTTGCCAATTTTTTGGTGATGAGGATATCAAGATATGTTAATTTTCTTCTAAATACGAGATATCTAGTCCATCAAAATCAGGTAGGCTATGTTACTGGCCAGATACCTCGTTGAGGCAACTACAGGAAGGTTTGATTTAAATGTACCATAATGTTGAAAATTTCCAGATTATACCACGAACGTTTTTTAGAATATACTCCTGAACTACACTGGCGTGCAAAACGCCATAATTTTTAAAGGTTGCAACTTCAAAATTAAACGAAACAGATGGTGGCTGTTGTTGCTTATCTCCACGTCTTGCACCGGCTAGACCAAATCCTCGAGTTCATTCACCTGCACAGATTCATATACCAAAAGAGATTCAGAAAACAGATCGTCTCGGGACAACCCAGGCACTTGAGAATGTGTGTGGTGGAGGCCTGGTCAGACGGACATTTAGGGCAAACAGGACGAATCTTGCAACCACAGCAAAATGTGAGACACCTCAGATGGCCATTGAAAAAGCGGGAGACAGATAGTGGCGATTTGTGTAACTAATGATATGTAGTATAACGCTGGTGCATTTTCAAATTTTGGAATCGTGATGTCAGTCTATAACATAAGAATGATTTCTGATAACACTGGAACTCCTCCTAACCTCATTCTATGCATGGACAAGTGGAACAAAACCTGCATCAGTGTACGAGGTGGTCTACCATCGACCATCTCCCCTCTTTTTCTAAGTTTTCAAAATTACCCTTTTGTCTCATCGAACCCAGTGCTACGTCACCACTTCTGTTCAAAAGAGTTTTTTATTGCTCGCTTCTCCTATTGTTGTCGTTTTGTTTTTACTCATCGGTTCAGTAACTATCAATGCACCATTCGTATCCATCGAGGTCACTTCAGTACAACATAGCAGCTGAAAACCTTACTCTTCCTTAAATTTTTCTCTCCAGTGTATTAGTAACAAACGGAATCTATCTGTTACTATCTTCAGGTGTTTGAAAACCTAATGAATGGAGGAATTAGTTCTAGAATAGTCTTATTACTGGATGACGTTGATTCCATTTGTGTGACTGAAGACTTGCAACTAACTAATGGCTCGTAGTTCACTGATCTGCAAATCTTTCATGACTTAATTTCAAATTATTTAAAATATATGAAAATTCTTAACATTTTTCAAGTTTCTGAAAATGGAATTAAAACTTCTGTTACGACATGGAGGCACTGATTCCTCGGTTCATACTGGATAAAGTGCTTGAGAAAATGACCCTCTTAAATTATAGTGGGATCATATAATTTCACTGAAAAACATTAAACTCGATAATATTTATCGAAATGGCAATAACCCTCCTGGTGGATGTCGTCAGTAAAAGAAAACTGATTAGATCTCGATCTAGTGAGCATCAAACAATCAGCACTATCTTGATGACGAAATACCTCGTCATTAGCAAAATTGATCAGATCGTGAAGGACGAAATATCGCATCCAAACCGCTTGTAGGGTTAAATCAACGTTACTTTTTAATTATACTTCTTTTTGCTGTGAATATTAATTTTCAAGGCTGTTTTAATTTTGCAATTTCATTACAATTTTATTTCCCAAATTTTTTTTATTTTGAACCCGGTTTTGTTGTTATATTTCGAGGCTCAATTTATTCTGTTATGGACTTGTCTTTAAAATATATTACTATTTCTTAATTACACATTACGAGTTGCATATTATTTTCAGATCAATTCAGATTTTCATGTTAAAAAATCTAATTTTTCTACTGAAATTAATCTATACAATTTATGTAATTCTACACAATTTAAAACGAACTAGCTGACCCCAGTATAGCATCTGCACTAAAGTTTCTTCATTGTTTATATCTATTGATAGGCAGTGTAGAGAGTTATTCAGGTTTCATACCCAATTAAATCCATTTATATTGAATTGAAGAATCATGCACATTTCATTTCGAAAAGAAACAGAATTAGTCAAATTTATAAAAGGACATCCTGTTTATAGTTTTTAAACGTTCCCTATTGGTGTTAGTTCTTATCTCCAATAAAGTACATCGGATCTTTCCCTTCGGGATTGCTCCGGACCGTTGCCAATAGCCCATTGTGTTGCTAAAGTGAGAAGCTAACTACCTACCTACCAATAAAAATTTACGTATCAGTCATCTAACCACAATTAGCTTCTGAGCGTGCGCTTTAATAGCCATTTGTGTGGCTCCAGTGCGAAGCAAATTCAACTACCTATATAACTACCTCATTTACGTGAAAGGTGGTTCGGACGTTTTAATTTCTAAACCTATTTTCTCATTCGCTTTTCCGCATCGCGCTAGTGCAACACAAAGGGCTAATTTTAATCAAATTAGATGCAACTGAAGTGGACGTTCAGAAGCTAATTATGGTTATATGACTGATGTGTAAACCTTTATATACAACCACGCACTTTATTGTAAATAATAATTAACACCAGTAAGATACATTAGAAAAATATATAGAATGGCATTTTATATTTTTGACTAATTCTATGGACGTAAGAAACGTGCATACTCTTTTTACAATCATTATAAATGTTTTTAAATAAGGTACGAAATGTGAGAAACCTTACTACCTATCAATGGATATGAACAATTTAAAAGCTTATATCTTCCAGATTCCTCACTATCTTCAGTCATCAGACAGCGGAATACTTTCAATAGAGCGACGAGCTCTTATGGATATTTTTTAATAATATTTTATATATATAGTTCCATAGTACAAATCAAGCACATATAAGCGAATCGGAAAATTAATAGTGGTTTATTTTAAAATGAACTGGAAGACCCGAACATAGCATCTACTCAGGAATTTCTACTTATATAAATTGATGGCAGTATCATTACTCACTTTTTCAGGCCTCATCTAACTCCATTTATAATGGATTTAAGCACTGATATAAGCATTTCACACCTCTAAATGGAATAAAATTAGTCACAAAATATAACACAGCCTTTTGTGAACTTAATGGAGTTAATTCTTATTGAGAATAGTGAAAATTCACCTGTATGAGTGACATGATTTAGGAGTAACATAAAGTTGCTATTATTGACATCACTTTCATTGTCATCAAAGTTTCTCACATGATGTTAATCATGAACGGTATTTTTTGTTTTCGTTTTCGAGACAAATTGATAAATTCCACTTGCGACATTGCTGTTATTGCAATGTTATAAATTTTCTTACGAATTACAAGCTACGTATATTATTTTCAGACCAACTCAGATTTTCATGGCGATATTTTTTCCCTACAGACATTAATTTATACAGTTTCCTTGTACACATTTAAACCCTCTAAATGGTTTCGACGAGATATCTCGTCCATCAAGATCTGACCAACTTTACTAATGTCATCTGACCAACTTTGCTAATGTCATCTGACCAACTTCACTAATGACATCTGACCAACTTTACTAATATATCGTAATCAAAATATTGCCAATTATTTATGATAGTTAGATCAAGATCTGACCAACTTTACTAATGATGATATATATCGTCATCAAAATATCGCCAATTTTTTATGATTGTTGATCAAGATCTGGTCACTTTCTTCTAATGAAGAGATATTTCGCTTTTAAGATCTGGCCGGTTTCTTCTAATGACGATATATTTCGTCCATTAAGTTTAGTTTTGTTAATGACGAGATACCTCGTCTAGACAACCATCAGGAGGTTTAAGACGAATGTAAATGTCTTTATGCAACAGTACCACTGAATCAAATATGGTATCAGATAGCGAATAACCCCTTTCAGTATTCACGTAACCAGTAAACGAAATCTGCTCGAGTCCTCCATCGAATCTTATCTAATTATCACAGTCTCCACCTCCTCCATTAGGAGAAAACCTAATTTAGTCTGAAATAATTCATGGACAATTTGGGTTGAAAGTTGTACAAACATCCGTGTGTCCCGGCGAGAAAAGGCGGCATTTAAAGTGAATCGTGCAAACTGGCAGGCCAAAATTCAACGAAGATTAATGCGTCCTAATGAGGATGGATACTGAGCGCCGCCTTAACTAATGAA
Source organism: Meta bourneti (assembly GCA_933210815.1). Classification (NCBI taxonomy): domain Eukaryota; kingdom Metazoa; phylum Arthropoda; class Arachnida; order Araneae; family Tetragnathidae; genus Meta; species Meta bourneti. The sequence goes on from OW119929.1 coordinate 93,586,377, forward strand.
ACGTTCGCTTATCTCTGCCAAGGCTGTAATTACTGAAATGAACTTTTACTGCGATGACGTAGTAAACAAGCTTTACGGCATTCGAGTGCGCATCGGAATTGGGTGCGAGATGAGCTCCAATGAAGTGGCGCGATCAGTCGTAACATACGTTTGACCGATTGGTCGATTTAGTGTGTTGTTTTTTATAGCCGCTTACTCACTTGTGAACTGTAAATATAGAGGAGATATAAAAGTATAGGGTGAGTAATGACATGTTTATGTGCCCAGGATCATGTGACCAAAACTAGCAGTAACGTCACCATTAGACTGCTTTCGTTTGCCTGGAGTAAGCGAACATTCAATATCTGATTCGTGCATGGGATGGAAGACTATCATCCATTGATTCATCATCTGATTGATTCACCCAAAACTAGTAGACATTAGCAAATTCACCTTTTATGTTGCGAGTTCGAATCCAACCAAAGATCTTCGTATACGGCAGGTGCGCGTTAAATTTTTCGTTACCTCAAATGTTCTCACGTTGGCGTGGTGTGAAAGTTCGGAAAGAGGGATGCCAGCTCAGGTGTGGATCTCGTCATCTGACCTTGGATCAAAACTACATGGTGTTGTCCTCGATCGTTTCCTTCGGGTTTGATCCTCGACCTTCGCCAATAACCCGTTGTATTGCTCCAGTGAGACGTTAACTAAATACCTCCCTCACCGTTTATGTAAAACAGTACTCAGAAAGTGTTAGCGAGCAATCGATTCCACAGTGCTCAGATAGCGCGCGAGAGTAATCGAAACCACGAAACTTGGATAGTGTTCACGAGCAATAGAATCCATAGTACTTGAAGAGTGTTGGCGAGTAATCTAATCCATAGTACTCGAAGAGTGTTCGCGAGCAGTTCGAATCTACAGTACTCGAAAAATATCCACGATAAATCGAATTCACAGTGCTGGGAAGATGAGAAAAGCAAAGTGAGTTGTGGCAGCACTACTCTGGTTGGTTGTTGAATTTACTTCACTCTGGAGTAATAGATAGTGCTCATTAGAAATTGAATCCACAATACTCGAAGAGTGCTCGCGAGCAGTCGAATCTACAGTACTCGAAAAATATCCACGATAAATCAAATCCACAGTACTCGAAAAATATCCACGATAAATCAAATCCACAGTGCTGGAATGAGGAGAAAAACAAAGTGAGTTGTGGCAGAACTACTCTGGTTGGTTGTTGAATTTACTTTACTCTGGAGTAATAGATAGTGCTCATTAGAAATTGAATCCACAATATTCGAAGAGTGCTCGCAAGCAATCTAATCCACAGTACTCGAAGAGTGCTCACGAGGAGTTGAATCCACAGTACTCGAAAAGTATCCCTGATCAATCGAATCCACAGTGCTGGAGTGAGGAGAAAAGTAAAGTGGGTTGCGGCAGCACCACTACTCTGGTTGGTTATTGAATTTACTTCACTCTGGTTGGTTGTTGAATTTACTTCACTCTTGTTGATTGTGGAATTTACTTCAATCTGGAGTAATAGGACAGGCTATTGGCGATGGTCCGGGATCAATCCTGAATGGAAAGATCTGATGACACCTCGTAACTTTGAACTACGATCAGATAACGATAGATAATACCATTCTATTACAACATGTTTAAACTCGAGTTTCTTCTTGAGTCTTACTTCTGTCCTGATAATGGCGGACGTCTTGGTCCACCGACATGGCTATTGACGATTTTTAATCTTTATTGGTCGTTATTTTGAAGTAATTTTAATTATACATAAGGCAAAATGCTTAAGGCAACGTACACACGAGCTCCTTACTACGTCCACCAGCTTACTACGAGCCCTTTTGGGTTCATCACTAAACATTGCCGGTAGGTTCGATGCGAGCGACTAGTCGCGTGCTCGTGAACCTTGTTTGTACTAACGAATTTGATACAGTATCTGTGACATAACATATTCTGGGACATCAATTCGCTACTTCAAAGCACCTTGGAAGGCTGTTGGTTCAATGAAGTAACTGCACTTTAGGCTAATAATAAATTAGGCTAAAATAATAATAGATAAATGTCCCCCCATGTTGTTTACCAAGGACAGTGCCAAGACTAGTGCTGTAATATTTTCTTCGAAAAGGGCTGTGATGAAAACTGGTGTCCCAAAAAATTCTGTCAACGTGGCGATGGGAACTACCTGGATAGCTGAAAGAATGGAAAATAATATGAGGCAGTTAGCACTGGGCTTAGGTCTGTTTTAGGTGTCTGTTGGAAAACCGGAAGATTCTTTTGTGTTTAGCATTTTGTCTAAGCGTCTCCTTATTTTAAATCCACAAAAGTTGTGTAATTGTCATTATGGGTAGAAAAATCAAATGTATGTAATGTATATATATATTTAGGATTATTAGCAATTCATCAGTAGTTTTTGAAAGGTCAGCGTTTTTTGGAAAGGTCACTATTTTGAATGAAGATGCCATTGTAGACAGAAAATGCGCACAATCTAAACGTGCCACCCTGAACGGCAGCAGGGAAGAAACTATTGACTATCACAAATCGATTTGTATGTTTTTGCCTGTTTTTAATTTAATAGATAAATGCTGAATTATTATTTGGGAAAAGACGTACTCTAAATTATTAATAACAGCTTTATGATTGGTTGTATGACTCAAGCGCTATTATTTGGCTAAACTGCGATAATAAGTGTCAAGTAAATGAACAGACTCACCAGGAAGGGGTTTACTGATGGAAAAGAGGGCAATAAACCCAGGGGGAATCGAATTTGCACCGCCTACAACTCGGAGGTTACTAGCGCAATGGGCAATCTCACTGAGCATGGTTACCCCAAAGAAACTTTTCTGAACAATCTTCCTAAAAGCATTTTTACATAATAATTCCAATGTCACGAATTTTCTGTACAGCGAATTTTTTCGAAAAATCTTGAGTATTTCGTTATAAAGACCCGAGTACACTTAAATCCTTACCAAACAAAATGCTAATACCTTTGATCTGTGTTCTGCTATACAGTCATGCATTTACGAAAACAAGCCCAGACATGAGAGACCCGACTCGGATAAAAAATGACGTTTATAAGAAATATCAAAAACGTCTGAATGGAAAATGTAAATTTTCCATGAAATTGATTTTGACTGATATACATCGCAAAAGGTGTGTCAGCACTTTTGGTCTCTTGCATATAATCTTGAATATCCAGATCTATCCGACGAAAAGAAAACAGTCCATGTTGAACGAAAGAACAAGTAGTGAAAAGAAATTTACATAATCACAATGAGCAGACGGCCAAATATATATTCATGAAGATTTCGGATAGCAAATCCGAGTGCGAGAGTTTGAGACATATAGGTTGATTTTTATACCTAAATTCATGAATGACTGCCGTCTTTTCTGTTGGAACAAACAAAACTGCTGATGTATTCAGTGTATTCCTGCGGCATTTTTCTTTTTTAACCCTTACGGCTTTGATGTATAAGCTGTACATCATAGTTCAAACGTAAAAATACATTTTATGAGTGCCTCAGACATTTGTAACAAAATTCATATTTTGCTTTAAGGATACTTTTTGTTCGAATTTAGTATTTATCTTGAAGCATCTCACCAGACTTTTTTCTGTTAAAATAATAAGCAAAGTAATGGGATTAGGCCTAATACGGCTTGAGTCGTGCATTTCACATTAGATAAATTGCTTCCTGTACAAAAGGACAAAACTGAACTTTGGAAATAAAAATATCTGTATCTTCTTATACGATGTTCCGGAAAAACAACGATTCAGGTGAAAGTCATCGATTTGTTCAGAAAACTAAAACTAAGAATACCGCAAGAATTGATATTAATTACAAAATAATGACAGTGAAAGTAGGGTTAATGATAGCATATTATTGTTACTTTTATATAATGCCTCTCATACATGTGTATTTTGAATATTCACACCCAATTTCACAGCTGTGCATCGTTGTTCTACAATTTGGAATGAAATCTTCAATAGTTACAAATTCTTTTTACCCTCCTGGTTACCTCGACAAGTTATTTCGTTATTAGCAAAACTGACCAGATCTTGATGGACTAGATATCTAGTCGTCAGAAGAAAACTGATCATATATTATCTCACCACCTTAAAAAATCGGCAATAACTTGATGACAAGCTATCTCGTCATTAGCAAAATTTGTCTGATTTTGATAGTTTTACAAGTTATTCATAGGAATTTTCATTTATTCACTTATTTAGATTATGCAGGAAGTTTACACTAACAGTATATTATATACACTTACATCGTCGTTCCAATCGAATTCAGCACACAATTTGTGCAATCGATTTAAACAACACTTTCATCGCTGTTGCACCGAATAGCTCAAAATTGGAATCACAAACAACACTCGAGTTGCTTTTCTTCTAAAAGACTATGAAAAACGGTTGACATTTAAAAAGTGACACAATCCTTGTAGCTACTACAAAACAGGAGTTAGATCCTTGGTTCGTTCGAAGAAAGTATCATATCAAAGCAAAGTGACGCATATTTTGCTTTTGCATTATTGTTCTTCCGGAGCAGCAATTTCTTTATATCCAAACAGGCAATCGTCATGCTTTGTCCAACATGATTCATCCAGAAATCTAACCAACTACTCCGAAAAGTATCATTGAATGTCTAGACTAAATAAATAGTGGTATGTGTATCAACACTATTATTTATTTCAATTTATTTGGATGACCTCATGATGATATTCAACTAGAGGGTCATATTTTTGCCCAATACATTGATGTTGAAGAAAAGATGAAATCCTAAATCTCTGTTAGGTCCAAAATCGTATTTGCTATAAAGCTTTTTCACAAATTAGTGCAATTGTAGATCACCTCTTGAACTCCAGCACTTGATGGATATCTTCCACCCTGGTCATTAGCAAAATTGACCAGATTTTGATGGACGAGATATCTCGTCATAAGAAAACGGACCATATCTTAATCTCGTCGTCATAAAAAATTGGCATTATCTTGATGACGAGGTATCTGGTCATCAAACAAAATTGGGCAGATATCTCGTCGTAATCACTTGGAGGGCTAACAGCGTTTTTTCATTTTTACAAATGAATTCAGTCACGAGTTATCTGAACAATCGTGTTATGAAAAATCGGTATTTTTATGCTTGAACTGCTTTATTTATTTTTATGCATTTACTTTTATGCATTTCTGTGTTCACTTTTCAAAACAAGAATTTGCAATACATGTCGTTTACAAATGAGAAATACACTCTCCATTTAAAACGTCTAAATGGACGAAATTTTTTCACGTCTAAATGGACTACATTAAATGATTAAATGGGCTTCGTTTCCTGTTCAAACCTCGTTGTATGAATCTCCTTCTCTCCCACTCTAATTTATAAAAGTGTGGCACATTTCACTTAATGATTTAGAATCTGTTCGAGAAAGCCCATAGTTTTTATGCGAATCTTTCGTTTTTGGATGCGTGAAGCTGCTTATTAGAGGAAACATCACTTTTACATTTAACCTACTGACTACTCTTGAATTTTTTGTGACCCGCCTATGAATTATGCCTAGTTAAAATCTGTCTCAGATGGTCCCAAAAGTCATGTGAGTCTCGTCTTTTGACTCATCAAGAATTCTTACTGATGTGTTCGTTGTGACCAATGTATGAACTGTAGCTATCAGGAAATGTGACCAATCCGAAGAACTATAACTGTTTAGAATCTGTGTACTAGACAGTTCCAAATTTTCTTATGAGAGTCTTTCGTTGTTTGACTTATTAAGTTTACGGGAAAATCTCGTTTACATTGCATTTCCTTAGTGTATTCTTTGTGTCTAACCTGCAAACTCTGGAAGTGTGAAAATAATGATATAAAAATAATATTGTGGTGTAATAGTAAAATATATCCTTGTTCTAGAAGGACAATGACATAACTGAAAAATAAGGGTATTTTTAGTTAAATGCGTCAAATGTGACTCATCCTTCTAATGGAACGAGGACAAACTGTAGTAACACTCAGCTCCTCTACAGAGCATGGCGTCATAGAACACATTTCAACTCTTTCTCATCATCCTTCAGAAGAAAAATGACGTTTTAGTTGTGACTCTGATTTTAATGCGGGAGGTTAGCTCCTCGTTATGACCTCGTCAGTGTTATGACCTCGTCATCTGATCGTGGTTAAAACCTACGAGCTGTGTTCCTCTGTTCTTTCCCTTCGGTATTGATCCCGGACCGACCCCAATAGCCCATTGTGTTGCTCCCAGTGCGATGTGTTAATTAAAATACCCACCTGCCGATTGTATATGAAGTTGTGAGTGGAATTTGACTGGAACAAGGACGCAAGTGTATAATTTGAAATTATTAATCTAAACTTTATAACCATTGCATTATGTAAATTGCTGTATAAATAAAATTGCCAGCAAATAATTTGCAAAAATACTGTAAATAAATTTAGTAAAAGGTTTTGCATAGAAAGTGACTGTGTTGAATATTTCATTCCAAATTTTAGACTAAGAATATTCAAAAGACATGTGGGTGTTTGCGAGTAACGTCCTTTAAACGTAACATAGATATGCGATTACTATCATCCCAACTTTCATTATCATCAGTTTCTCACCTGTTGCATCTATTTTTAATCATTAAAGGTATTCTTAGTTTTCGTTTTCTGGCCAAATCGATTACCCTCCAAGTGGTTTCGATGAGATATCTCCTCGATCAAGATCTAAATAATTTTGCTAATCATGAGATATCTCATCATCAAGAATGCCAATTGAATTCTGAATAATGAAGATATTGCCGGTGTTTTGATGATTACGAGATGAAGATCAGATCAGTTGATTCTAATGACGAGATACCTCGTCCATCAAGACCCGACAATTTTTACTAATGACGAGATATCTCGTCATCAAGAATGTCGATTGAATTCTGAATGAAGATATTGCGCCATTTTGATGACGATGAGAGATCATTCGAGCTTCATTCATTCATTAAGATCAAATCAGTTTTCTGTTAATGAAGAGATATCTCGACCATCAAGATTTGGTTAGCTATGTTAATGACGAGATATCGTGTCCTGACAACCACCAAGAATGGAAATTACATTTGGATCATCGTTCTTCCGGGACAGCGATATGTATATTGAGAGGCTAGGAAGTTAATTCAATATATAATACCGAAGGCATTTTATACCGTAACTTTATAAAAATATCTTTTTCCAAAAATTTCAATTTCATTTCTAAAGCTATCGATCAACACGCGAAAAGAAATCCACTGAAATTGAAACGTACTCCCCGAAACAACTTTTCATCTTTTGATTTCCCGGAAACGACTGCAACCCAATAACACCAATCCATCCGAAAAATTCAGCAAGAATTAAACACGAACCTCAGCATAACTCTGGAGGTACCACTAAACCAAATCCCTCGTGTTTCAGATTTCCGATTTAATTTTTTCCCAGCACTTCTATTCTATTCCGCCGAAAAATAAGTGGGAAGTATGACGCAAAAAGCCTCATCAAAAGTGATAAGAAGTAAAGTTTAAATAGCCCACACCCGGTAACCGGATCGATACCCGAACTTTCGCAATGCCGTCCATAAAATTGCCGTTAATGGATCCACGGAGGGACGATTTGGATTTCAGCAAATTCCGACGGAATTTTTTTTCTCCAATTTTCCACCTTTGTTGGATTTTCAGTTTTTCCTATAGATAGTGATGAGGTGAGAAAGCTTTGTACTTTCTGTCTGATGGGCCCATTCTCGGATTTTCAGTCCATCTGGGGAGATAAGAGGGATTCCCTTTATTACAATCACATGGTTTTTTTTATGGAGTGAGATTTTATTACGTCGTCTTTTGGAATTTGTACTGTTGCACCTCATCGCGACTGTGATGAGGTGTCCTGCTGATAACTAGGAACTAATAGTTATAAAACTTCTTATATAAGGATATTTTATTACGTCGTTTTTTTTTTGGTTTCAGAGTTTAAAGTTCTTAGTCATCATAGATGGGAGATTTCCTATCTGGTACTATTTTAGTGAATGAAATTATTTTATCTCAGTATAAATAATATGATATGAAATAATTTTATGTAATAAAAGATAATATAATATAAAATAAAATAATATAATATGAAATAAAATAATATAATACAAATTAATATACTATAATGTAAAATAATGTAATGTAATACAAAATATGTTATAATATAAAGTAATATAATACACAATAATGCAATATAATATAAAACTATTTTACGGATACTTTTCTATGGTGTTCTCAATGTGTGAAATGAAATAACTTTTTGTAATACAAAATATAAAATAATATAATGTAATACGAAACAAAAAATTTGTTTCATGTAATACAGACTAATATAAATCAAAATAATATAATATAATATAAAATTATTTTACGGATAATTTTCTATTGTATTTTTTAGGGCCCCCTATTTTGTTTTGAAGTAACTTAAAAATAAAATAGTTTTAATTTAAGTATTTTTTACGTATTGTTTAATCAATTATTGACAATATATAGAAACCTGTCCGTATTTGGACACCTGTCAAATGACCTCCAAAGACCGTCGTGTACAAAGGGCACGTTAAATCTGTCGGGACCTCAAATTTCCTCATTTGGCGTGGTGTGAAAGTTTGGAGAGTGGGGTGCCAGCTCAAGAGTGTTGCTTCATCATCTGATCGTGGTTCAAAATTACGTGGTACTGTCCTCTGATCTTTTCCTTTGGGATTGATCCCGGATCGACGCCAATAGCCCGATGTGTTGCTCCAGTGTGGCGTTATTTAAAATACCACACCTACTAGAGTATTTGAGTAATTAAATTTTGGTTGGCGCATTTTTGTTTTAATCCCTGCACGGTCTGAACTTTTAGTTTTAATGTTTTAAAGTTCCGGTATTTTCTTTCGTCATCTGACCGAAGTTCAAAATTACGAGGTTTGTTCTCGTATCTTTCCTGGTCGTGGTTGATCCCGATACATCGCCCATAGCCCGTTGTGTTGCTCCAGAGTGGTTTTAATTAAAAATATCTACCATACCTTACTTTTCAACAATTTTCAGTGTAAACTAATAAACCAGAGGTCTACAAATATTTTCCATCTTATATCCAAATGCTCTAGAGCAGGGTTTCTCAAACTATGGTACATGTACCACACCACTAATAGTGTATTACATTATTTTTGGTGGTACAATTTTTACACAAAAGATTTAAATGAATGTTTAAACCCTTACATGCATAGTGTATCATATCTGATACATAGTAGTTTTTTTCATTTTTCCTCTATCTATTGATAATTTTTTAATGCAATTGTGTTTCCTCCTAACTGCAGTAGGGACTCTTGCTAAATCTATCATTTACTCTCCTATTGTTCCCGGCATTTTTTGTAACTAAGCCATTTACTGAATATTGTACTGTGACTGAGTTTCTGAATAAGCGTTTTTTCTAAGAAATAGTAATATTCATCAAATCAATATTTCTTATCGAAAAAAGGCTTTTAATAGTGTTGAAGTATTTTTCATTAAATATCTTTAAGTCATTAATTAATGAAGATAAAGCCCGACATATCGAAATTGGTTACAAAGAAACAGGCTCATTCGTCGCATTAATCCTCATCAATAATAAATCTTAATATTTGCTACTATGTATTAGTACCCACTATTTACTATAATATATAGTATATTTATATTTTATTATAATGTAAAAGTTTCATTTACGAATATAATTGAATAATATAAATTAAAAATATTTTATTCTGATTATAAACACTCCATTTAGGATGCATTGATTTTTAATCGAAAAATGCTTTTATGATGGTATATATATATTTTTGATTCTTATTTATGTGATACAAAATTTAAAAATTTGAGAACCCCTGCTCTAGAGCATGATACATGTTAACGTTATTTTAAATTATAGTTTGTAACCACTTTGGCGTTTAATTTAATGGTGTGATTAATCAACTATTATATATTATTTATGAACTCATTCTTTGGAATTTTTATTGGTGAACGATTGAAATCGTATTGGAAAAACAAGCCAACTGACTTTATCAGAATACAGAAAATATGTTTCGTCGCCGAAACACTACCGCCATATATATCTAGATTGAAAGAAAATGTCTCGTGAGATTAGCTTCTTTGAGAAACAGTATGCTGAGAACTTCCATTTCAAGAATGTCAATTCTTAAAACAATTTAATTCCAAATTCAAGCAGTCTTAAAACTACTTGTTTTCTTCAATTAAGAAACTCAAAACTTTGTGTGACTTAAAGCACAAATCTTTCATTCGATATGCAATGTCGGAACATTGCTTTGCTTAGGCGAAGGTGTTGGATCATCGAAAAATAATCTTCAGACAGTTCAAAATTATTTTACAATCCGAAGTCTGCTATTCAAATGTTTTTTTAATTTTAAGGTTATTTGAAAATCAGTTCCAAAAGAAATTAACTTTCTTACAGTTCTTTTCCCCAATGTGGGTGCCTTCGGGTTAAAAATATGAATGAAATTAAATCAATATATTCTACATCTGGTGGTCTTTTTCAACCTATGCGAACGTATTCAATGATTAAAATTGTCTTCTAGAGAACAAAAACAAAATTAATAACTTTAGTTAATTGCTTCCTAGTGACAAGTTAAAAACATACAAGTTCAGTTTTATAGAGTTGAATTGTTTTAGAAAACAAATAAACGAGTTGCTTTCATATAATCATTTCCACTGTTTCACATCTACTTTTTACTGTTGCTTAAACTTTTGATTTTGAGTTTGTATTTTTATTGGGTTGTATTGGCATTATCTGTCTTGCATTTAGCAGTTTGTCCGTTTTAAGACTTTGGTCACTAAAACCAAACCAAATAAACAATAAACCAAACTTTGATTTTTGCATTTTAGTCTTACACGTCCAACAAAAAGTTTCAAAATATTAGTTACAAATTCGTCGTGCACGTAGGTAGGTGGTTGAATTTACCTCGCACTGGATCAACACAACGAGGTAAGATCCGGGCTCAATCCCGAAGGGAGAGACTCAAGAATACCTCGTCATTTTTAATCAGTCACATGACGAGGTCAATACCTGAGTCGACACTCCACTCTCAAACTTTCACACCTCGCCAACGTGAGGAATTTGAGACCACGAAAGGTTTAAGGTGCACCATCCCCACATATACAATGGTTTTTGGTTGGATAGTTCAGAACTCGAACCTTCCGGTTGCTGATCCGCCACTCTTCCGACCGGGCTACAGCGACCCCCACTGTTTGTCGACATCTAGTTTGTATTGTTGATTAACTTTGGATGGTTAATTTGCAGATTTGCATTTGATTTGATATTTTATAGCCATGTGACTTACTGATTTAAACCTCATACAAATACTTATGTACTGTCTGTCTCCCACGATAACTGATCCGCCATGAAATCTGGGTGAAGATGGTCTCGATAGGAAAATATGCTTCATGCATTTTTTGTACGGATGATTCTGGTGAATACTGTTGTGTCATGACCGACGGCATAGAGCAGTGTTTCCCAAACTTTTAACCTATGTGTACCCCTTCTATAATTTTCGTAACGCTGAGTACCCCTCGTCAAAAAAATGGATGTATTTTATTAACAATCAAAATGTATTTTTTTCTTTTTTTGTGACATACACAAAATAACAAGAAAAGAGAAATAAAATTATTCATAATAAAATATAGATAAAAGTTATATTATAAATAACGTTTATTTGGATCAATAAGAAGGATGAAATTGTTTGTGCTGAGATAACAGATCGTCATAATTTGGTTCCCTGGTTGTTAATTTTAATCTGAGATGTGGTTCCACGTCCAATAGTCTGTTCCTTTTTTTCGACTTAATGTCTACAAATGCTGAAAAAGCAACTTCACATAAATATGAAGTTGGAAAAGGCAAGATGTATTTTAGAACTTTTTCTGTTAAAACCGGATACACAAGTTGCATTTGTAACCAGAATGATGTTAAAATACTCTCCTTATGTTTATTTTTCAAGAATCCGTCTGAAGCCAATTCCAACAATTGCTCTTCTTCCGCATGCGACAAATCTTCTGGCATGGATGTTGTGTTAATGTTAAACGGATATCTTATCCATTCAATATTTTTTGGTAAATCAGAGAAATAGTTCTTCAAGCACACTTGCAAACTCTCCAAATGCTATGTTATGCATTTCAGAGTATCAGCATCAATTTTAGTAGTCGAACTTGTTATAAACTCATGAAGAGAGGGAAACGAGTCTACTTCTCCATTACCAACTCTCTTTTGCCATAACTTTAGTTTTGCGATGGCAGCGTTCACTTTATTTTGAACGTGAAACAATGAAATTTCTTTGCCTTGTAACGATAAGTTGAGGCAATTTAAAACAGAGAATATATCTGCTAAGTATGCTAGTTTACAAAGCCATTTCCAGTCATGTAAACAATTTCTCAACTCAAATCTATCATTAAGAAAACATTGAAGTTCATGTCTAAGTTCAAACAATCGATTTAGAATTTTTCCTCGAGATAGCCAACGAACATCGGTATGATAAAGAAGCTGGGTATGACTACTTCCCATTTCTTCGCATACTTGCGAAAAAAAGTGCATTCAAAGGACGGTTTTTAATGTAGTTAACGATTTTCTTTCTTTCATCCAGAACTTTCTGTAGATCAGCGGACATCTTACGTGTTGCCAAAGCCTCTCTGTGTATGCAACAATGTGTGGATATGACATTTGGGGCAAAATTTTGAATTCTTGCAACGAGTCCTTTATTAATTCCGACCATACTCTTTGCTCCATCTGTGCTTATTCCAACACATCTATTCCAATCAATTTTGTTCTCTTGCATAAATTTTTTCATAACATTAAAGATATCTTCTCCTGTTGTGTGACCTAATAAAGGCAGGCAAAATAAAAAGTCGTCATGAACTTCTGGATTTTTTTCGTATCTAACAAACGCCATAAGATTTGCAAAATTCGAAATATCAGTGGACTTATCGACTTGCAATGCATAATAACGACTTTGAGAAATATCAGATAACATCTGTTTGACATTATTAGACATATCAATGATTCGTCGATGAACTGTATTATTTGAGAGAGAAACGCGGTCAAAAGTTTGTTTCGCTCTATTTCCTATCAGTACTTCTGCCATTACCTTGGCTGCAGGCTTGATTAAAATTTCGCCAATGGTTTCCGCTGCACTACATTTCGCAATTAAAAGCGACACGCGATACGAAGTTTCTAGCATTTTTTGATTGTCACCTCCTGTCAAACCCCGCATTACTTTTCGAGACTGATTTAAATCCTTAAGTTTATTTTTAAAAAATCTATGGGTTTATCTTTGTACTGATTATGGTTTGTCTCAAAATGGCGCTTTAAGTTGGATGGTTTCATGCTTTCGTTTGTTAGATTTTCAAAACAAATGACGCAAAATGGAATAGGCTCATTTTCATCTCCAGTCCATGAGAATCCAAATTTAAGATATTCTTTGTCGTACTTGCGAGTTTTCCTTGCTTTTTTATTAACAGGTTCTTTCAGAATTGAAGTTGATTCGTCGTTAATTGCATTATTTCCTGTTAGTTGATTGCTACTATAATCATTACTTTCTTTCGGTGTAGTAGTTCCGGATTTCAACCAGCGATCCATAATCTATGTTAGAGATAAAAATTATATTTTATAAAAATAATCAAAATCAGTGGGACTTACTAAAGCACTTAACAAACACTTCCTATAAGAAAAATGACACATAAGCTAAAAATACACAGGCGCCTGGAGAAGCCACTAACTATTAACGAAGTAAGTTGTTTCTGTAACGAAGTGTTTCACACCGGACCATCTCACGCCTCACAAGACTGTCTTGACTTGACTCATGAGAACGTAGAATTAGGCGCAGCTAAGCACGGTGCAGTGCATATCCCCACCAAACTCCGGTGCAACGCGTACCCCCACCAAACTCTTCCCGTACCCCTGGAGGTATGCGTACCACACTTTGGGAAACACTGGCATAGAGAATACATAAAAGCAGAGATTGCAATTTTAAGCACTTCATGCACCCAAGTTTATTTGACCAAAACTAGAAGTAACGTGACCCTCAGAAAACTTTCATCTACCGTGTGGAAATGAACATTCTTCATCTTATCGGTTTGAAGCTCTGGAGAAAACGCCCATCCATTGATTGATCATTTGATTGTTCTGCATGACATAGTACCATTTCACCATTGATATCACCATTTTTGCCGCCACTCTAGAAAAGCAAACTCACACATATACCATTTTTTAAGATATTACATCGCCAAACGAGGCGATAAGATGCCAACTTAGCCAACCAACTCGACAGACTCAGTTTCAGAGAAGTCATGACTACTAGTTGACATTGATAACTTTTTCAAGTCCCTCTCAACAGCAATGCTCGGTCTACTTATATTTCACATCTATGGTCTGTCCATTTTTTCTGGCACTTCAGTGCATGTAGAGGCTTAATAATAATGTCGGGTGGAAGGCACAACGGCAGTATCGTATTGATGAACAACATCATGTCAGCCTAGAGCAGAAACCCATTATCCAACAGATAGCTGTGGTAGCCCAGTTGGAAGAGAAACGGATTAACATCCGGAAGGTTGCGAGTTCGAAACTCGGTCCAACAAAAGACCGTCTTGTGTTCAGGGGCTGGTCCTCGTTAAATCTGTCGGGGCCTCAAATGTCCTCACGTTGGCGTGGTGCGGAAGTTTGGAGAGTGGGGTGTTACCTCGTCATCTGACCGTGGTTCAAAATTACGTGGTGTTGTCCAGGATCTTGACTTTCGGGATTGATCCCGGTCCGTCGGCAATATCCCGTTGTGTTGCTCCTGTGTGACGTTAATTAACTACCTACCATTAACTGATAGAATTTTTTCTTTACTATACGGTTCGTTTAAAGACTCAGCTATTAGTTTTAGGCCCAAAAATAGGAATTTTAAGCACTTTGATAATGCTACATATCTTTTGAGCAGATTACACAGTATATATTTCTTATTGTCAGGGAAACAATTTTTTACTGTCTCCGAAATAATGTCAGATAATGAGTTTTTCCTCTAAGCTGCGATCACTCTGTGTATTTCCTGAATCTCGCTTCTTCCAATGACAAGTAGAGACAAGTTCTAGTAAAACAAAAGCACCAAAATTGATGTTTCCCCAGGTATCGACTGAAATAAAACTAAAGAATTGTTTCATCAGAAAACTTATATAAAAAGAACCATCCGTAACCATTGCTCATTAATTACGAAATTGCGTACCCCAGGGTATAAGCTTCTCTGATTGAGAAATTTATCGAAACGCCAATTGTAAATATCAAAGGACTTTTAGCATTAACTATTTTTTGCACGGTGATTTGAAGATGAAAAATCGGCATGCTACATCATTAAGGAATGCCATTTTTACAAGTCTTAGCTACCTTTTATACTTTATTTTTGTGGTTTTTTTTATAAAAAATGTATGATTTAAATAAGTACATACGGTATCTATTGATTTCTACTTAGAATATACATTTTGTTCTTTTGGAAAGTTCGTTTAGAACTTGTTGAGTTTTTCCGGCTTTTTTTCTGTTAGCACCGTTAGTTTTTAAACAATGAGTTAGAGGCAGTTGTAAAAGACTTGAACAAATAGCAGAGTTGAGGCATGAATATATTAATTGGGAATTTCCATTTGTATGATCTTTGTCAAGTATTACTAAAATGAAACGTAGCGAGATGTAAGAAAATTCCTCAATGGATGTCTTAATTCGTATACTTCAACTAAAGAATATTTGGGAGATAGTGTTGGTGGTTTTATTGTAGTCTGTAGGTCCAAACACTTAATCTGTTGGTTGGTTGGATTTTATGACGCAAAGGCCATATTTGTCCATGCTGAACCAAACATAGGACAGAGAACACCAAGTAATGGACATATCGTTACCACCACGCCGAAGGCGCGAATCTGCAAAATTGACTTTATGCAAAAACGCGTTCAGTTTTGATGCTGCGTGAAAAATCGAGTTACGACTCAAATAATGTTTTCTTATGAAAATTGGTATTTCCATCCAAAATCAAGATGATTCGTTGCTTTGTCATATAGTATAGAACATGAAATGTTGACTCGAAAAATGCAGTTAGGTGAAAATCACCAAAATGCAGATTGCTTCCTTCGGCGTGGTAGTAACCATATGCACACAAGTAAAGTTTTGCTGACACAAAAAAAGAAGAATACACCCAGAGAGGAATCGAATCTGCAACGCCTACAACTCGCAGGTTGCTAGTGTAGCGGACATACCCACTGAGCCTCGACGGCTCCAAACATCTAAGTAGGACCCAAGGTACTCTAGTGATATTTTCTTTACCATGAGGTTTGCTGATTTTAATAAACACATGGTTTGCTCCTCCTAGATACCCAAGCGATCTTTTTCTGCTTCCATGCCACTACTCTATTCCCCAAATCTCTCTTTTGCCCCCTTTTCACGGCATTTCTTTTAGATGAAATTGTTTATGTTTGGCTCAGCTTGGTCAAATGTGGCCCAATGCGCCAAAAAACCTAAATACAATCAACCAACCACTTTGCCTACACATTGATTTTCTAATGGAATAGACGAAGAATGTGTATGAATCGCTGTCATAAGATCGTTAAATTGTAGGTAATGTAGGCTTGGGAACTGATTTGAGTTGATTGACTACAGAAGCGAAAACTAGTGTTTTTCACCACGTTCGTCAATTAGTACTACATTAGGATTTGTGCTTCCTTCTTATACCATGTCATCTTTAAGTCACCCGGAGATCTTTAAATCCAGCGATCGCGAGATATAACATGACGCTGCACGCATATGCTCCGCTTATTTCATTAGTATATCAACGAAACTACAAAGCTGGAGTCTACTACGTGCAAGAGCCTTGTCTCGTTATGGGATTGAGGTTTGCATTTTCATTATATCCTATAGTATTATCTGACCGTGGTTCAAAATTACGTGGTGTTATTCTTGGATCTTTTCCTTCATGTTTGATCCCTGACCGTCGCCAATAGCCCGTAGTTTTGCTCCAGTTAGATGAGATCCAGACGTTAATTAAATACCCACCTACCTTTAGTATTATATAGCTCCGACCAACCCTTTCCCCATTGGGAAAGCATCCGAAGATAACACCTACCTTGTAAGCATTGCGCGTTTTCCAATTAGGAAGTATTTTATGAATCTTGCACCATAGACAAGAGTAGTTACTTAGGTTTAAAGGCTCAGTACAATAACATTTAACTAACTAACAAACCAATTTAAGGGAAGACGTTCTGTGCATAGAAAATAGTGATTAATTAGGCTTAAGGGTGCACAAAGGTATCATTACTTTTGGCTTAAAAACTAACCAATTTGGTGGAAGACACTTGACATATAGACAAGAGTAGTTAGTTAGGTTTAAGGGTGCACCATAGCACCGTTAAACTTAATCAATTTAGGGGAAGACACTTGATCCATAGACAAGATTGGTTACTTAGGTTTAAAGTCACACAACGTCACCATTAAATTTAACTAACCAACTAACCAATTGGGTATAATACATTTGATACATAGACAAGGACAGTTAGTTGGGTTTACGGGTGCACCATTGAACCATTAAACTTAACTAACCAATTTGGTGGAAGGCACTTGATCCAAAGAAAAGAACGATAAAGCCGCCACATTGCCACCCTTAAATTTAACTAAGCAACTAAACAATTTATTGGAAGACACTTGATCCATTGTCAAGAGTGGATAGCTGAGTTTAAGTATACAAGGTCTACAAAAAAACCAGAGACAAGAGTTTGAAAGATTGAAAAAGTGGATACTATATTTCGAATTTGACGAATCCGTAACTTTGGAAATGTCCGGGAAAAATATTAGTAATTAAAAGTTTGAGCGGAGGTGATGCTAAAATATTAGTAATTCAACTTGAAATGGGGCTGAGTTAAGTTTCATGGAGCAAGGGCCATATTTGGTGAAACTGCTTCAAACACAGGAGACACAGGCATCAAGTAAATGAACATACACCGGCCAGGAAAGTTTTACTGACACAGAAGAGAGAAATACATCCAGGGTAAGTTACAGTGAACGGACCTGTGAAGCTTGCAACTCGCAGGTTTCTAGTACACACACTGAGGCACGAACCTAAAATGGGAAATGTTAAATACATAATTGCTTCAAGGATTATTATAAATTAAGGTCAATTAAAATTTGGGATGTACGTTTTCTCGTCAATCCCCTCACCAGGACATGGCAGTGATAAGAATAGATACTTTTAAACGTAGGTATTGGTCTAATTAGCCTTCGTGTAGCAAAAATTGTCAGCAGAGTGACAAAAAAAACCAAGCTAAGTAGAGAACAATTTATTGTCCTCTATACATCACTAAATTGATTGATCTTGAACTCAACTTATGAAATTAAACATTTACTAGATTGCTAGAGTTTGAAAAAAAAAGAAATTTAAACTTCTAACGGAATTTTGTGCTGCTGAATTTTTCTGTCCAGTCAATTACGCTTCTAACAATCCTGGTGATTGTCTCGATAACTTATCTCGTCATTAGCAAAATTGGCCAGGTCTTAATGGACGATATAACCCGTCATTAGAAAAATCTGACCAGATCTTCATCTCCTCCTAATCGAAAAACGGCAACATCATCATTCGAAATTCAATAGACATTCTTGAATCTCGTCATGAGCAAAATTGGTCAGATCTCGATGGACGAGATATATTGGTGAAACCATTTGGAGGGTTAAGATTTAGGTAGGTAGGTACTTAATTAACATGGCACTGGAGCAACACAACGGGCTATTGTCGACGGTCCGGGATCAAACCCGAAGGGATAGACTAGAGTACAACACCACGTAATTTTAAACCACGCGGTCACATGACGAGGTCACATCTAAACTGGCACTCCAATTTCCAAAATTCCACACCACGCCAAAGTGAGGACATTTGAGGCGACGACAGATTTAATGTGACTAGCCCCCTTTGTGCACGACGGTCTTTGGTTGAATTCGAACTCTCAACCCTCCGGTTGATAATCCGGTACTCTTCCAACCTTGTTATCTCTGCTATGAATATTAGTAAACTGTTTCCAAATTGGATGTTATAGAAAGTATGTACAAGATTCATAAACATAAATTTGGTTCACAGTAGAAATAATTTTATAAAAATATATCATTGGCTTGTTAATTAGAAGCATGAAGATCAGTTATTTTTAATTTGTATGACTTACTCTGAAAAGTATATTGCGTTCTTTTTGTAAATTTATAAGTTTGATCAAGCATTTCATTTTCATGCCACCCAGTAATAACGAAACAAGAATCTCGCAATAACTACATCAAACCGTACTATCATTCTCTTGTCATCTAAATAATCTAAAAGCAGATTCTATCGACATTTTAACTTGCGCAAACCACACACAAAAAATAATATAATCCACTAAATAAGTGCCGTATACGAAGTCTCTCAATTATTGTCACACGAGACTGGAGACTTTGACATTCATTAGAAAACATTTGTTGGAAATTAGTCCACAAATACTATTGCATGACATCTCTGTAAGAGAGATACATTCTTATTTCCATTCCCATCGTAAAATAAAAAACATACTGTAATAGACGACGCATAATTGCGATTCGTATTCCTTATACTGGTATTTAAAGAAACTTTCCAATAGTTGTCAAGTTTTCATGCAACATATCTCTCTAGAAACTCGCAGACTTGTCAGAAACTATCCCTTCTGCTTGAACGATTATCAGCAGAATTCTTTAAGTGGCATCGGTGGAAGTTTCTGCGTTAATTTACAGAACTATTGAATATTTAAATATATATTTTTCTCACTGCCATTAAATTGTGTATTTTAAATGGTATTTTATTGAAATTTGTGGTTATTTTTGATGAAATACGTATATTTTAAGTGTGAATTTAAATAAAAAAGTACTGTAAGGTTGGCTAAGAGAAGAAATAAGCATAAGCAGTATGCAGCCTCTCAAAATGAGTCTTTGACTAATGATATTTGTAGCAGCAAGACCAAATATGACCTTTGTGCCATAAAAACCCAACCAACCAATTCTGACATTAACGACTTGAGAGCATAAGCCTTCGACAACAAGAATAATAGAGCCTGAGGACTAGTAAAAATAAATTAAGTGTAAATAAAGTAACAACTTCCAAACTAAGGTAATTGTAAATGAAGTTGTAACGAAAAAAGAAATAAGTTAAACCTTAAAACACTACGATGGTGTTATCAGTATTGTGTTCCAAACAGAACTTGCCAACGAATGCCTGGCAAAGAATTGACTCTGAAGTTACTTAATTCAGCACTTAGATGGAGCCTCTGAAAGTCTTAAAAATATTCGACAGCAATGGGAAAAGCATGAACCAAAAGGAAAAGAATCTGTGAGTTTCCTACAATTTATCTAAAGTCAACCAAAAGGATATAAATTAAATTAACGATATTTGTACATTTGGAAAGCTGTATCGTCTGAACACAATGCTTTTACAATTCACCTAATTGTCAACCTGTAGAATTATCACAGGCTCTCGATGGCTGACGACAGAAAATCGAAACCTAAGATATTACATGTGAAAAATCCATCACGATTTTAAAAATTATTTCAGAATTTATTTTGAGTTTATGTATGCAATAAAGTGCAATTCTTCCTGCAAAGGTGGAGCTTTGAATGTTTTTAAAACAGTACATGCATATTTTTTTATTTACATGACGAACTGAAAGTTGTTATTTACCCAGTCATTCAACAAAATGCATACTTAATTCAGCCCGAGAACATGCTCCTTACAATGATTAGTGAAAAATTCCATCATACCCGAGAAGTGGAACTAAGAAGAATTCTGAGTATTTGAGCGAGAATGACTAAAGCAAAATATAATTATTTAAAATTCCAAAACTAAAGTTCGATGCGATTGATTTCACCAAACTGATTAATTGTCAAGACTTTGTCTTAGCAACTGACCCCTATTTTAACAAGCGTTTCAAATGAAGAATTCGTCTTTTATAAATTCCTCATCAACAAAAACTTTTCAGTTTCTTCGCTATTCTTGTCGAAGGTGGTCCAAAGATGGTCGAATGACAGATGCATAAATGTCTGTCATTGGAGCAGAAGCATGGCATGGCTTTACCCAAGCTAAGATTGTGTCAGTGTATTAAAAATATTCAATTTTTTGTTCATATATTAAATTTATTTATTAGTAATATATCAGAAGTGAGGATTATAAAACTTTGACGTAAGAGAAACTACTTTTAACCAGAAAATATTAATACGTTACATAACTCTAGAACCACTGTATATACTTACTTTGTAAAATACGCATGAAACTTTCCAGAAAACCCTATATATATTTACGTCAGATGAACACCATTCGATGTGTGATCAAAAAGTATCCGACCTTGTTTTTCACTTATTCTACCAGCTGTATCCTAGAGTCAAAAATTTGGCTAATATATAACTTTGGACACAATTGTTCATATCGGAATTTACTCTATTTGTTCCAAGTTGTAAAAGAGGTCGTGTTGCTCAGTGATTTGACTCACTGCGAGTAAGAGTTGTAGGTGGCGAAGGTTCGATTCCTCCTTGGGTGTGTATTTCTCTCTCTTCTTTGTCAAAAATCTTTCCTTTTGTCCATTTACTTGACGTTGTTTGGCGCAGCTTGACCAAATATGACCCTTGCGCCATAAAGTCCAATCAATCAGTTGTAAATTACATTTTACTCTACACTACTGGTAGTTATGCTATCTCATCAAGAAATAAGGTTTTGCAATTGCTTGCTTGACATCGCGTGATAGAAATTTCAAATTGCAAATAGCTTCATGAATATCAGAAAATAGGTCAGACACCAATGTAATCAGTAGAATCAATCCTCAGACAAATCTCCTGTGTACGGGCTTCATGGATCCGAGGTACCTGAGTGATCTTTTCTTCTTCCATGGGTTTTACTACCTTTAGTAAACACAGAAGTCGCGCTGCCAGGATATCCAAGTGATATTTTCTGCTTTCATACAATTACTCTGTTCCACAATCCCTCTTTTTTTCCATTCACGATATATTTTTACTTCACGTTGTCTTGCGTTTGGCGCGGCTTGACCAAATAGGGTCCTTGCACCATAAAACTCCACAACAACCAACCAGTAGAATCAGCATGTACATCTGCGAGACCTCGAAGTGGTTTTATGAATCACTTGAAGACCACGAAATAATTAATCAATTTGGAGAGTCCCCCGAAATCACCAAACCTCTTAGGGTGTCCACAAATGTTTTAAATTTATTCCTAGTCGCCGATTCCAGTAATCCCATTGCACTCATAGCTTCGAAATTCTTTTATTTCACAATCTGGAAAACGACGTGCATTTAAATCGGAGCCTAAATTAATGCTTCAGCACCCCAGAAGCAACGCGCCGTCCTCTGCATGGGGAACAGAATCAAAAAATGGCGAATCGCAAACACTCTCCACATGGATCATTTGTTGGCGAACCCAGAAATTGCACTTTTAAAAGGATTCACTTCAAACTTTGGAGTGCCTTTGGAAGTTGATGTAATTGTGTTGTGTTGCGCGAACCCTGCAACGACTATAGTATACAGGAGAGGAGTAGAATAAGAATAATTTCCACCCAATTGAATTTCTTTTCTCTGGAGAAACAACCAATCTGCATTGAGAACAAATCAGGCGTGTGCTATCTCTAAGGGCTGGGGAATGTGTGTAGCTGCAGGTAAATTCAATTCGTGGCATCATTTTGCGTAATGAAGCATGATTTTAAAACTAGGCGTTTTCTTGGGAAGAGTATTGCTCCTTCCATTTCGTTAAAAGTTTGCGCCAAAATAACCTTAAGGTGCTATTTGTGAATGGAAGCGTAAGCAAGGGGTTGCTTAGATTTCCAGAAATCCCTGAGTAAATCAAGTTAAGAGTTTTGAGAAATACTTCTTTTGTAAATAAGCAGGGAAGAGGAGAAAACTCGAGACTCCGCCGGCATCTCGGAAACACTTTGTGAACAATCTTTGTCAAAATAAGTGATTACATTGCGGAGTCAAGTCCAGTACTTCATTCCTCATATAAAAAGTAGGTTTAGATGCTTATTACCAGCCCAAATAAAATATCTGAATTTGATGTTTTGAAAATATTAATCAGAAAAAGTCTAGCGTATAAAAATATTTTCATGTGAATTTAATTCAAAAGCCCACTCAAGCTTTTTTCATTTTGTTACTTGATTCTTACCTATCTTGGTGGTGGTATAGTCGAGATATCTAGTAATTAGAAAAACTGGCCAGATCTTGATGGACGAGATATCTCGTCATTAGAAGAAAACTGGTAAGATCTTAAGCTCTTAATTATAAAAAAATGGCAATATCTTGATGAACTAGATACCTTGTTAAAACGACTTTGAGAGTTAATTAAATATGTATTGAGATGTTTGGTATAGCGGGGTTTAACGAGAAGGCATACATACATAAGAGAAGGTTTACTGACACAGAAGGAAGAAATACCATTCAAGAAATATAAAAGTAGTGTAAGAAACGGTAATCTTTTTATGTGTTCAGGATTATGTGACTAAAAATAGTAGTAGCGTGACCCTTATAGACTATTTTCGTCTGCCGTGTAGAAACGAACATTCTTCATCTGACTGGTACATGGGGCTGGAGAAGACACCTATACATTTATTCATCATGTGATTACTCCGAGCGACATTGTAGCACACTTTGTCGATTTCACCACTTTTATCACTACTCTATAGAAATATGTATTCACACACCTACCCTTCCACAAGACGTTATACCACCAAACGAGGTGATAAGATCCCAAATCGATCAACTATAGATTTTTCACACAGAAGTCACGTGACTACTAGTCGTCATGTTGGTCACTCTCTTTGAATCTATTCTCATTAGAATTCTATTAATTTACGCGTCTATTAAATATGCACATAAGGCATACCACAGCAAAGGACCTGCCCTCTCTATAACTCGCAAATCTGAAACGAACTGTCATACATTTTAAAATATAAATGTAATATTCGTTTATGACGAAGTTTATAATGTTTCGGAAATTTGACTACGCGGTCTAGAACTTCACAGTTGAATGAATTTTTCAATTGTGTTACTGTTATTGGATACTAGTCGGTCTGGGAGTCTAATAGCTAGCACTCTGGCCTTTAGTTCCACATGCTCTGGATTCGAATCCCCGTATAGGCATGGGTGTTCGTAAAGGGGCAGAATCCACATTAACCCCCCAACTGTTTCGACGAGATATCTCGTCCAAAATTAGATCAATTTTGCTAACGATCAGATATTTCGACGATGCAAGACTGTCCTATTATTCCAAGGGAGAATGAAGATACGAGTAGCAAAAATGAATTGTCTCTTGCCCAGAACTGGTGACAGTTTCGAACAGGTGTTTGAACCAGAGACTGACTATTATAGGGCAGTTCTCGACGCGAAGATAATGCACCCAGATAGTTAAACCCTAGATTCCGGTCTAACTAGCCCATGTGTAGCAAAATATGACGTAGAGACAAACGAAACCTTGGAAAAGAAGTATCAAGAAGCAAGTGACAGATAAAAGTATCCCTCTGAAGGGTTGACAAGCCTATATCTGTTATGAAACTTAGTATTCTATGCATGACTTCTCACCAGTTTTGTCCTTGGCGAATCGAATCTTTCTTAAGGTTCTTTTAGCGAATAGATGAGGTTATTTAGACATTCTCTGTGTTGTGGAGAAAAATAAGTCACTGATCTAAAATCTCATGACACTTAGAGAAGGCCCAACACCAAATTTAAGGGGACAGTGCGCTTTTAAAATAACACCAATATCATTTTTTTATTTTTAGTTAAAAATGAATTGGAACATTAAAATTTAAATACCCATAAAATTTTGTTAATAGCAATAATGACTTTTTTCAGAATTAAATTGATAACATGAAACATTGTAGATAAATTCGTTAGGTCTACAACGAAAATGTGTTTTTTTCGAATGAGCTGCTTTCTATGGTATTCTTCTGACTTGGAATTGGCCCCTGCCCATTAGTTTCTTGATTTTGGTAGCACCATTTTTTTGGATAATGCTTTTAATCTGTTACACATGAAACCTGATACATTGTACTTACAAATGAAAAATTGATTGACGTTCAGCTTTGAAATTCTGGCCTAAAATGCTGCTTAACCTATTCTTTTTGCAATTGTTTAGATGTTTTAGTACTAAAATTTGTTTCATTTTATAATCGTGGCATATACATGCCCAAATGAGATTAATTTGATTTATATCATTATTTGAAGAAATCATTTTGCGAATCGAAATAGCGACAATACATGGAAACTATAAATTTCAGCTGTTATTAAAAATTTTGACCCCATATTACGTAATAACTTTCGAATAACTTAATATTTTTAAACCAAACTTCATATGTAAGCAATACACAGTTTGTACAAATTTTACAACAATCTGATCATAAGTACACAAGTTTGTTTTGAATGTCCATTGTCCCCTTAACCCACCAGGTGGTTTCGACGAGATATCTCGTTTATCAAGATCTGAACAATTTCGTTAATAACAATGTATCTCCTCATCAAGATATTGCCGATTTTTCGATGATGTCGAGATCAATATCAGTTCAGTTTTTGTTATTACCAGATATCTCGTCCATCGATATCTGGTAAGTTTTCTTCTATTGACGAGATAACTCGTCGATACAACCACCAGAAGGGTAACCCTCCAAGTGGTTTCGACGAGAAATCTCGTTCATCGAGAAATGACCAATTTCGCTAATGACGAGATAAGTCGTCAAAAAGGTGCTGCCGATTTTTTTTGTGATGACGAGAGCAAATCTGGTCAGTTCTTTTCCAATAACGAGATATTTCGTCTATCGAGATCTAGTCATTTTTGCTGATGACGAGGACCTCGACGAGACAAACACCAAAAGGGTAAAGTAAATCATTGAGATTTTCATCACAGACATGGGATCAAATTTTGAAGCGGAAGCTCACCTCATACAGAATCGGAACTGAGACTAACGCCGATCCTCCAGCTATATGGCCCACCGTGAAGTTTTGCAGCCGGACCATTCTTTTAATACTTATCCCTGTCAACGTTTGCTGAAATTCTATTTATCGGTAGCCGGTCCACGTATATTATCCGCTTTAGCTATTTTTATAAATAATTCCTGCACCAGCTTGAGATGAAAGCTGGTGACTTAGGCCCCTCGAATTTATCTTCAAGACCTGCCACCGCATACAACCACTCCGTCCTGATGCGCGGAATTAAAGGTAGAGATATGAAAAGGGAAAGGAACGTGATAAAAGCTCGAACATACATTTATGTTCGAAAAGCCCCGGATTTTTTTTCATTGGTGCTTAGAAAGGATGGGAATTTTCTTCTACCGTCTCTCCCGCTTTTGAAGGCTTGAATTATTGGTTTCTTAAAACTACGCTTGAGAGGTAGGAATGTCCTGGCAATATATAAATTAGCATTCTCCTTATCTTTTGTTTTTAGCTGTTTCTTCGTCGATTTTGAAAGATACATTGATATTTGCCAGAATTTTACACGATATCTGAGCAAGAAAATAGGCCAGACATGAGTGAAGTGGAAGATTTTAAAGGTATAAGAAAGATAATAGATCTCTTACTGTATAATAGATCGATCCAGTGTCACGTATAGACAATCGCACACATATTTTAGTTATGAAAATGAATATATATATATATATATATATATATATATATTCATATATTGTTGAGGGTTTGGAGTTTGGAACGGCTCTGAGGGCTCCTTAGACCAAGAGGCTCGTGAAAAAATAAATAGTTTACAAAGATCTCGCTAGAGGGATTAGGATTAAGAAAAATATCATTGGACCAGGGGATTTAACAAGAAAGTTCATTGGTAGAAGTCGGTGGTTTTAGAAGGAGGAATGTGATCTTGCATATGCCATTTGAAAGCAGGAGAGCCCTTGGGAGGTCCAGTTAACGAGACGGCTTGAGTTCAAAGGTAAAAGGGGTGGGCAAGATATTGACCACTTAGATAGGGAGACAAAGACTGGGATAAAAGGGGACCTCTAAGGGGTGATCTGTAGTGAGAATTGTACTTTGTACTTAGGGGACTTATATATATATATCTATATATATCTATATATATCTATATATATAAAAATGAATCCCTATTTCCCTTGGTCACGGCATCACGCGTGAACGGCTGGACCAATTTCGCTAATTCTTTTTTTTTGTTGTGTTTGTTATTGTCAGGAGAAGGTTCTTATGAAAGAAAAAATTAAGAAAGTTGCGCGGAACATTAGAAAATTTAAGAAAACTTAACGACCATATTAACTTTTCTAATGTAACCTTCTTAGTGCTTTTGACAATATAAACTTTTCTAATGTAACCTTATGGCGTTTGACATAACTGTCAGTTGTTTGACAGTTGGCGCGATTGACAGAATGCGCGCTGCAAATATCGTTTAAAACAGATGCATCGGTCGGAATCTATATATATAAAATAGGATGTGTGTGTATGTATATTTTCTATACAAATCTACACAGTTTGACCAATCCACACCAAATTTGGTACACTTATACTTTAGAACACTGCGGTCAGCATAGGCTAACTCTTACCCCCGTTCTATTGGCCCTGGGGGCTAAAAACTATTCGAAATCGCAATAGAAAAAACATTGAGCATAGATTGATTGCTTTAGGCAGCGATGGTTACTTTACCAGTATTGATCGAAAAACAATTTTTTCCGAAACAAATTAAATTATAGTATTTATGTTTGAACTGACTTTTTAGTTCTTCCCATGATGTAAATAAATTACAGATATTTTATTGATGAAGGGGAAAGAATATTTTAAAATATTTATGTTTGCAAGGAAATTCAAGCAAAGGTTTTCAGGAGTTCAAGGATTATTTTCAAGGAAAGTTGGTGCATATTTCGACCAACTTTCCTTAAATAATTTATTGAATACGTAATGATTTGTAGAATTCTGTTTCACAAGACTTTTTGGGTAAGGCGTGTAACTTACTTTAAAATGTCCGGAATAGATACATGTGAATCCTCCGTTGAAAGCAGTGATTTTCTTTCTGAAAAATTCTGTAAAATCGACCTTCTGCTTTTTGAAAAAATTTTATCTATTCAGTTTAATTTGTCTACACCGATGACATTTATTTCTAACCCAAGCACCGTTATTCCGAAAAGCACAAACGAAAAACTCATTGATCATAAAAGCGTAATTTTGCTACTCGATATCTGGCAGCACCAGAATGAATGCTTACTTTTTTTATAAAATTTTGTAGAACTTTCTAGAAAGTTGGGGAAACAGAAACTTCCTTGGACTCTGGTGGAGAACATTCCAGCACCCACTCGATTTTTAGCTGGTCGTATTCAAAGGAAGCTAACTCGGTAAGTCTTCCAGTTTATCATCTTTCAGTGAATCTGGCAGTTTTATTTCGCTCTTTTAGTTGATTGTATAAGTGTTTCCTACTTTATTCGACAGTGATAGTGTACATTTTGGATTTATATTTCTAAACTGATGTAAGTACTACATAATTTTAAATTCGTTTTTTCGTTAATTTTAGCTTTTTTATTGTATTCTATAATAGATTTCATTGCTCAGTGAGAGTGTGCCTTTTGCTTATTTTATGAAATAGCATTTCTTTGTATTCTTTCACAGATTTCTTTGCTGTAGCAATGCCTCCAAGGAAGCGGAAGAATATTTTTTTTATTTTCAGTTGAATTTTTGTTTTTAAAAATGCCAGCAATTAGACGTACAAACTTAAGTCGCAGAACTCGCAATACTACAAGTCAAAGATATACAAGAGCAAGCCAAACTGACGAGCAACGCGAAACGCGGAATGAAGTTGAACGGAATCGAAATCAACAACATAGAAATGTTGCGTTTAACCCATATCGAGCTGCATTTAATTATAACGTGGAAATCGATTACAGTTCACAGCAAATCGTTGCTATTGGACCAATGAACGTTGTGTGTCAATATTGCAAGGCATTTAAGTTTAAAAATGAAGCCCCTGGATTGTGTTGCGCGAGCGGTCAAGTCAAATTGACGCCATTGGTACCGCCACCAGAACCACTACATTCATTGGTTTCCGGAAATGGGCCAAATTCTAAACATTTTTTGACTCATATCCAGCAATACAATAATTGCTTTCAAATGACGTCATTTGGCGCAACAAAAGTTATTCGAGAAAATTTTATGCCAACATTCAAGGTAAGTATATTGAAAAACAATAAACTTTTACCACCACGTGCCTGATGCAAAATACGCTGGCAGCTTTCAATTGAAATGGTGTATCAATTGAAATGGCTTAAAGTACGTTTGTAGCTCGGTAAATTGCCAAAAGCAGCCAGAAGTGAGTGTGTTTAAAAAATTTGATGGGGGAATGGCAGTGCTGACAAAGTATTTTGAGAGCCACATGGTGGTACAAACAATTCGCTATACAATATCCTATATTACATCTATTTATTATCTGTTTACCTTTGCAGATTCAGAGTCAAATATATCATCTAACAGGTTCCTTATTGCCAACGCCGGATAGTGACTACAAATTTTTGCAAATTTATTTTATGGGCGATTTAGCAAGACAAGTCGATCAGCGTTGTGCACACAACAATTCGGTGAAAAGACCAATTGTGGAACAACTCCAAATGTTTTTCCATCAACACAACGAATTGGTTGCATTATTCACGACCGTATTAGACCGCATGCCATCTGATAACCACAAAATTGTCATCAAAGCCGATAAGACGCCTGCAGGACAACACGCAAGACGTTTAATGCGCCAACACTTGATGAAGTCGCTATTGTCGTCGTGGGTGAAAATTTAGAAAACCGAGATATTGTTTTACACCGGCGTAACGATCAACTGCAGCGTGTGTCCGAAACACATCGATCATATGATGCGTTACAATATCCTATCTTATTTTGGCAAGGTTAAGATGGGTATCATTTTTCAATGAAGATGATAAATCCAGTTACAGGTAAATAAACAATATACGTTTACTACCTTTATCACAACGTTAATTTATGTTATTATAACACAAAAATTTGTTTATAGGTTCCGAAACTAACAAAAAAGTTAGTTCAATGAATTATTATTCATACAGACTGATGGTTCGGGAAAATGAGGACAATCACATCTTAAAATGTCGGCGTCTCTTTCACCAATATGCTGTGGATATGTACGTGAAAGTTGAAACTGAGCGATTGACATTTATCAGGTTGAACCAGGCAAAACTCCGTTCTGAGGAATACATTCATCTTCGGGATGCCATCAATGCTGACGGAAATGCACAGAATGTAGGCAGAACAACTATTCTCCCAGCAACATACGTCGGAAGTCCGCGACATATGCATGAATACGCTCAGGATGCTATGTCGTATGTACGTCATTATGGCACACCAGATTTGTTTATAACGTTCACATGCAATCCATAGTGGACAGAAATTCGACAAGAATTATTTATTGGCCAATCACCCATTGATCGCCACGACATTACCGCAAGGGTGTTCAAAAGAAAATTAAAATCACTCATGGATTTCATTGTTAAACATCACGTGTTCGGCGAGACGCGCTGTTGGATGTATTCAGTCGAGTGGCAGAAACGCGGATTGCCACATGCACACATCCTCATTTGGTTGGTAGAGAGGATAAGACCGAATGAAATCGATGATGTGATATCTGCGGAAATTCCAGATAATGATGAAGATCCATTGTTACATGAGGTTGTTACAAAAAATATGATTCATGGTCCCTGTGGAATATTAAATCCCATTTCTCCGTGTATGGTTGACGGAAAATGTTCAAAACGCTTTCCAAGACAATTAGTAGCAGAAACTATTAGTGGAAATGGTGGTTATCCACTTTATCGCCGGCGATCCACTGATGACAATGGAAGGTCGACAATAGTCAAAGTGAATCAGCAGGACATTGAAGTTGATAATCGTTGGGTTGTTCCGTTTTCGCCGTTACTCTCCAAGACATTTAAAGCACACATAAATGTCGAATTTTGCCATTCCGTAAAATCTATAAAATATATCTGCAAGTACGTGAACAAAGGTAGTGACATGGCTGTGTTCGGAGTTGCTGCCGAAAATTCAAACGATGAGATCACTCATTTTCAAATGGGCCGCTATGTTAGTAGTAACGAGGCGATGTGGCGTATTTTTTCATTTCCTATACATGAAAGACACCCCACTGTTGTTCACTTGGCCGTACATCTGGAAAATGGTCAAAGGGTGTACTTTACAACGGAAAACGTATTACAACGAGTTGACAGGCCGCCATCGACAACATTGACCAGCTTCTTTGAAATGTGCCAGAATGATGACTTTGCCAGAACACTGCTTTATTCCGAAATGCCAAGATATTATACCTGGAATCAATCGTCAAAGAAATTTCAACGACGGAAACAAGGACAGCCAGTTCAAGGTTACCCACAAGTATTTTCCACCGATGCACTAGGACGTCTTTACACAGTCCATCCCAGCCAAGACGAGTGTTTTTATTTGCGTTTACTATTAGTCAATGTTCGTGGCCCAACATCATTCCAACATCTGCGAACTGTTAATGGTGTATTGTGCGGCACATACAGAGAAGCCTGTCAACGTTTGGGATTGCTAGAGAATGACACTCATTGGGGCCACACTCTCGAAGATGCTGTGATTTCGTCAAATGCTAAACAAATACGAACATTGTTTTCCATAATTTTGTCTACATGCTTCCCATCAACACCGATTGATTTATGGAACAAATATAAAGATCACATGGCCGAAGATATATTACATCAGAAGCGACTTAGAACATCGAATGCAGATTTGCAAATTAATGAAGAAATTCACAATGAAGCATTAATTTTAATTGAAGACATGTGCTTGATGCTTACCAACAAAGGATTAATACAATTAGGAATGACAACGCCCAATCGCCCAATGCACGACGCATTTAATCAAGAGTTGAGACGCGAAACCCAATATGATTCCGAGGCATTAAAAGAAACCGTTCTAAGAAACGTTCCCATTTTAAATGAGCAACAAAAATATGCCTGCGATACGCTCATGAAAGTAGTAAACGATGGAACTGGCGGATTTTTTTTCTTAGATGCTCCCGGTGGAACTGGGAAAACGTTTTTGATATCATTGATTTTGGCAACGATTAGATCGCAAAATGGTATCGCACTTGCACCACTTGCTTCGTCAGGTATTG
Source organism: Meta bourneti (assembly GCA_933210815.1). Classification (NCBI taxonomy): domain Eukaryota; kingdom Metazoa; phylum Arthropoda; class Arachnida; order Araneae; family Tetragnathidae; genus Meta; species Meta bourneti. The sequence continues at coordinate 93,618,528 of OW119929.1, forward strand.
CAGCTACGTTGTTGGAAGGCGGTCGAACAGCTCATTCCGCACTCAAGTTGCCGTTGAACATGCAAATAAATGAAACTCCAACTTGCAACCTTTCGAGAAATTCCGCGATGGCCAAAGTGTTGCAGCAAAGCAGATTAATAGTTTGGGATGAGTGCACGATGGCACACAAAAAATCTTTGGAAGCATTAGACCGCACGTTGCAAGATTTACGAAAGAACCAAAACCGGTTTGGTGGTGCAATGATTTTATTGGCAGGTGATTTTCGCCAAACATTACCAGTAATACCACGATCAACGCCAGACGACGAAATTAACGCATGTTTAAAGTCGTCCATTTTATGGAAATACGTTAAAACGCTCAAATTAAATATGAACATGAGAGTCGAATTGCAGAACGACCAATCTGGAGAAGTTTTTTCCAAACAATTGCTCGATATTGGTAATGGCAAAATACCTGTTGACTCATCGTCTGGATACATTACATTACCTACCAATTTTTGTCATTTTACTGAATCAAAGACCGAACTCATCGAGAAGGTTTTCCCAAACATTGCTCAAAATTACAAAAATCATGTTTGGTTGAGCGAACGAATTATATTGGCTGCAAAAAACGTTGATGTCAACGAAATGAATTTTCAAATTCAAAATAAGATAGCTGGCGAATTGATGACATACAAATCGATTGATTCCGTCACTAACCAAGATGATGTTGTCAACTATCCAACGGAATTCTTAAATTCGCTGGAATTGCCCGGATTACCATCTCATAATCTGCAATTAAAAATCGGATCGGTAATAATTATGTTGCGGAATATAAACCAGCCACGTCTTTGTAATGGCACCCGACTTGCGGTGAAGAAATTAATGAACAACGTCATCGAAGCCACAATTTTGAAAGGGAAGTACAAAGGCGAAGATGTTTTGATTCCACGGATTCCTTTGATTCCGAACGACATGCCATTCGACTTTAAACGGTTACAATTTCCAGTGCGGCTAGCATTTGCAATGTCGATAAATAAATCGCAAGGGCAGTCGCTAAGTGTTTGTGGCATCAATCTTGAAAATCCATGTTTTTCACATGGCCAGTTGTATGTCGCCTGTTCCCGTGTCGGAATACCAACAAAACTATTCATATACGCGCCAGAAAATAAAACTAAGAATATTGTGTATCATAAAGCATTAGAATAATAAACAATGTGTTTTTGGAATAATTATTTTTTTTATTAATTATACCAATTCAAATTCAATATTCATAGTTAAGACAGGACAACGTCTGTCGGGTCAGCTAGTATATATATATATAATGTCCCGGAGTGTAATAATTTGCTCACCGATGGCTGGTGCTAATCTGCCTATGCGGGATCGCGTCCTCAATGACTAAAGAATGCGTCATAACAGAAAAGTTCGTATAGTGAAACACTGACACGTGTAAATCTTGCGCTAAAGATGTTTAAGACTATAGAAGGTCCCGCCGACTGTGAAATTCGTTCTGTAATTCGCTTTTTGAATGCAAAGAATATGCGACCATGCGAAATCTATAGGCAAATTGGTGAGGCGTACGGCGATACAGTTGTGAGTGAGGGAATGATTAGAATATGGGTTCGATTGTTCAATTCAGACAGAACGAATGTGCACGATGAAGCGAGAAGCGGCCGGCTGCTGTTCATCTGCTGTGAATGATGAACTGGTTCGTCAAGTTGATGCGAAAATTCGTGCGAATAGATGTTTCACGATCTCCAATCTTGCGATGGTGTTTCCTGAAGTTTCGCGTACCGTTCTGTATGAAATTGTTACTGAACGCTTGCGTTACCGAAAAGTATGTTCACGGTGGGTACCGTAAACGCTTACAGAGGATCATAAAGGTAAACGTTTTGCTGCCGCTTTGACGTTTCTGAGAAGATAAAACGCCGAGGGTGACGAATTGTTGAATCACATTGTGACTGGCGATGAGACTTAAATTTCCCATGTCACACCGACATCAAAACAACAATCAATGGAATGGAAGCACTCCGTCTCGCCCTCAGCGAAAGTACAAACGGACCATTTCCACACCAAAATCATGTGCACCATTTTCTGGGACAGAAAAGGTGTCATATTGGTGGATTTCACACCAAGAGACAAAACCGTCAATGCCGCTGCTTACGGTGCAACATTGAAACAGTTGTGACGTGCCGTTCAAACCAAGAGACGCGGCTTGCTTAGTGATGGTGTCATTTTGTTGCACGACAATGCCAGGCCACAAACCGCTCGTGCGACTCAAAATCTCATCGAGTCCTTTCGTTGGGAACAAATGAATCATCCGCCGTATAGCCCTGACCTGGCGCCAGGTGACTTTCACTTATTCTTGCACTTGAAGCGATTCCTTGCACTTGAAGCGCCTTTTGTTGACGATGAAGTAGTGAAAGATGCCGTAATATCCTGGCTAACCTCACAGGCGACCGCCTTCTATGATGCTGGCATACAAAACCTTGTATCTCGATACGATAAATGCCTTAATGTGCTGGGTGACTATGTCGAAAAGTAGTGAAATGTTTGTAAATGGTTATTAAATATGTATCATTGTCGACCTCTGTCTCCTCTTTTTTTACACAGTAACGGAACTTATAACGGAATACAGTAGCGGATATATATATATATATATATATATATATACACTGCTGGCCACCAAATTGCAACACCAAGAAAGACAAGAGATATCACAACAAAATTTATTTTGTAGATAACATGTTGACCAAGTATCAAATGATTAAATTTATAGACTTCTGTGAAGTGTGGTTCCTGCCAAAATCAGTAGACAGAGTAGCCGCCATTGTTGGAGATCACCGCTGCCACACGCCTCGGCATTGATTCAAAGAGACTTTGGATGTGTTCTTGGGGTACAGCAGACCAAGCAGCTTCCACACGTTGCCAAAGTTGATCTAGTGTGACAGCTGGGGATGTATTCTGGGTCAATCGTTGAGCAACCATGGACCACATGTTTTCTATCGGCGAAAGATCCGGAGAGCGAGCTGGCCAGGGAAGCAATTCAATCTGGCGATTGACGAAGAACCCTTGGACAATGCGTGCCACGTGTGGTCGCGCATTATCCTGTTGAAATATGGCTGTGGGCAAGCCCTGAAGGTAAGGAAGGACAACTGGCTCCAACACCTCGGAGATGTAGCGCTGGCTATTTAAAGTACCGGCAATGCGTACTAGAGGAGTGCGAGAGTGATATCCAATACCGCCCCATACCATAATACCCGGTGCAGGACCAGTGTGGCGGTGCATAACGCAGCTGTTCAGCATCCTCTCTCCACGGTGTCTCCAGACTCGAATCCGACCATCGTGGTGTTGCAGACAGAAGCGTGACTCGTCAGTAAAGACAATTTCATTCCATTCTGCCGTCCACATCCTTCTTTCATCGCACCATTGGCGGCGGAAACGTCTGTGGTTCTGCGTCAAGGGTAGACGAAGCAATGGACGTCTTGCGGACAGACCACTCTGCTGTAAACGGCGTCGAATGGTACGCGCAGACACTGAATGATGCGGTACAGACTGAATGTGCTGTGCTATGGTTCGTGATGTGGCTGAGCGATCCGTCACTGCCATACGCACAATATGCCTGTCATCACGTGAAGTGGTGCACTGAGGTGGATGCGATCGAACACGTCGGTCCGTCGTACCCTCCTGCATCCAACGATCACATATCCGCATTACAGTTGTTTGGTTTCGTCCAACACAACTACCGATTTCCTTGAAAGATAATCCACAATCTCGGTAGGCCACTATCCTTCCTCTGTCGAACTCGGATACTTGATCAAAAGATGATCGCTGTTTTCTACGAGGCATAATTGATCGTTTTTTTGAAAAAACCACAAGAAAAACACAATTGCCGTACTTGAAATCGTCGAAATCTCCAAGCCTTAAATAGCGCTTTGAAGTGGCACCACAGGCGCGCGTGATGTGCGTCTGCGCTGAAATTCTAATCATTTGCATATCTCACCTCCGCTAATGCATGTTGTAAATTTCATATTATTTGCATGCTTCCTTCAGGGTGTTGCATTTACGGTGGCCAGCAGTGTATATATAACAATCAAACATTAAAACGTAAAGTAACAGAAATGCAGACAAGCGAAGAGCCAAATGGCTAAAAAGCAAAGATACTGGGGTATAAAAATAGTCAAATAATAAGTTTCTTAATACCAAGAGGTGTTGCCTCGTCATCTGACCGTGGTTCAAAATTACGTGGTGTTGTCCTCGGATCTTTCCCTTTGGGATTGATCCCGGACCGTCACCAATAGCCCATTGTGTTGCTCCAGTGTGACGTTAATTGAAATACCCAAAATACCCTCTTAATACCAAGAAAATTTCGAAAAAAATGAAGAAGTGTTGGTGGATCATCAGAGAGAAGCCACACTCAGTCAACACAATATGATGTTTTCTGCGTGTGGGCGGCAGTTCACCAAAAGTAGCCCACACACCCCTCCAAACACCATAAACAGAAAGGTAAAATTAGAAAATCAAATTTAGAAAATCAAAACCGGGGACATCCAAGTACACACACCAAAGACAAGTGCAATACAAAACTATAGAAGATAATACAAACTTACCCACATTAATAAACCTCAACTCGACAACAACCCGCCGCAACCTACATGAGGACCGCCAGCATTCATAGCGCCCAAAAATCAGTTGAGAATTCGGAACTGGAATTCCGATTCCAACTCGGAATTCCCAATCGGTTTATCGGAATCGGAAACCGAAAATATAGTGTTCAAATCCAGTCTTTTAATAAATTATATAAGATTATTTTTGAAAGATTTAAAAGTACTAATATTAATTTAACTGATGATTTACCATTATGGCTTATTTTGGAGACTTTCCTGTTGACTATCAATTCTATTTGATATACTAATTATAATAGGACTGTTAACACGCCTATAATAGAACTGTAATTATTAATGCATCATAGTATTTGTGATTTCATAAGACTAAAATAACCCAACATCTAAACTATGTAGTTGGAATTATGATAGCTTTTTTATACCTTAAATAGCCGTTCTCTCGGTAAGCCAGATGCAAATTAAGAGATCCTCTATATACATCCCATACATATTGCATAGTTATGTATTTATAGGGTTGTGATACATAAAATACTATTTATGCTGTTAATACACAAGGTGGTATGAGTTAACATTTCGATCGTAACATTTCTATGCGCATTCTACGGTAGTGAACGTATTCATAATAGTGTAATCACAGCTCCTTTATTTTTTTGTATATAGTGGCATGAATTGATATACCGGAAATGATTCACCAACTAAATATTATACTTATAATTTCCACTTACATGGAATAATTCTGAACTGATTAGGAGAATATACTTACATGTAGATAATGATTCCGAATTGTATAGATAAAGTTTTAGTTAAATGCAGTTCATTTAACTATTAAACGAATAATTTTTAACTTTTAGAAATTCTGATATGCTGGGTTCTGATATATACAAAATCGTAGATTATATATCAGATTTATAATTTAAATTGTATATTTCTTGCATATGCATATGTTCAATACGGTATAGAAAATTGATTAGTTTAGAAAAGGACAGAAGCTTTATACACTGCTGGCCACCGTAAATGCAACACCCTGAAGGAAGCATGCAAATAATATGAAATTTACAACATGCATTAGCGGAGGTGAGATATGCAAATGATTAGAATTTCAGCGCAGACGCACATCACGCGCGCCTGTGGCGCCACTTCAAAGCGCTATTTAAGGCTTGGAGATTTCGACGATTTCAAGTACGGCAATTGTGTTTTTCTTGTGGTTTTTTCAAAAAAACGATCAATTATGCCTCGTAGAAAACAGCGATCATCTTTTGATCAAGTATCCGAGTTCGACAGAGGAAGGATAGTGGCCTACCGAGATTGTGGATTATCTTTCAGGGAAATCGGTAGTCGTGTTGGACGAAACCAAACAACTGTAATGCGGATTTGTGATCGTTGGATGCAGGAGGGTACGACGGACCGACGTGTTCGATCGCATCCACCTCAGTGCACCACTTCACGTGATGACAGGCATATTGTGCGTATGGCAGTGACGGATCGCTCAGCCACATCACGAACCATAGCACAGCACATTCAGTCTGTACCGCATCATCCAGTGTCCACGCGTACCATTCGACGTCGTTTACAGCAGAGTGGTCTGTCCGCAAGACGTCCATTGCTTCGTCTACCCTTGACGCAGAACCACAGACGTTTCCGCCGCCAATGTTGCGATGAAAGAAGGATGTGGACGGCAGAATGGAATGAAATTGTCTTTACTGACGAGTCACGCTTCTGTCTGCAACACCACGATGGTCGGATTCGAGTCTGGAGACACCGTGGAGAGAGGATGCTGAACAGCTGCGTTATGCACCGCCACACTGGTCCTGTACCGGGTATTATGGTATGGGGCGGTATTGGATATCACTCTCGCACTCCTCTAGTACGCATTGCCTGTACTTTAAACAGCCAGCGCTACATCTCCGAGGTGTTGGAGCCAGTTGTCCTTCCTTACCTTCAGGGCTTGCCCACAGCCATATTTCAACAGGATAATGCGCGACCACACGTGGCACGCATTGTCCAAGGGTTCTTCGTCAATCGCCAGATTGAATTGCTTCCCTGGCCAGCTCGCTCTCTGGATCTTTCGCCGATAGAAAACATGTGGTCCATGGTTGCTCAACGATTGACCCAGAATACATCCCCAGCTGCCACACCAGATCAACTTTGGCAACGTGTGGAAGCTGCTTGGTCTGCTGTACCCCAAGAACACATCCAAAGTCTCTTTGAATCAATGCCGAGGCGTGTGGCAGCGGTGATCTCCAACAATGGCGGCTACTCTGGCTACTGATTTTGGCAGGAACCACACTTCACAGAAGTCTATAAATTTAATCATTTGATACTTGGTCAACATGTTATCTACAAAATAAATTTTGTTGTGATATCTCTTGTCTTTCTTGGTGTTGCAATTTGGGTGGCCAGCAGTGTAGATACGAGTAATTTTGTTCACAGACTAATGTCTTTCATTTTAAAATGAATAAATTGTTTCAGACATTAATAATGTTATAGAATTTTGTTTATAAAACCTTATATACGATTTGTAACGAGGTAAAATTCTAGATATGAATTGATTTCTATATTCCAAAATTATAAATTCACTTTAAGCGGTTTTATGGTAATGAAACAACACCGGAGGTCGTTTAACTTTCGAAGCAAACATAATTCGATAAAAACCATAAAATTATTTCTTAGTCAAGTGCAGGGGCATTCCAATGTTACGTTTTGGGTCGATCCCAGACATATTTATTCATGAAAATGGTTATTTTATTATTCTTTCAGATCCAAAACAGTTTTGAAAAACTTGAAATGGGCAAAACTGTTATTTCCCGAGAGAAGTTCTAAATATTCGTAATAACAGTTATTTTTAAAATTAATAATAACAGTTTTGTTAACAGTTAACAGCCAATTTAACTGTTATTGTTAACTTCTGGAAAGTGAAGTGAACGGTTAATTTTAGCAGTTTGTAACTGCGTCAATAATTTTTAGTTAGTTAAAAAATTCCGAAAATACACTTTAAAAATAATTTCACACATTTCGAAACCTTTCTAAAATTTATTAAGCTTAATAATACAGTCTAATAATTTTTAGTCATTGTAAAATACACTTTCTAAGAATTGACGGCTATAACTAATGTCTACTGCATATCTCTTTTTTGCACGAACTTCTGTGGACAACTGTTTCAAACTGTTATTTTGTGATAACACTGCTATTCAAACTTCTATCAAAATAACAGCCCATCTCTAATTAAACTATCTTAGCTTGAAAACAATATAGTTAATTTTAAAACAATGTTTTAAAATTAACTATATTGTTTTAAAATTAAACTATATTTTCTTCAACATTTCACCTTTTACACTTTTTGTAAATCAATCAAAATTATACCTTTTCTGATAGATCCGCAATAAATATAATTTATTTTTGGTGTGCCGCATTATTTTAGTAATTAGTTTATGTGTGCTATGGCCTGAAAATGCTTGAAAATCGCTTGTCTAGAGCAGCGATTTTGAACCAATTACATAAATAATGGATCAATTCAACGGTTTAGTTTTGAACTTTTCACAGGTGTTCACGAATCATTTCAAGCAATATACACATAAACAAATATTGTGTATTTTTTATTAAGTATAAATAAATTATTTCAAAAATATTTTTAGAGACACTTTGAAGCAAAAGGATCAGTGGGTTTTTTGTAAATCAATCAAAAGTATTCCTATTCTTTTGATCAGATCGGCAAAAAGTATAACATGGTTTTATACTTTTCACCGATCGAGAATATTCTGTTTATGGGCAATATAATCTCGGATGTATCATAGAATTTTAGTGATGTGTTTATATGTGCTACGATATGAAAATGGTTGAAAATCGCTGGTCTGGAGAATAGATTTTTACCAGTGTGCCAAAGAATGGCACAGGTGTGCTTTATGGATGATGAAACGAGTCATTTCAAAGGTTTAGTTTTAAACTTTTGACAAATGTTTTCACATATTATTTTCAGTAATACTCGTATAGTTTTGAGTGCTATTTTTTATTATAATGTTTTATAAGTAAATTGTTTATAATTGTAATTCACTTTTAAAAAATATTTTTATAAAAACACTTTGAAGCAGAGTCGGTAATTTCTATTGTTCTAGAGCACTAACCACTAGGCTAATACATCGGCAAACTGCACAAAGTAATGTATATAGTACTAACAGGACGATGAGACAAGAGCTGCTTGGTGAAGACAGGGATAGACATAGTACCAGCATGTGAATTAGAATCCACTACCGAGGTTGTTACTGAAGATATTTTTTTATTTTCTCTGAGTACACACATTTGAATAACTTTACAAAAAGTCCTGTTTAAAGGTTTAAATGGAGTTTTTAAATATTATAATTTTCATAATATTGCAAAAGCTTTAACTCCATTTTAAAACAACAAAATATCGTGTGATGCTGAATATTTTTAAGATTTTCGTCTTAAGCTCAATGGTCCCTCAGTATTGTTAATCTGTAAATGTTTTTATTTAGTAAGGTAATTAATGTATGCATCATCATAGAATATATAAATTTTCCTACACATGCAACCTTGATACATACAACGCAATAGGATTATTGGCTTGTGCTTTATTTCATACCATACCTTGTCATCAGTAAATGTTTCAACTACTTTTTAAAATAAAAAATTGCCTCTTTGTTTAAATATTGAGCTAGATAGACATCAGGTGAATTTGCTTACGAGTAATAGAAGTAGGGATATTTTCAGGTTGAATACCAGATGGTAAAAATGAATCCATCCTTAAATGTTAAACGGAATACGGATGCTTACGTATGAATGTTACGGAAAAAGGAATAAATACGCATGTTTTTAGGTTGAATACTAGACGATAACACCAAATTCATCTTAAAATGTTAAATACAGGTACTTGAAGAAAAGTGCTTGGGAATAGTTCTTATTGTAATTTTACAAAGTTACGTATCAGGAACCACAACTGAAGTTGGACTACAATTCAACTAGCAGACAAAAACAGTCTTTCCTACATCAGGTAAACCTAATAGTTTATCTCTCTCTCAGTGCTGGATAAGTATCTTTTAAATTGCCACCTTGTCAAGAGGAATCTACGCTATTTTTTCTAAATTATAAATTGCCCTTTTGTAAAATATTACGCTAGATAGACACTGAGATAACGAGGGAATCTGTTTACGGGTAATAGAGGTTTGGATATTTTTAGGTTGAATCCTAGATGATAAAAATGAATCCATCTTAAACTGTTAAATACGGGTACTTGAAGAAAAGTGCTTGGGTACAGTTCTTATTTTTATTTTACAAACTTAGGTACCAGGATGCATCTGAATTTAGCCAATAATTCAACTAACAGACAAAAACCGTCTTCCCAACACCAGGTTAAACTAATAGTTCCCCCGCTATCTCTCTCAGTGCTGGATAAGCCTGATCATTTAAAACTCCACCATGTCAGAGGAATCTACACTACTTTTTCTAAGTTATAAATTGCCTTTTCGAAAATATAACGCTGAATGGACTGAGATAACGAGAGAATCTCCTTACGAGCAATAGAGATAGGATATTTTCAGGTTGAATCCTAGATGATAACACCGACTCCGCCTTTAAATTTTAAATCCAAATCCATGATGAAAAGTGCTTGGGTATATGGCATATTTTCATTCGCCGAAGTTTCGCTAAACAATAATTCAACAAAGATGAAAGGAAAGCGTTTCTTTCATCAGGTAAAATCAGTAGTTTCTCTCAGTACGTAATAAGTCTGATTCTTTTGATTTCCACCCCTCGTTATGAAGAATCTACAATAATTTTTGAAAACCATAAATTGCCTTTTCGTTTAGGTAATAAGCTACATAGACATCAAGATAACATGTCGATCTATTATAGATAATATAGGTACATATACTTTCAGTTTGTTTCCAACCCCCTGTTCAACTTACCCTCGCCAAGTCCCTCTTCAAATCTTATACAGGGTGTCTTTTTAATTAACCTACAACTTTTAACTGAAATAACTCCAAGTGTCACTAGATGGCGCTACAAATGCGTGAAGTGAGAGACGGTATAAAAGGGAAATGGTTTCGTGTCAGTTCCACGCCATTTTGAAAATGCCCCCAAAGTGTCTTATTCAACCGAATATCGTATTTTTATTGTGAAAAATTGGTATTTATGTGGTGAAAATGCAACACTATTGCTACGGAAGTGGTCTGCAACATTCAGAAACCGACCTAAGCCTTCTAGAGCAATGGTAAGAGATCTGATAAGAAAATTTGAAAAGTTCGGTTACGTGAAAGATGATCTGAAGGAAAAAGCTGGCGCAAAGGTAACTGTTAGAACAGCAGAAATTATTGATACAGCAAGAGCAATCATAGAAGTTATCCTGGTGCATTGCATTGGCCACCTTATTCACCAGATATGAATCCATATGATTTCTATCTTTGGGGTCATGTGAAAGATTTGGTTTACAAGAAGCAGTCGACAGACCTTATTAGCCTCAAAAAGTCCATAACTGACTCATTTGCAAGCATTAGAAAAGAAACTCTTGAATTTGTAACTGACAACTTTGTGACTAGGTTGCGCTATTGTATCATCTCTGAAGGTTATCACTTTGAAAACCTTATCCATTAATTCCTTTTCCATGTTCTTTTCAATAAAAAATGTTTGTAATGCTATCTGCAACGACTCAAGAGTTATTTCAGTTAAACGTTGTAGGTTAGTTAAAAGACACTCTGTATACATAGCCTTGAAGAAAAGTACTTTGAGATTACCCATACTTTCTTTTGGGAAACTTTGCTAAATAATAATTCAACAGAGACAAAAAAGTATTTATTTCATCAGGTTAAACCAGTAGTTTGTCAGCACTTTAGAAGTCTGATTCTTTTTATTTGCACCTCTCGTTATAAAGAATCTGCATTACTTTTTCTGTTTAAGTATAGGCTACATGATATCGAAATAGCATCACGATCTGTTACAGATAATGTTGCTACATCCAGTTTCAGGTTGATTCTAAGTCACCATCTCCAAATCTTAAATATATAGCCCTGAAGAAAAGTTCTTTGATGAAACTTATTTTCTTTTGCCAAATTTTTCTACAGAATACAACTAAAGTTATCCTATAATTCAACCAACACAGACAAAAACAGTATTTTTCATCATCAGGTAAAACCAGTAGTTTTTCTCTCTCTCAGGGCAGGATAAGTCTGATCCTTTCGAATTCCACCGTGTCACAAACTATCTTATATCACATTCATTTCTGGCTACCACCTCCCCAGGGATGTTGGACACCCACTTTGCCGTATCCGGTTCCTTGACAGGGAAGTTGTGGGTGAGGTGACACCTCGCATCTTCAGGGCTTTAACGATTGGTCGTGTATCAGGGAAACCGTCTCTCCTGTCCATAGTGTGGTATCACTTATAGAAAAGAGTACCTAATACCATTAATCATCCTACCCTAACAGTCAGATATGTTGCGGACAGATGGCTTTTCTAAAGATATACTTTTTGAAGGAATTCTCACGTTTCTTGGATGTACAGGAACTTTTTTTGCGGATGGAAATGCGGCAACATATTTTTTGTATTCAAATGCAAATGGATTTTTAGTTTTGATTTCAAACTTTGTATCTAAGCAAAATATTTTCATCTTAGTATATATCGTCGGCTTAGAGCGCAAACTCAATAACTGAAATTGTATCGGATACTAAATGCTTATTTTTATGCTGATAAGGAATACATATTATTATATTTTTGAGCTTGTAATTTTTTATTTTGGCCTAAAAACTAGAATTTAGTCTAATCCTAATGGTGGTTTTCTAGACGATGATCAGATCTTGACAGACGAGCCATCTCGTCATTTGATCAAAATTGGCCAGATCTTGATGGACGAGATATCACGTCATTTGGTGGGTTAAACAACTGTACAGCGAAAAATTATTTTTGTCAGTTAATGGGGTTATGCCGAAGACTATATGGATAGTATGCTGGTGGATTGTATTGATTGGTACTTTTTCTGTTTTGTTTGCTAATATCACCTATTAGTTGTGATTTGGTTGGCGCCATATTTGACCCCAAGCTACGCCAAACAATATCTAGTAAATGGACATACACACGCAAGTAAAGTTTAACTGAAACAGACAAGCGCGATTTACACTCAGGGAGGAATTGAACCTGACAAAGACCGAACCTGCGCCGCCTACATCTCACATATTGCTTGCGCAGTTGGCAAGCCCTCTGAGCCGCTACTTGTAGGAAATAAATTAGACGAAATTTTATGAGTGGCTTTTGAATGAAGCTATTTTGGCTTTTGAATGACGTTTATCAGTTAATTTGTCTTAACAACTGCAAATTAATCTTTAGCATGAAAATGACGGCAAGTTTGAAAATTTTAAGAACCTTTTTCCTCTGTTTAATTTATTTTATGTAGACATTCTATTACAAAACCCATGTGGTTGATCTGTTACCCACTTCCTTTAAATTTTTTGATATTTACATAAGTTTTATCGTTTTTTCTTACGCTTGAGAAGCTTGTCTTTCATTGTCCTTGCGCTATAAAACCCCAAACTTCATAAAAAATTTCTTCTGTTAAAATGAATAAAAACTTGTTTTAGTACTGTTCCTTTTTGTGTAAAAGCGAATGTATTTTCCATGAATCTATATCCTTCGTTGATTTTGTGTCTATGAGCAACGATACTATGACGTCAGATTCCAAGATTGATTCTCAAATAAATGCAGAAATTTAAAATGGGAAATAGATTAAAAAATTTTTAGTACACTAACCACCAGCCAACAATCGGGCTGGGGGTCAGGGCGCAGGCTTCTAGATCGAAAGGTTGTGATCAGAATCCGGGATAAGGCATGGATTTTTGTCAGACGGGAGTGAATGCATGGCTTCTATATAAGCGGGTTGTGCCTTGAATGTATGGTTTGTATGTGAGGTAAATTTCCTTACAATGCAGTAGTACAGGATTTCCCAAAGTAGGGTCAACGACAAGTTTCAGATGGTCTGCGGAAAACATGCAATATTCTATTACCCAAAAGAGAGAACTTTCAAGGAAAAATCTTTTAAATTATTTTTTCCGATTCTTTAATGTTCTAAAAAATTTCGTAATGTTCCAATAATAATTGTTATAAAATTTCCATTTTATGTTCTATATAATGAGCGATTGCAGTAAGAGAGTATTTCTCAGTGACTGATGATCGTGATATCACAACCCGGCTGCAATATAGCCATACATGAGTTTCTATTGTAGTTTTAAGTGTAGTTAGGCCAAATACATGCTTATGCATGCCACCAATCTACCCTCTACTGGAACCTACAGTTGTGGCAGTTTTGATGCATGTATTAAGATTTCTACTCACTAACCTGGAAATTCATTTTCTTTCGTTACGGGGTTCGACATGTGTAAATGGATTTGTTTGCTGATGGGCTATCAACTAACTTATCTCTTTTGCTACAAGAAGATTCTGTGGAGATCTTTCAACTGATCAAGATGAAAAACACATCGACCTTCTAATAAAATGGACAGAGCATGTGAGTGGAGTCGCTGTCGTAGTATCTCAGAAGGGTAAGCCACGTGGGCTTATGAATTGACTTGGGCTGATTGGCTATCGACTAGTGTTTTCAATCTCTCTGGATGATCACTTCAACTAATCAATAATTTGTCCCTCATTAGGATTTTATGCATTTTCCCAACAATCACTTCACAGATCTTCAAAAAAAAACCCGGTAGAATTAACATGAAGCTGTGCGCCCACGCTCCGTCTGTTTCATTGGAAGGTCAGTGGAAAAACAAGGATTATCGTAGCATTATGCAAGTCGACGTATGCCTTATTTAATGTTATTACCTCGAGAGATTTGCGAAAAATTTGAGTTATTAAGGAAGCTACATCCAACCTGTAGTTGTACACTTTCCAGTAATAGCTAAATGCTTGTAAGGAAACAACATCTACAGAGATCAAATGTTGATATTTCAAGCTTTGCATATAATAATATGCATATAAGGAAACCCAATACATTTTCTCCCGAAGCTTTTCTTCACAGTACACTGTTTTATAAACAGTTATATTTCAGATCAAACGTAGTTGATTTTCAGCTTTTAAATGCAATTTACTTTTGTTTTCAACTTTTTAAATATTTTTTTAATTTAAATATTGTAATAAATTTGGTATTGTTTCATGTTTATATTAGATGTTTAATATTTATATTAATATTAATTACATTTCAAACATTTATTAATTTTATTTTTTATTAATATAAATTTTATTTTTTATTAATATTAATTATATGTTTTATTAATATATTTTTTATTTTTTATTAATATTAATTATATGTTTTATTAATATAAATTGTTAATTTTTATTAATATTGATTATATGTTTTATTAATATAATTTTTTATTTTTTATTAATATAAATTTTTATTAATATTAATTAAATTTTTAATAATTTCATTTCTATTTTGTGAATTCCAATATTTAAATAAAAAATTATTACTTTTTATGTGTTTAATTAATTATTTTTATTTTAATTGATGTCATATTTTTCATTTTAATTTGCTGGCTTTCTGGACGACCCTTGTATCAAACATAATACTTTAAAACACAGCAATTGTTAATATGCAAAAATAACTGTAGGTGATGGAGATTATTCGGTCATATTTGAATTCAGCACCCTAAAATAGTTAGAAAACCTTATCTCACCTATGTTATAAAAATGTTTAAAATTGTTGGCCTTTGAAATCATACCACGCGACTCCTTGTGTAAAACAAAGCCAGCAAAGTGACCTTTATTTATTATTGTAGCTTTCCACACTTGAGAACATACAACTGATAGTTTGAATTACACATACGGATTTCCATACCGATTTGGTGCTTTACTTTCTTGCGTGTGTCTCGATTTACTCTCAGGTACTGGCAATCCTATGAACGCCAAAAGGATAGTTAAAAGTACCACGAGAACTAACCTTTGCACATCAGGCAAAATGTGACGACTTCTGTGTTTATCAAAAAGGAAATATTTCCGGGACGGTTTTTTTTTCCATTTAAATATTTCTATATTCTGGTATACAAGATCGACTGTGCAACAATCATACCAAATGATCCTATGTCGAAAACCAACTAATTGAAAGTGTTTCCCTCCCTTCGATTGGACAGATATTCGTGTCGATAGACCTTTCGTCAATCGATATTTCACAGCTAAAAACTCAAACTATCCTTTTAACGTTTCTGGGGTAGTCGATACCTGAGAGTAAATAGAGATGCACGTATGAAAAGAAAGCACCTGATAGATATGGAGAATGAATGGATAACTGATTGTTTAACGCACACACAATCGGATTTGCATATTCATCAGGTACTTTTTGACCGTGTCTATTCGGTTGTAGATAACGAGAAACCTCAGGAAAGTCAAAAAGAAGTTGGACATAAATATCTCCGAAATGCCACGTCCAACGAAAACACGGAGAATACATTATCCGGTTGATTTTAGGGGAAGAAATTAAGGGGTATGATTTTTGGATTCTCACCACCTGTATACAGTGAGTGTAGAAAGTATTCGTACACCCTTAGCGTATGTTTAAAAAATGCCTGTAACTTAAAATCTATGCAACTAAATTTCTCAATAAATAATGAATATTATGTACAAGTATTTATTTAATATTCTACAAGATTTTACATTAAAAAAAGGGAACTATACATATATTTATAAGAAAAAACATAAACTTCCATTTCCTAGTGGTGTAAAAACTATTCGTACAGTTAAAAAAATTTGCAGTTTTTCATAAAATATTTTGTATTTAATACCTGGTTGGGTATCCTTTTGCCTTAATAACTGCTTGGAGCCTCCGTTGCATAGACTCGACCAGTTTTGAAGTTACAGAGCTGGATATGGAATCCCATTCTTGAAGAGCCTTTTTAAGATCATCTTTGTTGGAAAGTGATCTTAGTCGTACTTTTTATCCAGAATATCCACAGTGCTCAATTAGGTTGATATCCGGAGACTGGGGAGGAAATTTCATGAATTTTGGTGTATTATACAGAACCCAGAGCCGCGTATTTACGGCTGTGTGCTTCGGATCATTATCGTGCATAAAAACATAATCACGATTTAGTCCCATTTTCATGCCACTGGACTGCAAATTATTTTTTAAATGTCAATGTACATCTTATGGTCCATGATTTCGTCAATTACTACTAAATTTCCTACAACAGACGCACTCATACATCCCCAAACAAACACAGAGCCCTTTCTATGCTTCACTGTTGGAAAAAGATTCTTTGGATCCATCTTTGTATTTGCTTTTTTCCACACCATTCTTGCACCATCGGACCCATAAATGTTAAATTTACACTCATCTGAGAATATAACTTTTTTCCAAAATTCTGGCCTTTCTTGCAGACGTGTTTGTGCAAATGCCAAGCGCAATTTACGGTTCTTCTCATTTACGAAGAATTTTCTTCGAGCAACTCGACCGTGAAATCCTGCTTTTCAACATGCATTTCGTACAGTACGTACCGAAGCGTTTACTCCGGCATTTTTCAGCTCAACTGCAAGTTTGGGAGCACTTATTCTCGGATCTCGATGGTCCGAAGAGCTGAGAATTGATGGTCGACCAGAGCGGGCCTGATTAAGCAAGCTTGAAGAGTCACCAAATCATTTAATTATGGACTGTATAGTAGAACGGGGTCTCCCAATCACATACGAAATTTGATTTAAAGTTTTACCGTCTTTACGAAGCTTTAAAATTCTTTCTCTTTCAAAAACAGAGGTCTCAGTACCTTTCCGCCCCATTTCGACAATTTATACTTCGAAAACAAATTTCAAGTTAACTTTTTACTGAATATATATACTCTCTAGCATTCCAATTCATTTACCTACCTTGTACTTCTGAAACCAATCACGAAACGCGAAAATAAATTTGCATTTCTCGCGTGTACGAATACTTTTTACACGGGAGAAACCCATTTCTATTTTTACAATTAAGTTTTAAAAAATAATTTTCAGTATATTTTGGTTATTGGATAGAAATACACTTTGTAAAAGATTTTTCGAGAATGTAATAATTATTTTAATGATTTTCATCGAGTTTAAATGTTAAAACCGTGTTTTTCACTTTAAAATTCGTACTGTGCGAATACTTTCTGCACTCATTGTATGTCTTAAATGGAAACTAATTCATTTATTAGAATTACCATTTTAGATTCCCAGTATATATTTATGATGTTTTATAGCTGTAAAAAATATGTTTTTCGCGTTGAAATTTCAAATAATCTGTAGGTAGGTATTTTAATTAACGTCACACTGGAGCAATACATAGTCAAATAATCGGAATTGATGTCATAACACTTTGGACACAAATATCGCCGGAATTGCACGATCAATCAAAACACGGGCAACACATTTTAAGGTTGATTTTCGAGAGGATATCGTGTGGTACTATTATTGGATTTTCACTAACCTGTATGATTTTCTTTCAAGTTTCATCTAATTTATTTATGAACATTCACATTTTGGAACTCCAATGTCGCAAAAAGGTAGTTTGATGTTTTTAGTTCTGAAATTTTGAATGACCGGGATTGTCATCAAAACTTTGGACACGAATATATCCATAATACCACGTTCAATCAAAAAATGGGCATTTAATTTTCGGATCTATTTCCGAGAAAATATCGACTGGTATTTTTATTTCAATCTCACCACCCTGTATGTGTCTTTTCATCTAATTCATTTCTGAAAACTCTCAGTTTGAAATCCTAGGGACGCAAAAGGATAGTTTGATGTTATTATTATATGAAATTTCAAATTACCGGATTGATGTCATAAAACAAGACACGAATATCTCCGAAATGTCACGTCCAACGGAAACATATTTTCGGGTTTATTTTTGAAAAGAAATCGCGTGGTAGGATTATTGGATTCTCACCAACCTGTATGTGTATTAAATTAAATCTAATTCACTTCTGAAAACTCCCAGTTTGGAATGCCAGGAACACAAAAGGATAGTTTATGTTGTTAGAATTGAAATTTCGAATGACAGGGATTGATGTCATAAAATTTTGGACACGAAATCTCCGGAATGCCATGTCCAACGGAAAATCGGACGAGTTTGCGGTTTGGTTTTCAAGAAATCGTCTGGTATGATTATTGGATTTTCACCACCCTGTATGTGTTTTAATTTAATTTAATTCATTTATGAGAATTCCCATTTTGGAATCCCAGAACGCCAAAATATAGTTTGATGTTTTTAGTGCTTAAATTTGAATGTCCAGATTGATGTCATAAAAATTTGGACACGCATATCTCCTGAATGCTAATTTCTACAGAAAACGCATTTTCGGGTTGATTTTCGAGAAGGTAGGTATGTAGTTGAATCAACCGCACTGCATCACAGCAGAATGGGCTATTGGTGACGGTCCAGGTTGATTTTCAAGAAACGCAGTGTGGTCGTTGTTCTGTCCACCTTGCATGATTCATACACCCATTAACCTTGTTCAACCTATACAAATCTCCCCACTGTCGGTACACCAATATTTTGGTTTGGTTTAAGTCCCTCCCGTACCTAATGAAGTGAGAAAGGCAGGAAGTCGGTCAAAGCAGCCGTCAATCAGGCAGGGCCATAGGGACGGAATTAATTCCCGATCCGTTTCAAAACTTAATAGCTGCCGTTTCCCGCGAACCTCTGTTTACGTCGTGATCCCCCTCCTCGCAAAGGAAGCGTCTGATCTACCGCGGAGAACAGTGAGTGCGTTAGCTTTGATCTCAAGTATCTCGTAAGACTTCGAAATTAGTCTCTTCTCTTCCTTGCCCATGATTAATTACTCCGTCACTGCAGGATACCTGTGCCGGCCCTAATAAGCCGGGCCCGGACAGGCGCCAGGGGTGTCGTTTGGAGGGTGTCGCGTGGGGAGTCGTGGCTTTTGCGGTGAGGTGTATTTAATAAATCATTCGACATGTTGTTTGATGGATGGGATGGAAATTTGTTTGTGTGATTCGGGTGCTTTGGGAGGTGATGAATACGTTGTGGTTGTTTATATGTAAAAGGCGTTTAAAAAACTTCCAGCACCAAATTTACAATGTGGTCACAAATTTAAGCTGCATCAACAGATATGTGTATATGCAAGCGTCACGTGGTTTTATTGGAGTAGTGTTTCTAAACCCTCCTGGTGGTTGTCTCTACGAAGTATCTCATCAATTATTAGCAATTGATCATATCTTGATGGATGATATATCTCGTCATTGGAAAACCAACCAGATCTTGATATCATCATCATAACTCTCCAAACAATCACACCACGCCAACGTAAGGACATTTGAAGCCACAACGAATCAATATGTACCAGCCCCCGACCACGACGGTCTTTAGTTGGATCGAGTTTCGAACTCGCAACCCTCCTGTTGCTATTGCGCTACAAATCCATCGCGCCCCCAAAAATAACAAGATAGTTATATCTGAGGTAGGTAAGTAGATTAATTAATGTCGCACTGGAAGCAATACAACGGGCTATTGACAACGGTCTGGATAGTAGATAGGTATTTTAATTAACGTCACACTGGAGCATCACAACCGGCTATTTGGCGACGGTTTGGAGAATCAATCCCAAAGGGAAAGACCCGAAGACAACACCTCGTAATTTTAAACCACTGTGAGATGAAAACTTCCGTTACGAGTGAGTGATTGTTGTGTACCTCAGTATCCCGTAGATACTTCCCGAATCCATTAAACTTTCCTGCCCCTTTTCCATGTAACAAAACCAGGTGTTGAAGTCATCGGGGACCTTTCAGTACACACATTCTCACTCCTCTTGAGGAAGAGTCGTCTCAGACTGCTAGGCATAGTTTGGATTACGGGCCGTTTCAGTAGGAAAGTGGCAAAACGATATTTAGACGCTGTGTATGCAGAGTTAAAGAATAATGCTTTATACATAATTACACAGAATTTTCAATACAAGAAGCCGAAGAATACAAGAAGCCGAAGCAAGCAGGGTCTCCAACCCTGCTTGCTTCGGCTAGCCGATCCCCGTGAAGATTTCTAAGCAATCTTAATTCTTGGTCCCTGTCTTTGACCTTCATTCTTGAACCTCCTGCAGCAAAATGAAACCTAACAAAACTCTTTAGTGAACACGAAAATTTACAGGGTGTCTTTTAATTAACCTACAACTTTTAACTGAAATCACTCTTGAGTCGTTGCAGATAGCACTACAAACATTTTTTATTGAAAAGAACATGGAAAAGGGATTTAATGGATAAGGTTTTCAAAGTGATAACCTTCAGAGGTGATACAATAGCGCAACCTAGTCGCAAAGCTGCAAATTCAAGAGTTTCTTTTTTAATGCTTACAAATGAGTCAGTTATGGACTTTTTGAGGCTAATAAGGTCTTTCAGCTGCTTCTTGTAAACCAAATCTTTCAGATGACCCCCAAAGATAGAAATCACATGGATTCATATCTGGTGAATAAGGTGGCCAATGCAATGCTCCAGGATAACTTCTATGATTGCTCTTGCTGTATCAATAACTTCTGCTGTTCTAACAGTTATCTTTGCGCCAGCTTTTCCCTTCAGATCATCTTTCACGTAACCAAACTTTTCAAATTTTCTTATCAGATCTCTTACCATTGCTCAAGAAGGCTTAGGTCGGTTCTGAATGTTGCAGACCACTTCCGTAGCAATAGTGTTGCATTTTCACCACATAAATACCAATTTTTCACAGTAAAAATAAGATCTTCGGTTGAATAAGACACTTTGGGGGCATTTTCAAAATGGCGTGGAACTGACACGAAACCATTTCCTTTTTATACCCTCTCTCACTGCACGCATTTGTAGCGCCATCTAGTGACACTCTGAGAAGTTATTTCAGTTAAAAGTTGTAGGTTAATTAAAAAGTCACCCTGTATATTTCACCTAAAAAGTTCATACAACTTTTGAAGGTTAAAAACATTTATTTTTTGACGAAGTAAATAAATTATGAATATGTCTTTTCGGTCCCGAACCGGTGTAGTGGGGTGTCACAACTCCTCTCAATCCTTCAGGTGCCCAATCGAAAACAGCTTCATTAGTCCGTTGCTACAGCGTGACAGAGCGCGGTCTAGAGCGCGTCAATAACTTCGAGAATCGTGACTGAATTCCAAAGTCGCGCGGTTGGTCGTCCATCAACATACGGTCGCCGTCCACGGCGGTATCGGGTTTCAGAGGCAGCCGAAATTACGACAAGCGGTTAATTAATAGTCCCTCTCTCCCGGGTGACAATGCGCGTGATTAATTGCATTCAAATGCCACTCGGCCTTTTGCCGTGTGCTCGGATTTGGGGAAGAGATGTATTTTTACGCTTTGCAATATGGTGATGGATGATGGATCGAAGATTTGTTTTCTGGCGAGTGCGGGATTTGTTATTTGGGTGAGATGTCTGCCCATTTCCGTGTGAAGAATCGGTTGTGGGATAGATTCTTGGAGGCTTTCTATGGTTCGATCACTTTACACTAGTGAGTATAAAAGTGGTTGAACTCGAAGTGTCTCCGGTGCTCATTAACGAGTAGTAATGAGTAATACAACTAAATTCACTTGTGTGCACATCTACCTAACAAGGCTCGTGAACAACCTCGTAACGCTGGAAGCTCCTAATACTGCATGGCCTCTAAAGAGCATATTCATTGCGATGATACCAAATGCGCTAGTGTGTACACCTTCCGAGAAGGTTAATGAACAACCTCGCAATATTGCACGGCCATTAAGTCGAGAATTCACTAGCGAGATCTTACATGAATGTCTCCACATTAGCTAGAATAATCGCCTTACAAACACGGCTTGTGATCAAGCTTTTAGTGTTTAAAACTCCCAATTTTGCAAGGTCATTAGGTACACTGATCTAACGTCACACAGGAGCAACACAACGGGCTATTGATGACCGTCCGGGATTAATCCCAAAGGGATAGATCGAGGACAACTCCACGTAATTTTGAACCACGATCAGATGACGAGGCAGATGACCACCTGAGCTGACACCCCACTCTCCAAACTTCCACACCGCGCAAACATGAGGACATTTGAGGCCACGACAGATTCAAGGCCCTCTTGTACACGACGGTGTTTGGTTGGATTCGAACTCGCAACCCTCCGGTTGCTAATCCGTTACTCTTCCAACCGGGCAAGGTTATTCATTAAGCAGCGTATTCGCTAGTTACTGTTACATGTAATGCCACCGAATTCGCCTGTGTGTACACTTTCCGACAAAGCTCGTGAACAACCGCGTAACGCTCGAAATATCCAATCTTGCACTTAAAGTAGATAAAGTAGCACATTGACTTGAAAACTGTTACATGTAGAGTCACGAAATTCGCTAGTGTGTATGCTTTCCTACAAGGCTCATGAAGATCGTCGAAACTTACCTGCACTTAATAGAGATTGGGTTCATTATAGAATTGTCAGAACATGACACCACATTTGTCACCTGCCGACAAGGCTAACGAACAACTTTGTAAAGCTCGAAACTCCCAATATTGCATGGCCATTAAGTAGCATATTCACTAGCGAAATATTACATGTAATATCTCCAAATTCGCTAGTGTGTACGTACGCTTCCCGACTAGCCATATGCAACCTCGTAACATTCAAAGCATTCAATCTTGCCTTTAATGGTAATTAAGTCACGGATTCATTAGAAATTTACGGAATAAAATGTTACCACATTGGCTAATGCGTACACCTTCCGACAAGTCTCACAAACAACCACGTAATCTTCGAAACATCCAACCTTGCACTTAATGGACATTGAGTCGTGTATTCACTAATGAACTGTTACATATAACGTCAACAAATTCACTACTGTGCACACCTTCCGACAAGACTTACAAACCTCGTAACGTCGGAAGCATCCGACCCCGCACTTATCGGAGATTAAATCCGGTCTTCCCTAAAGAATTGTAGAATGTGATGTTTCCGAATTGATAAGTGCGTAAACCTTCCGAACAAGGCTCCCGAACAGCCTCGTAACCCTAGAACGATTCGACCGGATGTGTGTTCTTACGAATTCGTTTGTTTCCGAAGAGACTTTGATCGTTGGATTTGATTGCTGATGACGCGTTTGTTACAAGGTGAGAGTGGATAGTTTGTACACATACACTTCGTCACGAAAGGTAGAGTCTGATGTTTGGAACATGTTCCCGGACAACTCAAGATCAGATGGTAAGTATTTTTACTTAAAGTTGCACTGGAGCAACACAATGGACTGTTGGCGACGGTTCGGGATCAAACCCGAAATGGAAAGATCCAAGGACAACACCACGTAATTTTGAACCACCAAGAGTAGACAGACCCGGCCAGAAGTGTGAAGAAAGGAACGTGCTCGCTTCAGAGCAACGTACTCTCCTGCGAACAGCTTTCAGACTCCGCCATCCAAGATCCCCTTCATAGTGTTAGTCCAGAAAATTCACAATAGATAAGATAGCTTCCAGTGATACAAAGCTGACCAGACCTTCATCGACCTTCATAGTTCGTCCAAGAGAAAAAACAGCGGGTAGGCACAGTCCCCCACTGTACCTTAAAGTTTGGCTCGTGAGTACTTTTTGGGCGGAATACCTGGTACGTGGGGGGTCGCTGGTGAAATGAGGACAGCGGGAATTCGACATTTATTTATTTAGCCAGTTTTGGTGGATACAGTGGTGTTAAAGTGTGGGCAATGCTTAGTATATGATGACCTAATGGATGATGGGTCTGTGATAGCTAATGTTCGAATCAAACGGCAAGGTATCGATGCTGATGTTCCTGACACAGGTAAGGACAATGGTGGTGTTTACTAGCGTGATGTCAGCTCGTTAGATGGTACAGCGACGTCGCCGCGTACGCGCGCCTGTTCCTTCTTGCGTCTTCGATAAGCACTATGACAAGTGCGATCTCTTCGCACTTGTCATAGGTTTAGACTTCATGGTATCATTTTGTTCGCCTTGAACTGCTCTTTCAGCTGTTTACGGTTCCTATGCTGCAATTGAAATTTAGTGTGATATTTTGGCTTCAGTGAAATCTTCGACACATCGCCACATTCCACTGCACACAATTTTCACGCACATGGTTTAAACTGTCAACTAGTTAAATGGAATTGTAGAAGTCGTCGTTCTCTTCAATTTAAGCACGCACTCGCCACGACCCGTCGATTATAACTGAAGTTACAGCGGGTAAACAGGCCAGGATATGTGCCCCAAATGGGGTCCATTTCCTCCACCACGCGGTACAAAGGTCAGATAGGGAGTGGATTAGTGGTTGACCTGGTCGACGCGACCTACCTTCCTCTACACGATGGTAGGTCATTTATCCCCATAGGCTGATTCCCCTGGATTTACACGGCTCTGAGATATCAACACTTTTCGTGATGCGCAAGTTTCTGCCGATGACCTCCGTACCGATTTCAAAGAGGTATTCACATCCATAGAGGACATATAAAAGTAGAGTGAACTATGGCAACCCTCTTATGTCCACATGCTCATGTGACCATAAACACTAGTCACGTGATCCTTAGTCTCTTCTTTCCAACGCGCATATTGTTTGCGCATTCTTTCTTCCATAGCGAATGCATTGAATGTGAAAGCTGACATGGTTCTATAGTGCTGTGCATATGGATGCTTTTCCAAATTTATTAAAGGTGGAAACATTACTTTCACAGGTGAGCGATTTACTTGCATTTTACATTTGTTTTTGTGTTTTTCATTATTTACTAGTATGATAAAAAATAGATGTTCTAGCTTTGGAATTCTTAATAAAACCTGTTGACATTTCCCATTCTATAAAAATAATTTCATAGATTTGCAATCAATATATATCTAAAATAATATTTTTATAAAATAACTGATGTTCTAGTGTCTTTATTATTGTAAATTGTACATTTATAAGGGCTTAAAATGTTAAAAATAATAAATCAAAATTAAAAAAATTTTGTGAAATCGTTCTCTGACTTGGCAATGATGTTTTTAGCGTCAACTAGGAGCACTACATTCTTTCGTGTCCCATACGATAAAAATGTTATAAATTGAAAACATGAACGAAAGTACATAATTTAAGTTGTTATTTCTTGCGGAACAAAATTGTTTTGTATCTACCCATCTGTGGAATTACATAAGAATAATAATTAAAATAAAAGATAAATTTTGAAACTTAAGAATTATAAATTAAATAATATCGATTTGTTAAAGATAGGATTAAATCATTTCATAAACGCTATTATAAATGTGAACCACATTTATGCGCTTTAAGGAACCATTTTGTTCATGTTTTAAAATATGTGTAAAATCTTTCATTATAAGATTGCATTTGATTAAAAAGCTTATCTTAAAAATAATTTTCCTTGAACCTATAACTTTTTTCTGGAATGGCGAAAACAAATTGCCGTTCTCTTATGTGAAAAACAAAAACAGTGCTTGAACGGAAATTGAAATACTGTATCTGTTTTGGTGTATTTTTATTCTTGTTAATGAAGCATACAATAGAGCAAATTAGGAAAACAAAAAATAGAGAGCGAAATGAAATTTCTTTTGTACTAATTCCAAAAAATCTACGCAGATGGAAAAGTTCTTTTTGTAAAAACATTTACTTGACACCCTGATTATTTTTTGCTTAGTGTTTAAATAAACCTAACATTAAAATTTAATTATTTTCCACTTTAAACCAGTTTTATCTTCCTCCCTTATATGTTTTAATCTTGAGATAAATCATACTGAATTAGATTGTTTCGAACAATATTTGTGAACATTTCAATGTTCATATCGTTCTTTAATCGTTCCCGATAAATAAGCTTGGTGGTGATAAAATCACATTCTTCAGCGAAATGAAATTCTTCACTCTTGTTTTCCACCTCAAAAGGGGACACTTTGATTTCTTCTCTCTAAGTAGAGTATTTGAACGAATTAAA
Source organism: Meta bourneti (assembly GCA_933210815.1). Lineage (NCBI taxonomy): Eukaryota > Metazoa > Arthropoda > Arachnida > Araneae > Tetragnathidae > Meta > Meta bourneti. The sequence continues at coordinate 93,644,983 of OW119929.1, forward strand.
CATATTTGTGAAAATTTATGCACACATAAAACATGCTCCTCAAACGAGCGAAACATTTATTTCCTACAATTTTTTAAGCTGAAAAAAACTATTTTTTTAAAAAGTATTAATTTGTGATAACTTAAAATCTTAAGGTATTGTCCTTCAAACTATACACATAATTTTGTATTTATGATTTTTAGAACTATAAGTAAAACAATTTATATTTATACTTGTTATGAGAACTTGTAAAGATGTGTACCTGCTAAAAATTCATTTATTCAGTTCTTATGTATTTAAAATTATTCTTTTGTTCCATTTATTAGTTTTCCCAGAGATGAAGAAAGAAGATGGATAGTAAATGGCTACATGTTTCTATGAGTTTTATTCAGTGAATTTAAAATGTGATGAATGTGATAATAAATTTGATAGGTTTACCGTTTCTTATTTATCTTTCGTGTTTATGAAATATTGATTTCACATACAATAAGTAATAAAAATTTAATATTAAAAGTCCTGCACAGTACTTTTGTACACACTTAAAATCATTAAAAGTGTCAAGTGTTATTTACATGATCACTTTGATAAATATTTAAAATATAGATATAGACACACGGGTATAGCTTGTTTAATTTTTGAATCAATTGAAAATTGGGCAAAATAGCTAAGAACTTTAAGTGTATGGTTTAAAAATTACTTTATATCTTGTAAAGATTGCATGTATAATTTTTCATGCTAATATTTTTATACGTAACTGTCCTAAATGAAATTTGCGTTTACGAAAACATAAACAATTAAGGATCCATAATATAAATGAAAGCTTTCAGTGGTGACCTTGAATTGATTTGCGTATGCAACTTTATCTATCTGCACTATTTTTATTTATATTTTCACTACATTAGTTATTGATTATGACTGCATCAGTAAAATAATTATTGAAGCACTCATTTCCAAACATGCATTTCTTTTTCAATTTATTCCAACTTGTGTTAACCTCATTAAATTTAAACAAGGAAGCTTGAATTATTTTCTGTTATTAAATCTTTAAGTTAATTTCCCAAACATCTAATACAGGTAAAAGACAAAAATATATAGTATATTGAATTATTTAAAGAACGTCAGGTTTAGGACAACTATCTTATACAAAATTTTAATTGGTGACGAAATACTTGTGAACATCCCCTAAGCCCTTTGGCATGTGCTCTTAATAAACAATAGCAAAGGTAATAGTCGAGCGATAAATCAAACCGGAACTACTGGATCGAACAATGTTAAAACGTAGCTCAAATTCAAGAACTATTCAGTATTATACACATTCGCATCGCTAACTTTTGTAAGTAAATGTTATGTCATCAAGAGAAGCGATAAAAAATCAAATCAATCAACCAAGCTGAATTTTCGCGTAGCAGTCACGTGACTACTAGCGACATGTTGCTCCCACTTTTTGAAGCTCTTTTCAATACGATTGCTCAGTCTACTTATATTTCACGTCAAAATGACCAGATACTGATCTCTTTATAACAAATCGGCAATGTCTTGATGAGATATCTTGCTATCAGCAAAAATTGGTCAGATCTTAATGGAGGAGAAGATATCTCGTCGAAACCACTTGAAGGGTTAAGAATTGTTCTTCAAGTCTTGGTTATTTAATTCAAAAAGTTGTTTGGTTTTATACCACCACAATTTCTATCAATCTTTAAGCCTGTGTAGGGTATTTGAGGAATTGCCTACCATTGACATTGAGAGAATTCAGAATTTGTGTTAATTTATAAAAACTAAAGGTAGATTCCCACGAAATACAATTTTCTCATTTGTGGAGATACAATTCGTACATTGACTGAATATTTAAAACCAATTTCTATTTAAAAATTCCAATATCATAGATCAGTTAAAATTTCACGCTCCGACTCATCTGGTACCATGTGTTAACTTCGCCCGACCGTGGTTCACAACTACGAGGTGTTGTCCGCGGATCTTTCTCTTCAAAGTTCATCCGGGGCAGTCGCCAATACTCCGTTGTGTTGCTCCAATAAGTCATAAATTCAACTACCTACCTGCAGACAAATTTGCATCATACGATGAAAATAAATCCCTCTTATGTATTTTGATTCAATGTTATAGTTTTATAACACCATTTGTATTAGTCCTGAACTTTGAAAATTTGTTTGAAGATGAAACTTATGTAATAATATTTATCCCGTAGATTGGTTCAAGAATAAGAAAGATTATTTTCGTTCCCCTAGAAATTTAAACCTTCTCATAGGATGAATTTTAAATTACATAGATAATTAAATTTTCCTCATTCTTAGTTTTTTGTTTCAAGATGTAAACACGCTTTGATTCAAATTTTCTTTTTATTGATCCTCAAAAAATAAAGATATAGTAAATGCAGGTAATAGATATTTTTCGAGAAATAAAATTTTTAGATTTTGGTTTTCTTGAAGCGAGCCTTCAAATCTAGGTACTTAATATCATATTTTTAAATTAGGTTTTGTAACAGATCTCATTAAAGGTTAATTGGAAATATTTTTACACATCGTCGGTTTTATCACAATATTTTTCTAGAATTTCAGGGCATCATTTCATTCAAAATTGAATTACAAAGATGTACTGTGCAGTAATTCGTCTATTTCGAAAATGTCGGTGTAATTATTTGCAGCATTTCTCGAATTATTTGTGAAAAATTCAGTTGTTTTTCACCTACAAAGTATCAGCGACAAATAAAACTGAGTTAACAGGTATTGCGTACTAAGCATGAGGATAATATATTTAGTTGTAATATACTAAAATATCATATATCTTCTTGGGATTTTTACAATTTGCTTGTAATGTAAAACAAAACCTTCAAAACTGAAATTAATAAAAATGGCATTTTAGGGGAACTGCCTTACCATCTAATATTTTGAGTAGTAAAATTATTTCTGTAGTTTTATCTTACAGTCATGGAATTTTACATTTATTCAGTGACGGAACATTCAAAACATTAAATAATTATCCATTCACAGATACTCAATACGAAAAACAAATTCTAGTAACACAAAAAGCTGCAAGTGAAGCATCAGAACTACAAAGCATCCAATCTCGCACTAAACGATCATTAAGTCACACATTCACTAGCGAATTCCAGTTGACTGGCCATGTGTTTGTTACCTTGTCATTTAACCTGGTTTAAAATTGCGAGGTATTGTCCTCGAGTCTTTCCCTTCGGATTCATCCCGGACCGTCACCAATAGCCCGATGTTTTGCTCCATTGTGACGTTAATTAACTACCTACCTACCCAAATTGGCTAATGCGTACGCCTTCCGAACAATGCTCGCGAACCACCTCGTGATTCCCGAAACATCTAACCTTGCAATTAATGGTGATTATGTCGAGTATTTGCTGACGAATTACCTCGTCGAGACAACCACCAGGAGGATTAAAAGACTCTCCTAAACCCTGGGGGTGTATCTTCCCGGAACATCCCAGATAGACCCAGAAAAAGACTGGCGACATTTCGACTTGTAGCTAGCTATGACTGCCTTCCTGTACATTTTCATCGTATCAGAGCTGTTTCTCACTCCTACTGTAGACTCTGGAGACTTCCATTACGAAATGGATAAGTTCCATCTCGCCTATTATACAGCTATCTTTGTCCATAAACTGTATGTTAATACTGGATGGTGAGGGTCGTTTGGGGCTTATAGACATTTTGTCCTCTTATAGTTTTGTTTTGAATTCTCTGTATTCTGTTGGTGTGCTTATTTTTCGGCTATTTGCTCCATATAACCTTGTAACCAACCATATATATAAATCCGAAAATAAAATCCGAATCAAGTCAAAATAACTTGTAAAATTAGTCACTAGTGTAGGTAGATAGGCTGTTGAACTAAAGCCGCAATGGAGCAAAGATGGGCTTTTCGCGATGGCCCAGGATCAATCTCAAAGATAAGAGGATAACATCTCGTAATTTTGAACCACGATCAGATGACTAGGACAACAACTGAGCAGGCAGCCCATTCTCCAAACTCCTACACCATACCAACGTGAGGACATTAAAGGCCACCACATAGTAAAAGTGTACACGTGCAAGGCAGACTTTGTTTGGATTGAGTTTGAAACTCGCAAACCTCCGTTTGCTAATTCGATACACTACCGTCTGGGCTACCACAGCCCCATGGCATATATGCAATAAATTAGTCACCGCGACTTAACTGTGCAGGGTGATTACAATCTATTACCCAATAATCATACCACGTAACTTCTTGTTAAAAATCAAAACGAAAAAATGTGCGTTTTTCGATTGGACATGGCATTCCGGAGATGCACATATGAGCACCTACACTATTCGGTATGTAAGTATTTAATTAACGTCGCACTGGAACAACGCAACGGACTATTGATGACGGTCCGGGATCAATGATCCAAGGGCAACACCAAGTAATTTTGAACCACAGTCAGATGACGAGGTCACACCTGAGCTGGCACCCCACTCTCCACCACGTAAACGTGAAGACATTTGAGGTCCCGACAGATCTAACGTGAACCAGCCCCCTTCGTACACGACGGTCTTTGGTTGGATTCGAACTCGCAGCCCTCCGGTTGCTAGTACGTTACTCTTCCAACCGGGCTACCACAACCCCAAACAACATTCGAAACATTAGGATTTGCTACATATATTACATTATCACGAATTTTATTTGAAGCGTCAGAGAGAATAAAGGAATATGTTACGTATCATCAATTTTAATTGAAGCGTCAGGGCGAATAACGGACTGTGTTACGTACCACCAATTTTACAGGAGGTGCAAAAAAGTAGGAGGTGTAGGAGGTGCACACGAGAAACTTCCACCTTTCCTCTTCCTTCCTCAGTTGTGAAATGTATTTTATGTAAAGAAAAAAGAAAACCGCAACAAGCTTGAATTTTTGCGATTCCGTAATCTTCCCCGTAAACTAATATGAGTCAAGTGATTGACAAATGAAGGTTTTACCACATAGACCGTCGTTCCACATCCCAAGCGCGCGATTTCGTGACATTAAATTTTGAACGACTGCGCTATCTAGTGGTTTTATTGGGAATTAAATGTAGGAATCAATGTCTAGTATACCATTAGAATCCGAAAAATTTTCATAGACCGATATTCGGCCGAACTCTTCACCCAACCTAAACCTCATCCACTTCAAGAACTTCCACAAGTTTTAGCTTCTTTTGTCTAGCACTGTACTCTGGATTTATGTGCATGATCTTAAGATTTTATACAAACATTCAATTTGATGAATGCAAGAACTCTCAACAACCGAAGCTGCGTGGTTTTTTCTAAGACGTAAGGCAAATAAAATTTCCGCTTCTCAAAGTTTCGCGGAAATACTTTTAAATTCTCTGAATCACAGTTTGAAGAATTAGTGGGGAAAAGACTTAAAAAATGGCAAACAAGAGGGGAAAAAATGTTTCCTCGAAATCTCTTGTCTGGAATCTCAAGTCATTCTCTATGTCCTGAAAAAGCTCCCTTCATAATATTCGTAAAGAGACCTTTTTTTCAGGTGTTTCTTTTCTTTTTTCTATTTGCTGTCGGGTTAATTTGAGAAAAAGAAGAAAAGACTTCCTGCTACTTGAATTAGGTGGTTTACAATGAAGCATAGCTGTCGACAGGTATTGTACGTTTTCAACTAAGTAAGACTGATGATAAGAAATGGTACCATGTTTTTCTCATAGAGGGAGCATGAAAAGGGTAGGTTGGTCACGGATGTATTGATTACCTGTCTTCTGCTTTGTATTTTTATGTATTCATTGCCCTGAAGCCTTTTGGGAGAGAATTTATTCACGAGATAAATGAAAATAATAATGTATAACATAATTGAATTTTTCGGTATTTCAATTAAATGTATGTAAGCCTCTACAAACTAATGTTGAAGTTTATCCTAATTTAAGGTAGACGTTTCACAACTAAATATAAGTATTGATGAAAATAAAAATATATTCGTTGTAATTTTGTATTTCTTGGCATAGCTATTTAAAAGTAATCGATGAATTAAATTTATTAAAACTTTTGCCAAAGTTTTATTAGATATTATAAGAATTCAGTCAACATTGTTGTTGTGAAGTACGTTGGTTCTTTTAAATTCAATTATTATTTACTAGCAATAGCTCAGCGAAGTTTTAAATTACGAACCAACCTAATGAAATAGCAATATTCAATCGACAAGAAATCGCAAAGTACAAGAAAAACTTTTACTCACATTTATTTCCGAAATTCAAGCTACAAATGAATCAATACAAAACCCAACATTCTGGTTGCAGTATATATGCAAGCGGGTTGGCGCCGTTTTACATTTACTCACGCCAAGTGCTCCAACAATTGTACTATCTCCGAATTTCGTCATTTAAGTTGATGAATGCTACAATTTTGCATGTTGCGTACGGGTCGCCGTGGTTCAGTTGGTTTCCCTACTGAGTTAGCAACCTGCTAAAGGTTCTATTCATCCCTGGATGTATTTTTCTCTTCTATGTCAATAAAACTTTTCTTGTGTGGTGTATGTCCATTACTTGAAGTTATCTTGTGTTTGGCCAAACTTGCCGAAATATGGCCCTTTCCGTATAAAACTCAAAATCAAACATGTTGTGCATGTATGTGTTACATTAAATCTTCTGTAAACATTGACCTTCTAGTGAAACATAGAATTCAGTCACATTATAATGACCACCGCCTACTTTTGACGTCAGCAGCGCATAGCCAATAAAATATGGTGCCTGTCGGAAGTTGGCTTCGAGGTATGCGAAGTGAGATGTAGACATTCTTCAAACATATCCACCATTGCTGTCATCATTAAAACGTGGTAATTATCAGATTTAGAAAAGGGTATGATCATTGGCTTTCTGTCCAAGGATAGCAATGCTTCTTAAACAGCGCAGTTTGCGAAGAGTTTGCATACTGCAGTAGTTAAAGTGTATAGTGATTGAACAAACGACACCATTACGAATAAACTGCGTATCACCACCTGCCATTCACCATCAGAGGTGAATGTCATCTGCGAAGGTGTGTGAGGGCAAACCGACGCGCTGCAGTTGAACAACTCACCGGCCAAACGAACTAGGGGGTTATTATACATGTGCCTGAAACGACCGTACAAATCCTCTTGCGAATGGGGCTCCGCATCAAACGGTTGGTCACTACAACCATACTGACGAAGGTTCATCACCAGAAACGGATGCATGACAGTACCAAAATTGGATCTCTTCTGATTGGCAAAGGGTTGCCTTTTCCGATGAGTCACCTTTTCTGCTCCATTGAATGGACGGACGTTTACGTGTCAGGCGAGAAACTTCCAAGAACAGTCATTCTGCAACCATTGTTGGAACCACATGGGTTGGCGGCGGTTGCGTTATGGTTTGGGGAATGTTTTCTTGACATTGTCAGATACCCTTGACAAGCTTTCAGAATCTTATTGAATCACTACCACGCCGTCTAGCAGCTGTTCGAACTGCACACGGTGGTTATTCTGGATATTAGTTGGTGGTCATAATAATGTGACTCGAATATGTATAATAAGTATTTGGGCCGAGTCGCTATCGTAAGATCTCATAAGTTTAAGCCAAGTTTGCAAGGGAATCCCCTTAGATAGATTAACTACGAAATGCAAACTTGTGATTTTCAATAAGCTCGTCATTTAATCTTACATTACCAACATCGATCCTCTAATGAAATATGTTGAGCATGTGGACGAAGTGGCTATCCTAAGATTTTAGAAGTGAAGGTCTCGTGGGCTTCTAGAGCCGACTGAATATCGAAGCGTAAAGTAATATTTTTTATTTCACTTTTCAATTAGTCATACATTAAGATTCGTGCTTTCTCCCAATCGACTGCCCTGTGACAGATCTGCGAACCGAGCAATCGAGAAAAATATCATGAAGTTGCGGTCATGTGCTCCGTCTATTTCATTAGAAGATCTATGCTCTGAAGACAATTAAAGTAGCAGATTTAAACTTTCTCAAAAGAAATGAATGTTAGGAAACAAACTTCAACTTGCAACGATGGAAGCCGTAAAAATCATCATGCCTCCGTGTGTTTGTTTTCGTGTTTTACATTTTCGTTACATACATAATATTCATTATTACTTACATTAAGATAGTCATACATTAAGATTCGTGCTTTCTCCCAATCGACTGCCCTGTGACAGATCTGCGAACCGAGCAATCGAGAAAAATATCATGAAGTTGCGGTCATGTGCTCCGTCTATTTCATTAGAAGATCTATGCTCTGAAGACAATTAAAGTAGCAGATTTAAACTTTCTCAAAAGAAATGAATGTTAGGAAACAAACTTCAACTTGCAACGATGGAAGCCGTAAAAATCATCATGCCTCCGTGTGTTTGTTTTCGTGTTTTACATTTTCGTTACATACATAATATTCATTATTACTTACATTAAGATAGTCATACATTAAGATTCGTGCTTTCTCCCAATCGACTGCCCTGTGACAGATCTGCGAACCGAGCGATCGAGAAAAATATCATGAAGCTGCGGTCATGTGCTCCGTCTATTTCATTAGAAGATCTATGCTCTGAAGACAATTAAAGTAGCAGATTTAAACTTTCTCAAAAGAAATTAATGTTAGGAAACAAACTTCATCTTGCAGCGATGGAAACCGTAAAAATCATCATGCTTCCGTGTTTGTTTTCGTGTTTTACATTTTCGTTGCAGAAAATTTACTAAATTTATCCTGATATAAAGTCTACGGTTATCCGTAATGCTGATATAAACTTTATTTCTATAAAAAATAAACGACTTACAGCAATATAGGATTAATCCTTATATTAGATGTTCTATAATTTGGATGTAAGAGCTTACATGTGTGCATGCAATTTGTAAAATCGCTACTGACAAAACAAAATTTTGACTTTATAGTTGTTCAAAGACTGCATATTAGCTTTTAGGTTAGGGAATAAAATTATAAGCATTTTTATACATTTAATTTATTAATTATCATAGTGTTATTTATCCTTTGAACAACATATAATAATACAACATGACTAAGTATTTCTAATAATAGTGAAAATAAGCATTTAGTGTCTCCGAAAAAATTTTCAGTTAATGGTTTTCATCGCTAAGCCGATGACAAGTAGATTTGAATTTTTAATTTATATCATTTTATCTTTTGATCTTGCACAGTAAAATGATAATTTCGGCTATAAATTATTATATTTTCAGCTGAAGAATTTCTTACATTAATTTTCCAATATAAAAATTATCGATTAAATTCACGTTACGTTCTTTCAATGTAGAATGATGTCTTTAGCGAATAACATGTTCACATTAAGTCAACTTAATTCACAAGAGAGAAAAATTCAAGTTCTTTCAATGTAGTATGATGCTTTTTAGCGAAGATCGTATTCACATTAATTCTGCAGTGCACAAATTCTCAATTGAATTTAAGTAAGCTTTCCCAAAATAGCTCCATGGTAGTACATGTAATGTATTTTAGTGTTCAAATGAATTCATTATTAGTTAGGAGAAAACGTATATTTAACGACAGCAACCATACAAAGACCAGCGTTCAGAAATCCTTTTTGACCATGAATAATTACTCTCACTCAGGGAGGCACTAATCGGCTTACAGTCGTATTGATTGGTCGGTTTGTACTTTTAAAACTAATGAAATTGCTCTAATTAAAGAGAAGGGATTTTTTTCAACTAAATTCCCCAGAAAGCTTAACATTTAAAATGGGAGAAAAGCGGCAGGAAAGTATTTACAAAAAATAAACCCTCAGTCGCTTTTTCGCTTTTGAAGATGTAATTGTAAAAGAGACGTGAGTCAAGGTTCCAATGGCGCGCTTTATGATTTTAAATGATGGGTCAAACAAAAGAACAACGGTTTTTCGATTGTGCTGCCACCTAGTGTCTGAATAAAAATTTAAATTGATCTCCCTCGCCGTTTCAATTGAAATCGAATGCATTTCGGAAAGGTAATAAGCACGAAAAAGTAGAGGAATGACTTAGACCAGTTTCTGAACTCACTGATTCGATTTACACCCAACTCTGGATCGAAGCACTCGAGTGTAAAAACGTTTCTTTAAGCTCGGAAAAGAGGAGTACACGTTATAAAAATGAACGCAAAAAAAGGCAAAATAAAAATTTTCCAAGTAAAAGGGAATTAAAAATCAAAACTAACAGAGAGAAAGTCACAAATGGAAGTGTAGGTTGAAATGAAATAAAACGAAAGAAAAATAATTACAATAATAAAGGAAAGATTAAAAAAAAACACCTGCAAAGCTTTGTGAGTGTTTTTCTGGGACTGTTAATTAACATTCCACAATAGAGATCTTTTGAACGATGGCGCCAAACGACAACTTGAGAACAAAAATTTGGGATAAGTAAACAAAGGAAATGTGCGGCTTTTGGAAAATCCTTTTCTTTGTGAGGCTTCTTTAAATGCGGTGCTTCAACAAAGGGATAGTCTAATTTCTGTTTGGGCATTCAAGTAAATTCGTTTTGTGCTGCTGGAACTGTATTCGATGTATCGTTGCTGACTATTTTCCAAAATACATACTAAAAGAGATTTTGTTAAAAGTATTGGAAAAAACTCCGCTTAAAAATAGCTTTTTTTGGTTTTTGTTTTGTATTTACATTGTATAACCCTGGTTAAAAAAGTTCCATCACTTACAATTTGTTTGAAGGAGAAGAATTTATACACTAGCTTTGCTCTTTCAGAAAAGAATTTAAATATTTTTAACACTAGACATTGTCTAGTTTTCCGTTTTTCTACGAGTACTTTTATATACATGATCGATACCCTGTAAGTAAACCAGTTCTTCTATTTATTACGAGCTTCTGACATTATATACATCTAAAATTCGACTATATTATTCCTTTTTATTTGTCTACGAATCGAAGAATTTTCGATTTGCGAAAACCAGGTGAAATTTCAATCTGTTTCTTTGGCATTGGGATACTTGCTTCAAGCAGTTTTTAAAAGTAGAAATTTTTAAAAAAGATTTGGGTGTCTTGCAAGTGAGGATGAGAATAATTTTTTTATTTAAAAAAATATTCTACCGTTAAAGAATAGATGTATTCTGTCAACCTTAAAAATATTCTATCGGTCTTGTACTTGAGATAGAATCTTTCTGTGATAGGATTTTATTGGCTCTTTCCTTGGAATAAATCCCGAGGAAAGATTCTATTGCTCTTTCCTCAGCATAGAATCATTTGAAACGATTATGTGTGTTGGCCCATTCTATAGAATAGAATCCTTTGGAAAGATTCAATTGCTAATTTCCTTAGAACACAAACCTTTGGAACGATTATATTGACCCATTCTGGATAATAGAATCATTTGGAAAGATTCAATTGCTCCTTTCCTTAGAACAGAAACATTTGGAACTATTATATTGACCCATTCTGGATAAAAGAACCATTTGTAAAGATTCTATTGCTAATTTCCTTAGAACAGAAACCTTTGGAACGATTATTGGTCTATTCTGTAGAATAGAATCCTTTGAAAAGGTTCTAGACCAAGAAAGGTAAAATTGGTTAGAAGTCATGCAGGGAAGACTGCAAGTTGCAAGGTGGAATTATGCGTGTGAACATCTCAGATGGTTAATTTGTAGTTTTACGTAATTTTAAATGAAAATGCTTAAATTATAGTACACTTTTTATGTTGTTATTTTTTTAAGGAAGTTTTTCTAGACACCTTTGTTACATCGTTTTTCTTCCTTGTCCCCAATAATCATAATATATCGAGGAATTACTGAACTTTTAACAGAACGTGTGAAACTATTTCAACGCTATCTACCAAGAAATACTTTATGGTTGGGATAGGTTGCAATGATCTACAATATACTACTCTATTGGAAGTTAATTTTTATAGCAGTGGCTAACTTCAACACAATACCCTGTAAAATTTAGCAGTGGATGAATACGTTCAATAGATGCTACCACTAGTTGATATGTTACCAATTGTGGAACTGTGAGAGCCGTATTAACATCACGGGTGAGATTCTATATACGTGGTCATGCAATGGAGGATTGCAACGTGAACTGTCCTCTGTAGTTCTTACCAACCCAGTGCGAGGCGCTGTGTGCAGAGAAGGCTGAATGTAAACGAAGAGTGAAGCCGTTATAGAAATTGAAGTAGTGTCTGTTATCGCAGAGGTTCTGAGAGTTGTTTGAAATGATTGGCACCGTATTGCTATTTCAGCTATTTTTCGTGGATCATCCATCGGACTGAGTGTCTATTTCAGAGAGCGACATCTTCTATTTGTTAGAAGCTTATGTCTTATATTTTGAAATTGCACAAGTTCGTAAATAATTCCGGGTCACTAATTTAGTATAGAGCGTGAAAGACAAGGCGATGTTGTCCACCGAAAAGTACTTTAAGGTGAAGATCAATTAGACTGCTATATATACTACTGTATTGCAAGTAAATTTTTTAGAGGTTAGCAAGTTCATCACATGTTGACTTAAGCGTACCATTCTAAGAGATCACTAGGAGAGTTTGTTTTCGGTTTGTCGTTCAATGGTTAGTATTTGGTACTCGAGAGTTAATTAGACCAGCCTTCTGTTAATGTACTATTTATGAAAAAACCACAACCTGGACCACCGACACAGCAGGTCAAACAAATAAACAACACATCCCACATCATTACGACCACCACCAGCACATTACCACAAATCTTTACTGATGGACCTATAACAGAGCATCTTCCTGTTATTTAACTAATGGGGTCACCTCTTGAACATAGCCCGGTAGATTCCCAGACGATTGTAGCCCATTCCAGGTGTAGGTCACAGCCATCAGAGAAGCAATCTACTGCATTCCACCATCGATTCCAACAAAAATCCACTCAGACATCCAAGCCGCCATTAAGACACTCCCAAAAACCAAAATCAAGCTAATTAAATGTATACAAGAACTACTCACATTAAGACCCAAGTAGGCTTCTAGGAAACGAAGCTGGTTGATAGTTTAATTTACGTGGCCTTAGCGCAACACGAGGGGTTATTGGCGACGGTCATAGATCAATCCCGGAGGGAAAATGTCGAGGACAACACCTCGCAATTTTGAATCACGATCAGATGATGAGGTCAACACCTGAGCTGGAACCCCACTCTAAGACAATAAGGAAGCAGATGCACTGGCAAAAGTGACTGCCAGCGACACTTTGGCCAATAAAGACCATAAAAACATTGAAATTGAATTTACGTTCCACTGGGGTAATACAACGGGCTTTCGGTAACGGTCCGGTGTCGATTGAGAAGGCAGAGATTTGAGGACAGCATCTCGTAATTTTGAAACACGGTCACATGACGAAGTAAATGCTTGAAAACAAACAACATGAAAGTCAAGCGACTCCCCAGTTCCTTCCAACAGCAAAATAGGAAGTTTATTCTGGCATTCATGCGAAAAGTATGAGACGAGGGTGACATCACGATTAAATCCTACCAAAAGTTAGCAGCACACTCCTCAAAGATAGAACAACTCTGCAGTTCTTCACCAGTCAAGGGCCCTTCGAAGCCTACCTCAGTAGATTTGGACTGAAGGACACACTCATCTGTGCATGTGGATAAGAAAGTGCTCCTTGCATAATCCATTTTATCTTAGTTTAATGCAAATGGCTCTGCTGTCATCAACTCCAACAGTGCCGAATTTCTCCCTATCGGCAGCTTTTGATACAGATTATTTATTATCGGTAGTTAGGTTAGGTAGTTATTTAACGTCGCACTGAAGCAACACAACGGGCTACTGGCGACAATGCAGGATTAATCCCCAAGGGAAAGATCCGAGGATAACATCAAATCATTTTGAACCACGGACAGGTGACGAGGTCAACATCTGAGCTAGCAACTCACTCTCCAAACTTCCACACCACTCCAACGTGAGGACATTTGAGGCCACGATAAATTCAACGTGCACCAACCCCCGTGTTCACGATGGTCTTTGTCTGGACCGAGTTTCGAACTCGCAGTTTTTCGGGGAATATATCTTCCCATGTCTTCAAAAGTCTCAATACCAAATATACCGTTCCATTCCGTTCATTCGATATAGATATTGATGCATCCAAAGAGTGAAAGTGATTTTATGGCCAACCTGTATTATTTCTTTAGAATTTCCCTGATCATCCATTCAAAAATGCTAAAAATTCAATAAATAATTAAAACATCGAAGAGTCGTTTTACAAATATCTGTAATTTTGAACTTCATTGTGAATTTGAGTTGGGGAGGAATTCTAGCTGAGTTTAGGCTAGACGTGCACAAAATTTGGTTAACATATGCATCGATGTCTTCAGCACTTAAGTTTTCTTTCATTTTCAAATGTTTTACCTCCAACTTAATTCTAAACTCTTTCTCATCTTATGAATTGATTCATGGAATTAATATTCTTTTCAATTGTTCTTCGTAATTAATTTGAGTCGTTCTCTCAGGAAACAAATTTAATTTCGTTAATCGATAAAAATCGTTTCCCTTAATTTAATTTTGATTTGCAATCATTCCTAAAACTAACGTGACACATATAAGACAAGCATAAAAAGTCTAACGGCTTTCATCCATTAAACTTTTGACAATACCCACGTTAACTCCATCTTTATTAAGGCGATTTTCTTTCTTTGGCTATCAATGTTTTTAAGCTTTTGGCGAGTATATTCAAATATCCATTATTAAATTTATCAATGACAACATTTTATCTAAGTCAGAGTGCAACGTAAGAAGTTTTACTTTAGAATATTTTTCAATTAGGTTTCTGGAATAATTATCCAAAGTTAATGATTGAGAAACGAGTTAGAAAAATATTTTTAAAGAAAACATTCGAAAAGACTCAATCTTTTTTCCGCCATGACAGTTTTGATTACGCTCTACAAATTGACGGCGTATCTGATGGAGTTTAATTGATGATATTTAGCGCTCAATTAGTCACACTTGCCATCAAAAAATAACACAACGGGGCTTTTTTTATGTTGTTTTCGGTACCTAACACTGCTTTATGGGAAGTTTACTACCTCCTAACATTAATTTATTTTCGTTGTTGTAAACGCGGTTTTTAAAAATATTTTTTGAAGTTCCTTTTTACTTAGATAGCTCTATCTATATTGCAAAGATAAAGCTGGCTTGTGAGCCACTAGTTATCAACATTTTAGGCGAAATTTTCGGGGGCAACAAAAAATGCTCTAAAAACTTGAATGGTTAAATGACGTTGATTGATGACGAAATATATTGAGGATCAAAAAATAATCACAAAAATAAAGAAAACTTTCCAGACACGAACACTGTATTAAAACTGTTAAATTCTATTATATTAAATACAGCTGACGAAGTGTTACAATTTTAAAGTTACCGAAAAAGAGTCTTCGAGTCAAATATTAAGTTATGCTATTTTTAACATCATTGAAAAAAAATTTGATGTAATGCATAAAATTTTATCACTCAATTCTGTATAAATATTTGTGATGGCGAAGCAATGGCAATAGCGATGGTTGAATCAGGCAATTTTACAATTTTACAATACTACAAGTTGCATTTGAATGCTTCACATCCGAATTTGCAATATTTAAAGTAATATATTATAACTGAAATATTTATATACATTTAAACGTCATGTGAGGATTTTCTACAACTTACGCTATATAAAGATGATTTTCTAATATTAAGTACCAGAGGTGCAGGTCCCCCTCAAGCCCAATGGCGCAAATCCCCCCCCCATTTTTTTTATTTACTACCCCTCAAATCCAGTTAACCATATAACCTTTATTGGAATATCAAATTTCCAACTGAATTCACAAAGCTCTACATTTCCTATTTTGTAAATCAGTTAGAGATAAATAAAATCAAGAGATAAATTTGGATGAGATAAATAAAACCAGAACAGATAGTAAAATGAACAGTTTATATTTATAACAGCCAATTTCATGTATAAACAATTACTTACACTTTGCAAATGAAAATAACTATAATATAGTAAAAACAGTTGTTTTGAAAGATTCTGAATGTTATAAGAATAAAACACATATTTTACCTTGACCTTTTGTAGTATAAGAATAATTTTTATATTCATAAAAATCTAAAATTGAGTGAATGGAAAAATAGAAAATAAAAAAATTGAACTCGTCAATAAAGATCAATAATTCGATAATCAGATATTGATAAAATGAACTAAATGTGTAAAACTAATGATATCAGTATTACCGTAATGTACATGAGTTGCGTAAGTATTCATAAAACCATAAAAACTAAATTGTTTTAGAGCAGTGACAGAAAAACAGCTATCTTATGCGGAGGGAAGAGAAAACATTCGAACACTCTAGGTTGAAAAAAATTTATAGTATGATCAAAAAATAAATTCTTTAAGCACAGGGATTTATGTACTATTTATATAAGATTTTAACAGAAGAAGCTTTATTCTCTGTGCACTTGATATGGCAAACTTTTCGATAATTTCTTCATTTGTGATTTTCTTGAGAATGCCATTCTCAGATGATAGTATCAATAAGTTTGACAACCAATCGTCCTCTAAGCTGCTTCTTAACCTGTTTTTTACATCGTTCTTTCCACTGAGCAACTTGTGACAGGTAACGATAAAAGGATACGATACAGCATGGTGAGTTGAAGAAATGCTGACATATACTGCAAGCATCTGTAAGGCCTAATAAAGCCTCTTTTTACCCACTGATCAACAGACAAAAGCAACTCATCATTGGTCTGAATCTTCCTCATCCCCATTCTTTACGGACTTCAACTTCATTTCCACTTTCACCTCCTGAAACGTCAGATTCCCTGTCTGGTATCATATTTTTACACTTTTCTTTCTCTAAAAGCAGGTCGGAAATGTCAATTTATGAGTGAGTAAACATGCACATTTGCAAAAGTTTCTAGCTCATCTATTATTTGGTCAATTTCAAGATCGTAAAACCCACAAGTCACACTGATGAAGAATAAGGCAATAATTTATATCCCTGCTTTTCTTTTTCTCTTACAATTTTAAAAATTCCTTCATGTGAAAGCATTGGCATTTGTGAGATTATACTAGATAGAGAACTGTCAGAGAATCTGTCATTGTTTGTTTAATAAGTGAATCTAGTACGTGAAAATGAACTTCCACTTTGATCCTCTTAAGAGGATCATCTATTCTTTCATCGATAGCCATTTCATCCATAAACCTCTTACATTTTCTGCTTCTACGGTGGGGTTGCGAAATATTATTCACATCAGCAAAGGCAATAATTGAATCATTCACTTTATTCCACTCCGACTCACTTCGCATTTTTACAAGTTTAGCTTTGGTTTTATCAACAATTTTTGACACACTGCTATAATTATTTATTTTTGGTTGTAGAACAATTGTGATTGGTGACACTTTGAAAATAGATGAGGCAACATGTATTGAGCAAATGTTTTCAAAATCGGTCATTTGTTTCCACAGGCCAGTTGCCAGTGCCTTTGATTCATTAGCAGCTTTTTTGTCAATGGACAAACTATGCAACGCCTCCTTTATTGTGTCATAGCAGGTGACAACTGTTTGCAGTACATCATTTCTGCTTGACCATCTTGTAGTTTGCACTCTTTTCAGTTTCCTATTTTTGGTTGGACCCTTTTCCAAGTTTGTAGTAAAAAGATCATGCCTTGTATGACCTGACATGAAGACATAATTCCTCTAAAAGGGAAAATAGATTTTTCATCTGGGGTATATGTCCATAGATTTTTCCACAATTAACGCAAATCTGTGCGAGGAACACCATATATAGAATTCTCTGGGACATTCTCTCTGGATTAGCGCTTTTACACCATTGAATTTCCCTCTCATATTACCAGCCAAATCCATACTTTGACCAACAATTCCACTTGGATTAAGACCAAGTAAATTCAGGCATTTCATTATTCCTTTACACAAATTTTGGCCTGTGGTATCTCCACTAGTGAAAACCTTAATGAGCCGCTCTTCAGGTTTGGCATTTTCCTTTGGGGCACCATGCGGGTCAGAATGCTCAATATAACGAATCACTAATGTTGAGCATTCTTTTTTACTAATGTCTTGAGTTGAGTCTAAAATAATAATCGTTAGTCGTTTTTATACTATCTATGATTTTTGAAGCAACGATGACACTCATTATGTTAATTACATCATAAAAGTTTCGATAACTCAAGAAATTAGACCCCAGCTTTCCTTTTTCAGTTCTAGCTTTATCAATTTTTTCAAGGTATACCCTATCATCAGGACTATATCTACTCAATAGCCTGAAAATACCTGATTTTTCCTTTTGCTACATCCTTTTTTACGAAATCCAATCATTTCTTCGCTTAAATATCAACAACAATCGATGACAACAGACAGCATCTCTCGATTATGATGGACTAACTGATCCGATTGTTCAGATAAACGTGAATCAATCCTCTTTTGAGCGATCCATTGGATCCTTGCAATTTGCACTGATAAGAGGGTTTTAGATTTTTAATGGAGCACAATATCTCGGTCCCCCTATGCTCTGTCCATCCTCTATAGGCAGTTGTTCCCCATATTGACTGTCCGCGTGGGAGGGAAAATAGAGTACATGGCAAGCAAAATACGGCATCTTTTTCATGGCTATATACTAACCATTTTCTAACTTTTACACTTTTATTTGGTAAAACTTCATTCTTCCATGATGGGTTGAATTTTCTTACACCTGTTGAAGGAAGAGTGACAAAAGACAAATCTTGATTTTCCATATAGTGTTTTATTTATTTCCTCAGCTGACAGTTTGATGTTGGCTGGATCTCTTGGGTTTTTCAATCTATCATCAGAAGAGTCTTCAGTTGTTAGAGTTTCCTCTTGTTGAATGGAAACTGAAGGTATTTCAGCAGATGGATTGCTACATGATTCTACCTTTCCATGATATAATTCAGTTTCATCAACAACTCCTTCCTGACTTTTATTTTCATCAAGTTTTTCAAAATCTACGTCTTGGGTCATACTTGATAAAGATGGTTGTATTTCTAAATCTTCAATGACGTTTTCAGGAATCGATCTAAACAGACAACCATTGATTTTGTGAAAAAATAAACATTTTGCAAGTTCGCAAAAAATTGTTTTTCACCGCCATAAACAGTATACGAGTACACGAAACATTTAAATGCCGTCCTACCATGGGGAAGGGAAGTTGTGAAGGGGTTTGCGTAGGGGGGTGAGTCCTTGCGATAGAGACCGGGAACTACGACATACAGCCAAACACAAAATATCAATATTAACAGACTTTATGTTTACCGTTTGAGTTGAATTTGAATTTGAGTTGAATGTTTATGTTTACCGGCGGTTTGACTAAATTTTTCGGAAAAATAGCCGGCTCTTTAAGTGTTAATTAAGTAAATCGTGCTTTGTAATTTTACAAGTGGTGTAAAAAATTTGTAATTAAAATTGTGGGTGTAAGGAATACTAACTTTTAAACCTACTTACCTAGAAAAGTCACCTAATGAATCCTCTTGTATCTGTGTTGATGACGAAGCAATAGAGCCTGCATCGGCCACATCTTCAATTTTCTCCCACTTTCCGTCACCTTTCTTAGCTTCCACAACTTTGTATTTGATTTTGATGTTTTTGAATTGATACGTGTGCTTTTTACGGCAATGTTCTAACCATTTGTCCTGTCTATGCAGAGTCTTACACAATACTTCTAAAACACCTATATTTAAAATAAGTTTTAAGAGCCCTCGGCATCTCTTTAGGATTTCCTTAAATAAACAAACAGTACTGAACTAAACCGCCTTTCCTTCTCCGAGACAGACTACACAAAACGTACACGGCTAGACAGCTACCTGCATTCAACTGGTGACTTAACTTTATCTTGTCTATGGGACTACTAGCGATTCACATGACGTAACGGCGACGGAGAGAAAACCCTCAAACGTGACAGATGTTTATGAATGGGCAGGGTATCAGCGCTGTCAACTAAGCGTTGCTCAATAAAAAAATTATGGGTTAACTTCCTATAGTGAAACTGTTGTCATAGCATGAAACAGTTGTCTTTTAAACAAACTCGGAGATAGTCTAATTACTTATGAAAATATATATATAGTAAATGGTTTCTTATTAAATAATATTTTGGCCGAAAAATTTCCACCCTGAAATTCCAAAAAAAAAAAACCGCCATGAAAAAATTTCCCTCAAAAAATTCTGATGGCTCAACTTGCACCATGATCCTCCCTGTGGGCACCTCTGTTAAGTAAGTGTTAAGAACAGAATAAGTTCAAATATTGCCTAGCAGACACCTAATTATGTTGTCTAACTAATACAATGTTTCTTGCTTTTTATCCCACTTGGTCTAGACAAGTTAGACCAAGTCTATAAGTTCATGCACCTTCAAAACGTTCAAGACGTGGAGCAAAGCTACAGATCCTCTCTGAAAAGCCCCAGACAGGTAGAGATGGCCAGGAGAGGCCTGTCTAGTCCACAGAGCAAATATGAAAGTAAAGTGAACAATGGTAACCTTTTTATCAGCCCAGATTCATGTGACCCGAAATAGTAGTAACGTGATTCTTAGACTCGTTCGTCTGCTGGATGGAAACGGTCATCCAGGGATTGATCCACGGCAGGATAGAAAACGCCCATTTTAATTGATTCATCATCTGATTGTTCCGCTTGACATAGTTTGGCGATTTCATCATTTTAGTCGCCACTCTATAGAAGTGCGAATTTGCACGTCTACTCTGTCAAAAGGTTATATCGCCAAACGAGGCGAAGAGATGCCAAATAGGACAACCATGCCCATTTTTCACAGCGACTTCACGGAACAACTAGTCGATATGTTGGTCACACATTTTGAAGTTCCTCTCATTAGCAATGCTCAGTATACTTTTCTTTCACGTCTATAGTCTCCCTTGATTCAGCAGGTTCTGGGATCTAATCCTATTTTGGTTCGTAGTATTTTGGAATCATAAGTGCCGATATAATTCAGAGGCGTGAAATATAAGTAGACTGAGTATTGGTACTGAGAGTAGCTTCAAAAATTGTGACCAACATGTCGAGTAGTAGTTACTTGACTTCTCTGTGAAAAATGGACTTGACTGACCGATTTGGTATCTTATCTCGTTAGATGATATAATATCTTATGGCAGGGTAGGTATGTGAATTAGCATTTCTATAGAGTGTTAACAAAAGTGGTGAAATCGTCTAAGTCTATAATACAAGATGATCAATCAATGGACCAATCAGATGACGAATCAATGGATGCGCGTCTTCTCCTGTTCCCTGGAACAATCATACGACGAATGTTATGTTCCACCCAGCAGTCTAAGGGCCGCGTTACTACTAGTTTTGGTCACATGATCCTGATCACATAAAAAGGTTACCATTGCTCATTCTGCTTTGATATTTCCTCTATTGTCTAATTAGCCTACGTGGCAAAAGATGACTTTAGAGCGACAAACCAAACCATTGTGATGGGATGACTACCTCACGGACATCGTGTGATCCACCCACATAGACATGCTGTTGCTTCTTTTCTCTCCTCGGCTCTTTCAATCGATTGAAACCTTTTCATCAGCACCAGTATGACGCTGTCAAGGTAAACTGATTGCAGAACCGTCATCAGGGCTGGTGAGCGGGTCCCTCTCTTTTACGACTCAGTTTCCGTCCTTTAACTTGTGCCAGCAGGTTATTAAACTTTTTACAGCTTTCGGTCGAGATTCGTTTTTATGACGAACCCGGGATTTTTATTTTTATAACTTTCCCTTATTATTATGACTCCTTATTTTTTTCAGTTTTCGTGATTGTCTTTTTCGGTGGAGGGCCGATGAAAATTTGTTTCACCTTCGATGCCTTATTATCCGCTTGGTCATAAATTATGAAATATTTTTAGGGACCATAAAAAGCGGGTGTTTGTACTTTATGTGTGTGTTCTGGTGCAGTTAAACGATCGGATTTGCTCGCATTGGGGTTTTTTGGTTCTATTCCCTTTCGGGTTTCTGGAATGGGAGTTCCAGAGCTTTCAAGTGCTTTTTGAAAACATTCATAAAAACTTATTAGGTCATGTTAAATACGCATTAGCACGCCTGGTGTCGGAAAATGTAAGCGCGGTCTGTGATAGTAGTAAATGTATGTTGATTACAGTTTTTAAAGTAGCATTAGGTCTGGGTATTTTGAAAGTTTTAAGGTAGGAAGTTGAATTTACGTCACACTAGAGCAACACATCCGGCTTTTGGTGACGGTCAGGGATTAATCGAGAAGGGAGAGATCCGAGGACAGCAACCTCATAATGATGAACCATGGTCAGGTGACGAAGTCAACACTAAGAACCTAGGGGATATTGGTACAAACATAGGCGTAAAATATAAGAAGACAGCATAACTATTGAGAGGAGTTTCAAAGGTGTGGCCAGCGTGTCGACTAGTAGTCACGTGACTGTTCAGTGAAAAATTGACTTGATTATCCAATTTGGTATCTTATCTCCTCGTTCTTCCCTCTTGATATCTTATCTCGTTTGGCGTATAATATCGTATGACAGGGTAGGTGTGTGAATTTGCATTTATATAGAGTGGTGTCAAAAGGTGAAATCGGTAAAGTGTAACACTATCAGATGAACAATCAATTTATCAATAAGATTGGGAATAATGGATGGGAATCCCATCCCTTGCACAAATCAGATGATGAATGTTAGGCTACAACTAGCGAAGAAATAATCCAAGGTTCACGTTACTTCTAATTTTGTTCACATTATCCTGAGCACATAAACTGGTTACCGTTGATCACTCTACATTCATACTTCCTATACAAGCGCTGGTTTCCCACTTTAAGGTGTGCCGGAAAATTTAGAAAAACAGAAATACAGAGGCTGTTCGGACATTTTTTGAACGATTTTAATGGACTGAAGCTCAATTTTTGTACATGAATTTTTTTTTAAAATATTCAATTTGATAGCCCTTATTGTTAGCTATCTTTCTACACCTTAATGTCCATGATAATAATGACTTTGTAGTATCGACAGTGCTACTTTGTCCCATTCGTGCTCCTCAGTTTTCCAATCCGTGAATGGTTTTCGGTCGACGTTTCAATATTGCCCTCTTTAAAAGTCCAAAAGCACAAAATTCCATGGGTGAAACATCTGGAGATTTAGCAGGAATATCAGTAAAGGATATTGACTTAATACCAGTTTCTTGTTCCAATTTTTCCAAGAATTTGATAGTCGATTTAGATATGTGGCTGCTTGCTTTAACCTGATGCAGTTCTACTGATTGTTGGCACTGAGGGTAAAAATGTGGTATTTCTTTTTTGAATAGTGGGGATAAAATAGGGTCTTGATAATATGTGGGAGTTGATTTTTACATTTTCCCCTCTTTTTACTTTTAATTTTCCATTATATACAAAACCGGCAACAATCATAAATCTCTTAGAGAAAGTTCTCACGTTCACTTTGCTATAGTCCTTTGACTGGGCGGATTCTCTTTTAAAATTAAAGATCTTACCTTACAAATATTCTCGAAAATTTTTTCTTTTTTGGATACTTTTTTGGAAGTATTTTTCCACTTTTACGTTTTTTTCCTTTCTCATTAATAATATTACTTATCGTACTTCAGATATCGAAAAACCATTCCTTTTACAGCGTTTTTGAGTAATTGAATAAGCCTAATTCTCTACGGAAAGAGGAAACAGCCTTCCATCCACTGCTTATTTAAAAGCGCCATTTTGAAAGTAAACAAAACTCTGAGTTAGCAGACGATAAGTTAGGCTTTAACTATTTATCTGCTGTGAAAATAAAATTCTTTTGTAGGAATACAATTTTTTTACAGCTCATCAAAATCGTTCAAAACATGTCCGAACAGCCTCTGTAGATTTAAAACACATTATGCTTCGGCTTTTTCAATTGTAAGATGATGTCGAAATATATACATTTTTAAAATCCCCTTGGTTACGTAAACCAGTGTATTTCATTGATTTTGAATTGGTGTGCAGCAAGAATGACACTGGTGTATCTTAAGGATGATGAAACGGCTTAAGATACGCAATATTAATTTGATTTCAACATGCAATATTTGTCATTTAAGTGTGTTATTAAGTATTTTCAAGTAATATTCGTATAAATAATTTTTTGAGTAATATTCTTTTATTGCAAAGTATAAATATATTCAAAAATATCTTTTAAAAGCCGCTTTGGAGCAAAAAGGGCAAATAATTGATGTTATTACTTCTAAGGAATGAATCTAAACTATACCTACTTTTTGTCAAATCTGCAAACATAATACATTTTTGGTATTTTGCAGAATTTTAGTAATTAGTTTATGCGTGGCGATATAAAAAGGGTTGAAAATTGCCTTTCTAGTTCCTCATGCTTAGTTAAACGAATGATTTTGAATTAGTGTTATGAAATTTTGAAAGTTTTCACTCATGCAGAAGAGAGGAATACATCCAAGGAAAAATCGAACCAGGCAGAAATCTGCCACTTTCAGGAAAGTTAGTTTGTAGGAGCCACGTAAAGCGTAGCAATTGTAGTTCTAAGAATATAAAACTTTTTTAAGACCCTGACCAGCCAGCCTACACAGAAGATCAAGGCTAAATGAGAGGCTGTGAGAAGGACTTTTACTGACTCCATAAGGTCCTCAGGGCCTTTAACCCAACCGGACAATCAATATACAATTCGTTTATATAGAACATACACAAGTTACAAAAATAAACAGAATCCTAAGGCCAGTCACAATTAGAAAAACCGTCTAAATCTTATAGAAGAAATAAGAGTACATAAATAAACAATGATCTAAATGATTGAAACGAACAAATGTAATGAAACATAGACACTGTGCATCCCGTAAGGCAACTTAAAACTTTTATAAAACTTTCCACAAGGTTCACTAAATGCTAGTTACGACACTACTCATCAAATTTAAAGCAACGAATTGAACTTTTACTTTTATCCCTTAACTATCACTCGCCGTATGAAAACAAGAAAGAGGGAAAAATGACCCACCATCCTGTTTAACAGAAGATTAATCGCAATCATTTTTAACTCTCGCTCGTAAACCTTTCACCGAAACCAAGACGCATTATCCCAATCCGAGAAGACCCGGCACAACAATGCCACCATCCAACGGGGAATTTATCTTTATAAGCGTTAAATCACTTTAAAAGGGCTACTTCTTTCGCCCTCCTGATAGTTGATCTAACATTACTCAGACACGCATTTTAAAAGCCATCCTTTTTTAACAAATGCGTTAAGTACGCCTAGAGATATTTCATTTTTACGAGGTTTGCTCAGCGCGTGGTCGATACATCTCGCAAAGATGCCTCCGCCCGCTGACATATTTAGCCTCTTTTCGATGATGCGGAATGTTTTCCGATACATAAAGCATCGGGGATCGCTCATCCCCTGCTGGAAGCGGATGCGATCAGAGCAAGTGTCTCATGATGGAGGTAATTCTCGGCCTCGTGGAGGAGGGTCTTCCGAAGTGGATAAGAGGGAAGAAGAGATAAATATCGCCCATGATCATTGTGATGAGCAGAGATAGGTATCGATTTCACTTATGCGAAAGCTGGAGGTATATGTTACACCACCGTGTATTTTAACGGGTGATTTAAAATCATAATAGCATTCTTTTTTAGTGGTTTTCTTGTGAGTTCAATGCTCTTTATTAGAAAGTGGCGTCTATATTTTTGCTGGTGACGAACGCTTTTGAATGACACTATATTATAGCATTATATATGTAATAATAAAGCAAAAATAGAGTGAAATTATCATTCATGAACTCAAGGAAGTGGGCCTTCCGAAGCGGATAAGAGGGAAGAGATAAATATCGCCCATGATCGTTGTGATGAGCAGAGATAGGTAACGATTTCACTTATACTTAGGACGGTAAGAGCTGGAGATATGTGGTACAGCATCGTGTATTTTAACGGGTGATTTAAAATCATAATAGCATTATTTTTAGTGGTTTTCTTGTAAGTTCAATGCCCTTTATTAGAAAGTGGAGTCTATATTTTTGCTGGTAACGAACGCTTTTGAATGACACTATATCATAGCATTATATATGTAATAATACAGCAGAAATAGAGTCAAATTATCATTCATGGGCTCAAGGAAGTGGACATTCCGAAGCGGATAAGAGGTAAGAAGAGATAAATATCGCCCATGATCATTGTGACGAGCAGAGATAGGTAACGATTTCACTTATACTTAGGACGGTAAGAGCTGGAGATATGTGGTACAGCATCGTGTATTTTAATGGGTGATTTAAAATCATAATAGCATTATTTTCAATGATTCTTCAAGTTCAATGTTCAGTGTGCATCGTATTTATATTTTTGCTGGTAGCGAACGCTTTGGAATAGCGTTGTAATGTAGTATAATAAATGCAATGTTACAGCAAAAATGGAGTGAATGACCATTCTCGTTGAAATGATCATTCTTGGTCGCGTGAAGGAGGGCCTTCCGAAGAGGATAAGAGTGAAGAAAAGATAAATGTCGCCCATGATCATTGTGATAAGCAGTTAGGTATCGATTTCACTTATGCTTAGATCAAACAGAATCATGAGAACTGAGGTATATGTTGCACCCTTGTATTTTTTAACGAGTAATTTAAAATCTTAATAGTATTCCTTTTAATGGTACTTCTGTGAGTTGAATGCCTTTTACTTGTGAGTGTCTTCTATATTTTTGCTGGTAGCGAAAGCTTTTAAATGACATTATAATATAGTGCAATAAACGTAATATTAAACCAAAAATGGAGTGAAATGACCATTTTCGGCTTCGTGGAGAAGGGTCTTCCGAAGTGGATAAGAAGGGAGAGGAAATAAATCAATTTCACTTATGCTTAGATGAAATATGATCATGAGAGATGGAGGCATATGTTGCACCCTCTTGTATCTTAACGGTGATTTAAAATCATAATAGCATTCTTTTTAGTGGTTCTTCTGTAAGTTCAATGTCCTTCATTTGTTTGTCCGTAATGACGAAAGGTAGCCGTGGAACATTGGGTTTGCTCACTGCGTTTACAACTTGTTGAGGTTTGTGGGCGGCGCAGATTCAATTCCTACTTTGGTGTGTTCCTCTCTTCTGAGTCAGAAAAGCTTTCCTTGTGTGTATGTCCATTTACTTAACGTTGTTTTCTGCGTCCCCTTAACATTATAACTATAAATAACATTTAAAAATATCAAGTGTTGCTAATTTCAACGTTTGGTGTGCAAATATTACAAGAAACCAGAAAGCACAGATCCAAATTATGAAAACCTTTAATAATCTTCGCTACAATATAGATAATATCTGTGAAGCGATACAGAACTTATCTTCATAAAAATGTTTCTTAGCATTTTTACTCATCATTCTTAAATCTTAACTCTTATTAAAATTACCACTCTCGCCCACAATTCAGTTTCATTAAACCTCAAACTATCTAAACTTTATCTATCTCATTCATTAATTGAAATATGGTCACTTTTCTTTTTAAAGTAATCGTTAATATATAGAGTACTCTCTGTGTAGACCAAAGAATCATGTTGGAGGTAGAAATTCACAGGCAGATATTTGTTTTCATTTGTCCATTGTAGGATATCTGGAAGTCCGACGTGGCGTGAAGAAATCATTATTGTTTGGTGCAGCTCGACAAAATATGGCCCTCTTGCTCCATAAAACCCAATCAACCAACCGTAATGGCGATTCCTTATTTTTATTGGTAACGATCCCTTTTGAGTGGCACTATTATGTAGTATAATAAATCTAATATTAAAGAAAAATGAAGTGTATTTTTCTCATATACAAACACGTAGAATGAAAATATGTATCTTCCCCTTAGAAAGTATTTAGTTGCCTAATTGTGAACAAAACAGTCATCAATGTTTCACATAAGAATTTTTATTCACACTAGCGGTTGAAGATGGTTTCTCTAGTAATGAAATTTCAGAATCACTATAAACCGACATTATTTTGTCCGCCATTCCTACTAAGTTAGTCAGAGAGTCTTTGCTCACTGAAAGTATGGCATGAACATGCTGTGGTAAACGTTGAAACCATAAAATTTTAAGCATTTCATCCGAAAAAGCAGGACCAGCAAAGCTTCTCATCTGCCTCGGCAAATCGGAGGATTGGCGCTCTACCTCTAAATCGCTTAAAGGTTTTTAAGTTTCGATTCATCAGAATCGCTTAAACTAAATAGGACAGCAGTTTTTAGAGTGTCGTACTTTCCTTCGTGAGGCGGGTTCCATAAAATATCCCCTACGAAATCCAAGACATCTTCAGGTAAGGCAGAAACAACCGTGTTATATTTTGTTTGATCTTTCACTATTCCGGATATTCCAAATTATGCTTCGAGTTGAATAGACCAGTATTGGTTTATTTTTCTAAAATATTGGAGGTTTCACAGCAACACGATTCACTTCAGGCGAGTAGATTGGAGCACTTTCGTTTTCGTTTTGATCGTCCGTGTCAGCCATTTATTCCAAACGATGAAAAGTTTAGGTAGAGTAAATAAATACAATTGAAGGCGAAGAGAATACACAGTTCACAACTGCTGAGAATTGTAGGTAAAAAGAGATCTCACCAACAAACATTAAGTATTGTTATCGGGTAGATATTCGATCGAACTTTAAAAATTATTATTAGCGATAAGAATTTTAAACATGTCGTTTCAACCATCAAGTAGACTTAGATGCGAAGAAATTTCTTCCGAAGAACAAAATTGAACATGAACTCAACCCGAAAACTCTACTCACAGTACCTACAGTCAGCCTGGTTCCACCTATAGATGTGAAATAAAAGTAGACTGATCATTGCTCTTTTGAGAGGAGCTTTAAAAAGTTTGACTAATATATCGACTATCAGTCACGTTACTGCTCTGTGAAAAGTTGACTTGGTAGGCTGATTCGGCATTTTATCACCTCATTTTGCGAATCACATCTTATAACCGGGTAGATGTGTGAATGCTTATTTCTATATAGTGACAAAAATGGTGAAATCACCGGTCCACTGTTATATCGCACAGACCAGTCAGAAGTTGAATCAACAGTTCGGCGTCTTCCTCGTCCCATGGACCAATCAGATGATGAATGTTCGTTTCCTCTTTACTACCAGTTTCGGTCGCATGATCCTTGAAACATAAAGAGGTTACAATTGCTTACTCTATTTTCATATTTCCTCAGTGGTGCCACATTAGCTAAAATGGAAGTAGTAAATGAAACAGACTACTCTACAGGCTGGATAGTAGATTTCTTAATCGCATGAAGATCGAGTAGGTATGTTAGCACTTTTCTCTTTGTTCCAAATGCAGCGCAACTCAGGATTCACTGGTTTACATGTCCTGCATGAGGTGTCCTTTTTTACTTTTAAAGGGTTTTTAGTCTTGACTTGGTCTCGGGCCCATGGCTGTATTATTTTCATTTAACCCTGTGAAGCATTCATGCGCGTGTATCTTTTCTGCAGCGTGTTGCCTTCCCTGCATGATTTCTAACCAGTTGTGATCTTGACCAATAAAATCTTCGCTATGATTCTTTCAACGAATCGATGTGGTCCTTAGTATTATGTCCCTTGTGGGATAAAA
Source organism: Meta bourneti (assembly GCA_933210815.1). Lineage (NCBI taxonomy): Eukaryota > Metazoa > Arthropoda > Arachnida > Araneae > Tetragnathidae > Meta > Meta bourneti. The sequence continues at coordinate 93,674,413 of OW119929.1, forward strand.
GCATGCTACCTTATTCGGGTATCTCTTGACGCTCAGAGGGTTAAATTGAAGTGAATATGCAACAACACAGAAATACTCAAGAATTCTACATTTTACAAATCGTTAAACAGTTTAATTAAATAGATACAACCTGGTAGTTAAATACAGAATCTTTTGGCTTTATTTTGTCAACCGTTTGCTTACCACTCCTTAAACACTCAAGATAAACGATTACAAAATCCTTTCACTCAAATGCAAATGTTACCTCAAATGCAAATGTTAACTTTAACAAGTTAAGTAGTACTAATCACGATTTATCACACATTTGGCATTATTTTAATATGCTCTGTCTACAGTTCTACATTTTAACGATATAAATTTAATTTGCCCATTAATACTGCCTTAAGAATTTAAAAATTGAATTAAATCGATAGTTGACGACACTCGCAATACATTCAAATAGTGAAATATAACCGCTTCTGCATGAATTCCTTCAGAAATTTATCTGAACTCGAGATTAATATAAATAAAAGAAATTAATGTTTACTAGATGGATTTGAGTTTTCTACAGATTACACATCTTTGACTTTCGAAGAGAAATAAAAAGTGTACCATTTACAGTTCTCATACATTTTAATGACTTTAACTTTGTCAATTATCACTCTTAAGATTTTACAAATTTAATAAGTCGAAGACGGATAACACTGATTCAAATAGTGAAATATAATTGCTTCTGCATAAATAAAGTTTTAGAAATAAGTGTATCTCAAATCGAGAGAAATTTAAACATGAAAAAAATCAGAATGTTTATTAGATGCATTTGAGTCTTCTTAAGGGTTACAGATCTTAAACTTTCGAAAACAATAAAGAAAGAGGGAACACGAAAACACGATTAAGATACGTACTATAGAACTAATCTACTGAAAACGAGTTAATGCGCTTTAACAATCTATGTGCGCCGTATTTAAATGCAGCCATTAGTTAAATATATCGTTTCAAGTATGGTAAATGATCCGAAACAGAACAGAAAATTCCCTAATACATTATTCTATATGAATGTAATGGAAGAACATAGCCGCACTATTTTTAATTTTGACGGAATTCCGTATGTGGAATGTTTAAATCTTTTTACGCTTAAGGGTATTTTTATTCGTTTTGAGTAGGCAATAAAAACCATTAAGAAATGGAAAGTCATGTAACAAAATATTTAAGAAATAGTACTGATCTAGTAAACTAGTAGAATAATACTAGTGGATATGTGGAATTAAAAAAAAAATATTTTTAATTAATGGCATCAAACACTGTAGATAACAAAATTAAATTTTCAATTATGATAATTTTTGATTACATCGATAACAATGTAAAACATAAGGTATATAATTATGATAGGTCTATTACAAAAACGTGTTTTTCTCCGATCGAGTTTTTTGACATTCTTCTGTTTTCGAATTGTCCCTGCGCATTTGTTTTTCTTGACTTTCTTAAACTTTTTCGTATACTACTTTTTAATCTGCTGTATATCTATAAGAGAGGTCAATCGTATTCCCTAGTTTTGAAATTTTGATTTAAAATATTGCTTAAACTATACTTTTGAAAAATTTTAGGTGCTTTATTGCTAATTTTCTTTAGCTTTAATATTAAATGATACACTTTTCAAATGGAGTTAATTTAATTTATATCTATAGAAAATATTATGTGTACAAATTAAAATAATGATAATCCATGGAAAATTGATGCTCATGGGAGCTATCCATTTTTGTTAATTTATCAAAATTTTTGACTATGTATTTCGTAATAACCCACACAACTTGATATTTTTTTCCGAACTCCATATACGAATCTTTCAATGGCGAACAGTCTGTAAATTTTATAACCAATTGGATCATGAATTCAAAATTTGTTTTCAAAGTCCATTACTCTTTAATTCGTAATTATCAACGGCGCGTTTAGCTAACAAGCTAATTTTAGCTAATTTTGAACAAGCTAATTTCGCCGTTTATCAACGGCGAAATTAGCTTGTTCAAAAAATTATCTAAAATTATCACTACAGTTAACCTTTGGGAAATTTTCAGGCAAATTGTGAAGACTGCTGTGGTTATTAAAATGACAATATATCCAGGACTGGTTTTTACAATTAGTGATTGCTGTGTTCTGCGTGTGCAGGGTTGACCTTTGCATTAATAATACCAAATGATCATATGTCGAAAACCAACTAAAGAGAAGTGCTGCCCGCTCATCTATTGGACGTAACATTCCGGAGATATTCGCGTCGGAAGTTCTGGTCATTCGAAATTTCACCACTAAAAAGACCAAACTATCCTTTTTTTGCATTTCTGGGGTAGTTGATACCTGCGAGAAATTGAGATAATCGTATGAATAGAAAAAACCGAAAATATATGAACAACTTATAACTGATTGTATAACACACACATAATCGGATTCGCATATCCATCTGTTACTTTATTCTTGTGTGTGTTTCTATTCAGTGCCAGATAGCGAAAAACCTAAGGAACCTCCAAAATTAATTCGTTTGGTATTTTTAACACTGAAATTTTATATGATAGGAACTGGTGTCATAAAATTTCGGATACGAATATCTCCAGAATGCCAAGTCCGATCCAAAAACGGACATAAAGTTTTCGGGTTAATTTTCAACAAGAAATCTCGTGGGATGATAATTGTACATCAATTCTGTGTGTGACCATCTTATATATAAATTTTCTTATCTCTCCAAGTGGTTTCGACGAGATATCTTATCCATGAAGATCTGATCAAATTTCTAATAAGATATCTCGTCATCAAGATATTAAGTTTTTTTTTATGAGATCAAGGTCTGGTCAGTCTATTGACACTATATCTCGTCTACCGAATCTGGTCAATTTTTCTAAGACTAGATACCTCATCAAGACAACCAACAAGAGGATTAATACTAGAAAACATTATGAACACAACTCACTGTTTACTGGGTGATCGCCTACTGCTTTCTAGCGTTAGGAAACTTCCCACCAAACCATTTCACTATACTTTATTAACCGTTTACCTTGAAGAACAAACTTGGAATTACTGATTTTTTCGGCATACCTGAAGAGTTAAAACCTGTTTATAACAGTCATTCCTTTTTTAATTGACATTGCACTTAACTGAATCAAATTGGCTCAATTTCTGTGACACTAACTGAAAAAGGAAGTACTACATCGATGTTCTTCATTTATTTCATATTTAAGTCCAATTTATTTCTTCAGAAGTGCCTTTTCTTTGTTTAAAATAATGGATGCTGAGCACAGTATCCAATTCAGTTATCTTTCAACAAATGAACTGTGGTTGCAATTCTTCCCTACTTAGAATAAATGATTTTCAGAATTCTACAGGTTTACCAAATGGTAAAATAGAAAATAAAACGATGAAGTCATTTTGACTCCACGTCCTTGAACGCTTAACATAAACCCGCGGAATTATTTCCAGAAAAACATGTTTACGAAATAAACTTCAAACGAATTTTAGAAATGATAAAATAAAAAATACATCAATGGAATAAATTTTACTCCATGTCTGTGAACGCGTAAATATAAATCCGCATTTCTACTTACTAGTAAAGTATTTCGCATTTGATGTTTTTAAAAGTAAAAATAAATTGAACTGAATAAATCTTGAACTCATCAAAATATGTACCGGATAGATACAGTAGTAACTGTAAAAATAAAGAACTCCCTTAAACTACCTAAAGAAGTAATTTGTTCAAATACAGGAAACTACTGTGATGAAATTACATCTGAATCATGCCTTCGAAAGAGTCACACTTGATCTCTTATTTTATATCCCCCCATTAAATTAAAATACAAAGCAATTACAAAAAGGGATATAAATATTTACTCAAAAAGCACAGAGGCACTGCTTCCAGAATTAATGTTTCCCATTTTTTTCCTCCAAGGAACACTTCCTGTTTTATTCGAGAACGCTTTAGAGCGCCTCCTTTCAATTATCAGAAAATATTTTATTGTCGACGCAATAACGGAAGCAATTTTTCTTCTCCGACTTATTTAAACGCCAGAGACCTTGGGTTGAGTTGTTCCATTGCTGAAAACTTTTTCTCGCTTTCATACTTCGCCAGCAGCTTGCTGCAGCATATTTTCGGGCGTCTCGTAATTTCACAGATTTTGCGCGTTAAACGTCAACCGGAAATTAAGAAATGTCTCCCTTTTGCAATTCATTACTGTATAACTCATTCTTTTCTTCACCAGGAATTCAAATGTAAGAAAGGAGTCGCATTTTTTATGTAAGACCGGTATCGGGATGAACTTGAAGGTATTTATAAGAAAGGAGGATACATTATAGGGTCCAATTTTAAAATGTTACTTCTGAGAAAAGTAATTAAATAAAAAGTAGCTTGATTAGATCGTTTTGGGGAAGCATATTTTGCAATTAATTGTAGGTATATAGGTAGTTGAATTTACCTCGCACTGCAGCAACGAAACGGGCTGTTCTCGACATTACGGGATCAGTCTCAAAGAGATTGCAATATATGAGTGGATGGGGATGAAATATGTTAGTTCGTAGGAAATCACAATCACAAGGACCTTTTCAGGATTTTTCAAATACATTTCAATCATTTACATTTGCACTGTGTACATCGTCACATTATCCTTTTCAGCGGGAGCCGAACGATCCTAAACTTTTCACAAAGATGGCAAGAAAAGTTGTCACTTTTGCTGCCATAGTTGGAACAGGCCATGTTTTCACACAAGTCCACATGCACAGATTCCACGTTGCTGATTTAAATAAATGTGTTTGTCTGAAGGTCATAGAGGAGAGGCTTTGGAACACATCTAGTTCTACTGTACAGGATAGAACTGTTTCAGGGAAATTTTGACTGCACTCTAATGGATCTACACTTTAATTTTAAAATTTCATGTATATTTTATTTTATGTACTACACCCCCATGTATACTTTAATTTTAAAATTTTACCTGTGAGAAAAAATTGAAAAAACAGTATGATTAGATAATCATGTGGAAGAGCATATTTTGTGCATTTAGTGAATAGATGTTGATGAAATGTGCCAGTTTATAGAAAATCCCAACCTCAACGACCCCTTCATGATTTTTCAAATTTATTTCTATCATTTACTGAGTACATCTACACTTCTTCCTTTTTCAACAGGAACCGAATGAACCTAAATGTTTCACAAAAGCCCCCAGAAAAATTGTCACTGTTGGTTGCATAGCTAGAACAGGCCATGTCCAATCTATATGCACAGATTCCACATTGCTGATTGAAATATATGCACTGTTTGCCTGAAGAACAGAGGCCCTGAAGCACATCTTAAGCACATTGAAAAAATTGTTTCAGAAAATTTTTTACTGGACTATGAGACTCATAAATATATTGTGCATGCTTTTTAATCCTTCTTTTATGTATATTGCGTTTCATGGTTGCAGATAACATCGTGATGTCGGTGCCGATTAATCGAACTCGTTTACTGTTGTATAATGTAATCGCCCATAGAAGTCTTTGTATCTTTCTTTGTGCTGCTAGATCTGAGTCACTCTTTACAGGCAGCATGTGTGAATGTTCTACAGCTTTCGTGGACGTCCGTTCATTTTAATGAATCTTATTGGTTGTGCTGTAATCCTATCCTATCTGTATATGTATGTGTTGTGTTTTCAATAAACTAGCCTTTTCACTTTTGCGATCCATATGGCCTGTGTCATTCCTTTCCTCTGAAGGAATCGTATTTAACATTTACCAACATGTAATGCAATTTACATATGCACGGAAACTTTTACACTCGTAGATCTGTCGAATTTTTCAGTTTTCTTGCCGCTTTACCATGTGCCGTGTCATCGTTCATTTTTAAAATTCAAGGGAAGGACAACAATTAAGATTAAATGTTGTCTTCGGATCATTCATTCCCTTTGGGATTGATCCCGGATCAATAGTCCACTGTGTTCTCCAGTGTGACGAGCATTCAACTACCTATCTTTATTAAATTTATCTAATTAAAATTCAGTCATGTCATTTCATACAGCATAATAAATGTATAATTAAACACCTAATTAATTTTTAATCCCGCGTTCGAATCTTTTGGAGATTGCCCCGTCAGGACTAACGGATGATCACCCTTTGAATGCTTCTTCACAAATAGCCACCAGTCTGTCCCTAGTGGCGCTGAAGTCCAAAGAGGTCAGTAGTCGTGGAATAAAAAGTATTGCCAAGTAAGCTCCCCCTTCACTTCACAACGAAACGAATTGTCAGAATTGCGGAAAAGGAGTATATAAATATATATGAATGAATAAATTAGCACTGGTAGAGTGCAACATAACGCTTCACGCAACATCGGAATAAATTGAAAGAATGAACTGCTTTGAAACATTTCTTATCACCGCCAAGTCGTCAGAGAAAATGCCACTCGCTGTCCTTTATCGAGATTTGCTAAGCAGTGCAACTGAAATTCACTGGGGCAGTTTTGATAGTATTCGTAAGCATTGGTTGACTCCAGACAAACCGATGTTCAAGTCAACTACGCTGTTCGGGTTGAGGCATGGAGCAATGAAAGGCCATTGCTCGTTCTTTCATTTGGAAAGCCGTTGTGGTCTGGAAATTATGTGAGAAGTGGGGAGAGTCCATAACCGTTTTCCGATGATTCGGTACATTTGAGACCTTCAAGGCGGCACTAATGCCGTGTCTTAGCTTTCTTTACCTTTCACGGGCAATTGAATCGCCGAGACTTATTCCCAGACCAAACATTAGGCCCCCAAGGGCCGATGGAGGATGTGGGGAACGCTCGCGTCCCTAGAAACCATTTACTGAGCGTTTACTCTGTGAAATATAGGGACTGGGGTATTTCCAGATGTAGTAAAATTCCCCCAAGGAATAAAACAATATGTAGCGTCCTAGCAATGGGAAGATGAGACGCGTTGCCCTTTGAATTCCAGACTTATGACTTTCACAATTAAAAAAATGGGGTATATTTCTGTTAGCTTATTATATGGTTATTGAAAACACATGCCAACCACCTGAAAATTGCGTGGCTTAAGAACAATCTAACAATGACTCGGAGGTTAAAATTATTAAAATAATTGGCATGATGAAATTCAATGACTCATCAGACCTTGATAATCCTGAGATTGACTTTTATGCTGAATATGCAGTACACGCTAGTGGAATGTAATATCTATTACTGAAAAATAACTCATAGTCTGGATTAAAGTCTAAGTGAGCTTCTATTGATATATATATATATATATATATATTATATATATATATATATATATAATATATATATATATATATATATATAATATATATATATATATATATAATATATATATATATATATATATATATATATATTATATATATATATATTATATATATATATATATATAATATATATATATATATATATATTATATATATATATATATTATATATATATATATATATTATATATATATATATATTATATATATATATATATATATATATTATATATATATATATATTATATATATATATATATATTATATATATATATATATATATATATATATATATTATATATATATATATTATATATATATATATATATATGTATATATATAATTTGTATGAACTTAAGTAATGTATATACAATGCAATGTAATATATAACGTCCTGTGTAGATTCCACCTCATTGACATGTCGTGTTCGTCCTAGTCACAAATATTTAAACTAGTACTGCAGTGCTTAATGATTTTAGACGTGGGAGTGTGTTCTTGCGTTTGTTAATAGTTACCTTTACGGCAAAAATCAATACTCAATTGATCACCTTATTTTTATTGGAACTAGGTTCAGGATTCAACACCTTATTACAGAAGTAATAAGGTGTGCGATGGAATACAGACAAATGCTAATCACCATTTTTCTGAAGGATGAGACTGCCCTTTGAGTTTGTGACTAATGATCGTCATTCACCAAATAATTTGAGTATTGGAGTTCCTGTGAATATAAGTGTTTATGGTAAATCAATACTGAATTGATCTCCTTGATCTATGCGAATAATGTTCTGTTCAATTCCCTTTTCACAGACGTAATAAAGTGTCTCAAGAAATACAAGAAAACGAAGTGCCCTGTTATAGTAGAATAAAACTGATTGTCCTTTGTGGCATAGAGTAGTCGTCTTCAGAATAACTGAAAACATATTAAGGTTATGTTTTCATCGATCGCTTTTTGTGGAAATCAGTACGGGAGTGGTCACTAGTGTGTCGAAAAAAATCGAATTTTTCTTGAAAAAGCTCTAATAGAAAAGTTTGTTATTCCACCTCAGATTAACATATTTGCGATTTGTTTTCGAAATTAAAATATATCTTGGTGAAGAGACAGTCAGTTGAAGGTTTTCGAATTCTGGCGTTTTGGCAGTCAATGCAGACACCACTAGAAATAACTCCAGCTAATTTTTTTTTCAGATGGGTATTGTTAAACTGATCTATGTAGGTAGTTAATTAACATCGCACGGAAGCAACACGAAAAGCTATGGGAGACTGTCCGGGATCAATCCCGAAGCGAAAAATCCAAGAACAACACCTCGTAAATTTAAACCACATTAAAACTGGTCTAAAACAGCCATTTTCATTTGCAGAAATTCGTAAAACATTTTAAGAAGTCCAATTTCCCCGTCGAGCATTAAAACCAAATTTGGATCCACTTTTAGTAGAAATTGAATTCCTGTAGAATTTCGTGGGTTCGTCCTGAGGACGAACTAGTCGGACTAATACGCGCCTATAAAAGTTTCAACACACGGCTTACTTCAAGGTATCTACTATTTAAAGTGCACTATGCGATTCAGACTTGTTCTGGCCTTTCTAAAGAACCCAGACTCATTATGGAGAAGTAGCAAAACTTCGAGTCCCACCCATTCCTTTCCATCCATCTGTGAAACGGGAGGTTTGTAGTCGAATTTGTGATTAGCATGACTTCTCGTGAAACGAGAATGGATCGCATGTATCCATCAAGGTGAAGTTCTCTACAGCATTTTCGGAAACTTGGTTCAATATTTCAACATTTTAGTGTGACAGGATATGTATGGAAGAGGATTTCTAAGGTAGTCATTTTCGTTAAAGATCGTGATGTCACATGCGGAAAATCGGGGGATCAGTAAATACAATTTCGTCTAATTAATAAGCTCAAATTGTTTTATAAGTATTTCTTCAAAACCTGAGCGGTTCGTACTCGATTTCTCTCTTATATACAATATTCAGTTTCTCCTACTGATGCCATTTCCATGAATGGCTGATTGAATTCCTAATTTTCAGATTTGAATGCTCTCGTCGGTCACCCTTATGAGGAAGATGTTCACTGCTAGCTACCAAAAGGAATTTCTCCAAATTAGTTTCGACGATAGTCTTCAAGGAGACTGATAGCAACTTAGGTGCATCACCAAGCACTAGCACTCTGAACTGTCCAAGAGTGTTATGCAAAATGGGTCTCAAAATTATTAAACTACAAATTAACCCCTAAGCACCTATGTTACAATTTTTGCAAATTTCTTGAGTGGTTTCTGGGTTTCATCATACAACCCTAAGAGCTCATTCGCTGTGAACCGCCTAGCATATGAAGAGTTTTCGGGTCACATTTTGCTTTTACATCATTATATCAACCGCTTTTGTTAACCCACCAAGTGTTTTTATCGAGGTATCTCGTCAATTAAGATCTTACCAAATTTACTAACGAGATAAAACATGCCATTATTTATCGCAGATTCTTTTTATGATGACGAGATCAAGATCTGGTCAGTTTTCTATTAATGATGAGATATCTCGTCCATCAAGATCTGATCAGTATTGCTAATGACGAGACAACCACCAAGAGGGTTAATGGTGAAGCAAATCTGAATGAATTTTTGGAAGGTTGTATGGATGAATTTATGACGGGGAATGTTTTACAATTATGGATGCTTTTCCGACTGGACCCGAGTACTTATCAGGGGTTCATTCCATCAAGATTCATAAACAGAGAATTAAAAGAATGAAAACCATAGCAAATACAGGCACAAGTGCTCATTAAGTTTTCATATAATTCTCTTCATTGTGTCTCATGTTTATAAATATTTCACCAGTTCCATAATATCAAAGATGCTTTGTACCCATTCCTTTAATTTCCAGGAATACCTCTTTGTACATATCACATTAAATAATTCATATCTCAAAGGAAACCAGTTATAAATTTACATAGACGCTTATTAGTCATGCTAAGTCGCCTTAAGGCAAACCCAAGGTATGTATAGATTTCTACTGAAAGTGAGCTAAGTTTGTTACTAAAATGTTTTATGAATTTCTACGACTGAAGATCGTCTTAGGTCACTTTAACACTGTTCACTTGATAAAATCTTTGACTGCAGTGATTTCAGGGGGGTGTCATGATAGTTCCTAAACGCCAGAAATCAAATTTTCAACCGTCAGTTTCTTTACTAAAATAATTTTTAATTTCAAAAACATTAGTAGATATGTTCATCTGAAGTGGACTAATAAAATGTTTTTACAATTAGCATTTGTTGAGGGCGAAATTAGTGTATACGGCCCACTCTAATGGTGATCTTGTTGATCTAGCTACAAGAGGGTCTGAGTTTATTTCCGATTTCAGAAGTGCACCATGGAAAACAAAAAAGGCAGTGTCCTTATAATATAGAATAAGATTAGTCATTCAGGTTCTAGACTAATGGCCTTAAGGTTTTCGCAAAACATGTTAGGGCATTGAAAAATTTCAATGGTTATACTTACCATTAATTTTATTATTGTACTAGATAAGTAGGTAGTTAATTAACGTTGCACTGGAGCAACACAACGGTAGGAGACGGTCTGGGATCAATCCCGATACAAGGATAACTCCTCGTAATTTTGAACCACGGTCAGATGACGAGCGGACTTTATAGATGACGGTCTTTGGTTGAATTCGAATTCTCAACCCTCCGTTTGGTAATCCGTTGTTCTTCTAACTGGGCTACCGCGGCCCTATTATACTAAGATGCTTGTCATGTTGATATTAGTGTGTATTACAGGTTCTATTCAGCATTCATCACATTCAATTTCATTCGTTTGATTTAGTCATAGTACATCATGCCTTACGGTCATACTGCCTACCAAAGTATAAAAAATGTAGATCATAATGTTTTCAAGCAGCCGTTGTTTTTAGAAGTGAGAGTGCATTATTTATTATTAATTTAATTAAACACAAAAAATACACAAATACAGTCCTCTGTGTGACAACAGAAACGAACAGCAAATTATAGCTCACCAAGAAAAAACTAAGGTGACTTAAGACAATATATAACATTTCTAAGAATGTGAAGATCGTGTAAAAATAAATCTAGATTTATAGGCGAGACTTTTCGCTGCCCCGGAAGAAAATTGATGCAAGTGTAATTTATCGAGTTGTTCAGAAAACGAGAACTAAGAAACTTTATTTATGATTAATGATAATTTTAACATGGAGGCACTTTCAATGGGTTAATAAAACATATTCATTTTACTTTACATGTGCTTTTGTTTATTTTTACTTCTAATGCAGCAATATTAGATAAACAATTTTACAATATTCAATTAAATTTTATTAATTAATAATAAATTAATTTTACAATATTGAAATTAAAATTTGCTGTGAAATTTTTACTTATTCTCTTAATGTAAAAACTTTAAATTGATTTATATTTCTTAAATAGTTTTAATCCAATATGATTGTTATCTTTTGATTATATAGTTGTCTTAGAAAGTAATATTTATTATTAGTGAGCATGATATGTAACCCTCTATAGTTGTCAAAACCAATGTTTGAAATTCGTCATATCTACGTTGCAGAAGAACAATGACGAAAGTGGAACTCGACGATTTGTTCAGAAAACAAAACTAAGAGTACCATTATTTATTAATATCATTTTCAAAATGTGAGAAATTTTGATGGTAGTAAAAGTAGGGTTAATAATAGCATATTCATGTCACTTTTAGATGATACGTTTTATGCGTGTATTTCGAATATTCAGCATAATTTTGCAGTTGCGTCCTTGTTTTCCTAAAATTTGGAATGAAAAATTCAACACAAAGTCACTAACTATACCAAATATTTTTTCATTTATTTATAATATTATATTTACAATCTATTTTTTACTTTCATTCATTCAATAACTTACATCATGAAATTGACGGTAATCAGACCAACCATGACAGAAAATACACTTACGTTGTTGAACCAGTCAAATTCAACATAACTTCGAATACAATCGCTCTAAACAGCACTTGAGTCATTGTTATACGGAAGAGCTAACCTCCAGCATTGAAGCCTAGTCACAATTAACAATTGTCTCGTTCTCCTAAAGGATGATGAGAAACAGTCGAAATTTGAACAATGACGCAATGCTATGTAAAGAAGTAGAATGTTACTACAGTTAAGTCCTTGCTCCATTGCAATATTCACGTGACTGCTCTGTGAAAAATTGACTTAGTGAGCGGATTTGGCATTTTAGTGCATCGTTTGGAAATATAACACCTTATGACAAGGTAGGTGTGTGAATCCGCATTTCTATAGAGTGGCGACAAAATTGGTGAAATCGCCAAATTCTAATACTATCAGATGTTCAGTCAATTGAGCAATAAATGATGAAATCAGTAGATGGGCGTCTTCTCCCGTCCCTTGAACAAATTAAATGATGAATGTTTGTTTCACCTAGCAGAAGAAAGATAACAAAACCTACTTCATTAGAATGATGGCAATAAATCTCAATTATGACAAGATTCTTGTTAACAATGTTAAAACTGCTCCGGGCGAATAATAACACAAGTGCAAAAGTTGGGTATTTTGAAACAAATGCGTAATTGCTTAAAATTACTTCAAATGCTTAAAATTCAATCAGATCCTAATAGCTTTCTGTGGCGTTGAAGACTGATGTGAACCATTGAACCTTCGCCAGCCATTTCCAGGAAGTCCATCCAACATCAATCCATACGTCGTTACACTTCCTCCAACATTCGGAAAGCCTATCAGTTTGTAAATTTTTTATATTTCCTCTAAATCGTGGATTATACTTGGGGACAACGATACGCTCTTTCACGCATAAAAAGCCTACTTTGGTGCAACCTACTACCTTCGAAGTTTGGCTAGAAAAGTTGAATCAATTTGCATAAGATGAGGAACGAAATACAATTTTATTCAGTTGATATTGAAAACTCATGTATGGTTCGTGGAGATCTCTGTACTTAGTCAAACTAGCCCACTGTGCTATTTGGGTTAAACAAGCCTGATTTAATCACACACATCATTCGAATAGTTACTTATTGAAACCTCTCAAGAAAGGTCCAAATTCTTCAAATTCAATTAAATCCTAAAAGCTTTCTGTGGCTGTGAAGACTGCTGAACCATCGCGGGCCATTTCCAGGAAGTCCATCCAACATCAATCCATACGTCGTTACACTTCTTCTAATATTCGGAAATCGTGTCAGTTTGTATATATTTTGTCTTTCCTCGAAATCGCAGATCCCACATGGAGACAACGATACGTTCTTCGATAAAAAATGTATAATTGGGTGCAACTTGCCATCTTTGAAGTTTGACTAGAGAAGTTCAATCACTTAGTATAAGATGAGGAATGAAGTATAATTTTATGTAGTTTTATATAGAAAAAATTCATGTCTCGAGGAAAACTGTACCTAGCCAAAGTAGCCCACTGGACAATTTGGGTTAACCGGGCCTGATTTAATCACACACATCATTCAAATAGTCACTTACTGAAACCGCTCACGAAAGTAATGTCCAAATACTTAGAATTCAATCGAATCCTAAAAGCTTTCTGTGGCCGTGAAGACTGGTGAACCATCGCGAGCCATTTCCAGGAAGTCCATCCAACATCAATCCATACGTCGTTACATTCCTCCAACATTCGGAAATCGTGTCAGTTTGTATATATTTTGTCTTTCCTCGAAATCGCAGATTCCACATGGACAACGATACGTTCTTCGACAAAAAAAATATATTTTGGTGCAACTTACCATCTTTGAAGTTTGACTAGAGAAGTTCAATCACTTAGTATAGGATGAGGAATGAAGTATAATTTTATGTAGTTTTATATAGAAAAAATTCATGTCTCGAGGAAAACTGTACCTAGCCAAAGTAGCCCACTGGACAATTTGGGTTAACCGGGCCTGATTTAATCACACACATCATTCAAATAGTCACTTACTGAAACCGCTCACGAAAGTAATGTCCAAATGCTTAAAATTCTATCGAATCCTAAAAGCTTTCTGTGGCCGTGAAGACTGGTGAACCATCGCGAGCCATTTCCAGGAAGTCCATCCAACATCAATCCATACGTCGTTACACTTCCTCCAACATTCGGAAATCGTATCAGTTTGTATACTTTTTTGTCTTTCTTCCAAATCGGGGATTCCACTTGGGGACGACGTGACGAGAATTTTTTTCGCATAGAAATCTTTAATGGTGGCCGAAACTGATGGAGAATTTATCTGCCTCCGGAGGGTGATTTCCTGCAGATATCTCGCGCCAAGTTTCAATGAAGGCTCGAGATCCCATGTCAGTATTTAGGTTTGATAAATGCACACATTTATTACGGGGATTGGAGAATTAAATTCACTCAGAATTATTTATGGCGGTGTATGACGTTTTCTTTTAGAGGGGGAAAAATCTTTGGGTTTGTGGAGATGGATTTTTTAAATCTTAGCTTGATGAGTTAGATGTAATTTGGGTGAAATTTATTTCTTCCAGTTGAATCCATTAGTAAGAATATTATTTCATTATAGAGACACAAAAGTTGTGACTTTATTATTAAGTATTTGGATATTTGACTACATAAGAATTAAATGAATTCAACTGTACGAAAAATGGTAGAGTTGGAAAGGAAAAATTTGTTATCAACTATATTAATTTAGTTAAATAATAATGAAAATTGTAATGCAAATTATGATTAATTAAATTCGAGTTATGATTATGAAATTACTTAAATGAGAGATACAATGAAGTGAGTCAATGAGTTCACTATGTCAATACTAATTTAAAAACGCATATAAAACGCGAATGTATTTTAGGGAAACCCGGATAAAATTCGTCATCTAAATATTTAAATTCTTCAAACAATTATTTGGATCACCTCTGTTTTGCTAACTTTTGAAATGCTTTTGCTGACATTTTTTTTATTGAACAAAAGCAAACTCCCCGTGCACCACAGAAGTACAACATGGGGCTTACAGAAGTAAGTTGATTTAACAAAGAAACAGTGGAAAACAATTTAACTAAAATTACAAGATTGTATGAACTTGACAAATGAGTAGAAAAGCAGATTAGATTTTGCAAAAAGATTGAGTTTCACTGGCCATGTTTTCTTTTGCTGACATTTGTACCAAATTTTTTTCAATGGACGGTATCGGTGGTGTCAATAGCAAGAAAACATCGATCTCGTAATTAAGTATAAGGAGTACGCACGCTTAGCTTCAGGCTACATTTCCTGGTTACTCGGCTTGAAAATCTGTCATGTGGTTATGGGAAAAAGCATGAATCCTATTGTGGGACAAATTATTGCTTGATTAAAGTTATTATCAAGGGTGATTGAAAACACTAGTTTGCGCTTCGATAAGCAAACGGTCGTAAGCCCACGTGTACCCTTCCGAGATCTTAAGACAGTGACTCCAACCATACGCTCTGTGTATTTCATAACAAGGGCGATGCAAGAGAGCGCTTTACTTAGTGAATTATTCTTGTGCAATAATAGATCTGTCGTTATTTACAAAACTATGCCATGTAACAGCACGCTTTCAATTTTTTTTAAATGAAATTTGGTTGTAATGAAATCAAAATAATTGAATTTAAATTGAAATGAAATTTGGTCGTAATGAAATCAAAATAATTTTTGAAACGAAATTTTGTTTTAATGAAATAAAAATAATCGAAATATTAAGAAATGAAATTTGGTTGTAATGAAATCAAAATAATCTAAATAATTTGAAATGAAATTTTGCTATAATGAAATCAAAATAGCTAAGAATTCTATCTACCGCAAAATCATATAGATGGAAAGGACATAAATAAGGCATAATTATTATTTAAAGGCATAATTATTATTTAAAACGAGGCTGAAAACACAACCACAATGGTAATTAAATGTGAGACAGCCAAGGCAATTACGGTGACCAGAAGGCTTTTGTTAACCTAGAACCAACAATTTGTACTGTCCATTGTTTATAAAGTAGATTGGTTTGCTGGATCGGGTCTTATGGCGCAAGAGTTATATTTGGCCTAGCTGCACCTAATAACGACAAGTAAATGGACATACACGCAAAAAAATTTTTTACTGACACAGAAGAGAGAGATACATCCAGGAAAGAACTCCGACAGTATGGATTTTCAAAGCGTATTTTTAGGTTTTCGGTCGTAAATCTTCAGAAGCTACAATTAGAAAGACCTTCTACTTACACAGAATATTTAAAATGAAACTTCCATTTCTTTTATTGTTAACAGTGCCATTTTCTCATTAGCCTCTAGGCAGTTTTGTATAGCAGGGCATATGCATGTTAAATGATGATAAACTATCAAAACTACAAGTTGAAGATGACACATTTTACAATTCTAACAACAAATGGAACTGTTACGAAAATTGTTTTAAATTGATTTTACGAGTCATTATTCTTTCAAAAAGGCAGATTTGAATTTATGGATGGTGTGACTGTCATTTAACTAGTATCGTGTCTACCCGCAGTGCCTGAAACTTGAACAAATGGATTATCACAAGACACTGTTGATAATACGAACGGTACAATGTTTCACAAAGTTGATATTTCCGTAACTAGTGACCTTTGTTAGAGTAGTCATCAATCACCTAGACACTGAGTTACGATAGGATAAATTAATTGTGGTAAGTGTTTCAAAGTGAAATATTGTGCCATCTATAGAAGCGTTTTGTAAACTATTTTCCGAAATTAATTGTTCTTCAGGGATAACATTTTTAAGAAATTTGTTATATTTATCCATAGCATGTTTATAGCCGTTTTGGTAACGCTTGGCGTTTAATCTAAATGAAGTTGACCTATCAACTATCACATATCAATTCGGAATTTATTCTTTGGAAGTTTTACTGACGAAGTATTGACATCGTATTCAAAAATAAAATCAACTGGCGTCACGTTCAAAATATTTACAGTATCGCAGCAGAAACACTACCATTACCTATATTTAACTTGGCAGAAAATATCTCTGATTTCAGGATTGAATATAGTGGTCGATTCTAGTGCCATACAGTTGTTATGCAGACTAGTTTGAAATATTCATCTGTTAAAATGCATTATAAGTCTTACATTTTCTTCCTTTTAACTCTCGAGAAAAACATTTTCTAAGCACGCAAGTGTGCAGAAACATTTACTACATTAAAATGATCAAGATACCGTTACAAATAACAGATTTTAAAACACACTGCTCTATAATATATTTGGAAGGATACAGATAATAACTGGATCATAAGATTGCATCCTCACCTCTATTACAAACCCACGTTCCATTTTGCATGTCAGTTTTTTTGTTCAGTTTCCAAATTCGACCATAAACACAAGCAAATCCTTGATATATTCTCTTTCGTTTCTCTCTGTAGTCTATTACAGCACATCCAAATAACTTTATCTAGACAGCATTGATCTAGACAGATCTTGCATTGATCTAGAACAGAGACCGCTTAAGAGAACGTTTTTCCTTCCATGGGAATAAACTAAGACTTCCACTTACTTTTCCACCAGATGACGCTATAGTTTCATTAGACGCTTCTTTCAATCAATTATTTTAAAGTAAAATGTTGAAAACAATTCGGCGTCTAGGGAACAGAGATAATGTATTTACACGGCCTTGAGACACCAATTCTAAAGTACCAGACCAAAGTACAAGCATCGACACACTAATGGAATAGACAGTTGTTGGTTGTTTGGGTTTTTATGGTGCAAAGGCCAAACTTTAAACAGACGGAAAAAGAGCACGCACATCTTCATGGCATTTCTTGCGATCGCTCTGTGTGAAGATCACGCGGTATTGGAAGAAAGCATGAATCCTATTGTAAGACTAATTGACGAGAATAATGAAAAACATAAGTTTGCGCTTTGATAGCCAATCAGCCCAAGTCTATTCCAAGCTCACGTGACCTACACTTCGATTCCTCTCATATACTCCGCATATTTCATTAAGACAGCGGGTCTCAACCTTTTTCATCTCATGGCGCACAAACTCGTTACTAAGATTGGCTTTTTAAGATTTATTTTTGAAACAATTGACAATGATACTCTGTAATAAAAAATACTCAAAATTATTTCTACGGATTTTACTTGAAATAATTTGTAAACTCGCTTGTAAAAAGTTCAAAACTATACCTTTGAAATCAAATAAATCACTTCACCATTCGTAAGGCACACCTGTGACATTCTTGTGGCACAATAGTGTTCTGTGGCACAGCTGTTAAAAATAGTTGCATTAGGAGGTCTATAAGTACAAACATCGATCTTCTAATGAAATAGAGCATGTGGGCTAAGTCGCTGCCGTAAGATCTCTGAAGGGTAAATCACGTGGGCTTACGATTTGATACGAATCGGCTTAGACGATTGGCTATCAAATCACAGACTAGTGTTTTTTTTTATCACGGTGGATAATTAATTTAACCAATCAATAATTTCTCCCACATTGGGATTGATGCATGATTTTTCCCACAACCACGTGACAAATCAACTGAGCCTCCGGAAAATTTACATAAATCTGTGCACACATACTCTGTCTATTTCATTAGATGGTCGATGTCAGAAGGGTAAGTCACGAGTTTACAAATCGACTCGGGCTGATTGGCTATCGAAGTGCAGACTGGTATTTTTAATCACGCTGTATAATCCATTTAGCCAGTCAATATTTTGTCCTACACTGATTCATGCTTTTTTCACAACAATGTGACAGCTCTTCAAATCAAGAGACCGGAAGAAATAACATAAAATTGATCCATCCATTTCATTAGAAAGTCGATGAATACTAAAGGACGGCGTCAACAGATATTCGTATACAAGGATTAGTCTGAATGTCCTAACTTTATTAAATGACACTTAAAACTCTTGGTATTAATTCTATTTATATTTCGTAACATGGTTTTACGGAGCTTGTGCACACATCACATCAAATAAATTGAATGCTGAGCAAACACTTTCTCTAAAATTAAACAGATGCTTCTTTTCACCAAATCGAAGCCTTCTATAATTAGCAACAAAAATCAAGACCATGAAAATCGGATTCCAACATTCCAAACACAAGTAACACAAAAACGATTTTCAAGGGGAAAGCGCATTTGTTTGGAAAAGAAAAACCAACACCCAAATGCATTTGAATAATATTTGCATTCAATTAATGTTGCTAAAGAATTCGAAACATAAACAACAGTAAAAGCCAGAACTGATGAAGCTGTCGACGTTCTCAGGTCTTCACAAGGAATGCCAGCTGTTACAGCTGAGTTCCAGGATCCTTTATCTCTTGCTTGTGTTGACACAAGAGTCTGAAAACTTGCATTTATAATACGGCTTCCCTTCGAAAAAGCTGCTTTGCAGTGCACAAATAAAGCTCGTTCATGATTTATTTGATATGGTAAGCTGGAGGCTCTTATTGTGTTTCTATGTGGAGATGTGTATGTTTGCAACACATTGAAATGCATTTGAAGTAGTTTAGGCAGTGTTTTGGCAATAATGTTTGTGAGATCAGGAGACGCGAGAGTTTAAGACTGATATTGGAGAACTGCATTTTTGTTGATAAACCTAATAGTATAAATTTGTAGAGTAATGTATTCACTTGTTATCCTACTTTACATGAACTTGAGTTAAAACTACGGGACAAATAATACTTTTGGATAAGTAATGTTTTAAATTGTATTTGATAAATTGAAACCGCATGAGACACTGATAGTACTTCTAGAAAAAGAATATAGACCAAATTTTCAATGGTATTTAAATACGCGAAGACCACATGAAAAAATAGTACTTCCGGATAAAAAATAGAAACATTTATACATAAATCGTATTTAATTAAATATCATCGCTAACTTTTCTGTAAAAAAATTAAGCAAACACTAGAATTGATGTATTGGATAGCAAAAGTAGTTGCCCTGCTAAATGCATTGATGCGAAATTTTTCAGGTAAAGAATTTTAAGCGTGTTATGTCTTATTATGTAGTCTTTATATTACCTTTGGAGTTCCTTGGAAAAAGTTAATAAATTTTGACCTGGATATCTTGCTTTGGATAAAAAAAGTAGTTAGCCTTTTTTTCTCCATGAATACTAAGTTATTTTTGAGTTCATGAAACGTAACCCTGTTATGTATTTTGTAAAAAGACTTATATCATCTTTATATTAACCTTGGAATTTCATGGAAAAAGACAATCAATTTTGACCTGTTGCATGATACACTAAACACTACTGTGAACAACGATGTAGTATAATATACGGGTTTAAGAATCTTCAACTTGCCCCATTGTGTTAATGTGGGAGAAAGGTGGATCTCATCAAAACCTTCTTTTGTCAAAACCATAAATATTCTAATGAAATAGACATAGCATGTGGGTGGGGCCACTGTCGTAAGATCTAAGAAGTGTAAGATCACGTGGGCACGGAAATCGACTTGCGCCGATGGGCTATCGAAGTGCAAACTCGTGTTTATCATCACGCTCGTTCAATTAATCCTTCATTAAGATTCGTGCTTTTCTTCAATACATACCACTTGGAGATCTTCAAACTGAGCAATCAGATGAAATAACATGAATATGCTCGCACATTCTCCAATATTGATTTCCCTTAGAGAATATTTTTCATGAAATGAAAATTCCATTATTTTTTAAATGTTTCAGAATATGGAAAAACTCGCAGCAGGCACGTGTTTCATATTACGCATATTCAAGGTGTTCCATATTACGAACACATTTGTTTCGAAGGAAAAGTTACAATTGCTTATAGAATAAATATCCGAAAACTTATTTTTGAACATCAAATAATAAACGTATTTCATGATAAATCACAAAATAAAATATGTTTGAACTTATCTTCTTAAATAATTAGTTTTTAAATGTACCTCTTAATTAACGGAGTTCCATATTACGTGGAACTTATGTTTTTATATATTTTATCTTGATGTAAATTTTACATAACGGTGCAAATTACTTTCCATTATAAATAGATAACTGCTTTTAAAAATATTTAAATTCTTTAGAGCTGAATCCAATGACTAATGCAAGAATTGGCCAAAAGAGCAATTTTAATTAACACTAAGCACAAGACAAAACAATTACAAGAATAAACAAACATAAAAAGTAACATCTCGGGGGAACAAAACTTCAGCGCGTCAGTTCTACGCTCGCGTTGGGAAACAACTAGAGAAAAATGGTTCATTCTCTTTCGCGGAGAGTGTGTCACGTGGTCCGCCATCGCCAATCAAGGCGCATATCGCTGAGACACACGTTAAGGGGCTGATGCGCTACAATTCTTATTTTTCGAAAAATACACCGAGAAAGTTTATTGAGCATTATTCACAGTCGGCAAATATTTTTTTTACACTGACTGTAGTTTTATAGGGTTAAATAGTATGTCTAGAACACACGACATTTGAATTAAAACACTGAATTTTAGATCAAAGAACTAAAATATTCTTATTTATCCAGTCCAATGCAAATTAAATACATTGCCGTCATATTCCCGATGGAGCCAACGGATGTGCAATAGACAAGTTTCAAAAGTCACTGATAGAGGAATATGTTCCTAAGGGTGTCAGCGGCATCAGTCAACAAAATCGCATTAAATTCATATATCGAGTTGTGACAGTAAAGTGAAAACTAACTTTTAATATCATGAAAAAGGACGAATGAAGTTGTTCAGCTCTCTTCCTACAATATAATGCATCTTTCATTGAAAATAGTCTTTGCTATTCATCTGTCTATGAATTGCTATTTTCTTTAAGACAGTGCTACATGTTCTACAAAACACTATTCCAAAAGCTACATGCTTTTGGAATAGTGTTTTGTAGAACTATTTTCCCGTTGTCTTTGTATGCAAGGTTCTTCAGTGTAAACATAAGCAAAGAATTGGAAGGGAAAATAATTTCTGTTAAGAATTAATTTCTGATTGCCATTTTTTGAGATATTTAACTTTAATTTCTATTATTACCGACGTTTCTCAAGTTACAAAAAAAAATATTAGCTTCCTCCATAAAATCCCTACCATACAGTCCATGTTAAGCACTATTCTGGATAAAATTAAAATAATCCTCAAGCCCGCCCGATTTTGATTGGAGTATTGATTAAGATGAGATATTTTGTTTCGTGTATGTTTCTATTATTCAATTACAATACGAAATTCAGCTATGAACAATCTTAGATCAGTAAAGATAGTATCATAGATTATTATTGTATTAACATCAAACACAGACACAATGGAACTAAAATTACAAGTGATATTCTGCCGCATGAAAAGAATATTCAAATCATATTAGAACATCATTTAAAGATTTTTCTTTTGAGATTTACTGTAAACTCAGTTCACACATCCTTAGTTTCTACTTTATTTATTTCAAATTTGAATTAAATTTGCTTCGCCTGATTGAGTTCTGAAAGAAACTATCTGATGAATTTTTAGTATAACCAAACAAACCAGATGGCCTGCAAAGATTTTACTTCTGCACTTTACATGCTCTTGCATGTAGTTTATCACTGCTTAATAACTTTTGACATTTAATAACAGTTAAGTTTGGCAGACATACGGACAAGTGTAAATGAGTCTTAAGTCTTGGCAAACCGCGTGTAAGGACGAGAAAGCACGAGTGTCTTTCACTATTGTTTAAGAAAACATAAAAATATAAATAATCTATGTTTACTCATTTTTGATTATTTCTGTCTGATAATAATGAACTTCTTGTTATACCGAAATGGCCATTGATGATCTGGGCTCACCGTGGCTCAGTGGGATCGCCCACTGCGCTAGCAACCTGAAAGTTGTAGGCTGAGCTGGTTCCATTTTTCCCTGGGTGTATTTACCTCTCTTCTCTGTGGCAGTAAAACTATCCTAGTGTATGCATTATTCTGTCTTGTGTTAGATAAAATATAGCCTTTGCGCCAAAAAACCTAAAAAAACAACCATTGATCTTTTATAAGTTTCTAATATTTATTCGTTGTTTTGTAGGTTTGTCATGTCTTTCCTATCACTTTGACTAAGATTTCCATCTTTATCTGTAAGTTGTTTCGCATAGGTAAAAATAAATTATAAAATGTTTTACAGTTATTACAAAATCGTACAATGTGTATATGTCTTATTGCAATTTGCGAAATGTTTTAAGTAATTGAGTGTCTTTAATTTTTCACGCGTGGATTTAAGAGTGAAAAACAAAACACTTCCTGAAAATCAAAACATCAATAAAGAGATGTTTTGTGAAAAACTGACACGTCTAAAGCAAGCTATTGATGGAAAAAGACCTGCACTAGATCACAGAAAGAACGCGTTTTTTATCATCACAACGTACAATCTCACATCTCGCACGGCACGATCTCACACGGCACAGCAAAAAGTAAGACAATTTGATTGAGTAAGTGTGAATCATCCACCGTATTGTCCTGCTTTGTCAAAGTAAGATTATCATCATTTTAAGCCTTCAAATCCACTTGATTGGAAACTTTTCGAATTCGGAATACGATACCCGAAGACAGCTCGTTTCATTATTTGGATTAAAACAAAGAGTATCTATCCCCAAGGTATTGAAAATTTAAAACGAACCATCCAATGGTTTCAACAATAAATGTTGTCCATTAAGATCTGACGAATTTTGCTAATGATGTGATATATCGTCACCAAGATATTGTCGATTTTTTCTATGATGACAAGATCAAGATATGATCAGTTTTCGTCTAATGACGATATATCTCGAACATCAAGATCTGGTCAGTTTTCTTCCAATGACCATAAATCTCGATCATCAAGATCTGGTCAGTTTTATTCCAATGACGATATATCTCGATCATCAAGATCTGGTAAGTTTACTTCCAATGACCATATATCTCGATCATCAAGATCTGGTAAGTTTTCTTCCAATGACCATATATCGCGATCATCAAGATGTGGTCAGTTTTATTCCAATTACGATATATCTCGACCATCAAGTTCTGGTCAGTTTTCTTCCAATAACGATATATCTCGACCATCAAGATCTGGTCAGTTTTCTTCCAATGACGATATATCTCGATCATCAAGTTCTGGTCAGTTTTCTTCCAATGACGATATATCTCGATCATCAAGTTCTGGTAAGTTTTATTCCAATGACCATATATCTCGATCATCAAGATCTGGTAAGTTTTCTTCCAATGACCATATATCTCGATCATCAAGATCTGGTCAGTTTTATTCCAATGACGATGTATCTCGACCATCAAGTTCTGGTCAGTTTTCTTCCAATGACGATATATCTCGATCATCAAGATCTGGTAAGTTTTCTTCCAATGACCATATATCTCGATCATCAAGATCTGGTCAGTTTTCTTCCAATGACGATATATCTCGACCATCAAGTTCTGGTCAGTTTTCTTCCAATGACCATATATCTCGATCATCAAGATCTGGTAAGTTTTCTTCCAATGACCATATATCTCGATCATCAAGATCTGGTCAGTTTTATTCCAATGACCATATATCTCGATCATCAAGATCTGGTAAGTTTTCTTCCAATGACCATATATCTCGATCATCAAGATCTGGTAAGTTTTCTTCCAATGACCATATATCTCGATCATCAAGATCTGGTCAGTTTTATTCCAATGACGATATATCTCGACCATCAAGTTCTGGTCAGTTTTCTTCCAATGACGATATATCTCGATCATCAAGTTCTGGTCAGTTTTCTTCCAATGACGATATATCTCGATCATCAAGTTCTGGTAAGTTTTCTTCCAATGACCATATATCTCGATCATCAAGATCTGGTAAGTTTTCTTCCAATGACCATATATCTCGATCATCAAGATCTGGTCAGTTTTATTCCAATGACGATATATCTCGACCATCAAGTTCTGGTCAGTTTTCTTCCAATGACGATATATCTCGACCATCAAGATCTGGTCAGTTTTCTTCCAATGACGATATATCTCGATCATCAAGATCTGGTCAGTTTTATTCCAATGACGATATATCTCGACCATCAAGTTCTGGTCAGTTTTCTTCCAATGACGATATATCTCGATCATCAAGATCTGGTAAGTTTTCTTCCAATGACCATGTATCTCGATCATCAAGATCTGGTCAGTTTTCTTCCAATGACGATATATCTCGATCATCATGATCTGGTCAGTTTTGCTAGTGATGAGATACTTCTTCGATACAACTACGAAGGAGGGTTAAGGTGGGAATAAATTTTAAGTAATAATTTTAAATATAGCTTTTTCTAAATATAGCACAAAAAACTGCATTCAATTTTAAATATAGCTTTAAAATTGAATGCAATTTTTTGCGTTGTTTTAAACTTACTCTAAAACCGCATTACTTTTGGCCTGACCAAATGATAATACTATATATGCTTCTTTTAAGCACACTAAATCTAATTTCTGGGGATGTCAGTTTTGACTAGAGAACTGTTTCTAATAACTGTGAATTACAAATTATAAACGCCTTTTAAGATCCATTTTGCCGTTTTGCCTTGAGGGTACAATTTTCACTCAATTAAGACAGCACGTTGTGAAATTCTAAAGACTTCATTAATGTCAAAATCCCAGTATGTTTATTTTCCATTCAGGCTTTGACGGGCAAAAAATTAATCACTCAGGGATTTAATTTAAACATTATTTTCATTCCCCAAAAGAATTATATGAGATAAAAATTTTTTCTAAGGATACCAATGGTGAAATTTCAAAAGCTCACGAAATAGTCTTCTTTTAATAAGTGTTTCTCTGATTTATTGAAAAGTCTTTTACCCATTAATTTAGCTTTCATGAACAAAAAGCCCTAATGAAGTATTTGAAATTCCCCATGACCTAGAGCGATGATTATAATAAAAGAAATCATGATTAATATTTTGAACTTCGTTTGTAGAAATGTGAAATAAAACATTATAATTTTATCTCAATACAAAAATGGGGACTGTTTAAAAAATGAAATTCTTTGGGTATAAAATCCAATTTAATCCCCCTGAAAAATTAGTTAATATTCGAAATCACTTGTGCAACACACTTAATGTTCCTTTGATTAAATGAAAAAAAAACGATTTTACAAGAATAAAAGTATATTTTTTAAGTTGCGCTTCAGAAATCTGAATACTACATTTAAATTAAATTGATTTCTAAATCACGTATAAAGCATTAAGGATTTCAAATTTAAAAATAATATTTAATTTTGCGGTGGTGTGGATTCGAATAAAATATTAAATCCTTAAGATAAATATTTTGAAAACTTGAACTCTCAAAGCATCCAAACAAAAAAATCTTTTAAAGTATCAATAACTAAAAAATAAAACAGAACTGTGCTGAGTATTTGGTTTAGTATAACACTGTATCCACTCAGTTAATAAGCATCAAAATTATGCATTGTAAGTAAAAATTTATGTCACTGTTTGAAATCTATGTGGTTTTGTAATAACTAGGAAACCCGCGCATAGCCATTTCAGAGGAAATATAAAAGTAAAATGAGCAATTGCAACCTATTTATGTAGATCATGTGACCAGGATCATGTGACCCAAACTAATAGTGACATGAGCCTTCGACTCTTCCTTGGAATGCTGGATAAAAACGAACATTCATCATCTGATTGGTCCATGCAACATAGCAATAAACAATAACAAATTCAGCAGTAGATAATAGCAATTCAAATTCAAATTTTTGTCGACACTCTTTATAAATGAGTATATACACCCTTATGTCATAAAATGTTATATCTCCAAACGAGGTGATACGATATCAAATCGTCCAACGAAATCAATTTTTCCACAGCAGTCACGTGACTACTAGTCGACATGTTGGTCACACTTTTTGAAGCTCCTCTCAATACGAATGCTTAATCCAATTATACATCTCACGTCTATGATCCATCTGCGCTAAAGTTTTATTTTTAAAATTATTTATGGTAGTCTTACTCTCGTTAAACCTCATTTAAATAGATTTGTAGTAAGTATCAATAGGAACACTATCTACGGATGGAATGAAATTAGTCAAAAATATAAAACTGAATTTTACATTCCTTCCACTTCGACCCACGAGGTTCGATTCCTATGTCAAATCATGGGTGCATTTATCTCTTCTGTTTCAGCAGCTTTCCTTGTATGTATGTCCAATACTTCTTACTGTCTTTCTTGTGTTTGGCTCAGCTTGGCCAAATATGGCTCTTACATCATAGAACCCAACCGATAAATTAACATTACTGGTGTTAATTTTTGTTTAAAATTCGGTGTACTTCAAAAGCACCCAACTCAGTCATGTTACCGCAGTTAGCTTCTTGACGACCGCTTCAGTTGCATCCAATTCATATATTTTACTTCCACCTAATTTTGCGTTCGCCCATTTTCTGCTCAGATTTCTAACTTCCATATTTCTCATTGGCTTGTGTCATCAGACTGCTGAATAATTTCACTAAAAAGGGCGAGCTCATTCATGTAATTGTAGCTATATTATGCAGCTCCATAGATCGAATCTAGCATATTAAACCGAAGAGTCAAAATTGGAGAACGAATTCTTCTATAGAAAGACATTTCACATTCGGACATCACAAGAGGATGCCACAAAAGTACTAATTTTAGACATAAGAATGAATCGGAGCAAATCTTTTTAACAGCTCTGAAAGGAAAACTTCACAAAATTAGACCACCTCAATTTTGAAAAGTGTACATTGATTAATTTAGAAAAAAATCTCTCTTCCTGTATAATACATCCTCACTCTCCAGAATTCTATGAATATAATATGGAATTATGCAATTTGGCTAAAGAATTCAATAGTGCAAACACAAATTTCATTATTAGTAGGACGAGGTGAACGTAAATTCTCTTTCAATCGGTGTCAATAATCAGTCTAGTTTCTACATCAACCTATCTAAAAGACCATATGGCAAATATAATCACCCATTGAAAGATTCATTGCGCATTATATTCACCAAATGCAAGCATGGAATAAATACAGGATGGGGGGAATCGATCGCACAATATTTATATCACGTGATTCCTGCTCGTAAACCAACCAGAAACAGAATCTGTTTTTCTATTGGACGTTGCATTCCGGAGATCGTTCTACATCTGCGAGTTTAAAGCGCGCATTCAGATTTGCATATGAGGCAGCCCTGTTGGTAGAGCCGCGGATTAGCAACAGGAAGGTTGCGACTTTGAGACACTACCCAACCAAACACCGTCATGTATGTGGGGGCTGGTGTACTCTGTCGTGGCCTCAAATGTGCTCACGTTGATATGGTGTGTAAGTTTGAAGAGTGAGATGTCAGCTCAGGTGTTGACCTCGTCATATGACCGTGGTTGAAAATTACGAGGTGTTGTCCTCGAATCCTTGCTTTCGGGATGGACACCGGACCTCCGCCAAAAGTGCGATCTAGTGCGATGTTAATTAAACTATCTACCTTCAACTATCTTCCTAGCAACTATCTCCAGATTTGCATAGCCAACAAGTTTTTATTTTCGTACGTGTGCCTCAACTTATTCTCAGATACCAGCAAATTCGGGGACTTTAAAAGGATAGTTTGATGTTTAGAGTTGAAATTTCGAATGACCGGATATAACTTTCTACGTTAATATTTCCAGAATGTTCCGTCCTAGCGAAAAACGGACATAGTTTTTAGGTTGATTTTCGACACGGAATCACTTGGTATTATTACTGTAATCGATCCGAACCCCCTGTACGCGCAGACTTCTCATTTTGGAAAAGTTGGTTGGTTTTCATGCCGCAAGGGTCATAATTGTTCATGTTGTGACAAGCACAAGGCAGACAATGTCATGAAATGGACATACACATGCAAAGAAAGGTTTGCTATGACAAAAGAGAGAAATACACCCAGAGAGGAATCGAACCATTGCCTCCTACAACTCACAAGTTCTTAGCGTAGTGAACAAACTCACTGATTCACAATGAATCCCATTTTGTAAAGGATAGGAATAATAATGGAAACAACTTTAGTTTCCTTTTAATTACAATTAGAGAACAGTTATATTTTACTACGCACTTCTGTGTATTTTACCTTAGACTACGATCTAATTATCTATATTTTTATAAATTTAATACTTCATTAAATAAATACTGTCTACATGTTTTTTACATATATCGTGTTTGAACAGGCTAAATTAAATTTAGCAATTTACCCATAGTAAATTACCCATACAATACATTGCAACTATTAAAATACATGTGTTAGGTTTTAGGAAAACACATACTTACACTTGCATTACTTAGATAAACGATAAACTATTCTTTACGAACCATTTTCCTTAGGAAATTAATACTTGTTCTTATTTTTATAACTTTTACAGCGTGGAAAGTTCATTTTTTCAAAATTTAACTGATTCAAAGAATGTTTCAAGAATGATTCAAAGAATGATTATATAAGTATGTCAACACACACACTACACTTTTTAACGTAAAGAAAACTCTAATTTACATAAATTGCAATATATACATCAAATTTCTTTTGAAATATGTGTAAAAAAATAAATTCTTAACAGGAACTGTACTCTGGAGGGTTGCTTAAAATAAAAGAACAACTAAAAAATATACTCCTTTTGACACTATTTCCCACTCATTTCTTTCTAAGACACAATTTTATGTTTCTGCTGCTACTAGAATGGCGACTCGCTATGGCATAATATTACACACATATTTAATTATTTAGAATACTAGATACGTGTATAAAATTATCTGACTAATTAGTAAAATATGTTTGGGATACTCTTGAGTAACCTCTTCAGATTCGAAAAGTATTGGACGCAGAAAAATGATTGTGATAAAAATATGCATGTCTAACAACATGAGCTGCTGATTATGTAAAGTATTTGATTAAAAGACTGCTCCTGTATAAAATTGCTTTTGGAGCTATCCGGGTTTTGACATTATAGAAAAGACCTACTACAATTTCTTATACGTGACTTTGTTTTTCCATCAACTCTCCAAATGGTTTCATCAAGATCAGACCCATCTTACTAATGACGAGATATCTCGTCATCTAGATATTACTGATGTTTTGCTGATGACGAAATCAAGATCTGGTCAGTTTTCCTCTAATGACGAGGTATCTCGTCCATCAACATCCGGTCAGTTTTGTTAATGACGAGATATCTCGTTAAGACTACCACCATGAGGGTAAAGTTTTCGTGATACCGAGAGATTCGTGAAGAAGGTCGAAAATATTAAAAAATATTCGAGATAGAGAACAAAGGATTTTGGAGATATGTAGGTAAAATACATGGAATAAATAATCAATATGTAGGCAATGCAAAATTTCTCGCGATATCGAAGGATTTGAGGTATTGTGGTTTGACTATATAAAAAAATTCGAGATAAAGAACAAATGTTTCGAGATAAGTTCGTAAAATAAATAATGAAAATGCAGAGAATGTAACATTTTTCATATCGAGGGATTCGAGTGTGAAGGTTCGACTGCGTTAAAAAAATTCGAGGTAGAGAACAAAGGTTTTGAGATAAGTAGGTAAAATACACGGACTAAGTGCCGAAAATCAGGGAAATTAACATTTTCCCCGAGGAATTCGAGATAAAAGGTATGAACTAAAAAATCAACTTAATTTTAAGCCAAATTGAGATTGATGGCAAGGGTTTTGTGGAAAATAATTCATGTATGTAAAATACAGACCAAATACTGAAAATGCAGGGAAATTAACATTTTTGATGATACAGAGGAATTCGATACATAAAGGGTCGATAAAATTCAAAAGAATTCGAAATAGAGAACAAGGGTCTTAAGAAAAATAAGTAAACATACATAGACTGAATATTGAAAATGCAAGGAAAGCAACATTTTTTGTGATACCGAGGGATTTGAGATATAAAAGACATGAATTAAAATATCTATTGATTTTTGAAAACAATGTTATTGAGGTCAATGGTTTTGTGGAAAATATTTCAAACATGTGAAATAGAGACCAAATGCAGGCAAATTAGTATTTTACATAATACAGAGGGATTCGGGATGTAAAGGGTTGATTATATTTAAAAAATTATCGAGGTAAAAAACAGAGGTTTCGAGATAAGAAGGTAAAACGCATGGACTAAATAACGGAAATGAAGGAAAAGCAACATCTTTCGTGATACTGAGGGATTCGAGGTAGGAGGAATATACTGAACTAAAGATAGGTCTTTTGGGATTTCATCAACATCAATTCAAATGCATAAATTTAGACAAAGGAGTTAACGGTACCGCATCCACTTCTTTCGGGAATACGTCTAGAGAATATAACTTTTGTATTTGCCTACAGAATGCCCTATCTGAGAACAAACCCACATAATGAGCGCTGACAAAGAAACGAGAGGTGGTCTCGGAGGGTAGAAATGCATCCGAATTGAGAAGGCAACTGACAATATTAAGCGATGCTATCTAAGAGAGGTACTCTACCTTTGTTCTCTACCTCGAATTTTTTAAATATAGTCGACATAGAGGGATTAGAGACGGAAAAGGTCGATTATAGTAAAAACAAATCGATCAAAGTTTCGAGATAAATAGGTAAAATACGTGGACAAAATCCTGGAAATGAAGGGAAAGTGACATGTTTCGTGATACCGAGGGTTTCGAGGTATAAATGGCCGACCGAACTAAAGAAAAGTGTTTAGGGATTTCATTTTCATCAATTCAAATGCATAAATTTAAGTAAAAGATAAAAGTAAAAGATACCTCATCCACTTCTACAGGGAATACGTGTGGAGAGTATAACTTTTGTATTTGCCTACAGAAAGAGAACTCGCCCTATCTGAGAACAATCCCACATAATGCGCGGTGACAAAGAGACGAGGTGCGGACTCGGAGGAAAAAAATGCATCCGAAAAGAGAAGGAAACTGACAATATTAAGCGACGCTATCTCATAGAGGTACTGTACCTTTGTTCTCTACCTCGAATGTGTCTAATATAGTCGACATAGAGAGATCTGAAACGGAAAAGGTCGATTATAGTAAAAACAAATCGATCAAAATTTCGAAATAAATAGGTAAAATACATGGACTAAATGCTGGAAATGAAGGGAAAGCGAGGGATTCGAGGTATAAATGGCCGACCGAACTAAAGAAAAGTGTTTAGGGATTTCATCCCCTTCATCAATTCAAATGCATAAATTTAGTTAGAGTAAAAGATACCTCATCCACTTCTACAGAGAATACGTGTGCAGAGTATAACTTTTGTATTTTCCTACAGAAAGAAAACTCTCCCTATCTGAGAACAATCCCACATAATACGCGTTGACAAAAAGACGAGGTGCGGACTCGTAGGAAAGAAATGCATCCGAAAAGAGAAGGAAACTGACAATATTAAGCGACGCTATATCATAGAGGTGCTCTACCTTTGTTCTCTACTTCGAATTTTTCAAATATAGACGACATAGAGGAATTCGAGACGGAAAAGGTCGATTATAGTAAAAACAAATCGATCAAAATTTCGAAATAAATAGGTAAAATACATGGACTAAATGCTGGAAATGAAGGGAAAGCGAGGGATTCGAGGTATAAATGGCCGACCGAACTAAAGAAAAGTGTTTAGGGATTTCATCTCCTTCATCAATTTAAATGCATAAATTTAGTTAAAGTAAAAGATACCTCATCCACTTCTACAGGGAATACGTGTGGAGAGTATAACTTTTGTATTTGCCTACAGAAAGAGAACTCGCCCTATCTGAGAACAATCCCACATAATGCGCGGTGACAAAGAGACGAGGTGCGGACTCGTAGGAAAGAAATGCATCCGAAAAGAGAAGGCAACTGACAATATTAAGCGACGCTATCTAAGGACCTTGATCAGCGCTGTTTATACATCCATTTTGGGGAGAGCAGATAAAGGCCTTTCTCTCCCGAACGTTAGGCTTAACCCTTTGTTTACACCGTCTTAAGAGGATTGATGGAAATCGAGATTGTTGATCTTGAGAATGAGAATCGGTGCAGTCGCTCGGGCAAGCGTCAATCTCTTGCCATCTGAGTTGCTGATTGGTGGGTACTTTCGCCTCGCTTCTTATTATTCGCTCTCAAGGCTTTTCTTATGGGACGTTATTAACGACGCCACTGACAAATGGGGGACGGTGAGGGTGATGCGTTGAGGCGTAATCTCGTAGGGGGAAATTAAGGGATTTTGATTTTTCGCGAAGGTGACTGCAATGCCCATGGAATGCGAAAACAAAAAGGAATAAGCCATTCGGTTTTATCTTTTCGTCTATCAATTAAATCTTTTCTTCATTGGATCAGCTCCTGTGAGAGGCTACTTTCTGCCAAGTTGGATTTAGGTGGTGGCAATGTTTTTGTGTCGGAAAGGGATTCCTGTGCGTATTTCGAACGGTACGTCAACATAGAAGCGGGGTATAAATAGATTTAACATTGCTTCTGAGAGGAGCTAAAAAATGTGTGACCAACATGGTGACTAGTAATCACGTGAGTGTTCTGTGAAACATTGACTTGGTTTACCGATTTGGCATCCGGGATTTTACATTCTATGACAGGGTAAGTCTGTTAATGCGCATTTTTTAGTGGTGACAACAATGGTGAAATCGCCATAGTCTAATATATGTCTCGCGGACCAATCATATGATGGATCAGTGGACGGGATTCTCCCTTCCTTTGTGTCGAAGAGCTGCAACAAAATGGATCAATCGCAAAAATCTACTATTATGTCGCATGGATCAATCATATACTAAATGAATGGATGGGCGTCACCTCCCGTCCCGTGGGCCAATCAGATGCTAAAGGTTCGTTTCCACCTATCAGGCAAAAGTAGCCTAATAGTCACATTACTACTACTTTTGGTCACATGATTCTTGGAATATAAAAAGTTACTATTGCTAACTCTACTTTTATATTTCCTCTATGGACATCAATTGGTTCGTTTTTCGAATACGATTTCAGCTCGTCAGCAACAAAAATTGCAAAAAATATATTCTATAGTTGACATACTATAGCTGATTGGCCAACTGTAATTATACATATATAGTTGATTGGCCAACTGTAATTATACATATACTATAGTTGATTGGCCAACTGTAATTAAATTAAACTCCAAACGTCACCAAAACAGAGATAAACCACATTTTAAGGGTAGCCCGAATACATTTCATGCTCCAGAGCATATTTGAGCAACAGAAGTAAGATCTCCATTTTCCATCTGGTTTGTCTGCTTACTACTGAAAATTCCTCTCACACCAGTGCTACAATTTATTAAAATGCAGCACCAACTTGAAATACTTACAAAGTACCGTAAAGTATTCAAATCCATATGAGAAAGATTTTGTATGCAAACAAACCAGACAGAAAACGGAGATTTAACTTCCTATATTTTACCCGAATATATTTTAGCAGGAAACATTGGTGTTACCTTAAAATGTGGTCAATCAATAAACTACATCTGTTGGGTTTTGCGAGTTCCAAACTCGGTCCAACCAGACTATCGTGCACACGGGGGCTGGTGCGCGTTAAATCTGACATGCTCTCAAATGTAATCACGTTGGAATGGTGTGGAAGTTTGTAGAGTGTGTTGCTAGCTCCGATGTTGACCTCGTCATCTGAACATGGTTCAAAATGATTTGATGTTGTCCTCGGATCTTGCCCTTGGGGATTAATCCTGTATTGTCACCAATAGTACGTTGTGTTGCTCCAGTGCGACATTAATTACCAGTACCAATACCAACCATATTTTTTATTCCTACACTTAATCACTAAAGTAAAATCGAGAATTGCTTTATTTTAGAAGTTTGCACCGTGAGCCTTTTAAGCCTTTCCAGAATAAATAGTTGTATAACAATTTGTCATGATGGTCTATGTAAAAATAGTCTAATTGATCTGAGTACATAAAAATATGATGTGATGTATTTATGTTCTTGTTATTTCAAATGTGGATGATTGTCTAATGCACTACAGGGGGGAGAAAACACCGCGAAATCAAGTTATGAAAATCGTATGGTATATTTAGAATGATATATTATGCAATTACTGCCGTTTGAAATCAATCTCAACATATGGTTGAGAAATATTAGTCTTAAAATCAATTTCAGAGAAATATCGCACCCCTGGTCAATTGTGACATCACTCAACAAAGTTTAATTTAGAATTTGAGTGTTTGAGTGAATATGAAGACTCAATCTTATCCTGCATCTCAAATTTCAGTAACTCAAATCTTTAGTGCGTCAAATCTATTTTATAATCTATGAACCCTCAGTGCTTTTTATGGTTTCAAAACTGCTGTCTCTAGGAGAAACGTACTTTTTGATGTGGGTGTTGTGCACCTTGAGAGCAGTATTGTTTGTTTTTATTCTGTCTGAATTAAGTTTCAAAAATACAAATTATTTTGACAAACACATGAGGGCTTTTAGCTCAAATCGATGTTTAACGGATGTTAAATGTTGTTTGTCTTGTGTTTGGCTCTAACGTGGTCATTATGCCATAAAACAAACAAAACCCAAACAGATGTTAAATTAGTGACCCTTACATATACGTATAGTTTATCTTGCTGAGGCAACACAACACAATATAATAACCAAGTTAAGTTTTGAAATGTTTCATTTTAATAAGAAAATAAAACATACTAAAAAATAATAATTTTCCAAACATTCCATGCCGCAGTAGCCAAATTGGAAGAGTAACGGATTAGCAACAGGAGGGTTGCAAATTCGAATCCAATCAAAGACCGTCGGGTACAAAGGGGGCTGGTGCACGTTAAATCCGTCGTAGTATCAAATGTTCTGGCGTGGTGTGGAAGTTTGGAGAGTGGGGTGCCAGTTCAGGTGTGACCTCGTCCTCTACCGGGGTTCAAAATTACGTGGTGGTACTCGGATCTTTCCCTTTGGGTTTGATCCCTCGTCATCTGACATTGGTTTAAAATGTGGATCTTTCCCTTTGCGATTCGGACCGTCAACAATAGCCTATTGTGTAGCTACGGTGCGACGTTAATTAAAATACCTACCTGTTTTTGGACGGAACTTTCAGCAACCTAACTTATTTTAAGCATTGCCCATAAAACTGGCTTAGACTCACTTTTACCCTCCAATTGGTTTAGAGAATTCTCGTCCATCTAGATCTAATCAATTTTGTTAATGGCGAGGTTTCTCGTCATCAAGCAATCCCAATTTTGTGATGATGACGAGATAAAGATCTAATCAGTTTTCTTGTAATGGCGAGATATCCCATCCATCAAGATCTACTTAGTTTTGTTAATGACCCTACATGATAAAAATAAATATCCTTCATGCATATGTCGGATGCAGGGAGAGGTGAAGAGAGAGATATATACTGCCAAATTAATTTTATGACCATTATAAAATTTTGCGATAAAACGTAAAAATTAAGCGTAGCTCACAATTTTAAAACTGGCGATTCGACCAGCTTGATAAATTAACGAAAATTCCAGAACTTCTTAATCCGGAATATTCGATGCCGAGGCCTGGTGGTTAACTAAAAATGAGAGGAGTTTTCATATCCAACAGACACACCAGACGGTCTGCGAAGATTTTACTTCGGTCGAAATGGTCTCATGGGACAAACGCCATGCGTTGTTTGAGAAGAATAAAAGAATCATTTTTTGTAAAGCAATGTATGGGCGCAAGTGACGCGTCTAGGCGCAAACAAAAGAATTGCGCATGAAATGAACCAAAATGCTTATTTACATCATTATTTTACAATTATTTACAATAACTTTTTACAACTGCTCAAAGGAGCCGCTATCAACATTAATGCAAGCTTGTGAGCTTCGATGCATAGATTGGTGGACTTTTCGCCTCTAGAGTGCACTGTTTGGTTTGGCGCACTTGAACATCGCAGCATAGGTAGAACATAGGCAACATCCAGCCTATGTACTACCTATGCTGGAACATAGGCTGGACATACAGCCTATCTGTATGGCCCAGATTAGGAACCTATGCTGGAACCCGGCAGTTGAAAGGGAGCTTTCACAAGCTTGCCACGCTGCCAACCTTGCATTAATATTGATGGTGGCAATTTTGAGCATTTTTTTTTAAATCATTGTAATAAGTAATTGTAAAATAAGGATGTAAACAAACAATTTGTTTCATTTCCTGCTCAATTCTTGTGTTTGTGCCTAAACGCGTCACTTGCTCCCATACATTGCTCTACAAAAATGATTCTTTTTGTGTGCTCTAACAACTCTTGAAGTTTCCCCCATTCAGAGTCACCCTGCATATCGAAGTTATCGTAAAATGTAGTTGATTACCGTGTCGGCAACATTTGGCGTTTAATCTAATTAGCGTTGATCAATCAACTATCATATTCGGAATTCACTCTTTGAAATTTGTGTTGGCGAAGATCGAAATCGTATTAAAAAACCTCGTCAAGTGACGTCGCGTTCAGAATAGGCACATTAACCTCTCAACAGTTTCTTTTTTCTGCCATATTGTGTCCAAAAATAAGCACATTTTTGATAAACAATTTTGTATTCAAATCGATTATATAAATTCAAATCAGCAGTCAAAACTGTTACAAGTATTGAATTGCATAATTTATGATAATTTTTAATTATAGCGAAAAATTGGCATTTTTACTTAAAGTTGGCTTTTCCGAACACGAACTTTTAAGAACACTTGACATAAATGGATGTGAGAAAAGAGCATGCATTTAATGCTTACATTTTTATTTAATTTCAAAACTCAACTTTTGTATAAATTTTAAAGCATGGATATAAGCAGAGTCCTATATCACAATCGGGACAAAAATATCTGGTTTCTTTTCTCATCCGTTTTCCGCTATCGTTCCTTTTTGAGCAACACACAAAGCAGTGCCTCGTCGGTCTCAGTTTCTTTTCGGTGGGTGGAATCACTTCTAAAAAGTGTCTTTCAGTCAATCGTACGGGATTCTGCAAAATTCCTGGTCGTCCTTTTTTCTCATTCACTTTTTTCTCTCATGCCTTTCGATCAGGCGATCAACTAAGTCAAGTCTAAAATTCAAATGAGAGTACTTTCCTCCAAGCTTCTGGTACAAAATAAAAGCATTCCACAGTGATATATCAAAGAAACTGTAAAGTTCCATTACTTACATCAATATCCAAATGAACAGCAGGATTCGCTGTGAAAGGAAATCGCGTCGGTGCTGGAGGAGGATTACTAATATCAATTTCACAAAAGTTCCGCACCTGAGTTAAGATCATCGGAACTTTCCGTTTCCTCATCACTAGAGAAGTCCGATAACGAACTTTCACAACTTCCAGAATCATTTAGAGAAATTTCCGGTTCATTATCTGATCCAATATATGAATTATATTCTGTTATGAGCCGCTCACTGTCACTCATTCCCTTTTATTTTAGCACAAAATTCAAAAGAAATAGTATTCGCAACGTGTGATACACTACACAAGTGAAAACAAAATTCACTCCTTCCGCGTTAACGAAAAGCAGTAAAACCTGATATTAAAACCGGTGTACGCATGTTTTGCATTTCAATCTTTACTGGACTACTAGAGCTATCTATTGGAAACATTGCAAACGAAAAAAAGTTAAAAAGCCGGGCAAATCATTGGATTGGCGTAGAAAAATAAGATAACCGAGCGGCGTACGGGCAAAACTGTTAAGGGGTTAAACATATCTCCACAGAAACAGTAATACGACCTATATTTAGCTTCACAGAAAATGCCTCTCTATAGAGCGAACGCTAGAGTTAGATATATTTTCATTAAGGATATGTGAAAACGTACCAAATAATTCGAATAAAAAGCTTTTAGGTTACAAAAAACATATTCATAGAAATATTAAAGCAATCAAAACAGTTTGAAAACACGAACCATAGTGGTGAAACAGAAAAACGCGCAAAAAATGTTGACTACCTACCCCACTTTTAATACTGTGTGGACAATATTTATTTTGTTAATTGTCGTTTCTCTAGATCACATTACTAACCATCCAATTACAATTCAAAATTATCCAATTACAGAGAACAAAAATATACTATTCAAAGTGAAGTGACTCGTATAAGCGCAAACCAAAGAATTGCGTATGAAATACAAAAAAAACATATATAGGTACATTTAGATAAGATACATGACAAAATACTTCATTGAAGCAGTTTACTTATGGATTTGAAATAATTAAAAAATATATCAACTTCAGAGAAAGAAGTATATAATTTAAAAAAATCTGTAGCAAATATTTTTTGCATGCACTCTCTTTTAAAGGTGCAACAAAAAATTATTTAGTTTCTGCTGATATACCTGGGGACCTTAAAATCAATACAAGGAACTAAGAATGCGAATCAATTTTGCTATTTAAGAGGCTGTAAAAAATTGTGAAAGCAGTGTCTTTAAGGAGTTCCAAAGTAATAACACCGAAATGACTTCATAATTCAGAATGCACCTGAAGATTCATAATATTCTTAAAATAATGGTTGTCCTTCTCGCAACTGATATAAAAACTTCCATGTACTATAACATTTTACGAAAATCTGCAGTTTACGGAATCGTTATTTCTCAAAAATAAAATAATTTAGAAGCGCGTATCGTGATTACTAAATCATTTAAGCACTCAAAAGCTACAAATTTGCCTAAAATGCTACTTCAACTGCAATATGTAGCATTCACATAGCTAATGCAATACGTGCTTGTCGACAAAGATAAGAAGCTGAAATTCACGAAACCTTTACTCCTGAGAAGTCAAAACATTTTAGAAAAAATCACACACCTACTGCTAAAATATTAAACCACACAACAAAAACCAAACAACGACACAGATGCACTCCAGTTAAAATCCTCAATCTAGCAAACGTCCTTTGAACATAAAGGAAAACGTTCGCGCTTCCAAACCAATAAAAAGTACGTGTTGCGCTTCAACGTCCAATCAACGCCGAGTGACGTTAGAAATTGCGATCTTGGAAAACAGAGCGTGCCGTCGAATTACGCGTCATAATTATACCATCAAATAAATGTTTATAGGAAAAATAATTTAAGTATAACTCCCTCATCTCGTCGCTCTGACACGCAAAAATTACCAGAGCTTATGAATAATTTAGAAACGCAATTTCAGTGTTGAATCGAGTGAGCCACAGGTAATTAGGTGAGGGATGCTAAATTCCTTAATCTCGCTCACACCAGCAGCACAGGCTGGTTTCGATGGTCGATTATCTTGTTGAATACTGCATTTAATAGCCGAGGCTTCATTTCTACCTCGAGATTAAATTGCCCAGGAAGAAAAATAATAACTCGGTCGAACTTGCCTCTTTTTTCCCCATCTCAGTAAGGCTTCTAATCAGTTTTGCGGAAAGTGAAATGTAATTTTTTCTCTTTTTACGGGGTTGGTTTTTTTATTAGTTTCGGTTTTTGGTAAATAAAAGAGGGAAGTACGGGAAAAAATGTTGCTTTATCCGAGGGTGACGTTTATGTGCCCATAAGCGGTTGAGTTGCGTTGTTCGGATGTGATCTCTTGTGTTAATTTAAAAGTATTCGTTTGGGGAAAGGGAGTTTTGGGATCAGTTAAGAACTTGTATTCGTGATGTGTGGCCTCGTAACTGGTTGGGAATGAATGAAAGGACGTTACCATTGATTTCACTCGTTGGTGTTTATTTTTAGGCGCGTACGGAGATATTTAGGGCTTACTTTTCATGTTCATTTTATATTTTTGAATATTTATATGTATCGTGTTTAGCTAATTGTGAGGTTCACATCCGGTGCATGGCGTTGTGCGGAGATGTTTTCACATGAAGATGAAGACTGGTGAAATGAATAACTAATAGATAAAGATATAAATGAAATCAAAATTCAATGAACATATGCCCTCGGGGATACATCTTTAGGTATGTACAGTCATCACAACACCGTGGTATTGGAGTGATTTTTCCTCTCTTTCATTTTCACTCTCCCCTACCTTTTTGCTTTTTCTTCCTCCCTCATTGTGTCGTCTGTCTTGTGTTTAGGACAGCTTGGTCCAAATATGGCTATTGTTAAATAAAATCCGATAACAACCAACCAATATCAATAAGCATAAAATTCTGGTAAGTCTATTAGAGCATGGCCTCGAATAGAAGTCGAAAAATGAATTGGGCGATTGTAGTTTTTAAAAGTTTAGTTTAGAACAGAGATTCGAAATGGACTGTGCGATGTCCTTAGTCTGCAAATAATGCGCTGTGCATAATAAATCATTATGTTTGTATATAATATATCATATAATAAATCATTTATGGCAAAATTGCGTTTATCTCTGTGTTCATCACATTAATATTTAGTATACCGCTCGACCAGATCTGTTATACTAATTTTGCTAGGGTAGGTTTTATATATAGTGCGGTGAACTTGGCTATCACTACAATTTACTTGCAATACAGTTGCATATATAGCTCAACTCCATCATGAGATACCGACCTTACAAAGGGCTTACCGTAAAAAGTTCCTACATCGAA
The DNA here is from genome assembly GCA_933210815.1 of Meta bourneti. Taxonomy (NCBI): domain Eukaryota; kingdom Metazoa; phylum Arthropoda; class Arachnida; order Araneae; family Tetragnathidae; genus Meta; species Meta bourneti. The sequence continues at coordinate 93,715,946 of OW119929.1, forward strand.
TAAGATGGCTAAGGTGGGCTAAGAAATTTCTTTTAATTCAAAGCAAATATTTCGAAAGATCAAATGCTTACATAGGCGAAGCTCTCAAAAATTGTTCTCTGTGAGGGTTTTAGAAGCAAGAGACTGAATTACAGTGTAGTTATTTTGAGGTGAAGAGAATTAAGGCTTAAAGTTTAAAGACGATTTTGAGCATAAAGGATGACTGAATGTTAAGCCGGTTGCTTCAGTTTAAACTCCCTACGATTGCACTACTATTGCACGATTTGTGTGATTTTACATTGAAGTTAGAGGTGAACTCCCAGACATCATAGTGATGTTGGTCTGGTACACTGATGTGGAGATGAGTTGTGATGGAACAGGTAGTAATGTAGTTTGTGTCGGTTTCCATGTCACAGATACAGAGACCACTGCAATGATTATGCATTTGAATTCAATGTTTCAAGAACAGGTCGTGTATATAATAGTGTATATAGTTTGTAATATTTTTTCAATGCCCAGTCAATTTAACGTTAGTCATCATGACACTACAAGGGTGGAATTGTGAATCACTTAGTGTTAACCTAGCGTACCATCACATTACACCTCACATAGATACCATGCATTCAAGGCACAATTCGTTTATAGAGGCCACACATTCACCCTAGTCGGACAAATATCCATGTCTTACCCCAGATTCGAGCCAGGAAACTTTCGGTGTAGAAGCCAATATAATGACGCCAAACAGATTGGTCGGTTATAGTGTGTAATATAGTAATCGAGTAAATATATATATAGCAATGCAACGTATCCACCATGTAGTACTATTTGATAGACAGAGTCACACCGTCTTTCACACAGTCACATTGCTAATTGGCGGACGTGTTTATCATGAATTTGCGCACTTTCAAAACCAAGCATGGTGGGTTTTCTGTTAAACAAAAGAGGGTGCTTACAACAGTCGGTACGCACTTCAATGGATAGCCCATGATAAACAGTTAAATTGCTAATTCGATGCCAACTACTGTCTGAAGCCCTGTGATAACAGACCCTGTGTCTATTCCTATCACGACTTCACTCTTTTCTTTGCTATTCGGCCTTTTCTTCACACAGCAACTCACACTCGGCTTCTCAATGCAACTTAGGACAGTCCACGTTCACAATCGTCCATTTCATGACCCCGCATACGGAAGTACAGCCGTGATCTTAATACAGCTCTCACGGTCTCGAGCAATTGACAATCTATCAATTACAATGTGGTACCATCTATCGAATTCAGCCACTGCAAAAATCTGAAGGGGAAGTACTGTGGTGAACTTGGACACTACTAAAACAATTTACTCACTATACAGTAGTCTGTATTATAACAGTATAACCTATATTCAACATGATGTACTTTTTGACAGTTTCACTGTCTTTCACACGTGTTAGTACTACATTAGTATTTGTGAAGATTGATTTTGGTAATAAATATGCAACATTTTCCTTTGCATTTAATTTATAATTTAGGATGTATTGCCCCTGATGTGGAATTATTGAATTAAACTTAAACTTCGAAGGAAACACAATAATTATATAAGGATTGTTATTGTGTTATATGCTTGACTGTCATTCAAATCAAGCATCATTAAAACATAGTTCATTATCATTTATCAAACATTGTTGAGTGACTTCAATTACAGTTCAACTTACAATAATGGTACCGAATAAAAATCATTGAAAGTATTGCATTGATAAATCCATTATAATTACCTACAAATAAACGAATTTCATATTTCAGCTATGCTTTCTGTGGATGTATTATAGCTTCCAAAAGAAAGGAATACAGAAGAGAGATTATTATTTTATTAAGTGAGATCAATTATGCTCAATATAAATTACAAACTAAATATCACTTAAGATATACACTGCACAAATACATAATAGCATATATGTAGTTCATCTATGACATATTTTTTAAAGTTCATCTCAGCAAGCTCCAAAACAACAGTAGTCTGGAAAATGTTGCACTCTTGCCAGTTACTAATATGTAAAAGACACTTTTTGTTCAGTATTAATAAAAATTTATTACATCTTGGTACAGCCTATCAAAAAAGTAATCGAACACATATTATTCGTGTCCCTGGAGACGTACAATCAAAACAAGTGTCGTTTGGCGGAATGTCTACTTCAAATAACTGGATTTTATTAGTAGAAGAGTTTGTCCTCATATTAAAATTCGTATATCAACTCAATTGTTTTAAAGGTAACCCCTATTTTCGTTTACAGATTCGGATTTTATGGATGGCCCACATGCTCTATCTTATTTACTAGATGGTATATAATACTCAGCATTTGTCATCTCTGAAGTGATAGCTTTGTATCTTGAATCTTAAAAGAATTTCATTCAAGCTATTTATACAACCCAACATAGCTATTTTTTATACATCAATCACCTCAAAGATTTTACAAAAAACATAGAAATTAGGCAATGTATACACAACACATAAATATACGGTTTCATTTTTGGAATATAGTTAGAATTTCAGAGTTCCTAATCCCTCTCTAGCACACTTCACCTAACAGAGTTATAGTCCTTAAAAGTTGTGATGCTCTTGACGATAACTGACATGCAAGAGAAACTTTTTGGGCATCTTCCCGTGGCGAATAATTTAGAGAGCATCCGGAAAAAGGATGAAGAATCTCATCTGGAAAAAAATACCATCCCTTTCTAACGCATCATCAGAAGCTTCATATTCGATGAATATTTTTGTCAGGTAAAGAAGGATAAATCTACCTTTCCGAAAGCAGATTTGTAAATTTCCGAAAACTTTTTTACGAGTTCCACATTCCAAGGAACTAGGGAAAAAAGTTTTAAAAATAAAAGCGTAAAAACTATCCCGGAGCGTCTAAAAATACAATTTTATTTTTTTTCCTTCTCGTCTCTAAAAAAATATAACTTTTTGCAGAAGTTATGGAGAGATTCGTGCAAATCTTTCGCTGGTTAGGAATACTTTTTTTACCACATGGTGTAGAGAGGACAAAACTCTCTTTACTTTCTTTACTTCATTGATAAGAGAACTGAGAAAAGTATTAACTGCTAAGCACATTCATTAAAAGTTTTTCCCTGCAAAACTCTTCTTTTTCAACGAAACTAACCAAAGAGTCAGGTATACCTTATCTGCAGTTGAAATCGAATATGCTTTTCTTGTCGGTTTTATATACGTATATATACGTATATATATATATATATATATATACGTATTTGCGTCAGATTCTCCAGGATGCATGAAGGTATGCAAATAATTACGCCATTACTTGCATCACTGATATAAAAGGTACATTCGGTCAAAGATGTATACAACATTTCTTGTTATACCCATCGCTAGAATACCGGTCAAATAAAAAGTGTCATTAGACTTGAAATACATCTACTACTAATAAATACTCATTTACTACTACCTCATTTTTATGTTCATTAGGGTCCGTTTTCATATTTGTTTAGAAATTATTTCCAAAAGTTCAAATAGCAACACCTACTTTTAATTTCATTAAAGGTTTTCCATATCAAAATTAAGCTTAATATACATTTTTGGGTAAATCGGTCCATAAAAACCATTTCGGCCTGTCTCAGTAGATAGAATTTTAAAATACAGGTCACGCATTGTGTTTTAGTACATTTTGTAGTCTGCTCTCGGTTTTTCAGTTTTTTGTCGATTAGAATTTATTTTAATTACAAGAAGCTTATTTCAATGAAGTACGAAGAATTATTACAAACAATACTCAAATTGAAATTATTTTATTAAGTAGATTGGAAAATAAATACTAGCCAATTAAGGAAAAGCAAAAAATTCTTTATTTTTGTTAATAGTTATTTAATAGTTTACGTATAGTGATATGGCTTACAGTTTCTTGGATCCTTCGAGGCATACATAGAATGAATTAAAGTAGGTATGGATCATTGCTAACTAATTATCATGTGGCACAAATGGAAGATCAATGTTTGAGAATAAACATTGACATTTTACAGAACATTCAACATTGAAGAACTGTTACAAATATGACAATTGGAAACAAAATTTTCAGAGAAAAACATTTTCTCCATATAAATTCAAAACCTATGCATATAAAGCGGAGTTGATGTCTGTTTTGTCAGTTCTCTATACAAATTTACACCATTTGATAGATCTACAAGGAAATTGGTACACGTGTACTTTGGAAACCTGTGGGTAACGTATGCTACATATTAATCCCAGTTCTATTTGTCCTAGTTGTGCAGACGGGGCTGGAAACAATTCGAAACATGTATGTCACGATACAAAAATGATCAAGCCACATTTTTGTACTTTCTCCTCTACCCCACTTTTCAAGGCCACGGTAGCCTGGTGGAAAAGTCGCCATTCTAGTAGCAGCAGAAACATAAGCTTGCACCCCACTCTCCAAATTTCCACACCACGCTAACGTGAGGACATTTGTGGCTACGACAGATTTACATGCACGAGCCCCTCTTGCACACGAAGGTATTTGGAAGGATTCGAACTCGCAATCCTCCGGTTGCTAATCCGTTGCACTTCAAACTGGGCTAATTTCTTGACGGTGTCAGGTGTTGGACCCTTCTTGGCCAAATATGTCCCTTGAGCCATAAAACCTAAATCTATGAAACCACTGCAGGTAAAGTGATCCTGATGTACAAGAAAACGAATTCGAGAATATAAGCGGTGAAAGAAATTGAAGTTAGAAGCAAGTGAGTGAAGGAGCAAGTTTTACCGGGATTTATGACATTTCTGGTGTATTTTAGATGGAAATATACCACATCGAATTGCCAAAATGTCCGAAGAAGCAGGAAATGTCCCAGAGAAAGAATGGGAATGAAGTCATGAATGGAAGCTTTAAATGATGAAGAATAGAAAAGTTTTGGATTCCTCCCGACAATCAGAAATCAGTGGAAGTCGTTCAGTATCTTCTGCGAAGTGTGATGAAAAGTACAATATCGAGCAAAGTACGCCTTGTCACAAAATACTATAAACAGCAAAAAAAATTGAGTCTAGATATTTTTTCACCAATAGTGCTTTTAAGTTTTAAGATTATTTGTGTTACTAAGGTTATGTGTGTGAATTTATTTTTGTTTGATATTCCTAACAAGCAAACCGGAGGGTTGCGAGTTCGAATCCAACCAAAGACTATCGTGTACAAAGGGGGCTGGGACACTTTTAATCTGTCGTGGCCTCCAAAGTCCTCACGTTGGCTTGGTATGGAAGTTTGGAGAGTGGAGTGCTAGTTCAGGTGTGACCTCGTCTTCTACCGTGGCTCAAAATTACGTGGCGGTACTCGGATCTTTCCCTTTGGGTTTGATCCCAGACCGTCGCCAATAGCCCGTTGTGTTGCTAAAATGCGACGTAAATTTAATACCTACCTAGCTACAAAATTGAAGAATGCCTAGTCGAATAACTTAAATGAAGTAACATACTTGCATCAAACCCCTAGATTAGGTAAAGGTAAGGTAGGCATATAGGTAGTTGAATTAATCCTCTTAAGTGGTTACAAGATATCTCGTTCATCAAGATCTGACCAATTTTGTTAATAACGAGATATCTCGTTATCAAGCTATTGCTGATTTTTTTATGACGACGAAAGATCTGTTCATTTTCTTCTAATGAAATAACTCATCCATGAGGATCTGGTCAGTTTTGCTAATGGCGATATGACTAGTCGTCGAGGGTATCTCGTAGTGATAACTAACAAGAAAGTCAACATCGTTCCTAAGTAGCAAAAGGGGTATTGGCGATGGTCCGGAATCAATCCCAAAAGTTAAAGGTAAGGATAATAATTTTTTTTTCTTTTAAAGAAGGCAATCTATAGATTACTTCAATTGGGTAGAGAAGGGAATATTAAATTTGGCAATACTTAAAAAAATTGGAATTTTGTAACGAAACTGAGTAAATTGTGTACATATGAATAAAGTGAATGTTATTTTAACTATTAATATAGATGATACGAAAAACGGCTGAGTTATCACATCATTAAATAGGCGAATCATGTATGTTCAACAAATTTTATTTAGGACTTTTAAGAACAACATTAATTCTGCAGTATTTTCAGTTAACGACGGGAATTTGCTTTCCATTGATTGTAGTGCTGTACATTTAAGTTTCGAAGACTTTCCATACAATTGGTAAATGTATCCAAATAAAATTATATCCAGAACGAATGCCTTTCCAATAATACTTATATATACTTGAACACCAATTGGCGTTCGAATTTTAGATCTGTTTCGTTACTTAGATCAATTATAGAATATTTAGTTTGGATTACATTGTTTATGAAATCAACAAAATTTTTCTACTTTGGATATATTCCATCCGTTTCAGTATTGGGACATCACTGCGAATGTTATATAAGGTCTACTATTAGCCAAGATAAATATCCAAATAAAAAGCTATATGGAAATTTAGACATCGTGCTGACCTCGTCATCAGACCGTGGTTCAAAATTACGAAGCGTTGTCTTCGGATCTTTACCTTCGAGATTTGATCTCGCACCGTCGTCAATAGCTCGTTGTGTTACTCCAGAACGACTTTAATTCAATTACCTACCTATCCATAGGCGTGAAATATAAGTCGACTGAGTACTGTTGTTGACAGAAACTTAAAAAATTGTGACCAACATGTCGACTAGTAGTCACGTGACTGCTGCGTGAAAAATTGACTTGTCTGACCGATTTGGCATCTGATCCCCTCGTTTGCGATAGAACATCTTATGACAGTGTAGGTGTGTGAATGCTCATTTCTATAGTTTAGCGATAAAAATGAGGAAATCACGAGTCTACTATTCCGAACGGACCAATCAGATGCTGAATCAACGGATTGGCCTCTTCCGTTCCGTGGACTAATCAGATGATGAATGTTCCTTTCCTCCCTGCAATAGCCCGTTGTGTTGCTCCAGTGCTATGCTAATTAAATACCTACCTACCTATCTTTCCTCCTAAAGAAGTAGGGTCATGTTACTGTTAGTTTTGATCACATGATTGTGGACACATTAAAAGGTTACCATTACTAACTTTACTATTTCCTCGATGTATCTACCCGAACCATCGATAATAGCCCGTTTTTCAGCTCCAGTGCGATGTAAATTTAACTACCTACCAACGCACTCTGGCGAAACAATCTCTAGGCTGAAACTTCCAAACGCCAAGTGACAGATCTGTGTATGATATTCGTTCTCCAACGTTTCCAAACCCCAGATCAATATTTTATGCACTGACGGTTTCATCTTCACTTTTGTTTCTGGCAGACAGTCTCGCATATTCAAACGTCAATCTCGGAAATTCTCAAAGGTTGTCTCCTCGAATACGATGCATAAAGAATGCAGACGCGTATTCAATCGCTTTTCTATCACGGTGTGATATTTCCGGGAGACTTTCTCCAGCTGTGTTTCTACGTTCCTGTGCAGTTCAAAAATTTTCTCTTAGGTGTTGGGGTGTTGTGTTTCTTAATATACCGGCGACACTGAAATTTAGGGCCTTTGAGCCTGGTTCTTTCTACCTTGGATTATTTATGTTGTTGGACCAGCATGCACGTACCATACATTTTATAATACATATTGTTGAACGATATGTTTTCAATATACTGTGTACTAGAAGATCCGTTCTTAGCATTTACCCCGAGGTACCGAGTGATTTTTCTCTTTCTTATTTACCCTCTCCTATCCTTCTCCTTTTTGCTTTTTCTACATCCCTCATTGTGTTGTACGTCTTGTGGTTGGCACAGCTTAGCCAAATTTGGCCCTTGCACCATTAAACCAGAAAAGAACCAACAAACATACAATTGGTGCTGATATAATTTCTACTTACATCACTTGATGTGTGTGTGGCTAGGTCGTTACTCACTTATGCCTTTAAGCATTAACCCTCCTGGAGGTGGTACCGACGAGATATCTCGCCATTTAAATAAAACTGACAAAGTCAGTTTTGTAAGCAATTGGCACTATCTTGATGAAGAGATATCTCGTCATCAAAATTTGTCAGATCCCTATTGAGGAGATATCTCGTCGAAACCACTTGTAGGGTTAATATGCACATTTCATGCATCCAAATGAAATATAAATTAGTCAAAATATATAAAACAGCATTTCGTACACTTCTCATTGGGGTCACATTTTATTTCCAATATAGTGCGTGGCAAAAAAGTTTATGCCTCAGTTATTTTACACAATTATATTCTGGACGTCCACTTCAATTGCATTCCATTTACTTGTCATCAGGCGGATTAGGAATTTCATTAAACGGCTCGCTCTTTCGAGTATTTTTAACAGTACTATAGCTCAATAAGAGACATTTTTTGTCAGGTTATATGCAGGTAGCGGTAGTGTTTGTGCAAGAATACTTGTTTCCTCTACTTATTCTGAATGTGGCATCAGTAGGCTTGTTTTTCGAATTCGATTCAATCACTTCACCAATAAAAATTATAAACAACAAATTTCGGATTGATATAAGAGTTTATTGGAGGAGTGGTGAACGTCAAGTAGATTTCACTCCAAAAGTCAGCAAAACAGCGATAAAAACATTTTAAGGTTACCCCGATATGTATCATGCCAGAGCATTTGGATTGCAGAGATAAAAATTTCGTAGATTGTCTGGTTTGTTCATACTTAAGGTACCTGCCATTTTTTGGAATTACTTAAATTTTTACTTCTAACTTAAATTTTATGATTAAACACAACATAAAACTAGAAATAGCATATAAAATATAAGCATCTGATAATTCTCTCATTGCTTAGATAGAAAAATAAGGTAAAAATTACAGTAAAATATGCCGATAAGCAGAATGATATAACTCCAAAAAGAATCGTTATATCTCTGTTTCGTATAAATTTGATAATGTTTATAGTGAATTTCTTCAGGGAATAGACTATTATTATGGTGATCACACATATATCTCTGAAGTTATGGGAACTCAATTACAACATTTTGAAAAGTTACCTGAACTTTTGCAACATGTTGTACGAGTAAAATCACGTGACCTGCGGAGGGTTCTCCGACTCGGAGAACGTTCTCTACGGGATTTAGCACAGGGACGGCAAATTGTCGCGTTGAAGGCAGCAATTTTAGTGAAAAAAAACTGGTTGCATATTGTTGTGCATGCAATTGTACGAAGAGAGGAACTAAAGGATCACCTTACTCATTTCACAGGTATGTTGTTATTTACTTATCTGCTTTTTTAGTATTTAAATAATTTTAAAAAGAGTAGCGTTGCATCACATCAAAGTATAATCAATGTTTCGGTTATTGTAAACACTTTTCTGCATTATTTGATTAATTAAAAATTATTATAAATCATTATAAATTATAAATCATTTCAAAAAGAGTAGCGTTGCATCACATCAAAGTATAATCAATGTTTCGGTTATTGTAAACACTTTTCTGCATTATTTGATTTCGTGAAAACAATTTGAATATCTGGGAGCTGATAAAAATGTTTTGGAGCCACTAAAATTATGTATTTTGTGAAAAAATCGAGTTTTACGGTTATACGCACAAATGCAGGTTGGCGAATCTTGGCGTCTTCCACAAGAATAAAAAAATATCGCGTATTTATAAAGTTGTTGGTAGTTTCTTGTACGCAGATTGTGCAGTTATTTGAATTTTGATTTGTGCAGATTGTTTTCTATTTGGAAACAATACATATGCACTTTTGCGTTAAATTTTAAAACGTACAAACAATTATTTTGTAGATCTTCATTGGTTTTTCTTTTGTATTTTTTCATATTAAGACCGGTGCATTTCTGTATATTTTAGACACAATTTCCTTCTTTAATTTTATCTGTATGTTTTTGCTTCTCTGTACTTTAAACTGTCTAGAAAATCTAAAGAAAAGTCGAGATAAAATTTTCCAAAAACATTTTTTCTTGAATGTCCCATGTTTCATGGAATTGCCCCTATGTAATCTATGCAAAAAAGTTAAGTGCTTTTGTTAGTATTTAGAATATTTTAGTTCATTTTAAGTTATCTGAATCATTTTTAAAAATCAATGGTCTCCCTGTATGTATATGTACTCTAGCATCATGTCTAAGCGACAGAGTATAATTTTTCGTAAAAGTTTGTATGGCTTTGAAAATTAACAAATCTTGTTCAATAAAACTTTTATCTTTATTTGAATAATTTTCATTTTGTAAGCTTACACGTTATTACGAAAATACGGACGGAAATTACGTTAATATGAAATATAAATTTTAATTGACGAAACGCTTGTCCAAAAGCCGTAATATTTATTCACAATGAAAATATTATATTTGAAAAACAAAATCTGGTTCGATATCTAATTATGTATTCTTTCTGCTCGCGAGTTCAAATCCAGCCAAAGACCGTCGTGTAGAAAGGGGTCTGGTGCATGTTAAATCTGTCGTGCCCTCAAATGTCCTCATATTGTCTTGGTGTGGAAGTTTGGAGAATGGAGTACCAGATCAGGTGTTACCTCGTCATCTGGCCGTGGTTCAAAATTACGAGTTGTCCTCGGATATTTCCCTTTGGGATTGATCCCGGACCGTCTTCAATAGCCCGTTGTGTTGCTCCAATGTGACGTTAATTAAAATACCTATCTTTCAGGTGGCTTTCATGGGGGCTACGAATTACAAGTTTTAACCATCAAAACCTTTTCAATATTAAAAAAAAATCTGAAATCATTAATCTCAGACTGAATTTTCTACACTGAATCAGTTTTTTTAATCTTTAGTTATTTTGGAAACATTTTAAAGTAGCAAAATTGGTAAGCTAAGAAACTTTATTTTTATGAAATAATGGTGCAAAATCGTACAGCAAATACTCTAAATTGAAACTATCTGTTTAATCACGAAGGCCGTATTTGTAATAATAAGTAAATTCGTTTATTCTTATACTTATTTGATTCTAAAAGGCAAAATCCCGATGCTTACATTACTTTGGCGAAGTTATCGCCAAAAATGTTTGTTATATGGTGATATGAAGCCAAATCTGGTTTAAGCTTGGGCTAAAACGTGAAGTTACTCGTGCAGTAACGTTTTCGTCCATCTGAATGGCGATGCGCTTTCTAACCTTATCTCTCCTCTATGGTCAGAACTGGCGAAGAGGCCAAACAATGATAAGCGTTGGCGTTTCGTGGGTTTGTGGGTTCATAAATGATTTCTTTATGGGAAGACTGGAAATATATAACAATGGCGGAAGGAAAGGGTAGGTTTGGTTTGTCGTCCTTCCATTTTTTTTGTTATATGAAGCTCAAAGAAAGATATTAGAAACTCGGTCCAGTCAAAGACTGTTGGGTACAAGGGGAATGGTGCCCTTCAAATCGGTCGTGGCCTCAAATGCCCTCACGTTGACGTGGTGTGGAAGTTTGGGGAATTGGGTGCCAGCTCAGGAGTTCTTCTCGTCATGATCGTGGCTCAAAATTGCCAAGCGTTGTCCTCGGAATTTCCCCACAGCCCATTGAGTCGCTCCAGTGCGATGTTAATGAACTATCTACAACCTTGTTACAGAGCTTGTTATTTACTTGTACGACTTTGAAGGGGAAGTTAGAATCATGATATGATTCTGACTTCATATTTGTTAAAATGATTATTTAAGATCATTTTACAACGATCAACGGTTTATCGTGATGCTTTTAGAAAATACTTATTTCCGTTCGGTTTGAAAAGTACTTGTAGATAATTAGCTGTGTTTTAAAATTTGCATTTCCCAAAAGGGTAGTTTTCCGTTCATTCTTTCTTCCCTGCAAGGTTATGAATTTCTCCAAGGGTAAATTATATTTATTATTATTGTATATTTATTTATGTATTGGCTGTAGTTCCCTGCGCTTTTATTGCTTTATACTAGTTTTCATACGATTATATATGGAATTTTAGGTCAGGGCTGTTTTACCTTTTCATAGACTTCGGGGTTTAATCGTATGTTTGGAGCATCTAGTCTATTCTGAATCTTTGTGTCTATTCCTTGTGTCTTAAAACCAAACCAATTAAAAATTTCAAATTGGTGTCTGACACGATTCGATTTTTTTGGTGCAAAATTTAATCGATACAACTTCTAGCGATATGCGTTTCCTTGAATTTCGTAAAAACCATACCTATTAATCGCATTAGTGGAAATATGAAGCTTTCACTCAGCCAAATGCATTTCAGGTGCATTTTAAATGCATAAGTACGCTTTACCTTATAGATGGTGAATTGGATGCTGAAAAATACATAACATGACATTTTTATTCATTCAGTTATTTGCTTCATAAAACAGTCAGGGTTTAGATTAAAAAATTCACACTATACACTTACGTTGTTATTCCAATAAAATTCAACACATAACTTCATATACATTCGTTCTAAGTAGTAATTTCTAAGTTGTTGCTCCGAAGAGAACCTTCCGCATGAAAATCTGAGTCGCAATTAGCACTTGTGTCGTTCTTCAATGGTTTCCCATCGTTCTTCTAAAGAACGATGGGAAACAATTGAAGTTTGATTTGTACCACATTGCTATGTAGCAGATCTTAGTGCTACTAGAGCTCTGTCCTTGTCCCATTGGAAGGATGAATCATGTTAAAGACGCATTTAATTCAAAATACTAATGTTTTGCACTTGCGTCATCGTTTTTCGGAATCGTGTCCTTGGAATCTATCGTCCTCATGGGCACATCTTTCAAAGGGTACAAGCATCACAAACCAAAGGTACCCGTGTGATCTGACCTCCCTTCTGTTTTACCTTAGCCTATCCCTCTGCTTTTTGAATTTTTCCTGCCTTGTTGTCTATTGTGTTTGACGCAGGTTGGCCAAATATGACCTCTTCCGCCATTAAACCCAAAATTACCCAACCTTTGAACTTATTCTTGCCTATTGGAAGGAATTATCCCGCTGGTGTATTTTTCTCTCCTGTCACCAAAATATTCTCTTTATGTGTATGTACATGTACTTAACGTTGTCCGTCCTGTGTTTGGCGCAGCTTGGCTAAATATGTCCTTTTCACCATCAATCCAAAACCAACCCATCAGGTCAGAGGCAAATGATGCATTTAACTCAGAATACTCATGTCCTGTGTATATGACACTTACTTCATTGTTCTTCCGAAACAGCGGATAAGATACTTCACCAAAAAAGGTTAATAATGTCGGTCCTTTTTCTTATTTAAAGCACATAAGTAGCTGAAAGCCCACAAAAAATAGCATTTTATTGTACGTCTGCTCCCGGCTTCCAAAATTTAACATTAATTTACACTTTGCTTTGCGAATGTTATAAAGGTACGAATCCTTAGCACACTTAGTCGGATTAGATATAAATAAATAAGATTCATAGTACAGAACAAAATTGTTAAGATGGTGAGGATGACTCTCCTGAGATATTGAAGGTAGAAGAGCGAAAAACACACTTATCTCTTATTTCTTCAAAATAAAAAGTTCCGGAAAAACACTCGGGTTAAAAGAGTTTCTGGAAATCTCGGGCTCGCAATTCTTTCCCAGCAACCGAAAATGCGCTATTTATATTCTAAGCAGTGAGTGATCCCAACTGAATATCGAAAATAAAAATGAAATCGCATTTTTCATCTCGAGGATCGCATAAATTTTTGATGCTTGGTTGCTTTTTCTGAAGTCAAACTCCATTCGCGTTTCGTGGCTTCAAATCATTATATCGCGAGTCTTGAAATTAAACGAGAATCCTAATCTTGTAATAATACGAACTGTTCAATAACTTTCAATGGTAAGTCTTGTGAAAAATTGTAATAAACCAACAATTGATCCCCGATTTCAGGTTTCGGAGAGAACCGTCGAATTTATTCGTTATGTCGAGAAAATGTTGAATTGATAAAATCCAAATGAAAAGGGACATCAGGATGAATTCGAAATGATAAAATATTTTCTTTACAAAACAATTGATAAAAAGTCAATTTTGAAGTTTATTCTTATTTTCTTATTATTCAATTCATGTTTTTCATACAACTAATTTCTACTGGGTGCTTTAAATATTCCGATGCACACCTTATCTGTGTATGGAACACAAACACTATTCACGTAGGGATGTATTTCTGCAAGCGTACTACAGATGTGCCAGAAGGTATACTATAGTGCATAAATAAAAGGTTATTTTATGGTGCAAGCACCATGTTTAGCCAAGCTGAGTTAAACACGACATACAACATCACGTAATGGGCATATATGCACCATCGAGGAGATAAGGAAGTATAGTGAATAGTGGTAACCTTTAAATATGCCCATGATCATGTGATCAAAACTAGTAGTAACGCTAGTATAACGCTCAAGCTATTTTCGTCTGCAGGGAGGAAACAAACATTTATCATCTGATTGGATGGCCATTCTCTTCCATACAAGGAATGAAAGAAGACAATGTTCTTCCATCCAAGGAATGAGAGAAGATTGCCATTCATCCATTCATTCATCGTCTGATTGGTCCTCGCGATTTAGTAGCAGATTTTAGCGATTTCACCATTTTTGTCGCCACTTTATAGAAATGCGCATTAACACCCTGACATAAGGTGTTATATTGCAAAACGATGCACTAAAATGCCAAATCCGCTCACTAAGTCAATTTTTCACAGACCAGTCACGTGACTACTAGTTGACATGTTGATGCCTGTTTCGAAGCTCCTCTCAATAGCAATAAATGTACTTATACTTCACATCTATGATACATGTAAGGAAATTTATTCTGACAGAGAAGAGAAATACACCCATGGAGGAATCGAGCCAGCACAGACTACAACTTACAGGCTGCCAGCGTAGTGGGCAAACCGACTGCGCCACGTAGGAATGAAAGACAGGAAGCAAGTGTAAAACGCATTTTTCGTAGTCCTAATTTTACAGTTTGACATGATGAAATGATTTCATGATCAGAAATACGTAGTCCTAATACAATTTGTTAAATATATATAGAACATGGGGCCGTGGTAATCCATCGTCAAGTGCCCTCAATTTGGCGTGTTGTGGAAGTTTGGAGAGTGAGTTGCCAGCAAAGGTGTCGATCTCGTCATCTGACCATTGTTCAACATTACAGTATTGCCCTTGGATTTTCCCTTTGGGATTTATATAGTCCGTTCTGTTGCTCCAGTGTGACATAAGTTCCCAAATATATATATATATATAACTCAAAATGCATTTAATTTCTACTTTTTGCTAAAATTGAGGTCTTGAAACAGTTGTACGGTAAAATGTTTTTTGTCAGTTAATGAATGTATGCTCTAAGCCATGGATATTTGTAAGAACTTGGATAAAATTCATCAATTTAGATATATTTCTCTCTCCTGTGTCATAAAAATCTTTGCTTGTATGTATATGTTTATTTGCCTATGAGTGTTTTATTTCACATTGACTAAATATGGCCCTCAGCCCATAAACTACAACCATCGTTAAAATTTGAAAAATCATAAAAGACAGGATCGTAAAAATTGAGTTCCTACTGTAATTATATTGTAATGCTTAAATGAAAAAAGGTTTTGATGGCATTAGTAATACAAACTGCATTCGACAACCAGAATAATAACAGAAATAACAGTAGTCGTTAGAAATAATTGCATTGCAATACTTCAAATCAAAGAGGACTGCTGTGTCAACAGAAATTGAATTTTAATTGAAGGGGGTGAAAATTTTTTATCAGATTCCGTCGTAAACGTTCAAATGAATACATGTAGAGAGTGGCATTTTGAAAAATCACGTAATAACGCTTGATAACAAAAATGTTAAGTGTTTTCAATAGAAAACTACCGATGTATTCCTAAGGAATATGACCTTGAGTTTAATTCTATGCTTTAACCCTCCAAGCGACTGGATCTCTCATCAAGATCTAGACGATTTTGTAATTACTAAATATCTCGTTATCAAGATGTTACCAATTATTTGATGATGACGGTTTAAGATAAGTTTTTTTCTCATGACGAGATATCACGTCTGTCAAAACCTTATTAGTTCTGCTATTGACAAGGTACATCGTCTGTACAATCACCAAAGGGGGTAAAATAAAATATATTATTAAATAAATTAATATATTTCCCTCCTGGTAGCTGTATCGACGAGGCATCTCCCATTAGCAAAGCTAACAAGATCTAGATGGACGAGATATCTCGTCTTCGGCAAAACTGACCAGTTCATCAAAGATCGGAAACATCCTGATGACGAGATATCTCGTAATTAGCAAAATTTGTCAGATTTTTATGAATGAGAAATCTTGTCATAAGCAAAATTGATCAGATCGATATCTTGTTGAAACCACTTAGATCGTTTAATGCTACATAACTTCTACAATAAGAATACGTAGTTATAAAGTTTCATGGCACTACGCGAAAATTTAATCCTCCCTAATAGAAAAAGTAAACTTTTTCATCAAAGAGCTTTCTGTCATACACAAACAGTCCTTAAAAGCTCCCCGGATTGATCGAGCGTCTACTGCTTATTTAGCATATTCCTTTTAACTTATGACTTGAAATCGGACTCTGCCTCAGGTGTATCATTTCTGTCACTTTCTAAATAATACCGAGCGGAAGGTAAAAGGGATGGGGCAAACGGTAGAGGAAAGTGACTTTCTCAACGTTTGTTGAGGGCAGAAATGGTTTCATCTCAACTTTCAGTTGAACTAGTAGACCCTCGGGTAGTATCTGGGCTAATCTCTGCATTGTTTATATCGGTGGCCTCACATAAAAACCTTATTTATATACATTTGTAATAAGCATCGATAAGGACATTACCTCTAAAGAGAATAAAATTTTGTCAAAAATGTGCCACTAATTTCATATTCTTCGTGCAGGTATTTCCTTTTTGGCTTTATACTCCCTTGTTGATTTTTTGAAGTTGTATGTCTTGTGTTTATCCCAGCTTGGCCAAATATGGCTCTTAAAACTTCTGGCGTCATAAAAATCAAAACAACCGACCATTTTGATGGGTTTAATTCTTATTTCCAATGCAGCGTATGAGAAAATGTGTATACCCAGAAGGAAAATACGACTTCTCGAAATGTCTACGGGGTTCAGGATGTAAGAGAAGGGAGCTTGGAAAAGGTGGCAATATTAAAATGAGAGGGTTCAAAGGAAGCGTGAGAAAGGGGAAACGAAGGGCAAAATTAATGCAATACTAAATCAATCACGCTAAAATGGAAGGGGAAAGATTTTACATATTGGATATATAAATATACATAGATGTTTTGAATGATAGTGTGAGTTATTTATAAGTAAGAAATATTGAATTATATAAGTGAGAAATGTAGTGCAAATTGTAATGCTGTAATGGTTTCTGTGATTTTTTGCGCAACCACTACGATGTATAAAAAATGGGTAAAACAACACTAAGGGAAATGTTCATAATTTTTAAAACATTATAAGATAAATGTTTACAAATTAAAAGACTTTAGAAACACTCAATGTGTCTACCCTTCGTGAAGAGGCAAATATCTGCCCTTCATTCACTGCAGAATCGGCTATGCATTGAATGACTGCTGTGGTAATATGTCATTGCAATTTCATTAAATCTCTAAGGTATTCGCTCAGTGGATTCACCCATTGCGCTTGTAACAAGCGAACTGTCGATGGCATTGGTTTGATTCCTCCCTGGTGTATTTTTCTCTTCTGCCTCAATAAAACGTCCCTTGTATATGTCCATTAACTTGACTAAATGGACAATCACAAGGGGCTAAGTCCGGTGAGCGAGGATATCAGGTAAGATGGCGTCTGCAGTGTTAATCAAATACACTTAAAGGGAAATTCCCATTCAAATTTGCAAAGACGTCCCTTGAAAAGTATTATGGAGTTCCATCAATTTGAAGAAAAAAGTTAAGACTACTTTTATCACTGTTTAGTACACCCTATAGTTATGGTATTATGGTTAGCCAAATTCTTTAACTCCAATGGCTGTTCTCAATCGCATGAAGAACTATCCCATTTTCTTATTTTAAATCATAAAAAGAATGTATGCAACAATTTTTCGACGAATAGATTTTTTAAACTGCATAATTCTTTCTAGGAGGTTGATATATTTTTTATGACTATAATTAAGTAAGTAATCTGCTTCAATGAAGTGTTTTGTTTCATCTCTCATATAACTACATTTTTTGTGTTTTTTCTTACATTTTTTGGGAACTGTGTTTTTGTTCTATGTAATTTCATATCTTTCGGAAGAGATACAACTATTAAATAAATTAAAAGAATGATCTTTAGAAGTTAAAGCATTAAGAAACTTTGTATTTACGTATGCTTCTAATCGCACAGTTGTACTTTAAGAAGACGTATTCTTGAAATACACGAGTACTGTGCAATCGGAAGTTGTCAGTTTCAGCTTGATAACGAGCTAACAACAAAATGCTCACGGAATATGAAACTTTAACCAAAAAACTTTATTCTTAGTTGGTTAGACTAATCATATTAAAGTTCGGTGCCGAGGTAGGTTAAGTCGAGAATTAGCAAACGGAGGGTTGCGACTTCGAAACTCAATCCAGATCAGGTATATGAAGACTGGTGCACGTAAATTCTGCCGTAACCCCAAATATCCTCACGTTGACGTGGTGTGGAAGCTTATAGAGTAGGAGGCAGCTCAGGTGTTGACCGTAATTCAAAATTACGAGGTGTCCTCGGATTCTTCATTTCTGGATTGATTCCAGTCCATCGCAAATAGCCAAATTGGATCTCGTCATCAGCAAGTGTGGAAACTTATAGAGTAGGATGCAGCTCAGGTGTTGACCGTAATTCAAAATTACGAGGTGTTCTCGGATTCTTCATTTCGGGATTGATTCCAGTTCATCGCAAATAGCCAAATTGGATCTCGTCATGAGCAATTGTGGAAACTTATAGAGTAGGAGGCAGCTCAGGTGTTGACCGTAATTCAAAATTACGAGGTGTTCTCGGATTCTTCATTTCGGGATTGATTCCAGTCCATCGCAAATAGCCAAATTGGATCTCGTCATCAGCAAGTGTGGAAACTTATAGAGTAGGATGCAGCTCAGGTGTTGACCTTAATTCAAAATTACGAGGTATCCTCGGATTCTTCATTTCGGGATTGATCTCAGTTCATCGCAAATAGCCAAATTGGATCTCGCGTTCATTTGCTCTTGTAACTGTGAAATGTTACTACTTTATGCATGTCCTAAACGTTATCTATCACATGTGTCACGAGTAATAGACCAAAATTGATCCATAACTTTCCTGTAATTAGTAGATTGAATTAAAAAGTAACAAGTAGGACATATGAGCGTTATTTTCGGTGTAAACAAACAGATCAGACGGTGTGGTAAGATTTTACTTCCGCCGTTTGAATGCTCTCCCATAATACATATTGGGATTACCTTAAAAGGTACTTTATGGCCGTTTCGGCAACGTTTGGCAATTAATCTAATTAATGTTGACTAATGAACTATAATATATCAATTCGAAATTCCTTCTTTGGATATTTTTATTGGCGAAATGCTGAAATCATATATGAAAAACATGTCATCCCATATCACGTTCAGAATACCTACAGGAAACACATATTGCCGCTGAAACATTACCTCAACTTACATTTAGCTCGGCAGAAAATGCCTCTTCATTCTAATATATAGTTAAACCGGTATTATATAGTTAAACTGGTATTCATTTATAAATGAATCAAATGATTAATCCAGTCTAAAACACTTCAAGTAACTACGTTCATATATAGACATAGTTAAACTACTTTTATTTCTTAGTTTTTAATCAAGGCAACATTTGCATGATAGACGGTATGTGCGAAGGTTTCTCTTCAATTTCTCTTCAACAAACTAACTATGTCTGTCTGGGTAAATATTTACGAGAGTACTGTTGGCATTGCTTCAATTGCTAACAAGTTTCATTAAAACATGTTTTCAATGACTCACCGAGCTATTCTAGAATTTCATACGGATGTAATTAAAGATTAATGGCTACCCATAAAGAGTCTGGATTTCTTTGAAGCATATTTCTTGTTCTTTGATGCATTAGGCAAGAGTAAACAAATCAAAATAGATTTCTGACGAAAACATTCATTACTCAATTCTTGTAACTATTGAGTGATTTCATTGTGCAGTCATCTGGTTGTAAACCTTGTAAAACACTTCAAACCATCAGTATTGTTCCTGAAGCTTTGTAAGACCACCTTAATTTTTTCTCTCATTAACCTTCCAAGTCATTTCGACGCTATATCTCGTCCATGAAGATTTCGTCAATTTTGCTAATGACGAGATATCTCGTCATCAAGAATGCCAATTTAATTCCGAATGGTGAATATGTTGTTTTTGATGATGACGAGTTCAAGATCAGGTTAGTTTTGTTAACGACGAGATATCTCGTCGTATATTTGAACAGTTTTGCTAATGACGCGAAATATCTTGTCCATCAATATTTGGTTAATTTTGCTAATGACGAGATCCTGACCACGTCCAGACAACCATAGGAGGGTAAATGGTTATCCTCTGCTCGAAACTCAAAATCAAGATTTTATTTTGCCAATTTACAACAAATCTTGTTACACTCGAAGCATACCATGGAAATCAAATTAGGAAATAGGCTACGCGTTTTTAACAAAGATATAAATGAAATTTGGAAAATTTAATTAAGTTAAATATTCTAAAATATACAATCCTCCTTTGGTCCTCCAGTGAAATTTCCTTTTTGACTTGTGTCATTTCTCTTTAAATGTAGCTGTGTGATATTTCAACTCATTGAGCATTAGAAGGATTTTCAGTGTAAACAAACAAATCAGATTAAAAAGGAGTTTTTACTTCCTGTACCCAACTGCTCTCGTATGAAAAGTATTGGGGTTACATTAAAATTGGCGTTTTGTCGAAGTTCGGTGTTTGGCGATTTTTAATTGACGTTGGCCAATTAACCCTCCTGGTGGTTTGTCTTCGCGTCAAAAACTGTCCTGTAGTAGCCACCTTCTGAGGAATAACCTGTTTCAAACTGTCACCAGTTCTGGGCAATGTACAATATGCTTTGTCTAATTGGATCTTCATTTCCTGTAAGAAGGCAATTTTATCTCGACCACGTCATTCGCAAAACCGTCCAGATCTTGATAGACGAGATATCTTGTCATTATCAAACCGAAAAGATATCTCGTAGAAACCACTTCGAGGGTTAACTATTAATTTAAATTCGAAATTTATTCTTCAATTTCAATGGGGGTGCTAAGATCTTATTCGAAAAACAAGACAAGTGACGTCAGGTACGGAATATGTACACGAAGCTTAATCATGCACAAAAACCGATCCCGAGGTACCTGAGGGATCTTTTCTCTTCCCATGGGGTTTACTGTCTTTAGTAAACTTGGGGGTCGCGCTCCCGGGATATACCCAAGGGATCTTTTTCTGCTTTCATTCCACTACTCTGTCTCCCAATCTCTCTTTTCCCTTTCACAACAGAGCAGTCCAGTTGGAAGAGCAACGGATTTGCAAACCGAGGGTTGCGTGTTCGAAACTAGGTCCAGCTAAAGACCCCCATGTACACGGGGAATGGTGTATGTTAATTCTGGCGTGACCTCAAATGTCCTCACGTTGGCGTGGTGTGGAAGTTTTGAGAGTGGGGTGCCAGCTCAGGTGTTGTTCTCGACATCTGACCGTGGCGTTGTCTTTGGATCTTTCTCTTCGAGGTTGATCCCGGACCGTCGTCTCAATAGCCCATTGTGTTAGTCCAGTGCGTCTTTAATTAACTACCTACCCTTTCATAGCATTTTTTACTTGACGTTGGCTTGTGCTTGGCGCAGCTTGGCCAAATATATTTCCCATAGAACCAAAGAACCAGCAAAAATCCACTCCCGACACCTACATTTACTTTTACCAAAAAATCCACACATACAAAAGCATTAACACACACTACACTACCTTACCTTTACATGTAATTGGAAATTGCATTACGTAAAATTGAATAATCACACCGACTAAATGCTTCTGCCAACAGTGTTCCTAATGAAACAAACGCTCATTCCGAACAGCTGGAATCGACTTAAGCCAGTTTGTCTGCTGACAAATTATACACAAACGCATCGGAAATTTCCCTATGAGCCGACGACGGAAAAGGAGTGACAGAAAAAACGACAGAAAAACACATCCTCGCTCTTGGGAAAGAGACGAGGCTAAAATAATCGATAATTTAAATGCGTATCGAATATTTTTCTTCGCACGATAAGAGCGATTTTTTCATTTGTCCTTTGACGTAGCTAAATGCCGATAAATGCTAGGAGATAAGAAAAATAATCAGACTATCTTCGGTGCTGGATTTTTTTGCGTCGGATTTTAATATGGATATTAGCTCGCGCGTTGAGTCTTAATTTGAATTTAAATACGGACAGAGATATAACACCTTGGGGAGGGAGATATTGAATGAATAACACATGTTAGCTTGAAGAGAGGAAAAAACGGGATAAAAATTGTCTTTCAATTTCGGATTCTCATTAATATTTTCGCGTCTCTTCGATGGTTGAGCTTTTGCGTGATCGTCTCAGTCAAAGTGAATTGAATCAATCGAAATCAAATATCAGCAATGGGCGAGCGAAATGGGGGAGCTTTAGATGGAGCTTCTTTCCGGGGTTGAGAGTTGTGTTGGAATGAGTAATAACTTTGAAATTGGCTCAGCTTTGGTTGTAATTAATCTTGATTAAATGCGAATAATCCAACCGTTTTCGGTCTTGTGGATAACTAGTTTAATATGTTGTTTGATTGCTGTGGCGTTTTACGGCGCAAGGGCCGTAAAATGCCAAGAACTCCATTTGACCAAGCTGCTCCATGCACTAGACAAACGTCAAGTAAAAAATGTCGTGAAAGAAAAAAAAGAGGGAACAGAATACCTAATTTAATATGCTGGAAGTATTATAACTTATAAGATGTAAAATTATTAGAATGAAAGGTACTTGGATGTTAGATATCTAAACTTGAGAAAAAACAAACGTTTCATTGTTTCCATTAACCATCGACTCTATTAAACTCAGACAAATTATCAGAAATTGAATCTGAAGATATAGTGTGGCTATGACGAGAAGGAAGTCAAACTTGGATCACTCGATTTTTGAAAAGGTGTGAAACCTTGTTAGAAAGCGCAAAAGCAAAATGGCAATTGCCGTGGCTGGTTTAGTACCAGGCAATGTGTAATCACACTTACACCACTAGACGCCAACTGTGAAAGAGATTTGCTTTTGTTTATCATCATTCCCCTAAATTAACTAATAGATTAGTCCAGAACCAAGTGACGTGACTGCCAACTCCCTCGAGATGGCAATACGAGGAAGTTTTAGCGTAAATCAGGTTTCAGTAACGATTTTCAGTGTCTCTTGATCACCTTTTTTTGAGTAACCGCTCCTGTACTACAATTTCGGAGCTTCGCATGAGGAATGACTTGTGGAATATATCTCTCTTCGCTCATTTATTGTAGCTGAGCAACCACTTTTTACCATCTAACCCTAGAAATCCCACATATTGTCTTGGATTTGGCGCATCTTGTCCATTATTGGACCATATGCCATTAAACTCAGACCAAACAACCAATCGCTACATTATCATTCTTAAATCTATTCCCAGGCTATGAGAGGTTTAACACAATCGCAGTCATTTACAGTTCAATTTTTATCGCTAACCAACATGATTTTAAAAAATCATACAGTAGTGTTCACTGACTGTTCCAAATCGCTCAACTATGCCGGCCGTGTCTTTGTTTGTGAATCGGTCACTTTTGACTATTCATTGCCATCTTTTATTTCTTTTTTGTACCGCTGAAACTTTAGCTCTGTATAAAGTATTAAAAATATTTCCGGAATCAGCAACTTCATATTTTACACTGACTCATAAAAGTGTCTTCGAATCCTTGAACTCAGATTTTCCTAGACTCCATTTGACACATGATATTTTAAAACTCCCAGCAGGCTCATCCGACGTAGCTTAGGTATAATTTTTTTGATGGATACACGTCGGCAATGAATTGGCCGATGATGCAGCGAAAATAATGGCAGACTCCTCTTTTTTTCGTATTCCATAAGATGATCTACGTCTTTTTATACGGGAACTTATAGCGCGAAGACTTTAAGCACCACTACATCCACTCGAAAATCTCACTCCTACCGTCTTTAACATCTCGACAGTTCAATGTCATCTTAACTCGTCTTCACATCGGCCATTCTCGAGTCACACAGACATTTGGTCGGATTGGCTGCCAAGTGGTATTTCAAAATTGCAATTTTTCAGGAGAACGAATCGAAAGTTTTCAACTGTATAAATTCAGCGTATTGTTGTAACATTTAACGCATCCTGTGGTCAAACTATTGAACCAGGACCCACACCACTTGGCAATTTGATACATCTAGCTGCCTAGTATTGGAAAATGGTGTAAGTCCGTTTTCGGATTTTTGGGACTTAACCACGTGGCAGCCAACGCGCCCATTTATTGGTCTGTGAAACCGCTCCATCGTGCCAGCATTCCCAAAACCATCCCTCCATAAAACGTATTTTAACTTCTTGTACATACCTTGGATATTTATATCGACGAGTTTTTAAAACATCCTTTTGCCTTTTTATCTATTTTATCAGACTCGTTCTGTCACCATCCATATGGATCCTTCATTGTCTTACATCGCTGCGGCATTGTACCATTGTTATAATCCATCATTTTTTAATTGCATATGATATTATAATTTTAATAATATTGATTAAGATGGGATATCCCATACTATTTTCAGTTCCTTCATAATTATTACAATTTTCTCCAGTTATATTTTTAGCCTTCGTAATTTGTCTTACTAAGCGTGACCTACTTGCATTTTGACATCACATCTTGTATCCTACACCTTTTATATAATCTAAACTATATCATGTCATATGTACAATAAATATACAATTTTAAATATATTTTTTATTGCTGATTAGATTATTTTTAAACTTTCATTTAATTTTACTGGTTTGCATTATCTTGCGTTTGCGCAGCTTGCCCGTCTTGGATCTTTCGCCATAAAACCCAAGCCAACCAACGCACCTAAGCTGAATTGCACTTGGAACACAAAGAAAAATGCTTGTCATTTCAATCTTTATTGGCATCAAGTGTCCACTGGAAATCCTATAAATCAGTGTGAACTTTTCTGCTGCCCATTTTACCAAGAGTGACACTGTATTGACTGCAGATGTACCAGTCATGAATCGGAGGAGTGGAATCCACTTCATGCATTAGGTTTGGTCTTGTCAAAACGGTAAAACAAACCAGTAAAAATTTATATCTTTATTTGATTTAATCCTTTCAGTGATTCAAACACATTCCACTTAGCAACCTACAGCGTTCCCTGTACAATTTCTAGCCAATTTTGACCTTGACCGACAGAATGTTTCTAAGGAATTCTATTGTTAAGATATGAGCAATAAATCTTTCCAAAGGATTTTAATCTAAGGAAAGAAGTCAAATAGAATATTTCCAAAAGATTCTATTCTATATAATGTGTCAATAGAATCGTTCTAAAGGATTCTAAAGTAAAGAAATAAGCAATATATTCGTTCTAAAGGATTCTAAAGTAAAGAAATGATCAATATATTCATTCTAAAGGATTCCAAAGTAATGAAATGAGCAATATATTCCTTCTAAATTAATGAAATGAACAATATATTCGTTCTAAAGGATTCTAAAGTAATGAAATGAGCAATATATTCGTTCTAAAGGATTCTAAAGTAATGAACTGAGCAATACATTTGTTCTAAAGGTTCCTATTTTTAGGAAATGACCTATAGAATATTTCTAAATATTGAAAGAGTAATGGATTCTTTCAACTCGGAAATCTCACGAAGCTCAAAGGTAGGTATTTTAATTAACATCACACTGAAGCAACACAACCGGCTATTGGCGACGGTCCGGGATCAACCCCGAAGTGAAAAATCCGAGGACAACACAACGTAATTTTGAACCAGACGACGCTCAGAGGAGACTATGACTAAACGAGTGATGTATAGACGAGAGTTTTCTTGGATACTCAACTCCTAAAATCAAAGCTTTACTATAAAATTGTTTATGAAACTGATGTCAATGAATTACAACACAATCAAAAGTAGATCTGCAGTACTTTCCCTTCAAAAAATCGCCGATGACGATTGGTGGTGATTTTCAGCAATTAACTCACAAAGCAAAAAAACTTGCGAAATGGCGAAATCGGATTTCCTGGAACACTCATAAATTCATTCCCCACGACAAGAAAAGAAACCGAGAGAAGCTCCTCTACTTCGATATTAATTAAGTTTATCTGGAAAAGCAATTATCATAACAAAATTAGCGAATCCAAACCATCAATACATCACTCCCCAACGGAACTTCAAAGCTCTTCTTAATTAAGCAAAATCTTTATTTTCTTGTCAAAATAAACTCCTAAACCCAGCTTGCAGTAGATTAACATGAAATGTAATCCTGATTAAATTACTGGCTTGATCTTTCCCTTTGTTCATAATTAGTTTTCAAAATTAATTACACTCGTCTTTGGATAAGCCTCCAAGTTTGTCGTTCCAGCTAATGCCTGACGAGGAATAGAAATTGATGTGATTTTTAGTGGTCAGTTGCATTCTAATTGTGGGGGAGTGCAATTATGGATGGGAGAGATTATATTGAGTTTCTCGGAACGTTGTAGCAAAAAAAAAACTCCTTTTCCGGAAGGGCTTGAGGAAATGGATTTAACAACCGATGAGAGATGAATAAATGATTCTGCGATTCACTCGATGAGGTATAATTATGGTGGGATATCTCGGGAAATAAGAGAGGGAGAATTGATTGTTGTATTTTGGTTCATTCCCAGCTACGGTTATTCATCAGTTTTTCTCTTTTTCTATGATAACGACTTCAGAGTTGAATCATTTTCCTCCTAGTAATCTAGGTTTTGACGTCTTATGGTATGACACAAATTAGCGATGGAAACGACATAATCAACGGCCTTTTAAGATGAACTAGAGGGAGAAGGTGGGAAGAATAGCTGACCGCTAGATCTCAGAAGTGTAGTTCACGTGGACTTGGGAAAAGACTTGGGCCCATTGTCTATATCGAAACGATAACTACGTCTTATGTTACGATACAGGTTAGCCTATGGACATGACATAAATATCAAGTTTCAGTGAAACAGACGGAGCAGTTAGGCAAAATTGCGATCGCAAGATCTCAGAAATGTAAGTGATGTGGTCTTGGGCCGATTGGCTATAAACATCAAAGCGAGAACTACACCTTATGGTCGTATACAGATGTGTGATGGAGACAACCTAGTCAATGAAATAGATGGATGATATGGGCGGAGTCACTGCCATAATATCTCAGAATTGTAGGTAACGTGGACATGGAAATAGACTTGGGACAAGAAATCCTTAAAACCTACTAATTAGAAATAAAAAAACAGAATTATTCGATACATTAAGTGTTTTGGATTAAAATTATATATGACTATAACTTAAACATGTAAATGGTATTTTTTAATAGTACTGAATATGGTAGAATATTTGTGAAAATATAAATTCCTTCTCATCCACAATTTCTGACGCCCAAAGCTTTTTCTTACATCAAATGACCTTTGAACTCCCAACTCTAAAGGTGGTTCAAAATTACATCGGATCTTTCGTCCTCGGTTCTTTCCCTTCGGGTTTGATCCCGGACCATTGTCAATAGCCCGTTGTGTTGCTCCAGTGCGACGTTAATTAAAATACCTACCTATCTATCGAACTCTAAAGAAACAATATTTCTTTTACTGTTCGCAAATCAAAAATTCATGGGGAAAAGCAAACAAGAGCGATAAATTCGTATGTGCGATATGACATAGGACTGCTCTATATTTTGTATCACATTTTCGTGATATATTTGTCTTTCTTGGCTAGAACACAATAGGTTTATATCATTTCTGATAAATGCATCCGAGACACGCTTACTATGCTAAAATAACCCCACAAAATACAAACAAGAATACATAGATAAATCTGGCAGCAATTCCAACGTATCTACTTGGGAAATAACGCTAGGCTACGATTTTTAAATATTTAGTTTTTGTGAATGAGCATCCTCAAGGTGCATTATTGTCTGCGTGCCTTGTAAACTTGTCTGGCAGGTAAGTCTAGAAAACCGTATCGGGTCTACGTGTCTGTTAATCTTCCTGGTGGTTGTATAGACACAAGATACCTTCTTATTAGCAAAACTGACCGGATCATGATGGACGAAATATCTCGTCACTGGAAGAAAACTGACCCGATCTTGGAAGAAATATCTCGTCATTGGAAGAAAACTGTCCGGATCTTGATGGGCGAAATATCTCGTTATTGGAAGAAAACTGACCAGATCTTTGATGAAATATCTCGTCATTGGAATAAAACTCACCAGATCTTGATCTAGTTATTATCAAAAATCGACAATAACTTGGTTATGAGTTATCTGGTCATTAACAAAATTGGTCAGATCTTGATGGACGACATATCTTGTCGAAACCACTAGGAGGGTTTAAAGTTTTTGAAAGGCCGCATTGAACTGCGGATTTGATAAAAATATTTAGAGGGCCACATCGGTCCTAAGGGCCTCATAAAAATATTCTGGGGCCATATCGGGTCTACGGGCCTGATAAAAATATTTGGACGTCTGTTCTGCGGGCTGTGTAATCCTGCTCCAGTGCGACGTTAATTGACTACCTACCTGCGATATGGATTTTTATTGGCAGCCTAGTTAAATCTAACCCATACGAGAACAACAGCTATTTCTCAAATAGCTGGTAATTACCCAGCTTAGTTTCAATAATTTCTTGAAAAAAGGAAGATTGAATGGAAACACTGAAATTGCTTGTTTGAAGGTCTTTAGATTCCTTTAACATTTCCGCTCGTCTGTGGACTTTCAAATTAATCGAATTTGTTTTTAAAAATCCCCATTTTGAATGAAACGACGTCAGAAAAAAGATTTAAATTATTTCCGTATTATACTCTCTGTTTGCACACATTACAATAGAGAGGACTATTTACTTTCTTTTTACAAGGTAACTATTAGTTCCAGTCAACACAAGTTTACATTCCCGGAGAACTTTAATTAATTTTCCAACTTAGAGTTTTTACTCCGAAGCCAAAGAGAAATGATAATTGATCGCCACAATGAATTCTTCGTGTTGCAGCGGAGCTATTGTTTTACTTTTCAGCTGAATGACTTCTTTTGATATTTGGGGAGATTTCAGCTATGTCCGTTGGAATAATGCTTGGTGGAAAAGTTATTTACCCATCACTCTATCCAACACAATAAGATTGCATTGAAGGAGAAAGTTCTCCAAGCTATAAGTCATGTATCCGCAATAAACCATGATTATTCGTTGTGTTTATTTAAAGTGAAATTTGTATTCAAAACACAAAAACGGGCTTTTGTATTCATGCGCGTTAGGGCGAACCAGGAAATTGTTGATTTATTCTTAGTTGAGTCATCTGCTTAAGATTCGCGAATTTTCATGTTTTTGTAATTATTCATTAACCCAAACAGAAAATTATAGAATTCACTTAGATATTCCTTCACTGTGAAATGCTTTTATGTGCCGAGGTATGTTACCATCTCTTAGATTACTCTTATTAGGATAAACATGGGGAAGGCCCTATTGTTTATAAATGAATTATCGCGGTGCATTAACGAAATATTTTCAACAAGCCTCACTAAAACAATAATTCAATCAGGCTTATCTAGGAAGTACTAGATTGATGAAAAGGTAGAGTTTGTGTTAAATATATCTTGCTCCGTGGAATAAATTGTAACCTCTTGAGACAAGGACATTTGGGAATCCATTTAGATTTTGTGACATGTTGATATTTGAAGTTTCCGACGCTATTTGTGGGACTGCTGTGCTGAGTACTGAGTTTTCCCTCTGCGCTAGCAACCTGTGAGTTGTTACAATTTTGATTCATATAACTTACCCTGGGTGCATTTCTCTCGTCTGTGTTGGAAAACTTCTCGTATATGTGTTAAGTTAGTGTACTGGAATTCGCTTAGGATCTTTAGACTACTGTGAGTATTAAGGACTATGAGCTGCATCCCCAAAGGAATTGTTTCCTCTTTTATAAGTTCCTCTTTGAATTATAATTTGATTTCTATTCCAAATAGTGTGAGCTCCCCTTTTAATTGTGATGGATGGTTTTAGATTCCCTTGCTTTTTGTGATTATAGACCAATTGCCCTCATTTGAATACGTTAATCTTGCAAATAGCTTTTGCTTGTCAGCATTGCCGATAAATGTTTCTCGAATTTTAGTATTTTGATTTATTACTTGGTGTTTACGACTACGATTTTGACTGAACTAGTCTCCTCCACATAACATTTTATTTTTATTATCATTGAATAAGTAGTAGTGTTTGCAGCTTAAGCTTTTTTATTGTATGTCAGGGATTTTCAGTGTATACAAATCAGCCGGTCTGCGAAGATTTTACTTCTGCTGTCCAAGTGTTCACATGATACATATAGGGGTTATCTTGAAGTGTAGTTTATTGACGTTTTAGCAAAGTTTGGAGTTTAACCCAGTTCCTATTGACAAACCAACTAACAAACATAAATGGTGAGTTTATTCTTTGGAATTTTTTATTAGTGAAATGCTTTCAGGTGGGATATCGTCATCTGACCGTGGTACAAAATTACATGGGGTTGTCCTCAGATCTTTCCCGTCGGGATGGATCACGGGCCGTCTCCAACAGCCCGTTGTGTTGCTCTAGTTAATCAAAATACATGCATTAGCTAAGTGCTGAAATCGTATTCGAAAAATAAGTCAAGCGATGTCACATTCAGAATACGTACAGGAAACACATATCGCCGTAGAAACACTAATCAACCCAGATGGGCGATACCGCATCTTAATATCAATTTTTCTCGAGGCTTGTTCTCGAGTCATTATAGTTTTTAGCCTCCATAAATTGTTCCATGGATGACCTATTTTTCTGTTTTACCTACGTATGTATTTGTCTATGTGTTTATATTGCTTATGTAATATATTTAGTATGACTTGACTGTGGCTTTTTATTATATGTCTTGATATAACTTTTCATAACTTTTACTATGACTTTATATGTGTTACATATATTGTTTATGTAATGTATTTGTCTATGTATATCTCCTAAAACCTATTTGTTTTTGCCTTGTTTTACTTATCTGTCTCATCTTTCAACATACACCCCCTTCGCCACTTAAGCCACATAATTTCATTTAACTTTTTGTCTATTTCCTTTGGCTTGAATTATGTCTTAAGTTTGCGCAGATTGTTCGTTTTTGGGCCTTGCGCCATAAAACCCAAATCAACTAACCACAGAAACACTACAGCCTACAGAGAAACACTACAGCCTACAGAGAAACACTACAGATTCACTAGTTATGCTACAGAAGTTGATGGTCTTGTTTTTTCTTCTGACTACGTGTTTGAATATTTTTATTCTCAAGTTCGCATTTTTCATGTCTTTAAATCTACTTTTTACCGTTGTTTGTATTATAAATTTTTAAATATTTTATACATCTTTTACTGGGTTGCATTCTGTCTTGTGTCTGGCGCACTTTGTCCGCTTTTGGACCTTATGCAACAATACCCACATCAACCAATTACCGGCAACTATATTTAACTTGACAAAAAATGCATATCATATTAATTTATGTATTATAATGTTGCATTTAATGTTTATAATGTTGCATTATAATGCTTTATGTATTATAATGCTAATATTTATAATGTTTCATTTAATCCCGATGTGCATTTATGTATTATAATGCTAGTATTTATAATGTTGCATTAAATTCCGACGTGCATTTATGTATTATAATGCTAATATTTATAATGTTGCATTTAATGCCGATGTAGTTTCTTTAATTACAATGCTGATCAACCTTTAAATAAAATGTCATTAATTTAAAGCACTTTGCTAACATTAAGAATAAATTCATGTAAAGGGGTACAAAAGTAAAAATGGGTCGAGAAACCACTTTTACATATTGGATAAGAATAACACGTACGAGAAAACTATCCAACTTCCTCAAACATCTACTACAATTAGTAAAGACAGGACTCCTTTCATGTTACCGACCGTTTCAGTTTGAGTTCAAAGTTATTCACTTGACCAGAAACTATTCGACTTCAGTTCGCTTTGAGAGAGAATGAGGCTTAAGCCTGCCCATTTCAATGACTGCCGCCAGTAATCAAGCAACAAATCAAG
Source organism: Meta bourneti (assembly GCA_933210815.1). Lineage (NCBI taxonomy): Eukaryota > Metazoa > Arthropoda > Arachnida > Araneae > Tetragnathidae > Meta > Meta bourneti. The sequence goes on from OW119929.1 coordinate 93,748,008, forward strand.
ATTCATGAAGATTAGGAAGACGCTATAAATAACGCCGCCTGCGGCCAAACCTCTTGAGGCAATGCGCAGGATAAGACAAATAGAATTGTACTGGATACGTTGGGGGAAAAAAGGATTCATCTTCTCGCTTTTAAAGTGATGAAAGAGTAGTGTGATAGTTACAAAGGAGAAAAAATGGGATAAATATATCACCTGTGCCAGAATACAATCTCTGAGTTAGAGATAAATGATGCCTCGATGCACATTTTGGATATATTTTCTTCCCAAAAATGATATTATCCGAAAAATAGAGCCATTGGGTATGGGCCTTAGAAATGGAATGGGAGATCGTTATTTTTGTTGAAAGAAATTTCCTTTTATCCAGATATAGATAGCTTTGGAAATAAAAACGTGCGTTCTTCAAATCTATCTTTCGAAGCATTGTTTCTGGTTTGTAATAATCGTGTATCATTGAAGAGTAAAAGTAGCTCAGGGTAAAATGCGTAAATTAACTTTGTTTACGTTCCCAGTATTTTATAGGTTTGAAAAAGCGACGCGTCATCTGTTTGATACAGGATGTTTTTATGTAAGGGCACCATTTTGAATTGGAACAACTTTTAAATATAACATTTTTGATTCTTTTTTAAATATTGTTTTGCACTCGAAGTGGTTTCCGCGAGATATCTTGTCCATAAAGATCGGACCAATTTCACTAATGACGAGGTACCGCGTCATTAAGATACTGCCGATTTTTTTACGTTGATGATGTCAAGATGTAGTCAGTTTGCTTCTAATGACGAGATATCTGGCCCATCAGAATCTTGTTAAATTTCTTCTAATGACGAGATACCTCGTCATTAGCAAAAATGACCAGATCTTAATCTTGTCACCCGAAGAAACCTCAACAATATCTTGAAAAGATATATCGTCATTAGCAAAATTGATCAGATCTTTGTGGACAAGATATCTCGCCGAAACCACTGAGGTTTAATAGCAAATAACCACTTCTGGTTGCGTTACAAATACGGCATCTTTCGACTACATGATGTGTTCCATTTCTTCGCTCTTCTGTTCTCTATTAGTTGATACGTAAATAAGCAAGAACAGCCGTTATTGGGGACTTCAAAAAATCCATGGATAACGACCTCCTTGAACGACCGCTTCACCCATAACACTTTTATGTCATACAATTTATGGAAAATGACATCCGACAAATGTCCGTATGTAGCCGCTTTGCAAATGTTTGATCAAGCTATTGAATCCTTGTATGCTTGCCAGCGCAGACTCCTTCCTAGAAGTAACCATATAGACGAATATCCGACCCGGTCAAGTCAGGGGAATGGGGAGACTAATCGACATCACCAGATTTTGAAAGTAAGCCAGGAAATGCGTCCTTTAGAATTAGCATTGTTTCACGAGCTGCATAAAATGCTGCTTCATGTTGTTGAAAACCCCGTGTGGGGTAAAGCTTTGTCGATCATTTCAGAAAAGTGTGAAATTTTGCAGCATTGCATAATATCGTTCACAGTTGATAGTACCCACATTTATTTTCATTAGCATCCTCTGAAAAAAAATGGTCAAAAAACCCGCCACTACAAACTGCATACGGGGATGAAGAAGTCGTTTTTGAATTAACCTTGTATTTTCTGATCCCAATAATGGCTCTTTTGCTTGTTTGCACATCCACTGATGAAAAAAAGTCACGTGGCCGAAACAGCCTTTATTGGCAACGCTGCCAGAAGTGGTTATTTGTTATTAATAGAGTAAACAATTTGAAAATTGTTTTAGTAAAAATATTTCATTTAAAAATTATTTCAAACTAAAATGGTGCCTTACAGAAAGAAACCCTGTATTAATCCTCCTGGTGGTTGTTTCGACGAAGTATCTCGTCATTAGCAAAACTGACCACGTCTTGATGAACGAGATATCTCGTTATTAGATGAAAAACTGATCAGATCTTGATCTCGCCATCATAAAAATAGGCAATATGTAGATGAGACGAGATATCTTGTCATTATAAAAATCGGTCAGATCTTGATGGACGAGATATCTCGTCGAAACCACTTGGAGTGTTAAAAATCTTAATATTTACGCATAGAAAATAGTTATTCTCTTAGCTCACTTGATAAAATAGAACGTGAAAGTTTTTACTTCACATCATTTGTTCCTTGTTCCATTTCGTGCATTAAGAATTTAATGTACTTTATCTCTTTAGCTTTTAAAAGGACACTGCAAGTTATTTTTAACAGAAATTTCAATTGAAAAACTATCTGATACGTTAGAGGCTGAATTTTAAAATTGGTTTTAACGGTTACATCATAGGCTTACAACATCGTGAACAGACTGTTACAAATTTCTAATGTCTTTTGTTTCTCTAGACCAAAATGTGGTGATTTTTATACTGGTAACCACTAAGCCAATTTTCCTTTGCATGAAGGTATGATGTCTGCTTGAGAAACTCTTGGTGAGTTTGGCTTGATGAATAGAATTTTTCCCTTTCTTTAAGAAAAGATCTGTTTTCCTTTCATAGTGCGTTTCACTTTTAAATCAACGATATAAGAATTCAAATAAATCACTTACATAAAAATAATGCAAAACCTATTTGTAATAAATATTTACTTACAATCAAGAAAATTGGTGTTACATAAAATTTCCCTTGATCTACTTTTTATAGATTTATTGACTCTTTCATACATTGTAACATTTAAATAGTTATGCAGTTGCTAATAAGAAATTGACACTAACAAGAGGATTCTCGTTATTAGTTAGCATACAAATGATAAAAAGTGAAACAAAGTTCTAATATCATTCTAAGCATCTATTGTAATTTCTTTCAAATTTACTTATCTAAAATAAATCGCCTTCATGACTTTATATTAATTAATGAGTTCAAAGGATATTTTATTTCAAAAAATTTGTTTTAATACTTTTCCCATTTTTAAATACTGTAGACAGGTATTTTTTTTAATAATCGAGCCTCTTTATTTATAAAAATGTTGTTACTGTTTTAAAAAATTCCAGCTTTTAAAAATTCTTGAAAAGTATTTTAGTTTCTTTTTTCTTTACTCTTGATACAGTGATATGGATTGTATAATAAATGGTTGCTTTGTCATAGCAAAACTGGCATCTTTTGTGTAAACTTTTATACGCATAATTAAGTGTATTACAGCCCTTTTTTAGAGTGAGCTGAATTAGTTGCAAAATATTGTTTAAAATTTTATCCCATTATATGAGATTTTTAAAATTATGAACACTATCTATTTCTTTCATAGCTGACTAATTAAAAAGATTTATAACAGAATTTAAAGTTAGCTTAATTTCAAAAAAATATATTTAAAGAATTCCCATACTATGAGAATGTTTATCGAAAATTACAATTGTCTACTTTTTCATAGCTAACTAATTTTAAGGTATTAAGTTTTATGTATTTAATGTTCTTATTTTAGCAGTGTATTGTAAGTATTTGGTGTTTAATGTGATATCAACCATAACTCTTCATGGTTAGAGAAAGTAAGGTAGTTTCATAAGTATCACTACTCATAGCTCAGTACTTTACAGTCATAGTATCTCTACTCATAGCTCAGTCACTTTAAGCGTTTCTTATATGAATTTTTACAGTGTATTGAGATGAAACAACTTTTCTCGAATTTATCAAATAGCAAACACGTGTGTTAAGTTGATAAAAACTATGCATTCATGAGTGGAAACATTTTCTTTAAAAGGATAAATCTTAAAAATATAAAAAGTATATAGGTATTCAATTTGTTTAATTGAATGCGCGGGTATGCTAATAACGATGCAATTTAGAAATTTTTTGACTAGTTAGAAGCAACATTTATTTATCAATTGTTTATTCTCTACACAACAGTATTCAATTACACACACAGAGAGAACAAAATATATGATCCGAAAAATCCAAGAAAAAAGACACAAATGCAGTTAGATAAGAGATAAAACCAATTACTTCATTGAAACAGATTACTAATTACATCGAAAACATTAAGAAAAATATCTATTTCCAAGAAAGAATTATTCAGTTTAAAAACTATTTGTAGCAAAATTTTTACATACATCCTTTTTAAAGATTTAACAAAACAAAAATTTACAGTTTCTGGTGATATATCAGGAGAAATTAAAATCTATGCAAAAAATTAAAAAGGGCGAATCATTTTTGTCATGTATGAGGTTGTAAAAACTTTGTTAAAACAGAGTGTTCCTTCGGAAATAATAAACCAAAATGATTTCGAAGAATGCAACCTGAGGATTCATAATTACACTGTCCAACAATTTTGAGCTTCACTTTTCATAACATGGATAAAAATAAGACTTTCCTGACTATTTTTAGTGTTCTGAATTCAAACATGACTGTAAAATATCGCCATCACATATGGTTTTTGTATTAACAATTGTTATTTCAAACTATAAATATGCAGTACAGTATTTATACATGTCTTGGAGGTGGAAGTAAATAGTATATATTATTAAATTCCAAATTAAAGCTGAGTTTCAAATTGTAATTTAACTTTCCTTCTGCGGTTGCTTAAACACCGCCACTGCTTTCAACGGGTTTGTTGGTTCAAGATCGAATATTATGCTTTATCAAGCCTTTCCTATTTCGGGAGGGAACTAAAGTGAAAAGAATCAGTTTCAGTTTGCATTTGCGCGAATATATATCGTTGACTCCCTTGTCTGCTTGCCTTGTGCTTTGCTACCTTGTCTTCTTGCCTTGTGGTTTGTTTTCTGACTTTGTAATGTACACTCGTGTGCAAAATTAAGAGAATTTGCACATTGTGTCTATTTTCACAAAAAGTACCGAACCAAAGGTACTAATTATGCCGCCGAAGAAGAATACAAATATTCAGTGTCGAATACGTAAGCGTACACCTGCGTGAGGGCGGAGCTGTGACCGCGGAGAGGATGATAAGCGCACGAGACGTTTTCGTGTGCTCGTACTCCTCGGCGACATTCGCTGTGTTTCTCGCAAGAGTTGGGTAAATTTTATAAGCTATCTGGTAAAATGAGTAGCCACGAACGTATGGATGACGGAATGAGAGGGAGAATCGTCGGTAGATTGGAGGAAGGGCACTCACAAGTGCAGGGGGCTACAGAGCTCGATGTAACCCCCAGTGTCATCTGCAATGTCATCTGTGGAAACAGTTTCAGGACACTGAATCCATATCGAGAAGACCTGGACAAGGTCATCGAAGAGCCACGACTATCAATAAGGATCGTTATTTGGCACTTTCAGGGCGGTGCCACAGGACTGCTACAGATTCACAGCTCTCACGTGATCTGCATCCTGCCACTGGAACCCGAGTTTCACTGTTTACCATTGCCCGAAGTCTTCATGAGAGAGGGTTTTATGCCAGAAGACCCGCTGTTTGGGTCCCGCTCACTGCAGCACACAAGAGAGCGCGTTTAGCATGGTGCAGACAACATCAGCCTTGGACCAGACTTAAGTAGAGCACCGTGCTCTTCACAGATAAGTCGAGATTCAGCCTGGACACTTATTCTCGACGTACCCTCATCTGGAGAGAGCCTGGGACACGATACCATTCCTCTCACATCAGGGAAATGGACCACTATGGTGGCGGAGTGTCATGGTCTGGGCAGGCATCCTGTTGGACGGCCGCACACCCCTTCATGTGTTTGACAGAGGGTCCCTGACTGCTATGAAGTATAGAGAGGAGATTTTAGAACCCCTATGTTCAACTTTTCATTTGCGCAGTTGACCCTTGGTTCCTGTTCATGAACGACAACGCTCGTCTACATCGAGCTCACTTGGTCGACGTTTATTTGGAAAGTTAGAATATTCGGCGTATGAATTGGCCAGTCAGATCTCCTGACCTAAACCCTATAGAACATTTCTCGGACGCTCTTGGAAGGGCAATTGTATCTCGCCATCCCCCTCCGAGAACCACCCCGGAGCTGAAAACTGCGTTGCTGCAGGAGTCTGACCTACTACCACAGGGTCTCCTCAGCTGCCTCGTGTCCAGTATGCCGTCGCACTGTGCGACCTGTCTGACTGTGAAAGGGGACCGTACCCCATATTAGACTCATTTTTGGTTCGATCTCGCAACGTGGATTTTGGACATTCCTGCACTGATGAGCTTTACTGACAATCATGCGTGCGTGCCATGACTTTTGTATGGTACATCTCTTTGTCTGCTATAACTGTGTATTCGTACCAAATTTCATTAAAATCTGTCCATTAGTTTTTCAGAAATTCGACATAATGTGCAAATTCTCTTAATTTTGCACATGAGTGTATATCTGCTGTGATGTTCGTAAAATAAAAACCTTCTAATTATGTCAGCTTCACTTTTTAGCTATAACAAACTAGTGGTAAAAATGATAAATACCATATTCACTTGAGTATCTGCATGAGCAACAAAAAATGGAGAAAGCATGTATCAATACAAAATTGAATTAATGCACTTATACACGTATACCCATACAAATTAAGCACTTTTTCTCTCTTCTGTGTTGTGTTTTCCTTTTGGAAAAATCACCAGTAATCACTAATCATTGAAGTATCCTACCTGCCTTGATAACTCTACTCCATAGTTTAGATACCTTTGTGGAACCTTTCTTTTTGTTCATCGCTGGCTACTTCTATTAGATTTTAAGGAAAGAAATACAGATGAGAATCTAGAAAGTGTTTTTAAGGACTTTCTGCACCCTAGGTTTTAATAATTCTTGAATGAGATGTGGGTAGTTATCCTCTTTGTGGTTCTCCAGAAATCCCTGGACCACAACCCCTCGGGGGTATATCTTTAGGTGTGTACACCTAAAGATGTGTGTCGGGTTTGTGCTTCACAAACCCGAGGTACCCTAGTTATCTATTCTTTTCCCATGAGGCTTATTGCCTTTAGTAAATAGGAGGGGGTCGCTACCCCAGAATGTCCAAGCGATCTTTCTCTAATTTCTCATTTCCAACCTTTCTTTTCACAATTATTGACATTGTCTCTCTTGTGTCTAGGGCAGCTTGTCCAAATATGGCTCATGCACCATAAAACCCCAAAACATCCAACCAACCTTTGTTCACCGATGTGCATGATTGCCACGTGGCGAGCTCTTTGCTTTTTAACTTTGCTATGAAAACAGGCTCACTTGGTAGTAGGATTAGTTAGTTTAGGTAGTAGGTAGGCTTAATCGGTAGTAAGTTTAGGACCAACCGAATTTCCTTCTTTGGGTTTCAAGTCATTTAATTTTGTAAATGTTTTCTTTAAGTGCGAAACATGGACCACATTTATCCACATTATCCAGTGTGATATGAAGAGGTAGAAGCAAAACATCAAAGGGCAAACTAGACGTTTGTGACGAACTGAACTCTCTACAGGAGTGGACATTTCGTTTAGGTCAGGCTTTTCTTTCATGGTGTTCTGATGTGATCTTATTTTCTCACATACAAAAAAAACAAAGTTTGGGGAATCCTCTTTTACTCGGTAGTAAGTTTAGGACTAACCAAATTCCTTCTTTCGGTTTCACGTCACTTAATTTTGAAAATGTTTTCTTTAAGTGCATGAAACATGGACCACGTTTATCCACAGTCCTCGCAGTTTTTCATTAACCCCAATTTGATATGAAGTGACAGAAGCAAAACATCAAAGGGACTAACTAGAGCTTCGTAACGAACATAACACTCTCCAAGAGTGAACGAATTTTGTTTAGGTCAATCTTTCCTTCATGTTCGCATACAAAGAAAAGAACAAAGTTTGGGGAATCCACTTTGAAATCCGAGCGAGTGTGATCTCACTTTCAGCTCACTATGTATTGACCACTTAAAGTGGTAATTTTGTTGTAGTGAGGAATTTTATCATGATTTCATAAGTCTCATCCATTCCTACAGCATGTGTTATTGGAATAGAAGACATTCGATATTTCCATTGTACAAAAATACAACTCCTAAATTAACCTCGGATGAGTCGATAAATAAACTAAAATCTTTACGAGAGCGAGATATTCATAAACCTCTCATCAGCCCTGGACTGTCTGCACAGAAGCCAATAACTTCCTGCATTTCTAGAAAGAAGACAGAACCAAATTTCCATTTCTGAACACAGAAACACTTGTACTTTTGCCGTCTGTCTGAAACCTTAAAATTGAGCTTTTGTGGTAAAACGTAGGTCTTTAATGAGATTATTCACTTTATTATGCTCAATCAAGTATTTAAGAGTTACATTGCATTATAGGACCTTCATGTGCATATATCATTCTCACAAACGCGCAGCACATGTTTAACTTTCAATGAAAAATACAACAATGGCGGTTCTTTCCTTTATACATTCTCTACCAGCGAAAAAATCAGTGTTGCTACACATAAAATGTCAGGTTGTGAAACAGTACATTAGAACTTGATACATGAGTCCGGTATATTAACGCCAATTTCCGCGATGTATTCTATAAACCCCAAAGAAATATACATAAAATGAATATTAGAAAACAGTAATAGATGAATCACAAATTTTCTTTAAGAGAACTCTAAAGTTCTCTCTCCGGTGCAGTCAAACACGTTATGCTCCAAAGTATCTTCCTCATCAAGGCAATTAAGACACTTGTTCGGGTCACCCAGGTGAAGGTGGCGAAACATAAAAATAAAAAGATGTAATGACGTTTTCCATGCCTAAAAGCGCTAATTTTGTAATAAATATTAAATGCCCATAATAAAATACGGGATGGCCATTTCTGATGATCTACGTGATTTACTTGATGGCCTGATTTGAAATCAGAACCCAAAAATTAGATAAAACAGTTGAATTCGCTCTCGTTATAAAACGTGTGCTATTAAAATAAATATATCTCGCAAATGTTCTCTGTTCTTTCAATATCCATGATATGGCAGTCGTTATAAGGATTCCAAATTACAGATCCATAATACTGTCCCGATCTAACATAGACATTAAGTAAGAAAGCTATCGTGTCAGTATTACAAAAATGTCTTATTTTTCCTTTGATCCAACCTGAGTTTACGCGCTGTATACGGATATATCCTTTCATATAACATTCAACTTGGTAAAAAACTGATATATTTTCATTTTAGAAACTAAAAAGAAATTCAACATTGCAACACTTAACCAAGTTTCGAAACACAATTTGTTTGGATATGAAGAACAACGACTAAAGTTCGTTCGCACAAATCAATGTGCCCTAGAACCTAGGGGAATAATAAATTTGATGGAACAATACGAGGTGCTTACATTTTAAGTAACACTACCAAGGCATCAATTTCAGTCCTCCGGTTACCAAAAGAAGGCAATACTTTTTAAAATCCAGTATGTTTTAAGCTTATTTTTCCCAATATGTCAAAGATACAGCAGTAAAAATTTTCATATCCTTAGAATTTAGAATCCACGTTCTCATTGAAATTCGAAAGAGAAATATTTTCTCTAAATTAGATTTGCGAGAGACAATTGCCAGTGCGAGCTTATGGAGTGGAATTTGAAACAAAAAAGTATTCGCGCTTTTTGCATTTGTAAACTGGCGGGGCACTGGAACTCAAATGAAGAAAAATGTATTTGGGAGATATACATAACCTGTTTACTGAAAACTCTGCATAAAGGTGGATTCTCGTTGGAAATCTTATTGGATTTTAGATCACAAATAATACACTTCTTTGAGTAAATAAGACTAAAAAAACATTTCTTAATGAAGTTTTGATAAAATATTTTTGAACGAAGTTCAGATACTGTGCTAATGCAAACAAATACTTCGAATATCGCAGAAAATTTGAAATCTTAGCCTCTTAAACTAATTCCTGCATCAAATATAAACTACTCGTAATAAAAGTGTCTTTTTGCACTTTAATTTTGATAAGAATTTTCACATGAATTCTTAGATATATTTGATTGCAATTTCGATACTTTTAAACAGCTACGTGTCTGATAAATCGATTAAACCATTAGTCAAATTGATAGTAAAGAATGAAAAACCTTAAAAAAATACTAATAATGATTGAAAAACAGAAATAGTCGTCAATGGACGACGTCCATCATCAGGACAGAAGATTCTTCAGGAAGTTACTCCTGATGACGGTGGATGTCTTATTCCACCGAAATGCACATTGAAACCTTTTATAAGTGTTTAATCTGTTTCATTTTCTTCTGTCCTGGTGATGGAGGGTGTCTTGCTCCACCAAAATGGCCATTGTGGAACTTTTATAAAGTTAACTATAGATAAATTCATTGTTAATATTGGTTATTAAAAATAGAAACACAGGAACAGGGAAATGTGTAATGATAACGAACCAGTGAATGTTTAGACACAAGAGCAGTATAGAGTTTAAGATGTATGCCGCAATGTGTATTTTTTTCTGACATGTATATAATGAAACTACGACTTTCGAAAGAAAAATAGACAAATTTACACATGCAGAGACCTGTGTGCTCAGAACGTTATTACATATTGCGTATTTCTACGCATTGGGACTGTCCACACTCGTCTCGACGATTTCCCTAGATGACACCAAGGTCACAGAAAACGTTAGCACTTCCCCTTTTCAAATCTACTTTTAGCCTCTTTGGGGTGGAATTGCTACTTCAACTACCCCAGTTAACTTTTCATCCCTTTTCGACCACTTGTTCTTCGGCCGCTGGACGCTTGTGTCTGTTGTTGAAACTATGATCTCCTTGTTTTAATAAATCTATTTTTTTAAGTTTTCAAAAACTACTTTCCTTGTCTGATTCTACAGGATCCCAGTCGTCCACAAGGACCGTTATCTGATTTGGTGGTGGGATATAATTATAACTTCTGATTTCAAGAGTCCCGTGAATATTTGAAATACATTTAATATGTATCGATCTTCATTCAAAATCCGCACTAGGTCTTTACCTACTTAATCGCTCACAGTACATGGATTCTTAGTGAAGCCCGAGGCTCTTACAACGTAAAGTGTTGCACTCTCTGCAGGAGAGGAATGAATTATTTCTATTCTAAGGTGTAAAAGACGAGTCTTCCCACCTGTTTTGAGTTGCGAGGCAAATGAGATTTTTGCATACGTTATTCATGCAACGCTTCAACCACTTAGGTAACTTGCGATCTTGTATTATTCAAAGCGTGCATTTTCCCATGCTCGTGAGGATTCCAAGCGTCGAAATTTAAGTGTGAAGTATATGTTGTGTGACGCAAGCAATATTATCTGCTGCGTGTTTTTTTTTCGTGACTTTAGTGACTTAGTGGCTTTTAAAATTTGTAGCAGTTTGTTTTTGCATATAAATAGAAAATGTCAATTAACATCACAATAGATCTTAATTGTGGTGTTGTAGATGCATACTGGGGTTGTGATAGTTAACGATGATTTTTTTTCTCTTTGCATGTTTTATTTATACGCGTTGATAGATTTCTCAACAAAACGGAAAATATCTTGTGGGACAATTCATGTTCAACAGAACTCTAGACAATGATCATAGTTTTTTTTTGCTCAACAGTCTATATTACACAGTAGTAGTGTGGATATGTTCTGCGAGGGGTCAAAGGTGAATCTATGGCAAATTTTATGAGAGTGGTACTCATCGACTTTGGTCTCTGGATTTTGCAGGCTGGGGTGTCGTTGATTCCAGCTGTAATGTTCCAGGGATGATCCTTAGTGTTAGAGGTCCTTCTTTAAGTTTTTCGTTAATCAATGAGCATGGGCATAATCATTCGCACTCGTCGTTCATAAGATCTGTGACTGTTCCCCCAAGAAATTGGAACTCAATCCTCTTGCTGGGTTCACCCTCAACAAAACCCAGCTTCCTAATCAATGATAGCAATTCTATTAATTCTATAATCATTTATTGTGTTTGTTTGACCCACTCCCACTTTCTTAAAGGCAGAGTGACATAAGTCTTTCTATTTTGTAGTAGATTCCGTGACGCCATGACGTAAGTTTTTTATGTTCGATTAGATTACCTGACTTCATGGTGACATGTAGTCTACAACACGTTGCTCAACTGTAGAAGAAATAACGGTCCGCCGGAAAAACATGCCGTTAAAATTATGTGGATAATAAGAGAATGTTGATAAAATGCTAAAACGCATGTGATTAAACGCTAAAATAGCTCTACTCGGATTGTGTTAATTGTGCCTATTTTTGCTTGTACTGAACTTGAAAATGATGTACTTGAAGTGTGGATTGTACTTAGACATTAATTGGAAACTTTTGTGATGCTATGACGTCACGTGATCTAATGCAAAATACAATTCTACTCTTCCCATAGCTAATTGTTGAGGTTTCGTGACTCCTACCAATTTCTTATAGGCACAGTGACGTAGTCCTTCTATTTTATATTAGATCTCGTAACGTCATGGTGACAAATGACGTCACGTGATCTAATAGGAAATATGACTCATTGGCAGTGACGCTTTGTTATAATTAAAAAAAAAATAGAAATAATCTAAATCTAAATTATATAATAGTTAAACTAAATTTATTATGACATTCGATAAAAAATATAAAAATTATTTAAATATGTCTAATACAATGTGGAGCAGTATAATTTCCATGGTATTCAGTCATGAAATTTTGCAATACAAATTTAAGTAGAAAAATCTCAGGTACATTTTATACAATTTCGAATATGTTATACATATTACTCGGAGAACCTCGATCTATTACTAGTGCGTGGAACAAGCATCATATAACCTAAAATTATTTCACTTCCGGATACTAGCACCAAACTTTGAGGGTGGACTAAATATATATCAAAGACTGTAAATCAACCGGGAGACAACCTTAGAAATGATTACGCCACGAGCAATGACGTCATCAATATGGCCACTTAACCAATTTTATAAAGTCGCATATCTCTCGGAAACCACTGATCAGATTGTGATGAAATTGGTCTCATTTTAAAGAACAGCTGTGTATCTAAAATAAATGTTATTACACATATTGCTGTAAATGCAATAGTTCTTGAGTAATGCATCAATTATTACATTTTTTACACATTTTTATTATTTTCCTGTCTCAGCTACTTCCTGAATGACATGTCTACGTTACATACTCGCTTAAAAGATCAACTTATAGCATCCTTTGTACAGAGTTTTCATGAAGACAGAGTTGGTCGAGAAGTTTTCCTTACCTTTGAAGGACATGTACATAACACTATAGCTGATGCGTGTAGTTACAATTCTTTAAGTGATGGAATGTCTTTCCGTGCTGTTAATATTCTTCGTGAAGATATGTTTGCTGATTATCCTAAGTTTAATGGGTCTTTTAAAGGTTCATTCACTAGCGTAAACTATATTCCTAAAAAATCAATACTGTTTTTTGGAATGATATTAGAAGGAATATTTACAGGAAACCCGATAGCCAGAGAAGGAGCATCATTTGCTTAACAAGATAAAATATCTGTTGCAGCATTGACTATTTCATGCAGTTGATTAGATTCAATAGCATTAAAAGAAAAGACAACCCACTGCTAAGTTCAGACGTCATAACGTAGATCAAGAAACTCCTCTGCCTTTATATTTAGGGCTGATGGCTTCACAACCGTACAGGGGGAGAAAAGAAGCTGATTGACAAAATGTATCACCTTGGACTGAGTGTATCATATAAAAGAGTTCAACAAGTAGAGAAAACTGCTGCCGGTACTGTATATGAATATTACAACCAGGAAAAGGACGTTGTTTCGCCGCCTAATGTTATACACAATGTATTTACATGTGCGGCAATTGATAATATAGATCACGATACCTCCTCTAATCAATCTGTCAATTCATTCCATGGTACAAGCATATCACTAATATAATATCGCTCTTAAAATAACAATACCAACTTGATAGAAACGCTAAATCTCATTGTAAATAACACCAAAATCTCTACCTCAGAATTATACTACAATTCCAACAGAAAAACATAACTTTGACAATCCGTTGCCCTTGGTAAATGACACGTATGATAATTCATTTTTCAATGTATTTGAAGAAACAAAGGAATGAGTAGAGCATGTCCAGTGTAATGTTGGAGGAGATATTCTTCCATAGGCTGTGTTTTATTCCCGTAAGGAAGAAAATACTGAAATCAAGAAATTGAAATCAAGAAATTGCTTCCACTTCTAAAAGATGATATTAACTCCCCAGGTATAGTTCGCCATGCCATTATTGTAACTTTGTTGAAAAATATAAAATCAGAACAAATCCCAGTTATAACATCAGACCAAGCAGTCTACGACTTGCGAAACAACTTCAGTGAAGGTATCCTGAGTTGTATGGAGAAGACAAAAGGTTTTTGATGTTAGGAGGACTACACATTAAAGTGGCCATAATTTTGATGATTGGATTATGGTTGGAAGGCTCTGTCTGGACTGAAAACCTCGTAGAGTCCAGTGTTACAACTCCATGAAGAGCTGAGGGCCTCCTTATATCATCCCACTTTAAAAGAAGTCGATATGCTCATGAAGTGAGCTACGCCTCCCTTAATACTCTTTTGCAGCAAGCATACGACAGCAGTGAAGATAGATCACCAGAAAGCATCAATCAGTGGTGTAACCGAATGCAACAAGAATTTGTTCATTTCAAGTACTTGCTGACAACTATGCAATTAGAAGGCCTTCTTGTTTTTATTCGGAGCATCCGCCAGGGAAACTTACCAGAGTGTCTTTCGGCACTTGAAAATATATGCCCTTGGATGTTTGCACTTGATCATGTGAACTATGCTAGATGGTTGCCTACTTTTGTGCACAGCCTGTAAAAATTACCAGAGCTTCACCCCACAGTGTACGGGGAATTTTTGAAAGGAAACTTTGTAGGCTGTGAAACACAACGGAGCTTCTCATGTATATATCATGATCATATATCTTACAATATTTGCCTATTCCTAAATTATATTCAAAGCTTCCCACTGGAGTATCGGAGCTGATTCCATTCTTTCATTCCTTCACTGAGTGTGACACGGTGTCGTCGTTTTCTGGCATCGGGAAAAAAGTGTTGGAAAACTTGGATGTCATTTCGTGATGTTGATTTTGCCTTCCAAGAATTTTCTACTACTTCAGCAACAAGAGTTATGGCCGACAGCATTGTATTTTCTGTACTTGAGCGTTTTGTGGTACTAATGTTAAATGCCACATGTATAGCAGAACACGTAAACCAAACACGCACCACCAACGGCGGATGCCCTATTACAGCACTTAAAACGTGTTATGTTTCAATGTAACGTTAGGAGAAACTTCTGACGAAAAGACTTTTAGTTAACGATCCACGCCAGTGGGGTCTTAAAGCAGATGATGGCACCACGTTCAAATCTCTCTGGACAACAATTCCAGATGTAAGCAAACATTGTCAAGAATTGGTGTGTAAGTGTAAGGAACGATGTACTCAGTACCGCTGTGTAAGAATTGGACTTCGATGCATTCCTTTTTGTGCTTGCGAAGGTCAAGAATAGACGAATAATGAGCTGGTTACATTTACATGAATGCACAGCCTTGTACAACTCAAGTAATTGTTGTTTGTATGTACATATTTTTACAGAAATAATTAATCTTGAAAACAAGAAATTCTTATTAAAACCACTGTAACTGAAGTAAAATTGTTAAGACAAAGTATTTGTAAAGAATAAATTATATTCTTAAATTACACCTTGTATTATTACTATCATTCAAACCATCGACAGGAAAATAATAAAAATGTGTAAAAATGTAATAATTGAAAGAATATTCAAGAACTATTGCATTTACAGCAATATATGTAATAATATTTCTTTTAGATAAACAGCTGTTCTTTAAAATGAGACCAATTTGATCAAAATCTGATCAGTGGTTTCTGAAGTATGCGACTTTATAATTAATATTGTTTTGAAATTAATATTAGGAAACGTTATTTTTTCATTACTTTCTATTCGTCATTTATCAATTTTAAAATTGTTATTAACTATTGCATTTACAGCAATATATGTAATAATTTTTATTTTAGATAAACAGCTGTTCTTTAAAATGAGACCAATTTGATCAAAATCTGATCAGTGGTTTCTGAAGTATGCGACTTTATAAAATCGGCTGAGCGGCCATTCTGATGAAGTCACTGCTCGTGACGTAATCATTTCTACGGTTGCCTCCTGGCTGATTTAGTCTTTGATATGTATTTAGTCCACCTTCAAAATTTGGTGCTAGAATCCGGGAGTGAAATATTTTTACGCTTGTTCCACGCACTATGCTCTCAACTTGTAAGAGCAATTTTACTAATGGAGAATGACATATTGTGTCAGAATGTCAACCTTTTAAAAGCTGAACAAATCCATATATTTCCAAACTAGCCTTAAGAACTTGTTGGGGGATCCTTACCACAGAAATATGACACTCATTTTATAAACTTTATACCTTGGCTAATTTCAATTTGAAATCATAAATTACTGAGATTCAATGCTTATAAATTGTTTTAATTAATATTTACATTTGGTTTTTGTTGGGCCAAGCTAAATATGGCAATAAAAACAGCAAACCCAAATTTATAAAGTTTTGAAATTAATATTAGGAAACGTTATTTTTTCATTACTTTTTATACATCATTTTATCAATTTTAAAATCAAAATTCTCAATTCAACGTATTTTTTATTATATGCTTCAATATATCTTACCTTTTGATTTGCTTAACTTAAAAATAATGCTTTCATGTTTACCTATCTTTTTATCACCCGTTTAATGTTGGCATGGTTAGTCTGACTGCATTCTTTTACGCCTCTAATTTGAATTTTATTTCATTTTGTGTTTGGCGCAATTTATATATGTTTGATCTTGGCATGATGGATCTTGAGCCTCAAAACTTAAATCGATCAACAATTACTTTCTAGCTTTGGTTTATCTGTTATTATGGCCATATATAGTTAAGCTGCGCCAAACACAGAGCAGAAATTAGAAATAATATTTTTATTCTAGTATGTTAAATTTGGCTAGGAATAAAATTATTAACATAAACATCTATTAATATTAACCATACATATATATCCATAAATTAAAGTACACCACATCTATTAACAAGAACATTTGAGTAATTGAGTCTACTAGATAAGCAATACAAAAAGCGTCAGTTACACCAATTTGATATAGACATAAAGAGCCATAGTTCCGAATACCCTGAAGTGAGGTAGAAACTATTAGCATTTACCTCAGCATCCCGTTTGTCGCAACATGTGACCCTAAAACCTTTGGGCTCAATACGTATCAAACAGTGACTGCATGTTGCGCCTATCGATTTTCTAATGAGGTTAATAATAGGCAGGATTAGAGATGCATACTTAGGCGTCCCTGATGCACACGTCAAATTCCATCAACTATGAGTTAAATCGTTGTATCCGATGCATTCAAGGATGAATACAATGTTTCGAGCCCTATGGCACGGCTTTTGGAATTTAATCTGAGCAAGCCAGTGAATGGTAAATGCAAGCTTCGCGAAACATAATTCTAATTACTTTTGTATAACATTATTTTGTTGTTTAAGCCATTAAATAATGAATGAAGAGATGTGCACATTCCATCTTCTTTGACTGATAAGATTTTTAAAATGAGCGGAGATATATTTCGGCACTGGTAAATACGTATATCAGAGGGAGGTTGAAGATTTAGCATCTGTAATGGTTCTCCGTTCTGCATTGGTTAGTAACTGTCATCAGTTCTATGGGTTAGCACATTATTTCAACAAATTTGCTTCAAGAAATAAAAATGCTCATTGAATTTGAATAATTTAGATAAGAAATCGAAGTTTTTGACTTATGAAAAGGATGTTTTATAAAAGAGAAATGGTCTAAACTTAGAAATTAAGATTTAGAGCCAGATTTCTATTCCTAATATTATAATAAGTATATTTCATTTTGAAAAATTATATTTATACAACATTTTTTACATGAGAGAAGTAGAGTTCTGTTCTATCAGTCCCTATGCAATGGTTTTAGCAATGGTTTTAAAGCAATGGTTTTAGCTTTTGCAATACTACGCCAATCTACTGGTAAGTAGCTGTTTGTTGTTGCTAATCTCCACGTCTTCAGCTAGACCAAATCCACAAGTCTATTAACCTCACAAAGTCACACCAAAAGAGGTTCAGAAAACAGGTCGTATCGGGACAACTCCAGAATGTGGGCTGGGGAGTCAGACTGGCATTTAAGGCAAACAGGATGAATCTTACGACCACAGCAAAATGTGAGACTCCTCAGATGGCCACTGAAAAAGCGCGCTGTCTGAATATGTCTGTCGCAATTGAGAGCAAGAGATCTTCGGGACGATCTCCACGATACCAAGAGTGTACCGGGGGAACGATCCACACACATGCCTTCTAATAAAGCTCAAGAAACATCAATGAGTGGGTATCGGCCAACAGTTCATCGACACCCGCTTTCGCCAAATCATCAGCTATTTCGTTTCCCCTGAGGTCCACGTGTGAAATTGTATCGTCCACGTATGTCGCCAGTCACTGTTTGTTTCATAGGTTAGTATATTATTTCAATGCTATTGTAACGTTTCAGGAAATAAATGTGTATTCATCAAACTTAATGTGATCATATTTACTTTTTTTTCTCATGAAAATTAAGTTTAATAGAAAAGAAATAGTATGACCTCTCAGAAACCAAGACTTAGTTTCAGGTTTCACTTTGTATTATACATGTATATTATTATATTTTTATATCATTTTGAGAAATAATATTTATAATACTTTTTTAAGTGAAAGTAGAGTTCTACTCTATCAGTTTTTCTGCATAACTCTTATTTTGTTGGCAAGGCTATTGTAATAATTTAACAATGGTACTTCACTTTGCATAGATAAGTAGCTGTTAGTTTCTTCGTAATAATATTACATTAAATTTGGCTAGAATAATATTTTTAACAAATAATTAATTATATATATATATATATATATATATATATATATATATATCAGAAGGAAATGGGCAGTAATCACCTGCTTCGTTTCTCTGTTCTCAGTTAGATCGCTACTGGGAAGTCATGGATCATTTGGCTTAATAGAATATTTTGTAGCTTATCTTATATAATTCATTGTAATATTATGCACTCCTGGCCATCAAAAATGCAACACCATGAAGGAAGAATCCAATAGTCTTGAAATTTGCACAATGCCTAGATCATGGAAAGATATGCAAAACATGTGCGCCTATAACGCCCCTATAAGATGTATAAAATGGGAGAACAGAGAGCTGATTTGAAGTATTGTAATTTTGTTTTCTTGTTGTTCGTATGTATAGAAAGCTTACTTTTGCCTCATCGAAAGGTACTATACGAGCACGTTTCTGAGTTTGGCGGTGCAATAATACGGTGATAATTGAGACTCCTTCCGAGAAAACTGTGCTCTTGTCAGACGAAATCAAGCCTCAGTGATGCGAGTATAGAATATATGGGTACAGGAGGGACAAATTCACCGTCCTGAACGGTTGAATCTGCCTTGTCACACCACCGAAAGAGTAAACAAACATTTTGTGCGCATGGTCTATTTCGGATCTTCCTGCAACATCAAGAACCCTAGGTCAAAAATTAGTGTGTGATGCACAGCAACCTATGTCAGTAAGTGCAATTCGACGTCGTCTGCAGCAGCTGGGAATTTTTGAAGACATCCATTACCGCGACTACATTTTATTCTATACTACAAGCATATGCGGCTACAATGGTGAGTTAATATGCCACACATGGACAAACGAATGGTTTTAAATCGTCTTTGCAGTCAAACCTCGATTCTACTTACAGCACCACTATGATCGCATCCGAGTCTGGCGGCACCGTGGTGACAGGCTGTATGACTTTTGCATTGTAGATAACTGCCTGTCATCTGGCGTTATGGTATGGACGCCATAGAATTCTGCGTCAGCACCAGCCTAGTACTCATTGCTTGCCGGTACACACAACAGCCACGGCTTAATGTCTGCAGTTATGGAATCTGTTGCCCTGCTTTATCTTCAAGTCTTTCCTGAAGATAGTTTTCAACAGGTCAATAATGCGCGATAGCAGGTGGCATACAAAGCACAAGAATTTCTCCATTTTCACCAGGTTTCAGTTCGTCCATGTCCAGCTCGTTCACGATATCTGTCGCCCATAGAACACGCCTGATCAACGATCACCCAACAACTGGCCCACCATAGACCAACCGCGACTGCACAAGATAAACTTTGGAAACATGTTGAAGAAGCTAGGACTGACATAACAAACACACATTCAAAGCTTCTTTCCTTTAATGCTGAGACGTGCAGTAACAGCTATTGCCGCTCATGGTGGCTACACAAAATACTGATTTCTTCGCGTTCCGCAAGTAGTACAGAGCTACAATTTCAATCATTTTACTTTGGAACCTAATGTTATTTGTACAATAAATATTGCTTTCATATCCTATGTCCTTTATGGTATTGAATTTTCAATGGCCAACAGTGTAGTTTATTTTTATTGCCATCTTTGCTCCAGTTTTCTTTCTAATACTGCCATCGGGAATTTTAAAAATTCACACTGAAAAATAATAATTTTGGGGAGTCAAACTTCTTGTACATTATAAGTTTTAACAGGCACGTGGCTCCCCAAACATGACTTTAGAAATCATTTCAGATCAGATAATCGTCAAAAAATAAACACAAAAATGGACCATAGCACTTCCTCAGAAGCCATTTATTAATACATCAAACACGATAACTATCGATTAACACCGGAGTGTTACAATCCAATCTTTCCAGTGTCGACAGCATCGCGAAGGAAGAATTATCAGCATTTCGCATTAAAGCGTGCTAATCAGCAGAACAGATACTTTCCCGATTTCTTGCCACGAAATGATGCAAACGTGGAGATCTTCATCCTCCAGAGAAGAATTTTATCTGTGTCTCATCACACGAGATTAAAACATCGTTCTGTGTCGCATCACGTGGGTCCGCGTCTCAGAGGCATTTGGTTTTAATTAAAAGTAAGACAGATAATCTTTTTGGAAGCGCTGACTCGAATAAATTAATGTCTTTCTTTGACATGTGAATGCTGGGAGTTTAATTACTAAATGAGCATCTATACGTGCACGGGTGTACTCAGTTTGAGTCCGAGGCACAAATTAACTTTTTTTCCCACCTGCGACCTTTTGCTTCAGTTAACTGAAACAGCGGTGATGGTAATGATGTTTCGAAACAACGTAATGAGTTAAATCGATTCACATAGTGCAAGTAAATGATGCCTATTAGTAAGTAAATAGTGCAGATCTGAACAGATGAACCATATTGCAGTATCTGTACTCTTTTTTACTTATCGTAAAAACCTTTTTTATGTGTGTAAGATCAATTATGTATCGAGTTGGAGGCACAAATTAATTTTTTCCCTCTTGCGACCTTTTGCCTCAGTTAATAATTTCAAGAGCGATGTTGGTAACGATGTTTCGAAACTTTGTAACGAGTGAAGTCGATTCACATAAGTGCAAGTAAATGATGTCTATTAATAAGTAAATAGTGCAGATCTTAACAGATGAACCATATTGCAGTAGCTGTTTGTACTCTTTTTTACTTATCGTAAAAACGTTTTTCATGTGTGTAAGATCAATTATATGTCGAGACGGAGGCACAAATTATTTTTTTCCCTCTTGCGACCTTTTGCCTCAGTTAACTTCAACAGCGATGTTGGTAATGATGTCTCGAAACTTTGTAACGAGTGAAGTCGATTCACATAAGTGCAAGTAAATAGTGCAGATCAGAACAGATGGAGATACTGTAGTGCATGTCTGTACTGTTTTTTTCATTGTAAAACACTTCCATGGATGTTAGTTCAACTACGGTAGCATAAACTCTTTAATGTGAATTTAAAAATAAGGAATATAAAACCGTGAGTCGGTTGGCGCATCATATTTACTAAGGCTACACCAAACAGAACGTCAATTAAATGGACATATACACACGTAAGCAAAGTTTTACTTGCACAAAAGAGAAAATACACCTAGGCTAAGTTACAAGAATCAAAGGTGTTAATTAAGCAATTTAGGTGGGAAGAAATTGAATTTTCTTAGTTTCACTAATTGTCAGAACTTACCTTATATATATATATATATATATATATATATATATATATATTATTAAATATATATATATATTATTAATAAATATATATATATATATTTACATATATATATATATATATATAAAATATGTAAATGTTAAGTGAGCCTGCCTACTTTTTCAAGGGGAGCAAGGCCAGGTTGTCACTTAAAAATGCGATGCTTTGAGTTTTTTCTGTACTTATGTGAGGCCAGGCCGAAGAGATCAACATAAGTTACCCCCCGAAAACTCAAAGTACTACCAGAGAAAAAAAAATCATAAAAATAATACCTGTTACCAAGGTTAGGAATCAAAAGAACTTAGCCAAAGCAAAACCTTACCGAAAGTTGCCGCGCAAGCTAGGAGAGCAAAACATTGCCAGATTCGTATTATGTAGAATAACGGATTTAAAAAAGAAAGAGGGTGGCTTGGAGATAATGTGAACAATTTAGTGCAAATGAAAGGGAGGGAAGAAAGGTAAATTTTAACAAGAAAATAAAATTGTGACAAGGAGTAAAGATTGTGGGCAGTGATGAAATTTGCAGGGACCAAACTACTATTGATAATCAGCTCAAAACTCTTAAAACCACCCTCTTAAATAACAACTTCCCCAACAATTTTCTTAAAAAGTTTCTTCTTTAAAAATGATTTTCTTTTTCTCGACTTTACTTTCTTTCTTCACAGACAGATGGAGCCAAAATATAATTATATAATTATTTTTTTCACTTTTGCCCTCGTTTTTTTCTTTCAATTTTAGATTACATATTTCTTTAGCGCTTTTTGCATGATATATTACAGGTGGTGGATAAAATAATATGAATACCAACATTAAAAGGGCAGTAATTTGTCCTTTCCGTGCAGCCACTGACCTAGCACAGAAGTCATCCAGCTTGTGACCGGGAAAGCGGAAGCATCAGGTCTATCAGCAACAGTCATACGGACTGTGTATGTGAACGTTATACTTGCAGTTAAACGCCGATATGTCCAACTTCTCTGACTTCGAAAGAGGTATGTTCATTGGAGCGCCTCTCACTGGATCCTCAGTGATGAATATGAACGTTCTGCAAGTAGTAAAACGCCGTTATATCGGACCACTTAGCACATTTATAGCAGAGGGGTATTCCAAATCCCGTGACACCTGTAATGCTTTGAAGCGACAACTATGGTGCTAAAATTACATAGACTGGACACAACAGAAGTGTCGATAAGACGAATCTGCATTTACATTATTT
This sequence comes from Meta bourneti, assembly GCA_933210815.1. NCBI lineage: Eukaryota > Metazoa > Arthropoda > Arachnida > Araneae > Tetragnathidae > Meta > Meta bourneti. Next base: position 93,771,177 of record OW119929.1, read on the forward strand.
CAGACCAACGGACGTGATTATGTCTGCTGAACACTCGCTGAAGCATTTCATATTGTCTGCCTCCTTCCTTCTCTTAAACATAGAGATGGCTCTGTGATCGTGTAGGGTATGGTATCTTGGCGTCGTCCTGTATAGGAAGATCAAAGCAGAGCAATATCAGCAGTTTTGGTGATCATCGCCATCCTATATTCCAGAATACTCCTTGGAGAACGATCTCTGTTCCAAGACGACAACGTCCCACTTACACAGTTCTGTGAGTCTAAATAGGGTTCGATGAGCACAAAGACGATATGGAACATCTGGTCTAGTCTTCTCACTTCATTGATTTCAACATAATGGAACCTTTGTGGGGTATTTTGGAAGACAAAGTGAGTGCTAGGTTTTCACCTCCAGTCACACTTTCTGGAAAAGCTTTGCACGAGGAATGAACGCGTATTCCATTGAACATCGCGCATGTATTGTGTTTGTCCATCTCATGATGTATGCTAACTGTAAATCAGGTAAAGGGTGGGACAGTCCCTACTATTAGATACGTGTCATTTCACAGGTGTTCATAGTATTAGTGTATGCAACACCTGTATAACCATCACATTATTTTCTGTTTATCAAGGTATGTTTACGTATTTTAATTTTCTTAAATCCTGTTTTTGGTCTGTTTTGTTTGCTACATCTGGGTCAAATATTGTCCTTGTGACATAAAACCCAGAAACAACCAAATATCTTATATACTATTTATAGTTTGTAAGACCTTTTTCAATCTGTAACAAATCAGTATTAATCGCAATTGCTAATTTAAAATTTTAACTACAATAGTATGTAACATTATACAGCAGCATATCACTAAAACATTACAAATGGCTTAAAGCCAGACTCATTTGGTAACAAAAAAATCTTGAAGACAGATTTTTCTTAAATTTCAGAATAACTATAGAAATTTTACTTTGGTCTATTTTTGATGTTTAGGGGATGAATTCGAAGCAACCAAGAATGGATGCTATTATAATATATGTTTTTCAAAAACGGGTTCAATATTTGCTTCCAGAGAATATTTCTATTGTTTTAAATGGTATAAAGTGAAAATTCTCGAATTTTCTTCCAAAGAATCGTATAAATGTGGAGTAAAGCGTACTGGCTACCGAGAAATAATGCCCCTTTGATTTGAAAACAAAAATTAATTTTTCATTATACTTTGATCTACAGAGTATTCACAAAGTAATTTGAAAATTGGACCTGGAATGCCTCGAAAAGATTTTCAAATCTGTATTTCCAAATCCAGAAAATTCAGAGATAACCATTAAAAGTAACTGTCGATGATCACTAAAGTAAAAATTACGAAAGGCAGGAAAAATATATTCCGCTTCAATCGTCAGAGACCTCTGTTTCTTCCCCAAAAGAGGTAAAATGAAGAAAACCGGACGTGTGTTTAATTAAAAAGCCTTTACAAGTTAAAATCAAGTGCTTACGATAATAGTTAACGTCTTAATCACCAATGTCTAAAGATCAATTTAAATTATTCGTCAACAAAGTAAAGGACATTAACACTAGTTTGTATACTACTTATACTAAAGTTAAATTAGCTAAAATGTTATCCGTGTGAGATAATTATTACACTGCTTTATGCACTACAATATGTATGCTAACTTTTGAAGTGAAGCAAGTTCTATTGTGGCTTTGCTCATAACAATTGCTCTGCAATATTGCCAAAAAGATGCAAAATCATCGAAACCCTAACCTGTATCACAGAAAATAGAATCTGCTTAGTTAAGAAATTTTTTGATTAATAACTACAATTGGATAAGGTTTTCTAGACTATTAGTATCTCTTCTATATTTTGAAGAAAAAAAATCACAATCACAGAACTCCCATGCAACAGCCAAGCTGATTTAAAACCTGACAATTTGCTTTCTCAGTATCTTCATTCCGTGCTGGATTAATCTATTTGTCTAACTATTGTCTATGATCGAACAGTGGTGTTGAAAGAATGTGAAACATTCCTAGCAACTCAAATAGCATTTCAATTTTGGAAAAAAAAGATGCAAAATCATCACTGTCCTAGCCAATATTACTGTATCACTGAAGTAGGAATGTATTTAGTAAATACGTTTTTAATTGGAAATTATATTTATTGATGTTTGACAGACTACTCTATTATCTTTCCTACTTTGATCCGCATTTTATTTCTGCTATTCTGTACTCGATCCATTTGTTCATCCAATTATTGCTTCTGATCGAACAGCGATCTGGGAAGAATATGAAATACATTCCTATTTACTCAAATAGCTTTTCAATTTTGCCAAAAAAAAGATGCAAAGTCATCAAAATTCTACCCCTAAAATCAGAATCACAAAAAATAAATTTATTTAGCAAGGCACTTTGTTATTGAGGCTTACTAGACTATTTTTATCTTCCGTGCTTTGAAAAATCAAAATCAGAATTCCTACAAACAAAACAATCAAGATCTAAGCAGATATAAACTCTCACCATCTGTTATCTCCGTATCTTCATTTCTGCAATTCTATTCTGGATCTATCTATCCTTCCAATTATTGCTTTGATCGAACAGAGGTCTGGGAAGATTTCCTTCTTCCACAGCAGTCAATTTAATGAACTTTTCTGCCTCTCTTAAGATTATGCAAATTCCACTTAATTCTTGCCCTCCACTGTTGACAGCCGACGGGGACAGCTGGATTTGACGTATGGAATTCAAGCTATATTCAGGGATGAATTTTTACCCTCCTCTAATCAGCTTATGTATGGGTGGGATTTATTATAAATAGTTTCGCATGCACTTCATGTTTCATTGCGCTTCAATGATGTTATTACTATTTCAGTAAAATTAATTATGTTCCAAGATAAGCAGTTATACCTAATAAGCCACTTCATCCTTCGTAGACCTAGTTTATTGATATTACATTTACCTTTTAGACGTAATCTGGGAGTTGTGTTTTTATTACATTTAACGCATTCTTATTTTATTAAGAATACCTGGACTTTCGATAATGGTTCCTATATTAAAGCTACAAGCTAATGGTTCCTATATTAAAGCTACAAGCTAATGGTTCCTATATTAACGCTACGTTTCGACGAGATATATTGTTAATCAAGATCTGACCAATTTTGCTAATGAGGCAATTGGTCATCAAGATGTAGATTTTTTGGTGATGGAGATATCAAGATCTGATCAATTTCCTTCTAATGATTGCGATCGTGTTTACTTCTAATGACGAAATATCTCGCCCAACAAGGTCTGGGAACTTTTGCTAACGACGAGATAAATCGTCAAAACAATCACCAGGAGTGTTAAACTATTTTTAACGTGAAAAGTTTTATCGAACATCACTTGTAACCTTAATGTGACATAACCAGTTGAAAAATGTGACATAACCAGTTATAATAAGTTTGGTAGTTGTAAATGTTTCTGTTACTTTGCTTATCCTGGTATTATTTTCTGTTACTTTGTGAATTATTTTAACCCTCTGAGATGTTAACACGCATATATCCGTTCTGAAACCTTGCAGTCTTTCCATCATGGCGTCTAACCAGTTTTGACCTTCTTGGCAAATATAATCTTTCCTAGCATTCTGTCAGCAAATAAATGTGGCTATTTAGTCATTAAGAGTGTTGTGTAGTAAAAGCAATACTACATACACTACTCGCAAATCTCGTAGGGGGGTCAAAAGATTGCGCTCTGAATAATAAAGTACTTTTTTGAAAACCTAGATCATAATTATAGCAAACTATTTGTATGGTTCTCCCCCATCCTAAACGTTGAAGGGAAGTCATGGCTCCCTGGAGGATTTTTGAAAAAAATTGCCCTTATTTTAGGGTTGTCCTGAAGAAACCAGGGAACTTCAAGCAGCCAAACCGACTTCGGTACAAAAGAGATTCAAACTCGATACCAAACACTGCAATCTGCCAGTTTCAAAAGAGCGATGCCTTTAGCCATTTTACGACCTTGCACCATTAAACTTAAATCAACCAACCAACCAACCCTTAGCCACCAGATCACTAATGGTATCTGTTTGAAAGGGGTCACTGATGGGGTAAGTACGAAATTTGGAAAATAATGGGTTACTATAGATTTCATTTTCTATCATTAAATATTTTATTAAACCAGAATTAAAGACTTATTAGCACATTTTCCTGTATACTTAAACCATATTGAAAAATTTAGTTACCATAATTCATAAATTACATTCAATTTTTAAGAAGAATGATTAACCTAAATATAGGAACTATAAATCATGTATAGTCATAACATTAGTAATCATGATCCAAACATTCATTCGTATAAGCATAACATTAGTAATCATAACTCATGCAGTAGTGTGTATGATCTGGACGTAGTGGTCATAAACCATAAATTACATTCCAGTATCAAATAAGAATGATTAAATAGAACTTTGGTAACCATAACCACAATACTGTAACCGTATATTATGTATTCCGCTATTAAATTATAAGAGAATCTGCTTAATCTTTTCAGGGATGACTGTTGAGCACTCTCTTTTAAATGGTTAAAACTAGGAATATACATATTCGGAAAGTATTACAACTGCTAGGATATATAATTATTCCCTCATTTTGCACTCTGATAAAACAACTGAAACCAGTGATCAGTCGGAATGAAACTTATCATGTGTGATATGCTTTAAAAGGTAAGAAAATATCACAATATCAAATCAAGGGAACTCTTTATTAATCAATAGCTACATCAGAACGATCTTAAATTACGAAATTGTAAAGCCCCTCTGGCGGTGATACATGCCGATATACAGCACGGTATGGAGTCAAATAGAATCTTTATGTTACTCTGAGTCACAAATTATGCTAAGCATTCTGCACTTGCATCCCCAAATCTCTTATATTCCGGTAGGTAGGTATACAATTAACGTCTCACTGGACCAACACAAAAAGGCTATTGACGAAGGTCCGGAATCAAACCCGAAGGGAAAGACCCGAGGACAACACCACGTAATTTTGAAACACGGTCACACCTGAGCTGGAACCCAACTCTCCAAACTTCCAAACCACGGCAACATGAGGATATTTGACGCCACGACAGATTTAACTTGCACCAACCTCCCCCGCCCTCTACACAACGGTCTTTGATTGCATAAGAACTCGCAACGGTTCTTATATTCTGGCGTTGGTGCAATTGATTGACTAGAATACCCCAGACATGCTCAATGGGTTACCGATCTAGGGATCTCTTAAGCCAAGAGGGTTTCAATAGCACCGAGACATTCCTGGGATAGATGAGCCGTGTGTGGCCGGGCTTTATCTTAATCGTAAATCGTGAGAGAGAGGAGAGGAATGGAGACGTAATATGAAAGCAAAAACTACAGGTTGTGAGATCCTTTGGACGCATGGCTGTCCTTTTATACTACCATGTATCACAACTAGACGGAAGCATCTTGTCGAAAGTGAAGGTTCTCCACACCATATTGGCTTCGGAAAGTTCCATGATATATCATCATACACACTACTGCATGAGTTGTGGTTACTAATGCTATGCGTATAGGAATGAATGTGTGGATCATGATTACTAATGTTATGACTATATGATTTATTGGCGTGAATACGTCTTTAAAATCGCTTATGGATTTTAATTATGGATTAATTTATGGATGGAAATTATTTTTTCGCTGTGGAAATTACTTTTAGCATAGCGCATAATTATCGGCAGAAACTTGTGCATCACGAAAAGTACTGATATCCCAAAGCCCCATAACTCCAGAGGGAATCAACCTAAGGATGTAAATGGCATACCGTCGTGTAGAGGAAGGTAGGCCGCTTCGACCAGGTCGACCACTATTCCACTCCCCCCTCTGGCCGGTGTACTGCGTGGTGGGGGAAATAAGTCACTGCAACTTCAGTTCTAATCGACGGGTCGTGGCGAGTGCGTGCTTAAATTGAAGAGAACGACGAGTTTTATAATTCCATTTGACTAGTTGACAGTTTAAAGAATTTGTGTGAAAATTGTGTGCAGTAGGATGTGACGATTTGTCGAAGATTTCACTATGAAGCCAAACTATCACACTGAATTTCAATTGCGGCATAGGAAACGTAAACAGGTTGAAAGAGCAGTTCAAGAGGAACAAAATGATACCAATAAGTCTAAACCTATGACAAGTGCGGAGAGATCTAGAGCTTATCGAAGACGCAAGAAGGAGTAGGCGCGCGTACGCGACGACGTCGCTGGATCATCTAACGAGCTGACTTCAAGCTTGGAAACACCACCATCGACCTTACCTTTGTCAGGAACGTCAGCATCGACACCATGCCGTTTGTTTCGTACTTTATCTATCACAGACCCATCATCCATAAGGTCGCAATAGAATACTAAGCATTGCCTACACTCTAACATCACTGTTATGTATCCACCAAAACTGGCTAAATAAATAAATGTCAAACAAATACCCGCCGTCTTCATTTCACCAGCGACCCACTTACCAGGTATTCCGCCCAAAAGTGTTCACGAACCAAACCTTACGGTACAGTGGTGACTGTGCCTACCCGCTTTTTTAGCACAGACTGTATATTCAGATTCCTGCGAATGTTCTTGATGGGCCGTAGTCGAGATGAATTAGATGAGTCTGAGCCATAGATGGGTTAGACATAAGAGTTACCACCAACCCTAAAAAACTGAAAGTAACAAATTTCTGAAATATGAAAAAGAGCATTAATGTAATAAGATGATTTTTTTACTTTTAGAGTTTAAGTTAAGTTAAAGTTAAACGTTTTTTCAGTACTATTCTTAGCATAGTGCCCTTCAACGAGTTAAAAGTTAATATGCTTTGCACAAAGTTCTAAGTATAGAGGTATCATCTCTCGTAGTCAATCAAGTAATAACGCTACTTTATTGAAAAATACCCATAACCATGACATGGTTATGGGTATTTTTCATAACCATGATACGGTTATGGAAGACGTAAATTCCATCCAGCTATATGTAAGAAACCTCCACTGCTTTACTGGAGGTCTCTCACCATATTAATTAGAACAGTTTCCCAAAATTTGTTATACTATTCTCTTCTTGGCTCTGAAGGAATCTGGAGAATTCTGGCCACAGGAGATATAGGGAAAGAGAGTGGGAAATAAGATGCTAAAAATATTTGTCACCTAAAAACGTTTTAAGCAAAATCTTATCCTCTTGAAAATACGACATCCTCACTACAGTGTTGTACTGTTACAAGAATTATATGATGTAAAATGCAACTGATCAGTCTAAAACCAAGACGACAGACTTTAAAAGCGAGTGTTAGCATTATGTATTTACGCGAACTTCAGAATTACGCAGGTTTTTACTGGTGCAGCGGCAGGAATCTAGTGTTATGTCAATTTCACTGTACTACGCTATCAGTAGTCAAGAGGACATAAATAACAATTAGACTGCTTCCAGAATCTGTTGTAGGGAGCCAGCTCAGATGCTGATCCTGTTATCCGACTGTAGTTCAAAATTACGAGGTGTTATCGAAACTCTACCTTCGGGAATCATCCCGGACTATCGTGTTCCTCCAGTGTGAAGCAAATTCAACTACCTACCTATAGAATTGTATGACTAACAGTTACACGTTTAGTGCAGAGTTGCATAAATATTTTGGTACAATTCAAAAATTAGACACAGGAAACCTTTCAATATATTATTAGTTGAGATAGAGTTTTCCAGAAGCGGGAGCCAAAAAGCAAGTGTTTTAAAAGAGGGCGTTTAATCAAAAAAGTAAGGTGAATTAGGGTAAGGTATGCAATTAACGTTGCACTGGAGCAATACAACGGGCTATTGGTGACGGCCCGGGATCAACCCCGAAGGTCCAACAACATGTTGTAACAACACCCTGTAATTTTCAACCCCGGTCGTATGAAGTGGTAAACACATGGCACCCCACCCTCCAAACATCTACACTACACAAACGTGAGGATATTTGTGACCACGCCAGATTTAACGTACCACATCCACCACGAACACGACGGTCTTTGCTTGGACCTAGTTTCGAACTCGCAATCCTCCGGTTTCCAATCCACTATTCCACAACCTGGGGCCTCATAAAAGTTTGGAAAACTATGTCTTAGAAGATATTTTACCAAAAATGTACCTATTTAATAATTGCAGTTGCCCATTTGTCTCTAGCAGTGCAGTGTGTATGATCTGGACATCGGCAATCATAAATCATAAATTACACTCTCACTGCTTCCCTATCAATTCGCACTGTTTATCAACATCATCCTTCCCAAAGTGGTTTAAATTGCTAGTATCAGCTGCAGATGCTTTCATAATTAACCATAACTTTGAAAACGAGATCATCGATGCTCGGCTTCTCCATCGATTCCTTTATATTCTGAATAATAGATCGAATCGGAAGCACGCTGCCGAGTCCTCCCAGATAAGCATTCGGGTATAATCGGGAATCGATAGGGGAGAGCGAAGATTACCGAGCGACTGTCTCCAAACAAATGTGTTTGATTTCCATCGCGGCGATTAGGTATTGCATAAAGTCAATCATGCGGGAGTGACTAGTTCCTTTACGTTTATAGCCTTGAATATTGATCAGGATCCCTTTAAGGTGGATTGTCTTGCGTGATTAGGAGCTGCGGGCCAATCAAGATAAGGATACAATCCAAGGTGCCGGAATAGATGGATTGTAAAATTAAGAAATTAAAATGTACCAAAAGTTCTCAGTTTTCTTAAACCTCCAAGTGCTTTCGACGAGATAATCATCCATCAAGATCTGACCAATTTTGCTTATTACAAGATATCTCGTCATGAAGATGCTGTTGATTTTGTTGTGGCGAAGACAGCAACAGTCTGGTCAGTTTTTTCCAATGATGAGATATATCGTTCATCAGGATCTGGTCAGTTTGGCCAATGGCGAGATCACTCATCAAAAACGCAATCTTTATCAAAACGGATCAGATCTTGATCGGTCATCGTAAAAAATCGGCAATATCTTAATGACTAGATGTACCGTCATTATCAAAGTTGGTCAGATCTTGAATAATGAGATATCTCGTCGAAACCACTTGGAGGGTTAATGTTTGAAATGTTGCATTAAAGACGTTTAAAAGCCTCCGTTATCTCTCGATCAGCAATTGATTTGATATGAGACGAATATGAGGACTGCTCAAGACTTGTGTAATTATGATGACCAGATCGTAAGTTAAAATTTTCAATCAAAAAGTAAGCATAAATTTACAAGAATCAAACATCAGAAGCTACAATGAACACAAAAAGTGTAGTATAAAGATAACCAGGGTGGTAGAAAAATTTGAAATTCGTAATCATAAATGTTAAATCCATCCTACTATAATAGTCCGTTGTGTTGCTCCAGTGTGACGTTAATTGAAAAATACCAATACCATCCTACTATATCTGAGACAAAATTTGTGACGACAGATTACTTTTTAAAACTGCATCATGGTTAGTTATTTTCTCGATAAATTCATCCTGAACAATGAATATTGAATCAGGATATATTATTTATAGTGAAAATTAAATTGTTCGGCGTTTGAATACACGAGCTAAGTTCAAAAGTCTGATGTACTTTTGAGGGAATAATGTTATAAGTAAATTACACCAATAATATATTTTACCAAACGATAGTTATTGAAAAGTTAAAAATTTGATTTACATTTTACCAGACAACAATTGTACAAATTCGATATGTTTTGCAAACGATTTGTATTACTTTTCAATTTCTTTTAGTTTCAGAATTAAATTTATATATTTTTCTTTATGTCATTTTGCTGTGTGGAAGGTTGGGAATAAAATCAGCAATGTAGTATAATTTACATCGCACTGGAGCAACATAACGATCTATTTGACGTTTCGGGATTAATCCCGAAGAGAAAGATCAGAGCAAAAACAACTCGTAATTTTGAGCCGTGGTCAGATAAGGAGACCAAAACCTGAGCCGGGACACCACTTTCTAAATTTCCACACCACGAAAACGTGAGAACATTGAGGGATATATTTAAAGTGCACCAGTCTCCCTGTTCACGATGGTCTTTAGTTGGATCGAGTTTCGAACTCGCAACCCTCCGATTGCTAATCAGTGACCAGGCCTACTGGACAACCACTGTCTTTGCTATGGGGACAAAAACATGAAGATAAAAACACTGAATCCGCAAATGTTCCACAGAAATGTTCGTACGAAAGGATTATTGGAATTTAATAGTGTAATATATAGAAATAAAAATAATTTCTACCACGCTTTCCTATTCTATTGCGAAATAGAATATACGCACGAAGGAAACAACAGATGCAAATTGAGTAGCCACCGCAACTTCTTTGAAAAACTATCTATTTTGTATTTTATGTCTTTGCACTTTTATTTGGTTTGATGTTTTTTATTAATAAGTATTTTAATTTAACATTGGTACTTCTTAGAAAATAACATCTTTCAATTTTGCATTGGATACTACTAGCATATTAAAGTAATTTTGACATTTGGCAATTCTAAGCCACACACACCAAAAATTAAAAATACTGCAATCCGAGATTAATCCCGGATCAAAAACTTCAACGTAGAACCTCAAATGACAAATGAATATTCAATAAGCTATGGGGAATGAAATAAGGACACCTACTTGTCTTGTGATGCTACTGGGAATTAAATAAATGCTTATAATAACCCATTGTACTCTTTAGGTAATGCAAACTTTTTGTTCTGTTAAAAACAACCCAATAGAAAATGTGTTGACCTCCGATCCGTATGCAGATCTTAAGACATGCAGATATGCTTTCCACAAGTCTATCCTATAGTTCCTATTGCGAGGATTCCCATTCGCACAATAGGGGATAGCTTTGCTCTTGTGGGATCTTTGGTGTTGTTGTGTAGACTGAAATACGACGTCTGAGAGTATTCTAAGAATGCGCCATTGGATTAACCCTTTTGGTGGTTGTCTATTAGAGGTTTCTCGTAATTATCAAAACTGATCAGATCCTTGATGAACGAAATATCTCGTCCATCAAGATCTTGTCATTAGAAGAAAACTGACCAGATCCTGATCATCATAAAAAATAAACCATCATAAATCGGGAAAATCTTGATGACGAGATATTCAAAATTGGTTAGATCTTGATGAGCTGGATATCTCGTCGAAAGCACTTGATGGGTTAGATCAGTGCAGGTAGCAGTGCTTGATACGAATTCAGTATTATCCTTAATTTCAAGACATTTGCGTACTTAGGATATTGTTGGTAACACTAGTAGTTTGAGTTTTCAAACATGAACTGTAGCGAAATTTATTTTCAAAAGTTAGTTACGATATAGTGTGGTAACTATTTTAAAGCAGCGCGTTATAGTAAATTCTTCAGTTACCTCAGAAAATTGAACCACATCAACTGTGTGTGTCTTAAAAATGTTAAATAATTATCAATCTTATACCTAATGAAAAAATTAGGTGTCATAATATTTTTAATTTAAATAACAGTAAAATAAAGATGCATAATAGCTTCAGTGCCAAAAGAAACGTTAGACAGTATCGTATATTCACTCTGAAATAATCTCACTATTTCGCTATTCAATAAGAGTAATGACGCAGTACAAAATATAAGTATTTTGAGTCAAATGCGTCAATAATACATGACATGATTCATCCACACAACGGAACAAGGACAGAACAGTAGTAACGTAGTACTCAGTTCCGCTAGATAGAATTGCGCCATTGTTCAAATTTGAAGTGTTCCTCACCATCCTTTAGAAGAAGAACGGCCTAAGTATTAATTGTGAACCAGAATTTGATTCAAGAGATTAAATCTTTTGTGCAACAACGACTCAAGTATTGTGTTGAACAATTGTATAAGTCGAGTATTGAATAAGTCGAGTATATTGTGTAATGATTAATCTAAACTCTTACCATTCAATTAACTAAAATAATAAAAATATAAGCAGATATGTCGTAAAAATTATGTAAATAAATTCAATAAAAATGTTTTGTTTTGTAAAAGTGAGTTGTTGAATATTCCATTCCAAATTTAGAGCAACGACGCAACTGTAAAATTGTGGGTAAATATTCAGAATACACCTGCATGAGTGGCATCATTTAAAATAATATAAATATGCTATTGTTAGCCCATCAAAGTTTTACACATGTTGCAATTAATATTAATCATGTACGGTATTCTTAGTTTTCGTTTCTCAACAAATAGAATAATTACACAGGCATCGTTATACTTCTGGGACCTGATATATTCACCAATAGAGATAATTTTACCGATACAAATTTAATTTATTAGATATGTTCCAATGTATCAAAGTTAGTAAACATGATACATTCCTCCAGTGTTTAGAGGTAAAACTGAAATACCACACAGGTTGTTGTGGATACCATTCGTCTCTTTTCTATGATCTACTTCCCGTATGAAATACCACAGAGGCATACCGCATCGAAATCCACGCATTCATCGCTATAACAGAACGTGCAAAATTTAATAAGATTTTAGGATTATGCATTTGGACTCTCTTCCACCGAATGAACTTCTGGTATTTCATTTTCCATATCAACCTATTCGCATTGAACTATAAAGTATATGCTGATGTTATGAATTAGCTAGTATTAATATACAAAAATTAAGTTTTTCAATTGTAGAATACTTTATCAGTGCCGAACTTTAAAGACAGTAATAACAATCAATAGAAACGATTGACACAAATTTTACCTGTAACAGTTTTATGCAAGGAAACTTGCTTAATTGTAGACTTTTTGTACTGATGCTAAAAGCAATAACTGATGCTAAAGCAATAGTAATGGAATTTCACAAATCTATAGAAAATGAACTAAAGTGGTTTTTTCTATTTTTCTCAAAACGCAACTTTTTTTGCTTTTAATGTAAAATATACTACTACTACAATGTTAGATCTACTTATGGCTATTAAACGCAATTTATATCTTGGCATACCAGCCAGCCTCCAAGAAAAATATCCAGAAAATTTTTGTCGTTAAAACAACGCCGATGCCGAAAACACGAATCCAAAAGATCAAAGAACTACCGTCTTGCACAATAAATTTTTAAAACAATTGTGTCCTTTTTCATAAACAGCCGTTTATGAAAGCTAAATTATCGATAATTGCGACAAATGTTTCTGGATAGCAATTCAAGACGGAAAGAGTAACCCTGCTCTGTTCTATTTTATATGCTTGATGGTAGTTCGAACATGGCGTAACAGATTTGGCAGTATTTTTACGCAAAATGACGCGAAATATACGCAAACGGTAGCAATTTTTATATTCGATATTTTGCATTCCTTCTTTATCAGAGCATGACGATTTTTTATATTTTCTGTGTATTAATGCCAGAGATGTTTTTCTGTATTTCCTTGTATATTAGTGCCAGTGAAAAACCTTTTCTATACTCTCTTGTATACTAGAGCCATAAATTTTTATATACTGTCTTGTATATTAGTACTAAACAATCACTGATTCCGATGCTTTTCATTCACGATTGTCCCATGGCATGGCGTCAAACTCTGATCTTTTCCCCTATAAAGCGCCGCAAGTGCTGCTTGAAATAATTGTATAAGACGTTTGTGTTGTATTTGACTGGAAAAATGATGCAAGTGTATATTGCGTCAATGTTAATCTAAGTGTGTCGTTTCATGATGTAAATAACTATGTGTAAAAAATGTGGCCAAATATGCTTTGACATTAAAAATAGTATTATAAAGAAACGAAAAAATGTTTTGACCAGTTGATGACTTTGTGTTGTATATTTCATTCCAAATTTCAGAACATCGACGAAACTAAAAGGGTGGATGGGGTGAATATTCAAAATCCACCCGCAAGAGTGACATTAAAAACAAAAATAAATTGCTATTGTTAACCCCACTTTCAATGCCATCAAAGTTTCTCACATATTGTAATTGGCGTTACGATAGTCGTGAACGGAATTCAACTTGTGTTTTCTGAGCAAATCTATGAATTACACGTGACATTGTACTTCCGGAACAGCAAGATAAACGTTTTTAAAGACGTTTGAATATGGAAAACTTTTTCTCTCTATTGATTAGGGTAATATAGCTTTTACTCTTCCACAACCCAAGCTTTAAGAAACCTAGTTAAGCAGTCTTACACAGAAAGTTCTTACATTATTCCATAATGAATTTCTATAGAGCGTGTCTGGATCGCTTTGATTCAATCTGATCTATCCAAACATTCCCTTATATTTAGATTCAATTTGGTATTACGCAGTGACCAGTGCCTTTGGGATCACAGAGGTCTGCCATTGAATCTCGCCCATGATTCATTTAGAACTGTAGAACAAATGTTTGACTCCGATCATGACCTTGTGGCATATAGCGTTTCCGTATCCAGAGCTTTCAGAGTACAATGATATCTCATTGACATTTCGCACATAGTAATTTGTAATGCCCAGGCCTGAATAATAGGAACACTAAACAGATGGGATCATAGCATCCCAAACAATTTCGACTAAATCGTTCTCTGGATTAAAGTGGATATAGCAATAATTTGATTTACAAAATTCTATACTGTGATTCTTTTCTTTTTACAATTCAAAATGCGATATTTTAGGTATTGCTTCTTCTACCAACTTAAGCTATCCAATATGAAAAAAAATATGAGTAGTAATAATTGTGATTGTTTGGGACTTGATCCGTCTTTGAGTTATTAGATGAAGGGTAAGATGTAAATGATTAAAGTCTAGGTCATTATAAGTGAAGTATAATGTTACTTATCAAAAGTCGACGATACAAAATACATATGGCATTGTATTAACATCGATGTATTTTACAAATATTAAATCTACGTATAAAAGTGTTTCCCGGAAGAGTAGGCGATATAAAAATGCCCTTCAAACTCATGTTGCATATAGTTTATAAACGATTTGTTTTGAGAAACATTCAAATCACTAGTAATCATAATGGGCACGTTGGAATCTAGAATCCTATTGGGTACATAGGAATCTGGAATCATATTGGATACATTGGAATCATATTGGGTATGAACTTTTATTACTTGACCAACTATACCATTTTTTTATAATGCAATTACCTTATTTGCATTAATAGCAATCTTGGCTTGATTAATTTGCCAATGGCGGATCCAATGGCGGCAATCCATCGTGCTTTGGAGGTTAAGCAAAACCATTTGACTTTGGATAAAGCCGGCATCTTTTTAACATTTAATGACTTTCGACAAGTTTTACACAATTAAAACGATGTATATGCATTTGGAAATTCTTTGAATAAAACGAAATGTTTTAAACTAACTAGCTTCACATCTCTCTTAAACCATAAGCGATCACAAACATTCCAAACGTAACCGAATTCATTCTTGACAAACACCGACTCGTAATGTACATCAAGCCACTGCCATCTCTATAAAATCTTCTGAATGAACTGAGAAATTAATCATGCATTTTTTCTCATTTCATCATTTAGTGTTTCAAAGGTATCAAATTCCAAGTCAAAATCCATCGGTTCGGCGCACTCGAAGAACTCGCGCTAGTGTTGACGAGTTCGGCATTCTTACTATACAGGGTGAGTCTGTATCAACAATTTTGAGGCAAATCCTCAAAATTGTTTTTACAAAATAAGAGGGGTGATAGTACCCATCTAGACGAGCAATAATTACCATGGAACATAAGGTCGCATTCCACTCTGAGAGGCAGAAAAGAGTCGAATTAGAATTTCAACATGAACTTACAACAGTTTTGGGAAAGCGAATGAACGATACCAAAAGTTGCATAATCTGATTTATAGATCAGAGAAAAACTCACAGCAAGTGCTCAAAATGGCGTGTCGTTGCACAGTTCACACCGGCGAAGGAATGACTGGCGCACCCTCTCGAAGATTCCTGGTGTTGTGTTAATTTTGTCTGCGGCAACACTGATTCTCGCTACGAGATCTTCAGCCGAGTCCACAGGCGTCTGGTATACTAAAGATTTCATGTGCCCCCAGAAGAAAAAGTCCAGTGGGTTGAGGTCCGGTGAGCGAGGAGGCCAAATCGCAGATCTGCCACGTCCGATCCATCGTACGGGATATGTGGCATTCAAGAAGTGCCGGACCGTGCTGGAAAAGTGTGCTTGCAGAGGCGATGACTTGTTCATGTTCGACGCGTTTCGACTTTACTTTTTTCTGCCTCTCAGAATGGAATGCGACCCTATGTTCCATGGTAATTATTGCTCGTCTCGATGGGTACTATCACCCCTCTTATTTTGTAAAAACAATTTAGACTCACCATGTATATACAATCTGCATCGCTCGGCATAAGCCAATTCGGGTTCTTCTGATTACTTTTGAGTTCTTCTTTTCAATGGTAAAAGTTTCTTACATTTCTGTTCATATTTCCATTGCGATTTTTTTGGCGTTATGAAAATTTTCTTTAACTCAACACACTTATCGGGTTATAACTTTACAAATTATATCTTACAGATGTGGGACACAGGAAATACCTCGTCGCTCAGTGAACGCCGGTGTCTGGACGTAAAAAAGCCATGCGTGTCCTGAACACATACGCACGGCGCAACCATAATAGCAGAGTTTCCCGCCAAAATCAGCAGAAGGACGAGGACAACGACTGGCGGATGAGAAAGAAAGACGTTGCAGCAGAAGGCTGCTAAAATATGAACTTTAATTGTTCGGGCATCAGACGGTCCTAAACCCTGTCAATTCATCTCATTTTGTACTTAATCCGTATATAGCTTATATTAAATTCCTTTTAATTTTAATTCATCTCTTCAT
This sequence comes from Meta bourneti, assembly GCA_933210815.1. NCBI lineage: Eukaryota > Metazoa > Arthropoda > Arachnida > Araneae > Tetragnathidae > Meta > Meta bourneti. Next base: position 93,787,879 of record OW119929.1, read on the forward strand.
TTCTTGGATTATGGTCATTGTGTCCCACTGGGGGGATCGACCCTATCCCACATAGATTAGATTATTATTACTAAATAACATTGCAGATCTTTTTTTCCGCTGCAAATCGGCATCAGTTTCACCGTCCTGTATCTTTGCATTCCAAAAATTATATTACCCAAACGCCTTGTCAGTGCTCAAGCGCAACCTCCACCCCTTCCCCTTCACAGCTGCACCCCACTACACATCATTTTATTTACGTACGTAAACCCTCTATCCAACAAAAGTTAAATTATGAGATTATTGTTTATAGTTTACGAGGTATAAGCGTGAAAAAACTCTTGCCATTTTTGGCCGATAGAGTTTTCGTTGGGACCTCTTATACCAGACAGTATTTAAAGACTCATACACGTCAAAAATGTTTTTTTCACATTCGCTGCTTACATTAGATAAAATACGTCCGTTGGCAAATTATCCAATATGTACCCTTCTTATAATTCCGGAAAGGGCTATGGTAATTTTTTAATATGGACACATCTTACAGATATTTATTTGAAAGTATCGAAATCGTTTCGCTTGTTCCTATAACAATTTTATAAGATCTTCTTTCCAGATATCGGTGAACATACGGCATATTCGTTATTAAGTCTGCTAATTGTCCGTATGAAAACCAAATGGATATGCATTACAAAGCCTCGAGAATATGTTGCACTCGAATTTTTACAATTATAATTTTCTAATTAATTACATTTGTATACTAAGGTAGGTAATTGAATTAACGTCGCACTTGAGCAACACAACGGACTATTGGCGACTATCCGGGATCAATGAAATGTAAACAAATGAATGTGGAATGGAAGAAATGAATGTGGCACATTCATACCTTTAACACAAAAAGCTTGGGAAAATCATGAGACAGCAAAGTGTTGTAAAATGAAGAACGTGGTTTGCTGTTAAATAACACAACTGATTGATACATCACAATAAGTCTTAATAAGAATACAAAAGTACACACGGAAATACTTTGATAACAGTTTCTATGAAAAGTTATTGCAAGCGATCAGATCCACAAAATCTTCGTCTTTTCTCACCTCCCGTAGCGTCATTATCTACGTGCTTCTCAGGGAGTGAAGTCCAGACGTTATCGGATATCCTAAGGCTCCTGTCTTTTCTCCATTATCGTATCCTGGAACTCGGGAATAAACGAAAGTAACATGACTTTCAAAACAGACTTTTGCAGTCATCCGATTGCTATGAAATTTACACAGGCTATTTGTCTCTTACTAAAAAGCTTAAAGTTTGGTCCAAAAATACTAAGCCATTAGGTAGTTATTGCATAATTACGCGTCAAATTTTTGATAAATTAACACAAATTGATAGGTTCCATGCACATTAATATTCCATGCATTGTCAAAAACTTAATTTACATAATTTCTATATGCATAACAAACTATTACATGAATTGTAAGGAAAACAATTGTTTTGAAACACCTAAGATCTTGCAAAAAGAACATAAGTTAGGCAAAATTTATGCCAAAATTTTAAAATTTGGAAGCATGATGAATTTTTCATTAGCACTTAGATATATATAACACATTTTAAGAATTATCCAAAAAATTTCAAGTAAGTCAGTTAAACCAGATGCGCAAGGAACGTTTTGGAATCAGAAGAATATTAAAAAATCTCAATCAGAAAAAGAAACGAGTTTTTGTAGCACACTTACTGTATTTATTTGCTATATCTTTGATGTATATATAACTATTGTATATGTACTATTGTAACTTTGTATATGTAACTCTCCCCAAAATTATGGTAACTGAAAAATTATACTTTTATTCGCGGAGTTTTGCATCAGATAACTTCGAACGCTAAAATTATAAAAAAATCGTTTTTTTTATCGATTTTGGTGATATAAAGTTTATTGTCGTCCCCCTTAGAACAGTTCTTCTTCCCGTAAAGTAGCTATTGCCATATTCGATAGTTAATATGGTAGCTAGGATATCCCCATCTACTTAATGTACACATGAAGGCCACTGGTCCAAATCCTTTATAATTTTTTAACATTTGTTATCATGCCTAATTATTATACACTACTACGTGTGGAAGATGGAGGTATGGACCACCAATATGGTGCCTTACGATGGTGACCCGGACGTGATTATTCATCAACGAGAAGGTTGACCCTGATGTTTCATACAGTTCCTCCGGCCGCTATCCTGTGATCGGCATTCGGTCTCATGAGGAGAAATGTAGTCGCGCATACTAGTAGCTGTATTACTTGTGCGCAGCTACCAAACAACTAAACTTTTCCCCGTTACCCAGGAAACGAGCTTCTTTTGGTTTCAGGATCTCTTTCGTCAACGAGCTTGCTAGACGTATTTCTTCGTCTTGCTATGGGTTATACTATGTCCTTGTAAATACTTAATAAACTTGTTAAGAAAATGTCTTTTGGCATCTTAAATAATTACTACTTTCTGAACATGTGGACCACCGGCGTGGTGCAATGTACTATTTATAATTAAAATGTCTAGACTGCTTTACTGAGTTAGTTTAAAAGTGGTTTTACAACATAAATGGCCTGCAGATACATGCTCTGAACCCAACCAGCGATCAATCACGTTTGGTGAGTGTACTTTGAGTATTGGTCGTCAAAAAATGCTAGGTGTCCAAAAGATTTACTGGTGCACGTTAAATCTGTCCTGGCTTCGAACAACCTCGCACTGGCGAGGTGTGGAAGTTTGGAGAGTGGGGTGCTGCTCAGGTGTTGACCTCGTCATCTAACCTGTTGTCCTGATCTTTCCCTTCGGTATTGATCTCGGACTGTAGCTCGTTATTACAACTACGTACCAACCTCAAAATATTTACGCGCTAAATCTCAAGTATATTGAACAGACGCTTTGTTATTGTAGTTCACGTTTCCCCATCCTAACCATGGCTATTATCAAGACAACGAACAACGAGAACACTGTCTTTATCCAATTGTGACTGAAAATTTGTAAGACACTAGTGTCTATCGAGTTGTCTAGGGCGAGGTCACTGCCATAAATTCCCAGAAATGTTGTTCGCATGGGATTGGAAATCGACTAGGGCCCATTGATATTGTAGGTATCAACCTTCTAAAGAAATAGACGAAGTATGTGGGTGGAGTCATGTCGTAAATTTTCAAAAGTGTAGCTCACAAGGGATTGGAAATTGACTAGGTCGATTGGATATCGAAGGCATCGACCAACTAATGAAATAGACGGAGCATGTGGGCAGAGTAGCTGTCGTAAGATGTTAAGAGGTGTAGGTCGCATGGATTTTGGAATAAACTTGGGCTTATTGGTTAACGATAGTATTATATATATAGGTGCTGTTTTACATTTATGATCAATTCATTTTAAGGAATTTTTAAAATCATTTCATTTTGAGGAATGAAATGTATATAACGATGTATCTATTAATTATAAATGGATATAAATTATTAATCAAATATTCATTATAAATGGATTTAAATTTGATATCAAATATGAATTATAAATCTATTTAAATTGGATATCAAATATTAATTATAAATGGATTTAAATTGGGTAACAAACATTAACTATGAATACATTTATTTCAATTATTCTTAATCAAATAGTAATTAAAAATTGATTGAAATTATAAATCAAACATTAATTATAAATATATTTAAATTGAATACCAAATATTAATTATGAATGGGTTTAAAGCGGGTACGAAATATTAACTATAAATTCATTTAAATTATTAATCAGATATTAATTGTAAATTAATTGGTTATCAAATATTAATTAAAAATTAGTTTAAAGCGGAATGTGTAATCCATATTAATTATATCAAATATTAATTATAAATTGATTTAAATTATTAATCAAACATTAATTATACATGGATTTAAATTGGATATCAAATATTACATATAAGTGGATTTAAAGCGGGCACCAAATATTAACTATGTACACTACTGTTTGTGTAAATTGCAACACCATGAAGGAATCATGCAAATTAAGCGAAACTTACAGGAAATGCAAAACAGGTTAGGATATGCAAATGATTAGAATTACAAAGCTATCACGCATGTGTGGGCCAAGAAACACCTTCTATACTTCCAAGTGAGCCATGTATAAAAAGCATTGTAAAGATGTGTTAAAATGTGTATCGTCGTTTCACTGCTGTAAATGATGGAGAAGAAGTCAACATGCCTCGCCAAAAACACATAGTGCCATACGTGCAACTAACGGAGTGCCATCTCGATACCATAACTAACTCGAGTGCCATACGAGCAATTAAAGGAGTTAGAACGGGGCCGCATGATCGGCCTACATGAGGGTGGATTTTCGTATCGTGAAATCACCATTCGCACGGGACGTAATGCCACAACAGTGATGCGTGTGTGGAAGAGATGGACCACGGAGAACCGGACAAGTTTAAACCCGGCAGTGAGCCACGCAATATGATGTCACCATGGGACGATAAACACCTTATCCGCATGGCGGTGACAGACCGTACAGCGTCCTCTCGTGCGTTGGCACAGCATTGGAGCACGTCTACAGGTGTGCCATTATCTGCCCCCACGGTTCGTCGACGTCTGCTGCGCCATGGGCTAAGTGCAAGGATTCCCCTGAGCAGGATTCCCTTGACGCTGAACCACCGACGCCTCCGGCTACAATGGGCTCACCAACAGAGCCAATGGCGTGCCGATTGGCAACAAGTTGTCTTCTCAGATGAGTTCTGCTACAATCTGGACTATAACGATGGACGCGTACTCGTCAGACGCTATAGAGGTAGATGCCTTATCCCGGAGTGTCTTATTCAGCGTCATACTGGACGAACGCCTGGCGTTATGGTCTGGAGCACTATTGGATATCATGTGCGATCCCGCCAAATTGTGGGGACATCACAATTGTGCTACATCAGGGAAGTTGTGGAGCCCGAGGTCCTACCTCTCCTGCAATGCATTCCCTGAGCTGTATTTCAGCAAGACAATGCCCGTCCACATGTTGCTAGGAATGTACAAGCCTTCTTCAGCGCACGACAGGTTACGCTTCTTCCATGGCCTGTACGTTCCCCGGATATGTCGCCCATTGGGCATGTCTGGGATTACATCGGACGGCGACTTGCTCGTACCGCTCGTCGGGCAGAGAGTACGTCTGAACTTTGGTATCAGATAGAGGCCATCTGGAATGCCATTCCTCAGCATGACATTCAGAATATCTATGATTCGCTATTTATACCACCATAAGTAATACGTGGGATAAATTTCATTTATTTCTGTTGATTCTTTCATAGTGTTGCAATTTTCACAAACAGTAGGGTAGAAATTGATTTAAATTGGAAATCAAATACGAGCAACGACACTGCCATTCACAGATAATAAAAATTAAGAAATCTGAGCGCAGATGTTATGCAGATCTTTTCATGTTACAATTAATATTATTTAAAACCAGTAGCCCGTTGTGTTGCTCCAGTGTGACGTTAATTAAAATACCTACCTACCATTATTTGAAAGCTATTTTTGCGTTCCAGATTTTCTTTCTTCATGCGCATTATTTTGTAGGCATTCCAGATGATATGATTACACATTCCATGCATGTTTGCAATGTGAAGGAAATACGTTTCCTAACTTGGAATGTTTTCGAACGGGTACACTTTTCAAAGTTCCTTTTTGAATAAAAAAGATTATCGAGTGGCATTATGTAACATGTAATAAGTGTTTTATGTTTAAAAAAATTTCATTTCTCACAAATTACACGATGCAATTAAACTTTCTAACTTTTGTCTTTCTGTATTTATGAGATTAATAGTAACTTCCAAATTTGACCACTGAGTGTGCAGAGGTATGACTCATTTCGTAACGTATCATCAATTAATCCCACGAACACTTCCCACTTCCATAAGAGAGAATTTCAGCGTAAGCAAGTTTCCATGAAAGATAATTTCACTATACATACTGTTAAGATTTCTCTTACGCCGTTCAAATGTTCTCGGATGATGCATATTGGTAGGTAGTTGCATTCACGACGCACTGAAGCAACACATCGGGCTATTGGGAATCCGGGATCAATCTAGAAGAGAAAGATTCGAGGACAACACCTCGTAATTCTGAACCATGGTCAGTTTACCAGATTAACATTTGAGCTGGCTCCCCGCTCTCCAAATGTCCACATCACGCCAACATGAGCACATTTGAGGCCATGACAGATTTAGCGTGCTCCAGTCCTCCACATACGGTTTTTCGTTGGATCGAGATTTGAATTAGCAACCTTTCTGTTGCTAATCCGCTTCTCTTTCAACCGGGCTAGCGCGACCCGATGCATATTGAAATTACCTGAATATGTAGTTTCTCACCTTTTCGGTGACGCTTGGCGGTTGATTTAAATGGTGTTGACCAATCAACTATCACATAAATCAATTTGGAATTCATTTTCTGGAAATTTTATTGGCGAAGTATCGAAATCGTATTACAAAACAAGTCAAATGACGTCATGTTTGGAATGTGGGAAACACGTATCGCCACAGAAACACCACTGTCACCAGAATTTAGCCTGACAGGAAATGCCTCATAGTTCTAACTACTTCGTAAAATGTATCCGTCTTACGTACAACTTTATCGATGAACCTAAATAAATTGAAGAAAAAATAAATAAATGACACGGGTAAAAAACAAGAGTTTGTTTTTCACATTTTTCTATTCCTTACGGTATTGTCAGCTGTAATTGTCAGCTTGCCAAGTGTAATTACTACTCGGATTATGTCGGAGTACCTTTTTTTACATGAGATTTTATCAATATGGACAGGTTAAGCTTAGATTAGAGTGTCCAGTACAAAGCTAAAATGATGTTGAAGTATTGCTTTCCTATCTGTTATTGGATAGCTTAAACGAAATAGATGTTGTGTACATCAAAAAGACACTTTTCTCTATACATTGGAGTTTAATTGTTATGAATAACATTAAGCTATCACTTTTGGAAGTTCGAACTTTTGCTGTTAATTTTACTGGAGAAATCGACAATGTATAAAAACATTCACATTCAAAGTATATCTTTTAAAAGCAGGACAACGAAAATTCTAATAATTGCTTTATTGTTACTTTAAATTATTATTGCTTCATCAGATGATAGGAAATGCAAATTTCATTTTTATCTGCGAATGTAAATACTAATTCTGTTATTTGCATAAATTTTTATTTGGCGCACTTAGCTTTGGATGCACGATTGAAAATCTTCGCAGTGTGATGTGTATAATTTAGGTGGTGAAAACAAAAATAATCGCCATAAACCTTTATATTGAACCTTTCAAATTAACCTTTAAAACCTTTTATAAACCTTTTAAATTAATCTTTAAAACCTTTTAAATTAACCTTTGAAAACCATTTATAAACCTTTTAAATTAATCTTTAAAACCTTTTATAAACATTTTAAATTAACCTTCCTATTGAACCTTTTATCTCCACGTTTTATACTCGTTGCACATATATCAGATACGTCCCAGATTCCGTTCCCGTCCAGTAGCTTGTGATGTCATTGTGCACTTCACCTTTCTTTGTATGTGAAGTGCCACTTACTGTTAATTAACATTTATTAATTTCTTTAACCTTCAGAGCGGCTCACCAAATTTCCGAGTAGTGCAGTATTGTCATATACACCTACATACAACTACTGATTAAGTAACCATATATATTTATGAATAGAATCCTAGGAAAGATTCTATAAGTCATGAAGGTCAAAACTAGAGAGGTAAGTAAGTATTTTAATTAACTTCACACTGGAGCAACATAACGGGCTATTCAAAACTAGAGAGGAGTCATTCACAGGAGTTTGCATGCTACCGAACGGATATATGCGTATGAACCCATCAGAGGGTAAATTATGTGTACATCCTATTTTAATATTATAGCTTGACTACTGACGATTTGTAAAGGTTGGTAGAATAAAATATTCCTTTGTATGTCACTATTGTGTGTAATATTTATCAATATTCTTAATGAATTAAAATCACTACTTATTAAACTTATAATCAATGCATAATGTTAGTAAAACATATAACTATCTTGCATAATTTTATATTTATTAATGTACTAGTTTAATATCTACAAAAAATACCTATAATCATACACATCAGTTCAAAATCTTTCTAAATATTAAAGCATCTAAATTTTTGGAAGTGAAAGTGAAAAAGTATTCAAATTTATTTCTTAATTAAATTGATGTTGAAATTAAAATTAAATTAATTAATTAAATTTAATTGATGTTGAAACTTTTAACAATTGATGCCGTATCCCCGGAAATGTAAACAGACCCTACAGATTGAAAACATTCAATGAAAGATCAAATAATGTAATACGAGACGTGAGGCACATTTTTATCCAGGAGGCGTTGATTGAATTGTATGGTAGGTAGGTAGTAGAATTAACCTCGCATGGAACAACACAACGGGCTATTGATGACAGTCCGGGATCAATCCTGAAAGGAAAGATTGGAGGAAAATACCTAGCAATTTGGAACCACTGTCAGAGGAGGTCAACACCTGAGCTGGTATTCCACTTTCCAAGCTTCCACACCATGCCATTGGAGGCCACGACAGATTTAACATGCACCAGTCCCCACCTACACGACGGTCTTTTGTTGGATCGAGTTTCAGACTCGCAGCCCTCTAGTTGCTAATCAGTTAGTCTTTTAACCTAACTACCATGGCCCCTTCAACCATGAAATATTTTAAAACCTACATAAATATATATATATATATATATAGGCAAGCGCCACCAGCATGTGCTTGCGACTACATCAAAAAGCAAAAACAGAAAAACCAAATATGCGAACATCATTTTGATTGGCACATAGAGTTTTACAGCAGCTGCGCATAGTTGAGGCAACCAATAGCTATGCAAGTTTAACAGCGCCTACACATGAATTATCGTACAAGTTCAAAAATTCCTTGTTTTTCATGCATATTTGCAATGGCGACATGCTTGTTATTTCCATGGAACGTTCCAGTTTCACAGTTTCTGGGGTCACTCACCGTGGATCAGTGGGTTTACCCACTGTGCTAGCAACCTTCGAGTTGTAGGCGACGCAGGTGCGATTCCTGTCAGGTGCATTCCTCCCTGGGTCTATTTCTCTCTTCTGTATCAGTAAACCGTGTGTGTGTCTGTCTATTACTTGATATTGTATGTCTTGTGTCTGGCACAGAATGGCCAAACACCCCCCCCCCTTGGGCCATAAAACCCTACAAACCAACCCCACAAGGTCTGATATAAACGTATGGTGGTTAAGCACAAGTCTCGAAGTAATATTCACGATATGCTTGGTGCATGTCATCCATATCAGCGTTGCTTAGGTAACCGCAACTCATGCAGTAGTATCCATGAATTGGACACCTATAGCCGCTCGGCGATCTTTAAATTCCAAAACTGAAATCCAATTTACAAGTCAAGCCAAATCACAATTCGTAAAAGGAAATTCCAACGCATTTATAATATTCGGTTAAAGCCCACACCTCATCACCGCGTCGGTTTCAGCTCAGCGTCTTTTACCTATCAGCTCAAGACTCAAGTCACCCGTCTTCCACTTGACCGTGCACACTCTCACATCACTCCCCCATCTGATAACTCCGTCCGCCCCAAGGATCCTTTATCGTTCACACGCTCGGCGAGTCGCGAGTGCATTGTGTCCAGGAATCTGCATCCTTTCGATCCACCGCCTCGGAAAAGATTAGCAACTGTCGCACGTATGCCGGCCATCGGAGCAGAAAACCGCGTGATAATTTATGACGGGATGAGCGGACCATCTTTTGGGGTGCAGATGGGAGTGATACGCTTCCCTTTGCCGCGATGGTAGAAAATCGTCGTGGTTGCGTTCTGTATGAGTGGGCGGCTACTCTGATAGGAAGGCTTGTACAAGTGGAAGACATTTTAGGGGACCATTTGATTCACTTAGATCAACTGGAAAATGAAGATCTTTCTGCAACAGCAGGCTGACCCATAACTGCAAGTTTGCTAAAAATGAATGGGAGAACGCTCCCTATGATACTACCAGAGTTTGAGCGAACTATCAATGTAATATCTATTGGAGAACGGTGTCATCCAGTCTAACGATAAATGCGTGTTCCCGATAATTACTGCTGGTGACTCAGTGGGTTTCTGCTACGAAACTGACAACTTGATAATTTTTGATGGGATGTGGGTGGGGCTCCGGACCATTATTTTGGGGCACATGGAAGTGATTCATTTCCCTGTGCCTCGATATTATTGGCCTTGAAGAATTGCAGAAGTTTCTAGGATAGTCGGGGTGTCATTCTGCGTGAGTGAGTGGTAATTGCGAATGAGAAGTTTAAATCATTCAAGGAAGGTTTAAGGGACTATTTGATTTATTCCCATCAACAGGATATTGAAGATATTTGCAACAGAAGGTGGACCCACAACTGTTATATTGGTAGAAATGGTTAGGAGAAGGTTCCCCAGAGTTTGGATGAACTGTCCATTTAGTAGCTATTGGAATACATTGTCATCTAGTCTAACCTTAGACGCGTGTTCCTGATAATTATTTCTAGTGACTCAGTAGGTATCCGCGACCAAACTGACAACTTGATAATTTTTGATGGAATGAGCGAGGGGCCCTGGTCATTATTTTGGGCACACAGAAGTGCTTCGTTTCACTGTGTCTCAAGGTTATTGACCTTGAAGAGTGGCAGTTGTTTCTCGGATAGTCGGGGCATCATTCTGTATGAGTGGGTGGTAATTGCGATAGAAAAATTTAAATCATTGAAAGAAGGTTCGAAGGACTATTTGATTTATTTTGAGCAACTAGATATTCAAGATCTCTACAACAGCAGGCAGACCCACAACTGTTATATTGGTAGAAATGGATAGGATAACGCTTCCCAGGGTTTGGACAAACTGTCCATTTAGTACCTATTGGAGTACATTGCCATCATCTCTAACCTTAAATGCGTGCTCCCGAGAATTACTGCTGGTGGCTCAGTAGGTTTGACGCCGCGAAACTGACAACGATAATTTTTAATTTAATGAGCGCGTGGTCCCTGGCCATTATTTTGGAGCACACGGAAGGGATTCGCTTTCCTGTGTCTCGAGCTTATTTATCTTAAAGAGTGGCGGAAAAGTTCCTGGATAGCATTCTGTACGAATTGGTGGTAATTGTGATAGTAAAGTTTAAATCATTGGAAAAAGGTTGAATGGACTATTTGATTTATTTCAATCAAATGGATATTGAAGATCTTTCGGATACAGTGTCTGATTCACAACTATTATATTGGTAGATATAAATGGGAGAGTGCTCCCCATGGTTCTCTCAGAGTTTGGGCAAACTGGCAAATTAGTATCTATCGGAGTAAATTGTCATCCAGTCCATAAATGCGTGTTCCCGACAATTACTGCTGTTGACGCAATGGGTTTGTCGTCACGGAACACCTTGATAATTTTTGATGGAATGCGCTCTGGGCCCTTAACATCATTTTGGGGCAAACGGAAGGGATTTACTTCGCGATTGGCCTTGATGAGTGGTAAGGTTCCTTGGATAGACGGGATAGCATTCCGTTTGAGTGGGTGAAAATTGTGATAGCAAAGTTTAAATCATTGGAAGAAGGTCTAAGGGACTATTTGATTTATTTTGATAAACTAGATATTGACGATCGTTCGGCAGCAGTTGGTTGAACGACAATGTAGAGTTTTCCCATCCATTTGATAATACTGGTGCAAATGAATGGAAAAATGCACCCTCCATTAGATCCAGAGGTTGTACAAACTGACATCTTAGTATCAATTGGAAGATATTTTCATCCAGTCAAACCTTAATTGTGTACTTCCAATCATTACATCCAGATGTGACCTCTTCATCTGACCGTGGTTCAAAATTACGTGATGTTGTCCTCGGTCTTTCCCTTCAGGTTTGATCCCGGACCCCCACCAACAGCTAGTTTTGTTGCTCCAGTGGAAAGTTAATTAAAATACCTACCTACCCAATAATTACAGCTGATGGCTAATTGGGTGTGCCCACTGAGCTAACAACCTCCTGGTTGTAGGTGGTACAGGTTCAATTCCTCTTACGTACTCAAGGTATGTTCCTCTCTTCCGGTCCCTGGGTGTATTCCTCTCTTCTGTGTCAGGAAAACTTCCATTGTGTGTGTCTGTCTATTACTTGATATTGTATGTCTTATGTCTGGCGCTGCATGGCCAAATGTGGACCTTGCGCCATAAAACCTCAAGACCAACCACATCCTCTCTACCGGTTCAGTAAAATATTTCCTTTTTGTGTACGTCATTTACTTGACGTCTTCTGTCTTGTGCTAAGCGCAACTAAGCCTAAGATGCCCCAGAGCCATAAAGCGAAACCTATCAATTATTAAAGCACTTCATGGCCTGATGTATTAGAATTGTTGGGTCAGCTCCTTAGTTCATCAGAGGGGGTGTCAGCTCAGGTTTGACCTCGTCATCTGACCATGGTTCAAAATTACGATGTGTTTTCCTCGTATTTTTGCCTTCTCGATTGATTCTGGACTGTCGCCAATAGCCCATCGTGTTGCTCAGTGTGACGTTAATTCAACTCTACATATCTGCAAAAACTTCTTCAGGAATCTGTTAAATCCACAAAGCATCTTTGACTCCAAGTTCTGCTACAGAATCAAGGCATCCCATAAATGTAAAGTTTTTAATATTTTTAGGAAAATAAAGTACACACTAGCCCAAAGCACTCAGCGTCATGCCTTAAGATGACTATTTATGATTTGTGTTTAATTCTGATTTTCAGTAATTATTACCATTTGAAATAATTCAAGTTTTTAAAACCTAAGTTGTATTCCCTACTTGAAAATGATTTAGTTTGTCTATTCTGGAGTTGCCTTTAATGGAAAGATTAGACAAAATTTAATTCCCTTTTCTTCCAAAGAAAGGTAACTACATTAATTTAATCAACTATCCCTATTTTTACACTGTTTTCTTTTATTCTTGAAGTAACACAATTTTAAAAACTATATACTTGCAAAATAATTAGATTTTCCTGCGTTATAATTGTTTTTTAATATCTTTAAACATAAAATACCATTTTATATTTTACTTAAATAATTATTTATTTCTCTCTGTAGCCTAATTATAATTAGGCTACAGAGAGGATTAAATAAAGTAATGCTCAGGGAACAGTTAGACTCCTAGAAAAATGGATATTCTTCCATGTAATTTTCTACTCTAAAAAACACATAAGTATAAGAACGCATTACAACATAAGTTTTAATTCAGTAGAGCCTAATTCTGTTTTAACGAATTATGCCAGCTTAATAGTTGAATATTTAAATCAACAGTAGCTACCAATTTAAAAACTCACAGTTAATGATAGACTATTATTTGTTACATGGATTAACCCTCCTCATGGTTGTTTCGACGAGGTATCTCGTCATTGATCAAAAATAACCAGAACTTTATGGGTGAGATATCTTGTCATTTGAAGAAAACGTACCAGATCTTGATCTCGTCATCATAAAAAAATTATCAATACCGTATTTATGACGAGATATGTTGTTATTAGAAGACTTGATCAGATCTTGATTAATGATATATCTCATAGAAAACACATGAAAAACGAATTGTACCTGGTGGTTGTTTCAACGAGGAATCTCGTCATTAGCAAAAGTGACCAGATCTTGAAGGACGACATATCTCGTCATTAGAAGAAAACTGATCAGATCTTAATATCGTCATCATAAAAAACCAGCAATATATATCTTGATGAGGAGATATCTTGCAATTAACAAAATCGGTCAGATCTTGGTGGACAAGATATCTCGTAGAAACCACTTGGTGGTTTAACGTATCCTACAGTAAGAACTATTAATAACGAATTATTCTTTCGCGTGTTGCGTCTGAAAAACTTGATCAAGGGAGATAGAAAACCGTGAGACAAAAGCGTGCTTTAAAACGAAAAAAAAAGAAGTTCTGATCATTTCATAATAAATTGAAGTTGGGGACAATCAGAAAAGAATTCGGTGGAAGAAGATGGATGAAATACCTTTAGATATCAAAGAATTTATATTAATCGTCATAACCTCCACAAAACGATGAAGCAGCCGCTAGTAATCGCAGAAGAATTCGATTTCTTTAAAGAACTCTCAGAGGATGAATTATCTATTCACATTCAGTTGGATAGAAAACAGATGGAACCCTGCCCTTTTTATATTACCTCTCCTTTGTTTCATAAGCATTAGCTTCTGAGGTAAGTTGGCTGATTTCCAATGCTTTATATCATTTTCAATACCGTAACACAATAACTAAATATGCAGGGGTAGAAGCCAATACGATACCAAGACCATAGTAGTAGACCTACCCAGAAAATGTGAAAAATGTTGGTAATCTAATGTGCAATCTGTTTTCTAAGCTTTAAAAGTTTCAATTTTTTTTCTTTCTGTTTTAAATAATTAAGATGTACAAGGGGGTAATGAAAAATAAATATATTGTCGACTGACAAGTGAAACACGCTGTCAAAATGTTCAAGATATGAGTTTTTTAGCTATTCTGGACAGGATGTGGTGATTTTCGGACTAGTGTAATCCCCTAAGACTTTGCATGAATTTGCATTTTTCTTTGCATGAATGTTACATATCATTTTGAGAGAAAAACACTGTGTGTTAGCAGTGGTTAGAAACTTTTTCTCTTCTTTTTTTTCAGAACTACTTGTTTTATTTTAGGTGTTTGTGTCCTGGTAAGGGTCTTAGACTGGCAGGGGTTTGGCGGCGACCACGTTTACAAGAGTTGTAGAGAATAGGTTTACCCTGTCCTCAGACCAGATATGGTCCTCCGAAAAGATTTACTCAGCCCGCATACTAGATACGGTCCTCAGACCAGGTACGGATGTCAGGTATTCCCATTCATAAAAACTAAATATTTTTTAATAGGTAAGCAAAGACCGTAGTGTTATATCAGAAATAGCTACATTGAAATTTTTCGCAAGCAGATTTTTAAGTAATTGTAATCTTGTTTCCATATGTTATAGTTAAATAGAGTGTGATGGGGATAATTTTTGTATTTTGTGTGGGGCCCACGAAGCAGGGACTTGGAATGAAAATGCGGATTTCTGTGACTCCATTAGAGTATAGAAAGAAGGCTACTTCTCAAACACAGCTTCAATTAACTCAATTGACTCATACGAGACATGACTCATCACAATTTACTACCAAAGAGAAAAACCGTTGCCTGTCTGGCATTTTCTCCATCTAATTTAACAATCCCGGTGGTTTATCGAGTTGAAAACTACCCTATAGTGACCAGCCTTTGGTACAAAAAGAAACCCTGTTTCGAATTGGCACCAGATCTGGGTAAGGAACTATTTGTTTCTCTACTTTAATCTCCATTCCCCTTGGAGTAATAGGGCAATTTTGTCTCTGAGTTATCTCGTCATTAGCAAAATTTACCAGATCTTGAACGAGATATCTCGTTGAAACACTTGGAGGGTTAAATCCCTAAGGGGAAGTGAATAATGAAAAATATGTGTGAAATGGGAGGAAATAAGTATGATTGTTTGATTATCAACTCAGCTATTCATTTATTACCCCAAATTCGAAAATCGAAACACTGTAAATGGCTCACTACTTCAGCGAGATACAATGTTTGAGGCACAATATAAAATTCCTAACTTTTTCCCTGGGTGTGGTAACGTGGGGTATGTCCTACCCTCAACAAAAACAAAATTGTAAGACTATTTTCTGAAAGAATATAATGATCTCATTGGTAACTGACTTTTGCTCTCTCCCATTTTAAGAACCACTTCCAGCTCCAAATGTCATAGAGTGGGGTTCTCACAAATTTGTAACAATAGGACTATCAGATCCTGCACTCTTTTTTGTTCTGAGCACGCCACTGCTCACTCCGAGTTTGACTGAAGTACACTGCTGGCCACCCAAATTGCAACACCAAGAAAGACAAGAGATATCACAACAAAATTTATTTTGTAGATAACATGTTGACCAAGTATCAAATGATTAAATTTATAGACTTCTGTGAAGTGTGGTTCCTGCCAAAATCAGTAGCCAGAGTAGCCGCCATTGTTGGAGATCACCGCTGCCACACGCCTCGGCATTGATTCAAAGAGATTTTGGATGTGTTCTTGGGGTACAGCAGACCAAGCAGCTTCCACACGTTGCCAAAGTTGATCTGGTGTGGCAGCTGGGGATGTATTCTGGGTCAATCGTTGAGCAACCATGGACCACATGTTTTCTATCGGCGAAAGATCCGGAGAGCGAGCTGGCCAGGGAAGCAATTCAATCTGGCGATTGACGAAGAACCCTTGGACAATGCGTGCCACGTGTGGTCGCGCATTATCCTGTTGAAATATGGCTGTGGGCAAGCCCTGAAGGTAAGGAAGGACAACTGGCTCCAACACCTCGGAGATGTAGCGCTGGCTGTTTAAAGTACCGGCAATGCGTACTAGAGGAGTGCGAGAGTGATATCCAATACCGCCCCATACCATAATACCCGGTGCAGGACCAGTGTGGCTGTGCATAACGCAGCTGTTCAGCATCCTCTCTCCACGGTGTCTCCAGACTCGAATCCGACCATCGTGGTGTTTCAGACAGAAGCGTGACTCGTCAGTAAAGACAATTTCATTCCATTCTGCCGTCCACATCCTTCTTTCATCGCACCATTGGCGGCGGAAACGTTTGTGGTTCTGCGTCAAGGGTAGACGAAGCAATGGACGTCTTGCGGACAGACCACTCTGCTGTAAACGGCGTCGAATGGTACGCGCAGACACTGGATGATGCGGTACAGACTGAATGTGCTGTGCTATGGTTCGTGATGTGGCTGAGCGATCCGTCACTGCCATACGCACAATATGCCTGTCATCACGTGAAGTGGTGCACTGATGTGGATGCGATCGGACACGTCGGTCCGTCGTACCCTCCTGCATCCAACGATCACATATCCGCATTACAGTTGTTTGGTTTCGTCCAACACGACTACCGATTTCCCTGAAAGATAATCCACAATCTCGGTAGGCCACTATCCTTCCTCTGTCGAACTCGGATACTTGATCAAAAGATGTTCGCTGTTTTCTACGAGGCATAATTGATCGTTTGTTTGAAAAAACCACAAGAAAAACACAATTGGCGTACTTGAAATCGTCGAAATCTCCAAGCCTTAAATAGCGCTTTGAAGTGGCGCCACAGGCGCGCGTGATGTGCGTCTGCGCTGAAATTCTAATCATTTGCATATCTCACCTCCGCTAATGCATGTTGTAAATTTCATATTATTTGCATGCTTCCTTCAGGGTGTTGAATTTACGGTGGCCAGCAGTGTATATCTGTCCGTTTGTATTGATTTTTTCAAAATTTAATTTCATATTAAATTTGGTAAATTTCATACTTTGCAAGGAATGGCAACAAATTTTACAACAAATCCAAAGTACTTCCAAGTGTGATAAATTTGTTTACTCCCCGAATATTCCAAAAGTGTTGTGTAAGAACTGCTACACAAATTTTTATAAAGTTTATGTTTATCTCATGCTACTTCTATTATTATATTACTTTTGTATGTGCTGCTGAATATCTCACTGATGATTATTTTATACTATTTTTGTTAGAAATATAAGTTCCTGGTTGATAAATAAATTGTTTTAACCAAATTTATATTTGAATAATTGCATGGTGTGAAACTTTGGTCAGTGGAATGCAAACTCAGGTGTTGACCTCGACATCTAATCTTGGTTCACGATTACGGGTTGTTGTCCTTGGATTTTTCCATTCGGGATTGATCCCCAGACTTTCACCAATACCCATTGTATTGCACCAGTGTGACGTGAATTCAACTAGCTAGCTACCGAGCTATATTTAAATAAGTAATGGCATATCTACTAATTTACCGACTTTTGTAAATACCTATTCTTAACGAAACGGGTTAAAAGACCCATTTTCCATTTGGATGCAGGTAATTGTGAAATTAATGCTTAAAATAACAAACAAAATTATATTTAACTAATAATTTAGTATCTATAAATAACAAAAATCATAAGTTAGGTATTATTTCGACTTTTTATTCAGTAGTTTCACCTTATTTTGAGTATTCGATCATTAAATCTTGATTTACCTGTCGCAATTTTTTTACAAATGAAAGGTTGCTTTGCTAAGCAGTTTCGGAAACATGTTTATTGCTCAGAGAGCATATTTTAGTGGATTTATTTTCAGTAACATATTTAAGCTCGTTTTAGGCATATTAGTAACTTTGCTTGAGCTTGTCAATGATGATGCTATATTAGTCCCTTTTTATGTAGAGTGGTGTCTGTGCATATTATTTTGCACTGTAGTGTATACGGAATGGTGTTCGAATTGACAGTGTTATAAAAACATTCAGAATATGAAACATATCAAACGACCCGTTACGATAAGAAATAGATATAGTTCATATGTATATCGTATTATCATCTTTCCCAAACATTCAGAAATTATTTATACTTCGAGAAGAAAAGATAAGGAAAGCATTATAATTTAAATTCCGTAAAAATAATTTTTAGAAAAATATTTCCTATTTTAGAAGTACTGATAAAACAACACGTAAAACAATATAAGTAGTAATGTTCAATATCCATCCCAACTTCTCCAAAACTGCCCTAATTAAGGTTTATTTAAGTATAGTTATTCAGCCGTTTTAGCATGAATTTTGCCTAAATATGTAAGCAAAGGAAATTCAAATAGTATATTCCCAAATTAAAACGTTTTATAAAGTATATAACATTTTATGTAAATAGATTGAATAAGTTGTTTGTGAATGTACTTGCACAAACATGTTAACGCAAAACAAGCATAAAATGGGCAGACAGACAGATTGAAGCAATCAAAATCAGTCACAAATGACTATGAGTACTCAGTATACACAAGTTCATGAAAACACACCCAGCCGTTTGAACGTAATGCGGCCACACATAAAAAGACAAACACCTTAAACGGAAACCCCTGATTTTCTAATAGAATGACCCAAAACGGATAAAAAGCTTGAAATGTTTTGAAAATATTAAGAGTACAAACACTCCATTTTTATTTATATGGATAATACTGTCTCCCTTATTTGTTAGACATCTGTCAATCTACAAATGCTTTGAGAATTTTACAAGTTATGTTTCGTTCAATAAACAAGATAGTTATTGGATTGGATGATGAAACCTCACGAAATAGAATCTAATAGCAATCCTAACCCTAAAATTATAACATTCGTTTTTCAAAAGGTGATTGTGTGGATAATGGAACCTCAAAAATTAGATTCAAATAGCAATCTTAACCCTAAAATTTTTACATTCGGTTTTAAAAGGGTGACTGACTGGAGCCTCACAAATAGATTCAAATAGCAGTCCTAACCCTAAAATTCTTATATTCGTTTTTCAAAAGGTGACTGACTCTAAAGTTGGATGGAATCTCACAAAATATAATCAAATTGAAATCCTAACCTTAAAAGTTTCACATTCGTTTCTCAAAAAATGTCTGACTGGATGATGAAACTCACAAAATAGAATTAATAGCAATCTTAAACCTAAAAATCTTATATTTGTTTTTCGAAAGGTGACTGACTAGATGATGGAACCTCAAAAATAGAAATCCTAACTCTAAAACTCTTACATTTGTTTTCCAAAATGTGACTGAGAGTATGAAGATATAATATAATTAATAATAAACATATGTGATGCCAAAGACGAATACATAACACAACTTACACACCAAATATGTTTGATTGACTTAATGACGCATCTCAGACAAGACAATTTCACTCCAAAGCCCCGAACAGCAATACACGTAGTCAATAATCTGTTAGGAATGACATTAACTAATCTTAAATTGGACACGTGAAATCTCAAACTAATCCATTTCGTTCAAACTAACTTGACATTCAAAACCTCTTACGCTTAGATTTTCAAATGGTGACAGATGCATTTGGTTTGTCGTCTAGCTGTTGCTCTGATAGTAAGTGCCTTGTCAGATTAGACTCGAATTACAGTTCTCACTAATTTGGTTAGAAATGTAGGTAATTAGAAAATGATCAAATTACAATATGTTGGATTTGTCATGCTTTTAATCTACGTCACTGAACCAAGTTTTATGCCGTACGTTTGAAATGGGACAAATATTAATGTCATAGAATATTGTTCAGCAATTTTCAATAAATACTGTGCGAAATGCTCATCGCTAATTAATTTATTTGATCAGAATACTATTTATCGTACATAGTGCTTGGTTAAAAGTTTAAAGTAAAAATGATTTTGCTACTAAGTCTGAAGTTATTTTTCAATATATCATCATAGCGGTATGACTTAACCTTAATTTAAATTAAGGTTTTAAAATGTGAACATGTACCGATGCAAAAACACCTGAAGCAAAAGCTTGCTTTGAGACAGAAAATCATAATGTCATTGCATTTTCGTTTGAGTGCTATGCATTTAAAATTATAAATCAAATTAATTAAGATTTGTCTTTGAAGACATTTAAAGACATTCCACAGAAGCATAATGATTTGGAATATTACATAAATTGCATCTCAAATCATAGAATGCATTAATTGTGTTAACCCTCTGAGGGTTTTGTAAGCAGTTTTGTAATCTGCAATCTCCTTTGCATGGTTTCTAACCAGTTTTGATCTTCTTGACCAATAGAATCGTTCCTAGGATTCTTTCAACCAATCGATTTGATCATTATGTGTGTTATGGGGGAAAGTAATACTACACTAATCTGGAATCTTATGAGTTTAGAGGGTTAAAATGGGGCCGTCGTGGCTCAGTGGGTTTGTTCATTGCAAGTTGTAGATGTAGAAGTTTTTATTCCTCCCTGTATGTATTTCTTTCTTTGTCTGGTAATCTTTCCTTGTTTTGTCCAATACTTGACGCTCACTTGTGTTTGGAACAGATAAAATATGGCCCTTGCGTTATAAAACCCCAATGAACTTACCAACCGAGGGTTAAAATTAAATGTTTTGCATCGATATAACTTGGAAATTATTGCTTCTGTGTGCCTCCCGATAAAAGACAATCGAACATACTTTAGTATGCTCTTCACAAACGTTGGACATTAACATCCATACCATTAATCCACTATCTCTCAATACAGTGAATGCGTTAGAATCATAGTAGTCAAGTAAGTTCTGTACGAATATACTTTAGCATGGACTTGTTAGTTTGTTAAATTTTCTAAGTGAACATAGAAGTATCACGCAGCAGTGGAAAAAATCACAGTAATAACAATTAAAAAGATCTCCATAGTAGCCCTCCGTTATCAATCTCGTCTAAACGCCGAACTAAAAATCATACGAAACATAAAAAAAATCTCGTACTTTACTGTCGAAATTAATATATTGATATAAACTGGGCTATATTCTTTGAATATGTTTTTACAGAAAATTTCGTGCTATTTTTGGAGATATTCTTAATACTAGTAAACATTCAATAAAGGTTCGGTGTTTTTTGATTCCTAATCAAGATAGGGCTCACATACGTCATCTGACAGTGGTTCAAAATTATGAGGTGTTATCCTTGGATCTTTGCTTTCGGGATTGATAACGGATATCCATTGATTCATCATCTGATTGGTCCACACCACATAATAGTCGACTGGTAATTTAACCATTTTTATTACCACTCAATAGAAATTAGCATTCACACCAATTACCTATTCATAAGATGTTATATCTCTAAACGAAGTGATAAAATGACAAACCGATCAACCATGTCAATTTTTCACCTATCAGTCTCGTGACTACTATTCGACATGTTAGCCACGTTTTGAATCTCCTCTCAATAGCTTTCACCGGCGTGGTGTAGGAGTTTGGAGAGTGAGGTGCCAGCTTATGTTCTTCCTTAGTCATCTGGCTGTGGTTCAAAATTACGAGCTGTTGTACTCGGATCTTTCCCTCGGGATTCATCCCGGACCATCGCCAATAACCCGCTATGATGCTCCAGTGAAACGTTAATTAAACTGCTTCCAGTAACCAGCGGGTAGGTAGGTAGTTAATTAACGTCGCACTGGAGTAACACAACTGGCTATTGAAGACGGTCTGGGATCCATTCTGAAGCTATACCCAACGGGAAATGAATACATTTTCATTTTTATTTCCTTTCCCATACAAAGTTATAAGAGCTCTAAAAGGTTTGCACTTTATTTCACACGAAACACAAAGTGTCTGGGAATAATGCTTTTATAAATAGAGCCCTATAAATTTTCCACATCCTGGATAGTATTAGTTGCGTCTACTATCCTTTGAAACTTTCAACGAACTTTTGATGTGTGATGTAGTTTTTCTTCATTTCAGTTGAAAATAAATTTTTACCCATTCGAGGTATTCATAAATTTGATAAATTTGACATTCATGAAACATTCGTAAATATATTCGTGAAACACCTGTTCAAGAAACGGAATTCCTAAATTAGATAGTACTAGTTTTCGTCATCATAAAATGCAAATCATATCAATTCATTTGGGCTTGCGAAATAATATATATAAGTATGTTCATGAATATTATATTCTACGATGATTTTCTGAATTACTCTAATTAATAAAAAGCATACACTTATTTTTCTTTAGCATAAATGGAAATCATTTCAAATCATTTGGGCTTGGGAAAAAATAGAAACAATTATGTTCATGAATATTATATTCTACAATGATTTTCTAAATAATTGCTCGAATCAAGTAAAAAGCATACATTCGTTGAATCTGTAACCATATATATTGCTCTTTGTTCACATAAATTGAAAAAGGTTTGAAAATACAATATTTAAGAGAGGTATACTAAATCAGTATGTCCGAAAAATTTCGTGTTTCTATGAAATGTGTTGACATCTGTGAAATAGAAGTACGTAGGGCATATATTATCAACTGTTATGTTTTAAGTATCCCACTCATTCATATCTCTAAATTTAATTCACTCAGTGGGATTGTTACAACTCTAAATACAAAGCAAACGCATTATATTATTTATAGTTTCCTTTTGATAAAAATTTTAACCTTTTCTGTGGTAGTTGAATTTGTCTCTCATTGAACAGCCGAATCGATTATTAAAATTAGTTTTCACCGTCGGCTTCGAGCACAAACCCATTAACTGACATTTTTTCGGAGATTCTAAATGTTAATTTTCATAAAAATGGAAAATACATTAACACATTGTATTATAGTTAAAATATATATAACACTAACAAAATTATTATAATGATTATTTTTTAACCTAAAAAGTAATAATTAGTCTTTAACCAGCTGCAGAGTAAAGTTTTTGTTTTTTCAATTAGAAGGGGGGGGGGAGTTTCTGCTCTAAGCCGACGATATGCATTTGTATTCACGAAACGAAATCTGAATGTGTAACAGTAAATTTATCTGGAGTTATATATAGATAGTATGTCTATGCACTTGTCGAGCCACGATAGCCCGGTTGGAAGAGTAACAGACTAGCAACCGGAGTATTGCGAATTCGAATCCAACAAAAGACCATCGTGTACAAAGGGAGCTGGTGCACGTTAAATCTGTCATGGCCTCAAATGTCCTCACGTTGGCGTGGTATGGAAATTTGGAGAGTGGGGTGCCAGCTCAAGTGTGACCTCGTCATCTGACCGTGGTTCAAAATTATGTGGTGTTTTCCTCTCATCTTTCTATCTTCTTTCCTCTCATCTTTCTCATCTTCCTTAGGGTTTAATCCGGACCGCCACCAATAGCTCCAGTGCGACGTTTATTAAATACCTACCTATCTATGCACTTGTCTATGCATTTGGAGTGCATTTTAAATCTCTAGGCATTTGTTAGAAGTGCATTTTAAATCTCTAGGCATTTGTTAGAAGTATGTTGGTTTATATATTCATTAAAGTATTTACATTGTACATGGTTTCATCTTTTGCTTTATTATTGAAATGTTACCATTGTTTATTCAGCTGATTTTAAACGTTGTTGTTTTCGTTTAGGCCAAATTAATGTTAGGAACTTGAAATATTATTTCTTTTTAGCAAGAAACTTTATCCTTGAGCTTTATCCTTTATCCTTGAGCTAAGTGTGTGTGTGTGTATGTTTAAAAAATATTATAAACCCAGATTAGTTGTAAAATATATTTAACTAGTAGTCCCACGACATAACATCTGTGCTGAACTTTCTTAATTGCTTGTATCTATTGATGGTAAAGTGTCGATACTCACATTTCATATCTGATTTCAATCAATTTATAATAATGTGTCATCAATATTCACATAAATGATTTTCATACCTCTAAAAGAAGTAAAACTGTGCATATATGTGTAACATCATTTCGTTTACTTTTACTTTGTTAATTCTGATTTCCAATAAAATGCCTGTCGAAAAGCACATCTCCGTCATTTTACCAGTTAGATTTTGAACGTCTACTTCATTCATCAATTCTCTTGTTCAAAGGCGACTAAGCATTATTCCCGCTAAGCATATTTTCGCTCATATTTTTTGTGCGCTGATTTCTATCTTCCAGATTTCTCTGTAATCAGTCTGCTATTTCATTAGTATGAGTGGAAAGATCTTCCGCGTTGTTTTAAGCAATATTATGCCTTTAAATAGCTCAAATCAAGCATATTTAAACTAAACGGAAAAAGTGACGCAGGAATCCTGTAAAATTTGATATTATATTGTTTATATTCATTGTTTACATTCGACAATAAGCAACGTCGATTTCCATGTCATACACAGCTTTTTAAAACTCAACGGTAAATGTTTTGAGGGTTTTGATACATGTATTTTTTAATCTATCGTTGGTAGTTGAATATACGTAGCACTGGAGCAGCACAGCGGGCTATTATTTAAATCTGAAACATGAAAATTTGCATGATAATTGCTCAATCTTAACAATTATGGAAGATAATAAATATTCAAAAGGGCTTATTACCTCATCCCCATTTGTGAAGTAATTCTTAAATAAAACATTTCAAATCATAGATAATATATTCCTCACGTAAGGTTATAAGTCACAAAGCTTTGCGTGTTAAGCTCTCAAAATGTTTAAATTCTTTAATTATTCCAATATTTGTATCATCAAACATAATTTACATATGATTTATTTTCCTCATACCCACAATTATTTAAATTAAATTACCTAAACAATGCTACAATAGGATAGATGTAATTATATTCTCTTTGTGTTGCAGAATCATAACAAAGACGGTTGGTAAACGCATCAAACAAGCGAGGTCTACCAACGCAGCAAAGAATTTTTCGACTAAAGACAACATATTTCGCTAATATCATTATTTAAATTAGTCTGTTCAAACACGATGTCTCGTTCTAATTTGATGATATTAGTACCTTGGATTTCAGGCTGTTAGGATTTCTTGCCCGTTTCATAATTTAAGCCCTAAATAATACACATGGTATTTGCTAGATTATTATTCAGTTAGAGGAATGATTATTCTGGGACGCTTGGGTGAAAATTTATAAATCGGACGTGCCTGATCCATGGTTTTGGAAGCGTATTTATAATTCTTAAAATGAATTAGAAATTCCAGAGAAGTGGCAATGATGTAATATATCTTAATAAGGAACATAATAGAATGCAAATGTTTTTGGTTAGGCTTTTAGAAGTCATAACTGAAACTGTCAACGTTGTGATAAAAGCTGTTGTCTTGTGTAGATTTTGCGTTGAATATTAATTAATTGAAATTTATCCACGAATTTAACCATAAAAGTTGGTTGTAGGTTTGGAAAATAAGGCAAAATGTACTGTAATTAGTTAGTTATGGGATTATTCGTTCCTGACGTATTAATAGTTTCTGGTAAACTAGTTAAACAATAATTAGTAATGTATTCACAGGGATGTACTTTATGTTGCATAATTCAATAACATTGTTATTAAAATGGTAACTTATACTTTATCAACTTATTCGTAATCACTAGCTTAGAACTGCCACTTGCAAACCGCTATTTAATTGGAAGTTTATAGTTTGTTTTCAACGGATGATACAAGGATATATCAAAAAGTAAGGTGAATTTGTCTCTAAAACTCAGAGTTTTTTGTGTAGATAATTAATTTTTTTATATGTTGCAAGTACCAAGGTGATAGAAGTGTGACGGCTTGTAGAAACTTCTATGTCAACCCGTCTGGTGCTTAGAGCAAATCAAAGATAGTGCATCGACTTGAGCATTATTCCAAGGAGGAGGTGCGCGGTGTCATTCGTTTTTTATGCGCCAAGGGGAAAAAACATGTAATATTCATCGATAATTGTTGGAAGTCTATGGAGAGAGTGTTATGTTGCAGAAACAACTGTATGTGTGGTATAACGACACGAATGTGGCTGTCGTCGATGCCATGATTCGTGAAGACAGAGGAGTGAGGTTGCATGTTATTGCAAATGCATTGAATAGCTCATATGGTTCAGTGAACAGTATTACCATTTGTTTGGCCCCTGAAAAAACACCTCCGTGGGCAGCGTTTCCATACACTGTAAGAGACACAACAGGCTACACTTACCTGGTTAGGGAACCTGGAGCAAGATTTCTTTGAAAAGGCATGGATGATTTGGTGCCACGCTGGAATAAATGCTTAGACCACTATAATTTCTTTGTCGTATGATAGTGTGATACGATTTATCAAACATAATAAATTTTCATATATTTATCTCTGCACGTTTTTCTGTCAAGCATAAATTCACCTTACTTTTTTGATACTCCTTTGTACATTTCTTCAGTTATGGGAGGCATTTTCAGTCAAGTTAAATATAGGTGGCGGTAGTGTTTCTGCTACGATACGAGTTTCCAGAAAGTTACATCACTTGGCTTGTTTTTCGAATACTTCAGACCTTTCCCAATACAAATCCCAAATAATACACTTCGAATTCATACATATTAGTTGATTGTTGCAAGCTAGTTAAATTAAATTCCAAAAGCTGCCAAAAATGTGATGAACTACATTTTGAGGTAATCGTGATATGTATCAATCGAGAGTACTTGGACGGCTATGGCGAGGAATTACACTCAAACCGTCCTGAAGTTGCATGATATTTCAAATGCATTGAATAGCTCATATGGTTCAGTGAGCAGTATTACCATTTGTTTGGCCCCTGAAGAAACACCTCCGTGGGCCCTCTCATAATGGTCCTCAGGGGAAAACCTCCTTTAGGTATGCATAGGCTTCCCGAACCCGAGATATTCGAGTGATCTTTTCTTATTCCATGAGATTTACTGCCCTTAGTGAACAATGGGTTCGCCCTCCCGGGGCACCCAAGCGATCTTTTCCTGATTTCATCCCACTACACTGTTCCCCTTTCACCACATTTTTACTTGGCGCTGTCTTGTGCTTGGCAAATATTAGACCTTGCGCCATAAAACGCCAAAACAACCAACCCTCTCATAATGACCTTATTTCAAAACAAACCATTTCGTATACGATTTGAAGATGAATGCGGAGCTTAATGTATGAAGACACATTTATCTTACGTCGTGCCATGGAGATGGAGTAATTTTGACTATACAAAGTAAGGAATTAAATGGATTGTAGTTATTTGACTTATGAGGTCTATACATAAAAGCTTACGTATTAGCCGCTTCTGATTAGTTAGTAGAACAATTAATCTTTAATATACGCACATGGATATACTTTACGTTGCATTATTTTGTTTGTTTACGTGACATTCTACTAAAACACTGGGGGAGAAATACGGTACAATTTATGTATCATATTGCTCCAGTCTATGTCTGCCTTTCTGTGTCTGGAAGGAATAAATTTTCTAAAATAGTTCTTGTGGCTTAACAGCTGCAATGCATACGTGGTCGGACAACAATTCAATGGTATAACATCGTAGTTACTTAAGTAAATATACACTTGATTCAATTACAAAAACTGCATAAATATCATAAATCTACTTTTATTCAATTCATGTAAAGAATCACATGGGTAGGATTGTACATTTAATTTATTTGTGAGAATCCTGGAAAAAATTACTAATGTTTGCATGCATTGATTATTCCTGTAATCCGACTATTAACTTTTTCATGTACTGTTTTATTAGCCATTAATTTCACAGAAGAGGTTATTTTAATAAAGTAACATTTTCAGGTATCTATACAGCAATTAACGGTGCATCTGTGAAGAATAACTACTTGCTTTTTGTGTACATATTCAATTAAATTGGCAAATGCATTCACAACTACCAATCTGTTATTTAGTGTACTATATTTACGGAAAGTGATAAATTTATTTAAATTTTTCGCAGTGTATATGAATGAACGCTTAGTACCAATTTTAAATTACAGCAGCTTAAGATAAATAATGAACACACTTGAATGTACCATTAAATTCATTCCTAACCATTTAATGTGTTCACTTAAGCAATTAAAATTCCCTCCAAATTGCCCGAAGGGGTCCAGTGGGCATATAGTGTGGAAATTATGAAAACATTCGGATCATATAACTAGAGCTTAGTGTTCGGAAGGCAAGGCTTGTGTCATTAAGTAAGTGGTATGATGCTCTCATTAACTAAAGTCTTGTCATTTAATTACATTACATCTCCATTTTAATACACAGCGGGGAATAATCACAGAAATGCTCAACGCCTAAATTATTAAGATTGACTGCATTTTTATTCGACCAAGTTAAGTGTAATTTAAGAATCAGAACCTGTTGGTGTTTTTGATACCCGTAAGTTCGGAATTAATCCTTGGAATTGGTTGGTAATTTTCAATCATCAGTCATATAATCATTTATTGCAGATTTAAGCTGTTCCATGCACTTTAATATAATGCTCTTTAATGCGTAGAATTCGAAATTAGGAAATGGTGCTTATCCAACAATATGGTGCTCATTATGGAACGACTTGAGAAACGCAACACTTTAGGAATAGCTTATGTTCATGGGTCGATGCAGAGAGTAATGTCTTCTAATTGTTTCTTAATATTTATTTTAATAGGTACGATATTCTTATATGATATCATCTTTAACAAACTGTTTTCAGTATTTCCATCTTTTCTGTGCTCTTTTTATTAGTACACTAGCAGAATTACCCGGCGTTACTCTGGTTGAATTAATTAAATTATGATTGAAAAGTGATTAGACTAATCACTTCTCTTTCATAAAAGTATACAAGCATCATTTAAGTGTACAGAAAATAATTTTTTAACATCGTTTTAACTTTTTCATAGCTTCTACAATTTATTTCGGACGCAAATATGTATACATGAGATATCCATTCATATAATCCATTTCATATTAATCACATGTATGCTGTAAGACAAATTACAAAAGTTTTTTCTAATGTGACTAATACAGTAGTCGATTTTGAGTTTTCGAGTGATTATGAATACCGTACTTTCGTTTTCATTAAAATTGACGAATTTTTGGCGTATAGTATTGACCTTAGTTTTCCTATGAATTCGCTTTACTTGTGTCATTCTTGCACCTAGTATGCAATGTTGTTGAATTTCATCATCTATGAGAGGATAACAAATTTAATTGTTACGGCATTCGTTATTAATTTATTTTGAAGCAAACACATTTTGTTTCTTGAAAATTCCATTGAGCGACACGTGGAATAACGGAGTTTGTTTTAAAAATAAATGGTATCAGCGTCGACAAAGCAAACTTAATCGATTACAATATTTCAAAAAACATATGGTCGATTTTATAGTGTTTTTAAAAAAGAAAATCACTGCCTTCAACGAATGCTTCACATGTATCTAAGTTGCGTAAGAACAGCTTCAATTTATAGAATAAGCAACTTCAACCTTCTATCACTTAAGACAAAAAATTTCAACTTTTATAAATTCCTAACTGTGATAATATTCCAAGGTCAGCAAAGTCTTATTTAAAATTCGTTTTACTCCAGCAGACATTCTATTTTAAATTGAATCCTTATGGTACTTTTTTAAATTCAGAGATTCGGTTTCCAAATGGAAACCACGTACCTATTTATAATCATAAATGTAGTTACTTGACTATGGAGAACGGCTTTCAATAACACCCATGAAACATAACAAACAAATGTAAATTTAATTGATTTTAATCCTCTTGTAATGAAAATCTATGTAAAAATTTTGAAATATGTTTGAACTACAACGTATGGCTACTCGTTTAAATTTAACATAACCCATCTTATTTTAAAGTGATTTTTTTATTTTACCGGTGATTTTAATATAAGAAATTACACACTTTACTTAAAATGTTTTGTTTCGTATAGTTTATTTTTATGAAATAGCATTCTACAAACCATTACGTTTCAACCAAGACTTAAAGAAAGTTGGCCGAAGTATACATATATCGCCAAGAAATTACCCATATCTAGTTATATTTTACAGAAAATAAATAATTGATTAAAATTTAACTCCAAAATAATATATCTGTAGCATGTAAAATACTAGAGCTCATAAATACAAACAGAAACGAAATGCCGATCCTTGAAAAAAATGAAGAATTCTCAAAAAATAAAGGTATTTCCACACGTGTCGAATTTCGCCTTACTGAATATATTCTGAAATAGAACAATTCAAAAAGACTTTTGAAAATTATTGATAAAGACAATGATGATTTATTTACAAAAGAACACATATTTATAATACTTGGAAATGCTCAAATATGACAGCAACATTTCGCTGTCAATTCAAATACACAAACACAGAATTATAAATCAAATTATAAAAATTAACCATTAATTCTGGCGTTCCCAGAAACCGAATTCCAAAATTACGCTTTTATGATCAATGAGTTTTTCGTTTAGGCTTTTCGTGTTAAATAGACTTAGTTTATTACAAAATGTGCGTTATGCAAAATTCAGTATTTTAAATATCCGTATATCTCAATGATCATAAATCATTTATAACTAGCAAAATTACCCGACTGGTTAACAATATATTGAAAAAATGACTAGAACATATAATCACTTGTCTTTCGTAGAATAAAATTATATTTCAATACCTTTTCGGACATCTTTATAGTTTCTGCAACTTACTCTGGCCACAAATCCTATACATAAATATCCATCCATGTAATGCATTTCACACACATCGCACCCCTGCTAAAGCTACAAACTGACGAAAGGTGGATACTACTAAAAAGACGATTTTCTGGGAAGATTAGGAATTCCCTTTCTTAAGTTCTTTTCCTGTAAAATAGCTAAACTCAATTCGTAAAAATGACGAATCTACATCGAATACTCTCGCACTCATAATTTAACTAACACTATTTTGTGCCTTGTGGCAATCCCGCAACTGGCATGAGACGTTTTCGAATTTCATTAATGTGAAAGGATGACAAATTAATTTGATAAGATATTCATCAGTAGGTTTTTAAAGCGAATATGTTTTTTCTTGAAAATTCCATTTTGTGGTATTACTAATTATAAAAGAACTTGTTTTAAAATTTAATGACTTCAGTGCAGACCTACTAAGGTAACCTATTATCATTTTTAAAATATGGTAAATCGATTTGACAGAGTTTTTTCTAAAATCATTGTTTTCAATAACCTTTTAACGAATCTAATAAGTTGCTTAAATATAGCTTCAAATCGTAAAATAAGCCACCATCTTTTGTCACTGACAATGAATTTTTAATATTTTAAAAGTCGTAGTTCGGAGTTTTTTAACATTAAACTTTATTTCAATAACGGCAAAATTCCACTTAGTTTGTTTTATTCTTACTTACGTGCCACTTTGAATCGTTTACTTTGTGGAGTTGTTACTTGTGGTGAAGAGGAATCACGATTTACTAGCAGAATTACCCGGCGTTACTTGTGTTGAATTGGTTAACTACTTCGTACCTTCCGTTTTCAGTAATATATATACAGGGTGAGTCTAAATTGCTTTTACAAAATAAGAGGGGTGATAGTACCCATCCAGACGAGCAATAATTACCATGGAACATAGGGTCGCATTCCACTCCGAGAGGGAGAAAAGAGTAAAATTAGAATTTCACCATGAACTTTCAACACTGTTAGGAAAGCGAATAAACGATACCAAACGTTGCAAAATCTGATTTATTGATCAGAGAAAAACTCACAGCAAGTGCTCAAAGTGGCGGCCACGCGTGTCGTTGCACAGTTCACACCGGCGAAGGAATGACTGGCTCTCGAAGATTCCTGGTGTTGTGTTCATTTTGTCTGCGGCAACACCGATTCTCTCTACGAGATCTTCAGCCGAGTCCACAGGCGTCTGGTACACTAAAGATTTCATGTGCCTCCAGAAGAAAAAGTCCAGTGGATTGAGGTCCGGTGAGGCCAAGCCACAGGTGCGCCACGTCCGATCCATCTTGCTTAGGAGATATGCTACGTAGGCAGGTACAAAACGACGTCAGAAGCGATGACTTGTTAATGCTCGACGTGTTTCGACTTTACTCTTTTCTGCCTCTCAGAGTAGAATGCGACCCTATGTTCCACGGTAATTATTGCTCGTCTGGATGGGTACTATCACCCCACTTATTTTGTTAAAACAATTTAGACTCACCCTGTATGTATAAATTGTAATTCCTATTCATCACATGTAACAACTACCTCACACTCTAATAAAGATACACAATTGTTAGATGTACAATTTCACAAATGTAAATAAATTTCATATTTAACATTTTACACTTTTCTGGAATTAAAAATTTTAGTAAGAAAGAAAAGTCTCTAGAGTGACAATGCTACCCAGGATGCATAGAATTCAGAATAGAAGTTAAGAGTATGCATATAAATGCCTTGCATGTCATTTAAAGCAAAAACTTTTCCCAAAAGTATCATATAATGATTAAAAAGTTTTTTTTAAAACTAATTAAACCAGTATTTACCTTTATTATAATTATTGAACAAAAAACATCAAATTAAAATCCAGAAGTACATCTTAAAACAGATTTAAAAAAGCTCGAATTAAAAGTATTGAATACATCAGTTTTTTCAATACAAAATAGATTCTTAGAATAAGGCGGACGCAAATTAAAAAAAAAAGCAAACGATTGAAAAAATATCAAGGTTGCTATATTGACCAGTCTTATTTTAAAATTCTTCTTTTGTATATTTTATTTATAATGTTTAATTCTCTTTAGCGTCTGTTCCCAATATTTAGAATGTTTTTATATGTCATAAAGAAAAAAGGCCCAAAATGAAAAACGTATTACAATTTAAATTCCGTAAAAATAGTTTTTGAAAAAATAACTGATTTTTCAGCAGCATGGTGAAACAATCAAAGTAATTGCATGCTTAATATACCTCTCAGCTACTCCAAAACTACCAAATTATGGTTGATTTAAGTATAATTAATCACATGTTTTAACATGAATCGTTTCTGAATATGTAAGAAAAGAAATTTCAAATAATGTATTCACTAAACTAAAATATGGTGTATCAACTTTAGAAAATATTACATTGAAGTATGTTTAATAAATTGTATGTGATACTTGTACAAATATACAGATACAGGTATTGCACACCAGAGTAGATGTTACGCTGATCTGGAACCTGGTCCGTTTGAAAACCAGGTCAAAATTTCATTGTTTGGTTTTGATGATTAAAAGTAAGCTATATTTCAATTTAAATATATAGATTAATAACCCTCCTGGTGGTGGTCTCGACGAAGTATCTCGTCATTAGCAAAACTGACCAGATCTTGGACGAAATACCACGTCATTAGAAGAAAACTGACCACAACGTGATCTCATCAGCATAAAAATCATCAATATTTTGATGAAGAGATATCTCGTCATTAGCAAAATTGGTCAGATCTAGGTGGAAGAGATATCTCGTCGAAACCGCTTGAAGGGTTAAGTGTGGGCTTATGTTTTAGAGAAAAATATACACATAAATTTCAAATAAAACAAGGAGGCGATTGAGTAGAGTCCATAGAAAAAGATAAAAGTAGAGTGAAAAATGCTAAGGTTTTTATGTGCCCAGGATCACGTGACCAAAACTAGTCGTAACGTGACACTTAGACTCTTTTGTCTGCTTGAAGGAAACGAACATTAATCATCTGTTCGCTACACTGGACGGTAAAAGGTACCCACCATTGACTCATCATCTGATTGGTTCTCACGATATGGTAAACTTTGGCAATTTCATCATTTTTGTTGCCACTCTATAGAAAGCATTCTATAGAGTGGCTAAAAAATGGAAGCTCTCTCGGTATCATGCTCTATTCTCAGCTCATCTGTGGTCTACTTCAACAATCCATCATCGATCTGTTCGATTTGCTGCAAAATTTCAAATCAGAATGCAATGCTGATTTCTGTAAAATAACTATTGCTGGAAACGAAACATGGTGCCAGAAGTATGATCCACAAAAAAGAGAAAGTTCTGAATGAAATAGGTACCCATTAAAGTCCATCCAAGCTGCCGTGATAAAATATACTAACAAATCATTTCCAGAACTGTTTCAAGAAACTTCAGAAACGCTGGACGCTTGTTGTTTATTCCCATGGCAGCAGAAAATAAGCGATAATTGTGAGTATTTAACCTTTCAAATTTTTTTAACAGAAGTCCTGGAAGTTTTGGATTTAGGTTGCATGATAGTTGATTGGGCAACTTCAATTAGATTAATCCCAACCGTGGCCAAAACGGCGATATACCGTAGTCAAAATGTAGGATGGTAACAATAGTCGAAATTGTAGTTAGAAGCAATCATATTTAAATCTATTTGGCAAGAAAAATGCTCATTGAAAGATTCGAATGAAATAAAATAGACTTTTCCAAGCAAACTAACACTATTGATGTAAGTATCAATAGTGTTAAAAACACTATTGATGTAAGTATCAATAGTGTTTTTGCGACGGGACGTGTTTCGTACACATATTATGAACACGAGGTCATGTAGCTTATTTTTCGAACACGATTTCAGCACGTCACTAGTAAATATTCCAAAAAACGAATTTGGAAATTGATTTTTGATAATTGATACGGTCAACATCAGTTAAATTAAACGCCAAAACGTGTCTGCAAATGCGATACACTAGATTTTAAGGTAATTCCAATATGCATCATTCGAAAGCATTTGGGTTAGTGGAGGTAAAATCGTTGCCTTCCGTCTGGTTTGTTTTCTCTTACGCTTAAAACGTCTACCATAGTTTTACAAACATGAATTAAAAATATAACAAATCCATCAGGGTATACGCATCTCTCTCTTACGTCATTTCTTTCTAC
The DNA here is from genome assembly GCA_933210815.1 of Meta bourneti. Classification (NCBI taxonomy): domain Eukaryota; kingdom Metazoa; phylum Arthropoda; class Arachnida; order Araneae; family Tetragnathidae; genus Meta; species Meta bourneti. Next base: position 93,822,915 of record OW119929.1, read on the forward strand.
TCCCTAAGATCTCCGTACTAAGCACAAATCCGCTGATCTAGCGATCAAGTAGCTCTTACGACGTAATACAAAATCCGATTACAATACTAATAATGCGCCCGATGCGATACAAAATCCGATTGGAATGGTTTCAGTGAACGTCATGAAGGGAAAAACAGACCTAACGCGACCAAAACAATCGCAATCTATGGCAACATATTTTGTTATCGAAATGGTCTTTCGGGAAGAATACGAGATCTCTCCACCCATCTGGAATCTTTCAAATAGAGTAAACGTAATTGGGCGACATGCTCGCTCTCTACCCCTGGAAACGATTTTCCCTGTGGCTCTCGGATGAATGTTGTCATCGTTGCAATAATGCAGCTGTGCGACGAACCAAATAAAACGATATTTTCTTAAACTGTAGATAGGGAAGGGATTTTGGTGTTTATTTTTTCCGTACGAGTTTTGTGTGGTGGTTTCACGCGCGCTTGTAATTTATCAGTTTTAATGAGGGAATGAAATCACGAGGGACATTTTCACCCGATACGCGAAAACAGTTTTGTGAGATATTTCTAAAACACTAATGAATTGAAGGAGGGTGCACGTTTGGACAGATAACTTCAATCCACCAAAAATTGCATAATTCTAGAAATATGTGAATGCGTATGATCCACTGAAGCATCAACACATCAGCTAACTCATCAAGGAGTTGTCTCCATTGCATAACTCGTGGACAATCTCAGACTGAATTTGAAGAGAACGTTTGTATTGCAGATTTAGAGTCAGATAAAGTAACGGTTTTTTTCGAAAGAATCAATTCTGAAAAGAAGCTGTTTTTATGCCACAAATTGCTTCAACCTATCCGTGAAAATATGTAGAAAGCTGCCAACAGCTTTCTACAAAGTTAATGTACTGCTGTGATAGTTAAAGGTAACATATCCACGTTTGATCATTCTGAATTTAGGATGTTTTTACTGACTAATTTATTTACAATACTGCACACATCGACCTTCTTTCCAATGATAAAGACGAAACATGTGGGTGGAGTTGTTGTTGTAAGACTTCAAAAGTGAAGGTCCCGTGGGCTTTGGAATCGACTTAGACGGATTGGCTATTGAAGTGCAAACTCATGCTCGCAAAATCATGATTGATAATCAAATTAACCAATCAATAAGGCTTTTAATGTGTATTGTTTTCGTAGAAAAATCATTTTTACACATAATGAGAGGAGCCGTCGTGGCTCACTGGGTATGTCCACTGCGATACCAATCTTCGAGTTGAAGGAGGCGCAGGTTCGATTCTTGCCAGGTGCATTCCTCCCTGAGTGTATTTCTACATACACACAATATCAGTAAAACTTTCACAAACTTGATGTTTCATTTCTTCTGTCTGGCGCAGCATGACCAAATATGGCCCTTGCGCCATAAAACCCAAAACCAACCAACTAAATAATGAGTATATCGTTTCTCGTGAATAGGAACAGCTAAATACACAGTATGGTCTACTCTAAGTTTCGAAAACAGTACTAGTATGAATTAAGTAGATAAATGATGCACTGTTGGTATCGTAAGATTGTATTAAGCTTTCGTAAAAATGAAAATTTTGGTAAAAACATATTTTGATTGTTAATTTCATTAAACTAACAATATATTACTTATATAATTAATATACTTCGATTTTTACCGTTATTCGAATTTTACCCTGTAGCAGCATGGTAAAAAATGGCGAATAAAGATGAAATGTTTTCAAATTGAACGCCAGGAGAAACAACATGAAGCTGCACATAGTGCATGACCCGTCTAATTCTTTAGAAGTTCGATGCCCAGATAACAGTATACAGAGGCTGTTCGGACATTTTTTGTACGATTTTAATGGACTGAAGCTCAATTATTTACATGAAATTTTTGCGTTTTAAATGTTCCATTTGATAGCCCTTATTGTTAACTATCTTTCTACACCTTAATTTCCATGATAATAATGACTTTTGTAGCATCGACAGTGGTATATTGTCTCATTCTTGTTCCACAGTTTTCCAGTCCTTGAATGGTTTTCGGTCGACGTTTCGATATTGCACTTTTTAAAAGTTCAAAAGCGCAAAAGTCCATGGGTAAAACATATCAGTAAATTGTATTGTCTTGATACCAGTTTCTTGTTCCATTTTTTCCAAGAATTTAATAGTCGATTTAGATGTGTGGCTGCTTGCTTTACCCTGATGCAGTTCTACTGATTGTTGGCACTGTTGGCACTGTGGGTCTTTTCGAATATTGGTGATAAAATATGGCCTTGGTAATACGTGGGATTTGATTTTTACGTTTTTCCCCTCTTTTTACTTTTAATTTTCCATTATATGCAAAACCCCGGCAACAGTTATAAATCTCTTAGAGAAATTTATCACGTTCACTTTGCTATAGCCTTTTGACTTTGCAGATTCTCTTTTAAAATTAAAGATCTTACCTTACAAATATTCTCTGAAATTCTTTTCTTTTTTGGATACTTTTTTGGAAGTATTTTTCCACTTTTACGTTATTTCCTTTCTCATTAATAATATTACCTATCGTACCTTTAGATATCGAAAAACCATGACTTTTACAGCGTTTTTGAATAATTGAATAAGCATAATTCCCTTCGGAAAGAGAGGAAACATAGCTTTCCATCCATTGCTTACTTAAAAGCGCCATTTTGAAAGTAAACAAAACTCTGAGTAGCAGATGATAAGTTATACTTTAACTATTTAACTTCTGTGAAAACAAAATTCTTTCGTAGCATACAATTTTTTACAGCTCATCAAAATCGTTCAAAAAATGTCCGAACAGCCTCTGTAATACTGAATCACCCTGTACCTTATACATTTTAGAACCAGATACTTTTAATATCCAGCATGCAACAGACAATAATCCCTAGGACTGTCTCTTCTCTTATCCTGTTGGACAGACGTTTGGGCCTTCTTGAGTACTTTATTAAAAAGAAAAACAATGGTTGCATAGTGGAGACCGCTTCTTTTTGTGGTATTGCAAACCACTTCCCACAGGATGGCGTGTTCACCATTAATCTTGTCCAACAACCGTCAAAGGAAATTGCCAAGTTTAGAGATATGCTTCCTTAACTAGCAAGCTGTGTTGTGGTGGCGGGTAAGTTCTACAAATTACTCCCTCTGGAATTTAGCTGATGTTTCATTCGACAGATGCTACTGATAGTTGTTTGAATGCTAATTGCGAAATACCATGAGGACTGTGTAAGATCACGTTTGTACTTCCTTATGCATGGTAGAATATAGGATCGCTAGTAGATTGGCTGTTGTCTCTTAAGTAACAGAGTGAGGCTCTAGCAGTGCTTAGGAGTAGCTCGGAGAGGGAATCCATGATAGTAGGAGATAGAAAAATCTGGCAAACGTGACTTCTGACAGGTGAAAGTTCTTTGATATGGTAAATCTAAATGTTTCAATGTGAATCATTCACTGATCTGCCAATAAGCCCATTCGATCTAATTAATAGCAGAAAGTGGGGTGGGATGTGTACAGGGACACATTTAACCGTAAATCTGCCCTTGTGTTATTTGCCCTCCAAGTGTTTCAATAAGATATTTCTTCCAAGATCTGTTAAATTCGCTAAGGAAGAGATATCTCATCGAAACAAAACTGCCCTATTATTCTAAATGGAGATCCAACTGCCTCTTGCACAAAACGGATGACAGTTTGGAATAGTTGTTTACATCTGAAGTTGGTAAACTTCCACACCAAGCCAACGTGAGAGCATTTGAGGCCACGACTAATTTAACATTCAGCAGCCACTTTGTACACGACGGGCAACTCTCCGGTAGCTAATCAGTTGCTCTTCCAACTGGGCTACCGTTACCCCTCAGAAGGTTCAACTTATCATTGATATAATTTAAACAGTACTATACTATAACTAAATAAATTTATATATTTAAATAATACAATACTATAAATAACATACTACAAATCTATGAAGTACTATTTTACGTTCTTAATCCTGTGAGCATCTTAAGATATCTGAGAAGTGTATTCATTGAAAGAATCAGAAAATATTCTAATGGTAATGCAAGTCCAATTAGAGATACAGATAGGATATATGCGTGTGAACCTCTCGAATTGTTGAAGTAGATTCAGCATTTATTTTCCTGACACCAAAATTAGCGATTTCTTATGGTTCGGTGTTTTTCTCGGAGCATCAACTTTCGAGAAATCCCCTATTCACAATTCTGCGATACTCTTATGAAGCGCTATAAAATAAAAAATAATCCAGAAAATTAAAAAATCATATTATAATTTTTATTAGTTAACCACTTCAAAGATTTATGAAACTTAAACCAAAATTATAACATTCTATTTCTCAAATTTAGCTTCAATATGATAACATATTTTATTTTCGAATCCCTACCAATGTGCACAGTATGCAATTAAATTTTTAACAGTTGAACTCATTTTAAGCGTCTGTCCAAATTTTTGTGTTCATTAATACATTATATATTACTTCGGCAGTAATAATTTCAAACTAAAATTTACTTTTTAAAAAGTACCTCTAATAAAACATGTTTTCGTTCCATGAATACATTGGTTTTACAGTTATTTTTTAAAAATTAAAAAGCATTTATGTTATGTTCTTTTACTTTTTTTGTGTTATGTACTTTTATCTTGTGCGTGGTGTGGCATAGCAGATCTCGTTCTTACGTCTCAAACATATGTCCGAAACCAAAAGAAATCAGTAAAGAATTCCAATAAATGATTGTTATGACAGGATTTTTCAGTGTACGCAAAAACAAACCAGAAGTTCTAGCGTAGATTTTACTTCTACTGTCCAAATGTTCTCGCATGATATATATCGGGGTTTTCTTACATTGTATTTTATCGCCGTTTTGGCTATATTCAACGTTTAATCTAATTGATGTTGACCAATCAAATAACACATATCAATTCGTAATTAACATTAATTAATTAATGTTAATTATGAATTGATATACCTATGAACGAATTAACACATTTAATTTATTCTTAGGAATTATTACTGACGAAGTGCTGAAATAATATAATAAAACAAGCCAATTGAAGTGACGTTCAGAAAAAGTACAGGAAAAACGAATCACCGCGGTATCACTAGCGCCACCTATATTTAGCTTGACCGAAAATTCTTCTCATTAAAACGTATTTCTAAGTACTTAATTTAAACAGTGACAAACGAAACCATGAAAAGCTTAACATGTTACTGATTGCCAAATTGAAATATAATTTATTTTTCCAACAGAAATTGCTTTATTATTACGGCATATTTGAAAAATCAGTAAATTTAAATCATCAAACGAGTAATTCATTATGACACAGAAGTCATTACTGAAATAAACTTCCATTGGAATTAGAATTTTTTTAATTTGAAAAACAGATAATTATATTCGTACTAACAAGATCATTATAAGAGTTCTAGATATATACATAGGATTATTTTATCTAAGTTTCTTACCTTTATTTCATAGGAATGAAATTAAAGCGATACAGAAATTTAATATTTTTATTTCTGTTTTTAAATCTAATCGCATTTTCCATTAAAATTATATGTAAGCTACTTATTTTTTAAACTAAATTGCTTAAAACTATATGCTATTACAGAAAAAAATAGTTTGAGTCATCTTGTCCACAAAATTCAAATAAAACAGATTGAAACAAGAGATTGAAGAGACAGTTTATATTTCAGAATTTTCTGTTTATTGTTAAGTGTGTTAATACCGTATTAATGCCTGTATATTATTCAAAAAATACTCGCATATTTATGTGAAACATGGTATTAACCATCTGAGCCTCCGAGTAGTGTATTGTTGCATTTACTCTGCACACAAAATGAGTAAATAGCCACATCTATTCGCTGAAACAATCCTGGAAAGGATTCGATAGGATATGTCCAAAATATGTAGGTAGTTAATTAACTTCTCACTGGATCAACACAGCAGGATATTACTAAAGTAGGATACAATTAGAATATGAAGACTCCAGGATGCATAGTGAAGTAATACGTAGATATCACTCAGAGGATCAAAATATGTTATTGGTATTTTTAAATCACGAGTTGAAGCGTTTGAGAAAATATACTATGCACAACGTTTAGAAGTATGGTAGGTATTTTTAATTAGCGTCGCACTGGAGGAACACAACGGGCAATTGGTGGCTGTCCGGGATCAATCCCAAAAGGAAAGATCTGAGGAAAATACCACGATATTTTGAATCTGGGTCAGATGACGCTGCAACACGTGAGCTGGCACCCGACTCTCCAAACTTCCACACCACGCCAACGTGAAGTCATTTGAGCCGCGAGAGATTTAAAGTACACCATCCCCTTTGTACAAGACGATCTCTTGTTGGATTCGAACTCGCAACCCTCAAGTGGCTAATCCGTTATTATTCCAAACACTCTACCGTGGTTCCCACAACGTTTAGAATATTTAATTCAGTATTTCATGCACTAAACATGAGGATTAGATAGAAGTATATCCATTTCAGTTCAAACCACTGTAGTCTATTTACATAATAGCTCCCGACTGGAAATAGTATAATTGTAAATATTTCCATAGTTAATTGTTCTTAGCTATAAATATAAAATAATGCATTTGATAAAGGTAAAAAAACCTTATTTTGCTTTCAATCTTTTTTAAATATTGCATATTTCATTGAAGTATTTTAGACGGTACAATACAATAATTATTGAAAATGAGAAAAAAGAAAATCGTCGATATTTTCAAAACTTTTTTATTAGTGTTCCTCGCAGAATTTTTTGTAACTCAAAAATCGAATTACCGTGTTCAACACCCCGGATGATTGAAAATGTTAAAAAACATTTAATTGAGTAGTGGTTCCTTTGGGAATTATTTAAACTATTTGGATAGGATCTTCTTTTATACTTTGCATAAGTCTATCAAATGCATTGTCTTTCTCCTAAATTGTTTTTTAATAGCGTCACTCTATCTAAAATGTCTTACTATTTTGTTGGGGAAAGGTTAAGGTTTTGAGTCTTAATCTTGCATATTAAGTTCTTGTATAAAATCGTACTGTGTCACTCATGCTAAAGACAGCATTGCTCAAATCCTATCCATTCTGTATGTAAGCGACAATTGCATGCTATTTATCAACAATATGGAACACCTTTCAATTTTGTAAAACACCATCCTCATTTTCATATACAATTCGGATATTTTCGAGAAATGTATTGGTGTTTTTGGAATTACTTTTTAGATAAATTAAGTAAAAATTGTATTACAATATCTCATTTTGATATGACTTTATTAATAAAATATTGTTACGCATACACTGCTGGCCACCCAAATTGCAACACCAAGAAAGACAAGAGATATCACAACAAAATTTATTTTGTAGATAACATGTTGACCAAGTATCAAATGATTAAATTTATAGACTTCTGTGAAGTGTGGTTCCTGCCAAAATCAGTAGCCAGAGTAGCCGCCATTGTTGGAGATCACCGCTGCCACACGCCTCGGCATTGATTCAAAGAGACTTTGGATGTGTTCTTGGGGTACAGCAGACCAAGCAGCTTCCACACGTTGCCAAAGTTGATCTGGTGTGGCAGCTGGGGATGTATTCTGGGTCAATCGTTGAGCAACCATGGACCACATGTTTTCTATCGGCGAAAGATCCGGAGAGCGAGCTGGCCAGGGAAGCAATTCAATCTGGCGATTGACGAAGAACCCTTGGACAATGCGTGCCACGTGTGGTCGCGCATTATCCTGTTGAAATATGGCTGTGGGCAAGCCCTGAAGGTAAGGAAGGACAACTGGCTCCAACACCTCGGAGATGTAGCGCTGGCTGTTTAAAGTACCGGCAATGCGTACTAGAGGAGTGCGAGAGTGATATCCAATACCGCCCCATACCATAATACCCGGTGCAGGACCAGTGTGGCGGTGTATAACGCAGCTGTTCAGCATCCTCTCTCCACGGTGTCTCCAGACTCGAATCCGACCATCGTGGTGTTGCAGACAGAAGCGTGACTCGTCAGTAAAGACAATTTCATTCCATTCTGCCGTCCACATCCTTCTTTCATAGCACCATTGGCGGCGGAAACGTCTGTGGTTCTGCGTCAAGGGTAGACGAAGCAATGGACGTCTTGCGGACAGACCACTCTGCTGTAAACGGCGTCGAATGGTACGCGCAAACACTGAATGATGCGGTACAGACTGAATGTGCTGTGCTATGGTTCGTGATGTGGCTGAGCGATCCGTCACTGCCATACGCACAATATGCCTGTCATCACGTGAAGTGGTGCACTGAGGTGGATGCGATCGAACACGTCGGTCCGTCGTACCCTCCTGCATCCAACGATCACATATCCGCATTACAGTTGTTTGGTTTCGTCCAACACGACTACCGATTTCCCTGAAAGCTAATCCACAATCTTGGTAGGCCACTATCCTTCCTCTGTCGAACTCGGATACTTGATCAAAAGATGATCGCTGTTTTCTACGAGGCATAATTGATCGGGTTTTTTTGAAAAAACCACAAGAAAAACACAATTGCCGTACTTGAAATCGTCGAAATCTCCAAGCCTTAAATAGCGCTTTGAAGTGGCGCCACAGGCACGCGTGATGTGCGTCTGCGCTGAAATTCTAATCATTTGCATATCTCACCTCCGCTAATGCATGTTGTAAATTTCATATTATTTGCATGCTTCCTTCAGGGTGTTGCATTTACGGTGGCCAGCAGTGTAGATATATTTATAAATCTTCTGTTGCCTTGAGAATATCTTTCGATGTCGAAACTTAAAGACCATATTTAGTATATTTAAACTTCCGTACATTCAAAGTTGTACAACGGTAAAAGCTACAATTGATTTCGACGAGATATCTCGTTCGTCAATATGTGGCCGATTTTGTCAATGACGAGATACGTATATTGTCAATACGATGTTACCGATTTTTAGATGATGACGAGGTCAAGATCTGGTCAGTTTTCTTATAATGACGAAGTATCTCGTCTATGAATATCTGCTAATGATATTGTCACGTGTAAAAATGGAACGAAGTATAAAACAATGATTAAGTTAAAATATGAATTTATTTAAACACTTGATTAAGTTAGTTAATTGACGAGAAACGATGAACAACACAACATGATAAACTAGAAAGCAATTGGTGAGAAACACGTGAGAGGGCGAGAGCGCCACATGGCCACTTGCTACTATTTATACTGGATTAATCACAAATGGTTTGGTCTATCTTCTTCTTTTAAATTTATTAGCTATTTAACTCCTCTGCGGCACTGTAGACTGGAATCGAACACTAAACTAAAGGTTCGAACTGGAATCGAACGCTATCCCACCGGGCCCAGAATAGATACTCTGTTACACTTCTTCCTCCTTAAGAAAGGGCCGCGGTGGCCCGGTTGGAAGAGTAACGGACTTGCAACCGAAGGGTTGCGAGTTCGAATCCAGCCAAACACCGTCGTGTACAAAGGGGGCTGGTGCACGTTAAATCTGTCGTGGCCTCAAATGTCCTCACGTTGGCGTGGTGTGGAAGTTTGGAGAGTGGGGTGCCAGCTCAGGTGTTGCCTCGTCATCTGACCGTGGTTCAAAATTACGTGGTGTTGTCCTCGGATCTTTCCCTTTGGGATTGATCCCGGACCGTCACCAATAGCCCATTGTGTAGCTCCAGTGTGACGTTAATTGAAATACCACCCCCCTCCTTAAGAAATTTCAGCGTCTCGCTGAAGGCGTTTAGCTTGACTTCGTGTGATCGGCCCAGTTCTATTTGTTGGATCAGAATTATTCTTCGTCGGGAGGAGGTTCTCAACAGGTAATGGCTTTATTGGTATGATCTCAGTAAGGTCGTCATCCTCTTCGAATTGTTGTTGTGGATCTCTGTATGGTTTCATTCTCAAAACGTGTACAATGTCTTTATAATTCTTTCTACGACCTTGAGTTTCACATGGTTCAACCTCATACGTAACTTCAGATAATTTTCTAAGAACACGATATGGACCAAAATAGCGCTTAAGTAATTTTTCTGATCGTCCCACTTTTCGGATCGGCGTAAACACCCATACTAGATCGTTTTGTTGATAGTTCACAGATCGATGTCTTTCGTCGTAACGCTGTTTGTCACCAACTTGTGATCTTTGAATGTGGAATTTTGCGATTTGTCTTGCTTCTTCAGCTCTGGTGACCAATTCATGGACATAGTCATTAGGTGAGTCTTTATCATGTTCATACGGTAGTATTGCGTCAAGTGGGGTTTCAACATCACGACCATGGACCAAAAAGAAAGGACTAAACCCTGTTGTTTCCTGCTTTGCCGAGTTGTAGGCGAACGTAACGAAAGGCAGGATCGTGTCCCAATTCTTTTGCTCCACGTCCACGTACATAGCGAGCATGTCTGCAAGTGTTTTATTGAATCGTTCCGTTAAACCATTGGTTTGAGGGTGGTAGGCTGTTGTAAGAAGGTGCCCTGTCCGACACAATATGTTAATTTCGGCGACCAAATGGGAAAGAAACGATCGTCCTCGATCGCTAATCATATTCCTGGGTGAACCATGCTTTAAGATGACATCTTCAACTAGAAACTGAGCTATTTCTTTAGATTCTGCATTCGGGAGGGCTTTGGTTATAGCGAATCTCGTCAAATAATCAGTACATACAAGAATCCACTTATTACCGTCCCTTGTCAGGGGAAATCGACCAAGTAAATCTATTCCCACTTTATGAAATGGTACTGTTGGAGGTTCTATAGGTTGTAATTGTCCCGCTGGAAGGTTGGGTGGCGATTTTCTCCTTTGGCATTCATTACAATGAGAGACATACTGCCGAACACTACGATATAATCCAGGCCAGTAGAATTTACGCCTTACCCTATCGTAGGTCTTGGCAAATCCCAGATGACCAGCCGTAGGAGCGTCATGAAGGGTTCGAAGAATATCCTTTCTGATGGTTTTAGGAACTACCAGAAGCCAAGTCTTACCCATAGGATCGTAATTTCTTCTGTACAATATCCCACCCATTATACTGAAATTCCTGTCATTGCCTTTTTCTGCGACAGTAATTCTTATGGCTGCAAGTTTAGGATCTTTTCTTTGTTCCGCTTCAAATGACGTTAGAGATAACAAACAGGGAATTTCGTCAAGAGAATCCGTGTCCAGGTTCGGCAGTGGGTTTCTTGACAGGCAATCTGCATCCTTATGTTTCCTTCCATTCTTGAATTCCACCGAAAAATCGCAATCCTGTAATTTTAATGACCACCTTGCCAATCTTCCCGAAGGGTCTTTAAGATTAGTCAACCAGCAAAGAGAATGATGGTCCGTGACAACAGTAAGAGGTCGTCCAAAGAGGTAAGGTCTAAATTTGTTGATGGCCCACACGACAGCAAGGCATTCTCTTTCAGTGGTCGAATAATTTTTCTCCGCCATTGTCAGAGATCGAGATGCATAGGCTATCGGTCTCTCCATTCCTTCCTGTACTTGTACAAGAACCGCTCCGATTCCATATCCGCTGGCATCAGTATGGATCCTAGTGTCCGCTTCTGGTTTGAAATGACCAAGAACAGGTGAGGTCGTGAGGGCAAGTTTTAACTTGGCAAAAGATATTTGTTGATCTTCATGCCACTCGAACTTTGCGTCCTTTTTCAAAAGATCATTTAAGGGCCTGGCCAATTCCGAGAATCCCTTCACAAAGCGGCGATAGAATGAACAAAGTCCCAGGAAACTTCTAACGTCAGTTATTGTCTCTGGTACTGGGAATTTCGAAACGGCTTCTATCTTATCAGGGTCGGGGTGAATTCCTTCTTTATCAACCCGGTGACCCAAAACTGTAAGTTTCGTTTTTCCAAAGTGACATTTTTCCGAATTCAGGGTGAGTCCGGCATTACGCATGCATCCCAGAACTTGTCTTAATCGTTCAATGTGATCATTAAATGAACAGGCGTATACAATGACGTCATCCAAGTAGCATAAACAGATCTTCCACTTGAGTCCCTTTAGCAGGCTGTCCATCATCCTTTCAAAAGTTGCCGGAGCATTGCATAGGCCGAAGGGCATGACCTTAAATTCATATAAGCCGTCGGGTGTTACAAAAGCTGTTTTTTCTCTATCTTTCTCATCGACAGATATTTGCCAATATCCGGATTTCATGTCCAATGATGAGTAAATATTGGCTCCTGAAAGACTATCCAGTGCATCGTCAATTCTTGGCAAAGGATACACATCTTTTTTTGTTATTTTGTTTAAGCGACGGTAGTCTACACAGAAACGCCACGTACCATTCTTTTTCTTTACTAGAACTACAGGTGAAGACCAAGGGCTTTCCGAGGGCTGCACGATTCCAAGATTCGTCATACGATCTACTTCATTTTGAATGATATGTCGTTCTGCCAGTGAAACTCGATAGGGTCTGTGTTTGAGCGGTGCGTAGTTTTCGGTATCAATTTTGTGCTCCACAGTATTCGTCGTTTGTAGAGGCTTGTTTCCCAGGTCAAAAATGTCTTCGAACTCTAGCAGCAAATCCAATAACTCCATTTTTTGATGGTCGTTAAGCTCCGGATTGATGAGGGTTTTAAATTTTTCCGTAAGCTCTATGTTACGATGCAGTGTGTCAGTATTCGAGGGCTTAAGGTCCAATGTACAAGTACTACTGGTTTGAACGTCAGTCATTTCGGCTATGCGCATTCCACTCGGGATCAATTGAGGTTTTGTGGAGTAGTTGGTTACCCATATTTTCCCATATCCTTCTCCGAAATCGATAATAGAAGCAGGGACACAAAGTTCTCTCTCAAATACCAGGTCATTAACACCTGTGATCATAACTTCACACGGTTCATGATTCTCATTTACGGCGGAGATCTGAATTGTAGACTTGGCGGGAATGATATAATCACTATCAGCATATAGAAAGCAGTTCTTATTTTTCGGCTCTATATCCTGGGGCAAAATTTCTCTCAGTTGGATTTCCTCCCGACCACAATCAATCACAGCTTCAGTAGCTCTGAAAAAGTCCCAGCCGAGGATTATTTCATGGCTGCAGCTGGAAAACACTAAAAATTCAAAACTACTCACTTTGTCGTCAAGACCAATCCTCAACACGCATCGTCCTTTAGGAATCACAACCTTACCACTGGCAGTTCGCAGAACCGGTTTATGTTCTACGAACATTGGCACTCTTAACTTACGTCGAAGACCTTCTGAAATCACTGAATAATCGGCACCAGAGTCTACCAGGGCTCTAGCATGGTATTTTTTTCCTAAAACCACTTGAACAAAGTTCTTATTCAATTTCACAGCAGCGCAACATGGAGGCTTTCTGGTCAGAGCGGCCTCACCTCCGTCATAGGCCGCATTGATCAGTTTTCCTCAGTGATACGGCGTGGTGAACGACTCGATGGGCGTACAGGTGACAAAGACTGTCGGCGAGCCTGATAGCGTCGAGGATACGGTGAGCCACTGCGATACGATCCAGACTGGTTGATGTTATAGGTTCTGTCAGCATCGATAATGGAGTCATTGTCTGATGGCCGATGTTGACCTAAGTCGGCTTGGGACCTAATATCTGCAAACGCACGTCGTCGGTCACGACAGTATTTGGTAACATGTCCCGGGCGTCCACAGTGGAAGCAGACTGGAACATTTTGAGGAGTTCGCCAAAGATCAGTCTTTCGAGCCGAAGGTGACCAACTGCCCCGATCTCGATGCTCTGCATTCCTAGAGGTTTGATGTGGATTTCTTGGTTGTGGCCTTCTTGCGGACGTGAATTTCCTAGAAAATTGCTCCTCCGGCATAAAATCAGTACGGGCAATTGGTGCTAAGTTATGTTGCACTTCTCTGTGTATTGATTCGAGAGTATTAACATCTTGTATTTTCAACATTCCTGGAAGGACCTTTTGAATCTCCTCTTGTACGATTCTCCGAACTAATGAAGAAATGTCACTTTCCTCACTGAAGGAGGACACAGCTGCAACGTTTGGTAATCGTTCAAATTGCCTTTGTACACGTTTACGTTTCATGGTTTCAATGTCTCGGCAATGGGTGATAAAATCTGCTACAGTCTTATTGTCTTTCATGAGTAAAACTTGGTAAAAGTCTTCGGCGATTCCTTTCATAAGATGTTGTATTTTCTCTAAATCAGACATTCTGGCGTCAGCCTCACGACACAGAGCTAAGACATCTTGTATATAGGATTCTGAAGATTCGCCCGGGTGCTGCGCTCTTGTTCTCAATGCTTCTTCCGCTCGCCATTTGACGTCGTCGGTAGGACCAAAAGTTTCGGTAAATGTTTTTTCGAAATCAGTCCAGCTTAAAAAGGAGTCTTCGTTGTTTTCAAACCACTTAAGTGCTGTGCCTCCGAGATAAAAGCTCACGTTTGCGAGGCGGACCATGTCATCCCATCCGTTGCATTTCGAAATTCTCTCATAGTTCTTTTTCCACCGTTGAGGATCCTCATTTGGTATGGCTAAGAACATATAGGGTTCCCGTGGCATCTGGTAAGTAACAAAAAGAGGAGAAGTCATGGTCGAGGCTTCTTCCTTCATCATTCGGGTTTTTAACCTGTTCGGCAGCAATCCAAAAGCAGGCGGCAGTCCCAGAAGGCGCGAACTACGTCGGGGTTCCGTGGTAGTACCCGGCGCCTCCACCAAAATGTCACGTGTAAAAATGGAACGAAGTATAAAACAATGATTAAGTTAAAATATGAATTTATTTAAACACTTGATTAAGTTAGTTAATTGACGAGAAACGATGAACAACACAACATGATAAACTAGAAAGCAATTGGTGAGAAACACGTGAGAGGGCGAGAGCGCCACATGGCCACTTGCTACTATTTATACTGGATTAATCACAAATGGTTTGGTCTATCTTCTTCTTTTAAATTTATTAGCTATTTAACTCCTCTGCGGCACTGTAGACTGGAATCGAACACTAAACTAAAGGTTCGAACTGGAATCGAACGCTATCCCACCGGGCCCAGAATAGATACTCTGTTACAATATTGATAATGACGAGATAATTCGCAGAGACAATCATCATGAGGATTAATTGAGGTCAGCAACCCATTTTTCGATATACCTATCTTAATCGACATATAATGAAATAGACGGGACATAATTGACCTCTAATGAATATCCATACCGACATTCTATTGAAGTAGATGGAGGAGCATGTGCTTCCAGCTTCATGACATTTGTATTTGATCGCTCAATTTAAAGATCTACGAGTGAAAGTCACGTGATATTTGAAGAAGCACAAATTTTAAAGGTACGAATTCTTCTCTCTTTCCTCTCTAACACTCATATCCAGATGTTAAGCATAATTCGTAAAATGCGAAAAAATCGTAGTAAATATGGATACAATCGTTCAAAATCACTTTGGGTGAATCGTGGGACGAAGGTAAAACATTGTGCATATGCAAAACAGTTCAGTCGACGTAGACATGCGCAAAGCACCGGTGCACGTCGGAGCTAGTGTAAAAAGGCCTCGAGCGGCATGGCCAGTTTAGACAGAAAAATGCTGTGGTACGGAGCTTTGTTAGCAATCAATAAGGACGAAAGATGTCGCAAAGATGCCAAATGGACATGTTTGTGAAAGGACGAATTAATGTAATGCTGGAATCCGGTCGATCCCAAACCGAAGCGTCTCGAATTCAGAATGTGCCTCAGTGTGTGACCTCCAGACTGTGACAGAGGTTTCAAACCAATATAGATGTTACCCAACGACCAGTACCAGGTCGGCCAAGGGTAACAACCGCTTGGCAAGACCGATATTTGGCGATAACGGCGTGACGTCAGAGGAACCATTCTGCCAGACAACTGGTTTCAGCCCTAACAGCCGCCCCAAGAGTCATAGTTTCGAGACAAACTGTTTACAGGAAACTCAGACACATTGGCCACTATGCCAGACGACCAGCAGTTTGCATCCCCCTGACGTCTGCACAGAAACGCGCGCGTTTACAGTAGGTTTGGAACATCGGCAGTGGAGTCGACAACAATGGGGCAATGTCATGTTCAGTGACTCCAGATTTAGTCTGCAAACTGATTCTCGTCATACCACGATCTGGAGAGAACGTGGAACGCGTTTTCACCCGGGAACATCTCGGAAAGACATCGTTTTCCTTCAGGGGGTGTCATGATCTGGGCAGGCGTGATGCTGGAAGACCGTTCAGACCTCCACATCTTTGACTCGGAGTCTGTTACCGGTCAAAGATACAGAGACTATGACTTTGAGCCTACCGTTTGCCTGTGTCGAGGTGCTATCATTCCTGGTTTCATATTTATGGATCATAACGTGCCTCCTCACCGTGCAGCCCTGACGACGCCTTCCTTCAAAGTGAAGATATCCACCGCATGCAGTGGCCTGCCAACTCTCCTGATCTGAATCCTATAGAGCATGTGTGGGATATGCTCGGGAGACATATTGCAGCTCTCTGCCACCCACCAAGCTTCGTTCCGGAATTGAAAACTGCTCTCCATGAGGCTTGAAACTCTATGAGCACACAACTCATCCATACCCTCATCGAAAGTTTGGGAAATCGTTGTGCAGCATGCGTGGCTACCACTGGTTCCCACGCAGTATTAAACTTCAGCATCACAGTTTTAATCATTCTGTTTCACTAAAGTTGACACTCGTATTGTGAACCTTTTTCTTTCAATCCTTTTCTTTAGATAATAAAAGTGATTATTATCCTTGTTTTTCATTTTTTCTTTTGTAATTCTATTACACCCATATACAGCGTTTCTTTCCATTCCGATGTAGATTTTCTGAAATATTCACAAAAACAGCAATTATGCTTAACTTTTGGACATGAATGTAGGAATAATTGGACGATAAAAATGGTAGCTTGAGAGTCGACAGTCTAGGTCATATGGGCTTGGACATGGACCAATTCCAAAGCCCATGTAACCTAAATTTCTGCTATCGTATGACAGAGACTCTGTCCACATGCTCCTTCTATTTCATTAGAAGGTCGATGCCTTCAGGAATGACAGCTGAAAATGGAAATTTCATATTTAAATTAATAAACAATTCATTCAAACTCATCAGGCAATGGAAACCTAATTTACACTAGAATTACGGGGGAGGGGTCATTTGAACCAAATACCTGTCGATATTATTCACTAAAAATTTCATTCATTTTGAGCTATCACTTTTTCAGATATACCTGTGTATACATAGAATTACGGCTAGGGGACATTTTGACCGCTTCCAAAACATTCCTCTTTTGCGCTGTACTATGACCGAGATAGAGCATTTTTTTGTCTATTGTTGACTATTTTTCTGCTTGCGGACATTCAGGTGGGGGAAATGTCTGATATGCCAGTGCTAATGAGAACTTCATAAAACGGAGCATGGGAAACTTCCGCCTTGAAAGAAACATGTGCTGAACACGTGTTAGCACTCCTTTCTGTTTGGGGACGCTATTTTACTCACAAAGGATTTGTTCGAAAGCTGGCTCTATTTACTTGAGATAGTCCGAAGATTCATGCCGCTTTTTAACACTGTTGCAAGCACTTTATCCTCTGATATCCATGTCTCGTACAAGAGGTCTAACAAGTAAAGAAATTCTCAAATTGATGCAAGATTTGTCTAGCGAAGAATCTGGATCAGAAATTTCTCTCGGATGTTGAATCTCATAAAAGAATTGGTTCGAATATACCCCATAAAGATTACATGAATGTTGCTGATGTAAATGAATCCGATTAATCGGATCAAGAATCTGTACAGGGCATAGAAAATGTAAATAACGTGGTCAATGTCGAACAAAAAAATACTTCATTGCCTTGTTCCAGGAATGAAAATATCGCACTTGGGAGAAACCAAGAAAGAACAATCATTCCAGGGGGAAGAAGTCGTATTCGAAGAAAGCAATTTCCAAATGAATGGTGAAGAAACAGCGAATGATGGAACTGTTTGGAAAGTAGACCATTCGGATAATTCTTCTGGAAGACGTCCTCTGCAAAATTTATTGCGTGAAGAATCTGGACCAACTGCATATACCATGAGAAAAATTATAGATGGAGACCCAAGTTGTGCTTGGAGATTTTTAAAATGAAAAAATATTGAGGCGTGTACAGCAATGCAATAAAGCCAAGGCACGTCACGAAACACGCAATTCAAATTGGTGTTTATCTCTGGACGAGTTGGATGCTCTTATTTCACTTTCATATGCTCGTGGAGCATTGGAAAAGACTGTCAATTCTAATCTTATGGAGAAAACTTGGGGACCGAAATTTTTCAGCGAAGCGATGACTAGGGAGAGATTCCTGGAAATAATGAAGTTTTTACGCTTCGACGAGAAATCAACGAGGTCACAAAGACTTACCACTGATAAATTTGCTCTTATTTCAGACGTATGGAACACGTTTATTGAGAACTGCTTATCGTGCTACAAACCAGAGGAAAATGTTACTGTTGAACAATTGTTTCCTACTAAGGCAAGACGCTGATTCACTCAAAAACATGCTAAATTTGGCATTTCTGTTAGCAAGGGACGTAGAAGCCAAATAGTTACTGAATGGATATCACTATTTGGGAAAAGATGTGAAAAGATCCACTGAAGAAACTGTTGTGAGTACGGTGTTGTCCGTTTGATAGAGCCCTTTTTTTAATAGTGGAAGAAACGTCATCATTAACAATTTCTTTACTTCTGTAAAGTTGGTGAAAAAATTGAAAAGTAAAGAGATGAGTTGTGTGGGCACTCTAAATCGTGCAAGGAAATAGTTTCCTCATTTACTGAAGAAAAAGCGAAGTGAAAATTCTACTAGATGATGACCCTATTCTAGCAAGATGATGACCCATTATTCTATATCCCTTACCTCATATCAAGGGAAAAAGAACAAAAATGTCTTGCTGATGAGTACCCTTCATCCAACATTGGAAATTTCCGGAAGCGGAAAAAAGAACACCTGATGTGAAATTTTATAACGCTACTAAGTGTGGAGTAGATGTATTGGACCAGATGGCCCGAAAGTATTCCGTAAAGTCATCATCCAGACGTTGGCCAGTCAAGTGTTTTTTTAATATTGTAGATTTGGCCGCCAAATGCTTGTATAATTTACAAGAAAACTACTGATCGCAACAATCTACAATATATAGTTACCTTTAGTTTCCTTATCTTCAATATGCTATTATTCATTTATTTTGAAAATTTTATTAAAGAACTGAAAACGATTTTACGTGTTGGATGAAAACAAAATGTCTAAATCATAATTTAGATAAATATGGGTTAATGTTTTGAATAGTTTTAAGAAAAGGAGCCTTATATCTTCCACTCTAATACAAGGAGACAAAATGACCTCTCACCGTAGTTCGAGGTATACCGAAAACGCCGTAATGCGAGTGTTAAAACATGTTCTACATATTTTGAAATATATTTCACTAAATGGGTCCAGAAATCGGCATTGTTTCATTAGCAAAAATCAACAGTTACGCCACTTTTTCCACATAGTTTAAATGTGCTTAATTTGAGCTACGAGCTGGATAATATTGCTATAATTGCACGGAAGATTTCTCACATCTCTAATGAAATTCTTCATCAGTCTGATTATAGAAAGCATGAGAAATCTGAAATATAGAAAACAGCACGGCCTACAAAATAAGTTTCTGTGCCAAATAGAAATACTGAAATCGGCTTCGAACAAATAAACGAGACGCCATTGAAGTGGACTTTCAGAAAGCTAATTGTATTTACATGACTAAGATGTGAACTTTTTACCATGTACCTTATTGAAAATAAGAATTTACAGCAGTAAAAGTACATTTGAAAAAGATTAATTTTATTGCCATTTGTACTTTTTCTTATACTTTACATGTGATGAACTTAATAAATGTGCCAAAGTTTCATATAAATATGTTACTGGTTATATAATATGTGAATGTGACAGTAAAGAAAGTTTACAAGAACGTAAAGTTTATTGTTTGTCTTTAGTATTTATAAAGTACTGGATAGCAAATGAACACAAATTTAATGCAAAACAATTACACAGAATTTTGTAAAAGCCTAAGTCATAAAACATTAGAAATGTAATTAACATTTTTTGCTTTGGTAAATTTCAAAATTGAGGTATATATAAATAGTATATTTATTTTTTGTCATTTTCATTAAAATTTCTTTTCTGAAACTGCATGTCTTGAAGTAAGCGTATTGTAGATATTTAATCAAAATTTATTTAAAAAATACTCCAACAAAATGAAACATTTACAAATTCCAATTACAATAAATCCGTGTTAAGGTTTCAGATAAAGTTTATCCAATTATCCGAATATTTTGATGATTTGTGATACTGATATGTGAAGCCACTAAATTTTTTGTATTAAAAAATTTCAACTTCAAATATTTTTTGTTACTTTGGAGAAAAATATACAAAAACTCCTGCTAGTTTGAACTAAACAGCATTCTTAATAAATTGAACGTGATCTATAAACTGCACTAGTATAAAAAATGCTAGCGCATACAAATAAATGGATATTTCCACTCCAATGTTTGAAACGAGTAATATCAGGTGAAATGATTTGTCTAACTAAAAATACATCCGATCGCATTATGCTAGAAAAAGTGGAATAGGTTTCCAAAATACACACACAATTCCGTTTTTTATATCCTTTATTTCGTAATGTAATTTACGATTTTCAGCTTTCAGTCGGTATACTTTTCAAGAAAAAATAATTTCTCTATTTTTCCACACAAAAGAGTAATCTGAAGCCGTCTCGAAAATGTATCAAGCTTCAAAAGCGAAGAAAACTATAACTACCGAATACGAACTTTAGAGTAAAGAATTCTCAACTTAATATTTCTTTGCGGAAAATAATATCTTCTTAAAGTAACGGAAATCAATATGAACTATTTTCTTTCGGGCCCTCTATTTTTCTTTCATAATATAAGATATATTTTAGAGTGGAGATAAAGGAAGGTGGATCACGGCATAAAGATCAGCGTAATCTCCGTTTTCGTCATAAAAGAAAATTGTTTCAGATTTCCCTTGTAGTCACGGAATGGAAAAACCATTTTTATGCAAACCGACTTCATTTTCAGATAAATACGTTTGCGCATGCCCGAAAGAAATGTCATGCCGTGAGGAAGAAGCTTACAAAATATTTCTTAGGGTATTTCTGTTTTATAATTTTTAATATCCAGATACGTAGTCGCGAATCTTTCGTTTTAAAAAAGATTCATTATAATATACCTTACGTTGAGCAGCTTTGTCCTCGTTAGATTGCATTCGGTTTTAATTAAAAATTGTTTTTTTAGATATTGCAGCTCCCATTTGAGAATATTCTTGAAGGAATGTTTCAAGATATTGTAGCTACATTTGATGAGCATGCCTGAAGGAAAAGCTTACAAAATATATTTTCGAGTATTTCTATCTTATTAACTTAATAACTACAGTGCTGGCCACCCAAATTGCAACACCAAGAAAGACAAGAGATATCACAACAAAATTTATTTTGTAGATAACATGTTGACCAAGTATCAAATGATTAAATTTATAGACTTCTGTGAAGTGTGGTTCCTGCCAAAATCAGTAGCCAGAGTAGCCGCCATTGTTGGAGATCACCGCTGCCACACGCCTCGGCATTGATTCAAAGAGACTTTGGATGTGTTCTTGGGGTACAGCAGACCAAGCAGCTTCCACACGTTGCCAAAGTTGATCTGGTGTGGCAGCTGGGGATGTATTCTGGGTCAATCGTTGAGCAACCATGGACCACATGTTTTCTATCGGCGAAAGATCCGGAGAGCGAGCTGGCCAGGGAAGCAATTCAATCTGGCGATTGACGAAGAACCCTTGGACAATGCGTGCCACGTGTGGTCGCGCATTATCCTGTTGAAATATGGCTGTGGGCAAGCCCTGAAGGAAAGGAAGGACAACTGACTCCAACACCTCGGAGATGTAGCGCTGGCTGTTTAAAGTACCGGCAATGCGTACTAGAGGAGTGCGAGAGTGATATCCAATACCGCCACATACCATAATACCCGGTGCAGGATCAGTGTGGCGGTGCATAACGCAGCTGTTCAGCATCCTCTCTCCACGGTGTCTCCAGACTCGAATCCGACCATCGTGGTGTTGCAGACAGAAGCGTGACTCGTCAGTAAAGACAATTTCATTCCATTCTGCCGTCCACATCCTTCTTTCATCGCACCATTGGCGGCGGAAACGTCTGTGGTTCTGCGTCAAGGGTAGACGAAGCAATGGACGTCTTGCGGACAGACCACTCTGCTGTAAACGGCGTCGAATGGTACGCGCAAACACTGAATGATGCGGTACAGACTGAATGTGCTGTGCTATGGTTCGTGATGTGGCTGAGCGATCCGTCACTGCCATACGCACAATATGCCTGTCATGACGTGAAGTGGTGCACAGGTGGATGCGATCGAACACGTCGGTCCGTCGTACCCTCCTGCATCCAACGATCACATATCCGCATTACAGTTGTTTGGTTTCGTCCAACACGACTACCGATTTCCCTGAAAGATAATCCACAATCTCGGTAGACCACTATCCTTCCTCTGTCGAACTCGGATACTTGATCAAAAGATGATCGCTGTTTTCTACGAGGCATAATTGATCGTTTTTTTGAAAAAACCACAAGAAAAACACAATTGCCGTACTTGAAATCGTCGAAATCTCCAAGCCTTAAATAGCGCTTTGAAGTGGCGCCACAGGCGCGCGTGATGTGCGTCTGCGCTGAAATTCTAATCATTTGCATATCTCACCTCCGCTAATGCATGTTTCATATTATTTGCATGCTTCCTTCAGGGTGTTGCATTTACGGTGGCCAACAGTGTAGATAGGTAGTCTTGAATTTTTCGTTTTAAAAAAGATTCATTAAAAGATACCTTAACTTAGGTAGTTTTCAGTGTTAATTTGAGCTCCATAGGAGGATGTGCCTCATGGCATTGATCATGAAGTGTGGAGGTGACAGGCCTTCCTGGAAGAGTTTTGGGAAACTGGACCGAAATTACGTATCGTCTTAAAGAAACCATAAAACTTCGAGGTGCCAGCCTAAATGCGGCACATATGACAGACAATTATGAAATCTGAGTATACTTTAACTGTAGAAAAACGAGAATATTTTTTTTTCCAAATTAATACAATCATGATTCATTCATATGAAGTAAACCGTCGAAGATAAAGTATGAGCTATTTGTTTATCTCGAAAATTGCATTTTACAGTCAAAACTGAAGTTTATTTTCTATCCCTAACGTATTAATCCAATTGAAACATGCTCCGTATGTATCTCAGTATGCACGAGTAAATTCAGCTTTCAGATGTGAGAAAACATGAATTCTATCTAGATTTCTATCACATCTAGATTTCTACACATCTAGATTCTCACATCATTCCTATCTAGATTTCAGATAGTATGAATTTGCTTCCGAGAAACAATATCTGCAGTAGAAATTAACCCGCCAATGGTTTCGACGAGATATGTCGTCCATCAACTCCTGACCAATTTTTCTAATGACGAGATATCTCATGATCAGGATGTAACCATTTTTGTTATGAGATCAGGGATTTGAGATAAGTTTTTCAAATGACGAGATATATCGTCCATCATTATCTGGTCAGTTTTACTAAGGACCATATACCTTGTTGAGACAACCCCCAGGAGGGTTAAGGATGTGAATAAATTTTGTATTTAAAGTTTAATAATTTCGATTAATCTAAGTTTTTAATTAAAACTCATCTTGGAATAACTTCCGTTAAAACATTCAGAAGAGTGTCAAACCAAATCACTATGCTCAAGTATCATACCTCCTCTGTAAATAAGATTTAAGCTATTGGTTTTTGATTAAAAAGGAGGCACTTTCATGAAAGCACTGATTTCATTGCTTTACTTTTTCTTGCCGCCAAAGAGAATTAATATTATGGGAAGAAACATGAGCTTAATGTCTGCATCTGATGTCACCACCAATCAAATCGATTCTGTAACTCTAAAGCCGAATTATAGGAAGACTCAGTTTATATATAGCAGATAATTTCGCACATACATTGAGCTGCGGACTACAGGCATTGCTGTCCTTTCTCATACTAAAATTTTTGAAACTTGTTTTTCTTGTGGAAATATACCAGCTTAGCTCATTTTATCTGATCATGTTTTTCATAATTCATCGTCATTGTTCAAAAGAATGTTTGAACGGTTTATAAAAGTGTTATTTGAGCCTTTTTGTTTTCAGTTAATCAGTGAAGTAGTACATATTATCACACACACACTGAATGAATAAATAAGTTTCGCATGTTTTGAGTTTTGAGTGGCTTCTGTTTTGACTATCTTAGATGTTTTAAGGTCAGAAGCCTTTTAATCGCGTCTGTGGAATGCGATATTGTTTTTGGTACCCATTTTGGTCAATCTGTCTTCCAACTTGTACTCGTTTCTTTCCAGTCCTACGTATAAAAGAACCCTTTGGAAAACAACAGTTTTTCTGAGATCTTTTAATTGTTTACAGCCTGTTTAATGACACATATTCTACTTGAATGTAGCCTTTTATTTGACAACACCGTGAATTGTAGACTTGGAGTCAAACTGCAAACCATTCGGTCAAAGCTTGAGGTCTGTACAGGGTGTCCCAAAAAGGTTGTTCCGCGATTTATCTTTTTACCATTTGGAGATAAGTAGGCAATATAAATTGCAAAAGTGCACCAAATAAGGTAAGTAATTAAGATATGTGAATAAAATTATCACGTGATAACAATTTAAGCGGATACAGTTTTTAATTTATATACCACCCCTCTAGATAAAAATCCGAGATAGCAAAAATGTTCCTTACCTGTATCCCTATCGTTAGTAAAAAACCATATTTCTGTAGGTTGAATAGTAACGGAGATACAAGAGTTTCTATTTTAAGGGGGCCGTATCTAATCTGAAATATAATCCATGGGCCGGAAATTGACCCATGGCCAAGAATGAAGACCTAAGTTCTGCATTGCTGCAGATGGAAAAATTTCCTTTTATTTTTATTTAAACTATTTTTTTTTCAAAATTTTTATTAAAGATTGCATTGTCTATTATTATGCATTGCGATTTTCATCTGCAATTGCAATACTACATTACTTTGCACAATGTTGAACTTTCTGACCGAAAAAAAAGCATTGTGTATGCGGTCCTTAATCTGAATACTTGAACAGCTGTGCACAAGCGGTATAAGTCAACTTTTTTGCGTCCTTATGCCTCCGTTACTGTTCAACCTACAGAAATGCAGTTTTCTGCTAACGATGGGATGAAGGTAAGGAACATTTCTGCCATTTCGGATTTTTAACTAGAGGGGTTGTATAAAAATTAAAAACTGAATCCGCTTAAATTATTATCACGTGATAATTTTATTCACATATCTTAATTACTTACCTTATTTGGTGCACTTTTGCAATTTACATTGCTTACCTATCTCCAAATGGTAAAAAGATAAATTGCGGAACAACCTTTTTGGGACCACCCTGTATAGCAGCAGCTGGAGACAAATAAGAGATATATTTTGCTTCATCAAATTGTATTTTTTTAGGATCCAGACTCACCATTGAGTAAAGTCTACAGTACACTATTGCTCCAGCAGTTTCACGTAAATATAAGCTATGTACAAAAATTTCAAGAACTGCTACTAGAAAATATGCAAAGTAATATTTTTACATTATTTCTTGTTTCCTTAAAAAAACTGACTTAGGAATCATTAGAGCTCCTAGCGTTTCTGAACGTCCTCCGACAGTTTCAAGTAAATACAGCATATGTCCAAAAGTTCCAAAATTGCTGCTAGAAAAGATATGTAAAATAACATACTTGCAATAACTGCTTGTTTACTTCAAAATACTTGTCTTTGGAATCAGCACAGAACTTCCACAGTTTCTGAAGGTTCTCAACAGATCTGGAAAGAATTTGTTGGTATGTCTGTGAGTTGTTTTGTTGCAGGTGCTTTGTTAGCTGAAATGCCTGCATCACAAGTCAATAAATCCAGGGAATATGGGGAATGTGGCAACACAGTTGTCTGAAGATATTGTGAACTTCCTGACTTCCCACTCTGCGAGCTGCAACAGAAGGACTCTTCGGTCATCATCTTGAAGGAACTCCCTGCACTCACGAAACGTGTAAAACCCAATAAAAAACAGCTGTGGGATAATGTTGTACCCCATATTT
Source organism: Meta bourneti (assembly GCA_933210815.1). NCBI lineage: Eukaryota > Metazoa > Arthropoda > Arachnida > Araneae > Tetragnathidae > Meta > Meta bourneti. Next base: position 93,848,999 of record OW119929.1, read on the forward strand.
CTTGTAAGATGTGCTATGTTTCTGTGTAGCTGTTTTACCCAGTTTCAAACGAAAAAACGATCTTGAATTTGTTGTTCCGTGACAACGGGATACGACCGTATGCTATTGATTTCGTACTTACCCTGTGTTGCTTCGTAGGAATGTGTTACAGCGTTTTGTGGCTGCTTGCTTATTAGATAGTGGCTGCTTGCTTTATGGTCTGCTTGCTTATTAGATAGTGGCTGCTTGCTTTATGGTCTGCTTGCTTATTAGATAGTGGCTGCTTGCTTTATGGTCTGCTTGCTTATTAGATAGTGGCTGCTTGCTTTATGGTCTGCTTGCTTATTAGATAGTGGCTGCTGCTTTTGGGAGCCCACATGGAAATTTCATGACACACCTACTTCGCATGCTTTTACGTCAGTCCTGGAAAATAATTTTGAGCATAGGTTGTATTACCTATGAGTAACTGTTTGGTGCTCTAGATTTGGAGGTTTGATTTCACCTCATCTGCTCCGCATTTTCCCTTCACACCTCCCTGTAGCTTTGCGGTGGCAGTTAGGGGTCTGAGATCACCACCCCTAACTGCCACCGCAAAGCTACAGGGAGGTGCGAAGGGAAAATGCGGAGCAGATGAGGTGAAAGTAAACCTTCAAATCTAGAGCACCAAACAGTTAGACATCAGCGAAATTAAATACGCATCTTTAGAATATGGTTTTGAAATGAACTTGTGGTGTAATAAATTCTTTTGTAAATAACGAATTTATATACTGTAATGTCCTCGTCTAGTGTTTAAATAAACGTGCTGTCCTAAAAGCTCAGTGTTTTTAATCAGATACCAATTCATCAAATCGAACCAAAGAAATAATCCTACCCCTTCTTTCTTAACCAAACCTTCTTTTAAAGCGAAGCTTCTTTTTTAACCGAACCTTCTTTTTCAACTCTACCAATTTTTTATGCTCAGAATAGCACAGTCTATACTAGATTATCGACGCACAGCTTTCATCAGTTATTAAGAGGCCAAATACTTACGAAATCTCTCATATCAAATGAGAAATTTTGAACCAATAAAGTGATATTTAGAGGCCCGTATTTTTAGTTACTAAAAGAAAATAATAATGCTCTGCAATTAAGGCTTGTTTTTGCTTAGATCAACATAACGTATTGATTAAAAAATTTATTTCAAATTTTAAAACAGTTTTGTTACCATTTGGAACAAATTATGTTTTTCATTCATTGTTCAAAATAAAATTTTCGAAAATTTAATTTCAATACATGAATGGGTAGGTAGGTATTTTAATTAACTTTATACTGGAACAACACAGCGTGATATTGGCGATGGTCCTGGATCAATCCCAAAGGGAAAGATCCTAGGACAACCCCACGTAATTTTCAACCACGGTCAGATGACGAGGCAACACCTGAGCTGCCACCCCACTCTCCAAATTTCCACACCACGCCAAGGTGAGGACGTTTGAGGCCACGACAGATTTAACGTGCACAGCCCCCTTTGTACACGGCGGTCTTTGGTTTGATTCAAACTCGCAACCCTCCAATCCGTTACTCTTCCAACAGGGCTACCGTAGCCCGAATACATGAATGAATTCTTCATACTAATTACAGTCACTATTTTCATACTAATTACAGAAATTGAAAAATGTTCTCTTGGAATTCGAAAGTAGGATTTGTTTTGACTAAACGCCTCGAATACTTAATTCATAAAATAGTTTTTACATCATGAAAACTCTGCCTATCCATAGATTGAAAATATTGCAAAATTCTAGCAAATTGTCAGAAACTGTATTTTAAATGGTTTAAAGTAGAATAACTAGAATAATTACAATCAATGGTTGATTAAAAGCCCATAAAAATTGCGGTACTATTTGCCACTTCTTCACCATAGAGGAAATTCAAGAATAGTGAGTAATGGTAACAGTTTTTGTGACCAGGATCACCATGTGACTAAAACAAATTTAGATTACTTTTGCCTCGAGAGGAAACGAACATTCATCATCTGATTGATCCACAGGACGGGTGAAGAGGACCATTCATTGCTTCATCATCTGATAGATCCGCACTACATAGTAGTAGACTTAGGTGATTTCGCCATTTTATCGCCATTATAAAAATACACATTCCCCACATCTATTTTGTCATAAAGATGTTATATCGCTAAACAAGGCGATGAGATACCGAATAGGTCGTCCGAGTCAATTTTTCTCAGAGTGGTCACTTGATTACTAGTCGACATTTTGGTCACACTTTTTGAAGCTCCCCTTTATAGCAATGCTGAGACTACTTAAATTTCACGCCTACGATCTACACAAGGTTTAATGACATTAAGATCATTATGCGGATGCTTTTACTGTACTTTTGATAAGTCGATAAGCCATGTTAAATTTTGATTTTAAAAACTGACGTTGAAAGACGTATTTAGGAGATAGAGTTGGGTTGGGGCTTAGTGATCGAGGGTACCTCAAGAAAAAACAAAGAAAGAGGTTAACTTAATTGATGCAAGTTGTACTAAGCCCATCGCAAGGAAAATCGTGCATGGGGCTGAAAATAGTTAAACATATTGAAAACAAATGCACATTTTGTATTGGTTGCTAAAGCAAGCAAAGAACTGTAGGTGTTCGGACAACATAAGCCAGACTTTTAATTTTCAAGAAAGCAATTTTCAAGTTTTAAAACATACCAAAATTATAAGTCTATCCACTATTCAATAGGTTGTATTATCTTAAACTTTCAAGTATTAAGTACTCACTCAATCAAAATTTCTTTTGATCCTTTTTGATATTTTGTTCAGGACGGAGCATATATTTCTGAGGTTTATCACTGTTTCCCGGAATCCTTTAATTCATCTATGTGCAAATAGACTCTGAATTCAAAGGGATTGGACAAGACGTGGAAATTGCTTATCTACACTGCTGGCCACCCAAATTGCAACACCAAGAAAGACAAGAGATATCACAACAAAATTTATTTTGTAGATAACATGTTGACCAAGTATCAAATGATTAAATTTATAGACTTCTGTGAAGTGTGGTTCCTGCCAAAATCAGTAGCCAGAGTAGCCGCCATTGTTGGAGATCACCGCTGCCACACGCCTCGGCATTGATTCAAAGAGATTTTGGATGTGTTCTTGGGGTACAGCAGACCAAGCAGCTTCCACACGTTGCCAAAGTTGATCTGGTGTGGCAGCTGGGGATGTATTCTGGGTCAATCGTTGAGCAACCATGGACCACATGTTTTCTATCGGCGAAAGATCCGGAGAGCGAGCTGGCCAGGGAAGCAATTCAATCTGGCGATTGACGAAGAACCCTTGGACAATGCGTGCCACGTGTGGTCGCGCATTATCCTGTTGAAATATGGCTGTGGGCAAGCCTTGAAGTTAAGGAAGGACAACTGGCTCCAACAAATCGGAGATGTAGCGCTGGCTGTTTAAAGTACCGGCAATGCGTACTAGAGGAGTGCGAGAGTGATATCCAATACCGCCCCATACCATAATACCCGGTGCAGGACCAGTGTGGCGGTGCATAACGCAGCTGTTCAGCATCCACTCTCCACGGTGTCTCCAGACTCGAATCCGACCATCGTGGTGTTGCAGACAGAAGCGTGACTCGTCAGTAAAGACAATTTCATTCCATTCTGCCGTCCACATCCTTCTTTCATCGCACCATTGGCGGCGGAAACGTCTGTGGTTCTGCGTCAAGGGTTGACGAAGCAATGGACGTCTTGCGGACAGACCACTCTGCTGTAAACGGCGTCGAATGGTACGCGCAGACACTGGAGGATGCGGTACAGACTGAATGTGCTGTGCTATGGTTCGTGATGTGGCTGAGCGATCCGTCACTGCCATACGCACAATATGCCTGTCATCACGTGAAGTGGTGCACTGAGGTGGATGCGATCGAACACGTCGGTCCGTCGTACCCTCCTGCATCCAACGATCACATATCCGCATTACAGTTGTTTGGTTTCGTCCAACACGACTACCGATTTCCCTGAAATATAATCCACAATCTCGGTAGGCCACTATCCTTCCTCTGTCGAACTCGGATACTTGATCAAAAGATGTTCGCTGTTTTCTACGAGGCATAATTGATCGTTTGTTTGAAAAAACCACAAGAAAAACACAATTGGCGTACTTGAAATCGTCGAAATCTCCAAGCCTTAAATAGCGCTTTGAAGTGGCGCCACAGGCGCGCGTGATGTGCGTCTGCGCTGAAATTCTAATCATTTGCATATCTCACCTCCGCTAATACATGTTGTAAATTTCATATTATTTGCATGCTTCCTTCAGGGTGTTGCATTTACGGTGGCCAGCAGTGTATTAACCTAGACATGATTGACCAAGCACGTATTCAAATGTCCACAACGAGCCCTCTACAAAATATTTTAAAATGTCGAGAGGCAATCAAAACTACGAACTGATTCTGATATAATCGGCGTAAATTAACTTCACTTATCACAGGTAAAACCCACATAGATATGACTTCTTGTTCATGCCTCACCGACTCATCATGTGGTTTAGAACCTTTTCGAGGAGAGGCGGAGAGATGAAATTGAGTGCGCGTAAATCAATATTAAGAAGAATGACTATGGCCGATCGACCACCTTCCCAGCCACATCCCCGGGTGGAAGACTAACGGATTAGCAACCGGAGGGTTGCGAGTTCGAATCCAACCAAAGACCGTCATGTACAAAAGGGGCTGGTGCATGTTAAATCCGTCGTGGCCTCAAATGTCCTCACATTGGCTTGGTGTGGAAGTTTGAAGAGTGGGGTGCAGCTCAGGTGTTGCCTCCTCATCTGAATGGTTCAAAATGACGTGGTGTTGTGCTCGGATCTTTCCCTTTGGGATTGATCCCGCACCATCACCAAAAGCCCGCTGCGTTGCTCCAGTGTGACGTTAATTAATATACCTACATATCTTGATTTTATATCTCGAATGATTCTTTCCAAAAAATATTATCAAGCCAATAATCCATCTGTTAGTATGTATATTTACTCTGGCTTAGTAATGTATATTTTTGGTGTGGATCATTTGAAGTAGTGGTCTGTGTCGCCACTTAACCACAGGAGGAAACGGGCATTTGCTTTATCTTGAACCTTTTCAAATATTGAATTACGGGACCATGATCCTTCATAAGCCATGTTAGGTGTTTGTAGTGAGGTGATTAAGGTTCACTAAGGTTGTTTGCTACGTTGCCCTTTAGGGAGGCGGCTTATCTTCAAGCTTATTAAATAATCCCGTCCTAGGCGATTCCTTATTATCTACTATTCGTCGCGTTTTGGCTTGCGATCTGCTTGGCGCTTTCAACCATTTTTCTTCCCTTCTCAGGAAGAAAAAGACCTTTGCTCATGTCGCCTCATGAGTCACCCACCTAAGAAAATAGCAGTTGATATGACGCGATTTGTAAATCGCGTTTGAATAGCAAATGATCAACCATCACGCGCGAATTGATGAGCAGCTCTACCCCGTGTGACAGGCGCATTAGAAATCTATTCACCTACCAGATCGCGCGACCCGAGACGAGTGCTTCAAAACGCCTTGTTTCTCATTCACCTAAGGAAACAATACACGATGTGGTGGGACTTGTAAATCGCGGCTGAATAGCGGATGGCCAACCATCACGCGCGATTTGATGAGCAGCTCTACCCCGTGTGACAGGCGCATTAGAAATCTTGTTGGGTTTTATCGATTGAAGACAGAGTTTTTATACATTAAAAATAAATTTTTTTACGTAGCCAAGTCTTATGGTTTAAAAACATACTTTTAGAAAACAAGAAGTCTGATCAGATCATGATCCCCAATCTTATCACTTATATACATTCAAAGATTTACATATTCTTCTATATTGATGTGCCCCACACGGCACTATAATTGGAGGTTTGAGACCGATTCCAACATGCGGCCCCATCGGTTGTTAAACCTCAGCAGATGTATTACAATTCAATATATATATTTATATAAATCTAACAAAATATTTTTCTAATAATATTTTTAAATTTATTTAACAATAAAGGCTTTGTTAAAAAGTCAGCCAAATTATTTTCCGATGAAATATAATTTACGTTAAATAGTTCATCTTTTATTAATTTACGAATAAATTTGTACTTGATATCAATATGTTTAGTTTTCTGATTTTCCTGACTATTTTTTGAAAAATAGATAGCAGATTGATTATCACAATATACTTGGGGTCTTATGTAATCACACAAACTTAATTCATTTATAATTCTACTAAACCAAATAACTTCTTTAGTGCAATCGGTTAGTGCAATAAATTCAGATTCCATTGAGCTAAGAGCTATGCACTTTTCTTTAGAAGATTTCCATGATATTGGGATGTTACCAAAATAAATTAAATAGCCACTGCTTGAATGTCTGTTTGTGAGACCACATCCCCAATTTGCATCAGAAAAAGCAATCAAATTTGAACTTTCTACATTGGAAAGATTAATTTTAAAATCCTTTGTAAGAAAAACATAGTTCATAATATCAACAACGTAAGACCAGTGTTTGTAATTATAACCATTACAAAACTGAGACATTATATTAACGGCAAATGCAATATCTGGTCTGGATCTATCTGACAAAAACGATAAACATCCTATTAAGGAACGATAGGGAAATTTCCTCATTAAATCATTATTTTCATTAATCAATTATTTCTTCCTCTTTAACCTTATCAGGTAAGTTACAACCAATTTTAAAAGGTAAATTCACAAAACTTTTAGGAATATCTTTGAATTTTGACATTAATTTTTCAATGTAGGTAATTTGATGTAAATAAATCGAATTTTCAATCTCTTGAAAGATTACGCCTAACAAATATTTAGTTTTACCTAGGACTGTAAGATCCAATTTTTTGTCTAATAATTCGATTACGTCGTTTATCAAATGTTCTCTTTTTGAAAACAAAACCATATCATCTACATAAACAATTAAAATTACATCTTTAAATTTGTAGACACAATTACACCAATTTAACTGAGAAAATCCTAATTTAGTTAAAATACCGTCTAATTCCAAATTCCATTCTCTACCACTTTGATGCAGACCATATATAGCCTTTTCCAATAGACATACTTTGTTTTCGGATCCTTTCAGCACAAATCCTTTTGGCTGTTTCATGTATATAGTATCCTTAAGGTGTCCATATAAAAATGCACTTTTCACGTCAACTTGACAGTGATACCAACCCAACATAGAAATCAATAGTACAAACAATAATCTAACAATAGAAAAATTCACAACTGGTGAAAAAATATCTTTAAAACCAATGCCGGGTTTTTGCTTAAAACCTTGAGCAACAAGACGAGCTTTATACCTTTTAGGTATATTGTTTTCGTCCATTTTTATGCTGTACACCCACTTACTTCCAATTATGGTTGTATTTGGGGGTGTGTCCACTAATTTCCATACTTGCCTATCCTTCATTATCTGAATTTCTTCATTCATGGCAGTATTCCATTTAATTTTATCCTTACTTGCTTGCGTTTCTTCATAACTTTTGGGGATTTCGACATTGTAACACTGATCATACATGTCGTACATCTGTTGGTCTAAAAAATTAGATTCATCACTAGAAGTAGATGGCACATTAGAAATATCCACATTAGGATGTTCAGTTTCTGGCTTAAAATTGAAATTTACAGGATCAAACCTAATCTTATTTTTAGTACAGTACTTTTTAATATCATTTAAAGATCTCATTCTCAAATTTTCAGGAGAATAGTAGTATACATCTATCCTATTGCTTTTATTTCTAGGTTTTTCGATTCTACGCCAATTTGAAATGTTAAGACATTTTAAGTTCTCAGTTTTATCTAAATCTTTAGAATCTAAAACTTGAGTTTCACTTTCCGATTTTACTTTTATATTTTCATTTGATTGATAAATAGGAATATCAGAATTAAGATCAAAAGAAACGTACTCAAAGTTTTTACCAAATAGTACATCAACAGCTTTCTTACTTTCGTCGATATGAACATGGACTGTTTCAACTATTCTCTTCTCGTTTGGGATATATATTCTGTAACCTTTAGTTTTCAAACCATATCCTGTCAAAATACCAAGTTTTGCTCTGGGTTGTAATTTATTTCTCTGTATTTTAGGAATATGAACATATGCCAAAGAGCCAAAAATTCTAAAATGTTTTACTGATGGTTTGAAACCAGTCCATATTTCGTTAGGAGATATACCCTCAGTTAATTTGTGTTCGCATCTATTTTTAGTATGAATAAATGCTAAAAGTGCTTCTGACCAAAATTGTGGTTGTAAACCACTGTCTTGAAGCATAGCTCTGACACAATCCATGGCTGTTCTATTGAACCTTTCTGCAACGCCATTTTGTTCAGGGGTATAAGTTGAAGTTCTTTCGATTTTTATTCCTAGATCATTTAAAAACTTTTTAAATTCTTTGTGACAAAATTCTAAACCATTGTCAGTTCGGACACATTTTAACTTAACATTTATCTGTCTTTCAGCTTTAACCAAGTATTTTTTAAAGTAATCAAAAACTTCATTCTTATTTCGAATAATATAAACAGTTACTTTACGTGAAAAATCATCAATAATAGATAAAAAGTATTTGTTTCCACCTAGAGAGTTAACTGGAGCAGGACCCCACAAATCCATATGGATCCTTTCCAAAACATTTTTAGTTTTCCTTTCGTACATATAGTTTCTTTTTAAGGATATTCTAGTGGATTTAGCAATAGCACAAATCTTACAATTTTTATCTATATTCTTACAATTAAGTTTTTCAATTCCTTTTACACAATTAATTTTACTCATATTTTCAATTAAGGGCATGTTAACATGACAAAACCTACGGTGGGCTTTTTCTAGATCTAAACCAGTTACATATGTATAATTTTTAATCTTGGGATAACCTTTCAAGATATACAATTTTCCAATTCTGGGAACAGTAAACACATATTTATTATAACTATTATAAATAATCATTTTGTTATTTCCCCATTTAATTTGGTTTCCCACAAGGTCAATACGAGCACCACTAATTAAATTTCTTCTCATATTAGGCGAGTATAACACATCTTTTAAAGTTATATCATAATTTCTGTTTCTATCTAAAACTGTAAATTGAATATCACCCATACCTAATACTTCCGAGGTGCTGTCCTTGTCTCCGACTAGGATCTTCTGTGGTGGTAGTTTTCTGAATGTCGTAAACATATCACGTTCTTTACAGAAGTGAGCAGTTGCAGCAGAATCAATGAGAAATTCCCTCGGTCTTTCATTTGGAAAATTTGAAACTGCATAGGCACGTTGAAGATCAGTTTTTGGATTGTCCTCCATATAAAATAATTCACCACCAGGTTTCTGCCGATTGCATTTCTTGAAGCACTTCGATTCGTAATGTCCCGACTTTTTGCAGTAGTTGCAGAATGGTCGCGGCCCCATACGACAAACTGTCGACTTTCTTGGGCTTGAAGGAATTAATTCAGGGTCCAGTACGCATCTGCTGTGATCAGGAGTAGACGCCCGTGTCTCCTTGTATCTAGATGACTTGTTTCTTGTAGCATAAGCATCGGCCACGATACTTAATTTTGTGCCTTCGTCTTTCCGCTTCAGCTCGATTCGGCTGGATTCTGTTATTAAATGTTTAGACAAATTGTCTAGCGTGAACTCGTTGTCATCCATCCTGTATAGCAATTGTACCAGATTATCGTATTCGTGAGGCAAATGTCTTATTAGTTGAAAGCAAACTAAGAGGTCTGGGATTTCGAACCCACCTTCTTTTATCTGTAACAGCTTCTCATGCACTCGTTTGCAGAAGAGTCCAATGGATTCGTCCTCCGACTGGTAGCGGATTGAAAAGAACTCGTCCACAAGGCCTGCCAATCGTGCTCTAGATGCTGGTTCAAAGTTGGTCTTTAATATATCCCAGGCTTCCTTACCGTCCTCAGTAGATGAAATTAAGACTTGATATTTTCTGTCTATGCCCTGGTAGATAGTTGTGTATGTCCTCTGCTTCCTATAACGATAGTCTCTTTTTTCTTGTTCTGGAGCATCTTCCAATAATAGAGGTTCCGTTTTAGTGATAAATTCCCAGCAGTTCCGGTCCATTAGCAATACCTTCATGTCCGTCTTCCACGTGGCATAGTTGAAATCCGATAACTTCGGGAAGGAAAACATGGACATTTCTTGAATACCCATCATACTGGAAACCGGTAGTGGCAGAATTCATGTTCAGCTTAAGGTCTGAGCCCCATAACCAATTGTTGGGTTTTATCGATTGAAGACAGAGTTTTTATACATTAAAAATAAATTTTTTTACGTAGCCAAGTCTTATGGTTTAAAAACATACTTTTAGAAAACAAGAAGTCTGATCAGATCATGATACCCAATCTTATCACTTATATACATTCAAAGATTTACATATTCTTCTATATTGGGGCCGCGGTGGCCCGGTTGGAAGAGTAACGGACTAGCAACCGAAGGGTTGCGAGTTCGAATCCAGCCAAACACCGTCGTGTACAAAGGGGGCTGGTGCACGTTAAATCTGTCGTGGCCTCAAATGTCCTCACGTTGGCGTGGTGTGGAAGTTTGGAGAGTGGGGTGCCAGCTCAGGTGTTGGCTCGTCATCTGACCGTGGTTCAAAATTACGTGGTGCTGTCCTTTGGGATTGATCCCGGACCGTCACCAATAGCCCGTTGTGTTGCTCCAGTGTGACGTTAATTGAAATACCCCCCTACCTTCTATATTGATGTGCCCCACACGGCACTATAATTGGAGGTTTGAGACCGATTCCAACAAATCTATTTACTTACCAGATCGCGCGACTCGAGACGAGTGCTTCAAAACGCCTTGTTTGTCATTCACCTAAGGAAACAATACACGATGTGGTGGGACTTGTAAATCGCGGCTGAATAGCGGATGGCCAACCATCACGCGCGATTTGATGAGCAGCTCTACCCCGTGTGACAGGCGCATTAGAAATCTATTTACTTACCAGATCGCGCGACTCGAGACGAGTGCTTCAAAACGCCTTGTTTGTCATTCACCTAAGGAAACAATACACGATGTGGTGGGACTTGTAAATCGCGGCTGAATAGCGGATGGCCAACCATCACGCGCGATTTGATGAGCAGCTCTACCCCGTGTGACAGGCGCATTAGAAATCTATTTACTTACCAGATCGCGCGACTCGAGACGAGTGCTTCAAAACGCCTTGTTTGTCATTCACCTAAGGAAACAATACACGATGTGGTGTGACTTGTAAATCGCGGCTGAATAGCGGATGGCCAACCATCACGCGCGATTTGATGAGCAGCTCTACCCCGTGTGACAGGCGCATTAGAAATCTATTTACTTACCAGATCGCCCGACTCGAGACGAGTGCTTCAAAACGCCTTGTTTGTCATTCACCTAAGGAAACAATACACGATGTGGTGGGACTTGTAAATCGCGGCTGAATAGCGGATGGCCAACCATCACGCGCGATTTGATGAGCAGCTCTACCCCGTGTGACAGGCGCATTAGAAATCTATTTACTTACCAGATCGCGCGACTCGAGACGAGTGCTTCAAAACACCTTGTTTGTCATTCACCTAAGGAAACAATACACGATGTGGTGGGACTTGTAAATCGCGGCTGAATAGCGGATGGCCAACCATCACGCGCGATTTGATGAGCAGCTCTACCCCGTGTGACAGGCGCATTAGAAATCTATTTACTTACCACATCGCGCGACTCGAGACGAGTGCTTCAAAACGCCTTGTTTGTCATTCACCTAAGGAAACAATACACGATGTGGTGGGACTTGTAAATCGCGGCTGAATAGCGGATGGCCAACCATCACGCGCGATTTGATGAGCAGCTCTACCCCGTGTGACAGGCGCATTAGAAATCTATTTACTTACCAGATCGCGCGACTCGAGACGAGTGCTTCAAAACGCCTTGTTTGTCATTCACCTAAGGAAACAATACACGATGTGGTGGGACTTGTAATTCGCGGCTGAATAGCGGATGGCCAACCATCACGCGCGATTTGATGAGCAGCTCTACCCCGTGTGACAGGCGCATTAGAAATCTATTTACTTACCAGATCGCGCGACTCGAGACGAGTGCTTCAAAACGCCTTGTTTGTCATTCACCTAAGGAAACAATACACGATGTGGTGGGACTTGTAAATCGCGGCTGAATAGCGGATGGCCAACCATCACGCGCGATTTGATGAGCAGCTCTACCCCGTGTGACAGGCGCATTAGAAATCTATTTACTTACCAGATCGCGCGACTCGAGACGAGTGCTTCAAAACGCCTTGTTTGTCATTCACCTAAGGAAACAATACACGATGTGGTGGGACTTGTAAATCGCGGCTGAATAGCGGATGGCCAACCATCACGCGCGATTTGATGAGCAGCTCTACCCCGTGTGACAGGCGCATTAGAAATCTATTTACTTACCAGATCGCGCGACTCGAGACGAGTGCTTCAAAACGCCTTGTTTGTCATTCACCTAAGGAAACAATACACGATGTGGTGGGACTTGTAAATCGCGGCTGAATAGCGGATGGCCAACCATCACGCGCGATTTGATGAGCAGCTCTACCCCGTGTGACAGGCGCATTAGAAATCTATTTACTTACCAGATCGCGCGACTCGAGACGAGTGCTTCAAAACGCCTTGTTTGTCATTCACCTAAGGAAACAATACACCATGTGGTGGGACTTGTAAATCGCGGCTGAATAGCGGATGGCCAACCATCACGCGCGATTTGATGAGCAGCTCTACCCCGTGTGACAGGCGCATTAGAAATCTATTTACTTACCAGATCGCGCGACTCGACACGAGTGCTTCAAAACGCCTTGTTTGTCATTCACCTAAGGAAACAATACACGATGTGGTGGGACTTGTAAATCGCGGCTGAATAGCGGATGGCCAACCATCACGCGCGATTTGATGAGCAGCTCTACCCCGTGTGACAGGCGCATTAGAAATCTATTTACTTACCAGATCGCGCGACTCGAGACGAGTGCTTCAAAACGCCTTGTTTGTCATTCACCTAAGGAAACAATACACCATGTGGTGGGACTTGTAAATCGCGGCTGAATAGCGGATGGCCAACCATCACGCGCGATTTGATGAGCAGCTCTACCCCGTGTGACAGGCGCATTAGAAATCTATTTACTTACCAGATCGCGCGACTCGAGACGAGTGCTTCAAAACGCCTTGTTTGTCATTCACCTAAGGAAACAATACACGATGTGGTGGGACTTGTAAATCGCGGCTTGTTGGGTTTTATCGATTAAAGACAGAGTTTTTATACATTAAAAATAAATTTTATTACGTAGCCAAGTCTTATGGTTTAAAAACATACATTTTAAGAACAACAAGAAGTCTGATCAGCTCATGATCCCCAATCTTTCTTCACTTTTATACATTCAAAGATTTACATTCTTCAAATTTATGTGCCCCACACGGCACTATAAATGGAGGTTTGAGACCGATTCCAACATACGGCCCCATCGGTTGTAAAACCTCAGCAGATGTATTACAATTCAACATATATATATAAATCTAACAAAATATTTTTGTAATAATATTTTTAAATTTATTTAACAATAAAGGCTTTGTTAAAAAGTCAGCCAAATTATTTTCCGATGAAATATAATTTACGTTGAATAGTTCATCTTTTATTAATTTACGAATAAATTTGTACTTGATATCAATATGTTTAGTTTTCTGATTTTCCTGACTATTTTTTGAAAAATAGATAGCAGATTGATTATCACAATATACTTGGGGTCTTATGTAATCACACAAACTTAATTCATTTATAATTCTACTAAACCAAATAACTTCTTTAGTGCAATCGGTTAGTGCAATAAATTCAGATTCCATTGAGCTAAGAGCTATGCACTTTTGTTTAGAAGATTTCCATGATATTGGGATGTTACCAAAATAAATTAAATAGCCACTGCTTGAATGTCTGTTTGTGAGACCACATCCCCAATTTGCATCAGAAAAAGCAATCAAATTTGAACTTTTTACATTGGAAAGATTAATTTTAAAATCCTTTGTAAGAAAAACATAGTTCATAATATCAACAACGTAAGACCAGTGTTTATAAGTATAACCATTACAAAACTGAGACATTATATTAACGGCAAATGCAATATCTGGTCTGGATCTATCTGACAAAAACGATAAACATCCTATTAAGGAACGATAGGGAAATTTCCTCATTAAATCATTTTCAATTATTTCTTCCTCTTTAACCTTATCAGGTAAGTTACAACCAATTTTAAAAGGTAAATTCACAAAACTTTTAGGAAGATCTTTGAATTTTGACATTAATTTTTCAATGTAGGTAATTTGATGTAAATAAATCGAATTTTCAATTTCTTGAAAGTTTACGCCTAACAAATATTTAGTTTTACCTAGGACTGTAAGATCCAATTTTTTGTCCAATAATTCGATTACTTCATTTATCAAATGTTCCCTTTTTGAAAACAAAACCATATCATCTACATAAACAATTAAAATTACATCTTTAAATTTGTAGACACAATTACACCAATTTAACTGAGAAAATCCTAATTTAGTTAAAATACCGTCTAATTCCAAATTCCATTCTCTACCACTTTGATGCAAACCATATATAGCCTTTTCCAATAGACATACTTTGTTTTCGGATCCTTTCAGCACAAATCCTTTTGGCTGTTTCATGTATATAGTATCCTTAAGGTGTCCATATAAATATGCACTTTTCACGTCAACTTGACAGTGATACCAACCCAACATAGAAATCAATAGTACAAACAATAATCTAACAATAGAAAAATTCACAACTGGTGAAAAAATATCTTTAAAACCAATGCCGGGTTTTTGCTTAAAACCTTGAGCAACAAGACGAGCTTTATACCTTTTAGGTATATTGTTTTCGTCCATTTTTATGCTGTACACCCACTTACTTCCAATTATGGTTGTATTTGGGGGTGTGTCCACTAATTTCCATACTTGCCTATCCTTCATTATCTGAATTTCTTCATTCATGGCAGTATTCCATTTAATTTTATCCTTACTTGCTTGCGTTTCTTCATAACTTTTGGGGATTTCGACATTGTAACACTGATCATACATGTCGTACATCTGTTGGTCTAAAAAATTAGATTCATCACTAGAAGTAGATGGCACATTAGAAATATCCACATTAGGATGTTCAGTTTCTGGCTTAAAATTGAAATTTACAGGATCAAACCTAATCTTATTTTTAGTACAGTACTTTTTAATATCATTTAAAGATCTCATTCTCAAATTTTCAGGAGAATAGTAGTATACATCTATCCTATTGCTTTTATTTCTAGGTTTTTCGATTCAACGCCAATTTGAAATGTTAAGACATTTTAAGTTCTCAGTTTTATCTAAATCTTTAGAATCTAAAACTTGAGTTTCACTTTCCGATTTTACTTTTATATTTTCATTTGATTGATAAATAGGAATATCAGAATTAAGATCAAAAGAAACGTACTCAAAGTTTTTACCAAATAGTACATCAACAGCTTTCTTACTTTCGTCGATATGAACATGGACTGTTTCAACTATTCTCTTCTCGTTTGGGATATATATTCTGTAACCTTTAGTTTTCAAACCATATCCTGTCAAAATACCAAGTTTTGCTCTGGGTTGTAATTTATTTCTCTATATTTTAGGAATATGAACATATGCCAAAGAGCCAAAAATTCTAAAATGTTTTACTGATGGTTTGAAACCAGTCCATATTTCGTTAGGAGATATACCCTCAGTTAATTTGTGTTCGCATCTATTTTTAGTATGAATAAATGCTAAAAGTGCTTCTGACCAAAATTGTGGTTGTAAACCACTGTCTTGAAGCATAGCTCTGACACAATCCATGGCTGTTCTATTGAACCTTTCTGCAACGCCATTTTGTTCAGGGGTATAAGTTGAAGTTCTTTCGATTTTTATTCCTAGATCATTTAAAAACTTTTTAAATTCTTTGTGACAAAATTCTAAACCATTGTCAGTTCGGACACATTTTAACTTAACATTTAGCTGTCTTTCAGCTTTAACCAAGTATTTTTTAAAGTAATCAAAAACTTCATTCTTATTTCGAATAATATAAACAGTTACTTTACGTGAAAAATCATCAATAATAGATAAAAAGTATTTGTTTCCACCTAGAGAGTTAACTGGAGCAGGACCCCACAAATCCATATGGATCCTTTCCAAAACATTTTTAGTTTTCCTTTCGTACATATAGTTTCTTTTTAAGGATATTCTAGTGGATTTAGCAATAGCACAAATCTTACAATTTTTATCTATATTCTTACAATTAAGTTTTTCAATTCCTTTTACACAATTAATTTTACTCATATTTTCAATTAAGGGCATGTTAACATGACAAAACCTACGGTGGGCTTTTTCTAGATCTAAACCAGTTACATATGTATAATTTTTAATCTTGGGATAACCTTTCAAGATATACAATTTTCCAATTCTGGGAACAGTAAACACATATTTATTATAACTATTATAAATAATCATTTTGTTATTTCCCCATTTAATTTGGTTTCCCACAAGGTCAATACGAGCACCACTAATTAAATTTCTTCTCATATTAGGCGAGTATAACACATCTTTTAAAGTTATATCATAATTTCTGTTTCTATCTAAAACTGTAAATTGAATATCACCCATACCTAATACTTCCGAGGTGCTGTCCTTGTCTCCGACTAGGATCTTCTGTGGTGGTAGTTTTCTGAATGTCGTAAACATATCACGTTCTTTACAGAAGTGAGCAGTTGCAGCAGAATCAATGAGAAATTCCCTCGGTCTTTCATTTGGAAAATTTGAAACTGCATAGGCACGTTGAAGATCAGTTTTTGGATTGTCCTCCATATAAAATAATTCACCACCAGGTTTCTGCCGATTGCATTTCTTGAAGCACTTCGATTCGTAATGTCCCGACTTTTTGCAGTAGTTGCAGAATGGTCGCGGCCCCATACGACAAACTGTCGACTTTCTTGGGCTTGAAGGAATTAATTCAGGGTCCAGTACGCATCTGCTGTGATCAGGAGTAGACGCCCGTGTCTCCTTGTATCTAGATGACTTGTTTCTTGTAGCATAAGCATCGGCCACGATACTTAATTTTGTGCCTTCGTCTTTCCGCTTCAGCTCGATTCGGCTGGATTCTGTTATTAAATGTTTAGACAAATTGTCTAGCGTGAACTCGTTGTCATCCATCCTGTATAGCAATTGTACCAGATTATCGTATTCGTGAGGCAAATGTCTTATTAGTTGAAAGCAAACTAAGAGGTCTGGGATTTCGAACCCACCTTCTTTTATCTGTAACAGCTTCTCATGCACTCGTTTGCAGAAGAGTCCAATGGATTCGTCCTCCGACTGGTAGCGGATTGAAAAGAACTCGTCCACAAGGCCTGCCAATCGTGCTCTAGATGCTGGTTCAAAGTTGGTCTTTAATATATCCCAGGCTTCCTTACCGTCCTCAGTAGATGAAATTAAGACTTGATATTTTCTGTCTATGCCCTGGTAGATAGTTGTGTATGTCCTCTGCTTCCTATAACGATAGTCTCTTTTTTCTTGTTCTGGAGCATCTTCCAATAATAGAGGTTCCGTTTTAGTGATAAATTCCCAGCAGTTCCGGTCCATTAGCAATACCTTCATGTCCGTCTTCCACGTGGCATAGTTGAAATCCGATAACTTCGGGAAGGAAAACATGGACATTTCTTGAATACCCATCATACTGGAAACCGGTAGTGGCAGAATTCATGTTCAGCTTAAGGTCTGAGCCCCATAACCAATTGTTGGGTTTTATCGATTGAAGACAGAGTTTTTATACATTAAAAATAAATTTTTTTACGTAGCCAAGTCTTATGGTTTAAAAACATACTTTTAGAAAACAAGAAGTCTGATCAGATCATGATACCCAATCTTATCACTTATATACATTCAAAGATTTACATATTCTTCTATATTGGGGCCGCGGTGGCCCGGTTGGAAGAGTAACGGACTAGCAACCGAAGGGTTGCGAGTTCGAATCCAGCCAAACACCGTCGTGTACAAAGGGGGCTGGTGCACGTTAAATCTGTCGTGGCCTCAAATGTCCTCACGTTGGCGTGGTGTGGAAGTTTGGAGAGTGGGGTGCCAGCTCAGGTGTTGGCTCGTCATCTGACCGTGGTTCAAAATTACGTGGTGCTGTCCTTTGGGATTGATCCCGGACCGTCACCAATAGCCCGTTGTGTTGCTCCAGTGTGACGTTAATTGAAATACCCCCCTACCTTCTATATTGATGTGCCCCACACGGCACTATAATTGGAGGTTTGAGACCGATTCCAACAAATCTATTTACTTACCAGATCGCGCGACTCGAGACGAGTGCTTCAAAACGCCTTGTTTGTCATTCACCTAAGGAAACAATACACGATGTGGTGGGACTTGTAAATCGCGGCTGAATAGCGGATGGCCAACCATCACGCGCGATTTGATGAGCAGCTCTACCCCGTGTGACAGGCGCATTAGAAATCTATTTACTTACCAGATCGCGCGACTCGAGACGAGTGCTTCAAAACGCCTTGTTTGTCATTCACCTAAGGAAACAATACACGATGTGGTGGGACTTGTAAATCGCGGCTGAATAGCGGATGGCCAACCATCACGCGCGATTTGATGAGCAGCTCTACCCCGTGTGACAGGCGCATTAGAAATCTATTTACTTACCAGATCGCGCGACTCGAGACGAGTGCTTCAAAACGCCTTGTTTGTCATTCACCTAAGGAAACAATACACGATGTGGTGTGACTTGTAAATCGCGGCTGAATAGCGGATGGCCAACCATCACGCGCGATTTGATGAGCAGCTCTACCCCGTGTGACAGGCGCATTAGAAATCTATTTACTTACCAGATCGCCCGACTCGAGACGAGTGCTTCAAAACGCCTTGTTTGTCATTCACCTAAGGAAACAATACACGATGTGGTGGGACTTGTAAATCGCGGCTGAATAGCGGATGGCCAACCATCACGCGCGATTTGATGAGCAGCTCTACCCCGTGTGACAGGCGCATTAGAAATCTATTTACTTACCAGATCGCGCGACTCGAGACGAGTGCTTCAAAACACCTTGTTTGTCATTCACCTAAGGAAACAATACACGATGTGGTGGGACTTGTAAATCGCGGCTGAATAGCGGATGGCCAACCATCACGCGCGATTTGATGAGCAGCTCTACCCCGTGTGACAGGCGCATTAGAAATCTATTTACTTACCAGATCGCGCGACTCGAGACGAGTGCTTCAAAACGCCTTGTTTGTCATTCACCTAAGGAAACAATACACGATGTGGTGGGACTTGTAAATCGCGGCTGAATAGCGGATGGCCAACCATCACGCGCGATTTGATGAGCAGCTCTACCCCGTGTGACAGGCGCATTAGAAATCTATTTACTTACCAGATCGCGCGACTCGAGACGAGTGCTTCAAAACGCCTTGTTTGTCATTCACCTAAGGAAACAATACACGATGTGGTGGGACTTGTAATTCGCGGCTGAATAGCGGATGGCCAACCATCACGCGCGATTTGATGAGCAGCTCTACCCCGTGTGACAGGCGCATTAGAAATCTATTTACTTACCAGATCGCGCGACTCGAGACGAGTGCTTCAAAACGCCTTGTTTGTCATTCACCTAAGGAAACAATACACGATGTGGTGGGACTTGTAAATCGCGGCTGAATAGCGGATGGCCAACCATCACGCGCGATTTGATGAGCAGCTCTACCCCGTGTGACAGGCGCATTAGAAATCTATTTACTTACCAGATCGCGCGACTCGAGACGAGTGCTTCAAAACGCCTTGTTTGTCATTCACCTAAGGAAACAATACACGATGTGGTGGGACTTGTAAATCGCGGCTGAATAGCGGATGGCCAACCATCACGCGCGATTTGATGAGCAGCTCTACCCCGTGTGACAGGCGCATTAGAAATCTATTTACTT
This sequence comes from Meta bourneti, assembly GCA_933210815.1. NCBI lineage: Eukaryota > Metazoa > Arthropoda > Arachnida > Araneae > Tetragnathidae > Meta > Meta bourneti. The sequence continues at coordinate 93,868,983 of OW119929.1, forward strand.
ACCAGATCGCGCGACTCGAGACGAGTGCTTCAAAACGCCTTGTTTGTCATTCACCTAAGGAAACAATACACGATGTGGTGGGACTTGTAAATCGCGGCTGAATAGCGGATGGCCAAACATCACGCGCGATTTGATGAGCAGCTCTACCCCGTGTGACAGGCGCATTAGAAATCTATTTACTTACCAGATCGCGCGACTCGAGACGAGTGCTTCAAAACGCCTTGTTTGTCATTCACCTAAGGAAACAATACACGATGTGGTGGGACTTGTAAATCGTGGCTGAATAGCGGATGGCCAACCATCACGCGCCATTTGATGTGCAGCTCTACCCCGTGTGACAGGCGCATTAGAAATCTATTTACTTACCAGATCGCGCGACTCGAGACGAGTGCTTCAAAACGCCTTGTTTGTCATTCACCTAAGGAAACAATACACGATGTGGTGGGACTTGTAAATCGCGGCTGAATAGCGGATGGCCAACCATCACGCGCGATTTGATGAGCAGCTCTACCCCGTGTGACAGGCGCATTAGAAATCTATTTACTTACCAGATCGCGCGACTCGAGACGAGTGCTTCAAAACGCCTTGTTTGTCATTCACCTAAGGAAACAATACACGATGTGGTGTGACTTGTAAATCGCGGCTGAATAGCGGATGGCCAACCATCACGCGCGATTTGATGAGCAGCTCTACCCCGTGTGACAGGCGCATTAGAAATCTATTTACTTACCATATCGCGCGACTCGAGACGAGTGCTTCAAAACGCCTTGTTTGTCATTCACCTAAGGAAACAATACACGATGTGGTGGGACTTGTAAATCGCGGCTGAATAGCGGATGGCCAACCATCACGCGCGATTTGATGAGCAGCTCTACCCCGTGTGACAGGCGCATTAGAAATCTATTTACTTACCAGATCGCGCGACTCGAGACGAGTGCTTCAAAACGCCTTGTTTGTCATTCACCTAAGGAAACAATACACCATGTGGTGGGACTTGTAAATCGCGGCTGAATAGCGGATGGCCAACCATCACGCGCGATTTGATGAGCAGCTCTACCCCGTGTGACAGGCGCATTAGAAATCTATTTACTTACCAGATCGCGCGACTCGAGACGAGTGCTTCAAAACGCCTTGTTTGTCATTCACCTAAGGAAACAATACACGATGTGGTGGGACTTGTAAATCGCGGCTGAATAGCGGATGGCCAACCATCACGCGCGATTTGATGAGCAGCTCTACCCCGTGTGACAGGCGCATTAGAAATCTATTTACTTACCAGATCGCGCGACTCGAGACGAGTGCTTCAAAACGCCTTGTTTGTCATTCACCTAAGGAAACAATACACCATGTGGTGGGACTTGTAAATCGCGGCTGAATAGCGGATGGCCAACCATCACGCGCGATTTGATGAGCAGCTCTACCCCGTGTGACAGGCGCATTAGAAATCTATTTACTTACCAGATCGCGCGACTCGAGACGAGTGCTTCAAAACGCCTTGTTTGTCATTCACCTAAGGAAACAATACACGATGTGGTGGGACTTGTAAATCGCGGCTTGTTGGGTTTTATCGATTAAAGACAGAGTTTTTATACATTAAAAATAAATTTTATTACGTAGCCAAGTCTTATGGTTTAAAAACATACATTTTAAGAACAACAAGAAGTCTGATCAGCTCAAGATCCCCAATCTTTCTTCACTTTTATACATTCAAAGATTTACATTCTTCAAATTTATGTGCCCCACACGGCACTATAAATGGAGGTTTGAGACCGATTCCAACATACGGCCCCATCGGTTGTAAAACCTCAGCAGATGTATTACAATTCAACATATATATATAAATCTAACAAAATATTTTTGTAATAATATTTTTAAATTTATTTAACAATAAAGGCTTTGTTAAAAAGTCAGCCAAATTATTTTCCGATGAAATATAATTTACGTTGAATAGTTCATCTTTTATTAATTTACGAATAAATTTGTACTTGATATCAATATGTTTAGTTTTCTGATTTTCCTGACTATTTTTTGAAAAATAGATAGCAGATTGATTATCACAATATACTTGGGGTCTTATGTAATCACACAAACTTAATTCATTTATAATTCTACTAAACCAAATAACTTCTTTAGTGCAATCGGTTAGTGCAATAAATTCAGATTCCATTGAGCTAAGAGCTATGCACTTTTGTTTAGAAGATTTCCATGATATTGGGATGTTACCAAAATAAATTAAATAGCCACTGCTTGAATGTCTGTTTGTGAGACCACATCCCCAATTTGCATCAGAAAAAGCAATCAAATTTGAACTTTTTACATTGGAAAGATTAATTTTAAAATCCTTTGTAAGAAAAACATAGTTCATAATATCAACAACGTAAGACCAGTGTTTATAAGTATAACCATTACAAAACTGAGACATTATATTAACGGCAAATGCAATATCTGGTCTGGATCTATCTGACAAAAACGATAAACATCCTATTAAGGAACGATAGGGAAATTTCCTCATTAAATCATTTTCAATTATTTCTTCCTCTTTAACCTTATCAGGTAAGTTACAACCAATTTTAAAAGGTAAATTCACAAAACTTTTAGGAAGATCTTTGAATTTTGACATTAATTTTTCAATGTAGGTAATTTGATGTAAATAAATCGAATTTTCAATTTCTTGAAAGTTTACGCCTAACAAATATTTAGTTTTACCTAGGACTGTAAGATCCAATTTTTTGTCCAATAATTCGATTACTTCATTTATCAAATGTTCCCTTTTTGAAAACAAAACCATATCATCTACATAAACAATTAAAATTACATCTTTAAATTTGTAGACACAATTACACCAATTTAACTGAGAAAATCCTAATTTAGTTAAAATACCGTCTAATTCCAAATTCCATTCTCTACCACTTTGATGCAGACCATATATAGCCTTTTCCAATAGACATACTTTGTTTTCGGATCCTTTCAGCACAAATCCTTTTGGCTGTTTCATGTATATAGTATCCTTAAGGTGTCCATATAAATATGCACTTTTCACGTCAACTTGACAGTGATACCAACCCAACATAGAAATCAATAGTACAAACAATAATCTAACAATAGAAAAATTCACAACTGGTGAAAAAATATCTTTAAAATCAATGCCGGGTTTTTGCTTAAAACCTTGAGCAACAAGACGAGCTTTATACCTTTTAGGTATATTGTTTTCGTCCATTTTTATGCTGTACACCCACTTACTTCCAATTATGGTTGTATTTGGGGGTGTGTCCACTAATTTCCATACTTGCCTATCCTTCATTATCTGAATTTCTTCATTCATGGCAGTATTCCATTTAATTTTATCCTTACTTGCTTGCGTTTCTTCATAACTTTTGGGGATTTCGACATTGTAACACTGATCATACATGTCGTACATCTGTTGGTCTAAAAAATTAGATTCATCACTAGAAGTAGATGGCACATTAGAAATATCCACATTAGGATGTTCAGTTTTTGGCTTAAAATTGAAATTTACAGGATCAAACCTAATCTTATTTTTAGTACAGTACTTTTTAATATCATTTAAAGATCTCATTCTCAAATTTTCAGGAGAATAATAGTATACATCTATCCTATTGCTTTTATTTCTAGGTTTTTCGATTCTACGCCAATTTGAAATGTTAAGACTTTTTAAGTCCTCAGTTTTAACTAAATCTTTAGAATCTAAAACTTGAGTTTCACTTTCCGATTTTACTTTTATATTTTCATTTGATTGATAAATAGGAATATTAGAATTAAGATCGAAAGAAACGTACTCAAAGTTTTTACCAAATAGTACATCAACAGCTTTCTTACTTTCGTCGATATGAACATGGACTGTTTCAACTATTCTCTTCTCGTTTGGGATATATATTCTGTAACCTTTAGTTTTCAAACCATATCCTGTCAAAATACCAAGTTTTGCTCTGGGTTGTAATTTATTTCTCTGTATTTTAGGAATATGAACATATGCCAAAGAGCCAAAAATTCTAAAATGTTTTACTGATGGTTTGAAACCAGTCCATATTTCGTTAGGAGATATACCCTCAGTTAATTTGTGTTCGCATCTATTTTTAGTGTGAATAAATGCTAAAAGTGCTTCTGACCAAAATTGTGGTTGTAAACCACTGTCCTGAAGCATAGCTCTGACACAATCCATGGCTGTTCTATTGAACCTTTCTGCAATGCCATTTTGTTCAGGGGTATAAGTTGAAGTTCTTTCGATTTTTATTCCTATATCATTTAAAAACTTTTTAAATTCTTTGTGACAAAATTCTAAACCATTGTCAGTTCGGACACATTTTAACTTAACATTTAGCTGTCTTTCAGCTTTAACCAAGTATTTTTTAAAGTAATCAAAAACTTCATTCTTATTTCGAATAATATAAACAGTTACTTTACGTGAAAAATCATCAATAATAGATAAAAAGTATTTGTTTCCACCTAGAGAGTTAACTGGAGCAGGACCCCACAAATCCATATGGATCCTTTCCAAAACATTTTTAGTTTTCCTTTCGTACATATAGTTTCTTTTTAAGGATATTCTAGTGGATTTAGCAATAGCACAAATCTTACAATTTTTATCTATATTTTTACAATTAAGTTTTTCAATTCCTTTTACACAATTAATTTTACTCATAATTTCAATTAAGGGCATGTTAACATGACAAAACCTACGGTGGGCTTTTTCTAGATCTAAACCAGTTACATATGTATAATTTTTAATCTTGGGATAACCTTTCAAGATATACAATTTTCCAATTCTGGGAACAGTAAACAAATATTTATTATAACTATTATAAATAATCATTTTGTTATTTCCCCATTTAATTTGGTTTCCCACAAGGTCAATACGAGCACCACTAATTAAATTTTTTCTCATATTAGGCGAGTATAACACATCTTTTAAAGTTATATCATAATTTCTGTTTCTATCTAAAACTGTAAATTGAATATCACCCATACCTAATACTTCCGAGGTGCTGTCCTTGTCTCCGACTAGGATCTTCTGTGGTGGTAGTTTTCTGAATGTCGTAAACATATCACGTTCTTTACAGAAGTGAGCAGTTACAGCAGAATCAATGAGAAATTCCCTCGGTCTTTCATTTGGAAAATTTGAAACTGCATAGGCACGTTGAAGATCAGTTTTTGGATTGTCCTCCATATAAAATAATTCACCACCAGGTTTCTGCCGATTGCATTTCTCGAAGCACTTCGATTCATAATGTCCCGACTTTTTGCAGTAGTTGCAGAATGGTCGCGGCCCCATACGACAAACTGTCGACTTTTTTGGGCTTGAAGGAATTAATTCAGGGTCCAGTACGCATCTGCTGTGATCAGGAGTAGACGCCCGTGTCTCCTTGTATTTAGATGACTTGTTTCTTGTAGCATAAGCATCGGCCACGATACTTAATTTTGTGCCTTCGTCTTTCCGCTTCAGCTCGATTCGGCTGGATTCTGTTATTAAATGTTTAGACAATTTGTCTAGCGTGAACTCGTTGTCATCCATCCTGTATAGCAGTTGTACCAGATTATCGTATTCGTGAGGCAAATGTCTTATTAGTTGAAAGCAAACTAAGAGGTCTGGGATTTCAAATCCACCTTCTTTTATCTGTAACAGCTTCTCATGCACTCGTTTGCAGAAGAGTCCAATGGATTCGTCCTCCGGCTGGTAGCGGATTGAAAAGAACTCGTCCACAAGGCCTGCCAATCGTGCTCTAGATGCTGGTTCAAAGTTGGTCTTTAATATATCCCAGGCTTCCTTACCGTCCTCAGTAGATGAAATTAAGACTTGATATTTTCTGTCTATGCCCTGGTAGATAGTTGTGTATGTCCTCTGCTTCCTATAACGATAGTCTCTTTTTTCTTGTTCTGGAGCATCTTCCAATAATAGAGGTTCCGTTTTAGTGATAAATTCCCAGCAGTTCCGGTCCATTAGCAATATCTTCATGTCCGTCTTCCACGTGGCATAGTTGAAATCCGATAACTTCGGGAAGGAAAACATGGACATTTCTTGAATACCCATCATACTGGATACCGGTAGTGGCAGAATTCAGGTTCAGCTTAAGGTCTGAGGCCCATAACCAATTGTTGGGTTTTATCGATTGAAGACAGAGTTTTTATACATTAAAAATAAATTTTATTACGTAGCCAAGTCTTATGGTTTAAAAACATACATTTTAAGAACAACAAGAAGTCTGATCAGCTCATGATCCCCAATCTTTCTTCACTTTTATACATTCAAAGATTTACATTCTTCAAATTTATGTGCCCCACACGGCACTATAAATGGAGGTTTGAGACCGATTCCAACACGGCTGAATAGCGGATGGCCAACCATCACGCGCGATTTGATGAGCAGCTCTACCCCGTGTGACAGGCGCATTAGAAATCTATTCACCTACCATATCGCGCGACCCGAGACGAGTGCTTCAAAACGCCTTGTTTTTTATTCACCTAAGGAAACAATACACGATGTGGTGGGACTTGTAAATCGCGGCTGAATAGCGGATTGCCAACCATCACGCGCGATTTGATGAGCAGCTCTACCCCGTGTGACAGGCGCATTAGAAATCTATTTACTTACCAGATCGCGCGACTCGAGACGAGTGCTTCAAAACGCCTTGTTTGTCATTCACCTAAGGAAACAATTCACGATGTGGTGGGACTTGTAAATCGCAGCTGAATAGCAAATGGCCAACCATCACGCGCGATTTGATGAGGAGCTCTACCCCGTGTGACAGGCGCATTAGAAATCTATTCACCTATCAGATCGCGGGACGCGAGAGAATGCTTCAAAACACCTTGTTTGTCATTCACCTAAGGAAACAATACACGATGTGGCGGGACTTGTAAATCGCGACTGAATAGCAAATTGCCAACCATCACGCGCGATTTGATGAGCAGCTCTACCCCGTGTGACAGGCGCATTAGAAATCTATTCACCTACCAGATCGCGGGACGCGAGAGAATGCTTCAAAACGCCTTGTTTGTTATTCACCTAAGGAAACAATACACGATGTGGTGGGACTGGTAAATCGCGGCTGAAAGCAAATGACCAACCATCACGCGCGATTTGATGAGCAGCTCTACCCCGTGTGACAGGCATATTAGAAATCTATTCACCTACAGATCGCGCTACCCGACACGAGCTCTTCAAAACGCCTCATGTGGCACCCACCTTAGAGTTATCTTCAGCGTTAATAAACAATCCTACCCGTTTCCTTATCCACATCTTTGTCGCTGCTCTTTGTTTGCTTGTTGCTGCAGCGTCGACTGCCGCAGGACTGTCGACGCTGCAGCAACAATCAAACATGGCACTCCACCCCGAACTCAATTCCCATCACCCTAAGCCGAAACGATCACAAAAGACAATCATCAAAAAGAACGTAACTCAATACCTCCGGAACGGAAAGAACGACAATCACGAAGGCCCCGGGCGATTAAACTTAACAAACATCAATCCCAGACTACATTGCGATATACATCTCTCGTCCCCCTCCTTACAGCTGGAGGAGGGGCAATTACTACACGCAGTTACCTCAAAGGTTTGGTTGGAAAGGGGTAGGAACTGTTGCTCTGGATGTCCTTCCCCTGCCCTGATATGAAGGGATATCAGAACTCGGGCGAGTGAGTAATGTCTTGTCTGAAGTGAGATATCGGTCCGTCCGATCTGATGGATGCGGTTTGCTGAATTTATCGCATTTCGGTTCCTACTTTCTGACCGGGCTGTATTTACCTCCTGGGGGCTTTCGTAGGACCATTTCTGTGCTTGTGGTAATCTTTAGTCGAGATTAAAGTGTAGCGATTTTGTGAGATCTGCGTCGTGGTTTTGAGTGATTCAAGATTACTGCAGGGACGTATTCAGAGTTGCTCGTGAGTCCAGGGCAACCCCCTGCCCGAGATCTTTATTTTATAGAAATAAATGCTCAATAAATAAATAATATGATCACAATAAAAAAAATGAAATTTTAGAAGTTTTATGTATCCGTTTGGAACGGATTATGTTCACTCATTATTCAAAATGATGTTTCGAAAATTTAATTTCACATAAATGAGTAATTCATACTTATTACAAAATAGAATATAAAAGTGATGCGTTTTGGAATTTTTTGATTTTACACCTGATAGTCAATTCATAAAATAGTTTCTAAATCATGGAAACCCTTAATGCCAAAGATTGATAAAAATAAAATAAGTGCTACTAAATAATCAGAAACCGGTTTTTTTTACTAGTTTCAAATGGAATCACTAGAATTGTCGCAACTAATGGCTGATTTAAATTTAAAACTTGTGACTAGTCTTCACAGGGTTTCATTTTACATCCAGTCTTTTAGACGAAACCTTGCATGCTATAGTAAGGCTGAATCATTATGTATGTAAAGGAAACTTCAAATGACATCTTGCAAAGTATATTGCTTATGTATAGATCTGTGGTTGCATAGTTAAAGTACAGTAGCAACTACACACATAACAAAAATTAAGGATAATGTAATCGGAGATGATTCCCGTACCAAGTACCTGAATCGAAATACGTCAAACGACAAAGGAATATTCTACAGAATATGTGGAAGTAAATAAGAATACTAACATGCATCGTGGTGCTTCTTGGAACTAAAGAAATGAAAAAATGCTTAGGTAAACATATTGCAAGTTTTAGTTATTGCGTAAAAAACATTTTTGCTATATTAAAAGCAAAGTAATAGGGAATTAACTGACCTCATACCCTAATACAGGTCTCACAACGTGCCGGCATGCTTTCCACAATGGCGTACCAAGGTATCCCAATCAGGTTCTTTTAGATTTAGATCAGGTGAACTTGCTCGATACGGATTACGAATAATCCTCAATTTTTGGACGTATGTACATCTTTATTACTGTCCTATGTGTATGATGGTTCTACTATTTTCCGAATAGACTTCTCAGTAACTAATTTCAATTACACCGCTTAAAGGATACGGTTTCATTTTACAAGTAAATACCCCTTGAAGGAAACCACCACGAGTTAGCCCTAATATGCCTGAAAAATGTCATCTATCAGATTTAACCGACTTTATTCGGGTCGAATTGGTTAACTACAGACTGAAAAAGTGACTCGAATAATCGCTTTTCTCTTTCGCAGAAAAGGTTAAATCACTTAAGTGTGAGTAAAATAATTTTAAAAATATGTTTTCGACAATTTTATAATTTCAACTAGCTTTGGACATAATTCCTTTGCATGAATATCTATCATTGTAATAGATTGCACATACGTCGCAACCCTGCTGCATGACAAAACTACAAAATGACGAAATGTCGCATTAAGACCCATTACAAAAGACGATTTTGAGGATTTCTATGGGGAGAGTAGAAATGATCTTTCTTAAGTTCTTTTCCTGAAAAATTGTTCAACTCAATTGGTAAAAATGACGAAACTATGGCGAATAATCTCGCACACATAGTTTAGCTATCAATATTTCTTAACTTGTGGTACTTTTTTGCACCAGGCATGCGACATTTTCGAATTTCACTATCTTTAAGGCGAAGATGCCAAATCAATTTGATAAGATAGATATTCATAATTAAGCTTTTGTTAAAACGAATACATGTTTTCTTGAAAGTTAAATTTTTGGCACGTGTATTAATAAAATAACTGTTTTAAAATTAAATGTCTTCAGTAAACAAAGCAAAGGCAACGTATTACAATTTTAAAAAAATGGTAAATTAATTTGACAGCGCTTTTTTAATGAAAATCATTGATATCAACATATTTATAACATATAATAATTTGCTTAAATATTGATTCAACTCTTAAAATTAAGTCACCTAGACCTGTCAAAATGACAAAGAATTTTTAATATTTCGAAGTCCTAGTTGGGATTTTTTTTTAACATTAACATTCCTTCAGTAACGGAAAATTACATTTAAAATATTCTTTATTATAACTTACATGCCGTTTTATATCGAATACTTTGTGGTGGTGTTGAGTGTGATTAAAATGAATTATACTTTATTACAAAAATAAATATTCAATAAATTTAAATCAGAAAAAAGTGAAATATAAATAAGGCTGGCAGGAAAAAGTTGTTCTGAAGATTCTTTTTTAACTCATGATTTCCCATAGTTGCCACAACTTACAACTTAAAATTGACCAAAATTGAGAACTGCGAAATTAATTTTGAGTGAAAATAATATCACTGCACCCAAAACGGATAAATAACTTAATATTGATCAAAAATATTCAATGCACAAGCAAACACTCCATTTTTATGTATATAGATTAAAAACAAATATTGGCATGAGTGAATAAATTTAATTTATTATGAAATGAATCACCTGGAATTGATAGATTTAGTAGTAATATATTTAGTTCTGTTTAGATGCACTTTTAATGAGTGTAATATCTAGAGAAATCTCAACACACTCACAAACGACACTTCAAAGGAAATTGGATGAACACTTATATCTTATTTGGCTAAGTGTTTCACATGACTGATTATTATAGATGGTTAACCATTTTACAGCCTTTGTTAGGAAGTTCTTGATTTTTCAGTTTCTGTAAATGCGGGCATCCGTACTCTTGTTTCAAGTTGAGAATGATGCTTTTCTATTCACATTCACTCCTGGTGTAGTCACTCTTTATATGTTAAATAATGCAGGAAAACAAGATAGAGTGACCGTAGATGAATAATTATGAGTCTCAGTGTAAAACCATTACGATATAAACATACAGCACTTTTTTGCTTTAAATTATATGCAAAACAGAATATAAATTAACTTTGCAGCGAACAAATAACTCATTTTCCATTCGAAAAGTATAAAATATTCCTCTACAAGATATCGGAATAAATATATTTTTTGCAGAATGAATAATTTATTCTTCTTTAACCTTCCAAGTGATTTCGACTCGATATCTCGTTCTCCAAGACATGACCAATATTGCTCTAATGACGTCTTTCATGCGATACCTCATCAGATATCTTGTCACGAAGTTATTGCCGATTTTTATGATGACGAGATCTGGCCAGTTTTCTTATAACAAGAGATGATGAGTTTGTTGGTATCAAGATCTGACCAATATTGCTAATGACGAGATACCTCTTCGTGACAACCACAAGTAGGGTTAAGAAGTAAGGAACACAAAGTTAAATCGTATTCACACAGGTATATACACTGACGTGCCAAAAGTTATGGGATATCTGCATGCAAATTTACAAGTGGCTGTACACCAGCAGGTTTAAATTCATTTTTTGAAAGAATAAATTATTTTTTAAGTAGACGAAACATTCTTCACATCCAGGAAAATAGCATAATTGATCATTCTCTAAAGATTGAATAAATGAAGCTTCTTTTCAGGAAGTAGAATATAAAAACATTCCCTCTTCGGCAGATAGAATAAATAAACCTCTAACAAAAGACAATATAAAAGTACCATTTACAAACTACATAATAAATTCTATAACGAAAGATTAATGAATTACTTATCTTTTAAAATATAGAATAGCTGAATATCTCAAAAAAGAAAGAATAAATAAATCTCTCTAATGATTATAACAAAAAAAGATAACCCTGCCACAAAAAATGACAAATCCCTCAACAAATTATTAATGGAATAAATTAATATCCTTCACAAGATAGAATAATTGAATCCCCTCTAAGAAAATAATGAAAATTAAAAGAGCCAAATTAACGAGAACCGCCAAAAATTGGGCTTTATGAAAACAATTCAAAATAAAATGAAATCCGATTCGCAAATTTAACCTAACTATTTGCGAAGAATACCAATACGCTTTACTTTGTTCGATTATTTTAATACTGAAATTTGATTGAAATAGAAAGATATAACTTTTGATATTATTTAAAAAATATATATATGAAAGATTATTTTGATACTATATTGAAATAGAAAGATATAACGTTTTTTCTTTGGTAAATTTTAATGAATTAATGAAACAAATGCCTGACACTTGACTTTACGCCATTCGTCATCTGGCTTCCCCATACTTCTGTACTCCTTTGAGAAAGTTTAAGAAAATTTTAAATGGTAATTTTTGCTACATTCTTAAAGAGTTCAAGAAATATTAAGAAATCTGACGCGGAAGAATACTTTTCTAACCCACTGTATGTTTCACTGATCAACGGTTAGTATGATACTATTTGTCTCCTTCAGTGGTATCGTGCCCCGTTGGAAAAGTAACGGATTAAGGACCGGAGGGTTGTGCGATTGAATCTAATCAGACTCGTGTACAAAAGGGCTGGTGCTCGTTAAGGTATCCGAACACGTTCGAGACCCTTTTTTTTAAATGTGGTATACATTTTAATGATATTTTTATATTTAGTGTTATTAAACAATAGCATTGGGCTATAAATATTTAAAATATATATTAATAATTTTGTAAAGATGATAATTATGTATGAAATTTTAAAGAAATTTGTCAAAAACTTCAAATGTGCTACATGAAAATCTATTCAACCAATTTGAAAAATGATACCACCAAAATAAACTACATTCATTTTTCTAGGGAATGAACTAGAACCAAAAGGATATTTAAATAAACAAAAATTTGACAAACGGTCAAAAAGTGAATACAAGATTTTTGATAGTTTAATCATATTTCTTAAATAAATGGCCATAATTTAAAAACTTTTCAACTCGGCATAATTATTTTAGTTCATTCCCTAGACAGCATTATAAAGAACAAGTTGTCAAAGTTTTACGTGAATCCATCAATAACTTTTTGTGTTATAACATTTGAAATGAGGAAATAACACATAAAAATTAATTTAGAGAAAAATGCATTTGAAGTGTTAATTGTTATGTTTTTAAATTAAATAAACAGCCAAAGAGAAACTATTTAAACATTTGAGAGACCTTTCTAAAATTATATTTGTAAAAAAAGCAAGTTTTAAATTTAAATTTTGACAGGTTTTTGGTCTTTTCACGGCCATTTCCGGTGTTTTCTTTACCTACTTCCGGTTTTTCCCCGCCTTGATTGAAATCTTAATATCTCTGCAACTAATTAACTTAGAGACAAAATCAAATGTATTTTGGAAAGTCAAATAAATGTTCTATCAAATGAGGTCAAAATCTTTTTGGGGGACTTTTGGTCAAAAATGATATTTTCAACGTGTTCGGATACCTTAAATCTGTCGGGGCCTCAAATGTCCTCACGTTGGCGTGGTGTGGATGTTTGGAGAGTGAGGTGCCAGCTCAGGTGTGACCTCGTCATCTGACCTTGGTTCAAAATTACGTGGTGTTCTCCTCAGGTCTTTTCCTTTGGGATTGATCCCGGACCGTCACCAATAGCCCGTTGTGTTGCTCCAATGTGACGTTAATTGAAAAACCCCCCCTCAGGTCTTTCCCTTGGGGTTTGATCCCGGCACGTCGCCAATAGACCGTTGAGTTGCTCTAGTGCGACGTTAATTAAAATACCTACCTACCTTCAGTGTATCAGGGCAGTGGTAGCCTAGTTGGAATAGCAACGGATTAGCAACCGGAGGATTGTGAGTTCGAAACTAGGTCCAGCCGAAGACCGTCGTGCACATGGAGGCTGGTGCACGTTAAATCTCGCATGGCCCCAAATGTCCGCACGTTTGCGTCGGGTGGAAATTTGTAGAGAGGGTGCCAGTTCAGGTGTTGACCTCGTCATCTGACCGTGGTTCAAAATTACGAGGTGTTGTCCTGGGATCTTTCCCTGGAATTGATCGGCAATCGGAATTGATTGCCGATCAACGCCATTAGCCTATTGTGTTGCTCCAGAGCAAAATTAATTACCATTACCGTTACAATAATACGGCAAAATTTTAAATCATAATTTTAACTACTTGCTAGTAAAATTCAAGAAGGTAAGTAGGTATTTAATTAGTGTTGCACTGGAGCAGCACAGTGGGTTATTGGGGACTGTCTGGGATCAACCCCGAAGGTAAAGATTCGAGGACAATACCACGTAACTTTGAATCACGGTCAGATGACGATAAAATTCAAGAAATAGTAAGGTACCCGAAGGGGAAGAGTACTTTTGTAATCCTCTGTATGTTACACTGATTAGGATGATTTTGCTTATTTCCTGCAGTGTATCAAAATTTGTCCGAATACGCTACAAATTTTGTTAAGGGGTGAAATCCAAATTTATATTAAATTGCTAAATTAACTAATCCTTAATATTGTAGTGCTGAGTATTTAGTGTTTTGTAATTTTATAAGAGAATAATTTCAGACTCCCTTGGAAGTACAAAGACGTTAAACATGTAAAAAAGGACAAATTAATATAAAGTTTAAAATTATATAAAAAGCTGTTCGCAAGCATTTAAGAGATTACTTATGCTTACAAAAACAAATTGGTATTATAATAAGAGGATCAAAGGAGAGATAACAAAAATATCATACATGCCTGTCTCGAATTAATTGAGAATACTGAAAACACAATAAAACGTAAAACAATTTTAGCATGTGCTGCTTTTTTGTTTGCGAAAAACTAAATTATGAAGGTTTAGAAAAAATATTATAGCAGACGAATCTTTTGTGTTTATAATAGTTTAAAATAAGATAGGTATTTTTATTTATTTTCCACATTTATGAAAAAATAAGGTGAGAAATAAAAATTAACCACAAACCAATTAATTTTCAATTGAATTCTTTAAATACATAATATAGACAATTTAAAGAAATTGTAAAAAATTTGGTGTTAAATGAACTATTTCAATAAATTAAAGCAGACGAAATAAAAATAAGAAACTGTAATTAGCAGACGATTTTTTATACTTTTTAAAAATTGCAAATTATATATATATATATATATATATATATATATATATATAAATACCGCTAAAAATAATCCAGACACCAAATAGACTAAATAAATAGACGAGAGCAACTGTTATTTTTCAAACAGCTAAGAAATCTCTACAAAAAATAACCCCTACAAAAGATAATAGCAAACTCCTATGCATATTATAAATGGAATAAATGAATCTATACAAAAGGTAGACTGATTGAATCTCCACCAAAGAAAGAATAAATAAGAATAAAGAATTAAAAAAATAACTCCTATAAAAAGGGTATAACAAACGCAACTGAAAATAACAGATGGAGTAAATGAACCTCTTCTTCATAATATAGAATATTTTAATATATTCTAAAGAAAAAATAAACAAATCTTCTCTGCAAAGGATTATACAAAAAAATCCCCAAGAAAGATAACAACACAAACGCCTCTGGAAATTATTAACAGAATAATTGAATCGCTACAATAGATAGAATAATTGAATATCTGCTATTCTATCTACCTTCTCTATTGAATAAATGGCTCTCTCAAAAGTATTATACAAAACCTTAGAAAGATAACAACAAACTCCTCTGGAAATTATTAATGGAATAATTGAATCTCTGCAAAAGATAGAATAATTGAATGTCTGCAAAAGATAGAATAATTGAATATCTGCTATTCTATCTACCTTCTTCTCTATTGAATAAAAGATCTCTGAAAAGTATTATACAAAACCTTTGAAAGATAACACCAAACGCCTCTGCAAATTATTAATGGAATAATTGAATCTCCACAAAAAAAGAGAATAAAGAAATCTCTACAAATTGTACACAAAACGTTTGTTTTGTGTACAATTTACAAACATAACAAAAGGTAAAAAAAGATAACAAACACCTCTGCAAATTATTAATGGAATAAATGAATCTCTACAACAAATAGAATAATTAATCAAATTAATAAAAATCAGAATAAAAAACCCTCTACAAAGGATTATACCAAAAGTAACCCCTACAAAAGGATTATACTAAAAGTAACCCCTACACAAAAGGATTATACCAAAACTAACCCCTACAAAAGGGTATAGCAAACGCACCTGCAAATTATAGTTAGAATGAATTAACCTCCTCTATATGAAATATAGAATAATTAAATATATTCTAAAGTAAGACTCAATAAATCTCATCTACAAAGGATTATAAAAAAGTAAACCAAACATAGGAGAACAACACCCTCTTCTTCAAATTGTTGGAATTAATTGAACCTTTAAACACATGGATAGTTGGAAGTTCCATTCATCATGGAACTTCTATTCTTGCAAGGGAACAATGAAAAATAAGTAAACCACCATGGCAGAAGATAATTCGGATAAATGGAGTTCCTCTACAGAAATAGGACAACTGGAGCTTTAGAAGATGTGCGAAATTTTTGCTTGGAAAGTATTTGAATATTTTGAGTAACGTTAATTATTTTCTTTAATCAGTCTACCTGATAATTCGTCAAGTAACAAAGAGAGAACTACTTTAGCAGAGAAAAGACAAAATGCACAGCGTACAGAATTCTTACAGGAATTGAAGCTCGCACTTAACCGTTCAAGTGGTTTCGCTGAGATATCTCGTCCATCTAGGTCTGACCAATTTTGCTTTTGACGAGACATCTCGTCATCAAGATATTGCAGATTTTCTCATGGTTACGACATCAAGACCTGTTCAGTTTTCTTCTGATGACGAGGTATCTCATCTATCAAGATCTGATCAGATTTTGCTAATTACGATATACTTTGTCGAGACAACCACCAGGAGGTTAACATATAATAACTCACTTTCCCTTTAAGTGTTCAACCTATTGAGACTATACTGTGCGTCTCATTTGAGATATAAGAAACTTTAGTGTAGATAAATTAAAATTTTAATGCATTAAATTAGGTTACTGAATTCTTGAAAATCTGTGACGGAATTTCGGAGAGTTAAATACTTCAATTATACATATGTATAATACCGATGGTTCTTTGTTTGACAGGTTTGAAGAGGCTAGCTCAGATGTTCACTGTAAATTATACTCTTTCTACAAGGCCGTTGGCAGCTATTCTACTCACTTTGACGGGGGGAAGCAATTTGTGTTGCATTGAAACAGCTTCTCAGAAGAGATTCATTCGAAAAACCGGTTATTTTATTACTAAATTTGCAATACAAGCGGTCTCTTCAATTCAGTCAGAGATTGCTCACGAGTTATGCAATGCAGACAACTCCTTGATAATCTAGCTGATGCGTTGGTACTTCAGTGTGTCCTGGCTCATTGACGTCCTGGAAATGAGAGCAGACTGTCTCGCTGAAAAGGAAGGAAAATCACCTAAAAGCCATTAAACCCTCTGTCTTTTCGTACTCTTAAGCTTTGGATAAGAGTTTTATAAACACTGCCAAAAGAGAGACTTGACAATGCTGCTTAGAATAAATCTTGGGAATGCCTTCTTTTATCCAGTGACGTCGTCCCACACTCTCCAAGCAAGATTGCTGTTGCTGGGTTTCCTGACGGCATGACTGTATGCGTGCACATATGTTTTATTGTAATATATTGTTGACTCTCCTGACTGTATTTTGTGTAATGGTAGACAACCTATGATGGCTCAACACGTAGACACGTGTACTACACTTAAAATTAGAGTAATAGAGATAGAGAGAGGGCACAGAAGTATTAGAAAGTCAGATAACGAATGATGTAAAGTCAAGTGCTTGGTATTTGTTTCATTCATTTCCTTAACGCCCCTCTCAAGTGATTTCGACGAGATATCTCGTCCATCAAGGTCTGAAATTTTTTTCTTAAGACGAGATATCTCGTCATAAATAGTGCCTTTTTAATTCGGAATGATAAAAATATTGTAGTTTATTGATGACAAGATCAGATCAGTTGTTTCTAATGACGAGATGATCTCATCCATCAAGATCTGGTCAGTTTTGTTAATGATGATAGACTTTGTCGAGACAACCAACAGGAGGGTTAATTATTCCCATTCTTGAGTATTTCCCAGAAATAATTGATAAAACATTAGGAAAGGCCTATGTCATCATCCGGAAAGTTTCTAGGATTAAATCTAACCTAAGTTCTTAACAAGACAATCTTAGACAGTGTTTTGGTACTTGATTCGATGTTTTTACATGTGTAAGAAATTTTTACCAGTACATTTTAGTTTAATATTCTAAGCTATTTATTTGGAAGCTTAGCGGAATTCTTGTCATTTTGTTTTTTATGTTGAAAAAAAGCATTTAATCCGAATATAGTTTTTGTGTCCGTTCCAGCTTCATTCTCGAAATCGGAATACATTTCTCATGATAATAATGAAATAACTTTTTCTCAGATTTTTCTATCAAGACCAATTTATAGCTGCAGATTTGTTTTTCTGTCTAGTCACCTATTTGAGTTTTTAACTTTAGTTTGATATGATATACCAACTTAAGTGGTCATAACCAAAAATTACTTATAGAGAAGGATTGAAGAAAAATTTTGATTATTGTTTTCAAATAGTTCTTTACTGGGATTTTGTTCACAAGTTCAATATTCTGCCCATTTATAACAGAAAATCGAGAACTGTTTTTATTTCAACACCTATGTAGAGTATGTATTGTTTTTGTTGTATACGTGTTGTATGAATAAAAATATTTTATTATATACTTTTAAGTTTAAACAATATTTTACAGACTATGTTGAAGGGGGTAATGCTCTTGTCTAAATAAATCAAAAGGGTTCGCTTTGATTTATTCGTTTATCTCGCTCGCTTTATTCGTATTTTTAAAAATGCTTTCGATTCAAGAACAACTAAAATTTTAGAAACAAGTTCTCACCCTGCTTACATATTGTAATTTATGAATAATGTTAAAAAATTCCACATTAAATTTTTTTCTAATAAATCTGTTAATTATAGCATAAAAGCAAATGGTCTTCCATATCATAGAGTAAATAAACAGCTAATACCGAGACTTAAATTTTCTTAAATTCAAACTCCTTATTTTTGTTTATACGCATATTCGAAATATATGCTACAGCAGAGATGCTGACGTTCCATCTACTGTTCCAGAATAAAAAATATGTAAAACATATGTCTTATTTTATGAGAATAGGCGAAATCTATCTACGGTTGTTCGTTTGCTTAGGAAACAAAGTGGGAGCATTTGCCATAGGTTGATACAAACCACATTCGATGACTCCACCGTCTATGCGAAATGGCATGTTATTTCTCGTACCTTCTAGGATCAATCCCGAAAATGAAAGATCCTAGGACATCTCATAATTTTGAACCTCTGTCAGATGACGATGGCAACAACTCAGATGGCATCCCACTCTTCAAACTTCCACACCACGCCAACGCGAAGACATTTGTCACCACGATAGATTTAACATACCTCAGCCCTCACGTACACAGCCGTGTTTGGTGGATCTGAGATTTCAGTTATCAAAAAATGACTTGAATAATTTTATCAACTCAATCAACTTAAAATTTTAATATCTAAGTTGTTACCGTTTTGATGAAAAAAACTAAAACATTTAATTGTTCAATTTATTTCTCGTAATAATACATTTATTTTCAAATAATTCAGATGTAAGAACTAATTAACTTAAATCATAATATATAGTCTAATAGTTTTCACACTTTTGCTCATTTGTGAAAGCGTATATTTTTTATAACGGTTTAACATGTATCAATAAATAACATCAATATTTTCAGCTATCTATTCAACCTCTTTAATAAAGCCCGTTAAAACACTAACAAATTCACTATAAAAAACGACGTTTTCTAGAAGAGTTGTGCCGATCATGAGAACACTGCTTTTCGACGACGTGTAAACAAACTTGTAATGCACTTTTACATAATAATCATACTTGATAACTTTTTTCCTGAAACTAATTGACATTTATTGATAAATTTCCTCTTTTTCGCACTTCCACGTTACGTTCAGATTATGCGACTCGTCTGAAATTTAATTTATGCATTTTTTAGAGCTGGATCTCGTTGTAAAATGTCATCTTTAAAATGTTTTCCTTGTTGTCAGTTAAATTATGCGTTTCTAAACTTGCATGAATATTCATAGGAAAAGCGGATAAGTGGCCGAAAGTAGTTCTGTTCGCACTTAATTTTGCTCACTTCGGAGAGAGAGGACACCAAATTCCCTTTTTTATTCCTTTCAATTCTCAGGGTATAAACGGCCATTTGCATAAATTCTTAAAGGCGAAGTTTCAATACCGTGGGTATATCAGTGTTTTACTTAAGGATTTATAGAAAAAGTGGGAATTAATCCTGATTAATTTCAAATTAATATTCTAATGTTTTAGACAGTTTTAAAAGTTTATGCATATTTTTGGATTGGAGGGATACATACTTTTCAAACTCAAAATGTTTGCAAGGGGGTAACTAAAAATGGTAATGCTTTTGATTTTGAAATAAGACGTCGTAAAAAATGATTCATTAAACATCGAGAAGAGTATATTAACGCATCTAAAAGGCACATATTGAATTTTCTTTTGTAATTAATTTAAACAAGCTATGATAAATTAATCTTCAGATGAATATTTAATTTAGGGAGGAGTATGGAATTTCAGGATTGTAGGATTAAAGTTTCGATTTGATATACACCACGATTCAGTTTTAAGAATTTGATCGCGTTATTTTGTTTGCTTCGGTTTGCTTAGAAGCTTATTTCTTAATCTCTTCATTGAAGAAAGCATGTAATAAACCTTATATGTTCAGTTTTTAATAAGAAATTACTTGCTGCGAATAATAAAGTACTTCAGACTGTAAACATAGGCTGATTTAAGCATATTTGATTTCCTTTCATGTATTTCTAATCCTGCTACAATGAAATTCGTACTGATGAAATTTTTTCAAGCTAATATATATCCATCTGTTACTCTATATATTTATGCTTGTATCGAAGGATATTAGTAGAAAGTATATGTATGTTAGTAAGTAAATTATTCATCACATCTTTAATGGTTATAACTAGTACTAACTAGAGGCAGCAAAATTAGTACAGACGATCTAATTATACCTCGTGTAGCAAAAAATTATCGTGTAAAGCGACAACCAAAACCCAAACTAGTAAAAAGTGTTTTCTTTTGTAAAAATATCACTGGTCGCCATTATAAATATTAATTATATTATAATATTAATAGTATTCCTTTTATTCAAACGTTATTATTGTACATTGGATTGCCTTTACAACTCATTCTAAATGTGAATAGATGCTTATGTTTTGGATTAAGTATTCAATAAATCTCTACGCATTTTTAAGAGAATTATAAACTTTTTACAATTTTCATTTGATATAATTTGATAAATTTCTATGAAATATCTGTTTGAAACTTATTGTTTACCTCCAATTCGAGTATCATAAATTTTATTTTATTGTTAATGCTTAAATAGCTATAATTGAATACACTTATAATAGATAAGATAAATCACAAAATAACGCAAACCTTATTTTGAGAATAAAGAATGTTAATAAGTAGCATGTATACCAATACATTTCCTTTCATACTCACTCTTACGACGCATATCAAGTCAAAGTCAAGATAACTCCCCATTTTTTCTTCTTTTTTCCAATTTCTTTTCCGAGTTAAGTATAATTTCACACATATAATAAGGTGCTGTAAACTATTTCAGCTGAGGATATGCTTGATAAGTTTCAAGTAAATTTCGCAGTTGATAGGCTCACAGTAGAGTTATCTTCTCGCAAAACATACTAATCACAATTATATGTGAAAGTGTACTTCCCTCAAAAAAGAAAAATACCGAGTTATCTTGTTTTTGCAGTAACCCGACGATATGTATATGCTTTGATAATCTAATTTATATGATTTTTTATTTTGAATTATAAACATATTTGCAATTTGTGTTTGTTGGGCTATTAATTTATGTACTCGAACTCTGACTTATAAGTCATTTTCAGGACATCCGAGTTTCTTACATTTAATTTCCCACTCATGGGTAGTAGGTATTTTAATTAATGTCGCACTAGAGCAACACAGCGAGTTTATTGATACATTTCCATGCCGGTGCTGTTTCGCATTATTTATTTGAAATTATTTAAATTTTTGGATACATAAAGAATAAAAAGTACGACGAAGTAAACTTTAAACGTTTGTAACAGATCAAATCCATCTCGTTAATCATTCAACCAAGCATGTAGAATAAAGCTGTATGTACTACTACAAACCCTATTTCAAACGTGCAATGAACCCAACCCAACTAATCGAAACAACCCAAACTAATCGAAACAACCCGACTACTAACTGAACTATTATAACATCAACGAGAAAAATGCTAAGGAAAATAAAGTCTTCGAATTTAATGCATTTAAGAGTTTATTGATATATATGTATGCTCATGTAATAAGAATCCCAGTTAAAATAAGCGCTGTTTCACATTATTTGTTTGAAATAATTTACAATTTTAGATACATAAAAAATAAAAAGTACAACAAAGTAAAATTTAAACACATGTAAAAGATCAAATCCATCTCGTTCAACCATTCTACCAACCAAGTAGTAAAAACAATACGTTACTATGAACCCTATTTGAAAAATACAATACAAAAGCACAATGGACACAACCAAACTAGTCTTTACCTCCATGGGTGTATTTCTCTTTTTCGTGTCAGTAAAACTTTCATTGTGTGTGCCTGTCTGTTACTTGATATTGTATGTCTTGTGTCTGGCACAGCATGGCCAAATATGGCTCTTGAGCCATAAAACCCCAAAACCAACCAAACTAGTCTAAACAACCCGACTACCAACTGAATTATAACAACAAGAAGAAACTAAGGAAAGTAGGGACTTCAATTTTGATGCATTCAAGAGTTTATTGATGTATATGTATGCTCATGCAGAAAGTCTTATTTGAAAGAAATGCTGCTGTGCATTATTTGCTTGCAATCATTTAAAATTTTAGATACATAAATAAGAAAAAGTACGACAAATTAAAAACTAAACGTGTGCAAAAGGTCAAATCCATCTCGTTTAACCATGCAACCAACCATGTAGAATCAAGCAGTATGGTAATACTACAAACCCCATTTCAAAAGTACATTAAACACAATACAAACTAGTCTAAACAACCCGACTAAAACTGAACTAGTATAACAGCAAAGAGAAAAGAATTAGATTCTATTCAATCTTAATGTATTCAAGAGTTTATTGATGCATATGTATGACCATGTAGAGAGAGTCCTAGTTGAAATAAATGCTTTTCGCATTATTTACTTGCAATCATTTAAAGTTTAAGATACATAAAGAAGAAAATACACGACAAAATACAAATTTAACGTATGTAAAAGATCAAATCCATCTCGGTCGGAGGACTAAAATAAATGACTCCAATTCAGACAATTAACTTTCGTTGCCGCTCCGGCAGCCATCTGGGCATTTCAGCGATTGCTAATGGGTTTCGGACTGCTGGCTGTCAAACGCATTTTTGCAACAACACAGCAAAACTCCGTGCGTTGCTTATATTTGCATATTTCATCCTTCCCCATCCAGGGAATGACATCTGTGCTTGCAGGAAGAGCGCCATCATTTCCAATAACGACCGTTTCGCCGACAAAAGGCAAAGCTGTGCGCCCTTGCCAAAACTTCGTTTTAAAACTGTCACAAAATCCGATAAGTCGCCAGGACACAGAAAGGAACTCCTGGAAAAGGAAGGGGGGTGGCACTCGACAATCGAGGAACGAAATTCCGGTTTTGTCTTCGCGACCTTTTCCCAAACACTCACGAGTAATCACACTTCGCGGGTATTAATTCGAAAGTCGTCCAGTGGGGATTTGTTGGCAAACCTGTTTCCCTTCCCTTTGACAGCACTTCAGAAATCCGGATGCATTTGCATATTCGGAAACGATGGTCAGAATCGTACCAGAGAACGAGTGGGGATTTAAAACACCTCCGACATCAATCGATGCGGCGTTATTTCAGCGATTCGTTCCTGCTTCGGACGACAGTTGGCGGTTGTTAATTAAAACATTGTGCATTTCGTTTTGATGGTTCCGGGGGATTATTGGAAGGCCGCATTTGTCAGACCTTAAGAAGGTGCCGGCGTGACAGGCGAACTAATTTTGAAGAAGCAGATGAAATATTTAAAAGGGATTACGTCAGATGGGATGCGATGTTGCTCGACAAGTACGATTTTCTCTGGGGAGGCTGGAGGAAAGCAGTTGCTGTTCATGGTTCGTTCTTGGTTTTGCTTCGGTATGTAGTAATAATAAATTGGATCTGAATGAAGAGATGGTGATAGTGGTTATTTGGGTTTTATGACGCAAGGCTTGAAAAGGGACAACTTGTGCCAAACTCCAGAAAAATTAGATAGGATGTATAAAAATCACAATGCAAACCTGTCATTTAAAACATTGTGTGTTTCGTTTAGATGGTCCCGGGGTATTATTGGAAAATCATTGATCAGACCTTAATAAGATGACGGCTTGACACACGAACTAATTTTGAAGAATCAAATCAGATATTTAAAAAGGATTACATCAAATTAAACCGGTGTTGCTCGACAAGTACTATTTTCTTGGGAAGGCTGAAGGAAAGTATATGTGGTTCATCGTTCGCGCTTGGTTTTGTTCCAGTATGCAGTGAGAATAGATTGGATCTGAGTGCAGGTGGTTATTTGGATTTTATGGAGCAAAGTTCGAAATAGGACAAGAGCTGTGCGAAACCACAGAAAAATTATACAAGACATAAGAATCACAATACAAATTTGTCATTTAAAACATTGTGTGCTTCATTATGATGGTTCCAATGTATTATTGGTATTACATTTATCAGACCTTAAGATGGTGACTGTGTGACAGGCGAATTAATTTTGAAGCAGTTGAGATATTTAAAAGGATTACGTCAAATAGGTGTTGCTCGCTAAGTACGACTTTCTCTGGGGAAGGCTGGAGAAAAGCATATGCAGTTCATTTTTCGGAGTTGATTTTGTTTCATTATACGTGAGAATAGATTGGATCTGAATGCAGATGACGATGGTGGTTATTTTGGTTTGATGGCGTAAGGTGTACAAAAAGGGACCGACTACGCCAAACTCTAGATAAAATTAGGCAGTAACTGTCTGTATTTTGGTAAAATGCGGGCCAATGTCTATTTTGCAAAATTTTGATAGCACCTTATTTAATAACTATTTTCTCAGATTTACACTGCTGGCCACCCAAATTGCAACACCAAGAAAGACAAGAGATATCACAACAAAATTTATTTTGTAGATAACATGTTGACCAAGTATCAAATGATTAAATTTATAGACTTCTGTGAAGTGTGGTTCCTGCCAAAATCAGTAGCCAGAGTAGCCGCCATTGTTGGAGATCACCGCTGCCACACGCCTCGGCATTGATTCAAAGAGACTTTGGATGTGTTCTTGGGGTACAGCAGACCAAGCAGCTTCCACACGTTGCCAAAGTTGATCTGGTGTGGCAGCTGGGGATGTATTCTGGGTCAATCGTTGAGCAACCATGGACCACATGTTTTCTATCGGCGAAAGATCCGGAGAGCGAGCTGGCCAGGGAAGCAATTCAATCTGGCGATTGACGAAGAACCCTTGGACAATGCGTGCCACGTGTGGTCGCGCATTATCCTGTTGAAATATGGCTGTGGGCAAGCCCTGAAGGTAAGGAAGGACAACTGGCTCCAACACCTCGGAGATGTAGCGCTGGCTGTTTAAAGTACCGGCAATGCGTACTAGAGGAGTGCGAGAGTGATATCCAATACCGTCCCATACCATAATACCCGGTGCAGGACCAGTGTGGCGGTGCATAACGCAGCTGTTCAGCATCCTCTCTCCACGGCGTCTCCAGACTCGAATCCGACCATCGTGGTGTTGCAGACAGAAGCGTGACTCGTCAGTAAAGACAATTTCATTCCATTCTGCCGTCCACATCCTTCTTTCATCGCACCATTGGCGGCGGAAACGTCTGTGGTTCTGTGTCAAGGGTAGACGAAGCAATGGACGTCTTGCGGACAGACCACTCTGCTGTAAACGGCGTCGAATGGTACGCGCAGACACTGGATGATGCGGTACAGACTGAATGTGCTGTGCTATGGTTCGTGATGTGGCTGAGCGATCCGTCACTGCCATACGCACAATATGCCTGTCATCACGTGAAGTGGTGCACTGAGGTGGATGCGATCGAACACGTCGGTCCGTCGTACCCTCCTGCATCCAACGATCACATATCCGCATTACAGTTGTTTGGTTTCGTCCAACACGACTACCGATTTCCCTGAAAGATAATCCACAATCTCGGTAGGCCACTATCCTTCCTCTGTCGAACTCGGATACTTGATCAAAAGATGATCGCTGTTTTCTACGAGGCATAATTGATCGTTTTTTTGAAAAAACCACAAGAAAAACACAATTGCCGTACTTGAAATCGTCGAAATCTCCAAGCCTTAAATAGCGCTTTGAAGTGGCGCCACAGGCGCGCGTGATGTGCGTCTGCGCTGAAATTCTAATCATTTGCATATCTCACCTCCGCTAATGCATGTTGTAAATTTCATATTATTTGCATGCTTCCTTCAGGGTGTTGCATTTACGGTGGCCAGCAGTGTACTACAGCATACAAACATTTCTGTCCAATGTTTTGATTATTTCATATTGTATTGTATGAAGGACAGTAGCTCCTTTTCTATTGTAACTTTTTCACCTTGACGCGATTTATGGACATAATTCAAACTCAGAGCATTTGGACATAGGCAATATTTTTTACCATGCGCAGGTATAAAAATCACAATACAATTATAAATGTGCGGTAAATACTAAAGTTTTACACGTGGTCATTATTGATAAAATCGCGCAGCAGACCTTGCCTGTGACAAAGTGTTTAAAATTGGAATATGTTTTAAATTCTGCACTGTAAAATTGCATAGTTAACAATGGTCCTGTGTAAAAATGTAACACAAAGAGTATAATTGTATAATCCACTCCAACACACACACACAACGGGAAATCGTTTGGAGAGTGGGGTGCCAGCTCAAGTGTGACCTCGCCAACTGACCATGGTTCAAAATTAAATGGTGTTGTCCTCGTATCCTTTAGAGTTTGATCCCGAACCGTCGCCAATAGCCTTTTGTGTTGCTCCAGTGCGACGTTAATTATAATACCTAATACCAGCGGGAAAGCAGTCGACTTTTAACAAGTCGGTTTTTGAACAGGTGTGGAAGCTCGTTAGGGGGAAGGCTGTCATACACAAAACATGAATGGTGATCGGTGTAGTTTTTACTTTAGTCCTTCTTTCCTAGTTTCCTCTTAACATCACGTTATCACTGCTATCGCTTATAAACGTCAATAGTCAAATCGTCAATAAACGATAAACTTAGAACCAAAATTCGCGCTAAAGGAGCCAGTTGTGAAAGCGCTTTCTTTACATTACCACCAGTCCCTTAATGTAACTTGAGTCTTTCAAAACCACGGGAATCAACTGCCTTCTCCCGGAAGCCGAAATACACCTAACCTATAAAAATATCAACCAGTATAGTGTCCCCTCGTGATTTTATTAGAAAATGAAGGAAAAACGAAATAAGAGAGTTGGTAATGTCTGCAGTTAACAAAGTGCGAACTAATTAATGTACTGTGGTACCACAGGGGCTATCTCGCCGAAAGGCATGTCTACTTGGGAAATTCTGGTTAAGTGCTGCCTGCATCTCGTGACCCTGAAGGTAGGTAGTTCTTAACGACGCACTGGAGCAACACATCGGGCTATTGACGACAGTCCGGGATCCACCCCGAAGGAAAAAATCCGAGGACAACACCTCGTAACTTTGTAACACGGTCAGATGATGAGAACACCACCTGAGCTGGCATCCCAATCTACAAACATCCACACCATGCCAAAGTGATGACATTTGCGGCATCGACAGATTTAATGTGCACCAGCCCCCGCTTACAGGATGGTCTTTGGTTGGACCGCGTTTAGAACTCGCAACCCTGAGGATGATAATCCATGGCTGTGTAAGAAGGCTAATAATTGGCCTCTAGGTTTTACGCAACCCTTATATTTGGAGATAAGTCTTCGAAATCCAGGCCCAGATGAACTGAAGGATCTGATGAGGAAGGATTTCATATTGGGTTGTAGAGTGTAGAGGAGTGCATTTCCTTCCGTATGGTAAGAAAGGTGTGTCATTCAGTCCAAATCAGTGAAAATTGATAATTGTATTTGTGGGAAACGTATATTACCCCTCCTGGTGGTTGTTTCGTCGTGGTATCTAGTCATTAGCTAAACTGACCAGACTTGATGGATAAGGTATCGCGTCATAGATAGAATTTGTCAGATCTTGATAGATACATACCTTGTCGAAACAACGGAGAGTTAATGAAAATAAAATTTTATCTCTGATCAAAAATAAAATATAACAGCTCGCTAAAAATAAGAAACATTGCAGTGGAAGGGCGTACTAAAATAAACGAACCCATAAATACTATACTGCCTTGATAATGAAGTAGGCAGTATATACAAGTTTGGTCTTTGCGCGTTTGCTGTTTATATATATAACTGATACTTAATACACTTGATAACAGTAGGATCACTCACACAACAATTGATGGAGTGTGATTTAAAAGTTTTGCAATTGAAATAACCCACAAAGAGTATACTGACTCGGTAATCAAGAAGGCAGTATATCCAAGTTTTATCTAGGACCACGGTAGCCTGGTTGGAAGTGCAACGAAATAGCAACCGGAAGGTTGCGAGTTCGAATCCATCCAAAGACAGTATTGTATAGAGGAAGCTGGTGCACGTTAAATCTGTCATGTCCTCAAATGTCCTCACGTTGGCTTGGTGTGGAAGTTTGGAGAGTTAGGTGGCAGCTTAGGTGTGACCTTGTCATCTGACCGTGGTTCAAAATTACGTGCTGTTGTCCTCGCTTCTTTCCCTTCATGTTTGATCCCGGATCGTCGCCAATATCCCGTGTGTTGCTCCAGTGGGACGTTAAGTAAAATACTTACCAATCAAGTTTTATTTTTGCTACGTAGTTTACGATTAGTACAAGTTTTGTTATAAATATCTTATGCCATAATAAACTTGGTACACTTGGTTACTAAAATATCTCTGTGCTTAAAAAGTTTTCAAGCGTTATGAGGAATCAATTACTGTTATATACAGTATTATAGCAACCAAAAATCATAGAAATAATTAGAACCTGCTCACACATTGATTAGCCGGGCAGTTAATTAATGGTGTATTACATAATAGCTGAGTTACCGTGTCGCTATTATATTATATTACTTTTAAACAAGTCAATTAACGTCACGCGTTTACTCGTTACTCCCTAATACCCAGAGAGGTATTAAACCTGACAGGAATCTGAACTGCACCACCTATAACTCGCCCAGGTTACAGCAGATATATCTTGTCATCTGCTAACTTTTTACTGATAACGAGATCAAAATCTGACAGTTTCCTCCTAATGACGAGATATCTCGTTCATGAAGATCTGGCCAGTTTGGGTAATGACGAACCCTCCTGGTGGATGTCTTGACGAGATGCTTCGTTGACACAATCACCAGGAGGGTTAAAGGAACCCATATATATATAATTTATAAATGTAAATACTTATAAAGATTTTCACCCTTATACCATGATCATTGTATATTATATTATGCAATAAATTTTCATAATTCAATATTTAAATAGATTTACGGTAATGGTGCTCAGAGGAAAGTAATCACGCTTAGCCGGTCGTCATTACTCGATTTCGCTATTTTTGAATCGAACCGTCCTATCGTACCATTAACAGAATCATCATTGGACCTAAGATAGCTGCATAATTATGCTACAAGATATTATCAGGAATGGGTCTCTACAATTATTGTTCACTGACTCATCTTTATATGAACGACAGTAGATTTTACATGGAATTCGACGGAAAACTTTTTTCTCATAGGAAACGCGCTAAAATTTCTTTGTTCACGAATCTCACTGGGCATTATGCATGCTGTCCTCTAGTCAACAGCACCGAACAAACATCCCAGCAGCTGTTCAATGCGTCACCACTGGAGAGGGGTCCATTACCCACTGGGCGTCATTACCCAACTTTTCCCTAATTACCGTCCTTTTTTGCTCCAGAGTAACTTCAAAAATCTTTTTGAGACAATTTCTTTATGGCACTTTGCGAAATAAAAAGCCGTACTCAAAATTATTTAGAAGAATTTTTATTTATTGTTTTCTTCTAATTTATTCGTACTTGAATCTGATCTTCAAGGAGGTGGTTTTAGAATGTCTTTTGTGCGAGATTGACTGGCATACTCTTAAATCTTCTGTGGTTTCCAGCCGCGATCATGATAAGGCCAGTTTCTTTTTAATGACGAGATACCTTATTGAGGCAACCACCAGGAGGGTTAATATTATTCATTGCTTGAAAGCTTGAATCGCAAAATTATGACATGTAGAAAGGAAGCATTGCATCCATAGCAATTGTAATTTTTTTTCAAATTCACTTTAAGGAGATAACCAAATTGAAATATGTGTTGTTGAATGTTTAAGTTTTAATTGTAAACTAATTATTCGTGAACACAAGTCAAAAGCTCAAAACTAAACAGTTAAAATGATATGAATCTTACACAGTTTATATTATTTCACTATCCGTAAGCACATCAATTGACAATCGTCCTTAAGTGATCTTCCTTAGTGGGTGGTCCTTTTGGCCGTTTGGTCAAACTAAGAAAGAGTCTCCTGTAAAGTATGTTGTCCTAGTTACGTAGTCATTGGGGATAAGTTACTGGAAGAAAAATATAGTTACAATGTATCTCAAGAGTAAAGGGACCTTGGACAAGATTTCGGTTAAGTCCATATTTTTATGTAGACAGAGTATAATGAGCGTATAATGAATGAAGTATTATTGTAGAGAGTGATACAGAACTATGGTGGCTGGGGTTTATGGCTCGATGGTCATACATGGCCATACAATGTTTTTCTCTCTTGTGGACAAACACACACAGAAAGTTCTTCTGAAGCAGAAGAGATAAATATATCCAGGGTAGCTATATGATTTGAACCTCAAATTCTATACCATATAACGTGCAAACGTTATATGGTATAGAATTTGATAAAAATTTAATTTGAAAGTTGGAATAATTGGAGATTGATTGTAAACAGTTGATCAGTGTTCTTAGTACTTTTGAACGTTCTTAGTTTACTAATAAATATCTCAATTTTCCAAAATTCCAAATTAATTTTTCATCACATTCTATATCATGGAAGCAGTTTGCACATTCATAATTAAAAATACAGTTACGAATATTATAGTTTGCGCGTGCTTAATAAATATAATATCAACACACAATAACGTTTAAATGTACTCTTAGCAGCAGTTACACGAAAGCAAAAAAGATTAAATTCTCGGAGCGCTTGCACGCTTTCATAAAATTGATAAACATCTCCATAAGAATTTGAGTGCAGATTGAAGTTTCGTTGAATATTTGAACTTGAAAATGGGATAAGGGTTAATAAAGAAAATATTTCAGAAATAAATTAAATGTAGCTTATTAAAAATCTCTCTCGTCTACCTCAATTGTCGACTCCTCCACAGATTTTATACCAAATATTATTCCAGCAATCTCCCACTCTCCGGTGATAGTTACTGAAAGGTGGAAATGTAACACAGTTTTTTTATATCTTATTTTATAACAAGTACATTTAAATATTCTGTAATCTGTGTGAGATCCTTCTATATTCAATTTGGTCTCGCAAATTTCAATAGCATTCGTTTGGGTTAAAAAAATAAAGGAACTAGTAAGACAAATATTGACCAGATAAAATATATTCTGTAGATTTTAATAAATTCCAAACCAACTCAACGTGCTTGTTCAGATATCTAGGAGGAATAAAACTTACCTAATGGAATTTAGCGATGAAGAGGTGAAAATATTCGTTTTTCTACTAGCACGTAAGATATTTTTAACATTGAAATGACATAATCAGTTGCCTTTTACTATTTATGGCCAAGTATACATTTTTGGTTAGCTTACTATCTTAAAAAAAACATAAGTTATGTTTACATTTAACTTGATGAGGCTAAAATATCTCGACCTAAAAAAAGCACTAGGTAGAAAAACATGTCTAGACCTTCTAATATAGAGCCAAAATGCATATAATTCCACCTAAAAAAATTCAGTTTTTAAAATTTTAAAGTTCCGAGGGCAGGTTTGATATTTTTGTAAAAGTGAATTTCGGAACAGTAAATACAGCCTCCTGTTGCTCCAGTGCGACGTTAAAGTGGACAGGTCGGTCGTTAAGGTGTTGCTTGATTCAATCTTCCCACTGGTCATAAAGTTCTATTGTAACATTTACATCTTATTAACATCACCTAAAGATCACTCTTTCTGATCGCTAAAGGTAGGTAATTGAATTATCGTCCCTCTGGAGCAAAGCAACGGGCTATTGTTGACGGTCCGGGATCAATCCCGAACGAAAATTCCGGGGACAAGTTGTCATTTTCAACCACGATCTGACGACGAGGTCCAACAACTGAGCTGGCACTCCTCTCATAGGGGCAATATGAAAGTATAATGAGCAATGGTAATTTTTTATATGCCCAGGACCATGCAATCAAAATTAGTAGGAACGTGACCCTTAAACTACTTTCGATATGCTGGGTGGAGCCTAGCATTCATCAGATGATTGGTCCACGGAACGGGCGTAGACGCCCATCCATTACTTCATCATTTGATCATATTGATCATCTGATAGTTGTAGACTTCGGCAATTTCACCATCCTATAGAAATGCGCATTCACAATCACCAAATGAGATGATATGATACAAAATCGACCAACCAAGTCCACTTTCCACAGAACAATCTCGTGACTACCAGTCGACATATTGGTCAAGCCTTTTGAAGCTCCTTTCAATGTAAATTCTCAATTTACTTAATTTTAACGTCTGACCCCACTCTCCAAAACTCCATATCACTCCAACGTGAGGACATTGAAGGACATGACAGATTTAAAGTGCAAAAGCCCCCACGTAGATGAATCTTTTTGGTTGTATCGAATTTTGTGATTGCAAAACTCCGCTTGCTGTTCCTCTACTCTTCCAACCGAGCTACTGCGGGCACTCGCTACAGGGAGACAACAGCTTTTTGGGTTTACAGACTGTTTCCGTAGCTGGTTCTGACAATATACAAGTGGTTCTGGCAATATACAAGATAAAATTACCTTTTTCTACCAGTTGAGCTGACAACAGATTAAATACACTGCTGGCCACCGTAAATGCAACACCCTGAAGAATGCATGCAAATAATATGAAATTTACAACATGCATTAGCGGAGGTGAGATATGCAAATGATTAGAATTTCAGCGCAGACGCACATCACGCGCGCCTGTGGCGCCACTTCAAAGCGCTATTTAAGGCTTGGAGATTTCGACGATTTCAAGTACAGCAATTGTGTTTTTCTTGTGGTTTTTTCAAAAAAACGATCAATTATGCCTCGTAGAAAACAGCGATCATCTTTTGATCAGTATCCGAGTTCGACAGAGGAAGGATAGTGGCCTACCGAGATTGTGGATTATCTTTCAGGGAAATCGGTAGTCGTGTTGGACGAAACCAAACAACTGTAATGCGGATATGCGATCGTTGGATGCAGGAGGGTACGACGGACCGACGTGTTCGATCGCATCCACCTCAGTGCACCACTTCACGTGATGACAGGCATATTGTGCGTATGGCAGTGACGGATCGTTCAGCCACATCACGAACCATAGCACAGCACATTCAGTCTGTACCGCATCATCCAGTGTCTGCGCGTACCATTCGACACCGTTTACAGCAGAGTGGTCTGTCCGCAAGACGTCCATTGCTTCGTCTACCCTTGACGCAGAACCACAGACGTTTCCGCCGCCAACGGTGCGATGAAAGAAGGATGTGGACGGCAGAATGGAATGAAATTGTCTTTACTGACGAGTCACGCTTCTGTCTGCAACACCACGATGGTCGGATTCGAGTCTGGAGACACCGTGGAGAGAGGATGCTGAACAGCTGCGTTATGCACCGCCACACTGGTCCTGCACCGGGTATTATGGTATGGGGCGGTATTGGATATCACTCTCGCACTCCTCTAGTACGCATTGCCGGTACTTTAAACAGCCAGCGCTACATCTCCGAGGTGTTGGAGCCAGTTGTCCTTCCTTACCTTCAGGGCTTGCCCACAGCCATATTTCAACAGGATAATGCGCGACCACACGTGGCACGCATTGTCCAAGGGTTCTTCGTCAATCGCCAGATTGAATTGCTTCCCTGGCCAGCTCGCTCTCCGGATCTTTCGCCGATAGAAAACATGTGGTCCATGGTTGCTCAACGATTGACCCAGAATACATCCCCAGCTGCCACACCAGATCAACTTTGGCAACGTGTGGAAGCTGCTTGGTCTGCTGTACCCCAAGAACACATCCAAAGTCTCTTTGAATCAATGCCGAGGCGTGTGGCAGCGGCATCCAACAATGGCGGCTACTCTGGCTACTGATTTTGGTAGGAACCACACTTCACAGAAGTCTATAAATTTAATCATTTGATACTTGGTCAACATGTTATCTACAAAATAAATTTTGTTGTGATATCTCTTGTCTTTCTTGGTGTTGCAATTTGGGTGGCCAGCAGTGTATATTTAAATACAGTGTTCAAGGACGATCAGGACATATTAAGTTCCATGTTAAGAATTATTTTGAGGAAAGAACTATACGCTGGTAGACTAGCCAGCATACTATTGTTTATTGAATTTTTGATGAAGTTTTATTAAAAGTACTATTTTTACCTGTCTCGAATTCATTAAACCAGTCGACATCTTCATACAGCTATGAGAATCCACACCTATTTCGCCATATGTTAATATTTGTGTTATGTAATTTTTGTTGTACTTTTAGCTCTCTAGTAGTCTTTGTAATCATGTCACTGTAAATAAAAAAAGGCTTTTATCCATCAGTGGGGTTCATACGCATTTATGCGTTCTGCAACCTGCAGTCTGGTCATCTCTGTATATCTTTCAATCAGTTTGAACCTTCTTGACCAATATAATCTTTTAACCAATCAATGTAATTATTTAGTCATTGTGCGTGTAAAAGGGAAAAAGCAATGCTGCACTTCGGAAATTTCGAGAAACTTCAGACGGGAGAGGGTCTATTTTATGTCTCCCTACCCGTATAATACTCCTAGACATCACAATACCAAATTAGCGCTAGAGAGAATGAACCCAAATGAGACAACATTCGTATGCCTTTGCAACCTTAATGTACTTATAATAGTTATATCTAGCCCTTTCCATAAGATGTGTTTCCAGATGTCTCAACAACCTCGAAAAGATTAATGTATGATGTAATAACTGTTGTACGCAGAATAGATTATGTAAATGATATTGTCTTGACAAATATTCTTAAACAGTTTTATCTTTCAACACGATAAGATATAAACAGGAATATATACATATAAATCCAGCTGCTTTAATTTCTACGTAGCTATTTGCTAAAAACTCTAGTCTCCGATTGGCATTTTTTTCAAATATTTATTTTATTGAATGAGTTTCTTCTAGGAAAATCTAGTATCGGTATCTGGTTTGCGCACAGGGTCAGCCTATTCGGAAGGTTGTATCTCATCGGAGGGAAGGGAAAACATTTTACGAGGGCCGTATCTAACCGACGGGACCGAAGAACCTTTTCAGAGCGCTTTATCTAACCTGTGGAGTAGTTAAGGTCCCTGGGCTGGTTACTTTATTCGGAAGGCCGTATAGGTCTGGCGGACTGGGTAAACCTTTCTGGAGTGTAGTATCTGGCCTGGAGGTTAAACCTATGCGAAGTGAGCATACGGTTAACGTACTTGGAGGACCGTATCTGGTCTGCGGGCTAGTTTACGTATCCAGAGGGCCATATCAGATCTGCTGGTCGGGTAAATCTAGTATCGGTATCTGGTTTGCGCACAGGGTTAGCCTATTCGGAAGGTTGTATCTCATCGGAGGGAAGGGAAAACATTTTACGAGGGCCGTATCTAACCGACGGGACCGAAGAACCTTTTCAGAGCGCTTTATCTAACCTGTGGAGTAGTTAAGGTCCCTGGGCTGGTTACTTTATTCGGAAGGCCGTATAGGTCTGGCGGACTGGGTAAACCTTTCTGGAGTGTAGTATCTGGCCTGGAGGTTAAACCTATGCGAAGTGAGCATACGGTTAACGTACTTGGAGGACCGTATCTGGTCTGCGGGCTAGTTTACGTATCCAGAGGGCCATATCAGATCTGCTGGTCGGGTAAATCTGTCCAGAGTGCTTTTCTGATCTGCTGGGCTGATAAAAAATATTTAGTCAAATCTTGTTTGCGAACAGGGCATATCTGTCCAAAGAGACATATTTGGTCTACGGGCAGGATAAACCTGCACAAGGGCCTAATCTGGTATGTTGGGATGATGAAAATATTTGTAGTGGCCGTATTTGATCTACGGGTGAATTTGGTCTGCTGGCTTGTTTATCCTTTTCTGGGAGGAGCGCTTCTGAACTGCGTGTCCGATAAAAGTATTTGGAGGGCCATGTCAGGAGATAAATTTATTCGCTACACTTTATTTATCGTACTCGTAGGGTTCTGGTAAATCCAAACCCGACGAGAACAACATTCTCAAATAGTTAATAAAGGGCACACACAATGCTTTTAGTTCATACTTAAACTTAGAATGATTAATGTCTGAATTGGTATGCCTTTTGTCTCATTAATCTAACTTCCCTTTTCGTCTGTGCAGCTTTACCATATGTTAATCTGTAAACTTAATGAATGCTTTTAGATACCATTTAGCGGACGTGAAAATTTTCAGGAAATTACATTTGAAATGTAATAAGGAGGAATACTAATCTAGCCATTTGTACTTGTGTCCTATTTGCTTTGGTATTCAGTAGAGGAATATAAATGAATTTTGGCAAAATTGGAATTATCTCTGTGCAAGTAATAGCATGAATACTAATTTGTGTCATGTGAGAATTTATAGTTTGAAATATATTGCAAAATTATTATAAAGCACATAAAAGAAAACCAAACTTACGTTTAACTTAAACAATAACTCATGTGCATATATGTAACATTATGCATGATCCTGTCTATCTGTAAAAAAGATAATTCAACAATGTAATTTAACATAAGACATTGAATTTAAGAAGTAAATTTTATATCCTAAGCATATTTTTTATTACATAAATGCCTTTTTAATTGCGAATTAAACTTACGATTTTTTAAAAATAATGAAAGAAAGCTCTAAAAATATGTTTACTTTAAAATTCCTCACACATTTAACAGTCGAAGTGCTGTGCAACATGCTTTGAAAAATTTAGAAATTGAGAACTTTTCAATTGATTTAGATTTTTTCATACTTTGAAGTAAGATAAGTTTAATAATTTTGTATTATTTAAAAATGTTTTTTACAATTTTCACTTATTTTGCGTTATTGCTGTTGACTCGTGAATATCTTTAGGATGCAGTCAGAATGCTTGTTATTAAAGTGGAAATGTTAACACTTTACTTAATTACTAAATGAAAGTTAATGACGTCATATTTTTGGTACACGAAGGCATGATCTACGATTTAAAGTGCATTCCGAACCGCTGTGAAAGCCAACTCGCAGACAAGAAGGGAAAACTAAAACTTTTAAATAGAAAGCTACAGTAAAGTCACTTTAATATAATTTACTTAATAACCTATTCAAATTATCTTTTAACCACCCATCTTAATTTTACCATATTCAGAATTCTAACTATTATACATTCTCATTCGTGGTGTGCGCGTGTACACCAGCCCATATAGCTTATTTCATTCGCTACTAATCCTATTTAAGACAACCGCATTCATCTATTTAAAATGTTAGGTGGAAATACACAGTACTCTGCCTGTCAAATATTTTTTCATCATATTATTTTGAATTCTCTTCTATACGTATTAAAGCATCATACTTTTTTTATCGTATAATTATAATTATTTCCTCTTTTTCTTGAAGCTTTTAGTTTAACAATGAATAGGTTAATTTCATTATCGTCTATATTTATATCTCGATACATCAAGGAATCTATAAAAGCAAATTTGTTTGATCCAGACAAAAATTTACTACAGTAAGTAATTTTTTTCTGAATTTGTTATTTTTGGCTCATTAATATATATTATTAAGCTAATTAGATTTGTTTTGAGAACTAAAAATTATTTTAAAAGCAAGCATTGCGGCGATTTGTTTGAGTTCTTCACAGTAAACATTTTCAACGAGATTATTTCGGAATATATGAATAAAAGACTGGGAAACTAATTTAATTTTATGTGCTCCATATTTAGTCCGCTAAATTTAGCCAAATTAGGTCCTTCAGTAGCTTCACGTATATGCGTGTTTGTGTTCTGGGAACAGTTTATTTAGTTTACAGTTTAGCAAGATGTGTGAAAGACAGTGCAACTTTGTCTAACCAAATGTATTCATGATGAATGAGTTACACTTAAGTATATGCTACTGTACGTTAATTTTGTAGTGGTGGCTAAATTCATTACAATACTTCCCTTTGATAGATGCTACCATTATTTGACCCATTGTCAAGTGCTTGAGGTCATTAGCGTTGTATTAAGACGGATGAATTTCCGTATACATGGTCATACAATATATGATTGCACGCGTTTTAGTGTTCTGTGTTGCCTTTAGCAGCCGAGGGCACGACGCAGTTGAAAAGGACGAGTGGTAACGAAGTTCGAAGTCGTGGTAGGAATAGAAATATTGTATCTTATCATAGGGCTTCAGATAGTAATCCAAAGTAATAGCATCGCATTGGCAGTTCAACTGTTCATCTGGGCCATCCATCGAATTGTGTGCAAATTGTTGAGAGCACCAAATGGAAAGTGCTCATGTTCATATCACGTCTACCGATCACCAATTTAGCAAGACGCGTGAATGCTAATGCAGGTTTGTCAACCAAAAAGTACTTCATAGTGGAGATAGGTTACACTGATGTATACAGGGCGAGTCTAAATTGTTTTTACAAAATAGTATATAGAAAATAGGATGATAGTACCCATCCAGACGGGCAATAATTGCCATGGAACATAGGGTCGCATTCCACTCTCAGAGGCAGAAAAGAGTCAAATTATAATTTCCACATGAACTTACAACAGTGTTGGGAAAGCGAATGAACGATACCAAAAGTATCTGATTTATTGATCAGAAAAAAACTCACAGCAAGTGCTCAAAGTGGCGTGTCGTTGCACAGTTCACACCGGCGAAGGAATGACTGGCGCACCCTCTCGAAGATTCCAGGTGTTGTGTTAATTTTGTTTGCGGCAACACCGATTCTCGCTACGAGATCTTCAGCCGAGTCCATAGGCGTCTGGTACACTAAAGATTTCATGTGCCCCCAGAAGAAAAAGTCCAATGGGTTGAGGTCCGGTGAGCGAGGAGGCCAAGCCACAGGTCCGCCACGTCCGATCCATCGTACGCTACCGACCAGGCCATCCTGCTTAGGTGATATGCTACGTAGGCAGGTACAAAACGACGTCAGAGGCGATGACTTGTTCATACTCGACGCGTTTCGACTTTACTCTTTTCTGCCTCTCAGAGTGGACTGCGGCCCTATGTTCCATGGTAATTATTGCTCGTCTGGATGGGTACTATCACCCCTCTTATTTTGTAAAAACATTTTAGATTCACCCTGTATATATAATGTATGATAAATTAATTTTGTAGTGATGGCTAAATTCACCACACTACATTTCATTACTAGTATTTCATAAAGGTTATAGTTATTATTATGTTTGAATATCCCAGCCCCAACTATTAAAATATCAAGAGCTCTAAGAGAGTCGGGCCCACAGGATTCCTATGTATAATGATATAGCAGTCTTACGACCTAATGTGCGAAATTTAGTTATTTTTTTATTCGACTACCCACGCTAATGTGACAGAAAACCTGATACATCAGTCTAATATTTGGTAGGCCTCCCATGTGAGCGTAGAAAAGTAGATATACGACAGGACATGGACTCCACGAGTTTGTGGAAGTATACTGCAAGCATTGAACACCATATTTACTGCAGAGCGGTTAACAATTCTGTTGTATTCCGAGGCGTTGGATTTCTGTGTTCCATAGTGCGTTGCGATGTATCCCGGATATGGTCGATAAGTCTGTCGAACTCTTACACTACAGCTCAGTAAGATTCCAGTTTTCTGTGGATACCACATATCTAGGAGGTCAGAATCAACCGCGCAGTAAACATACCACGCGACTTCTTGTCGAAGACCAACCCGACAGTGTTGCTCGTTTTTCGATTGACGTGACATTTCATTATTCAATGTCGAAAGTTTCCTGACTTCACTATCGGTCATTCGAAATTTCTGCGTTAAAATATCCAATAAACTATTCTTCGGCGTCCCTAGCTTGACCGGTACCTGAGAGTAAATCGAGACACGCGTAGGAAAATAAAACACCAGATGCACCGCCTTGTCCAAAATCAACCAAGAAATTGATCCCTCTTTCGATTACACGGGGCATTCCGGTAGATAGGTGAATTAACGTCACATCCGCGTGGGAGCAACACAACGGGATATTGGTGACGATTCGGGATCAATCCCGTAGGGAAAGATACATAGCGTCATTCCAAAGATATTCGTTCACTTTGATGTGGTGTGGAAATTTGGAGAGTGAGGTGCCAGCTTAGGGTGTTGACCTCGTCATCTGACCGTGACCCAAAACAACGAGTTGTCATCGGATCTTTCCCTTCGGGATGGTTCCTGGACTGTCACCTATAGCCCTTTGTGTTGCTTTAGTGCTACGTTAATTTAACTACCTTCCATCCGGAGATATTCGTGTTGAAACTTTATATACGTCACATCAACTCATTTGAAATTCCATCACTCAAAACACGAAACTATCCATCTAACGTTCCTGGGGTTACCGATACCCCAGAGAAATCGAAAACACGTACAAAAATGAAACACCCGATGAATATGAAAATTAGAAATTATTATAGGTTGTAGGTATATAGAAGAGGTGCATCTACAGAATGCTACGTCCCTCCGAAAAATGGAAACTTTTTCGCGTTGATTTAAGACAAGGAATCTCGTAGTGGTTTATTGTGAAATTGATTCTGTTCACCTTATCGTACCAATCGTACCTTATCGTACAACCTCATCGTACCAATGCCTAAACTATGGCATGTTTTTATGCGGTGTACATAAGCCGCCCTGTACCTTTTGTTGATATCGTAATTGTGGATTACGATGAAACAATTTAATGTGTGCTCGTAATAAAACCCATTCTGAATATCATTCGTTATCGAGTCAAAAGTACGGTGGATGCACAATTTTCTCACTTCGTTCAAACGTTCTGTATAAACCCCTCAAACGCATCTGACAACAACGAATTCTCTGGAATCGATCATAAGTCACAGGTCGGGGTAATAACCCTTCCCCAACTATTTCCATCGACCGAGCATTTGTTCAACAGTTGCTGTCAAAAGTTTCCAGAAAGTACGCCTCCGATTGTCAAGGTCCTTGGCGCGACAGGAACATTTTCTAAGAGAGTGTGATTTCCGGACACGTCTGAAAGTTTCTGTCCCGAAAATTGCAATTGCCTTCAAATTTCGTGATTGGTCGTCGGTGTGTGGGGAGGGTTCCTTGATTTAGTCGGCGATCATCCCTGAGGCACTTTTGGTTTGATACAAATGTTGCTCCTCAACGAAGAGTTTATTATCTTAGAGTGGTGTGGAAGTGGGGTACCAGCCAAATATGGAGAGTGGGATGCCAGCTCAGGTGTTGACCTCGTCACCTGAAATTGGTTCAAAACATAGAGGAAGTATAAAAGTAATGTAAAGGTAATCAAAACTAGTAGCAACGTGAAACTTAGACTACTTTCGTCAGCCGGGTGGAAACGAACATTCATCATCTGAATGGTCCTCCAGACAGAGGAAGACACACGCCCATGATTCATCATATGATTGGTCCGCAGGACATATTAGTAGATTTTGGCGATTTCACCACTATAAAAAGGCGTGTTCAAGCATGTACTCTGTCATAAGGCGCCATGAGGCGATAAGATGCCAAATTTGGCAAGAAAGTCAATAGTTCACAAAGAAGGCACGTGACAACTAGTCGACATATTGGTCCAATTTTTGAAGCTCTTCTCAGTTCAATTCTCAGTATACGTATATTTCACGTCTATGGTTCAAAATTAAGGGGGGGGGGGTATTTCAATTAACGTCACACTGGAGCAATACAACGGGCTATTGGTGACGGTCCGGGATCAATCCCAAAGGGAAAGATCCGAGGACAACACCACGTAATTTTGAACCACGGTCAGATGACGACAAAATTAAGGGATGCTGTCCTGGGATTTTCTTTTCGGGATTGAGCCCGAACCGTCGCCAACAACCCGCAGCAATTCAATTACCAAACTAAATATCGAAGTGCTTATGCGGGTTATTCGGAACTCATCGAAATATTAAGCAATCAAATGCCCTTTGGTAAATAAGGTAAAATCGTTAACTTTAACATTTTTCAATAGGATTTAGACGTTCAGACAAACATCACTTCTAGCCGAGTTTTACATACAACGAATACCATGAGATTCTGCTCCTGGTTTTGTCTGTGACATTTTTGCCCTCTGAGAGGCACAGACGCATATATCCATTCATCAACACGTAGCCTTCCCTAGACTTCTAAACAGCATTTACAATTTACATTTGCAACGTGAAATGAGAAATATTAATACGTGAAAGTTCACATTTGTGTAGGCACAATTTGTATAAAGTTTCGTCGAATTTCTAATAAAACGTGATAAGGTTGGCTATGTAGTCCATCTGCCAGAAATTTTCTGATGCAGATTTCAAAGAATAAATTTTTTAGCTTGAGTGGATTTTATATTAATTTTACAGCCCCAATCAATAACAGCAAACTTTATCAGCTCTGAGCATGCTATCGGCACAGAGTTACAACTACTAAAAGGTATACAAATAAAATACACGCTGTTTTGCTAATAAATTTAAAACTATTATAAGTTTATCAAGTTCCAATAAACCAATTACCCAATAAACATATTATTATGTAGTACCTTTCAAGTACATTTTTGAATATTTCTTTTTCATATCTTAAGATAATGAAAACACAAGTGGATTTTAAAGAGCGTTATCTCCTATGCGATGGATTTAAACATTCTAGATAACTCGATAGAAGCTTAGAAAAATTCGTTTCAAAGAATCTTGTTCAGAATTTTTATTTGTATTTATTTTCTCGAAAGAAAACCAAAATTTTGCTGAGAAAGTTTTTCCTGATGACAAAAGAGAAATAAAAAAAATGAATACAATGTTCTAGATGAGGAATTTCGGTTGAACACAAAAACGTTCTTCCTGGAAGAAACCCGAGATTTCAAAATGGTTTATCCATTAGTGACCAGTGGCGGGAAAATTAAA
Organism: Meta bourneti; assembly: GCA_933210815.1. Classification (NCBI taxonomy): domain Eukaryota; kingdom Metazoa; phylum Arthropoda; class Arachnida; order Araneae; family Tetragnathidae; genus Meta; species Meta bourneti. The sequence continues at coordinate 93,912,159 of OW119929.1, forward strand.
AACCCTCGACACGTCTTCGTTGTCTTCTTCCAGACAACTTTTAGAATCTCGCCATCCTTTGTCTTTATTTTTTCAATTATTTACTTTAAAACAAAGCCGGAGAAAAAGTGCGAAGGAGTCGTTTTACAGCAACAAATCAAAGGAAGAGGGCGTATAACGTGGGGTAGATATGACCGAAATTAGAACAATGTAATCCTCGGGAGAGTATTCTTTTTTCCCGATTTAAGGCACGTGCGTAAGAAGTATAAAATTGGACACATTTTTATTTTTCGCTGGACTTTCCTTTCTATTTGACCGCTGCTTTTTCATAAACTTTTGGGATTATTGACAGTTAACGCGAAAAATAATAATGGCATTTTGACAAAGATTGATGTGTGATTTTTCAAAGTGATTTGTGAGGAAAAGACTGCGCGTATATGGTCTTTCGCTCCACATATTCCGTCATTCGGTAATAAATCCGGGGAATTTTAAGGAGTGTCAAGAATGTATCACTTTCCTTTTAAAAACTGACAGAAGTCAAAATCACACTTTGTTCAAAATGCTATAAATGATACGAAATCTAGCCTAGTTTTAAACTGGAACTTGTGTCAAAAATAAACATTTGATGTTTTATAATAAAACTAGCAGACCCTTGCATTGCCGTCAAAATTAGATCAGTTCAATGACATCCATAAACTAAGCCACTTTGGGAGGTTAAGAAAAAAGTTGCCTTACAGTGGATTCCGAGTCACTGGAATATAAGGCAATGAACAGCGAGACCGATTGGCTAAGGCTGGAGTACAGTTGCCTCAACCTGAATCCCTTTTATCTCTACGTAACATCAAGAGGCTTATATGCTCATCTATAAAGACTAATAGGCTCTCAATCTACAAAGAGATGTCTGCAGGAAAGAACTGAATGTTTTATTGAGGAATAAAGCTCGTATCCTAGGTTCTTGCCAAAATCTGTAGGAGTAGCTTTCTTCCGACCCCTTACCGGTTTGGTTCTTTTGGGGGATTTTGTGGCGCAAGTGCCATATTTGGTCATAATGCGCCAGCCACAAGACATAAAATATCAAGTAATAGACAGACACACACAATGAAAGTTTTTCTGTCACAGAAGAGAGAAATACACCCTGGGAGGAATGCACCTGACAGGAATCGAACATGCGCCACCTACAACTCGAAGGTTGCTAGCGCAGTGGGCATACCCACTGAGCCACGATAGCCCCCGACTTCTTACCTACATGACTACATACTACATGACTACATACTAACATGACTACATACAAAGACACACCAGATCAGCTATCTGTCCCCTTTGCGAAAAGGACGAAATGAGAGACCATCCCAAAGCTGTCCTAAAATTCTTGAATTGCGAATACTCTAAATGATGCTTTTCAGTCACATTTTTGTGCTTCATAACTCTATTTGGCTGCTTGTCGATTGATGGCCGGAGAAGGGCGTTGGAAAAAATCTTAATTCCTTTAACCCTCCAAGTGGTTTCGACGAGATATCTCGTCCTTCAAGATGCGACCAATTTTGCTAATGATGAGATATCTCGTCCATCAAGATGCGACCAATTTTGCTAATTATGACATATCTCCTCCATCAAGATGCTATCAATTTTGCTAATGATTAGATATCTCGTCCATCAAGATGCGACCAATTTTGCTAATTATTACATATCTCATCCATCAAAATGCGACCAATTTTGCTAATTATTACATATCTCATCCATCAAGATGCGACCAATTTTGCTAATTATTACATATCTCATCCATCAAGATGCGACCAATTTTGCTAATTATTACATATCTCATCCATCAAGATGCGACCAATTTTGCTAATGATGAGATATCTCGTCATGAAGGTATATTACTGAATTTTCATGATGACGAGATCAAGATCTGGCCAGTTTTATTGCAATGACGAGGTATCTCGCCCGTAAAGATCTCGTCACTTTTGCTAATGGCGAGATACCTCGTCGAAACAACCGCCAGGAGGGTTAATGCTAAAAGTATGCAAAAGATGTCTCGGAACACTATGAATACACTTCAATGACACCCTGAAACACTGTAGTAGAATCAGTCATATCCTTGTGTCTGGTCATGACCCACCGTTAATCTTTTTTGCTGAAATATATTTCATTACTTTGGTCTGGTCATTTCTAAATTTTGAAAATGCTGCCTATTCTTCTCTACATAAATTGAAGTTGTCTATTTTTTCAGATCTTAGCCCTATACCAATCGAGGTTTGGTGCCCTATATCTGACTTCATTTTCATTTTTTATACGAGGAGTCTTTTTCTACAAAGCTGGATAAGTTTCCCTAAGGCACATTTAAGTTAAAGCCCTCCCTGTGAAGTAGACCCACCATTACATTAATCGGTATCCCCACATGGAAAGAAATCTGCCACCTTTTAACTTTTAAAAGGCTCAATTCATGTGGTTGAATTCGTCAGTCAGTTATTGGCCGAACGCTTTGTTTCTCTTCATTCATATAGCGTCTTTTTATTAATTAAAACTTATATCTTGTCCCCAAAGATATATTTTTGCTCTTTTGAAAGTTTTCAATTCCCTATTGTAACCTGAAACCACGGTAGACCAGTTGGAAATGTAACGAATTAGCAACAGGAGGTTTAGGAGTTCACAACTCATTCCATCCCAAGATTGTGGTGCACACGGCAACTGGTGTACGTTAAGTATGTCGGGACTTCAAATATCTTCACGTTGGTGTGATGTGTACGTTTGGAGAGTGAGGTGCCACTCAGGTGTTCATCTCGTCATTAGACAGTGACTCAAAATTACGTATTTTTATCCTAGGATATTTCCCTTCGGGGTTGATCCCGGACATCCGCCAATAGCCCTTGTGTTGCTCCAGTGCGACGTTAATTAACAACCTACCTACCATTTAGAATAGTTTTGTTTTCATATTTAGGTAGGTAGGTAGCTGAATTTTCGTCGCAATGGAACAATAAAACAGGTTCCTGGCGATTCTCCCTGATCAATTCCTAAGGGAAATATCCCGGGATACAATATTTCGTAATTTTGTACCGCGGTCAGATGACGAGGTCAACAGTCGAACTGGAACTCCACTTGTTGGATTCAGTTTCGAACTCGCAAACCTCCGGTTGCTAATCCGCGATTCTAACTGGTATACAGCTCCCCCTAGTTTTGAGCTTGTCAAATTAAAAATGTACTATTTTCAGAGATTAAACTTGTAAGTAGTTTCAAAATTAAGAACGTGTTTATAAGTATCATGCAGTTCTCTTTTTATGAATCTGATCCAAGGGAGAAATAACTTTTTGCCGTATTAGCTTGAGTCCTAATCCTCTTTTGCTCCATAATTTCTCAGTGTAATTGTAACATAATCCTAGTCTGTTTAATGAGCTCAAAGTATCAGCTGCCGTTCCGAATGCATTACTCTGGCATTCAACTTTTAATATGCGAAGGCGAAATCTCCTGCATGACGCCAGAACACAACGGAAAAAATTACTAAAGTAATCCTGTTAATTCGAGTACAAAAAGTCTGTTATGCCATCGGCGCTTGTTTACACTTTGACGCGAAAATCTTTCTTTTGTTTGGATGAAAAATAACAATTAAAAGAAGTAACAATGGCGGTGCTTTAATTGGGAAAAAATAAATATCAAGTTAGATGAGATTAGAAAGCAAGTGTTTAAAAACCCATTCTATAATTTTGTGTTTTGAATTTTTTTCATGTAATTCAATGTATTTTCTCTTTCTTTTATAGAATTTTTCCATTCCGAGTTATTTATTGGAGTAAAACTTACACAGTAAATTAAAAGGCCAGGTAATTTAGGAGTGTGCCAACGGCACTTGTTCCAGAGGCTTAGGCATCTGATGTAGTATAATTATCACTACTGCTCCAGTGGGAATAGATTCAACGGGATTTAATACTCCACCTGAACGGGCATTGTATACATCGCACGAATTTTGCCACTTAATATTTCTAGCAATTTTCCTACTGAGTTACATTAATCTGGAGATTTTTAATATATTTTTCTAGATATTTGAGATATAGCTGTTGTTCTCGTTGGGCAGATGGGGTTCTTAAAAAACCGCACGACTAAAGATGAAAGGACCATATGAGTTGAAGCATATAGGTTTAAGTCTCACATACCAGATACAGTCCTCTGGAAGGGATTAACTGTCCCGCAACACATATGCAGCTATTCAATATATTAGATATGTATAAGATGTATTTCCAAACGAGGTGATAAAATCTCAAAGAAATCACGTGACTACTAGTCGACATGTTGGCCACAGTTTTTAAAGCTCATCTCAATAGCAATGCTCTTTCTACTCATATGTCACGTCTATTTTCAAGCATCGTGACATTTCTCAAGTTATCGGATATGTATGACGCTGCAAGTGAAGAAAACGTGTGCCTTGTCTCACATTTTTATCGTGCACCAGAAGGTAGAAGAAGCATCTAGACAAGATTCATCTGGATTTTTGCATTTTTGGACTCCCAATTCAGATTTAATTTTTTGAAGGACATTATGCCAAAAAGGGAAAACTTCATGGCTGAAGACACCTAACATATTCCTAAAACCAATTATGTTGCTGACCATTAGTTACCACAGAAACAGGGTGTTTTGTGACTTCTCTTAAGTGGTTCAATGGGTTTGCCCTCTACGTATGTAGTTTGCGAGATATAGGCGGCACTGGATAAATTCCTGTTGTATATCCCTAGTCGTACTTCTCTTTTCTGTGTTAGTAAAAGCTTTCTTTGCGCGCTTGCGTCAGGGAATGTCTATTGGCTTTACAAATAAACATTTAGTGGTGCTGCTTGATCAGATCTGGCCACTCGTGTCATAAAAAAACAACATTGTGTGTGTTCCTTTAAGGGACGGAAAATATAATATTTGTCGCAGCTTGGACAGATGTATCCCTTGCGCCTTAAAAAAACAATCAACCAACCTTGTTAGAGTATGTTCATTTACTGGACAAATAACAATACTTGGCACAGCTTGTCCAGATCTGGCGATTGCGCCATGAAAATCAATCAACCTTTTGTGTTTGTGTCTATTTATTGGACGGGAAATGCTTTCGTTATCCAGCTTGGCCAGACTTGGGCTGTGCGCTGCAAAAGTCAATGAACCAACCTACTAACCTTGTGTGTATATCTATTTACTAGACTGGGAAAACAATATTTGGCGCAGCTTGACCAGATCTTGTGCCATAAAAAACGACCAACCAACGTTGTGTGTATGTCCATTTACTGGACAAAGAAACGTTCCTTGACGCAACTTGGCTATACTTGTGCCTTGCACCTTAAAAACCAACCAATGTAAGGAGGTTTTACATTTGTATTCAATTAGTGACGGGGAGTGCCATGGTAATATCTCTAACTTCCAAGCAGAAGGTATCTCACTCAAAATCAGGTTCTGACGAAACTGAAACTTTGAAGTTTTTGTTAATTACTCCCTAACTTCAACTTTAGTTTCTAGTTCAGGAATGTTCTGTTTCCCGTTCTATCAAGCTGATAAAAGTGACATTAGCTGCTATGTTATACTGAGTTTCATTTGACATACCACTCATTTTCTCTCATTTAAAAGATTGTTCATCACTACTAACAAATCAACTCAACTCTATTTGCCCCACGATAATATGACTACTGTACTTTTCACCAAACAAAATTTAATTTTTAAGATGATTGTGGATCCCTTTGTGTCTCACCGTTCATCTTCAGAACATTCCTTGACATCATAATATCAAATATAGTAGATTATTTATAGACCGTAGCAGTGTTTATATACCTATAATATTTTTTATTGAAAAGGCACAGACACATACATATATCATACCACCTTGTGTCAGTATGTGACGCATGAATTTAAAGCATAGATTTAAAAGAAAGGTAGTAAGTAAAAAGATCAAAAAGTTTCCAGTTGCTTCAAAAGTTTCCTTGCCTTTCAATAGCGCTCTTGGACGCATTTCAGTGATAATTGTGAATATTAAAAAATGGCCACAGACCATGCAAGCTATTCTTCTACACATTTTGGTCTACAATAGATGTCAAAACGATATAAATACTTCAATAATGCCCGATAAACAGAATAATTATATACCTTACCTTAGCTATTCCAAAGAAATGGGTCTTCAGACGTCTCTACAATTCTTGAATCTCTTCAATAATAAATAAATAATTGCTTCTGATTCAGTTACTGGTTGTCAAATTTAGCCTTCTGTTAAAAAAGTAATTTACAATTTTCTAGCTAAGGTCTAATGGCCTAAATGTCAATTTTTTTTAACGGGCATTTGTCTACAACAACATATTTTCTATTTGTTTTATTGCTATCTATTATTGGATTAGACGCCGTGGGCGGACACTGTTACACCTGTGTGGCTTTCAGCTATATAGTCCGACTTACGGAGGAGTTTCTGGGATTAGGAGAGCCGAGCAATCCACTATACACACAAAACATTCAAGATAGTACACAAAAAAGGAAGGCAAGTGAAGGGCCAAACATGCAAGCACAGAAAAACAATACAACGTAAGAAAGGATTACAAAATTTGTTAAATTTACAGAGAACCAAATGATAATACCATAAAAGTAATACTGATAATAATAATCTATTATTGAAGAATGTTGTAAATTGTGGAAAGTGAAACGTTGAATTTGTTTTTAAGAAAAGGGATGTCAGAGTATCCATGTCTAGTCAACTACAAGCAGATATGCAAATATTTAGTGTGCAATTTGGAGTAGGGGCATTATGGTTTGATGTTACAAAATAAATTTTTGTCTGAAATTTATAGACACAAGTTTTACAGTATATGTAGTTTCAACGAGATGAAAGAATATGTAACAGCTAGTGCAGCCAAGCGAATTCTAAAGCACTCATTTTCAGGCTGATTAATTTAAAAATCTGGTGATGTTCAGTTGCTCCCTAGTTTCCCTGATTTGACAGCACCACATTAATTATCTACAGGGTTACTTAAAGGAACGAGTATATGCTAACAAACCGACGACAATTCAAAAGATTTAGCCAAACGTTTAGAAAGAAATTGAAGAAATCACCCCGGAACTGTGCTCATATGTGATGGAAAATACGGTCGAAAGATTCCGTATTTGCACTTCAGCCCGAGGCTGTTATTTTGGCCGATGTCATATTCCATAGACAATGGAACAGGAAAATGGCATGGATCATTCATGAATAAACCTTGGATTATCTTGTCCCCAATAACTGTTATTCTATTTGTTTACGTATCCACTGATATCGAAATGAAACACGAAGAAATCGAACAAATCACTTGATCGAAAGAGCCAGTATTTTGCAGTGTGAGCAGAAACTGTTATTTGTTATTGAATAAACAACATATAAGAGAAATGTATTTCACAAAACGTTTTTTTTTTAAACGAAAACAAAATGGCGCCCTTACATAAAAACACTTTATATATTACACAAAGAAATCAAGACAAAAACAAAATAAGGTTTAACACTCAGAGGGGCTCCCACGCATAATTTCACTTTACAACCGGATTTCTTTCCTGCTTAAATTCTAACCAGTTTCGATCTTGACCAATAGAATCTTTCCAAAGGATTCTATTCTTGGACGTCATCTGACCGTGGTTCAAAATTACGTGGTGTTGTCCTCGGATCTTTCCCTTTGGGATTGATCCCGGACCGTCACCAATAGCCCATTGTGTTGCTCCAGTGTGACGTTAATTGAAATTCCCCCCCCCTCCCCTATTCTTGGAAAGGACCAACAGATTCTTTCAAAACGATTCAATTTTTTGAAAATGACCTATAAAATCTTTCCAAACGATTATATTTTAAGGAAATGGTATAAAAAATATTTCTAAAAGTTGAAGAACCCAAGGATTCTTTCAACCTCTACATGTGGCTATTTATTCATTATACACTGCTGGCCACCGTAAATGCAACACCCTGAAGGAAGCATGCAAATAATATGAAATTACAACATGCATTAGCGAAGGTGAGATATGCAAATGATTAGAATTTCAGCGCAGACGCACATCACGCGCGACTGTGGCGCCACTTCAAAGCGCTATTTAAGGCTTGGAGATTTCGACGATTTCAGGTACGGCAATTGTGTTTTTCTTGTGGTTTTTTCAAAAAAAACGATCAATTATGCCTCGTAGAAAACAGCGATCATCTTTTGATCAAGTATCCGAGTTCGACAGAGGAAGGATAGTGGCCTACCGAGATTGTGGATTATCTTTCAGGGAAATCGGTAGTCGTGTTGGACGAAACCAAACAATTATAATGCGGATATGTGATCGTTGGATGCAGGAGGGTACGACGGACCGACGTGTTCGATCGCATCCACCTCAGTGCACCACTTCACGTGATGACAGGCATATTGTGCGTATGGCAGTGACGGATCGCTCAGCCACATCACGAACCATAGCACAGCACATTCAGTCTGTACCGCATCATCCAGTGTCTGCCCGTACCATTCGACGCTGTTTACAGCAGAGTGGTCTGTCCGCAAGACGTCCATTGCTTCGTCTACCCTTGACGCAGAACCACAGACGTTTCCGCCGCCAATGGTGCGATGAAAGAAGGATGTGGACGGCAGAATGGAATGAAATTGTCTTTACTGACGAGTCACGCTTCTGTCTGCAACACCACGATGGTCGGATTCGAGTCTGGAGACACCGTGGAGAGAGGATGCTGAACAGCTGCGTTATGCACCGCCACACTGGTCCTGTACCGGGTATTATGGTATGGGGCGGTATTGGATATCACTCTCGCACTCCTCTAGTACGCATTGCCGGTATTTTAAACAGCCAGCGCTACATCTCCGAGGTGTTGGAGCCAGTTGTCCTTCCTTACCTTCAGGGCTTGCCCACAGCCATATTTCAACAGGATAATGCGCGACCACACGTGGCACGCATTGTCCAAGGGTTCTTCGTCAATCGCCAGATTGAATTGCTTCCCTGGCCAGCTCGCTCTCCGGATCTTTCGCCGATAGAAAACATGTGGTCCATGGTTGCTCAACGATTGACCCAGAATACATCCCCAGCTGCCACACCAGATCAACTTTGGCAACGTGTGGAAGCTGCTTGGTCTGCTGTACCCCAAGAACACATCCAAAGTCTCTTTGAATCAATGCCGAGGCGTGTGGCAGCGGTGATCTCCAACAATGGCGGCTACTCTGGCTACTGATTTTGGTAGGAACCACACTTCACAGAAGTCTATAAATTTAATCATTTGATACTTGGTCAACATGTTATCTACAAAATAAATTTTGTTGTGATATCTCTTGTCTTTCCTGGTGTTGCAATTTGGGTGGCCAGCAGTGTATGTGCAGTAGAATAAAAGCAATGCTACTCGCAATTCTCGCGACGCTCGGAGGTAAGTAAGTATTTTAATAAACGTCGCACTGGAGCAACACAACGGGCTACTGACGATGGTCCGGGATGAATCCCAAAGAGAAAGAGATTCGACGCGATGCTCAAAGAGTTAGTAAAAAGTGTTTCATTTAAACTTTATTCCAAAAGAAAATGGCGCCCTTATATAAAAAACCCCTGTATATTGCAATAAAGGAAATCAAGGCCAAAACAAAATAACACTTAGCTCTCTAGGGGTGCACACAAATAATTCCACCTTGCAACCTGCACCTTCCTGCTTAGCTTCTAACCAGTTTTAATCTTCTTGGTCAGTAGTCATTTTCCAAAGGATTCTCTTCTGAGAAAAGGAGAAATAGAATCTTTCTAAAGGTTGAAAGAAACCATGGATTCTTTCAACCATTTGATGTGGCCTTTTAGTATTTATGTGCTCAGTGGAATAAAAACAATGCTGCACTACTCGAAACTTCCGCGACTTAACTCTTTGGGGTTAGGTGGGTTAAAAACTGTCCCAAGTTTTGCTTAGCTTTCTATGCATGGTGGAATATATTTTAACTCACCTCAAAATGTTGAAATTACTCATACCCATACAGTTTAATATTTTATTTAAAGCTTTTCATTGAGTTGGCAATGGTATGAACTGACACTAAATGTGTAAATAACTGAAAACAAAAATTTACACAGGTCAAAACGCATTAGTAAGTTGTAACTGTTGTGATTAAGGTTGACGAATTGTGTGGTGCGGTGAATTTTCGTCTTTCATAACGTTAAATGTTGTTTTTTTTCGTAAACATTTATTATGAGTGAATGAATCTTTTTATAATAAAAAAGCACGTTATTTGATGCTTTATACTAATTTTGAAGCTGAATAAGTGAATAAGCAATTCCCAGCAACGTGGTTTTTTTCCTTTAAAATCGCGTGCCTCAAAAAGTTAATGAGTTAAAAATGTTTTATTTAAATGTTATTTCCAAACAAAATGGTGCCCTTACACAAAAACATCCCGTTTATTACAACTCTAGGAAATCAACACAAAAACAAAGCACGCTTGATGCCAGTCAAAGCACAGCCAACACCAAATCTTTTGCCTCACATCACGCCAATGATGGCCATCTAAAAATATCGCACGCAGTGCATTACACGTTCCCGAAGCAAGCCTACAGGTATATAATCTGGAGCCAAATCCATAATAAAACATCCTCCAACCTACGTTACTCCTAATCAAATGGGGAAAACAAGCCAGTCGGTCTCATTAACCCTAAACCCCGCAAACAAACCCGGCTGGAAGCAATCGCGGGCAAACATTGTGCGAGGCTTAAGATCTCGTTATTTATTGCCATTTAACCCTTGGGAACCATAAGGGTACGGATCTCTGGCTAGGAACGATGACAGTTACCTTAATAGGAGTACTGATGAAATTCGGATACCCTAAGGGTTTGGGGGTCAGAGGTTTTTCAATGCCTCACTCGGGAAAATCTTGGCCATTAATTACAACAGGAGATTCATCCTTTGTTGTGCTTGGTTGAAGTAATTTGGTTTATATTATCTCGCTGAGAGTTGGGGACGTATGCATTGTGTGAAAGAGTAATGTTTTTTGGAATTGGGAATTTTGTTGGAGAGTAGATTATAGATCTAGTAATAATGCTCTTTCACAGATAAATATGAATTTTAATTTACTTGTACAAGTTAAAAGAATTTAACAGAACACATAACTGTGTGTTTTGTTGAGTTTTTATTTACATGAGATTTGCATCATATCAAACTTAGCTGCGGTTAGTTGAAGTAAGTGGGTTCACGTAATAAGGGTAAGGGGTGAGACTATACACGGACAAACATGTATGTGTTGTATGAAAAAGTAATGTTGTTCGGAATTAGAAATTTTATTAAGGAGTAGATTAGGTCTGATTATAATTATCCTTCAAAAGATTATCTCAGGTGTTGCCTCGTGGTTCAAAATTACGTGGTGTTTTCCTCGGATCTTTCCCTTTGGGATGGATCCCGAACCATTGCGAATAGTCCGTCAAATTGCTCTAATGCGACGTTAATTAACATACCTACCTACATTCAAAAAATTATTGTCTTTAGGAGAATAAATATGACCTCTAATTTACTTAGAGCAGCTAATAGAACACAACTGGACACAACTTTATCTTTTAGAGTTCAAGCAATTTTGATTAATTTTTTTGGTTTGTGGCCATTATATCTGGAGATTTAATTTTTGTAGCGCGATTAGTTGAAGAAATTGGGCTTACATCATCTCTGTGAGAGATTGTAGAGGAAGTATATAAGAGGATGTGCCCGTTGTCTGAAAGAGTAAATGTTGTTTGGAATTAAGAATTTTATTGGTGAATAGATTTGGCACAATTCTAATGTTGTAATGCTCTTTCACTGAAAGATGCTTAGTTTAGACATGACTTTTAATTTTTTAGATGTGACTTTTAATTTACTTAGAAAAATTAAAAGAACTTAGAAGACCATTGTCTTATGAAGTAACTTTGTGTAACTTTGTTCGTGTAACTTTGTTCATGTAACTTTGATTTTGAAAGATTAAATTTTTAAACAGAAATTTTCGCTTTTTATGTGTAAATTGGTTTTACAAATCCAATCTTGTACAACTGGTCTGCAAAATTAAACATAAATTAATTAAAAGAAAAAATTGTTTGAAAAATGGACTGTTATTTTTATTTACACTCATAAACACAATAATAAAATATTTTTCAAGTATTTCTATCACATTACATTTTTCAAAACCATCTCATTACATTACAAAACCGGTTTCATGTATCATATTCAGTGTTTTTGTGTATAATTGTAAATGTATTCAAATTATTATTTCTATGATATTTTTGCCTAAACAAATATTGCTTCTCCATGCCTAAAAGGGAAATAGTCTATATTGATTAATGTCTAGAAAATCATTTCTCGCACTTCTTTTTTCATATCTAAACCCAACTCGGGTTTATTACATTCTTGGTACCAGGGCATAAGGTTTACCTTAATGGACATTCCTTTTAAGCTGTAATCCTTTTTTTCAATGTAAACTCTTTGCTCGGCTGTCCCACTCGCAGAGAAAACCTGAATAATTTGTAGTCTTACCATTATCCAAGTATCATACAAAGAACTCATATATCTACAGACAAACCATTAAATATCTATGTATTTTTCTTTATCAGAAAGACTAGTTAAACTCTCGCATGCTTCTTTCAAACGAATGACTGAGCAATAGGTACAGATGCATACGTATTGTCATTATACAATATCTACAATATCTCCCTTAAGACTGAATTTTAAGGAATCTAGAAAGAGCCCCCTCATCTGCAATATATAGTCCAGACCAATTTTTGAACGTCCAGCTGTCTGGATGTCTACAGAGTATCAAAGCACCATTCTTTGAGAAATATTGTATACATCCTTTTCCCTATTTCCATAGTACTATACCATGAGAAAGTGGTATCTGGATGTAGTAAGTAGGCTTCAACTGAGATCCCAAAGCTCTGCTCCATGCTTAGGAAGTCCAAGATCACTTTCTAGATTATTCAGTTTGATTTGTATCAAGTTTCATTACTTAAGTTCTCAGAAATGAATTCGTTGTAACTTTCAGAAATCCCTTCTGAATCGCCAACAGCAATGCAATGCAACAGGAATACAGATTTTAAGGCTTAGTAGGGATTGGAATTTCAGGTCCATAGGACACAAGTATAATAGCAGAATGAAGATTGGGAAAGAAATATTATTCTTATTATTTTCGTTATAGCTGTGTATATTGCATGAGCAAAAATAACATTCATCACTGCGATTCGTTAGCTCCTCCGAAGCATTCGTTAGCTCCTCCGAAGAATTCCAAATGCAAGAACTTTCTTCTGTCATTTTGTCCACTGATCTGTATGTGTTAAAGAACACAAACAGAACAGACTTCTTGAGGAGCCCACTGTTTATTTTGATCATCTCACACCAAAATAGGCGTAGTAGGCCTTTTTCACGAATTCAGCCTCTGCTTTTAAATAACAAACTTTCCTCACGCATAGCAAAAGAATAGGGACTGTTTACACAACCTCTAGAACTCATTTTTGCTTTCTATCACATACAAATACTAAGCTACGCTCGATAGTAAATTGAGAATTTTTAATAACTAACACGAAAATTGTTGCCAAAGTGTGACAAATTGAAAAGCAACAAATAATGGAACAATCTGCAATGTAAGTCAATACAGAATTGGGAGAAAGTAAAAGAGTCACAGTGATTGAATATGGGATGAGTAGACTTGCTAGCATTGGTCAAAACATTGGGTATGAAGCTTGATTTTATTCAGAGTGAAGCAACCGACAAAGGACAAAAACGGGGAAGGACGAACCGTTTCAAATTCTACTTTCGAAATTGCAATAAAATCATATTAAAAAATAACTTTTCCCCATTGCATGCCTAAGTAAGATATTAAACCGGAGCATCAATTCTCAGAGTTTTCTAAATAGTGTATTTGGTGAACTCATAAAGAAAACCCATCTTGTCCAATATACGCTTTCTGAAATATACCGGAACCTAAGAAACCAATACATCGATAAATTGGCAAATAAACAAGTCAATCCAAGGAAGATATTCAATTGTATGGGTCGGCTAAGCTAATAAAAGAAATTGTTTCTTGATAACATTTTGTGCTTCATTAAACAATCAACTTCAGAACTTTCTTAGCTATGTCAATCTGAAAACATACCACTGAAACATTTAAACATTAGAAGCTATTCCAAAACGATTTTCGGATGAACTGATAAATGTTACCATGCTAAATGTTTGCAATTTCAATTTGAGCATAAAACACAAACACTATTTCGCTACAAAACGATGAAACAGGAAAAATCCTGACAACCATTTTGACATATTTACGCAGAGAGCAATTGAGAGTTATAAATTCAAATATATATTTAAAAGAGCAACATTTTCTGCAGGCACCTTAACTTTTGGAGGTTCCGTAAGAGCAATTTAAAACGCCGTCAAAATTGCAGGCCGTTATCAAAACAAGTTTCTTCTAAGATCTTCCTTTAATGTCAAAGCGTGGTGATTGGCGGACGGAAATTAAGGCATCAAGGAAAGGAGAAAAATTTGGGAAAGGCAATATCTTTTTCCTTTTTTTCCCTATCATCTCCCGTCTTCCTAACATCCTTTTCCGAAATAAGCTCAATAAACAAATATTTAGTCTGGTGTTTCAGACGACGTCGAAGATTTAAAACACACATTTTGGTGCGGAGATAGTTTCCCCAACTGTCGCTCGCTTTAGGACTGTGATTCTGGAATGTGGGAGCTTCGGCAACTGGAGTTTTGAAAGAACTCAGAAAGACAGATGAGGGAGAGTTGTTAACGTTGTTCGGCAACGTAGACAATGAGGTTTTATTTTTATTATTGGGTGGTACGGAAATCTAAGTTTAGGGAAAGCAACTATTGCATGAAATGTTCTCAACTCTCAGTGGAGTAAAACCACAACAAATTCAAGAGCATAATTGCGTGGAAAACGAGGAGCAAAACAGTTAGGGGGATGGGTACGAATACGGGGAGCTCAGAGAGACAAATAAGGAAGTTGTTATGCAGAGTAAGGTATTTTATTACTGTGTAGTACGGAAAACTAAGTTTACGGGAAAGCAACTATCGAGTGAAATTTTCTCAACCCACACGGAATTTTTCCAAATACTTGTAATATTCCTTTACGCCACACAATCCAGGTACCAATAGAAATAAAGAATTCCACAAAATGTGGCAATCCTTTGAAATTTAGATTTTGAACCTTGACAAGTTCTTAGATTTTTTCATTCATTATTTTGAAATATCGATACCATGCCAGTTAACCCTCCTGGAGGTTTGTTTTTGCATCAAAAATCACCTTGTAGTGACCAGCCTCTGGAGAGAAACCTATTTCAAATTGTCACCAAATCTTAGCAAGGGACAATTTGTTTTTCCTACTTGAATTGTCATTGGAGAAACAGAACAGTATTATCTTGTTATTAGAAAAAACCTGACCATGACTAGATATTGTCATCAAGAAATCGACAATATCTTGATGACAAGATATCTCTTAGTAAAAATTAGCAGATCTTGAACGAGATGTCTCTTTGAAACACTCAGAGAGCGAAATCTTACAAATCCTGAAAACTGTTAAAAATTTTATGTATGCGTTGCGTGCACGTAGCGAATCGGTCTAAACAGAACTATAATGCTTGAAGTTTGTGGAAAAATTATCTTTCTCATCTATTAACTATTATTGAATGACAGGTGCTTAATAGATATGGCACTTTCGGAAATCTTCCTGATCTCTACAACATCTATGGTTTTACTAAAATCAAACTGAAAAATATTGTACCCTTCATTAATAAAAAAACTTTTGCAAACATAAATCAAAGATGTTTTTTACAAAAAACCTGATTTTCAAAATTAATTTCCCATCCTTCAAACCGACGGCATGTTCATGCGCAAAAAACGCAATTCGAAGCGGAAAACTTTTGTTACAAATGATTCGCACTTCACACTTCATCATTTCTTGCGTAGATCTAAATTACGTGATCAAATAGAGTAACATGAATAATTTAAATCTGTTGGGTTTTTTTTCTTCCACTTACATGCCAAAGGTAGGCAATGGGATCAGTGAAATATGATCCCAAGGAAATATATGACGTATCTTTCGGAAATGACGTGAAAGTGATGTATAGTTGCAGGTTGGATAAAGAATATTTCATGCTTATTGTTAATGGAGATCGTACGAGATTAATCGATTAATCCTGCCGTGGGATTCGGTAGGTGTGTCACGCTACGCATAACACGCCGTTATGGGCGTTAAATAATTATTTTGCTAAGAATAGAGATTAGATAAATTTAATGTGAAACTTCGTAGCAAATTTGATTGTATTAAATAAATTGATACTTTGCATTTGTACTTAGTTACAAATGTAACGTATCAATTTAGATGTTGATACTTAGATGTTGATAGTTCCTACTAATATTCTCATCATTTGACCGTGAGTCAAAATTACATAGTGTTGTCTTCGTATCTTCACTTCGGGTTTGATCCCGTACCTTCTCCAACAGCAAGTTGTGTTGCTCCAGTGCGAATTGCGAAGTTAATTAAATACCTATCTACCTACCTACCTACTAATATTTTTGCTTTTCCGATAAAAATTCAGTTGTTAGAAGCAGTTTTAAAGGTTTGGTAATGCTTTACAGGTCTGATGTTGCATTTTAAATCTTTAATATTACATTAACATCTTAAGTATTACGTTACCATTTGCAATCGATAACTTTTCCTCGTATAAATGATGGTGGTTGGGAGTATTGTAGATTCAAACACACGTGGTGCTCCTGGGCAACGTCTTAACCCTCCTCGTGGTTGTCTCGACGAGGGTTAAGACGTTGCCCAGGAGCACCACGTGGGTTTGAATCCATGTGGTTGTCCCGACGAGGTATCTCGTCATGAGCAAAACTGAACAGATCATGATGGGCTAGACATCTCATCATTAGAAGAAAACACTATAAAGATAATTAGAAGAAAACCGAGCAGTTCCTGATCTCGTCGTTATCAAAACGTCGGTAATATCTTGATAAGATCATTCGTCATTCGCAAAATAGGTCAGATCTTGATGGACGAGATAATTCGTTGAAACCACTTGGAGAGTTAAACGACAAAATGATCGATAGTTTTAGCAAGCGTCCTACACGAAACAATAACTGGTAACTCGAAAAAAAGTAAACCGTGTCTTAGTAACAGTAAATATATCCCTGCTGCATAAAGGTCAGAAGCAGTTGCAATATCCCGACATCCGAATAGTCATGATTGTTTGGCTGAACATATCTACCACAAAAAATTCTAAAGCACCTGCTGCCTCCTATGTACTAAATCTCATGACATGGACATCCGCCTGATGCAAATTTCTACTGTTATCTCTTGTTGTAACTTAAGTGATCGATACTGGGAAGCTAGAGGATGAATGGGCAGATAATATTTCTATTTCTCTTTTTTGTCTCAGTATTTTTCGTCAATTTTGTGCATTCGTGCATGCTTTTGCTATTAACCTTTGTTTAGTGTATTCTGTTTGTCTGCCGCCATTAGAAATAAAAAAAACGTTGGTTTGTATTTTCTTTCTTTACTCTTTGAAGGGTACTTTGCTAAAACAATTTGAGGAAAAAGACTGTGGGTGAAGAACTATCATTCTACGTGAATGTATTTCACACACAATAAAATTTAACTAGCTGTATGGCCCAGCGTCGCGGATGACAACGTATTAGTAAATACCTCCCTCTTGGAATTTTTACTCTTTTTTTGCATGCCTTCTTATAGATTCACTGTTATATAATTCTATAAATTTATCATTATTATTATTCGGATTTAAAAGTTTTATGGTTTAATGTGTCACAGGATAACTGATTGTTAGTAAACGACATATTATATTTTTCACCGTCTCATTGCAAGTCTTCTTCAATTAAATTTCTCAATTTCACCCTGATGTTCAGCTTCAACCAGTTTTCTATTGGTGGCTTGTTCATTGTAACGTCTTTCATGTAGTTTATATTTAGCTGAATTGCTCGTTATGGAACTTTTTATTTTTGGCATTGTCGTTAAAAAAAAAAGAGTAATTACAACGGTGAGATTAATTAAACAATTAAGAGTGGACCAACGCAAAAAACAATCGCTACAAAAGCAGCAGTAACCAATTTGAAATTCCAAATTACGATGGATTTAAGAGTTGAGTTGTACAGGTTTGCTGTATTGGATGTGAAATAATTACAAAAAATAATGCTTACTTAAAGAAGTAAAATACAAGGCTCGAAAAAGTAGTGCATTAAATGTTTATTTAGAGCAGTAAAATGTAAGACACGAAAAAGTACTGTATATTGAATTTTGAATATTTTCTACGGGTTTTTTTTCGAATTTAACACGAATATTTAAGTCAAGTCTGACAAAAAAACATAGTAAAAAAGTTGGAGCAAAAACCGCTACGGAAGTGTTACGGAATCAGCCAATGACATCACGACACTCTGTCCAATCAAGTAATTTTTTAAACATTTTAGCTAAAATTTAAATTTTGGAAATTTTAAAAGGGCGGAATAACTTTCCCAGTTTATTCTGCGTATTTTGACACCTCTCTCAGATCTCTACGTGCTGCAGTTGAGACGAATATAGATTTCCAACAAACTATCACACATTAATAGTATAGATACTTTGGGACGAATGTTTTTAACAACCACCTGTTTGGGTATCAATCGTTAGAACTTAATCTCCTATCAAATTAACGCACGTTAATTCTTAAGCAGATGGTTCCAGGTCTCAAAAACGTTGTCGCAATGAATAAATATAACATTCAATAATTAAGCTTCAACAACTCGGCCATTCATTTTCAAATCAAACAAATAATGTCTGACGCATTTGCGAAATTTTAATAGCCCTCCTCACCATTCTTAGATTCATTGCTTATATACGCACCAAGAACCAAGAGAGAAAGTGGAAGCTGAAGTGATTCCTACTTACTTTTATAAAAATTCGCATTAGCTTTCTTTGATTACAGTGAAGACATTTCGTGAAAAATGAAAGTAATTATTTTTAATTAACGTCACACTAGATGTTTATTTAGATCAGTACATAACACAACTGGCTATTGGTGACGGTCCTGGGTTAATCCCAAAGGAAAAATAAAAGTATGGAAAATAATTTAAAATCAGAAAATTGAGTATAGTAAAATTTAGAAAAAGGAGGCTTTAGATTTTCTGAAGGGACATACGACACGTACACCTCACTTACATTTTCGTGTGCAGTGAAAATATCGCAAAAAAATCAAAGTATGAAAAATACTACAGGTCAGAAAAGTGAATACAATAAAGTTCAGAAAGAGAGGGGCGTTACAACATTTGATTTCTCTTAGGGTAGGTATGTATTTTAAATAACGTCGCACTAGAACAACACTACTGGCTATTGACGAGGGTCCGGGATCAACCCCTGAAGGGAATGATCCGAGGACGACCCCACGTAATTTTGAACCACGGTCAGATGACGAGGCAACACCTGAGCTGGTACCCCACTCTCCAACTTCCACACCACGCCAACGTGAGGACATTTGAGGCCACGACAGATTTAACATGCACCAGCCCCCTTTGTACACTACGATCTTTGGTTGGATTCGACTCGCACCCCTCCGGTTGCTAATCCGTTACTCTTCCAACCGGGCTACCGCGGCCCCGATTTCTCTTAGGGATAGGATAACGTACGCTTATTTTATATTTCCATTTTAATACTAAATTTAGCATCGCATTTTACTGAAGCTTACTTATGTGCCAAAATAAGCTAACACAGACGTTTGGATTGATCCCGGACCATTACTAACAGCTCGTGTTGCTCCACTGGGACTTTAATTAACTACCTACCTATATAAATAGAAAATAAAACCAGCATAGTATCGTTTTTAAAAATGTTAATTAACGCTGTAGTTAGTTTGAAAACATAGTATAATTTTTTAAAGAAAATTTTTTTTTTAATTTTATAGCTCATATCCTCGTAACTATGAAAATCAAGTGAGTCGTAATCAATGCCTATTAATTATCTAATTATTTTTTTTATTCAAGGAATAAAGAAGTTAATGTATTTATCACTTTGATTTGTGACACAACTAAGTTTTCCCCCTCATTATGGGGAAGTTACTTGTGAATTTAGCGTCACCAAAATAAGTCGCTACTGTTTGAAAATTAAAGGACACAAAGTTAGTGGATATGCCGTTGGTAGAAGAAAAAATAGGACTTCAAACGAAATATACACAGTTACTGCAGGATGAGTCAATGCGATCTGGGAACATGGCGAAAATGTCCCATATTTGGCTCGTTATCGAGATGCGTTCCATTAGAAGTCACCTCGATTGAATCACATGTCATAGCGGTGACATCAGTATCTCAGTTCGTATCTAGAAAGCCTCTATATCGATCGCATATACTATTGGGAAAATCTAACTTTTGACCGAGGTAAAGGGCCAGAAGGAGCATCATCGACTTAAAAATTTCAAAGATACCAAAGGTACTCGAAGCAAAATGTTACCACCATCAACAAGCTGTATTTAAGGTTAAAGTCGAGATCTTTGAGATTCAAAAGACCTCAGACAAGACACTGAGTGTAATCGTGAGAAGTGTGCTCAGGAGAAGTTGGCTGTGAGTTTGATAAAATGACAGACGATCTCGGAATAGAAAAGATCGAGTTCTCGCACATTCGACACCGCCTTGAAATACGATCCCATGAACGTGGATGCAAGAGCGACCGATATGTCCCCTGTTCGAGTGGTCTGGGGCAGCAGGACGCCGAGGCGCCCAGTTTACGGGGCTAACTAAGAGCTCTCTGGCGACACATTTTGCTTGAGTTTGCATCACTGGGTCGCAGCACACAGCTGCTGAGGTGATAGGAGACTGGCACTTAGAAGATAATCGGGCAAGTAATCAACGTGCACGTTGATGTCACCACCATGGTGAAGCAGCTGCCTCAAAAGCTGGACGACGATCGTGCCTCCAATGCAAGCATAAAGGAGCACTTGATACTTCTCGCATCTTCCATGCTTACCTGTATGATTCCATTCAATCTGTAGAGTGCATTAATTATTCGCCTAATAAACCATGATTGTGTGCACAACCTTGCTTCATGTTTCGTACCACCCACTTGTAGTTATACATAAAGATATGCAGCATAGCAAAACTATGTACCTGTCCATGGTTTTACGTAGCACAACTATTAAATTGGTTAACTATTACAGAAAAGGTTAGATTGAATTCAAAACATTTCATTACATTCCCTAATGTTTTTAAAATAGTTAGACTCGAGTATGCATCCCTTTAATATAAGTATGGCAATAAATATGCATATGTATTGTGTTCTTGACATGGCACACTTAAATGATATAAACAAATTACCGATAATATAACATCAATTGAACCATGTAAAGTATTCATTTTATGCTGACAATTTTTTATCATTGTCAATTCTTAAATTTCATACGTAATTTGCATCCTTTTAAGAAAAACCTTTTCAATTTAAAGTAGTGTCCATTTTCAATTTAAAGTAGTGTAATGTGAAATCCATTATGTACTTACATTGCTATGCGCTTTACATTATATACAGGGTGTCTGATAGAATTCTTCAAAGAATCATAAAATCGACAAATTATTATTAGAATGCAATTTAGTATATTAAAAGCTTGTCAAGGAGTCAAATTTGGCATAAGAAAAAATTGTAATTCAAATTTTCATCAATAGACTCACTGTATGATTAGACTCATATGAATAGAATCAATAGCCTCACTGTATCACCGTTTGTATGGCGACATGCAAATTTAATTCCTTTAAAAAGGAAACTGTAAAACTGGCAGCTCATTATAGCAGCTCACAGATAATTGCATTATCAATAGTTCGTGCCGATGAAGTTATTGCTTTTGTTAAACTAAATGTTGTCGTTAGTGGATAAGGCAATTCTTGTGAAATTGTTTTACCTGAGCAGTGAATTGGCTACAGAAGTCTCTTGAAAATTTCAAACACAAAATATGTGAAAGAACGTAAATATTCATGACTGTCACCGGATTTAAAAACCTAGTACAGCATTTCGAGGAAACTAGGGTAACTTGGCAGATTGTCCTAGCAAAGGCAGATTGAAGTTATCAGAGGATCGTGCTAATGTTATATTATCTTAAATGGAGATTTTCGCTGCAGAATCGACGAGCGGTATATGCAATGCACTGGAGGTTGTTAAGAACACGGGTATACCTAAAACAATTGTGTTTCGCGTCGTTCAAGGCCGTTTTAAATTTGTATCCCTAAAAACTACAATATATTCATCTAACATTCAATCTATTCTGAAATCAAATGTCGTTTCGAAGCGAAAAGAAATTGCCCAGCGGGCTCTCGAAAATATGGAGGAAGATTTATAGTGACTTTTTTGCTATATTTTGGACATGTGAATCCCATCTTTCCTTATGTGGGACAGTTAATGCGCATAAATCTAGAATCTGGGTGAAGGAAAATTCATCCAGAATATACAGGAGATACAGATCATATAGAAGATACTCAGAGTATACAAAAGAGCCCTTATATGCATCACGACTCAATGTATAGTGAGGCTGTAAGAGACGTTATTGGATCTTTTTCTTTCAAGAGACATGTTAAACAAGGAGATGGAGGACTTGTTAAGTAAATGGAAATCGTTAGTGAAAATTCTTAAAGATTACGCTACGCCATGCCTGATTGTACAGAATCTTCTAAATACGATCAACTTCATGCACGATGGAACACATAGCATCTTTGAAGCAGCATGATCAATCCGTTTGATCAAGAACAACTAATTAGCTGATTTTGTGAAAATTCATGAACCCGCAGTCTTCGGATTTGACACCTGCAGATTTTAGAATATGGAGCTACCTAAAGTCTGGATTGACACTCTGAGCACGTCTTTCTTGTCTCATTTGAAAGATGCCATCCGTGAGGCTACTGCTTTAAATCCTGATATGCTTCAAGCTCCTGTGAGTGAAGTTATGACACACTTGCACGATGTCCTTGGATACGGTGGTGGACATATTGAACAATGATATTGTAAGGTGCTCACAAATGTAAATTAATAAATGCTACACGATATTAATTCCAAGTTGTTCCGATTAAATTATTGCGATATTATCGCCATCTATCGGTGAAAATTTGAACTATTTTTTTTCCCGAGCCAAAACAGAAATTCGATTTCATGATAAGCCTTTTAGTGCAAACCGCAAATACCCCCATGTGATGATTTCATATCGTTTTACGAAAAGTCTACACATTTATGGTACATCCAGTTTCCCCTTTATGACAGTGGTATAGTAAATATGATTTATTATTCGTTCTATTAATAAATAAATGTAATCGTTTAGATATTGTATCCATCATGAAATTAGACTGGCTTTCTTTAATAAAGGGTAGGTTCTATAAATATCTTGGTTAATTAGATGACATATTTTCTGCAGAAATAATTTATAATTTCAACCTCTAAGCGGAGTTTATATTGTATGACTTTCAACAAAAATAAGTTTTATTGAATGGTATAAAAATCAATTGGTATTACTGCAGTAGCTTATTTTTCGTCAAAATAAAACGAAAAATAAAACAATTTATATCATCTCCAATTTTTAATAATCAATATTCTAGAAAAATTAAGAATTCTTATTCATTCTCTCGCCTTACATTTAATAACATAAGTCTTAAAATAACTTGAAATTAAAGATTTATTTTTGTAACAATTTATTTCTAATAGAAACTACAGATTTATATGAATGCGCATTCAAAATATCTAACTATTTAATTTCAGTGATTAGCAATATCTTCATATATTCTAACTTTACTCCCATTTTGAAAACATTTCATTCAAACGTTAATTAAAAAAACTCCACACATAGTTGTTGGAAATAGGAAAACAAAAGAAAAAGTTTTTCATTTGGATTTTGTAGTTAACTTGTCTATAAAGTCTCGTCTGTGAAAGACTAAGAGGTTGGTTGATTGATTTGGATTTTATGGCAAACCATAAAAGCGAATAACACTTCTCTCTACCTAACAACATTTTTTATTTTTTTGAAAGCACCACTTAAACCAGAAAAATCTGACTCTTTCAACGTTTATAACTTTCGCAACTTTCAGATTTCCTGTACATCATAGGGCTACCATGACTCAGTGGGTACGCCCACTTCCTAAGCAATATGCCAGTTGTAAGCAAAGCAGGTTTGATTCCTCCCTTGGTGTGCTTCCCTCTTCCATGAGATTAAAACTTTCATTATACGTGTATGTCCATTATTGACCTTGTCTTGCGTTTGGTGCAGCTTAGCCAAATATATTCCTTACGCCATAAAAACCCAATCAACCTACCTGTGCATCCTATACTATAACGTATTTTGGAATTCCCAGTGGTGTCGAAAACTTTTGAAACGAATTCATTTTATTTCTAATTTACTAATGAGGAATCAGTTTTTCATTGAACTCGTCTTCCCAAATCCTATATTTTATACGAAACAAAGGTCATAGAAATGAATGTTCTACTTTATTTCTCCGCGCCCATACATACAAGAACATTATTGCATTAAAAATATAGTTGTGGCTAAATGACATCTGACCTTGGACAAGTTACATTGATCTTAGGTTTGAAATTCAGCTGATAGGAAATATGTAGTTTTCTTGTAAAAACCAAAGGCTTTTAAAACTTTTAAAGTACTTTATAGCAAATATTAAAGATTTTGAACGGCACCTTCAGAGAAGTTCACACGCGTGTATTCGTTCTGCCAGTGGTAGTCTCCCTTGCATGCCTTGTTACCAGTTTTGACATTCTTACCCAATACAATCTTTCTTAGGATTGCTTCAAATAAGAGGTGTCAGTACTTAGTCAAAATGCGTGTAGTGGAGCAAAAGCAATACTACACTAAAGGGAAATATCGTGATGCTCAGAGGGTTAAAATCTAAAATAAAAAATAAGGCCCTGTTAAGGTTTTTAAGGCCCGTGATTAAGGTAACCCTTGAATAAGTCGATTGAAGTGCGTTACTTTCACACCTGAGGGGCAAATGACTTCTGTTCAGGGGTGAGGTCCTATGTTTTTTAACATTCTCCGGTGAACCCAACGTCATCCATGCGGATCGATAGCCCAGGTGAAATTCGATACGCAAAATTCCTGTAGAAACTAAGGCTTTTTAATCATTTTTAAGGCTTTTCGGCAAATATTAACTGGCCCTTAAAAACTAAAATGAAAAATGAGGCATTCTTATGATTTCTAAAGGCCCGTGAGAATCATGGAATAAGTCGACTCAAATGCGTTTTATTTCACACCTGAGGATCAAATGGTTTCGGTTCAAGGGTGAGACCCCATATTTTGGAACACTCTCCGGTGTCTCCAACAGTATGACCAAATATGGCCCTTGAGCAATTAAACCCCCAACCAACCGGGCTCCCCAACGTCAATGATGCAAATCGATGTTCCAGGTGAAATAAAATATGTAGTATTCCTATAAATACTAAGGCTTTTTAAAGCCTTTCAGCAAATATTAAGGCTTTTAAATGGCCCTTTAAAACTAAAATGAAAAATCAAGTCTTATTAAAGTTTTAAAGGCCCGTAGGAATCTTGGAATAAGTCGACTCAAATACGTTTTCCTTCACACCTGAGGGTCAAATGATTTCGGTTCAAGGGTGAGATCCCATATTTTGGAACACTCTCCGGTGTCCCTAACGTCATTGATGCCGATCGATTGCCACGAACAGAATGATGCGGGCTCACGCTACACAGCGCCGGCATTTTTCCAGGGGCCCGAAAGTGATTGATGACTCAGAATAAGTGGAATCACTGACCTCGAAAACCGCAACATGGTAGCGCGTTGGCCAAGTACTTGCCTCATTAGATGTCGATGGAGTCGTTAACCCTTAGGCGTAATTAAAATTTCAGGGTTGAGGATGCTGAGGAATGCGTTCAGATGAGTCCATGCGGTGCGAAGTTTTCAAAAAATTTGGGTCCTGATGGGTATAAACTTAATTAACGACACTTTCTGCTGTGCGATAAGAGCTTGCTCCAGCGTTAACGAGTTATCTAGTCTGAGCTAGCGTGCTTTCTTATCATTTGGGCTGAGAACTGTAGTCAATTCTTCGGAAATTAACCTCTTAATTCCTGGAGTAGCATCTGCGAGTTGTAGGCAACACATATTCCATTGATGAAGCTTACGCTGGATGTATTTCACTCTATTGTGTCAATGAAACGTTTCTCGTAAATGTATGTTTATGATTTGACTTTGTTGTTCTTGTGTTTGGCGTAGTTTGGACAAATATAGCACTTGAGTCCAAAAACCCAATGAACCCAATGGGAGTATCAGTTTGGATACATTGGTTGGGTGGGTTTTAAGGTGAAGGACCATATTTGACCAAGCTGCACTGAGCATAATAGCTTGTTTGGTTTTATGGCGTAGGTGCCATAATTGGCCAAGCTTCGCCAAATGCAAGGCCTACAGCATTAAGTAATGGGCATACACACATAAGGAAATTTCTACCGAAGCAGAAGAGAGAATTACACCAAGGCTAAAATTGAATCAGCGCAGGTTGCTTGAGCAGTGGTAAAACACACTGAGTCATGGGAACCCCACGCCAAACACAAGACAGTCATTGTCAATCAATGGATATACACAAAAGAATTCGCAAAATTTTGTTGAAACAGAAGAGAGGAGTACATCCAGGGTGAGTTAGAGGAATCAAGCTTTGTATGCATTTTTTTTTACCTTGAAAAGGCGATAGTATATTCGTTAATCCCTGTTGTATCCATTCAGCTATGTACATTCTGACATATGTGGGTAATGCCCCAAAATGATATATCACCTATTAGGGGATATTATCCCCATGTATCCTCTTTAAACATTACCCTTCGATCTGACTAAGAACTGAAGCAAACGCTTCGGGAAATAAACTTTTCAACCCTAGAGTACCATCTGGTAGTTGTAAGCGGTGCAAGTTCCATTTCTGTAACTTACCCTGGTGGTGATTCACTCTTCTGTGGCAGTAAAATTATTCTGTGTCTATTTGTATGAGTATGTTCCTTACATGGAGTTGTTTGTAAAATTGTGTGTGTGTTGAGTAAAGTTTTACCAAATATGGCCCTTGCACCAAAAAGCCCAACCAACCACCATGGGAACACTAATTTGGATGGTACAAAATAATAAAATTTTTTACTCCAAAAGGCTTAAATACATTCGTTAATTCTTGCTGTCAGATGCATCCTATATGTAATGCTTATAAATATATGAATGAAGTAGTCTTTCACTATTTTCATCGCCATTTGACAATGATCCAAAATTACGAGGTATTGTCCTGTGATCTTTCCCCTTGGGTTGATTCCAAACCGTAGACAATAGCCCGTTGCTTTGTACAAGGGCGATGTTAATTCAATTACCTACCTATTGTGTTGTCAATATTAAGTCTTTAATATAATGGATATAATGGTTGATTAAATTCGTTTAGTTAATTATTTCACCAGTGGGCTTGGAAAATTTAATATAATCTTATTTGTAAACTAGTTACACTTATGTGTACGTAAAACTATTTATGGTAGGGAGTGACAAACCAAATCACTAACCTTGTCTCTATGAAACCTTCTAAGTGGATAAATTTATTAAGAATAAACGATTTTGTGTTGCTGAATGAATTAATCTACCACAGTACAAACTTCTAAAATCAGATTTAATTTGTGAGATTAATTAATTATATAAGATAATATAAAATAAAAATTTTACTCGTAAACTAATTGTTTACTCAATCCTAGTAATTTCTTTTGTTAGTCAAGAAATGCATAAAATTAAAAGTTAAACGTAATTGTTGTTTGCAAATGTAAATATTTGTAAGCGTCATTTTATATTTGATATGAAAAAACATTTTAGGGGAAAACAACACAAAATAGAATGTAAATTGCCTTGGGATGCAGTTGTCAAATTGTTTCCTGAAGTAAATGTAATTTTTGTGACGCTATTTTACCAACATATTTATTTTAGGAAAACCTTTATAAAATGTACAGACATTGTTGGTTTGGAGGGCACAAAAACGTTTGTGTGATCAGAAACGACCCCATTGTAACCATACCACGGTATTCCTTGTCGAAAATCACCCCAAGAATTTTTTTCTCCGTTTTCGATTGGACTTGGCATTCCTGAGATATTCCGAAGGATATATAAATGTCCCTTTTTGTGAATCGAAATTTCATAGCTCAAAACACGAAACTATCTTTCTGGTATCCCTGGGATTGTCGATACATCAGAGTAAATCTAGACAAATGTACGGAAATAAAGCACCAGAAGAATATGAAAATTCATATATTTGCTTGAAACTATTTGGAGTTAAAGGTACGCATGGGCCCATGTTCAGAAATAAATGGTGAATCAAAAAACAGACACTTTTTCGGGTTGGTTTTCGTCAAACTATTTCTTAAAGCAGATGTAATTTTTGGGACACTATTTTGACCCAAATATTTATTCTGGAAATTAAACCTTTATAAAATGCAGGGCATTATTGGTTTGTAGGGCAAAACAATCGTTCGTGTGATCAAAATAGACCACACTGTAATAATACCAAGCTATTCAAAATCAAAAATCGACCCGAAAAATTGTCAAAAATCGACCCGAGAAATTGTTTTGGTTTTAAATAGGACGTGGCATTCCCAAGATATTCACGTCGAAAGTTAAAATATAGTCCCTTCTCGTGATTTAATATTTCATCGCTCGAAGCACGAAACTATCCTTCTGGTATCCTTGGGGATGCCAGTAACTCAGAGTAAATCGAGACACACGTACGGGAATGAAGTACCAGAACCATACGCAAATCCAAATGTTTGAGTTAAACTATCAGTTAAAGGTACGCATGTGCCAATGTCCGGAAAGAAAAGTTGAATAGAAAAATTGACACTTTTTCGAGTTGGGTTTCGTGAAGGAATCGTATTGTGTGATTAGTGTGAGGTCGAATTCGACCACCCTGTACATCAGATGGAAAACAATTTAATAGAAATAATACAAGAGAATAAAAGTCGTCATAGGACACAGATTTAACTATTTCCTGAAGTAGATATAATTTTTGTGACACTATTTTTCCAAACTATTTATTCTAAGAATTAAACCTCTTCTAAATGTATTATAAAGGTTCGAAGACATTATTGGTTGGGGAGGGGTTCGTGTGATCAGAATTAGAATCCTGTATATAAGGTAGAAAAAAATATGTTAACCCTCTTGGTGGTTTGTCTTCGCGTCGAACACTACCTTATAGTGTCAGCCTTTGATGTAAGAAAACCTGTTCCAAATGTGACCTACTTGATTTTTGATGATGATTATTTGATTACTGATGATGATTTTTCCTTCTTGTATCTTCATTCCTCCTTGGAATAATATGGAAGTTTCATCTGGACGAGATGTCTCATTCTTAAGCTTGGACGAAATATCTCGTCGAAACACTTGGAGGGTTATTTGGTTGGTTGATTGGGGTTTTATGGCACACGGATTTATTTGGCCATGCTGTAAAAAACACAAGCCATATTATATCAAGTAATGGACATACGCACAAGGAAATTTTTAGTGACACAGAAGAGAGGAATACATCCGGAGTAAAATACAGCATTTGAGTATGCAAACATTGCTCAGTGCGACATTAATTAAAATACCAAAATACTACTTCAGCAAAATATTCCCTATAGGAATTAAAACTTTATAAAATGTAGGGACATTGGTTTAAATGATAAACATTTTTTCTATAATATAAACAACATAATTGGGTGACTCTGGCTTAAATTATTGTAAATTAAACATGACAGTTATACAGTATTTAGAGCTTTACCTTACCTTATAGCAAAAAGTAAGCATTTTTGCAAAGTTCAACGTTCAAAACTT
The DNA here is from genome assembly GCA_933210815.1 of Meta bourneti. Taxonomy (NCBI): domain Eukaryota; kingdom Metazoa; phylum Arthropoda; class Arachnida; order Araneae; family Tetragnathidae; genus Meta; species Meta bourneti. The sequence continues at coordinate 93,941,875 of OW119929.1, forward strand.
CACATTATACAGTTAAATCGAGTTTTATATAGGAGACAAATTATTGTTTCTAACAGTATTGCTTATATCATCCGTATGTAAAACAAAAAAAAAGACTATTTATTTAGGACCTAAAACGTGTATTAGAGAATATATTAAAAACAAAGAATATAATGGCAATTTAGTCTTAACAACTCAAACCACGTCTTCAAAATTCATACTAGATGTTTACTTTCACAAGATCGTATATAGAAAGTGTAAATTAAAAACGAAATTCAAGAATTTTTGATGCATGGAGAAGAAATTAATATGTGTAGTAAAAATTAAAATTCAGTACTATATCGCGTAATTTTTAAAATATAGAGCAGAGTAATTAAGGCTCAAATATTTACGCTTACTACTTTTTGTCATGCTCTTATTAACTCGGACGTCCCTTGATATTATTATCGCTATTCAACGCCATAGGGAAATTAATTTTACAATTACGTCAATGAAAATTCTTGAAAATTGTAAGCTGATTTTGATGCATGTTAATATTTTATGATTTATTGTTTGTATTTGATATGGCAACGGTATTTATAATAGTTACCACCCTGTACATCAGATGGAAAACAATTCGATAGAAACGACAACTCGGTCTAACGGTCTGCTGAATGTTTTTGCTGCTTCAAACAAACCAAGTTGAGCTTCTGCATCCTCAGCAGTATCGTGACCCTGTCGAGCAATTTTTTGAACTTGGTCTGCTTCACGTGCCTTTGTTCTTTCCTCTTACGATTGCTCGGTTCTTGACAGTTTTTGATGGTTTGTGTTTATTTGAGTTTGATTTAAAATTATTTTCTAGTGTAATGTTCTATTCCAAATTTTACTTCTACGGTTCTAAACTAAAGAAAAAAAACTAAAAATAATTATACTGAACTAGAAATTCCAGACAGAATAATCTGTCCAAACTTCATGATACCAGAGCTTAGTATATAACCTACGGTACTAAACTAAAGAAAAAACTAAAAATAAATATACTGAACTAGAAATTCCAGACAGAATAATCTGTCAAAACTTCATGATACCGGAGCTTAGTGTTTAACCCTCCAAGTGATTTCGACGAGATATCTCGTCCATCAAGATCTGACGAATTTTGCTAATGGCGAGTGATCTCGTCACTAAGGTATTGCTGATTTTTTATGATCACGAAATCAAGATCTGCTCAGTTTTCTTCTAAGGGCGAGATATCTCTTCCAAAAAGATCTGGTCGGTTTTGCTGATGTCGAGATGCCTCGTCAGACAACCACAGCAGGGTTAAGGTTTTGCTGCTTTAGACAAACATATTTTCAACAGTCCGTTGTTTTTTTGCAGAGTGCTGTGAAAATTCAACTACCTCTCTACCTATAAACAGATGTTTTGTTTTATATGAGATTTTATATGAATTGTTTAAAATATGATACAAAGTATTGAATTCTTAACAAATACAGTTAAACTATAATTTTTAAGTACACTCTGAAATTGCACTATATTGGATACAATTAATTCTGATTAATGGAATATCAGACATAATTGTAAATAATTTCTAGCCTTATTACAAAATATGACATTGACTTTTTACATTTTATAATTAACTTAACTTTCTATACTCGAAGGTAATTAGATGAAATAACTTAAAGGTCTTTATAAGAGTAATTACATCATTACATAATCTGATAAATGATGAATGTTTTGTTTTTCATGCAATTGTGTCTTTATCGTTATTGAGATATTATTTAAAAATTGTAAGTAAATAATTAAATTTTTTAACTGGTGTTTCAACAAATGTTCCCAAATGTTTATAAAAATAAGTCCAATTATTTATTTATTTCAATATTCCACGAAATCTTGAGCTTTTCTGAGTGATAAAACTCTATGTGAATGTGAATGAATTGATAAATTCAATTAACTTTACAAGAGCATGAATCATATTATTCTTTTGTTTAAGACTGATTGTCAGATTAATGGAGGGGAGGAGGACACAGGGAAGAACTGTGCATAAATTAATACTATTCAACCTTCCAAGTGGTTTCGACGAGATATTTCGTTCATTATGATCTGACACTTTGCTAATGACGAGATATCTCGTCATCAAATATTGCTGAATTTTGATGATGACGAGGTCAGGATCCGGTCAGTTTTCGTCTATAACGTCGAGACACCTACCAGGAAGGATTAATGATTGAGTAACAAAAATAACAAGGGGATACATGCAGATCAGTTTAATCACAAGCTTGTTCACATAAGTTGCACATCATAAGAGAACGTCTTCTGCCTCCGTGGACAGTCGTGTCTTTTCGTCCACGACATTTATGTGAATATGGATCTCATATTCACTAGGATTGAAATAAGATATGAGATTGAGTAACTATAATTTACCATAAATAGATATAAGCAATCGACCCTGCTAGTGGTTGTCTCTATAGGGCATCGGTGATTAGCTGAACCGATCAGATCATGATGCGCGAGATATTTCGTCGTATCCAGTCATTGACTGAGCAGATCTCGATCTCGTCACCATCGAAAAATCGGCAATATTTAGACGAAATATCTCGTCATCAAGATATACTACTGCTACAAGATACAAGATCTACAAGGTATATAGAAATTATCAAAACTGACAGCATCTTGGTGGACGAGATATCTCGTCGTATCTCCTCATTAGAAGAAAACTGACCAGATCGGTATCTCGGCATCATCAAAACATCGGGATTATCTTGATTACTATATACCTCGTCATTAGCAAAATCGGCTAGATCTTGATGGATAAGATATCTCGTTGAAACCACATGGAGGGTTAAGAAATTTTAGCAAAGATGCTATATACGGGTACTCTAGTATGAAATAATTTTAAAGTTCCATGATTATATACGATTAGTAACATTTATCCATTTATGGACAAGGTTCACTTTGTCGTAGCATTTTTTTATTGAACAAAAGCAAACTCCCCGTGCACCACGTAAGTACAACACGGGGCCTACAGAAGTAAGTTGATTTAACAAAGAAACAGTGGAAAAAAATTTAACTAAAATTACAAGATTTTATGAACTTGACAAATGAGTAGAAAAGCAGATTAGATTTTACAAAAACATTGAGTTTCACTGGCCATGTTTTACCTAATTTTCTCAAGTCATTGTGCAGGCACATTCTTGAAGATTTAAATACAGGACAACTAAAAAGCAAATGCTCTACATCTTGTGGCTGCTTTTTAAGACACTCGCACAAATCATTAGTCCGAAGATGAAACCTATATAGATATTTAGCAAAATTTCCATGGCCAGATAAAAATTGTGTAATTTGGAAGTTAGTTTGTGAAGAAGAATAATTCTGAGTTCAATCTATGCTTAATAGTAGGGGGAAAAAATTTTGATGTGGCCAGCTTTTTCAGACGAGACATACTCTTGAACTTTGGTTTTCAAAAGTTCAGAGCTATATATTGTTATTGATGTGAAATACCATATCATAAAACTGATGGCTCTCACTTCACTTCTGTAAGACGAATTAAAACTCAGCTAGAACTCCCGCACACACATAGAATCAGATTGTTCCTACCCTTCACCTGCATAAAAAATAAAACACTTATCTCAGACTTCAAGATATAAACCGAAACCAACACATCCTGAAGAACAACAGAAAACAAACCTCGGGTAAAAAGAACAGTGATAACTCTCGTAAATGTTTCCCGCAACATATATTCAGGTGCTAAGAACGTTCTCTTCCTTCGATCTCGACCTCGGGTGTTCCATCCACGAACTAAAATCTCCACATCAATTTATATCCTCCTAATCTCCATGAAAGATTCCCCTGCAGAACTTATGTTAGTTCTTTCCCAGACTGCACCTTAGGCAAGGCTGATAAGGTCTTCCCTTATTACTGTCGCGTCAAAGTTATCATAACTTATCGATGGGGCTCAGTTTGATATCGATTTTGATTTTGCACACCGGGCATATTCGATGAATTTCGCCCGCTTTTCCCCCTGTACCCCGTTCCTTTTCAGTTTGCTCTATTTCCCTTCTCTTTTTCATATCTTATCAGTTCTTTTCTAGCCTTTTCCATTAGATGGATTATTTTTTGTTCCGTTCTTCAGCTACGTCAAAACGTCCGTGATTAACGAGGAAAGTTGCGGTGTTTTCGAAAGAATGCGAAAGTGATGGCACGTATGAGGGAGTAGCGGGAAAAATTGTATCGCGGGCGACTCTTTGCAACATGTACGGAAGGGGTGAGAAATTGCATTGGGTGGGCGGGGTCTTTTGTTTGATTTAACGACTTATTCACACACACACACACACATCCCAATTCGATAATTTACTTAGTCTTTAGCAAGGTGTTATTAAGAATAGTCTAGGATATTTGGTTAGGGAAAATTAGGTTAACTCTTCTGGTGAGACCTTGATGAGGCATATCGTCATTTAGAAATTATCGTCATATATTTTGACGAGAGTTTCTCCCTTGACTGAAGGGATTACTATGAAGTATTTAATGTCATAAGTAGAAAATGTCTCTCATTTTCAGGTTTAAGTTAGATATAAAATCTTAAATTAGATATAAAAATAGTAAATTATCCAAATGACAGATTTTCAGTGTAAACAAACTGTGTCTGGTCTTGATGAGGTATATCGTCATTTACAAATTATCGTCATATATTTTGACGAGGGTTTGTCCCTTGAATGAAGGGATTAATATGAAGTATTTAATGTCACAAGTAGAAAATGTCTCTCATTTTCAGGTTTAAATTAGGTATAAAATCTTAAATTAGAAATAAAAATAGTAAATTATCCAAATGACAGATTTTCAGTGTAAACAAATCTCTATCGGAATTACCTTAAAAGTAGTTTATCAGCGTTTTGACGACGCTCGACGTTCAATTGAATTAGCTTCGATAATTTACCTATCACATTAATTCGCAATTCATTCCATGGAAGTATTATAATTTTGTTTTCTACCTATATCATTTTTTTCCATCACATTTTGAATTACTTTTCAAGTATTTATATATTTTCTAAGTAAAACGCATTTTTGATATTAAAGTAAATTAAAATGTAATGATAAATTCTGTTGGTGACGTTCTGAAATCGTATTGGGTCCGCAGTAGCCTAGTTGGAAGAGCAACCTCCGGTTGCTAATCCGTTGCTCTTCCAACTCGTTATACGTTAGCTCTTCCAACCTAGCTACTGCGGCCCCAATATGATTTCAAAACGTCACCAATAGAATTGCTCTTCCGTTGCTATTCCAACTAGGCTACTGCGAGTTTGAAACTCGGTCCAGTCAAAGACAGTCATGTACACGGAAGCTAGTGCGCGTTAAATCTTTCGTGGCCTCAAATGTCCTCCCGTTGGCTTAGTGTGGGAGTTTGGAGAGTGGGGTGCCAGCTCAGGTGTTGACCTCGTCATCTGAACGTGATTCAAAATTACGAGACGCTGTCCTTGAATTTTTGCCTTCAGGATTGATCCCGGATGTCGCCAATAACCCGTTGTGTTGCTCCAGTTCAACCGAAATTAACTACCTACCTGAAATCATATTCGAAAATTAAGCCAAGTGACGTCACGTCCGGAATAAGTACAGGAAGCTTGTTCCCCCTAAAAATACTACCATGTCTGCATTTAAGCTTGCCAGAAAAACATCCTAGCGATCCTCATTGTTTAGTTAAGGGGCCGCTGCAGCCCAGTTTGTGGAGTTGTGGATCTGCAATCGGAGGGTTGCGAGTTCGAAACTCGATCCAACTAAAAATAGTGGTGTACGTTGTTTATAAATGAAGTTTTAAATCAGTTGATTCACTTTATATAAATGAAGGTTTAAATCAGTTAAATCACTTTTTATAAATAAAGTTTTAAATCAGTTGAATTATTTTATAAATGAAGAAGTAACTTTAATGACTGCTGTCATAAATTTGTAAGGAAATTTAGAAGACATCACTAAAAAAGAATTTTCGTAAATTATATAACATAAAATGTCAGTAAGACCCCTTTTTAAATCCAATATACGAGATTATAGGATATGCTCTAAATTTGCTTACATAGTTTTTGTGTCATTTAAGTCCTCCGACATTAATTAAATATACTGATTATGAATTTTTAAGAAATACAAGATAAATAACGAAATTCTTAAGAAAATGGGATTTTAAATTTATTTGAATAAATAGGGCTTAGGTTATTGATATCGAGATTTGTTTGAAACCCGTTTGCAAGTACTTGTAAGAAATAACTTATTTTGAAAAGATAAACTTTTAAATTTGTGTATAATACTTTAAAGAAAAATCCACAAAAAACAGACCAAATATATTCAACATTTATATTTGATGAATATTTGATGTAATTATATTTTGTTTCACAAATAATATGATTACATTTATGAAAAAGATTTCATATGATCCGAAATGGAGAACGTTTGAAATTACAAGATTATGTTTTTAGAAAGTAATCCCAATATCTTTGAATGAGTTCGGATTTCCAGCTGCACTTTCGTTAGCAAAATAAAATGGCATTAATTTATTTTATGAGAGTTTTAAGTTATGCTTAGTAAAAATATAAGTTATTAGAATATGATACCGTTTCGTAACTACAAATATATTGCATCCTTACTTGTAAGAACTTATCTTTAAAACAATACGCATATTTAAAATATAAATATCGACATATTCTGTTAGTGGTCCATCATATTCTGTCACAATAATTATAAAATACTATTCAATCGATTGTAGCATTTTTACCAATAATAACCATATTTAAAATATAAATATCAACATATTAGTGGTCATCAAATTCTGTCACAATAACTACAAAATACTATTAAGTCGATTGTAGCATTTTTACCAATAATAAGTATATTTAAAATATAAATATCGACATATTCTGTTAGTGGTCATCAAATTCTGTCCCAATAATTACAAAATACTATTCAGCCGATTGTAGCATTTTTACCAATAATAAGAATATTTAAGATATAAATATCGACATATTCTATTAGTGGTCATCATATTCTGTCACAATAATTATAAAATACTATTCAGTCTATTGTACCATTTTTACCGGCTTATTAAAAAGTACAATTTTGAAAAAATTGTAACAAACAAAAAACTATAATTGTAAATATTAATGTATCCCTGTTATTTAAATTTAAATTAAAACACTGTACAATGGTCATACGAGGTCTGTACACAAATTATCCAGCCATATGATGTCAACCTAATACATTTTACTTAATACATTGTGCACCTGGTCTCCTTCAAAGTAGGGGACGCGGTAGCCCGGTTGGACGAGTAACGAACCCAATCAAAGACTGTCATGTACAAACTGGTGGCAAGTGATCATTAAATCTGTGGTGGTCTCAAATGTACTCAAATTGGCGTGGTGTGGAAGTATATGGTCTCAAATGTACTCACGTTAGCGTAGTGTGGAAGTTTGTGGTCTCAAATGTACTCACGTTGGCGTGGTGTGGAAGTTTGTGGTCTCAAATGAACTCACGTTGGCGTGGTGTGGAAGTTTGTGGTCCCAAATGAACTCACGTTTGCGTGGTGTGGAAGTTTGTGGTTTCAAATGTACTCATGTTGGCGTGGTGTGGAAGTTTGTGGTCTCAAATGTACTCACGTTGGCGTGGTGTGGAAGTTTGTGGTCTCAAATGTACTCACGTTTGCGTGGTGTGGAAGTTTGGAGAGTGAGGTGCCAGCTCAGGTGTCCTTGTTATCTGACCGTGGTTCAAAATTATGAGGCATTCTCCTTGGTTCTTTTCCCTTCGGGATTGTTCCCGGACCGTCGCCAAAAGCCAGTGTATTGCTCCAGTGCGACGTAAATTAAAATACCTGCCTACCTCCTTCAAAGTAGGCCCCTTGGGTCCTCTCGCAATTTTTCCAGAACCTTGGGGTGCCAGCTCAGGTGTCCTTGTCATCTGACCGTGGTTCAAAATTACAAGGCGTTCTCCTTGGTTCTTTTCCCTTCGGGATTGTCCCCGGACCGTCGCTAACAGCCAGCTATTGCTCCAGTGCGACGTTAATTAAAATACCTGCCTACCTCCTTCAAAGTAGGCCCCTTGGGTCCTCGCGCAATTTTTCCAGGACCTCTTCCACTTTTAAAAACAGTCTAAAGTCCATTGTTGTAATACGACGGTCTGAAATACCTTTCCTTTCAGTTGTAATTTTAGCTTTTGGAAAAGTCAGAAGTCGCAGAATGCTAAATCAGGTATGTATACATATTCATAGAATGCTGTCGTTATAGTATGTGTGACCCAAAAAGGTAGACGTGGTACTTCCTACATTTTTGTTAAAAAATCCTTAAAAACTTCCATTATAAAAGACCGATAGGGCTGAAACTGGTTTTTAGCTGCAATAGAACCTAAAAGTCATCTACTAAGTCAAAGGACGAACAGCCCCAATAACGTGAACTCAACTCTTAGCAACGCCAATCAGATCTTCCCTTGACCTTCAGTTGAAACGGATATACTTTTCTTCAAAAGATAATGGACACTCTTGAACGTGAGAGGAAAGAAGGATGTGTCTTTTTCGAACTATCTGAACTTAGTTTATATTTATGTATGTACCTGCATATAGTTTTAATTCAAATCCAAATAAATAATTTAAAAGTACAGAGTTATTTTTCATTTAGTTCTGCCACTCATTTCCTCTCCAGCAAGACACAAGTCTATCTAGACTTAAATGTATCCCGTTTCAATAGTTCCGATATTATATTTGTATAAATGTTTGTCATATCATTATTATTCAGTTATATTATTGCGATGTTGAATCTATATTTCTTATATGAGGTGTTTTATATCTATAAAAACATGGTATTTTACTCTTGTAGGGTGTTTCATTAGAAAGGCTCAAATAGCAGAATGTTTTCGTTGAAAAGTTTGCTCCTTAATGAAAGATCTTTAAAGTAAGTAAAAATTAAATTTAATAACATACTAAGCAACTCTTTTGGGGTGAGATAAATTCTACTCTAAAATATTGAAATGAATTGCAAATTTAATCAAAATATTTGCTCATCATCAAGATGTACACTGGTTTTTTGGCTATACAAAAAATTTTTAATGTTTGAATTTCAAATAATGTTTCTCTTAAGATATTAAATATTTTGATTTAACAAGCAAACATTTTCTAATTATGTAAGTTGCTAATGGCTGAGGCACGGACAAAATTTTAATATAGTTTCCTATTTTTTACCATGCAACTCCTTTTGGTATGGTATTTTTCAATTAACGTCACACTGGAGGAACACAACGGGCTATTGGTGACGTTCCGGGATCAATCCCAGAGGCAACTCCTTTTGGAATAAATTAGGTATTCAGCATTCGTATAAGATTTGAAAACTTTTATTGTTTAAACACTTACGTATCCAAACATGTTTGGAGATAACCAGTGGAATGAGAGGGGTTTTCAGTCAAGCTAAATATAGATGGCGCTGGTGTTTCTGAAGAGATAAGTGTTTCCTGTACGCTTTCTGACGTCAGTTGGCTTGCTTTTCGAATAATATTTCAGGACTTAGTAAAAATCCAAAGGATAAATTCCGAATTGATGTATAATAGTTTATTGGTCAACACTAGTTAGGTTAAACGCCAAACATTGCCAAAACGGTGATAAACTAAGTTTTAAGGTAACTTCGATGTGCATCATGAGAGAGTATTTCCACGGCAGAAGTAAAATTTTTAAAGACCGTCTGGTTTGTTTGTCTACACTGAAAATCCGTATCATTCCTTAACATCTATTTTAATAAAACTTTTGTCAGATAAGGATATCGAGATAATATTGTATGATGTGTGCAATAATACATTGTAGTACATCCTGCTTATAGTACATTTTTGATTAGTTATTCCTCTATTAACTGTTAAACAAAGCTGTCTATTGATATGTGACGTATCAATCTCTACAGAATATTTATCCTACAGTAGTGGAGTTATGTTCCATGGCCCCAGACATGATATGGTTAGGAGGAAAACTAATTTATTGGCTTTATACTACGTTAAGGGGTACCAGTTGTAGGCATCGCATGTTCAAATGTTGTCTCATACCCTGGGTGTATTTCTCTCTTTTGTGTCAGTATATCTTTCTTAGCGTGTGTGTATGGATTACTTGGAGTTGCCTGTCGGGTTAGTTGTAGCTTAGCCGAATAAGGCCCTTGTGACACAAAACCAGAACAATAATTATAAAAATTAGGGAAGTAAGGGAATTTCGCAAATACCTAAATTGAAATTTGCCCAAGCATATTTATTCATATGTCGGCTTGGAGTAGGAACTCATTAACTGTATATTTTTGGAGACAATAAATGTTTATTTTCATGATGACGAGAAATACATAGTCAGATTATAATGTTTAAAATATATATAACTCAATTAAAATGCTTAAGTTTTGATTTTTTGACTTTAAATCTAACAGTTTGTTTTCAAAGAGGTCTGAAGTAAAAAAGCAATTATATCAGTTAATGAGTTTCTGCTCTAAGCTGGCATGTGATTAAATATGCTTGCTCAAATTTTAATTATTTTTTGCACACATTTTAATTAAACCTATCCGAAGTGTCGTATAAGGTCTGTGGGCTGGTTAATTTATTCGAAGTTCCCTGCCTCATCTGTGGGTCTCATAAAAATAATTGGAGGGCGTATTTCGTCTGCGGGTCGGGTAAACCTCTCTGTAGTGCCGTATCTGGTCTAAAAGCTTGATAAAAAATATTCGGAAGGCCGTATCGAGTGCCATGTCCAAAGATCAATCGATTCTCTACTGCTTATTTGTCTTATGTGTACGGTATTTTGTGGACTGTTAAACCTGACCCCGACGAAAACAACTACTATTTTTCTAATAGTTAATTAAAACAAAAGAGTAATGTAACAGAGTATGACAAAAAGGGAACTAAATTGAATAAACTTATTTAATTTTGAGTACTAGCATGATGAAATACAAATTACGAATAGAACCTACCAAAATACTTAAAACTCAAATTATGGTTAATCCTAATCAAATATTCTCCCAACGAAAATAACCGAATTGAATGAATCAAACAAATAGTTGTGATTCTCGAATAATCACAATCTCGAGCGTTAAACATTTGTAAATTCAACGAGGAAATATTATTAATATAAAACCGTTACAAAGCAAACTCAATTAAATTTTTCCCAAATTATTTTCTGTCAGGTAGAATAATACATCTAGAAATTTCTCGTTGTAGATTATAACGTAAAAGGTGGTATTTTTGAGATATACCAGCCATATTAATCCCTATGTTCTGTTTAATTGCTTTAATAATTTATGGATTTGAGTTGAAGGATATAATTGTGGGCTAAATGAAAAATAATTTTGCTGGATTAATAAAATTCAATTTCAATTTGCTAATATATTTTTATATCTGATTCGTTCAATAAATTGTGTTATAGAAATATATTTCATATGTTTCTGTGTGTTTGACTATTCTATCTCTCTCTCTCTCTCTCTCTTTATATATATATATATATATATATATATATATATATATATATATATATATATATATATATATATATATATATATATATATATATATAATTCAAAATTACAAACCAAAACAAAGAGAAATCCAAAAATTTTAAAATCAAGAAATTTAAGAAAATTTTGAAAAAAATGATGGAAGTGTTGGTGGATGAGGGCGTCATCAGGGAGGAGCCTCACCCAGTCAACACAATATGGTGTTTTCTGCATGTGAGCGGCAGTATACCAAAAGTAGCTCACACACCCCTCCAAACACCATAAGAAAATAAATTAGAAAAACAAAAATTAGAAAAACAAAACCAGGGACAACCAAGGACACATACCAAAGATAATATAATACAAAATTAAAATTAAATTAAAATTAAAAATTAAATTAAAATTTAAAATTTAAAAGGAGAAAACAAACCTACCCAAATAGATTGACCTAAGATCGACAACAACCCGCCGCAAACTACATGAGGACCGCCAACAAATGCCATTCATAACGCCGTATATCAGAAATCGGAACCGCAATTCCGACACGGAACCCCGACTCGAAATTCCGACTCGGAATTCCGAACCGGAACATCGGAATCGGAAGTCGAAAAAATAGTGTTCAAATCCAGTTTTTTAAAATTGATAGTCAACAGGATAGTCTCCGAAATAAGCTATTAAATAATATTAGTTATCTTAAATCTTTCAAAAATAATCCTATAAAAAGAGTGAGGGTATTTATTATTAAGAAGTGTGTTAATGAGATTATTACATTGCAAAAGAAGGTTAGATTTAGAGTTGCAAATTTTATTGAAACGTATCAGTTGACCAGCGATTGTATTGTAATAAATTTTTTTAGAAATATTAGAATCCCAATATATCAATTTAAAAACCGGAAATTCAAAATCATCTCTCTTATCATAAATATTAATATCAGTTTTATTATTTAAAGTATATATATTCAAGTCTAGAAAGACGGCTTTATTGTTATCTGAATTGGTTTTCAATAAATATAATTCATCAGGGTAAATCGAATTCCAAAGGTTAGCAAAATTGGTATCATTGAAAACAATTAAATCATCAATATATCTAAAGGCAGAATTAATTTGTAGGCAAAAATTTTTTTCATAATAATGAAGAAATAAATTAGCAAGAATGGAAGAAAAATTGGAGCCTTGGGGAGCCCTTAACTTGAATAAATAAATGCTCACCGTTAAAAATAAAATTATTATAGATACAGAAGTTTACCAAAAATTCCCAATCCTCAAAATCAATAGTAATCAGATTTTTAAAGTCATGATAATAGTAGTTAAGTACATCTTTAAGTTTGTCCAAAGGTATGCTAGTAAATAGGTCTTTAAAGTCGTAGGTAAGTATATTATTAATAATATTTTTATTTATATAATTTAAAACGTTATTATTATCACTAGTAATCCAAGTGAAACCTTCTTCAATAATGGTATTAAGGATAATTTTTAGATATTTACAAAGTAAGATACCGGGTTTAATCATATAAGAATTTGTACCACAAGTAATAAATCGGAATTTCAAAGGATTTTTATGAAATTTAGGTACAACAGTTATGTAAGGTAAAATAATGTGATGATTAGAAATTTTTAATCTTTTATTTGAAGAAATAATTTTTTTAACAATAGTTGTATATGTGGATTTGCAGAACTTATAGGTATCAGAATTTTTAAGCTCAGTATCTAGCAAATTTAAGTATAGTTTTTTACAGATAATAGCATAGTTACCTGATGCTTTATCTACCGGTGTTATTATGAATTTATTTTGTAAGTCTTTTATAGCTAGCATTATTGCTTTGTAGTAATCAGTGTTTTTTCCAGAAAGTGGGGGATTTTCATTTATAAAAATTTTAAAGTCATTGTAAAGTTTCCATTTCCATTCTGTGAAGAGGTAAATTGGGGTATTAAATTTAGTAGAAGTCAAAATACAAAAATTATCAATGTCTTCGAGGAAACTTTTAAGTATAAAACTTTTTTTAATACTATAAATAGGTCTGAATTTAGTACCTTTATACATTAATTCCCTTAATTGTTCATTATCAATAATTCCAAGATTGCCAGTTGCAATATGTCCTAGACTATCATTTAAATAAGGCCTATAATTTATATCGTTGCAAAAGCATTCACATTTATCCCTATATAAATTAATCTTACTGCAAAAATGATTATAATTAAATATTTTTCTACCCAATGGTATATCATATTTAAAGCATTTTTTTATGGTATGAAATTTTATAGGAAAAATATTCATTAAATTATTTATAATTTTATTGAAATTAAATTTATCAAAGATTGGGTGTTTAAATCCTATTTTCAAGTAAATTAAATTATCATTATTAATAGTTTTTTTCATATTAATTTTAGAGAGTCGAGCTTTGTAAATATCATGTAGTAAAAGTAGAAAATGAGGATTAAGAGAGTCTAGTGTTGTGAAAAAATTTTTAAATTTGAGACAAGTTTTGTCATTCAAGGAAAAAATAAATCTTTTTAAGGGTTTAAAGTTAAAACTCTCAATAAAAATTTTTTCTAAAGTTTTTAGATATTTTGTAATGTCTGCAAATTGTTTATTGCTTTCAGAGTTTTTTATTTTTTTATTAATACCGCTACCCCTACAACCTCTATTCGTTTTGATTCTTGAAGTGTGGAATAAAGTATATGTGTTACAGTTACCTAAATTAACTTGTGAATTTTGAAATAAATCATTTAAACCATAAGGAGCAAGTGTTTTATATTTTAAGATGTAAATATTTTCTTTAGCCAGTCGTAATTCAGTATTGCTTATAATTTCAAGTATAGTAATAATTGCATTATTAAAGCCATGTAATGAGAAATGATGGAACTCTAAGTTAAAAGGGGAATGGGAGTTATAATTTTTAATATTAGAGCGGTGTAGATTAATACGTAAGTTCAAGGAGTTACTGGTTTGACCTATATAACCCATACCACAAAGGCTGCATTTTAAATGGTAAATGACATTTGAGACTTTACATGCAGGCAAAGCAGAGTCATCGGAGCCAGAATCATCCCTTATGGTGGAACAATTCAGTTGAGGGCAAGTTTTACAACGTTTATCTCTACATTTATAAAATTTAAGTTTATTCGAAGATTCGAAATTGTTATCAGTAGGGTAACTTGATTTCGATCCATGGGGGTCCCCCAAAACTCCCATGTACCGAGCACAGGACTTACCACATGAAAGGAAGTCCTTCTTGCCAGGCGCTAAATTATTAGTTGTACTTTTCATAAGGTTAAAAAAACATGCTAACATGCTGACATACTGACATATATATATATATATATATATATACAGTGCGTCAAATAAGTTTTAAGACTCGTCCCAGAGCGCTGGTTGTAATGGCGCTGTGAGTGCAGATGCGCATGCGTCTTAACGTCCATCGTCTGCTGGCACACTGCCAACAAGTTGTGCGCATTTCGTTAAGTAGCTGAGAGAAGGCGAGCGTTCATTGCAGAAGTGAATTTTTTTCATGATGATTTTTTTAGATGGAGCAAAGAGCTGTAATTAAATTTAACGCAAAACTTGGTAAAAGTGCTTCGGAAACATACCAACTCATGAAACAAGTTTACGGTGACTGTTGTTTAAGTAGATCAAATGTTTTTGTGTGGCACAAACGTTTTTTGGACGGTAGAGATACGGTAGAAGATGATCAGCGTAGTGGAAGACCAATTCCATCTAGGACACCTGAAGTTATTGAAAAAGTACGAAATTTCGTAACAAACGATCGCTGTGCGTCACTGAGAATGATGGAAGACTCTTTAAACATCAACAAAGAAACAATTCGAACCATCCTGAATGAAGATTTGGGCAAAACAAAAGTGTGTGCTAAATTTGTTCCACACACTTTAACCCCTGAACAAAAAGCAATGAGAAGTGCACATTGCAGAGACATCATTTCAGCCACTGAAAACAATCCAAACTTCTTGAAGTCCATTGTTACAGGTGATGAAACCTGGTGTTTCCAATATGATCCTGAAACACAGTGCGGAATGGAAGTCACCAAATTCACCGCAAGCCAAAAAAACAAGAAAAGTTCCATCCAAAATCAAAACAATGCTCATTACATTCTTCGATAGTAAATGTATTATTTGATGGCCAGAATTCGTCGCATTCGTCCAGACTATAGGACTGAAAGCAGTTGGTGTTTGTTACACGACAATGCACCCAGTCACACCTCCCTTATTGTTCGTAGAATTTTGGCAAAAAATAATGTCTGTGTGTTGAACCATCCACCGTATTCACCTGATCAGCACCCTGTGACTACTCCTTATTCCCAAAACTTAAAATGAAGTTCAAAGGGTGTTATTTTGAGGATATTTTGACCATACAAGAAGCTTCGACGCGTGCTTTGCAGGCCATTCCACAATGTGATTTACAACAGGCGTTCGATTCATTAATAAATCGCTGTAAAAAGTGCATTGAAGCCGGAGGGTCCTATTTTGAATAAAAAACCAAAACAGTTATTAATTTCTTGTTTCCATTTCTTTTCACAGACTCAGTCTTAAAACTTATTTGACGCACTGTGTATATATATATATATATATATATATATATATATATATATATATATATATATATATATATATATATATATATATATATATATATATATATATATATATATATATATATATATATATATATTCATACTTAAACCCGTTTCAATGCATATAAACCTCCAGAGATTCAATGATTTCGTGATATCCTTTCCCATTAGGTTTTACATAACTACAACTCTGACAAAGATGTAAGGAATATCGGATTCTATCGCGTGACACTAGACTTTACTAAAAATTGTAAAAGGAACCAAACTATGATTAAATCTCGTTGTTTCTACTTCTAAACATGGAATTTTAAGAATTCCATCATATAGTTAGCAAACCTGTAGCACATAATTCATATTTTATTTTCATTGTCTGTTTGAGCTTATTAAAATTCATTGTAGTATACAAAGGAATATATTTACGTTATGATAGTGCTACTTCTCTCGAGAATGTTTGATCTGCGTATTTTTCTTGAAGACATTTTTATGAGAGAAAAAAAATCAATATTCATTTTAAATACTGTTATCAAATATTTTACAATGATTGTAGGAGTTAGAGACATGAACGACTGTGTCTAACTCCTGCAACCCTTGCCTATGAAAAGATTGTTAACAGTTTAATAACATTTTACTATTGGATTAATTTGGGGCATGCAAAACTGCATTTATACGACTCATAATGCAGCCTTCAAGTTAATTAGCACCCGTTTTAAATGCAGGGGTTGATTAGATTAACATCTTCACCTATCTCATGGACAAACTCGTCAAGCATTAAGCTTTGAAGCTTTTTTTTAATCCTATCTCCAACCTATCAGTTATCAATTGACGAGCAGCCCAATACAGTTCTGAAATGAAAAAAAATGGCTTAAAACACTATCTACAGTATTTGCAATTCCATTGTCAGGAATTTTAGGGCTTTACTTGAGGTGATCTCCAATCATTTCGTCCAGTTCGCAAGGGGACACATAGCTGATTTTGCTACTCCAATACTGTGTAAGCGGTTCGTCTCCCCTGTTCCCGCTAAACGACTGACGATTTTGTTGCCATTTTGGGTTGGATGCCCAATTTTTGAACAAAGCTAAACATGTTGCAAGCGAAAAACACCCTGGCTCAGCCTGCGCGCAAATCGCGATAGAATTTTTTTGAGAAATTTATAGCACAAAGAAAACAAATTATTCTCGCTATGTTAAACTAACTAAATGTCTTACTAAAGAAAATTCCTATCCTTATCAAAAGAAAAAATACTTAGCAGACTTCACCAATCTAAATGTTATCACATTCTGGTCTCTAACTCCATCAATCCTTGAATATGAGAGGGTTTTTCTGACAATAAATGTAGATAGAAGTAGTATTATATGGTAGAACGTGCTTACTATGCGTATTCAGGCTCGTCATTAACCTGTTTTTCAGTACGTCGCCAATAGAAAATCCAACGAAGTGATCTATCGTCGGTTTACACTAGAAACAGACTAAGTTAAAAACCATAGTTCTTAGTAAACGCTGGGGAAAAGTTATTCTAACTAAGCTAAATTCACTAAATGTGTTTCTCAAGAAGGAATCTTACCTTCGTGCATAGAAAAAATGACGTAGTGGTCTTCACCAATCTAAATATTTCAGTATTCTGATTAACTGATGTCCTGAAAATTTTGACAGTGTGTATCACTTGTAAACCGACGATTTGATAGTCCATTGGTCAACGCTAATATTAACCTTGAGGGGTTCACACGCATCCGTTCTACAACCAGCAGTTCTAGCCGCATAGTTTTAGCCAGTTTTTGGTCTTTTTGATAAATATAATACTTCCTAGGATTCTTTCACCAATTGATAGGGTTATTGAATCTTTATGTGTGTTGTCGGGAGAAAGTCAGACTTAACTACTCGGAAATCTCGTGCCTCTCAGAGGGTTAGACGCAAAGTCACCAAAAAGGCAACCAACTAAATTTTAAGGTAACCTCGATATGTATCATGCGAGGGTATTTCGTAACCTGGAATGAAATCTCCGTTTTCTGTCTGGTTTTTCTTCTTCACTGAAAATACGTCTCATGGGTAAAGGCAAGTAATATGTAACAGTTTACATAAGTGAGTTTTAAGATTTTCAAAGCAGATTACCAAAGTGATTACGATTACCAAAGCGTATATTGTTCTCTTAACAGAGAAATAACATTTTAACGTTGTTTTAATTTGACACATGCATAGCTTACATTACAAACCCAACCACCTACTTCAACGAGGTACGTAGAAACAGCAGCGCAGTATAATCTACAAGTCTAACCGAAACTGTATTTACACAACTCATAATTCAGCCTTTAAGCTAATTAGCTCCCATTTTAAATACAGGAGGGGATGCGATCAGATTAACATCTTCACCTTTCGCATGAACCAACTCCTCAAGGAGTTATGACTTTGCATGTGAAAGGCGCCCTACCTCAGTCGAGATCGAATTTTGCTGAAAGATTTGTAAGTTCAAACCCTGTAGACTCGGGTGAGTGTCTAAAATCCAATTAGAACTCCTTGATCTTGGAAATCAGTGGAATTTAAAATGAGACATTCGCATGCAAATTCGAAATAACATTTCAAAATGTTTTGAGGAATCGTAGGCTGGTATCATATTACACACCGGGCTATCTCTCATGGTTGTTTCGTTTTCAATTTCCAGTGAGCGTGATGTTTCATTTATACGGTTGTGTTGAGACTCTGGTCTTGTCTATAATACCATCTACTTTATGGATTAGTGAGTCTTTAATTTAATTGTGTTTGATTACTGAGAGGTTGTAGGAAATTAGCTATGTTTAGTCCTACTGAATGTTACTTTGTATGCTAATTTTATATTTCTGTTGTCGAGATAAATTTATTTAGAAAAATTTATAAAAACATGTAATTAATTTATTTTAAATATAGTTTTATAAATACAGTGGGGGGACCCGAATAGTCGTTATATAATCTTTATCACTCAATCTTAGCGTATAATATTCATATTCCATTCATCACAAAATATATTCTAATAGGAAATATCTTCCTATTCCAAAAATATTTCTTTCTAATAGAGAAACATCTTCCTGCTATAAAAATATTTATCTATAATGCAAACATCTTCCTATAACAAAAATATTTCTTTCTAATAGAAACATCTTCCAGCTATAAAAATATTTATCTATAATGCAAGCATCCTCCTATTTCAAAAATGTTTCTGTTACAAAATTATTACTTCCTAATACAGACTCTTCCTGTTACAAAAAATTGTCTTATTACAAATATTCTTTTCCTAATATAAATATATTCCTAGTATAAAAATGCTTCTATCACAAAAATGTTTCTTCCTAATACAAACATCTTACTATTACAAAAGTTTCTTCGTAATACGAGCCCCCTCTGGGGCACATCTGTGAACGGGCTCCATGAACTAGAGGTACCCTAGTGATTTATTCTTTTCCCATGGGGTTTACTGCCTTTGGTAAGCAGGGGGTCACGAACCCAAGATGTCCAAGCGAACATTATCTACAATTGCTTAACATTATCTGTCTTGTGTGTCGCAGCTTGGCCAAATATGGCCAGTGAGCCAAAAACCCAACTCTAACCAAACTAATACAAAGATCTTCCTTTTACAAAAGTGTTCCCTATAATTCTTTTAGGTTTCTTATAATTCTGAAAGTCTTTGTAACCCACACAGCTACAACCGCTACTGCTTTGTAAGATTGCAAGATTTTCTTGTTGATTTTAAATGGATTAATATATCCTTACGCAACTTAAAATATTTTACTGTGTTATGACGCTCATTTGTTTTTTTTTCTCTTTTTTATGTTTATTTCAATCTGAAAAATTCCATCCCTGTGTATTAGTTATGTAACCTCTTCAATCCAGATTGAAACGCTTATCAAAAAATCATTTTATGGACCATTTAATACTCGGAGGGGCTTACGCGCATATATGCGTTATGGAACATGCAGTCTTCCCTGTAGACTTCAAGCCTTTTTTGACCTTCTTGACCAATGGAATCTTTCTTACGATATTTTCAACCAATCTATTTGGTCCTTTAGTCATTGTGTGCGTTGTGTGGTAAAAGCAGTAATCGGAAATCTCGTGACGCTTAGAATGCTACGATACTTCGAGACTAAGAGTTGATAAGAAATATATTTTTAATAGAATTTTTCACCATAGGATGGATTATAAAGATGTAACTGAATGAGGACAGCAGAAATTAATGAATATATTACACCGTTTTGATGGCAAAAATGTTTTTCTTCATTATAGCCGAGCGAGTATGGAAGGTATAAAGAAGTTGAAAATATCCAATATGACGTAATAAATAAGTTTTTCAAAGTGTTCACTCATTACAAAAATTTAAATATTTAAATGGAACAAGTTTTAAGACACCCTTAGTAGTCGAGTTTGAGATACATCCGAGCAATTAACTGTTAACCGTAGCTGAGCATCACGTGATTTCACAGTAGTATTTCCTGACCCCACAATACACATAATGACTAAATACCACATCTATTGATTCAAAGTAGGTTGGATGGGATTTTTATGGTTCAAGTGCCATAGTTGGTGAATCTGCTACGAATTCAACACAGGCACCATAGAGTAATGGACGTACACATACAAAGAAAGTTTTACTGACACAAAACAGACGAAATGCACCTAGGGAGGAATTGAACCTGGGTCTCCTGTATCTGTCAGGTTTCTAGCGCAGTGGAAAAAACTGCTAAGACATGACTGCCCCTATTGTTGGTTGAAAGTGTCCTAGGAAAGATTAAATCGACCAAGAAGGTCGAAACTGGTTAGTAGTCATGAAAGGAAGGCTGCATGTTGCAGAACGTATATATGCGTGTGAATCCTCCTCAGGTGAAAGGAAGAGCTTTAGGAAAATCGACTAAATCACAAATCACAAAAGTAATTTAATGAATTGATTTCAGTGCAAATATTAAAATATAGCTCTTAAATGAAGCTAATACATTCACCTTTATCCATTTGTTGACTGCAACAGATATTTTCACTTAATTTTTTAAATGAAGAAAAGAAAATCATTTTTGCTTGTAATATCCTATGTAGAATAATGTAGGATTTGCTTGAAAGGCGTTAATGAACAATGGCGAATTGTCTGGATGCAGCAATTAGTCTTTGTCAAAAGATATAAGGAGAAGAAGCTGATTAAAGTTTCTTGACTCTGTCCCGTAACTAATACTTAACTATCATAACTACTCAGGTATTTTTGGGCTTTAAAATTGCTAAAATTATCTCGCTCGCTCATTCCTTTCGTTACAGGAGTAGAAAATTGGGAACCTTAAAATCCTATTAAATTGTAATAGTAAGGAATAGTAAGTTCATGTTTCACAATGCATTTCAGAGATTGGATTATAATGAACTGTGAAGAATCGAGTAAGGATATATAATTTTATATGAATTGAATCTGAATTTATAGCTACATGAACAGTATACTTAAACTATATACATTATTAAAAATCCATTTTGATTTCACCGAGGTTCCTGTTCTGCTTTGAGCCATCCTTATAATCAAATTTTTCATATTAACAATTCTCTCTTCTGAAAGAATATTTAAAATAGAGGTAGCTCACGCATATTAATGAATTACTTTATTGAAAATATTAAACTTTGAATAATATGTAACTATTAACATTACCCTACACAACAGGCTCATTTAATATCCGTCTGATATCAGCAGAAATAATTTAAATAGATTAAAACGTAAAACGTGATATATGAATCTCATCTAGTGTTGAAAATATCTGTTACTATTTTCATACTTTTTATTTAATGTTTGATGACAAACACTTTGTACTGATTGACAAATTAGACATGACTGGAAATTTAATCAACTGTGAGTACTGTCTATTTGTATAAATTGTATTCACAGAGCGATGATGCACATGGTTGAAATGCAAATGCTTTGGATTCCTATTTAAGCATTAAATTTTTGCACAATTGATGATTCATGTAATAAAGTACACAAATTGGAAACTTGCAAGATGAAACTAATTGATGTAGGTAGGTATACTGGAGTTCAAAGTTAAGGGAATTTTTACTTTTTGGGGATTATCTCCAGAATTACTGGACCTATTTTAATGAAATTAATTATGTACATAGGTTGAACTGATACGAAAAGTAGCCATACAAGAATTATGGTACACATGCATGATCGTGCGTAAGACTCATCAGCGCAGGAAAGTCTAAAATAAGGGTTACAATATCGAAACAAAAATGGATTAATAGTAGGTATGGTCCCCTCTAGCAGTTATACAGCTCTCACAACATGAATTCACGCTGGAAATGAGGTAATTTATGATTCACTGTGGTAGTCGTTCTCACTCCTCCAGTAACTCTGTTTTCAGGACCTGAATGGTTCTGTGAGAGAGAAGGCGAAATGCCCCAAGAGCGTCTCAGATATGCTCTATGGGTTTAGGTCTGAGAATCTGGCTGGCCAATCCATTCAGCGAATATCCTCACTTTCCAAATATTCGCCGACCATATGAGCCTTCTGTGGACGAGAGTTATCGTCCATAAAAATAAAGTCAGGGCCAACTGCGCCCCTGAAAAGGCGAACATACGTCTCCAAGATCTTATCACTATACCTCACAGCAATCACATAGCCTCTGTCAAAGACTATGGAGGTCTGTGCGTCCATCCAACATGATGTCTGTCCAGACCATCAAACCTCCGTTGCCATTGTGGTCTCTTTCTCGGATGTTGGAGGACAGGTAGCGGGTCCCTGGTTCTCTCTAGATATACGTACGTCGAGAATCAGTGGGTAGGCTGAACAGGGACTCATCAGTGAATAGAACGGTCCCCCACTGATCCCTAGTGATCCCCTCATCAGCGAAGGAAGGTCTAAAATAGAGGTTACAATATCGACAGAAAAAGTGGGTTAATTTTTGCTCCCCTATTACAGTTATACAGCTCACACAACGTGAATTCATGCTGGAATGAGGCAGTTTATCAGTACCTGAGGAATTCGGTTCCCACTCCTCCAACTGTTTTCAGGATCTGGATGGTTCTGGGAAGGGGAAGGCGTGTTGCAATTGCCCTCCCAAGATATGCTCAGATATGCTCTATAGGGTTTAGTTCTGGAGATCTGATTGGCCTGTCCATCCGGAAAATATCTTCACTTTACAGATATTCGTTGACCAGATGAGTCCTACGTGAACGAGCGTTTCCGTCTATAAAAATAAAATCAGGGCCAACTGTGCCCATGAAAAGGCCAACACAGGGCTCCAAGATCTCATCCCTGTACCTCACAGCAGTCACAGAGCCTCTGTCAAGGACATGGATGTCTGTGCGTCCATCCAACAAGATGACTGCCCAGACCATCCAACCTCCGCTGCCATAGTGGTCTCTTTTTCAGATGTTGGAAGACAGGTAGCTGGTCCCTGATTCTCTCCAGATGGACGTACGTCGAGAATCAGTGGTTAGGCTGAGCAGGGACTCATCAGTGAATAGAACGGTCCCTCCACTGATCCCTGGTCCAAAGTCGTTGTTCTCTGCACCGTGCTAAACGGGCTCTCCTGTGATCAGAAGTAATCGGGATGCAAACAGCAGGTCTTCTTATGAACAAACCTCTCTAATGTAGCCTTTTGGAAATAGTAACCCTTGAAACTCGGCTTCCTGTGGCCGCATGAAGGCCACTAGAGCACTAGAGAGAAGATGCTGTTGCATTCCTGTTACACCTCACTGTAATGGACAAATATCGATCTTCATTGCCGTCGTGGCTCTTGGATGACCTTGCCCAGGGTTTCTCTCTATGGATTCAGTATCCTTAAACTGTTTCCCTAAGTTGGACACGAAGCTGGGTGTTACATTCAAGCCTAGAAATCTGCACTTGATACTGCCCTGCTTCCAGTGTCTCGACCTTTCGCCACCTCATTCCATCACCCGAACGTTGGTTTTTACTCATTTTAACTCTTTGCTTTTGAATTTCACCGAATGTTGCAAATAACCGAGAATTCGCCGAGGTGTGAGAGCGAACGAAGCGTTGACATTGTCAGGTGTGCTTAGAAAGTTTGCTCATCTAAATGCAGCGCCCACAAGCACGTGTGCGCTTATGTATTCGACACTAAAAATGTTTTCATCTTTGTTTGGAAGCATTAGTTTTACCTTCGGTTCAGTACTTTTCGATAAACTCGACATAATATGCAAATACTCTTAATTTTGAACACAAGCGTATTTCATTAATGTCGCGTTGGAGCAACAGAATGAGCTATTGGCGAAGGTCTGGTATCAAACCCTAAGGGAAAGATCCGTGTATTTTTACCACGTAATTTTTTTTAATAATACCACGTAATTTTGAAGCAGGGTCAGATGACTGAAACCAATTGAAAGCGATGTCTAATCATCAAAGTGTTGACTATGCAACTGTCATGTATAAATTCGGAATTTATATAGAATTTCTATAGGCGAAGTGCTGAAATCGTATTCTAAAATCAAGCTATGCGACTTCACGTTCGGAATACGCACTGGATTTTCGCCTATATTTAGCTTGACAAAATACCCCTCACTAAAAAATCTCAATTACGCTACACAAATGGCTTTTGCATGATACACAATGGATTGCAGTGTGTTTTGAAAATATCTGTCCAAATTGTAGAGTGCTATTGCCCAACATAAACATTTTTTGTTAAAGATTCTGCGTCCGGAAATGTCGCGTTTAGGTGGCATAAAGAGCGCTGTTTAGGTCAGTCGATAACATCATTTCTGTGGTGTAAGGCGTTTTTCTCCGCTTGGATTAATTTTCACCAACACCATTTACGCTCTCTAACGGCAAGCTTCAAATTCGTGTAACGATGCATACCATTGAAAATCTGAGCGGGAAATGACGCCTTACGCCACAGAAGCGTTATTATCGACTGACCTAAATTGCTCTCTCTAGCATAGCATTTCCAAAACCACATTTGTTTGCCAAAAAATGTTAATTTGGGGCCCTTATACCACCCTTTACAATTTAACAAGATATTTTTGAAATACACTGTATAATCGTCAGAGTTTGGACAACATTTGGAGTTTAATCTAATAAGTATTGACCAATCAATTATCATACATCAATTCAGAATTCATTCTTTGGAATTTTTATATATTGAAGTGCTGAAATAATTCTTTTTAAATTAAAGTATAAAACTTTTCCAAGCTTATCTATCAAGCTATCGACACGGCATTCTTAGAGAGAGGCTTAACGTAATATATTTCTTACTATACTGTCTAGTCTAAACCATCAAATTTAATGGTTCCAGCGAAATCCGAAACTTTAGAACTAATTACACATGGTACAGAAAATACGTGGGACCGGTCAGCACCGACGTTACTAAACACGACCGGATTGCCGAAAAAACGCTATACTACAAAAGCGCCATAGTCTTTAACGACAAGTAGAGGGATAATTTTTATGTATTCTGAACCACCACTTCTTCTGCCTGATGAGAAAATTAACTAATGATCATCGTAAATTAAGAGCAAAAGTTAGCAATTTTTTTAGTCTCTCAATCACCTTAAAAAACTAAGTCATTAATTTTATCAGTTTTTTTCTGTATATTTTTTTATTCTTTTCATCTGACAAGGTCTAACCCCAGTCTAAAAATCGCTTTCAAAGTTTTTTCGTCTGCCCTTTATAAAGGACTACATCCTGACAAGAGCCCCCGTCCTACGAACAGACTCATTTGACAGAAAACTAATTAAAACTATGCAGATTTTTTTTTGCCAGTTTCCCTCGACTTACTTCCCGACCCACCCTCTCTGTGACGAACTGTGACACCATTAGTTTTGTTCTACCTAACATTATTTTTTCTCATCCTTTGTTAACTATCACTTAGGAAAAACAAAATATAAACTATCTAGCGATATAACTATTACATAATTTGAATCTCGGTAAGCTGTTAATTGTTTGGGTTAATGTTACTGTGCTGCGGGTTAATGCGCAAACCATTTAGTTGCATCTTAATAAGGCTTCGTTCACAGAGTTAATATTATTATAAGTTGCATTTTGTACCATGTTATTATCTCTTTCGTAGGGCGCGCATGTTCCCCACCAATTTGTCTGCTCTCTTAGTTATTTGGCGGTAAATACAAAATTCAATAAGGATAAGATTGCTCAAACAAAATAATTGAAATGTTGAACAACTGCTTTACTAAATCACATTGTTTTTATTACATATAACATTGCTTGTTTCTTGATTTCATCCCATTTCTATCTTTTCGCGCATTTAGTATCGCGTAACTATCATATCCTAGTATCATTTAACATGATCTAATGTCATGTAACAATCCTATTTAGTATCCTGTAGCTATCATATTTTAGTATCGTGTAATTATCGTATTTTAGTATCGTGTAATTATCATATTTTAGTATCGTGTAATTATCATATCCTAGTATCATACTAGAGTAACTATCATATCTAGTATCATGTAGCTATCATACCTTGTATCATGTAACTATCATATCATTGTATCATGAAACTATCATAGTCCAGCATAATGCAACTAGCATATTCTAGTATGAAGTAACAATCATATCTTATCGTATCCTAGTATCAAGTAACTACCATATTCTAGTATCATGTAACATTATCTTAGTATCATGTAGCCATCATATCCTAATATTATGTAGACATCATATCCTTATATCATGTAACTATCACATCTAGTATAATGTAAGTTATACATCCTAGTATCATGTAACAAGTACATCTTAGTATTAGGTAACAATCATATATTTAAGTAATGTAACTATCATATCCCAGCATAATTTAACGATCATACACCTATATCATGTAACTATCATACATTTAGGATAATATCCTGGTATCATGTAACTATTATATTTTAGTATCACCAAACTATCATATCTAATGCCATGTAACTAGTATATCCTAGTATTATGTAATATCTTAGTACCACGTAACTATACTACTCTAGTATAATTTAACTATCATTTATAGTATCATGTAACCATCATATCTTAGTATCACGCAACTATCATATACTTGTATCATGTAGTTATCATATCTAGTTTTCTATCTAATTTTTTCTAAATAATAAAATTCCTGAACTCATACTTTTCTTATAATAAAGGCTTAGAATACGTAAGTAAAAATTAGTCCGATACATTACTGAAAAATATACCTTGTGTGTAATTAGTTGTAATCATTATTTGTTATAACCTATTCCAGAATACTGATGATGTTATAATTTTCTTAAGGACGAACGACTTTTAGACTTAGTCTGGCAGGCAGCTAGACCAAGAAGAATAGACAACAATAACACTATTTTTTAAATTAAATTTCTAAACATATAGTCTGGGAAAGCAAATTTTTCAAAAGAAAGATTAGAGTTAATGAGGAACAGAAATTTAAATCATTCCTTCTCTAATAAGTATGGTAGGATATAAGAATTAAATACGTGTCATCTCGCTTATAAAGTTTACAAGTTTTTCTGAGATTCTTTATGCGTCTGGTTATTTTAATGTTCTAAGAGATTATTCAACTTGTTTAACGTAACTTGTCATAACGTAGGTGCTTATTTCTTTTCAGAAATGGAGCATTACGCAGTTAATAATGAATTGTAAAGTATATTTTTAAAAACTCAACTAATTATTATGATATTTATAAGCCGGATGGTTGTCTTTAAAACTAAATGTTATTGTAAGCATTAGGGCATGCAATTAATTGAGTAATATGCTCTTGCATTTTAACTATTCAAATTTTATTCTCTCACTATTTTGAACAAGATATTCGAATTTCTTAGTGAAGTTTACCTGGACATTTTGAGAGCATATCATTCAGAATTTTACTAATTAGGGAAACATGATTACTAATTTTAAATTTCGTTATATATTTGAAGAGTAAAGAATTAAAACTCAGTCTGTTCTATAAATAGCAAGATTGAATCAGACGTGAAATATAAGGAGATTAGAGAATTGCTAATGATAGGAATTTCAAAGATTTTGATCAACAGGTAGACTAGTAGTCATGTGACTGATCCGTGAAAAATTGACTTTGTTGGCCGCATTGGAATTTTATCGTCTAGTTTGGCGATATAATATCTTATGACAGGTAAGATGTATGAATGCGCATTTCTATAGAGTAGTGACAAAAATGGTGATATCAGAAGATGAATCAATGGATAGTTGTCTTCTTCATCCCGTGAATCATTCAGATGATGAATATTCGTTTCCTCCCGGCAGACGAACGTAGTCTAAGGATCACATTACTACTAGTTTTGGTCACATGATCCTGAGCACATAAAAGTATTACCATTACTCACTGTACTTTTTATATTTCCTCTGTGGATTGAGTCGTAAATTATACTTAAGATCATATATAAACAACAGCATTTGCGGAATGATTGGCATAATTTGCTCAAGATAGAACAATGTTTTTTTTAACCCATACCACGCCATATATCTGCTTGTATCGGCACCAAAGAGAGCTTTATAATTTGCTAATTTATGAACTTTTTGATGTAGTTCTACAATAATAAAGAGTATTTTATATTTGATACTTTGATCGTATCTTCATCATGTATATCACTCGTGATAAATGTTTCATTCATTTCGAACACGGCTTTGATGGTGTTTCGATGGTTTTTACAGAGTGCGTGAACTAGGAAGTGTTTATGTAAATAAGGTTTAAAATAATTTGTAAATTTGTAGCCACAGCACATCACAATTCAAATGTTAAGTTTAATTTAAGGCGGATATCACGAAGGTTGATTGTTTTATAAGTAATAATGGTTTAACACTTAGCCATTTGTTATATTAAACATCTGCCATATTTTCATATACTTACACTAATTTGAAAAAGGTTCAAATCTCATAGTTGTTGAACAAATAATTTATATTTTAGGAAGGACTGTATAGCCATAAAAATTTACTTATAATTCATACACTCTAACCCATATAGAAAAATGTTCAATGTGTTCTCAAGATATATATGAATGAAAATCCTCTGATATGCATTTAAGTTTTCATCATAAATCGCTATAAAGTGTTTGGGACTATCACAAGAGTGAGAAATGTTAGATGATTTTGATTAATTCGAGCAATTCGGACTTCACTTTGCAAGTGATATTATTCCATCGTCAAAAGGAGTCACTAAGCAGTAGGTATAATAGGTTTAAGTCATGGAGTATAAATTAACTCAACATCGCCAATATTCATTCATTGTTTATTTTGTTAATTAGAAAGTGAAAAATATTTCTGTGATTTGTATTTTCTTACTCAAGGCTCATTTAAAAATCAAGTTCTGTATTTTTAGACATATGACATAAAATAAATGATCTACCCAACATCCACATAAAATTTCAACACGTTCTAAACATGTTTCTCCTACAAAAGTTATAATTACCACTGCATTATTCGTTTTGAATCAAACTGCATAAATACTTCGATTCCCAGTTAATTGTAATAAATAATTAATCACAATTCATCCGCTGCATCCTCCAACGCAAATTTCATCGGTTAATTTTCTATGATCAAACATAAATTGTCCAATTAATAAAACCTTCCCAATATCTTCTCAACCGTTCTTATCATTCATCGTTGTATCCCATACAATCGAAACTTAACGTTGAGTAATGGCTTTTCAATATTGGTTTGTCCAGCCAATATTGGTTTGTCCAGTCACACGTCCAAGCCAATGATAATTATTGGCCTGGGTGCAATTATGATCATTTTTACATTTACATCATTTATATATCAATAATCATTGCGCAGCAATTGTGTACGAATGATAATCATTGTTTATAAAGAAAACCTCCCTTATATATTCGCAACCATCCTGATCACTCATCGTTGTAGCCCAGAAAATAGAAAGTTTATGGTGAGATAAGACTCTTAAATATTGGTTTGGGCCTATAACCATATGCTCAAACAACTGATAATCATTGTGCACCCAATTACATACCAGTATATCAATAATAATACTGATTTTCAAGGTTTATATAACATGAACAAATTTATTTGATTTTAACTGATTTATTTTTGGGTCCTGATTTCAAATCGGATCCTAAGGAACGGTCACCACTTCCATTGTTTTTGTTATTGGACATTTAACACTTAGTAATTTTAAGAATTAGCGCGTATAGGCATGTAAAACGACACTATATGTATTTATTTTATTGATTTGATATACGACACAATATTTATTCACTTGAGATTTTGTGGATGGTAACACTGATTTTTTTCACTGGTTGAAGAATATATAACCGAACCTGCAGTTGTAGTTTTCATTGAAAAAGAAGCACAAGCTGCATGTTTGTGAGCAAAATTTGGTCCAAAATGGAACAAAGGCAGAGTCATGGAAGTATTAACGTTCCAGATGTTTTTCTACGTGGACGGAAAGTGTATTTGTAAATCTCAGAGTCGTTTATGGACGAAGACTGAAGAAATCCTACTATTTATACTTTCGATGCCATGTTGGAGAACAAAATAAATTGTGGGCTCCTCATGCCTGCTGCCCTTCCTGCTTTTTTGGCCCAAATGAATGGTTGAATGGTGAGATAAAATCTATGCCTTTTGGTTCTGATGATGAGGCGTGAGCCAACTTGTCACGTGGGAGACTGTTATTTTTGTTTAACTAAAGTGGAGTACCTGTTCAAAGAATGTAAGAAAAGTATTTTATACGAATTTGCCATCCGCCCTAAGGCTGTTTCTCATGGGGATTGGTCCCTTTTATGTTCCTTATCCTATGCCAAACCTTACAATAAACTCTGAAGAGATAAATTCTAATTCTTCAGAGGAAGATACGAAAGCACCTGAAGAGCCTGATCCAACATGCACTCCTAAATACTCAGACGAGCCACACTACTAAGCAAAATGAACTGAATAATCTTGTTCCAAACCTTTATATTTCCAAACAAGTTGAAAACTTCCAGACTTTAATTTTTAGTTTGTTTATAAAAAAGTTTAAATTTGTTTACCAGTGTAAACCTTGTGCACCATTGTACCAATGATGCTCATTGTACATCATTGTCCCGATAGTTATCAATGTACACAAATTGTTTACCATTGTACCATGATGTCATTGTCAACCCGTTTGACAATCACTGCAACCTCCATTTTGAATCAAACTGCATATATACTTCCATTATCAGTTTTCCCTAGCTTATCTCTCGCACTCATACCTATTATAACCAGCGTAATAATTAATCACAATTCCTCCATTGCATCCTCCAACGCAAATTGCATCGGTTAATTTTTCCATGATAGAACATGAACTGCATAATTAAGAGAACTTCCCCAATATCTTCGCAACCGTCCTTATCATTCATCGTTGTAGCCCAGACAATCGAAGCTCCACGTTGAGTAATGGCTCTTCAATATTGGTTCGGGCCTGCAACCACACGCGCCTGGTCTATAAAAGTTAATAATTATCGACTGGGGCCGGTTTGCCGGGGCTCAATAGTCTTAGAGAGAAAGGAAGCCGTAATTGACTAATAAGCGAAGGCAGAAGGGAATCGCCGTATTTAATGGAAAGTTTGGACCTGAGATATTGTTATGGTGGTGTGAGAGTCGTGTTAGCTTAAAAGGTCGATGGAGGGGAATAACAGGCGGGTCTTGTTTTCTGCTAATAGATGATATGGGTTACATAAAGCGTTGCTTTGATAGACTTGCGTGTGACGATGATTTTGTGTCGACACTATTGATTGTAGAGAATAAAGTTAAAATGAAGGAGCTAAGGAAATTGTAAGCATTCGATTTTATCAAAATTTGTTTTGTATTTTTGTATAGGGTGTAAGGGGACATAGAATGAAATGGTTGGATTCGTTATTTATATTCTAGGTATATCAAGTTGCTAGATGTATAAATATTCTCTTATTTAACTTTATGAGCTTCACGTGATTTCCGCTTGTTGTGCTATTGCTTTTGCTCTACAGTACTCGTAATGACTGAATAGTCACTGGTCAATACTCTAGCAGAACATTCTATGTAACTGCTCTGAATAAACCTCAACATAAGCTACTGCGCAGAAACTACACGGAAACTGCGCGCGAATATGAAAGCTCGTTATCCACTTTCGTTTCGCAAGATTCGAACGCACTGCTGCATAGTGTTTGTAATTCCGTTAATGTAAGTTACGTATTTATGTTATATTTTCGTCAAATGTAAATGTTTATATATGTATATTAAATTTTGTTTGTTTCATGAGCCAGTTGCCTAATTCTATTCTATATTTCCTTTTTCAATATTCTAATTCTAATAACTAAAATCACCAGTAGAAACAATAAACCTTCAATCAGAATGTTCTATGAAACTTTTGGGATTGGAGTGGAATCCAAAACAGGACTCGTTTGACATACAAATAAATGAATCTCAAGAAGTCAACCAAAATACAGTTGCTTTCAAGTATCGCAAGAATTTTTGACCCATTGTGTTTTCTATCACCTGTAACAATTACAGCTAAGATAATTATTCAGGAGTTGTGGGTCAGTCAAACATCTTAGGATGAACCACTCAACCCATCCATTCAACAAAAGTGGGATAAATTTGCCTCACAATTGCCACAATTAAAATTCATTAAAATTCGAAGATTTATCATGGACAACACCTCTGAAAGCATTGAAATATATGGCTTTTGTGATGCATCACAAAAGACATATTCAACAGTGATATATTTAGTATCAAAATCAAAGCAATCGAACGTTAAAGTGAGTTTCGTTGCAGCTAAAATAAGAGTTGCACCTCTGAAGGATACTTCATTTCCCCGCCTTGAACTTTGTGGAGCGTTATTGTTCTACAAATTTCAAGGCCCCCTCAACTGTCCAAAAATATAACTGATTCCTTTTCTTTACCCGTAGCAAAAGCATACTTTTGGACAGATTCACAAATATCCCTGGCGTGGATAAGATCTGATTCCTACACATGGAAGATTCATCTCTAACAGAGTTGTGCAAATTCACAAGCGCACATCAACAGATGCATGGTACCACAATAAAAATTTCATAAGGAGAAACACATGTATGTGAAATCCCAATGTTGGAGGAGACTGAAATTCTTATATCCACCATACACAAGTTGAGCAATTCCTTAATTTTGGCAATTATTTGAGCTATACAAAGCTCATACGATTCATAGCATGTTGTAACAGATTCATTTGCAACTGCAAAAATGTTCCACCAAACAGAAAAATAACCACTTTGATTCTTCTGAACTAAGCTCTGCTGTTTTGCAAATTGTCAAAATAATACAGCACACTGAGTTCAGTTCGGAGATCAAATGCCTACAAACTAAAGGTTCTCTTGCAAGTAATTCTAAGCTTTTGTCTCTGACTCTCTTTCCAGATCCAAATGAAGTACTTAAAGGTGAAAAACTCAAACAATCTGATTGTCCCTATAAAAAGAAGCACCCCGCACTCCTGCCAAAGAATCATCCATTTACTGAACTCGTTATCCAGTAATATTATAAAATGACTCTACGTTCTGGTACACATGTACTGTCTCAAATTCTAGAAAGATTTTGGTTTGTATCTGGAAGAGATCAGTTAAGGAAATCTATTTTAAATTGTCTTATTTGTTTTCGTACTAAACCTGGTTCTCTTTATCAACTCATGGGGGATCTTCCAAAGGATAGAGTTAACATTTCAAGGCCATTTTCTAAGATAGAATTCACTGGGCACTTTACAACTATGTCCATGTTACCAAGAAGCAAGGTAACCTATAAATCATACATTGCATTATTCATCTGCTTTACAGCTAAAGCCATTCACTTAGAAATTGTGTCTAGTCTTGGCAGAGGCATTTATTGCCTGTCTAAGAAGATTGATTGCTAGAAGAGTCAAACCCTTTGAAATTTACAGTGATAATGCCATTAACTTTAAAGGAGCAAATAATTTCATAAAAGCTCAAATAGACATCTTTAATTCTGACGAAGTTCAAAATTTAGCCTCAGAAGAATCAATAAACTGGCATTTTATTCCTCCAGCAGTGCCTCAATTTGGCGGTTTATGGGAAAGTAATATCAAACAATGAAAAATCATCTTTTGAAAACATGCAAATTAGCAATTTTGAACTTTGGGCAACTCTACTTTGGTGACACAGTCTGAAGCTTGTTTAAACTCCAGACCTCTACCACGAATAGGATCAGATCCTAATGATTTGGAACCATTGACTCCAGGAAACTTTTTAGTTAGTCACCTCTTTTATCTTTTTCAGAAACACCAGCTGACGATTTATCAGTTTGATCTAGATTGAAATTGATTCAAGCCCTAAGATCCCAGTTTTGACAGCGCTGGAGTAGTGAATACTTAACGCAATTACAAGCAAAGGCAAAGTGGAAGAGTGTCAAACCAAACATCAAAATGAATCAACTCGTCCTTTTAAAGAAGAGAATCAACCGCCTCTTCATTGGTGCCTAGTACGAATAGTGAACGTGTATCCATGAAAAGATGACTTGATTCGTGTCGTCGATGTCCACACAGCCAAGGGACAAGTTCGAAGGCAAATTGCCAAATTCGCACCATTGCCGATAGACCCAGAGCTCCTGGACCAGGGTCCAGACGCCGAGGGGAGTATGGTGAATACTCCTACAGAACATTCTATGTATCCTCTCTACAGAAACCGCAACATAAACTACTCTGCAGAAACTAAACGGAAGCTGCGCGTGAATATAAAAACTGCCATTATCCACTTCCGTTTAACGAGATTCGAACGCACTGTTGCATAGTGTTTGTAATTCCGTAACGTAAGTTATGTATCTATGTTATCTTTTCGTTATATGTAAATGTTTATATATATTAAATTTTGTTTATTTCATGAGCCAGTTGCCTATTTCTCTTCTATATTTCTTTTTTTCTTTTCAATATTCTAATTCAACCAGTTTATCAGTGTACCAAGGCTCTGGACATATACTTTTGTTTGGCCCTCCATGTACACGCCAGTCACATTTATTGAAAGATGGATCTTTCAATAAATGTGACTGGCGATCATTGTAGAATTGATCCCGGACCGTCTCCAATAGCCTGGTGTGTTGCACTGGTACGACGATAATTCAACTACACCTTCTCCTCGGCTTACGACCTATGCGACTTACGACCATCCGCACTTACGACCAAAAATAAAAAAATAAAAATAGTAAATAAAGAAAGAACTACATTGGTAGGGTCAAAAAGATACAATAGAGTACATATGTATTTTTCACATTATGTGCAATAATTATACGTACATAGATTGAGTTTTTGTGTTTTATGTACAATTTTTATAACCCGTTTGAATGAAAATAGTGTTGAAAAATATAAATCCGACTTACGACCTGTCAGTCGGAACGGAACTCGATCGTAAATCGAGGGGACCCTGTACTTACAACTACCAACCAAACATCTACTGAAATATTCTTAGAAAGGATTCTATTAGTAAAGGGAAAATTGCATTGGTAACGCATTATTTCTCAAATAGTCTTAGAGACAAAGAAAGCCGTAATTGACGAATTGTGTGTGTGGCGATAATTCTTTTAATGACAATATCGACTGTGGAGAATATGTCTGAAATGGAAGAGTTAACCTTTCTAGTGGTTTCGCCGATATATCTCGTCCATCAAGATCTGGTCAGATTTGCTAATGACGAGATACATCGTAGTTCAGAACAACCACCAGGAGGGTTAAGGAAATTGCAAAAAATCGATTTTATTAAAAAAATTATTCGTATTGGGAGGAAAGAGACACAGAAGTCTTTAGCATCTTCAGTGTATAATAGGAAATACTACTGTTCTTTTTAATAAAATTATTTCTTATTGGTTAGCACTCTAAGAAGTGGTGGGATATATGAATATCCCTTTCTCGAAATAGTTAGTTAGGTATCTATATTTTAGGTATATTAAGAGCAGCTAGATGTATAAATATTCTCTCATTTAGCTTCCTGAGTGTCACGAGATTTCTGAATAGCAATCTATTGCTTTTTGCTACAGCTCTCCTAATGACTGAATAGCTGGCATGATCTAATGACTGAATAGCTGACATATGATCTAATGACTGAATAGCTGACATATGATCTATTGACTGAATAGCTGACATATGATCTAATGACTCAATAGCTGACATATGATCTAATGAATAATGAGACACAGAAGTCTTTAACATCTTCAATGTATAATAGGAAATACTATTGTTCTTTTTAATGAAATTATTTCTTATTGGTTAGCACTCTAAGAAGTGGTGGGACATCTGACATATCACTTTCTCGAAATAGTTAGGTTAGGTATTTATATTTTAGTATATTAAGGCAGCTAGATGTATAAATATTCTCTCATTTAACTTCCTGAGTGTCACGAGATTTCTGAATAGTAACTTATTGCTTTTTGCTACAGCCCTCCTAATGACTGAATAGCTGACATGATCTAATGACTGAATAGCTGACATATGATCTAATGACTGAATAGCTGACATGATCTAATGACTGAATAGCTGACATATGATCTAATGACTGAATAGCTGAATAGCATCTACTGAAAGATTCTTAGAAAGGATTCTATTAATGAGGAAGTTTAAAACGTTTGAGCAAGAAAAATTGCGTTGATAACATTATTTCTCCATAGTCTTAGAGGGAAAGGAAGCCGTAATTGATTAATAAACGAAGGCAGAGGGAAATTGCAGTATTTAATGCAAAGTTTGGACCTGATACAGTGTTATGGTGTGTGATAATCCTGTTACACGAAAAGGTCGATTAAGGTGAATAAAAGTCGTCTCTTCTTTTCATAGCTAATAAATGAGATAGATTTTTGATGTGTTGTGACGATAGGTAGGTAGGTATTTTAATTAACGTTGCACTGGAGCAACAGAACGGACTATGGGCAACGGTCCAAGATCAAACCCGAAGGGAAAAATCCGAGGATAACACCACGTAATTTTGAACCATGGTCAGATGACGAGGTCACACCTGAGCTGGCACCTCACTCACCAAACTTCCACACCACGCCAATGAGAGGGCATTTGAGGTCACGACATATTCAACCTGCAGCAGCCCCTATTTGTACACGACGTCCACTTTGATTGGATTCAAACTTGCCACCCTCCGGTTGTTAATCCGTTTCTCTTCCATTCGGGCTACCACGGCCCTGCATTGTATCGATAATTTTGTATTAGTGATATTGACTGGAGAATATAGTGGAAATGGAGAAGTTAAAAAATTATAAAAATTAGATTTTATTAAAATTTGTTGTATTTTTGAAAAGGGAGAGAGGGAGCACAGATGTCTTAGTATCTTTAATGCGAAATAGCAAATAAAACGTGCTATTTTTTAATCAAGTTATATCTCATTGAGTAACACTCTTAGAAGTGGTGGGACATCTGCCATCTCCCCTCTTTAAAATAGTTAGGTTAGGTCTTTATATTCTAGACATGTGTTTTTTAATGTTGTTTTATTGGAAATATGATAATTCATGAATATAAAAACATAATCTTGGCATTTGGCTATTTCGTTCTATATAAAGTTTTCCTTCGAGAAAGTTTCTGCTAGTTTCTTGACTTCAGTAAAAATAACTTTTGAGTTATTAATAGAAACAAACAGCAAAAAAAATTATTCAGAAGAAAATGTAATCTTTATTTCAAATTTATTTTCATATTATATTTTAAGAGATTTTACTGTAGGTTTGAAAACTTCCATTGTTCAAAATTATTTTAAAAATTCGCATATATACTTCTGGAACTCTAAACTAAAATGTATTGTAATCGGCTGGTAAATATTCCCATTAGGACTGGACACGTATCAATGTTCCTGACATAAGTTGTGTAAAATGTAGACAAATAATTTTTTACATGCTGCAAGTCGTATATTAAGGTTGTGTAAATAGATGTTGTTGTGTAAATAGATGTTTGAAAAGTAGTCCAAACTGGAAAGAAACATTCAGTTCTGTTGTTTAAAGTTTGGCCACAGGGAAATTTATAACAATTTGATTTAGACTTTTTAGGAATAGATATTTTTCTATCTGCAACTCCTATTTTGCACGTATAGTTTCCGATTATGACCATGTTTGTTAAATCAA
Organism: Meta bourneti; assembly: GCA_933210815.1. Classification (NCBI taxonomy): domain Eukaryota; kingdom Metazoa; phylum Arthropoda; class Arachnida; order Araneae; family Tetragnathidae; genus Meta; species Meta bourneti. The sequence goes on from OW119929.1 coordinate 93,979,838, forward strand.
GTCGACAATAAAAATAACTTTGCACTGGAAATTTTTATGTAATGGTATCTTTGTGTCTTGGAATAACTTTTAAATAAAACAGTTTTCATTTAAATTCTTTTACATATTGTGTATTCAATGAATCACGATTTATAGATAAGAAATCAGGCAAATAACCGCCTTTGATCCCTGTACAAATATGGGCTTTCTCGACCACATTTTCTATTACGATTGAGCACACTTCCGGGGTGTTTGCTCAATTTGTTCACCAATCTTTTCCTTAATCTGTTGAATAATTGTCCGCTTGTTAGCGCACACTCGTTCCCTTAACTAGACCTAAAGAAAAAAAATCCGACGCTGTCTAATAATGGGAACGGAAATGGGACCAATCGAGAACAATAGATCTTTGCATTATTCGTTCAGAAAATGTGGCCTTTAAAATTCGCATCGTTGCACAAGCTGTATAACTTATTACTTAATTTTGTTTAAATCACATTGTGTCGATCAATTTCAGACAGAAAGAAATTGTTCAACATCACAGAATATCGCTCCCAATTGACAGTAGTCGCATTTTCATTAGCATCCTCAAAAGAAATAAAAGGTCCAATAATGGGGCCTCCACTCCAAATTGCCACCAAACAGTTGCTCAAACAGTTCATTCAAGAATTTACCATGAATTTGCTGATTCACAAAAATGGCTGTTAAATTTAATTGCATATCCGCTAATGTCTGAATGAAACGCTAAGAAATTGAACAAATCACTTTATCTAAAGAGCCCGTATTTGCAGCACAACCAGAGGCGGTCATTTGACCGGTGACATATTCCACAAATCGTCATTAATTGAGTAAACAATGTGCACAAAAAATTAATAAAAATGTTTTATTTAAAAGTTATTCTAAAGCAATATTATGCCCTTATATAAAAAAAACCCTGTATTTAATGTATTGTGTGATTCGATGAATAATAGGATTTTTTGTAATGACCAAAATGAATGATATAATACTTTACAGTTATTGTATAATCTTACTATATGCATGTTTTATTAAGATTTCCAAAGTGTTTTAAGTAATTGCGTGTAAGTACTTTTTCACATGGAAATCGAAGTGTGAAAAAATAAGCGTTATAATATGTTGTTTCTAATTCCTCTTGGTCTGTCTAACACATGCTAGACCTAGTTCATGAAATCACTAGTCTTTAAAAAGTCCAAAACCATCAAAGGATTCATTAAAAAATAGGGAATCCAAACCAACACGAAATCATATGAACCGAGGAAGCGTACGAGATCGAGTCTTTAGAACAAACAGCAAAAATGTTTTGTCCATTTTGAATTTTAGGAGTGTTAGTACGGCCACTTCTGAATCTTGATAAAGCCGTCTGTGTTTTTTGATCGCACAAAACCTCCAAAGCATAGCATAGGCGAGTTCCCATTTACCAATCATGTGAGTGGTAGTTCTCCATATATTACTCCATAATCTTGGACCTAGTGAAAATTTCCTGGAATTTTAATGACTTGAGAGTCTCTAAGGATCATGTTATCTTATCTATATTTTGAGTTACTTCTTGAACACCAAATCACCATTTTTATGGGATGTTTTTTCAACATGAGACAGCACATGACCTCACTCGTGAGACTCTAAACATTAAAGCAATTTCGAAATTATGACTCAACCACCACATTCTCCAGATCTGGCACAGTTCGAAGTCTTCAAAACTACCTTCATGGAAATATTGGAATTCTGAATACGATGTCCGAAGATAGCTAGATTCATTCTTTTGATTAAAACACAAGATCCAGAGTATTGAAAATTTAAAATTAAGATTTGAACCAATTATAAGTAATATTTGTAAATCTACCTTATATTAAAGTTGAATGTGGTTTTATTTGTGTTATTTTAAAACTTATTCTGAAAAACCGCATTACTTTTGAGATGATCCAAAACTTTTATAAAAATATTGTAAGCTTCGAATATATCTATCACTGTAATTGCGAAACGAATATCGTTAAAAATACTTTTCTGTTCTTAGGACTATTTCTTAGTCTAGTCCAAAAACATCAAGTTAAAAATTTACTTGGTGGGAATTTTTCTGGTTTCAAAAATAATCCGATTTGACCTTTCTATTTCCTTTAAGACAACTTCGAAACCTTGTTTAACCACCCGTAAAATTTACAAAACAATCTAAATTTTTTTTCGAAATTTCCAGAAAAAGCCCAGACCCTCAAGTTCCACTGTGAACTGTTGAATAACTCTTACTTTGAACGGAAGAAAAAGTATTTTTCCCCAACGGGCAAAGAAGCATGAAAGTTTTAGACTTCCCTCTTTTTTTCATAGCCATTGACATATTTTTTATTTTCACACAGAAATTTTATTTATTTTTATCTCTTGGGTTGCATTAAATAAAAGAATGTTCTTACTCCCTGTTGTTTAGCCATTGTAAGCGATAACATTAGAAGATTGACGAGGTTGTAAATTGGTTGGAAAGGTAATGTCTGCGTTTAAGATATGTGGAAATGGGGCTATATTCTTTTGTTTGTTTAAGGGACTTCAAGCTAAAAGTTTTACTTCCTGTACTAATTACTGAGTGTTCGGTTAATTTCGATAAATTTACCTCAGGTACTGAAAAAACAAATTATAAAAAAGTTTTATTGATATTAGAAGATTGATGAGGTTATAAATTGATTTGAATGGCAATGCTTAAATGTGTAAGATATATGAAATGATATGATATTATTTTGCACCACTAAGGTAGTTCAGGCTTAGTGTTTTATTCTGTGTACTAATTACTGAATGCTCTATTAACTTTGATAAATTTACTTCAGATACATAGAAGACAAATTAGAAATTTACATAATATTAGAAGATTGACGAGGTTCTAAATTGATTTGAATGGTAATGTTTAGGTGTAAGATATGTTAAATGGGACAATATTCTTTTGCGTCACTAACAGAGTTCAGGTTTAAAGTTTCACATCCTGTACAAATTTTTGAATGCTCTATTAAGTTTGATAAATTTACTCAGGATGAGTGAAAACAAATTGTTTCTAAACGTTTTTCAATATCAGTGGTAATAACGGTTAGAATGTCGTTAATATTATTATTATTAGTTAAAATTATTTCATATCGTAAAAATAAAAATCAATTGGATTTATTTTTAAATGTACAAACTAACATACGTTTTTAAATTAAAACATTAATCGAAAACAAAACTCAGTGCATTGTAACAACAAAGGCTGTCGTCCTCAACTTAAGAATAGTCTTTGAATAAAGTAGAACATTTTTGGACTAGAAATAAAGCTGTAGTTTGAGATCAAAATAAAAATATTTATTAATATTTTTAAATATACTTCATCACTAGTTGGCTTTCAACCTGTAACCTTCCACTCTCTAATCGCATACTTTAAGACTGATATGCAATGACTGATGAGACACCTTAGATGACATAATGCTCAAAGTTGTAAAATATTTTTGTTTTTATTGCATCAAAGTCTTAAGTCCTAGTAGATGTCAGTCTCTATAATACAATATTCAAGTAATTAATTCATAATTTGAATTCGTAAACATATATACGAAGTTTATCATTAAATGTAGGGTGCATTTTCGCATATTTTTTATTTATCTAAATTTGGGTAAATTAATCACATTTATACCCTCATTCCATTACAAAAATCCTTGTTAATATAACGCTCTTGTGCTTTTTTATTTGCCAAGATTGAAGCATAATCTTCAAAATTCACTTTATTTCCACTTAAATATCAGTTGCTAGTTTTTGAATATATTTTCATATTCAAAGCGATGACTTTGCGCGTTCTTCGATTTTGCAAAATTTTAATAAGTCAAAGGACGTATGTGGATCTATCAAGTATACTCTTGAATATTATATAAGATTGACGAACGAAATCTCTGAAAATCCCAATTCTTTGATTATTCCCAAATTGTTAACTGAACATCAGTTAACGATTTGAGCATATGAGAAATGTTTAAAGATAATACTTTTTTGCGTAATAAGATGTGAGTTGTTTCTTTAATACTTTCAATTTACAAAATAACATTTGAATCCTTAAAGTCAGTTATAATTTAGGATTTGGGAACATTTTACGGATTAAGATATGGAAGGATAACCTTCACTATCACTTTGAGTGACAAATTCCTGTACAGTATTGAATCGCCAAGCCCATTTAAGTCAATCACGTGGTATAGAATAATCAAAAAGTTGAAATAAGATGTCCATATCTGACACGAACTTTTGGCCGAGTGCACAGGCACCTTGAGCGCGGGAAGGGGGCCCGCGATATATCGAAATTTACAGTGTTGGGCGAGCTCTGAGCCAGTGTAACTTGGGATTTCATGAAGTGAGGATTAAATAAGTGGTGTCATTCGAAATCTGCCGAACTATGCTACAATAACAGGCCTATAATCAATAGATTTATCATACAGTAGTAATATCAAAATGCACTTTAATTGTTCAAACTGCAAATTAATTGTTAAATAATATTCACAATAAACAATCGTTGAAACTTCTTATGTCTGCTTCATTCATTCCTCAATCCTTCAAGCCCGAGTATTCACTTTAAAACTACAGTTTGTGTCCTTGACATAACATACCGATTTGCTTCTTACTATATTTTTAAGCTTTAAAGTGATGTATTACTTTTCTTTATAGCTATTGGAAAATATTTTTTTAATATTTTAAAGATATTTTAAAAATTTCCATCCGGAATCTTTTAAATGATAAAGTAAGATTTATTAAGAGACGTTTTGCCATAAAATGTCAGCTTTATCAAAAGCTATGTATAGGGAAAAATATAAAAGTTAAACATCTGGAATTTTGTGTAAAGAAATTTCAGGACAAGGCATGTTTTAACCTGAGCTTTTATAGGTATTTTAATAAATAAGAAAAATGAAAAATTCGCGTTTCAAATTATTTAGCAATGTATCACCAATTTGAATTATGTCAGTAGAAAAAAATGTTAGCAAAGTGTTGCTTGTTAAAACATCTAAAACTATCTAACATGGTAAAAATACAACGTCTACGATTATTAGATTCGAAAAAAAGGTACATCAGGTATTGTAAATTTTAATTTGGAGACAATGAGTATGACGCTTAGCTCGTTATGAACTTCACGAAATTCAAAGCAGTATATAAAGATTACGAACAAGATAAAAATGTGCAGTCTGGCAAACAATTAAGATGACTATAAATCTGTTTTAACATAAAATCACATTTAGAATGTGCAAACACCAGTCAAGTAACACCATATCAAATCTTATATACAAAGCAGAAAATATGTTTGTCGGACGATGAGCTTCAAAGTTCTGAAATTTTCACTGTTTATTCTGTATGGAAATTCTAAATCAAAGCTGCTATTTTCAGCTTACTACGTCGTTTTGTGAGAACTATAGAAGTAAAATTTGTTACAGAACATTACACAAGAAACCTATCAACACAAAGTGTCAAAAGATGTCACAAGTCGAGCAGTCAGAAGAGAAAGAAAAAGACACGTGAAGTGCACAAAGCTCAAGAACCTGTTTGACGACGCAACTAAACTGTTGAGGAAGCAAACAAAAGCACAAATCTCGCTTAAAAGAGCAAAACCTCACAAACTGATGAAAAAACGGAAGTGTGACGACTCGGTTTGTCTGAAGCAACAAACATCCTTTAAAACTGCTGAGGATACGGCGGCACTACTTGGTTTGTGTGAAGCAACAAAAATTCTCGGGCGTAGCGGGTGTAGTCCGGCTCCCGTGAAAAGGCAGTGAAGTTCGGTGATTTTGGACGAGTCTATATTTTAAATAAGGTAATTGGTTGGAACGTAAGCAAAGAGTTTCCACAACTTCTGTCTAGGACTGTAGGTAGTTTTAACTAACGTCGCACTGGAGCGACACAATGGGCTATTGGCGACTGTCCGGGATCAAACCCAAATGGAAAGACTCGAGGAATATACCAAGCAATTTTTAACCACGGTCAGATGACGAGGTCACACCTGATCTGACACACCATTCTCCAAATTTCCACACCACGCAAATGTGAGGACATTTGAGGGGTGTCTAGTACGGATTCTGATTTCAATCCTCCAATATAATATCGTCCAATACTATAAGCGAGAGCAATGATAATGATATAACGGGGGAAACTAACTATGACGATCGTCATTAATATATTTCCATATGGCAGCCATCCTCCGAACGAACTTTCACATATTTTCAAAAATTGACTGACACAAGCTTGACAGCCTTGTCATCATAGCCGCACTGTAGTAAATCTAGTTTAGCTTAATTTTATTATTAAAGATGATAAATCTATTAACCCTCCTGGTGGTTGCCTCGACGTAGTATTTCATTAACAAAACTGACCAGATATTGATGGACGATATGTCTCGTCTGTCGGGGCTCGCACAAAAATACAAACTTCAGTGCACAGTAACTATATTTAGTTACACTGATTCAAATTGCTGTACTATTCTAAGTACAAAAAATAGTTGCAAAATTCTAAGTACACAAAGAGTTGCACTATCCTAAGTAAAAATAAAGATTCCTGGAACTGGACACCGGCAGTATCAATTGATCTGGTCAAGAGATCAGGCAATAACTGAGAAGTTATCAATGTTTTGGTCCTTTCTAAGTGCATTAAAAGTAACTCCAATTATTAGTTGCGCCAACTGTCACGGAAATGCGCACAGCTCGAACATCGCCATTTGACTGTCAAACTAACCAGATCTTGATTCCGTCATCATCAAAATATCGGCAATATATTGGTCACGAGATATTTCGTCATTAGAAAAATTGATTGGATTTTGATGGACGAGATATCTTGTCGTAACCACTTGGAGGGTGAATAAAAACACTCAAATTGAATCAACATCTCATAAAGAGGCCTTAATGCAAACTTTCCTCTCTGTGATTCTTTATAGCTGCACTTTCAGTGAATCAATATCAGATTTATGCTTTTTAGATGGAAATATTTACAATAATAAAATAAAATTCATCAAGTAATGAATCCTCTGTCCCAAGATACTTCAAAACATTTCTTAAAAGTACATACTCTTATACACAAGAAGCGTACCATCCCTGAAAACAAAGTAAAGCTCAGGGTCTCTTAAACTTAATTGAATTTTTTTCTCCTACGCTCCTCCAAGGACTCCGTTTGACTTTCACTTTCTAATATCAAGCTTCACGCGCATTCCTTTTTCGAACACTCTCCATCAGCGAAATGAAACTATCCCGGTTCCCTGTAAAATCAGGAACGGGATAAAATAAAAAGACTAAATTGCGACACGTTCTTGAGGAGGCAGCAAATGCATCGGCACACATCAGAATGATAAATTCATTTCCGATAACATTTCTCCGCTTTGAGAGACGGTAAGGCGAGAAAAAACAGCTTAACACCTAAAAAGTGTATCAATATGCAACAGAGCGAATTATTGAAGAGCGGCTACTTGCTGTATTTCCCCCCAGAGCTGCATTTGTTATCTGAGATGGAAATGGATGATATTGTTTGAGCTAGGAAGTTTTCAACGGAAAAGCAAATGTTTCGAATTTAATCGGGTGCATGTGTTTCGGCAGTGATTTTAAAAATACTCCTCGTTTTCAGCTCGTATCTTATTTCAAATGTATACTGAAATGGTTTTAAATTGCGGATATATTACTGGCTTGGATTTTTTTCTAGGTAGCAGTTCTGTTCTGGCTAGCTATTTTACATTAGCAGCTACTGTCAGTTTATTGAATCCAAATACCGTGGTTTCATTGCGAGATGCGACACCTTGCGTTGAGGGATTGATAAAAAAAAGAGTTTCAAGAGGGATTTGGTGACATGTTACGAAAACTTCCTATGAATGGAATTTTCCATGACGTTAAATGTAGATGGCGATAGAGTTTCCCCGGCTATTGTGTTTCCTGTTCGTGACGTCAATTGGCTTGTTTTTTTTAATACGATTTCAGCAGTTACCCAATAAAAATTCCAAAGAATAAATTCCAAATTGGAATGTGATAATTGATTGATTAGCACCAATTAGATCAAACGCCAAAAGTTGCTAAAATTGCAATAAACTACATTTCAAGATAATCCCGATATGTATCATATTAAAGCATTTAGGCAGCAGAAGTGAAATCTTCGTAGAGCATTTGGTTTGTTTGTTTTTACATTGATAATCCCTCTCATGCCATGTTTTAATTCAAAAGTACAGGAAACGAAAATATTTTCAATAATTACACAGACTAATTGTAGCAGCAGTAGCCTAGTTTGTTGAATCCGCGGATGAACAACTGGAATGTTGCGAGTTCGAAAATCTATTCAACCAAATACTGTCGTGTACATGGTGGTTGGTGCGCGTTAAATTGGTCTTAGCCTTAATTGTTCTCACATTGTAGTAGTGTGGTAGTTAGGAGAGTGGGGTGCCAGCTCAGGTGTTGACGTCGTCATCTGACCATGGTTCAAAACTACAAGGTGTTGTCCACGTATTCTTTCCCTTTAGGATTGATCCCAGACCATCCTCAATAGACTGTTTTGTTGCTGCATTGCGACGGTAATTCAACTACCTATATATCTATTTATAAATTCGTTTAATAGTTTATAAGGGGAATTAGTTCATAACAAAAATAATATACATGCATTCCATTGTCACATTACGTATATATGTTAATTATCGTGCATATTACATTATCAGTTTTCGTTGGATAAAATGATGTATAATGAAAACATGCTTTTTGTCCTGTGACTTAAATTGGATTTTGGATTCAATGGTAAGTTTTCAAAATTACGGTTGCAGCAGCTTTGAATTTTATTTTACAAGGTCCGATGAAACCATTTAGATTACATCAAGCTGAGGACTGTCACACCTAGCTTGTTTTTTTTAAAAATAAACTTGCCATCAGCGCCGAACTCAAAAACCATGTTTCTGATTCAAATCCTTTCACAGAAATAAAGTACTTACGCAATCATAAAAATCCAAATGAACAAAATCCCTTTATTACCATCACTAAACCAGAGCGAAGGAATCTCCCTTGGACACTTTATGAGTAATCAGGATTAGGTATAAAACTTTATTGGTAATTATGGTAATTCCGAAATCTTTTACGAGTTCAGATGCATCTAAAGCCTTGAAGAAAAGCTATTTGATCAATAAAACTTTATTCCAGATTTCGTTGTTTGAAGTCCCATAATAAGTGTTAATATCTTTCGTATTGCACCTCAGTGGTAATGAACTAACGCACTAAACTGTTACGTCCCCGCAGGAATAGGAACATTAGGAGGCAATCTCCCAGTTTCAGCAGGCTGATGGGTGATCATCAGAGCAGTTCTTTTTTCATTTGGGAATCGATTTTTGAGACGAATCTTTATTCGAGTAAGGAAACAGTTTCTGCAGATTGCTACTCGTAATTGCTGATTAAATTAGAGCGGAAGCTTTTTTCATGACTATGTTTTGGCATAATATACAAATTTGAAAGAGTTATGGCAAAAAATGGAAATGGGTAAACATTGAGAAAGATGTCACGTGTGAATAAGGTGCATTTTAGGTACATAAACTTTGAATTTCAATACGTTAGTTTATATTTAATGCTACAAGTGGTTTCGACGAGATATATCGTCCATCAAGATCTGACAATTGTTGTTAATAACGAGATATCTTATCATCAAGGTATTGCGAGATTGTTCGATGATGACGAGATCAAGATCAGTTCAGTTTTCTTCTAATGACGAGATATCTCGTTCATCAAGATCTGATCAGCTATCTTCCAATTAAGATATATGTCGTCGAAACAACCACAAGAAGGGATAACTTTAAAATACAGGGATGTGTCACAGAGATAAATAGGAGTTAATTAGAGATTTAGTGTAAAGTAGGAACTTAGATTATTTGGGTTTTATGGGTACAAGGTAATATTTGACCAAGCTGTGCCAAACACAAGACAAATACAACATCAAGTAATGGCATATACACAGGAAACCTGTACTGACACCAAGAGGAGAAATAAACCTAGAATGAAAGCATTCAAGGATCCCAGAATTTAATTTTTATTGCGAAAGTGCAACTGCTGCTAGCGCATTTGTAAACGTATTACATTTATTATGCACGCCAAACGATGATATTATGAATGTATTTTTTTAATTATACAGGCACAAATGATGATATTATAAAGGTTTTTTTAATTATGTGCTTGCAAACGATGATATTATGAATAGGTTTTTTAATTATGCGCTTGCAAACTATAACCATGATATGGATGAAAAAATGTAACCATGATATGTTATAAAAAATGAATTCGGAATTTAGAAGATTGAGATAGAGTAGAAAAGAGAGTTAATCGTTGTTCTTTGTAATTTTGTATCACTATAGTTTCCTTAATAAATGTTTAATTTTTTAGCAAGTGTTTCTTCTCCTTGTATGCAACCGATAAGCTTATCTACAACGATTTGATACAATCGAACTGATATTCTGATCATCCGAAAAGTGAATAGAACGAGTCTTCAATTCCAAGGTAATTTCGACTAAGATCACCACCTTATGCGTCCAGACATTAAATGTTTCCAGCGGTACGATGCCAATACTACGACACCCAGGTTAAGTTACAGGAATAGAACTGCCCCATCAATAACTTTCAGATGTAGCTCCAGGAATGAATAGGTTAAATCTCCCGATGAGTTTACTTCAATTGTCAGTCAGCCCCAAGAACAAAAAAATATTGTTTAAATTATCCTGCTAGGTTAAATTTTGGTATTAAATTTCATTTCAATTCAACGCATAAATATTTATATCGTGAAAGCTTATGTTGTACAGGATGGTCAGAATAGAAAGCACAGATATTATAACCCACGATTACTTGTCGAAAATCATACCAAAAAAGTGTGTGTTTCGTTTTGACATACCAGAGAGCACATATACGTACGTATAAATGATAGCTTAACGCAGACAATCGTTTGGTTGAATTTGAATGTTGAGGAGCAAAGGGAGGTTATATTTGGAATAGCTGCGCTAAACAAGATTAAGTAACCACGGTCAGATGACGAGGGCACACCTAAGCTGATAGTATAAACATCAAAACACGTGATGACTGCTATTAAACTGATTTCACATTCCTTGTGACCAAAAGGCATAGCTTTCATAGACCAATCTTCATGCTACAATTGTTAAAGTAATAAAAGGTCAAACGCTGTAATTTTGCCATGTATATATGTGAAGCACTCATGTATTACAACTTAACAAGTGATGCTCTATTATGAAGAACACCTTTTGTAGCGTAGAAAACATTGGTTTGTTGAAACGAAAGTGAACTTTATGGAATTCCGTATAGGATTCCGAAAGACAAATAAATTAATTCAGCGATGAAACATTTAATCCGAGTCTTTCACTAAGGCCCCTCTGATGGAAATACTTTGAAGCCTCTTCTTTCTGTAATCCCCTTGCAAGAAAATAACTTCTAAAGTTAGCTAACCCTAATGAAATGTAATTCTTTGTGACTAACTACGTACTTTTAGGTTGCGAAGACGGCAATAAACTTAATTTAAGAACGTTAAGGAAAGGTTTCTGGAATCAAAAGGTGAAGGAGACATTTGGGATATCAGAAAGTAATACTCCCTTTCCCCAAAAATAAATGTCACATTTACAATTTTTTTTGAACTTTTAATAGTTTTAATTCTATTCTGAAGAAAAATGAACCAACGAGCACAACTGTTAACTGTATAAGGCAACTTAAGATTACCACTATATTGCCTTTTTTAATGTAATTGACACAAACCGTAGATATGACGTGAATACTGGAGCTTAATGTGGGATTGTAGAATGAATGAAGCAGACATATGGGAAGATTGAACGATTGTTTATTGTATGAATATTCAATAATTTAAATTTCAGTTTGAAAAATTAAAGTACAGTTTGACATTAATTGTCGTTATCCAATATTAATTGCAGTGTAGGTAGTTCGATAGCTTTCGAATGCAGTCCGCAATTTAAAGTTACACTGACTCAAAGTTCGCTCAATACAGTAGAATCTCCATGGTTTTGTCTATACGACACTGTATTTATCTTTTGGATGATTCATCTAGTTTTGAAATTATAAGACAAAACAGTGTTAACGCTATACTTTCATGCATGCTTCCCAATACTGTTTCAATATTAAAGACGTATTCGAGTCAAAAAATTAACCTTTCTAAAAACTGCACCCCCTACAAAACATTTCTTAACATTACATACATACATGGAAAATTTAATGATGTCAACTGGAAGTAATGCGTACAAAATACTACACATTAGAAAGGTAGGTATTTTTAATTAACGTCTCACTGGAACAACACAACGGGCTATTCGCGACAGTCCAGATCACAACACATTAGAAAGAAAATTGAAACGACAAAATCGCCTTCAAAAGAATATTAATTGTAATACTGAAGCTATATTAAAAGCCAAACTACGTTAATATGAAAAAATGTAACCATGTTATACAAATGAACCTTTTAATTTGCAAGATTAAAATTTATTATTTTTCACCTTTTTCACAAATATAGTTACTATTTCGGAACACTATTCAAGTGTTAAATGCGACAACTATTTTGAGATAGAATCAAACATTTATTTCAGACAATTAACATTTTATTTTCCAAAAAAGTGACACCATTTACTTAAACGAAAGATCAAACAAGGTAAAGTGCAAAAATGCACCAGCTGAAACAGGAATATATGGCTACAGTTAAAATGATTTCGAAACTACTTGTGGGGGGAATATGCTCCATCATTTCATCGTTTTTCTTGTGTCTATTTAAAGCACGAGAGTAGAAATTTAATAATTACTAAATAATTACTTAATAATTACTCCGCAAACAATAATTTTAAGAAATGATTCTGGAATAAAATTAAACCTAAATTGTTCAATTATCCCTCTAAAACCTGACGCTTTTGGCGCATCATGCATAGCTCCTTTAAAATAATGGCACTGGAGTTTCGAGAGACTTTGTTGCATAACTTTACTTTTACCGACTTTAATATCGAGTACCAGTTTAAATATTTGAAAACAATAAGTAGGGTGAGAAAAATGCTACCGGTTGGTTGGTAGTTAATTAACGTCGCACTGGAGCAACACAACTGGCTATTGTCGATGATCCAAGAATAATGCCCAAGGGAAAGATTCGAGGACAAACCATGTAATTCTGAACCAAAATTAGATGATGAGGTCAAACCTGAGCCAACTCTTCAAATTTCTACATCACTCCAACGTGAGGACATTTGAGGCAACTACAAATTTAATATGCATCAGCCTCCGTTTACCCGACGGTCATTGGTAGGGCCAAGTTTCAATCTCGCAACCCTCCGGTTACTAATCCGTTACTCTTCCAACTGGGCTACAGCGGTCCCAAAATGCTACCTGAGAAATCGTTAAATGTGCTATTAAATCCAGGCATGAGAGGTATTTTTATTACAGACAAGCACACCAGACGGTCTGCGAAGATATTACTATCGAAATGCTCTTGCATTATACATATCGGTGTCTTAAAATGTCTATCTATCTTAATGTGTCTGTCTATCTTAATGTGTCTGTCTCTCTTAATATGTCTGTCTATCTTAATGTGTCTGTCTATCTTAATGTGTCTGTTTATATTAATGAATCTCTGTGTATCTTATAATCCCTGTCTACCATAAAATGTAGTTTATCGCCGTTTTTGAAAATGATTGGCTTTTAATCTAATTGGCATTGACAAATGAACTGTCATACATCAACTCGGTATTCATTAGAAATTTTTTAGCGAAGTGCTGAAACTGTATTCAAAAATCAAGCCAAGTGATATGGCGTGCAGAATACGTACAGGAACTCCCCACCCCCTATACTATATCGCCTAAGAAATATAATCGCCACCTATATTTATCTAGACAGAAATGACTGTCACATGAAGTCTTTAGCACAATAATAATTTAATTTTGGATGTGGACTGCAAACAACAAAAACCAGTATCTTTCTGAGATTATGAGAAAATAATATTTTTCAAAAATTGATTGGGGTCGAAAGGAGGAATACATTTCTAGTCCGTCAGTATTTCCTCCCCTCTTCATCAAGAAAAGAAATAATAATCTCTCAAAAGTATTGCAATGAATTATCTAACTTTTAACGGAATGTTCTGCTTTAAAATAGAATTGGAACACATTTATTTCAACTCATGCACGATAGTTGACTCTTAATTTCAAAGAATAATAAAAATGAATGTTTATCAGTAAGGGATCAAAGCTATAGAGAAATTAAAGTTTTAAGGGACGAAGATAGTTGCACAATAAAGGAAATAGGGAGTGTCAATAGAGTTTATTTTATGCAAGGGAACCCTTTATTGGTTATAACCTTTAAATAAAGCATTTGTTATGAATTTTTTTATATTGACATCATTTCAAATTTCATAATGACAAATAACCGCTTCTGGTCGCCTTAAATTCAAGCTCTTTCTACCATGTGATGTGTTTCTTTTTTCGCTTCATTTGGACATCAGTGGTTACTTAACCCTCCTAGTGGTTTCGACGGGATTTTTCGTCCATCGAGATCTGCCTCATTTTGCTAATGACAAAATATCTCGTTATCAAGATTTTGCTGAAATTTTTGACGATGACAAGAACAGAATCTGGTCAGTTTTCTTCTAATGACGAGATACCTCGTCGAGACAACCACCAGAAGGGTTAAACAAAGGGAACAGCCGTTTTTGCGCATCAGAAAATCGAAGGTTAATTAGGAAATGACCTCTTAATCCCCGTAGAGTAATTGTTCATCGTGGAATTTCTAATGGAGATGTTATTCGACCATTTTTAACGAGGATGGAATTCATAAACAGTTAGTGTCTGATGTGAACAATATTGTGCGATGTTGCAAAATTTATTTTTGTCTAAAATTGATTGACAAATGGCTTACAGCACACATGGTTTCAACAAAATGGCTGCATGCCATACAGTTCGTCAATAATGTGAATTCAGAAGGACATTTCCTCACCAAAGGATTTCAAAATTTGGTGATGTGCATTGTCCCCTCATTCCTCTGATTTGGCAGTGCCTGGGTTTTTCTACTTAAAGGATAGAGCATCTGCTAACAAGTGGACGACGATTCAACAGCTTATGCAAATTGTTTTCGCGAAGAAATAGAACAAATCACCTCAGAAATATGCTCAGACGTAATGGATAATGACTCATATTTCCGAAGGTGGTCATTTTGCCAGTATCATGTTATATAAATAATATCAATGAAGATTTTACTGATGAAGAGCTGTTCAGGAATTAATCGAGTTTTCTGATCCCCAAGAAGGGTTGTTCTTTTCTTCACGTATTCACTGAAGTCAGAAAGAAGCACGAATAAATTAAACTAATCACGTGGTCAAAGGAGCCCTTATTTGCATTGCGATCAGAGGCGGTTATTTATTTTTGATTGAGCAAACAATGTATAAAAAATTAATATAAATGGTTCATTTAAAAGTTATTCCAAAAGAAACTTTTCATAAAAACATCCTGTACTTTGCGTGGAATATGTTCTTATAAATGCACGGATAACATAGGGTGGTCTAGGACCGTGCAACAATCACACCACTCGATTCCTAGTCAAATAATCAGCAAAACATTATTCTACATGGCATCGAAGATATTCGCTTCCAAAATAATTTGACGCCACTTCCGGTCGTTCGAAATGCATTCGATAGAAACACCAAACAAACGTTTCTGGGATTGCCAGTGACAGTAAACGAGACACCTACTGAAAAAAGCACAGTATGGATATGCCAATTCGAATGTGTCCGAATTTAATTCTTAAATGGTACAATTTTTTTTCGCAAACTTATGAACAAAATGTACGAATCTTATTTGAAAGTTATATTACTTTCAACTCAAGATATCATTGGCATGTCTTTCTTTTAGGCGGTGTAGAACTACTCTTTTATTCAAAGCTTCGAAGTGTGAGAAGACAGGGTTTAATGGCTGTGGGTGATCGTGGTTCCTTTTTAGGCGAGATAGTCCGCTCTCTCCGTTTGTAATGTGGTAGGCCTTCTCGTGGTGTACCTTGGATTACCCTAAATCTACCACGGTTCTTGCTGTTTCCTTATACATCCGTAACTTTTATCATAAATGAATCTCTCTATATATACAGGGTGAGTCTAAATTGTTTTTACAAAATAAGAGGGGTGATAGTACCCATCCAAACAAGCAATAATTACCATGGAACATAGGATCGCATTCCACTCTAAGAGGCAGAAAAGAGTAAAATTAGAATTTCAACATCAACTTAAACAATGTTGGGAAAGCGAATGAACGATAACAAAAGTTGCACAATCTGATTGATTGATCAGAGAAAAACTCATAGCAAGTGCTCAAAGTGGCGAGTGTCGTTGCACAGTTCACACCGGCGAAGGAATGACTGGCTCTCGAAGATTCCTGGTGTTGTGTTAATTTTGTCTGCGGCAACACCGATTCTCGCTACGAGATCTTCAGCCGAGTCCACAGGCGTCTGGTACACTAAAGATTTCATGTGCCCCCAGAAGAAAAAATCCAGTGGGTTGAGGTCCGGTGAGCGATGAGGCCAAGCCACAGGTCCGCCAGAGCGCTACCGACCAGGCCATCTTGCTTAGGAGATATGTTAAGTAGGCAGGTACAAAACGACGTCAGAGGCGATGACTTGTTCATGCTCGACGCGTTTCGATTTTACTCTTTTCTGCCTCTCAGAGTGGAATGCGACCCTATGTTCCATGGTAATTATTGCTCGTCTGGATGAGTACTATCACCCCTCTTATTTTGTAAAAACAATTTAGACTCACCCTGTATAAAACAGAGTTGGCGTCTGTCTGTTCTCTATACAAATCTACACCGTTCGACCTATCCAAACCAAATTTGACATACTTATTCCTTTATTCTTTACTCGAGCCCTGTGGGTAAAGAGATTACATATTAACCCCCGTTCTATTTGCCTTGGGTGTGTAAAGAAGGCTAAAAACAATTCGAAATCCCAACAGGAATAATATTGAGTATTTTTACGATCGCATCAAATTTGGTACACACATTCTTTAGAATCCTGCGGGAAACATAGGTTATATATTAACCCCGTTCGATTTAATTAGGTATTCAGAGGGGGCTAAAAACGATTCGAAATCTCCACAGGAATATCGTATCCTTACTATCGTAGTTTGACCAATCACATCAAATTTGGTACACTCATTCTTTAGAATTCTGCAGGAATCATAGGCTAGATATTAACCATTTGTCCTGGGCCTTTAGAGGGGGCTAAACACAATTCTAAAACTCCATACGAATAACAATGAGTAATATTATGATGAATTACAAACAATTCAAACCGAGCAACGCCGGGTAATTCTGCGTCCACTTATACAATAATCGCCCTTTTAGCATATGCGTGATCTGTGAGTTATACACGCGTTTCATAGCGAATCCTAAAGGGTTACAGCAACATTGAGTTAATCTACAGAATGCAAATTGGATAAAATGACCTGTCACAAGTGCATAGTCATAGGAAGACCAAATGTACATTTCAGTAGACGCTGAACGCCAACATTAGGTTATCCTACCCTCTGCTACTAATAAGGGGTAGGTAACCTATTCATTTCAATTAATATATCATTTGGCTAGTCTATTACTTCAGATACGCCTTTAATTGAAATAATGTTTCCTCTTAACTATTAGATTTATTTACATAAATATTGACTAAGATTTCAAGTTACATTATATAATTTAAGTGCTTTACAGTCATATAACTAATAAACTAATCAACTTTGGAATTCATTCATCTGCGCAAATATTTTAAATTTTGCCTGGGGATTTTGTGCATTTGTGATAAATGAGGGTTGTGGCATGTGTAGTCTCTTTCAATTAAATTAAAAGGTAGGAAAATCTGGTGGGTTTCATCACTATATGAGGATTATTATTACAGTTGAATAACATTCCAGGATGCACTTAGAATACAGTATCTGATTTTCTCGTTTCGAGAGGATTGGAAATGTAGTATAAATGTATATAGATACGATTAGAATAACTGCATATTTATTTAACTAACTAGTGATCCACGCTCCGAAAATTTAACAGGAAGGAGCTTTACGAGAAGGATTCATGAAGTAAAAATGTTTTATCAATATAAATATAAATTTATTGAATGCTTTATTTACGTAATATATTGTACACATTAAATGTAAGGTCTGCATACCATTATACACTCAACGTTCAATAAAAATAGGTACGATCTAGAGAAGAACTTCCTGCGTTCCGTAAATTTAAGAAAACCAGGAGTTTTATTAAGTTCTTAAATACACAAATAAATATTAATAAATAAATGCAGTTAAAATCGGTTCACCATTTATATAGAATCTCTTTCATTATAATTTTATCATTTCAACACCAATTCTTAAACATACAAATAAAATGCTTTTGAATAGCATTTATTTAGCCTAATATAATATTGCATTTTTTATACACGTCAAACTTTGGTTAGGAAAACTTTTTATTATTTTACTATAAATTTACCTGTCTCGTAGTTGAGTGGCTTGTGCTGTGGTCCTCGGTTCAACAGGCTCTAGGTTCGAATATTGATTAGTATCCAGTTTAAACCGTTGTTCTTGTTTAACCTTTTCCGAGAATTGAACGATCTTCATTTCCTCTAGAATACAATTATTCGGCAGTGTTATTAAATAAGCTTAAAATATATCAATGGCGTTTTACTTCAATCTTCAATATAACTTTGGCTTAATTGTAATGGGCTTAGATGTTCGTCATCTTACGTCGCTGTGACTATGAGAAATCGGGAGAAGTCAATCAACCACAATAATTGATCACAGGATGAGTGGACTTCTATTTTCTAAAAGATCACACGGCGTCATAAAGATACAGAGATTTCCGATAAATGTCTAAGTGCAATCAACACTCCAATCAAATTTCTAAGTACAGTACAAACTAAGTATAAGCAACACTGAGTAGAATCAACATAATCAGGGTAAGGCTATCTAAGCGATTACCACAACCGTTTTAGCACCTTATTCAACTTTCCTTTATTACCTTTCCCACATAGGTTTATCCTCAAGTTTGGGTTTTCCGGAGAACCGTTAATCCTTCTATAGAAACAACATGCTGTAGACTAGATGTCATCATGACTTCAGTGATCTGATAGAAAACAGAAGGACCTAAGTCATGGCGTCTACTACAGTGGTTTCGACTATACATTTTTTCCATCACGATCTGACCAATGTCGTCAAGATATTGCCAATTTATTTATGTTGAAGTGATCAAGATCTGGACAGGATATTTTTCTAATGACGAGGTATCTCGTTCCTCAAGATCTGGTCAGGTTATTTTGTAATGACGAGATATCTCGTTCATCAGGATCTGGTCAGATTATTTTCTAATGAGGAGATATCTCGTTCATCAAGATCTGGTCAGGTTATTTTCTAATGACGAGATATCTCGTCCATCAAGGTCTGGTCAGTTTTGCTAATGACAAGATACCTCGGTGGGACAACCACTTGGAGGATTAAGCAGTACCTCCTGAGACCAGTGGCATCATCGTAAGAACATGAAAGTCAAAATGAACTACAGGCACCAAACGTCGGTGAGTATCATTCTAATAAAAAATTCCTATGAATTCCAACCCCTTGTAACACATACCCATCTTCATGACATTCCCACTGTGCAGTCAATGATATAGAATACGAATTGTTGTGGGACTGAGTGCTTCAATGATCCCTGTTCAGAATTCTATTGAACATAAATTAGTGGACAAGATATTTTACACAATCTCCATTTTAGTTTTTTCAGCGTATGTACACCTTGCAGTGAACATTAACTTTTAACTTTCCACAGCATCTGTACGATTCTATCATAGTTTTGCTCCAAATAACTGCTTTGTTCTTGCAAAAACGTGGAAACTTCGAGAAAGATTTCGGCGGAAAAGGAAGTGTATTGTTTTTAACCCACGGGAAATTTTCTCAAGACTTATTTCCCAAATCAAACAACCAAACCTGCTGTGACGGGTTTTTCCTTAAAGTGAAACACCAGAGGCCGACTAGAACGATCTATCCAGAAAATACGAGGAAGTGATTTTCTTCTTTCGGTTGGGTGTGACACAGATGACATTTTACAGAAACTACAAAAGAGAGCACAAATGAAAAATACATGCGTCAATTTTGGATTGAGCAGAATCTAAAGAATTTGAATAAAAATGGGTAAGTTGGTGTTCGGGGACATAACCTGAATTGTTAATCTGTCTTTGTGTTATTATAGGAAGGGTAAGACGTAAATGAAGAGTCTTTGTGTTATTAGAGGAAGGGTAAGATGTAAATGTATAATCTGTGGTTATTAGACGAAGGGTAAGAGGTAAGTGAATAGTCTTTGTGTTATTAGCGGAAGGATAAGATGTAAGTGAATAGTCTTTGTGTTAAAGGAAGGGTAAGATGTAAGTGAATAGTCTTTGTGTTATTAGAGGAAGGGTAAGATGTAAGTGAATAGTCTGTGTTATTAGAGATGGGGGGTAAGATATAAATAAATACTCTTTGTGTTATTAGATAAGGATTTATGCATTTTAATTAACGTCGCACTGGAGCAACATAACGGGATATTGGCGACGGTCCGGAATGAATCCCCCAAGCGAAAGATCCGAGGACAACACCACGTAATTTCGAACCACGGTCCGATGCCGAGTTCACACCTGAGCTGGCACCCTACTCTCCAAACTTCCACACCACGCCAACCTTTGTGTTATTAGAGGAAGTGTAGGATGTAAGTGAATAGTCTTAGTGTTTATAAGCGAAGTATAATTTTATTTATCAAAGGTCGATGATAGAAGTCAGATAACTATGGCAATTTACAATACATTATTTCCTACAAAGGTAAAATATCTAGATGTGTTGCCCATAGTAAGGGAAGATATAGAAATGTACTTCAAGTTTAATCCACGTTACTGACATATGAGCGATTTGTTTTGTAAATAAAAATCGACATTGAAATAATCGGTAAGCATAATGGGTGCATAAGTATCTGGAATCATGTTTGGTACAATTTTCCAAACAGAATCTTTCAAAGGTTCGAATCCTGAGCTCTGGCGTCATGAAATTTCCACTGCATATTTAGTCTAGAATTTAAATGCCAACACAACTGTTTTCAGCTCGCAACATCATTCTTTTCGAACTACAGAAGTAGATTTTAATATAGAATCAGAGAGATTTTAATATAGAATAGAGAGA
This sequence comes from Meta bourneti, assembly GCA_933210815.1. Lineage (NCBI taxonomy): Eukaryota > Metazoa > Arthropoda > Arachnida > Araneae > Tetragnathidae > Meta > Meta bourneti. Next base: position 94,000,991 of record OW119929.1, read on the forward strand.
TATAATATAGAATCAGATAGATTTTAATATAGAATAGAACATCACGTAGGAAGATAGATAAATTTTTAATTAAATTCGGAACACTAAACGTCGAAAGTAGTCACAACCCGAGCAATCGGAAATAGAGAGAACATAAAGAAGTAAAGGGGACAAAGTTCAAAACGGTGTTCGGCGATGCAACGTAACTGCTGAGGATAAAGGCGTGACAAGGCTTGTATGAAGCGGAAGACAGCACATTACGTTTTCTGAATACCGTTCCATAAACTAGGGCGTATTAGTATTAATTTGATCTTTTTATAACATCAATAAATATCATTAAAATTATTATTACATTAAGCTTAAAATAATATTATCTAAAATATTAATATTTTAAGGCATATTAATAATTAATCATACATTTTTTAAATTATACATAATTTAGAAAATCACTACAATAACCTTTTCCAATTCTCCTCCATCTAAAGCAATCTCCATAAACGTATATAAGTACCCCCTCAAAGGCATCACAAAACATCTATTCATCTACTTCTAAAAGAACTATTTTGATATCAATACTGACGCCAAAAACGAGGATTTCAGCTTTTCGTTTCAATAGCTATAACAGCTTTTACCAGGAAGCCTTCCACAATCGATTATGTGCATAACACATGTCGCTTTCATCCTTACGTAGTACTAATTTTATTTGAACTAGTAAATGAATTGCAAAACGCTTTCGGAGATTCACTTTGACGTTGGCGCGTCATGCTCAAACTACAACGAACCCTAATTTTAAACTCCAAAACTTTTCTCTGCGCTTACCGTTACTAAATGCAAATGAATGTATACTCTGTACTAATAATCACGATTCAAAGGATTTGAATGGGAAGCTCTAAACAATTGCTTCTGAGAACAAAGTTCCCCTATCAAAAGGCTGTTATGAATTGGATTATAGGCATGTATAATCCATTCTCATCAGACATGTATGACCTGAGGACGAGTATAAAGCAGTACGGCATGAATGTCGGTGTATTCACTTATGTGCATAATTTAGAGAGTGTTACAATTATGTTGATAAATATACGCGTAGAAACCAATTTATTGTAATTTGTTTTAATACTCTGCTATTTTAGAATATTCGGGCTTACCGCTCCAAACAGTTAAGGAAGATTGCATGAACTTAAAGAATTCTCTTATCGAGAAAGCAGTGAATTTTAACAAGTATTCAGGTATATTCATATAGTTTATATGAATCAGGTATATTTATATAGTAACATTTATTTACTCATTATTCCAAGTATATTCTAGGGTAGTTTCGCGATGATTTATTAAGATCCTATGATGAATTGAATAGCTCTTCGTGTTGCTCCAGTGTGATGTTAATTAAATTACATAACGACAACCGACTTATAATCAATTGCATCTTATAGAATTATAGTTTGGAGTCAGAGAAGTAGGAAAATAAAACATTTGGCATACAAGCGCTAAAAGTTAGTAATTTCGATCTGATTCACCAAAATATTGGAATCTGAAAGTTTGTGTTTAATATTTTGAGCTATAGCAATAAAACGTACGAATGCCAACTATTTTGTTAGAATTTATGAAAGATAAAGCTACGAATTAACAAAATGCAAATTGTAAATTTATGAAATGCGTTTGTAAATAGATAGTACAAGTATGTTACTAACACACACATTATATATAATTTTAATAATTCAATTAGCCAGAATAATCTATAATATTTTTAAAATTTTCATTATAAACAGACTTTGTAAACACAATGACTTAGAACCTGCAGATAGTTTGATAATTACCTGCATTTATAAGTTAACAATCGAAGTATATATCTCATAATGCTCACGAGTTTTCGTCTTCCAATACCTATCTGTTCTTAATTTCTATAAAATATAATGTATGGTACATTAAAATATCTTTTCATACAATTCTTCAATAAGCATTGATGTAAACGGCTTCAGTAATGACGAAACTTTAGAACTTTTTAGAAATAGAAGTTGACAATGAGAATTTTGATGAAGTAGACCCATTAGATAAATTAGTATACATCAACCCGAAAGAAGAGATCCGAGGACAACTACTCGTAATTTTGAATCATTACCAGATGGCGATATTAACACCTGAGCTGACAACCCATGTCTCCTAAATTGCACACCATGTCAATGTGAAGACATTTGAAACCACCAGAGATTAAACGTGTGCCAGCCCCTACGTACACGACGGTCTCTGATTGGATCAAGTTTCGACCTCGCAACTCTCGACTTGCTAATCCGCGACTCTACAAACTACACTACCATGGTCCTATATCAGTGCAAAGAATAGAAGTATTAAAATAGTGTGTAAAGAACACGACAACACTAATGTTGACACTCCTAGTGGTTATCTCGATGAGGCATATCGTCATTAGCAAAACTGACCAGATCTTGATGGATGAGATATCTCGTCATTCGAAAAAAAATTGACGAGATTTCTGTCTCGTTGCCATAAAAAATCGGAAATATCTTCATGACGAGATATTTCGTCAATAGCAAAATTAGTCAGATCTTAATGGACGAAATATCTCGTCGAAACTACTTGGAGGGTTAAAAACTACAATTTCGAAATTAAATGAAACAGGATGTGGAGATTTGTATAACCATGGATATTCTGTTGACAGTTGATGTATATTAAAATTTTGGAATCGTGACGTCAAAGTCTTTGACTGTAATAGGTTCTGCTACCACATGAAATCATTCACAACCATATTCACAACATGCAAACGCTATGTAAAGTCTGCATGCTCGTTATGGTCGTAGAACCTGCAAAGAACCACATACTCTATTTAAGTTTTAACGGTTGCTCTTCAATCTCGTTGTACACCCCCCAGTGCAATGTCACAACTTCAGTTCAATTTTTTTACAGTTCCCTAACGTTGTGTTACAGTTTTGTATTTACTCATTGGTTCGGTAATTCCCGATGTATCTTTTGTATCACTTTCCCATATAAAGGTCACTTCACTGAAAAATAGCAGCTAGAAATCTTACTGTTACTTTACCCTCCTAGTCGTTGTTTCGACGAGGTATCTTGTCTTTAGCAAAACGAACCAAATCTTGATGGGCGAGATTTTTCGTCATTAGAAGAAAACTGAACAGATCTTGATCTCTTCATCATAAACAAATTGCGAACATCTGGATGCCTAGCTATCTCGTAATTAACAAAATTAGTCAGATCTTGATGGACGAGATATCTCGTCGGAATCACTTTGAGGGTTAAGTTTTGTACGCCAGTGTATATTAGAATCTAACTCACTTTACAATATTTCGAAGAAAAGGGAAACAAGGAAGTCTACCCTAATACACTAAGACATTTAATTTTCGATTGAAAGAATCGAAAGTCAGTTTAAGATGAAGTACTTTGGACGCTCGGGCAAATATCTCGTTAAGAAAGTAGAAATTACTCAGTCATGGTAAAGAACTACAAGAATTAAACTAACTAAAGTAACTGAAATGTCAGAATAGTTACTATGGCTTTTGTAGATTACCAAACACCGTTGAACAACGCTTGATCAGAACAATTGGAGGAAAACCAGCTTTTAATGCTAATGCTTAAAAATAAAAGCTAACGGAACTGTGATTGCAAGAACTTCATGGAAAGGAACTACTGACTGGGGAATTAAAAATAGCTAGAATTACCTTGTGTGATAGATCAAAGGTATTTAATCAGGAACCCGAGTTGCAATATTATGTTTTTTTTATTTCAAATTCTCTAGTGTTTCGCCTGCAGTTGGATTTTTCATTTAGCTACATAACTCAAAAAATACTTTGATTAGAGCTTATTATTGACAAGAAAATATTGCATGAGTGCAGAAAGTTAAGTTTCACGCCATGTCATTCAAATAATAGCTTTTGTAGATTTATATCACATATATATATATGTACTTTAGATGGTGTTTCAGTTCGATAGAAATCTTCATGTAGCAATCTAACAAAAAACCTGATTACAGCTGATTACTGAATAGAAAATATTGCACAAGTGCAGAAAGTTAAACTTCATATGTCATGCAAACAAGAACTTTTATAGATGATTTTTAACATAGCTATTCTCTAAATAGTGTTTCATTGCAATCCGAGTCTTCATTTAGATAATTCAGAAAAAAACTGAATTAGAGGTAATTGACTATAAAATATTGCATAAGAGCAGAAATTAAAATATTCATGTCATTCAAACACTAGCTTTTACATATGATTCGTAACTGATTTTGGATGCCTCCACTTCATAAAAACAAGTTGTAAGTATTTTCATTCCTGACATAATATAATTGAACCAAGTTTTCATGCATTCTTATCTATCAAGTAAAAACCTTAACTTACGAACTGGAATGTAACTCGTGCAACATTTTTCTGATTTATAGAATGAGTTTCAAACAATATTTTCAATTCTTAGTAAATAACTCAAGTAAGAGATGTTTTCATAATATATTCCTTCTCTAGCGAATCGCCATTGAGTCACAGGGGGTTGGACGAATCTATTCGTTACATTAGAGGTTCGTTACTTTAAATAAAACGTAAACACTGCATTCCTATAATTGGTGTCTTAATTTCCAAATCCGAATTTATTGCTCCATGTCGGAAGCCATACAATAATTACGAGTTGACAAAGCAAATAATCGCTTATGGCGATCCCATTCATGATTTTGCGTATACCAGCTCTTTTGCGAGCTTCACCGCCTTTGTACAATTGAACTTCCATATGGCCATGTGCCTTTCCACTGGATCCCCACTATACTCCAAGAATTCCAAGGATATTTTCATGTGTTTTGTTGCTTATTTGATTTATTTTTTTGTACTTAGTATTTTGTTATTTTTTGTGTATTACTTTCACTGTCATGTAAATAAATTTCTCTGTATGACAGCTTGAATGAATAAATGAAATTCAATTAAATGTTTTCAGTTTATATTCAATAAATTCAAGGAAAATCAAACAATCGGATTAAATGGAAATATAAAGGCGCAATATAAGTTGAATACTACCGATGATTCAAAACTTCTGTAACACTTTATCCTGGTCATAAAAGGAACATGCGGTACTGCATTATCGTGATGGAAGGTTACGCCTTTTCTGCTGACTGATTCCGGATGCTTTTCGTAGGGTGTTGCTTTCAATTGTTCTAACCGCGATCAGTACTGGTCGAAATTAATCGATTGCTTTTAAGGATGGAACTCGTAAATCCCATAACACACAAAGCATCACCTTCTTTGGAAGAGGAATGGCCTTTGATAGGATTAATGACAGTTCATTTTTCTTTCCCCATGATCTCTTTCGTTCATATTATTATAAAGTATCCACATTTCATCTCCCGTCACAATTTGTTATAAGAACGGAGTGTTCTGTTACATGTAAATAACCAAGCGAAATTCTTGGCCACAATTCAATAAATTACTTTAAAATTAAGACCAAATGTCCTAGTGGTCTATCATGCCTCGACGAGGCATATAGTCATTAGCAAATTTGACCAGACCTTGATCGACGTGACATCCGGTCATTCGTAGAAATCTGACCAGATCTTGATCTCGCCATCATAAAAAAATTGACAATATTATGATGACGGCATATTCTGTCATCAAAATTGTTTAGATCTTGATGAACGAGATATCTTGTCGAAATCACTTGGAGGGTTTACTTCCCGATTTAAAAGATGTCCGCATGTGTAAACTAACACAATTGAAATCGAACACACCTCTATAACATTCAGAGCAAAATAACAAAACAATTGTTCTGAACAAAAAAACAAAGGAGGATTTGAGAGTACAACAAAAATTCCTCGCAGCACTCTCCAAGTTTTATTCTTCCCAAAGGATGAAATTATTTCTCTCCGGAAAGACGGGAAAAATTCTCCTGAGGACTCCTCTCCTTGACCAATGGCTACGAATCAATGGAGGGATCTTCCTTAAGAGGCGATATTCGATTACTCAACCCTGTCGGGCATCGTTTCTTCGTGACTACAATATTCCTGGTCTACTTGATCATGCCTGGGGTAGCCTGCGATAAAATTCCTCGTAGGAAGCCAGGTTAGAATCAAATAAATGCAGTATCATGACAGTGCAATGTACGTTGAACTTCTTTCAGTTCACTGCTACAGGTTTTGATGATGAGTACCGTTCAAAAAATGAGATTGATTCTTGAGATATAGGAGGTATTATTCTGCCAAGCTGAATTTAGGTGGCGGTAGTGTTTCTCCGGTGATACGTATTTCCTGTACATATTCTGAACGGGACGTAAATTGGTTTGTCTTTCGAGTTTAATTTCAGAACGTAGCCTATAAAAATTCCAAAAATAAATTACGAATTGATATATGAGAGTTGATTGGTCAACATCAATTAGATTAAACGACAAACGCTGTCAAAGAGGTAATAAACTACATTTACCCCTATATTTACCCTGTAAGAACATTTGGACAGAAGTAAAATCTTCGCACACTATCTCGTTTGTTTGTTTTCATTGGAAATTCCTCTCATTCGTTAGGAATAACATGTAGTTTTGTGATAGGCGCTTAGGTTTGTGAATGATTGTTTTGGTGTATTGCTATTCTTAATCATTTACAGCTTGAAATTTTCATTTTTGGATAAAAAAATTCTGAAACTAAAGTGTTTTTAGTTTTAATTGTGCTCAATTCACCGCAAGAGTGATTCATCATAAAGAATTTATGGCATTTAAGATTGTATATTGCAGAAGTTTCTTTCCACTGTTTAGTGAAATATTACTTATTGTACCTATGAGAGTAATTTTGAGTGTAAACTAATAAACTAGACGGAAAATGGTGATTTTACTTTTACTTGACTCTTGCATGATACCTATCTGTGTTACATTAAAAAGGATTTTATCGCCGTTTTGGTGACGTTTGTCTTTTAATCTAATTGCCTCTGAGAGACCAATCAACTATCTTGTATCAATTCGGAATTTATTCTTTGGAATTTCTATTGGCGACAAGCTGAAATCGCATTCGAAAACCAATCCAAGTTCGGAATACGTACAGGAGGCAAATTCCTCCACAAAAGCAATACCACCGTCTAGAACTATATTGACAAAAAAAGCCTCTCAATTAGAAATTAAGCTTTCAAATGATATCAAGTTAATAAATGCATTAAATGGCTGAAACTACTTTTTAGCAGACATAGAGAAATGTTGTTTAGCTGTCTTCAATATTAAACGAAGTGCAATAGAATTGTCCAGACTTATATGACACAAGAGAGATATTCACAATGTCGTTGAAGTACCTACATAGAAGCTAATTATGTACTAACTTTTGTATTAATACTGTTTAAAGAATAAAAGCGCTACCCTTGTCCTAAAAGAATAAGCAGCAAGACCCAGACTTCTGTGAACGCAAAAAAAAAAAAATTGAATTTATGATTCCACCATCACATTGAAAAGAAGCCAAAACTAATTATTTAAGAATCTTTACATTGGAAACGAAGAAATAATGGAAAATATTTTGAATTTTAAATGTATTTATGTAAGAAATAAACCTTTACACCTTTGAAAAACCTTGTAGATACTTGTCAAGGTGTATTAGGATATATAAAATGTGTGTTTCAAGGTCTTTGATGTGGTTACTTCATCTTACCTGTTTACAAACTAAGTATTTAATTTAGGTACGGATAAGATTTAAATAGCTAGAGTGAAAGTTTAATTTAGCTGGTTGTCATAAATATTGAAACAAGTGTAATTGTATATGTTGTGCCAGCCGTTTGGCCGCTAGGCCATTATACTACGTTGGTCGTTTCAATTTTATATAATTACCCTGGTTTATTAAAATATGAGACAGACACGCATTCACAAAGTCGTTGACTTGTGGCTATATCCCCATAGCTACTACTAAGCTAAATTTTAAATTAGGTTGTCAAAAATGTAACAAAACTTAAATCCACATGCAAGGGATGAATGTCAGTTCTTAGCACAAAGGTAATTTAAATTTAAACCCCATATTACATCTTGGAAAAGACATCCAAACCTCCCATTTGCGAATTGATACATTGCAAGGAAAGAACTGATGGAAGATTGACAATTTTAAGTGTATTTCCCCTCCAAGTGTTCCGACAAGATATCTCGTCCAAAATTTAGTCAATTTTTCTATGGATTAGATACCTCGTCGATACAAAACTGCGTTATTACTTTAAGAGGAATCAAAATCCAACTTGTAAAAACAAATTCTCCCTTACCCAGAACTGGTGACAGTTTTGAGAAATTTTTTGCACCACACGATGATTACTACTGGGCAATTTTTGATGCCAAGGTAAGCCACCAGAAGGATTAAGAAATGAAAATACACTTTACAAAAGACATTGTACACTGCTGGCCACCGTAAATGCAACATCCTGAAGGAAGCATGCAAATAATATGAAATTTACAACATGCATTAGCGGAGGTGAGATATGCAAATGATTAGAATTTCAGCGCAGACGCACATCACGCGCGCCTGTGGCGCCACTTCAAAGCGCTATTTAAGGCTTGGAGATTTCGACGATTTCAAGTGCGGCAATTGTGTTTTTCTTGTGGTTTTTTCAAAAAAACGATCAATTATGCCTCGTAGAAAACAGCGATCATCTTTTGATCAAGTATCCGAGTTCGACAGAGGAAGGATAGTGGCCTACCGAGATTGTGGATTATCTTTCAGGGAAATCGGTAGTCGTGTTGGACGAAACCAAACAACTGTAATGCGGATATGTGATCGTTGGATGCAGGAGGGTACGACGGACCGACGTGTTCGATCGCATCCACCTCAGTGCACCACTTCACGTGATGACAGGCATATTGTGCGTATGGCAGTGACGGATTGCTCAGCCACATCACGAACCATAGCACAGCACATTCAGTCTGTACCGCATCATCCAGTGTTTGCGCGTACCATTCGACGCCGTTTACAGCAGAGTGGTCTGTCCGCAAGACGTCCATTGCTTCGTCTACCCTTGACGCAGAACCACAGACGTTTCCGCCGCCAATGGTGCGATGAAAGAAGGATGTGGACGGCAGAATGGAATGAAATTGTCTTTACTGACGAGTCACGCTTCTGTCTGCAACACCACGATGGTCGGATTCGAGTCTGGAGACACCGTGGAGAGAGGATGCTTAACAGCTGCGTTATGCACCGCCACACTGGTCCTGCACCGGGTATTATGGTATGGGGCGGTATTGGATATCACTCTCGCACTCCTCTAGTACGCATTGCCGGTACTTTAAACAGCCAGCGCTACATCTCCGAGGTGTTGGAGCCAGTTGTCCTTCCTTACCTTCAGGGCTTGCCCACAGCCATATTTCAACAGGATAATGCGCGACCACACGTGGCACGCATTGTCCAAGGGTTCTTCGTCAATCGCCAGATTGAATTGCTTCCCTGGCCAGCTCGCTCTCCGGATCTTTCGCCGATAGAAAACATGTGGTCCATGGTTGCTCAACGATTGACCCAGAATACATCCCCAGCTGCCACACCAGATCAACTTTGGCAACGTGTGGAAGCTGCTTGGTCTGCTGTACCCCAAGAACACATCCAAAGTCTCTTTGAATCAATGCCGAGGCGTGTGGCAGCGGTGATCTCCAACAATGGCGGCTACTCTGGCTACTGATTTTGGCAGGAACCACACTTCACAGAAGTCTATAAATTTAATCATTTGATACTTGGTCAACATGTTATCTACAAAATAAATTTTGTTGTGATATCTCTTGTCTTTCTTGGTGTTGCAATTTGGGTGGCCAGCAGTGTAGATATGTTCTATGGTGGTATGTATGAAAAATGTGTATTGACAAAGTTTCTGACGTATCTACCTGTTCTGACGTATCTACCTGTTGTGACGTATCTGCCTGTTCTGATGTTTCTACCTCATAGTAACTATCTATGAATTAATCTTTTGATTGTAGTCCGGGTAGATAAAATAGCTGGAATAAAAGTTTAATTTAGTCGTCATTGTAAATATAACACGTGCAATTGCAATTGTATAGAATTCTGATTTATGACCCGAGACAATTTACAATCACTGCATTCACAAAGTTCGTGATGTTGTAACATCCTAGCTATTAATAAAATAAAATTTTATTTGGTTGAGTGAAAAAATAAAGCATCTCAATAGTCCACTTATAAGGAAGGAACGATAGTTCTTAACACAATGGTAATTTAAATGTAGAACCCATTCTATTTTACTTGAGAAAGAAACTCAAAAGCACTCATTTACGAACCGATACATTGCAAAGGAAGACATGATGGAAGATTAACAGTTTCAAATGCATTTGGGAACTTTTACACCTTACAAAAGACATTGTAGATAGATCCTATTGCAGATTATGACAGAATGAAGATGCCTATTCGCAAAGTTTTTGATGTGGTTACATCGTAGTATCTGTTTATAAACTAATATTTTGATTAAAGTCCGGATAAGAGTTAAATAGTGGAATACAATTTAATTTAGTTGTAACAAATGCAATTGTAACTTTAGAGAATTCTCCTGGTTTTTCATGACGAGACAATTCACATTCATGGCTTTCACAAAGTTGTTGTAGCAATTAATAAAATAATTTGAGTGAGAAAAAAAAACAACTCAAGTCCACTTACAAGTGAGAAACGTTAGTCCTTAAAACAAAGGTAGTTTAAATACAGACCCCATTCCTACCTTGAGAAAGAAACTCAAAACCGCTTATTTACGAATTGTTTCATAGCACTGGCACTGACAAATTAAACCGAAAGCCTCCCGGGCAACAGTGAAAACTGGGTTTCCGCACAACCGCATCTAATTCCCCAGCGCAAAACCGGTTTTAAGTAAATCCAAAAACTTTGTCGAAGTGGTCGGACAATAACTTTCCAACCAAGGTTTAAGCCCCGCACCAACTTGTTTCGGGGGAAGTTTCGAAGTCGGTGCCGAGTTTCTAGTGGCAGAAAATTGAGTTAATTAGTAGGCGTTAGGAAACCTTTGTCTTCGGCACGGTACTTAATTAGTGTATATTTACGCGGCGATTAAAGCTTAGGACGGCGAGAAATGTCCCATTTGTGTCGTTATCTGCGACGCATTTCACGCAGCGTCGGACACCCGTGGGGGGAAGAGAGAAAAACCACCGCGGGGAGTGTTGATCTTGACAAACGACGTGGAATTAAATTTGATAATCGTCAATGCGAAATTGCGTTTTGAATTGTTTAAAAAAGAGACTTGATGGGCCTTAGGGAAGTACGGTGCTGCTGCAATGACACATGTTTATTATGCGTAGATGCAATTCATCCGAAGTAATATCATGTTGCGTATTAATTCCCCTGTGTCCGATAAAATTTATTTCCAGAGTTATGTGCTGAAAGGATTTTTTGTACTATGCAGTGAGGGTAGGAGATTCTTTCATTTATTTAATTGTTGTTTCGCTACATAAAATATTAAATTGCAGGTTTACCGATAGGAAATGGTGTTCATGTTTTCGCATTTTAGTTCATCTGAAAGCTACGTTGTGAGTGTAATATGCTGCTGAACGTGAAAGTTAAGAGTGTTTAGCTCATTTTCGATGTTTACTGCAAATACTGAATCATACCAATATTATTATTTCATTTTATTTATTTATTTAATCGTTGTTTCTCTACATAAAATATCCAAATACAGAGAAAAATGTATGATCCAAGGAATGCAAGAGAAAATACATACACAAAATGCAGTTAGATCCGAGATAAAACGAAACAATCATTGAAGCAAATTGCTTGTTTAATTGAAACCATTAAAGATGCATCAACGTCCGAGAAATGTTATGCAGTTTAAAAAATCTATTTCTTTGCAGCAAATTTATTTCATACATTCTTATTTTAAAGGTTTGGCAAAAATAATTTACAGTTTCTAGGGGTGTACCTGAGGACGTTAAAAGCAATACAAGAAATTTAAAAGAGCGAATCAATTTTGTTACTTAGGAGGTTGTAAAAAATTGTGGAGAACAATGTCGCTACGGGGCGTCATAGTAATGAAACTGAAATTATTTCGCAGTTCAGAACAATGGATACCTGAAGATTCATAATTCTTAAAATATCCAGCAAATATATCTTCGTAACAGGGATTCCAAACTAAATATCCATATTCCAATCCCGATCTAACATTAAATAATAAAATATCCTGTCACAGTATTACGACTCATATACGTATTAGATGAGTTTTTAAAAGCAAGAGGGAATACTGTGAACCATAAGACAAAAATTTTACAATTAGATAATTGACGAACTTAGTCCTCACTACAAACATTTTACTTACAATACAGAGGTACAGATACTATACAAAATAATCTGAATACCCGTATGAAATTGGGTCGTGACTGATCCTTGCAATATAGCCACCCCAAACAGCACACACAAGTCTGCGATATGATGGCCATGAATTATCAGTCTATCAATAGCAGTCGTGCGATTTCTCTCTCTCTCTCTCTATGCGAATAATCTGCTAGCAGTTAAATGCCGTTATGTACGTCCTCTTAGATTTCCAAAGGGCATGAGCATTGCAGAGCGTAACTCTGGAGCATCAGTTACAATAACAGTTGACACAATGTTCCTACGTGCTGTTGTGTTCCTACGTGCTGTTGTGTTCGTACGTGCTGTTGTGTTCGTACGTGCCATCTTCTAAATAGAACAGTGGGCGAAAATCTAAGTTTGGTAGGTAGGTTGAAGTAGATGATTCCCAAAATCATAAAAGACAACGGTGTCCCAGATAAACATCCATCATCCAGAACCCTGTATCAACCAAAACTATCCAAACAGAAACTGCATGATGCGACATTCATAGCGGATAGGCTACTAGAATACCATTATGTAATGCTTTAAGGCGAAAATTGTACTGAGAGCACAGAGACTGTACACAACTTAAGTGGGTACAGGTTATCTAGTCTGCCGAATTTATATTTACATTATTCCAGACAACCGGACATATTTATATCTGGTAGATAGGTATTTTAATTAACGTCGCACTGGAGAAACACAGTGGGCTATTGGTGGCGGTCCCAGATCAAACCTAAAAGGAAAGATCCGAGAACAATATCACGTAAGGTTGAACCATGGTCAGATGACGAGGTCACACCCGAGCTGGCAACTCACTTTCCAAACTTGCACACCACGCCAATGTGAGGACATTTGAGGCCACGACAGACTTAACTTGCACCAGCCCTTTTTGTACACGACGGTCTTTTGTTGAATTGGAATTCGCAACCATCCGGTTGGCAATCCGTTACTCTTCCAACTGGGCTACCACGGCCCATTTTATGTCTAGAGAACCCGCAGAAGTTTTTCATATTGCCTGCTCCTTTCTACTGTTAAGAATGGAGGGGGCTCTGGTGATGGCATGGTCTGAGTCAACTTGTAGTCTTGCATATGAAATCAAAGCAGTGGAATATCTTAGCATTCTGAGTAATAATCTCCACCATATCATTCTATGCTTTCAGACTGTGTTAACTGGCAAACAATCTGTGATGTAAAACAACAGTATCCCCATTTACACTGATACGTGAGTCCTAGCATAGTTCTATGAGCATGATTATTATGTGGAACATCTCGTCTGGCCTCCTCAGTCCCTTGATCTTAACATAATTGACCATTCATGGGGTATTTTGGAAGCCAAAGTGTATGCTATAGTTTCATCTCCAGGAACACTTTCTAAACTAGAGACAGCCTCTTGTGTAGGACGTCTGTCTATACCACGTTGGATACAAGCTGTAATTCAGGCTAAGGGTGGGACAACCTCCTATTAATAAAGGTTTTGTGTCGCGTCGCAGGCATGTTCATATACTTTTTCCAGCATAAAGCATTGTAACTTACCTTCACCATGATATAAATTGGGGTATACAAAGCTGGACTGTCTTTCACACACGTCTTGCTAAAGACATTAAAACTTTACAAGGATCAAAAACAACATGAAGTTTGTATATTAGACAAATAAGTTATCAGTCAAGGAATGTATGAGTAGTCTGAATATAAAATTACTATGAATCTCTTAGTAATCTGTATATAAAGTTATCCATGATTTAAGTTAGAGTGGATGAATGATCAATACAAACAGGGGAGGAGGCATTTAGCTTATTACTACTGAGACAAGGTAATCTATTAAATGTACCAACGTAGCAAATGTAAGAATTTCTTTTGCACTAAAATAAATATGCCTCAGCAAATTAATCAATTCAGGACGTCTGGCGATCCACCTCCCTTGAAATGGTGAATTAATTTATGAATGAATTCAGGTGAATTGATGAATACATTCAGTCTTTTGACTTACTTGCAAATAAAATAGAGAACACCTAAAATGTTTACCACAATATTTCGATTTCAAGAAATAACTAACTGACCCTTTAAAAGGGTAAATTTATATACTTCCTTCACAAACATCTCTAACTTGAAAATCGAACAGAGAACATCCAGAATATTTTATCAGTAGTGTTTTATTTTTAAAATAAAACATTTTGCAAAATGTAGTTGGAAACGAATGTTCATTTTGCATAATTCATTGGACACCACATCATTACGATTTCACCCAATAAATATTTAAAACGCATAAACATTTCAAAAGCATGCCAAAAGAAGAGGAATTTTAATAAACAGTTCTTTGAAATTGTTATTTTTTCAGCGGGAATGCCATTTATTCAAAACGCTTTTTTCCCTCCGAACAACAATATTTTACTCGCCAAAAACACAACATCCTGCGAAGTACGCTAAGCAAACGGCCGCCTCAATCGACGAGATTTATTCAGATGCACTGCGAGATGACTCTCCCGTAAAGAGAAAGAAGAAAATACCTTGCTCTGCCATGACATATCTGAAGAACTCTATGAAAATATTCATGTTTTCCTTGCGAAAGAAAACCCAGACGAAAGAAAGAACAAAAAACAAAACAACTTATCTCAAGGAAGAGAGTGAACTTTAAATAAAACTCCAGACAAAAGGCAGATTAAAAAAAACGCACGGATATAATATAAAAACGGAATTCTAGCTCCGTTGGATACAAGGCCTCCAAAACGGAATTCTAGCTCCGTTGGATACAAGAGCCTCCAAAGCGGTACGGAACAGCTGTTTTGGAAGAGCCATCTTTTGCAGCCCGCCCTTTCTTACAGCCCCTTACAGAATTATGTATCACGTGTATGCCCCCACCCAACCTCTGGTGTACATGTGTATGGAGAACTATCGCATTTCAAATCGAGATTCAAGCACTATGCGTGTTGAATATAGGAGCAGTGTTGTATTGCTGCGCCATCGTTTTTTTTTTCTTGCTGCCTCCGATTTTTCAATCCGGATTTTTTCAACACAAACTATCAGAATGTCGTCATTCTTTAGCTATCCAATGGCTTGGCAGACTGGAAAGGGTATGGGTAATGATTATGGGACATGTAGAATTTTTTGTATGGGACTTGATATATTTTTTCCGTTTCATGTATTACACGAGATGAAAACTAAAACTCGTGTTCACAAGGGCATTTATTACTTGGCAGGCTTATCGAGAGGAAATGGGGTTTATTTTCTCCGCATTTTAAGTATTACCAGTTTATCTGAAAGTTATGTTGTGAGTATAATGTGTTGTTGAACTTAAAAGCTAAGAAAGTTTTTAGCTCATTTTTAATTCTTACTGTAACTTCTGAATAATACCAGTACGTTATTAAATTAAATTTATTTATTTAATTGTTGCTTCTCAGCAGAAAAAGTATCCAGAGAGCAAGAATATATGATCCAAAAAAAGCAAGAATAAAAAAAACACAAATACTGTTAGAAAACATAAAAAACAAAACACTTCATGAAGTTAATACTTACTGATTACTTATTCCATTGAAATCATAAAAATATATCAACCTCCGAAAATTAATTAAAAATTTATTTGTATAGTTTTTATTTGAAAGTTAGGTTGGGAGTGTAATATGTCGTTGAACTTAAAAGCTAAGTTTTTAGCTCATTTCCGATTCCTACTGTAGCTACTGAATCATACCAATATATTATTTAATTTAATTAATTTGCTTATTTTTTGTTTTCCCCAACAGAAAAATATTAAATTTCCAAGAACAAAATTATGTGATCCAAAAAAGCAAGAAAAAAGACAAACACAGATTCAGTTAGATAACAGAAAAAACAATATACTTCATTAAACAGATTACTTTTATTTAAATCATAAAGATATATCAACCTTGGAAAAGGAATTAAATGTATTTGCAGAAAATTAATATTTTGTTTACCAAAAAAAATTAATTGGTTAACGCGTTTAACAAAAAAAATTGACAGTTTCTACTGATATACTTGTTGATGTTAAAATCAAAACAAGATACTAAGAAGGGTGAATCAATTTAACATGTATAAGGTTTTAAAGCTACATTGTTAAAGTAATGTTTACGAAGTTTTAAAACATAAAGTAAAGTTATCAATCATAAAACAGTATAATGTGTTTTAACTGAATATATATATATAGAGAAGTAGTATTTAAAATAAAATAATATTGCAACGCGCGGCAATCTGCTATTAAATAAAACAGAACTCGAATAACATCGCACATTTTCTTTAAATTAGTTTGAGTGTGGCGTCACTTTGAAAGCAGTTAAAGTTAGCTCTGTTGGTCATTTAAATTAATGATTGATTTTTTATTGCTTGATAGTTAGAGCTATAGACGTGTAGTGTTGCATAACATTCGTACTCATTTTTGTCTTTTCAGCATTTATTTATCAGTGCATTTATAGAGAATTTTAAGTAGAACTAACGATTCCATATAATTCTGACAGTAGTATAAAGTATGTTCATATACAACTGGATTTTTAATAGTTATCAATTTGATATAAATGTAAGACATAAATTAATGGGACTCAGAACTATGTTTTTTGTCGAAGTGTGTTTCACTTATCAGTCGACTATACACTGAAATAAATGTTGTTTAATTTTGATGAATGAATTTCAAATATTTTAAGTGTATGCTATGTTATGCAAATTTTTCCCATTATAATGTATATACAATTCTACTTACATAGTGATATATCTTAACATATATTATTTGTATTTCATTAACATTTTGAGTGAAATATTAAACGTTTTTCAACAGAATTTACCCTTTTTGCGTCCAAGACCTACAATCGAAATGTAGGTTAATAATTATTTGATTCAGACAATTACTCTGCATGCTTAAAGAGTGTAATACATGAGTCATAAATTTCTGTCAACAATCCAATTTCGTCAAATTATAAATGTTAACCCCCTGTATTCGGAACTTGACATAACAGGCTGACTTCCTGCTAACACTATCCCGTTTACACCTCACCTTTAAAGGGATACTGCGCATTATATCTAAACTTTCCGTAAATGGGCTTGAAACATAACAGATAGATCCAAATGCTAACCATTGTTAACCCCCAATACGTCATTATGTCTGAAAATTTTGTAAATAGGCTTGAAATCATAACATATGGATCCAAATACCAAACATTGTTAACCCAGTGTATGTCATTATGGCTGAAATTTCTATAAAGGGGCTTGAAATCATAACAGATCGATCCAAATGGCAAATATAGTTTCATTACAGATGAAATTCCTGTTAATGGGCTTGAAATCATAACAGACAGATCCAAATGCCAAACATTGTTAACTCACTATGTCATTGCGTCTAAAATTTCTGTAAATGGGCTTGGATTCATAGCAGATAGATCCAAGTGCCAAACATTGTTAACCCACAGTAATAACACAAAATCCGCGAAACTAGACATTAGTGAAACGAAAGTTACCACACTCGGACAGGTGAGAAATTAGAGGACAAAGACGTCGAGACGGTATCCATTGTCTGACACACACCCATCTCCGGGAGGCGAGTATACCTGAATTTATCCTCTAAAGACTAACTGCATATGCATTGCCCTGAGGTAACAAAGCAGTGCTTCGCTTTGATACCAAAATGAACGTGGACTCGACCGCCTCCTCCCACTCTGGAGGTCAAACTTAATATCAGTGCTCGGCATATATGCCTGCTGCTAGGACTAATGTATGCGCAAGACACTGTCTGCACTGACTGAATGGAGTCTGATATGCAGTTAGAATTTGTGTCATTAGTCTGTGTCCAGTATATCACGGGAGCATATTGCATTGGAGATAGCGGATCTATTTGCATTGGAGAAGGAGCCGCGTAGATTATTGAGGATCACGGGAAACCCCATATCTCTGGCACATGTTGTAGTGTATTGGAGTAGTGGATGTTGCGGAAAATTGCGTCTTAATAAGAGCCATCAATAGTAGTAGCAGTTTTGAACTTGATTTTTGAAGTGTTAGACATATATACTAATATATATTTCCAATTCCGTTATTGCGCGTATGTGTGAGAAACGTGTGAAATAAATTAAAAAATTCCTAAGCTATACATATTTTTAAATCATTGCATACTTCTTTACATGATTATTTAAATAAAACTAGATACGCATCTGAGACTTTTCATAACTTTCTTCTGTGTAAATGAAGCATCTATTTGAGAATTTATCACACTAACACCCTAAATGGTTTCGACGAGATATCTCGTCCATCAAGATCTGAAAAGTTTGGTTAGTGACGAAATATCTCGTCCATCAAGATCTGAAAAGTTTGGTTAGTGACGAGATATCTCGTAGTCTACATAATGCCGATTTTTCCGATTACGATATCAAGATCTGATAAGTTTTCTTCTGATGACGAGATATCTCGTCCATCAAAATCTGGTCAGTTTTCTTCTAATGACGAGATGCATCGCCGAGAAAACCGTCAGGAGGCATGGACGAAAATAGTTCTCAGTATGTATTTGTCTAAGTTATATTGGCCACGATTTACAAGACCGTATCATGTATTTTAACAGAATACGCTTAAATTTTTATTTATTTTGAAAATGCCTAAAATTTAAAACGAGTCTTACAGAATCGAATTGGGTAGATATAGAATCTATTCAAATGTCTTTGTTTTCTTTAAAAATCTATTAAAATCTCAACGACTAATTCTACTCGGAATCTCAACAAATATGTTTCCATCACATATATTTGCGTTAAAACCCCAAACACCATTGGAACCTTGTTGATACACAGAAGAGAAACCCATTGAACCCTTGTTTCTTAACTGCCTGAACACAATTAATGGGTTGATTCAGCATTTATGCATGTCAGTAAAATGAATGAAAACAATAAATATAAGAAACGAACATCTATATTACATGGATAGATCATTAAAAGTCGATATAATCTACTTTAACTTTACCAATGCTTGTCTAATCGATTCAACACCAGAGACTAATCCTGCTAAGATCTTAGCAAACGTGTTTCCATCACCATACCTGCGTTAAAACAAACCCCAAACATCATCGGATGCAGGACAGAAGAAAAATCACTCGAAAACTTAATCTCGCATCGCAGTTTAATTGCGAAATTCCTCCCATTCTCGAAGTCGCAACAACCGATTAAAAGATGAGGAGGCTGGAAAGGCAAACCAATTACGGAACCAGGGATTCGGTTAGCGCACCGGCTAATGGCCCTCGTAAAAGTGGCTCCTCAGCGCACGACACAACGTGATACAAATACCGGTGGACGGATATTCATTTCTTTGAGACCCCGTATTAACTCCCACCGTGTTACGCCGTCCATCATTTTTATGGTCTGGATTCGACGCGACTGCAGGCAGGGAACCTAACGAGTCTAACGATATTCCGCTGGTGTAGAAGAACCGTTGCTAAGGACGCGTCGGTGATGGATTTTCCACGCACTGTGTAATTTTGATGTTTGCAACACTCAACGTTTAATCATATGTAAAATAAATATGCGGGATGATCGCGTTGATGAATGGACTGATCTGGATGATTCCTTCCGGTATGCATAAGAGTGTCTGTGAAAAAGATATAAATAGCAGACATTTATTTTATGTTTTAAAGAATTTGTTTTTGTAGAGGATTTTTCTGTTCTGTCAATGTAGGTGGCAGTAGTGTTTCTGCGGCGAAACGTGTTTCCTTTATTATTTTCGAACTTGACGTCACTTTGAGGCATCGTATTAACTCGCATCATGTTACGCCATCCATCATTTTATGGTCTGTATTCTACGCGACTGCAGGCAGGGGACCTAACGAGCAGAACGATATTTGGTGGTTGAAGAAAAGCCGTTGCTAGGGACGCGTCGGTGATGGATTTTCAACATACTCTAATTTTGATGTATGCAACATTCAACGTTTAAACATATGTAAAATAAGTATGCGGGATGATCTGGTTGATGAATGGTCCGATCTATGATTCCTTTCCGTATGTGTAAAATACGTCTGGGTATTATATATATGTACACAGCAAAACATAAATTTTATGTTTTAAAGAATTTGTTTCTTGTATGAGGGGCTTTTTCTGTCAAGCTAAATGTAGGTGGGGCGAGTGTTTTCTATGCTTATTCCGAGCGTGACGTCACTTGGCTTGTTTTTCGATTATGATTTCAGCACTTGCACGATAAAAATTGCAAAGTATGAATTTCGAATTGAAAAATGAGGATGATTATATAAAACGCAAAAGTCACCAAAACAGCGATGAACTACATTTTAAGATAACTCCGAAGTATATCATGCGTGAGCATTCGGGTAGCGAAAGTAAAGACTTTGAACTTGATATTTGTTTGCACAGATAATCCTTCTTATGCAATAAATTACCAGAATTCGAATTTACACCCATTTGAAATAAAAAGCTCTTTTGGTTTTTTTTTTATTACATTAAGACAAGCTACGCATTGATTGGCCATTCAAAATGGATCAGGTTTTATTCCTTAGTGAGAAAAATATGCGATTACCAAAACGAGAAATCCACCAATTATGAATATTCCTAGATCCCTCAAAGGTCTTTGATAAGCCCCGGAGAGAGAAATGCACTTATAACAAAATTGTTACGTTAATTTAAAATTAAAGGAAATGATCGGTCTTGGCTCAAATAATTTTTAAATGGCAAGTGCATTAGAATAAAGTATAACAGGTCCCTACAAGAGGTTCAGGATGAGGCATGGTCTATCAAATTTCATGAAAAGAGACATGCATATCGTGACTGCAATTGTCAACTCAAAGAAAAGCAAAGGGATGGTAGGAAAATAGAAATTAAACCGTTTTCACTTAAGGATCGTGTTCGCAAGCACCATTTTGATTTACGAGAGTACGGCCAGCTTGTACTGCAATCAGTGGCGTAATTAAGGAGGGCGACATGGGCGGCGATCCCGAACTCCAATTCCTAAAGGGGGTACTCTCAGAATTATTTATTTAAATGTCGTTTTGCAGTTAGAGCAAGAATTTAGCCACCTACATTATGAGTAAAAGTTTAAAGAAAGGATTAGCCTTTCAAAGTCATTTTAGAATGTATCATTGAAATACAATCGCGTGTGATATTTATTTTTTTGAAATTGTAGGAATAATTCATGTCTCTCGATGATATATGTAATCATCCTGCTCAATCAAAAAGGCTATTTAAAACGAATGTTCTGGATCAAATGAATGAATCAATGGTTAAATGAAATTATCATTTAACCCTGAGACGTTCATACGTATATATCCATTCTGCAACTTGCATGACTTCCAAACAGTTTGGACAAGAATATTTCCAAGGATTATGTCAACCGATAAACGTGGTTATACAGAAATAATGAATGTTGTGGGGGAAAAGCAATATTATACTACTCGGAAATCTCACGAAGCACAGAGGGTTACAAAATCTGGAAATAACAGTACACGACTCAGCATAAAGAATAAAATACACAGGGTTCAATGAACTCGAATATCGATGTGAATAAGTCTACTAGCCGAATATTTAGTTAAAAATTACTGCTTTCAACATTTTCTTCATATTTTCAGTTAAAATTCCAAAAAGCAGCGGATTTTTAACAGGAGGGTTGGGAGCAATTGCCCGTTTTGTTGCTCCAGTGCGACGTTAATTCGACTACCTACTAACCAAAAAAGTATGCTTTTACATTGCTTCAAAAGCTGCAGAATCTTCCAAACAGTATTGGCAAGAATATTTCCAAGGATTATTTCAACCAATAAATGTGGTTATTGAGAAATTATAATGTGCTAGAAAATCAATGTTACACTACTCGGAAATCTCGTGACGCTCAGAGAGTCACAAAATCTGGAAATAACAGTACAGACTCAACGTGACATTCAATACACACAGAATTCAGTAAACTCTAAATGTAAATGCAGCTTACAAGTCGAATGGTTTATAAGCAATTACTGCTTTTAACATTTTCTTCATATTTCTAGTGAAAATACCAAAAAAGTATGCTTTTACACTTCTCCAAAAGCTGCAGAATCTTCCAAATATGGACAAGAATATTGAAGAATATTCTTTGAACCAATAAAAGTGGTTACTCAGAAATAATTATGACCATTTTGAGGGAAAAGCAATGTTACACTACTCACAAATCTCCTGGCGCTAGGAGCGTTACAAAATCTGGAAATAACAGTACACGACTCAACATAAATGATAAAATACAGTTCAATAAACTGAAATATCAATGTTAACGCATCTTGCAAGTCGAATTTTTTCCAAGCAATTACTGCTTTTAACAATTTCTTTACATTTCCAGTGAAAATTCAAAAAAAGTATTTCTTTACTTTCCTTCAAAAGCTGCAAAAACCCAGCACAAGCATATCTCACCCCAATTAGACGGCCTTCAAAGCAAAGCGGTCTCCAAGTGAATTCGAAAATCATTCTTCCTCGAATCTTTCGATTCATCCAATTTGCTTCCATCCCTCCCTTCCTTCCTCGAACACATTCCCGAATTGATATTTATAATTTTCAGTCTCGCCACTGGTTTTAACTGATGATGCCATCTTTTTACTCCATCAGGAATTTTTCCGTCCTAATCCCCCAAAGCAGCCCGTTCCTTTGGCATGGATCCAGACTAACTCCAAAGAGTAATTGAACGCCGACCCTTTAAAAAGCTCCGAGACCCTCCGAAAGATGTATTTATTCAAGATTCTAGGAGCTCTATCCGCGAGGACGGGGCTTGCAAATTAATGGGTTCGGTTGATTAGAACAGATTCGAGATAATTGCTCGAAACAGAATTCGAAAAGAGAAAAAACAATAATCCGAAAGGGCGTGATCTGGTCATATGCCGACTGAGAGTTTAAGCGCGTTTAATAATTATGAGATTGTCGCATTAAAAATAGCATGTGCCGTGCCGCCATAAATTAGAAATGTGCATACTGGTTAATAAATTCAATTAATGTGGACCCGTGAGCGTGAAACTCGACTATTGTATGTGCAATTAAAATGAGATAAATGGGGAGGATAAATTGGAGATTCCTCAGCGTCTGCGTGAACATGATAATTATATTCGCCGTTTTAATTTGAAGCGAACTTTTTCTCATTCCTCTCTTGATACTAATGCGTTGGAAAGGTTCTGTTGATACATTATTTCAAGACAGGTTCAAGAATATTCAATTTTAATTATTCTTAATATACCCCCTTTTCCAGAAAAGTATACAGAGCATTTATTATCAGGAAATGGATATCTATTCCTTAAACACTTATCTAACGTTTTTTAAGAATTCAAACTATGATGGTTGGTTGGATCTTAAGGTTTGAGGGCCATATTTCTACAAGCTGCTTCAAACATATGTAGGACCGTTGACGTCAAGAAATGGCCATATACGCATGGAAAATTTTACTGAGAGTTTTAAAGATTCTTTTAATTTTCTCTATTTTCCAGAAAACGAGGTACATTGTGTTTTACTTCCAAAAAAGTAATACGTAAACGTATTACGCAACGTTTATTATCAGAAAATGAATATATGTTCCTTTAAACATTTATCTAACGCTTTTAAAAATTCAAACTATGATGGTTGATTAGGTCTCTGCCTAAGGACCATATTTCTATAAGCTGCTTCAAACAAAAGACAGACGACATGAAGTAATGACATATACAGACAAAAAATGTTTTACTATAAGCTAAATTCTTAGTATACTCCGTTTTCTAGAAAAGTAATACATGAGCATATTATGCAATATTTATAATCAGGAAATGGAGCTTTGTTCCTTTCAACATTTATCTAACGCTCTTAAAAATTCAAAATATGATGGTTGATTGGGTCTTATGAGGCAAGGAACATATTTAGTTAGGAAAGGTCAAGTGATGGCATATACACGCAAGTAAAGTTTTACTGAAAGCTTTAATGACCCTTTATAAACCCCGTTTTCTAGAAAAGTAATACATGAGCATATTATGCAATATTTATAATCAGGAAATGGAGCTTTGTTCCTTTCAACATTTATCTAACGCTCTTAAAAATTCAAAATATGATGGTTGATTGGGTCTTATGAGGCAAGGAACATATTTAGTTAGGAAAGGTCAAGTGATGGCATATACACGCAAGTAAAGTTTTACTGAAAGCTTTAATGACCCTTTATAAACCCCGTTTTCTAGAAAAGTAATACATGAGCATATTATGCAATATTTATAATCAGGAAATGGAGCTTTGTTCCTTTCAACATTTATCTAACGCTCTTAAAAATTCAAAATATGATGGTTGATTGGGTCTTATGAGGCAAGGAACATATTTAGTTAGGAAAGGTCAAGTGATGGCATATACACGCAAGTAAAGTTTTACTGAAAGCTTTAATGACCCTTTATAAACCCCGTTTTCTAGAAAAGTAATACATGAGCATATTATGCAATATTTATAATCAGGAAATGGAGCTTTGTTCCTTTCAACATTTATCTAACGCTCTTAAAAATTCAAAATATGATGGTTGATTGGGTCTTATGAGGCAAGGAACATATTTAGTTAGGAAAGTTCAAGTGATGGCATATACACGCAAGTAAAGTTTTACTGAAAGCTTTAATGACCCTTTATAAACCCCGTTTTCTAGAAAAGTAATACATGAGCATATTACACAACATTTTATTATCAGGAAATCGATCTCTGTTCCTTTAAGCACTATTCCAGCGCTCTTAAAAAATCCAACCATGATTATATGTTGTGTTTTTTCAGGCGCAAGGGCCACATTTAGCCAGACTGAGACAAAGCGTTTATTTATACCAAAATATCTTCTTATGTCCTCACTTATCCCAGTAGATATAGTAGCCGAAAACTTAAAGAACTTCCTATTTCGGCTTATTATTTGTGTGTTATTTTTTACTTGATGCCTTCCTAACAGACACTTTAGAAAGTCTGGGCCTCATAGCTTGACTTAAAAACTAAATGTCGCAATAGGGAAGTAATGTCTAACAGGTGTCTAGTTCAAACAGATTGTTTTCGATATTGGGCAAAGAAACATTTGTTCCTTTACTTTCATGTGTTACGTATTTCATAAGTTGATTATTTATCATTAAAATATAAGCGGCATGCAATATTTAATGGAATGAGGAATAGATGAAATAAATAATAAATGAATATATATGGAATCAATATACAGAATATAATTCACATTATTATCAAGCTATTTTTCTTTTAGAATAATTCTTTAAGTAGAGTTCGTTTCTGAAATTACTTAAATTCACTGATGGTATAATAGTTTAAACAATTACTTTGTTTTAAAATTCCATTTAAGTTTCTTCTATATTTTAAATGGAGTAAGGAATATAAAAATGCTAAAACTGTCAATTACCGTCATATCATAAATCATACATCATCGAAAGCTTTGAAATTAGAGCTGATAATTTCAATGAACAATGGACATAATTAAAAATTATATTTAAATGTGATCATATTGCTAATAAACAGACATAGTTTCTACCATAGTTTATTTACCACCATATCTAAAAAAATGTCCCACTGCATTTTATAAGATCATATTGAAAAGTAAATGTCTTAATCAGCAAGCAACTCAAAAGAAATGTTGATTTGAAATGTCTCGAGAAAGACAAACTTCACCTTAAGTACGACACAAAAGTTGTTTACATTTATTTTATTACCCTCAGTTCCCTTCGAAGGTGGCGAACAAAAAATTACTCCAGAGAAATTTAGCCCCAAACACAGCAAGCAACAAAGCAGACTTTAAAAGAGTTGACAATATGTAAATTTCAGAGCACTCGGGAACCAGGAGACACTCATGTGTCCTTTTTATGACTGTTACCTCCAATAAGCATTCCATCTAACTGGAATGCAAACCTTTTGGGGTCGAAAGAAAACCGGATAGAACGACAGGAACAATAAATATCGGCATTGAGACATCGTCAGTACTTGGGGAGAAATTGTTTCCGTGTTGGGAAATATCTTATTGCCGAGCTCATTTTGGATTTCCCTTGAGGTTATTGAATTTCATAAATGTCCTTCGCCATTCTTTCACGTATTTATGCGTGGCGGCTCCTTTTGCAGGAATGTTACCTTCCTCTGCATTGTAGGTGTGTGGATGTGCGCAGTTTCCATTGAGGGGGTTTGTTGATCGCTTTTGGAATCTCCCTTCCAAGGTTGAGTGGAATTCTAAGTATGGGGAATGGAGTTGGACACATACCGCCTCATATCGACTGTTCCTGTTGCATGCTTTTCCCCTCTTGGATGAGCGGAATGTGTTGTCGTTTTGTTACCGAAATTCCTGGTGAAATTCGGAACTTTATTAAAAAGTCTGCCGTTACAGTACTTAGAATCGGGCGCAGTCGTCCACTGTTCGTTTTGCTGATTTCGCGCATGTGGCTGACAAATCCCTATACATCGCATTTATTGCTTTCGTATCGGTGATATTGTATGGAAGTTGAGCGACAGTTTTCCATTTAGTTACGTTAGAAACAACTTTTACCTGAAGCATTTTTTTTGGATACATTTAAATGAAAATAGTGTGAGCCTTGGTGGCCTCATTCTTCAGAATATTTTTAGTATTTTTCACAAAGCAATATTTTTAAGAACATTTAACTTTCAACTTCTATAAAGACTTTATTTTTAAATTTTACACCAGAACCAGATAATAATAAACATTACAGGAAAAAGTGTGCAACATTCAGTTCAAAGTATTGACTTACAAAGTCATTCTACCCTTCATTTGAGCTTTTAACCTGGATATAATTTTTCGAAAGATAAATTAAGGTTTGATCTTGTTTATCTCCCCACGGTAACACTTTGCGATATTTGTTTCAATAACATGAAATACTTGAAATGAAGATAGACAGACTTTTCAAAGTTTTATAAAAAAATTTAGGGGTAGATTCTTTTCAAATTTAGAACTTCAATTGCGTGGAAGTTGTATTTAAGAAAGGAAAACGCTTTAAAACTTTAATCACAAACTTTTATGATTATTAGTAACTTTGCTCAAGTATTATTTTTATAGTTTTACGGTCCGTAAGATGTCTAAAAAAATAATAACTATATAATAATCAAACTCCTCATACGTATGGTAAGACTCATCTATAAAATGAACTGTTTTCAAAATCTTAGTTTATCTTAGCTAATCTTAGAACTGTCTACTGGTGTGTGTGTGCAAAATTATTCTCATATCTACAACACTCAGCATTTCTAAAACTTGAATAATTATGAACTGATCATTATAGAAGTGTTTCATTTTATTGGTAATGGATCCTGTAATAAGCATGTGAAGTTAATTATTGCATAGCACTTATTTTTTTAGATATCTTGCGCACCGCAAAACTATAAAAACACACTTGGGCGAAATTTGTTCTTATATTTTTGTTCATAACAATAAAAGTTTAAATGACAAAAGCATTAATGTGATTTTCTTTTTAAATACAATATCTATACTCTCAAAGTTCAAAACAATAAACCGAATTTTTTTTTTTTACAGAACTAAAACTTCTGTCTGTTTTCACTGAAATTAGATAGTTCAAAGGTCCTATCCTCCACGTCAAGGGATTATTGCGGGAAATATGAAGAAAATGCATACAAAACGTAAAGACAATTGCCTTGAATGCTATGGTATGCAATCCATTTCAATCGGTTTAAACTTCCGAAATTATATTTTTGAAATTGAATCTGAGCTTGAAAAAATTTATCGCTGTTTTATGAACTCTATGTTCAATATGTTCAAGTAAAATTTTAAATAATAATTATTTGAATTGCACGATCATCTAATGTAGCTTTAAATTATTAAAAACTTAAAGGTAGGTAGTTGAGTTAACGCCGCACTGAAATAACACACCGTGCTTTTAGCGGCGACGGTTCGGTATCACTCCCAAAGAGAAATATCAGAGGACAGCAACTTGTAATCATAAACCAAGGTCAGGTGACGATTGAAGATTTCGAAAATTATAGTAATTCTAAAGCGATTGGTCATGAAACTTCAACCCATCAACCATATTGGTTAGTGGGTTGTTTTAGGGTTTTATGGCGCAAGGGCCATTT
This sequence comes from Meta bourneti, assembly GCA_933210815.1. NCBI lineage: Eukaryota > Metazoa > Arthropoda > Arachnida > Araneae > Tetragnathidae > Meta > Meta bourneti. Next base: position 94,029,215 of record OW119929.1, read on the forward strand.
TTGGACAAGCTGTGCCAAACACAAGACACAACTTCCAGTAAAAAATGTCGTGAAAGGGAGAAAAAAGGGGAATGGGAATTATAGCAATGTCATAAAACCAGAAAAAGGTCGCTTGGGTATTCCAGGGACTCGATCCCGTGTTTACTAAAGATAGTAAACCCCGTGGGAAATGAAAAGATCACTAGGGACCGTGAAGCCCATAAACATTTAAAGGAGATCTGTCCCTGATGGCTCAAATGCAAGAGGAAAAAAAGAAGTGCTTTGCAAATAAGCAACAGAAACAATGAAAAATCATAGTTATACAGTGTACGAAAATCCAATTAACTGCCGAGTTCGTCACTGAACTTTGTCATGCCTCAACGCCGACCACAGCTAAACTTTCTTCCCCCGACAGCTGAATCAACGCATTCAAAAGAGGGGTTTAATAGTCTCGAAGCCCGGGCATTTGATTGAGAGAAACGAGATTTCTGAATTTTAATCATAAGCAATGAAGACGGATGGAGCCCTACTGTCCCGAAGAGAGACCGAAATGCGACGTAACTGCAACCACGTGGAACACTAATTGAAGACGGAGGACCAATGTTCCAGGGAATTAGGCTCCCAATTTTGATGAATGGCTTGTCAGGAACATACGTTCCTCCGATTTTGTGGCAACTTTCGATCGGTCTCTGTTACGGTTTCATTTCGGAATTGGATCCGTGTTATTCGGTATGAATGGGCTTATGAGTCTGGTTGATGAATATGGCCTCGTCGTGTAATACGAAAGATTGTTTCTCAAAAGTTTCATTTGATGATTGTTGGAAGTTATTTTCATAAGAATGTACAGGAATACAGTATCCGTTGCAAATTTTGGAACCTGTTGAGCCTCTAATTGATGATTCAGAAATATCAAGGCGATCCAATTACAAAATGCCTCCTGTTCATATGTGTAATATAAACGAGATATTTAATTTCTTAAGCGTTTGAGTTCTTGCGTGTAAACATTAAGCGTAAATTATACTTTCCTTATGTGTAATTAGATAAATTTAGTCAGTCCAGCTGGGGATTTAGAGTTGTTTAGGAAGCATTATCACGATATAAAAGTGTAATAAATTTAACTTTCATAACATTTCTAAGCACCTATCTTATAAATTCCATCGTAAATTGTTTAATTTGATGATCGTTAAGTCATTTTCTAGGGAAAGGGGAAGCAGTACCCGTAACAAATCTTGAAACCAGTAGAGCCTTTTATTGATAATTCAGACAGATTAAGACAAATCAATTAGAAAATGCCTTCTGTTATTGCTCTAAACAAACGAGAGATGCAATTCTCAAAGCTTTTCAGTTTTTATATATAAAAATTAAGCGTAAATAACTTTTCCTAACATCATTAGATAACAATTTATTCAAGTTTGCGGATATAGAGTTAGTTCTATAGAAAACATTCCGATATATGAGTGAACCACGAAAAAAAATTGGTCGGTTGTGTCGAGGACACAAACTACTTTTGACGTGAATACTCGGGCCTGATGTTGGATTGTGGAATAAATGAAGCAGACAGGATTTTTGAACGATTGTTTATTTTGAATATTCAACAGTTAATTTGCAGTTTGAAAGATTAAAGTGCAGTTTAGTATCAATTGTTGCTGTCCAATATTAGTTGTAGCGTAGTTTGAGGGCTTTTGAATGACACTACTGATGTATATAGATCTCACTTCACGTAGTCCAAAGTTGCACTGACCACGAGTTTGCCCAGCAACGTAGAATTTCGACATATTGAGGATATCCTCCCCGAACTCAGTCCATCTACACACTCGTTGATTCTCATGTCAGGTACGGACATTATTTGTCGACACGACGCTATACTTATCTTTTGGATGTTTCTTCTAGTTCTGAAATCATAAGGCAAAAAAATTGAAACGCTCGACTTTTCATGCATTCCATCCAGTACATTTCCGTTTTTAAACAAGTATTCACGTCAAAAAGTATTAAATATTTCTAATCCACACCTCATAAATTCTACTGTGAACTGTTTAAACATGCATGGAACACGTTTTCTCAAATACAAATTTATTTAAAAGCGCTTAAATATTAAATTACACCCATTAAACGAAACACTCACACATTATAAATGCGATATTTAGTTTGATAGTGTTCAGTTTTTACATACAAACATTAATCATAAATTCAAATATTTTGCATGTAATTGGATAATAATTTAGTCGGTCTAGTCTTAGAAAACATTCCGAGAGGTAAGTGTGATAAATTGAAATTAAAGAATTTTTTAATCACTTCTCTTTTCAATTTGATCTTCAATTGCTTTAATTTCCATGGAATATGTTTTTTCATACAGAAATTTTATGTTAAAACTTGTAATTCTTAAATTTACAAAATTACGCATACTAAATTTCCATCTACTATTCACCCCTTAAGGTATTTCTCCCGATGACCTGTCTTTCCTGAAAGGAGATTTAATATTTAGTATACAGTAGGAAACTCATTAAATAATATTTTGTTTACTGTATAGTTATCTAAAGACAATTAGTTTTTAGGTCAAAAAATACAAATTATAAGTGCTTTTTTATTGTTATATATCCTTCAAACACATATTAAAATATGATTATGCATTTCGGATAACTATGCAAATGTGCATTTAGTGTCTCCGAAAAAATGTCAGTTACGGAATTTTTGTTCTAAGCCGACAATATCCTGTCATAATTTAATTTTTTGTATAGGTCATTGACTCTTCTTTATTTTACGTGTAACAAATATATGACTTTAGAGCGACAAACCAAACTCTTTTTTATGCTATCACAACTACATTTAAACAACAATGTGTAACTACAAATTTCATCCATTCGTATTTATAAAAAGTATTTTAGGAAACGTCACATCAATACTGCAAGTGTATTCATGAAGTTTATTTTATTTAACCATAGCTACCTTTAAACAGATCTGTGTAGCCACAGATTTCATCCATTCGTATTCTTAAATAACATTTTGGGAAACATATCACCTCGATACTTGTAGTTTATTCCAATACAATGTGAATTCCCTAGTATCTGTCATAGAAAAGATTTCTCTAGTTACTTGGGACTCCTTGAAATAATCTAACATGGGACATTGGGCTCATCTGGAGAAATTTAGGAGAGTCGATCCACATTGTGTGGCGCCCAGGGGAGACCGATTGTATGTGGATAAAACCGAAATTGCAATCCAGCCGAAATCTTGTCTAATATTTAACCTTTCAGCTACTATATGGGATGCTACAGTAGCTTCTGTCGTGACACCTACACTGTTCCTGACTCTAAAGATGGGGATTGTTTGTGGAATTTATATACAACTTATTTAAATATTTACTTTCTTCAGTAAATGTTTCAAAGCAATGAAGACAACGGTCGAGGTAGGTAGGTAGGTATTTAATTAACCTAGCAACACAGCGGGTTATTGGCGACGGTCCGGGATCAAACACGAAGAGAAAGATTCGAGGACAACACTACGTAATTTACAACGGTCGAGTAAATATTATGCATTCCAAGGGGTTTGGAAGAAATGTAAGACTGTTTATTATGTTCAGGTTTCAACTATCATCAACCTTTCAGTTGTTTTTTGAAATGTTGAAGTACCTTCTGGCGTGACACCTATACTGTTCCTGATTCTACAGTACCAAATGTACGGAAAATATTTTGAATACCTCGAGATCTCTGCTATTATTGCAATGAAAGTACGATCCCTTATTTCATAGTAATCTTCTAAGTGGACAAAAGAAACCAAGGCTGTTTACAACAGATCATTGGAATTATTATGACAGGGAATGTGAAATCTTCCAAGTGGTTTTGACGAGATATCGCGTTCAAGCTATGGTTAATTTTGCAAATTACGAGATATCTCGTCGAGACAAAACTGTCCTATTTGTTCAAGAGGAATGAAGATCCATGTAGAAAAAATAAATTGTTCCTTGCTTAGAATTGGTTACAGTTTGGAACAAGTTTTTGCATAAGAAGCTGGTTCTGATAGGGTGATTTTTAACGCGAGGAGATTACCACCAGGAGGGTTAATAGTCAAGAAGAATCCACACATTTGCCCCGATCAAACGAAACACATCTTACATGTCAGACACGCTTTCTAATTTTTTAACCTCCATCTTTCCATCATTTCTCCTGCCATCGATAATAAACGGTAAAAGAGCGAAAATTTCAAAAGCAATTTTTCCCCATCGCCCTTATCGAGTTGCCGGACGAACTCTGACGCACCAGAAGGAAAAGGTTCGCCAAGCGATTTAACGAGTGCGGAAGATTAAATTTCGAAATCGCTTAGCCCTTTCCGTACTAACAGCCCCCTGTTAATGCCGAACCAAAATCGATTATAGGATTTCTCTGTGACTTGTGTGACAAGAAAGTTTGTTCCTCATAGCGTTAATAACAAAAGATCGTACGTGTTCCAAATGTGTAATGTGGAACGTTTTAAGAAGATTCGACGTCCACCCACCCCTTGTTCGAATCGATTTCGAAGCATTTATGTTGGCGTCTGACGTGTCGGAGGTACGAATAAGATAGCCTCGTTGTTTTTGCTGCTGTTCTTTCCCTTTCGTCGTGGTAAGGTGTCTCAGTTAGCGTTAATATTGACGTTTCTCCATTAACGACGCTGAAAAGGCATACAGTGAGACAGACTATTGTAAAATACCGAGGGGAGATAGCTGTGCTACTTTTAAACAAAATGTCTGAAGCGCTTGTGTTTCTTTAACTGTTTTACTATTGGAGAACGAGAGAATTTGCTTACAATTGTGTGTGTTTAAGTTGTTTTAGAATATTTAATAACATTTGTTAAGCCTAACATTCTTAAATATTAAATACCCCTTCTTAATTTGTTACCATATACATTATTATAGAATCAGTTGTTCTTGTTACAAATCTCCTTGGTCAAAGTATAACCTAGACCAAGTCCATAAGACCATGCTTTTAAAATTGCACATCGGCTAACTCCTGGTCATTAAGGAGTTGCCCTACAGAGATACCGATACAATTCAAAGTATGAGAAAGAGTTGTTGAGGCTGCAGATCATGGGCAAGTTGAAAAGTTCTTAATTCCTTTCGCAAGAGTCATGCATATTGTGGGCTGTGTCCATTTATAATTTTTGCCTGAGATTCTTCAACAGCAATTTATGAGGTTAAGTTAGACTTCAATCTTTATGGTATCTCCCTAAAATGGAGCTGCAATTTTCTTTCTATGTCATGGATATAATCAGTGTTTCTTTAATGAGCAACTGCATTGTAAATAAAGATACCGATACAATCCAAAGAACACTAAATTTTTTTCTTCCAGATTGAACTTTATCACTGTTAACTTTTATTTCAGGTTTTATCATTTGTTGCAAAACGAACGACGAACTTCTACTAAGATGAAAGCGTTGGACTTTTGAGAATTTACTACAGAATTTTCCTAAATCGATTTTAATCAAAATATAATAAGTGCATTATGTATGTATTTTTGGATATTAGTTTAAAAATTCATGTTTCATAGAAAAAATTACTTTGAAAATATGTAATTTTTAGTTGGGTTCTTCAAATACTACTTCATAAAATTAGAGTTACAAGAAGACTACTTTGGAAGGTATGAGTAAAAGTACGTGAAACTAATTTAATATCAACAAACTTCAAAACTTTTAAAATGATAAATCGGAAAAGTCTGAACCAAGTAACTTACTTATCTAAGTTTAATTTTGACAAAGATATGAAATTTGGTGTCAAAATTGGGTAGAAATCATATATTGTGTGCGTAATTTGACCTGAAGACGGTGGTCTATTCAAATTTTGTTCATATGATTGCATAGAAGATATTATTCCGTATCAAATGGTGCTATCTTTGCATTAGCTCGATAATGAAAGATTCATGGTTGGTGAGTGTTTAATGACGTAAGTGCTAGATCTCTTCAAGCAGCGTCAAGCTCTGTTTATTAGATCACGTAAATGGACATATATACAGAAGGAAAATTTTTGATGACACAGACGAGAGAATACAACTAGAATAATTATATGAATGGAACCTGTGTCGCCTGTATCTCGCATGATGCTAGCGAAGTGGAAAAACCCACTGAGCCACGACGGTCCCATGAGCAATCCACGAATAAATTATCCTTTGTGGGTCATTATGAAAGAAATAGAGAATCTCGAAACGAAGCAATCCGTTTATTATCACTCCTGGTGGATATCTTGATGAGGTGGATTAGTAAGCTATCAGTAAAATTGACCAGATGTTGATGCACGAGCTATCTCGTCATTAGGATGAGGAGGTATCTCGTCTTTAGAAAAAATTGACTAGATCTTTCTATCACCAAGAAACGGCAATATCTCGATGATGAGTTATCTCGTCATTAATTGGTCAGATCTTGATGGGTGAGATATCCCGTCGAAACCACTTGGGGGGGGGGGTTAAATTGCATTATTACATGTAGACGCCTATCACTGAGCTACATTCTATCAATTTTAATTCTAAATAACCCGAAAGCTTCAAGCGTAGCCTAAGTTCGATGTATTTTTGCTTCGAGTTTTGACAAGTATATGACGAAATTGGGATTTTTTTTAAATTTTCAACTGCGACCAAAGTTTTACAACCACCACTGTTTTCGTTTCCACATCTGATGTCTGAAATCGACAGATATTGACATCGTACCGTTTTGCAGTTCCGAGTTATACTGATTTGAGGTTTGCCCGGCACAGAGGAAAGGTCCCAAAACGTCACCCTCTCCCCTCCCACCCAGCATATCCGGCGCATAGACTCACTAACAAGTGTTTGTTCCCTCGGCTATTGAATGAGACTAGATTGTTATTTTCGTGTCGATAGTATAGAAATTATTAGTCCGAACTCACTGCCCATTTTTTTTAATGTCCAACTTTCCGTATTGGGGCTACCTAGTGCTGGTCTGATTTCAAAGACGCATTCAAGTGAAAAGGTCAAAGAATTGTTTTTAACTTGAACACGATAGTATCATTAACAAAAGTCCGCTTCATTTGTCATGACCGTCACCTGAGAGTAGGAACAATTGAGATGCTTGACTTTTGAAGCCCGTTGCTATATCTGGTAGACGTCACCACTTGAGCTGTAAATGAACACATCTAGATGTAATTGCATATTTATTTCAATTACTACACCTGAAATTCACCTGTATCATCCGAGAAAAGATTTACTACACCATGCATCAAAGGGAATTCATTTTAGCTTTTTGATATCATAGAAACGCCGGCAATAAAAGAAGGCGTAAATCACATTTATGCTCCAATATAACATCCTCTATTGATACACTCAGAACGCCCGTGTTGTTGCTTAAAGCTCATATTTATCACTCAGTCGCACAAATCTGTTGCTAGAAAGCTTTATGAGTGCCTCGGATTGGATGTCACATTAATAACAATAAAGCTTCGAATACGTATGGCTCTTTGGGAAAGATATGCGATCGGTAAATCGTATGATAGATGGAAAGAGCTATCGTCTTCTTTAAGCGCTGATCTTCATTTCTGGAGTTTATTTTTGTGCTTACTTTCCACCTGATGCGCCAAACTGAAGTTCAATCTGAGGTATGATTGAAAATTCTTGACTGAAAAATTAATCATGGCTAATGGGTAGCAAATGATTAGTTTTAGTCCTTATACTTTAACTAATGATTGATTAAGTTTCAGTTTCGATCAAGTAAACGTGACTAAAATTGTGATTAATTTATTTTGAGTATTAATCAAGTAATCATGATTAAAATAATTATTGATTTAATTTCAATCAAGTAAATATGACTAAAAATGATTGATTTAATTTTAGTTTTAATCAAATTTTCTATTATTAAAATATATGATCTATTTAGTTTTAATTGTAGTCAAGAAAGCCTGACTAAAAATTATGATTGATTTAGCTTAAGATGTAATCATGTAAACAAGACTACAATTATGATTGATTTAGCTTTAGTTCTAATCAAGTAGTCAAGATTAAACGTTTTGATCAATTTTGTTTCAGTTTTAATTAAGTAACCATTAAAATTAAAAACTAAAAATTATGATCTATTTAATTTTAATTTTAATCAAGTAATCATGACTAAGAAATATGATTTAAAGTGTGCATGGAATCAACATGCAGAATCCAGTAAAAGTAGAGACTGTTTGAAGTTTTACAACAAAGTTCCTACCTACCCACATATTGAAGAGGAAAATTAGAATAAAATGAGAAAGACGATAACGTGATGCAAATATTTATTGATTTATATTTTACAGCGAAACAAAATTCACGTAACACTGCACAAAATCAAATTACAAAAGAGCAATAAAATGAAAGAAATCATAAATTGTTTTATTCCTTAATATCTCTCTTTATATAATGAAATCATTTCTTGAAATAATTTAAATTATTCCATAATAACTTGTTGTCATGTGGAGGTTGGGTGGTTTTTATTTATTTAAAGGTAGGTAGATAGAGAAGGCCGGTTCATAAATTTATCGTATAGTGGATTTATATTGCGTATGTGCGTTCAAGGATCCGGAATAGCCCCAGAACGCATCAAAGATCTACGATGTAGTGCGAGCACGGAATTACAGGTACTGAAAAGGTTGACCCAATAAAAAGGCAATGCGTTATATAGTAGAATGGGTCTAAGGGAGGTTTACATATTACCGAAATCTTGATGCAGGTGTTGTACAGGAACGAAGCACGGCGTCCCAGAGTTCTGAATGACGAGGAGATACTTCAGGAGCAATTGTGGTGGTTCCTACTCCACTGGTGATGGTGAGGGTTCAGGGTAAAGAGACAAGATACACCAAGGTTCCGTGAGAAGGCAAGGATTCCATTTTATTTCAACAGTGAGGGCGAGCAACAGGAAACAGGAATTCCGGGTCTGGTCGGCGAACGGGAACTTCTAACTTCTCAACTGCATAGGGCTTGAATTACGGCGTGCAGATGGTAAGGCTCCGAATTTTGATGACAATGTGATATCGACCGAGAGCTGACGGACTTCGAAGTAAGACTCCGAATTTTGATGACAATGTGATATCGATCGAGAGCTGACGGACTTCGAAGTCGAATAGTACCATTCAAAAATCTGTCAAAATCATTGTGAATCCAAAACCACAGCAGGACGAATATTTGTAGAAGTCACGCAACAAAAAAATATTAAGGCATCAGGAGCAACTGGTCATCATCCAAGTTCTAGGGGCAAGATGGCTGGCCCATACCATTTTCAAAAAGGCACTCGGAGAGCAGATCCGATACCACCTTCACACATCGAAGCGGCCGGCAAGAAGAACGAGTCTCTAAGAATCCTCTCCAAACTGACTCTCAAAAGTTTACCACAACGTGGTTTTCCCAACCAGAACTCATAGCGAATCACAGTTCACCTACGAGCTCCAGCCAAGGTCAAGGTTGCAAGATTTCCCAAACACTCCTAACCGCGACCACAAGTGACCTATGAACTCGTATTGTGCGCATGACCGAACGCCAAAAAAAGGAGCCAAGTGTCCGAGGTAATCGCCTTTGAAACGGAAGTGATAGGACAAAGGAAAAAAGAGACGGTGAATATCCGGCTTCGAGAAAATTCTAATTTGTTCCCGAAAGTGGTTGGGTAGGGGTGACTCGATTTCTAGGAATCCCCTTTTCTTGCGGTCAGGGAAGTTATGTGGCATTTAAAATACAAAAGCTATTTTTAGCTCTCACTTCGTGCTTAGGAAGAAACTCGCGTTAGGGTGAATTGACTGATTTCAAATCGCGATCTGAACGAATATAATGTGTGATGTCTTTACATCATCACACTTGTATCGCAAACTAGTCGTCGAATAATTTATATTTGGATGGTTTGGGGGTTTTATTGCGCAAGGGCCATATTTGGCCATGTTCTGCCAGACACAAGACAATGTCAAGTAATGGACAATGGACATACGCACACAAGGAAACTTTTTACTGACACAGAAGAGAGAAATATACCCAGGGAGGAACCGAATCTGCGCCGCCTACAACTCGCAGGTAGCAAGAGCAGTGGTAGTACACATTGAGCCAAGACGGTACCGGATAATTTATGAGATTTCAATAGATTGGTCATTGTTGCAAAGGAATACATCATTTCTACATGTCCAGGTGATAGGATAGGCGTATATTGTATTTTACAAATATATTCTAAATTAATCGGTGGCCCTGCAAAAATGATTTACAGAGATCAATATTTGACCAATTCTGCTAATGACGAGATATCTCTTCACAAAGACATTGCCGATTGTTCGATGATGACGAGATCAAGATCTGGTCAGTTTTGTTCTAATAATGCGATATCTCGTCCTTTAAGATCTGATAAGTTTTGCTAATAACCCGATATGCCTCTTTCAATACAACCACAGAGGGTTAAAGATCACCAACAGTTTTAAAGGTTATGACCTTAAAGTTACACAAAATAGACTGATTACTTGCATTACCAAGGATAGCTAGTAAAACGTTTGTGCATATTCAAATTTTTGAATCATGACATCAGAGGCTTTGACAGAGGAAGAGATTGTGCAATTGCAGGAACTCATCCGTAACATCATTCTTGTAATGCAGATGCGGTGTAAGGCCTGCATCAATGGTGTAGGTGATCAGAGTTTACTAAGGACGGCCTCCTTTCTTTATTTAAGTTTTCAGTAACCCTTCTATAATATGGCACCCAGTGCAGTATTACCACTTCAGATAAGATTTATTATTACTTGGTTACCTCTTGTTACCTTTTTTTCACTCATCGGTTCGATATCTCTTAACATACCTTTTTCATCATTTTCCCACATGCGAATCATTTCACTGTATAGCAACTGTAAACCTTACTCTTCCTAAACTTTTGCAGTGTACTAACCCTCCTGGTGACCTAACCGCATCAGCAAAACTGACCAGTTCTTGATGAACAAGATATCTCCTCCATAAAGTTTTATTGTCTCTCGTCGTTAGAAGAAAACTGGCCAGATTTTGATCTCGCCATCGTGAAAAAATCGGCAATATCTTGAAGACGAGATATCTCGTAAGTAACAAAATTGGTCAGATCTTCATGGACGATATATCTCGTCGAAACCACTTGGAGAGTTAACGTCAATGGAAAATCATTGAAATATCATAAATTCAGATAGAACTTAGTAATTAATCACTTTAAGTTTAAGAAGTGTCTAGTATAAATAAATTCCAGGTAATCTACAGCTTAAATTAAAAAGTCAAAGTCGATCTCTTCAAAAGACGATTATTCTATTTTGTTTATTTATAGAACCGTAGTTTACTAAAGCGTAAATACACTGCTGGCCACCCAAATTGCAACACCAAGAAAGACAAGAGATATCACAACAAAATTTATTTTGTAGATAACATGTTGACCAAGTATCAAATGATTAAATTTATAGACTTCTGTGAAGTGTGGTTCCTGCCAAAATCAGTAGCCAGAGTAGCCGCCATTGTTGGAGATCACCGCGGCCACACGCCTCGGCATTGATTCAAAGAGACTTTGGATTTGTTCTTGGGGTACAGCAGACCACGCAGCTTCCACACGTTGCCAAAGTTGATCTGGTGTGGCAGCTGGGGATGTATTCTGGGTCAATCGTTGAGCAACCATGGACCACGTGTTTTCTATCGGCGAAAGATCCGGAGAGCGAGCTGGCCAGGGAAGCAATTCAATTTGGCGATTGACGAAGAACCCTTGGACAATGCGTGCCACGTGTGGTCGCGCATTATCCTGTTGAAATATGGCTATGGGCAAGCCCTGAAGGTAAGGAAGGACAACTGGCTCCAACACCTCGGAGATGTAGCGCTGGCTGTTTAAAGTACCGGCAATGCGTACCAGAGGAGTGCGAGAGTGATATCCAATACCGCCCCATACCATAATACGCGGTGCAGGACCAGTGTGGCGGTGCATAACGCAGCTGTTCAGCATCCTCTCTCCACGGTGTCTCCAGACTCGAATCCGACCATCGTGGTGTTGCAGACAGAATCGTGACTCGTCAGTAAAGACAATTTCATTCCATTCTGCCGTCCACATCCTTCTTTCATCGCACCATTGGCGGCGGAAACGTCTGTGGTTCTGCGTCAAGGGTAGACGAAGCAATGGACGTCTTGCGGACAGACCACTCTGCTGTAAACGGCGTCGAATGGTACGCGCAGACACTGGATGATGCGGTACAGACTGAATGTGCTGTGCTATGGTTCGTGATGTGGCTGAGCGATCCGTCACTGCCATACGCACAATATGCCTGTCATCACGTGAAGTGGTGCACTGAGGTGGATGCGATCGAACACGTCGGTCCGTCGTACCCTCCTGCATCCAACGATCACATATCCGCATTACAGTTGTTTGGTTTCGTCCAACACGACTACCGATTTCCCTGAAAGATAATCCACAATCTCGGTAGGCCACTATCCTTCCTCTGTCGAACTCGGATACTTGATCAAAAGATGATCGCTGTTTTCTACGAGGCATAATTCATCGTTTTTTTGAAAAAACCACAAGAAAAACACAATTGCCGTACTTGAAATCGTCGAAATCTCTAAGCCTTAAATAGCGCTTTGGAGTGGCGCCACAGGCGCGCGTGATGTGCGTCTGCGCTGAAATTCTAATCATTTGCATATCTGACCTCCGCTAATGCATGTTGTAAATTTCATATTATTTGCATGCTTCCTTCAGTGTGTTGCATTTACAGTGGCCAGCAGTGTACTTTTGAACTTACTCCTAAAATAGAAACAATTATTCATGTTGCGTATTTACTTTACTTAAACTTAGAAAGCAACAAAGGGCCTTATAACACACATGAACGATCTGGAAATTCTGCTAAATTTCAAGCAAGTCCATTTAGACAAAACTACCATAATATTTTAATTCCCCTGTTCCATTTTTCAGTTTCCTAAACTACTTAAACCTTAAGTTTACGTTAAGTGAAACTCGTCTGCTTTTGTAGTTAATACACAGATTATATTAATTTAATGGTTTAATTTTTTAGCCGTATTCGTTTATGTGTACCTTAAGTATGTTATTCTGGTTTGTAATAGTTAGTGTTTGTAATAAATTGCTTAACTTTTGAGGAAATTCTGAATTTTTTTAATGGTAAAACATATTTTGACTACAGGAAAAAAAATTTGAAAAATTAGTTATAGTTTGTACACCATACTTCGCGTATTGAAGTTTATTCAGCTGAGAAACTGAGCGGTGCGTTATTATGAATTGTATTATTTACGACTGTAACATACATCCCAGATTTTGAGTAATAAAATACAAATAAATTTAACAAGCCGACTGTTGTATTTAGAGATTGATATTAAGTTGTTTGTTTCAGAAATTATTTCATCCATGGATCCCTATAGGTAAATATTAGACACATTTAAACGAAAAAGTTCATGACTTAAAAATAAAATAAATACGAAATGACTTTTAAATTTCCTATGGATAAAAAAAAACTTAACATACATAAACGATTTAAAAGTTCCATTAAACATAATTTAAAATTGCTTTTCAGAAAGCAATCTGAATATTTCCATTTATAAGAAATCAAGAATAGTAAGACTATTTTCTTGATATATATGAAGATTCCTGGATTGCGACAGAAATGTAATGTTTTCGAGAAAACATATTCAAAGTTCCTTCAAAAATTCATGACTTTTAATAATTTGAAAACATATTTTAATCAAAGAAATATATTCGTAAAGAAATTTATGTACTACTACAAATAGTAGTACATAAATTTCTTTACGAATATATTTCTTTGATTAAAATATGTTTTCAAATTTTTTAAATATTTTTGTTTCCATGCTAAAATATTTCACATGAATTGATCTTCAATTTCATTCAGGACTTTTACAAAAATAAAAGTTATAAAAATTGAAACAACTTTAGTCAATGTGATACAGAATAGTAAAATAGTTTGTCTTGGAATATTCTTGTAACTACAAATATTTCTGATACATGTTATTTTATTTTGTTTGAATAAATGTCTTATTGAAGTATACGTCTGGCAGTATATATTTTCTAAGTTGTTAATTTACAATTAGTTCGGCTTGTTTTGTCGCTCTATGGTAATTTCTTGCTACAAGAATTCTAAATTATACCTGAACCTATGGATTAAAGTATGCACCGAACCACTAAAACATTCGTGTCTAGACCGGAAACCCAGAGCCTGCTATACCAAGGGCAGAATGCTAACCACTTTCCCAGCAGGCATGCTTATGTTTATATTCGTAATAGTTTTTATTAATTTATTCTTAGTTCTACTCAATAGTTTTTACTAATTTATATTCAGTTCTACTCTTAATAGTTTTTACTATTTTATATTTCGTTATAATCGTAATAGTCTATGCTGTTTTATATTTTGTTAAATTCAGTAGCATATGCTAATTTATAGTTAGTTGTAATCGTAATAATTTGTACCAATTTATATTAAGTTATAATTATAATAGTCTATGGTCTATGCTAATTTATATTTAATTATAATCGCGATAGTTTAAACTAATTCATATTCAAGGAGTGTAATGTAAACAGACTGAAACCGATTAACTTACATCAGAAACTGTCTAGTTTTGTAGGGAACATTTATAAAATAATTAGAAGAGGAGTTTTAAGATTTAAGCACTATCGCAACTAATTTTAATTATAGTAACAATTTTTTGCTTTACACATATTACCTTTTATTACCTTTTCTAGCAATTTCATATATACTTTTGGTTTTTCTAAATATACTTTTAGCTACGGACCCACATTAATTCAGGTGCTATTACAAAAAGCAAAACTGTAGTTATTTTAAATATGCATTCTATTATATTTAGCGTTTGCTAGTTAAATTGAATCCCACAAATATGTCTGAAAATTCAATTAAATCATGGTTTTTTATGATTTTATCATTTGTAAATATTATTTTGAATAGAGGTATACTTGTTAGTCTGCTTCTTTAAAAAAGGAATTTAATGAGTTACTGTAAATAGAATATTTACATTCTTGTAACGTGTAGTGTTTTGTGAACAAATAATTATGATGAAACATAACATTAAATGAAATATTGTGATAAACTATATCTTCTAATAAGTACAATGACTACAGTGTAATATTGATTCTCAAGAATTAACACCCTAAAAAGTGATTCAATGTGTAAATATATGTATCAATTTGAATGCATGACACACATAAACAAACTATTGAAATTCCGCGGTGCACCAAAAATATAGTTTCTGGCAATCTGACAGAAAATGGGTTTCATTTTGCTTGATTTACAAACAGATAATAGCAATTATCTACCTTTTTTTTCCACGGAGTGTCTTAAAGAGTATATTTGAAGCACTTACTTATGATACATTCTGATAAAACATAGTACATAAAATTATTACTTGAAATTGTTTATGAACACACTTGTCAAAAGTTCAAAACTGCACAATTCAAATGAAATAAATCTTACACAATTAAAGCACCAAACCATCCTTACGACACACCAGTTACATTCTTACGTCTCACCATTTGAAAATCGCTGATCTGCACAAATAAATACGATCTATCGATAGGAGATTTGACGATATAAATTTTATTAATGATTTTATCGTGAATTTATGGAATATAAATACTATAGGATTCTTGTGGAAAGAAATTTATTTTTATACTACTAAAATACACTTAGCCGCATCGTTAAATACCTCGACCTTTTTAAGTCCGTCCAAGTGGTTAGTACGAGATATACCTCGTCCATCAAGATCTGACCAATCTTGCTAATGATGAGGTATCTCGCCTTCAAAACATTGCCAATTTTTTATGATGATGAGATCTGGTCAGTTTTCTTTTAATGTAGAAATATCTCGTCCATCAAGATCTGGTCAATTTTGCTAATGAGACGAAGTACCTTGTCGAGCCAACTGCCAGGAGGATTAAATAAACCCGCTAATGTAGTGCGCCGCAACGTACAGGTTGAAAATCTTTCTTACATACTAATAAATACGATCTATTGATAAGAGACTTGAGAATATGAACTCTTCGTAATTTTATCGTCAATTTATAGAACATGAATACTACAGGATTACTGAGAAAATAAATTTTTATTTTACCAAAATAAGCAACAAAGGCATCTTTTAAAACCTCTACTTTTTTCAAATAAGCCCGCAAACACCCTGTGTGAAGTTGAAAGCCACATGAAATTTGCAGCTTTATATAAATAAATACGATCTATCGATCAGAGCATTCTTATTCGTGATTTTATTGTCATTTTATGGAATACGAATATTTTAGGATTACTGGGAAAAAAGTTCCTTTTACTCTACCAAAATAGACCACAAACGCATTTTGTACAAATTCTTTATTTTTTCTTAAATAAACCAGTCAATGGGCAGTGTACAGCGACACACAGGTTGAAAATCGCTGTTCTATACAAATAAATGCAATCTATCGATCGGAGATATGAGAATATGCACCCTTATTCGTGATTTTATCGTCAATTTATGGAATATGAATATTATAGGATTACAGTGAAAAAAGTTTTTTTCATTCTACCAAAATAATCCACAAACGCATCTTTCAAAATCTCTATTTTTTCTCAAATAAACCCGTTAATGCGGTCGGCAGGGGCGGGATAGCTTTAATTTGTTCCTAATTTTTTTAAATCCTCTGCGAGATTGAATCACTTCATTTAAGCGAAAAGCTTCATTTAAGTACTTTTCGGCTTGGCCGAATTTTAATTATGGGCAGGGATCAGAGGGGATTTGGGAAAATGATAATGTGAAGGGGAAGTTTTCAATCTGGCCTTCCTTAGAGTGATCAAAAGCAGCTCGTGCGTCATCAGGATGCCGTAAACCGATTGCTACAGGGGCTTTCATAACTGAGCGGTTTTGAATTATCTTTGGGGGAATTTTAAAGTCGGGAATCATCAGAGTATATTTATTTTATGATGCTGTCATCGAAATGTCTCTAAGGTATGCATTGTTCTTTCCCAGGTATTCCTGATCCTAAAAAAGTATTTATTCATAATAACAGAGAAAAAATCTTTTACTAAAGGGTGAAAAGTGCACGAAAAAACAACTAGAAGACAAATAACAATGCTAAAAGTTCAAACCCAAAGCCCGTGAAAATGTATTCAAGGAATAAAGCATACCAATTCAAACCATAAATACTTGCTTTAACCCTCCAAGGGGTTTCGGCGATGTATCACATCCATCATGATCTGACCAACTGTGCTAATGACAAAATGTTTCATCGTCAAGATATTACCGAGTTTCCTATGAGGGCGAAATCAAGAGATCTTATCAGTTTTCTTCTAATGATTTCTTCTAAGATATCTCGTTCATCAAGATGTGGTCTGTATTTTTCTAGAGACTAGATGCCTCGTCGAAGCAGCCACCAGGAGCTCTAAAAGTCCAAGATAATTTTAAAACCTCCCGGATTGTAAAAGCAAATGACCAGGTATGGTGGCAAACTGTATGCGATTTTCATAAATTGGAAAATCAAAGTGACCGCTCTTGAAGTGATCAAAAGCAGCTTGTGCATCATCAAAACGCCGTTTATACCGATTGCTACAGGGGATTTCATAGCCAAGGGCTTTTAAAATAACTGTTGAATTTTGAAATTGGGAATCACGAGAGAGTATATTTATTTTATGTCCTTGAAGTGGACTCCGAAGCATGCGTTGCTCATCTTGAGGTACTCCCGATGAAACAATATTTTTTGAAAACATTTATTTATTTTATAGGATCCTAACTACCACAACAAAAATTAATTTACAATGCAGTAGAATCTATAGCATTGTGACTTAACCCAACAATGAAGTACTTTTTGGTTTGCAAAGCTGTACTGTCTTTCACGCGTCTTGCTAAATTGGTGACTTGCTGCGAACACGCACACATTAAAAAATATTTTTTTAATTTAGCCGAAAACAGATTGATCCCTTCCCAATCAGCTCACACTTGTGTTGATGGTCCACGATGAGTAATCGAATTACTAATGCGTTTCATATAATTTCCAACAACTGTTTGGAACACCATGGTAACACATAATAATTCTACTCTTATAAGAACTTCGACACCACTCAGACACTCAGACTCAATTCAACAAACTGCCGGTTGCTAAAGGCAACACAGACCAATCAAATGGTCTCAATCATCCATTTTATAATGACGCATAGGGGATTACATTTGTAATCTTAATACAGCTTTCACATTCTCCCGCTATTGGCAACATATCAACAAGTGGTAGCGTCTATTGAATTCCACTATTGCTGGGAGAGTATTGTGATGAACTTAGCCACTACTACAAAATTGACTTTAGATTAAGCAGAGTTAGCGTCTGTGCGTATGTCTGTTCTTCATTAAAATAAAACATTTGAACAATCACCAAATTCGGTATAGTTCGCCAAATTTTGTTTGTCTCACAACAGGCACGATGAATGCGAGCACAAATATTAGTCCTGCTGTGAAATATTTTTAATTAAGGAGAGATATATCCTTAAAAGCTCTAGTTTTAGTGAAAACCAGTAAAAGTTTCAAAGTGCTGTAAAGAAAATTATTTTGCAGCCGTTCCTTTACAAATTTAGAACTGCTATAATATGGATGTTACACTTTAAAAGGAAATAACTTTAAGGCTTCTATCATTTAAAGTGTTATGTTTGGACAAAAATATCAGAACAAATTTTGTTCGATTGTTGTTTTTAGTATTGGGGGTCCTCAAGATATCTCGAACTCTAATATTACTCTACAATAAAAAAAAATTATGAGCACTTTTATAAGATCTATTACCTAAAAAATGACCTACTCCCAAAATCATACTTTAAACATTTCTGGGTTATTTTGCAACAGCATTCGGATACATACATGATGTAAGATTTTAACATTTATAGTATTATTTCTAAATTCATAACCTGAATAATTGATAACAAATCATAAGTATGAATCATTTTTAGGTAATAGGTCTTATAGTAAATGTTCAATTTCATTTTGTAGAATAATTTGCTTTTAGATATCTTGTGGGTCGCAAAACTATAAAAGTAATACTTAAGGAAGATTATTTCTTGTATTTGTGTTCAAAATATTAAAGTTTAAACGATGGAAGCTCTAAAGTGATTTATTTTAAATATATAACATCCATATTATAAAGGGGCCGTATTGGCTCAGTGGGTATGCCCACTGCGCTAGCAACCTTCGAGTTGTAGGTGGCGCAGGTTCGATGCCTGCCAGATGCATTCCTCCCTAGGTGTATTTCTCTCTTCTGTGTCAGAAAAGGTTTAACTGTGTGTGTATCAATTACTTGATATTGTATTGTGTTTGGAGCAGCATGGCCAAATATGGCGCTTGTGCCATAAAACCCAAAACCAACCAAACATATAATAGAAGTTCTAAACGAAAAGAATCCACTGAAGTTACATTTTTATAAATATTTTAGACGTCTTCCTTTTTTCACTGAAATTTGAAGGCTTAATGCTCAACATTAATAATTTTGATCATTGAACTTAATGGAGCATTTAGGTTACATATTTTTTAATTCGTCGTTGAATCTAAAGATATTTGATATGTTCACTAACAAGGGTATTTTTACTTTACTGCGCATCTTTGCTGTTAGCAATGTAGGTTGTATCACAACAAATATACCGCATGGTAATTCATAAAATAATAATATTTAAATTCATTACAATATTTTTTCTACAACTTGCTTTCAAATTTTCACGCAAATGGAATATTGCATTCAAATTAAAATCTAACACTCACTTTAAATGTAAAAGATGTTTTAAAATATACGTATTTTAATTATATACCCTGCTGGCCACCGTAAATGCAACACCCTGAAGGAAGCATGCAAATAATATGAAATTTACAACATGCATTAGCGAAGGTGAGATATGCAAATGATTAGAATTTCAGCGCAGACGCACATCACGCGCGCCTGTGGCGCCACTTCAAAGCGCTATTTAAGGCTTGGAGATTTCGACGATTTCAAGTACGGCAATTGTGTTTTTCTTGTGGTTTTTTCAAAAAAAACGATCAATTATGCCTCGTAGAAAACAGCGATCATCTTTTGATCAAGTATCCGAGTTCGACAGAGGAAGGATAGTGGCCTACCGAGATTGTGGATTATCTTTCAGGGAAATCGGTAGTCGTGTTGGACGAAACCAAACAACTGTAATGCGGATATGTGATCGTTGGATGCAGGAGGGTACGACGGACCGACGTGTTCGATCGCATCCACCTCAGTGCACCACTTCACGTGATGACAGGCATATTGTGCGTATGGCAGTGACGGATCGCTCAGCCACATCACGAACCATAGCACAGCACATTCAGTCTGTACCGCATCATCCAGTGTCTGCGCGTACCATTCGACGCCGTTTACAGCAGAGTGGTCTGTCCGCAAGACGTCCATTGCTTCGTCTACCCTTGACGCAGAACCACAGACGTTTCCGCCGCCAATGGTGCGATGAAAGAAGGATGTGGACGGCAGAACGGAATGAAATTGTCTTTACTGACGAGTCACGCTTCTGTATGCAACACCACGATGGTCGGATTCGAGTCTGGAGACACCGTGGAGAGAGGATGCTGAACAGCTGCGTTATGCACCGCCACACTGGTCCTGCACCGGGTATTATGGTATGGGGCGGTATTGGATATCACTCTCGCACTCCTCTGGTACGCATTGCCGGTACTTTAAACAGCCAGCGCTACATCTCCGAGGTGTTGGAGCCAGTTGTCCTTCCTTACCTTCAGGGCTTGCCCATAGCCATATTTCAACAGGATAATGCGCGACCACACGTGGCACGCATTGTCCAAGGGTTCTTCGTCAATCGCCAAATTGAATTGCTTCCCTGGCCAGCTCGCTCTCCGGATCTTTCGCCGATAGAAAACACGTGGTCCATGGTTGCTCAACGATTGACCCAGAATACATCCCCAGCTGCCACACCAGATCAACTTTGGCAACGTGTGGAAGCTGCGTGGTCTGCTGTACCCCAAGAACAAATCCAAAGTCTCTTTGAATCAATGCCGAGGCGTGTGGCCGCGGTGATCTCCAACAATGGCGGCTACTCTGGCTACTGATTTTGGCAGGAACCACACTTCACAGAAGTCTATAAATTTAATCATTTGATACTTGGTCAACATGTTATCTACAAAATAAATTTTGTTGTGATATCTCTTGTCTTTCTTGGTGTTGCAATTTGGGTGGCCAGCAGTGTACTTTAAATATACTATATAATCTTGAAACCCAAATGAAGGTATTCTCTTTTACATAACAAGGAATTTAAATATTATTTAATAACATGTACTAACAAAAGACTATAGATTCAATTTTCACGATTCACACAAATTATACTGTATCCTTTTAATTAAAATACAAAAATACAATAATTACATGCATAAGGTTTTAATTAATGGTAATAAAATTTAGTACTTTGAAAAATATTTTACCATAAAGTAATAAGAATGCAAATAATCTGTTATCAAATATAGAATTCTTTTATTTCGATTCATTCAAATTTAAATTACCATTAATCCAAAACAAAATTTAGGACAGATTCATGAAACTTTCGTTAAACTCTCATTTTCATAGAATGATGTATTAATTATATCATTATTGCCTTAAGTGAAACACGCTATAATTATGAGTATGGAATGCATAATATAACTCATTAATGACTGTATAGAGATTCCACGAACAGTTTTTAATTTAAACCTTTTGACAATGAAAATGCAATGAATCTTCCTTAAAGTTTATAAATTGTTAAACATTTTCCTCCTCCAAAAATATATCAGATAAAATTAAGCACTAATGTTTAAATTTTAGAGATATATATGCTAAGTGGATTAATACAATCAACCAAGCTGCATTTTTAGAAATATATTTAATGTTTATAAGTATAACTATACTTTAAAACACTCGAAAGAGAATGAAAGCTGGAAATTCTCTTGTGGTTTTCATTCTATTCGATGGATTTAATGAAAATTCCGTTTCCTGTTTCCTTTCCCTAAGAGCTTATCAAAAAGGCAATTCATTTATTAACGTGTAAATTCTCTAAAGCTATTTGTTTTCTTTTCACATAATTATCATTCCTTACCTTTTGAATTTGTGTGGGACATTTAAAAGATAAACATAATTGTATAAATCCAATTGAAGCTTTCGTTTGGTTATGTTGATATGTTGTTCCTAATGACCTAAGCATAGAAATAGTAATAATTGTTTCTGGCACAAATTTGGGAAAATTCAAATTGAGTTACATGGAATTAGTACAAATTTTGTTCACGTACATCAAAGCAGGTTATTGAAATGAATAAATATATTCTCACAGAAGTAAGGGACAGTAATTTGCGTCCAACTCGTTTCATGGCTTTCTGTGAACAAACACAAATATAATTGTATAAATTAAATTAAAGTTTTCGTTTGGGTATATGTATGCTGTTTGTTAACTTAAGCATAAAAATTAGAAATCCTTTCAAACACAAATTCGGTAAAATTCAAATTGAAACACGGAATTAATTCTTAGATTTTTTCTAGAAATTTGTATTCATGTCCACCAAACTGCTTATAGAAATAAATAAACATCAGGAATTAAAAGGTATAGATTTTCGTCGATTTCTGCGGAGTAAATACATTTAAAATGAAACATGATGATGCTGAAAGAAAATAGATGGGAAAGTGTCGTAAGTGTGAAACACGGGTAGATAAACAGATCGAATCGTCGAATTGGTAGAAAAAATGGAAACCTTCAAAATGACGAAAAATAAATATTAAAAGCTTGAAAAAGAAAATATCGCCAATGGCCATTTCGGTGGAGCAAGACGTCCACCATCACCAGACAAGTAAGTCACAAGAAGAAAACGCGTTGTTCTAGAATAGTGTTGCCAGACTTACTTTTTTTTAATATTAATTTAATAAGTATATCCAGGCCTCATATAAAGACGGGAAAGCACTCACGTTGATGTTAATGACAATGTTGATACCAGCAGTAGCTTTAAAGTCGTCCTTGTAAGTGTTAATTTGTTACGTTGAAATTTGCGCCATTTCACATGCAATCTGGGAAATTGAAGCTTAATTTTTAAAACTTTTAAAGTTTTATGCTTAATATAAAATAAAAAGTTATCAGGGAATCAAACTAAATTGAGTCATATATACATAGTTGAGTCATATTATGACCACCAGCTAATAATCCAAAACAACCACCATGTGCAGCAGGAACAGCAAGTAGGTGCCGTGGTATTGAGTCAATAAGATTGTTGAAGGTTGGCAAGGGTATCTGGAGCAATACAGATTTCAGTGCCTCAGGCAGCTAATGAAGAGTGCGTGGTGGATGATCCAGACAGAGAACATGACGATCGAGGTGGTCCCAAAGGTTCTCGATTGGGTTCAGGTCTGTGGAATTTGGAGGCCAACAAAGTACTTGAAAGTCTTCGTTGTACCCCTCCAACCACTCCTAAAAATGGATGGCCATATGATATGATGCATTATCTTGCTGGAAGATACCATTTGCTCCAGGGGAGACACAGACAACATGTATTGGTGTACTTGATCTGTAAGAATGAATAGATAAACGGCTGAGAGTGCCTTTCACAGGTATGAGTTGACCTATGCAATGCCAAGAAAACATTACTCAAACCATAACGCTGCCTCCACGAGCTTATGTACTTCCAACAATGGTTTCTCGTCGGACACTCCAATGTCCGTTCATGGAAGAGAAAACGTGACTCATCAGAGAAGGCAACCCTTTGTCAATAAGAAGAGGTCCTATTTTGATACTGTTATGCAAATTGCAGCAGTTACTGGCAATGAATCTTCGTCAGCAGAGATGCAGTGACCAGTCATTTACTGTGGAGCCTCATAAGGAGCAGGATTCCATGTGTGTAAGTTCGTTTTAGACACACTTCTGGTACCCCGTGGTTCATTTGAACGGAGAGTTGTATAACTGCATCAAGTCAGTTTGCACTCACACACCTTCGCAGCTGACTTTCACCTCTGCCATCAATGGCACGTGGTGCTCCGCAGTTTCCACACCATTTATTTTCAATGGTGCTGTTTGTCCAATCGCTGTACACTTTAACCGCAGCAACAAGCAAACACTTTACAAGCTGCCTCTGTTTCAGAAATACATCCACTTTTGGCCCTAAAGTCAATGATCATTTCCCTCCCCTTTTTGAGTTTCATATAGCGCTCGTTTTACCCATGACAACAATGGTTGATAAGTACACCGAATGTCTACATCTCACCTCATATACCCACCAAGCTAGATCCCGATACTTGCCTTATTTCATTGGCTGTGAGATGCTGACGTCAAAAGTAGGCGATGGTCATAATAATCTGATGATGTATATTCGTGTCATAAATCATCGCTACAAGATTTGGCC
Source organism: Meta bourneti (assembly GCA_933210815.1). Classification (NCBI taxonomy): domain Eukaryota; kingdom Metazoa; phylum Arthropoda; class Arachnida; order Araneae; family Tetragnathidae; genus Meta; species Meta bourneti. The sequence goes on from OW119929.1 coordinate 94,053,490, forward strand.
TTGGAAGATACTTCCGTGTACTGTCTACGCTAAACATTGAAAACATTACGCAAAAAGAAGTGCCACTTATTAAACGTCCTTATCACGATGCATTATTAGGAGATCAATTTAAATTATAATCCAGAACTTAAATAACAATAAATTAAAAATCAGTCTTTGGAAGGAAGCACTAATTCGAGGTACGCTAAACCTTGCTTTAGCTCATTATAAAATAAGCAACAACACTCAAGCAATTTTCCACTCTATCTCTCTCCTATATTAAATCCAGGTAAATACACTGAAAGCTGCTGTCCGATAACAGGGTAGCGTCGGTGATTTCCCTCCTTCCTGATATCAGTTTTCTTGGATTATTAAGATCAAGGAAATTTTAAACTAATATATTTTTGAAGGGTTCCAAAAGTAAGCTTAACTTCTACTCCCCGTAGCTTTCGTAATTCATAAGATTGAAGTTTAAGTCATTTGCAGCTCACCTGATTGATGACTTTCATATTTTAAGCGCATGGCCATCAATTTAACTAAATATCCAAAGGCTTTGGACTCTTTTGATTCCATTTTAATAAATTCTCATCCAAACTTATCTTACGTATCAAAGGGATAGGTGATTTTTAAACGAAAAATTAATTTTCTTATTGATGTGAACGATATTTAACACAAAATTTGTATTGATCGTCGCAATACATTTTGTTCGTTACGAGCAATACCGAAATATGGATTTTCTTGCGCAGTTTGATGCTTGGATTAATTTCAAAATCAATATTGCCCTCAGTGATTTGTCGTGTTGAAGCCTTAGGACTTAAAACATAGTTTTTGTATTAGAATAACTGATAATAATTTAAGACGCTGTATGATAAAATCTAAGACAGTTATTAAAACTCCATCTACTTAACATTCCTGGTGGTTTCTCGACAAGGAATCTCGTCACTAGCAAAACTGACCAGATCTTGATGGACGAGATATCTCGTCATTAAAAGAAAACTGACCGTCAGAAAATCGGTTATATCTTGATGACGAGATATCTCGTTACTTGAGAAATTGATCAGATCATGATGGACGAGATATCTCGTTAAATCCACTTGGAGAGTTAGCCCTGTGAGGTTAACGAGATTTCTGATTAGCGTAGTACTGCTTTTACCCCATCATACATATAATAATTAAATAACCTAATCGATTTGTTGAGATAATTATTAGATTGATCATGAAGATTAAAACTTCTACGAAGACATTCAGGGAAGACTAAATGAGACCCGCTCTGAGGGTCAAGAGAGTTCGATACAATGTTAACTAACAAAATTAACTTACAAAAATTTAGTTTCAACAAATAAGTAGACACTACAACGGCTAAGAGATTTTTGCTTCTTTTCTAAACAATTTTTGAGGCTGGAATTTTATAGGATACTTGTTTCAAATAATCCTGAACGAAAGAAGTAAACATAGTTAGTAATCTCAAAAGCGTGGAAAAGGAGCAATTTCTGTGACTGAAAGAAATTGAAATTCATATCATACAATTTCCGGAGGAAACTTTTTCTTGCGTTTATAGGTTATAGATTCGTTAATTACCTATTTAAAGTGTTGTAAAAGTATATTATCTCCAAAATTATGCCATAACTTTCTGTTTTCTATTGTACATACACCAACACAAATGCCCAACACGACCGAAGCTGTGAGTTACATAAACTCAACTCAACGAGTAAGAAGTAGGTTATAGAAATGAAACTGGAAACTATACATTTTTATTGAGAACTTTGATGTACATATTTGTTGCCTCAATTTTTTGGCGTTAATGCTGTAGGACTTAAAATATAGTTTTAGCATTGCACAATGTTATAATGTATACACTATATATACAATATAAAATACGCCATATAAAAAATGTAATTGGTTATCGAAAACCCAACTACTTAATTATTTAACACAAGGTTTACTATCAAAATAAAGTTCAAAAAATTGCGCTTCAACAAATAATTAGCCACTAGAATCGCTAATACACCTATACTTCTTTTCTCCATTATACTTGAGACTGGAATCTTATAAGACACTTGTTTCAAATAATTACCCTGAACTAAAGCAGTAGAGAGTACTTTGTCTCGAAAGCGTGAAAAAGGAGAAATTTCTGACCTTGGGCCGCCGTTTTAATAATAATGGACTATAATAGAAAAGTGACTATGTACTTTCGATTGAGACGACAGTAACGTCACCTTTAATGGTGAATAGTAATTGGAATTCCTTTCACAAAAATTGCTAAGGAAATGTTTTCTTGTATACGAGGCAATGGTTTCGTTAACTACCTATTTAAAAATTCTTGTAAAAGTATATTATCCACAAAAATAAAACATGAACTTTCTGTTTTCTACTGTATACGTATATACCAACATAAATGTCCTACGCGACCAAAGGTGTGAATTAATTTACATAAACTCAACTTAAATCAAAAGGTTACAGAAAACAAACTGCAAAAACTTTCGTAGATGGTATCTGCATATGTTAGTTTAAAGTCTACTTTTCGTCAATAGTTAAATATTTTGATTGCTTAATTCTACTTGCGCAAAAAGAAAAAACACTGTTAGTTACCATTGAAATTAATTCATTGAAAATTTTTTAATTTTTTTGAAAAAGTTTTTAATACACAAGTTTAATTGCTTAATTTTTTATAACAGCTTGATATTTAACTTTTTTCAAATTTAATTTTGACAGAATAAGTAATTACTATATCAGGAATGTTTGTATTGATTCATTCAATATGCAGGAACAGCGAAAAAACCACAATTCTAATACTAGCAGGCTCGGTTATCCCTTTTCATGGAAGGATACTCTAATCATTTGCATATCCTTCCATGAGTTACGTATCGTGCAAATTTCAAGGCTATTGGGTACTTCCTTCATGGTGTTGCATTTTCGATGGCCAACAGTTTATAACAAGGAAAACATATTCTAATGCTCAAAATATGAATATTTTTTATAGATATTGCTTTATGCAATGAATAAAACATATTTAGAGTAAAACATATTTGCGCATCTAAAATATTATGTAAATATATACCAAACGTATATTATTAAACTTTTCGAAAAAGATACCAAACTGAACCTTCGATGTATTTTGATAAGAAAAACAAGTCCATCAAAGATATTTTCCGAACACTTTATTTTTTATTAAAATATAGTTACAAAAACGTTTTCAAATCTGAGAAATAAAACGTTCAAAGGCATATCAAATACTATTAAAAGTTGAGCATATTTTAAAAGTAATTTTAAACAACTGACAGTAGTTTCTTTAGTAAGTTTTCATAAATAAAACTCACTTTTCGGAACTATTTTTTATTTAAAAATGTTGTGTCCCCCAAAATATTCCTCGGTAAATTAATAATTCAAACAAATCCCAAATTCTTTCATTATTAGCAGTTATAAAAAAGTGATGCGTTATGAAATAATTTCAAATAATGATAACTCAGCTTTTTGTTAGAAACTTAGCATTACTAAATTGATTTCGAAACTTCCTTTGTTTAAACTCAAAAATTCCACTCCCAAATATTTTTCGCTTTCAATTATTTATTCGCGAGTACAAATTACAGTTGCCTAAAATCATTTTAATCGATATAAGGCTGAGGTGTTCAACATTTGTCGTCTTAGGAACTCATAAACTAATTAATAAAATTATGTGGCACACCAAAATAAATTACACTTTTTGCCGACCTGACAAAAAAATCGGAATAATTTTGATTGATTTCCAAAAAATAATTTTGTTTCGTTTAAAAGTAATTTTACAAAAATCAATTTTGTTTTGTTTAAAAATAATATTACAAAATATAATTTTTGTTATTACTTACTTCTTCCTCGAAACTGTTGGTTTTTGAAAACAGTTTTGTAACACTTTGTTTATGATACTCTAATGAAACACATGCTTTAAAAATTTGTAATGGCCCCAGGAAGAATTCGAAATAATTTTGTAGGTTCTCAATGAAAAGAAATCTGTATAGCTATGATTGATTTTCGAAAAATAATTTTGTTTTGTTTAAAAATAATGTTATAAAAAATAATTTTAGCTACTTTTAAATTAAATTAAACCTACTTTTTCTGCCCGAAATTTTTGCTTTTCTAAAAATATTCTTGAAACAATGTGTTTATGATACTGTAATAAAACAAATAATACTAGATATTCTTTATACCAGTATTAAAATACGAATATTACTTGAAATTATGATCATACTTGCAAAAAGTTCAAAATGAAACTTGAAATGGAATAAATCTTAAATAATTTAAAAGCTGCAGTACACGGGTTGAAAATTGCTGGTCTAAGAGAATGCATTTATATACTCTATAAATATTATACATTAAAACAACTAGTCTATATGCATTCTAATATAATACACAGTGAATAATTATCCACAATGCAGATATAATTTTTATTTCAGTAAATAATAGATAATTTACAATAGTATCATTTTTCAACATTTTCCCCTACTGCCAAAACAAACTTGTTCTATCGTTGCACTAGCTCATCGTACCTCAAAAAAGGGAATCCTATTTAGCAGAAAGCCTGTGTAGACAGTTCTTTTCTCAGTTATCGGACCGTGGTGACTGACTAAATTGCCCTTCATAAACAAAAGACATTCCTTCTTATAACAGAACTATGTTGCACACACCATAAATCGTTTTTGTCCTCAGTTACTGCTGGGTACGGTAGTCAGGCCCTACATGTGTAACAATTGCGCAACCATTTTTTTGAATTTTTAATTCATTCCTGGGCATTTCTTTGAGACAAAACTGACTGTGGTGAAATGTTTCGATGCAAAAGTTATGCCCTAAAAAGGGTTTTGGGATAAGCAGAGAGTCATCCATGTATAGCTTGTTTCTGTTCTTAATCCTTGGTGAATAATTAATCAGCCACTTCGACAATAGTCACTCCTCTGTATAGCAGAACCATGTGTCGCACACTGCAAATCGCTGTTGTCGTTAGTTATGGTAGTAGACGGTCATCTGTCTTCAAGCTCAACACAGGTCGGACCATTTTAAAACTTTAGAATCATTCGTAGACACTATGTTACGACAAAATAGTGTGTTAGTACTGTGATGAAAGTATTGAGGAATTTTGGTACCTAATACACCTTCGAAACACAGAAATTAGGCCCCAGAACGCTGATGCACTTTGGTGAAGCCGGAAAGCGGAACAGCCAGGCTAAACGTCACTGGAACTAACCTAGCAATTTCAAACCTGGGTAGCAATTATAAGATATAGAGTACGCCTAACGATGAGTGGAAAAGTGACAATACTGTCAACATAGACACAGATATAACTGGATTGAGGATAATTTTTGATTCATCCTAGTGTAATACTGTTTTAAAACATGTGCTACAAAAGCAATCAGTGAAGGAGTTATTTTTAAAAAGTATTAAAATAAATAAGACAGCTTTTTACGATGCGGTCGTCATCTGACGGTGGTTCAAAATTACGTGGTGATGTCCTCGATCTTTCCCTTTGGGATTGATCCCGTTCCGTCACCAATAGCGAGTTGTGTTGCTCCAGTGTGACATTAATTAAAATACCTACCATACCAACTTTTACGATGCGTTTTGTCCGCTCTACGAATACTTTTTGCTTTACGAAGGTTAGTTGTCTTTTTGGGGTGGTATTTCAATTAACGTCACACTGGAGCTACACAATGGGCTATTGGTGACGGTCCGGGATCAATCCCAAAGGGAAAGATCCGAGGACAACACCACGTAATTTTGAACCACGGTCAGATGACGAGGCAACACCTGAGCTGGCACCCCACTCTCCAAACTTCCACACCACGCCAACGTGAGGACATTTGAGGCCACGACAGATTTAACGTGCACCAGCCCCCTTTGTACACGACGGTGTTTGGTTGGATTCGAACTCGCAACCCTTCGGTTGCTAGTCCGTTACTCTTCCAACCGGGCCACCGCGGCCCTAGTTGTCTTTTATATGCTACATGTCCCACTATGTAAGTCGCAAAACGCTTATAAAAGTTGCACGAGCAAAATAAAATGTAATTTCTAGATGGCTGAATTCTGGGATAGTATTTTCCAGTTGAATGGGCTAGCAAGATCCAATGACCTCAAGTAAATGGACATATCCTCGGCTTAGAGCAGGAATTCATAAACTGACACTTTTCAGAACTGTGTATTTGACACTAAATGCTTGTTTTCATGATAATGAGAAATGCATTGCGATAATGTACTGTGTTTCACAAAATAAAAAACAATTTAAATATTTTTATTTTCGGCCTAAAATGTAGTAGTCTTTAAACGGATGTCTTTTAATTTTTTGTTAGTTAACGAGTTTATGCAGTTACTAGTGTTACGAAATGCTTACTTTTGCAGTTTGAAAAGCATCACATTATCCTGTTATCAAAAGATAAACAAATTTAGTTAATTTAAATTATATTACATCAAACATAAGAAAAATTCAGCATTATATAAATTTGATCAACAAACTCAGCGCAGTATTCGATTGTGAATTATTCGAGGGGTGAAACATAATTATACTTAAGTTAATGTAAACCAGGAGGGAAAAAACACCGTTTCACATAAAGCACCTCACCCTAATCTGTCCAATCTAACCTTAACCGATTACTACGGAAGTCATTAAAATCATCTCGCACTCGGGAGAAAACGTTCTCCGAATGCGGAAAAAAATGACGTTTATGGGAGCCGAATGAAAAACAGCGATTTTTCTAATGATAACAATTATTTCAATGGCATCAAAAGTGAGAACCAAAAAGCAAAGCAAAACGCACAGTGTTAATTGTCAGAAACATTTAAGATGCGTAATTCTTAGAGAATGATGAATAAAATTAATTGTCAGAAATGAGATCGTTAAAAAAGAGCGGAGGAACACAAAAAAAGAAGCAGTCGTCCAAAAAACTCATTACCATTAAGAAGAATAAAAGGTAGATCAACACTCCGAAGTCAGTGCGAGAATTCCGATTAATTGATGCAGTGCGATGAAAACGAGCTCTTCATCGATTTTAATTATCGGCACTAAAGGGGCAAGAGGAGATTTATTGGCTAAGCTTTCCTTGAAGTACTTTTATTTCATTTACTCATTCTGACGTTTTATCGGCGTCAATTAAACATCGGCGTTTTTTCCTTAAGTTAATAGTATTATGCACAGGAAGTATTTTAACCCTGAGTGGTGTAGCATTCCGATTGGTCATAAATTCTTCCGAGTAGGAAAGAAACGTTATTTTCTTTCAGTTTCATAAGCTGTACGATTTTCCCCCGAAGATTCATCGTTGAATATGTCTTTTTTCTGAATGAGGATGTTGAGTTATACGAATGCAGTGATACCATAGATCTTCTAAGACATTAGAAGGATAGCGTTAAGCAGCTTTATGGAATTTCTTCCGATCGCTTGGTTTGAAGACCTCCGAAATAAAGCCACGTGGTATTGGAAGAAAGCACGAATCCTAATGTGGAACTAATCGTAGACTGGTTAATTCTCCTGCTGGTGGTCTCGACGAGTTATCTCGTCATTAGCTAAACTTGATGAACGATATATCTCGTCCTTAGAAGAAAATAAACCAGTTCTTAATGTCGTCATAAAACAATTCAAAATATCTTGGTTAACGAGATATCTCGTTAGTAGAAGAAAACTGACCAGATCTTATTCTCGTCATGATAAAAACAATTCACAATATCTTGATGACGAGATATCTCATCATGAGCGAAATCGGTCAGATCTTGATGGACGAGATATCTCATCAAAACTGCTTGATAGATTAAAGTGATTATCTTGCGTGATGAAAAATACACTAGCTAACTTCGATGGACAAACAATTGGCCCAAGCTATTTTACTCTTCGACTCCAGACGGGAATAACAAGCGGTATTCGGATACTATTTGATCAGCTGTATCGTTTTAATTTTGAGGTTGTATCGTTTTAATTTTGAGGCATGATTGGAAAACTTGTACTTGATTTAAAATTAAATCATTTTAAATACCTCAAAACGAATTATCATTGAGTTCCAATTTATACAATTAAATACGTTTTGTGAACTTTTTATCGCGCATTTCAGGTTTGCAAGAAATAAAAGATACTCTATGGAAATATTTAGAATTTGATAAAAAATACTGGAAAATTGGTTTGTGCTAAACTAAGCCAACCTCAATGAGGACCTGCATTAATTACTTCCCAAGGTGTCATTACATACTTTTCAAGCTTCGCGAACTTTGAAAAGAAGACGAAAATCTGAAGAAAGCAATTAGAAACAAGAAACCAAGAAAAGATAATCTTGATACCAAATCACTCACCATTACTGTCGTAGATGGAAAGGTAAATTATTAAAGTCTAATTGAAAAGGACAAAACAGAAAATATATTTGTAGATTGAAGAAACGAAGAGATAATTGCAGCACTTACAGAGAGAAAGCTTCTGACATTTAAAACGAAATCATTTGCAAATACGTATATAACCGAGCTTCAGCGAATAAGCTTGAAACATCAAAACATGACCTCAGATTTCATTTTTTAATTCGAATATATTTCCTTGTTCGGGTGTCATCAAGTATTAAAGTCAAAAAGTTTCATAAAAATATCCATCTCCTTATTCAAATGTTTGAACCTCTTGGTTGGTTGGTTTTGGGGTTTTATTGCGCAAGGGCCATATTTGGCCATGCTGCGACCGGACACAATACAGTATCAAGTAATTTACACAAGACATACAATATCAATTAACTGACACACACAGTGAAAGCTTTGCTGACACAGAAGGGTAGGTAGGTATTTTAATTAACGTCACACTGGAGCAACACACGGGCTATTACTGACACAGAAGAGAAAAATACATCCTGGGAGGAATGAACCTGACAGGAATCGAACTTGCGCCGCCTACAACTCGAAGATTGCTAGTGCAGCCCTGAGCCAAGGCGGCCCCTTGAACCCTTTGGACTACCATAAAGGCATGTAATTTGTTGTTTATTACAAATGAAAAGCATTGATAACGCTACTGAAATTACTCATATACTTTCTATTCATGTTAATGTCCAAATACCTATTTTTTTTAAAAAAAAAGCTCTATCCCCTTGGTAGTTTTCTGTCTGAGATTCAACTATGAATTATTTTGAAAATAAATTCTAGATTTCACTGATAGCATGCTTCTAGATGAAGCGTAATCTCTCAAATTTTTGACATTGTAATATATTTAAAATTTTGTTACGATTGAGGAAATACAGTTACACTAGTTTTGTGTTTATTAATTCAACTCCCCTAAAACAATTCATAAATTTTTGCCTTCGAAGGAGCTTCTTTTAGTTTGGTTGGGAAAATTACTATTCTCACAGTATCATGTAATCGTGTAGTCAAATTCATACAATTGTTTCATGCAAACTTTCTGCATATGTTTTTAAATTGTGCTTATTTCTCAAAGATAGAGAACTGAAAGATTTGGTATTTATGATGTATAGAAAATCTGCAATACTTCTATTAAAATAAAATAAAATTGTATTTACCATAGAACCTTGTGTCATAATTTCAAGTGCTTACTTCATGATCTATTTGTTAAAAAAATAATTTGAAAATGATCAATTTGGCGTGTTAAATAAACTGCATAAACGTATGCAATTCATTATAAGTAAACAGTTTTGTTTTGTTAAGTGTACATATGGAGGTGTAATTTTTAGTTCTGAAAAATTTGTACTGATAAATTAGACATCTAATGAGATCTACTTCTGTTTGTGCAACTACTTTCAAAAATTCTCAGGAGACAGTTTGTCTGACTGCAAACTTTTGTAAGCACTAAAATTATCAGAGGAAAAAAATTTACACGTGTGCAATTTTTATATTTACATTAATGTAAAACTTAAAGCAATTAAGAATAGAAAAAACAATTTTTTATGATGACGGATCTGAAACGTAACTGCTTTTCCTCTTCATTCTCTTGAGTCTCGTTGTAAAGATTACACATGATTTCCTTATTTGTTGAACACTGGTAAAATAAAAACATATTTTGTTTTTCAAATTTTAATTAGAAATCGAATAAAGGAAAAAAATAAAATAATTAAAATACGATTTCCCATAGGCTTTTTGGCAAGCGCAACTCCGTTGTTAATTGCTACATGCGATCTCACAAATTAGTAGTCATATTATAACTTTTAGGTGGCATTGGCTAACTCACGGGTTGTTTCTGATCACTCACAGATAGGTAGGTATTTTAATTAACGTCGCACTAGAACAACACAACGGGCTATTGGCGACGGTCCGGGATCAAACCCGAAGGTGAAAGATTCGAGGTCATCAGGTGACGAGATCAATACCTTAGCTGGCACTCCACTTCCACTCCACAACAATGTGGTAAAAAGCAGGAGAATAATCTTAAAAATTTAGTAAAGATCACGAAAGCAAATGCGTCCATAAAAGTATTACTACTCATCAAGATCTTCGCTCTAACTTCAAAGAATCACCCAGAAAGTATTATTTGTACCCTAATTAGTCTCAATATCCGCCAAGCTGCTTATACTAGATGCTATTAAAATACGTTAATAAACCTAACAACCATTACATACCGAACGAGAAAAAGCTCTTGCAGAATACAATAAGGAGCAACAAGCAAAAGACAATAAGGGTAGAGAGAAGGAAAAAAACAAATCTTAGCAATACAAACGAATATTGATTCGGGAGAGCTTTACTACCTCACGTCATTAGAGCTGAAGTACGTTAGGATTTTTTCTTCATTCTCCCGTGAAACGTTTTTTTTGCTTCCCAGCCAAGACAAAAACAGCTGTTTATCTTTGTTTAGAAATTTGTAAAACATTAACTTTCTGGCTTTACTGAAAGCGCGTCTAAGCAAGACGTATCGCTATGCATTCGTAATTGGTGCGAGGTTTGTGCATTTGCTCAGTTAGCGTTAACCGAAAGGATCAAGTGGATCTGGGGAGATCGTTTTTCTGGGAGAAAATCCCTCCTCACAAAGGATTTCCTCGAGTAATTAAAATAAATCGACTTTTTCGCTTTGGTGGGGTTTTAAAATCTTGAAAAGCTTGGATTTGCGATGGGTGCTCTGCGTGCTCAAATTTACGGCGATGAATATTTACTTGATGGAGACATGATCCTTGAAAATACTTACCCGTTCCTTGAGGATAGGGCTTTCAGATTTTCGCTGATCCAGTGTCTGTTTATTTAATAAATCTAGATCGTTTCAGAAGTTTGGTGGTAAATGAGACGGGGCACTTACTACAGTAATAAAACGTATCCAGAAAATTAGCTTCTTAGATTAGTAAGGATTAGAGACTACGACTGTTCGTTTGGTACGTATGGCGTCGAATTAATTTTCTGTGCTCTTTTTAAATCTTGTAAAGCAGATTTGTGTTAGACGCTCTGTGCGCTGGGAATTTATGGCTACGAGTATTTACTTGATGGTGACAGAATCTTGAAAATACTCGTTCCTTGAGATAGGATTGCAATTTTTTGTTGATCCAGTATCTGTGTATTTAATAAATCTAGAACTATTAGAAACTTTGTGGTAAATGTGACGGGCCACTTCAGTAAAAATGTATCGAGAAAATGAGCTTCTCAGATTATTCAGGATTAGAGACTTAACGACTGTTTGTTTGATATGTATTCCGTTGAATTCATTTTCAGTACACTTTTAGAAACATGAAAAGTATGTATTTGTGTTAAGTGCTCTGCGTGCTGAAATTTACTGCGATTAATACTTGGTTTTGGTTCGGTTTGGATTTTATGGTACAAGAGCTATACTTGGCCAAGCTGAGCCAAACACAACGTCAAGTAATTGTGAAAAGAAATTAAAAGGGTAGGAGAAAATCGCTTGGTTATCCTGGGGTCACTTACCACCCTGTTTACCAGGGATAGTAAACTCCATGGAAAATAAATAGATCACTAGGATGCTTCGGAATATTTACTTGGATGGCGCCTGAAACTTCAAAATACCATTTCCTTGAGGATCGGTCTTAAAGATTTTCGTTGAAGAGTGCCTGCTTATTTAATAAAACTTCATTGTTTCAGAAACTTCGAGGAAATATATAAAATATAATTGGTATATAAAGCGAATAGGTGCTTTTAGGTGCTCTTTTTTTAATTTTCAAACACATACAAGTGAAAGTAAGCAGATACACTTAGGAACTATCCTTACGTTCTCCTGATTAAATAAATGCATGATACTTAAGGACACAGCTATTTACCCTCTTCGTGGTTGTCTCGACGATATACGTACCTCGTCATTAGCAAAACTGATCAGATCTTGATGGATCTTTATGGACGAGATACCTCGTTCATCAGACTCTCGTCGTCTCTTGTCATTACAAGAAAATTGACCTGCAATTATTCCGAACGTGACGTCAGTTGCCTTTTCTTCCACACGACGCCAATAAAATGTCCGAATTGATGTAAGATAGTTGATTGGTCAACGTCAGTTATATTAAAAACCAAACGTTTTCAAAATGGCGATAAGCTACATTTTAAGGTAACCCCGATGTATTTGATGCGAGAGTATTTAGACAATCGATTGAGAGAAAATCTTTGCAAACCTCCGTCTGGTTTCTTTGTTTACATTTAACAACTTCATAATTCCTTGAATACATAGTAATTTTAATGTGATTATCTGTAGCAAAATTTTATGCAAGCGTTTATGCTTGTAGAAAATTTTATTCGAAGTAATCACTGAAATGAGTATTTGTTCAAATTACAATATTACTATTAGTTTAATTCGAAAAACCAATATAGGTTAGTTGATATGTCGAATGTGAAAAATAACCAACTGGCTATTATAGTGGGACAATGCTTTGTGCGCCATAAGTATAAAATATGAATAGTTATGATAGACATTTCTGTGAAGAATGTTACCAATATTTTACTGCGCATTTCTGAATGGCATTAAAGTTAATCACTGCTCCATTCAACAACTATAATTTAAAACTTTTGTTAAAAATCTGCTATTTTATGTATTATTTATTAAGGATCTCAAATAGCATTAAAAATTCTACAGGTAATTTTAATGCGGCTGGTGGTTATCTCGACGAGGTATCTCGTCATTAGCTCTTGATGGACGATATAGCTCTTGATGGACGATATATCGTCATTAGAAGAAAGGTGGCCAGATCTTGATCTCGTCATCATAAAAAAATCGGCAATATTTTGCGAGATATCTCGTCATTAGCGAAATTGGTCAGATCGTTATAGACGAGCAAAACCACCTGGAAGATTTCAACATTGATTTATTTGAAAATAGGCACTTGTCCTTATTGTCAATATTGAAATTTCCCTGAGTCATAAATTAAGATCAGAGAGGCTAATTCTTTAATATAATTGGTCTACTATTGTAATACTATGTAATAATTAAATTATAATATATGGCATATATTGGTGCATTGGGTATTACATGTGAATAAAACTCCTTAATTGTGTAATTCATATAGATATAAATATTGAGGTGATGAAATCTGTATTTAGTTCTCGTTTTCATTCCGTTGACTTGCTAAACTCGATAGCTATGAAAAACATAAATATTTTAAAATTTACTCAAAAATAAAATTCAAATTTTCGAACAACTAAAACATAGGTTTTAAAAGCAATAGATATTTCTGTTATATTATATCGAAAGATATCTATTTGATCAGGAAAATGACGATTGAAATTTTGAATTTTCTTGAGGTAGGTCGATGTTTTAATTAACGTCACACTGGAGCAACACAATGGGTTAGTGGTGACGGTCCGGCTTCAATCCCAAAGAGAAAGATCGAGGACAACACCACGTAATTTTGAACCACGGTCAGATGACCTTAACTATCGGTCATGCCAGGAAAAAACTTTTTAACTAGATTATATCTTTTTTATGCAATATCGCTTCTTACTTGCATTTTAACTATATATTATAAATAATTAATTCCACTTTTTTTGTCCTCTTGGCATCAAAGTTATTCAATTTTCCCATGTTAATGAAATATTCAGACTAACTTTACAAATAATGAACTATCAATATAAAAATACAAAGCTCCAAGAGCCTAAATCGATTTAAGCTCTCTTACGGTTTTCGTCTTGATTATTTATAAACATAATCTCATGTGTATATATAATGTGTTTAAGAATTACCATGTAATTTATGGATTTTTCTGGAGAAAAAACTTCTTTTTTAGTCAGCCTGGTAGTCAAGTGGTAAGCTCTCAGGTCCTCGGCTCAGCATATTATAATCACGGTTCCGATGTTCAGAGCTGTTCGGAATACACCTTAAGTCCTAAGTCTGTCTAATCAACCCTCGTATAGCAAACTATTGACCAAGGAGCAACAAAACAACTAAACTCATAATGCTTGTTATTGAGTCGTTAATATCATAACATCATTAATCACTTGCAGGAAAATATAAGTTTCCGAGTAGTGTAGCATTGCTTTTAGTCCCAACAGTAAACGTGTATTATTCTAAATAGCCTCATCTACAAAAGAGTATGAAAAAGTAAGGTGATTTTTTGATTGACAGAAAAACGTGCAGAGATAAATATATGAAAATTTATTATGTTTGACAAATTGTATCACACTATCATTCGACAAAGGAACCATAGTGTTCTAAACACTTATTCCAACGTGGCACCCAATCATCCATGCCCTTTTCAAAGAAATCTTGCTCCAGGTTCCCTAACCAGGAAAGTGTTGTGTCTCTTCCAGTGTATGGAAACGCTGCTCATGGAGGTGTTTCTTCAGGGGGCCAAAGAAATGGTAATCCGAAGGGGCTAAATCAGGGCTATACGGAGGATGGTCAAGAATTTCCCACTTCGATACTACTCACTGAACCATATGAGCTATTCAATTCATTTGCAATATCATGCAAATTCACTCTTCTGTCTTCACGAATCATGGCATAGACGACAGCCACATTCGTGTCGTTACACCACACGTCATATCATTTGTCGAATATCACTTGTTTCTGCGACATAACACTCTCTCCATAGACTTCCAACAATTCTAGATGAATATCACATGTTTTTTCCCCTTTGCCCATAAAAAACGAATGACACCGCGCACCTCCTCCTTGGAGTAATGCTCAAGTCGATGCGCCATCTTTGATTTGCTCTAAGCACCAGACGGGTTGACGTAGAAGTTTCTACAAGCCGTCACACTTCTATCACCTTGGTACTTGCGACATATAAAAAATTAATTAGCTACACGAAAAAAACTCTGAGTTTTAGAGACACATTCACCTTACTTTTTGATATAACCTTGTATTAGTTAGAAAAATCCCAATTCCATTCTATTGGAAAGATTATATATTCATTAACCCTCCAAATGGTTTCGAAGAGATATCTCATCCAGCAAGGTCTGACCAATTTTGTTAATGACGAGGTGTCTCATAATCAAGATATTGCCGATTTCTTTTGTGATGACGAGATCAAAACCTGTTCATTCTTTTCGGTGTGACGGTCTGGGCGACGTAATTTCAATTACTTACCTATCTTCCATTTTTACAGAGAAACTCAAAATGACTTTGGCTTCTGCAAAAATCATTTCTTAATATGAAAAAATATTTCAAACGGTTTTTAGTTCAATTTATCGTAATTAAAGTGTGTGCTGATTATTCTTTGACAGTTGAGTAAAAAATTATCTACAGTTTGTTGTGTTTACGATTATATAGGGAGCACTACCGGTATTGCACGTTTCGCTATGAGATGTTTCCGTCTAACTACCTAGGGCTGTGGTAGCCCGGTTGGACGAGTAACGGATTAGCAACCGAAGGGCTGAAAGTTCGAATCCAATCAAAGACCGTCGTGTACAAAGGGGTCTGGTGCACTGTAAATCGTCGTGGCCTCAAATATCCTCACGTTGGCGTGGTGTGGAAGTTTGGAGAGTGGGGTGCCAGCTCAGCTGTTGTTGAGCTCAGCTGTTGTCATCTGACCGTGGTTCAAAATTACGTGGTGTTGAAGTAGCCTTCGGTCTTGATCCCGGACCGTCGCAAGTAGTCCGTTGTGTTGCTCCAGTGCGACGTTAATTAAATACCTACCTTTCTCGTCGGGATTGATCCCGGACCGTTGCCAATGACTCGTTGTGTTTAACCAGTGCGATATTGATTAACTACCTACCTATACTTTCAACGGAACACTTTACCCCAAATCGATATATAACTCAATGGAACAATATGACGTTCTTTATAGCAATAATATTTTTCTACTATCGTAATTTAAACCTTTTAGCGAACGTATTTTGATTGGATTTGGCTGCGATATTCCTTAATGTAACCATAAAAGGAAATATTTATCTCGTTTTTTAAAAGAAATATTCTTTAATAAAAATATTTTATTGCCCAATCAACTGTTTTACTTAAACATGCATTAAAGATAGGATGAGAATTTAAAGAGTTTGATATTTGGAAGAGATTCGACCCCCATACACTAAACTTGTCATAAAATTTATGAAAAGTTTGTATCATATCTATTCAGGGTTTGGTTATTTTATGGGTAACAACAAAGAAGGGAAGTCGATAATTATTTACTTCTGAGGTAACGCATATCGGCAACTGTACTTTTTAGTTTTCATGCTTGAGAAAGGTTTAAAAATAAAGCACAATTAAATATTATATTTAAAAGTTGAACTTAAAAACTTTCTTAGTTCTCTTTTAATGTGAGATGTGTAATGAGTTACAATTTTCATTTTGACGCGGTTCCTTTTTATTAAAATCAGCCTAAACAGCCACTTTTGGAATAATAATTTATTTAGTTTAAGAGTAAATAATAACAAAACTTCATTCCATTCTTTTTAAACAAGACATACTCTTATGAACAAGGAACGAAAATAAATTTTCTGATCGTTGGCACCCATGGTCCATAGGGTAAATACAAAGTGCTTGCATCAGAAAGTCAAGTATTCCAGTTGGGAAATTACGAGAAGTATATTGATAATTCAAGAAAATGTCATGTAAACTAGACATAATTTTATTTCCACTGAAACATACTAGAAGGCTATAGTGCACATATCACGTTATACCTCACAAGCAGCTTCTTATCTCAAACTCCTCTCACGAGACGTTTAGTAGACAACAAGTGTTTATAACTGCTACATTCGTTGCATGCTTTTGCACTCACGGTGCCGGAACATAGAAAGGTTAAGTCTCAGAAGACTTTTAGGCAGTAATATGTCAAGATTTTACAAGCTTATTTATTTAGCTTCTTAGCTACATATACAGTATGAAAATGATCATGCCTAGGACAAGAATATTGTTATGCAAGATATTTTATAAAGATCTTCGCCCATTTTGGTACCTTTGTCATGGCATTTTTCATGTTGTATAACATTTTTCAACTATTTTGGCAATCTTTATTCTTTATTTTCGATTTATTAATTTACACGAATTCGTGTTTTAAATGAAAACGGATTACAATTCTCAACTAGAAATATAAGCTTTCAGTTTGCTATGGAAAACGATATTCAAAAATTTTCGTTAGCAAAATTAACCCTACTGGTAAATGTCTTGACGAGATATCTAACTAGATCTTGATGAATGAGGTATCAGGTCATCTGAAGAAAACTGACCAGATGTTAATCTCGCCATCGTCGAAAATCGGCAATAGTTTGATGTCAAGATATCTCGCCGTTAGCAAAATTGGTCAGATCTTGGTAGACGAGATATCTCGTCGAAACCGTTTGGAGTGTAAAAACTTTACATTAATTATCCGAAGTAAAAATTGCATGTCTTTTATGGGGGTATATTTTTCTAACAAAATAAAGACCTTCCGTTTTGATCAAAATTTGGAAAAGTTCAATTCTGTGACAATTTGCTTCTGCCTAACAGGGTACGTGTATGCAAACAAATGTTTATTTATTTTTTAATTTCTGTGGTGAACTACAATAGTTTGTACTTGCTTACTTTGTCTTTGATATCATAGGTCATATTTTAGTTATCCGAAAAATCAGTCTACGAAGTAAAATAACATTAACCAACACATTTTTGCTTTATTTTATGCAATTCTTTAATTTTGTTTTGCAAAAAAAACTTAATTCTTTTTGTTTTATAGAAAATTTTGACTGTGACAAGAAATGTTTTTATAAAATGAAAATAACATATTTTGACCAGAAAATAAATAAAAAAAATAATCGTTTGGTAGTTTTTTGTTACAAAATAAACAATACGGATTTAAAGAAGGCCCCAAATACAATATTAGTCCATTTAATCTATAAAGATTTCTACCATAGATTGCAGATTCAGACAAAAAAACTTTCATCTGAAAGCTCTTTTGCGTGGTAGGTTATGATTAATGTTCCGCCACCGGATCGTTCGTGTGGTGGTAGCCTTATGCAGTCGTCTAGGAGCAAGGGACTCATTAACAGTCAATATTGTAGTGTCTTGTTGTTGCATATTCCTCTTGATCTAACCTCCTACTAGACCAGGTTCAACAAGTCACTCGCCTTCAAAGAAATTATTTCATCAAGATTCTGGAATATTGGCCGACCAATTGGACTGGTGGTCAGTGTGCTGGCTTCTAGATCGACCCGTTCCTGGGTTGAATCTGGAGTATAGCATGGATGTTTGTCTGTCTGGCGTGAATGTGTGGTCTCTCTATAAACGGGTTGTGAATTGAATGTATGGTACGCGTGTGTGAGGTGTAATGTGAATCCAACCCCCCGTGGAGCACCAGGGTAACGCCAAGTGGTTCACAATTCCGCCCATTATGACTAAAGTTAAATTCGCCGGGCATCCGCCGCAAAACAGTTTCCTCGAATAAGCCTGAAGGTCTCATTCTAATACAGGAAATAATATGATTACTAGAGGCTTACTAGATGCGTGTAGAGGCCTTGCAATTAGGACAAACTGGAAAATATTTTTGACTGTTCGATAATTTTTTCTCCTAAGATACCAACTTCGCAATCTAGACACAGCCCGTTTGAGTCCCTCTTTCCTCTTTGTAAAACAGGGATGGACCAATAATGGTTCACTGGAACTTTCAATGTTTGGGGTAAATTCGCCACATTGCATTATTTAAAATTTTGGTTCTGGAGATCTCATGGCAAAGTAAGGGACTCAAGCACTCCAAGAGCATCTTAAGAAACCTCCTTGGTTAGTCTATCAGCAATGTAATTTTCTCAATTACCAATACGATATGGCATTTATTACCAATGTGAAACGGTTGAAGTGTCATACTTTTCAATTTTTCTATGTGCTTTACTGTATAGCTCTTTAATAACTTTTAAGATTAAAATTTTATTGAAGAATGTTGTTGGTTTTAATTATTTTAAGTTAAAAATTAAAAAAATAAGAAACATTTTGATGGTGTTATATATATTTTAAATACATTAAAATAAGGCAACTAATTTTTCATCGTCACGAAAATAAGCATTTAGGGTCTGAAAAAATGTCAGTTAATGAGTTTCTGCTCTAAGCTGTAAGATTATTTCCCTCAGGGTTTCTAATGTTTCAGACATCTTTGTATCATACAGAGTAAACAAAAGCCTTAACTCACTCACAATTAGATATCTGAGGATTGGTAAGACATGTTTAGCCGTTCAGCGAAAAATTGACGGAACGTTTCGAAATGAGGATAATATTCAAGACCAGTACACTTAGAATGGAATTTTGCAGAATAGTTTCTTTTTTCCCTGAATCTCAGGCACACTATAGACTTTAACGAGTGAATTTGGCAGGCTCTTCACAAGAGAGCAGAAAAGTCTTGCTCGCCAGCAATGATTAATGCGATTTCCGTGACGGAAAAGAGTGAATAGGGAAAGAGAGGGTCCAATTCGAAAGAAAGGATTGGGTATTCACATTTTTCCATTTCTCCCATTTTCCAGGGTCCTGGTACAACTGGTTGATTAATTCCAGTTCCAGTTGGCAGTGACGTGGAGGTGGCGAAGAGTCCGAATCCTTAGTTTACTAAGGTTCTTGTGAGTCTTTTTGATGGATGTGTCACTTTATTTAAATGTGTATCCTTCTTTTCCTCTCCGTAGTCTGACTGTAATTGAATACCCTCTCCATGGTGGACTCTTTGCAATGTTTTTGGTCTGAAAGACGTGTATTTGGGATGAAGTAACTGAGGGGCGTTGTGGCTGGTGTAATTGATGCGTTCCACTCTTGATGTCTGGGATACTGTGGAGTGGTTTCATTTTACTTGTGTATGGATAGATTTCAGTAATCACTTTCAATTGTCTAGTGTTTCTCAGGTTTTGTTCTGTGTAGATATTAGACAAAAGAAATTATTTCAGAACTTATTCGGAATTCGAATATGTGATTCTTTATTATGTAGATATGACTTACGATTTAGAAATGTTTCTGAGATATAATTTATGTTCGTTTTCGTTTGTCATTCTAAAAGCGCATTTTCATTTGGAATTTTTTTCTCTCTATATACCTGGAGTAATGTGACGTGAGTGACTTTATTTTACATGCGTGGGAGATACCTTTCAGTAATCACTTTCATTAGCCTTGAGTTTCTTAGGTTCTGTTCTGTGTAAATTTTAAACCAAGGAATTTACTTCAGGGCCAATTTGGAATTCAAACACGTGATTCTTCATTATGTAAATATGACTTAGATTTAGAAATGATTCTAAGATGTAATTTATCTTATTCGTTTTTATTTGTCATTGCAATTTAGCATTGTAATTTATAATTGATGGTTTTTCCACTCTCGATACCTGAAATACTGTTAAATGAGTGATTTATTTTACGTGTGTGGGTGGTACCTTTCAGTAATCACTTTCATTAATTTTGTGTTTCTCAGGTTCTCTTCTGTGTAAATATGAGACAAAGGAAGTTATTTCAGGGCCAATTTAGAATTAAAACACGTAGTTATTCATTATGTAAATATGACTTTAGATTTTAGAATGCTTCTGAGATATAATGTTTGTTAGTTTTTAATTTACCATGTTTATAGACTTAAATGACTGTAATGTCAAATATTGAATTGAAAATGTCTAACTTCCGAGAAGTGCATCATTCCTTTTATTCCACAATGCGCGCGTGCAAGAAAGGAATAAATAACCACTTAGACTGGTTGAAATAATCCCCGTAAAGATTCTACTAGCCAAAAAAAGATGTTATCAGAAGATTTTTTTTAGTCAGAAGATCAAAACTGGCTCAGGGAAAGACTGTCTGATAGGGAAGACTGCAGATTCCAGAATGGATATATGCATGTGAAACCCTCAGCGGGTTAAATATGACCAAAAGAGAAGCTCAAGTCAAATTGAGTGAATCTTGGAATTACACTGATGTACATCGGCACCATTTCTTTTTCAACAGAAGTTGAAAGACCTTATTTTAGAAAGGTCTCCAAAAACTTACCGTCTTTGTTAGTAACGTTTTGGAGATCAATGCTAGAATAGTCCATATTGTCTTGCTCAAACCTACTTGCACAGATTAGACATTGCTAATTCAGATAATGTCTGATTTTCCTAGAGATAGTTTGGAGCACACATCTTCTTCTATTCTATAGAGAACTGTTAAGGGAAAGTTTGACTAGACTTCATGACTAACAACCAATTGTTCCTGTTTTTAATCCTATTTTATGTATATTGCCATTTCGTCTTTATAGAAAAAATCATGATGTCTATGCAATGCACCCCGAACTGGTTTTATTTATTTTTTATTTCTGCTGACCGTCCAATATCTTCAGACCAAACTTATGTACCAATATGTAACGAATGTAACGTTATATTACGTTGTAAACCCTAGAGAAATCATGTCTCTAGTATGTACAGAAGCTTGAAATCTAAAATCAGCACCAATGGTAGAGAAATTTTGGATCTTGCGCCATAAATCTCAAACCAACCAAACATCATGCTGGTACCATAGTACTTTGACGAGAAGCAAATTATGAACTTTGAACCGATGCTTTGCTCAAGAATGATTATCGCAAACATGATACGAAATGACTAGATAATATGCTCATGGCAGAGACTTTTAGTCTTTCTACATCAATATACTAATATTTTGGACAATTTGAAATGTTCACCAAATATCTAATTCCTAAAACAGCGCTGCAATTGCACTGCATTTGTACCGAATATTATATTATGTAGGGAGTGGTTCGAAAATGGGTGGTAAATGAAGGTTTGGGTATTAATTGACAACACATATTTTTCGTCCATAAATGTACGTCCATTGACATCATTCATTTATGCTAAAGGAGGCTGAAAGAAAAATCCGATGGGAATACAGCAATACAAATAAAACAAAACAACCTCGAACGACATTTATATGAAATTAAAATCATATCTATATTTTTATGAGTCAATAGAAGTTTCATATACAGGATTCTTCATGAGTTATCGGAAGAATTATTGTACGTTAACCATCCGAGTGGTTTCGACGAGATATTTCGTCTATTAAAATCTGTCCAATTTTGCTAATGACGAGATATATCCTCATCATATGACGAGATATCTCGACAGTCTCATAAGACGAGATTCGTCGAAACAATCACCAGGAAGGTTAAACATGTTGCAAATTGCTTGACCATTCGTCTATTAGGATATCTCTATTCATCTTTCATTTTCATTTTATCGATTCGTCACTGTCATCATCCCAATAGTAACGTGTAAAGTATTCCAGTAGAAGTCATATGTTACCATTTCAGTTTAGCATTTAATTTCTTTGATCAACTAATGCTGTTAGCAGATACAAGCTCTATCCTTTCATGCCCAAGGTATTGTTCAACTGACAAAATGTGTCCTTTAGAGCCCGAAGATTTATTCATCATTTAAAAAATGTATAACTGGGTTTCTTATCTGCCATTCAAATCTCTACAGATAATATTAAACTCCCGCTAATGGGTATCCTTCCAAAGAACTTGTAGTCCCGCTTTTTAAGTACCTAATATTAAAACACGTTCATAACCTTTCCGTTATGGACAACAGAAATAAAGAATTTAACAGAAATAAAGAATTTAAAATGTTTACCACACAAAGAATTTATAGAATGCCAATTTCTTTTGGTGCTATATAGATGTGATGGTTGGAATAGAATTAAAGTATTTCCTATACTTTTATGACTTTCAAACAGGGTGAATCTTCATTCCCCTTTCAAAATATGGATGGATT
Organism: Meta bourneti; assembly: GCA_933210815.1. NCBI lineage: Eukaryota > Metazoa > Arthropoda > Arachnida > Araneae > Tetragnathidae > Meta > Meta bourneti. The sequence continues at coordinate 94,076,470 of OW119929.1, forward strand.
ACAGCAAATCAACATTTTAAATAAATATCATATAAAGCAAATAAAAAACTGCAGTTTTGTTTATAAGACGTAGAGGCTAGTATTCCGCATTTCAGATTTTATACTCTTATTTTTTACTTATTCTGAACTAACTTATTTATAGTGTTCCGCTTTTGCCAGAGATAAAAGCTTCGTTTCATCACAGTCAAACTTCTGCTAATCTTTTGTGTGAAATGATGAAAAAGTAAAAGAAGTCCTCAATATAATCTACATCACATATTGTATCAAGTCGTAAGCTGAGTTTGTATTTGATTTAACACAGAATAAAATTGGACTGTCTTGACACAATATATATTTCACTAAAACGTCAGAATTTGTAAACAATAAAAGAACAGTATATACCGTATCGTTTTTTAACTGCAGATGCAGAAAAGGAGACAGGATATTTATGTTTCATTTACAAGGTCTTTAACACTTTTAAACAAATTGCAAAGAGTGAACAGAACAACACTGACACTTTTGTTAATCGAAAACTGTCATCGGACATGAAAAGAAATTGATTTTGTCCCTTTTCACTAGAGCGTGAAAGGAAGCCGATCGAATATTGAGCACATAAACCACAAGGCAAAAGTAGGACCGATATTCAGAAATGTTTCTAAACCCCTCCACTGGCCTCTTTTGCACTGCAAGGGGAACTGGCGGTCATTTGTGAGGGAGCACTCAGTGGACAGCCAACGTTACTAGTGGAATCTATTTAATAATTACAGTGGAACCCTGTTTATAACAGAGGTTATTAGTAGGGATTCAATCCCGTATCTACTGGGAAGCAGACAAAGACAATGACCACTATACGAAGTAAGCGAGTAACTAAACTTATTGAAATGTGAAGTGGGAAGAAAACATTATCCTATAAATTAACTTTTATTATACTAGTGAATTCTGAGAAATGTAGAAGGAAATGGAATTAATTGGAATTAATTATATTTAAAGATGATTCATTTAGATAAAGGATAGAATTAATAAAAAAGGGCTTAGCTAAAACAAGTTTATAATTGTGTTTATGCTTATACGAAACCAGATAAAGGGACATACCATTATCACGTATGTGACAATCAGATTTTCGTTATGAAAATGGCTGTATCTTATTCTTTATTAATCAAAAAACTTTTTTGATCTTAAGCTATTTTCCCTTCAATACCACCATAGATGTCCCATTCGGGACGGCTTGATATTAGCTCCTTTGTATAGAAAAATTGGAATAAGCTTACTAAAAGGTTTTTTCAAAATTTTTGATAAAGAAAAAATAATTAAAGATACAGCCATTTGCACGACTCAGTCAGACGAGTTATTGTCTCATAGGTGATAGTGAAATCCACTTAAATATGTACAACTCAAAACATAAATAAACACTTTTAGTTGCAACTTTAATTCATTTCAACAAAATTCAGTTTAATTTAAAGAGCAAAGACGTAGAGTTAAATATTTAGCAGCAAGAGGTTTTAGAAAAATTTTACAACGCAAAGAAATTAGCTGCTATTTCCTTTAGACGTAGGAAGGTAAATTGCATATATAATAAGAGCAATTTAAATTCTCAGGTCCATACAAAAAACTTTGGTCTCAAGGAAATTTATATCTGACTTTAATAAGAAATCTTATAAAACTAACGTCTAAAATTAAGTTTAGTGCTGAGTAGGTGTCGACCTATTTTCTTCAGTTAAATTATTAAATGTTTTCTCGGCATGGTAGAGGGAATATAGGATATCTTATGAGCCCCATTTTGTAATATATTTCCATCAGTTCGCGTGCTAGAAATTCTCAAGTTCTCATCGAGTGATCTAGATTACCGAAAGTATTCATACTTCATAAATATTTCAGAACATTTGGAAAGGTTTAAATTAGCGTTTTAATTAAGTTATTCTCTCTTCAACAGTTAATTAAGCGTTGGTAGTAATTAATAATTAAATTGTTGCTAATTAAATGTTAGTTAATTATAAAAATGTCTTGCAAGCAGACTGAAGCAATCTAAAACTTTAAATTACATTTCTTAAAACCTTGTAATAAGGCGATTTAATAAATGTTATTAATACTCAAATTACTTTTGTAGAGCGTTACTTTCTTTACTTTTAAACTCATTTTTATCTTTATGTTGAGTCTCATGTTTTCGACTGATCCTTAAATTAGCTAAATATGCAAACGAATAATTAAGGGGTCAATAATTTAGAAGTTTATTCACCTTCATGTTAGTAAATTTGGAATACACAAAGTCAAGTGCTTTTTAAACAAATAAATTTCTCAACAGAAAACACTTGTTTTACATGCCTAAACATATCATAATACTTAAAACATATGTAATTCCACATAACGTGTCGACTGATACAATCCAAAATTTAAATTTTACAAGTCAAAAGAAGATTGGATTTCACCTCTCAGTTTAAATTTGTAGAATCGGTTTACATTTTTATTAAGAATTTGTAGTATATCTCCTTGTTTGATATCCAAGGCTTATTTGAGTTACTAGAAACAACTGATGAAATTAAATATTTATTTTGAGCTATCTCTTTTTCGAGATGGTGTTTTGAAACTAAATCCTTAGCCCTAGAGAAAAAATATATATCCCTCTTTATACTAAAGTAATCAAAACTTCAGAATAGATTTATAATAAAATATTTGCTGTAGTAAAATTAATCTATTGTACATTATAACTAAATGTGTGACAGCAGAAAAATAAAAGGATAATAATGCAAATAATTTTAACTAAACTCATTTCAAAGGGAATATTTAAATTTAAAATACTTAACTTATTTTTATATTAACTTTATTAAAACAGTCATTTATAATCAACTGATATGTTAATTCCCCTCTAGGCACATTCAGAATATGAACATAATACCGGACAATGTTTTTCAACGGTGGAAAGTTCTATCCTGTGCTATTTTCATGAAATATTCCTTGCACCATTTGTTTTGTGTATTTAGTCTTAAATTTTTTTCTAAAAATGTTGAAATGTTTTGTACAAGTAGTAGTCAAGAGTACATATAACTAGTAACATATCATTTCTTTCTTTTCTACCATTTATAGATTCACAGAAATTAGATAGGTAGATAGTTATTTAACGTTGCACTGGTGGAAAGTTCTATCCTGTGCTATTTTCATGAAATATTCCTTGCACCATTTGTTTTGTGTATTTAGTCTTAAATTTTTTTCTAAAAATGTTGAAATGTTTTGTACAAGTAGTAGTCAAGTGTACATATAACTAGCAAAATATCATTTCTTTCTTTTCTACCATTTATAGATTCACAGAAATTAGATAGGTAGATAGTTATTTAACGTTGCACTGGAGCAACACAACGGGCTATTGACGATGGTCCGGGATGAATCCCGAAGGAAAAGATCCAAGGACAACGCCTCGCTGCTTTGAACCACGATCAGATGACGAGAACATCACCTGAGCTAGGACCCCACTCTCCAAACTTTTTCACCACGCCAACACAGAAATTAAGATTTGAAGGTAATGTCGTTGAAAAATCGTTTTCCTGTCCTATGCAATATATCACTATATTAGCATGTTTTACATTTTTAAATGAGTTTAAATTCTTATTTTCTTATTAAGAAACTGAATGGTGTTTGATCTATGTGTTCATAAAATATGTGCACAAAATATGTCCATAAAATATGTCCACACAATTATGTTTTATAATGGCTAAAGTGAGGGGATATTTGGGGTGGTTCCATTTAAATTGCATTGCAGGATTTCAATAGGTTATTGACATCTGTCTTAGATGAATTCCAAAGGGGAAGATCCGAGGATAACACCTCATAATTTTGAACCACGATCAGATGACGAGGTCAACACCTGAGCTGGCACCTCACTCTCCAAATTTGAACACCACTCCCAACGTGTGTATATTTGTGGACGGGAAGATTTATCATGATCCAACGCCCACATATACGGCGGTTTGTGGTTGGACTAAGTTTCGTACTTGCAACCCTCCAGAAGCTAACCCGGTACTCATTTTTAGAGATTGGAATAAAGTGTGTGCTGACTTTTCTATGAGGGTTGAGTCAACAAGTGTCCACAATTCGTTGTGTTTGTGTTTCTATTGGCAGCACTGCCTGTTTTACACGTTTCCCTAAGAGATGTTTCCTTCTGTTTTCTGGGTAGGCAAACCACGCAGATTTAACGTGCATCAACTCCCATGTACACTACGGTCTTTTGTTGGATCTAATTTGGAATTTGGAACCCTCCTGTGGCCAATCCGTGACTTCCAACCGGTAACCGGGGCCCCTGGCTACAGTGAGAATTTAAGTAAAGTGAATAGCACACACCATCAGAGAATCACCCTATTGACAAAACTTTCTATCTTTATCGAACTGATTAGTGCCAAATTGAAGCCACACCATAACCGTGGCCCCTGGCTAAAATGAGAATTTAAGTAATGTGAATAGCACACACCATCAGAGAATCACCCTATTGACAAAACTTTCTATCTTTATCGAACTGATTAGTGCCAAATTGAAGCCACACCATAACCGTGGCCCCTGGCTAAAATGAGAATTTAAGTAATGTGAATAGCACACACCATCAGAGAATCACCCTATTGACAAAACTTTCTATCTTTATCGAACTGATTAGTGCCAAATTGAAGCCATGAATAGTTTGAATAGAGCTCTGCGCATCCGTACTTTCAAAACAGAATGAAAATCTTCCTCCTTGTTTTTACTAATTGTTCCACCGAGCTTGTCACTTTAGTTGAAGCTTGAGCACTCTCGACAATGGGAAAGAAAGAAGGAACAAGCTAGTCGCGATACCGAAGAATCAGACTATTTTTTGCACCCCCTAAGAAGTATTAAAAACTATGAGCGCGCGATGAAGAAGAAAAGACTGTCAGTAGCTGTTTCCAAAGCTTCCTTGTGCGCACCCATAGTACTGAAAAGACATAATTAAAGACGGATAAAAGAAATATAATCCTTTGTATCTTAATAGCGTTTTCCCAAGTTCTCTACATACCCCGTTTTCGCTTCCCCTTTTTTGTGTTCTTCCTTTCTCTTCTCTACTTCATTATTTCCGAATCTATTCAAGCGTTCAACGCCATTTATTCCAAGTCTAATTACGCTTGAGCTTTTCATTGTAACAGAGAAGAAATAATAAAACAGAAACGCAAAAAAAACAACCCTAAATAATAGGAAAAAATGCATTTTTGTGATACTAAAATTTTTATTTTTTAACCAGGCTTTCAAAGGAGCGACGGTGGAATAATACAGAGAAGAAAAAAAAAGAATTGAGAAAACGCGAAAAAGAAATTCGCGAATAAACGAAAAAAATGAAATGAAATGAAATGGATAGAAAACTACCTTCGAAAATGGTTTCCAATGCTTCCAATGGTTTCCAATTCAGTTTAAGGCGTTATAAAGGGCTCATTATCCAGGTTTTAGATCGGGCGCAGTCGACGCAAAGAAAGCTTTCGATTCTGTTAACTTTTTCTTTCTTTTCCGACCCACTCGACTATGGTTCGTAAATTGATGTGGAATTTATCGATAGGGTTTAGTAGTTGTATACGATCGAATCGCTAGGTATCCCGCAGAGTGGGAGTTGCTCTTATTTATTTCAATCCGTTCGGGAAACGGAAGTACAGTCTCAGCAAAATCGCTGCTCGACTCGCTGCCCAGCGATATTAGTCTGGGCTGTGTCGTTACTTTTCAAATTTACCTCTGTTCAAATTTAAACCAGCGTAAAAGACGCGGAAGGCTTTTTCGGTGTATTATTTTGCGGTTTAATCTGTTTGTAGATTGTTTTCGGATCTAAATACGATAAAATCATCGAATCTTGGCCAAGGGTTGTTTGGATTAAGTTTTATGGTGCAAGGGCCATTTTTGATCATGCTGCACCGAACGCAATTCCAGAAAACGTCTAGTAACTTCACCAAGGGATATTGGTTTGTTAGTTTGGATTAGAATTACTCAATCAAATTTAGCTCCACATTCAAACAAAAGTAAGAAGTGAGAAATAATGTGTAGATTATGCATTCTCATATCGTCTGTTAAGAGCAGAAACACATTAACTGAGGTTTTTCCGGATACACAAAATGGTTATCTTCATGAGAAATGCTCTACCAAATTGTACCTTAAAAGATCTATAATACTATCAAAATGCTCGCAATTTTTATTTTTGGACTTGAAAACTAAGTCTTTAATAACCTGCGCAGTTAAAAAAAATTTTGTCTGTTAATAGCGATTTTGTTCTACGCTGTCGTTACTTATCAAATTTACCGCTGTTCAAATTTAAACCAGCGTGAAAGACCTAAAGTCCTTTTCTGGTGGCTTGAGTTTTGTGGTTTAATTGGTTTGTTAGTCTGGATTAGAATTACTCAATCAAATTTAGCTCCGTCCACATTCAAGCAAAAGTAAGAAGTGAGAAATAATGTGTAGATTATGCATTCTCATATCGTCTGTTAAGAGCAGAAACACATTAACTGAGGTTTTTCCGGATACACAAAATGGTTATCTTCATGAGAAATGCTCTACCAAATTGTAAAAATTGTAAATTAAAAGATCTATAATACTATCAAAATGCTCGCAATTTTTATTTTTGGACTTGAAAACTAAGTCTTTAATAACCTGCGCAGTTAAAAAAAATTTTGTCTGTTAATAGCGATTTTGTTCTACGCTGTCGTTACTTATCAAATTTACCGCTGTTCAAATTTAAACCAGCGTAAAAGACCTAAAGTCCTTTTCTGGTGGCTTGAGTTTTGTGGTTTAATTTGTTTGCAGATTGGTGTTTTCAGATTGTTTTTTAAATACGATCAAATAATCGAATCTTCGCCTAGGGTTAGTTGAGTTAAGTTTTATGGCTCAAGAGCCATATTTGGCCATATTGCGCTAAACGCAAGGCAATGTGAAGTACCTTTACCAAGGGATGTTGTTTGGATTAAAATTTCTCAATCAAATTTTGCTCCATTCACATTTAAGCAAAAGTAAGATGTAGGAATTATGTGGTGACCCCTAACTAGATATAAATGAAATTAAAAGCATTGTATATAATACCTTAAAAAATTTAACAAAACTAAAGTTGTTTTTTCTCTAAAGGAGTTGATATTTGTTTAAATTCGTTTGAGTTTGGAAATACAGTTTCAATTGAATCTTGATCGGTTCCTTTTCTAATTATTTTGACGACATTATTTAATTTTTTACATGAATTTTGAATACAATATTTGACATGAATCATTATTTTACTAATAACTTAAGTAATAAACTTTAAATTATACAAATGTTATCCAAACGTTACATATATTTGTAGCTTAATTTTAGAATGCACGCTTGGATTGCTTCTTGTTACCTATTTATATTCAAATGCTAGGAAAACTTGAATTTTAACGGGTTTATATTTAATTGAACCGCATCAATTATTTTATCTCTTGTCGTGCCTTAGCAGTCAAGTATTTTTGTTTCCCATAAGAAAAAGGAAATTTGGAGGTCAGGTGTTTACCTCCTTATCTGACCTTGGTTTAAAATCACAAGATGTCCTCGGAGCTTTTCTTTGCTCCGCTTGACCAGATCTAGCCTTGCGCCATAATAAAACAAAACAGCTTGTCACTTTATTTTTGTCGTGAATGTAAATACCAAAAATAAATTTTGATTTAAAACCTCAAATGTCATGAGTTTCCAGCATACGCTATTATGTATATCCTTTATATATTACTCTCTTATCATTTTCATCACTTTCACATAATCTGAATATGCGTTTCATCAAGTAGACATGCCACATATCGTGACTGAAACTTCTACGTATAGCTTTATTTGTTATCGGGAAATAATAATATAAAATCAAGGGTTTCTCACCGAAAACAGATAACATCTGAAATTCAAAATTGTCTGCCATATCCTCATACATGCGCTAGTCAATATATCAGTCTTGTTTTCTTTATGCAGGATTTGTTTTGATGTAATGGCACCATTTTGTTTGAATAACTTTTAAATAAAACTTTTTTTGAATAATTTTTACATATTGTTTATTCAATTAATGGCAGTTTATGGAATACGACATAGACTAAATGAGCACTTCTAGAAACGCTGCAAATATGGGCTCTTTTGATCATATTTTCCATTACGTTTGAACAAATTTCTGGATTGATTTATTCCATTTCTTCGCGGATGTTTTGCTTAAGCTATTGAGTCGATGTCAGCTTGTTAGTGTAGACTAGTTCCCTTAAAAAGCCTTATAGAAAAAACCCGATGTCGTCAAAAAAGGGAACGAGGGACAAATCGATATTAACCCTTCGGTTTCCACGAGATATCTCTCCGTCACGATCTGATTAATTTTGATAATGATGAGGTATCTCGCCATCAAGGTTTTTTCATATCGATTTTTTTATGACGCGGACATGAGATCAAGATGAGGTGAGTTTTCGTCTAATGATGAGATATTTCGTCCATTAAGATCTGGTCAGTTTTGCTCATGACGAGACGACCACCAGGTGTTAACATAATTTTACATTCGCCACGAAATGCGTCCTTTAGAATTACTGTCCCTAAAAGCAATGCTTCCCAACCTTTTTCACGTCACGGCACATATCACAAGCATAAATAATTTCACGGCACAATATGAAGGAACATTTTACTATTAACATGATTAATTTCTTCTTTTTCATTCTAGGGATTCAATTAATAAGATCTTTCTTTCACATAATTTTTCAGATAAGTCCAGCATATGCAGTCTTCTTATGCTTCTTATGCAAGAAATAAACGAAACAAATGGAATGAAAATACCTAATCCATACATCCTCAGTAATTGATATTTGACATAGTGTTTATATGTAGCTAGGAAAATAGCAGTAAAGCGAAAAGAGAACCACTCGACGGTACAGGTGGGCAAGGCCACACTCGGTGGCCTAGCCCACCTGTGTGTACCGTCGCCCCATAATCAAGACCTAGCGATAAATTTTTCGGAGCACACTTCCAGTTCTTTCGCGGCACACTGGTGTGCCGCGACACTAGTGTGCCGAGGCACATCGGTTGGGAAGCACAGCCTTAGAGAATAAAATGGTAAGAGGAAATTGAACAAATCACGTGGTCGAATGAGTCCATATTTGTAGATCTGTCAGTAGATCTCATTTGGTCGATTTCGCGTTCCTTAAAAAATGTGATTGAGTAAGAAATTTGCAAAATAATTTAATTTAAAATGTTTTATTTAAAAGTTATTGCAAAACAAAATGGCGCTTAAAAACACCTACATTATCTTATTTTTTGTGTTCACCCCACAGGAAGTTATGCTACTTAAGCTGAGTTCTTTTGATTGTCATTTTTTTACTAGCTTGGTGCGAAAATATCAAAGCTATTACACTAAACGGTATATATGGATGAGGTTTTTGACATTCGATACTTACTGAAATACGCTCTCATACCTTCAACACGAAACAAGTAGCCTGAACATTTTATTACATGGCTTCGTGACTCCCCAAAAGTTCCAGTAGTCTGTTCGCACGCTTCTGACAACACGTCACACGAGGGAATCATTAAGATTCTTCAGCACGCAAATTCCGTTAAATATTGTATAGCGATATGATTATTTTGCACCGATCTGAACCATATATACCTTCGTAGTGCGACAAATATATATTATCCTTTATATTATCTTGCATAGATGTTTTAATTCAATCTCATTTCCTATATAAGGAAGATCAAGTATTTTCCCATAATATAATGTATCCTATATATTCATAGAATATCTCTGCAGTGGGTGTCTGCACATTGGGGTGTGCTCAGAAATGTAAAAAAGATTGTTTGACCCACAATGTGATAGTCTGGTGCAGAAATTTTCATATTAGACTTTTCATTCGTGCAAACTATAAATCAAACTGATGAAGAGGAAATAACATGAAGCAGTATATCGCTGTCTAAGAAAAATACTTGGTACATTCTCTGCAGTGTATTTCAGTTACCCCAGACTCTCCTAGACCGGAAGTGATTACCAAATTCAAATTGTTTACTGGTTACGACTGCCTCCGGGCCCATCTCCTCCGAATAGGACTTGATGATTGCCCAGACCTTAATCTGTGTGACATAGCACAGTCTGTGTCTGGTGGACGCTTGGACGTTTTCCCTGCAGAAGTGGGGTTTAGTTGTCCTGTAAAAAGCATCAGACAGTATGTGGTCTAATGGCCTCGCATCCAAACGATCAACGTTTGTCAACAACATATATCCTATATATGTCAGTGATTTGCGATTCCTTATAATTAGAGTAGACTATATAATTAATAAAAAGACATTTGCTTTGACATGGAAAATGGTTTGATTCATATTATCGATGATTGTAGTCATTTGTACAACACGGTGATACCATGCAGAGACATACTTGTTTCTCCTGAAGAGGTTAAACGTATTCAGTTCTATTCCAAGTTAAAGTTTTTGGAAAAATTCTAAAATTTTAACAATTCTTATGGTTTGGTTTGTTGTCTAGATATACAATTGTCTTTTGCTACACAAAGGCTAGCAATGCCTTATAATGTTGTGGTGGAGTACCACTCGTAACAACCCGAGTGTATGTACTATTTTAAAATATAAATTTCTGTGTTTAGTGTGTGCAGAGTGTAAATGCATTGCAACCAATTAGATTATATACTTTTACTTTGTACTCGTAGTCAGAGTTGTGTTGAATTTTAATAAAGATTACTAGTTTTACTCTGTTATGTAATTAAATAGGGAATCGTAGCAACACAAGTACACGAAGCCTGATATTCTAAATATGGTGAATGTATGATAACCTCATATACACGCCCCTATAAAGTGGTGATTAAACAAGTATTTGGTAACTTCAAAAATTGTTCAAATTTGATACTACCATTGATGGTTAATTCAAAGAATTTTGAATGATTTGTGAGTACTTTCTAAACAAGAATTTGAACCAAAGTGCCGAACATAAAGTTTTCTTCGTCTAAAGAATTGTGTGATAAGTGAGTGAACGTATGTGTTAAACTTTTAAACTATATAGTGATATGTATATTTTTGCACTCAATTTCTCACAGTAAGTGGGTTGTTAACTGGATTATTCTTATACCGGAATATGAGGAGATTCATCGACTTCTTGATAATCTTTATTTTAAATTGTGCACTGCATATATAGTATTACCGGAATATTGTTCTGAATGCTGGTCATCTCAAAGTGAATTTAATCTCAGTTTGTATTTTCGAATTTGGTGTCAGGTAGTGTTTTTTTGTCTGTTTCTTCTTATAATTTCTTCACAAATTTGTCTTTATCCTTCCCTCTTTTAATCTGAGTCTTCATCTTCAACTTCCTCATTCTGTAAAACAGATAAGTAAACAAAAGATGAAAGGCATTAACTAAGAAATATTAAAAAGGAAACGTTGTTTTATTTAAAGATATATATTCTTGTGGGTAAGATATTCACGTTTCTTGTAATATGGAGATTTCTTTGACCAAAGAGGTAAAAGTAAATAAAATAGTCTCAACTGCACGTAAAATTAAACTTAAATAAAGATTGAATTATTTACAAGAAATAGTTTTTTCCTTAGTAAACGTTTCATAGCTTACAGGCTATACAAATAAATGAAAATTACATCAATTGCATTATGTATTTCAAGTAAATTGATGGAAATAATTTCTCAATATTTTCCAAACGCAACGAAAAGTTTTAATACATCAATTTTACATTCACATTACATTTAACGCACACATACTAAATGTGAATAAGGGTTTGATGCGTGTGAGCATGTTCTCAAGCATTTTTTAAATATTTGTACAATGAAGGCTAATCTGAATAAGTTTTATAATAGCGTATAGTTTGATACACCATCATTTTTAAAACAAAACATAAAGGCTCAGCTCAATTAATTTTCTTCCGAAATTTTATCTGTTTTTTAGAGTAATTTAGTAAGCAAAACCCTTATATAAGTGCATTTTTTAAATTTAACTCACGCATATCTATTATTGAGTAACGGTATCCCTTTGCAGTAAATTAAAACAATATTTTCGCTTGGTTCATTTTATTTTAGAACAAGATTAATTTTAGGTACCACACTCATTTTAAGTTTCATTTGTAAATTTAGGTTTCTGGTGAACTTAAAATTACATGGAACGTGCATTACATTTAAGTAATATCGTAGTCGTGATCATACGAAAGCGCTGGGATCAAAAGTATCACTCCGATTATTTTCCCACTTCTTATGGGGAGACAAATGTGGCAAGACATGGCAAATGACAGAAATTGACCATTTGTAAACTTCGTAAAGCTCCTAACACTTGTGTGATTTATTTGTTTATTGTTTCATATCGGCTTGTATTTCTCCATGCTATTAACCCTCCTGGTGGTCCTTGTCTCGACGATCTTGAACTCTTCATCATCAAATAATCGGCATTATCTTGATGACGTCATAAACAAAATTGGTTAGATCTTGATGGACGCGATATATCGTCAAAACCACTTGAAGGTTAACAAATGTGTTTTATTTAACATGAATCATGTCTCTAACAAGCTGAAGTTCAATATGCACCAGATTGTGAGGCCTTTCCAGCATCAAAATTTGCCTTTACACTCTGAGCTTCGTTGGATTTCGCTAGTATCAGTTCAACTCCCACAACACTCTTAATGAATAAATAACTACATCTATTGGTTGATCGAATGGATTGATTCTTCCTTTCTTTAGAGTAGAATCTTTCAGAAATTTCGATTCCTCCTTTCTATAGAATAGAATCCTTTGGAACAATTTCATTGGCAAATTATGTAGAATAGAATCATTTGGAAAAATTCTATTGGTCAAGAAAATCAAAAATAGTAGTCTTGCTGAAAAATCTGCAATTTGATAGGTGGAATTATGCGCGTGAACCCCTTAGAGGGTTAAGGAAATTATTTGCATTATCGATCCTCTGAGCGCAGCGAGATTTCCGAGTTGTATAGTATTGCTTTTACGCCACACACTTCAATGACTGACTAACCACACCTATTGGTGGAACCCATGAATTCTTCCTTCTCCGTATAATAAAATCATTTAGAAAAATTCTATTGATCCTTTCCATTGAATGGAATCCCTTGGGATGATTCTATTAACCCCTTATGTAGAATAAAATCCTTTGGAAATATTCTATTGTGCGCACTTTTCCTTCGAATAGAACAGAATAAAATAATTTTAAAAGATTGTATTAATAATTTCCTTAGAATATAATTTAATAGAATCCTTTGATTTTATTCATCAAGATCGAAAATGGTTAGTAGTCATGTAGAGAAAACTATAAGTTGCAAGGCGGAATTATACGCAGGACCGAGGATTAACCCTCCTGGTGGTTGTCGTGACGAGGTATCTCGTCATTAGCAAAACCATTTACAAATCTTTATAGACGAGGTATCTCGTTATGAGGAGAAAACTAACCAGATCTCATCATCACCAAAAAAATCACCAATATCGATGACGATATATCTCGTCATTAGCAAAACCATTAACAAATCTTTATAGACGAGTATCTCGTTATGAGGAGAAAACTAACCAGATCTCATCATCACCAAAAAAATCTGCAATATCGATGACGATATATCTCGTCATTAGCAAATCTTTATAGACGAGGTATCTCGTTATGAGGAGAAAACTAACCAGATCTCACTCATCATCACCAAAAAAATCACCAATATCGATGACGATATATCTCGTCATTAGCAAAACCATTAACAAATCTTTATAGACGAGGTATCTCGTTTTGAGGAGAAAACTAACCAGATCTCATCATCACCAAAAAAATCTGCAATATCGATGATGATATATCTCGTCATTAGCAAAATTCGTCAGATCTTGATAGACGAGATATCTCGTCGAAACCATTTGGAGTGTTAAAGAAACTCCTTGCATCATTAACTCTCTTGAGAGTCACGATATTTCAGAGCTGTGGAGTTCTTCTATTGGTCAAGAAAGTAGTTGAAGTCCTTCAGGGTAGAGTGCTGGTTGCAAAAGAGATATATGCGTGTTAATCACCCTCAAAGGGTTAAAATATCTCATGGTTATTGGGTTTATTTTATATTTTGAGTGATTTTACTCCCTTTATTAATTTCTTTATGCTGAGCCCTAAATTCGCTGAGACAGTAATCACTAATGTAAATTCCAACGCAGGGCATCTAAGAAAAACTCGAAACATTATTAAGATGCTTTAAATAATATGAAAGAACTGGGCAAAAAGAGGAAAATATATTCTATGAATCTCCAGTAAAAACAGCTCGTTTCGTATGAAGACAGCATCCAGAAAATTAAAAATAATCCATGCATATCAATTTTATGTGACTTTATAATACTTTCGGCTCTAGCAACCCGTTGTGATTAAAGAGGCTTTAGAAATTAATTTGGTTACAAATGGCCTTAAAAGATTATGTGCTGCTATATTTTTGACTTTTATATCTCTTAAAACAGCCATATTGAATATAAAACCTTGATAGTAAAAATAACTTTTCATAAGGGTTATGAAGTAAATAATTACATCATCCTCTTTCTTTCCAGAAAATGCTGAGGCCAAGTCGGGCAGTTTGGGTCTCCATTCTCGAATATCATCCAAAAGGTCTGTATTTACTCCAGCATATTCACAAACTAAACAAATAGAATTAATTACCTTAGAGCTCACATCTGCATAGTTTGTAAAAATTTCAACCTTATAATATAATTAAAAAATGCTCAAGCATTTTTTCATTGTAACTTCTGGTAGATTTTTCTGAATGTAGAGAAATCTATTTTCGCAGCTGAAACTGGAAGCATAACACTGCGATTCATAACTACGGCTAAAACTAGATCAACTAGATATTTTAGGATATAAATTTACTGTTTGATTATAAAATCAATGTTAACGAATCGAAAATAAAAACTCTTGTAACTAAATTAAATACTTTGATAGTGAAAATATTTTGTGAATGGAAAAAAAATCGCATCTTATTGAAAATGGAGAATGGATTTGATGCAACGCATATTTAAAATGACTCGAGCTGCAGTGTTATCATAAACTAGTCATAGTTGAAAATAGTTAAATATTTTTGCAACGAATTTGCGATAAACTTTACCTTAAAATAATTTGGTTTAGAATTGCATTCTGTATATTTTAGCATATCTCTATCGAGAAAATTATTACGAACATTAACATTGAAGCATAATGTTTTCTATTACAAAGCTTGAAGAGAATGTATAATTGTAAAACAAATTCTAGGGAAAAGTATTATAATTTTTGAATACATACTTTTGGTCCTTTTTTTAAGTACAGCTATTTAATTAACATCAAGAAATTGAAATGAGATAACAAACAAATCAATAAGTTACTGAGAAAAAAACTTAATGGGCACGGGTATCATTTTTTGTGATCACTGTCTTGGGATGGAATATCCTTTATACTTTACGCTAAGTTTTAAATTGCCGATTCCATATATTTGGAGAACATATATCCTCCATGTCAGGACAAAAGGGGTTAAGTTTGACTTTTGGTGGGTCCAAAGGAATCAAGTGCATCATTAATTAAAAAAAATAATATAATATGCTTAAAATCAACATTAAGTGAATCTACGAATTCAAATTGCAATTATTTGTATCATGGCCTTCTTTTTCTTTCTGAACATTAGTGAGAAAGAGTGAAATGTTCAACCTTAATACAAGATTCTGAGAAGTTTGATTTAACCTTTTTTCCCTGAAAGATATATGCATGCTAATTTCAAAGTAAACTTAGACTAGCAAAAGCTATAAAAACACCGCATGTTAGCACCATAATTCAGCTTAGTTCAGAAGTAAACTTACTTTGTGGAATGAAATTAAAAAGAAACGAAACCACCGTTCCAATGACCACACCAATGACAAAACATAAAGTCTTGCTGATGCATTTGGGATATGTCTCCTGCTTCGGAAGGACATCTTGAACAGGTTTGACAATATTCTGCGACATAAACTTCCTCACTGTCGTAACCGGACGGGAATCCCAAATATCTGTCACTGTACTGACGATTTTTTCATTAATATTCCCTGGTATGGGAAATCCAGAAGTAGCCATTGAAACATGCTCTTTAATCAAGGAATCCACGCGGTTTTTAAGACTCCTCTTACGATCTTGGTATGAAGAAGGGTACAGGAAGTTGTTCACAGGATCCAAGATCCACCTGTTGAACAACTCTCCAACTCTTTCTAATGGTTTCGAATCCTTAAGCTCTTGTAAATAGGAAGACGCGGTTTGGTTCAGCTTGTTGACAGCGGTTGGTTCCGGTAGTTTCTTTTCACTCGAAGAGCCCATTATGTACTTATAAGCTTTTTTGATCCACCAATCTTCTGTAAAAATAATTAACAACAAATAATTAAACCTTTGAGAGTAGCTAGATAGCTGAGTATTGTAGTGTTGTTTTTACCCCACAACACACTTAATGGTTAAATAACCATCTCCTATGGGTTGTATCCTTTTAACCTTTGGAAATATGCTATATAAGTCCTTTAATTAGAAAGCATTTTGGAAAGATTTTGTTGATCCTTTCAACAGGATAGAAACGTTTTGAAAGATTCTATTACTCCTTAGAATATAATTCTTCGGAAAGATTATGTTGGTAATTTCCTTAGAATATAATTATAATACCATAGGAAGATATTATTGCTCCTTTCTTAGAGAGAATAGAATCCTTTGGAAGGATTCTGTTTGTATTTTACTTAGAAAAGAATAGCTTCGAAAGATTCTAGTAATCAAGAATGTCAAAACTGCTTAGAAGTGCCATGCAGGGAAGACTGCAGGTTGTAAAATGTAATTATGCTTAGAGGATTTACCGACGGCCCTCTTTTGTAAAATTGGAAGACGTTGTTTGCTAAATGTACAGTTAGATGCATATAATGTAAAACATGCCATGGATTAGAATGTAGAAAATATAGCATGGATTAGAGTTTAGAAAACATACCATTATCGAGGAATCTTTTCTGCTTGGAAGTCACAGGCATTACAAGAAAGCCGATGATAAAGGTAAAGAAAAGGAAAATTTGGAAACCTGAAAAAATAGCACGTTAAACATAAAGTAAATATCATTAGGGGAATGATGCCTTCATTAAATTGAATTTTTAGTAAAAGTTCTTAAATCGTGTGTCTACTTTATAAACCTTTTGATAGAAGTGCTTAAGATAAATATCATTCTAGATAACAGGGTAAAATATACCAAAACAATACCAACCCATCGCCAAATTGGCGAAAAAAAATTTAGTTCCATTTAAATAGGCTAACAACTAGTAACCATAGTCTAAATCTATCATTGATTGGGGATGGTACCGTATTTTTGAGTCTAACCAAAAAATGATACTTTTCTAAAAAAAATCACTCATATTTACTATTAAAATTTCATTAAATCTAATGTAACCTAGAATGTATTATTCTATATTAGATGCAGATTGTTAGTTTTCGGCTCTAGTGTCCTACATATCTATCCATAAAATTCTACATCAGTACTTTCATTGATACTAAACATTGAAAGAAATCAGTTTCGGAATTCATAAGCAAACAACTACACTTCTGAATAGATTTTAAAACAATTTCTCAGAAAATTGTTTGATTTTCAGGACTTTAATCTGATACTCGAGATTCAGTTCTACTAAAGTACAATAATTGTGCTGAAAATAATACACAATATGTTCCTTTCTTGATATTAGAAAAAGCACGCAACACATACTGTAAATGCACAGAAATAATAGCAAATATAATGATAATTAATCAGCAAATGTATTGAAAGAAATTACTGAAATTAGTGTTAAAGCATACAGCTAAAATATATACATATCCACATATATTTATTTATTTTCAATAACATTTTAAACGATATTAATTCTAGAAGTGACTGTAAAAACAAGTATTCCTAAAAGATTTAAAAAAGTTTCTAAAAGTGTAAATGAGTGGATATAAAAAGTTACCTTTCATGTTTGTTCTTTATATTGATAAATTTGAAAGTAAAATCGGCAAAATTTTAATAAGTATCGGAGGACGGCTTGTTGCTTGAAAACCAAAAGTTGAATGAGAATTTTTGAATTATAAACAGCAGCGTATTGTTAAAACTATTAAAATGGATTGATAACGAAAAATATTTTTTTTTGTTGAATTCTAATAAACAATGCAATTTAAGACACATTGTTACAAAATAGTGGGCTCCAAGCTGGTAAAACAAATGGTTAAATATAAAAGTAGTTTAAAAGATGGGTCAATATAAATACTATTAGTAAAAATCTTAACGAACTTTAACTATCCTGAGTAATACGTAAATGTACATTAAAAACTGGTTTTCACATTAAAGTATTGCCTTTTTTGAAAATTGAATTCATTTTTACAAGCACAATAATTAATTTTCAAGCTTTGTACATTTATTCATCGTTCATTATTGATTAGTTAAATCATAGATATATATATATATATATATATATATATATATATATATATATATTATTTAGGAGTTTTTAATATACAGGGTGAGTCTAAATTGTTTTTACAAAATTAGAGGGGTGATAGTACTCATCCAGACGAGCAATAGTTACACCATGGAACATAGGGTCGCATTCCACTCTGAGAGGGAGAAAAGAGTAAAGTCGAAACGCGTCGAGCATGAACAAGTAAGTCATCGTCTCTAACGTCGTTTTGTACCTGCCTACGTAGCATATCTCCTAAGCAATATGGATCGGACGTGGCGGACCTGTGGCTTGGCCTCCTCGCTCACCGGACCTCAACCCACTGGACTTTTTCTTCTGGGGGCACATGAAATCTTTAGTGTACCAGACGCGTGTGGACTCGGCTGAAGATCTCGTAGCGAGAATCGGTGCTGCCGCAGACAAAATTAACACAACACCAAGAATCTTCGAGAGCCAGTCATTCCTTCGCCGGTGTGAACTGTGCAACGACACGCTTGGCCGCCACTTAGAGCACTTGTTGTGAGTTTTTCTCTGATCAATGAATCAGATTGTGCAACTTTTGGTATCGTTCATTCGCTTTCCCAACACTGTAGTAAGTTCATGTTGAAATTTTAATTTGACTCTTTTCTGCCTCTCAGAGTGGAATGCGACCCTATGTTCCATGGTAATTATTGCCCGTCTGGATGGGTACTATCACCCCTCTTATTTTGTAAAAACAATTTAGACTCACCCTGTATTCGTATAACGACTTTCATTTCGAATTCGTCAAAATTAACATGTTTCCAACAAGAGATACCACACACAAATATATACTTTAAATTTATGAATAGTATAAAGAGAAGTTTTGTACCAGATTTCACCAATTAAAATTTATCTATCATTTCAATTCCGAAGCACAAATTTCTCATTATTGATAATTCATTACTAGTCTCTCCTTTCATATAAAGAAAACATACTTACAGTTAAGTATTGAATATACATTTTTGAAGTTAATGAGGAATTGGGTTTGGAGTTAATGAGAGGTTTCAGAGGTTCGTTACCGAAAAGCTTAAAAATTCCTTTAAAATGTTTTTAAAATAAATTTTAAAATGCTCTTAAAATAAAAAAAAATCCTCACATTTAAAGTAAAAATTCTCCCATAATTTATACTACATATATTTTGTTTCAATTATAAAATAAAGAGGTAGGTAGTTAATTAAAGGCGCACTGCAACAACACAACGGCTATTGGCGACGGTACGCGATCAATCCCGAAGGGAAATATTAAATTTATATAAAGAAACCCAATCTGCAAAATTTCACGAATTAGAATTTCCTTTTTTTTTCTCTAGACAATGAGCCATAAGACCTGTTTCACTTCTAAAATATATCAAGGATACCTTATCCTCAAAACTGGATTGCACTAAACATCTAGAATTGTGAAAACGAAATGAGTTACCTTTTGAACGTTTTTCACTTTGAGCAACTGACAATTTTTGTTTCCCAGCATTGTAATTCGAATGTATGAAAGATGTTCCTTCAGACAGATTAACAGCATAGCCGCACACAAGTGCTCTTTAGTAGATCACTTTTCGCCCCACCATATACACCCATTTCATTTTTTCCAACCAATCTCTTCCACCATCATAAAGCTATAAATTCATCATCAGACTTCTTGTAAAATTAATTTTATCTTGATGTTGCTGGGTTTTTAAATTAAGTTTTTAAACGAGCTCAAAAACTTATTTCTCATAGAAGTCTTTTAATTCTCATATATGCACGCTGTGAGAACTAATCAAAATTTTGGGACGCTGCTCTCATTGGTATTACACTGAATGATTTTAGTTGCGCTGTTTAGACACATTGGAAGGAAGAAATTTATGTCAACATTTGTTAACCACACTTTTTCAGCAATAACATTCGACAGATATGTTAAATATAAAATTATTTCTTGTCGCATATGTTGACATTTACATCTCTAGTTTCTCAACCATCCGTTAATTTTGTTCCAGTTGATAAACCATAATATAATTTTATTTTCGAAACACTCAAGTGATTATACCTCTTTGAGTATTTATGTCAACATTTGTTAGCCACACTTTTTCAGCAATAACATTCGACAGATATGTTAAATATAAAATTATTTCTTGTCGCATATGTTGACATTTACATCTCTAGTTTCTCAACCATCCGTTAATTTTGTTCCAGTTGATAAACCATAATATCATTTTCTTTTCGAAACACTAATGTGATTATACTTCTTTGAGGATACTTAAGGAAAATTCTGCCGTACTTGGGTATCGCAGTGATGAACCAATAACTATTACGCTTATATAAGGCCAATATCAGTGGCACTTATCTACTTCTCTGGTTTCTTATTGATATTAGTTGAGTGAAGAGTGAGGGTCCGTGGTAGCCAAGTTGGCAGAGTCACGGATTAGAAATCGGAGGGATGCGAGTTTGAAACTCGACCAAACCAAAGTCCATAGCGTACCTGGAGAATGGTGTACGTTAAGTTTTTTTAATCTGTCGCACCTTTTAAATATCCTCAAGGTGGCATGGGTTGGAAGTTTGGAGAATAGAATATCAGCTCAGGTATTGACCTCGTCATGTGATCGTGGTTGAAAATTACGTGGTGTTGTCTTCGGATATTTTCCTTCGGGACTGATCTCGGACCATAGCCAATAGCCCGTTGTGTAGCTCCAGTGTTACGTAAATTAAACTATCTGTGTACCTTATTATTTTATTTAAAAGTGATAATAATTGAAAAATAGATAAATAGGTAAATCTAAATATTAACAAATGGCATATGCATCACTTAAATGCACCATAGTATTCCTGATTAGTTACTCTAGTTGTAATGGTTCAGTTTCTTTTCAAATGATTTCTCATTTTTAAAAATCATTATTTAACTTGTACGCAGAAAATACAAGTATTCTTCACGTACAATTTGTTTAAACTATTTCTTTCTTTTTCGTAAATCGTGAATTTATTTTAGTTTAACAGAAGTTACACGCTTACAGTTTCACAGTAGTTACTCATTACTGCGACCACCAACTAGAGATGTTACAAACAGTGATTTCATAGTAACAGTTCTAACTGTAACTGCTACTGAAGAATATCTGCGAACCTAAACTGTGATTGTGATTCTAAACTGAATCTGATTGTTTGATTGAAAAGCATCTCTTAGCCCCTCTTAGCAACAGGATTATCCTATTTATGTTTTAAATACTTTAGTAGTTCCCTCCGTAAGAGTAATACACTGCTGAATTCATAGCGTAGCGGGTTGAAACACCAAAGAACCCAGTTGAAACCCGGGATATTTCTTTTCATCCAGGACAACCGAAATATCCTTTACATTTTTTTAATTTAACCAAACCAATACCACTCAATAAACCTACAATTTAAACTGAATTAAACATTTTTATTCCGCCGATTAGCCGCTTTTTTCTATTAAGCCCTTTATTTCTTTCCCTTCTCAAACTAATGCAGACAACATTTTTCTCTTCCTGACAGTGATGGATCGGCATTTTGAACTACTAGGCGCAGGTAACTCAATACTAGCTCATAACTGGTTTTTGCAGATCAAAATATATCGACATTTTTATTTCATAAAAATAAAATTTTATAATTAATCAAACTCTAAAATCAAGATATATGCATTAGAATACTGCAAGATTAATTTGCTTCTAATTGAATGTAAATTATTGAATCTTCATTATATTAAATACACAATTAATTCACATACCTATTTTTTCTCTTAAAAGGTCAATTAAATTAATTACTCTTATCTAAAATATTGGTTCGAAGAAAAATTCTTACACCATATGTGTAACAAGACAATTTCCTCACATTTGATAATCTGGAGGTACTGAAATATTCACACACACAAGAAGTAACTGTTTCAAAACATTAAGTTATTTTTTTAAATCGCTGGTAACATCCGAATCCATTTGTGTTTATCACACTCAAATTTAAAGTTAACTATTTTCTTTTGTCAAAGATAATATTGTTTTCTATCATTTTTATAAATTCATATGCGTAAAATTTGTTTCGAGGATTGTTTTCGTATTAAATTGCATACAAACACCCAATTTTTGTATAAAATTTAGAATTTATTTAAAAATTTAACCTCGAATGCCATATTTCAAATTATTTAACTTAGTCGTTTCTGAATTATGAGTATGAAAATGTGGAGTTCCTAATGACAAAAAGAACGTTCTATTTCTCACTTTTGCCAGTCACAGAATTCGAAAGGACTCAACTTATAGCATCAATAGAAATATTTAAGGATAAGATGAAGAATATGATTAAAAATAAAAAAAATTTTTGTTTGAACAAAACCAAAAAAAATCTTGATCATATGTTTTTATATAAAAATATAACTAATTAAATAATCGGAGAAAGTTGAAGAACAATAATAAATTTGTCATTTAAAATAGCGAATTTTAAAAACGCTTTGTTCTGAACTTTCCTTTAAACTGTCGAGCTTCTTTTTTATTTAGCCAAATGCGCGACAAGATGGTGTGTCTGTCATAAAGCCACCATTTGCATCCATTTGAAAATTCAAATCCTTTAGAGAAACCCCCGAATCCGTCATGTATCCCCACCCCACACTCCATCGAGGGAATCACCGATAAACCGGCTTTCACCCCTACCAAATCACCGATACTCCATCACAGTTTTCACTGCTACCGAATCACTGATCCCGGTCGCAGTCGAGTATCGATATCAGCCAAGGGATCAGCTTAGGTATCAGCTCAATCACTGCTACCGAATCACATATACTTTCAATCACTGTTCCAAAAATCGCAGCTACCAAATCACTGTTATTTTGATATTCCATTAACAGGTAAGAACTGCGATTCAAAAGTATCGGTGATTGAGTAGCAGTTCTGTGATTCGCTTAACACCCTACCACCAACAGTAATCCATATCTGATAGCGTTGTCCCATGAAAGAACAAAGCGGATCAGTCAGCTCTCTCTAGCAGTTCCGGGGCCGCGGTAACTCGGTTGGAAGGGTAACGGATTAGAACAGGAGGGTTGCGAGTTCGAATCCAACCAAAGACCGTCGTGCACAAAGGGGATTGGTGCACGTTATATCTGTCGTGGTCTCAAATGTCATCACGTTGACGTGGGGTGGAAGTTTGGAGAGTGGGATGCCAGCTCAGGCGTGACCTCGTCATCTGACCGTGCTTTAAAATTACATGGTGTTTTCCTCGGATCTTTCCCTTTGGTTTGATCCTGACTGTCGCCCATAGCCCGTTGTATTGCTCTCTTGCGACGTTAATTAAAATACCTACCTCTAGCAGTTCCACCTAGAACTTAAAGACATGCAACACTGTCAATGCGCAGTTTTAATTTATGCCCCCTCCAACTCTTAAAATTCGTACGGGGAGCTGTATTCACATAAGGATATCTATCTCCATGGGATCCTCGGATGTGCTACAGGTACACCAAGGTATAGAAATGAAAGTTAGCAAGTATGTGTACATCATTTTGATCGGCCCTTATTTTACAGTTTGACAGAAATTGTTTGCTCACAGTTTCCAGTAGGAACTCAAGGCTGCGACCGCCAATAGTAATCAATGTCTGACAGCGTTTACATTTAGATTACCATACAAACTGGCGCTGTGCAACACTCTCTAGTAATTCCACCTGGAGCTTACGGAAATACAACTCTGTGTGTCACTGCAGTTTTAATTTACACTCTCTTCCACCCTTTAAAATTAATACAGGAATCCGTATTCACGTAAGGATTTATGTCTGCAGGCGTTCCCCAGATCAGCTATAGGTACACTAAAATACATAAATGAAAGTCTGCAAGTATGTTTAGAAGATTTTTATGAGCTCCTATTTTTGCAATTTGGCAGAAGTTGTATGCATACATTATCACAGTAGGTGCCCAGAATTGCGACCACCAACAGTAATACATGCCCGATATGATAGATGTATGGCTTGCCGTAATTGTTTAAGCTAGGTACATGTTACCTTTCATGTATATTTTCGTTAGATGCCCCATACGCTTGGTGCATGTCAGCCATGCAAGCATTCATGAAATGATACATGTCACCTGTATAGTTTCACGAGAATGCAGTTGAGTCACGTGGTTTTGGGTGAGTCTATTCTTTAAATAAGGTGATAGGTTGAAGTGTAAACAAAGCGTTCTACAATTGCTGTCGTTAATGCAGGTTCTGGTGATCTGGTAATTACCATTCATGCTTTTGCGAATGGCAGCTCTCCTTCTAACGACCGTCACACCTAATTGACTATTCGCAAGGTCGACTGCCTTCTTGTCGAAGTCACACTATACATAAAATGTGTCTAAAATGGTAATGGATCAAACTGCCCGTTTGCCGAACTGCCGAACAATTCTCTCTAGCAAATCCAGGTCGTTCTTGCGGACGAACATTCCTATGTGAATAACGCTTGATTTTATGTTCCCTATCTTCTTCAAGACGTTTTTGAACACCTTGTATAGATGAAAGCAATTTCTGAATGCAGATTCGAATAAGAGCAAAATGTATGTAGAATATGATTTTGAATAAAACATCAAATTTTCAGGGTAAGGCTGTGGTCAAACAGAAAGTGCAAAATGCAAAGCGACACGCGCAGACCAATCAGAGGTCTCGTCGTGAGCGGTGAATATGCTCTGAATGGTCTGTGCGTGTCGCTTTGCACCTTGAGCTTCCAATTTGACCACGGCTTAACAGTTAAGAGGGTTTCCTTGCTTTCAAAAACTACATATGAGATTTAAAGTAATGCAACTATATATATATAAGCGAAACAAATCAGTGACTATTGATGCACAGAAACTTGACATATTCCGAGAGGTAGAAATGTTTAAAAACGTTGCATACTGTCCTTTCATCCTCACTAAAGAATCCCCAGTGCAAACATAATACATTTCCTCAAAATAAACTCTCGGAGTAGAACAATACTTCAAAGTATTTTCAACCATTAGTACGATCAACAAACTCTCGAGAATTCTGAGCAAAAACAATCGAGCAGTGTCTATAAGCATCAGAGGGTGAATCGGCAACATTTCGAGACATACTGTTACTTTCCTTTCATGATCTTTTATTTATCAAGATTGTTTTTAAGAGCCATCGCAGAGCCTTGTTTTCCTCACAATTTATTGAGAGTCAAAACACGGGATTTATATGCGCTGTGTTTATTTTAACCCATGTCGTGTCTTTTCTAGGTATATTAGATTCAGTGCCTGTAGTAGACTCGTTTTAATACCGCAAATCGGCTATTGAAAAGTTTTGCGAGGGCTTTGATGACTCACCATGTATAGTATACGTAATTACATGTATTTTACAGATGCCCTAGGTGAATTCATTTATTTGGTAGCTAAAAAGAGTTTTAGTTATACAACTCAAATTCATGAGACGTGGGAATACCATGGAAACTTCACTATGGGAACCACCATAGGAATTCTACCAAAGGAATACGTTGTAAATTGAACATGAGAGCACGAGGAAAGTAATACTTTGAGAGAAAACGTAGGTAGTTGAATTGAAGTCGCACTGGAGAAACACAAAAGGCTTTTGGCAACGGTCCAGGATCAATCCCGAAGGTTGATTACTTGATGTTGTATATCTTGTGTCTGGCGCAGTATGGCCAAATATGGCCCTTGCACCATAAAACCTTATAACCAACCAAACCAAACAACCGAGATCATGTCCAAAAGGAAATATAAGAAGACAACACCTCGTAATTTTGAGCCGCGGTCAGATCACGAATTGAACACCTGAGCTGGCACCCCACTCTCCAAACTTCCACACCACGCCAACGTAAGGACATTTTAGGCCACGACAAATTTAACATGCACCAGCTCCCACTTACTCGACAGTCTTTGTTTGGATCTAGTTTCGATCTCCTCAGCCCTCTGGTATCTAATCCACTATTCTTCCAAAACTTATTGGCTTTTCGATCCCTTACTCTTCACTAAAATAATATCATTGAGAAACCAGACAAGTAGACACGTTCAATAGACGTAAGCGTGATAGTTCTTGACTTATCCTTTTACGATATCCAAGATCGGCACAATTTTTCTTAAGTATCCTCAAAGAGGACATAACCACTTTCGTGTCTCGAAAATAAAATAAAATAAAATAATAGCCCCAATTTGAATAGGAAGTAAAATCAAACATTTAATGTAAATAATACATATTGCCGATAGTTTAATGATCGATCTTATTAATGTAACCAATAAAGAACTATAACAGATATCGGAAACTAGTTATACTCTTAAGTCAAAAGGTTTTCTCATCTTTGTGGATTGTGATGGCCCATTAAACTTCAGCATATGATTTGTTTGTTCGTCTCAGCCACATCAAATATATACTTTATTTCTTTTCAGACGTCTCCTAACATCCATGTTCAATATAACTGTATTGAGTAAACTTGAACCTATGAACACATGATATTTTCCCCTTAATTTCAACCAATTTCTCATTTCCTTTAAAATCAGAGACGCTTACATCGAAGAATAACTTACACTTTACCTAACACATTCAACATTTAAAAATTTGTCCAAACGTCAAAAAATTTGTCCAAAAAATTTGTCCAAAAATTTGTCAAAAAATTTGAAAAAAATCATTAACAAAAATATAATACAAGCTGAAAATATTTGTTCAAAGGTACATGATGATCATGCATTACTAAGCGAACCCTCCTGTATCTTTGAACACTGCTATTTCTGTTTTTAGAGGGGATGATAAATAAGCAACGTCAGAAAAAGGCATTTATTTCTTAATCATTTTATTTGAAATAATTTATACTCATATTTTAATAGGACCAGAAATCATGTTATTGTAACTGAGCAAAATTATGATTTTAGATTTATCATTTAACAATGTATTTTCTATTATTATGAAAAATTAATTTCAAAAAGTTGAACTTCTCTTTATCTCCTAATGGGCCATATTGAAACAGATTAGAAAGCTTTAAGCCTGCATATCCTTCCTTCATCAGTTACTTCCTCACTCTAAAAATACATTATTTCATTATCCACTTAAATTTAACAAGTTAATGTGGCAACCGACCAATCGTGCTGGTGATAAAAGTTGGCTTCTAGATAGAAATATTCCTGGTTAGAATATGGGGTTAGACATGCATATTGTCCATCTGGATTGAATGTGGCCTCTATATATATGAGCTGTGCTTTGAATGTATGGTATGTATGTGAGGTTCAACATGAACTCATCCCCATTAGTGTACCAGGGTAATGACAGTTGTTTACAATTCCGCCCTTGTAGTACTATGCTGACTGAAGCACTTCTAACAAGTTCAAATTGACCGGCATCAGTAAAAAAAGTTTATGGGGCATGCTTATGAAGGAGGTTAGTCCAATTTTACAATTTAAACTTGGCTTGCCTTTCTGAGTTATATCTGTTTACTAGGAGAATAAGTTATAACTCCTACAAAGCATTCGTATCAGTTGCTTTGAACAGTGCTCAAAGCTAAAAAACGGACTTGCGTTCATAGGTATAAGAAGTGTCACATTTTTAGATTATTAGTTTAACGTATAACGTATTAACTCAACATATTAGTTATGTGAAATATGACAATAAATATACAGACGTAATCTAATGAAATGTTTTATCTGGTAGTGCAATAAAATTTCATGGAAAACAATATATTTTTTTTAATTAATAATTTTTTCGAGTAAACGCTGAGTTTTGTAACTCAAAGTTACAAATACTTTCTGGGCACTAATAACAGTTCTGAATATATTTTAGTACTACAGCAGTATTCTCTTCAGATTATTTCAAGAAGATCCATGGCTTATACCACCAGAGAGCATGAAGAGCTCTCGAACTGCAATGTATTTAAAGATACATTGTGTAAGGGTACTACACTCTTTCTTGCTGTAAAAACACGTATTGAGGTTCTTATCTACTCAACCAAGATACAATTTCTCACTATTCAGTAAGCAGGTTATACATAATGTATTTATTCTCACGATATTGCTTTCATAGAGAGTTTTATAATTGAAGGGATCCTGGCAAGATCAAAAGAGTATCTTATTGTTTGAATGAGTACCTACTACTTGAATGTTTAAGATAACATGACGTCTTGAATAGTGAATAAACAATTATAATTTTGAAATTTTTTTAAACTTTAAAATTACTACCTTGAAAAATTTGAAAAGTGGCATTTCGTTATGTTATCCAAAGTTGTTCAATTTAATATTGTTTTTTAATTACAGCTTATTTTCCACTTATTAATTATATAGGTATTATTTTAATTAACGTCAAACTGGAGCAACACAACGGGTTATTGGTGGCGGTTCGGGATCAATCCCAAAGTATTAATTTTATAAGAATTAAGTGGTAATGTATTCAATTCCATATACAAAGTACACATTCAGAATGGTGTGTGTGTGTGGACTTGCATTCCGAAATCCAACAATGTGGTAAAAGTAAAACCATGTGCTTGCAATGACATCGATCACATACAAAACCAGGTGTCAGTCGTGCCACCGGTCAAAGCTTATTGTTGATAGTAATGTCATAAATCTTCTGTTCAGTTTTCCAAAACTTTTTTACAAACGAGTGCAGTTTGACAGAAAGTAAAACAGCATTTTAAATGCAGATTGCCCATAGTTTTATTAACTTCCTGTTTAAGAAACTAAATAAGAAAACAGATATCTAAAATCAGTTAACTATTTTGAAGTTAAAGGACCGAACATAAGATAATTCAAAAATGCTTTATATATTGGGAAAAGCAAGCATTTATTACACAGATTTATTTTAAAGAAAAACTCGTAAAATAAAACACATAAAGGGTTTAAAGGACTTGAGGTTATTGATTTGGAAATTTGGCAGCATTGCTTTTCTGAAGTTTATTCGTGGTTTTATTCACTTTTTACGCACTCATATTACACAAAAGGTCAAACTCTATTTTCTAGACTCAAAGGAGACGACTGTTAGGGAAAATTGCTCCCAATTTAGTGTCGAAAGTAGAAAATTGAAAATTGCGACCAATTGCACATGAACGTCGAGAAAATTGGACATATATGTACTGTTCAGACTGGATTGAAAAGCCCATAATGCGTAATATGAGACCACGTGGAGGTTATGTCTGGCTTTGAAGAAAATTATATTGGTCAAAACACATTACGGAATTTTCAATTCTGGCTCCATTCTGCTAAAGTATACACTGCACTAGATCCAATACACCAGATCCAATGAGTCATTGCTTTGATTACAGTTTGTTGGGACATCGTAATAAAAGTCAAGGTCAAACGAATATATCCCGTTAGGTTAAGATGCATAGTATAGGACAGATTATTATCCCGGAATAAAAAAAGCGAAATATTTCAGTAAAAATTTAAAAATTAAAATTACAACCAATAAAAATTAAAAACATTTCAAAATTTTCAATAGCTATTTCTGTAGAGCAAAAGGTTCATTATCTAATTTAATAACAACAGGTAGACGAATCGTAAAAATCAAGATAAAATATGTTCATTGTTTGGTGATACTAAGATTACAAAATATAGGGATACGAGAATTTCATGCAATTCAAATAGGTGACAGATTTCAAATAATCGG
The DNA here is from genome assembly GCA_933210815.1 of Meta bourneti. Lineage (NCBI taxonomy): Eukaryota > Metazoa > Arthropoda > Arachnida > Araneae > Tetragnathidae > Meta > Meta bourneti. The sequence goes on from OW119929.1 coordinate 94,106,370, forward strand.
GTTGAATGCATGTAGTTTACTAAAGCACAAATGTGCTACACCATCACACATACGAATTTAAAGTCAGTGATACCAGATTGAGAACTCTCAAATATGATTCAATAGATCTCAAATAGTCAATAGATATTTCTAAGAAGCAAGTTGCAAAAGCATAATTTTTTTCTCTTACACATTACTCGCCAACTAGAAGTATTGGTAAATGTTAATCTATCACGAGATTTAAAAGTGTTATTATGTATGATGGTCAATCCCTCTTTCACAAAATTTAAAACTGGAATTATATGGGATGGCCAATCTCTTTATCATAAGTTTTATATTGGAATTATGGGATATTCCCAATCTCCCTATCACAAGTTTAAAACTAGAATTACGTGGAATGACAATCTATCACGATATTTAAAGCTTAAAATATGTGGTATGACCAATCTCTTAGTTTAGATTTAAATCTGAGGTCACTAATCTCTATCACAAGTTTAAAACTGGAATTATGTGGGATGATCAATCTATTAAAATTAAATACTGAGATTACCGATCCCTCTGTGACAAAATGTAAAACTGGAATTATATGAGATGTCCAAGAAGTAACTTTTTGAGCACTTGATTCAACAGGGTCTGGGTTGGAATTCAGGCATGGCATGCATGTTTGTAGTGCTTTGTAATCTACTTGCCGTAGATCCCTGTCTAAGTACATTTGCGTTACAAAAACAAACCGCAGAGCTACTATTGAAATCAAACACTGGAATTATCGAAAATAATTTATGTACACAGCTATAAACGAAAAGCTAAGACTAACCCTCTCCAAGGTGAAAATCGAGATTAACAAGTGATATGAAATGTAAGATAAACACAAAGAATAATAGCATAATAAAACCGAGACAAAAACAAGCAGATTCTCCTTCATTTTCTTCTGCATCCTAGCAGAAAATGGTTCCTAAGGAAGAAAGTAAAAATATTTTCCGGATCACTTGAATTCTTAAGAGGATTTTATCATTACACTTGTCAAAGAAATTCACGAAGACTTCCAATCTCCCTACTGCATGGAATTTGCATTAAGTGGAAGAGAATGGGTCCGAACAGAAACCCATCTTGATTCCGAAGTAAAACACTGGAAACATGAATCTAAACATTACGACGATTTTGCATAGCTACTAATATTCCATCTCCATCAACAAAGGAAAACACCGTTTCTTGGGAAACAAAAAGGAAGAGATCAATAAATTTCAAATAAAACCTCTCTTGTTCCTGTTTTTATTCCGTTTTTGTATAATCATGCTAGAGCAAAGAGTCCATTATTTCCTGATGTATTATTCGTTATAAAACTTCGATTTCTATCGGTAGAATTTTTAGGACGTCAAAAGAACAAATGCAGCGATACATGAGAAATGCTAGACATCATAACTCATTTAGGAATATACGCGCTTGTCATAAATATTCAACATTGTCTAACGGTTTATCTGCAATGGATAATGGAAATTCGGAAAAGCATAGGAACTGCGTGTATCATATCTCTACAGTTCCAGTTCCTCTGCTATTCTTGTCTCTTTTCTCTGTCTGTGTATACTTTATTTTGTGCGTGTGTGTTTTGCACTTAATGTAAACAGTGGAAATATATACTAAGCGTATACGTTTAGTACTCTAGTGCATTATAAAAAGCCTGTTCAAAAGCGTTAAGACAAATCACTTCGTTCGACGTTTAACACATTACCTTCTGTGCATTACATTTCTTTACGTTTTTGTGAATTTCAATGCCTTACGTTGTTGCATGAAAAGTTTGCAATGTTTCATTTCTTCTGCTCGTTAGGAAAAGAATTGGTTTGTTTGGTTGATTCAGATTTAGTGGTGCAAAATCCAACTATGGACAAGCTGGACCAAGTGCAAGCCTAAATAAAATTAAAGACAAACATATTAAATATATCAAATAAATAAACATTAAGAATATGTGTGTACAAAAGATTTAAGGCAAATCAATTTCATAACACCACTGGACAAGTTGTTCCAAATGCAAGTCCAAGTAATGTTAATAACAAACATAGTTAAAAAACATCAAATAAAAAACCAACATTAAAAGATGCAATAAAACACGTAAGTACACAACATGAAAAACAAAAACCTTTAAATTACTGATCTGCACATGCTACATCATACGCGAGTTTCCAAATGAAATTCAAACAAACATATTTAAAAAATACTTAATAAACAACCAAACAAATCCACATTCTGATAGTGGATAAAAACATGGTTAAAAATATTTAATGGAAAGTATGAAAATAGGAAATTTATTATAAATTGTCGTCATCAACATAAAAACGTTAAGCGTTGTTAAAATAAATTGATAAAATGATGCAGTTTAAGAGATGTAAGTGATATAGGATAAAATATGCAATTTAATAAAACAGGGATAAATTTAATCTTGGAGAAAAACAATTTATGAAGCCTAAAGAATCTTGACAACTCGAAACTAAGACTCAAAATTACTCAAATGGAATAGAGAATTGGAAAGAATGTGTTATGAATTGATTAATTATATTCAAAAATTCTGGTATATCTCGCTGCTGAGACGTAACCAAATTGCAATGTCCACAAATTTCTCATTAAAACTCAGTTTTCAACATATCTACATAATCCTTTTTACGTTTTACAGGGTCTCCCATAAATATATAGATGTTTAAAAAATCATAAAACCAACGAACTGGAGTATTAGAGTTCGGTTTGCAATAAAAGAGTTATCAAGTAGTGGGAATTTATTTTGGCAATAATAAAAAAGTTTACTTTAAATTTTCAGACAGATGACTGCTTTTTGTATGACGAAAATATGCAAACTCATCTCCTTTAAAAATGTAGGTAGGCAGTTCATTAACGTCACACTCGAGTAACACAACGAGCTATTGGCAACGGTCCGGGATCAATCCTGGAGGAAATTTTGATCCACGGTCAGATGATGACATTTGAAAAGGACAACTCATTATCGTTAGTTGCATCCTCAATATTTAATTACGTTATTACATTTATTACGTACGTGCGAATTACGTTATTGCGTTTGTTAAACAAAAGTTGTCTTTGGTGGATAAGGCACTTCTAGCAAAATAGTTTTATTTGAGTAGTGAATCGGGTACCGAAACCTCACGAAATTTCCGTACTCAAAAACATACGAAGAAACGTAGATTCAGTGGCTATTATATACTGGACATAAAAAGAGCAGTACTTCGAGAAAAATGCAGTTCGTCTTAGCTAAGGCAGACCGAAGTTATCAGATTGTGCTAATGGTCTAGCATCTCGAATTAAGGTTTTCGCAACAGAATCAACGAACAGTGTATGCAGAGTGCACGGAACTTGTCAGAAATGAGGGTATACCCGAACTGCATGTATTCCGCATCGTGTATCACTTTTCGAATTTGTACCCGTACAGACTGCAATCTCTCCAACAGCTGAAACCAAATGTTGAAAAGCATTAAGAATTCGCTCAGAGGGGACTCTCGAAAAAATGGAGGAAGATCCGCAGTGGATTTTTACCATATTTTGGACAGATGGAGCCCACCTTCCCTTGCACTGAGCAGTTAATACGCATAACTGTAGAATCTGGGCGAAGGAAATTCCACACGCGCGTACAGAAGAGCCGTTAAACGCACCTCGACTCACCGTGTGCATTGGTTATTGGACCTTTTTCTTTTAAGAGGAGTGTTAAACAGGGGAATGGAGAATCTACATAGTATATGGAAATTGCTTGGTGAAAATGCTTAAAGATTGCGTTCTGTCATGTCTGGTGTAGAGAACAGAGCACGATCACGTTCATGCAGATGAGACCCGCTCACATATAGCATCTCCTGTGAAGCAGTTTTGATCAATACGGTTGATCAAGAACAACTAATTAGCCAATTTTGTGAAAATGCATGGCCCAGTGATCTCTGGACTTAACACCTGCAAATTTTTGGCTATCTAAACTCTCGAGTGTACACTCGGAACCTGTCTTCCTTGGCTCATTTGAAGGAGACCATCCACCACGATATCACTGTCATAAGACTTTGATATGCTTCGAGCTTCTGTGAGTGGTATTTTTGGCTATCTAAACTCTCGAGTGTACACTCGGAACCTGTCTTCCTTGGCTCATTTGAAGGAGACCATCCACCACGATATCACTGTCATAAGACTTTGATATGCTTCGAGCTTCTGTGAGTGGTATTTTTGGCTATCTAAACTCTCGAGTGTACACTCGGAACCTGTCTTCCTTGGCTCATTTGAAGGAGACCATCCACCACGATATCACTGTCATAAGACTTTGATATGCTTCGAGCTTCTGTGAGTGGTATTTTTGGCTATCTAAACTCTCGAGTGTACACTCGGAACCTGTCTTCCTTGGCTCATTTGAAGGAGACCATCCACCACGATATCACTGTCATAAGACTTTGATATGCTTCGAGCTTCTGTGAGTGGTATTTTTGGCTATCTAAACTCTCGAGTGTACACTCGGAACCTGTCTTCCTTGGCTCATTTGAAGGAGACCATCCACCACGATATCACTGTCATAAGACTTTGATATGCTTCGAGCTTCTGTGAGTGGTATTTTAACATGTTTGCACAAAGTCCTTGTTTACAATGGTGGACATATTGAACAACTGCTATAGGAAGATGCTCTCAAATGCATTTTAAAAATGGTACACCATCTTAACTGCTTATTTCCATGTTGCTCAGATTAAGTGGTAGTAATTTTGCGATCTTTTTTTTTTATTTTGAACTAATTTTTTCTTATGCCAAAAAATAATCCGATTCCACGACAAGCCTTTTGATGCAAACCACTCTCGAATGCCCCAATTTGTTGATTTTATCAGTTTTCCTGTACTTATAAATGTATTACAGCTGTATATGTATATTTGCTTGAAACATCCGTATTGATCTTATGACATAATTTATTACGATTAGCATTTCATAGCAGTACGTAAAATCGATTCCTTTTCGAGTATATTTTTTCATATTAGGAAAATAAAAATGATTAACATTCAATCGATACTTTATTAATCGTTATTCGGTATTTATCATACTGATTGCGAATTAAATTGTTTGAAAATGCAGTATATGATCTCTAACTTTTCAAACCTTTTCGTGACAACATTCAATAATTAAGCAGTTTCCGTGTCCTTGGTTTTTCGTTAAAACGAGAATTTAAAAAAAGATTGCTAGTTTGACCATACTGTAACAAAAAAAATCATTTGATGTCAGTATCATACAATTTCCCCTACCAATGAAACTACAGGCTGATTCTAAAGTAACTGTCCTTTTATATGAAAAAGCACATCAATATTTTTCACAATACTCTTTTAATACTCTTTTTGTGCTACAAATGCAAAAAAATGAAAACAGTAAATACTAATACAATTCTCCTTAACATGGTCCCCTTGTGTAACAACATACAAATCCAAATATTAGGTGGTAGCAGGGAAAATATTTACCAATATGTCAGGTGTAATCTTAATGCAGCTGTATTAAGTTGATTAATTCTTTTAATTTGCTCACCTCTGCTTAAGCATTCCCTCCTCAGAAAATAACTAGTTGTGTGAGGTCATGTCAGCGTTAGAAGTGATTTTCGAAATTTTCCAGTAAAATCTTGCCTCAACTCATCGAAGATTTAAACCTAGAAGACGCCCTTTAACTAGTGATATTCTATTTTCAGTTTGATTCATAAATCATCGAAAAGAAAATGATCATTCAAATGCCATCACTAAAATGGATAGTTACTTCAGAAACACTCTGTACTATACAAAAGAGTGTTTCGGTATTCTAAACCTTTCGATTATTTAAAATTCCATTCCGACATGCAGCGTTTAAAAGTTTCTGCATTTCTTTCCTTATTACCTAAATATGAATTATAAAGCAATAAAAACGACTTACCCATTTCAATTTAAAAAAAGAATCTATCTGTAGTTAGGAAATAATGGATAAAAAATATTCCATTGTTTAGAATTAAAACGAAGGTTCCAAATGCCCAAATACATTTCCGTTAAGTATCGATTATGGAAAACCAAGTCAAGAAGATTGAATAATTCATTAAAGACGTATTTCAGTGTAGGTAATCTAGATTTTGAGTGAAGTATCCGTTATATATAGGGTATTCGTATTTGACGGTCGTGTTGTTATTATCCACAAAGATATAGAAATCACATGAATTATTCATAATTTTCTTTGAAAGCGTGCTAGAACACAAGAGGTAAGCAATAAATTTCTTTCGCCTTATTGAAAGTTCTTTGATGTGATACAATATATGCTAACTAAAGAGCTAAAATTAATGAATAGTGGTGGGGGTAAGAGAAATAATAGTACAGTTTTATCAGTAAAACTATTGGAAATATTCTAAGACAGATGGGAATTATTTCCTTTTGATAGGTTCAATTTACTTTTATTAGTGAGCCTTTTTGTTCTCATATTTAGACTTTTTTTTTATCTCAGCTGAGCTTGCAAAAGCCAAGAAATGTGTCCTTCGTTTTTCTTCTCGAGACATACATATGGAAACCTACAAAAGATTATTTTTGTCCCATGTAAGATTAAGCTGACCATCTGGTGATTATAAGATTCATGATTCATATGTAAAATAATAAAAGAATTAACACATTATAAAGTATTGACATGGAAACGAAATTACAATATACCATTTTTTTACTATATTTTTATTTTATTTTCGAATATTATATATATATTAGGTGTACCTGAAAGTTCTGTCCGGTTCCGGTTACAAGTTTCAACAAGTATGCGCATATTCATTTGACGCATATTTGGCTCTCTCTTTTTATCACTGAATGTATACATACTAACCTAGCAAATGAACTAAAACGAAGATGATTCATGTTAGTATTAAGTGAGACGCGATCGTGTACCCATGGCTACAAATAAAGTTCATTTACGCCACTGTATTTTGTACGAATTCCAACAAGGAAGAATGCTACAGAAGCGTGTAGAAATTTATTGAAAGTGTTTGGTGAAGGTATAGTTTCTGATAGAACATGTAGAAGATGGTTCGAAAAATTTCAAATAGGTGATTTCGACCTTTCTGATAAGCCACGCTCTGGGCGACCATCTTTGATCGACGACGATACTGTCAAGATCATGTAAGAGCATAATCCTTTTTTGACAACATCGGAGATTGCGGAGAGGCTTGATTCAGCTCAACAAACCATTTAGGACCATATTCGGAACTAGGATTGGTGTGGAAATATTCGCGATGAGTGCCACATGAGTTAAGAGAAGAATTTGAATGATCGAGTCATCATTTGCACATATCTGCTTGCACGGAACAAAATCGAACCCTTATTGGACCGGATGATAACTGGGATAAAAAGTGGATTACCTATGAAAACATCGTAAGGAAAAGGGAATATTGTGAATCCGGAAAACCTGCCCCCTCCACCTCTAAACCGAAGTTGAGCCTTAGTAAGAGAATGTTGTGTATATGATGGGGCATTCGAGGACCAATACATTTTGAGCTGTTGAAACCGAACGAAAAGCTAAATTCGGAGAGGTATTGTCAGCAATTGGATAATTTAAAAACAGCACTCCAAGAAAAGAGGCCGGCGATGTTCAATAGGAAGAACATCATACTGCTTCATGATAATGCCAGGCCACATTCTGCTTTGGGGACTCGTCAGAAACTCGCAGAGCTAGGCTGGGAAATTCTGTCACATCCACAATACTCCCCGGACCTAGCACCCTCCGATTATCACTTGTTTCTGTCCTTACAAAATTTTTTGCAGTGCAAAAATTTGAAAAACGAAGAAGATATCAGACAAGCACTGGTTCAATTTTTCGCCTCTAGGGATAAGGCATTTTTTTAAAATGGGATATACAAATTGCCATCACGCTGGCAAGAAGTCATAAATATTGATGGAAATTATATTATTCAATAACGTTTATTCAATGTATGAAAAATTTATTATTTTGTTTTATTCTAGAAACGAACAAAACCTTCCGATAGACCTAATATATATATTGATAGATAGATAGATAGATATATAGATGTATATATATATATATACATCTATATATATATACATCTATAGATATATAGATGTATATATATATATATATATGTGTATATATATATATATATATATATATATATATATATATAGATATATATACATAGATATATAGATATAGATATATACATATATATATATATATAGATATATACATATATATATCTATATACATATATATATATACATATATATATATATATACATATATATATATATTGTAATTTCATTTTCATATCAAAGCGTTATACTGTATTAATTCTTTTATTGTTTTAGGTTTGTAAACTTTTTTGGTTTTTTACTTATTTGCATCTTTTAGATTTTTAAATGTTTTGCGTATTTGAATTTTTAGATTATGTACATACACTTATTTACCATTTCCAATCGTTTCTAATAAATCTGTACTATCCTTTTTATACTCCTACCACTCTTCATTCATTAGTTTTACCTCTTTGGTCAGCATATATTGCAAAGAACTATATATAGCGACAAGGAAATGTAAGAAAATTATGAATAGTTCATGTGGTTTCTATGTTTTCTTTGGATAAGTCAGGAAGCAGGTCATCAAAGCTCGAGCACCCTCTATGTTGGGATTTGCAGAAAAGCCTCTAATAAGTTGACTATTATACTTTATGAAAGTAGTTGCTTTAAAGAATAACCAATATTTCTTCTATCACGTACATATCCCTCAGATTATTAGATTTTGAAAATAAATTAGAAATACATTTTGTGGAGAAACAAAAGTGGGTTGAATTAATCTATAACTAAAGAAACACAATGGGCTATTGGAAATGGTTCGGGATCAATCCTGAAGGGAGAGCTCCGTATATAATTTTGGGAACTAAAGCTAAAAATAGCTCACTAGCTGCTTTAAATATTTGAAAAATGGAAAGTACTATAAATGTCCAAAGCGAACTATCTTTGTGACTCCAATATGTCGACAATTGTGAACAGTAGCTTTATTTCGATTAATAGTATATAAAATATGTGCAACTTGTAATAATGATTGCGAGTACCATAACTCTGATTACAGAATTACACACACAAGAGATTGACTGTACAATCAAAGGTGGTGGAATTAACCATGCCATCAATTATAATGCCATAATAACCATGCCATCCTCCATAAATTCGAGATTATACCATAAGCGTATAAGCTCGCATTTATGGAGGAATGAACCATACTACCTTAATCCTCTAGAAACAGAATATTTTCAAATATAGAACAAAATACACAAATTCATAGAATTTTTATAATGCATAATGATTGGAACTTCATCACTCGAAGTGGTGTCAAGAGGCTCCAACACAAACAATATTCCACCTCTCTAGTTTTTCAGAACCTGCAAAATATCTATTATTCCGATTAATCCTGACAAGAAGTAAAGCGGAAAAGAAAACTTATAATTTTAAAGTCACTCTCAAAAACCGTAATATCCTATTTCAAATTTCAACATTTATTTTCGCACCATCAATGCCCCATACCAAAACTGTATTTGCACAACCGCTGAACAATAGAACACTACTTTTTTCATTACTGAAAACGCAAATCACCGCCGATATTCGACAGTAATACCCGTAATAAACCCTTCTCATCCCGATCACAATCTTCGGCAAACCAGACGAGACAGCAGAGGAAATTGAACCAATCCAAACAGCCGATAGCGCTATTTATTTCTCTAAACACGCTCCCAACAGCGTCTTCCGAAAAAAACACAAGACGACACACGCCCCTATCGAGAAAGAGAACACAAATCGCTTTCCGCCCTGCCGAACTTTCTCATAACAGTTTCTCAATATTCCCCTTTTCAAGTGCATATTTTTAGCTGAAAACAAGATTTTTCTCTCCTTTTTCATTTCATTGGTGAACATCAATATTGACTTTTGTCACCAACAGAAGGAAAGCACCACGCGTAGGTTATATTTGCGTAGAGTGATTGAGCCTCAAAGCGACTGGAACTCCAGCGAAACAGCAGTTGCCATCCCCGTTTAGGCAATAATTACGTGATGGATGTTTACTTGTTTGTCTTTCTCTGAATCCGGCTTCACTTCTTCCCCCATGCCAATTTTGACTTATGGAAGAGTGGAATTCAATGACCAGTCGTTCATCTAGGTATCTGTATTTGTGCAAGGATTGGGGCAGTTTTATTCCTGCTCAAACACGCATTACTTGAGTTTGTTAAACGTATCTTGTGTGTTTTTCTTTCCCCGAAATTACCTGAAACTGTCGCTAATCCTTAGCCCTTACTTCCAATTCTTTTTTCAACGAAATGAGCTTTGTCTCAAAAGGAAACTAGATTCAACTCTAATAAACAGTGTTACCAGTCGCGTGTTTACTGTTTGGTCGGGTTTCTTATGGCGCATGGTCCATATTTGGATAAACTGCGCCAAACAACCTCAGGTAAATGGACCAACACATGGAAAACCTTACTGGTATAGAAGAGAGAAACAGATCCAGGGAAGAATCGAATCCTTACGTTTCTCAGAAATTGCAAACTGTTTAATATTTTCGCTCTATTTTGTTGAGAGTTACATGTTACAAAACTAGCAACTAAAATAGCTGATTTATACTGGGTGTTTAGAAAATTCCTGAACAAATTTCAAAGGAGGTAGGGAATATAATATTAAACTGTGTTACAGGCAAGTGCCAGGTGGAATTGCTTGACAGCGCAGTTCTGTAACACGGTAGTTGTTCAGTTTGTACGACTTTTAATAGGTCGACGCTGTCAGACGTGGATTAGGGCGGTGACACAAGGGATATTTTATGAAGCGTGACCCAGGGAGCGCTTCTTCTTTTCGTCGCGACTTGACTCGTTGGCGCGTTCCGAGTAGTTCAATCTATTTTCTTCCCTGTCAGGAAGTAAAAAAGTGCTTGTCAAGTCGTGCAAGTGTGTCACCAAAGAAAACAGTAGATTGCCGAAGAGGTGTAAATCACGGGTGAGTAGCATATGGCGACCGTCTGGCTCGATTTAATAAACAGAGCTATCCCGTTCGATAGGTACAGTACGAGTCAGAAAACGCCTCGTGTGTCGTCCATTTTACTGTTGGTGGTCGCAACTTTGAGCACCTACTTCGAAACTAGAATTCACGGAAAGAATAGATGTCTAACCCTATAATTCATGATCATTCCATGAAAATTTTATTTTCGAAAAAATTTCACATAAACTGATTTTTGGTTGAAAGCGGGCGGGACTAGTCTTCCTGGAATACTTTGGAGAAACCGACTCTCCAATTGCTTGTGTTCTTGAAGAATCCAAGGAACTTCAAGCAGCCAACCCGACTTTGGTATACACGATATTCGAACTCGTAACCAGCGCTTCAATCTACAAGTAAGAGACACTCGGCCGGTGGTGGGGCCTGCGTAATATAAAAGCAGTTTATTTTGCACTAGAAGGCGGGGCATAGTATCTGAGTTAAAGTTTCTACTTATATCAATTGATGAGAGTGTCGATAACTCACGTTTCATGCCTGAAAACCGCTTATAATAGATACACGCATTGATATGTACATTTCATGCATCCAAATGGAATAAAGTTAGTCAAAAAACAAAATTCAGCTATCTGGGGTTCACTCTTATTTCCAATACAGTGCATGACAAAATATTCGTACCTCAGTCATGTTATCGCAATTCCATTCTGAACGTCAACTTCAACTGCATCCTATTTATTTGAGGGATCACGCTAGCTCGGTTGGAAGAGTAGTCGATTAGCCACCGTAGGGTTGCAAATTTGAAACTCAATCTAATCAAGGAACGTCGTGTACGTGTCCGTTACGTTAAATCCGTCGATGACTCGAATATCCTCACTTTGGAGTGATGTGGATGTTTGGGGAGTAGGGTGTCAGATCAGGTGTGACCTCGTCATCTGACCGTGGTTCAAAATTACGTGGTGCTGTCCTCGAATCTTTCCTTTCAGGTTTGATCCCGGACCGTCGTCAATGGCCCATTGTGTTGCTCCAGTGAAACGTTGATTCAATTGCCTACCTACATACCTCATTTACTTGAACGGTGTATCGGCATATTTTAACCATCTAAACCTATTCTTTCTGCTCTGACTTCCGCCTTCCAGTTTCCTTCTGTCATCAGGCAGCTGGAAAATTTCATCAGAGGCTCCATTGTTCAGTATTCAATTGTATATATTAATGTTTCTTTTTAAATTAAGGTTTTCATTTACGTCGAATGTTCTAAGATGTTTTCCATGGGGATAACATTGTCTTGAAACAACTGCTAATTATTTTATCCTTTTCAAATTATTCTGAGCATTAATGGGTTTTCATTTTGCTACTATTCTTCTAACAAAGAAACGATGGGGTTAGATTTCTGGGAAAGGATAATTTAATTTGCGAAATAGACTCTTCTATTCTTTTAACTTCTTAACCTATTTTATCTCATGCCAATGTAATTATAATTATTGCAACTTATTCATCAGCTGGTATATTTTCTTTACGGTAAAATAATTTTTGATTATTTGCTCTCTAAAAATAGAATATTATAATTCTTATCAACAGGGCAATACAACTTTTATGTATTTGCGCTTCACAAATTAGGAGCGCGATAAGATCTATTTACATTAATACTTTTAACAAGCAGCACTTTCTAAGTAATAGTAATTGCATAAAAATATTTCGCAGAAACTGATCGTTTTGTTTTCAAAATTATGGAACGAAATATATAAAAAGCAAGAATGAGAGGAATTTGAATTGGAATTCTTAAATCACACCTTTTTTACTCCCACTGATGCCTTGTTCCTGAATATATAGCTATTGATTTCAGCAAGTAATTTAATTCTTGATGCTGAGGTGAAGTTTTTGAGCCGTAGGAAAGTATTTTTGCCGTCGTTAATCTCTGAAAGTTCAAAAGAATATAATGTAAATATCGTCTTTAAAAACATCGTTCTATCTTAAGTCAATGAGTCAATTTTCTTTTGCTTTGAAATAGGTTAACAAAATTTCAAATACTTTTGAAGAGAAAGTATTTGGAATAATTCTCCCGATACTTTTTATAGCTAATGAGTTAACTATATTTCAATCGAGAATAAATTTTATACAAAAGACAATCTTGCATCCCCTTAATTTTAATCTGATTTTTATTAAATTACCTTTCAATGACAAAATATAGGGTACACTTAAAATGTGTGATGCACATTCAAAATGCTTCATTTTATGTTCTTTTGCTACTCCATTTGATTTCAAATAATTGAATATATATGGGATTACCCGCTATTGAATTATTTAAGCCATTATTATTTTATCAATGTTTTAATGTCCAGATGGTATAAAACGATAAATGTTTTATTCTTTCATGTAATTTTGTTTGTCCAAAGCATTTTTAAGTTCGATCTTTTAATAGATATTATTATATCACTTCTTGTTGAAGAGTTATATAGTAATATTAACTTCACTTTCATACAAGTTTCTGAAAAAATATATTCTCATTTACTTGATAGTTTTTTAATACTCCCCAATATCTAGATAGTATGGAATTATGATTGAATCTCCGTTATGAGGTGGTGCTGAAATTTTTCTACACAAGACGGAATTGGGATAATAACTGATTTTATCCTACATACGGAAAATATTTCTGTAGATTTTGTTGAATATTTACATTTCCTTGTCATTTCTTTTCAATAAACAATCAGTTGGATTTAATATTTCTCAGTGTCTAGTACACTAACATACACAAAATTAGTTTTCCAGTTCCATACATTCAAAATGGTAAAGGATCATCCATCACTATTAAGTGCAAGGTATTTGACGAGTGTTAAATAATTCTTGAATATTGCCTAAGAAACGTTTGATGCATACAGTGGATGAAAAAATATGTGACAAAACCTTTTACTTCTAATTTTGTGGGGATGGATGGAATTCCACAAAATTTTTACTAAGAAAATATTTCATATTAACTAACCAGAAAAATTGGAACAGACGAGTCCTATGCAAAATATACAGCAACGCCACAAAATATACGCCATTTGTTGTATGTCTGCCAGTGCATTTGTAAAGCGATACACATATATGGATGCATTTAGAAGCGTTTCCGCCATAAGAATGGTAAGTTAGCACGATTAAAGACGAAATAGTTCATCGTTAGAAAAAACTGACCTGATCTTGATATCTTCATCACAAAAAATTACACTGTCTTGCTGCAGAGGTATCTCGCCACTATAAAAATTGGTCATAACTTGATGGATGAGATATCTCGTCAAAGCCGTTTGGAGGGTTAACATGGTTTAATAGTTGGAGCTCGTGATATGGATCAAAGCATTGTGAAGGCACATGAGAAGTTTTGATTTTCACGTACTATAATTTCAAGGGCGCATGGTGATTACAAGAATTCTGCCAAAACGTGTAACTTACGACAGCAATGTGGCCGTAAAAAGGCTCTGAGTGAGCGTGACCAGTGTCGGCTGGTAAGAATCGTTTCAAGTTATAGGCTTGCAACACTGCCTCAATTTACATAGGAATTCAAAGCTGGACCTTCAATAAAGATCAGCGTGGGGACTGTTCAACGTTAACTTAAATATATAATCTTTGAGAGCTGATACCCAATATGAGTACCTTGACGTATAAGAGACACACAGTTATGAGCCTCACCTGGGTTAGCGAATACCACCACTAGACAGTTGATGACTAGGAACGAGTAGCCTGGTCTCACGAGTCACGTTTCCAACTGGTTTGAGCATATGGAAGGATCCTTCTGGGGGAAAGCCCAATGAAGCCATGGATCCTGCATGACAACAGGGGCCTTGAACATGTTGTTATTGGCTTCATAATGATATGGTTTTTTTAACAGGCATTGTGTATGGAGCACTTGTACATGTTTAAACATATCTGACAGGTGAACTCCGTATGTGCATTATTTATGACGAGTTACACCTGTTCATGTCCTGCGTTCATTCTGATAGACTTAACCTCTTCAAACAGGACACCACACAAATTTAGACACACCAAATTATGGTTAGAGGAACAATTATCAAAGTATGGAGTCTTGCCATTGTTACGTAAGTCCCATATCTTAACGTTATCGAACACATGTGGGATGGAATGCAATACGCTATGGAACACGGAAATCCTACATATCGGAATACAACAGAATTGAGGACCGCCCTGCAAGCAATATGATTCTCAATGTCTACAAAATACTCCCTCAAGTTCGTGGAGTCTATGACCCGTCGTATTTCTGCAGTTATGTGCTCCCGTGGGATGCCATAAGACTAGTGTACTAGTTTTTCTGGTACTTCAATGTAAGATATTGAATGGGTAATAGTAAAGGGGTAGCTTGTTTCACTATAAAAATAACAAGAAATGAAAATTTCAAGGGAAATCAGTATTTGATCGTACTATTCTACAAAAGTCAATGCATTCAATAAGAGATCACGGTTCTATCTAAAATACTACGCTGGTCGTATCTGAGTCTTACAGTATTCCAGTTAATGACTGCATGACTCTTGCATTATGCATCCCCATGACGGTCCGTCACCTGGCGTTATTGAATGGGGCGCCAAGTACGCATTGACTGTTCACAGCCACCGCTACATATCTGAAGTTTCGGAGCCCGGTGTCTTGCCTTACATTCAGGGCTTGTATGCGGCCAGTTTTCAATGGGACAATGAGCGATTTGAATTGAGGAAAGAGGCATGCAACGTACAGTAATTCCTCAATGCCCCCTTGGTTTCACTCCTTTCGTGGTCCACCCATTCACCAAATCTGCGCCTCATCAAACTCGTTTGGTTGGTAATTGCTCAAGGATTGGTACACCATGGACCATACGCCAGATAAACTTTGCCACCTTGCGGAAGCAGCATAAACTGACATATCCCAAACACACATTCAAAGTATTTTACAATGCCGAGACGCGTAGCACCAGTTATTGCCGCCGATGACGGCTACAGAAAATACTGATTTCTTCTAGTTGCGCAAATAAAACTAAGCTGTAATTTCAATCCTGCGCTTTTTTTAAGTTATTTGTAAAATAAATATGGCTTTGATGCAGCTTGTCCTTCATGCTGTTGCCTTTTCGATGGCAATCAGTGTATTTTATTAGATCATATAGGAATTTTTTTTTCTCATTTTTCCAAAAGAATACTTTTAAATTCAATGTTTTACAAATTATATTTTCTTACTGATTTTTCTGAGATACAAGTGAAAGGCCTTATATCAAAGACGGACATCTGCCACTAAAATCGAAATCGAGTTAGCAGTGGATTCTTATAGGATTTTTACGTTCTTTTCAATGATGATATCGGTTTCTATCAAAAACGGACGTAAGCCCGTTATTTTTAGCTTTAAAGTTGAAGGTTTGTTTCAAAAACGGACTTCTGCCATGTTTATTTCAAAAACGGACATCTACCAAACAGCCAAACAGCCGGATTGTGGTCAGGTGACTGAAAATTCAGCAATGACTGCTACTGTTGTGTCAATGTGTTAGACGTATGATAGTTCCTTCGCATTTGCTATTTTATTTTTGATATTTTGTTATAATTTTAAGCTTTTTGAAAAGAAAAAGTTGTTTCATGGAGTCAAACATATTAGTGAGTGATGAGAGTACAAGAAAGAGGAAGAGCGATCCACAAACATGGGAAGGAAATGTTCAGAAGCGACAAAGGTAAGCATAATCATGGAACTATGCTATGCTACTTTAGTTTTGTTTGTTGAACAACATTATCAGTCGGTGGATAAAAGTTAGATGTCAGAAATGTTTAAAAGTTATTATAATAAATCATTTTAATCCAAGTTCTAACTATTTAAGTGGTGAGAAAGTTGCGATATTCAACCTGAAAGTAGACTGATTCTATGCTCTGATTAATCTTAGTGTAGTGTGCCTTCAGATATTGCTAATGAAAATTGAAGAGCTCATCATTGAAATCCCCCTAGTTTATTAATGGTTTTTCTTGTTTTCTATGTCCATGTATCTGCTAAGGGGCTTCCTGAGTATCCCACATGTAATCACAGGGTTGGGTATCAGTGCTCACTTCTAACCATGCGCGATATCAGGGAGTTCCACACACACAGCCTTCTACTCTATCTCAGAAAAAAGTAAGCAAGGCGCATTCATTTTAAAATATTGTCGAAATCAACCACCCAAAAGGAAGAAACGTGAGCCACGAAAGGGGAAAGCCACAATCTTCCTGTGTACGATTGTTAACCAGGCTGGCAATAATCTAATCGTTTGCAGAGATGCGTTCCTCAAGGTTTTGCAGCCAATAACTAAGCACAGGAGTCTTCAAGAGATTTAAGAACGGTGTCTATCATGTCCCAGTAGAAACTCGAGGAGAAAACCACAAGGAAGCCTAGTTTGCTTCAAAAAGAGAAGCGGTCGAAAATTTCATATGCACTTTTAAAGCTATAGAGTCATATTACTCGAGACATTCATCAAGAGTTTATCTACCATCAGAACTGAACATCGCTAAACTATGGAAAATCTTCAACAATGGCAAAGACGAATCTGAGATGGTTACTCAGGCATCTTTTAGGACGCTATTTTGCACAACTTTCAACTTTGGTTTCTCTTGCCCAAGTATGGATGAGTAGCACGTGCATCAAGTTGAAAAGCCGCATCGGATTGGAGACGAGTGAACCGGAAAAACAATCACTCAAACTGAAAATGCAATTACACAAGAGACAAGCACAATCCTTTTTCCAACATTTGCGAGAAAAACCACCAGTATGTTTTCTCTTAAGCTTTGATTGTCAGAGGAACCTCGTTCTACTAAAAGTGACCGACCAAAGTGCATACTATTCTCGGCAGGTTTACTGTTACAACTTTTTTGTGGTCAAAGGATTGTCAACTGAGTTCCTGAATCCCAGTACTGTCTCCATTTATTCCTGAACAGAAGACGAAGCTAAGAAATCCTCTAACGAGGTTGCCTCCATTGTATTTAATGAGATGAATTCAGCTGATCTCTCAGCATATAATTCAATTCGGTTGGTGGCAGATGATTGCGCAGGACAAAATAAGAATTTTAACATTTTAACTATGTGCTGCAAGTTCCTGGACAGCTGTGCACCTGCAAACATAAAAAAAATTGAAATAGTGTTTCCCATTACCGGGCACTCGTTCCTGTCATTAGATAGTGTCGGTCTGATAGAGAAAGCTTTGAGAAAAATCAACACAATTGTGAATAAAGAAGAATATCAGGAAGCTTTCAAGACTTTTGGGACGCTAAAGTTGATTGGAAGATATTGGGTACCATCTGACTGGAAAGAATAAGCAAAGAAGTTTATGAAAACAGCAGCACAACCCCATTTCAAAATTTCCACATGCAGGTGAATAGTTTTTCGGAAAACAAAATTGGGAAACGTAGTAGTCAAAGGAGAGATGGCTTAACAAATTGACACTGGAATAGCGAGGAAAATCTGTAAGACCAATTGTAATGCTCAACAGATCAACCCAAAGAAAACGCCCATAGGTGTTCCACTCAAAAAAGAAAAGGTGAAGGATGTGGAAAGATTACTTGAAAAACATTTTGGAGAAAACTGGAAGGAGAATAGCATTTTGGAGTGGGACAAAAATCTGATGCAATCAATGCCTCCTTATCTTCAGGATGATAGTAATTTACCAGAAATTGACTACTCTTGTGAATGTGAAAATCGAGTTGATGTGTTAGTGTCAGTTTGAAAAATGTAATTTGAAAACTTATTTGAATGTCAAGTTATTGACATAAGATTGATTTTAATACTATCTTTTACCTTTAGCTTCATTTTATTCTGTTTTCTATCTGTACGATTTAGATTAAACATTTTGAAATGCACTTTAAATTGAAAATTTTATTTCCTAGCCCAATTTATATTCATTTTTTCAATAGATCTGATTCGCGATTTCATAGATCAGTCCGTTTTTGAAAAAACGATGATTAGTTTGCATCAAAAACGGACACCTACCATCATATTTGGATCAAAACCGGACATCTGTATTTTCAAAGATAAATTTTGACCAATTTCTTAAATATATTGTTATCAGATGGTTCACAGCATCAATTTAGAATTTTAAGCCGAATTATGAAAAAAGTTCATCAGTAAAAAAATAAATGCCAGCTGTACACAAAAATATAGGGTTTTCTTAATTTTTTGGAAATGAAAGATGTCCGTCTTTGATATAAAGCCACTCAAGTTTACAATCAGATTGAGATAAGGGTTGGGGTACTAATTATAAGGCGAACTTTATGTGACACAGATCTCGCAATGCGTCCACATATTCCGTGTTTCAAAATTTGTTTGAAATTGAATTAAATCATCAGCTCTATTTTATGCCATGTACTTCCGTGCCACGACACATATTTCCACACTTGGTCCCACATTGTGAGAAATAAAGGGTATTTTTAATTTCCCTCCAGACTAGTAACCTTCAGATGCAAAAAAGGAAATTTTTCATCTACATATAATGCAGGTCTCCAAATATTTAAAGGCTTAAAGGGAGCTTTTACAAATTAGTATTCTGTTTTAATTTTTTTCCACTGCTCTACAGTCTGTTTTGCTTGGAGAATTCTATAACTAATTTCTTGCACTTAATGTATGACATTAATATTCGAGGATTTTTTTCTAATTGATTTTTAAATCTCCTGCAATCCCTTTTCATCTTAATGCGATAGCTTTTGGACACCGTTCCCTTCTTATTTCTACTTCATCAGTTGATTTTAACCTATATTTATGATATCACATGTATTTGATAAATTTTTAAAATTTCTTGGTATGTAGAAAAAGTTCCATCTTAAACTTATAACTCTACACGTGTAACTAGAGGCATATGCTCTCTTGCCAGGCATTGGAAATTCAATTCGGGAAACACAATTTTAATATTAATTATAACTTTAAAATAAAAATAGCTCGAAAGTATTTGTCTTCTGTATTTAAATATTTTACTTCTACAATAGTTTTACCCTCTCGGTGGCGCCACTAGCATATATACGTTCTGCAACCTGCATTACTTCAAAACAGTTTTAACTCTCTTGACCAATAGAAAGTTTCCTGAGATTCCTTCAACCAATAAAAATGAAGTTATTTAGTCATTAAATGTGTTGTAGGGTGAAAGCAATACCACAGCAATTTAAAATTTCGTGACTCTCAGAGGGTGAAGAATTTCTCATCTACTCTATTCAAATATCAGCCGCTTGGAACAGCACACCTTGGAATTTACATATTGTCCTTAGCTGCAGTGAGCATATCGTCAGCTTATAGCAGAAACGTATTGACATTTTTCAAAGATATTAAATGCTTGTTTTCATGGATGAGAAATACATTAACGGATTATAATATATTTAAAAGATATATAACACTATATCGAAATGCTTACAATTCTTATTTTTTGACCTAAAAAAAATAGTTAATATTGAAACACCTGTTTAGTAACTACTTTTCTTTCGGCAGTAATGAGTGTCTGCTCTAAGCCGACGATATATTATATTATCTAATTTAAAATATATACACTGTGTATTAAAATTAATTAAATTATTTTAATCTTAATAAAATTAAATGGAAAAACAGCTTTGTTGCATTACTTTTTCCTTCCAATATACTATAATTACTTTTTCCCTACATCGTTTTGCAAAAAACATATCCCCTTCTTTCGACAGACAAGTTAGGGACAGAATGGATGCGAGCCGTCTGTGTTCCTTAGAATAGTGTTATAAAACAGTATTTTCATAATTTTCTAAGTCTCTTGTTTGCTATATAGTAGACAGTTATATGCATAAATCGGTATTTATAAAGGAACTCTCTTTCATTTTGAGGGATTTAGTATAGAAAATATATTATTAGCCATTGCATATTTTTATGTACATGGTGCTAAGTATTGAGAAATTTTGAACTGAAGTATGAAAAAGGATTTTTGATAAAAAATGGCAATAAATCAAACCTAGTCATTAATCGAAAGGTTTTTTAACTCGGTAGTTTATTTGTATTTACTCTAAAAATCTCTCATTCTTACTTAGTTATCAGACGAATATGGGAAGTGGGGTGAAAAAATAAATGTATACTTTATTTGATGAAATTTGCTTTCCGCGAAACTTTTGACCATCTGCAGAATTTTACTTATACTAGCAGACCCGCGCATAGCATCTGAGCTAAGCTTTCGTAATTGTTTATATCTATTGAAGATAAAATGTCATTACTCACATTTAATATTCTTTTTCAGTTCATTTGTGATGAATATAGTATTCATATTCACATAACTGTAATTTATATCTCTAAATGAAATAAAATGATAATAGTATTCTGTTTGTTTTCGTTTTGTTCCTTAGTATTTTCAACACAATGCATGTCAAAAAGCAAACCTCAGACATGTTACTACAATTGACTACTTCAATTTCATCCCGTTCCCTTGTTGAAATGCGATTCGACATTTTCGAAGCTAAACCTTTTTCCGTCCATATTTTCTACATACTTTTTGATTTCTGTCTTGCAGATTTATCATTTATATCTGTTACAGACTGCTGAGATATCTGAATGAATCCCGTAACGGTTGATTTTGTATTGTTTGTATCTGTTGTTGCTATTCTAATTAGTTGTTAACTAACTCCAATTCCTGTGCCACGTTCGTTAGTAAAATATATATTTATGGAGATTATTTAATGCACTTGTTTCGAAAATAACCATCAGAGCAACCAGTCCAGGAACGACAAAGATGCTTAGTTTATATGGTACCCCTGGAATTACCTAATCCTACAATACATTCTTTTCGCAATTCCTTCTAATTTTGTCAAAGATAGAAACCTAGATTCAATAATTCTCTGAATGAAATCGCATAAGAGTGTTTGATGTTAGTGAACTATATATTTATAAAAATTGCTTGATGCACGTGTTTCGAATGTAGTCATCAAAGCAATCCGAGAACAACAAGAAGATATGGTTTATTTGGTACCTCTGCCATTACCTAACCCAACAATACATAATTTTCGCAATTCCTTCTAATTTATCAGCTACAGAAAACTAAATTCAACACTCCTCTCCGATTCAAATCGCATAAGAGCGTTCCCTTATCAACGCACTTAGCACTTCAATTCACGACAGGTAAACCAACCGCACCCGAAAGAATCCTTCCGCCGGGGCACGCGAGTATGAGATCTTTCATAGATTGCTTGTTATACGTGTTTCGAAAGTACTCATCAAAGCAATCCGGGAACATCAAGGAGACTGGTTTATTTGGTACCTCTACAATTACCTAACCCTACAATACATCCTTTTCGCAATTCCTTCTAATTTCGTCAAGTATAGAAAACTAGATTCAGCAATCCTCTCCGATTCAAATCGCATAAGAGCTTCCCCTTATCAACGCACTCAACACTTCAATTCACGACAGGTAAACCAACCGCACCTGGAAGAATCCTTCCGCCGGAGCACGCGAGTATGACGTCGAGGTTTGAATTGAGGAAAGAATCCATCAGCTCTCGACCATCCTCGCTACACGGCAGAAGAGATAGCTCAACCCCAGCGCCATCAAGCGGCCGACACCCCCAAACTCCTGTTCTCCGGATCTCCCAACAAAAGGTTGAGAAATTCAGCTGAGAGCAGTCTAACTCTCCGTCATGCTCTCGCTCCCGTTGGCTTAGCATACGCAAAGTACAGGAAATATCTGTGGACTGTGCTTGGAATTCACTGACTTGTGGATCGTTGTCTGTTTTCCGGTGACGTACTGGTCACGAACTGAACGGATTTCTGTGTACTCGCTCGTTTTTTTTTGTCTTGGATATTTGAACGGAAGTGTGGACACGTAGTTTTTCGGGGGTTTTCTTCTTGCTGTGCTTGTGTGCCCGAATTTTAGTTTTTTGATTCTTTCGACCGCTGGCCATGCCGGTTGTGGGATCCGGCGGAAGGAAATAAACCGCACTCTGTGAGAAGGTATAAAATTGTTCGCTTTCGGTGTTAACACGTGAGGTATCGCAAACGCTGGTTGATGGCCAGTATAAGCACTGGGATGGACCAGCGTGCAACCAAACGCTGCTGCACTATGAGATGTGTGATATTATTGGTGATTGCGACGGTTGTGCCATTTGGAGCCATTAGAGGAGATGGACCAGGTGAGTGTGGCCGTTGATTTCAAGCTGATCTGGCGCGAACAGACATAACTTTCTGTTTGACAGGAGTCTGCCGTATTAAAATACATTGCTTATTAGATGTTATCAGTTTATCATATATCGTCACCTGAATGCAGGAACTAGGTAACTCAAAAAATGGGTAGTTTGAGTTAAATTATTAAAACTGAGATCATACTAACACCATCACACAATCCCGTGCCTAGTGCCGTGAGACACTGTACCAGTTTATTTATGTGGTTGAGATGATTAGAGTATGCCATCAAGGTGCTATGTATCTAGAATTTTAGAATTTTCTCATATTAATTACATCCATACAATAAAGCATGTATACATTAATCACATCTATATATCATTATATATTATGCCGCATGTAAAACATGCAAACAAAGTCAATATCTTGGGTTTATCAAGTCCCTGATAAGCCTGTATGAATCGTCGAACGAAAAGGTAGGTTTTCTTTGAAACAAGCATCGACTTGGAAAAACTTCTCAATTCATCCCTTGCATTCAGGTAACGATAGAAAAATATCAGTAAATTCTCTTCATGTTAAGTTGGGTATGAACAAAATAAAATTATGAGTGATTTCAATCACATTTCTACGCGTAAGCATGCAATTTATCTAATGAATGTCAAATAAAATATACTGCTTACTCCGAATATAAGATGCCAATAAGAATGAGTTCCAAAAGCAACATTTGAGACAGGAGTTTTTGTTATGAAACATCCATCACGAAAAGTATAAACGGTCTTATAAACTAATTTACAAAAGCGTCACGTTACATACTTTGTAATAAATATTTATTGGTACTGTTAAAAAATGGGTGCACTAAAATATATCGGTTCTACAGTTTCTAATAATATATCTGCAATATAATAAGGATATGGTTGTTTGGGGAACATTTTATTTGACTAGTTTAGGGTACTAGTATAGGGTATATATCAGTTCTACAGTTTCTAATAATATATCTGCAATATAATAAGGATATGGTTGTTTGGGGAACATTTTATTTGACTAGTTTAGGGTACTAAGTTCTTTACGAGATACTGCAAGACCATAGGTTATTTTCCATACATGCAAAATAGTAAAAATAAAATGGGTTTGTGACTTATACTAAACTATGTATGAATAAACCGAGAACGTATTTCATTTAAATTGCTACAAGACGAGTAGTGCGAAGTGTACAAGAGAAAATGAGACACACGCTATAATAAAAGCAAAGTTACCATATACTCTAATCCAATAAACACTTGCAAAGATGGATTCAATCGTTGAGGTCTGTGATGGGAGCCTGCAGCAACTGCATATGCTCTACGAAATGTTTTGTTTACATAGTCGCCAGTATTTTTCGTGCGTGTAAATAACAATTAATTAGAAACTCATATTTATCAATTTATTAATTAAATGCCAAACAGATTTTCATTTAATTGATAAATATGAATTATCTGATTACAATTAAATTTACTAGTGCATAAAACAAAATGAACTACATATTATCTTGAAATAAAAAATACTGCTTTCAATAATCAATCATAAAATTTAAATCGTTGCACTGAAAATAAAATTTTAATTAAACATCACTGTGCAAGGTTTAATTAGAACGAAATTGCACAAAATGAGGAAGTCAAGTACTTTTCTTGGGGTCCTTCTAAAGTGATTTCCTATATGGGTCCTTCCTTTACGCGTCCTTGAGTACGGGTCCTTCTGAGAATTTATGAAAATGAGAATTTTCATAAATTCTCATTTTCACTCTAATTAATTCTAATTTATGCATTGAAATAAATTTTGCCTCCGTCCTAATTACTGGTGTGGTCGCCAGTTAGCCAAGTCAGCTTATTATCAACAATTTTAACATTTATCATTTGGCATTCGCTGAGACAGGAAAATTGAAATCACAAGGCCGCTCCTTTAACTAGTGTTTTGTTCGTCTTTTTAAAGTTTTAAGTAACTTTATTTCAATGTAAACATCTTAATTTATTTAAATTACAAAATATTTGTCAGACATTTATCTTAATTTAAAAAGTATATATTAGTCATGGAAAATAAAATTAGTTCAATGTACTCTCTTCTCATATAAGACAATATAATATGTGATAATTTCACGATTCGTACACATGAAACTTCAATGTTTAAAAATTATCCTTTAGAAACAAACTAACTGCATTCTACCACAGTATTTCCTCGATATCAATTAAAATAAACTGTATTATTTGCGAATCAAATAGTTTTCCTATAATAAGTTGAGCAGAAGTGAATACTACTTCTGATCACATTCTGGAACATTGTAACGATGCACATGAAACATCAGAAGACAGATGTTATCACCCAAGTAAGGATGTATTGAAAGAGAAGGCAACTCACAAATATATACAAATGCTTCTTACTCAACTAAAAGCGAACGAACTGAAACTAACGTGAATATTTGTATCTCAACTCTTATGTTACTCCTCTAGCATTTTACTTGCGGAAACTAAATAACTTAAACTTTTGTGTTAGTAAACTTGACTATCTTCTTAAGTTTACGGACTGGGAACGAAAAGTTTGAGTTTGACATTTATATATTTATTTTAAAGGCTTTAATACCTATAAATAAAGCGAATTTAATCCTGAATACATAATTAAAAATTATAGAAATTACTGCAATGTGTTTTCTTTTGCTTTAAAATATAAGGAAAATGTTTTTAATTTCAAATTCTTTACTATGCATTTTTCAGAGTATCGATAAGTTATAACATTGAATATATTTTATGAATTTTAGGAAGCACAGGAATTTAAAAAATTTACGAATATTTTACTATAATATTAAGCAAAAAGTTCATACAGATGAATTATAATTTCTTGGGCTTTAGAAAATTTCTTGTGTGTGATGCTTTTCCATACCTTCTCATTTTTAATTCGTTGCATATGCTTCATGTTTAATTCATAAATTTGTTCTCAAAACTGGTTCCTGGATTAAAAAGTTATTTATATTCAATGCCTATAATGGGATTCATATTTCGAAACATAAAAATAAAATCTGGATTTTAATACTTGATTAAAATTTAAGGGCTCCGTGTGGTATAATTATAAGCCCCAGAAATACTTCGGAACTGAAAAAAAGCAAAATATTCACTGTAAAAATAATTTTTGATTGTTTGAATGAGTACGTAACAAAAGTTTAAGACATGAAATCTTGAAAAAGGGACACACCATTAGTAGGTTTGGAATTTTTTTTAAATTGAAAATTTCTTTCCTGAATTTTTTTTAAATGACATATGTTGTGCGAATTCCTTCAATTGTAATACGAATCAATGCACATTAAAATTTTTCCAAAATTTAATTACTCGATTTCCGTTTATTTATAAATGAAAATTAAAATAGTTGCAATACACATACATGATCTAGCTTAGCCCGATATCCCTAAACTAATTAGCAAAATCAGTTCAAGAAATTTAAAAGTTATTACCTGTTTACACAAAATTTTTGTATACTGTTTCAAATAATTAGTTTAGTATAGCTTTATTTTTTATTAGGACAGACTGCATTTGGAAATGCAAATAAATTCCCCTGAAATAATCTATTTCTCTTCATGTTTCTTGGAAACATGAGTATAACTAATATTACTTATAATCTCTCAAACAAAATATGTTAATAGCTAAATATGTTTCCTGAAAACATTGAAAGAGTTGAAATTTTTTAAATTTTATTTTAAACTATGAATCAAATGAGAAAATATAATAATTAGAGTTTTGGAAAATTTGAATTTAATATGGTCTATTGATTTGGTTTTTAATCTGGTATATGTTCCATGAAACATTTCAAATAATTCAGAATTATGAATATATATATTCTAAGTATGGCCATTCTAATATGGGTCCATGTCTCTACTGAATCAGTAAAACTATTCTTGTTTGTTTGCGCCCATTATTTGACATCGCCTGTCTCATGTTTGGCAAAACTTGGCCAAATATGGCCCTTCCGATGTTAAAACCCAATCTACCAATGAAGAATTACAATCATCATTGTTATTATTTTATTAACACGAGCACAAATCATTAACGTAAATTAAGCGCAAGTGTAAAAGAATTTTTAATGGAATTCTGATCGATTTCCATTACGTAATACAAATTTAACTTCAGAGAAAATGCAATGTCAACTAGATAAGTATTGCTTTTAAAATTAAACTTTTTATTTAATGCGTTCCACGAAATGTTTATGATTACTTAGAATCGTGAACATACGAAATATTCTAAGTGGAGATTCCGAAGGCTTCTAATCCCCCTCATTGGTATTATTTCATTAATGATCCATGCAAATAATTAATATAAGTTCAAAGCAACTATGAAGTAACAACGCAAGTGTTATTTTGTATAATGGATTCTGATCCGATGCCCGTTATGGGATGTAAATCTAATTTCAGAAATAAATGATACTTTTAAAAAGGTTTGCTGATTTGGTTTTAATTGGGGAAATGAACGAAATGCTTATAATTGATCAGAATCGTGAATATATGTAATATTCTAAGTACAAATTCCGGAGTCTTCCACCCTGGGTGTATTTCTCTCTACTGAATCAGTAAAACGTTCCTTCCGTGCGTATGTTTATTATTTGACTTTGTATTATTATGTTAGGCGACGCTTATAAGATTGGCCCTTCCGATATAAAAAGCCAACCAGCTGAAGTATTTCAAAGCTCATTGTTATTACTTTGTTAACGCTCCACACAAATCATTAACATAAATTCAACGCAACTATAGATTAACGACGCATGATGTCATTTTGTATAAAGCAATTCTAATCTGATGTCCGTTTTGTTAGGCGAATTAAATTTCAGAAAAAAATAGTATCAACCAGATAAATATTGCTTTTGTATTTAAAAATATCTACTAATTTGATTTTTAATGGGGTATATGTTCAAAGAAAAGGTTATAATTGCTCAGAATCGTAAATCTATGTAATATTCTAAGTACGCATTCCTAAGTCTTCCCATTCTCATTGATATTATTTCATCAATGCTCTATAAGGATCATTAATATGAACTCAGCGTAACTGTGCAATAACGATATATGATGTCATTTTTTAACCCTATGGGGATTCACACATATATACCCGCTCTGCAACCTGCTGTATTCCTTCGTATGACAATTAAGCCTCCTGGTGGTTTTCTCGACGAGTGCTCGCCGTTAGCAAAAGGTGACCAGATCTTGATCTCGTCATCATCAAAACAGCGGCAATAACTCAATGACTAGATAACTCGTTATTACCAAAATTGGTCAGGTCTTAATAGACGAGATACCTCTTCGAAACCACTTGGAGGATTAACCAATTTTAACCTTCTTGACCAATATAATCTTTCCAATAGAATAGAACTGAGATTTTTCCAACCAATAGATGAGGCTATTTTGAATAAACACTTTTGCTGTTGGTACTGATAGCAATACTACAATACTCGGAAACCTCCCAACTCAGAGAGTTAATAAAATTCTGAACTAATCTCCATTATGTGATGTGAATATAATTTTAGAAAATAATCAATGTCAACCAGATAAGTATGTGAGGAATTATTAGTGTAAGCAAAAAACAGTTAGTCTATGAAGATTTATATTGTCCAAAAATACCCTCGCATGACACATATGTTAAAATGTAATTTATTGCCGTTTTGGTAACTTTTGGAGCTTAATCTAATTGGTGTTGATCAATCAACTATCATATATAAATTCAGAATATATTATTTCTAATTTCTTTATACTCAGCTTGACAGAAATGCCTTCCATTAATTTTCGAAAGAAACTGCAAATGCTGCTTTAATCATTCAACTTCACCATTTCGCCAAGTTTAGTGAGATATAGTAAAGTAATGGACTGTTGGTACTTAGAACATTATTCACGTTCAAACGTATCAGTATTTTCGTTTAGCAACCCGTATTTTAAATTAGTTTTTGGAACAGCAGCGATAAGCAATGTCAAGCTGGCATTCAAACTAGCTATATCAGGGATTGCTGGCTTAACTATTCACGCGTCTCAAACATTTATTTTAAATCAGGTGCTGAGAAATAGTCAGTTTGGAATTTATAGAACTTCTGTATAGTTTAGTGACAAGATAAGCTCATGCAAATGGATGACAGCTATGTTCAAAGAATGTAAATAGTTAAGAACTGTTAATTTAGTTTGGGATTATATAGCTAATCAATTTGCCCTCCTACAAAATAATTGATACCCGGAAACCATATGTATTAGTACAAACAGTTACAGTAGTAGTCATGGGGGACAAATATATGGGGGAAAACAATTTCAAATAAAGCAGATTGGATTAGATTCTAGTATACTGTGCATATAGAAAATTCGCCAAGTTGGAGTCTTAACCATACTAATCATCACCATTTGGCATAAGGTTGGCGAGAAAAATTCAAATAACGAGAAATCGCACTTTTAACTAGGATTTTATTTAAAAAAATTAAGTCTTACATTCTAAATAAAACTCTTATTTTGTCTGTTGGCCAATGAGAGGTTTCCAGTATTCACAAACAAATCAAACGGTAAAAGAATATTTTACTTCGTCTACCCAAATACTCACGTGATATATAGGGGGTACCTTAAATTATAGTTCATCGCTGTTTTGGTGACGTTTGGCTATCTGAACAATCCTGGCCTCCCTCAGGAGAATCTTCGGTCTTTCAAAGCAAATACTGTTTAGTTGATGAATCATGGAACGGCTGGTCTTGCAGAGTAGAAAAGCTAACCATTGGAATCATAGAAGTGAAACATAAGTAGACTGAGCATTGCTATAGAGAGGAACTTCAAAAATTCTAATCAATATGTCGAGTAATAATCACTTGACTGCTCTGTGAAAAATTGATTTGGTTGGCCGATTTGACACCTTATAACCTTGTTTGTAAAAAAAAACGCTTCATGATAGGGTAGATGTGTAAGTTTGCATTTATACAGAGTGGCGACAAAAATGGTTAAATCACCAAAAGTCTACTACTATGTCGCGCGGACCAATCAGATGATAAATCAATGCATGGGCGTCTTCTCCTGTCCCGGTGACCAATCAGGTGATGAATGTTTGTTTCCTTCCGGCAGACGAAAGCAGTGCAATGGTGACGGAACTAATAGTTTCGGTAACATGATCCTGGACACATAAAAAGGTTAACCATTGCTCATTTTACTTTGAAATTTCCTCTGTCGTTGGAGAGTTCCATGGACATAATTTTCAAACCCGTGGAATTGGTTTGAACTTACGAAGGAGCTGTATGGAGATTACAAAATGGCGACTACACTATGAGTGGAATCAGAAAAGAGCAGGGAGGGAGAAAGAGGGGGAATTAGAGACACACGCCATATTTTGGGGCACTGCAAGTAAAATCTTCAGTACCACCTCTTTATGCGCACCTATACACTCCGTGATCATACAACACCCATTGGGAAAAGGCATTAATATAAGTACATTGTGAATGTATTTCGATGCACGCCTATGTACACTTTGTACGATTGTTGAAGTGCTGAAAATGCACGTGTGTTATGTTGAGCATTTCTTTGAAGTTGGCATGTATGCATTTGCATACTCTATTGAAATATATAAGTTGATGTTTGAACTTAACTTTCACAATGCTGAGAATCCTTAATGGGCAATAGAGTTGTATTGATTATCATTTTAATTGCTTGTTGTAGAAATTCAAATCCAATTAGGTATTGTGTTTGAATAACGTAACAAGCAACACTGTATAGTGAAAAACTAATGGCAAATTAAACGCAATTCAAAGATATTATTCAGACCACCATGGTTCAGTGTTATATATACCCCTAGCAGCTTGTGAGTCGGAACAGGTTCTATTCCCGTTACTACCCTGGACAGATAGGTAGATGGTTAAATTTAAATTTGCTTCGTACTGGAGCA
Source organism: Meta bourneti (assembly GCA_933210815.1). Lineage (NCBI taxonomy): Eukaryota > Metazoa > Arthropoda > Arachnida > Araneae > Tetragnathidae > Meta > Meta bourneti. The sequence goes on from OW119929.1 coordinate 94,137,286, forward strand.
ACATAACGTACTATTGGTGACAGTCCGGGATAAATCCCAAAGAGAAACATCCGAGGACATCCCCTTGCAATTTGAACCAAGGTCAGATGATGAGATCTGAACCTAAGCTGACGCCCAATTCTCCATACTATCACACCACACCATTTGAGGACATTTGAGGTAACAACATATTTAACGTGTACCAGCCCCCATATACAAGACGGTCTTTGGTTGGATCGAGTTTTGAACTCGAAACCCTCGGATTTCTAATCCGCGATTATACCAACTGGGCTACTGCAGACAGTAAATAAACTAGGTTCATTTCTCTCTTCTATGTCGTCAGTAAAACTTTTAATGAATGCATGTCCATTTTCTTGACGGACAAACATTAATTGGCGCAGCTTGGCCAGATATGGCCTCGTCTTGCACCATAGAAAACGTCAAACCAATGACAATGTAAAACGGTATGCGGTTTGTAAAGCACGTTATATTGAGACGCTCTAAATTGAAATATCCTTCTAAACATGAGGGTCGCAACCCCAGGATGTCCAAGAGATCTTTCCCTACCTTTTCCCCTTTTCTTTCCTCCATCCTTTCTTTTCAAAATTACTTGTCATTGTCTGTCTTGTGGTTGGCTCAGCTTGGCCACATATGGTCCTTGCGTGATAAAACCCAAAACTAACCATATCGAAATACCCTTTTCATGATCTATCGAATCACATCTTTTGCAATCTTTTCATGATCTACTCAATCTCAATACGTTTTGAAGATGTATTTCATAATACCGGGAAATACGTGATTGAACATAGTGTAATGGTGATTAAATTTTAACAATCTGCAGGGCGCAAACATATATATATATATATATATATATATATATATATATATATATATATATATATATATATATATATATATATATATATATATATATATATATATATATATATATATATATATATATATATATATATATATATATATATATATATATATAAACGTTCTGCCACCTGAAGTCTTACCTTCGTGATTTTGAGCTTAACAAATAAAATCTTTCCTTCGTGATTTTGAGCTTAACAAATGAAATATTTCCTGGGAGTCTTTCAACCAATGGATGTGATTACTAAGTCATTAAGTGAGTGTTGCGAGGAAAAGCAATACACTACGAAATACCTTGACTCTCAGAAGGTTAACTTATTTTTAATAGAAATTTAGTTTCAAGTATAAAATATATTTTCAACGATGCAACGAAGCGTGTAACCGACAATAGACCACACGGCGAAAAACCGATAAGAAATAAAACTCTCTAAAAATAGAAATGTAAAACTGCTTGAAGGTTTTTAAGTACGTTATATTGCAATCCTCCACATCGAAATATATTTTTATACTCAGTTGAATAAAATTTTGGACAAACTTTTCATATTGTACTGAATCTGAATATGGTTTGCAGAAGAAATCCTTTCATAATAATGGAAACAGGCTATTGAAATTAGTGCCTCACTGATTATCTTTAAAATTGTTTTAACCTTCGAAGTGGTTTCAACGAAATAATTCTTCCATCAAGATCTGGCCAATTTTGCTAATAACGAGATATCTCGAGAAATTGCCTATTTTGTCATGAGGACGAGATCAATATTTGCTCAGTTTTCTTTTATGATCGTGTTTTCTAATGACGAGATATCTCGTTCAATAAAACCAGGAGGGTTAATAGAGAAATATGTAAGTTTTCTAATAGAAACGGTTTTTGATATAATGCTAGGAAGCGTGTAATCAACAAAAAAAAAACGCATGCGAAAAACTGGTACAAAATAAAACGCACTCCATATATATTGATTTAAAACTGCTTGAAATCTTTTAAGCACATTTCATTGAAATCTTCGACATGCATTTTCATACTCTAACGAATAAAATCTTTTGATATTGTACTGAATCTGAATACGTTTTGAAGAACTCCATTCAAAATAATGAAACTACGCTATCGAAAATAGTGTTACATTGATTATATTTTGAATTATTTTTAGTAGAGATATACTTTCTACTAGAAAAGGTATTTTTTAAATCTAATGCAACGGAACGTGTAACCAATATCGAAAAACCGATAGAAAATAATATTTTCATAATAATTGAAATACGCTATTGAAAATAATGTTTAGTGATTATCTTTTGAATGGTTTTTAGTAGAATTAAATACTTTAAAATAAAAAAAAAGATTTTATTTTAAATAAAGCAACGAAAATTGTAATTAACAAAAGGCCGCACGGCGAAAAGCCGATAGAAAATAAAACGCAATCCATATATATTGATGTAAAACTACTTCAAGTTTTTTAAGCACGTTGCATTGCAACCTTCGACACCGAAATACATTTTCATATTATGCTGAAATATGTTTTGAAGATACATTTTTATATCACACAATATTGAGAGCATGGTACACAACCCCACCCGGAAGATGTTTACCGATGTTTTACTCCTTATCCTCGGACGTTCTACAACACCTAATAATGAAAATGCGCTAATGGAAATAGCAATGATTAACTTTTGAATTGATTTTCGTAGAAACAGATACATTTAAATAGAAAAAATATATAATGGGACAAAACGTGCGACCAACAAAAGACCTCACAGCGAAAATCCGATAGAATGTATAAAACTCAATCCATATATATTCATATCAAACTACTTGAAGTTTTTTAAGTTTCATTGAAACCTTCGACATCAAAATATTCATACTCTGCCGAAATATGTTTTGAAGATACATTTATGTCACAAAATATTGAGAGCACGGTACACAAACCCACCCGGAAGATGTTTACCGATGTTTTACTCCGCATCCTCGGATGTTCTATCTTTTTTATTCTCTGGGCCTAGGGTCCATCTTGAGCAGCAAATGTATCGGATCCTCCAAACTCCATTTTAAGTCGCGTGCTCTTTTCTTTACATGATGTATAATCCCCTTGACCTCCTCGAGGCTAGTGCTGGACAAGAGCTACAAATGTCATCAGCAGAAGTCCGGTGGATTTCTCCAGAAAACTTCAAGCTCCGTCGGTCAGAAAAGCATTTCAAGGGGTGGGTGATGGGAGGACCGGACAGACCGGCCTTCGAACGATTTCGACATGACCTGAAGGGTTTGCCAAGAAATGTTATTTTAATGTATCTGACCTGATTTGAAGGGAGGTTCATTTTTTCTTTCGCTGTCATAAAAGGAGTGGGGGAAGTCTTTTGTCTAAAATATTTTTAAGGGAGTTTATTGAAGTTGACATGTTCTGCTAGAGGGAAAAGTGAATTTGATGTAGTTTGGTTATGTAAATATCTAGGTTTACTATCTGAAATATTTTGTCAGTTTGCTTTCTGGAAATGTAATATGACTCGATATAGGTAGTATTTTCGAGTAAAGAGTCTGTTATTTTTTATTCCAAACGATTCAGTGGTTATTCATTTTTCTGTGCAGTTATTCCTTTTACAATGTGTTTCGTATGTAATAGTCCCCATCCTAATATCTTACATTTTTACATGCCATTGGATTCTTACAAGTGCGTTTCATAGGTCATGTCTTATTACTATTTAACTTTTTATTACTTTGTCTCTTGTTTATTATTATGCATTTTATTACTTTTGTAACTAACTGTGAATATCTTTTGACAGTTTTTTATGCAAAATATATAATGACATGATATAAGTCAGCATAGTTGGGTAAGAAGTAGATTTGAATCTGTTATTTTTATTCCAAACAATTTATTCATTTTCCTTTACGTTATTTCTTTCAAATATGTACTGTATATAATAAAAGTACATCCAAATATCTTCGACTTTTTTACATGTAATTGGTTTCTTATACTGTATATGGTGCGTTTGATAGATCATACAGTTTATTACTGTTATTTCAATTACCAATGCTTTTATTACCTTACGTTTGTTTTTGCAGGTTTTTATATGAACTTTTAGGTCACGGCTTTACTTTCTTTTCATTGAATTTAATTTCTTCCTTGTGTTCTGCGTTGTTTTCTTATCTTGTGGATCTTGGGCCATAAAACCAAACTGCACACAGTAAAAATTTGAAATTTGAAGTATTTCAAATTATAATCTAAAATGGAAGCAAATAAAAAAGGTTTTGATTATTTAATAATCATTGTATGATAAAAATTTAGATACTAAGCGTTTTCAATTAAACTAATTTAACTTGTTATAAGTAGTTTATTTTTTTATAATTTCAATCCCAAACTATTTGTTTTCGGTTTCAAGTTCCTTAGACAAAATCAACTGGTTGTTTGAAAATGTAGCAACCTTGTTGGCTAACATTGAATTATGTAACATTTTGCATGAATAATTATTTATATTTTTGTAATGTGGAAATCATTTAATGCTCAATTATATATAAAACTCAATATATAATTTCGTATATTTTATTCATTATTTAATATCTAAAAAAAGTAAGCATTTACGCTACGGCGAATTACAGAGTTGAAGACCAACTAGGTTGTTTAATTGTATGTTTGAACAACATCGGTGTGAAAAAATTAAGGATCGGAATTATTTTTAGGGTTATGACCTCTAAATAAAACGAAACAGCTTGGGCGATTTGAATAACCGAAGATATTCAGTAGAAATTTGGTGCATATTCAAAGTTTGGAATCATGACGTCAGAGACTCTTACATAGGAATGGGTTCCTTTACTGTAGGAACTCATTAGCAATCCCGTTCTCTAAATGCAAACTGATGAAAAACCTGCATCGGTGTTCGAGGTGGTCATCCAGTCTACAGGTTTCTTAAATGTTCAGTTACCCTTCTGTATCATGACACCTAGTGCATTGTCACCACTTCAGTTCAAAGACTTCTTTGCTCTTCGCTTTTGTTCTTGTTATCGTTTTGTGTTTATTCATTGATACATTTTGAATCCTTTTACCAGAGCCAGGTAACTTCACGGCAAAGTAACAGCTGGAAATCTTACGGTCTTTTTACAATTCAACTATTTTCCACAACAGATCTCATTCAACAAGATCTGACCAATTTTGATATTGACGAGATACCTCGTCATCAAAATATTGATGATTGTTTGATAATGACGAGATCAAGATATGGTTAGTTTTCTTCTAAGGAAGATATATCTCGTTCAACAGTTTCTCTTAATGACAAAATACCTCGTCGAGACAATCACTAGGAGTGCTACGTTTGCACAAAAGTGTACTTGAAATGAAATAGGCAGTTCACATTTTTCAAGGATGTGTTTTTTTATTGATATAACGAAATAGGAATTACTATCTATTAAAATTGTCTCTATCGCTTCTAAATAACATAGTAATATTACCTTTCAGAAATAATTTCATTCGTAAGACATAAAAATAGAAAGAAAATTATAAAATTACGATCCACACGTTATGTGTAGTAGTGGACATCGTTTACAAGTAAATATGTTTCGTAAAAAAAATTATATTCATAAGACAATGGCATAGCTTCACTTAAAAACTAGAAAGATATACGCATTTGTAAATCTAAGTCGTATTAAATTCTACACTACTTTCAATCCATATACCAATTTCAGAAGAAAAAAAATTTCGTTTTTCGAAGTTGGTTGCGTGCTGATATCTTTTCAGTTTCCAGTGAAGTCTGACAGGTAAACTGACGCATTTAACGGAACCTGTCAAATGAATAATGCATTTCGATCACTTGTTCTTCTGTATAGATTATTTCTGTAAGTGTTTTAAGATACTCAAGGAACTCATAAGGATTTTTATATACCTGTCCCAGATTTATTTATAAATTGGCCTTAGAGTATCCGAAACAAATTGCGTTTGTCTCTCATAACTGGTAGAACATGGTTCAATGCTGTCACGGACATGTTGTCTATCTTACCGAATTCCACATAAAAGGAAAATATTATATTGAATTCCCTGCGATATGTTCCTATGTCCTTGAAATATGTAGCAATTTTACGTTAGCATATATTGATACAAACGCTAAATTAATGATTTGATGCATAATAATATAACATGTTGCACTTAGAGGGCATACCGCAGACGACAAAGAAGTATTCGAAGTGAAGACAGTATTCGTACTTATCATAACTGTTTTTATGTACATCAAAAATAGGATATATTTTGTATGATGTTCTGAGGTTTCATTGTTCAACAGTCATATTTTGTTCCACATTAGGGGTAATTAGGCTGTGACCTACAGTTAAACGGATTTCGAATCACTTCTAGCATCCATGTCTGATTCGGGATTCAGACATAGATGTTCGAAGTGATTCGAAATCCGTTTAACTGTGGCAACAAGTTGAACGGATTCAGCCTGTTGAATCGACCAGAATGCTAATAACACGGTTATCCGATCAATTGACTTTTTGAATGATTTATTTGTGAAAAACTGTTGGCACTAATTGTTATGCATGGACAGGCGTGTTTTTATAGTATTTGCCCACTTGTTACCCCCATTTACCCTTATCAGCTTGTCATATCCAGGTATGTTTTTTAAAAGTACCTTCGTTTTCAAAGGACTCAAGCTTTTCAGGAGCAGGTAAAATTAAGTCTTGTTTTCTCTTCTGAAAGCAATTATTTTGATTGCCAAGGATTTAATTAACAATTATGTAGATCTTTATACACGAAGCATCTATAAAAGTCGACTAAATAGATTCGAATTTAATAATAAAATCTTTAAATTATTTACAAATAGAAACTCAGACTTTCTAGTACAGCTGTGAGTTATACACGTTAGACATTGTATTTACATTTGCTGATTGAGAATCTAAAACCGTTTATCACTTTTAACACATCCGTTATCGATCTTACTTCCTATACTTGCATACTACTACTGGAAAAGTCGCCGTAGACTTTCTACAACTTTAAGTATGTCGGATGTCCCATGAATTTGTAAACATTCAAAATTTGTATAAACTGAAGGAATTGAGGAATTGGAAAATTTGAATGCGATTTCAAAGCAATTATTATCAAGAAGGGGTTCTTTTTGATAGAGAAAAAAATTAGTTCACATTTTTATCGATAGATAGCGACTTCATGCATTCAAATCACAGTAAATATGCAAATGTATCCAAATCAGAAACTTTGTACCTCTACACGTTGTTATCACTCTTATCAAATGACACAGCTATTTAGGTCTGCGATTAACAAGTTAGGTTAGATTAGCAACTTATTTATAAAATCTATGGATGAAACAGGAAAAGAGCAAGGAATGGATAGGTTGGAAAAGTTGATAGACTGCTTCTCCAAGGAGGAATTGACAATTCCCGAATTGGAAGAATTAAAAGATATAATTGTAAAAATTGATGAATTATATAAAATTAAAGGCAAGAGCTATATTAAATGCCAACCGTTCCAGGAGGGATTGGCTAATCATTTGTGTAGGATTATTAAGTCCTTCAAAAAAGTAGTTCTAAGGGATAAAGTGTCGGGGATTAGGCCCACACCAACCCCGAAAACTAGCGAATTCAAAGAAATGGCTGAAATGAAAAAACAAATAGAAAAATTATCCAATACAAAGGATAGGTACGCTAATAAGATTGAAGAATTGGAGGTAGAAATTGATGAATTCGATCGAAATAAAGAGCTTGGGATGGTGAAAATTAATGGAATCTTAGAAGAGAGAGAAAGACATATCAAACACCTTACCAAATTATTTGAGTAGTCCTCCATACACTCTGCCGGACTTATCAAAGACTTAAAATCGACAGCACTTGTACCTTTGCAAGAAGAATCCTCAGTAAACACTATTGTAAAAATAATATATTATATGATAGCATTTTACAAAATGGAAACTCATAGACCAAATTTTTCTACATAACAAATACGTTTTCTGTAAGCCAAAGCACTACTGTGAAATATCTCTATGTGCAAGTTTTGGTAAAACCCATGCTTGAAGGGTTTTGACGAAATATCTTTGAAATTCGTAAGCTAAATTTTTCGACACAACGAATTTTTTTAGAATCTTAGCACTGCTATGAAAAAACCTGTCTGAAAGTTTTGGAAAAACCTATGTGTGAAAACAAAATCTTATTGAAATGCGTAAACCACATTTTTCGACATAGCGAATAAGTTTTCGACAATCCTCAGCACTACTATAAAAACCATTTGCAAGTTTTGGAAAAACATATATCTGAATGCTTTTGGTAAAATATTTTGGAAATTCGTAAGCCGTATTTTTCAGAGCAACAATACGAACAGTTTCTATAAACATTTCTACACAACAATACGAACAGTTTCTATACAGCATTAAACACTCTGGAAGAAACCATAAGTGCGGGAGGGATATGACTATCTCAAAGTGGTTGTAAATTCGAACACATTCTCTGTCATACCGATCTTGAGTAGAAAAAAATGATAATGATAATGAGACCAATAAACCAAAACCAAAACCAAACAAATCAATTTCTGCATAATCGTGCAATTCAGAACTTGTTAATTTGCTGTTTGATCAAGCTTCTTAAATGTTAGGTAATATTTTATTGTTTTTGACTAAATATAAAAGGCACATCAAAATTATTGAATAACATAGTAAAGCTCCCTCGAGAGAATTTAACCTTGAATTTATCAGAGAAAAAATGTGAGTCGATCTGTAAATATTTCGAGTGTATATCATATTTTAAAATTTATCATAAAATTCACTCCTTTCATAGATTTCCAAAATGTACACTGAAACTTAATACTGCATAGTAACTTCATTGTAACATTTATATATTCAGACAAGTTAATAAATACTTACAGCTTTTTCAATATTCATATGCAAAACTTGTTTTCTTTTTTGTACCTATATAGTGTTATAAAAGTTTTAGACGATGAAAGGATATTTTCATGAATGAGAGACTAGAGCTTTTTTCTCTCGGAATATCTTTGATATAAAAGATTTGAAAAGCTTCTTCCCTACAAACCTCCAGACTCTTAATATTCTTTGCATTTCGTTTATCATAGATTTATGCATTTTTCAACGCTCAAATGGGAAACATTTTTCTCAGTTCTATAGTTATCCGACGGAAGTTCTTTATTTCTAGTCTTTCACCAATGTGAAATAAGATGAAGTTAAAGCATATAGATGCGTTAGCATTTTTGATAACATATTTCATGTTTGATGTTAGTGGGCTTTATCAAATATTCATATAGGCGTGAAAAAACATGTAATTTTCAGAATGCTGCCAACATTTGCATTAAAAACATTAAAGTGTCAGTAAAACTGATATAGACGAGCCTATGCAAAATACCCAGCAATGCCACCATACACGTCATTGGTTACCTCTGCTAATGCACGTATAAAGTGATGGAGATTTGTGGCAGCATCTAGAGCTCTTTCCGCCGTGAGAATAACAGCAATTAACAATGACAGCGATTTAAGCAATTTTCAGCGCCACTTCATAATAGCAGTTCTACGCTCCAATTAGAGGCCAACCATGTATTAGACTGGTGTACCAGTTTTTCTGGAGCTTCAGTGTATATTTTTGCCAACGTACTTTGCACAGCAATTTACGTAACTAATTTTTCCAATTCGCTTAAGGGGGCACAGTACCTTTAAGCGTACAAATCAACAGCTAAAATAGACTAATTTCGGTGAACTGTATCCCCAAAAGTTTTATGTGTATCATAATGAAATTTTTTTTCAGGGTTTATTTATACTTTATACTACACAATGCAGAAAAATGGGTTCGATTTTTAAAATTAAATAATATTTTTCTAGAATTTACATAGTCATTTTTTAACGTACTTTTTTACAAGCATAACTTGTGCTTCTGAGTCATCCTGTGCATTTTCTATAAAACTAATGGCTGATATGAGTAACACACAATGCTTTTATTTTAAATTAGAACCAAAAAATAGTAGTTCAGTAACACATAAATATAACAATCAATTAATCAATTTCACTTCATTAATTTTTTCCAAATTTTCGCTCAAATTATATCAAAATTTTTTAATATAATTTTAGCTTTTGAGTAAAATTTCGGTTTCATTTTGAAGCCCTTTTGTTAATCTATTTTCATTCAAAATTTCAGGAGTCTTCATTCATTAGTTGCAGAGTTATAGTGCACGCAAGCTTGAAAATTACCATTCTGAAATAAATGCAATTAAAGTTGAAATAGTTATTTTTAGCATTCAGGTGCGTTCAAGTAAACAAATAGATTTGTGAAATGAAAGAGTTGAGTAGTACATATTCTGCTTACATTTGTTACAGTAAAAATTATTATTATTAAAACTTTCGAAAAAAATAAATAGCATAATTCCAAAAATTAATAGCATAATTCCAAAAATTAATAGCATAATTCCAAAACAAAACTAAAAAACGTAAACTAATGAACAGCTGAAAATAAAAATAGGTGTGTTCGAAAAATCCTCATTACGAACGAACGAATGCGAATTTTTTCATGCTGTCTTTTTTTTATCAGAATCAGAATATTTCAAACTATGTAAATAGATCAAAATTGGAAAATCAATTTTTTTAAGGTTTTAAAGGTACTGTGCCACCTTAATTGAGCTTGATTAGAGCTATGGAGTGAAAAATTCTATTAAAAAAGGATCTGAAGTGGTCGCCATTCCAATTAAATTCTTCAGTCGTCTGATGACAGCAGACAATGAGGAATCTGGAACACAGCAATCAGTGCATAAAACAAAATGTGAGCGAATGAGAAAATAGGTTTGTATATTAAAGTATACCTAATAGCCTTTCAGGTAAATAGGATGCAGTTGAAGTGGATGTCAAAAAGCTAATTGGGCAAACATGACTGAGATATGAACTTTTTGACATTCAGTGTATTAGAAATATAAATTAACCCGGGTAAGAAGTACACAAAATGCTATTTGACTAATTATTTTCCATTGAGCTGAGAAATTTGCACATAAATGCTTATATCAATTATAAACGGATGTAAATAAGGTATGATAATTGAGTACAGCCACTGCTATTAATTGAGGCAAGCAGAAATTTCATCGCATATATATTTTAGGTTGATGCAAAAATTCGTCCCGTTTTTTCCACAAAAATTGAAAACAAATTTTATTTACTAGAAATTACATTTAGTCAATGTAGTATGCGCCGTTCTATTAGTTTGTCCTTTCTCTATCTCTCCTGTAGCTGCATAATCCCGCGTTCATAGAAGTTTTGAGGTTTCTGGCTAAAGAACTGATCCAGGTGACGACATTTTCTGAACCACTTGCTGCACGTGGAATCGTCAGCAGCACCCTCACCATACACAACACAATCTTTTGCGTCTGCGAAGCATTCCTGCTTTGTCGAAAATAAAAAAGCATATGTTGAAATGCTCCTTATTTCCTGCCATTTTTAACGCTTAATAAAATTTTAAAAACACAGTTTTTCCCAAAGTTCTCGCTGAAATTCCTTCTGTCAAACAACATCAAAACTTTACACGTATGAATTAGATAACACTTCGGTTTTGCGATGCAATGCTATCTAGCGCCAAGCAAGGGACGAGCGTTAGCATCAACCCAATACTATGCGCGAGTTTTCTAATTTTATTATGCTCCAATAAAATAACCTTTGTAATAATTAATATACCTTAATTAGGGAAAATTTACTGTTTATGTTATTGTACGACCATTTATTTCGATGAAGTTGCATGTGGTATATCCCGTCTGGTTTAACACAGAAATATCATTACTCTCGTCGGGTATTACTAACTTCCAACTCCGTTTTCTAGTTTTATTATATTCCAATAAAATAACCTTTATAATAATTAATATACCTTAATTAGGGCAAATTTACTGTTTATGTTATTGTACGACCATTTATTTCGATGAAGTTGCATGTGGTATATCCCGTCTGGTTTAACACAGAAATATCATTACTCTCGTCGGGTATTACTAACTTCCAACTCCGTTTTCTAGTTTTATTATATTCCAATAAAATAACCTTTATAATAATTAGTATACCTTAATTAGGGAAAATTTACTATTTTTGTTATTGTACGACCATTTATTCCGAAGAAGTTGCATGTGGTACATCCCGTCTGGTTTAACACAGAAATATCATTACACTCGTCGGGTATTACTAACTTCCAACTCCGTTTTCTAGTTTTATTATATTCCAATAAAATAACCTTTATAATAATTAATATACCTTAATTAGGGAAAATTTACTGTTTATGTTATTGTATGACCATTTATTCCGAAGAAGTTGCATGTGGTATATCCCGTCTGGTTTAATACAGAAATATCATTATTCTCGTCGGGTATTACCAACTTCCAACTCCGGTAATGCATTTGATACACTGTGACGATGGAAAAATGGTAAACACGAACGCATCTCCTCTAAATGGATCCAGGTGGAAAAACAACTTTGATCTCATTCTGTAACAATTAATACAGAACTAAACGCTACCCTGGAAAAATAAATTATTAGTAATTGTTGTTTCCAGTACCAGAACTTTCCAGATACAACGACGGCGCACAAAAGTGCTGAACCATGTTCCAAACTCGCTTTGATTTACATTAGCTACAGACACAAACTCACACCATTCATTAGTTTCAATTTTTGCGGTGCGTTCCCTTTCAGATTGGAATTCCGAAACCACCTCGCTGTAGGTGTAATGGGAGTTTCATCTCCGACTGGAGCCTTACTTTTAACGAAGGAAAGAAAACAAAACCGCGTAGAACTCTTCTGGTCTAATTACGTAACTATCGCAGGGAAAAGAATGGAAGGGGTGGTGGTGGGGGAGGAGTACGATGATGATGAACTGGGGAACAGCAATCGATACTGTCAGTACTTCTAACTACAACCACAGCTGTTACATGCAAGGTTTTCTGATTGCTTTGCTGATGCTGATAGGGGATTGTTTCCAAGGACGTCAGCGTATCTAATATTCCGGATATTACGTTCACGCGATACAAGGCACGGAATCTCTTCTACGGAAAGCTACGGGGAGAATGCGTGGTTACGGAATAATTAGGAAACTATTTTAAATTTAAATTAAGAACGATGTATGTTTCTAACAAATTAAAGGTGTGCTATTTTGGGTATCTTGGTTTTCCCTGCTCACTGAATATCCCAACTTCTTAAGGATATCTTGCCGTATATATGGTAGAATAAAACAAATCAATGCATAATAAAATAAACATAAAAAAGGTAATCTTATGAGCATATCCTGAGATTGGTGATGTTGTCTTTATCCCACTTTTCGTACTAAACGACTAAATAAACATATCAATTGGTTTAAAGAATTATAGAAAATATCCGTCATCTGAACGTGGTTCAAAATTACAAGATGTTATTCTCGGATCTTTCTCTTCGGGATTGATCTCGGACCGTCATCAATAGCCCCGTTTGTGTTGCTAATTAATGGTGGTTAATTAATTACCATTACCACCATTGCTCCTGAAGGTTAAAACGTATCAAAAGTCATGCATGGTGGGCAGATTGCTTAAGATTTATCTGGTGCAAGAGTCAATTTTGGCTCATGCACCAACATATGTACATCCATTACTTGATGTCGTCTTTTCTGTTTGACACAGCATGGACAAATATAGTCCTTGCGGCGTAAAAACCGTATAGACCAACCGCTTTGCCTGGAAAATTCTTGACAGGTTGCTGAAAAATCCTATCTGCCAAGTAATTTCTGATAAATACATCAATTGTTTCTAAACTTTTTCACCTTTTTAATAGTGTCCATGATTCTACAAAGTCCCGATAAAAAATGTTGGGTGATTGGGTATTATTACAGAAGACAGAGTGAATCAATCTTGAGTAAGGTTCCCTGTACTAAAGACTAGTTCACTCTACTGCAAAAGAATCCGGATCAATCAAAATCCATCTGAATCCAGTAGAAGCCGATTGACGAAGATTCGAGGAAGTCGCCTTCCGCAGGAAATAAATTGTTCATCTTAAAACCTTTCACTCTGCTTGAATCGGGAACATTTCACTTAAATCACATGCTAGTTTTAGTTAGGCTTTAGTTTCTACTGGATTCAGATTGATTTGGATTGACCCACATTCGGTTGTTGTGAAGATGCCCTAATAGTACATATTTTCCTTTCATGGTTTGGTTCCCCAAATAGTATCACCTAGCAATGGTATCCGGTTTTGATAAGTATGTCATAACTTTTTCCTTTTTTTGAGGATGTTTAATATTCAAACATATCCTCCATGCGATCTCCTAATCCAATGGATATCCATGAAAGGAATACGAATTTATTCGTTTAGGCTGCAAATGTTTCATATTCGATTTTGTTGCTTAACCCTCCTGGTGGTTGTCTTAACGATGTATCTAGTCATTAGCAAAACCATTAGCAGATCTTGATGAACGAGATATCTCGTAATTAGAAGAAAACTGAACATATCTTAGTCTGGTCATCATCAAAATATTGACGATATCTCGTCATTAGTGAAATTGATGAGATCTTGATATCCACGAAACCACTTCGAGGGTTAAAACAGTAGTTTCTGGTAAGCATGAGTAGGTTATAAAATGCTCCACTTTTTTGAAAGAGTTCAAGATTCACTTTGAATCCTTTATTCAATACCCAGATAAGGCTTAGAATCCCGATTAGGCAACATGAATCCCTCGGCTTAGTTCTTTAAAATACTAAGCCGTCCTTGTTGATCAGCAAACCATAAATTACTAAATTAAATCCCTAAAAAATGTGTAAATGTTTTTAAAATTATAGTGTTGTTGCATCAAATAGTTTTACTTTAGGTATTGAGTTATAGGGCTCAAGAGCTATTTAGTTCGATTTATATCCTTCTACCATAACAGTTCATGCACACGTAGACTAGAATTGAGTTGTATTAATTATGAGCTATTATATTATGGAACTCAGGTAGACATTAATGAACAATTCATGAACTAATTTCAGATACATCAAACCTACTGCTGGTTAATCTATGAGGTAAATATAAGTTGGATTAATCTACTGATTAATTATTATCAACCTATTGTAACTATACAATAAAATTGTTTGGTGGCTTAGCAATGTATCCCTTACATAAGCATAAGCTGGATTTAGAAGAGTCGTAATAAAATAAACCGTGTGTGGTTAATAAGGTCACTACTTCGAAAATTGAGATGTGGTTGAAGTTTGCTTACTAGAGTTTATTATTAGTTACAAAATTAAATAAGGATCATGCAATCATTTCTTGTCCCATCAACCCATTGATAAGTCCATGACTTCTCAGATTCTCCTGTCACTAACTCAGATCGAATGATCTTTCATAGTTATGAATGAAAAGAAGTATGTCTTCCCGTTCAAAAGATATTAATTCTATCTTATTTAATTTTGCAATAAAAGTTGCTGCATATTTGGATAGTTAACTATATATAATTTCCTTTGGAATGAAATGAGATACAGACCTGAATAATACCTCCTTGTTAATGGGCTTTAATTTACTTAAAACAATAGGCAACTTTAATTTTTTTAATTTCTTGAAATTTAAATAAAGTTTTAAATTTAAATACTTTAAAAAGCAAAGCATTAAAATGTTGGAAAAATTTAAAAAATACTTTTACTGTTCTCTTATACTTCAAAAAGTTTCATTTTGGGATCATGATGGGATCAGGTTTCATACAGAATGAGTGGTATACATTTCACATGTATGGAGACAGCCCACATACAAAATGAAGCTTTTCACTGATGGCCAACTTTAACTAAATATTACTTACTGAGATCTTAGAAAGATATATGATAGTATATAATACACATATAATTCCACATTTTTAAGCATATGATAAGCTAAAACCATTCAGCTGACAAGAAAAAAATATTGTTGTTTATACACTAAAAACAGTATGTCAGTATGCTGGAAGTGGTCACAAGTGCTTAACGTGAGTTAAGCACTAGTGACTTTATTATCGGTTATTTTTGCATATTTTATACGTCCTGTATTATGGTGGTCGGAAACATTACACTTTATTTGTTCGTAGAACACAATCCAAAATTTTTGTAGAATCCACAAAAAACACATTTCTCCAATATAAATGTTAAATGGTAACATTTAATCATTTTCTTGACATTCCCACCTAAGTTACCAGATCTCTAGCTTACCGAACACATTAGGAATATCATGCAATGCGCTGTGGAAAGAAGAAATCCTACACCACGGAATGCATCAGAACTGTAGATCACTCTGCAGGAAATATGTTGCCAATGCTTACAGAATACTTCCTACTCGTAAAATCCATGCCCCATACTATTTCGATAGTACTACTCCTGTGAGAGGTCTTCCATGTGTTAGACTGGTGTACCAGTTTTCTTGGTACTCAATGTAAATAAAGAAACATGGAGATATGTGTTGCTTATCATACTTCTAGACTTTGAAGTGGTAGCAGCATTATCGGTAATATATGAAAAATGTATCATGTTTTTAAATAAAACTAAAAATTAAAATTAATTTCTATAAAACAGTCCTCATATATATTGTGAGTGATACATTATTAAGCTTTAATTTTATTTCTGAAGTCAATAAATTGGAAATTCTCCAAAATGAGGTTTAAAATAGCAAATTTTCCCGAATATTCCCCCAATCCAAATTTATATATCCAAATTTCAATGTTTGGAGAATATTCTTATTCTCACAGAATAGCTTCACTAACATCTCTGTGTAAAATTATATTCTTATTTTATCTACGTGATGACAAACGCCCCAGTAAATCAAATTATTTAACGTATACGGAGAATTATAATAAATATTTATGGAGAAACTAAAGTTTCATTTTGTGATAAAAAAGCATAGGTGAAGTAATACTTTACTTCATCTCTAGAGGACGCAATAATCACATTTATTATTAATTGATAAAATGGGGTCTTTAAGGTTTCAGTCTATCATATTTTGTAGCCACAGTTGTATTTAATGCAACTTTAATTTAAAACAGTTGTTTCTTATAAGCGTCGATACTCCACATATTTTGTAATGAATTAAGACTTGTAATTTGTAAGTGAGATCAAGAATAAGTAACATTTGATAAAAAAAATGTACCTGTTCGAAGATTGTGAAATCAATTCTAATGTTGTGCTTTGGGAAGATTATTTAATATCAAAATCTCAAAAATGTGAAAATTACTTTTTTTATTTTGGCATTTGTCTCAAATTATAAATTAATTTCAAGACTTGACCGAAAACATTTCACAGCAACTCTATATTTATAAATTTCTGATAACAGTAAACAATAAGATTAGGTTTATTAAAATATAATTTTTAACGTACTATTTATAACGTAGAGTCATGTACTATTTACAAAAATATTGAACGCTTTCAGAAAAGAATAAAAACAATTCCCAATAAAAAAATTAACAAAAAGATTTAGAAAAATAGCATTTCAAGTCAAACTAAGGAATCTTTCCAAATTTTGTTGCCTCTTATTTTAACAAAAAATATATATTTTCCTCAGACTAATAAAATAATAAATGAATAAATGCACTTTTTTCAACAAATGTTCTATTCAAATCCACTTCACGTTTTAAGCCCCCAGGCAGAAAATTTGGAGGGAAATTCACGAATGCATTAGAGTATAATGGGCAGTTTTACTCGTATAATGACTAAATTACTGCAATGCTTTAAAGTAGTAATGTCTAAGCCTTTAACCAAATACATGTAATACTTCAAATGGAATAGATATTTCAGAACAGAATCTGAAAATTAATATGAGACTTAAACTGAAAATCGTTCTTTAAAGTTCAAGATGCTTAACAGCCTTTTTCGTCTTTCGTTTCCCAATAAATGTATTTTTCTTTCAATTATCTTTGACTTTTTGACGCTTTTTCTCCAAACTAGTGTTTTGAACTGTTTGTTTGATGTGATAATTTTCCCTATTAAAGCGAAATCCTTTTTTCCATTCATGAAAGCTATTTTGATCTTTCTATGGCCAAAATATTTAATTTGTAAGAAAACTCTCTAAATTATTACGATCGAAATCTCGTTGTTTATAGTTTTTAAATATTTATGTTGAAAGGACACATTTGTATAATAATTGCTAGTTCACTTTAAAAGTCACTTTTTTAACCCTGGTTATATCGTCAATAGCAGAACTGACTAGATCTTGATGTACGAGATATCTCGTTACTGGAAGAAACTGAGCTATCTTAATCTCGTCATCATCAAAAAACGGCAACGTCTTCATCATTTGGAATTCAATCGCCGTTCTTGATGACGAGATATCTCGTCATTAGTACAATTGGTCAGATTTTGATGGACGAGGTATTTCGTTGAAACCACTTGTGTGAAGTGTTAACTAAAATTCTAGATTTTTTTAACAGTGTCGTATTTTGTGTCCATATTATGTTTAATAATATTTAATAAACGGCAATTTAATAAACAACCAACTTACAAATGTTACTTTGAATCTTTTCTTCGTATATTACGTATATTTCTTCAAACATTAGTGCGTGACATGAGTACAGAAAATGAGCCGTCTATTTTTATACTATTTTATTAAATGCATATTGTTAAGCTCAAAGGAATTGTATTTTTCAGCTTTCGCCTTTCCATTCTTTCATAGTCCTTACAATGACGTAAATAGTTTATCTAGGATTTAGACATTATGGCTAAAACAAACTTTTTGCTGTCAAAAATAAATTGCTTCTGTTATTTATTTCGCATCGCTTAAGAATTTGAATCCTTATCACCAAGAACTAAAAATTTCCTTTATCCGTAAGAGTCGTTAACTAAGATAGAATTGTAAAGAGGATTGCAAAATTTTAACAACAGAAAGACTTTAATCTACCATTTCCGGAATTTTATGAAAATTAATGACATCTGTGAACTCTATTTTCGAGAAAAAAATAAAATTAACTCATCGGCTTAAGAGTTCCAAGAATTTTAACCATTCTTTAAGATAGTTTAAATTTCTTCGTTCATCACAGGAATAATTGCGATTCAGAACTCGTGTATATTCTTATTCCGTGTCCTTGATAAAAAATGTGTTTAGCCTTCTTTTTGACATTCCTGAAAGTTCATTTTATTCATGATTCACACTAGGGAAAGGATGGCGAATTCCTGTATCAAGGAGATCGCTGTGGCTCAGAGGGCTTACCCAATGAGCCATGACAACCTGCGAGTGAGGGACAAAATTCCAAAATTTTAATTATTATTTAAGATCTTTTAAAATTTTACCTCAATTACAGGAAAAATTCCGATACAGAACTTATAGGGTTTTTTATTCCATGTCGTTGATAAAAATTGTGTTTAGCCTTCTTTTTAGCCGTCTTGGAAGTTGATTTTATTCATGTTCCAGACGTTCAAAATGAGTGTTCCATATCAAGGAGCTCCAATGTAAACCGGTTGGAAGAGCAAAGGATTAGCAACCGGTTCGAATCCAACCATCGTGTTCAAAGACCGTCGTGTACAAAGTGGGCTGGTACACGTTAAATCTGTCATGGAATCAAAAGGCCTCGCGGCGTAGTGTGGAAGATTGGAGAGTGGGGTGCCAGCTGGGGTGTGACCTCAGTTGACCATGGTTCAAAATTACGAGGCGTCGTCCTCGAACTTTCCCTTGGAGTATGATCCTGGACTGTCGCCAATAGTCCGTTGTAATGCTCCAGTCCGACGTTAATTAAATGCCTACCTATTTCCTTATCAAGGAAGTTCGCTATAACTTATGGGTTTACCCACTGGGATAACAATCTGCGTGTTGTTGGGGGTGCAGGTTCGATGTATTTTTCGCTTCTGTGTCAGAAACCTTTCCTTGTGTGTGTCCATTTGTTTGACCTTGTCTGGCGCTGCTTGGCCAAATATGGCCTATGTGTCATAAAAGCCATTCACCTAACCATATGTATCAAGGAGCAGATTAGTTCGTCATTTTATGGTCATATTCAACTTCACTAGGGCTAATCATCTGAACAGAAATTAAACAAATGTGCATATCTACACTTAATTTAAATCTTAATCAAATCTGATGCTGAAACGTTTCAAAAATATTTTATTTTTTCGACAGTTTTTGGATTTCAGAAACGATAGTTATTTTTTAAATACTCAATAGGGTCAAAATCCATGTCCCCAAACGTATATAGTACTCAATTGGTCTATTTATTTGACCTTGTTTGGTGCAGCTTGGCCAAGTATGTCCTATGTGCCATAAAAGCCAACCAACCATCTTTTTAAAGGAGCAGATTAGTTTGTCATTTACATTTTACATTCAGCTGCACGAGGACTAACCAGCTGAACAAAATGTACTTAGAACGAATATGCGTATGGTCCCCTATTTTAAAGCTTAATCAAATGCAAAAATGAAACGGTGTTCATAAAAGTATTATTCTTTCTGAAATTTAAGGTACACTGCTGGCCACCGTAAATGCAACACCCTGAAGGAAGCATGCAAATAATATGAAATTTACAACATGCATTAGCGGAGGTGAGATATGCAAATGATTAAAATTTCCGCGCAGACGCACATCACGCGCGCCTGTGGCGCCACATCAAAGCGCTATTTAAGGCTTGGAGATTTCGACGATTTCAAGTACAGCAATTGTGTTTTTCTTGTGGTTTTTTCAAAAAAACGATCAATTATGCCTCGTAGAAAACAGCGATCATCTTTTGATCAAGTATCCGAGTTCGACAGAGGAAGGATAGTGGCCTACCGAGATTGTGGATTATCTTTCAGGGAAATCGGTAGTCGTGTTGGACGAAACCAAACAACTGTAATGCGGATATGTGATCGTTGGATGCAGGAGGGTACGACGGACCGACGTGTTCGATCGCATCCACCTCAGTGCACCACTTCACGTGATGACAGGCATGTTGGGTTTTATCGATTGAAGACAGAGTTTTATATATTAAAAATAAATTTTATTACGTAGCCAAGTCTTATGGTTTAAAAACATACAAGAAGTCTGATCAGATCATGATCCCCAATCTTTCTTCACTTTTATACATTCAAAGATTTACATTCTTCAAATTTATGTGCCCCACACGGCACTATAATTAGAGGTTTGAGACCGATTCCAACATGCGGCCCCATCGGTTGTAAAACCTCAGCAGATGTATTACAATTCAATATATATATATATATATATATAAATCTAACAAAATATTTTTCTAATAATATTTTTAAATTTATTTAACAATAAAGGCTTTGTTAAAAAGTCAGCCAAATTATTTTCCGATGAAATATAATTTACGTTAAATAGTTCATCTTTTATTAATTTACGAATAAATTTGTACTTGATATCAATATGTTTAGTTTTCTGATTTTCCTGACTATTTTTTGAAAAATAGATAGCAGATTGATTATCACAATATACTTGGGGTCTTATGTAATCACACAAATTTAATTCATTTATAATTCTACTAAACCAAATAACTTCTTTAGTGCAATCGGTTAGTGCAATAAATTCAGATTCCATTGAGCTAAGAGCTATGCACTTTTGTTTAGAAGATTTCCATGATATTGGGATGTTACCAAAATAAATTAAATAGCCACTGCTTGAATGTCTGTTTGTGAGACCACATCCCCAATTTGCATCAGAAAAAGCAATCAAATTTGAACTTTCTACATTGGAAAGATTAATTTTAAAATCCTTTGTAAGAAAAACATAGTTCATAATATCAACAACGTAAGACCAGTGTTTGTAAGTATAACCATTACAAAACTGAGACATTATATTAACAGCAAATGCAATATCTGGTCTGGATCTATCTGACAAAAACGATAAACATCCTATTAAGGAACGATAGGGAAATTTCCTCATTAAATCATTTTCAATTATTTCTTCCTCTTTAACCTTATCAGGTAAGTTACACCCAATTTTAAAAGGTAAATTCACAAAACTTTTAGGAAGATCTTTGAATTGTGACATTAATTTTTCAATGTAGGTAATTTGATGTAAATAAATCGAATTTTCAATTTCTTGAAAGTTTACGCCTAACAAATATTTAGTTTTACCTAGATCCAATTTTTTTGTCCAATAATTCGATTACTTCATTTATCAAATGTTCCCTTTTTGAAAACAAAACCATATCATCTACATAAACAATTAAAATTACATCTTTAAATTTGTAGACACAATTACACCAATTTAACTGAGAAAATCCTAATTTAGTTAAAATACCGTCTAATTCCAAATTCCATTCTCTACCACTTTGATGCAGACCATATATAGCCTTTTCCAATAGACATACTTTGTTTTCGGATCCTTTCAGCACAAATCCTTTTGGCTGTTTCATGTATATAGTATCCTTAAGGTGTCCATATAAATATGCACTTTTCACGTCAACTTGACAGTGATACCAACCCAACATAGAAATCAATAGTACAAACAATAATCTAACAATAGAAAAATTCACAACTGGTGAAAAAATATCTTTAAAATCAATGCCGGGTTTTTGCTTAAAACCTTGAGCAACAAGACGAGCTTTATACCTTTTAGGTATATTGTTTTCGTCCATTTTTATGCTGTACACCCACTTACTTCCAATTATGGTTGTATTTGGGGGTGTGTCCACTAATTTCCATACTTGCCTATCCTTCATTATCTGAATTTCTTCATTCATGGCAGTATTCCATTTAATTTTATCCTTACTTGCTTGCGTTTCTTCATAACTTTTGGGGATTTCGACATTGTAACACTGATCATACATGTCGTACATTTGTTGGTCTAAAAAATTAGATTCATCACTAGAAGTAGATGGCACATTAGAAATATCCACATTAGGATGTTCAGTTTCTGGCTTAAAATTGAAATTTACAGGATCAAACCTAATCTTATTTTTAGTACAGTACTTTTTAATATCATTTAAAGATCTCATTCTCAAATTTTCAGGAGAATAATAGTATACATCTATTCTATTGCTTTTATTTCTAGGTTTTTCGATTCTACGCCAATTTGAAATGTTAAGACATTTTAAGTTCTCAGTTTTATCTAAATCTTTAGAATCTAAAACTTGAGTTTCACTTTCCGATTTTACTTTTATATTTTCATTTGATTGATAAATAGGAATATTAGAATTAAGATCGAAAGAAACGTACTCAAAGTTTTTACCAAATAGTACATCAACAGCTTTCTTACTTTCGTCGATATGAACATGGACTGTTTCAACTATTCTCTTCTCGTTTGGGATATATATTCTGTAACCTTTAGTTTTCAAACCATATCCTGTCAAAATACCAAGTTTTGCTCTGGGTTGTAATTTATTTCTCTGTATTTTAGGAATATGAACATATGCCAAAGAGCCAAAAATTCTAAAATGTTTTACTGATGGTTTGAAACCAGTCCATATTTCGTTAGGAGATATACCCTCAGTTAATTTGTGTTCGCATCTATTTTTAGTGTGAATAAATGCTAAAAGTGCTTCTGACCAAAATTGTGGTTGTAAACCACTGTCTTGAAGCATAGCTCTGACACAATCCATGGCTGTTCTATTGAACCTTTCTGCAACGCCATTTTGTTCAGGGGTATAAGTTGAAGTTCTTTCGATTTTTATTCCTAGATCATTTAAAAACTTTTTAAATTCTTTGTGACAAAATTCTAAACCATTGTCAGTTCGGACACATTTTAACTTAACATTTAGCTGTCTTTCAGCTCTAACCAAGTATTTTTTAAAGTAATCAAAAACTTCATTCTTATTTCGAATAATATAAACAGTTACTTTACGTGAAAAATCATCAATAATAGATAAAAAGTATTTGTTTCCACCTAGAGAGTTAACTGGAGCAGGACCCCACAAATCCATATGGATCCTTTCCAAAACATTTTTAGTTTTCCTTTCGTACATATAGTTTCTTTTTAAGGATATTCTAGTGGATTTAGCAATAGCACAAATCTTACAATTTTTATCTATATTCTTACAATTAAGTTTTTCAATTCCTTTTACACAATTAATTTTACTCATATTTTCAATTAAGGGCATGTTAACATGACAAAACCTACGGTGGGCTTTTTCTAGATCTAAACCAGTTACATATGTATAATTTTTAATCTTGGGATAACCTTTCAAGATATACAATTTTCCAATTCTGGGAACAGTAAACAAATATTTATTATAACTATTATAAATAATCATTTTGTTATTTCCCCATTTAATTTGGTTTCCCACAAGGTCAATACGAGCACCACTAATTAAATTTCTTCTCATATTAGGCGAGTATAACACATCTTTTAAAGTTATATCATAATTTCTGTTTCTATCTAAAACTGTAAATTGAATATCACCCATACCTAATACTTCCGAGGTGCTGTCCTTGTCTCCGACTAGGAT
Organism: Meta bourneti; assembly: GCA_933210815.1. Classification (NCBI taxonomy): domain Eukaryota; kingdom Metazoa; phylum Arthropoda; class Arachnida; order Araneae; family Tetragnathidae; genus Meta; species Meta bourneti. Next base: position 94,161,387 of record OW119929.1, read on the forward strand.
CTTCTGTGGTGGTAGTTTTCTGAATGTCGTAAACATATCACGTTCTTTACAGAAGTGAGCAGTTGCAGCAGAATCAATCAGAAATTCCCTCGGTCTTTCATTTGGAAAATTTGAAACTGCATAGGCACGTTGAAGATCAGTTTTTGGATTGTCCTCCATATAAAATAATTCACCACCAGGTTTCTGCCGATTGCTTTTCTTGAAGCACTTCGATTCGTAATGTCCCGACTTTTTGCAGTAGTTGCAGAATGGTCGCGGCCCCATACGACAAACTGTCGACTTTCTTGGGCTTGAAGGAATTAATTCAGGGTCCAGTACGCATCTGCTGTGATCAGGAGTAGACGCCCGTGTCTCCTTGTATCTAGATGACTTGTTTCTTGTAGCATAAGCATCGGCCACGATACTTAATTTTGTGCCTTCGTCTTTCCGCTTCAGCTCGATTCGGCTGGATTCTGTTATTAAATGTTTAGACAAATTGTCTAGCGTGAACTCGTTGTCATCCATCCTGTATAGCAATTGTACCAGATTATCGTATTCGTGAGGCAAATGTCTTATTAGTTGAAAGCAAACTAAAAGGTCTGGGATTTCGAATCCACATTCTTTTATCTGTAACAGCTTCTCATGCACTCGTTTGCAGAAGAGTCCAATGGATTCGTCCTCCGGCTGGTAGCGGATTGAAAAGAACTCGTCCACAAGGCCTGCCAATCGTGCTCTAGATGCTGGTTCAAAGTTGGTCTTTAATATATATAAATAATATTGTGCGTATGGCAGTGACGGATCGCTCAGCCACATCACGAACCATAGCACAGCACATTCAGTCTGTACCGCATCATCCAGTGTCTGCGCGTACCATTCGACGCCGTTTACAGCAGAGTGGTCTGTCCGCAAGACGTCCATTGCTTCGTCTACCCTTGACGCAGAACCACAGACGTTTCCGCCGCCAATGGTTCGATGAAAGAAGGATGTGGACGGCAGAATGGAATGAAATTATCTTTACTGACGAGTCACGCTTCTGTCTGCAACACCACGATGGTCGGATTCGAGTCTGGAGACACCGTGGAGAGAGGATACTGAACAGCTGCGTTATGCACCGCCACACTGGTCCTGCACCGGGTATTGTTGGAATCGGTCTCAAACCTCCAATTATAGTGCCGTGTGGGGCACATCAATATGGAAAATTGTGTAAATTGAATGTATAAAAGAGAGGAGATAATGTGAAGTGTATTGGGGATCATGAACTGATCAGACTTCTTGTTGTTTTCTAAAAGTATGTTTTTAAACCATAAGACTTGGCTACGTAATAAAATTTATTTTTAATGTATAAAACTCTGTCTTCAATCGATAAAACCCAACAATTGGTTATGGGCCACAGACCTTAAGCTGAACCTGAATTCTGCCACTACCGGTATCCAGTATGATGGGTATTCAAGAAATGTCCATGTTTTCCTTCCCGAAGTTATCGGATTTCAACTATGCCACGTGGAAGACGGACATGAAGGTATTGCTAATCGACCGGAACTGCTGGGAATTTATCACTAAAACGGAACCTCTATTATTGGAAGATGCTCCAGAACAAGAAAAAAGAGACTATCGTTATAGGAAGCAGAGGACATATACAACTATCTACCAGGGCATAGACAGAAAATATCAAGTCTTAATTTCATCTACTGAGGACGGTAAGGAAGCCTGGGATATATTAAAGACCAACTTTGAACCAGCATCTAGAGCACGATTGGCAGGCCTTGTGGACGAGTTCTTTTCAATCCGCTACCAGCCGGAGGACGAATCCATTGGACTCTTCTGCAAACGAGTGCATGAGAAGCTGTTACAGATAAAAGAAGGTGGATTCGAAATCCCAGACCTCTTAGTTTGCTTTCAACTAATAAGACATTTGCCTCACGAATACGATAATCTGGTACAACTGCTATACAGGATAGATGACAACGAGTTCACGCTAGACAATTTGTCTAAACATTTAATAACAGAATCCAGCCGGATCGACCTGAAGCGGAAGGACGTAATTATATTTCATCGGAATTATATTTAACGTAATTATATTTAACGTAAATTATATTTCATCGGAAAATAATTTGGCTGACTTTTTAACAAAGCCTTTATTGTTAAATAAATTTAAAAATATTATTAGAAAAATATTTTGTTAGATTTATATATATATATATTGAATTGTAATACATCTGCTGAGGTTTTACAACCGATGGGGCCGCATGTTGGAATCGGTCTCAAACCTCCAATTATAGTGCCGTGTGGGGCACATCAATATGGAAAATTGTGTAAATTGAATGTATAAAAGAGAGGAGATAATGTGAAGTGTATTGGGGATCATGAACTGATCAGACTTCTTGTTGTTTTCTAAAAGTATGTTTTTAAACCATAAGACTTGGCTACGTAATAAAATTTATTTTTAATGTATAAAACTCTGTCTTCAATCGATAAAACCCAACAGGTATTATGGTATGGGGCGGTATTGGATATCACTCTCGCACTCCTCTAGTACGCATTGCCGGTACTTTAAACAGCCAGCGCTACATCTCCGAGGTGTTGGAGCCAGTTGTCCTTCCTTACCTTCAGGGCTTGCCCACAGCCATATTTCAACAGGATAATGCGCGACCACACGTGGCACGCATTGTCCAAGGGTTCTTCGTCAATCGCCAGATTGAATTGCTTCCCTGGCCAGCTCGCTCTCCGGATCTTTCGCCGATAGAAAACATGTGGTCCATGGTTTCTCAACGATTGACCCAGAATACATCCCCAGCTGCCACACCAGATCAACTTTGGCAACGTGTGGAAGCTGCTTGGTCTGCTGTACCCCAAGAACACATCCAAAGTCTCTTTGAATCAATGCCGAGGCGTGTGGCAGCGGTGATCTCCAACAATGGCGGCTACTCTGGCTACTGATTTTGGCAGGAACCACACTTCACAGAAGTCTATAAATTTAATCATTTGATACTTGGTCAACATGTTATCTACAAAATAAATTTTGTTGTGATATCTCTTGTCTTTCTTGGTGTTGCAATTTGGGTGGCCAGCAGTGTATTTTGAGTCTCAAAAATGATAATTATTTCTTAAAAAATTTAATAGTTAAAATTCATGTCCCCAAACCGATATAGAGCCCATTTGGAAAATCACCCTCTCCCCAACGTCATCTTACGATGGGTAAGTGTAATTAGAATTTGAAAGAAGTGTGTCGGTTTCCTTTTTGTTCGGACGTGAATTCAACATTGTAAAGTAAATATTATAATGGTTATCAATGCATTCTGAGAATCAAACCATCACCAAAGTGCTGTATTGCGCCAATTGATACAGCTAAAGCAAACTATTGATGAAACCGGCTTGAACTAACGAAGTAAAAGAGCGAGTTCTTCATGTGACGATTAAGACAACTTCAATGGGAAACTATGACTCATCCACCATATTCTTTTAATCTGGCATCATAAGATATCATATTTTTGAAATCCTTCAAATCTATCTTAATGAAAAGTTTTTGAATTTCGAATATGTTCGAAGAGAGTTCGATTTATTCATTGGAATTAAACACAGGAGCTGCTATTGGCAGGTACTGAATACCTGAGAAACATTGTAAATGTAACATGAAGGGGTAAATATATCTTCGGTTAACGTTTTGAACACGTTTTAGAGCCGTTTAAAAAATTTACTGATCACAACCTCACTTCTTTTGGGATGGCCCAATGCAAATTGCTTAGGTGCTGAAAACAACACTGGTAGTATTGAAATGTGTTATACCGAAATTCGAGAAAACCTCACCATGAATTACAATTGACAGTAGGTAGGTATTTTAATTAACGTCACACTGGAGCAACACAACGGGTTATTGGCGACGGTCCGGATCAATCCCAAAAGGAAAGATCCTAGGACAACACCATGTAATTTTGAATCACGGTCAGATGACTAGAAAACACCTGAGCTGGCACCCCAGCTCAGTTACAGTTTAGCAAATGTGTGAAAGACAGTGCAACTTTGTCTAACCAAATGTATTCATGATTAATGAGTTACACTTAAGTATATGCTACTGTACGTTAATTTTGTAGTGGTGGCTAAATTCATTACAATACTTCCCTTTGATAGATGCTACCATTATTTGACCCATTGTCAAGTGCTTGAGGTCATTAGCGTTGTATTAAGACGGACGAATTTGCGTATACGTGGTCATACAATATATGATTGCACGCGTTTTAGCGTTCTGTATTGCCTTTAGCAGCCGAGTTCACGACTCAGTTGAAAAGGACGAGTGGTAACGAAGTTCGAAGTCGTGGTAGGAATAGAAATATTGTATCTTATCATAGGGCTTCAGATAGTAATCGAAAGTAATAGCATCGCATTGGCAGTTCAACTGTTCATCTTGGGCCATCCATCGAATTGTTGAGAGCACCAAATGGAAAGTGCTCATGTTCATATCACGTCTACCGATCACCAATTTAGCAAGACACTTGAATGCTAATGCAGGTTTGTCAACCAAAAAGTACTTCATGGTGGAGATAGGTTACACTGATGTATACAGGGTGAGTCTAAATTGTTTTTACAAAATAAGAGGGGTGATAGTACCCATCCAGACGGGCCATAATTACCATGGAACATAGGGTCGCATTCCACTCTCAGAGGCAGAAAAGAGTCAAATTAGAATTTCCACATGAACTTACAACAGTGTTGGGAAAGCGAACGAACGATACCAAAAGTATCTGATTTATTGATCAGAGAAAAACTCACAGCAAGTGCTCAAAGTGGCGTGTCGTTGCACAGTTCACACCGGCGAAGGAATGACTGGCGCACCCTCTCGAAGATTCCTGGTGTTGTGTTAATTTTGTTTGCGGCAACACCGATTCTCGCTACGAGATCTTCAGCCGAGTCCATAGGCGTCTGGTACACTAAATATTGGATGTGCCCCCAGAAGAAAAAGTCCAATGGGTTGAGGTCCGGTGTGCGAGAAGGCCAAGCCACAGGTCCGCCACGTCCGATCCATCGTACGCTACCGACCAGGCCATCCTACTTAGGTGATATGCTACGTAGGCAGGTACAAAACGACGTCAGAGGCGATGACATATTCATGCTCGACGCGTTTCGACTTTACTCTTTTCTGCCTCTCAGAGTGGAATGCGACCCTATGTTCCATGGTAATTATTGCTCGTCTGGATGGGTACTATCACCCCTCTTATTTTGTAAAAACAATTTAGACTCACCCTGTATGTACAATTGTATGTAAAGTTAATTTGTTTAGTGGTGTTTTTCACCATGATACTCTCCTTCCAGAATTCAGCAGTGGCTGAAGTGAGTCAAACAGTGAGAACTGTATTAATATCACGAGTATACTTCCACATGAGACTTTTGACTGTCCTTTGTTACCCTTATAGTAAGCTGCGTGTGGGTCACCATGTGTAGTGAATTCTGTGTGGCAACGAAAAGTGAAACCATGATAGGTATAGGAGTGTCTAATACCACAGAACTCCAGAGAGTTAAAAGTGATAAGCATCGCAAAGGCAATTCAAATGCTCACCGTGGACCTTCCTTCAAAGTGCGTGCTAATTTCATGAACGCCATCTGGTATTTGTCAGATGCACCTTCTGATTTGTTTTCATTGTAAGCGAGCGTGCTCACATCACATACGGGTCACCAATTGAGCAAGAAAAGACTGTGCAGTTTGAATTACCAAAAAGTACTTCATAATAGAGTTAGGTTACACTGGTATGTATACTATTCTATTGTAAGCTCTTTTTGTATGAGTGGCTTTCAACACAAGTTATATGCAATATTATCTTAAACATTTACCTTGAAACTGATTATATGGTCACAAAACCTTCAAAAGAAATAATATACCACGGTCTTCAGTCTGGAACCCACTTCTGATGTGTATATAAAATACCATGTATGAATGTAAAGGATTTAAAAATAATTTTTGCAAAATCCTTTTTAAAAAAATATCCAATTACGGCTTTGTCCCGGTTTTTTCAAATCTAAAATAAATACACTTAAAAAGGAGCAATTTCATTTTACTCCTTTCCGATATCAGAACAAACATCATTATCCAATTTTAATAAGTGATATTTTTTACCATTTTAATCGCAGTACAAGACGTAAAGCAATAATTGATTTCGCGTAAGAAAAACAGGATTCACCTATTTCCTTAAAAACTGAACATTTATTGGTTTTCGAATCTTTCATTTTCACTTAGTATGTTTTATTAACGTTGTCCCAACTTTAGGCTGCAATGAAGCATAAGCCTCCGCTTTTTTTCAAATTCGGCATAAAACAAACGCATTTTTTCTGCACATAAATTTGAACGAAAACGTTCATTTCTTTTTAAACCCCTTCTTTTCAATTACGCTTGAAGAATTATCCCTGTTAATTAGCTTAGTTTCTGCAATATACAAATTTCATTACACGCATCGTTTCAGTCCAATCTTTTATTGTGGTTTTTTCGACAGAGCAATGAAAAAAAAACTGGATCTTAATGCACACTATGAATTAAAGAAATAAAATCTTCTAGTGCTAAAGTGCTTTATGAAATAAAACGCTAAGAGTATTATTTTAATTAAAGCCTTTTTAAAAACTAATTGCGAACAATGAAGTATAACCGTGTGCGTTGAAAAAGATAATTCACGCATTTTTGCAGCATTATCAATGTTTTAAGGATTTTTCAGTTGGGATTTGAAAGAAAGATGGGATCATATAGAGAATATTTATTTAAATGAGATGCTTTAAGAAGTTTCGATTTTATCCCTTTAAAATGTCTTAAAAAATATCGATGTGAGTTCTACTTTAGAACATCTCTGTTTGTTTTCAAAGACTTCCAAATGTTTAAGGTAGGTAGGTAGCTAATTAACGTCACACTGGAGCACCACAACGTGCTATTGGCGATGGTCCGGGATCAATCCCCAAGATTCGAGGAACAATACCAAGCAATTTTGAACCACGGTCAGATGACGAGGTAACACCCGAGCTCTCAAACTTCAACACCACCCCAAAGTGAGACATTTGGACCGAGTTTTGTACTCGCAACCCTCCAGTCTTCCAACTGGGATACCGCGACCCCTACCAATTGTTGAAACATCAATTACTATCGATGTTTCAACAATATTGCAAGTTAAATAATCGTTACATAATCGATTATTATTGAATAAGTAAAGAGCAATAATGTTTTATTTCAGAACATCTCTGTTCATTGGGGGTTGTGAGTCCGAAACTCGATCCAACCAAAGACCGTCGTGTGCGTAGTTAAGCTGCACTCTAAATCTGTCGTGGCCTTAAATGTCCTCACGTTGGCACGATGTGGAAGTTTGGAGAGTGGAGTGTCAGCTCAGGTGTTGACCTCGTCCTTGGAAAGTGGTTCAAAATTATGAGATGTCGTCCTCGGATCTTGATGGATCCTGGACCGTCACTAATAGCCCGTTGTGGTGCTTTAGTACGACCTCAATATAACTACTTACTACATCTATTCGGTTGTTTGAAATTTGGGATTGTTGAATTGATCGATTACTATTAGATGAATTGTATTGTTATTAATAAATTTTATGCATTCATAAGACTCGGGAATCTTTAAATCTACACGGGTACAAAATGCAGGTTTACAGAAATAATGAGCCCATGTTTAGTGTCTTAGGGGATCGAGAAATGTGATTTATCAACTTCTACTATATTTCTTAAACATCCCTGACACGTTGAAGCAACATAGAAATTTCTTTAGCATTCATGTCAACCAATGCTTGCGACAGGAATTCGTTCAGTCCATCCATTGTGCACGGTTTCCTCTCTCTTAATCATTTTTCTTTAAACACTCCAGAAAGAAATTTCATAAGTATTAGGTCGGGTGAATAGGATGGCCAGTCAGTTCTGTCACGTCACTCGATCGAACACTCTGGAAAATTGTTAGTTAAATTTGATGCTCTCAAACAAAAGAGATAGTTTCCTATCTTTTGTCAAAGAGCGGTTCATAGGGAACTTCTATAGAATCAGCATAGTGCAAAAACTCATAATTTGACAAAACATTTGTGTATTATGAATGTGCTTAAAGGTTAACTATTGTTTTCTAGTAAAAAATTCCTTGTTCAGGTTTGTATGTCTTGTAAACGTTGTACGTCTTGAAAGCGTTGAATGTCTTGTAAATGATGAATATGCATTTCTCCTCCTTAAAGTAAACACTTAGCGTCTCGGAAAAATGTCAGTTGATAAATTTCTGATCTGATTGGTGTTTACTTTAAGGCGATTATATTTCCTAAGGAAATTATAAATAACTTTTTGTGTCAAAAAATGTGCATATCTCTTATTTTTACAATGTATATATAATTTTGCACAGAATGTTCCTAAATTCGTTCCAACCATCAGGGATCTCCGATGCTTAGTGGGTTTCCCCAAAGCTCTAGCATCCTTAGAACTGTGGGCGTCACAGTTTCGATTCCTGTAACTACCGTGAGTGTATCTCTCTACTGTGTCTGTAAAAACTTACATTGTGACTCTATGTCCTTTTACTTGAAGGGAAAAGCATTGCTTGAGCTTGTTTCACCAGATCCCTTGCGCCATTAAAAAGCAAAGAAATAAAACAGATTTTGTAGATTAAAATTGTTCTCGCAACCTTGCGAGTTGTAGGCGTCGCAGATTCGATTCCTTCCGAGGTTTTCTCTCTTTGCTATCAATAAGAACTTTCCTTGGGTATGTATGTCCAATTTCCTGACGTTGTTGGAACGGTCTTGCCACATATGTTCTTGCGCCATAAAAACCAACTATCTATCGTTGTATGATAAAACGAAGCTGACTCAGCTTTCTTTTTAATAAAAACATATTTAATGTATTCATTCTTTCGAGCTTTCGTTTATGGTTTATTCTATGCAGAAGAGTTCAATGCTTTAGTTTTATGTAAATAGTCGCCATACGCTCTCCGTATGGATAAGTGAGTTTTAAGTAGCAATAAACGTTTATTCAAATCCATTTGAACGATAATAAATATTCGAAAATGAAATATCAAGCAGAAATATAAATTGATGAAATGATATTTTCATAAAAATGAACCAAATCTTCATGACTTGCAATTGTTTTCAATGTAAAATTCTCGAGAAAATTTCTGTTGGCTGATTTTTATTTTATTTCATTTATCCGTAATCGTTGCATATAAATAAAGACAAGGCTTTGAGTTCATTTCGAATAAAGCTTCTTTCGAACTGTTAGTATGAAAAGAGAAAAAAGAAGTCCACTTTTGTTTTCGCATCTTTTCATCGAACTTCTCTTGATTCTTCTTTGTTTCTTCTTTGAACTCCATCTTGACACAGAAAGACACATGATGTTAAACAGAAAAAAGATCGAAAAAATAGAATAAATGAAAACAAATTATAAATTCTGTATCGGTGCCCAGACTTCAAACTGACTAAACGATTTATTCATTCGAATTGCCGGACGAATTTGCCAACTGCGAAAAACAATTTTGATTCTGAGCCAAGAATATTCTTTTTTATCTCTATCTCTTTCTTTCTCAGTTTTGTGTTGCCTACCATTCGAGAATGTTTTTGTACATCGAGTGAAATGCATACAGTGTTGGTTCGGAATATTAAGATAGCTTTGGGATCTAAAGCCTTTCTAGTCCAACGGCATTCAATTGAAAAAGAATAATGTCACGAAGCATCGCACCACACATACACTTGGCTACTAGAAATACAATTCGACACAATTTATTACTAAGATTAACTGTTAATTTCGCATCATTAGCAGACAATAAACGATAGTGTCATCTCGGCTGCATACTTGCTCCTAGAATTCTATTTCCATTCATCAAGTACAAAGCACTACAATGGCATGTGTTGCAATTCATAACGAAGTCAGTATAGTATTTTTAAAAAATAAATATCTTATACAACTACACTGTCATATAAGGCATCATAAAACCTTTCTGAATGATTGAGAATATTGTAGTAAATAACAACAGATATATATTGTACTTCCTACAAATTTTTTAAAAATAATTTTATGTCTAAAATTTTTGAAAAATATTTTGAATTGATTATTTTATGATTTTGATCGTAAATCTAACTTTTAAATTTAAATTACAGCTTTAGATACTTTTTAATCCTGGATATTGCCAGAACTTAATTTAAATGTAATTGTTTGGATCCCTATATTAACCATAAAATAACAAATAACTTTAAATTAACGTATTCTAAATATACAAAGGCAAATGTAAATGAACAATGCTGAGTACACAAAAGTAGATGTAAATTTACACGCACCTAAATATACAAAAGTACATGTAAATTTGCGAGAAACTAAGTATACAAAAGTATATGAAGATTTGCGCAAAATTTATTATTATGAAGCATATAAAAATTTGTGAGAAACTAAGTGCACAAAGGTAAGTGTAAATTTGTGTAAAATTAAACTTTCAAAACTTTTTGTAAATGTAAATGTACGCAACAATAAATATATAATTATATATTAAACGTTTTATAAAGCAAGTAAACATGCAGGATATTCAATGTTATTTTTACTGTTTTACTTCATCTTTCGTATAAACAATTCATGCATACATAATTGACATCATATTGGCATTTTATCATCCATTCATTACTGTTTGGTTAAATAATCACAAAAATGCATAGAACAGTTCAGATGCTCCACGTCAGCTGGTAAATAACTTCACCTCAAATCCGTGCATCAGTCAATATGCCTTAAACATTAAATTACTTAAAGTCATACTGAGCTTATTAAAAAAGTGCAACAAAACAGTCAATATTCCTTGCACATTTGTCTATCTAAAAGTCATACTTTTATCTAATTAAAAAATAACACAAGAAAACAGTCAATATAACCTACACATTAAACAACCTACAAGTCATACCTTTCGATTTAAAAATAACACAAAAAATATCAATATACCTAAACTACTATAAAGCCATACATTTTGAGCTGATTAAAAAATAACGCACGAAAACAATCGCATATCCTACACATTAAACTACCTACAAGTCATGCCTTTTGACTTGATTAAAACTAACGCCAGAAAATATACAATATGCCCATTATACAAAACTACTTAAAAGTCATACCTTTTGACTTGATTAAAAAATAACGCAAAAAGTAGTCAATATGCTATTCATTAAACTACCGAAAAGTCATACCTTTTGACTTAATTAAATTTAACGCAAGAAAACAGTCAATATGCTCTTTATACTACTTAAAACTCATTCCTTTTTTAGCTGATTAAAAAATAACGCAAGAAAACCGTCAATATGAACACATTAAACTTACCTATAAGTCAAATCTTTTGATCACATTAAGAATAAAGCAAAATAACAGCCAATATGCCTCAACACATTAAACCACCGAAAAGTCACACCTTTGAACCTGATTAAAAAATAACGCAAGAAAACCCCGCTTGCCAGAAAAGAAAATTTCATATCGTGACGGTTAAAAAGGGTAAAATTTCTTAATGCTTTAATGCTGTTTGAAGGAGTTTTTCATCGTACATGATAAGCTGATATTCGATTCCGAAATGACGAAATAACTTTCTTACCAATATAAACGGCCAAGGAACTCGGCGCGGCGAAATTAATTGGTTTCGCAGGACGATCGATAATTTCGCCTTCCTAATAGGGTCAGAGGAGGTCTTGCACGCTAATATTGAAAGAACTTTTGATATCTATTGAAAAGAGGAGGGAGCTTCGATTTTTCCGAAAAGTGCATCTCTCATTTTAAAAAGTAGAGTTACTCTCTTTTTCTGACAATCTACAGCGGCTGCGGTCGAGTTATCAATTGTTCCGGAGACCCCCATCATTTTTGAATAAAGCAAGAGCGACAAAAGCCGACGGAACATTTTTCCATCGGCGGGCTTAAATGAGATTAATATCTGCACGGGGAACAGCGCGAAGTGAAGTCTCGGATGGAAATGGGATTTTTCATGTAGATTTGGGTTTCGTCTTTGAATTGGGTTGACTTTGATGTTTAATGGACAACCTAGAAACGTTGGAGTGGTATATGAATTTATATCTCCGTTGTGGCATTCTGATATTGTTTACTCCTAAGTAAGGGATTCCACGTTGTTCATTGGGTGATGTTATCACTTGAGGATTATCATTAAGTCTCGGATGGAAACGGGAATTTTTATGTTTGGTTTCATTTTGGAATTGGGTTGACTTTGATGTTTAAAGGACCAACTAAAAAATTTTGGAGTGGTATATGAATTTATCTCCGTTGTGGCATTCTGATTTTACATATTCGTAAGTAAGGGAGTCAAATGGACTCCACGTTGTTCATTGGCTGATGTTATCACTCGGGAATTATCATTAAGTTTCAGATGGTAATGGGATTTTTATAGAGTTTGGTTTCGTTTTGGAATTGGGATGACTTTGATGTTTAATGGTCAAAGTAGAAACATGGTCAAAGTTTTAGCATATGAATATTAGCATATGAATGATGTATATACTTATTTCCTTTGTGGAATTCTTGTATTGTTAACTTATAAGTAAGGGAGTCAAATCGACTCCTCGTTGTGTGTGTATGTGTGTGTTCATTGGATCATGTAATCACTCGGCGATTATCATTGAGTCTCGGTTGAAGAGGGATTTTACATGTAGATTTTGGTTTTGGTTTTGAATTGGGTTTACTTTGATGTTTAATGGTCAAAGAAGAAACGTTTGAGTGGTATCTGAATTTATCTCCGTTGTTGCATTCTGATATTTTAACTCATAAGTAAGGGAGCCGAATCGACTTCTCGTTGTTCATTGACTGATATTATCACTCGGGGATTATCATTAAATCTCTGGATGTAAATGGAACTTTTCAGGTATATTTTGGTTTTATTTTGGAATTGTGTCGGCTTACGTTCGATAGACTACCTAGAAACATTGAAGTAGTCATGAATTTATATCCTTAATGGCATACTGAGATTGTTAACACATAAGCGAAGAAGTCAAATTGGCTATTATCACAGATTCTTTTATTGGAATTTGGATCTCCGGGTCTCAACGAACCACAACCCCACTGAACTACGGTATTCCCGTACTCGAGAGCATCTCTCTCTTCTGTGTCAATACAACTTTAATTATATGTATGCCCATTACTTGACGGAAAAAATAATGCTTGGCCCAGCTTGGTCAAGTCAAACCCTTTCGCCATAAAAAACAACCAACCTACACTATATAGTGCAACATGCACGATGTGTCGTCGCAGGTCATGCTCCGTTCAGTTTTGTGTTTTCTCACATCTTTTCAGAATAATTCACATTTAATTCAGTGATGTGTACCTTTGTGAATTTTAACTGTGTTTGTATTTCTATCATTCCGAAATATAATACAGGTCTTATTCAGTAGTAAGTATATCTGATAATTAGTATTCTTTGTGTTTATGTCTTCTCTAAATGGTAAATCTAAATTATCTTTCGGTATTATAAACAAAACATACTGCAGGAAAGAAAAAGTCCTTTATTCAGTGGTCTAATATTCAGTGAAGGAAAGTAAGGAATAAACCTTTATAATTTTTTGTTACTATGCCCCTAATTATGAATGGTTACATAAATGCAGTATAAGTCAGGGAAACAAAGGAAAGTTGGCTATCTAAGTTACAAATTATTGTGTACGTTATTAAACATGTTACCAAAATTGCGTCACTGCATATATTCGAGGAACGAGTTTTTATCGAGTTTTTGAATAAATTTTGGTCTCATACTTCAAATTTTCAACTTTCATTAAACAAGTTAAGATTTATATCACTATAAAATACTACAGATTGTAATTACCAATGACGTAATTATGAAAAGGGTTGTGAAATTCTGAAGTAGAAACGAAATTTTTAAATGGCTTACGACATCCATTTTAAAATGATTAATTTAATTGTGTTAACGACACTAATATAACCATTTAAATCATTTTTAGATTTATGTTATTTATTATTTTATTTTATTATTTCAATTAACGTCACACTGGAGCAACACAATGGGCTATTGGTGACGGTCCGGGATCAATCCCAAAGGGAAAGATCCGAGGACAACACCACGTAATTTTGAACCACGGTCAGATGACGAGGCAACACCTGAGCTGGCACCCCACTCTCCAAACTTCCACACCACGCCAACGTGAGGACATTTGAGGCCACGACAGATTTAACGTGCACCAGCCCCCTTTGTACACGACGGTGTTTGGCTGGATTCGAACTCGCAACCCTTCGGTTGCTAGTTCGTTACTCTTCCAACCGGGCCACCGCGGCCCTTTAGATTTATGAAGATAAAAGGTGAACGTCGTGTATTTGTGAAAAAATATGTCCCCAATGAAGATTAAAAAGTTAGTTATTATGACAAGAACATAAAATTTTGTCTTTTTGAAAGAAATATTACGCGTAAATTTGCTAATGTTAGCGATTATTTTCCGCTTCTATATATATTATTACAGCGGTCACTTAATAGTTCTATTGATAGAAACGGAAAGGATTATAAGTATCCATACAATAAATGATATCACGTAGCAGGCTGAAACTGATGATGGCTTTAAGTGAAGTAAGCCTCTATGCATTGGGAGATAGTTGCGGGTATATGTTAGAATGGATCTTTGCAATAATTCCAGTCAGATTGCATGAGTGGGTAAAATGAAATTATTGATATGAATATATTATAATGGAAGCTCAGACAATGATTCAATCAGATTACATGAGTGAGTAGAATGAAAGTAGTTATAGGAATATATTAGAATGAACATAGGCAATGATTCAGTAAGATTGCATGAGGGACGTAATGAAAGTAACTGTATGAATATATTAGAATGGATGTAGGCAATGATTTCAATCAGATTAAATGACGGGTTAGAATGAAAGTAGCTATAGGAGTATGTTAGAATGGACGCGTTGGTAATGATTTCAGTCAGATTACATGATGGGGTACAATGAATGCATTTATATGAATATATTAGAATGGACGTAGACAATGATTCAATCAGATTACAAAAAGGGCAGAATGAAATTATTTATAGTTATATATTATAATTAAGGTAGACAATGATTCAGTCAGATTACACGAAATATAGAATGAAAGTAGCTGTAAGAAGGTATTAGAATGAACGTAAGCAATGATTTCATCCAGATTACACGATGAGTAGAATAAAAGTAGCTATAGGAATATTATATTATAATTGACACCCACACATAGGCAATGATTTCAGTGAGATAACATGACGGGATACAAGGAAGGTATCTATAAGAATATATCAGAATAGACGTAGACAATGAAGACTTCAGTCAGATTACACAAAGAATAGAATGAAAGTAGCTATATGAATTTATTAGAATGGACAGACACCACAAAAAGGGCAAATGCTATCACTGTTTTGTCAATTGATCAAAAATATGTCTAATTTTTTTATTCAGATTGACAAAAAAATGTAAATGTTTTGGCACACCACAAAATTTTAGTGATTGGTTTATGTGTACCATGAGATGAAAAATTTTGACAAATATGTTAAAAAATTATTTCAAGTACCATCCACATAAAAAGTTTTGAGCACCATTTTTCTTTATTTATAAAATATAAATAAATTGTTTCAAAAAGATTTTTAAAGAATCACTTCATGGAAAAATGAATAAATGATTATCATTGTTGTTTTGGGTATATTTATGAAAAATATGCCCATATTTTGTCAGATCGACAAAACATATAACATATTTTTTGGCGTGCAGCAGAATTTTAATGATTGATTTATGAGATGAAAAGGATTGATAATCGTTTTTCTGGATGGGCCGACCAGCAGAGCCGTACTGAGTGCTCCATAGAATAGAAATGGAAATGAAAAAGAGCTACTTTTTTTGGAGGGGAATGATTTAAAAATTTTTTTATTTAGATGTACCACATATTTAATTAATCAGTTTTTATTTTGAAGCTATCCGTATTGCATCATCAGTATCATCTATGAGGAGAATAATTTTCAAATAGAAAAACACAAATATCTCCATAGGAAAGAAATTGATTGCCAAGAGCTGTACATAACATACTAAATGCATCATGGCATTATGAACAATGTTTATAGGCCTAGATTCAACTGTTTCAACTTGCTAAGAACTCTCTGGAATGAGGTTGCGAATAGTGGAATTGTATGGTACGTATTAAAAAGTGGTGAAACAAAAGTTATTAGATACTTCACAAATCATGCAAATCGTTTCATCAAATTTATTTATTTATTTATTCATACTGTCAAACAGATTAACTACAGCGCAATAAGATCAAGAGTATAGAGTACAGAGCATGCAACAGACAAATAAAAACTGTACAATTATACAACATTAAATACGCCAGATAAATACATAACAAAAACTACTTAAAAAACTGACTGGTAAAAGAAAATCAAGATCAAAACACAACTACAGGGAAAAAGTCAAACTCAGTATTCAAATGCCAAGTCTAGAAAATTACTGAAGTGCATTAAATCGTCAAGATAATATGAAGGGATGGAATAAACCATTAATCGTTCTGACGAATTAGGCTATTGAAGAGTTCTTGCAAAAGGGTACTTTTAACTCAAAAAGAAGACAAGACTCCCTGTAGTTCTCCCCTCTGCAAATTCAGTTGCTTGCAGACCTGCAAAAGAAAAAATTTGAAGACCAGTCCACATCACATGAAACGAAATCAAACATTGCACCAAGAAACCTACGAAGAAGTCTCTTCAGCTAGTCTGCAACAGTTTACATCGGCGTCTAACGATGGCTCGTTTACCTAGTCCCATGCAGACTATTTATTCGTCGTACCGTAGCATAAACAGGCTTCAGATCCCGTACAGATCCCTTGTCTACTGCAAGACACCAAAAGATTAGAACCCGGTTTGCAAATTCCTATCGCAACTGGACTGGGGAGATCTAATGGCCATAATGTGGTCTGAGGAATCAGCTTCAACCCCATTACGTCTCTTGGAGAACGCGCATGGGGAGTAGACAACATGAACCCATGAGAATCTGTCTTGCGACGTAAGCCCAGACAAGCGGAAGGCAGCTTAACCATTCAGAGACGTTTAAACATGATACACTAAGATGTACCCATGGAAATATCTGCTAATAGCTCAAGCTATATAAACATCTGTTGAGATGACCAAGAAGATATATTATTAGGGTTACATAAGAATCAGTAGGTAGACAGCTGGACTTCTACGAGCCCCAAATAGTAGGGACAAAACCTCTTTGGGTCCTTCCCCTCAAGGAATTTTATTGAGGGATCAGGTCTCCTAACCGGAAGGGATTAATATTTAAAATGTTACCAATAAGTAACGAAATGCGTTGTTTCAACAAAATATTCACTCCAGGGGGCCTCATATTGATGTACAACACCCTTGGAACTTCCATAAGCTTTTTATTGTTGGGTAAGGGGAAATAATAGATTAGGGACATAAGGGGGAATATTGCAAATATATTGATAATAAGAGTAACCCTTTATTCAGGGTGACTCAATTTTATATGAAGAATTAGTACTTTTACTTGCCCCCTCCCTCCAATAATTTCCCCAAGTTGACTCTACCGTGCATCTCCATATTTCATATAATCACAACAGATATGAGTGTCACTATTTTGCGTCCGATATTCTTGTTGAAAAATAAGCGTTTCAACACTTCACAATCAAAAGCTTGTTTCATTCGTTTTGCTACTTACATGACTTGCAACCAGTTAGGAACGCTAGAAATTACTCATTGCTGTGCAACCTGCTTCTGATTAACCCGTACTAGTGCCAATGTGTATTGCTGAATTACTGATTGTGTTGATTCAGCTGCTTTTATTAAATATAATTTTACTACTGTTAAAATATGTTTTTATTCACATTAAAAATAATTTCCTTTGTAGCAAAAATTTTCTACTCTTAAATGTGTGCGGCCTTAAAGTGCAGCCTACTCCCAGTTCTTTAAAATACAAATTAGTAGTGAAAAATATTACCAAACAGAAATCATAGGTAATCCCAACTCAAACCATAGAAATCATATTGAGTTCCTGAATTTAGTATAGATATGACGAAGATTAAATATATATATATATATATATATATATATATATATATATATTTGAAAGATTTAAGAATACTAATGTTTATTTAACTAATGATTAATCGTAATGATTTATTATTTTGGAGACATGCCTGTTGCTATCAATTCTATTAAACGTGAATTGGATTCTATTCACTTTATATAAAACTGGAATTGTACACTATCTTTATGCAGTGATAGAACACTATTATTTTATGTTATTGAACACTTCACTGCGACACTTTGGGCATACTTATAATATACTGGATTTAAAATTCTTAACTGTATTACTTAGTATAATTTAAGTGAGCTTTATAAATGGCATTAGTTGGCGTTCCTCAAGGGAGGTGTGGCGGGTTATTGTTAAAAGAGAAGCTTGCCATATGGGAAAGTCTATACTCTTTCCTTTAGTTTTGTGTTGCGTTTGAGCTTGTCTTTAATATGTGTGTCCATTGTTATTTGTTTTGCCTAACTGACTTTTCGCCTGCTTTGCTTTTCTTGTTTTGTCTTCTACATGTGGTGTTTCGGGGACTACTTTTGGCGAATAGGATTAGGCTACTTCATTTTTTTGAAATTTTCTTGATATTCTTAAATGTTTATGTTTTAAATTTCATGAATCACATATATATATATATATATATATATATATATATATATATATATATATATATATAAGCTTCGCAAAATCTTTTTCAATGCGGTTATCAGAAAGCAGACAGAGTAATAATCGAAATATTAGCTTATATTATTTTTATCCTAATCATTTGTGTTCTCGATTTTTTTCAGAAATAAATTTAGATTCTATTAAAAAGTTATGACTTTCCGCGAATAATTTTTAACAGCCGCAAATATCCATTATAATTTGTAACGCTTATTTCAGTGAGACACTTTATAAAATTAACTTTTTTCCTCGATTGTTAGAATCGTACTAATAAATTAAGTAATTCTCCAAAATGAGTAAAATATTAAAATGTTTAATTATTGTTAAAACAACCTCTGATATTAAATAAATAATTCCTTCTTCATTTGTTCTAAAACTCTCTCTCTCTCTCTGTCTACCCTTAAAAAAGATTGCTTTGACATGTATTGATAGTGCTATATATATTCATTAATACGAATTTAATAATGTATCTAAATGGAAAATTAATCATTAACCTTAATTTTTATAGAATTAATATAGATATTCTGCAATTAATTGCAATGCATTTTTAACAAGCAAGGCTAATGAAATTAGATTGTTGAAGTTTTATTTCATCATATTTTTTTCGATGTCCAATGTGCATTGAAAGGATAACCTTCGACATTTGTACTGATGACTTTGGAGAAAAATAAGACCACTTTACTGTTTCTTTAGTTAAACTATTTCTTATTTCTCAGTACACGAATAATTGATTGAACTTAGAATTCTTTGAATATTATTCTGAACATTTTCAAACCAGAGTAAAATATCTATTTAAAATTTAATAGAAACAATTATCCATTTCTTATTTTCTTGCAATACGTATTGAAATTAAACCCGCTGAATAGATATTTTTGTGAATGTTTTATTTCCTTCATTAAATATGATTAAAAGAAATTTATTATAGAAGAATACAAATAGAAGTAATCAATTAATAATTTTGTGTGCGATATTCCGTAGTAAAAAGACAGGGAATATATGAACAGCGATGGTCTTTAAATTGGAATTTGAATATATTTTTGCTACACTGCTAATACATGTAGTTTTAATTTTATAGAAATTTTAATTTTTGATTGTTGAGAATGCTCTTATTGAGACCAAATTTTTAGGCAATGTTGCCTAAGTTTAAATACCTCTTGTCAAAACAAGACTTTCGACGACATGAATCAATGTTTATATCCTCTATTATGGTTAAAGTTAAATAAAACATTTAAATGCTTTCATAAGAAATTACTCCGCTCAATAAATAAATATTAAATCATGACGCAAAAGTGATGAAACGAATGATGCATATGATACTATTTATGATAAAATATAATATGCAAGCGATAATTATGTAGAAGCACGTACTTAAAACACGCACATGCGATAGTATTGTATAATATAAATTATTAATTAGTAAGTATATAATATTTTCTACACTTGGAAATGTAAGTGATAGCTTAATTTTAGTTTTATTTATAATTATTAATTGAGATGTTTTGGAAGTGGTGAGTTAAATTGAATTATTGAGTTTTGTAATACGAGTTTTTGTGAGGTTATTGAGACTGAGATGTATTTTTGAGTTGTGAGAATTTCTTTAATTGGCATGCTATTCTTGGAGTATTTTGAGTATTGGCGTTGTTCGGAAAGTAATTTTGTTTTTTCCCCACAGAGGACATAATTGTATTTTTTTCACAGCCAACTTCACACTTAAGCCGCATTGTCATTATATATTTTGACAGCCGATATAGCACGGCTTGTTTGCGAAAACGTTTGTTTGATTATGCGCAATAGTTTTTGTTTGGTGCCCTATCAAATATGGAAAGTCGAAAGCAGCATTTTCGGCATATTTTACTTTTTTACTATCGAAAAGGTGAAAATGCTGTTCAAGCAAGAAAAACATTATTCGATGTGTATGGAGAAGATGTATTGACAGAATGCCAGTGCCAAAACTGGTTTGCAAAATTTCATTCCGGCAATTTTGATGTTGAAGGCGCACCACGTTCTGGAAGACCATTTGAAGCTGATGAAGGCAAAATAAAGGCATTGATTGATGCAAACCGCCGAATAACAACTCGTGAGATCGCTGAGAGATTGAATTTATCGAATTCGACCGTTCACGATCACGTGAAACACCTTGATTTATTTTCAAAACTCGACATATGGGTTCCACATGTTCTTACAGAAAGAAATTTGCTCCGTCGCATTGACGTCTGTGATTTGCTTCTCAAACGTCAAGAAAATGATCCATTTTTGAAGCGAATCATCACTGGGGACGAGAAATGGGTAGTCTACAACAATGTTAAACGCAAGAGATCATAGAGTAAAAAATATGAACCGGCTCAAAGCACTTCGAAAACCGATATTCATCAAAAAAAGGTGATGTTGTCTGTTTGGTAGGATTTCAAGGGAATCGTTTTTTAGCTTCTACTGGACAATACCACGATCAATTCTGAAGTGTACTGTCATCAACTGGACAAATTGAATGATTCACTCAAACAGAAAAGGCCAGAATTGATCAATAGAAAAGGTATAGTGTTCCACCAAGATAATGCGAGACCTCATACAAGTTTGGTAACTCGCCAAAAGCTTTTACAGCTTGGATGGGATGTACTACTACACCCACCATATTCTCCAGATGTGGCACCTTCGGATTATTACTTGTTCCGGTCTCTGTAAAATTTTTTAGACGGAAAAACCTTTACTTCAAATGAGGACGTCAAAAATGACTTGGATGAATTTTTTGCCAGCAAAGATCAGAAGTTTTATGAGCGTGGAATCATGCTACTGCCAGAAAGATGGCAAAGGGTATTGGACCAAAATGGAGAATATATAATTCAATAAAATATTTATACACTATAAGAAAATCGTCTTTCATTTTCACCAAAAAAAACCCGAAATTACTTTCCGAACAACCCGTATTTATGAATAATAAAGAATGTCAAGGGTATGTTGCAATACACACTCATGATTAATCGGCACAAAAGGTATTAATATGCACTTCAATATCAATGAGTGATTTCTAGAATCCGTTACATTCTTAAGTCAACAGGCTTTAAAGCTACTCATATATAAATCTTCAATGCACTATAAATATATTAGGGAATGAATTATTACTTTTAAAATAAAAAAATACTATTTTATAAAAATTGTATCATTGTGTGGATTTTCATTACTGCTTTAGTAAGTAATTTTTTAAAAAAGGGAAAAACATATTTTTCAAGCAACAAATAATCTCGCCATAACCAGCTAACATTCGCTTATTCCTACGGAGTTAAGACCAAAGTGTAAAAGGTGAAGAATAGATTTTATGCAAATTGAATTTATTTTCACGTGTTGTTTAGGCACAAAATCGATAGTAAAGTATTTATCGCTTCCGAAAAGTGTGTTACTTTTATGATTTTTGCGAGTAGCTCACACATCGGAAAATCATCAAATAAGCATAAGTCACTGTAATTGTAGTTTCCATTGAAATTTGGCCGATAATGGTGTCTGGGAAAGCATTCAATTAAGCCTAATTCCTGTCTTGTTTTTTTTTACAAAACACGCAATAAAAAGTGAAAAATGGAAGGTGGAGTGGAAATGGCTTTTTGCTGTTCAGTGATGCATCATTTAAGATTGATTAACATCAAATCCTGTATTCACGGGAGTGATAAGTTACAGCGGGGGAATCCATTGTTGCCTAAACATTATTTTCACCACATTCTTTCATTGCTGTAGTTGTCACTAAACACCTCAACTTCTCAGTAATGCACAAGAGGTTTGCGAGTTACATTGGCGTGGTGTGGAAGTCGGGAAAGTAGGATGCCACAGCTCAGGTGCTGATCTCGTCATCTGACCGTGGTTCAAAATTACGAGGTGTTGTCTTCGTATATTTCTTTTTGGACATGATCTCGGTTGGTTTGGTTGATTTTTAGGTTTTATGGCGCAAGGGCCATATTTGGCCATACTGCGCCAGACACAAGATTTACAACATCAAGTAATAGACAGACACAATGACATTTTTACTGACTCAGAACAGAAAAATACACCCAGGTAGGAATGCACCTGCCAGGAATCGAACCTGTGCCTCCTGCAACTCGAAGGTTGCTAGCGCAGTGGGCACACCCACTGAGCCACGACGGCCCCGATATGATCTCGGACCATCGCCAACATCTCGTTGTGTTGCTCCAGTGCGACGTTAATTAATTACCTACCTACCATCTCAGTAATGCGTAAGTCGAATTTCTCTTACCGTCATAACGTGGATAAATTGGGGTGATAAATTAAAAGTTGTCTTCTGGTCACATCAATGGGGATCTACTCTGTGCAACGTTGAAAGAGGTCATTAAGTCGCTGTTCTAGAAGAACAGTGACGCAAGTACAAAATATGGGTATTTTAAATTAAATGCATCACTTGTCTTTGACATGATTCAGCCTTCAAAAGGTGAAGACCAGAAGTATAGATCTGCCCTTGTAAGATATTCCCCTCAAGGTAGAAATGTAGTGACTCATCTCAGCTACAGAGCATTGCATCATAATTCAACTTTCAACTGTTTCTCGCCATTCTTTAGAAGAACGACGTAATTGTTAGTTACTGCTCTGGTTTACCTCTGGTTTAACAACACAAGTGCTGTTTATAGCAATGGTACAAAAAGTTGTGTGTTCAATTTGACTGGAACAAAGACTGAAATATTGTATCATTCTTAATCTAAACTATCTGACCATTTAAAAGTAAGTGACTTTGTAGAATATTTCATTCAAATTTTAGTAGAACAACGAAGTTTCTGTAGAATTAGGAGTTAATATTCCCAATACACTTGAATGATTGTATCACTTAAAAGTAACATAAATATGCTACTTTTAACCTCACTTTCATTACCATCAAAGTGTCCCACATCGTGTAATTAATATTAATCATAAGCGGTACTCAAAATTGATATCTGAACAAATCGATGAATGCCACTTGCGTCATCGTTCTTCCTGAACAGCAAAATATAAATAGTAATTAAAGTATACAAAGAAAAAATAAATGGATACATAAAAAGCACTAAGGTATTGAATTGGCTTATTTCAATTTTAATTTAATTTAGCGAATATTATAAGTTCGAAAACAATTATGAGGATGTTGCCAAACATGTTAAGGAAATTAGGGTGTGATGCTTTCTTCGATTTTAAGTTTCCGTTCCCTTGGAAACGCAATGTTTATCCATTATAGCCCAATAGTCTATCCAACATGAGTTCAGACGTTTTTTCAATTTCCGTAGGGTTGCCTGAAGTTTCGCGTTTGTCATATTGGGTTCACTTAATCCTAAAAAGAAACATATGTATTGTGTTTTTACTTGTTAGCCATATATTAGTACATTCGTTACCTCTTTCTATCTCCATCATGCATCAAAACCAAAATAAAATTAAAATATCCACTTGATTAATCTCTTCTTAACCTGTTCGAATCCTGTTATGAGAGGTGTTTTCAATGTGAATAAACCAGACCAAAAGTTAAGATTTTACTTCTGCTACCCAAATGTTCAAACATGATTTACATCAGGGTTACCGTAAAATGTTGTTTATGGTCGTTTTGATGACGTTTGCGTTTAATCTAATTGATGTTGATCAATCATCTATCTACCTTTTATATCAATTCAGAATTTACGTTTTGGAATATTTATTGACAAAGTGCTAAAATCACCGTATTCAGTCGAATCAGAGTATTTATTTACATTTTTATTCATTCAGTAAACTACATCATGAAACGCAGAAAGGTTAGATGTACAGAATAGATGACACAATATACACTTAAGTCTCAGTTGAATTCCAACTCGCAACTTTGTATACAATCGTTCTAAACGGCACTTGCATCGTTGTTACACCAATGAGCCAACCTTCCACATTAAAGTCTGAGTTCCAACTAACACTTGAGTCGTTCTTTTATCAAAGATTGAGATAAACAGTTGAAATTTGGAAAATGAGCAGAACTTCCTCTGTCTGAGCATCTGACGTCGCGATTTCAAAATTTGAATATGCATCAGCTTTTTACTGAGTACCTTCCTTCCGTTATGCAATTCCCCACAGGCTGTATCGCGAAATTTCGAGGTTAGAACCTTTAAAAATAGTGATGCTCCTTAAGCTTTGCACACCAGTGTTCTATTCAATAATGGATTTTCATTTATAGAGCGTGGATAGAGCAATTACGCAGTCAGGAGTATCCTACAGGTTCTTAATTGGATAGATTAATGGATATGCTGACTAAGGAAGTATCTGGCCGTCTTGTAGGAACTATATGCTGACGTTATTATGTGACCTTGCGTTATCATGCGTGCTGTAAATGGCACATGGTGTAAACTGAATCCCTTGATGTAATAAAGCGTGCCACTTCACCTAATCCAACTATCATCGTGTCGTCAACTCTGTTATGTGATGATTAGATATTGATAATGGCACCATAACCCTGTATCCTATTCTCAGAAATTGAAACATGATCATTCCTGTGACCCAAGTCGTTTGCACGATTCAAATTTGTGATAATTATCACCCATAATGAAACAAAACTCGTCGTTGAAAAAGACCATGTTCCATATATCCCGCTTGGGCAGATTCTACAAATGTAAATTCATAATAATATACCTCTATGATTAGTAGTCAGATCAATATTAAACCCTCTGAGCGTCACAGAATTTCCTAGTATTGCAATATTTCTTTTACTTTACATTACTTGTAAATAGCTAAAGAACACATCTGCATATTGATTAAAATAACCAGGAAACATGCGTGTGAGCTCCGTCGAGATTTAAAGAATTCAGGGATCTTATCAACTTGGTTTTTTTTTATTAGACAAGTTGATTTAAATTATTATGTGTATCAAAGTTATTGAAGAAAAAAATATTTAGAAACTTCATTGATAAGCGGCAGCTTTTCATACTGCTAACAGTGTGATGTTCACGAATCGCAAATCGCCACACATTATATTCAGTAAGCATAAGAAATAAAGGAAACAAATCATCTTATTAATATTGAAAAAATTTAATGTTAAATGTAGAGAGACTGCAATTAAAATAATATCAGAAAATTGGAATAGTTAAATTTCGGCAAGGTTTCTCTATTCGAGTTGGAGGCAAGTTCGAGACTACCATTTTGTACAAAAGTTCATCATAAAATATAACCCAATGGTCCTTATCTTATTAGCTATTTGAGAAATAGCTATTCTTCTCGTTGGGGACAGGTGGTGTTCACAAAAACCCTAAGCGTAGAACATAGTAGTAGAGAATAGGTGTACCTCAAGTCCGCAAACTATATACGCCCCAACGGACACTAGGTTTAACAGGCCCGAAGACTATATATGCCTCAACGGACACTAGGTTTAACAGCCCCGCAGACTATATACGCCCCAACGGACACTAGGTTTAATAGGCCCGAAGACTATATACGCTTCAATGGACGGTAGATTTAACAGCCCCGCAGACTATATATCCTTCAATGGATACTAGGTTTAACATGCCTGCAGATTATATACACCTCAATGGACACTAGGTTGAACACGCAAGCAGACTATATGCGCCTCAACGGATACAGGGTTTAATAGCCCCGAATACCATATATGAACCTCCGTTTAGGTTTAAAAGGCCCGCAATCCAGATACGGCCTCCCAAAAGGGTACCCGGCGCGCAATCTACAAAGAGCCCTCCGAAAAGGCTTTGTCTGCCCACCGGTCAGGCCGGGCCATCCATATATGTTTACCCGGTTTGCAGTATAGATATGACCCTACAAATAGGTTTGCTCAGCCCACAGAACAGATACGAGTACCAGATATTCCTAGAGGCTACCCATTTATAAAAAATAACTATTTAAAAAAGTAGCAAATTGGAGACTAGCGTTATTTTGCAGATATATATGTTGGAATTAGCGCAAAGAGATAACTATGCAAACAGGTAGCATAAGATGGTTAACTTCGCCATTTGGAAAATACTTCAGTATTAAAAGTACTTAAATCTACTGTAAACAGATTTTTATGATTAAAGCAGTGTCTCATTGAGCGAAGCTGTTATTCATTCATTTCAGCTTCAATCCCCCTTGTATGTTCTGATCATACAAGAAACAACCAAGGTAAAAAAAAATTAGATTTCGTTTCTTCAGTCACTAACGTTTGAAATTTATGCAAATATTTGAAGTTCGCTTTCTGTTGCACAGACAAATAACGAAAAAAAATTAAACTATACATTCATTCACCTGCCTGGATAACGGGTGTACGCTATTTTTCATTTAATCAAACTACAAAAAGAATATGTTTTGAGAGAAATATAAATGTTTGTTTAATTTTCTAAATTAGCTTTTTCATGACGTGGAAATAAAGCTTCAAAGAGTTCAATAAAAATAACATCTCTTTTATATTTGATAAATTTCATTCGAACAGAAAAGAGAATAATTCATTAAGCTCTGGAAGGGCATCAAGAAGGATCAGTAAAAGTTATATTGACCTTTCAGCTCGAATTTTAAAGAAAGTGAACAGGTAGGTACTTTTGAATGAGTTGAAAAAAGGAAATGTTTCAAGGATCAGTTTCAAATATTTTTAACTTATTAAATTGGACGCTGCGTTTTCTGAAATGCTTCGCAATAAAGGTAGATTAATGATGCATTTTTAATATTTTCAATTCTATTCGTTAATACTAAGTGGAAAAAGAAATAGAAAGGTTTTGTTGTTGATGAAAATTTCAAAAATATTTTGAACGTCAGAAGATTCTTAATTGATTAAAAAAGTTTCAAAGGAAAGGGTTCATTTTAATTCTTAATTCATGAGTTGTCTCAAAACGAGTTGCAAAACTTTACAAATATTTTATTAGCAAAACGTTCTGGATGGTGACATTTTCCAAATGCGAATGTTTCTTAAGATATAATTAATATTAATGAACCCTCCAAGTGGTTTAACGAGGTATCTAGTCCAAGATCTGATCAGGTTTTCAAAGCTCAGGTTCTGACCTCGCCATCTGAGAATGGTTTAAAATTACGAGAATTTGTCCTTGGATCTTTTCCTTGGGGATTGATCCCGCACCTTCCCGTCAATAGCTCATTGTTTACTCCAGTGAGAAGTAAATTCAACTACCTACCTGCCATCCAAACGTATTAGGTTACCCGGAAAGTTCTGCGGTTTTTCAAATCGAAGCGCGCTTTCTTATTACTATTTTGCAACCGCTGATAAGGAGTGACCGTGATTGAAGCAGATGTGTAAATTCGGTTTTTTCTGCTTTCACTGCATAATTCTAGCTAGTGTCGTGGCAAAATTTTTGTTTCACTGCAGTGCTAAGAATGGAGAACCAGAAAGTTCATTTTCGTCATATTATGCTCTTTTATTTTAAGAAAGGAAAAAATGCTAGTCAGACTGCTCGTAAAATTTGTGCTGTATATGGACAAAGTGTTTCTGATGACACAGTTCGAAGGTGGTTTGAAAAATTTCAGCCTCAAGGATGATGCCCGCTCTGGACGACTATCCTCTGTAAACGAGGACCTATTAAAAGATGCCATCGCTGAAAATCTATGTTACACAGTTCAGGAACT
Organism: Meta bourneti; assembly: GCA_933210815.1. Classification (NCBI taxonomy): domain Eukaryota; kingdom Metazoa; phylum Arthropoda; class Arachnida; order Araneae; family Tetragnathidae; genus Meta; species Meta bourneti. The sequence continues at coordinate 94,189,560 of OW119929.1, forward strand.
ATCACATAGATTAAATATTCCAAAAAGTACAGTTCATGATCGTCTGAAGAAGATTGGGTATATAAGCCGCTACGATGTATGAGTACCCCATACTTTAACACAACAGAATATGCTTGCTCGAATTTCGGCATGTGATTCTTTGCTGAAACGAAATGAAGAAGCTCCTTTTTTGAAACGGCTTATTACTGGAGATGAGAAGTGGATACTATACAATAATGTTACAAGAAAAATATCATATGGTAAGCCAAATGAACCTCCCCAAGTAACATCGAGACGGGGGCTGCATCCCAAAAAAGTAATGCTTTGTGTATGGTGGGACTACAAAGGAATTGTACGTTATGAATTGTTGCCACAAAATCAGACAATAAATTTTTAAAATACTGTTCTCAAATGGTAGTATTAAAAGCAGAAATCGAAGCAAAGCGGCCAGAACTGACCAATCGTCGAGGTGTTGTCTTCCAACATGACAATGAATGTCAAACAAAGACTTATTGTGTATGGCTGGGATGTTTTGTGTCACCCCCCCATATACACCAGACCTGGCCCCCTCAGATTTTCACCTCTTCAAGTCACTTCATAGTTCTCTGAATGACCCGAAGTTCAATTCTTTGGAGACTATCAAACAGCACCTCGATAACTTCTTTACAAATAAGCCTAATGACTTTTTTAAAAAAGGAATTTTCCAGCTGCTGGAAAGATGGCAAAAAGTCATGGAACAAAATGGTTCTTATGTGATTCAATAACATTTTCTTAAGTTTTTGTACTGCTACGTTGGTATTTATCATAAAAAACCACAGAACTTTCCGGATGACCCAACAATTTATATTACGATATTTTCTTTGTCAGTTTACACAAACTTGCAAGTTAGAAACTTGTGAAATCAGTCATCTGCAGAAGTTTTGTACTCTCCAATTGAAATGACTGAACGAAGTAACAGAGGAAGCATGAATTAAAGTTAAATAACATTTCGTGACGTAACAGGGGTTCGTGACGTAGCTGTGACGATGGCGATCGTGGCAGTTTCGAAATCCCGAGATGTGCGTGAGCGAAGCAAGAACCTCATCGTCACGTAAAGACGTCACGTTTTCGGTTGGTCGGTTGGAAGCAAGTGCTAGTGACTTCTGCTAAGACTTCGAATTGAAATTTAGAGTTTCGAGGAAAGTTACGACTTCAGAAAGTACTTAACCTTTCTGGTGGTTTTCTCGACGAGGCATTTCGGCATTATCAAGTGACAGATCGCCATGGACGAGATATCTCGTCATTAGAAGAATACTTAACATAGCTTGATCTCGTCGTCATAAAAAATTGGCAGTCTTGTCTACGAGATATCTCGTCTTTAGCAAGATTGGTCAGATCTTGATGGACGAGACATCTTGTAATTATCAAAATTGGTTGGAGCTTACTGGACGATATATCTCGTTGAAACCACTTGGAGTGTTAAAGTTTATCAGAGGCAAATATATGAGGTTCTAAGCGACAGAAAATCAGTTCGACAGCATTGTTACCTATAATGGATGTAATTAAATTTTCTAACTTTTCAAAAGCCATGTGTTAGTGTGATATATTAGTTATGAATACGTTAAATATAAACAGTATGTCTGAAGTCTCAAGTGCAAGAACAACAGAGGAGAAAATGAGTGATGAAAATAAATTATTCTACATATTTTTATTTTAAATGCATCCAACTGGTAAAATTTTGGTACGTAATGACCCGATCGGTAGTTGAGTTAAAACTTTTAACTTAGAATATGTTTACAAACGTGTACATTACCCTCTGAGCGTCACGGGATTTCCGAGTTTTGTAGTATTGCTCTAATTCCACAACAAACATAATGACCTCATAACTATTGATTTAACCCTCTGAGGAGTTCATTCGCATATATCCGTTCTGCAACCTGTAGTCTTTCTTGCATGACTTCTAACCAGCTGTATGTCACTGCTTAATCAATTAAATCTTTCCTTGGATTCTTTCAACCATTGTATGTGGTTACTTCGTCAATGAGCTCCTTCAGCCAAAGCACTTGTGAAATAATAGCATAAATGCTTATAAAAAAGATAGCAAAATCTTTAAACAGTATTCTAGTAGCAATGATAGTTGCTCAAATGCAAAATGAGTCGGCTGAAACAAAAACTACCAATTAAGTATGAAACAAGACGTTGAAGATCCAAACCCGAGAAATTTTAATTTTAAAATAAAAAATAAACATTAGAAAATGTTTATTTTTTTATTTTAAAATTAAAATTTTTTATTATGTTTATTTTTAGAAAATGCTTATAAAAATGTTTATTTTTTTATTTTAAAACTAGTTTTTTTGATAGTCTAGCTGAAACTATTCCGATGTTTTTGTATCCACGGCTAAGTGCTAAAAGTTTCAAATTGGTGTCTCGGAAATTTTTTCCCACTGAAGAATTTATTTCGTCCGTTATTACGTAAAAAGGGACAAACTATCATTGACCTTTGGTAAATTCTAAAAAATGTCACCAACATTTTCGAAAAGTTGCCGAAGTTTTCGAAAACAGGAGCTTTTGGGGCTATTTTACATAAAAAGACACCTCAAGTCACCAATGTTGAAAATTAGTTTCACAAAGTCTCAATTTAATAGCCTGTGGTAACCCTATAGTCATCATGTGTGTTTTGGGGGAAAGTAATGCCACACTATTCAGAAATCTTGTGACGCTCACAGGGTTAAAGAATCCTAGAAAGGATTAAATTGGTCAAGGGAAAAACTGGTTAAAAGTCATGCATGGGAAAACTACAGGTTGCAAAATAGTTAAACGCGTGTGAATCCCTCAGGGTTATTAAAATTGACTTATATTTCTCAATTTTCACATTGACCGCGTCTGCCCGGTTGGAACAACAACTGGAGGGTTCCGATTTCGAAACTTGATCCAACCAAAGGCCGTCATGTACGTCGGAGATAGAGTACATTAAATCTGTCGTGGCATCAAGTGCCTTCATGTTGTCGTGGTGTGGAAGTTTGCAAAGTCGGGTGCCAGCTCAGGTGTTGACCTCGACATCTGACCGTGGTTCAGAATTACGACGTGTGGTCCTCGTACCTTTCTCATCGGTATTGGTCCCAGACCGTCTCCAATAGTCCGTTGGCTTGTTGCTCCAGTGGATGTTAATTAAATGGCCTACCTACCATGTATACACAATACAGTGGGTATGTATTGCAATGAATATGGTTAAAATTTGAACTATTCGCTTGTTAATGTCTTGAAATTATTATAAATCGGTGAGGACACTTAATAGTACACATGTGTGGCTGTATTTGTAGACACCTCAAAAGACACAACCGTTCGGAATCCAAGTATGTTGTGTACCATTGAAGAGCCGTGAGAAGCAGATGCTCTTGATAGTCCACAAATATATATCATCCACCCACAGACAAGGATAAATAATTATCCAACCAGATCATGCATATGCCATGGCAGCTACTACAATTTTCTGAATTATGACTCCCAAAAACTCTTCATGAGTACACTAGGAGTAGAATATACTGCCTCCTTCAATCATAGTTATGATTTATGAGATAGATGGAAAGTGTCCGTCAGTAGTTCCGCGAATGAACCGAGTTTAAGTCACCGAACTTGACATTTAATTATGTGTACTATGCTATAAATGGGTGAATCCATTCAAATCCAGGAAGAGTGTTCGCTTCACCATCTTCGAATCGAATGATATTTTGCATACAGGTACATTTTGGACCACCTTGAATCAACATATTTTTTATAATCTCGAAAAAAAATTATTCGAGATACAGGGCTGTGAAAGCGACGTCACAAATAAAAATTTGTTTTTAGAGTACATCACAAGTTAAAAATCGCATATCTTCTAAAGTATTTAAGATAGTCCAATTTTATTTTTCAAAACAATTGTAAGACTTTACAGCAACTATTGATACTAATTTCATTAGTGGTACTCAAATGGTATTGGATATATGAATTTTTAAAGTTGATGAATTTTAAATTCATTGTTCTCAAAAAACCATTTTTTTCTAAGTTTCTATATAAATATTATATCAGAGTATGTCAGCACTTTTTGCTGTTTTGAATAGTTTAGCTTAAATATATTGTTTTGTGTAATGACCCTGATCGGAAAACCCGACGGGATCAGAAAATATTGAAATACCATCAAATTCCCTTTCGAAGTACGAAAAATCCCTGAGCTCATATCAAATTCCCCATAAAAGAACGAAAAGGTTTTCGAAATCCCTAAATTAAATCGGAATTTCCTTTCAGCCAGTGGGAACTACGCTTTTGTATTTCTTAAAAATACTTCTTTACTCAACGTTAACCGAATTATTTGAATAAAAATTTACAGTAGTTACTTAATTTGAATAAATAATCTACCACAAAATTATGTATTAAACGTATACATAGAATATCACAAACATAATTTTGCTGTTCATCTCACTACAAAACCAAATTTTCAAAATGCACTGTAATTGTTTTGATAGAAAGGATCAGAGTAATAATCTACATATTTAAACTATTAATAAATTCCTAAAACTATATTAAACATTTAAACAGTATTGAAACTAGTAGCACAAAACTTAATACCCTATAAATCCTCATAAAACAGTTCTAAAATTGCATGGATAAGAAAAATTACGAAGCTCAGTAATATATTTGACATCGCAGATAAAATAATGATATAAATTTTTTATTTACTTAAAACAATAAAAAGTTTCTAATTTGAATATTAGTTACGTTACATAAAATATTAATTAAAATAAATTGAGAGATTCGTTAAATTCGGCGAAAGTCTTTAATCTGTCTTTTCTGCCACATAAGAAAGCATTCAACGGATACTTCAATAAATAACTATTTCAATGTTGAACTTCTCACAAATTCAATTCATAATTAAATACAGCTTCATAAGTAAATAAACTTACTTTAATTATCCTGGATTCTTGAAATTTACACTCTCATGTCACAATACTAGGAGATCGGATTTTTGTGTATAACAAGAGGCCGACTTTGTCATATGAGCGCACCATTGTAAAATTTTCAACAAGAGTGAACTTGTTAGTTATTTAAAAACTATTTTTTGATGTTGCAGTAAAATTTTCATCAGTCTTCCTCCATAAAAAGACATGATTACATTTATGTGTCTCTTCTGAAACCATGAAATTACTTTTCACATAATATATTAATTTGTTTGAGAGATTAATTTCATAAAAAATGCCACAGTGAATTATACCCAAATCCAAGAACCAATTAAGAGTAAATGAGTATTATATAATAAACGATTTAAAATGTATTGGAATAAGATGTAATCAGACAAAGGTAAATGTTTCTTAATGTACAAATCATGACGATGATTGGTACATTAAAAATCTACTCTTTCACTATATAAATAATCTTCCCGATGTGAGCAGCTGGGTGGATAAACAGCAACTGTTTGTAGAATATAAACAATCAACACTCCTATAGCCCTCAGAATAGTATATATTGTAACTTTATTTTATAATTTGTTGCAGCAAGTGCAAGTGAAACCATAAGTACAAGTTATTACCAAGTGAAAATTTTTAATGCAAAGTCTTGAATCAATATGCAGCCCAAATATTTCCGCGGTAAGTAATTAGAAGTTAGCTAATAAAGTTCCATGGTAAATAATTAGAGTTTGGCTGTGTGTGATTTATTTTTTTTGAACTATTAACAGTAGAATAATAGGATTATCAAAAATCTTAGTTCCATACACTTTATTGATATATGTATAGAAATAATGAATCATATTAAACTATCGCATCGAAAAAGGTGCTTGAGGAAATTCGAGTGCTGACTTATTAGAAGAGGAATACCGTTAGCTCCACTCGTTGAGCGCGCGTTAGAGGTTGGAATTTCAATATCTTGCGTTGAAGGCTCTTAAAAATCAATCTTTGAGAAGCCGCATTAGATATATAGGATACTACATTAACAACATTCTAATGAACTTACATAAAAAGTTTCAAAAATTTTGAAGATGGCTTTTGATTAAATCTTAACCAAATTTCAGCAAGTTCCGTGACAAACTGTTAAAAAATAATCCAATTTTAAAAGATATATTTACTTATTACGAACAGTACATTTAAGTATCACTAGCAAAAAACAAAACAAGTTTATCTCTAATAGTTTAAGCGTAGAGAAATTTTAAGTGCTACGCGACAATCTTGAAGAGTAAAATTGAATATTTTTGACCGCCTTCTAAAGGGTCTTATTTCCATGAAAAAAATTACTTTGCAAAAATTAAACGTGACAAAGTTAAACATACACCACTGGCCACCATATACTAATTTTTAAAAAAAATCTAAGGTGGTGAGGCGAACATTTTATTTGTTATTTCCTGAATTTGAATGAATTCACCCAAATATACTTTAAGCCCAAGCAGTTCCGCAGATTAAGAAGGGAAGGGCTTGACAATATAGTGATAAGCCACTTTTAGAAATTTTAAACCTATTAAATTTCAAGTTTTAAAAAATTCCAAAATTATAAGGGTTGATCCGCTGTTTCAGAGGTCATGTTGTTTTAACCCTCCTATGTTTTGTCTTGACGAGGAATCTCGTCATTAGCAAAACTGACAAGATCTTGATGGACGGGATATCTCGTCATTAGAAGAAACCTGATCAGATCTTGATCATGAAAAAAAGAGAATATCGCTCTCCTTCAACCCTCCAAGTGGTTAAGACGAGATACTTCGTCCATCCAGGTCCAACCAATTTTGCTATTAACGAGTTGTCTCGTCCATCCAGGTCCAACCAATTTTGCTAATGACGAGATATCTCGTCCATCCAGGTTCAACCAATTTTGCTATTGCCGAGTTGTCTCGTCCATCCAGGTCCAACTAATTTTGCTAATGACGAGATATCTCGTCCATCCAGGTCCGGCCAAATTTTCTAATGACGAAATATCCGGTCATCAACAAATTGTCAATGACTTGATAACGAGATATCTCATCATTAGCAAAACTTGTCGCACCTGGATGGACGAGATATATCATCGTAACCACTTGGAAAGATACAAGGAGGATATTCTTTCTTTTTTCACTGAGACTACTGAATTTTGTGATTTCTTATTATTAAAACTTTTCTATTTTCATTTACTATCATTTCAAGCATTTACAAATATTTTAAAAATCATTTTAACGAAGAATCAAGCTTGCCAACATTTCTTGACCATCAAGCCGAGCGAAGTTTCGTGTTCGCCGGTTAGTATGATTTCTCAACGCCAATTGATCTTAAACAAAAACATATTAAAAAGTGTTTTACTTAATACAATGTAATTATTGTTTGATCAGTCAGTAAAGTTTCTTAAAAATAGGAAGAGGAGGATATGTCAAATCCACATAATCGATTTAGTTAAAAAAATAACCAAGTGTTTTGCTATAAAATATAAAAAGTTATAAATAAATATAAATTGGGTAGAGCGAAATATGAACATTTTTCTAATTCCTAATTTTACATTCTTCTATGTAGTTTTATCAACATTCTGCAGCTCCATAGCTGCAATCAAGCATATTTAAACGAAACGGGGAAAATTGGCGAACGAATCTTACAACAGTCGATAAATACATATATAGAGAGATATCTTTCGTACCTTAAAAATGTAATACTTATTAGCACTAAAGATTCGTGTTTCTATAAGTGATTTATTTCTGGTGCGAACATTTAAATAGTATAGTACAAATATACCAGAACATCACAATTGAGAATGATCAAAATTCTGCCTCCGATTTTGCTACAGCTCAAAGGAATAGCGTCATTAAATTTGCAACACAACAGTCTGTTGTGTCCTCGGGCACCGAAGTCCTCTAATACCCCGATTCTTTCACAGTGTTCAATCCTTTCTTGGTATTCCCACTCTTCAAATTACCTTCGCGCCTGTAAAATAATCCCATTTCGCAAATTTCACGCGTGCTCAAGGTTATTTCAATATTCCATCTCATGCGGAGACTTAATTCCAAATGAGAAATTCAGCTGTGTGACTCAAATGAACAGGCGATTGGGAATTCATGTCAATGTAGAAAGCGAAGGGAATTTCTGAATCTTTACTACTGCAAAATATTTATGCATTCAAGCTCGAAAGTAATGCTTTGAAATTATTAGTGTTAGAGCCTGTAATGACATTCAAAAAATGTTTTGGAATAACCAGGAAAAAAATCCTCGAATAACAAGTTTTCGGAAGGAAAGAATGTAAACTTCAAAGCAACGACTAATAAAGATAAAAAATTTTCAACGCAATAAGTTTTAAAAGCATCGTCAATGCAAAAAATGCTTCGTCAATATAAACTGTTTAGTTTCCCTGCATTTGAAAATTCAAGAATGTGCCTTCAAAGTGATTTGAGAAAATTAGTAATAAAAATTAGTAAAAAATATTACTTACTAATAAAGATAAAAACTTTTCGACGCAATAAGTTTTAAAAGCATCGTCAATATAAACTGTAATTATCCTGCATTTGAAAATTCAAGAATGTGCTTGAAAATGATTTGAGAAAATTAGGTAAAACATGGCCCGTAAAATTCAATGTTTTTGTTAAATCTAATCTGATTTTCTACTCGTTTGTCAAGTTCATAAAATGTTGTAATTTTGGTTAAATAGTTTTCCACTGTTTCTTTGTTAAATCAACTTACTTCTGTAAGCCTCGTATTGTACTTCTGTGGTGCACGGGGAGTTTGCTTTCGTTCAATAAAAAAAATATGTATACATATGTATATATATAAACTGTTTTCAATGTCCATTTCAGTGGGGCAAAGATATTCGTCATCAAGACAGGAGTAAGTCACAAGTAGAAACGTGAGTTTAAAAATTGTTGTTCTAGAATAGTGTGACCATAATTTACTTTTTAACTGGCGGGAAAGCACCATAGATGAGAAATATAAGACTGAATATTGCTAATGAGAGGAGCTCAAATAGACTACTCCAGACCAACGTGTCGGCAAGTAGTCACGTGACCTCACTGAAAAATTTTCTAGGTTGACCGATTTGGCGTCTTACCGCCTCGTTTGACGATATAACACCCTACTAGTGGTCGCCCAATGGTCGAAATTCGACCATAATTCATTTAATTTTAAAGTTTGAACGTTAATAAGGTTCTTTTGTCAAAGAGTATACCTCTATATTCATTGTATATAATTTTTTTGCATTTTGTTCTATTACGTAAGCTGCGAGCATGTACAAATACGTCATAGGAAAAATGCGGTATAGCTTGGTTAAGCCATATCTAAAAAACAATAACGCGTTGTTTGACATTTTCTTGGGTTTTTTTTTATTGCTATACTGGCCACAGGTTTCGCCAAGGCTACACAGTTAATTTGCCTATCTTTTTCAAATGATATACAATTTAAATAAAAAATAAATCTAAAAAATGAAAAATGAAATAAGGATTACGTGCTTCGTATTTTTATATATATTTTTTATTGAAACAAAAAAAAAAACCGGGTGGTTAAAAAAATAAATGTTGTCCATTGAACTTGAAATAGTTCGACAATGAATTTAATGATTCAAAACTTCTGTGTAGACGATGTTTTTTGTAAAAACTCTTTCATCGTTTGCTAAATGCCCTTGACCGTTATATTCTGAAATATAAAATCTCAAACCATCGAACGATCGAACTCTACTTGCTGCGACGTACAATTGACCATGTGTAAAGACTGGCTGCCTCAATAAAATTCCAATTTTTTCGAATGTTTGTCCTTGAGACTTATTTATTGTCATCGCAAATGCAGGTATAATTAGAAATTGAGTTCTTTGGAAGTTAAATGGTAAAATAGTTCCGGAATATGTTAAATTTATACGTCGAATCAAAATTCTCTTATTGCGTGCGGTTCCAGTTAAAACTTCGCAATCAATAGTATTACGATGCATAAATTTGATGCGCATTCTTGTTCCATTGACTAATGTTTCCTTTGTATTTAAGTTTCTGATCAGCAAAACGATGCAATTAACTTTCAATACTAACTTATGTGGTGGCAAATTATTTCAAATCTCATACTCCTCCGTGCGCGCAATGTGCTTAAAAAGGGGTACAAAGTTTTTTCGTCACGTATTAATATATAGATTACAGTATATGAACGTAAACAATGAATTTTTTATTTTGTTTAATTTAATATATTTGTAACGCATATTATACATTAATTTTATCTTTCTGCACTCCTTCTCCATATGAACTTTAATTATGCCAAATCTCATACTCCTCCGTGCGCGCAATGTGCTTAAAAAGGGGTACAAAGTTTTTTCTTCACGTATTAATATATAGATGACAAGGAAGATGTGTGAATGCGCTTTCCCATAGATTGGCGACAAAAATGATGAAATTGCCAAAGACTACAAATATGTCTGGCAGACCAATCACATGATGAATCAATGGCTAGGCGTCTTCTCCCGTCCCGTGGACCAATCAGATGATGAATGTTCCTTTCCACCCGCAGACGAAAGTAGTCTAATGGTCATGTTACTAGTAGTTTTGATCACATCATCCTGGACACATAAGAAAAGTTACATTTGTTCACTTTATTTTATATTTCCTCTATGGTAAGCACTAGCATCATTCGCTGATGTGAAGGAGAACGCAAAAATAGATAAGGCTTCTCTGATGTTTAACTCGAGAATAGATCTCGAAGATTGGGCCACTTGTTTGAAATCAAACTGGTGAAAACATTCCCAACAGTGTTGGACGTTAGCATATTTGTTTATTTATTTATTTTTAGCACTTATAAAACAAATATATGATCGAGGAAACAGTCTTGCCTGTTTAGCAATTCTTCTGCAAGAAATGTTTTGTCCATTTAGCCATTATACTATCAGAGGAATCATCTTTTCACTATTATCTATTATGCTGAAAAGGAATCTCCTTTGTGTGTAGAAACATTACACTGCATAAAGCGTCTTCAGTGATCCTTTAGCCATCTTACTGAAGAGTATATGGTTGCTTTAGTCGTTACACTGCTGGAAGGATTATGCTTATCCGATAACTACTCAATTACATGAGGGATACTTCCTTATCCTTTAGCCATCATTGTGCTCGAGTTATCCACGTGCTTCGAAATAATCCCATTTCTCAGATTTCACATGACTTGGAGGTTATTCTAATTCTCCATCACGAGAGGAGTCCTAATCAAAATGGGGAAATTCTGCTGTGTGACTCAAATGAGCGGGATATTGGGAATTTCTGTCATGGGACAACACGAAGGAATCGTCCATCTTTTCAACTGTAAAATGGCAACCATATTACAAGAGTTGGTTGAACAATGCCATTAGTTAAAACACGTTTACATTTGAGCACCGATTATAATATTCGTATTGTGGTGAGCCTAGCCGTCACTAACATAATTAAGTTTGGTTACGCTGATGTATTTTATCTCCACCAAAGTATACCATTTTGGGTAGAAAAAAAATTGCATTGCACCACCTTTCACACATCTTGCTAAATTGGTGAGTGGCAGACGTAATTACGAACACAAACACTTTTAAAAATGTTTCTGACGAATTCTGCCTTTCTGAACTTATGACTTCTAAATTCTGGAAGCGTCTTATTGCCCTTCCGACAAATACCAAATGGTGATCGAAACAATCGACAAGCACTTCCATGGATTGTCCTCGGTGAACAGCTGTATTGTCAATGCGATGCCAATCACTTACAACAACTGTCTAAAGCCCTGCGATAACAAACACTGTTCAGCCATCTCTTCATGCACAGCCTCATATTCTGCTTCTAAAGCCAACACAAGACAGTACATGGTCGCAATCATCTATTGCATGACCACGCATACGAAAGTACAACCATGATCTTAATACAGCTCTCATTTTCCCACACGCCTTACTAAAGTGTAATTATTGAGTAAAAAATATATCTAGATTCCCAACACTTTGCACATCTCTTTTTTTAATGTAGTAGTAGTAATGACTGCAAAGATATTGTATTCAAAACTCATTATAAACATACGTTATAAGCGATTTGATTTGTAAGAGCAAAATAACCCACTTTAAACTAAAATAATACAAACTAGACATTTCATCCTTCTTAAATCTTAAAAATGCAAGTGCTTGGAATGGAAAATATTGATATTCTTAAATTGTTAGAATAAGTAGTAACTATAAGTGATAGGAAAAAATTTTATATTGAACAACTTAAAAGCATTTCACTCAAAAGTTGGTTCGAATAAAAAATAATTTGTCTCTGAAATCTTCAAGAGGATTTTGTGAAGACGTGGGCATGTTTCCAAAGCGGAATAATATTTATAATAAAATTGAATTCAGTATTTGATCGCAGAATGTTTTATTATTTTTCGTTATTGTATGGAGTAATTCATAAAGATATTATCCCCAGATTATATATATGAATAAGTAATAAATGAATAAGGTGAATAATTAACTCTATGGAATCAATCGACACATATTTCCCTTTCTCATACTGTTGGAGAGAATTCATCATACTTCAATGGTGAAATTGAAGCAACGTCCATAGGTTTACAGAACTTTTTACCGTAAAGACTGCATCAAATGGGTCTCTATTTTATCCCACTGAAAATCAATATTGACTTCTGCCAACAAAAGCACCTCATTATCAAGAGTTGGAAACGCTTACAAGACATTGAAATGGACCAGAATACGACTATACCTGATTCCAACTAAGATTTTAAACAATACCGTTGCACTCAATGAAATGCAACACCATCTTGGAGTTGGTGAAACCTTGCTGCATTTTGCAAGGTAACGAAAGGATCTACTCCAAGATTGTGGGCTTTGAGGATTATTGTTACAAGATCCTATTGTTCATTTCGAGTTTAGGGATTTTGAATGCGGTGGAGATAAACTGGCTTAAAGTTTGTTGGTGAACTGTATAAAGCGGATGCGTTGTACTTGAATTATTTTCGAATGCTTGACACATTAATTTGCAGAAATAAGTGAGGGTTAGATTTATATTTTGAAAATGTCTAACTTTCTGGAATTTTATTCGATGAATGTGATTGACATTTTGAACCAACAATTTTTTAAGAAGATATATTTGAACAATCATTTTTAAAATAAAAAGAATTATATGGCATTTCACATTTTCACATATTTCACATTTATGAGTTCTCTTGTATGTGACTTATTTTAAAATACGTGACACATTAATTCGCATAAGTTGGTGAGGGTTAGATTTAGATTTTGAAAAAGTCCGACATTCTTTCTGAAATTTTATACCATGAATGGGATTGACGTTTTGAACCAACAATTTGTTAAGAAGATATTTTTGAACAATGATTCTTTATATGGTGAAAAGTAGAATTATATGGAATTTGACATTATCACATATTTCACATGTATGATTCTCTTGTACCTGACTTATATTTGAAAGCTTGACACATTAATTCACATTAATTTGTGAAGGAAATTAGGTGGGTCTTCAATTAAAAATATTATAATCCTTTCCTATTGTCGTTTGGAAGACATTGACAGAAGGAAGTTTATGTCTAATGTCTTCCCATACTAAAAGATAAACCATAGACCAACAAACTAAAGTCGCGAGAAATAAACACATTAAAGGATACTCCCAAAAGTGCACAAAACCGCAATACAAAACTTCCCCTCTAATTTTGACCGGCGCCAAAAGATAAAAGATCACATTCCCTCATAAAGCGTCTCTTATTTTAGCTCAAATGACACCCAATCTGCGGGCACATAAGACATTCGTGGGCCTCCCACAAAACAACAGAAGTGGCCCCACAATAAAAGCGACTTTGAGAATCTGGGAGTAAAACCCACAAGCGGACGAAATCCTGGTTTGGCTTGATCTTCGGGTCGTTGGCTTTTATTCTTCGCTCGGCACGCCGTTACAGTTTCAGTTACCCCTTGGCAATGACGTTTCTATGGGCCTTCTGCTGAGACCATAAAGGGTGCAGCGCAATCGCATATCTATGGGGAGGGAAATTGTTTCCAAACGGCCTTCCAAAATGCCAGAACTAGATTTTACAGCGACTCCCGTTTCAATCCGCTCAGAAGACTAGTGGATTACTGGATTTTTTATCAGAACCAAAGTCAGAAGGTTGGTTCTCCTTCAGCCAGACAGGAATATACAACAATTTAATCTTGTCTAAGCTTCAAGAGAGATTCGGGTTTGTAGAAATATTTCGTTCAATCCTTTCAACCGGTTGCTAAAACGCAAGCTTCTTTAGATAGATTCTTTTTTTTTTTTGAGTTATTAGAGAACAGGCACAGTCATCATAATCGTCGTCCATCCAGTACGTCCCATTTTCGAATCTCGGTTTGTAAGCGTATGAATGCTGGTAATCCATTATTGTAGGAGTAGATGCGACTTACTCTCTGGGTGCATCTTTACAAATAGCCACCAGATCATCCTTTGCAGTGCAGAAGGCCGAAGAGATAAGTAGTTAGACATTAGAAAATAAAAACATATTTATTTTTTATAATCAAACCAAACTTTTTTTATTACTATTTTTTATAGTGAAAAACTATTTTTTATAATCAAACTATACTTTAAGCGGTAGGTTTCGGTCCACTCAAACTTTTCGATTAAAAATAACCGAACATTGACTAGCCAAAATTAACGAAAACAGAAACTTTTGTTGAGAGCGACCAACGACCCACCTAGCTTTCTGTTATAAAGAAGGTAAATTAATCATAATTTTAGACTGATTTAGTGTTTTTTATGAAATGTATTTTATTAAAATATATCCTAAAAGGTGAAGATAAAGATTGTGTTAAAATTCTTCGATTAATTTTTGAGATATTTATAAGCAAACCAAAATTTTGTGTTTTAAGGTGTGCTCAACGAAATGAACACTCGTGTTCGTTGACCACGTGGAGAAAAATTATTTTCCGATTTTTTCGCTCGGAAAGAATTTTGCGTTTAATTTTTTTCTATTTTTACAAGTTGTGTTGACTAAGCTAGATCATGAGATCAAAAAAGAATCACAGATATCTTTAGTTCGTAACTTTTTTTCTACCGACTTTTCTTAGGTTTAATTTTTTCTTCTGTGTTTGTAATATTTTTCGTTTCCAATAAATTGCAATTCGTATTCATCACACGCAACAACTCCACAAAGGATTATATTTAAAACAAGCATGCAAGTTAGAGTGAAGCAAATTTTAGGAGGAACTTTGCGGATATTGAAATAATGCTAATTTTAGAAGAAATTCAAACTAGGACTTTTGAAATATTAAAAATTATTTGTTGTAGTGACAGAAGATCAAGGCTGCCTGTTTTGCAAATTGAAGCAATATTCAAGTAGCTTATTATATGTGTTACAAATTTGTTGAAAACTGATTTTCTTTTAAAGAACCTGTCAAATCGGCGTACCATTTTTCTGAAAAATTGTACTCGTTTACCTTTGCTTTGTTTATACTGAAAACATTCAATTTGAAAACAAGTTATTTTGTTATTGCGCGTTCCATGAAAGGAATTTCCAAGAAAAATGCATTGGCTATACAAAAAATGAATTAGTGATATATGATCAAATTAATTTATCGTCCTTACCTAAAAGATGGTAAAAATGAAATATATAGATGCCTAGTGTAAGAGTGCCACAAGTAAAAAAGCATTGATAAAAACTGAGTACTAGACTATTTGTCTTTAGATTCGTCATGTTTAGAATGGAGTTACGACAAATTACAGGAAACGAACTTAAAGGGACATTAGTAATCGCCTCCCCCATATCAAAATCGACTTTTGCAGTAGTCACATTAGTGTCACCTTTGGTAGTTTTGTCAAACAACAGGTTTACGGTGTATGTGAAATTTATTATATGGATGGATAGGCATGTATACGATTTGCGTTCAAAATAAGTTGTTGAAATCATAAAAATGACGAAAAACATTAAAAAAATATTTTCCTGACACTTGAATGATGTTTGTATTTTTCTACGAAAGATTAATTCTCCTGGTCACTTTTCAATTTACTCGAGTTTGGCTTGATAATTCTGCTAGTGAATTATAAAACATTTAGTACGAATATTTATGCATAAGAAACCTGTATAAAGGTATGCAATACTAGTTACTATTAAAAGGTATTTCTTAAATAATTATTTAGTCATTGAATATATCTAAGCTGTTTCGTATTCATATACATATACTGTAACGAATGATAATTCACTTTACGAGTATTTTTTGTGTTTTATTATTTGTTTAGAGAGGTTAAGCATCATAAATTACACCATTGATTGATTCATTTGAATGTATGTCTGAGGTAAATAATTAATTTGTACCTCAAATGTGTGTATGTCCTTTAGTGTTAAAAATTAACCACACATAAATCTGTGAAATGACATTCAGATATCTGAAAATCAACTGTTAATAATTTGCGCAAATATAACAGTGAGTTAATTTTAACCAACGTTTAAATTAACTGTTAATAGTTTTAATGTTCTTCATATTATTATGCGTCTTATTAAAATATGAATACTCAGGAAAGTACATCATTTACATATTAAAGCAATATATGTGATTATCATACAGTGATCTAATAATATATTCGTTATAATTCATATATTCACACCATGTAATAAATAGTCTTTTATCAGGTGTAAGATAGTGAAAGTACATTTTTATATACAATTCGTATGAGTTAGACAAATTTTATAAAGAAATGCTATTGGGTGTTTAATAAATACATTTAATATAAGTGCCTTCGGAAATAATATTTTAAACATACAAAGACATCTTTTTTCACTCTGAATGCCATTTATACTAAAACATTTCCATTTTCACGTTAAGGGAATAAAAGGATTTGTACAAACTGTAAAAACAATGTCTCGCTGCGAAAAAATAGTTTTTAGTTGAATATTCATTGTTTCTGAATCAGATAATCTTTATTTACAAGACAAATTTGAGCTAAGAACACATTTTAAAAAGTCGATAATACTATTTTCTTAGTATGTATGAATTAAGAAGTTAGATATCTCTAATCTGCTTGAAATAACTGTCTAGTTGAAACAAGTCTGTTTATTTTCGATACCTCGACTGCTGTTTTCTAGAAAAGGATTTACTAATGATCCTATAAAGTTTTGAAAGCTTTTAATATAAAAAACTGGGTAAAATATAGTTTTCAGTGGGGCATTATATATATAAACAATTCGGATTATCTTAAGATACTTACAGATAGAAGATTCAAAGTGATGTTCAAAATCTATTTTTCTGTGGTTTTTTTTTTTCAAATTTAGAACTTTGATATGGACATTTAAAAAGAAATAACTTTAAAGCTTTTATCATAACTTTTGTTTTTATTAACTAAAATATAAAAACCGTTTTGGTCAAGTGTTATTTTTATAGCTTTGCGGGTCCACAAGATATTCCAAAAACTAATTACTCTACAATAAGGAAACTTTTACACTAACTACAATATCCCTAATACATATAAAATGAACTAAAATTGTAATGATCAGTTAACAATTATTCGTTATGACTTTAGAAATGCTCAAAAGCGTTGTTCAGAATATCTTTGCAAGTAACACAAAAACCAATTTTTAACTGATTTTGAGAATAATTCATTTTATAGGTAACGAGTCCTATAAGTGTCAGAAGTTTCATTGTAGCATAATATCTAATTTTAAGACATCTTGCGAACCGTAAAACAGCACAAATTACCTCCACATGGCCAAAACTGGTTCTTTCATTTCCAATTTAAATCATAGAAACTTCATTCATACTATCCAAGTTCTAAATTTAAAAAAATTCACCGAAAAATACTTTTTTTACAGAACTTTGAAACTTCTAACTGTTTTTATTGAAATTGGATAGATTAAAAGTACAAAATAATGTCCCAATGGGTCATTATTTTGCGTACATTAATTTATATTAATTAATTTTTAAAACATAGAGTCTCAGTCTAAACTTTTCAGCTGTAATCAATAAAAACAAAATGTGTAATAAATGAAATATAAATTGTCATAAGTAGATAAAACAGTTAATGCATTTCAACATTAAGTTAACTTTGTACAATTCTTCAAAATATTTATATAAAATGGTTACCAAAACCTCAAATCTCCGCAAACAGGTATGCCATGATTCTGATATTTTAGTAAAAAGTAATGTTTTTAAGTAATTAAAGATCCTTCGTTGCACTGGAGCTGTTGCTAAGGGCTGTTGGTGAAGTCCAAGATAAATCCCGAAGAGAATGATCGAGGATACCACCTCGTAAATTTGAACCACGGTCAGATGACGAGGTCAACACCTGAGCTGACATCCCACCCTCCAAGCGTCCACGTCACACCTGTCTGCAGATTATGTCTGTCATTTGACGCCATTGCAGATATAATCTGCACGAATCCCCATGCGGTGGTCTATAGTTGAATCGAATCTCGAACTCGCAACCTACGTTTGATAATCCACGACCTTAACTGGGATACATCGGCCCAGGTAATGTTTCTAAATCATATAACATTTAACAACCTTCTATTTCAGTAATTAATGTTTTAAAATAAGTAACCTTTTAACTGGATAGAAAGATTTTGGAAAATAAAATTGTAATTCTCGTAATTAATACTTTTTCCTTTTTTGTTGCATATGCATAACATGAAACCATTTAATACATACATACACAAACGAAGATTTTGGAGAATAAAATTGTTGATTCTCGTAATTAGTACTTTTATTTATTTTTTGTTGCAATGTGCATTGGATGAATCCCCTATCTGTATTCGTCTGCCCAAACCCCTTTTGGGCCTTCCGTATCCGTAATGACAAGATAGTAGGGTCGGAGAGAATGCTCCCCCAATTAAGGAGAACTTCTGAGACAGCCCTAGAAGTAGTGAACCGTGTTTGACCGGTGTTATCGTACCGTTTAATAGCCCTTTGAACAGGTGACATGCAAGGCGAAACAATAAGTTGTAGGATTTGTTCGACGCAACGCTGCGCTGTCAAACGACATCGTACCACAACTTGACGAGACGGATTGTAGCAAATGATGGCTTCCTACACTATTACACTAGCAGTTACAGTGACGTCCCACTCGATAGTAAATTTAGAAAGGAGTTTCGGTTGGGCATTCAAATACAATACCCGTAAATGCATCTTCTGCCTCAATGTAGAAGGACTCGTCACTTAATATGATATGCTGCCATTACATGTCTGGCCCCGATTCGCATGCAGCCGAAGATATCCCGTAGCCAATCTAGTTTACTGTCAATGAACACACCGGAGTAACTCCTGGTGTAATATGGTGGAGGGTGCCATGCCTTACGACAGCCGGTTCCCTCTTGTAGTGGTACGAGGTAATATAATCCTCCAAATGTTTCGACCAGATATCTTTCATCAAGATCTGACCATTTTTGATAATGACGAGATATCTCGCCATCATGATACTGCCGATTTTTGTATGATGACGAGATCAAGATCTGGTCAGTTTTTTCCTATGGCAAGATATTTAGTCCATCAAGATCTGGCCAGTTTTGCTAATGACGAGATACGTCGGTGAGACAACCACCAGGAGGGTTAATGCTAAGACCTTTCATACAAAATTCCCACCACCGTTCCACGATTACTTGACTTGTACCACTTAGGACCTCGTTTCACACAGTATAAAACCGGGAACCTATTTCCCGTTCTTTTGATACCTTATTTTAGTAACCATTATCCCTATTTCCTGTTTTATTTCGCATTAATATTTCTTTTCCCCTTCACATCCCATCCATTTTTCGAAATGAAGCTGCAGGGCTGGATAATGCAGCAATAATCTATACCAGCATTATGCGAGAAATATAGGGCTCTGGGATAGGTTTATCCGGGCAAGAAAAAACCAGAAGCAAGCCCTCATATAAACTACTCCTTAAAGTACCAAAATGCGGTTCTTTAGTTTATGATAGCATAATTCCGCCCTGGCACTTTCTCTTGCTTTTTCATCAGTTAAGCGAACACTGTAAAAAGGGGTATTCAGGGAAAAGAGAACCTGGCCTCGGTCTGAGCAGTTACTGTTTCAGAGAACACTTTTATGAAATCTGACGTAACATTATATGTGGAAATATAAAGTGCATGTAAATGTGTCCCATTATGGGTTCTATGAGAGTGCTTTCAGTGCCTTGTGCATAAATGTCCAATTTATGGAATTTTATCTGTTCGATTTATCACTTTCCGCCAACACTCCTAAAGTGTGCTACTTGGATTTTTTTCTGCGTAGGTAAAATTTTATGTTAAAACCATGGTAATTACTCTTGCGGTACTTATTGCTATCATAACAGTTAGAAGAGTATTGGAAAATCATTATTTTTTAAGTTCTCGTCGAGTTTTCTTTTAGAGAAAACCTGGTAAATAGCACCACCCTTGAACTGTTCGCGGGATTAGCATTTATGGAAATTCCGATGGAACTATGTTTGTTAATGCTAAGAACTTTCTTACTGAATTAAATTGGGTTCCAGAATATGTTTACACTGCTACAAAACTCTAGATTACCGTTAATAGAATCACGGTAACTCGGGGCTTGAGAAATTATCTTCCCAAATGATTCTATTCTGAAGAAAGATGCAATAATTCTTTCTAAAGAAGAATATTATAAGGAAATGAGGAAAATGAGCAATGGAATCCTTTGGAAAGTTTGACTATAATGACAACACTACACTATTCTCCAGAATGGGCCAATAGAATCGTTCGAAAATATTATATTCCAAGGAAAGGACCAATATAATCTTTCTAAAAGTTGAGATAATTCATTCATGAGTTTAAAAGATTTGGTTATTTAGTCATTAACTGTGTTGAGGGGTAAAAGCAACACTATACTAATCAGAAATCTTGTGACTCTCAAAGGATTAACAGTAAAACACTATGGCATAAACATAGCTTACCAGTCATATCTGTCGCACTGGACTTATTCTGTCTTCTGCAATAGCCGTAATTTAATGACATCAGATTACTGAAACTTGCTATGTGACTGTTCCCGAGAAAATCTGCTTATTTATAAGATCACAGCGCAATCTTTTCTTGGTAGTGAAGGTCTGAAATATTTTTTCGAAATCAAAAACCCATAGTTTTAATGGTATTTAGACCACATTTGGTTGAGTTTGACCCAGCAGAATTTTTTTTACTATCGGACTCCAGACGCCTCCATTTAGGCCACCCTGTATATTTTAAATTGTTATGTTGAATTTAATATTTAGAATACGTGTGTTAAAATAAAATAATAATCATCATTAGTTGAAGTCATGGAGGAAAGTAACAAAAACAGTAATTGTACCTAGATTATGTAGAGAATATCCATTGTTATTTTTATTCTGTATGAAATTGCAGTAAGTTACATATTGAATTCGAATTAGAAGAAAAATACATTTTCAGAACAAAGCCAGTTTTATAATTAAGTGTTTTGAAACATAAATTTTGAATAAATGTTATTTCAACAGTTAATAGTCAATAGAGATAGCTTAATTTCTAATTTAATCCTAAAAATTGCGAACCACAACGTTAAAGGATTTTAAACGAATTCTTATCGGTCTATGTGTATATCTATACCCCTTGGTACAAAAAGGGACTGTCCATTTTGCAAGTTTTTGATGGCAACTGATTGAGTAATTTTTATTTATTTTTTTTAATTTTTAATACGACATGTAAAAAATACTTTCCAATGTTTTGATATTTTCATAATGTGTCCACTGTGGGACATGGGCTTTTCTTCTTATTTTAAATTTCTTTACCTTGAATTTGTGGACATAACTCAAATTCAGTGAAATTTAGCATTGCCCTTTTCAACCTAAGTAAAGTTGTAGTCATAACAAAATTAATGCGATTTTTATCATCACCAAATAGCGATGAATTGGTAATCTGATGCCGCTTTCAGAACTTTAATCTGCGTTATGTACATTATAAAAACTATAATTTTGCTGTAGTGTATGTAGTTTCCATAACACCGCATTCCATCTATTGATTATGTATTAACACCTAATTACTTGCTTTATTTTTGTTTGTGATCAGTACATTGAAAAAATCTATTATAATTATCTTAATGACAATATCCCTCTAGCTAAAAGCTAATGGACTTTTTTACAAGTGTGTACACCTGGTATTAATTTGAACAAACCTCTTGTGTGTGCCTCTCTTAAATAAAGAAAAACTGAGTTAATTAGAATAAGGGTTGGAATTTCAATGGTAATGTTTTCTCTAAGGTGTAATGATTACTTTCCTTCTGTTGCTAGAACATTTCCCTTATTTTAGTTACTTCCGAAAACAACTATTTTTAGCTTAGCATCAAATGGAATTAAGTGATTCCATAAAGATTAAAAAAATAATCTCATGGCGATTATATCATTCAGAACTTTTCAAAACTAATAGTTCATCATTTTTTCTCTCATTGATAGACAAATAAATTTAAAATATTGTTAAAACACGGATGTACTCTTCTAAATGGGTAAAAATAAAATTAGAACCTTTAAAAGTTGAAATTAACTTGCTTTATACAAAGTCTAAAATTACCCGTGATTTTAATTTCGTTCAATATAAAATTCATTAACATTTAAATTAATAAAAATAAATTAGCAGTTTTAAATACAGTGACGATCCATTGTCTCTCTTCCAATGACTCTTGAGACAAAAAGACTACTTTAACTAGTCAAGACATGAATATATTGTGTGAATCCAATTTGAATATATATTCAAAATTCAGAGAACTGTAGAACAGTTCAAGCATGGATAATGGCTATTGTAAGTCAAGAATAGACCAATGAAGAATCCAGACTTTTCTGAAAGCAAGACGGTTGGTCCAAAATGCGACACAAAATATGCCATTGATGTTTATTGTGTATCTATGGTCTTTCATTCACGTACGAAATTTACTACAACGCAGAAGTCTCCCTCTCATCCCCTGCATTTGATTTTAAACTTCCTGGTGGTTTATCTTCGCGTCAAAACTGCTCTGTAGTGGTCAGCCTCTGGTACAAAAAAACTGTTCCAAACTGTCACCAGTTGTTCTGGGCAAGAGAAATTTGTTTTCCTACTTGGATCTTCATTCCTTTTCGAGTAATAAGGCTACTTTATCTCGACGATATATCTAAAGGTGATTAGATCTTGGACGAGATATCTCGTTGAAGCACTTGGAGGGCTAAAGGAATTTCCGATTTTATCGAGAAGTGGTGGTTACATACAAAACCAAGGTTTTAGTTCAATTAGGAAAGACAACCTCGTCTAGAAAACACCATCCAAACGAGACTAAACTATCGGCATCGGCCAGGGTTGCCTTCTGTCTTCTGATAACAGGAGGCTTGTTCAAGATTGGGAGGCGCAGCTTGTCCACCTCTGGAACTTGTGCCATAAAACCTGGATGTCATTCCATTCCAAGATTGGGAAGAGAACATTGTAGGTGCATGAAGTTTGGTCTTGGGTTTAATGTCTTTGATTCACGTTCAAAATATTGCAAGGAAGAATCTTCCCTACTCTTATAATCCATTCCATGCGTTGGATTTTAAAGAAATTTTCGATTTCATTGACTAGAGGGAGTTACATATGAATTCAAGCGCATCCTACAATTTAGGATGGACAAGTTATTCTGCTAATATACCATTAAAACATGACTAGGATATCAGGCATCGGCCAGGTCTTAGGTTCGGGGACTTTGCTTCGCGTACGGACAGTTAAAAGACTGAAGAATCATGGGTATATCCTATCCTGTATTGGATGTAATAGCAGTATTTTCGCCAACCAGTATTGGTTTCACATGAAATCAAGAATTTCCTCACAATTCATAATTCTCAAAAATCTACTCTAAAAGACACCGTCTAAGAGTGACTTGTGTGATGGGATTAAGCTAGGAATGGTCATTATCGTGATGTATTGTAAAGAAGAATGGTCTTTTGGATTTGGTTTAGTAAAAACTGCCAAATTGTGTATGCCATGTCTTTTTTATAAGCTTGGTCTTTTAGATTTGGTCTTGTAAAAGCTACCCAATTGAGTATGGCATATCTGGTAAAGGAGTTTTTTGGGAGGTCTTTGGGATTTGGTCTAGTCAAAGCTATCCAATAGGGTATGTCATGTCCTGCAAATTAGCATGCTCTTTTGGATGTGGAGTAAAAGCGCCTCAATCAGATCAGATAAAAATATTTTTTGAGATTTTGTTTTAAATTAAAAATTCGCAAACCACACTTAAATTTGTAAGGAATTCCTTAAATTGAGATGTTTCGTTTTTTAAAAAACTTGACACGTTTTGCCATCAAAATCGACTCATCGCAAACGAACTCCCGTGTAAATCATTATATCTTCCCCAAAAGCACAATTTTTTTATGCCCGACCACTGACATTTCGGCCTTCAGTACTACAAGGGGCGAAGTGACGGCTACTTGTGAAGGAGCACACAATGGGCGAGTAGCCGCTACTTCTAACAAGGACAATCACTAATATATGTGCTCTTACAAAGCAAGACTCGAACCTGCAACCTACTGGGAGGCAGACAAGCACTATGACAAGTTATGACTACAAGTTAGAAGGCAAAACACAAAAATAGATATGTATCACATCTTATGTTCTTCAATTCTTTTAAAGAAAAGACTTGCCATGTTTCTCCCTCAAAATACAGACTCATCGCAAATAGACTTCGATGTAATCAATTAGTTCATAAAATACACGAAAAGCATATATAGTACATCTCATTACCATTACCACTCATGTTCTTAATTTTCAATTATTAATGGAAAGACGTGGCATAACATGATTTTCATCTAAATCTAGACTTATCACAATTAAATTCTCTATATAAACTATTCTATCTTCTCAAAAAACACGAAAGGCAATCTTATGTACGTAATTATTTGCATTTAAACAAAGACCTTTCGTTTCTCCATTAAAATAGACACATCTCAAATGAATTTCTGTGCAATCTATTCCTACAATAACAGACAAGATCATAAAATAACGGAAGTCATACATAGAGCATCTTGTGATCTTAATAATTTTCAATTTTTTTAAAGGAGACTTGACATATTCCTCCACCAGAATCCCGACATCAAAGCCTTACATAGCACATCTTCAGTTCTTAATAATTTTCAATTTTTAACCTTCAAGTGGTTTTGACGAGGTATCTCGTCCATCAATATCTGACTAATTTTGTTAATGATGAGATATATCGTTATTAAGATATAGATTTTTTGATGAGGACGAGATCAAGATCTGGTCAGTTTTGCTGATGACGAAACACCTCTTCGAGACAACCACCAAGAGTGTTAAAGAAATGACTTGCTATGTTTCTCCGTCAAAATAGACTCATCGCAAATGAACTCGCCATTACAAAAATAAGATAAACTAGATATTCATAAAAAGTATGAAATGCATATAAAGAACATCTTATATTAATAATTTTCAATTTTTAAAAAAAGACTTGCCATGTTCTTCGACAAAAATCCATAGTCATCGAAGTCTTACATAGCACGACATCTTAAGTTTTCAATAATTTTCAATTTTTTAAAGAATTTTCTCCGTCAAAATAGGCTTATCGCAAATGAACTCTGGTGCAATCCTTTACAACAATAAGATAGACCGGAGCTTCATAAAAATGTATATATAGAACATCTTAAGTTCTTAATAATTTGAAACTTTTAAAGAAAGGATTTGGCATGTTCCACCATCAAAATCCAAACTCCTCAAAGACATAGCACATCTAATGTTCTTAATATTCTTCAATTTTTACAGAAAAGACTTGGCATGCCTCTCCATCGAAGTCCCAACGCATGGCAATTAAACCCTACGTAATCCATTAGATCTTTATAAAACGCACAAAAGGCACGACACAGCATCTTTTGTTCCTTTAAAAAAGCAACACTCAAGGTTATTAGTAGAATCCCGTGCTTATCCCGTCCTCCTATCTCTCATAACGCCGATCCATCATAACAAAAGTCATGGCTATCGCGTTTCGTATCCGCCATCCATCTCCGATATTTATTAATAGCTCATCCCTGGGTCTTCAAAAGCGTTCGTTCAATTAGGGAAGAAGGAACAGAAGTAAGACGTGGCGGAGGTGGTGATCGGAATCTCGACGCTGATTGCACGGAATACGTCACCTGACTGACTTATCTCCCGCAGAAGTGGATGAAGGACTGTAGCCTGCTTTTACCCAAATTGCTCATAAGCCATCGAGGTATATTTAGAAGTCTCTTTGGTAGGGAGAAGTATGCATGCAAAAGTATGGTTAGGGGATGAATTGATCGGATTGCTGATAGTGTGTTGGAATGTGTCTTCAAATATGTTGTGGAGGTGGAAGGCATTTATTTTAGTAGCATTACTAATTGCGTTAGAATTTGTTAGCACATTTTATGGAGGCCCATCATTTTAGTTTTGAGTACTGATAACTGATATCGGCCTGTTTTGGTCGCATGTATGTCAGTAAATATGCGATGTGACTATTAAAAATAATTGCGCCTGTAGTGCATTTATTGACTGTTAATCGCTTTATGTTCACATTAATTAATACTTAGTGGGAAAATAATTACGTCGTTATTCTGTTAATTTATTTGGTTAAATGGTTATTATTGACTGCAAATTAATGCTTATATGGTACATTTATTACCTACTAATGATTTTACGTCTGCTAAGTGTAAGAGAGGAAATCGCTGTCATTCAACACTGAATTTTTAGTGTCAGATTTCAAGCAACGCATATCCCTTTTCAACATGTAGATGTCAGTAAATTATACTGATTATTAAATATACATTTGAAATTGTTCGCATATATTTACTGACGTTTGATCATTTCATGTTCAATAGATGACTCAACTAATGTGTATTTGCTGAAGTAATTAAAATTAGGTTTCAAATATGGATATCCATGAGTTTACGTCATAGTTTAAAAATGTCGATAAATACAGGTTATTGAACATGTATGTCTCAATTCGTTAGTTGTTTAGGATACTTGGTCGGTCCTTAGAGATATTAGTGGAGTTATATTAAACATAATGCGGCAGTACAGTACAATTTCTCATTAAATGTAGAACATCATAGATTTCAAATTGATACTTTAATTTCCCACTAAATAACAAAAAGATTGAACAAATGCAAATAAATTAATGGGAAATAAATTCAATGCAGAATATGTTAAATTCAAGTGTCACATTCTACCTGATACTTTTGTAGCAAATATTATCTTAAAGTTACGAACCCTAACGAATCAGACCTAATACAACAGGTATCACATGACAGGAGCAGTAGTTATAGTCCGACTCCCGCGGAGAAGTCAGTCGAGTCACGTGGTTTTGGTCGAGTCTATTCTTTAAACAAGGGGAATGGTTGGAACGTAAACAAAGAGCTTCCACAAGTGGCAATTTAGAGCGCATTCGCGTTTTAAGTTTATTATTCGGTGGCGTAAGAGATTGCAATGGTAATGAGTTTTAGGGAGAAAATCACCCAAGGTGATCGCTATTCATGCTTTTGTATATGGCAGTCCTTTTATTTTGCGTTTTGACTAAATAGTGTTTACTGTAAAATAGTTGTTGATATTGAAAATTGTTGATATGTTTACATATAAAAGAAGACAGTAATTCTTTTTAATAATCTGTGACCGCTTTGGCGGTAAATTTCAATTAGGAGACAAATGAACTGAGTATATTTTTGTGGCTTAGTACAAAATACATGTAGCATTAAAAATTACAATGAAAATTCACAAAAGTTGCGAAAGTAGGGTTTATATGGTGACTAAACTTGTAAGTTTTTAAAGCAAAGTCGTGTTTGGGAGTAAACACTCAGATAAATAACCATTATACTATACTTTGAAACTGTATACCTAATATTTATCCTAAACAAAACACAAGAGGCTTTGACACATGTATAATTAAACGAGATAACAGGTAATTTAAATTCCACAATCGAATATGAGACACTGGAGACAAGCAAATCCTAATTGTAACTTAAGTTCAGACGGGAATTTGCATAAAGTGTCACCAATGCAGGTTGTTCGGAAGTGTTTATAAACAAAGGGATTATTAAAGCACGTCGAATATGGAGTTAATCCCCTATGACATTTACGAACGCACATAAAACTTTATACATTAAAGACAGTTTTACGTTGGAAATAATCCCTTTCGACTGTAGCAGACAATATTTTTCGGACAAATGAATATGGATAGTAAATTCCCTGCTGTGCATGTATTCATTACAAAAACAATAGACACATCAATTGCTTAGCAAAATACCGGAACAGCAAACTGTAAAACCGATAAAACGTTATAATTAAATATGTTAAATAAGTTCGTAATTTTTCAAGAATTCTAATTCTACGGTGATCACGAATATAAATTATCCAATTTTCAACTGAAATTGTTTTCTTGCTTCACGAGTTCTCAATTTTTAATGTGATACGGTGGTTGTAGTATCAACTTACGCTCTGCTTTCCTTCCATTTACCCTACAAGTGACTTCAACGAGATATCTCGTCGGTCAAGATCTGGTCTGTTTTGCTAATGACGAGACACTTCGTCTAGACAACCATCAAAAGGGTTAAACACTACAGAGTTGATACCATTTTACTATTTATCCCTCTTTGGTATACAGATAAGAGCGTTTTTACAGCAGTATGGCGGTTTCTGCTAAAGATTTACATCAGTCCCACCGTCGCTGATGTCTCGATACAAGGGACATAGGATTTACATAGGATATCCTTCGAACTTTGACAAAAGGCCGGAGTCTCCCTCGTTGAAGAACGGGTGAAACTCATCCTTGGATGTTTCTCCCGAAATCTATTGTCTGGCTAGAGGAAAGGAATCGGCAATGGACACTAGTTACGTCCGGAGTTGTCGTTGGAGTAATTTGCCTCCTACACCACAATCCCAGTGTAGAGTTAGGCTATGTTGTATCGATACTTTTATTTCTCGATACTCCATATTTTGGATCGATCCGCAAGTAATGGGTCAACACATTTTGATGAATATCGGACCATCATGCGTACAAATAAGGTCAGACCGAGCCGAAACTTATCCAATCCAAACGTGTCCGATACCAAGTCATCTGTATCTGTACGGGGACCAATATTCTTAAGTATACAGTTCTCATACCGCGAAAAACAGGAATCGGGATGGATCAATTGGATACTTTTCTTAGATGTTAGTCCGATACTAAGGCGACTTGAACTAGCGGTACACATAAGGGGAGGAGACACAAGAAGAGAGCAGGTTGCACTGAAAAACAAAATGCGTTTTTGCTGGTATCGAATTATGATCTACTTTTCGCCTCACATTATGATGTAAGTGCATATTATGGACTGTTTTTTTGTTGGCAGTGTGATAGATTGAATGGGGCAAAAACTTATAATTTATTCATGCTTTTCTTTGGTCTGCAAAACTTCGAAGCCGTCTAGCTAGCCTTCAAACTAATCTATAACTCCCTTAAGCTCTACCTGTAACAAACAACCCCAACTTTAATCAGAGACACGTTTTAGTTTCAGTTGTCCCGCTAACACTTGTCCCACCTCACTACTGCATTCCGTATTATTGCATGCAAACGCATATACATATACTTCCATGTGTTTTTTCTTTTCATGTCAGTTCAGCCAATGCTCCGGAAATACTCCACCCTCCCCATTTTTGAAATATTACCACAATCTGGAGGAAAAAGTAAGAAGGAAACACAATTGCCTCAAATGATACATCCATATAGTTTTTCAATTATCTCACGCATTCGTTTTAAAAAACCCTACTCCGCCCTGAATCAAATGAATAATATAACACACCGGGAACAGATTTGGAAAAGATTTAACATCAGCTTATCACAAAATTAAATGAAAGAATATTTATGGCCCGAGCTGAAAAGGGGCACACGGAAAAAAGTACCCGGAAAAATTATCCAGAAAAGAAGTATATTGATTGAATCACGCGAATTCCAGAAGGATTTTTCACGTTACGGCTTTTAAGAAAAGTATTAATTCCGCTCACTTAAGTTCAGCCATCGTGAACTGAGTGTAATGAATCGGAGAGAAATTATGGGTTAGTCCGGTCGAAAGAAGTTCTTGGTGAAATGTCGTTTATCATTCTATCCGCCCCTTTTTTAAAGATTTCAGCCCCGTTTTTTTTTTACTTTTTATTCCCGAGCCTCGACCCTCTTTCGGACAAGAAAAGTAGATTTGTCTCGAAGCACAGGAAAATTGCCAGGACAAATTGTGCGGTGCTTATTGTGTCCTGTTAATGGCGTTTCGCAGTAGGGTACTGTAGCCCAAGTTCAAGTATAATTAAAAGTGATGGAGGTTTTTGAGTGACGATGCAATACTCAGATTCGCTGTTGGGGAAGATTTAGGGTTGGAAAGTGGTTTCTGAAAGGAATTGTTTTAGGGGGAAACCATGTATTCGTTGGGGAATAAATCGTTCAGATACAATTCACAATCTTGACAAGATTGCAAAAGTATCTGAGGCAGATAATTGGCTATGTAAGTATGCAAAAGACAGCATTTAACTGGTCCGGTCAAAACTACATAATACGTTTTCTACAACATAAAACTACATAATACGTACGACACTATATAAAGAACATATATTAACTTAAAAACTATAAATAATATTTATAAAGACAAAAACCTACAATATAACTTCGCGCTGAGTCTGTACGAGCCATTTCCAGAATTTCTTGAAACCGTTTGAGCTCTTTTTTCTCACAAATAACAGCTACAAATAACTACTAATATTAATTGAAAACAAAAGTCGATGGCCATTTGGATGACTACACACCCATCACTCAACCGAAACTAAAATAAAACGCGAGTTGAGAAAACTCCCTTAAAATTCGGGGGCTAATAGTGGCGGTCCGGGATAAATCCCGAAGGAAAGCCTCTTATCTCAGAAAAAGTCATTGAATGCTATCGTGATTCTATTTGATGATCTTCCAAATATTAATCAGGGGCACATCTCCTTTAGATGTGTAAGGGCTTCACGGACCCAAGGTACTCTAGTGATATTATCTTTTCACATGGGTCTTATTGTCTTTTGTAAACCTAGCGGCCAAGCTCCCGGGATAGCCAAGCGATTTTATTCTGCTTTCATCCCACTACTCTGTTCCCCAATAATTTGTTTTCCCCTTTCACGACATTCTTTATCTGGCGTTGTTTTTGGCGTTACTTGACCAAATACTACCCTTGCGTCATAAATTGCCCCCCCCCCCAAAGCAACTAACTAACCAAACATTAACCTTCCAAGTGGTTTTGACGCGATATCTATTTCATCAAGATCTGACCAATTTTGCTAATGACATATCTCGTCATCAAGATATTGACAATTATTTAATTGGGACGAGATCAAGATCTGATCCGTTTTCTTCTCGTCATCTGACCATGGTTCAAAATTAAGTGGTGTTGTCTCAGATCTTTCCCTTTGGGACCCCGGACAGTCGCCAATTGCCCGTTGTTTTGTTCCAGTGAGACGTTAATTAAAATACCTACCTACCGTTTTCTTCTAATTACGAGAGACAAGATCCTGATGGACGATATATCTCGTCCATAAAGATCTGGTCAGTTTAGCTACCTCGTCGAGACAACCACCAAGAAGGTTAACCCTCCAAGTGGTTTCGACGAGATATCTCGTCCATCAACATCTGTTGTTGCCGATTTTTCGATGACTGACGGGATCAAAATCTGGCCAGTTTTCTTCGAATGACGAATTATCGAGTCCATCTAGATATGTTAATTATTTTGCTATTGTCAAAATGCCTCGTCGAGACAACCACCAGGTGGTTTAAGGAGCCTAAAAGTTTAAATCTCTAACAGGATTCAACAAATCCGCAGGTCCGTATTTATTGTATCTCTTCTCCTTCCAACTGCAGAAGTAATATCAAGTCTAGACTATACTATACCACTTCCATCATGAATCCCTTAACTATTCTTCGTGCGATTACTGCAGCATTTCTCACGTGAGTACCCGCCGTTAGCTCCCGCCTCTCCCGCAATTTATTTATTATCCGTCACGGATCCGTAGCGGAGAGCGTTTTAAATCACTCCCCGCCCCTGCGCACCACGCACTGCCCGGTACGTACGGACCGCGTCGATTGCCCCGAAACCTCTAATTTGAGATCTTGTTTCAAGAATGTTACGGCGAGCAATTTACTAATGCGCGGGTCTGTTACGGCGTAATGAGAAAGGGCCACGTCAGCACTCGTACGATGCCAGTAATCTCGTGCGCGGGACGAGATAAACTGGCGACATCTGTGAGTGATGAACACGGGATTAACGACATGCCTTTCCCGCGCGAGCCAGGGTGGTCCGGCTGCGGAAATCGGTGAATAATTCAGCGGTGCCATCTTAGGCGGGGAAGTAGTTGTTTCGCTGATTAGCGTAATCGAAGAGCGTTCCCGATGTGTATCGGGCTTAATTCATTTATGCGGGCGTGTGAAGCCCTTGTTTTACGGTGTAGTGATAAGTCGCGACTAGGTTTTGCGGTTTTGTTTTCGGACTAATGGCCGCAGGTTGTTGAGCGGAAATAATTTCAGATTCATTTGATTTGTTACGTTAGAGTCGGTGTTTCGACGCGCGAGGGCTGCGGCCATGCCAAGTCCAGCATTCTGTTGAACAGAGGGTCGAAACATTAACCCTCTGGATACGGGGACCGCCCCAACCGGCTGAAAG
Organism: Meta bourneti; assembly: GCA_933210815.1. Taxonomy (NCBI): domain Eukaryota; kingdom Metazoa; phylum Arthropoda; class Arachnida; order Araneae; family Tetragnathidae; genus Meta; species Meta bourneti. The sequence continues at coordinate 94,222,028 of OW119929.1, forward strand.
TTTCGAGTCCCCTCGTTACGAAGGGCTCGGATTCTTTCAGACCTCAAACTCTTGAAAAATCGCCGAAGCTCATTATGATTTCCATCCCCTATTTTCTGTCCTACAAGGAGACGGGCTCGTGTATAGCCTTATCTCGCAGTTGACAAAGATGTTGGGGTTATCGACGGGGAGCCTCGCAAATTGTTTATCCTCGAGCATCTAGTCTGTGAATAAATGAAAACAGATAGACTTAAAAAGTCACTGCCGCCCTTTCAGTTTACCCGGGAAGAATCTGTCCCTTCTAGGCATACCCACGACCCGATAATAGAAACCGGCACATTAGGTGATAATGGGACGACACATATTTCCTCTCCTCCTGGTCGAAAGCATTCTAAAGGCCGTTTCGGCCGGTTTCAGTAAGTTGCCTGTAAAGCCGTTGGGCCGGCTGCCATAACCAAATATCCTGCCCCGATATATGCAGAGGGTTAACCACTCGGTTTGAACTAGGTTGGAAGAATAATTCAAGTCTAGGGATATCGTTATTTTATTTAAAAATGCCAGGCGTTTGATAGGCCGCGGTAACCCGGTTGAAAGAGTAACGGATTAGCAACCGGAGGGTTGCGAGTTCAAATCCAACAAAAGACCGTCGTGTGCAAGGGGAGCTGGTGCACGTTAAATCGCTCGTGGCCTCAAATATCCTCACGTTGGCTTGGTGTGGATGTTTGGAGTACGAGCTCATGTGTGACCTCGTCATCTGACTGTGGTTCAAAAATGCGTGGGGTTATCCTTCCCTTCGGATTTGATCCCAGACCGTCGCCAATAGCCCTTTGTAAAGTTAATTAAATACCTACTCCTAATAATTAATTACTCCACTGTAAAGTTAATTAAATACCTGTCTACCTGCCAGGAGTTTGACAATTGCCATTACTTTTTGCTTCCAAATATCTTTCAACACAATTAAATCCATTAAGTGTAGGTGGCCGCGTTAGCTCAGTTGGTACAATCGTGGATTAGCAACCCAAGTTTGTGAGTTGGAAACTTGATCCAACTACAGACTGTTGTGTACGTGGGGGTTGGTGCACATTAAACCTCTCATGGTTTCAAATATCTTTAGGTTGGCGTAGAGTGGAAGTGTGGAAAGTTGGGATGCCACTTCAGATGTTGATCTCATCAACTGACCGCAGTTCGAAATTACGTGTTATTCTTGTCTTTCCCATACGGATTGATCCCATACCTTCCTTAATAACAACGCCTCCAGTGCGACCGTAATTTAACTACCAACCTACCTTAATGAATAAAAGGTCCGGTATCTAATGGATTTATATTGATTCGGATTGACCCGAATTTCGTTGATGTCTGAAGAGGAAGCTCCTTTGATGAACTCGGTGACGAATCAAATGCAAATTTTCCGGTGATGGCTCATTGGATTGTGACTCAGCTATAGTATCAATAGATATAGTTTGCAATTCCACGATCATTTTTGTCACACTTGAGTTAATTAGATTAGGACTTGCAGCTTGAAGAACAATCAACGAACGTGGTAGACCAGAGATTAATGTTCTGACCTTCGGTGTAACAGAATTTGGGTCTGAAAGGTCTGGCTAAGGAATTTCGTAATGATTCAAAATTCACTTTCGGTCTACCCTATCTATTTCGATTGATGGCCAAATGATTCCTCTCGATCGACATTATTTCTTTTCTGGATGGAGAGCCTTTGATAACTACTATTTCGAAACAGTAGGAGTAATTCATGAAGATTCATAACGAATCGTAGTCATTTGCGAATTGTAGGCTCCGCAGGCTCGATTCCAGTAATTTACCCTTAGATACCCTTCTCTCCTGTAACAGTAAAAGTTTTTGTGCTTATGCCCATTACTTGATTTTGTCTGTCTTGTGTTTGGCTCAGTTCGGCCAAATACGTCAAACTCAAACAACCATAAAGAACAGTAAGGTTGGCTTATTGTGGGGATACCGATGTCTATATCCTGTATAAAATCCGATCTCATTAACCCTTGAAAAGTAAAAAGTGAGCGGGATTGGTGTGGTTCAGTGGGTTTGTGCACTGCGCCAGCAGCCTTCGAGCCCCCCCCCCCCCCCGTTGGTGGCGCAGTTTCAATTCCCGCCTGTTTGTATTTCTCTCTTTTCTGTGTCAGTAAAGATTTACTTTACTGACACAAGACCATTTCATTGAAATTGTTTGGGGCAGCGTGACCGAATATGGCCCTTGCGGCATAAAAACCTAATTCAATCAAACAGAAAATGACCACAGAGCAACAAAGCAAACCATACTGTAAAACATCGACTAAGTTCATAGAAATTATATTTACTCGACTGTGGTAAGGATATCTATCAATATATTTACAGCACATTTCCGTAATTTGAAAACAATGAGAGAATATTTACATAAATCGAATCAAAGAAATATGGAAATGCGTTTACTTAAATGTAACATTTTGAAGAGATACATATTCCATCCCAGCTGCCTTACTTTCTCGACAATTGATTCACAATTCTATAAAGACCAAAGTACAACACATCTTTTTATTTCAATTCGAAATTTTAAAATAAAAAGAATTTCCTCATCATTTCTGAATAAAAGAGGCCCGCCTTGTGCCAAATCCCAAATTCCCATCCAGCGTTTCCCGGAAAAAAGACAAAAACGGGCGAAATCAAACCTCCCGAAATCCCCCCTTCACACAACCAAGTCACGGACTCTGAAAAGGAAACGGCTACAAACACCCCTTTTATGTATATGCAGCATTAGTTTTCTTCTGACCTTGCAATTTCCTTCTTCAATTTCCATCGGAACATTTATTTAAGTGTTGGGTTTTTTCCTCTTCTCCTTTGCACATCAATAGCGCCTCGTAAATCTATTTCACATACTCATTTCTCGCGTTCGAATGCTCCCTTGGGTTCACCCTTTACCCCTCCCTGCGATTTCTGGCCGCTTCCCCATTCAGGAGGGGAGGCGATGTAATCTTTGGAGGAAAAGAAAGTTTATTTGAGGTTCATTTTTATTATTGCATATTTTTGTTTTCTGTTGATAGCAGTCGCGCATCGTAACTCAAATGGGAATACTAGAGCTTTTAAATCGCCGTTGCCTTTGTCTCTTGGTTTTTACGGAGATGAAGTCGGCGACGGCAAACAGCTATTTTCCTTTTGTCGAATGCCATTTAAACAATTCGAATGGGGCGTTTAGGGAAGCGTTAATTTGTTCGGAAAGAAATCAATCGTGGTGGTTATTGGGGGAATGGAGTAAAGATGACGATGTGATAGAACGATTTGTTTTCAACGCGTTGAAAGCATTGTTGTGATTTCTTTCTGTTTTTTTTTTCAATTTTAACTTGTTTAGATTAGAGCATTTTCCTATCAAAACAGTTTTGGTGGACAGTTTGGTAGTGTTGTGATCGTTTATGCGCGAGGAAGTACTGTAATTTGTGTACTGTTTTCAATTTTAAATTTGGACATTTTGGACTTAAATTGTTTGAGAATTTTACAGTTAAAGAAATTTACTTGTACCAGTTAGGTAATGCTGTGATGGTTCTTGCTTGCGAAAAAAATGCAGTTCCTGTATAGTTTTCAATTTTAAATTGTTTATACTGGAATATTTTCTCGTCAAAGGAGCTTAGGTTGACAGTTTGGGTAGTACCGTGATGGTTCGTGCGTGAGGAAGTAATATAATTCATGTTTTTCTTCCAATTTTAACTTGTTTGTGACGGGGAACACTTTCCCAAAAAGATTTTGGGTACACGGTTTAATAGGTTTGATGGTTCATGCTTGAGGAAGTACTGTAATCTGGGTACTTTTTTCAATTTTAACTGAACATTTCGAACTTAAATCGTTTGAGCATTTTCCCGTCAAAGGAATTTCGTGGATAGTTTGGTAGTGTTGTGATGGTTTGTAATGAGAAAGTAGGTATGGTAGGTATTTTATTTAACGTCACACTGGAGCAACACAACGGGATAACAGTGACGGTTCGGGATCAATCCTAAAGGGAAAGCCCGGGGACAACATCACGTAATTTTGAACCACACATGAGGAAGTAATGTAGTTCCTGTATAATTTTGAATTTTAACCTGTTTGTGCTAGAACATTTACCCGACAAAGGTGGACAGTTTGGATAGTACCGCGATCGTTCGTGCGTGAGGAAGTAGTACAATTAATGTTTTTTTTTCAATTTTAACTTATTTGTGATGAAGAACTTTCACTTCAAAAGAATTTGGGTGGATAGTTTTGTAGTGTTAGATGGTTCATGCGTGAGGAAGGAACCATCTAACACTATTCATGTATTGTTTGCAATTTTAACTTGTTTGTGTTGGAGCATTTTCTTGTCAAATGAGCTTAGGTGGGCAGTTTGGTAGTGATGTGATTGTTCGCGTGCCTGAGGAGGTACTGTAATTCGGGTTTTGTTTTCAATTTTATCTTGTTAGAGAATTTTACCGTCAAAGGAGCTTATGTGGACCGTTAGGTAGTGGTGTGATGGTTCATGCATGAGGATTAGTGTAATGTTCTGTTTTCAACTTGTTAGAGCATTTTCTCGTCCAAGGAGTTTGTGTGGCCACTTAAGTAATGCTAGGAAGATTCATGCGTGAGGAAGTACTGTTATTCGGGTAGTGTTTTCAATTTTAAATTATTTATTTTATTATAGAGAGCCGCCAACCTGCTATAAGATGCCTTTTCTGTCAAGTTGGAAAAAAGTGGCTGAAGAGCTTTTTCATCAACATGTGTTTCTTGTATGTATTCTGAAAGTGACGCCAGTTGGCTTGTTTTTTAATACGATTTCATCACTTCGTCAATGAAAATTCCAAAGAATGAACGCCAAATTAATCTGAGTTGATTGGTTAACGTCAAATAGATTAAACGCCAAACATCTTCAAAACGGCTATAAACTACTTTTTAAGAGAACCTCGATATGTATTAAGCAAGAGCATTTGGGTACCGGAAACAAAATCTTCCCACACATTGTTGGTTTGTTTGGTTACATTGAAAATCGATCTCATAGTCACATTTTAATTATTTCTGTTTCGGCAACACTTGCACAATACATTATATACCACCTTCAAGGAATCGGCATCTGATTCATGTGGCTTTGAAAGGGACGTTCAAGTTAGGAGGCATGTTAAACAAAAGCAATGCATTGCCGCGATTGGATTCATTAGGAAAGATTCGGACTCTGAGTTAATCGTTCAGTACTGGAGCCGATAGCAATGACTTGCGAATTGATGAACCAAATAATTACCCATGGCCATCGCAATATATGATTTGCTTACGGAAACCTTTTGTCTTAACACCTTTGTAAGAATGGACTTCCATACAGTCATCTGCCCTCTCACAGGAACCGCAATATATTCCACAGGACGAAGTTGATTCCGTAAGTTTGACGGAGTGGCAAACTAGGGGCTTGTAACACAAATATTTATTAGCCCCCAAGTAGTTTCAACGAGATATCTCGTCCATGAAGATCTGAACAATTTTGTTAATGATGAGATATCTCATCGTCACATGTTGCCGATTTTTAATGATGACGAAATCAAGATTTGGTTAGCTTTCTTCCAATGACTAGATATCTGTTCATCACGATCTGGTAATGATTTTGTTAATGACGAGATATATCGTCATCAAGATATTGCCGATTTTTTATGATGAAATCAAGATATATGATCAGTCCTCTTCCAATGATGAGATATCGTCCATCAAGATCGGTTGATGGTTTCGTTAATGACGAGTTACTTCGTCAAGACAAGGAGGTTTAATGAAGATCCTTTTTCGTCAACTTGTTCCGCACTCAAAAGGGTATCATTTTTAAAGACCCTTGACCTTAACCCTCCTGATAGTTAATCTTCGCGTCGAGAAAACCCTAGTGTCCAGACTCTGATGCAAGAACCTGTTCCAAACTTCTAGGCAAGGAACAATTTGTTTTGCCTACTTGGATCTTCATTCTCCTGGTCAGTTTTGTCTACGAGATATCGAGTCGTTCGCAAAACCGAACAGATCTAGATGGACGAGATACGTTGTCATTAGCCGAAATTGACCAGATCTTGGACGAGGTACCTCTTCGAAACCACTAGAAGGGTTAATTCTTATGTAACATAATACTCTATCAAAATGAATGCGAATGTCAATTCTTACCGAATACGATACGAAGAAATCCATGGTGTGTATCATTCTCGTATGGACTGCCTGATCCTAAGAGGGTTAGTTGATTTGGTATTTTATGGCATCAAGGTCAAATTTAGCCAAGCTATTCAAGCCGTACATGGAAATACATAAAGGAAAGTTATACCAACATAGAAGAGAAAAATACATTCAGGAAGAATCGAACCGTTCATGAAAGGGAAAACTGAAGTTTGTTTTCCATCATGAATAATCTAGTGGGTTTATAGTGAGATGGTTATGGTTCACTATGTGCTATATATCTATGCAAGTGACAAAAATACTCATACACAGAAAACACTCATGTGGTTAAGCGTATAATATGTGTAGTAATAAGCATATATTCCATGTGTACGATAAGAATACATTGACAGGAAATATATATGCATGAAAATAAATGCTGCTCGGGTAAACACAAAAGGAAGCTACAAGCCACTAACTACTTAGCTGCAATATTAATGCACATTAACTATATAGGTGTTACTTTACTTGGGAACAACAGGAAATATTTACTCATAAACATGCACCTCTTATCTTACATTCATTGTAATGTGCATTCCCATTACAACGAAAGAACATATTTTTCTTATACCCAAATCACTTAAAAACAAGATTTGCAACTACATATAATATGTACAATACCCATAAATAGAGCTTCCTAGTGTACCAACAAAGCATATCTTTTTATACACAAAAATAATAAAGTTAATTAAAGGAATAGAGCGTCTTAGTGTATCAACAAAGTATATATTTTCATACACAAAAAATAAAGTTAACTATTAAATGAATAGAGCGTCCTAGTGTACCAACAAAACATCTTTTCACACAAAAATAAAAAAGTTAACAATTAAATCTAAATTTTAAATGTCAAAATATATTTGTACACGTATAAGAAAATGTTACTTGAATTACTATGTTCCTCATTTTGTTATTTATAACTACTTAGTATTAATGGGAAACTTGAATTAAAATTTAACGGCCACTAAGAAAAATACAGAAAGATATTTTACTTATAATCACGTTAGTAAATATGTTTGCAATTTTTCACTAAACTCTTTCAATTTGCAAATGAGACTTCTGAGCTGAAAGAGCGTAATAGATAAAAGTTGAAACGGAAAGGTTTTGATTATAAGAGTTTCTATCTCAATTCATTATAACTATAAAGAAAGTCACTAAATTTATATCTTGAGCGTACTATTAAATTCTAAAAATTTGCTTTAAACCTGTTAGTGGCACTTCAAAACAGAATTCACAGAAATTTATGAATACTTAATCATTAGTTGATACTACAAGACTAAATCATATTTTTAAAGGCAATTCCATTTGAGTTTATATTTACAAATTAATTTTTCATAAGCTATTCCTTCTTTTTACAGAATGATCAAAATATAAAACAATTATTTACTAATAAATATTCTCAAATGATTATTTTTATGAAAATACTTTTGTAAATTTCCTTCACAACATGCAAATTACTGCAAATGTATATTTTCTCAGATTGTGAATGCATAATTTCTGATTATTGACCCACAAACTTGGATTTTCCTTACTTTTAAATATTGATTCAAGATCTGCATATTTTAATAACAATGAACTAAGACTAACATTAAGTCTTCTATTACACTTAGTGAGAACACTAAGTAAAATTTTCAAATTTCTTCAGATTTCTAATCAAACATTTGTGTTAAAATCTAAATTACAAAAATATTAGAAGCATAATTTCTAGAAACATAATATCTACAAAATAATATGTACTTTATCGGTAACATATAAAATAATTAAGTAACATAATATAAAGCATCACTTATCTTAGCATGGAGCAACTGAAGACCATTCAAAATTGAACTCCAGTTTAGATTTGATTTATTGTAAGCTTGTCTAGACACATTTTCTTCTAAGTATGTCAAGGTGACCAATCCTTTCGTTGAAACCTATGTCAGAATGGTGTAAGCATTGAGCAAAAATCTTAATTTTTCAAATGAGAACATATTTATATGAAAATAGAGAAAGTATTTTTCTTGGACGCCAACGTCTATAAGACAAAGATGAAGTTTCCAGACAGTGTTATTCTGATTTGAAATTGAAATGAGTTTGTGCTTATTTTCTTTTTGGAATGGTTATTGTATTTTTTTAGTTTTGCTTGCTTGTTTAAATGTGAATATTGTTTTAATTTATGGAAGTTGTTCAGGGTTTATATTTGTTTGAAATTTTCGCTTTGAAATAACCCGAAATGTTTAATTTTGACGTGATTGGCAGTTATCGAAGAAAATGCTGACTTGAATTTTCTTATTTGTTAAGTTTATTTTGATTTCAATAAGGATGTGTTGATATGTTTGGGGTAATTGACGAGTTACCTCGTCATTAGCAAAACTAACCAGATATTGATGGACGAGATATCTCGTCATTATAAGAAAACTGAACAGAACTTAATCACGTCATCATCAAAACATCGGCTATGTCTTCATGTGGACGAGATATCTTGTCATTATGGTCAAAAAGAATTCTGGTTTGTAAACGCTTGAATGTTGGTAATTGTCCATGTAAGGAGATACGACGGCTTAACCAATGGCGGCTTATAGACGAACATCCCTCAGTTCGCCCCTCATTGTGCGAAAGGGTTCAGTGGTTGGATTTTAACCCTCTAAGTTGTTTCAACGAGATATCTCGTCCATCAAGATAGAATCATTTTGTCAATGACTAGATTTCTCGTTATCAAAACATTGCCGAATTGTTTATGATAATATCAAAAACTGTTCCTTTTCCTTCTAATGACGAGATATATCGTTCATCAACACCTGGTCAGAAAGGTTAAAGAAAGTTATGTATAGGTCATCTTGTACGTCATATAAACTCATGTCCAAAAGTTAAGCATAACTGCTGTATATGTGAATATTTAAAAAAATCTACATCGGAATGGAAGGAAGCGCGGTATACGGGTGTAATAGGGTAGAAGAAAACAATGCAAAACAAGAATAATAATGACTTTTATTAACCAAAGAAAAGTGTAGAAAGAAAAAGGTTCACAATACGAGTGTCAATTTTATTGAAACAGAATGATTAAAACTATGTGATGCTGAAGTTTAATACGGTGTGTGGGAACCTCTGGTAGTCACGCATGATGCACAACCTTTTCCCATACTTTCGATTAATTGTGTGCTCAAAGAGATCCAAGCCTCACGGAGAGCAGTTTTCAATTCCGGAACGGAGCTTGGTGAGTGACGGAGGACTGTAATATATATCCCGAGCATATCCCACACATGTTCTATAGGAATCAGATCAGAATCGGCAGGCCACTGCATACGGTGTATATCTTCACTTTGAAGGAAGGCGTCGACCAGGGCTGCAGGGCAAGGAGGCGCGTTGTCATCCATGAATATGAAACCAGGATCAACAACAACACCTCGAAACAGGTGTACGGTAGGCTCAAGGACTTCGTCTTTGTATCTTTGACAGGTAACAGTCCTGGTGTCAAAGATGTGGAGGTCTGTGCGGCCGTCCAGCCTGATGCCTGCCCAGACTATGACTCCCCTGACGGTAAACGATGTCTTTCCGTGATATTTCCCATGTGAAAAAATTTCCCACGTTCTCTCTAGATCGTGGTACGACGAGAATAATTTTGCAGACTAAATCTGGACTCGTCACTGAACATGACATTGCCCCACTGTTGCCGACTCCATGGCCTATGTTCCAAATTCCAGAGTAAACGCGTACGTTTATGTGCAGACGTCAGGGAGATGCAAACTGTTGGTCGTATGGCATAGAGACCAACGTGTCTGAGTCTCCTGTAAATAGTTTGTCTCGATACTATGTATCATGTGGCAGCTGTCAGGGCTGATTCCGGTTGTCTTGCAGAACCTTTCCTCTGAAATAGCGCAGTGCCAAACATCGGTCTTGCCGAGCGGTTGTTACCCTTGGCCGACGTAGTACTGGTCGTTGGGTAACATCTCCAATGGTGTGAAACCTCTGCCACAGTCTGGAGATCACACACTGAGGCACATTCAGAATTCGAAACGCTTCGGTTTGGGATCGACCGAATTCTAGCATTCTAATCATTCGTCCCTACAAAAACATGTCCAGTTGGCATTTTTGTGACATCTTTCATCCTTATTGATTGTTAGCAACTCCATATCCCAGCAATTGCGAAATTTCTGTCTAAACTGGCCATGACATTCGAGGCCGTTTTATACTTGTTCCGACGTGTGCCGGTGCTTTGCGCATGTTGACGTCGACTGAACTCCTTTGCTTATGCACAATGTTTTACCTTCGTCCCACGATCCTTTACAAGTGATTTTGAACCATTGTACGAGGGGTGTTCAAATGAAAAGGTTCGAAACGACACTGTGGGTATAATTGAAGTCTTTATTCAAAAGTAATCACCAGAGGCCTGAGCACAACTATCCCACTGTTTCACGAGCCAAAGGATTCCCTGTTCCCAGAATTCCTGTGGCTGTGACAAGAGCCAGTCCTCCACTGTGTCCTTCAGTTCGTCGTCCGAGTTGAAGCGCTTCCCTTTGAGATGTTTTTTAGCGGACAAAACAGATGGAAGTCGCAGGGCGATATGTCCGGGCTGCAGGGCGGATGCTCAAGCTGCTCCCTCTTGAACTTGGCCAGTACACTTTGTGTGACCCTGGAGACGTGTGGACGCGAGTTATCGTGGAGCAGAATCACTCCCTCCGTGAGCAGCCCAGGCCGTTTGCTCTTGATGGACTTGCGCAGGCTACGGAGTGTCTCACCAACCGGTTTAACACCTTCCTCAATCAGAAATCTGATAACACCTAGCTGCTCCTCAATCGTCGAGCTTTGCAATCTGAACGCCATGATGTCCTCACACGCACTGCCGCGTCAATTGGACGGAACATACAACTGCCTGCTTCTCTCCTGGTCATGTGCGGGCATCCGCGCATGCGCACAATCACGCCGGTACTCTTCCATTCGCGTCCCTAGATGTCTCACTACGTTATCCCAAAGCGGCATATTCAAATTTCAACCGGTTTGGTTTTTACGACGTTTCGTACCTTTTCATTTGAACACCCCTCATATATATCCATATTTACTCCGATTTTTCGCATTTTACGAATGCTTAACTTTTGGAGAAGTGTGTATATTTCCATATAATACGTTGGCATATGATATTAATAAAACTAGCTGTTCTTATAACTAATTGCTTTCGATTAAATTTCATAAGTTTTATGGGGAATGAAATCCTTATTCTCTGTGGAAACTTGGAAAAAGGAGTATCCACTTAGAATATAAAATATTAAAGCATTCAAACTGAACAGAATTTAATATTTTTTCTTAGCTTTATAAAATGACTGAACTTTTTAAGGACCGAAGATTTGTTCATAAGTATTTGTCATATTAATTTATTCTAAAATTACTTTAAAATAGTCTGATAAAAGATGAAGACTAAAAAATATCTTTCAAATAAGATTTCATCTCATGTGAAACTTTATCTTTTATTTTTTGTTTGATAATAATCAAATTTAAAAAACCAGAATGTTTGCCTCTATGACTTTTTTCTCGTACTTTTGCTTCAAGTGATTTAGTTACTTCAAACATCGATTTTTATTCTTTTGAAGAACGGGCATAAAAACGGGAAGATGGTGGATGTCGAATTTTAATTTTGCTAAAATACTCAAGGAATAGTAACAGTCACGATGGATAAAGGGAAAAAATGTTGTCTTTCAACACAAAATATTTTTTCCGAGTTCATTACTTGTTACAGGATGTTTCTCACAATTTACAATATCTAACTAAAAAACTAAACTCGTATTCCAAATATATTTTTAAAATTATTTTTTCATGAAAGATTTCGGAAATTCCGCACAATAGCCTTTTAAGCTGGATTCTTACGGAAATATTTTTATTGTACGTTTAAAGAAAAGTATGCTCTTGACAATCTTACCAAAGCTGCTCATATCTATGTTATTCAGTCTACCAATGCAGCTACTGTGTTAGCAGTACTGGATAATCAAGATATTAATGGATTGCAAGTCTTAGTAACATTATTAGTGTAATAAGGTTATATAAGATTATTAGTTTGCACATGAATTCTTTCTTGAACTTTATAAGTCTCATAGTATTATGAAAATTTTTTATTGTATTGATCGTTTGTTGTGTTTCATAGCTTTGTAACATGAGATGCTATTGTCATTCGAGTTGTCAGTCAGTTGCTATTAGTCAATTGAATAGTACGATATTAGGGTACATATTCCTTCAGTCAAAATGGTTGTCCCACCAAGTTCCTTTTTCAAACTATTAACCCTCCTGATGATTGTTTCTCGACGGAATATCTCGTCATAAGTAAAACTGGCCAGATCAGGAGATATCTCGTCATTAGAAGAAAACTAACCAAGTTTTTTTATCTCGTCATCAACAAAAAATAGGGAAAATCTCGATGTCGAGATATCTCCTTATTAGCAAAATTGATGAAATATTGATGGACGAGATATCACGTCCAAACCACTTGGAAGGTCAATGATCCAGTCAGTTCAAATCTCCAAAAAGTAGGCGATATGCCGCATACCTCAGTCGTTATAGTATGCAGTAACTTTACTATAGTATAACTCAAACCTAACTGACCTTAAAATTCCTATAATGCGAACCTAAAATATGTGAAAAATAACAAACTAACAAAGGGTACCTAGTAACATGGTGAAAGCCGTAAAATATATGGTTCTTAACCCTCTAACTGGTTTCGACGAGATATCTCATCATCAAGATAATACCGATTTTTTATGATGACGAGATCAAAATCTGTTCCAATGGCGAGATATCTCGTTCATTAATATGAGATGAGTTTTGCATATGACGAGATACCTCGTCGAGACTACCACCAGGAGTGTTGTTTGAATGAATGCTTGAAAGTTTAAGATAACATAACCTTTTGAATAATGGTTAAGCCATTACAATTTTGGAGTTTTTTAAACTTAAATATTTGGTGTTCTGAAAAATTTGAAAAGTTTGGCCTAAAGCTCTTCAATTCGTCTTAACACTGTCGGGCTTGGCCTGGTAGTTGGATGGTTAGCACTCTGAACCTCAGCTCAACAGATCTGGGTTTGAATTCCGTACTCTGCATATAGGTAGGTAGTGATTCGGAATCCACTTTAAATTATGGTCCCGAGGTAAATAGCACAGCAGTAGAAAAAGTCTGTAGAGTGACATACCATTACTGTTGAGAACATTCTAATTTTTAATTTAAACAAGCTGAAATAATACAATTTTTTAAATCTGCATCCGAATTAAAAGTAATGTTAGGAAATTCTATTAACTTTCACCGTATTAATGAAAGACTATTACCAATCCGCCTCTACACGCTAACTGGAAAATAAGTCTATCTTGGCGAGCCAATTTTGTTATAGCTTTAAGAAAGTTTATTTTAGTCTTTGTTAGGGACGTTGCTTTAAGAAAAAATTTTACAACATATTACATGACAAAATTCATTCGTCTTTTTTAGTCCCTCGTATTGATTTTAACGTTCACAGTTGTATAACACCAGCAGCTGTATATTTATATGAATTAGTTTTTGTTAAACCTTTGAAAAAGAATGTAAGTAACAATCTTGCTGCAAATAGATTTTTTGAATTGTATAATTCTTTCATGGATGTTGACACATTTTTAAAATTTGGTTGGTTATTTTTTTAGTTTTATGGTGTCAGGATATAAACTTGAAAAAGCTACGCAAGACCATATATAGCAATTGACACTACAAAAAGATAAAAGGGAGGAAAAGAAGACGGATGTTTTTTTAACGATTTCAATTTAAGTAGTCTGCTCCAATAAACTGTTTTGTTTTATTTCTTACCTAACCGTATTTGTGTAAGTCTTTTTTCTTGCATTTTTTGCATCGTCTCTATTTTATTCACTTTAATTGGATATTTTTCTGGAGAGAAACAATTAAATAAAAAAGACACAACACTATTCCAAGGATAACCGTGGCTCAATGTGTTTGTCTACTGCACTGGCATCTTGCGACGAGGTTCGATTCTTCCCTGGATGTATATTTCTTCTGGGTAAGTAAAAATTTCCTTTGTGTGTATGCGCATTTACTTGAACTTTGGCGTGGTTTGGCCAAATATTGCCCTTCCTATAAACCAAAACCAAAATAATATTACTCCACCTTTACAAGTTGTATAAGTCTCACTTGGAAAACACTTTATTTCCAATCACACGCATGTAATTTCACCAAAAGGGTCCTATACCTTTAACCCTCCAAGTGGTCTCGACGAGATATCTCGGCCATCAAGATTTCGTCCATTTTGCTAAAGACGAGATATCTCGTCAATCGAGATATCAGCAATTTCTTCTGATGACGAGATATCTCTTCATCAAGATATAACCGACTTTTTTATGACGAGATCAAGATCTGGTCAGTTTTCTTCTAATGACGAGATATCTCGTCCATCCCGATATTGCCATCTTTGCTGACGCGATACCTAATCGGGACAACCACAAAGAGGGTTAATATTATATTTTTGTAAGTGATATGTTGTTACTTTTTCCCATTCGCACGAGTACTACTCACCTTAAGAGGATTCGTACAAATGATTTCGAAAGGCATGACGCGCTAGTCAGAATCCTCAATCATTCACCTAGAATTCCAGTATCTCAGTCACATCTCTGGGCTTCCCGTCAGAATACATTCTTAGATGAATACGCGGGTGAGGAGAAGGAAGAATAAAAAAAAATCGAATGAAATATCGCTTCCTGTAGTCGGCCCCTCACCCCAACACTGGTCCCGACTTGGAGAACTCAAAATAACTCCAATAAACTCCTCAAGATTATTTTATTTCTCGTCGTATCCGTGTTTTTAAACGCACAGCCAACCTCAAAGCAGTCCAGTTCTTGCTTCTTTTGAGAAAGGGGATCAATAGAAGGCATCCTAACGGGGCTTACAGAAAAGTCTCGACTGGGAAGGGGGAAGAAAAGCGACGAAGGAGTAAAAAAAAGTATAGAAAGAGTCCACATCATCGACCTAAGAACTGTGCCAAAAGTTTAGGATGTGTATTCGTATTCTGCAGTTGAAATGTTAGAGCAGTTTCTGTTGTGGGTGAACTTTTTTGTTATTTTCGTTCTCGTTACCAGAGTTTCTCTCTGATCCAGACCATCGGGAGATTGAAGTTGAATATATTGTGACGGTTCCTGGTTGGTGGGGACGTTTTTGGATATCGAGCTGTTTTGTAGCTGTCCTACATACGTTTTCATCTTTGGAAGAGTTGTCAATAAGTTCTGTTTCACGCGAATCCTGGGTTAAAAGTTTTCATTAGTATAACATTTGCATCTGATTTTAATAGAACTAGTAGACACGTTCATTGCGTTTTCGCTAAAGTTTATTCGTTTTGGTAAAATATTCTATCAACTCTTTTTCTAGCGAATCCTGGGTTAAAAGTTTATCATTGGGTAACACATGCATCTGGTTTTAGAAGAACAAGCAGACCCGTTTAGAGCGTTTGTGCCAAAGTTTTTTCATCTCCGTCAGAGTTTTCAATAATATCTGTTTCACGCGAATCTTTTATTAAAAGGTTTTCTTTAGATAACATATACATCTGTTTTTACAAGAACTAGCAGACATGTTCATCGTTAGCGCATAAGTTTCTTAACTTTTCATATCTATTGGTGGGCAATGTCATTACTCACATTTGATATTTAAATCCATTTATAGATAATATAAGCATATATATGCACACTTCATATCTCCAAAAGCAATAAAATCAATCATTAATCATAGGGAACCCCATTGGAAGAGTAACGGATTTGATTTCGAATCCAACCAAAGATCGTCGTGTAAAATGGACCTGTACACTTTAAATCTGTCGTGGTCTCAAATGTCCTCACGTTGGCGTGGTGTGGAAGTTTGGAGAGTAGTGTACCAGCTCAGGTGTGACCGCGTCATCCGACCGTTGTGTAAAATTACGCGGTGTTGTCCTCGGATCTTTCCCTTCGGGTTTGATCCCGAACCGTGACCGCCCGTTGTGTTGCTCCAGTGTGGCGTTAGTTAAAACCTACACATTTACCATTGAACGTAGGGAAATTGGAGTTCTGACTTTTTCTTGTTGCTGCGGACGTCTCTGTATATCTATCTGTTTTTTGTTATCTTGTTTGCGTATATTTTGATCTTTGTACGATTTTTCAAGCGCATTCTGGGTTAAATTTTTCATGAGATAACATATGCATCTGATTTTACAAGGAATACAGACCCGTTCATAGCGTTTGTGCTACAGTTTCTTAACTTAATATATATTTTGGTGGCCAGTATCATTACTCAAGTTTGATATCCTATTTAAATCCATTTGTAGTGAATATAAGCACATTTCATACGTATGAGGCACAGGAATAGATATTGGAGAATGTATATTGGAGAATGGCCGTGAGCACATGACAATAATACTGTTTATAGTAACCCCAAAATAGTTCCGGATGTTATGGAAATATTATACCTCCTAATCATCCATTATTCTATAACACATTATTTAGGACTCAGAATATATCGATTCTCTAACTGTTGGTGCTATTATTATACTTATGTGTATCTAATATGAACATTACAAAATTATCATTATCACCACACAAAGCATAGCTGAGATACTTCAAAATGCAATGCTAAAGAAAATTGGTTTACTCCAAGAGATGGAGGCATAACCATTATAAGTACTTTTATACGACCTGTATTGCCTCATATAACCTCTATTAATTGATAACTTGTCTTCATCCTTTAATGCATTAATATGAACATAATCACTCTTATCCACCATTCCAGGAATAATAGCTGATGCATTATGTACTCCTCGTTCCATAGATCCATATATATTTCGGGTATATTATAGATCCATATATATTTCCGGTATACTATAGATCCATATACATATAGAATGACTTTGCTTTTGTTTTTGAAACAAAACTAAGGTCCAAATCTACCTACCACACCAAAAATAGACCTACAGTAATGGAGAGGATACATATATTGCAATCTTATAGAAACTAATAACGGATGTTTCTCGAGAAATCCATAAATACAGGTTTTCTTTTCATTAGATTTGCGACAAATATTTCAATAAATTTTATACTATTAACCCACTCCTGACATGGTTAACGCAGGTTTATATTTAATAAGCAAATACAATTACAACTAGCGCGTCAATCAATATTGTAATCCGATTATTAAAGAACTTGAAAATTGAGACAAACACATTCCGTTCTGAAATATTATTTTTCACGGACCTTCCAGATTTGTTAAAAGCTATTGACGCGTTTTCCATCTCCAGGTGTCCTTAATAACAAACACACTTGCACGAAGTGAATTAATTAACGTATTTGGAACAATATCCACAATCCAAGAGAAATCTACCCAAACACGTACTCCTTGTGAAATGCATGGACAGACATATTCCTTCTGAAGTTGTTTTACACGAACCATACAGCCTCTTCAAGAGTTTCTTTAATAGCTGCTAAAGTCTGAAGTGTTTTATGTCCTTAGGTGTCTTGAATAGCAAAACGCAATAGCACCAAATAAAATAATTAATGCACTTGGAACACTTACAATCCATGTGAAGCTCGTCTCAATACGTACTCGTGAAGAAATGCATGGACAGGCAAATTCCTTTTAAAACAGACATATTCTGACTACAATACCTTTTCTAGAAAGTCTGCTAACCGAAAGGCACTCAATACCAATCAACTCAGCTCTCGTGGCCGTTATAACGTTTTCACTCGCTGAATTGAACATGAAAGGCTAACTGTCCTTTTTGTTCCCCACACAAAAAAAATAAAGGGTAAAGTCGCAGAAATTCAACACTTCCTCGCATCTACAAGACGATAGTGGGTTCCTAGTAAGCCAACGAAATATTGACCGCTTTTCATCTTTAGATGCATTTAACCAACTCAATTCCATCATGGGATATCGACCCTACGAAGGGTTTACGATACAAAGAATTTCCCACAACGTGAAAGGTGACTAGATGAGGATGAGGAATAATTTTTTTTGTGATGGAAACGAGAAATTTTAAGCTATGAAATGCACACTCAGGTGCTGCTCTAAATATATTTTTCTGTGAGGGTTTAAGAGGCAAGAGACTGAATTTATGGGCTGTTATATTTAGGTGAAAAGAGGTTAGACACAAGGAAAATTATGCACATCAAAGTAAAAAAATCTAAACCTCTTGCTTCAATTCAAACTCCCTGGAGGCCACAAATCTCACGATTTGTATGATATTCCTTTGTAGTAAGAGGTGAACAGCATGCGTCTTAGTGCTGTGTTGCTGGTTCCTTGATGTGTAGATGAGTTGTGCTGGGGCAGGTGGTAACATAGTGGTCCAGGTCTGCTTCCATGCCACATATGCAGAGGACACTGCAATATATATTCATACGAAATTAATACTGCGGGAACGGGCAGTGACTCGTGTAAAAGTGAGCTCTTGGGTGGAGATGAGGCGCTTCTTACAGACCTCGGGGAAAAATCCAATGTTCTCCAACCTTTGGTAGAGTTTAGCCATCTCTCTTTCCAGCTGTTAATAGATGCTAGCTTGAGGGACCTCTTCAGATGAGATGCCGAGAGAAGGAGGGGGTGTCGGCGAATGGACGCATTACCTGTGGAACGTCTTGCAAGATGATCTGCTGCTTCGTTTCCTTCAACACCGCAATGACCTCTGTCCCAAGAGGTCACGTCGTGCACGTCGATGGAGCTGCAGCATCAATGATGGAATAGATTCTCTGTGCCATAGGATTAGTCGTGAGAAGGTTGGTCAAGAGGATCATGCTGGACAGACTATCCGAGAAAATGCATGTTTTCTGGGCAATTTCGAAGTGCCCAGGATGAAGCTACACGGAGCTTGGAAAACTGAGTGGTTGTCGTGCAGTCTGTGTGCCCACTCAAAGATTTCCCTGTTGTTCAGCAACACACAAAAGGCGGTGGTGGTTCCATCCTGGGTTTTAGACCCGTCTGTGTAAATTTGGTAGCGTGTTGCTGGGGACTTGGTGTAATGAATGATGTGCGTTTGTTATGTGTTGGATTCCTGAAAAGGCTGGGGTTTTCGTTTGGAATTTCCGGGGAAAACAAGATATACCATATGCTGTGGCGGGTCTGCCGAGTCTGGTAACAAGAGTCGTAGCCCCTTCCCTTCCTGCCAGGAGGTCTATTGGTTCTAGACCGGCCAGTACAAGGTGGTTCTGTAGGTTCTGGTAATGCTAAGAGCGAAAGATCTCTGAACAGTGGTTAGGAGTCTAAATATCTGGCATTTTGGATTTGTACCTCAGCAGGCCGCTGCGTAAACCCGAATTCTTTCAATCCCTATTTTATACAAGATCTTTAAGATTTCTCCCCTGATACCCTACGACTTTGAAGCAAATCTTATTAATGCCGTTTGTTCTTTATAGCACTTTCCCTCAGGTATTTTTCGAGAGAAATCCATGATAACTGTTTGTCGATTATTGCACCCAGATATTTCATGTTAACGACAACTCGGATACTTGTGCCGTTAAGGGTGAAGACCTGGTAACCGGAGTAGTTGCCTATCTTTTATTCTGAATAACCATGGCGTGTCTTGTCCCTGGCTATTATTATGTGGTTGTGTATAGCCCACTCTGAGAAAGATTGGAATCATTCATTTGCCTTGGTTTCCAGCTCTAGTCTTGAACTGCCAGACACTGAACAGAAATTCGTCCGCGAAAGCCCGGAGTTGGCATTGATCTGGCAGGAAGCTAGAAATTAGATGAAAGAGGTAAGGAGGGCAATTGAAGTCTGAGAGTTTCTCCAGCAAAAGAGGCCATTGAACAGAGTCGAAGGCTCCTTTGATGTCGATGGAAATGGCCGCGCTATATCTACCACTTTCCTTATTGTGACGAATGGTTTCCGAAACATCCAGGAAGGCGTGTTCAGTTGAGGTCCCCTCTGTGAAACCGTATTGGTTTACGCTGAGAAAACTGTTAATTAGAAAGAAATGGCCAAGGCGATTGATGATGAGCTTCTCCATTATCTTTCCAGAAATAGGTACCACGCAGATAGGTCTGTAAGAGTTTGGGAGAGATGTGTTTTTGCCTGGTTTTTGGAATAGCAGGACTCGGGCTTTTCTAAGGAAATTGTGAAACATCCAAGTCTTCCTCATGTGTTGACAAAATCAAGAAGAATGTTCGGATGACATTAAATGTTCTGATGATGAGGTTTCCGTCAGTGTTTTCTGGACCATGGGCCTTTCTGTTATTTCGAACGGTGTCCAACTGGTGGTTATCTCGACGAGGTATCGTTTCATTAGCGAAACTGACCAGATCATGTCGGACGAGAAACCTCATCATTAGAAGAAAGACCATTCACTATCATTAGAAGAAAACTGATCAAATCTTGATCTCACCATCATAAAAAAATTGGTAATACCTTGATGACGAGTTTTCTCGTCATTATTGAAATTGGTTAGATCTTGATAGACGAGATATCTCGTCAAAACCACTTGGAGGATTAATAACAAAACGCAATATCGTGTGAAGTAATCGTATTTGGAACAATATGACTATCCAAGAGAAGTTCATCCCAATACGTTCTCTCCAAGAAATGCGTGGATAGGCATATTCCTTTTTAAACAATTATTTTATTTCTACTGCAATGCCTTTCCCAGAAAGCCAGCAAGCCAAAAGTCTTCAATACCAATAAATTCAGCTCTCGTGACCATAACAACGTTTTTACTCGCTAAATCGAAACTGAAAGGTTAATGGTTATTTTTCGCCACACACGAAAAAAAACAAGAAGCAAAGTCGCAGAAGTTCAACTCTTCCTCGCACCTACAAGGTCTTATATCAATCACTTCAAGACCTACCTTAGTGTGTTCATTGTAAGCCAACGAAATGTTAACGCGTTTTCCATTCTTAGTTGTATTTAATAACAAAACGCAATAACATGTGAAGTAATAGTATTTGGAATAATATCACTATTCAAGAGAAGTCCATCTAATGCGTACTGTTTTCTCCAAGAAATGCTTGGTCAGGCACATTCCTTTTTAAACAATCATTCTATTCGGACCGCAATACCTTTTCCAGAAGGCCTGCAAACCGAAAGGCCTTCAATACCAATAAATTCAGCTCTCGTGGCCATTACAACGTTTTTACTCGCTAAATCGAACCTGAAAGGTTAACGGTCCTTTTTTCCACACACGAAAAAAGTAAGAGGCAAAGTCGCAGAAGTTCAACTCTTCCTCGCATCTACAAGGCTTTAGATCATTTACTTTGTAATGGGAGTAAAGGTCTGTTCTTCGAGAGGGGTATCGTATATCTTGGAAAGACTAAACTCCGGTGGAGGAAGGATCTGAAGGAAAAACGTCTCCGATCGATGCAGTCCAGGCTCGTGAATTTTCCACCGTCCCCGGAGAGCGTCGTTAAGTGAACCGGAAGTGTGTTTAAAGCCACGGTTCTACGTCAGGACCCGTGCAAACACTGGAGCACAGAGAGAAGTTGAAAGGGAAGAAGTTAAAGTTTGATGTCGCCTGGATATGTTTGCTTTGAGGAGGTGTAATTTTGTTTTATGTCTATAGAGCAGAAGAAAAAAAAGCGATGTCCGGTCTTATCAGCCTCGAGGACTCAAGGGATCGTTGGAAATGTTCGCGAAATTGAATTTTAGCGAGGGGCAGAATTTCAGAGCTTTGTCCTTCGGCGAATGTAAATTGCAACCATGTGGAGTTTTGTATTAGATATTTACAATAAGTTTTTCTCAATTCGTAATTAATTATTTTTGTTTTCACTGGATAGGGCATGATCATAACACAAGCGACGGATTAAGTATAATACACAAAGACAAACAACGAACAATGACAGTAAAGAAATAGATGTAAAAAAATTTAATATAATATATATAGAGAAATAAAAACATACCGAAGTCATTACCCTTAAAGTTATCTTTCCTCCACATACCTAGACACCTCAGAAAGTCCATGGAGGGTTCTACCTCGAATCAAATGGTTTCTGTGCATTAAACCTGCAAGTGGTTCCCTCGAGATATACTGTCGATCAAGATCTGGTCAGTTTTGCTAATGACGATATACCTCGTCGAGACAACCACCAGGAGGGCTAACTTCTCAAGAATTATAGAAGGGACAACAAGGCTAAGCTACCAAATAGAGAGATTCAAGGCAGTCATGTCCTGTTACCAGGAAAAAAGTCGTAATTGCCTCTCCCCGCAACTAGTCAGGAACCTCCATGAGACATTTACTTTTCCACCATTTTGTATTTGTTCTATATTTTTAATAAATCTTGAGATTTTGGGGAATGCTGACCAAGGCTCGCAGAAGAGACCTTATGCTCTTCTGCATCAACAATTTAATCTCTTTTCACATCAAACCCAGCGTCGCTGTGGAGTGTTCCGTTTGGACCCTTGAAGTCTGACTTCAATGCCACTATTTTCCTCTGCAATTTGCATGTTTGTTTATAGGATCCCCTGCTGCCACCAGCAACTTGGGAATAGACTAGACTGCACCAACTGAATTACAACTTTTAAAGTAAGCCCTCTTGTTGGTTGTCTCGAAGGTTTTCGTCATTAGCAAAAGTGACCAAATTATGATACGAGACTCGAGGAGGGAGAGTGATCAGAGTTTTTCGGGCGTCATCTCCGTGAGGCTTTGAAACGATTGCTTTTTATAGAAATGTGTAAAAAACTATGCTAATCGGTAAGTAGAAATATAAATAATTAACTAACGCACATCGTAACAGGGTCATTCTCAGTAAGAAGAAAGGAAGAAATCGAATCACTTTACGGAGCTGGTATTAATTGATAAGGGAATTTTATTCCTTAATTTCAATTCTTTCCGCATCCTGTTGCATCAGCAGTGCAACACATGTTTTCTAATGTAATTAAATATTATTAAAATAAATTTAGTTTCAATATCAAAATAAGTGATTCAATAGGTATTACAATAAATAAAATTTGTTTTTTAAAATATAAAATTATTTAATACTTATAGGAGTGGTTGCATTGAGTATTCTATGGCGTAAGGGCCGTGTTTGGTCAAGCTGCGCCACAAGACAACAACACCAAACACGTGACAGACACCTTCAAGCAATGGGAAAACACATACATTGAAAGTTTTACTAACGCAGAAGAGATAAATACACTCAGGAAGGAAACGAACGTGCACTGCCTACAACTCAGTTTGCTAGCGCAGTGAACAAACCCACTGAGCCACGGTAATATTTTGGAGAGTAAGGAATTGTTTTAACAATGATAATTCGACTTCAAGCATGACAGTTAAATTCATGTAATAGTTTCTGAGCCATGAAACTCTTTATACCACCAATTGATCAAAATAAAAATACTAGTAAATAATCAGAAATTGTCTTGAATTCAAACAGTTTCAAATTATAGAATACTGGGTATAAATTATATAAGATCCGGGGTCGCCTTGACTTACTGGGATTCCCGCTACTCTAACAATCTTATAATTACTCCTCTCAGGTTATATTCCATCATTGGTGTATTTCTTTCTTCTGTATCAGTAAGCTTTCCTACTTGTTCCTACTACCTACTCCCTGAGCATTACTTGACCATGTATGTCTTGTGTTTGGCACAATTTGACACAGAAAATATATCGTTTCTGCCTTAAAACACCAAACCAAACAAATGGAACTACAAGGATTAGTTACTTTTTGTTTTTAACCTCCTGTGGTTGTCTTGAATAGGTATCTCACCATTAGCAAAACTGATTAGATCTTGGATGAGGATCCAGGGCGAAACATCTCGTCATTAGAAAAAACTGACCAGATCTTCATCTCATAAAAAATCAGCAATATCTTGATGACGAGATATCTTGTCATTAGCAAAATTTTCAGATCTTGATGGATCATTGAAAAACCATTTGAATCTTGAATTTTATAGTCCCATTTCGCATAGAAAACGTCATCCCTCAGATATTAACAGTGCTGAAGCATCTAACCTTCTTGAATTCTAGAAGTGCCAGTCTTAACCAAATTGATAATTATGGCAACATTTATTTTATTTTAATGGATTTAATATTTAGAGTAGTGTTCTTTTAATCAGAATTAAAAGCTTGACTTTCAATTTCAGCAATGTCACATTTTTTACGTGGTAGACTATTTAACATCCAGAAAACAATTATTAAAGTGCATTAAAACATTTAAATTAATTATGATCCTAATTTTATAGTAAAAACTGCTCAATATTTTCTCACACACAATTTATTGTTAGAGATCGAGTTTAATTTAGAAATCTGCATTTAATGGAAAACATACCCTTAAATACGTAAACTAATTAAGGATCATTTGATGGATTAAATTTAGAATTTTACGTGACAGAAAAATGCTCGTTTTAATTAAGATTCTGACAAAAAGCAAGTTTCAAAGAGTATTACCTTGTTTATACAGAAAGAAATAACAAGACGTCAAGGCAAAATTTCTTTTAAAATTTTCAACTCGACATTAATACGTTTCTATAATTCTAGGATTAAGCAGCTAACGTTCATGAATAATGAATAATGAAAAGTTTATTAAAATTCCTCAAGGAATTAGTTACAAAATAATTACTACCGATCTTTAATAAACATGTACACTAAAGTTCCAGGAAAACTGGTTCACCAGTTTAATACTTGTTAGGCCTCCCACGAGAGCGTAGAACTGCAAAAATACGAAGGAAATGGTAGATAGTTGAGTTAACGTTGCACTGAAGAAACCAAACGGGCTATTAGCGACGGTCTGGATTAATCCCAAAGGAACTGAAACGAGACGGTGCAAAGATTCCAAGAGCTAGTGAAAATAGGCAAACACCATTCTTCTTGTAAAGCAGTCCACAATTCTGTAGCATTTATGTGTTCCATAGCGCGTTGCATGGCATCCCGGTTGTGATCCATAACGTTGAGATCTGGTGATTTAGGAGGGAATGGCAAAACCCAAAACTCAGATGAGTGTTCCAAGAACCATGATTTGGCATGTCTAAGTTCGTGTGGCTCGCATTGTCTAGTTTGAAAATGCAATACACATCAGACTGAACGAAGGACATGAACACAGGTGTAACTTGTCATAAAGAAGGCGCACATAGCGTTCACCTGTCAGAGATCACCGCCAGATTATGCATTTCCATATTGATATGCGATATCCATGACTTCATGGAGTTTTCTCCACACAAATTCCCTCATTTGCCTGGAACAGTTGAAAACGGTACTCTCCAGACCAGGTTAATCGTACCCAGTTATCGTGTCTAGTTGTGGTATTCCCGAGTCAAGGCAAGGCGCATAATTGTGAGTATTATTCATAAAGGTTAGTCGAGTTGAACGGTCAACATTGGATTCCGATGCTATTTGAGGTAGTTTTACTCGCCTATCGCTTGAAATGATTATTACCAGTCAACGATTATCACGTTCACTCAGAGTCCTTTTACAACCACACTGCTGTCGTAACTTACGTTTTGCCAGAATTCTTGTAGTTACGGTACACCATTGAAATAGTAGTACGTGAAAATCCAAACATCTCTACGTCCCAAATGCTATGACCCATCTCCCGAGCTCCAGCTATTAAACAGCACTGGAAATCGTTTAAATGGCGGAAGCTATAGATGCTTCCACTGATGTCTATAGTTTCATATATGCACTGTCAGTCGCAACCAATGATGGCGTTGAAATGTGTTTTGCATATGATCGTATGTACCCTTTTTTTATGGCACTTAAGTGTATGTATTAAACATAGTTAATTCTTTTCACTCAGAAATCCTACACGAATACTCTAACTTTTCATTTTATTATTAATTACACTTAAAGTGATGTTTATGCATACACAATACCATGCAAAAAAGTAATTGATGCTTTTTAATTTAGCATTTAACACTGCATTATTTATTGAGTATTATAAATTTCATTTTGCAGGTAACCTATAAAAATGGTAATTTATTTATTTCAAATTCATTGCAGAATCTGGAAAAAAATTAAATTTTAAGAACTTCTGTGGAAAAAAATCTGATTAAAAACGCATATTGATGAAATTGCGAATGGTCTCTAAAGAAATGTCTGGAGTGCTTGAATTTACGTTGCACTGGAGCAACACAGCGGGCTATTGGCAACGGCCCGGGATCAATCCCGAAGTTAAAAGATCGGACATCATCTCATAATTTTGAAGCACTCCCAGATGGCGAGTTCAGCACTTCAGCTGCACCCTATTCCCCAAACTTCCACACAAAGCCAACGTGAAAACATTTTAGACCACGGACATATAAATCTTGTAAGAAACTATTGTCAGTTTTTTCAAGTCTCAACATCAGACACATCGAGCAGAATTTCGTAAAAGGAGTTAGGTATGTAGTGATGAATACAGAGACATTTCCATTTCAATCACTATCAAGATTGCACCATCAGTACAAACGCACAGAGATGGTTTTCATAAATCGAAGATCCGAGGACAGCCAATAGTATTTTGGAAACACGATCAGTTAACGATATCTTAGCTGGCACTCTACTCTCCAAACCTCCACACCACGCCAATGTGAGGACATTTGAGGCCACGAACATCTAAATCTTGCAAGAAACTATTATTTGTTTATTTCAAGTCTCAACATCAGATACGCATCGGGGAGAGTTTCAGAAAAATCGAAAGATGTAGTGATGAATATGGAGAAATTTTCTTTTCAATCACTATCACCATGGGTGCAAACACACAAAGATGGTCTTACCGTAAACAGTCACCAACACAGATTTTTGAATTTTACGTTACTAAATTATTAATCAAAACATGTGTGCTCGATGGAATTCATATTGCAAAAAGAAATCACTTCGTTAAATGAGAAAATATTCAAGACTAAGAAATAAAATTTACTTTGATAAATATTTTGAAAGTCACACGGCTGAATACTTTACAGGATATTAACTGTCGAAAATATTTTCTTGAAACTCATTTAATACCAGTAATTCTTGGAAATTTATTAAATGAATCCTTATTTCCGTTTCACCACGATAAATATGTTAAATAATGCCATGTTTGCGGAAACTATACCAGATTTAATTAACTTTCTGCAAAATTTATGAAAATAAAAGAACTCATTTTTACTCAACTTTTCTAACTTTACTTCTATTGCAGTGTTTCATTATTTTTCTTTAAGTTTATTATGATATTTAAACTATTATTTATGAATTTATAATTTCTGATAGGGAAAGTATACGCAATCTATTCCAATTTAAATGAAGATTCCTTTTCAGTAATAGGAAAACACACACACATTTTATCCCGGTTAAATCAACAACTTCGTGTTACATAACTGATTAAGGAAATAACAAAGCCTATTACTGAAGTTACAAACTTTGTAACGGAAGTGACATCATTCACTTTTAACTGTTCTCTAGCTTTTCTTTCGAAAGTTGACGCAAGTCATTTTTGACCACTAGCATACATTTCGAAAGATGTTATATATTGTAGATATATTTAACGAAGTCCGAAATTATTTTCTTAAATTTACTCTTTACTCATTATTCAGTAATCGGGTTCTGAACACTTATAAATTTAAAGTCATTGCATTCCTATCTTAGAAGCCTTTGACTGAACCCTTAAATTTTCCCCTATTCCATATTCTAGTCACTTCACGCATGCCTTTCTCGTTCTTCTGATTTTAGCTTTTATTATGAACGGACATCTCATCTCCGGATCAAATTCATGTTCATAGTATCTTTATATTATGTCTGAATTCTCTGATAGGTTTACACGCATATATCCGTTCTGCAACCTGCAGTCTTCCCTATGGCTTCCAACCTTTTATGGCCTTCTTCACCAATAGAATCTTTCCTAGGATTCTTTCAACCAGTGCATACAATTACTTAGTCATCAGTGTGTTAAAAGGTAAAAGAGAAAGCAATATTGCACTATTCGAAAATTTCCGGATGGTTATAGGGTTATTAAATCAGTGTTTTTGAGTCTAAACCACAAAGACCATGACTACTTCGTTTAAATGACGCATAGAGGATCATTTCAATGTCCCTGACCAAACTCTAACAGGTGGTAGAATGCACCAAAATAAACACATGATTGATGATTTTTGGATATTTCATATTTTCATTCATATTTTGTCATAGACCCCAAAAAGACAACCAACCTTAAGTATTTATGGTCCCTTGTAAACATTCCCTTAACACTTGGCAAAAATAACGATTTATCAGAAGTGAGAAAGTGATTTGTCATTAAAATAAATGGTCCGCATGTTGGTAAACTTTTCGTGTAAATGTATCATTATGGAGTTTTACATATTATGATATAAAACACACATTTTAATTAGGAAATTTAGAAATGGAAGAATTACATAAAACTGACTTTTGTATTTCAGGCAAATATGGCCCTCGATTTAACCCTCCTTTTGGTTATCTCGACCAGGCAACTCGTCATCATCTGGACCAGATCTCGATCTTGTCATCACAAAAAACTCTCCAATGTCTTGAAGGCGAGATATCTCGTCATTAGCAAAATTGGTCAGATCTTGACAGCCGAGATATTTCGACGAAACTCTTTGAAGGATTTGAACTCTTAAGATACTAGAGATATAAATGTCACTATAATAAACTTTTGTAGATATTTTCCAAGAAAAGAATAATCGAAAATCTTCTTTTCAAGGCATAACAAATTAGAATATGATGTACACTATATTATTTAATCGATTAATAAGTACATAAACGAGAAAGTCATAATTTAAAAAATGTATTACTTCTAAGGCAAAAGCTATAAAAAAGTAGTAAACATGTGAGTTATTTTTGTTTTTCCAGTTTCAACAAAAATGAGAATAAGGTTAATGATTGATAGCAAAGCATTGTGGGTAAATCATTATCACCTGATTGGTGGATAGTAGTTACAGGGAAAGGATTGGAAGGCAATATCTACAGTGAATTCATAGATTCTCACAGCACCATTAGCCAAAGGATATTAGTGTCCGAAATACATAACTAACGGTTGAGGATATAAAGGTCGTGAAAACTTTTCAAGACACCTTATACGTTAAACAGTTTCCTTTAATTTGTTACTATTCAGACTTTCCTCTAACTCTTCTAGTCACTGTTTGGTCTCTCTTCGATCTGCAATCGATTAGTATCTTTATATTCAGCCTCAGGCGGCTTTCCGTATCATGAGAAACGACGCCCTAAGTAGAATTTCGTATTCCCTTCAAGATAATCTTGTGCCAATTTATTTTTCCCAGGATTCCACTCAGCGATCTCTGGAACCCTTCATCCTTACTTCCAGCCAGTTGGTTGCTGGAATACATTTGTGGTCTTTCAGTGTATTATGATCTACAAACGGCTTTAGGGATTTTTGATACTTTCACAACACTACAACCCTATGGGTCATTCATTGGTGATGAAGTGATAAGGATAAATACAGACAATTTTGATAAGAACGTGTCAATAAATTCGCTAAAATGTGTTAGGTACGCACGGAATTCTCCGTAAATCGACTTACAAAGTTCTGTGCGATATATGGACCTATCCTTCCTAAGTTCTCTAGGATCTCTGGAACTTTTATCCTTAGTTTCAACCAGATGGTTGCTGGAATATATTTGTAGTCTTTTAGTGTATCATGATCTACAAACGGCTTCGTGGAATTTTGATATTTTCACATCACTACAACACAAAAAGTGTTAAGATCATGTATTGGCGATGAAGTGATAATGATACTTTAATAAGTACAGACAATTTTCATTACTATGTATCAATCAATTGTGCTAGTTCTAAAATGTGCTAGGTACGCACGGAATTCTCTGGATCTTTTTTCCCTAAGTTTTACAATCTGGTTGCTGGAATAATATAGGTGGTCTTTAACTGTCTTATAATCTTTTACAACTGGCTTCGGGGACTTTTGTTACTTTTCCAACACTACAACATTAAAAGGGAGAAAGAAATATCATGTGTTGATTAACCCTCCAAGTATTTTCGACGAGATATTTCGTCCATCAAGATCTGGCCAATTCTGCTAGTGATGAGATATCTCATCACCAAGATTTAGACGACTTTTTGTGATGAAGAGATCGAGATCTTGTCCGTTTTCTTCTAATCTTGATGGGCGAGTCACTCATACATCAAGATGGGTTTTTTGCTAATGACGATATTCCTCGTCGAGACAACCACCAGGAAGGTTAAATGATCAAGTTAAAAAGGACAGACAATTTTGATTACAACGTATGAATTGATCTATTCAAATGTGTTAGATATACAAGGAATTGTCTGGAACTTTTCCCTAATTTTTAACCAAAGGGTTGCTGGAATACATTTGTGGTTTTTCATTGTCTTATAATCTGACAAATCACTTCGTTGATTTTTGTTACTTTCACAACACTAATGGAGGGAAAGAAAGATCTTATATGTTTGATGAATTGGTAATAATACTTTAGTAAGTACAGACATTTTTTTATTGCAGCGTATCAACCAATTCATTCAAATTTGCTAGGTACTCAGGGGATTCTCTGGAACTCCTCCCTAAGTATTAACCATGTATTTGCTGGAATACATTCGTGGTCTTTCACTGTATTGCAATCTTAGACAAATGGCTTTGGAGATATTTGTTACTTTCACAACACTAAATGGATTGAAAAAGAAAGAGCTTGAATCTTGGTGTAGTGATGATGATGATACTTTAACAAGTACTGACAAGTTTGATAGCAGCTTACTAATCAATTCAATAAACTGTGTTAGGTAAGCATTGAATTAATTGAGCAAATGGTGCAATGTAAAAATAGGTATTCCAAAATTTATATTTTGAAGGTCCAAGCTCTAGAGAGCTATAGTTTATTCTCTCAGCTTTAATTTTGATGATATTTCAACTATACGTGATGTATTATATAAAAACGACATCTCTTTTCATTAAGCTAAAGCTGATCAAAATGAGTTTTCTCTTAAAAAGGTTTCGTATTGTGGATATTCAGTGAGTCCTCAGTTATAATTCATTTAAGATCATTTCGAATTTTGATCATTGTAAGATTGAAAATTTCGTTTCAGATATTACGTGTTTCGTAATTATGGGCTTAATCCTAGAAATTAGGTAATTGGCTGGGACTTATGGCACAAAGGGGGGCTATATTTGGCCAAATTGTGCCAAGCACGGGACAGACAAATTCAAATAATAGACATGGAAACACAATAAAATTTTCCTGCACAGACGAGAGAAATACATCTGGTATAAATAGCAGTAATCGGACATGCGCCACTTACAACTCGCAGGTTGCTATCTAACAATTCTAAATTAGATTTTTCTTTCATATAAAATTCAAACCGTTACAAGAAAAAGAAGCGACATGTAAATTGTTTATGATTGTTAATTTTACCTGGAACTATAAAATCATTTTAAATATATTTTAAGCTCAATAAACTTGAAAAATATGTTCATGTGTAAAAATAATAAAAACTACTAATCTATAAATTTGTTTGAAATGCATTATTACTTAATATATTTGTTTCCTCCTATTCTAAAAATAAATATTTCTCCATTGTACAATATTTACACAACAAAATTACGACATGTATCTCAAAATATGTTTTAAAACACTAGATATTTTATTTCAGACATTTTAATCCATGATTATTGGATTCTTGGAATTCATTTCACAACTTGCACTTATAAACATACGTCACCAGCTTAAATACAATACACATAAGTGTCACCCATACGTACATAACTAACAATACTTCTCTAATTGTACTTAATTATTTTTCAGAAAGATAAAACCTTTTTACAAAGAAATAGTAAAATATTCGGAATAATCTTTATTGAAGGAACACTATAAACATTAATGTTTTACAAATGAAATGTAAACTGAGTATCAGTAACTTGAAACAATTTGCTGCTACTTTAAAAACATCTTTGCATTTAAGATGTGTTACTTGAATTATTTAAAACGAAATAAAGTTCTTTAAGACTCTTGAAAATTGATTGAAGCAAAGGTTTTAAGCCAAAAAAGACGGTTTCAATAGCTTTTATTATAAATTCCCTCAAGAATTAAAATAACTGCAGTACTATTCAATCAATGCATATTTAATCCTGACACTCATATTTTAATTTACGCTTTCCAGACAGAGTATTATATTGTTAAGAATATAGATTGTGTGATTGCATTTATGTCTGTATAAGTGCTTTGTGTGTATGTGTAGCTGCATTTTTTGGTTTTATGTATTTGCATATGCATCTTCTGTTGACTTACGTGTGTTTGTGTGTTCGAGTGTATGTACATCAGCATTATATTGATGCTAGTGAGTGATGTTCATTAGTAACAATATTGAAAAGACTGTTGGTACTATAGCATGGTTTCGACTGTATCTTAAAAGTACGTAGGTAGCGCCTTCTACAATAAGTGGGAGACTTAGGAGATAATTTTTAAAAGGAATCTAATACATAAAGACACCTCGCCAGTAGCCTACTTTTTGTGACTCTTCATTGTGCCAAAGCAATTCAATAAAACTTTTAAAGGGGTTCAAGCTGTCTGAAATGCTCTTTGTGAAATAAATTTAGAATAGCGATTAATGCAAAAATAGTTCTTTATCAGAATGACAAAGAATAAATATTTCTTTATCTTATGAAAAAGAATAAATACTTCCTTATCTGAATGACAAAAAAAATAAATATTTCTTTATCAGAATGACAAAGAATAAATATTTCTTTATCAGAATGAAGAATAATAAATCTTTCTTTGTCAGAATGGGTTTAGTTCGTTTCGCCTTGAGGGAAATGCTTATTTATGAAATGCTTGAACTATATGAGAACCCCAATAATTTATTGATACTGAAAAATGCAGAATTCATGTTTCCTGTCCAATCTATACTTGTTTAATTCATACAAATGGTAAGTTATTCAAATGAAGTATTCGTTTCAGAATTGACATCTGGGAAGAATGAACACAATTATGAGCGGTAAAAGTGAACACGTAACCCATTATTCAAAACAAAAACTGATAGACTTGGTGCAAAATTCCTTTACTCGTATAAAGTTCCCGTGTACCGGTAATGATCCGGCCTTTGATTCAGCAGGTTGTCGCGAAGGCTCTGTCTTTTCGTGTTCCTTTCCAAACGAAAGGGGACAATCTGTAAGATTCCCCAGTGATATTCATAGTGGTTCATAATTCAATTTAAGCCGTAGATCTTTGTCTAATTTGCTCTCGTGAAGCCAAATTTTACTGTAGAGCAACCAAATCGTATAACGTTAGTTTGGTTCGAAAATCAATATTGGACCAATTTAACTATAAAATGGACTCTTGTAAGAAACTGGTTTCTACTAATGAAACATAAAACTTAGTTTATGTTTCTAGAAAATTCAGCAAGCATGTGATAATTTATATTTCCACTAACAGTTCCACAATTTTGTTTCACAGTATTGATGCTGTAGCGTCAACAATCCAGAATTGAATTCTACAGCGACCAAATGATCTCACTGAAATTCCGCAATATTCACATATTCCATATAAGTGATTCAATTGACTTATGACTCTATTATTTCTTGCCTAAAGAAGCACGTATCCTCTAAGTCTTTTTTGTGCTCTTTTTTAAAAAAGAGGCAAACTACAATCAATAAGATTCGGTGAGATTCATTCTGGATTAGATTATCCGGATTAGTTCTATCTGGATTAGAAGCCTGGCTTTGTCAGAGATGTTCATAGAGGTTGAGAAACAACTTTAAACACCATATATCCGGTCTAATTTGCCATAATGGAGCAAAAAATCATCGTGGACTGACAAAATAAAAGCGTTTAACGTTAAATTTTGGTACGGAAATTAATGATGGACAAATTTAGATCGGAGAAATGGATTCCTGCAAGAAACTGGTTGCTGTTAATGAACCATAAAACTTATATTATTTTTCAGCTTCTCAAAAATTCTACAGTCAAAAACGTCTTAATTGAGATTTCCACTTACAATCCCTCAATCTCGCTTCAGTGCATTGTAGCGTCAGCAATCCAGAATTAAATTCTACAGCGTCCAAATTACCTCATTGATATTCCGCAACATTCACAAAACGGATAAGCGATTCAATTGACTTATGACGCTATTATTTCCTGCCTAAAGAAGCACGTAGGCTCTAAGTCTTTTTGTGTTCCCTTTTAAAAGAAGGGGAAAAAACTACAATCAATAAGATCCAGTGAGATGCATTGTTTTATTTGTTCCTTTAATACGTTTTCTTACCGGAGATTTTAAGAGTCGAGATCGAAGAACGTGCAACGGTTGTTAAGAGGCGGTCTGCGCTCGGGAAAGGATCGGGCAGCAGCAAAAAAGGGAAAAGGAAGAAATAGAGGTCAACAGGATATAAAGAAACTGGGTACCATGTTAAAATTCGGCAAGGAGCAGTTGCGCTTTCTGCGTTGAATCCCGTATTACCCCACAGTGCTACCATTTCGGGAAAAAAAGGAAAAAATACACGCAATAGGAAAAAAGTAAAGCCAGGAGTGTATTTCTTGTAGAAATCCTTTCTTTATTTCTATTTTTTAGCGAATGCGATTTTTTCCCCACTTTTCGGCGTGTTTCGCGGAGGCCCCAAAGATATGGACTTTGAATCTCTGAAGGAAAGAACCGCACTGGTCACCGGATAACTAATATTTTTTTTGCTCAAACTCGAGATGAAATTCGTGAGATTTTTATGTCAGATACATTTTCGTTGTGCATTCGGTGCGAGACATTTTTTTTTTCGATTTAAAATAATACTTATTTCCTCCACAGCGAGGAAATTTCGTTTCGCTGAGAGACTTTGGGAAGCGGAACGCAAAATGTTTTTCACTCATGTTGAGGCGATGGTATATATTCGTGAAAGAATCTTCCATTACTTGTGTTTTATATCAGATATTTCTTATCCGTGAAATCTTTATATATCGACTATAGGGGAAATTGTATTTTATTAATACCCAAAATTTGCTTCTGCTGAATTAAAAAAGTACCAGAGAATTTTAATCGCTCCAAACCTCCTGGTGGTTCTCTAGAAAAAGTACTTCTCGTCATAAAAAAACTAACCTGATCTCGATGGACGAGATATCTCGTCATTATAGAAAAACTGATCAGATCTTGATGTTGTTATCATAGAAGATCGACAATATATTGATGACGAGATATCTCGTCATTAGCAAAATTGGTCAAATCTTGATGTACGAGATATCTCGTCGAAGCCATTTGGAGGGTTAAGACTGACAGTTGTAGGCGGGGCAGTTCAATTTGTTCTTGTATGCATTTCTCTTAATCTTGCATTTCGTGCAGCTTATCCACTAATAGACCTTGCACCATGTAACCCAAAACGTCCAACTGGATCTTTTTAGCTCATGTATTTCTGTTCGAAACAATATAACTCTTAGTGTCACTTAATGTTCTGAAAACTCTTTGAGCATACCTTAAAAGCAGAAGTTAAAGATCTTGCTAAAAATGACCTGGGCCACAAATGTTAAATTTATCGGAAGGGATGGTTAACCACGTTTCTAAATCCTAGAATAGTCCTTTGTATTGCTCTGGTGGGACTTAAATTTATCTACCAACCAACCGAAATGCTAGAGGGGTGCAGTGGCTCAATGGGTTTGTCCACTGTGCAAGTAGCCTCAAGGCTGTAGGTGGTGTAGGTTCTATCATATGTCTACCTTGGGTATCCTTACCTTGGGACGGAAAATATTTGTGCCATAAAAGACAACCAACCTAAATCCTAGAAAATGCTCTAATCCAATATTATCACAAGTCAATATTGAAGTATGTTGCCAGCCTGTGAATTCCTGGGAACTTCGGCAACTCAGTTTTTCCGTTTTCAAAATGTGAGTTAGTCCATACTATTACCCATGGCCCTTCAATTATCAATATCCCCAAAACACAATAATTATGATAACGACGAATTTAGCTTGTATCACGAAATAAGTCGTAGTTTCTGAATCTCATATACATTAGTCCTGTGTCCTGATTTATCGAAGTATTTTAATTACAACTCTTGCAGAAACATAGATACAGCTTATTTTTAGTCATATGGTTAAAACCATGAATTGCAGTTTAAATCAAGAACTGTCAAGTATAGGAAAAACGCTATTTTGCTTGTCTTAATTCAGTGTAAAGTAATGTGTATGAATGTTTCAATACTATATTAAGTTACTTGCTTAGTATTTTATATTCGAAACAAATTTCCCACTAAAATTTAATATAACTATTAGTATACTTGTTATATTATGATGACTAATATACTTACAGTAAATTCTGTTTCTGATTTTAAAAAATCCCTGTTGAAGAAGTATCATTGAGTAAATATCAATAATAAAAAATTAATCAAACTTAAGCATCAATGTTTTTATCCAGAATTTTATTCTATCCGTTATTTTCATAACTTTTGTATTGTACATCAGGTTTTTATTCATCCATTTATCACATGCTTCCTTCATAGCCCGTTGCTCCAGTGCGACGTTAATTACCTACCTATCTAACCATGTTTCCTTCAACAATTTAGAATTATTTCATGTTGAACTACATGTTTTAAATCTACAATTCATTTACGTTACATTTGGTTATTTTACAAATGACGTTGTTCACCAGCATGTCTTGAACCATGAACAAATTAAATTCATATTTTAAGTCTATATTTTTTATTTGGTTTTTATGTTGCTGACCGACGGGTTTGTTTGAATTTGATAACTTGCGCTTAGCTTGCTATATCCTTTTTCGCTTCTGATGCCACCATGACTGAGTGGTTTTACCCAGTGATCTAGCAATCTATGAGTTGTAGGGGGCCCAAGTTCAACTTCTGTAACTTACTCTGGGTATCTGTCTGTCTCCTGGGGTCTTCTGTCAATAAAATATGACTTGTGCTTGGAGCAGCTTGTCCTTTAGACTTTACGTCAAGGAAACAAGAAATACTTAAAATACAAATTTAATTTGATTGTTTTAAAACATGTTTCGCTCACACACACAGCAATAAGATTTATAAAAGAACAAGAAGGTAAGGCACTTAGAGCACGATTGGCTTGAGTAGTATCGAAATAAGGGATTGTTTTTTGTTTTAAATATGTTAGTGGTTTATGGATATCTAAAGAAAAGAGATCTTTGCTGATGGTACGAGTTTCGTTTGGTTTGGTTTAATGATTTTCTATGTTGTTGACCAACAAGTTTTTTAATTTCATATCCTTCGTTTGATTTGTTATATCCATTTTCGTTTATAACATTTTTATATATATTGGCTTATTATTGCATCCTGTACTTGATGTAACTTACCCATTAAGCCTTGCGTTATACAACCTACCCAAACTAAGTTCGTACAATCAGCGAAGACCTCTCTTTCCCTTAGATATCTTCATTGTGTTGCTCCAGTACGACATTAATAAAATTACCAACCAACCTTTAGATATTCACAAACTGATAACACATTTATAAAACTAAAACAATTCTTTACTTCGATACTAATCAAACCAATCATACTCTAAGTACCAAAAAAAACGCGGGTTATTTTCGGATTCAATCTTTAAACTTTTCGTAATCAAAATCTTCCCTCTGAACTGAAAACATCTTTCCTGATGACTTAAAACAAAGCAAACGTAACCAACACGTGTTTTACGATATCATATCTTACGCTTGATTTGTTATGTCCACTTTCGTTTACAATGTTTTTACATCTATTGGCTTATTTTATCAAGTGCTTGGAGCAATTTGTCCATTAGCCTATGAGTCATAAAACAAAAGCTAACGAAACTCGTACAATCAGCAAAAACTTATCTTTCCCTTGGATATCCTCATTGTGTTGCTCCAGTGTGACATTAATGAAACTACTGATCAACCAACCAACCTTTAGATATCCATAAACAACTAACACATTTAAAACAAAAACCAAAACAATTATTTATTTCGATACTACTCAAACCAATCGTGCTCTAAGTATCGAACCCACCACGGGTTATTTTCGGATTCAATCTTCAAAGTTTTCGTAATTAAAATCCTCTCGGAACTGAAAACATCTTTCCTTGTGACTTAAAACACAGCAACTCCCCCCTCTTATCCCCGTGATTCCTCTCTTCGTTGTTCGAGGGATCCTTTTCATCACGGAGCCATCCACGGAAACGGAAGACACAAGCTGATTCCGAGGGGCCGGCCATTCTTCTCAATAATTTGAGGATGAAACAAGCTTACCCGCTCCAGAAATTCAATTAAATAGCACGATTTTCGCAACAAAGGGAATTTTAAATGAACTTTCCAATACCGAGTTTGCACTAAACATCATTACGTGTCTTTCTGTGCTCTCTCCCCAACCCCTTCCTTTTGTCCAATTCCCTTGTCTTCGTGACTTTTGTTGGGAGCTCATAACAATTGGAGAAGGCTGGTATTAGCTTATGTCACGTCAATGCCTACTTCACTTCGGTTCCTTCCCGCCATCTGTTGATTAGTTTTCAAAAGTTCGGAATTTTTTTTACCTTCTAAAAATAGAACAGTGTTTTTATCTTGACTTTATGATCTGACATGAAAAAGGGGTTCTATCAACCCTCCAATTGTTTCGACGAGATTTATGATCCAAGATCAGGTCAATTTTGCTATTGACGAGACATTTGGTCGAGACCAAACTATGTTATTACTCCAATGGGTGTGAAGATCCAAGTTAGAAAAACAAATTGTCCCTTGTCCAGAACTGGTGAGAACTTGAAACAGGTTTCAGCCATCCACAAGGTAGTTTCCATCGCGAAGACAAACCACGAAGAGTGTTTGGAATTAACAGGATATTTTACTCGGGTTTTTATTAAAAAAATGCGTAATAAGTTTGAAACGGAGAAACATTTCAAGCTGAAATGTGAATGCAAAGTGATATTCGCATCCACATCTGAGCTGTTTCATTCGTACGATTTATTTGATTGGTATTGAGTTTTATGGCAGAAAGGCCACATTTGGCCAAGCAGTGCCCAAACAAGACAACGTAAAGTAGTGAACATACACACACAAGGAAAGTTATCTTGACACACAAGTGAGAAGTAGAGCCAGGGAGGAATCGAATCTGCGCGCATCTTACAACTCACAGGTTACTAGTTGCCACTGGGCAAACCCTCTTTTAGGTCTTCAAGACTAGAATGTAATATTTAGAATGGCGAATTAAACTAATTGTGTTGATAAGATTTCTCCTTCAAACACACGCTTCGTGAGTTTCCTGTCTTTTTTCTGATATGTGAAACCTGCAAAGAGACATAGTTTATCATGTTCCTATAACAACTTTCGGATTCATAATCACATTGAAAGCACTCTTTGAATAATTGATAAATTGTGTAAATACAAAGTGAAATAAATAAGTGCGAAGAGTATAATTAGAACATTCTCATTGCTGAATAAGAAGTTTTCCCCTTCTAGATACAGTTCTTAGAAAGCCAACTTTTTTAAATAAGTATTGATAACTACATGAGTTAAAATATATTTCTGTGTACCACTGTATGTTGAAGTCAACAACCATACCGATTAGTTATTATGAAAAGTAGTTTGACTCTAGTTACACATGTAATAAAACTGTTCAGTTTAATGAAACATTGTTTGTGTATATTTTATATCATTTGAAAAAGAAGATACTCACATTGCAGAATATTTTATGAAACTGACGGAGATATTTGATCTGATATCGATGATACATGATAATTTAATTAATTTGATACTCAACGAAACTCTCCACTTGAATCCTAAATCGCTTCATATGAAAATTCTGATTCTCAATGAATACTTAATCTAAAATAAAGATACTTGATTCAAACATTAAGTTACTCATAACAATTGGGATTTTAAGAAATATTTATCACAAAACAGGTGATAACTCAATAAAATTCTTTATTTGAATCTTTGGAATGCTTAATTCTTTTACGGCAAAGTGATATACTTCATAAATAAAATATTAAATACTCAACCATAAAAATAACTTCATCAAATTCATCCTTTAGTGCATAGAATAAGTAGAAACATCATTAAAAAATAAAAATTTTGATTAATGTTGAACATACCTTTCCATGAATTCTTAGACTAGAACATCTTTTGACATTCATTTCTAAAACCATCCATTATTTCTTAAATGACAGCTTTTTCCAAAGGATGATTGAAAATGATGGACGACATTTTTTTGCCTTATCAAACAAAAAACTATCTATTTTCAGGTACAAGAGCCAAACCTCTACGAAGTTCGTTATTTACCTTTCGTACATCTTCGATCAGATAAAAATTAATTTCAACAATATAAAAATTCCTCACTTAATCGTTAGGCTTAATAAAATGGATTTAGGCTGATTGATTAAACTTAAAAATTAATTACTCAAAGTCTGTACAGTTTCAAGAGTTATATCATTTATTATGAATGGCTTTGAATTCATTAAAGTATGCAACATGTTATGATAGATATATAGATTTTTTAATGACGTAATAGGGATAATTAAGATGATTTATAATTAATATGATAATTTATATTTAAATTAACCTTTTTAATAAGCACTTTGGAATTCACTGATTAATTATTTAAATCATCTCTGAATGGGAAGTAAGCTCTTTTTTCTGAATATATTTAAAATTAATAAACGAAATCTGAAAGTCGTGATATTTTAAATGATATATTTAAATGTACCAATTTAATTTTATTGTATTATTAAAACATGTCATAAATTTCATTGAAACTCCAGGTTCTTTTTCATCTAGGCGATCAATTCTCAAAATTCCTTTCTTAAACGTTTTTTACCTCAAAATAATTTAGTATAATATGAAAGTCCTGAGCCAGTTGTAACGATAGTTTTTTTATAAACCAGCCCCCTGGCCTAGGAACAAAGGACTTAACCCTCCAAGTGGTTTCGACGAGACATCTCGTTCATCAAGATCTGTCGAATTTCGCTAATGGCGAGATTTCTCGTCATCAAGATATTGCCGAGTTTTTGATGATGATATCGGCTCAGTTTTCTTCTAATGACGAGATATCTAGTCCATAAAGATCTGATTAGTTTTTTGTCTAATGACGAGATACCTCATACAACCACCATGAAGGTTAAGTATTTGTGTTGTGAATAGTGAATATACTGTGCTTTAAAGATGTGTTACTTTTGATGTGCTCAATGCAACTATTCTACAAGCAGTATTATAACATTGACGTGGTTGAGCCCAATATGGCATTCAATGCAATTAAACTGTTGCAGAATGAACTTAGAATCTGACATTAAGACATTAAATATCACTTCACGTGCTCCATGCAAAGATATATATTAACGTTTTCAAAAACTGTTTGCAAAAATCCTTTTTATGTGAACGAAATCGGGAAACAAATTCCTATTTCATTTCGCTGTTTCGAAAAAGGAGTGACGCATATGTAAATCGACTATTTGTTCAGAAAACGTAAACTAAGAATACTATTCATGATTAACATTAATTATATATACCATAGGAGGAACTTTGATGATACTAAAAGTGAGGTTACTAACAGCATATTTATGTTACTTTTAAATGATACCATTCATGAGGGCGTGTTTTGATTATTCACGCACGATTTTACATTTGCCTCGTTGTTTTAAAATATGGAATGAAATATTCATTGAGTTATTTACATCATGAAACGATTTTACATTAAAGATGACACAAAATACATTTACGTCTTTGTTCTAGTCGAATTCAACACACAAATTTGTATACAATCGCTTTAAACAGTACTTACATCGTTATTGCACCAAAAAACTAACCTCCCACATCAAAATCCGAATCACAACTAACTTCCGTGGTTCTTCTAAAAGATGATGAGAAACAGTTGACATTTTAACAAAGGCGCAATGCTCTTTAGAGAATCTGAGTGTTACTATGGTACTGTTCTTGTCACATTTTAAAGATGAGTCATGTCAAAGACAAGTAACGTATTTAACTCAAAATATCCATATTTTGAACTTGTACCATTGTCCTTCTTGAGCAACAATATGTTTTAACTCTCCAAGTGGTTTCGATAAGATATCTCGTCATCAAGATCTGATCAGTTTTTTCAAGTCAGATATGGCAGATTTTTAATGATGACGAGATCAAGATCTGGTCAGTATTTTCTTGAAACGAGATATATCGTTCATCAAGATCTGATCACTTTTGCTAATGACGAGTTAACTTGTCGAAACAACAATCAGGAGGGTTGATGATTCAAGGCAACTTGCATAACCTTGTTGATATTAAAAATCAACAAAACAAAACCAGATATTCAACCAACCAAAAAATTACCACATGTATAAAATAAACGCATAATTAGAAGAAAAGTACACATTTTTCAATCTAATAACCTATTGTTTCGCGATCTGAGCCTGTATCCAAAAAGCTCTAAGTTCTAACAACATGGCATGCATATTCGTTGTGGTTCAACCCTCTTCAAGAGATTGTACCCCGTCTAATTAGCACAAAAGAGAGACCAATGGATAAACATTTCAATTTACGTGAACTAAAATTTCCCATTTACTTCATTGATAATAAAATAGATTTTACAAACAATCCCATCCCTTAGCGTGATGCCTTGGAATATAGCATACAATTCTATGCAATATATATATATAAAATACACCCTTCGAGTAGTCGTGATTTTCTCTCAAAAAAGATGAGGCTTAAACGCCGAATGGGCAAATTATGGAATCTAAGTGGTTTCATTTTCTTCATTCTATAAATATAAGTAATTTATTCTCTGAAGAATATTTTATATCGTAAGAGTTGCGTAATTTTCCGAGGCGATTCATCTTAAAGACATATAGAAAACATCAGCATTTTTTCCCTGAGTATAATAGGTAGCTGTCAATCCCTTCGCCGTAATCGCTTTTTTCACTACCTCAGCGAAGCTTCCAGGGGAGAAATTTTTATTTTATTTTAAACTGCTCTTCCCCAATTTTACTTCCCTTGGATGAACTCCATAATTCGAAATTTACTCATATTTTATCATTCTTTTTCTTCGCTTATTGCGTAGCGTGTTCTCGGTTCGAAGTTTCTTAATAAAAGCGCATTAATTTCTGCTTCGTTTGGGAAGGATGTTTGCTTATTTATTCAAAAATATGCAAATTGCTACATTATTTTCTTATGAAATGCCTAGAAGTGGTATTAAATAAATATATTATATCGGGCATTGGAAGTGCGGACGTTAAATTGATCATGTCTCTTTCGAAACTGTTTACATTATTTTTATGAAGTCTTGTTTTGATAGCTTCATCGTGTTTTTGCATGTTTAATTACTCCTCGTGCAGCAAAGAATAACCGAATTAGACTCACCAATGCCACACCAATAATGATCTCTGCTTCCTTTATATTCTTATATTTTATACTAAAACATTTTTCATTCCACTACTTTCAAAAATTTGGAAATATCCTGGAGCGCATCCAGGATATCAAACTGGAAGAGCATACATTAATTTATTTTTTGGTGGATACAGATTGCATTTTTTGTAGGGTATGTTTTATCAAATGATTAAAGTTCAATCCAAATAGACCATAAATGTAAGTCATGATTTTGATATGTATCTATTTAACCCTGGTAATTGTCTACGAAGTATCTCGTCATTAGCAAAACTGGTCAGATCTGAATGGTTTTGTGAAGAGATCTGAATCTCGTCACAAAAATAAATCGGCGATACCTTGAAAACGACGAGATGTCATTAGCAAAATCGGTCAACTTGATAGACGAGATGTCTCGTAAAACAACTTGGAGGGTTAAAAGTAAAACAGTTTAGAGCGTGATACTACGAAGTTGATGGACCACTGCGAGACGTATAGAAACTACAGTGAAGGCAAGAGACGGCCAAAACCATATCATCAAAAAATATTTCCAAATTCTTATATTAATTAGTCTAACCTCTTTAAACCTCCAAGTAGTTTCAACGAGATATCTCGTCCATCAAGATCTGACCAATTTCGCTAATGATGAGATATCTCGTCCATCAAGATCTGACCAATTTCGCTAATGATGAGATATCTCGTCATCAAGACATTGATAACCTTTTGCTCTTAAGGAGATCATGATAAGGTCAGTTTTTTATGACGAGATATATCGTCCATCAAGATCTCGTTAGTTATGCTAATAACGAGATACCTCAGCGTGACAACCACCAGGAGGGTTAAGAAATGGTGGGGCACATTTGTAAATGGGACAGAAATAATGGAGAAATATTTATTCATAGAAACTTGAAGATATATCTGGCCAGATCGAAAGCTTATTATCTAAAGCTATAAAAACCTGATTTTTAAGAACAAATAAATTAATAAGGATGTTTTTATTTTTTCAAGTCTGTGAAAGGCTTAATCTCCCATTGCCACCTCCGCAGGACCCCTCCTGGGAAATATAAATATTTGCAGATCCCTGGCCAAGAGAGACGCATCGAGTTTACAAACTTCTACTGGTGGTCTCCTTATAATGTTCATTCAAACTGTTAACTCTCCTAGTGATTGAATCAACAAGGAATCTCATCATTAGAATAACTGATCAGATCTTTGTGGACAAGATATCTCGTCATTAGAAGAAAACTAATCTAATGGTGATCTCGTCACCATAAAAAAATCGGTAATATCTTGACGAGACATCTCGTCAGTAGCAAAATTAATCACATCTTTATGGACGAGATATCTCCACTTGGTGGTCAATAAAAGCATCGAACGTGATGTACACTGCTGGCCACCCAAATTGCAACACCAAGAAAGACAAGAGATATCACAACGAAATTTATTTTGTAGATAACATGTTGACCAAGTATCAAATGATTAAATTTATAGACTTCTGTGAAGTGTGGTTCCTGCCAAAATCAGTAGCCAGAGTAGCCGCCATTGTTGGAGATCACCGCTGCCACACGCCTCGGAATTGATTCAAAGAGACTTTGGATGTGTTCTTGGGGTACA
The DNA here is from genome assembly GCA_933210815.1 of Meta bourneti. NCBI lineage: Eukaryota > Metazoa > Arthropoda > Arachnida > Araneae > Tetragnathidae > Meta > Meta bourneti. The sequence goes on from OW119929.1 coordinate 94,266,907, forward strand.
GCAGACCAAGCAGCTTCCACACGTTGCCAAAGTTGATCTGGTGTGGCAGCTGGGGATGTATTCTGGGTCAATCGTTGAGCAACCATGGACCACATGTTTTCTATCGGCGAAAGATCCGGAGAGCGAGCTGGCCAGGGAAGCAATTCAATCTGGCGATTGACGAAGAACCCTTGGACAATGCGTGCCACGTGTGGTCGCGCATTATCCTGTTGAAATATGGCTGTGGGCAAGCCCTGAAGGTAAGGAAGGACAACTGGCTCCAACACCTCGGAGATGTAGCGCTGGCTGTTTAAAGTACCGGCAATGCGTACTAGAGGAGTGCGAGAGTGATATCCAATACCGCCCCATACCATAATACCCGGTGCAGGACCAGTGTGGCGGTGCATAACGCAGCTGTTCAGCATCCTCTCTCCACGGTGTCTCCAGACTCGAATCCGACCATCGTGGTGTTGCAGACAGAAGCGTGACTCGTCGGTAAAGACAATTTCATTCCATTCTGCCGTCCACATCCTTCTTTCATCGCACCATTGGCGGCGGAAACGTCTGTGGTTCTGCGTCAAGGGTAGACGAAGCAATGGACGTCTTGCGGACAGACCACTCTGCTGTAAACGGCGTCGAATGGTACTCGCAGACACTGGATGATGCGGTACAGACTGAATGTGCTGTGCTATGGTTCGTGATGTGGCTGAGCGGTCCGTCACTGCCATACGCACAATATGCCTGTCATCACGTGAAGTGGTGCACTGAGGTGGATGCGATCGAACACGTCGGTCCGTCGTACCCTCCTGCATCCAACGATCACATATCCGCATTACAGTTGTTTGGTTTCGTCCAACACGACTACCGATTTCCCTGAAAGATAATCCACAATCTCGGTAGGCCACTATCCTTCCTCTGTCGAACTCGGATACTTGATCAAAAGATGATCGCTGTTTTCTACGAGGCATAATTGATCGTTTTTTTTGAAAAAACCACAAGAAAAACACAATTGCCGTACTTGAAATCGTCGAAATCTCCAAGCCTTAAATAGCGCTTTGAAGTGGCGCCACAGGCGCGCGTGATGTGCGTCTGCGCTGAAATTCTAATCATTTGCATATCTCACCTCCGCTAATGCATGTTGTAAATTTCATATTATTTGCATGCTTCCTTCAGGGTGTTGCATTTACGGTGGCCAGCAGTGTATATCAAAGCCTATTAGAATCTCTCAAATGTGTTGAAGAGACAGAATTGTAGACAACCCTATCTAGATCTTAGATTAAAGATCTGTGTAGATCTTTTTCTGAATTCCGCCTTTGCCACTATTCATGACTCGCCTATCGAAACATTTACATCTTATTAATATCGTTCCTAACCCTTTCTGAAGGCTCCGCTATCTTCGAGGGAAAATGGACAGACATCGCCAATTGCATTGTCCTTAGCTCATTAAGAACTGTCTTTTCTATCGCTACTGCGAAGTCAAGGACTATTGGGGCTTAAGATAGACTGTTTCTGTAGCTTTTCTTGTGTATTATTAGAAGTTATTTTTATTGTACTTTGGATCCATTAGTCCTTGTAACTCTGCCATCGAAAGTAAGAAAATATTTTTGTTGGGATGCTTTTTATTTTAACATATAGAAGTTTTAAAAAGTCAGTGGAAATTTAAAAATTGTAGCCACTTTTATTATTATTAGATAATTGGTATTGCCTAATTATTTAAAAATTAAAGCATCGGCAACTATACCTGCGTTATTGAAAATACAGGATTCATAAATAAACGATTATTATTATATAGATAACCATCTTTTCTTATACCTTGACGTAATTAAAACAATTTCAGACAAAACATGACACTGACAAAACTCCCTCTTACACAATTGTCTATGGAGACTGCTTAATTGCGAATACATGTTTTAGTTTAAGCAAATGTAATTTACTGCTGTGATGTAAGTATATATTAGACTTTTCTCTCCTCTATAGCAGGCAATTTGCAAATTTGAATCTTTCGTTTACATGATTGTTAATAGACTTTTTGCTTATCTACTATTTTAGTTTAAACAACTAAAATTTACTGCTATTATGTGAGCTTATCATACAGACTTGCTCTATTGCAGACTATATGCAGACCTGCACTCTAGCATACTATAATATGCAATTTTATAAATGCAAACTTGTTCTACAGCTGACTAAACACAAACTTGCTGACTCCTTTTTCGATATTTCAGAATCCTTTCAAATGTAAAGCATTATTGATATTGGGATAAATGTTTCCTTCAATAATAATCCCACAAAGCATTTTTGTGACCACATATGCCACGGAAATTAGTTTTATATAAATTTATATTTGTATCAGTCTCGTGAATGAATTATAAAAATTTATTTGATGTGTATACGCTTCAGTACACTGCTCGCTATTTTCAAACTATTCCTTACACTATACTGTGGCGAGAGCCAAATATGTCAAAGAACCTGATAAACTTTCATAAATGCTGTTAATGAGATACCAAAGTTTTTAAACGTAGAAATTTCAAACCCAAGGCGATAGTCGAAGTAAAATTCAATTAATTCCTTTTACTCCATTTATAAAACAGCTAACAGGACACTTATTTTCAACAGCTATCAAACCGGGGCACATCTTTGGCTTCTAGCAAAACAAAATCTTTCCCTGCATACCTAATGCGCGCATTTATCATGCATACTACTCCCCGTTCTCATTGCCTCATTGTCAGAGAATATGGATTCCGATTTGAAACGAATAGACGCCATAGTGGAAAACTAATTAGTTCGGCGCGTGGTTAGTGGTGGCGTGAATTTTGCCTTAGCATTCCGTAATTGGTTTTTAGAATATTGAATCGATACTCAATCTACGTCTATACGGCGAGAGCAATTTATTCACCCATTGTATTTTCAACACAAGTCAACTTTTAAAAAGGCTCGATTTCTGTTACAAATTACAACTATTTATTAGAGAATGCTTTACAAACTTAAAGCATCACTATACATTATTTGAATAGCTTTGTTGAGTGAAACATGTCTACTATCTGCATTAAATCGAAAAACATGTATTCAATATTATATTGGACATCGGGTCAAGATTTGTTTAAGTAGTGGTTTTTTAAAACATAATTGGTGTAATAATGCTAATGTATATGCAGAAAATTGAGAGAGAGGGAAGCACATTTTCAATTTAACACTATAACCACAGAAGGGGTCGTTCGAAAGTCTTTGGAATTTCTTTTTACTGTACATTTTTTCTTATGTTCACAGATCAAATCTATTGTGTAACTTTCTAAAATGTGTAGATACACTTTCCTCATTTCTTTGGATTCTCACTATGTGAAATTCAAAGAACCAGCTATATGTCTTTCTTTCCGATTTCAAGAGCAGTGTTTGGACAGTTGGCATCAAGTATATAGATTTAAACGCAGACTCAGATCAGGCAGATCTACGTATTTAATCGCTTACCGTAAATATTCGGTGTAAAACTTTAATTTGAATCGTCATATCTTAAGGGATAATTCTTTGTACATCCAGAACAACTGCATGGTCTTTTTGAACACCGAGCCTTTTAAATTAATATATTTTTTAGCATTTGCTTTTCATTTGTTCTTAGAACCCTCTGTGAAACTCAAAGAACCAGCTGCATCAGTTCTTCCTTTCTGATTCCTAGAATACTGTTTAGGCAGTTTCGCAGCAAGTATAGGTTGAGACAGAATATTCGATGAGACAGGTGTAGATTATTTAATCACTTGCCGGATTCGAGGAAAATTTGCATCTGAAACTTTACATTTAACGAGATATTTAATTGTCTATCGAGAACCACTGCAGGAGCTTTTGAACACCAAAAGTCTTTCAAGCTATGAGTTTTTGTTCATTTGCTTTTCATTTGTTCCTTGGACATGAACTCCAAAAAACTAGCTGTGTTAGTGCTTCCTTTTCGATTCCTTGAGTAATATTTAAATATTTGAGGTCAAGTACAGTAAAGACAGTTGAAGATCACGATATCGAACCTCCTCATTGGAAGAGTAACGTATTAGCAACAGGTGGATCACGAGTTCGAATCCAACCAAAAGACCGTCGTGTACAAGGGGGCTGGTGCACGTTAAATCTGTCTTGATTTCAAATGCCTCACGTTGGTGTGGTATGATCTCGACAACTTACTGTGGTTCAAAATTTCATGTTGTCTTCGAATCTTTCCTTTAGGGTTTGATCAGGAACATCGCAAATAGCCCGCTGCGTTGCTCAAGTGGACGTTAATTAAATACCTGCAGCAGACAGATGAACGAGGCAGTTCTACGAGTTTAATCCCATGTAAATATACGTTAAAGCCTCATCAAATAAGTCATCAATACAACCATGTTTACGTTATCTGTCAAACTAACTTCAAATGCATGGATAATTTCGGGAAAAAAACACACTAGAATGATAATAAGCAAAACGACCTGAAAAACAGAACTCCAAGTAGAACACACAAATTAGAAGTGCATACAGAAAAAAGGCACAAGAAGTGAAGAATTTTCATAAGATAATGTGCAAGGTATGCATTGAAGACAAATATCTGTGTCGACAACTTGTCTCTTTCTTGAAAGTTAAATGACTTTCATAATTCTCAATTTATCCAACTAATCGGTCTAGTGGCCAGTGGGTTGACTTCTAGATCGAAAGGTTCCTGGTTCGAATCTGGGCATAGGCATGCATGTTTGTTTGTCTGGAATGAATGTGTGGCTTATTAACATGTTGGCCCTAGAATGTGTGGTCTTTATGAGTTACATTGCATTTTAACTGTCGGTGAAATCAATCCCAAATCAATCCACTCAAGAATTAGAGCTCACTGAAGTAACGATTTCCACGGAATAATATTGATTATATGCTGCAAAAAATTCTTCATGGGAGGTAGTTTAACACTAGAACCTTAAAAATGTCAAATTCACACGTCCCTTAGTGTTTATTTAATGTTTTCTTATTTTCGAGCTTGGTACTCAAAATACATAAGATAAAGGAATTTATTTAGCAAAAGAATAAACTGAATTTTGAAATAGTGAATTATTTTATCCAACTTCGTTGTTAATTGAACAGTGCTTATTATGGCAGTACAAGGGTGGAATTTTGGTGGGGGGGGGGTATTTCAATTAACGTCACACTGGAGCAACACAATGGGCTATTGGTGACGGTCCGGGATCAATCCCAAAGGGAAAGATCCGAGGACAACACCACGTAATTTTGAACCACGGTCAGATGACGAGGCAACACCTGAGCTGGCACCCCACTCTCCAAACTTCCACACCACGCCAACGTGAGGACATTTTGAGGCCACGACAGATTTAACGTGCACCAGCCCCCTTTGTACACGACGGTGTTTGGCTGGATTCGAACTCGCAACCCTTCGGTTGCTAGTCCGTTACTCTTCCAACCGGGCCACCGCGGACCGGTGGAATTTTGAACCATTTTGGCATTAACATGTCCCACTATAGAAGTGGGTTCACGTTATACTTCACATAAAGACCACACATTCTTGGAACAGCTCGATTAATAGCAAGGAGATAACACCAAAATAACACTCGTCTGAATGCAGTTTAGATTCGGGCTTAAAATACTCGAGATCTATGCTAAAATATCTATCCTCTTCTAGTCGCAATGGTACTTTTGATTGATTTATACATATTTACGGCACTTCTGGCTAATGTGGGGTTACCTCTAAAACATTATTAATGCTTCTTTTTCTTAGCTCAAATTTCAATATGCAGATTCCTAATTGAGACATTGATAAGCGAATTTCACTTCCAATTATTTCGCTATTTCGTAATATATTTCGTAATATATTTCGTAATATAAAACTAACATCTTTACATGTAATACAGACTCAAGTTGCGCAACAATGAACTCTTGTAACAATCTTATCGGTAAAGTTTTTATTGACATTGGCCATGGATTAAAAGACGTTTACACTATTTAAACAACATACAATAAACCGGGTTGCGAAATCCATTTCCAAACAGCTGTAGAAACCAATTGATGCCATAAGGTAGGTAGTTGATTAACGTCGCACTGGAGCAACACAATGGGCTATTGGCGACGTCCGGGGTCAATCCCGAAGGGAAACTGCCAAGGAAAACGCCTCGTAAATTCGAACCATGGTCGGATGACGAGAACAACGCCTGAGCTGGCATTCCACTTTCCAAACTTCCACAACAGGCCTAAATGAGGACATTTGAGACCACGACAGATTTAACGTGCACCAGCTCCCGTGTACACGACGATCTTTGACTAGACCGAGTTCTGAACTCCCAACCCTCAGTTTGACTATCTGTTGCTCTTCCAACTGAACTACCGCAGCCCTTGATGCCATAAGAGTACAGAAACTTATAACTGAATACCATGAAAAGACCATGAATACCATGAAAGAAAGTACCAAGAAGAATAGAAATTGTACTTTTACACAATTGTTAATGGCTCAACTAAAATTAAACTAAGTTTCTTTATAGCTGATACCTTAAGAGTCACACAATTACACAATTGTTAATGGCGCAACTAAAATTAAACTAAGTTTCTTTATAGCTGATACCTTAAGAGTCAGAAAGTTTCAACCTTTTTTCAACCATAGTACACAAAGTAATTACTAAATTTCTGTCACATCAAAATATGTGTAAATCAACTTATCAAGCCACAAATATGAATCAAATCAAATCTCAGGACGAAACACAACATTCATTAACAGATAAGAAACACAATGGCACACATCTCTAAACGATCAACAGAACGATTGTTCTCTTGCTTCAAAAAAATATTTCTATTTTAAAGTTTTGATTTTGAAAGCACGATTGTGTGCACTTTAAATCAAATTACAACAGTCTCGCTCCGATCGGAAAAATAATTCTGGTTCCACTACATATTGCATTTTTGGCCGATCTAACTAAAAGAAAATTGTACATAAATTGTTTCAAAACGATTTTTGGAAAGGTCATTTTGGAGAAAAATGTAGGTATATATATATATATATATATATATATTATATGAATATGTATATCTACCTATACTTTTCTTCAAAATGACCTTTCCAAAGATCGTTTTGAAACAATTTATGTACGTTTCTTTGTAACACAAAAAGTACTCAAATTATTTATACAGTATTCAAAATACGAACATTACTAGCAGTTATTTGTGAACACCGTTGAAATGAAATATATCTTACACATTTCAAATCATTTCCGTCCATCAGACACATCGCTACCAGTTTTGATAAACACAGATTGGAAATCTCTGTCCTAAGTAATTAAAGAGAAATTATTTGGCATAAAACCACATTTTCTTCCTCAAAGAGAATCAAGAAGCTGCTTCTATTTCAGTCTTGTACCAAATAAAGCTAGATTTTCTTACGGTAGCTCAACATGATCATGCAATATATTGTTGACGTGAGAGACTGTAGTTAAGGGGTATAGTGAGTGGGAAAAAACAGCTACGGTAGCTTCCCCCATAGCTTATGATTCGCTAAAGTAGATCCTCTCATTCCAACGGCAAGTAGGAAAAGAAACTCGTTCTTTCCTTGACGCATTACTTGTGCTTGAAAACCTAGACTAATGGTGCACAAAATAGTTTCGGAGGTTCGCAAAGGATACTTTTTCTTGCCTTCGAGTTCGGGGAAAAGGTTATATTATGCCTTGAAAGTCGACTTTGGTGTTGTTGAAAAACTCTTTTTATCCTGAGTAAGTGATGTTTTTATTCCTTCGAAGTTACGTTTCCCGTTACGCTTGTCTGATTCGAGGAGTGAGACATCTTGTTTTATCTCTGGAGAACAGTTTAGGATGAATTTAAATAAGTGCTCGGTGTTGGGCACTCGCGTTTTAATTTGACTAAAATGATACTGGCCATATTCTGAAGAACCAGCCCTTTTGAATAAAGCGAATAGTGACACGGGACGTATTTTGAATATTTAGATACGTGTTGATAACTGCATGTTTATTTAAAATTTATCATAGTTGACCCTCTCCAGGTGGTTACTCGTACATCAAGGCATGACCAATTTCACTAATGACGAAATATCTCGTACATCAAGATATGGCCAATTTCACTAACGACGAGATATCTCCTCATCAAGATATTGCCGATTTTTTGGTGATGACGAGATCAAGATCTGGTCAGTTTTCATCTAATAGAGTTATCAAGATCTGGTCAGTTTTCTTCTAATAAAGAATTATCTCATCCATCAAGATCTGGTCAGTTTTCTTCTAATAAAGAGTTATCTCATCCATCAAGATCTGGTCAGTTTTCTTCTAATAAAGAGTTATCTCATCCATCAAGATCTGGTCAGTTTTCTTCTAATAAAGAGTTATCTCATCCATCAAGTTCTGGTCAGTTTTCTTCTAATAAAGAGTTATCTCATCCATCAAGATCTGGTCAGTTTTCTTCTAATAAAGAGTTATCTCATCCATCAAGATCTGGTCAGTTTTCTTCTAATAAAGAGTTATCTCATCCATCAAGATCTGGTCAGTTTTCTTCTAATAAAGAGTTATCTCATCCATCAAGATCTGTTTAGTTTTCTTCTAATAAAGAATTATCTCATCCATCAAGATCTGGTCGGTATTATTATCGACGATACCCCTCGTCGAGGCAACCACCAGGAGGGTTAAAATAAAAAAATTATTAATATTCGAAATAAGAGAATTGACAAATTTTAATTTTAAAAATATCTCGTACTTAATTATTTTACAATAAGTATATCGCTGTTACAAAAGAACAATGATGCAAGTGTAAAATATGGGCATTTTTAGTTAAGCGTGTGACTTCTATTTGACATGTTTCATCATACCAATAAAACAATGAGAAAATCATGGTAACACATGGCTCCTCTAGAGAGCATTGCATCATTGTTCGACTTTCAACTATTTCTCATCATCCTTTAAAAGAACGAAGTAAGTGTTAGTTGTGACTCAGATTTTGATGCAGGTGGTGGAACAACGACGTAGGTGTTTATTGCGTCAGTGTTAATCTAAACTCTGTCCCTTTCATAATGTAAGGAACTGAAGGTAAAAATTACAAGTGACAGCAAATATATTCTGAATAACATTATAAATAAATAAAAAACAGCTATGTGTATAATTAGTGTTTTTGCGTTGGGTATTTGACTCTAAATTTTTAGAGAACAAATGTGCAACTGTAATGCGGTGTGAATATTCAAAATACACCGGCATATATGATATCGTGGCTGTTTTGGGAGGCAATATAAGATAACTCTTCAATAAAAAAAACTATATTGTATACGTTCTCATAAAAATATTGAAGCTATATATAGCTTTTCAGGGAAATCATATACAATTTTTGCGAAGCGTTATAAGGCATGGAATCGAAATATATGAAAGCAAAATATTTCAAAGAAGATGAATTCCAGGAAGTGCAGAAGGCTTGAAATCGGAGAAAAACTGAATTAGATACCCGCCCATCAGAAAAGATAAAATATCTTGTAAGAAAAACGAGATGCAAGAGTTGAAAAGCAGTAGATACCATGAAAGTATAAGTAGGATAACCAAATAAATATCATGTCCTACACTCACGAATTTCAGTAAAATTTTGAGCTTAGCTGGCGTAGGTTCGATTCCTCTATGTACTATGCTTGCATTTTTTTCTCGTGTGTCAGTAAAAATTTTCCTTGTGTGTATGACGTGTTTTGACGGAAAAAACATTTTGCCATTACCTAGCCCTTGCGCCATAAAACAAATCAACCAGTGAACGATATGTACCATGGATTTAAGTCGGATCCAAAGATCTAAACCGCAAACGTTCGAAGATGATATTTCTTTCAGTTTGCATTCTATGGCAGATATATAATGTATTCCTTATTGTAAATTAAGTAAAATAGAGTAATTCCTTATTAACTCCAAGGTGAGTTAACTTCCTTTTTTTCATTCACTTTCAAAAATGTGTAGTCGCCATTACTTTTTAGCGAAGTGTGCCATTAGAGATAACATTTTTTGTTATCTGTCTCTTATCTAAAGCCGTAATAATAAGTTATTACATAAGCCGATATATAATTCAATTTTATTGTAAATTGAGTAAAATAGAGTCATTCCTTATTGACTCCAAGGTGAGTTCACTTCCCTTTTTTCATTCACTTTCAAGAATTTGTAGTCGCTATTACTTCTTAGTGAAGTGTGCCCATTAGAGATAACATTTTTTTTCTGTCTCCTATCTAAAGACGTTTCAGTCCATTGGCATCATGTGACTAAATTCTGCAGACTGATATATCTTATGAGAAGATGTGATTTAGGCTGTGGATCCTGGTCTTACTATTCCTCACATAGCAAAAACTTGTAGATCGATATATTAAATTAAAGTACACCGTAGTTCTTTGGGCTAAAATCATAACTCAACTTAATCTACAGACTTAAAGTAGAATCAGGAGTTTAATATTCATCGGTGACAGGGGATCACGAACTGATACTTGCGTGGCTTGCTGAAATTCAAAATGCAACCTCGATTAAGAACTCGCTTTAAAACACACACTTCGAAAACTTCAAGTAATACAATCGAAATACAGTCGAATATATACCATAATACACGTGGCAACATTTTACTGACACAGACTTAAAATTGGGGTGAATTCAAAATTCCACAGCAGTGATAATTTAGGGTATTCAGCACGAAACTATACACGTGGCAACATGAAATGGATAAGGAATTAGTTTAGAGCCCCTACATCAACTTTTAACTGCAAAATGATCACTCTTAACGCTTACCGTAATAAGCATTCCACCGGGAAATTAATCTTAAAATAACAAACACGAAATTATTGTTATTTATTTTCATAAGGTCTAACGAAACAGCTAGAGCTACTAAGTCCATGAGTCCAAACAAGTTCAAAAAGTCTCACAGTAAATTAAGGCAGATAGGTAAGTATATTAATTAACTACACACTGGAGCAACACAACGGGGTGACATTGGTGACGCTCAGGGATCAATCCCAAATGGTAAGATCCCAGGTTTACTCCATGTAATTTTGAACCACGGTCAGATGACGAGGCAACACCTGAGTCGGCACTCCACTCTCCAAACTTCCACACCACGCCAACGTGGGGACATTTGAGGTCATGATGGACTTAACGTGCACCAGTCTCCTTGTACAAGACGGTCTTTGATTGGATTCGAACTCGTAACCCTCCTTTTGCTAATCCGTTACTCTTCCAACCGGGCTACCGAGGCCCCCACAGTAAATCAAGACTTGCACAGATATACTCCCTTTCCAGACGAACGCAGGTCATATGACTATGGAAAAATGAAGAACTGACAACTCAAAGTTTTCACTTGCAAGCCGATGATATGCACATGAGTAAATTTTTACTGATACAGAATACTTAAAATTGGGTGTAAATTCCGAAGGACTTAGTGTACTTCACCAGTCTAAGGGTCACCACATTCTGTTCTAAAAGATCCAAAAAAACTCACACCTTGAAAATTTCACTTGTCGAAGATATACATCCAAGAAAATTACTGACACAGAAGACTTCAAATTCAACCACTTGTTTTGTCCCGGATACACTAATTCAGCTGTAGCGGTAATTTAGTTCATCTGGCACAAAATGACACTCGTGCAATATGGAATGGATTTAGCGCCACTACATCAAACTTTTATCTGCAAAACGGACACTCTTACCGTAATAATCATTCCCCCGAGTAATTAATCTTTGAAACAACAACACACAAAACTAATTACAACAATTGTGCTGATGCACAGACACCCCGTCATGCGGAAGCCGGGAAATTCCTCCAAAAGAGACAAATTCCTACACAACTCAGTATCCCTTTAAAACACGTCTACATATCGCAGAAAGTTAATTCTTCATCACGGAACACCCCATCCAGAGCACTGATGGGTTAAACAACTGTTAAAACTCGGGGCTTACAGCAGATTATCTAAGATTTGCCGCACTTACAGGCCCCGTCTGATGGAGGCCCCGTTCGCTCGTGTCTGCACGGCAGCTGTGGTTGAAGGCTCCGAGAGCAAGCATTACTCACTAGGAACTTCCAGGCTAGAAAAGGTCCGTTTTTAATAAACGCGTGTAGGTTTACTGAGATTGCTTTTTAAGGAATTTCGGACTCGGAACTTGGCGGGTATGCAAGTTCTGACGCGTCTGCGTTGCTTTGTTGTAAAATTTTTCTGATTTTGCATATGCTAGATCACATTTTATAAAATACAAGTTTAATAAATTCACTTTAAAACTTTTGGAAAGGTAAGGAATCGATATTTCCCTATAAAGTTTGAGAGGAATTTTCAATGCAAAAAACAAACCAGTCGGTCTGCGAAAATTTTAATTCGGCTGTCACGCTCTCACATGGTGCATATCGGGGTTACCACTAAAATGTAGTTTATCTCCATTTTGGCAATGTTTGGCATTTAATATAACTGGTGCCAACCAATTGTCATAAATCAATTCGAAAATTATTAAATAAACTCGCGTAGTTTTTAAGGAATTTCGGACTCAGAACTTGACGGGTATGCAAGTTATGACGCGTCTGCGTTGCTTTGTTCTTAAAATATTATGATTTTGCATATGCTAGATCACGTAGATTAAATTTAATAAATTCAATTTAAAACTTTTGGAAAGGGAAAGAGAATCAGCATTTCACCCGAAAATATGAGTGGGATTTTCAGTGTAAAAAAACAAACCATATGGTCAGCGAAAATCTTTATTCGGCTGTCATGCTTTCGCATGGTACACATCGGGATCTATTGGTGCCGATCAATCAACTATCATTTACCAATTCGGAAATTTCTCTTTCGAATTCTTATTGATGATGTTCTGAAATCGTATTCGAAAAACAAGCTAACTGACCATCCACGTTCAGAATACGCACGGAAAATACATATCACTCCAGAAATACTACCGGCAATTATATTTAGCTTGACAGAAAATGCATCTTATATAAACTTTTCTAGTGCGATGTTTTGTATGCAGTGCAAAATTAAAATCTTCAGTTTATCATAAAAACTCATAGTCACGGATTAATTACTGCTACAACTAATTAAGCCAATAATTCCAATGCGTTAATTCGATTGCATATTTATTATGAGATATTTTTGTGAAGCTAAATGCAGGTGGTAGTGTTTCTGCGACGATACGCGTTTTCTGTAAGTATTTTGAACGTGACATTAGTTGGCTTGTTTTTCGAATACGATTTCAACACTTCGCAAATAGCAATTCCAGAGTGAATTCCGAACTGATGTATGATAGTTGATTGGTCAACACCAACTAGATTAAACACTAAACGTCACCAAAGCGGTGATAAACTACATTGTTAACTCAAATGGACTCTACATGTTGACTGGCTTGTTTGTTGGCACTTAAAATGCCTCTCATTGGTATAACTAAATAAGCTAACAATTTCAAAACCTTTTTGTATTTTAACTTAGTATTATATAAGGATGAACAACACTTAAAAGTCTGTCAGTAAAGATATGCTTTTTAAGACTAGATTTAAGTAGTCTGACCCTTAAAATCTGGTGAATGTAATATTTTATTTCCAACGTTGCAAACCATTGCAGATACAAATCCTTCAGCTAAAAGTACAAACACTTAAAAACACAAATTAAAACAAAAAAATTCAAGGGTAAAATACAACAAATTAAATTAAAAAAGTTAAAGAAGCTGCCGGGTAGCCAAAGGTCACTCACCTGACAGTAACGTTTTCATGAGCGTTGTTTCTCTTAAAGCTTCAAAGGTAAGTAAGTGTTCTTCATCCATTAGTGCACCATCTGTACAAAAAGGTGCTATTAGCAGTACCGAACATATGAAGATGAAAGCAAGGCAACCATGGTTTGTGGCAAGTATGAATTCTGCCACTGTCACATTTCTTGGATAAGCGGAGAGGGAAATGAATCGACTCTTTCCAAGATTTATCTTCTTTCTTCAATTAGATCTAAAAGTGCGATTTTATACTTATTAATGCGCTCTACGACGAATCAAAGTAGCCACAATATGGTAAATATTAGTATTCATGATTCGTCTCCAAATCTTTCTGAAAATCTCTTATGCCAATTTCAGTAACGACTTGTTTGTTATGAAGTGCCGTAATGATAGTCTTGAGGGAACAAATAAATAGCCAAACTATAATATAAGCTTCAGACGTGTAGTAATAAAGTATGGAATCATGAGTCGCGAAACGAGTCAAATACACTCAGTATGGCACATGTCCAGGAACGAAACGCCATTCCAAACATAAAGAAATGTAATCTCGATTCATTACACTCATCTTCTGTTACCCGTCTCCTCCTGTGTGAAAAAATTGCCAAATAACTCGGCAATTTATCCAGCAATCAAACAGTTCCTCCCTCGAATCCTGCATATTTCAACCTAACAAGATAGAAATGTCTCCAAATTCCATCAACAACCAATAGGTGTCATAAAGTGCCCTAAATCCATATCATTTAGTGCCGCATATATAATGTTCCACAGCACTTTAGAGGCCTACCACCCATAAGCTACCTTCTCATCGGTTGACGATGATGAGTTTTCGCTAATGAAATGTGGTTTCTGTCCTTCATTAGATGAGGAAGGAAGCCTCAGATTTTGAGCAACCACCTATTACCAGGGGATTATTTCTCTACCCCCCTCTGGTCCTTTGCCCACTCTCCCTTTTGCCTACTGCTCAACTGGGATCAGGGAGGGGACTGGTTACAAATTGCAATAAGCTTTTATCGATCTGAATGCGTTCGATATGAACCAAAGTGGAACTTTTGCTGATAAATGCGAGTTTTTTAGCGGTTTAGGTTAGATTTGTGTAAGTGTGGATGTATTCTCTCTTCAGTGTCAGTAAAAATCTTTGTGTATGTAAGTCCATTACTAGACGTTGTTTATTATGTGTTTGGCATTAGTTGGCCAAATATGACCATTACAACATAAAACCCTATCGACCAATTCTAGCTGCGATATATTTCAGTGACTCGGATTTAACGGTAATGCTCTTCGATTGAGATATAGGGAAAATAAATTAAAAGGAAATGACAGAAAGATCAAATAGAATTCTTTTTACGCATTGACTTATAGATATACAGAGGAATAAAACACAGTCAAAGAACTTAAATTAAAAAACCTGTAACTTACTTATCTGAACTGTTAACGGTAAGATGACGTGAGAAGTTCTTAATATATTCTGACTCACCTAGCACGCGAACAGTTTAATACCTCTAATTTAATGAAGAATTCTTCAGGTGATTACTATTTAGAAACCAATCACTCAAAACCATTACCAAAAATACCTATGCTCTTCAAGCGCTTTAGGAACAATTATTTCAAATCCAACGATTCTAAATTATTGTATTATCCTATGTACACAAACTGGTTCCTGAAAAAGAGCAAAAAATTGTTATACCGACTTCCGCGTAGCCAGGTCAGACACTGAATGACAAGTTGGCAACGTTCTCGGCGCTTGCTAAGCACATGAATATTTACTTATTTTAAGAGTGGTGCCAATATCTGTCACGAAGATTCACACGACGCAAACAAAAAATATATGCCTAGTGTAAATCTTATGTTTCTGTGGTTTACAATTTTTGAGAATACGACAGAAAATATTTAGGCGGCACAGGTTCAATTCCTGCAATTTACCCTCTTCTGTAAAGCTTTCCTTGTGCCTGTATGTTCATTACTTGACGTTATCTGTCGTGTTTGGCGTAACTTGGTCAAATATGGCCTTTGTGCCATAATACCCAATGAACCACAAAAATCGTTGAAGGCAGGGTAGGTAGTTGACTTAACCCTGCAATTGGTATGGCCTGAGATACCTCGTTCATCGATCTGACCAATTTTGCTAATGACGAGATACCTCGTTCATCGATCTGACCAATTTTGCTAATGACGAGATACCTCGTTCATCGATCTGACCAATTTTGCTAATGACGAGATATCTCGTCATTAAGGTATTGCCGATATTTTTTATGTTGAAGAGATCTAGACCTGGTCAATTTTCTTCTAATGACGAGATATCTCGTCATTATTGTTAATGACGAGATGCCTCCTCGAGACAACAACCAGTGGAGTTAACTTCTCACCGGAACAAAACAACGGGGTATTCAAAACACATTGAATGGGGGTAATCCCTTGGGTAAGCTGATTTATATTTGCTAACCTATTAGTCACGGCTATTTCCTAAACTACAGCAACTATGTATTACTTTATTGAACTTGAGAGATACAGGAATCTTTTTATCAGGAACTTGCATAACTACTAATCCAAATATGAGGTACTTTATGGAATTTGAGATATGCAGGATTTTTTTATCAATTACTTGCATCATAACCACTAATCCACGTTATTTGTATACGATCCTTCCTCCAGCCGTGGTGATGAATCCGTGGAACCCAGGCAGCAAATAGCGTGTTACCTCAACCCCAGACCACAATCACGCAAACTTCTGATTCAACGGATAGGCGGAGACGATACCTATTAGAATCTGCGAAATCTCCTGATCAAAATTTCATGACGTCATCATCATCTATATAGGGAGCTTTCCAGTCAAGGCTAGTCCCCTCCATCTTGCCCGACTCGAGAAAGAAAAACTATGCAATCTTTGGAAAGTAGATTGGAAGGCTGCTTTGGGAAATTAACCAATCTTCTAGAAATAAAGGCAGATCAAGGGATATATCATTGTTATTAATCAGGTCTACTTTTGAAAATAATCTTGGATATTACGATTTTTATTAAAGTATAAATGGGTCACGGTATGTGATGTACGTTACGTCTGCTGGACTCCCTTCATATGTTTAATAATAAATTACATTGGAATCGATCCGGATCCATGGTGATTTTCTTCATTTTAGGATTATAATCCTTTATCACAATGGTTTCATAGCAGTTCAATTTTTTTTTGTAAAGATAAATGGTATGGTTACCATTCTACAAATGTTTTTTTAAGTATTTTTAAATATATTTGATTAATTCATATTTTTTTATGATTTAAGGCTGTTAGTTCTCCTTTGATGTTATATTCTTCATGAAAATCCGACCAATTGGTCTAATGGTCAGGGTGCTTGGTTCAAATCCGGGGAAAGGACTCTTGTCCGTCCCGAATAAATGTGTGGCCTTTCAAAAAATGAGTTGTGCCTATAATACATGGTAAGAATATGAAATAAAACATGAACCAATTCCCGTGGTACACCAGAGTAACGCAAACCTGTTCACAAATCCGTCCTTGCGTTGAGATCGAAATGTTCATTTATTTGGTTGGTATTAGAAAACAATTGTCCTCCTAAATCAGCCATTTAACTGACTTATCTCAGATAAACTTAGGATCAGCGTTACCATATCAAAATGTGTCGTTGTAAGAATCCAGTGACTACTATGTTTTAATATTGTCGGTGTCACAATGTACCTGCAAAGTAATTTTTCGAGATAAACGGAATTTAAAGTTTCAAGGTAGGTAGTTAATTAGCATCACACTGGAGCATTATAACGGGATATTGGGTCCGGGATCAATCCCCAAGCGAAAGATCCGAGGACAACACCACGTAATTTTGAAGCACAGTCAGATGACGAGGCAATACTTGAGCTGGCAACCCGCTCTCCCAAACTTCCACACCACGCCAACGTGAGGACATTTGAGGCCATGACATGATCCGTGAACATGACGATCTTTGGCTGGACCGAGATTCGAGCTCGCAACCCTCCGGTTGCTAAACCGTTGCTCTGCCAACTGGGTTGCCGAGGCCCCTTAAATTTTAAAAATATCTATTGTAATTACAGTATAGTATTTATTTAAATGTGTAGCTATCAAGTTGAATCGGAGTTAGCCTTCCTATAAAACATCGAAAACAGTCTAGAAAATGCATTTACATGAAAACACCCAAAATTGCTGAATCGTGTCTTTGGCGGTGGCCGACGAAATTAAGACCAACCGTCTAAAATGTAAAGATTCTTATATCCACAGCATGTAATAATATGTACTCCTATAATGAGAAGACCTGTAGGTGGTAACTTTTTGAAAAGTATTGTAGAACTTAAGTTATATGGTGTTAAGGCTTTCTCATGTACCATATAAATATAATAAACAGGTTTGATAACCATGTTTACATAAGACTTTTATTTACAGTATCCATTTGTACACTATACTGGGTCATATTGTAAAGGGTGGTAGTGGGGCCTAAAATAAACATCTGTTGTCAAAGAATATCCCGAAATGTTACGTTTAAGTGGTAAAG
Organism: Meta bourneti; assembly: GCA_933210815.1. Taxonomy (NCBI): domain Eukaryota; kingdom Metazoa; phylum Arthropoda; class Arachnida; order Araneae; family Tetragnathidae; genus Meta; species Meta bourneti. The sequence goes on from OW119929.1 coordinate 94,285,064, forward strand.
CGTGCTATTTAGGCCAGTAGATAACATCGTTTCTGTGGATTAACCCTCTGCATACGTCGGGGCAGAATATCGTTTCCTTCTTTGGTTACGGCAGCCGGCCAACGGCTTTACAGGCAACTTACTGAAACTGGCCGAAACTGCCTTTACAATGCTTTCCCCCAGGAGGAGAGGGAATATGTGTCGTCCCATTATCCCCTAATATGGCGGTTTCTATTGTCGGGTCTTGGGTATGCCTAGAAGGGACAGATTCTTCCCGGATAAACTGAAAGGGCGGTGGTGACTTTTTAAGTGTATCTCTTTTCATTTACTCAACCTCTCCCAGACTAGATGCTCGAGGATAAACAATTTGCGAGGCTCCCCGTCGATAATCCTGAGATTTTTGTCAACGGGGGAGATAAGGCTATTCACGCGCAACCCCTATTTTCTGTAGCACAGAAAATAGGGGTTGGAAATCATAATGAGCTTTGGCGATTCTTCAGGAATAAATGAATCCGAGAGAATCCATTGGTCTGAAAGAATCCGAGCCTTTCGTAACGAGGGGACTCGAAACTTTCGGCATGTTGGGCCGGTCCTTGTATCGAGAGGGTTAAGGCGCCATTCCAATCTTGGATTTTCAACGGCTTGCATCGCTACACGAATTCATAGATATGCATCTGATGTATGGGGCTGTGAACGATGCCCGACCAGACAACTGTCGAATTCGGACGGCATTTCCGGATACGCATTCTTTGACAAAGATGTTTTTTTGGATCCCTCTACCACCCTTTACAATTTGGTCAAATGTGTTTTCGAAACATCCTGTATACCAAAATCATACTTTAACCGAAGCGACCGATCTTTTAACCGTTTTTAAAAACCATCTGCCTCTTTTCGGCCAATAACATTTCAGAACGGAATCGTGCGATGTGACTCACCCTACCGAATATTAAAAACAACAATCCGAGTAGGAAACAAAGTAACCGAAGAATTTGTATACAGCATACTTGCATAGCGAATACAATACACTACACCATCTGACTTCTGTGTTCAATAAGAAACGCTTTTAGATTCAAAACATCTCTATTTAAATATGCACAAGGTGCGAATGTAACTCAAAAAGCGCAGGGAATCGGAAAAGCCAATATTGTATTTCACACCCAACCACAAGAGCGAAGGTTCAATCTTGTTGGTAAGATGGTTTAGGGATAACAACTACCCTGCAGCATCGGAGTTCAGAAATGGGATTTACTGAGGTAATGCCGGGCAAGCCGCTTACCAGACATACGGGATAAAGCTTCGGTAGTGTCGAGAAAGAATTGAAAATGTATAAAGTCGGTTTACCAAAATGTGGCAGTATTTTGCATGTCACTTCCCCGAAGCAGTATTTCCCCTTTTCCCGAAACAAAAAAGACGCATCAATCGTCTTACCGATTCTCCCGCTTCAGGAAAGAGGTAGTCACAAATATTTAATCTGAGTGACACGAATAGTCTAGAAAATTACTAGGAAAGAGATGCAAAATCTGATCCCGTCGACATGGTTAAAGACCAAAGTTCTTGGAAAGCAGTTTTTTTTCATGAGGTTACATTCTTTTCTTCTGGAAACGGAACGTTACATGCTTTTTTTCTTTTCTCTTTCAACTACGACTGGAGGATTTTTTTCCCTTTTTGCTTCGTAATATCTTGTCAGATATTTTTTGACGTTTTCGATCCTGGGAGCATGGATTTTGGAAACGTTGACAATACCGTGTGTATCGCTTCTGTAGTAAACAATGAAGAATGGCGCCTTTCAAGAAGATCACCGATGTGCACGAGATTTCTTCGCTGTTTTCGAAAAGAGTTCCACTGTTTTGTTTCAGGTTTTGTTTTCTTTTGCCATCCCAAATGCGCTATCAAGTGTAAAAGATTATTTAAATAGACTTTTTATCTGGCTCGGTTTATTCGGATATGTTTACTTTGTTAAGTCACTGGCAGAAAGATTTGCTTTACAACTTTTTTCTTCGCCATTATTTAAACAATCTTTTGGAAATATGATAATCTCTGATTTCCAAAACGTGGGCATTTGAATTTCAAATTGAAAAATTAACTTTTAGACTACGGAAGGTACAGAAGTTGTATCGTGATAATTTTCCTACCTAGAGCGGCTTTGTACTGATGGTGTACCTAGGAATTTCCCTCCCTTTTAAGTGACCTCTGACAAAAATCACCATTTACGAGCTGTCAGCGAGTAGCCTTTAAGAGGGTCCTTTCTTTTGTTCAGTACGTTCCCTGTCTACCATTGTGTGAACTCTATGGGAAAGATAGAAATTGGCGCCGAGTGGGAAAGTGGGACCCGAGAGATTTTTCAAACAGTCTTTCCCCAATTTTTCAATGAGCGGCATTGGGATAACACTATGAAATGAAAGCGCGCTAGGTGGTCAGTCGTAAAAGTCATTCAAGACTCTCGCCCAAATTCTGTAGGGGAAGGAAGTTAAGAGAAATATGGCGTTCTACTAGGCGCAAACGAAATTTGGCCGCCGTATCGTAAAGGCTAAGCAAATACAAAATAACATATGTAATCTTCATTTTTGGTCCAAGCTAATTTATTTTTAAATTTTAAGATGACTAATGCAACCAATTTCTTAAAAACTTTTGTTTTGTTTGCCGAAAAAAGAGAACATTTAAAATGAACAATATTGATTGGCAGGATTTCTTTGTTTTCCGATATTACTCTTGCCATCAGGGGCACATCTTCTTTAGGTGTGTACGGGCATCACATACCCGAGGCACTAGAGTGATCTACCCTCCCTTCTTTATTACCCTCGCCTACCCTTCTCCTTTTTGCTTTCTATTTCTCCCTCTTTGTTGTTTTGTGTTTGATGCAGCATGGGAAAATATGACCCTTGCGCCATAAAACCCATAACCAACCAATAGTACGTTTGTGAAAGGTAGTCATTAAATACTGTAATGCTGTTCAATACAATCTATCAACCTTGTGGAAAACATTCCGGTATTATCTTTTTATGAGAAAAATATTCATCATAAAAATTTGTATTATAAAAAGGAATAACAAATATTGCCTGAAAATATTAACATACTTTTGTGCATATGAAACCATTGACTACTGCAGTTTAATTTATGAAGCATTTATCGAAGTCAGCAATAGAAGTAAACTCACAATCACCACGTGTATTGAAATGGGATTTGGATTTGCAACTACGAATGGCTTCGTTGCAACAAAATAATTCCATATCTCTTAAATCTCACTTTTAGCAGTGCTTATTGCAGGTTAATAAATCAAATAATGCTTTAATTTCGCAATTAATCAACAGCGAATACGAATCGAAAAGTTACCAAAACATAGTGCATTTCAAGTATTCGTTTCTACAGAAATATAATGACAATTTAATGAACCTTCTGCATAAAGCGCGCGCTTACATCAGTACATATTTTACTGAAGAATCATTGCCGAAATACCTCAACATCAACAACCCAATCCCTCATCCTAACAAATTCGAAGCAATAAACCTTTTAGGATAGAACGAACCCAATCCACTAAACGCATTCGCTCTCCCATCCCGAACAAAACTTCCCGAATACCTTTATTCGAAACACAAAGAGAAAGTGCGACCAGCTTGCCCGGCCCGAATCAATGCGGAAACTCCATTGCCCCAGTTCAGTTTTAAGTTATTTAGCCACGGTAAAGTGGATGTAGGAGCCATATATGATATTAGCGGAAGGGGAGCAGATCAATATAATGCCACGCAGAAACATCTAATTAATTTTAACATTCACCTGCACACGGTGAAGCCAGAGTGGAGGGAAGGTTGGACAATGCGAAACTAATTATTCATTTCCGATAGGCCCCCACTACCCTATAGCACATTATTGGACTTATATTCGGACGTGTTCCCTAGAAAAGCGGCCTAGTATGGCCGGAACATTTCTCACCGTGATATTAGCTTTGTCTCCAAATGACCCCCTGGTCTCTTGGTGGCAGCCGAAGGGATATTGCTGTTTAGAAAGTCTGGCCATTGGCCGTTTACTTTGGGACGTAATGGTCCCAATTTATGAGTCGCAAGAATTTCAGGGGTGAGAAAACTCATTGGATTTAACTAGAGCCTTGCCTCTCCTGTGTGTAACAGCGTGAGGTGCTTCACTTTTGGTGCCAATGGATTGAGTAGATATTAGGAAATCGTATTTGTCGGGGGTGTTTTGAAAGAGCGAGTGTTAATAAGTTCAGTAAAATTGGATGGCAGCGTTTCCGAATATGGCTAATAGAGGTGTCGGAATCGAGTTTGTTATGCAAATAAAATGATAGGGAAGGTAATTTTGGGAAGCGTATTAAGGGGAAGGCCCGGCTATTTGCGTGGATGACAGTATGATAGAAATAACCTATTAAAAGTTCAGTGAAGTTACACTTCTATCATTCTTGATTCTAGCTATTATGAACACCCTGCGAATTGCATTAATAAAAAAATGTGCCTTATTTCCAAAAGAGATAATAATTTGAATTTATATATCTTGATCGTAAAGGGATCTGACTTCTAAAACTATTACATTTCCTATTTTAAAAGTATTGTTTTGAAGTAGCGAATTTATTAATAAGTTCAGCAAACTTGGAAGGTAGCGTTTCCGAATACGGCTAACAAAGGGGTGCCGGAATCGAGTTTGTTATGTAAATAAAATTATAGGGAGGCTAATTAGGAGAAGCGTATAAGGAGAATTGCTCGGATGACAATCTGATAGAAATAACGCTATTAAAAGTTCAGTGAGCGACGAAAGTTACACTTCTATCTCTCTTGATTAACAGATTTTATTAACACACTGCGACTACAATTAATCTAAAAATGTACTTTATTTTAAAAAAAGATAATAATTTGAATTCAGATAATTTAATCGAAGGGTATATGGCTTTTTAAAACTGTTAAATTTTCTATTTTAAAATATCGTTTCGAAATAGCGAGTATTAATAAGTTAAGTAGATTATACATAGAGGTAGTTGAATTAACGTTGCACTCTGGAGCAACGCTGAGAGGGCTATTAATAAGTTAAGTAAAATTCGATTGTAGCGTTTCCAAATATGACTAATAAAGCGATGCGGGAATTGAGTTTGTTGTATAAATAAAATTATGGAGATGGTAATTATAGAAGCGTATTAGGAGAAGGTCTGGATATCTGCGTAAATAACTTAACGATGGTAATAATTTGTTAAAAGGAAATGAGGAAAGTTACACTTCTATCATTCTTGATTAATAGCTTTAATAAACACTATGTTAATCGTATTAATCAAAAAATGTTATTTCGAAATATAAAATAATTTGACCGTAAGGGGATTTAACTTTTAAATCAATTACAATTGCCACAAAAGAGGTTCTTGAGTTTACCAAGAACGTTTATTTACAAATTTTTCGAAGCCTTAAACATTGATTTGATAGGTTAATTTGCTATTTTCTTCAAACCATTTTATTTGGAGATGCAAGTATCGTTATTCTCCATATAATGTTTGTTAAAGACATAAATTTTACCTTTTTCCTTTTTTTCTCTAAATTAAGTCTGATTTAAATCTTATTCCTAGGAAATGATTTTCTCTGTTGTTCTACTTGACTGTTTTTAACATCAAAGGTATATTTTACTGTGCAATGTTCCCTAGTACTGAAGAAAAATTGAAGTTATTTATGACTTTTTATAAACCAGTTCGAATAGTTCAAGTATCCAGAACTAACATTTGTAATAGCAGAATATTTTGCTAAGTTTCCATTCCCCATGGGACAATGTAAGCACCTTGTAAATGGACTATAAAAAATTTCCTTTTTTACACTTAATAAGGTATAATGTATACATTTGAATAATTTGGGGGAAATTATTAATTCCCTTTCATAACTCCCTCATTTACATTGACACATGGTACGCTGATCTGATCCTAAAGATAATCCAAATGATCGGTTTTGTTGTGAAATATTCCTTAATATTAACCGAGAGATGCTCCATAAATCTTATATATAAAGCAGAAGTCTGTTAATCTGAAGCAGTAAAATCTCTCGGACACAGCTCTACAGTCATTAAATTTCTGTAGCTTATTCTGTCTGGAATGTCTAGGTCAACACAACTACTTTCAGCTTTCTACGCCGTTCCCTTAGAACCATATATGTCAAATTGAATACACAACTTAAGTAAAAAAGCAATTTTAAATCAAACTCGAATCAACACAAAACTGTCATTAGGCGAGCAATCGAGAAAGGAACACAAGACGTGAAGCGGACAAAGCTCAAAAGCGATAAAATTCGTGAGGAAACAGGTGCGATTTACTTTGTCTGAAGTGGTAAAAACTCTCGGACATTGAGCTGTGTCGTTATATAGCTTATTCTGTCTAAGTCAATATAACTTTTTCCAGCTGGTTTCCTTAGAATCATAGAAGTAAAATTTAATATGCAATTTACGTAAGAGCCAATTTTGAATAAAAACTCGAATCAACATAAAAACGCCGAAAGCTGCCACGATCCGAGCTATCGAGAGAAGAAAGAGCACAAGTAAAGCGAACAAACTCAAACGAAACAGCTGAGTAAACAGGCATGAATTGGCTCTATCGTTTAAAAAGTTTGAGAAAGAATGCTCATATGTAATGTATTTTTAAAGTCTTCAGTATCCTTTGCGAGTCAATTATTCAATGAATAGTTACATTTAGATCTTGCATAAAAACCTGGGCTACCATATCATCGACTAGTTCATAATAAAGCTATTTCATCTATAATTTTCAATAAACCCCTTAAAAACCCGTTACAATTGTCCAAATATCAATCGACATCCTGGGTAATGGTGGTTTTCTTTTTCTATCTCTCCAGTTCGTTTAATGAGTTTGAGGAAGAAAACGTAGTTAAGTGTATTTTTAACGTCTTGGTATCCTTTGTGAGTCAATTAGTCAATTAATGGTTACTTTTAGATCTTCTTAATCACCTGGGACCACAGATTATTGACTAATTCGTAATAAAGCTAATTCGTCTGTAATTTTTTATAAACCCATTTCAAGGGTCCAAGCATCAATCGCCATCATTAGTTACGGTGGTATACTTTGTATAAGTTCATTCCACAAGGTTGATCATGTTTACATTGTAAAGCATCTGGTCACCGGATAAAAAAAAGCAACCCAATTATAAGATTGACTAAAGTGAAATTCGAAAAGAAATCGGGGGAAACTATGCGGGTGTCCCACAAATACACTGAGGTAGGCAAAAGCATTTAGAGTCAATGAAACAGAATTGTTAATTTACATAAAAGGAGTGAGTCAAGCGTGTTAAATATTTCAGCCGAGTGTTTTTGTTTCAGAGATTCTTGGCGGATCTCTAAGATCTTTCTGATAAAAAACATTGACCGTAAGGGATCTGGCTTTTAAAACTCTATTACATTTTCTATAAAAGAGTTGTTTGAGTTCCGCAGTATAAGTTGGCGCGTTTAAATGTTAAAAAATGTCCTTTGGGAACATTTTTTCCTTTCTTCTCATGTAACTTTAAAGAGTTTGCCAAAGAATGCTGTTAGCTAGTGTATTTTTAACGTCTTTCGCATCCTTTGTGAGTCAATTATTCAATGAATGGTTACTTTTAGATTTTGCTTAATCACCTGGGCACACTGATCGTTTATTAGTTCGTATTCCTGTAAATTATGTGCATAAAACTAAGTAATTTGACTATACGTTCGAGAGTAAAAAAAATTTCCATTATAGTTTTATGAAAAAAAATTTGTATAATTTTATACATTTTTCGTAAAATAGTTAATAATAATAATAGTCGCAGCAATTATTAAAAAGGATACTGTAGGGACTCTGATAATAAATGATGGATTCATATGTTATAAATCCTAATCTCTAACCCCTGAACATTTGTGAATATATGAACTAGATTTTCATTTGCATATTCATAAATATCGATTTATGTTTATGGGTCGTATTGGGTCAAAATATAAATAATTTAATTTTCCATTTATTGACATAGTGGTCACATACTCAAACTTTGTGCATACACATGCTCGAAATAGAGGTTTCTTAATTTTTGTACAACATTTTTTAGATCTCAAATCTTTCCGATATTTTCCTTTTTCCAAACATTTAGTGACTTACGTTTTTAAAACATCCTCAATAGAATATATTAAAAAATTAGCTCAATAAAATAACTTAAATGTAGTTGAATTGAATAGCTTAAAGGAACAGTTCAAAAGAATAACTTAAAATAATAACTAAATAGAATAGTTAAGAAAAATAGTTCAAATAACAGCTCAATAGAATAGCTTAAAACAACAGCTTAATAGAATAGATTAAAATAATAGCTCAATCGAATAGCTTTAAAGAATAGTTCATTAAAATAGTTCAAAATAACAGCTCAATAGAATAGCTTAAAACAACAGTTTAATAGAATAACTTAAAATAATAGCTCAATATAATATCTTTAAAGAATAGTTCAATAGAATTGTTCAAAAGAATAGTTAAATTGAATATCTTAAAGGAACAGCTCAAAAGAATAGTTTAAAATAACAATATAGTATCTTAAAAGAATAGTTCAATAGAACAGTTCATACGAACAGCTGAATAGAATAGTTCAAAAGAACAGCTCAATCGAATGACATGAAAGAACAGCTCAATCGAATAGCTTGAAATAGCAAAAGTGCTGCAAAAAGTGACGTAATCGTGCAATTTTAGAGCATGCAGCGCCTTTATTCGCGTGTCTGGCATATAACAACCCTTCACTCCAATTAGCCACTCTAATATTAGACCCATTAACGCCCAATTTTTAATAGCAACAGTACGTGAGTGTTCAAAAACTCCCTCCCAAACAGAACAGATGCATCGCATCCCTCTCTCTTCTATTTATTGCTGTCAGCGCATCCGAATTCCAACCCTGCCCCTGTGTTACGTGATCATTTTTTCACTCCCGCATTCCAGCGCCTGGTGTAAAATCTGCGCCGAGTGGAAAAGCGTGACAAATCGGCCATAATAGCCACGGGAAGCCAAGCCTAATGACAGAAGTAATGAAAGGCCGGGCATACCTCCGTTGCCGGGGACGCAGGAGATGAGGCATCGTGCCAAGCTGTCGCTTGGCTCTGCGGTCTGCCGTTGGGATCGTTAAGAGACAGATGCATCCGAGAACGTCCATCTCTCGGTGCTACCTTGATTGGATGAGCACTTGTTCTCCAATTATACACGCGAGCGCTTCTTGCTGCGGGGTGATTGTGCATCCAGCGATTATCAGGTGCTGGATGGATTGCTTTTAGATGTGTGGTGCGGTTTGGGGTGAAAGGATGCTTTTCAGTGTTGCTAACTAACTGATGAAGGGACAAAACGAAACTTGACATGGGAATGTATCTATTGCATTCATTACAGATTTTTTGATTACAAAGATCTAATTCGATCTTATATGAGACGCAGAGGTGTTGGATGGGTTGTTTTTGGATAAGTGAAGTGGGTTTGGTACGAAAGGAAGGTTTTTTAGTGTTGGGTAACTGATGGCCGATTGAAGAGACAAAACGAAACTTGACACGGGAATGTATCTATTGCATTGATGTGATCAGATATTTTATTACAAAGAACTAATTCGGTCTGATATGATATGCAGAGGTGCTGAATGGATTGATTTTAAATGAGTGAAATGGTTTAGGTGTGAAAGGGATGCTTTTAAATGATGGTAACTGATGACTGGTTGAAGAGAAAAAAAAACTTGACACAGAATGTATCGATTGCATTCATATGATCAGATTTTTGCTTACAAAGACAGTAATTCTGTATGATATATCTATACTTTATGCAAAATATGGGCCCTGGTGGTACCATATCCAATTGTTTTGGTCATAAAAGATGTTTTCCGGTGTTCATTGGTGATTTATTGAATATACTAAGAAATTTGCTCAAAATCATGTATTTATTGCATTCATGTGACATGTTTTGCTTACAAATAACGAGGAACGTACGATGTGGTACAATGCACTTGAAGGAAAGAAACATGCACTGCCTGTACCACCATAATCGGCTATTATTAGGGCGAGATAGATTGGTTTTCGATGAGTGAACGATTCGAGTTATAAAGGAGACCTCTTGTTAACTGATGTCGGAAGAGAAAAACTTGTAATAAAAATATATTTGTTTTATGCAAGGAATTTTTTACATTCAATTAAGTGAATGGCACTGATTGTGTTCCTGAGTTATCTAGTACATTATAGATTTTTTCGATGATTAAGATTTGGTTCGAATAGGGCCAATTAGTATTAAAGCATTGTTCATCGAAGAGAAAACCTGACTATAAATGTAAGCTTATGATTTTTGCATACAATTAAAGGGATGCTACTGATTGTGTCCCCGAATTATCTGGTGCAAGATAGATTGTTTCTAGATGAGTGAAAGAGTTGTTTATAATAGGGACTTATTGGGAACTAAAAAAGTGTTTACTGAAAATAAAAACTTTTCTAGAAACTTAAGCTTATCACATATATGTGCAATTAAGAATATTGGCATTTATTCTGAAAACTTTTGCAGCTATCGAATGCGGAATAGATTGTTTTATGATAAGAATAATGATTTGGGTTGAAAGAAGATTCATTGGGTTTTTTATAAAGGATACTAGATGATCTAATAGTCAGACATTTATGGTTTATTGAAGAGATAAAAATCTTGGTAACACAATGTATTTACTGTACTCATGTGATAGTTTGTAGCTTACATACAAAGATCATATTCCGATTCAATACATTTTATACGTTATGCGAAGGGATGTATTTTACCACTTTAGCAATACTCCAGTGCGGTACGTATTGTATTTCAGTAAATAACCAATTGGGATGAAACGGGGGGATTCTCGATGCTATTAGTTTTTGTTTTATCGAATAAACAAACTTAGCATAATATCGATTTTATTAGGTTTCTACGATACATTTTTAGGAAACGATTTAAGATCGCCCCATTAAGAGTCTATACAATTACACATTTTATGCAAAGCTTACAAAATTCTGCACATTAAGTGGGGAATTTCAATTACAAAAACTAATCATATGTATAATCATTGAATGCATGCAATCCCTCATCAATGTCGATACATTCTATTCTACTACAAGCATTGATGTATAATTATAGAACTATTTAATCATGTAAAAAAGTACTATACAATATTAGACAACATACTTAAAAGTAATAAGGTCAATTTGGAAACATGGATACCTAATGGAAACAATAATGATATATAATGACTTATACCCTATATTTTTTATTTATAGCCATTTTCCTTTCAATAAAATACGTCGTTGATCACATCATATGGTCTCAGTCATAATGTGAAACTCCATTTGGCGTTTGGCCAAGTCACATTCATACTTAAATTGTACATAAATAAACTGCATTTATTATTTTCAAAAGTATTCAGTGACATTACACATCGAAACCAATTGCAATACCACTGATGAACAAGAAGCAAAAAGATATCGATGACACATTTGCAAAAAAAGTCGAAACACATTTTTGAAAAATGGTAATGAATTATGAAATAGATTAAAGTGATCAGTAATACTGTTACGTACTTTAAAAAATATGTTAAGAGCAATATTAATATAATTGTAACGACAGAAATAAATTTTAAAAGAAACATCGGATTTTAATAATTGAATGTTGGTATAAAATTGGTTGTTGGACATTAATTCTGACAGTCAATACAATTATTTAAAAATTAGAAGGAAATATTAAGCATAAAATATCCCTGTGTTTTTGTAAAGAAATAAACCAAGCGAATCTTGTAAGACAGGTTTAAATATAAATTGTGAGATAACCATATTTTTTGAAGTAAGCATTGCGCATAATTTATTTTGTATGATTTTAATTTCATACAAAATAAATTATTGCGCAATTAATCATAATATAATGAAAATGATTTTTATAAAGGGGTACCGTATAAAACCAAACTATTTATCTATCTAACCAATGAGCTAAATGAAAGAAATAATACTATAGTATAAATGTTTCGAAGTTATTTATTTCCTCCAAATAGTGAAAATAAGATTTTTATAACCTTTACCGACAATAATATTAGTATGAAGAGTACAATTTAAATCACAATAAAAGCGTACGCCTAAATCAATAACAAAGCTTCTATAGGAATAAAATCCCCATTAATAGAGCAGTTAAATTCAAATTTATTTTTATAGCGAAAATAACTTAACTATAAAACATTTTTGAATATTTAGAAAATGCATATTTGAAATAAATACTACCATTTGCAAACATTTATCTGATCGGTCTTCATAAGAAAATAATAATTTAAGTAATTTATTATCATCAGTAAAAGAGACGCTTTGAATACTAAAATATTGTGAATAAATTGTGTATGAACAGCAAAAACAAAAAGGGCCAAGTTTTGATACATGAACAAATTCAGAACAGTTCACAAAATGAAACAAAGTAGCAGAGTCATCCCAATATAAAGTCCCGGAAGAACAATGACCCAAGCGTAATTTATCGATTTTTTCAGAAAACGAAAACTAATGCGATATATAATTATTAGTATTTTACCATAAAATTAAAAATTTTATGGTTAAGAAAACAAATGTGAGGTTAATAACAACATATGTAGGGAACCTTTAAATAATGCCACTCATACAGATGTATTTTGAATATTAACCCCCAAATTTGCAGTTACGTCGTTGCTCTCTCAAAAAATAAATATTGAACACAGTCACTTACTTGCAAAATATTTTTTAAAATGTATTTAAATTACTTCTAAAAAGTACTTATTGACATTTTTATTCATTCACCTATTTACATCATGTAACGGACAGAGTTTAGACTAACAATTTCACAATATACACTTATGTTGCTGTTCTAGTCAAATTCAACTCACAACTTCTAATACAATCGTTTGAAATAGCACTTGCGTCGAAATTGCAGTGAAGAGCTAACTTATTGCATTAAAATCTATGTCACAACTAACACTTGCATCGTTCTTCAACAGAGAGATGAGAAACAATTGAAATTTGAACGATGAAGTAATGCACTGTAACGGAGCTGAGTATAATGCCACAATTCTGTATTTGTTCCATTGGAAGTATGAATCACTTCAAAAACCATTGATACTTTTCACTCGAAATATCCATATTTGGCCATTGTTCTTACGAAACAAAGAAGTGTTCTATTTAATACATAAGGCCGGTCAATTCCCAAATCGAAATGCATATCAATTAACTTTTACAATATAATTCCAAAAGCATTGGAAATGAAAGCGTTACTAAAGAAAACCTACATCTAATAATTGGTTACTAACTTTTAAGGCAGAGTTAATTTTATTCAACATACAAAGAAAGCTATGTTAATCATCTCAAATAATGTGCATGCTTTATACATACAAAATATGAGGGTGGTTCAGGCAGCTGCCTTGTATCAATTTCCTAAGTTAGGTCCATGCCTCCGCATTTAACAAATCAACATCTCATTTGAAATGTTTCCTATATTTCAAGCTAAACTAAGTTCTTAATTTACATTTCTAAATAATTATAAGTAATTTAATTCAGTATCAGCATAGTAGCCAGTTAAAATTATATTTTCTTACTATCTATAAACATATTATTACTGCGCGAGTGAAATATTTGTTCGCCAATAGATCACAAGTTCTATTTTAGTTAAACTAAGTTGGCGGAATGTGAAACTCAATAGTTGCACGGCTGTAGGCAACATTGTTACAGAAATGTTGCAGAGAAAGATACAGAAATGTTCCATAATGAAAAGTTTAAAAACAAAGCATACGAAGGAGTGTCTAGTACTTTTGAAAGTTTAAGATAAATGACCCTTGAAGTGTGAATAAACCATCATTATTTTGCTACTTTTCTTCTTTAATTTGAAAATTGCTTGCCTGAAAAATTTGTAGAGTGGCTTATCATTAAGCTGTCCGAAGCCCGTCAATTCAACTGCAAATGCCCGAATTTAAAAACTTCTTTCGTATGTTTGGCGCAACGTGGACAAACATGGCCACCATAAAACCCAACCAACTGACCATTAAACATTATACGATTGTGTTTTAATGAACTAGTTTCACAGAATATGACTTGTGCAATTTCATGTTGGAAGTTCTACACCCAAAAGGATATTATTAATTCAGTAATACTAGAATATTACATTAATAATAACAATTCCGGCAAATTAACAAAGTATGATTTTTAAGTGTATTAAACAAGGAGGAAGCAGCTTCATGTTTTTAAAGGGTGTGGCTTCTTTTTTGTCGTTCAAACTCATCGGTGTCGGAACTCTTCACTTAGCCTTGAGATGGCATCCTGGCACATGTCATGTTCTGAATTCTTGTCTGACTGTCTCGATTCAACCCTTCCGATTATTTTACATCCCCAATCTTTTCCTTGAAGCCACCACTCCCTTAATCTAATTATCTTAAGTACCACCAATACCTAATTTTTCAAGTCTACGATGAAAAATGTAATTTTTATCTCACTGGATAATTCTGCGTTTTATTAGTGTGATTAAAGAGTTGTAGTCTTAATAATTAAAAGGGAATGGGAAATATGAAAAATTATGGTACGCCTGAAATTTTACAAGGCTCAGATATTATCGTAGGATTGATAATAAGTTTATAATTTAGTGGAGTAAATATCTTTTTGAATAAATTCCAAAGTGTAAAACTGAACAATACCTCATATTCTACTGGTGGTAAGCATGCCCTAGTTGAAAACCGCTGCTTTACGTTACCAATTTGGATAGCACTGGATAATTCTGTGTTTTATTGTTATAGTTTAAGTTTAAGTCACAAATTAAATAGGGAAATGGGAAGGGTATAGAAAATTATGGTATGTCTGAATTTTATTAAAATTAATAAATATTACGAGAGGACAATAATATTATAATATAGTGGTAATATATTGTGTAAATTCCACGCTTAGCACTAAACAATGCCCAACATGCTAATGGTGATACACATACCCTATTGGAAAATTGCTACTCTGCATTACCGATTTGAACCTTACATCATTCTAAATTGTTCCCAATCAATAATTACAACTCTTCAAGAGAATAATAAGAAAACTGAAGAAAAACTCAGTGTAGCTTGAGCTATCTACTCATTGAACTGCGATTTGAAGTGCAATATATTTGCTTATCTGACTAGCTTTAAAAATATAGAGATATATTTACTTACATCTGAATAAAAATGTGTGCATAGAACATTTTGCTTTAAAAATCTTTACTTCGAACCTTATAACAATGTTTTTTTAATTTTTGAACCTTTCATTCCCAAGTAAAAACATCCTCAAAACCTACCTTTTTTCTTAAAAATTAGTTTTTCTGTCAAACTAAATATAGGTAGTGATAGTGTTTTTTTGTAATTGAACGTACATCCTGTACGTATTCCTTATGTGACGTTACTTGGCTTGCTTTTTGAATACCATTTCAATAGAAATTGTGAATGAATTCTGATTTGATATATGATAGTTAACTGTCAGCAGCAATTGGATTAAACACCAAAATTTGACAAAACGGTGACAAACTACATTTTAAGGTACCCCAATATGTATCATATGAGAGTATTTGTGTAACAATAACCCCGTCTTCCTGTCCTGGTTTATTTCCACTGAAAATCCCTCACGTACGGTTTATTTCATGTGTTCTAGCTTTGAAATCACTAGTTACCATCCCCAACAAACTAATTTATTGTCTCCTGGGTAGTTTCTGGTGTTGTGCTACAGAAAATATACAAGCCTTTCAACCATAACACGGGGTTGTAAATATAAAGAAATTAGCCCTAATTCATTTCAGCTTTACAGTCATGCTATTAGAAGGTATGTCAAAAGTATCTAACCAGAATTTAGTAGTCCCAAGTTGCAACCATAAATATTTTCCGCTCGCAATTTGAACAATCTTCGACTGATTCGTGGTCTCATGACTGATTGGTGTGGCGTTCCAAGCCTTTAAGCATAAATCAAGTCGCTGATTAGGAGAGTAATCAGCTGTGTTTTAAAGAGTGCATTCTCAGCCGGTAAATGTGTTGACAATCCCGATTAGCATTTTGAAATCCGCTTCCAGATTGGCCAGGGTAATTATGGAAGTAAATCATTTCCACTAATTACATCTATATCCTCGAAATGCATAATCTCTAACCAAACTCATTAGTTTCTGTCTTTCGCAACGAACACTAATATGCATCACGGGCCGGTTCAATCTGGCCTTCACGTTATAAATTATTTGTGCACAATTAGAAAGTGCATCCCGGTCCAATGGAATTGTACGCACCGTATAGAGTATACCTATACATGCCGCAGTCTACAGTGACACACATGCTTACGATGAATTTTAGAAAATAATACTACATGGTGAACATCCATACTGACGAAAATTGAAATCGGTAATGCAGAGACAACATGAGTCGAAATATTTTGGAAACTGACTTTCCTGCATAGAGGCTTGCCAAGGGACGCTTGTTTACAAAGTGTGATGAATTAAAATTAGTCCACGGATTCTGGTAGTAAATACAGGGCCATGGAAAATAGTGCAGAAATCAGGTGAGTCACTGATTCGTGTGGCTTCTGCGTTCATTTTTCCCATATTTGAAAAATGGGACTCGTGGTTTATTCACTCACTGATTCAATTTATTTTAAATAAAGTAGTAAAAACAGCAATGCCGTGATTCTTACTCAGGTCATATATTGATAGTAAGCCTGTGGCGTATTCAGTCCATTACCCCTTGATTGTCCTCTCACCCAAATCGTCCAGGGCACTGCTACGGCAAAAAGATTACTCATTGATCTGCGTAAGAACATATTACCCAACAAAGAAGTCCAATACCAACTGACCAGGCTTGTTCGCTTTTTGGACGCTGTGGAAGAATATCTGCTCAGGATAGATCCTATCTATCGGTCCTCTCTGGATTCATTGAGCATCTTCGGCACTCCGCCCACTCAGGCGGGAGCTTACTTATAACAACTTCCCCAACATCCTGCAAGTTTAATAGCCCTAAACCCTCAAGGTTCTTTGCAGAGTGGTTAATGTATTACAAAGTCTCAATGTCTTTCCACCTTCTGTTACATTGGTGACCATTGCTTTCACTATTAGTAATTATAGTAATGTTTTACAGCATAGTATTATAAAACATAGCTCTATATAAAATATAATTAGGTAAAGATGTCGAATCCAGGGAATGTTTTTCACCAAGCAATTTTTGTCGCTAAATCAAGATGGCGTCCAAAGCCAGTATGGCGCCCATCTTCGCCCATTCGATTAATAAACATCCAAATTTCAAAACGTTAACCAATTATAGAACGCAATACATCGCAATTTCGTTAAAAAAAACGAACTTTCCTTCGTAAAAACAACCTTTTGCACAGGGTTGCCATAAAGCTGGATCAAAACATCAAGGTTACCATGTTTGGCGATATATCGCTAGTGTCCCGGATTCGACCACTCCACCTATAATTACTTTACAACAAATGCTAACAAATGCAACAAATGACCTATTTACACAGAGAAAACAACATTAAACATTTCATCAACTACCCAACTCACATCACACAAATTCACAACTTTGACTTAAAAGCGGTTGTTTCTTTTATTCGCTGGTATGAATTTGTTTACAGATAGAGTCAGTCCCCTCATATAGGGAGGTCGCCGGTACTCTAGGGCTACGAAGGATCCAGAAGGATATGAACCACTTTGCGTACTGAAAGGAATAACAGGTTCTTTTAAATTTAAAGTCTTCATTGCATTTATAACAAAGCTGCACAAGTATGCAAAGGAAAATAAAATATTGAATTTATATAACTACTTGGGATACTGAGCACTTTTGATAGTAGACATTTTGAATCAATGAGAGGCCCATCATACATTGCAAACCACCACCATTGGTACATGGGCCTATAGTTCAGATGTACAGGCCTGCTGATATCTTTCCCCTGTGTCTCTTTCTTTGTAATAGGGGGGCGCGGAAGCCTAGTTTCGATTAGCAACCGGAGGTTTACGAGATCGAAACTCGGTCCAATCAGACTGTATTGTAAGTGGTGACTGGTCCACTTGAAATCCGTTGTGGCCTCAAAGTTTTCACGTTGGTGTGGTGTGGAAATTCGGAGAGTGGTGTTCCTGCTCAGATGTTGACCTCGTCATCTGACCGTGGTTCAAAATTACGAGGTATTATACCCGGATTTTTTACTTCGGGATTGATCCTGGACTGTCGCCAATAGCCCATTGAGTTGCTTCAGTGCAATGTAAATTCAATTGCCAAATATCTCTATAAGAGGGTCTTTTTATAAGAACATAAAAGATAATATATATTTTTTAATTGAATAAAAATGAATAAGTTTTGAGAGGAAAGATATCATTTTTTGATTTCCAAAGTTTATTTGCGAGAGAAGGTGGTGGTTTGCAATATGATTGGGGAGCGGTTATGAATGACTAGGGACAAGTATAAAACAAATATTATCACACATGTGCTGAATGTAAACGTAAACACATTAAAAATTTAGATAAAGTGAGTATGTAGCATGACAGTCAGAGTCAAAATCTGTTATCAGGTGGGCTCTTGTCCAATTTTTCCGACCCCATTACAAATTTCTCAGCGTATCATAAATTTATATACGTTTCAGTTCTTTCAAAAAATAGGTAGGCGTCATAATACAGCTTAGTGACATTTTCCCTAATTCTTTCTATTCCTATCAGGTTAGATTCCTCCCTGGGTGTATTTTTCTCTTATGTTAGTATAACTTTTCTTCTGTGTGCATATTCATTACTTGATATTTTCTGTCTTTTGTTTGTCGCATCATGGTCAAATATGGCCTTTGCTCCACAAAACTCAACCAACATAATTATCCAGAGTGCAAACCTTAACTGCAATTGAGATTCCCAATAAGCTGATCTGTTCTAAGCACATTAAACACTATCTGCAGTGCTATTAGGACATTGATAATGGCAAGCATTTCAACTAGCAGACCCGCCCAGAGCGTATACGCTAGGCTTTCTTCACCCTCCAAGTAGTTTCAATGGGATATCTCGTCCATCAAGATCTGACGTTTTGTTAGTGACGAGATATCTCGTCGAGATAAAACTGCCCTGCTACTCCAAGGGAATAAAGATCCAAATGGGAAAAAAAGTCTCCCTAGCCCAGAATTGGTGACAATTTGTAACAGGTTTTTGCATCAGAATCTGGTCAATACAAACTAGTTTTCGACTCGAAGATAAATTATCAAGAGGGTTAATTGCTTATATGTACTGATGGCAGTGTCGTCATTTAATTTTAAGTCTTACTTCAAGTCATTTATAATGAATACAGCATCCACATTCAATAAATGAATTTCGTATCTCGAAACGAAATTAAATTATCCCAAAACAGCATTTCGTTCATTTTTACTAGCCGTATTAGCGCAATTGGTAGAGTCGCGAATTGGCAATCACAGGATTGCGAGATCGAAACTCGGTCCAACCAAAGACCGTTGTATACGTGGTGGCCGGTGCATAGAACATTTGTGGCACGATTTCAAATGCAATCACGTTGGCGTGGCAGTTAGGAGAGTGCAGCGCCAGCTTAGGTGTTGACAGTTATAGAACTCCTAGAATCGTGAATACTAAGTATACGTGGTGGTCGGTGCATGGAACATTTGTCCTCACGTTGGCGTGGAAGTTAGGAGAGTACAGCGCCTGCTCAGGTGTTGACAGTTATAGAACTCCTAGAATCGTGAATACTAAGTATACGTGGTGGTCGGTGCATGGAACATTTGTCCTCACGTTGGCGTGGAAGTTAGGAGAATGCAGCGCCAGCTCAGGTGTTGACAGTTATAGAACTCCTAGGATCGTGAATACTAAGTAATTCGTAAACATGTGTTGCTATGTTTACGAAATTATTAGACATTCTCCTTAAATAACTGATTCTAGCAGACGGTTTTCGTTGCGTATATTTTTCATTCAATTCAATGAAGTCATGGAAATATAGATGGATGTAGATAGACAGACGCATATAGAGACATTTTTCATGGTTAAAAGGTTTTCACTGCCCATCGGAAGTGCAATATGGTGTAAGCCTTGCTTGTGTGGGTTCGGTATATAGAAAGATTTATATTTTATTCATTTGATCGTCTTAATACTTTTTGAAGGTGCATAAACTTTAGACCAGGTAGGATGAGAAACAATAAAAGAGACAGATGCATGCTTCTACAAGATGTTTCATTCTAAATTCCTATCTTCAGATGTCACCATCGGCTCTCTAATGAAACAAACGGAGCACGTGAGTGCAGTTTCATGTTACTTCTTCCGATCGCTCGGTTTGGAAATCTTTGAATCAAGGCCACGTGGTATCGGAATTCAAATATAGGGCAGATTGACCGGAGGGATGAACAACACTCATTCGCTCTTCAATAATCAATCAGCCCAAATCAATTCCCAAGTCCACCTGACTAACACTTCTAAGGTCTTATGACATCCATTCTAGCTGCCACAGTTGAAGAATGTGGTCTCTAGTGAGACTCTTGAAGTGTGAGGCTGGAAGGGCTATTTGTTTGTCCTCTGTAGCATCTTTGTTGCCTGGCAAGACTGTCTGCTTTTCGACCTCGTCATCTGACCGTGATTCAAAATTGCGTGGTGTTGTCCTCGAATCTTTCCCTTAGGGTTTGATCCCGGAACGTCGCCAATAGCCCGTTGTGCTGCTCCAGTGCGACGTTAATTAAAACACCTACCCCAGTCTATCTTATAAGAAAGTCGATGGTTGTTACTCTATATTTAACAGAAATAGATAACCGTGTTAGGGAAATAGTTTAATGGAGTACGTCTTGAATAATTTACACTAATTATACTATATTATGCAATCAATCATTTTTCCCATACTGTCTTAAAGTAAAAAGTGACAGAGTTCTATCTCTTCTAATACATGTGACGGCTTGAGACTTACATTTCTGAGAAGAAACAATAATAATTCAGTTCATATGCATGCCCAAACTATCGCTATCATAATATTATTAATCATAAGGTAATTAAACTGTCTTTTTAATTATATCACATATTTGCATTTCAAACCTTGATTACTAATTACATGGTTAGGTTAACTATTAAGTGATGAGCTGATAGTAACTCAATACTATATCTAAGTTTGTTTTTCCAGTCGCGTGATAATTATATTTTTATTTTCTAGGTAAGAGAATCCTTTTTATTCTGTGCTGATAAGGATTGCTTATCCCAATTTTTGGGATTCCTATAAGTCTAGCGTAAGTTAATAAGTTTAGTATTTCAGATAAAGTTGCTGGTAATTAATACATCACCAAGTTCTCAATTATGTTTGTTATAATTTATAAGTGAGATGAATCGAAGCATAAAGGATATATGTGCTATATTTAATAAACTATTACTCAGTTAGTACTCCCCGAAAATAATATTCTACATTAACACATTTCAAAAAGGGGATTTTTCTGTATACTATAAAACTGAAAATACGCTTAATTTTTACTGAATAAAATGTAATGTTTCTTGCATCTATATAAAAGCGTGAATTGAAAATATGCTATTCTTCGAAGTCTGGTATATAGCGATTATGTAATGATGTGGAATTGGGCTAGTGTGTTCACAAATAATTTCAAGTAATACTCTTGTAAATAATTTTGAGAATTATTTTTTAATTACAAAGTATCACAGATAAATTGTTTCAGAAATATTTTTAAGAATCTACTTTTTAGCGAAAGGGAGATGTGTAGGTAATCAATATCATTTTATCTTAATCAATCAAAATTATGCCTGTTTTTGTCAGGTAGGCAAAAGATATGTATTCTTTTCGCCACAGAATTTTACAAATTATTTTGTGTATGACATGAAATGAAGATTGAAAATTGGTGTTCTAAGGTGATAACAGTTAAAAATAACATAACAGCTCTTATTGTCGTTACAAACGTTTACATAAAGAATTACGAGAGAGGTGTAACATTTTCCTTCGGTATCTTATTTTTAAGGTATGTAAATAGGTAGTCAATTAACGCCGCACAGGAGTACACAACGGGTTATAGGCTACCGTCCAGAATCAATCCTTAAGTGTAAGATTCGAGGACAATGCCTCGTCATTTTGAATCACGTTTAGATGAAGAGGTCAAGATCTGAGCTGGCACCTCAATCTCCAAACTTCCACACCCCGCCAACGTGAGGACATTTCAGGCCACGACGGATTTAACGTGCACCAACTCCTGTATACACGACGGTATTTGGCTGGACCGAGATTCGAACTCTCAACCCTCCGGTTGCTAATCCGTTGCTCTGCCAACTGGGCTACAGTGGCACGCTCTTATTTCTTTAGACCGACAATATACGTCGAATAATTTTCGTAGATAAACAATTATAAAATGAATTACGCAATTGTGTTTAGAACTGTTCCTATGTCTGCTCAAATATCAACATAAAATTTTATCTTCATTTTAAAATAATACTACGCTCAAAATTGGGAGCCATATTAATTCTAAGAAATATGCCAAGAAAGTTAACCATTTCGGGCCTAATGGGCATATGAGTCCCAGAGATTAGATTGGGTAAATAAATCCCACTTTTGAATGGGTTTTATCGTTTTCAGTGTTCTTAAGGAATTAGGGACTAAAAATAGGACTCAAGAAACCTGGCAATACTTTCAGATTGCAAATGGCGGACTTATGGTTTTGAGCACGCCCATTCACATTCTGATGAATGAGTGACCGTGGTTCGGAAACAAAAAGATGGTACAAAATTAGACGTTAGTTGCCCAGAAGCCATTTCCCACTACAATATGTACATGAATGGAGTTGACCGCTGTGATGAAATGGCTACTTTTTAGGGTCATGGCAGAAAATCAGACAAGTGGTGGAAAAATATTTTTTGGAAATTAGTTATGATATCTGTTGTGAATGCATGGATTACGAAGTGTGATGTGGAACATAAAACAGAACCACTATTATTATTCATGGTCCCCTTAGCTGAGCAACTAATAAATGTTGGAAGGGAGAAAGCAAACACAAAAAGAACGCGAAAGTACGGTCGTCCGTCAAAAAGAGCAAAAACTACTAAACTACTAAATTAAACTACTTTTCAGAGTTAAATTTTAATCATGCAAAAGTCGGGGCGAAAGGGTTAAATATTAATGTCAAAATTGTTACATTGTAGACGTATTCATTTGCTTAAAACAACAATTTACGTCCTGCCGAGAAAAGGCGTCCAATAAATGGTAGGATCCTAACGCCTAACCATTTTTGGATTAGATAATGCGGACCCTAGAACCACCTAGTGCTCAGGCTGAAACTACATTAGTTACAGTATACATTCATTTTCAGTTTAGTTCATTTTATTGCTCTTTTTCATAATTTGCAAATAATAATAGATGCAAGATTAAAATATTCTTTCCGGAGACAACTTATTGTTGAATTAATATGAACAGGCATCGTTTTAGAAGTTTACTCAAAACATGGCTAAAGGTAGACGAGTTGAAAGGCCAAAGGATTAGCAACCGGAGGATTGCCGAGTTGGAAATTCGCCGTCGTGTACTCGGGAGATGGCGAACGTTAAATCTATCGTGGTCTCAAATATCCTCACGTTGGCTTTCGGTACTTAGTTGGCATCTTGACAATTTTTATTGGGTTATATATATTCCTTATCCCTACAGGAAATCAAAACTGTAATTTATATACCACCGCAATGCAATTATAAATATATATTATAATTATTTTATATTATATATTTATTATAATATAAAATAATTATAATATATATTTAATTATTATATTATAATATTAAATATATATTATAATTATATATTTAATTATAATATATTATTTCCGTATTATTTGAGAAAAGAAGCAATTTAACCTTTTAAGGGTCATGCCAGCATTATTCCACCGTACAACTGCAGTTTTCCAGGAACAAATTCCTTCCGGATTAAAATTTCTCTACCAATAGAAACCATTCCAGGATCTCTCATTAAATAAATGTGGCTCTTAGTCATTGCCTGCGTTTGGTGAGAAAGCAAAATTAATCGGAAATCTCGTGATTCTCTTATGATTAAATTTGCACGTTTTGACAGCCATCATTAACATAGCAACGTGAGTTGTTCTTAACAAATTACGAAAATTAATGACTACAACCAAATGTACAGATTGCATTACACAAATTTAATTCTTCACTCATTCAATCATAAATTCAAAATTTTTAAAAATATGAAATAAATGTTTTTGCAAATTTAATTAAATAACCCCCAGATACTTGTATAAAAAACATTTAAAACTGCTAAAGAGAACGAATTCTTTCTGAACGGAATTAGACACATCTGGAACTGAAACTCGCACATTCATATCAATGTAATTTAATATATTCATTTGATTAAAGTCATGTAAAGAAAGCAGACAAAATGTTAGCCTCATAAATTCACAAACGTCAGATATTTGTTTTAAAGGCAGAATCTCGAAACACACACATTTCATTTCAACTTAATTGTATGAAGTATTTCAGTCATTTGCATCAGTAGACATTACTCGCGTATTTACCGAGTGCTTTTCAACAGTGAAATTGAAATCAATTTCTCGGGAGTGTCTGGGACCTTGCTATGTTTTCTTTCTACTTATGCACAACTAACGTTATTAGACAAAGATTAGTTTATAAACTTTACACGCCATGAGTTTGTTTTGACTCTATGGTAAACGATTTCTTAAATTCTTTTCGAACTTCCTTAATTCAATATTGCCCAATGATAATAAAAATCGAGGCAAATGAAAGAGCGATGCATGTGTATACTAATTTAAATTTGGCTGGTGCTAAATGTTAAATAATTTGCTGGAATTGATAAATCAACGTTCTTTGCATTCTTCCCTTTGACTTTGAGGAGGAATGCATTCCAATCTAAAAACATGCTTCATCGAAACTGGGGGTATAAAGACGTTATGTTTAGACAAAGCACTGTGTGATTTCTTGCTTATGTTACAAAGAAGCATTCTATACTTTTATAATTACTCTGGTCTCATCTTTATAAACAAAGTTTAGAAACAAGCTAACGATTAACTTGCTATCTTAAAAGATGCTTCAAAGCTGGGGGTACAAACACGATATGTTCAGACAAAGCAATCTTATGCCTTGTTTATGTTATAATAAAACATTCTATACTTTTACTAATTACTCTAGTCTCATCTAGATGAAAAAACAAAGTTTAAAAACAGGCTAAAGATTGCCCGTTCCTTTTCTTGCCCAAGAAGAGAACTATTATACGATCGGACACATTTTTCCAGGGTTTTACCCCCACAACTTAATTATTTATGGAAATGCATACCGAAAGTTGACATTCTGTACACACTGCTGTACATCAAAGAGTATTTCTGAAAACTGCTTAATTGTAGTTTAGATTAGAAACCACTAGAGATTTATTGACGTTGTTCTATGCATGTGACGAAATATAAATGGCTTATTTCAAATGTTACGTTATTCAAGTGTTCAAGTGTTACGCTTCAGAATATAAAATCTAAGGTTTTTCGTATGTTTTCACTTAAGATTTCCCCAGGATGTTTAATATGTGTGTATAACACAGTTTCAATATGAAAAATAAAACTTTGTCACCACTTCGTTACTCTTATTTAGATAATCAGCCATCGATGCACTACCAAGAGCGTATTCTTAACAAAGCATTGCATATGGCATCAAATATTTCATTAATCTCCCGGGAAAATTATATTTAATCTACATTATATCGTAATTATTTCTTGGTTTTCAATACTTGTTTTGATATGAAAAATAAAATTTTGTCACTGCCGTGTAAGAGCATATTATTATCAAAAGGTTGCACACAGCTCCAAATATTTCATTAATTTCTCGGAGCCCTTACATTTCATCTCCATCAAAGTTACGGTTCTTAAGTTCATTTCTGCTGCTAAATGCAAGATGCACAATTAAGTATAAAAGGGCCTTCCAAGACAATAAAGTACACAGTTTCAGTGGAAGGAGGGTCATTATTGTGCTCAGAGGAGGGTAAGGCTGTCCATCCCACAGCTTCGAATGCCCTCTCTCAATGTGTCGTTAAACTTAGATTAAGAATTCGATTTTTCTCCTCGGAGTTCCTTCGCGAAATGGGCCTCTTCTCGAAGGGGGTAGAACTCTTAAGAACACGTACGGCGGAACAATTTCTCTGATTTGAACAAGAGGTAATCACAATTGAGTTCGTTTTCTTTGTGTTTTCTTCTCTGGGCACAGCTCGCTTGGGGAATGCTGTGAATGCAGCTGATGAAAAAAATACGGCGCTTCATTACTACAGAATGCCCGACTGTTTCCTCCTTTCTAAATAGCTTTTGTGTGATGAGGTAGAAAGAAGATGTGAGACGGGCGAAAAAAATTAAAAATGCATTGTTTTTATTCATGCATGGCGATCTTTTCAATTCGAGAATCCAATAGCACAAAATGTTTGTTTGGTTTGCTGATGCGATTGGTATATTCCGACAAGTGTGGTTAAGGGAACGGAATCATGGTTAAGAACTGTGATAAGGTAGTTAGGTAGGTAAAGAACGTTGGTAAAGTAGGTGAATAAATATCGCCCTGGAGCAACACAACAAGGTATTTCAGATGGTACGGGATCAATCCCAAACCATCCCGAAGGGAAAGCTACGGGGATAACTCCTCGTAATTTTGAACCACGGTCAGATGACCAGGTCAACACATGAGCTGGCACCCCACTCTCCAAATTTCCACACCACACTAACTTGAAGATATTTGAGGTCAAGACAGGTTTAACGTGTACCAGCCCCCACATACTCGACTGTCTTTGTTTGGATCGAGTTTCGAACACGCAACCCTCCGGTTATTAATCCTCTACTCTTACAACCGAACTACCTCCTCCCACGGTGAAAAGAATAACTGTACTTTTATAGGTCTTACGATATAGTTTCCGTAAGTGGGCGCTACCAAGGGGAGGTAATGCAAATTTTAAAGGGAAAATAGACTGAATGCAAAATTATACAGCTTTCATACATCTAAGAGTGAAGGGATGTTAATCAACAAGCAGGATAATAACACTTTAAGTGCTTATTCTGTAGTTTGACAGTAATTGCACATACAATTTCACAGGGCTCAAAGTTGTGACCTCCGATAGTAATTCATTCCTTACTGCATTGACACATAGACTGCATTATAAACTGGCCCACTACTACGTTGCCGAACAACGCCCTCTAGCAAATCCAGGTGGCGCTTTGACCATACATCCCTCGGACATTTCTTCTGGCCCATTGCGATATAAGAAACCAACCTTTGCGCAGATTATCCCTTTCTAAAGATTGTGCCATAAAACTCAGTTCCAATACTACCTCAGCTGAGGATGTGTTTAACTTGAAAATGTTTAGTATCTGGTAGAGACAGAGATTCATTTCACTTATCTTCACGAGTGAGCACCATGAATCTACAGGACCCGTCCAAAAGGGGACCCCTTGGACAGAATAAGGGAGTAAAAGAGCAGCGAGATGGGCAGTCTAGGAAAAGACGAAGAGACCCCGAGTTTGAAGATAGGTTCGTTGTCCGGAGGTGTTTGTAGTCTTTTTAGTGTTTGAAACCCAGGCTTCCCTTGGAGGTGGATGGAGTTAAATCATCGATACAGAAGAGGGAGCAAAATCAGAGAGACAGACGTCTAGGAAAAGACGAGACGTTGAAAACCCAGGTTCCCTTTGGACAGGAGAAGGTAGTAAAAAAGCAGCGAGATGAACAGTGTATAAAAAGACGCGGATATCCAAAGTTTGAAGATAAAAGTCAGTTCCGTTGCTCTAGGCTGTTTGTAATCCTTTTAGAGTTTGAAATCCAGGTTTCCCTTGAACAGGAGGCGGGAGATAAAAGCAGAGAGCGAGACAGTCAGACAGTCTAGAAAAAGACGAGAAGATGTTTGAAACTCAGTTTACTTAACCCAGTGCCCTTGGACAGGAGGAGCGAGAAAAAAAGCTACGAGACGGACAGTCTAGGAAAAGACGAGGATAATCCAAAGTTGAAAAGAATGTGTTATCCATTGCACACGGAGGTGTTTGTAGTCTTCTAAGGGTATGAAACCCTGGCTTCCCTTGGATGGGAAGAGGGAGAAAAAAAACAGTTAGACGATCAGTCTAGGAAAATAATAAGAGAACACAATGCTGACAATAAAGGTGTATTCCTTTGAACGGAGGTGTTCGTACTCTTTTCAGGATTTTGAAACCCAAGTTCGAGCTCGATGTCTCCATGTACATAATGTTTGATATTGATATGTATTATAAATATACGATTTATGGCAGTATTACGTCCCCCTCTGCACACACAGCAGTAATATCTAGTGACCTCGTGACCGGAATTTCAGAGGGTCAAAGTCAAGAAATATAGCTATGAGTAAATTGATTTATAGTTAAAAAATGCCTCAAGTATATGCACAAGTTTAAATTGATGGGTAGCCAGAAAAATCCTTTGAACTGGATAGCAGGGCTCTGGACATACTTAGAAACAAATGAGTCTGGTTAAGGGACTTGATGTATGCTTGAAAGTTTGAAGTATGAGTGTTTCAAAAATGACTGGGTACAATGTAAATAATTAAAGAGGAACTGTTCCCAAAATTAGCCCGCTACGTGTTCATTTAAAACATTACATTCCACTATAGATAGCTGCACAGTTTTAATTGCGATTTATCATCGCAGTTTCTCAAAACATTAATGTTTCATCGAAAACGTTTTACATATCTGTAAAAAATAATGCATACGTTTTATCCAGAAAATCTTAAGATATACTAAACAAAATTATTTCAATAGTTGCAAAGGCGTTTTAAAATTTCCGAATTAAATTACCCTTTATTTACGTAAGACATCCTAGTTAATTAAAAGTAATTTGAGACTAGACATTTCATTCATGAAGTATTAAATATATCCTATAGCTCATTATTGCATAAATAATAAATTACAAAACTCGCAAGACACGTAATTTATTTCCTTTCGTTGACATTATATAATTACGTTTATTTATTTCTCTAGTTTTCTGCATAATAGTTTAAAGTTTGATTAACTACTGTAAAGTCCCTTTAAATGTATAATTTGCGTGACAAAAATTTCTAAAATGAACTTTTCTTTTTTGAATATCTGGTAATGTATCATGAGTTGTCACCTTCGGTAACCTACAGACAGATCCATCCGTTTAAAAATCTGACAAATTTACAAGTGAAGCAGCTGGCGAACTCACAGAAAGTGACAAGCGTGATGCGTTAGATTTCTTGAAATATTCGAGAAAAATGTTTCAGTTTGGCAGCCAACCAACTTTATAAGTTTTCCTATGAAGAATTATATACGAATGGATAGCTTTAGAAATGGTTAATAACCTCAATGTGTAAGATTTTAAAAAGTGTTTTTAGTCACGAAAAATTGAAAACAGTTTCTCATACTCCAAGAAAATTATGAGTTATTTTTTTATTAATTTTTATGAACCCTCTGAACGGTTCAAGTGCATATATCCGCTCACCAACCTGTAGACTGCACTGCTTCCAGCCAATTTTGTACACCTTGGCCAATTGAATATTCCCTGGAATTCTTTCAACCAATCGATATGGTTATTTTTACATGTGCATTGTGGGATAAAAGCTACACTATATTGCTCAGAAATCTTGTCACTCAGAGGGTTAAAGATATCTTAACCCTCCTAATGGTTTCCATTATATATCTCGACCATCTAGTTCTGACCTATTTTGTTAATGACGACAAGATATCTCATCGCTAAGATATTGCCGATTTTTTATGATGGCCAGATCAAGATCTGGTCAGTTTTGGTTAAGACGTGATACCTCGATGTGACAATCACCAAGAGGATTAAATAGACACCCTACCAAAAAAAAGTTAAAACTCAAAATCATTCATCGATAGCCATGAAATATGGTATCCTAAATCCTCTTCTGCAGACATGCAAATGATTGCAGTTTGGACAATTGAATGTCAAGGGGGTCATTCCATGTGAAATGAGCAAAAATCAGAAAAACCTGTGGCCGTAGATTGACGGATTTTCATGAAATTTGCTACAGGGGTTACGTTTATGCATAAATAATGATATCCAAAATATTTTTGAAGTTTCAGGCATTTTAAGGACTTGCAACTTTGAAGAACAGTTGTGAAATCGATTGATGTTGAAAATGTTTGAAGAAGAATGTTTGAAGTCTCAAAAACTACTTAACGTAGACAACAATATTTCATATTTTTGTAATCTATGAAGAATTTTTTTATCTATTTGGAAACAACAATTTTAAACATCATGTTTAAGCTAAAAATTAGTAGCGAAAAATGGAAAATAGTCGATTTTGAGGGGTTCTATGGGCCAAAGGAAATTAATACATCGTTGAAATTTATGCCAGATACAGTGCTAGGTATGATAAAACTACTGCTGGAGTTTGGAAGTCGGTTTTTATTTCCTTCATCTTTCAAACAGCAAAGGAAAATTATAAAATGACGGTTTTCCATTTAAAATAGGCACACAAAATGAAATGAAGGACATCTCTGATGAAAACTATATTTTGGAAGAATATAGTTTAATACTTGTACGTCTATTACTTGTAAAAAAATTTCAGAATTGTATTTTGAGTCCCAAAGCAACAATAACAAAATTAGTAAAACACAAAAACACGTTCTTTCCCATCCAATCAATTGGCGACTGAAAATTTCGTCGCCAAACGACTATTCGAACGTTCTACGACGGGTTACCATATTCCATCAGTATCGCACAAACTGGCAATATTTATTACAGCCAATCACAGCATTTCCTTCTCATACTATGCATGTTACTCGTTTCAAATGACAACAATGAAACCTCAAATCAACAATGAAATACCAAATTATTTTTAACTTTTGAATAAAATTTTAAAAGCAGGACGTCAAATCACAATTCAAAATTTTAAGCATTTAAAACCTTTACTTGATAGTCTTCAAATTCACTTTCAATCTGATAAAGGTCTCTTGTTCAATTTCGCAGTTGCTTAAATTGAAATTTTCCTAGTGCTGCCGAATTCTTGAAATCTTTACTTGTTTCACTGGTGATTGTGATAATATGGAACAAGGATTCGTGAGTATGTACATTTGGGAAAATCGAGTATAACAACGATGTTTGATTTTTTTTTATTCTCAAAATGAGTGTTTACCTGACTGATAATGCTTAATATTTACAAAACGCATTTAATATTCACAAGTAGTAGTATTTAATACTAACGTTTCCGAAGAAAAAAGCAAATCGAAAAGACTTCTCTAACAAAATTAACTTTCCACCTAATTATTTCACTGATGGAAATACTCCTTGGATTAAGCTAAACGACTTTAAAAAGAAATTTCATGTAAAATTTTGCACATGCACCATAATGATAGTTATATTTCATTTTTATATTGCGTTTTTTATATTATCGGTGGTTATACTCATTATCAGCTGCGATAAAAAAGTAAAATTTACGTCTAATCAAAAATTTTCCTGAGACAAAAATAATCAAATTAAAATTATGAAAATGTCAGTGCATATAACAGACATCTTTCTCTTTTTTGTTGAAAAGTTCTGATGCTTTTGGAGCTTTCCCTCCCAGAGAAATATGCATTTTTAAAAATTAAAAAATCACATTTTTCCATAATTTTTAATTTGAAATGTTTTTCTTTATGAAAAAGTAGAAATACAATCACCAAATTATGCCACGCTATTTGTTAGGAAAGGCTCTTCATTAAGAATAATTTTTAATATTGTCTTTCCATTTCTAGAGATCCCGGAGCAATTTGAAATTTGTAGCAAAATGGCAAAATTTCTATTTTCGTCGATCCCTCAGATTCAGAAATGACGGCTATTAAGTTATATTTTGGCGTTTCCTAAGAGAACCTTTTCTAAAGAATGCATTTAAATTTAAATTTTAACATTTTAAATTTGTGTCAATTACTTATTGAAATATAAGGTCACAAACAAGTCACTTTTAGTGCTAGAAAATCTCAATTTGTGTGACCTTGAAGTTTAAATGTCAATAATTAACAAAATATAGATTTCTGAAACCTAATATTTTGCAGTTGGTCATTAGTATATGTGACCTATTTAAAAACTGATTTTCATTAAAATCGGTGATATGTCAGCTACAGCCGATTTTCTCATTTTGCGTAGAATGACCCTCTGGGAGTTCCCTCTTACATGTGTGGTGTGCATCCTGAAGCTTATTGAAGTGTTGTCTGAGGTTCGCTGTGAATATTCTATAGTTAGGCTTCCCCCACGAAAGGAAGTCAACCTTGGATCACTTGATTTCTGAATACGTGTGAAAGGTATTCAGAAATCCACACTTAGAAGCCAAAGATGGAAGTGCGGCGATAGCCATAAATGATTTGTTATTCTCCATCTTTTGAATCGAATGATAATCACTATGCCATAATCGGCTATAAAAACGCTAATTTAGGAATTTTAAGGAGACAAAAAAGTTTAAGAAAGCATTCATGATCTTTGTAATTACCTTACAAACTGCTATACAAGACAAACTGGTCTGACACGCATTCCACCATCTATGATATTTCCTGAAAAGTAACTGTTCGGTAATAGTTCAATGAATTTCAAAAATGCAAAGATGTATAATTACGAAACGCCTCCTGGACTGCAAAGACTAAATTTATTTTGTTGTATCAAGCTACTATGATTATGAAATCATATTTACGTTTTTTATTATGGTAAATCGGAAATTATACTTTTCTCTTCAGGCTATTTAACATAAGCGCCCTGTTCAACGTTTATATGCAGGATTCGCATACAATGACATCGTATCGCATGACCAATTTTGTCCCAATACATCTCTTACCCTACATTCTTGTGTTTCGTGCGTGTATTGTACATAGAATGTGTGCATTGGATTTCAGTTGTACGTAACTCTATTCCAAGAACCTTGGCGATAACCAACGATAATGAGCATTACCATTTGCATCTTTATCACGATTTTCTACTTTGTACTGAAAAGAACGAATCCACTTCCAATTCCATCAGTTAAATTGAGCAACAGATTTAAAATTAAACGCGTAAAGAATGCAGACTTTAACAAACGAATACTGCCTGAAATTGAGAACCTTTGTTCTAAAAGGAGTGAAAACAAATTCCTTCCTCCGTTTCCAGAATACGTTAGGACATAGTTTCTACTTGGTTTGTCGCGTGGAATGTGCGTCGAGTTTGGAACTTAACAGCTGTTCCCGATACTGTCTTCTCTACTTCTTGTTATCGATTTTGATGGAATTTCTACGAAAGTTGAACCAAAACTATATGAAAAGGAAATCGAAGACCCTCTATTAGTGAATGTGTGTTTGAGTTTCTATTTCGCTACCCCATGCGTTCTTTGTTGAAATCGAAAACTTTTGCGTTGCAAATTTCGAACTTTCACATTAAGAATGAAAGTTACTAAATTTAAATATTGACAGTTAGTTGTCTGATAGATTTTATGTTTTATTTTCTTTGCTACATTTGACAAGTATTTTGTACTCTACTCATGTTAAAATATTTATTAATTATGGCTCTAGTCGGCTCTGATTTCAAATTCTGAATAAGATATGAATGTTACGTTTACTCGAATTAGATTGGTTAGGTTTATGTTAAGTGTAATCAATGACAATGTGAAACCCTTTGGACGCACAGATAAATATCGCTGACTTATGGCTTCGCCATCTTCGATTACTAAGACTTCGACAAGGATATCAAAACTTGTAGACTTTAGAGAATGTAAATGCTATGTAGTAATATATATAAAATGCAGTACACTGGCTTGCAAAACGTAAGGAACAGTAAGGTTTTCAGCTGCTACTTTTGTAGTGAAATGCACTGGATGTGGGAAAATGATGCAGTTGTTACTTCCACAGTTACCGAAAACGGTAGCAAGAAATGAAGCTAACAGTAAAAAAGTAATTTAATTGAAATGGTACCTCTACACTAGGCGCTAAGATACAGAAGGGTAAATATGAAAACTTAAAAAGAAATAGAGGAGGTGGTCTTGTAGCCTGCATGACCACCTCGAACACTAATGCAGGCCTTACAACATGTAGAAAATGAAGTTGTGCATGAGTTCCTGCTGTAGCAGAATCCATTATGTTAGAGTCTCTGATGTCACTATTTCAAAATTGCAATATGCACCAGCTTTCAACTGAATATTATCGGTTATGCAAATCGCTACAGGCTGTTTCGTTTAATTTTGGGGTTGCAACCATGAATTATAATAGTTTTCCCTAAGGTTTGTACATCAGTGAATAACTTGAAAATAATTTATAACGTAAATGCCAATATTTGCGAGTATTACCATTTAGTTTTATAAATTTATTTTCAACGACGCATAAAAAAATTCTAGAAAATTTAATCATTGTCAATATTAACAATTTTGCGAAATGCATAAGGATAACACATAAAATGTCGTTAACTAGAAGTCATACCATTTCTATTACCCAGGAGGATTAAAACTTGAAGACCTGAAAAGTTTTAGAATTAAATAAAATTTTGACATAACAATTTGTTAGGAAATATATCTATCATTATTAAACGTCATTAAACGCTCATTGGTGTAAAACAATTGTCCTGGAGCCGATACAATATATATCTGTATGGATATAAAAGTAGTGAGAACTATAAATTATGTATAATCATTTACCCTTAAAAGACTCAATACCAATGTAGTCCTACCATTTTTGTTAACTAGGAGGATCAAAACTTGAAGACATCAAAAGTTTATGAGCCCAGCAAAATTTCAACAATTTGTTAGGATATCTATCTTTATTAAACGTCTTTCAAGTTCATTGGTGCAAAGCAAATTCTCCTCGAACTAATGCAATATATATCTGTACGGCCATAAAAGTAGTGAGAACTATAAATTATGTACATTCATTATATACATAAATGACTCAGACATAAATATACTAGTTGACTTGGGAATGTCATAGTCCCTGATTAACAAAGAAACCGAAAATTGCAGACCTCAGAGGTTTCATAACTCACCATAATGTCAACATAGCATTTCGTCTGGATAGTTAATCTAACTTTCCAATATACCATTCACGTTCATCCATGTGTGGAAATTTCTCCTTTAGCTAATTCATCAAAACTTATCTGTAAGACTTTCATAAGCAATGCGAACCATTATGAATGACATGTAATCATTATAAATGATTAACGTAGACACAAATATCATCGATTTAGGTACAAAAACTGAGAAAATCAAAACTTTTAGACTCAAGCAATTGAATAAATCATTATAATGCCAGAAGAAATTTGTATTACAATGCATATAAATTTAATAAATGCTATTCACTTTCATTGAAGTCGGTAGTTATCTACAATCTAAAAAATATTTTTTCTGTATGACTATAGAAGGCAATGTGAATCACCATGAAAGGTAAATAGACAATGCTAATCAATGACACAATTTTTGCAAACATAAATATTAACTAGAAGCATTATCAGTAGAGTAGTTCATTGATAACTAGGAATATCAAGATTCGATGGAAAGTAAAAAAACTAATGCAAAACTTTAGACAATCATATAAGGCAACTCCACATTGATGTTTTTTTCCCGCAAAAAACAATGGAATAAAAATAATTTTATACCTCTACGTTAAAAAAGGTATCCAAAAGGTACAATTGCGTCAAATATTGGCAACTCTTGATGGATGATTCACTATCTTAGAACTCTATGTCAATCTTTTGCAAAGGCGAAAAATAAGATGAGAATAATATATCATGAGCATAGAAACACTGCGCATATTATCTGGTTTGGATGCTATTCTCAATAAGAAGCATGGGGTAGGAGAGAAGAGTTCATTATGATGATATTCATGGATCATGACAAACACCATCAAACGAGCATAGTAAGAAATCATTTGATCCTGAAAGGATCTGCATCTACGTGAATAGGCGGCTTTTCGAGGAAAAGGCAAGGGCGTTTTTCAACCCTCCAAGTTGTTTCGACATGATAGCTCGTCTGAACCACATGGAGGGTTATAAAAACCAGCGCTCATTTTTAACTATATGTGACTCTTAATGTCCAGTCTGCTAAGATTCCAGAATAAATACTTCAACGTTCTCCATCAAAAAATTATATATAAGCTTCAGACGCAAAGTGTTACTAAATTTTTCATAACCACGCATGTTCCACATTTGAACAAGACTATTTAATCAGGGTATTGATTTTGATTCTGAAGTTTAAAAGGAAAATAAATTTAAACCCCGAAAATAACTACACCAAGGCTACGATTATAAACATTTTCTGGGCCTCTCCCAAAGAAAACTCTGGGTGCTCGCCTGGTCAACTAGATATATCGCAATCTTCGAAAACCAAGAAACAAATCAGACCTGACATTAGATATTTCGTTGCCCAATTTCAACAACAATTTGTCATTGTGTCTGACTATTCAATCTAACTTTATAAAATGCCTTTCACTAGTTTCATTGACGTAGAGAAAACCTTCCATTAGTTAATTCATCAAGGTTTATCTGAATAACGATCAAAGGCAATGTGAAACACTATGAATGATGTATATACATTACACATAAATGACGCAGACATAAATGTCGTTGACTAGCGGCATTACCATCTTCGATTAATCACTTTTATCTCGTACCAAAGGGTAGATAATCCCGTCTCATTTCATTGGCATTAACTTCCGGTGGCGTCACTTCCGGAAATGCTCTACTTTTATTGACTATCGGAATATCAGCCATATTGCCCAGAAATATCCGTTTCTGCATTGTTCTTTTTCTACATACATTCTTTCATTTCGCCGATCGCTTTTCTGTTGGAGAGGAAAGCTTCGCAAATTAACTTAGTGGGCTAAATGTGATTTGATTTTGAACGGCTGGCTTCACTAATCAAAGAGTAATTAGTAATTTGTAGGGAACAATGTTTGGATAAGTTTTTTGTCAGCTGTAAATAAAAGAAACGGATGACTGATCACTGAATTCAAATAAGGCATTTATCGATGAGGTTTTTGTATGTGAACAGTGTTATTTGTGAAACTTAATCAAACATTGCTTTCAGTTAGGTGTTTGCTTTTGTTAGACACTGGCATACGGAATTGGCGCTCTGGATAAGTAGTAAAATTTGCGCTGTTTGCTATTACTTGTAGATCGTTGTATCATTCCTCTTTTAATATGTAATTTATGTTTGACCGGTTACATTTTTATACATGTGTCCATATTATTTGTTTTGTATGTGTCATTTTGTGTTTTCATGATTCTGTTCAGCTTAATGTTTCGGTTCGCGGCAGCCCTTTTGGTAGAGACCCAGATTAGCAACCGGAGGGGTAGAGTTCAAAACTCGATCCAACCAAAGACTGTCGTGCCATGTACGTGGGGAGTGGTGTATGTTAAATCTAGCTTCGGTCGCTAGCTGTTAGCGACCGTAGCTTCAAATTAATCTCTATTTCAGCTTCAACCCTTTCAGCTTAAGTTTAATCTCATTTTTCACTATGAGGTGTCCTCCCTTCGGGTTTGATAGCGAATTGTCCCAAATACACCGTTTGTTGCTCCAGTAATTAACTTTAATTAACTACCTACCTACCTTACTCATTTTCGCGGAGTGAGATTTTGCAACACTGCGCGCATTACTCTTAAACTTAAACTTGGACACATGAAATTTAGAATGAAGTTGAATTATCATTAGAGCTTCAAAATGAAGCCTAACTTTTGCACAAAAGTAGGAGCTTTATCAGTGAAGTAAGACAGAAGAGAAAAATACACTCAGAGTAAATTACTAGAATCGAACCTACAACTAACAGGTTGATAATGCAGTGGGAAAATTCACTGAGCCACTTTGATTTTAGTGAGAAAAGTATTACAACGTGTGCAAGCTTGAGGGATGCCTTAAATTATAAATCGCTATCAATTTTTTTTTCTAATGAGCATCGAATGATGCGTTATTATATGAAACGGATCTTGTATTCTAATTAACAAAATATTATACATACTATTCTATTATTACTATAAGTATATTATCTAAATGTACTTTAAATTATAATAATTTATTTATTTGCCTTTAGAATTGAAGAGATAAATGAATTATTCAAGACCAATCAACTCTTAAGACGGGTTACTTCTGTGTAAATCAAATGACATTTGATCTTACTCATATATTTGTGAAAATTACTCAGAAATCAAATTATATAAATGTCTCTTGATATATGAACAATGAGCTTCCTTTTAATAATTTATTTTAAGCGCATAAATAATAACTCATGTTTCTTGGTTTACTGTGATACAGAATAAGTATTAGATCATAGAACAAGGGCATTGATTACGTTTCTGAAAAAGGATGCATGTGAGTTATTACTTATTTAAGACTAAGTGGAATATTTAATATGTATCGCGAACACAAAAATAATCTTGGGAATGAGAATTTATGATTAATGAGTTGCTAAAAGCTTATAAACACATTTTATGCAGTGTTTATTCATTTTATTGGAAATATAAACATTGTGCAGTGAATAGGTATTGCTTGAAATTTCAGTTGATTCAATGTTTTAATATTTATATTTCTGTGATATATTTACGAGAAGCGTTGAGTGCCTTTCTTGCTAGTTCAAGAACTATTGATATGTACAGAAACTGAAGAGTTACAGAACATTTTATAATTGAAGATGTAATATGTAAGGGTAGTGACCCAGCTTTTGGAATTAAATGTTAAAAGTTAAATGTTCGTATTTGCTTAGTTTTTCACCCATTTTAATACAATTAGTTTATTGACATAGTTGAGATGTAATATGAATCGATTGCCATGTAAATATTAAAAAATGATTTTATTGGCTGGTTGGGTTTTATTGTGCAAGGCATATTTGGCCGAACAACGTCAAGTGAATAGACACACAAGGAAAGCTTTGACATAGAAGAGAGAAATACACCCAGGGATTGATCGAACCTGCGATGCCTACAACTCGCAGGTTGCTAGCGCAGTGCTCGAACGCACTGAGCTACGACAGCCACAAATGTTATAAAGGAAATCCGATTCTTTCATCAATTTCCTTAAAATGCAGAAGAATAGTTCATTCTATCTCTATCCGTTTCTTTTTTTAAAGTGGATGTTATACACGTTTGTGAAAGCATATTCAAACCTTTCAGACAATAAAATTTTATTAAAGGAAATATACGAAAAACCTTTTAGTTACCAGTACCGATTCCTTATGAGAAATTTAATTGAGGGATCGAAGGGAATCAATTACAAACTTGTCAATTATCAGTATTCGATTCCTTATTAGAAATTTAGTTGAGGGATATGATTAAAGAGAATAAACTACAGACTTCTTAATTTTCAGCAATCAATTCCTGTAGGAAATTTGATGATTGATTTGATAAAGGGAATAATCTCTACAAACTTGTTAAATCTCAGTATTCGATTCCTCTAGGAAATTTGTGGGATTTGATAAAAGGAAATAAACTCTACAGACTTGTTAAATATCAGTATCCTAGCCCTTATAGGAAATTCGATTGAGAGTCTGATCATTTCTAAAAGTCGGGAATATGAGAAAAAAATCTTTCTGTGAAAGTCCTTCTTTAATATCCCGCATTTTGAAAGATTTATGCTCCCTTGATACGCATGATTGCATGATCATTAGATCGTTTAGTCAAGGAAATATATATGGCCGATAAAACTATCGATGGTGTTTCATTCTATTCAAATATCTAGCAGATATCCGTAGAATGATTCGAAGCAAATATTTTGTAACATAAAAGGAACGATATGAATAACTTTCTAAGGCATTCCTGATTTTTAATCTTCATTTGAGGTCAGACGAATAGAATTGAAATCAATAATATTTTTTAGAACAAAAAATATTTTAGTCATTCACATATGCAAACATTTCTTTAGTAAATGCTTGTTAATCGAAATGCTTTGCGAGACCGATAACTAGCGAGAAGTGTGTGATACCGATAGCCTAAAGTGTCGAGGACAACACCTCGCAATTTTGAACCACAGTCAGATGATGTGGTCACACCTGAACTGGCACCCCACTCTCCATATTTCCACATACTCCAAAGTTGAGGACATTTGAGGTCACGACAGATTTAACATGAACATAAAAGTTTGCGCCCATATTTTTGTTAAGACTAAAAGCATTTTGGAAAAGATCTGATAGAAAAAGTCTTACAAAAACTAAATGGCAACATAGAAACAACAGTTCAAACTCTTCCCCATTAATAATGTCGCATGACACAATGTCTACAACTATTTGACTTTTGTTTATTAAAACAGTGAACAAACATGGCTTCCAGCAACTATCATTAACTTATAATTCTAAACAAACAATGGCATAATAGCCAAGTAAACAAGCATTAAACATATACTACACCAACTTTGTATATACTAACTGGCACCAGATGATTAGATTACCAACTAACTTTCAGGATCATGTATTAAATTTAAAGTGCACCCACATATTTTCAATATTATGATTGTACGCTATTTTAGCCCCAAGTATCCTCAGCTCATTTCCTGTATCTTGTAAGGCTCTGAATTCTAGCTGGATATGCAAATGAGCACATTATTATCTCATTGAATACCTGTTGCGTAGGTATGCATTAATTAAACTCCATTATACGATTATAGTAACGAAATCCATTTATTGTAACACAACTGCGGAAATGAGTGTGTACCCCAAAGGTATTGTTCCAATTAAACTCTACATTTAAATTGAAAATTAAGCTTATTTAGTTTACTTATGAATTGATGAAATACAGCTGATGACGGAAATGATGGTGTGTGATTGAAGCACAAGAACGTGATGCCAGTTCAAGTATATACTTATAGTTTTTCTTCGTGTTATGCTTTATTTTCCTAAGAATTTGCTCAATCAGTAAACTACCATAACGCGGTTCAACACAAATATATTTACTTAACGGTTTAAAAAATATAGGAAAATATTGATAATTATAAAAATAATTCTACTATCTGAATTACCAAATAATTTTAATAACTGAATAATAAATTATCAGACTATACTCTGTTCGCTAATAGTAACAAAAAACTCTAAGTGGTTAAAATTAAACATGTGATGTTCGAAACTAAGAGCACCAAGAACAACAAGCACGAAAAAATGTTCCTCGACTTTTTGTTGAATTTTCCAATTACAAATAAACTAAACAATGAAATAGAGAAATCTAAAGCAGAATTTCCAGTAAAATTATACAACTAACACACATTGCATAAGACAAAATGAAGTCATTGATATTGATGATGAAAAATATTCTTTAGCATAGGTTGAACATTTTGGCGATATTGCAGTAACCCATTTGTTGTGACTGGGGATCAAAAATTACATCCTATAGTGAGTTATATTTATAAATTAGAGCAACATTATTCCCAATTACCCATTTTTTTAATTGACTCCCATCACTAACAACATATAGTATTCCTCATGATATGCTATTTAATGCTCACTTGAGTACGTTAGTTTTGATGACGATTAATCTCACTTCATGATGAAATAAATATACTACATACTATGTTCAAGAATCCTGCAACTTTAATGAAATCAGAAATAACTTAAACTTGTATTTCCTTTGATCTTAAAACTTGAAATCTGGTGCAATATTTCCTTAAATGCAACTAAACTTTATCCTATAGTAGTTTGATGGCTAAACATTTTCTTGGCATTTGAATTGCACACATCCAATAGTTGGGCAGAAACTTAGCTTAAATTTCAGTTTAACATATTTTCAAACCAATCGTCAGTTTTTAATATGCACTTTATAAGCAGAATAGTTATGGAGAAATAAAGTTTTCGAAGTAGGTCTTTGCAAGTTTCAAATTTCTCGGATTATGCTGGGAAGTTTAAGTCCTGGTGGTTTACCTTCACGTTAAAAACTACCCTGTAG
Organism: Meta bourneti; assembly: GCA_933210815.1. NCBI lineage: Eukaryota > Metazoa > Arthropoda > Arachnida > Araneae > Tetragnathidae > Meta > Meta bourneti. The sequence goes on from OW119929.1 coordinate 94,326,789, forward strand.
TGGCCCTACCCTTCTGATGAGAAAACCTGTTCCAAATCATCACCAATTCTAGGTAAGAAACAATTTGTTTTTCCTACTTGAACCTTCATTCCCCTTGGAGTAATATGGCTGTTTTGTATGGAGACCTTAGAAAAATTGACTAGATCTTGATGTGCGAGATATCTCGTTAAAACCACTTAGAGGGAAATATTTCATAGTTCTCATCAGTAAATAGCCATTATGGGGGGTGAAACATTTAAAATGTAGGGGGAGCAATCACTCCGTCGAATGAATGGGCAATGAATACGTACTTTTGTATAGGTTATTTTAGTTTTATACTGCAAGGGTCATATATCTGTTATATACCTAATCTGTTCACCAGCTGACTAGATCTATACACTTGATTACAGTATTAAATAAATTGGGACATAGTATCAGCTATAAAGCATTAAAGAATCCTGGATACAGAGATAACTAGGGCTATTTTGTGTGAGGATGAAAATAAAAAAGTGATTGCACTTAAGAACTTTGTGCGAAAACCATCACTGTTTTTACATGGAGCTATAGACATTAATGTTTTTAATGAAGAAACTTTAAGTGGAAAAATTCTACACATGTGAAAGCTATGGTTGTGAATCAAGAACAAACCTCTTCGCTGAACGAAATATCATTTGAACTTAAGCGTACAACATTAGATGAGTATTGTGACTTGAAAAGTCTGAACTATCAAGAAATTTATCATATTGTGAAATACCGAATGCAAAGCCTTCAACATCAAATTATATCGAAACTGGCTGTTAGATACCAGACATAATTCACAAAATGCAAACCTTTTATGGGTCTTGGGTAGACTGCAGTATGACAAGCACAAAAACAATTTTCTGAGGTGCTCCACTCCAGAATGGACTCCATTCCAACAATTTCTGCCATCAGAAAACTTACCCATGTCAACGTTGGATTTTGTCCTCTCATTCCTCATCCACCCACCTCACGAGATGTCGTTTATATCACAATGAAAAGTTTCATTGACTTGTGTCTATCTTTAAATAAAGAAACAGCAGTCATCTCGTGTGATATGTCCATATACTTGATAGCTAAACAGTGATGCATTTTACGGTATGCTAATAAGGATCGGTTCCTTCCATTTGTAAAAAACATTTTTGCGATGCTTGGTTCAATTCATCGAAGGAAGTGGATTTGACAAAAATTTTGTTGAAGGAGATATTTAAGGTGACAATATTCTTACCTCTATTTTAAAAGGTGTACAATATAATAGAGGTATACAAGCACACAAACCTGTATATGAAGAACTTCGGTGTTTACAATTTGCAGAATACATTGTTCAAAATGGATTTTCTGATGATGAAGGAGACAGCGTTTACATGCGTTTTCAAGATATCAGAGGCTACAGTAGATAAAGACCATACAGGTTCGTTGGAAAAATATAACAAACATGAAAAGATCATTGAAGGTTTTTATCAAAATTTATCATCATTTTGCACGATATGAGTAATGAAAGCGAAACATTCAAGTTCTTCAATGACTACTGTGAAATGGTAGAAATTCTTTTGAATTCAATCAAAGCGGACAGAGAAAGTGATTATGAATTACATTTACAGACTACAAGACAAATGCTGGCTTATTTTTACCCCATGAACCACATGATCGCGGAGTATCACTCTATTTACAAGACATGATTCAATTACCTAAAGATATAGTGGATGAGCTTAAAAGGGGAATGCTTTTAGTAAAACGAGCCACGGGGAAGTTCAATTCTGTTAGCTGTGATTTGGCTCTAGAGCAGTCTCAAAATCCGTCTTCCGCAGTGATTGGAGGTCTAATTGGTATAACACAAAACAAAGAAGCAAGGGAGAGATGTATGCTTTTGAATCCTTTCAAAAATTCCATTCACTCCCCACTGCTGTCATATCTTGGAATGCAAACAGACGCTACAGGTGATATTGATTCTAAGGTCCATAATGAGTGGAATGAATCGAGGATTGCTAAAGACGAAATGGATATCCAAAATCTGATCTCAACTTTGAATGACTATAATCCATTTAAGGCAAATGACAAAAATGACCAGTATAGATATTGTGAAGGACATTAGTCCTTCACAATATCTATACTGGTGCTTTAGCCGAAAAAGTAACGTCACAATGTCTTCTCAATGTCAAACAATCTGGAGAATCTTTAATTAATCGATTTAAAAAAGAACGTTTGGAATTAAAACAGAAATTTGTACTTTTGACACCATAAACAAAAACGCCTTTTTATAACTTCAATTATAGCCCAAAACAAATTCAGACTACAGGTTCCAATAAACAATTGCAAGATACAAAAGATATGACGAAAGTTCAACAATCATTCATGTTAGCTTCTCAGCGCGATTTTTGACCTTAAAATATTGGCATCACACGAAATATTGAACTATCCAAAATATCCTTTTGATAAAGATGGTTTTCATGGAAAATGACCTAAATCAACTTTGACTCTTGAAATCGAAAGCACGCATGAGTGTGGAAACCACACTTTACAAGAAATTATACGCTCTAATAATTCAAAAATTTACATTGTAGATGACATGTCACTCGTACATCAAATACAACTCAAAAAGTTCAGTACATTCAGTGAATTCGCAGAAACATTTTTCAAAAAAAATTATGATGCTTTTGTCTCAGGCTTCCGTTGAGCGTGTTGATGTGGTATTTGATCGATATACCTCTATTAAGTTTCTGGAGTCAAAATTACGATGTAAAGGACACAATCCAAAACAAATCATCATATCAAATCCTTTAACAAACATTCCTGAGATTGCAAAGATTTTTTTGGGTGTAGAGAAAACAAATTGCAACTAGTGAAATTTATTTGCAAACATGCTCCCACATATGCAAAAATCTGCGAAAATCGTGAACTTTACATTTGCGGTGGGTTTGACAATCCCACAAAAAGCTTTAAATTGCGGGGTTCAATTTTCACTGAGGTTAGAGACTTAAAATCTAACCACTTAGAGGCTGACTCAAGAATGTTCTGCCATATAGTCCATGCTGTCAAACTGAATAAGCACACGGAGATAATCATTCTGAGTCCCGACGCAGATGTTTTTGTGTTAGGAATTTATTTCTGGCATAAACTTAAAAAAATTGGTTGCCGAGGATTGTGGGACCGCCAAATAAAAACCGTGTTTTAGGATGCCATTTGATCGCAGAATGTCTTGGTGAAAATACATGTGATGTCCTACCAGCATTGCATTCTTTAACTGGTTGCGATACCACTAGTCGCATAGGAAGTCAAAAGCAAGGTTTAAGCGCCGCGTCCCGGGGTTTTGTTCAGGATGCACAATCAGCTTTGGTAATATTGATATTTTGAGTAATGTCAAGAGCTGGAAAAAGTTTGTACTTACCTGATTTCTAAACAAAAACAACAGCTGATGAACTTCGACATAAATCGATTTGCCAAAACGTAGGCTTTGCTTTAAATTTGTCAAGTGATATGAATGATTGCATGCACTTACAATATCTCTGATGCATTGTACTTACAATGTTTAAGGACAACAGCACAAGTTTACGGAAATGCTCTTCTGAGCCAGTATTTGAGCCCATTGATTTCCTTCAATTTGGCTGAGTTACGAGAAGGTAACTTTTATCCAAAACAAATGACAAAAAAATCTCTTCCAGATTCCTTAATTAAACCATGCAAATGTCAATCCAATTGTCGTTTAATGTTTTATTGTATTTATTAATGGTTTATTTGTCCTGTTTTTTTATGTTCTGTTTTGCTCTGATTCTCATGTTTTGTTTTGGGTGGGGCCTACTACTACGGAACAAATTGACTTATAGACTTTCTTATGTACCTCGTATCTATCTTTTTACATCTACTATCCTATTTGGTTTATCTGTACAGTGTGGCATTGCCCTCTAAATTGTAAAAATTCTAAATTGCGTTTTGTTTGTTGTGTTCACCATGTTGCTTATTGATGTTCGAATTAATTGCTAAATGTAAAGCGAAATGTATTTATATTGTAATATGTATATAGTATACAATAAATGCCGTACGTGCGCCCTGAGGGGTGGACGTGTGTCTGCCCTGCCCGCGGGAAGGTGTGGCCCATTGCCTCTTCTGCTGGGAATCACTTTTCCCCGCCCCCTAAACTGGGCTCTAAATCTCGCGGTGAGCCGGGGCGGGCGTGGATCACAAAAAAAAATTCAATTGTCGCACAATGACATGTAGTTGCAAAAAATCAACAGTGAGTTGTATTTCTTTATGCAAATGTGTCAAAATAACTAAAAATATTTTAAAAAATTAAACGCTTACTTATGTTAATACGAAAAACATTTTTTTTGTTATATTAAAAATAAATGCTTTTTTTATGTACCTATAGAAACTTATTTCATTTACTACCTATACATACACCATTATACTCGTTTTTTTGTAAAGTAACATTAATAAAACCACTGGTCTATTGAAGGATTATTAGTTGATATATTAAAAAATGGCGGCTTGACACTGATGGGCGGGAGCGCTTCGAAAAATGAGGTTCAAGCGGTGGACATGTAAACTCATCGTAGACTTGACCTAGAACAATGTAACAAAAGAATTAGTTTCCTTAGTCCAAAAGTTAGTAGCCGTTTTTAAAAACATGCATTTTTAGTGAAATGGCATCGATTCAAAGTGAAATGTAAGTTTCAACCACAAATTTCGTTACTTAAAGTTACACAGAACAACGAGATATCAATATTTCAAAAAAATCCTATGTATTTTACTAGAAAAATTAAGTGACGATTAATTTTCGAAAAGATCAAGTTTATTGATTGAAAATTGGCGGAGGTAGAGTGTCCACCGATTTTGAAAATGCTGTTCTGAAATTCCGAAGAAAAAAAGCGCTTAAAGTTTTCGTTACTGTTTACTCGGTATGGCGTGCTCTACTTCCTATAGCTCCAAAATTGCCCTTTCACTTTCAATATCGATTTCTAACTTATAAAATATGATTTTAGTGTGTATAAAGAATACTTTAATCGACAAAAAAACTTTCGAAATTTTGAACCGGTCAAAGTGGTGTTACCCCTTAAGAACAAAAATTGGGGAGGGGGCGTTAATTATTGCACCATAATATTTCTAGGCAATATCAATAATATTGAAGTCTGGGACCACTAGAATGTATATCAGAAGACAGAATGGTATGTAAATTTTGCATACGGATCTCCTTTGGGAGCCCGATCTAATATTTGGCCAACCTGCTCCAAACACAAGATAGCCAGTATCAAGTAAATGGACATACACACATAAGGAAAGTTTTATATGGATACGGCCAGTGATTATATGGAAGGTATTGGAAGTTTTTTCAACATAAATACACACTTGTTCATATATAGTGCATATGCTATCGATATTTTATTTGCAATCATCGTATTTAAATATGCACCACAATATTGTAGGAAACAGGTTAATTTAACAGAAGAAACTTAGGGAAACTTTCAAATTACTAGCGAAGTCCTGTGAAATCATGGATCCATTTCTCCTACACCAGATCGCTATTTCAACTAAACCAATCATATTTCAAATTAAATCCGGATTTTTAAGTTTTTAGTTTCAAATTTGGAAATCGAGATGATAACTGTTATGGAATAAATAAATTACAAATGTAATTTTAATCATAAAGCTCTCTCTCACTCATTTTCTTTCTCTCTTACTTCAATAACCAGTACTTTATATTTATCCATGACACAGCAGTGATTAAAAGTTCCTCCATATCTCAAACATGGTCTAAATATTCCCGATAAAAGATTATTGTTCACTATTTCACATAAACTCTCCGTTTATACAAAAATATTCAATTTAATTTCCACCTTTTTTTTTGGCAGATTCTAATGACGTTCTTGGATATCATTATTCATAATATTCCTTGACTCGGACTAATTCCGAAGCGGATATAGAATTGCTCTTCAGATTTCGAACATAATGTAAAACTACTGGACAAAAACAAGTTACATTTCTAATCTAATGCAACGTAAACAGGAATTTCAGTAATGCATTCTACTCACAAAAACTATCGTTAAAGCCATTGTTTTCTGCTTAAAAAGAGCTTCCCTGTTACCATTGATCGATCTAACCCCAGGTGGAAAAAAACGCTCTTTGGGAATCGATATACATTATCATTTTGATTGCTTGTAACTCCTTACAGTGGCAGAGCCCATCCGATTTGTAAAGATTTGTTTGCTTCATCTAATTTGGTTTCCCGTTATAATGAGAGGGAAACATAATACACGAAACCATCTGTTCTAAATTGATGTAGTTAACCGACTCAATTGTTTTCAATACTAACTTTTTGATTGAAAGTAGTCAGAAACGTATTGATGTTTTGACGATTTTTAACGATTTTCATGTGACAAGATTAAACCTAATCTTACCAGAAACAATTTTCGTGATAATATTAAACTTGACTCTTCAACAAACTTAACTGTCAACGATTTTTATGTGATAATATTAAAACTAACTCCTCAACAAACCTAATGACGAACGTTTTTTATAATATTAAACCAGGGTCTCGTGATGACATTAAACCTAATCCAGTGGAATAAAATCAACGATTATGTTATTTACTGTGTTAGGGAAGTTGTAAAGCTTCTTCGGAAGGGTTTTTTATTTGGTGGCTGTAAGTTTTTATGTGAAATCATCTTAAACGTCACTCTAAAAGATTTAAATTAAAGGCTCTATGGGACAAACTGTTGTTTTGAGGGTCTGCAAGCCCCTTTGTGAAAGTAACAAACCCATTGCGGAAGTGGTAGACCTCTTTGCGGAAGTTGTAAATCCTGTTTGGAAGGGGCAAACACCGCTGCGGAAGTAACAAACCATGTTTACGGAAGTGACAAACCATGCCTACGGAAGTGACAAGTCATGTTTACTGAAGTGACAAGCCATGTTTAGGTAAGTTTCGAACCCTGATTGCAAAAGTGTCAAACACCGTTGCGGAACTGACGAATCACGTAGAGGAAGTTGCAAACCATGGGTGCGGAAGTTTCAACCTCGTTGCGGTAGTACCAAACCAAATTTGCGTAAGTTATGAACTTTGTTGTAGAAATTGCGAACCCTGTCTGAGGAAGGGATAAACCCTATTATATATGGAAGGGAATTGTAAGCGTTTTTCTGTTTAGTGTGTGAATGAATCCAAATTATTACCATTTGTTCCAGATATTTTTCTTCCAGATGATTCGGTAATTGACGTGAAAAAATTAAAGTCAAATTTCAGAGTTGATAAATGAACTAATTATATCAGTTGAGGTTCATGGGTTCCAAAAAGTTGTAAAAAATCTTGACCTTCAATTATACATGTAAAACGGTACTGTGTTTCTAAATTAGTTAATCTGTTCAGCTTAGTTTTTAATGATTTTATTTAATTTGAAATAATGATATCAGCTTCTTTACGCATGGGAAAAGAAGAGCTGCGTTTTATAAGAATTATTGACAAACATAATTATTCAGAGATCGGATTAGATATCATTTCATACACTCTCTAACAACTATCAGTATATTTAATTAATGCCTTAAAATTAGTACGTTGAAGAGTCAATTGGAAATTCGATACATGTATTCTCTAAGATAGATTCTAATTGTCATCATAATTTAATTATTTTAAAGATTGCTACTCCTTGAGAATCATTGTTGCAGAAAGCATTCAGCCGTCTTAACTTGGTCTTAAAATCCTTCCCGGCAGTATTAAACTCTTTTAGCTATGTCGGGTGAGTAATTATTTGAATCTACTCATGAGATCACTATATGATTCGATAACAAAAAATAGACCACTAATTTTAATTAATCATCAGTCGTCATTTACTTAATCAGCGGATTTTGGTTAAGGTTCTGAATCCACTTCAACCCTCTAAGCCCCACGAGATTTCCAAGTAGTATAATATTGCTTTTTACCTCAACACTCGAAATCTATATTAATAAAACGAAGTTATATGTAACTTGTTATTTGCATTACTGAAAAAAAACTACGCAAGGTCATATATAGGTCCTGAGTACCTGAAAGTTTGCACAAAGGTAGCTTACATATAGAGGATGTGCACCTTGGTCTTAGATTTTTCGAATTTGTTAGTTTTCGATATGAAAAGAAGTGAAAAGACCTGAAAAATAAATGGCCTTTTTGTATAAGTTCGCCGCAAAAAAGAGTGGTTTCTGCACGAGACATCAGCCATTCTCAGATTGCTTTACCAATATTTTTGGAAAAACAATTTTTTCCAAAAATTATTTTTTACGGAATCTAAATTATAATTCTTTATATTTCAAATCATTTTTATTTCCTTCCAAAATATAAACCATTTTCGAATATTTGAAAGGTGATCAAAAATAAAACTTTTATTGTTTTGAAATTTTCCTAAGATATTAATTTTGTAATTAATTCTGTGTTTCACCGGTACCTATTTAATGACTGAAATTTAATTTCTGTTTAATAAGCTGGTACTGCTGCATTTATGTGTTCTATTATTTGTATGTCGTAAATAGATTAGTTAGGAGTTAGATTTTAACCAATGATTTATTTTGTGCCCATTATCGCTAATGACGTTAGTTCATTTCTTGATAGTTTGAGTATTTCGTCTAACTTCCGTGAAAAGTTCTTTGTTTACAATATATGGTTGTAGAATTAAGTTTATTAAAAAGAAATAAAATATACGAAAATAAATCTTTTGAAATAAGGCTGTTAGCTAATCATATGTTGTAATTATTCAGAGATTTTAAATTTTGATTATCGTTTCCTTACACGACGATTAAAATCAGTAAAACTTGCATTTTTTTCATATTTCAAATTAAATTAATGGTAAAACCCATTAATTTAGGGTGAGAGGTATACTTGAATGAGAGGTGTACTTGACAGTCAAGTACATAAGTGTATAATTCTGAACAGGTCCGTGAGTTGTATTCAGAAACCGAATCTCCAAATTAAAAAAAATGTACTACATTAATTCGATTTTAAATTGCGTCTGTTAGATCCAAGTAAATTTTAAATTAAACTGCCGGTTTCGGAAGAATATTTATGTTAAAATACGATATTTTTTTAATTAAAAAAAAGCCTTCACAACAGAAGATTGATGTTGCTTACTTAACGAGTTGAAGTCATTTTCATGCAACTCACCTGTAAAATGTTTGTTCAAAACATTTATTCTCAGATAAAAAATGCTGTCAAACATTTTCTGAAAAATTATAATCGATTACCTTTGCATTGTCTATAAGAGGACTTTCCAGTGCAAAGATATAAGCTACCGGAAGAAGAGGATTTTACTTCCGGTTACCCAGTAAGGAATGCGTAGAGGAAGCAAGCTCTACCACAAAACATTAGCACCACCAATCTATATATATAAAAATGGATGTGTATGTGTATGTATGTTCTCTATACAAATCTACATCATTTGATTAATCCACAACAAATGGTACACATACTTTGGAATCCTGCGAGTAACGCAAGTTACATATTAATCCCCGTTCTCTTTAACCTAGGTGTGTAGAGGGGGCTAAATCAATTCGAAAATGCCGTAAGAAAAACATCGATCACAAAATGATTGCAGTACGCAACTCACTTCGTTTTACCAGTATTGATAAAAAATCAAATTTTCTAATAAAATTGTTTTACCAGTATTGCTCGAAAACCAATTTTTTTCCGAAACGTTATATTTAAAAAATTTAAAATTATAATTATGTTTGAATTGATTTTTTATTTCTTTCCACAATATAAATAATTTAGGAATATTTGAATGAAGAAAAATGGATACTTAAATTACTTAATTTTACACAACTTGCACAACTTACCAAAACAAAATACTCATTAATAATAAAAGCGTAATCTTGCAATTCGGTATCCGGCAACTCCAGAATTAATGTTTTATTCTATAAATTAGTTGTAAAATTCCGTGTTTTTGTATTTCAGTTAAGACATAAGTATTTCATTAAGAAATATTGTGGTCATATTTGAGCATTTCTAAATTTTGAAAATTTGTGTTCTTTTTATAAATAATTCATTATTGTCTATCAATATTTTTCAAGCGTCTTTTTCAAATTTTTCTATTTCAAAATATTCTCATGACGTCGAAATTCGACACGCTTGCTCAGATCTTTCGTTTTTTAGAATTCGACATTTTTCAATGACCGGAATTTCGTTTCTGTTTGTATTTATTTGTTCCATTACTTTCCATATTATAGATATATTATATAGGAGTTAAATTGTAATGAATTAATTTCATTTTCTGCCAAATACCACTAGACATGGGTAATTTCTTGGTGGTATATGCATATTTCGACTAACTTTCCTTAAGTCTTTGGTTAAATACGTTATAATTTGTAGAATTCTGTTTCATAAAAACAAATGGAAACCTTTTTAAGTAAGGTGTATAACTTCTTATTTTAAAATGACTGGTAAAGTTAAAATAAAGTTATTGTAAAACAAGATATATTACGTTAAATCAAAACGGGTAGCCATACGTTGTAGTTCAAAGATATTTCTAAATTTTTACGTATTTTTATTACAAGACGATTAAAATCAATTTAATTTATATTTGTTTTTCATGTTTCCTGGGTATTATTGAAAGTTGTACTCCATAGTCAAGTAACTACATCTATCATTCTAAATAGTTACGTGGTTTCCATATAGAAACCGAGTCTCTCAATTGAAAAAAGTACCTTATGGATTCGATTTAAAACTAAATTTTTCTGTTGGAGGAAAGAGAATTTTAAATAAGACTTTGCTGATCTTGGAATAATATCATAGTAAGGAAGTATGCGTAAACTAGGACTGTTGAAAAATATAATTTTTTATCTTAAGTGGCAGAAGGTCGAGTTTGCTTACTTGGAGTTGAAACTGTTCGTATAAAACTTAGGTACCTGTGAAACATTCATTGAAAGATGTGATTTTGTAAAACAGTGTAATCGATTGAGTTTGCTTTGTCTACACTAATGACATTTGTTTTAAAAACAAGTTCCGTTATTCCATCTGCGGCTGAATAGAATTTTCAAGAAAAAAATTTGTACTTCAAAATAAATTAATCATGAATGCCGTAACAGTTTAATTTGCCATCCTCTCACAATGATAATGTAATTCGAAAACATCGAATCAATGGTGCAAGGGTGCCACAAATAATAAATATTGATTAGAAAACTAAGTGCAAGGCTATACGCCGAAAGTTCCTAATTTTTTCTGAAAATGAACTTAATTGACATTCGCAATCACTCGAGAACTCAAAATCGACTTCTGAGGAAGTCATCTCAGAAAAAGTTTTAGTAGTCTCTTACAGCAAGTGTGTGATGAATATGAAATGGATTATATGGATGCATATATTATGTATACATATTTGCGTCCGAAGTAAATTTTAGAAGCTATGAAAAAGTCAAAATGATATTAAAAAATATTTTCTGTACACTTAAATGATGTTTGCATTTTTCTATGGAATAGAATCAATATTTAACGAATTCAAACCGAGCATCGCCGGGTAATTCTGCTTGTTTAGCTATAAAAATTATCTCATACGGAAGAAATTTTATTTTAAAACAAGCTCTTGCTTGTTTCACATGCCAGAAAATAAATTTTCAAGAGATGTATATGCTTTCAAAGAAATTAATCATGCATATCGTAATAAACTTAATTCCTCATCCACTTGTTAATGATGGCGGAATTTGTAAACATCACATCCCCTGATGTAAAAGTGTCGCAAGTAAATATATTGATACCAAAAGGCTGCTCACCGTAGGTTCGTCATTTCAACCCGAGCAAAGCCAGGTAATATTCTGCTAGTGACTAAATAACCACATCTATCTGTTGTATTGATCTTAGGAGGTAATTAGGTAATTAATTAAAGTCGCACTTGAGCATCACAACGGGTATTGGCGACGATTTAGGACCAATCCCTAAGAGAAAGAGGACAACACCAAGTAATTTTGAACCACGGTCAGATAACGAGGTTAACACTTGAGCTGGCTGTATTAATCCTAGGAAAGACTATTTTTGAAGGTAAAAAATCTTTAGAAGGTATTTATGGAAGACTACAGGTTGAAGAATGAATATATACGTGTAAACCTCTCAGAGGGTTGAAGAGTAGATCCCAATCAACTTAGGAATAGATTCCTCTCTGTGTATTTATCTCTTCTGTGCCGGGCCGTGGTGGCCCGGTTGGAAGAGTAGCGGAATAGAGACCGAAGGGTTGCGAATTCGAAACTCGATCCAAACCAAATACCGACGTGTACATGGGTGTTTGTGCACGTTAAATTTGTCATTGCGTCAAATGTCATCACGTCGGCGTTGTGTGGAGGTTTGGAGAGTGGGCTGCTATTTCAGGTGCGCCCTCGTCTTCTGACCGTGGTTTAAAATTACCAGGTATTGTCCTCGGTTCTTACTCTTCGGGATTGATCCTGGACAGCCCATTGTGTTGCTTCATTGAGACTTTAATTCAATTAACTATTTATCTCTCTAACTGGTCAGTAATTTCCTTGTGTGTGTATGTCCATTTACTTAACGCTGTTTGTATCAGGTTTGAAAAATACACAAATATGGGCTTTATGGCCATATTTGTGTATTTTCCAAACATGGCTCTTCCGCCGTTAAACATAACCCAACAGAACCAAACAACATAATTAAAGTAGACCTCATACAGTAACAGACGAATTTTTTAACCCTCTGCATACGTCGGGGCAGAATATCGCTTCCTTCTTTGGTTACGGCAGCCGGCCCAACGGCTTTACAGGCAACTTACTGAAACCGGCCGAAACGGCCTTTACAATGCTTTTCCCCTGGAGGAGAGGAAATATGTGTCGTCCCATTATCACCTAACGTGCTGGTTTCTATTGTCGGGTCGTGGGTAAGCCTAAAAGGGACAAACCCTTCTCGGGAAAGGGCGGCGGTGACTTTTTAAGTGTATCTATTTTCATTTACTCAACCTCTCACAGACTAGTTACTTGAGGATAAACAATTTGCGATGCTCCCCGTCGATAACCTTGACTTCTTTGTCAACGGGGAGATAAGGCTATTCACGTGCGGGTCTCTTTGTAGTACAGAAAATAGTGGAAGGAAATCGTAATGGGCTTTGGCGATTCTTCAGGAGTTTGAGGTCTGAAAGAATCCGAGCCTTCCATAACGAGGGGTCTCGAAACTTTCGGCCGGTTGGACCTGTTGCCATATCCAGAGGGTTAAAATACCCGCCAAAATTAAAATTTAATATACGGAATCTCTTAACTATGACCTATTTTTAACGTGATTTATCGGTGGCATTCATGCCTTCATTTCATATAATAATTCAACGTTATCAAAATTTAAACATTGATTTACCTTATTACATTTTTCTTGGTGTGTTTCTACAATTTCGGACAGTGAATTTGCTTTTTTTAATGCGGAAGCGATCTCTGTAGTGCCAAAAGAAATATCTGTTAGAATATAAGACAATTATCTTTGTCTGATGCACACATAGAAGAAATCTCGAAAACAATGGAATCCATTCATCCCATCAGAACGTTTTCACCAGCTCTGAAAGTCGAAACAACCTTAAATAAATAACATCAATCATCTCCCCTGAAGCTCATCAAATAAATCTTCTTAACTCTCTAGAAAGATGTAAAAGCGAGCTCTCAACCAGCCTCACCGGATAATAAAGTAACGAAAGCGAGCACAAAATTGCGTTAACCACAACTTACGTGCCACGAGTTGCAACAATAAAAATACTTCAAAAGGAAAAAGCGGAACCGTAACTCTATCTCTCATCAAAGCCCCACGCCGAAAACAAAAGTCGGGCGGCAGGGGCGCTCTTTGTTGTTAATAAGTTTCAGAAAATTCTACCATTTCTTCAGGAGGGAAGCCCGTTGTGTAGTATTCCGGTCACTGATAGATTTGCCAGATGCTTCAGTTTCCATCCCCCGAAAAGATCGCAGCGTCAGCTGCTCGGAACACGTTACAAATTGCAATATTTTTCAAAACATTTCGTCTGTGGGAAGCAAAAAGGGCGGAAAAGAGAAGGGTACAGAATATAACATCCTGCATTTCAAAGCCCGCGCTGACAGGCTTATTTTTTCCGATGTTTATTTTCCCCTAGGGGGCAGAAGCGATTTGCTTCTGTAGATGTGAATGCGCAGTTCCTTAACGTTGTCCGAGTGCATAGCAGCTGTTTATGTGCAGGCAGATTTGCTTATATCTTGTCAGGCGCGGTTGTTTTTTGCTGCAACGGTTTGACAAATCTATCGTGGGGCATGGAGTGTTTTATAGCAATTTTAAAGTTTACTTCGTGATTGTTTAATATGCATAAATCCAGACGGTTTCTTTTGGATGCATTTAAGCGTTACTATATTCCCAAGAATTCGGTACTTTTAAATTTGAACCATTTATTTGGTTTAGATCTAGACATTTTTTTTAATTGTGCTCGTTAAGAATTTCTAGTGTGCCAATTTTTTTCATATATTCGAATAGTGAATTACTTTAAGAAAATTATTTTCATCGCTGTGACATGTATACAATTTTTCTAGGAATTTGTAAAAAAAACAGCATTCTTTGCTGGTAATGCTTGGAGTTTTCTCATCACAAAGGTTTTTGATTTATGAATTTGCCAGTTTTCTGCCTTATGAATATATTTTTTATGTGAATGCGCAAGTCCTTGACGTTGTCCATGTGCATAGCAGCTGTTTATGTGCAGGCAGATTTGCTTATATCTTGTCAGACGTGGTTGTTTTTTGCTGCAATGGTTTGACAAATCTATCGTGTGGCATGGAGTGTTTTATAGCAATTTTAAAGTTTACTTCGCGATTGTTTAGTACGCATAAATCTTGACAGTTTCTTTCGAGTCGAAAGAATTTTTTGGGTGTATTTGTGCTTTCCTACATTCTAAGAATTCAGTGGATTCTTTAATTAATTTAGTAATTTAGAACCATTTATTTGTCTTAGCCCTAAATATTTTTAGAAGTGTAACCTTTAAGAATTTCTAGTGTGTCACTTTTTTATTTTGACATTGTGAAGAATTTCAGAAATATTCTCATTACTGTGGCCTATTCCAATTTTCCTAGGAACTTGTAAAAGAAACATTTCCTTTGTTGGTTATTTTTACGTTGTTCTCATCACAAAAGTTTTTTGTTTATAAATACTTTGGATTTCCGTTTTATGAATATTTTGTTTTATGTAAACGCTAGTTTTATGTTGATGTGGCAATCTTTTAATCTATAGGAGTTTTTTATACTGGATACACATTACATTATTATGTATAAAACATGTACTAAAATATTTATTAGAAAAATTTAAGTACAACATTCAATTTTGTTTCTTGTTACATTCTATGACAGGTCAACAGCTTTCCTCTTTATTGACTTAACAGATTCGCCTGAAAAATGCAAGTTCTAACTCTGTCTGAGTACAGGTGAAAAATTATGTGGAATTTATAAATCTTATCCAAAGTTGTGACCAGATAGGAATCTTTTTGGCATTTTAAAAACGAATCAAATTTATGATTTACAGCTTGTCAGTTTTTGGACATTCCTCCTTAAAACCTAATATATTTTTGTTGGAGGAAAACTCGGAGTTCGATTTTGTAATTACGTTCCAATTATATTTCATGCAGCAAAAAAGTGAACTTCGAGCGACAAACCAAACCAAATTGAGTTCCTATACTTCACTTCCAGGTCATCAACCTTTTAATGAAAGAGAAGGAGCACGGGCGCACAGTTTCATGCTATTTCTGCCGATCGCTCGATATGAAGATGTCGCGTAGGTATGAGAGAAAGCATGAATCAGTAATGGGGAACGAATTATTAATTGGTCTACCTGATTATCTTGCTAGATTAAAAACACTGGTCTGAGCTTCGATAGTCAATCTTCCCACGTCAATTCTAAAGCACAAGTGGATCTTCTGAAATTTTAACACATAGACTCCGCCCACATGATCCGTCTATTTCATTAGAAGGCCGATGTTCGAGGCATTGTGACATAATGCTACACCATGACATGTGAGAGGGAATTTTAGTGTAAAGCAAACCAGACGGGCCTGAAAAGATTTTATTTCAGCTGTCCAAATACCTTCGTACATATGATGCCCAACAGGGTTACTTTAAATGTAGTTTATCACCGCTTTGGTGACGTTCGGAGTTTAATCTAATTAGTGTTGGTGAATCGATTATAAGATATCAATTATCAATATATTCCTTGGAAATTTTGTTAGCGAAAAGCTGAAATTGTATTAAAAAACAAGCTAATTGACGTCATGTACAGGAAATACGTATCGCCGTAGAAACACTACCGCCACCTATATTAAGCCTGACCGAGAATGCCTCTCATAAGTTTGAACTGATATTGACTGAATGGGGATCGGTTAATGTTTAACGCTTAATATCATGTTTACTTTTATTTTCCTTTTGCTATGCTGCCCAATATATGTTAAGCTTCAAGTTGGTTGCTGTTTGACAAGTGCCACACAATGAATGTTTTTGCTACATGTAGATGGCCGGTGCTGTATTCTGGTAGGGCGGGATTCGTGTACGCATTCTCGATATAACGTCACTATTTTTAGAATACGATTTCAGTACGTCGCCAATATGTAGTTGGTAAATAGTTGAATTAACCTCGAACTGCAGCAACGCAACGGTCTAATGGCGGGGATCGATCCCGAAGGGACAGATCCCAGGACAGCACCTCATAAATTTGAACCACGGTCAGATGACGAGACCACACCTGAGCTGGCACTTCATTCTCCAAACTTCCACACCACTTCAATTTGCGGACATTTTGGGGTCACGATGGTTTTATCGTGCAACATCCCTCGTGTCGGCGATGGTCTTTGGCTGTGCCGAGTTTGAAACTTGCAACCCTCCGGATGTTGATCCGTTACTCTGCCAACTGGGTTACTTCGGCCACAAGTAATAGAATAGAATTTATAATATTGCAATAGAATTCATCATTAACTTTAATTTTTGTGCTTTCTTGATTCAACTCCCAAGTCTTCAGCATTAAGTTTGCTGATGACTTCGATTAAGTGATTATAGACTCACCTCCTCCCAACTTACCGAAAGGTTCAGAGTTTGTAGTGGGAGGAGGGAGAGGATTCCCACTGCACGCAAAAGAGGCCAAAGGGGACCCCACCCCAAAAAACAGTATTTATTAATGTCAAAAAGAAAGTATACATGGGCGGACAGAGCCAGCAAAAATACATACAAAAAAACAGAACAAAAAGTACACACAACATACATAAAACACAGGAACACGAACAAACCAAGCCAGTAATCAATCAGGAATCGAGCAGAATATATAAAAAGAACGGTGCTCGACTCCCGAAGAAAGAAAAGAAAGTATTAACAGATTAAAGTCAGGCTTATAAAAGGCGCCAAGAAGATAAAAATAAGGCTTATAAAAGGCGCCTTTAAAACACAAGAACCAGCAATCAGCATAAAACACATAAAATAATTACAAACAATAATACAATAGAACAAAAACAAGCCAC
Organism: Meta bourneti; assembly: GCA_933210815.1. Taxonomy (NCBI): domain Eukaryota; kingdom Metazoa; phylum Arthropoda; class Arachnida; order Araneae; family Tetragnathidae; genus Meta; species Meta bourneti. The sequence goes on from OW119929.1 coordinate 94,344,209, forward strand.
AATAGGGGGCCGCGGTGGCCCGGTTGGAAGAGTAACGGACTAGCAACCGAAGGGTTGCGAGTTCGAATCCAACCAAACACCGTCGTGTACAAAGGGGGCTGGTGCACGTTAAATCTGTCGTGGCCTCAAATGTCCTCACGTTGGCGTGGTGTGGAAGTTTGGAGAGCTCAGGTGTTGCCTCGTCATCTGACCGTGGTTCAAAATTACGTGGTGTTATCCTCGGATCTTTCCCTATGGGATTGATCCCGGACCGTCACCAATAGCCCGTTGTGTTGCTCTAGTGTGACGTTAATTGAAATACCCCCAAAACCAAAATTTTAAAATATTTTAAAACAAGTCATCTTACACAGTGAGATGGCTTTTGTTTATGAAAAATGGATATACATAGGATGAAAGGATGAAGCAAACGGCCAGACATGTCGTTTTTATAAAAAAAATTTTAAAAGTTTAAATTTTTTAAAATTAGGCCGGGTTTTAACCCTAGGCCTATTACATAAAAAATCTCAATTCTCAATTGTGGGGCGTGGTGACCCGATCCGTCACCTCACCAGCAGTCACAACACACCGCGAGATCCTGTAGAGTGTAATTTTATTATTGATCACTCCACGGAGCCATTCATGTTTAAATTCTTTTCCTGGAGCTTTAATGTGGAAACTCGCAGTGTGCGGACAGCTGAAGAGGTAGTGGTCGGCGTCACCAACCTCCCCACAAATACGAAGATCAGTATATTTTAATTTGAACCTGCGGAGGTACGACGAAAATGGACCATGGCATGGCCGGTCAGGTACCAGACAAGACGACGGTCCGATGTGAGACTGTCGATGAAGTGATTGTACGAACAATATACACACAATATGTTAAAGATGGAACAAACGCTAATTCATGGTTGAAACAACGACCGTGGGCAAATTTCAGACTCGACTCTTAATAATTTTATTTATAAGGTAATAAAATATCTTAACAATATATAAATACTTGAAAAGAATTTAAAACGTGATGGGTAAAACTAACGATAAGAATTTGATAGTGAAATTACCGAATTATTGTATGATATTTAATTGAGCAACACTAATCTTAAGTTTATATTCTCTATTAAGGATTTTTAAAACATTTTAAACTATTTTAAACGAAGGAATACTTTTCAACTGTAAATGGTGTTTATCCCATGATATTAAAGAGTTATGCCTGCTATATCATTGAATGATAAATAATAGCTGACATAAATAAAAATGTCTAAAAATAAATATTTTTAAACATTAATTATGGTATATATTTTTATTTTAAATGTTTATGCTGTGCAATACTATTAATTTTTGATGGAATAAAAGTAGGAAATCTGGTCAACATATTTTTATATTTCATCCAGGCGTTTACCAAATTTAATAGTCTAGACTAGGTAATGCTTTGCAATCCATTATTTTAATTAGTTATATGCTTTTAATTACAACGTCCATAACTCATTCATACTTTTAAATTCTTCATTCCTTTTTTAAAACATAAATATTCAGTGCGTAATGATTAAAAAGTTTTCCACTTACTACAAATTCGGCAAGGAAATAATTTGACTCGTCAATACATCAGTAGTAACTCCGAAAAGAAAATCAAATTCTTTGCATTTAGTTAAAATGAGTAATTAATTTAACTTACGTGCTTCTATGTAGACTTCTCATAACTCGTTTGTTCAATTTAAAAAGTTGCTATAATGTAAGGAAGGAAACGAGACTTGTTATGGCAGTGTGGTTTATATGATTTAGATGCTCCTAAAAGTAACTAATATGATTTCTCCAGCGAGATGGCGAATAGCACAAGTTTCTGCTCTGTGAAAAATTTATCTAATTTAAATACTTGTAATTAAATTAGTATGATTATTTTTCAGAAAGCGTCTGTTCTTAATTAGTACTGGAGATGAAAGCACGAGAATCTGAATTTTTTTTATGAAAAATTAATGCACTGTCTCCTATAGCTTGATTATTGAATTTTTCAATTTGGATGGTGCTCTGAAGACCCTAGAATAGTATAAAATCTCCTATAGCTTGATTATTGAATTTTTCAATTTGGATGGTGCTCTGAAGACCCTAGAATAGTATAAAATCTCCTATAGCTTGATTATTGAATTTTTCAATTTGGATGGTGCTCTGAAGACCCTAGAATAGTATAAAATCTCCTATAGCTTGATTATTGAATTTTTCAATTTGGATGGTGCTCTGAAGACCCTAGAATAGTATAAAATCTCCTATAGCTTGATTATTGAATTTTTCAATTTGGATGGTGCTCTGAAGACCCTAGAATAGTATAAAATCTCCTATAGCTTGATTATTGAATTTTTCAATTTGGATGGTGCTCTGAAGACCCTAGAATAGTATAAAATCTCCTATAGCTTGATTATTGAATTTTTCAATTTGGATGGTGCTCTGAAGACCCTAGAATAGTATAAAATCTCCTATAGCTTGATTATTGAATTTTTCAATTTGGATGGTGCTCTGAAGACCCTAGAATAGTATAAAATCTCCTATAGCTTGATTATTGAATTTTTCAATTTGGATGGTGCTCTGAAGACCCTAGAATAGTATAAAATCTCCTATAGCTTGATTATTGAATTTTTCAATTTGGATGGTGCTCTGAAGACCCTAGAATAGTATAAAATTCTTCATTTATTTCTTGGCCTTATCAGCCTCTTGAGGAAGTGCAATACCTTTAAGCTTTCAAATCAGGAGGAAAAAGGAATAATTTGGATAAACTGGATCTCCTAAAATTTGCTGTGTATCACAATGCAATTTTAATCAAACAGTGTTTCTGAACACTATCTGCTACACAATACAGAAATATTAGGTTAATATTTTAAAATTAAATAATACATTCGAATTTACATAAACTCAATTTTCAAGATAAATATTTACTAGGAAAGCTTGCTGGCAACTTTATGAGTCAACTCATGCATTTTCTACTGAAACAATGACTGAAATGAGTAACACAGTACTTGTATATAGATTAAAACCAAAAGATATATTATTCATGTAACACACACATATGAAATAATGAATTAATATTTCACTTTATTGATTTTTAGCAAAATTGTATCGCATATTATATTCAAATTTCTGAATTAAGCTTTGTGCAAAATTATGGTTTTATTTTAAAACTCTGATGACAATTCAACTTCATCCAGATTCCATGAATTTAAGTTGAATAGTTTGAGTTATAGTGCGTTCAGTGTTGGAAATTCTTATTCCGAGAACAACGCGATTAAAGTTATTCTGAAAGGGTTAAAATTGAAGGTGTGTCAGAAAAATCTTAATTGTGAACGAACAAATGTTAATTTTTATGCATTTTTTATGAGAATTAGAATATTTTAGACTTTCTAAATTAATCGAAATTGAAAAAGTGGTATTTTTTTAATTTAAATGTGCTGTGTCCCCTTAAGGTTGACGATTTGTTAGACGATTTGTTAAAGTGCATTGCATCATTAAATTTTGATTAAATATGCCAAACAGTGGTCGCAAAGGCACCCATACCCAAAATGTAAATCGTCAAATGTCTCAAAGTAGCTTCCGACAGAGCAAATCGCTTTTGAACAGCTGAATACTTTTGCGTGCATTCAATAACATATTTCGCTAATGTATATGCAGCCGAAATCGGAATTAGTTATGTGTTGACAAACAGCAACAAACGTCATAAACAAATAAAATCGAAGGCTACGGGATTTGTTGTCAATATTACCGCTTCGTACAAATGTGGTTTGGTTTGAGTTTACAAACATACTTGAAATACATCAATAACAAATTGCAAATGGTTAATAGATTAAAATATGGATTGTCAATCAGCTGCATGCAGGGTGACATGTAAAGTCCCTTTAAGCCCTTTAAATTTGAAACAGTGTCTCGTATAGTCAAGAAAGTAACGTGTACCTATAGTAAAGTGATCATGCTGAATTTATTGAGACAGCTTACAGCGCTCTTAGCGGCGAAATAAGGAAGTTAAAAAAATAACTCAAAAACTAAAGGAGATCGGCCAAAAAGTTCAATTAGAAAAATGTGCGCAATACCATAATAAAGGCACAGGAAAAAGTTTCATGGAGTTATCTGTAAAATTCGCGGAGATATTCGTGATTGAAATTTGAACTATTCCATGCCTTGAAAAAGGGGTCGTCCAGAAATTCAAAAACGTGTTCCCCGGTGTTATACAGTTTCTTTGAGCTAAGCAACGACGGATTTAAATTCAAAGAACAAATATAATAAAAAAATATAAATAAAAAAAACATGATAAACGCACTCAGGAAAATAAAAAAAACTCACGATCCGAAATCACACTTTTCGCGCAATAAATAAAATACACGATTAAAACCTCTCGGCTGTACAGCCACGAACAAAGATTTACCATTTAATAATTTTATCCTGATAAACTTTGGGGGTCGCGGTAGCCCGGTTTGTAGAGTGACGGAGTGCCAACCAGTGGATTGTGAGTTCGATCCTCGTCTGTGCCATCCAAATACAGACACGTAAAAAAAGGGCTAGTGCACGCAATATTCGTAGAGGCCAAAAAGTCCTAGCGTTGGTGTGATGTGGAATTGCGGAGAGTGGGGTGCCAGCTCAGGTGTTACTGCTTCATCTGACCGTGGTTCCAAATTACGCAGTTTGTCCTCGGATCTTTCTTTCAAGATTGATCCCGGACCATTGCCAATACACCGTTGTGTAGCTCCAGTGCGACGATAATTAATTTCCCCCTTCCCCTGATAAACTTTTCGCAGACGGGAAAATGTCAGAAACAAATGCTCGGCGTTCAGTGGATGATTGGTAGATCCACAGCAACAGTAAAACCAAAAATTTATTTGTAAACGAATAAGATAAAAGCGTGAATTAAACGTTCTTATAAAATTTAATTCGAAATTTGTAGATTAAAACAGGAACGAAAGTTTTGACCATGCCCACGATCCGGGAAAAAACAGTGGACATTTACTGCGGTTTCGTATGTATGCAAATCCACATTGGGTCATCACCCTTTACATATCAGATAAAAACCGCCCGAGCCGGTGTTCTCACTTCATAAGGTACGCTGTGAGAAAATGGCGACTTTCACTAATAGTCAGTTTTGTGAGATGGTGCTTCTCTATGGCGAATGTCAACGTAATGCGGTCCAGGCTGCACGGACTTATGCCGTTCGGTTTCCAAATGGTCCACATCCAATTTCGGCAACCATTGGAAACGTCGTTCGACGTCTCAGAGACACAGGCAGCAGTAGAAGTCGACCTCGTTCGGGCAGACCACGTATGCCTAGTAGAATACCAGCAGAAGACATACTGGCGTACGCTTTAGCCAATCCCTACAGCAGTATTAGACAAATCAGCAACCAGAATGACTTGGTACAAAGCCAAATATGGCAAATACTGCACGACAATGGTGTACATCCCTACCATGTAATTCCGCAGCAAGGATTGTTACCGAGAGACAAACAGCGACGCTTTGACTGGTGCAATTGGGCATTGAACGAATTGGTTGGCCAGAATTTTTTTCCAACATAATATGGTCGGACGAGGCTAAGTTTCACCGAAACGCGATTCTGAACCGACACAACACCCATTTCTGGGCACTAGAAAATCCCTCATGGGGAGTTTCCGTCAGACAGCAGGTGCAGTGGTCCACGAATGTGTGGTGCGGTATTGGGAAGGATCGTCTAATAGGACTCGTGTTCTATGGCGGTTCACTAAATGGATCGAAATACATCCAGCTGTTACAAGATGTGTTACCTGACTTTATGGATGATATTCCTCTGGCGTTCTTGTCTTCCCTGTGGTTCCAACATGATGGCGCCCCACCACACAAACCGCACGCAGTGCGACAGTTTCTTAACAACGGATTTGGCCAACAGATAATCGGCTACGGTGGCTGTGTTGAATGGCCTCCACGATCACCAGATCTTACCCCACTCGATTCTTCCTCTGGAGTTACATCAAAGATCGGGTGTATGAAGCTCCGTCGACCAGTTTGCTGGATCTGCGGCAGCGTTTCATCGATAGCTTCGCTATTGTCACACCGCAGATTGTAAGGAATGTGCATGCCGGCGTGCTTGATCGAATACATATGTGTATTGTGGCCGATGGTAACCTTTTCGAACACACTCAGCATTTTTTGTTTAGCAATAAATTTCTTGCTTTTCCTCATGTGTGTCTTTTACTTTTCCAATATGCCACACTGAATAACGCGCATCTGTTTCTGACATTTTCACATCTGCTCAAAGTTTAGCAGGATAAAATTATTAAATAGTAAATCTTCCTTCGTGGCTGTATAGCCGAGAGGTTTTAGCCGAGAGTTGTTGCGCGAAATTTGTGATTTCGGATCGTCAGTTTTTTTTTATTTTTCGGAATGCGTTTTTCAGATATTTTTTGATTTATCTTTTTTACTTTCTTTCTTGTCTGAATTTAAATTCGTCGTTGTTTAACTCAGAAAAACTGTATAACTCCGGGGAACATGTTTTTGAATTTCTGGACGACTCCTTTTTCATGGCATGGAATAGTTGAAATTTCAATCGCGAATATCTCCGCGAATTTTACAGATAACTCCATGAAACTTTTTCCTGTGCCTTTATTTTGGTATTGCGCACATTTTTCTACTTGAACATTTTGGCCGATCTCCTTTAGTTTTTGAGTTATTTTTTAACTTCCTTATTTCGCCGGTAGGAGCGCTGTAAGCTGTCTCAATAAATTCAACATGGCCACTTGACTATAGGTACACGCTACTTCCTTGACAATACGAGACGCAGTTTCAAATTTAAAGGCTTAAAGGGACTTTACAGGTCACCCTGTATACATTTGGACTTAAATTGTTTCTCCTTATTTTTAATTTTTGTTGCCTTTTATTCTCATCCCTACAGCTTTAATGTTTATTTTACCTACTGTCTAGTTTGGTACATAGCATTTCTTTGTCATAAGATTTAGTTAGTATTAATATCAGTATTTTGCTTCCAGTTAATGAAAAGTTGTTTCGTAATTTCAAAACCCCCAAGCATGAAAAATTGCTTCTACAGTTTTACCGACGTCATACAATCAAAATTATAATAGTAATAAATAATTTATTTCCATTGCTTGTTAACTAAACCCAAAACTAATTATATAAAAGGGGCGAAATGTGCTTGACAACACTGCCCATCAATAGACACAAACAATAGACCTTTCAGCACAGATGCTCGGGGCAGGTGACAAGTTGTTTATATTTAAATAATATTAGTCTTTAAAAACATTTTATTCAGTTATTTTTTAGCAATATTTGAATAAATTGTTCACATCGCACAACAGTACATTTTCCACAGGAAATATTTCAAATATGTTTGCAATTTTTTTAAGCAATCATTTCATAATATGCAATTTGAGTTGAGTACAATATTTTTTTTTATTTACCATCAAGTATTAAAAAGAAGCAATTTGAGAATTTGACATATGCTAGTTAAAAGAATTTTTTGTGCCTATAAAAATAACAAGATCTTTATAATAATCAGAATAGAAAAATCACATGTGAAGCATGAGTGAATTTTATTTCATTCGGTTTGAAGCTTCTGGATTATTAATTGGATTAATTCCATCATCTGGCTTCTGATTAAATTGTATTTTTTACATCAGCTCTTGTACTTCTTTCTGATACTGATCTTCGATCTGTGTCACTATTGGATTACATAGAAGAACGGTGTTGACTAGAGTAGATGCATTTGACATTTGAGTCACGTGGCTTTGAACAAATCTGTTCGTTCAATTGAGGGCAGATTAAACCTAACCATTGCGTTTCCACAATTGGCACCTTTAGCGCGTATTCTGGTTTTGTGTTTGCCGTTTTGTGCGGGAGTCATGGCAGTGATTACCATTTGGCGAGGAAATCAATCACTTGTGGCAATCCCCATTTAAGATTTTACGTATAAAATCCATTTTCCCTAGTGACCTTACTGAGCAATACAAATATATGTTAACTCCCGCACCCCCCTTTTTTAACTTAAAATTTTAATCTTCATCTTTTACTTTTTCATGACCCCGGAACCTCCACATTGTGAATGCAAATCTTTAAGATATGCATGCTATTAAGGTTTTAGTTGACACACCACAATGGGAACCACGTAAGTTCTTAACTTTTTAGATTTTTTTCTAAGTCCTTTTAATGAATGTTAGCACACCACAACGAAAAATAGATGAGAAAAAAGAAAAAAGGAGGAAACCAGAAAGAAACCCCCTGGTGAGAACTGGAAGAAGGAGGAGAGAAGGAAGAGGAGAAAAAAAAAAGAAAAAGAAGAAAAGGGACAAAAAAGAGAAAAAGTACTCACCTCCTATCACTCGTCCATTCGGCCGCAAGCAGGATCTTCTACGGGACACCTACCTGAGGAGGTAGGTGTCCCGTAGAAGGAAGGTGTCCTCACTCACCTTAAACACGAACTTTTTCCTTCTGCCCTTTTGGCAGACTTTATGTGTGCGTTCTTCAAAGAAAATTTTTATGTTTGGCCCCTGAGTGGCCCTGGTCCTGTACCTTTTATTGTAAATCTTAATAAATGTTCGACCGCGCACGCCCACATTGGGGGTAAGTACGCTCCCGTCCGTCTGGACGGGTGGCCCGGTTCCTCCATCTCGTGCTGGTGGAAGTCACACTCAATCCCCGCCCCCCCGCACCAAACTCCAAGCCTTTCGGCGAGTTGGGGGAATGCGGGTCTCAAATAGACTTCCCGGGACCATCTGCCTTCTCACTACAACCACACTGTATCATGCAATAGAAGAGTATGGTTTGCAAAATCTGGACTTGTCTAGTACAACAAAAATACACAGTGCATCATAGATATCGAAAGAATACAGAGTAAATTTTTGAGATACATGTATTATGGACGAGTTGCCCCGTCTTTTGGTTTTGATGGATTGGAGGCGAGAGTTCTCATCATTTTAAACAATTTTAATTAAGATTTAACAATTTACAGATAAAACCATATGCAATGAAAATTGAAATAATTAGGTAATTGACAATTCCCGCAAACTACTCGCCCTTTTTAGTTTCTCGTGTTCGTTTTAATGTCTTCCAGATATATTACAAAAAAATTAAATAATTTTGAGTTAAACTTTAAAAAAAGAATATGTCTAACGGTTTTGGTAAAGAGATGTTTTATATGTTATAATTCTCTCTCGGAAGTTAATATATTTTTAATGATTTCAAAACACTAAGTATTTTGCGTCAGTGAAGTATTTTGTTTCATCGATCATCTAACTTACTTGTACATGCCTTTCTTCTTACATTTTTGGATTATATATTTCTTTTTCTCAGTAACTGGATATGTTTCTGTGGAGACACAACGATTAAACAAATATAAGGTTGTTCCATTGAACGGAAGACTGAACGCATTCGATGACCTATTGCATCAGGATGACCAACTGGCAGATAGCATTTTAGAAAAAATCCTTACTCCTTTTCTTACTCAAAGAAGATAGAATTAGATTCAGAACTTTTTTGAATGATTTTCAAGTCGCATGTCGATTTAAAGGCATGTTGCATATTAGCAAAAGAACTTGCATAAATGCATTCGTAACATTCGATGACTCGCTACAGCGAGTGTAGAAATGTAGTTCAAAACCCTACTAATAAATCAATTGAAGGTACAGAAAGCATTGGCCATTAACATTTATTATACCAGACAAGATCCTTGTATAAATGCAGAACTGTAAGTTTGTACCTTGGTAGAAAAAAGGCCATGTCCAAATCCGCTGATAATGAGTTAAGTTCACAAATCACTTCAAGGTATTTAGGTAGGTAATTGAATTTATGTCGCACTGTGGAGGGCAACATAACGGACTATTGGTGACGGTCTGGTATCAATCCGGAAGGGAAAGTTCCGAGGCAACACCTCGTAACTTTGAAGATGAAGAGGTCAACACCTTTTTAAAGTATTGAAATTTATAATTAAAAGTAGTGCTAATGTCCACCTGCCAATATAATATGAAAAATATTTGAAAGTATTTTTGTACACTGCATTCAAAATTAAAATACATAAAAATTACAAAGTAGGTTACTACCGAAATTTGCAAAATAGCCATTGGCCATTTTTATACTAAGGTTCAGAAGCGTTTTGTGACCTGTTGCTCCAGGTTGTGGGCATAACTACGGGTAGAGAGTTGGCTGTAGGGAGCTAAGCCCTCCCAACCCGAAAAAAGTAAATATATCCTTATTTAATTTATTGAACTGCTTTTAAATCACGTGATTTCTCAAATTGGATAAATTAGTGATAGTTACTTTTGTCGTTAGGCATTAGGCATTTATTTTAGCGACATATTTGGTCAGAATTCACTCTTGCCTAGTTATTTTTAAAGTTGTGCTAGAAGGAAAATTAGTTTCGGTAAAGTAGTTTACCTTAACTTGGAATTAAATTTAAAGTAATAATTTATATATATGTAACAAATATAATTCACTACAATCAATTAAAAATATCGTGACACAATAATTTATTAATATAGATTAGCTTAGCACTAAATAGAGCAATTAAAATCTTGTATTGTTTAGATAAATATACTTTCTTGAATTTGAAATTTTTACACTTTTTGAGGACGAATGCAGCACATCAGCATCATTTGGCTCGGGTCCCAAACATTCTAGCTTCGGATATGGATACTGACTCACAAGCTGGATATTTAGATACGACACAGTAGAAAAAATTTAATTTCATTGACTTCGAATACTCTTAAAACTGCTGTAGTTCCTCAAATAAATAAATAAATTTAGGAATCCCCTCAGACTCTATCACATTTATAGTAAATCTGATTAGATTTTAATTATTCTAAAACCATCCACCTAAAAAAACAGCTTATGATATCCAGGTACCACAGGAAGAATATCTTGGGTATGCTCCAGCGCAGGTTGGTCTACCTGAAACGTTAATGCTGCAGAAAGGTGATTTAGAATCCTTACCTATAGATCCGTTGAGTTGCTACAGTGCGTCCTAAATTCGAATACCTACTTATGGATCAATAGATTGTTAGTAAACACTACTTTCTAACATTTATTATAATAGCCAAGATCATTTTACAAGTTCAGAACTGTAAGTTCCTTGTAACTTCTTGGCACCAGGTTGAACTACATGAAATGTAATGAGGCAGGAATGCAGTTTAATTTGGTTTGTCGCTCTACGGTCGTTTAATTTGTAACACGATGACTAATTAGACATGAACTTACGGTTCAAATAAGGCACTTTGAAATCCTTTCGTTTGGCCAAAAGCGTTCTTTAACCCTCCAGGTGGTTTCGACAAGATATCTCGTCATCAAGATCGCCATCTCACCGTGGTTCAAAATTTCATGGTGAAAAATTTCATCCTCGGATCTTTCCTTTCGGGTTTGATCCCGGACCGTCGTCAATAGCCCGTTGTATTGCTCCAGTGATATGTTAATTAAAATACCTACCTACCTACCTCGTTATCAAGATATCGACGATTTTTTTATGTTGACGAGATCAAATCTGGTCATTTTTCTTATTAATTACGAGATAGCTCCTCCATTAAAATCTGCTCAGTTTTGTAGATGAGATAGCAGGTCCAGACAACCACAAGGAGGGTTAATGCTATGTTGTTCGTGCACTTGCACGTAGTCAAGAATAAAGTAAGGTATGGCTTAAAGACAGGCGCATTATCCCTCCAACTTTAAATAAACATATAAAGTACTAAAGTTTATGATTTTTATTTTACTCTGATTTGTGCTATGAAAGGTCTTGCGATTGTAGAATGAATCTGCATATTTTGTTCTAATTTACATCAGAATATTCCAAAAACACTCGCACAAGGGTGTGGCTGTATTCATTTGGACAGAAAACGGGGCTCGTATTCTTCCTGAAATGATTTTAGAATTAAAAAGCTATCAAAACCAAATTCTGAAACTAGTTAGATCAAAGAAAATCGTAATGCATACTCGTAAGATATTTGTCTGAATTGTCCAAAAATAGTCGAAAAAAATAAAGCGCAATGCTCATTTAACTTTACCACGCTTAAGAAATCAGAAGGCAAAAGACTGGGCCATCGAATTATTTTATGATGCAGCTTTATATGAAGGGCGTTCTTTTAGAAAATTAAATGCTTCTGAGAAAAGGGGCGGATAGCTGAGGTTTCACCACGGGCAGTTTATACTACAGGAGCAGCCTTGCTTTAGGCTTATGCATTGGTATTGGTATTTTTTCAATTAACGTCACACTGGAGCAACACAACGCTTATACATTGGAAGCAGGGATTTTCAAATCGTACTGTAAAAGAAATAGTTGTGTGTTTATATAATACAAGATCACTTCATAAATACAGAACCGGCCACATCCCGCACGAAGCTATCCAGCACGAAATGCATCGCTGCAGGAACGCAGTCCAGGATCCTCCCCGTAGATCAATAGATGGATTAGATATGTTTCGGAAAACGCCATTCTCTGGTATATGACCTGTATCATTTCAAGGCTGAAATAATCAAGCGGAGTAGCAGCACAGACACGGGGCCCCACGTTCCGAAGCGATTACAGTAGCACCTGATATTCCGCCCTGCATGACTGAAAATTCATTGAAATAGAAGCGTAAGCCCTTTTACACCGTGTACACCGGATAGGTACTTAAATACAGATTGCGCCCTTGGGGCCCTACGCCCGCGCGGTGCTCCGCCCTTGTGGTGATCTCATCTTCATTGCATTGATAGCCCCTGCTGCATATCAGGGGAATTGCTCCCCGCAGAGTGCGCACTTAGCTGTCGGAGCTCTAAAGATGGTTTAGGATCGTTTAAAATGAAGCTCTCTCTCTCGATGTATTAAAACGGTAGATTTAACGAAATAGAAAGTCATTGTTATAGGAATGGTGGAGTTTGGCAAACGTAATTTTCTTTCCGAAGCTGCGATGGATTTTGTTTCACCGGTGGCTCGGAATTGGTTCGGTGGGACTTAATGGTGTTGGTTCGCAAATGCCGACAATTTGAGTAAACAGTGCCGTACTGGAGAGTGGTTTGTGGAAGACGACTTGGTGAAACGGGAGCGTAAATGAAGTGTTAAAATACTTTACCGCGATTCCATATTTTCCGTTGATTGTAATTTTTTTATATCACACCCTCTCGAGAAAAGTGGTAAAAGGAAATAAATTGGCATTATTCAGGAAGCCCAAAGACGATTGGAAATGGTTCAGCAGAATTTACTGGTGTTGGTTTGCAAATAACGGCAATTTGAGTAAACAGTTCTGTACTGGAGCGTTGTTTATGTGACCCATATTTCGAAACTGGAGTGTAAATGAAGTGTTAAAATACTTTACCACAATTCCATATTTTTCGTTGATGGGAATACTTTTACTATTTTTATGTCGCATCCTCTCGAGAAAATTGGCAAAAGTAATTGAAGTAAATTTCACAGAGAAGCCAAAATAAGATTGAAAAGGGTTTGGAAATAGTTCAGCGCATTTCAGTAGGGTTGGTTCGTAAGTTCCGATGATTTAACTAAACATTACCGTACTTGAGGCGTGATGCAAGTTGCAAAACGGGAGCGTAAATGAAGTGTTAAACTATTTTACCAGAATTCCATATTTCCCGTTTATTTAAATAGTTTTGCCGTTTTCAAGTAGCACTCTTTCGAGAAACATGGCAAAAGGAATTAAAGTAAATTTTTTGGGAAGCCAAAAGAATATTGTAAATGTTTTGGAAACGGTTTAACGTGTTGGTTCGTAAATGACCACAATTTAAGCCAACAGTTCAGTACTGGAATATAGTTTATGTGATGTGTGAAGCAAGCTGCAAAACGGGAGTCTAAATGAAGTGTCAAAATAATTTACCACAATTTCATATTTTCAATTCATTGGGATATTTTTACAATTTTTTATGTCGCACGCTCTTGAGAAAAGTGACAAAAAGAAACGAAGTAAAACTTTCAGGGAAGGCGAAAGAAAATTTAAAATATGGTAATTTGTAGAGTTCGTTTGTAATTAGAAAACAATAGCTTTCCGTTTGATTTCCACGGTTTGGTCGAGGGTTTAAATCGAGTTGTTTTCAACTAAAAAGGTTAAATCTGAGTTACTTCGCTTTTCTAAGACTACAATTTATTGTACTCTGAATGGTGCTGAGATAAATTTGGTCGGTAGAATTGAAACTGATCTGATCATTTCTGTGCAGAGGCTGTTTGGACATTTTTTGAACGATTTTAATGGACTGAAGCTCAATTTTTTACACGAAATTTTGTGTTTGAAATGTTCCATTTGATAGCCCTTATTGTTAACTATCGTTCTACACCTTAATTTCCATGATAATAATGACTTTTGTAGTATCGACAGTGGTATTTGTCCCATTCCTGTTCCACAGTTTTCCAGTCCTTGAATGGTTTTCGGTCGACGTTTCGATAATGCCCTTTTTAAAAGTCCAAAAGCACAAAAGTCCATGGGTGAAATATCTGGAGATTAGCAGGAATATCAGTAAAGAGTATTGAGTTGATACCAGTTTCTTGTTCCATTTTTTCCAAGAATTTAATAGTTGATTTAGATGTGTGGCTGCTTGCTTTACCTTGATGCAGTTCTACTGATTGTTGGCACTGTGGGTAAAGATATGGTATTTCTTTTTGAATATTGGGGATAAAATATGGTCTTGATAATATGTGGGAGTTGATTTTTACATTTTTCCCCTCATTTTACTTTTAATTTTACATTATATGCAAAACCGACAACAATTATAAATCTCTTAGAGAAAGTTCTCACGTTCACTTTGCTTTAGTCCTTCGACTTGGCGGATTCTCTTTTAAAATTAAAGATCTTACCTTACAAATATTCTCAGAATTTTTTTATTTTTAGATACTTTTTTAGAAGTTTTTTACACTTTTACGTTTTTCCCTTTCATTATTAATATTACTTATCGTACCTGTAGATATAGAAAACTATGACTTTTACAGCGTTTTTGAATAATTGAATAAGTATAATTCTCTTCGGAAAGAGAGGAAACATAGCTTTCCATCCATTGCTTATTTAAAAGCGCCATTTTGAAAGTAAACAAAACTCTGAGTTAGCAGACGATAAGTTATACTTTAACTATTTAACTGCTGTGAAAATAAAATTCTTTCGTAGCATACAATTTTTTTACAGCTCATCAAAATCGTTCAAAAAATGTCCGAACAGCCTCTGTATAGTGTGGTGAGAGGAAAGATATAGACTGTTAAATTATTTTACACCGGTTCCATGCTTATAAAAAGCATAAATTATTACCTATTTTGTTTTTTAACACATTATGGCTGTGTTCTGAAGGTTGAGATTATTCACATAAAATGTTTTGAGAACTTGGAACGTTTTTGCAATTCTGCATAATATAGGTCACCGTGGCGCAGCGGGTAAGACCGCTACTGTTCATTTACAAGCTGTAGGCCGCACAGGTTCCATTACTGTAGCTTAACCTGTGCATACTTCTCTTCTGTATGTCAATAAAACTCTGTGTGTATGTTCATTTACTTGATGTCACCTATCATGCTGGGCGCAGTTGGCCTTGCATCACCAACCTGCATAATATTAAATACATAACGTGGACTGTTAAAGTAGTTCATCAAAATTTCCTGTTTTCAAATTGTTTACCTCCATCCAGGGTAATGATGAAGGCAAATAAAAACTTTAAAACCGTGTTAAAATAAGCGTTTTATTTGTGATCCTTCGTACTGTATAAATATCGTTTTGCAGTTAATTGTTATTTTAAAACTAATATCCCTTTGAAATAAAAAACTTGCATCTCTAACAGCCTTACCTTCCAAAATAAACTAGCAATGACTTAGTAATGAATATTAATTTTCGCCCTACCTTTTGCTTTCGTATAGATTAAAAACCAAGACAGAAGCGAAATGTATGGTTCTTTATACAAAGAGAACAGATTATTTTTCTGTTTGTTTCAAAAGTAATGTGTTCTAAGTTAGCACAAATACTATTTTCAGTGGATTTGCAAGTCCTGGTAGGGTTTTATAGCGCAAGGGTCATGTTTGTCCAAGCTGTGCCAAACACACGATAGAGAACGTCAAGTAACGGACATACACATACAAGAGTTTTACTCATAGACGTGAAATACAAGTAGACTGTTAATTGTAATTAAGATGAGCTTCAAAAACTGTGACCAACGTGTTGCTTAGTAATCACGTGACTGATCCGTGAAAAATCGATTTGATGGCCAATTTAACAACTTCTCGCTTCGTTTGGTGGTATAATATCTTAGGACAGTGGGATGTGGGAATGCGTATTTCTATGGAATGATTACAAATGATGATTAAATGGATGAGTATCTTCTACCGTTCAGTGAACCAATCAGATGACGATTGTGCATTTCCTCCCGGCAGACGAAAGTAGTGTAAGGGTCACGTTACTACTATTATGTGCTCAGGTCACATGATCCTGAGCACATAAAAAGATTCCAGACCCACCGCTTCCCGGCTCACCAAAAAGGGCTTAGAGCCTTTTGCGGGGAAGTGGGGGAGACCTCCGCCACCGAAAACGAAAGAAGCCAACAGGCCACCCAGCCCCAACGGCGGGAAACACAGCCGACTCCCACGTGCACCCCCAAGCAAAAAAGATTGCCATTGCTCACACTACTCTTATATTTCCTCTATGATTTTACTGCCATAAAATACACCCAGAGATAGTTACAGGAATCGAACGCGCCACTTAAAACTCGCAAGTTACTACTGCAGTGTGCAAACCCACTAATCTACGGCGGCCTTTGCAGATCTCGGAAAGCTTCATATTATATAGTGACTGAAATTTATTGGGATATTATGAGATAAAGAGCGATAACTTAACGTTTTAAGTAGTTGTACGTAGTAAAATGTCATACAGTTTTCGTGAAGTTCTCTCACTAACTTAATCTCGAGACACACTAACCATAAGAAAATTATTGTCTTGCGTTTTGTTTATCGAACATATCACAAGGAAGAACATTGCCAGATGTAGTGACTTAAGTTTGATTTCTGTAACACAACCTTGATGCATTTTTTCTTCTTTATCGGTAGAACTTTCCTTGTATGTATGAGAGGGATTTTCAGTGTTAATAAACAAACAAGACAGAATGCAAGTATTTCGGAATTCATTCTTTGCAAGTTTTATTGGCGAAGTGCTGAAATCGTATTCGAAAAACAAGCCAAATGACGTCACGCTCAGAATAGGTACAGGAAACCGTTCCGTTGCAGAAACACTAATGCCACCTACAATGGCACCAAACGCTAATGACACCATGACAGAAAATGTCTCTCATATATCCATTACGTGACGTTGTCTTGTATTTAACACAGCTTGGCCAAATCCTTACGTCACAAATCCCAACCAACCACAAGAAGTAATGCAAATATCGAACCGGTGAATTTCAGCATCTTAAACTCTCAATAAAACAACAAACTAAATATGTTTAATGTAATTGGCGTGGATGCATTAGCTGTAATTTAACAAAACATCCGGCGTTACATTTTAAATAGGTTTTGTACTTAGATATCAATTCACAGGTCTCCCATTTCAAGCAGTGACAGGGATGTTTTATGCACCTGTGAATAGAGTTTCTCAGTTCCCGTTTCTTCTGTCACCAACAAAGGCAGCATTATTTAACCGTCCCACCAACGAGGGAGTGCAACGCGATACAACCGACCATTGACAAGGAACAGCTCATTCATTACTCGTCTCCGAACGCCGATTACGTTACCAAATGCGAAAGGGGACACAAAAAGTTTCGGAAATGAATGTTTTTGTGGATTTCTGTGCAGGAGGGGTGCACAAATATTTCTTCCTCTGGAGTGTTGAAAGGTGGGTTAGAATTCAGCGGTTGTATTGTTGAGAAAGGAGGTGATTATTTTGTCTTGACTCTATTGTGAGGTAGGATTTATGTGGACGTTTAGGAGTGCAATGTTTACTGGAGGGTTTCGCTTCCGATGTCACTTTGTGTTTGGAAGGTGGTTAGTTGCAGGCGGTGTTGATTCAATTCCTGTCAGGTTCGATTCCTCCCTGGCTGTATTTATCCCTTCTGTGTCAGCAAAGCTTTCATTGTGTGTATGTCAATTTACTTGACGTTGTCTGTCTTGAGTTTAGCACAGCTTGTATAAATATGGCTCTTTCGCCCAAAGCACCCAATCGACCAAGTAACCAAATGTCTTTCATCATGGATACGTTTAACAACCATCCTGGTAGTTGTCTCGATGGAGTTTCTTGTCATTAGCAAAGCTGACCAGCCAGATTCATGATGGACGAAATATATCGTCAGTCAAGATCTCGTCATTAGAACAAAATTGACCAGATCTTGATCTCGATATCATCAAAAAATCGGCAATATCTTGATGACGAGATGTCTCGTCATCAAGATATTGCCGATTTTTTGATGATATCGAGATCAAGATCTGGTCAATTTTGTTCTAATGACGAGATCTTGACTGACGATATATTTCGTCCAAAGCATTAGCAAAATTGGTCAGATCTTGATGGACGAGATATCTCGTTGAAACCACTTGGAAGGCTAATTAAGTCTCAGAGGAACTGTACATTTTATTTGGGAATAACTAGGTGTACGCATTTTAAAACCACCAGACTTTTGCACCTACGGGGGAAAACTAGCCACGTTTCTTTATTTCAAGCAAATACAAAAAAATTACTAATCTATAATTAATATACTAACTATACTATAACTAATATACTTTCTAAACTATATATAAAGCAGAAAATATGTCTGGAGCAGCAAGAACGTTCGAACGATAATCTCTGGGGTGTTATAAAATTTTCTGTCTGGAATTCCTGGATCAACGCAACTATTTTCAGCCCGTTATGTCGTTTCATTAAACCTGAAAAAGCAAAATAGATTTCTTAAGAAGAGACATATTTTTAATCAAACTCGAATCAAAACTAAACGTCAAAAGCTGTCACGAGCCGAGCAATCGAAAGAGAAAAGAACACAAGCCCGTGAAGCGGACAAACCTGAAAAAGCGTTCCGACGCAATGAAACTGCTGAGTAACCAGAGGTGCGACCATCGACTTTCTAATGAAATAGACAGACCATGTGGGTGGAGTCGCTATCGTAAGATCTCTGAAGGGAAAATCTCGAGGACTTACGAATCGCCCTCGCCGATTGGCTGTCGAATCGCATACTAGTGTCTTTGATCACCCTGGATAATCACTTTGACCAATCAATAACTTAGGATTCTTGTTTTTACCCACAACCACGTGGCAGATCTTCAAACCAAGCAACTGGAACAAATAACATGAAGCTGCGGGCACATGCTCCGTCTATTTCATTTTAAGGTCGATGGATGTGACTTGTTTTGAAGCAGTAAAAGTTCGGCAAGGCCGAGAACTAAAGATAGTTTAACAATCAATGACCCTGAAGAACAAGAGCCTAGGTAACCCGGTTGGAGGAGTAAGGGATTAGCAACCGGAGGGTTGCTAGTTCGAATCCAACCGAAGACCGTCGTGCACAAGGGGGCTGGTGCACTTTAAATCTGTCTTGGCCTCAAATGTGCTCACGTTGGCGTGGTGTGGAAGTTTGGAGAGTGGGGTGCCAGCTCAGGTGTTGCCTCGTCATCTGACCGTGGTTCAAAATTACGTGGTGTTGTCCTCGGATCTTTCCCTTTGGGATTGATCCCGGACCGTCACCAATAGCCCGTTGTGTTGCTCTAGTGTGACGTTAATTGAAATACCCCCCACCCCCCCCCCCTGTTCATGATTAATATTAATTACAACACGTGAGAAACTTTGATGGTAATGAAAAAGTAGGTTTGATAATAGCATATTTAATTAACTTTTAAATGATGCCAATGATGCAGATATATTATGAATATTCACCTCCAATTTTGTAATTGCGTCGTTGTTCTTCTAAAATGTGGAATGAAATATTCAACAAAAAGTTACTGTATAAAAAATTTTACTATAATAGTTTATATTATTTTACAAAAATTTATTTTTTATATTATTTTACAAAAATTTATTTTTTATATTATTTTACAAAAATTTATTTTTTATATTATTTTTGCAAGTATTTATTTATTCGGTTATTTGCATCATGAAACTGACAGGTCGGTTGGCAGTTGAATTTACAACACACTGGAGCAAAACAACGGGTTATTGGCGACGGTCAGATGTCAATTCAGAAAGAAAAGATTCGAGGATCATAATTTTGTACCACGGTAAGATGACGAGGTTAACACCTGAGCTATGAAACCGACATTTTCCATTATCTATGGTACAATATGCACTTACGTCGTTGTTCCAGTCAAATTCAACATACAACTCCGAATAATCCGTTCTTATCACCACTCACGTTGTTGCAAAGAAAAGCACTAAACAGAGTCACAACTAACATTTGCGTCGCTATAAAGTATTATGAGAAACAGTTGAAATTTGTTCTGAGTGTTACTAGATTTATCTCCTTATTCCATTGAAAGGCTGAATGAAGTTAAAGACAGTTAACGTATTTAATCCAAACTATATTTTGCGGCATTGTATTTTCGGAACAGCGAGAGTAATGAAGGTTTAATTTTTTAAATAATCTCATCTTATAAGTCATGCTTGAATTCTGAATACGATTGTAGAGCCTATATCTTACCTAGTTAAATTATAATAAACTTCAATATATATATTAAAATTTCATTGCCGGTAAATCCTCAAACACATTGCAAGCACTACATGCAAATATGCGAAGATTTATCGTAATGCTATCCTCAACCATACGCTAGATTAATTCCCTGTTAACAATTAGAAAGGTATATATAATAAGCTAACTGTAATCACCCGTCGTTGGTTGGAAACTCTATTCGAAATATAATTCACGAAATACGATTACTTGTTTTCTTAACTATTTCCAAATCTGCTGGAATTAGTGACCGTCAAAAGTCAAATGACTATACTTTTTCTTTTCCATCAGAGATATTTTAACAGCCGGATTGAAGTCCCGAGCACTAATCCTGTGATTAACTTAACGAGTCGTTTTAAGAATGTTCGTTATCAAAACCATTTAGGTGAATGAGTACTTTTTGGGAAAGTTAATGCCTGGTAATAAAACTCGGGAGATTAGCTTTATTCGATGCTTATGTCTGGTGTAAATACGATTTCAGCAGATGAAACTTTCGTTCAATTATTTAAATTACAGTGTAACGGGATCGGAAAAGTCGAATACCAAAGCTAATAATATTGTTCTATTATTAGAAATATTGATCAATAAATACATTAAAAATTGAAAACAATCCCGGGAAATGAGAAGCATTATCTGGGGCATGTGTGCATCATTGTTCAACATATATCATTTTCTTTTCACGAATTTATTTTAATTGCAATATGCATATTTGTTTAGTGTGAAAAATGCATATTTAGTTTAACGACAGAAGATTGACAAGCATAACGTCGACTTAGAACAGACTCGTTAACTTACATTTTATCGGACACTAAATGCCTAACATCATGATAAGAAATATTTTATCCATTGTAATCTGTGACAAAAATAAAATACTATCAAAACGCTTGTAATTGTTATTTTTTTACCTAAAAATTAATAGTCTTAAAACAGCTGTTCAGTAAAATCTGTTTTTTGTCTGTTAATGAGTTTTGTTCTAAGCGGATAATAAAGTTTTTCGTTTGTTTAAGCATTTAAGATATTAAATATAGCTACTCTTGCTCATAAATATTTTGGGCATTGCGTAAAGGAAGTAATATTGAAGCAATTACTGGTTGTTTGGCAATTCTTTAACTTAATATTTCTTGGGAAATTAAAATAAGGTTATTTACTTATGGTTGAAATTGTGTTCTGATTAATAACAGTTGTTTAGTTTGAATACGCCACAAATAAATTGTGTTTTACAAAATACATTTGTGGTACTTGCAGAAATCAGTTTTCATCCAGAAACTATTTATGGTATCTTAGACACATGCTTGCTATCTCACAAAAACTAGTTATACTATCTCACATTATCTGACAAAACCACTTACATTATCTCATCAAAACCAGTTTCGCTATCTCACAGAAACCAATTACGCTATCCCACCGAAATCAGATTTCCTATTTCACAGAAGCCAGTTACGCTATCTCACCAACACCAGGTACGCTAACTCACAGAAACCAGTTAAGCTATCTCATCGAAACCAGTTACGCTATCTCACCGAAACCATTCACGTCTCACTGTAGCCAGTTGCGCTATCTAACAAAAACCAGTTATACCATCTCGCGAAGCCAGTTACACTATATCACTGAAACCACTTAAGCTATCTCAAAGAAATCACGTGAAGTAACCGCTTTCTCACAAAAATCATTTAAGCTGTCTTGCAAAAATCAGTATCAATTTATTTTTCATGGTTAAGGCCAAATATTTAATGAATGTCTATCAAATAAGGTTTGATATGCATCTACTAAAAGATTAAGTCTCCAGCTACATATTCAAATAAACAATTGCATATAATCTCGATTCTCGTGGCCATTGATAGTTAAATACAGCATCACAACAATCACCCTTATCTCAAACTGAATTGAATCATTTTCATTTCAAAGAATGCTGATATCGCTCGTCGTATCTACAAAGCAAGTCTTAAATCTAATAATTTTTTCGCATAAGATAACTTTATGAGATTACTTTCCTCTTTCTACTAAAGGTACAAATGTTTCACCGTTAATTGGAAAACAAATAAGGGAAATACTTGTTTTTATAAATTGCAGAACGTATAAGAGGAAAAATCTAATTTTAAACCTTTTATCTACGCAAGCTGCATTTGAGAAGCGTACTTCAATTATCCTAGAAGCGCTTTCCTATCTCATTCATTTCGTAAATACATAACTTTCCCTCTTTTTTCCTCTTCATCCCAACGCATTTGTGAGAAACTGGAAAAAATTCAAAACATAAAAATGTGCAACGAAAACAGATTTAAAATCATTCCATTGTACTTAAACCCCCAGATTTCACAATGAGAATGCTGCGAATAGGCTCGATAGCTTTTATTGAAAATATGTGATGATGGCACGCAACAGAAGTGGAAAAAAATGCCTCGCGAGTTTCTTTCCACCTAAATTATGTTACATCGTCGCTTATATTTTAGTTTTACATTGAAAATCTGAAAATAAGGATTTATTCTTCGCTACTCTTCCGTTTTTTAAAGAAAAAATTCTTAAGTGTAGCGTTTCTGAACAAAAATTAAAAGTAAGCTATTCCATCAAATTAAAAACCACTTACGCTGTGCATTATTTTTTTGTAACTAATGCAGTTATTCTTTTTGGGATTGAAGATTCATACACTTTACTGGAAAAGAAGCATTAATTAAGGTTAAGAAAGTTTTGAAAGAGTTCTAAGATAAAAGATAAAGTATTTCATGAAAAAACGTGATCTCTTCGTTTTCATTTTCTATGCACTTCAATGAATAAACATTTAAAACTTATATATTAAATGTTTCGGAACATAAATATCGTCTTTTGGGATTGCTTATGTATTACGAATATCAGGATATGCAACACGATTCAGTTCAATTTGATAATACATGTTTGTGCTAGAGAAAGAGAATTCTTCCACTTCAAAAATATAGCTCTAGAAACACTACACATATATCTCAGAATAAATTAATAGTGAATAAAATGTTGTACACTATTTGGAACTATGGAATACTTATTTTAAAATTTAATGATTTACTGATATTATTTTATTGAATATCACGTCATAATATTTTTGACAAATAAAATTCCTTCAATGCTAGCCCCTCCTAAAAGAGGAGGGCCTTACTTTTCTTTCATAACAAACCTAAAGGTGAAACTGAAAGAACTACACATCGCCGTGGAGTACGATTTTCTCGGTATTTCCCAGTAATAGCATAGTCGTCTTTTCTTTCAGCCGGCCGAATGGTTGAGAGAGTCGCTCGTTCAGGACTGGTAGACCGGTGTGGAAATTCGCTTGTTTCTTTTTGTGGTAATGTAAAAGGTAGAACCTATGCAAGCATAAAACTATCAAAAATTAACATAAACAAACCAAATCTAACATTTTAGTGATAATTACATCAGACATGGCAACTCCGATAACCAAGATATTTCCATCAGCCTTCTAATGAAATAGACGGAGTATGTGCGCGCAGCTTCATGTTACTTATTCCGGTCACTCGGTTCAAAGATGTGTCACGTGATTGTGGGAAAAAGCATGAATCCTAATGTAAGACAAGTTATTAATTGGTTGATGTAATCATCCAACGTGATTAAAAACATTAGTCTGTTTCGATAGCCAATCGGCTAAAGTCGATTCGTGAGCTCACGTGACTTACTCTTCTGAGCTCTACAACGACTTTATTTACATGCTCTCTGTCTATTTCCTTAGAAGGTCGATGTTGTTTTCGCTGTACTCCCTTCGAGCATTCGTACGTAGTGTATGAAATCCACAAATCAGAACAGCCCATTTATGAACGGCTATAGGAAACAAGCTTTACACTAAAATATACATCTTTCTGGTAAAATATGACAAACCAAGTTTTGAAATGAACTATACAATACTATTTGTCTATTTCAACAAAATGTTATGCAATGATTTCCGGAAAGAAAAACCTGAATATATTTAGAAACACATTTTCCAGCAGAGCATTACGGAACAATGTTTGAAACAAAATAAAATTTACAATAGTTCGATTATTTCCCAGAGTAAGAAGAGTGAGAGAATAAACAAAATATTACAATAATCTGCAAGTAGAATGTAAGGAAAGAAGTATTATAATACTATAATTTTGTAGCGGAGCTTAAAACAACAGACTAAAAATTACAATAACAGATTTTTCGAGCTGAAGGCAATGGAAGGGTGTTCGACAGCAAACTAAACATTCCAAAAATATGTAGCAAGTAACGAATGAACAGAAAAAATTTAAATATTTTTAACTATCAGCTGTTTTATGTAAATTGTAAAGATGGGGATACTCTCTTCGACAAACTAAACATTATTATGATAGTCTTTTTTCTGCCATTGTTATAAACATGTTCGGAAAACTGTTATTTCATGAATTTAGTGTTGCGTATTTACAAATTCCATGTATTTTATTTCATAGATTTTGTGCGCTTTGAATTGTTCTGTTAGATTCATCCAAGGCCGACAAAACGCAGACTAAGACAAATTCTCACAAAATAATATTGAATAATACAGTGTTCAGATTAGGAGTGTAATGAAAAATTGGTAACATTGAAACATTGCCGTGGAACTAATGGTATGTTGAAGTGTAGTAAACTTGCAAAAAAATTTTCCTGAGTCTAAGTACGAGCAAATATACGTAAAAAATTTTGGAAATAAATCCTGATAAAAAAATAAGGAAAATATGATACGTTCTTTTATAGTCCCAAGCGGAACACCCTGTATGTTTAAAGTAAACTTATATTCAGCAAGTTCTTTAGAAAGCATCGATTTTTATAGACCAAATAAATTCGTAAACATATTTCTCAAATTTATTTTCTGAATCGAGAAAACTATTTTTAAAGGTGTACGTCCTGTTATTCAAAATATTTATTCGTTGGTTCGAATGTGGATTTCGTCAACAGTGGTGCCGTGAAGTTTTATATAAAGCAAACGTGTTCATTCTATTCGTTAATTGTAGTACCAGGTCAATAGCTCTGACCAGAACCTAAATTCCAACATCTGGTCCAGCATGTTTACTGGCGACTCGCTCATATCTCACTGCATTGTGTTCTGTAGAACCAGCATTGCATGGGGAGACCGATAGCAATAAATCAAAAGCGCACTCGACTTATACTTGTCTCTTTTCGTTCTACGTATGCGAAAAATGCCGGGAAATTCTTTTGTAACATCACGGTTTATTGAATTTGAGTTTTATGAGTTCTCCTTTTTTGAATGCGATTGGCCATCCTGGGTCAACAGCCATATTGATCGGATATAACCTAGACGCATTGGTCCAGAGACATTGTAGAACACGTGACTGCCAGGAATCTACAAGGAAGAAAAATGTATTCGGCCAATCCTCTTGATTCCTTGGAGCGTCTATGAAAAGTAGACACGTATGAATTATTCTTCGTGAATACAAAGAATATGTCTGCGAATATCTTGTAAAACATGAGGATGTCAGGCCATGATACAAACAGGAATACAGTAGGGCCATTTTTATCTAACCCTCCAAGTGGTTTTGAGAAATGGTCCATCAAGACCTGCCCAATTTTTCACATCACGAGATATCTAGGTATCAAGATATTGCCGAATTTTTAAGATGACGAGATCAAGATTTGGTTAGGTTTTTTTTTTCTAATGAGTAATTATCTCGTCCATCAAGATCTGGTCAGTTATGCTAGATACGTCGTTGAGATAACCACCAAGATAGTTAAAAAGCGATTTTTAAACATTTCAAGCCTTTTTTAAACATTTCAAGCCTTATTATCAGGGTGTATCCCTCCACTGCCACCATTTATGTCGGGAGATAGTGTGGTTGTCCGTCTCTTAATTCACCTAGAGATGAATACTCTCCAGTCAATTTTCGGGTGCATAGAGTAGGATTGCACTAAACAGTTGTGGATTATCGTTTCGGTAATACACATGGAGATGAATACTTTTTAAAAAATTTAGAAATTTATTAAAAATTTAATGACGATACAGAACTATAAAAAACACAGATAAACTGTCTTTTACACTCCTTCAATTAATTTAATAGCCCGTTGAGTTCGTCCAGTGCGACGTAAATTCAACTACCCGTCCTTCAATTCTTTTAAATTAGAAATTATTTTTTATCACATTTCACATCGTGGGTTACAATTTACTTGTGCATATTTAAAAATTACATTCACAATATGATAGTTTTGAAGAGCATAATAAATATATCAAGACACAGCAACTTTTACAGGTGCGCAAGTAGCAGTTACACTCCCACAGTAAAAATTAATATCAACGAGAGCTTGCTTACACTTATGGGAGAGCCTTTTGGATACAGCTATATTATGCACCTCGTTTGATGGCAACGCTGTTGGCGCACTTTTAGTAGCGAGTTATGGCAGGTGAAGCCAACCCATCTTTATTAGGGTTATTCCCGTTTTAATGGCAAAATAAAACTACTTTAACCACTATTTTCCAACTATTTCTGCTAATTATTTTCCGTTAAAAAACATGTTTTTCAATGTTTTGTGTTTTCCCCGTTAATTACTTTCGGCTAAAGCTTATTATTTTCCGTTAAAAAAAAACACTTTTTTCTAAGAATTCTTTCCTTGGCAACATAAAAAGTGCGCCAAAAAACGCACAAAGAGCGCTGCTACCAAACAGCTGTACCGCCTTTGTTTCATATGGTAAAACTCATAATTCAGTATTTTATAATCGTGTGAGCGTCAAGAGATTTCCGAGTAATGTAGTACTACTTTTTCCTCACACAACACTAAATAACCACATCTATTGGTAGAAAGAATCGCATTAAAGATTGTATTGATCAAGGTCAAAACTGGTTATAAGTCTGCAGGGGAAAACTGCAAGGTGAAATCATGCGTGCTTAACCCTCAGAAAGAAAACTGTTTGCGGTAGGTAAAATATTTGCATATGTGAGAAAGAGTCAATATTGCATGTTCTCAAAATCGCCATTAGTATTACTAATCAATGAAAATTGTTATTCTAGACGATTTGAAATGCATGAGACAGTTATAATAAATCAATATGTGCAATGCTTTCTCCACGCAGGTATAGATCGCAGAAATTTAAAGAGTACGTCCGTTAGTTTAGTGTATGTTAAAAAATCATTTATGAATTCTTTACTTTCAACTTGTTTAGGTACAATAAATGCATTTTACTAAAATGGAACATGAGGTACGAACTATTTGTTCGTTAATGACGGAACAATTCCACTTAAGCAAGTAATGCTCATAAGTATAATTACTACACATAAATGTATTCAAATGGTAATTAATAGTTATAAATTGTCAAACTATTAAATTTTTTTCGAACATAGATTTTAAACCTGTTTTTTTCCGTTTAACATGGGGGCGCCATGACACACTTAGTTTGTCTAAGGTGCTAGCAACCTGCTAGATGTATATGGCCCAGCTTCGATTCTCGTAATGTACCCAGGGAGCATTTCTCTCCTTATCAGTAAGAATTTCCTTGTGAGTGTATGCAAATTACTTGATATTACCTGTTGTGTTTGGATCAGCTTGATAACACATGGGCCTTGCGCCATACAAACTAATCATATCAAACAAGTGGATTACAAATGAGAGAGGGCGTGGATACTGGGGAACTATGAACATAAAGATTTGCCGGTGGTAACTCAATTTTGATTGAGTTACCACCGGCTAGAAATTTCTAATAATTGGGAAGTTCCTGTGGTTCAGAGTGGATTTGCCGACCAATCTGAGTTGTAGACGTCTCAGGTTCAATTCCTCCTGAGGGTATTTCTCACTTTTGTGTTAGTAAAAACTTTTCTTTTGGTCGTATGTCCATTTACTCGATGTTTTCTGTCTTGTGTTTAGCCAAATACTAAGTCATAAAATCCAAGCCAACCAACTAACAATCTAACAAATGGACTAAAAGGTAGCTAGTTAAATTTACGCGACGTTGGAAACAACGGACTATTTTTAACAGTTCAGAATCGATATCGAAGAGAATAAGAGAACACCTCGTAATTTCGAACCACGGTCAGACGACGAGGTCAACACCTGCAGTGTCACTCTACCCTTCAAGCTTCCATACCACGCCAATAAATCCAATTAGGAAGGGAGTTGAACTTGTCATACTGGAGCAGCACAACGGGCTATTGGCGACTGTCCGGCATCAATCCCGAAGAGAACGATTCGAAAACAATGCCTCGTAATTTCCATTACGAGGCGTTGTTTTCGAATCTTTGTTTCGAATACGAACCGATGTTTCGAATACGGTCAGATGACGAGGTTATCATCTAAGCTGGAACTCAAATCTCCAAACTTCCACAACACATTTGAGGCCACTACAGATTTAACGTGCACCAGCCCCTACGTTCACGACGGTCTTTGGTTGGATCGAGTTTCGAACTAGCAATCCTCTGGTCGCTAAACCGCTGCTCTTCCAACAAAGCTACCGCGGCCCATAAGTGTTGGAAAGAACCTCGGAATCAATTTTACTGCTCGAAGAACAGCACGTGTCTTGATGTTTTCATCCAAATATTTTTTATTGGAAAGGCACTAAAACAAATATATTTATTAACTTTTTGTGTACATGAAGTTAGATCATAGAACAAAAAGAAAAAGTAGTAAAGAGATCGAAAAGAGACCAGATGCTTTAAAGGTTCTTTAGCCTTCCTTTCCTTGATGTATAACAAATCATGTAACTGCTCTTGATTAACAATCAGCATCGGTATTAAGGTGAACGACATATAACTTGATCGTCCATCCTAATTACTGGCCGAAAACATCTGACGGCCACCTTTCGATACTTCGCAGGCAATTTCTTCTGCATCGTTCAAAAGTTCAAAAATCCCAAAGCGCCACATCTGTTGAAATGATAATCCAGTGCATTAAAGCATGCACCTGGAAGTTTTAAGGATAGTATGTTTTTGCCTTGGGCGAGAAAGATGTTCCAAATTAAATTAAGAAGCAGTGGGGCTGGGGCGAGAAGGAAATGGAAGGAGCATCAAAACGAAGGCAATTTGTAACATCTGGTGGAAGAGCGGATCTCTGATGGCGGGCATATGAAGAAGAAAAAACTTCAAAGCTGAACATGCATTAATTTGTAGAACACATCTGTGCTTTACCCAGACCCTGAATTCAGTTATATGGCGGAAATCATCGTTCTCAAGGAAGCAATGTGTACATCGATCCATACATAGATGGATTCATCCAGGTATCCTCATAAGTGTTTATTATTATGGGCATTTTTACTGACAGAAATGCTGGGTTTACAAAAATTAAAAGAGTCGCGTTAGCCCATGTGGAAGAATAGCGGATTAGCGACCGGAGGGTTGCAAATTTGAAACTCGATTCAACCAAACACCGCCCTTTAAGTGGGGGCTGGTGCAGGTTAAAATCTGTTGTGGCCCCAAATGTTGGCGTAGTGTGGAAGTTTGGAGAGTGAGATGCCAGCTCAGGTATTGACCTCGTCATCTGACAGTGATTCAAAATTACCAGGTGTTGTCCTCGTGTCTTTCCCTTCGGTATTGATCACGGACCGTCACCAATAACTCGTTCTGTTGTTCCAAGGCACATTAATTCAACTACCCACCCAACTATAAAAATAAATTATCAAATACAGTAACCCTCGTTTATTGCGCATTTTGTTACGATTCATGTCGTCACATCTGTGCCTTACCCAGACTCTGAATTCAGTGATGTGGTGGATATCGTGCCAAAGATAACAATGTGTATATTAATTTTACACACTTGGATTCATTCAAATATACTTAAGAGTATTTATTATTATGGCTAATTTTTATTGACAGAATGTGTTGGGTTTATAAAACTAAAAATAGCAAATATAATAATCCCTTGTTTTTCACGTATTCGATGTTCTAAGTAAAATTCAGTTGTTTTGAAGTTTTGAATTTTATTTAAAGTATATTTCTTCATAGTAAGCTAGTATAAGTGTCTAATTTACACAAACCTATAAAAATAATGAAAACAAAATTGAGAAGTTGTTACATTTTTAAACGGTAAGTGATTTAATCACCACTCTATACCTCATACAGTAAAAAACGATCGAAAAGTTTCAAACCAAATCAAGCAAGTATCAAGCAAGCCATTTCGTTGAAAATCGCCTTTGCAAAATATACCGCCGTATTATATCTTCTAGATATTAGCACGTCAGTGAAAGGTGTAACCAAGTTATACTTTTTTAAATTGCCGTTTCTTATTCGGTAAATATTCATAGCGTTTTCACTTGCTAACTATTGGATACTAGGGACACACACACACATACATACATACATACATATATATATATATATATATATATATATATATATATATATATATATATATATATATATATATATATATATATATATATATATATATATATATATATATATGTGTGTGTGTGTAATAACCCCACCTGTAAACTCCCCGAATAAGCTAATAAGCTAACCTGGAACTAACCACCCCTAACTGAAACCCCATATTTTAAATGACCCCAAGGATGAGGTTGTAAGATGCACCCGTGCCTTTACTTCTCCAGCCAGTAGTCCCTCCTTCACCCAACACTGGTTCCCCGATCACTCGGAGAGAAGGTAGATAGGTGGACGCGGCGTGTGTCCAAGCTCCGTACATTCCTATCTGCCCATGTATGCTGTACACAATGCTGTTATCGTATCAATAAATGTTCTTGAGTTGGATTACTTGGTAGTTCATAGTCACGACTACTACGAGTAATCCCCTATTTCTAGGATTACTACAGAAGTCGATAGGATACGAACCTACGCGTGAAAATCCCAATGGATTTCCAATCCATTGGGATTTTCCCAGAAATAGGGGATTACTCGTTAGAAGTCTTGACTATGAACTACCAAGTGATCCAACTCAAGAACATTTATTGATACGATAACAGCATTGTGTACAGCATACATGGGCAGATAGGAATGTACGGAGTTTGGACACACGCCGCGTCCACCTATCTACCTTCTCTCCGAGTGATCGGGGAACCAGTGTTGGGTGAAGGAGAGACTAGGGGTTGCAGAAGTAAGGCACGGGTGCATCTTACAACCTCGTCCTTGGGGTCATTTAAAATATGGGTTTTCAGTTAGGGGTGGTTAGTTCCAGGTTAGCTTATTCGGGGAGTTTACAGGTATATATATATATATATATATATATATATATATGTGTGTATATATACATATATATATATATATATATATATATATATATATAGACCAGCAAAACACCAAAAGGTCAAAATGCAGACAAGTAAAAAGCCAAAATACTGGAGGTATAAAAATAGTCAAGCAGAAGCCAGAGAGCAAAACTGTCCATGTATTTTTTTCGAAATTTTCTTCGTATGCTTAATTTTAAATTTTTTTCGAAATTTTCTTCGTATTCTTAATTTTAAATTTTTTTCGAAATTTTCTTCGTATTCTTAATTTTAAATTTTTTTCGAAATTTTCTTAGTATTCTTAATTTTAAATTTTTGGATTTCTTTTTCAGTTTGTAATTTTGAATTATATATATGTATATATATGTATATATATATGTATATATGTATATACTATATTTGTAAACTGATAACTAATTATCTGCATTATTGGTATTAAATTTCTTTTTATTAAATCGCAATATATGGATGGAATATTGTATCTAAATCCAAAATAGGACTGTCTTTTCAGTGGATACATGTAAGGTAGTGTCTCCCACACCATAAAAGTAGAACAAATGTCGAAAACTAGATCAGTCAAGTGGAATATTCAACTCTATAATAAATCTCATAAAATTTCTCGAATGTGACAAAATAGCTACAAAAATTACTTATTTGAATAAGAATTATCCAATCACTAGTGAAGCTTCTCAGAATACATTTGCTCACATCTCTCACATTCGCTACTTTTTTAAATTAAAAGAACCATAAAAATGCTCCAGAAATGCAAATGTCTATGATTTAAGTAGTAAACACCAATTTCCTCATTTTCTAGGAAAGTCGTTCAATTCTCTTCGTTATTTGAATCTGTTAATACATTTCCTGGTGACAATTTTTTGTCAAATTTATTAAGAGATCGATCTCTCGTTTTACTTAAGCCAATAATCTGTCATTTCGAAAAAAATACCGTGTTCGTTTACTAATTATGAATACTTTTGTTTTGTAATTGTACCAAAACGAATAATTAACTCACTAAATACCTTTGTTGAAACGATCGTGGAACTTTTGTTCTCATTTCTCATAATTCTTGAAAAATAAATAGAAAGATAATATTCGTAATCCTTTCGGCTGGTGTAAAGGACTAAAATAAAACGCGGATATCATTAAATAACATTTTTCTACTTTTTTTACTATTTGTATTCTTTTGTTGCAGAATGTTAAATTCTGAATCCTCAACGGAATCAGATATTAATGATTCACTGTTACGTAAAACTTAATAAGCGGATAAACTGCGTATTGTTTATTTTCGATTGCATTTTTAGATCTCGTTTGATTTTTTTAGTTTTGCATTGAACAACAATTTATGCGAGTTACGTGCTTATTTGGGAACTCAGGGATTAGATTTTAATGGTTATTTAACTAATTATATTAACCTCACAGCGAGAAATCATGAGGGACATTTTTGTGATGATAGTTGAATGCGGCGATTTTCAACTTTTTTCATCACATGACACACGTACATTAATTACTAAAATTCTGCCATACACCAGAGAAATATTTTATGATCTGAAAAAAATTGGTATAGTTTTGCTTGATTTATAAAAAAAATATTAACTACTTACAGCTCGAAAGTGACTAAAATATCTCCTGGAAACAATTTATTTATGAAACTTCGATGCAAAAAATAATACTCTACATTATTTTTACAGGTTATTACTTGAAATTATTTTTGAACACCCTTGTCAGAAGTTCAAAACAAAACATTTGAACTGAAATAAATCTTACAACTTCTAAGCCATTTCACCATCCGTAAGACAAACCTGTACCATTTTCGTGGCAAACCGTTTGAAAATTACTGGTTCAATCTAAAGTAATGGAAAAAGCGTGATTATCTCACTATATCTGCAGTAGCAATTAATTTGGGATACTTTTTATGCTTCTAGTCTATTGGAACAACATTTTACCTCTAATGGAAAAATAAATACCTTGCTAAATCTATAGGAAAAACAGATCACGTCATGTGTGAGGTTTGCCTGTTCTAATGGAGCAGCATAAATACCTTCTCTACACCAGCAGGAAGAGCTGATCTCGAAAAATTTTGGTGTAAACTGCTTCGATATTTGCAAGAGCTGAAGTAGACCAGTTTCGTGCGATGATAGACTAATGTAATCGAATCGTATTAGTACATTTCCATAGGTCAGGGTAGAGCTGACCTAGACCACTTTTAAGTATATTTTGATAAAAGGGATGTTATGATTGTCTCTGAAAAGCTGTTGGTTCCATATGTTCAGATTATGCATACATATTCATAATCGGCATACCGAATGGATATGCTTCTAATTCACAATGATTATATTACAAAGGATTGTTCACTAAAATGTGCCTGCGGTACGATTTTGCGATTCTGATTCAATGGTTCTTTCTCCTATTAAAGATACTCTTGGTGTGTTTTATGATCAGTATTAACTTATTTTTTGATCGATTTTGCTGTGTTAACCCTAAAATTGGTTTCGTCCTTGATTTACAAATGTCTTGACTGTGTTGGCTTTGATCGATTGGAGCCAAAGGACATTAAAGTTTACGAGACATTATTAAAAATTAATTTTATTGAAACCAACTCGTATTTACAAATATAACACATTCAAAATCAAGACTTCTTATCTATCACTATTTCTTCCGCTTTCTTTTATATACACTCAAGATTAACATATACTTTCTACTTTCATATATACCATACGGCACTATAATTTCAAGTCCTCTGCAGAGGTTGAAACCGATTACAACAGACTGCTTTTTTCCAATCTTTTCGGTCTCAAATGGTTTCTTACTATATTTGGTAAATAGTGTTTGCCATGCGTAATGTGTACCTTTTGCACAGACTCTTCTCCTCTATCCCATGTTTCTAATTGAGGTTACCATCCGGTTCAGATAATATGCGCAGTTTTTCCTTGCGTATGATCTGTTTCTTTCCCCGCCTTCATAAAAGACTGCCATCAAGCTATAACGTTTGGAATATCCAAAGAGTTTCCAAGATTGGACGCAATTGCTCTTTTAGGCTCTTTATTAACCTAGAGTCAAAATAATTTTTATTGTGTTGTCTTTACGCGGAAAAGAAACAACGGCGAATGAAGTTGATTTATAAGGTTGTTCAAAGCTGGATATGGGATATTTTTTTGCGTTCTATAGAATCTTAGGATCCCAATTGCCAATGTTACACTACGTTATTACTATGTTATCTCATGCACCTCTTGTGACATCATGAAATAAAATTGAGTTGGGAGAGTGAATTTAAGAATGGATATATAGCTTTTAAACAAACAACGCATTCAATAATTAATTTACATAATTTCCATTATTTAAAAAAAATTGAAACAAAATTTGAGAATGAAAGAAAGGTCAAATAAAATAGTTTCAGCCTCTCGGTACCCCCAAGACAAGCCCTGCGTCCGTTTTCTTCTAAAACTTCAGCGGATCCTCTCTGGCAAGGGGTCAGGAATCCAAGTTACCACTCTACTCGTTACTCGTTAACCCTCCAGGTGGTTGTCTCGACGAGGTATCTTGTTATTATAAAAACCAGCCTAATCTTGATGGACTAGCTATCTCGTCATTAAAGGAAAACTGGCCAGATCTTGATCTCGTCATCATAAAAAAAATCGGCAATATCTGGATGACGTGGTATCTCGTCATTAGCAAAATTTGTCAGATCTTGATGGATGAGATATCTCGTCGAAACTGGAGGGTTGACGAAGAGGGACGGTTACCTAAAAAGGGGTTCGCTGAACAAACCTTAATCACACCTAATCGGAAACTCACCAGACTCATCCACTCGGGAGCTTTTTTAGATGAATTTCGGGCCTCCGATGTCGGTGTAACATGGGACGCTACACCTTAGGTTTTTACCTCTAAGTGGTTTCGACGAGATATCTCGTTCATTAAGTTCTGACCAATTTTGATCTGACGGGATATCTCATCATCAAGATGTTGCCGATAGCTTGATGATCACGAGATCAAGATTTGGTCATTTTTTATATAAGGACGATATATCGCGTCTATCAAAATCTGATCAGTTTCTTTTCTACGGACGAGATATCTCGTCGATCAAACTCTGGTCAGTTTTGCTAATGAAGTGATACCACGTAGAGACAACCACCAGGAGGGTTTATACTTTTTCTTGATCTATACATCAAAACAAGTGAACCAGTTCCTGCGCTTTATAAATTTATATTACATGTTCTGTCCTAGTATAATTTGATCTTGTGTAGCAAAAAAAATGACAGTAGAGCGACACAGCAAATCAGTCTCCTGAATCTAGAAATAGTAGCTTGAGCAGTTACTTCTGCATATAGTCTTTTTCTGTGAATCTGAATAAAGCCCATTCACTCCTACATTGCTACAAGGGTTACGTACATAAATAATAAATGCTTTTGCATCAACAACATTCTTTCTTTCGAGTTTCTTAAAAGAATGTACTCACACTGTAAGTGGTATTCTGGAAGCTATCCTTCACTTGCAATCATTAAAGTGAAACGGCGTCCACAAACCGTGTTTGCTTAAGAAATTAGTTAGCTGAAGCAAAATATTAAAAGCCGGGCAGCAACTAGCCCCATTAAGGATGCTGCATTTGATTAAATCCGTTATCCTGAAGGCTCCTATTCATTAACAGTGGAAACGAATTACCATGGCAGATAAATTAAATAAGGCCGTAATTTGGCTGCGTCCTTTGACTGGGCTAAATTACAAGCTTTTCGTGGTCTTCTGTGCAAATGCTGCGGAATTTTTTCGTTGCTTTATGGAAAATAATTGTTTCTATCTCCTAAATAAGAATTGTAAAAATTACGAAAATCGAAAGACATTGTAATTGAATTCGTTTTTCATTTTTGCGATATTTCTCAATTCCCTTTGTCTTTATATTCTATTACTATTTGTTTGGGGGTTCTGTTATGATTGCTTCGACGAGAATCATGTTCGAAGTCGGCTAATTAACTGTCTCGAATTTGAAAACTGGATAAAAGGATGGGAAGTCAATTCAATTAGGTTTATGTTTTTAAACTTATAATTTGTAGTTTTTCTCGATTCCGTTACACATGTTGATATCAAAAACTTTAACAACGTTCTCCTAATTTACAATCTTGTAGTCCTGAGATAATTACATTTCTTATCTCAATATTTGAGTTTTATTGGATCCCCTTTGGTTTTCCCTTTAATCTGACATGTTCTTATTAGTAGACTTTATATTCAATTCGATAATAAAACTTAAGCATTAAATCTGGTTAAAAATGTACTCTACGGAAGCCCTTAAATACAATTCATAATATAATTTTGTAAATTATGGAATCTTTATAAATTTCGATTTTAGAATTATAGAAATATTCTTAGCAATGCCGATTTTGGAATCAGCTTCAATAAATTAATTCTTGGTGTTAACATTTACTATTCAAAATCTCATTTAACCCTAGAAGTGGTTTCGACGAGATATACCTGACTAAATTTGCTAATGACGAGTTATCTCGTTGTCAAGATGTTGCTGAATTTTTGATGATGACGAAATCAAGATCTGGTGAAATAATTTTAATCACTCTTGTAATTGGCAAAATTAAAATAAATTGATTCATAATAAAATGTAATAGTCAAATAAAAGCTTCATCAATTCCTATCAAATAGGTCAACAATTAATTTTTCTTAAGATTTATTGGCTTTGAACTATATACAATGAAAGTTTATAGAACAATTTAATTTCTATTAAAATTAAAATGAGCGTTAAACTATGCATTTTTTGTTTGTAAAACATGTAACACTTCTTGATGCTATGTCAGGTCATTATGACTGAGTATTGTGAAATTACTCTGACAACACGAATAAGATAATTAAATCCTCCGATACACTTTATAAACCAGATATTTTTGTTATGGCGTTATGGTAAAGGTCATCTCTTAAGCAAAAGGAAACTATTTAACATATTAATTTTGTTTTTGATGTCTGACTTTTGATGATTTCTGATTTTTGATGTCTGACTTTTTTCCAGAAATTGTTTAGCGATGAGTTGTCTTGCCGAAATTCTGCTCGTATATGGAAATGATTCTTGAGAAAAACAATCGGAACATTCCATTGTCACGCATGGGTTAATCACACAGATTTTAGTCATGAAAAAGGATGTATCTTATATCTTATCATTCAAAAATTTTTTAAAACTGAAACTGTCTTTGCTTCAAATAAGCTTCAGTTTTTAAGGACATTTGACATTTTTTCCCACAGAAAAGCTAATTTCAAGTCATCACATATTGGACATCTCTGGTCACCATGAAAATATCCTATGTGTGACGGTTTGAAATTGACACTTTTTCTAAAATAAAAAGGGCATAAATAAACATTTGAGATAAGCTTTTCCATGAAGGGAAGAAAAATTAATTTGAAACAAGTTTTTTGACAAATAATAAAAGATAGAAGTATTTCCATGACTGAAATATGTGTGTGATTGTCCCATACGTGATAGTGGAATGAGGTTTTGAACGAGTACGCAACATTTCTTGGAAAACTGCCGAATCTTTGTAAAATCACTTCAAGCTACGCTACGGGGTTTCTAGGAAAAGTCCGTAAATACCTTCAAAATGTAGTACGACCATCAGAGATGACACTTGCCTACATCTACGTCACGTGGTATGATTCGATTACCTTATTTGGGAAGTGTCAACTGAGCCTTAGCGCGATTGGTTGCACAAAGGCAGGGAAGGAAACGTTAGCGCAATCCTCATTTGTAAGCATGGAGGGATCTTTACCAGGAGTGAAATTAAATTCCCCTAAGAAGAAGTGTGCCGAAGTCTCTTCTGGCGAATGAACTATCTGTTAGAGTTCTTGGGTTACATGCTATGTATCGAGCCTCCGTATAAATCATCGAGCCTCGGTATAAATCTAAGCTTTATAGGTTGGGTATTTTAGGTTGTTTTAGGTTTCACGGTGCTAGGTCCAAAAGCGGACAAGCTACTTTGTGTCTATCTTGGGAATGCGAAAGAAACACGACATCACACAAATCATTTTACATATAACGTTTTGATTACAAAACCTCTTTTCTGTTCACTAAAAGTTAGTTTCATATCCTCCATTGTGCTCATAGGAAGGTGGTAAGAGTTGTGTGTGTGATTCGTGTAATAGAATTACAATTGATTTTAAAACTTCGATAATAGTTACTAATTTGGGAGGGGGCTTCAAGAAATTTTCGGCTATCAATTTTTCTGCATTTAATAAATAAAAAATATTCAATGATCTGAAGTCTAACTGGTATAGCATTCATAGAGTTTGTCACCTAGTAGGTCATGAGTCGAAATCCCGATTTGTAAGAGGATTGATGTTGGAGATTACCCTTGTTATGAATAACGGCAGCTAGCCACTGGGGGCTCCACAAATACCCGTCAGTTCGTCTCTTGTAGTAGCAAAGACTAAAGAGATCAGTAGTCGGAGATTTGGTTTAGGTAGTTAATTAACGTCGCACTGGATCAGCACAGCCGGATATTGGCGACGAGTAGGAATTAGAAAAAAAATACATTTATTTATCTAAGCTTGAATTTAAGAGCTGTTTGATGCATCAAATGTGAGTTTAACATCACGGATACTTTAGATATTCCGGGGCCAACGTAGCTAAGTGGGTCTGCCCACTGCGCTAGCAACCTGAGAGTTGTACACTATACAGATTCGATTCCTGTAATATATCCTGGGTATATTTTTCTCTTCTCTGTAGGTAAAACGTCCACCATGCGTGTGTCCCTTACTTTATGTGGCCTGTCTTGTGTTTGGCACAGCTTGGTCAAGTATGGCCATTGCTCCATAAAACCCAACCAAATTTAAATTTTCGGAAACGCACTACTCATCAATATAAATCGAGTTTACTAAATTTGTAAATTTGATAAACTGGCTAATCCGGTGTAATCCTATCATTAAAAAGTTAGGTTTGTATGTTCCTCAAATCACCAAAAAGTCAAAAACTTGGTGAAAGTTTAGTACGAAAATTTCAAAGAAATTTGTATGAGCAATGAATGAACGTTTGCACAACGTTGCACAACGATTTAACTCCACTCGAAGCATTCATTTTTCTATCATGTCCTGCACAAGACATGATAGCAAAATGCATTTGCAGCATTTTGCACATGTCCTACACAGTCGACAACGCTCTTGACTATCCCAAAAGGGCCATGCCCATTCAAACCAAATCAAACAAGAGATTTGTCAGGGAAGAACACCCTGGTAAACATTTTCAACCTTATAACACCCCGACCCTCCAGATACAGCATCGAATCGAGGTATCTTGGATTCGATGCGCCAAAGATACTTAAATTGTCCGTGACATTCGTTTCTTTTGTTTCCGCTTCGAACCCCTGGTTTTTAACCAAAAGGGCGGAGAGAAGAGCTGAGGGTGGAAATTGCCACGAATCCGGAGCTGTTTCTTTTGTTTCGTTGCGAGTTACAAGGCCCCTGAACGCACTCGGAAAATAATATTTTGTTCCTCCTTTTCCTTAATCCCCTTGACATTTGATTAATGACTCTTTTCATTGGTTGTAGCTGCCAAGGGAGAAATAAAATTTACCCGGGCGTCATGCTGGGTGCATCGATGTAGGACAGACATTGATCATTTTCGATGAAAAAATCTATCTATTCCAATTGAAAATGTTTGTTAGTCCTTCAATCTGCGCCAAAATAATCGCTTTTATATATTTTTTATTTCATTCTAGGAGGAGCACTAACACCGATAGCGTTCTTTAGATA
Source organism: Meta bourneti (assembly GCA_933210815.1). Classification (NCBI taxonomy): domain Eukaryota; kingdom Metazoa; phylum Arthropoda; class Arachnida; order Araneae; family Tetragnathidae; genus Meta; species Meta bourneti. The sequence continues at coordinate 94,384,611 of OW119929.1, forward strand.
CAATTTTTAGTACTTTGAATTCAACAAAAAATAATAGATACATATGTGGTAAATCTCGAAACAGTTTTCTTTAACGAAATTTAGTTATATTTAGATACACAAATCAAAGGGTATTCAGTTCGGCTTCAAAAAATCTACCTATATAAAGCAGAGTTAGCGTCTGTCTGTACACTACAAATTTACACCATTTAACAAATCTACACCATTTAACAAATCTACACCCAATTTGGTATAACTATTCGTTAGAACGATGGGGGAAATGCAGGCTACACATTAACCCCCGTTCGATTTGTCTTAGGTGTTCAGAAGAAGCTGAAACCAATTCGAAATCCCCACAGGAATAACATTGAGTATTATCACGATTGTGGTAGAAACCACATTCTCTTAACTAATATTGCTTGAAAGACAAATTATTCCAAAAAATTACCCTAATTTTCCCTTTGGGATTGATCCCGGACCGTTGCCAATAGGCATTGCGTTGCTCCAGTGCTACGTAAATTCAACTACCTACCATCCAAAAAACCATTTCTACAGAATTTAAATTCTAATACTTACGTTTAAACTAATTATTTTATTCCTTTCCGAAATATCAATAATTTATAAATAATCATAAATTAATTATGACTGATAACTTAAAAAGTATTAAGAACACTTAGTTTGCATAGCTCAGATTTTGCATGGTAGGTGTTTTAATTAACGTCGCTCTAGGAGCAACACAACGGGCTACCAACGACGATCCGGGACATATCCGTAAGGGAAAGACCGAGGACAACACCACGTAATTTTGAACCACGGTCAGAAGTCGAGGTAACACCTGAGCTGGCACAACACTCCAAACTTCCACGCCATGCCAGTATGAGGACATTTTAGTCCATGGCAGATTTAACGTGCGCCAGCGTTTGCACGCGATGCTTGTTTTGTACACGACGCTCTTTGGTTTGATTCGAACTTGCAACCCTCCGGTTGCTAATCCGTTACTCTTCCAACCGGGCTACCGCGGCCCCAGATTTTGTAAAGAAACGAGTCTAATCTGAAAGGAGCAAAAGAAAAATCCAGTGACAAAAATAGTTACAAGGATATATCAAAAAGTAAGGTGAATTTGTATCTAAAACTCAGAGTTTTTTGTGTAGATAATTAATTTTTTTATATGTTGCAAGTACCAAGGTAATAGAAGTGTGACGGCTTGTAGAAACTTCTACGTCACCCTGTCTAGTGCTTAGAGCAAATCAAAGATGGCGCATCGACTTGACTCCAAGGAGGAGGTGCCATTCGTTTTTTATGGGCCAAGGGGAAAAAACATGTGATATTCATCGAGAATTGTTGGAAGTCTATGAAGAGAGTGTTATGTCACAGAAACAAGTGTACGTGTGGTGTAACGACACGAATGTGGCTGTCGTCGATGCCATGATTCGTGAAGACAGAAGAGTGAGGTTGCATGATATTGCAAATGCATTGAATAGCTCATATGGTTCAGTGAGCAGTATTACCATTTGTTTGGCCCCTGAAGAAACACCTCCGTGGGCAGCGTTTCCATACACTGGAAGAGGCACAACAGGCTACACTTACCTGGTTAGGGAACCTGGAGCAAGATTTCTTTAAAAAGGGCATGGATGATTTGGTGCCATGTTGGAATAAATTCTTAGACCACTATGATTCCTTTGTCGAATGATAGTGGGATACGATATGTCATTTCATTTCATATCATTCATAATACATTTTCATATATTTATCTCTGTGTGCACGTTTTTCTGTCAATCAAAAATTCACCTTACTTTTTGATACTCCTTTGTATTTTCTTGTTTGGTATTTGGCAACTCCAGAATTAATGTTTCATTTGTTATATTCCATACAGAATTATGAGCTTATGTATCTGAGTTAAGACATCAAAACGTTCTTCGTGCATATTTGAATAATTCTAAGTCTTAAGAATCTGCTCTTTTTGTAAATACGCCGTTAGTCTTTATCGGTATCGAATTGCTCTTTTCTTGAGCAGATTATAAGTCGAAATCTGACTCGTTTACTCACATCTTTCGTTTTTCAGAATTCAAAATTTTTTCAATGATCGGAATTTGTTTCTGTGTATTAAGCTGTCGTTGCTGTATTTATGTGTTCCATTATCTTATACGCTGTAAATAAATTATCTATAGTAAGTAGTTGGTAGTTGTGTGAACTTTCGATTGAAGCAGCGAAACGGGATATTGGCATCGGTCCGAGATCAATCCCGAAGGGAACGTTGTTTTCTTCAGACATTTTTTTTGCTACAAGATTGACGACCGGGACCTAGGGTTTAAAGTAGATTCCGATCCACTACTAAAACTGATGTCCTGAACTGGGATTCGAACCCACAGTGAAATGTTGGATTAAAAGCTCCACAAGAAATTTTAAAATTCTAATAGTTAAATGCATCGAGAACCTCAGCAATGCAGATATAATCATACACACTTTTAAACTTCTCTCAGCTATTTCAAAATACCCCAAAAAATATTTTATATGATAGGAACACACCGTTGTCCTAAACTTTTTAAATACTAAGCCCACTCTTACACCGTCCTATGGAAGTAAAGCAAAATAGATTGGTCGTTGAACTAACGTCGCACTGAAGCAGAACAACGTGCTATTTGTGACGGTCCGGGATCAATCCCAAAGGGAAAGATCAGAAGATAACACTTAGAAATTTTGAACCTCGGTCAGATGACGAGGTCAACATCTGAACTGGCACCTTACTCTCCAAACTTTCACATCATGGCAACATGAGGTCATTTGAGACTACAACAGATTTAATTGCACCATCTATCAGGTACATGACGGTCTTTTTGGTTGGATCGATTTCCGAACTTACAATCCTCCAGTCCGCGACTAACTAGGATAATTAAGATGAGATATACTAATTATACCATATTAGTTTTTTTCAGATATTAATGTTTCAAATATTAATCTATTATCAATTTATTATTGCGTGTGCATAAAAACTAGCAGAAGGCCGAACTTTAGTATTACACTGGTTAGTGGAACAGGACAAAAATAAGAAACAGGCACTACCTACCTGCTAGTTTTGGGATCTCCAAACGTACTCAGCAATATTAGACACAAAATGCAAGCAATACTTAAAAAACTTAACTTTAAAAATTGTAAATTCCTGAATCGTAACTTAAAAAATTGTATAAATTCCTTCTTCCTACAGTTCACGTGAATTTCTAAAGATTTTTCTCCCGATATTAGAACCGAGCAATATGTGCACATTCCCTCGAGAATAATCGATTCATGTTCAAAGTCCACTAACCATGGAAAGTGAACCGATGAATAACAACTAAAAGTTCATTGAAACTTCTATTCCGATTGATTCATTAAAAAATTGGACTTTTATAAGAAAGAGTAATAAACAAATATAAAGAGGTCAACTACTAAGGGCCCCCAAAAAACGAAGTAAAATGTTTTAATTCATCCTCTAAATGAGCTTGAGTAAAAAATATTGCTCGCTCTTTGACGATCCGCTCTAATTACGTGTCAGAGAATCCAATCAATATCCAACCTGAAAACTGATTAAGAAGGGTAGGACTGATGTAGTCAAGTTAATAAGATTAGAGTATTTTTTGTGTGTGCTTTCTTTTTAACTCTCGGAGTACGTTGATTACACTGTTATGAAAAATAGCTTAATCAAATGAACTAAATCATCGCCTAGAATCTTATTTTTGCACGGAATGAAAATAAAACGTTAATTTCGAGTAGAAACGAAGAGTTGAGCTATTAATTTAATTTTTTAATACTCTCGACAAATGTTCATAAATTGAATAAAAAACGTCTTAAAATAAAATTCCATTATAAAATTAAGTTTCATAATCTTAGAATCAAGCAGAAATCTAGGTGTCTGAAGAAGCAGATACTTTCGGTGCTCTAGTCAACTGAGTCAATGCCACAGCCTGTCCGCTTTTGATCTTGCGCCATAAAACCCCAACATCCAATCCAAATCAATGAGTCAAACCCACTGCGCCACAGCCAGTTGCGCAGCTAAGAATGGGCTGAAGGGACAACGGTCCCGAGCGGCAATGACTAGAGGAGGCTTTTAAAAATATTTATTTAAATTTTATAGTTTTAATTGAGAAAATGTTTTTACGAAGAATTTTGTCCATGCAATAAGTATAAAATAGTGCTGTGCGTGTGAAGCGAATACTTTCGTGAACTACGTCATCCGTGCTTTTTTCGAAACTTGGCCAACACACCATTAACTCTTCAAGTGATACTTCAATCTTTCAACGAAATATCTCATCCATCAAGATCTGACCAATTTTGCTAATGCCGAGATATCTCGTCATCAACTTATTGCCGGTTTATTGATGAAGATGTTATAAAGATTTGGTCAGGTTTACCAATGACGAGATACCTCGTCGAGACAATCATCATGAAGGTTAACATCCAATGAAACGACAATCAGTTTCGGATTGAAAGTTTAAAAATCATTCCTTCCTTTCATATAGTTCCTTGCGTACGTATTACTTTTCATGTAGCTCACTGCATTAGTATACCTATTAAGAAAATAAAGAAGATACAAGTCACTAAAATTACCTCACAAATGTCTGGAGAGCCCAAAACAAAGAAAAGGATACCTTTTCTTACCTCCGTTCCATCGACAGGAACCATTGCCATTGAAACCTTTAACCCTCCAAGTGGTTTCGATGAGATACTTTGTCCATTAAGATTTGAACATACCGCTAATGACGAGATATCTCGTCATTAAGATATTGCTTTTTTATGATGACGAGACTACAATCTTGTCATTTTTCTTCTAATGTCGAGATGTCTCGTCCATCAAGAACTAGTCAGTTTTGCCATTGACGAGATATCTCGTTGGGACAACCAACAGGAGGGTTAACAGGAACCCTTTTCCCGACTTTTTTGCATATCCAATACAAATTCGGAACAGTAATTTTATAAAAATAAATTAATTAGTATAACTTACACACTAATTTTTCTATAATATACCTTATCATCATTTTGAAAAGGAAATTTTGCTTTGGACAGAGGACGGCATCAGCCTCATTTGCCTCATTTCCCAAAAAGTCTACCTTCATCTCTGGTCGCGGCGACCCCTAACAATATCGGAAAATGTATTGTTGATCATATGTATTTAAAGTTTTATTCCACTGCTCCTATCTTACGGTTGCCAATATTGTTTCTCATTAAGTGCAGGTACCACGCAAGAACAGCTCTGGTAATGTATTGTGTCGGTCATTGCATATTTGTACTCAACCGATCCTACAAAAGGCCTAAAAATGTAAGTGTTACCACTTACTTCAGAAATCCTTTTGTATTATAGAAATCCGATTGTACAACCTTCAGAAGTTAAAAACTCCCAGTTGTTTAAAAGATAAATCGTGTACATCAAAATTTGAGCAATTTCACTGATGACGAGATATCTCGTCATCAAGATATTGCCGATCTCTTGGTGATGACGAGATCAAGATCTGATCAGTTTTCTTCTATTTTACGAGATATTTCTTACATCAAGATCTGGTCAGTTCTGCTAATGACGAGATATCTCGTCAAGACAACCAACCGTCAAGCGTGTTAGAAACATATCGACAAAAGGTGTAACCAAAAGTTCCTTAAAATGTAAGATTACTGTTCTTACTAGCCAAGAAATCCTCTTTGTGGGGCAAAATTATTTTCTTTCTCTTTTAAGAATTATAACAAACCTCGTATTTCAATACAAGGTCGGAAAACGCATTGCGTTAGAGCTTGTAGCAATAATATAAAACACTTTGTACTGGAACCGCACATCTAACGCTCTTATACATAACCTAAACGATTCTGCATGGAATTCTTTTCCAAGAACGGTGAATAAAATATGCGACTCTGCATTCTTATCGGTCTTAGGGACTTTCCTACCTGCCTCGGAAATTTTATCGGCAGGTTATAGGTATACATTAAAAACAACGACAACAAAACACCATTCGCAAATATTCAGTGGAACACCCGACACGGCCGAAAATAAAACCTTACGACACAAATTCCATCCACCTCTTTACTCACACCGCTGGAAAGTATTGCACCAGATTGGAATGTTCGGGAAAACATTCCATCGTAATCGTCTGTAAAAGCTACAGAATGCGATTTCGCAGGCGGGGCCGACCCCTACTTCCCCCTTGTGCAGTCTATATTTGTTGGAGCATTTTTGATATTCTTTTTTCTCCCCCACCCCATTTCTAGCAATTTCTGTGACTGGAGTTGAATCACTGGAATTTTCGAATAGTCCAATGTTCCAGGACGTTCCCCCTTCTACTGCGGTTGGCCCTCATTCCAACGAAGCCTTGGGATAAGCCGCACCTGCCTGGTCCCCACCCTTTATTTCCGTGGGCGGGGCGAAATTTTAAAACAAGGATGGAATTTGTACGAAATTCATTTCCAGAGAAACTGTTGTTTTACAAGAAGCCATGGTGTCTCTAAGCTTTTCGATCTTGTCTTTTGGAATATGCTGTAATAGCGAATCCATTCTTTCGCCATTTTGTTTCCAAAACAAAGACGAAAATCACTAGCAGAAATCTTTTTTTTTCAGCACAAATATTAGGAAATTCTAATTTAGTTGCATTTGACTTGGCGTTTAATCTAATTGGTGTTGACCAATCAAAAATCATGTATGAATTTGGAATTTAGTCGTTGGGACGTTTATTGCGAAGTGTTGAAATCATATTTGAAAGACAAGCCAATTGACGCCACACGTTCAAAATGCGTGCAGGAAACACGTATCGCCGCAGAAGCCCTCCTACCGCCTCCATTTAGCTTGACAAAAAATGTTTCTCATACTATGATTACTATGGTTAGATGGATGAATTTATGGCGCAAGGGTCATATTTGGTTAAGCTGTGACGAACGACGTCAAATAAATGGACATACACAGGGAACGATTTACTGACTCAGTAAACAGAAAAACACACAGGGAGGAATCGAACATGCACCGTCTACCTAGGTTGCTACTGAGCAGCATCGTAGGTCAGTAGGTAAATAATTAACGTCACACTGGTGCAACATTACGGGCTATTGGCGTCGGTCCATCCCGAAGGCAGAGATCCGAGGATAACAGCACGAAAACGGCAGCATCGTAATTACAATGAATAAGCTGTTTGGTTATTGCGAAAGATTTGTCATAAAGCATGTTCGACTTAGAATGAAAATAATTTTCTGCACATTATGAAACCAAATTAGGTATACATCTGTGCTTTGTCCAATATTTAATAACTTATTTTCTCAAAGAGAAATCACTAAGATACATATCCGCTAGTAATAGCTAAATAATATAATCAATAGGGTAAAAATTCTCCAAAGAAAAGTAAACTCAAATACATGTAATTATGCAACAATTAATTAGTAATAGTAAGCATATCTAAGTCTCATTACGAAATTCATTAAATCATCACTCTCATCATAAACTCATTAGCAAATTAATTATTCTGATACGCATAATCATCACATAATATCTAAATGATAATAGTAAAAATGCAAAAATAAAACAATCATGTATATAAAACCTTTAACAACATAGGGACAACTGACAGTTCAATGCACATTTGTGCAATTGCATATCTATCTGGTGCTTTATTTTCATACATTCAGGTACCGTCAACCCGTAGGACATCAAACGGCAAAGTTTATTTGGTGTCTTTTGGGTTGAAATTTCGACTGACCAAACGTGATGTCATGCAACTGTCAACACGTTTCCGTATATTGCTGTCAAGGAAGAACAATAATGCAAGTGTAATTCACCGACTTGTTTAGAAAAGAAAAACTAAGAATACCTTTCATTAATAATATTAATTACAACATGTGAGAAACTTTTCTGGTAATGGAAAAGTGAAGTTGATAATAATATATTTAGGATACTTTTAAATGATACCACTCATGTAGGTGAATTTTGAATATCCATCCCCAATTTCCAATTGCGTCGTTGTTTTAATATTTGAATGAAATAGTCAAGACAAAGTCATTTACTGTACAAATTACTTTTACTAAATTTATCTATATTCTTTTCTTACGATATACTTATTCAAACTTTTATTTATTCGTTCAGTTCTCTACGTCATTTAACGGACATATACAGTTTAGATTAAAAATGACACAATAAACACTTACGTCGTTGTTAAAGTCGAATATCAATTTCTTATGCAATCTTCTTAAACACCACTTGCAACGTTGTACCAAAGAGCTAACCTCCAGCATTAACATCTGAGTCACAACTTGCACTTGCATCGTTCTTTTTCTAATGGATGAGAAACAGTTGAAATTTGAACAATCACTCAATGCTCTGTAGAAGAGCTGAGTGTTAATACACTTCTGTATTTGTTCCATTGGAAGGATGATCATGTCAAATACAATTGACGCATTTAATTCAAACTACTTATACCGTGCACTTACGTCATTGTTTTTCTGGAACAGCGATACGCCCATTTAACGCGTACATCATTTAACACTAGCGCTTGGAATTCGGAGGAAAATGTTAAAATTTTTCAAAAGATGTAGAGAATAAAATAATTTAATTCAAAATTTTATCTTAATGCATTTTAATTTTTTGCACTGCCAAAGCAAGTCATATGTATAAGATTCCAAGGATTGTTAAAAACATGTCAGGAAAGCTTGCTAGAGAAACAATCCCACCCTTATATCAGGAAAACATTATTTCGAGAACACCGCTTTTGATGGTACATTTATTGGGATCTTAAAGTTTGTCTGCACTTTGTCATTAGCATATTTTAGCATACTTTTGCTTTAAGTACGAAATTATATTTAAGTGCATTGATAGAACTACGTATTTATCAAGATGCAGAAGATAACAATGATACAACAATTTATGGATTATATGATCTATAACTGATGTAAAAACTATTTTAATAAATTCAAAATGCATCCGGGCACTGTAAGGTATATCGTTACATTGTTTTTGTTGCTTCTGAATAAATCAGACGTCCTTTTTCGGTGAGGTATTTACAAATGAACGTTACATTGTTCGTATTTTTCTTTCTCAGATTTATATCTTCGTAAAGCTTGATGGATATAACTAAGTAAATTCACTTATCGTGTTGCGAAATCAGTGAAAGGAATCTCAGGTCTCTGTCAAAACAAGTTTTGTTTTAAATATGCATCACTAGCGCTACTCCAAATAAACTGCAAACATATAAGATTTCGTGTCTACACGAACAGTATTGGAGAACCACTTTGGATGAAATTAATGGTAAATTAAGAAATTATTTTCGCTAATTTGCCTGTAATTGTTGTGTGTTTTCGGTGCTACATTGCACATATTTGCTTCGCTGTAGAAACAGCGGGTGAGCTTTATTTACGCATTGTAATTCACTACCTACCAAACGACATACTTTGATAGCATCGCAAGCATAAACGTTTAGCAAGACTGGTGAAAGAGAGTGCCAACTTCGTCCACCAAAAAGTAATTCATGGGTTATACTGGTCTACATACTATTGTATAGGAAGTTACTTTTTGTAGTGGTGGATACTACAACACTCTCCCAAAAGCATTTAGAGTGGTTGAATTCGATAGATGTCACCACTAGTTGATTTAATTGCTGGAGAACGTATATATGAGCTGCATTAAGATCACGGGTGTACTTCGGTTTGCAAGGAACATACATTTTCAATGGAAGATTGGAAACGCTTGACTGTCCTATGTTGTCTTTAGCAGCCAAATGTGAGTGCAGCCTTCAGTTTGTTGCAATTAGGTTAAGCGGCAACGAATGGTGATAAGAGTGGAAGTAGTGTCTGTTACTCAGACAATTGTTAGAATTATTATGCATCTAATTGACAATTCAATTACTCATATATATACTGTTGCATTGAAATTTAATTCTGGTAGCTAAACTCACCACAAACTGCTCTATTTGAACCGAATTCGGTTTTAAACATTACTTCTGGTTGTAATTTGCAGAAAACAACGCAATATCATTCATAGAAGTCTTGTTTAAATCAGCACTGCATTATCTACAACCACATTGCGAAACAAACAACCACCAACGCTGTAATTAGGTTGGAAACATGAGCTTTTTGTAAATAAAAAAAATGATACCCACTTCACACGGCACAGTGCGTGCCACCTCATTAAACCACTCGTGGAGGCAGGATAAAGGGAGCAACACGCAGCACTAAATCTCGCACAATACCTCTTTAACGCCTCTTAATACGAGGCGCGCGATATATCGCTCCTGGAGAAGCGAGCAATTTAATTTAAAACAGCGTTTATGGCCGTCCTTCTCATTATGCTAAAGTCCTATAACTCCGCGAAATTGCGCCCTGGTACTTTATGCCGGAGCTTTTCGGTACCCCATGCCTGTGTCTTCGGTGATAGGGGAAAATTTCTCAAAAACTTTTCGGATATTTCGGCCACCGCTTGGTTGGCTGTAATTCGGGAGGGCGATATCGGAAAGTGCTTGTAACGTGTAAAAGGGGCATTATCGCGAAATCCGGAGGAACTTCACCGAGTAATGCTGGAATCACTTAATGCAGTCAAGTGTACAATGGGAAGAGAATAATGTTGCAATATCGTGGAATTAAGTAAATACTACCCACGATTGTTTCGCAGCTCGAGTCGGTTGAGTGCGATGCTTTTGCGTCTTAAGGAAAGTGATAAATCGAAAGTGAAGTGCGAGTATTATTGCCAATTTTCTGTTATTTTAAGTGCATAAGTTGTAAGATGGGTTTAGTATTTGGGAATAGCAGATACGCATTCAGAAAATAAATTTGTGGTGGCCCAGTCTCTCTTACACATACTGTCTCTTTTACTTGTGTGGCTCAAAACCTTGTGGTTGTCTCGACGAGATATTTCGTCATAAGCAAAACTAACCAGATCTTGATAGACGAGATATCTCGTCCATCAAGATCTCGTCGCCTCTCGTCATTAGAAGAACACTGAACATATATATTTATCTCGTCATCATCACAAAAAAAAGAAATTCGTGATGACGAGTTATCTCGTCATTTACAAAATTGGTCAGATCTTGATGGTCGAGATATCTCGTCGAAACCGCTTGGACACTAGAATGGCCGTTAGTGTCGTTTAAACATAGGAGTGTGTATGTCACTTTCTCACGCATTTTTCGTCGGATTTTGACAATTTCTTGTGACTTTTATTCATTTTACTTTATAAACACACAGCAAAAATTGTTAGTGTAACTCAGTTTAAAACAATTCTACAGCTAAATAACTAGAACGACCGTTGGTGTCTTTGACCCCGTTCACATGAGGCGTTTACTAACGCGCGTTTTACGTCAAAACAAAACGCGGGTAGCCAAAGTACATAGAGTTCTACTGGAGTGTTCACATGCAGAAATCGCGAGAATCCACGCGCTAGATAGCTTCGGCGCTTCAGCAATCTCCGGTCGTTCTAGCGATTAGAAGGCGCTTGGAGATACATACGAGGTGTGGCTATAAAAAAACCGGACTGATCGTCCTGCAGACAATCGGTGAGCAAGACAAGTTCGAACGGCACACGAGCGTGTCACATGATATCCCCCTTCCTATTGCTGTCATCGTCAAGGTTGACCACAGCTCAGTTGGGCCATGGCTTTCGTTCGACGTGGACCTTGCATCTGTTCCGTCGGGAAAATGTTAAGTGTTCAAGTAGAGCAACGCGTCAATGTGAAATTTCTTGTGAAACTCGGAAAATCCGCCACAGAAACTTATACTTTATTGAAAGGAGTATACGGAGATGAGTGTTTATCACCCATTCAGGCTTTTAAGTGGTTCAAACGGTTCAAAGAGGGACGAGAAGAGATCGCAGACGACCCATGCCCAGGTCGACCTTGCACGTCAAAAACGGACATAAACATTAAAAAAGTCGGTGAGTTGATCCGAAAAACCGTCGGTTAAGTATTTGCGCTGTTGCTGAATTCATAGGTATCGACAAAGAAAGTGTTCGGCAGATTTTACACGAAAGTTTTAAAATGAAGAAAGTGTGTTCGAAAATGTGGTACCGAAGAACCTCACTCTCGAACAAAAGGAATCTCGAATGTACATTTGTGTTGACATTTTGCAAAACATTCAAAGGGACCCTAAATTCTTAGAGTGATAACTTGTGATGAATCCTGGTTTTTTACGTACGATCCTGAAACTGAGCGCCAATCAAAGCATTGGAAGAGCCCCAGTTCAACAAGACAAAAGAAAGCTCGAATGAGTAAATCAAAATTCAAAGCAATGATGATTGTTTTTTTGACATTCATGGGATTGTGTATGTTAATTGAGTACCTGAATGTCAAACTGTGAATCACCATTATATATTGAATACCCTTCGTGAACGAGTAAGACGATGACCTGAATTGTGGAAAAACAAGTCATGGTTTCTTCATCAGGACACGACGCTCAGGCCCACACTGCACTGTCTGTCTGTCAAGAGGTTTTTGGCCGAGCATGGGATCCCTGTGTTAGAACATCCACCTATTCACCGGATCTCGCCCCGTGTGACTTTTTTCTATTTCTCAAGGTCAAATCAGCACTGAAAGGAACCAGATTTGAGACATTAGAAACTGTGAAAGAAAAAGCGATGGAGACCATGAACATGCTTTCAGAAAATGATTTACAGCACTGCTTTGACCAGAGGAAAATTCGCATGGATCGTGGAAGGGAGTATATTGAGGGGGATAATGTTAAAATTGTGAAAGAAAACCAATAAAAGGTTTCATAGCACTAATCCGGTTTTTTAATAGCCGCACCTCGTCGATTGTTCTGCACAGTTCACATGAAACGCGTTTTGACGCGCGTTAGGGCTTTTTTATTCCCCTAGTCCAAGTTCCTACCTTCGCGATCGTTAAAGATAAGAGTGAGAATATCAACGGATTTGAAATCTGCGGAAAATTTTACATTACATCGATATTTAAAATGATTTTCTTTTAAATAAATAATTTTTCAATCGCAACTTTAATATTTCCGCGATACGCATTTGATGAATATATTCATTACAAACACAAGAGGGAGTATTCATCTCGTTTTTATAGAAAAGATATAACTTGATTGGAGTATTTTGTCTTAATCCACTGCTTTATATTTATGGCCATTAAAAATAGGATGAGAAAATTTAATCGTATTCGATTTATTGAAGAAATTTACCCTGCTTTCACACAAAACTTGTAGAAATGTGATAGTTTACAACTAAAGGGGATAATGGGTAATTTTATTTCTGAGAATAATGTACACCGACAACTGTCCGTTCTAGTATTCATGTGCGGCAAACGTCTAAAATAAAGCTAAAATTAAATATTCAATTTAAAAGCTAAACTTTAAAGTTATTTTTTATTTGTCCTCAACGTGAAATGCGTAAGATCAGTTTCAATTTTCATTCATTTTTCACATCCTCGTGTTACATTGAACTCGATATCATTTTTGAAAATGAACTTCTGTGATTTACTGAACTTAATTTACTGTGAGCTTATATTTCACAGAATTTATATTTTAATCTGCGGTTAGTCTTATTACTACTTTAATCGAAATTTTTATATTATATGTACGTGTAGAAGCAAATTCTATTAGCGAATTAGCAATCTCCTAGTTTTCGACATGTACTGCTTTTTAGTTTTTTCTTTGAGGTTTTTTAGTTGTAACATAATTTTCTTGTTTCATCGTGGGTTTTAGTCAAATTTTAATTGAAATACTTCCAATTCGTGATTCCATTCGTGGTTCCATTTTTGCTACAAAACCCCTGAAAGAGGGTAGTTTGGAGGGTTATTTTTCGTTTCGGATAGTCGGAACTCAGGGGAAATTCTGTTTAAAAATTAAAAACTAATTATTGTTATATATGTGTTATTTGTGCTGATATATTAAAATGTTTAGAGATAGGTTTTAAAAAATATAGATATTTATTTGAAGGAATATTAAATAACAAATTAGCTATAGATCCTAGGAAACACGATAAAACCTGCAAAAATAATATAAAAGAGAAATGCTATCACCAGTGCCGGATTTTGTTTGCGAGTCATCTTTTTGATAGTACTTCGTAGACAATGCCATATAAACAGAAATTCCGTTCCTAATTTCCTGGTTCTAGAAATGTAGTTTTAGAAGGATATATTTTTATTTTACACTCTCAATTTTAAAATTTTAAGGAAATTGTTTAGTCATTTTCCAGTTAGTTTCGTATTAATCAAAGTTTTATAGAAATATTCCAATTTTTCATATGTAGTTTCACTTTTACTTACGCTTAAACACATTGCAAATGACTCATCTGCTAGTTTCTTGAGCCCAAAAATTCCGTGATCGCCCTTTAACACAAAACAAATCCTTCTTACTATTTTTTATTGGTGGGTGAATCATCGACACTGGAGAGTGAAGATTATAGGGTTTTTTCTTCTAGTCTTGACAGTAAAAAACGAATATTTTAGGATTTTAGAGTTAATGAAAATGGTTAATGCCACAATTTGAACTACATAAAGCACTGTTTCTCTGTGATCCGCTGGCTCTTACCGGTTCCTAGGTCCAAAATATCTCGTCATTCGAAAAATTTTGAAAAACGTAAGAAAAGCTAACGTGCAAAAATTTACAATCGAGGTTGATGGCATTGGCATTGCAATGGAATGCATCGTATACTATACGTGATGAAAGATTTGCCTGTTTAGGTATCACTTCTGGACAGCAAATCGATTATATTGCATTCATTTATGTATAAAGTTTGAAGTTCATAAACGCTATTCAGAGAGATTAGGGAACGGATGTTTTACAAATCGAATGAATATCAAATTTTTACGTCATTTTGAATATTTTTAGATTATTTTAGGCCTTTTAGTGGTCATTTTTTTACATTTCTAAGTCCAGGCTCTTGTGAACACAGGGGAATCAATTTTAGGTTGGGAAAGAAAGATTTTCATCCTTTCAGAGATCAAGAGTCAATGTACAAAAGATCCATAATTATAAATTAGAATTATAGTGAAAATCTTATCTAATATGCAGGAATTGTGAAATAAAAGTTGTTTAGGTAACGGGAGTTATAGTGATAAATATCACGACAATCAATAAAAAAGGCACACATGCGTAGATTTATAGCTGCCGATTTGTGACAACACATGCAGATGTTACAAAATCTTTAGTTGATGCGTATATGATTTGAAAATATACAATAAATTTTCAAAATCATATTAATCTTATCTATTTGGCACTAATGAACAAAACCAATTGTGGTATTCGAGAGTTGCATCTACTTTAAAAGTGTACTTTTATGATTAATATAATTGATCTCCTATCAAGTTAATATAAGGTATTCATGTACAAATGTTGCATTTCTTTTAACACCTTCCCACATCTACCAAAACGTCGGTGTGGTTTGTTCTGTTTCAACCCTGAAGTTTATGACTTCAATTCTTAAATTAATTCCCCCATTAAATTACTTTTCCTACCAATTCTGATCACCTTTAACTAGGACACGGATGTGATAGGACTTCTAATTATGTCACTACTTTTAAAGTAAGAAATGTTTTTACTATCTCATCAATTTTTCTTAAATTGTAACTTTCACTATTTCTCTTATATTTATTGTTAATGGTCTTGCAAAGGTATTCAGAAGTACAGGGGATAAGTCCCGATCCAGAATCGATCTCCAAAACCTAAGCATTTGTGGTCAGTAGTTGCTAGGGCCACCACTTGACTACGTTACGATTCGATAAGTGGTTTTGTACTAGCTGATTTTTATGCATATTAATACCCTATAACTAATTTTTTATTTAAATTTTTCCTTCCCTTGTGTAAATTTCTTTATTTAAATATTATTCTTTTTATGATGTGGATATGAGCTGCTTCTCAGCAGGTGCTCCGAAAGTGTGTCCTATCCTATCCTCTTTTACATTTCTTAAATAATATTTCATCAAATTAAAGTGCTCTAAATAATGATGCATTTTTAATTTAAATCACGTGATTATTTTTCTTAACGTATTTTAACTCTCTAAAGGTCAAGCAAACATAATTCCATCATACAACATGCAGTTTCCCCTTATAACTTCTAATCCGTCTTAGACTGCTTGACTAATATAAATTTCCTGGATTCTTCAATAGGTGTGGCTATTTAATACCTATGCGTGTCCTATTCTATAATATCGTGACACTCAGTGGGTCAAAGATTATTTTTCAACCAAACTCACGAAAAATGTGCTCGAGTGGAAATCCAGATTCTTACGCATCTCTTACGGCAGCCGCCAGATTCAATGTGTGGAAAGAATTCAGTTCTGTAGAAAAATAGATCTACCTTCAAGAGACTATTTTTGTTTCCATCGCCACTCGAATAAGCAACCTTTCAGTTGACTTGCATAAAAAGGATTCTTACCATTGACAATTCCTCTATATCCTATTGCGTGTTTGCCCCGAAACCTTTGCGTTCCCAATAGCAAATTGAACGTGATAAGGGTACAAGATGGGCGGATAAATCGAAAGCTTTTCATGCCGATTAAAAATATTTTCCTCGCTGGGGAACTCGGTCTTCATAACACTAAGTGACTGATTTTTCTTCAAAAGCAGTCGAGGCTTCTTATCATTCCATCGAGCGAAAGAACCTTCCAGGCTGAAGTGGAAGAACCTTCCTTCTGATACACCAATACACATAAAAGGCTTAGACATAAGTCTCAGTCGACAAATAAGCTTAAAATCGGATGTTTCCTTACGTTGATGTTCTTAAGACTGAATGACGAGTCTTCCCTTCCACAAAGAAGCAGAATCTGTGTTTTGTTTGCATCTTGACGTTCCATGCAAACGTCCTTACTATCTTTAAGAAATGCATCTTCTGAATATATTATCGGAAATAATCTTTCTAGGTCTAAAAGTACAAGAGTAGCTTTGGATCTAAAAGACAGTTGTGCGGTTCTATTATTTTTATCTTTTATAAAGGTTAGATTTCTAAGAGAACAAAAGGCACTGACAAACACGTTCAGGGCTTCAAACTGCCTGTCTTTCGGCTTAAGCCGCAAGACGTGTAGACTGTAATGTTCAATTGACTGTCAGCTTTTTAGTTGTAACTAGGTTATCGATAAAGCAGTAGTTCTTTACATCCTATCTCGGAAAGAATTGTTTGGAATTTACTCAATTTTTTAGAAGCAATAATAGTAAACAATTTGATGTTGGTGAAAAGTAGAAACATATTTGAATTCTTGTACTGATTATGATATGATATTATTTGTTAAATTATGTGTTAAAGAACAATTTCAGAGGATAACGTATTATTTTATTAATTTTTAATTTATGTCATGGATATAACTACGCGTCCCTTTGAGCAAAACGTTTCGCTTTGGATTGATTTTTTTTAAAGCGTGAGCGAGATATTTATTTTTAAAGTCCAAATTCTTTAATGAGGTGCGGAAGTTTAGAGAGTGGAGTGCCAGCTGATATGTTCACCCCGTAATCTGACTGGTTCAAAATTACGAGATGCGGTCTTCGTTTTTTTGCTTCGGGATTGATCCCGAAATGTCGCTAGTAGACCGTTGTGTTGCTTCAATGTGAGGTAAATCTTTTCAGTCAATATAATTTTATTCAGTTTGACATGTCTTATACCACAGTTTACAGGACATTGTTTCGTGAATGAATTACATCACGACTCTGAATCCTATAAAAAGTCCTTTAAATACAAAGATATTTAACCCTCTGCATACGTCGGGGCAGAATATCGCTTCCTTCTTTGGTTACGGCAGCCGGCCCAACGGCTTTACAGGCAACTTACTGAAACCGGCCGAAACGGCCTTTACAGTGCTTTCCCCCAGGAGGAGAGGAAATATGTGTCGTCCCATTATCACCTAATGTGCTGGTTTCTATTGTCGGATCGAGAGTAGACCTAAAAGGGGCAGATTCTTCCCGGGTAACTGAAAGGGCGGCGGTGACTTTTTAAGTGTATCTCTTTTCATACACTCAACCTTTCCCAGACTAAATGCTCGAGGATAAACAATTTGCGAGGCTCAACGTCAATAACCCTGCCATCTTTGTCAACGGGGAGATAAGGCTATTCACGCGCGCGTCTCTTTGTAGTACAGAAAATAGGGGATGGTAATCATAACGGTCTTCGGCGATTCTTCAGGAGTTTGAGGTCTGAAAGAATCCGAGCCTTTCGTAACGAGGGGACTCAAAACTTTCGGCCTGTTGGGCCGGTCCTCGTATCCAGAGGGTTAAACAAATACATCTATTAAGCTCCATGTGTCACATAGTAACACATGATATTAGACTGAAGAACAAAACGTAGTAAAATGATCAACCAGAGTGCTGCTGATTGAAAAGTTCTCTAACCTTCGAATAGCTTGCGGGGCCACCCTGGTTCAGTTGGTTTGCCTACTGTGCTAGCAACCTACGAGTTTTAAGCGGAGCTGGTTCGATTCCTCACCGTGTATATTTCTCTCTTCTGTATCAGTAAAACTTTCCTTGTGTGTCTATGCCCATTTCTTGACGGTGCATATCTTGGCCAAATATAGACCTTACGCCATAAAAACCTAACCTACTAACCATTGATATCTTCTCCGGGTAATGCCAAACGTTTTAAACGGAGGCCACAGTCCGTATCAACTATCCCTCGGCACAGTACACATTTCAGGATATTACAAATGCCAAAACGATGTAAATGCTTGGCTAAATAACCATTACATAGCGAGGTTTGGGAACGATCATAGGGATGTCTTAGATTTACGACATCTCTGGCTGAAAAGAGTAAACAGATAAGAGTAAAAAGCCGACATAATTCTAATATTTTAGTCACTCCAGATTTTCTAGTCAAAACCACTTGGAGGGATTAACTTAGAGCTAAAAATTATTTGCATTTCATTGTCTTTGCTGAAAAGAAACAATGGTGAATGTAGTTGACTGCTTAAAGCTAAGCATAGGATTTTGTTTTTTTGCCTTCAGTCCCTTAGAGCAGGGATTTTCAACTGACGTGCCGCGGAACTCTGGTGTGTCGTAAAAATGGTGCTATTGTACCTTACGCATGTTGAAGGCGGTTTGAATTGTCAAGTTTATTTCATTTTAACGGTTTAGAGTAAAACTTTTGACGAATGCGTTGACAAATAATTTCCACACAGTGATACCCGTATGAATAACTTCGAGTATTATTTTCTTTTGTTACAAATCATCAAATAATATTTTCAAAAGTACTTCCTAAGAAGCCACTTTGGGGAAGGGGGTGAAAAAATGGAATGATTCTTTTGTGAATCAATCAAAATTATACCTATTATCTTCCTGATCTGAAAAAAGTATAATATATTTTAGTATGCCGCAGAATTTTAGTACTATATACGCAATGGAAGAAAAAGGTTGAAAATCGTTACCATATCGCTTAGTTATCAATCTTACACTACTGCTGTCATTTCATACTTTTACTTAGACATTCCCAAACAATGGATTTCATTTCTCCTGGCACCTAATAAAAATTATAATTACTTATATCCATACTATTTCTAGAAACACAGCAAAGGAAAGGTTTTGATCTCACAAGATAATGATATTTATTCAGGATCCTTCAGATCTGTCAGACCTATATTAAAATCTTATTCGCTTTCATGTTTCTCAATAAAAACGGTCCTGTCGTTTGACGTGTAGTAGACGTTAGATGTAAATCCGAACTTAATAGCCTGATTCCCCTTATTTCATTTTACCTCGTGTAGCATGATGGGCATACCATCCAAACTAAATAACAGATTCTCGAAATACTCGACACAAACTTCTCTGTTTCATAAAAATGCATGTGAGATAGGAATATGAATTTCAGACTACAAAGGAGGAGACACGTATTTCTATTTTATATTGATTTAATCCTACATATATTTATCAATCGTAGCAACATGAAATTCATGTCCGAGAATTGGATGATGAATATCAGATGTTTTAGGGAACAACATCATTATTCATCTTAGAAGACACATTTTTATCAATACTCTGATTTTTTTAAATTACAAATGCATCACCGCCTTAATGGACTTTCCTACGATTAGTATCCTCACATGTTCGATTAATCAAACTTACCCTGGGTGCATTTCTCTCTTCTGTTTGAGTGAAACGTTCCTTGTGTGTGTGTCCATTACTTCAAGTTGCCAGTCTTGTGTTTCATTCAGCTAGTCCAAATATGGGCCCATAAAACCCAGTCCACTATCTAAGAGGGACACGGGCGGGACAGGTTTGATTCCTGTTACTTGCCCTGAATGTATTTCTCTTTTCTGTGTCAGTAAAGCTTTCCTAGTGTTTTTATATTCATTACTTGATGTCTTGTGTTTGGCTCATCATGGCCAAATATGGCCCTTGCGCCATAAGATGCAACTCGAACTACCAACTTTAAGCGACATTACATCATTGAACTCGAAAAATTCTTGCGTGGATAAAATGCGAAGGTAAAATTATTAAAACAATAGAAAAAGGGGAATTTATAATCAAGCATGAAATACCAAGAAGGAAAGAAATCATGAAGATAGATTGAACGAGCCTTGATCCCCAATAACGGTGAAAAACAGATTTGCCCTAGTGTAGAGCAGCGAAGAAAATGGTTGTCATCTATAAACATGGCGCTATTGTAAAAAGGGCACAAGGATCTGCTCAGAAAAATTTCCGTTTAGTGCTGGTGTGCTGGTTGGCTACAAGGCAATTATAGCCAGTAGTCATCCTAATAGCCCAACGACCTTTGTTTTCATATAGTCAGGGGGACAAAAAAAAGCTAATTTCCAACGTATCTACCCTTTGATAAAAGGATGCATATCAGTAGTGTCTTGTAATATGACCTGGCATACAAAAAATAAATTCTTCCGCACAATTTAAGCCTCACAAGATTTCTAAGTTGTCTAAACTAGTTAATAACATGAACTGAAGTTGCATTACCTGTATACTATAACTTACTACCTGGAAAATTAATTAACTTCCCTTGGAAAATTCATAGTAGTTGGTAGGTAGATAATTTAATATACCTCGTACTCTTGAGCAACACAAAGAGTTATTGGCGACGGTCCGGGATCAATGCCGAAGTGAAAGATCCAAGGACATGCATGTATAAGGCTCAGAGGGGCAACTAAAGCAGACCATTATGCAGACTCAATTTAAAACAATTGTAGATAGTTTCCCAGAATGGCAATCGAGTAAATGGTATTATGTTGTTTCATTATACAGTTCGCCAATTCAACCCGAGCAACGCTGAATTAAATTTGTTAGTTCTACTTAAAGTATATATGTTACTGTGAAAGACCGATATCTGGCAAATGTCTATATTCTCCGGTGAATGTCAGCATTCACATAGTCGCTTGGTGTTTGTCCGAAATATTTGCTAAATATAATTATTTCGCACTTACACCGGCAAATGTCGACATTCAGCATGCATTGATGGTGAATGTTGAATAAAGATATTTTTGTTACGTTAAGACAAAAGTGCAACTTCTTAAATCATACACTTTATTATTAAAACATATGATATGTCAAAATAAGAGAAAGCTTAAATAACAGCACATGTAAATAAACTGTTGAATTTAAAACGAACAGTACATTTTAAATGAGGAAAGAAAATAATGCCAATAATAAACTTACACATAAATTATGTGATTAACGTTATACCATCATATTTATTGCAACAACTTAAACTGAAAGCGGAGAGGCCTCTCTGGCTGAGGCCTCTCCGACATTCTCGGCTTCTCGTTTCGACCCCCACCAAAGCTTACCTGTGCTGGTCGACATATACCGGCGATGGTCCGAATATATAAGAATATAACCTAACATTCGGTCTTTCACCGACGTATTTGGTGTGTGTGTGTCGACATTCACCGGAGAATATTGACATTCTCTAATTTCAGTCTTTCACTGTAACATATACATTATCAAGTATTTTTACATCATCACTGGGCTTTTGTTCATTTATGATAGTTGATTGGGTTTTATGGCGCAATCATAATACGAGGTCTGTCCAAAAAGAAACCTAACTTTCAAAATAAATCAATAATTGGTAAGAGTACCTCTTAATCAGACTTATCTCCTTCAAAATTATCTCCTCCTCTATTTATACACGGTTTAACGAACTCATGATAAACGATTCCTTGCCAATCAAAAATGGCGATTAACATCATCTTCACATAAGGCATACATCGATCGACTTTGATGTGCTATTTTTTGTCTTGGCAACGATGTTCCTACCCACTGCGACGATTGCCTTTTTGTTTCAATGTCATATCCGTGCATCCATGTTTCATTACCTTTATGACATGTTTTAGAAGGTTTTAATCCGCATTTGAACGATCTAACAACTCCTGGCTAGATGCGACACGATTCATTTTTTGCTCATCAGTCGAGAGACGAGGAACAGATTTTGATGCAACCCGGTGTGTCTGCAGATTTTCAGTCAAAATTGTACGACATCAGCTTTTGCTGATGCCTAGATCTTCAGCAATCTCACGGACAGTTAAACGATGGTTTATACGAATCAAACCACGGAATTCCTCGATGTGAAGATCGCCCGTTGACGTGGAAGGGCGCCCAGTTTTGGGATCATCGTCTTTCGTTGATGCTCTACCCGATTTGAAACGTCTGTATCATTCATAACATTGGGACCGGCTAAAACAATCCTCTCCATAAACTTGTTGCAACATCTAAAATGTTTCAGTAAAGGTTTTTGCTAATTTTACGCAAAACTCCACACAAACTCGTTGCTTTTCAAGATCTTTCATTTTCGAAATGTAAATAATTGCCGAACACACAAAATACTGGTTCATTCTACCTCTCATAAAACAGTGACAAAATGACTTGGCGTACTCGAGAAAAGAGCAAGTACAAGCTCAAGGTTAACACTACGCAACGGCATTACAGCGGTGTTGCTAGATGAACGTGTTAGAGCTCTAATTTGAAAGTTCGGTCTCTTTTTGGACAGGCCTCGTATTTGGCCAAGCTGAACCAAACACAAGACAGAAAATGTCAAGTAAGGAATACATACAGAAAGAAATTTATACTGACACAGAAGAGAGAAATACATACAGGGAAAGTTACAGAAACCGAATCTGCGTCGCCTATAACTCTCAGATTGATAACGCAGTTGATAAACCCACTGAGCCACATGTTTTGTATGATTGTTTTTGACTTTCGTGTACAAGCTGGTTGTTACATCGAGGCATTTATCCGAGACTGGACAAGAGAAGAGTAATAATATTTCCAACTACATAAATGTTTGCATTGGACAATCGCTTTCTATAACAGCTAAAGTGCAATCGTGGAACGAAAGAGTTGTGTAATGTGCTTCGCGCCGTTTGATCTAACTAAATAAAACCATTCTTTTCAAGGAGTCAAAGGCAGGAAACTGAAAGTCTGGATTGGAGGATTTCTCTTTATTTTATTTGCGCCCCATTCGGCATCAAATGAATGATATTGCTTGTGTTGATTGGCCGTAAGAGAACGAAGACACTTTGGTGGTTATCCCCAACATTTTTTTACTTATCCTCTTCTTGTGTACATTTCGCTTCCCTATACTCTGTAGTTTCATCAATCTAAGAGTCGCGCCATTTTTGTGTGTTATTTTCTTTTCATTGGCGAACTTTTTATTGGTCTTAGCGCCAATAGAGATAGTCCATGAGCTTTAGATGGAAGGTTACGATCCTCATCTAGTGTTACGGTTATGTCATGTGTGATAACGGCAGTTAAAAGATAATATCTGAGTTCTTGAGGGCCTCAAGTTGTTTTTCATGGTTGTTAAGAGCAATCCTCGGAAGATTTATTACCATGATTGTTTTATTTTTTCCGTTTCCCATTTAACTGTGATTGATTTTTCATGACGATAATCAGATTCAGGATAGATTGTATATAATTATGAGTAAAGCCGTAGAAAATATTGAATCCATCCATATTACAACCTTTTTGCCTTAGATTATAAATTATATACATGTGAATTCAGATATTTTTCGGGGAAAATTCAGATAAAAGTATTTCATAATCGATTGTGGCTCTATCGATTGTGGTTTGTCAAAGAGAAGGCAATTCATTCTTTTGGTGTGGCGCATTGGTTTATTGGATAGACGATATACATTGTCGAAACCACTTGGAGGGGAAAAAGTGAATTCTTTGTGTATTAGTGTAACATTGTACTAACATATAGATTAGTGTAACATGCTACAAACATGTAGAATAATGTAACATATTATCAGATGCAGGAATAAAATATTATAAGTGAGAGAGATAGACAACTAAGAGAGAGAGAAATATTAACTTAATTTATTTTCAATGTGTGAATTTCTCTCGTCTCACGGTAACTTTTTGCCCGAACAGCAATGGAATACCGAGTTTGTTTCTTTGGTAGGTAGGTATTTTAATTAACGTCACACTGGAGCAACACAACGGGCTATTTTGTTTCTTTAGAATTGGGAGATAAAATCTTACTTGTTCGGGGAACAATTCACCCAAATTGAACAGGTAAGGATTTAACCCTCTTAAAATTGTGAATGAAATAGGACTTTTTTCAAGAATACTAAATGTTTTGCCCCACACACACACTCCACTAGAAATTTGAGAGTTGTAGACAGCGCAGATTCGATTCTTCAATGATTGTATTTCTCTCCTCTATGTAAGTAAAATTTTCGTTGCATGTATGTCGACTTACTTGACGTTGTTTGACACAGCTTGGCTAAATAAGGCCCTTACGTCATAAGACCCAACCAACCGCTACAATCGAAAACCACCACCAAACCCTGAGCGTAAACTGCATCCACAATCTCATGTAACAATCGCCAGCTAAAAAGAAACATCGCGGCAACTCATTCTATACAACTGTTTTGTTGTCATGCGACCATCTACCGACTCATAAATTCCCGAGAATATTCTCATTACACATTTTCGTACCTGTTAAGTGGAAATAAAAGTCTGACATCTCGATTGTTATTCTCGCCGGTGGTGGCCCGGGATTGCGTCCTAGATGTCACAGCGAGATAAAGCAGCAGACAAGATTGCTCCCGGAATGGCTAATGCGCGCGTTCATACGCTGTTGCCTTCCTGATTGCAGGCGTGGCGGCTCTTTTATTTCTGCCAGGCTGAGCGTCCATTATGCGTGTTAATCAGGCTGCTGTGGAGGACGTTTCGCGTTTTAATCAAGCGTCGTTATGCGACCGAATCATTTGTGCTTGATCCCCTTGAGGATGGTCGATGTTGAGGATTCAGACAGTTATTTTTATCGATTCAACGATTGGGAGGAAGTTTTAGAAAATATTCGCAGTGTTTATCTGGCTGTTGAAGTCTACCATAGCTCAGTGGGTTTGACCACTACGTTAGCAACCTGAGTCAGGCTCGGATTTAGGAATTAAGAAGTCCGATTCTATCAATCCCTAAGGAATGTCAATACTCTAAGAAATCTCTTAACGAATTCTACTCATTTTCGCACTTATTAATCGAAAATAAAAAATCTCGCACTCCATTGTCGTTCTTTCCGGTGATGACCCAGGATTACTTCCGAGATGTCACAGCGAGATAAAGCAGTATACAAGAATAATCACAGAATGTGTGATTGGTTTGGGGATTGTATGACTCAAGGGCCATATTTGGCCATGCACAGAATGGCCAATGGTGCTTTCATATGCTGTTGCTTTCTTGGTTGCAGGCGTGGAGGTTCTTATTTCTGCCTAGCTGAGCGTCCATTATGAGGATTAATCAGGCTGCTGTGGAGGATGTTTTGCATTTTAAGCAAGCGTCCTTAAGCGACCAAATAGTTTGTGCTTGATTCCCTCGAGGATGGTCAGTGTTGAGGATTCGGACAGTTTTTTTATCGATTCAACAACTGAGTGGAAATTTTAGAAAAAAGTATTCGGTTCGGCAGTATTATCTCGCTGTTGAAGAGTGGAGAATAAAGGATTCAGTCAATTTTTAAGGGGTCACCTTGGCTCAGTGGGTTCGCCCACTACACTGGCAACCTGCTAGTCATGGGGACCATGTAACCTGCGAGTTCTCTGATCGTTGTTCAAAATTACATGGTGATGTCCTCGGAACTTTTCCGTGGGAATTGATTTCGGACTGTCACCAATAGCCCATTGTGTTGCTTCAGTGTGACGTTAATTAACTACTACCTACCTACCTAATGCACTTCTCACTTAACGACCTAAATGATTAACGACCGCTCGCACTGACGACCAGATCTCCATTCCCAGGGAATCCCCTTTAGTCTTATGGCGTTTACATACACCGGCAATACCGGAGCCGTCATTAAACTCGTCCAATCGCATGCCGAAATGTTTGCATTACATGTTCTGTAGGTAATCGGTACGCCTTGCTTGCGCTGCACTTATCATTTCCTGTCATGCCAAATGAGCTGCGACAAAGTTCTGGATAATCCCTTAAAGCAAAATAGTTATCGTCCCGTCATTGGCGGTGTGTGAAAACCTTTTCTTCATTGAGAATAAATAAGAACGATTAAGATCCTCACTTTACGACCTAGTCACAGAAACGGAACTCGTTATTAATCCTCCTAGTGGTTGTCTCGATGCGGAATCTCGTTATTTGCAAAATTGACCAGTTCTTGAAGAACGAGATACCGCGTCAAGGAAAAAAAACTGACTAGATCTTGGCTTCGTCATCGGCAATATCTCGATGACGAGATATCTCGTCATTAAAAAAATTGGTCAGATCTTGATGGACGAGATACCTTGTCAAAACCACTTGGAGGGTTAAGTGAGGAGTGCTTGTACACAATTGATATAGTCCAGCTCCCTGGAGTTGGCAGTCGAGGCATGTGGTTTTTAGCCTGTATATTAGTTAAATTGGGGGACTGGTGGTAACGTAAACAAATCACTTCCCCAATTGACGCCTCTTTTGCTCGGATTCTGGTTCTAGGTTTATCGTAGGGTGCCGAAAACGATAGCAGTGACAGCACGCAGGTGGGGAAAACCATGCATGATGATCGCCATCTATTCTTTTGGGTATAGTGGTGATCCCGAGTTCAATTTATCTTGGAGATGAAAACTCATTCTATTCATTTTTGGATGATCAGAATATCATTTCGATTGCATTAAATAGCTGTAAATAAGCTTTACAGTTGCATTTATGAAGACATTGTTAAAAACTAAACATTTATTAAAGAAAACTAGAGACTACAAAATTACAAAACGCATCGATCAATTCTCTTTTAATCCGTCTCTCGTTCTTCTATAAATTATAAATTAATTTTTATCACATTCAATATTCAGATTACAGTTTCCTCGTGCATAATTAAAAATAGATTTACTAACATTATAATTTGCACGGCTTAGTAAATATAACTTTTAAAAATATGCTAGTACCTGTTGCACGCGTGTAAAAATAAAACTCGCGGATCGCATGCGCGCGCTCACAAAATCCATTTCTGTCTAAGTAATAGCGCAATTAAAAATACCTATAGTGTGGAATGTCGCTGTCTGGAAGTGCAAATTAAAACCACTGAATGTTTAGTATTCAAAAATATTTAAATAGATATTGTTGTTATATTGCATTGCTCTTTGTTTCACAAGGCGTTGAATATTTTATTCAAGATCAGTGGGGGACCGTTTCAAAACTTGCCTGACTGAAGCCGACTGCCATCTGGTCATAGCTTAACTCTACCACTATAATGCAAACTACATACTCAATTAAAGTTGACTTAGCAGTCGATAAGAAAGTACATTGCATTGCTCTTTGCTTCACAAGGCGTTGAATATTTAATTCATCATAGATGTACCTTTTCAAAACTTGCCTGACCGAAGCCAACTGCCATCTGGTCGCAGCTGAACTCTACACTCTACCTCTATAATGCAAACTACATACTCAATTAAAGTTAACTTAGGTGTCGATAAGAAAGTACATTGTAGTGATCTTTGCTTCACAAGGCGATGAATATTTAAGTCGAACTTTTCAAAACTTGCCTGACGCAAAACGGACTGCCTTCTCGTAGGAGCCGTATTTTACCACTATAGTGAAAAATACATACAAAACTAAAGTTGGCTCAGAAGTAGATAAGTAAGTGCATTGCATTGCTCGTTGTTTTACAAGGCATTGAATATTCAATTCAAGATCAGAGATGGATCGTTTCAAAAATCGCCAGACCTAAGACAAACTGCCCTCTCTTCATGCAAACTACATACACAATTAAAGTTGATTCAGAGGAGGTCGATAAAAGAGTATCGACACTGAATCAATTTTAATTTTAAACTTAAACCCACACCTTATAGATACAGAGATAATCCCCCGAAATAACATTTCTAGATGACGTAAAAGAAACAATTGAATTATGACCAGCATACGCCATACGAAACTCACTTCCGAAAAGGTAGGAGGCTCTCTTGAAGCGCGTGTTCAGTTCTCGAACTTAAAATCTTGGCATATAAAAGCACGCGTAATTAATTCCGACTTCAAAACCCCGCGTGCGATTCCCCTCCACCCAGAACTCTTTGGAACTCCAACCGAGCATATTTTAATTAAGTTACTAATTAACTTATCATTGCTATCCTTGCATAATTCCTTTCAATTAAACGTGCATTCTTTCCCGCGGCTCAGTGTCAGGACGCACTTGAGTCCGATTGAGCTCCGGGATTCCGCATTTGCTTACATTACAAATGGCAGGAGGGCGGATTACTCAGGAACCGCAGGAACCGAATTATTTATTAATGGATTGGCTCATAAACTTCGCTTATTGGTGGCGGAAAAGTTTCGTTGGATGGGAGAGTTACTTCTCAAAGTAAGTTGTAACTATCCGACGTGACATTTAATATTCTCTTCCTTTTGACGTGAATGTGTCTTTAAAGTCAGGGTCTCTACTAAGGTTCTGGCGACTGAAAAAATGGCCAGAATTGTCGTGTTTATATCGCGTAAACTAAAAATGAATTGGCGTGGTGTGGGAGTTTGGAGAGTGGGATGCCAGCTCGGGTGTTGCCTCGTCATCTGACCCAGGTTCAAAATTAAGTTGCATTGTCCTCGAATCTTTCCATGGGAGATGGATCGTGCACCGTCACCAATAGCCCATTATGTTGCCCCGGTGCGATTTTAATTAAAATACCTACCTACCATAAAATGATCATCTAATGATATAAATTTTGTTGGACAAAGGACTGAAGGCTCTAAAATGGTAGGCAGTGGTATTCAAAAATCTTTAAATTTATGTTGTCTGTACTTTGTATTGCTTTTGGTTTCACGAGGCATTGAATGCGATTCGTACTTATTTTAAGATAAGATGATGGAAAGAATGGATAGATAAGATCCATTTCTGTCCAAATAGCTAGCTCACGTGTAGGTAAAAACACCTGTATATTGAGAAACCAAACCAAACTTCGGATCCATTATGGACGCAGCTTTAATATTGACAGGAGCAGCCTGATTGGTTGATTGATTGTTTTTGAGTTTATGACATAAGGGCCATACTGTGCCAAGCTGCGCCAAACACAAGACGATGTCACGTAATGGAAATTCACACTCAATGAGAAGTTTTAGTGGTGTAGAAGAGAGGAATACTACCTGGCAGGAATCAAACCTGCACCGCGCACAACTTGCAGGTTGCTAGCGCATTTAGCAATTCCACCTGAGTGTCAGGAAACCTACAAATTCACATCAGGACTGTTTAGAAAAAATTGATGTAATCGAAAACGATAACATTTTCAATTTCATGAACATTAATTTTAACTGCAAGATATGATAAATTATACTTGTGTAAAGTACAGGTTTGAAATGATCAAAGGTCACTCATGATTGAGTTACAGTCGAGCAGTTTAAATATGATCATACTGTCTGCGCTCTTATGTGGAAGCAGAGGACCTGATCTAACCGCTGGGCCACAGTAACAGTTTAGATTATCTGGGAACCACCACTTACAGTTGAGGAGTTAATAAAGTTTTTTCATTGGGATTGCCCTGTGTTTCTACTGGAACCTACCCACCTTTTCGGAGGACATTGTTATATAGCGGTGGCAGTCCTGGGCTATAGTATCAGTTTAAATAAACAGGGAATAATTTCAACCATAATTTGGCTCCAAAACTATGAAATTATGGTTGATTTAAGTAAAGTTATTCAGATGTTTTAGCATGAATCACGGCTAAATATGTAAAAGAAAATTTCAAATAATGTATTCACTAAAATAAAATATGGTGTATCAAATTCAGAACAGTGAATTGAAATATGTTAGAAACATTTTATGTGATACTTGTGCAAACACACAGACACAAAATGAGATATAGAACGGGAAGACGGACAGACAGACTAACGCAACCAAGTTCAGTCCCTAAACCAATGTAAGTACTTACAGTATTCAGTTTCATGAAAATATATTCAACCGTTTGTACGTAGCACGTGCACACACATACAGACAGATGGACAGACACCAAATGCGTAAGAGACGGATTTAACAACAGAAGGGTTCAAAACGGATAGAAAACTTGAAATGGGTCGAAAATATTCAATGTACAAACACTTCGTTCTTATTTATATAGTTTATACAAATTATTAAAGTGATTAAATTACCTAAATTTATACTGAGCAACAAACCTGATAATAATCATGAGAGATATCTGCACCTTTAGCCTCAAAATTATGTGATCCATCTCTGACCGAAACAATAAATTTTACTTTTGATTTGATTTATTGCTGTACTCTTCGGTTATTTTTTACTACCATGAGGGTTAATTTGACAGTTTAATTTAGATTTATTCATCATTGAAAATAATTGATACAAATTAAGGCGCATTACACATCAGCGGAGCAATGCAAATATTTAAGTGCATCCAGAATGAATATTCAAAATCCATTGGGTGCAATGGAAAACTGACATTTATGGATCTTTGCACACACTATTTCATCTTTCATAAAACACACTGAATACTTTTGTAAAATATGACTATATATTTCCGCTAATTGCAATATTTCCGCTCATAGAGGAAATATAAAAGTAGAGTGAACAATGGTAACCCTTTTGTGAGCACAAGAACATGTGACCAAAACTAGTAGTAACGTGACCCTTAGACTACTTTCATCTGCCGGGTGGAACCTATCATCAGTCATCTGATAGGTCCATGGAACGGGAGAAGACACCCATCGATTGATTCATGATCTGATTGGTTCGCTCGATATAGTAGTAGACTTTGGCGATTTCACCACTTTTATCGCCAAAACAGAAATTTCAAACTTGCATAGAAATGCGCATTCATACACACACCCTGCCATACTATGTTATATGGCAGGGTAGGTGTATGAATGGGGCCAAACGAGACAATAAGATGCCAAATTGGCCAACCAAGTCAATTTTTCACAGAACAGACAAATGGATCACACTTTTTGTAGCTTCTCTCAATAGCAATGCTCAGTCTACTTATATTTCACGTTTGCTTCAGCCCCTTTGTGAAAAATTATGAGGTAAAAATTTTATATAAAATTTAGTAAAATAAGCAATGTTTCTGCCTGTAAATATAACAATAAACACATTATCTTATAGACAAGGTCTGACATCAAATCATGACGCGTCGTTTCAGTGCGTCAGAATACCGGAAAGAAGGTGACAAATTTAAATCCTTCCAGCGTTAAAATTGTCTGAGACAATCTTTGAACGGCTTAAAAGTGCTTTTTATTTTGATCATGGATGTACTAATGCTTCTGGTTTGCATGTTTTCTGGGAGAATATTTTCTTTAACCCAAATTCGACACTACATTTTCAACAAATAACTATCTAACCAGCCACAAATGGGGCCACCCTTCAAAATTTGATCCCCAGTCGCGGCACACTTTTAAAAGCCACTCAAAGACGAAGCCCCACATGGTGTTCGAACGTTCTCTCCTTCCAATGTTCTTGCAGATGCCCTGTTTTATTCACATCCGCCCGTAAATATTCCCCAAATAAGACACCGTAAGTGAATTTCAGGCCGCATGCGGACACGTTCCCTTGTCACAAACTATTTCCCTTTGTGCTTCGGTTTTCAGTCCGCATAAGCTTTTGACAAGAACAATGTCCGTCAGTGGATAGAGGAAAAAGCAACAACATGACAACGGGGGAGACTCCATCTTGGATTTCAGCTGCACGTGACACCGTTGGACGGGGCGTCAGACGTGGGCGGAGGGGCAACCCCGAGACATAAATGCTTGAATAAATCCCCGCAATAACAAAGGGATAGATGAGATTTCTGCGTCTCTCCAGGTGGAGGTGAATACAAATTCTGCTCAAGGGGCGGAAATTCTTCTGGAGTCAGCTGAAAGATCGAGTGATATTTTGCATAAGTATTCAGTGTGTTTTATGGAATCTGATAGGACATGAAGTTTGGCGTGTGTGGATATCCATAAATGTCAGTTTCCCATTTAGCAGAATGGATTTTGAATATTCATTCCGGATGAATTTAAATTTTTCTATTGTCCCCCTCTGTATAATAGGAATGCATCTAAATTTTTACCACCGAGTTTCAGTTATGAATAAATCAAAATTAAACCGTCTAATTCGCCTTCGTGTAGCAAAAAAAATATCTGTAGACTAGAAGAGCAATAAGCAAAATTATAATAAAAGTTCAGAACGTGTGTTTGAAGAATTCAGACTATAATCCCTTATCTGTCAACAGAAAATATAGCGTGTGTAAATATCCATAAATGTCATTTTTTATTACACCCAGTGGATTTTAAATATTCGTTATGGATGTATTTAAATATTTTATAGTTTTGCTGTAGTATAATGCGTTTAAATTCTTATACGTATGTTTTCAGTTATGAATAGATAGAAATTAAGGGACCTTATTAGCTTACGTGTAGCAAAAAAAGGACCGTATGATAGGTTTTTTGCCAAGTTCGGTGGCGGTAGTGTTTTGGGGCGGAACGTGATTTCTGTTCTTATCCCGGATGTGACGATTTCAGCACATCGTCAATAGAAATTCCAAATTATGAATTACCAATTTATATCTGATAGTTAATCGGTCAATGCCAATTATAGTAACCACGAAACATCCCTAATATGGCTATAAGCTACATTTTAAAGTAACCCTGATGTGTACCACGCGAGAGACATTTAAATAACAGGAAAAAATCTCCTTCATTAGTCTAGTTTGTTTGTTAACACAAAAAATTCCTCGCACGATAACAAACAAAACCAAATCAAAATCAAGGCTGTGTAAAGTTTATTGCAAAAAGAATTCAGACTTATCTGCAGCCCTGTTAAATTGATAATATTTTTTAAAATAAATAATGAGTTTTTTTAAATAAATGACAAGCTCATTACCATTCAAACTTAATCGTCCATTTGCTTAGGTCATTACGTGTGATAAAATCGAAGCTACAACACTAGGAAATCTCTTGAAGCTCAGAAACCAATAAAATCTTTCATATGATTCTTTCAATCAATAGAAGTGGTTATTTAGTCATGTAAAGTTGTGTGGGAAAATCGAAACTACAATACTAAGAAATCTCGTGACGCTCAGAAACCAATAAAATCTTTCATATGATTCTTTCAATCAATAGATGTGATTATTTAATTATTATTATGTGTGTCGTGTGGGAAAATGGATACTATTTTACTCGGAAATCTCGTGACGCTCAAATAGAATCTTTCATAGGATTCTTTCAATCCTTAGAAGTGTTTATTTAGTCAGTATGTGTGTTGCATGGTAAAATCGAAACGACAATACTAGCAAATCTCTTGAAGCTCAGAAACCAATAGAATCTTTCATAGGATTCTTTCGGTCAATAGATGTTATTTAGTCATGTGTGTCGTGTGGGAAAATCGAAACCACAATGCTAGGAAATATCGTGACGTTCAAGAACCAATATAACCTTTCATAGGATTCTTTCAATGAGTAGATGTAGTTATTTAATTATTATGTGTGTTGTGTGGGAAAATCGGAACTCTACAATACTGGAAAATCTCGTGACGCTCAAAATCCAATAGAATCTTTCATAGGATTCTTTTAGTCAATAGATGTGGTTATTTAATTATTATGTGCGTCGTGTGGGAAAATCGATACTACACTACTCGGAAATCTCGTGATGCTCAGGGTTATACGAGTATCCAGTTTTAAATTTTCCAATATTTATCAGTTTCTATACCTTAAATTATTATT
The DNA here is from genome assembly GCA_933210815.1 of Meta bourneti. Lineage (NCBI taxonomy): Eukaryota > Metazoa > Arthropoda > Arachnida > Araneae > Tetragnathidae > Meta > Meta bourneti. The sequence continues at coordinate 94,418,555 of OW119929.1, forward strand.
TTTTAATTTTTGAGTTTTAAGAAATAATATCGTGATACAATAAACTTATTAGAGGGAGAATATAGTTATATTTCATATCTACGTAAGAATATTGAAAAGAGACATTTACTAAAGTTTTTTGGAAAATAAAATGATTTTGTGCGGTGCAATTAATTACTAATTAATACATAGAAATAAGGAATTGAAGTGATACCACTTTATCAAGGGGGCTTAAGCGGGTGTCACATTAAAAGAAGGCGGTTTTTTCTTTACTTGTGTGAGGTTTAGCTTAAGAAATAAACATAAGTTACCCCGTCCCCAAAACTTAAAATATCAAACTTTCGGAAAACAGTTGTGGAGAATATGAAATAATCGGAGAAAACTCCAAATAAAAACTTTCGAAAAACAGCAAAAATGGAAAACAGTACAAAACAGTTAAAGTAAGATAAAGTAAAATTATGGTAATTTTTTATGGTAAATAGATGGTAATTTTCATTGAAATTGCTAGAAAAAATGATTATACTATCGGTTCCTATTATATAATCCCGACACGCGAACGATTGCTTTTACAATAAGCATTCGTTCAAATAGGATATAGCAGTTTTGTATTCCAATAGTTGTTATTTGTTCTTTTCTTGAAAGGAGCTTGAATTTTAATTTTTCAATCATTTCCACGGAAATTTATTTTTCAGAAATAATCTATTGATTATGTGATTTTAAATGTCATTTTCATAATAGATCGAGGAATGTGGTACACTATACGCAGAAATTCCACATAGTAGGTGTTTTCTAATAACGTTTTAAAGGAAAGAAAGATTGATTCAGTTGTTACAAAAGTCACGCGATTCATTTTAGGACAATAATAGACAAACCTTGTTTCGTATTCTACTTCTTATTGTTTGTTGAATACTTTCGCGTTTATACTAATACGAAAAGAATTCAAATTTTTCTCGTCAGTTTCTTGGTAGATTTGTTTTTATTGGAATAAAATAACTATTGTGTTTGGTAATCGACTGTAGAATGCGATATATACGTGTGAAAATCATAGTTAAGAGGAATAATAAATTTCCTATTACTAATATACTGTTTGGTTATTTTTTTTAATACAGATAATATTATCTCTCTATTTTAAGAATAACTTTAGTATGAATGAGCTTATTTCACGTCAATTGAATTTGGAGAGAATAGTCCATTGAAGGTCAGTAAAATTTGTATTTGTGTAACTCCTTATGAAGTTCGTAATAGCGTATTATTTTCACTCTAAATCAAGCTTCATAGTTCTAATAAACCTATACTACATTATCAATCATAATCTTCATAGTTCTTCATAAATTAAATGGCTACACCAATTATTTGAAAATATTCTCGGAAATTGTTTGATTGCATGATATGGTTAAAATGGATTAGATGCAATACAGATAAAACTAGTTGTAGCATGCAATTATATATCCTTATCGTTCGGAGAATAAAGGAAATATACAATTAAATACTAATTTATCTCTCTGGTCGTCACGAGATTCCCGAGTAGTATAATACTGCTTAGTTGTATAGAAGCGGTACTCAGTTGAAAGATAAAATTGGTCCTTTGCTTAAAATAAAATCCATAGGAACGATGCTATTGGTCCTCTCCCTGGAAAAGAATCCTTTGGAAAAATTATATTAGAACTTTCCTTAGAATCCTTTGGAACGAAACTATTGGTTGTTTCCATGGAAGTGAATCATTCGGAAAGATTCTGTTGTACCTTTCTTTAGAATAGAATCCTTTGGAAGTATTCAATTGGTCCTTTTCTTGGAATAGAACCCGTTGGAATTATTATTGGAATTTTTCTGAGAATATAATCTTTTGGAACGATACTTTTGAATCTTTCCTTGGAAGTGAATCATATGGAAAGATTCTATTGATCATTTCCTTAAAATAGAATTTGGAACGATAATATTGGTCTTTTCCTTGGAAATATAATCTTCGGGAACGATACTATTGGTTCTTTCCGTGGAATAGAAACCTTTGAATGGATTCTATTAGACATTTCCTTAGATAAAAAAAATCCTCTGAAAATATTCTATTTTTTTTCTCGGCATAGAATCTTTTGGAAAAATCCCATTGCTCGTTTACGTGGAATAGAATTCTTTGGAAATATTTTATAGGTCAAGAAGTTCAAAACTGGTTATAAGGCATGCAGAGAAGACTATAATTTGTCAGGTGGAATTATGCGTGTGAACAGATCAGAGGGTTAAAAGAAAATGTAGTTTTCCTAACCAAATAATTAATAGTCCTTAATTTTACTGGAGATTTAACCCTCAAATCTTTCTTTCAGAAAATAATAAATAACTTAATGAGGGTGGTACCGAAAATACCCTGTTAAAGATAAATAATTCACATAATTCAATCAAATCATCATCTAAACACATAAAATATAACGACTCCAACGCACTCTGTAAAACACGTTCAATAATTACAAAACAAATTCAACAAAAATTCTCGTGAACCACTGCCGTCCATAAGACAATTTGTAATTCCGAGCTCCCAGCCAGGACTTTTACGTCCCCCGATCTACGTCCCCCGTGGCGAGGCTACCGAGAAAAGCGTTTTCAAAACTAATTACGGCATCACTAATTCACGTCCGCTCGCGTCCAGTCTCCTCGTACCATCCCCCTGAGGATTTTCGATCGAACCGCAGTGCAAAACAAAAGAAAACGACGTCTTCTCCGTTAAAACCCATGTCGAAAGAAGGGTTAGGACGAGAAGATAGCCGATCCGATACGAAAGTTAAAACCTCGGATCAAGCAAAGGATGTAATTGGAGTTCCTCCTTTCCGACCCAAAAAAGAAACATGCTCTCATTGAACTCCCCGTCAGCTCATTATAAATTGAACGATCTCGATCTCTTCAGCATTAAGAGCAAAACCCGCTCAAAGTAGAATTTAAAGCACGGTGGTAGATTACATGCCTCCTTTAAATTCTTGATGAAACTTCCGCCGGGGCTTGTACCTTTCGGAGATCTTCCTCTCAAAGAGGGCGCACCGGGATTATGAGACCCATCGTGACAAATGACGTTCTTAATAGTGTTTTCCAGAATGGCGTTATTGACTACGTGCCCCTCTTTTGAATGGGGCAGATCGGGAAGGGGTAGAGGAGGGCATCTTCCGAAGGTGACACCGCTGAAGAAACTTTTAGTCACCAACTTCGGGAGTTAGTTCGCCTGAGCAAAATGAGCTATCCACTCCTGATGAAAGAGTGGCACGCGGCACTAAGCGACACGGATGGCTTAACGCGTCAAATGGATGTTGTTGTTTGTGAGGGAGTCGATTCTTTTGTAAGGAAGTTATTATAAACGGGTGGAATCTCGAGTTTTTAACGGGACGCGGGCTTTACGAGATGATTCAGTGTGTGCTTTGTGTACGGATGGAACCAACAAAGGAGGAAGTTTTCGCCCGCGATAATGCAGGGCGTGTGCGAGGGTTCTTAACGACTCCCCGAGGTACACCAGATTGGAATTTGTGTGGCTATTTTCATCGTCGTTATGCACCAAACCATAAATATGTTTCGCATCGTGAAGTGGTAATTGTAATAAGAGGGGTGCTTCCGCTACATCTTTATGTATGGGGAGTTCTTCCAAACTGCATACATGTAATGTAAAGAGCGGAAACTTTTTCGAGGATGTAAAAACTTGTTTCGTGCTTCTGGGGATGAAGAATGGGAGTTAGTTTGATCTTTTTAGAGACTGGAAATAATATTGTGTTAAGTATAATGGTGCATTTGGTGAAAATTAACCGTACAACGGTTTGAATTAGAAACATGCTATTTAAAGAAAGAAGATTTTTATTTCCAATGGGCAGGATTACAATGACTACTGGAGATGAAATGCAATAAAAATAAAATAACACACGTGTAGAACTCTTATTTGTGGGTAAAGGAATTAGAGGAGACGTTCTTTACTTTAAATCTGTTTAATTACAATAATTAGAGGAAACTATTTACAGGGGATCATCATTACATCACATGCTCATCGTGCATGGCAGTATGCCACCTTCTTCACTGGGTTCATGGAACAGGTCAGTCAGGGTTCATAGTTCGGCTCAGGAGAACCATGTCTCTCTCGTCAATCTGGCGCTTGATCACTTCCTGGATAATCGGAAATGGCAGGTGTTCTTCTGATACTTTATACCCACATACATACGATTACACAAGAGCAGCTACAGAGACGATCTATAAGCCCAAACGGTCCCTGGCATCCGAAAAGAGAGTTCTTAATGAGCGAATGACAGCGAAGTAGGTGATTGCTGTTGATTTCCTTCCGAAGATCACACAGAGCCTACTGAAAGGGTAAAGCGGGTGATAATTTAAATAATAAAATAATAATAATAAATTAGATAAATAAAAAAATTAAGTGAACTAATATTTCTAATGTCAGGATCACAAAGACCACTAGAGCCAAAAAATACGATTAAAATAAAATATATTAATACAAAGGATAACACAAGAGCAGCTACCAGAAACAGTATAAGACCAAATGGTCCCCTGGCGTCCCAGTAGCGATCGAAAAGAGAGTCCTTAATGAGCGAAAGAAAACGAAGTAGGGGATTACAGTCAATTTCCTTCCGAAGATCGCAGAGCCTTCTGAAAGGGTAAAGGGTGACAGTTGGAAATTATAATTAATAATTAGACAAATAAAGAAACACTTAATCCAACGACTATTTCTATGGATATAAGTGATTCTTGTGCCGTAACACGGATTAGTGGTTGCAGACCTAAACGCAAGGACTTAATGGGCAATAGAATCCAGAAGTTGGAGGACTGATGGAAGAGCAGTGTCATAAATGAAGCATCTGTAATCCAGTTTGTATAGGATTAATCCAATACACTTTAAGGAGGCTTTGCCTCTCCAGATACCTGACAACATGTGAAGCATATTGAGTGAGCATCAGTTCTGGTGATTCGAAAAGGTGGCCAAAGAAGTAATGCATTGACAGATGTGTTGTATTTTCATACGTTCTCATGGTCTTCTCGAACAATTTAGACATAACCAACCAACACCAATTTTCGTTCGATAAATCCATGATGATGTGTTGGTAAATAGAAATGTATCCTGCAATATCATACTGTACTTTCCTGTTTTCTACGTTATCAAAATAGAATATTTGAAATAAATTATACGGCTAGGGATGTAATTAGTGAGTGGTTTGAATATCTATGTAAAGGAGGCGAAACGTTCCCTTCAATTAAGCCTGATGGCGGTTATAGCAAAAGTTAATGCCCATTAAGTCATTGGCATGGTGTGGAAGTTTAGAGAGCAGAGTACCAACATAAGTGTTGACCAACTTAAAATGTGGTTCAAATTTAAGAGGTGTCCTAGAATATTTCCTCTTTCGGGATTGATCTCGGACCGTCGCCAATAGCCAGTTGTGTTGCTTCAGTGCGACGTAAATTCAACTACCTACCTACCATTAGGTCAATAAAAAACTTTCCATATTTGTCAATAAAACTCAAAAGTATTCTCAAAATCTGTATTGGTTACATTAAAGTATAACAGAAGTATCAATTAGGGCCAATCTCCACGTATAAATTTTCTAATTTCGAAAGATATATGCGAGCCAGTACAACAATATTGTACGCTTCAGAAATAATTAGTGAGCTATTTCAATATCCATGTTAAGGAGGCAAAAAGTATCCCTCGTTTAATGGAACCATTGGTTCCAATAAAAAAAGATTGACAGTATAATAACGGCTGAACTTCTGCTCAAAATAATCATGATCTGCTCAATAAGTAGGCCTATAAATTATCTCCACCAGCAGCAGGAACTGGTAGCCTCTTACACTTTTTATACGTATAAGATTCTTTCGAAGGAATTCACAAAAATCCCACAATGGGATAAAATGATCTTATATAAAAAAACGAGGGTTTTATTCAATCATTCAGACATTGCAATGCAGAAGATTGTCGGTGGTAGGGTTATGCGTTATGCGTCATAACTCATGACATACGACATTCTAATGACATGCATTACAAATCAAGCATTTAATGGAACTGAAACGTTAACTTTGAAGTAGTGTTATAAATATTTCTAAACATTAAAAGGGTTGGTTCTCTTAATGTTTTTGCTTAACCATAAATTCCTATGTGAAATATCCCATTATTCGTAAGAGCGCCCCATTAAATGTGTATGAAAAGTCATCATTTTACGTTAATGAACGAAACGTGTGCCAACTTGTAGAAATACCATTATTTTAATGTTGAAAAAAAGCCAGAAATATCTCTCCATCTACATTTTTATCCCAGACTTTCGACGCTCATTTCAACGCCAATACTCTAAATCTTAGTGCAGTGAGTGTCTGTTATCGTAAACTACAAGTTAATTTAATTTAGAATATTGGTTTAAAATGTTTAAGATCTAAGGATATTGAAAAGATTATACGCCAAAACAGTTGTAATCCATGTAAAAGGAATTTCGGTATAAGCAAACATACAACCGGAAGACGAGGATTTTACTTCCTGTTACCCAATATGGAATACGCTTAGGAAACACGTTCTACTGAAGCACTAGTGCCGTCTACATTTAGCTTTATAGAAAAATACTTCATGCATAGAACTGGTATATCCAATTGCAGATCTGTGAGCTTGTCTTTGGAAGTTCAATAACTTTCGATAAGCCAAAGAACTTTAAATTTGCACTCATCTATGTGCATTTTAATGGACTGTACAGTGATGACATCAACACCACGTGAGCGACTCTCCTAGCCAATAGCTGACTGGCGTAAGACCAACAAATCTGTCGCTGTTTATAAAACGGTTCTTCAACAACGTACTTTAAACTTTCTAAAAATTAATCGGTGGTGTTAATGAAATCGAAACAGCAAATAATCGTGTTGATCACAAAATTATATATATGGGAATGACCGTAGGCATAAGTAATTGTAATATATAAAACGAGGATGAAAGCACAATCTCAATGTAATTTAATGTAAAACAGCCAAGACAATTACCATGACCTTTGTTAACCTCGAACCTAACGACTGCATACCGTTCATTGCACTCAGTTATCTCAATAATCTCTAACTGAGACACTTAATTTTGGGGCATGCGTCTAAATATAGTCAATTCAGTGAAATATATTTCATTAAAATATGAGTAATAAAATATTTAGTTAAAAAAAATCCGTTCTATTAAAAATCGCGTAATATTACAGATGGAGGCCTCTTTCATAATAATTGAAAAAAACCTAACGGAAAGTAAAGGAAAGAACTTTTAAAAATCTAAAAATACTTATGAACAATATTTTGATGTTCGAATACTTTGGGTGTGCTAAAAATAAAACGTGGGGACTATACATACAACTCTGAATGAATTTCCATGTTGTATCCATAAAAAAGTAAAACATCCTAGTTCGCTACACGATCGCCAAAGTAGAGCACGCAAAAAAACATAAAAGCAGTGGTCATCATTTTCCGAATATGCCATCTGGGAAATAGTTGAAACACAGGGAGTGAATGCTTGTGAAAATTCTTCATTCGCCAACTCGTTATGTGAATATCATCTGGAGCAATGCCAACTATTTGTTAGGCAAATGTCAGACTCAATTGAAAATCTCCAGGTACTCTGCACTGGAAATGGATGGAGCCTTTGGTCACTCAACCTCTCTGAATATCCTTAAAGTAATTTTAGGTGCCGCTCCGAATCCCAGCCAAATTCTCCCTATTTCAAGTACTTCATGGAAATTGCAACGCAGTCTGATACAGGTGGATAAGTTTGATTACGTGAAGACAGCTTTGACATGATTACCTCCCTTTGTGTGTGTGTGACTGGCTGATTACTTATTCGTGACGTTTGTAATCTGAAATGCGGATAAAATTAGTTTAGCTTATACACATGCTCGTAATTCTCTGATGCGACTAATTTGATCAGGAAGATCCTTAAATTTTAAGAACCTATTCATTCATCCAATATATCATAGGTTCTATGCAATCAAATCTTGAATATACATACAACTATATATATATATATATAGTTGTATTGTGTTTGGCCCAGCTTGGTCAAATATGCGCCATAGAAATCTCGAAAAAACCAACTAAGCATTCGATTCCGCAGACACTAGTCAACATTGAATTGCTTACAGTGTCGTTGCTGTCTGCGACATCCCGTGAACTCAGTTAGAGGTACTTTTTTGCTTCTCGAGAAGTATCACTCAACCAAAATCGATACTGCAACATTTTATCAATGACCAGCTCCATGAGCTCCATTCGATTCAGTAGTGACTTACCAAAGAGCGACAGCTTTGCAGTGTCGTGCCATAATACCACAAAGCAAGCAACCAACCATTCGATTCCCCAGTCCCTTTTCAACATGGGATAGTGTACAGTGTTGTGACTATCTATGTTCTATCCGTGAATTCAATATGAGGTACTTTTTATTCTTCTCGAAATGTATCACTTAACCACGATCGATGTTGCAACATTTTATAAATGACCAGCTACATGATCTCTATTCGATTCCGCAGTCACTTGACAATATACTATAGCGTACAGTGTCGAGGCAATCCATGACCAATGTTTATAGAACCTTGATCTATACAGCCGTGAACCTAATTAGATACTTTTTATACTTTTCGAAACGTATCACCCAACCACGATCGATACTACAACATTTTATAAATGACCAACTACATGAGCTCCATTCGATTCCAGTCACTTGCCGACACGCGATAGTGCTCAGTGTCGTGGCTATCTCCGACAACCGTGAACTTAATTAGAGGTAAGGTCTCAATTTTTCCCTTATCTGGAGGGTCACCGCGTGGAGGCTTTTGCATAGATGATGGATCGCCCCCGCGAGTCAAAACAGGTCATTTGGGAGAGTCATCACATGCCATCCATCCCGGCAATCTGCCAATCTTGGAGGAGCGCCAGCTTATCTGACAGCACGATCCCGCATTGTACAGACAATAGTTCCTGATACCTCTACCGACCCCCTGCCATAGACTGAGAGAAATGAGAAACTTCTGCTCGGCTGATGTCCCTGGAAAGTTTCTCCCCTTTTCTTCAACTATCTGAGTACTTAAAGGGAAGAAACGGCCGATATGTAAAACAGATGTTCGATTGTGCGTCCTCGGAAAGAAAACTGAGGGTCGAGCGAATCTTCCATCTCTTTCCTCTCTCGGGCGAGCAGTTGAACGTCATTATTCACTCCGAGATGTTTTTTATTTCCCTTTCTTTATGTAGATAACTAGGTATAAAATCTGACGGTACATGCTAGGTCGCTTTTATGCGGCACTTTATGATGGTATTAGTTACCGATGGCTTAGCATCAATGAAAGCCTAGGCATCCCTCAAAAAAAGAGTTCAAATTCGCAAAATTCTTGGATTGCAAAAGTATAATGTCAATAAAACATGAAGGGCAAAACGACGGTAACATGAATCTGAGCAATATGTGGGTTTCTATTCTAGTGTTCTTGATTTTCACCCCTAAAAGTCTATCAAGGAATGCTGATGCTCGATCTTTCAGCTTCGAATGATTTCTTAATACGATTCGTTAATGGGTGTTTCTCATGAGCAATGGGTACCTTCAACATGAGCAGTGGGTCATTGAGCAGGTATTTATTATCTTTTTATTTTTCCACCTATGCATAGCCTACCCGTCAATAGGGCCGCTGTAGCCAAGTTGAAAGAGTATCGGTTTAGGTTGATCTTTGTTTAGAGAACCGGAGGGTTGAGATATCGAAACTCGGTGTAGTCAAAGGCCGTCGTGTATGCGTGACTGGTGAACGTTAAGTCTGTCGGGGCCTCAAATGTCCTCACATTGGAATGGTATGGAAGTTTGCAGAGTGCGTGCCAGATCAAGTGTTAACCTCGTCGTTTGATCGTTGTTCAAAATGACGAGGTGTTGTCCTCGATCTTTCCCTTCTGGATTGACCCCGGATGGTCGCCAACAGCTCGTTATGTTGCTCCAGTGTTACGTTAATTGACTACCTATATATATATATAATCAATTTCTTCGGCAGCGTTTGGATCAGATAGTTTCCCGGAATGAGCGTAATTGTGCATCTGGTTTTCTTTAACTTACGGCTTAAAATGATTTGTAATAAATTGTCTTTGCGGGAAAGAAACATTGAAAAATGGAGTTGACTTATAATGTTGTCTGAATGTAAGAATGATTTTCTTTTGGTTTCAGTTCAATCTCGAATTCCACTATTATCAATATTACATATAACTGCTGTTAATGCATACCATTTCTACGAAATTTCCAAACATTGGTTTTTATTCCTCTGGCACATACTCAAAATTGCAATTATTTAAATTCACTTCGGTTTCTAGAAACAGCAAATAAATTGATTTCACAAAAGAACGTATTCGAGATTACAATTTGAATTCAGGATTATTCAGAGGGATCAGTCAAATCGATCTTAAAATCAAATTCGCTTGTTCCACAATACATGCGATTTTTGTCGTTAGCTATATATTTGTATTTAAAACAATGATGCTTATTTTTTTCGATTTTGTATTTTAATAGGGAATCACTCGTATGGATGTTGCTTGTGCAATAGTTTGAGCCTTTTATTTTTAGGATAGCATATCATTTGAAAACTACCTATTTAGAAGAGTTTAGAATATATATTGCGAGACACTTGCATATTACATTCACTAGAATATCATTTGAAATCTACCTATTTACTAGAGTTTACAATGTACACTCATGCCCAAAAGTTAAGCATAATTGCTGTTTATGAAAATATTTCAGAAAATCTACATCGGAATGGAAGGAAACGCAGTATGCAAGTGTAATAGGGTTATAGAAGAAAACAATGCAAACAAAGATAAGGACTTATTAACCAAAGAAAAGAGTTGAAAGTAAAAGTTTCACAATACGAGTGTCAATTTTAGTGAAACAGAATGATTAAAACAATGTGATGGTGAAGTTCAATACGGTGTGTAAGAACCTATGGTACGCATGCTGTGCAACGATCTCCCATAATTTCGATGAGCGTATGGATGAGTTGTGTGCTCAAAGAGTTCCAAACCTAACGGAGAGTAGTTTTCAATTCCGGAACGGAGTTTGGTGGGCGGCGGAGGACTGCAATATGTCTCTCAAGCATATCCCACAGATGCTCTATAGGATTCAGATCAGGAGAGTTGGCAGTCCACTCAATAGGGTGGATATGTTCACTTTGAAGGAAAGCGTCGACCAGGGCTGCACGGTGAGGAGGCGTGTTATCATCCATGAATATGAAACCAGGATCGACAGCACCTGAAATCAGGCGAAGGGAAGGCTCAAGGACTTCGTCTCTGTATCTGACCGGTAACAGACTCGTGTCAAAGATGTGGACGTCTGTGAGGCGGTCCAGCATGATTACTGCCCAGGCCATGACTCCCCCTGAAGGAAAACGATGTCTTTCCGTGATGTTCCCGGGTGAAAACGCGTTTCACGTTCTCTCCAGATCGTGGTATGACGAGAATCAGTTTCCAGGCTAAATCTGGACTCGTCACTGAACATGACATTGCCCCCTGTTGTCGACTCCACTGCCCATGTTCCAAATTCCACTGTAAACGCGCGCGTTTCTGTGCAGACTTCAGTGGGATGGAAACTGATGGTCGTCTGGCATAGAGACCAACGTGTCTGAGTCCTGTAAACAGTTTGTCTCGAAACTATGACTCCTGTGGCGGCTGTCAGGGTTGAACCCAGTTGTCTGGCAGAACGGTTCTTCTGACGTCGCGCAGTTATCGCCAAATATCGGTCTTGCCTAGCAGTTGTTACCCTTGGTCGACCTGGTACTGGTCGTCTGGATAATATCTGTGGTTTGAAACCTCGATCACTGTCTGGAGATCACACACTGAGGCACATTCAGAATTCGATAAGCTTCGGTTTGGGATCGACCAGATTCCAATAATTCGTCCCTTCACAAACATGTCCAGTTGGCATCTTTCGTCCTGTATTGATTGTTAACAACGCTCCGTACCATAGCAGTTACGAAATTTCTATCTAGACTGGCCATGCCGCAAGGCATGGCCAGTTTAGACAGAAATCTATACTCGTTCCGATGTGCGCCGGTGCTTTGCGCATGCCGACGTTGATTGAACTGTTTTGCATATTCACAATGTATTACCTTCGCCCCACGATTCTCCACAAGTGATTTTAAATCATTGTATATATCCATATTTACTCCGATTTTTCGCATAATATGAATTATGCTTATCTTTTGGACATGAGTGTATAGTGTGAGGAACACTTACATAATATATGCTACATTCAGCGATCGATTATGAAAATGACGTTTAAAACTACAAACCCAAAGGAATATTTCAAAAAAAAGAAAAACAAATTTACCAAGAACATAATAGAATTCAAATTTTTTTCAATCACAGACAATAAATAGCAGAATACAAAACAAGAAACATCGATGAATAATTGTCACTAAAGTAATCGCTCATGTGAAGGGGGGTATTAGGTAATCTTTTGATCACAGTTCCTGTATTGAATATCATTTTTAAGAAACTACTTATTTACAAGATAGTTTGCTATACATATTGCATAATGCCACACCCCAATTCATTATAAAAGTGACGTTTAAAATCATAAATTTAATGGAATATTTCGCAAATAAAAACAAATTTACCAAGAAAATAATAGAAAAAAATAGAAGCCTCTTTCAATTATTGATCAAACAATAAGTGGCGGAATACAAAACACGAAACATCGTTGAATATTCGTTGCCGAAAGAATCGCTAGTGTGTTTATGTAATAGCTCCGACATTCTTTCTTCTCAGATTGTATTTTATTAGCTTTATCCGACTCGAAAAAAAGGAGATTTAGAGCTGAAGAATTCGAAAGTCCTCTGATCTGGGCTCCAGGGTAACAAGAAACTCAACCCTCCTTCTAAAGAGTCGCGTCGACGTCTTTGTTCTGTGGCGGCCTTCGGAAATAGGAACTTATTTGTCTACTTTCCTGAAGTTCTAATCCTTTAGAAAAGATTTCCACTCTCGTAGTTTAAAGTATTCGGCTCTTTTTGCTTGCTGTTGTTGGATGATCCAATCTTTTGTGTTGGTATTTTAAAGATTTTTGAAGATACTTTCATCGATCAAGTTGCATTGGTCTGAGACGTTTCTGATCTTTGTTGCGAGGGTTTGTCGTCCGATATTCATGCGGTATTGAGCTCATAAAGTGGGATTGCGGAAATCACGGAATTGTTTGCTTTTCTTCTGAAAAAAAAGTATTCTGTATATAGAATTGATGTTTAAGTCGATTTCTGTACATTTCAATGGCTTGCTTATTTCGTTATTGGTGCTCGAAGGTCAAAAGGTAAAACGAATCGTTTTATCAATGCCGCTTTGTTTATCCCCCATTCTTTTTGCGAGATAGCTTCACAATATTTTTCAGCATTTTGAAGTTGATGGTGAGAAGGATTTAGTTTGTATGTCTGATGTTCACATGAGTTGAGCTAATAAAATGAAATTTAGGAGATCATGGGATTGTTGTTTTTCTTGGGAAAATAAGTATTCTGTAAGAAGTATTCAGTAAGATGTTTTAAGTCCATTTCTGTACATTTCAATGGCTTGTTTATTTCCTTATGGGTGATGGAAGATCAAAGGTAAAACAAAACACTTTGTCAATACGTTTTCTTTCTTCATTCTTTTTGCGAGATAGTTCCATAATATTTTGAGATGCAGAATTCTGAGGTTGAAAGTAAAAAAGATGTAGTTTGTATATTCACTATTCATGCGGTGTTGAGATCCCTAAGTTGCGGCTATCATGAGATTGTTTGCTTTTCTTGGGATAAAGACGTATTCTCTAAATAGAATTGATGCTTAAGTCAATTTCTGCACATTTCAATGACTTGCTTATATCGTTATGGGTGCTTCAAGGTCAAAAGGTAAAACGTTTTTTCAATGTTATTTTTTCTCTTCATTCTATTTGCGAGATTGTTGCACAATCTTTTGCAGATGCAGCACTTTGAGAAGGGTGAAGAAAAGGATCTAGTTTGTATCTATGGCGAATATATGTGTAGTACAACTAATCCTCCTGATCGTTAATCTTCGGGTCGAAATCTGCCTTGTGGTTTCCAGTCACTGGCTCAAACACCAGTTCCAAACTGTCACCAGTTTTGTTCAAGGGGCAACTTGTTCGTAATATTGGATCTTCATTCCCCTTGATGTAATAAGGCAGCTTTGTATCGAGGAGATATCTCGTCCTTATCAACAATTATCAGATCTTGAATGATTTCTTGTCGAACGCTTGGAGTATTGTAATGGAAAAAAATTGACTCTATCAAAGTGGTACAGAAGACGGCGAGATGTAAGTTACGAGTTATCAAGTCATCACAAGTTACACTAACCAATTACAGTGGACTCACTCTTAACCGGCCTCCACTTTAACCGGTCGTCACAGACCAATTATATTCTGTAACTACAGTAGCCTACAGTAACATGTGTTTAGTTCTTTCCAACAAAGGAAGTTCTTCCAGGTTAAGTTTTCTTAATTATGTATATCATATTACAATAAAGTAGGCTATATACTTAGTTTTATTCTAATAAAAACGATTTCGGGAGTGTATTTTAATGCTATTAAGGGAACGACGATTTAACCGGCCATATCGTTATCCGGTCTGAGTCCCGGTCCCGAAGTGGCCGGTTAAGAGGGAGTCCATTGTAGTTGACTTTATGATGAAAATGTATTATTAAAACGTAAATGTATGTTACTCGAAGAGTAGTGTTTTGGCATGCTACTTATATTGAAATAAAACACTAAACGTTGTCAAAAGAGCGATAAATCGAATTAAATCTTAATCTAAAGTATTTTTCTATTCTGGAAGTTCTTTTCTCAACGCTGAAAAACCTCATTCACACTTTGAAAACAGGTATTTAATATTTCCTTTACGCACATGGTACAGAAATCGGCATTTTCGGTAGTTCAGTAAATGACAAGAAATTCATTCATTCAATAGATATCTTTTTTATAGGGGTTGCATTGGGTGTTGTTTTGCTATCAAAAACGTGATCAAATTTTAAAAAACTTAATCATTTATCAATTATCTAACAAATGAAATGGAAACTGATTCACATACATACACACACACACGACGATTGTGACTACCACAGTAAAAAATTCAGACGTTCATACATAATTCAGGCCTCAAAGTGTATTTTTAAGTGATTCTTTGGTTTTTAGTTGTCGTTCAAAAGTATTTAAGAGATCCTGGACTTAATGGCATAAGAGCTAATTTCCGAAATTTATAAATAGCATTAATGCTTTTGAGTCGAACCCCTGTCTAATTAGCTTTTGTGTAGCAAAAGTAGCTGTACAATGACAAACCACACCTCTTTTGAGATTTATAACTCGTCTGTAATGAGGATTCATTTGGAAAACAGTTATTTTCCTACCGCATCAAAAACTACTCATGTGGTGACTATTTTACTAAAGATTACAGAACTGGTGAATCATGAACCAAAATAAAGAAATCCTAAACTTATAAAAAAATGGTAGGTTGTGTCGAGGATACAAACCGTAATTTTAACGTGAATAATCGGGCCTGATGTTGGATTGTGGAATTAATAAATCAGACAGGAAGTTTGAACAATTGTTTAAACCTGTGTACTAATTTATGTACTAATCGTCTATATTTATCATCTGGGTGTTTCTTCTAGTTCTAAAATCAAAATACAAAACAGTTGAAAGCCTTTTTTGAAACTCTCGATTTTTCATGGATGCCCTCAGTATTGTTTCGATTTTAAACATATATTGATGTCGAAAACATCATAAGGGGTTCGGATACAATTTACTAAGGTTAAAAATCGCTGTTAGATCTGAATCTTATATGAATTAAGTAAAGGTTAACAGAAATGGCTTATAGTGGTAATATATATATATATATATATATATATATAGATAGATAGATAGATAGATAGATAGATAGATAGATAGATAGATAGATTTACAATAAGAACTTCACACTTGAGACAAGATATCTCGTCAAAACCACTTGGAGGGTTAACTTCATTGACTTTTCTGAAACTCGTGCATTCTGCAACATCAACTGTCAACTATTTATCAACTGTCGGTGGCAGTGGGATCCAATATCGAATTCCTCAGTTTGAAATTGAAAACACATTACGTGGAATTATTAATGCCCGTGGAAAAATATAGAAAAGTAAAAGGGGTCATGTGACAGTAGTTAGGAAAGATTAAGTGTCTAACTAAAATGTTTCAAAGCGTATCATATGTTCTAGACAATGCAGTAAAATTTTGAATTGAAAATCAATGAATATAACTTTATGTATTAAAATGCAATGGATATTTCCAGAGGACTTTAAAATGAATGATGTTTTCAGGAAAAAACAAACTCAATATCCATATTTAATGTTCCTTCTATAGAAATTTATACATTGTGTTACTTGTACTTTGCCGAAGACGATATGCGGATAGGAAAATGTTTTCTGCATTAACTGAGAAAATTTTGACCAGAAGAATATGCCATATGGTAAAGAATAAAAGGAAGTGAACGACTACTGGGTAGAGCGTGACAATATCTTAAGCCAGGCCACACATTGGACAGCATGTGATAAAACATACGACATGCGCATGCGTACTTCGTTTCAACGGGTCCGTACGCCTGTGCATTTCAGACAATTTAGTGTCGAAGGATTAATGCTTGATCAATGTCTGTCTTGCCTAAGAGTAGGAGTTGGATCTGTGTTACACATTAAATGAACAATGGATTCTGTAACTACTTCCGATAATAACAGTTATCGAGGTTTTAAGAGATTACCAGGTATATTTCATGTGAATTTCTTTTCATATTAGGATACCAGGTAGGGAATAGTGGAAGGACTTGCTAGGGCCAGCTATAACTTAATTTTTTTTAAGGGAGACTCGCTTACTTTTGAAAAAGTAGATTCCTTGTATCATAAAGGAAAGTCTGAGATAGCGCACCACAGCACAATTGTTACAAAGAAAAAAGACCTGAAATAGTGGACGGACTTGATAGGGCGAGATGTAACAACTTTTATCTAGGGAAACTCACTTACCTTTGAAGAAATAGATTCCTTGTACAATTAAGTAAGTCTGGAGTAGCGCACCACAACACAGTTGGTACATAAAAAAGACCTGTAGAACAAAGACCTGAATTAGAGTACAGACTTGCTAGAGCCAGCTGTTACAAATTTTCTCGAGGAAAATTCACTTACCTTTAAAGAAATAGATTCTTTGTACAATAAAGGAAAATCTGAGATAGCTTTCCACAACTCAATTGGTACAGAGAACAAAGACCTAAATTAGTGGACGGACTTGCTAGGGCCAGATGTAACTTAAATTTTCTAGAGAGAAACTCAGTTACCTTTGAAGAAACAAATTCCTTGTGCAATAAAGAAAAGTCTTGGATAGCTTACCACAACACAATTAGTATACAGAACAAAGATCTTGAGAAACGGGAAACTTCAAATTTTGTAGAGAGAAGCAGATAGCGTTATCAAGACTTAGATCTGGTCTCACCAAAGAATGAAATATGTGAGAAGAAATAAGATCCACCCTGACTGTCACAACTGTTAGGATAACAGCATGACTAGTCATAACCACGTACTGTAGTATTTCGGGATGATGTGGAAGGATATTTTTGATTATCTTAGACTTCTTTTGGACATTCTTCGCAGGAGGGATGACGTGGAAGGACATTCTTGATTATCCTAGACTTCTGGGCATTCTTCGCAGGAGGGATATCATGTAACTGATCTATTTTTGATCCTGGGATAAGGAAAAAAGGGTGTATGTAATTGTTTGCAACAAATTCCAAATAAAACTTACTGGGATTTTCTTATATCCAGCAACGATGCAACGAAATGCGCTTTTTTATAACTTTGTTCATATCGCTGTCCCGGAAAAACAATGACGCAAATGCAATTCGTTGATTTGGTCAGACATTAAAAATTATACCGTTAATGTCAACGTTAATAATAATACCGTTCATTATTAATACCAATTACAACATTAGAGAACCATGTTTGATGGTAATGAAATTGAGGTT
Organism: Meta bourneti; assembly: GCA_933210815.1. Classification (NCBI taxonomy): domain Eukaryota; kingdom Metazoa; phylum Arthropoda; class Arachnida; order Araneae; family Tetragnathidae; genus Meta; species Meta bourneti. The sequence continues at coordinate 94,436,530 of OW119929.1, forward strand.
AATAATAGCATACTTGTATTACTTATAAATTATGCCATTCATGTAGGTTTATTTTGAATTTCCCTTCAATTCTACAGTTGCATCGTTGTTCTCTTACAATCTGTTAAATGAAAATTCATGAAATATTCAACACACACAAAAAGTCATGTGCTATAAAAAAATGTTTCTATTAAATTTATTTATATAATTTTTACATTATATGTGTGGATATATTCTATTTATTATGTTATTTGCATCATGAAACGGACAGAGAGTTTACGACACAATATACACTTATGTCATTGTTCTAGTCGAGTTGAACGCGCACCTTCCCATAGATCCTCCATTCTAGCTCTAAACAGCACTTAAGTCATTGCTGCACAGAAACCCTAATCTTCCGCATTAAAATCTGCATCAAAACCAACACTTGCGTTGTTCTAAATGATGACGAGAAACAGTTTAAATTCCAACAAAGACGCAATGTCTGAATGTTACTACAGTCCTATCCTCATTTCATTGGAAGAATGAAATTTAGTCTAAGATTATTACTTGCATCATTTTTACCAGAACAGTGACTAACACTATCAAAAGGCTTATAATTTTCATTTTTAACCTAAAAACTAATTGTTCATCTTTAAACAGCATTACTGTAAAATCTATTTTGTGTCAATAAGTTTCTGCTCTAAGCTGACGAACTTATGATTCTTGATGGAATGATTAATCAACGCATGTTGAGTTTACATTCAACAATTCAAGTATTAGAGGACCAAATTAGATGAGTCAACGTCACGGTAGAACAACACAACGGGTTATCCGTAAGGGTTCGGGATTGATTTAACAGAAAGATCCGAGGACAATACCTCGTAGTTTTGAACCACGGTCAGATGACGAGGTTACCATCTGATTTGTTACCCCATTGTTCAAACTTCCACATCACGCCAACGTGACGATATTTGAGGTCACGATAGATTTAACACGCATCAATCAACACGTACACATCGGTCTTTGGTTAGATCGAGTTTCAAACTCGCAACCCTCTGTTTGCTAATCCAATACTCTTCCAACCAGACTTTTGCAGCCCCCTAATTTAAAGGAAGAGACTAATGCAATAAAAACTTAACAAATCACCACAAATTTTATAACTATTTATTTAGTCAAGAGTCCCCTGATCTCTTCAGATAACCAGATGCCATAATTACACACTGAGGTTGCAATACCCGAACAAAACCCAACGCTTCATCTTTCTACTGAGAGCAGTAATTACCCCTAATTTTTATAACTTTCGAAACCACCTGCCGTGAGCCGCGCTTTTAATAACATCCTCCCTTTCAGATCCATTTTTTTGTGCATCAAAGAATATGATTCCTGAAATAATCCGCCTGCCTACAACATCGGAATTCTATACTTATTACATATCACTGTCACGTTCCTTAAGCGCTTCAAGTGTACTAACAGAAGTTCATCAATAATAATCCTCGGCAACTGGGGATTGTGGAAAGGTGAGATTTGCGCCTTTTCTTGGAGAAATATCCCCTTCTTCTTTGGCTAATGACAATAAATGGGTGGCAAGTTTCTTATCCAAGTTGGGGTACGGGGGGTGGTATTAATCAATAGGGCACTTGTGCTGGATAGAACGTGTGGTTTTGTTCTCAACGCCAGAAGAGATATTTTGGGGATTGTGCTGGCGTGCTGTTATCGGGTGGAGAAAGGGTTATAGAGCAGGTTTTAGCTGGGGAATGTTGAGGGAAGAAAAGGAATTACTACGGATGATTAAAGGGGAAGTTTTCTTATGGGGAAATTGCTAGGATTCTCTTTTGTTGGATGCTTAATTCGGTGGAATCGTGTTGATGTTGCTGGATTTCATCAGTAATCTTGCATAGTAGATACAATCTTGATAGTTAAATAAGTAAAACCAACAAATGATACCCGTGGATTGAGCGGATTCCATCTCATATTGTTCATTAGCATTACCATCAGATTTACTATTCGAATTACTATTACCAGAATTACTACGGAATGATTAAAGAAGTTTCCTTATGTGGAAATTGCTGGGATTCTTTTTTGTTATGTTTTATTCTGTGGAATCGTCTTGATGTTATTGGATTTAATCAGCCCTCTTGTATAGTAGAAGTAACTGATGTAAAATAATAAAAACAAGTAAACGCATCAAATAAGTAAAAACATCAAATAATACCCGTGGATTGAACGGATTCCATCTCATATTCTTCATCAGCATTACTATTATCCGAATAACTGTCATCAGAATTACTACGTGGTGATTAAAGGAGAATTTTTTCTTTCTGGGATTCTCTTTAGTCAGATGTTTTATTCTGTGAAATCGTTTTGATGTTGCCTGATTTAATCAGAAATATTGCACACTAGAAGTAACTTTGATAGTCAAATAAGTAAAAACATCAAATAACACCCATGGATTGAGCTGGTTCCATCTCGTATTATTCATCAGCATTGCTGTTATCAGATTTACTATCCGAATCATATAATCAGATTTTCTATCCGAATTACTATCATCAGATTTACTATTCGAATTACTATCATCAGATTTACTATGGAATGATTAAAGTAGTTTCCTTACGGGGAAATTACGGGGTTTCTCTTTCATCAGATGTTTTATTCTATGGAGTGGTCTTGATGTTGCTGGATTTAACCAGTAATCTTGCATAGTAAAAGGGACTGATAGATAGTCAAATAAGTATAAACATCAAATGATACCTGTGGATTGAACGGATTCCATATCGCATTGTTGATCAACACTGCTATCATCAGATTTACTATCCGAATTACTGTCATCAAATTTACTACGGGATGATTAAAGGAGAAGTTTCCTTACAGAGAAATAACTGAATTTCTCTTTGGTCAAGTGTTTTATTCTATGTAATCGTATCGATGTTGCTGGATTTAATCAGTTTTCTTGCATAGCAACATTTACTGACAGATAGTTAAATAAGTAAGAACATCAATTTACTTCAGAGGATTGAGTGGATTCCTTTTCACATTGATATTAAGGAGAACGACATTGCAGACAAATTGTCCAAGAAGGACTCATTGGACAAAATGTTCTAACTTTCCGGGGAAGTTTTACTAAAACTAGGACTTGTAATAAAATCCCTCTCCCCTGTTCGCGATTATATGCAGAAAATTTATCAGGTTTTACCATCGATTTCATAGGAAGAGAAAATCATAAACAGTCTTGTTAAGACTATGTAATGGTCACACTAAACTAATGAATATTGCAATGAACAAAATCATTTCCCAAACGGTGATCGTTTGGAATGCACACGCTTCTAACCATTTGCTTTCTTGCACTAATATGGATCATCTCGATCTTTTATGAAAAATCTCTTTAAAATTTTGATCTTTTAAAATCTTAAAAAAATTAGATACCTCAGCAAAAATATTATTAGTGTGTTAATTTTTTATCGGACTATTTGGGACATAATTTTTACATTGAAGCTAGTTGGTATAAATCCTGTATAAAAAGTTGAAACTAATTTTAACGGCCCTTTATAAAATAAAGTACAAATCCAACATGTATACATGATTTTAAAATTATATCTCTAGCTGGAAATATGCTTTTACGCGAAAACCGATTAAAAAGATATTCACCGCATCATCCATTCTTATTCACCCTAAATATGCATATATTTTCTTACTTCACTATTTTATACATATCATCTCTATTCTTATCAATGATGATAGAACATGGAAAAAAGCATTGATACATACTATTACAAAAGGCCTCTTGGGAGATACATTGTGAGCGGATTGCAAATATGAATGAAGAAGAGATACGTCGAAGCAAAAAGAATAGATAAGATTCAGATCTTGATAGGCAAGTCTGCTTGACATTCGTAGATAGATAAAAGGGGCAAAATACATTAATATAATCATATCCAAATGCTATTAGTATGAAGAATATCTCCGAAAAGTTAATTGTAAATTGCAAATTGAATCAAGTAATGTTTAATTATACCGTATGGAATGGTTTTGAACGTGATACACTCTCTTAATATTTTTTCAGTTACAATATTTGATTTTATTTATTGAGGTTTATAACGAAATACCCTCTTAATATTTTCCAGTATAGTATATTATTTTATTTATTAAGGTAATTGTTAAGTTTTTAAACGTGATAACCTTCTCTAATATTTTCAGTTACAATCTTTATTTTAATTTATTCTAAGTGTTAAAATAGGAAATATATACTGGAGTCTTATAATAAGGGATAGAAAAGTGTTAATATTTTGATGGCAGGGTTTTTCAGATAGTTATTCTTTCAATTCCCAGTGAAATTTTAATTCATTTTCCAGTAAAATACATAATGCGAAAAAGGGGAATAGCGTAATACTGATTGTACAAGATTATACAGATGATTGATTTTACAGATTATACACCAGTCGATAAAATTTAGATAATACTTGTCTTATGAATGTCTAATTATGAGTATAATCCAAAAATGACCTTATATATTTCACAGGAAGGTCCTCAGAAAAGTTTTCACTTTTGCTGCCTAATCTTAAATTGGCCATATTGTCACTCGTGCCTACTTACACATATTCCACCTTACTGGTTCAGATAAATGTCTTGTTTACCTGAAGAAAAGAAAGACCTCTAAGGTCTTTCTACTCTTTATCTGTGCTTCTATGTGTCTTTGTGTCTTCTGTATTGTCTTCTTTTCTTGTGTGCTCGAAGAACATATTGGTCTTTCGTCCTGGAGAGAACTGCTTTAAAGAAATTTTAACTGTATTATGTGTGATTCACAATCCATTCTGTTTTTGTTTAATCTCTTTTTTGTCTCAATTTGAAAGCCTAGTTTAATTATTTTATTAGGAATACTTGTTGCAAGTAGAATTAATGAAATCAGTAGCAACACAGGTTCTTTGTAGGAAAACTGACGCAGAAAATGTGAAAAAGGACACGATCGCTATTTTTGTTCAAATTTAATAGTTATTGAGACTGAATTCATTCGCATTTCAAGTTGGTTTGTTAGGTTTTTATGGCGCAAGGCCCATATTTGGCCATGCTGCATTTCAAGTTAGAAATCAGTATGGTTGTATGCCATATGATCAAATAGTCATGGATGAGAAATTATTATGATTGTATGCTATCTAAGGGCCATGCAAGCAACTTTCTACCATACAACTTGCAGTTTTCTCTGCATGACTTCTAACCAGTTTTTGATGTTTTGGCCAACAAAATCCTTCTAAAGATTCTTTTAACCAAAATGTGTGGCTATTTAGCCATCATGTGTATTGTTAAAAGCAATAGTTCGCTACTCAAATATCTCACGGATCTTTGAGGGTTAAGCTGGATTGTGAATTAAAATGATGATAGTCGAAACACGTATGGATTGAAGCACTTGAAATTTCAAAAATTCATCTCACTAATATTAATCTCGATGAAGGGCTGCGGTAATATCGTTATTTTTCAATCAATGATAATTGTGCATTTTATATTTTTATAAGTGTAGTATAGCGAGTTTTAAAATGTAATCTAGTCAATAGAATTTAATTTCAACTGATATCTAGCTGAGAGAGAAATTAAATTCTATCAATGAATCCCAACGTCCATGGTTATTTTTTTACAGGAATCTTCACCGTATACTTTAGAAGTGAATTCTGAAAAGAAATAAATTCCACAGATTAAATTCTTTGTTTGCACATTAAATTGAATCTTTACTATTTGTTCAATCCATTTTTCGGACAAACTGAATAGACACAGTTGCTTCCCAATATTAAATTTCCGAATAGTTCCAACCCGATTGAAGAATCATTTTGTTTCTGCTATATTTCATAAATCGTACAATGAATTTAAGGTAAACTTATTTGAAGTAACTATTTGAGAGAAACCTTTTCTGCACACTTGAAAAAAATTTTAAGGCAACATACACAATGCTCTTAAGAAATCAATGACGTAAAAATGCGCAAATAATGATACGAAATGCTTAATGTATGAACCATAAAATTCTATCTTGAACACATGAACATGAGAATAAGAATTCGTTCTAAACACGATTGATTTAAGAATAACTATACTTGTAAATTGAACAGAAATAAAATTCTGTTAAATCGATATAAGAATCAGAATTATGTATATTAGGAATTAACTAATAAGAAAAATTTTTTATATTATTTGAACTTGAAATAACATTAGAATTATAGTTCAATTCCTTGTATGAGTTAATGTAGAAATATAAATTATTTTTGAAAATTAAATTAATAAAAAAACTAAAATTGTTAATTGTAGAAAATGCAATACACAAAGAAAAATTGATTCTGAATAGTTCTCTCTTAAGAATTAAAATCCAACCTTTTACTATAAATAATATTATGATTAGAATTTATTTTTGTAAATCAATAGGAAATAAAATGTAATAATTTTTGAAAATTTAGAACGAATAACGGATCATAATGCATTATTCTAATCCAGACTGAATTCTTTCTGTAACTTAAAATAATATCTAAAAATTAAACTAATGTAGGAATTAAAAATATCAAAAGCTGTAAATCGTATAACTTAAGATAGCAAAAGATTAAATTCGTTTCTAAAATAAATAACCTAAATTACTGGATTTTTCAGCTTAATAATTAACGTAACTTTGGTTATATTTATTGTAATAATTTAATAATTAGAATTTATTTCATCTTGTACGTTAAAATCTAGAATTAAAATATTCACTTTTATGAACTAAATCGTATTCTGAATATTGATCCAACCTCATAATTAGGTATAATGAATAAATTAAATTTTATTCTCTAAATTGTTAAATTAAAGATTTATAAAATTAGGATTGAGTATCAACCGTTGAACAATATTCACTTTCAAGACTAATGATCTTATACTTTTCTATTAACTCATAACCTAGATATCACAAACCTAACCTTAACTCAAAATACTTTACTTATAACTCAAATCCCAGATTTCAAACCTAATCTTAACACAAAATCTCTTCCTTGGAACTCAATACCTAGACATCAAACCTAATCTCAAAATACTTTCCTTATAATTCAAAAGTATAACTCCAAACCTATCCTCTTAACTCAAAATATTTCCTTATAATTCAAAACCTAGGCTTCAAACATATAACCTTAACTCAAAACTCAGATTTCAAATCTAACCTTATATCAAAATATTTTTTCTTATAACTCAAACTATAGACTTCAGACCTACTCGAAATATTTTATTTATATCTCAAAACCATGTCTTCAAACCTGTCCTTAACTCAAAATATTTTCCTTATAACTCAAAACCTAGGTATTAAACCAAACTTAATTTAAAATATTTTTCTTGAAACTCAAAACCCAGACTTCAAACCTTAACTCAAAATATTTTTCGTATAGCTCTAAACCATGACTGTGAACCTATCCTTAAGGGGACAACACGGTACTCTTAAAATGACCAAAATACCGAAAAAATTTTATTGATTTATTTCAAATATACAACCCTTCTGAATATGTGTGCAAAATTTCATAGCTCTAGCAACATTATTTTAGGAGTTATTTAAGTTTTTTCTCTTGGATTTAAATAACCGAAACCAAAAATTAAAATTTTAAATGGCTTTTTCTCAGCTTTCTGTTTTTGATGACTATGAAGTACTCAAATTGCTAAGGCTTTTTTTAAATTTAATTTAGAGGTTTGAAACTTTTTGTTGTTGTTCACAATAGTATATTTGACAATTCTGTTCATGGGATAAGAATTTGGATAAATATTTTTTCAAAAATTGAAAAACTAAAATTATCGTGTTTTTTACAATTTTTCACAGTACTTTTTAGAAAAAAAAATTCTAGAAAAATGAATAATCAGAATATATACTAACCCATGCATATAATTGTGTAAAATACTGCAATGAATAGAAAAGGGTTAAAATATTTAAAAAGATGATATTTAAAAAAGTAGTAAGGATTTTAAAATATTGATTTTTTAAAATTAAATTTCTGAATTATTGCTCTTGTAAAATTAAATTTTTTTGCCTGAAATATTCATTTTATGTGCATTTCAATATAGTATACTAAAAAATTTTGCTACATATATGAAACCAAAAAAAATTGTTCAAAGGGTACCGTGTCCCCTTAATTCAAAATATTTTCTATATAACTCAAAACCTAGGATTCAAACCAACTTTATCTCGTAACATTTTTCTTGTAACTCAAAACCTAAATTTAAGACCTAATCCTTATATAAGATCAAAATACTTTTCTTATAACTCAAAATCTAGAGTTGACCTAACCTTATATATTCAACCAATAATTTTTCTTATAACTCCAAACCTCGATTGCTACTTCCTTCAACTGAGCAGGGGGAAACGAACGAGCTTTTAATCTGTGCTTATCTCATAAAACACATCGACCTTTCCCTCCCTTCCTCTCATACAATGAAATTTCTCGAAACCTGAAGATAAAGCATGGCATTCCCGTTCAAATTGCGGCGTGGTAATCCTCCGCCGGAGTGATGTAGCCCGTCACATGTTCTGAAAGCCATTCCACAGCTCTTGATGGATTGAACCATCCGATTGAATTCTTGTCAAGACATGCTACGAAGCGGTGCTTCATCTCGACCGCGGGTCTGTCTAATACATAAAATATCATGCCATGAATTAAAGGAGGGTCACCTGTTGAGCCATCAAATAAAAGGATCATAGCTTTTCATGAGAGTTTATAGTAGATGAAGCCTTGTCTCGTTGCTGCTGAAGATGGATAGCCTTCAACGTTGTGTTCAACCTCCTTTTGTTGGGATATTAAAGTGCACAGGACTGGATGTTATTGGAGTTCGTGATGGTGATACAACGAGACAAAAAAAAGGAAAGGAATTTTCGGGGGAAGTACTTGTGTAATTTCTCTCCGTGTGGAGGTCCGAGGCTTTTATTTAATTTATTTTTTTTATGTTGCGGTCCGTCCATTTTGTAACCAGACAGCTATAAAACACAGTTCCATTCAAAATTATTTGTTATGAATGAAGTTTTCACTCAATAACGGTTTATCAATAGAAGTTTAGTAGTAGTTTATAAATAAACAACTGTAGTCAAGAAAATGGATAAGGTATGTGAAGGGTCTAGTAGTTTTGTACAAAAGCATGCAGTGTAAGAAACACACGCAGCTTAATCTTTATCAAGACATGGGAAAGACAGTGCAACTATATTAATCAAAAAATACTTCGTGGTAGAGATGGGTTACTGTTATAATACAGCTACTGTATTGTAGGTAAATTTCCTCACAATAGTTCTCGAGAATTTAGAGTGACTGAATTCGATAGATGCTGCCAATAGTTGATTTATTGTTAATTGCGTGAGAGCTGCATTAAGATAGCTGATGGACTTCAATATCCTGTGTGTTAACCCTCCTGGTGATTGTCTCGACGAGGTATATCGTCATTACCAAAGCTGATCATATCTTGATGAACTAGATGCTCGTTATTAGAAAAAACCTGACCAAATTTTGATCATGTCGGCATAACAAAATAGTCAATATCTTGATGAGATATCTCATCATTGGCAAAATTAATCAGATCTTGATGGACGAGATATCTCGTCGAAACCATTTGGAGGGTTAAAAACATGTGAATTGATATAGCAAGCAATGGAAGAACGGAATCGAAGTGTAATGGTGAGAAGGCAAATGACCTTGGGTAAGTCCATTTGTACAAAGGTGATTAAGCTTGCCAGGAGAAAGGGTTGCCATATGCAAAATCATGTTTGGTAAGCGTCACTGGTTATTTTTTGTTTTGCCAACTCGTAACCACTTCCATCGCTTTTGGCACCAAACTGTTCACTTGGAGCCAGAATCCGTGCTCTAGACGCCAACTGTGAGACTACATTGTTTGAGTTTATCCCTCCTGGTGGTTGTCTCTACAAAGTATCTCGTCATAAGCAAAACTGATGAGATCTTGATGGAAGATATCACCCATTCAAACTCTCTTCGTCTCTCATCATTAGAGCACAACTGACCAGATTGTGATCTCGTCATCACAAAAATATCGGCTATACCGTGGTGACGCAATATCTTGTAGTAACCATTTGAAGGGTTACTTGCTCCCTAATCGAATGAGTAGACTCGTTCAAAACCATGAGATTCAAATCGCATTTCTCCGGAGCCAGAGTATGTATGACCGAAGCGAATATAAATTGTATAAACAGTCTATATTCGATAGTTATCCACATTGCATGGTTAAAAATAATTGTTTTTCCATTTGTTTGATAACTTTCTTTCCGTTATTGGCTACTACATGACAACTTTTACTGTAACATTTTCGAACAAGACAGGAATTAATTAGTGTCAATTTTATATTTTCAAAAATTAGTATATGTTGTAACAAATGACTTGAGTTCTTACCCCTAGAGGAAGTCGTGATACCGAACTTTACCATGGTTACATTCTGGGAATTCCCCTTTTATCAATGATTACGTGACTTATAAAAAACTATCTTTGACGGCAGAAAGGAAACATCGCGAGTAAGGTGAAACAGAGCACTGAGATTTGCCATTTGAGCATTGTCACTTTTTTAAATTATGTGTCTTGTCCTAAATGTTCTGATGTTCGTTTATGTGTGTATGTTATCAATAAACGTCGAAGATTTTTTTAATATTAAATCTGCTGACCGATCTTTTATATTTACACCAAAAAAGAAGCTAGGACGATGTGAAATAAAAAAAAAATTTTGTTTGAACAATTAAAACTGCCTGGAGAAACCAGTGTACAAAAGAAAGCATATACAAGTATTATGCAAACGCTTCCGCTATAACATTTAAAAATCTAATAATGTCGATGCCTGGGGATGTCTATGAAATTATCCATTACATCTAAACGTGAAATGCTTCACTGTCTACTTCATAAACGAGTTAAAAGCATCCTCTGAAAACAAACGGAAGATTGAGGCATAAAACTCGATCTAAATGAAAATAGAGAAATCAGGACTCGTCTCGTTATCGCTTTGTTTAAGCTGACTTACTGAAGAACAAAGTTAAAATCCTTTGAATTCTTCCATCTGTTTCAAAACTGTTTCTTGGAAGAATGGAGCATTTGGAAAATCACCCAATCACAATTGTTGCTAAACATTACCCTTAAAAGCAGCTGTTTTGCTTCGAATAGCATTCAAGTAAACTTCTCCATTATACGTTCTGAAGCAAAACTCTCTACTTGAGATGTTTTTCAAACCTCACGTCATTTATTCAACAATCTTTTCAATCCTGAGAAAGTTGGATCTTTTTTTTCTTGTTTAGATCCCGAAAGCGCCCGAGGACTTTTGAAGAACAACTTTGAAGTGCATGTCTCCATCTCTTTGAAAAGCCTGCCGTAAATGGAATATTTGATTAATTTAATTTACTCTCTGGAATGCAAGGATAAAAAAAGCCGTGTTTTCATTGGACTACATTTAATTAGGCGTGAACCGGATTTCCATAATTTCCAAGGAGCCAATCTTTTCATGGGAGAAAGTGGAAGAAAAGTTTTCTTCACATTGAAGCAACATTTTCCGGAGCTTTCTTGTGATTACTTGATTAATTTTATTTTACTCGGAAGCTTCAGAAAATTTATTTCTTGACAGGTAAAATAAGGTGTATCGAGATCTTTCGAAGAATGATAACATTTTAGGACAGTTCGTTCGGAAATAAAGTACATTTGCGGTTCTATGAAAGTTTTTTTACATACCATAAAATGTCCACTGAACAAAAATGGATCAGTGAAATATTTACATTCACAAAGTAATTTGGTTTTTAAATGCTCCTTCTTCCTAATACATAATATTAAATGTAATAAATGACAGGAGTTATTCACTTTTAGTTATTCATAATGGATTTGTGTGCATTAGAAGTTTTTGGTTACTTTCCCAAAAACATTAAGTCAACTTTTTCTAAAATGTTTCACCTTCATAATGCCATACGGGATGGAAACGTATTCAGTCGTATCTGGTACATTTTATATCTATTTACTCTAAGATTGCTTCCTCAATTGTGTTAAACCTCACAGGAGACCTCGAATATATATTTTTACCTCGGGCTATAATTATAGAAATAAGACGCATTATGAGTTTCTTTTAGAAGCTAAAATAAGTGTCATTGGCAAAAATAAAAAATACATCTCCTGTTATTCGCAATACAGTTTCTATCATGAAATTAGAGAATTCTATCTTTGGCTGTGATCCAATACTTGTCTCCTCGTGGTTGAGGCTCGATGTAGACTATTGAATGAGGGATGATGTACGATATCACTGTCTGGAACACGGAATGTGCACATCAATGAGGCTCGGTATTGAGTCTTAGGCGGTAGAACTACGTTGGCTTCATTCTGGAAACAGGCTCTGTTTGGCAAAGGCATACTATAGGTTCCTTTTGGCTAAGCAACACAATTGACTATTTTGGTTTTGAAGTGGATTGTTGGATTCCTTTGTCTATGGCACAATTTAGGCTTTTTTTGGTGAAACAGAGAATAGGTTCCTTACAGCTAAAGTGCGACGAAGGCTTCTTTTCCCTAAGGCACAGATTTTGCTCCTTTGGACTAAGAGAATATAGGCTCCATTTTGGTTTGAAGCACGACAATTTTGATTATAATGTTTCGTTAAGAGAAACACTGTAGATTCCAATTGGCTTCAATATAGAGCTGTACCCAAAATGCATTCATCAAAGAGGCACGGCATTGACTCTTTGGTTGTTGCATTCTGGAATGCAGTATAAGTTCCGTTTGGACGCAGCATGTTATTATCTTTTGGTTCGGGTTCATAATTTACTCGTTTTGGTTTTGAAACATAATGCAGATTCCCGCTGACTTCGACACAATTCAGACTTTTTTGCAAAAGTGTAATATAGGCTTCTTTTGAGAGAGGTACAATATACGCTCGGTTTTTTTTTTGGTAGCACGACTTGAGATAATTTTGGCTCTAATGTTTCGTTTAATAAAACATTATTTATTGGATCCAAATGATGGAAGCACGCATTGGCCAAGAAAATGCGTTATATGCATAAACTGTTATTAATATGGACTTATTACCAATGTACTGTTGTTGGCAAAGACTTTGCAATTTGACAGGTTTTGAAAGATTGCAGCATAATTTCAAAACACTTTCGGAAACACTTTAGTAATCATCAATAATGTTTAACATTTATTTTCAGTTATGCTTCTAAAAATTATAGTGATATTATCCGTATTAAAATTTCACTGTTCCAAAATATTTATACTTGATTTATTGTGTTTAGTCCCAAGAATTAGGGGTTTTACATTTTTTTCAAACATTGCATTAATTTTTTTCCCAATTTGACTGGACTTAATATCGCAGAAAATAGCTACTACAAAAAAGTGATTTTTATGAATAAAATTATTCCTAATAAGTACATAAAAAAAGATTTTTAAATATCTGAGTGTGAAGGAAAAATCAAAAGTTGTAAAATAATTGCATTTAAAGGCTTAAAATTTCGTAAAAATTCTTAAAATGTAAACATATTTATAATATTAATCCTTCATTCCAGTGAAAAAATGTTTCGTTATGATTCGTATATTTATGCTGCCTGAATAAATTGTACTATAAAATATATTATATATATATATATATATATATATATATATATATATATATATATATATATATATATATATATATATAAGAGCAAAGCACACTTGCCATTTCCGTTTTATTTTATTTAATTTACATAATAAGAGAAGTATTATTACGTATCGATATATTGTTTACATACTTTATTTAGATTACAAAAAGGATTGTAAACATTTCATATACACATAAGTTTCAACTTCACTTTCAAATTCTGTAGACTTTAATTCCATATTCAAATCTAATGTAAATATATTTTAAATTTGCTCTCGTGTTTACAATTAGTGCACGTAAAACACGTTTTTATGAATCGAAAAACAAACAAGAGTGGTTATTATAGTATCTAAGAGTTTTTATGACAATTACTTAATGAAGAAAATATATTTGCAGCATGAAACAAAGTATAAATGAAAATAATTTAATTTCAGTATGAAAAAGTATTTTATTATCTTTACATTAGACATAATAAAGTATCAAGATCTGCCATAAAGATAAAAACACTACTGAAAACTATTTTCGGTACATTTTATCCACTAAGAATACTTTTTTAAGTGTTGCACTTATGTTATTTAATTTTCCAGATAACCAAACATATTTAAAACTTAAACTCAAATGAAATTTATTTTAAAACTATTTAACATAGTTTTAACTAATAGCAAAGAAAATTTGAATAAGGTCAGCTAAATATATTTTTACTTATTTAAAATTCAGCAAATGAACTTTGGATTCAATTTGTATTGGGACCTCAGTAAAGAAAACTTCATTAATGCTGTTTCGATGGTAATTACTTGGTCTGAGTGGAACTTAACTTTAGATTTACTGAATTCAGATACATCTAAAGAATACTCCAAAACTATTATTTGAATGAAAGGTTTTCAGCAAATACTCAGAAACTAGTTTGATATTTCTAGCAAGAATTAATGTGAGCTTGGATCTAGTAAATTTTACTTTTGTTCAAATTTTCTCGAGTTCCAAATATCATCTTAAAATGAATCCCTATATTTATATAATTCTTTTATCTACTTCAAGCTATGTATCCAAACACTAAAACTACTCCTGAAGTCAATAATGTATAGGTTTTCGATATATTTTAGTCGATAAAATAATTATTAAAACAAAGTAGTATATAAGTACGTTTGTGATATTTTTATTTGCTATCACTGTACACGTATCGCCTAATTTGAACTTTTGCTTTCAATATTTTTAAATTCTTAGATGTTGCACATTTTGTAGAAATTCTGATGAAGATTGATGAACATTTTTATAAAAATTGGTACTCATTTTTAACCTGATTGAGTTTACTCGGAAATCTCGTGACTCGCAGATGGTTATGAATGCGCTTAGGATATTAAAATCCTGTAGATGGTTAGCTTTGTTCGCAGGCTTTCGTATTCAAATCAAAAGTTTAAAAGCAACCGCCCAAGGGTAATATGATATAGGTAAAGTTGTAAAGGAAATTAAGATTTTTCTTTGTGACAAAATAAAAATATCACTATATATTTTGAGAATTATTAGTTAATTAAATGAAAGATTTTGGCTCGTGAAAGTTATATGAATCCTAACGGATTTTCATCTGTGCGGTTTTTAACGAACATTGTTCATCTTTACGCAAATATGTAACTAAATCTACGAATAAAACATTGCATATTACCATTTAGTTCTAAATTTGAATGCATTCTTCCAAAATGTTAATTGCATTGCTTTTTGTTCTGATACTAAGACTCCATTTTTCTAGGAAATATTCGATGTTTTTGTAAAAGTAAGTATCCTTCCGCCATTGCATTGCAGTAAAACTTTTCGTGTGTGTTCATTACTTTTAATTCATTCATAACTCAGACCGCCCAACTTTCCCATGGTGTTTAACCCTCCAAGTAGTTTCGATGAGACATATCGTAGAACCAAAACTGCCTTCTTACTCCAAGCGGCTATAAAAGTCCAAAAAGGAAAAACAAATTGTCCCTTGCCCAGAACAGGTGACTGTTTGGGACAGATTTTTGCATCAGAGACTGGCCACTAACAGAGTAGTTTTAGACGCGAAGATAAATCAACAGGTGGGTTAAGGTTCAATCAAGAGGCGGACGGCATAACAATTACGACATTTTGTGCGTATATATATATATAGGGAACAGAGTAGATAAAAATTTATAAAATATTATAAAAATGGACGAACAGCACATAATTAACACAAGGGAAAATAATAAAAGTAACAGAGAAGACAACTAAAATCACTTTGTACAACTCTTTTTACATTGAATATCACCTTACAATAAATTATGAAGCAACCAACTCTTCAGCTGGGACGAAAAATTATTCCAATAATATTGACAAAATAGTGAAACAATTAAAAAGTTACGTAACGAGTTATGATTTACGTTCAATACTTGACGTTATATGTCTTGTGTTTGGCCCAGCTTGGTCAAATATGGCTCCTAGAGCCATAAAATCCGATCAACCAATTAACCTCCAGCCACTGCCATTTATTACTTTCAATTTTCAAATAAACATTCAGATTATGGTAACAAACTCTTCAGACCCTTACACATTTCCAATAAAACAACAGTTTAAAGTTGAAACTCGCTATAAAGTTACTTCTCCGATATTTCCCGCAGGGAAGGCGATATACCTTGCCCGGTGATCTAAAGTCTTATTACGTCTTAAAACATCCAATTTCCCGACATAAACGCAGCAAAGGAGCTGTGCAAAATGAGCATCTCTGTTACAACCGACAGGACCTTGTGTGGCGTATAATAACCTATACCATCGAATCCTATCCAATTATAAATTCCCATAAATTGCACTTAACTTCGCGTCAGAGCAAAGGAGGGCTTAGCGTCTTAAATATAGTTTATAATTGACACCTGATGCTTTTCTCACGGGGTGCCATTGATTTAAAGCTTCGAGAGTGGACGGGTATTCCGTACCTGTCAGAACGGAGTCTGAGTGATAAATATATCATTTTATATGGCGCACTTTCCTCATCCATCAAAGCAATGGACGATAGACGTTTCTTCGCTTCAACGGGGAAAATGCATGAAGAAAATATTTTATATCCTCTTCTGCCCGATAAACCTTTGGAATGAAAACAAAGTGAAATATTTTAGTCTAAACGAAAGAAAGTAATGATGCATTAATTTAAAATGGATTTTTAAATCTTGGTGGTTCTTTATCAGATGTATTTAAAACATATATATTGTTTTATGACCATTTATTTTTAGTACTTCGATTTTAACCCATCTGGTGGTTGCCTCGACGAGGTTACGAATCAGATTTTGATAACAAACTCTTTAGACCCTTCATAAAACTGACCAGATCTTGATGGACGAGATATCTTGTCATTAGAAGAAAACTGACCAGGTCTTGATCTCGTCATTATAAAAATTCGGCAAAATCCTGATGACGAGATATCTCAGGATTGGTGCTCAATGAGTGTTTCCTAATGACGAGATATCTCGTCATAAGGAAAATTGGTCAGATCCTGATGGACGAGAAAGCTTGTCGAAACCGCTTGAAGAGTTAAACGAATAATATGCTTTACCATCCACAATGAAGCTACAAACTTAATATTAACAGAGATAGACAACCAAGACAAGCTATACATTGGTTCAATATCAGACCTGAGACACTGAATTGACTGAAATACGCATGCGCACGGACAAGTTTTCTGTATAGAAACGGAGTACGTATTCACTTGTCGTATGTTGCTCCAGTGTGTGACAAAGTACTGTTTCCGTACTGCGCTGGAATTCAATGAATTTCGGTCCTCGTTCAAGATCACAAAAACGGTTCAGTTGACTGCTCTTCTTTGGTGTAAACGAAAAGCGGAGTGTTCATGGTTAACCCTCCAAGTGATTTCGACGGGATATCATGTCCATCAAGATCTGACCAATTTTGCCGATTTTTTTTATATTGAGATCAAGATCTGGTCACTTTTCTTTTAATGACAAGGTATCCCGTCCATCAAGTTCTGGTCACTTTTCTTCTAATGACAAGATATCTCGTCCATCAAGTTCTGGTCAGTTTTGCCAAGGACGAGATACCATGCCTCTCCGACTCAACTTATAGATTTGGAGTCTTATATGAGAGGCGGGGATAAGGATTTCATTGTCCTAAATGTGGCCCAATGTGAAACCCACCCGCCTTTGCCCACGCACTTTTTTATTAATATACTCAAAAATAAATTTTACAATTTTTGACACCAACACAGGTGCAACAGCCCAAAACATTTAATATACATACAAAGAAAATCAAATTATCGAGGTACAATTTCTCGATTTACAGTTCCGGTTTATAATATGCCCGGATTACCGGTTTATAACACACCGGATTCAAATAAGGTAAAATTAGCAACGACAAATCTTCTATATAAAACAGCTGCCGGTTTATAGGACACCGGAGAAAGATGAGATAATAGGATGCCTGGATGAGATGAAATAAAAGTGGCATTCTATGTTAGCCAAAAGGATTAAAGGAGCCAACTCCCCAGATTCAGAAGGATGATCCAGGCCTACAAACCGGGCGGCAAACACTAAAAGAGAGCAAATTTAAAAAAAGGCTCCACAACACACAATAAACGACAAATCAGTGTCAAATATTAAAATTTTATAAAATGAAAGATGGATAATTACAGGTGGAATGCATCCCACAAGGGAGTTGTAATTTAGAGTAAAAACTAAGTTAAAAGTATTACCAAACACAAGAAAAAAAAGAAAAGAGCAGGTGTTGAGACCCGCGGTGCGCCCGCATCGAGACCAAAAATTATTAAAATAGTAAAAAATAGACAATCGTAATTTAGCAAGTTTATTATAAACGTATTGAAAACAATACACAGCACATAACAAATAGAGAATGAAGATAAAATCCTTAAAAGGGTTCAGGATGGGGAGACCATCAGCCCCTATCCTTTGTAGTTAGAAATTGTATTATTTAAAACCCCAGCCAGCCATTTAGGTTTATTGATGTCGATTGGGCTGGTGAGGTGATAGCCATGTGAGGGCAGCTGAAGAGATAGTGGGACGAGATACCTTGTCGAGACAACCACCAGGATGGTTACCATCACGCCAGCGCAATAGAAATGACCTAGCATCCCCAAACCTGGCTAGCAGTGATAAGCCAAAACTTTTCCTAGCGAATCGTGCGATAATAGCACTACTGCCAATAGAAACACAAATACAACCGCATTGCGGATAATTATTGACTGATAGTAATCATCCAGTTTTCCATCACCGAGTATAATAATATTTTGCGCTTTTAACTTGGTTGCAGTTATTTCTAAGCATGATTTAGGAAATTTATATCCTGCCAATCTGATAACCTTGATTAACAAAACGAGTTGTACAATTAATTTGTAACTCTTGACAAATATTTTTAAATTTAACTATAAAGCAAAGAGTATAGAGAAGTGTAAACCGTGGTATTGTTAATGAAATTTTAGTATTTAAATATTAGGGTAGAGGGAGTCAAGATAACTTTTTCTGCTGTGTCGTATGCAGAAAATATTGAATGTACCTATTTTATAAAATATTTTGTACTTTTATTCACAACTATGTGTTGAGTGGAGTAAATTTTAGGATTTATCAGCAAATCCATAGCTTTTAGACTCAAATATTTGCAGTAAAATATAACAATTATACAACACGCAAGCGTAACTTTAAGATAATTATGTTTCTAATGAACATAATAAAATATAGATTTCCTTTCTACACTACACACAAATACCTACACACATACCAGCGCACCTACCAATATACCCTTTAGACAAAAAAATCCCTTCAAATGGATTAACTCTTTAAATGTCACGAGATTTTCGAAAAAGGTAGTATTGATTTTACCCCATAACACACTTAATGACAAAAATAAATTATTGATTGAAAGAATCCACGGATTTTGTCAACCTTTAGAACGATTCTTTTGCACCTATCCTTGGAAAAGAATCATTTGGGAAGATACTATTGGTCCTTTCCATGGAATAGTGTCATCTGGAAAACTGTATTGCTGCTTTCCTCAGAGAAGAATCATTTGGAAAAAGTATATACTGTTCCTTTTTTGAATACAATCCTTTAAAAAGATTATATCGCTCATTTTCTTAGAATAGAATTCTTTGGAAAGATTCTATTGTTCAATTCCTTAGAACAGAAATCTTTGCAAAAATTGTTTTGCTCATTTCCTAAGAATAAAGTCCTTTGGAAAGATGATTCCAATGCACATTTCCTTGGAATATAATCCTTTGGAAAGAATCTATTAGTCAAGAAGATCAAAATTGGTTAAAAATCATGTATATCATTAGAGAAGACTGCAGGTTACAAAGTGGAATTTTGCGTGCGAACCCTTCAGATGGTTAAAAAGAAATGTTTCTTCACATTTATACAGAGATATTTCCGATATATTTCATTCTCCCACTTCTGACGAGAAAAACCACCAACGAAAAAAATTACGCATTAAATCGAACTATTTTAGTTATCTGAACATAAATCGTGATCGTACAAGTTTAATCAGTGGTGTGATCTGCAAATCATTCTTGCTTTCAAAACCGTATAAAAAGCGAGCCAGTTTTATGATTGTCATAAAAGTTGGGATTGTTTTCGCGAATCACCGCCTTTAACATTTCATTTTCTCTACACGATCCTTAAACTTTTACTACGCCACAAATACTTTGGCAATTTCGACCCGTTTATCAGACTTTATAATGAGTCAGCGGCCATTTTGGCGCGTCTAACTCACACAGATACACATTGATGGATAAGCCTTAACAGATCAGCTACGGATATTAGTTCTCAGAATAAATTTCAATTTGACAGCCTTTAGGGGCAAGTTTTTTTTACTTTTAGATTCTAATTTTTTATTTAAAACAACGAAAGGTAAGAAACAATCAATCGCCTGTAAAATTGGATTTAATTAAATTCATTTATAGCTCCATGTTTGTACTTTTATGGTGAAAATCATAAAATATGATTAAGAGAGCATCAAATACCGCAAGAAATAGCATGCTTGAATTATGCGTACATAAAGAAGATACTTAAAACCATTTGCATATAATAGGGACCTGATGTTAGTGACCTAACAATTCCGAAAATGCTCCTAATACGTGTAAAAGCGCTTTAGTTTTTGAAAGAAAATGTCTTGAGGAACCGTCAACAGAACATTTTACTCATGGTTATAAATTCCCATTAACTTTATAAAGTATAACAAAATTATAAATAACAACAAATACTTTAAATACTTTGATTTCAACCGCATTTAAAGGAATAGCACTATCTTTAAAATAAAATATTTATTTCTTGTAAGATTTGATTAGTCTACATATGTAGTATCTATTGAAATGAACTGCTTTGTTTTCCAAACCGAAATCAATACCTAAACTTTTAAATTTATGATACAATTATTGGTCGTACCAAATCCATATAGAAGATACAAATTCTTATGTCAAGACGATAGTGAGATTTTTACTTACCTAAATCAGGTATTTCTTAGATTTTTTTCTCTGGTCATTTGAAATTCCTGGTTTTGAGTGGAAGAACTACGCAAATAAAAATGTAATTTTGTATTAAAAACTTTAGGAAACATATAAATGAATTTAAACTATCGAAATTATCCGATATTATAAAAAAATGTCCCTAAACTTCGAAAAATGACTTAAAATATAAAAAAGCATATCAAATGCCAGAGCTTTAAATACCATCCGGCTCTAGGATTTTTCTTACACCAGACATCAAATTGTCCTAGAAGATAGTGGAAGTAAAAGATTAATACCTTTTAGTTTTACAAAAAGATATCTTAAGTATCCTCTTCATCTCCATTCCGCAATGGGTTTGTGTTCTGAAGAAACCATTATCGGTATTACATCTGTGTAAAGTATTCTAGTTAGAAGACCTCTATCAAACGAAGCAAATTAAGTGCCCCTTAATTTCTTATTTTAATTTCAGGAACTATTTTGATTTCCTTTTGTAATTGAAGTTTATACGGGCTTGTCGAGGTAAATTCATGAGATTTGGGTCATTTCCAGAAAAAAAAGCACTTTCTTTTGCTTCCTGTTATATTTTGGAAATCCTCCATTACTTTTCTTTGATTTTATTCTCGACAGTGCCTTATCTAACAATTTCTCTAACTTAGCATTGCGCTTTTCAAAAGCATACATGGATGGTGAATAGAGTTTGAATAGTATGTTTCGTATTTTAAAACGACTTGAATTATATGGCATTAAGACAAAAAATATATTAATATGTTTATTTTATAAGTATTTCAGCTTTAAGATGATTTTACTCATTCCAATATTTATTAATAGACGGTGTAACTTGAAATTTTGGAACAAAATACAGAAGATCAATACTTCCCAATATTCCCAGCTTAGGTTATACAATTGCACAAACCCTTAAACGTTTTTTATTTTAGTTTTATTGTTGGCCTGTGTAAAATGTCTGGGGCTCCTGAAAACGATGAAAAAGCTATTTCTGTGGCACGACACCTTCCCTACAGTTTCTATTGCTGGACAATGTCCCGCATATGAAAACTAAACTGTGGATGAAACATCAAAAAGTTCTTCAATTTTTCTCATCCCATTAAGAGCCAATGTAAAATGTGTGTATATGTTTGTGTCCCAAATGGCCCCAGCCAAAAACCAATGCTCACATGCTGAAGCTAACACAAACTGACCATCCATGCATTAGTGAAAATAAAGAAATAAACAGGCATGTGGTAGTACACAATTAGGCATACACTATAATACAAGAAAATATACATGAAACACTAAATGAACATTCACATATGAGTATGCGAAAACATATACATACTAATTAAGAATTACAACACACAAATGCAAGGTATGAAAGAATATATATTACAGCATGAGAAATCTTACTAATTTTCCTCATAAATTCCAGATAATGCATCAGCAATAGTGTTACTTCTACCTGGTTTGTGAGCAATTGACACCTGGAATGGAAGCTCTGGTCAGAGAACAGCCTCTATAGTTGTTATATCTTTTACTTGGGATTTCCGTCTCAATTGACAATCATGGCAAGTCTCACACAGTTTCTTGACATCTTTTGACATTCCCTCCCACCAAAGAGGCATGGCAATACTATCTTAGTTTTCTTGGCAGCTAAATGTCCACCTGTTGGAGTTTCATGCGTAACTTCAGAATGTCCTTCCTTCTGCACTCTGGAACAACCAGTTGCACATATTTCTGTCCTTCAACACAACCTTGTATGGTAAAGTAAATCTGATTCCATCCAATAATTGTTATTGTTTCTTCTAGCATCCGCAAAACAGTTTTGAAACGTCGAACATGCTAATTGTTCTTTTCGTAGCTTTTGCCCTTGGGACAGAGAAGTATCTTCGGCGTTTTCATCCCTGTTTAATTCTTCAGGTGATATATTATTTTTCACCTGAAGTAGGTACAGCCTCTACTTTAGAATTTTCCAAGTCATCGAAATCCTGACTTCCACTTACTTCCTCTTCCGAACTCCTTCCCTCTACATTTAATTCTGCCGCCTTAGAAGTTTCCAGACATGACTTCCGCTCCTTCCAAATATGTCTTCTTCTGTTCTTCTAATAACTGGAACACCTCTGGAGTTACCAAAGCTTCCTCATGTGGTCCCCCCACTGTAGTCGCATGCACCTGGACGAATGGCCTTATTTCACCTTTTCATGTCCAAAGGCTGATTGGAATAGTTACAAGCTTTGATTTCACTGTTGGTCCAATTGTAGGTATTAGAATGATTTTCCCGCTTGACTGCAGAAACTTTTCCGGTACCATTGACCTCCGCAGTACTGTTATATCCGCACCACTGTCAACGATACCGCAAAGGTGGTGTGTGGTCCCGGACTCCTAATTTGATCCTAAGTTCGCCATCCGCCTCCGGAGCCCGAGTTTCCCAATCAAAGCTAGCATTACTCATATTAATGCAAACTTCCCTCTGACCTCTTCTCGGTATCATTCCGCCTGTCTTCGAAATATGTGCTACAGTATTCCCTTTAGGGCAAAACCTTCTCAAATGCCCTTCTTCCCTCTTTTCCCCTTCAGTATTTTTAAATCCTCAATATTGTTTTATACTCATGCCTCCTCTGTACAGTTACTTCCCGCTCCGGCTCAATTCTTTCATCTATAATCGATGTCATTAACTTTTCAACAATTTTTTCATCATATGATTTAGAATACTCTATTATTCTTTTTAATTGAAAGTGTTTAGCATCCGGAGGAACCTCTTCCCCTAATTCAATAACCAAAAGCGTCATCTCCTTCCTAGCTCTCCCAAGAAATGGCATAGTGTGATAACAGTGTATATGCAACCAACGTTTACAATTCCAAATAGTTTTAAAAATTACTTAAGTAAATAATCCATTCAATTTCAACTATGCCAGTTCGATGTTCAATATAATTTTCTCAGCTACTCTATTCCAACAATTTCAATAAGTAACTAATTATATTTAAATACATCTCTGAATAATATTACACTTTCGTTTTATAAAGCCATGTAATCCAATATTCACTACCAATTATATTCGACATTAACATGTATCTAGAATCGAAACTGAAACTCTTAAAATGAAAAATCAGATTTTAACGAAAAATAAAACCGATATCACAATTGAATATTCTTCGCTGTCCTCAAACTAGACATTATGCACTAATACTAAACTAAACAATGCACTAATATCAAATTATACTAAAATATCAACTCAATAAATAATGTGACAATATGAAATCAATTATGTACTCATATCAAACGTGCTAAACAAGTATTATTTTTTCAGTATTATTATTACGAAAACAAAAGTAGATAGAACAAAACAAAAGTGATCGAGTGAATATTTTGCATCGAAACCACAGATAAAAGCAGAAATTCAGTATTTTAAATTTTCTTCCAAAAATTATAATATACTAATTAAACATCAAAATTACTTATCATTGCTTAAATAAAAAATCCTCATCAACTATTTAATGCAATTGAAAAACCAAACAAACAATAACGAATGTAACATAACACAAATGAACTTGAGGTCTTGAATCCAGTATCATGCAATTGCTCAACATTTACTCCAACAAAACGAAAGTACAAAGTAACATGCTTCTAATCCATAGTAAAATTATTTCAATAATACACTTATATGCAGTATATTATTACTTTTCTAAGCGTCGACACGCACTTTTTTACATTAAATGCAAATAATTTCTTTAATATTAAGCAAACACAGCATACAATAACATCTCTAATTTAAACTCAACCAATTATTAATAACTTTTTCTTTTCCAGAAACAGGAATTCTTAAAATAAAATTAAAACAGATATATTATTTAAGCAAATACCATTATTCAAGCAATATCATGCAAGATATAAAATAATAATCAAACAGTATGTTATCCCCCTGTTTCTGTTACTTTTAAAGTTCGAAATAATCTGTCTCTAATGAGGAATAAAATTTATCACTCACATTTCTGCATCCACCAACCATGAAATGAAATCCAAATCTCTGGAAACGATAACATTCTGGAAAAGAGCCGTATTTGCTAATCTACAATCCATTCAGTTTCACGCATTTCCTTCTGTTTCAAGCGGACTTTTCCTGTGCACAGAAATAAGTTTTCTTCCATCAAATCCTGTCGACTGCGCCACTGTAAAATGTCTGGAGTTCGCAAAAACGATGAAAGAATTATTTCTGTACCACGACACATTTATTGAACATCGCATACGGCACAAACGAAGAATAATACAATACGACACACAAAAAGCGAGAACACATGATGCTACATGCCTTGACGGCAAGTTTAACACTGATCAAATCGCTTATGACAGTCTATTCGCACGGTTTTTCATACCGGAAGTTCCACCAACACTCATTACTCAAGAATCATCATATGAGTCATGCGGTAAGGAATACACGAACTTCGCAGTCTGTATAACAAGATCCATTTCCAGTCTGTTGAAGTTCCAATTCAAACCACCAGGTGCACATAACATGTGCAAATATCACATGTTTGCACATGTTATACGGGTTATGTTAGTCAAACAAAACAAGCTTTGAAATTCCGGTAGTAAGAACAATTGCATTATGTCAAAAATAGAAAAATAAAGAAATCTGCCATCTCTCAATACCCGTTGGGGATTTATTTTCTCTCACCAGTTTTTGATTTCAAACAAGTTTTCGTGGTCCTATCTCCGAGATCAATTCTTGAGTTAAACATCAAAAAAGTCTTATCCATTTTTACGTTGTCAAATACAGTGGTGAATGACGCTAATGATTACCAGCGCTTACACACAGCCTGGAAAAGCTTAGTTACGGAAGTGAGTTGTAGCCCCCCCCCAACACTATTTTTAGAAGAACAATATTTAAAGTCGTTTTACTTTTGTGACTTCTGTCCTACTGATGGCGAACGTCTTGAATGGCCAATGGCCTTCGTTTCTGTTTTTAATCTTTATTAGTCGTTGTTTTGAAGATTTTTCAAGTTTTACTACAAAATACGAAGTACGCGATTTCACAGAATGTTGATATCTGGAGTAGGTTACATCCAAAAACAAGACAGTACATGACAGATGTTTTTGTTGCATATCCTCAGCCAAAAAAACTACGTATTCCTGAAAGATCCTGAAAGCTCTTTCCAAGTTTTTGCATGGTGTAGAGTTCTTTGTTTCCCCCAATGCAGAAATGATACATATATGGTGGATCTGGGGCTGTCAAAACTTTGACATGGTACATTTTTAAAGATAATGCTTGGATCTCTGGATAAGGAACGGAGCTGTTCCTGAGTAAATATTGAATAATTCAGTTGCCAAATAGAAATACATCTTCCGAAATCATGACTTATTCACCGAGTATCAAACAAATGCTACATCGTGACTATTGTAAGTTCGTGGTATTCTGCGAAGTATGAACTAATTTTGGTGTTGTTTTATGCTTTTTTCTGTATTACTTAATTTTGTTTTTGCTAAATAAACTCTAGTTTTGTTCATTGGACTCTACTCGTTTGAGTCACCGCATTTAAACAGTGTTTCTTCGATGATGTATCGAGATAAACTTTCATCTGAAAATGTTTATGGTTTCAATCATTGTTTACTTAGAGAGTAAGATATGAATCAAAACAATCAAAAGTCAGCTTAAGGTATGAAACAGTAGTAAGTACTGTCTTATCCCTCAATCATGACTTAACCTGATTTCTAATCTGCTACATTAAGGGAAAAACTATACATAATATTCTTGACGTTTGAGAATACCGTTTTATTTCTAAATTAATTTCTTACACAAAAAGCTAATCCCTCTACTGGTTCAACGCTTATACCAATGCTTGACAATAACGTTGCTATTTCTACTATTGTTTATCAACTCTGTCTAGTCTATTTCTATTATTGTTCAGGAATTCTGTCTATTTCGATTCTTAATTATACATGTATTCTTATATTTCTATTCTTTTCTATCGTTGTAGTTTCAATCCTTCACACCTCGTGTATTCCTAAGAAATTGTTGCAAGTGCAAGTTACTAACTGTTAATACTTCAAAATCTGTTCAGATGGATTCCGAATGCCTAAAATTGTCGTTCAATATTTTTTAATACTTAAATTTAGCATTTATTACTGATTTTATAGTTATTTTACCTTTTCACTGATTTTATAGTTATTTTCCTTTCCATTAGCTTTATTACTTTAACTTTCGTTTGGTGCAGATTGTGTGATTTTGGATTTTATGCCATAAAATCAAACCAACAAACAAACCAAATGGATAGTAGATGTCAAATTGTGTTTGGGGCCAGTTACTAAATTAAAGTCAGCCTGCCTTCTATTTAATAAGATGAGCTGTGTACCATTTAAAAATTTGCTGACGACAACTTAAGATGACATCAGTTTTCTTAAAATAAAACATCTCTGAAGAGAATAAAGTTCATAAATCATGCAATATATCCCGTTTAACCTGTCACTTATGGCGCACATATGTCTAAACAAGTTACGCTCTGGCGGTAAATTATTTTCTGCACGAATAATAGTTAGATCTGATGTCATTTAGCGTTTGGGTGATGTTACAAAATGTATATTTCTGGTTGTCTTTTTTCATTACCGTCAACTGGGGTGACTTTTCCCATTTAATAAAAGAATTCAAGGACAAACAGTTATTACGAAAGCGAACCTAAAGGTCATAGTTGTCTCTGGAATATAGACAGACTATTCTGAAGTGATGAATAGCATTTTGATATGTTGTCGGTCGTCACATACGCAGGCAATCAAGGGATTTAAAGTTAATTCAAAACTTGCACAGCTTAGCATATTGCCAGGTGAGATAAATTGGATATATCTTTTCGTCAAACGCATAAAATAAAGATTGAAAAGAAACTAGCTGTTTTTTTAATCTGATCGGAAACTAAATATGGCCATCAGCAATGCCACCTCGTGAATCAAAACAAAATTAGGTTCATAGAAAAAAGAATATAATTGGGGTTTGCCAGAAAATAGAATAAAAAAGAATAGAAAATAAATGCTATATTGCAGCTAATCTCAGGTGCTACTGTACAGGAAACGAAACACACATAGAAGAGTGAGCGATTCGCTTCTCTCATATTTACTGGAATGTAGAAGACCTAAGTTCACAGACAGAACATGGCCAAATATGACCCGTGTGCCATAAAACTCAACTCAATAAACCAATCTTCAGAGCACCACGAAGAAAATAGAGGTTCATGCAGAATAATCCATCTCTGCTATACAACTAGATAGCGATGATTCTTACGGCTCTGTTCTAGGTTCTTTTACCACACATAGCATTGGCATTAAAAGAAAGCAACAAACTGCTATCAGAAGCAGCGATTAAGATTACTTTTCAGTGCACAATTATAACAACTCCAATACTCATATCCTGAAGATGACGTTCGCTCGCTTTGTGAAGAGAATGATGAACAGGATGACGTCACAAGTGTTGAGAATGAACCGCCAAAAACATTGGAAATTGAAGATTTTGCGATTCTGATTTTTGGGAAAGAAATCTGAAAAATTATCGGGCATAAGTAATTAATGTAAGTGGGTGGGTGTTGTAGAGATTTCGCCCTTGAGAACAAACGATAAAGAAAATCGTTCAAATTTCCAGGTAGAGCTGGCGAACCAAGTATCTCCCCTTCTAATATAATATGCATGTCTTCCCAGAATGAAGAAAGAGGTATTTACTATTTTAAAGATGATTCACGTTTCTTGAGTTTAAATAAACATTTGAGTTATTTTGAATTTTTTAATATTTTTTGTGCAATTTACACCTAATATTACAAAAAATACATGATTCCTGTTTATCTTCAAGTATACCAAAACTGAAGAGTCCAGATACACCCCTATTTATTTTTCTGTCTAGACAGCACTACGCTAAAAGTTGCCCATGTTACAAAAGTTGCACGCAGAAAAAAAGCATCTTGTGTTGTCTGTATCAGGCTCTTCCCTTATGACTCCCATATCCACCAGCACCGATTGATTTTTTTGAAACACTCTTATATTATTTCTAAAATTTTTCTCTGGATTTCTTTAATTGCATTTTTGAATTATTTTGCTTTCCATGCTATGTCTGTGGCTTCAGGACACCTGCGTGAATGGTTCTAACTTCTGGCTTCTGTTTGACCAATGTTTATAACCCGGTTATTTACTTCTATGTATTTTTTAGCTCTTTAGCTTTTGAAATGTTTCGCATATTTGAATTTGTAATTATATATATAGACCATCACCAAAAATAAAATAAGAGAACCCAAATAAAAACAAACACAAAATGCAAGTAATAACAAGAACAAAAAGGTGAAGCAAAATAACAACGATAATATTGACCCTTTAGATGAACAACGCTGAAAGCCGCATAGAACTCTTTGGCTCAGCAGAAAAAACTCAAAGCATCCCTTTTAAGTGACTCCTGGCTTTACTCCCCTTGATAAAATAAGCAGGCTCGCTCCACATTGACGTATTTTATATTATCTTGTTTCTCGGGGAAATCCATTCTTAATCCATATATATATATATATATATATATATATATATATAGTATATATTAATGCAGTTAATGATACACTGCATTTAAATCTTACATCACAATGAAGACTTGTTCATTCCATACAAACTTTTGGTTTATCAAAATGAGTTTTCATTTCAATAATATTGCCGACCATATCAACTTAAATTAATATCAGTTTACTTAGAATGAAAAGTCTCTTGATAGGGAATAATCTATTGACTTGGGTTGTTCATAAAGACCTTTGCTAAAATGTTAGCTATGCCAAGGATAGTTACTACAGAAATAGTTCTATTCTCTTGAAGTTTAAGCAAGTTAGAACCCGCTAGCTGAATTAAACGCTGAACTATATAAAAGGTTCTTTTGAGTTGCTTCTATATTTTACCCATCAACCTCATTTGAATGTTAGTATAACTAGTCTAGCTTGTTTCAAATACTTTTACTATTCGTTCAAAACACACCATTTAATTTGATTGGAACGCGTTTTCATTTTTCATAGTAGAAAAATTATTATCTTTTGTTATTCAGAATATCTAGTTAATGTCTGAATGGAAAGATATGTGATTTTTGACTTTTCAATATTTATACCGAAACAAATTTCTGTATGAGTTTGTTCAAAATGTTAAATAATATTTTTACATCCCATTTTATTTTCATGCAAGAATTTCAGATCTTATTTGTATAAAAATATGAAGACTCTAATTTATACTTCAACTCTTACTTATTTAATGTTTAATAGTTGAGATATTAAAAGATATGAGTTCATATTCGAAATCATATTACAAAGCAATTCTTTAATTTCCGTTAGTTTCTTTTATTCATTATATTATCCATCAAATCACATGATTGTTTTGTTGTAGCAAAAAAAGACAAACCAAAGTAATTTCAAGAGAATATTTTGAATAATTTTATTTCAAGCTTGTATTTAATAACAGTAAAAATAAATATGAGCCAGTGTTTCCTTTTAAAAACTGTATTAAAATAGAACATTTGTATTTATGTGCATTTAATTATACTTTTGTCTAATGATTTTTTCTTTCCCCCTTTTGTAGGTAAGTCATGTACGCTTTAGAATACGTTGAATCATATACTGGAAGTTTGAAGACTGGTAAAAACCATTTTGATTATTGAAAGATTGCAATAGAATTGGATATTCCATCTTTAGTTTAAAAATTAAAAAAGACGCCAATTATTAATGCTAGAATTGCAGTTATAAAGTGCGTGTTCCACGAAAATGCAATCAAATACAAAAAACGTTATGCAAACAGTTGGTTACATGGAAATGCAATTTATTTTAAAATTGAAAAGTTAAGAATAAAGATGTTAGAAGAAAATCAGTCATTTTAAATTTATGGAGTTACATTTTTTGGTATTGTGTGTTGCCATAGCTTTAGATGTAAAATAAAACAGAATGTATCGACAATTACAAATAATTAATAAGTTTAGGAACATCTTTTATAAAAAATAGTGAGTTATAATTTAGAAAACATTAATTTTTGAAGCATTTAGATATCACCACTTCTTTCTATTCCTTCTTTTTTTATTCATGGTCTAACAATTTTTGCATTTAGTATGCAAAAAGAATGTGATTACATTTGATGGGAATAAAACATTGCACTGAGTTCTAATATATCTAAATAAGCATCTGAATAATTTCCTTTTAACATTGATGTTTTTGGTGAAGCGAATGCCTTATTAACGAATATTTAGATGAATTTTTAATCGTGGCATTTGGGTGTTCAGAATAATTCTGAGCATGTGCTTTATGTATCGCTCAAGTATTAAAACATTATTTAACATATTCACATAGCATAGTTTCAGGCCACAGCCATTTAAAATGTGTGAACCCTCTGAAAGGTTCACATGCATATATGCATAAATCGAGATTCGAACCTAGGACCTACTGGCAACTATTTTAGTTTTAATCATAGCAGTTTGATAGCTAAACTGGATGAATTTCAGAATGTTTCATGATATATATGTATTTGTATGTATACTTTACATGTTATTTGTATGTATACAGGGTGAGTCTGAATTGTTTTTACAAAATGAGAGGGGTGATAGTACCCATCCAGACGAGCAATAATTACCATGGAACATAGGGTCGCATTCCGCTCTGAGAGGCAGAAAAGAGTCAAATTATAATTTCAGCATGAACTTACAACAGTGTTGGGAAAGCGAATGAACGATACCAAAAGATGCACAATCTGATTGATTGATAAACTCACAGCAAGTGCTCAAAGTGGCGTGTCGTTGCACAGTTCACACCGGCGAAGGAATGACTGACTCTCGAAGATTCCTGATGTTGTATTAATTTTGTCTGCGGCAACACCGATTCTCGCTACGAGATCTTCAGCCGAGTCCACAGGCGTCTGGTACACCAAAGATTTCATGTGCCCCCAGAAGAAAAAGTCCAGTGGGTTGAGGTCCAGTGAGCGAGGAGTCCAAGCCACAGGTCCGCCATGTCCGACCAGGCCATCTTGCTTAGGAGATATGCTACGTAGGCAGGTACAAAACGACGTCAGAGGCGATGACTTGTTCATGCTCGACGCGTTTCGACTTTACTCTTTGCTGCCTCTCAGAGTGGAATGCGACCCTACGTTCCATGGTAATTATTGCTCGTCTGGATGGGTACTATCATATATATATATATATATATATATATATATGTCGTGGCTTCAAATATCCTTACGTTGGCGTGGTGGGGGGAGTTTGGAGAGTGGGGTGCCAGTTCATGTTTGACCTCGTCATCTGACCGTGGTTCAAATTTACGTCGAATTGTTCTCGGATCTTTTAATTCGGAGGTTATCCGGACCATCGCCAATAGCCCATTGTGTTGCTCCAGTGTGATTTTAATTAAAGTACCTACCTACCTTAAAATTTCTTTATCTCCCGACCACTAACCTCTTCGGCACTACGAGGGACGAATTGGCGGTTATTTATGAAGGATCACGCAGTGAGTACGTCGCCATGACTCCTAACAGGGACTATCACCAACATCCATACGTTTAAGAATCAAGTTTCGAACCTGGGTAGCAAACAACTACTTTAATTTTAATCATAGCAGTTCGACAGCTAAATCTAAAAATCCACAAGGTCTAATTGGAAGGTATTGATGAAAGAGCGCCCAGTGAGCAAGTCGTCATTACTCCTAACAGGAACAATCATCCACATCCACGAACCTACAAACAGGTATTTGAATTAGGCAGCAAACAACTATTTTAATTTTAATCATAGAATTGTGATCACTAAATCTTGAAAATTTCAGTTAATGAATCTCATGGAAATCTTTTACTCAATTGTAGCCCTTCTAACAGTGATCCACCACTGCTGCAATTGCTCGTGGAAATCTCACCTTTTCAATCACCTCAGAATAATATCAGCTATTTAAATGCTTGAGACTGTCTTTCCACAGCGTCTTATACAGACAATCAGACACGTTAACATAGCTGAATCTGAGTTTTTGATGCTGCAGGCGGTACACGAGGTAGCTGTATGCACCACGATCAACAACAGTTCTTACTAATTCTGCTTGAATAAATAGCTGAGGGGAAGTTCTGGTTCCAGGAGAGCACTTCCTCTTTGGCTCCAAATTGGTGAACGTAATTGAATCTGAGGGCATAATAGAGCCGATGTTTCTGTAATACAATTGCTCCAGTTTGCGAAGTGAATAGAGATTACACTGTGTGCCGAAGGCGTAAATGAACAAAGAAGGAAATTTCTCTCAACTGTGTTCTTAAGTATGGGCGACTTTTGTATAGGTAAAGGTTGTTATTTGATACAAACAAAATATTTATCAAGTTTAAAATAGATGTAACTCATTTGTTTACATAAATTATTTGTCGAGTTAATTTAATTGGGACTTAGTATTTAAATGAACAAAGTAAGAAATATTCCTCAGTTGCTAAGTGTGCGCGAATTTTGTGTAGATAAAGAATTTTACCTGATACGCGAACAAAATATTTCTGAAGTTTAAAATAGATGTAATTCATCTCTTACATATGTAATTTATAGAATTAACTTAACTAGGACTTAGTATTTAAATGAACACAGAAATAAATTTCTCTCGAACTTAATTGTTAAGTGTGGGCGAGTTTCATGTTGGTAAAGAATGCAATCTAATCCGAAAATATTCATGAAGTTTAAAAGACATGTTATTCATTTATTTATCTAAATCATTTGTCAAACTAACTTAATTACGAGTATTTAAAGGCGTCGTCGTAAAGTAATATTTTTTATTGTCCATTAGTTTAGTTTATTAATATATATGTGCTAGTCTTTGGAATGTGAATACCAAGCTCTCTCCTAATTCGTACAATTCCCACCCACCCTTTTGCCGCTTTTAAACTTCAACTAAAACTTCCCATGTAATAGAATATAATAGTGAAATTAAATATATACTTTTGCGCTGATTGAAATCAGATGCAAAAGAGTAAATATTCATTTTCTTATTTATTATTCATTATCTGCTGTTGGGATATATTA
The DNA here is from genome assembly GCA_933210815.1 of Meta bourneti. Taxonomy (NCBI): domain Eukaryota; kingdom Metazoa; phylum Arthropoda; class Arachnida; order Araneae; family Tetragnathidae; genus Meta; species Meta bourneti. The sequence goes on from OW119929.1 coordinate 94,470,496, forward strand.
GGCATTTCTCAATTGGAAAGGAAATGCTCCGCACGATAGTGTAGGAAGGGTATCTAATTTTGGGAATTCAAACTAATGATTTGGAGCTGGTTTATGCTAAATATGAAAGAGAATTGGAACTTTATCTTTCAATTCATGTTTATAAATCCAAACAAATTGTTTTTCAATTTCATATGGAAAGATTCACATGATTAATTGCGTGAAGCATTGGAAGAAAATTTGGAACTTTGACATTGATTAATATGTAATGTGAAATAGGTTTATCAGTTTTATGAATACGTCTATTATATAAACTTGGAATTTTAATATCCAAGCAAAATCATTTAATTTATAGTTTTGTTTGTGCAGGGATAATTTTATAAAGTAGGGAATAATATTTCCAGTAATATGATGTTTCAAGCACATCATAATATTGGAAACTAGTTTATAGTCTATTTTACTTATTATAAATAGGTGCATTTAATATTAAATGTGAAATAAGATAATATTTCTTTTCCTATTCGCATCCTTTACTTGAAGATAAGTGCACACAGTTCTTAAAGTTATGAATAATACAATTCAGGATGAATCCCGTGCCAAGTACCATACCTCAAACTACATATGAATAAAATAAAAACACCCACATGACACTTATTGCTACTGGAAACCAAAGAAATGCAAAAATGCTTAGATAAACGAATTATAGTCTTTACTTATTGCGAAAAAAACATTTTTTGCTCTGTTAACCCACCTTGTGATTGATTCGACGTTAGTCAAACTGACCAGATCTTGATGAACGAGATACCTTGTCATTAAAAAACTGATTGGATCTCAATCTCGTCATCATAAAAAGATCGGTAGTATATTTATGACAAGATATTGCGTTATTAGCAGAATTGGTCATATCTTGATGAATGAGGTAACTCGTCGAAACCGCTTGGATGGTTAAAAACAATCTAATAAGGGGTGTTCCGGTCTCTTTCTCTAATACAGGCTTCACATCGCTCAGACCTGCTTTCCATAAGTTTGCCCAAGAGTTCTTATGACAAGGAGTTCAATTTACGCACTAGAGAACGTCTTTGCTCTTGTGCGGTTCTTGCTGGTGTTATGTAGGCTCTGTCATGCGTGGTCCGAAAGCTTCTCGAGCTTGCTGTATTGGATTAAGATGTTTGCATCATACGAATTCAGTATTATCCTCAGTTTTTGGACATGTGTACAATAAATCTTTCGAATAGAAATATCCACGATAGTGTTGAACTTAAGATTGAAAATCAGTCTAATTTTTCCACTGCTCATCTGTCCAAGTGGTTTCGACGAGATACATCATCCATCAAGATCTAATCAATTTCGTTTATAAGATATCTTGTCATCAAGAAGTTGGTGATATTTTAATGACTTGATAAAGATCAGGTCAGTTTTTCTCCTAATAACGAGATATCTCGTCCATCCAGTTCTGGTCAGTTTTGCTAATGTGGATCCTCTGATCCTGTTGGTATGGCTTGCATTGGTTGTATATGTTAAAATTAAGTTTGTAGCTTCGTAGTGGATAGTTAAGCATATTCCTCTTTTAACTCTTCAAGTGGTTTCGACAAGATATGTCGTCCATCAGGATCTGACTAATTTTCCGAATGACGAGATATCTCGTCAATAGGAAACACTCCTTGAGAACCAATCCTGTCGTAATGTTTCGATATCTCGTCATCAGGATTTTGGAGATTTTTTGATGATGAGATCAAGACCTGGTCAGTTTTCTTCTAATGACGAAATATCTCGTCCATCGAGTTCTGGTCAATTTTGCTAATGATTAATCATCGAGACAACCACCAGGAGGGTTAATATTAAATACCAAAGAGTATTGACAGTGTCGATTTTCTTTCAAGAAGAAGCAACTTAAGCCCAATTCATGTATCTCAAAATATATAACCCCTTGCTCACAACGAAATCTTGCGTTACAACGCAAATTCAAGCTCACGGAATAAAGAGATTCCAAACTACATTTATGGCGAAACGGTGCTTAAAAGCAAAATAATCTTTAAAAAAAATTGGCTTCAAGTTTCCACCCATCCTCTTTTTTAAAAAACGCCCCACAGCTCCCAAAAAATCCGACCGGTATTTTTCTTTCTTATCAGATAGTTTGAAGCACGGGGCAGCCCTGCGAGCGAAACGAAGGGCACGGGCAAAAAAAGAAAAATAATAATAAACCCCAGTCTAATCAAGAGTGCGCACGATCAATAACTCTTCCAGGACTGTTCCCAAAACTTTGGGGCAAACGAGGCCTCGCTCGGGGGGTCGGCGAGGGAAAATTTAACAGAAAATGTAATCTTTAACTCCCGTTGCCATTAGAGAAGGGCCCTTTTAGTGCAATATCCGAAATGGGATGTCCTCCCTTCTCGAATGTCACCCGAGAGGAAATTAGTAGTTAAATTGGTGTCTTCGCAGGTTCCTAAAGAATCGTTATGCATTCTTTAACTTCCGAATGTTCGGGGTCTAATTGAAGGGCTATTTGTTTGTGGAACGGCGGGGGTGCACCTGGTTATTGGAAGTTCTCGGTGGCAACAAGAGTAAATAATTTTTTGATTGGGTGATGGAGTTTTCAGAGAGCGTTAAGCACATGGTATGCCGTTAGGCATGGGGAGAGCATAATGTTTGTAAAGTATGGTTTTCTCTTGTAACACATTTGCTTATACATACTTAAAATCAGGTCAATGATTTTTACCTTTCCTTTTTCGTCAATTATTTTGATATAAAATAATTGGTTGATTTTTTTATATTTCTGCTTGATGTTAGGAAGTTTATTAACGCTCCAAATGGTTTCGACAATCTCCTTCATCAGGATCTGAACAATTTTGATAATGACGTAATATATCGTCATCAGGACATTGCCCACTTTTTATGATGACGAGATCAAAATCTGGTCAGCTATTTTTCTAATTACAAGATATCTCGTATATCAAGATCGGGTTAGTTTTGCTTATGGAAAGATACCTCTTCGAAACAACCTCTTCACAATAAGCTGTTTCACTCAGAGAAAATCCCCTCGCCTTCCGTTCAACAGATTTCTTGTTTGAATCTGGCATGAATGTTGGTATTGGTTTGTAATTCATTTTAAGCAATAGTTCACGTAGGAAAAAAAATTCCATAAAGAATGAAAGAAGCAAATTACATAGAAAGGGGTCAAGATTGTGTGACGGAATAATCCCAATATTTTTTGGTAGTTAATTAACGTCGCACTGGAGCCACAGAACGGGCTATTGGCGATGGTAAGAGATCAATTCCGGATGTAAAGATCCGAGGACAACGCCTCGTAATTTTCAACCACAGTCAGGTAAAGAGGTCAACCACATGAGCTGGCACCCCGACTCTCCCAAACATTTTTTGGAAATGATATATTAAATTTATTTACACACATATTTACAAAAATTTCTTGAGTTAATATTTAGTTTTTAATTTTTATAGGTATTTATTTATTTTTCAATCTTTATTAATCGCTGTTTTGATGTTTTTTCGTATTTTAGTATCAATTTGACTACGGTTTTCATCGATTTATCTACAATACCATTGGATTCATAAAGGTTTTAAATACATTTAGACATAAGAAGTTCAGGATTTACAACGTCTAAGATGAAAAAGTAGATACCCTTTCGAATACAGTAGGGCAAAGGGAAGTGGTAGACAGCCCTGCTGGATTGATGTAGACGTATGGGCAAGAAAGAAATAGAGCCAAAAAGGACCATGAAATTTGTGCTACTGCTTCCGGAAAGAGATAGCGATGAAAATGAAGTGATTTAAGTGTCAAGCTCAGGACCCTGCATAATAGATGTTGAGCAGAGAATCTCGATAAAATTTAATGGAAGTGATATTTCCAGGTGACAATGCAGCCGTAGTCGTTGTTTTCCACCGAAAACGATTTCGATGCCCGATAACCTATAAAATAGGGACGAAATCTTTTCAAAATCGATATACGCTATAAAATTTTACTGTTATACTTTTTTACATTGTCTTTGCCGTTATTTTGCGCCGTAAAGTGATACAAAAAAGAAAAATAATGGTCCCGGAGTTTTTGATGTAAAGTAAAAAAAAGCGGTGGATAATATTTCTTGCATTTTTTAAAAAAATAATAATGTTCTGTACATTTTTGTATCTACTAAGAGGCATTTATTTCACTTTATGGGCCCACATTAAGCTGCTGAAAGGAATGATAATGCGTGTTTTTTCCGCTTAATAAAATTAAGACCCTAAATTTGTGACAAAGTGCGGTTAAAATTTTGGAGAAGATTAACGACGGGTCTCCATTATTTTAAATATATTTTTATTAACTCCATTCCTATTACAGCATTTACTTCCATTGATAGGATACGAAACTAAATTTTTCATGATCCAAATTTGCAGGTAGATAAGTAGTTGAAATTACGTCGCACTGGACAATACAATACGGGCTATTAGTGACGGTCTGGGATTAATACCGAATTTGAAAGATCCGAGGACAACTCTTGTTAATTTCGAACCACGGTCAGATGACGAGGTCCATACCTGAGCTGGCACCCCACTTTCCTAACTTTCACATCACTCCAATGTGATGACATTTGATGCCACGATAGGTTTAACATGTACCAGTCTCCACGTACATGATGGTCTACGGTTGGATTGAGTTTCGAACTCGCAACCCTCAGGTTGATAATCCGCGACTATACCAGCTGAGATCCAAACCTGCAACCATCAGGATTCTGCAACAAAATATTGTCAGCAATGCAAAACAAGCAAAAGATGCGTATTTTGTATGGAAATATGTTAACACGTACTACATTTAGTTACTTTGAACATTGTGTTACATATGGTGTTTGAATTATAATTTTTTTAACCTCTATTTTTAAATATTATCAAGAAATATTATTTTCTGTTATTAATATTTATTATTTAAGATAAAAGATCACATAAAACAAAGTTTGTTCAAAATGAATTATATCATGCATTTCAAAATAAATGTTTCCTAAGGTTAAACTGAAAGATTGATTTGATTTTACTTACAACAATAAAATATTTGTTCTTTGTATGTACATTAACATAATCGAAGCAACAAACAGTTTTTACAAAAAGCAAAAGGATAATAGAGTAAGATTTTACCATTTATTTATCCATTATATTTAGACTTCCTTAATGTGATGTATTCTGCGACTTATCTTCAATATTCATTGTTACATAAATATTCATGAACACGCTTTTCTATTACTTCTTTGCGAATCTAATGCAACATAAAAATCAAAGTAATAAAAGCAATGAAAAGGTATCCCACCACATAATCTCAAATAATTATTAACTCGGAACCTTTGTCTTTGCTCTTCAGCTTCAGACAAATCTATTATTTAAGCATTACAAATTAACCCAACTCGATGAATATGTTTAGAAACCTCAGAATAAAGCCATTATGCTCGTTTAGTCGAAAACCAAACAATTGAATAAACCAATTGCTCGTGAAATGCCCTGCCTGGGAACAAAGAAACTGCAGAAGCAGCAGGTTGCCCGCCCGAAGGGGGATTGTATCAACCGAAACTCCCACACAAAGCAACTTTACACGCGAGACCAGCACCGATATGTGGAATTGTTTAATGCCGCGGCATTAGCTGCGAAATAAACGAATCCCACACAATGAGGGGAAGCCCTCCAAAGGGACGACCGAGTCAAAGTTCCTTTTAATAACAAGTTATGCCGTTTTATCGTTCCTCGGCTGCTATCTGCTGCAGTCTGTCCCGAAACTTAATTTAACGCTACCATTAGAACAATTGGAATCCTGGAGTTTCGACGGACAGGTCTTGATAGTTTTGTTCTGTTGGGATTTGCACCATAAGCTGTCACGATCCGGAATCCTCGGAAATATTTCATTGTGTCTATGTCAGAATACATCTGCAGATTAATTGCGAGGGACGGAAATCAAGGATAGCGCTAATGAAAACTCATAAATTATGTCTCCTCTTCCCTACTCTGTCTCTCTTGCCTTGGAAAACTATTCATCTCTTATCAAAACTCGAAACGGGCGGTGACGGTTGCCGTTGTCGAGTGCGAGAGCCGATGGATTTCGTGTTGGATTAGGTTTCAACTAATTAAGAATTCTTGCAGGGTTAATGTTTGCCTTTGCCGGTTTTACTGTACGGGATTAGTCGCTAGCGCTTTCTGTTTAACGTCTTGGTATGCGAAGAATGTTATTTTCTATTGCAGAGAAAATACGTCGAATGCTACGAACTGATTCAAACAAAGCGTTTTGTACTTTTCGACGGTTGCTGTTGCCAAGTGCGAGTGTTGATCTTCGTGCTGGATAACGTGTCTGCTTTACCGCTCAAGTAGTTTGGACGAGATACCTTGTCCAGAAATTGAATAATTTAACTAATAATGAGATATCTCGTCATCAAGGTATTCCCGATTTTTTCATGATGACGAGATCAAGATTTGGTCAGTTTTTTTCGAATGACGAGGTATCTAGTCCATAGATCGGGTCAGCTTTTCTAATAGCGAGATACCTCATCGAAACAACCACCAGGAGGATTAAATCATTCTTGTTTAGGTTAATGTTGCCTTTGCTGGTTTTACTGTATGGACCGAGTTCAAGGATAGCGCTAATGAAAAGTCATAAATTACTCCGTCTCTCTTGTCTTGGAAAACTATTAATCTCTTATCAAAACTCGAAACGGGTGGTGACGGTTGCTGTTGACGAATGTGAATGCCGATGGATTTCGTGTTGGATTAGTTTTAAACTAATTAAGAAATCTTGCTGGGTTAATGTTTACTTTTGCCTGTTTTTCTGAGTGAACTGGGTCGCTGGCGCATTCTCTTTAGCGTCTTGGCAAGAGTAGAATGTTGCTCTGTATTACGTAGAAAATAAGTAGAATACTACAAACTAATTCAAACAATGGGTTTTGTACTTTTTGACGATTACTGTTGTCAAGTGTGACTGCTGGTGAATTTCGTGTTGGATAGTGTTCCTACTAATAAATAACGCTTACTGAGTTAATTTTTGCCTTCGTTGGTTTTACTGCGTGAACTGAGTTGCCAGTGAGGTCTGTTTAATGTATGAGAGGAATGTTGCTTTACATTAACTCTCCAAGTGGTTGTCTTGACGTGGTATCCCCTTATTTAAAAAGCTGACCAGATCTTGGTGGACTAGATATTTCGTCCCTAGAAAAACTGACCAGATCTTGATCTGGGCAGCTTTTAAAAAAAATGACGACTACCTTGATGATGAGATATCTCGTCACTAGCAAAATTGGTTAGATCTTTATGGACGAGATATCTCGTTCGAAACCACTTGAAGTTTAAGTAGGAAATAAATCGAATACTACAAATTGATTCAAACAATGTGTTTTCCACTTTTCGACTGTTGCTGTAGTCAAGTGCGAGTGGTGATGAATTTCGTGTTGGATAACGTTTTTACTAATAAGTCATTATTGTTGTGCTAATGTTTGCCTTTGCCGGTTTTACTGTGTGGATTGATTCACCAGCGCTGTCTGTTTAACCCTCCAAGTGTTTCGACGAGATATCTCCTTTAAGACTAGGTTAATTTTGCTAAGGACGAGATATCTCGTCGAGACAAAACTGCCCTTCTACTCCAAGGGAAGTGAAGATCCATGTAGGAAAACAAATTGTCTCTTTCCCAGAAGTTGTGACAGTGTGGAACAGGTTTTTGTATCATAGGCTGGACACTACAGGGTAGTTTACGACGAGGGATAAACCGCCAAAAAGGGTAAAGTCCTGGTGTAAGAGAAATGTTGTTTTATTTTATGTGGAAGTACAGGCTGAATGCTACAAAATGATTCGAACTATGGGTTTTGTGTTGCTGTCAAATGCAAGTGCCGATGAACTTTGTGTTCAATAACGTCTGTACTTATAGATAATTCTTGCTGGGTTAATGATTGCCTGTGCCGGTTTTACTGAGTAAACTGAGTCTGTATAATGTCTTGGAATCAGAGGAATGTTGCGTCATATTAAGTAGAAAATAAGTCGAATACTACAAACTGATTCAAAAAGTGGGTTTTTGCTTTTTGATGGTTGCTGTTATCAAGTGAGAATGCTGATGAACTTTGTGTCGGATTACGTTTCTACTAATACGGAATTATTCCTGGGTTTAAAACTAGGAAACCTGCAGTTCATTCATTTTATAGCAATTTTGCCAGTTTTACAATCTTCCTGTGTCACCAGCACGTTTCGAGTTCATTAGTGATTAGGAGATTGAAATATTTTATGCTGTTTTAAATCCAAAAAACATTGCAAAATGGTAGAACTTTAATATGTGGTGTTTTAAAAGAAATTCTGTTCTCGAATATGTATGCCTGTTCTTTTAGTATTCGATTAGATTTCAACAAAATTCACCAAGCTAAACATATGACCTTGCTAGTCTTTCGAACTTTTCTGTCGCTATCATTATCTAGATTACGTTTGGATGTTGGAATGGAAAAGTGATATATTCTATGCAGATCTATATCCCAATAGTGTTAGAAAAGTATTTAATAAATTTGGTCAAAAGCTTTCGTTAGCGAGAGTCATTGTTGATGAACTTTTTAACACCAGCGCATGTCTTCATACCTAGCACCCAATGGTGCTGAATCAATTTATAAGCATGGCCGGAAACAAAAATAAAGAAATAATAGATTTCTTGCTTTTAATAATGGTATCTGTTGTCAATTATGAATGCTTAATAATTTTGAATTGGACTGGGATTCAGTTGTCTAATCCCTTTCTAATTTTAATCATTATTTTGAAAATGCGTGCGTTTACTCAAAAAGTTGTTGCGCGTAAATTGTCCTTGCAAATATTTATCATGTAGATAGGCCGCGGTAGCCTGGTTGTAAGAGTTTAGGATTAGCAACAGGAGGGTTGTGAGTTCGAATTCAACCAAAGACCATCGTGTACAAAGGAGGATGGTGCACGTTAAATATGTCGTGGTCTCAAATGTCCTCACGTTGGCGTGGTGTGGAAGTTTGGAGAGTAGGGAGTCAGCTCAGGTGTTGCCTCGTCATTCAAAATTACGTGGTTCTGTCCTTGGATCTTTCCCTTTGGGATTGATCCCCGACCATCGCCAATAGCCCGTTGTGCTGCTCCAGTGTGACTTTAATTAAAATACCAAAATACCAGATTTGTCTTGTAGATTTTTATGTGAATTCAAATGCAATCTTACGTAATTTTAAAATATTCGCCTACATTTTCTGTATTGCGTAGTATCGAGTAAATGTAAAAGCTGCTTAAAGTTATATTGTGGTACGCAGCAAACATTAGGAGGTACCGTTTATCGAAATTAGGCTGTTTTCCCTCCTTGTTTGAATGCTTAAAAGTACTGTTCCACCTTAGAGGCAATACAATGAAACTATTTAGATAAATACCATTGAATGGTACATTTTAACTTGCTATCACTCTGAAACAATACTAATGTTAAATTAAAAGCAAAAACATTTATTGCTATATTTTCGTTTTTCCATATCGTAATTTAATTACAATAGTGTTCTATTTACAATGCTAATGAACTTTGTAGAACTTGTGAAATCTTTTTCCACAGAAACCTATTATACATGTAATATACGAATATGTTTAGTCCATACATGATGTAGTCATGTAAGAAAATTAAATATTCTTGATTCCATTTCTGAAAGTACATATTAGACGTACAGAAAAGAAGCACCTGGAGAAGTTACCTGAATATTCTGTAGAAAAGCCTACGGCCGCAATCGAGATATGCGTAATTCATCTGTTATTATTTTTCTCTTGATCTTATTGAGCTAGAAATATTCAATTATTTTCACAAACCAAAAATGTTTACTTACAAAAGTTAATCAAAACTTCTTCCTCGAAAAAATAATTGCAACTTACATTACTGATTATATCGCATATACCTAATCGCTATCCGGCATATATGCATTTACTCTTAAAATACCTTTACGATAATCCATCCGAAAAACGAGGCGCTTTCTTTGTGGTGCTTATCTTATATTAATTAGTTTATTTACAAGACTGCAATGTGGAATTTTAAAACATACAGACGCAAATTTACTTTTGAATATTTTAATCATATAGTATATTTCATAGATGGGTTTTCTACACACGCATTTTTATATTTTTATAAAAGTAAAGACATCAATGCAAAATTCCAATTTTACAACAAAGCGACTCATATTGTGAAAAAAATGAAATTCAGAGAATGATAAATTGGTGAATCCATTCAAATCCAGGCAAGGCTATTCACCTCACCATCTTCGAATCGAATGATATTTTGCGCGCAGGTACATTTTGAACCACCGTCATTCAACATATTTTTTATAATCTCGACAAAAAAATTCGGGATATAGGTCATGAAAAGTGACGCCACAAAATAAAATTTATTTTTCTAGGCGTGCATCACCATAAAAATCGCATAGCTCCTAAATTGTTTAAGATAGTTCCATTCTTCTTCAGAAAAATTGTAAAATTTTAGGGCAAATTTTGATGCTAATTTTATTTGTAGTATTTAAATAATATTGGGAACACTAATTTTTCAATTCGATCAATTTTAAACTTATTTCTCTCAAAAAGCAATATTTTAAAAATCTGATTATTTTTCCAAGTATCTATATAAATATGCTATTAGATTGTATAAGCACATTTTGTAGTTTTTGATATTTGAGCTTAAATAATTTTGCGTAATGACCCTGATCGGAAAACCCGAATCGACCAGTTAAATACCATCGAAATCCTTTTAGAAGTACGAAAAATCCCTAAGCTTATGTCAAATTTCTTCTAGAATGAAAAAAATGTTTTCGAAATCCCTAAGCAATATCGGGATTTCCTTTAAATTTCCAGTGGGAGAAATACTCTTTCTATATTTGTTTTAAAATATATTCTTACTCAACGCTGACAGAATAATAAGTAAAAGTATTTACTTAATTTGAATAAATTATCAAGCACAAAATTATATTTTAAACATGCGCACAGAATTTCACAAGAAAACCATAATTTTACTTCTCATCTCACTACAAAACAAATTTTAAAAAATCCACTGCAATTGTTTGACAAAAAGGGAAGAGTAATAAACTACATATTTAAAATAGTATACCAATATTAATATATTCCTATGTGACTACATTAAATCATATTTGGACAGTACTGAAACATATAGAACAAGACATAGTACCTATAAATCCTAATAGAACATTTCTAAAACTGCTTATGGGTGAATCCATTCAAATCCAGGAGGGTTGTTCGCCTCACCATCTTCGAATCGAATGATATTTTTTAAAAAAGTACGGTTTTGGTCCACTTTAAATCAAGATATTTTTTATAATCTCGAAAAAAATTCTCTTCGAGATACAGGGCTGTGAAAGTGACGTCACAAATTAAAATTTATTTTTCTTAGCGTATATTACGTAGTTAAAAATCTCATATCTCCTAAAATATTTAAGTTAATCCAATTTTGTTTTCTTCAAAACAATTGTAAGACATTACAGCAACTATTGATGCTAATTTCATTAGTGGTACGTAAATAGTACTGGAAATATGAATTTTTGAATTTCATGAATTTTAAATTCATTTTTCTCAAAAAAGCCATCTCTTAAAAATCTGATTATTTTTTTCTAAGTTTCTATATAAATATTCTATCAGACTGTTTGAGCACTTTTGCAGTTTTTGAATAGTTAAGCTTAAATAAATTATTTTGTGTAATGACCCTGATCGGAAATCCCGACGCGATCAGAAAATATTAAAATATCGTCAAATTCCCTTTCGAAGTACGAAAAATCCCTAAGCGCATGTCAAATTCCCTATAAAAGAACGAAAAGGTTTTCAAAATCCCTAAATTTAATCGGTATTCCCTTTCAGCTAGTAAGAACTACGCTTTCTGTATTTGCTTAAAAATACTTTTTTACTCAAAGTTAACCGAATAATTTGAAAAATTTACAGTATTTACTTAATTGTATAAATTATATATCGCTATTTCGCTGCTCATCTCACTACAAAACCAAATTTAAAAGATACACTGTAATTGTTTTGATAGAAAGGATAAGAGTAATAAACTGCATATTTAAAATATTAATAAATTCCTTTAACTATATTAAAACTTTTAAAAAGTATTGAAACTAGTTGCACAAAATTTAATGCCCTATAAATCCTCATAAAACAGTTCTAAAATTGATTAGATAAGAAAAATTACGAAGCTAAGTAATATATTTAACATCGCAAATAAAATAACGATATAAATTTTTATTTACTTAAAAAATTAAGAAAAGTTGCTAATTTTAATATTAGTTACGTTACATAAAATATTAATTAAAATAAATTATTGAGAGATTCGTTAAATTCTGCGAACGTGTTTAATCTGTCCTTTCTGCCACATAAAACTCCAAGACAGCATTCAACGGATACTTCAATAAATAACTATTTCAATGTTTAACTTCTCACGAATGCAATTCATAACTAAATACAGCTTCATAAGTAAATAAACGTACTTTCAATCATCCTCGATTCCTGAAAAGTTGCTCTAGGAGATCATATTTTTGTGTATAACAAGAGGACGACTTTTTCATATGAGCCCACCATTGTTAAATTTTCAACAAGAGTGAACTTGTTAGTTACTTAAAAACTATTTTTCGATGTTGTAGGAAAATTTTCATGTGTGTTGCTCCATAAAAATACATTACATTTATTTGTCTCTTCTGAAATCATGAAATTGCTTTTCACTTAATATATTGATTTGTTTGAGAGATTAATTTCATAAAAAATCCCACAATGAATTATGCCCAAATCCAAGATTGTATTAAGAGTAAATGAGTATTATATAATAAACGATTTAAAATGTATTGGAATAAGATGTAATCAGACGTAAACGTTTTTTTAACGTACCAACCATGACGATGATTGGTACATTAAAAATCTACTCTTTCACTATATAAATAATCTTCCCGATGTGAGCAGCTGGGTGGATAAAAAGCAGCTGTTTGTAGAATATAAACAATCAACACTCCTAGAGCCCTCAGAATAGTATATATTGTAACTTTATTTTATAATGTGTTGCAGCAGGTGCAAGTAAAACCATGTGTACAAATTAATAATTTGATCAAGTGCAAATTTTAATGCAGTCCTGAAGCAGTATGCAGCCCAAATATTTTCGCGGTAAATAATTAGAAGTTAGTTAATAAAGTTCCGTGGTAAATAATTAGAGTTTGGCTGTGTCTGATTTCTCTTTTAAAACTATTAACAGTAGAATTATAGGATTATCAAAAATCTTAGTTCCATACACTTTATTGATATATGTATAGAAATAATGAATCATGTTAAACCATCGCATCGAAAAAGGTGCTTGAGGAGATTCGAGTGCTCACTTACTAGTGGAGGAATATCGTTGGATCCGCTAGTTGAACGCGCGTTAGAGGTTGAAATTTCGATATCTTGCGTTGAAGGCTCTTAAAAAGGAATCTTTGAGAAACTGCATTAGTTATATAGGGTACTGACATTAGCAACATTCTAATGAACATATACAAAAAGTTTCAAAAATTTTAAAGATGGCGTTTTTGATTAAATCTTTACCAAACTTCAGCAAGTTCTGTGACAAACTGTTAAAAAACTAATTCAATTTTAAAAGATATTTTTACTGATTATTACGAATAGTGCATTTAAGTATCACTGGAAAAACAAAACAAGTCTATCTCTAATAGTTTAAGCATAGCGGAATTTTAAGAGCTACGCGACATTCTTGAAAAGTAAAATTGAATATTTTTGACCAACTTTTAAGGAGTCTTACTTCCATGAAAAAATATTTTGCAAAAAATAAATATGGAATAGTTTAACATGCCACTGGCCACCATACACTAAATTTTAAAAAATATCGAAGGTGGTGAGGCAGACATTTTATTTTTATTGCCTGCATTTGTATGGATTCACTCATAGAAAAGAAAAATGTGGAAGTTCTGCATTTCTTAACACGATCAAATAATGATATAAATTTTTATTTATTTAAAACCATCAGCAAAATTTGAAAATTCGAATATTAGTTACGCTAATAAGATAAATTGAAAAATTTATTAAATTCGGCGAAAGGTAGGTAGATAGGTATTTAATTAACGTCGCACTGGAGCAACACAACGGGCTATTCGCGAGGGTCCGGGATCAATCCCCGAAGGCAAAGATTCGAAAATTCGGCGAAAGAGTTTAAAATTTCTTCTTTCTGCCACATAGAACTCCAAGAAAGCTTTCAACAGATACCTCAATAAACGACCATTTCAAGGTTGATCTTTGTGAATGCATTTCATAAATGAATAGAACTTCATAAATAAACTTACTTTCAATTTTCAAACTTTCGATTTTTGAAAAGTTAGTCTCATGTCACAATGCCCAGAAATCAAATTTTTTCTCTTCTCTCATAAAAGCACAATTGTTGAACTTCCAACAAGAGTGAACTTGTTAGTTATTAAAAGCTATTTTTAATGTTGCAGGAAAAATTTCAAGTACCTTCCTGCATACTATCAAATAGACAAATAATTTAATTTATTTCCCTCTCCTGAATCCTTGAAATTGCTTTTTACTTACTATATAGCTTTGTTTGAGAGATTGATTTCACAAAATCCCAGAATAAATTATGATCCTGCGCCATAAACCTATACCCAAATCCAAGAAGGTTGGAAGGTTGGAAGGTCAAGATTAAATGAGTATGACTAAACTATTTAAAATGGATAAGAAAAAGCTTTAATCAGTGAAAAGTAATGACGGTTAAAGCTATTCTTTCACTATATGAATACCACGTTAGCAGCTGTTCGTAGGATAGATATAATCAACACTCCTAGAGCCCATTGAATAATATCTCTTGTGATTTTGTTTTATAATTTGTTGCAGCAAGTGCTATATTAATGACTATATATAAAATTTGAGACTTGAAATCTTGAATCTTTGAGAAAAATCTTTGCAATACCTACATAGGGGAAAAATGAACAACATTCTAATGAACTTATACAAATATATTCAGAATTTTTAACGATGTATTTTTTATCTTGACCAAACTTCTGCCAAGTTTCGTGAAGAAGCAATATAGAAAGTAAACGAGCATAATTTAAGTACTACTAGTAAATATAATTTAATATATCTAAATCGTGCATGCAGTCACTAACTTCGTTTTTGCTTTTTTATATTTTTATAATGCAATTCGATGCCATGTAACTGGAGTAATAGGTTTGCAAGCATGCGTAAATAAACGTGCATGTCAAAAACTTCATATTTGTATATCATAACAATTCCCAATTTAAAAAGTAATATTCAAAGCACGGTAAATATAATATAATGTTTGCCTATTATATTATACACAGTGCGTCAAATAAGTTTTAAGACTCGTCCCAGAGCGCTGGTTGTAATGGCGCAGTGAGTGTAAATGCGCATGCGTCATAACGTCCATCGTCTGCTGGCACACTGCCAACAAGTTGTGCGCATTTCGTTAAGTAGCTTAGAGAAGGCGAGTGTTCATTGCTGAAGCGAATTTTTTTCATGTTGATTTTTTAAGATGGAGCAAAGAGCTGTAATTAAATTTAACGCAAAACTTGGTAAAAGTGCTTCGGAAACATACCAACTCATGAAACAAGTTTACGGTGACTGTTGTTTAAGTAGATCAAATGTTTTTGTGTGGCACAAACGTTTTTTGAACGGTAGAGATACGGTAGAAGATGATCAGCGTAGTGGAAGACCAATTCCATCTAGGACACCTGAAGTTATTGAAAAAGTACGAAATTTCGTAACAAACGATCGCTGTGCGTCACTGAGAATGATGGAAGACTCTTTAAACATCAACAAAGAAACAATTCGAACCATCCTGAATGAAGATTTGGGCAAAACAAAAGTGTGTGCTAAATTTGTTCCACACACTTTAACCCCTGAACAAAAAGCAATGAGAAGTGCACATTGCAGAGACATTATTTCAGCCACTGAAAACGATCCAAACTTCTTGAAGTCCATTGTTACAGGTGATGAAACCTGGTGTTTCCAATATGATCCTGAAACAAAGCGACAAAGTGCGGAATGGAAGTCACCAAATTCACCGCAAGCCAAAAAAACAAGAAAATTTCCATCCAAAATCAAAACAATGCTCATTACATTCTTCGATAGTAAAGGTATTATCCACAAAGAATTTGTTCCAACTGGACAAACAATTACAGGTCAATAATACTTAGCTGTTTTAAAGCGTTTGATGGCCAGAATTCGTCCAGACTATGGACTGAAAGCAGTTGTTGTTTGTTACACGACAATGCACCCAATCACACCTCCCTTATTGTTTGTCGATTTTTGGCAAAAAATAATGGCTGTGTGTTGAACCATCCACCGTATTCACCTGATTTAGCACCCTGTGACTACTCCTTATTCCCAAAACTTAAAATGAAGTTAAAAGGGTGTTATTTTGAGGATATTTCGACCATACAAGAAGCTTCGACGCGTGCTTTGCAGGCCATTCCACAAAGTGATTTACAACAGGCGTTCGATTCATTAATAAATCGCTGTAAAAAGTGCATTGAAGCCGGAGGGTCCTATTTTGAATAAAAAACCAAAACAGGTATTAATTTCTTGTTTCCATTTCTTTTTACAGACCCAGTCTTAAAACTTATTTGACGCACTGTGTATGTAAGATTTCACATTAGTATTTTATTCTACAGGGATGAACACCACCACTACTTTGAATATACTTCCCTGAAAGAAATATCTAATAATACAGACACAATATCCGAATGCTAGGATTTTATGCTTCCATTTTTTCTACTCGTCCCTTCAATAGATCATACTTATTTTACTTCGATTTAACCAGGCTCCATACCAGGACTCAAAAAATAAAGCATTTTTATACAGAAATATTCTTCACGAGAGATAGAAAGCCCAGAATAGAAATGAATTTTCGGATTTCCTTTTCTCTGGGAAAAGTTATTTTAACGATTGTAATTTACTTTTGTGGAAAAGTTTTGATTTCATATATACAGCATTCTTCTACAACGCGTCTTTCCTTGTTCTTCATTTTCCCCGAACCATACATCGATAAACTACGTTTACGGTCGCATCTTTTCTCATTTCTAAGACAACCCCTCACCCCAAAACTAAAATAAAATAAAACCCATCCTTCAGTGAATGAAAACGGAAAGAAAAAACATCTTCCTCTATGTTCCTTCATTTTGTTTTTGAGAATAAAAATATTTTTCTTATTTTCTTTTATTGTGCTTGTAGCGAATGAGGAAAACGTACTCTATTTTTGAAACAACACATTTGCGGTTCATGGGGCATAATCGTGTGTACTTTACCGTCTTTATGAGTGTACTGGATATAGTTTAATGTGGAACAGAACTCAAAACATTCATAATACAAGATTGCTGCTGTGAGTTATTCGTGTTGTTGATTGTAGGAAACTTACAACTATGGAAGACGCTGTCACGTTTCGTTGCAGATGGCTGCTCGCTGCGGTTTGGTATACACATTTTTTCCAATGCAAGTTGATGGGTGTGTAATCAATCCTTCTTTCATTAATTGGCGAAAAATTGTCAGTCTCAGGAGTTAACCCTGGGGAGAGACATGCTTTTCTGGAGGACTTTCGGGAAGATGGTCAGCATTTACATACATCCCGGGAGAAATCAGGGAATTGAAAAATAGTGTTCAGAGTTTTTAATTTCCAAACCGGACATGAAGGGAAAACGTCCTTTGTCAGAGAGAACAGATACAAAAATACATACATACAAAAATTTATTATAATTAGCGTCATGATTTATCATAAAGTTATAGTTAATTAACGTCACACTAGAGCAACATAACGGACTATTGGTGATGGTCCTGGATCGATCCCGAATGAAAAGTTCCAAGGACAACGCCTCGCAATTTTCAACCACGGTCAGATGATATGGTCAACACTTGAGTTGACATCCCACTCTCCAAATTTCCACACCACGTCAACGTGAGGACATTTGAGGCCACGAGAGATTTAACGTGCACCAACCCCCCGTGTACACGCCGGTCTTTGGCTGGACCAAGTTTTGAACTTGCAATCCTCCGGTTACAAAAGAAAGAGAAATTTAAGTTTAATCTAAACTAGCTACAGCAAATACAAATGCTGCCTAGCCTTTCAAATGCCCCTTGTTGACGGTAATAGCAAGCATTTAAACTATTTAACCCTCCTGGTGGTTGTCTCGACGAGGTATCTTGTCATTAACATGCCTGACCAGAGTTTGATGGACGATTAACTCGTCCAAGAGAAAAACTGACCTTGATCGCATCATAAAAAATCGATAATATCTTGATGACCATACGTCTCGTCATTTGCAAAATTGGTCAAGATGTTGACGGACGGGATATCGCGTTTAAGCCACTTGGAGGGGAAAGCTATCTTCAGGATGTCTAACAGTAAATTTAAAGAGATATCCAAAGATAAAAACAGTGACTCGCTAATATGCAAGTAAATTATAAATAAAAGATGGGACAGCCATAGGTAATAGCAGAATACGTCGCTACAGTTTAGCGGCAGTATTTATATATCTCTCTAATTCGCATGTATTCCGTGTCTAAACAAAGACGCAAGGATCGAATCACGAATCTGAAAGAGATTCAATACCTAATTATCTAGGACTTTTCAAAAGTATATTTTAAACAGTTATCAAAGACTGAAAGACTAGCTTCCCAAATTTTCCCATACAAGCAAATTAGTGAGTTATATAAATACTCTCGCTAAACTGTAGCAAAGTATTCTGTTTTCTGCTATGAGTGAAATATCGATTTATATATTTTATTTATATTTTGTTACAATATTAGCAAGCTTCTATATTATTTTTATCGTTGGGTTTTCTTTAAATTCCGTTTCATGTAGAGAAAGCTATTATAATGAATGTATAGCTGGCAAGACATAGTTTTAAAGGGTTGCGTGTATGTTTAACTATAGAAAATAAACATAATTATAAGCTTAGGTTTTATATGGCGGAAGGGACAGACCTGAGACATTGAGCCAGGGCTTCCTATCAAGTAAATGGATAAACACACACCATGAGAGCTTTTACTGATACTGAAGCAATAAATGTACACAAGCGATAACAGAACTAACAGAGCTACGGGAAACAATATCAAATAAATAGAACATGGAACAAACAGAGCTACGGGAAACAACGTTAAATAAATAGAAAGGGAACAAGCATGTGATATACGCGTACAATTTAGAATAAGAATTAAGCATTAGATTTACTAAATTGCAAGTTTTATATTCTAGGATGAAATTTTATGTATGCATACTTAGAGTATTGGTACAAAATGTACCCTCAGGCAGTACAAAAACGGAACTTAATTTTCAAGTAACGAAATATAAAATACTGAATAGTTGAAGGTTAAATAAAAGTTATATTTTGAAGCTCCAATATTGCATAAAGTGAACCATGTACAGTACAGGAACTATGTGTTTTAAACGTACGTTTTAAAGGTACACTTATATATTAGTTATTCTACAGATGACCACTTTTCGAATTTTATTATTTTATTTGCATGAATAAATAAATGGGACGGTTTTTATGATAGTAAAAAATGACTTAGTTGATTACATAGATCAATGATTTACAATACATTACTTATTTTCATGTTAATATAGACTATGGATAAATTATACATTTTTATTCGAAGACCAATTTTCAAAAGAAGTACCGAAGAAAAAGAATGACTCAGAAACTGAGATGATACAATTTTAATTACTTCGTTATTGTATAAACTAGAATTCCCTAAAAATTTAACAATGTATATAAAAACTGAAACATGTTTTTTAGAATGCATTTTACTCGTAAAAGGCTTTTAACGAAAAATAGAGTGAATTTTAAATTTCTTGAAAAGACATGTTTTGAAAAAACCAATAAGCCATACCGTACCTGATTTTCTTTTAACATAGATTAATCGAAATTTAATAGTGCGAGGAGATAATTTTTCAGAAATATAGAAGTAGCAACTACAAAATTATTTTCTTAAAATATTTTAAAAAGTTATTTCGTTTTTTAATGTGGGTAGTTAACGTGTTTTTCATACCACTTAAGTCTTCAAACGTGCTAATAATTAATCTCGTTTCTCCATTTTTTGTACTACAAGAGCAGCATCTATAAAGATGACACTTTTACGTTTATTAATTGATGTTGAGCGGTAAAAAAATGTTGGCTTTCTTTTTCATTTTTCGCTTTTTTCCCTTTCATTTTTGTTCAGATAGGTTTATCTCAGAAATATAAGTTGCGTGTTTTTTGTTATGGGAACATAATTTTTCTTCGCTTATTTATAAATATAAAGGTACCACTCTTAATTAATTTAATAAATATCTCGAAAACCATCTGAGAAAAAAATTATGGTCAATTTTTCTTTTTACATCTAAAACTTGTCATTCCGTGATGCTTCTAAGTATGCTTTAAACATCCATCAAAGCAGACCTAGTGACACTTTTGCGTTAAAATGCTGTTTGTTTACACGGTACATTGTAGGTCAATATTTAATATCATTCAGGTGTTTAGGCTTGTCTGAAAATTTTTTATAACAATGAATTCATAAATATCGATATTTTGTACGAGATAGTTACCAATATTTACATCTTCTAATAGACACTGAAGCGCTAGAAAAACTGGTACAGACGAGTCTATGCAGAATACATAGCAACACTACCTATGCACGTCATTGTTTACGTCTGTCAGGACATATATAAAGTGATAGACATCTGTGGTAGGAACTAGTGCTGTTTCCGCCGTGAGAATGGCGTTATCATGATTTACGCGATTTCCAACGTAGTTTTATAGTTGGAGCTTGAGAGATGGGTCATAGCATTTTGGAGGTAGATAAGTTTGGATTTTCATGCTCTTCCGTTTCAAGGGTGCACCGTGACTAGAAGAACTACTAGCAAAGCATGTATCGTACGACAGCAGTGCAGCCATAAAAAGTGGGTGAATGTGACAAGCGTCGGCTGGTACGAATCATTTATAAGAGATAGGCGTGCAACACTACCTCATATTACATCGGAATTCAATGTTGGGCCCTCAGACATAGGTGTGAGGACTGGAGCGTTTCATCAAAGATATGGGCATTAAGAGCCGAAGCCCAACTCGAGTAGTGTTGATGAACACTCTAACACCCATCAACAATGCTATGCTATTCCCGAGACCAGGCCCTCGCCTGGTCTCGGGAATACCACCACTGGACACTCAAAGACTGGAATGGAATAGTTTGTTCCGACGAGTTGCGTTTTCAACTGTTTCGGGCAAATGGACGAATTCATGTGTGGAGGTAACCACATGAATCCATGGATCTCGCATATCAGCAGGGTATGGTACAGGAGGGTGGTATTCCATTATGATATGGGGTTTGCTTATGTGGCATTTAATGGGACCCCTGGAAACCTTCCCATAGCCATGTGGGCAGGGATCTTGAGTATACCCGTGCTCAAAGCCAGACAACCAGCGATATGACTGAGAGTATCTTGTAGAAGGTTGATTGCCCTGGGTGTATTTCTGTCGTCTGTTTCAGTAAAACTTCCCTTGTGTGCGTATGTTCATTTCTGGATGTTTTTGCATCTGGTACAGCTTAACCAAATGTCCCCTATTTTCTGTGTGATCAATCTACCAATAAACCTTTCTGAACTGCTTTTTCCCCAAGCACACAATGATAAAATGACCACATCTATTTGTTGAAAGAATTACAGGAAAGATTATATTTGTCAAGAAGGACAGAACTGGTCAGACTTTAAGCAAAGAAGACGGAAGGTTACAGAATGGATAAATGCGCGAGAACCCCTGAGAGAGCTAACGCAGGAATAGATATTAAGGCCCTTGGGAGGTGTTAAAAAATGGAAATGTAACGTTATTCAAGAAGGAATTTTTCGTATATAATAATAATTTAAAGTGACAAACAATTGACGATTTACAAAACATGTGACCTCTCAATGTATTAAATGTAGATATTAATGGTCAATGCTGCACAATGCCTAGTCAAGGTCATAAAAACACTGCGAAGTTTCATCGTAAACTACAGACCCCCACAGTTTCATTCTGAGTTCTAGTTTGCCTGTTGCACAGTGTTGAAAGCGTGTTGTTATTTTAACATGCTTGTTGATTGAACATATCTGTTTTAAGCATAAGTAGATAGTTTAATTAACGTCGCATCAGAGAACACAACCCGGGATCAATCGCGAAGGGAAAGATTGCTTATACGAGGTTAATGCGAACCGAGGTCACCTTGGATAACCTGAAACTCGGTTGGTTGGTTTGGGTCTTATGATGCAAGGGCCATATTTGGCCAAGCTGCAACAAACACAAGACAATACCGTGAAAGGGAAAGATAGAAAAAATCATAAGGGTGGACGAGGATCAAAGGCAGGAAAGATAGAAAAATCATAAGGGTGGACGAGGATCAAAGACAGGAAAGATAGAAAAATCATAAGGGTGGACGAGGATCAATAAGGCAGGACAGATCACTGGGCTACCTCGAGGTTGTGATGCCCATATACACCTAAAGAAGATATGCCACTGAGGGCCCTGAAACTTGAATAACAAGGATGTGGTAATACAAAAGCTTATGCGAAATAGCAGAAAACATTCACTGTACTACAAGTTTCTAATATTGCTACTGAAAGATTCGTTGAGGTAAAATAAAAAATATATACACTCGTATTTGTGTCACAGTATGCATTTATTGTGATAATTTTACAATAAATTTGTGTACCTCTTAAACTCTCCTTAAAAAGTCATCAGCAGTCTTCTGTTTTGTAGCACTTTATCACGTTTTCGGGGAAAGTGCACATACTCATGCTCGAGGCTTTATTTAAAGGTAAAAAATAAGTATAAGATTAGGATCTGATTACACTGACACTCAGCGCTAGGATAATCAAGGTTCTATTGTAGGTATTCCAATTTCTCCATTTTAACGAATAAATGTACATATCAACTTTTTTTTCACTCACCCAGTGTACATCTCCAATGCTTCACAATCTCAGGCTTATGAACCACAGAACAAATCAACGATCAAGTGAAATGATTTATTACTTAAACTTAGAAAACAGACTGCATATAGCAGTGCAAAAAACACCACATGTCTAGGCCCTAAAGGTGTTTATATTTTTCCATTGCAAACGGTATTCTTGCGATTAATCGTGACCAATCTGAAGATGGGATGGTCCCGCAGTTCAACTCTTGGGACTGTCTGAGATAGTGTCTAGGTTGTAGACATTGGTCTAACATAAAGACGTATGTCTAAAGCCTTTTGAAAGTATATGGCTGTTGACATTTCATTTACATAAAAAAAACGATTAATGATACGTCTTACTGAAAAGTTTATTTTCTAACAAAATTACATCAATTTAAAATATTGAAAATGTCCATAAAAAATTTGGTAATAGGCCAACTTTCTTTTATGGTTATCCTATTCAAATAACGTCTATATATTTGAACATCTGGTTAGATTTTGTTTACATTAGCTACACTTTGTGAAGATCAAGCTAGTTAACAGATGTGTTAAATTATTCTCCAAGAATTTCAATATATTTTTATTTGTAACTCAGCATATATATATATATATATATATATATTGATATTTTTGTCATATTTTCATGATATAGAGAAATAAAAACATATTTCATCACTCTTCACCATAACCAGTCTATAAATCTTTTTAAATATCTGATTATGTTTTCTGCATATCTAGCTATACTTTGTGAACATGAAGCATTGATGTATTAACAAATTATTCCGTTTAAATGTTTAGCATTTCTTGCTTTTAACCGAGCATATATTTATGCGATGCTGATTCAATCACAATGTGTTTTTGTCGTATTTTTGTGGGATCCGAAAATCAAAATATATTTCATCAATCTTCACTATAACCAGACTGAACGGTCATACATCAAAGAATATTTTCTGTACATTTCATTAGTTTGTGAATGTATTAAGAATTGATGCATTAAGTTTTTCAATAAAAATTTGTAATGTTCGTTTTATTTTTAAGTCAGCATATATTTAATGCAATATTTATTCAATCGGAGTATATTTTGTCATATTTGCATGACATAAGAAAATAAAAATAATATTTCATCGGGCTTTTACCACAAACAGACAAATATTTGAACATCCGATTAGGTTTTGTGTCATTTCGCAATATTTTATGTACACTTTGAGCATTGTCGTATTAACAAATTATTATGTAAGAAATTTTAATATATTTTGCTTTTATCTCAGCACAAATTTAATTTAATATTTATTCAATCAGAGTGTATTTTGTGACGTAGTTTCGTGTCATAAGAAAGTAAAGTATAAATATAGGGTGGTCGTTAAGTAACTTCCCTATATACGAGCCATAGCAACCGCAATCTTCAACGAATCGGTTGGTAGGTAGTTGAATCAATGTCGCACTCTATCAACACAACGCGCTATTGGAGACGGTCCGGTATCAAACACGAAGGGAAAGATTCGAGGACAATACCTCATAATTTTGAACCACAGTCAGATGACGAGGTCACAACTGAACTGTTACTCCACTCTCCAAACTTAAGCACCATGTCAACATGAGGAAATTTGAGGACACGACTGATTAAACGTGCATCAGATCCCACGTACGATGGTCTTTGATCGGATCGAGTTTCAAACTTGCAGCCCTCCCGTTGCTAATTTGCTACTCTTTCAACCGGACTACCACCGTCCCTTCAACAAATCGCAATGAAACTTGAGAATTACAGATTTCAAGCCATGAGATCGGGAATTATGTAAATAACAAGAATGGAGCTTCCACGGTTTCAGATGCTATTAATTTTTTTTGAAAATTTTGAATAGCTACACCCACTATATTATCGTAATGTGATCGGTACTGGGAAAAAGCGAAAATGGCGTTAAAATTTTACCTTCAGCTATTAGGGCAACGGTAGCCCGGTTGGAAGAGTAACGGATTAGCAACCGGAGGGTTGTGAGTTCGAATCCAACCAAAGACCGTCGTGTACAGAGATGACTGGTGCACGTTAAATCTATCGTGGCTTCAAATGTCCTCCCGTTGGCATGGTGTAGAAGTTTGGAGATTGGGGTGCCCACTCAGGTGTGACCTCGTCATCTGACCGTGGATCAAAATTACGTGGTGTTGTCCTTGGATATTTCCCTTTGGGTTTGATCCCGGACCGTCCCTAATAACTCACTGTGTTGTGCTCCAGTGTGACGTTAATTAAAATACCTACCTTCAGCTTTTAAAACGACTGCGCATGAGTACTGTCAAAGAAGATGAACGTGCCAACAAGAAACCATAACATCTTACAATTATTACAAACGTTGGTGCCAATTATCGTTTAGTGATTGTGATTTGTGCAAATTGAGTGCATTATCAGAGATGTTTTTTGCTTTTTTTCTTCTTTCTTTTGACGTACATACTGAACTTGTTTGGGATGAAGACTGGTGAAATTAATACTTAGTAGATAAAATATAAATTAAACAAAATTCAGTAAACAAAACTCTGTCAAGTCTACTAGCGCGTAGCATCTAATAAAGGTCACAAAATAAATTAGGCGATTGTAGTTTTTTGTAAGTTTAGCTTAGAGAAGATAGTCGGAGTGGACGGTGCGATGTCCTTAGTTTGTATAAATAGTGCAATTGCACAAATGTTTTTAATAAATCATTTATGGCAAGATTACGTTCCTCTATGTAGTACACCTGCACTATATGCCTCATTTGGTGGCAACGCTCTTCGGCCGTTTTTGGCGTAATTTTAGTAGCGAGTTATGACAGGTGAAGAAGGCAACCCATCCCGATAAGGGTTATTCCCGTTTTTATGGCAACCTCAGGAAACGGAAAGTTTAAATTTTCATTTCGAATATTCTAGAAGGTTTTGTATCTTTTCCCGGTAATTACTTTCCGGTAAAGCTTATTATTTTCCGTTTAAAAAAAACGATTTTTTCTAAGAATTCTTTCATTGGCGATATAAAAAGTGCGCCAAAAAAACGCGCCAAAAGCGTTGCCACCAAAAGAATCATATAATACAGCTGTATCCTCGGAGTGTTCAACACAGTAACCATCTAATACACTGCTCGGTCAAATCTGCTAGTGTTCTTGGAAGTCGTACGAGGTGTCGCCGGATCTTTCCCTTGGGGATTGATCGCCAATAGCCGGTTGGTTTGCTCCAGAGGCGTTAATTCAACTAATTACCTCTTACTGGCGCTGTCGTTTTTAGAGCTAAGGGTGCAATTTCAACGGCATTTATGGATTTTCAATGTGGCCATCACATTGCTCTAAAAAGCAGGTGTTGTCATTAGAAACTTGCTAATCGTATCCGTAACAGTATGAGTTCGATTCTTGTTATTTGCATAATTCCTGAGAGCATGTTTTGAAATATCTAAATATCATATATCATTCCGATACGTTGAAAATTGCAGTCGCTAGACTTGTATATAGTAGAAGCTACTTTATCACCACCCAGTATATTTAATCACCAAAAGTACTTCATTATTTTTCTCCTTTTAAAAGGATAAAATAATGAATTTAAATGAGATCCATGGGGAACATTATATTCCGAAGTATAAACTGATAGCATTAACATATTTATCGAGATATTAAATATCAAAATGCCGTTCAGAAATACAAAGATTGAATGGTGAATTAATTTATTTTGAATGCATTAAATTAAAATTATAATACATCCATATTCAGTATTGAATACAGCATTAATGTTCCTGCAATCACCTTTATCATTACAAAAAATAATGGATAGTTCAACACAGAAAAAGGATGATTCAATGTTATTAAACATGAACCAGAAAAACAGTTCTGAAAAATGATGTTCATTCCTCACGAATTAACCGTTGTTGCTAATTATAAATAAATTGTCATAAGTGTGTTTAATTATTTTCTATTGTCTTCTATTCTGTGTAATTATATGGTGGAGTTGAAAGATTCAAGCCTCATATTTTCAATGAAAGTATAATATGATCTGGTATTCTCGAATAAGAAAAGTTTGAGGAAATTCTAAAGCATACCAAAATGGTTGATTGGTTTTATGGTGCAAGGGTCATATTTGGTTAAGCTGCGCAAAACACACAGTCATCGTAAAGTAAATGAATATACACATGCATGTAAATTATACTGACACAGAAGATAGAAATGCACTCAGGGAAATTAAACTTGCATCACCTGTAACTCGCAAGTTTCTAGCGCAGTGGGTACACTCAATGAGCCAAACTAAAGTTTTGAAGATTGAAATGCATGGTTCATTAACTCTTCAAGTGTTTCAACGAGATATCGCGTCCAAGATCTGGTCAATTTTGCTAAGAACGAGATATCTCGTCGACACACAAAACTGTCTTATTACTCCAAGAGGAATGAAAACCCAACTAGGAAAAATAATTTGTTCTTTGTCCAGAACTGGTGAGTTTTAAACAGTTTTTTGCATCAGAGATCAGACAATAGAGCAGTTTTCGACAAGATAAACTACCAAGACAGTTAAATATTTATTGTTGGAATCAGAATTTTATTGTCAGCTATTATAGAAAACAAACTCGTAGATTTAAATGGATTTTACTTACTCATGGATCTTAAGTAGTGTCTAACATGTAATCGATTTTAAATAGATTTACCGCCTCAAATTCCAGATATATCACAGTATTAGATTTTAAATCAGAATCTAATTCTATCTGGGTTCACATTTTGCTCAAAAGAAACCAGATCCGCGAAGAATAAAACGCACGATTCAATAAAATTTTAGTGTCGGATTCCCCAAATTCCACTACTGTAAGCAGTAGGAAGATGGGACAGAAGAAGAAAAATACGAACTTTCACTTCCACACAGAAAAAGAAAGACTAAAAGGAAGAAGAAAGCGTTATTCGAGCGAAAGCAAATATCGGTTAAATATTTATAGTGTTTCTCCTTTCATTTCCCATCATTCAATGCTGAACTCCGAATCCGTCTCCTTCTGGGAAAATCTGGAAGGATGGTAGATTTAACTGTCCAGGGATCGACACCCTGTTCCTCGACGGATGCGGTCAAATGTATACTCGGAAACATTTCCGCTCAGATATCTTATCGCAAAAAATCGAATGGAAAAGGATTTCGATTTTTGCTTTCTTCTCGGAATGGACGGGAAATTGCTTTGTTTTTTAAGGAGAACGAAAAATAATAGCGGGCTCTTTCTATGCTCTAGACGACACTGGACAATACTTAAGATTGTGTCTTTCAGAATGGTTTTCTTCTGATCCTTTAGGAAAAAGTATATCCGGGGCATTTGAGAGCTATTACAAAATACCTTCACGTTTGCTTTATAGAAGTGCTTTACGGCTTTGAGATAAATACTCTGTTTTTAAGACGTAGGGAAAATTTTGAAATCTACGAAAACCATTATATCTACTGCACAATTATATGTAACTCTTACAGATTTTATTACCTATGAAATTTTATATCAGTACAGTAATGCCTTTCTGTATCAGTATTATTGGAGATTATGCTTAAGCTTGATTTCATTGATTAATTATTTACAATTGGATATTTGCTTGTAGAACTTTTCAAGGACGATTGCTTGATTTTATACAGGGTGTTTTTTATGCATGGATTTGTTTGTGAATAACTTTTAAATGGAATATTCTTAATGTATTTTTCACAATTAATGACTATTAGCAATTGGGAGTAAAGTCAATATTGGACCTTTTTTCGATGACGATAGGAAAATGTGGGTGCTGTCAATTGTGTACGCGATTGAGCGATTTTGATGTTTCAAAATGTTTTTCTGTCTGAAATTTATCGACAAGATTTACAGAACTCGTGGTTTGAACATGATAGAGCAACATGCTACACAGCTTGTGCAATCAAGCGAATTCTGAAAGAACGCATTTCCAAACCAAAGGATTTAAACATCTGGTAACGCCGATTGGCCATCTCGTTCCCCTGATTTGACCTCTCCAGATTGTTTTGTTTTCTATATGCTACATAAAGGAATTAGCCAACTGTAACAAGCCCACAGCTATTAACAGCTACAACTTAAGCAAAGCATAATCAAATTATCACGACCGTTACAACTTAAGCAAATCATTCACGAAGAAACTAAAATATAAATACAGATAATACAATTACACAAATTCCAACTCAATACGAATTCCCCCGAAAATGTTCTCAAATGTAATGCAAAAATAGTTGAGTATTAGTAGTATTTACAGCTTGACCAGAGACAGTCATTTGGCCTATGTCTAAATACGGTCGATTAATAAATAATGCCATTAATTGAGCTAACAATATGTTCAAGTAATTTAATGAAAATGTTTTTATTTAAAAGTTATTCCAAAAAATAGAGCCGTTACATATAAACACCCTGTATATTATACAATATTCGATATAGATTTGGCTATACGTGTTTTGCATTTTTACAAGTGGGTAGGTAGGTATTTAATTAATGCCACACTGGAGCAATACAACGGGCTATTGGCAACGGCCCGGGATCAAACCCCAATTTACAAGTTCGAAATTTGCTGGGGAAAATTCTATATTTGCTACGCTGAGTTTGTTATATTGGACGTCTTGACTTACGACCTTGCACTGAGGTTCACACCACTGTAGCTCTAAAAGCAGCAGCATTGTTATACAGAACCTGATCACTAAAATTGAACCTCTTGGGCTGTAAAGTAAGAACAATCAGTCCAGAAATCCAGAGAGAGACTGAAGGTGGTATGTGTAAGTGAAGGTATACTCAAGATATCAGGTTACGATCAAATAGAGAATATTTCTACAGTGTAAATTGTGGAGCCATAAGTGTCGGAATTACTAGAATAAATGATTTATCTGTAATTATGGAATTCTGGCTGTCCGGCGTCCCTTCCGTATCGTCAGGCACGAACCTGTAACAAAACCCCTAAAAATCCTTCGTACTCCAGGGCAACTTGTTTTCACCAGCACGGTCTAAATTCTTGGACTGCATGGTTCTAACCTATTACTCACATCGACCTTCTTATGAAATAGACGGAATACCTTCATTTTATCTCTTCCGATCACTCGATTTGAAGACCTCCGGATAAAGGTCAGGAGGTATTAGAAGAAAGCAATAATCATATTGTAAGTATAATTGGCAAGCGTGATGAACAGCACACGTTTTCCACTTCGATAGCTAATCGACCCAGGTCGATTCCCAAGCCTTAATGACCTTACACATCTAAGGTCTTACGACAGTGAATTCACGCACATTGCTCCGTCTATTTCATTAGAAGGTTGATGACTGCCCAAGATGTCCCATTTGTTTGACCTGGTCCTGTAGTTTCATGGCTTCTCCTTGTGAGCAAAAGTGGGGCGAATTTCCCACCAACTTTCATTCATTCAATACCCACAGATGTTGACCTCGTTATCTGACCGCGGTTCATAATTATAACGTGTTGCTCTTTGATTTTTCCTTAAGGATTGATCCCAGACCGTCTCCAAAAGCCCGTTGCATTTCTCCATTATCACGTTAATAAACTACCATTCAAATATCCAAGCTATCCAACATACCCGAAAAGCTTGAGTTCAGTCAAGGCAAAATAAAACAGTTCTGTAGGATTGTACTTTCACAGAATGTTTTATTAAATGCTTGAATGTATCTAGTTTTTATGGTAATTGTAATGGTAATTAATTAACGTGGAACTGGAGCAACAGAAAAGGCTATTGGCAATGGTCCGCTATCAATCCCTAAGGGAAAGAATCAAGAACAACACAACGTAATTTTGAACCATGGTCACATGACGAGGTCAACACCTGAACTGGCACCGCACTCTCCGAATTTCCACACCACGCCAATTTCAGGACATTTGAGGTCACGACAGATTCAACGTGCACCAGTCCCCGTGTACACGACAGTCTTTGGCTGGACCGAGTTTTGAACTCGCAACACTAAAGTTGCTAACCCTTAATCTTCCAACTACGCGGTCCCTAGTTTCCTCGAGAAAAAGATTCAACGTGCACCAGTCCCCGTGTACACGACAGTGTTTGGCTGGACCGAGTTTTGAACTCGCAACCCTCCAGTTGCTAATCCTTAACCTTCCAACTAGGCTACCACGATCCTTAGTTTTCACGAGAAAAATCTTCCGAAATAGCTTTCCTAATATATTCCCTTGTAGGCTTCCGCCTCCTCAGCCTATTTAGAAGTGGTGTATATTGATGAATTTCAGGTTATATCTTATCAATGGCAGAAGTCCGGATCCTCTCAACTCCAAGCAAAAACTTCCCTCTTTCCCTGTCCATCCAAATGAATTAAAAACATTTCCAAATCCAATGACAATATCTTTCGTTCTCCTACCAATTTACATTCTCGGTCAGAAGAGAATCTTTTGCGGCTGGTTGTGAGTCGAAGCCATGTTTCCGACATCCGGTGTGTCCCAAGTGAAGCGAAGTCATCCGGGACATTCACACTTCATCACCAATCAAAGGGACTGAATCTGAACCACTTCCGACCACTTCGTCCGCCTCAATGGATCCTCAAGCTATCTGGAGGGGCAGGCTTTCAAGTAATCCACGCGAGAGCTCCATTCTTCCCAGTATTATGACGACAGAGCTAGACTTCTTGATCTTCAGCGGTGTATTGTTCGGCCAGCTCTTTTACTTTATTTCGTTTTTATTGATTCATTTCTGCTGACGTTTGGGCTCTTTTTTGGGAGAAATGGTATGAAGGTGTATTCCCCTTTTTGGATTTTGCGGTGTATTGCTACGAGACGTAGTATCCAAAGCATCGGGATTGGAATTGTTTCTGTAAAAGCGCAATGGGGAGTTTCTGGTGATAAATGGCGTAAGTTCTCTCTTTAAAGACTGAATGAAAGTATTATATTATATGGTTATTTTACTTGGTGATTTAAGATTATCAAGATTTATCTGGTTAGGTATCCTTCGATTAATACTCGAAGTGAATAGGCATTGTTTCTGTAAAAGAGTGATTGTAAATTTATGATGATGAATTGCTTGAGAAACATTTAGAATTGGAAATAGCAAATAGCTGTTATTGAATTACATGGATACTTGTGTTTTCACTTTAAGTATAACGCCTTATAACACAGTTCGGTAAGAAATCTAACGGAAACAAATTTTATGATAATCTAATTGTGTGCTTGAAAAACATCTTTTCAATGCAGAAAACATCTACTACTGAATTGCAGGGGTACTTGTAGCTTCAATTGAATTTAAGAGAGCGCTTAAAAATTTAAACAAAACATTTTCCGAAGCAATTTGAGAGTTAAAAAGAAGCATATTTTGCTTCAGCTTACAGAGAATGAAACTGTTTATGTGAGGTTTAAATAAAATGAAATGTGATAAGATTTGTTCTATAGTATAAATCAACTATAATGCACTATTTCATGTATGAATACGAAAAACTAGCAGAATTGCATCCTGTTTTTATATTTCTAAAAGTGAAGATACAATCGCATAAGTGGATTCAATTTGAACCACGGACTTCACATCCAATCAATTAATTATTAAGGACTATTCAGTTACATTAAATGTAATTTGAGAAACATGAGCATTTATACTGATTTATGGAAAGCAGAATTATAGTTAAAGGAAACACCACAAATGGCTTCTTACAAGCTTCTGATATAACTTAAGTACCTAAACACTAGAAAACTAACCCAACAAAAGAAACAGTCAATGAATTATGTAAGCAACCATCACACAATCGCTCTAATTTGCAGATGATCTTGACTCAAACTTAATTCAATAAATAACGACATCCTGATTTCTCATCAACTGCATCGGATTCCCCTTAGCTCCTAACTGCGGGGAAAGGGAAGCTTAAGGACTAATAAAATTACCTTGGCAAAGAGAAACACGTCATAAAAAACAATTATATCCCTCTTCAGAGTTACTGGCGCACCAATTTAATTCATTCCCTCAAGTCACTGTTCCTCGAGGCAACCCTAATTTGCAGGAGTGTGGGATTTGACCATTTATAACTCCTTCTTGGCATTTGTCCCAAAATGCACAGCCTCGCCGTTTACACTTTGTCTGATATCTTTTTTCCTTCTACCATTTCCCCCTTCATCCTTTCATTCCACAAATTTATACTTATTTTTGCTCTCGTTGTTTTCTGTTTACGTCAGCATGTATATTGATTCGGGGATCTTTTGTTTCGGGTGTAATTTTCCTCCTTTTGCTTGTGTTGACCACATTCAAAGTCAGCCTGTTCATTAAAAGAGCATTCTCCTACGTGCTGCCTCTCCAGTGTTGGACACTGCTCTTTGAAAGGCAACGATATTGTAATTTTGTTTTAATTCTTTGGGGATTTTTGTTTGCGGTTTTTGTAATCCCATCGAAAGGGCTATAGAATTTTTTTTATTAGTCTGTCGCTTTGATGTGGAGTGGAGAATCGGGTTTCGTAAATGTTACAGAAAGTGATTCTGTTCATTAAAAGCTCATTTTTGTGACGTGTTTTTTTAAATAATGAACTGTGTTATTCGGAGGGCAGGTGGGATAATTTCGATTTGATGCTTATGAAGTTTTGTTTTTAGCATGTAATTTTATCTCAATACTCTTTATTACATGTCGTTTTGATATTTAGTTGAGAATCGTGTTTCACAAACAGTATAGAAAGTGATTATGTTCATTAAAAACTCACTTTTGGCGTGTTTTTTTAATAATGAATAGGCTATTTCGAGGGTAGATAGGATTATTTTTATTTGATAATTATGAAATTTTTGTTTTTGGTATGTAATTTCATCTCAGCACTCTTTATTGCATTTAGTTTCGATATTTAATTGAGAAAAACGGTGTTTCTTTGTTAATATAGCTGGTAATTCGAGTGGTGAAAGATGACACAGAAACTGCTCATTAAAAGAGCATTAGCTAGGAAGCTGTTTCTTGTGTAAAGCTTGTTTCTTTTAAAATATCTCTTCGAAGGAAACTAGATTATAATTTTATTTATCTTTGTGATTTGTTTGTTCTTTATATTCTATAGCCAATTTTTTCCTCATTTTTTATTTTTCTGTCGTTCTATTGTTGATGTCTGGCAGCCAATTTAAATTCAATTCATTTCCATCGGTGTGTTTGTATTTGCACATTTTAAAGCTGGTTCAAGAGCTTTCAGCACATTTTTTGAAAGTTACTTGATTAGTTACAATCCATATAATTATAAAACAAGCATATTTTTTTTTAAATTCAACCTTAATATTTGTTTTTATTAGCAATACATTCATTTTTAATACTGAACACACTTTATTACGTCTTCGCTAACCTTTCATTGCACTTTTTGGTATAGTCTTCTACTTTTAACTCTGGAAGTGGTTTCGACGAGATAACTCGTCCATCAAGATCTGGCCAATTTTGCTAATGACGAGATATTTCGTCATAAATATACTGCGGAATTTTTTATGATGACGAGATTAAAATCTGGCCAGTTTTTTTTATTTATGACGAAATATCTCGTCCATCAAGATCTGGTCAGTTTTCTAATGGCCAGATAACCTCGTTAAGACAACCACCAGGAAGGCTGTCCTGCTCCTACAAATGTTTCTATAGCGGATTTTCTACAGCAAAATTCCGGCGAATCCAACTCTTTCTCGGTGTTGGCATTTTCAATGAATAGCGTTGCAACTATCATAAATCTAAAAATGATGCAGAAAAATGAATTTGGGAGAGTAAATTTTGAACTAGCATGGGATAATATAAGTGATTGCATAGAGAGAAGCTGATTCTATTTAATAACCTATAAAAACCTTTCAACTCTTTTTAGTAATAAATATTCCATTAAAGGAAAATAACTTAAGTAAAAATATATCGCTTCTCGAATATAGTAAGAACCTTATTTTCCTACGAGTTACAGATAAAAGGCGTTTTTAAGCATTGCTTAAACATCAAACAAAAAAGGAAGGCCGAGACTTTTCTTCCGTTTACAAAATTAATCCAATTCAGAAATTTTTCAAAACAATTTATCCTTTCATGACCAGCTGCTTCAAAGACGAATATGTGCAATCCTCGTTAAGATTGTTTCGAAGAGGTTTTTATCATACTCGAACATCAATATTTTGAGCTTTGTTTTTTCCGCCTATTTATCTATGTTGCTCAAAACACAAAAAGTCTATACGGGATCTGGTGCAAAATTTGAGTATTACTTAAGGTTCTCTTTTATTTATTCTTCACTGATGAAAAATATTAGTTTTTGAGATAAGGTTGGACATTTTCAAATTCATTACATTTAAATGCTTTAGTTACAAATTAACTACATTATAAATATTCAAAGTTAAATGTTTGCATCTAAAGAAAGATGTACAATGCGATCACATTGCTTCTTTGTGGATATTGAGTACCAGCCAAAAGCATTTATTTCTCGATCGATTCTAACAAAAATAAGCATGATTTAAATTAATCAATGCTTAATAAATAATTTATCCATTCATTTAGTGTGCCAAAAATAACCTAATAGGCATAATAACTTTTGAATTGTGGAAGCATTTCTTTCATATTTCGTGCAAATTTTCTTGTCGCGATTGTGTTTTATTTTTTGCTCTTTTTTGCCAAATTTTCTATATGAATTCATATTTTAAATTGAAGCTCTTGAAACTTGGATTGAGTGATCCAAGTAATCACCCTTTCAATATAAAGTATTCAGGGATTCATATAATTCTCTGCTTTAGTTATTTAGAGTACAGTAAATGCTTCTGATCTAAATGTTTATTTTAATCCGTTATTTTTTGTGAATTTATAAATATTCTCAAATCGAGATCCGCCTGGAGAACACCAGCACGAAAGTAAAGCATTTTGTTTACCAGTACAGTTGAGAATCAATGTAAGGGCATGATACACATACTAACAATTATTGTCATAAGATAAGATGATTCATTTACAATGGGTTTGAAATTAACGTCTTCTCTGTTTGTCATTACGTCAGTATTTAACAGAAATCTGGAACATAGGAACGTAATTATAGATCACTTTACGACATAACATCCCTTGTACCTACTTCTCACATTTATTCTGAAAATTCATGCACAGCTATAGGTACAGCTAGAAAGTGTCGTAGAATCGTTGATATGCGTCGTGGCATCGTGCTTTCATAGGAGAGAGGCACATGCAAATAAACCTCAAGTGACTGCACATTTGAAAGATCACATGCTGATTTCCAGAATTATAAAAGATACTGTTTCATAATTTCTCCCACAAATTAGTCTACAGATATTTCTATTTTAAAGAAATGAGCTATAGAAACTTTCTGAAGGATTTTATTCTAAGAAAATAAGGCAATAGAATTGCTCCAAGCGGGGTACTATTCTAATGAAATGAGCAATAGAATATCTCCAAAGGATTGTATTTTAAGGAAAGGAGGAATTGAATCTCTCCAATTGGTTACTTTTTAAGGAGCAATAGAAAATTTCCAATGGATTGTATTTTAAGGAAAGGAGCAATTGGATCCTTCGAAAGAGTTGTACTCTCAGGAAATGAGCAAAATAATCTCTTCAGAAGATTATATTCTAAAAAAAAGAAGAATTGAACCTACCTTTCCCAATGATTTTATTCTAAGGAAAGGATCATTAGAATCTTTCCAAAGTATTTTATTATAAGGAAATGAGAGAGCAATAGAATCTTACCAAACGATTTTATTCTACATAATCAGCCTATAGAATCGTTCTAAAATATTCTATTCCAAGGAAAGGACCAATAGAATCGTTCCTAGGAAATATCCTATTATTAGGAAAGGACCAGTAGAATCTAATGGTTGAAAGAATCCCTGGTTTTTTTTAGAATGATGCGGTTATTTAGTCATTAAGTGGGGTAGAAGCAACCTGCACAACTCGGGAATTCTCGTAACGCTCAGAGGCTTGTAGTAAATGCAAACTTGAAAATTCATGTTTGTCCTGAGATGGTAACCTAAGAATAATACAAACTCTAAATAAATTTGTAAACCATCCTTTCCGACTGATATGATAGCTTGTTTTTAGGTTGTAAGTAATAGTGCTATTGAATCACAAGACAGGGTGATTCTACGATCGATTCCCTAACTTTTATTCGTGAGAGAAAAGATCATTGAATTCTGGGGTATATTGATATATTATGAGTATATGGTAAATTGCGTTATTAATTTGTTTAATATTAGCTATGTTTTACCTGCCGTACTTAACCGATATGTAGGAATAGGTATTATAGAAGGTTTCACATAACCTTTGTAAGTTTTTGAAAGTATTATCCGCGTAATTTCTTTGTACCACATCTCAATTTTGTAAGTGATAGTTCTATTTATTTCTTATTTCAGAATGGATGCATAAAAGTATGTGTCATCGTCTAAAATATAGAAACGTTATTTTGAGTTTATTCCTCTTGTGTTCCAAACATAACGAATTTTAAGTTGCTTTAATTTGTTTCAGTGGCATGATTTATGCTGTGTGTTAAAGTTTTTGTATATCCACTCATCATTCAGTAATTTATGAAAACTATAAACCTTGAATTGCAAGTAACGAATGGGTAGATATTTGGAACCTATCAGACTGTCGAAGCTCCATACGATATCTCAACAAGTGGTGGAACCATTAGTGAACTTACCAGAAGAAACAGCATTAGAAAAATGAAATGTGAGAGGAACATGATATGTGTTCAATGGATCTCTTCACACCTTGATCTACAAGGAAACGGAAACGCCGACCTTTCGACTAAGAAGGGATGCCTAGGTACTTTATCATCCTGCTTCCAAGATTACAGAGAATATGAACAGGCATTGGATGACTCCTCCGACTTACGACTACTACGTCTACAAGCTGCCCAGTGCCTCCCTGATTAAAATGGGCAGCAGAGAAGACCAGACTGCGCAATGGGCACTTGAAGCCAATAAAGATCGAATTGGGTTGTAAATACTTACCCATGTGCTCTAAATGTAACTCAACTCGGGCCTCGTTCGATACATCGCCTGACTCGCTGGCCCTCAAGCCAGCTTATTCAATATCTTAAGCTGGATCTTGAGGGTATACATACAAGTGGGATGAGTAACAGAAACATAAGTAACAAATGGAGGTTTATTATATTAGCATCCACCATGTATGCTAAAGTTTTAAGACTCCCGAGCATTGAAAAGAATACATTATCAATACTTATAGGGTATCCATGGATTGGGCCAGTTAAAACTAAAAAAAGGTTTTAGAACCTACATATTTTATTTATTCATACTTCACTTTTACGTGAGGAATTTGTGTAAATTATTCCTGAGTATCGTCACAAAGCTTGTCTTCATCACCCATGTCATCTTGTGTACCCATGGATCGTGCCAGTTATAACTAAAAAGGATTTTAGAGACAAAAATATTTTGCTTATTCATTCTCGATTTTTCATGAGGAATTTTGGTAAATTATTCCAAAGTAATATTCTAAAGTTTGTCTTCAACATAAGGTGACTCTATCCTTATCTAAGTAGATTAATTTAGGGGTTAAACTAATTCATTTACTATACAGACGCCTGCGTTACGGTATTACTCATTGATATAAATCTCCACAGGTCAAGAATCTCGATAAATATGGTAATTAATTCTTAATTGTTGATTACGTTCGATAGATTTAGGTGGGTTTCAGGTGATAACTACTGAAACGAGTGAACATGTCTACATGTTAATTTTGTATTGCATATATTTAAAGTTCATTATTAGTTTTAACATAACCTACATAAGCAGTTAAATTTCTGAAGAATATTGAACTCGCTCGCCATTTAGTTAGGAAACTATCGAATACAAGTTCAAATCCCTCAGACGAGATATCTGGTTATCAAAATATTGCCGATTTGTTGATGTCGAGATCAAGATCTGATCAGCTTTCTTCTAATGACGAGATACCTCGTCCATGAAGATCTGGTCAGTTTTGCTAATGGCGGGATACCGCGTCGAGACAACCACTAGGAGGATTAAGCCCTTTGTTGGCAGACCGGGGGTGGCGTAAGTTTCAAAAATAGACTGGCCTACGCAGCCTCATCAATGTATCTCGATAAGCCAGGGACTTTCACCTTCCATTACGACATAGAGGGTAGCAAATCCACAGGCACACATTTCGTGTCCTGGTCTAGCGCTATATATTCGACTCAATATCCCCCAACCGGGGGGTGAGAAAGAGGTCCACCACCCCTCACCACCCATTAGCTTTTCAATCTCTTTTCTTTAAGGGATAGAAATTGAGGTCATCAGGCGGGTGCTTCGGTTCGTGACTCCTTCGCTCGCAATTCCTCCTCCTGATGCGTTATCTCCGGAGATCCCGCCTGCCCATGACACTCGAAACAATCTACTTTGATTCGTTTCTTTTCCCTTTCCACGGTCCTTTTGTTCCAATCCGATTCACGTGCAATCAACTACGGCCAATAATAACGTGCCATATCCCGAGGCCTGGACTCAGTATCTCGCTCAGGGTGAATCGGGAATTTTTCGGTTTCTTTTTTGGGAGTGTATTCTTTTGCCAGATTGAGAGTCGTGGAGGTATGTCTTTGTGAAGTAGGCTGCATTTGAAGTTGATTAGTCGGTAGTTAAATGTGTATTTTAGATGGTACTACTTGAGAGTAGTTAGTGTGAAATTGACTGCATTTATGCATATTTTGCGAACTCGTAACAATTTACTTGGATTCGTTTATTTTGTCTTTCCTTTGTTCCAATAAGATTCACGTGCAATCAGCTAGGGCAAATAATAACGTGCCGTATCTCGAAGCCAGGACTCGGTATCTCGCTCAGGGTGAATCGGGAATTTTTGGTTTCTATTTTGTGAATGGGTTCATTCCTATTATTTTGCCCGATTGTGGAAGTATGCCTCTGTTGGGTAGGCTGTGTTACAAGTTTTTTAGTCGGTAATTAGATGGTATAATTTAGATGGTATTTCTGAGAGTATTTAAGGTGAAATTAAATACATTTATGCAGTATTGAGAATTATGTAGGTATGCCTCTGTGAAATAGGCTGCATTTGAAGTTACTTAGTAATTAAATGTGTATTTTAGATGGAATTTCTTAGAGTAGTTCAAGTGAAATAGAATGTGTTTATTCATGTTTTTATGTACTTAGTTTTTTAAAGTTTACCTATTATTAATTATTAAATCTAATAATCATTTTCATATAGCAGTAATTCGCTTTTGAGAATGGGTTCATTCCAATACTTTTCCCCGATTGAGAATCTTGGAGATGACTCTGTGGGATAGCTTGTATTTTAAGTTACTTAGTCGGTAGTTCAATGGTATATTTTAGGTGGCGTTCCTGAGAGTAGTTAAGGTAAAAGAAATGAGTATGTGTAGGTTTTTCTATGTTCAGGTTTTTTACATTTGTATACCCCACTGCTTTTTATCAAATAACCATTTTTACATAGCAGCAAATGATCGTTTAATTTAACATTTCATCTGAATTCAAAGCTAAACCCCATCTGCAATTCATGAACATTATATAAAATACCTATCGTATTTTTGTAATGCAATAGTGATGAAGATGCATAGTGTTGATACAGGGTTGATTTTTCTATTGCAAATAAATATCTTGCACACAATGATATACTGCCATAACTAAAAATGAAATTCTTGCTTTATGAGTAGAAAGACAACAAATACTTTCATCTGCATGCTGCAAAAAATTCACATGTGTCCTCTACTGAAACCTCAACCACCCTCCACTATTAATTGGGAGGAAGTTTTTAAGCACATAGAAGCCTGAAGTATTTTAGTCTTTTTACACATAAAACAGAAATGATTTTTTTAGTTAAGACAGTTTTGCAACTGGGGTGAGATATCATCAATTAAAAATTTTTTATGGTACTTTAGAAACTAATTTCTAAGTTAATGAATTGCCTTTTTAGTATACAAGACACATTTTCAGTTCTTTGTTCTGCTTGTTTTCAAAGTTGCTAGAAAATATTTTACTATAGATCATGAGTCCTGTTTTATGGTTCATTAACTGCAAACTAACGGAATTAATAAACCGAGAGAATATTTGTTAGTATCATCATGGTTTTGTTAAAACGGTAGATGTAACGAGGTTTAATTACTTATTAACGTAA
The DNA here is from genome assembly GCA_933210815.1 of Meta bourneti. Taxonomy (NCBI): domain Eukaryota; kingdom Metazoa; phylum Arthropoda; class Arachnida; order Araneae; family Tetragnathidae; genus Meta; species Meta bourneti. Next base: position 94,511,370 of record OW119929.1, read on the forward strand.
CATATTTATATGTATTTTAATTTGCATAGACATTTTATAATTATAATATAAAAACTATAAGAAAATAGTAACGTTTATATTGAAACTCATTAGATTGTTAGTGTGTTCAAACCATTTTAAAATATTTTTGGGGGCGTAATATACGGTCTTTCAAGTAAAGTATTTAAAAATAACTTAGACTCATTAACAATTCTACGAATTTCTATATACGTTCATATACTATTATTTTCTTTAATATTATAAAGTTAAAATATGTAAATAAATTAAAATAAACTATTTTTAATTAAGTATTTAAAACTAAATATTTTGCGTTAATAAGTCATTAAACCACTTTAATAAAAACTCAAAATAATGTCATTTCTAATTTCTTAACGAAGTTAAATCTATATATTCTCTAAAACTTCTACCCTACATTCAATTATAAAACAATTAACCACATTAACTTTTATCCTTAACCCTGCAAGTGGTTTCCACGAGATATCTGGTTCATAAAGATTTGGTCAATTTTGATAATGATGAGGTATCCCGTCACCGAGATATTGCAAATTTTTTTATGATGAGATCAATATCTGGTCACGGCTTTCTTCTAATGACGAAATATCTCGCCCTTCAAGATCTGGTCAGTTTTGATGATGACTAGATGCCTCGTTAAGACAACAACCAGGGAGGTTAAAACTCTTATTTTTTAAACATAGATCAATATTTACATATAGTTTAATTTAAATATTTTTAATTCAAAAAGTAATGTCAAATTATTTGCACTTTTTATACGTTCTAATTTAAGTAGAGCTTTTTAAATACATGTGACATACTTTCATTTGTAAATTATTATTTAATTTGTACGTATTTAAATAATTAGAATACCAATAAAATAGCATTTTTTTTCTGAATATAAAGATCTCATTTGAAAGTGTACTTATATTATTTTTTAAAATAATAAATAACTAATATAGAACTTTAGAATTTGGAAGAATAAAATATCTACGAAATGTACCTATTGTAAGTTGACTTTCTTCCCTTATTCCTATAGGATTTTTCAAAAAATATTACAAAATATTTAATAATTTTAATTATTATCTAGATTTTTAACGGATGACACATTTTCCAATTTAACATATTTATTTTAAAGTAGCAAATATTTATTTTAAATTATAAATACTTAATACGAGTTCATACAAAGAATAAGATTAAATGGCTGCTACTCGACTTTCGCTGCACAATTCCTTTGAATTCGTAAACGAACGAAACATAGATTTTTTCAGAGATTTTATTTTTTAACACTACGTTTTTTCACATGTATCCCCTTTTCGTTTTAAAAATTAATTTTTTTTTCATTGAAGCAAAAAAATTAAACGAAGACTCCGATGCAACACACTTACCCCGGATTTCAAAACCATCCGTACCTTCTAAATAATTGTTTAGAAGCTTCATTGATCATGAATTCACTTTCTCCATTCAAATGCATTTAGTTAAAGCAACATTTAAATACAAAACCAATGGGTTTCTCCTCTTTCTTTACTGCTCCTACGCACGTAATGCAAAGCTTTCATGTTTTCTTATCAATATCTACACTTCTTTCTTCTCTTTCCTTGCAAATGGAGTCAATTATTGGATTCTTTCGTTTCTGGAATTTGCGTTAAACAGAAATTAAATTACATAAAACCTATACTCAGTTATCGAAAAACGAACTCTCCGGAGTTGTTCATATGAAAACAACCTCAAAAGAAAAATAACGCATCTACAAAAAGTGCGAAGGGAATAATAAATAAAAGGAATTAAAGTAAAATATACTGATTTACGTCCGTTTTCTGTTTATGTTTACACTCGTAAAAGCAAAGGGAGAAAATGCAATACTTTCGCATTTCTTTTGTAATGAAAATAATGGTATTGATTTGAAGGAGAATGCGAGCTTCCCTTTGTATATTACGCAAAGGAGTATTGAGTTCTTTTTATAACTGCTTAAGTACACTTTTGGGATTGAATCGTAAGTTTTACGCATCGACTCAATGCTTGTAACTGTGTTGATCAATGCTTTCGCGTCAATGTTGAATTGTTAGAAAAACGTAAATGGGCTTGGGATGTTTATCAAACAAATTTGTTTCTTCAAATCTGAATTCAAAGTATGTTTTATCAGTATGTATTGCATGGTGCTTTTGCTTCAATATATTGCTACGGAATCGGTATCCAGCGTTTGAGATATTTGACCACTGATATTGACCACTGATATGCACGTCAAATTTGCGTGGGAAGGAACAAATGCGATTACAATTTAAAGATGTGAATAATTGAAACAAAGACAAGCGCGATTTCGAATCTTTCTAGCAAAAGAATTTCAAACGATTGAAATAGAATGAATTTTAATTGATACGATTCTGAAATATATGTTCATGCAACCAATTGTGTTTCACGAATTTCGAGTAAACAATCAATTCTGCTATTTTACATTTAACTCTCCTTAGAATTGAGTCGTTAAAGCGTGCAAACATTAATAAGTAGAGTCCAAGTACAGATAGTAAAATTAGTACTGTAAATGAGGATGTTGAATCAATAAGTATTTGAGTTTGCTCACTATAGCTAACCTCAGTTTGGTGTAAGAAGAAGGTTAAGATTGTTAATTTTCCACAAGCTACAGAAATTTCATTAGTCTTTGCGTCGAAAAGTACTCTGTAGTGACCAGTTTCTCATGCAAAAATTTGCTCCAAACTGTCACTAGTTATGAGCATGTGACCATTTCGTTTTTCTACTAACATCTCCCTTTACAGTAATAGGGCAGTTTTGTCACGACGAGGTTTTGTTCGAAGTATTACTTCTTGGGTACATTCAACTCTCCTGGTGGTTGTCTTTGCCTCAAAAACTGTCCTATAGTGGTCAGCTTCTGATGCAAAAACCTATTCCAAACTGTCACCAGTTCTGATGAAGGGACAGTTTGGTTTTCCTACCTGGATCTTCATTCCCTTTGGGGTAATACGGCAGTTTTTTCTCGACGTGGTATCTCATTATTGAAAACTGATCAGATCTTTATGGGCGAGATATCTCATCATTAACAAATTTTGGCCATATCTTGATGGACGCGTTATCTCATCGAAACCACTTGGAGGGTTAAATTAAAAATATGTAGTTTAATGTTTGATGTAAGTTCTTAGTGTTTAAGAATGTATATTAATGTTAACACTCCTCGCGGTTTATGTCTTGTAGTAGTCAACCTCTGATACGAAACCTTTTTCGCATTTGGATCTCCATTTCCCCCTCGGAGTAATAGGGCAGTTTTATCTTGGCGATGTATCTCGTCATTAACAAAACTGATCAGATCTTGATAGACGAGATATCTCGTCCTTGATAAACTTGACCATATCTTGATGTATGAGGTATCTCGTCGAAACCACTTGGAGGGTTAAATGGCCTTAGATATAGAATTTCCTTTCAGCGGGTAACCGCATATTACAGCATCTAAGGTAATGAAAAGAGTGACTTTCTTTCTAAAAGGTTCTTCGGCCTTCCAAATACACTCTACGCCAGCAAACTTTCATTCGTCAAGGTTAATAACATCAATGAAACTAAAGGATTTTAAATAGTGCTTGAGTCGTCTGGAAGTAGGAGCTGAACTGCTCTCAATAAATGGGAATATTTCTGTTACCCTCGATATTCCACGTAGATCAGTTGTTGCTTGTTTCACATTGTTGACCAGACGCAATTACTAACAGGCTGACCGTTTTCGAATTGAGGTAGTAGATTCACCAATTTATGTGACTCGATGGGAATATTTCTGCTATCCCCACTCAATGCTCCATATAGAGCAGTGTTGCTTATTTCATTTTGTTGACCAGGCACGATTGTTGTCGGCTAACCGTTCTTGAATTGGAGTTGTAGATTCCTCAATCCAGTTTATGTGACTCTGGACAACCTATGGTGTACAAAAATTCATACGCGTTCACTACACTAAGAGTTTTTAATTGTCTCTTTGTATATTGGAGAGATCGTGGACTAATAGCATGGATGTTAATAACAGGCATTTGCAAACAATACTTTATTTGTTGACCAGGCACAATTGCTGTCGAGCTCACCGTTTTGGAATTGGAGCTGTAGATTCCCCAATATAATTTATGTGACTCTGGACAACCTATGGTGTACAAAACTTCATACGCGTTCACTACACTAAGAGTTTTTAATTGTCTCTTTGTATATTGGAGAGATCGTGGACTAATAGCATGGATGTTAATAACAGGCATTTGCAAACAATACTTTATTTGTTGACCAGGCACAATTGCTGTCGAGCTCACCGTTTTGGAATTGGAGCTGTAGATTCCCCAATATAATTTATGTGACTCTGGACAACCTATGGTGTACAAAACTTCATACGCGTTCACTACACTAAGAGTTTTTAATTGTCTCTTTGTATATTGGAGAGATCGTGGACTAATAGCATGGATGTTAATAACAGGCATTTGCAAACAATACTTTATTTGTTGACCAGGCACAATTGCTGTCGAGCTCACCGTTTTGGAATTGGAGCTGTAGATTCCCCAATATAATTTATGTGACTCTGGACAACCTATGGTGTACAAAACTTCATACGCGTTCACTACACTAAGAGTTTTTAATTGTCTCTTTGTATATTGGAGAGATCGTGGACTAATAGCATGGATGTTAATAACAGGCATTTGCAAACAATACTTTATTTGTTGACCAGGCACAATTGCTGTCGAGCTCACCGTTTTGGAATTGGAGCTGTAGATTCCCCAATATAATTTATGTGACTCTGGACAACCTATGGTGTACAAAACTTCATACGCGTTCACTACACTAAGAGTTTTTAATTGTCTCTTTGTATATTGGAGAGATCGTGGACTAATAGCATGGATGTTAATAACAGGCATTTGCAAACAATACTTTATTTGTTGACCAGGCACAATTGCTGTCGAGCTCACCGTTTTGGAATTGGAGCTGTAGATTCCCCAATATAATTTATGTGACTCTGGACAACATATGATGTATCAACTCATAAACAATATTTTATTTTTCCGACACACAATTTCAATCAGAAACCATCAGAGAAGGAATTGTTGAAATTTTGCTCAAATCATCTGAGTAAACCTAATTTCATTTACCACTCTACCAGATGTGTCCAAAGATAATTCCTCCACATCATTAGGAATGCTATCAGGTATCTAAAAATAAATTGTTGCTTTTAACATTATACTGTTACTTTTAACTTTATACTACATACCATCACATGGAAATTTGTTAAAGTTTCTCATCACCTACCTATTTGGCTTTCGATAAAACAAGAGTCGGTGAACTGACAGCTATTTGTGAAGGCACTCCCAGTGGATAAACCTCCATTACTCCTAAAGCGAGTCACACAGTGGTACAACATCAGTCATGCGACACTAAATTGACTGAAATATGCATGACCGCCGACATGCCAAAATGGAGTACGTATGAGCATATCGTATGTTTTATCACTTGCTGCTCGAGTGTGTGGCCGGGCTAATAGGACCATCATCCCATGTACTGAGAAACCCGAATTCGATCCTAGAACTTACTAGAGGGCAAAAGCTGACCACTATACCAGTTTAGTGGCACGCATCGCTGAAATCAAATTCTAAAAATTATTATTTAAGGAAAACGTTTTCAATCAGAATACAGCAACCAGCTCTATTAAAGTTTTATGTGTATTAAATATATATATTTAATACACATAAAATATATATATAGGTGTGTGAGATCAATTTAAGGATTTAATGAAATTTTGTTTAAAAAGGATTCTTATACCCTTGTACATCGTTAACTGTTACAGCTCCTCCATTGTAGATTATAATGTTAGTTTCAACTTTAATCTTTTCCTTTTACTGAGTCCTTCAAGTAACCTTTTCAAAGCTAATTGATTCAGATTGAAATGCTTCAGATTGCCATCTAACTAGTATGGTGGTCACGGCATTTGTCACTTGACCAGTTGGTCCCGGGTTCGAATCACGGTTTATAAGGATGGATGTTGGTGATTATACCTGATAGAAATAGCGGTGGCTGCCACTGGGTGCTCCTTCCCAAATAGCTGTCACTTCACCTATTGTAGGGCTGAAGGGTAGTGTTCGGGCATTAGAAAAACAAATAGGTAAAGTTTTGTATTTGATATGAGCTTTTGAATCACTATCTAAACATGAGCACTTAAATTATTAACAGCCAAAATGTGTCCTAAATCAAACTTTAATAAACTTCCTATTTACATTTCAACAGGGGCCTGAATTATTAAAATATGGAATTAAAAAACTATCTGTACCTTCAAGCTTTCCTATAACTGAGAGAAATTGAAGTGCAATAGTTTCCTAACTAAATAGCAATCAAGTCCAATATCCTTCAGAAACTTAAATGTTTATGTAGGTTATGTCAAAATTAACACTGAACTTTAAATATTAAATTCAAAATTAATACGTAGACGTACCCATTCGTTGAAGTAGTTATCACCTGAAACTGACCTAAATCGATCGAATTTAACCCACAATTAAGAGTTAATTACCATAATTACCGAGATACTTGACCTGTTGAGATTTATATCCGTGAGTATTACCGTAACGCAAGCGTCTGTATAATAAATTAATTAATTTAACCCCTAAATTAATCTACTTAGATAAGGATAGAGTCATCTTATGTTGAAGACAAGCTTTGGGATATTACTTTGGAATAATTTACCGAAATTCCTCATCGAGAGTCGAGAGGAAGTAGTAATAAAACGAGAAGTAGTCGAGAACGAGTAAATAAAATATTTTTGTCTCTAAAATCCTTTTTAATTATAACTGATACGATACAGAGTATACATCATAAGCATAGTGTATTTTTTATGCTTGGGAGTATTCAAAACTTTAGCATACATGATGGATGATATTTTCTTATTAACCCTCCTGTTGACTTATCTTCGCTTCACAAAATACCCTGTAGTGGACAGTCTCTGGTGCAAAAAGCTTGTTACATACTGCCACCAGTTCCGGGAAAGGGACAATTTGTTTTCCTATTTGGACCTTAATTCCCTTGTGGAGTAATAGGATATGTTTGCCTCTGAAATATCTCGTCTTTGAAATAATTGACCAGATCTTGGACAAGATATCTCGTCGAAACACTTGGAGGGTTAATGGAATAAACCTCTATTTGTTACTTTGTTGTTAGTTACGCCACTTGGTATATGCAAATTTACACCAACTATATCAGCAGCATCAATCGAAGTCTGAGCTGAACTGCATTTAGAGCACAAAGAGGAATTTTTGCAACCCAATTCGTTCTTCAATGTCTTTAAGGGTCCACTGTAAGTCCTAGAGAGAACAGTTTGGTCTTTTCAGTTGCTCATTTTACACAGGAAGACACCGGGCTAACTGTGGGCGTCAGATACCTCCAAATTCTGTTTATAACTCTTGAATTTGAGAAGCAATTTCTTCATAGCAAAGTCTGCCGTCGGATGGTAAAGCACCTAGATTTCCCTCTTTAGTTTAAAGGTCGGCAGTTTCATTTCCATGCGGACAAATAGGTCATGAAATCCATTGAAGATGTATCATGTTTCTTCTCACACAGATATCTCATTTTCTAGGGATATTTCTGATGGTAAGATTTTATTACGTTTTGCTTCACATCGCACTTAATTACTAAATAATCATATAATTCTAAAGAATCCATGGATTCTTTCAAACTTTAGAAATATTCCATTGTTTTTTTATTAATAATAGGATCATTCTTTGGAACGATTATATAGGTCCTTTTCTTGGAATAGAATCTTTTATAGAACAATTATATTGGCTCGTTCTGTAGAATAGAATATTTTGGAAGTATTCAATCGTACTTTTCCTTAGAACAGGATTCTTTGGAAAGAATCAATTGCTCATTTCCTTATAATAGAATCCTTTGGAAATATTTAATTGCTTCTTTCTTTAGAATAGTATCATTTAGAAACATTATATTGCTCACTTCTTGAGAATAGAATCATTTGGAAATTTTCCATTGTTTATTTCCTTAGAACAAAATCCTTTAAAAAGATTAAATAGCTCACTTTCTTATAATAGAATCCTTTGAAAAGTTTCTGTTGCTGATTTCCTTAAAAAAGAATCCTCTTGGAAAAATTCCATTCATCAAGGTCAAATTTATTTGGAAGCTGCAAGGTGGAATTTTGCGTGTGTACCCTTCAGAGAGCTAAAACCGCTATTTTGTTAAATTAGAACCTCTCCAGAAACACCGATCGATGTGTTCTTTCGTCTCCATCCAAAGTCAAGAATTGACCACAAACAGAAAAGCAGCCGAAGCTCGAAGTGTTCAGATGCGTTCCTCCGGAATCTTACCTGCCTCCGGTCGAGATCGATTTCGGAGCTGTTTTAAACCGCATAACTACGGTCAAGGCGAATTATCGGGAATCGCTTATGTAACGCCAACAACAACAGCTGTTCACTTGCCTTTAAATGATAGCGGTAATTCCACGAGTCATTTGTATTCCCCGCATTCCAGGTCGGTAATCAGAATATTTTCGCTTACCATTAATCTCTTTCTGTGTACCGCTGAATTCTAGAGGAACATTTTGAACCCCATCGTTGAAAGCCTTATATTCGAATTGAACATTTCTTTGTATTTGTTAATTTATTTAAGTTTCTGAGTGTCACGATATTTCCAAGTAGTTTAGTGTAGCCCATAATAATCGAATGGTTAAATAAGATTAATTTATCCTGGCTTCATCAGATAAATAAGAACTTAATAAAATATTTCAGGTCTGTGCTCAAAAAATTTCTAATTGAATTTCGTTTCCAAAATATTATACTTAACACAATATTTTTTGTTCTCAATAAAACCAGTTTACGAACGCAACAATATTTTTAATAAAATAAGAAACCTCCTTTGCCTGAAAATTAAGATCATTAGAATTTATGGTGATTACAAAATCAATATAAACCTATTGTGGACCAGAGGGAATGTGAAGAAATATATATTTATCCTAGCATCATCAGGTCAAAAACAAACCTTAGAAAATATTTAAGGTCAATGCTCAGAAAATTGGTAAATGAATTCCTTGCCCGAAATATACTTTACACAATAATATTTTTCTGTTCTCAATAAAACCAGCTAACGACCGCTAAAACATAAATTGTTAATGTAATAACATATTTCCCCTGTACCCGGAATTTAAGGTCTCTTGGAGTTCGTAGTAACAACAACCTATAGAAACTTTCATTGGAGCTGAGGAAATGTACAGAAATAGGTCTTTATCCTGGCCTCATTAAGTTAAGGCCGCAATCAAAAATCTTCCGGACTCACACTGGGAAAAATTCTGATTGAATTCCGTTCCCCAAAATATACTTAACACACTATTTTTCTGTTCTCAATAAAACCAGTTAACAAACAAAAGAAAACTTGTTAATGCAATAAGAAATCTCTCCAGACTATGAAATTAAGGTCATTTGGAGTTCCTAATAATCAGAAACAATAAACCTTCTTCGGAGCAGATGGAATGCACAAAAATAGATATTTATCCTGACCTCATCAAGTCAAGGACACAACCACAAGCAGAAATCTTCTAGGCACAGAGTGGGAAAAATTCTGATTGAATTCCGACCCCAAAACATACAAAACACAATATTTTTCTGTTCGCAATAAAACCAGTTATGAACAAAAGAAACCTAGTTAATGTTATAAGAAATCTCCCCAGACTTTGAATTAAGTTAGTTTGAACTTCCTGATAATCATAAACGATAAGCCTTCTTTGAAGCAGATTTAATGTGCAGAAATAGATATTTATCCTGGCCTCATCAAGTTAAGACCCAACCTCAATCAAAAATCCTCCAGGCCCGCACTGGGAAAAATTCTGATTGAATTCCTGTTCCCAAAATATACTTAACACAATATGTTTTCGTTCACAATAAAACCAGTTAACGAACAAAAGAAAACTTGTTAATGTAGTAAGAAATCTCCTCAGACACTGAAATTAAGGTCGTTTGGAGTTCCTGATTATCACAAGCTATAAACCTTCTTTGGAGCAGATGGAACGTACAGAAATAGATATTTATTTATCCTGGCCTCATCAGGTCAAGGACAAAACCACAAGCAGAAATCTTCCAGGCCCACACCGGGAAAAATTCTGATTGAATTTTGTGCTCAGCACCCTAAATATCCCTGACAGAAAGCTTCTAAAGTGGCAGGAAGCAGAGAACAAAATGGCAGCGAACTGACGGAAAGAGGGGGTACATTGGCGTAACTTTCTTTGTCTAATAATCAATTACCACTGCCCGATGGAAAGAAAAAAAGAACTTTTTACGGTCAAAGTTCGACTTGTTCGGAATGTTTTCGTCCCCATTTCTGCGTGTTCTCCTCGTCAAACATTCGTGTACAATTTCGTAATGCTTGGTGGAGAGTTTTTTCCATTTCTTTTTCTCCTTTGTTATCCACTGGCGCCAATTTCAGAGATGTTAGTGTCTTCTGAATATTTATCGAACGATAAAACATGGGGCTGCTAAGCCTTCCCCTATAAGTGTTGTAGGATATTCTTTAGAAAGTGGGGTGTAACGAAACTTTTTATAAAGTAAATTCCGTTTGTTACAAAGTGTAGTTTTTCTCTAACGATTTGGGGGATGCACTGCCGTTTTGCATGAAAATACATAAATGCATAGCTGTTGCTCAATTTCTTTCCGACAGTGCAGGACATAGCATGGCATTCGATCTCTATTCTGTCTATTTATTCTTTCCTACCTAAATATAGAAACCTATTTATACCAGAGTAAATATTTTAATACATTGCATAGAATTTTTCCTCTTTTGGTTGATATTATATAGCAATGTATCAAATCCGTTAAGTGTTGAAATAATGTACTTCAAAAATAGTGGTATAGTTTTATCAGCAGTATTTGGATAATATTGATTTTACACACCCACAAACATTCAAAAGTAAAATAATAGATTTTCACAAAATTTTGCAGTGACTCCGGGCTTTGCCATATGCGCTTTCAGTCTGCGAGTTGTAGGCAGCGCAGGTTTGTTCCTTGTAACTTACCTTGAGTGTATTTCTATCTTCTGTGCTATCCTATTCATAAAAAATTCCTATTCATCTGTTTTATTACTATTCCGAAAAAAATTCATGTGACTATTCTAATAACTGGAGTTATAAATATCATCTTAATGTTAGTGTAATCTATATCAGAAACATTATTTTCTCGAGGAAAAATTTTCTAACGAATTTTTACCGCTGTTTGTGTGTTTATAAAATGTTTTAATTCCTATTCATAAAAAGTTATTTATATGAATCTTCTAATGACTGAAGTAATAAATTTCCTCTTAGGTTTAGATAATCCATATTTAAAAATTATAATAAAAATTTATTTTTAAGAGAAAAAGTTTCTGAAGAATTTTTACAGATGTTTGTTAATAAAATGTTTCATTCATATTAATAAAAATATTCATGACTATTCTAAAAAAACTGAAGTAATAAATTTTATCTTAATGTTTATATAATCCATATGTTAAAATACTATTTTTAAAGGAAAATGTTTCTAAAGAATTTTGATAGCTTCGTTATCTTCTTAAATACCCGTCATCAGATATTTGCTTTTTGAAATATTTCCACAACGTAATCATTATTGGTCCTCTTCGTAACAATTCACGCTGTACAATTCATTAAAATCGTCATCAATTTGTTCTCTGATAGCAGTACATTCCTAATGACGACGGGAAATTTAGTAAATTATCCGTCGCCGGTTCTTGATGACGAGAAAACTAAAGGCATTATTACTCTAAGATTCATTATCCTTTTACTTAAGGTACACGACTAAAATCGCAGCCACGTGGATACGATAAAAAAGGCCATTTCAGACAAAAGTTCATAATGGAACAATTAGGGATTGTATGCTTTTCAAAGATTCATTCTTATTTCGAATAAAATAAATTTTTTTTAAGTCCTTTGTTTAACGCTGAGATTCGTTGAAGGATACATGGCTTGAAGGTACGCTTGGGTGCGAAATATTTTCCTACAACTCTTTTCAAGTGTTTAATTTTTTGTCGTCCTTTTCTCTTTTGGAATTAATGAAAGCAGGAGTTTCGACGTAGCGTGTTAATTCGTAGTGAAAAAAGGGGCTAATGAATTGACAATGGTAGGGTCGGTTGAATAAACCTTAAAAACTACTCAGTGTTTTTGTTCAATAAAAAAACAGCGTTTTTTTTTAAGTGAAGCTGCCTCTTGAGTGCCGAATCACTCTGTCTAAAGGGTTTTTGCGTGGCGCTACGTGGAATGTGCACGCTGAAAAAGTGTGTTGCTATTTTGCGTTATTTTCAATTCTTTTGCGCATAACTCTTGATAATGAGGTCTTCGAAAATTACGTTGATTTGCACACCTTGTGGGTTGTCTGTTGGATTTTAATGTTTAAGAAATAGAGCCAAGCTCTGATGAGAAATTTTATATATTAATTCACCGAAGAATTGTCAGTATATATATTTATCTCTTCGGGATTGATCCCGCACGGTTACCAATAGCCCATTGTGTTGCTTCAGTGCGACGTAAATTCAACTACCAACTGTATATATATTTCACTAACGTGTGTGGCACAAACATCAACGTTATTTACATGCTGGCGAATTGCAACAACGGATTTAAACAATATAAAATCGACCATTGCGGGATTCATTAACTAAACTTGCATCTCAGTTTAAATGTTCTTGATTTGAACTATGGAGATGCATAATATTGATCGCAAATCTATTGAAATTTTTCTGCAGGCACTACATAAAGTAATGATGAATCTGAAAAATTGAAATCAGGGCAGAAAAGAAAATGTGAGCCAAAATCGGTTTAGCGTCAACAAATGCCAAATCGCCTTTGAAAAAAGGAATGGGATGAAAGTGGAGTAGACGTTCAGTCTAACTGTCATGACTGAGTTGTGCTTTTTGCCATGCACTTTGGGGTCGTCGTGGAACAGTGGGTATGCCCACTGCGCTAGCAACCTCCGAGTTGTAGGTGGCGCAGATTCTATTCCTGTCAGGGGCATTCATCCCTTGGTGTATTACTCTCTTCTGTGGCAGCAAAACTTTCATCGTGTGTCTGTCTATTACTTGATATTGTATGTCTTGTGTCTGGCGCAGCATGGGCAAATATGTCCCTTGAGCCATAGAATTCTAAAACCAATAAACCAGCCATGCACTTCATTGGAAATAAGCTTTAACATCATAACAAAAACAGACGAAATGATGTTAGATATTTTGGGATGATTGTATTTCATTTGGAGGTCCATTTATTTGAAAATGGATGCTATATTCATTATAAATGGATTGATATGACATTAAATATGAGTAACGACCATTTTGCTATCAATACATATGTCATTAAGAAAGTTTACGAAGATGCTATATATGGGATATTTCAGTGTAAACAAACAAACCAGACGAAAAATGAGGATTTTTACTACTTAAAATGTAGTTTTTCGCTGTTTTAGCAATGTTTGGCTTTTAATCTAATTGCCATTGACCAATCAACTATCACATATCAATTCGGAATTCATTCTTTGGAATATTTACTGGCGAAGAGTTGAAATCGTATCGGGAAAACGATTTCAACCAAGTAAAGTCAAGGTCAACGATTTCAACCAAGTGGTATGTGAGGCCAAGGTCAGAATACATACAGGAAACCCACTAAGCCTCAGAAAGGCTACCGACACCTACATTTAGCTTGACAGAAAATTCATGTCCTAAATTCCAATTCTGGTAAGGTTGAACACTACACCAGCAAATAAGGGAACGATAGACACAATGCTTAAAATATTCTGAATAAGAGAGATTGTTGTCTGATCATGACAAAAGAAATAATTTTATTTTTCTTGATTGTGTAGAACATTATGTTGCCTAAAATCATCATAGGAATGCTATGAATATAGTTACGATTACAATTTTCTAGAATAAAACATACGTTGAGTGAAATACAGTTTCTCCAGTTGCTTTTGTTACAATAAATAGACTGAAGTCCGTTTTTGGTTATTGAGTGATGTCAATACAACTGCTTACGCGAAATAAAATAACACAGATTATTTAGGTTCGCTAGTGAGTTTTTGATTACACAGATGACACGATAATGAATTTACCATCGACCTTCTAGTGAAATTGACGAAGCACGTAGGTGGAGTCACCGTAGTAAGAGTTCAGAAATGTAAGTCATGTGAACTTGGGAATCGAATTGTGCCTATTGGCTATCGAAGAGCAAGCTAGTGCTTTTCATTAAGCTCGCCAAGTAATCCTGCATTAAGAACCGTGCTTTCTTCAGTACCACGTGACCTGCACCAAGAACTCTTCAAGCCAAGCAATCGGGAGAAATACATGGATCTTCTAATGAAATAGGTAGAGCATGTGAACAGAGTCGTTGTCGTAATATGTCAGAAGTATTGGGCCCTTGGGGGCTAGGGAATTGACTTGGACAGAATCGCTATTGAAGCACGAACCAATGCTTTTGATCGCACTCGATAATCGTATTAAAGTGTCAATAATTCATCTTACAATAGGATTCGAGTTTTCTCCCAATTTAATTGGAAATAAGTATTGACACCTGAAAAAACAGATAAAAATTCTGATATATATATATATTTGGACAATTTTATTTCATTTGGAGGTTCATTTATGTTTAAATGGTTGATATATTCATTATAAATGGATTGATATAACCACGTGACTGATCTTCAAACAGCGATCAGTAGATACAACCGCACTTTCATTGGTAGATTAGACTATTTCATTGGAAGGTTGATGGAGAAATAACATAATAATGCTCCGTCTATATCATTGGAAGGTCTAATGACTTCACTTATTCATGCACGAATGTTTTTAGATGGACTTACCTGATTTCATTCCATTACATAATAATTTACGTAACAGGACTTGAGCCCATAAAACTCTCCCACAATTAATTAAACAACTTTCTTCATCATTTTGCGGCAGACTATTTTTTATTTCATAAATAAATCGATTTATTCCGAATAAGATGCGAATCCTAGATTAATTACTACCGGAAAAGGAAAAGAATAATTCAAATTGGAAAACAGCACATTTGTATTCTTCCCAATACAAACACAAAAACAAACAATGAATCACTCGATCCTGCTTTCAGGAAGTTTTCAAATTATTTACCAATCGTTTAATAAAAAAGCAGGGCCTCGCGTTCGAACATTCCACATGGTCCTTCGCATCTCCAAACAAAGAAAACGATATCATTTTTAAATGTTCCGTGCCTGTCGTCATAAATCATCCAAATGCAAAACACCGTTCCAGCGAAATCAGGAACACGTCGATTCGGAGCAGAAAGAAACGACAATATTTTGAGAACATTTATACTCGGCAAACGCTCATTTGTAATGCCCCGAGCGAGATTCAAGAGAGAGAGAGAGAGAGAGAGAGAGAGAGAGAGAGAGAGAGAGAGAGAGAGAGAGAGAGAGAGAGAGAGAGAGAGAGAGTTCATTTTCCCAGAACAGAAAAGGGAAAAAAAGGAAATAAAAAAGCGGAATATTCTAATATCTTTTTGGTGTTTTAAAAATGATGTATGATGCAATCATTCCCTGGCAAAAGAGATCCGCTAATGAAGTCAGAATTTGGCTTTTGTAAGCTAGGAATAGATAAGGCACGGTTCATCTCATTTGCGTATTTTGAGTCTTCTTTTCTCTTCGCTTCATTTCGATTTATTTTTTCCAAGTCTAGTCTGATCGCGATAAGACCGGAAAGCGATTTATTCAATTCCCTCTCGGCTTGGATTTGTGCTCGGTAACCTTGTTCCAAGTACGCCGAAGTACTTAAGTATTTGTCTGCTCGGTTTTTGTTTGGGTTTAGTGAATACATCACACTCACTGTGAAATGTAACTTCGGCATTATTTGAATTCTAACAAAAAATGGTGACTTTTTTACAGATATTACACTGAAATCATTAGTGTTTTTATTTATACATTGAGTACATATTTGGAGTCTTCTTTCCGCTGCGCTTCATTTCGATGAACAATTTATTTACTTCGCTCACTTTGGATTTATGATTGATAACCCAATTTGAAGTCATCACAGTCATTAAGTATTTGTTTTCTTTTTGTCTGGGTTTAGTGAACACATCACACCCCGTTGTTAAACATAATTTCGGCATTATCTGAATTCTAAGGAAACACATTGACTATTTTACAGATATATAATCAAAATCTTAGTATTTTTGTACATTGAATATATATTTTGAGACTTCTTTTATCTTCCCTTCATTTGATTTCTTTCTTAAGTCTGCTCTGATTGCGATAAGACCAGAAAGCGACTTACTTAGTTTCCTCAGTTTGGATTTGCGCTTGATAATCCTTTTTAAAATGCACCACAGTCCTGATGTAATCTTCTCCTAACTTTTTGTCTAGACTTTGTGAATACACTATTATTTGAATTCTTACAAAATAATAGATTGACTATTTTATAAATTTTACTCTTAAGTCATTATATATTTAACAATCTTATGTTGAACGGGGAATAACTATTGCTAATGGATTATTATAAACTTAATTCAGAAACAGATTACATTTTATGTGATTTAATTCATCTACTTAAAAGACATTGAATTTCGTTCCATTATTTGACTTGGTTTTTCAATATAGTTTAAAGCAGCAACTTCGGGTTTGTTTCACATTACTTTTTATGTGAGCATTTTCACAGGTAAAGCGAACTATGTCTTTTGAATTGGTTTAAATCAAGTGGTATTTGAGCATCTACATATCGTCGGATCAGAGTAAAAACTCAGTAACTGATAAAAACAATTTTTTACTATACAGCTGTTTAAAGGCTATTAGTTTATAGGTCAAAAAAATTATATGAGTTTTGGTAGTGTTATGTATCTTACAAACGCATTATAATATATCGATTTATTTCTCACCATAATTTTTTCCAATGCTTTGTCAATTGAAGAACATTCATCATAGCACTACAAGGGAGGAATTCTGAACCATTTGGGTTTACTCTGGTGAACCAAGGGAGGTGGGAGTTCACATTTCACATCATATACCAACCCAAAATTTTAGGCACAACCCGTTAAAGAGATGATACACATTCATTCCAGGAATGCATATATGCCTTACCCGGTTATAGCTATACATTTTCTAGATTTAAGTTATATAATTTCTCACCATCGGGGAAATAGCATTTAATGTCTGAAGAAATTCAAACTAATAAGTTTCTGCTTTAAGCCGGCAATATGTTTATGCATCAATTGAAAAGTTTGTTTTAAAGTATTTTGACTTAGAAAGTAATAATGAGTTTATATTTACGTATATAGGGTTGCATAAAAAACATACAAACTAAAAATCAAGATATATCTGCTACAAAGAAAACAAACTGGGAAATTTTTAGAAAAACCTTAAGTATAAAAATAGGGAAATTCCTCTACATAAGAAATTTAGGGTTCTTGAAACAGTGAAGAAAAAAGACGCATCACAAAGAAATGAGCACGTGACGCATAATCTAATTTTAAAAACAGCGAAATAGAAGAACGTAAAAACTTCATCGTGCAATTTAAGCATCTTCAAGCTCAAGTACTCACTGAGAAAACACCTAGTGTTTATTTACACACTCAGAAATGTCACTTTAACTGCAAACAAGGTCGTTTCTCAGATACCCAAGAAACGTTCCTTACTTTTATTTTTCCTCCACAATTACATAAGTCCGGTGGTAACATAACAAGGAGAGGGGAGAGAAAGGGATGATAAATTCGAAAAACTGAATAAACCCTAGAATTAGTTTATTCTCCCATCAAAAGAGAATACGGTGCACTAAATTTTATTTCCTGCTCTATGCAAGCTATCCTATCTTGTGATGAAAATAAAAGTTTCAATGAAAACTGAGAAATTTGCGAATAAAGCGTTTTTATAAATTCATAAACGCGCTCACAATTTTCTCAACTCGTTTAGAACTAGAAGAAATAGCGTCACTTTAAATCCAAACTGTCAATTTGCGCTGGAATGAAAGGAATATCTAGTTTACTTGTATATATTCATAAATTCATAAAATACATTCAATATTCATCAAATGTCGTAAATAAGTACAACAATCTCGCGATGTATTGTGCATCTAGGAAGGACAAGTAAAAGGTGACGAGGGAAGTAGTAAGAATAAGCTCTGAGATCCTTCTCAGAGCTTATCCTTAATTGACGACGTATGCTTACGATGGCTTCTTAATTAAGGTAAAAAATATCCGAAATTACAGGTTGTTACGCATTTTTATTTCAAAATCTAAAATTCATTGTGTATAAAATATCATTGTATACACATAGGTCGAGTACGATTTTTCTACCTTCTTTTCAAGAGATCCAACCAATAAAGATCTCAACTTCTTAACTAAGCGATTTTCAACCGGAATGGCGTGCCTTACAGATGGTGAAACAGTATAGATTGTGTAAGATTTATTTTACTTCAACAGTTTAGTTTTGAGTTCAGAAATAATATCCAATAACCCGAATAAGTAATTTTAAGTATTATTTTTTATTATAAGGTATCATAAATAAATTGTTTCGAAAATATTTAAAAAAGTCACTTTGGAGCAAAAAGGAAGGCACACAATTACTATTATTTATCAAATAAATCAAAATTCTACTTATTTTTTATCAAATCGGCAAAAAATATAACATATTTCTTGGTGTTCCTCAGAATTCTAGTAATGAGTTTATGTGTGTCAAGAGATGAAAGGGGTTGAAAATCTTTGCTTTAACTTGACCATGTCTGTAGATGCCTTTACGACATTTTACACTGTGGCAGTAGGACCAATGGGAAAAGACTAAACTAACTGGTTAAAACAGGAAACTTTAGAACTCCAATTCTTCCCAAGAAACAGATTGCGATTTCCTCTACTGATCGCAAACTTAAAAGTTCATACGAAGAAAAATAAAAATGAGCGATATAGTCGAATTAGCCATATACTGAGGAGGCATAATGTGTGTGTGAAACGAGGGGTTACTTTATTTTCGTTTATATTCATTACTTTGGGAGTTTATAAGCTTATAATATTTCTAAATCTTCATCTTTCCTTACACAGCATCTGTGAGATTCACATCACTTTTCCTCACAAGAGAGGAGGTAGTTTTAAAATCGCAGTAGAACCCTGATTACTTAAAAATAGGATTCCGAAGTATTTTCGATTAACCGAGGTTCTACAGGAAATTTCGGACAACCGAGAACCTGGTAACCTGAAGATTTCCCAATTGCATCTGGTGTTTATATTTGTCGATGATGATTAGTTCCTTGTTTATTTTTTCCCGTATAAAGAGTAAAAATGTTGCATTTTGCAAATCATTACTTTTTTGTGTCATAATCTGTAAACAATATTTCATATCTGTCATATAAATGCATAATTCAAAATTTTAATTTTCTTAATTTTTTCTTTTGTAGGTAAGTTGTCGATGAAATGTATCTTATGAGTTGTTTCCAGTGGCATTGATGTAAGTACCGGATGTGTGAATTGCGCGTTACGTTTATAGGAAATATGCATTGAAATAATACTTCTTTAATGTAGCCTGCTGTGGAAAAAAATGATTTCGTGTAAATAAAGATTATAAGGATTGAAGATAAAACCTCTGTTATCTGAAAAGAACGGGACCTATAAATTTTCTCTTAGCTGAAGCCCAATGAGAATTTTTTGCCAACTGGGAATCTGTATTAATCGCATCAAGATCTTAAAACTCCCACTGATTTTGAATGATAAAATACACTACATATGTTGTAAAGAAACAAGTCATTCACATGTTACCTCGCTACATATTCATAAAAAATTCAGAATTTAAATCTTTAAACACTTTTGCTACGAACTGAACCACTCGAGTAAACACACTAATCGAAGAAAACATTATATGTTTATTCAGCAAAATCCATACTGTATACATTTTATATTATATCACTACTCATACTTCATTTCCTAAATTGCTATTTTTACCATGCAAACTAAAATGTATAAATTAGTTGAATGCATTTTGATCAACATTTCATGCACTCACTTGTTTTCATAGAAAAAGTAACGTCGTTTTACGGACTTTTGGTTTAGCAGGTTTCGGGATTGGATTTTGAATTTTATGGCGAAAAGTCCCAAACAGAACAAGCTGCGTCGTAGCAGATTTTCGGATAACCAGAATTCGGATAATTGGAGTTCTACTGTGTATACATATCACCCAATTCCATATTAAAAGGAAATTCTAAATGCGACTAGATCTATCAAAGAATCTTGAAATGAAGCATAGAACTGTCCTGACTGTTCCTTCAAACCATTTTGCTTCGTGTTATTTTAAAATAATCCAAACTATGGGCAAGAAGATTGTTATGATACTCCCACAATCAGATTATTCTTTCATTCTCTTAAAATGCTTTTAACCCCTGGATATGGGACCAGCCCAACCGGCCGAAAGTTTCGAGTCCCCTCATTACGAAAGGCTCGGGGATTCGTTCATACCTCAAACTCCTGAAGAATCGCTGAAGCCCATTACAATTTCCATGCCCTATTTTCTGCGCTACAAAGAGACCCGAGCGTGAATAGTCTTATCTCCCCGTTGACAAAGATGTCAGGATTATCGACGGGAAGCCTCGCAAATTGTTTATACTCGAGCATCTACTCTGAGAGGTTGAGTAAATGAAATGAGATACACTTAAAAAGTCCCCGCTCCCCTTTCAGTTTACCCGGGAAGAATCTGCCCCTTCTAGGCATACCCACCACCCGACAATAGAAACCGGCACATTAGGAGATAATGGGACGACACGTATTCCCTCTCCTCCTGGGGGGAAAGCATTGTAAAGGCCGTTTCGGCCGGTTTCAATAAGTTGCCTGTAAAGCCGTTGGGCCGGCTGCCGTAACCAAAGAAGGAAACGATATTTTCCCCCAACGTATGCAGAAGGTTAAAGACATCATAACTATATACATTGTAAAGTCTCAATAAGGACTGGACTCAAAATCAACTTATTTCATTAGAGTTCCAAGTTCCAACATAATCAAAGGTCGCTTGATTAGTAATAGTCTTTACAGTCTATTACTAATCAAGCGACTAGTTAAAGACTAAAAATTTTGTTCAGAATTACTTCAAATTATGTTTGAATGTGTGATGTGGGGATAAAGCAATATTGCATTACTCTACTACCTAAAGCTATTACTATACTAGGTAATCCTCTGAGCGTTACGAGAAAATCTCTTGACGCTCGGAGGGTTAACTTCCATTAGGAAGTGACAGTCTTTAACATCTCTTAGACTTTTCATAAAACCTTCGTATATACCAAGGATTGATAATCTAGTCACGAACTGTATAAGACTGGGGATCTTGTCTCTGGAAAGGGTTGGGGGAAATAGACTTTCAAAAATTCTATATGACTGTACAGAGACACTGTACACGATACTGCATATCTATCAATTTTCAAAATTACTTGATATTACCTCAACCCACCTGTTGGTTGTCTCGACGAGGTATCTCATCGTTAAGCAAAATTGACCAGATCTTGATGGACGAGATTCCTCGTCATCATCAAAAAGTCGTCATTATCTTGAAGACGAAATATCGCGCCATTAGCGAAATTTATAGGATGATGATGGACAAGATTTCTCGTCCAAACCACTTAATGGGATAAACGCTGCATCAGTTTTAAAAACTGGAAATCTAGAACTAACAATTTCCGTAAATAAAAGTGCATTGCTATCAAGTATCCTTTTAAGACAGCCATATTATTCCTCATATATTTCATATATGGATTAATAACTAGTACACTGAGAGGTATTTAACCCTAACAAACCCTCACGGCCATGAGGATGAAAGCTTAATATGATACCAATGTTTGCTTATTATCTAAGCCCAATCACTGCTTTTGTTTATTTGTAGATTATCTGTTGGTTACATTCATATAAATTCATGACAGAAACAATTTATGTGCCCTCGAAAATTCACGCTTTATGCAAGATAACTTTTTCAAGAAACCTCTAAATACTGGAGGTAGAGTCAGAAAAACTACAAATATGATTCATATGCATGATTCAAAGTTTATTACATTTCTATGTAGAATGTGTATTAAATTTTAATATTTTATCCTATGATTATTTCCGAAAATTTCTAGCCCAATTTGCTTATTTTTGACACAGCTAATTGTTTTAGTGAAGCCATCAACTTCACTAACGTCGGGTCTTGAAGACAACTTTCATCTGTGATAATTATGCTTTTATTTACAGTATTTAATGATAACTTTGGTTTACTCTAATTCACACACTCTAATAAATGTTCGATCAACATTTTCAAGATTAAATTAATTATTTAAGGTAGAGTAAGAAAGGGTACGAATATGATTAAACAGCGTGGTTTAATGCATGTTACATAGTTAAGTAAACGATAATGAATTAATTATTTTATGCGAAATATTGATTCATGTTTAAAATAATAAACTCTGCTTAAGCTCAAAAGGACTGTATAAATTATAACTCTGAGCATTTGAGATTCTGACCACATGAACCCCAAAATATTGTGAGGTTTTGAATTCAATCATGTTTACGAATGTCAGTTTTAGAATACATCTTTTATTTATGACACTCTATTGGATGTATTCCATTGACTATACTCCATTGGCATATTACATTGACTGTACTCCATTGGCATACTTCATGGACTGTACTCGATTAAAATACTCCATTGACTATATCCCATTGACATTATGCTTATAATTGGATTTAAGTTACAGTCTGAGACGTAAATGCCTGCTAATTCAAATAGGGAAATGTGGAATGTAATAAACATTTTATCATAAATCTACCAATAACTATCAATTATTAATTTAAACCTAGGGCTCATATTTCTCTCTACGAAAACTCATACTAAGGATTAAGCTTTTACACATGAGCCTCATAATGTTTTGGAGTTGTGCTTAATAAACTTCACGAATGTCAGTTTTGAAGACACATATTCTATTTATGATATTTATTCTGATGATTTAATTTAGAAATTACATCCTTACTATCCATATCAGTTTCCCTTCAGATGCTAATCCCTATTACGGAATGTAATAAATATAGATTTTATCAAAAATCTATCAATAACCATCAATAATTTGTTTAAATTTTGGCGCATCTTTTCAATCTGAAAATGACTAAGTTCTTACACATGAACCTCAATATATTTTGAAATCCATCAACTTTCCGAACGCATTCTCGTAGACTGTCCCTTTGATTATGACATTTATGCATTTAAGTGTCAATTTTTCTCTAGAATTCAAATTCATTCATTTCTGAATTGTTGACGATTAAATTTCAAGAAAAAAATCCCCTCAATTGGGATCTGCTTGTACTATTAGTCCACCTCCTGACAGCAAAGAGCTCTCGATGTCAGCACGGACAAAATGCACAAGAAAAACAAAAGTCTTTCCTCTCATCTCCAGCTCTACGCATGGTATCCTAATGATGGTTTCCGACCTGATCGCCCCACCAGTCTATCAATTATTCAACTCGGTTCCTTTGTTGGTCCGGATATAGATGTCCGGGAACCTGGACGGCTCCCTTACAGACGGTCAAGGGAGGGTGGGAAAAAAGTCCTGTCAACTTCTCGGAGGCTCCAATTACTCGTTGTCTCCCAAAGCGCTCCGGTAATGGTTTGGTTTTTCGAAGTTTGAGATTGGGAAGGAAGGTGGTCTTGGGGATTATATGTTTGGTGCTCGTCTGTTCCCCATCGAGTAGTTTTTGTTGTTGAACTCTTTACTTTCTTTCTGTCTCGGTGGTGCTTTTTTGTTGTTTCGTTCTGGTAGCTTGTTTGTCCGGATATCACCATGTGACTGAAACGTTAGAGATGATGGGAGGTTCTTTTTCTTTTAGGGAAGACATTTGTTGTAGAGTTAAATATTGTTTCAATTTGGATTTTTTAGCGAAAGGTATATTGAATGATGCATTAAATTGGGATGAAACAGGGGTTTCTATTCTCAGGAAGTATGTTGTCAAAATTGGAAATGTACTAGATGGAGCAAGTTGATAAACGAAAGTGTTGCAAGCGAAATATGATTCAGATTTAGGTTTTAACCCTCCAAGTGATTTCGACAAGATATATCGTCCATAAAGATTTCGTTATTTTTTATAATGACGGGATACCTCGTTGGGACAACAACCAGGAAGTTAGGATATCTTTACCGCTTGTTGGTCAGTTCCGTTGTATTCTTATGTCGCAAGGATCATATTTGGACAAACTGTGCCAAATACAAGAAATACATATAGGTTATAATGCGGGACAGACTGCAATAGAGTTTATTTAAAATAATGAAACGGTTTCGCAACCTAAAAAAGAATTTATGGTTTGGTTTTCAAACTTTGAGATTGGGAATGAATGTGCTGATGGGATTATGTGTTTTGTGCCCGTATCTTCCCCATCGAGTTGTTTTTGTTGTTCAACTTTTTTATTTCTTTCTCGGTGGTGTTTTTTGTTGTCTTGTTCCGGTAGCGTGTTTGTCCGGATATCAGGATGTGACTGAAACTTTAGAGATGATGTGAGGTTCTCTTTTGTTCGATAGGACAGTTGTAGAGATAAATGGTATTTCAATTTAGATTTTTTAGAAAACGATCCATTGAATGATGGATCGACTGCATTAACTTGGGATGAAACAGGGGTTTCTATTCTCAGGAATTATTTTGTCGAAATTGAACTTACAAGATGGGACAAAACATTAAATGGCAGTGTTGCAGGAGAAATGTGATTTAAATTTAGGGTTTTAAGAGAGGTTTACTGTGGAACAGGCTGCATTAGAGTTTAGTTAGGATAATGAAAAAGTTTCTGAACCTCAGAAAGTATTATTACGGTTTGCTTTTCCAAAGTTTGGGATTAGAAAGGAAGGTACTCATGGGGATTATTATGTGTTTTGTCCTCTCTTCCCCGTAGAGCAGTTTTTGTTGTTGAGCTCTTTTCTTTTTTCTCGGTAGGCTTTGTTTTTTTCCGGGTCGCTAGTTTGTCTGGATATCAGCATGTGACTGAAACGTTGGAAATGACGTGAGGTTGTTTCATTTTATATTTTTGGAAACGGTCCATTGAATAATATACCGATTGTTTTATGTTGGGATGAAACATAGGTTTCTATTCTCTAAGGGTGTTAGATTTCTATTGTTTTCTTGAGACAGTATTATAGAGTTAATGCTATTTTAATTAGATTTTCATTCGAATATTGCCCCTTGATTGATAGAATAAGAGTTAAATTAGGATTAAATGATTTTGTACTTAAAATACGTAAGGTAAATTATTGTTGCAAATTTAAATAGGATTTCAGCCCGAAAAGTTCATTGTGGAATGTTAGTTAAATAAGGATGAAATGGTCTTTCACATTCTCAGGTATTTCGAAATTGTTGGGACATGATAGAACAAATTGGTTGGAAGTAGGTCCAGTTCTTTTTGTTTTCCTGTGACGACAAATAACAGTGTTATTAAGAAACATAAAAGGTTTGTTAAATTAAGGTCAAAAGGGCTTCTATTCTCTCAGGAAGTTCTGTATGGAAATGTATAATGCAAAATGCGTCTACAAATTCTAAATAAATATATATATCTTCTGATTAAGTTTAACTTTGCTTTGAATGAAACATTTTTGAAATTCTTGCTGCTCAAATGTTTTAAAATGTTGGATGGTTTTCAGTTTTTAGAAAACTTTTGAAAATTGTTTACATGTAGGATGGAACAAAATGATACACGTTCAGTGTTATATAGTGAATCGTGATTTTATTCTAGATTTAAAAAAGATTTATTACATTACAGGCTGAAATATTTCAAAAACGTTAAAGGTTTTATTATCTTCGAAATAAATTCGAAATTGGGAAACACACAGGACGGAGCAGAGCAATAAATTGTTGTTGCATAATGAGATGATAGGGATTCTAACTTAAGTTCTTTAAATGTCCATAGTCCTGAACATTAGTCTAATTCAGCTGAGACATTTTCGTCTAATTTATTTTTGATTTGGTATGTATGGATATTTTCCACATTAGACATGTCTCACGACTGAAAAAGACATGTCTGATTACTTAAAAAGACATGTCTGATTATTTAAAAAGACTTGTCTGACTACTCAAAATTTTAATGACGTTAGATGGCTTTCGGTTCTCATAAAGTGGTTCGAAATTATCCAAACATGGGACTTGGCGAAGGGATAAATTATGACAGTGCTGTAGAAACAAATTTAGATTCGAAGCAAATGTACATTGAAGTATGGTATGAGGTTAGTTTGTTATAATGAAACGGGTCTTTTTTAAATTTGTGCTTCATTTATGATGGAATTCTGCCGAGATCTCAATGTCCAGATATTTTAATTACATGAAATGTTCTTTTAAAAAAGAATGTAAGATGTAATGCAAATTTAATGACTCAAGACGTTCCTTTGAAATGGAAAGTTCCCAGAAAATATTTCGAAGTTCTAGTGAACCCACAGAATAAAAGAAAATGATATGTAGTGCACATGTGGTGATATATAGATAAATAGAAATGTCTGGTTATACAATGAATTTTATCTCCCCATTGTACTTTATCCATTTTGAGACATCCTAATACACGATCAGCGTTTCCGAGTTCCATACTACGTCTAAACGACTGTATATATTTTCTTGAATATTTATATACTTTGAGTATCAATTTAATTTGATCTTGTTCCACATGCGCGCGCATGTGGAACAAGAATTTAAAAGTTAAGTAAATGTAAAGTTCGGAGTTAGATACACACACACACACATACTACACCATTCTAAACAAATATATCTGATATTACTCGTATGGGCTTTCATATATATTTTAATTTGATTCATTTACCATTAACTCTTCTGCAATGGCAAAATGTCTAATTAAGAAATCTCCTAACTTGAAAAATTATCCTTGTTATTTTAACTCGTAATATCATCCTTGTTCCTCGAAAGCTTAAATTCGTTAATTCGTTGAAACTTGCTAAGTGCTGAAGTTATGAAGAAGCACTCAATGTTTGTGCCATATCTTATATATTTATAATAATATAAATAGTGTTCTATATTTGTTAACATAATAAATAAAAGGGGGAAAAGTACAGCAATTTTTCTTGAAACATACATTACATCTATCCATTGTTCTTCATTCATTTAAGTAATTTTATAACACAGTTATGATCACTTATTACTTTTTTCAAGGGATCGAAAGTTTTTATTTTTATCCTACTCAAGTCAAGGTTTCAAGGTTGCTTTTGAAACATTTGAACAAATGTATATCTCAAAATATTCGAGGCTACCGTGGCTCAATGGGTTTGCATTCTGCGATAGCAACCTGTGAGTTGAAGACTGCACAGGTCCGATTTCTCTAACTTACTGTGGATGCAAATTTTGCTTGTGTATCACTAAAACTTTCCTTGTGTATGTAGGGGACGCTGTAGCTCAGCTGGTAGAGTTGTGGATTAGCAATTGGAGTGTTGCGAGTTCGAAACACGAGAAAAGAGCGTCGTGTATGTGGGGGCTATTGCACATTAAGTGTGTTATTGCGTCGTCATCATTAATGTCGTCACGTTGGCGGGGTGTAGAGGTTTGGAGAGTAGGGTGCAAGTTCAGGTGTTAACCTCGTCACCTGACCATGGTTCAAGATTACGAGGCGTCCTCGATCTTTCCCTTTGGGATTAATGTCTCACTGTCAATAGTAGCCCATTGTGTTGCTACAGTGGGATGTAAATACAACTATCTTACTTTATGTGTGTATATCTCACCCTTACCTGTGTCTACTGCTTTGCGTTTGGCACAGCGTAGTCAAACGTTGGCCTTCTACCATAAAACCCAACAAATCTTAAAGTGTTAAAGTGATTTCATGATGCTATCTCACTTAAATGGTTAAAATAGCTACATTTCTTTATCTACAAGATTCGAATCCTGTCCCAGACTGCTTTTCGCAGTTAAGTCTAACCTAAAAACTATTTCACGAATTCCAATTTTGTAGCATTTAAGGCACTGAGATCAAACCCTATTTTCCAATGGATCTTTTTAACATCTACTAAAGGGATTGGGCAAGAATGAAGAACAGCTTATTTCTTAAAGTATTCCTTAGTTTTAATATCTTATTAAGGACACAATGATGTGATGTCTCACTTGGTTAAAATAACTACATTTCCATACCTTCAATATTCAAACACACATAGACTGATTCCAGCGATTAAATCTAGCCTATTTAACAGATTATACTGTTATATCCTTTAAAGAACGTACTACACAATAAGATTAAGCACAATCTTCCAATGGATCTTTTTATCATCTAGTAAATGGATTGGGCAAGAATGAAGAACAGCTTATCTCTTAAAGTATTCCATAATTTTAATATCTTATTAAGGACACGCTGATGATGTCTCACGTGGTTAAATTAACTACATTTCTATACCTTCAAGATTCAAACACTCATAGACTGTTTCCAGCGATTAAATCTAGCCTATTTAACAGATTGTACTGTTATATCCTTTAAGGCACGTAATAACAATAAGATTAAGCACAATCTCCCAATGGATCTTTTATCATCCACTAAAGGGATCGGTTAAGAACAAAGAACAGCTTATCTCATTTCAATCAAAAGCTTCACCCCAACCTGCAGAGCGTTGCAATCACCAGACAATCTGCATCCTAGTGTGACTGGCACTTGCTTCATGCACCACACGCTTATCCAGCAAAGAAGCAGGGAAGAAGAAATCAATACCTAAGAATTTGTTCTACGTTCCGTTCGATTACTGATAGCGAGTGAAACAGAACATTTTTCTTACCGCTTTAAGGTACAATTACCGTGTAGCTTTCTTTCCCACGAGCGTGCCGACGGCGGATACCCCTATTGATAAATGGTCTCCCTTTCGACACAGATTAGAGTTACGGGTGCTCTGTTTCTATTTTTGTTCCACCTACCCCATCCCAAGGGGTGGCGGATTCTTATTATCTGCTTCGGAATCTGAAAGTGTTCTTCTCGGTGCATCGTCTGCAGATCCATCCTTTTTTATTCCATCTCTTTCATCCTGTCACTTTCTCGTTTCGGCGAGATTTGGAGTTGGGGAGGTATTAAGTGATTGCAGTTTTATAGTTCCCATACTGAACCCCCACAAAATGGTTTTGCGTTGGTAGTTGTAAGAGGGAAATGTCACCGAGTTCGTTGTTTGTTCAGGTATTTACTTGGTTTGGGGAGTATAGTTTATCAGCTATTTTTAGTGTCCTGGAACTTTATTGCTGATGATTCAAGGTTTGATTTCTTCACATTCATCTTCTTCCTCGGAGGTTTTAGTTTATTTCGGTGTGATTTTATCCCTGAAAGGTGTTAGTTTCCTATTTTGAAGCTTCGTACTTTTATTCAATAGATTTGAAAGATTTATTCGCCCATAAAGGAGAATAAATCTTCCAAACCATACCATCACAGATATCATATTTCAGTTATAAAACAGAAATATGGGGGTATGCGTATAATCATACCCTTAATAAGGTTTAAGCCTTACAGCCCTTACGGAACCTTTGTGAAATGTTTTTGCGTTGGTGGATGTAAGGAAAATTTCACCGAGTTAGAGGTTTGTCCAGATATTTATTTGGTTTGAGGAGTATAGTTTATCAGATATAGTTAGCGTTCTGTAATTTTATTTCTGAGTATTCAATGTTTGATTTCTTCGCATTGATATTCCTAGCGGTTTGAGTTTATTTCAGTGTGATTGGATCCCTGAGAAATGTTAGGTTGTAGTTTTGAAGCTTGGTACTTTTATTCAACAGATTTGAAATATCTGTTTAACCCTTGTAACAGATATATGGGGCGGAGTATGTGCTTTCAGACTTACCCTTACTGAAGTTCGAGCCTTGCAGCTCTTACTGAACCTTTGCGAAATCGTTTTGCGTTTGATGTTGTAAGGGAAATGTCACCTCGTTCGAGGTTTGTTCAGGTATTTATTTGGCTTGGGGAGTATATTTTACCGCCTATTGCTAGTGTTCTGGAACTTCATTACTGAAGATTCAAGGTTTGATTTCTTCACAATCTTCTTCGTCGGTTTTAGTTTATTTAAGTGTGGTAATGGTAATGGTAATTAATTAACGTCGCACTAGAACAACACAACGGGCTATTGACGACGGTCTGGTATCAATCTCGAAGGGAGAGATCCGAGTACCACACCACGTAATTTTGAACCACAGTCAGATGACGAGGCAACACCTGAGCTGGAACCCCACTCTCCAAATTTCCACACCGCGCCAACGTGAGGGCATTTGAGGTCAGGACAGATTTAACGTGCGCCACACCTTTGTACACGATGGTCTTTTGATTGGATTCGAACTCGCAACCCTCAGGTTACTAGTCCGTTACTCTTCCAACTGGGCCACCTCGGCCCTTATTTCAGTGTGATTTGATCTCCAAGAGGTGTTAAATTGTTGTTTTGAAGATCTTCGTACTTTTATTCAATAGATTCAGAAGGTTCTGTTTTGTAACAGAGGTGCGATATGTTTAGTTTCATTATAACCTTTGTAATGTGCGGGTTTCCTTGCTTTGAAAGTTCTTTGAAGTTAACATCTTGCTAATCTTTATATTTTTAATAACTCGCTTCCTCAATGTTTGAGTTACTATCGGATGTCGTTCAGTTATTTAAATTTTCTAATACTTAAAGCTGGGGTTTGTTTTGGTTTATTTTTCTACGGTCATTTTTTGCTACAAGAGAGGTAATTATGCCATTGAACTTTAAAGCATATATTTTAAATATGAGCACATGCAGACGAAAAACGGACTAATTAATGATTTTTCCTTTTAGGATTTGATTAAAATGAATTATTTTTTGAATGAAAACACATTTTTAATATTCGTATTGAAAAACACTATTTTGATCATACAAATTGAAATTATGATCTCCAATTAGTCCTTTTAAATGGGATAGATCCTATTGTTTATAAATGAGACATTGAATTCCGATTTTGGTTTTGTTTATCAATCAAACGTTCCCGTGAGATGTAATATTAACAAACGTTTCTTTCTCCTCAACATTGTACATTATTTATTTGTTGTTTTTATCTATAGAGAAATATATCCAATTACAGAGATGTGTTGTTCCAGTGCAACGTATAAATTCAACTACCTACAAATTACAGGGACAAAAAGTATATGAGCTAAAAGTGCAAGAAAAAAGACACACAAATGCAGTAGATAAGAATAAAACAAAACACTTAATTGAGGCAAATTACGTACTGAATTCAAATCATTAAAAATACATCGACTCCCGACAAAGAAATGTACAGTTTAAAAAAATCGGTATCAAAATTTTTAGATTCTTTTTTGGAAAGTTTAGCAAAAAATTATTTACAGTTTCTGGTGATATACGTAGGGACGTTAAAATCAATACACGAAACTAAAAGGAGCCAATCAATTTTGTCATGTAGAAGGTATAAAAAATTAAAGCAATGTCACTTACGAAGCTTTAAAGTTTGTGTAGAATTCTTGGGTTTATTCAAAGATAGCTTTTTTACAAGTGACTATCTGAATTGTGAGTATTCATTGAAAAACCAGTACTTATGCTGCTTATCTGTCAGCATCAAAGCAAAACATCTAAAATACAGCAGGATATTTAAAAAATCTCTTGATGGGAATTTTAATTATTGAACTTGAAGAGACTACTTTTTCCACTAGCAAAACGATTCAAAGCACAAAATACACATTTCTTCAACTAATGAGAATTTTGCGGAAGAGGCATTTAAGAAGTCCCTTTCCTACTTGTTAAAAACATCGCTTTTGTAGAGAGAATAACTTAACAGATAAACAGTTTCTCATAAAAAGTGTCCTTGTCGAAGCTTGAAAGCGCAGCGTGTAATAGGGGAAGAGCTAAAAGACCCTTTCTTGAAGCGAATAAGTATTCGAAGAAGGCTCTGAAGACGAAAAATAGCTCCAGACCGAAGACCAAATCTCCTTTCAACATTTTGCCCCACTTTACTCGCGGAACAGTTTTGATGCAAATGTGAACTTTGCATGCGAAATGATATTTAAAACGACTCCCTTACTAGCAGGCTCTAAACGTTGGCATGCAAATGGCATCTCCAGATATAACTTCTATGGTTAAGAAGCTGTGAACTGAAAATGGGCACGCATGCATCAATGCTCAGTGTGCAATCAGAGCCGACACAACTTCTGTGTTGATTTGCTATTTTTATTTCCTTACGGATTTTTTTCTGAAAAGCTCTTACTTGAGAACCGCTTATTTTGTCGATCAGGATTTTCGTTCTCAAGTGTCACATTTTATTGGAAGTTCTATAGCTGCTTTTTATATCAAAATGCAGCAGTTGAATTATATGGAAGAAAACATGCGCGTTATTATTACTCTATATGGCATGAATAACGTGGTAGTTTGTGCACTTTAAGATAAGTTAACATATTTCAATGATAATAAGCAGAATCCAGAATTTGCTTACCTACACAAATGAATTAAAATGACGAATAAATATATCTAAAATCTACCTAAAAAGGGGAAACACATGACCTCAGAATTGTTTGAGGCAGATATGTAGATGACTTAACATCGTACTTGAGCAAAAAAACGGGCTATTGGCTAAGTCCCGGGATCAATAACGACGTCAATCAGACAACGTCAAGACACGTCTCAACATCAGAAGACGTCAATCAGTTCAATCAGACAACATCTCATAACTTTGAACTACGGTCAGATGACAAGGTCAATACATGAGCTGGAACCCTACTATCTAAACTTCCACAACAAGCCAAGTTTAACTAGGGCATTACTAAACATTTCAATTTTGCGTACATAGCAAAGTAATCGTAAAATGACTTAAAATTTGAAAATATGACCTCATAATTGATTAGCTTTAGGGCATTATTAAACATTTCAATTAACAACTCGAAGATCGCTATGTAATATTGGATGTTTCTTTTTTCTTTTAAAACTGGAGAAAATTCCCTCTGGACCTTACCTCACAAATGGACAAACATATCAAGGTTTTGTTTTACTTTGAAGGATGAATCGCGGATATCTTTAACCTAAAATATGCCTAAGATGACTTAAAAAGTGAAAACATGACCTTAGAATTGTTTATATTCACTGCATTTTTAAACATTTCAGTTAACAATTCGAAGATCCCAAAGTAATGCGTGAGAGGTATTTCTTTTCATCTGTTACAATTAGAGAAAACTCCCTCCAGCCTCTACTATTTCTGATGTAGATGATTCACTCACCAAATGGAATAAGTATAAGGGTTTTGTTTAGCCTTGAAGGGTATCACGGATTTTATTTGCCCCAGAAACTGGTTGATGCAAAATATCTTAAAACAAATTAGCAGATAAAAGATGGCGAAAAGGAAGGTTTTCACCGAATTCTCTTACACCCAGAACAATTTTATGATCAGATGACAAAATGGAGACGTATGTTTAATGGTGAAAATTCAGATATAATTTTCTACTATGTGTCTGGAAACATATTTCTCAAGGGAGTAGATGAAATCTAGATATTGGCAAAATATTACAAGTCTCTTCGCTATTGTATAATATTATGCAAATGTCTACTCATGTAAACAAAGTTTACAATACTGAAATATTGAGATATTGACATTTTGTTTTTCCATCTAACCACCTTCGAGTTTTAGAAGTCGCAGGTTTGAATGATTTCTATAAATAGCCCATGACATTCTGCATCATTAAAACTCATTGTGTGTATATCCATTACTTGACATTGGCTTGTGTTTGGCTCAGCTTTGTTAAATATGATCCTTGCACCACAACATGCTACCAAGCATCAAACCACAGATTATAAGTACCACTTTCAAAACCTTAACTGCAAATCATCTAAATTTGAGAATCAAAACCTATCAAACAAGTATGCAGTTGGTAATAATTCACAAAAGCAAACGGACAAAAATATTGGATTCGAAACATTTTTTGTTTATCCATATGATTGTCCTCAAATTTCTTGTTATTAATCTTAAGGAATTAATATTCGAAAAGTGGATTAGAATGCATAAAAAATGCATTATAAACAAAACTTCTGCCTTTCGTAGAAACAATATTTGTCTGTAAAAAATGAGCTTTGTATTTGATGAACATACAAAATGGGTTCTAAGTGTTCCCTATTAATTAATTTTCCGACTTTTCGCACAAGTGCACTCAATTTTTAAACTTTACTTCTCTTCAGTAAATCTGATTAAATAATACAAAGGCTTTATATTCTTTTAATTTTCTTTTGATGTTGATAATCGGCGGCTACTAATGTTTGAAGTAATACGCTTTATAACAAAATAATTGTTTTTACGCGATTGTTGTCAATTCTTGAAAATCGATTTTTATATCAGCTGGAGATAATATTATTTTTTTGCTTAGTCAATATTAATTACTCCTAATTAAAGTCTGGTTAAAATCATTTTTCCTTAAACTCGCTAACGAATAATTAGTTTTTATATCCATATTACCTAAATAAAAAAAAATCTAGTATTTACGCACTATTTTTTCTGCTTAAAGTTAACTTCATCCTTGATTTAGGTTACGTAGTCATTTTATTGTTTCAAAATATACTCAAGTAGCAACACAAATTTATTAATTACCTATCATTTATTTAACTTTTTTTATGTACAACAATGACTTTGTTCTTTAAAAGCAGCATAAATCTTAATATATAAAATAGAAAATATGTTTGTCTGAAGCAGCAAAAAACTCTTGATCGCTGAGATCGGGTGTCAGGAAATCTGAATAGCTTATTCCCTTTGATACTTCACTTGAAACAAATACATTTTAATAAGTTACATCACCTTAATTTTAGTAACTGAATTGTTTTTAGTTAAATTTTATTTATATAATGTCAAAAATTTAAAAGCTTCAAAATATGACCAAAAAACGAGCGAAAAAATAGTCAATATCTATTTTGGTGGAGCAAAATGTCCTCCATCCTCATGACAGAAGACGAGAGGAAACGCGAGTTGGAATAAGTTATCCTAGAATAATGGCAGTCAGGGACATTTCTATTTCAGGTAAGTACAGACTTCACGGACCCGAGGTACTTTAGTCATCTTTTCTTTCCCCATGGAGTTTACTGTCTTTAATAAACACTCGTAACATTGGGATCACGCTACCAGGATACACAAGCGATCTTTTTCTACTTTCATCCCATTACTCTTTTCTCCAATCCATATATTTCCCCCTTTGACGACATTCTTTACTTGATGTTGTCTTGTGTTTGGCACAGCTTGGCCAAACATGGCCCTTGCGACAAACCATATCCTCATTATAGCTTCCTCATTCATTCAGGATTTATATTTGTATAGGAATTTTCAGACACCAAAATGTACCTTTATTTCAAACTGTAGAACTGCAAGAATTAGCAAGTATTAATTCTGCAAATGGGTACTCTAGGTGGATATTTTCAATCATTTCATTTTTCTTTGGATAGATAAGTATTTGAGATTATTTTTATGTAACAAAAACTTCAACAATACAAAATTGATTAACTCTTTTTAGTCTCTTGTATGGACTCTAACGCCCCAGCACACAAGAAACTCTAAATTGTTTTTGTAAAATCTTTAAGAAAGAATGATGTAACAAATCAACTGCGAAATCGACAGCAAAAACTTTAATCTACAGCAGGTGAGTGACTGATGCAGCGCCGGCTGTGGAGCTAGAAACCTCCATCAGTGGAACTTTCAAAAGAAACACCAGTTCCGATCGTCTGCTATGAGACTTAAAGCATCAAACCGTGAATTTTCCCCGAGATATGTTCTTATTTGTTAGTTTCCGTGATTTTGTTTGTGTACTTTTGTATTTTAAATTGTATTGTTAAACTTTTGTAATTGGAAAGAACGATTC
This sequence comes from Meta bourneti, assembly GCA_933210815.1. Lineage (NCBI taxonomy): Eukaryota > Metazoa > Arthropoda > Arachnida > Araneae > Tetragnathidae > Meta > Meta bourneti. The sequence goes on from OW119929.1 coordinate 94,547,111, forward strand.
GAGTTTCTTTTGTTAAACAAATGGGTTTTTTAAACTGAATCTTTAAACTAACACTAAACTTTCTCGAAAGTTGATACGTTTTTAATTGATTTCAATTCAATAAGTAATCTGCTTCAATGAAGTGCTTTACTTTGTCTTCCTATGTAACTGTATTTGCGTGTATGTTTTTCTTTGTGCATTTTTTGGAACATATAGATTTGTTCTCTAATTAGATATTTTCTTTAAAGGAACATCAAATAAATAAGTAAATAAATAAAAATCTGTATCGCTAAAAAATGTCGAAGCCATGATGCTATTTTGCGATTGTACATTTTTTGACTAAGTATCGTTATTTTCATATTGCATTGAAATTAGTCATTCTTTTGTGATGGTAATATTGTAAATCAATACTTTACTACCAATGTTTTGAAAAGTGATTTCCTTTGTTGTAAGTAATTGAAAAATGTTTATTTTCAAATATTTAATCTGTTCTTATTCCTTAGACAAACAAAACTTGAGGTTTAAATAGAAAACTTGTAAACTTGCGTGCAAGAAATTGAGTTGGTTATGTATCATTTCCAAGTTGTATTTTTCAAAAGAACGTTATATGTGCTTCCTTTGTTTATTTGTGTTATCTTATGAACGTTCCTCATTCGATGAACGCAAACAAAAGGAAAACAAAAAGAATATTCTTAGGGAATGAAAATGCAAAATAGGAATTGCAAAAATACCAAGACCACGAAAAAACGTTAGTATAGATATTGATCGTACCTCTTGTCAAGATTATAGCCTGGTACAGAAACAAAGATGTAACTATTTTTTTCTTGAATATTCTCGGTGTAATGTGTGTTCCATATTAAGCTCCAACGCTTTTGGCTAATGCATGTCTGGTAAATATTTAAAAAAATATAAACCACGTCTCTGTTTTTTGTACTAATGTATCCGTGTTTAAATCGATAGTATAACCTACAGAGGTGCTGTTATAGGTTCAAATAATTTCTTACGAATTTGCATAGTTTACATCTGAAATTCTTTGAGGACTACCTAGAAGTATAACAAGGGAAAGGGAAAGTAATTTTAGACTGATATTATTTATTCAGAGAAAGATTTCATAAATCACGTTTTTTCTTTCTTTTTTTAATCTTAGACAAGCGGGAAGATGGATGAAGCAGATGTATTTGGCAGCATATTCATATTCTGGAAATACAGTGATTTACAGACTCTTCGTTTTTTTAGAATAATCGATTGCAATGAGTATTAAGGGTGCAGCGAATTTTCAAAAATAACTTTTGCTGTTATAATTTCATTGTATTGAAATTCACACAGAATGTTTAACTAAAGACCAGAAAGTACCTAGTAAATCATTTAAAACCATCATTTCATTCCCAGGGAACAATTTGAAATCTGAAGAATGTCCAAAAAACCTCAGTCGCGTTTATTTAGCAGACTTACTATACTTATCTATTATTTTTATAAAACGGAATTCTACAAATTGCATCAATGACTTTTATGGAAAGTCGGTAAGAAATTATCCCATATCAATAGTGATATTTTGCACAAAATAAATAATTCGTTGAAATATAACTCCTAAATAATTTATTTACTGCACATAAAGAATTGTAACACTAATGTTAAAAGTGGTCAATTATGACCGCAACATTCCTATCTTAACCCAGATACATAAACTCGGAATCCTTACAAAATTAGAATATGAAATATTAATTCTGGTATGCCCGATACCAAGTAGGAAAATAACATTTATTATCAGTGAGTATTTCTCCTGCGCTTTTTGCATTAAATATACTTGTTACAATCCTTACAAAATGCAAGTTATTTAAAATTAAATGTTTTTAATCATTTCAGTCAAATATTTATGAATTATTGATATTTTAGAAATAACTAAAAAATAAGTTCAAAAACAAGTATTAGAATTCTAATTTTTTAAATAAAAGTTTTTTGGAAAATATTCGTTTTTCCAAGCAATACTGGTAAAACAATCTGATCTAACTGCAATCATAACAATGCTCAATGTTATGCATATAGTGATTTCAAATAGTTGTAGCCCCTTCTGCACATCCAGAACAAATAGAGCGGGGGTAATATGTAGTTTATGTAATCCGCAGGCCCAGAGAAACAGCTATTCACAATTTTCACCTAATTTTAGTCATTAGTCATATTCTGATTTTTCATTAAATTTTGACTAATTCTTTTGTTGCTTCATATTAGATACCATTTTTTCAAACCAACCATTAAGTGGCATTATGTGATAAATTACCTATTCACATTTTATTTTATTAAATTTGTCCTAATCTGGTCTTTGATTTATTGACATAGCGCCATTCCTCTACTTTTACATTCCTTTAAAATCATAAATAATAAAATATTCCATATTGCATCTACAGATTAAATTTGATATACAGATTAAATTTGATTTTCATTTAACACCTCCAAAGGCTTATCTCATTAGACAACATAAGCTTAAAACGGCGATTTCGTCAACGTTAGTACAAGCGATACATGAATTCTCCATTATTCCACACCCAAGGATCAGTTCGAAAAGGAAGCTTTACTCGGGCTCAACTTGTAGCAAAGAGTCTTCTTATTAAAAGATCTTCCCCGTTTCCCGTTTAAGAGGGTCATAAACCTGGATATCGCTAATAAGTAATATTTGCCTTCAGGAGCGAATCTGGTAGCTCCTGAATTACTCTCGTTAAAGCAACTGAGACCTTAAGTGGCATTTTCAGACGACTTTAATGTGTAGCCACATTTTCTCACTGGAATTCGGAAGCGGAAATGGCTTTCCGATATTTAACATGCTCATTTCCTTTGGCAGTTTGTGTTCTCATCAAGCCAGGGCTCTCATGAGACGGTTGTTGCAGTTTGTGTAATACATTCCGGGAGTGAATCCTTTTTTAATACAGGATAGACTTAACTTGCTGCAATCTCAAGATGTATTTTTATATTTCTAGTGCCTTAATCGCTTGAAATGGATTGCCGGACATTTATTTTCACGTCGGAAAGGGAGGGTTAAGGTTTTAGTGTGATATTATTAATGCTAGTAGTGTTTTACCTTTCATTCCTATTAAAGACAGCTGTTGAGTCAATAACACTAAAGGACTGATGAATAACCATATACCGCAAGAGGGAATATAGTGTACCAATATATCCCAAGTCTAAAGTTTTCCTGTGATGTTATTAATGCAAGTAGGGTTTTACTTTTCTTTGATATTAGCGATAACTGTTGAGTCAATAACACTCAGATCCGAAGAATAACCATAGAGCAAGTGGGAAAATTGTGTACTGGTGGATCCGGGCTTAAAGTTTTCCTGTGATATTATTATGCAAGTAGGGTTTTAGCTTACTTTGATATTAGTGATAGCTATTGAGTCAATAACAATAAAAGACTGATTAATAACCGCATGGAAGCAAGCGGGAATATTACGTATTGGTGGATCCCAAGCCTAAGGTTTCTATGTGATCTTATATATGTGAGTAGTCTTTTACTTTTCATTCATATTAGCGATAACTGTTGAATCAGAAACGCTAAAAAATGATGAATAACCATATGAAAGCCAGCCTGAATATTATGTACTAGTACCAAGCCTAAGGTTTCCATGTGATATTATTAATGCGAATAGTGTTTACTTTCCTTTGATATTAACGATAATTGTTGAGTCAATAACACTAAAAGATTGATACATAACCGCATGGACGCAAACGGCAATATTGTGTATCAGTAGATCCCAAATCTGGTTTTCATATGATATTATAAATGCGAGTAATTTTATACTTTTCTTTGATACTAGCGATAATTTTGCGTCAAAAACACTAAAAGACTGATAAATAACCGTATGGAAACAGGTGACAATATTTGAACCACTGGATACAAAGTCACTGTGGCATCCCTAGAAATGAACATCAATCAACTGGCGAAAGAGAGAAAGATAATAGTTATTCAAATAGTTATTCAATGAAATTACTTTAAATGTGACGAGTGAACATCAAATAAAAGCTGTTGGAAAATCTCTGGAGCAACTGTTGATGTGAAATTCTGATCGAGTTCCCAACAGATTTGACAAATTTTAGATTGATGACAGGTCACGATTGTTTGTAAGTACATTTAAATGAAATTGGAATAAAATATATTTTATCCTGTCTGACTCTACGACTCCAATGCAATTAGGAAGGCTGATTATTCAAAAGATTGAGAAGTTAACAGCTATTACTAAAACTACATGTCCTTCCAAATGGGTTGCTACTGGACGGCAAGAAGAAAAATGGATAACTTTCGGTCTTCTGGAATAGGAAAATAAAAACCTTTTCACTGTTTTGATTCAAATAAAGTGAAGTAAGATAAATCTGGTTTTAAAATAATGTTTTCACATTTATAGTTTCATTATTTTTACCATTATGTTCCCACCGTGTTAAACATGAGTAATCACATTGTCAAAGAAACATTCAATTAACAAACTATTAATTTAAACAAACATTTATTGTACCATTTGTTTAAGATAATAGTTTGTGTATTAGACGATATATGTTATAAAATAATGTTATTATCATTTAATAATAAAATACACATAAATTGCTAAATGCGTTAAAAACATTATTCTATAGATTTCTAGATTTGTAACATATCATCCATAAGTTCAAGAAATAATATCTATAACAAACTACGGCATTTATACTATTGCCATCAGGGCATTCAAAAACTATTACTATAGACTTTTCTATAGAAAGCAATCCTTTTGGAATAAAGGTATATTGTTTCTATAGCATTCGTTCTCTATGGGCTTATGATCAGGACACTTTGAGCGCTCAGGATCACAATATGTCTCCCTTGAGCCTATTTGAGTGTCTCTGTTATATATTATGTCGATTGAGATAAGTTACCATGCTGATCGTGATGGGTTGAAAGTGTTGAGTTATGAGTTTAAATCGAAACTCAGGGTCCTACTTCATTTTGTCAAGTGTAGGGTTACTAGATGCAATGGAAAAAGTCTCTATCTTCTGAAATCGATTGAGACGAACATTTCAAAATTAAATAAATACAATGTATGGTCTTATACAAGGCGGCTATAAAGTAACTGCCCTCATATAAGAGCCCCTAGAGACCACAATTTTCAACGAATCAAAATGAAACTTGAGACGTAGAGATTTCACGGATTTCTTGAGTATTATGTAAATACCACCTAGATGTCTCTTATTAAAATATAGGCCGGCTATCGCAGTGACTTTTCATACAAAACAAAATAAAATATATTTAAATGAACAAGTGTATGAAGAAAGTTATTTAACCCTTTGATCCAAGTTTTTTCCATTCTGCAACCTGTAGTCTTACCTATATGATTCTTCTTCTTTACAAATAGAATCCTTCCTAAGATTCTTCCAACTAATGAATATGGTTATGTGTTGTGGGGTAAAAGAACGTTTTACTACTTGGAAGTCTCGTGATAATCTGAGGGTAATTAGTGTGGTATCTACAATATTACTTAAAGTCGATTCCTTAATACTTCGAATACCCAGTAAGGGATTCGAAACCAGAATCTTCACCTGGGAGAGTTAGGTTCTAACCACTCGGACACCAAAACGCAAACAAGAAAAAGTATTTAGTCGGTTGAATATTAATTTGAAGAAATAATCCACTTTTGTATTGCGCCTGATAATTAAAACAATAGAATATTGTTATTATATATTTCTACTGATGATTATCGCGACGAGATATCTAGCCATTATCAAGACTGATCAGATCTCAATGGACGAGATATCTCGTCATTAGGATAAAACTGGTCAAATCTTGATCTCATCATCATCAAAAATAGGTAATATTTTGATGATACAAAATCTCGTCATTAGCAAATTTGATCAGATCTTGATGGACGAGATACTCGTCAAAAATACTTCGAGAGTTAACCTTCTAAGACAAGCATATATCCACTCTGCAACCCACAGACTTCCCTGCATGGTTTCTAAGCAGTTTTAACCTTTTACACCAATAAAATGATTTCTAGGATTCTTTCAGCCAACAAATATACTAGTTATTTAGTCATTCCGTATGATGTGGGGTACAAGAATGTTAGTCTATTAAAAAATCTAGTAATACTCGAAAGATTAACCTGTGACCAGTTTGAGACTGTGTATCAAGACTTCCATCAATAGCTATTGTGTACCTATGTTTTGATAAAAGGACGAAAAGTCTTGGATAAAGGATTATCTGGCTTTCATTGCCACAATGACTGCTGATAAAAGATGAGTTCGTATAAATGAACAAATATATATTAATGAAACAAAGTTGTATGGAGCTTGTCATTCTCATTGCAGGAAAAACACGCAACTTAGAAACGTGAAATTTTGCACAAAGGTAGCTTACATACCGAGGTTATGCACCTCGAACTTTGGTTTTCGAATTTGTTAGTTTTCAGCTAAGAAAAGAAGTGGGGGAAAACCAGAAAAATGAATGCCTTTTATCAAAAGTTGCTTTACCAGTATTGCTGCACAGTTCTTTCCAAAAATTATTTTTACAGAATCTAAATTCTAATTCCTTGTGTTTGAACTTTTCATTTCTTTCCCAAATATTAATAATTTCCAAATGAGGATACAAATATGATATTAAAAGGATCAAAAACAATTAATTTTCGAAATTTCATAGCAATGGAAGTTTCAAAAACATTTAATTTTGAAATTTTCATAGTGATGGGGATTTAACTTTAAAATTCGTATTTTACCACAATTACAACTACTTTAACTTTCACTTCGTAGGAAATAAATATTCATTAAATAAAAGAGAAGTGCAAGAGAAAAATTCACTGATAATAAAAAATTAATTTTGCTATTCGATATGTGGTAATGTCAGAATCAACGTTTTATTTTTAATTCCATTTAGAATTCTGAGTTCATGCACCTGAGTTGAAACAACGAAATCAATTCATATTTGAGCATTTTTAGGTATTATGGATGTTTTCTGCTAAAACTAGTTTTTAGTTCTGGGTATTTTTTAAGTTACACTCTATTCTTGAGTAGATTCGAAGTTGAAATCCGATACGTTTGGTCACATTTTTCGATTTTCAGAATTTTACGTTTTTGGAATGACCGAAATTTTATTTTTGTTTTATAAGCTGCTACTGACGCATTTATGTGTTCCATTATTTTACATACATAAATTATTTAGGAGTTAGATTTGAATCAATTATTTAATATGTGCCCAATACGCTAAGATGTGTGTTAATTTCTTGATGGTATGTATTTCGACCAACTTCTTTCAAAAGTCATTGGCGTTTAACAAAAATTTACAACCATCTATATAAATAAAAATGTAATGTTCGTTTGTTCCTAACGCAAAATCTCCCAAAATTTTTCACCGATTGCCTTGAAATTTTGCCACAACGTTGCATTCGAATACGCGCATGTTTTAGTCTACTTAGCTATATAAATAAAATTGTAACGCCAGAGGAACTGGTAAAACGTTCCTAGTTAAATTGATTCTGGCCGCAATCAGATCCCAAAATCACATTGCCTTAGCACTTGCGTCGTCCGGAATAGCTGCGAATTTGATACCAAGTGGAAGAACTGCTCATTCCGCTTTGAAATTGCCATTTGACATGCAATTCATTGAATCCCCCACGTGTAACATTTCCAAAGCATCCAGCATGGGAAAAGTATTGCAAAAATGCAAACTTATCATTTGGGATGAATGCACAATGGCAATCTTTCTTTTCAATTTAGCCAGATGAGCCATAGCAACGCGTCCCCCATACAGCTAGTATATTATATAATTGTATAATTCCGTTTCATAAAAATAAATAAATATGCAAAACCTTTTAAAATAAGAATAAAATAAGACTCAGCAAATCGTAATTATTAAGAGTTTTTAAATTTTAATATAGTATATTTTGCAATACGATTAAAATCAGTAAAACGTAAAACTTACATTAGTTCTTTTGTGTGTATTTCCTACATATATAATTCTTAACAGGTAGGGATTTCCATTCAGAAACCGAATCTACGAATTGAAAAATAGGGTATATAGATTCGATTTGAAACTGCATGTCAGTTGAACAAAAGAATTGAATGAAACTCTGCCGGATTTGGAAGATTATTATTGCTAGAAAATGTCCAAATTAGAGCTTTCTTAAAGTTAAAATAATCTTAATGACAGAAAGTCGATATTGCTTGCTACGTCACGAGTTGAAGCCTGTAGTTACCTGTAAACAGTGATTTTCTTACAAAAAATGCTGTCAAGCAACAATAACACTTTCTGAAAAATTATAATCGATTACTTTTGCTTTGTTTACGAGAGGGATTTTCAATGTAAACAAATACCGGAAGATGATAATTTTTCTTCCAGTCATCCAGTACGGATTACGTACAGGAAGTACGTTCTATCACAAAAATACTAGCGCCATCTACATTTAGCTTTACAGGAAAAGCCTCACATGGAAGATATTTCATTTAAAAACCAGCTCTGTAATTTCATGTGGCAGTGAGTGGAATTTTCAATAGCTTTGCATTAAGAAAAATTAATCATGGATATCGTATCAACTTAAATTGTCGTTAATGATAACGAATGTAAACATCACATTCCTGATGCAAGTCATTGATAGGAAATATTGATAGGAAAACTTAGAACAAGACCTTCGTCATAGGTTCATCATTTCAACATGAACAACGCCGGGTAATAGAACGCCAAGCTAGAATATGAATTAGAATATTTAACCATCTGGGGTTCACACGGGTATATCCGTTCTGTAACATAGTCTTCTGTATATTTTTTGCTTATTTTAAGCTCATGAGCGGTAAAAAAGAACCGAAATAAACAAGAAAAAGTATTGAGCTAATAAGCAAAAAAGAAAGTTGTAGTTTCAATTTAAACTCGAAAAAATAATTCACTTTTGTAAACCCGAATTATATTATGTGTTGCACCTGATAATTAAAACAATCAAATATTGTTATATTAACTCTCTGAAGGTTAACAACACTTTCTCACACTTATATATCCACTCTGTAACCTGCAATCTTCTCTATACGATTGGCTTTAAACTTGAAAAATAATTCACTTTTGTAAACCCAAATTATATTATGTGTTGCACCTGATAATTAAAACAATCAAATATTGTTATATTAACTCTCTGAAGGTTAACAACACTATTCTCACACTTATATATCCACTCTGTAACCTGCAATCTTCTCTATACGATTGGCTTTAAACTTGAAAATTAATTCACTTTTGTGAACCCAAATTATATTATGTGTTGCACCTGATAATTAAAACAATCAAATATTGTTATATTACCCTCTGAGGGTTAACATAACACTATTCTCACACGTATATATCCACTCTGTAACCTGTAGTCTTCTCTATACGATTAGCTTTAAACTTGAAAAAATAATTCTATTTTGTAAACCCAAATTATATTATGTGTTGCACCTGATAATTAAAACAATCAAATATTGTTATATTAACCCTCTGAGGGTTAACATAACAGTATTCTCACACGTATATATCCACTCTGCAACCCGCAGTCTTCTCTATACGATTTCAAACCAATTTTGATCTCCTTGAGCGATAGAATTCTTACTAGTATTCACCCAATCAATAGATCCGTTATTTAGTCATGTGTGTTGTGGTTTAAACGCATGTTACTCTACTCGCAAATCTCGTGACCTTCAGAAGGTTAACCCTTCAAGTGGTTTCGATAACATATATCGTCCATCAAGATCTGACTAATTTTGCTAATGACGAGATATCGTCCATAAAGATCTAATCAGTTTTTTTTAATGATGAGATACTTAGTGCTGACAAGTCTCGTTAACATGTTACCATTCGGAGACTATGTCAATAGTTACACATAAAATACTACTCCTTGCCAATAGATCGCATGATAAAAGCACGAACTTCGTTCAGATAACCTTAAACTTCTGATAACTCGATAGCCATTGTGGAAATTCCCGATATATTTGGCACTTCTATACGAAAGCAAGAGCCTAATAACTTGGAATTCTTGGCCCCTTCTGCCGGAGTGGGAGTCTTTTCATCTCATTCGTGATTAACTTCTTGACTTTTGAATAAGACTCACCTTTCCATGCCGGAATCCCTCCAGGGAGAAGTGACGGCGGAAAGAAAAGTGAACTCATCTTTCACATTTTTTACCCATCCCGTTTTTTCACCATCTGGTCCCTCGGAGGAAGGGAGAAAAAAGTCCAGGCAAAAGTAGGTTTATGCTTCTGGAATATATATATTTTTTTATTCTGTTCTTCCTTCTGGCTCATACGTGCGATCTCTCGTGTTCTCTTCTTTTGCCTCTTTATATTATTTAGTTCAATATTTTATTTTTTTGCCATATTTTCAATGGCCTCTCTTTGGCATTCACCTTGCTTCCATACGGCTACTCGAGCTTCTTTTCGATGCCGCCTTATATATCTGCCGGGCATTTTTCTCCTTCGACACAAAGGGAACTTTTTCGTCACCACGGTGTGCCCGGGCACTAAAGTTTTGATAAGAAGTGCATACGTATTAAAAGGGTGGGGGAAAAGTTCTTTGAGTTGGGTATATTTTCTGTGTGTTACGCTTCCTTGGACAGACAACAATGGCATTTGCCCAGGCCTAGAAAGAAGGGGCTTTCGAATCGCACTTTCACAGACCTTCTAGCAATTACTATTATTCGCATCCTCTTCTTTTCAGCTCTTTGGACACATTATGAGGGAAATAAATTTATATATTGTTCGGAATAAAGAGAAGATTCAGTATTGGATATGATTGTACGATCACGGAAATGTGAAGTTCTCTATTCGTACATTTTTGTCCTTATTACTCCTACTTTTTCATTATTTTTTCTGTACCAAATCTATTATTCGTACCTTCAATCTTACTTCAATCCATATTAGCAAAATTGTAGAAATAAATGTTTTCAACATTTAATTTAATTTTTTTTTCTGTTTCAAATCTATTATTTGTATCATCAATTCGCACTAGCAATTACTGTTATTTGTTCTTTTTATCGTATTTATCACTTTTTCTGTGTCAAATCTATTATTAGTACCTTCAATCCCTACTACCAATTGCTATTATTTGTATATTTTTCTTTTCAGCTCTTTTGACACATTATGAGGGAAATAAATTTATTTACTGTACATAATAAAAAGAACTGATTCAGTATTGGATACGTTTGTTCGGCCGCTGAAATGGAGTTCCTATTCGTAACTTTTTATCTTCCCTATTGTTTGTACATTGCCATTGTTTTCGGTACCAAATCTATTAATCGTATCTTCAATTACTTCAATGTATACTTGCAAAATCGTTGAAACAAATGTTTCCAATGCTTCATTTAATTTTTTCTCTATTAAATTTGTTGTTTGTACCATCTATTCGAACTGGCAAATACTATTATTGGTACCTTTTTATTTTCCAATTACTCGTACTTTATCACTTTTCGTATCAAATCTATTATTCGTTCCATACTAGCAATTACTATTATTCGTACCTTTTTATCGTACCTTATCATTTTTTTCTGTATCAAATCCATTATGCGTACCTTATCATTTTTTTCTGTATCAAATCCATTATGCGTACCTTATCATTTTTTTCTGTATCAAATCCATTATGCGTACCTTATCATTTTTTCTGTATTCAATCTACAAGTATTATTCGTACCTTCGATCCGTACTACCAATTACTATTATTTTTATTTTACTTTCAGCTATTTGACACACAAGGAAAGTAAATTTATTTATTTTACGGAATAAAGCGTTGATTTAAAATTAAGATACGATTGTACGGTTGCGGAAATGGAGTTGCTACGGCTGTTTTGAAGAGAAGGTTAATTTTTCGCCAAGGTTTACTAGACAAAAGTTACAAATATCTAATAAGCCCGTGTGAAATGCATTCTATTTAATAAATACGATATAGTTCCTTAAAAGTTGTAAGAGCTTTTTGTTGTATGACTGGAACAATTGGTTAAAATGACCGATTCTGATGTAATTGGTATTTGCATCATGTGACATTCCATAGACATTCGTTTAATTAAAGGGGCCCATGCGTTAGCTTAATTGGTACAGTAGCGAATTAGCAACCGGAGTGTTGTGAACTCGAAACTCGGCCCAACCGAATGCCGTCGTGTATGTGAAATCTCCATGGCCACAAATATCGTCACTGTGGTGCGGAAGTTTGGAGAATAGGGTGACTGCTCTGGTGTTCATCGAACGTGGTTCAAAATTACGAGGTGTTGTCATCGGATCTTTCCCTTCGGTATTGATCCTGGAGCGTCGCCAATAGCCCGTTGTGTTGCTCCAGTGTGATGTTAATTAAACTAGTAACCTGCCGTATGGAACCAAATGTTTACGAGATTTCATTTATTTTTTATGTATCGTGGAACTAAAAGGATTTTATTTCACTGCATGATATAAGTAAAATCAAACAATTTTTTATTTCCAGATTTCATCTTTCATTGCATTATTGACCCTTGTCGATAGAAACCTCTCTTACGGCTTATTTGTATGGTTCTTATGGAGTATTTCCCATCAATACTCCATTGGTTCTTGAAACCTTTACCGTCTTGTGCCGAATAACGTCCCTTTAAATAATCTTTTCTATTGATTCTCTATTAAGTGGTTCCTTTAATGGTCGTCTTAGGTTTGACAGAGTAGTTTTCTATATTGAATTTATTCAATATTCTGTGTCAGTCCTTCGTTTAATTTTAATGGGATAGTTATTCATACTGGCCATAATTTTCTTCCTTATTCTTCCTCGGTTTAATTTTAGCGCTTAATAAGACTCTTTTAATGATTAAAATCCACTTGTTTATTTTTGTTCATTAATGTAATCATGTAGAAGGTAACTTTTGATTCATTTCATACTCAGGTATTTCCAAAGGAGTTTGTATTACATTGAATCAAATGGTATTCGACACTGCTTTCATTCACATTATTCTAAGCGCTTTTCGATTCATATTGTAACTTTGTCTTTTAGTATTGATCTCTAGAACCTGTCCTTCCAGATATTTCTTACAGAGGTTACATATGATGACCATTAATAGTTTAAATAAAATTGAAATGTACGTTGTGTTTATACTCTTTGAGAGAACTGTATTTTTAATTCAAACTTCTTTTACAGTTATCTTATTATAAAATTGGCACAGACTGTTTTTAACTAAAATACTTATAAAGTTTGGTCCAAACATATTAAGCCAATTGGAAGTTATTACATAAAGCGTGCTCGAAAATTTTGAAAAAATAGCACAAATTGACGGGTCCCATGTACTTTAATTTTGTATGTATTGTCAAAAACTTTAATTCATCAAATAGCATAATATTCAATTCAAAAACACAAAATTGCACTAAAATGCCTAAAAGTTTGCAATACAAAAAGCATAGGTTAAGCACCTATTTAACCAAAATTTGGAAGCATGATGTATTTGATTTTCATTAAGATATATATACAACAGATTTTAAGGATTATCTCCAAACATATCAAGTAAATTAATTAAAACCAGATGAGCAGAGAATATTTTGAAATCAGAATAATGTCAAAAAATCTCAATCGGAGTAAAACATGTTTTCGTAGTAGATTTAATTTACTTATTTTCCATATCTTTGAAGTTGTACATGAAACTCCAACAAGAATGATTATAATTGAAGCATTTTTTTGCTACCCTTAGAATTTTATATCAATTAAATTTTAATATTAAAATTCAAAAATCGATTTCGCCATTAATTTTGGCGATTTTTTAAGTCCACTGTCCATTTTAGGTGGGTGATTTTTGTGCTTCGTTTCATTTCTAAACTACTTTTATCTTACCATATCATAAAATTTGGTCAACGATTAAGTTATAGCTTGATATTCAATTTAACTGCGCTGGTATATTATCTTTATGAATTAATGACAAAATTTTATGAAGTATTTTTAAATGACTAGTCTATATTTCTAGGCAGTCTAGATTATAGGTATCCTACCTTTTGACTTCTCTGGGCTGCATCTAAAATGTGATATAGTTTATTTTAATAACAAATTCTTTAATTTTGTTATTTATATGCATTAACTATGTGAAAAACTTTCCTTCATTTTTTTTATTATAACAGTCCTTCATAGTGTCTATTGAAGAACCCGTGTACTAAACATTTCTAAAGTGTATTGCGAATGGTGCTTGTAGAAGATATACTGAAATTCAAAACTACTAAAAAATAAGACGTTAATAACATCTGCATATCTACATGACGCCGACCGTTGAATTGGTTCTGAAATCTAATTTTATCATTCTTCCAAATCAGATTTCCGATTGCGATTAAAAATAAAATGAAAATACCGAGAACATGCGAGGAAAAAGTTGCTCGCGCAATAAATATTAAACAGTGGAAATGAATTGAAACATGAATCCCTCTTCAACAATAACATTTAAGGTAGATAGGTATTTAATTAACGTCCACACTGGAGCAACACACCGCCATTGGCAACGATCCGGGATCAAACCAAAAGGGAAAGATCTAAGAATAGTACCACGTAATTTTGAATCACGGCGTGATAACTATCAGTCACGTACGACGTCGAGCGTGAAATATCAGTGTGAACACATACACTGAGAAGGTTGTACGTACATCAGAATGTTGAGGGTTCGAAGCATGTCCGGGGTCACTAGTTGTGATGTGTTCGGTGGCTGTCCATGAGGGTGAAGGGATATCTGACTTCAAGTTTAATAACTAATTTATTATTAGCGCAAGAAGCAATATTTACAATGAAATCTTAAGGGGTACATGATCGAGCGAGAGACATATCAAAGACACGCACGACGTCGAGAGTGAGACATCAGTGTATGCTCATACATTGAAAAGGTTGAGGATTTTGTGTATGAGGTTCAAGGATAACTGACTACAAGTTCAATAAAGAATTTATTGATAGTGCAAGAAAGGATATTTGCAATGAAATGCTAATGAGAATATGATAGAGTGTAGGACATACCTGAGTTAGGCACCACATCGAGCGTGAGACATCGTGTGGTGTGCGTGCATGTACAGTGATTAGGTTGTATGTACATTGGGTTGAGGGTTAGAATCACGTCCGTGTCACCAGTTGTGGTGTATTCGGTGGCATTGCATGAGGGTCAAGGATATCTGACTCCGAGTTTAATAACAAATTGTCTATGTGCATATGCATTGAAATGGCCGGTATTCTTAAAGTAATCAAATGAGCGCTTACGTCACGCAAGACCGTGATACTTGCGGCTTGATTAATGTTCTAGATTGTTGCTCCCGTGCGGCAATATCCAGAGTTATTCTCGCTGAAAATGTTAGTTCATAAGAGCATTTCTTTACCTTATACTAATACTTGTGTTATAGACACATTTAATGAGCATTACTGCAAATATGAATGCATCTTCATCCCCGTAATCAAAATGCATGGTCTATCTAATATATCACTTGCTGTGAAGCACTAGCCTTGAGATTCGGTAAATAAACCTAGCTTATTCTATGCCCTATTACATCGTAAATCCATTCTATTAATCCCATTCGTCGTATATTAAACCTAGTAGCACGCGTAGATTAAACAAGAGGGCGCTATCCTCTTAACACGGGACACTAAATCACGCCTGTGTGTAAAGGGATGATACAATGTAAGCAGAAATTTCAACAGTTAATATTTGTAGCATTAATCACATTAACATCTGGTAAAAGATACTTGTTAATCCTTGAATAAATTTACCTAACTCTAAAAATATCATGCTTGGTCATGTGTTCGTTGAATAGTGTAATACTTTACGGGTATGTTAGTTTTATTAAAATCTTTACATTAGAAAATATATTATGAAGCAACTAACTTTAATATTTAACTGTCGTAAGCTTGTGATGGATTACATCCTAAAGAATAAATGTAGTAAACCTTTGATCATCGCATTCATCCATCATATGTTTAAGGATCCTTTTACTATGTATCAAATGCCTATAATATGTTTACCAGGATGTGGAATCTTCCCATAAACTTTTCTGAAAAATGTCTTAAAACAATTACTGTTTATCATTGTAGATATTTTATACGAACATTTTTTTATGGAATGATGCAAAAAATTATTTAATAAGCATATACTCACTATTACGCTAATATTCATCTGAGAACATTGGACCTTTAAATGTAGCTATCAGCGTTATATTCTTAACTGAATCAAGGATTAAGAAATATTTAGGAAACCGCTCGTTCCTAATTTATTGACTAACGATTCCTTAATTAATGGTGTACGATACGTGTTGATGGAGCTTTTAATAGAGGAAAAAAACATAATGTATAGAACTGGTTAGATGGCAATGGCAATTAATTAACGTCACACTGGAGCAACACAACGGGCTATTAAAAAATGGTTAGAAGTCGTGCAGGGAATCTGCAGGTTGCATGGGTGGTATAATGCGTGCATGACCCTCAGAGTGTTAAGAACTACAAGTTGTTACAGAATATTACCTATTAACCCTCCAAGTGGTTTCGACGATATTTCTTGTTAATAAAGATCTGATCAATATTAATGACGAGATATCTCGTCATCAAGATTTTGGCGATTTGTTTATGAAGACGAGATCAAGATCTGGTCAGTTTTCTTTTAATGACGAGATATCTCGTCCAGACAACCACCAGGAGGATTAAAAACCCAAAGATGAAATCTCGTTAAATAGTTGCCTGGAACCAATTTTCAACTGCTACCCAGATTTCGAATGTATCTACTGCACTTAGCCATAAGCTTCAAATGCTTATGTACTCCTAAGGGTCCAAGGGAAGATACCATCCCTTCAGTTTCATTGCTTTTGCTTTTGTAATACGACCCGCCATCAGAGAAGCATTGTTAACCTCCGACCGCGTGTCATCATTGCCCCTGTCAACAAAAATGATCGATTCTTCCCCAATTATTCTTTCTGGTCAACTGACATATGATACCCCACAGCCCATATTGATTAAAGATACGTCGATTAAACCCACAACACCCACGTGTGATACATGTTGGAGGCTATGATTCCATGAAAGGTATTTATGTCTTAGACACCTTTTTGGGGAGATCTTTATTCGGAAGGTGGGAATTTATTAGTTTGCCTCAGAAATCCGATAACTTAATTATAAAGAATAAGTAATTGATTTATGTCTAAGTACAGTTTTAGCATTGATGCGGGGCAACGTTTAGAGTATCGAAGCAGGCGTTTCACCATGTTATAACTGTAGCATACAGTTTGGTTATACATTTAAAATATATATTTTTTAAATCTAAGGTTTAAATCGCAACCTTTTCCATAAAAAGACAAAAAGTCATGATTGTAGTATATATATCAGAAGCATGTTTCACGGGGTCTGGGTCAGTAAATATTAAATTTGGCATAGTAATTTTCTCGTATATTTTTAAAATATACATCTGTTTATTTAGCCATTAGGTGGTGCTAGCTGTGTTTGTGATTGCATGACCTGTCATAACCGATATATAATAGCTAATATCTCATCCGTTACAAATAAGTAATAAATACAATCATTTCAGAATCAGAACAGCTACACAGGCTTTTTACAAGATACACAATAGCCTCGTACAAGCGTCAAACAAGCTTCTGTCGATGATGAGTGGAGTGGATACAGAGTGGACGAAAAGTCCATGACACATTTCAAAATGTAATATAAAATCAGCCAATTGTCATATGAGTGTGCGGTTTTCACTAAATAGCTTTACATGGCATCAAGTTATTTTTTTTGGAATAAAAAATAGTTCAATTGTTTGCACATAGATGGCGCTATTTGTATAGCACTAGCTTAGTAAGGTTAGCTTGCATTCAGCCATTCCAGTTATGACGACTCCAACGGAAAGAGCAAAATGCCTAGGTTGGTACCTTGAAACCAAATCTGTTATTCAAGTTCAAAGAAATTTTCGTCGCACGTTTAATAAAACTGATCCTTGTCGAAAGAGCATTTCAACATGGCGCAAAAGATGTTTAGAGACTGGAAGCGTGTTGGACAGAGAAAGAAGTGTCCGGTCATGCACGTCAGAAGATGATGTCGAACGAATCCGCCAAACTTTTGTTCACAGTCTTACCAGGTCAACACGAAATGTTTCACAGGAATTATATATATATAGGGATTGAGCGCACATTTCGTGGAGTGCTTCATAAACGATTGCACTTCCAAGCCTACAAAGTGCAGTTAATGCAGGCTTTACAACCTAATGCCATGCCGCACCGTAGTGACTTTGCTATTGATATGCTTCAACGTATAGAAGCAGATGCTGAGTTCCTACGACGTATCATTTTTACCGACGAAACAACTTTTAATTTATCCGGCAGGGTTAATAGGCACGACATGACTGTATGGAGTCTCGGAAAACCCACATCGTTCAAACCATCCGTGACATTCCAAAAGTTAATGTGTGGCGCGGTTTGATCGCTGATCGTATCATAGGCCCTTTCTTTTTTACAGAGTCTACTGTGACAAAGGAAGTTTACCTGAATATGTTGCAAATTTTTACCGTTCCACAAATCTCACATTTGCATCCAAATGTCCTTGGCAGAAAGATGGTGCTCCTCCACACTGGGGTAAAATTGTACGAGACTATCTAAATGAGGAATTCCCTGGCCGATGGATTGGAAGAATCTTGATTTCTTCTTGTGGGGATATGTGAAGGACAAGGTTTACTCCTCGCGGATGGCGAACATTGAAGAATTTAAGACACGAATCACGCAAGTAATCAACACTATTCCGCAATCCATGTTAGCAAATACGTGGATTGAAATTGAGTATAGGTTAGATGTGGCTCGAGCCACAAAGGTGCCCACATTGAAATATGGTAGTATGTAGTGACAAAAATGCTCCAATAAATTCTAATATGTATTGTAATTATTTGTGTACAATTTTATATTGTTTTTCGGTACAGTGCCATCTATGCGTTAAATTATGAATTATTTCATGCCAAAATAAAAACTTGATGCCATGTAAAGCAATTTTGTGAAACCCGCACTTTCATATGACAATTGGTTGATTTTATATTAAATTTTGAAATGTGTCATGGACTTTTCGCCCACCTTGTATAACAACTATGACATGTAATCACAAACACAGCTAGCGCCACCTAGAGGCTAAATACGCAGATGTATATTTTAAAAACATATGAGAAAATTACTACCAGAATTTTTTTAGGGGAGACAAAAAATAGAAATTTAAGGAATTGAAGTGAGCCTTTTTCTTTCTCAAGGGATATATTCTCTAGTCTGATAAAAAAAATCCTACATATACACCATTGTCACTATCCAGGCAATTTCTCCATGAGGGATTTTGTTCCTTCTGGTCCTTTTCGACGATTATCGATGAAATTGATCCAGCCCCAAATAAAAGATCCACGATAAAGGACAGACATTCTGTTATTAAGGCTGCGTAAACTAGGCTCTTCGCTTAGATTGCCAATGTTCAGTCTTGCGAGGAAGGTACACTCTCCGCCCTTTGTTCCTACACCCCTCTAGCTGAACCCCCGGTGATTAAATTCCTCAGCTCCTCCGTTCTGCAGAGTCCTCAGTCTCTGAAGAGACCGTCGATGTGTTGTTCTTTTGCTGTTTAAGAATGCTTCTGTTTTCTTCATTAGGAATATTGAAACGAGTTTCTCTCTTTGGTCTTAAATTAAAAAATGAAAAGACGCCGCTAGGTCTCTGTTTTACGTAGATTGGTGATAGGAGGACTTGAAATATCGAAGTCGTAGTGTCCTCTTGGTTTTGATTCTTTTGAACCAAGTCTGGGTCGAAATCTCCCAGAAGAGAGGATATATTCATGGTTGTAATTTGTTCTATTCAGATGTCTGAAATTTCAAATCTCGGCAATATACTATCAAATCTCTGCATAGTTTCCCTTTCGTAACATCGCTGTAGAATAAACAAATCAAAAGAACTCTGCAGTGTTTCTTTATTGGGAACATGAAGTAAGTTTCGCTCTTCGAATTTAAATTAAATAAATGAAAACATGCCAAAGTTCTTCCTTTAAGCATGGAGTGGTGATCAAAGTACAGGGATAAATTGTTGTTTTAAAGTTCTTCTCTGAGTTCTATTCTCCTTCAGCCAACATTGATTGCTGAATTTTCTTGACTCTCTCCTTAAATATTACTTGAACCTCCAAGTGATTTCGTAGAGATATCTCGTCCATTAGATCTGTACAATTTTGCTAATGACGAGAAATCTGGCCATCAAGATTTGATGATGACGAGATCAAGATCCGGTCAGATTTTGTTCTAAAGACAAGAAATCTCATCATCCTAATGACGACATATCTCGTCTCCAGCAGAACTGACCAGATCTTGATGGACGAGATATCTCATTAAAACCAACAGGAAGTTTAAAGAATTTTCTTAAGCTTTCGTGGAAGTGACTCATCTAGTTTCTTGGAGATGTAAAAGCTGGGAGCTATATTGCTGAGATAAGTAAAAGGTACACTTCCATGTATTGCGATTCCGAAAAAGAAAACAAAAAAATGATAAAATGTCAAATTATACAAAAAAGTGTACTGTTTATTAATTAACCTGATCACATAACAAAATTCGCTTAACTGTAACTAATTCACCTACATATTAGCTTAATATATTGTAATCCATTTTATAAAAATAAAACTTTTTTAACATTAAAACCTTATCGACGCTTTTGTTGTGAAAGGTAGAAGTGCGAAGATAAGTACAGAATAAAAGGTATACTTCCACATATACTATGTTTTCTATTTCCACAAAAAAATTAGCCTGAAAAACTGTCAAATTGCACATCAGATAAAATTGTGGTGTTTATTGATTAACCTGATCTCATAAGAAAATTCACTAAACTATAACTAGTTCACCCTCTTTAAAATTATATGTTAGGCTAACTTCTTATTACTCATTTTATAAAAATGAAACATTTTATCATGTAAAACCTTATCCTAGCTGTTGAGAAAGGTGGAAGCTATATTTTAACATAAGTAAAGAACAAAAGGTAGACTTCCACGTATACTAGGTTTTCGATTTCTGCTAAAAATAATTTGATAAACTGTCATATGGTACATAAATTATAACGTGCTTTTTATTGAAACTGATCGCAACAAAATTCGCTTAACACTATAACTTATTCACCTTCTTTAAAACTACATATTTGCTTAACATTTTGATATCGTTTTTATAAAAATAAAATGCTTATCATAATCAAGCGCTACAGATAATGTTGAGAAGGAGATGAAAACTATATTGCTAACATAATTAATGTATGAAAGGTACCTTCCACACACGCGCGTAATAGGTTTTCGATTTTCCCCCAAAACAAAACTAAATTTATAAACCATCAAATTGTAATCAAATATACATGTCTTGTTTATTTAAGCTGCCTGATCACATGATACCAAAATTCGCTTAACTATAATAAATTCACCATATTGGGACCTAAATGTCAACTTAACATCTTGGTATCGTTTTTATAAAAATATAATGCTTATCATAATCACAAACTTTATCGTAGCTGTCGTTGAGAAAGATGGAAACTATATTGCTAACATAGGTAATGAATAAAACATTTCAACACGCACACACATAATTGGTTTTCGATTTTCCCCAAAACGAAACTAACTTGATAAACTGTCATATCGAGTATCAAATATAATTGTCTTATTTATCGACGCAATCTGATTACATGATAATGAAATTCATCATCTTGCAACTTAAATTTTAACTTAACATCTTGTTATCGATTTTATGAAAATAAAACGATTATCATAATCAAGCAATACGCAGCTGTAAAAGTTTCTTAAAAAATATAGCTGGTTTTCATTTCTACAAATCCCAAGTCGGGTTTCTGGATCTTTGAAATCTTGTTTTCCCTTCAAATCTCTATGGAAACACTTCCTCCTTCGTTTCTTTATCTCGATTAAGTGCTGTATTTCGAGATATTTTATACTTTAAATACTTTTATTCCATAGATTTTCTTTCTCGCACTTCTAAGATTAATATCGAAAGAATGAGGAACATCAAAAGGTATCCTGTTTTATCTTCTGATAAGAAAAAGGAATTAAAGAAAGTAGTATCTTCAATGATTGAATCAAAAAGAAGCCTTCAAAAATTGCTACTTTCTATTTATTTTATCCTCCCTATCCTTTTTCTCATATTTTGGGTTTAAATTAAACTTCATATCGGTAAATTTTAAAAGTGAGGTTTCGAGATATTTTTAGATTGCTTGCATGAAGACTTTCAATGGAAACGATGTTCTGAAGGTTATTATAAAATACATATTCCCGAGTATAGACTTTCTTATTACCTTTCTAGAAAGCCCTTTTCTGTAATTTACTTTAGGATTCTAATTACCTCGAAATATCGTTGCATTTCTTAAAGCTTTTATCGTTGAACTTATAGAGCCTTGCAGTAATTTTAAAAACTCGGCACCAATCAAATAAAATGCAACCAATTTATGTATCAGGATTTAAGTTAGACTTACCGTTGATGAAATGGTTTCCCTTATTTTTCGCCGAAATCATATAAGGAGAATTTTTAAATATTTATTTTGGATAATGTAAAGATGGATGGTTCTCGTGCTTGCTGATAGGCAGAATTTATGTAAATAAAAATGTAACGTTTGTTTGTACATTGAATATTTTCATTATTTAGCCGTTTGGGGTCATTTCGATGCAAAATCAGTGTTTTCCGCATTTGGTTTGTCTGTATGCTCACGCTACATCTAAATGGCTGGATATATTTTCATTCAATTTTGTGTACTTTGAGACTTACAGTAGCTTAGAAACTGAACTTAACACCGTCTGCCTGTGTCTTCCTTTCTATATCTGTTTTTGAGATTGTGCAGATATCAAATCAAATAATTTAAAAATTTCTAAAATATTATACATATTTTATAAAAAGTGTTTTAATTTAGTGCATACATTATTCAAATTTTGTTTACCTACATTTTTAGACAAGTTTCACGCTGAAGCAGTTCGTTACCAATACATAAATCAACCTTAATTTGGCAGCTTTGGAGGAACTCGGAATTAAATTGAGTATTGCGATTACTCGGATTGTTTTACCAGTACCATTGTTTTGCCTGAAAGAGAAATTATTTTTATAAAACTTAAATTGTAATACTTTATTTATTTTCAGCCGTCTTGCTTCTTTGCTATATACATATAATTTCCAGATGGTTGGGTCAGATGGTATAAAAAGAATAAAACATTCATTTTTGAACTAGAGTGTGGTAGAAATTATTTACTTTATGTTCGTCTAAAGACCCTTCATTTCTGGAAGGCATGTGTACATTTCGTCCAAGTTTTCAATATATTTTAAAACTTAGACAGGAATTCCTTTACAAAACAATTCAATCGATTTAAACTTGCATTTATTTTTCATATTTCAAATAAAATTACTTGGTTTAATTGATAACTTCACTCAATTGCCAAGTTACCCACCATAATTCTAATTTTAAACATGTACTTGGATTCCATTGAATCCACGGAGGGATCCAATGGAATTGGAATTAAATGAAACACTAGATCTCTGAATTGAAAAAAGTGCTTTAAGGTGTAGTGCGTGCTCAACGAAACGATAAGTCGTGTTCGTAGATCAGGGGCATTAATATTATTTTATAATGTTTTCACTCGGAATCAATTTCGCATTTTTAAATTTCGTTCTATTTTTGATTGTAAGTTGCGGCAACTATGCGAGATCAAGGGATTAAAAAGAATCACGAATAATTATCTCTAGAACAACTTTATTTTTACTGACTTAATTTTTGTTTCTCTCTGTTTTATGTAGTTCAACTTTAATAAATATAATTTTTTAATAAAGTGTAATTCAAAGTTATTACACACAACAGCAAAATTCTTTGTCGTACAGAAGATCAAGGTTGCCTACCTTACGAGTTGAAGCTATATTACAGAAACTTATACTTTTAAATGTTCGTTGGAAACAGTGATATTCTTTATGAACAACACTGTCAAATAGATCTACCACTTTTTCAAAAATGGTAATTCGTATGTTTTGTCTGTACTGAAAACTTTCAATTTTAAAACAAGTTCTTTTATTATTGCACGTGCCACAATTTCAAGAGATTATTTTTTCGCTTTACAAAATACCTTATTAAATTAAATTGTCATTCTTCCCTTAAGGATGGTGAAATCCGAAAGTGTTGAATGGCTGGTGCAAGATTGTAAGCAAGAAAAAAATATTGACAAAAAAGCTATCAGTGCTAGACTATTCACTGTTATATTTGTCATTTTTACGAATTGAGTTATAGCAATTTTTCATGAACAGAACTTAAGAGGAGGCAATCATAATCACCTACTAACTCACATTTGATATAAAATGTCTAAAATGTGTAAAAAAATTATTTTCCAAACACGTAAATGATGTTTGCAATTTCCTACGAAAGAGAAAGTGATTATTCGGGTAATTTTTTTAACCTACAGTTAACTAATTGAACCCGAGGAGACCGGTAATTCTGCTAGTATTATGATAAAACTTAAACAGTAACTTTCTGTAATATATATGACGGATTCATAGACATTCATGGAAATAGGTATTGATCGAACTGAATTAAAGCAAATTAAATTACACCAACCATTTCACTACAAAGAAAAATTAGAAAGGTATAAAGATATTTAATTCTGTAGAAAGGTATAAAGATGTTTAATTCTGGGGAAAGGTATAAATATATTTATTTTAGATTTTTTTGACATTACTCGCTCTTTCATATCAGGAGATAGTTATGAAATTCGAGAACTATTTTTGAGGTAGAGGAATACTTCCTTTACGTCCCACCAAATTTACTCTCGGTTTGAGACCACGATTGTGCTGTTTCTCTACATTATAGTTCCACATGAATATCCTTCGATCCAGGCCATTCAACAACACACCGTACCTGTGCGTTCTCTGAATGATAAATTGAACCATCCCCTTCCAACCATCCCTCCAAATTAACTTCCGACATCACACTCCGAGAACTCATAATTAAAGGCAACTTCCCGATTTTTCAGTCTCCCGCCGGAACGATAAAAGGGAACTTTTTCGGGACATTACATCTGGCAATATCGCAGACTTTCCGCGAGCAATGAAACTCATTTAAAACCAGAAAAGATGGGACGGGGGAAAATGCACGGAGGAACTTTCAGAAACGGAAATGTTTTAAAGCAGCAAGTGAAACCGATTTTGCTTTTAATTTTGTTCCATTTCCACCCATTTTGGAGCTTTTAAACCTCTCCCCCACTTTATCCCCTTATGCTGAATATTCCATTCCTTGTTACTTTGCTTTTTTGCTTCGATTTTTTTTTCTCTTGCTCTTTCAGTTTTTACTTCTTCGCGGAAACCTTTTACTCTGCTTATATTGTTCAATTTCCTCACTCACGCAGCAGCTCGCCGGCATTTGCATATTAAAACGAAGCCCTGTCGCTTTTCAGCCGTTCCCCTTTGGAACAGAAGAATGAAAGGATGTTCGCGTGGAGTGGAATTAACTTTTGCCCCTTAATGACTGAAACAATTAAGCGACCACACGGTGAAATCGTACACGAATTCGTGACACTCAACCGTCATTAATGAATATTTATTTGTAATAAACAATTTTTTAGGTTCTGGCACTGTTTTCCTTTAAACTATCGTGGACGAATATTGACTTCCACACGAGTTGCTGTTAATGTCAGATTTGCAGGTATGTCGTGTCTCACTGGCTCCACACGCGGCAGTCGAAATTAAAAACAGCATGTGATGATTAATTTAGGTTGTTAAACGTCGAGTTCGTTTTTATGATCTGATTCAATAAGATACCCTTGTTTGGAAGGTTAACGAATGATTTTTTCTGCATTCAATTATATTTCCATTGATTATTGAGTTTCTGTGGTCAATGTTTTGAAAAATATCCAAACGGACGTATTGACATCCTTGACAAACCTTAACTAATTACTTGTTGTCCATTGAAAATGGAACACCAAGAAATATTTGTTGTATTGACAGTTTATGGTGGCAAATTCAAATGATTTAAATCTCAGTTGAGTATGCCTTGACTCGTTCGTGTACGAATATTGACTTCAACGCGAAACTATGTTAATATCAGACGCGAAGGTATGCCATGTCTCATTCGTTCTTCACGTGGCAGTTAGAGGATTAAACAAGTTGGTAGGTTGTTCTAGAGGACACAAACCATAATTTTGACGTGAATACTCTGGCCTGATGTTGGATCGTGGAAAGAATGAAGCAGACATAGGAAGTTTGAACGATTGTTTATTGCGTGTGAATATTCAACAATTAATTTACAGTTTGAATTATTAAAGTGCAGTTTGATATTAATTTCTGTTGAGAAATTGTTGTCCAATACTAATTGTAGAGTATCGGTAGCTTTTGAATGACCCCTTACTCAGTCCTCACCTAATCTAAAGTAACACTGACTTAAATAGAGAGATGAAAACAATGAAACATGTTATAAGTGTACCTTAATTAAAACTGTTTAATAATGAAAGTTATGTGTATAGTAAAAAATGATGTAAAGTTTAATAATGAATGTTATAAGTGTATAATACTTATTTCATATTCATAAACTCAGAAATTTAATACCATATCCAAATAACATAATAACTGGCATATAAGCATTTGCGGAGAATGCATTAGAAAAAGACGACATGAAACTCAAGAATACTTACCTTTAATATTGCGTTCACTTCTTTAATTTTCGTGTTTTATTGCGCTACTTCGCACTAATCTGATGTACTTAAAAATAAACAGCACACGTTAAGATACCGAAGTACATTTCCATAGAAAAATATGCTCACACAAATAAGAAAAACTTGCACACAACATGAAGCAGACAAGAAGTTTGAACGATTGTTTATTGCGTGTGAATATTCAACAATTAATTTACAATTTGAATTATTAAAATGCAGTTTGATATTAATTTCTGTTGATAAATTGTTGTCCAATACTAATTGTAGAATATCGGTAGCTTTTGAATGACACCTCCTTCTCAGTCCTCACCTAATCTAAAATAACACTGACCAAAAACTCACCCATCACCGTAGAGTTTCGATATATTGCGGAACCCCCCCCCCCCGTACTCACACCGCCTGAAGGAAGGTACGGCTATTCTTTGTCTACATAACGCTATATTTATCTTCTGGGTGTTTCTTCTAGCTCTGAAACCAAAGACAAAATAGTTTTAACGCTTTTTGCAACGCTAGAATTTTCATTCATATCCACTTTACTGTACCGATTTTAAAGACGTATTCGCGTCAAAACATTGTCTGATGATTAATTTTGGTCGTTAAGCGTCGTGTTTGTATTTATGACCTAATTCAAGAAGATTACCCTTGCTGGAATAATTAGTGAATACTTTCTTAATTGAAAGACTTTTGACAAGATATATAGGCAATAATAGTTAATGATTGCTTGAAGGAGTGTAATGCTTGGAAGTTTAAGATAACATGATCTCTTAGATAGTAGAGATAAACCATTCGAATTTTAGAATTCTTTAAAACTTGTAAATTGCTAGTCTGAAATATTTGAAAAGTGGTTTAAAGATTCCCAATGCACTCCAAATGTTTTATTCATTTTATATTGACTATTGGATTTCTATCTTCAACGTTTTGAAAATGCATGGTGAAGATCTACTGCCAACCAGTCATGGACCTTAACTATTCAATTTGTTTTCAAATTTCAATTGTTCCTCACCAACTTTTTGAAGAATAATGATGCAAGTGTAGTTGCGCCTCATATTTTAAAATATGAGATTAACTCTTCTATGAAACAACGATGCAAGTTCTAATTAGAGCAATTATAAAGAATTTGTGCATTTATTTGGACTGGAACAGCAATGTAAGTGCATAGTGTGTCATTTTTAATTAATTATAATGTCATTTTGACGTAATTTTTAATCACGATCAGAAGACGTGGTCAACACCTGAGCTGGCACCCCACTATCCAAACTTCCACACCACCCAAACGTGAGGATATTTGTGATCATGACAGATTTAACGTACACCAGTTCCCATGTACACGATGGTCTTTGTTTGGACAGAGTTTCGAACTCGTAACCCTCCGGTTGCAAATCCGCCACTCTTCCTACTGGGCCACCGCAGCCCTAAATAATAAAATAACTGAATGAATAAAAATGTTAACAAATATTTGGTTAACATAATATTGTAAATAATTGAAAAAATGCTTTGTTGTGACTTTGTGTTGAATATTTCATTCCAAATCCTTGCGAAAACAATGATGTAATATCCAAATTGGTGATATCCAAATTAGTCAAAATATACCTACATGAGCGGCATAATTTTAAAGTAACATAAATATGCTATTGTTACCCCACTTTCATTGCCATCAAATTTTCTAAAATGCTACCTTTAATACTAATCATAAGGGGTATTAGTTTTCGTTTTCTAAAAAATCGATGAATTATAGTTGCTCCAATGTTCTTCCGGGACAGAGATGCAAATATAGCGCCAGATCATTTTTCTGTCAACAAATATTCCATCATAACATAGAAACAAGACATTGTGAAAAAAAAATCAAATAAGTGTGAACAAGTGAATGGCATTACAGACTTAGCGAAGACGTCTGCCTTACTTACCAAAACCACCTAATCAAATTACTGATGGCAAATCCAGTTTGATCCGCATTAAAAGCAATAAACAATCTAAACCGTAGGTTAAGGGAATTGATCGTGACTCA
Organism: Meta bourneti; assembly: GCA_933210815.1. Lineage (NCBI taxonomy): Eukaryota > Metazoa > Arthropoda > Arachnida > Araneae > Tetragnathidae > Meta > Meta bourneti. The sequence goes on from OW119929.1 coordinate 94,575,712, forward strand.
ATTACGGCGGTACCTCTTGCCTCTTTTCACTTGTTTCCCCTTTTCTTTAGCGATTCCTTATAATTTGAATACGTTGCGGATTTCGGGCAACAGCTGAAATTAGGGCTTTTTCTTCCAGACAAATCCACGCAGCACCCTCGATGGCCAATAGCGTCACTCCATTAACCGAAGGAGGTTTAGCATCTCGTTAGAGGTTCATTTAGAAAATAATGAAGTGAAGTTTCCTGAAAATTAAATTCTTCTGCCTATCGTAATTACGCTTCTAAAATGAACTGACTAATGCACTGTTTTAGGTCCTCAAATGACACAAGGGCCGATGTTCATGTTGTAGGGATGTAGTTGGAGGTTGATGAAGTATGTGTATACTTGCAAAAGTTATATAATTATATTTTATAACGAAGCCTCCGTAGAGTTTTTGATTTTATCCCCTAGGTTTTACAATATAATTATCCACAAATCTAAATGTAGAAGTTTAAATATCCACCTTATGTTACTAAACTACCCTATTTTTTATATTGTCCGATAACCTTTTGATAACTGTTAAAAATAATCAAACATTGACAAGACCATTAATATTTACAAAAGCGAAGTACATTGAAAGTATAAATTGCGTCACAAGTTTCTGTTAGACTTTGTCATTGTTAATACATAATTGTCGTTTATAGAAATTGTTTTGTGTTTGTTAGTTTAAATTACTAGAGTGATAATAGAGTGAAGATGGATACCTTAATTCATGTTTGGTAATGCCTTACAGTAAAAATTGAAGTATTGTTTTGATTAAAAATATTCAGTTTAAGTTCGTTAAGAAGGTCAGTTCAGAATATATAACATTCATTATTACATTGATTTTCTTATTCATTCTACAAATTTACTTAAGAAAGAGTATATTATTTAATGCAATATTTTAGGGTATAAAGATTCGATTTCATTCATATTTCAAATTTACATACCATAACTCTGTGGAGCTGACTTGACTCAATGCGCAAGCAATCTGCGAGTTGTAGGCGACGCAGGTTCAATTTCTGTAACTTACCCTGCATGTATTTCTCTTTCATAATGTATGTCCATTAACTTCATATTGTCTGTCTTGTGTTTAGGTCAGCTCGACCAAATATGAACCTGGTGTTTGTTTAAAACCCAGCCCACACCAAATCCAAACCTCTAGTCTTTAAATGTGCCCAGTGCATGTCAAAAACAACGTTATATCTATATTTTAATATTAGTGTAACTAGTCATATATCCAATTCAATAATTTTTAGATTGGATTCTAAATATTCTTTATTAGTTCATAAAATATCTTTCATTTTCTCTTTAACACATTTTGAATGAAATCAATGGTCATGTGGCCCTTAGAAAAGTCTCACAGATGAAACTAGACTATGTTTGAGGCAATAGACATAGTTCCGGAGCCACACAATTTCGTCCTAGTTAAAACATTAAATTACCAAACATGCTCAAAGACGAAATAAAAACTCATTAATATCCATTAATCTACCCACCAGTAGCGACTTGAAAATCTACAACTGCCCCTTCACGAATCGATCACTCGACTGCATCTGCTCCGTTCAGTACGCCACATTAGAGGCACCCAACTTCCAAGAGTGAACACAAGAATAATCTCAAAAGCAATTTGACCTCTCGAAACATCAAACACACTTACATTGCTCACTAACACTTTAAAATATTTTTGAATGAAATCAATGGTCATGGTATCGAAGAATGTCGCCCATGGTGACAATAGATTATGTTTGAAACATTGAATGTCATTCCAGAGCCAAACAAATTTAACGTTAGTTAAGCATCAAATTACCAATTACGCTCAAAGTTGAAATAGAAACTCATTAATATCTGTTCATATAACCACCGGTAGTGACTTGTAAATCTTACAACTGGCCCTTCATGAATCGATCACGCCACTTCATCCGCTCCGTTTAGTACCCCACATTAGAGGCAACCAAATTCCATAAGCGGACACAATAATTATAATAAGGGGTATGATCTCAGGCAACATTAAAACATCAAATACCTTTGCATTGCTAAGCTATACTCTCAAATATTTGTGAATGAAATCAGTAGTCATATTATCGTTAAGAAAGTCACACCTGACGAAACTCATTGGACATCATTCCAGAGCAACGCAATTTTAACGTTAGCTAAAGCATCATATTACCAAATATGCTCAAAGTCAAAATAGAAGCCTTAATATTCGTTCATCTACCCACCGGTAGCGACTTGGAAATCTACAACTGCCCTTTACGAATCAATCACGCGACTGTATTCGCTCCGTTTGGAACCCCACATTAGAGGAACGGAACTTCCAAGAGCAGACACGAGAATTATCTCAAAGGCAATTTGACCTTCCGCAGCATCACAACATCAAACGCACTTACATTCCTCATTAACACTCATAGACATTTGTGAATGTAATCAATGGTCATGGTATCGATAAGAAAGTCACACCTGACGAAACTAGATTATGTTTGAAGCATTGGACACCATTCCAGAGCCACATAATTTTAACGTTAGTTAAAGCATCAAATTACCAAATACGCTCAAAGCCGAAATAGAAACTCATTAATATCCATTCATCTACCCACCGGTAGCTACTTGCAAATCTGCAACTGCCCTTCACGAATCGATCACGCGATCCGTTTAGTTCCCCGCATTAGAGGCACCCAACTTCCAAGAGAGGACACGAGAATTATCTCAAAGGCAATTTGACCTCCCGCAACATCACAACATCAAACGCCCTTGCATTCATACCACCGAGGACATACCGGCGCGTGTGTGTGTTGTCCAAGATCAATAACCGGCATTCCCTCTCCAGGAGGGGTGAGTTCAATCACAGATACCCACCCAAAGATGTTGAAGTCAGTAAAGCGAGGAAGTTCCATATTGGATATCAATTCGAATATAAACTGTCTTCAATTTACCGTTCCGTGGGCACTCCACCCCCGCAATACTGTCCGTTTGGGCGTGGGACCTGCGAGGATTGGACATCAATCATCATTACGTGCAAACCAATCTCTCTAGAAGCCCCCATTGAAGTTGCTCGCGAGTTCGTGTGAAGTTGAGTTTACGGGCATTGGGTTGATAAATGATCGTAACTTCGGGATCGAAGTCCATACGGCTGGTGTGGTGAGAGATTTTTATAATCCTAGAAATGAAAGCTGGCGAGTGTTATTTGGGGAAGGGGTGTAGCTGGTACGCTCTCTAGTGGGGCCAGAAGGCGGAGAGGTCATGCTGGTAATTAGTGGAGGTGGGATTTCTTTCTGATACGTGCAGATTTTGGGTTTGGAGTGTATGGGAAAAAGTAACACTGAAAATGAGCCTTTGAAAATATGGGTCCGTGGTCTCATTAGCACCTTATATGTTAATCTTCTTGTGGAGATACAACTTAAAAGGGTCATTTTTTAAGTTAATGAACATCGAGGGAGATGATTTGAATCTCATGATTACGAGGTATGCAGGTCATGAGGTGTTTTGTATTCTACTCCACAGGCATGTGCTTCAGACTATCATGTTCGCATTCTAGATTGATAATTTGCATTAATTCCCCGATTGGTTATGGTTTTTACCTTGGCCATGTTTGTTACACGAGGGTTAATTAGGCATAATTGCCCGAAAGCTGTGCACATTTAGGCAATAACATTCGAGTACTACCATTTCTATCTTTCTTTTATCATTTTCTAGTGGGTTCAATTCGACAGTGTCAAAAATTATTCTTCGCATAGCATTCTAGTAATTTTAACTAAATAAAAGTATGATGGGTTTTTCCAATGCAATTTCAGCATGTCGCCAGTAAAGATTCCAAAGAATGAATTCCGAATCAATACATGATTGTTGATTAATCCATGTCAGTTAGATTAAATGCCAAACGTCACCAAAACGGTGATAAATTACAGTTAAAAGTAACCTCTACATATATCGTTCGGGAGCATTTGGTATGGGAAGTAAAATTTTTGCATTCTGTCTGGTTTATTTGCTAACATTGAAAATATCTTTCATATGTCGATAAATTATTATGCATAGTTCATGCGACGGCATGCGACGTATGTGAAATGGATTATATGGAGGAATAATGCAAGCATGCATATTTCTTCCAAAGAAAATTGTAGAAGCTATAAAAAATGTCAAAATGGAGTTTAGAAATTATTTTCTTCTCACTTATTTTTCTCCTACATTTGCATTTTCTATTATAAACTTAAATTTCCTATGACATTTGCACTTTCCTATGATAGAGAAAAGGGATTATTCCCCCAGATCACTCAAGAATTAAATTTTAACCAATTGAACCAGAGCAACGCCGGGTAATTCTGCTAGTTCCGATATAAATTTAAGATATTGTAGATAAACCAAACATTATTTAGTATATACCATGTTTTCCCATGTTTTATATTGTATCAGTGTCTGAGACAGCTTCTGGATTAACATTAATTGGTTTATGTGGGACTTTAAAACCATGGTCTTTTTGGCGACATAGGTTATACCTTGACCAGGAAATTTGTAACAATTATTTTGTAAACTATTTCAATAGCACAAATTAAGTTGGTAATTTTGGAACAGTTTTCAAAAATAATTCAAAATGACATCCCACACAAAATTGTTTTCGCTCTGCAATTCAATTTAATATCCATTTATAGTTAAGTAAGATCAGACCACCATCCTTTTACTTATTTCGATACAATTTTTAACGATAATGTATGTAAATCAAACAATATTTAGTAAAATATTTCAAACGTACCGGTAAGCTGTTCATTTTGAAACATTTTTCAAGATGGACAAAATTTACTTGAAAATAAATCACGTACACAGATTTTACAGAAAAACTTAAATAGAGAGATGAAAACAATGAAACATTTTATAAGTGTACTTTAATAAAAGCTGTGAAAGTTATGAGTGTATAGTAATAAATGATGTAAAGTTTAATAATGAATGTTATAAGCGTATAATACTTATTTCATATTCATAAACTCAGAAATTTAATACCATATCCAAATAACATAATAAGGCATATAAGCATTTGCGGAGAATGTATTAGAAAAAGACGACATGAAACTCAAGAATACTTACCCTTAATATTGCGTTCACTTCTTTAATTTTAGTGTTTTATTGCGCTACTTTGCACTAATCTGATGTACTTAAAAATAAACAGCATACGCTAAGATACCGAAGTACATTTCCATAGAAAAATATGCTCACACAAGTAAGAAAAACTTGCACACAAGATTTAAGTAAATCATTCATTTTGATTCTCTTTGTGAAACCTCATTGCAGAGAAGACCCCATTAGCGTCAGAAATCGGGAGTTAGAAGAGAGTTGGGGGGATTTGTCAGCCACATTACTTAAATTGGATACCTTATGGCAAAGTGCAAAGTAAAAAAAAATCTTTTTTCATGAAACTTCGAACAAGGACAAAGAATTATTTCCTTTTGTAAAGAACGAATTGGGACTTTTTGTTGGAGAGTACGGCTCTCAAAAGGATATGTCTACGGATCCTTAGATTTCTGGAGGCGTTTGATGTTTCTTTTGTGAGTGGAATAGGAAATGTATTGTGTTTCAGTAGAATTAACTTTATCTAAACTATTCTATAACCAATTGTTTTATCTGTAATGAATCTATTTTGAAACATTTTGTAACTTCCATTAAATTTAACGCAAAGCAGTGTAATGAAAAGTAGTAAAACCCTGCTCATGGTTTGAAATAATATTAATTTTCTCAGACTAAATGCGTGGTTCAAAATTATGAGGTGTTGCCCTCGGGCTTTCCCTTCGGAATTGAATCCGTTGTATTGTTCCAGTGCGACGTGAATGCAACGATCTATGTACTATATAGACTAACTGATATAGTACTGCAATGCAGGTGACTCTACCGCCAATTGGAGATCCAAATTATAATCGCTATGTGCATATCGCGAAATTGTTAAGGTTATATAAATCAAGTTACGAGCACCAAAAATTTGAAAGCTGTCAATTTCTTTCAAAGCATTAAAACATTATGGAAAGGAGAGCTAAATAAGTTGTCATGTTCATTCAATGCAATAGTGGCTTATTTACTGTTTTGCAATTTATTGTTTATTTGTCATTTTTATATTACTTTTTGAAGGTGCATCCTCAAAATTTTAAGCATGTGTATTTTGAATGGAAAGTAAACAGGAAGTGATACTTTTGCCGTCATGTCTCACATCAAAAATGAGGTAGTGCCGACCTTGGGAATGCTTGACATAGCACCTATAGTCATTAGTTGTTTAGCCATTGCATAATACAAAGCAATAAAGTATGAAATTTGAATCCCGACATTTAGCTATCAACAGAAGTGTACAATTAGTAAAGTTCAGCACAGACGTTATGGCCGGATATACTAGTGTACATTATTTTAGACTCAAATGAATCAGATCATTCAATGGACTTATAAATTGCTAAAAATGTGGCAATTAAAACTCAAAAGCACTAATCAAGATCTAGAGTATCCGTTTATTGAACGGATCACCCATAGATGTGTAAGAGAGTGGTAAAATCATAGTCATACTATCTATTCAGGCTGAATTGAGTTTCGAAATAATTCAACAAATCTCAAATGAACAATTCATATCCAGATTATTATTACAGATTTACGCGGTCCATGCAGATTATTTCACTCAGATGATTCGGATCGTTCTATATACATATAGAATGTTTCAAACAATACCAAACCTAGAATATCCGTACATTGAACGGATCATCCACAGACGTAATAGAGTGGTAATAGCTATACTATGGATTCAAGCTGTATTGAGTTTCGAAATAATTCAACAGACCTATAATTGAACGTCCATATCCAGATTATTATAAATTTAGGCAGTCCAGACGGATTATTTCAAACTCATGTGGATCAACTCATTACGTAGACTTATAAAGTGCTGGAAGGCAATTAAAACTCAAAAGCAACAAACAAGACCAGACCTAGAAAAGTCGTTTATTGAACGGATCATCCACAGACGTAATAGAGTGGTAAAATCGCCATACCGTGGATTCAGGCTGTAATAAGTTTCTGAGTAATTCAACAGACCTCTAATTGACAGTCCATATCCTCCATCCTAGAGGTTTACCCCTCTGACTCTTCCCTCCATCGTTCTTTGCACATCGGATCCGGCTCGAGCAAATAAAATCGTCTTTCTCCAGGAATCCCGAAAACAGGATCTGCAATGCAAATCAGGAGAGGAAATCCGGGCACGTTTAATCAGTGCCCGAGCGTCTGTTGGGTTCCCAGGGTTAAGATTTGCACTGTCTTGGCCCGCTTTTCACCTGAAAACGGCCTATTATGCCTCAGTTAGGATCGGAAAAGGGTTGAATAGGAAAGAGGAGTGTTTCCCTCGGGGTATTAATAAGGACTATCCGTGGTTGTTTTATACCTTTTGATTGAGATTGGGAGATCTTTCTGAGGTTGGATTTGCCTGTTGAAGCCTGTTTTAAGATTTATAAAGAGTGTTGCATTTATCATGATATTTTAACGATGAATAAGTCTGCTAGAATGACGACTCTCGTATATTTTGGTTTTTAACCCTCCACGTGGTTGCGTCTCGTCGTACGTACGGTGGTAGCTCGTCCATCAAGATCTGACCCATTTTACAAATTTAGATATATCCTGTCAACAAGATATCACCGATTTTTTATGATGACGAAATCAAGATCTGGCCAGTTTCCTTCTAATGACATGATATCTCGTCCATCAAGATATATTCTGTTTTGCTAATGACGAGATATACTCGTCAAGACAATCACCTGTAGTTTCTTGTAGTCCACCTCCAAGTGGTTTCAACAAGGTATTTCATTCATCAAGGTCTGACCAATTTTTCTAATGGCGAGATATCTCATCAACAAGATATTGACGATTTGTTTACTAAGATGATTTCAAGATCTGGTCAGTTTTATTCAAATGACGAGATATGGCGAGATCTTTATGGACGATCTACCTCATCCATCAAGAACTGGTTAGTTTTGCTAATGACGAGAAACCTCGTCCAGACTACCAGCAGGAGGGTTAGACACGCCAGAGCTTAGTTTAACTTCCAAATCTAATCATTAAAAACATCTTCATGGACATGTATATCATCGGCTTACAAGTAAAGCACACTAATTCAAAAAAATTATTCCCATTGGTGGGCGATGATTACAAAGAACTGACTGAAGCCAATCAATAGAACAAATGGCAACAGAAGTAGTCTATGAACTCCCATTCGGTCCCTCTCTTCCCAGTATCTTCCCACATTGACATAAAAGCAGGTGTGCCTAGTTCATATCCCCCTGAATATCGCAGAGCTTACAAGAAGGATATTTTAATATCCATATGCGATGCAGGTGTTTAGCAAGGTGATTTCCATCAGTAGCAAGGTGAAATTCAGCTGCGGCTCTCTTTCCTTGGCCAATCAGGAAGGTCTGAGATGTGGTTCCAACGTGTTTCCATGGAATTCCTTTCCGAAAGTGCAAAAAATTCTGAGAAAACGAATGGAGAAATATTCTATTCCCTTGGCTTTACTCACTAAGTGCATTTCTCAAGAAGAAATCTAATCTTTACGCAAAGAAAATTGACAGAGGATTTTACCAGTCTGAATATCATGACATTCTGATCCAGAAAAACTAAAACTCATATTTCAAAATTTTTATTTAGTGTGTTTCACTTGCAAGCCAACGATATATGTCATGCTTAAAGCCAAGATATGCATTTTATCTAAATAATTTTTATTAAAGGAAATAGTTGACAGTCGTTCAAATTGTGGGTTCACTTCCCGTAAGAACAGGCAGCTTAACTTTGATCTCATCACTTGTTGATATTCACTGTCAGAAAGAATATATACGATATAAAAATTACAGAAAGTATTTGCAATTAACGCTGAAACATTCAAATGAGAGGGTTCAAACTAAGCATGAGAAAGAAGAAAAAAATAAAGGATTTAAATTGAATCAAAAATAAAAAGTTTTATGCCTGACATATATAGGTAATTGAATTGATCCATGTAAATGACTTTCGGAAACTTCGAGCATAACTACATTGTATTAACATCTACGTTACAGGTTTCTAGGTTTAGCAAACTGTACTTACAAATTCAAAGAATTGTTCAATAAAAATGTTACATAATTCTATAATATTTTAAAAATATTATGAAGTATTAGGAGGATGACAATCAGTCAAATTGAGAGACTTAATGCAAAAACAATATCTAACATTTAATTTAAAAGCAAACTTTTGAAATAAATTTGGTTTTTAAAGAACGATGAATATTCAACAAGTAATTCAGAACAAAATACGTGTTATAGAATATACACGTATTACGATATCTGTGCTTTATTGCAAGAATAAAATTTTAATTATTGGAAAATAATGGGAATAATAAAGAGAATTTTCTGTCATTCAAAAGTAGTACTTAAAATTTAAAACGCGTAATCTCTACAGAGTATAGGATAATTTTTCAGGTCAGTGCTTATTTTGACGTTTTAGATATTGATCATTTCCATAATATAATAACGCGTATTAGAAAGTAAAACTGTTTAGGATTTATATTATTGCCTATGCAGCTTGGTAGAAAGTTGTACTCCAATAACTATAAAACAAATAATTTATTTATTTCAGTGAATTGTAAGTCAATTAGCATTACATACTTGAGAATTTTGAAGACTCTTAGTAAAAATACATGCTAAAATTTAAACAGCGTTCAAAATTACAAAAAGCTGTCTACCATTAAAATATTAAGCACTTTTCAATCTACGTTCTTGTACTTAATTTATTTCCCAATAGGAAACCGGTACCCCGAGGTACCCATAGTGGTCTCTCTTCCCTTCAGTTTCACCATCATCTGCCCATATACCTTTTGCTTTTGACCACCCTCGTTGTAATTTTAAATTTTTAACTTTAGTTTCTTTGTCATGTGTTTAATGCAGCTTGGCAAATATTTGGCACTTGCGCCATTATATTTCAACAAACCCCAACCAACACGATACCGGAAGTTTAGGATTACATTCGTATTAATAAAAAATTGTCGCCAATGTTGAAGATAATAGATATAGACCAGATGTTTAGAGTAAATAAAATCATTATGTTCTAGGTATTCTGAAATAGAAACAAACTGAAATTCGAATTTTAAAAAAGCCATTTCACACTTCCTAATTAATTGGAAGTTCCCTCAGTCATTTTGCTCACAAGCAAGTCTAGAAACTTAACTCCTCACAACTCGAACACAAACGAAAAAACACAACTGATCCTAATCAACTCCAAACCATACTTCAAACGGAAAAAAAAGAAAAGAAAACACAACAATACAAACTGGCAGCTGTTGACGCCATAATTATGGGTTTTTTTTTCCTCTTTTAGCTTCCAAAAAAACCCACAAAAACAAAACAAATATCTGTAACCGGCTGAATCTCGAAAGGGAAAAACCTCGCAATGTGACGATACATTTTTTTACTCTATTACAAGCCCAAAAGACTCGATGTTATCGCCTCCGGCAACGAACCATGGGAACAAGCTTCAAAAATAGAGTGCCAGTCTTTTCTCTTTGTTAATATCGCACAGGGCGACTTTTAAATAGGGTGATACTCCATCCGCTTTAAACTCCAACGAGGGGGACAAAGATTCTGATTTAAGAGTTTCACTTGAGCGGACTGGCAACACTGAAATCCCCTTACATCCTCCTCTGAAGGGTGTTTTTTCCAAGAAAAAGCTTGATAAATGAGACAGGAATTTGCAATGGAGGAAAGAATGGGGGAAAGGCTAATGTCTTTTTAAAAGGAGAGTTCTAATTTGTGACTATGCAACACTCGAGTGAGTCAGTTGCGTCTTCGTTAATTGTTGGATGGAAGTGAGGGGATATGTTTATGAGGCTTCCCGCTCTGATAAATATAGACGTTTTATGTACTCCGTAGGATTTTCAAGTAACCAAGTCGTGGTGTCGAGCCTTGTCTGTTTTCTGCTTCCGAATTTGTTTGTGGACGCGATTTAAAATATGTTTGGGGTAGCACAGCATGTTTTTGTTTCGTCAGTTTGGCATTTATATTCGGTCTGGGATTTAGAAATAGGGTTGTTTCCTCGAAAACGGTTAGAGTTGATTCTGCAAAAAATGGTCGACCTGGTAAATTGTAACATTGTAAAAATTCAAAAGTTGAATTTGTATCTTAGAAAAGAGTCAGTGTCCACTTTCCATGTTTTTAGTTACAGTTGATTTAGTGATTATTATTTTTTAATTTTTAATGCAACAAAAATATTTTCCAATGCTTTGATTCTTTCGTAATGTATTGAAAGGAGGACGTTGGCACTTTTTTTTATTATAATTTTCATTACTTGATGTGATTTGTGGACATAACTAAAAATCATCAAATTTGGACATTGGCCCTTTTTCTACAAAGTACAGAAATAGATCCTGATTATTGGGGTTTCAAATCATCACAAACTTAAATAGCGTCAAATCACTTCAAGGGTAAAAAATAGTGACCTTGTACTAAACATTGTACAAATATAAAATACAAAATATGGGCATGGACTAATTGCTTAAATACTTTTTTGTGATAATTGTTATTTGATTATCATGATTACTGTTTGTATATAATCAAACACATTGATATTTATATATCATACGTATAATGAAATATTCTCAACTTCGATATTAATGGCTATTAGCAAACTTATAAATCCTCTCAATTTTTTCTATTCAAATATTTAACGAGTTATAGTAGTCATTAATATCGAAACTGAGATGTCATTATACGGAAAAGTGATTATTCAATTAGTTGTATTGTTCTTTTAAGTTTGTACTCCCAAAAAGATTCTAAAATATACTTTAATAGATACAGAGCAATTAATATTCAATTTTATTTTCCACAAGAAACTATTCTTATTATGGTCCTTTACGATTAATTTACTTTTACCAATACACCTTAGATGAAATACAGACTTTCAATTCAAGACTTTCTCTTGTTTTCCAAACTTGATTTCACCAAAGCTCCATTCTACAACTTTTAAATTACATATCACTCCTTTCCCCTCTCAACAAAAATTTTACATGATAAATTGTATAACCCTCCATAGCAGCCTGAAAGTTAATGTAGAAAGTCTCGTTTCACGGCTGGAAGCTAGTCACGCTATTCCAACTTGTAATTACCCATTTAAAAATGGAGGAAGAATCGCTGACGCTTGATTTCGCAACGGAGGCTGCACTTTTGCGTGAACTTTGTATCAAAAAAAATCTTGTCTGGAAGATCGTTTCCATAGCAACCAAACTACTTCATCTGTCTGTGTAAGCTGTTGGAAAAGAGTTGGAAGAAAATGTATTAACTGTATAGGATTAGCTAAAATCTAATGCACTAATTAGTGAAACAATACAATTATATTTAAATGATATGTAGTACCTAAGAGCTAATATATTCATCTAAAATGTTAATATCTTTAGAGTTATAAAGGATATACACTGGGTATTTAAATTTCATGAAACAAACTGGAATTGTGAGGTGTGAGTTATAAGATTACTGAACTATTGTGCCCCTTTACTGGTGTTGTCTTCCGGTTATTTGTATAAAACAATTAAAAGGGATATGTAGATTTTCAGAATTCCGAATGAATCTTAGCCTCAATTTAAATTTAATTTGCCTCTTGTGAGTGTCTTTTATGGTAGACATGTGTAATCTGATGTTTTGAATGGGATTTATATTGAATGTAAGAAGGATTGGAGTAAGAGAAAGGCTTAGAGGAATTAGATTATCCAATGTTTTGGTAAGTTTGGAATTAGTAGAATTTTTTTACATTTGTTCATTTCTATCCACGAATAATAGTTTATTTTTTAAAGAAATCCTTATTTCTGCGATTGAAATAAAGCACTTATTGGTATTGTCATATTTATTATCGTAAAATAACAAACACTAAACACCTATGGAGACAAAGTGTGAAATCGTCTAACTTAAATTTTCAAATTTTGAAAACGACACATGCTTCAAATTTTATGTGCAACCAATGTTAGATGCTTTGAAATGTTTTATATGAACCAGAGAATATCGCAATCCGATTGTAATAAGAAATTTCCGCTTTCGTATTGAAGTATTTAACGTACTTACCACAATTAAAATACTTAATACTGTATGTTTCAGTCAATTTATTAAGCTGTATAATTCGAGTATAATTTATAACGTGGGAGCAATAGAACAACTGCCAAACACTTAGAATTTTAACAATAAAATAGTTTTATTTGATATAATTTTATGTTAGTATGTGAACTTATCAATATCACTTAGCATTAATTTCGATGTGTGATCTATTTTAAACAACGGTTATAAGGCTAATTTAAACCTTTGGAGAAAGTTAATGACGACATAAAAATGATACTGCAACTTACATAAATGGATCAACAATGAAAGGGATTTATTTCTTTCAATTTCTGTCAACATGTTTTCGTTTTCTTTATTGATGCTGTGGTAGAAATCCTTATTTCTATCAAATAACAAATTTCTTTTATTTGAAGACATGCAAATTGATAACTGCGGAAACTAAATGACTGTTCTGGTAACAAAAGATAACTAAATAAAAAATACGTAAATAGTTAAACAAAGTATTAAAACATCGATTTCGACAAAACCAAAACTATAGCAATACTATTTAGTGTAGTAGTTTATGCTTGTATTGTCAGTACTTTAATAAAAACTGATATTCTTTGTCTCCAACTAAGCATTAGATTTAAGCGACATCCTTTTGACTACATAGACTACTTTACGTTGAGTAAACCTTTAAGATTGCTAAACCCTCCTAGTGGTTTCGACGAGATATCTCGTCCATCCAGATATGACCAATTTTGCTAATGACGAGATACCTCGTCATCAAGGCATTGCCGATTTTTCGACACTGACGAGATTATCCATATTCACTATTCATTTATCGATTCATTTTCAGGCAGACTCATTATTAATTCAACTTCACTATGTTTATTTTCATTATATAGGCTTTCTCCGTGCAGCTAAATGTAGGGTTGGGACGTATTTTCCTCACGATACCGGAAGTGACGTTGATTTGCTTGTTTTCCGAATACGATATCAGCACTTCACCAGTAAAAGTTTCAAAGAACGAATTCTGAATACACGTATAATTGATTGGTCAATGCCAATTAGAACAATAGACAAAACGACAATAAACTATATTTTTAAGTTAAACCGATATGTACCAATGTATTATGCTAGGACATTTGAATGGCAGAAGTCAAGCCTCATTTTCTGTCTGGATTGTTTTTGCACTGAAAATCCCTCTCATAGAACATTTAGGTTTCTGCATTTTTAAGCCTTAACCTGAGGTCGGCCTTAACATTAAGGCGAGAGGGCCATTTGGACTGCTTATTAAGTCACTCTCTAACACAGAAATAGAGCAATTGTTTAGAGGAAGTAATAAACTTACCATTCACTTTTCAGCATTGTTGGTAACATTCTGCTATTTGCTTTTAGATTTTTAAAATAATCCAATCTCTGAAACCTATTTTTGATATAAATTTTATGATGGTTGATTGGCTGAATTGTATGGAGCTGTGCCAAATACAAGACAGATAGCGTAAGTAAGCACACATTGGTCAAGTAAATGGACGCACACATAGGTCAAGTAAATGGACGCACATATAGGTCATGTAAATGGACGCACACACACACACAAGGGAAGTTTTACTGTCACAGAATAGAGAAATATATCCAGAGTAGGTTACAGAAATTGAATGTGCACTGTCTACAATCCGCAGGTTGTTAGCGCAGTGGGCAAAAGAAAGAGGGAGAGATAAATGCGCCAAGTTTCAAGCAACCATTTCAGTGGTATTTTTGTTCCTTGCGTATCTTTCCATCACAGAATGGCTCGAACATGTGCTAAATCACTTCATCAGATCGCATTGGCGATATTTATTGGATGGACTGTCAATAACATCAACATAAAACTTTCACGGCATGTTTACACTTTCTGGCCGATAAATTTTACCTAGGCTGGAGCTATTTTTACCTCCCCTCCCGGAGTCATAAATTCCTGTCTCAATTTTCGGATCACTTATTTCCTTACCTTGCGGTTGCAGTCGCTTCTAAAAACTTGGGGTTTTATCGTAAACCGCATCGGCCATTAATCACCAGATTAAAACGTAAGTAGTTTCCAAAAGAGAGAAAAAGGACTCATTTACTTTAAATCGTAAACTAGGTCCGTTAATCTTCACCCGTTTTCTAAATAAAGAACTGATCGATGGCGATTTATCTTTTTCTTTCTCAATCAACTCACGAATAGAAATCGCGTATTCCGCAGCCTTATGTTGCACTTGAAGGCAATTTTCGATCGAAGTTGTTTTCTTTAAAAATAATGACGAGTATGTTTATTACACTAATCTGTAAAAACGGTCCGCGGTTTGCAGCTTAATAACGTGTTCTTTTTCTAGGGTTCATTCGAGTCCCTAATTTTAAATTAAGAAAGCGTTGCTTTCGTGATTGGTTGTATTTTTAAATTCGAACGGTAATTCATAAATATGCAGGACTGCCTGCAAAAAATCTTTTGACGTTCAAATTAATTCCTCATGATTATCAAATACGAATTCACGAAAATTAAGGTATTAGTATTTTATTTTTTAAATGGTAAAGTAATTAAATCTTTCCTTTAAAATTTAACAGAGAAAGAAAAATGAAGTTTTCTAGTTTGCATTTGTGAATTTTTAGCGTGCGATAGTGTTCAACGAGCTTTTGTTTTGTACGCTTGTGCAGATTTTGTTTAACAAGCAGGGGCATATACTATGATAATTATGACAGGAAGAAATATATTTTACTATATTTTCATAACTATTTTTGTTTTTATTTACAACTGGGATGATGTTACATAAGCCTTATTGCTATATCCCTTTTAATTAAGATTCAATTTAATAATATTTAAAAATGTGAGTTCTGTGTTTCTTTCATAAATTATTTAAACTTTGGAAAATTTTCAAGTGATACTGTGATCTTAACTGCATTAGTTAAATGTAGTTCTCATTGCTATGAATTCATTAGAACCTTTCAAAATAACATAGATCACGCAGTTTTCACTGAAAAATATTAAATAATTTACATATAAACAATTTAATATTAATACATTTATTTGTCTGGGTTTGCTCGCATAACAAATGCATTGTAAATGCTTTTATAGTATCACTTTTAGATATTTTTTTGAATACGTTTCTGAGAGCATTATGAAATTATTACTTATTCAAATACTTCTTAGAATCTGAGGTTATTTAGATAATTAATTTTTACCAGAACATAAAAAGGGTTTTAGATTAGCAAAATTAATTGTTTTCTGAAGTACTCAAATGCAAGTGTCAATAGAATTCTGAACGTTTCTCACGATTAAAAAGTCATTAAACTGTTTTAATGACTTTTAATTGTTTTAATTAAGGTCAATGAATTGTTTAAATGGAGGACTTTTAAACTTATTTCAAAAGTGGCTTGGAAGATAGACCTTTTTTCTACTTGGAAAAATTACGCCAACTATTTTCTATTCCATCAATTCTAGTTGCAAAAGTATATGCTCAGAATATTTAAGATTAGTCACCTCTGGAATTAATTGTTATTCGAATAGATACCGATTTCAATACATTTATATAATTCCATTCCCTATGCAAAGCAAAATATCCATTTGGGGACATTTTGCCATTTTTTTATCCATTTTTGACATTCCAATTTGAATTAAGAAAATAACGCTTTCTACAAAAAATAGTATCCAAATAATACAAGAAAAAAGACTTACACAAACTTACACGGTTAAATTAGGGATAAAACAAAACACTTTTTTTAATCAGATTATTTATTGAATTGAAATCATTAAAAATATATCAACCTCCGAGAAAGAATAATACAATTTAAAATATCCATTTGTAGCGCAATTTCTGGATTCTTTTTTAAAGGCTTAATAAAAAACTAATTTTTTTACATTCTCTGGTAATATACATGGGAACTATTTTAAAGCAAACATAACTTTATTCTGCAATCTCACATACTGGTATGCTTTCCAGTTCCATTGTAAAGCATTCATCATAAAAATCTTGATAATGTCTAAACTTGTTGCAGTGTTATTCAAATAAAACTATCAGTGGATAAATTCGTGATGTATTTCAATAAAATGAAACAAGTAATTCTTTATTTTTTTATAAATAACCTATTACAGGACTATTTACTTGAAAAACCCAATGGAGACAAAGTGAATTCCTTCCGTGTACCACAAGACGTAGTTCTACTTTAAAACATGTGTCTTGTGATATATTTACCAACGTTACAAGGAAACTAAGAATGCTGTACATAAATGGGTTTAGAATATTATATCCAAAAGGGGTATTACAGCTAACCACTGTCCTGCTTTTATAGTCAGATCAGTTTGTAACTTTGTTAGAATCAGTACTCTCATTTGCAGTGATAATGTAGAGATACATATAGTAACCCTATCTGCAAGTGCTTTAACAAAGAAAATAAATTCCTATTGTAACAACTGTAACATCCGCTCACTTCTGCCTTTATAGTCGCTATTTCCATGGCTTGCAAACGTCAAAATCACGAATTAAAATCGGTATCAGTGTTTATTTTTGAATAAAAATAAGTAAAAGAAATTACGAAATACTTTTCTTTAATACGATCTACTGTATATTCGATATTCTTTCTCGATCAAATTCCCTAGCACATTCTTATAAATTCAACTCGAGTACATTGGATCTTTCCCTTGGGGATTGATACCGGACCGTCACCAATAGTCCGTTGTGTTGTTCCAGTGCGATGTTAATTAATTACTTACCTCAAATGCAGGGCATTCCTGTCTCTGAAGCCTGTGATCTAATATCTAAATTATATTGCTGATCATCTTTCCCACTCTGCTTAAGGTTTCTCACATACTTTTCTCTCCCTTCTCAATTGCATTTCTAAGCTACTCGTATGTTTCACCCGTATGTTCACCGCTATGAGTTCTTATCCCTCTGAGCATCACGAGATTTTCGAATAGTATGCTATTGCTCTTACTCTACAACACACATAATTAAATAACTACTTTTATTGATTGAAAGAATCCCAAAAGGATTCTGCTAATCAAGAAGTCTAAAAATCTTTAGAAGTCATGCAGAAAAACTGCCGGTTGCGTGGTAAAATAATGCGTGCATGACCCTCATATGTTTGAATCTCGTTTGCTTCGTTTATATGTGACAAGTATACATTGTCGGCTGGGACAAGTGAAACGCACTATGTCACAAAGCATAGTTAGATAATTGAAAGGAAATTTTATAAATTATTCAGAGAAGAGTTCTTACATTACGATTATGTATTACTATAGATACTTATTAATAAAATTGTATAAATCCTGCATATTTATTTGTGCCTTTATCAAGTGTATTTTCTTAGTGTGCTCCTTAAGAAGAAATCTGGCCTTTATGCAAGTAAAAAAATGATGTACTGGAGTTCACCAGCCTAAAGATAACCGCATTTTTTATCTCCAACCCAGCAGGCCACTACAGATACACAAATCCTTCATCCAAAAGTACACAATAACAAAATAATAATAATAATTTAAACATAAAATTCATGCAAGACTAAAATATAGCAGTGAGTGCCTTGAGTGTTGCCACGTGCATTGAGAATTGTTTTGGTTAGAGCTGTAAGGGTTAGTAAATGTGCTGTATTCATTAATTTATACTACGCAAAGAGGGGACATAAAGGACTCTATTGGCAACACCAAGTGTTTATTGGTGGGAAGGCAATCATGGTTTGTGGTAAGTCTGAACTCTAGCACTGCCATATTTCTTGCATGATCGGGGAGATAGAGTATATCGACTCTGTACAAGATTTATCTTCGATTGGATTTAAAAGGCGATTTTATGCTCATTATACACTCTATAACGCATCAAACTACCAACAATATGGTATGGGATCACTCCATGAGAAATCTGAAATACTTGGGTACTTCTTTTATCCAATTTGCATTCCGCCTCGTTACCCGAAATACCTCAATGAGCCAGGGTCCACTGGAAAACAACCAGATCATCACATCCTGGTTTAGGAAAACTAAAAACCTCATATTTGAAAATTTTGACTTGGAGTGAATTGTAAGCCTCGATATCTGAAACTGTTAGATGTCCCAATTTTTATCGACTTAGAGATCGAATGGTAGGTGGATAGTTCAATTAACGTCACACTGGAGCAACGAAATGGCGACAGTCCGTGACAAGTCTTGAAGGGATATACCTGAGGACAATACTTCATAGTTTTGAACTAAGGTCAGATAATGAGGTAACGTCTGAGCTGGCACCCCACTATCCAAACTTCTATACCACGCAAGCGTGATGACATTTGAGGTACACCAGCCCCACGTACACGACGGTCTTTGTCTGGATCAAGTGTCGAATACATAACACTCCTGTTGCTAATCCGCTACTTTCGCAATCGTGTTCCCCTCGGCCCTGTCGTATATGAAATAGAATGAGAATGTCCTTTTCCGCCATTGTTCTCCTTGATATATACCGACAGAAGAAGGCCACCAAACCCGAAACAAAGACGAACCATTCTTCCGGCATTGCCCTAGTACACAACACGACCGTCACTTGAGCAACCTTAAGCGACTCCAGGCTTTTCACGATTCCACTGATGATTTAAACTCTTGCCTAATTATCGCATATTAAGCAACTTTTCCCCAGCATTCCCAGGGAGGAAGATAAGCTCCGTCTTCCCTTCCAAGTGGTCCTGGAGGAAGAAAAGATTTCGTACACTTCCCCTCACACACACAGAGGCGGGATTCTTTTCTAAATATAGAAAGGAACGTTATTAACAGAGGCCTCTCGCTGTATTACCCCACAAGATTAATTGGACGTGGAGGTTGTCGACGACAGAGCAGCGAGCTGTACCTTCACCCGTGAGATTTGCGGCGGTTTTAAATTAGTTCTGTGACATGGGTGGCGTTGGTTGATGTTGCGATTCCAGACCACCGAGCGGAACGTGAGGGATTGGCCCTGTCTGGCGTTTCTTTTCAGAACGTCGCATAAGCATCGAGGACCCTTCAGAGTGTGGCTCGTTTCCGCGGAAGTGGGCCCCCTTCCTCAGGGCTAATAAGCGATAAATCATTTCGCCACATCTGTCGAAAGCTGTACGACACGGAAATGGCAATAAAGTTTCTTGAAGTGCGCGTATTTTTAACTCCGGGGGTTTCTTTTCGGAGGGTGATTCGAATCGGAAATGGAATCGTCGGAATGCTGCCAGTTGTTGTGGAAGACTAATTCGCGGGCATCCAAACTTGGACGGTGCGCGAGCGGTGTTTCTGTTTATCCGGAGTTGGCGAATATCCAGGTCAGCCTTTGAGTATTTCGGAGGGCCATGACAGATTTTGATCGAGTAACGCGCAATATCTTTCGCGATGTATGTGGGTTTCATTTTGTCCGCGGCACCTCTTCCATTGAAGGCTTTTACGCGAGTGTTCGCAGGGCTATTAGCTTTTATCGTTGGGCATTCGTCTCAAAACAAAATGGGGTACGACCGAAGCGAAATGCACATTACGTTCAATTTGAAGGACATGCTAATCAACAACCCTTTGCTTTTGAAGATTATAAAAAAAGGAAACTAAATTATATAGTAGGCCGGGAGTATGTTGGGTTTTATCGATTGAAGACAGAGTTTTATACATTAAAAATAAATTTTATTACGTGACCAAGTCTTATGGTTTAAAAACATACAAGAAGTCTGATCAGATCATGATCCCCAATCTTATCACTTATATACATTCAAAGATTTACATATTCTTCTATATTGATGTGCCCCACACGGCACTATAATTGGAGGTTTGAGACCGATTCCAACATGCGGCCCCATCGGTTGTAAAACCTCAGCAGATGTATTACAATTCAATATATATATTTATATAAATCTAACAAAATATTTTTCTAATAATATTTTTAAATTTATTTAACAATAAAGGCTTTGTTAAAAAGTCAGCCAAATTATTTTCCGATGAAATATAATTTACGTTAAATAGTTCATCTTTTATTAATTTACGAATAAATTTGTACTTGATATCAATATGTTTAGTTTTCTGATTTTCCTGACTATTTTTTGAAAAATAGATAGCAGATTGATTATCACAATATACTTGGGGTCTTATGTAATCACACAAACTTAATTCATTTATAATTCTACTAAACCAAATAACTTCTTTAGTGCAATCGGTTAGTGCAATAAATTCAGATTCCATTGAGCTAAGAGCTATGCACTTTTGTTTAGAAGATTTCCATGATATTGGGATGTTACCAAAATAAATTAAATAGCCACTGCTTGAATGTCTGTTTGTGAGACCACATCCCCAATTTGCATCAGAAAAAGCAATCAAATTTGAACTTTCTACATTGGAAAGATTAATTTTAAAATCCTTTGTAAGAAAAACATAGTTCATAATATCAACAACGTAAGACCAGTGTTTGTAAGTATAACCATTACAAAACTGAGACATTATATTAACGGCAAATGCAATATCTGGTCTGGATCTATCTGACAAAAACGATAAACATCCTATTAAGGAACGATAGGGAAATTTCCTCATTAAATCATTTTCAATTATTTCTTCCTCTTTAACCTTATCAGGTAAGTTACAACCAATTTTAAAAGGTAAATTCACAAAACTTTTAGGAAGATCTTTGAATTTTGACATTAATTTTTCAATGTAGGTAATTTGATGTAAATAAATCGAATTTTCAATTTCTTGAAAGTTTACGCCTAACAAATATTTAGTTTTACCTAGGACTGTAAGATCCAATTTTTTGTCCAATAATTCGATTACTTCATTTATCAAATGTTCCCTTTTTGAAAACAAAACCATATCATCTACATAAACAATTAAAATTACATCTTTAAATTTGTAGACACAATTACACCAATTTAACTGAGAAAATCCTAATTTAGTTAATATACCGTCTAATTCCAAATTCCATTCTCTACCACTTTGATGCAGACCATATATAGCCTTTTCCAATAGACATACTTTGTTTTCGGATCCTTTCAGCACAAATCCTTTTGGCTGTTTCATGTATATAGTATCCTTAAGGTGTCCATATAAATATGCACTTTTCACGTCAACTTGACAGTGATACCAACCCAACATAGAAATCAATAGTACAAACAATAATTTAACAATAGAAAAATTCACAACTGGTGAAAAAATATCTTTAAAATCAATGCCGGGTTTTTGCTTAAAACCTTGAGCAACAAGACGAGCTTTATACCTTTTAGGTATATTGTTTTCGTCCATTTTTATGCTGTACACCCACTTACTTCCAATTATGGTTGTATTTGGGGGTGTGTCCACTAATTTCCATACTTGCCTATCCTTCATTATCTGAATTTCTTCATTCATGGCAGTATTCCATTTAATTTTATCCTTACTTGCTTGCGTTTCTTCATAACTTTTGGGGATTTCGACATTGTAACACTGATCATACATGTCGTACATCTGTTGGTCTAAAAAATTAGATTCATCACTAGAAGTAGATGGCACATTAGAAATATCCACATTAGGATGTTCAGTTTCTGGCTTAAAATTGAAATTTACAGGATCAAACCTAATCTTATTTTTAGTACAGTACTTTTTAATATCATTTAAAGATCTCATTCTCAAATTTTCAGGAGAATAATAGTATACATCTATCCTATTGCTTTTATTTCTAGGTTTTTCGATTCTTCGCCAATTTGAAATGTTAAGACTTTTTAAGTCCTCAGTTTTAACTAAATCTTTAGAATCTAAAACTTGAGTTTCACTTTCCGATTTTACTTTTATATTTTCATTTGATTGATAAATAGGAATATTAGAATTAAGATCGAAAGAAACGTACTCAAAGTTTTTACCAAATAGTACATCAACAGCTTTCTTACTTTCGTCGATATGAACATGGACTGTTTCAACTATTCTCTTCTCGTTTGGTACATATATTCTGTAACCTTTAGTTTTCAAACCATATCCTGTCAAAATACCAAGTTTAGCTCTGGGTTGTAATTTATTTCTCTGTATTTTAGGAATATGAACATATGCCAAAGAGCCAAAAATTCTAAAATGTTTTACTGATGGTTTGAAACCAGTCCATATTTCGTTAGGAGATATACCCTCAGTTAATTTGTGTTCGCATCTATTTTTAGTATGAATAAATGCTAAAAGTGCTTCTGACCAAAATTGTGGTTGTAAACCACTGTCTTGAAGCATAGCTCTGACACAATCCATGGCTGTTCTATTGAACCTTTCTGCAATGCCATTTTGTTCAGGGGTATAAGTTGAAGTTCTTTCGATTTTTATTCCTAGATCATTTAAAAACTTTTTAAATTCTTTGTGACAAAATTCTAAACCATTGTCAGTTCGGACACATTTTAACTTAACATTTAGCTGTCTTTCAGCTCTAACCAAGTATTTTTTAAAGTAATCAAAAACTTCATTCTTATTTCGACTTATATTAAACAGTTACTTTACGTGAAAAATCATCAATAATAGATAAAAAGTATTTGTTTCCACCTAGAGAGTTAACTGGAGCAGGACCCCACAAATCCATATGGATCCTTTCCAAAACATTTTTAGTTTTCCTTTCGTACATATAGTTTCTTTTTAAGGATATTCTAGTGGATTTAGCAATAGCACAAATCTTACAATTTTTATCTATATTCTTACAATTAAGTTTTTCAATTCCTTTTACACAATTAATTTTACTCATATTTTCAATTAAGGGCATGTTAACATGACAAAACCTACGGTGGGCTTTTTCTAGATCTAAACCAGTTACATATGTATAATTTTTAATCTTGGGATAACCTTTCAAGATATACAATTTTCCAATTCTGGGAACAGTAAACAAATATTTATTATAACTATTATAAATAATCATTTTGTTATTTCCCCATTTAATTTGGTTTCCCACAAGGTCAATACGAGCACCACTAATTAAATTTTTTCTCATATTAGGCGAGTACAATACATCTTTTAAAGTTATATCATAATTTCTGTTTCTATCTAAAACTGTAAATTGAATATCACCCATACCTAATACTTCCGAGGTGCTGTCCTTGTCTCCGACTAGGATCTTCTGTGGTGGTAGTTTTCTGAATGTCGTAAACATATCGCGTTCTTTACAGAAGTGAGCAGTTGCAGCTGAATCAATGAGAAATTCCCTCGGTCTTTCATTTGGAAAATTTGAAACTGCATAGGCACGTTGAAGATCAGTTTTTGGATTGTCCTCCATATAAAATAATTCACCACCAGGTTTCTGCCGATTGCATTTCTTGAAGCACTTCGATTCATAGTGTCCCGACTTTTTGCAGTAGTTGCAGAATGGTCGCGGCCCCATACGACAAACTGTCGACTTTCTTGGGCTTGAAGGAATTAATTCAGGGTCCAGTACGCATCTGCTGTGATCAGGAGTAGACGCCCGTGTCTCCTTGTATCTAGATGACTTGTTTCTTGTAGCATAAGCATCGGCCACGATACTTAATTTTGTGCCTTCGTCTTTCCGCTTCAGCTCGATCCGGCTGGATTCTGTTATTAAATGTTTAGACAAATTGTCTAGCGTGAACTCGTTGTCATCTATCCTGTATAGCAGTTGTACCAGATTATCGTATTCGTGAGGCAAATGTCTTATTAGTTGAGAGCAAACTAAGAGGTCTGGGATTTCGAATCCACCTTCTTTTATCTGTAACAGCTTCTCATGCACTCGTTTGCAGAAGAGTCCAATGGATTCGTCCTCCGGCTGGTAGCGGATTGAAAAGAACTCGTCCACAAGGCCTGCCAATCGTGCTCTAGATGCTGGTTCAAAGTTGGTCTTTAATATATCCCAGGCTTCCTTACCGTCCTCAGTAGATGAAATTAAGACTTCATATTTTCTGTCTATGCCCTGGTAGATAGTTGTGTATGTCCTCTGCTTCCTATAACGATAGTCTCTTTTTTCTTGTTCTGGAGCATCTTCCAATAATAGAGGTTCCGTTTTAGTGATAAATTCCCAGCAGTTCCGGTCCATTAGCAATACCTTCATGTCCGTCTTCCACGTGGCATAGTTGAAATCCGATAACTTCGGGAAGGAAAACATGGACATTTCTTGAATACCCATCATACTGGAAACCGGTAGTGGCAGAATTCAGGTTCAGCTTAAGGTCTGTGGCCCATAACCAATTGTTGGGTTTTATCGATTGAAGACAGAGTTTTATACATTAAAAATAAATTTTATTACGTGACCAAGTCTTATGGTTTAAAAACATACAAGAAGTCTGATCAGATCATGATCCGCAATCTTATCACTTATATACATTCAAAGATTTACATATTCCTCTATATTGATGTGCCCCACACGGCACTATAATTGGAGGTTTGAGACCGATTCCAATAGAGTAGAACATTTGATGGAAAATTTGGGTTGGTTGGTTGGTTTAAGGTTTTATGGCGCAAGGGCCATATTTGTCCAAGCTGTGTCAAACACAAGACAGACGATATCAAGTAATTGTGAAAAGAAAGTATGGAGAGGAGAAAGTATATATAGAGAGATGAACATCACTTGGGCATCCTGCGACAACCCCCTATTACGGCCAATGAGAATTTGAGCAAAAGAGGGCGCTGTGTCCTCATTTGCTCAAATTCTCATTGGCCGTAACACTCCCCCCCCCCGCCGGATGAACTGAAAATTCATCATAATTTCTACAATACACAGTGCCCTCTTTTGCTCAAATTCTCATTGGCCGTAACACCCCCATCGAAAAAATTTGGATTTATTGCATCGAAAAATAATCATTTTTACCCTATGAGGGGCTTACACGCATTCCTTCACTGCGCAACCTGCAAAATGAACGAATGCGTGTCCACTCGAAGAAGGTTTAAACTGGCTAGAAGTCATGCGACCCTTTCCTGTAAGATTTCTATCCAGTTTAGACTTTCTTGACAAATAAAATCTTTCCTAGTATTCTGTCAGCCAATAGATGCGGTTATTTAGTCATTATGCATGTTATGAGAAAAAAACAATGCCAGACTACTCGGAAATCTAGTGACGCTCAGAGGGTTAATATTATTATTTTATAACATATATTATAAATGTACTAAAACATATTAATTACTATATTACTATATTTCCAGAATTATATTATGTTATAGAATTACTATATTGCTATAACGTATAATGACAGAATACCCAGTACAATACATAATTCAGCAGATTTATATGGTCTAATACATTAACATTTCCCAGTTCGTTGCTCTTAGGTTGAAAATAAGGGTGGCAGGTCTCAGGTTTAGCTACCGAAGGGTAAAATCACTATGGAAGAGTGGGAGTAACAAAAGCAACGCATTATAAATTTTAACCCTCTAAGCGTCACGAAATTTTCTAGAAGTAAACTATTGATTTTACCTTACAGCCATACTAATGGCTAAAAAACCTATCTATTGGTTGAAAGAAACCTAGGGAGCATTCTATTGGTCAGAAGTCTGAAATTGGTTAGAAGCGTTCTATTGCAGGGAGTTTTATACGATTTAGTTTTCTTTTTAACCCACTTTTCAATTCTCTAAGCATTGAATATGTTACGAATTCCCTAAGTACTTAATATATTGCAAATTCTTAAACATAGTTTATGTTGCGAATTCTCTAAACATAGAGTATGTTGCGAATTCTCTAAACATAGAGTATGTTGCGAATTCTCTAAACGTTGAGTACATTGCGAATTGTATGAACATAAACTAAAATACAGTAACTGATTTGATAATTGTAACAATTACAGATGGAAAAATGAAATTTGAATATAACTAAAAAGGGTTATCACATTATGCACAAATTTCTTTTTATTTCAGATTTTACTCATTGGGATTATTTTCTGGTAGCTTTTTAAGACAATTTTTTATTATTTGTTGCATACATACTTTTGTGATGCATTAGAATATAAATGAAGAGTGCCATTCATATTAGTTATACGACTAGATGCATTATATTTTGTAGATGCATTCTTATATTTAAAAGAGTTGCGTTAAATATTGTAGCTCCTATTTTGTATTCCGAAAAAGTATTCGACCACGAATTTAGATTTGAACTCAAAGTTATAGTTTTATCTAGACTATCCGAAATTAATGTACACTAAATTCTCACCTATGCAAGATGTGTAACTAAGAACATTTTAATGTTACTTTTCGATAATAGCGCAAAATGTTTATTGGAATATTTTATGAACGTAATGCTTCCTCTTTTCTGAGAAAGAAAAATATTAAATTTATGTTTTGCTTTATTTATTTTGCTCAGAAATCCTTTACGAATTTCTTTTTACATTGAATAAATAGATAATTTTTTCACTTGATATTAATGATAGAAACAATTTTTTTCAAAAATATTTTCAATTGTAATTGTGTTCCAAATCTTAGTAAAAATATACGATTAATTCGATTAATTCCCTTCTGCCCAATTCACTAAGAACTAAATTATAAAAAACTTAATTGTTTATTAGATATTTTTAATGTGTTGAGAGAATGGTTCTATTAATTAAAGCCTCGCCTTCGAAAAAAAATTAAGTTGCATCATTTTTTTAAATCTATTCCTGCTGTCACTGTCAATATTTGATCAAATGCATTATGATCTCTTGCCAGTTTTTTTCCTCTCTACCCCGTTTTCTATTGAAATAATTAACCAAAAAGTAGTTCCGTTTTCTGCAAACACAGTGTATAATCGTATTTTCGTTATTATAGACAGATACAAATTACAGAGATAAAAAAAATATTAAAAACAAGAGGCTTCCATTTAAATTCAGTATAAAAAATTGGTCAATAACAATTTGTAAAATAATACTTTTACCAAATCATCAGTAAAAATAATTTGTTGATTTGTAGAATATTTTTGATGATCTGCTATGCAAACAAGTGTGTCTGAAAAAGGTAGACAGCTTAGATTTTTTTCCTTTATGTTTCTATAGACATTCAGGCTTAAACTATTAGAATAGATTATAGTTAGTTTTTTCATCACAATTATTCCAATAAATTTCGAAGGCTTTTTATCGGATTGGAATGTCATATATTCCAGTGAATAACCATAAAAAGTTGTTGAAAATACCATAGTTTAAGTTAACCCTCCTGGTTGATCTTCGGGTCGAAAACTGCCCTGTAGTAGTCAGCCTCTGGTCAAAAACCTGTTACAAACTGTCATCAATTCTGGACTAGGGATAATTTGTTTTACCTACTTGTATCTTTATTCCCATAGAGTAACAGTGCAGATTTATCTCGTCCTTGACAAAACTGACCAGATCTTGGACGATGTTGGAACACTTGGAGGGTTAAAAGTTGTTTTAGGTGGGAAATTGTGCTCACTTTTACTTTCACCGAGTTCCAAGATTTCCATGTTGCATTAATAAATAAGTTTATGGATGAAAGTTATGGATGAAAGTTATAAATAAGTTATGGATACTGTGAATACAAAATATCGTGATACAGGTTGTTTCTTTCTGTATTAACTATTTTGAAAAAAGATTTTTTAATGATATTTTGGCGGGTATTTATTTATCTGGCATTCAGGAAAGAGCATAAGTATTTTCAGTTGGACAACAGATCTAATATTATTTTCAATTTTATTGACAAACTTGGAAAACCAAACAGCATGAAGCGTAAAAGAATGATGATCTTAGACAGCACTAACGTCCAACTTTTATTTTTTACCAAATTACATCCCTATGGTATGGCAATTTAAAACTGATATCTATGGATACATATTCGAGGCTCAGAAATCGGTATTATTTGTATATTGGTGAACAGCAGCAAAGCAATATAAATAGCATAAAACCAACTGCTACATTATTCATTCATCAATTTTGACGCTTCATTTAAATAGGCTATATTTTAGATGGAACTGCATAATATGACTAAAACTACACAATAAATCTCACCCTCTAATATTCTTCACCAGTCTGAGGATAGAATGGAATGGATAATCGGGAAGACAGAAATCGGCATAGAAAAAATTTGACCAAACGTGAAAATAAGTATGACGCAAAATAATACCAAATCGTCATTAACAAGTAAATAGAATATAGCGAAGTAATGTTCAGAAAAGATAATTGTGGTAACACGAATGAAATGTGAAATTTTTGCCTTGCACTTTTGCCATGCTTGGAATTGTGAATAAAAACAAGAAAATACACACGAAGTGTTTCCTTATATTTTTGATTATTTCATTCGAAGGCACTGCATTTGCATATCGATGCTCACAATTAATATCAATGGATTAAAATGAGGTATAAATATGAAAAACGACACTGCCATCTACAGACATAAACAATTAAGAAACTAGCGCATAATCTATGTGCGGGTCTGATAATTAGTTATAAAATTAAATCGTCTCTAACATGAATTAAGTCCTTAATTTGAGTAAATTACAGTATCAATATGACTAGAATATTAAATGTTTATTAAATAATAATAATTCTTTAAAAGTTTTTGCCACGATATTAATTCTCTGGATTGAGACATCTAGTTTATTTGCTTTGATGTTAGAACACGATTTATATATTATTCATGCTGATTACACATACCACACTAATTCACATTGATGTCGGCATAATTACTTCATCATATCATCCCATTTTATGATGGTATTTCTTATATTTATTATGGCATACATACAATTAATTAAATTTGACTCAATCGCTTATATAGACTTCGTTCAGCTTATTTTTATGCCATTTATTTCTATTGCAGTCATTACTATTAATCACAATATAACATTTCCCTCCTTGGCATAGTGCCATTCCCCATAAATCCGCTTTGTCTACTTTATGAAATACGATTAATTAGTTTTGACTCTCTTGAGAATTATTTATTCTCCACGAAGATGTGTTTTTTCACACACAAATCGATAACTATCATAATTATCACGCTACTTCATCTTATCTCTGCATGCATTAAAATTGACGATGATTGGTTTTAGCTATGAACGCGATTTTATGCATAAAAATTTCGTTGATATTAGTTTTAATATACCAATTGTGCTTACAATCATCTTACTTTAGTTCGTCGCACTACTACGCAATTTCAACCGTTGTGCAGAATGGCACTTGTGTGACTTGCTGATGGTGAAGCGGTTTAAATTGTGCGATATATTTCCTTTCAACGGTTTAGTTTTGAACTTTTGACATGTTTACGAATAATTTCAAGTAATACCCGTACAAATAATTTGGAGTATTATTATTTACTATAGCTAGGTAATTGAATTAAAGTCTAATAGCTAGGTAATTGAATTAAAGTCTAATAGCTAGGTAATTGAATTAAAGTCTAATAGCTAGTTTATTGAATTGGAGCAACACAACGTACTATAGGTGACGATCCGGGATCAATCCCGAATGGAAAGACCAAGGAAAACACCTCGTAATTTTGAACAACGGTCTTTGGTATTACGACCAGGTATTGACCTGGTCGTAATTTTGACCAGGTCAATACCTGAGCTGGCACCCTACTCTTCAAAATTCCACACCACGCCAACATGAGGACATTTGAGGCCACGAGAGTATTAACGTGTACCAGTCTCCACGTACACGATGGTCTTTGGTAGGATCCAGTTTCCAACACTCAGCCTTTCGTTTGCCAATGCGCTATACTTCCAACCGGGCTACGGCGACCAAATTTTGTATTAAACGGTACCGCAAATAAATTATCTTAAAAAGATATTCTGAAAAGTCGCCATGTTGCGAAAGGGATTGGTAATTATGAGATTTTTTTTTCTCTATATCAATCAAATTTTCAAGTATATTTTTATCAGATCGGCAAAAAATATTGTTTTGTCTGCCACAGGATTTTGATGATTTGTTTATGCGTGCCATAAGATGAAAAAGGTTGAAAATCGATCATTTTCATTAATTTTTTCCTTCATGAGGGCTAATTACACCGGTGACGAACTCTCCAATGGATTCAAGCCAATGTATCTGTTCTGAAACCTGCTCTAACCAGTTTTAACCTTCATGACCAATAGAATCGTTCCTAGAATTCCTTTAACCAATATAAGTGGTTATTTAGTCTTTATGCATAATATAGAGAAAAAGCAATACCACAGAAATCTCATGGTACTCAAAAGTTTAAAGAGGATGTAATGACCGGGATTCACACCCAGATCCTGTTGAATCGAGAGCCAGAGAGCTAACTATTCAGCGAAACTGCGCCAAATACAATACAGACAGCGTCAAGTAATAGACGTACACACAACGAACATTTTACTGATACGAAGAGAGAAATGCATCAGGGTAAGTTACATGAATCGAACCTGATCCACTTACAGGTTATAGTCATAGACGTGAAATGTAAGTAGACTGGGCATAGCTACTGAGAGAATTTTCAAAACGTCTGACAAACATGTCAATCAGTCACGTGATTGCTGTATGAAATATCGACTTGGTTGCCCGATTGCATCTTACCGTCTTTTTTGGCGATTTAAGATCTTATGGCAGTGTAGATTTTTGAATGTGCATTTCTGTAGAGCGAAGACAAAAATGGGGAAATCGCCAAAGTTTACTACTGTGTCGCGCGGACCAATCAGATGATGAATCAGTGGATGATTGTCTTCTTCCGTCCCGTGTACCAATCAGATGATAAATCTTTGTTTCTACCAGGCAGACGAAAGTAGTCTAAAGGTCACGTTACTACTAGTTTTGGTCTTATGATCCTGGACAAATTATAAAGGTCACCATTGATCACTTAATCATAGCACTTGTCTGCCACCCAGTAGGTCACGTTACTACTGGTTTTGGTCTTATGATCCTGGACACATTAAAAATTTCACCATTGATCACTTAGTCATAGCACTTGTCTGCCACCCAGTAGGTCACGTTACTACTAGTTTTGGTCTTATGATCCTGGACACATTAAAAAGGTCACCATTGATCACTTAGTCATAGCACTTGTCTGCCACCCAGTAGGTCACGTTACTACTAGTTTTGGTCTTATGATCCTGGACACATTAAAAAGGTCACCATTGATCACTTAGTCATAGCACTTGTCTGCCACCCAGTAGGTTACGTTACTACTAGTTTTGGTCTTATGATCCTGGACACATTAAAAAGGTCACCATTGATCACTCAGTCATAGCACTTGTCTGGCAACCAGTAGGTCACGGGTTTAAATCCCGGTATGTAAGAGCATGGATGTTAGTGATTGTCCTTGTTAGGAGTAGCGGTGGCTAACTCATTGCATGCTCCTTCACCAGTAGCCATCATTAGGCCCCTTGAAGGCCGAGTGGGCAAAGGTCGAAGTTGGAAAAAAAATTCCTCTAAAGTTTACGTCATCTTAAAAGCGATATAACTACAACCATCGTGTAATGAAATAACTAAAAAATTTATTTAAAAAAGCATCTGCTTAATGTTCGTGTTCCCTGTAAAAAAGCACTTAAATCCAAAACTAGTTCAATATCAAACAGAAACATTATCCATGGATCATTAAAGCAATAATGACGAAATGCCACCGATACTTAAGGCCGTGGTCTCCTGCCCAAAAAAAGCAAAAATTCGAAACGACGTGTTTGCAATACCCGAAGATCCCAATCCGATGTGGGAAGCGAAAACGGACACGAACCACCTACTCATCTGCCTTTGAACACGAACAGGAAAAAAGAAACGGCGGGTCATTCAAAACGAAACAGTTTTGTCCTCGGATGAATTACTTCTGTTAATTTCCCCCGTTCCGAATTCATACATCTGATGAAAGCGTGAATGGGGAATTCGCTGATGATAACAAGCTTTCAGAGTAATTACTTTTCCAATAGCGTCCGGCACAATGACGGAAGTCCGGCCCCTTATCCGGCATCGGGAAGTCACACGTGCGATTAGAGTGGTTTCCTCCAAGGTTAATAACCCGTGCGAGAGAGGAATGTGGAAAAAAAGCCGGGGGCCTTGATTATAATTTTCGGGTTATTTATGGGGTGCTCCAAAAAGCAGAAAATGGGTGAGGAAAAAATATTCGCACAAAGGGTGAAAAAAACGCTGATCTTTGCTATAAAAAGGTCATTAAGATGATGAGTTGGTGAAATGTTTGTATGATTTATTGTTATCAAACGGGCTTTGGTAAATGATGATGGGATCATTAAGTCGTGCATGAGTGATTGTTCCGTGTTCTACTAGAGAAACGTGATCGATTTTATACATTTAACACGAACCCATTAGAGTACTTTTATACTGTGTTTATATAATCGAGAACCTACAAAGTGCAAAAGAAGCAAAGGTTATATATAATCCCTATAAATATATATAAGAGTAAATGATTTTTGTTCCACCTTTATACAATGTTTTCAAATTTCGATACCAGATATAATAGTCTCCCAGATTGATTTCTTTTACTGGATAAGCTCAATTAAATATTTAAAGAATTTTATGTCCAATAATTTACTAGAATCTTATGGAGTATAACAGAAACAGGTTTTAAAACGGGTTTTAGACTTTGATTGGAGGGTATTAAGTCTTGCATGTGTGATTGCTCCTTGTTCTACTGGCAAAATATGATCGATTTTATACATTTAACAAGAACCACACTGTTTTAGATAATCTAGAATATATGGTGTGTAACAGAAGCGAGGGTTTTATACATATATGGTACAGAAATTGGCGTTACTTGTATAGTGGCGAATGGCAATAAAAGTATATTATAAGCAATATAGATCAAATAACCGATACGAGATTAATTCGCAAGTTTGTCGAAAATTTAAATATGCTTAGTTTGGGCTAGAAGTTGAATAATATAGTTGACTCTATT
Organism: Meta bourneti; assembly: GCA_933210815.1. NCBI lineage: Eukaryota > Metazoa > Arthropoda > Arachnida > Araneae > Tetragnathidae > Meta > Meta bourneti. The sequence goes on from OW119929.1 coordinate 94,609,426, forward strand.
GAAGTCAACACTTAAATGAGCAATCTAATAGTAGAAGGAAATGAGAAATATCAGGAAAATAGGTTTAAAGATTTAAAAAAATCAAATTGTCTTTGAAAAGGTGAATGAAATGAAATTTAAGTGGACAGTGGACATTTAGAAACTGGTTGTGGTAATACAATTGAACTTTTTAACCATGTATTTTACTGGAAATAAGAATTAACATCAGTAGGTACATTTGAAAATGTAAACAAAGTGTATTTTTATATTTTTGACTAACTTTATTACGTTTGAATTTACGACATGTGCATATCGATGCATGTATTTATTGAAACTGGATTTAAATAAGGTATCAAGTGTGAGTAACGACAGTGCCATCAACAGATATTTTCAATTAAGAAAGTATACGCGGGTCTGCTAGTTAAAAGAATTTTATGTGTCGCAACTAGAATTTACAAGACACTATTGTGTACAGCATAAACAGGGTTTTGTTTTACTGAATAATAATAATTAAAGTAATATTATCTTCTCATAAAAGTTGGTATTGGAATTTTACTGGGTGTGCTCCCTATTTTTAAAAATCATTATAGTTAGTAACAATGCACAAAATTAAGTACCAGTATTTTTATATTATGTTTACGCAATGCAGAAGTGTTTATGAATCAATTTGAAAAATTTTTTGATTAACAAAAATGTGGTCAATGAATCCAAAACGTATTTTTCATTTATAAACATACACAATTACATTCATTAAGCATAGTTAAACCCTTCAGTATTTCATACCATCTTTTTATAACATCGGATCTGTGAATCTATAACATGCATCTTTTCATTCATGAAAAATAATCCGAGTTTATTATAGTATTTTAAAACAGTCTGAGCAAATCTAATAAATTTAAGAAATACAGAAAAAAGTTCATTTGTTCTAACGCTAATTTGTAGTCTAAGCAATTATTCTATTGTATTTTTTAGGATACTTAAGTTTATCACTTTTGCCAAACTATCAGTAAATATTTTCTTAACCTATTCTTCGCCTATTGATCGTTCTGACCATTCATCTCTTCAATTTTTCTACAAATAGATTTTAAACTGTATAATTGTTTTTTGAAGGCTGATATATTTTTAATGACTTTAATTAAAAAAGTAAACGGTTTGTATGAAGTGTTTTCTTCTCTCTTACATAACTGCAGTTGTGTAGGGCATTTTCTTGCATTTTTTTTAGATCATATATTCTTTGTTGTTATTGAATATTTTTCTGTAAAGAAACAATTAATTTCATTATTCGTATACATAAATGATGAAGGTATATATATATTGCTTAAAATTTATAGCAATGATTTTTGTCCAATTATGGAAAACTTCGCTTTTCTTTGTAACGTCAAGAAAAGGAACGAGTTTCTAACTGTTATATCCACATAAATACTCTAATAAAACATATTATATTTTTATCCTAAATTCACATGGATCTATCAAGTACTGAGCGAAGCTAAGAGTTATCACTCATAAGCAACTACCGACTTACAACAATGGAATGCCCAACAAATTTTCATAATTAATCTAACAATAAAACCTACAACTAAATTCAACATCTCAAATCAAGATTGTTTCAACCCTTCAGATATGCTTAAGAACAAAATAATTCATTCGAATGCAAAAGCTTCAATTGTCAGCCACAATTTTACTAAACAAAAATACTTGAAACTTTCCTTTCACATCCAATTACCTGCAAAATGTCACGATTTTGGTTTTATAGAAAAATAGTATTAGCATATTTACCAGAAAACTCTGCTTGAAGTTAAATTCCTAATTATATTTTGAATTATCCTTCATGTTCACTTTATTCGTGATTTATTGATGTAAAATCATCCATTTTCAACCACAGGTATTGTTAGAATTTAGCTTGAGGGACAATGCTTATCCAGAACGAATTACAGAGTCTAGAATGAAAATATTAAACAGCATCGTTTGGTGTTTTACAAATGTCAATGCCAATAAGTTATTCCCGTAATCTCATTCCACATATGAGTCGTCTCTCATTAAGTGCTATTATGCTGATTGGATAGTACGCGAAAATCAGCTTAATGATACCTGAGTTTAATATAATTAAGAGTAAGAATTTCGACATCCATTTGGTTATTCAACGTCGACAGAGATCAGCCTTTATTTTGCTTCAGCGGAAATTATTCTGTAATTTATCGTTCAAAGTTACCGATGGGGAGCGAATAAGATAAAAAGATGGCATGGTTTTAGTAATTGTTTTGAGAATGCTCTTGTTTGTAAAATTGCCAAGACACATTTTCTTGTCATTTGCTCCTTTGTGTGTTAAAATCAAATTTGTCTTAGTAAATATTAAATTCTTTAGCAGTTAATTACAAGTTGTAACATGCTTAGAAAAGAGAATTTTCGATCTTGCCAAACTTAATTTAAACCTTTATTATACTGATTTATTTGGTTAACCTCGTTTAACGATATCCAGAAAATATACTTCAACATCTTTGATTGAATTTGCAAAATCTCTATTAAAATCTAAAAAATCTATTGTAAAATTTCTGAAACCTTTTAAATCGAAGCATGTTTAATAATGAGTATTAAAATGAATTTAAATTCATACCATATTACTATTTGATTGACCCTGTTCGAGGAAATCCAGAAAAATATGCTTCAACATCTTTGTATCAATAATTTCAACTATTGAAAGAATTCTGAAGGAGTTCCTGTTCCTCAATAAAATATTCTGCACTAAAGCTATCAACATTCAATAACAAGAGTTAAATTTTAAAGTTTTCACAAGTTCGATACATTATCAAAGCAAAATGTTCCACTTTTACAAAATTTTAAATATTTTGTAATTTTATGTCTTGCCAGTTGTTTAGTAGTTAATTAGCGTTACACTGAAGCTAACAACGGGCATTGGCAACGGTCCGGGTTCAATCCCGAAAGCAAAGATCCGAGGACATCTCATAATTTTGAACCACTGTTAGACGACGAGGCCAACACATGAGCTGGCACCCTCATTTTACAAACTTCCATACCACACCAACGTGAGGACATTTGAGGCTATGACAGATTTTATGTGCACCTGCCCCCGCCTGCGCGAAGGTCCTAGATTAGACAAAGTTTCAAACTCACAACCCACCGGTTTCTAATCCTTTACACTTTCAACTGGGTTATAAAGACTCATGTATTTTCAGAACTCGTGTTTCGCTATAAAAGGTTTTTAATACTTGTGATCACAGTTGTAACTTGTGTCTAAAATGTTGGTGAAGGTTGTTCTAATTAATAAACTATGCATGGTCAATATTTACTTTTATTTTCAAATATTCAAATTTAACTATCGATACATTGCTAGACGAATGCTAGCTCCTGGCAACATCTGACTTCTCTATTATCGGAACAAGAACCTCTCCAAAATTTTAATACAAATTGATATCTATAGAAGCATGTACAGTGACAAGTGATGGGAAAAGCCGTTTGATGAAGCTTCAAGGAGGTGGCGAGGTCTGTGACTTTCAAGTCAGAGACAGGTACGACGATTGTAAGTTAATTAACTCTATTGGTAGTTGCCTTTAAGAGGTTTCTCATCGTAGGCAAAACAGGTCAGATCTTGATGGACGAGATATCTCAGTGACAACCAATTGGCCAAATATTGCCCTTGCGCCATAAAACCCCAACAAACCAATCAACCAGTGATAGCCATGTCCGATAGACATCATCATCCAGTTTAAGCCAGAAAATTAGGATCTACTGATTTAATGCGGTGTTTCATACGAGAGGTAGTTTCTGTACTGCTAAATGTTGATGGCGATAGTTTTTATGTGGTACAGTGCGCTCCCTGTACATATTCTGTTTTGCGTTCTTCTCTATCGTGTTACCGGAAGCAAAATCCTCGTGGTTTGTTTGTTCATACTAAAAATACCTTTCATAAGCAATAATAAAAATGACAGATTTCCTTTTGTATCTTATTTTCAATCTGTTACCAATACAACATCCTCAAAAACATATCAGTGGTGCAATATAATACGTGACTCAGTGGGTTTGCCCATTGAGTTATCAACCTGCGTGTTTTGAACAAAGCAGGTCCGATTCTTGTAACTTACCCTGGATATTTCTCTTTTATGTCTAAAACTTTCCTCGTATGGGTATATCCATTACTTGACTTTCTTTGGCCAAATGTGGCCTTAGCCATCATAAAATCGAACCAACGAACAATTGTTGCATAAAGGTTCAAGATTAAAAGTTTTTCTACCAGTACTGTGTACTTGGTTTGCATGTCATTTGCGTTTTTCACGTTCCATAAAAATAGTGCCATCGAAAATAATGCAATTGCAGCATTTACTAAACTAATCACAAACAGTTCACCGAAGAGAAATCGGAAAGTTCAAATGTTGCCATGAATTTATTGTGTTTAATTCCCCATGTAACCTCTGAACATAAATTATAGTATGTATACGTATGCACATGACAGAAAAGCAATAAAGATGTTATACTACCTAATACATACGCTTCAATGTAATTCAATATTCCTCGAAAGCTTTCATAAAGACATAACTTTGTGTTTTATGTGCTAGTATCTTTGTATTTCCATGAATTTTGGGGAATTCAAATTTTCCTGATGAATTCAGTAAAACCCCTTCTATCTACTAATACTGTGTCAATATGTGAAACAATATTTCATTCATACATGTGTTAGGCTTAATAGCTAATATCTTCTTAAATCTTCGAATTTGTCAGAGAAAACTTTCATAAGGACATTTAGCAACTAGTAGAAAGCAGGAATACATTTTGGGTTGAATGGCGCACTGTTATTAGATAGTATAAAACTGAATATTTACGTGATAGTTATTGAAATAGTTTTCACAACTTATAATGAAAATATTTTTAAATTTTATAGAGACAAGTTTCTAAGGCTGCTAAAGTTTGGACCTAATAGAAATGGTCTACTGAAATAATATTCCCAAAATGTATAGGTTGATACGAGTTTCATTCAACCAGATAGACTAAGATTTTGATTGATAATACTTTTATCTAAAGCGAAATTCAGACAGGATTTAGGAAAGCAATTTCATACATATTTTACGAACTCTAACAATGAAAAACCAATTAAATTTAGATTGTAGGTGTCGCAGGTTTGGTTCGTGTAACTTACCTTGTGTATATTTCTCTCTTCTGTGTCAGTAAAACTTTCCTTGAGTGTGTATGTCTATTACTTGATGTATGTTTTGTGTTTGAAGCAGCATGGCAAATATGGCCCTTGTACCATATAAGCAAACTATTTAATTCAGTTAGTATTGTAATATCGTTGAATCAGTTTCGCTATACACACCTGTGCAGTCAGACAAAAAGAGAAGTACTAGATGGAGCCACCATTGGAATAGCAAAAATATAATCGTTTTGAGGCAGAGAAAGGATACACCATGTCTCGATGTGAACAATTTTTATGTTCAAGGCTTCTAAAGCTCCCCTCTGAGGATGTTTTTGCGTTGCATTTAATTTTCATGTGTAGTGATTAACCCTCCGTTTCCACGAGATATCTCGTGCAAGATTTGGTCAATTATGCGAAGACATCTCCTTGAGACAAAATTACCCTATTAATCCAATGGGGAATGAAGATTCAAGTAGAAGAAACAAATTGTCCCTTGCCAAGAACTGGTGACAGTTTGGAACAGGTTTTAGCACCATAGGATGGCCACAACAGGGCAGTTTTCGTCGCGAAAATAAACCATCAGGAGGGTTAAAATAAATGTTTCAAAGTTAAAAGATTTGTCTTTTGTCTCAATCTAACATGAACTGTATCCGTTTCATTTTGAATGCAATGGAAAACGGAAATTTACTACACCTTTTCTGTTTTGGTATCGATATTATTCAACTTCTTTTTCCCCTACACTTTTACCTGCATCAAAAATGCATTTAGGACCATGGGTTCTCAGAAAGCATTTCCATACATTTATTTTCTGAACTCCTTACAATGAGCAATCCGTTGAATTCAGGTACATCATTCCAATAGTACATCATTCCAATTGACTTCTATCCGCACTCTTTACTTCAAAGAACGGCATCTTCTGGTATCACTAATCTTCTTCGAAGCATCAGAGTAGAGTGATGGAGATTTCTGAAGACACATCCGGGAGCTTTAGAGTCGGATGGATCTCTCTCGGGGCAGAAACGTGGGCAAAATAATATATGAGATATGAAAATATATATCCTCTTCTGTCCTTCACCAGCGCCAGCGCCTGACGAAATATGAATTTATCATACTTGTTGGAAGGAATCCTTTTCTTATGGCACGCTTCACGGCTGGATTTTTTCCTCTCCAAGTGCATTTCGGTTCAGTGGATTTCCGAGCAGAAATATGTCTTGGGTGGTCTCGAAGGAGATTGGCTTTGGATTGAGGTTACTCTGTTTTAGCTTGTTTTTTATCCAAAAATGTTATCAAGTGATGCATGCTATTAGGCCCCAGCACATGAAATTTACTAACCTCGGTTTGTATTGTTGTGGTTTATGAGTCAGATGTTGCCGTGTACATTATGCACACCGCAACATCTGACTCAGAAAATAAATAAAAAATCCACAAATCAGAAAGTCATCTGACTCAGAAATAAAAAAGTAATAAACAAATCAGAAACTAATTGACAAATCAGAAACTAATCGGCAAATCAGAAAATAATTGACAAATCAGAAAACGATCGACATTTAATCCAATTGTCAATTATTTTCCCTCGGTAAAGCTTTTCTTCAGGATGGCAATCGATGGTTTTAAGAGCAGCTGCTATTGAAGGGCAGGTGAATATATGATTAGGCGTGATTTCTAAGCCCAAACAGTTGTTACACTGCCTATTATTATATAAAATATTGTTAATATACTATAAATTTTCTATTATTATAAATGTTAATATATAATAATTTAAAATACTATGTGCCCATTTTTGAAAGTATAATTAGTGATAGTATCTTTAAAGGCCTTTAATTTCCACGATGTATGCTATTTTTGGTGAAGGTTGCTTCATTTTACCTTCGTTTTCATTCAAAAATGCTTGTGATGCATGTTATTAGGCAACAATTTAAATTAATTAATAACGTTTCTATTATATAAAAGGTCGATAGATACAGTCATGAAACAGTATGCTCCTATTTTCGAAATTCATTTCGCTGTGATACTTTAAAATGCCTTCAATTTCCTCGAAGTATGATACTTTGTCGAAGGTTGTTCCACTTTACCTTCGTTTTTATCCAAAAATTTTACCAATTTATGCGATTAGGAGGCACATTAAATTTATTGTCATCTGTAATATAATAAGTTTGATAAAAATAAAAACACCTTGTGCTAATTTTCGAAATTATAATTAGCGGATATAACTTGACATTTCAAGTGGTTTCGATGAGATATCTTACCCATCAATATCTTCCCAAGTTTCTTAATGACGAGATATCTCGTTATTAAGATATTGACTATTTTTTATGATAGAGATTGAAATTTTGTTAGTTTTCTTCTAATGACGAGATATCTCGTCCATTAAGATCTGGTCAGTTTTGCTAGCGACGAGATACCTTGTCAAAACAGTCACCAGGAGGGTTTTATGAGGCTTGCTTCTAGATTCAAAACTTTAAAACACATATCTAATAATTAAATTAAAATAAACATGCTTTTAAAAATTTTATCACATTACCTTATTGCGTTGCTCCAGTGCGACGCCAACTAACTACCTACCTACACATTACTTTGCATTTCATAAACTGTTATTAATTGAACTTTTAAAGTTTTGATACTGCAAACGCGTGGATTGATTTTAGCGTTCCAAGAAAACGTTTTAGGATACTAAGAGTTGAAATACATTGTGCATTACTTTCCTAACATTAATATAAATAATTTAGTTCATAAACATATCTTCTTCCAAGACGTTAATTATCAATTTCAATAGCGAATTTCCACTCAATTTTCTTTAAACTATGAAAAGCAATTCCAGTCGTTAAGTTACAAGGTGATTGAATAGTACTTTATAATGTCAATGGACATTTTTGTTTGAGAGTGAGAGATGTCTTAGTATTCAACTTACTCTCATAGTTTTAGTGTTGTCCAAGACCTATTACTTTGTTGGAGCAAACATTCTTCTTTCTTATGTATGAAGGTATATTATAATGCGCACAATGATGTAGCTGTTTTGGGGAGTGTGTTCTTGATGCGAAACCTCGATGAGTTTTAAAACACGTGAAACTGCAGACTCGCAGACAATTCGGCTACTATAAATGTTGAAATAAGTTACGAATCTAAGTCTAAACTACTGGAAAGTTATTTACATCTATCTACGTTAGCTGCAATTATTCCATTAACTTGCACTTAGCTAGATTTGTCCAGTGCTAAAAGTTTACGTAATTTATCTTACATAATGGAGACAAATTGGCCTGAAATCGTGTTAGATCTAATGTAGGGTAGCTAATAAAAGCGAGCCAGTATAAAACTGGAATAAAAATAGTTAAAACACGACTCTAAGTAGGAATATTGATAGATTCCATTTCTATTCTTATAAATACTTAAAGCAAAAAAATGAGTGCAGAGTTTTAATGAAATCTAAATTAGTTGGCTACAAATAGGTTCTCGTATCAAGTTACCAAGTTAGAATAATTTTTTTTCAGTTTTGAATTGCGTCTGCTTTTAACTAATGGAATATTTGTATATCCAAAAATAGAATCAAAGAAAAATAGTCATACATCTTAGAGACTAAATAGTAAAATTCAGATTTACAGAGGCCTTATTTTGATTAGTGAAAAACGGTACAAAATTCCACATTTGAATATTTACTCACACTATTTGCTTTAATGTATCTGAAATTATAGACAATACAGAAAATGCAAGTTTAATTAAAAATGGGAATCTCTCAGGTGGAAGATCTTTAAATACTTGCCTACTTATAAGTAAAAAGTAAAATAGTCAGTATCTTTAAGAATTACAATGGGAAAATACTTCAGGACTTGGCTTTCAATCTCCTCTGCACCGATTAAATGCAACACATACAATAAAACATTGTAAGTTAATTTTAAAAGAAGTAATTCTTTACCACAAGAATAAAAACTTAATCTAAATCAGTCTTGACTTTTACTTGCGTACTTAAAAGTGAAAGAATTTCGATTTTGAATGTATAGTAAAAATACTTCGCTTACTCTCTTTCGCTGGATAGGATGAGATTGAAAAGAAAAGATTGCTATTAATTACTTTCGAAAAATGAAAATCGAGGCTATTTTTATGTTTCAACTGCACTTTAAATTATTAACTATATGCATAGTTAGGTAAACTATACATCTTAATCCGGAAAAAACAATGTCTGAACTACAAAATTGAGATAAATTTTGAAAATCTACCTGCTTGAGTGAACTTCACTTAAAGTAGTATTTCTCTATTAATAACCCCACTTCCATTAACATCTATACTTCTCACATATTGTAATCAATATTTATAATGAACCTTATACATAATTTTCTTTTTCTGAATAAATTGAAAAATTTCAGTTGGGGCATCATCGCTTTTCCTAAATAGCAATATAAAGATGCCCTTAGGTTAGAAATAGAAAATCCCGCATTTAAAGTGAAAACAGTATATATTTTAACTGTATATAAAAGTACAAAATGTATATAAAAACTATAGGTATATTGAAAATTTTAAAATTTCGTTTTTCTCTCAATGAAATGGTAATATCGATGGTGATCGATTTGTCCCGCCACGTCATTTTTCACAATGCTAGGGATAATTAGATCGGTTCAAATGGCTTATAGTGGAATCCGAATCATTTTGAAACCTTAATGACCACAACAAGGTCCGAACTCAGACCTGTTGAACGGAGAGTCAGAGAGCATATGTGTTTCGAAAGACCTACAGATGACCAGATTTAGAACAATTGATTGGATTGACTAACTTTAGCAAACTAAATTATGTGTGGAGAGGAGAATATTTAAAATTATATTTTTCTTTAGCATCGAAATAATATATCTAAACACTCAAATTTAGCATTAAATACGATTAATAATTGACTGAGATATAACGATACTTAAAAAATGGTACAATTTAAATACGGGGACATAACCGCAATCGTTTAAGACGTGAATCCGTCTTTGTGTTATTAGACGAAGGATTAAATGGTGGTTATAAAAGGGAAGTATAGTTTAACTTATCAAAAGTCAAGATGGCAGCAGAGATAAGAGACATATGGCATAGTATTTACATCGATGTAGTTACAAAGGTTAAAGCTAAACATGTGTTACCCAGAGTAGTGGGTAATGTTGAAATAGACTTCAAGTTGAACTTAGGTTGCATACAGTCTATAAGCGATTGGTATCTGGAATTTTGGGTACAATTTTGCAGATAGTCTCAAAGTTTTCACATTCTATTCAAATCACTATTTCATCGGCATATAGCTTTTATTTTAAAAATTATTTGTCATGGCTTCTTTGTTCCTATCAATCTATTCAAGAATTAATTTGAAAATAAAAGTCGACTACACTTTCAACTTTATATTAATACTTATATACATTTAAAGCATTCTTTAACAAGGACAGATTGAGAATTCGTCCCAATGGATAAATCATCATACCACGAATTATTATTATTATTGCATGGGTCGTGTATGTTTCAATTTTTTAAATAAGGCTTTATTTAAATTTTTTTTTAATTCTGTTTGTTCCCATCAATTTGTTCACGAATTACTTCGAAAATGAAAGTCGACTACACTTCGATAGCATATCACACTTGAGCTTTGCACCAACACTTATAACCCTTCTAAGCATCTCTTGACGAAGATACAAATTTAAAACTCATCCACAGGGGATAAATCAATGTATCACCGATTATAATTATTGTATGGGTCACTCTTACATTTTTTATTGTTTTCAATAAACAATTATTTTAAATTATTTGTCATGGATTGTTTGTTCCCATCAATCTGTTCAAGAATTACTTTGAAAATGAGTCGACTACACTTTTATGGCAGATTACACTTTCTACCTTATACCATCACTTATATCCCTTTCAAGTATTCTTTAACGAGGACATATATTCAAAAATCGTCTCAAGGAATAAATCCTCGAACCTTGGATTACTATTTATTCATGGGTCAAACGGATGTTTTAATTTCTTAAATAAACTTTCAGTTTAAAATTCTTTTGTCATGACCTGTCTGTCGCATCAATCTGTTCACGAATTCGAAAAAGAATGTTGACTGCATTTCGATAACAGATCACAGTTTGAACTTTTACACCAATACCGATATCTCTTCTAAACATCTCTTGAAGATATAAATTCAAAATTCGCCCCAAAGGATAAATCAACGGACGCCGTAACTTCTTAACACACCCACCCTGCCATTAAATTTTCACCTGGTGGTGGAGGAGGAACCTCCGCAATGTCCTCCCCTCTCCAACAGGCGACTCGTGTTTGTGCCGAATGATTGAATAGTTTCCATTAGATTAAAGTCCATACTTAAACAAATTAGCGCGCGGTGTAATTACGTTATGTTGACTCGCGGAATTAGTTGCGCGATCGAATGCAGTTCATTAGGGGGAGTGGACACTTCCTAAATGTGGGCTAAGTATCTTACTTATTTGCAATTCATTATCTTTTGTCGCGGAGATGCCCGCTCCATCGCAACACACAAAAAAGGAGGGACTGCCCCGCTAATTATTCTGGTATTGTGCATAGTTTTAGAAGACTTGTCAGGTGGTTTTCTGCAGGGGTGTATGCAGTGTCCGTAATTATTATGAATTTTCAGCTGAGTTCTTTGACGCCAGTGCTCTACAGGTCTTATGAGGCATTACACTCTCATGCATGTGGCAATCACATTGGAATTTAGTCATCAAAAGATCTATATTACTATTTATTAATGGGATTCTTATTGTTCATTATTAAGGCTACATCCAAACTCACCAAAATCAATTATTTTATTTCTAGTTTAAAAATAAATTGATATCAAACTCTATATAGACAGCGAAAATATTTTTGAATCCATTTTTGATGGAAAAACATTAACAACATGAAACATGTGGTAGATACAAAAACACGTTTTTCTCCAATTGAGGTTTTCGACATTCCGATTTCGAATTCTTCCCTGCGCATTAGCGTTTTTCTTGATTTATTTAAGTTTCTTATAATTCTTTTAATCTGTTTTATGTATATAAATGCAAATGAGTACATCGCTTTTCCTAGTTTTGAAATTTTAATTTCAAATGTTGCTAAACCAATTAATTTTTGTAAAAGTTTAAGCAACAATTTTTGTTAACTTTGCAATTCAGTAATAAACTTGTAAAATGTACTTAATTTGATTTATATGTATAGAAACTATTATGTGAATAAAATAAATCAACAAATGGAAAATTGATGTGCATGGTACCTATCAATTTTTTCTAATCAAACGCAAATTTTGACTAGAGATTATAACTTCCACATAACTTTATATTTTTGGACCAAACTTCATACATTCATTTTTCAGTAAAAACAAACAATTTAAATTTTATAATAAATGGATCATAACTTTGAAAGTCTGTTTTGAATATGCACTGTCCCCTTAATTCTTTTTTTATCTTAAGCTATCTTTCTTTCAAATAAGCTTATATCAAAATGTTGATACATCTATCATTTTTTCTATTCAAAGAGTGCTAATGTCAAGCCATCACGTATGAGACACCTCAATATGACTAGAGATATATCATGTCTGTGTAATTGACTGATTTTAGCCATTTTTTATGGAAAAACATAGCTGTTTTATAAATTTGGATGAACCTTGCCTGAAGGAAAAATCATTTCTTAACATTTTTTAATTAATATAGAATAATGAAAGACACAGTCCTGACTAAAATATGTGAGATTGTCCTATATTTTACGGAAGGGAAAGCCCCTATAAACAAAAATATTCATATTTTTTAATTACTTTTGTAAGTTCATATTTACACTCAAAACATTTATTTTAACTAAGCTTTTGACATCATAATTTTTTTAATTCGAACTCTTGCAATCTTTATCAAAATCTTCAAAAGTTACGTCATCAAAGCTTGACATTTTCCTTAAAATTTCGTATCATTAATTTTGACAACAAAATTCTATGCTTCAGATTATTTTATTTTCGTGTTTGTTACATGGTATCCTTTCTTCTGGGTCCTATTTAAATATATTGCGCAACTGTATTGCGTTGTTGATATGTTTTATGTTACAAAGGGAATTACTTAAATGGAAATTAGCTGTGGGAGTTCGATTAAGTAAATAAATTTTTATATTGCTTTTCTGATGACTGTTTTGTTTGTTACTTTCAGAATTACCTTACACAAAAGGTTACCTAAATTATATTATATCAGAGATCTTAATTAAAAATTGTAATTCTCAAGATAGAGATGAAGAGAAGTAACAAGAAAGAGATAAATGTGACGTAAAATTATTCATCCCACTCATGTTTTATACAATCCGCCTTATATAATTATATATTTCACCAGAATTAATATTCGTGTTTACTCTTAACAAGATTATTTTTTAAATTCAGCTCTTCCGCTTCCATGCTCCCAATTCACTTCAAATAAGAAAGTGCACCTTTAACATATGAGGTTACTTTGATATGAATGAAATATTTTCCAACAAGATATGACTTTTTTATCTATATTAAGTTTAATTCTACTACTAAAAATGCTATATATTTAGAAGATATAATGCTCAGTCAAGATCCAATTAATAATACAATCATTTACTAAGTGATTTTAAAGATTATACTTTGATATGCAAAATATAACTTTTTTAATGTAGTTGAAAAACTATTTATGTATACACAATACGTTGCTTTATTTTATGTTTTGCAAGGTGTACTTTTCAAGATTTAACCTTACTAGATCACATTACATTTGAAGATGACATATTACATTATGTTATTCTTAGGATTACATTTAATATGTTAAGGCTTTTGAGTATATATTCCTTTTACTAGATACTCCTTTCTCAAGATTTAGTCTTTCGCAATGGCTTGAATTACTAGTTTTTTTTTTAATTAAATGCCAATATATCGTCGGTTTAGAGCAGAAAATCATTAACTGATAAAACTTTTTTTATGTACATCTTTCATGAGACTTAGTTTTTAGATCAAAATATAAAAATTATAAGCATCATGATTGTGTTATCTATCTTTAAAGTGGATAAGCAGATAACACTTTGTCAATGGATTTTTCATCATGAAAACAAGCAGTCTCCAAAAAAATGCAAGTTATCGAGTTTCCTCTTTAAGCTGACAATAAGTTATTTTATCATTTAAGGGGTTAGAATGAAATTGAAGTAAGTCACTGCTGTAACTAGAGTGAAATTTGTTTTCGTGTGCTATTTTTGGCATATGTTTAGGTGTTAAAAAATAAAGAGAAAAAATATATGTTTTTAAGAGTTTCTACAGTTTCAGAAAATTTTTCTTGTAGTACGTTTTCTAAACTAAATTTAAACAATTTAACCATCGAAACTACTTTTATTCTCATATCTGATTTAAGACAATTACTTTAAAATTATCAATAATATCTGATTTTAGAATATAATTACTGATATGAACTTATTTCGACTGTTATCAATTTATAGGCTATACATATGTTAAAGAATAAATTTTACTCAACAGAATTGCAATCTCCTTAAAAATCATTTTTTTTATTTTAATCATTCTCCTTAGGCTCGTTTTACAGTGGAAATTTCTGACACGTTAGGTAGAGCAAATGAAATTTGTGTATTAATTTCCTTATTTGTAACATATTAAAATTGTACATAGTTCGTAACCTAAGAGGTTCCTTTAATTTTAAAAGCAATTAAAGTTTGAAAGGAAGTTTCATTTTTAACGTAAAATTTATGACATTCCATTAATTTTTAAGAGAGAGAGAAATAATTTTTAGTAAACTTGTGTAATAAGTTCATTCAAACAGAGCACATAATCATTAATCTTTCCCGACTTGATTAAATTTAAATTTAAATTCATCTTTACGCAAATCTGTAATTAATTTGTAATAAGCGGTTTGTAATTAATAGAAGCATTTAATCGTATTGAATTCCATTTAATGTCTTTTCTCTTGATGTGAGCTAGATTCATTTCAAACTATACGCTGTTTTTCAGATTGATAAGAAATATCGAGCAGTGAATAATTTAATGAAACTGGTACAGACATAAATTGAATATATTTTAAATGTATTATATTTAAACTTGAAAAACGTTTTTTAAGCAAAAGTTGTAAGTTTGAAACTGAAAAAATGTTTTCTTGGGAGTGGGGAAGGTGCAATGCTGAAGCAAATCTTCAAATTTGATATTAAAGAAATTACTACTCTGTCCCCTAGTAGTTTTTACCACACTCTCACTCCTTCTGTTAATGTTTACCCTCTTATTTGCTTAAACTTACCAACGATGTTCTCTAAAAAACACATTTTCAAATAGTTTTAATTGCATTTCAAAAGACAAAATTTCTCAACAAGAGGTTAGGTGAGGAAAGTGTTCAAATTCCAAAGAGCAAATTTTCAAATTTCATATTAAACAAACTACTACTCTGTCCCCAAGTAATATTATTTTTAATCGTATTTTTATCACTCCCAGAACTTTTTCTAATATGATTACTCTCTTATTAGCGTGCCCGTGCGAGAATTCTCGCATGAACAACTCCACCCCCCAAACTCCCCATCCGTAGTAAGGGTGAAAGATGTGAGCGAATTTTTTTATATCCAAAATATCAAGAAAGTTTATTCAATCACTATTTACACTCCCTCCTTGAGATCACTGTTAGCGTTGTTCCAACAATTTGTGTAAAGCACGTCATTCTTCCGCCAAAAGGCCTAATGAGATTATCTTAACTCTCTAGAATTCACAAAAATTGTTAAGTTGTATATTTTCAATATTTCTTTTCAAATCTTAACCTCGCGTGAAACATGCGTCGTTTAATATCCTTATATCATCAAATCACATATTCATGAATTAGTGATATTATGGAAAGAAATGAAACATCGGTTCAATACATAAATAAATAATTCGTTGCGTGTAAGATGCATAAAAGGGATATATACTATAGAAATAATATAAATGACGAAAAAAATTGTTTTACGAGTAATAGTGGTAAAACACTTTTATTGGAAAAGTTGTTTTTCCATCAATACTGGTAAAACAAACTGGTTTTCCGAGTAATACTGGTAAAACAATTTATTGGAAAAGTTATTTTTCCATCAATACTGGTAAAACAAACTGAGTTGCGAACCGCAATCGTTTTACAGTCAATATTATTTCTATGGGTATTTCGAATTGTTTTTAGCCCCCCTATGCACACCGTGGAGAAATAGAACGGATTTGTTAGTGCTCCGGGAAATTCTCTTTCTTTCGATACCTCACTTGTTAAGATTCGTCGCGAGTAAGAGCCGTAAAAGGGATCTACAATATAAATAATATAGACGATGATGATGATTAGCTTGATCGTACCATTTATGTAATTCTAAAAAAATACTTCCATTCCTATTCATGGAGTCGCACTTGCCCCAGATAATGGGGCACGGGGATAAACCATGGATTATTTCCTTTTTTGCAAAGGGCAAAAGCATATAATTTCATTTATATCTTTTGGTTTGCGCAATTTCGTTGCGAAATTCGAAGCGTTCTAGCGGTAAACCTAATCTATGAAATTTTTTCAAGCATTTCCAGTTAGGTGACAGCCCTACTTTAAGAAACATGTGCTTTATTTTGAGGACGTATTTACCATGCGAATACTTCCCCAATATCACCTTATAATAGAAAAGGAGGATATATTAGAGGAAATAAATAGGGAGGCCAAAATTATATAATTTTGATCAGTTTAAGATCTTTTTGTAATTCAAGGAATTATAATTCTTAAAACCCCTTTGTGCTTGATTCGCGAACTGTTCAAGAGAGATAATGTATTCCTTGATTTGCTTTACAAAATTATGCTAGACCAGAACGAAAAAAGTAAACAGAAAATAATTTATATTTTATAAAAAAATTTTTAATTAAATATAAAAATAAAACAGAGAAATTGGAGTTGATGGCATTCTTCCATTCTCTCTTTACTCAATGAATTACATAACTTAAGTTAAAACATGGTAAAATAAATAAATACGATTTCTAAGCGTGTCAAACTTTGTAAAAATTAACGTGTACCGATTCTGTTTTCAATGTAAAAATGAGTAATTAAAACTAAAATTTTCAGGCAATCCTCTTACAGAAATCTTGCCAAGCACATTTATTTGTTAAGGGCGAATTTTAGGAAAGCCACAAATAGAAATTTTATTGCTACATATAAAGTGTGCCACAAATAAAACAGGTGTCCAAGAGACATCCTAAAGGAAAAGCAATAATGAGCTAGATATAATTTTGGTATATTTATATAGAATAGTGTTCTCATGAGATCTTAAACTGTTTGGAATTTGAGAAACTTTTTATATCCTATTCCCATCTTCGGCCATTCGTTGCCAAACAGTCCATTAGAGGTCTGAAGTGATAAAATATGTTTTAAAAGCTTTCTACACTATTTGCAATTGCATTGCCAGGAAATTCTTAAGGTTGTCTCCAGTCATTTTGTCCAGTTTGCAAAGAGGACACATAGCTGGTCTTGTTACTCCCATACTATGCAAGCGTCTTTGTAAATGGTCATGCCCGGTAAGAAGTCGAAAGTAAGTAAATCTTACAGCTCTGGACAGGGAACCTGGGATACGCGCTTTATTTCTCAATAGAATATTCCAGTTCTTTCCTATAAACATCTCTTTGGAGACTAAAAATGTTTTTGCTCTTATAGACGAGCACAAAAGCCTCTTGGTATTGCGTATAGGCAAAGGGGATTTAAGTTGGGTCAATTGTGTTTCAACCTTAGCAAATTTGTTAATTGGTTCATTGCCATACTTTCCACAGTTACTTGGGATAGACTGCAAGGCAATTCCCAATTCTATTACTAGCTTTAAACTTTGGATGTCACAAATGGTGATAAGATCGTCAGACGTTTAGTGAGAATAGGGGCACGACGAGTAGGTGCCTGATATCCCCCAGTGTGAGAAACATGCGATATAATTTTGACTGAACAATTTTTGAGTTAACCCTCCGAGTGTTTCGATGAAATATCTGGTTCCATTATCTGGTTACTTTTGCAAAGCACGAGATATCTCGTCGAGACAAAACTGTCATATTACTCCAAGGGGAATGAAGATCCAAGAGGGAAAACAAATTGTTCCTTTCCCAGAACTGGTGACTGCCTGGAACAGGTTTTTGCACCAGAGGGTGGCCATTATAGGGTGGTTTTCGATACGAAGTTAAACCATCGGGAGGGTAAAACGTAATTACGAAAGTTTGAATTGGGGCAAAGGTAGTTCCGCTTAAAATGAACAATTTAAAGAAAAGTTTGGTGACAGTTTCGTGTGATTTGGGGGCAAGAGAAACACAAGACACTTTCAACAAACACAAATAAGAGCTTAAAACAAGAACTTTCAACTGACTACTTCAAATAAATTCAAACGCTTCACTTCCCCAAAAGAAATAACACGCCGCCAATGCTACTAGTTGTACCCGATCAGTTCTGTACCCCGCAAAACGGACACAAATCAGCTATAAATATGCGTGCGTTTTATAACAATTTATGACCCCATCAACGTGGCCGTCGTAAATATCCCGACCCGGACCCCAAAACATCCCCTGTTGCCATCCCACATAAAACACAATAAACTCCAAAACGTATCGTAACGCCTGAAAGATATACGGCATAAGCGCTTTATTTATTCTGAACGGTCTCAAAAAGCAAATAGGAAGGAAATAGGAACGCAAAACTTCAAGGAAATATTTAAAGGAAATAGTTCTCTGAAAGATATATATATGGACAGGGCATATGCCTATAAATCACGTGAACGTATAACCCAACTTCGGAGAAACAAATTTATAACATTAGAGGCAAACACGTATAAAAAATGTATATGTTTTGATATATAAGCTAGGCGAAAAAAGCCCTAACTTACACCTTTACCTACGCATTATACTTTAAAAACACCAATGTCATCATAAATCAGTGGGAATTCAGTGCTTCTTTTTTGCTAACCCCCAACGGTTGGAGCCTTTGCACTTTATTGGGGCTCTGGATTTATGGGCTAGCCTTTCCGTTTACACGGATTTATCACTTTTACGTAATTTTTACGCCCCTGACTTGGAATATACCTCCCTCTGAGGGAGAATGGGGGAGGCTTTGGTTTAATATCAAAAGCCGAAGACGAAAATGCATCTACTTTCCGCGACAGCGTACGAAATAGGCGCTGTAAGATAGGGTCCCATAAATGTCATTCATAACAGGGGGTTTTCTGAGTTATTTGTCTTGCAAACTCGCCGCCCCTTATGAAATCCATAAATTCAGGTGTTTTCTTTTTCACTGCCCGTCGAGTGTGACGTGGGGTGTTGGTGCTCGCTGCGAGCGTGACCTGCTTCTCGAAACGCATCAGATTCGAATCGAGCCTCGGCGGGGGTCCTCTTTTCAAGGAGCCTAGGGATGTCGATGGCGTTGGGAATTTATTGAAAATTGAGTTTTCATCGGTGGTGATTTGTGAAGTGCTATGGCGGCTGGGTGAGGACACCGCTGGATTGGATGTTGGGTGTTTGAACTGCGCTGGAAGCTTCGATGGATCAAGTCGTTTTGAGGCCCTAGGTGAAGGTACATTTGAGGCCGATTGTCCTGAATCTTCTCATACTTGATCAAAATGTTAAAATAATTTTATAAACAAATAAGATGTGGTGGAGCAAGTGCATTAGCAAGGAAATGCCTATTGTCCTGAATCTTCTCAGAATTGACCAAAATATGTTAAGATAATTTTGTTAAAAAAACAGGATGAGGTGAAGCAAGTATATTCGCGTAGAAAGGCCGATTGTCCTGAATCTTCTCATATTTCACCAAAATGTTAAAATAATTTTATAAACAAATAAGATGAAGTGGAGCAAGTGCGTTCGCAAGGAAATGCCGTTTGTCCTGGATCTTCTCAGAATTGACCAAAATATATTTAGATAATTTTGTAAAAGAACAAACATGTCAAAGTGAGGCAAGTACATTCGCGGGGAAAGGCTGATTTTCCTGAATCTTCTCATGTTTCATCAAAACGTTAAAATGGTTCTATGAAAAAATAAGATGAGGTGGAACAAATGCATTCGCAAGGAAAGGCCGACTGTACTCAATCTTCTCAGATTTGACTAAAATACGTTTAGATAATTTTGTAAAAAAAGAAGGTGAGGAGAGGTGAGTACGTTGTATTGAAAAGGCCGATTGTCCTGAATTTTCTCAGATTTGACCAAAATATATTTAGATAATTTTGTAAAAAAAGAGGGTGATGTGAGGCAAGTATATTCGTGGGGGAAAGGTTGATTGCCTTGAATCTTCTCATATTTGAACAAAATATGCCTAGATAATTTTATAAGAAAAGCATAGGTGATGTGGGGAAAATGCATTATCTGGGATAGTCCGATTGTCTTGAATCTTCTCAGATTTGACCAAAAGATGTTAAGATCATTTATTAAAATACATAGAAGGGAAATGTTTCGTGGGTCCACAGAATATGAAATGTGTCTGTTATTAAAGTAGGAGCTGCCACCTGTTGGAAATGGTTGAAGGTTGGTTGGGTCGTATAGCGCAAGGGTCATATTTGGCCAAGCTGTGCAAAACAAAGTCAGATAAATAGACATGTACACAAGAAAAGTTTGACTGACACAGAAGTGAGAAATACTCCCAGAGAGGACTCGAAAAGGAAATGCTTGAAGGAGTCGTACAGATTAGTTTCACCATTAGAGCGCTACGAATTTCGGCAGGAAATTGACTGAAATAGTATACTCTTGTCACAATCACAATACTATCACATATAACAGTCCATGATAAATACTAGCCTCATCATGTGACGCAACTGCAACCCCGTGAAATAGCATTAGAAAGTATTTTTTTAATTATATGAATGGTAAATTTAAACAAATAAGAGTGAAAGCATAAAAGCATATTAGTAAGGCGTCTACGGGAGCGCGTGTTAAAAATATGAAAAGCTAAAAATATTACTTCAATATGAAGATTTTTTACCCCACTCGAAACTACGTCCAGAGCCCCTCTCTGGCAACACCCCTAGTGACCAGTGTCGTGGCACTAGATCATTTAAATCAGCGTTTCCCTAATGGAGTTTGAAGGAACTCGGGGTTCCCCTCCCCCACCATAAAAGCAACGCAAAACGTAATTATATACATTTCTGTATAAACCAAACAATTACACACGTGAAACATTTAACTCCTCAAGGTTTTACAACAGAATTTATCTTTGCTTGCTTGGGAAACATTCAGGTAGGTATGTAGATATATTAATTGACGTCGCAGCGCTGGAGCAACACAACGGGCTATTGGCGATGGTCCGGGATCAATTCCGAAGGCAAAGATCCGAAGATAACACCACGTAATTTTTAATCACGTTCATATGACGAGGTCACACCTGAGCTGGCACCCCACTCTCCAAACTTCCACATCACGCCAACGTGAGGACATTTGAAGCCCCGACCGATTTAACGTGCATCAGTCCCCTTTGTACACGACAGTATTTGGTTGGATTCGAACTCGCAACCCTCCGGCTGCTGATCCGTTACTCTTCCAATCGGGCTACCGCTGCCCTGGAAAAATTCACGAGCAGTCGATAATATATTCATGCAAATTATGAAACCACATTTGGAGCAGAATTTGAAAATCCAATAGATAATCCTATTTTGGTTTATTGTTCTTTTTTGTTTTGTAGTACAAGGGCCATATTTGTCCAAGCTGCGCCAAATATAAGACATATAACGCCAAGTAATTGTGGAAAGAAAGAAAAGGGGTTGGAATAGGAGAAAGTAAAGGATCTCCATGTTTTGGAGAGGCAGTAAATAACATGGGAAAAGACTAGATCCCTTGGGTACCTCGGATTCATGAAGCCCGTGCACACCTAAGGAAGATGTGCTCCTACGGGAAACCCAATTTCGGTTCTGATGAAGAACCGAATATAATACAGAACTTGTTAAACAAATTTATGATGGGCAGCTGCAGATTGTTTTAGAAAAAAGTGAACACAATATTTTTGAAAATTTTGTATTTTTTCTTGCATTCTTTGTGTGTATTTCTAATGTTAATAAAACATGATGGCATTTTGACGGGATACATATATTTACATGTTTGGACTCCATAAGTTTAAACCGAAACCTCCATCGAAAAAATAGAAAAATACAAGCTAAATAAATTGTAGGTTAAGTTCATATCGGGCGAACGAAATGGTATTTGGGACTGTCTACTTTTAATGAATTTGTAATCCACTAAATTGTCTTTAGTATTTTAATCCCGAACATACGCAACAATCGGCTCTGAAAAATGTCAATATTTTACTGCAAATTTAAGTTTTCAATGCATTTTTTAAACAATATTTTCAGGGAATGTTCTAAAGAAAGTTATAAAATATTATAAGTTAAAGAAATTTCATAGGTGATTGCAATAATTTCTGATAGAAAGCATTATATTTGAGATTTTTCGCGAACTTATACTGGTATTGAATTTAAAATAAAGCAAAATTCGATTTGAAACTTGGTATTGTGTCTGTAATTCGCCACATGATGCTGTATTCATAGTATGAGTTCAGAATATTTTCCTGAAACATACTGTGCTCAGTATGTTTAAGAAAAATTTCATTCAATCTTATATATATAACTCTCTCTTATATCAAGATGACCAAAGCAAAAGATTAAAATATTCTTTAAATGCCAAATCAAAATTTTTTATGTAACTATATCGATAAAGAGGTAAAAATTAAATATTGTATCAACTACTCTTATATTTCATATGATCCCGACCATCGTCAATAGCCCGTTGTGTTTTTTCAGTGTGACGTTAATTAAAATACCTACCTACCTCTTATATTTCATTTATTGTGCGCAGTTAAATTGCTCACTGTTTTACAATCAGTAATAGATATAAAATCAGCTCAGAGACATTCGAGAAGCGTTCAAATTAATTTTTGACAAAAGTAAGTCATCCAGATTTTAATTAGAAAAATAATTATAATTTTAATCTTAAAAACGTTTTTAGCGTTCTAATGGAGAGTAAGCATTCAATAAACACTCGATCACGATGTAATAAAAAATTATAATACAAATTGTTGAGGTATAGTAATAACCATGCAAATAATATATTTCATGTAACAGAAAAAGTAAAGAATTTTATTACTTTATCAGTAATACGTGGAAGTACACATTGTATTGAGTACAACTAACCTAAAGGCACTTTTTTATTTTCAAACTTATCACTGAAATTAGAATATTGATGGTCCAGTCTCCCCATTAATTGAATGTAAGTGAGACGGTAAAGAATGTTCAGCCTGTAAGACCACATAGAGTATTTCAAGCACATCATATCGACATCAAATCCCGCATGCAAAATTCATCGTACCATTAAACCCAACAACCGCTTAATTCATCCGCCGTACTTCCCCGATAACGATCGCTGATTAAACATTCAAATGATAACATTGTCTCTTCTCTCTGTTACAGCGGGAGACAGAACAGTGGTGACTTCCACCATCAGCGAAGTGGCAATGCGGCAGATCCCATTGGGTAAGTGAATAATTCCTTTCAAGATTTATTATCCAATCACACGAGCGCGTGCCTCCTGTCCATAACACGCCTTTTCAGCCAGAAAGTCATGGTGGAATGGAGGATTTGCCCGGATGGACCATCTGGAGTCCACAGATAGAGCGAGCCGGACATGCGAGTGGACCGAGTGATGTTCAAGTCCGTCAGTAATTTGGATAACTCTTGTTAAGCCCGCAGATGAACTGAGTGGGCAATGAATGGTTGACGGTAATTCCCAATCTGATGAATCAGTATTCAGTTCTCGACATCAAACTGGGCTTGTCTGTCATAAGTGTATTAGGGATTGCGTAAGATGAACCCATCCTATTCATCGTCAAGCACAATTCTTTAATGACATTTTGTAAGAAGAATTATTAGGGATCATGTAAGATGGACCTATCCTATTCACTTTCAAGTACTATTATTTAAGATAATTTTGTAAGAAGAATTATTAGGGATCATGTAAGATGGACCTATCCTATTCACTTTCAAGTACTATTATTTAAGATAATTTTGTAAGAATTATTAGGGATCATGTAAGATTGACCTATCCTATTCACTTTCAAGCACTATTATTTAAGATAATTTTGTAAGCAGTATTCTCTATAAGAATTATGGGACTTGCTGAATTACTCGGCGTTGCTCGGGTTGAATGGTTTATAATTCACCGTAATATATTCCTATGGAAATTTCGAATTGTTTTTAGCCCCTGCAGACCCAGAACAAATCGAATGGGGTTAATATATAGCCTACGTGTCCCGCAGAATTCTACAGGATGAATGTACTAAATGTAGTGTGAATTAGTCTGACATTGATCGTATAAATACCCAATGTTATTCCTATGAGGGTTTCGAATTGTCTTTAGCCCCCTGTACCATATCGACGATAGAAAATGACCACTTTCTATGAAAATAAACTTATATTATCATAAAAATTTACATTCCAATAATAAAGCTACAGTTTAAGAATTTACAGACGGGATACATAAGCGATATGAAACTGATCGATTTTCAGTGCAACCGCACTCATCTGCGATTGCATCATACCCTAGAATTCTAAAAACCTCCAAGGTCATCGAGAGGCGACTCCTGTAGATGTTAACTCTGATATCATCTGCACAGCCAGACCTTGTGAGAGCGCCCCTTAGCAAGTGCTCTGTCCAGGATGACGGGACGTTACACCCCTCTGCACAGCCAAGACAAATAGAACGGGGGTTAATATGTAGCCTACTTTACCCACAGGGTTCCAAAAAATACGTGTACCAAATTTGGTGTAGATTGGTCAAACAGTGTAGATTTGTATAGAGAACGGGGGTTAATATGTAGCCTACGTTACCCACAGGGTTCCAAAGAATACTTGTACCAAATTTTGTGTAGATTGGTCAAACAGTGTAGATTTGTATAGAGAACGGGGGTTAATATGTAGCCTACGTTACCCACAGGGTTCCAAAGAATACTTGTACCAAATTTTGTGTAGATTGGTCAAACAGTGTAGATTTGTATAGAGAACGGGGATTAATATGTAGCCTACGTTACCCACAGGGTTCCAAAGAATACTTGTACCAAATTTTGTGTAGATTGGTCAAACAGTGTAGATTTGTATAGAGAACGGGGGTTAATATGTAGCCTACGTTGCCCACAGGGTTCCAAAGAATAATTGTACCAAATTTTGTGTAGATTGGTCAAACAGTGTAGATTTGTATAGAGAACGGGGGTTAATATGTAGCCTACGTTACCCACAGGGTTCCAAAGAATACGTGTACCAAATTTGGTGTAGATTGGTCAAACAGTAGATTTGTATAGAGAACAGACAGCCAGATGGCAACTCTGCTTTATACGTATAAATTGTGTAAGATTGACCTGTTCCATTCACTTTCGAGTACAACTCTTTAAGACTTTTTTGTAAGAATTATTCGATATAAGAATTATTAGGGATTGTATAAGATGAACCTGTCCTATTCACTTTCGAGCCCAAATCTTTAAGATAATTTTTGTAAGAAGTATTCCATATAAGTAGAATTATTAGGGGATTGTGCAAGATGGGAACCTCTCCTTCACTCTCGACAAAACATTCTTTAAGATGTTTTCTGTGAGAATTATTCGATATTAGAAGTAGGATTATTTAAGAATTTAAACACGTGTATTCAAAATGTATGAAGAACAAGAACTCGTGAGCATTGGAAGAAAGTTCAAGTGAACTAGTAAGATATAAATACTCTAATACTTATATCAGAGCTGAAAATAAGCTATTCTAACTCGCTTACATGTTATAACCTACCGCGGATATTAACTTTAACCATTCTTGGTTGTCTTAAACAGTGTTATAGACGAGAAAACTTGTTTGCCTTATTTAAAGCTAGCAAAGGATTCGCTCGTTCAAAAATCGTATTACGCTTTCAAGAATGGGAATATATATATATATACACTGCTGGCCACCCAAATTGCAACACCAAGAAAGACAAGAGATATCACAACAAAATTTATTTTGTAGATAACATGTTGACCAAGTATCAAATGATTAAATTTATAGACTTCTGTGAAGTGTGGTTCCTGCCAAAATCAGTAGCCAGAGTAGCCGCCATTGTGGGAGATCACCGCTGCCACACGCCTCGGCATTGATTCAAAGAGACTTTGGATGTGTTCTTGGGGTACAGCAGACCAAGCAGCTTCCACACGTTGCCAAAGTTGATCTGGTGTGGCAGCTGGGGATGTATTCTGGGTCAATCGTTGAGCAACCATGGACCACATGTTTTCTATCGGCGAAAGATCCGGAGAACGAGCTGGCCAGGGAAGCAATTCAATCTGGCGATTGACGAAGAACCCTTGGACAATGCGTGCCACGTGTGGTCGCGCATTATCCTGTTGAAATATGGCTGTGGGCAAGCCCTGAAGGTAAGGAAGGACAACTGGCTCCAACACCTCGGAGATGTAGCGCTGGCTGTTTAAAGTACCGGCAATGCGTACTAGAGGAGTGCGAGAGTGATATCCAATACCGCCCCATACCATAATACCCGATGCAGGACCAGTGTGGCGGTGCACAACGCAGCTGTTCAGCATCCTCTCTCCACGGTGTCTCCAGACTCGAATCCGACCATCGTGGTGTTGCAGACAGAAGCGTGACTCGTCAGTAAAGACAATTTCATTCCATTCTGCCGTCCACATCCTTCTTTCATCGCACCATTGGCGGCGGAAACGTCTGTGGTTCTGCCTCAAGGGTAGACGAAGCAATGGACGTCTTTCGGACAGACCACTCTGCTGTAAACGGCGTCGAATGGTACGCGCAGACACTGGATGATGCGGTACAGACTGAATGTGCTGTGCTATGGTTCGTGATGTGGCTGAGCGATCCGTCACTGCCATACGCACAATATGCCTGTCATCACGTGAAGTGGTGCACTGAGGTGGATGCGATCGAACACGTCGGTCCGTTGTACCCTCCTGCATCCAACGATCACATATCCGCATTACAGTTGTTTGGTTTCGTCCAACACGACTACCGATTTCCCTGAAAGATAATCCACAATCTCGGTAGGCCACTATCCTTCCTCTGTCGAACTCGGATACTTGATCAAAAGATGATTGCTGTTTTCTACGAGGCATAATTGATCGTTTTTTTGAAAAAACCACAAGAAAAACACAATTGCCGTACTTGAAATCGTCGAAATCTCCAAGCCTTAAATAGCGCTTTGAAGTGGCGCCACAGGCGCGCGTGATGTGCGTCTGCGCTGAAATTCTAATCATTTGCATATCTCACCTCCGCTAATGCATGTTGTAAATTTCATATTATTTGCATGCTTCCTTCAGGGTGTTGCATTTACGGTGGCCAGCAGTGTATATATATATATATATATATATATATATATATATATATATATATATATATATATATATATATATATATATATATATATATATATATATATATATATATATATATATATATATATATATATATATATATATATATATATATATATATATATATATATATATATATATATATATATATATATATATATAATATATTGCTATGTCGATATTTAAACAAAAGATCTCATTTTATTTGAAAATATTCGGAAAAACATTCGAAATATTTACTGCTTCAAGATAAATATAACGCAGCAAATTATCCAAACTTCCTTTATGGTGTTTCTTTTCTAAACTAAACTTAGCATTGACAATCTGGTGACAAGGAATTTTATTCAAATTCGTAGGTGCAAAATAAAAAGTTCCCATTGCATTGCAGGCATTATTATTTAAAACATCGGCATCGTTTTGACACTAATGTTTTATTCCTTCTATATAGGACATACAAGAAAGTTTGTTTTTCATAACTGAAACAGCATTATCACCACATCACTTGATCTAACAATATCACGTGAAATAGAGGTACTTACATCACTGTATGAATAAGA
The DNA here is from genome assembly GCA_933210815.1 of Meta bourneti. Classification (NCBI taxonomy): domain Eukaryota; kingdom Metazoa; phylum Arthropoda; class Arachnida; order Araneae; family Tetragnathidae; genus Meta; species Meta bourneti. The sequence continues at coordinate 94,637,424 of OW119929.1, forward strand.
AATCGGGAGGGGTCAAGCAACCACAATAATTGACTATGCGATGAGTGTACTTGCCGGCATTGATCTGAGCGTTGATTGTGAAGCCGTGTCTTACTGAGGGTAGAGTCAAAAGGAGATGAACTAGGAGTTTCTTGAGGGAACGTGGACAGACCTTCTGATAAACGGGAACGCATGAACGGTAATGATCGTGCTCATCGGTGACTCGAAAAGGGAAAGCAGTTTCTCTTGGAAAATGTAGCATCCTTCCTGAAACATAACATCCGTGATCAACTTTGTCCAAATTCCAGAGACCAAAGTCTGTGAATAACACTCCTAAAAACTTGCTATCAATTCACATTTGACCCCTCACAACGCATATCAACCTCAACGAAATTCCTACTGCACAATTAATGATATGTAACATGTACTATTGTTGGATTGAATACTTCAATGAATACTGTTTAGTGTTCCATTGAACATAAATGGTTAATCGAGTGATTTTCCTTAACCATCTTAGTGGTCTATCTTCACCTCGAAAACTGCTGTGCACTGGTCAACTTTTGATGCAAAAACATATTCCAAACTCTCACTAGTTACGGTAAAAATACAATTTGTTTCGTCGACTTGGATTTTCATTCCCTTTAGAGCAGTGGGGAAGTTTTGTCTCGTCAAGGTATCTCGTCCTTTCAAAATTGACCAGATTTTGGACGAGATATCTCCTGGAAACACTTGGAGGGTTAATGTTATTGTATGAAAAATTGAATAATTTGTACAAATTTGCAAATAGCAAATAAAAATTCACCTTTAACTATTTACAATACAAGTAAACCTGTATGATAAGGTATCTCACAACACTAATCGCGGGATGGGGCTGACGTGTCTCAGGGGGGTATGCCCACTGCGCTAGCAACCTTCGAGTTGTAGGCGGCGCAGGTTCGATTCCTTCCTAAGTATACTTCTTTCTTCTGTGTTAGTAAAACTTTCATTGTGTGTCCATTATATGATATTGTGTCTTGTGTCTGGGCCAGCATGGCCAAATATGGCCATTGCGCCATAAAACCAAACCAACCTAAGCACGGGATTGGATTGGACGTTAGGGTTTTATGGCGCAAGGTACCTAAGCACGGGATTATATTAGTTTTCATCAGATGCGTTCAGCAGAGACAAAAGGGGCAGTGAAAGAGATCCAAAAAGGTATTTAATGGGTGAGTCCATGTGGTCTTATAATATAACTGATTTACCTGGAAAGGGAATCCAATTGTAAATTGTAATTGACATGTCTGATATTTTATTGAAGTACCTGTTTCTATACACAAATCATTTACAATTAGATGCTACATATTTAATTTGAGGCTTTACAAAAGTGTCGTAATTAATTTGTAATCGAGTTGGGGCGATAGATACAAGATGTTTAGTCACATATTCTGCGAGACAAATATTTTCTCTTGAATCTTAATGGAATTTATATTTTCCACGATGAATTCGTTATTTTCATACTAGATTATTAATTTATTAATTACTTCACGGATTCTTTGTCTTAATCAATTTATACTACCAAACAGAGGAGACAATGTAATCCATTTAAAACTGAAGCAAAATAAAACTTTCAAAAGTTATCGTTTTGGAGTTAGCCTCGAAAGCGAGTTCCACCGCGTTTTTGTGAAAGAAAAAACTTCAATGAAATAAGCAGGGAAATTAATCAAGAAATGAAATGAAATTCAAACGGAATATGCAGCAAATTAACTTTTCTCCGCCAATCTCCACCCATAATGAAATCAAGTGACTCGCTGTCATTGGTAAGGCAGCACTTCATTCTTGTGTCCTACTCTTACGAAATTGGAAATGTGAAGAAATTATGAAAAACGGACGTTTTATTTTTACCCAGAAAAAAGAAACTTTTCTTTCACGGTAATTCATGAGTGATTGTGACGCGCGGGGCCCCAAATGTGAACTTGAGGTCACAAAATTAAAAATGAACTCATTTCCACCTAATTAAAATATATCTAAATTTAATTATTTCACATCCTATGAGCAACACTACGCATGTCTAAGGTAAACGGAGATTGTTCTTTTCAGATTGAGGTGTGGCAGTCTCTTGTAGATTGGAATCTTAATTATATTAGCGTTTGAAGTTAACCCTCCAAGTTGTTTCGACGTGATATATCATCCAATTTAACTACTTTTGGCGAAATATCGCGTTATCTCGATCTTTTGATGAAGATGCGATCAATATCTGGTCTGTTTTTTTCCAATGACGAGATATTTCGTCCATCAAGATCTGGTCAATTTTGCTAATGGCGATATACCTCGTCGAGACAACCACCAGCAGGGTTAATGCATAATGGCAAAAAATATCAAATAGGATATTGAGTGCATGTAAAATAGATTTAAAATATTTTATTTTAAAACGCTAGGAAAATAAATATGGAGCCTCCATTAAGTGTTAATTATATAATTGAGTTCCTTAGAGCATAGCACCTTACCAATATATCAGTGGAGTAGCATCTATAGAAGCACAGAAACAAGGTTGGTTGATAAGTAGTTGAATTTACGTCGCAATGGAGGCAAACAAACGGGCTATTCCCAGAAACCAAGGATCCCCTAATAAAATATGTTTAATTCGGTGGCAAAAAATAATAATAATCGTTCTAAACAGCCCTTGCACCGAAGAGCAACCCTCCTGCATCAACATATATGTCGCAATTAACACTTGCATCGTTCTTAAAGAATCATGAGAAAAGTTGAAATTTTAATAATCACACAATGCTCTGTAGCGGAACTGAGTACAGTTATGTCCTTGTTCCAATGGAAGGATGAATCATGTCAAAGACAAGGGACGCATTTAACTCAAAATACCCATATTTTGCCCTTGCGTCATTGTTCTTCTGAAACAGCGATATGATTATCTAGTTAATAAGGCATTTATAGCATTTAGTTAATAAGGCATTTATAGCATTTAGTTAATAGGGCATTACACCAATTATAGCTCCTAAATTACTAATTGCATCTCATCAAAACTGATTGCGTCAACTACAAGAAAACGCATAGAAAAGCTTTTTGGATCCTATTCCAGATAAGTTAACGCACAGTATCATGACTTCGCACCAGAATATTCCATTGCACCCCTTTCCACGATGACACTAGTTCAGCAAATGAATAGCAATTCTTAAAAAATGTTTTTCCGAACCCTATTTTTATGCATATCCTCGAAACCTGTCTAGGCCTTGTACGCATGAATTATCTTCCATAATCTCTGAAACATCTCCTTAATGAATTGGAATGTTAGAAGTGTTTTCTATTTAATGCAACCAATTAGCATACTCTTGCAAATTAGATCATACATATGCATCAACGGAACACTGGATGCCGATACAGGTAGCATACCTATCGATTTCTCTGGGGAGAAGTCGGCACTGTTTGTTCTTTAGCACAGCCGTGTCCCATCGGTGAGTATAATCATTCAAAACCGTGATCCCTTGCAAAGATGTCGCTCTGGATTTTTATGTCTGTTATTATGCTTCACTTTTTCTCCGTGAAATTGATTTTTCGATGAATATGTTAAGTATGCATATGTGAATTGATTACGTGTGAGCCCACGTGGTAAGAATGTATTAACTCTTCTTGTGGTTCTCTCGACGAGGTATCTTGTCATTCGCAAAGCTGATCAGATCTTGATGGATGAGATATCTTGTAATTAGAAGAAAACTGACCAGTTCTTGACCTCGCCATCATCAAGAAGCGGCAATATCTTGACGAGATAATGTTCGTTTTACAAATTGGCCATATCTTGACAACGAGATAATGTTCGTTTTACAAATTGGCCATATCTTGACAACGATATAATGTTCGTTTTACAAATTGGTCATATCTTGACAACGAGATAATGTTCGTTTTACAAATTTGCCATATCTTGACATCGAGATAATGTTCGTTTTACAAATTGGCCATATCTTGATGGACGAGCTATCGAATCGAGATCACATGGGGGAAACAATTTATAGTGCCGTGGCCGATGGTGTGGATCTTTAATTATCGAAGTATTCCTGATTGGATTGGATGTTATGGTTTTATGGCGCAAGGTCCAAATACGAAGATGCCAAGCGCAAGATAAAGCAATATAAATTATGTAAATATAAAAGTCTGAAAAAGAAGTGTGCGAGGAAATCAAGCGCAATAATTTTTGTCAGGATAAATGTTCAAAAACATGCTCTAAATATAGTATTAAAAATTAATGTACCAAATTGATGATTTAAAACATGGTGACTATATAGTAACATGGTGTATAACATAAAAGGCACATTTTGAATATAAAAAAAAATTAGATGAGATTTAAAAAACCAACTGAACGTAAAAGGGAGGAAAGATTTGAATGGTGTTTATCCCCAACTAAATCTTGTAAGCTTAAAATTATACTTTTAAAAAACTTTGACGATGATGATTAAGAGCAGGACATATAATTAAAATATGATGAATGGTAAAATCTAAAGAACGTGAAGAGCAAAAAGGGGGATTCTCGCGCAACAAAAGATGAGGATGAGTGAATCGAATGTGCCCATTGCGGAGGCGGGTCAATTTGATATCAGTCCCCCGAATTGGGGCAGATGGCCATGAATGAATAACTGATTTCATGGAATGCAATTTATTGCTGATTTGCAGATCCCAAGACTCTTGCCACAATGAGTTGAAAAGTTCTTTTGTGGACATCTTGATGTCATTAACTGACATCAAGATGTCCACAAAAAGTTTCCCTGCAGCAGGAAAGGCCTGCTGCAGGGAAACAAAGGCTGCTTTCGCAGCACTGTCAGTAAGCTTTTTACCTTTGATGCCCACGTGACTCAGGACCCAACAGAAAATAATATCAAAACCTCTGCTGTTCAATCTGCGTAAGATAGTAGATATGGAGTATTCCTGGGGAATAGTCAAAAACAAGCTTTTTTATATGGAGCGCCCCAGAACTCTCTTCTCATATTAATCAATTTCTTTAGTAACGCATAACACATTAATCATTTACAGGAAAAATTAGTTTACAGGTTACATCTAACACCAGGTCTTCATTAGACCTCTCAAGGTATCCAGCTTCCGTAGTACCGAAGTGCGTTCTCCCCTTTTCTTTCGATGATGTCATCTCGAAGCGTGCACTTCTACCAAATAGGTGGCGACAGAAACTACGGAATTATTTGTGGTGGCATCAGTGCCGCAATATACAAAACTACGGTGGCTTGATTCCACCAATAACGAATTCATTCAAGCTTTATTTATGTGCATGGTTCTGCGTTAGTTTTGGAATATAAAAGACATCGAAGCCCCATAAAGGAAGTCCATGATTATAATTTCTTATGGATGTAATATTTACTTAAATTTTAATAAAAGTTACATTATTGTCTTAAGTCGTGATTCTTCACATCTATAATCTTCTGATTGTTTAAATTTAAAATTACCATTAACCATTTATTCATTAAAAATATTTCGTAAGTAATGTTTTGCAAAAGAAAAATGTGTTAATGGAGCTTAAATAAAAGATTATTTCGTTAATTCTTATCCTGAAAAATTTTAAAAGTGGTGTCTCATTATATTGTCAGAACCCTTCAAAAAAAAAAAAAAATAGAGTGGGCCGCGGTGGCCCGGTTGGAAGAGTAACGAACTAGCAACCGAAGGGTTGCGAGTTCGAATCCAGCCAAACACCGTCGTGTACAAAGGGGGCTGGTGCACGTTAAATCTGTCGTGGTCTCAAATGTCCTCACGTTGGCGTGGTGTGGAAGTTTGGAGAGTGGGGTGCCAGCTCAGGTGTTGCCTCGTCATCTGACCGTGGTTCAAAATTACGTGGTGTTGTCCTCGGATCTTTCCCTTTGGGATTGGTCCCGGACCGTCACCAATAGCCCATTGTGTTGCTCCAGTGTGACGTTAATTGAAATACCCCCCCCAACACCCCCCTCAAAAAATAGAAAAATAAAATTGAGATCTTTATATTTCTTAGGCTGCGATAAAAAAATCCTTCAAGCACACCGTGTTTTTGATGTATAGACGTATAGATGTATTTTATTTTGGAATAACCTTTAACCCCTGCATACGTCGGGGCAGAATATCATTTCCTTCTTTGGTTACGGCAGCCGGCCCAACGACTTTATAGGCTGACCCCTGGCTCAAAATATATACTGAAACCGGCCGAAACGGCCTTTCCCCAGGAGGAGAGGGAATGCGTGTCGTCCCATTATCCCCTAATGTGCCGGTTTCTATTGTCTGGTTGTGGGTATGCCTAGAAGGGACAGATTCTTCCCGGGTAAACTGAAAGGGCGTCGGTGACTTTTTAAGTGTATCTCCTTTCATTTACTCAATCTCTCATAGACTAGATGCTCGAGGATAAACAATTTGCGAGGCTAAACAAATTGCTACTCACACGCGGGTCTCTTTGTAGCACATAAAAGAGGGAATGGAAATCGGAATGGGCTGCGACGATTCTTCAGGAGTTTGAGGTCTGAAAGAATCCGAGCCTTTCGTATCGATGGGACTCGAAAATTTCGGCCGGTTTGGCCGGCCTCCGTATCCAGAGGGTTAAATAAAATATAATTTATTATTTTTTACACATTGATTACTCAATTAATGATAAGCAACCACCACAGGTTGCACCGCAAATACGGGCTCTTTCGTGGACATGATTCATTCGATTATTCGTGCTTCATTTCCGCATCAGTGGATACGTAAACAAACAGAGCTGCCGTCATTGCGATTCAGTAAATCAAATGTTAATTCTTAAACGACTTCATCTCTGTTGAGAAATTATTTGGTGTGCGCATTCAAGTGGAAGCATTATTGGACAATTTTTCGTTGAAAATGCTAATCAAAATGCAGTTGCAGTCCGATATTGTTGGATATTGCGAAATTGATTTCTGTATGAAATTGATCGACAAAGCATTTCATAGCATGGGATTTCAACAAGATGAATCAGCATGTCATACAGCTGGTGAACAACAGGCAGTCATTTGTGATTAATTGAGAAAACAATATGTAAAAAAATAATTAAAAGAATATAACTAAAAAGTTATTGCAAAATAAAATGGTGCCCTTTCATAAAAACCATCCTGTGTTTGGCAAAGTTACTAAACTGCATTTAAGCCACAGAACTGAATAAAAAACCCTTGATTGAAAAAATCAACCTTCAAACTCGTTCTAAAAAATAGGAGGAGATGGAATAGGAGAATAGTTAGGAACAAAATATTCATTCCTGAAAAATTTGAAAATTGGCGTATCATTGTGCTGCTCGAAGCCATTCAAGTAAACAGCAAGAAAAAATTAAGATATTTTCATTTCTGAGCAGCAAAAACAAATCTCAAATATTTGGCGAAATTACTAAACCCCATTTTGGTCACAAAAACTGAAGAAAAATCCCTTCAGTCAAAACAATTGTCTCGGAAATTTCTTCGCGGACATAGTTGTAAGTCGAAGCTATTATTCATTTCACCACCAATGTTGCCCGAGGCTCTTCAATTAACTCTCTCTCTGAGCGTAACGAGATTTCTGAGTAGTGCTTTTAACCCACAACGCATATAGACTAACCACATCTTTTGGTTGAAACGATACTAGGAAAGATTCTATTAGTAAAGAAGATCAAAACTGGTTAGAATCCATTCAGGGAGCACTGCAGGTTCCCTAATGAATAGATTCATGTGATCCCCAAAGGATAAAACCAGAAGATGCAATTGAGATCTTTACATTTCTTAGCTGCGATAGCAAATCCCTCAAATATTTGGAGAAGTTACTGAATCGCATTGCGGCCACAAACCGAAGAAAAACCCCTTTGGTCTAAAAAATTGTCTTCCAAACTCGTTCTTGGACATCGTAGAGTATCGAAAAGCCGAAGCGATTCTTCATTTCACCGCCTGTGTCTCACCAATGAAGGCTAAACGCGGAAAAAAGAAAGGGAAGAAGGAGAATAATTTCCTCCAAAAAACAATTTTTGGGAGCGGAAAAGAAGGAAAAGGCCGTGGATAATGGGTTGGCAAGGAAGAAAAGATAATAGCCGGGATGAGTGCCCCGGCCCAAGTTGCTTTTTCCCTACTTTTTTCCCTTCCGAAGCCAAATGCGATTCGTGCGACCCCAGAGGGCGTTGTTATACAGAAGTTAGGAGTGCAGGCCCAAACCTTTATTACAAGCTGAAAGCGGGCCTTTCTACGTCAGCTTTATAAATGAGGAAAGAAGTCCCCTAACAAGAGCACTATTGACTCGAAAAAGCTATGCTCGCTTGCACGAAATTGGGTATTCGCAATCAACCCGATTAAATTATACCTTTTTTCAGTTCTGTCTGGGAAGGAAACTATATTGTGCAAGAGATGCCCATAAAATGGGGGAAAGGTATTTGTGGAACTTCAGACTTTGCCGGATTCTGGAATCAAATTATTTGATATTACTTTCATGATTTGTTCGTAGACTTCAGAAATGCATTTGTTATTGTTTTTTAAAACGAAGGGACAGAGAATTGTCTCCCTTTAATCAAAGAACTGCCTGTTATGGTAATAGAAATAGCAAGCCCTCGGTTCTTATCAATCTGACACATGCGTGTTCAAGCATGTTTAATCCTTGACGAGATATCCCCTTCATCAAGGTCTGGTCAATTCTGCTAATGACGAGATATCTCGTTGAGATTAACCTGTTCTATTACTCCAAGGTAATGAAAATCCAATTAGAAAAAAATTGTCTCTTGCCCAAAATAAGTGACATTTTGGAGCAGGTTTTTGCTTCGGAGGGCTTTGTGTTGATTAGCTTTTTGTCCATTAGCTTTGTGTGGATTAGCTTTGTGTCGATTATCTTTGTGTCGATAGCTTTGTGTCGATTAGCTTTGTGTCGAAAACTGCCCCAATAGGGCAGTTTTCCACACAAAGCTAAATCACCAGAAGGGGGAACGAAGGAAATTTAAGAGTTTGTAAGGCTCCCAAGTGGTTTTACTACTTAGGTTCCATCTCTAATTGTATTTAATATCCTGTAGGATGAGTCATTTCAATGATTCTGTTCTGAAATGTAATTTAATCTGGTGTTTAATAATTTAATCACCTGTTCTTTTAAAAAAAGAGCAGGTGATTTCTTAAGTGATATAAAGGTCGGTTGCTTTGATTAGGATGACGTTTCGTTTGTTCTGTAGATATAAATGCTGCAGGTATTAAACACAAGGTTATGGTTTTCAAACCTGTTTGTTCCAATACGTACCAGTGTGCATGGGAAAGCTTGCTGAGTCAAAGTAGAGGCTCCAAGAATACACCCTGGAGTCTTTATATCCGGAAAATACAGCCGTAAACATATTTTACACACCTACACTGAGAGGGATTTTTAGTATAAACAAACCAGTCAGAAGACGTGAATTTTATTTCTTGTTATCCAAATGGCTCTCTCATTCTGCATATTGGAGTTACCATAAAATGTAGTTTATCTCCGTTTTGGCGGTGTTTGGAGTTCGATCAAAAATGCGTTGACCAATTAACTTGTCACAAATCAATTTAGAATTCATGCTTTGGAATTTCTATTGCCGACAAGCTGAAATTGTATTCGAAAAACAAGCCGTGACGTCTGGAATATGTACTTTAAACTTGTATCGACGCAGAAATACTACCTCCATCTACATTTAGATGATATCAAAACCTGCCTTGTCAGGTTTTCACCATGGCAATATTATTTTCTCATTTTCAACTTATACGAGGTTTGTCTAAAAAGTATCCGACCTTGAATTTTCCTGCTTACGGTAATGATGCTAGAGCGGCGCCACTGTGCACAATGGAAGAAGACAACTTAATGCGTATGCTTGAATTTTTTCTCCGTGTTCGAGTGTGTCAGTCGCTGCCTGCTGGCCGCTGAGTAAGGTGCTGTTATAAGTGTTCGTCGGATTTTTGATTTCTCTCAAAATGAATGAACGAGTTGAGCAAAGATACTGCATCAAATTTTGTCAAAAGCTTGGTGATTCTCAAAACGAAACAATTCGTAAGATTCAGCAAGTTTTTGGAGACGATGCTATGGGGGTAACACAAGTGAAGGAATGGTTTAACCGATTCAAAAATGGCCGCACATCGGTGGCAAGTGATCAGCGTCCTGGGAGGCCTCAAACCGCTCGGAATGCAGCCGTTGTTGAGAGGGTGGAAAATCTGGTAAAGGGAGATCGTCGTTTGACCGTACGAGAGATTGCCGAAGAGGTTGGGATCAGTAAAGATTCCGCACATGCAATTTTTCGTGATGATTTGAACATGCGCAGAGTGGCTGCAAAATTTGTGCCCAAGCTGCTGTCGGCACAACAAAAAGAACTCCGTATTGAGATTGCACAGGACCTTCTGGACACTACCAACACTGATCCTCAGTTTCTGAACACTGTGATTACTGGGGATGAGTCATGGGTATACGGGTACGACCCAGAAACAAAAGCACAGTCGTCGCAATGGAAGCATCCCTAGTCTCCAAGGCCGAGAAAAGCGCGACAGGTGCGAAGCAAAATCAAGGTGATGCTAACTGTGTTCTTTGATATCTGTGCAATTGTGCATCACGAATACGCACCGGAAGGACAAACAGTGACAAAAGAGTACTATCAACAAGTTCTACGCCGACTCAGAGATGCTGTTCGGCGCAAAAGACCACACCTCTGGACGACGAAAAACTGGCAGTTGCATCATGACAATGCTCCGGCTCATTTGTCACACCTGATCCAGACTTTCTTGGCGAAACACGGAATTCCAGTCGTCTCCCAACCTCCCTACTCTCCAGATATGGCTCCTTGCGACTTCTGGTTGTTTCCGAAATTGAAGATGCCGTTGAAAGGATCCCGTTTTGAGTAGATAATGCAGAACGCGACAACGGAGATGAACACCATTCCAAAAGAAGCCTTCCAGGAGTGTTTTCGGCAGTGGAAGGATCGGTGGGCTAAGTGTGTGAAGGCGCAAGGGGCCTACTTTGAAGGGGATTAGGGTCCCAATTTCCTCACTTAAGTAATATATTTTTCCTGGCCAAAGGTCGGATACTTTTTAGACAGCCCTCGTATACTTAAGAAAAAATAATTTGGTGCACAATCACAGGTGCTCAACTCTGCTTATTTGGGTTATGCTCTTGCTCGCTTGATTCGAAATATACTGTTTGCATGTATGGCCATTTAGACAGGATAAATATTGATGCAGCTTGGTCAGTTCTGGGACTTAGACCATAGAAAATCACTCAAGCAACCATCGAAATAAAATTTTTGTGTGTATGTCCATTTGACATAAAAAAAAACATTGCTTGACGCAACTTGCCCAAGTCTGGTCCTTGGGCAATAAATAAATCAACAAACCAGAGAAATATACTTTTTGTGTGCATCTTTATTTACTTGACGGAAGGAAAAACATTGTGTTTGGCACAGCTTGAATAAAACTGGACTTTATGTCCAGTTTTATTCAAGCGTAATTGAACTATATTTTTATATAGTTTTATTACAACTATAACAACTATACTTTTATTCATGCTATAACTGAACCAACCAGCCTTCGAAATATACTTTTACTACGTATTCCTATTTACTTGACGAAAAATATATTTGTTTTTCTCTGTACAGTTTGGATAAATCTGCTTTGTGCCTTAAGGAAATACAACCAAACAACCATCGATACATAATTTACCTAAAGAAGATTGTACATTGAAACTGCAACGCGTAATACTTAAAGAGTGAAATGCGGAAAACTTTAGTTTATTTTGAGTTAACTTTAAATTTGTCATACGCATCGAAGGCTATTCAATAAAATAAGACTCGTAAAGTATCTCACCGAATGTTACTTTGCTGGACATCAAATTCTACTCAAATGCGTAAACATCCGATGTCCCATTCAATGCTTTTGTTTAATGCATAAAAGATCAATTCCCTCAAGTACTACTAGTAAAAAAAATAATAAGCTTACACAGTGAAATTATTTCTTGCCTTCAACATCACTTATTTCTAAATTCCATATTCCGTTTCTATGACAACGGAATGACTGATCGAGATAGCCCCTTATCTCACCATACAAATTCAATACAAGATAAATTTCCTTATTTAATTCAGAATAGCATTAAACACTGTAAAAAATACCAAAGCATACTCATATTGAAAACTGAATCCTCACTCAGACTAAAAAAATGATATAAAAAATCCGATCCGGAAAAGCAACTATTTGCCTACATTAAACTGCAGACCATAGGGAGAAAAAGCAAGATTTTACCATGCCTGTATTGACTGTGTGGTAAAGTCCAATGGAATCTAATGTGCTACTGACGAGGATTCGTCTTATTTTCCACATGGAAAAAGTTGTTTTTTCGACATTGTTGCTCACTGGAGCATAAAGTCTGAATTTTTTCCCCACTACCCCGCTGTAGAGCTCTGAAATCACTCTTTACTTTCACTGGGAGAATGAATTTACTGCATGATAGATTTCTGGTTTCTTTGTTTTATTAAGTAAAGGAGGTAACCCTGCCAAACGCTGTTCCTTTTCAGATCTTATTTGGATTCCGCGGTTCGCCATTTCTTTTTTCCTTCCTGCTGCTTCAGGCAGTTTCGTTGGGGTGTAGGAAGTTTTGCTTCCTGTTGCTTTAGAAATCAGTAGAGTTTTTTTTTTCTAAGTGACTGCTCTGCTTTAGTTAGAGGATTGAATGAATATACATGTAACTTAAATTTTTGGATGATGGCCTAACTTTTTATTGCTATCGAAATAGCAAGAGGTATTTTTTTAAAATAAAAGTAGAAGTCTCCACTATGAATTCGTAATGCTAACCAATTCATCCTGATTTTGACAGGAGTTTCCCTTTTTTATTCGAAACATTAACAGCGATAAAATAATTTCTTAAAAGACAAATCCACTTTGAAAGAACCACAAAAAGCAAATATTCGTACAATAATACATTCTTTTTTAACTGGAGTTTCAAATTTTAGAAATCAATACATTTTTTCTAAGTGACTTCTATACTTTAGTTCGACGATTGTATGAATATACGTGTAATTTAAGTTTTTGGATGATGGCCTAACTTTTTATTGCTATCGAAATAGCAAGGGGTATATTTTTAAATAAAAGTAGAAATCTCCACTATGAACTCGTAATGCTAACCAATTCATCCTGATTTTGACAGGAGTTTCCCTTTTTTATTCGAAACATTAACAGCGATAAAATAATTTCTTAAAAGACAAATCCACTTTGAAAGAACCACAAAAAGCAAATATTCGTACAATAACCCATTCTTTTTTAACTGGAGTTTCAAATTTTAGAAATCAATAAATTTTTTCTAAGTGACTTCTTTGCTTTAGTTCGACGATTGAATGAATATACGAGGTGTAATTTAAGCTTTTGGATGATGGCTGAATTTTTTATTGCTATCAAAATAGATAGGGGTATTTTTAAAATAAAAGTAGCGAAGCCTCCTCTATGAACTTGTAATTCTACCCTATTCATCCCGATTTTGACAGGAGTTTCCCTATTTAAAAAATTTACCAGGGAAAACATAATTTCTTTAAAAGATGGAAATTCACTTTGAAAGAACCACGACTAATTAAATTTTTGGAAGGTGACCGAATTTTTTTTATTCTCTTAAATCTGTTTTTAAAATAAAAGTAGTGAAGTTTCCTCTATGAGTCATACTTCTATATTTGAAATTCGTAATGCTAGCCAATTCATCCCGATTTTGGCAAGAACTTCCTTACTTTGTACGAAGTATTTACAAAGATAAAACAATTTCATTAAAAGACAAATTCACTTTGAAAGAATTACGAAACGCAAATATTCAAACGGTAACCCATTCTTTTCTTGTCAGGAGTTTCCAATTTTTACACAAGATTGCAAGAGAATAAATCATCTGTATCTGAGGAGTTAGTCTATTGATGAGTTGGACAGTTTAACTTAAAAGAACTGTAAAATAATTAATTACTTAATGAAGTAGCATTTCCTGCATATTTGGGTAATTATTCTGTTCAAAAAATTAGAATTGCGAAGAGTGTCATCTTAAATCCATATCAAGTATTAGTTTGTGAAAGATGCTTTAATTTTGAGGAACAAATGTAAAAAATCTTTAGTTATGTAACTATTCTGCAGCTTGCCATTCTTATCTATATAATCATTCATTTAGATAAACCATCTGTATAACCATTCATTTAGATAAACCATACAAAAGTAAATAGAATTTTATTAAAATAAATTTTGTTTGAATATATAAATGTTTTGATGATTAAAGGCCAAGTGGACATTAAACGTATAAATCACGATTTTCCTACTTTAGTATTATAGTCACCACGCCTCAGTGGATTTGCCCACTGCTCAAGCAACCTACGAGTTGTCGGAGGCGAAGGTTTGATACCTATAACTCCTTTGCTGTATTTATCTCCTCTGTACCGGTAAGACTTGCCGAATGTGTATACACATTACTTGAAGTCGAATATCTTTTGTTTGGCGCAGCTTGGCGAAATATGACCCACTATTTACTGTTATGAATTCTTGAAAGTGTAGGTGGCACTATGATAGTTTTATGATTTTTATTACTGTATTTATACCAGCAGCGTTGGCTGTTTTGAGTAAGATACGTGTGTTATATATTGTTTGTAGATATGAATCACAAGTGTTGCAATGTGATGTTGATTACTGTTTGTTACTTATCTAAGTTATATTGTTAATTTGTTTACTTTTTTTAAGTTAATGTTGTCTACTAATATGCTGGTTTAGAACTATAAATTGCTCAATTAAGGCAATTTAATGGTTTTCAGCATGCGTTAGTTTCTTCATGTATAGCCTTTAAAAACACCAAATTCAAGCCATTGAACCGATTTACTCAGAACCAGCACATTATGTAAGGAACGGAGTTTAGTGGGCATACGAAATTTAGTGAAAGAGCTTCAACTTTTTCAAGTTTTGTGTGTGGTGACTGAAGTATTTAAAGTTGTATTAGAACTATAAGCTTTTAAAACTTATAAATGAGTTTAAAAAATCCCTAGTAAATCATTTTTCAAGTTAATATTACGAAAACACATAGATTAACATTTGATTTATTTTAACGTAAATACGTCTTTAAAATCGGAACAGTACTGGGAGCATGCATGAGAAGTCGAGTGTTATAGAAAAAGCTTTGCAACTGTTTTGTCTTAAGATTTCAGAAGTGGAAGAAGCATCCAGAAAATAAGTATAGGTGTAGACAAAGAATGTTCGTACCTGACATGACCTGCACACTAGGTGCACAGGGGAACTAAGCTCAGGGAGGGGCATTGCAATGTGTCGAAATTCTACGTTCATGGTCCAGCTTTGGTCCAATTTAACTTCAGATTGTGCGGGGTGAGAACTGATTAAGTGGTGTCATTCGAAAGCTACCGAACTACGCTAAAATCATAAGCCTTTAGTCAATAAAATTATCCTTCAATTTAATATCAAACTGCATTTTTATTATTCAAATTGTGAATTGATTGTTGAATATTCAATAAACGATCGTTCAAACTTCTTATGTCTCCTTTATTCATTCCCCAATCCCACATCGAGCCCAAGTATTTACATCAGAACTACGGTTTATATCCCCGACACAATCTACCATTTTTTTATTGTTTCCGAAAGTTTTAATCTACAATATGTTTATGCCGGTTATACATATTCTTCGTCCACCTCCACTACATTGGATAATGTTAAGTTGTTAACCAATTTTTACCGCTGTTAAAACATAACACCAATTTCCAATTCTCAAGAATAACCGTCTCAATAACAGGTTTTCTTACATACAGGATGTTTCGAAAATATCTGGCCAAATTGTAAAGGGTGGTAGAGGGTCCCAAAATAAATATTTTCATCAAAGATATGTGTCCGGAAATGCCGCTTTTAGATAACAGCGGATTCAGTCGATAACATCGTTTCTGTGGCATAAGGCGTCATTCAACGCTCGGATTTTCAACGGCATGCTCCGGATTCACGTAGTAATAATGGATGTCGTTAAAACCCCGAGAGGGAAATTATGCCTTAGTCTGTATAAAGGGTGTTTTGAAAATATCTGCCCCAATCGCAAAGGGTTATACACTGCATGAATTCGGAACTTGCCGTTGAAAATCTGAGTGGGAAATGACACCTTATTCCACAGAAACGGTGTTATCGACTCCAAACAGCGCCCTCTACAACCTACACGCGGCATTTCCAGACACACATTCTCTGACAAAAAATGTTTAATTTGGGCCTCTCTACCACGCTTTACAATTTGGCCAGATATTTTCGAAACACCCTGTACAGGTAACATGGTTCGTAAAACCCATCTGTTACATTTACCAGAATGAGCCTTAAAGATATTTTCATATCGAAAAGGAAGGCCAAAAAAATCGCAAAACATTTTATAACGGATAAGAAAATAAACATGCATTTAATCCAGCTTTTTCACCAGGCAACTGAATGCTTAAATAATTGAAGAAGCAACCAGACCAGCAAGTAAGGAACCTGGAAGTTTTTTAAACCAATGCATTTCCTACGTGTTATCCTGCTCTCCCAATGGGGAAAGACCTAAAAAATAAAAAAAGGCATAATAAATTCGTCAGAATAAAAGCTCAAAGTATGCGCTTTCTAAATCAGTTAAAGTAAACCTCTGGAAAAGAAATAGGAAAGCTCAATGTGTTTCAGCAAAACAAATTTCAACACGCTACGCAATTTCATACGCTTTTCTCGGCCCGTAACCCTGAAAACATCCCCTCACTTCTAGCAAAATTTTGCGAGAGCCAATTTCAGAAAGACGTGTGCGTGTTATTTTTTTACTTCTCATTTCTAAAAGAAAAAAATGGCAGACTGAGCATAACATCTGCGGTAAACCCTCTATTGCTTACATCTATTGATAGAAAACTCATTACTCACATTTCATAACTTATTTCAATTCATTGATATTGAATGTAACATCCATATTCCCATAAATTAACTTCAAACTTCTAAATGAAAGAAAATTATCCAAAAATATGTAATGGCATATAGTAGTTTACTTTTATTCGAATTAATTCTTTTCACAATAAAATACATGGAAGAAAACACGCCTCATTAATGTTACCACAATTAAATTCTGTACGTCTATTACAATTTTATTCCATTCTCTTGTTTAAAAGCAATTCGGCACTTTTTGACGTTAAATAATTTTTTACTTTTCTTTTCTGTGGTAATATCTCTCTTCCAGATTTCTCATTGCTGTCTGCAATCAAACTGCTGCCTAGTGGCGAACACTTTCGTGCAGTTTTAACAATTATCTGCCCCTCCATAGCTTAAATCAATTATAGTTAAACTATGCGGGAAAATTGGTGAATGAATTGCATAACGGTCGATTTTATATTGATGCAGGTTTGAAGTCAGAATCTGACGTTTGCTCACATTTTTAATTTTTCAAAAATCTACATTTTTTCAATGATTGGAATTTCACTTATCTTTGTTGTGCTGCTACTATTGAATTTACGTGTTGCGTTGTTTTGTGTTCTAAATAAATTATTCAGAAGTTAGATTTTAAGGAATTATTTATTCGTGTATAGTACCAGTGCGTGTATATTTCGACCAACTTTTCATTAGTCAGTAGAAAAATACAAAATTATATGTAGAATTCCTTTTCAAAAAAATAAATCATGAGTACAAAACAAACCTTTTAAAATAAGACTAGTCTTACTTTAAAAAGAGGCATAATGTAAAAATAGTCATTTTAAAATTAAAGTTATCGTTAAAATAAAGTTTTATTTTAAAATAAAACCAGTAACGTTAAAATACGATAGGTAAGCATACGTCGTAATTCGAAGATTTTTAAATATTTGACGTAGGTTTCCATTACACGACAATTAAAATCAGTAAAAGTAGTGGGCAATTTCATTAGCGTTGCGCTGGAGCAACACTATGGGCTAGTGTCGACCGCCCGAGAGCAATCCCGAAGGGAAAGATTAGATAAAACCAGTACAACTTACATTTGTTTTTCCAAGTTTCAAATTATATTGTATTGAAAGCTATACTCAATAGTCAAGAAACGACATCTATCATTCTAAATATTCATGGTTTCAATTTCGAAACCGAATATCTGAATTGACAAAACAAAAGTACCACAAAAATCGATTTAAACTACATGCGAGTTGAAGTAAAGCGAATTCTAAATAAAAGTATTTTGGAATAATATCAGGTCTGAAATATTCTGAGTAGGACTTTTGAAAATTTGAAAGTTTTTATTCTAAGTGAGAGAAGGTAAAGGTTGTTTACGTTACGAGTTGAAGCTATTCTTATGCAACTTTGCCATCTCAAACATTCATTGAAAGCATTGATTTTCTTTTTCAAAAACTGTAAAATTAATCTTCCGTTTTTTTTTCAAATATTGTAATTGATTAACTTTGTTTGAGATGCACTGAAAACACTCAATTGCAAAACAAGCTGTTATTTCACATGCGGAATTGAATTTTCAAGCAAAAAATTTGTTTGCTTCAAACGTTAATCATGATTTGGTATCAATGCGATTTTCCATCCTTTCATAATTATGGTGAAATTTAAAAATATCGCATATTTGGTGCAAGTCAAAAATTATTGATGGGAAAACTGAGAGTAAAACTGCGTTGTAAGTTTGTCATTTTTACAGGAAATGAACTTCAGGGGCATTCATAATCACTTTAAAACTCAAAATCGATTTCTGTAGTAGTCACCTTTAGTAGTATTGTCTTACACCATGGTGCGATATATGTGAAATAGACTATGGATGGATAAAGCAAGCATATGTAGTACGTCCAAAATAAATTGTAGAAGTAATAAAAATATCAAAATGGAGTTAAAAAATTATTTTCAGCTCATTTAAATGATATATGCATTCTCCACGATAAAGAAAAGTGATTATTCTGATCTTTTTAAATTAACCTTTAACCAATTCCGTCCGAACAACACCGGGTAATTCTGTTAGTTTAATATAAATGTAAATTTATTTAATGCAAGGATTCAATGCAGTGGCGTTAAACCAAGACGGTTTATTTGATCTCCAAAATAAAGTGACTTATATTATAAATTTTGTGACAATTTTAGAGTTCTTTACAGCATATAGAGGAAATATTGGTACTTTCGTATTAACTGCATGCCATTTGCGGATATCAACCAAGTTTTGTTTCGTGCGGAAAAAGTTTGGCAATTGCCCTTAGGATGGCATCAAACATTATTTGAGGCTTGTTTTTTCCTTCATATAAACTCCGCGAGGTAGGACTCGAGGTGGTGGCGAGATGTCCCTCGATGTTTTTTATTTCGCCATTTTGCACTTCCCCAGATGCGTTCTATTTTCTGTGTGTGCGTGCCATTTTCAGAATCAATGAAATTGTATTTGTGGTTCCCTTGGCAGTGAATATAACCAGATTGTTCCAGTCCTTCCAGTTCTCTTCCAACAGTCGGAAAAAATGGTCGATCCAAATTTGTACGTAACGATCAAGCATTACGTAAATATTTATTTCGACGTAAAAACAGAAAATAGAGAGGACACGAGTATCTAATGCAACTAAGCACTGAACACCTGAACTGTGATTCTGAAAAAAGGTTTTGCAAAACAATTGAAGGTCACTGGTTACTTCACTTCAGTTCATACCAGCGATTAATCGTTGGCATGCGGTTAATACGAAAGTACAATATTTTCATAAGCAGAATGAGATACTCTATAATCCAAAATAAACAACAGCATTTTATCAATAGGGATATATTTATGATAGCGTGCAAAAATGACATTAAGTACTCGTATTGAGTTATTCAGATTTTCCGAAAAGCTCCAGACTTTTTTTAAAACGAAACCATCAGGTATATGGAATTAAAACTGATTCACAGAGTTTTGTAGACTGTTCACTGCAGAAGCTCTTTTCAGAAATAATGATCAGATTTAACCGAGTCTGCTGTAGTAATACTCGAATGTGAGAACCGTATGCCTCGTTTCGTAGATCGCGTCGACATCATTAGTTACACGAAAGTGTCTGAAACATTGTTCTTTTTAATGACTTCCAGCCTCCTTTTTGCCAGATAGTGTAATCTATTTGTTCAAAACTATCAGTGCAACGAGTTGATTAAATAGAGAGAGGTGACATCGTGAAGGAATTTATTTATCCATATCTTGGACGCGTTTCAAAGAATAAAGGTTGTTTCCGATTCGACTAGGCAGTGTATTTTAAAAACCAATTTGAGTCGGAAATCGCGAACCGAATATTATTTTCGATAAGATTCTTTTGATTACTTGTAACGTGCTTAAATTTCGACATGAATAGCAAAAGTGTGAACTTGTTCGTTTAATTTTAAATATTGCTGTGAAAGCCTCGATTGTTGAAAGTCGTAAGGTTTGGAGTTTTGCAGCTGTTTTCTTTCGAATTCTTGATTTATTTCGTTTTTGTATCAGGGATTTTTAGTGTATACAATCAAATAGACTGCGAATATTTTACTTCTGTTATCCAATATTCTTACATGATACATATCAAGGTTACCTTAAAATATAGTTAATTATAGTTTTGGCGTTTATTTAACTGGTGTTGAATGAAATATTAAATCGTCGGCTTAGGACAGAAACTCATTCGCTGACAAATAATTTTTTTACTATACAACTGTTTAAGGATTAGCTATTAATTTTTAGATCCAAAAATAAACAGGATCAGCATCTTGGTCGTGTCAAAATATTCTAAATAAAATATAAGTTTTGCATTTCTTATCATCATGAAAATAATAATTTAGTGTCTCCAAAAATATCAGTTAATGAATTTCTGCTCTAAGCCGATAATATATCAATTTGCAGTTTATTCTCTCTCTGGAATCTTTATCGGTGAAGTGCTGAAACAATATTCACAAAACAAACCAAATGAAGTCACACACAGAATACATCACCGCAGCACTATCTCGATCTATATTTGGCATGACAGAAAATATCTCTCAGCAAATAATGAATATAATCTTTGGCATTTACATCTCATTGAGAAACAATTATACCATACAAACATCATTGCTTTTGATGTTATTTTTAAAGAAATTTAATTAACTCTCTGACAGGTTTACACGCATAATTTTATCCCGCAATCTGCAATTTTCCCTGCGTGACATCTAACCAGGTTTGAGGTGTTGCCTCGTCATCTAACCGGGGTTCAAAATTACGTTGTATTTTCCTCGGATCTTTCCCTTTGGGATTAATCCCGGACCGTCACCAATAGCCCGTTTTATTGCTCCAGTGTGACGTTAATTAAAATACATACATACTAACCAGGATTGACCTTTTTACTAATAGCACCCTAGGAATCTTTCAATTAATGGATATGCCAATCAATAGAAAACCAAAGACCGTCGTTTACGTGGGGGCTGGTGTACGATTGCGTGGTGTGGAGGTTTAGAGAGTGAGGATCCAGCTCAGGTGTTGACCTCGTCATCTGACGGTGGTTAAAAATTACGAGGTATTTTCCTCGAATCTTTCCCTACGGAATTGTTCCTGGACTGTCGTCAATGGCCTATTGTGTTGCTCCAATACGACGTTAATTCAATTAACTACCTACCGGGATCAATCTCACAACACCTCGTAATCAAAATCAATTCATAAATGATCTATTCGGAGGGCCCTATTTGGTCTGTGGATCGATAAACGTATTCGGAGGGCCGTATCTGTATTCGGACCGGGTACACCTATTCGGAGGGCCGTATCTGGTGAAAGGATTTGGTAAACCTACTCTCTCTCTCTCTCTCTCTCTCTATATATATATATATATAGAACTCCTACGCTACAACTTATTAACCTTTTAGTGGACGCCAACCAACTCCAAGCAGGACATCAATTTCGCAATTGGTTAATAAATAGATTAATGCAATATCAATACATGCAATAATTCTGCAACTAACAATATTCATTAATAGATATCACATGTTTTGAAGAGTAGTATGAATTTTTTTGAGAACCTTAGCACAGTGAATGAATTAAATATCAGAACAAAAATTTTAAAATAAATGTTGCTCATATCTATTTAACACACAGCAGTGCATGACTAATTACTGCACTTTAATATACAAGGGCAAGTTAGAAACGAATACATTTTGCGACAATAGGCGCAGATTCATTATCTGTATAATTGAAACAATTAAGTAGGTGTCTGTTTTCCCTTGGATAGATCATGCGTCTACTTTTGTTACAAAGGCTAATTTAGTCCAACAACCCAAACACGAGAGTTGTATCCTCTTCCCGTTGTTCATTTACGGAAAAACTGCGCTCTTCTGTTTCGTGAAGATAAATTGCCTTTTTAGAAAAAGCAGCATTCATTAGAGGTACATTTGAAACAAAGGATTATTTAATCCTTTTTCAGCTTTATTTTTCATTAAAATGAAGTATTTAAGATTCGGTGTTGGGTACAAAGAAAGCACTCCTTACATGTCCTCACGTTTTTGTTCCTAATTTTATAAAAATCCTTGTCCCAGAACAACATTCCTAATTGTCGAAGCTGTTTTCTATTCCTACCACTGCATTAATCACCACCTATCCCCGATGTAAATTTAAAAGTACGGTTACATAATTCTCTACCTAAACTGTCAAAACAATCAGCAGATTATTTATTTTCGTTAAGTTTTCAGTTCTCTCGATTCTGAGAAAGTGTTGATTGAAGATTCAAAAAATTTTTGAATTTAATTAAAGTAAACCGGACGCATAATCTCTTATATTTTCTTGTGCATTTCATCCTATTTACTGTAGAAGTCAGGCTCAAAATTAATTCTCCGCCGCAACGGGGATAACGATCTGAACCTTTTTCGAAAAATTATTTTGAATTCACTCGAAATTACATTTTTCTTGAGCCACCGCGAAAATAGATATGCGTGTGTTATAAACCTCAAAAAATCAGTTTACTCTCAATTTAATTACGATTCGCAATTATTTTTTTATTTCTCTATCCCGTGATGCTTTTCGATTTAAGTGCGGGTAGATCATTACATATTCATTCCTTTTTTTCCGCTTTATCCATTCGTTCAAATAAATGCATGTTTATATTTTTTAATTATACTTTGTTGCATAATTTATTCAGAGTTTGGAAATTTTAATTTGAAAAATATTCCAGCAGTGAAATTATTTGAGATATCAAGCGAAAGTGTTAAGGTAAAATTAGTAAACATAATACTTTTAGTTGTACTTGTTGAAATTGACGAGTGTCTCAACCAGTCTTCTGAGACATGTGTCTCGGGATCCTTTAAACAAGATCTAAACCTTTAGGTGTATTGTTGGCATTTATGAAGGTCGCTGTAAGTCTTCTGAGACATGTGTCTCGGGATCCTTTAAACAAGATCTAAACCTTTAGGTGTATTGTTGGCATTTATGAAGGTCGCTGTAAGTCTTCTGAGACATGTGTCTCGGGATCCTTTAAACAAGATCTAAACCTTTAGGTGTATTGTTGGCATTTATGAAGGTCGCTGTAAGTCTTCTGAGACATGTGTCTCGCGATCCCTTAAAACAAGAGTCAACTAGGGAAGTTGAAGGAGCATTGGGTCAATACAGAAAGAAGTAGACGAGTAAAGCAGTTTCTAGGTATATTAGAGGCTATTCTAGGCCAAGGGCTTATTCTAGTAAGTTCTGACAGTCTCGAAAATTTCATCTGCATTTTCAACCGAGAAAACGACTCACACAAGTTTGTAGATATATTTGAAATTTCTGAAAAGCTTTTGTATATTATAATTATAGAAAATAAGGTGAATATTTGAAATCTAACCAAGAACTTATTGAAAAGAACAATTGCTTGGAAATTTCTTAGCGTTCAGTATGCTAACATAAAAACATATTAATTTTTTAAAGTTTCTGTTTGTGTTGTTACTAATCCCATTGGTCAAGGTATAACTTAGACCAATTCCAAAAGACCATATTGTACAAGTCGCATAGCGACAAACTCCTGTTCATCCAGGAGCTGTCCCACAGTGACACCGATGCAACTCAAAATATGGGAAGAAATTACAGAGGTTGTAAATCAAAGAGAAATTAAAAAGATCTTAACTCTTTACTAAAGTCGTGAAGTGTATGTACCAAGTCTTACCATAGCAGTTTGGTGCAGCCTTAGACCTTTAAAATGAAATGACAATCCATGAGGCTTTGCATGGTACTAAGAATACAGAAGAGGAACATGTATCATATTTTGTAGTTTTTTATATGTAAATTTCCGTAGTTGAGTTAGGTTGGGTCAGACATTAACCTTTATCGTACGCACTAAAATTAAACTAATATTTTTCCTATGCCTTGGGCCAGTTTCCATTTGTTCTAAGACGTATTAACTTGAGATATCTATGTTTGCGTAAGACTAGGTTATGCTATTTCTTTCCTCCTTGTATATAATTTCTTATAATTCCAAAACCATACTTAAACAGCATCATATATGAACTCACATTAAACTATAAAACGCATGTCATATTCATGAACTTGTTTACCTTGGAATCGCGTGTGTACAATAAATGAAATAAAGTGCTATTGTTATAGAGACTATGGGAGTGGAATGTTTTGAAGCTGTAAAATTTCTTCAATAATCCTCTTTCGAGTATTCAAAATTACCATCCGTTCCTCTTTGTCTCAGCCATCTAAAACCTTTTCATCAGCTCTGAAATGTGTCTATGTGTAGTTTTCATCTTTTTTCTTAACCAACCTAGTGATTTTGACGAAATATCCCGTCCATTAAGATTTTACAAATTTTACTGCCGATTGATTAATTGCCGAATTTTTACATGATGATGAAATCAAGATCTGGTCAGTTTTCGTCTAATGACGAGATATATCGTCCATCAAGATCCGGTAAGTTTTGCTAATGACGATATACCGTGTCGAAACAACCACTCGGAGAGATGAAATTAGATCTCCTTTTCTTTGCATTAGCTTTCTTTATCATCCAATGTTAGTATAAGAGCAGAAAGTTTATAGCAATTAACTTTGAATAAGTGAAACTCTCAACGCTCTCTTAACTTGTAAAAAAATGCGTCAACTAGGTTAATTAACTGATTAGTGATTACCACAGACACTAATGGTATCTGGCGACTTATGCAGACTATTCCAGACGATTCGAAATGGTTGCAATCATAGACTACCTTTACAGTCTTCTTTCCCAAAAAGTTTAATTTTAAAAGTTTTTCAATTAATGTTATACGCATGGATTCAAAGTGAAAATTTATGCATGAAATGTAAAACATCGCTTTTATAAATCTGTTTACAAAAATGGATTAAAAAGGCTCTTTCCTACTTATTATTTGTCATACGCTACAGGACGTAGGAAAAGCAGCTGCTTTTCCAACGTCCGAAGTAAAAAAAATCGTGTTTGGAATGCAATTTTTACGAAGTTCTTAAAATTGGATTTCTATGATTTAAGCCACTTTAATAACTATATAAGCGATTCTTTTGTGGAGAAATAAATAATTTGTTAGAGAACAATGTGCGAAAAGAATTTCGAATTTAACAAAACCTACCTAAGTTCCATACTTTTGAGATCCACCGTAACACTAGAATAAATTTAAATTTTAAAATTCAAAAAATATGTCGCAAGAAATATTCTAAGTACAATATTTTATTCTACTTAGAGTAATGAGTTTCTGTTGATGGTGGTTCACTTATTAGTATCAGTTTTATAATCGAATGACAAATTATCATCTTCAGAAACAATTTAAGTGAAAATTATTTTCTTTGGATTCAATGCTTTAGCTCAATGCAATAAAAAAGTAACACTAATAGAATTTTCAACTTCAAATAGCCTAGGGACCGAAACATACTCCAAATACAAAAGTACTTTCGTAAAGTATAGAACTGTAGATAGAGAAAAAGTGTCATATGCTTTCCGACAAAGTGCTTCTGGCTTTCAGGACAGATAAATGGGAACTTCCACATGATCCGGTATGTTTGAAATCCAAATGGACCGGTATATCTGAGAGTTGATGGAAGATAACAATTTTTTTTTAATTTCTTCCAATTATTCAGAAACATCATTAAAATTTACTATTTCTATTATTTTAATTACCTACTAATTTCAGTTATTTTTAAATAGATGGAAATTTTAATTAAAAGTGCTGAATTTTCTGTATAGGCTGATCAAAAATTCTCCACGGTGAGTTTTAAAAGGCAGTCCATCTGTACCGAATTTTATATTTCCTTTAAAGTATTTTGTCGTTAACTCTCCCTTAACCCTTTTAGTGGTTTCAACGAGACATTTCGTCTCTCAATATCCGACCAACTTTGCTAATGACGAAATACCTTGTCATCAAGATTTTGCCAATTTTTTTATTTCGAGACCAAAATCTGGCCAGTTTCTTCTAATGAGGAGATATCTCGTCCAACAAGATCTGGTCAGTTTTGTGCTAAGGACTATATACATCGTCAAGACAATCACCAGAAGGGTTAAGAAACAAGTCCCATGTTTTGAAGATGATCAGATGAACTCTGTTTAAAATATTTTGTTTTCGGATGTACCCGATTACAGTCTCATGGTCTTATATACATGTCCCTAAATAAATGATAATTCTGAACTCCGTACCTGATTTGTATCCAATAAAATATGCTCGGGATGCTCTCAAACGTTGTATTGCAGCCACCAAGAATCACAGATGTGCTCTAGCGTGCGAATGCAAATCCTTGCCAGATGATCTGTTGGAAAGACTTGCGGAAAGCATGTCTGTACGTTCTAAGGGGAATTAGGGTCAGAGGACAACACATTCCCTATTAATCGTCATGGCTCATTAGGTTTACCCACTGCCCTAGCAACCTGCGAGTTGCATGGTACAATAGTTATATTTGGCTAAGCTACGCCAAACAAAAGGCAATATATTAAGTATTTAGTAGTAATAGACATATACACAGATAGATGTACTGATACGCAGGAGAGATACACCTAGACCGAATCTGTGCCGCCTATAAATCGTACGTTGCTAGTTCAGTGGGGTAACTCAATGAGCCAAGGCGGTTCCTTTTCATTGTCAGTTAGACTTCCCTTGCATGTATGTCCATTTACTTGACATTATGCTTGGCCAAATATGTCGCTGGCGCCATGAAACACAAAACCAACCAATCCTTATAAGATTACTTTTAACAGGGCAAAAAATCCCCTTTTCTACTATACCTAAAACCTCTTGTGTGCTCACCTAAGCATTTCATTTTAATTTCTTTAGTAACCAGTAGCACCATGATTCATGCGGGTATTCCCTTATTTTATTCCATATAACTTATGGAGTATTTGAGGTACTTCAGTGAAGATACTTGGCACATGATGTCATCTCGGATCGCATTATCTTTAATATTTGTACATGTATCTATGTACACAACCACTTGCACAATTGATATCTTCAACATTTTCTATTGAAAGCGTGCTTCTATAACAAGCGTTTAAAAGGATGATTACACGGCATCTATTCTAAATCCCCTTGCACTACATTGAACTTATTTCAGTCCTTTCTGGATACCCCGAAGCGTCAACGGCTCATTTGATTCCAATTGAAGCAGCTCTTGAATTACTCACGGAACGGGAAGTTTATTTAATTAGATGTACAACACTTTACGCTACACGCGCAGTTGTGTAACATAAAGCGGTTGAATTTTTCAAGGGAGAGTGCTACGCAAAAATTCCATGCGATGAAATTCGGTTCAATAGTGAGAAATTAGGAAGCTCTGTTTAAACCTATTACCTCTGTGCACCTTGCGGAAGATGAAGTCTGCCTCAATCCATGATGAGTCTTGAGTTTTACAGAGGAAATTGGCATATGACACGTGAGATGCGAAATGAAACAAGAAAGGAAGTGGGTAATAAAAACTATGAACTAAATTTAACATTCCTTTAAGGGACTAGGACTTGTTTAGTTAGATCTTCGTGCAACAATGTTCTTGAAGTACTGGATCTTTCCGATTCAATTTAAGTCACTTATAGCAAGCATTAAGGGAGCAACACATTTGTTCTCATAAACCGAATGAACCGGAGTGTGTCGAGAACATAAGGATTTGTTAAGGTACAGCTTGAGCAACAATGTTCTGTGAATACGAGATACTTATAGCAAGCATTTAGGGAGCAAAACATTTGTTAGTATAAATAGAATGAACTGAAGCGATGGCGACAAGGAACCTTAAGGTAGAGCGAGCTTGAGCAACAATGTTTTGTAAAATATTATTGTGGTATTTTCTATCCAATTTAAGTCGCCTAAAGTTGACATTAAGGGAGAAATACATTTGAGCATATAAGCCAGCTTCCCAAAAATGGTATAAAATTTATAATTAATTTATCATTTTTACAGGACACAATAAGTTGGTTAATTTCTTCTGAACTTTACAAAATGTTTTGGGTTTGGTTTTCTATCTAACGAATCGCATGGTATGATTATTTTGCTGTCAGTTTTCACCATTCTGTATTCTAAGTTTTGTCATTTAATGTTTAGGTTAGACTGGGACTGGAATGCGGATCTGTAATTTGGAATTCTTATTACGACTGTCATATAATGGACATTGAAAGAATACAGAATACATTGTTCAGATATATTTATTTTAAAATTATGAATATTCAAGTGCATATACATTCTTCTGAATTACAAAATAATTTCGATTTCGTTACTTTGAAGCTCAATAGAGATATTGCTTCACAAATATTTTAGAGCCTCCAACATAACAAAACTGATTTATCCTCTTTAACTTCTTGCATTGATTTTACCATTCACCAAAAACTGTAAATTAGTTTTCGTTAAGCCTTTAAATAAGAATGTATGTAACACTTGCTACAAATAGATTTTTTAACCTGTATAATTAATTCTCGGAGGTTTATTTAATAATCGCAATTCAATAAGTACTCTGCTTCAATGAAGTATTCCATTTTGTTTCTTCTATAAATGTATTGCTTATACCGCTTTTGCATTTTCTTAATTATATATTTTTGTTCTCTGTAATTGGATATTTTTGTAGAGAAATGATAGTTAAATAAATAAATAAGGAACTATGCAATTCTAAAAGTTATTAATTACTTCCATATTTCAGATAGTTGAACTCCACAACCAGGTCAGCCAAAACTTAAATTCGCTTTTTAATTAGTAAGAATAAGTTAAGTTAATAGTCAAAAGTGGACGACAATCGACCAGCTTCTGGTTGGTAACAAATTCCTTTCAGAATTTCTGGAAAACCTTCGATAAAGAACCCGAGTAACGCTAATGCCTATTTTGCTACTAGCGAAATTAAAGTTCGAGAACCAACGATAAAAAAGAAACTTTTAGTGGCAGCTGTGCGCTCAGCTGCTGCCTGACATTATCCTCGGCAACATTGCTATCGAATTTTCTCGCATTTAAATTAGTGAGGGAGCTTCAGTAAAATAGCACGTGGCCTGGATTTTCAGCTGCGATAAATGTTTCCTGTAAATATACTAAAAGTGACGCTAGTTATCTTGTTTTTCGAATATACAGAAAAACTTCCAAAAATATATTCAGAATTGATATATGATAGTTTATTGTCA
This sequence comes from Meta bourneti, assembly GCA_933210815.1. Classification (NCBI taxonomy): domain Eukaryota; kingdom Metazoa; phylum Arthropoda; class Arachnida; order Araneae; family Tetragnathidae; genus Meta; species Meta bourneti. Next base: position 94,666,777 of record OW119929.1, read on the forward strand.
ACACCAATTAGATTAATCCCCAAATGTTGCAAAAATGACGATAGGCTACATTATAAGGTAAATGCGATGTGTATGAGTACGAGATTTGAGCTATATGGTACGAGAATTTGGATTTCAGCAGTAGAATCTTGGCAGACAGCCTGGTTTGTTTGTTTTTATACTGAAAATCCATTTCATTGCTAAACGTGAAGCAAACCTTCGGTTTTGTGAGTTTTTTAGTGATATTAGTAATACGAAATGGGAAGTACTTTTAAATAAATTATTATATATGATAATTTTCCATATCATGCATTGAAATTCAAATCATTTTGCAGCTCCGATAGCTGACGTGATGAAACAAAGCTTTCCTTTAATTGATTCCGTATGATCTATCATTTCCTTGCTATATTGGAAGGTATACAGGGTGAGTCTAAATTTTTTTTACAAAATAAGAGGGGTGATAGTACCTATCCAGACGAGCAATAATTACCATGGAACATAGGGTCGCATTCCACTCTGAGAGGCAGAAAAGAGTAAAGTCGAAACGCGCCGAGCATCGCCTCTGACGTCGTTTTTGTACCTGCCAACGTAGCATATCTCCTAAGAAAGATTTTTCTTCTGGGGGCAGATGAAATCTTTAATGTACCAGACCCCTGTGGACTCGGCTGAATATCTCGTAGCGAGAATCGGTGTTGCCGCAGACAAAATGAACACAACACCAGGAATCTTCGAGAGCCAGTCATTCCTTCGCCGGTGTGAACTGTGCAACGACACGCCTCTTTGAGCACTTGCTGTGGGTTTATCAATCAATCAGATTGTGCAACTTTTGGTATCGTTCATTCGCTTTCCCAACACTGTGGTAAGTTCATGTTGAAATTCTAATTTGACTCTTTTCTGCCTCTCAGAGTGGAATGCGACCCTATGTTCCATGGTAATTATTGCTCGTCTGGATGGGTACTATCACCCCTCTTATTTTGTAAAAACAATTTAGACTCACCCTGTATAACCAATTTCTGATTTTAGTTGAATGGCAAAAAATTAAAAAACAGCTAGTAAAAGATGTTTACTCAGATGTAAAGCTAAAAGGGCTGTTTTTTCCTTCCGAAATGGTGCTCAGACTCATTTTGTAATTAAATGTCTCTCAGTCTGTTTTTGTGTTGAGGTTTTACCATTTTAACAACCATTTCGGCAGTAGTCTACAGCTTCTGATTGGTAACTAGGGGCACAGTAACCTAGTTAGTAGAGTCGTTGATTTAGCAACCGTAGGATTGCGAGTTCAAAACTTGATCCGACCTTACACCGTTATATACGTGGGGGCTTTTGCACGTTAAATTTGCCTTGGCCTAAAATGTCCTCACTTTGGCCTGGTGTGGAAATTTGGAGAGTGGGGTGCATCCTCAGGTGTTGCTCTCGTCATGTGACAGGGATTCATAATGATGAGGCTTTGTCCTTGGATCTTTCCCTTCGGGTTTGATTCCGGACAGTAGCCAATAGCCTGTGTTGCTCCAGCGTGACGTGAGTTCACCTACCTTCCTACCTATCCTTGATTACATTTTATCATTACAGTAAAAGGAATATTACGTAAAATCAGGAAAATCATGACTGAGAATAGTACGTTTTAGAGCACTTTTTAGTGAGAGCACATTTAGTATATAAATATCTTTCAATCTGGTGTTTCATGAGATTTATTTAACAACCATTTTGGATAAAAGTTTTAATTACATTCTATAGCTTCTAATGGGTAACCGTTTCCCGACATTTCCAGTAAACTGATGATAGAGGACCATAAAATATGTTTGTAAAAATGCAATAGTATGTATGTCTATTTTCGTCCGAAATAGCCACCTGACAAATTTTGTCTTTGTTTTTAAACATCGTTCAGGCTGTATTTGCTTAACTTTTCCAGTTTAAGAACCATTTTGACTAAGAATTTAAACCTTATTCTACAGCTTCTGATTCGTAAGTTTCTCAGAATTTCTAGTTAACTGTCGATCGAGAAACCAGACTTAACGCTAATGTATTATTTACATACCACCAAAATAGCCACCAGACAATTTTATTTGTTTTTAAATATCCTTTAGTCTGTTTTTTAAGGTTTCCAATTTACCAACCATTTAAACCTCCTTCTACAGCATCCGATTGGTAACAATAGCTGGAGCAATAATATTGCTCCAGTGCTATTTTCAACTACCTTCCTACCTACCGATTGGTAACATTTTCTCGAGATTTTTAGTTAACTGTCGATTGAGAAACCAGACAAAGTTAATATATTATTTGCTATGAACCACCAGAAATAGTCACCAGATAAATTTTGCTTTAGTTTTTAAGCATTCGTCAGTTTGTTCTTTCTCAAGGTCTTCAATTTAACAACCATTTAAACCTTATTCTGCAGCTTCTGATTGGTAACAGTTTCTCGAGATTTATAGTAAACTGTCGATGGAAAAACCAGAGTTAACGTTAATGTATTGTTGGCTACATATACTACCAGAAATAACCATCATTCAATTTTTTTGTTTTTAAACATCCTTCAGTCTGTTTTTCTTAAAGTTTCCAATTTAATAACCATCTAACCTTATTCTACAGCTTCCTATTGGTAACAATAGCTCGTTGTGTTGCTCCAGAGTAACGTTATTTCAACTACTTACCTACCTATTAGTTGCAGCTTTCCTGGATTTCTAGTAAACTGTCAATCGAGGAAACCGATTTAACGCTAATGTATTATTTGCTATATACCACCAGAAATAGCCACCAGACATTTTTTAAACATCCCTCAGTTTGTTTCCACCAAAAGGCTCCAATTTAACAACCATTTAAACCTTATTCTACATCTGCCGATAACACTTTCTCGGTATTTCTAGTAAACTGTCAATCGAGAAACTAGACGTAAAGCTAATGTATTATTTGCTACTTACAACCAGAAATAGTTACCAGAAAAATTTTGCTTTTAAGCATCCTTCAGACTGTTTTTCTTAAAGTCTCCAATTTAACAACCATTTCAACTTTACAGCTTCGGATTGGTAATGGTTTCTCGGGATTTCTAGCGAACTGTCGATTTAGAAACCAGACTTAACTCTTAAATCTTACATGCTACGTACAAAACAAGATCCGAAAACCAACGCTAGAGCTCAACTTATTACTTGCAGCTGCTCCCAGACTGTATCCTCTCGCCTATCGAATTTTCTTGCATTTAAATTAGCGAGAGCGTAGAAGCTCCGCGCTTCGACCTGTTAAAAACCGACTCCATCCTCGAGTGTTAAATGCAACACGCCGTGATTCAATTCCCGGGACGCCCGGCAGTTCTCAAGTTCAAATGGTGTTAAGATAAAACACGATTCTGAGTCACTAGAGGATTCGCGAATGCGACTCCATCTATTTAGAAAACTTCGTTTCCTCATACCTCCGCATTAACACTCGAGAAGCACCGACTTTATTTCCACCGAGCTAAGTAGCTGCGCGAACTTAAGCAAATTAGTAGAAGTGTGAGTGACTTAAAAGCTTTTTATTTGTATTCGGGCGTTAAATAACTTAAAAAGTCTTTTAAAGTGATGAATCCTTTGAGACGGGAGATGTGCGATATTTTTTTGGTTTGGATACTGTATCTATTGTTTGTTTACGCTTTCGTGAGATTTATTTTTTAAATATTTCCATTCTGATTTTCTTTCTTTTTTGAACAGTTTCTATGTTGAACAGCATGATAATTTATCTATAATGAATTATTTAGGTAATCTTAACAGTTTCAGTGTAAAAAAAATCGTACGATTTGCTATGTTTATGTTGGAATTTGAATTAAACATAATTGAAAGATGATTTTGTATTCGGGCGTTAAATAACTTAAATAGCCTTTTAGAAAGATAAATCCTTTGAGATTAGAAGATGTGCGATTTTTTAGGATTTGGATGCTGTATCTATTGTTTGTTTACGCTTTTGTGAGATTTGTTTTTAAATATTTCCATTCTGAACAATTCCTATGGTGTACAACAAATCTATAGTGAATAATTTAGGTAACCTTAACAGTTTTGTTGCAGAAAAATCTTACGATTTGTTATGTTTATGTTGGATTTTTGGAATTATGTATAAAATTTAAGTTAGTTAAAAGGATGATTTTAATTTCATATTGTGAAACATTATTCTGCCATTAGTTGTTTTAACATTTTGGTTTAATTTTAAGACAGATGTTGCTCTATAATTCTCTTGTTAAATAAAAATCCCTAACGAAACTGTTGCACTGGTATGTTTATTTTTTGGTTTACTGGAATTGTAAGATACATCTTCCATTAAACATTTACAATATCAGTCACTTCGTAATGTTTTACAAATGCAGTTTCAAATTTTTAGATTTTTAGGTCTTTGCTAAACACATGGATATAACTTCTTTCAAGCTTTTCTAGAATTACTAATAAATCTACAATTCTGCATAATAGATACCTACCCCAAACATTACTAAAATAATGGCTGCGTAAATTGAAGTTAATTTCGTTAGCCAATACATACACCTAGGCACCTACACAGCAACACAAGTTTTAGCATAATCTAACTTTTAGTTAATACGAAGTATATTCGAAACCAGACTTTTTCTTTTAACATCAAGGAGATTACAATATACAAATGTGAGTCGATTTATTAGCGTCGATATGCCTAATTAGTTTGTGGGTAGCTTTCTTCGGGCCCACCCTCCTGTCTTATCACGTGGTTTAGAGCCTTTTTGAGAGGAGGCCGGAAGATTTGGATTGCTTTCAAGTAAACTTTAAGAATCATTGGTTCACTTAATTAATTTTGGATTAAAAAATAAAAATGAACAGAAGGCATGGAATATAATACCCTCAAAGCCGTGTATTATAAATTGTTGTTATTAGGTCATCTATATAGCAATTAAAATTATCCGCAGTCAGGAATGCATGATGTTACTTAAAGATTTATTTTTATATAGACTCTTTCTAAATCCTCCAATTGGTTTCGAAGAGATATCTCATTCATCAAAACCTGACCAATTTTACTAATGACAAAATGTCTCGTCTTCAAAATATTGCAAATTGTTGATGATGATCAATATCTGGTCAGTACTTTCTAATGACTAGATACATCGTCCTTTAAAATGTGGCCAGTTTTGCTAATGACTAGATTCCTGATCGAGACAAATACCAGGAGGGTTGATAAATTTTTGTTAATTCTCTTTATTAATACATTACGACTCCAATGTACGTTTACTTCTGTAGTGGTACGTTTACTTCTGTAATAGTACGTTTACTTCTGTAGTAGTGTTCAACACAAGTGCTCCTCCAAACCTCCTGTGCACTTAGCAGTAGATTAATTCCATCGATGCTTCCACTAGTTGATATATTGCCAATCGTATGAGAGCTATGGTACTTCCGTATGCGTGGTCATTGTGATCATGAACAGTAGTGCAACAGCCCGTTGTGTTACTCCAGTGTGACGTAAATTCAACAACCTAACCTAACCTCTCCACTCTATAAATAAGACCAAATCGCGTGCGAGTATTTTTACATAGGTTGGCTGGATTGAGTTTTACGGCGCAAGAGCTAAATTTGGTCAAGCTCCTACAAACAACGTTAATTAAATGTACATACACTCACAAAGATAGCTATACTGTCACAAGAAAGAAATACACCAAAGGAGAAACCATACATATGCTGCCTGTAACTGGACTTTTACGTAGGAGTAGGTAGTTGAATTAATGTTGCACTGGAGAAACGCAACGGGGTATAGACGATGGTCCGGGATCAATCCCAAGGGGAAAGATATGAGGATAACACTTCGTGATTTTGAATCAAGGTCAAATGATGAGGTCACATCTGAGCTGGCACCTCACTCTCCCTATTTCGACACCACGCCAAAGTGAGAACGTTTGAGACCACAGCAGATTTAATGCGCACCCCCCCCCCTCATGTACACGATGGCCATTGGTTGGATCGAGTTTCGAAATCTCAAACCCTCCGGTTCCTAATTCGCTACTCTTCCAACCCGGCTACCACGGTCTCAGAGCACGGGCGATTTCGGATTTCTGTCTAAAATAAACAACCTCAAATAAAGAATGGCGGTAAAGTCCATTCAACTACAAAGACAGAAAAAAGTCTCCCCTTCAAAAACAAAGACACGATGGAAACTGATAAATGACTTACACAGTTGTATTCTTACCAAAAGACGGACGGAAATCCGGATTTCCCCCGAATAGAAAACTGGAAACGCTACAAAAATAGAAAGAAAAAAGCCCGCATGAATAATTTCCGGGGGAGGAATCTGAAATTCAAACGCACACTTGATACGATCGCTCCCAAACCGCGCTGCCGAAATAAAACAGTTGCCCGAGCGATTTTACCACCGAATCCTCCCAAACATTCTCCTTGAGCTGTAATTAAATTCTGACGACCGCAGCGCAATCCGCCCATTAATATATTTGGTCGGAAAGAGCCAAACGGGGAGAAAGGCAATCGGATTGACTGAGGCGGCCGAAATTAAATTTACCGAAGAAACACTTTTAACATTTCGATGGAATTAACTTTTTCAGTTGCTTGCTGGAGAGGGAGGGAATAGGCTTTCCCGACGACTTAAATGAATTCCAATGAATTTATGTACTGGAGCGTTTCGGTGCATTATGTAGAGCGGCTTTTGTTTCACCGTCATAATGTTTGTTTGCTTTTTTTGGTACTTGAAGCACGTTTAAAGATTAGGAGTTGTGATTGACTGCGATTGATTTTTCGAGTAGGAAAGAGTACCTGTGCGTTATTATGCCTTTAGGTATTAACGAGTTGATTTGGAGTGCAGTAACATGCGTAAAATTAATAAGAGGATGAGTTTGTGTACTGAGAACATTGCCACGCATCTCAGGAAAGGTGCTTAAAGTGCGTTAAAAGATTTGAGTTGTGATTGCTTTTCGAGTAGTAAAAGTACCTGTTCGTGCGGCGTTATCGATGGAGCTGCTGATTTAATATGCTTTTTGGTATTGACGAGATGATTTTGAGTGCAGTAATGCTCGTAAAAAGTAATACGCTGATGAGTAATTTTACTGAGAACATTGCGCGCATGTTAGAAACGGTTTTTGTGTGTACATGAAGTGCGTTTAAAGATTTGAGTTGCAGTTGACTGCGATTGAATTTTCGAGTAGGAAAGAGTACCTGTACGTTATTATGCCTTTAGGTATTAACGAGTTGATTTGGAGTGCAGTAACATGCGTAAAATTAATAAGAGGATGAGTTTGTGTACTGAGAACATTGCCACGCATCTCAGGAAAGGTGCTTAAAGTGCGTTAAAAGATTTGAGTTGTGATTGCTTTTCGAGTAGTAAAAGTACCTGTTCGTGCGGCGTTATCGATGGAGCTGCTGATTTAATATGCTTTTTGGTATTGACGAGATGATTTTGAGTGCAGTAATGCTCGTAAAAAGTAATACGCTGATGAGTAATTTTACTGAGAACATTGCGCGCATGTTAGAAACGGTTTTTGTGTGTACATGAAGTGCGTTTAAAGATTTGAGTTGCAGTTGACTGCGATTGAATTTTCGAGTAGGAAAGAGTACCTGTACGTTATTATGCCTTTAGGTATTAACGAGTTGATTTGGAGTGCAGTAACATGCGTAAAATTAATAAGAGGATGAGTTTGTGTACTGAGAACATTGCCACGCATCTCAGGAAAGGTGCTTAAAGTGCGTTACAAGATTTGAGTTGTGATTGCTTTTCGAGTAGTAAAAGTACCTGTTCGTGCGGCGTTATCGATGGAGCTGCTGATTTAATATGCTTTTTGGTATTGACGAGATGATTTTGAGTGCAGTAATGCTCGTAAAAAGTAATACGCTGATGAGTAATTTTACTGAGAACATTGCGCGCATGTTAGAAACGGTTTTTGTGTGTACATGAAGTGCGTTTAAAGATTTGAGTTGCAGTTGACTGCGATTGAATTTTCGAGTAGGAAAGAGTACCTGTACGTTATGCCTTTAGGTATTAACGAGTTGATTTGGAGTGCAGTAACATGGGTAAAAAGTAATAAGAGGATGAGTTTGTGTACTGAGAACATTGGCACGCATGTCAGGAAAGTATTTCGTTGGTGCTTAAAGTGCGTTAAAAAATTTGATTGACTGTGATTGTCTTTTCGAATAGTAAAAGTACCTGTTCGTGCGGCGTTATCGATGGAGCTGCTGTTTTAATATGCTTTTTGGTATTGACGAGATGATTTTGAGTGCAGTAATGCTCGTAAAAAGTAATACGCTGATGAGTAATTTTACTGAGAACATTGCGCGCATGTTAGAAACGGTTTTTGTGTGTACATGAAGTGCGTTTAAAGATTTGAGTTGCAGTTGACTGCGATTGAATTTTCGAGTAGGAAAGAGTACCTGTACGTTATGCCTTTAGGTATTAACGAGTTGATTTGGAGTGCAGTAACATGGGTAAAAAGTAATAAGAGGATGAGTTTGTGTACTGAGAACATTGGCACGCATGTCAGGAAAGTATTTCTTTGGTGCTTAAAGTGCGTTAAAAAATTTGATTGACTGTGATTGCTTTTCGAATAGTAAAAGTACCTGTTCGTGCGGCGTTATCGATGGAGCTGCTGTTTTAATATGCTTTTTGGTATTGACGAGATGATTTTGAGTGCAGTAATGCTCGTAAAAAGTAATACGCTGATGAGTAATTTTACTGAGAACATTGCGCGCATGTTAGAAACGGTTTTTGTGTGTACATGAAGTGCGTTTAAAGATTTGAGTTGCAGTTGACTGCGATTGAATTTTCGAGTAGGAAAGAGTACCTGTACGTTATTATGAATTTAGGTATTAACGAGTTGATTTGGAGTGCAGTAACATGCGTAAAATTAATAAGAGGATGAGTTTGTGTACTGAGAACATTGCCACGCATCTCAGGAAAGGTGCTTAAAGTGCGTTAAAAGATTTGAGTTGTGATTGCTTTTCGAGTAGTAAAAGTACCTGTTCGTGCGGCGTTATCGATGGAGCTGCTGTTTTAATATGCTTTTTGGTATTGACGAGATGATTTTGAGTGCAGTAATGCTCGTAAAAAGTAATACGCTGATGAGTAATTTTACTGAGAACATTGCGCGCATGTTAGAAACGGTTTTTGTGTGTACATGAAGTGCGTTTAAAGATTTGAGTTGCAGTTGACTGCGATTGAATTTTCGAGTAGGAAAGAGTACCTGTACGTTATGCCTTTAGGTATTAACGAGTTGATTTGGAGTGCAGTAACATGCGTAAAATTAATAAGAGGATGAGTTTGTGTACTGAGAACATTGCCACGCATCTCAGGAAAGGTGCTTAAAGTGCGTTAAAAGATTTGAGTTGTGATTGCTTTTCGAGTAGTAAAAGTACCTGTTCGTGCGGCGTTATCGATGGAGCTGCTGTTTTAATATGCTTTTTGGTATTGACGAGATGATTTTGAGTGCAGTAATGCTCGTAAAAAGTAATACGCTGATGAGTAATTTTACTGAGGACATTGCACGCATGTTAGAAACGGTTTTTGTGTGTACATGAAGTGCGTTTAAAGATTTGAGTTGCGATTGATTTTTCGAGAATGAAGAGTGTACCTGTTCGTTTGACTGCGGCGTTGTAGATAGCGGTACACGTTTAGGCATCAACGAGATGATTTTGAGAGCGTAAAAAGTAATACGTTGTGTGGACAAGTAAGTTTTCTGAGAACACTACGCGCATGTCAGGGCAGTTTTTTGGTGCTTCAAGTGCGTTTAAGAATTTGATTTGAGATTTCTTTTCGAGTAGGTAAAGTGCATCTGTTCGTTTGACTTTACAGATGGTACTGATGATCTATTATTCTTTTTTAGGTATTAACGGAAATGATTTTGAGTGCAGTAACGTGCGTAAAATGTAATAAGTTGAATCAGTATGTTTGCTGAGAATATTACGCACATGTTTGGAAAAATTGTTTTTCCTGTGCTTGCAATGCGTTTAAAGATTATGAGTTGGGATTAACAGCGATTGCTTTTCGAATAGGAAGAGTACCTGTTTGACTGCGGCGTTATCGATGGAAGTACTGATCTATTATGATTTTAGGTATTAACGAAAGATGATTTGAGTGCAACAACGCGCGTAAAACGTAATACGTTGATAAATAAGTTTATTGATAACATTACGTGCACGCTAGGAAAGTTTTTTGTCCTTGAAGTGTGTTCAAGGATTAGGATTTGTGATTAACTGCGGCGTTGTAGATAGAATTGTTGAACTGTTATACATTTAGATACTAACGAGATAGTTTTGAATGCAGTAACGCACGTAAAATGTTATAAGCGGATTCGTAAGTTTGTCTTAAGAGCATTATGCGTATGTTCGCTTTTTCGTTCTCTTTTACCATTTACATTCAAAAGTAGCTTTTTTGTTGTCTACTTAAATATCTTTTGAAGCGATTATTGAATTGGCGAAATTTTCATGCAATAAAATACGGTTCTTAGTTGCGAGCATAGCTCATCCGCTCCGATTGCTGAAGTCAATATGGATATGGGGGACCCAAAGGAAATATGGCAGACGATTCGACGAATTCATACCAGAATTGTTATTCACAGGATATGAAACCGAAATTTAGATATCGCTCCCTGACTGCTGGCTGGCAAGTTTTCTCATATATGTTCAAATGTGACCGGAGGTAGATACCCTTCAAGTCAACCTTACATGGACCCTAATTGATGTCACAAAGCGGGAGACGGATAGAGTCGTATCCCCATTTATTCGTCCCACCATTTATAGCCTGGCTCGGGTTTAAGCTGGAAGGGCTTAGGTGAAATTTCTACATAGGCATCTATGCCTCATTTCCGTGACCATCATAGGATTTGACTTACGTCAACCTACACGCTTTGTCATGGTTCTGATGCATGAACCATTCACCGAACACTTGGAGATGGGCTATGAGTTGTTTGCCACACAGATTTACCCAAGCAGCTTATCACTCGGAGACACATAGAATGATGCTAAATGTCACTGGGTTGATCTCTTATGAGTTCAAGTCCTTCGTGGAGATGCGCCGTAAGACTTCAGTCTAACATGTGAAGAGAATCATCTACTTCAACACACAATGTAGTGTCTGACTTCGAGTATCCCATAGGGAAATGTATTTAGGGAAGAAGACTACAATAGGGTTATTACATACGCTATGGGATCAGAGAGTAAACAAATTTCTATAGAGAAAATTAATTTATTACAACATAAGTAACGTAAACTTTGCATTTCTTGTGACATGCAGTATATTAGATTCGGGTAAAAATACTATGCATGGATGCAATATTCATGTAAAAAGTCGTAGCTTCTTGGGAGTCGAAAACAAGCAACCGACACATTTCATGGTAGAGAAATAGAGATTGTTCAGTAGAGGAGGTCGCTCTGTACTTCCCCAGTCGTTTCGGACTAGCACATATCTTTGTACTCTTTCTTCATTCCTTTAAATTGACACTGTGTTCTCTATCGCCATTCCATTGAAGGGCACTGTGTTATATTTGTACTCTTTCTTCATTCCTTTAAATTGACACTGTGTTCTCTATCGCCATTCCTTTGAAGGGCACTGTGTTATATTTGTACTCTTTCTTCATTCCTTTAAATTGACACTGTGTTCTCTATCGCCATTCCTTTGAAGGGCACTGTGTTATATTTGTACTCTTTCTTCATTCCTTTAAATTGACACTGTGTTCTCTATCGCCATTCCTTTGAAGGGCACTGTGTTATATTTGTACTCTTTCTGCATTCCTTTGAAGGGCACTGCGTTAAAGAGTTTCTTGGAAAAAAACTTAAAACTTGGAACTAAATTAAGACCTATGAATGCCCAATAACCCCACATTATATCGTGTCTCGATACATCGTGCCTTGGTCTATATAACTATTGTTTTACTTGTAAGATGAATACTTTTTGCGAAAATCTCAATCCCTTTCCTTAGAATTAGGAGCTTCTTTAAATCAGTCATCCAAAGCGGGAGTAGATCCCAGTCTAATTAGCCATCAAGAAGCAGAAATGACAATAAAGTGAGGAACCAAACATAAACTAGATTGATGAAAAATTTTGGATGTCTCGAAAGTTGTAAAAGAAGGAATTTCTATTTTCAAATATCGCGATTAGTATTTTAAAATATTTTGCTATAATATACCGCTTTCTAACAGTTTCAACGTACGACAGGCTTGTAAATATTCCCGTAGAGTCGATTTTAGACCAATTAGCACCCGTACTGATGATCATGACGGAGAGTAATGAATCGGAGCAAAGGGTAACAGTCCTGCCGCTCAAGGGAGCATCACGTGAAATATGGTTAGGTAGGACGAAGCGGGGCAGAATTGATAGGCGATCTCACCAAACCACAAGCGCAGAGATGTGTTTCGAAGTGCCCAAAATGAAATCAACCTCACTTTTTCACACGTGAAAGATAATTTTACTATAAATACAATGTGTGAAATTATTTATCATTCTTAAACAAGACTGCACATAAGAGTTGAAATTTCAATGTCAACTATTTCAACGTACGTCAGGCTTGTGAATCTGTCCGTAGTGTCAATTTTAGACGAATTATAACCAATACTGTAATGGCTATTCCAAAGGGTAATAAATCGGGACAAGCTAATAAACAGTCCAGCAGCGCAAGGTTAGAGAGCGTGAAATTTGGTCGGGATGGGATAAAGCGAGGCAATGTGGATGGGCGATCCCACCAAAGCACAGAGATCTGTTTCGATTTGCCCTAAATGAAATCAACCTCGCTTTTTAACAATTGAACAATTTTACTTTTTATACAATTAAAGCATTTATAACTTCTAAACAACAAACCGCATATAACAGAGTAAAAAAATCACCCTTCTCCAATTCCTTTAGGCCTACTGGTTACCTAAGGATTGACCAAAAAGTTTACACCAGCAATATCCCCAAAGTGACTTCCATTTCTTCACTGGCTTCATCCACAAATACCGTCTTCATAACAATTTCAACACACGACACGCTTGTGAATCTGTTCGTAGAGCCAATTTTAGACCAATTAGCGCCCGTACTGTAATGGCCATTCTAGAGGGGTAATAAATCGGGGCAAGGTAACAAACAGTCCGGCCGCGCAAGGGTGCATTCCTAGCGGCCAAGAGAGAGTTCCATTGGCCCGCTTACGAGCGAGCCATTAACTGCCACTATGTATTACATAATAATGCATACTCAGCAATGCGGGATCGCTGACTGAGGATTCAGAGGGGCGTATAAATTACGCTCCAGCATTAATAAGGAAAAGCCGCTCCTAATCGCGGAGCAGATCCTGGAAGGATTTAAGGAATGCTTGATCGTCTAAATTGCTGTGAAGGTCAGTGTGGAAGTTCTTCACGTGGATGTGATTTAAGGGTTAGCTACTCTTCAAAGACGGTTGGTATTCGTTTTCTTCGATAAGGTGTGCTTCATTCCTATTTGTATAACTTATTCGGTGTTATAAAACGCATTGTTAGGAACTAGAAAAATAAATGAACTATTTTTGTTTGCTTGTTCAGTAGGCATTAAATCCTTGTTTATATATGAGAAAAATATAAGTGAGAAAAATCATAGATATGATGTATTTTGAAGGAGGGTTGATTGGTTTGTTATTTTGGGGTTTTATGGAACAATGGCCATATTTGACCAAGCTGCTCCAAACACAAGCCACAAGTAAAAAAAATGTCATGAAAGGGAAAAAAGGGATTGCGGAATAGAATAATGGAATGAAAGCAGAAAAAATCGCTTGGATATCCTGGGAGCCCGACCGTATTTACTAAAAACAGTAAATCACATGGGACAAGAAAAAATAACTAGAGTACCTCGTGACCGTATTGAAAGAGTGAGAGGCACATTTATGATTGGAAAAGTCGATTTTTTTAGTACATTTGGGACATTTTGTATCATTTATCTTGTATGTATGCATAAAAACTTTTAGTGGTCTTTTAAGTTGTTACTAATCCCCTTTGTTAAGGTATAACCTAAACCAAATCCAAAAGACTGTTGTAGATATCGTACAGCGATCAATTTCTGATCATTCAGGAGCTGTTCCACAAATGCATCAATACTTTCTACAATATGGGAAGAAGCTGCTTGGATTGTGGAGCATGATGAAATTGAATAGTTCGTAACTCCTCTCTTAAAAGTGATGTTTGTCCGTTTTTAAGCATTGCCAGAGCAGTCTGGTGCAGTCTTGAACCCTTAAAAAGCAATGACAGTCCAATGCGCTTTTCGGGGTACCAAGAAAGTTGGGAGGGTCAAATCATGATTTGTGGTTTTTCGATTTATACAAGAATACAAATTTTCGTGGCAGGAGGATCAGTATTTTTTGATCCACTTGCAACCCTCCTTTCTCGCAAATCAGCTATCTCAAGTCTGTAAATTGAATAAAAGTGTGGTAACCGTTTTTTGTGGATCATTATAAAAGGAATATATCCATAATCTCAAAAAACAGCAAGACATTTCGTCAACTCGTACTACTAGTCTCGTCTTTTTAATTATATAAAACACTTTATATACTCTTTAGAAGAAGAAATGGAAGAAACTTGAACAATTCTACAACTTTAAGTATTTAAACGTTTGGGAGTCCGTCTAGTCCTTCTCAAGACTGATGTTGTAGACGTATGTTGATATTCTTCGTTTGGTCTTGAGGCTTGTTACCAAAGTCAGCATGGAAATTCAGTCCGAGTAGTTGTACTAACTGAGGTTAAACATCTTGGTGGTTGCCTTGACGAGGTATCTCGTCATTAGCAAAAATTAACCAGAATTTGAACTAGATAACTCGTCTTTAGAAGAAAACATGATCATGATCATTAGAAGAAAACTGAGCAGATCTTGATCTCGTCATTATCAAAAAATCGACAATATCTTGATGAGGTATCTCATAATTAGCAAAATTGGTCAGATCATTATATCTCGTCGAAACCATTTGGAGGGTTAAAAGGAATTCGAAAAATGTTTCTTTCTGTGTTGTCCATTTTCAAGGTTGCTTGTTCTCTAACATCTAATCCGGTGGAGATAGTACAGTTGCCATGTTGAACAAGAATTTGGAATGATAAGTGATCAAACAAATAAAAGAACGAAATTCATCTCCAATTCAAGGGATGGGGACTTTCTCGATCGTATTAACTTTAGATTACATTGAATAAAGTCTGCTTGTCTAAGATGGCTTCCTTTATCAGTTCTGATACATCAGATTCTGGTATAGAGCCGATCTCTTATCTAATGATGAATAAGAATGTAGGCAACAGTGCTATTATACCTAGTAGATGGATCCAATTTCTGCCAGCTAGTTAGAGTTTTCTTGTTTAACCGCCAACAAAAGAAGGCAGATTTTTACCCTTTCTTTGGAAAATAACAATCACATCCGTTGCAACCAGAATTTAAATCGGGTGTCTGGAAATCTGGTGGTTGTCTTTTTCAATGGGGAAGCCTTTATTTTACCTTTTCGTGTGGGCAACTGACATAAATGTAAAGGGATCACCTGAATATACCTCAAACGAACATGGCTAAATATGGTCCTTTTGTCATAAAATCCAACCAACCACCTCAAATGAAATTTTCTTTCCATGTACTTCACAAATTACTTTAGCAGGTAGAGTACTTTACGACAAGTATGACAAGTTGACTAGATGTGTCCGCAATCGGCGGATTTCTGATCAAAACAACAAAAAAGAGTAACATCTTCCTTTGTTATTTCCACTTCATTTGCTTGTTTTGAGATCCAGTACTTGCTACTTGCATTTCACAAACATCTTAAGACCTTGAGAATCATGCAGTCTTCAAATCAACAGCATTCCGTGCAGCTGGCCAAATATGGTCCTTGCGCCATGAAACCCCCAAAACCAACCAACTTTGCAGCAGCCTCCATCGAAATAGTGATTTCTGTGGCACGTGCTAGATTTAATCTCGATTCCAATAGTAGCTTTCTGTGGATTGCTTCGTCCTGAATACAACAAACGATTCGATAACATAGTATCACGTCAAGCGAAATTCCATCTGTTTTACCCTCCCCAACCCTTTTGAGTTTTTTTGTCCATCGTGTCTGGAGCAGCTTAGGCAAATATGACCCTTGTGCCATAAAACCTACAACCAACCAATCTAACGAAATTCCAAAATTGCAAAGTTTTACTAGCTTTCGTAGCTCATCAACAAATGTGGCTATTGGTTGGTTGGGTGATTGGGTTTGTATGGCACAAGGGCCATATTTGGTCATGCTGCGCCGGACACAAGACATACAATATCAAGTAATAGACATACACACACAATGAAAGTTTTACTGGCACAGAAGATAGAAATATGCCAAGGAGGAATCACACCTGATAGGAATGGAAACTTCGTTGCCTACAACTCGCAGGTTGCTAGAGCATACCTACTGACTTTTGCTTGCTTCATGAATGTGGCTGTTGAATATAAATATATCAAATTTTCCGATGATGCAGGGTCGAAATGTTCATTTGATAGGACACGCCCCTGTAGATTGCGAGTGGTCGGAATTTCAAGAGACAATAAATCCTTCAGTAAACCATAAGTCGGAGGTCCTATTACGGATGTAAAAATGGTTCTCCCGTCTATTCTCGCTAGTAATACCAGTAACGATGAATGCTCTCAACGCTCAGTGTACTCAGCCTATGATTAAATTCTTGAATCGAAATAAATGATAACCAGATAGAAATCATATTTTCTTTGAATTAAAAGTATGACCACAATTCGTTATGCTGAACGGGAGAATTTAAAATAAAAATAGTTTTGAATCAAAACAAATTTACCTTATTTAGCGCATTTTTGGTGACATCCCTTCCTTTTCGACACTTTTGTATCCGTTGTGGGTCAGTAGAAAGAAATAGATTCAGAATCTCACAAAAAGCAACAAGACATTCATTAAATTCCATATTTACATCCGATCGCTGAACTCCGTTCTTTCACATTTAATTTTAAATTACTCGCAAGCTTCAAGCGCAGCTATCGATGATGCACGAGACTCGTATTTAGTCTCGCCTTTCCAATTATATGCAACAAAAATGCATTTATGCATTCGAAAATAAAGTCACAGTGAAACAAGATCGTTGAATATCACTATTATTCGGCCGCTCGCAACATTCCTTTGCTAGCAAATCAGCTATCTTAAGTATGTAAAGTGAATTGAAGGAATTTATTCAAAACTAGAGCGAGCGAAGCACATTCATTGAATATCGTCTTAACCAAATTACTGTTCTTCGTTTTATTGAAAATCGTGATGCTGGAAAAATACATGAATTGCGTTATCGGTTTCACAAACAAACACAGAATAAATTAGGTTTCACATGTTTTGTGCATATAATAATATCCTATTTACTACTTTCACCCATATTCTTTTCATTTAAATACATTTTGCTTTTCCAATATGTTTTGCATTTAGTATATTTGGCATTTTTGATGAAAAGAATTTTCGGACGTTCGGCTGAAATATAGCTTTACAGAGCCGTAACTAATTATGTTAAACATTTCCATGGGACAGGTTTCAGTATTAAAAAGGCTTGAAATGGGATTGACTGCAAATATCGAGTTAGTTAGAATAGGCTATCACAGTACAATAAACATCCAATCTTTCAAAATTCTAACTCGATTCTAACCTTAGATTTACAATCGACGATATCGCACTGCCAAAGGGAAACAGTGGACTTTAAAAACAGTTTTTCAGCTACTAACCAAATTGTTATAAAATTTACACAGATTATGTATTTTCTATAAAAAAAAGTCATTTTTCAGTTTGATACGAAAATATCAAGTTATGCGGAATTACGTAAAATGTCGTAAAAATTTTTGAAAAATTATCAAAAGTTGATAGGTCTTATGAGCATGAATTTACCATGTGTTGACAATGTTTTAATTGACGTAACAGTTTGTAACGTATATCATCAAGAGATACCTCTTCGAGACAACCACCAGGAGGGTTAATTTACTTCCTTTCTTTTCTTAATACAAAATAATGAATATAAATTACTGCATATGAATTCAACTTGCATCATTGTTTGTCCGGAAGATATATGCGATCTTTTATGGTTCGCAACCCACTTGTAGTATCACAATGAGTAATGCCCAATTAACCGGACATTAGAAAAAACTACAGATAATGCACTGACACCATCTAATCTCTAGAAAATGTATAATAGAAATAAAAGACAACACCCTACTACAACAACAAACAACAAACTCATTCTTCAAGACAAAGAAATAGAAAAGAAACCCGGAACCAAAAAAAATAGGGATCGGGAAGATATAGGAGAGCGAAGCCAGCAAATTTTGGAGAAACGTAGACCGCTTCCATTCCATCAACGAAAAAAAGGACTAACCCCAGCCCCAAACTAATCCGGAAGATAAGTCTTCGGGTGGAACGATGGTCCAATAATTGGCTTACTTGTCAAATCTCACCTTAAGATTCCTGGCGCATCTAAGCTGGCATGCATCGGCCAAGAAAAAGAGAAATCATTTAAAGGATGAGGTATAAAGGAATGCCCAATCAGCGACTTTATCGTTCCATCAGACGCATTAATAGATTTCAAAACAGATTCTTCCGTAGAATGGTTATTCCTTTTGTTTCCTTTCCGGACTGAGGGGCAAAGAGCTCTTTGATGAGGAAACAACTGTTGCCATTTCGCTTTTTGTTAAAGATGTCACTATTTCAAAGTGATCTTTTAGTCATTGAGTTATTTTTTCACTTCGACTGAAATTCCATTCTGTTTAGTTTTCTTGTTAATCTTGCTAGTAAATTGATTTTAGGTTCACTTACTTTCATTTTATGTATTACATACAAATTAGCCGACTCTCACATTGCGTTTGTGTTAAACATTCTTATTTGCTTATATTTATTATTGACAAAGTGTCGTTCCGCCTTTGATAAAAATTAATTATTTAATTAATTTATTAAAATCCATTTGTAATAAATATAAGCATGGACATGCACATTTTATACCTTCATATGAAGTAAAATTAATCAAACACATAAATCAGCATTTCCATTTCAAGCGATAAAGAAGCATTTGTACTTACTAGATTAATTTTTATTTCTTATTGAGTTCATGGCAAAAAAATGCACACGTTAGTCATGTTAACACAATTGTCTTTTGAATGTCCAACTCAATTGCATTCCATTCACTCGTTATACTCTATTCGGTATTTTTTATGTCTACAAAAAGCCCAATATAGCCTGTCTAAAGTCTTCTTTAACCAGATTGCTAAATAATTTTATTAGAACGGTGAGCTTTTCTGTGAAGTTTTAGCAATAATACAGCTACATATCTCAAATTGCGCATATTTGAATTTGCAGCAAAATTGGCGAATTAATCTCGTAGTGATTGATTTTGTATTGTTTATATTCATTTGTTGACATTCGTCACTTTACAAATAATGCCAATTTCTGTACCACGTGCGGTAGTGGAATATATGTATAGTGGCGAACCCCCCCCCCCATAGTATACGCACTAAATATTTTTATTTGTTTATATCTATTTATAACAAAGTGTAGTTACACACATTTCGTATCTTATTTCACTCCACTTATAATGAATATAGCCTCTATATTAACATAAATGGCTTTTCTCTAAATCAAATAAAGTTATCCAAAAATATATAACAGATTTCGTTTGCTTTTATTAGTGTTAATTCGAATTTTCAATAGAAATGCATATCAAAAAGCACACCTCCAGTTATGTTACCTTATCAGATTCTGGACGACCACTTCTATTGTATCCCATTCATTTGCTCAAAGACGAATCGGCATTTATTGACGCTCAACCCATTTTCGCTCATATTTTCTTTTCTGTGCTTATTTTTATATTCCACATTTCTGCTTTATGTAATTCGATTGCTGAAGAATCTCACTGGAGTGGCGATCTCTTCTATGTAGCTTTAGCAATATTGTGTAGCTCCATTAAATTAATCGGCGAAATTGGTGAAAGAATGCCGTAAAGTCGATTTATATTGTTTATATCGTAGTTTACATTCGAGACAATAAATATATAATATACGTTAGTGCTTTTATTAGTGTTAATTCGGTATTTAACTAGTTAGTGAACTGGAGTGACGATCTCTTCTATGTAGCTTTAGCAATATTGTGTAGCTCCATTAAATTAATCGGCGAAATTGGTGAAAGAATGCCGTAAAGTCGATTTATATTGTTTATATCGTAGTTTACATTCGAGACAATAAATATATAATATACGTTAGTGCTTTTATTAGTGTTAATTCGGTATTTAACTAGTTAGTGAACTGGAGTGACGATCTCTTCTATGTAGCTTTAGCAATATTGTGTAGCTCCATTAAATTAATCGGCGAAATTGGTGAAAGAATGCCGTAAAGTCGATTTATATTGTTTATATCGTAGTTTACATTCGAGACAATAAATATATAATATACGTTAGTGCTTTTATTAGTGTTAATTCGGTATTTAACTAGTTAGTGAACTGGAGTGACGATCTCTTCTATGTAGCTTTAGCAATATTGTGTAGCTCCATTAAATTAATCGGCGAAATTGGTGAAAGAATGCCGTAAAGTCGATTTATATTGTTTATATCGTAGTTTACATTCGAGACAATAAATATATAATATACGTTAGTGCTTTTATTAGTGTTAATTCGGTATTTAACTAGTTAGTGAACTGGAGTGACGATCTCTTCTATGTAGCTTTAGCAATATTGTGTAGCTCCATTAAATTAATCGGCGAAATTGGTGAAAGAATGCCGTAAAGTCGATTTATATTGTTTATATCGTAGTTTACATTCGAGACAATAAATATATAATATACGTTAGTGCTTTTATTAGTGTTAATTCGGTATTTAACTAGTTAGTGAACTGGAGTGGCGATCTCTTCTATGTAGCTTTAGCAATATTGTGTAGCTCCATTAAATTAATTGGTGAAATTGGTGAATGAATGCCGTAAAGTCGATTTATATTGTTTATATCGTAGTTTCCATTCGAGACAATAAATATATAATATACGTTAGTGCTTTTATTAGTGTTAATTCGGTATTTAACTAGTTAGTGAATGTTTTTATTTATAACCGCTTCAACGCCAAAATTTACGGACCAGATTTTACTGCCATGCAGCATTCAACATTTTTAGTACATCGTGCCAAAAGATCTGAGATAACGTGTTCGAGGGTTGCGAGCGTTTTTGCAACAATGCTCCAGTTTTTCGGCTTTCTTCGACGACAATAGCTGAAATAGATCCAATAGCTGAAAGAAAGCCTGTGATGAATCCAGTCTGTTGAAAGATAAGTTAAAGAATAAATCAATCAGGTGAAAGCATAGCATACAGCTTCATTCGTGTGAAAGTACCTACAATAGGCATGGGAATGTGCAGGGAAATTCATCGGAATATATACGTGAGGTTTCACTGCAAATGACAATCCTTTATAATGAAATGGCGTGAATTAAAGATTACAGTTGTAAATTTGAATAAAGAATGGTTTCGAAGTGTGTTAAACATTGAAAACAATACCCCTATCGATTTTTTCGAATTTTTATATTCATGTCCAGTACTTACTTTATGAATAAAATAGCGGGTAAAGTAGGACAGAGAAACAAAATATGATAATCGAGATTCTCAATCACACCCTGGAATTATATATAATACAACCTTATCTGATTCCAGAGCAAATTACTCCAAATTGCACGGTGTCTATTATCTAAAAGCAATGGAGTAATTAAATAAAAACTAAAAAAAAACCCAGTAACAATCGACTGCATAGGTGGGTAGTTGAATTCCCGTCGCAATGGAGCGACACAACGGACTATTGGCGACGATAATCCAGAACAAAGAATTGGTCGGTTGTGTCGAGGACACAAACCGTAGTTTAGACGTGAATACATGGGCCTGATGTTAGATTGAGGAATGAATGAAGCAGATATGGGAAGTTTAGAAGATAATTTATTCTGAATTTTTAACAATTAATTTACAGTTTGAACTATTAAATTGCAGTTTAATATTTATCGTTGTCGATAGATTATTGTTTTCCAATAATAACTGTAGCGTTGTTCGGTTAGCTTTCGAATTAGATCACGTATGCAATCCTCACTCAACGCAATTTAAAGTTACACTTGCCCCCAAATCGCCCAGCATCTTAGAATTTCAACATTTTACGGACCCCCACCCCGCACTTATTGCACATGCGCACTCCGTCCGAAGGTCATGTCAGGTACGGACATCCTTTGTCTACACAACGCTGTATTTATCTTCTGGTTGTTTCTCCTAGTTCTGAAATCATAAGACAAAACAATTTGAACGCTTTTTTTTAACTCTGGACTTTTCGTACATGCCCGCCCAGTAGTGTTCCAATTTTAAAGACATTCACCTCAAAAATTCGAGGACAATACCTCGTAGTTTTGAACTTGACGATATAATCGACTGGGAGGTGATACAATCTTGTCATTGTTCTCACCGGTACAGAAAATTCACCAGCAAATCCTCTTCGCTAAAACAAACAAGGCACAGAGATTGAGATCAATAACCCTTGACTCTTTCCTGTGCCATAATTTGCCACTTAGTCCGTAATTTTATTGCAGCAACTTTAAGAAAAAGAACAGTTTTAGTAACTGATGGAACACTCATGTTTTTACATTATGTATAATATTGTCCCGCAGAAATACTTAAACTTTTGTAGGAACAAAATTTAAATGTTTTACTCGGAAAATAGAAATACAGAAAACAGAAAAGCATAACATAAAAATAAAAGTGGAAAATGGAATGACAAATAAATAAGCAGCGTTATATAAAAACATCGTTTGAAGTTTAATGGTTCGCGTCAAGATGCAATGTTCTACGATGTCATTATCAAAAATTGTTACGGAAAAATAACGCCTGCCGTCAAAATCATTTGACGTTTTTGAACTTGGAACTATTTGTTTTCTTTCAGCTACTTAAAGGTCTGCACATCAGCACGTAGTAATATAACACTATAATGTTTTAAATTGTCTTGCGTGATAACTACACTTTTAAAAAAGATATTTAATAGGGGGTAAAAGTAAATTCGTGCTAATTTTTACGAGCTGTAAGAAAATTTACTTCTCCCCTAAACTTTTCCCTAAGCGAGGGATTTTCAGTGTAAAACAAACCAGACGGTCTGCAAAGATTTTACTTCTGCTGTCCAAATGCTCTGTCCTGATGCAAATCCAGGTTACCTTAAAATGTTTATAAGCGTTTTGGGTTAATGTTTTGCGTTCAATCTAACAGGTAGTAACCAATCACTTCGGAATTCAATCAATTCGGTTGGTTAGTAGTTAATTAACGTAACGCTGGATCAATACAACGGGCTGTTAATACCAATTCGTAATTCATTATATTCAATTTATTTATTGGCGAAGTGCTGGAATCGTATTCGAAAAACAAACCAACTGTTCAGCGCGTTACAAATACATTCACACAGGTGTCACATATTCGCCACAGACACAATACCAACCAATATGTAACTTGATAGAAAATATCTCTTATATAAACTGAACCATTTTCAAAATATGACATTTCATATTTCCAGTCTGACAACTCCATGTTAGCGTCTCATTTTCATATTTTTGAGTCTGTCTTACAAAATACATTAATACAATTCCATTTCGGATAAAATTCCATCCCCATCTAATTGCCCCTAGTATAGAAAGATATGACCTCAGAACGATCAACTAATCAAAAATTCCTGAGCACAGTTGTATTTTACTTTAATAATTACATGAAAGAGCTTCTAGAGCTTGAAAAATTCTTTTGACATATTTTTAAAATAAATGATTCAGTCATGATACGGTTTCTCACATTATTATCCAAAGGATTCTCATTGAAAATACATACAAAGCCATAAAATTCCTTTATTTTCTATCCCCCGTTTAGCAACCTCATTTGAAGACACACGACAAAAAAAGTTAAATCCCCCTTCAATCTGTTTACAACGCTTATAAAAGTAATGCGATCTCATATCCAACAAATCATCCCCCGATGCGCGAAAAGAAATATTAAATGCCCAGCTATGCCGCAGTCTTTGTTTCCTTTTTCTCGTCTCATCAGATTCCCGTGAAACTGGAAACCTTTTTATTTGATCCGTGACGATACCTATTCAATAAAAAGGCCGTAAATATTTTATATCGCATCATAAAAATAATCGCCAGACGTCTAAATCTCGGATAATGACACTTCATCGTGGGGGTATTTCAGCCATTTGCTAACGGTTCCGCTCGACCGAATGATACATTTATTGCGCGCCTACAGTCATTCCGCGTTTTACAACATGTATTTAAACATATGTGTGTGGATTAAGCCTCCTGAAAGCCCTACGTTTCGGAAGGACACTTCTTACTCAGACCCCCTCCCTCCGAAGTGGAGTTTTATTGTCCTTGAATCTGTGACTTGACGGGTTGAGAATATGTTGATCGATCGATTCAGAAGGTTCTCGAATCTCATTAATTCGTGCTACTTTGTGCAGTTGAAATTTAGGTGCTTAGTAGGATTTAACTATTTGGTTGATTAGTTACATTAGTTATTTATTAGGTATTTGAGAAAGAGCTACATGCGCAGTTGTGTAGCATAAAGCGGTTGAATTTTCCAAGGGAGAGTACTTACAAAATATATCAGCTACGCAAAAATTCCATGCGATGAAATTCGGTTCAATAGTGAGAAATTAGGAAGCTCTGTTTAAACCTATTACCTCTGTGCACCTTGCGGAAGATGAAGTCTGCCTCAATCCATGATGAGTCTTGAGTTTTACAGAAGAAATTAGCATATGACGCGTCAGATGCGAAATGAAACAAGAAAGGAAGTGGCTAATAAATACTATGAACTAAATTTAACATTCCTTTAAGGGACTAGAACTTGTTTAGTTAGATTTTCGTACAACGATGTTCTTGAAGTACTGGATCTTTCCGATCCAATTTAAATCACTTATAGCAAGCATTAAGGGAGCAACGCATTTGTTCTCATAAACCGAATGAACCGGAGTGATATCGAGAACATAAGGACTTGTTAAGGTACAGCTTGAGCAATAGTGTTCTGTGAATACGAGATCTTAGCGATTTAATTTAAGTTACTTATAGCAAGCATCAAGGGAGCAAAACATTTGTCGGGGTGATGTATAACCAACCCGTCGCACAAAAAAAAACCGTATGCGATAATGAAAGACCGTAAATAAGCTGTAGCGAATTGATTGATCTCATCCCGAAGACCATATACTACCTTCTAAATAATTTGATAAGGGGAATCCAGAGACAGCCCTCCAAATATTTATATTAGGCCTGCAGTCCATAGATGGCCTTCCAAATATTTTTTATCAGGCCCACAGACCAGATCTGGTCCTCCAAATATTTGTATCAGACCGCAGACCAGATTTGGTCCTCCAAATGTTTTCTAACCACATACGGCCCTCTGTTTAGGTTTAACTGAAGTGCAGATCAGGTTCGGATACCAGATATTCCTAGAGGACACGCATTAAAAAAATATTTAACTCTCCAAGTGGTTTCGATGAGACATCTAGTGCATCCAAAGCTGACCAATTGCGCTAATGACGAGGTATCTCATTATCAAGATATTGCATATTTTTTACTATGACGAGATATCTCATTAGTTTTCAGGTTAGATGATCGGGTTAGTTTTCTTCTAATGACGAGTTATCTCGTCCCTCCAGATCTGGTTAGTTTTGCTAATGACGTCGAGACATAGTACCTCATCGAGTTTATCACCAAGAGGGTTAAAAAAAGTAGCAAATTGGAATCAAGCGATATTTTGTAAAAGCTATATTGAAATTTGTGCAAGTGGATTTCATTTTATTTTCTTCTTTGCTATTGTAGTTCTAAGTGAATGTTACATTTTTACATCCTATATTTAAGCACATATGTGTGGATTAAGCTTCGTGAGTGATTGAGAGCCATGTGTTTGAGACGGACATATGTCAATTGTGATGGTTTTATTGTCCTTGAATTTGACTTGACGGGTATACGAATCTGATATCTGTTTATAGCGCTCCGCTGATAGTGCTCTACTAAGCTTCTAACTTGATTTTCGTTTATGTCTCTTCCCCAAGTTTGTCCTTTATTTATAGGAAGTATAGATGTTGAATGAAGCTTCATTATCTGTATTGTATTTTAAAAATGATTTTGTACTAATATCGCTTAGATATTAACTTTCGAAGATTCTACAAATTATTACATAACAGATTTGTATATCAGTTCTTATCAAGATTCGTA
Organism: Meta bourneti; assembly: GCA_933210815.1. Classification (NCBI taxonomy): domain Eukaryota; kingdom Metazoa; phylum Arthropoda; class Arachnida; order Araneae; family Tetragnathidae; genus Meta; species Meta bourneti. The sequence goes on from OW119929.1 coordinate 94,692,883, forward strand.
AAAGCAGTCGGAAGTATGGCTACAGCTAGAAGTGCTACAATTTATGCTTTTCTGGGGGAACAATAAATCTTGGATATTAAAATGAAAAGAAAACTTTTATTATTCAATAACATCGCCGTGTAAAAGAGCATAAACAAAACCCTTCAATTGGTTTCGACAAGATATCTCGTCCATCAAGATCTGACCAATTCTGCTAATGACGAGATATCTAGTCATCAAGATATCGAAAGTTTTTTTTATGATTACGAGATCAAGATCAGGTCAGTTTTCTTCTAATGATGACATATCTCGTCCATCAAGATCTGGTCAGTTTTGTATCAATCTAATGAATTACGAGGTGCTACTGACGTGATAACTCGTCGAGGCAACCACCAAGAAGATTGAATCAATATTTTCGCACTAACGCTTATTTCATGGTGCTAGTGAAGGAAGTGAAGATGGTAATCAATGAAAGAAATTAAGAGTGTTCAGGTATATGTGAATAATGGTACTTTCAACTAACCAGAACAAATTTTAATGGTGAAATGTGAGTTAAAATGAGAAATCAGTTAGTATTAGATAAAGGAAATTAACTCCTAATGGTAATACAATTTTTCTATGGACATGCTCGGTAAAATTGAAATGTTGAATGAAATCGGAGAAGGTGTTTAGAAAGAAATATTTGGAAACCGGGCAAACTTATAATATCTATGGTATTTTATCTGAAGTACAAAGGCATATTAATTTATCACCCTTTTAAGATTCACTCGCAATGTTAGACACCTTTCAACAACTGAAATAGTAAAAAAATAGTTTCCTTCCTTTTTGGGTAGAGACCGAAGAATCTCAGTCCACTAAAGTCAGTAGTTTCTTAAAGGCAGAAGAGATAATAACTTGGTTGTATGCCCAGACGGTGATAAATAGCATTATCCTCACTCAGACACTTCATTACCAAAAATAAAATGAGTAAACCATTTGATGTCTAGCGAGTTTTAGCAGCCTGCTAACAAACTATGTTTGACTTATAAATGCAATTGCCTGCAGACATGGTTCCGAGTTTTCGTTAACGTGTGGTTAGAGCCACAACATTATGGTTAGCCTGAATTGAAGAATAAAATGTGTTTTGTCATGCGTCATACAGGTTACTCCAAGAAAACTTATTCTTATCAAAAGTTTAGATTGCATCTCTTCACATAAAATATTCTTCAGGACAGATTCCCCATTAAGTTTTTCTCGTGTCTCAACCGCAAAACATTATCCACGATTCAGAGATAAGTTTTGACCGTGGTTCAAAATTATGAGATGTTGTCCTCGGATCTTTTCCTCTGGGGTTGATCGCTGGCCGTCACCAATAGCCCATTGTGTTACTGCAATGTGACGCCGATTAACTACCTACCTCTCCATTTAATTCTTGAGATCAAAATCAATTTTACACTCTAAAGGTTTTGAAGTGTACAAAGTACATTCTCCCCTTGATATTTTTATGTTAAATTCATTCTTCGTGGCTTAGTGGGTTTATCCAGTGTATTAACTTGCGAGTTCTAGGCAGCGCAGGTTCAATTCCTGTCAGGTTTAATTCTTCCCTGGGTGCATTTCTCTTCTACGTCAGTAAAGCTTTCCTTGAGATGTATGTCTTTTTACCCAACGTTGCTTGGTGCAGCTTGCCAAATATGGCCCTTGCACCATAAAATCCAAAAACCCAATATGGTCTTTACATTTCCTAACATATAAATACAAAAATGCTGCAATTTTCTTAAATTTCAGCTGTAACATCAGTACACATATGCATGGCTTTTATATACCTCTATTAGAAGCACGGCAGCTAATTTTTGCCAATAAATTCACGTCATCTGACCTTGGTTCATAATTACGAGGTGTTGTCCTCGGATCTTTTCCATCGGGATCGATCCCGGACCGTCACCAATAGCCCGTTTTGTTGCTGCAATGGGACTTAAATTCAACCATCAGCTGCCAATGAACTCTATATTAAATAATGGTAAGTGTTCGGATTTTAAGAAATATTCAGTTCTACGAGTTTTAAGATATGCATATAATGTTAACTATAATAAGCCCGATGCAATTAGCCCTCATTCTATTAGTCAAAACTATCCATGTAGAGGCAAACCAAATCTAACCTATCTAATAAATTAATTGGTTGGTGTTATTGTCTGTTTATTTTGCAATTACCTTTTAATTTTTCATGTAATATTCTAGATGATGCAATAAATCATAACAGTTGGTTGGGTTTTTATGGCACAAGAGCCTGTATGTGGCCAAGTTGTGCCAAATACAAGACAGACGACGTCACGTAGCGGACATAGCGTACAAAGAAAGTTTAACTGACACAAAACAGATAAATACACACAGGGAGGTACCAAACCTGCACCGTCTGCAACTCACAGGTTGGTACAGCAATACATAGAAAGTTTTACTGACATAGAAATGAGAGGGATGAATCGAACTTGAGAGGATTCAACTATCAAGTTGCAGTGGACCACGTCGGCTCCTCTAATAAAAATTAAAGTATGTCACGTGATATAATTATTTTCGGTGCGAGCCTCCTCGTCTCTGAATATCCGTAAGTACTCCCTCCTATAATTGTCCCAATAATGAAATAGGGAAAACAAGCTGCTTATGATTATTAACCCCCTTCAGCCGTCGCGGCTCTGCAGTAAATGACAATTCTCTCGAAATAACTCGGAGGCACCGGGTGTCTTCTGTGGCGACTTCTTATTGATCTGCTTATTCCTGTCGCCTTCGATCTTGGCTCCATGTCCAACCTGAGATGCGATGAAGTAAGAGGTATATGCGGAGAGAGTCCAAGGACCATTTTGGTCTCTTTATTGCTTCCATAAATAAGATGGCGGCCGTTTTGCTGCCTAATGCCCCAGCGCTGGATATTTCCCAGCAGTAAAGGATGTTGCACATAACTTGGGCCTCTTTCATTATTACTCCTCTACTCCGAGGAAGTGGGAATTTCGCCATGGTTCGGCGTGGGGAGGGTAATAAATGCATTATTTTCTTCTTGTTCGAAGCAACAAGGAATGAGGCTTGCGATGGGGTGGAGGAAAAAAACCACCTTGGATAAGCGAAATAAGATTAGTTATAGTTATAGGGGCATTTGGGAGGAAAAGTCCATCTACAAGAAAACTTAAAGGGATGGTTGGTAGTTTGGAAACTATTTAAGAAATGAAATGAGCTTTTTCAACAAGTGGATCGGTGGCGAAGTATTTTTGGAAAGATTTGAGGAAATAAAGTATGTGTATGATCCATTAGAATGAAAGAGATTAATATCAACTTTTGATGAAAAGTGTATATTAGTTGATTGAATGCTTTATTTTGTTTTCGTATGATGTAGGAAGAGATGAGGAATTAAGACTTCTTCCAAACTCCACTTGGATGAACAATATTAGATAAGAGGGGATTATACTGGTAAACATGATGATAAATCCTTATGTCAAACCAACTTAAAGGAATACGAAATAAGATTAGTTATAGTTATAGGGGCATTTGGGAGGAAAAGTCCAACTACAAGAAAACTTAAAGGGATGGTTGGTAGTTTGGAAACTATTTAAGAAATGAAATGAGCTTTTTCAACAAGTGGATCGGTGGCGAAGTATTTTTGGAAAGATTTGAGGAAATAAAGCATGTGTATGATCCATTAGAATGAAAGAGATGAATATCAACTTTTGATGAAAAGTGTATATTAGTTGATTGAATGCTTTATTTTGTTTTCGTATGATGTAGGAAGAGATGAGGAATGAGGACTTCTTCCAAACTTCACTTGGATGAACAATATTAGATAAGAGGAGATTATACTGGTAAACATGATGATAAATCCTTATGTCAAACTAACTTAAAGGAATACGTTTGATATTTTAAAATAATTTAGGAACTGGAATCATTTTAAATTCAGAGTTGAGATCGTTTTAAATGAGTGGCTCGGTGATGAAGTATTTTAAAGATTTGAGCAAATAAAGTTAGTCTAAGATCCATTAGAATGGAATAGATTACTATCAACATCTGGTGAAAAGTGTATATTGCGTTCAATGAATGCATTACTTTGTTATTATATCCGCCGGCTTTGAACAGGAACTCATTAACTCAAATTTTTTCCGACAAAATGCTTATTTTCCGTTCAATTAATGTTTAAAAGAAATATAACACAATTAAAATGCGATTAACTATTATTTTTTGTCCTTAAACGCACATAGTAAACTAATTACTAAAATTTTTGCAGCTCACTAAAAAGGTATTAAACTTTTTGCAGATCTTAAAAAAAGTGGTATAATGTTGATTACTTTTTTAAATAGCAATTACCTACCCCTTTTAGTCACAGGAGACTTTTGTAAAATCTTTTTGAAACAATATATTCACTATGCGATAAAAAATAATACTCAAAATTATTTATCCGGATATTACTTGTGAAATTGCTTGTCAAAGCAATTTCACAAGTAATATTGTGAAATTGCTTTGACAACTTGTGAGAACACTTGTCAAAAGTTTAAAATTAAAAAGTTGAAAGGAAATAAATCTTACACAGTTTAAACCATTCCATCATCCGTGTTGCATACAAGTGTCATTCTTGTGGCACATCCATGTGCCACAGCATACTGATTGAAAACCACTGCTCTACAAATCTGTGAGGTGTAGGAAGGCTCAGGCATTTCTCTATCAGTAAAAGGGGCCGTGGTATCCGAGTTGGAAAAGCAACGGATTAGCAACCAGAGCGTTGCGAGTTCGAAACTTGGTTTAGCCAAAGACCGTCATGTACACGGTTGCTGATGCATGTTAAATATGTCGTGGCTCCAAATGTCCTGATGTTGGTGTGGTGTGGAAGTTTAGAGATTAGGATGCCAGTTCATGTGTTGACCTCATCATATAACCGTGGTTCAAAATTACGAGGCGTTATCTTTGGATCTTACCCTTCGTGATTGATACGGGACTGTCTCCTACAGCTCGTTCTGTTGCTCCAGTACGATATTAATTAACTACCTACTTACCATGTCAGTAAAAATTCCTTGTGTGTGTTTCCATTAACTTGTCGGAACAAACATACTTGTCATACATAGACTGGTCATATTTCGTCCTTGTGCTACAAAACCCAACCAACCAAGAATATTCAAAACTGCTTCCGAGAGCGTTAAATTTCCTACAGAAAGGAAATCTCTAGTGTTATGTTCAATAACATTTTACGTCAAAATAATTCACACGCTCAAATAAGCTCAAAAACTATTTCAGTATTGCCTTTTTAATGGCGTAGATTTTTGCAATCACTAGCATCCAATTCATTATCTTCCATCTTTCCCCGAGAATATGCATTTCACCGAGCACATTCAAAACTTATTTCTTTTCCAAAGCAAACTCATTCGCATCAGATTAAGACCCGAAACTATTTTTGAACGACACGCTCATAATGGTCTGGTGCCAATGCGACCAATAATACCAAACTTCTCCATCCCTGGGGAAAAAGAAAGTAGTATTTAGTGAAGACTTCAGAAAATCCCTTATCCCCACCAGGTTGAAACATCAAAGTGTGTGAGGACGGATTCCCCTTCCCCTTTTCCTGGATTAGAGCCATTAAGGTCTAATCCCTATGCCTGCGCTCATAATTCCCTAGAAATAGGGATAAATCAGCCTTAAAAGTGCCACTTTGATTACCTAATTGCATCTCAGCGGCCGGAATCTACGGATCAGGACTCATTATTGTTGTTTGGCGGCGGTTCCGTGGGATTGCCATAAAGCGTGAATTTTTAATTAAAGATTAAAACTTATTTCGCCAAATTGGCTCTTAAAAGATCCCATAGAATTAGTTTGGTTAAATGCTTATCTCCTCTGAATATGACTCTTTTTCCCGGAATCGGTCTCTGTCTTATTGTCCGGATGGACGGATCACTCTTTCCAGGAAAAGGGGGATAATAAGTTAATCGACGTTAAAACCGGAAAGTGACGTTAACCGAAAGTGAAAAGTGTAATTTCCTTCACGTAATTGCGGCACCTTTCGGAAGTTGCTGCGTTATGATTTGGTCCAGAAGAATGAGTGGGTTGTTTGTGTTTTCGTAATTTTGGATCGCATGAAGCTCATCGTACACTTGTCCGTTACTGTCCCTGTGAAATGGAGAGAAATATGAGAAATGGACGAGACACAGGACGATCCCTTTTCTAGGTCCTTTCCGTAGTAAGCTACCACTCTGCGATCCGAAACTATTTTTGTTTTTCATCGGCCATCGTCCTTTCTACTTTTTCGCTTAGGGCAAAGCGAAACAGATTTCTATGCCTGTGGTTTTGGGGTGGGATCACCCCACCACTATATCACCTGTTGCTCTCACTACCATATTTCACGTGTGATCTGTGTCCTGTCTGCGAATGGGGTTGCAATATCGCAGTGGAGATTTTCTTCAAAAAATCCACTCTGCAATTTTTATTTATTATTATTATTTTATTATTTTTCATTTATTTTTGTATTATTTATTTTTCTTTGCTTTTTGATCCTCCTGGTGGTTGTCTTGACGAGGTATCTTGTTATTAGCAAACCATTAGCAGATCATGATGAACGTGATATCTCGTCATTAGTAGATCAGATGATTTCTGACCAGATCTTGATCCCGTCATCATCGAGAATTAGGTAATTAGGTAATTTAGGGTCTTGTTATTGGCAAACCATTAGCAGATCTTAATGGACGTGATATCTCGTCATTAGAAGATCAGATGACTTTTGACCAGATCTTGATCCCGTCATCATCGAGAATTAGGTAATATCTATATGACGATATATTTTGTCATTAGATAATTGGTCAGATATTCCTTTCGAAGATATCTCGAAGAAAGCATTTGGAGGGTTAATAAAGTACCCGAGAGTTCCCACCAAACTGGTAAGTCCCTCAAAAGAACATGACTTGGGGGAACTTCTGGTGGTTATCTTGTGATGATACCAACGTGCACTTGCCATCACATCCAGTTGGGAGTGTATGATGTAGTCACGCCTAGATGCTGTCAACAAAGCGACGCTCATTTTAATGACGTTATCGAAATACTATTCAAAACAATTTGTGATAGGCAGTTCTGAAGACCGAATTTCCGTGACTACGTTATTAGAAGATGTGAAGATAAGAGAAAGAAAACGTGGTTTCACCCCAGTAACTCAAAGTGGAAAACATTTGGTGGATTACATCCTTTGTTTGAAGACACGATAAAGATTGAAAATATTTTCCCAATACTTTACAATACCTCATTGAGTATTTGAAGTATTTTAAGCCTCTGGATACGGAACCGGCCGAGAGATTCTAGTTTCCTGGCTGTTCGGATTCTTTTAGATCTCAAATTCCTGAAGAATCGGCCGAAGCCCATTACGATTCCCTTCCCCTCTTTTCTGTGCAACAAAGAGACCCACGCGTGAATAGCCTTATCTTCGTTGACAGAGATGTCGGGGTTCTCTATGGGGCCTCGAAATCGTCTGTCGATCTATCCCCGTAAAAACAGCGCCGAAGACAGCTTGCGGGTCCTTCGAGTGTTAATGACCATACGTATTGAAGTCACCGCCGCCCTTTTAGTTTACCCGGGAAGTATCTGTACCTTCTAGGCATACCCACGACCAGACAATAGAAACTGCAACATTGGGTGATAATAGGACGACACACATTCCCTCTCCTCATGGAGGAAAGCATTGTGAAGGCCGGTTTCGGCCTGCTGGTAAGGTCGTTCGGCCGGCTCCCGCAACCAAAGAAGGAAACATTAATCTGCCGCGTCGTATGTAGAGGGTTAAATACCTCAAAATCATCACTCTTGCATAATTTAAAATTTATTAAAGCGCAATTTTAATGTATTTCTTTAATGTTCACGTCTATAATCGCAATATCAGTTCAAAATGCTTCTAAATATTTTATGCACATAAATTTTCGAAAGTAGAAGTGGAATACATCTTTATTTCTCTATCTGAATTCTTAATTGCTCTTGAAACCTTTAACTACAGATACGTATCGACAGAAAGGTAAACAACGCTACAGATTTAAAATAATATAGCGATTTGAAGGCTAAGGTAGTGTGACGTCTCAAATGTTGTTGGGAGGTATTTTCTGTTTGGGAGTAGACTAAACGCTATAATAAACAAAACAACTCATAACATCTGACAACATGCATAATACTCATGCGAAAGAACGATGGACGGCTTTTGACTGAAAGGACTGTAGTGCATCAATGTTATATTTGACGGAACTTGACGTGATGGGCAAGTTCACCATTCACTTCCATGTATTTAATCTTGACCGTATTTTGACGTGACGTGACAGACAAGTGAGGGATGAGCTTTAGTTGGTGGTTCTCAACCTCTGTAGAGAGATCAAGAACTGCGTCACGAAAATTACGATATGGGTCACTTTGTTAGAGTACTTATACTCCAACCAAATTTGAATTATTTCCTAATTGAAAAGATGTTGTCAAAAATGTTTTACCAATGACAAGATGGATGTACAGATCAACCAAAATGAAAATGATACTTGCGTAAGACAACAACGATGGAAACAATATAAGGTGCAGATTATTGAGGCACAAAGATTGAAAATATAAACCATTTCAAGGACACGATGCTTAAAAAGTTTTCTTTGATGTTATGGGTGGTTAGGCTTTATGACGCAAGGGCCATGTTTGGTCATACTGCGCCAAATACAATACATACAACGTCAAGTAATAGACATACACACAAAAGGATAGTTTCACTGACTCAGATGAGAGAAATCCCACCCAGGGAAGAATTGAAACCGCGCCACCAACAACTCACAGGTTGTTAGGGCACTGAGCATACCCACTCAGCCATGACGGCCCATCTACATTTTCAAGGTAAGTTGTTTAACATCAAGCTGGAGCAATACAATGGGCTATACGGGATCAGCGACATTGATTTTCAACAGTAGGGAGAAATATTTAGTCTATTGTATTATGATCATTATATTTACTACTTTTGACAAAACTAGACTGTTTGTGTTTCTAAAAATGTACTTAAAACAGATAAAAACACATTATTCAAATATAGACACTAATAAAATAAATTTAATGATATTAATTGATTATAGAAGGAAAAGCTTTGGTTTATTTTGCTTTTGTAATTATCATTTAGGAATAATTATGTTTTCACATGCATATAGAAAACCTTAATGTTTCAAATTTATCTTTCATACCAAAATAGAATAAAAATAAGTTAGAAACATAATCACGTAAAAATTTATAATCTGTATCCAATCATGTTATAATGTCTGTAAACTATCCATTCATGTTTAATTTTATTCTGTTTTTTGTTTGTTATGGTACGTTAGTTTACTTACTCTATGCTTTCAATATATCTTCTATTTTCCACTAAAAAACCCTTTAAACAATTTGGTAGAATACTCAATACTTTCAAACTCATATTTTAGCAAAAACATTTTGGGGCTTTCAACAATATTTCTTGTCTGTAGTATAAATCGATGGTTATTTCTCCAAATATATGAAACATTAATGCATCACAATGGCGCCATGAGACTTCAGCTTAAATAGATTTCCGAATGCATGCATTTAAAAAGCGATAGTTCGATGACACTTTAGAAAATAAAAGGCTGATTGATGTCTTATACATGAAAAATTTAGGTATGCAAATATTCTAGGTGCAAAATAGATATACGAGTAAGTTAACATTATTTGGTTTAAATAAACAGTTTTATTACAAGAAACAAATTTTTCACTAAATCACAAAATGCTCAGAAGTCGTTAGAGGTCAAATTTAAAATTGAAAGTTCAAATTTTCCTTTATAGACAGAAGGATCTGAAATCGCCATAAGAATAATATTAAGTAAGATTATGATTTCAGTTTACAGCCTCAATAACAGATTTCAGTTAAATAATAATTGCATGTTTTGGGGTAATTATGAGAACCAACGTTCTTAAGCGTGTTTGTGACTGCAGTTGCCAACCTCAATGACATGTATTTCAGTTAATAATACTTAATTCAATCAATTAAATGCCATTAGATAAATCTATCAATTAAAATAATGTTGTTTATAAGGCATTATGTGAAACCACTTTCTTTTAAAAATGAGACTGTTGAAGCATTTTACTGTAATTTAACTCTTGTAATGTATAATACGTATGCATATATTTACGTCAAGACGTCGATCAAGAGCTGCAAAAGTGGCATATCTAAAATAATTCCATTCTGAAATAGAATTGCTTTGTTCGTTACTACAATACATAGTATGTTGCAAAACACTTCAGCCATCTAGTGGGCCAGTATTGAATTAGGAAATAAGCTAGTTTGCTGCTGAAAGAAAGTAATTTTCGTAGTTTTCCAAATTGAGGCATGTACTTCAGAAATCATGTTTTGTGTTCCCACTATTACAGTCTATGAATGAGATTTAACGCGAGAAGTATCATTCCAAATATTGATTATGAGATTTAAAAGCAAACATACAATTATTATCCCTACAAGTGTTTCGACGACATATCTTGAACGAAATCTGATCAATTTTGATAAATATGAGATATCTCGTCCATAATGCGTTTTTCATCCCTTCTCAGGCAGCAATATTAGCTCTTATCACCCCTAGTCAAATTGAATATGATCCTGTGCATCGATGTAGAAAAAAACTAAGCCACCTTGGAAGGTTAAGAAAAGAAGTTGCCTTACAGTGGATTCACTGTGATATATCTGGCAATGAACACCCGGACCAATTGGCTAAAGACTGGAGAGCAGTTGCCTCAACCTAAATCCCTTTTACCTATATATAATATGAAGAGGCTTATATGCTTATCTATAAAGACTCACAATCTACAAAGATATGTCTATAGGAAAAAACAAGAATGATTCATTGATGAATAAAGCAGGTGTTCCAGGTTCTTTGCCCAAAACTGTAGGAGTAGCTTGCTTTGGACTTCTTATCAACAATACACCGTAAAGAGTAGCGATATCAGTTATCTGTCCCCTTTGCGAACTGGAAAAAATGACGGAAGACCACCTCAAGGAATGGAATTGCAAATACTACTTTAGATAGTGCTTTTAAGCCATAGTTTTTCACTTCAGAACCCTATTGGGCTGCTTGTTGATGGATGGCCGATAGGCCGGAGAAGGGCGTAGGATAAAAAAAATTATATCTCGTCCATCTAGATCTGGTCAGTTTCGCTTATGACGATATTTGCTTATCGTCTAGAGAAAACTGTTCAATTACTCGAAAGGAAAATGAAGATCCAAGTAAGAAAAAGAAATTGTCCCTTGGCCAGAATTGGTGACATATTGGAACAAGTTTTGCATCACACACTGGCCACTACAGAACAGTTTTCGGTGCTAAAACAAACCACCAGGAGGGTTAAAATGATGTATATATTTTTAACTGATTGTTTACTTTCTATCCATATAAAATTGATCATGAGTAATTTTAGTAGGAATAAGTAATCCTTTTCGAATTTTTCTACCAGTAGACATTCCCTTTCTTGTTCGACATATATGTCTAGAGGATGTTTGCTTATCGTCTAGACCACCGACTCCCAACCTGGTGTACTCGTACCCCTGGGGTTACGTGGCGGTCCGGTTGGGGGTACTCGAAAATAATGTTAGTAATGGCTGAAAACTCCCAAAAAAGGAAAAAAGGAAGTAATAGGCGTAAACCTAGTAATTGATTGATCATTGCCCCACCCACCACCAATCCTATCACGAGATTACGCATGTGCCCTCCCTCTCTTTTGTTGTTTCTTTCGTTTCTAGTAATTCTTCTCTAGAAAAATATCGAATCGTCTAAGAGCTTCAGGCATCGGTATTTTTATTTAAGATGCGATTGAAAGCAGGCCATCATTTTAATGTTGGATTGGTCGCCAATTGAGTAACGTGAATTAATAGGCCTAGCTTCGTTCATTTTTTATGAGTGCTTAATTTGAAGTGTTTACTATTTTAATGTTTTAAATTATTTTCTCTTGATACTGTTCTGTGTCTCAAAATGGATAAGTGATTGAAAACAGGTACTATTATGAGAGCTTTAAATAGCATTGAAATTCAACCCGCTTACAAACGCAAGGGAGCAACAAGCAAGGGAATCACAACAAAAGTGCCCGTCGAAAAAAGAGAAAATATTGTGATGAATACTTGCCATATGGATTTTCAGAAACGGGAAATGAAGACTGTCCAAAACCACTCTTCGTTGTTGGTGGAGAGATTTTGACGAACGGTGCCATGAAACTATCTTTATTAATGCGCCATTTAGAGACAAAGTATACAGTTTATAAACATAAAGACGTTAGTTTTTTTCGGCGACTTTCAAACGGTTCTAATCTAACATCTTTTGTGTCATCTGCAAACAAAGTTCATGAGAATGCGGTTGAAGCATCGTACAGAATAAGTTATCGTATTACTAAAAGCGGTAAAAATCACACAATCGCTAAAAATTTGATATCTCCTTGTATCAAAGATGCTGTTCGTTGTATGTTCGGTGAAGTCCATGTCCGAAAAATTAACAATATTCCCTTCTCATATACAGTTTCTCGAAGAATTAACGACATGTCTGACGACATTGAATCTACAGTAATTGAAAAGAATAAAAAACAGCCCCTTCTTTTCAATACATGTGGGTGAAAGCACTGATGTTTACAATCTGGCAATTTTTCTTGTTATTGCAAGATATTTACATGGCAACGTTTTTGTAGAAAATATTTTACTGTGCTATCCTCTCACAGAAAGATGCACAGGCGTGATTATATTTAATGCCATTCAGGGTTATTTCTGTGAAAAAGGTATTGATCGGACCAATTGCTGTGGTGTTTGCACGGATGGTGGAAAATCTATCTGGCTGTTATACAGGCTTAGGCGGTCGCATAAAAGAAACCGCTCCCCATGTAGCTTGGAGTCATTGCTGTATTCACAGACAAAGCCTAGCTTCCAAACCCCTGACACATTCATTGAAGGAAGTGCTTAATCAATCTGTGAAAGTCATTAATTTTATTAAGGCCTATTCTACAAACTCCAGACTATTCAAATCTTTGTGTGAAGAGATGGACAGCCTCTATAAAACATTACTTTTGCAAACTGAAATGAGGTAGCTTTCACGGGGAAAAGTACTCACAAGATTGTTTGAATTGAAACATGAAATTCAACTTCTTTTTGAAGACCACACTTTTCAGTTGAGGTCAAAATTTCATGAAAGCGAGTGGCTTCAACAGCTTGCATACTTATCTTATATTTTTTCAGAAACAAACTCAGCTTAGGATTACCGAACAGTTCTATAACCATCTTTAAGGTGTCTGATAAAATCGAGTCGGATCAAGAAATTGTATTTTTGGGAATCTTGTATCGAAAACGACCAGTGTGAAGTTTTTGAGACACTTCAAGGTTTCTTATCTGAAATCGAGCTGAAATTGTCAAAAGAAGTAAAAAATAGTACAATACCTAACTTAAAAGGACTTAAGGTGTCCTTCAGACAGTTTTTCCCAAAGCGAAATAGTTCAGATAACTGGAATTTAAATCCATTCGACGAGTTGTTCAACAAGCAGAAAAATTATCAATTTCTGAAAAAGAAATGTTGATTGAAATTTCGACTGATTCTTCTTTACAATCTGATTTAAAAAAAAAGAAGTATCATTAATTTCTGTGTAGCAGTGAAAGAAGAGACCAAGAACTCAGTTATAAAGCAATAAAATATTTATTGCCTTTCACGAACACAGAGCTTGTCGAAAGAGAGTTCTCGTCTTATGCGTGTATTAAGAATAAATATCGAAATAAGTTTGATGCTGCTACTGACTCGAGATTATATCGATCTTCATATGAACCTGATTTTAAAAAACTTATCTCCATGAAACAAGCTCAAGAATCGCATTGAAATTCTTAAAGGCCACGTTTGAAAACTTGCCTATCAAGTTGAAGAATTGTTGTGAACTTTCCATCATAATTTTATGTGATAGAAAATTACAAAAATGCTATTTGTTTTGATGTTAGGCTGCTATTTTTAAAAATTGTAAAACGTAATATCAAAATAAAAGCCTATAAGTGTCATCAATTTGAGTCGTATGATTAATTTCCTAGCTAACCTAAGAACATTACTACCTAACAAAAACAAACTTTTTTTTGCTTAGAGCGTAGAGGAATGGGTGAGAAGGGTTATGAGAGAAGGGGGCACACATAAATGAAAAGTTTTATCAAGGGGTACAAGAGAGAAAAAGGTTGGGACACACTGGTCTAGACAAAACTGTTCTATTACTCGAAGGGGATCCAAGTAGGAAAAACAAATTGTTCCTTGGCCAGAACCGGTGACATATTGGAACAGGTTTTGCACCACACGCTGGCCACTACAGAACAGTTTTCGGTGCGTTAATAAGCCACCAGGATGGTTGAAATTATGTATACATTTTTCAGCGATCGTTGACTTTCGATCCATATGGAATTGATCCTGAGTAATTTTAGTAGGAATAAGTAATCCTTTTTGAATTTTTACAACCAGTAGACATTCCCTTTCTTGTTCGACATAGTCCGCCATTGAATGAGATTCGGAGTGCAATAACTTTCGATATTTTTCGGTGCGTTCGATAACCTCGGTCATAAGAAATGTATGTTCAGCAATTTAGTCCTACCTTGGGAAACATCTGCTGCCCACCGAATGCCTAATACGGGCGTCGCTGCTTTTCGTTACAACTGCCACTTCACCAAGCTTCTTTTATTCTCTTCTCTTTCTCCTTTTTGGATGATACATAAAATATACCTTCATTTTTGTGCAGACCGAGTGCTTTAGGGGGAAATGTGGTCAGTTTGTGGGAGGTTTTTTTTTTTCTTTTGTCGACAATCGAAAATCTATTTCGTTTTATAAGAACAGTAGTAAAAGGAAGTAACGGATTTGGCGTTTTTGTACTTTAAATTCACAAAGTTTGTTGTATTCAAATAATTTACCATCAGTCATTCAAATAGGTTACCACTTCATCTAGGATACTAAATGAATTTATTCGAGTATCAATTAGTAACCTCATCTGCTTTTGTGCAATGTATCTCGGATGAATGTTTTGGCGCATTTGCTCTTCTTTCTCCTCTCTTATTGCATTAAAATAATTTACCATAGAGTTGAATTTCACTTGGAATGTACTCCAATTAGAATTTACTATAGTATTAACGTACCAAACGCATCTTTGTTTTTATGTGGAGCTTCTAGGAATATGTTGGAATGTTCACTCAGCATTCTCCTCTCTTTTATTACATTAAATTCATTTACCATAAGAGTTTAATTTCATCTAGGATACTAATTGAATTTAGTATAGCGTTAATGTATCAACCTCACCTGCGATTGTGTGGGCGTGGAATCTGTAGATGGATGGATCTGTTGGCGCATTCATTCTTCATTCTCCTTTGAATTAAAACAACTTACCATCAGCGTTCAATTTCAGATGGGATATCAGTTTAATCTATTAACTAATCAATCTCACCCGGTGTCATTCACTTTATATACAGGAAGAGTCTAAATTGTTTTTACAATATAAGAGGGGTGATAGTACCCATCCAGACGAGCAATAATTACCATTGAACATAGGGTCGCATTCCACTCTGAGAGGCAGAAAAGAGTCAAATTAGAATTTCAACATGAACTTACAACAGTGTTGGGAAAGCGAATGAACGATACCAAAAGTTGCTCTGATAAAATCTGATTTATTGATCGGAGAAAAACTCACAGCAAGTGCTCAAAGTGTCGTTTCACAGTTCACACCGGTGAGTGAAGCCAAGCCACAGGTTCGCCACGTCCAATCCATCGTGCGGGATATGTGGCATTCAAGAAATGCACTTCTTGACGACGTCAGAGGCGATGACTTGTTCATGCTCGACGCGTTTCGACTTTACTTTTTTCTGCCTCTCAGAGTGGACTGCGACCCTATGTTCCATGGTAATTATTATTCGTCTGGATGGGTACTATCACCCCTCTTAGTTTGTAAAAACAATTTAGACTCACCCTGTATAATACACAATTAAGCGCTGACTGAAACAGCAAACCCATATAAATTGATTGAAATGAGAATAAAACAAATACTTTTCACGTTATGAATACATATTTGTAGAAGACAATCCCAACATTTTAAGTCCATTTTACAATAAAACGAAAGATCATCACGAAGACGTTGGAAAATACAAGAACATTTATGAAACATGTACGCTAAACCCTCCTGCTGATTTATCTTCGCATTGATAACTGCCCTGTATTGGCCAGCCTCTAATGTAAGAACCTGTTACAAGCTGTTACCAGTTCTAGCAAATGAACAATTTGTTTTGCCTGCTTGGATCTTCATTCTCCATTGAAATAAAAGGGCAGTTTTGTCTTGACGACGTATCTCTTCGTTATCAAAACCGATCAGATCTCGATAGACATCTTGTTTTAAGAAAAATTGACCAGATCTTGGATCAGATATCTCGTCGAAACCATTTGTATGGTAGGTAATTAATTAACGTCGTACTGGAGCAACAAATCGGGCTATTGGCGACGGTCCGGGATCAAACCCGTAGGGAAGATCTAAGGATAACGCCACGTAGTTTTCAACCACGGTCAGATGACGAGGTCAACACCTGAGCTGGCACCCCACTCTCCAAATTTGCACACCACGCCAACGAAATCACTTGGAGGGTTAATAAATAAGTACCAGATTTGCTATGTGTATTCCAGTCACTTGTTTCAGCTGGGTATCTCTACTTAGTCGAGCTTGAAAACAACTCGTGTTTTCAAGCTCGACATTGTTCACGTATGCGTCTAAGTACACTAGACAGCGATACATGCAGTGTTATGATTCTTATAGGGCCTAGTTTCCCAAAGTTGTTGCTATTGCCCCGCCTCCTGTGGACGCTGAAGTAGTCTGAGGGCAATGCTGGAGCAAAGTCAAATAGGGGACTTTGAGGCCAAAGAGAGAGCAATGCGAATAAGATGTTAAAAAATGTGTTGCTTAAAAGTGTTTTAAGGGGGCACAGTTCCTTTAAGCATACAAATCAATAGGTAAAATAGACTCATTTCGGTAAACTGTATCGCCAAAAGTTTTATGTGTATCATAATGAAATTTTTTGCAGTGTTTATTTGCAATTTATACTACACAATGCAGAAAAATGGGTTTGATTTTTAAAACTTAAATAATATTTTACTGGAATATACATAAGGTCATTTTTAACGTACTTTTTTACAAGCATAACTTGTGCGCAACATTCTGAGTCATCCTGTGCATTTTCTATAAAACTAATGGCTGATATTAGTAGCATAATGCTTTTATTTTAAATTAAAACCAAAAAATAGTAGTTAAGTAACACATAAATATAACATAATCAATTAATATTTCACTTCATTAATTTTTCCAAATTTTCACTCATACTATATCAAAATTTTTTAATATACGTTTAGCTTTTGAGTAAAATTTTGGTTTCATTTTGAAGACCTTTAGATAATCTATTATCATTTTTAAATTTCAGGAGTCTACGTTCATTAGTTGCAGAATTATAGTGCGCGCAAGCTTGAAAATTACCATTCTGAGATAAATGCAAATAAAGTTGAAATAGTTATTTTTAGCATTCACGTGCTCAAGTAAACAAATAGATTTGTGAAATGAAAGAGTTGAGTAGTTCATATTGTGCTTATATTTGTTACAGTAAAAATATTATTATTAAAACTTGCGAAAAAATAAATAGCATAATTCCAAAAATTAATAGCATAATTCCAAACCGAAACTAAGAAACGTAAACAAACTAACAGCTGAAAATAAAAATAGGTGTGTTCGAAAAATCCTCATTGCGAACGAACGAATGCGAATTTTTTCATGCTGTTTTTTTACCAGAATCAGAACATTTCAAACTATCTAAATAGATCAAAATTGGAAAATCGATTTTTTTAAAGTTTTAAATGTACTGTGCCCCCTTAAGCGATTGATTGGTTATACAGACATACTAGTGATGCATCGCCATTTATAAAGAGGAACTGACTGCGATTGATTGTGGATATTTGAGGATGCTACTGACGAAGATCGAGCCTGTAGACAAATTATTAGCACAACACTAGGCTCATATTTCGCATTGGTGATTATTTTTAAATTTTACTGATTCGATTGATGCTATCAATAATAGTGAGCAATCTAGTGTGTTTAAGCGAATTTGTTTTTCTTTTAATACATAACTATAATTTCGATTCCAAGTTGTTTTATTTCCAAACTAGCTTTTAAAAATTCTTAAATTAGACACAGTTACATTAATGTTCAAGTGACAGTTAAAAATTACAGAATATTGCGAAGGGATATCTATCTTTCTCCAACAGTTGATCAGATCATGTGATTTTAAACAATTATGTTGAACAGAGACCTCGATTTCGCTACCACATTAATACCTAACTTTCTTGTAATGACTGACAAGGTCACAGAGCAAGGGGACTATAGTTTACTAGTACTTTGAAAAACAGCATATTCAGCGAATTGAATGATTTATTGACCTTACTTTTATCAAACACTTGTTGAATCACCTGCCTAGAGAGGTAGCTATCTTGCCTCCCCTTTTCCAAGATTATTAAGGGTCGCGGTAGCCCGGTTGGAAGAGTAACGGATTAGCAACCGAAGGTTTGCAAGTTCGAACCAACCAAAGTCCGTCGTGTACAAAGGCTGCACGTTAAATCTATCGTGGCCTCTGTCCTCACGTTGGCGTCGTGTGGAAATTTGGAGAGTGGGGTGCCAGCTCAGGTTTGACCTCGTCATCTGACCGTGGTTCAAAATTACGTGGTGGTGTCCTTGGATCTTTTCCTTTGGGTCTGATCCTGGACCGCCGCCAATAGCCCGTTGTGTTGCTCCAGTGCGACGTTAATTAAATACCTACCTTTCCTTCAGTGACGTCCTCCCAGACTCTCTAAGGATGCCTTCAGTTGCTGAGTTTCGTTTCCTGACTGGGCATGACTGTTCGAGCACACGTCTTTTATTGTAATACAGTTGACTCTTCTTTATGAAATAGAAGACAACCTATAAACACATACAGGGTGAGTCTAAATTGTTTTTACAAAATAAGAGGGGTGATAGTACCCATCCAGACAAGCAATAATTACCATGGAACATAGGGTCGCATTCCACTCTGAGAGGCAGAAAAGAGTCAAATTAGAATTTCAACATGAACTTACAACAGTGTTGGGAAAGCGAATGAACGATACCAAAAGTTGCACAATCTGATTGATTGATAAACTCACAGCAAGTGCTCAAAGAGGCGTGTCGTTATACAGTTCACACCGGCGAAGGAATGACTGGCTCTCGGAGATTCCTGGTGTTGTGTTCATTTTGTCTGCTGCAACACCGATTCTCGCTACGAGATCTTCAGCCGAGTCCACAGGCGTCTGGTACACTAAAGATTTCATGTGCCTCCAGAAGAAAAAGTCCAGCGGGTTGAGGTCCGGTGAGACCAAGCCACAGGTCCGCCACGTCCGATCCATCGTGCGGGATGTGCGGCTTAGGAGATATGCTACGTAGGCAGGTACAAAACGACGTCAGAGGCGATGACTTGTTCATGCTCGACGCGTTTCGACTTTAATATCTTCTGCCTCTCAGAGTGGACTGCGGCCCTATGTTCCATGGTAATTATTGCTCGTCTGGATGGGTACTATCACCCCTCTTATTTTGTAAAAACAATTTAGATTAAACCTGTATAATGCACTCAACACAATCTTAACACATGCAATGCACTTAATAATTATAGTAGTACAAAATTATTGGGAAGCCAGACGGCAAATGACGTAAAGTCAAGTGCCTGGCATTTGTTTCATTCGCATTCTTAACCAATAGAATAATTCCTAGCTTTTCAACCAATATGCAGTGAATAAAACAAGTTTATGTACGGAAACGAAAACGGCGTATAAATTATTATAATTTATAAAGAAATCTCACTAAAAATTCAGAAACTGCGCAAGAAACTTATTTCATACTACAGAATGCGTTCGCAACAAAAATTCCTTGATTTTCACAAATAAAAAGTAATTAATTAAAACTTTGTGAAAAACACAAAATGAAAGACAAAAAAGTTTCCGTACGCTCTATGCAAATTGTGCGTACAGTCTAGCTGTCCCGTATTCAATTATCATAACTAGCCAATGAAAAAGAACTTTAATATAGTGTAAGTAATTATTTCAAACTATTTTCATACGAGTGGATCGCCTAAAATGAGAGTTCCGAAAGCTATTCGCGAGTTGGTGATAAAGTTGAAAAATGACGGTTTATCAATGAGGAAAATATTGGCAACATCGCAAACAAATCTAAATCTACGGTAAAAATCATTGAAAGGTATAATTAGGCAGAAACTGGAAAATAGAAATAGATCCGGAAGGCCTCAGAAATTGAGCTATATATACGAGGAATATTCTGTGAAATGTTCGCGATAATCCACGAATTAGTGCACCACAACCTGCGTCCTTGTTGAAAACTGTATATAATATTGAAATATAACATCAGACTGTCAGAAAAGTAATCAAAAAAGGTGGCTACAATAGGCATGTTGCACGTAAAAAGCCATTCATTAGCAAACTTAGAAGAAAGAGTCTTGAGTTTGCAAAAAAGCGTGTAAGCCCTTAACTTTCTGGCCTTCTGTACTCTTCAGGGATGAATCAAAATTTTGCCTCTATGGTTTAGATGGACGAGTTATGGCATGGAGAAAACTAAAACATCAAATACAAACAAAAAACTTATGTAGAACTGTAAAACACGGCGGAGAAAATGTAAAGATAAGGGGTTGCAGGAGTTCTGGTGTGTATAATTTATGTTTTGAAGGATAGCTATGTGTACCTAGACATTTTGAAACAAAATGTCCTTGCTAGTGCTGCTAAACTGTCTCTGAGAGGACCATTTATCTTCCAACAGGACAACGATTCAAAACACACTGCAACGTTCTGTAAAGAATAATGTCTTTACCATATGTCGCAGCAACTTCACACACCGCCAGTCTCCTGATTTAAACTCCATGGAACACATGGGAAGAAATCGGTCCTGAACTGAAAAATTATGATACCGGCAGCAAAGATAATCTGAAAAGCGCCATTCTGGACGTCTGGAACAAAATTGCTCCATAAACAACAAAACAATTCTGGGATTCATGCCTAAGCTTCTGAGAGAGGTCATTAAATCAAAAGTAGGTTCAACTGACCATTAAATGATGAAACATGTTGGAAATAACATCTAATGAAATATTTTTCCCCGTACGGAGAATTTTTTGCTTTATATTTGCTACATTTTTGTCTTATTGTGAATTATGCTTTAAATTATATATTAATATTTTTTGTTTAAATGTAATAAACTTTCTATTCAATTAGCTCATCTTTTTTTCCATTTCTATTTCTTCAATATTTATATTCTGCAAATAATAAAGTCATTTATTTCAAATAGTAAAGTGTGTACTGAGACTTTTTTTACTCACTGTATGTGGTTATTTATTCATTATGTGAGAGAGTCACGGGGTTAATATTAATCAAAAATCGCGTGACACTCAGAGATTAATATATAATCTATACAACAATTCATGAATATTTAACTACATTTAGGGATCAGCATACATTTATGCATAAAATTGCAGAAGTAATGTCAGGTTATGACAGAAATAAATGCGAATGTAGACTCGTCCATTTGCAAATGAGATACGGAATATTTCATACTCCTAAATGTGGTCATTAGTTTTAAAAGTAGATGTTCATGTGCACTCTTTCAGTGTGTTATAGGCATCAAGAGATAACTTAAGAACTTTGAAATAAAAGGGACACTCAGATTTAAAGTTCTTACATTGTTAAATCTAAAAAATCTGTTTCCTATATCTTTTAATAGAACAAACTTTAACTATATCCAGACTTTAAACCAGACCAACCACTGAATGCATAATTGGACTTGCATTTCAAAATAGCTTGGCAATGTTATTAATTTCAATGTCTAAAGACTTAGTAGGCGTTTTTGCCAGACATTTCACAGATTTATAGACAAGGACGTTTGAAAACTAAGTAAAATTATCTTAATTTCACGGGAGGATTAAGGTTGTTCGAAGAATTTACAAGCCTCTTTTAATAGAAATACAACACCAACTGTGTCATTTTCTGAACTTTTCTGTGGTTTAAATTACCTATCCCTTAATTACCTGCTCGGAATTCTCAGAACTGAAGATTAATCTTTTTAAAACATTTTCGTAATCCTACTTAGCATCACAATAATTTATAATAACGCTATTCAGAAGAACAACGACGTAAGTGGAATTCATCGATTTGTTCAAAAAACGGAAAGCAGAAATAGTTCATGATTAATATTAATTACAACTTGTGAGAAACTTCGATGGTAATGAAAGTACTGTTAATGATAGCATATTTGTGTTACTTTTAAATGGTGTCACTCATGCAGGTGTGTTCTAAATATTCAGCCCAATCGTTGTGTTCATAAAATTTGGAATGAAATATTCAACCCGAAGTAACTTAACATGCAAAATTTTTTTAATTCGTATATATTAATTTCAAAACATTTGTGCCGGATAATTATCGTTTGCGCGTGCGCATTGATTTACTGGCTTGCGAAGAATTAAGAATCGTTTGCAGTTCAATTATTTTTGTTTTTATTCTTTAGACGCCAGTTGTGGCAACATTAAAAATATAGAATTTGTGTTCTTGTTATCATCAGAATTGTTCGTGTTAAGAATTCTTCGATTAGCTGTATGTCGATTTATATGTCTTAGCGAAACTTTTGTAACGACGCACAGAATGGACGCGTGGAATCATTATTTCAAAGCCACGGTCTCTTAATCTTCATAGAATTTCGTAAATAAATAAGTTTTTAATTATAGTCTACTTACTTGAATTCTCTAAATCACACGGGACAATATTCATTAACATTTTTATTCATTCCGTTACTTACATCATGAAACGGACAGAGTTTAGATAATACACACTTTCGTCGCCGTCCAAGTCGTAAAATAGATGTAAACAGCATTTGCATCGTTGTTTACCGAAGAAATGACCTTCCACTATCAAAATCTGAGTAATAACCAACACTTACATTGTTCTTTAAACGGATGATGAGAAACAGTTAAAATTGGAACACAATAATGCGCGCCTTAAACTCCAACTTAACTCCATATTTACTCCATTTAACTTTAAACTCCATATTTTCCACTTGCTTCATTGTTCTTCAGAAAAACGATATGTTAAAGCATATTGATTTTTCCTTCTTGTAGATATATCACAATTCATGTAATACTAAAGGAACAATTCATTTAAAAGACGTCAGACATACAAATGAAATGTATTTCCCACGAAATGGCTCAGAGCCTTCAGCAGACGGAAAACAGACAGGTAAAAGTTCGAAAGGGTCCGTCTTCTTTGCGTCAGCCGCGTGACTTAATGCCAGTATAAAATATATATTTCCAAGTCAGATGTTTCTAAGAAATGCTGAATTAAAGTTGCGCTATTTCTCGTGGGAATAGACCCATCAGAAGAAGGATAAAATTTTTTTCGTTGCCTGAATATAAAATTTTGATGTGAAAAAGTTGAAACACAAAATTTTGAAAAAATTCTTAACTCTGAATTTCGTCTGTCTTGTAAAGTTTCTTATAAATTTAAAATTCTAACCTTATAATCTCATTCCCATATAACATTTTAATATAATCATCATTTTAATCAATATTAAACTGCAGTTTTATCATTTTAGTTTAGTAGTTTATTATTTTTTACTTCTGTGTTATAAGATTCCGCAGTTGTATTGATGGTTCAAACAGTGTTGCACATTAGCGTATCCATTAAACTTAGTAGTATTCTATTTCATATATTACCTGCGTGACCTGTTATATGAATCGTTTTGTTATAATTTCTTTTATCTCCATATTGAATCGTAAATATGTTCCAAGATATTTCAACGTGTAAAATGAATGTTTAGAAGGCAATAAATCATACACTTATTGCATGCAATCATTTCTATTTCGTAAGACAAGAATCCTACGCATTTTAAAAAGGAAACATTTCAATGTATTTTCAGTGACTAGCGCACTGGTCATTAATAGGCTCAGAACATTAATTCCAGTCTTGACTCAATGTTCAAAGTGGTTCGGAAAACTTTTTAAGTCGAAGGCATTGTATCAAAAACACTAAGCAAACAAAATGACACTAAGAACAAACTAAACCTAAAAAGCTATACAATCTCAACTGATTTAAGGAACTTATCATTGAAACAAATATAACTCTCGCTCGCTTCCATTGATTCCACGTCTTTAACTTTCAAAAGAAAGATAACACAATCCGAGTATTTCACATATCCGTGTGACATGTTTTCTATATGTCCAAATAAGCAAATATCCGTACATCCGATTCAGTATGGCATGGTCAAATATAACTCTTGCGCCATAAAATTTAACCCATCCAACCATTTAACGGCCTATTCAATCTGTATTTGAAATCATTATGTAGCTATGATGTAAACCAAGAATTCAAGTATTGCTAAAGTCACCGTCAACTATATTAATTTAAGGATCCGTATGATGCATATCCTTATAGTTTTGTTCCAATGCGACCGGATTAATGGAAATCGGTATGTTCTATTCAATCTGGCATGGCCAAATATAGCCCATGAGCCATAAAACTCAACCTAACCCAACCGATGACTCAACAACTTACTCAATCTGTATTTGAACTCAATATGTAACTGATTTAAACTTACTGGTGGTTGATTGTTTTTACTAGGTATCTCGTCGCATTAGAAGAACTGACCAGATCTTGATGAACGAGATATCTCGTCATTAGCAGAAAAGTGACAAGATATTTATCTCGTCATCCTAAAAAATTCAATAATAGTCTTATAACCAGATATCTCGTCATTAACAAAATTGGTCAGATCTTGATTGACGAGAAATCTCATCGAAACCACTTGGAGAGTTAAAACACAAATTCAAGCACAGCGAAAGTCAATTTCAACCATCTTAATTTAAAGAAAGAAATCCGTTGATATTTTGATCCATTCCATTCTATCCTTCCTTTCCACTGTTCCTAGCGGATGGAACAAACTTTTACTAAAAGCAATTCAGACAACGCTTCTTTACCTGTCCCAAATGCACATTTTAATGAAACTAAATTGAGGAGGGATTTTTTTTCTCTTCCTTGATGCATCACCTTTTCAATGGAAAAAAAAGGAAGAATCATCCAGCGGCGATCGAAGCTGCGCCTCTTCACTTCGGGGGCGAACAAAGTTTAATTTTATTTGGTCCTCTCTTTCCTCAAAGCCTTCTTTCCCAACCGACACACACGCTCTTCCTTTACTTATCAAACACAAAAACCGAAGAGCAGAAGAAGCAAAACAACACGCAACAAAGATGGGAGAAGGATGGATTTATAAAAGACAATGGAAATAAAACTTTCGGGCCCTCCAAATGAGCAAAACGAAGAAGTATCTATCTTTGCGTGTCTCTTTCGCTCTCAGGCTTAGAGTGGAAGATGCCCCGAATTAAAAACAATCAATTTTGTACATTTTATTTCCGCTTTTGCTGTTGTGACTTTGATTCGATTTTGTTCTTTGTTGGGTCGTTTTTGTTGCTCGAGGTGGACGGTGGCTGTCCCTTAAGACGGCTAACTGCAGTGTCTTATATCATTCTTTAGTGACAGACGGACCCCATTCATCTGCTGGGACCTCAGGGAGTTTTAAAGGGGCCGATCGCAAAACGAAAATGGTTGGGTCAATCGATGATTCTTCGTTAGGGACTAGCGACTTTCTAAAATTCCTTTATGGTTTGGCACTACGATCATTTTTGTGACGATACTGCCGTGCTTCTGTGGTATTCTGCTTTGAAAAACTTCCGTGCTACTGCTCTACTCTGCTTTGCAATACTGCCGTGATACTCTGATTTGTAATACTCCGTGTTCCTTTGCTTTACAATGCTGCAGTGTTCTACTCTATTTTACAATTCTATCGTTTTACTGTGCTACTCTGCTTTACAATACAGCCGTGATCTTCTGATTTTTAATACTCCTTAATAGAGTAGAACGCAATGCTGCAGTTCTACTCTACTTTGCAATAGGGCCGTGTTACTGTGCTTCTTTGCTTTATAATACTACTGTGCTATTTTGATTTACAAGTACTCCGTGCTCCTTTGCTTTGCAATGCTGCAGAACTGTTTATAATGCTGCCATTCTATTCTACTTTGCAATATTGTCGTGCTACTGTGATTTGCAATACGACAGTGCCACACTGATTTGTAACAATGCCTAGTTAATTTGATTTTTAATACTTCTCTCCAACTTTATTTTGCAATACTGCGGTTTTAGTTTCATTTGTAATACTATCGTGTAACTTTTCTTTGCAATACTATCGTACAGCTGTTCTTTAAAATACTACCGTGAAACTTTTCTTTACAATACTGCCGTGCTAATTTTCTTTGCAATACTTCCATGCTACTTCGATTTACAATACTGCCTCGTAGATTAAAAATTGTTAAACAAACTAGGTATAAAAGTATTTGATGTCCTAAAATGCTTGAAAAAATGCCATACTTTATCAACTGTCTGTTGAATAAGCATAATATTACCTAATTGGGTTATGTGTCTAATGTTTTTTTATGTGACATGTGTCGACATGCCTATCTGTAACATGTTTGTCGACATTACATACTATCTGTCTACCACAAAAACTGCTTCCTATACAAAGTCTGCTCCTGTCTTTTGCCGTAGAAACGGACCTTATCCTATTTCCCATAGAGGATGTCTGAAGTAATATATTCAAATTGGTCACATTGGGGCATTTGATGACAAATTGAAAATACTTCTGTTGAAAGCCTTAATTATCATCGAGAATATCTATACCAGTAAGATAGCTCTACCACCTTTAACCCCATTCGCTAAAAACAAAATAAAATTTATTCATTCCGACATTCACCCCTACTCAACATGGACGAGCCCTGTTTCTATAGCAACTGCCACCATGCAAACTTGGTCCAGGGATACCTCGTGGTAGATAAACTGTATATCATTTCGTAAGGATCAAACTTCGAAATACCCTAATTGAGCAACACAGCAAGATATGGGGAATGAATGCAAAAACCACATTCTTCAAATATTTCACGTATTTACTCTTTCACAAAAAGTACGATGAATTCAAGAGTTATAGTTACCTATCTGTTCATAAAATTAATTTAAAATAGAAAGTGATATTTTATAATAGTAGTTCTACTTTTTTGTAAAATCGGTGGTAGTTAATCAGATATTCAAGATCACAGTCCACTTTCATCAACCCAAAACATAGAAACTATTTCTGCCAATGAATGATAAACCATTACTTTTTCAAATATTTCAACTCTTAATCCCTCGAAAAATAAAAATGGCTATGCTCTACTTTGAAAATAACACTTTCATTTACGCTCCATGTGGTTTCCTGAAAAAATATATCTTAATATAATACCAGACACTGATTTAAAGAAATGGCAAATTCTTTAATACGGTCGACGAGCACATACAGAAAAGTTAATCTTTTTGACTCTTGATTTACGACTACAGTAAACTTTCCTACGTAAAATCTTCCCCATAAATTATGTTGAATGTGCTTCTTTCATTGTTTTCATTCGCTAAACAGTGTTACATCTGACTTACAACAAAATTACATACTATAGCTGTTCTGTCTTTTCATTGAGTATACCGTTTTCATCACTTGATGAATGGATTCAGAAGTAAACACATTTCTAGTTCATAGTTAAAATTAAATGTACTTACAAACTTTCGTAATAATCCACCCCTTCCAACAAATGGGGCCACTTCGTGGAACTAATTATGGTAAGGGTGCAGTTTCAGCTTTCTGTTGAGCAGTGTGAGTCCATAGAAAATTCACCCTTTCCACGAAATGGGACCGTTTCATGGAAAGGGTGCATTATTTTCTATGAACTTATATTGCTCAACAGAGAACTGAAACATGACACCCTTACAATAATTAGATGCCAATAGAATCTTGAGGTTACAATTTCCTTTTACTTCAACAAGTTTAGAATGCACACAATCGCAATTTCTTAATTTGCATTTTGATTAACGGAATATATATTAAAGCTTTTCCCAATGGCAAATAATGGGTCATATGATTCTTGGTGAGAACGTGGTAGTCCATGCTTTTCCCCGAGGGAGATGTTGCCACATAGCACAAACCATGAAATATAGGAGACATACCTTCCTGGAGTACTTCCTTAAATCTGGCCCCCTTTTACGTGTCATTTCGTGGTATCCAGGAAACTTCAAACTGTAGACTTCGAACTACACGAGATTCCAACATGTTACGAAGCGCTTCAGTCAACCATTTTCTTAACAACAATGCTTTTATCTGTTCAATTACGGTTGGCTCTTGATTGATGAAGGTTGACTCATAAATACCTTACCGAAGTTGACTAATAAATACCGAAGACATATAAGAAAAGAAAATCTGACCCATCGGAAGACATACAGGGATATGCTATTGCTTGATTATGTTATGCCAACCAAATATTTAATTAGATCATATTTAAAATAGAAAAACATTCAAAATATCTAAAAATAAATATTTCAATGCCAAGAACCTTCTACGAAGTCTTGCAGGGTGTAGCAGAAATTGAGAAAAAGAAGTTTATTCGTTAACGATTTAATAATTATGAGCGACTACACAAACGTGATGCCTGTGCATTACAAATTTCCTGCTTAGTACTGCACGACTATGTCAAAAGTTTCTAGTATTGCAAAATATATTTTGTGTACTTTAAGTACGTTTTAATATTTTTATAACCTCGAGCATGTCCTTCGTCATCTGACCATGTTTCAAAATTACAAGGTGTCGTACTAGGATCTTTACCTTCGGGATTGATCCCGTACCGTCACGTATAGTCCGTTGTGTTGCTCCATTGTGAAGTAAATTCAATTACCTACCTACCAAGCTTGTCTTAAAGATTTATTAATAGTCCATGATATTGCAACAACTACCTACCTACCTAAGGATTTATTGCAAGTTGTAGGCATCGCATATTCGATATCTGTAACTTACCCTTCATGTGTTTCTCTTTCATTTCAGTAAAAATTTCGCTGTACGTGTCCGTTTCATTCTTGACGTTTTCAGTTTTGAATTTGGTATATTTGAATTTGCCAATTATGGCCATTGATCCATAAATCCCATTCAACTGTACTAATGATATATTGTCTATCCGCCACAAATGGCGCAGCATGGCCAGATATGGCCATGCTGCGCCATAAAACCTAAAACCAACCAACATATTCGCCACAAGAAGAGACTTCGACTCTCCCTTTAAGGAAAGTTAATTTCACTTTGTGTAGAGATCGCTGTAGGGTTGCATCTGAGAAAATACCACCAACTTTTCCTTTTCTGCTTCTGTGGTAGACGCTATTTATGTCAAATCATTCACTTGATAACAAAGAAAATGCTAAAAACGTAGCTAAGTGTATTGTAACTTATACTGTTGAAGCTTGACACTTTCCTAAAGTAAGGTAATCTACAAATTTACTGTGACAGAAAATTCAGATTGCCTTTTATTGACTTGTCAGCAGGCAAATCGAATCCCTATCCTTCGTTCAGAGTTGTAGAGCATTTCCAACTTGCCGGAAATGTACAACCGAACAAGTCTCTCCAAGTTATAGCCTGGCCTTGGTCAGGCAAGAGAGGATCTCTATGCAAGTCGTGATCAATTGATGGCCCTTTCGATCGTGTTAGGACTCTAACACTTTGCTCTATCTGTTTAGATTAACCTAAGGAACAGAAGGTTAATATTGTTGGAATTGCTGTTACTAATTCCCTTGGTCAAGATATAACAGACCAAAACCAAAAGACCATGTTTTTCAAGTCAAACAGCAACCATTTCCTGTTCATCCAGGACTTATCATACAAAGGACCGATAAAGCCATAAATATGGGAAGGAGTTTTTGGGGATTACAGGTAATGGACAAGTTGGAAAGTTTTTAATTCCACTCACAAAAGTCATGTATCTTGTTTTACCGCTTCTAAGTCTTAGTAGAGCAGTCTGGTGCTAAGGAATAAGTAACAACACAAAGTAATTGAATTGTCTGGTACCATGTGACGTAGGAGTGACAAATCTCATGTGGTCAGAATGTACTCCCACCTTTTCTGTTTTAACTTCATATTTTTAACTTTGTGTTTTTGGCCGCTTTTCCTATAGGAATTTCATTTAGAAAATACAACCAACCAGTCAGCTTGGTCGAAGGTGGTCATTGCGCTATAAAACCTTATTCAATCAGTCAGCTTGGCCAAATATCGATCTTAAGCTATAAAACTCCACTTAACCAACCAATCAGCTTAGCCAAATATTGCCCTTGAGGTATAAAAAACTCCATCCAACCAACCAGTTTGGCCAAATATCGACCTTAAGCTATAAAACTCCACTCAACCAACCAATCAGTTTAGCCAAATATTGCCCTTGAGCTATAAAACTCCACCCAACCAACCAGTCAGTTTTGCCAAACATGATTCCTCCTCCATAAAACCCTACCCAACCAACCAGACTCACGAAATAGTGATCCACGTGCATATTGACTCAACACTTCCCCTGTTTTCTATTTTCATCTAGCATTTCTTCATCCTTATTCCCCTACTCAATACACTCACCGCGCATCTTACACGCTCAATATAACCCAGTCAAAATCTCTCAATATTCTGTCACGATCGACCGATTAACCTTCGCGAAAGGGACACCACGCTAGACCTCGCAACAGGATAGCCTGGGAACCTCGCTGGGTATGAAGTGCAATTGCCGTGTGGGTGGCCGTAAAGGGATTCCTGCGGACTACGTCACAGCCACCGAGTCCATTCCGGGAATCGGAAAAGTACGTGACGCTGGGCCTTGATGGGACGCGATGGCCATGGAAGTCACGTTGCGGCTGAAAGCAAATAAATTGAAGAACAAGGGCCGATGCATATACGGGGCCTTTGCTTTCTTCCGGTGGACATGGGGAGAAAGAATGGGAACATCTTAAGCCTTTTCGATTACGGTCGGGGATTCTTTGTTGATGTGGTTTTCCGATTTCGTGTCCTGAGGATCGCGATTCTCTTATAGGGAAGTTGGCAAAGCTGCCGTTACGAAGTGTGAATTACGTGAGCGCTTCAAACCAACAGAATCCAGGTCAATCTGAATCCAGTAGAAATTTACTACGAAGGTTCGGGAAGGCGTTCCCACAAGAAATAGCTGATGTTGTCGCAGCTGGGCCAAATACCATAAAACTCCAAAATCCCACCAACCTTCCACAAGAAATAGCTTGCTCGTCTTCTAAACTTTCACGCTGGCTGAATCCGGAGCGTTCAACTTCAATGCACACAAGTCTTGGTTAATTTGTTTCTAATGGATTCAAATTTATTTTGATTGCCTAGAATTATGTTGGTGCAAAGGGACTTTTATGGGTTTCTCACACCAAAAGAATCTGGGGTAATCAAAATCAATTTGAATTCACTAGAATTTGATTAACGTTGATTGTGTCGTATTAGATGTGACGCTTTTGGATTCCTTCAAACTAACAGAATCTGGGTCAATCCGGATCAATCTGAATCCAATAGAAACTAGTTAATGAAGCTTCTGGAAAGCTATTTCCAAAAGAAATAGCTTGTTCGTCTTTAAACTCATACTGCCTGAATCCCGAGCTTTCCGCTTCAATGCACCCGCGAATCTAGGTTAGTCAGCTTCTACTGGATTCAGGTTACTTCTGATCTATCTGTATTCTGTCGGTGTAAATTAATTCTTAGGGTGTCTTCACAAAAAAAGAATCCGGGAATATAAAAATCAATTTTAATTCACTAGAATTCAAGTAACAATGATTGTGTTGTGTTAGATGTGAAGAAACCCTTAAGGCTTCTTCAAACCAAGTGTATCTTTTATGAAGTGTCTCCTCATAAAAAAAGCAATCGCGCATTTTAAATTTTGAAAAATCAAATATCATCCCCTATTAGCAGCACAAATTTAGCATTAACGTATCAACCAAACAAAATGGGCCGTCGTGGCTCAGTGGGTATGCCCACTCCGGGTTGTAGGCAGGGTTCGATTCCTCAATTGAGTATATTTCTCTCTTCCTTGTTAGTGAAACTTTCCTTGTGTGTATCCATTATTTGATATTACTGTTTTGTATTTGACGCAAAATATGGCTCTTGCACCATAAAACACAACTAAACAACAAAAAAGCTTTATAAATCATCCACTAAACATACATTTTCAAAAGATCATGCTACACAAAAACATTTTTGCGTCATATATAACAAAAACTACATTTCGAACATTAAGCCTGGGATTAAACTCTAATGCATTAACCCACTTTAATATTTCAACGGAATAAAATAGAATCCTTTACTGGCAGCATAATATTGAATAGGGTCAGTCCGCTTTTGTTAAACATGTATAGGATTTTTAAGATTGAGAGGCAGGAGTGTACATACTTAAAATATGCGTTGGCTTACAATTTAAATATCTTGCTGACTGCCCCGACGAGAAAAGCAGCTCGAAACCTTTTCACTCACATCCTGCAAGTGGAAAAATTTTAGTCGAAAATGCGTTTGAGAAGAATGGATAGCGTCCTCTTTTGGAAAGGGATATGGGAAATAAATCTTGGTGAATACTGATATGTTCGACAATAAAATGGAATTCGCGCATTTCTTTTCCACGATCTTTCAACTGATACCCGGCTTGTATACAAAACGCAGAAGAGAAAATACATATTTTAAAGTTATATTGTAATCAAAACGTGGTTGTCCTGTCAACATCTATGTAAAAGCAAATTTTGGGGGTATTAAATGTATATTTTTATTGCGTTACATGCAAATACTGTTTGGTTCTGTAAGATATTTATTCTGGATTCATATTTTTAAAATATTCGTTTAAACTTTAGGTGATATTTTATTGTAAAATGGTCAAAATGGCATATTATATCGACTGCCCAGCTTGTATACGAAAGTCAGAAAAAAATACATAATTTAAAGTTACATTGTAATCAAAAGTCGGCTTTGTTCTACCATTGATATATCTATGAGAAAGCCCATTTTGGGGTATTAAATGTATATTTTTATTTCGTTACATGCAAATACTCTCTGGTTCTGTAAAATATTTATACTGAGTTCATATTTTTAAAATATTAATTTAAACTTAAGGTGGTATTTTTTACTGTTAAAAGGTCGATATAGACATTTAATTCTTTCTGTTAAGAATAAAAGTTTAGAAAAAGTTACATTCATTAAATTTCCATTCGGTTAGATTAATTAGCAAATGATTAATATTTTATGTAATATATTTAATGATTAATAACAAAGTGAATTATATTGGAAATTTATCTTTCCTTTGAAAATTTAATACACGTTTACTTGTGATTATATAATAGTTACTCATGTACTTTTAAATTATATTCCTGTGAAAAAACTCTGATTTTGTATAATTTAAAGTGCTTTTGTACCTGATGAAAATTTCAGATTTTTGTTATTTACGATGGTATTGGTTTCCCGAATTCATTTATTCAAAATGTACTTAATAAGTGTACTTATAGTAATTAATTATGTATTACAGATTTATTTTTTCAATAAAGCACTTCAAGTTTTTTTTTGATAGCTGCGATTATATTGAAATCTGCCTTATAAACGATATTAGATATTAATTAAAATTTTATTTAATCCACGTTCCTATCTTCACGGGATGAAATCAGAACTTAAAACAGGTAATAAATATGACGTGAAGATAAAATGACAAAGAAAGTTGTTCTAAAGTTACGTAACTAAAAAATATATTCGAGAATAGATAAAAAAAAGCTTTTTTTCCCCTTCAATCACCTTCATTCTCTTTTGAAGAATTTATTTCTTCAGTGTTTGTTTTCAACGTGATCATATTTCTACGGTTTTAGTAACTATAAACAAAAAATATCCTAAAAAACATGGGATTTTTTAACTTTTGCATTCACTGCAG
This sequence comes from Meta bourneti, assembly GCA_933210815.1. Lineage (NCBI taxonomy): Eukaryota > Metazoa > Arthropoda > Arachnida > Araneae > Tetragnathidae > Meta > Meta bourneti. Next base: position 94,726,733 of record OW119929.1, read on the forward strand.
TTTTGTTGACCGAACTTTAAGATACAATATTTAGAAAACAATAAGTAAAAGTTTAAAATGTTGCATAAAAATCTAATGTGATGAAAAAGTCTTCCCACGAGTGCTTACTAAAAGGTCAGATTATTTTTGATTCTATTCTTCTTTAGTCTTTTATTGCAAATAGTCTTTACTATCATAAATACTACCCATTATTTACTTTTAGGGCTGACATCTACAATATTAGATTAGGAAACTTTTGTCATTTTGAATTACAAAACTGAACATTTTCTAACACTATTAATGCAATTATAATTATAAAAATTATAACAAATACTTAATAATATGTATGCAGCAAAAATTACTACATATTTTTTATTTGTATATCCATAGTTATACCATTAATTTACTGTAAAAATGGAGATATCTTTTCATAAATTCACTTATTTTGTTTTCATCAACATTAAGTACTGAAATATGCTATTCTCTGTTTTCCTATGAATTTCTACTCTACTCCAGAAGATAGTTTTTGTTGATTCAGACAAACCAAGTCGGAATTCTTTTCCCCAGCAGTTTCGTTGTATGTCGAACAATTTTTATAGCTTCGTTTGCCTCATGTGCTTGTGTTCTTTCTTCTTCCAATGGCTAGACTCGTGATAGCTTTTGACGTTTTGTGTTGATTTAAGTTTGATTAAGAAATGGTTTCTTTGTGTAATGTTGTATAGTAAATTTTACATCTATGTTTCTAAGACGTAGCGAGCTAAAAATAGTTCCCTTGAGCTGCAAATTTTAAATAAATAAACAGTGCACATTTTATGACTCCAGACCTCAGTTTTTCAGAGTTTTGATGCTTCAAACAAAGAGATTCTGATTTACATCGATGGTATTGTAGAAAAATGTCGGAAGCAGCTAATGGAACGTTATTTTTGTTTTTATAAAACTACATATTTTGCTTTTAGAAGTATATAAATTTCGAAAATTGAAAGATATATATTTCTAAATTAATAAAATATCAAATATCACATGAATATCAATAAAATATCAAATATCACATGAATATCAATAAAATATCAAATATCACATGAATATCAATAAAATATCACGTAAATAACAATAATATCACATAATCAATGACAAAATATTGATTAAACTTAGGAGTGGGTAGGTAGTTAATTAACGTTGCACTGGAGCAAAACAACGGGCCATTGGCGACGGTTCAGATCAACCCCGAAGAGAAAGAACCGAGGATAACACTTTCTAATTTTGAACCACGGTCAGATGACGAGATAAACACCTGTAAACTGAGGGGATATAAAATCACAAAATTAAAAGCAGCGAACAAATTTAACTAGGAAATAACTTATTTCTCTTCTGTGAAGTTTTACAGTTATGGTATTAGGACATTTACCAAACCGTCATTGAGATATTTTATAAAAGAAGAATTTTTAACACGATTAGTAGAAAATATCTAGAAAAATATTAATCCTTGTGTGTCACTTTATTTCTTTTGTGGGTTTAATATAAACTTTATGTGTTGAATTATGCACTAATCATTACACTTCGTACAGATATGTGCTTGTATATTTCGTTTTTTTCTGCATGGTATCTGTTCGTGCCGTGCGCATCTTTGTGACAGTTGTTGGCGCTACTTCTTAATTGGCGTAACTTTTCATGTACTTGGCAAGCGCCAGGAACTTTGCCAACTACTTCCGTTAGTACCTGATCTCCTGACGCTATAAGTCGATATCTCGCGATGTTCCGTTCCAGAAACCATTCTCTGTGTACTTAGGATAGTACTAATGTGATCCATAGTGGTGAGTCTTGATGTAAGTAAATGCTCGGAAATATACCAACATAGAATTTATTTGAACATAACATATATAGAACGTGAGCCGGCGAGTGGCACGTAAGAAAGATAATTATGTTTCCGCTCGGCATTATATATAATTGTGTGTGACGTCATGCGCACGAGCTGCTTGGAATGGTGACACGGACGTGATGAGTGTTGATGAGAGTAATGCCCGGAAATGAACAACATTGAATTTATTTCAACATAACAAATACAGAACGTGAGCCGGCGAGAGAGAATTAACTGGACTGGACATATCCCTTACGAAGCACCCGCTGAAAGCAACTCATCTCTACATCAGAAAAAGATAAAAATTTTAAATAAATACTTATAACATAAGGTTAGTTGAATTTAATAAAAACGTCGATCTAGGGTACAGTGGAAACTTAAATGCTAATGAGAACCATAAGCCCCACCGAGCCTCAAAAGAGAGGTCACCCTCCCATCTACTGACAGCGACTGAGGGTGCTTATTTCTTAGGTCAAAAAGCTGATACGGGACGAATCCCCTATAGTGCTAAACACTCGCTCAGAAACGTGTTATCATGATGAATCATAGGAAATGCAATTAAACAGATTACAGTTAACAGATTAAAATTTAATTTTAATAGTGATACAATTAGTGGTCCAATCGAGTCCGTAAATAGCCCTAATTAAGTTTCCGCTCGGATTATATGTAATCGTGTGACGTCATGCACACGAGCTGCTTGTAGCGCCGCTCCTCGATCAGGAGGGAGTGAGTCTCTATATTACAGCTCGTTGCGTACTTAGCATAGTACGACTCTTTGTGTACTTAGGATAGTACGACTCTTTGTGTACTTAGGATAGTACGACTCTTTGTGTACTTAGGATAGTACGACTCTTTGTGTACTTAGGATAGTACGACTCTTTGTGTACTTAGGATAGTACGACTCTTTGTGTACTTAGGATAGTACGACTCTTTGTGCACTTAGGATAGTACGACTCTTTGTGCACTTAGGATAGTACGACTCTTTGTGTACTTAGGATAGTACGACTCTTTGTGCACTTAGGATAGTACGACTCTTTGTGTACTTAGGATAGTACGACTCTTTGTGTACTTAGGATAGTACGACTCTTTGTGTACTTAGGATAGTACGACTCTTTGTGTACTTAGGATAGTACGACTCTTTGTGTACTTAGGATAGTACGACTCTTTGTGTACTTAGGATAGTACGACTCTTTGTGTACTTAGGATAGTACGACTCTTTGTGTACTTAGGATAGTACGACTCTTTGTGTACTTAGGATAGTACGACTCTTTGTGTACTTAGGATAGTACGACTCTTTGTGTACTTAGGATAGTACGACTCTTTGTGTACTTAGGATAGTACGACTCTTTGTGTACTTAGGATAGTACGACTCTTTGTGTACTTAGGATAGTACGACTCTTTGTGTACTTAGGATAGTACGACTCTTTGTGTACTTAGGATAGTACGACTCTTTGTGTACTTAGGATAGTACGACTCTTTGTGTACTTAGGATAGTACGACTCTTTGTGTACTTAGGATAGTACGACTCTTTGTGTACTTAGGATAGTACGACTCTTTGTGTACTTAGGATAGTACGACTCTTTGTGTACTTAGGATAGTACGACTCTTTGTGTACTTAGGATAGTACGACTCTTTGTGTACTTAGGATAGTACGACTCTTTGTGTACTTAGGATAGTACGACTCTTTGTGTACTTAGGATAGTACGACTCTTTGTGTACTTAGGATAGTACGACTCTTTGTGTACTTAGGATAGTACGACTCTTTGTGTACTTAGGATAGTACGACTCTTTGTGTACTTAGGATAGTACGACTCTTTGTGCACTTAGGATAGTACGACTCTTTGTGCACTTAGGATAGTACGACTCTTTGTGTACTTAGGATAGTACGACTCTTTGTGTACTTAGGATAGTACGACTCTTTGTGTACTTAGGATAGTACGACTCTTTGTGTACTTAGGATAGTACGACTCTTTATGTACTTAGGATAGTACGACTCTTTGTGTACTTAGGATAGTACGACTCTTTGTGTACTTAGGATAGTACGACTCTTTGTGCACTTAGGATAGTACGACTCTTTGTGTACTTAGGATAGTACGACTCTTTGTGTACTTAGGATAGTACGACTCTTTGTGTACTTAGGATAGTACGACTCTTTGTGTACTTAGGATAGTACGACTCTTTGTGTACTTAGGATAGTACGACTCTTTATGTACTTAGGATAGTACGACTCTTTGTGTACTTAGGATAGTACGACTCTTTGTGTACTTAGGATAGTACGACTCTTTGTGTACTTAGGATAGTACGACTCTTTGTGTACTTAGGATAGTACGACTCTTTGTGTACTTAGGATAGTACGACTCTTTGTGTACTTAGGATAGTACGACTCTTTGTGTACTTAGGATAGTACGACTCTTTGTGTACTTAGGATAGTACGACTCTTTGTGTACTTAGGATAGTACGACTCTTTGTGTACTTAGGATAGTACGACTCTTTGTGTACTTAGGATAGTACGACTCTTTGTGTACTTAGGATAGTACGACTCTTTGTGCACTTAGGATAGTACGACTCTTTGTGTACTTAGGATAGTACGACTCTTTGTGTACTTAGGATAGTACGACTCTTTGTGTACTTAGGATAGTACGACTCTTTGTGTACTTAGGATAGTACGACTCTTTGTGTACTTAGGATAGTACGACTCTTTATGTACTTAGGATAGTACGACTCTTTGTGTACTTAGGATAGTACGACTCTTTGTGTACTTAGGATAGTACAATTTTGAAACAATGTAAATAAATATAATTACAGTCCACTAAAGTTTGTATTTTTGTGTGAGCAGCAACAGTATCTTTTTGTGGGCATATGCCGGATAATCATTTGGCATTCACGCAAACGAATTATCCGACACTCTTGCACAAACACGTTACACCCGTAACTTTAGGCACAGTAAAATATTCCACTTGCTTTCACTTTCAAAGTTTGAAACATTCTCACTAGTTCCAGCTTTTATCTAAACATTTGTTCCAATCAATCCGCAAATTGGAGCAAGTATCTTTTCTTGGTTCAATCCCAACGGGATGCGAGTCTTTTATTTTGAAACCATGTTGGAATTCCAGAGTCTAAAACAGCGCGACACAAAATCAGATCTCCTTGGACATTTGCACAAATGAATTATCCGGCACAAACATTATCCGACGAAGCATATTTCAGTATTCTGTATTGTAAAGATAGTCCCTTATGATGTAACAATGAAATTCTTCGACATATTCATTGAAGTATTTCCAGCACTCAAACATAATCCAATATCAATTACTAAAGACCAGGGGCAAGAGGATTCACCTCCACTTCGTAGAAGGACCGAAATTTCACCTGACTTCAATCACTGTTCCCTGGAGTATCAGAGCTATGCAAATGCATTTCGTTCCAAGAGCTTTCGTCCCGGTTTCTTTTCGATGGAAAATATGACTAGGTTCCCTGAATACTTCAAGGATTTTCCGCACAGAGGAGTCGACATTTTGCAGCGGGGAAAGAAGGTGCGAATTGTCACTTTGCCTTGCGAAATATCAAATACGTGAGCAGAAAGAATCTCCAGCAGTCAAAAGGTTATTTGTTTGAGGATCGAAAGCCTCCGAGTTATAAGCCTGTACCGATTTCGCCGTGATGTTTGCGGTGTGTGGTTTTGCGAAAAAGAAAGATTTTTTTGCTCCTTTTGACTGTTTTGAAATGCAGAGGAAGGATAACTTTTGTTTTGCGGAGTTGAGGTAACTGCTGAATGAATTTACCGGCACTGTCAAACTTGGCATTTCTGCCAAGAAAACGTGTTTGTTTGTTGCGTTATAAAATTGCTTTTTCGAGAGATAGATTAAAGACATTCCACGAAAGAAGATCTAGTTCCTTTTTTTAATTTTGTACATTTGAACAAAACTAAGTTATATATTAAGTTTTATAAGGTATTATATATATGGATTTAACCGGTTTTTATGTATAGCAATATACAGGATGGTCAGAATTGATCGCACAATCAACAAATCACGCGACTCCTTATCTAAAAAAATGATGGTGTTGAGGAAGTCATTGCAGAGGAAATGCTTTGTGTATTTTTAATCCTCTAAGTGGTTTGTCGGGATATCATATCCATCAAGGTATGACCAATTCAGCTAATGACGAGATATCTCGTCATCAAGATATTGCCGATTTTTTTTTGGTTGATTAAGAGATCAAGATCTAGTTGGTTTTCTTCTTATGAACAGCTATCTCATCCATCAAGATCTGGAAAGTTTTTCTCGAGATACCTCGTCGAGATAGCAACCAGGAGGGTTTAAGCACTGACTACAAAACTGATACGGAGTTGTGGTTTTGCAAGAATAAATATTACGGTGGAACGCAAAAATCAAAATTCGCCGGAGATAATTCTAATAGCGGAAATTGTTTGACCGTCGACCTCGGATTTACTTATCTAATAACTTTTTTAATTGAAAAATATCTTGGTGAAGTTCTCTCTTGAATTCCTTAATAGCCCTTGTGTTGCTTCAGTGCGACGTTAATTCAGCTACCTATCTACCTCTCAAATTCTGGATGTTTGGCAGTTCCGCAAGACCACCTGAAATCTCTCCCATATCTTTAGTAGTGACCATAAACTATTCCTTTGGATTTCTCTAATTCTGCCCATATGGAAAAAAACAACCTTGTATGCAGTGATTTCAGGCGGTGACTTCCGATACTGCCAAAATGTTGAATTCGAGAACTACAACCACCAATCCTTTTACTAAGATTTTTTCTCCATTTTTTTATTTCGAAAACAATTAAGTGGTAAATTTATTTTCACCATTAGACATTGTGAAATTCGCTTTTTTCATTCTGCTCACACTAATAGGAATATCTTTTAAAAACAAACTGTTCATATTTTAGAGTGAAAAGAGAGAAATAACTTATACTCTATCTTAACTCTCAAATTTTCCTTTGCGCATTCCTTCCAACCGTCTTTTTTTTATGTATTACAAATCACATTTTTCGGTGCATTTGAAAATTTTTGTATTGCAACTAACAAATCCATTTTTCCAAAGCAATATTTGAATTTAAATAATTTTTAAGGAACTCTATGAATTCTTAATTTTATTTTCAAGTACAAATAAGGCTTAGTAATGATGCTCTAGTGTTATGGATACATAGGTAAACCTGGGTCTACATTGAAATTACTATAATATTTAAGTTTATGATTTGCGAGTTTATCATTGTCACCCACCATAAGTTCATCCTTTTCACCAGCTTTGTATTGGACATCGGAAGTCTCTTTTATTCATTTTTTTAACATTCATTAAATTCTTTTCTTGTACTCTTGATTGTTTTGACTTGTGCTCCAAGGATTGAAGATTCCAGATTGATTTATGATTGGTGTAGTGTTATATAATGAAATTTATTTTATAATGCATTTATTGCCGTAAGTTGTACATTTATTACCTACATCTACTTCCATTGTTAGATTTCATAATATTTTAGACAATTCTGAGCTTTCTGTATTTTTCACTCGTTTTTTTCAGTTTTTAGTCTAAAAATACTATCATGACAGTAAACCATATTTTACTTGTTTCATCATCGCTAAAAACGAAAGCGAATTGGTACAGAAAACCCATTTAAACATGAATCTAAATTGTTGTTCAGTTTACTTCATTTTCTTTGGTAATATTTAAACTATTTATCATCTGAAATCCTTAGGAATTGTAGAAACTGGTGGCATTTTAATTAACTTGAAGATAAGAATGGTATTTAAAGAAAATGTTTTAGAAATACTTACGTGAGGAGGAATATTTTCCTAAGCATATAATGCTGAATAAATATTTTGGGACAATAACACAATATGATGGAACCCGGAGTTCATTTCCCAATACAAGCTACGATCTATGACAAACTTATTCGATTATTTTTAGTATAAAGGAGTTGAAAAGTATTTTAACTGACTTACTACTGCCGCTTTAATTTAAAACCATGCTGTTATCATAATTGAATTCACTGAAGTATGACAAATGATTTCAACAAAACACGTAATAAAAATAATCTACACTTGACTTGGCTTTCAATGAACAAAGTTAATCTTATCTTGATTGGCACATCAGTGTCATCAATATACTTTTAAAGTTATATTATTATACACGATCTAGCATAACAGTATATGTACATCTTTGGTCTAATATTTATCCCTTGCAATGCAGCTTAGAAGATGCTTTGAATTATTAGGAAGACATTCAAAGAAAAAAAATCCTAAGCTACGCATTCTATATTTATATCTTCAAGTGTTATAACCTAAAACGAAATTTAAAATAATGCAACACACTTTCTAGATTCTGAGAAAACATTTCAGAGATTTTTAAAGGCATTATTCCCTATTCTCCTTACCTTGTAGTTGGAGTCTTGGCTTTATCCCACGATTTTTCCAAGACAAACAGTTGCTCTTTGAGAACTTGAACGCTGTTAACTTTTTCCAAGAGTTTCAATGGAAAAGCGCGATGAAGTCTAACAAAGGGGAGTACTTTTCTGCAATGGATTATTCATGTGCTCAGTTCATTTTACTATTCATAGAAAAATGCCCTCGTCTTTACTCACTAAAGTTTCATGTTTTTGCACCTAGTTTCCTCCTATTTAGGTATCCATTCCTTTTCAGACCAACATTGCAATGTTCCCTTTTAACTAGTTTGAACCGGTTAGAGGTTGTAGATTTTGCAGAAAAGAATTATCTTGCAAGTTGCATGGGTTGTGTTTTATTAAGAGGAAAACGCTTCCTAATGTGGTATAGACTACTTTTCCGAGTTGTGAAATTTCTAGAACTTTTTCAAAAGTCATTAAGTAACAAAAATTGTATAATGTATTCATGACTGTTTGTAACTGGTTACTTCATTGCCAGAAGACAGGTTGCTATATAATAAATAATTGTTCTGTTGATATGTAAATACAGTTTTGCGAAATAAGGTTGTAAATGTTTTGAGCCAATAGTTCTCACTGCTTCTTAAAAACTCTTTATTCGTGTTTATTGTTGTTTTAATTTTTAAATAGTATTTATGGAAAATTTATTTCAAACATTGTGAAAATTTTAGTTTAGTGTTATTGCTTACACTTGTTGTTAAAAGAGTGAGAATAAACAAACTATATTGTAAAGAATATTACCTACTTATTTCCGGATTTTTTTTATGAATGTTATTGGTAAAATATAACTCTATAACCATTTGTGACTGTGATACATTAGAAATATATGTTGTATTCTTCAAAAGATCTGTTTGGTGTTTCTAAAATTAAGTTTTGGGTAATCGAAGTTGTGATTAGCAAGATACTTCGTAGTATCATTCAAAAGTTACCTCAGAGTATATGATGGGTATATTTTGGATGTTTTCTTTATTAAATCTGAAGTATTAACGAAGATCTTCAGGATAACTATAACATTTTAATCCACAGCTTATTCCATTAAACAAATTCGTTATTGCTTGAGTATACAAGTTTAACTCCCACTAAATTAACCCTCCTGGTGGTTGTCTCCACGAGGCATCTTGGCATTAGAATAAAGCTGACCAGATCTTGATGGACGAGATATCTTGCCATTAGAAAAAACCGACTAGATCTTGATCTCATCATCATAAAAAGCAGCTATGTCTTGATGACGAAATATCTCGTCGAAATCACTTGGAGGGTGAAAAATGCATATTTATTTTACTGGAAGATAGTGAGGATGAAAACTATGCTTAGAAAACCGGGTACGAAATCTCAATTGTGTAATTTTGACAAAATTGGAATTTGAAATCATCTGAATATTTTGTCTTGAAAAGAACTTCTTTCATTGGAGCAGCTTGTCCGCTTTGGGACCTCGTACCATAAAACCCCAACATCCAATCCAATCCAACCTGCTTTCACCCAAACGACTTAAATTCTTGTGTACCACAATGATAGTTTTGTCTTCTAAGGTCTATTTATCTTAACCCTTTCGCTCCGACTTTTGCATGATTAAAATTTAACTGTGAAAAGTAGTTTAATTTAGTAGTTTAATAGTTTTTGCTCTTTTTGACGGAAGACCGTACTTTCAAGTTCTTTTTGTGTTTGCTTTCTCCCTTCCAACATTTATGAGTTGCTCAGCTAAGGGGACCATGAATGATAATAGTGGTTCTGTTTTATGTTCCACAACACACTTCGTAATCCATGCATTCACAACAGAAATCATAACTAATTTCCAAAAAATCTTTTTCCACCACTTGTCTGATTTTCTGCCATGACCCTAAAAAGTAGCCATTTCATCACAGCGGTCAACTCCATTCATGTACATATTGTAGTGGGAAGTGGCTTCTGAGCAACTAACGTCTAATTTTGTACCATCTTTTTGTTTCCGAACCACGGTCACTCATTCATCAGAATGAATGGGCGTGCTCAAAGACATAAGTCCGCCATTTGCAATCTGAAAGTATTGCCAGGTTTCTTGAGTCATATTTTTATTCCCTAATTCCTTAAGAACACTAAAAACGTAAAAACCCATCCAAAAGTGGGATTTATTTACCAAATCTAATCTCTGGGACGTATATGCCCATTAGGCCCGAAAGGGTTTACAACTGGAGTTGTAGGTTTTAAAATGACAAATAACGTTTAAGAATAATGTTTAATATTTCATCTATAAGGAATTGGCTCGTCTAGCTCTCTAATCTGCCCTCTGTGCCCTTTCAGTCATGACAGCAGCTCAATAGTTGCTTTGATCTTACTGACGGCATAGTGAAAAATACTACTGATAGAATAACATACTTTATTTCTATTTCTAGACTATATTAGGCGTCCAGACAGTTGCCTATAGCGAAAAGAGTGAGGTCTGACGTATGATAAAAGAAATTTTAAAAATAGAGCATAAAAATGGGTAAGGGTAAACGTTTTGGTATCAGTTTAACTGTCTATTAGTGCTTTAACGCAATATCAGTTACTTTGACATTCAGTATGCATTTACATAGTTGATGAATGTTTATTATTGCTTGGTTTGGAGTTTTATGGCGCAAAGGCCATATTTGGCCATGCTGCGCCAGACACAAAACACACAATATCAAGAAGTAGACTTACACACAATGAAAGTTGTACTGACACAAGAGAGAAATACACCCAGAGAATTTATTATTGGATTTTCAAACTAAATTTGAATAAAACATTCTTTTGCATTAAGTAATACTAATATATTCAAAACTATTTTTTATTGCGAGAACAGTATTTTAGGATGAATATCTAACATTTTATGAAATATTTCAAGTAAATAAGTACAGTATAAAAATTTATGGTTGTGGCTTGAAGCAAAATTTAGATCATGCAGTATTTATTCAAAATGTAGAGGATATAAATTTTAGGCAGTCCTTAAAAATGTCAGTTGTACGCATCTACTTCAATTTCGATTTGAAATACTGAATAATTATTATGTTGATATTATGTTAATAACATTCAGATTTGAGTACTATCTAGTGGGGGGGGGGGGCAGAAAGACATACTGGAATTAATTTATGAAGGTGGGAGAATCGATTATGTTTCAAGAAACTCTAATTCTAATTCTTTCAATTTACGAAAGTAACTACTTACTATAACCTTTCATTTATGACCATGTAAAACGAAGGAAAAAAATAGCTTAGCGTTTTAATCACCATTTATCCTCTTAAAGACTTGAACATTTTCCCTCAATACATTTGAGTTATGTTTATTAATTCTCTCGAACTTTAAGATAAAAGAACTTTATCCTAATTTGAAGATCGGGTGGTAAGATTTTAAAGTGTTATTTCAAGATTTCGGAGGAAATTGATGATCAGGGAAAGCTAATACTGTAAAACCAGACCCAACAGTAGGAAACAACGATTAAAAATAGTAAAAAAAGAATGGAATTATATGATGGTATTTTCAACATCATCAATGGACATCAAGTAACCAAAAATGTTCTTGCTGTTTCCAGGTATTGTTGCACATGCACACAATTTATCAATTGGAAGTGTGGTTATTATGCCCTATAAAAAAACACCCATCGGAAGCACATCTTTTTCTAGGTGTGTACGGGCTTCACGAACCCTAGGTATCCTATGGGGTTTACTGCCCCATGGGGTTTACTGCCTCTGGTAAACATGAGGGTCGCGACCCCAGGATACCCAAGTGGCATTTCTCTACTTTCTCCTCTGCATCCTATTCTTTCACAATTACTTGACATCAACTGTCAGGTTCGGCGCAGCTTGGCCAAATATGGCCCTTTTGCCATAAAACTCAGAACCAACCAACATTAAATAAAAACGTGTTTAATAGAGAATTTACAGGTGTGTGTGTGTAACACGTACAGGAATTAATCATTTAAAGTTCTGAAAAGTAATCTCAGTACGGCTGCGTCAGAGTCAATTATTCGAGCTTGTCTAATTTATGAATTCAAACTGGATATCACGATTCAGAGTCCGCTTGGAAAAATACTTTCCGCATTCACGGATTATGCAATGAACGAACTTTGTTGTCAAAAGTGTTTCCGGAAATTTGCATCTGGAAGTGAGACTTTTGGGATATTTCACTATCCTTCAGATCATCAGGCATAGATGAGATCCCTCTGAAAGACCATATCGAGGCAAATTTAAGTCAAACTTGTTAATAACCTTTCAAGACAATTTAATGTGATCAATGAAACTACCAATTTGCATCAGCATGGAAAGACGGAGCAACGAATTGAGCTGTATCAACAAGCTCGTGCGGCTAACCATTTGTTCATCCTTGTTGTCACGCCACAGTTACGAACCATTTATTGACAGCCGTATTGATATACGATGAAAAGTGGATACAATAGAATAACATGAAGCGTTCTCACTATTGGTTATCGATTCAAAGCCATTCACGGCAAAATTTCTCTTGATTAAAACAGCACGAATTTCCTTGGTTACCTGATGCAACCTGTTAAAGCATCACATTATGAGGGAACAGGGACATATAATAATGTTTACCACCTGAAAAGTGCACCACAACATGTTTTCATCGAATTAATAAACATCAGTCTCGTATCTGTAGGACTACACTTAAAAAACTACAATAAAGGCACATCACGCTTCATATTATTGTAATTGCATGAATATAATACCATAACATTAAACGTTCTGACCATTGGTTATCGATTCATAGCCATTTACGGCAAAATATATCCTGATTAAAACAGCCCGAATTTCCTTGGTTACCTGATACAACCTGTAAAAGCACCACATGGAGAGGGAATAGACATGTAATAATGTTTACCACCAGAAAAATGCACCGCAACAACATGTTTTCATCGGATTACCAAACGTCAGTCTCGTATCTGAAGGACTACACTTATATTCATGAATTCTTATTTAGAACTTCATTTTACTTGAACAACTTTTATTTTTTTAATACATTCTTCGCCCCCCCCCTTCCATGTATATCACGCATTCGGGCGTTTTAGCATTGATAAATTGGATGCAGGCTCTGTATTCCAGCTTGCCATTTTCGCATAAGGAAGAGGTAAAAAAAAACAGGAGAATAAAAAAGGAAATTTCGAATGCTGCTCTTCCACCGTTCCGGAATGAATAATAAGTATCACATTCACGTATACAAGAACGGGAACGGTATTCTGCTCCGGTTATTTATATATTTTTTCCATCTCTTTCGGTCGGGATCGTCCTTTTTTGCTTGCGTTTCTGCAAAAATAGCCTCACAAGTACAATGTTAGGCGTAAAATGTGAAACGTGTGTGAAATACGGGCTTCTAAAATTATGAAATGGACGTAAAACATGCAGGAGCCTGTGCACTACATTTTAGGATTATGCTTTTCTTCTTTCCCAGTGTGGTTGCTGAGACTGATGGGTTTTACTTGGGCGAGAAAACTTTTTGTACGGTCCAGAAGGAGGAAAATACTTTTATTCCATTTTAATCTCAATTCATGGTTCTTTTACATGCGAGCGTTGACTAATATTTAACGTGGATAGCATCATAGGTAATTTAGGGGGAAGTATGGATGGTGGATATGAGACGTGACTTTGATAGCTGTTTTTGTCGGTATGTGCGAATTTGAATGTAGTCGAATATCAGTGTTGTTCACTAATACTTCAGTTTCGAATGCTCAAAACTGGAAAAATGACTCGAATAGTTGAAATTTTAAAATATTACTTTGCCACTCGAGTGGGTTTTGCGGAGTTATGTTATCATTTTTGATAGGAAGTGGGTATATATATATATATATATATATATATATATATATATATATATATATATATATATATATATATATATATGGGCCACACATACGCACACGACTTTGATAGCTGTTTTTCCCAGTACGTAATTATAATGCAGCAGAATTCCGTTGGTCTTCACTAATAATTCATTTCGGAATGAGAAATTGGAAAAATTACTCGGATGGTTGAAACGTCAAAGCTGCTTAACCATCCAAGTGGTTTCGACGAGATATTTCGTCGATCTAGATCTGACGAATTTTGTTAATCAAGATAATTACCAATTTTTTGATGATGACGAGATCAAGATCTGATCAGTTTTCTTCTAATGAAGAGATATTTCTTCTATCAAGATCAGGTCAATTTTGCTAATGGTGAAACATTTATCGAGACAACCACCAGGAGGGTTAAACTATTATTTTGTCATTCGAGTTTAGCAGAGTTTTACTATTCCGTTGTTATTTCTGCCTGAACGAGTCGGACAAGCATCATGGGTATTTTCCGGTACGTGCGAAATTTAATGCAGTTGAATGTCAGTGGTCTTTGACGATGCTTTATTTTCGATTGCAAAAACTGGAAAAATGACTCAGATAGTTGAAACGGTAAAACTTCATAAAAGATTGCCTTGCCACTCGAATGAGTTTTGTGGAGCTGTATCGTCATTTTTGGATGAACGAATCGGACAAGCATCATAGGTATTTTAAAAAGAAGGATGGGAAGTGGGTGCGAGACATGACTGTGATAGATTTATTTGCCTATATGAGAGTATTTTAATGTAGTCGAATGTCAGTCTTCTTGCGATGAGATACTTTATTTTGCAATGCAATAACTGAAAAAAATAACTCGAATGATTGAAATGTTAAAACGTCTTACAATATACCTTAGCTTTTAGAGACATATTTGGAGAGTTGTGTTGTTCTGTTCTAAGTCCGAATGGTTGAAATGTTAAAACGTCTTACAATATACCTTAGCTTTTAGAGACATATTTGGAGAGTTGTGTTGTTCTGTTCTAACTCCGAATGGTTGAAATGTTAAAACGTCTTACAATATACCTTAACTTTCAGAGATATATTTGGAGAGTTGTTCTGTTCTCATTTTTGCCAGAACGAATCGGGTAAGGATTCTCTGTGATGTGACATAAGAAAACGATTGCCTTACTTTTATTTTGTATAGAATTTAAATGCAATCGGATGTCAATGGTCTTCAATGATGCTTTATTTTCGAATGCAAAGACTGGGGAAAACAACTCGAATAGTTGAAATGTTAAAACTTCTTACAATATTACTTTGCCCTTCGAGTGAGGTTTGGAGTGTGGTCATTTTCCCCGAACAAGACACACAAGGATTCTCTGCAATGAGACATTAGTTAGGAAGGTGGTTGAATCAACGTCGCACTGGGGTAAACATAATGGGCTAGTGGTGACTGTCCGGGATCAATCCTGAAGGGAAAGGTTCGAACATAATACCTTGTCGTTTTGAATCATGGTCAGATGACGAGATCAACACCTCAGCTGGCATCGCACTCTCCAAACTTCGATAGATATCGGAGATTGGACTACTTCTACTTGTTTCAAAACAAACTAATAAGGGGCTGGTAGTTGAATTGGAACGTCGCACTAGAGCAACACAACCGGCAATTGTCTACAGAAGAGGATCAATCTCAAAGGGAAAGATACGAGGAGACCTCGTAATTTTGAACCTCTATCAGATGACGAGGTCAACACCCGTAATCCAACAACGTAAGGACATTTGAGGCCACGGCAGATTTAACGCGTAACAGCCCCCACGTACACGGCGGTCTTTGGTTGGATCGACTTTCGAACTCTCATACCTCCGGTTGCTAATCCGCTACTCTCCCAACCGGGCTACCGCGGCCTCAATGAGGCATTAAAAAAAGATTATCTCACTTTTCTTTTGCTGCATCTCTTAATTTAAGTCGTTAGAAACAAAGTAAGTTAGAAACAAAGTATTACCTAAACGACTTTTTTATCTTGTTATAAAAAAGAAGAAAAATCCTTTAGTCTACACACATTTCTATATTTCTTTCATGAAGCATTTAAAAAAGAAGTTTTACTGACTGTTTTACAGTTTTATCTTTTTGATGTTACATATTCTGCTGAAAAAGAGCTTAAAATATGGTTTCTGATTTCGTCAACCATATTTTTAAGCATTTAAGTAATTACCTCAACCGTAATTATCCGTAACACGTAATCTTAGTTTCAATAAAAAGAGCAAATCAAGGGGCAAAAATAATTGAATTACAAAATCAAAGTAAAGGGCATAGAGTCTGTTTAGAGCAGTAATTCATTAACTTACAAAATAAAATATTCACTGTACGGCTGTTTAAAGACTAACTATTAGTTTTTATGTCAAAAAATAAAAATTATAAGCATTTGGATAGTGTTATATTTCTTATGAGCATATTACAAGATGACATTGTATTTCCCATCATCATGAAAATAAGCATATAGTGTCTCTCCGAAAAAGTGTCATTTAATGAGTTTCTACTCTGACACAATTATATATGAATACTAGCAGAATTACCCGGCGATACTCGGGTTGAATTGATTAAATGTCGATTCTATTTCATAGCAAATGCAAGCATCATTTAAGTGCTCAAAAAATATTTTTTAACATCGTTTTAACTTTTTCATAGTTTATACAATTTACTTCGGTTGCCAATATGTATACCTACTATATCCGTCTATGTACTCCATTTCATATTCATCACATTCTTGCTGTAAGACAAACTACAAAAGCTTTTTCTGAGATGACTTCTTCAGAAGTCGATTTTGAGTTTTGGAGTGATTACGAATGCTAATTAAGTTCATTTTCAGTAAAAATGAGGAACTTTCAGTGTATAGTCTTGCACTCAGTTTTCCAATCAATATTTATCATTTGTGGTACCCTTGCACCATGGATTCGATGTGTTCGAATTACATTATCATTGTGAGAGGATGGCAAATTAAACTGTTACGGCATTCGTGGTTAATTTATTTTGAAGCACACATTTTTTTTTGAAAATTCTATTCAGCAGCACGTGGAATAACGGAGCTTGATTTTAAAACAAATGTCATCAATGTAAACAAAGCAAACCCAATCGATTACACTTTTTACAAAATCTCTGCTTTCAATGAATGTTTCACGGTACCTAAGTTGTATACGAACAGTTTCAACTTCAAGTAAGCAACCTCGACCTTCTGCCACTTAAGACAAAAAATTTCTATTTTTCAAGAGTCATAGTTTACATACTTCCTTACTATGATATTATTCCAACATCAGCAAAGTCTTATTTAAAATTCGCTTTCCTCCAACAGAAAAATTTAGTTTTAAATCGAATCCGTAAGTTACTTTTTCAATTGAGAGACTAATTTTCTATATGGAAACCACGTACCTATTTAGAATGAGAGATGTAGTTACTTGACTATGGAGAACAGATTTCAAAAATACCCATGCAACATGAAAAACAAATGTAAATTAAATTGTTTTTAATCGTCTTGTAATGAAAATACATCAAAATTTAGAAATATCTTTGAACTACAACGTATGGCTACTCGTTTTGATTTAACGTAACATAATTTATTTGAGAATAACTTTATTTTAACTTTACCAGTTCTTTTAAAATAAGAAGTTATACAACATACTTAAAAATGGTTTCCATTTATTTTTATGAAACAGAATTGTACAAACTATAACGTATTTAAACAAAGACTTAAGGAAAGTTCTTCGAAATATATATACCACCAAGAAATTACGCATGTCTAGTATTTGGCCGAAAATAAAAATAATTCATTACAATTTAACTCTAAATAATATATTTGTAATATGGAAAGTAATGGAACGCAAATGCAAACAGAAACGAAATTCTGCTCATTGAAAGTTGCGTACCTTAATAGTTTTATGCTTAATGTTTTTCCTATGGCGATTTCGAATTGATTTAACCCCACCTAGGTTAAAGAGAACAGGTGTTAATATGTAGCTTGGGTTACTCGCAGGTTTCCAAAGTATAAGTGTACCAAATTTGGTGTGGATTGAACAAGCTGTGTAGATTTGTGTAGAGAACATACATACAAATATCCATTTTTAAATATATAAATGGATTTTAATTTATAGAGATAAAAACGTTAACTTCTTTGCAAACAAATTTTAATATGAATGTTTATTGGCAAATTAAGCTATAATATAAGTTATTATCAATGGAGGCAACCTGGGGAATTATTTTGGGATGATTCCAGTCAGATTATCATATATATGTCTGTTGTAGGAAAAAAAATGTTTTCACGCATTTCATTACGAACAGTATCTGTATCCTTGGAACTCCAATAAAAAAATATCGAATGGCCCAAGGGGATTGACCCCTTGGTATTGGCACTCCTAGTCATCAAGAAAAGGTGCATGCGTAACTAAGTTTACCATTCATCCTTTTAGACACCCTGATGTAATGCTACTTCGTATCTCATCAATAACCAAACTCCTTCGAATGCTTCGAGAATTTTTATCATATCGCCATCTATTGAGAGACAGTAGTACTAAAGACTGGTAATAAGACATGGTGAATATTTTATTAGATATGCATCTTACCTACCTTGTGTTCTACAAAATATTCACTCCATTCTTTAAAAGCATAACTACTTGTAAATTAATATAATTTAATAATTAAATGGTACATTTCAGGGAAGATTTTCAACTTTTCTATGTTTATTTCTTCTAAAAAAATATTTGAATTTAGAATAAAGGTTTTAAGAAATTCCGATGACTTAAATTCTCCAAACAAGTTAACTTTTTTGAATCTGGTTTAATAATTTTCGGGTTATTGAGTATGTATGAAGTTTGTTTTGAAGATTGTTTCATTGTAGTCGTTTCGATACCAGTTTGGGGTGTTGCAAATTTTATATACAACTTAACCCTGCTTTTAAAACGTTAATATCAGGTTATTTGAAAAATTCAATCATTGTAGTTATTTGAAGTCGCCAACGTCAACAAGATATCTTGCGTTGAATTTCTAGCCAAGGCGGAGCCTAAAAAATTTTTAAATTACCCGTTATTAAGTAGCACATCAACAATAATTATAAGTTCCGGAAATTATTGGTAAAGCGATCAAAACGACAAGTTGAACAAAATCATCGAAATCTACTTAATATGTACACTTTGACTTGCAAAGACTCGCATAAAAAGCGAATATTGGCAGAAATCTAATTTCGCCCTCCGAAAATGTCATTCTATTTCGAAATTTACACAAAAAACGCACGGGCGTGCGAATCAGAAACGTCAACCTCCGCAATCAATTAACTAGAACCGCTATTAGACACAACGCTGGCACCAGTCGCCATTTTTCAAAACATTTACAACTTTCCCCCGAAAAGAACGAAGTAAAACATTTAATTAAATCTAACACATATCATCCAGTGCTTATTAATGAACTCTCAGATAAAAGGGGAAACTAAAGAAACGAGGTACGATTTTTAAAATTAAGGAAATTTTCATCAAAACTGAAAGTGAAAATGATGTTTTTAATTAAAGAGATGGTGCTGGAATTAATTCTATGGAGCTCGTAAGAAAGAAGAGTGTATCGATATTTTTCTGGCAGAGAACGATACACTGCAAGTTGGTTCTACTTTGTTTATTCGCGTTTAATGGGGGATATATTTCATTTTAGCAAATAAACACTCTTTCGCGATCAATGGCTTCGCTAATGAAAATTGACTATTAGGGGCTATAATTTGATTTTTAGAGCTATAAGTGGTTAAGAAACTGCATAACGAAAAACGGTAATTGATTATGTGGAAGCATTTTATATTAGTTTTTAAGTGGGTTAGCGATGAATGGAACACACTAGAGTTTCGAAATGTATTGGAATTAATGAGGAAACTAAATGACAAGTTGTGTATTTGAAAGAAGGATGTGGTTCTGTATTGATTTATGGGGTGATGCTAAAGTTAATCTTAATTCCCAATTTCTTGTACATATTTGCTCAATCCCAAAGGAAATACAGTTCACTCCTACATGTTTACGATTATTATACAATCAGATTCAATGTTACACAATTTTGGTAACGAAAAATTGTAAAGGGTTGTCATGTTTAAATTACTCGTTGGCTTTAATTTTATTTTTATGGAACATCCATAATGCTAAAAACATTCCGTTTCGTTACATAGTACATGCAACAAATGTTCGTTAAAAAACATCAAATAGGTCTGAAGGATTTTCTGACAGACGTCTGCAAAGATTTTACTTCTACTGCAAAAATGCTCTGGTATGTTATAAATCGAAGTTACCTTAAAATGTAATTTATCGCCTTTTTGGCAATGTTTGAATTAAATTTACTTAAAATTTGAGATGCAGGTATTCTTTACTAGCTGAATGGCCATTAATAATATTTAGAAAGTACTGATTTTGATTGGAGAATGGACGGTATAAAATCATTCCGGGTTAAAAAAAAGTTGTCTGGTCGTAGTAATTGCCTCGGATGTCTTACATTAAATTATATAATAGTTTTGTTTTCATTCTCCTTTTAAATAACATTGCAGTCACTTATGTCCTCCATTATCATTTCCATCAAAATGATTTTGTGGTACAGAATTCTTTTCCATTTCGATTTCACAAAAACCAGCCCAAGTCTTTTAAGTCTTTACCTTTAAAAAGTTCAAAACATGGTGTTGAATGGGTTCATTCTTGTAAACAAAGACAGATTTGTCCTTGTTTTAATAAAGGCATCTTTTCTAGGCCTTACTTATCAAAACATTATAAATATTTTCAAACAAAAGTATTTGCATAGTAAAAAATTAAGAATGTCTGCATCATACGAACATGAGACACATTCAAAGCATTAATTCCCAGACTTCATGATTAAAACTAATTAAATGAATGCAAACATTTATTTCAAAATTGTAGTTTTGTGTTCCATTGAAATTATTCGTTACCTGATATCATATTTTGCTCTATCTAAAATCGTTGCTACCTAACCCCTTTGAATTATAACCCCTTCAATTATGTCGTATTGGAGAAAGGTAAGAATTCTGCTTATCTGTCTTTATTATTTTGTATGTAAGAATTCAAATGGGTTCGAAATCAGTTCGCAGTGATCTTAAAAAACGTATTGTGCATTGAACTAAAATGAAACCAAGATTCTTCGCCTTTTAAAAGTAATCTAAATATTTCTTCAGAATTCTCATGCTCTACTTAGTAATGTAATTTAATTTCTTATACTAATGATTTTATTCCGATGAGAATATATTGGTGGTTTTGTCGAGGCAAAATATTTTACTCATATTTCAAATATTATGCTCATTAATTATACTGGAATAATTTTTCTTTGCAAACTTAAATTCCAAATTATCTTAGAAAAATTTAAGTTTGGTAATTTTAACCTTAAAGCTTGATACATCTAATAGTGACGAAAAAAGTATTCCATTCCACTTTTCGATTTGATTCAAGTATATTTATTTCTCAGCTTATTCATCTAATTTCAAATCCAGTATCTTTATCTCACTATTTTCGTTCCCTGGGCAATCTTATGCGTATAAATATCTATAACACGTTTTGAGACTCCAAAACTCTAAAAAAAAGAACTTCATAATCTAATCATCTAAATCAAATAGTAAACATTCTTTCAACATCTTACGCAACAGAAGTATGGAGTAAATACTTTCAGAAACTCAACATTGTGTCCTAAAATTACATTTAAATTGCATTATCTTACGCGTCTGCTTTTGTTTGCTTTAATGCGGGAGTATTTATTTTGTACAGAAATTAATTAGTGCCTAATTAATCTCACCTTCAGAGCAGCAAAAGTTTACACAAGAATAAAACTCAGCCTTAGTTTTACATTTTATTTACGATCTTATTATTCTGTACACGAGGGGTAAGGATGGCTTTGCAGGTGCTTCATTAGCAGCTCTTTCGTGTTTCAACTGCATTCCCTTAGACAGTAATTATTATTCGGGATTTATCTTAGTGAACTTAGGTGATATAAAAACAAATATGATTTTTCCTAATTTAGAAATTCATGAATCGACGAGTGTTAGCAAGCTTCCATAGAAACTTTGAAGGTACTCATAAAAATCCTCTTCTTTTATAATGTACTCTCTTTGTCCCAAAGTCACATTTAACATTTTAATTTTTTCAGAAATAGGGTTCAGATTTAAAAGAAAAAGTACTTAGTCATAAATTAGAGTTTTTCTTCCACGGACATCTTATATTACATCTTAAGAGGGTGTTTGCTTTTTAATAGAGCTTCAGAGTTGCAATTAGTAATATTTAGAAAGCAAAAAAGCAAAGCAAATAAGGCGATTTTCACGTTTCAGTTTTTCCTGATGTATACATTTTATATGCATTACTTCCAGTTGATATCATTACATTTTCCATACATATTTGCGATGCTCAAAAAATGTTTTTAACAGATGCACATTTTTAAAAAGGGCATTTTTTTCGATTTGTTACAAGCCTTTATTTACAAAAATGGTAGGTTCTTTGAGGATGCAAAGCATAGTTGTGAATATTTAGGCCTAATGAATGACTGAAACAAGCACATTAAGTTTGAAAAATTGTTTATTGTGAATATTCAACAATCAATATATGGTTTGAACGATTAAAGTTCAGTTTGATATCAATAGTGAAATATAATTATGTTCATTAAAGTCTTGTAATTTTAGGTCATTTCGGTACCTTTCAAATGACACCACTTACGCACTCCTCGCAAGTTATACTGACCCAAAGCTTTCCCAGCATAGTACAATTTCGACATATTGTGGACCCCTACCCGTGCTCAGTGCTCATGCACACTCGGTTCGTAGGTGTCCTTCGTCTACATACGCAATATTTATCTTCTGTGTATTCTGTTTTTAGTTCTCAAAAACTAAAGAGAAAACAGTTGTAACGCTCGACTTTTCATACATGCCCTCCAGTACTGTTCTGATTTTAAAGATGTATTCACGTCAAAAAGAGGATCAAGTGGTAATCTTAGGTTACCTAATACCGTTAACAAATGTTGTTCTCATTGGTATAATTCACTTAAAAAATCGAAGATCTAGTAATGTTACTAACTTATTTCGAACTAGAAGGATCAATAACCATGGGAAGGGGTACCTCATTTCCAAAGGATACATTTTCAGTTTCTATTGTGTTGCCCTCGGTCATTAATACAATGTATTATATTTCTAGAGTTGAGAATAATTTTTTTGTCCGTGACAAATTTTATAAAAAATATAAACGTTGAGATGGTTAGATATTCGCGAACAGATTTGGTAGGTATTTTTAATTAACGTCGCAATAGAATAACACAACGGGCTATTGGTAACTGTCAGGATCCAACCCGACGGGAAAGGTCCGAGAATCATGGTCAGATGACGAGGTCCCACCTGAGCTGACACCTAGAACATAGAATGCACTTGTATTCAGATTTTATACAAAAACATTCGAACTTACCCACGAGTAATACGGTATCGCGCGCGATGAAGTACATAAATCAATCTTTGGTAATTAATCGATGCAAATGATGCCCGTGTCCAATGCCAACCAAAAACCACCTTTCCCCCTTCCTAACCACCATTTCGATTACACACAGACCATTAACCAACAGCCACCGTCGGATGCATTCAGCCTATTTAGTGTCGCAGGACCAATATGACTAATAAGGTTTTTAGGTTGGTTTAGGTTTTATAGTGCCAGGTCCAACAATGGACAAGTTGCGTCAGCGATTAAGGTATCACGCATGGAGAAGTACTTAAAATGTGCTTATGGCAATGTAAAAATTTTGCCCTTCATACAAAATCCACCCTGCTCCTTTCGAAGCAGTCATTTCAATTGTACATAGATCATTAACCACATCGGATGAATTCAACCTATTTAGAGTAGCAGAACAAATCCTGGACTAATATGTGGCTTCTCTTAGTGTGTTATTCCACTGATACACTTGAATCCATGTTTTATACAAAAACATTCGACCTCAATCGTGACTAATAAGGTATCACACACGGAGAAAGTACATAGAACGCGCTTGTGGCAGTTAATCAATGCAAATTTTGCCCTTCACCCAGAAAACACCTTGCCCCCTTCCAAACAGTCGTTTCGATTGCTCACAGACTATTAACCAACTGCCACCGTTGGATCTATTCAGCCTCTTTGGTGTCACAGGACAGATGTTAGACCAATATGTGGTTTTTCTTAGCCCTCCTGGTGGTTGTCTCGACGAGATATCTCTTGATGGACGAGGTAACTCGCCATTAGAAAAAACTAGCCAGATCTTTATCTCGTCATCATAAAAAAATCTGCTATATTTTAATGAGATATCTCGTCATTAGTGAAATCGATCGAATTTTGATGGACGAGATATCTCTTTGAATTCACTTGGAGAGTTTGCGTGAGATGCGACCGATACACTTGCATCCATGTTTTATACAAAAACATCCAACCTCCCTCGCGACTAATAAGGCATCAGGCACGAGAGAAATACATAGAACGCGCTTGTGGCAATTAATCAATGCAAATTTTGCCCTTCACGCAAAAACCACGTTGCCCCTTTCCAAGCCGTCATTTCGATTGCACACAGACCATTAACCAGAGACCGCCGCCGGATGAATTTCTGTTAAAGCAAAATCCATTCCTGCCTCATTCTTTTCCATCCCGCTTAAATTGTGGCACATAGAAGCTGCCTCTGCTTTATATTAAATTGATGGATAGCAAAAGGAAGAGCAGCGGCACGTGGAAAAATATGCTCCGCTTGTATTTATTTCCGAGTGGTGAGAGGAGGGAGCATTATGCATGGAAAAATATTCCAGCATCCCGGGATGGGGAGGAGGGAATAATATTAATGATATTCCGACATCCCCCCTCCGTACACCGATACTTTGTTCATCGGGAGAGGATTCGAGGTGGTGATTATGATGGAATTTTTCTTTGGAAGGTCTCAAATTATATTAGTCTCAATATGAATTAATTCGTGTCAGGATGGGTTGTGAACTGGTTGGATGTGTCGCCGATGGTATGGGGATGTCTCTTAGATTAGGATAAATGGCGTTTTGATATGATGGCGAGGAAATGGGTTGAAATTTTCATTAAGAAAGTGCTGTTTGTTTGCATCAGTTTGTTATTCTTAAAAATAATTACAAGTTTCTTAAGAGTTCTTACACGATGATGCATAACAATTTAAGCGTAACTTTTACATTTATTTTTTGCTTTATGAGAGGGAACTTCAGCGGAAAGAAATAAACCAGATGCTCTGCAAAGAATTTACTTCTGTTGTCCAAATGCTTTGGTATGCTGTATGTCATGGTTGCCTTAAAATGTAGTTTATCGCCATTTCAGCAACATTTGGAAGTTGCTGATAATTGTATTCCAAATGTTTCCATTTCAGCAACATTTGGAATACAATTAGTGTTGACCAATCAACTATCATATAACAATTCGGAATTCATATTTTGGAGTTTATTTGCGACTGCTGAAATCGTTTTTGAAAAATAATCCATCTGAAATCATGTTCAGAATACTTACTATACACGTATCGCAAAGAAACACTACCGTCATCTTATTTAGCTTGACAGAAAATGTCTCTCATGTCTTCACTGATTGATGAAAGTTGTTTGTTAACATGTACGTAACGGGTTGCTACAAATATTTCACAGGGTTTTTATAATTAAATATTCATTCATTATGTACTAAGCAAACGAATCCACAAATTAAACTTTAGTAAGTGTTTTATTGAGGACAATTTTCTCAAAATCTATCCTGAGTATTACATCAGAGTTATGAGTATTACAGTAATTGAAGCTAAATAACCAACATTGTTTAATTCCTTTTAAAAATATTTTTCCTATAGTCAAAATGCCAGGGTTTAGCAAAAGTTTGGATCATATTTTTACATTGTCTTTGACTCGGTAAGTATATTAGGTATTTCAAAGTCGGTATTTGAAATGTCATGATGCTTAAGGACTCGCCTTACAAAACAATTTCTTAACTTTATTTCCTAATATAATGAGATTTAACCTATTCTTTACAAAACCGATGCTTTTTGACATTATAATTTATTTATCTAAAATATTTTTAGATAAATATTTTAGCGTCATCAACGTATATATCGTGTATATTTATTTACGCCTCTAATTCGTCATGACTTGGTATTTTAATATTTAAATTGTTCTAGTCTCCATATGCATTTTTTCGTATTACAGTAGTTTTATAGGAACAAATAAGATATCATTGAAAATATTTTCTTCCCCGTATTCTATTACACAAATAACACGGAGTTGAAGCTATAAATTCTCGACGGAATTTATTATAAGAATCATCGCTAACTCTTTGTTAGGACAAATATCTTTTGTAACTAAAGTATATATATATAATAACTGTACAAGATAATTTTATATTCTCGTTTTTCTTTCAGTATATTACTCCTTTCTTTTTATTTTACTTCGGTTTATTATTTTATCTTTTTATTTTCTTCAGTTCATATTTTTTCAGGTGATTATTTTGTCTTTTTATTTTCTTTCAGTTTGTTATATTAGTTTTTCTTTAAGTCATTCATGAAAATAATACTTTTTATTGAAATAACGATGAACCTTTTATCATTTAAAAGGACTGGTTTACTTGGGCTATCGCGTCACTATATATTAATCGACTTTTCAATAAATTGGCATGTGGGTAACGTCGCAGTGTAGGTCACGTGAACTTGGGTATTGACTTAGGTCAATGAGCCATTGAAACATTAAGTAGCATTTTTCATGAAATTCGTCCTGCATTAGAATTCGTACTTTCCTTCAACACCACGTGATAGATCTTCAAATATCGATCGGAGAAATAGCTTGAATAGCATGAAGCTGCGCGCATTGTCTATTTCCCGCACGTCTATTTCGTTACATCTGTGATTAACAAGATTAAAGGCCTCATAAAACTGATAGCTGTTGAAAGATCTTAGAAAGAGTTAAATGATAGCAATTCGTAATGCTTTCACACAGTGCTTAAGATGTTTTAACCTTTTGACTACGGCTGGGACAATAGTCGTTCCATATTCAGGTAGCAGAATAAAAGCGCCGTAGTGTAAAGGTGCAATATATTATTATTTATGTGCAAATATTAGTGTTTTTGGTGTGTTTATTCTCATTATGAGTACCATGCTTAATCATTTGCAAGCAAATGTATTACTTTGTGTACTTAAAAATGTTTAAAGATATCTCTCACCTCTTAAAGGTTTCAAGGATCCCTTTAAATATTTAATAATTGTTTCTTAAAACAAGTTAATGATTATCTTAAAACGTGCAGGGTACCACGAAAATCCAAAATACGTTTAATGATTTTTAATTTAGAAAGGACCATTATATGATGTTTTACGACTTTGTTAATAATTTTTAGAGATATTTCAGTAATAAATTGAGTTATGCAAATACTATTTTTTTCAATGGTCATGTTAGTAAGAGTTATGACCATCTTCAAGAGATTAAGGTTTGCACTAATGAGTTTACTAATGAGTTTATTTTTAATTCAAATAATTACTAATTCAAAGCTCAAATACAGTCATTAGTATTCCCTTTACTTGACATAGTTTGTATCATGTCTGGGGAAGCATAGCCAGCTATGGCCCTTGCGCCATGAAACACAACCAACCTAATCCAAATCCATTAGTATTCCCAATTATAACTTTTATTCCATCAATATTGGAAAATTTTCTTCAATATATCATCAACATTATACTAAAATTATATTTTGCAGAAGTCGCCGAATCACTAAGTCTAATTGGATGAATTTATGTTAAATCCGAAACTCTACAAAATCTAAAAATACTTTGATTTTACTTCACGTATTTTAAAAACCTGCCATGGTCTTTTGGGTTACTCAAAAAAGTTCAATGAACTATCTAATGGCATTTTAAGCATAAGAAGTAACAGAATGTTAGTATCATCCCTAACCGATTAAAGCTTTTACTATTCGAGTAGCCTCATTTTTAATTGAAATAATGGCTGCTAATTGAAACCTTAAGCCCCAAGCTCATTAGTATTCCCTATTATAACTTTTATTACAGCCTTTCTTGGGAAAAATTTTCTTCAGAAAGTCAGCCACAAAGCCACTCCACTAAACGACCCGTCTCATTCATCCAATTATTTTTTGCACAAAAGTCGAATCACTAACCGATCTGGTTTCCACCCCATTTGCAGGGGGTGCCACTTTACAGATGTTAACCACTCCACCTAGTGCCCAATTTCGCCCCCACTCCGGAAACCCCGGAGCACTTTCGGGATTTAATTTGTCGTGTTATAGGGGGGGGGGACCCCGTCCCGGGCTTTAAATTTATTCTCTCCCGGGTAATTGAAAAAAATATATATATACACCGCCGCGATTGCGCCAGCACAACAGCCGACACAACACCCCAACAACAAAAAAAGTAAACTTAATTTCTCTCGCTGAAGAAGTTTACGTTGCAATTAACCACGCTCCATATGAAATGCGTCAACCGGGATGGGAAAAAATAAGTAACGACATAAAGAGAAAACAAGAGGAAAAAGAGCGACCCCCCTTACGAAAACGAGCGTGGTATATAAATTTAGAGGAAATTAATTTTAGCTGCGCAATGTGCGGAGAGCAGTGTACTGTCACCGCTGAAGTTTCATTAAAAGTAAAACGGATAGCTCCCGCATGCATTTGTGTGTCGGGGAGTATGTATTAGTGACACGTGGAAGGAGAGAGCCAGGTTTGAAAGTTTACTGCTCACTTGCTTTCCCGTTGAATTAATAGTCATTTGTTTTACTCATTTAGAGAATGACATTTTGAAATATGGTGATGCTTATCTGAGGAAAAATGAGCTTGTTCCGTCGATAAATTCAACAGAGAACCTTGGTAATATAGTAGTGGAACTGAAAGAGGCGATTTGTTTCTCATTGTAATGTAAATTCGGAAATGTGTTTTCATAGGATGTGCTAGGAAAATTTAGAATGCTAGCGGAATTACACGGCTTTATGAATTAGTTAACCGAAGATTTGAAAGTGGCTAGGGAATAATCACTTTTCTCTTCCATAGAAAAATTAGTTTATTATAGTTCAGTATAGTTAATCATTTTATTATATTTTAACTGTCCGTAAAATAATTTCTAACATCGTTTCGACGTTTTTTATAATTCTAACTATTTACTTTGTATGCATATGGTATACATGCTATATTCATCCCTATGTTCAATTTGACATACTTCGTACCCCTATTTTAATATTCCAAGTGACTTAGACGAGATATCTCATCCATCAAGCTCTGACGAATTTACTTAATGACGAGATATCTCGTCATCAAAATATGGTCTATATTTTAATGATGACGATATCAAGATGTGGTTAGTTTTTTTTCTAATGACAAGATATCTTGTCCATCGAGATCTGTAATTAATTTTGTCAAGGACACGCTACCTCGTTCAGAGAACCACAGGAGGATTAAGACAAATTTACAAAAGGTCAAAGTCGATTTTGAGTCTTGAAGTGATTTATATATATATATATATATATATATATATATATATATATATATATATATATATATATATATATATATATATAAATCACTTCAAGATTCAAAATCGACTTTTATAGAATCTGACCTTTCGTAAATTTTCAGAAGGGTGTCAAGCACTGCCTGATTTTTATGTTGCAGAAGATCTAGAACATCTCCAAACGCGTAACACTGATCAGAAGTGTAGGAAACAGACGAGTCGAAAAGTTGGTAAAAAAATAGACAGCCGAAACTTACTCTTCCTTCGAATTTAAAAAGCGCTGATCGTGGGTATTTTGAAATTCAGCTCCTTGAGCGCAGTGGAGCAAAAACACCGAGAATAGGAATCTTGAGCAAGAAAGCATTTGCTTTCTTGAGTTTGTGTGAGAGCTGGGAGAGGCGATTTCGGAGAGAGTAACTTGGATTTACCTTGTTGCACTTTCCGGATTCTTTCCCCCTTTTGCTCTCCGTCTTCTTTTTGTCTGCTGTCGAAAGAGAATTTTATCTAGATGCATTTCTATCTTCTAATTTATTGGCATAGCAGAGAAATTTGGTTAAATGCACATGGGTGATGAAGGTGACTTTACAGTTAAGTATTGTTTGGGGGTAGTTGTGAGTATAGTACGCGACTTATAAAGGAGTTTTAACACTAGAAAGTCGGGAAGTTGCCTTATACTTAAAAAGACGGAACGGATAATATGGCCCCTAGCTCTTATTGAACGTTAGATTTTATTATACATCTTATTTTAGGTCTCATGAGAGATAATAAGTAATAGAATATATATAAGTATTCAAATTGAAAATTTATCACACTGACCCTGCTTTTTATATCATTTTATTTTGCTCATTGGTTGAAGCAATCAGCACATTTTACTTCCCACGATGAGCATTTTCCGCATATTGCGTTTTTGCAATTCACGCAGCTACTTTTTTTGTGGTTTCCCATGCAAAATCATCGCACTCTGCATTTCAATCTTGTATTGCTGATGTCGTTTTTGATAACTAAGTGCGACAAAATCTGAGTATTTGCTGCATTAATTTTAGATGCCATATATGGAGTACGAAGCTTTTCACACAACTGCAGGATAAATTTATCCTGCTAAGTTTCTGCTTTCTGGCTATTTATTTATACGAAACCCAAGTATTTACCGAAGACATGTCTAAAACATTTTTTAAAAAGTATTTCCTTAGCCAGCGGTGAGATTCCTATTTTGTATTGTATAGGCGTACCATATGGTCTGCAATGTTGACCCCATACTTAGTCTGGTTATGAAAACTAACAATATCATGTGTCTTCTCATTATTATCGAAGGTAACAGTAGAGTAAAGAGAACTTAATAACAAAACATTTTTGTTCATCGTTCCCTAATAATCAGTAAGAGTTATATCTGAGCCTTTTCTGAACAATATCATGAAATGAAGTGGTTGTTTTCCCAATTTTGATGATGATAGCACCTCTCAGCTGTTTTTTCTCAGTATTCCTTCTTGTATTGTGCATTTTGATTTCAATCGTTCAGTTTTAAGGATGCAAAATAGTTATCTGTGGTTATGTTTCTCCCTTTTCATAAAATGGGTCGCCAATCACTATTAAATCACATTCACTGAGTTACTAATATTTGCTCAAAGCTGGGGAAGGCTTTTAATGCTTGTAAACTGGATGTAGAGGGAACAAAAAATAAAACTGCTTTCAGTCCTTACAAGATAATTATAGCCATCAATCAATAACTACGAAATACGATAGGAACCATTTTGGCCCCTTCCCGTTTTTCTAGGTATACGGTTCATTACCTCCGCTTCTATGACAGCTAGGCCAAAGTGATTAAATGCACAATAAGTATATGAGCTAAATAATTAAAATTAGTGAAAATTCAATTCATGGCAAGGGAGTCACAGGGCGAGAGACAACGCGAGGGGCGAAAAAGGCCCCTTCCGTCTTTCTAGTGTTAATCCTAAAAAAGCCGAAACTCGACAAAATTACTGGTCTCAGATTTTTGTTTTAAATAATGTAAACTTTTAATCCTGCAAGTGGTTTCAACGATCTGATCAATTTTGCTAATGACGAGGTATCTCGTCATCAAGATGCTGCCGATTGTTTAATTATGATGAGATCAAGATCTGGTTAGCTTTCTTCTAATGACGAGATATCCGTCCATCAAGACCTGGTAAATTTTGCCAAAGACGAGACATCTGGTCATCAAGATGTTGCTGATTTTTTATGGTGACAAAATCAAGACCTGATCAGTTTTCTTCTAATGACGAGGTATCTCGTTCATCAAGACCTGGTCAGTTTTCTTCTAATGACGAGGTATCTCGTTCATCAAGACCTGGTCAGTTTTCTTCTAATGACGAGGTATCTCGTTCATCAAGACCTGATCAGTTTTCTTCTAATGACGAGGTATCTCGTTCATCAAGACCTGGTCAGTTTTCTTCTAATGACGAGGTATCTCGTTCATCAAGACCTGGTCAGTTTTCTTCTAATGACGAGGTATCTCGTTCATCAAGACCTGGTCAGTTTTCTTCTAATGACGAGGTATCTCGTTCATCAAGACCTGGTCAGTTTTCTTCTAATGACGAGGTATCTCGTTCATCAAGACCTGGTCAGTTTTCTTCTAATGACGAGGTATCTCGTTCATCAAGACCTGGTCAGTTTTCTTCTAATGACGAGGTATCTCGTTCATCAAGACCTGGTCAGTTTTCTTCTAATGACGAGGTATCTCGTTCATCAAGACCTGGTCAGTTTTCTTCTAATGACGAGGTATCTCGTTCATCAAGACCTGGTCAGTTTTCTTCTAATGACGAGGTATCTCGTTCATCAAGACCTGGTCAGTTTTCTTCTAATGACGAGGTATCTCGTTCATCAAGACCTGGTCAGTTTTCTTCTAATGACGAGGTATCTCGTTCATCAAGACCTGGTCAGTTTTCTTCTAATGACGAGGTATCTCGTTCATCAAGACCTGGTCAGTTTTCTTCTAATGACGAGGTATCTCGTTCATCAAGACCTGGTCAGTTTTCTTCTAATGACGAGGTATCTCGTTCATCAAGACCTGGTCAGTTTTCTTCTAATGACGAGGTATCTCGTTCATCAAGACCTGGTCAGTTTTCTTCTAATGACGAGGTATCTCGTTCATCAAGACCTGATCAGTTTTCTTCTAATGACGAGGTATCTCGTTCATCAAGACCTGGTCAGTTTTCTTCTAATGACGAGGTATCTCGTTCATCAAGACCTGGTCAGTTTTCTTCTAATGACGAGGTATCTCGTTCATCAAGACCTGATCAGTTTTCTTCTAATGACGAGGTATCTCGTTCATCAAGACCTGATCAATTTTCTTCTAATGACGAGGTATCTCGTTCATCAAGACCTGGTCAGTTTTGCTAAGGACGAGATGCCTCGTCGAGCACAACCATCAGGAGGATTGACCCTCCGCATACGAAGCGTCAAAACAGCGTTTAGTCTGGATTACTGAAACGACTCAGACGGCCCATTATCAAAATTACAGCTTTCTCGGTGCTTTTCCCCAGGAGGCATGATAATGTATGTCGTCATTATCACCGTATCTTGCGGTCTTAATTATTGTGGGGTCGTGGATATGTCTGGAAGGGTATGATAAACGAAGTTACTGAAAGGTATACTTCGAAGTTACAATGACTCTTTAACACCTGGCTCTTTTCACTCCAAAGGACCTCGAGTTAACTTCGGTGCCGTTTGTATGGTGAGAGATAGTTGATGTTTGGTCATTCTTTTTGCCATAGTATCCCTCTTTTCTACCGTCAATCGTCAATCGCTTTTCTAAAAACACATAACACTATGATGAGAGTAGATCTAGGAGAAAGTGTTAGCGCGGACGGATCACCTGTCTAGTTCCCAGTATCCGTTGATGAGGCTTTCCTCGCTTAAATCTCGTTGTCACATAGAAAAAGGGTAGGAAGGAAACTAAGGAATTTAGCATTCGCTTCAGGATTACGTGGTATGCAACAATCTGACACCCGTAATGAAAGGGCGGGAAAATCTCGGCCGTTTGGGAAACATCAGTAACCAGATGGTTTTGTGGAAATTTTTGTTGACAATTGTCGATATAAAAGAATGATAATATCTGCCAATTAATTTTTTTATCAACCACTCTAATTTCGAGTTCGATACACAAAAATGCGTTAATATGACGGGCTTATTCATTGATATTAAGAATCTTCCTAACATCAATTAATATAATAATTATTATTGAAAATAATTTAGTAAAATCACACCAAATACTTCAAACCAAATTTTTAATAAATACAAATTGATTATTGCAACAAAAATAAGGCTAACAGCGTTTGTAGTTAATGTAAGAAATACGTTTGTTGGAAATGTGCATTCGAAATACAAGATTTTAAGATTTTCCAAGATTTCTAACATGGTATGAGATACCCAACACGTGTTTCTGTGCAAGTACATTGAAGCTTATGCGTGCTAAAATGCCGAATCTTGGCTACAAATCAAAACGTCATTGTAAATGGTGTTTTCCTTTCTTCTCTATCTGCTGGTGAAAAACAATTAATTAGTTATTTGAATTACATGTGATGTTGATACATAAATCTAATGAAGTTCTTAGACTAAGTGCGTATGAGCATAATTGTACTGTAAGTACCACGTTTTATTAGGGGCATGAAATATGAAGTTTTATCATACCAAAGCTTCAGAATTAACTGCCTATGTCTGATTATGCTTTATATTCTGAGATCTGAAATTTTGGCTCAGGGTAGAACTGGAAGTTTTTTCGTATAAAATCTCTGAGCGTTTTTCCCTCTCTTTGTGCCACCTCAACTGACACAACTTTAGGAAAAGTGTTGCCAATTAGCTTTGTGATTTGTACATAATCAAGGTAATCTCATCATATTTATAACATTAGTTTTATTTAAATTGATCATTCAGCAATGCTATTGTTTTGGCTCAAAGTTGCTTTGACAAATTTACTTCCCTTCGTATGTATGATAGATTGTCAACACGATCACTTAAATACTACTCTAAAGCATGCCACCTGTTTGAATAAAAAGTTTAAAAGACATCCTGTAATCAATTTATAGCTATTATTAGAAGAGGAGCCAGCTCCTAGGGTCTCAAACCCCTTAGTCTTCTTAATATATTTTTATTATTCGCCTCACTCTAGAGTTAAGGAATAACTACTACCAGTATGCTGAGTCTAGAAATATTTGATTAGGTTGAATGATGTCAGTTGGCAGGCTCCTTGACTTATAGGATCCCGTTGAAACATCAGGGACAAATGTAAGGAGATATATATGTAATATTGATAACATATGATTCGACTGATATCTGTCTTACCTCCATCATTTCTCTATCATGATTTCACTTCATCAGTTTTTATTTTAAGCAATTGATGACACAACCGCGCCTCTTCAAAGCTCCTCTTGGCTTATCTTCACATAGGAAACTGCCCTGTAGTCGTCATCCTCGGGTGAAAAAAATCTGTTCCAAATTGTCACCTGTTTTGGGAAGGGACAATCGGTTTTTCCTATTTGGATCTTCATTCATCTTGGGCAGTTTTGTAGTGACGAGGTATCTCGGCTTAAGCAAAATTAAACTGATCCTGGGCGAGATATATGGTCGATACCTTTGGAGGGGGTAGTGGACTTTCAAAATTACCAAAATGTATAAAAAAATTGATTTTTTAATTGTGGCGTTAAAAATTAATTGTTATCAAATTCCTTGGACAGTAGAAAGAATTTTTAAAATATGATAATTTTTGATGGAATTACATATAAGATATAGTGGATAAGTATATTAAATTTAATACAAAAAACGTCGTCTCCCATGCAGATTTTTTGACATTCTTCTGATTTCAAAATGTTAGCTGTATATCTGGTTTTTATTGATTTACTTGAATTGGTTTTGGATAATCCTTGAAATTAGTTCAGCAGAACTGCCGGAAGACAAAGATGAATTCACATAAATAAGCTGCCACAATATCGAAATCTGGAAAGTGAAAAAAGAATTTTTCAATTACGATAAATTTTGAAAATACAACATATACAACACAAAACACTTAGTAAATAAGTACAGTAAGTCTACTATAAAACGCCTTTTGTTTGAATTGATATTTTTGATTTTTTCTGATTTCAAAATGTTCCCCGCGCATCAGGTTTTACTTGATTTACGTTTTTTTTATAATCCTTGCAATCTATTGTACAGATCCAAGGGCAAATAAGAAATTGATCATGCTTCCAAATTTCGAAATTTTAGTTTAAAATGTTGCTTAAACTATGCTGGTTTTGCAAAATTTTAGGTATGTTAGTACAGTTTTTTTACAATTGCTCGAAATATTTACCAAATGGAGTTAATTTGATTGATATGTATACAAACTATTATGTGAATTAAAGATTTGCAAATACATGGAAAATTAATGCATGTGGGATCGATCATTTCTTCTTTTTTATCAAAGTTTTAACTGCATTTTTTGAAAAAATTTTGAATGGCTTAATACTTTTGAATCAAATTTAAAATAGGCTTTATAGTAGAAACAAACAATCTGAGCAAATTCCATAACAATCGGATAATAACTGCAAAAGTTTGTTTTGAGAAAGTCCAGTATACTTTTTAAACTTTTGGTTTATTCTTTAATAAAGAGAACTGGAATATTAAGATCAAATAGCTGTATAACTTGCAAAATTAAACAAGACGGTAAAAGGATAAAATCAGTAAGTAGCACTCAAGAGAAAGCGAATAATATGCAAGGTACCAAACCCCAAAACTAGGTCCATCGAATTTCATCTCTCTTTCTTTAAAAAAATAAGTTATTTCCTCATTACCCACCGCATCACTTATGATCTCAATAAATTTCAACTCTGGCTTGTTTTGTTCCCGCACTCGCAAACGCACACTTGATCTAATCGATCCCAACAAACTCTCGAAGAGCACAAAAGAAGCAATAATAATGAAGGAAACAAAGTAAGCTACAGCCGAAGATAATAAAGGTACACGCGGAAATCTAAGAATAAGTTTCCGCGAGAAAGCCTCAGGAAAAGGAAGAATCTGCAAACCCTCCGTTATCAGAGAAGTCTCATTCTTTGCTCTGATAAGTAGACCCGAAACCGGGATTCAATCAGCTTTAGCAGTGAGGACTCGCTAATTCCACGGACCCCGATGCACTCCTCCAGATTCTTATCCTTTTTACTCTCCCGGATCGGTACTGTCCGGGAATATATCCCAATTATTTAGCAGCGCTGAGCAAACACAAAAGTGAGGGTTCTACCTCCTGATGGCCTTGCCAACATGCCTACTTTTCCAGGGGAAATCGTCCCGTGTTTCGGACGTGTGATCGCTGATGCGGAAGATTCCGGGATTTTTCGTTTTGTTTTCCGGAAGAAGGGGTGGGTTTATATGCCTACTCGCTGATGTCGCATGATTTGCTCTGGATGGCAGTGTGTCTTCCGTTCAGAAGCCCCCGCAGATTCAGGGAGTTCGGACACTGACGTCGTCTTCGCTCTTCATGGGGTATAAAAGCTGGAGTGTCTCTGTTTGGGGCTTTATTGGTTCAGTATGCGAAATGGAAGAGTTTAGGTCGTATGTTTTGAATGATGTGGAGTGCTTAATTTTCATTGGCTTTGGTTTCGGATGACCTCAGTGCCAAGAATTGTATCAAATATTATAACGCTTAAATAAATAGAAGTATCACCATCCCTTGATCTCAAAGAGATTTAAATACATTACTTTTTAAATCACATTTCTATACAAGAATTATTTGTCAACACTTGAAGGTTTCTCCACTCAGCCAAGCAATGCCATATGTATTTCAACTGGTTAAAATTCTGCATATTTAATGAATGGGATAAATTCGATAACTGATGTAGCATAATTTTAATTTTGAGTGTCAGGGTAATCTATGCATGGATGTCTCTAGAAATTTCAGCGGAGGAGACATATATTTAAGCAGTTAGATTTGTTAATTTTTAATAAGATAGTTATATTCCCAAACGCTGTAAAGGTAATATTTCCGTGGTTAGTTTGTATTCTGAAAACAATGAAGTTGGTGTTTTGGTAGCTATATTTTAATTAAATTAAAAGCTTTTGAGCAATATAGGTTTCATTTGACCTAAATCCATAGCAAAACAAATTATAACTTACATAATTAAGAAATAAATCATGTACAAGTTGCATATTTGGATCAACTATACAATTTGTAACCTGAACTAGCTATTCCATGAGCGAAAGTGTATGAAGCTGCGCTGCTGAAAGAGGTTGGGGGAGTATCACAGTGCATAGTCCATACTCTCCAGTAATGGCAATGAAGGAAATCGCATTTTTGGAAACGGCAGATGTAGCACAGTTGCATCACTGTTCCAGAAACGACAAATAAGATGTTGGAGGAGGAATACAGTTGGGTCAGCATTTTACTAACGAAAATGCAAAACATTCAACGCTTGAAACCATCAGGAAGAGTAGCACTGCTAGGCCATTCCCTTCAGGTTTGACATTGTAGGAAGCTACTGCTGTAACCTGTAGGAGTAGCAAAGTTGAAACAGGATTTCATTAGAGACAATGTAGGATGACTATGTTCCATGACTTGAATCGACAGGAGTAGCACATTTTTGGCCTGCAAGAACAGCAACGTAGGAATCTGCATTGACGAAGCCGGCAAGAAGAGTAGCACAGTCGGGCTATACCATCCATGAGCAGCAATGCAGTACGTTTCGCGACTCGAACCGGCAGTATTAGTATCATGTTTATGTCCTGCAAGAACAGCAATGTAAGAATCTGCATTGACGGAGCCGGCAAGAGGTGCACAGCAGCAAGAGTGCAATACCATCTAGGAGCTGCAATGTAGGAAGCTGTACTGCAGGAACAGGTATGAGTTACACAGATTGGCCATTCCCTCCAAGAACACCATTGTAGGAAGCTGTATTACTGGAACCGGTAAGGAAAGTTGCACAGTTGGGCCATGCCATTCAGGAACAGCAATATAGGAAGTTGTATTGATGGAACCGGCAGAAGGAATAAAGGAATAAGCATAGTTGGGTCTTGCACTTCAGGATCAACAATGGTCTGAAGCAGGAAATGCAATTCAGAAAATTTGAAAACCATATTATTATATTCACAAAGCGTCTTCTTCCCCTGGACCTTGGTTGTGCAGCCGCAAATTTAAGGTATATTTTCTCAAAATGGGATTAGCTTATTTCGATATCCAAGTATAACTCATTTAATTTAATAAAATTTCAAAATTCTAATGTACGCAAAATATGGCTGCGAATACTTTTCATTACATTCTCTTTGCTCATGAATGGTTTCGGAAAACTTTAAAATAACAAGTCCCCAAAATTTATAACATACTCGTAAACACCATTAAATATCAGTAAGTATGTTCTATAAAAGCATTTATGAAATAAAGAGCAGTCTGCTAAAGTATTTCTTTCTAGTTTTGCACTTTAGATAACATCGAATTGCAGTGAAAAAATGCAGAGGTAGTCTTAAAATGGACAATATTTAAGCAAAATAGCAATCTAGAATGTACACTCATGCCCAAAATTAAGCATAATTCGCAAATTGCGAAAAAAATTGGAGTAAATATGGATTCAATGGTTCAAAGTCGTCACTTGTGGAGAATCGTGGGACGAAGGTAAAACATTGTGCAAATGCAAAACAGGTCAGTCGACGTCGACATGCGCAAAGCAACGGCGCACGTCGGGACGAATATAAAACGGCTTTGAGCGGCATGGCCAGTTTAGACAAAAATTTCGCAATTGCTGTGGTACGGGGCTTTGTCAACAATCAATAAGGACGAAAGATGTCACAAAGATGACAACTGGACATGTTTGTGAAGGGACGAATTGTTGGAATGCTGGAATCCGGTCGATCCCAAACCGAAGCGTCTCGAATTCTGAATGTGCATCAGTGTGTGATCTCAAGACTATGGCAGAGGTTTCAAACCACTGGAGATGTTACCCGACGACCAGTACCAGGTAGGCCAAGGGTAACAACCGCTCGGCAAGACCGATATTTAGCGATAACTGGTGAAGTCAGAGAAACCGTTCTGCCAGATAACTGGGTTCAGCCCTAACAGACGCCACATTAGTCATAGTTTCAAGACAATCTGTTTACAGGAGACTCAGACACGTTGGTCTCTATGCCAGACGACCAGCAGTTTGCATCCCCCTGACGTCTGCACAGAAACGCGCGCGTTTACAGTGGAGTTTGGAACATTGGCAGTGGCGTTGATAACACTGGGGCAATGTTATGTTCAGTGACGAGTCCAGATTTAATCTGCAAACTGATTCTCTTCGTACCACGATCTGGAGAGAGCGTTGAACAAATTTTCACCCGAGAAATATCACGGGAAGACATCCTTTTGGGGTCATGGTCTGGGCAGGCATCATGCTGGATGGCCGCACACACCTCCACATCTTTGACATGGGGTCTGTTACCGGTCAAAGATACAGAGACGAAGTACTTGAGCCTACCGTTCACCTGTTTCGAGGTGCTGTCGGTCCTGGTTTCATATTCATGGATGATAACGTGCCTCCTCCCCGTGCAGCCTTGGTCGACGCCTTCCTTCAAAGTGAAGATATCCATCGCATGCTGTGGCCTGCCAACTCTCCTGATCTGAATCCTATACAGCACTAGTGAGATATGCTCGGGAGAAATTGTGCTGCCCTCCACCCCCACTAACCTCGAGAATTGAAAACTGCTCTATGTGAGTCTTGGAACTCTTTGAGCACACAACTCATCCATACCCTCATCGAAAGTATGGGAAATAGTTGTGCAGCATGCGTGGCTACCAGAGTTTCCCACACACCGTATTAAACTTCAGCCTCACATTGTTTTAATCATTCTGTTTTTCTAAAGTTGACACTCGCATCGTGAACCTTTTTCTTTCAACCCTTTTCTTTGGATAATAAAAGGAATTATTATCCTTTTTGCATTGTTTTCTTCTATAACCCTATTACACCTGCATACCGCGCTTCTTTCCATTCCGATGTAGATTTTCTGAAACATTCACATAAACAGCAGTTATGCTTAAATTTTGGACATAGAGTGTATTTTGAGTAATGAACATTGTAAAATGTCCTGTTTTGTGTGAATGATAATGCATTCACAAATATAGAAATTAATGAGATAACATTTTGAATCAGTATTCCGTTATTAACTCATTCCAATACGGGAAAGGATACAATTACTAGAGACGTGTTCCCCTTTGAACTTAGGACAAAGAGGAAACATTAGGACATAGTGGACGCATTATAAAGTACAACCTTATGTCTAAAGTTAAAAATATTTTTAAACAAGCAGTTGCATAAGACTGCTATGCAGTATATTTATGAGGGATACAAAAATGAGGTTCCACTTTGCTTATTCTCGCTGTAAACACTGATTCTCGAAATATACTAGTGTCTTTTGTGAAACAAAAGCATCCATTTTGTAAAAAACAAACCACTACCAGCATCGATATCTTGATAGCTATCGGTGCTTGGAGAGATACCCCATTCGATTATCTCTCCAAAGCACAGTTTATTCCATTGCTTGATGTTGCACACCATCAACAAGATAAACAGAAGCTTCCAAAACCTGGCGACTGTCTCGATTGATGAGACAAACGATAAATTGCACGCGCTTTTACTGTTTATACGCGTCACCCAGCCTGCACACACTTCTATGCAATATCGACGAAAGTCAAGGGGTGAGGAAAATACGGAGGAATATTCTGGAATCCAAAGTACATTATGCCCATACTCACTTTAAGGAAATGGCTCCTGTCTCACGTAAAAGAACGATTTAGGATCATATCTTCTATTTGATGACCCTCCCCAGTATGCTCCCCGTTTCAGAGATTATTTTGAAGAATATGGATAAATAACTTCTCCGGAATCATTCTATTTTCATTTTCGGGAAAGAGCAGTTTCTCAGTAACAAGTGGCACTAGCCGGGGAAATAGAACCCCTTTACTTTCTTCGTCCTGGAGCTCATTTTCGAGCTATGAATAAAGTCGAGATCGCAGCAAATTGAGTCAATTGAACGTCGTTGCTAGCAGACGTTCAACAGAGCAAAGCAATTTTGATAGTTGCTGTCCGTGATGCATAGAAACACGCTGGTTAAGTTATATTGCTTCTGGATAACGATGTACTCCCTCCGATTTATTCTGTATTGATTTGATCTGGATGTTCAAATAATGGTTTAGTTCCATGGTTATTAAATGTTGAAGTATACAAACAAGAAACACAAATAGGTGAGGAATTCATTTAATGTATATTTTATTTCTCTTTTCTGTCTCAGTCTAATGCCAGTGAGACTGAGTCAAAGTATTTCGATTGTTTGTGCTTTATGCATTTTAAGCCCCTTGTTAGTAGATTTGGATTCAGTAGTATGGAAAACGTAGATCCTCTGGTCCCTTCATTAAACATTTCTCAGGTTTAGGATAAAGCAAAGTCTCTTTTGCTCTTGTGGCGAGGTAGGTGACTCATACCACTTCAGCTGTGTTCATACCGAAAATCATCACATTACAAAGTCACATGTGACACCATGGCAAATTGGCTTGATAATAGTATTGAAAATAACCATTACATACATAAAATCAAGGTATAGCTGGATGTCGAGTCTGAAACCTCGGCAGACTACTGCTTTTTTTTTCTTACAGTGGGTGATCAGGATATTAGCCCCAGTGCAAGAAAGGTATTTTCTAAACCTTGTGTGTTGTGTTGAGCAACTCACCTGTTCCTCAAGGTTCAATAGAGAATTACAAAAAAGACAAAACTAAGCGCTGCTATTAAGTATCCACGGAATTGCGTGTTCTCAGAATTCTTTTTATTCAAACTATTTACATTTTTAAGTACGTGTTGTAAGACGACAGTACGTGTTGCCATCGGCGCAACTCTAAATTAACAAAACAAACGATCTTTAGCATCTTAGTCCGCGGCGTTAATAATAGAAATTAAAACTGCAAACCCGATATTTACATCGGGTAAAAATGAACTGCGGCTATTTGTCAGATTGTGAAACTCGCAGTTTTTATTTATTTACAATTTATTAACATAAATATGTCATAAAAATAAAAAGTGGCTAACTTAACCATGTTTATTTTCAATAATAACAGGCTGAAATGCAATATTTCTCATTTACAAAAGTGGTTTTAATAAAATAACAGTCCACTGTATGTATAAATTTGCATGGATCAATTTAATATCCCCGCCTCCCCTCGAAAAGGCTCTAAACCAATGGTGAGGCGGGAGATATGAACAGGAAGAAATAGATCCTCTGAAATTGTGTTTGTCTCCCGCTGCCTGTGTGCGCCATCTTCTAAGTTCTCTGGCATTGATTGCCCTTTTTATTTGTAAATGCTTATGGCGTGGGATCTCGTAGGGCAAGTAGGAATACTTCCTAGTCATCCTTTATCATCCTTTTGATCCTGCTTTCCAGTATCAACCATCCATAGCCTTAAACCTGTTTGTAAAGTAGATGGTCTGGACCATACAGAATGCATGCAAATACATTCTTTATTACTATTCCATAAACAGCAGGATCAATCTATTGGTCCTGTTGTTTATGATCAACCCTCCGTCTAGGTCATGCAAAATATATGCAAGTAGATAATCTCTTTTCATTCGATGGGCAACAAGATCAACGTGTTGGCTCTGCTGTCCATGATCCATGATCATGGCCTTAAATTTGCTGGTAGACTATATGTTCTGGGTCATGCAAGTAGACTTCTCTCTTTCCATTCCATGGACATCAAAATCAATCTATTGGTCCAGCTGTCCATGATCAACTAACTCTTCATGAACTAAACCTTGTTGGTAGATTTTACAAGTAATTTATACTCAGTAATATAGTATTATGTGTGGTGGCCTACTTTCGTCGTAGTAAATCTTGAATATCATTTTCCATAAAAAAAAAAGCCCCGTTACGGTAATGCGACGGTACGAATAATGTCGAGATCGCAACAAATCGTGCCATGAACGTCGTTGTATACAACACTAAACAATTTTGGTAGTTTAAGTCCATAACATGAGGAATAGGTATGACTATGTGAGCTGCGCTGGTTAAGGTATTGCTTCTGATTAATGTAATATTTTTTTGATTACTTGTTTGATATGGATATTCAAACAACGGTTTCTTTTTAACAGGTCGGACTTGGCGCGAATCGCACTGATTAAGTGATTTCTGGCTAACGATATATTTGCTTTTTCCTGTATTGGTTTGATTTGAATATTCAAACAATAGTTTATTTTTTAATAGGATGGCCTTTATGGCGCTGGTTTTTGTTGCTTCTGTTTAACGATATATTTACGTGTTTTCTTTATTGGTTGGTATGGATAGTCAAACAATGGTTTATTTTTCT
Organism: Meta bourneti; assembly: GCA_933210815.1. Taxonomy (NCBI): domain Eukaryota; kingdom Metazoa; phylum Arthropoda; class Arachnida; order Araneae; family Tetragnathidae; genus Meta; species Meta bourneti. The sequence goes on from OW119929.1 coordinate 94,770,537, forward strand.
GGTAATGAAATGCGAGAGTGATCAAGAAATAGCATACAATAATAATGCAAGTAATACCATATAAAAATAGCGCATTAATTAAACGATATGTTCTACTTTTTATTTCAATTCGTGAAATTGACCCTATGAGGTTGAGGATAAATGTTCGTATCATATTCCTTGTCATTAAAAAGATATTAATTCGAAAGAAGATATATGTAATTTGACTTCGGAGACTCATTAATGTTTCGCTTCTTTTCATTTCACAAAAATTAGGAAATATAATGTGTGATTTTATTTAAAATTTTCATTTCAAACTTTACTTTAAAGTAACAAATCCATATAAAACCAGCCTCATAAAAAATGCGATCAAAAATCTATTAGAAAAATGTTGAATAGAAAGTATTTATTTTAGATTTAAATCAGAAATGTATCAATTTGCGTGAAATATTTCTAAATAATAAACTGAATTAAGAAAAATGCATTTCAGGTGCACTACTTTTTAAACAATAACTTATTGGCTGTATAAATTTTGTTTGAAGTAATTAATACGAAAACTAAATAAAATAGTAAAACGCAATAATAATACCAATTTAGAAAACTATTCGATTAATTTTTATCACAAAACGTGTGTCATATAACATAAAGATTAACTTTAGCTGAGTTCTTCTTTGCCACACAGTTCGTTTACTTTCCTAATTCATTACTTATTCTTTCCATTTTAATACTGAAATTAAATTAGCTAATTTTCTGTAATTTTGAAAAAATCGTGTTAAAAAGAACCTATTGCTTTATGGTAGATTTACCTGAAGTTAAAAATATTTAATCGTTACTTATAATACATATATCATGTAAAATATGAAGTCTTATCAATTCACAAACTACGAAATACAGAGCCAGTTTATTTCATAAAAAGGGCAGTTAAAAAGTTTTTGTATAATATGAAGTGGAAGATTTACTGAAAGTGACGAGCTCATGATTTTTATAAATAACAGAATACATAATTAATGAAATCGGTTATTACATCCTTAAACTTGGTTCATATATGGAAATGAGGACGCATAATTAGTTACTTCTAGAGCTGCAATAGCATATTAAAAGATAGCGTGACTTGATTTTATTCTATTCCGCCACTTTTCAATCCGAAAGCTTCTTTCAATATTTTATCAGCATCCTCTCCGAATTTCCTTCAGTATATTTAATATGCATGGAAAAATATTATGTATCAATATCCATGAAAATAAAATCGACTTCTTATATGTAATATCATAGATAAATGCACCACTTTTGCACGGTCCTATCTAGGAGAGGCCTTTCTTGTCTAGCTAAATGCAGGTGGTGGTAGAGTTTTTGTGAACGAACTTGCTTCATGTTCGCATTCCGAACGTGACGTCAGTTGGTTTGTTTTCGAATATGATTTCAGCGCGTCACCACTAGAAATTATAAAGATGAAAGTTTATCAATCTCAACTCCAATTAAATTCAACGCCAAACGTAACCAAACCTGAGAAAAACTGATTTTAAAGTACACCCAATACATCTCATGAGAGAGCATTTCAGCAACAGAAAATAAAATACTACAGGGTGTTATCAAAATAATGGAAACACACTGGATTTATAAGGAATCCTTTACTAATATGGCGTAGGACCGCCTTTGGCATGTAATACAGCTTGGATTCGCCTGGGAATCGAATCATACAAGTGCTGAATAGTGTTTAGAGGAATATTGTAGCATTCTTCGTGGAGATATTGTAAAAGTTCCGGGAGAGATGCCGGTGGAGGATATCGATTCCGGATTGAACGCTCTAAAGTAGACCATAACGGTTCGATTATATTGAGGTCGGGGGACTGTGCTGGCCATGGTAGATGTTTCAGTTCATCCTCGTGTTCATCAAACCATGATTGGACCAGTCCCGCTGCATGAGTAGGAGCATTATCATCCTGGAAAATTCCATCTCCTGCAGGAAACAAAGTTTGCATCATAGGATGGACCTGGTCAGCTGAAACTTCTCTATACTTCTCCCCAGTGATCCTTCCTTTCAGGGTTACGATTGGGCCAGCAGAAAACCACGACATGGCTGCCCATACCATGGCAGATCCACCTCCATGCTTGACAGTTGGAAGGAGACAATCACGATCATACGCTTGTGCAGGTGTCCTCCAAACGTGCACCCGTCCTGTTGTGGGGAAAAGTGTGAAAGATGATTCGTCTGACCATATAACTGTCTTCCCCTTATCAATCGACCAGGTTTTGTGGTTGTGGCACCACTGTAGACGACGTTTGGCATTAACATCTGTGACAAGTGGCTTGGGAATTGCTACTCTGCCGTAAATGTTCTGTTTATGAAGGTGCCTCCTAACTGTAATTATTGACACTGGAGAATCCAGATGCTGATTGAGCTCTGCGGTCACTTTGGCTACAGTTGTTTTCTTTTTAGACATTACAATCCGCTTCAATACCCGTCGGTCTCTTTAACTCAGCTTCTCCTTCCGTCCACTATTTTGCTTTGCCGAGCTTGTCTTGCCGCGCTGTGTGCACGCTGTCATGACTTTAGGCACCGTACCTCTAGAAACGCCTAAAAGCTGGGATGTTTCGGTCACAGTTGCTCCAACTATTCGGGCTCCTACAATTTGGCCTCTTTGAAAGTCTGTGAGGTCTGACATTTTACGCTTTTGACAAAAATCCACGACCTATACAACTTCACTAAAAGTACCTCATACTACCATGATATATAGTACTTTTTATATTAAAAAAACTGGTAGCTAGGATTATATTTTAATGCTTACGAAGCGCATTCTTAAATGACACTTTTATTCACAGGTGTTTCCATTATTTTGATAACCACCTGTATCTATCTACCGTCTTGTTAACACTGAATCTACCTCTCATATCAAACTTAAAATTCGATGTTTTTACTAACTAAACAATTGTAATTTTTTATTTGCCTGTACGATATCGATATGTTCGTATCGTAAAATTCTATATGTTTTACTAACTAAACAATTGTAATTTTTTATTTGCCTATACTAACAGAGAGATATACTCACAAATTAACTTTCACAGTACTCTCAAAGTGGATGAAAATTATTTTCCAGAAAGCATTCTTATTATTAGAGGGTTTCTTACTGTAATATATATAAATTATCTCTGTATAGCCCATGACTTCCCTGCTCTAATTATCGAAGGTCATATCAGGTACTGACATCCTTTGTCTGCGCCTTATCTTCTGGATGTTTCTCCTAGTTCTGAAATCATAAGGCAAAACATTTGTAACGCTAGCTGTTCGATACCATTTCGATTTTAAAGATGTATTCACGTCAAAAGTATGAAATAAAAACATAACCACTAGACGAACAATCGGTCTAGTGGTCAGGTAGTAGGCTCCGGGATCGAAGGTTTCCTGGTTTGCATCCGGGGTAAGGTATGGTGTTTGTCCGCCTGTAGTGAATGCGTGACCTTTCTATAAACAGGCTATGCCTAGAATGTATGGTCTGTTAACCGTAACGTGAACACGCACCTGTGACACACCAGCGTAATGCCAAGTGGTTCGTGATTCCATAGTGCCATGGTGAATAATGTTCAAATTGATTGGGCATTGGAAAAAGTGCTTTTTATATTAATTGTTTGTGAATTTGAAATGCGTGTTTTATTCGTTGTTTAATCCTCCAAGTGTTTCGACGAGATATCTCGTCCAATATCTGGTCTATTTTGCTAAGTACGATATGCATCATCGAGGAAAAACTGCTTTATGAAGATCCAAGCAGGAAAAACAAATTGCCCCTTGCCCAGAACTGGTGACAGTTTGAAAGAGGTTTTTGCACCAGAGGCTGGCCACTACGGGGTAGTAGTAGTAGTAGACCCACCTCCTACCTACTCACCGTGAGGTTTAGAGCATTTAATGGTAGGAGGGGGAACCAATTATTATCTTTAAATTTTGCATATTTACATAAAATGATACATTTTTTAATACAAAAAATCCAACAAACGTTGGTGAATAAATTAGGCAAACATTGCCTGAGAGTAATTGTATAATAAATTAGTTTATATAGAACTATTTATTAATAAATGTAACAATATAGATGAAATGTAATTTAAACATTCAAAGTTATGTTGAAGTGTACAATGTTAAATATTTTAACTATATTAAAAAATTAAAGTGAGATAGAAAGAGTTCAATTATTTACATATGAATTCAAGGTGGAGGAAGCCTTCCAACTATCTCCTTTGCAGCCAACACACAAGCCTTAATTTTATATCTAGATAAATAATTTTTAATGATAGCGTTTAGCCAGATAGGTTTATTACTTGATTTTGGTTTAGTTATATGGTTTGGTTTTGTGTATTGACATTCAAAGAGATAGTGGTCAGCATCTCCCACCCTTCCACATTCACAAAGGTCAGAAGTTTTAATTTTGAATCTATGTAAGTAAGCTGGGAAAGGACCATGACCTATCAGGTACCAGACGAGGTATCTGTCCTCGACGAGAGTTGCAGTATTGATCTCCGGCATGAACTCCTTCAGCCGGAGACCCTTAACTGAGTTGGAATGATGCAGCTGCCACTCCTCCAAAATATAGGTTTTCAATTTTCTTTTCAAAAAGGAGAGTGGAGCAGGTACATCCAACGTCTCGCCATCATAGGCCGCAAGTTTGGCCACTACGGGGTAGTATTCGGAGTGAAGAAAAACCACCAAGAGCATTAACAACTAATCTAACCGCACCAACTGCAGTCTCCAACTGTTAGGTAGCGCCCTGTATTCTTATTTGGGAAAAATTCTGATACTCTAAGGGTGCCATGAACCAGAAAAGTTTTAGAAGCACTGGCTTAAGCGCAAGTTTTCTCGTTGAGTGGGTAAACTTTCTTTTTCTCTTGGTATTTCTAGTGTAGAAACAAACAAGGCAGCTTAAAGTAGCCTTTACTCTCTTTTATTTTTCTCACCCTGTGCAAATATAAACCTTAAAGGAGAGTCGAATTCAGTTGAAGGGGTCCGCAGAGTCAACAATTCCCTGTTGCAACTTTGGGGACTCGAGAACTTGTCACGTTCTCAAATAGAAACCTTCTCTGTGGAGAACTTTCCTTCGGTAATTTTCATGTTTTTTTCTCTTACTTTAAATTTTAAAAGGAAAGTCAACTCCTTCACTTTACCTGTGATTCAAAAGAACTAAGTTTTGAGAGTTTTTTGCTGTACATTTTATACACACACGGAACAGCTGTTGTAGGGCTTTTTCTTAGAGGTTCTATTTTGTGCTTGAATTCGGTGTCACAAGTATAGCTTTGCTTACCAATTGATTCGACGCGCTTACGATTTTATGGTGATCATGAAATGTTCTTGTAAACTTGTTGATTCGTAACAGCTTTTTCAATGCCATATTCGGTCCTATGAATGTAATAATTGTGGTTCGTTAGGGAAGATAAATAGATAAATTCGCTGTTTTCAGAGAGTATGCCACTATGAATTATGTTCGTAGTTACCTGCTTGATTTTATATATTTCTTGCATCTTTTAATATTACTTTTCCGTGGCGCAAAAATTACTTTGTAAGCAGTGATCACTTTGTAACAGAACATTTTCAGATAGTTGGGAAATAAATATTTCCGGAAGGGTCTATTTATATTATTAAATAGTTTGGTGAAATTCAAAAATCATAGGCGCAACTACACTTGCAATTTATTATTAAAGTTTCCTAGAAAGGAGAGCGAACGAAGAAACTTGTTAATCAAGAGAGGATGTTGAGCCCCAAAAGTTTGGAAAACTGTGAAATGGAGGGAATGTATCAAAAATGGAAAGCTACTTAAACTCTAAAGGGCCGCGGTAGCCCGGTTGGAAGAGTACCAGAGTAGCAATCGGAGGGTTGCGAGTTTAAATCCAGCCAAAGATCGTCGTGTACAAAGGGGGCTGGTGAACATTAAATCTGTCGTAGCCTCAAATGTCCTCACGTTGGCGTGGTGTGGAAGTTTGGAGAGTGGGGTGCCAGCTCATGTGTGACCTCATCATCTGACCGTGGTTCAAAATTACTCGGTGTTGTCCTCGGATCTTTCCCTTCGGGTTTGATCCCAATGACCCGTCGTATTGCTCCAGTTAATTAAAATACCTACCTAAACTCTAAATTGATTTGTTAGTAAAATGAAGGCAGGAGTTTTCATACACTTACATTGAAAGAATACTGGATAATGTATTTTACATAGTTTTCAATGCTAAACCAGAACAGAAAAAAACTTCCCTCAAGTGACACAGGAAGTGACAGATACTCGGCAGTTCCAATGCCAAGCCAAGATACCATGTTAAATGCAGTAGAAATGCCTTTCTCATGCAAGCCATGGTTGAATTGATTTATTTTTTGTCAAAGAAAGAGATTCTTTGATGAAAAATAAATCTATTTGAGGAAAGTACAAGAACCGAAGAAAAGAAAGTTGAACAACCTTTGCACGTATTATAGTTATTAATATAAGCATCGAAATACCAGTTTATCCAAAGATGCAACAAAGAAGTAAACACTGGAAGACCCGCTCATATAGCATTAGCGCTAAAGTCTCTTAGTTGCTTATATCTATTGATGGAAAAGTATTGTTATTAACATTTTATATTTTATATCAATCCATTTAATGAAGAAACATCCATATTCACATAAATATATTTTATACCTCTAAATGAAATAAATCATCCTGAATATGCAACATTTCGTATTCGTTTACTGACGTTAATTCTTATTTCCAATAAAACGCATGGCAAAAAGCAGTCATATTTCCACAATTATATTCCGATCGCTTATTTCAATTTCATCCCATTTCCCTATTCAAAGGGGATTTGGCATTTTTAGACGCTAAACCTAATTTACAGACTTTTTTTCTGCTCTAGTTTCTACCTTTCAGATTCCTCATTCTATAATCAAACTGCTGGCGAATTTCATTGCGATCATTTCTACATAGTTTTAGCAATATTATGCAGTTACATAGCTTCAATCAAGCATATTTAAACTAAGCGCCCAAATTGGCAAATGAATCCCGTAACGGGTCTATTTTATATCGTTTACCTCCATTGTTGCCATTCGACAATAAACAAGAGACTTCGATTTCTGAGCCACGTACATTAGTTAACCCTCCTAGTGGTTTCGATGATGTATCCAATCCATCAAGATTTGACCAATTTTGCTAATGACGAGACATATCGTCATCAAAATATTGCCTATTCCTTATGATGACGAGATCAAGATCTGGTCAGTTTTCTTCTACAACATATTAAATTTATTAGCATCAATTCTATTATAATAAAGGTTGATAAATAAAAACCTGAAATACCATGTACTAATTTTCGAAATTGTAATTAGTGGTGATAAGTTGACCCTCCAAGTGGTTTCGACTAAATATCCCGTCCATCAAGCTCTGGTCAGGTTTTGATAATGACGAGATACCTCGTCAAGACCAGGTATTTACTAGGAGGGTCAAAATCATAAATAGAACTAGGGTGGTATAAATTTTGACTGAAAGTTATGGCCATGAACTATTTTTGAATGCATGAAATCAAATAAGTTCATAAAACAGAACAACACAAATGTTAAAAGGCTGAAAAATAGCTGAATGTAATATACATATCCAAAATATCTGTCATATGCATCAATCATAACAGACATTTCCGAAAGAGGCGTATTGAAATTTCCCTTTCTAGACCGACACAAGAGAAGTGAACAAAAAGCCCACAATCTCAAATTTGATTTCTCCTCAATAAGGACATTGAACAAAACCACGTTCATGATATAATACTCCCTCATCTCCGGAGGCTTTTATTCAAATCTCGAGAAAGCTGACTACTATAATATGTTCACCGTTCCCTGCTGGCACCCGATCGCGAATAAATTGACGTCCCCTGGATTCCTGGGGTGAAAACCCAACGAAAAAATGAATTCAAAAGTAATGTTGGGGAGGAGATGGTATCAATACATCTTGTTCGAAATGAGTTTTTTTCGATCCATTCCTCACTCCCCTTCCCTTTGCGTGCATACAGAATATGTATTGGTGTTCAGCAGAAAAGTCCCGACTCGAATGATGAGTCTTTGTTTATTTGTTTACTTCCCCAGAGCTAGGTAATGGCTCGAAATTCACGTATCGATTCATTTTTCAACAGATTCAGAATATGTATTGATGGGCTGGAATGAATAAATCGCAGAAACGGAGAAATCGCTGGATGGGTAGGGGGTGATTTATGGATGGAGGAGAGTAAACTGAAGTTCGTGCCTCACCTCATATGCATCAGGTGTTCCGGTTTCGCTCCAGAACATGAAGGGAACCTTGGTCCATTAGTTCCCTCTCATTTCGTCTTGCATTTTCTTGGAATACGAATGGGCAAAATGTTGCCTACAATAAGGTTTGGTCTTGAGATCGCATATTGAAGAGGATATTGAATAAGTTGATTCTTCATTGTTGTCTGTGAAAGGAAAATATTTCGATGCATGGATCAACTGTAGCGTAATGTCAAGTTCCTCATTTTTATCTTATACTGCTCGATATTTTCTTTAAATACGAATGAGTGAGATCATTCCTCCCGTGAAACTTAGTCTTGGCATCGCGCTATTGAAGATGACATTGAATTGGTTGGTTCTTTCTTCATTGCGTTATTTAGAAAAAAGTCTTGTTTGATGCAGAACTTTTTTCAAATACGATTGAACTAGACAATTTCTGATATTATGTTTTACCTTTATGGCAGGGAGTATCTAGTCTTGGTCATCTAGAGAATCATCTACAGGAAATATCTGGTATCTAAATACGAATGAGTGAGTTTATCCCTGCCATGATACTTGGTATGTTATTGAAAGAGGACATTGAATTTGTTGGACCGTTCTTCATTGTTGGCAGTATATGGGAAAATATTTATATGGGTGAATCAAAACTCGCGTTATTTTGTATTGCTTGATGCAGTACTTTTTTACAAATACGATTGAATTAGATATTTCCTGCCATCGAGTTTTACCTTCATGGCAGAGAATATTTAGTCTTGGACATCTAGGAGATCATCTACAGGGAATATCTAGTAATTAAATACGAATGAGTGAGATCATATCCCTATCATGAGACTTGGTCCCGGTATCGCTTTGTTGAAAGAGGGAATTGAATTTGTTGGTCCTTTCTTCATTGAGATATTCAGTTTTGTCTTGCTTGCTGTAGTACTTTTTCAAATACGGTTGAACTAGATATTTCCTGCCATCAAATTTTACCTTCATGGTCGAAAATATCTAGTCTTGGTCATCTAGGGGATAATCTACAGGGAATATCTCGTATCTAAATACAAATGAGTGAGATCATCCCTGCCTTGAGACTTGGTATCGCGATATTGAAAGGCTGCATTGAATTTTTTGGTCCTTTCCTTATTGTTGGCCATGTATGGGGAAATATTTATATGATTGAATCAGCACTCACATTATTCAGTTTTGTCTTGTTTGATGCAGTGCTTACTTCAGATACAATTGAATTAGATATGAAATTTACAATATTTTGATTCTTTCATAATGTATTGACAGAAAGATAGATTTTCTAATATAACTTTCATTGCCTTGAGGTGATTTGTGGACATAACTCCAAATCAACGAATTCGGACATTGGCCCTTTGTTTACTAAGGTATAGATATAGATATATTTCACTAACTTACGTGGCACAGGAATCGACGTTATTTGTTTATTGTCGAATGGCAACAACGGATAGAAGCAATATAAAATCAACATTTAAAGCGGTAAAACTAGCTTAGTTCATTGACTAATTTTACCTCTTAGTTTAAATATGCTTGATTTGAGCTATGGTGCTTAATAACATTGCTAAACTACACTGGAAGATTTCACTACTCTATGACTATTTTTCAGCACTTTGATTACAGAAAGCAATGAGAAGAAATCACTGAAAAGATAGGAATCAGCTCAGAAAAGTAAAATATGAGCGAGAATAGATTTAAAGCATTAGATGTAAGCAATTTCGAAAGTCTAGGGCAAATACTATGCGCATGTCTGCTAATTTATAATAAATAGTGAAACAACTTGAAAGTAACCCTATTACCTAAATGACTGAATATACAAACATGCGGCAGGCATGTATAGTATGTAGAATGAGTACTACTCATATAGGGGGCTGTTGCAGTTCAGTGTGTTTGCCCACTGCTCTACTTGTAGGAACAGTTTCGATTTCTGTATCTTATCCTGGATGTTATCCTTGTATTTCTCTCATCTGCACCAGTAAAAAATTCCTTGTGCTTGTGCGTCCATTACTTGAAATTGTCTGCATTATATTTGGGGTAACTTAATCGTCCAAGTTTTTTCGACGAGATATATCGTCCATCAAGATCTGGTCAGTTTTGCTGATGACGAGATACCTCGTCAACGACCAAGGTCACCAGATTCATATTTCATTAATCCTTCTAGTGACCAAGGTTCAAGGTCACCAGAAGGATTAATGAAATATGGCCTTCGCACCATAGAGCCCAACCCTACCAAAGTCAACACTTATATCGCTCAATTCCCTTTTGGTTTTATTACGCGTTCTGCTTTTCCTTCATTCAGGTTTATTTCCACATGAACAGTTTGAATAACATTTAAATGGCTATAAAAGTGACGGGTCTCACAGTTGTATCCGTAAACCAAATGCAATTTGCATCACTACGCATAGCATCTTGGGCCGCGGTAGCCCAGTTGGAAGGGTAACGGACTGGAAAACGGAGGGTTACGAGTTATAAACCAACAATAGACCGTCGTGTACAAAGGGGGCTGGTGCACGTTAAATCTGTCATGGCCTCAAATGTCCTCACGTTGGTGTGGTGTGGAAGTTTGGAGAGTGGGGTGCCAGCTCAGGTGTGACCTCGTCATCTGACCGCGGTTCAAAATTATGAGGTGTTGTCCTCGAATCTTTCCCTTCCGGGATTGATCCCGGACCGTCACTAATAGCCCGTTGTGTGTTGCTCGTTGAGTTGCGTTACAGTACCTACTACCACAGCATCTTATCCATAACATTTTATATTTAAAGTTATAATTTATAAGATATAACTTATCATTATAAAAGAGCTGCTATCATTGCTTAAGTAATGTTTGGTTCCCCTTAAAAAAGGAATAAACTGATAACTTAATTATTGCTTTGAAAAGTGGTATATTTAATTCAAATGAATATTATGAATACAATATGTTTAGCGTTCACTTTCATCTTTTACAGTGTGAAAGCCAACAATTTTTTTCCCCGTTTAATCACTATTTTATACTGTGTTGAATAATCTGTATACAATGTTTCATAATGCGATGCATTATCGCATATGTAATTGTATGTATCGCTAATAATAATGCATGTATCGATATATAATTCAAGATTAATTTACTTATAATTATTTTCTTTTGCAGGTAAGTTGATGAAATCTATCTAATGACATATTTCAACGGCCTCACCTATATGTAAGTACACTTACGCTTGTATGTGTGAATTACAATTTAATTCTTAAAAGAAATAAGTGTTTGAAAAATATTTTGTCCTGTAAATTGTACTATCGTAATTCTAACTAACCATCGGTCGCTATACATTGGGTTATATTCTGGTACACGGAATAGAAACTGGAAGTTTAAATAAAATCGAAATGACGGGAAGAAATGAACATTTGAAGGATTTTAAGAGACATGTTGATTGAGATTAAAAAAATGGTGTTACTTGTGATGTGAAGTTTGCTCCTTTGTACAAATTAAAACTTGCATAATCATTACACAAAACTATACAATTATCTTATTAGATGTTGTCAACTTAGTAATAATTGACTATATTTAATTTTTTCAAAGTAAGCATCTTAAATACTTCGATATTTGAAAGCAAAAAAAATATACTCAAAAACTGAAAAAATAATTATGGTGTATGTATTGCAGCTCCGATTATATAGAAGGCATTCTACCTTCTGTCTGTGACAGAAGGTGTTTGAACTTTAAGGTTTTGAAGATCTTTTACTCATTTTGAAAGTGTGAAACCTTAGAGGAAGGCTACCACACGCAATGTGGTATCTCTAACTGATTTGCCCCTCCCCCGATAACGCGTTATCACTGCTATCTTTTCCACACCGTACGATAAACTTCAAGCCAGAATCCACGCCAAAGATGCCAATCGTGAGAAAGATTTATTTTCGGTACCACCAACCCCCTAATTTGACACTACAGTGTGGCTCCCGCGAGAAGGTATGTGGTTTTGGACTAATCTATTATTTTATTAAAGGGTGACCAGGTTGGAACATGAACAAAGCGCTTCCACAACTGGCGTCTTTAGCCAAGTTCGGTGCAGTAAGTGATGGCAGTGATAATGATTTAGCGAGGGAAAACAATCTACGACGATCGCCGTGCTTTTGCCTATAGCTGTCCCTCCTATCAGCCTTTCACACCTATTCAAAAATCGACTGACCTTACTTCAACGACTCGTTGGAGTCGCGCTATACCTGTACTTTTGAGAGCGTTTTCAGTTTAAACAAAAACAAACTACGGGAGAAGAAAAAGTACTTTTTGCTCAAAATTAATCTGATTTTTCGTCGATACTTTTGGCGTTGTTTGTCTACTATTTATAATATAAGCTGAAATTGCATTCGATTATCATGTTACGATACGCCACAACAAAAGTGGTTACCAAACGCCAGAGTCCCTCTTCATTTAGTTTTACAGGAAAACCTCTCACGCCTTAAGTGAGGCTTCGTAGAAATACGATCCGGGTTTGCTTTATCGATTTATGCTGATTTTTTTTCTCCCAAATTGCTTCATCGAAATCTAGAGCATTGACCTTTCGGCCAATAAGCTGGCAAACGTAGACTGTTACATTTAACTTGCGAAGATGAAATGGTTCAATGGTAAAATACTCAACCATTATAACATTACAGCTAGTTTTCCAGAAAATGCAAGTACCGTTTGGTGATTTGCTAGAAAACTTACGTAATCGTGTTGACCTAGAAAATCATCATTCAATCCCACATCAAATTGGAAATAATCATTAGGTCACTATTGATTTTTGCAGTGCCGATTTGTTATATTTATTCTACCTAAATGCTTTGACATCAATTAACCTTGCTAATAAAACAATTTTGTGACAAAAAATTAAATAATTTGTTAAGCATTTAATATAATTTTGCTTAAGTCATAGGTGAACTGATTATATTTGCTAAGTGCACTGTAATATATTTATAAAATGTGGTATGGTTATTTTACTGTAATAAAGCTTTCAAAATATATGCGCAGATCAGAGTATCAAAATGATTTTTATCCGTGCGCTTTCGGATAGATTGTAACATTTGAAAATGTCATGTAATATTTTAAGAGGATTGAAGTTCTCTTGCACGAGATATATGAAAAATAATTTGTGCTGCTCAAGTAATAGAATAATATTTTCGAAATGACCTCTTACGACGAAATAAACTTTCAAGGCTGATTCAAACAGAATCTGATGGGTAATTTCTATGTACAAAATTGGGCACTCAATTCAAAATGTCAAGCCCTACAAAATTGATGTAACTAAATTTAATCTCGTATATTTTACTGTTTCCTCTTTAAACGCACATCTGAACAACGGATATGTTTAATTGCCTTTTCCTTGAATTACCTTTGAAGAGTTGGCTCTCTCAAATGGATTGTACAGTAAATTTACTGTAGGCTGCTTCCAATCATAAGTATATCACTTGTACTATATGTCGATATATCCGATGGCTAGAATAAAGGACAGCATGCACTATCGGCATTTCTTATGAAATTATCTAATTAAATTGATGGTTTTGTATAGCTAATTAATGGACTGTTAACTCAAAATGACAAGCCCTACAAAAAATTTCTCAATTCAATTTCAAATATTTCCAGAACGTTTCCTTTTCAACTAAATTTACTCACATTGTCTACAATGTATGTAATACATGGAAAGTAACTTAAAGTGCTCTCTTTTATCGGCAACGTGTCTAGTCCTATAAAATGGTTGTTCTCAATTTAATTTCATACATTTTTAAAATGCTCCCTTTTAAAACGTGTTACTCGACTGGAGTGTTAGACAGCATTTTAGGGAATTACCTTTGCTTATTCGATTCATTAAGATAAATCCTACAGCATATTTACTTTATGCTGCTTCCAATCAAGCCTGCAATCACTTATGTGATGTGTCGATACATCGCAGTGGGTAGGATAAAGTACAAAATGCTCTGTCGACACCCTTTATCAGATGATTTAATTGAATTGATGTTCTGTATCAAATAAATGGATTGTTAAATCAAAGTGACTAGCCCTACAAAAAAAAGATGTTCTCAATTTAATTTCAGATATTTGTAGAATGTTCCCTTTTGAAACGCACTCATCAACTGAAGTGTTAGACTGCATTGTTAGTGAGTTACCATTGATGGTTCGACTTGCTAAGTTAGATTGTATATTAAATTTACTTTAATTTACTTCTAGTCATGCCTACAATTACGTGTGGGATGCTTCGATTCATCGTGATAGCTGGGATAAAGGACAGCATGCTCTATTGGCACTTTTTAACAGCTGATCTAATTAAATTGATGTTCTTCTGAATGCAATAAATGAACTGTTAACTCTAAATATGTCTAGTCCTTCAGGATGTTCTCTATTTAATTTAATATATTTTTTAAATGTTTCTTTTTCAGTAGACAGCAGATTCACTCAAAATGTCTACAATGTATGCATTAAATGGATAGTAACTCAAAATATCTATCCCTACCAAGTGGTTGTTCCCAATTTAATTGCATGTATTTTTAGAACGTTTCCCTTTAAAACTCGCTACTCCACTGAAGTGTTAGACTACATGCTTAGTGATTCTTCTACCTTTGCTGATTCTACTCGCTAAGGTAGATTGTACAGTAAATTTACTTCATGCTGCTTCCAATCTTGCCTACAATCACTTAAGTGATGTGGTGATACATCACTATGATTAGAATAAAGGACAGCATGCACTTTCGGCACATTTTTCAAATGATCTAATTAAATTTATCTTCGATACGTAATAAATGGACTGTTAACACAAAATGACTAGCCCTACAAAAAAAAAGATCTTTTAAATTTATTTTCATATTTCCTTTTTTCAAACAAGCTTCTGGACTGATGTGTTAGACTGCATACTTAGTAAATTACCTTTCATGATTTGACCTGCTAAGATAGATTGTACGGTAAATTTACTTTAGGCTACTTCCAATCATGCCTACAATCACTTGTATGATGTGTCGATTCATCGCGATGACTAGGATAAAGGACAGCATGCGCTATCGGCATCTTTTATCAGCTGATCTAATTAAATTGATGAACGCTACCCACTCCGACTTCGATCATTTATTCTTCAAATTTGATGCTTCGGTGTCTACTGCCCGCGAGCTCACGTGAAATTTAAGGGGGGTTCTTTAGTCTACCATTAGCGTGAAATAGTGCTGTAGATAACGACTTACATATTAATGGGCGAGGTTTACGCGACCGCTGTTCTGATAATGGATGTGCAATCGCCGGTTGAATGGTAGAGGCTAAGCTGTGAGACCTGCCCTTTATCGTTTAAGGTCTTAATCGAATTGGAACTTGATGGTGGTGGTGGTCTTCCACCGCTGTGGTTCCATTACATTTCGAAGCATGAGTAATTACTCGGTATGTGTGCTTTCAAATTAGGACATAATTCGCAGATGCAAGCAGCAGCAGAATGTTGAGCCATCAATGGACGATGCAAGTTTGGCGACATTATATTGATGGTCTTTGGACAATGAGCAGTTTCTTCACCCATGTGCAGGTTTGCTCTATAAAAGCAGGAAGTATCATAGCCAAGGAAGATCATAAGTATTTTGAAAAATTGAAGGGTTTCAGACACACAAAAGTTATCGATAATATCAATTTGTTTATGCGTAGGATGTGGTAGATGAATTTAGGTATCATAAGTATTTCGATAAACTGAAGGGTTGTAAACATACAAGAAGTATGGATAATAGTGTGCTTATGGACAGGATAGGATAGTTGAATTTACGAATCATGAGTATTTTGAAAAACTGAAGGGTTTCAGATGTACAAGAGCTATGAATAATATCAATTTTGTTATGGGTAGTATATAGTAGTTGAATTTACA
Organism: Meta bourneti; assembly: GCA_933210815.1. Lineage (NCBI taxonomy): Eukaryota > Metazoa > Arthropoda > Arachnida > Araneae > Tetragnathidae > Meta > Meta bourneti. The sequence goes on from OW119929.1 coordinate 94,786,584, forward strand.
TATCATAAATATTTTGAAAATCTGAAGGGTTTCAGACAAACAAGCTCTTTGGATAATATTAATTTGTTCATGGGTAGGATAGAGCAGTTCCATTTACGTCGCACTAGAACAACACAACGGACTATTGGCCACGGGTAGGGATCAATCCCGAAGGAAAAGATTCGGGTAGGGTTGGGTTGGGTATTTAAATTAACGTCACACTGGAGCAACACAATGGGCTATTGGTGACGGTCCGGGATCAATCCCAAAGGGAAAGATCCGAGGAAAACACCTCGTAATTTTGAGGCACGGTCCTAAGCCGAGGGTAACACTTTAGCCGGCACCCCACTCTCCAAACTTCCACACCATGCCAATGTGAGGACATTTGAGTCCACCACAGATTTAACATGCACCAGCCTCCACGAACACGACTATCTTTGATTGGATTGAATTTCGAACTCGCAACCTCCTGTTTACTGATCTTCGACTCTATCAACTGGTATCAATTTAATTTGTTTATGCGTTTCTCTAATTAAATCACATTGCTTAAATTTGTCTTCCCATTTTATTGCATAGTACTATTCTAATACACATACGAGGTACAGTCAATAAGTTCGGGGACTTTATTTACTACAACAAACAACCAATACACTTACAAAGTAATCTGAATACAATCACCTTCAAAACAATGTCCTTCCGCAACTATACACTTCTGCCAGCGTTGATACAGCTTCTGAAAACAGTCCTGGAAACTGTTGCGTGAGAGCTGTCGTAATGCGGTTGTCGTTGCTGCCATCACTTCTTCAGCATTTGCGAACCGCTTGCCCTTGATGCGATCTTTCAGTTTCGGGAAAAGGAAGAAATCGCAGGGAGCGAGGTCTGGGGAATACGGGGGATGTGGCAGAACTGTGGTGCCGTGTTTAGCAAGAGCTTGTTGCACCATCACGGATCGGTGCGCCGGGGCATTGTCATGCAACAACATCCACGTGTTGGATTTCCAAACGTCTGGACGTTTACGACGGATTGCCTCCCGGAGACGACGAAGAACCTGTACATACCGTTCTTTGTTGACGGTGGCACCATGCGGGATGAACTCGCAGTGTACGATGCCCTTCATGTCAAAAAAGAAAAGCTCCAGCATGACTTTCCCCTTCAAGCGATCTATTCGAAACTTTTTCGACCGCGGTGACTGTGGCGATTTCCAGGTGGACGTCTGACGCTTGGTTTGGGGATCATAGAGGAAACACCATGTTTCGTCTCCGGTGATGATTCGGGACAAAAATGTCACGTCATTGTCAGCAGCACTGATTAGGTCGCCGGCAATTGTGCAGCGCTCAGCCCGTTGATCATCGGTGAGATTGCGAGGAACAATGTGCGCTGAAGCGCGATGCATGTGCAAATCCAATGAAAGGATCGTGTGACATGTTCCGTGCGAAATACCAGTCTGTGCGGCCACTGCATCGACTGTTTGCCGACGTTCACTTCTGATCACAGCTCCTACCCGTTGGATGTTCGCCTCGTTCGTGCTGTCAATGGCCGCCCACTTCGCGGATCATCTGTAACGGCGTCTCTCCGATTTTTAAACAAGCTGTACCATTTCAAAACTTTCGATCTGCACATAGCTTCGTCTCCATACGCTTGTTGCAGTAACCGTAACGTTTCTGCAGCGCTTTTTCCTAATTTGTAGCAGAATTTGACGTTGGAACATTGCTCCAAGAAGGACATTTTGCTACATCGACTTCACAGGCTGACAGTCTTTAGCCAAATGGTGAGATGCGCGCCTTAGCATTTTCGCAGAGCGTCATGTGACGTCTCACGCGTGCGCAGAGAACCAGACTTGCAAACAACATCGTTCTTTCGGTTCGCCCACACACCGGGCATGAGGGGGAGGGTAGTCCCCGAATTTATTGACTGTACCTCGTAAATCTGATTTGATAATGCCACTGTTCTAATAAACTAAAAACGTTGTGGTTATAAAACTTGTTGAAGAACTTTTTCTTCTCTTCCTCAAGTGGTTATGCGTTCTCAAGAATAAGAAAAGAATCGAAGGTGTGGTAAAATAAGACAAAAATAGATGGAATATTTTACGTATTTCTACGAAACGGTCAATTGTATCTTCATGGGAAAAAGCAAAACTTTTGTCCCAGATTATTTCATAATATTTTACATTTATACAGTTTTTGTGAAGTATTCTGGGCACTATGCAACACATGCAGTTAGCATATATGTTGAGTGAATGCTTTTAGCTTTATTGCCAATACCAATGTAATGATTTACATATTTTCATTATTATAATATCCATGCATCTCATTCTGTTTTTCACTATTCTAATATACGGGAATCTGACCTTATTATAACCTGTTATTTTTAACTCCAAAAAAAACTCAATTTGATTTTAAAACGTCTGTTTTTCAAGATGACACATTCCTCTTTAAGAATATAAATGGTTTCGAAGTTGCAGTAAGCTAAGACAAAAAATGCAATATGATATTTTAAGTACTTCTACGGCAAGGGTTTGAAGCTGTATTGTAAAAAACGAAACATATTACAGACTTTTTGTTAGTCTAAGAGTATTTCATAAAAGATATTAAAAGATATATCTTTTATGAAATACTCTGGGCACTATACAATACATGTACAATGATAAAGGACTTTCACAAGTCTGAGTAAGCGCTATTAGCTTTATTGCCAGTAGCAATGTAATGCTTTACATATTTTTTTATGTTTTTATTTATTAAATCATTTCAATCTAACTGTACGTAGCAATACTGAATATAATGAAGTTACATAAATCAATATAAATTTATGCTTAAAACATTCTTTGCGATAATGTTTTAAATACCATTCATACCATTTTAGACAAATCATACCATTATTGTCTTACTTGTTCTGCAAGTAAGACAATAAATGGTATAATTTAGAAATCCATAAGGCTTGTTTGAAGCTATAACTTATAATTTTAACACAATGTATGTGTTTGTGAATTGTATTTTAAATAAATACCTTACTTAGAAATTACTAATTTAAAAATAACTAACGAAACATAAAAACTTGACCGCTACAAAATTAATTAGTTAATTCTAAATCATAAATTACTTTTTAATTTGGGTAAAAGCCTTCAAGACTTCAAAGAACTATCATCCTATTAATTCTAGTAAATTGGAGTAATTAAATTCATTAAGCTTGATCCCAATTTTCCTTGTAAAATTTATTAACCTTACATAAAAAATTCGAAACTCGAATGGAATTTTTTGCGTATTTTAAATCAGGAAAAAAGGGTTTTCATTCTTTAATTATCTCTCAGATTTGTTTATTTTATCAAGCTTTCCTAATTAAATTACTTTTTCACAGTCTTCCTTAACTGTTTCGTAAACTTACTGCTCCCAGCCGTTCGCTAAAAAAACACTGTTTTGTTCTTTTATAACTACAAACAAAACTACGCAAAAAGGAAGACGCAGAGATAAACGTCTTTCTCCTCATTGCATAATCATATTTAATCCCTTTCTAACTAACTGCAAGCACATATTACAGAACAAATAACGTGGTGGCGATAGCGAGTGCTTTTTGTGCAGTTTGGGTATGAAAGTAATTCCTCTCTTGAACCTTAAGAATCAGAAAAAAATTTAATTAGTCGAGTGAACGTCTCTCTTAAAAGAGCATTAACTTCCAGAAAACAAATTTTCGAGCACTAACCATCCGAAACAGAGAAGTAATCCGTAACAGTATTGCAGTTAATGAGTTGAAAGCTTGTTAATTATAATTAACGTCTAGTTCTTTGTGATGATTTGTAACGTGTTAACACTTCGTAATGTGCGATGTTAGGGAAAAAAGTTTTCGATCGATCTCTACTGTAAGAAAGGTTAGATCATGTGTCTTATATATAAAGCAGCAAACTGTAGAGCAGCAAAAGCTAGATGGTAGGTAGGTAATTGAATTAACCTCGTACTGGTGTGACACAACGGGCTATTGGCGACGGTCTGGGATCAATCCCGTAGGGAAATATGAGAGGAAAACACCACATAATTTTGAACCACGGTCAGATGACGAGGTCACACCTGAGCTGGCACACCTCTCTCTAAACTTCTACGCCACACCAACGTGAGGACATATGTGGTCACGACAGATTCAAAGTACTCCAGCCTCACGTACACGACGGTTTTAGGTTGGATCAAGCTTCGAACTCGCAACTCTCCGGTTGCTAATCTGCTACTCTTCCGACCGGGCTACCAAGACATTGAACCTGAGATCTGGCTTCATGAATTTTGCACAACTGGTTCTGTCTGGAATATCTCGGTTCACACAAGTATTGTCAGATCGCTATGTCGTTCCCTTATATCCATAGAATTTAAATTAAGCTTGGAACATTACGCACGAAGATAGAAGAATTTTAATCAAGCCCGAATTAGCACAGCACGTCAAAATCTGTCACGAGCCGACCAATGGGAGCAAGTAAAAAGAACAATGTTCAAAAAACTGTTCGACGAATCAACGAAACTGCTGTGGAAATAGATGCGACTTGATTTGTCTGAAACAGAAAAAATTCGGGTTAAGCCGTGTAGTTAAGTTTTGTTAAAGAATGAAATGTGCATCCGAACATAAATCGGTACTGTGGTAGAAAAGGAACCAATGTGTAAATTCACTGATTTTGAGTAATATCCTCTAATATCAGGTAACGGAAGTTATAATAGAAAATGTACTAATGTTATATCTGTGATACCTTATCATTAGTAAAACTGACCTTATCTTGATGGCCGATATATCTCGTCATTGGAAGGAAACTGACCAGATCTTGACCTTGTTATCATGTGAAATCGGCAATGCCTTGATGACATCTCGTCATTCGCAAAATTGGCCAGATCTTGATGGACGAGATATCTCGTTCGTAGGAACCACTTGGATGGTTAAGATCACTGGTGTACTTTAGTTTGCAACGTCATGTAATGGATAATTGCGACCATTTTACTGTTCTGTGTTGCCTTTAGCAAACGAGTAAAAGTGCAGCTGGTAATTTGTTCAAATGAGGCTGAGAAGCAACGAATAGTGAAGCTGTATGTAGAGTGATTTGTGATCTGTTCGTTATCATAGAGATTCAGACAGTTGTTAGCAATATACATCGCATTGGCAATTCAACTGCTCATCGCGGATAATTCATCGAAGTGTTCACCGATTGAGGCGTGGGCAATCTGGAATTTGTCAAAAGCGAAATCTGGCTTGTATTTGAAAGTGAGCGTGTTCACATCACTTCTACCAGTCACCGATTGAGTCTTACCGTCAGACTTTTCGACTACAAAAAGTACTTTGTAGTGAAATTTGGTGAGGGTAGAATGGGCTTTGAATCCTTTTTACTACACAGGGTGGCTTCTGTCGCTTTTGTAACCAAGTCTAACATAAATCCGTATAATTTACTGTATCAGTTTCATCGAAAAGAATTTTTCAACAAAAAAGAAGTTTATGCAATTGGTAAAGGAATATTCTGGGAACCGAACACCAAGAGAATATTTTACAAATTTTAGTTACTTATTTTACATTAGACAATTTGCAATCCTTTTATTTCCAAACTTTATTGCTAAATATAATAAACCAGTCTTAAGTAAACAAAATTATCTTAAAAAATTTAAAACATAATTCATTATAGTCTTATTGCCATGAAAAAACAACAAAAAAGGCGAATAATAAATCTTTCATTGTTGTTACTAAATGTGATCATGAAAGAAAAACAGCATTAATAATCTGCAATGGCAAAACGGAGAGATAACAAAATGTGATATAAATCATTTGTTTTGTTATTACCAATTCAACACCATCTTGAATAAAACACTTTGTAAAACATTCCTTGTGCTTTCATAGTTAATAATACTTTAGAATAAATAAATATCAAAATACAACTCTGCTAGACATGTAAACAAATTTTTAAGCCTTTTTGAATAACTTAACAATCCTCTTTATTATAGAAAAGTAATATCTGCAATTCTATTTCATACTAGTACACTGATTTATTTTTGGCATTCAAAAATGTCAATTTTGTCCCTTAAAAAATTTCAAAAAACAAATCAACATGTTAGGAATTCGCAACCAGTTAATGTATTCACAATATTATATTAGCATTTGTAAATACGTTACTCGGCAACTCAATAACCTAATGAATACATTCGATTCGTTTTAGCAATTCTGAATTACAAACGCACAAGCTTATATTCAATCTATTCTTGTATCCGTAAAGTATTGCTTAAGATTTTACTAGTTCTAGCACATTAGTTTTACATGATAATTGTATGCATTGATTTTAATTCCAGTCAATTAAAATAATATTAATGTTACTTTGATTTCTTCCAAATGGGAAGTATTGATACATGAATACCGCATATGAAAGTTTGCAGTTAAAATTTTGAATATGACTGGATTTTTCATTATTTTCAGTTCTTTAAAAAATCAACCAAGCACTGCGGGGAAATTAATTATTCAAATTGTTAATTAGTAAAAAAAAGTCAAAGCATTTATTTAGGTTGATGATACGATATATAGATAACGTTCTAACAGATTAGAAAGAAATAGGTTGCGAATACTTATCCCCTTATCAAGTGACAATGCTATCCGTGAATTAGCTTGAAGATAGTAAGTAGAATGAAGTTCGGGTTCAATTTGAACATATATACAGGGTGAGTCTAAATTGTTTTTACAAAATAAGAGGGGTGATAGCACCCATCCAGACGAGCAAAAACTACCATGGAACATAGGGTCGCATTCCACTCTGAGAGGCAGAAAAGAGTAAAGTCGAAACGCGTCGAGCATGAACAAGTCATCGCCTCTGACGTCGTTTTGTACCTGCCTACGTAGCATATCTCCTAAACAAGATGGCCTGGTCGGTAGCGCACGATGGATCGGACGTGGCGGACCTGTGGCTTGGCCTCCTCGCTCACCGGACCTCAACCCACTGAACTTTTTCTTCTGGGGGCACATGAAATCTTTAGTGTACCAGACGCCTGTGGACTCGGCTGAAGATCTCGTAGCGAGAATCGGTGTTGCCGCAGACAAAATTAACACAACACCAGGAATCTTCGAGAGCCAGTCATTCCTTCGCCGGTGTGAACTGTGCAACGACGCGCCACTTTGAGCACTTGCTGTGAGTTTTTCTCTGATCAATAAATCAGATTGTGCAACTTTTGGTATCGTTCATTCGCTTTCCCAACGCTGTTGTAAGTTCATGTTGAAATTCTAATTTGACTCTTTTCTGCCCTTCTGAGTGGAATGCAACCCTAGGTTCCATGGTAATTATTGCTCGTCTGGATGGGTACTATCACCCCTCTTATTTTGTAAAAACAATTTAGACTCACCCTGTATGTATACTTAGAATATTATAATTCCCAATACATTTTAAGATTCAGATTTTATTAGCTAAAGTATAGTTTTACACTTTTATCTCAGATAAAATTTTTTGGAAGTTTAACCCTCAGAGATTCACACGCATATATCCGTTCTGCAAACTGCAGTCTTCCCTATATGACTACTAATCAGTTTTTATCTACGTAAATGCCAAATTTTTAACCAATAAAATCTTAGGTTTCAACCAATTGATGTGGTTATTTCGGTATTATGTGTGTTGTGGAGAAAAGGCTTACGTTATGGAACCAAAAATATTTCCTCCCTGATTTCTATCCAATTTTGACCTTATTGACCGATAAAATCTTTCCAACGATAATTTCAACCCATGGATGTGGTTATTTGGTCATTAGGTGCGTTGTGGAAAAGATATACTTTCAGAAAAATACAATTTTCCCTTCATGATTCCTGACCAGTTTTTGCATACGTGAGCTAGGATTCTTTCAACCAATAGGTGTGTTTATTTAGTCATGTATTGTGAGGTAAAAAAGCACACTTCACTTGGAAATCTTGTCACACTCAGAATATTAAAATATCAAATCTAACAAAATCATAGTTCGTTCGGGGCCACTATGACTCAATTGTTTTGCCCATTGTGTTAGCAATCTGCGAGTTGTAGGTGGCGCGGGTTTAATTCCTATCAGGTTCGATACCACCTTCGGTGTTTTTTTCTCTTCTGTGTCCTTAAAACTTTCCTTGAATGAGTTCGAAAAATATTTGACGTTGCTTGACGTTCCATGCTCCATAAGAACCCAACAAACTAACAATAATTCGTTAATTTATTTCCAACTTTTAAATAGTAAAACTAAACATGCACTTAAACTGATACCTCTCAAAGATTTTATACAAGTTTTAGCACATTAGCTTACCTTATTATACAAAACTAAAAACCTACGAGTTAAATTAAAATAGTATCGGTGCTGCAACGGTTTCAAAGTGCTTACCCCAAACCCAGCGCATAAAACATTCAAAACACCCCATATATCCCATTCTATTTAATTACTTTCACGGAAAGTGTAACAGAGCCTGGGTTTTAGTGCGAAATATGCAGACATTACGAAAAGGGATTCAAAACTCGGCCTTTTGTTTCTGGTTTTTATCCTCTCCTTCTCAGTAAAGCAAGTCATATTTAATTTAATTACTTCCTCCTTCAAAGCAACGAAGCGTGGGAAAAGGGAAAGTTTGCAGAGCTCTTTATAATCTTGGATAAAAGACAAGAAGTTGAAGAGATTTCGTTGCAAAAGCGGAAAACGCAGATGCAGAGGTACTTGGATGGGTCTTTATCGAATAAAGCTTTTAAAAGTAGAATTATTTTTTTAATTTTATTAAACGTTTGAATTGTTTGAAGGTATTGGATTTTTCCCTCTGTGAAATGTCTTGTTGAATGCAACAAACTGAATTTTTTATTTCGCTATTAAACTTTTTAACAGTTCAAATATAAATCCATTTTTATGCACTATTCATGAATTGAGGTACAAAAATATCTAAAACATGTAACGTTAAATTAAGCATAAGGTATCTCTTATGTATGTATTGCACTTTTGAATATTTCAAGTGATCATTTTTGAGATATATTTACAGACAAAAAATGTCAAAATGTATCATCTGCACAATTTATCAGGAATGGTAATTACTTCCTGTTTAATAAATTGGCTTAAAACGTAAGAATATATATCTAGAGAGAAATTTATTCAAAGAATATATAATTTGTTAACGATATGTGTTGAAATGTATGGCATGTATTTTACATTTAAGTTACAATTTTTGTAATAATTCTATTGAATAATGCATATTTATGTAATTCTACTAAGTTTATGATTATGTATTAATTTTACTAAATATACTCAAAAACCTGTGTAATGAAAACGTTTTAGAATAGCTAATTAGAATAAATGATATGTTGGAAATTTCTTATTCATTATCATAAAAATGTAATGTAGAAATATTAGAAAAGAGTTTAAACTTATTTCCAGTCTATGTAAACCATTATGACATTTAAAACAAAGCATTCTACCTTAAATTAGCTATATATAAACATGAGGCAATTTTTAGGACATATCCAAAGCGAATTGATTTACACGCTTTCATTACTTTAAGACTGAAAATAAAACTTTTAGGTAGCTTTTAAATAATTCACGGGAGATAAAAATCTGATGTTCTTTCTGCATTTTATCACAATCTGCTGCAAATGATTATAAAATGTTCAATGCACCGGAACCGTCGATTTAAAGTCACAGGTCCCAAAATATCAGTTCCTTCATTCTGTAGTGCAACAATTGAATAATAAAATTGAATCTTAAGTTTAATGTTCCATGGTGCTGAAGTGCTATCATTTGCAAAGTTCAGGTTCAAAGTTAAGATCCACCACATAAATTCGAGTTTTTTAATACTTGTTCAATTACTGATAAACATTTTTTTGTATTAAAATTAATGAAACAATTATATTAGTTTCTTGAGATATGTTAATGTTTCCAAAAGACGTTAATACGTTTATAGTATATTCTAGATATTTTAAGATGCATGAAAATACTGAAAGTATACATTAAAAGTACCACAGTTATGTTATAACAGAACAAATTAATTTCTTAAAATATAAACTTAAATAATCTCAATTTAAGACATTTTTTTCAAATTTCATTGGTTAAAATGTCGTTCTCTGCCAAAACAACGTATTCGAGTTTTCCTTCATAAACACATACATGTATACTCTCATCTACATTTAAATAAATAAATATATATATTTTTTCAATACGTATAAATACACTATATTCACAAACATTTATCCATAAAACATTGATCGTTCTGGTAACCGAATCGCCAGTCCTTGTACTTGGTTCAACGGTCTCTGGATTAGAATCCCGGCCATAAAATATATATTCGTAATCCACATTAAGCCATATATCCCTTTCAAATAAGCTTTCATACAGCCCTATCTGATCATAAAGTGACAAACTAAAACCAAACCATATCTAATAACCTCTCGTGAAGCAAAAGATGATTGTAAAGCTACGAAATGAAGAAATCAAACCTGGTCTAATCAACTACCGCATAGCAAAAGATAGCCGTAAAGCGACACATTACATAAACCAAACTCATTCTAATTATCAATCGTGCAGCAAAAGATGACCGTAAAGCGACAAACCAACACAAAACACAAAATAAACTGCATTTCACGACTTTCCAAGAACTAGTTTCATTCAACAACATATTTATGACAAGTCTATTGAAACAAACGTGAGAGGCGAACTGAAACCCCACTTCAACCCACATCCCACCCTTCTCCGAAGTGTTATTCCCCCAAACCAGATTCACCTCTTCAAACTTCCCCTTTCCTATTCCAGCCTTAAAGCGACGAAATAAGGAAACCAAATTCGGTAGAATTAGCCCTCGTATAGCAAAAGACGACCATAAAGCACAACCAAACCGAAACATAAAATAGACTTAGATTCACGGCTTTCCAACAACTGGTTTCATTCAACATCTTGATGACGCGTCTATTGAAACAAATGTGAGAAATCAACTCAAACTCACTCCAGACTCCACCTTTCTTCGAGGAACAATTCCAAACCAGAATCACCTCCACAAACTTTCCCTTCCTTGTTCCAGTCGTAAAGCGACGAAATAAAGAAACCGAATTCGGCAAAATATGCCCTCATGCAGCAAAAGATGTCAGTAAAGCGACAAACCAAACCGAAACACAAAATAAAATTTCTATTCACGACTTTCCAACCACTGGTTTCATTCAACAACATATTTATGACAAGTCTATTGAAACAAATGTGAGAGGTCAACTGAAACCCCACTTCAGCCCAGATCCACCTTTCTCCGAGGTGCAATTCCCAAACTAGAATCACCTCTACAAACTTCCCCTTCCTTGTTCCAAGCAAGAAGCACACGAGCACTCGGGTTGATATACGATGGGAAAAAACGGTTGAGGTGTCAGAGGGAATATTTTAATCTTGACGCTAAGTACTCAGTTTAGAAACAGTAATTTAAGTCTGTGCTTTTAAAACGTCAACTCTTTCCGCCGGTGCTTTGTCATCGTTATTATATTTGTGGCCAACACAATCAACTGCAGCCCCTCGTCCCATAGTCCCAAAACTAATTTAAGGGAAAACTCGTGGACATAAAATCCCTTTTTCGGAGAAAGGTTTCGTTTCTGGTTTCTGATGCGAGTCCTCGGGAGTTATTTTGATGCTTTTTTCTTGTTATTTCTTGGGAGGAGAGGATTTCTTTTGAAAATTTGTCGTTCCTCATTAAGCCTAATTCGATTAGGCGTTATAGCACGGCCGATCTGATATTTCTCGGAGATGAGTTTTGGTGTTAAATTCAGTTATTTGGAGTTTAATTCTGCGTTTCTGTTAAGCGTGAAAAAGCGGTCGGTTCTAATATATATCTCCCGCAGTTTCGCTATTGTGTAGCGTAATTATTGCGTGGTTTTTTGTTGCTGTGTGAGTTTGTTCGTAATTTTGCGTGCTTCCAAAATTAATGTCGCTGTGGTGCGGAAGGTTTTAGTTTATTACCATAATTAGCATGTTTAAAAAGAATGTTTAACATTCCTAATATTTCATTCTTCCCTGCATTCAAGCGGATGTTTAGGTTGGAATATTAAGAATGAACTTTTAAATCTGTTTGCATTAAGCATATTGTTTTCCGAGTTTTGTCTGTTGAATAAAACATTTGCGCTGCTCTGCTTGAAAATACACTGGGTTGCAGTAGTTTCTTTGTACAATTAAGTCTTTTGTTATGCTAAGTTCAACAAGAAATAATATGTTGTTTATATATATATATATATATATATATATATATATATATATATATATATATATATATATATATATATATATATATATATATATATATAATTAGCATGGAACATAGGGTCGCATTCCACTCTGAGAGGCAGAAAAGAGTCAAATTAGAATTTCAACATGAACAGTGTTGGGAAAGCGAATGAACGATACCAAAAGTTGCACAATCTGATTGATTGTTCAGAGAAAAACTCACAGTAAGTGCTCAAAGTGGCGTGTCGCTGCACAGTTCACACCGGCGAAGAAATGACTGGCTCTCGAAGATTTCTGGTGTTGTGTTAATTTTGTCTGCGGCAACACCGATTCTCGCTACGAGATCTTCAGCCGAGTCCACAGGCGTCTGGTACACTAAAGATTTCATGTGCCCCCAAAAGAAAAAGTCCAGTGGGTTGAGGTCAGGTGAGCGAGGATGCCAAACCACAGGTCCGCCACGTCCGATCCATCGTGCGGGATATATGGCATTCAAGAAGTGCCGGATCGTGCTGGAAAATTTTGCTGGGGCTAAATCGTGCATCAACCACATATCTCTCTGGATGGAGAGCGGAGCTCTTCTGCGTCTCAGAGTGGAATGCGACCCTATGTTCCATGGCAATTTTTGCTCGTCTGGATAGGTACTATCACCCCTCTTATTTTGTAAAAACAATTTTGACTCTCTCTCTCTCTCTATGTATATATATATATATATATATACTAATTTTGAAGATCGTTTCATTCTTAGATAAGTGCTTCCAGTGCTACGGGATAGGGTAAAGCGAATTTAAAAATCCTGTGTCAGCCTCTGGAACTGTTAAAGCAGATTAGCTTTAAGCGCGAGTCTACCAGAAATTAAAGTGTATAGTAAGATTGATAGGTAATTGAACTGGATCGCACTGGAAAAATGCAACAGGCTATTGGCAACGATCCGGGATCAATCTGGAAGGGAAAGATCTGAGGAAACCTAGTAATTTTTAAAGACGGTCCAATTACAAGGATAACACCCTGAGCTGGCACCCCTCTCTCAAAATTTCCACGCAACGCCAACGTGAGGACATTTAAGGCTCTCACATATAACGTGCACCAGTCTTTGGATGCATCGAGTTTCGAACTCGCAACCTTGTGATTGCTAATTCGTTACTCAACCAACCGGGTTACCATGGCCTTTCATGAAACTGGAAATTCAATGGTTCAATCAGTTGAACCAGCGCTTTTGAACCTTTTTCATCTCATGGCACACAGACTAAATACGAAAATTCTGCGGCCCACCAAAATATATCTTTTTTGCCAATCTGACAAAATAGATATAATTTTTATTAATTTACAAAAAAATTGTAATTAGTCACCCTATTTGCTCCATAGTGGGTTTTTAAAATATCTTTGAACAATTAATTTATGATCGGTTTTTATCGACTTTTTTGACAACCAAATTCTAAATTGTAGTTTTTTTTATTAGGGAAGATTGTACTTCTGGGCTCGCATGTAGGCCACACCACACTGCAGAATGCATTGAGTAAAGGAAAATCCGTTTTTCACCGTTAACCTAAAATGAAATAGCAAAATGTTTTATGTAGATATGCTTTCTATTCATGTTGCCTTCCAGGAAAAAAGCTCTGAATAGAAAACAGGGGAACTTGGTTATTCCTCTGGAAACGTTTGACTGAAAAGCCGTGGACTGGCACAATAAGAGTCCAACTCCGGGTATCGTGTTGCGGCGGGAAAAGGCAGGAAATGCAACGTTTTAAATTCAGCGGCTATTTTCCGCATCGTGGATTCAGGAGGCGAACATAAAACCAGCGAGCAATCTGTCCGTATAAACTCCTATCACTTGAATTCCTCACTAGATGAAATTTTTAGTTCTGCCGTGAAGACAAATGCAGAATAACACGCAAGGTGGTCGTGCCTGGCATTCTGCTTTGGATGGAAAGTTTAGGGTTTGTGGGGGAAAACGAAAATATGGTGTTTTCTACAATTCTTTTAAACAATGCCTGAGGTGTGTGTAAGCAAATACTCTCGCCTTCCCGAAATACGTGTCGCATTTAAAGCTTGAATTCTGTTCAGAAATAGTTGTTGCATTTGTAAAAACGATGGGAAAGAAACATATTTAATCGCAAGTTAGAAGGCTTATTTTTTTCTAACATGGTAAGTAATTGGGATATTAGAGCATTGTATAAAAATATAGGATTTCCTGAAAAAGGATTTACAAGAATCTCACTGAAGATGGATAGATAGGTATTTTAATTAACTACACACTGGAGTAACTCAACGGGCTACCGATGATGCTCCGGGATCAATCCCAAGGGGAAATATCCCAGGACAACATCACGTAATTTTGAGCAACGATCAGATGACGAGGCAACACCTAAGCTGGCACCCCACTCTCCAAACTTCCACACCACGCCAACGTGAGGACATTTGAGGACACGAAGGATTTAACGTGAACCAACCCCCTTCGTACACGATGCTTTTTGGTTGGATTCGAACTCGCAACCCACTGAAGATGGGATGTTAGAAAACTTGGATTAGGTATCGAATATTAGGAAATTCCAATTAGAAAATTTGGATGTTAGAACTTTTATCAGAATTATAGGATATTTTAGAAAATTCGGATTAGAAAATTCTGATACAATCTTTTATCAAAAGTGTAGGATATTAGATATATGATACAAGAAAATTCTGATGTTAGAACTATTTGGATTAGATATAGAATATAAGAAAATTTGAAATAGAAAATTCGAATATTAGAATATATTTTTAAATGTGTGCAAAATTAGAAAATTCGGATATGATATCGGAATTTAGAAAATTATGATCAGACAATATGGATGTTAATTATTTTATTATAATTAGGGTAGAAAATTCTGATTCAAAAATTCAAATACTAAAGTACCAAATACCTATATTTCCTATACTTCTAGTATTTGAATGCTAAAAGTATAGGATAACAGAAAATTTGGATTAGATATGGGATATTACAATAGAAAAATCGTCTGATACCATTTTTGAGACAGGATGTTCCGTTTCTTGAATGTGATATAGCTACAGGAATAAAATTTTAAAGTAACTTCGTAATACATAAGAAATACGCAGTATTTCTATTGCCAAATGCATCTCTTATCTTTAACGACCTTTTTATCTTGCTTTTGGCTAGTATTTGGTGCAGATTGGTCCAATATGGCCCTTGCACCATAAAACCTAAAAATATGCAACAAACTGAATCGCCTTTGAACAAGTGAATGGCATAAAATTATGGCTAATATGTACGATTTTTGCCAAACAATTATTAGAAATATGAATATTAGCCCCGATAAGAAGTATTAAATGCTGCTTTATATTTTTGATTAATTTTATTTCATTAGGATGTATGAAATGTTCTATTCATTACTAGCAAAATTACTCGATCTGACTCGAGTTGAATTAGTTAATTATAGATTGAAAGTGCCAGAATGATAACTTTCCCCCTTCGTAGAAAAACGCCAAATTATTTAAGTGTGAGTAAAATAATTTTTTAGCACCTTTTTGACATTTTTATTATTTCTACAACTTACTTTCGGCACAAATCCTATCCATGCAATACATTTCACATATATCGCATTCCTGCTAAAAGTACAAACAGACGAAAGGTGGCAGGCACTATGGTAACTACGTAACTACTACAAAAGGCTATTTTTAGGGAGGGTTAGGAATTCCGAGTTCTCTTTCACTGTAAAATTGTTCAACTCAATTCGTAAAAATGACGAATTTAGGGTGATACTCTCGTACTCGTAGTTTGCCCACCAGTATTTTTTAACTTGAGGCACTCTGGAAAAATAATTGATTTTTCATCAGTACTGGTAAAATAATTCAATAAATTGCATGCTCAATATAACTTCCAGCTACTCCAAAACTACCAAATTACGTTTAATTTTAGTTACTCAGATTTTTTAGCATAAAACTTGCCTAAATATAAGCAGAGAAATTTCAAATAATATATTCACTAAACTAAAATATGGTTTATCAAATATAAAACATTGCATGAAAATATGTTTAAATTTGATGTGACACTTGTACAAACAACTACAAAATCAGACATAGAACGGGAAGGACAGACAGACTAATGCAATTAAGTTCTGTCACTAAATGAATGTAAGTACTCACAGTATCCAATTTCATTAAAATATATTCAACTGTTTGAACGTAGTATGAGCACACACAGACAGACACCAAAAGCGGAAGAGACCGATGTTGCATTAGAAGGGTCGAAAATGGTTAGAAAACTTGAAATGGGTCGAAAATATTCAATGTACAAACCAACACTCCATTTTTATTTGTATAGATAAATCGGTTTAATAACGTATCAGATGTGAGTCGGAGTCAGCAATAGGGTCACAGTAGCCCGGTTGGAAGAGTAGCGGACTAGTAACCACAGGGTTGATAGTTCGAAACTCGATCCAACCAAAGACCGCCATATATATGGTGGTTGGCGCTCGTTAAATCTGTCGTGGCTTCAAATGTCTTCATGTTGGAGTGGTTTGGAAGTTTTTAGAGTATGGTGCTAGCTCAGGTGTTGACCTCTTCATCTGACCCTGGTTCAAAGTTACGAGGCGTTTTTCTGGGATTTCTCCGTTTAGGATTGATCCCGGACCGTCGTCAATAACCCGTTGGTTGCTCCAGTGCGATGTTAATTCAACTATGTACCTATCATCATGTCAGCAATAAATCTAAACAATCTAGAAACAAACGAAGATGTCATGTCTAGATGTAAAATAATTTTTAAAACATTTTCTGAAGAATTTATAAAATAAAAACTTATTTCTATATTACGGGTTTAAGTTACTTCATATTTTGTTGCTTAGTACATCTCATCAGTATTTATTACATTACCTCGATTAAAATATGAGAATTTATATTTTTTTGTTACACTGCCTAATTTTATATAACCACATCCCTACTCTTCTTTTGATCCAAGACGGGAGAATCAATCATACCAAGAACAATATTTTCGGATTATCCCGCCTTATATTAAAAATTGTCCTTTCCAGTAAACACTCAGGCGGAGAAATTGAAAAACAATTAAATTTGCTTAAGAACTCAACACGTCTTTTGTTGAGCGTATAGACAGTGCGTCTAGATTAAATTCCTTCCCCATCTTAAGTGTGTTTGTCTTGGAAACGTTTTACCATCTCGTCAAAGGATAACTGCTATACAAGAAACATCCAAAGGTCAAAGGTGCTTTTCGTTGGGAATATTTATACAGGGAATATTACTGGCAAGGACTCATTTCAATTTCATCAGGTATTCACACAGAGGATGTTTCTGAACAAAATTCCAGATTGAATGAATTGTCTTTTCATTTTTTGCGCACTTAGATTTTAATCTGTGGTGCGTGTTGACAGGAATGATTTATGAATAAGGAATCGGTTTTTCGGGACTCTAATTCGGTGTTCGCAGTTTTTAAGAAGTTTTCAATGTTCTCGGGAGAGTTTTTAATCTTCGTTGTGTTAAATTAAATGCCGGGGGCGTTTTATTTTTAGTTTGCGTCTATGCTTCGAGCGTGTGTAATTTTCGGGTGAGTAGTTTTGTTCATCGGATTAAACTTTTGAATTGTCTGTGTTAAATTCCTTCTACGGAGGCGCGAAAAGACTGATTATTTAAAAGATTTGAATGCTCAATATTCAATGAAATATTTGTTAAGTTCTTACCTGATGTCATTCCTATGGAACTATTGGACTTCTTTAAAAGTACTGAAAACATTACAAATTAATGTTAAATATTTTATTTGTAGCAAATTCAATTGTAAAGCTATCCAACTCAATTAAATTCCGAAAAATAAATTTAATTTCGCATGAAACAGGTATAGCTTTTATTGGTACGCGCTATTTACAATTTGTTTATAAAAACTGAAACCAATTTTTATAGATTGAATTTTTATGACTTTATGTATAATCTGGTTTGAAATCCTTTTTCTAGAGCTTAATTTAATAAAATCGCAGTTTGAAAACTAAATTTTTTCGAGACAGAATATATTTCTGCCTTCTCGTGTTAAATTAAATACAGGGATCGTTACATTGTTTTCAGTTTGGGTTCATGCGTTGAGCGTTGCAGTTATGAAACTTCCAGGTGCGTAGTTTTGCGAGTCGGATTAAATTTTAAAAGAAAGATTGAAACCGCTTTGTATAAATTTAATTTTTATGACTGTATAAATTGGTCTGAAGTGATTTTTCAAGAGCTCACTTTTAATCAAATATTTGCAGTTTAAAGTTAAAGATATAATACATCCCTGCTTGTCTTCTTAAATTAAATGCCGGGAGCGTTATATCATTTTCAGTTTACTTTCATGCTTTTAGTTTTACATTTGTGAAATTTTTTGGGAGAGTTTTGTGAGTCGGAATAAGTTTTTGAATGGTTCGTGTTATAAATTCCATCTACAAAGCTGCAGAAAGACTGATTGTTTAATAAATTTAGAAGCATAACATCGGGTATGAAATATATTAGATTTTTTCTGATCTGGAGTCATTCACTGTCATTTAACATTTGACATTCCTTAAAAGTACTTAATGTGAACGATTCCATGCTAATGTCGCAAATAACTCGTTGTGTTACTCCATTGCGACATTAAATCAACTACCTACCTAACTGCCATTCTATGTTACTAGCAAATTCAATTGTAAACCTACCAAGCACCATTAAACTCCAAAAACTAATTGAATGTTGCAAAAAATTATTACAATTTCGATTGGTATTCGCTGTTAGCAGTTCATTTTTATCTCAGAAAAAGGGTGAAACCACTTTGTATAAGCTGAATTTTTATCGTCATGTGTAAAAATTATTTTGAAGTGCTTTTTCAATATTTTGTTCTTAATAAATCACTTCAGTTTAAAAACTAATATTTTTTCAAAATTTAAAACATTCCTGATTAAATTTGAAGGGTACGTTTTCTCTCATTAAATAAAGATACCAAATATTAGGGGTTTTTACTAACCATTTGATTTATTGTTATCAATCTAAATACAATGAAAAAAAGAACAGACCAGTCTATGCCAAATACATAGCAATGCTGCCTATGCATGGTTGCGTTTGCCAGATCGTATATAAAGCTATAGACATCTGAGGAGGCATATCGAGTTTTTATCATTACCGGACATTAAGGCCCCTTCGGGGCCATGTGCTCCATCACCATTTCCAATATCATCATCATCAAGCATCTCGAGCTCTAAGGACGAGATTCTCGTCAAGACAAAGCTGATCTATTACTCCAAGAAGGAATGAAGATAAAATTTGATCCTTGCCTGATTATTAAATTGTTCCTTACCCAGAAGTGGTGACAGTTTAGAACAGGTTTTAGGACCAGATTGTTTTCGATGCGAAGATAAACCACCAGGAAGTTTAATAACAGGGTTTCATCAAATGTTTTTCTACTAGTACAACTCTGGTTCCGATGCAGTCATATGGGTTTATGGGAAGACCTTTTAAGAAAAGATATAAAACGTTGACGAGCCTGAAGGTCAAATGTCACAACATTACTCCCATGATAAATTATCTTGGTTCTTTAAACAATGCATGTTTACGACCAGGCTTCACAACTAAAAAAGAAAAATATTGGCTCCACTTAACGTGAAATACAAAAGGAAAAGTAGTATAGGAACACCTATCGCTGGATCTACCGTCTTCCCACGGGATTACGGAGCCCCAACATCTTCACTCCACCAGAAAGACAAAGGTAGAGAGAAAAGACAAAAATAGATACAACGTTCCCCGTTTTACGACAAGGGCGAATGTTTCTTCACTTGGCCTGAGAGCCACATAAAATTCCAGTCCCCAGTGACCATGATCCTCCAAATCAGCCCATACGTATGACGACCTGATCCTACAAGCAGGTCCAAATCCCCTTTTGCAATTCCCATGGACTTGCGGCATTATCTATGCAGCTCACTAACGCTGCTATGGATGCTGGAATCAACCAGACGAAGGGATGTGGGGAGGATTTTAAGGGTTGGGGACCCCGTGATGTGGCGTTAAGTGTTTAGTTTGATGTGCCGGGCACTCTGTCTGGAACACTCTGCCTCGTCCATTATCCTGTGCTGAGGAAGGGTGTGATGTGTTCCGTGCGCAGTAATGCAGGTCGCAGCGGACTGCCAAATGCAATTCTGCCGATTGCTTGGGGGAGCTTTGTGCCTGTCCTAAGTGCAATGCTTGGTTTGATAAGCAGACTAGAGATATGTAGATACCGTTCTTACTTGAAAATGAACCTGGGAAAGACAGATTTTTTTTTTCAAATTTCAATTTCCTTTAAGCATATTGTGTTTATGTTATTAATGCAGTAAAAGCCAATATTTGTTGTGAATACACCTGGAGGTTTTTCTTCACTCTTTCATAAAGCAACGTCTGCTATAAAACTTGAAAAAAATTGGTTTTCATAGGAGGAAATCGTAAATTTCTGAACCCATTTTGACTTTTACCAAACGCTTTCCCGGGTTTAAAAAACTTGCATTTTTATGTTTATTCGAAAATATAAACTTTTATTTTGCTAAACCCTCCTGGTGGTTGTCCCGATCTCATCATTAGCAAAACTGACCAGATCTTGATAGATGAGATATCACGTATTTAGAAAAACTAACTAGATATTGATCTCGTCGTCACCAAAACATCGGCAATGTCTTGTGATCAATAACGGCAATGTCTTGATGACGAGATATATCGTCACTAGGAAAATTAGTCAGATTTTGATTGATGGATATCCATTCGAAACCACTTGGATGGTTAAAAACAATCCTCATTGCTTTATATTTTAGCAGTAATATCGTTTCAAATAAGAAATTATTTAAATTGTTGTTTCTCTAGAGAAAAATTCCCAATTATAGAGAACAAAAAATATGATCCAAAAAAAGTGCAAGTAAAAAGACATAAATACAGTTAGATAAGAGATAAAACAAAACCCTTAATTGAAGCAGATTGAAATAATAAATACATCTGGCCAACCTCCGAGAAAGAATTGTACAATTTAAAAAATATAATTATACAAAATTGTTACATATATTATTTTTTAAGGTTTAGCAAAAAATAACTCAATTTCTGGTGATATACCTGGGGACGTAAATATCAACACAAAAAACTAAATGGAGCAAATCAATTTTGTTATGTAGGATGATGTAAAAATATTGTTACATCAATGTCCCTACGGAGCTCCAAAGTACTGAAACCGAAATGATATTCCAATTCAGTAGAGAATGTACTCCTGAAGATTTATAATTTTTAAAATAAGTATGTCTTCAAAATTTATTCCGTATTCCTTCAACATCCACGATATGGCAGTCGTAATAAGGGTTTCAAAGTACAGATCCATATTATGAAAGTAATAGGAAAATAATATTTTCTAATAACATGAGGACGAAATTGCATAAGATGACCTATAATAATCATCAATTAAATTTAGCAGTTTTACCGAATATTACGTCAAAGACACTCAGGTTTTTAAATATCAATTGATGATCGAATGTCACTTAGTTTTATAATATTTTTTAAACTATCATATTAATCCGTTTTGTAATTAGTAGTAAGTAGTAATTTGGTTTTGCTTTTCATGTGAATATTGTATTAAACTTACTCTAAAAATATTAAATTGTCACAATAAATTTGCACTATGCTCTTTTACCCAACAGTTTTAATGCGTCAATTAGCAATGCTGATAGAAACAAAATAGCTATAATTATCACCAATCTTGTTTGAATACATCGTGTGTCTATACAGTCTTTCCACGATGTCCATTAACCATCCTGGTGGTGGTCCAGACGAGATATTAACTTCAGCTAATTCAAGCTTAACTGTAAATTTAAAGGTTTTAACTTAAAAATGTGCTAATTAAATTAAACCAATTTCCAAATGGTATTGAAATTTCCATACATGATTGGATGTTTGAAATTTTTTGCGGAGATCCAAAGAATTTCATTACAAGAAGTTGAATCCATTATAGAAAGTTATTAAATTATACTTAATCTTCTTACGTTATACTGAATTACCAATAAAAAGTTTATTTCTATAAAAGTTAGAACAAATATGTTCAGTAAAAAAAGAAGCCAAAACAAAATGGGTTAAATACTGCATAACAATAACTACATAACTGCAACAATTTTCTAAAATGTAGATTAGTATTTATTCTGAATATTTGTTATATAATATTTAATCTTAATTCATGAATTTTTTCAAGAGATATTCAAATCACAGTTGAAACGATTACCAATCATTAAAGTATAGCAAAAATTATTTTTTGTACTTAACATTCTAACTCTAAATACTATAACTAATTAAAATTAGCAATTCAAAATTACTACACCTAATTTTTAGCGGTGTAAAAAAACTTGAATTACCAGTATTAGTCTGAATTTTGGAAGGTAATATCTAATTGTTGCTTAAAAACACGACTGAATTTCATTACCAGTGATTAAAGCATTTATAAAAGTAACAATTTGTTATACTTATCTATTCGAATACATTTAACTACCAATAAACACATTTTATAGAATAAAATTTAATGAAATAAGTAGTTGGTACATGTTGAAAAGATTAGTCAAATCTTAAATGGAATAAAAATGTTTCCGAAATTAATGCTTATAAATTAGTTGTTTGAACGAAATTTACAAATGGCACTTGAAATAATCACATATATTCAACTTAATCTTTAAATGTATTCAATTTGTAACATTGTAAAACTTATTTACCAATATAATACAAATAAACACACTGATTTTGGGATGTATATTTCGACATTACATCTTTCTGAAATAAGAAATATAAAAATGGGAGGGGAAGATGCTTTTTGTGAAAAATATAAAATGTAATAATGTATACAAATATTTGCCAAACAAGAAAATTTAAATTATCAAGTTTTATATACAGTACGCTGCTCATTATATGTATCATACTTTAGTAATATTTAATACTCACAGAAATAAGTGACAAAGCATGGATAACTTTATATGAAAGAATTTAAAATAGTTTTCTATAATCCACTCATCCTGATGAACAACTGGCATTGTTTATGGCAGCAAACCGCCAGAGTACTTATACAGCTGGACTGGGGCAATTTGATTACTGTAGGTTCTTGAACTGTAAATTTTCCTTCATGTTCATTTTTCTCATAGCAGCACTTACTGCAAATTGAGCTAAATTGTATTATTCTCACTGAATAATCTGTGTAGCAATATTTTTTATAAAATCCATTTTATTTACTAAACTTGGAAGTTCAAATGAATAAAATTCAGAAATTATTCTCCATACCGAATTTTCACTTACAGACATTCGCGTTTTGTTTGCTACACATGTTAGAATGACTAACGCTTTTTCCTTCTCATTGCAAGCAATCCAAAAATTAAACCACCGGAGTTGCAAAAGTTGTATACTGTTACACACGATACAATGAATACCTTTTCATTCCTCTCATTGCAAACAATCCCATAATCATACAACCAGCATTGCAAAAGTTGTATGTTACACACGTGTTACATTGAATGACGCTTTTTCCTTCCTCTCATTGCAAACAATCCAATAAAAACACCACAGGAGTAGCAAAAGAGCAATCATTTGTAGTCGTATATGTGAGGATGTTCTGTTATTGCTATTTTCGTATTAAAATATTACAGTTATCGTACTCCAGTCACAGTAGACAGTTGAAGACTAGTTTTGGTGCAGTCGCTTCACAAATTTCAGTCTCTCCAAAAGAGGTATAAAATCTTTATAGAACTCAAACTATGACTTTCCATAATTTGTGCGTATTAGATTCTAGAAAATATCATTCGCATAACCAGTACGGATATGTTATTTACATATGTCTTTCGTTTGGCCGCAAGGACCATAGACAACGTCCTCGTCAATATTTTTCTACTGGACAATTGAAAACCACTAGTTCGGTGCACTCGTCCCAAATATTCACCAGGTAAAATCAGTCCTATGTTGCACAAATTACAGTGTGGGCAATCAGCAAGTCCTCTTCTCTGGAGATGAACCCGGACAGTCGTGGCCAGTAAGCAGTATGAATTTGACAACAGCTTCCCGTCGAAGAGTGTCTGGGACAACTGAAACGGCATTGCAGAGGAGGCTGTATGTCTTTCCTTTAGAGACAGCGATAGACTCTTCTTTAAATTATTTCCTAGCCTGTAAATATATTGTATTAATAGAAATGATCGTACGATGTTACATATAAGGATACGCCACAACTGGTGCGCATATCACATCGTTAGAAAAGAGTGTACGATATTACATACGGATACATCACAATCGGTCTGAATATTACCATTGGTAGAACAGTATGTGTGATAGTTTCATAGTTACCTCTTCCATGATGCCCTGGTTTGCAATTAGTACACCGTCAAAGTCTAATTAGTCCTCGTGTATCATAAATGAACGAAGAAAGGCAAACTGAACCATGATATCCTCGTTTATTTACAGTTCATTGGATTTACGAACATATTGAACACTAGCAAAGGAATATATGGCAGGTTGGCAGCTGTGTTGCTATTTTATTTGACAAACATACAGTCTATACAATGATAAAAATTGGTATGACTATAAAACTCAGCATCACTGCAGCTTGATTTTTTGATTAATTTAAAATACCAATTTGGTAGTGTGTTTGGAAATCTTCCAATTTTCAAGTAACTATACACTATAAGCGCCAGAATAGCCACATTACTTCTCATAGCTACCATGTCTGATTTTCTTGTTTTAGTTAGTATCCAATTCAAGCAAAGGTTGTAAATAGCTAAAAAAAAGTTGTAAGTAGGAACAACTGGAGATATTCGATGATGACACATTCGATATTCGAATCACTTTAAAAGAAGGATGAAAAATCAAAGCTTACCTACTCAAAACTTCCAAGCCATAACTATTTACAAACATATTGGTTTATGTCGGACTTTCACCTTCCACGCCTACTAATCAGTGCATCTCCAGCAAGAAGTGGGAAATAGTCATCGTAGTCGTTATCATCGTGATGTCTTGGATTGACTATTGTCCAATCAAAACCGTTAGCTATGGTGAGCAATGCATGGTAAAAGACTCGAGTTATCTGCCTGATCTTAGGCATCCTAATTTAACTTCCAGCGCTTACTGACAGACGGTGTTTGAAAGTGATTGCAAATGTGTAATCTGAACCAAAGAGAATCTTTCAAAAAGCCGCTATTGCAATTGTAGATTCCAAAGAAAGAAATAAGTTATTTCAATTGATTTCCTCTTACTTTTTCTTCATATAATCCTTTCAGCTGGAATAAACTACTTTCAACTTGTTGAACCGTAACGTAGACTGACTTTTGTTGTTTCGTTATTTTCCTTGAACATGCTACAAATGCAATAGCATTTTTAATTACAAATGAAAGGGAAAAGAAAAATGCCCAAAGCAAGGTTTCCGTTTCCTGCTCGAAGATTCGGTGGCCAGGCTTCGTACCACATGAACGCACGCGTAGTAAAGAGAAAAACGACATTAATTCTTGAAACTCAAGAGATTAGATGGTATAATTAAGTAGTTCGTAAGAACTAGTAACGCGACTAATCCGTATGCAAATATTATCTTTCCTTATACGAAACGTAAGAGCATTTAACACAAACAATTGTGCAAAATATCTAATTAAGACTTTGCATAAAAAATAAAGACATTAATTACTTAACTAAAGTTTTTATAAGGATGCATCCTCTATATGAGTTTTTTTTATAACTATACCAAGATATAATCAAAAAGCTCTTTAGAAAAAATTTCAAGATTTTACGAGGGTCAAGATATTAATTATTCATCTATGTTTGAATAAATAATAAAATATATCCTGCTATGTATAATATTAAAAGTGTCATGCCCTTATATCGTTAAGTAAAATAAAGCGTAATTAAGCATGCTACGAATATGATGGATTCGAAGTACTATTTATGGGACAAGTGTTTCTTTTTAACCCTTCTGGTGGTTGTCTCGACTAGGTATCTCGTCATTAGCAAAACTGACCAGATCGTAATGGGCAATATATCATTTCATCATTAGTAAAATTGGACAGATCTAGATGGACGAGATATCTCGTCGAAACCACTTGGAGGGTTAATGTAATCTTGTAGAATTTTACAGCAAAAAGAATTTTAGTTTAAATCTTCAATTTTTAATGCATTAAATGTACGGTAACTTTGACAAACCATCTTGAAAATTATTTATACAGGAATAATAGTCGTCCAATAGTAGTAATCAAATAATTAAGGGAATGTAATCAAAATATGCATAATGGAAGCTTTAAGGGTACAATGTAAATAACAATATAATTTTCAACGCATATGCCACAATTTTAGTGTAATATTTTTACTAATTAAATTACGCATAAGAGTTTGTGAGTCTTGCAAGATTTTGGTCACTCAGAGATGGAATGGAATTCAAATGCTTATAAGCTGCTTATTAAAGCCCTGGGTGATTGTCTCGACTAGACATATCGTTATTAGAGGAAAACTGACCACATCTTAATGGACGAGATATCTCGTCATTAGAAGAAAATGAACCAAATCTCGATGGACGAGATATCTCGTCATTAGAAGAAAATTGACCAAATCTTGATGGACGAGATATCTCGTCATTAGAAGAAAATGGACCAGACCTTGATCTCGTCATCATAAAAAAATCGACAGTATCTTGATGACGAGATATCTTGCCATTAGCGAAATTGGTCAGATCATGATGTACGAGATATTTCGTCGAAACCAATTGGAGGGTTAACCAAACAGGTGAAGCTCAATTAGTTACAATCATTAGTCAGACTAGGATAATCAAACATCCTATTGAGTCACATGAACCCTCCAAGTGGTTCTGATGAGATATATCATCCATCAAGATCTGACCAATTTTGGTAATGACGTGGTATCTTGTCTTCAAAATATTGCCGATTCTTTATGGTGATGAGAAGCTCGTCTTATGTTTTCAGTGCTTGAACCATGTTTATTAATTAAACTCTTGTTTGCGACGAAATGCATACAATGTTACATCTATTTTAGCACTGAGCACCACGAGATTTCCCAGTAGTATAGTGTTGATATTTCCCACACGAAACACATAATGACTAAATAACCACATCTACTGATTGAAAGAATTCCAGGAAAGATTATGTTGGTAATGAATCCCAAACTGATTAGAAGTCATGAAGAAAAGACCGCAAGTTAAAGAATGATTATATTCGGGTGAACCCATCATGGGGTTAAAGAGTCCTCCAAGAATATGTTAACAATGGACACGTAAAATAATTTTTTGTTTAAAATGTATTAAAATATTATCCACAAAAGCCGAAAGGACTCATAAGAGACAAAACATATCATTAATCAGTAAGCTAACACAAACATTATTTGGAGAAACGGCTTCTTAATTGTAAGTGTTTCATATTGTCCAAAGATTTTTGTAATATGCAATGTACGTATTCGTATTTATGCTTTGGAACTATACAAAACAATATTAATAATGCCATTTATCGTTTCTAATGAAACAGTATTTGAATGAAATTCATTAGTTGAGTCGTGTTTTAAAACTATTTATTAAATAAACTATAAATATTTGTACTTTTTATACTAAAAAGAATAATACATTTGTAAATTAACGGCCATATCATTTACTTAGAGGTAGATAATATGTATTAGATATTAGTAACTTTAATCTATACACATAGCCTGAACAAACAAGTATACACAACTGCTGGAAAAATTAATAAATTTGTGTAGAATTATTCTCTCACATGTAACAAGATTTATTAAACTATTATTATGCGTCTGAAAATGACTAATATAGGATGTAATGAAATTGCAGCGCATTTTTAATCTTTTCATAATATTTTTATATAACACTTTCTCAAATCTGAAAGAATTAGAAAAAGCAAACTTACTATAGTTCATAAATAAGACATATTAAAAGTCTTCCCGTAAATAATGGTTTCGTAATGTGTTGCTGAATTACTCTGAACGATTGCTCGTGCTATAATCCAAAAGAATAGTAAAACAAAAAAGGTCATTGAAACAAAAAACAAGCTTGCAAGTAATTTGCTTGAACTTCTTATTTAGACCGTCACGTAATCCTCAATAATAAATATACATATAATTTTTAGTATTGTAGCAATTAAACGTTTTACTAAACATTTAATTTTGCATATTATAAACTTGCTAATTAATGCATTTTCTTAGGTATTTTTAATTTTTCAAAAATTATACTGGGCCGAGCCTGGTTGGAAGAGTAACGGATTAGCAACCGAATGGTTGAGAGTTTGAATCCAAACAAAGACAGTTGTGTATACAGCGAGCTGGTGCACGTAAAATCTGTCGTGGTCTCAAATGTCCTCACGTTGGAAGTGGTGTGGAAATTTGGAGAGTGGGGTGCCACTCAGGTGTTTACTCGTCTTCTGATCGTGATTCAAAATTACGTGGTGTTGTCCTCACATCCTTCCTTTCGGAATTGATCCTGAATAGTTGCCAATATCCCGTTATGCTGCTCCAGTGGGACGTTAATTAAAGACCTACCTACCAAAAACTATACCAAGTTCTTTAAGTAGTAACTGGGTTTTCTCTTTTTTCTGTATTAAACTATTTAAAGTATTTCGCTCACTCAATGTACCTTTGAAACAATTTTATAGTAATAAATAAGAATTTCATTTATTCCCATTTTTATTAAGTTTTGCAATCTGCTGATTGAATTTTGTAATTGAATGTCCCCTAGCAACCCAGTGATAAGCCTAAGAAATATCTTCCGTAAGGATAAAAAAATTTAAAAAAAACCAAAATATTCAAAATAATTTCTCATTGCTTGAATGTGCTTAATATTTCAAAATTAAAGATAATATAATCCCTTCAATAGTGGATAAACCATTATAATTTTCGAGTTTTTAAAACTGTAATTGCTCTCCTGAGAAATTTGAAAGTGCCTAATGTTGCCCCGAGCCTTACAATTGTACAATGAAAGGATATTGAACGGATACTAGGTAATTATGCAAATTAAATATTTATTCCTTATAAGGATTAATTAGGGGTGATTCAATTATTTTTGTAGAATAATTAAACTTAAAAAAATTGCCGAAACATATTCTCGATCTCAGATCTCGTTACAAGTTCCTATTCAGCGTTTTCAGAATGGCGTGGTGGGGAAGCTTGGAAAGTGGAGTGCCAGCTTATGTGTTGACCACATGATTGACCGTGATTCAAATTTAAGGTCGTCAATAGCCCGTTGTGTTACTCTAGTGCGACGTTAATTAATTACCATTACCATTCAAATTTATAACGTGTTTTCCTCAGATCTTTACTTCGAGATTGATCCGGGACTGTTGCCAATAGGCCGCTGTGTTCAATAAGTCTGAACGTAAATTCAACTACCTTCCTACCTACTCATTATTTAAAAATGCTGGTTGGAGGACGTTTTCGTATTACAATGTGACAAGAGTTTTACGCTTTTGTGGTTATATTAATTACAGTTTTGATGAACAGAGATTATTCTTTTCGAAAATGAAATAGAATATTCCTAGTTATTGTAACCATTTTAGAAATCGTGCTCTTGCAATTTATTTATAAAGTTATTAATAATACTTTATTTATGAATTTTCAAGCTTCTTAAACTTAATTTTAAATGGAAGTCATAAATTCAAACAGTATTAAGCGTTTATAATAGTGCCCTTGCACATTTCTTAAAGTACATTTTGTTGTCACCCTCCACTAATTTTTTATTAAAACTCTCTGAAACATTGTTATTAATTAATTTATGCTTGAGTGTGATTTTCCTGCTTGAGAGTCTGACAGAACTTTACCTGAACACAAGTTTCATTTTTTTCTAATTTGGAGTAACTATTCATCGTTATGAAATTTATATTTAAATTTCTAAGACTTCGTTACATTTTTATAAAGTTGAATTTAATTGTTGAATAACTTCTCTGACTGCTTTGCTAGCAAGTCTATTGCTCTTTCAAATTAAGTGATAGATTTATTAAGCTACCATTTTAATTCTTTTTAAGAGTTGAAAATATTATTTATATCAAAATATATTTAGCTGTAGCTCGAATAGAATTAAGAATTAGTCTTGGAGGAATAATAATACTTGTTAAAAAATACATTGAAATTTTTTTTAACTGTTCATATTTTACAATATTCATTTTGCAATATTGGTAATTGTTTTTTGGTAAATACTAACATATTTTATAATATACATTGACACATTTGAATTCGATATTTATGTGTATCTAGAATTTGTTAGATCATATAATAAATAATAGGTTTTAACTGAAATTGGATTCGACAAATCATTTTGATACTCTAGACATGATTCTTTCGAAAATGTATGAGTATAATTTAATATTTTCATATAGCAGACAGTTGTAACCTGATATATTCTAGGATTAATGGAAACTTCTACTATATGAAATTGATCTTACCAGCTTTATCCATTCCTCTATTCCTTTTATTCTATAGTTTATGCCTGGTATATAATAGAAATTCGAAATGTAGAGATAAATGTTGTTCAAACTTTTTAGACTTTCATTCGCATTTGTGATAGTTTTAAAACTTGAGTCGTTATAAAGTGGATTCAGTTTAATAATTCATCAAAATGTTCCAATATTTATCAGCGCTTATAATAGTTAAGTCAGAAATCAAAAACTTGTGGATTGAATTCCATGTAACTAAGTATACAAAGCGCTATATATTAATTGATAAATAATTATAACTATATTTTAGTTAACAAATTTCTCTGATTATATTTCTATAATATGTATGTTAAAATCATATTAATAAACTATTTAAAAAAATTTCTTGTGCAACAATATTTACTAAAATATTACTTAGGGATTAAATGTTACAAATTTACTTTATATCTGTTATGTATTGCATTCTATAGAATTAGTTTATGCAAACTCAAAATCATTATTCTAAACAGAAACAAATAATGTGAGAATTGAAATGTATGTCCACTTATCAGCGTAAATGGACTTCTGAATTTACTGAGATAAAACAATTTTTCAGCTAAATATTTAAAATGCGAAACAAAGGGAATTCACTTTTTATATTGATCTTTATATTTTATTAAAATATACAAATAAAATGTGCAGTTAGGTGAAAGGTGATTATTTACATGTGCAAAAATCTATAAAATTCTACTTGAAAATGAAATGACATTATCGTATACAATACCAAAGAAATGGTGCCGACAGTAGTTCAATACCTCCAAAAACAATTGTAATTGAAGTACAAAGAACAGAACGAAATCTAAACACGTCACATTTTTGAAAAATAGAGTTAACATAGTGTGTGACAGACACCCGAAAATGTTGTGCAAAACCACAAAGAAATAATTCATAGTAAATTTTAAATGTACATAAATTACACTAATGATTACTGCAAGCAACATAATTACAACATTGAATACCGCTGATGATACATGAGTGACTTGCTTCTGGTACGTGGTCAGCATTGTCGTGACTTTAACTCAAACAAATGAAATAAATTGAATATTGAATTGCAATGGATATTGGTGGTAAAATTAAAAGTTCAGGTTTTGCTTAATTATAAGTTCAGTTTTATACCCTTCTTTAACGGTGTTCACCCGAGATGTCAAGGCTGACAATAAAACTTCTATAAAAGGATACAAGTCTATGGGTCTTTAACGGATGGGTGAAATATTGTACATGTACTCACTGTGACAAACACTGTAACGGATCCAGATATTGAATCTTACGCTGTGGTCACTGAAGCGTGATGATTCTCAGGGCTGACGATAATCGACTTCCAGCGTACTGCCCCAAGGAATTCCCGCTAGTGGTGGTGCTGAAGCAACGAAGCAAGAGCCCCGGCAACCAAGAGGGCGGCGACACCATTGTTGTTCTGCCTGTGGTGCCTTGGCATGGGCATGGCCGAGGAGACATCCACCATGGTAGTGACGACGAAGGCGAAAGCAGCCAGCAGAAGAAACAAGCACTTAGTGGAGACCATTTTCAGAAGCTTCTCTGCTATTCTAGATGAGGTATTCAAGAGCGGTGGGTGAACTGGTTCGAGTGTGGAGCTTCAGTCCCAGTCGTTGTTTATATATGAGGTCAAGGAAGACAATTTGGAGAGTTGCAATTGCGGGTTTTCGTACCGCTGGGAACTTGGGAACAACCGTTTAAGTAAAGCGAATTGCGGTTCCTTTGGGATTTGCTATTTTTTGGTGTTGGAGGAAGGACTTAGTGGAGGATCATCATTAGGGACGCATGTACAGTTCGCTGAGTCCGTCTATTTTCACACGTTTCTCCCGATGTTTCGGAGCGTGAGCATTGTAGCGAGACGTACTGAGCCCGTTTCTCTTTCGTTCTTAGCCGTTTAAATGCCTTTGTGGAATTATGCTTGTTTTTCCTTCACAATTAATCTTCCTTTCCTTTCCGAAAATCTAATTTTAATGACTATAATTTAATTTGAATGAAATAGTTCCTCTTTTCAATTTTTTTCTGTGTTCAGAAAATTGAAACTAACTTATCCTAACTCTAGATTTGATTTCGCTAAATGGATATTTATGTACCTCATGTGACGTTTTCTGCAATAATTGAAGCATACAAAATTGATTTATCTTAATAATCATACCTATTTTGGACAGCGTTATATTAAATATGAAATACATTTTCTCTCTATTCAAGTTAGCATCAAATAAGTTGTCACGGTTCAAGTCGGGTTCCACAGTGTAACTTTCTAAATGCTTTTAAATTAAAACATTTAGTATATCTAGATTTTTCCTTCCCGAAAATGTAATTTAATGCCTATAATTGAATTTCAATGAAATAATTCTTCTATTCAATTTAGTGTTTAGGTATATAGAAAATTGGTTCTAACTTGTCCTAACTTTAGACTTTATTTCGCTAATTGGACACTTATATATCTCATTTGACGTCTTTTGCGAGAATTGAAACATACAAAATTATTCTTGATAATCTTACCCATTTAGACAGAGTTATATTAAACATAAAATACACTATATATTCAAGGTAAATAATTGCACACTTTATGTTCCATTAAAAAGTAGATCCCGATTTAAGTTATACCAGCCTTCATCTTTTGTGTAATTTTCTTTTAAATACGTTCAAATTAAAACCTTAGTTTATATAGATTTTGTACAATATTATGCGATTAAATTCTATATTTGTATGAATCAATAAAACTACAACTGTTTTTTTGCAATTCAAAAGATATTTTCATACTTAGTTTATCTTCCTCAAGCGCATCATGTACCTTCTCGAAATCAGAATCATAAATTCGAGTTGTGCTGTAATAGATTTGTACACCATCAGTAATACTATTTTCTAAAGTCTACATCGAAGTTAGATTTTAACACTCGTGGTGGTGGTTATCTTAGCGTTGAAAACTGCCCTAATGAAACAACTATTGAGTGCTCATAGATTTAGAAGAGTATAACTATTTACATTCTTATAACGACATGTAGCATGTTATGCATTATGGGGATTTTACTTTTGGAATTTAATTACTTCTAAAATTCACTAATCCTCCTGGTGGTTTATCTTCACATCGAAAACTGTCCTGTAGTGGCCAGTCTCTGGTTCGAAAACCTGTTCCAAACTCACCAGTTCTGTGCATAGAACAATTTATTTCTCCTACTTGGATCTTCATTCCCTTTGCAGTAATAGGGCAATGTTGTCTTAACGAAATGTCTCGTCTTTAGCAAAATTTACCAGATCTTGGACGAGACATCCCATCTAAATACTTAGAGGGTCCAAAGCCTAATTTGAATTGAAGATATGTAGACTTTAATACGTAAACAGTGAACACGGGAACAGCGGTAGTATAGACCCCCCCCCCAATCCATGTGGCGACTTTTTTTCGTCGCCAACCATTACTTTACTTGGCGACTTTTTTTGGTCGGCAAGGGACAAATAAATTGCACATTTGCCATAATAAAATAATAATTCTATATATAAATTTTGGTCAAATATGTAAATCTTGATTATATAAAAACATAGTTATCACAGTCGATGTATAAATCCGACGTTGTCTCAATGTAATTTAAAATTGGCTCATTAACAAACTGCCTCCAATCGGCCAAGGTGTGACTGGCAAAAGAATACTCCTCCTCAAGTTCACTGGTTTTTCTCCCTTTAACTAATTCATATGTCAGAAAAAGAACCTCCTCCATAGTCATCTTACTGGAACTAAACCACGATCCAGTCCTAACCGATTTTTCGCTACCGCAAACTTTCCTATCAACCATCTTTTTGCAAATCCACAAAAACCCATCAGACTTCGTTGATTTAGGTTTAAGTTTCATCTCCGAATTGCACTTTGAACAAATCATCTCATTAGCAATTAATCCTGCCTCCATTAAAAAATCCAAAAACACTTTTTGTCCTGGGCCAAATATATAAGAAACAAGCGATTAACCACGCCAGGGCGACCAAAAGTGGGTCTTTTATTTGAAAATTTTAATTTTGATTGGTTTCCAATTGAATCCTGAAACTTTGAAATTACACCTTCAACGGACATTTTTTAATAATTATTAGGTAAAAAATAAGATAAAAACGATACAACCTGGTTCAAAAATTCCCTGGATCCTTAGAGCGTACTACTCCTATAACTACTGGTAAACTAAATGAAAATGGTTTGAGTTCGCGTTCTGTGACGTAGGTACACTGTAGGGTTGCTAGAATGGAATCCAGTGGAATAATCTGGAAATAAGTGGGAAACCACAAAAACCACATAAATCCTAATTGAAGTATGGCGACGAAAAAAAGTCTCCAAATGGATTGGGGGGGGGGTCTATACTACATCTGTTCCGAACACGGTACTGTAGAGTGTTAAGCGGAAAGTTTATTAACAGAATCGGAATACAAGCAAAATCAGCATAGTATTGAGTACAAGATGCATTAAGTATTGAGATCCTACTAATATAGAAAGATAAATAAATATATGAGGGTGGTTTAATAAGTATGACAAAAAAGCAGGTTACACACAATTTTTTGGAGAAAAAAATCTAAATTTTTTCAACATAATCACCATTGACAGCCGCACAATTGGTCAAGAGAGTTTCTAATTTTTTTCATCTCAAAAGTTCCCTTCTCAAAGTCTGCAACATACGTATAGATGACAATGCTCGCTTCAAACGTCTGTAGAACGCAAAAAAGGGTCACATTTGGCTGAAATCTGTCCTGAGTTAGTTTGAAGAGGGACACCTGCCAGCCGTGACGTCCCCAAATGAATTGTGTACCCATCTCAGAAATTAACCAAATGTATTAAAGACCCTCGTATGAATATTATGCCCCTCTTAAAACAAGACACAAATAAATTTAAATTAGATTGCTTTATTAAAGAGATTGATTTGCAGTCGTAAGTCACATGGTGTCCATGCTCCGTTAAGGAGCAGCTCAACTTAAGCCTCCTTTCATTATGATGGTCACGACCAGAAAGAACATAGCTTCACGATATGTCTACGGGACTGGGTTGGTAGGTAGATATTTTAATTAACGTCGCACTGGAGAAACACAACGGGCTATTGACGCTGGTCGGGGATCAATCCCGAAGGAAATTACGGAGCTGAGGATTAAGCGAATTGAGCCTCAGAAAGTAATTACAATTAGTTCTGAGACAGATTTATTCAATGAAGTTTCAAATAGAGTGTAATAAAGAGGAAAGGAAATGCAAAATTAATAAAATACTAAGTAAAATACGCTGAAATAAAAAGAAAATATTTTGGGTTTGTTGGTTGTTATCGGGTTTTATGGCGAAAGGGACATATTTGATCAATCTACGCCAAACACAAGACAGCAACTTCAAATAAAAGATGTATAAAAAGGTAAAAAGAGAAATTGGGGAAAATAATAATAGGATAAAAGCAGAAAAGATCACTTGGGTATCAGGGTGCATGATCCTTTTGTTTACTATATAAAAATAGAAAACCCTATGGGAAAAGAAAAGATTCTTTAGCATGATATACGTATGGATAATTTCTCTATTACTTTTATGTTACAGAATTTAAAAATTAACAATATCAGTACTATGTATGTATTATAAATTTCTTACCATACTCGCGACCTCGTGAATTTTTTTATCGAAGTAAATGTAGTATTAAATCTCTACCTTACTGCGCTCTATTGTTATATTAATTATCGAAACATCATATTTGAATTCAAACAGTTGGAAGAACCAGCGAATGGCTTTGGAATCAATAGTAAAATCAGAATCGATACTTTTATTTTTATATTTCAACGCTGACCCAGATACTGTTAGAATAAAGTCAAGCAAATTCTGCACGTTCTTCATAAAATCTGAATAAGTTTCCGTGTTTCTGAAATTTCTATAAATTTTATATTCGGCCGAAGATTCGATATTCCTCGTTTCTAGAATTTATATTCAAGTGCTGTAAGTATATTTTGCTTTGAAAGACACAACATACAGATATTTCCTTCACAAAAGACAAAAACACCTTAAGGATTCTCTTCGCCCAAGTGGAATAAACTAAAGAGACGACAGTCACAATGGTGAAATAAAGTTTGCCTACGGGATCCAATCCAAAGGGTTCTCTTTAAAAACGAAATATATATTAATGGGAATTCATTTTTATGTCCGGTTTCTACAGATGGTGAAAATATAATGAATTATAGATTGCGAAGCTGTAGAAAAGTTATGAATTTAAAAATTCCTTTGATATAGGATGGGCTTTGGGCAACATGACAGCGTCACTTCAAATTTTTCTGGAGAATCTGTTGGTTTTAAAAAGCCCCAAAATTTTAATGATTTATCCCCTGTTAAAAAGGTCATGTTATCTTAAACTTTCAGAAAGTAACCCTCCAATTTGCTTTGAAGAGATACCTCGTCCATCAAGATTTGACTAATTTTGCTAATGACGTGATATCTCGTCATCACGATATTGCCAATATTTTTATGATGACAAGATTAAGATCTGGTCACTTTTCTTTTAAAGGCGAGATATCTCGTCCATCAGGAGCTGGTTCAGTTTTGATAATGACGAGATACATCAGAGAGACAACCACCAGGAGAGTTAAGCACTCAGACAATCAGACCCTCTTAAATATTTTGCTTTTAATTTTTTAAGGAAGCTATTTCTGTGTCTTATCACTACGTCAACCGGAGCGATCATACATAATTTGTAGATTTTTGGATGAACGTGTTCATTGAGAAATCAAATTCAGATTGGGTTTCAAAGAATTATCTTTATCAATTCAATGACATACATATATATATATATATATAAAATATTTGTATTTATAATAAAAACAATCAATCAAACATACAGAACATTAAAACACAAAGCAGCAGAAATACAGATCAGCAAAACGCCAAAAGGTCAAAAAAAGTGAAATGGCTAGAAAGCCGACCTCAGAAGACAGAACAAAAAGCAGAACTGTACATGCCTGGATATCTTTTTGTTTTGTAATATTGAATTATATATATATATATATATATATATATATATATATATATATAATTGCAGTCTTTTTGAGGGTACCCACTTAGATGGGGAAAATATAATGAATTATAGATTGTGAAAGTATAGAAAATTTTTGAAATTAAAAAGTCATTTGATATCGGATTGGCTTGGGGCAACACATTGGTAAGTCACTTTTCTAATTTTTCTCCAGTGGTTTTGTTTTAAAAAATTTGAAATTATAATGGTTTTATATCCCCTATTCAAGAGGTCAAGTTATCTTAGGAGATGAAATTCTTTATTGAGAATCCAAATCCAAATTTGGATCCAATCCAAAGAATTCTCTTTATAAACGAAATATATATATTGAAAAGAGCACTCTTCTTTGTGTTCTCAGTTCTTATAGGCGGTGAAAATGTAATGAATTATATATAGATTGTTAAGGTGTAGAAAAGCTATGAATGTAATAATTTATTTGATATATGGGGGCTTCGGGGAATATTATGGTAATTCACTTTCCTAATTTCACTGGAGAGTACTTATGTTTTAAAAATCTCATAATTATAATCTCAAAATAAAAATTATAATTTTTTCATTATCCAAGAGTTCGTGTTACCAATAACTTAAAAGTATTAAGCACTCATTCAATCAATCATAAACTCTTTTGATCCTCTTAAATATTTATTTAATGTATTTTATTACGGAACATTATTTCTGTGACTTATCACTTCGTTCAACAGAGCCTTACATATATAATTTGTAGATTTATGGATGTAAAATCCTTTCTTGAGCTTCGATATACGGATCTTTCACTTTGGAATTGACCCAGGACCATCACCAGTAGCCGATTGTGTTGCTCCAAATTAACGTAAATTCAACTACCTACCTATCAGCTTCAATTAAAATTTTATAACATGTTAAATTATTAGTGCTTAGTCAGTATCAAGTATTTTTGATAGTTTGATACACGGTTGTAATATATTTGATTAGGTATGTTTACTTACGATTATGCATTTTAATCATGCAACTCTAAATCTATATTCAAGCAATAATTTTATGCAACGCCGTAATATTGTTCACACAAATAATTTATTGCATGTTTTAGTAAAATTTACAATTCGAAATATATCATCATGAAATATTGTATCTTCAGGTCACTGTTGTACAAAGGGTTTCATTGGTTTATGTTTCACATATAATTAACATACAAAGCATATTGAGTGCGTCACTATTATATGTCATTGAGTTGACAACCTCATTTCAAAATTTGCATTATTCCACATTTTTGGTATTTTTAATTTCTACATATTGTCATTCTAATACCATGCTTAAAATAAGAACACAATGTACTTATAATTGAAACAAAGGCACACTATTGGAAAGAAACTATGTAAAATAATTAAGCTTCAAACATGAAAGTAGAGACAATGGAACACTAAATTGGCATAAGTGTCAATACAATTTGAAAATTCGTTGATTGACCATGTAATTGAATTCGTCAACGTACGATTGCATATTTCACACAATACATCACAACACAAGATTCATGATTCAATCACGTTCAGACACTAATGAAACACGGCAATTAAAAAGTAAATGAGACAACAAAACAAAATGGTGAGACTAGCAAAACCATATTGTAAGAACTGAAAAATCTTGTGCCATAAAATGTCATCACTTTGAACAAACTCACATTATTACTCAGTTCAAATTAACCCGTAACTGATCTTTGTAACTGAAGAATTGGAAGAAATAATCATTCATACCATAAAGACAATAATTGAATGTAGTGAAGAGTGATGTTATAAGTAGTAAAAAACACTTTTCATTGGCATGGACATTCAGCACTACTTTGAAAGCCATCTACAAGAGATCACCTCAAAAAGGTTTCACCTCCCCAGCAATTCCACACACAGATGACACTATGGCAGAAGGATCTCAATGGTGTACATCAGGGGTATCAAACACAAGGGTCAGTACAGAGTACAGAGCCAGTAAAGGTGTTGCCACTCTCCGGGCATTCTCCTTAAATTCTTCATGCGGATCATGCTTATGGAAAAGGCTGAACCCTGACGTTATAGAAGATAGACAAAGAACCAAAACAACGCAGACAAGAAACCGAAAGCTTATTCTCTCCAAACTAGCCATTGTAACAAGTTGGTTTTTGCTCTTCTAATACAGATATGGATTGCTTGTGAATGTTTATATACCAACCCTTTAGGAAAACTCTCCTCCTTATGTTAATACATGCAGTGGTATTAGATGTCTCCTTTGAGCGAGCAGAGCGTAATTCCGGCGCTTGCATATTTTCCTTCGTCTAATCCGTTTGGTATTGTAAGTCGATATGCATATTTTTTTATTGAAAAGAGACTTCTGAAATGGTGTGCGCGGTATTTTCGGTTGAAAAGTTTCGTTTCCCAAACAATGCTGCACGGTTTGTTGGATTGTTAAGAATTAATATACATGCAGGTAAAACTGACTCGATCTTCGCAGGGCAGTGCTCTGGATAAAAGAAGCTTAAGGGATTACAAATAAAGTCTCTTTCGCATCGCTGAATTGTAAAACAGCTCTTGAGAGATCGAAAGCTCGTTTTCTTGCATGCATGCATCTAGTGACTTGAGTTACTTTGTTTGTTCATTAGATAACTTTCAGTTTTGTTCAGATTTTGAATTTTCGGTGATTCGTCTTTGTTTTCATTCGGGAACTAAGCTCGCATACTCGATAGGATACTCCTAAGCAAAAGATAAGATTGCTTTTGTATGGAGTTTTCAAAAGGAGTGTCTCATGTTGTTTAAGATTCTTTACAGAGCAGTAATAAAGCATTGTCTGCAGGAATCTAAATTAGCTTTATTTTTCCCAAGTGTATAACGTAACTAAGATAAATTTAGATTGCCTATTTCCGTCACAGATTGATGGACTTGTTTAAATTTGAACAATGCTTAAGCATATTTCAATATCTGATCCTGAGTTACAGATACAAAAATAATTTTGGTAATGGTAATTAATTAACGTTGCACTCGAGCAATACAATGGGTATTGGCGACGGTCCGGGATCAATCCCGAAGGGAAAGCACCTAATTTTGAACTATGGTCAGATAACGAAATCACACTTGAGCTGGAACTCCACTTTCCACACTTTCACACCACCCCAACATGAGAACATTTAAGGCCACGACGGATTTAACGTGCACCACCAGCCCCTTTATACACGACTGCCTTTGGTTGGATTCAAACTCGCAATCACTCAGGTTGCTAATCAGTTACTATTCCCACCGGTCTACCGCGGCCCGATAATTTTGAAATTTATTGACTGTTCTTATTCGTTCAGTGGAACTATTTTTAAACAACTCAATATTTGTTACACGTTAAATATACCTCGAATAGGCAAGTGTTTGATGTGTTTCTCCTACGACTTCGGGATTGATCCCAGACCGTCTCCAATAGTCCATTGTGTCGCTCCAGTACGACGTTAATTAAATACCTACCTACTTACGACTGTCAGATAAGATTAATTTTTTATGGAGCTTTGGAAAGGCCTGCCTCATTTGTTTAAATCATGTTTTACAGAACAGTGATTAATCATTGTTTGCAGAAAACAAAATTAGCTCTATTTTCTTTTAAAGGTATAGTACAATGAAAAGTAAATTGTGTATTTTCTTCACAGGTTGATGGACTTGCTCAAATTTGAACAACTTTTAACCGTTTTAGGTGGTTGTGTCGACGAAGCATCTAGGTCATTAACAAATCTGACCAGACCTTGATGGACGAGATATCTCGTCATTTGAAAAAGAATAATCAGATCCTGAGCTAGTCATAAAAATTTGGCACTTTCTTGATGACGAGTTATCTGGTCATTAGCAAAATCGGTC
The DNA here is from genome assembly GCA_933210815.1 of Meta bourneti. Classification (NCBI taxonomy): domain Eukaryota; kingdom Metazoa; phylum Arthropoda; class Arachnida; order Araneae; family Tetragnathidae; genus Meta; species Meta bourneti. Next base: position 94,827,959 of record OW119929.1, read on the forward strand.
AGATATGATGGTAGAAACCATTTCTAGAGCTAAGCGCACTTCAATATCTAAACTGGAGTTACAGATGTAGCAATAATTTTTGAGTTTTCCAATTTTTCTTATTCGTTTATTGGAATTATCTTCATTGACTCAATATGTATCCGTAGATGCATATATATATATACCTTGAATAGACAAGTCCTCGAAGCGCTGCTATGTGATTCGTTGAACTTTTCGTCCGTCATTTATGATTCACAATGACCCTCAACTCATTCTAATGTACAGTCGCGGAAATAGAACGAACCATTCCTCTTCATTAGAGCAATTTTAACAGTAGAGAGAATTCAAAGATGGAGTTCCACATGAAATAACATCTTCTATAAATTCCAACGCATAAAATTTGCATAAGGGGCCGTCTTCATATTAAATTTAGCACCAACTTCATAATTTCCAATAGAAACCTCCCATTTCGACAAACAATTTCGAATCTATATCAAACTTTAACTTCAGATACCAAATTCCATGTAATTAAGTCTTACTGTTTCGAAGTTATGAGTACAGAAATTTTGGAGCTCCTAATGCTAAATCAGTTTCTTAGACTTTTGTGGATATCTTCCTAAATAATATTTTTATAGCGCTGATATTTTGTACCATGTTACTGTTAAACAACCCAAACAAAATTCACTTTATATTTTATTTAAAAAATAGTTTTTAGTATGCAATACTAATTATTAATGTTTCAAAAAATTATGAATTGAAACCTTACTATATTTTGATAGGAATCGATTCAGAAGGATTTCTAATATGACCATACAAAATTTCAACTAATTCCAATGGTTAGTTTTTGCGTTACATTAAGTTTTCCTCATTATGTCGATTTTAAGGGCAACCAAAAGTTCAAAAAACGTCTGACAAACCTCGGATAATAATTCTCGAATCCTCTCGAATCCTTTTCACTTGCATAATAAATATAATATTTCTCGGATCGTTTGCATGAGTGCCAAATTCGTTTGAAATAGTGTTCAAATTTGAAATTAGAAATTCGAAAAATTTAGTACTAACGTGTCATGTTAGTACATGATGTTTAGTTGAAATGTGTCATATTACTATATGTTGTTTAGTACTAACGTGTCATGTTAGCACATGTTGTAATCACATTTAAATGTTACAATATATTCTTTTATTTTTTCTAATATATATAGTTTTAAAATAATTTTAAACGGAAGGGGATATGGGCCCGTGGAATTAAGAGCGTTTTTTTGGCACCTTCTAAGAATCACTCTCGATTAATTCGCACGGAATTTTCGGGTGGGGTGGTCCTGTACGAAAGTGGCTGAATAATCCCTTATGTGTGGGGCTATGCTAACAATATGAAAATAAGCTGTGGCATTGTTTTGAAATGCAGTTGGGGTTTGCGTGAATTATTTAATATGCACGGCTTTTACCGTTCGGCAAGAAATATTTTTGATTTTCTGGAAATTTCTTAAAATCTAAATTTATCTCTTAAAATCTAAACATTTTCCTTCATTGGCAACTTTTGTCAGTAAGAAAAGAGGAGCCAAGATCAAATTGCAGAAATTGCTGCGCCTCTGATGAGGTTTGCTTAGAGGATTCTTTCTAAATGGGTAAGACGGTCCAGTGTATCTGATCTTGCTATTTCTGTTCATGCCATCCAATTGGTTCATCACCATTCGGTGCTAGGTATGTGCTGGCCTTAGATATATAGGCGGGTGTTGTTATAATAATATAAAGATATGGAAACTATGATAAAACTTTTCGAAATGAAATAACCCTGAAATATTAAAAATTTGTAACATTTTTCGAAAGTTGTGGGCTACGCAGATTGAAGTACTTTCTCAGTGCACTTCTCTCTTTTGCGTCATTAAAACTTTCCTTGTGTAAGTATGTCTTTTACCTGCCGTTGTTTGTCTTGTGTTTTGCATAACTTGATAAAATATGGTCCCTTCCCCTTTTGAAATCCAATCCAACGCATGTGTATGAACATATCCTTAACAGAACACTCCCAACCAAAATTAAAATTTCTGGAAGAAAAACCAAATTCTAAATACATTGTGTCCATAGTCCGATTGAGATCGTTAGGTATACGCCAGAATTATGACACTCATGGACATGTATCATCTTAAGCTTACCTTAAAATGTACGTTTTTTGAGATTTGACATTGTTATTAATGTTTCTATTCGGTGTTTTTTATTGTTATATTAATGTTTTTCAGTATTAATGTTTACTTATTTAGTGTTGAAGGAAAGTGGAGATATTTATAATTTTTTAGCAACTAAACGTTTGTTTTTTTAATTTAATAAAAGTTATTTAAGAATGAAACTCTTTCTGAACTACAAATATTTACAATTATCTGAAACGCTTCATATATTTTAACATAAAATAAATTTTCTGTGCTTACCAAATAGCTAATCGTTAAACGAATATTCCATGTTGATGAAGTATATAAATATTGAAAAGAATTCTCACACATTCTTCATCCATTATGTTTCTTCAAACAAATTAAGTTATTTTACAACGTGTTAAATTGATAAAGATAAAGGACTTTGAAAACTTTATCACGAATTATTTAAATAAATGCCTGTCGTTGTTTTCGAAAAATGTTGCTAAAAACGTAGTCTACAGCCTAACTTATATAGTCTAAAATATTTTTCTCATTTTTAAACTAACTTCAAACACTAGAATCTAATAACAACCTTCTGGTTCTAAACCATTTTGATTTTAAGTATTTTATACATAGATATATGGTATTTTTAAATGGAACCATTCCTGAATAAATTATCTCAATACCCGAACCATTTTGCACATTTTTGTAGATAATTGTATAGAATAATTGGTTTGGTTGTGATTCAGTTTCATAGACTTACAAGTGATGCATATATTTATGCATGGGTTGACTTACTGTTACAGACACGCCATCATAATTCAGATAGTCATATCCATCATTTGCACAATCAGCGAAAAAGGGACGAGCATAATTTATCCGTATACATAGCTTATTTCAGCATCACTATACAAACATAAATATACGAATATATGGTCGATGACTTAACTAATATTCAAATCAAAAGGGTTCATCAACTAAACAAGACTCACCAAGGAAACAGTGATCATGATTTAAGGAACTTTAATTAAAAATTTAACATAAACTCAACATCTAACATAAACATGACATCAAACGACAGACATAAAAGCAGGACTGGAATAATGTTTTTGGATGTAATGAAGAAACATGGTTAAAATGAAAATAAATAGTTGACTACATTCGCGAGAAAAATTGCACATACACCATAAATATTAAAACGGTTAAATCATGACATAATCATGAAGCGAAAGTTTGACCACATACAGAAAATACTTGTTGAGGGAGTCATACCAATGTGGATTCATCCTTGTAGAAGGTTCATCACAGCTCTGAGGGCAAGACCTTTCAACAAATTGTCATATCCAGTATTGTATCAATCAACAGAAAAACTGAAGAGAATTAGTTATCTGTAGGTAAAACAAACATCAATCTACATGCCTCACAGAAAACACTTCATGAACTCGGCATGTCAATGTGGACTCAACCTTGTAGAAGCATCACCAAAGCTCTGATGGCAAGACCTTGCAACAAATTGTCAGATCCATTATCGTGTCCACCGAAGAATGGACGAGCTTCACAGCTCACCATAAAGCAAAGCAGGATCAACATGCAAGCGCATACAGAAATCAGGAATGAAACTGTGGACACCATTTTTCTTTGTACACTGCTCGAGTCAATATAGCACTAACTTTAAAGAAATATATTGAAGTTATAAAATTTCCATGACGAAATCCGCTTATATAACACTCTCCCAGGTCTATGGTAGCTGATGTGTACATAATGATGTCCTCAATGTATAAGAAATGAAGCATATCAGAATTCTAGGGTCTAATTCATTCAACTGTAGAACAATGTTTTGCTTCCGGTATGGGGAGAAAACAATTGTGTTAAAAAACAATCCCCGATTGATTATCCAATATCGGAAGTAAATATCGTCTTAATTGTTCAGAACGTAATATCTTTTATCAATATTGACCTCTCATACTCATTTCGGGGTTTTAAGTAGAAAAAGTTTTGAAACGCTTGACAGAAAGTATGGTTCATTTCAAATCGAAAAAAGTGATACTTTCTTCTTCCTTATCAGCTAATGAAAGCAACTTCATTACCAGAAAATTATTTTTTCATGTTTAAAAATTTCGCTTTCTTTAATTTAAATTTGCTCTTTGCATGAGCATGAATTTTTGGAGACTGTTACAAAACATGCCATTTTTACAATACCGGAAACATTACATATAGATCGATTGATAAAGGAAAGTATTAACCCTCGCACTTTAATCTACTTTATTTCTCATACATCAAGGGCATCTTGATAAATGGAAAAATAAAGGTTAATGGATGTGAAAGAGATAGAGCTTTCAATTACAATAATTTAGTTTCATGAAGGAAAATATTAACCCCCGTACTTTAATCTACTTTATTTCTCATACATCGAAGACATCTCGATAAATGGTATGTTAATGGATATGAAAGGTATAGCTTTGAAGTACAATAATTTAGCTTCATAAATATATTATCAATATAGTAGTACCTTACGTTAGTCAAAGCATAAAATTATTTTTCTTAAAGAAAAATTTAAAGAATTAATCTATTATTAATTTATTTATTTATTTGTATCAATAATTATCATATTACAATTTGTATTTGGGTTTCAATAATATTTAGACTGTTGTTCTCTAGAATAATGTTTACATCTTTAGTTTTAGTTTAAAAATTGATACAATGACGTTAAAACATTTTTATTCATTATCTAATACAAAAATACTACACCACACCTATATGTGAATTTAATTTTGACATTTAACTACATTATTTACTACTAATGAGTATTTAGTATAGTAACAAAGTTCAGCTCTAATGGGACTCATAATTTCAAACTTTGCTTAGTATGGGATATGTTTTATACTTATAGTAAATAAAACATAAATATAAATATAATCTTTTCAAGAGATTTTTATTAAAATCATTAAGTTTGAAAATTAAATTTTAACTATTATCAACACATTGTTATAGGTCATGTTTAGAAATTAAAAATTATGTATGTTTATAGATCCAAAGCAAAAGTGAATATATGCGACAAGAACTAAATGTTTTTAATTATTTAAACGAGAAACTGTTTAATTCTACATGTATTTTTACAATAACGATTTCATAGTAATTCACTGAGAGTTAAATGCAATGCAATTTGATAGCATCCATTAGTCCGTGCGTTAATCACATTTACTTAATAATACTAGAAGACCCACGCATAGCATCTCTGCTAAAATTTCTATTTATATCTCGATAATAGTGTTACTACACACTGATTCATTTAAATACCCTTTATTTGAGCTATGGAACTATAAAATACTGTTAAAAATACTTGGAAGAACTCGCCGCTCTAATGAAATTCTTCAGCCGTCTGATGACAGAAGGCAATGAGGAATGTGGAAGATTGAAATCAGTCCAGAAAAGAAAATGTGAGCAATTGAGAAAATATTTAGAAGCTAAAATGTATCAAATTCTCTTTCAAGTAAATGGGATGCCATTGAAGTGGACATTCAGAAGCTTATTGTGGTAATATGGCAAAAGTATGAACCTTTCACCATGCACTGGATTGTAAATAAAATTAAGTATACTAAATGCTGTGTTATAATTTTTTATTTATTTTATTCCATTTGGACGTATGACATGTGTATAATCGCCAACTATTAAGAGCTTATGGTGAACGTAACTACTACTACAAAAATTAACTTGCAATGCAGTAGTATACAAATCAGTGTAACCCAACTAAACTATGAAGTTATTTTTGGCAGACAAAGTTGCACTGTGGTTTACACGTCGTTCTAAATAGATGAATAGTAGGTATGCATGAACACACGCGCTTTCACGAAAAAGCCAGTCACAGATGGTGCTTCTGACGAGTTCCAGGTGGCGCACGACTCAATGCGTGTACACTTGGACGGATGATCCACAATGAGTTGTTGAATTACAAATGCGATGCTTCAAACAACTGTTTGAATGCTCGGTGATAACAGATACTACTTTTTCTTCTATCACAGCTTCACTATTGGTTGCCGATCAGTCTCATCTCTACAAAATTCCAGGATACACTCACATTCAGCTGATAAAGGCAACAAGGGATATTCAAAAGGTCTCAATAATCCATACTGCGGTCTCGCATACGTAGTTACAACCTTGATTTCAATATAGCTCTCAGTCTCCCATAATTGGCAATCACTCAACTAGAGGTAGCGTCTATTGAATTCAGCCACTCTAAATTCTGGAGGGGAGTATTAAGGTGCACTTATCCACCAATACATAAATTAACTCGCAATGCAGTAGTATATACAAGGTTATATCAAAAAGTAAGGTGGATTTGTCTCTAAAACTCAGAGTTTTTTGTGTAGCTAATTAATTTTTTATATGCTTCAAGTACCAAGGTGATAGAAATGTGACTTGTAGAAACTTCTATGTCAACCCGTCTGGTGCTTAGAACAAATCAAAGATGGCGCATCGACTTGAGCATTACTCCAAGGAGGAGGTGCGCAATGTCATTCGTTTTTTATGGGCCAAGGGGAAAAAACATGTGATATTCATCGAGAATTGTTGGAAGTCTATGAAGAGAGTGTTATGTCGCAGAAACAAGTGTATGTGTAGTGTAACGACACGAATGGGGCTGTCGTCGATGCCATGATTCGTGAAGACAGAAGAGTGAAGTTGCATGATATTGCAAATGCATTGAATAGCTCATATGGTTCAGTGAGCAGTATCGAAGTGGAAAATTCTTGACCATCCTCCGTATAGCTCTGATTTAACCCCTTCGGATTACCATTTGTTTGGCCCCCTGAAGAAACACCTCCGTGGGCAGCATTTCCATACACTGGAAGAGACACAACACTTACCTGGTTAGGGAACCTGGAGCAAGGTTTCTTTGAAAAGGGCATGGATGATTGGGTGCCACGTTGGAATAAATGTTTAGACCACTATGGTTCCTTTGTCGAATGATAGTGTGATACGATTTGTCAAACATAATAATTATCATATATTTATCTCTGCACGTTTTTCTGTCAATCAAAAATTCACCTTACTTTTTGATACTCCTTTGTACTATAGTAGCTTAACCCCATCATGAAGAATAGTAGACAAAGTTGTACTGTCTTTCACACGAATTGCCTAAGTAACAATAGACATTCTAGCTTCAAATATAAATTATGTTGTTCCTATAGCAAATATAGAAGCTCAGCTAATCATTTTGTCTGGTATTCCAAAACAATTTAGAGGGGTTCCGAATCGGTTGTAGTGAGGAATCGAGGCTCGGACACACTAGGAAGTGATCCTCACTCATGCCTGAATTGAAAGTTTTGCAAATTGTGCATTCTCTGGAGGAATATGTTATAATTCCCTCTAGGTGGATGCTGCGAGCAAGGCAATTAATGTTCAGTTCTAAATCTGAAATTTGACATTGTGTCCTTTCTTGGTTTGATTTTGCTGTTCATACACTTTTGTTTATTGTTCAATTTCTTATTTTTTTATTTTTGAGTCGTTCTTTTCTTATTATCTTATATTTCTGGTCAGAAGCCTTTTACTTGCATTTGTGGAAAGTGATATCTCATTAGTATTGAATGTAGTACCCATTTGTTGTTAGACACAGACTTTATATTATTGGAAAGTTCTCACAGTGTTGTCGGTAAGCGGACTAGTAGCAGAAGGACTAGCGCGTGGCCACATAACAACTAAACTCTTTTCCGCTGCTTTGCAAATGCGCTTGGTTTATTTATCTATCGGATGCAAGCTGGACAATTCTTCTTTGGAATTTTGTGTACAGCTTTATTATACGCCTCGTTTGGTGGCAACACTCTTGGTGCACTTTTAAACAAACTCCATTTCATTTTTATTTGGCTAAGTATTTGAAAATTCGTGTTTCAAATTGATTACTTTAAAAAGTTCTTAGAAATTGTTAGAGATTTAGATTGGGAGGAGTTTAAAACAGTTTAAATAATAAAAAGAATTTTAACCACTATTTTCCAATTATTTCTGCTAATTATTTTCCGATGAAAAAACATGTTGTTTTCAAAGTTTTGTGTTTATTCACGTTAATTACGTTTCACTAAAGCTTATTATTTTCCGTTTAAAAGAACGATTTTTTCTAAGAATTATTTCCTTGGCGACATAAAAAGTGCGCCAAGTGCGTTGCAACCAAACTAGGCGTATAATACAGCTGTACGGAATTTTGTTTGCTATGTGCTTTCTTATAAAAGGTAAATAAATTTATTTAGAAAAAATGACGAGAGTATTTTTAAATTAATTAAAGTTTTGGTTTTTTTTCATCTATGGGCTGCAAGCTTGGACAATTCTTTGGAATTTTGCTTGCTATGTGTGTTCTTATAAATTAATTTAGGTATAAAAGGTAAATAAATTTATTTAGAAAAAATGAAGATAATATTTTAAAATTATTTAAAGTTCTGAAGACATGGACTGCTGACTTGATGCCACAGCAGCCATTCTCCAATTCCAACAAATATTTATAAGTTAATTTTCGTATTTATCCTAACCAGGAAATATATATTATTGTCCATCTGAAATTCAATCTCGCACTATAATACCATCAACCCTCCTAGTGTTTTGACAAGATATCTCGTACAAGATCTGGTCAATTTTACTGAGGACGAGATATCTCGTCGAGACAAAACTGCTCTATTACTGCAAGGGAAATGAAGATCCAAGTAGAATACACAAATTGTCCCTTGTCCTGAACTGGTGATAGTTTGGAACAAGTTTTTGCACCAGAGGCTGGACAGTATGACAGTTTTTGACGTGAAGATAAACCACCAAGAGGGCCAATCTGGTGGAATAAATGTCTTTGATAACAAAATATAATATCAAATATATTTATTCCATCAGATATTCTAAGAATAAATCAACATAAAAAGTACAACTCGGAAATTCTCTTCATATTACTTCAGATGTCACAGTGTTCTCCATTAGACGGACAATAATGTCTTTTTTTGGCAAAAACAGAGAAATCGATAAACGGTTTTGTTTTTCATCTGCGAAGAAGTCAGGGGGTGAAAGTCCTCTTAACTCATTTTCATAAGTATTGAATGTTTTTTCTCCGGTGTTGTTTCGCCTCATTTAACAGATTCTAAAGTAATGAAGAAATAAATGACCTAGAGAAATGGGAACAGAAAAGAAACGACATTTCTTTTGTAAAAAAACAAGCAATTTAGTCTTTTTGATAGAACAGATTTTGTCTAACGTATTTCGTGCAATAAACGTCACCAGCACCTATACTTTGGACCTAATTCCGTTTAAATTTATAGTTGAATCTTGGTATCCTGGTACCAAGGTATTCGTCCCTGGGTGTATTTTTCTCCCCAGTGCCATTTAAATTTCCTTGTCAGGTGTATGTCTTACTTGACAATGTCTGTCTTGTGTCTGGAGCAGTATGGCCAAATACGGTCCTTGCGCCTTAAAATGGAACCAACCAAGGTCTGAATAACTTGGATGTTAAATAATACAGGATGTTTCTAAAGCAACTATCGATTTTAGTGAAAAAGTCAGATGATCATTTTTCTTCCTAAGTTTTGTGAATCATGCTGATCACTGAAGAAAAAATATCTGGGGCGAGGTTTAATAATAGTTTAAATGCCCAATTAAATGCCCAATTACGAGTATATTCACTTTCCAAAAGTGAATTTATGTTTGGGCATCGCAAAACGCAAGGTGTATGATCCTCTTTCTTTGAGAAGGAGACAATTAATGGTCTCATTTACGTGGATATATTGGTATTTCGTGTGTTCCAACTTGTCCCTGATGTTATAATCGTACTGGTGTCTACCAGCAATCCCCATCTCTTTGCAATAAGTGTCTGTAATAACTTGCTCATAACTTTTGAATTGTGGTGGATAGGAAGAAATTCAGAAATTTTGGGCTCCATGGTTACCTGAGCTGTCACCTATGGATTTTATTTGTGTGGCGTTTTTTTCAGAGGTTTTAACGTCCATGGAGACGGCTTATGGTCAGAGGTCAGCACCTACCTACACCTTCCACTGGCCACTGATTGTAAATCTACATATACGTATATCGAGAAGATCACCTTCCCGTTCAGATGGTCTTTAAGGGATGTACAAACGGTCCCCTATTAATTGCCTGTCCCCCTAGTGCCAACTGGAGGGAAGAAATAGGAGAGACGATTTCAAAAACTGAATAGACGTATCTTCTTTGGAGCTCAGTTGCTTCAATTCGAGTGGATTCTTTCTATCCTTTTTGCTACACTCACTACATAGGGACCCAAAACCCTTTATTAATTGCGTAGATAGTATACATCCCTGTTAAATAAATAACTATTGTACTTGTATTTTCGCTGAGTCGTCGTTTTTTGGACCCCTCGACCCACTGCAGTACGAGTTGTATCAAATTACGATTAACATCACCAATCAACTTAAGGAGTGGAGCACAGCCGCATTGGTTAAGATTGCACCTAATAATCTTGTAAAATATGTCTCATGCTACCGTTGAAAGTTGTGATTTTGGGGCTCATATGGGGTATGAGGGCAATAGTAGAATTTGTATTAATATTTGTTTATTCATGTGTTTTATTCATTTGTAACAAAAAATAGAGTTATTCAAATACTTCTTCACATAAATGGATAGTTACCTTAAAAACCTTGTATATCAGCCATGTTATACTGTTCAGAAATTTAGGACGAAGGTTTTTTTTAAATAATTCAAGACAACCATGCAGTTATTGAAGAGTAAATGCTCTATCGAAACTTTAATGCTGTTATGGTTTCAAAATTTTCTGTATTGAGACATAACGCTGTTATTCGCCTCAATACGTACATTCAATGGGAATTCAAATATTTAACACCAAAAACACTTTCATGAAAGTGGAGTTTATAATTGCAGAAATTTGAGTACCTTAATGCCTCGTTCGTTTGAAATTAAAGATGCTATGAATATTTTACATTCAGAATGGATCTTAGCATATTGTGAAACAGTTGTCATGTATATGGTGGAGATTACAATTCTGAAACTAAATTATGAGTGTCGACATGGAAAAAGTTTAAGTTCATCAATTTTGTTCTTTGAAAATCTGTTAAATATATTCGTATGTATACATCAATAAATCCAGAAAAGTTCAAACACAAGCTTTATTTCTTCAGTCCTTTCAAGGTGGTGCGACGTTTGTCGTCTCACTTCCTTCAATTGGTTGCCATTAGAAGCACATATTTTAGGATTATTAAGGTTGCTAATGTATATAAATATTCTATCACATTTGAATGGGTGAGAGCAGGATCTGCGTGAGTCCGATTTTCAAATTTAAGAAGAACGGGCTTAGAAATCACATAAGAGTCAGTGACTCGTGTGATTTCTGTACCAAATACATATTTTCATGGCTCCTTATATACTAACTGAAATCATGGATTAATATTTTCTTCGAATATTACGTATTTACCCTAAACAAGCCTATTTATACTGTAAAGTCAGTTTCCAAAATCATTGGTCTCATGTGGTTTTTACATTTACTGATTGATTCTATATTTTGATTTCTAGGATTGCTTTTGATACGGTTTCTAGGACTTTTTGGGTGGTGCATAAAAGGGTCGTCTTAGGGTGTTTCGAAAATATGTGGACCAATTGTAAAGAGTGGCAGCAGAATCCAAAATAAACATTTATAGAGATGATACATATTCATTTAGGACGGACAAACATACATGCTTTACCCCGTATTCGAACCAGGAATCTTTAAATTCAAAATCAACATTCAGATGTCTCGTCCGTTTGCGTTCGCAGCCACATATAGCAGATGCTTTCCAAGCTCTCAAATCGTATAGCGATGTAGCTGTTGAAAATCCGAGCGGAGAATGGCGCCTGACGCCATAAAAACGATGTTATCGAATAAAATAAACAGCGCCCTCTACAGCCTAAACGTGGAATTTCCGGACACGACATTCTTTAAGAAAACATTGTTTCTTTTGGCCCCCCCATCAACCCTTCCAATTTGGTCAGATATTTTCGAAATACCCCTGTATGTAACCCTCCCCCATAACGATCTTAAGACCATAATATTTTAAAACACTTTTTTACTATAGTACCCTTAAAAAGATAATTTTGCGGATAACTTTTAGGGATCCGTAGAAGATACTGAATCCAATATCTACCAACATTATATAGGAAGATAAATATGTTCTAATCTATGACTGCGTTTTCCTACATGGAGAAATTTTTCCTTGTTCTTTTCTATAATTTCCGGATACGGCATTCTTTAACAAAACATGTTTCTTTTGGGCCCCCATCAACCCTTCCAATTTGGTCAGATATTTTCGAAACACCCCTGTATGTAACCCTCCCCATAACGATCTTAACACCCATAATATTTTAAAACACTTTTTTACTATAGCACCCTTAAAAAGATAAATTTGTAGATAACTTTTAGGGATCCTAGAAGATACTAAATCCAATATCTACCAACATTATATAGGAAGAAAAATATGTTCTAATCTATGCCAGCGCGTTTTCCTACATGGAGAAATTTTTCCTTGTTCTTTTCTATCATTTCCGGACACGGCATTCTTTAACAAAACATGTTTCTTTTGGGCCCCCCATCAACCCTTCCAATTTGGTCAGATATTTTCGAAACACCCCTGTATATAACCCTCCCCATAACGATCTTAAGACCCATAATATTTTAAAACACTTTTTTACTATAGTACCCTTAAAAAGATATATTTGTGGATAACTCTTAAGGATCCTATAAGATACTAAATCCAATATCTACCAACATTATATAGGAAGATAAATATGTTCTAATCTATACCAGTGCGTTTTCCTGCATGGAGAAATTTTTCCTTGTTCTTTTCTATCATTTACATTTTATCTTGTCTTCCAAATATTTCAAGATACTTTCGAAATAGTCATTTTAAGTAAATTCGAAACTATAAATTTTTATTTTTAAAATTTAGTAGGTAAGTTGTCGCACTGGAGCAACACAACGGGCTAGTATAGACGGTCAGTGATCAATCCCGAAGGGAGAGATACGAATACAACACCTCGTAATTGGGAGCCACGGTCAGATGAGGAGGTCAAATGATCTGGCATCCCATTCCAAACTTCCACACCACGCCAACGTGAGAATATTTGAGGTCGTGACTGATTTAACGTGCACCAGTCCCAATGGTCTTTGGTTGTGTCGAGTTTCAAACTCATAACCCTCAGTTTGCTAATACACCACTCTATTAACCGTAGTTACCGCGGCCATTAAATTTAATAAGGCCGTAATATTAAGAAAATGAATTGTAATTTTTATGTCTTACAATTCCAATATGCTCCAATATTTAACATGCAACCTTACTGTTATAGTGATCATAGCGTTTGTCTACCACCCATTAAGTTCCGGGTTTGGATCCCGGTCTGTAAGAGCATTTATGTTGTTGATTTTCCTATTAGGATTAGCGGCGACTTCCCAATGGGTACTCCTTACAAAAGCCTTCAGTTTACCCTTATAGTGCAGAAGAGGTTAATGGTTGCCCATTGGAAATAAAAAGATATTACGTACTTAATTCACTTTTTAACCTAAATTTCCCTTGCTATTTCTCATGAATATTGAATATTTTGTTTAGACCTGTCTGTCTGGCCTATAAAAAATATTTGTCTGGTATATCTGTCTATTTTGTCTGGCCTATAAAAAATACATCTATTCCCTAATTGTGTTGGTAATTAATTGAATATATTTTTGTTTGTTAACAATAGTTAAACCTTTTTTACTTGATGACCAGCGACTTTCGACTCTGAAGCAGCGACTTTCTTTTACTTTTAATTTGACAGCATAATACGGCCTATAAAAAATACATCTATTCCCTGATTGTGTTGGTAATTAATTGAATATATTTTTGTTTGTTAACAATAGTTAAACCTTTTTTACTTGATGACCAGCGACTTTCGACTCTGAAGCAGCGACTTTCTTTTACTTTTAATTTGACAGCATAATACGGCCTATAAAAAATACATCTATTCCCTGATTGTGTTGGTAATTAATTGAATATATTTTTGTTTGTTAACAATAGTTAAACCTTTTTTACTTGATGACCAGCGACTTTCCACTCTGAAGCAGCGACTTTCTTTTACTTTTAATTTGACAGCATAATACGGCCTATAAAAAATACATCTATTCCCTGATTGTGTTGGTAATTAATTGAATATATTTTTGTTTGTTAACAATAGTTAAACCTTTTTTACTTGATGACCAGCGACTTTCGACTCTGAAGCAGCGACTTTCTTTTACTTTTAATTTGACAGCATAATACGGCCTATAAAAAATACATCTATTCCCTGATTGTGTTGGTAATTAATTGAATATATTTTTGTTTGTTAACAATAGTTAAACCTTTTTTACTTGATGACCAGCGACTTTCGACTCTGAAGCAGCGACTTTCTTTTACTTTTAATTTGACAGCATAATACGGCCTATAAAAAATACATCTATTCCCTGATTGTGTTGGTAATTAATTGAATATATTTTTGTTTGTTAACAATAGTTAAACCTTTTTTACTTGATGACCAGCGACTTTCGACTCTGAAGCAGCGACTTTCTTTTACTTTTAATTTGACAGCATAATACGGCCTATAAAAAATACATCTATTCCCTGATTGTGTTGGTAATTAATTGAATATATTTTTGTTTGTTAACAATAGTTAAACCTTTTTTACTTGATGACCAGCGACTTTCGACTCTGAAGCAGCGACTTTCTTTTACTTTTAATTTGACAGCATAATACGGCCTATAAAAAATACATCTATTCCCTGATTGTGTTGGTAATTAATTGAATATATTTTTGTTTGTTAACAATAGTTAAACCTTTTTTACTTGATGACCAGCGACTTTCGACTCTGAAGCAGCGACTTTCTTTTACTTTTAATTTGACAGCATAATACGGCCTATAAAAAATACATCTATTCCCTGATTGTGTTGGTAATTAATTGAATATATTTTTGTTTGTTAACAATAGTTAAACCTTTTTTACTTGATGACCAGCGACTTTCGACTCTGAAGCAGCGACTTTCTTTTACTTTTAATTTGACAGCATAATACGGCCTATAAAAAATACATCTATTCCCTGATTGTGTTGGTAATTAATTGAATATATTTTTGTTTGTTAACAATAGTTAAACCTTTTTAACTTGATGACCAGCGACTTTCCACTCTGAAGCAGCGACCTTCTTTTACTTTTAATTTGACAGCAGAATTTACTGAAATAATGCGTTATAAGAGCATGCTAATTTTACATGCTTCCCGCAACTGAAATATTCGAAGAATTATTTTTTATTTCATGAACAAAAAATTTATTTTTCGTTAACGAATTTAATATTTCATGTTTTCCATTTAGCTTTTTTCTTTCATTTTTCTCTTTAGCAATGTTTAACAGAGAAAAAAATGATTCCAGGTTTAATTAAGATGAATTACCTTCTATTTATGAGTATATGAAACCTTAAACAACGTTAAATACAATTTTACTCTTTTTTTATCTGTTAATAAATACGTTAATAATTACTATATGTTAAATGTAACGTGATGTAACGCAGAATTATGAAAAATATTCGGAATGTTTTGCTTTACGTTATATTTAAAGAGGTATGCCTCTTTTTATGCTTCTTAATGGATGTTAACATTTAGTTTCTTATCTCATCTAAGCATTTTTTGCATCTAGTTTAAAAGAAGAAAAATATGTCACCAAAATATGGTTTCCATAGGCGCTTATTAAAACAAATACCAGCAGAATCTTTTTCAAAAATAATGCGTTCACACATTTACACGGTTATAAACGAATGCAGTTTACCATTTTAAGATAAACTTGAATTTTCTGCATGCAATGAGTCAAAAACTTTCTTGAACGTTTTTCTGAAATCTTAATTATTTAAAAAGAAATTTTAAACTTAAGAGCTGTAGTATTTACAAAATATTATACAAAATGAAGTACCAAATATTTCTGTGAGTGAGATTTTTAGACTCAATATTTTGTTTGTCCATGAATTTGAAATTGAGATTTCAACCTGATAAAAATTAATAATGACATACTATAGATGATTAAAAACACTCCTATATTATGACTTAGATATTGTGTATCTGCATATATTGTGTTTGTATCTTCTTACCAAGATTAAACTGAACTCCTTTCGTCAATACTGAAATGAAAGATTCACTTATTTACCAATATCATTGGAAATGCAACAAATATATCTACTTAGAAATAATCCATTCAAACTTTGACGTTAATACAAGATAAAATACGACAAAAAATTATTCTTTTGAACTACATTTATTTTTAAACTATTCATTTAAATATTATATACAAGTTTATTACAGCAATATGTACAGGATATGATAAGTAGTTTTATGTAATAAAAATTATTCTTTTAAACTACATTTATTTTTAAACCATTCAAGTAAGTATTATATACACGTTTATTACAGCAATATGTACAGGATATGTTATGCAGTTTAATGTAATAAATACACTTATGAAATAAGTTGATAGAAAATACTATGAAGACTTATCAGGTTTAACAAATAAATATAGTAAAATTGTATGTAAAATCATAAATGCAAATTGGCATAATTTGAAATTAATTCCACTTTATAGGTATTAAATCATCAAAACTAACACATTTAGCAAATTTAAATCGATGCAATGAAGTAGTCTTTTATCTGATAACATTGATGTTTTGAAATAATAATTTCATTTTTGAGGCATACATTGGATTATCTGAAATTTTATTAATCCAACACAGCTTACATTTTACTTACTTTTCGAATACCAAATCAAAACAAAAGATTATGCAGAAAATTTGTGATTTGCTAGAGATATCACCTCCTTTTGGTACACTTAACAAGTTGTACTACAAGTTGTAATGCTATAAGGGCCATTATAATTGGCATTCCTGCATACCATACCTATTGCAATTAGGGGACAGCGCCCAGCGCTAGGCAATTCAGCATTCTGCAAGCACTGCACATCATTGGTATCACAGACACAGAGGTGTTTAAACACAACTTTGATCCATTTTACACAACGTTGATGGTACGATTCATCGTCGGCAAGGCATCGTTATACATAATTGACGGTATCGTTGACAAGGCACTGGTTGTAGATCTTTCGCTGGGAAATTTACAAGGTCAGTAGAAACATCTTTGACAGCACACAGTTGTAAGTATTTCCATTTCATCACTCCAAACAAAACGAATAGTTGCCAAGAAGAAGGGTAGCTTTGTATATTCAAGGATATCATCAGCAAGTCATGTGTTGAGGTGCAATACGACCGTCGTCTTCGATGAATCCCTGTTTGTTTTGACTGCAGCGAATAGGTTTGGAAAAGGATGTGCCATTGCTTCAAGTCATCAGAAATGAAAAGGATGCTATCGTTGAATGTGCATTGGTGAAGAGGTTAGTTTAAATGGTACGACTTGGTGTGGATGCTTGTAGAATCGTTGCAGGACATCGATGGCGTTGGCAGAACACGAACGAATGCATCATTTTACCTTACTGTGTATACACAAAGAATATCATGTTGAACGACTTCGATGTTTAGTTCGAGAATATCAGTCTCATGATAAGTCGCTCCATTATTGCTGGTAGCATCTCCTCGAACTTCTTCATGACTTTCTTGCGTTGAAAGGTAGAGGCTGCATTAGACTGGTGAATGCAGACTACCACCATAAGCACCAAGGCACAGAACAGAATCCAGGCGAAACTTTGTTGGGACATATTGACCAGTTTAGTCGTCGGTAAAGATCGTGAGACGTCTAACGGAAACACTTCCTGTGCCTCTTATATAACTGCTATACCCGAACGGAAGTATCAATCGGAGAAAGTGATGATTGTTTCAAAACAAACAACAGCGAAGTGGACAAGAGCAATACGGATATCCTTGTCACCACCACCAATACCAAATGATCGCAATGAATCCTGTTTCAAATTACTTCTTGTCTACACAGACCATGGCCCGTAGGGCATTGGAATGAGAGAAACCTGATTTGCTATTCATTCCTTCTGGCATCGAGTGAGATACATTGTCCTCCCAATAATGAGCCTTCGATGTAGACCAAGTGATGCTTGTTCGGCGTTATTTTAAAAGTCTCGATGCCTGAGTCACGCTTGAGTTCGTGGACTTCCAGACCTTCAAATGAAAGAGAAAGAAGAAATGAATGCCCAAACATGAGGAAGAAAAGAGAGTGAAAGCTACTTATGGTTGCTATGTTTCAGATATGGATGTATTTTAGATAGATTCGTTACGCTCTGTTTGTCCCATTCGAAGATGAAAATTGATCGATAATTTTATAGTTCAGGACCGAATAAAACTGCAGAAAAGCCACTTCGTAGAGTTCATTTGCTGAAATTGAGAATCTTACTATTGTGTTTGGAAGAGGAAGTAAATTGAGAGCGTATTTTTCTATTTTGATCGAATATGGTTGAAAAAAATAATTCCACAATTGACTAATAATTCACGCGAATTTTCAGATTATTCTACAGCAACCTTCTAATCAAGATTCGTTGCATTTGCATTTGTATTACAAATTACAATTTTTTCCGTTCGAGTTGGCTGTGAGATTTTACATGATCATGAATGGAATAAAAGTCTAATTACATTACGCCTATGACAAATTGCAATACAAAGCGATAGAATACGGAATTTGTATTTCCTTAAGCTAAATTTCCTTTCTTTTTAAATGCAGTGTTTGATTTTAAGTTGATTTTGACTTTAACGCTAAGTTAAAATATAGTTTAAAGGTAGGTATTGGTATCTAAAATAGATCCTTTATTTTAAGTACGATGATGTTAGAGTATGCATACAAATAAAGTACATTTTGCAATGAATATGGATTATGAATTTTTTCCAGTGTAGAAATCCTAATTACCAAAGGCCCAAAATTTTACTCACAACTTTTGCAAATGGGACAGCTTGCTAAAAGGCTTCCTTTTCTTATTTTCAACTTCAATTTTGACTTCAAACTTTATTCCATTAATGTTAAGCCATCTATAATCTTTATACCCCTTAGGTTTCGGTTTGTTTGTCGCACTAAAGGATCAAGATCCGGTCGACAGTCGAGCTGGTCTCTTGGCACTTAAAAATCTCCAAAATCCTAGTCTGTTTTCAAGTACAATACATTATCTATTACTTAACACCAAAGAAATTTAGCTAGGCTGGATTAAAACTCATGCGGATCATGATGGAAATGAAGAAGCATATGGATTAGCAAAATAGGAAACCAGAGCGGAACATGTAGATGAAGAGGTGAAAATTCCCAGGAGTTACTGCTGGTGTAACGTAGTGGGCCGAGTGGTGTGCTAATGAACACGAAACAGCCTAAATTATAAATAAACTTATGTTTATTTTACAATAACGGTATGCACAATATTTTACAATACTGATCTGTATCCCTAGTTCGTGGGCGCTGCAAAACAAACAAAAATGGATCTACTCAACGGCCGTGGCACCAAAAACGAGTACCACAAAACAGACCTCTGCTCAGCTTGAGCTCTCCAACAATTCTCTCTGTCGGTAGATTTTTCAGGGAAAACAGTTCAAATTATCTGCATCCCTAAAAACCAACTGGCCGGCTGTCGAAGACCATCTGGACGGCCCCCGACAGACGTTTCGGAAATTTTCGGCTGGAGGCCAGTGGTGTTGACCTCTGATACCGAACTGTTGTTAAGGACGTTACAATGGTGGGAAAATACTCATTGGCTACTTGGTACGAGGCCACATGAATTGGATGAGGGGAAAACAGGTAGTACAATTCATGAGGTGCTGCCAGGGGTGTCACTGAAATCAAAAGGTTGGACCAGGGAAGAGACACCCTTCGTCCCAGGGCATTGTCCATTTCCATCTTACCTGAAGAGAAATGCAAAAATTAATTATGACAATTGTCTCCTATGGTGAAATTGGCTCACCTCTGCACTAAATCACACCCTGTCCCTTACAGCATCATAGCATATGAGGACACCTGCCAACCACCTTAAAATCGCGTGGTTCAGGAACATTGCTTCTAACAAGGGCCTTGAGGGTCAACATTATTAGCATGGTGAAGTTCCATAGACGACATCCGGATCCTAAGAACCCTAAGTATATGACAATCTTAAGAAAATGACAATCTTAAGAATATGGCAATCTTAAGAAGATGACTTCAATGTGCATGTTGTATACGTGGTACAAAATAGTATGATGTCATGGATAGATGCAATTAATGTGCGATAATTCTTGATAGACATGCCTCCTCAGTGGACTAATTTAGACTGCTGCAGTGCCTCACCACACTAGGCGAGGGAATGTGCGATGGTAGTAGTCAGTGGTTTTTCGCTCTACTGTCATTTTTTGCTATACGAGGTCTAATTTAGTAACCCTAGAAGAAAACTAAACCGAGAAAATTCCGTCCAATGCTTCCTTCCTTCAGATGTGTTCGGATGGGATCGCCGTTGGCATTTCTTTTTATGTCAATTTAGTTATTGAGAAATCAGGTGACAGAAACTTTAATTTAAAAAAGTTAAAGTTTATTTACAACATAGTTGTGTTTACATGCAATAATTTTAAAAGGGCTGAGTAATTTGAACTTGGGAATTAAGTGAAGCATAAACTGTACTCCAAACACAGCGTTCTGTACACAATGCCTCCTCTGCCCGTCACTCCCTGTTCTATCGCCTTTTTCAAAAGTATCTCCATTCAGTTCGGCAACCGTTCAAGGAGTCACCCAAAAATCGCCTACTGGCGATTTTTAATATTCCTGGTTACTGTCTCGACGAGGTATCTCATCATTAGCAAAACTGACTAGATCTTGATGGACAAGATATCTCGTCATTAGAAGAAAAATATCCAGATCTTGATTTCGTCATCATAAAAAAATCGGCAATATCTTAATGACGAGATATCTCGTCAAGCATTAGCAAAATTGTTCAGATCTTGATGGACGAAATATTTTGTCGAAACCACTTGAATGATTTAAAAGTTCCTTGAGGTAGAATCTTGCACACCGCTTTAGAAATTGAGATCTATTTATGGGTGGATCCTTCTCCCACAAAGATAAGAAAAACATCATACCAAAGATATTTTGTAATCGTGATATTCTGTGCACACGAGAAGGATAAATATTACTAAAAGGAAATATGGCAAATCCCCAAGAACGCTATACCTACTGATTACCATACATTTTATAACAAAATTACATTTTATAAAAATATCACATTTTAAAGTTAATAAATATTATTGATTTGATTTTTCTTGAAGTTTTGTAAATATTCTATTGCTTTACAAACTAAGAAAATCATTTATCTCTAGAACATTTCTGGTCAATTTGAAAACATCTAGCACCAACTTTTGGAAATTAAATGAAATATGAGATTGAATTCGGATTTTGATTACTTTACTATCAACAAAGTAAAAATGAATAACCAACTGAGGATTGCAGCACTTAACCCATTAACGGTCAATGTCCCTCTTTTGCGACGCATATTTATATGGCTTTAAAACCATGACCATTGTATAAATAAGTTATTATTATTTTACTGAGAAGATTATTTATTATGTATTCTAACTAAAGTATAAAAATAGATGAAAGCGTTAAAAAAATAATAATAAAATAATTTAAAAAAATAAAAATAAAAAAAATTAATTACAAAAATTCATACAACACCCTTCTAAGGACTGTAGAAGTTGGGAACAATCAATATTTTTGAAATAAACATCATGGTTGAATTCCGGCCCTTAATGAGTTAATAATAAAAGCAGGGAATTTAATTTTTTTCTCATTGCACGTAAAAATTAGCTTCAACAGTGCAAGTAGGTTAAAAGTCAGTCATCTTTATGGTTGCTTTTATGGAACTGGTGTTTGTTTCCAGCTGTATGCAATTATTTTACGTCCTCAGTTCTAACCTTCAGACAGGTTTACACGCATATATTCTTTGAGCAATCTGTGCAGTCGTTCTTGCATAATTCCTAACCAGTTTTAACCTTCTTCACCGATAAAATCTTTCCTAGGATTCTTTTAACCAATAGATGCGGGTATCTTGTCATAAGTGTTGTGGGATGAAAGCCATACTGCACTACTAGGAAATCTGATCTCGTGGCATTCAAGGGGTTAAACAGATGTTTAATTGTTTATTTATGAGCATAGAAAATCTAAGTGTTTATTAACTGTAATTAATTTCTTGCTTGAACCCATCAAAATTGATTGTCTGTTCAAACAACTTTATTCATACTAAAGAAATAAAATTTCTGAGTGCAAGTCTGGCAACTGTATTAGCAAACCATATTTCCTCATTTTAAATTAATTGTACGCACTCATAAACTGAAACACATTCTAAAAATTATAAAAGTTCCAAAGCTTCGATTTCAATT
Organism: Meta bourneti; assembly: GCA_933210815.1. Classification (NCBI taxonomy): domain Eukaryota; kingdom Metazoa; phylum Arthropoda; class Arachnida; order Araneae; family Tetragnathidae; genus Meta; species Meta bourneti. The sequence continues at coordinate 94,850,407 of OW119929.1, forward strand.
AATATTTAAATGAAAGAATTATTAATCAGATTGGATAGGAATTATTATTCAGATCGAGAAGCATCATTCCAAGTCCGTTCATTGTGCAATATGAACCCAAAACAAAGTTCCGAAATTCTGATTACAATGTATTTGCATCAAATTCAAGTCCCAACATCAATTACTGTTTGGAAAATATGCATTTCTAGTTTAATGTTGAATGCATTAATACAGATTTCTGCGCCGCTGTTAAAATTAAGGTATTTACTCTCGATTATAGTTAAATTATTTACAAGCAGATTAAGATTAAATAAATGAATACTTAAAGCAAATTACGATGAAAATGGGAGACGTTTTTGTACACATAATTAAGTTTTAAGCTCAAAGAATACCGCATCGCAGTATTTAAGTATAAATATTTAAATTAAATTTCTTGGAAAAGAAGACTGAATGTATTTTAATCTTAATAAATTAACTATAGTTGGGAATGTACGAGATGAAACTCGAAATTTTAGGCAGCGAAGAGGTAATTTAATTAATCCTAACTTTAACAATATTTTAACTATGTTTAGAAAGCATAAATATTTATTGCTATTTATTACGTTGTACGTCCAGCAACATCGTAAGATTAATGTTCCTGAAAATATATTTCGATTTAATTTCTTTCTCTCTAGATTAGTTTTGATTTTAAAACAAGTTAGAAAATATCTTTATTTTCATATTTCTGAAGTCCAAGTGAATTTTATGTTCCATTGTTGTACATATCACGTGGATTACTTATCAGATAATTTTTGAGTTTTACAATAGTGAACTACTTATTCACATTTTAATTGAAAGGAATTTTCAGTGGTTAAAAAGTGAATACCTTATTTCCTCTACCCAAATGGTTTCGCATGATACATATCGAGGTTACCTTAAAATGACGACGTTTGGCGTTTAATCTAACTGGCATTAGCAAATCAACTAGCGCATTTCGTTTCGGAATTTATTCTTTGGAATTTTTATTGGCAAAATCGTATACTAAAATCAAGCCAATTGACGTCTCGATCAAAATGCGTACAGGAAACATCTTCTCTCACAAACACACTACCGCCACCTACATTTAGCTTGACAGAAAATCCTCTCATATTACCTTGTTTTGATTACAAAATAAATATTTTTTCTCTTTTAAATTTTGATGGCCGAATAGAGTTAGATCTCTAACTCTTGCTTATGCAGGTCCTGGGCCTCGTTGTTTGGAGTATTAAGAAATCCACAGTAATGCAGTAAATTTATGCAGCAAATGCAGTACTAATTATTATTAAAATGTATCACCAGAAACGATGGTCAGATGGCAATCGCAGCCAAGATATTGCTTTATATACATCAAGCATGTATTATGTAATTGAGTTCAGTATTTGACAAAAGTAGGACAGATTAATCATTGCAATTTACTTTTCAAGTATTATTTTATTAATGAAAGGATCGATATTGTGATGAAAATTAGAATTTCAATGACACTTCGTTATAAATATTCCTAAAAAATCAAATGACACCTTTAAATCGCATGGTATTATTTAAGTACGCAATAAACTTTGGGAAATCTTTTCCAGCTATGAAGTAATTCCAGATTATCCAATATATTGTCAAAACAATCTTGGTACACAGTGAAACTTTCGCGCTTCACAAATTACATTTGATCGTGTTATATATTTATTGCGTATTAGAAATTTTAGACTAACTATTTTACTATCCATATTTATGATAACCGACTAGTTATGATTCATGTGTGTTACTATGAGAAAGAGATCGTAACGTCACAGCTGAGAAATTGATTGACGTGCTTGAAATCGCGCGTAACTTACATTTACGCATTAATTCTTGCACTTTTGTATATTAACGGTTAAATTATTTTTACTTCTATTAATCTTTAATGTTCTTTTACTTTGAATATATTTCCGTTTCTTTACATCAATTTTAAATCTTACAAAGGCTCACACGCATATATCCATTCTGCAAGCTTCATGACTTTTAATCCGATTGGATGTTATTGACCAAACTAATCTTTCCTAGTATTCTTTCAACCAATAAATGTGGTTATTTATTCATTATGTGTGTGTTGCGGAAAAAAGCAATACCATACTGCCCTAAAAAATCATGACTGTCAGAGAGTTAAGTTGGTGTTACATATGGTTGGAAGCATTTCTTCTTTACTCTGGAATTACAAAATTATCGTGACACATGCAATGTTTTGAGAAATACAGCTCACATAATAATAGATAACAGCTTATTCGTGTTGTACAAGTTGTATAACATGAATAAGCAATTAAACGAATTTCACCTCTGGTGTTAAATTGAATAGTGTCCTCTAAATGGTCCTCGACTGTTAGTAACATAAACTTCATGTTTAATAAAGTACATTCACCCTCCTGGCGGTTGCCTCGCAGAGGTGTCAGCTGATGAAGAATTTTACTCACAATACACGTTCCATGCCTACAAACTCTCTTTAACTTACATAAATTGAGAGAAGCATTCATTACTGTAACACAGGACTAGCCACACATGGGTCCAGCATCAGCCATGCGACGCTAAATCGTCCGAAAGCGCATGCGTACCGACATACTTCCTGTATAGAAACGGAACAAGGATGCGCATGTCCTATGTTTTATAGCATGCAGCTCCAGAGTATGGTCGGGATGAGACAGACCTACATCACAGGTTTTGAATCAGTGATGGAGGCAGTCATTCGGGTTCTGCAAACAGTAGTCTTCCCCGTATGTCTTCTAATCAGGGATTGTATTGAGTAGGTTGAAATTTAGTGTCGAGGGGAAGTGTTAAGTCTGTTGAAAATTCACAAGATGAATGCTGAGGCAAAGAAATATCCGGGGGAAATGAAAACTTTACTTTATGCTTCAGAAAATTTGAATGCGAGTTTAAACATATTGAGACATCAGAGTACGGGGATTTCTTCTGTTTTATGTGGGTTGTGAAACATTCTGCTATCTTTCTTCTTAGGGCCCCTGTGGCCGCGTGCTCAGTAGGTTCCCTCACTACCCTAACAACTTACGAGCTCTAGGTGACGTAGGTTTGATTCATGTAATTATTCTGGGTATATTTTTCTCTTCTGTGTCAGCAAACATTTTCCTTGTTTGTGTGTATGTTCATTTACTTGATGGAAAAGACTTGTTTGGTAAAGCTTGGCGAAGCAATGCCTGTATGTATTCTAATCAGGGATTGTATTGCCTGGTGCCTTAAAAACCAACCAGCATTAACTAATAGATCATTTCATAATTTTGAATTAGTTTTTATTCTTGCCTTTGTGTTAATCGGGTTTGCTCACTACCTGCGAAACTGACTGTTCTCTACGTTGTTCTGGCTTGTTTGGCGCTTCGTAGGTTATTCCCGATTAGGTTTCGTGGGTTATTTTCGATACACAAATTGAGAGAAATTCGGACTAAATGCCTTCTAGACCTCAGAGGGGTTCACACGCATATATACGTTCAACCACCTGCTGTCATCTCTGCATGACTTCTAAACAGTTTTAATCTTTTTACCAATTCAAACTTTCTTGGAATTCTTTCAACCAGTAGATGGTGTTATTTTCCAAGTGGCACATCCGCGTATTTAAGATGTGTTGACTATAATCAATAGGTATCACAAAGGTATGCGAATAAGACGCTCAGATGTCATATACCTTTACTCCTTAACATGATGCATATACTTTATATGCTACCTTTTTCTCCTTATCATATTTACGCTGCTTGCATTGCAAATCAGATGGAAAGCTCAATTTGTGAACGGTAGGGAAGCTGTGATAAACTCTGCTATCCTAATAGTTTGGTCTTAGGGTAAAAACAAAAACGATGTATTTGCGATGTATTTAGTGGCGGTGTTTTGCGACGACGCGTATGTTTACAACACGGGACATGAAAGATTAGATAAAAACATAATTGCTGGTATGCTCCTGTTACCGCGAAGTATGAGACAGCTGCTTCCTTTCTGCGACGGAAAAACCACTTCTTCTGCTAGTTGGATTAGTCATGTGGGTTATGGGGTAAAATCAATCCTACGCAATTCGGAAATTTCTTGCCGCGCAGAGGATCAAGAACTTAAGTATGAAATGTAGTTGCGAGCGATTGTTGTGCTTACACGAAGGGGAAATATGTTATTCACGTTTATTGTTAAGTTTTCGTATTATTGAATGCATTTTTATGATCATATATGGATAGTTACAGATGCATACTATCATTCAACAGGTGCAAATGCAGTTTAATATCTTTACTGTGTTCTAACATTACATAGTTCATATTTAATTTGTCCCTGTTTCGAGTACATTCTTCATTATTTCAAAACTGATTGAAAAATAAAAATATGATATTATATAAAATTTAAAATAAGAAAATTATTGCTTTCATATAAGGATATTTATACTCTTGTATAGTGGATACTATTTCAGACTGTATGTTTCACACTTTAATGCATATGCATTGTGGTTCAAGCCTATTTCTCAATTTAAAGAGTATGTAATCTGAATATGTAAATTAATTTATCAAGTTAGTTTTTATGAATTTGATATTCAAATAAGCGTGTAGCATTTCTTGATGCATGACAACTTAAACTGTCAATTTTTATCTTGAAATTAGGCTTTTTAAATTTGATTTTGTGTTGTGTTTTCATTTTTTATGAGTTTTCTAACATAAGTGACGGTAATTTTCTAATAAATCGAAACTAATAAAACTACTGAAACCAAAGAATATACTTTGATACATGGTGCTAAAATGTGCCCAACTTTAAAGCCTGTCGTTGTGATTTTATTAAATACTAGCTGTAAAATCCCATTGAAATAAGAATAAAATGTGCTCTAGAAATCACTATTATTGTTATTCAAGTACTCAAGTATTCATAGCTTTTGTGGAATAATCGTAAATAATGAGTTCGCATTCTCAATTGATATACTTCATGAATATTTACAATTCAAAATACTCAGAATAGTAAGTTAATTATTAATACACCTCACAACTCAAAAGTACATCTAAGTCTCAGTAATGATCGCACAAAAACTCAATAAAACAGTACCTAATTTAAACCACAGCTCAAAACTACATCTCAATTAATAATTATAGATGGAACTAAAAAATTTAACATATGATGATGTTTCCGAAACAGAAAATTACATATTAATAATTTAAGTATTCTATCGCATGAGCTTTTTCACTAATACTCTATATAAATATCGTTTGCATTTTTCATAATTTTATCATAAATAATATCGCTTACAATATTCATTTCCTTAGAAATATATTATGATTTAATATTTATTTATTATGTGCGAGCAATTTCTAGTGAAATATTTAAATAATTTATTTAGCTTTAACCATGATAGATGACAAAAAATTATCTGCATTGCCTCATTATCTGGATGTGTGATGCTACTTTTCCAGTTTACTTTTTCAACCATCCTTAAATTCGACCATTTCATTTGCTACAATCTAATATGTTGTCAGATTTATAATAGAACTATTTTGATAATTTAACAAACTTATCATTATTCAACCATAATTATATTTTACGTTATGATATGAATTCCAAATGTAGCAGTTACATTTTATATAATTAGTTTAGGAATTTAAAAATATATATAGCAGAAAAACTTAAACTTATAATTTCAGTTTTAAGAAAAAATTCAGTTTTAAGAAAAAAAACCTGACTTGAATTTGCAGGAAATTAGAATTCAGAGTTATGAGATACTTATTATCAAACTGAGTTTCAATAAATTTTAATATTTGTAAAAGGAATAATATTAATACTTCAAATGGGCTCAATGCCCAAATTCTTAAATGGATAGTCAAATAAAAACTATATTCTCAGAATTTTTAACTATACATTTTATTTCAGCAGATGATCAATCGATAAATACATATACACATATTTACACAATGAATTTGTATATAACAATGCAATATTGATAATTTAAACACAGCTACTTCGAAATGTTGAAATTCTGAAACAACTCAGTTTCATTAAATAAAATTTTACCACTATTAAATGGGATATAATGATTCAAAAATTTCCCTTGAATTTTAATAAATATAAATTGCGAAAATATAAGGTTTGGATTTATGTAAAAATATTACTTCAAAATTGCAATATTTGAATAATTGTATATTCATGACAAGATGATTAGATTCCGAAGAAGATAATAATTATTGAAGAATATGTGAAGATGCATTATCTAAACACAGTACATACTTCAAATGCGCCGAAGATCATATTCGACTTTATGTTTGACACAGACGAATCACACATGACTCTGACCGATATTAATGGTGGTGGTGCTCGGACAACAACTTGATCACGATTCCTGCAGCGAGAATGGGCAGGACGTCACCGTATCCACCATGGCGGTGACCACCAAAGGGTGAAGCATCGGCGCTCTGGACATTGACCGTACCGTCATGAACAGCACTGAGCAGAGGCAGAGGAGTATTAATGGTGATGGTGCTCAGACAGTAACTTGATCACGATTCCTGCAGCAAGAATGGGCAGGACGTCACCGAATCCACCCTGGCTGTGACCACCAAACGGTGCAGCATCGGTAGTCTGGACATTGACCGTCATGAGCAACACTGTGCAGACGCAGAGAAAGCCAAGGATGATTCTAGAAGAAAGCATGGTGAAGGTTCTGCTCGATGAAGGAACTGAGACTGGAAGATAGATGTCAGTTTATGCAATATCAGTGACAGCGGTCCAATATATATATTCCATTCCCAATCGGAAGTGGAACTAAAAGACTCGGAATCTAAACGGCATGCAAATGAGAGTCAAAACCAGATCTTGATTCCAATTCTACAAGGATTTAGCGACTGGGGATTATGACTTCCGATCGGAAGTATTATGCTATTACTTCCTCGTTCTTATTAGGTGGAAGGATATCGATTTCTAGTCTTAAATAACGGGGCTTTTTGCCATTTTGTTTTTTTGAAATCGACCGACCCTAATCCGGACTTCCTACCATTGTTAATATTCTAAGTGAAGCGGAAGTCTTTATCGGGGCCTATTAGCTAAAAAGGATCGTAGCGGATAATTCCAACTATTAGAATTAAGCCGAATATGTTCTTTTTGCGTGCAATCTGTCAAAACTTTACTGCAGTTCCGACATTCATTTGTTTTATGACAAAATGTCGAGTAGAATTTAAAGATTTCTGCGAAGAAAATAGTGGTCATCGCTCCTCAGTTTAATGGTCTCATCTTACTATGAAATAGGTTAAGTGTGAAATAAAAGGTTTGGAAAACGTTTAATTCATAGGAAAAAAGTGTAGGATCATTTATGTTTTTTTCCTAAAAGGTTATCCTTATGGTCTTTTATACGAGCCGCGCTCATCTGCATTGTGTCCATTATTGATCGCAACTTTTTTCCTTTTAGTGAAGGTTGATGAATAAATTCAGTTTTATTGATCGTAAAGATAAAAAATAAAATGAAACGCAATTTACGTTTAGGGGCCGTTTAGCATACACACGCGCTGCTACATAAATATTCGATGTGACATTAAAAATTTTTTTGAGCTTCTTTAAAATACTATCTACATACAAAACCTATAAAACCCATAACTGGAGGTACTAAATTATAAAACAAAACTGACGAAAGCTTTTTAAATTATATTGAAGACCAGAAAGAATGTCGCTTTAATTGATACACATTCCTAAGGAGTATTTTCGGCCCCGGTAGCCCAGTTGGAAGAGTAGCGGATTAGCAACCGGAGGGTTGCGAGACCTAAGACCGTCGTGTTCATGGGGGCTGGTATATATAGTTTTTTAAAATTGGATGGAAGGTAGATAGGTGTTTAAATTTACGTCGCCCTTGAGCAACACAACAGGCTATTGGTGACAGTCCGGGATGAATCCCGAGGGGAAAGATACGAGGACAACACTTCGTAATTTTGAACCACGGTGACATGATTAAGCTGAATCAACATCTGAGCTGACACCCCACTCTCCAAACTTCCACGCCACTCCAATGTGAGGATATTTGAGGTCAAATGACAGATTTAAAATGCATTAGCCCCATTGTAAACGACGATCTTTGGTCGGATCGAGTTTCGAACTCGCAACCCTCCGGTTGCCAATCCGTGACTCTACCAACTATGCTATTGCGGTCCTTTTGAAAATTGTAATTTTGAATAATTTATAATTGCGATCAGTCGCAATAAGAAAACTATCCATAACTTAAAACAAATATTTAAATGCGTATTTTATGTAACAGATCATGAAAAAAGATTACAAATTGATGTCTGTTTTGTGTATTGAAGAAATTACGATTATAACTGTTATTAAGTAATATTGCAATTTTTAGGTTAAGTTTTATGTGCAGAGTTTTGTAGTAAAATATTTATGACTGAATATTTTTTTTCACTGGTAGAAATACACTTTTTAATAAAACAGATTAAAATAATACTTTTCATATTTTATGCAATGCAGGTATTAGGCAGATGAAAAATATTACCAATTGCGGAAATGTGTAAACCATAAGAAATAGAAAGAAAACAAAATTTCCAACTTCAAACCCACCATTGGACATTTAATGGCAGATGATATTTTACACAAATATTTGGTTCTCCTTAAAACTAACGCTTTTGTATAGCATTGTAGAATATTAAAGAAGTATCCTTTAGCAAATCAAAATATCAAGCTATGTTTATTGTTATATACTATATATAAAGCTGATTATTTTTTATTCATCGCTTTTAAAAGCATCTTGTAATAGATAAAAAACATCAAACGATGTTTATTGTTTCATGTAACATTCATGATTATTTATTTATCATTCCATTTGTGTTATGCTTTACTACGTTTGTCTCTAAATAAACTTTTCAATATTCTTCTTTTGAATTTTTAATTATTTCTGTGACCAATATACAAAATTTAAATATTTTCCTTCCTCCTGAATGCAAATATCGTATCATTAAAATTTATTCACGAAATGAGAGTTGCTATTGATAATTACATTGTTATAAGCATCAGAAAAATAATTTTCTCATGTATTTTACTAAACCCATTATCATACTTACAAACATTAAACTGGGCAGCAGTAGCCATGTTGAAAAAAAAGCAGATTAGCAACCGGAGGTTTGCGAGTTCGAAACAATTCAACTATGGACCGTCGTATGCGTGGGGGATGGTGAACGTTAAATCTTTAGTAACCTCAATTTGGCAAATTTTTTAAAGTGGAATGCCAGCCCAAGTGTTGACCTAGTCATCTGACCGTGGTTCAAAATTACGAGGTGTTGTCCTCGGTACTTTCCTTGGGATTGTGCTCGGATTTTTCCTTTTGGGGTTGTTCTTGGCTCTTTCCCGCTGGGGTTGATCCTGGACCGTCACCAATAGTCCGTTGTTCTATTCCATTGTGGCGTTTAAATTCAACCATACCTACCATAATGAACATGCATATTTTGTAACAAATGCATTCAGGTAATGATTGACCAATAACGGATGTAAAATAGTTCAATTTTTCAGTATTTCATGATGCATGATGATAATGTCTATTGATCAGAATAAATTGTTCTGGATTTGTACTGCAATTTGATTTATTTCTATAGGAGAGGGATTTGCATTGTAAACAAACAAACCGAACGGTCTACGAAGATTTACTTCCGATATTCAAATGCTCATGCAGGATGCATATCGAGTTTACCTTTAACTGTAGTTTACTGTCGTATGGCGTTTAATCTAATTTGTATTGACCAATCAACTATTATATATCAATTCGTAATGTATTCTTTGGACTTTTTATTGACAAAGAGCTAAAATTTATTCGTAAAACAAGCCAAGTGACTTCGGTTCATAATGCGGACAGGAAACACATATCGCCATAGAACACTACAGTCATCAATACTTTGATTGACAGAAAATATCTGTCGCATCAATATTACTCTAGATCCAACCATAGAGGAAATATAGAAGTAGAGTGAGCATTGGTAACCTTTTTATATGCCTAGAATAAAATGCGATCAAAACTAGTAGTAACGTGACTTGGGACTACTTTGATTTGCTAGGTGGAAACAAACATGCGGTATCTGATTGGTCCAGGGGATGGGAGAAGACGCCCATCAATTGATTCATCATCTGATTGGACCGAGCGACATAGTATAGACCGGTGATTTCACTATTTTTGTCGCCACTCTATAGAAATGCACATTCACACGTCATCTACCCTGTCGTAATATGTTATATCGCCAAACGAGGCGATAAGATGCCAAAATCGTCGAACCAAGTCAATTTTTCACAGAGCCGTTACGAGACTTCTAGTCGGAATGTTGGTCACACTTTTTGAATCTCCTCTTAACAGCAATGCTCAGTCTACTTATATTTTAGGTCTATGTATTAATTTTGGGCGATTTCCAAATGCGGTTCCCCAATGTTATATGTTCAACTAGTATTTCAACATGGGGTATTTAATATTCGATCTGGCACTTTTATTTATTATTACATGCAATGACTCGACATTATCTGCAAAATTACAACCCAACACAATTGCTTTTCAAATGAGAATTATTAGAAATAACAGATTACTGCATCGTCATGCTGTTTTCGTATGCCTCTACATTCCCTCTGTTTATCATCAATCTGCTTTAAGATAAATAGTTAAATGAGAATTTATCAATACACGAATGCGATAAATTTATACATTTGCTCAAAATGATGTCTGACAAAAGTATTTTTCTTAATGAGAGTAAGGAAAGTAATTTATACAATAAAATGCAACCTTCAAAATGAGACGCCTTTTGAAGCATTGGAAAAGCTTTAGTCGAATGTATCAGGACTGAATGTTTATCAATACAATTCATTTCTTTCACATTATGCAAATGTGTTACTAAAATGAGTAGCTAATGTTTAGCGAGAAAGGAAATCTTTCTCTTTGATGTTTGAAAAATGCAACCAAATTAAGAAAAGCCGAATTTCTTATCGAATCATTCTTTTAAGTTACTGTTTGAAGCATTGGTTGTGTTTCACAAAAACCTATTGTTCTCGTTTCCTGTAGTCAATTATTATTCTGATTGGTTAATGATAGTTAGATCGGAATTCCTCAATCAAACCTCGGCAGTGTATTAAGAAAATCTGATTGTCAGTAGCTCGAACGGGCATTGGAAACATTAATAATAATAAAATGCCTTGGATTTTTCTAATAATTTCAGGATATTGGTAGGAAAAGAACCAATGCCTTTTTTGCAAGTTTTAGTAAGAGATGATTTAGGACTTCTTATTTTTTTTAATTTTTAATACATTTTACAAAATAATTTCCAGTGTTTTGATTATTTCATAATGTATGGACAGGAGGAGTATTACCTGAAGTGATTTGTGGACATCATTTAAAATTAACGGATTTGTACCGTTGACCTTTTTTCTATCAAGGTACAGATTTATGGTTTCTGTTCCTAGGGGAAATAGAGTCGAAATTTAAATTATGCGTGCATCCCAGTTAGCTGCCTTGATATGTCAGATATCTTTTATAAGCTGCCTGAATAACGACCTTATTAACGTTCAAAAATAAATTATCTGCTTCTGAAGGCATTAAACTCACAAAGAACAATATTTATTCAGCAACAAAAGATCAGTAATTAATTTTATTGACTAAAATTAATGCTGTAATGGATAAAGGGTCACAAACCTATCTTAATTAGCAATTGCAACATTGTTACTGGATTTAATTTGATGATAAGGGTAAGAGCAATGATATATATGAGAGTGAGTAGTTATACGCTGCTATACGCTGCTGGGCATTGAAATTACAACACCAAGACCGTATTTTGTATTTTTAAACCTTCCTTAAAATGCTATATCTACATACGAAGTTTATAAAACCTTAATGGAGGTACTAAACCATTAAAATAAAACAGTAAATATTTATTATAATTATTAGAGCATCACAGGGAGAATATCGCTTTTATTGACACACGTTCCTAATGAGTATTTATTGTATATTTAGTAATAAAGGTGCTGTGTAAATATTTTATGCATTTATTAGTAAGTTTTTTTTAAAAGTGGAATTTCGAATAATTTGCCATTGCGATCAGTCGCAATGAGAAAAGTATCCACAACCCAAAACAAATATTTAAATTCATATTTTAAGTAGCAGTGTATTGTAAAAAGTTTTACAAATTGTTACTTGTTTCGGTGTAATTGAGTAATTAGGATTATAACTCAATTACACCGAAACAAATGGTAATTTGTAGGTGTTTCAGTGGCAAAACAACCTCCACGTGGTTGTCTTGTCTAGTAATCTCGTCATTACCAAAACCATAAGGAGATCTTGATGGGCGGGATATCTCCCCATTAAAAGAAAACTGGCCAGATCTTGATCTCGTCATCCTCAAAAATAGGCAATATCTTCATGACAATATATGTGGTTATTATCAAAAATGGTCAGATCTCGATGGACGATATATCTCGTCGAAACAACTTGGAGAGTTACAAAGTAATAATTCATTATTCAAACTATATTAATAGTGAATAATGAGTATAGTAGTATGAAGAATGAGTATAGTACACTGGTGTTCAAAATTAAGAGAATTTTCACTTTTGGGCGATAATCTCCAGAACTACTTGACATATTTTAATGAAATTAGTTATATACATAGGTAAAAATAATACAAAAAATAACCATGCAACAGTTATGGTACACACGCATGATCGTGCATAAAACTCATCAGCGCATGATGGTCTAAAACAGGTTACAATATCGACACAAAAAATGAATTAATGGGGGGGTATGATCCCCTCTTACAGTATACAGCTCTCACAAGGGGAATTCATACTGGAAATGAGGCAGTTTATGAATCACTGTGGCAGTCGATCCCACTCCCTCAGGAACTCTGTTTTTAGGTCCTAGATGGTTCTGGGAGGGGGAAGGCGAGTTTCAATTGCCCTCCCAAGAGGGTTTAGGTCTGGAGATGTGGATGGTCAATCCTCCCGCGAATATCCCCCTTTTCCAGATATTCATCGACCAGATGAGCCCTATGTGGACGAGCGTTGTCATCCAATAAAGGGAAGTCAGGGCCAACTGCACCCCTGAAAAGGTGAACACAGGGCTCCAAGATCTCATTGCTATTTCTCGTAGCAGTCACAGAGCCTCTGTCAAAGACAGAACTCTGTGTATCCATCCAACATGATGCCTGTCCAGACCATCAAACCTCCGTTGCCATAATGGTCTTTCTCGGATGTTGGAGAACAGGTAGCGGGTCCCTGATTCTCTCCATTTGAATGTACGTCGAGAATCAGTGGGTAGACTGAACAGTGAATCGAAAGGTCACCACTGATCCCTGGTACATAGTCAATACCTGCACCATGCTAAACCGGCTCTCCTGTGCGCAGAAGTGATCGAGACTCAAACATTATGTCTTCTTGTAAACAGACCTCTCTCATGTAGCCTTCTAAAAATAGTAACCCTTGAAACTCGGCTGCTTGTGGCCGCATGAAGATAACGAAAATTGTCATGTACTCTTAGAAAGCCTGCATCACCCACACGAATGTATACCCTTACGTATTCAACACTAAAGATTTCCATCTTTGTTTGGAAGCATTAGTTTTAGCTTTCGTTCAGTACTTTTTGAGCAATTCGACAAAATATGCAAATTCTCTTAATTGTGAACACCAGTGTAGTAAATTTTGTTGTTTTTTGGAAAAACTTTGTCATTGGCATAATTACGTTTGTGTTTCTTGTATTCTCTTTACAAATTGTATTTTCTTGTAATTTTTTCTATCTAAATAATGAATAGTGGCTTTTCAGATGCATCGATATGAGCCTGTTGAAATCACAGTACTTTAAGAAAACAAATTTTAAAATACCGGATAATATTTATATCAGGGAGCGGATATTATTTATTTGTATATTATCGGAAGTACAGGTTTTTTCTATACTCACATGGAATTACCCTTTTAAATTAATCTGTTTAAAAAAGAGTACCTTCTTTTCAAGAAATTTTCAATCAGGAAGTGAAATCCTTGTGGGAAGTACTTAAGTTTCAATGATTAAAAGTTAAGCTGTTTCATAAGTGCTAGTAGCTATGTATAAATGTAAACGTATACAGAGAGATAATCTCTAGCTTTGCAACTCAAATCATTACTAGTACCAGTATGATAATATAGATAAATCCCAGGCTGAAACTGAAATTATCTATGCCGAATTATTAGCCTTAAACTGAATATTAAGATTTTATTTAAAGTCAATATAAGAATCTGAGTTGTATAGGAACATATATATTCCATTGAACTATGACTGAGTATGCTGTATTAGGACTATAATTGTATGTTTAAGACATTTCAAATTCAAAAATCAGTCAAGTTACAAACACCAGCATGCTAACTTACACTTACCCATTTTATTGATTTAGCCTAAGCAGTTTCGACGAGATATCGCGTCCATCGAGATAGATCTGACCGTTTTTGCTATTAGCGATATACCTCGTAATCAAGATATTGCCGACTTTTTTTGTGATGGCGAAATCAAATCTTGTCAGTTTTCTAATGACAAAATACCTCGTCGATACAACCACCAGGAGGGTTAAAGAGTCTAGGAAAGATTATATCGGTCAAAATGGTCAAAACTATTTGGAAATCATACAGGGAAGACCGCAGTTTGTGTGGTGCAAATATGCGTATGAATCTCTCAGAGGATTAAATTTCCAGAAAACCAAAAGTATTTCTTTGCCAAACGGTAAAAGCCGTGCATATTAAAGAATTCACGCAAACCCCAACTGCATCCCAAAACAATGCCACAGCTTATCGTCATGTTGTTAGCATAGTCCCACATAAAAGCCGAGCGGGGGTTATTTAGCCGCTTTCGTTGAGGACCCCCTACCCCAAAAATTCCGTCTGGATTAGTCGGGGGTGATTCTCAGATTGGTGCAAAAGGAGCGCTCTTAATCCCACAGTGCAATTTTCCCTTCCAGTAGCAAGATGAGCTGCAAGCCGTATAATCTGCAGGGATTAAGGGCTCGTTCCTTGGCTCTGCCTTTTGTCCGGCGCAATTTTCACTCAAATTCCGGAGAAAGTTTATTTCTGGAGGGAAAAAGCATTCTCCGTAATTACGGACACGGTGGTGGCAATATTTGCTTAGTTAGAGCACTTAAAAGAGCTTTTATAGCTCTGCCCGGAAAGCTGAGTGTAATTGTATAAAGTTAACTCGCGTGACGGCTGTCAAATAAATTAAATGCCTGACCAGAAAAATCCTAAAAGTAGTTAAATTACGGTGGTGGTTAGAGTATATCGTTATCAGATTATTTGGTTGAAATTCTTGCTTGGTGCTTTGGATTATGTGGTTAATATCCCTCCTGTTTTTTACGACCTCGACTAAAACATTTAATGCCTCTCTACTAAGTTTACCACTGCACTAGGAACCTGCGAGTTATAGGCGGTGCAGTTCCTATTCCTGTCATGTTCGATTGCTCCCAATGTGTATTTCTCTCTTTGGTGTCAGTAAAAACTTTCCTTGTGTGTGCATGTCCATTTGCGTAACTTTGGTGCAGCTTGGCCAAATATGGGCCTTGCACCATAAAGCCCAGCCACCCATCCATTGATTTTACCTTGGCGTAGAAATGGTGACGTAAATTTTAATGAGCTAGCAGACTTGAACATAGCATATGCGCTTGTTTCTCAATTGTTTTTATCTGTTGATGCAGTTCCATTTTGTGGGTCAGTGGGTTTGTCCACCGCACTTGAAACCTTCTAGTTGTAAACGGCTCAGTTTCTATACCTTCCTGAGTGCATTTCTGTCTTCTGTATAAGTAAAATCTTTCTCTTCCTACAGGTCAAGTATAATAGTTAACTCTTATTTTCTATTAAAATAAGAGTTAACTACTGAAATAAGTTAGTGCAGTGCGAAACGTGTACATCTCAGTCAAAGTTACTACAATCAACAAAAGTCTGAACATATTTTCGAGATGACTCGTGTTTTCTTTTCTGAACTGATTTCACTGAGGGCTGGTGCACGCTAAAATCTGTCGTGGCCTTGAATGTCCTCACATTGGTATGATGTGAAGTTTTGAGAGTGGTGCATCAGACCAGGTGTTTGACTTTTGTATCTGATTGGCTTAAAATCACAACGCGTTGCCCTCGGTCTTCCCCTTCGGGATTGATCCTGGATCGCAGCCAAAAGTCTGTTGTATGAAACATTACTAAATTTAAATCTTAAATGTAGTATTTCCCATGAATAAGTCCCTTGGCGTTCCAGAATAGTTCCCCTTTTTAACTGTTTCCCCCCTCTAGTTTTTGTCTCATTTCTTTAATGTCCCGGATGCATGTTTACACCATTTTAACCTTCTGAACTTTACCACCTCGCTAAAAGTTACAAGGAGCAACTCTGAGTTTTCATGTTGTTTATTTCTTCTTTTTCCAATCGCCCTGTGAATTCCATCACGGTACTTACGATGCACTTTATAGAAACCTCGCCCTTTCTCTCAATGAACTGTGTTAATAGGTCCTCTAACCCAATAATCGTCCTCTAAATCCTCGCTCCTAGAGGACTACCCATTAACTACCCATTCTTCCACGAGCCCTTAAGAAGAAAGATGTCTGAGTAGTTTCATCCCCCCATACAGTAATGGACTGGCTCAGCTGCTCTGTCCTGAAAGTTGATGATTTTAGCAATATTATTTCAAGGAAGCAACATCTTAGATTGCAATTATGTGAAGAAGGTTTTCGTTTGCTTTATTGCCTTAATGTGATTGTGGATATTAGCAAAAGTCATTACAAAATTTATCCAAGTTAGATTTTAAAACTACATAGATTTATAAACTAAAAATTATTTCTAAGAAACTACCATATACACCTTATACTTTTGAACTGAAGGTGGCATCTATGCCCTTATTTATCAATGTGGTACGGATTTATACTCTTATTTATCAATGTGGTACGGATCTATGCTCTCATTTATCAATGTGGTACGGATCTATGCTCTCATTTATCAATGTGGTACGGATCTATACCCTTATTTATCAATGTGGTACGGATCTATGCTCTCATTTATCAATGTGGTACGGATCTATGCTCTCATTTATCAATGTGGTACGGATCTATGCTCTCATTTATCAATGTGGTACGGATCTATACTCTTATTTATCAATGTGGTACGGATCTATGCTCTCATTTATCAATGTGGTACGGATCTATGCTCTCATTTATCAATGTGGTACGGATCTATACCCTTATTTATCAATGTGGTACGGATCTATGCTCTCATTTATCAATGTGGTACGGATCTATGCCCTTATTTATCAATGTGGTACGGATCTAGGCCCCTATTAGACCGAACCGTCTCTATTTCTATCAGTATTTGCCCACCTTTTCAACCACTTGTTCTCTGGATCTCCCCTCCAACCTTCCATATCACGCCAACGCGGGAAAATTTGAGGCCACATATATTTAATGTATACGGCGGTATTCGGTTGCTAATCCGTGATTATATCAATCGCGGTCATATTTAGCATAAGAAAAGAAAGTAAAAGATGAAAAGAATTTTAAATTTATTTTATGCTAATTTAATTCTATTGATGATGTGGTGTTCAGGTTCTTTGCAGACGGCGCGCCGAAAATGACTTGTCATATCTTATCCGAACTCAAAAAAGTTTCATACTTAATTAAAAGAAAAAGGTTATTCTTGACATGTATGCATTACTACATTAAATATAGTCATGGATACACTATCTGATGTACTTTGTATTTTAACTTCTATATTCGTATCACCATATATATGAAATCCATCATGAAGGAATTCTATCTTACAAGACAAACTTCTGTTTTTTCTAGAGCATATATTCCATTCTGTTAAAAGATTCAAGATGGCGTGCCGGCAAAATTTCTTTACGGCAACTATGAATAGCAACTCCCCATGAATTATTAAATTATGCAAAATTCTAAATATTAACGCTCACAGGGAAACACGAGCCACGAAATGACTTCCAGGGAAGTGTCTATAAAATAGTCAGGAAACCCGGTGTGATATTTTAGGGGTCGGGTATTTTTGCACTAAAACGCAGATTTCTTTCCTTTACAAGCATACGTGGAGTAACATTTTAGTAACTATTTTTCTAAAATATGGTCCTACCTGTGAAGGTGTGTTTTTGCATACTTAAATAATGGTTGAGGTATTATGTGAAGCGAAAGTTTTTTTTTTTTAATGTATGCTATTTTGATGAACATTTTGCACATGTAACAACCCGTTTACTATGTCGCAAGGTGCAAACTATTTGGAGATAAACAACCACAGAATTTAAGTAGTACGCTACCATATTAAACACGATTATCGTCGTTCAATTATTAATATAAGTTGAATATCCAACCCATTACCTGCTGATGTTGCGTTTTCGCAACTTCGATCAACATTAAATCAACATTAAAAATCCTTAATCAATCCTTTAATCAACATTAAAAATCTCATAAAGTATTTCTTACTTTCAACTAGAATATACATATTCAATTTATTGAATAAAAATGCTCACAATTTTGTAGAATTTTAAATCGAATAAGGTGGGGTATGTGTGTCCTCTGAATATATAAAGTGTGTTTGAGATTAAAGTAGAGTTTGCTGCCTGCTGGAAATACTTGAAGGAATTTTATAGATTAGTTTTTCACTACCAGAGCGCTTCGAATTTCGGTAAGGAAGTTGCGCAGACCAAAGAAGGGCATGGATGGAATAATAAGCTCTTGCCTTATTCACAATGCATTACATCGGAAACACGAAAGCAGCGAAGGTATGTACTTATCTCATAATGTAGGGCAAGTACGATCCCATTCTTTAATTATATCAACGGTAAATTCAAACAGATCGCCAACAAATAGGGCTGGCGGACAGTGTGCCGGCTTCTCGACTGAATGGTTCCTAGTTTGAATCCAGGGTAAAAGATGGGTGTTTGTTCATTTGGAGTGAATGAGTTGCCTCTCTGTAAACGGGTTATGCCTTGAATGTAGGGTATGCATGTGTGGTGCAACGTGAACCCACCGCCTGTTGTTCGCCAGAATAAATCCAAGTGGTTCACAATTTTGCCCTTGTAGTGACGGGGGTATAGCCGGATACCTCTGTCTCCAGGGGCTTACAAATATGGAGGAATGGTCCTCCAGGTTGGTGGTTGGACCAGGGGGTAACAATCCCTCTCTGGAGAAAAACATTGTTACGAAACCACTAACAGGTCGTATCGTTAGGGAGGCCAAGATTCAACATGGACTGAAGTGCCGGGGAGTTAGTGACATGATGACTGAAGCATTTCTAACAAGTTCAAGGGGCCCCGTTATCTGATTGGAAGAGTAACGGATTAGCAAGACGGAGGGATGAGAGGTCGAAACTAGATTCCACTAAAGGCCGTCGGGTACGAGAGGGTTGGTGCAAGTTAAATCTATCGAGGCCTCAAATGTCCACACGTTGATGCGGTGTGGAAGTTTGTGGAGTGGAGTGCCAGATCAGGTGTTTACCTCGTCATCTGATCGTGGATCAAAACTACAAAGGGTTGTCATTGGATATTTCCAGTCGGGATTGATCCCGGACCGTTGCCAATATGACTCGCCAATGCTCCATTATGACTTTAATTTACCTACCTACCAAGTTCAAAGTTGTCAGGGCATTGGCAAAAGAATTATACAAATAAGAAAGCAAACAGGTTTGTAAAGGATCTGGAAGAGTGTGGTAAAAATATGTGGTGTGAAATTTTTGAAAATTACTGGGGTTTAATATGGCGCTCTTTAGATATGTCACTTTAGACATAAATTATAGATATAGGAAACATTCTTCAGATTCTAAAAACTTAAAAAAGGGTTATTGTTGCAGCTAATGAACGGCATCTATAAAACGACGACGAATTGTAAAACCGTCACTGTAATATAATAAATGCAGTTGACCTAAAATATAGTTATTTGTGATTAGTTTCCTCTTTTTGGAAGCCCATAAAAATGTGTCACTTTGGATACAAATTGAACAGGTTTAAAACTTGCTTGCGGTCCCCAAAACAAAATGAATCGTAATTTATATTTAAATTGTTGCAACCAATAAACGGTATATTATTAGGAAATAAAACTACAATGTAATAAATGCAGTTAATGATTTAAAATATTATTACTTTGTAATTAGTTTACTTTATATAAGTTAACTTTTGAGACCACTTTTCTTATCAAGTAAACTAATCACAAAAGTACTATTGAATTACTTCAATTAATAAACTCTGTTTCAATGAACTTATTTACGTAAATAAGAAATAAACTGGATGAGGTTCTACTTCAAGTACTATACGACATTTATAAAACGCATATTTATGTAAGGGAAAAATACTGATATACCTATAAAAACTGCTAATTTCATCACACCGCTTTAAAGATTTTACTGGGCTTTTCTTAAAACACAAATGACATTGATTGCGTTAAGGTTGATTTAATGTATTAAAAGCCGATCTATAAGCGTTAGTGTCACATAAGCACTTAAAATGATTGAAAGTAATCTCTTTTAAGATCTTGCATCATGAATAAAAGAACTCCGCTGCATGATATTTATTTTTGAAGATTATTATCCTTTTTAATGCCACCAAAAAGTAATACTTTAACACGACTCTTAAATTTATATGTTGAATATCTTTTCAGAAGTACACTTCTGATATGTGCAACCAGTGCGTAACTTCACAATACAATTCATGACACTTTTATGGAACATTTAATACGATCTTAGAATTTTTATGTTCCCATCTTAAAATATTTATAAATATATTTTAGGAGAAGGAAAAACAAACAAAATTCTCTAACATTCCTAAGGGTTGAGATATTTCCTTATCAGTGTGTTGTTTCATTCGATGCATAGGATACTTATAAAACATGTGAATATCTGAAAATATGAGCACTTCTTCACCCTTTAGTTAAACATAAGTAAATAAAAACATTATGGCATAGGCACCAAGGCTTAAAAGTCCTGTATTCATACGTGATGCAGTTACAATTGAATTATGTTGCAGTACTATATAAGTATGTCAATGACACGTTAGTTTTGTAAAAGTACATATTCATCTCTTTTTTTGGACATGCTTTGATTTGTTTCTTTAAATAATATATTTCACATATGCATGGTAATATATAGAATTGTAAATTAAATGATTGAATAAAATTATTGTAAAACACAGAGTATTAATTAAAAATTTTAATTGTGAACAGAATTATATTCTTTCATCCAAATGTTACTTAGAAGCAAAAATAGAAAATATTAGTAAATAGGTGAAACAAAATTAATTGTATTTTAAAGTATTGAAGTAATGTGAAAATGTAATTGTAAAAATATTTAAAAACTTCCTTCTTTTCAGTAAGCATGGGCATCATAATTGAAAATGAAACGTAAGATTTTCATCGAAAAAATATTTATTTTTTACTTAACATGTATTTACAAATACAGTACTGTGAAGTCTTTTCAACTAAATGGTAACACAATTCCAATCATTAACTTTCATTAACAGCATTTCAATATCTTAAAAATTTCTTTTGAAATATTCAAAATCATTCTTTTACATGTAGCTAACATAAAACTCAAATCACCTTAACATTTCTGACAAATGAATAGATATTTACAACCATATACATCGATGAAAATGTAAAATATACATGCCACTTATGGCTACATTTGGCATTCCGTACGTCGTGAATGAAACAAACATCAGTAATTATGAATGCAATGAAAGCTTGTTGATTCTAAAGTATATATTTAGAAAGGTTGTAACAAAAGTAAACATTTCGAAGGGTTTCAAAAACGAAAGTATACATTCAGAAAAATTTAAAGTCATCTTAACGAAATCATAGGTTTAAATTTGTGTATAGAAAGTAATTGGGGACAGTATTATTTGCATATGGTATTATATTTTACAGAAACATGTTAAAGGTATAGCTATAGGAATAGAGTAATATAAGATCTAAAAAGAAATAGAAAGAAAATAAGGGTTTCTCTTTTTACATGGGATGGTAGCCATCCTGTAATGTTTAGAATATAGTTCACTCATTGACAGATTTTGAAGTATGGTCTTCGAGAAAACAGCAAAAAATGACAGGAAACTGGTTATAGGAAAATGAGTAGAGTAGTTATCTGGTGAGGGGAATTCTGCTTTTAGAGTACTTTAAATTAATTAATTAATTTAACGAAATTCTAGAAGTTTGAGGTAGTTGAGTAGGTATGAGTATTGCTTGCAGTCTTATCAGCTGAAGCGAAGAAATAGACATTTGTATCGGAGTACAAATTCTCAATGGAAATTCAAGTCCTTGAAGATTGCACCAATTAGACCATCAACAGGTTGCTTGAATCGTCCAGGAGTCACCATAGAAAACAGAAATAAGTTACCTTGTCTTGAATTCTACATGTGTAAAGAAGACTAGCTCATAGGCAGATGAAAGTAGGATAAAAGCGAGGATGAAGACTTTGGATAAGGACAAAGTAGAATGAGACACCACTTGACGGTAGCCAATGTAGCACGACGCATTATGCAAGACGAGGATTTAGTGGTGATGCTGGAACAACTTGGCGATGATTCCCGCAGCCAACAACTCCTCCAAACCACGTTGACCACCCTGGCGGTGATACGGCATGGCAAGGGACGTATCAATTGCCACCAACAGCAGGAATACGCACAGACTGATGAGCATAGCAATAATGGTTGAAGCGAACATGGTAGAGAGATAGGTTCGTAACTGCTCACTGAAAGTGAAGAACTGGATGAAAAGGTTGGTAAGAACACAATGAAGTTTCAGTTTTCGCGTCCTCCTTTTATACGTTGGAATTGGAAAGCTACTTCCGATAGAAATTTGCATAAGCCGTTTATAAGTATGTTCTTGCTGGAGGATTACATAAGATTATTGAGAGAGGGAGACTTTCTCTGGTAGGCTTGAGGAAAATATTACACTTCCGGTCGGAAGTTTGCCAGGTTTGGAAGAAAAACAATAAGCGTGACCAGAATCTAAAAACTAGTTCCGTTTTAAAGTTATCTTTTCGGCATTCAATTTTTCTCCTGTTTCTTTGAGCTTGTGACTACGTGTATTTCTTCGAAATATATTTTTCATGTGTTCCCTTTGGATATTTTCTCTTGGGATAACTTTCATATATTAGTTAGATGTTACTTTTTAACATTACTTTTTACTTTTTTACTAAGTTACTTTTTAACATTAGTTTTAAGGAAGTTTCAATTCCGTGATTCGTATTCGTGTATGTAAGGAATTGGGGAAAGGTATTCTTAATAAGTTACTTTTCAGAATACTTTCAATTCAACGAAATCAATAGAACATTTTTCTGATTGAATTTGAAAGGAATATTCTTTCAAAAAATGAACTCAAAACTCTAAATTAATATTAACTAATTCAGATAAAATAATTTAAATCCCCTTTAAACGAATTTTCTGTTTCATTCCTGCATATAATGATATCTGAATCTACTTAAAATAATAGGACAAGAAAATGGTAAATATAACCATTTGGCTAACGGTAATAATTTCAATTTCTTGAATATTTGATTTAAATATAAATTTTTTAATAATTTAATGATATCTGGATGTGCTTGAAATAATAGCACAAGAAAAAGGTAAAATAACGTTTGGATAACACTAATGATTTCAATTTCTTTAATATCCAATTTAAATATTAATTTTTATCAATAAGAAAGTAACGTTTTGACTAGGGAATTTTTAATTTCTCATATATTTTTAATAGATGTCTATAAAAAATAAATTATACGAAACAGTATTTGTGAATATCGAACCAGATTAATTTAAATTATATCAATTATATTTTCTCCACTAGCAAAATTGCCCAACCTCACTCGGGTTGAATTGGTTAATTATGTATTGAAAGTGACCAGAAAATAATCACTTTTCTCTTTCGAAAAAAGAAAATGCCAAGTCATTTAAGTGTGAGTAAAATAATTTAACACCGTTTCGACATTTTCATACTTTCTACAACATACTTTGGAAACAAATTCTATACACGCAAATCCATCGATGTAATACATTTCATATATATCGCAACCCTGATAAAGGTACAAATTGACGAAAGGAGGCTCTAAGGCAACTGCTGCTAAAGGCGATTTTGAGGGAGGATTAGGAATCCCTTTTCTTAAGTTCTAGTCCTTTAAAATTGCTCAACTCAATTCGTAAAAATGATTAATCTACTACGGATACACTCACATAATTTACCTGACCATATTTTTTTTATTTGTGGAACTATTTTCGCTACCATTAAAGGAAAGATGACAAATTAATTTGATAAGATATTTATCACTAAGTTTATTTTAAAAGCGAATACATTTTTCTTGAAAATTTCGTTTTGTGGCACAGGCCCGCGGTAGCAACTGGAGGGTTGCGAGTTCGAATCCAACCAAAGACCGTCGTGTACAAAGGGGACTGGTGCACGTTAAATATGTCGTGGCCTCAAATGTTCTCACGTTGGAGTGGTGTGGAAATTTGGAGAGTGGGTTGCCAGCTCAGGTGTGACCTCGTCATCTGACCGTTGTTCAAAATTACGTGGTATTGTACTCGATCTTTCCCTTCGGGATTGATCCCGGACCGTCACCAGTAGCCCGTTGTGTTGCTCCAGTGTGACGTTAATTGAAATACCTACCTACCGTTTCGTGGCAAGTGCAATAATAAGATAACTTGTTTTAAAATTTAATGTCTTCAGTAGTGATAAAGCAAGGGTATAACCTAGTACCATTTTTTTAAATGATAAATCAATTTGACAGATTTTCTTCTAAATAAAATCACTGTTTTAAACAAAATTTCCTATATAAGTTGCTTAAATATAGCTTCAATTCGTAATATAGCTTGGCCGTCTGTCGCTATGACAAATAATTTGTAATATTTCAATTGTCCTAGTTCGAATATTTTAAACATTATCGTTCTTACAATAATGGCAAAATTCCACTTAAAATTTCCTTTATTCTAACCTACATACAACTTTAAACAGAATACTTTGCGGTGGTATTGCGTGTGAGGAAAAGGAATTACAATTCATTAAAATAATAAATATTTGAAACAGAAAACAGAAAATTAAAACAAAATAAAACTTGGCAAGAAAAAGTTCTAAAGATATAAATTCGTTATTCTTTATCTCTTGATCTCGCACAGTTGCCACAGCTTACAACTAAAAATTAGATAAAATTTAAGAATACGAAATTAATTCGGAGCGAAAAAAATATCACTGTACGTGGCAAACGAACACGAGTTTCCTTTTTGTTGCAAAATATCGTCTGTCCCAAATGTTTGAAAATAGTTTATATTTTGCAAAGAAAATTTAGATTTATAAAGAAAACAAATAAGGCTCGAAATAAAGTAGTATTTGAATTTAAATTCTGTAAAAATAGTTTTTTAAAAGTAATCGATTTTTCATTAGTGCTGGTAAAACAATTTAAGTAATTGCAATGCTCAATATGAATTCCAGCTTCTCCAAAACTATCAAATTATGGTTTATTTAAGCAGTTACTCAGATGTTTTAACATGAAACTTGCTTAAATACGTAAGCAAAGAAATTTAAAATAATGATTCACTATACTAAAATATGGTTTATCAAATGTAGAACATCGCATTAAAATGTTTTGAATAAATTATATGTGATACTTCTACAAACACACAGGAACAAAATCAAACATAGAACGGTATGACAGTCAGCTAACGCAATCCAGTTCAGTCCCTATATGAATGTAAGTACTCACAGTATGCATAGTTTCATGAAAATATATTCAACCGTTTGGACGTAGCACGGGCACATACAGGCATCAGAAGGATCCAAAACGGATAGAAAACTTGAAAATATTCAATGTACATACAAACACTCCATTCCTATTTATATAGATTTTCCTTATTTTAGGTTACGACGTGTACTATGTATAAATATTTTTAAATTACCAACATCATAATAAAATCATCCAACATCATAAGTAAATTTAATTCATTTCATTCTTAACAGAAAAATTAATGAAACCTATTTCTGAGATGGAAAACAACTTAAACTAACTGAACATAATGAAGTATTTTAAATTACTTTTTATGACATTCCTTGTAGCTAAAAATTGATTTACTTAAACAGAAAGTATAGTATATTTAAACATTAAATACGATTTCCTACTTGTAAACCCTTAATCGACATGTATAACATAATTAACTTTTTCTATTGATTTTTTATTATTAAAAACATGAGGTACGCGTATAAAATAAAGAAATAACGTTATACCATTTTTATTAATTTCAATCGCAAATGGTACGAATATAATGATCTTATTTTTATTTCGATGGTTGGGTAAATTTACATTTAAAATTATCTAAGCCTGATTTGTCTCTTTTATTTACTATCTAATTCAAACTTGAATAAATATTTGTTCCACGGTAGCCCACGTTAATTTCAATTACAAGTGGTACGAATATAGAAATTATATTTTTCTCTCGATGTTGTACAATTTTACTTTTTAAATTATTCTTAACTAATTTTATTCGCCTTTTACTAATACATTCAATCGCAAATAAATATTCGGGAGACGGAAGCCCAGGTGGTAGGGTCGCAGAATAGTAGCTGGAAGGTTCCAAGTTTGAATCTAAAATCCAAACACAAACCGTCGTATACGTGGGAGCTGGGCATGTTAAATCCGCCGTGGCCTCAAATGTTTACATGGTGGCGTGGCGTGGAAGTTTAGATAGTGTGCTGCCAGCTCAGATGTTGGCATCATCATTTGAGCATGTTTCGAAATTACGAACTGTTTTCGTCGGATCTATCACTTCTGGATTTATCCCGGACCGTCGCCAGTATTCCGTTTTGTTTCTCCTGTGCGACGTAAATTAAACTACCTACCTCAAATAAATATTCTTAAAACTCAACTTTACTGGAATCTTGAATGTTTTTAAATGTAGGTTCGAAAGTGTGAAATTAAATAGAAAATGAATTCATTTTGGATATTTTACATAATAATTATGTGTTCTTCCACTTATCAATGATTTTTATTAACAAAGAATGTAAGGTATTCGGAAAAACTATCTCTGTTACTTTTGCAGTTTAAGTTTAAGGTAGCTTTTAGTAGAAATAAAACCGCCAAAAATCAAACTCTGTAAACCTTCCCTATAAAATCTGAATACGACTTAAAATTGCATTAGTTGCAAGTTTCGTGGTTTAGTTAGTTTCCTTCAAATAAAACTACGCCAAGTTCAGAGAACAAAATAAAATAAATTAGAAACAATAAAACTTTCATTACTGCCGACACCTACGATGCAAAAAGTATAAATTCAAACATAAAGCAGACTGGAAGAGAGCCAAAATCATTCCAAACCGTCTATTTTCTTTCCCGAAGAAATTATGTCGGTGGGTCATCTGCGTGTCCAGTAGTCCTTTATTACTATAATGCGATAAGACTTCTGGGCGCATTTCAGACTGGCCAATGAGGTTTGGCATGAAATCAAACCATTCCCCGCTTCTTGAGTTCATTCAAAAGAGTATTCTGGAAATGAAGTCGCATATCTTTATTGCAGTTCCGAAGCACAAATAGAAGAAAGGTTGTGCATGTTCTAATGTTAAAGGTAGCTAGCTAGACGACTGATTTAACCATCAGATGAAAATGGTGCGTGTTTGATAGTTAAATGGGTGTTTCTTAGGCGGCATATAGTCAAAAGTCGTAATATATCAGATGAAATATACTCTTCGATACATTACTCTGGGAAGATAGCTCCAATGACGATGAAGACGACGTATACACCATTTCATGAGAAACTGGTTCATATATCCCCATTAAACTAACTTCAGTTGTTCAAGGCGAATCATATCCACAGAAATAAAATCACTCACAAAATATTTGGAATATAAATGTATATTTTTAGTACTGGAAGTTTGAAAAAAGGTATATGTATTTATTCCATAACGAACGTAAAGTAGAGTCTGTTATAGGATACTTTAATAGTTAAATAGTATATAAAATTTTGTCGAGTTCATCAATACGTATTTAAATTTAATCTTATAGTGCATATTCTTGGTTCATGGTATCGCATTTTTATGTGTGTGAAGCTTTTGTAAATATATATAACTAAGTGCCACAGTTTTGGTTTACTACTTCTTATAAATGAATAAGGTAGTGCTCGCGATACATCTTATTCGTGACACATCAACTACATAATATTGATACTTGTATCACTTACTTTAAATAAGATGGCCGTGAGTTTTTATATACACTGATGGCCATCAAATATGTCACCATGAAAGACAAGAGATATCAAAATCACATTAATCATACAACTAACATAAGGCATGATGGTGAAATAATTGAAAGTACAGCTTTCTTCGACCTGAGGTTTACGAAAAATTCAGTATTATGTGTAGCCGCCATTGGTGACAATAACTGCAGCATGTCTCGTATTGAAAGAAAGATGCTACGGATGTATATTTGAGGTATGTTTCCATGCTGGTTCCACATGTTACCAAAATTCATCTTGCGTAGCCATAGGTGGTATGTGCTACTCGTTGGTCGATCATCGATTGGATGTATTCGATGGGTGACAAATCAGATGAGCGGGTGGGCCATAGAAGAAAGGAAACCTGGTGGGCATTGAGGAATTGTTGCATACCACTTGCGATTGCGCATGGCCCTGTTGAAAACTAAACGGAGGCAAGTCATAAAGATAAGGGAATAACAGGTTCCAAAACTTCAGAGATGTAGCGATGGTTGTTGAGTGTAACGGAAATACATACTAGCTGAGTGCGTGTGCAGAATCCAATGGCGTCCCATACCATAGCGTCGGGTGACGGACTGGTATGGCAATGCATAATGTAAGAGTTATACAGTCTGTCGTCGTGTTGCCGCCAGACTCGGTGACGACCATCTTTGTGCCGTAGACAGAAAAAGTAATGATTAATAAATATGGTGACATATACAATTTATACACACAGCCTGCATATATATGCAACTATTTCGTTTTTGTAACGTTCGTTTCTTAGATTAATAATGGGTTTACTTTGAGTTTTTTAATGGCATTTTCGGCACGAATTGATGAATTGATATTTTAAATGTTACTCCCACATTCAACGACTAAAATATTTGCATGCCTTCAAATTGCAAATTTCTGTTTCCCCATCTTTTTTCTGTTTTGCACAAAAAATGTTATTGCTAAAAATGTCTCAACGCTCATAAAAAAACATTTCACAATACATTCGATACGAGAATAAAAGCAATACTAAGTTCGCGCTTGAATGAATATTTTAATTAATATCCATCTATTTTTATAAAATGTAGAGCATAATGAAATGGGAAGCTTACAAACAATTTCGACAATTCACTGTCTTTAAAAACAGGAAAAATAGATTGCGTTTTATTAAAATGAATATGATAGCAAACAATTCAATTTGAAAACAACCCAACAAACAAAAAAAGATAAAAATGCAGCTCGTTGTTATTACGATGAATCAGTATGAAGCATATCTCAAAAAACAATGTTTCTCTTCCTACTCAACTTTGATTAAGTAGATGATCCCTTTGTAATTTGAATTAATGATTCAAAATCCATTTATAAATGCATTAGAAGAATAGGCTGGGGGCATTATTTTTTCTGCCTAATAAATGCGAAATAAATACACAGTTTTCCCCAGAATACTGTGCCACAGGGCTTGAAACCTCTCGTACCCATCCCCTTTAATTTGACTAAAAGGAAAAATCGCTATTCCCCAGAATCGGAAATGAATATTAATAAAATGCAAAGTAACAAATAGCGGGAAAATAGGGAGAAAAAACTCCATCCCACGGTTACTGTGGGTTATTTCCGAATCTGATTCATGCTTAAGATCTTTCTCTTGTACTGACGTCATAGCCTCATTAATACTGAGTCATAGAGACGGAAAAACTTGCAGAAGAGTTGGGGTGGACGTAGAGATTTTTTCCCCGTTTGGGGATAAGTGCGTTCCCTTATCAGTACTCTATCAATGCCTTGAACAGATGGGGTGGAGAGAGAAAGGCCTTATGCTGATCACCCCTATGGATGATCTAATTGACGTGATATGAAAAGCAAACCAGACTCTTCCATTGTGCCTGAGCATTGTATCACATTCATCTTGTCTTCACTATATATCAGTTGATTCTTTTAGTATATTCTTGCACTGTCATACTTTAGTCCTAGGTCTATTACCTTCTTCAGCTTAAAAACGTTTGTTAGTTAAATAACTGACTTAGATGGTTCGTGTTCACTCCGTATGTTGCTTGTAGAAAGATATTCTAAGTTGGTTTTACTGCCCATGTTGCTTGTATTTGTGTAGAAGGATATTCTAAGTGAGGTCAGGAAAAAATATAGAATTGTCTACACACTCCACGTGTTGCCTGTAGAAGGATATTCTAAGGTAGTTTTACTGACCATGCTGGTTTATATAGAAAGATATTTTAAGGTGGTTTACTATCTGAGGTCAGGAAAAATTTCAGACTTATATTCACACTACGCATATTGCTTGTAGAAGGTTACTCTAAAGTAGTGGTTCTCAGTTTTTGCGAGATCGTAAATTATTTTTCGAGACGAGGGCTCAGTTCCAACAAATTTACACATAAATATCTCTCCCATTTTTTAACCCTCCTGGTGGTTGTCTACGAAGTATCCATTCATTAGGAAAACTGGCAGATCTTGATGAACAAGATATCTCGCCATTAGAAGAAAAATAACCAGATCTTTGTCTCTTCATCATCGAAACATCGGAAATATTTTGGTGACGAGATATCTTGTTATTGGCAAAATTGGTCAGATCTTGATGGACGTGATATCTCGTCATTAGCAAAATTTTTACGATTTCGATGGACGGAAACCTCGTCAAACCATTTGGAAGGTTAAATATATACATAAACTAACACAAGAAAAAATATGACATAATCAGAATGAGTATTAATATATTTATGTTTACCCTTGTGGCATGTTGAAAAATATGAAATTATATTTAAATGAGTTACCAAGAACTACACTAACGAAATACTGAAACGTATTGTAATATCCTCAGACCAACATCATTAAATTGATTTGTATTGATTTTTATTGACGTATCAAATTTTAAATACCAAAAATTTATATTTGGTGTATCACAAACACCTCCAATACTAGATTTCTTAAGACCAAAATTAAACAAAATCCCTTTTGTCTGTTATTTATATTAAAATTTAAATCTCTAGGCCTATTACTTTTAAAAAATCACGTCACTTGAGTTTCGAAACCAGCACTTACACGCAACAATGCGAACTTGCGAAGAAACAATGTTCAGTAATATTTGATTAGAGACCTGATATATATATAAACTGGATTGATCTTCAGTTTCAGTGGAAAATTTATCTTTGTACTTTCTTGCTTATTGGACACTGACATTTGCTAAATAGATGTTGTTTAGGTGCTCTTGGTTTGAGCTTTTCGACAATTTGAATAGTACCCTCTTCAGAACATTTCCATTATAAAATATTCATAAAAAGGCTTACAAATCAAAAATGTCAAATTCCAGGAGAAGCTGTCACGGCCGACGGTTGAGAAACACTGATCCAAAACGTTTTTACTGTATAATGTCAATAATAGTGTATTGTCTTCACGCTAAATGTTGCTTATAGAAGGATACTTAAAGATGTTAAGGTGCTGAGGTCAGGAATATACTACACTAATAGGCAAATAATGTTTACAAACTCTAAAAATACAGTTATGTTGAATTTTCAACAGTTGATAAGTTATTCTTCTATGGTTGGCCTGTCTTTTCTCTGCATATCAGTTAATTCCAAACAATTCTTTTATTTTCATCTATTCCAAATATATTGGACGAGAGTTGGCTGTATCAAAGATTGAAAAGTTTGCGCAGAAATGTTTTCTGTGAAAATAATTAATTTTAAATATAATTTAAGCAGACTTTCAAATTGTGCAAAACACGAACTTCTTCATTTCATAACAAATAATAAACGCAAGGTACCAGCATAAAATTTAATTAAACAATAAAAAAACATGAAAAAAGGCGAAAAAATCTTAAATTTTAATATCCTTACTTAATTTACTGTAATCTGATTATGGCTGGCTGCTTAATTAATCTATAATTTCCTTATTTCTTTTTATCATCATGTTTCTGTTTCAAAACTTGTTCATGTAGCTTAGGTTGTAAAGTAGTTCTGGTAGAGACAGTAAGTAGTACAGCAACAAGAACGTATTTTTGCAGTTTGATCAATCAACTGACAGTTTATCTACTGTAGTCTAACAGTTTCTTATGTTATGAGACATCAGACACCTTCAATCAAGTATTTTTAACAATCGTTAGCCCTAAAGACCAAACTTGTAGAAACTACATTCTTGACCAGCACGGCAAAATAATCCTGATTTTTTTCAACGCCTTTAAAACCATTCATTCGAAAACTTCAAAATACATTTATTCGGGATCG
The DNA here is from genome assembly GCA_933210815.1 of Meta bourneti. Classification (NCBI taxonomy): domain Eukaryota; kingdom Metazoa; phylum Arthropoda; class Arachnida; order Araneae; family Tetragnathidae; genus Meta; species Meta bourneti. The sequence continues at coordinate 94,882,748 of OW119929.1, forward strand.
TTATATGACCGTAGTTCAAAATTACGAGGTATTGTTCTCGGATCTTTCCCTTCGGGATTGATCCAGGACCTTCATAAATAGCCCTTCATGTTACTCTTGTCAAAGATTTGGAGGTCTGTGTGGCCGTCCAGCATGATGTCTGCTCAGACCATGACTCCCCTGAAAGAAAAGATGTCTTTCCGTGATGTTTTAACGGCTGAAAACGCGTTCCACGATCTCTCCAGATCGTGGTACGACGAGAATCAGTTTGCAGACTAAATCTGGACTCGTCACTGAACATGAATTGCCCCACTGTTGTCGAATCCACTGCCGATGTTCCAAACTCCACTGTAAACGCGCGCGTTTCTGTGCAGACGTCAGGGGAAAGCAAACTGCTGGTCGTCGTCTGGCATAGATACCAACGTGACTGAGTCTCCCGTAAACAGTTTATCTCGAAACTATCACTACTGTGGTGGTTGTCTGGCAGAACATTTCCTCTGACATCACGCAGTTATCACCAAATATCGGTCTTGCCGAGCGGTTGTTAGCCTTGGCCAACTTGCTACTGGTCGTGTGATAACATCTCCTGTGGTTTGAAATCTCTGCCATAGTCTGGAGATCACGCACTGAGGCACATTCAGAATCCGAGACTCTTCGGTTTGGGATCGACCGGATTCCAACATTCCAATAATTCGTTTCTTCACGAGCATGGCCAGTTGGCATCTTCGTGACAACTTTCGTCCTTATTAATTGTTAACAACGCTTCATACCACACCAATTGCGAAATTTCTGTCTAAACTGGCCATGCCGCTCGAGGCCGTTTTATACTCGCTCTGACGTGCGCCGGTGCTATGCGCATGTCGAAGTCGGCTGAACTGTTTTGCATATGCACAATGTTTTACCTTCGTCCTACAATTCTCCACAAGGGAATTTGAATCATTGTGTCCATATTTACTCCGGTTTTTTCGAATTTTACCAATTATGCTTAACTTTTGGACATGAGTGTATGTTGAGGAGAAAAGCGATTCTACTCTACTTGGAAATCTCGCGACGCCTTAACCCCTGACTAACTTATTTATTATTTAACCCTCTGAGGGGTTCACACGTTAGTCTTCCTTACATAAATACTCACCTGTTTTGACTTCGCCACTAAAATCTTTCCTTTCACTCCTTCAACCCATGGACGTCATTAAGTCATTATGTATGTTGTAGCGAAAAACAGTTCTACTCTACTTGACAATCTCGTGTCATTCAGAAGGTTAAAAATAACTAATTTTAATGACTATGGACGGTAGTTCCCATTTATACTTTGATATATAATGTAGTGTATAAATACATTACTTTTAAAACTTTAGTCTCAGGCAAAACTATCTGCAACAATATTAAAAACCATTCGGAATTCAGTTAACCAGTTCTAACTGTCAAAAGCACAGTTAGAACAGAATTAAAAGAATTAAACTTCACAAATAGAATTCTACTGCGTATTTTTACTAACTCCCCCTCAGAACGCGTCACTGCTCTTAAACTATCGCCGAAATGCTTTTCAGCTGCATTACCATTTAATTTTTTGCATGAACTAAAATTCAAAATGTATTCAGGATGATAAAATTGAAAAAAAGAGACAAAAGAAAAAATATATCCGAATTCACTTTCACTTGCATAGTGAATCGTGACCAATACTCCGGAACGATGAAGACTCAGTGAAGCGTCAATTTCAAAATGGAATTGAATTAAGTATCTTCCAGAAGGAGTTGATAATGCATGAAATTAAACTTAGACTCTTTCGATCAAAGATTCATCCATTCGAGCTCCTTCCATCGGCAAATTGGACGAGAGGGAACTATTTTCACTTCTTTCGAGTACATTGTTCTAATAAAATTCAACTCCTATAATTAGGTTATTATCTCTTAATGATGGAAGGAAGACTTAATTCTTTCTTGGTATACCATGTTTCTGTATTAGGGATGGTTTTCTGTTTTATACGGGAATCGGGATTCGCATGTGTAAATTGCAATTAATCTAATCTCGCATCTAATACTTTTATGGGCCTGCTAGTTATATGAATGGACTTGGGTTATAAATTGGGGACGATAATTGATTGATAAACGAGTGCAGAAATAATTGTTGAAAAATTACGTCTTCGTTTTGAAAGGGGTGGGGTTACTAAATTTTGTTTCGTATTTAATGTGCTAGTGAGTATTTATTTTAATGAGCGTTGAGCACATTTTCAGAATGTTGGTAAAAATGTAAAAATGAATTGGCTTTTAAAAATTGATGAATTAAGTAATACAATATTCAGAATATAAAACCATAATTATGGAAGAAAATGGATATTTCCTGAGAAAAACAATTTATCGAAGGCGAATATTTTTACTTAGAATGCATTGTTGTAATAAAATTCAACTCTTACAATTATTATCTCTAATGATGTGACGAAAAGTAATTATTTCTTGTTTTACCATGTACTGTATCAGATGTTCGACAAGAGAATCGATTCGTACGAGTAAATGGCATTTAATCTAGTCTTGCGTCTATAATAAAATAGAGATAATAATGAATTGATAGATGAATGTAGAAATAATAGTTGAAGAATTGCGTGTTTGTTTGGAAAAAAGGTAGGGATACCAGATTTTGATTCATGTTTAAGGTGCTAATGGGCATTGATTTTTTAATGAGCATTAAGAACGTTTTTTTTTCAGAATGTTAATAAAAATACAAAAATAAATTTGTTCTAAAATTGAATTGTTAAATTGTAAAATTTTCACAATATTAACAATATTAAAATTATTGAAGGAAACCGATTTTTATATAAAAGGAACAATTCATTTGTGTTGATAATGTGTTGATGTAATTCATTTGTGTTGATGTGTTAGTGTAATTTTAAATTTTTAGTTAAGATGAAATTAAAAGTCATTTAAAGAATAGAGCGGAGAGTTTGTATAACTGAGAATCATTCTTAACAGAATAATGTTGACGAATTCTTTAAAAAGTACTGATTTTATTGATCACTCACAAATGAAAAGAACTCGTTACAAAAAAATAGATTCGTAGTAGTTGCGAAACATTTCTTGAAACAAACTTTCCAACAAGTTCCTCAAATATACTGAAGATCATTTTAAACATTACACATTAGAGAAGGGGGATAAATCATGAACGTATAAAAATAAAACTGAAAGAGAAAGCGGAAATTTTCAACGAAGAAATAGAAATTAATAGCAACAGTAAAAACAGAAGATTGATTATAATTTTCACAGCAGATCACTCAGCTGCGTTATTGTTTCTAGGCAACAACAAGTTTCTTATTACCTCTTCAAAATCCCCAGCCAGTCATTTTTTCTAAAATTGGTCACCGAAAAATAACTCTAAAAAGACAAAAAAGAGAAGATCAAAACCAAGTGTAATCATTTTTACCTCAAAAGCATTTTCTTTCATTAAATATTTTTTGATTGACCATGGTTTTCTGCTTTCTCCAAGTCTGCACCATATAAGTTTCCCAGTACAGCTATAATGAAACAAAATAAAACATCAGAGAACGAAACAATGATATTAATGGGCTGAAAAATTATTCCAGCTTTGGTCCAGTGAACAGCGAACGAGACAATATATATATCTATAGAAACAGATAAATGGATTAGCATAAAAAGAACATCTACAGACGTAAAACATCTGTCGCAAAAGAAATATTTAGTAATACAGATTTCTTCTCCCAAACCTTTTTTATAACCAGCTGCCCATAAAAAATAACTAACTTTAATTACAAAGCGAAAGAAAGTGGAGTAAATGGAAAAAAGTATTTCTGTGCCAAGCGAGAAAATTTGGATCATACCTGCAACGAAACATGAGCAAGTTTTCCCACTAGGGGGCGTTACTTTCCCCCTCAGATATTGCCACAGGCGGTGAACTAAAAAATGATAGTTGCACAACACTCCAGATGACGCTGTGACTTGGAAGGAAAGAAAATAATTCGAGATTGGTATTTTTCTTAATTAAGCAAGGAGTTGAAGTAATTAGTAAATACACGCGCTCAAGTAGAATCAGGTTTTTATGAATCACATGCTGTGGAACTTGAACCAAAATATTGTTGTCCTTTAATGCATCATAAACAAGCAATATTTTTAGGAAATTAAAAGATTTTACCTCAATTTTGGGATCCAAATTAGAGGTGGCATTACAAAATATTACACGAATTTTTCGCTTGGAACTGAAAACTCGACCCTAAATATATTAACAAAATTTAATACTTTTTACTTTTAATACTTAATAATAATAGTTTTTTTCAATTTTCACATTGAATTCCTTTTGACCGTCATAATTTCAAATTTCCTCTTTAAATCGATTTATCCAAATTCGAAAATAACTAAAAATTACTTTGGCCTATCTATATTTACATCTCATAGATTTAGGTTTTGCTATCCTCAATAGTGCATATTCTTAACTCAAAACTGTCATTAATTAGTTATACCACTTTGATAGGTACATTCTTGAATGCCTAGAAAAATATATGAAAACAAATAGAACGTAAATAAGACTATTATAATTACACGCACCTATCAATGTGTAACTATTAATGTAGACCAACTCTGGTGTGCCTTATTAGATAAATTGTGTAAGATTCATTTCATCTGAACTGTTTAGTTTCGAATTTTTGACAAGTGTTTTCCCAAATAATTTCAAGTAATATCCGTGTGATATTCACATCACTTGCGCTTTTTTATTTTGATATGAACACTGGTGAAATGAATAACTAGTAGATAAAAATATAAATTAATTAAACAAAATGATTGCAAGACTAGCAGCGCGTGGCCGCAAATAAAAGACAATAAATAAAATGAGGTGTGATTGTAATTTTTTTAAGTAGAGTTTAGAACAGATATTTTTCGGGTAATGGACGGTGCGATATCCTTAATCTGTAAATAATGTACTGTGCATAGTATGTAGTAAATTACCTATGGCAAGATTGCTTTCCTCTCTGTATTCCCCACAGTAAACATTTAATATAGGTATACTGCTGGGTCATGTCTGTTATAACCCCGTGTAATTATTTTAAGCTTTATTTTCTTATTACAAAGAAACGAAACAATTTTTTTTCAAAACCAACTTGGAAACGAAAATGGTAGGTAATTTCCATAAAGTATATAGTTAAACAATACGATTGTTTTTGATACGACCTGGCGACTACTGTGAGAAGAATCAAAAAAGATTGGGAAGGGGGATGACGAATTAGGGACACACTCGAAGGCGCTGCTATTAAAACCTTCAGTAACGCCTCTGACTGCTTCGCCACATACTCTGGGGTAATTACTATTATATATGTAAATCAATCAAAATTAGACCTTTTTAATTTCTAAATGCAATGAAGTTCATGAATTAAAATTAAATTAGGGAGGAAAGTTTTAAATGATTACTTTCTCAAATATCAGCAGTATTAATTTATAATCCACAGATAAGGTAAAATATGTATACCTTACAAGTTTAAAACGAAGAATTTATATAAATAAATAACTATATACTCGTAAACAATGTTTAATTATGATTGTTTAGTTAACATTCAGCTCATCTATAAAAAGTTTTAAATTTATTGATACCTGTCGTTAATTATCACACGATATTTATAGAAAGCCATGACATAAAAGTAGTATCGTACTAGAATATAGACCATTGAGGGATTTTGTGACATAAACACACTTGTCAACAGAATTGTTATCTTGCCTTTGAAGTGGTTTTGACGAGATATCTCGTCCATAAGATATAACCAATTTTGCTTATGACGATATACATATCTCGTCATCGAGATATTACAGCAATTTTTTTATGATGATGAGATTATGGTCTGGTCAGTTTTTTTATTACGAGATATCTCGTCCATCTAGATCTGGTTCGTTTTGCTAATGACGAGATGCCTCGTCGAGACAACAACCAGGAGGGTAATATAAAGTGTTTTTCCCAAAGACTAATTGTTTGAGAATTATAAAACTCCACATGAATTTCTCCATTATGAGCCCCTTATATGATCACAAAAGTTCATCCAAATAAGTAAATAAAAGTACTTTATTAGCTCTAAATAAACGAGAAATTTAAATCAAGTACAAAGGTAAAAATAACAATCCGAATAACATAGGACCTATTTATAATTTTGTATTATATGTAAGGAACGAAAATAAGTTTCACTTGAAGTGAATATGAATGCTTAGTTTCAACTCCAATTTAGTTTTAGTCAACAACTGTCAGATCTGATCATCTTCCAAAACATAAAACCGCTGTTTACGTTGAAGAGATATTTAAAAAGATAAATGTAATTACAAGAGTGTCCCTCCGTTCTAATTCAACATAATCGGTCTCGACTGTCAACACATCTCAAAGTGGAAGATTTTTCTGTAAATATTTTTATTTTAAACGATTGAACGATCGCATCCTGTTTATAGTGACGCGTCAACAACTTTTAAATTAAAGTGATGAATTACAGTGAAAGCAAATGTTTGAAAAAAAGACATGTTTTCAGAAGATTAAACGTGGAGTTCATGCTGTGATACACTGGATCTCAGGCATATATTTTCTCCAAATAGTTCCAGTTTTTAAGCGAATGTGACTGACCTAGTGGGGATGAATCTTCATAATTTTGTTCATTACGGTGTCGTCCCATTATCACCTAATGTGCCGGTTTCTATTGTCGGGTCGTGGGTATGCCTTGAAAGGACATATTCTTCCCGGGTAAACTGAAAGGAAGGCGGTGACTTTTTAAGTGTATTTCTTTTCATTTACTCAACTTCTCACAGACTAGATGCTCGAAGATAAACAATTTGCGAGGCTCCCCGTCGATAACCCTGACATCTTTCTCAGGGTTATCGGCAATAAAGCTATTCACGCGCGGTTCTTTTTGTAGCACAGAAAATAGAGGATGGAAATTGTAAAGAGTTTCTTCGATTTTTCCGGAGTTTGCGGTCTGAAAGAATCCCAGCATTTCGTAACGAGGGGAATCGAAACTTTCGGTCGGTTGGGCCGGTCCCCGCATCCAGAGTGTTAAGCTACATTACCTATTTATTTAGATCCATAGATTACACCTTTCAAGTAATCCATGATAGAATCATGTATTCCAGATATATAGTATGAGAAATGTGGTGTCATTTATTTTAATATTATAGCCGTCTAGCTGGTACAGCTGGTACAGCAGTGGTCACAGCGTTTGTCTGCCACCCAGCAGGTCGCGGTATATAAATGCATGGATGTTAGTGATTGTCTTTGTTAGGATTAGCGGCGGCTCACCCATTGTATGCGTGAGTGCTCCATCACAAATAGTCGTCATTTCGCCCCTTGTAGACCAAGTGGGCATTAGTGGGGCTTGGAAAAAAAATTAATATTATCTATATAGTAACAATAGAATATTGTTGTCCCCTTATAATATACACTATCTGGCCATTCGTCACCGGACACCCCATACTATTAAGTTAAAGCGGACCCAGCACGACATCAGTATAGTGTAGGACCACCTTTCGCCGCAATGACATCTGTAACTCTTCGAGGAAGACTTTCCACCCATTTTCGATACTTTTCTGAAAGAATCTTGCTCCATTCATCCTTCAAATTGGCAAACAACTCAGTGGTGTTTTTTGGCCGAGTTGGCCTGGCTCTCAACCAGCGCTCTAACTCATCCTAAAGGTGTTTCAAGGAGTTTAGATCTGGATTTTGGGCTGGCCAATGAAGTTTTTCCACACCTATTTCCTCAAACCACGTGTTAATAACACCTGCTGTATGGCATGGATCATTATCTGCTGAAACAGGTATGGACCAATACCAAAGTATTGCCACAATGTCGGTAGCGCAGAATTGTCCAGAACTGTAGCTGCTATAAGAATATTCTAACCGTTCAACGTCTTTTATAAGTTGTATGACGTGTACGGATGATACTAAGCGCTTTTCGAGGGGGGTCCGGCGACGAATGACAAAACAGTATATAACTATAATAAAAGAAAAATACATTTATTGTCCATAACCATAAGACTTGTGTTATGTGCGTATATTGTTTCCAGATAGTATATCGTACTTGGGTTGTGGTTGGTTGGATTTTATGACGCAAGGGTCATATTTGACCAAGATGCCCTAAACATAAGACAGACAGTGTTACAAGAAATGAAACTGCGCTACTAGAACGTCAAGTTGTTACCGCAGTAGGCGAATATAGTGAGTCACGTACGTATTCGTAACACACATAATAGAATATTACCGACTTCTTGTTTATTCTTTATTGTTTAATTTTTACTCCACCAGAGGATTCTTTGTCCTCTACAAAAAGCATCATTGCACTTCCTACCTGGTTCTCTAATTTTACGTTTGGAAATTAATCTTTTTAAAAGTATCTGTTGTAGAAACAACATGAGTGTGTTCCTCAGAAAATCAGGTTTGCTTCTCATTTTTCATTATTCATCTTTGATTCACTATCTCAACAAATAAAAGATTTTTTTAAACGATTAGAGATGAAATTTGCCAGTCCTGACTTTTATATCGTCGGCTTACAAGTGAGACACACTAAGTGTACGAATGCGAACAGGCATCTCAAGAAAGCGTGACGCTTAAAATAAATAACCTTTATTTCAAGGTTCCTAAAAGAATTTAGAAAGAAAATCCACTAAGAATTCAATTCAATTAGTATTATGTTATCCTGATTTCAGCAGTGACCTACACCTAGATTCGCCCAAGCTAGAGCAGCGGAATCCTTTCACCTACAGATGGGTCAAAGTGAATCTTGAAGGCGGCACATGATCGATTTTTCCCTGGGTGTATTTCTCTCTTCTATATCAGTAAAAAATTTATATAAGTCCTATTACCTGATGTTGTTTGACGCCGCTTGGCCAAATATGACCTTTCCGCAATTAAAAAAAACGAACCCAACCAACCTAAGTTACGTTTCTGAAAGTTCCTCAAAGCGTATCCATGCAAGCGGTCTAGATCTCACAGTGTATGTCATGAACAAACAGGTGAAATAGTATACAGCAAAGAAATTAGTTCCCATGATGCTCCAAGACTAAGTCATAAAACAGTTCTGAGACAACAGAGGATGAAAAATTCTACTTACAATGGCATACTCGCGAATGGGGCAGCGGTAGCCCAGTTGGAAGAGCAACTTATTAATAACTGGAGGGTTACGAGTTCGAAACTAAGACCGCCGTGTGCGTAGGAGCTGGTGCACGTCCAATCCGTCTTGGCCTCAAATGTCCTCAGGAATGGAGTGAAAGTTTGGAGAGTGGGGTGCCAGCTCAGGTGTTGGCTTCGTCATCTGACTGTGATTCAAAATTACGAGGCGTTGTCCTTGAATCTTTCCACTCGTGATTGATCTCGGACCGTCGACAATAGCCCTATGTTTCTATATTAGGACTCTAATTAACTACCTACCTACCATACTCACTATGTGTGTTTCTCAAGGAAGCAATCTAACCTTTTGTAAAAAAAATGACAGAGTGGACTTCAGTCTGACAATCACCAGATTCTGGTCTAGAAAAGTTAAAGAACTCAAATCTTTTGAAAATTCTGACTTCGTGCTTGGTGTGTCACTTGTAAGTTGACGATATACTGTAATCTCAAAACCATCACCATGTTATCATTTTCTTGAAGCTTCATGTTTAACAAATAGAGAGCTTGAATTCAAATCATTACGAATCCATACAGCAAGGTCTTATACTGGCAAATGCTTTTTCTTCAAGAAAAAAATAAGTAATATAGATAGGTAATTAAAGGGGTAGGTCCTGGTTTAATTAGCATTCGTGAAGCATTAAATGGCAGTAGAGTGATAAGCCAAATACAAGTTAGGAAGGTAGCACCATTGTCAAAAAGCATTACCTGTTTTCTGTTAGATATGTGTGTGTGTGTGTGTTTGAGTTTAATTAAGTTAACTTATTCATTTTTCAATTCTGTACAACCTTGATAAATTGAATTAGATTCGTCTATATCGAACTAAAACTCTTCATTTGTTCAAATTATATTGTGCGTGAGTATTAACCCTCCTGTTATTTGTCTCAATGACGTCTAACAGGAAGGTCTCAATTTTGTCATTAGCAAAACTGATAAGATCTTGATGCTCGAGATATTTCGTTCATCTGATATTGAACTAAAACTCTTCATTTGTTCAAATTCTATCGTGCGTGAGTACTAACCCTCCTGTTAGTTGTCTCAATGACGTCTAACAGGAGGGTCTCAGTTTCGTCATTAGCAAAACTGATCAGATCTTGATGGACGAGATATCTCGTCGAAACAACTTGGATGGTAAATGAGTGATGTTGTAATTTTAAGTATCTGGCAGCTTCGGTATACCGTTTAAATAAGGAATTTATGCATTCCCTGATTTCATAAGATTACCAAGTTTCCATTCAACTCTCGAACAAAATAAATACTGGTTTTTATTTTGGATTGGTAATACTGGTACAAGAGGATTAACAAGGTTCTGTCTTTATACTAAGCATCTTATAACTTGAGTTAACCGTTTAAATAAAGAATTTTAGCATTCTGTTTTCGTAAAGTTACCAAATCTCCATTCAACTCTCAAGGAAAATAAATACTGGTTTTCATAATTTTACACTGATTAGTCTCTGATTACGAACTTTATAAAAAGAATTCTTCCCTACGTTAACAAAGGAGAAAGTGGGAGAAATAATTCATAAAAGCTCAGACAATTGGAGGTGAAAATGAAGAAAAAACTAATAATGAAGGCAAAATGCTCATTTGTTCCATCAACGGAAACAAAACAGATTTTTTCCATCACTTACACTAGCTAATTCCAGCAGAAAATTATTATTTTGCTTTGAAAATAATGACGCAAAACAAGAAGCAATCGAAACTACTCATTTTACCCGATCCTTTTGATACCTCCCTCTCAATCACAAGATGATCTGCATGAATCCAAAAAGCCTTGTTGTAGTCAGGGTGTTCCATTAATAAAGCCCCTTTATCCCTCCATTGCAATTCAGTAACAAGACAACTTGTTATATATTCTGAAATTACGCGGAGGAACTGGAATAAGTAATTGAAAATAACACCCAAAGAGAGAAAGACGATGGGGGAAAAAAAGTGGCACTATCGTAATTAACGCAACATGTTTCCCGTCTTGACGAGAGATGGTTGTTGCTCCTGAGTTTGTTTATTGTTGGAAAAGCCAGGACAAGCACGTAATTATCACACTGCCATGGGTGGTTCGGTGTTCATCGTCTATTTATGTGTCAGACTCGAGGTATTAATTTCCTTTTTGAATAATTAAACTTTTTTTTTCCCTTCGTAATACCTGAAGTGCAAGAAAATACTATAACTGCGACTGTAGTTGAGTGTGGGGAAACCAGATACGGACTAATTAATTGGCGTAGGAATTCTTATATTTTTGTGAAAGTTATTTGTGTTTCCGTGAAAAAAATATTATCATATCATTGAAGGATTTGTTCAGTTTTAAGATTATTTTCAAAGTAATGTAACGGTCTTAAAATAATTGCAAGAATACAAATAAGTGTAAGATATAAATATGTAATGGGATTTAAATTCTCGTCCAATAACGTCATGTTTTTAGTAAGCGTAAAAGCTGGGAGAAAAATAAACGTATATTGCATGTCTTATCCCCGAATTATAGAATTACTTTACTTCTGAGAGCATGAATGTTAAGTAAGTGACTTGCGCGTACTCAAGTTGTTTTAAAATGGAGTTAGTTTGTTTTAGTACACACTTCATAATTTATTGAAACGCTTGTTTTTACATTTTATCTATGCATATAAAACAAAAACTATTTTTAAAATTGTGTTATTAATGTTTGTTTTTCTATTTTGTAGGTAAGTTTTTTGGATTCTTTATCTGATGAGCCAATGTGGTAAGAATGTCAATATTTTTCTCACATCAATATATCTTGTTAAATATGTTTAATACAATTTGCTTAATTCAAGTACTTTTCAGATTTTTAATATTTGTGAAAACAAGTCACCGGTTTCAGTTCAAGAACTCTAGTAGTGAATTATTGGGATAAAACTGATTAAAGATATTGATAAGATAAAACTGATAGATAGAGATAAGATAAAACTGATAGATAGAGATAAGATAAAACTGGTAGATAGAGATAAGATAATACTGATTACAGGGATAAAACTGATTAAAGAGATAAAAATGTACAAGTTACCATAGGTTAAATAATCGTACCTTAGTGTCTCATGAATTTTTATAATGTTTATAATACTAAAAAAAAAACTAATTTGTCAATAGATAACATAAAGGATATATTATCCATATACGTATACACATAAAGCTTGCATTAAGCCTAAAGGAAATCCCGTTTCGTAACGAAACAAATTTTTGCAGTACCTATAGTGTCGTAGGTCACTATCGAAATAAAAGAATTTTTTTTAATTAAAAAGGTTATTCAAAAATACCGAAGTACTTATTAATCTAATGGAAGAACCTATTTATTAGGTATCTTTAAAGTAGTCTCTGCACAATTATTGAAGCGTTAAAAAGAAAATGTATTTTTGAAGGGAATCATTTGTTTCTTGTGTGTCAATTAGTCGTTTATTAAACTTGAAATAATTGACTGAAGATTTTGTGGGATGTGTTATTAGTCTTAATTTCTCTGGGGATGCTAGACCTTCGAAATTGTACAAAGCATTTTAATTTCATGTTCATATTGTTTTATTTATTCTGTAGATTTATATTAGGTTATTATTAAATGAAAAATCTATACATAATTTCCTTTTAATTTTCATTACAGCAAAGATTCTGTTAATTGAAACAGAACGTAGCCAACAAACTGTATTAAATGTTAAGCGTACTTTTCAGCGTCATTAAAAAATGTGTGAATTTATTTCTATAAAAAGGATAACCTACGGCTATATTTGTTCCGCTAAACAATTCGAAATTATCCTGCTGCAAGTGCCGAAATATTCCAGAGAACTTTACGTGAAGGGAAATTTTCATTTTTGTGCATTCGTTCACATTTTCACTTCCAGATATTTCATTTCCTATTCTACTTTTTCCCTACCCTTTAAAATGAAAAACAGTTAAGAAAAAATGTGTACGAACAGGATTGAATAAAAAAAGTGGTATAAATAAAAATATTTTTTTTGCTCTGGTACAAAGTTCGTCGCCCTCCGTAAATCAATGCTCTGAATGCTTGACTGGGATCCATATACATTCTTCAGACCACATTTTAGGCGTTCAATGTAAGGACATTTGGGGGATATTGATTCCCTACCCTGAGACTCTTTTTTCCCTCACTTTAGGGAATATCGAATGGTACGTTTCCCTATTCCCTACATTGCAATTTTAGTCAGAGGAAATGAAAGAAAAAGCGATACTCCAGAACAGGAAAAAAAATCGGAATTTTTTATTTCATTATTTTTTCCTGTTTTGCCCAACACTTCTTTGGCCCCTGCAGAAATATTTTTTGTCCCCGCGGTTGACTTCACGACTCTTCGTGGGATGTATGGATTGATGTTAAGGACTAGAGCCTACAAATTGTGACTCAAATTCATTTTGGGGAAAAAGAATAAACGAGAGGTGGGATTTTTATCCCTATTTATTTATCTATGCGTTAGAGATGTAGGTGTTTTATCATGGGGTCCGTTTTCCGAAAACTTTCAGATCTGGAATATAGTTTCCTTATATAATAACGATTTTTGATGGAACTTGTTTTCTAATATTTATTGAATGACAGCAATAATGGGCGATGCTTTATGGATTGAAATTGTCCAAGTTGTTGATTTCACGATTTTTCACGGGATGAATTGATTGATGTTAGGGATTGAAGCTTAAAAATTGTGACTCAAATTTGTTTTGGGGAAAAAGAATAAATGAAAGGTGGTATTCTCGTCTCTTATTTATGCGTTGGAGATGCAGAGGTTTTATCGTAGGGATCATCTTTCCGTAAAACTTTTAGATCTGGAATGTAGCTACCCATATAAAATAATAGTTTTTCATAGAACTTGTTTATTTGATATTTGTTCAATGACTGCAATAATTGTCGATGCCAAATGGATTGCAATTGTCATCCTGGTTGACTTCGCGACTTTTCACGGGATGTATTGATTGATGTTGGGGACTGGAACTTACAAATGGGGATACATTTGTTTTGGGGAGAAGAATAAATGAAAGGTGTTGGGATTTTTATCCCTATTTATTTAGCCATGCGTTAGAGATGTAGGTGTCGTATTGTAGGGGTCCGCTTTCCGAAAACTTTTAGATCTGGAATGTAGTTACCTATATAATAACGATTTTTATGGAACTTGTTTTTATATTTATTCAATGACAGTAACAGTGGTGGAAGTCTTATGGATTACATCTGTCCCAATCGTTGACGGGTTGCATTGATTGATTTTAGGGATTGAAGCTTACAAATTGTGACTCAAATTTGCTTTGGGGAAATAAATAAATGAGAGGTGGGATTTTTATCCCTCTTTATTTATCTATGCGTTAGATATGTAGATGTTTTATCGTAGGTGTCAGCTTTCCGAATACTTTTAAATATGGAATACGCATAAAAAACCAGTTACCCATATAAAAATGATTTTTGTCAGAACTTTATTTGATATTTATTCAAAGAATGCCACAATATTCGAGGATGTATCAGTAACGGATCAGTTCGGAAGAACGTTCCTGGAAAACCCTTTACCACCCTCGGTGAGGAAAAACTGATTTTTTAAAGGTAAATATGCAATTCTAAACCTACGACTTGTGTTAGCAAAATTAATTCAAAGAAATAACACTCTTTTGATTGTGTGATCACGTGAAAATAGTTTTTATTTTAGTCTGATAGATCGATTCAATTTTATAAGAACACAAAACGAAATTGATCCGTCTTAGATTTTAAGTTTTAAGACTAGGTAGATTCATGAAATAAGAATTAATTCTGCCATATTTGTGAACAAAAAGGTGACATGGAACAATTTGTTTTTCCTAATTGAATCTGCACTCCCCTTGGAGAAATATTTTTTTTACCACAAGGCATTTCGTCATTAACAAAACTGACCAGATTTAAATAGAAGAGATATCATGTTCTAATTTATCAAAATTTTTGACCACGTTTTATGTAATTCATTCGAATGGTTTAATATTGGTGGATCAAACTTTATATGTGGGCTTTTTGGTAGCAAACAAGTAGTCTGCAAGTTTCATAGCAATAGGATAACTGCTAAAGTCTATTTTAAAAGTTCACTGTTTCCTTCAGGGGTTTCTCAAGTATTTTCAGTATGTTGTCACAAGAAGGTAAATTATTGATTAATCTTTCATTGGGGAATTGGAGAGAAAGAAATACATTTATGAATTACGTGTTAAAAGAAGCGACTTGAGACAATATTTTCAAACAACAAAATCATTTACATTGAAGTTTAGTCTACTTCTGAAATCAGCATTTTCAATGCTAGGTGTTAAATTTATTAGCCTTATTTGCAGTAAGAAATTTAACGTAGCCTAAGCCGCGAGAAAAAATATTGGTAAGTATTTTGTACATCTGTGTTTAAAAATTAAATCGTAAGGTAACTCAACTAAAGTCTACTTCGTATCAGATAAGTGAATACTTCAAATAGTTGCTGTTTTTTCATACAATCAAAATTTTAATTATTTAAAGCGACTTTTTATTTTATTAAAAAACGATTGAATTATTGTTATTTTTTATTGAATCGCATTTAATTAAACCTTCAAACAACTTTTTTATTTATTTGACTGTTTTTAATCCAATGACAATGCATGACCTAAACCAATATTCGATCAACATACAATGATGATACATTATTATTCATCTTAAATTCTAATATTTTATATCAGTATATCCTCACAATGTAAACAAACCATAGAAATTAATTAAAAAATGTATGATTTCCATTTGGAGTATTGTTAATCCAGAGCAGAGGGCTTCCTTCCAAATCCATGTATATAATCATTCATGTCTGGAATATTAAAAGAATTTTTGAGATATACTTATTTTAAGTTGCAAATCTTCAAGGGTATATTTATCTTAATTATTATATCACTTCGATTTCTTTAATTTGAGACTCCGTAAACAAACATTAACAAAACATTTTTATAACCTTTACACATAGCAAAATTAATACGCCCCTTTTTTCTTGTGTTGATTTAAACGCCCCCATATATATCACCAGAAACTGTCTAAATTACTTTTCGTTAAACCTTTAAAAAAGCATCTAACAATTTTGATACAAATATATTTTTAAACTCTAATTATTTCTTCGGATTTGATATATTTTAATGATCAGTTCAATAAGTAATCTGTTTCTGTGAAGTATTTTATTTTATCTCCCTTATCTAGGGATTATCTAGATAAGAGAGATAAAATAAAATACTTTTTTTATTTTCTCTCTTTGTTTTTTCCCTTACATTTTATGGATTATATATTTTTTCTCTCTGTAATTTGATCTTTTTCTGGAGAAAAACTGCAATTATGTATAGATATATATGTATAAATAAAAATGCATTTATTTTATTGGAGTTTTTTAATTACTATGAAATCATGTACCCGAATTCAGCGAACAGATTGCTTGATTTACATTCAAATTGATACATAAATGTTAAATATTAACAACAAAAGTTAAGCGTTAACTAAAACACCTTTAAAAGGTAGATCCTCCTCAAGTAATCTTAGTATTGTGTGATCACTCTTTTTTTCGTCGACTCAAAATAAAAATAAAGTCGGGAAACTTCTCTTCAGGCTCCTTGAATTGCCACTTCGGGAGAGTGAGAACCAATTTTTCCTGCACCCCACTGATCGTCTGCATTCGAGAAAGGCTTGTCGGGGGAAAAAAAGAACTAGGTGGGGACGGTTGCTTACGCTGACAACAAGAAGAAAATGAGAAGCTGTATAAACCCCTAGTAGATCGCCAAACGATAAGAAAAGGGAAAAAAATATATCACCCCCTTCGAATCCCCAAAGGAACGGAAAAAATGCTCGAAATAGTAACTCCGATTCTTCGGGGCACTCGCAGACTGATGATAAGCAAGATCCGATTTCATTTTTTCCCGGGTTCCAGGATACGATAATCGGGAAAAGGCAGGAGCCTTAGGATATCCGATAACGTCTGGACTTCACTCCCTGAGAAGCACGTAGATAATGACGCTACGGGAGGTGAGGAAAGACGAAGATTTTGTGGATCTGATCGCTTGTAATAACTTTTCATAGAAACTTTTAATAGATTTCAGATGGCGGCTCTTCCTCTTCACTAACTCGGATCTATTAAAACACTCCTGGATCTGATCATCTTTGTTTTTACAGAGTAGTTTGAAATTGATTTGAATTTATTGGATAAGATGAGGAGAGATCGATGGATCAGGTGTTGAAAGTTATAACTCTAAAATGACAGGTATTTCATAGTTGGGTGGATTGATTGATAAAGTTTTTGGCGGAAGCCAATACCTGTGATTAATTAAGAGGGAAATGGATTTTGTACTTCACATTTTAAGCTGCGTATAGCTAAAAAACCTTATCTTTGATTAATGTATGTTTCACATGCGTTGGATCTGAATTGTACTTTATTATCTTAGTCGTAAACTTGGAGATAATTAATTATAAGGTTTTGATTTCTTTTCTAATCAAATGATGATGCGCACGCAAAAGTTCTCATCCGTTGGATCTGCATTTATTGTACTTTATTATCTTAGTCGTAAACTTGGAGATAATTAATTATAAGGTTTTGATTTCTTTTCTAATCAAATGATGATGCGCACGCACGCAAAAGTCATCATCCGTTGGATCTGCATTTTATTTTACTATCTTAGATAGTCGTAAACCGGGAGATAATTAATTATGAGGTTTTGATTGCTTTTAAATCAAATGATGTGCACCATCGCAAAAATCTTCGATTTCCTTAACATACACTAAGCTGTGCGGTTAATCTATATTGATAAAACGTAATTGTGGTGTGGAGTTTGGCCAAATATGACCCTTGAGTAAGAAAAACCAACCATACAACCATCTTCCCATTCACACCTATACATAATTAATTTCGACACTTTTACTGGTCAGTGAATACTGCTACACCCCTTACGGGTTTCTCTTGCATCCTAGCAAAGAGAATTCGTGGGTTATGTTTTCCTTTTAAGTTTCAGCGTTCTTTTTTCATCCGGAATTAATTAGGCAAAAGAGTAGAATCATTTAAATATGGGGAATCTCCTTGATCAATAACAACTGTCTACTAATAAGGTAGAAGCTGTCCTTAACTCTCCAAGTGGTTTCGACGAGATATCTCGTCCATCAAGATCTGACCAATTTTGCTAATGGCTAGATAAATTGTTATTACGATATTGCGGATTTTTATGGTGACGAGATCAAGATCTGGTCAGTTTTATAACAACGAGATATCTTGTTCATCAAGATCTGCTTGTGGTTTTGCTGACAACGAGATATTTCGTGAAGACAACCACCAGGAGAGTTAAAATGTGAGACCTCTAATATTTGAACCTGATTTCAATGCGTCACAACCCCATTAAAACTTCAAATATGAAGTAATACAAAACTTCAAATTGCCATTGACTGTACCACAAGTTCAGTATTCTGATATTGAATCCTACAAATTACTGCTTTAAGTGATTGAATTTGTTTCGGAAAGATTTTTCGTGTGAATATTTTAAAGTACGTCTGAAGACGAAATCAATTTATAAAGCACGGTAGTACATTTTCTAGCAAGTCTGCAAATTACACTTTGATACTTAAGAAATTTAAATATGCATGAACCGAAAGAGGAATCTACCTGGTCTAATCGAAAGTCTACACCATCCATTAGAGTTAAAACACACTATGTAATCCATTTTACACTGATATTCTGATATAGGATTGCCAGTTCCATATTGAATTTTGCTAACAGAACTTTATACTAGTTCTTTTTACTTGAAAATTAGTCTAAAAAGTTTAATGCAGCGCATGATTTCCTGAAGTTCAGTCCTCCAAATTAGTTTACGACAGAGCTACCACCACTAAGCTTTCTCTCGCTAACCTTAAGTTACACATTATCCAAACTCATTTAGAATCGAGCTAGACGAAAATATAACTGCTATTTCACAAGATAAAGTTGTGAGCAGTTGGATTAAGTTATGTTTAATTCGCCATAAAATTTCGTAAGATAGAATGTGGCTTTATTGATTAAAAACAGCCGATGAAGTCAGTTAATCAGCGAAACTCCCGAAGTCATTAGAATTTTTTTAACCCTCCAAGTAGTTTCGACGAGATATCTCGTCTATCAAGATCTGATTAATATTTTTAATGACGAGACATCTTGTCATCAAGATGTTGCCTATTTTATAACGATGACTAGGTCAAGATCTGGTCAATTTTCTTCTAATGACGCGATATCTTATCCATCATCAAACGAGATACCTCGTTTCTAATGACGAGATACCTCCTTGAGACAAGAACCACCAGGAGGGTAAAAAGATAGAAATCAGTGAAAAGAGGGTCGTTTGCAATGGAGTAAGAGATATTTCATATGGATATTTGCAATGGAGTAAGAGATATTTCATCCATCAAGATCTGACTAATTTTGCTAACGACGAGTTATCTTGTCATAGGATATTGTCAATTTTTTTTTTATGACGAGATCAAGATCTGGTCAGTTTTCTGCTAATGACGAGATATCGCTTCCATCAAGACCTGGTCAGTTTTGCAAATGACGAGATACGTCAGCGAGACATGGACCAGCAGGAGGATTGAAAAGTTAAAAATGAGTAAAAAGTTTGCAATGGAAACGAGTGCTGTTCGTTTTATTTAGCTTCTATTTATTATTCCAGTCTACAGTCTTATTTAACTCTCATAGCTATATATGGATTGCCTTTTGCATTCTAACAAATATTCATGGGTTGTTTTTGCCTTTCTATTTCCACTATCATTTTTCTTTTGATTGGCTGGTATAAGCAGACTCATTTAAATATGCTTTTCCCCAGACTCATTTAAATATGCTTAAAATAAAATTTCCCTGCTTTACCTCAACTGTCTTCTAATTAGGTAGAAAGCTGCTGTAATAAATGTAATGTTAATAAATGTTTGCCCACCCTCTTTTCCAATTGCGTTAGAAGGAAATATAACTGTTATTTCACAAGGTAAAATTGTGAGCAGCTGAACTAAATTATCGTGTTTAACTCGTCATAAAAATGCAGACAGATAAATGTGACTTTATTGATTAAAACAGCAAATGAAGTATAATCAGCGCCAAAATCCCAAAGTCATCATTTGGATTTTATAAAGCTAAAAATCAGTAAATATAGGGTAGTTTACAAAGTAAGTGCACCCGCTACTTTATTTAACTTGTTTCGGTCTGTAGTTTCGTTTAACTCCCATAGACGTTTATCGAGTGCTTTTGCATCCTAGCAAAGATAATTCGTGGGTTATTTTTTCCTTTTAAGTTTCGACGTTCTTTTTTTCATCCGGAATTAGTTAGGCAAAAGAGTAGAATCATTTAAATATGGGGAATCTCCTTGATCAATAACAACTTTCTTCTAATAAGGTAGAAGCTGTCGTTAACCCTCCAATTGGTTTCGACGAGATATATCGTCCATCAAGATCTGACCAGTTTTACTAATTGGCAGATGCCTGATCATCAAGATATTGTCGAATTTTGAATGATGACGAGATCAAGATCTGCTCAGTTTTGCTAATGACGAGATACCTCGTCGAGACAACCACCAGGAGGGTTAACCTAATGTTAGATTACCCACCCTCCTTTCCAATTGTATTGGAAAGAAATATAACTGTTATTTCACGAAATAAAATTCTGAGCAGTTGGACTAAATTACTGTGTATGACGCGTCATAAAAATTCAGCAAAATAAAACGTGGCTTTATTGATTAAAAACAGCAAATGAAGTCAGTTAATCAGTGAAACTCCCATCCAGATTTTTTAAAAAAGCTCAAAATCAGTAAAAAGAGGGTCCTTTGGAATGGAGTAAAAGTGCCCGTTCGTTTTATTTAACTTTCCAGTCTGCAGTCTTGTTTAACTTCCATAGCTGTTTATCGATTGCCTTTTGCATTCTAGCAGAGAGGATTCGTGTGTTATTTTTGACTCTGCCTTTTTATTTTCACCGGATTTTTTTAAACCCGGGGAAGGTTAGGTAAAAGAGCAGAATCATTTAAATATGGAGGAATCTCCGTACTCAATAACAACTGTCTACTAATTAGGTAGAAGCTAATGAGGTAAAAGGCGAAAGACCAACCTTCACTCTCTAAATCAGATTCTCTGAATTGAACAGACGAAGTAAATGGGGGGTTGTACAGGAGAAAGGAATAGTACTTTGTAAATTATTTATTACTCAACATAAAACGTGATTTATGGTAGTTGGAATCCTTATCGCACTACGACTTGGTTTTCCAGAAGAGTTCGGAATGTATTTGTTTCAGTGGGAGCAATTAATTTAAACTGCAGTGTTTTGGTTTCAACTGGAATTTTTAATGGTAAAAGAAATATGATTGATTAAAGGCGCGGATTTCTGGCCCTGAATATAAAGTGATCCGTATTCAAAGAGGATGACAAATTGTCTCCAGACGTCGTCACGCAAACAGCCTAAATACTTAATGTTTCAGACCGAGAATAGCTTAGTGTGCTCCTTAAGAGATTTATTTTGAGCGTTTTCTTCTGTCCTTATCTAGTTTGCAGATGCGGAGATGTGATGAGATGGCTTACAGCATGAATTATTGAGATTCAATTTTATATTCTGGGAACAGGTTTCCCTTCTGTGATAAATGATTCATCAAAATAATAAACATGCAGAAAAACTGCTTGAGAAGTGGAGGACTATAATTGAAAATTTTAAAGCTGCATTATTTTTAAAGTAGTATTTTGATATTTGTCAGATTCCACATTGTGAAACATCTAACTTTGCTTAGTTTGTAATGCACTTGAATATGAGAAAAATAACTTCGTTCATTTTGCTGACATAAAATTTTAACTAAGCCAACAAGAGATTTATATTTTCATAAATAAATACAAAATTCAAAACCAGGGTTTGAGGTTCTATCTGCAGCACGTAAGAAAGGAAAATTATGATTATCCCCCTACACCAGCGACTTTCCAACTTTTTTCATCTCATGGCACATGGAAGATTTTGGATTTAGTAAACAAGTGTTAACCCTTTGGGAGCTGTGGGACGTCTGACGTTAAATTATTGAGGTGACGTAAATAAATATTTAGTTTTTTTGCTTTGAATGCATTAGAGGCATTTTCTGTCAAGCTAAAATGCAGGAGATTTCTGGGGAGATGCGTAATTCCTGCATCTGACTCCCCAGTTTTCTGAACGTGCCGTCAGTTGGCTTTCAAATACGCGATTTCAGTACTTCGCAAAAAAATTCCAAAGTATAAATTCCGAATTGAAAAATGATAGTTCATTGATCATCACCGATTAGATTAATCCCCCAGACGTTGCCAAAATGGCGATAACCGATATTTTATGGTAATCCCGATGAGTATCATGCGATCACATTTGGACAGCATATGTAAAATCTTCGCAGTCTGTCTGGTTTGTTTGTTCACACTGAAAATTACTCTCATAGAGGGTGGTCAAAATCAACAGTACAGTGATCATAATACGATATTTCTCGAAAACCAACCCGATAAAGATACCTACCTACTACTGATAGTTTAAAGCCCACAATCTAATTTGCATATCCACCTGGTGTTTTCTTTTCGCATGTGTGTCTAAAATTATTATCAAATACCGGCAACCTCAAGGACGCTAAAAGGATAGTTTGTCGGTGTGCTTAGGGTTATAAATTCAAATGACTGGAATTAGTGTTGTGATAAATTAATCACAATTGTATTTTGGAAGGTAGGTAGGTATTTAATTAATATCATAATGGAGCAACACAACGGTCTATTAACAACGGTCAGGGATTAAACCCGGAGCAATTGTATTTTGGAAAATAAATATTACATTTTTTCATACATAAACTACTTACAAATTAAAATTAGCTCCAGGTTTGAACATAGGAAGTACGCAAAGCAAAGAAAATTGCTAAATTTCAAAAATATATCCTGGTAACAATGGGAAAGTCTCAACAAGGCGCCTGAATGCTAACTGTTCTTTCAGTTGTTTCCGGTGGAACCTCGAGGAGGTGGTTGGATGACCTCGGTCGATGACCTCAATAGAGAGGGAGAAGCTTCGAGGTCACTCATCCCTCTTCATGGGGACGCTACAGTGTCATAGAAACTCTCTCCAATCGAGAAAAACGGACTAGGTAAAATCGAAAGACGGACATGTCTCTTTCGGGTTGGTTGTCGACGAGGAATCGCGAGATATGATTATCGTGTGTCCATTCTGACCACCCTGTATTATTATTCTCTCATACCACCATTAATTATATCCCAGAAAAAGTTATATTAAATGTAAATAAAATAATTCTATTTAACTTCTTTCATTTGACCCCATACCTAATGTTTCAATTTTAAATTTTGACATTCAAGGGTAGCAAGTGGCACAGGGGATCAACACTCGACCGTTCGACTTCCAAAGTTAAGCACCTTCGGTCGCGAATAGCCCGTTGCGTTGCTCCAGTGCGACGTTAATTAACTACTGGGTCAGTACTTGGGTATGGTTCGGTATTTTTTAATTAACATCGCACTGGACGACGGTCTATTGACGGTCTATCACCGGGCTATTGACGACGGTCCGGGATCAAACACGAAGGCAAAGATCCGAGACAACACTACGTGATTTTAAACCACGGTCAGATGACGAGGTCACACCTGAGCTGGCACTCCTCTCCACAAACTGTCACACCACGCCAACGTGAGGACATTTGAGGCCATATTTAACGTGTACCAGCCCGCTTTTTACACGACGATCGCTTGGTTGGATTTGGCACTCCGGTTGCTAATCCGTTACTCATCCAACCGGGCTACCACAGCCCCGTCAGTACTTGGGGGTGACCACTTGACTGCTGTCTCGGCTCGAGGGTGTGGTACAAAACTTTGACTCCGCTGATTTATTAAGATACCCAGCGCATTCTACCTGTATTTTATTCAATATTTTTCAGTTATTCACACTAATTTTCTGAATTTTTCCCTACTTATAATGAGATGAACTGCTGAGCAGCGGGTGCTCTGTAAGTAATATGTCCAATCCAGACCCCTTCTCTCATATCTAGAAGTGTTCTGGATGGTGTGGCAGGAGGTGCCAAACTACCAATTAAGCAATTAACAAAATTTAACTTTTCGTGCAAAATACATACATGTAGAAAGTACAATACACAGAAAAAAATGGAAGTCGGCTCATTGAGTATCTGCTAGGAT
Source organism: Meta bourneti (assembly GCA_933210815.1). Classification (NCBI taxonomy): domain Eukaryota; kingdom Metazoa; phylum Arthropoda; class Arachnida; order Araneae; family Tetragnathidae; genus Meta; species Meta bourneti. Next base: position 94,906,956 of record OW119929.1, read on the forward strand.
AAATTGGGAAGTTTTAAACTTTTTTACCATATTGCCTTTCAAAGTGTTAAGTATCCAGACTTATGAAAACTTAGGGGCACGATAATGCAAAGTCTCTTTTTTATCAACTTTACACATGTTAACGAGCTGCAAAGGTCTAATCAGAAAACCGCAACACATCTATCAATTAATATTTTATTTTTCCAAACTCAATCCCTTTTTTAGATATTCTCGTACTTTAACCATAAAGGTTCAAATTTTACGTTTTTCAAAAGAAAAGTTTACGAGATTACAACGAGACATCGGAAAGAAGAAAAAGTTCAAAGATCTCCACCTCAACCTAACGTAATAAACAGAATTTAATTAACTAGAACTGAAAAAGGGTGTTGCCAACGTGAAGAGGCCAGGTATGCAGGAAACTGAATAAAATAGTTTTCTTTTGCATCATTAAGCGTTGTACGCGAAAGTATTCGGGAGGCATTAAAAGATTAGAGAATTTTCAGAATCATAACAACGTGCTGTTTAATGTAGCCCGTTATGTGTATTTTGGCCCTTAACGGTAAGCATTTAAATTAACGGAATAAAATAATAATGCTCGCGTAAAATAATAATACTCCGGATGAAGCAACCTTTTCTGAGTATGATGACTGGTTTTGTTGGGCATGAAACGACACTATATTTTGTATTTTTTATGCTTGCTACATAAGGGTTTGTTAGCCGCTTCTAAGTTTGTGAAGAATACTTTTTCTGTCATTAAATTTTTTTGTCTTATCCTATTCAATTAAGCCCTTATGTTTCTTATGGAATTTATAATTTGTGTTCCATAAAATTGCTACTGTATTCTGTCTTTAGTGAACTGATTTATCATGTTTCGTTTCCCTCCAAGCTGTTTCAACGAGATATCTTGTCTCTCAAGATCTGACCAATTTTTCTAATGACGAGATACCTCGCTATCAACATCTTGCCGATTTTTGGATGATGAAAAGAGCAAGATCTGGTCAGTTTTCTTCTATTTACGAGATATTTCGCCCATCAAGATCTGGTCAGTTTTGTTAATGGTGAGACATCTCGTAGAAACAACCACCAGGATAGGTTAACACGAATATAAATTTGAATGAATAGTCAAACTGTTTCAATTCTGAAGTCATAAATTCACTTTTGCTTTTGTAATTGGAGTTAAAGATTCTATATTTTATACGTAACTATCTGTATTCTGGAAGCAATTGTAACAGACAGAAAATTGCTTAGAGTAAAAGATATGTAATAACTTGAAAGTACTTGGAAGCGTTTGCTCTATAAAGAATTTTACTCATAACATTAATATCCTAGGAATCCTAACTCCTTGTCCACTTCCATATTTTTGTGATTGATGTCCGCTTCATACATGAAAGAGAAATATTACAAGATTTGTCAAAAATGCAGATTGCTTCGACTTCACCCCCAGGGCTACGCGTGGGCCCTGGTACCAGTACTATTGGTATACCCTGGTACCAGTACAGGTACCATTACAATGGTACAGGTACCATTCCTATGGTACCAGGTACCAATGGTACCTGGTTCCATAGTACTGGTACCAGGGCCCAAGCGTTAATTGCATTGCCACATTGCACATTGCCTTAACACTCAAGTTAAGGCAATGTAGCAGTTTTCTCTTCTTAAAACCAAACAATGTAGATTATCTTTCAATTGGTGAAAAATTCGCTGAACTAAACTTAATCCTCCAAGTTGTGCTGTCTCGACGAGGTATCTCGTCATTAGCAAAACTGACGAGATCTCGATGGATCAGATATATCGTCAAAAGAAGAAAGCTGACCTGATCTTGATCTAATCATAAAAAATAGTATTATCTTGATGTCGAGATATTTCGTCATTAGCAAAATTGGAGATATGATAGACGAGGCATCTGGTCGAAACCACTTGGAGGACCAAACCTAAAGTATCACTGCTTTAATTGTTTTCAGCAAAATTTTAATAATCGACATTCGCATAAGCAGTAATAATTTAAGTTTGGAGGGCCAAACCTAAATTATTACTGTATTGTTTTCAGCAAAATTTTAATAATCGACTATTACGCATAAGCCGTATCAAGCTTATTTTATTTTATCGCTCTGTTTTACTTTCGAAAACCGCGCTTAATCTTGTTTACGACACCATTCCGCGCCAAGCATTCTTTTTCGCGTTTCTTAGAAATTCTTCAAAAGAAGCGAAGACAAGATATAAAAAAGCAATAAGTGTAAAGCGAAAAAAATAAAAAGTTACAGTGTTAAGGTAATGTGACCGAAAGTAGGGAAACAATGGAATATTAGGTTGTTCCAAACGCTCGAAATTCAATCCAAGTCTGTCATTGCATTACAATTGGAGCTTCGAAACATTTTCTCCCGTCCCTGACTATTACTCTTCTTTTATTCGATAAAATTCTTGATCTTCTTTACTTCATTCTATTTTCTGCTTCTGCTGGGGATGATCGATACTTCTTTAAGCTATTTTCTTAAGAGAAAACTCACACGAAGAACAACGGTGCCAGGCAGCTAAACTTTTCGTTTCACCAAACACCACCAACCAGTATTAGCGTTTCTTGGAATAAAAGTTGGCAAAGACGTCGCATATCGAACCAATTTACGCAAATAATTCGCTTCACTTAAGTTAAAGAAATGCATTATCTTGCTCGGATTGAGCATCCTAATCTTTTGCATCATAAATCATTATTGAACATCATAGTGTTCTTTCATCATAAATCATTCTTGAACATTATAAATTTTTGCCCATATTGACTGGAAATTCATGGCAGAATCTGGGAGAATTAAACACTCCTAGTGATTGTTTCGACGAGGTATCGTGTCATTATCAGAAGTAACCAGATCTTTATGGACGAGATATCTCGTGTTAGCAAAAGTAACCAGATTTTTATGACGAGATATCTCGTTTTTATAAAGAAGAAAACCGACCAGAACTTGATCTCGTCATCATTAAACAATTGACAATATATATCTTAATAACGAGATATCTCGCCAATAGCAAAACTGATCACCAAAATTCATGGACAAGATATCTCGTCGAAACCGTTTGGAAAGTAAATCTTCGATACAAGATCACTGTAAATTAAATAAAAAGCTGTGAAGAAAGTCTTAATATTCACTAAAAATTTAAACTTAAAACTGCAATTAAAGAAATTCTGAAAAGCAGTATAGACGTTTGGACGGTTCCCCTGTTAGTAAATTATATCAGTTCCTTGACTCAAAATTAAACTTGGTAGACTTATTATCTTGAGGTAATGTACTGGTTACTACATCAAAAGGGCCATTGAAAGATTAATGTTGTTAATTGTCGTCCATCATTGGTGCAACTTCAAATTGTTTAGTGGAAGATATATTATTATAAAATATTGATAAACATGTAAATTTACTAACTTATTGTGTTAGTACAATAAGTTATTAATAAATCCCCGGTTATTTAATGGTAAGTAGTAATGTCCCGTAGTAAGTCCCCTCTGTACCCCGCATTTTTTAAAATAAATTATTTAATTAATTGTGCTAAATATATTGTTTATCGTTAGAAATCATATGTTGAAACGATCAATTTATTTACTTTGAGAAATATTTTAATGACCTGAACATTAAACTTATATTTTTGAAAATTTAAGTACTATGGAATATAGGTTATGTTGAGACCTGCTACAAAAACAGTAGTATTGAACATCGGATTGTATGATGCGTTTTTCATTACTCTTTTAATAGTATTTAAGAGGTGTTTAAAAATTTTTTTAAAATAATTTAAATGTGTTTGGAAGGGAAGTAGTAGACCGATTTCCAAACAGGATGGTTTTGTACCATGAGCATATAATAATTTCTATGGTATATCTGGTACATATTTACCTGATATACCATGGTATCGGTATATCTGAGACCAAGAGCAGAGGTCACATGAAATGTGAAAACTACATATATATATATATATATATATATATATATAATTCAAAATTACAAACCAAAACAAAGAGAAATCCAAAAATTTTAAAATCAAGAAATTTAAGAAAATTTTGAAAAAAATGATGGAAGTGTTGGTGGATGAGGGCGTCATCAGGGAGGAGCCTCACCCAGTCAACACAATATGGTGTTTTCTGCATGTGAGCGGCAGTATACCAAAAGTAGCTCACACACCCCTCCAAACACCATAAGAAAATAAATTAGAAAAACAAAACCAGGGACAACCAAGGACACATACCAAAGATAATATAATACAAAATTAAAATTAAATTAAAATTAAAAATTAAATTAAAATTTAAAATTTAAAAGGAGAAAACAAACCTACCCAAATAGATTGACCTAAGATCGACAACAACCCGCCGCAAACTACATGAGGACCGCCAACAAATGCCATTCATAACGCCGTATATCAGAAATCGGAACCGCAATTCCGACACGGAACCCCGACTCGAAATTCCGACTCGGAATTCCGAACCGGAACATCGGAATCGGAAGTCGAAAAAATAGTGTTCAAATCCAGTTTTTTAAAATTGATAGTCAACAGGATTTTTCTGGATTCTGCTTGACTATTTTTTACCCCCAACTTTTTTGGTTTTTTGGCTTTTTACTTATCTGCTTTTTGATCTTTTGGCATTTTGCTGGTCTGCATTTCTAATATTTTGACTTTTTGATCTTTTGGCGTTTTGCTGGTCTGCATTTCTATTGTTTTACGTCTTGATGTTTTGTATATTCTGTAATTTGATTGTTTTTATTATTATATATATATATATATATATTAAGGTTATTATCATCAAGCAATTCGTGCGTTTTCCATAAAAATATTTAGTTCCAAATTACGAGGTTTATTCCTCGGATCTTTTTCTTTCCGTTTGATTCCGGACCGTTTCCAATAGCCCCTCCATCGCGACGTTAATTCAACTACCTTTACACCCTACACCCCCTTTAGAAATATTTAGATACTTTCTTGGTTTTTATACAAACCTTCTAAGAACATTTTATACAACCGAAATAGCACCGAGCATTAAAAATTCTGTCTTCATTATTTTATTTATATATCTAAAAGTGCATTTTAAATTATTCATTTATGAATATAAAAGGGGATGTGCAGCATTTCTATTTACATGGTACGCGAACGCACAAATGGATTTCAGAACATAACAAATGAATATGCATGACTGGATTCATGAATAATAGCGAACGCTCAGCATGGGACAAAAGGCTACTGCGAGAAATGCTTGTCAAATCTCGTGTAAGTTGAGAGACGTTTACTATCAGTTTTGTCCTCGAGTGTTTAGACGAATGCGACGGAGCGAAGCGAAAACGGCAGTTGTGAATGGAGAATAAATAGAGGAAAGTGAACATGTAGGTTACTGAGTGTTTACTATTAGGGGAAGAATTTAGTCGTGCTTGACTGGTGGAAAATACCCCAAGCACCGCAATCCTCTGGCTATCTACAGAAGAAATGCTTAAATCGGGAAAAAAAACATGTTCTTCCTTCTTTCGATTTGTTTAATGTTTTATTTTTCCTTGTCGTTGTTTTCTGTTTTGGCTACTTCAATTCCGGTCACACTTCCGATGATGTTTTGTTGGAAGGATCCGGAAGAACTTCCGGAAGTCTGCAAATTTTGGGGATTAATTATGTATCGTTTAACAGTTACAAAACAAAAAAAAAGGGATTACACATGTATGTTTCAATTAATTCATGCAATCCGTTTCGTTTAATTTGCGCTCCATTATAAAAGAGATTGATCGTCGGTAAAAGACAAGATCTTTCTCAATTGTTGCATTTGTCACTCAGGTTCTTTCACAATGAATACTCAGCAAATTGTCGCTGCGCTTATCATGGTCATTTTGGGACTGATGTTTGTCCAGGAGTCCACAGCATTCCACCTGTTCCACGGCAGTCAAGGAGGTGGTAGCGGAGTGGCTGAAATGTTAGCTGCCGGATTGATTGTCAAACTTCTACAGGAGAATATGTAAGACGTCGTCTGTATGTACCTTCGTTCTCAAAAGGTTCGGGATTTTACTCATTATCTGTGATTTCTGCGTGCGATCGGTGTGTTTATAGTCATTTTCTGTTGCAGTTTCGTCTTAGTCCATTTTTTCGGTCTTTGGAAAGCAAACCATAATCATTCTCTGATAAATTTCTCTAGCGGAGCTTCTTCGTTATGAACTTACTCCTACTACCCGACCATATATTTTAATTTTCTGCAAGTCCATCGTGATATTGTGTTTTTCGTGACTCTCGTATGCTGTAGTTTCCCCATAAATCGTTATCATTTTCCCGTTCATCAATAAATGCTTATTTCAGCATTAAATAAACAACCCACTGAGGAGTTAACATGCTTGCATTAGTTCTGAAAATTGCGGCCCTCCTTGTAAAGCTTCTAACCTGTTTTGCCCTTCTTGACCAATTGATCCAATTTTCTAGTTTTATTTCAACCAATATAAATGGTTATTTTGTCATTACGTGTTTTGTGTGGGTAAAAGCGGTACTACACTACTCGGAAATCTTGTGACGCTCAGATAGTTAAACACCACTTCCGAAATTCAAAACAAGAAAATCACCAATCAAGTTAATTTTTTCATTCACCTTTCTACGCTTCCATGTGTTCCCAATTTCTTCCTCTTCACGGAAGACTTGTTTCTGGGTGCAAAGCTGTCATTTATCACAATCTGAGCTCCTAAAGAATCAACCGTAACATCTCTTCTAACGCTATTCCAACCATGGTATCTCTTACAAAGTTCTTCAGCTTGGTGTTCACGGTGACTTTTTTGGACCTGGTCTACTTTGAATATTCGCCAGTAAAGGAGTTTATGAGTGACTATACTTACTTTTATGAAGACTATTTTGCTAATTATCTATCGCTTGACTTTTTCTAAGACTAATATATTGATTGTGTTTGCATTCTACAATATATCTAATTATGAATCATTTAAAAATATTACTGTATTTTATATGTTCTTTCAAATTATAGATGCTTCGGCTATTATTTTCGTAATAATCATTTACATGTACAGTGTAATTTTCTGAACAATATATTGATATGTTATACAAGATGTAATGCTTTGTCGTCACTATATATCTCATTAAATATGAAAGACTGCTTATTTGAATTGGACGTTGCACTTTTCAAATCGTTTTTATTACGTGCATGTATTCATTCATAATCTATTAACCTGAAATATCTTCAAAGTATGGGATTAAGTAATATAAGTGCATTTTGAGATTTAATCTAATTAATGTATTTGTTTTATAATCGCATTTGTATAAATACTCAAATGAAACATGCAATTGTGTGCATGCAATGTTCATAGTCTGTTAAGTTTTTTTGTCTGGAATATATGAACGAATAATAAACGGTTTTGTGTAAAAATTAATCTTGCCTAGAACTTTACTGATATTTAATCTTTCGGGCCTACATTTAATATTGCATGGTGTCTCTAACAATTTTTAGCACTGTTTTAAGAAATGGTATTAAAAATATTTCTTTTTCAATCGTTTATACTATGTTAATATTTCTTTTGTATAGTTGTATTTTAATACTTAGAAAATAACTTTTTTAGAATAAATAACAACTTTCCTTAAAAGAGAAATTTTAATTATTTTAATATAAGTATATTCATTCCATTTAATGTGAGCAAAACGAGATTTAAAAAAAAATTCAAATTCATACTTGAATGTCACATAAAATTCAAACTTCCACAAATAAAAGAGCTATATTTATTTAAAGATAATAGCTGTGATGTATACATATTTGTTAGATGTTACACGACTTTCTAATTAGCGTGATAAAATTTATTTTGTTTTGTTTTTCACAATTAAGATTATTGCTACAAATTTCACTAAGAAAAGGAAAGAAACGAGTAAATTAATTGGAATGCGAAAAAAAATGAGTAAAGAAAAGTTTTACTTCACTTTTCACTTTACTGTGTGTGTTTTTATTTGAATTTCATTTCACAGCTTAAGCACTTAGAGGTAAACACAAAAGTGTTTGCCAAGATTTTCTCATTTTATTGCAGCACTATATTTGTTTCTGAAAAACTTCATTTTTAATTCCCAATTCAATTCAACGAAAATCTTAGCGTTCAGTTGGTCGTTTTTTGTGATTCGAATGTCATTCCAACCAGATTTGTCATATAGTATCATTGATCTTAATAATCCGCTGTTTACTTGGAGCATAATTTAGAAAATTGACTATATCACATTGGCGCTCCAAGTGGGTTTGACAAGATGCCTCGTCCATTGAAATCTGGTCAGTTTTGCTGATGACGAAATACCTGGTCGAGACAAGTACCACCAGAAGGGTTAAAACGCTAAAAATTAGTAAAATGAAGGCAGTTTGCAATGGAGTAAGAGTGTCCCGATCCTTTTATATAACAATTTAATTAAATAATTACAAACATAGGATTATGCTTCAATTATCTTTGACTTATTGTATCTTTCTTTTAACCCTCCGAGTGGTTTCGACGAGATTCCATCAAGTCCATCAAGACCTAACCAATTTTGCTAATGACGAGATATCCCGGCTTCGAGATCTGACCAACTTCACTAATGACGAGTCTCAAGATCTGATTAGTTTTGATTTTCACGAGATGGTAGGTAGGTATTTTAACTAACGCCACACTAAGCAACGGAACGAGCTATTGGTAATGGTCCGGGATCAATCCCCAAGGAAAACTTCCTAGGACAACACCACTTAATTTTGAAACATGGTCAGATGACGAGAACAATACCTCAGCTGGCACCCCGCTCTCCAAACTTCCACACCACGCCGACATGAGGATATTTGAGGCCACGACGGCTTTAACATGAACCAGCGACACCATGTACACGACGGTCTTTGGTTGGATTTGAACTCGCAATCCTCCGGTTGCTAATCTGTTACTTTTCCAACGGGCTACCGTGGCGATTTAAGGAGATACATCGTCGAGACAACCACCAGGAGCGATTCCTTTTATCGTAGACACACCTTAGGGGGCCCTTAAGGATTGATATAATTGGGCCCTACAATTCCTAAGACTTCCCCTGGATGCGAGACACAGTCTGAGACAAAATTAGTACAACGCTTTCATTTGTAACATCAAATCACTCGTGTATCTTTCAGAAAATCGAGAACTTCGGTGAACAAACTCAGCCGTCGTGGAAGGAGAGCAAACACAGCAAACCGCCGCCCAAGCGCGACGTTTTTGAAAGGCGAGTCACACAGGTTGAAGCTTAAAAACCAATCTTCCACTCTTACCTTGATACAGTTCTTGATAGGCAGGAAATAAAAGTAGCGGGGGATGTCAACCGTGAAGGAAGAAAAAGACGGTTCAAATAAATAATAAAGAAACAATGCACGTGAACTGAAACGTAACAAAATCTTTTACGTTCCCTTTTTCTGTTTATCTTCTTTTTAAAATAGCTTACCAGCGTTTTGTTTAGGAATGGAGAGTGTATATATATATCTTAGATTGTATTTTTCCGGTTCTCTACGCGAAGAGGAAATTTTTGGAAAATGTATTTCCCATGGGAAATCTTGAAAACATAAGTGACGAATTCGAAAGTGTTTAAATTGTTTACATGTACCCAAAGATGATCAATATTTAATTTAGCTATTGTCATAGAGGCGTTGTGTAGATTTAACACTGCTGGATGTTGTCTCGACGAGGTACTCGTCATTATCAAAACCATTAGCAGATTTTGATGAATGAGATATCTCGTCATTATCAAAACCATTAGCAGATTTTGATGAACGAGATATCTCGTCATTATCAAAACCATTAGCAGATTTTGATGAACGAGATATCTCGTCATTATCAAAACCATTAGCAGATTTTGATGAACGAGATATCTCGTCATTAGAAGAAAACTGATCAGATCTTGATCTCGTCATCATAAAACATTGGCTAGATCTTGGCTACGAGGTATCTCGTCATTACCAAAGTTCCCGAGATCTTGATGAACGAGGTATCTCTAATTGTAGGTTTATGAACAAGGATGAAATGATGAACAAGGTTTTAAACTACTTGTAGGTTTAAAGGCTAATTTTTATTTATTCATTAAAATAATTTACACATAATTAAAATTCTCAATACCATTAAGGAAAATTACTTGTGTACTAATTGATGTTCAATGGAACTTTTTCTACTAAGCACAGTGATCATTTAAGCATTTAGTCCAACAGTCCATAAATTATACTAAAGGAATATCAAAGTGGATACGTGTTGTTGTCAAAGGTGAATTGATGCTAAGTTTATAAGAGAGTGGTACTCACCGAGTTCGATCTCTGGCATTTGGGCGCTGGGGTGTAGATGATTCCGGTTGCCCTGTACCAGGAACGATGGTACGGATCTCAGGAGATGCTGCTTTAACTTTTGTTTAATTGATGCACTCCCGATGTACACAAAATCTATCCTCAATCCCACAGAAATTATAAGTATATCCTCTTGTTGGCGCAACTCCCTATAAAATCCTGCTTTATCATCAATGCTCTGACCAATGCCAATAAGTCTACACATCTTGTAGTTAATTATTGAAGTTGTTTGGCCCCTCTCAATTTCTTATAGGCAAAATTATGTAAGTCCTTCTATTTTGTATTGGGTCACGTGAAGTCATGGTGACAGTTATAGTTATTCATTTATTTATTCATTTACACTGCAGATCGAATTAAATTACAGAACCACTGATATGAACAGAAAACATAATTATACGTATAAACAATCAAACATTGTTTTGAACAACGCTAATGAATTATCAAGTAGATAAAAATTATGAGAATAACTGCTATATAAGTTATAAAATATTTTAAAGATATTGTATCGATAAAAATATTAAAAATAACTTTGCATATTAAAGTACAAATAATGAAATTGAATGTTGGATAGTATTATAGTTCTGGACAGTCAGCATAATTCAAAAGTTTGAAGACAAAGATTTAAATAAAATATGCATGTGTTTTCTAAAGAACTAAACATTATATGAATTAGGTACTAGAGAGGTTTCGATATCAGGTAAACAATAGCCACATTTTTTAAAGTAAACATAGCGCGAGAATTGATTTTTGGAGGATTTCGATTTCATAAATTACAAGGGGGGTACACGGTAAAATGTTTTAAACAGAAAATCTGTTGGATTAGTATTTTTTCTTATCCTAGAGAATTTCTCCCTAAAGTGACATTTCTCTATTTTCTCCTCACCCTCCCTTGTTCCTTTTTTTTCACAATTATTTGATCTTGTTTGTCTTGTGTTTAGCAGGACTTGGCCAAATATGACCCTTGTGCCATAAAGCCCAAACCAACTAACTAACCTGTCCCTAAAGTATATTTTGAATCCTAACACTTTTGTGAAAATTTTGTGCAAAATATGTACCCAGAACATTTTATAAAAGTAATGGTAAAATTTTGTTACATTAAAAAATTGAAAAGAATTGGTGGTTAAAATAATATGCATAAGGGTCTCAACATTTAACTATCAAACATGTCTTTTAACATCTTAACTTATCACACTTATTTTACTTATTTCCAAATTTTCGTTTAGTTTTTAAATAATGCTTTTATTTATTAGTACTATGTATACAAAATAAAATAAAAGTATTTGGAAACTTTACTATTAGTTTATGAATATTTGACTTTAGGTTAGAAATCTTATTCCACAATGAAACAGACTGAACGTAATAATTGAGAAAAGTTATGTGGTCATAAACTTTTCCCAATGTTCGTATGAGCTTTAATACATTTCAACATACATATATTTCAAAATATACATACTGTGGAATTCGATACCGGTAAATAGCACGTAAAACAGTAATTTTATGCGTAATCTAGCTGTATCGTAAGAATACACCAATTGTTAGAGATTCAAAGGAACGGATTAATAATCTAGACAAATTGGTTCCAGAACGAGAATGAGGTGCTTAAAAATTCATAATTATAAACTTCTGTGAACGCTAACATTTTGAAATTGATTTAATTTATCGAAACATCTATTGTTAAGTTAACTATTTGAAATCGTGTTTATACTCGTAGTTCTAATATCAGAATTTTCTTGAATTATATATCTAACATCCTACACTTTTGATAAAAGATTCTACTATCAGAATTTTCTAATCTAAATTTTCTAATATCCTATAATTCTGATAAAAGGTTCCAATATCCAAATTGAGTCCTACTTTAAATTCTACTTTTGAAGTAAACCGCAATTGTGTTATCATTAACTAACAATAATAGAACTTTGTCATATTCTACTACGAATAAATCATTGTATCCTATTTGAATTTCTGGAGGGTTCGAGTTCGAAACGCAATACAACCAAACACCGTCGATTTCGAGGGGGCTGGTGCACGTTAAATCAATCGTGGCCTCAAATGTTCTTGCTTTGAAGAGGGGTTGAAATTTCGAGTATCTTGCCAGCTCAGGTATTGTCCTCGTAGTCTTACCATAATTCAAAATGACGAGATGTTGTCCTCTGTTCTTTCCCTTCAGGATTGATCCCAGACTGTCTCCGATAGTACATTGTGTTGCTGCAGTTAAACGTTAATTCAACTCACCCCTATTTGTATTTGTTACTTGAATAACGTTTTGCAGATTCCTCCAGCATGTCAAAGGCCCGCCTTGACTCAGTGGGTTTGCCCACTGACCTAGCAATTTAAGAGTTGTAGGTGGTGTAGGTTCAATTCCTGTAACTTTCCCGGGCTTAATTTCTCTTTTCTTTGTCAGTAAAATTTTCCCAGAGTGTATAAATAGACCGTTGTTTTACTATAGTGCGACGTTAATTAAATACCTACCTACCCAGTATGTATAACCATTTACTTCGCGTTGTCTGTCTTGTGTTTGACACAGCTTGGGCCCCTAAAACTTACCCTATTAACAAAACATCGTTTAGTGGATACAGACAACTACTTTACTTGCAGGCTATACCCCCTTTTCCCTCAATTTCCCCTTTTCCCTCATCAGATTCTTCAATAAAGTAACATGAAATTTATTTTCAGATATTCCCTTCTATATTTGGTTTCTTCTTCATTTTAAACTATTTGAGAATAAGTTGTTCCCTCGCAGGGATCGGGTTTTGTCAACCACTAAAAGCGCTACTCGTGAAGTTAAAGGCAGGTAGGTATTCGAATTAAATGTCGCACTGGAGCAACACGACGGACTATTGGCGACGGTACGGGATTAATCCGAAAGGGAAGATTCGAGGATACCTCCTCATTTTGAACAGTGGTCATGACGAGGTCAACACCTGAGTTGACATCGCGTTCTTCAAACTTGAACACTAAGCCAACGTGAGGACATTTGAGGTCACGATTAGATTTAAAGTGCACCGGCTCCCACGATTACGACGGTCTTTGGTTGCACCGTTTCGAACTCGCAACCGTACGACTGCTAACACCTACTCTACCAAACGGGCTAGCAACCAGCGAGTTGTAGACGCTGCAGGTTAGATTCCTGGCAGGTGTATTTCTCCCTGGGTATTTTTCTCTTCTGTGTCAGTAAAAACTTTCCTATATGTGTCTGTCTTTTACTTGATATTGCACGTCTTGTGTCTGGCGTAGCATGGCCAAATACGGCCCTTGTGCCATAAAACCCCAAAACAACAAACCAAACGGCGGCCCCCGTGAAAATAAATGACGCTAAGCATAAGAGATATTGTTACAAATAAGTTTACCTCCAGGCACCCAGACCAGATACATCCCTACGAACATGTTTAACCAGCCTACAAGCCAGATACGACCCTCAAAATATTTCTATCAGGTCCGCAGACCAGGTACGGCGCTCCGGATGGGTTTCGCCGCCCTAACGGCCATATACGGCCGTACGAAAAGGTTTCGCCGCCCCGCCAGCAAGATATGGCCGTCCGAAAAGATTTTCCCTTTCCGCTGGCCAGATATGGTGCTCCGAATAGGATTTCCTGGCCCGCAGACCAGATATTCCTATATAGGAGATATTCATTCATAAAAAAATAAATATTTAAAAAGTAACAAAGCAGAGCTAAGAGTTACGTCGCAAATAGTTACTTTGAAATTCAAGCGAGCACATTCTTATTCATTTTTGTTTCTAATTGATGAAGTCTGCGGTGTCTGTCTTTCCTTCTTTTGGAAATAGCCACATCATTTGACAAACTAAGAAAAACATTTCCTCTCACTATCTTATTCCGTCGTTTAAGTCAGAAAAACCACCAACCTACCTCGGAGTACACCAAGAGCACCGTGACCTTCCATTAATTGCGCCCAACAATTTTTATGCTATAGTTAAGTGAACACATTTCAATCTCCGTCATTTAACTCCGTTTCTCCGGTGGCAAGAATCTCCTTGGGTGATTTTACAGGAGGGGAAATTACACTAATGGATCCAAACTACATTTATCTGAAAAGTCGCTGATTTTTATTTCATCGAGTGAATGGGAGATAGTTCGCAAGGAAAAAGCTCTAAATGTCATTGCTAGTTAACGACTCACGCGACTGAAAGTTTGGCGGAGAGTAACTATTTTTAATTCCCCTCAGAGCCAAGGAGTAAAAGTTTAATGGTTTCTTGACTAAAGGAACGACGGTGAGTAGAAAATTGGCTTAAGTTAGACGTATAATGGTGGTGTATAAGATCCGTTTGTTGGTTTTTAAGGCGGAAGGAAGAGATCGACAAGGCTGCGTTTTTTCGCTAAGTTTCGCTAACAAAATGTAAGGAATAATTCCTTTTTTGGTAGTTGAATTCCCACTGAAGCAACATAACGGGCTATTGGTGACAGTCTGTGATCAATCCAGAAGCTAAAGCTCGGAGCATAGAGGCAATATAAAAGTAGAGTAAGCAATGGTAACTTTTTGTGCCCAGGGTCATGTGACCAAATCTAGTAGTAACGTGACTATTAGATTACTTTCGTCTTCGGATCGAAACGAACATTCATAATTTGATTGGTCAACGGAGCGGTAGAAAACGCCAATAGACTGATTCATCATCTGATTGGTTCACACAACACAGTAAAGTTTGTCAATTTCACCATTTTTGTCGTCACGTTATAAAAATACGCATCCGCACTACTCTGTCATAAGATGCTATATTGCCAAGGGAGGCGATGAGATGCCAAATCGATTTTTTACCGAGCACTCACGTGACTACTAGTCGAGATTTCGGTCACACTCCTTGAAGATCCTCTCAATAGCAATGCTCAGTCGTCTACTTATACTTCACGTCTATGGCGTCGTAATTTTGAAGCGAGAGAAATATAACTATTCTGCTGATTCGACAAGAGAAGAACAGCGTAAGTACATTTGTATGACTGTAAACCAAATCAATCAATACTTTGGAGATACGTGGCACCTTAATGCTGACCACAGCGCTAGCAATCTGCGAATTCTAGACTGCGCAGTTTCGATTCCAGTAATTTATCATGAGTGTGTATTTCTTTCTTATGCCAGTAAAACGTTTCTTGTGTGTGTATGTCCAATGTCTATTACTTGACACCTTCTGTCTAGAGTTTGGCTCAGTTTAGCCAAATAACGCACTTGATTCATAAAACTCAACTAACCCTTACGCTAAGTAAATTGGGATAAGTATATGTCGAAACATGCGTTATTTAGGTGAGAATATATTTTAATTTATGTTTCTTCATCTGTAGTAGGATGACTAGTTGTTTTTTGATTTTAGAGAATATTTCTAGGTTTCAGCACACTTTTAATCTCAAATATAAAAATGTGCATCCTCTCCCGTGCAACTTAAATATCATCTCGAAAAGTATTTTTGATTATAAGCCATTAGCAACGTGCCGAGTTTTGTGTAAATAATTGCAAACACAGAATAATGTCTCAATTATATTTGAATTGTTTTTATCTCTCTTTTAAACCGCCATGTGATTTCGACGATATCTTGTCAATCAAGACCTAAACAGTTTTGCTAATGATGAGATATCTCGTCATCAAGATATGACCAATTTTGCTATGACGAAATATCTCGTTATCAAGATACCGACAATTCTTTGAAGATAACAAGATCAAGATCTGGTCAGTTTTCTTCTAATGACGAGTATCTCGTCCATCAAGACCTGGTCAGTTTTGCTCATGACGAGATACCTCATAGAGACAATCATCAGGAGGGTTGATCGAAGAATTTTTCTTCTCTTATTTTTCGGTTTGGGGGTAATTTGTCTCCAGATATGGGAACCCTTTCAAATAGATCCAAGAAAAATAAGACATTTTTTTGTCGTTCTGTGGTCATTTTTCGTTTGTCGTTCTGTGGCCATTTTTGTTACAAACCCAACCAAATGATAGGATGCATCTAATTAATGTGTGCACATATGGAATAATACAAAAATATGTGTAATATTAAAACAAATCAGAATTTTATAAATTTTAATTCAAATTTCCAAAAGCAAGACATCTGACACTCTCGATAAATAAACATTTCATATATTTTCCTGTTTGTCAAAAGCATCTGGGTGGTCAGTATAGCGTAGGTGACTTTGATATAGCAGACTGAACGGGGAAAACCTTAATCGTTGGATGTCCAATACCAGCAAATGAGTTAATAAATCAAACTTTAGATAACACGCTTGTGCTGCCCTCTGATGAAAAAGACATTAACTAAGATTATCTCAGTTGCGTTTATTCTTAATTAAAATAATGTGATATCGATGCGTACTCAAATTAATGACTCTGAAACTGTTTTGCATAATGGATTCTAAAAGAGATATATCTTCTTGTTCTAATGTGAAATTTATTTTAGTTCTAGAATGATAATTGATACGATTTGAAATTAATTATGCTTGCAAGTGTTGGTAGTTACAATGTAACAGTCAATGTAGAAATTTTAACCTGATATAAAACTAAAAAAGTGGTTTGTTACTTTTTATTATATATAATTTCAATGATAAGATGAGTTTCAGGGCACTCGAAATTTCCTTAATAGGCCTTAATCCTCCTAGTGGTTGCCTCGACGAAGTATTTTGTCATTAGCAAAACTAACCACATCTTGATGGACGAGATATCTCGTCGAAACCATTTGGAGGGCTAATGATTATGAGTATTTAAAATTTTCCCTTTGAGTGAAGTATATGAAGATTGTTACGTAAGCATAATAGTATATGGTTGAGGTAAAGGATCAATTGGCAACTTCAATCTCCTTAAGTTTAAGCAGGATGAAATAGTCTTGCTGTACAATACAAATACATGTTACAGAAATTATTTTTGAAAAATAATTATTTTTGTCATCCTTTTGAATATAAAATTTATTCAAATTTTCCAATATCGAGTTGCACTGAACGTATATCGATCAACATATATCCGAATAGGTAGCTAAAGTTTACTTCAAGAGGGTCACCTTCCTCTTATCGTTTTTCAGGTACCAAACATGTATGTAAATAAATCAATGTATTTCTAAATAACTTATTTAGAAATTCAACAACGAATAATTTCGTTTAATATTTATTTTGACCAACATGCAGTTTCTGCTTAAGAAAATCATAATTTTAAGGGAAATAGGCATTGGCAGGTTTCTAGTTTCCATTCTGAACATCTTGCTATGTATTCTGCTTTGAGCAAGTAAAATGTAGACTTTAAGAGCTACTTCTTCATTCACCAAATTCTGACTTCATAATCATATTCACCGCATACTGTTGTATTCAAAAATAATTGGGTACCATAGCACTTTGGAGTCTCTTTCTGCTTTATCTAAGACTCACTTTTTTTCTGTTGTATCTTCACATTTCAGTAGAAAGAAATTAAAGGCAATCTCATACAATCACATTTTATTGAATATTTTGAGCCTTTTCACGAGGATATGTTTGACTTAATGTTCATAAAATATATGGCGTATTTATTTTATGTCAAAAGTCTTTCCACATATCAGCACAATAATAGCTTTTTTTAATTTATTATTTATGGAGTTAATAAAAAAATAAGAGTAAACTGTAGTGTTGTAAAAATATTTTAAATACAAAATATAATAATTACGTTGTTTTCATCATTGTACATTCTTATAAATGCCCTAGGATCTATATATTAATTAGGAAATGCGGCTCTTGATAATCCAAACACATAGTGACACACAATAGTGAACCACTACAAAAGTTACTTTATAATACAATAGTATATAAGCCTTGTAACCAACTCCTCCATGAAGTGCTTTTTGATAAACAGAATTGCACTGTATTTCTTGTATAATTGGTGACTGGTAGACGTGGTGAACACGTGTACTTTCAAAATCACAAACCAGATGGCGCTACTGACATATTCTAAGTGGCACACACGCCGATGGATGGTTCACGATCAATAATTGAATTGCTACAGAGGTGACAATCTCTTCCAACATATGTTTCCATTCCTATCACAGCTTCGCTATTTATTGCCGCTCAGTCACCTTTCATAACTGTTGGGCTGTACTCAGACTCGGTTTCCAAGGACAACACAGGACAATCAAACAGTTACTATCAACTATTGCACGATCACGTATCGGGCGTATATAAGGGATTTTAACACAACTGACATGATGTCACGCAATCGTCAATCTATTAACTAGTATAGCAACTATCGAATTCAGACACTCTAAATTCTGGAGGGGGAGTATTGTATTGAGCTTATCCACCACTACAGAAATTAACTTATAAAGCAATAGTATATATTGTCAGTTTAGAGCAGAAACTCATTACCTGACATTTTTGCGGGACACTAAATGCTAATTTTTATGATGGTGTGAAATACATTGCATATTGTAATCTGTTTAAAAGACATAATACTATCAAAATGTTTATAATTTTTATTTTTTTACCATAAAACTAATAGGCTTTAATGGGTATTAAAATAAAGAAATGTTTTTGTCAGTTAATGAGTTTCTTCTGTAAGTCGACGATGTATCAGTGTAATACAATTCCACCATGACTGTTTGGTAGACAAGGTTGCATTGTCTTTCACAGGTGTTGTAAATGCAAACGAACGAAGTTACTTTTTTTGTGAAGGTAGTATAATTACTTCAAAATTAAAGAAGCAGTTAATACAAACAAAAGTTTCATAATACATTAGGCAGTACATCATAACTACATCAACTATTGACTAAGCATCAAAAATTAAAAAGGATCGAGTATTGTAAAGAATATGTTAAGCATTTAATTTGGATTCTATAATAAATAATGGAGTAATAAGAGAGTTGATAGTAAACAGATTAAACCTTAACTAATTTACTAGAGCAGACATTACGAATGATTTAAGGCTAGAATACACTTTTAAGATCAAAATAAACCCACACTGTATCCAATAAACAATTCCTTTGAAAATCCCAAAATCTTCTCTTGTAAAAGCAGGTTATTTCGAAGGCATTTCCCTCGACCAAGGGTGGAGTAATTAATGGCTAAGAGAGAGGAATCTCTTGGTGTGTGTCGTTCATTGTTAATGAATTTCGGGGTGAGCCTCTGGCTTCCAATATCTCTCTAAAGAATGATCAATAATCAAATTTCTTGTATTAAAATTAATGAGGAAAAGGATCTATTTAAGTATCCCGGAAACTTCGGGAACGAAACTTGACTCCATCGTGGGAGGAATCCATCCTCATTTTGGTAAGCTAGGCGTGTAGTATCTGCTTTGTTGTAGGAAGTAAAAAGATTGCTTAATGCGTACGAGGCTTTGAAAACAACTTTTGTTCCTGATTAAAAAGCATGTGTTGATACTTATGTACGGATTGTAAGAGGAGTAGGGAACAACAACAAACTTTTTCGATTATGAACATGTCGGCATAAAAAGTGAAGAGAACTCTACAAATTTTAAGGGGGCACAGTACCTTTAAAACTTTAAAAAAATCGATTTTCCAATTTTGATCTATTTATATAGTTTGAAATGTTCTGATTCTGATAAAAAAAAACGCATGAAAGAATTCGCATTCGTTCGTTCGTAATAAGGATTTTTCGAACACACCTATTTTTATTTTCATCTGTTCTTTTGTTTACGTTTCTTAGTTTCGATTTGGAATTATGCTATTAATTTTTGGAATTAATGCTATTTATTTTTTTCGAAAGTTTTAATAATATTTTTACTCTAACAAATATAAGCAGAATATGTACTACTCAACTCTTTCATTTCACAAATCTATTTGTTTACTTGAACGCACGTGAGTGCTAAAAATAACTATTTCAACTTTACTTGCATTTATCTCAGAATGGTAATTTTCAAGCTTGCGCGCACTATAACTGTGACTAATGAATGTAGACTCCTGAAATTTTGAATGAAAATAGATTATCAAAAGGGCTTCAAAATGAAACCAGAATGTGGCGATCCTTAGACCTGTGAATCCCTCTAAGTCATTTTTTTTTTTGCGCAAAGGTGAGATGTCTTCAGAAACACACTTTGTGAATAGAATCTTTCTCCCATCCCATTCTTGGAACTATGCTTTTCGACTTAGAGGGTTTAACGTGTAAGACAATAGGTCCAATGAATCCACTTTTTGATTCCTGTCGGGGCTCACAAAAAAATACAAACTTTAGAGGACTGTAGCAATATTAAATTTTCATTGATTCGAATTGCTATCCTAATCACACAAGGAATTGTTCCTGGAACGGACAATTCAAATGGCCAACTCCTACTCTCCGCTAATCTTTAAAACTAGTTTATTTTTGTAACGAGTTGTGTGAAAACGTTTATACTCAACTGAGCATATGCGAATAGTTCATTTTAAATCTGGCCAACAGTACAAATACGTACAGAAAACTGGCAATCGTAGTGTGAGAAACCGCTGGAAATTCCTGTAACTGCATTTGGGACTTTTGCTCAAAATTAGTCTCAATGACTGCATTCGTGTGTAGAATGGACTAGAAAAACACCACAATGAGGAAGAAAATACATTTGGCAAAATCAAAGTTATCAGACCGATAAAAATATTAAGAAAATTTGAATAACAAATCAAATAATTATTACAAGCGTAAACACAAACGGAGTACAGTATTTATTTTCAAAGTAGTGATTTTCTTACACATTATTTATACAAAAAATTATAAAAATTTAGAAAAGTACTCTTCGTATAATAGCACAACACTCAACAAGAATTTACACAAATCTACTTGCGTTATTTTCAACATAGCTTTTTATGAATTGATGATGTACAATTCAAGCCTGGTTTGCGGGTTTTATAAAAGTAATTAAAAAGACTATATAGGGCCAATTAAACAAATCCAGAGGGCCATATCTAGGATGTTAACTGGTTTATCCTGTCCGGAGGGCCGTATCCGATCCGGTTGAACCTATTTAAAGGGCCGTTTAATCTGGATCTGGGGTAATTCGCTACAATTAATTTATTTTACGCGTACGGTCAAACCTACCTTACCTGTGCAGGTTTGTTGTAGACGCCATCTGACCACAATTAGGAGGTCAGCTATTTCGCAAATAGCATAGCTAAAAATGCATTGTTATTATATCGGAAACATACGATCAGCAACTCGGTGAAGAAATTTCTCAACTCAGAAAACAACTCTAAATGCGTCACAGATGCAGAAATCAGGTACTGGAGACCCTTCAAGAGCACATCTTTAGATGTGTACTGGCTTCACGAACTTGGGGTACTCGAAAGATCTATTCCTTTCCCACGGGGTTTATTGTCTCTGGCAAACATGGGGTCGTAACCCCAAGATGCCCAAGCGATCTTTCTATGCATTCTCTTACCCCTCCTTTCTTTTCACAATTACTTGGCATTGTCTGTCTTGTGTTTGGCGCAGCTTGGCCAAATATGACCCTTGTGCCATGAAACCCCTAACCAACCGATCTGGAGATCGGATCCTACTGACCTGATTAGTCGCCTGAAACATCCATAAATGAGACTCGGGTCACAAGACTTGATTCAATGTGCCAGAAGGAACTCGATTGGAATTATATAGGTAAATAAATATCCACGGTCAATATGCATCTTAAGGCCCTCTGCGCTTACGAGAAACCATGGATAAAACTCGAGAACCCTCTATTAATCTGTAGTGACAGATAAATAGACGTAACGTAGAGGCGGCAAGTCTCCAATTTCATAGTACAGTAACCCCTAGTTATATCGTACCAAGATGTATCGTACATTTCTGTTCTATCGCCCTTCGTCTCCCAATTAATTGTAAAAAAGCAAAGGAAAGAGCTAAGGAAATGTCGATCTATCTCTTTACAATTGGGAGCTGGAAGGGTACTTGTTTTAAGCCGTTGTTCTTAACTGAAATGATATAAAAGATTTAGTGTGGTCAAAAGGTTGACGAGACGGATTGTATTCTCAGAAACACTATTTAATCTAATTTCATATAGGCCACTAGTGATCAAGCAGCCAAAGGAGTCGTCCTTAACCCTCATGGTGGTTGTCTCTATGAGGCATCTCGTCATTAGCAAAAACCGACTAGATATTGATTGACGAGATATCTCGTCATTAGAAAAAATTTATCACATTTTGATGTAGTCATCATGAAGAAATCGGCAGCATCGTGGTGAGACGAGATATCTCGTCATTAGCAAAATTTTTCAGATCTTCATGGACGAGATATCTTGTCGAAACCACTAGGAGGATTTGGTGTTTGAAGTTTCATGGTTTCTTCAAGGCAATACATAAATGCGGACCTGCTTCCCCAAAGGTTCTCCAGAACGGTATGTGTTCACCCAGTTCAAGGTGGGTGTTATGTGGCAGTGCCTCCAATTGATGCTCCGGGTTAACACTACGATAACCACGTTCTCGCCAACGGAATATATGTGTGTGTCTGAAGGACTATACATCCATAAGCTGGAAGTGAGGTTAAAAAATTAGTTTCACATTAAATAAATGGTTCAAGGTCACATCCAATCGAAAATCGGACATTTTTTCTGGTCGGTTTTGGACAAGGAATCCTTTGGTGTGGTTACTGTGCCATCGGATCTGACCAACCCTGTATAAATAAGCATAGTATAAAATTAACACTGCTGAGGTATATTAGTATTATTTCATTTGATGTTGTGAAGTGAAGGGACGCTCTAAATTAACACTGAGAAGGGGAACCCACCTAACATTGGTAGGTTTCTGTCGAGAACACAAACTGTAGTTTTGATGTGAATACTTGGGCCTCATATCGGATTGTGGAAAGAATGAAGCAGACGTATGAAGTTTGAACGATTGTTTATTATGAATATTCGACAATTAATTTACAGTTTGAACGATTGAAGTGCAGTTTGATATTATTTGTTGTTGGGAGAGTGCTGTTTTAGTATTAGACTTGTAGTTGCATCCGATATTAATGGTAGCGCAGTTCGGCAGCTTTCGAATGACACCACTTACTTAGTCCTAACTCCACGCAATCCGAAGTTACATTGCCCCAAAACCGGTCCAGCATCGCAGAATTTCAACATATTGCGGAACTCCTCCCCATGCTTAGGGCACCTGCGCATGGGGAGGAGCATTGAAATGCATTGCTATAATATCCGAAACATACGATCAGCAACTCGGTGAAGAAATTTCTCAACTCAGAAAACAACACTAAATGCGTCACAGATGCAGAAATCCGGTACTGGAGACCCTTCAAGAGCACATCTTTAGGTGTGTACTGGCTTCACGAACCTGGGGTACTCTAAAGAAGATCTACTCCTTTCCCACTGGGTTTATTGTCTCTGGCAAACATGGGGTCGCAGCCCCAAGATGTCCGAGATGCCAACCCGCACTCGTTCCGAAGGTCATGTCATTCTTTGCCTACACGACGCTACATTTATCTTCTGAATGTATTTTCCAGTTCTGAAATTATAAGACGAAACAGTTGCAAAGGTTTTTTGCAACGATCAACTTTTCATCATGAACTCCAGTAGTTCCGATTTTAAAGGCTTATTTTCACGTCAAAAATTAAACTTTTCTGATGATATTTCCACACCATAAGAAACATTTAACACGTGTGGTACATTCATATACGGTGATAGATCTCAACACCCCAATTTTATTTGGCTTAGTGGCTTCAAATAAAGGAAACCAAATTCGGGATTTGTCAAAAATGTTTTTTTTTTTTTAAATCGAGATAAATTTTCTCCTGCATTTAACTCGAGAGAGATTTTTTATAATTTGAATTGAGTTCGTGTATTGTCGAGAGCAGGTGAAAACGTTATTCTCACTGTCCCCGGTTGGTTAAAATACAAAAATTTTAATGTTTTAATCATCAGTTTTGATTTATTATTTTTGAGAATTATTCAGCTGCACATGAAACATCAACATGCAAATGGAACATTAAATGTTTGGTTTATTTTCTTCTCATGTGCAGAACTATAAATTTTAAACTGTAAAGAATCATATATACTTTCCCTTATAACAACTATCTATAATTTTAATTATACTATTTTCTTTTGCCAAAAATAATAAATTTTTTTAGATGAAAAACATTTTAAGCGAATCAATGAATGTCACAACTCAAAAATTCCAATTATACTGATTCATTTTAAGAAAAAAATTAACCTTTTAGATGAAAAATATTTTAAATGAATCAAAATGTCAACTCTTACTTTCCCCTTTTTCCACATTATATTACTACTGGCTGGAAAGCCCGTTGAGGTAATGAGATAAGAATACAGCTGGCTCTAGAAATCACTTATTGCTATTAAAGTGCTTATTACCTTTTACGGAGTAATCGTAAATAAGGACTGCTCATTGAAACACACCCTTGACATAGTTCACTGTTCATGAATATTTATAATTCAAAGTATGCAGAATAGTAAGTCAATTAATAAATATCACAACTCAAAAATACCAATTATACTATTTTGTTTTGCCAAAAATAATAAATTTGTTTGATGAAAAATTTTTTAAGGGAATCAAATTTCAGCTTTTGCTTTCCTCTTATTTCGCATTAAGTTACTACTAGATGGAAAGCCCGTTGAGATAATAATCCAGCGGTCTTTAGAAATAACTTACTGCTATTCAATTGCTTATTACCTTTTACAGAATAATCGTAAATAAGGCGTGCGTATTGAATCCATGCCTTTGATATATTCCACTGTTCTTGAATACTAACACAAAATATTCAGAATAGTAAGTAAATAAATGTCGCAACTCAAAAGTACATCTGAGTCAGTATAATCTCCCCAAAACATTAAAAAACAACTTAAAAACTCACAGCTTAAAACTTCATTTCCATTAATAATTCTAAATGGAACTAAAACAAATTAAGCATATTATGGCTTTGCCAAATACGGAAAATCACATATACTAATAATTTAGTTACACTTTTGCATAAATATTTCCCGTTTCATATACTTCATGAAATCTAAATACTCAGAATTGTAAGTCAAGTAATAAATCTCGCGACTCAAAAATACATCTCCTTCTCAGTAATGATTTCAAAATAATTCAATAATACAAATCCTTATAAAATCACAGCTCAAAACAACATCGCAATTAACAATTCTAAATGGAACTCGAAAATTGAACATAGTACCGAATTCGAAACATATTTCCAAATTCAAGAAAATACATAATTATTAAATTATACTATCTCATAACGTTTCCATTAAATTCCTGCATAAATATCGCTTCGTTTTCTACTATTTTATCATAAATATTATCGCTTGTATTATCGTTTCTATATATCTATGTCATGATTTAATGTTTATTTACTGTACAATTTCGCTTGAATTTAAATATTTAATTTAACTGTAGCCATAATAAATGTGTGATAAAATAAGATGTACGCCATTGAAAGTTTGCCTTTTATGTAGTGGGATTAAATATATAGTAAATCTATCGAAAAACAGCTAAATTAATTAGTATGAAGTAATTAACACGTAATTCTAATTTTTTTATTTCTATTTTCATCAATTATCACTTTTAAAAACTACAAATAAATTGCAAATTAATCCGCTTTCAGGTTTAACAACCGCATTAATCACTGTATGTGCATCCATATTTTGTTCAGTCGTTTGTAAAATATTTTTATCATCATACATTGAAAAAATGCATTACCTTCGATATTTGAATATTTTACTATCGAAATTACACGTACTTAGCGATCCTTGACATATCGGTAGAATTAACTCTGTTGAATCTTTTAAGCTTCAAAATTCTGTTATTACATGAAAATATTATCAAATATCAATCTTTATTCAAATGTGTGTATGCGTAAAGTTATTCCGGTTTCCTTCAGCATTGTTCTATCTCAATCTCTTGACTCAATTGAACGAATGATTTTGTGACGGTACTATAGATGGCGCCACATGATGCAAATTGAAGAACCACAGATAGTTTCTCTCACGATCATTTTTTACTATACGAGAGTAAAGAAAACTCGGAGTATGGCGGGAGTGAGGAAGTTTTTCTATTGAGAATTCATTCAAATTCGAAATATTTCAGATAGAACGATTTTTGAAAACTTTTTATGTTTTCGATAAAAGTAAATGAAATATTAAATATATAAATTAAATATATAAAAATCTATTAACGATTTTTAATATAAAATTTACTGTTAACAGAATTCTATTTTGCCTTTAAAATAAAAATCCACAGCTAAAAAAGTTATCGAAAAGATAATGAAACTAATAACACAAAAAAATGATTGCAGAAAGATAGATATTAGATTGGGATGAGCAATATTCCTTAGTTGAAATAGTTCTTGTGTTATTTCTAGTAGCACTAAAAATAATTAATAGCTGTTTTAAACTCCGAAGTATATATATTTTTTAATATTTAAGGAAATTCTTGTGCAGACAAACTGGGATCACAAACCCCTGTAAATTATAAATTTTCAGTTATTTTTCTACAAGTATTCATAATTTGAATTGATTCAATCGATGCTATCAGTAAATAAAATTAAAGTACATGATATTAAATCATACTTCGTGATAAAAATTTCTAATTTTCAAATTTTCATATGAATTTTATTTAGTTAAATATTTTATAATAACATTTGGAATCCTTATTACAACTGCTATATCATGGAAAATGAGAGTACAAAATACATTTTTCAGATTTATTTATTTTAAGAATTATGAATATTTAAGTGTACATTCTTCTGAATTGCGAAAGCATTTCGGTTCATTAATTTGAAGCTCCGTAGAAACATTGCTTTAAACAAATTTGCTTACATACTCCTACATGTTAATTTGTCGATTTTAGTTTCTTGTATTCATTTTAACATCCCCAGAATTTTCACCAGAAACTGCAAATTATTTTTATTAAACCTTTAGAAAAAATTGTATGTAACGGCTTTGTCACATGTATATATTTTAAACTGCATAACTCTTTCTTGAAGATTGAAATGCTTGTTAATGATTTCAATTCAATAAGTAATCTGCTTCAGTGAAATGTTTTGTTTTATCTCTTATCTAACTGTATTTGTGTGTTTGTCTTTCCTTCTTGGATTTTTGTACATTCTGTACTCAAAAATTGGATATTTTCTGTAGAGAAACAACAATTAAATAAACTAATAATATTTAATGGAATATTTTCTGATAACAGTATTATATAAAAATCGTACTCTTTCTGCTAAATTTAGGACACATATTTTTGTATTTCGGTTTTTATTTGTGATGGGAACCTTCATTCCTCAATAGTTTAACCTCCTGAGTCATTTCATCTCTCATGCTTCACCAAATATTTACCACGGGGAGTTCATTTTAATGAGAATAACTTTGTTACGCATTTATTGAGTTACTTATTTGTAAAAAAAGGTGAGCACTGACTCCTGACTGATTTAATGGAGCCAAAATGGCTTCTTCCAGAACTATGTATAGTAAAATAAAACTCATAGTTCGATAAGTTTATTCACTTTCAGTCTGATTTATTTAGTTTACAACACAATATATACCTGATAACTAAGAAAAGGTACAGTATTGGTATAACGCCCAATCTTTCTGGAATACAAAACGGTCTATAATTTTGATGGTGCTTAGCAGATTTTACAGAACTGATCGCAGCTCAGAGTTCATTTCTAGAGTTGGCTATAGTGTCAACTTTGAAAGAGAAAAAACGAATGTTTTTCAAATGTCATAAATTTACTAACAATAAAAGTAGACTCGCGTTACAAATTCAGACGGTTTAACACCATTGTAATTTAACATTATAGGGACATTGGTAAGAACAGTATAAGAATATCGTTATAAAAACATTGGAACATAGGTGGAATATTGATCGGAACATAGGAACACTTTCGGAACATCGCTCGAAAAACATTGGTAGGAACACTACGAGAACATAGTTATAGAAACATTGGAGGAACTCTATAGGAACATTGACATAGAAATATGGGTAGAAACACAATAAGAATATCGCTATAGGAACATTGATATAGAAACTTGAGTAGAAACACAACAGGAACTTTGATTCCTACCAATGTTACGAACATTATCGGAACATTGATATAGGATTATTTGTAGGTTCACTATCGGAACATCGGTATAGGAACATTGGTAGGATTTTATTTGTGAAGTACCCAACAAGTTTTATTTCTATTGCAATGAAGAAATATTTTTTTATTGGAATCAAATCCGACCTCTTAAATAAGGTTATATAAGGTAATATATTATCGTAGTGTATGTAACCACGAGATAATTGCAATTAATCGATACATTACGAAAGTATTTTTAAACATGGAGAAGTTAATAATTTCAAAACAAACTAATCAAGAATATGTTTTCTCTCTCTTCAAAAAAGAAACTGCAAACAAATAATATTAGTACTCATCTCGAATAAGAATACGTATAAATCAACTCGCATATCTCTTTACTTGTGATGTCACGTTCCTTTCGGATTCTTTCCTAAAAAATTAGCAACCGAAATTAGGAGTGAGTCCAGTTAAAAAACAAATGCATGTCGAAACAAATATCGCCTTTCACTTTAAGAGTAGGAGGCTTCTAATTAACTCCATAACAACTCGTGGACTCGTATAAATAAGAAAGGATTACAATTTCAATGGAAACACGCAAAAAAGGCAATATTCTCCGAACACACGAACGAGCACAAATAATTATCCGATTTACAAGCGAGAATAAGCAGAAAGAAAAACTAACAATTCCGGCTACCGAAAAACTAGTTTAACGGATGCAGCACGCCTGCATCTCAACTTTTCTCCGGCTTTGAAAAGAAAACGAGTGCAAAGTAAACACAGTCAGGGACGGGTAGAAGTAAAACATAAATAATTCGGGGTGTTATTAATATGAATGTATCCAGCTGCAAATGCGGAAACTCGTTGTTGCGTTTTATCATTAAAAGAACTGAGGGAATATTAAATGCGGAAGCACCTTTTGATATAATTTAAATCTTGCATTATGTTCGTGAATAAATCATCAAAGCTAAAGCAGAGCGAAATATGCCCAGACGAGGTTTTCGATGGTACAAACTGGAACTTAGCAGGTTGCTGGTTTCGTAGTTGGTTTCGATCAAAAACTCCACAAGGAGCTTCTTTTCAGAAGCTATTTGAGAAGTAGCTTTTCTAGCTGGGATGAGGTTTAACCAGCTCGTCATAAAAAATAGGACGCGTAAGGGACTTTACGTGTAAGATAAATAAGTTATAGCGAGAGGATTGATCTCAGGCCCGGAGACCAGGTATGGCCTTCCAAATATTTTTATCAGGTTCGTAGACGTTCCTTTCAAATATTTGTATCTGGGCCGTAGATCAGATACCGCTTTCTTAATATTTTTTATCAGATACGTAGACCAGATACGGCCATCAAAATATTTTTCCGTAGTATTTTAAATTGTTTAAATATAATGTTTTGGAAAAATTGTTTATCGAACAATACTGGTAAAACGATTTTATTGGAAAATTTGATTTTCGATCAATACTTGTAAAACGAACTGACTTGCTTACCGCAATCGCTTAATGCTCAATGTTATTCCTAAGACAATTTCGAATTGTTTTTAGCTCTCTCTGTACACCTAGGTTAAAGAGAATGGGGTTAATATATAGCCTACGTTACCCGCAGGATTATAAAGTATAAGTCTACCAAATTTGGTGTGATCAAACGGTATAGATTTGTATAGAGAACAGACATTCAGACACCAATTCTGCGTCATATAAATGTTTTGTACTTACGAACGTTGTACGAGACTAGAGTTTTGTTCATATTGTGAATGAGAGGGAAGATTTTAAAGATTTGTGAATTTCGTAGCATACATGCTCAGAATATGAAAATTGAACGGCGAAATTTGTTAAGATAAGTGGTCTTGAAAAATTTTCGATAACGACGTCTGTAATAAAGTTTATTCCGCATTCCGAAAAATGGTCACTTCGTTTGGCAAAGTGAATAATAAAGCGCGATTGGAAATACAACGAGTGATTCCGAGCGTAGAATGCTTTTAGAATTCCAAAAAATTTAACGATCAAGAACAGTTCGATCAATGTTATTTTTGAAATACGTGAGACAGTAACAACAGCTACGAGAGGAATTTTCAATGCAAGCAAACGTACCAGGTCCAGACGGTCTGCCAAGATTTTACTTCTGCTGTCTTGAGGTTATCTGAAAATGTAGTTTATCGCTTTTTGGGCAATGTTTGGCGTTTAACCCTTTGGGGGTTAGGTGGGTTAAAAATCGTCGCACTTTTTGCTTAGCTTTTATGCATGGTGGGATATTTTTTAACCTACCTCAAAAAGTTGAAATTACTCAAAGTGATTCAGTATAATATTTTATTTAAAATTTTTCATTGAGGTGTCAATACTATGAACTAACGCTAAATGTGTGAATAACTGAAAACAAAAATTTATACATGTCAAAACGCATTATTAAGTTGTTGACATTGTAATGATGGATCAATAACAAGGAAATTGTTCTTTTCTCCAATTATCATGATCCAAATCAGGTGGGAACAGTACAGAGGAAAGATAAAAATGGGGTTAAAATTTCAGTTGCTTGTCCCTCGTTAATTATTGATTATAATGCGAGTATGAATACACTGGATAAATTTTATCAATTGTTGGCTAATTATAAACTTGAGCGACGTAGTAAAAGACGATAGCACCTCATACTATTCTTTTTTTCGGATGCAGCTGTTGTTGTTAATTCATATATTGTTTATAAACAATTGGGTCAAAACATGGAGCTGAAAATTTTCAAGGAGCAGTGCGCTGAAGGGTTTATTGCTCAGACTTTAATTGATAAAAATGCACCATCAACATCTGCACTTCCACTGCAAATAAAAAATCTAAACCCACTGTTCATGGGAGAAATACGAGAAAAACGTTCGAAACATCTACCAAAACGTACTACTCAGAGACGATGTTCGTTCTGCAGCACGAAAAAAAGTTCACACTTCACTGTGCTGTACCGTCTTTTAAGTGCAACTTTGTTTTGGAATAAAGATGTGTTTCAATGATTTTCATTCAAAATATTTGTTACATTGTGGAATTATTTGTGTCCACCCCCTCTGTAATAAAGGGTTTATTGAAATGTTATTATTTTTTTCTCGTTTTGAGTAATATTTTATGTTAAATAATTGAAATGAACGTTTTTCCTCATTTTTAATATTAAAAACAATTCTGTGCAACACGTTTTTTCTTTAAAATCGTGTGCCTCGAAGAGTTAATCTAATTGGTGTCGACACACTAATCCACTATCATATATCAATACTGAATATATTTGGAATTTTTGTTGGTGAAATGCTGAACTCTTATTCGAAAAACAAGCCAACTGACATCATGTTCGGATTACGTACTGGAAACAACCCCCGTATCGTAGCAAAAACACTTCCGTCACCTGTTTTAACTTGACAGAAAATGCCTCTCACATTGAAATTTGGTGAAATTATTTGTTATACGATATAATTACTAACCTTTATATAGAGGGTTTGGTTTGTGGCTCTAGGGGTCAATTTTTGCTATGAGGATTAACTTGACCCCGGTCTTGTAGAGTTCTGTACGTAAATTGGAAAATGTTTTTTGAATTAATTAGTCTCTTCAAAGTACTACAACATAATGAAGTGGTTTGTTTTCAAAGTATGTCAATTGTTCATAAATTAAAATAAAAGGATTTTTGAAACAAACTGAATGTAAAAAGTATTGGAAGAAGTGAACGAATATCAGAGGTTGTTTGGGACTTGCTGTACGAAGGTTCCCAATTCGATCCTTGAAAAGTTCGCAAAACAGACTGGGGAAAAATTACGCACGAACACATTGAACGTATAGGTTCGTGTACTTTACCAGATTGGTGCTTTGTACATTTCCGTTCACTGGCCTCTTTTCCTAACAAGATTTTTCACATAAAGGATTACAATGGATTGAAGTGGAAAGTAATCTACAGAACAAACAAGCCACAAAACAAAAAACTTCATTACTATAAAATGATAGATAAATATTTTCAGCTCAAGTCACTCATACCATATTAGAATAAAAACATACTAGGGTAAACAAGACAGTTATTGACACCCTTAAAGCAATATTTATACTATAAATTCATGGGAAAAAAAGTAAAAATAGTTCAATCAAGTATAAATTCATTGTAACTTTTCCTGAATTACTATACTTTAAGCTGAATAAAGGGTTTCATACAAAAAATTATCCCTGAAAGGTATTTTGCAATATGTTGAGAATGAATAGTGCAAAATCGGTTATTGACACCCTGTGGATGAGTAATTGACACCAGTTAATGACATCCTTTCATTCTTATTTAGTTCATTTTTGCAGTATAAATGGACTTATATGCAAAGGAAACTATGATTAATCTATCTTACAAAACATGCTCATGCTCTTTTCTTAGCAAAAACAGAAGAAACCGTCCTCTTAACTAGTACCTTGTTTGTATACGTCTTGATTACGGTTATATTACCTTTCTTGATGTTTATAGTTTGAAAATCTTTTAACGCAACTGACTTCTATGATTCACAAGGAATTTTCCCGCCCTTATTTGAAACTGAACACTGACATTGAAGGAACCCGTCGATTCACACACACACAAAAACACAACCAATGATAATGGACTGCATTAAGGTTTTTTATGATGAGTAATTATTCAATTACAAATGACAATTCTTCCCTGTGAAGAATTACACAAAAGTATTACATGAATCTAATGCGAAAACCCCTCATGGATTTCGGTTGGCACGGAGAGCGCAGCTGTCTCCTCACACACAAAGACGCGGCTGACGGTTGGCGCAAAAAGATCACGTGATCAACTGCGCAAGCGTTGTCAAAAAACTCAAAGCAAAACTAAAGATCACGTGGCCAAAACAGGAAATAAAACAGCTCAATGCAATCCAACAGACATGTGAAAGCTTATTTTTTTAAATTAAAGATTAAGGTGTCAATAACTGTCTCGTTTACCCTACAAGGAAATTAATATTTTTCGTATATAACTATTTGGATGTCTCAAAAGCTTGGTAGTTAGGTATTTAATTGACGTCGCACTGAAGCAACACAACGGGCTATTGGCGTTGGTCCGGGATGAAACCCTAAGGGGAAGATCCGAGGACATCACCACGTAATTTTGAACCACGGTCAGATGATAACTCAAAAGTTTGGAGGGAAAAAATTAATTTTCAGAAATGTTCTACTGTGAAGTGATTCACCAAATTTTGTTTGTAGTTTTTCTTATTAAAAGGAACGTTTGTTAGAGTAGCGGACCGGAGAGTTGCAAGTTCGAATTCAACCAAGGATCGTCGTCTACAAAGGGGGCTGGTGTACGTTAAATCCGTCCTGGCCTCAAATATCCTCACGTTGGCGTGATACTCGATCCAACCAAAGATCATCGTGTAAGTGGGGATGGTGCACGTTAAATCCACCGTGGCCTAAACTATCCTAATATTGGAGTGGTGTGAGATAGTGGGAAGCCAGTTCTGGTGTTGACCTCGTCATCTGATCGTGGTTCAAGATTACGAGATGTTGTCGGATCTTTCCCTTCTGGATTGATCCCAGAATGCAATTGCCCATTTTTTTTATCCAGTGCAACGTCGTATCAACTACCCAACTAAAGTATTAAAAGTACATTTATTAAAGCATAATTTTTACATTTTCATTTCTAACAAACATGTTTTGTGCTCCTTGCGATATCGCTATCCACTGTATATTGCGCTTTTTTACCACGGTACTTAAAAATCTTTTTAATTCTGTAGTAAGACCAAGCTTAGTTTGGCTGGAATCCATCGTATAAATATCTCAGTTACAATATTGAAAAAATTCAAAATACTAAGGCATATTTCTTTTGGAGTTTTTCTGAAGATGAACTGTAATGATTTCTTTTGAGATCCAGATTCAATATGGCCTCTCTAGAATCCGGAAGAACTAACTGCCTCCGAGTTTAATTTTTTTTATAATTTGTTACGTAATAAAAAATATCGTACCAGCCTAGTCAATGATATGAATATTCATGTTCCCTCTAGAAAAACGCGCAATAAAATTATTTTTAAGGAAACTCTTTTCAGCAAAAATTGTTTGAAAATCTTCCAATTATACTGTTGGCTTTGATCGATTGGAGCCAAAGGACATTAAAGTTTTCGAGACATTATTTAAAAATTAATTTTATTGAAACCAACTCGTATTTACAAGCATACATCCAAAATCAGGACGGTCTCATCTATCACATTTATTTTTCTTCTGCTATCTTTTATATACACTCAACCCGGTTGGAAGAGTAACGGACTTGCAACCGAAGGGTTGCGAGTTCGAATCCAGCCAAAACACCGTCGTGTACAAAGGGGGCTGGTGCACGTTAAATCTGTCGTGGCCTCAAATGTCCTCACGTTGGCGTGGTGTGGAAGTTTGGAGAGTGGGGTGCCAGCTCAGGTGTTGCCTCGTCATCTGACCGTGGTTCAAAATTACGTGGTGTTGTCCTCGGATCTTTCCCCTTGGGATTGATCCCGGACCGTCACCAATAGCCCGTTGTGTTGCTCCAGTGTGACGTTAATTGAAATACCCCCCCACCCCCCTATATACACTCAAGATTAACATAACTTTCTACTTTCATATACCCCATGCGGCACTATAATTTCAAGTCCTTTGCAGAGGTTTGAGACCGATTCCAACATATACTCCAAACAATAATCTAACACTGCAATGAAAAAAACTCTCTTGGGGCAGAAATACATTTTATTACAACAGGATTGGATTGGTAGGTAGGTATTTAATTAACGTCGCACTGGAGCAACACAAAGGGCTATTGGCAACGGACAGTTTCGGATTAGCAATCACCAATTCTGGGCAAGGAACAATTTGTTTTTCCCATTTGGATCTCCATTACCTTTGGAGTAATATAGAAGTTTTGTCCCTACCGATTATTAGATAAATTGACCAGCTCTTGATGGACGATATATCTCTTCATCATTAAAAGTGACTAGATATTGCTGGACAATATGCGTCTCGTCATTATCAAAATTGACCAGATAATGATGGATGATATATCTCGCCATTAGTAAAATTGATTAGATCTCGATGAACAATATATCTCGTCATTTTCAAAGTTGACCAGATATTGATTGATGGTATATATCGTCATTATCAAAATTGACCAGATATTAATGGACGATATATCTCATTGTTATCAAAATTGACCTGCTATCGATGGACGAGATATCTCGTCGAAACCACTTGGAGGGTGGAAGAGAATACACGACTAAATTTCATATAGATAATTTTGTTAGAAATTAATTTGCAGACGTGAATCGAACTGTGGGTCCACGACCCATTGCAGTAGACAGTTCGACTTTGAGCTTCTTACATGATGGTCATGGATATAAAGGATATATATTCACGGTATGTTGCAAGGAGAGCCTGTGCAATCAGCACTGAGGCAGCATTATTCCTATGAGAGGGTTCAAAGGGAGAAAGAGGAAACGAAAGCCGAAATAATGATGCTGCTAGGTGAATTACATTGAAATAAAATGGAAAGATTTTAGACATGGCACATGTATTATCTATATAGAGCGAAATTAATGCTTAGTGTAGCACAACTAGCGGATCACCAAGCAAAAAAGAAAAGCACCGCAAAAAAGCAAAACTAAAAAAACTTCGCAACAATAAAATGAAAGTAAATCTACATCCATCCGTATCAACAAAAGAAAAAAGCGCACTTTGAATAAAGCGACAGACAGTTTGCATCACCAACTAGCCAAAGAGTACAGCCAAATAATTGTATTATATTCGAAAACTTTTAGAGGCCAGGCAAAATACAAATTATTCTGTAGTTTGGAATCGATGACTATTAGCAATGAAAGGAAACTACTCGTTTGGAAATATCCACCATAAGATATTGCCAATTCCCATCCCACAGCTTTCTGACAAATCTCATTTGAATTTGAAAAAATCGGCATTTTAAATTATTGTAACGATATAACGTGTTTAAACCCCTTCTTGGGAGGAATAATGATCTGTTAAGTGTTTACAAGAACATGAATATCCGAGATAAGTGTTTCTGACATTAAATACTTTCTGAATTCCTACCGTTTAGAAAATAATCAAATGAAATTTAAAAACATCAACCTTCTAAAGTTAATATTGAATAAATATTTGAAAAAATTCTAAGAGATCTGATAAAAAAATCCATAACACAAATGGATATGTTTTTATAATATAGGTATTTATATATTCTGTCATAAGTAAAAAATTATTTTCTAGAATTATTTTAGTAGTTTTTCTACTATTACAAACTAGTAAAATTGCATTATTTCAAAACTTGCAAAGGTTACTTCAGGGTAGCGAATATAGATGGCAGCACTACCCAGAATCGGTAACTTCGTTTAAGGTCTGCATGCAGAGGATATAGCAAGGGGGGGGGGGGGAGGTACTTTCGAGTTATACTAGTTCAAAATTTTTTTTTTTTTTTAATTATCCCCTCTCATACCTCTAGTCATCTTTTCCGCTGTGGGAATTATTTTCATCGTTTACCCTTTGTAGGATCGGTAGTACTACAGCATTTTTGATATACGAAACTCGAAATATATCAATAAAAACTAAGTCGTTTTTATTTTTAAATAACTTTCATGTCACTTTTTGAACTTTCTTCGTGATCTTTCTTCCGTTCGTAAGAATTATTTCAAAAAGAAGTAATTGCAACTGCACACCCGCGCTTAGCATCTGCTAATTTATCTATTGACGGCAAAGAATCTACTCCATCTCATATCTTATTTAAATCCATTAAAAATTAATATAGGATCCCATATTTAGATAAATGGATTTCATATCTTGAAAAATTATAATATATAAAATTAAATAATAAAAAATATAATATAACGATATAACGTGTAATAATAAAAATATTAAATATATAATATATATATATTAAATATATATAAATAAAAAAATTAAATATATAAAATTATCCGAAAATATATATCAGCATTTCTTTTACTTTTACTGATATTAATTCATATTTCTAACAAAAAGCACACCTCTCAAGTTACCACGATTAGATTCTGAACGTCTGCTTCGATTTATCCAATTCCCCTTGAACAAAGGCGATTCGGTATTTTTAGACGCTAAATTTATTTTCGACCGCATTTCTTTACTGCGCTAATTTCGAAATAAATCGCTGTCTCCTGTAATCAGACTTCTGAAGAATTTCATTAGCGAGGCGAATTCTTCCGGTGTAGTTTTAGTAATATTGTGCAGCTCCATATGAAGCATATTTAAACCAAGAGGCAAAATTGGCAAATAAATCTCATAACGGTCGGTTTTATATTGTTTATAGCTCTGTTGCCATTCGACAATAAAAAAAATAGCGTCGATTTCGATACAGGGTGTTCGAAAATATCTGGTCAAATTTTAAAAGATAGAGGGGCTTGAAGTTAGTAATTTTTGTCAAAGAATGTTTGTGTGGAAATGCCACGTCTAGGTGGTAGAAGGCACTGCTTAGGCCATTCCGCACTTAGGCGTCATCCCACACTTAGGCGTCAACCCACACTTAGGCGGCATCCCACACTCAGGCATAAAACACGTAGGCGTCATCCCGAACTTATGCGTCATCTCACACTTATGCGTCATCTCACACTTAGGCGTCATTCCGCAATCGGATTTCCAACGGCAAGCTCCAAATTCGTGTTGCGATGCATGCCTTTGAAATACGAGCGGGGAATACAGCCTTCGTCTTTCTACAAGGGGTCTCGAAAATAACTGGCCAAATTGTAAAGGGTGGTAGAAGGGCCCATTTCTTTGTCAAATAATGTGTGTCCGGAAATGCCGCGTTTAAGTGGTAGAGGGCGCTGTTTGGGTCAGTCGATAGCATCGTTTCTATTGCGTAAAACGTCATTCCTTCTCGGGTTTTCAACGGCATGCATCGCTACTCGAATTCGGATCTCTCTGATATTTTTCAATCGATGTATTGGGCTGCGAACGGAAACGGACGAGCTGCTCAAAGGTTGCATGGTGCGCGATTCCTGATCACATTTCCGGACTCGCATTCTTCACCCTACCTCGCT
This sequence comes from Meta bourneti, assembly GCA_933210815.1. Classification (NCBI taxonomy): domain Eukaryota; kingdom Metazoa; phylum Arthropoda; class Arachnida; order Araneae; family Tetragnathidae; genus Meta; species Meta bourneti. Next base: position 94,945,157 of record OW119929.1, read on the forward strand.
CTATCAACTTTTACAATTTGGTCAGATTTTTTCGAAACACCCTGTATAATTTTAAGGCTTAATCCACATAGGAACACACTCCACATGGGAGGAAGTGTATGTTTTTTGAAATTACACATGGACCAACATACAGGACGAAAGACACAACATTCACCTCTACTCGCAGTGAGCATACGTACAACACCTCTACTCGCAGTGAGCATACATACATCGTTCGACTGTTTACAGTAGGTCCATGTAAGAGTAAACAGTTAACATAGACGACAGTCATGATCACAGTTACAAGCCATCTGGTGGCTCCATAAATGTATTGATGCGCATTTTATGTTCAATTCATAAAACTTTTTATGCGACCTAAGAGAAAATAGTACCTCGTCAAAGTAACCGCTGATCGTTTTGGTTTGCTCTTTTCAGTCATTATGACTTGACTACCTTAATAATTTGAAACATTTTAAAATTACCTTAATTATCTGATCACAATTGGTCGAAACTATTTTAAAATGTTAGATCAAATATCGCGCATAATTGAATCAGAATTGCGAGTAGAAAATGTATTCTATTGAAAGAAAATTTAGTTTTCAATATACAAAATTTGACTTTTTCATAATATAGATCATACTTATCCTACTTACCTTTTAATTTATTCCCAAAATATTACTCTTATCATAAGTTAAATTAATTTCAGACACAAAAAGTATATTCTCCGGACGAGCTTGCCAATTTATTCAGGCTGCTTATTTAATTGAATGGGGTAACATTCTTATTGTTAATTAACCGATTTTCTTTGAAGAGTAAAGCAGCAATATTTTTTTACAATATTTCTCCTTTTCAAAGCGATTTGAAGGTAAATAAAATAATTAAAAGTTGAAACGCATCAATTTTTAAAAACTTCGAATCTTTGTTTCTTAGAATATTTCGTTAGATAGATGGATGACGGATAATTTTAGAAAGCAGCCTGATTCTAATGAATCATTATAAAGTAATTACTGTTTTTTCTATCGTTCTTCTGATTCGCCGTGCAATCCGAACATAATTAAATTCCTATTTCGTTTTCTCTATGAACACTTACGGTTAATTAAAAGGATCCCATGAAAATAGGAATGATGAAATTGGTGTGGGGAGTATTATGAAATTTATCTACGCATTAAAATGATAGGCTTAAGATATTGGACTAGACATATCGACTTTGAACCTTATTATAAACGTGTACTATGATTAATCTTGTAATTTTATACATAACATACGCGTAACAATCTGTAAATATAGGAATTAATTAATATAAACAGAACTTCGTTTACTAGGTAATTATATCCAAAGAAAAATTAGATGAGTATGGTATCATATTCCATGTTTAGAAGCGTGTAGGATATATATGCTCAAATGGGAAATTAATTAATTTAAATGTTTATGGAGAAATTATCAAGCAAATATTTAATGGAAGATAACAGTTGATCCCCTTTTAGAGATAGAATCAGAGAGATGAAAGCAAAGTGCATTACGTTAATGAAATAAATATCAAGATTAATGAATACCAGGGGGAATTGTAATGCGTCGTAAGTTTCTTATATGTTTTGATGAAAACTAATTTAGCTGAAGCAGATGTGTAAAATGAAATTTAGTATCAAATGAAATGTTTTAAAACATGTCTCTTTTAATTTAGCGCATTTCATTTAAATTTTATTTTCGACTTTAACTTCCTCCTCACTCTCAGTTTAAATACTTAAATTTAAATATTTTCATTAGCATTAATTACCACTTCTCTACTGCCAAATGAGCCTGTGGGCTGACCAACTGCGCAAGCAGCCTGCAGGTTGTAGATGGCTCAGTTTCGATTCCTGTAAAACTGATGGCTAAAACATGGATGTGCAGATATAAGAGGCATTTCCTGTCGAGCTAAATTTTGGTGTCAGAAGAGTTTCTGTAGCGATACAATGTTTCTTGTACGTATTCCGAACGTGACGTCACTCGGCTTGTTTTTCGAATATGATTTCAGTACGTCGACTATAAAAATTCCAAAGAATGAATTCCGAATTGATATATCATAGATAATGGATCAACAATAATTAGATTAAACGCCAAACATTGCCAAAACAGCGATAAAATACATTCTATGGTAACCCTACAAGTATCATGTGATAGCATTTGGGCAACAGAAGTAAAATCTTCTCAGAGATCCTCTCTGGTGTGTTTATTTTTCGCTGAAAATACCTTTCATACACTACATGAAAAGGATTCCAAAATTTTTTAAATTTAGAGACTAGAAGAAAAAATCCAAACTATATGCAATTTAGATTAAAAAAAGATAAAGGGTAGGGGTATTAAATTAATGTCACACTGGAGCAACACAATGGGCTATTGGCGGGATCAATCCCCAAGGAAAAGAACTGAGGACAACACCACTTAATTTCCAACCACGGTCAGATAATGAGGCGAACACCTGAGCTGTCACCCCCTCACCAAACTTTCACACCACACCAACGTGAAGACATTTGAGGCCACTGCAGATTTAACTTGCACCAGCACACGTGTACACAACGGTCTTTGGCTGGACTGAGTATCGAATTCGCAAGCCTCCGTTTGCTAATCCATTGTTCTTCCAACTGGGCTACAGCGGCCCAAAGATAAAGGAAAAAGATACATATACAAAAATGGCTATAAGAATCGAAAGCAAATCGTCTTTAAAGATTATCTATTGTAAAATATGGATACAGTGTGACGTTAATTAAATATCTCCCTCCCTGACCGTCGCCAATAGCCCGTTGTGTTGCTCCAGTGCTACGTTAATTAATTACCTACCTCCCCGTGACCAATCAGAGGGTGAAAATAGCATCTCACTCAGATTCACATTAAGATATTACTCAGATTTACAATGCTTCACTTTTCATTTATTTTATACTTTTTCTGCCTAATTATTTCTTTTAATTAGAGAATGCCGTGCTTCTGAGTTTCCATGGTTGGTTCGTTGGTTTTATTATCGTACAAGGGCCATATTTGGCCATACTGCGCCCAGACAGACATCAAGTAATGGACATACACACACGGAAAATTTTACCGACACAGAAGAGAGAAATGCGCAAATATCTTACTGATAAAAGCATACATTCTTTTTGTAAACGAAATAACATTGATGTGATTTTTGTATGTTCAAGAAATGGCGCTGTGTCCCAATTTGTAACAGGTGGAATTTTGTTTTTGTGCCTTGTGCCACGCCATGCCTCTCACCCCTCTAGGTTGAGTTGTCTCCTTGTAGAGAAGGACCCTGTGATAACCCATACGTTAGCAAACCCACTGAGTCACGACGGACCCATGGGCTTTCATAGACTCTAAGCTTCTAGTAAAAGACATTTCTCAGAAATGTCTCACTAAAACCCCATTAATTAATTCACCCACAGGCAAGTTGGAGTAATTCGTCCCACAGTTGGAAAATCGTACATTGCGTTGCTGCATCACGTAACCCCAAAGTCCACGGATCTCTGGTTACGAACAGTCAGATAAAAGTATTAATAACACGTCTCAGTCTCAAACCAACCAGACATCCACTAAATCCAACGATCTGCCTCAAACCGAAACACAGTTCCGGTTCGTGAACACAAATCCAACTCCGGACTTAAGGCAATTAGTTACCAACGAATCCTCATTAAGAATAACAAGATGGACCAATACAAATGTTAAAGTATTCGGCCTCATCCTCAAGGCCTACTTTGTATGAGATAATGGCATGGAGGAAGACTATTCGTTCCGATAAATACAAAGCTTTCGCAACGATGCATGCAGCAACCAAAGTGGTTATGGTTGCACGATCGCGTATTTGAAGCGTAATGCTTAACTCCGATCAAAAATGCGCTCTAAAACCCCTCTTTCCTTACAGGACCTACACACTAACCCGCACGTAGTATACTTGTAAAGTGGCAAGCTTAGTGCGTAAACGCCTGCAGGTCGAAATGAATAATAGAGCTCGCGGGAGTAATTAGTTAAGATTAAAGATACCTCGAAATTGTGGGAATGCCTCTTAAAAGCCGGCCTTCTGTGCTACTGTAGATAATTCCAGCAGCTTTTCAGCGAGGGTGTGCATATTTATATGGATATCGAAGCGAAGGGTTTCGCATTTCGGGCGAATTGCGTTTCAGCTTCTGAAATACCAAACGGGATAAACTGGGAATTTATGTTCCTCGGAAGAAGGAGGGGAGGGACAATCTTTTGTTGGGTCCCTTTTTCCGGGAGTTTTCCCGAAATCGACCCTGCCGGTGTGGGGAGGAGTTCGTAAATTTTCGAGAGCTTTGTGGGTTTTGAGACTTTGAAGATGTCTGGTGAATCTTTTTGGACAAGGATGCTTTTCGTTCTTTATTTTTTTATCGCGTCTCCAGGGATATATATATATATATATATATATATATCAAAAAGTAAGGTGAATTTGTCTCTAAAACTCAGAGTTTTTGTGTAGCAAATTAATTTTTTTATATGTTGCAAGTACCAAGGTGATAGAAGTGTGACGGCTTGTAGAAACTTCTATGTCAATCCGTCTGGTGTTTAGAGCAAATCAAAGATGACGCATCGACTTGAGCATTACTCCAAGGAGGAGGTGCGCGATGTCATTCGTTTTTTATGGGCCAAGGGGAAAAAACAAGTAATATTCATCGAGAATTGTTGGAAGTCTATGGAGAGAGTGTTATGTCGCAGAAACAAGTGTATGTGTGGTGTAACGACACGAATGTGGCTGTCGTCGATGCCATGATTCGTGAAGACAGAAAAGTGAGGTTGCATGATATTGCAAATGCATTGAATAGCTCATATGGTTCAATGAGCAGTATTACCATTTATTTGGGTCCTGAAGAAACACCTCCGTGGGCAGCGTTTCCATACACTGGAAGAGGCACAACAGGCTACACTTACCTGGTTAGGGAATCTGGAGCAAGATTTCTTTGAAAAGGGCATGGATGATTTGGTGCCACGTTGGAATAAATGCTTAGACCACTATGGTTCCATTGTCGAATGACAGTGTGATACGATTTGTCAAACGTAATAAATTTCCATATATTTATCTCTGCACGTTTTTCTGTCAATCAAAAATTCACCTTACATTTTGATACTCCTTTGTATATATAGAGATAGATATATGTAAAAATGGGTCTGTTTGTGTGTACTGGGAAAGAAGCGCAATCACTAAACCCTCCTGGTGGTTGTCATTAGCAAAACTGACCAGATCTTGATGGACGAGATATCTAGTCGTTGGAAATTGACAAGATTTCGTCATTATAAAAAAAAATCGAATGATACCTCGAAATTGTGGGAATGCCTCTTAAAAGGCGGCCTTCTGTGCTGCTGTAGATCATTCCTCAGCTTTTCAGCGAGGGTGTGCATATTTATATGGATATGGATATCGAAGCTAAGGGTTTCGCATTTCGGGCGAATTGCATAAATCTCTATAGACGATATATGGCATAAAAAAATTTGATCAGATCTTGATGGACGAGATATCTCGTCCTTAGAAAAATTGGTCAGGTCTTGAAGGGCGAGAGATCATGTCATTTGAAAAAGTTGGTCAGATCTTGATGGACGAGATATCTCGTCGAAACCACTTGGAGGGTTAGGTCGTAGATTTGTCTTAATGTTAATAGAGAAAGGATAAGATCTAAATGAATAATGTCTTGGTGGTTATAAGTGAAGTATGATTGTATTTATCAGACGCCGGGATAAATAAAACCCATAGCAAATTTCTTACTAAGGTTAGGTGCTGCTGCCCAGATTAGTGACGACGTAGAAACATACTTCAAGTTGAACTCACTTGGATATTGTCTCTAAGATATTTACTTTGAGTAACATCGACATTCAAATCACGAGTGTGTGTGTATATATATTTATACACACACTCATGTCCGAAAGTTAAGCAGGTGCAGCTTGGACAAATGTGGCCCTTGCACCATAAAACCTAAAAACAACCAACCAAAATTAAAAATAATTCGTAAAATGCGAAAAAATCGGGGTATATATGGATACAATTGTTCAAAATCACTTGCGGAGGATCGCGAGACAAAGGTAAAACATTGTGCATATGCAAAACAGTTCAGTCGACGTCGACATGCGCAAAGCTACGGCGCTCGTCGGAACGAGTATAAAACGGCCACGAGCGGCATGTCCAGTTTAGACAGAAATTTCGCAATTGCTGTGGTACGGAGCGTTGTTAACAATCAATATGAACGAATGATGTCACAAAGATGCCAACTGGACTATGCTTTGAAAAGACGAATTATTGAATGCTGGAATCCGGCCGATGCCAAACCGAAGCGTCTCGAATTCTGAATGTGCCTCAATGTGTGATCTCCAGACTGTGGCAGAGGTTTCAAACCACAGAAGATGTTACACGACAACCAGTACCATGTCGGCCAAGGGTAACAACCGCTCGGCAAGACCGATATTTGGCGATAACTGCTCGAAATCAGAGGAACCGTACTGTCAGAAAACTGGGTTCTGCACTGACAGCCGCCACAAGAGTCATCGTTTCGAGACAAACTGTTTAGAGGAGACTCAGACACGTTGGTCTCTATGCCAGACGACCAGCAGTTTGCATTCCCCTGACATCTGCACAGAAAGGCGCGCGTTTACAGTGGAGTTTGGAACATCGGCAGTGGAGTAGACAACAGTGGGGCAATGTCATGATCATTGACGAGTCCATATTTAGTCTGCAAACTGATTCTCGTCGTACCACGATCTGGAGAGAACGTAGAATGTATTTTCACCCGGGAAATATCACGGAAAGGCATCGTTTTAATTCTGGTCTGGGCAGGCCTGATATATACACTGCTGGCCACCGTAAATGCAACACCCTGAAGGAAGCATGCAAATAATATGAAATTTACAACATGCATTAGCGGAGGTGAGATATGCAAATGATTTGAATTTCAGCGCAGACGCACATCACGCGCGCCTGTGGCGCCACTTCAAAGCGCTATTTAAGGCTTGGAGATTTTGACGATTTCAAGTACGGCAATTGTGTTTTTCTTGTGGTTTTTTCAAAAAAACGATCAATTATGCCTCGTAGAAAACAGCGATCACCTTTCGATCAAGTATCCGAGTTCGACAGAGGAAGGATAGTGGCCTACCGAGATTGTGGATTATCTTTCAGGGAAATCGGTAGTCGTGTTGGACGAAACCAAACAACTGTAATGCGGATATGTGATCGTTGGATGCAGGAGGGTACGACGGACCGACGTGTTCGATCGCATCCACCTCAGTGCACCACTTCACGTGATGACAGGCATATTGTGCGTATGGCAGTGACGGATTGCTCAGCCACATCACGAACCATAGCACAGCACATTCAGTCTGTACCGCATCATCCAGTGTCTGCGCGTACCATTCGACGCCGTTTACAGCAGAGTGATCTGTCCGCAAGACGTCCATTGCTTCGTCTACCCTTGACGCAGAACCACAGACGTTTCCGCCGCCAATGGTGCGATGAAAGAAGGATGTGGACGGCAGAATGGAATGAAATTGTCTTTACTGACGAGTCACGCTTCTGTCTGCAACACCACGATGGTCGGATTCGAGCCTGGAGACACCGTGGAGAGAGGATGCTGAACAGCTGCGTTATGCACCGCCACACTGGTCCTGCACCGGGTATTATGGTATGGGGCGATATTGGATATCACTCTCGCACTCCTCTAGTACGCATTGCCGGTACTTTAAACAGCCAGCGCTACATCTCCGAGGTGTTGGAGCCAGTTGTCCTTCCTTACCTTCAGGGCTTGCCCACAGCCGTATTTCAACAGGATAATGCGCGACCACACGTGGCTAGCATTGTCCAAGGGTTCTTCGTCAATCACCAGATTGAATTGCTTCCCTGGCCAGCTCGCTCTCCGGATCTTTCGCCGATAGAAAACATGTGGTCCATGGTTGCTCAACGATTGACCCAGAATACATCCCCAGCTGCCACACCAGATCAACTTTGGCAACGTGTGGAAGCTGCTTGGTCTGCTGTACTCCAAGAACACATCCAAAGTTTTTTTGAATCAATGCCGAGGCGTGTGGTAGCGGTGATCTACAACAATGGCGGCTACTCTGGCTACTGATTTTGGCAGGAACCACACTTCACAGAAGTCTATAAATTTAATCATTTGATACTTGGTCAACATGTTATCTACAAAATAAATTTTGTTGTGATATCTCTTGTCTTTCTTGGTGTTGCAATTTGGGTGGCCAGCAGTGTATATTCGTAATGAAATATATCGAAACCATTCTATAAACTCGATCTTGAAAAAAAAATAAACAGCTATAACTTCTTTCCATAGATCGACCAACTCAGAAAACCTAAAAGTTTCTTCCGCTTTTTCATACGTTGTCGGCGCCTTCTTAAACATCCCTCCCACCACTGGAGCTAAGAGTTCTAAATAACACAAAAATATCCACACCGCATTCATATTTCTCAGATAAAAATTCATACGCTATCCAAAGTGACTTTAACAGCTCGAAATCCCATACACATATGCATTTCATCATTTTTCCTTTTTAATATCAACTTTCTGAAGAAGATGGAAACTGAGATTCAAAAATGAAATCTCACCGAGCCCGGAGATCCGGGAATATAAACAAAAAATACCGGGCTTTGAAAATGTGTGTGAGGTTTCTATGTAATATTTCCATCTTCCTGGAATTCAGCTTTTTCCCTTCTCACAACGTGATGGGAAAATAGTCCTTACTGAAGGAGGTTGAATCCCATCTGGGCAGATAACATTTCCCAAAACTTTTTCCTATTATACATGGCTATTCAAACGCGGTGTTGGTTTGCTTTCTTTTTTATGCACGGCTTTTGTCCGTTTATTTGCAAGGTGCGATTTCTTGAAATTTATCCTTCAGAATTGTTTAGTAAAATTCGCAGTTTCTAAGGTGAAAATATTCTTGATACTGTGTTTCAAAAATTTCATTAACCCTTTGAAGGATAGTATTATGTAAAAAATCGGTAGGTTGTGTTGAGGACACAAACCGTAGTTTTGACTTGAATACTCGGGTATAAAGTTGAATTTTTGAATAAAACAGACATAGGAATCTGAACGATTTCCTATTGTGAATGTTCAGCAATTAATTTACAGTTTGAGCGATTAAAGTGTAGTTTGATATTAATATTGAAGGATAATTTTATCGATTACAAGCCTGTGATTTTAGCGTAGTTTGATAGCTTTCGAATGACAGTCCTCACTCCTCGCTATTCAAAGTAGCACTGGACCAAATCTCGCACAGCACCGTAGAATTATGACTTATTGCGAAACCCCTCCCCACGCTCAACGAGCCTGTGAACTCGGTCCGTACGTCACGTCAGGTAAGGACATTCTTTGTCTACGCAACGCTATATTATCTTCTGGGTGTTTCTTTTAATTTTGAAGTCATAAGAAACAACAGTTGCAATACTTTTCGTAACTACTTTTCAAGCATGCCCCCATGTAATTCATGTCTAATCATTTATATATTTAGCTTGTCACCTTAAATGTGATGTTACTCTTATTATATTGTGCCTTTTTTTATACATCGTGTAATCGGCTCTTTTTCTCTGTTTTCCATTTGTTCCCAATCAATTTTTCTTTTCCGAACACTGCATTAAATCTCAGTTCAAGTCTAGAATTGGGAGCTCAAAAAACGCTTACTTCAAGCAGTTGTCAGAAACTAGCTATTTTCAACTTTTTTAACCTCATTTCACACAAACTAATTACAAATATTGTGCGGTCCACCCAAAATATTTTTTTGCGGAAGTGACAAAAAAATGGTGTAATTTTCATTGATTTAAAAAAATATATTAGGTACAAAGTGGTTTACAAAGCCCTTTGCTACAAAGTGGTCTATAAAAATCATATTGAAACAATTTATTTGTGATAATGTGTAAGAAAAATAATACTTAAAATCTTACCTCTTTTCGAAACTATTTATACTTTGTAATAAAAAAAATTCTCAAAACTATTTACACTGACATTGAAATTATTTGTGAATTAACTCTTCAAAAGTTTAAAAACAAGTTTAAATAAAATAAATATTGCACAACTTCCACAAAAGACTAAATCCACAATCCATTCACCCGCACAGTCATACACCGAAAGAGATTCAAAAGCAGGTTGTCTGGGAACAACTCCAGACACTCGAGAATGCGTGCTGGGGGGGGGGGGCTGGTCAGACTGGCATTTAAGGCAAACAGGATGAATCGTGCGACCACAGCAAAATGTGAGATGGCCACTGAAAAAGCGGGAGAACGCTGTCTGAATATGTTGGTCGCAATTGAGAGCAAGAGATCTTCCGGCGACCACGAGTGCACCAGGTGAACGATCCATGCCATCTTATCAGGATTTTTTCTAATAGAGAAACATCAATGAGTGGGTATTGGACAATAGTTCATCGACACCCTCCTTCGCCAAATTATCCGTTACTGCGTTTCCCCTGAGATCCACATGTGGAGGGATCCATTATAGGTGCAGCTCAAAGTGGGATGGTACATGTTTGAGTTTGTTTAGTATCGCTATGCCAGTTCTGTCTTCCACACTGCGCCAATTCGATAGATGTTGGATGCAGCAGCGACTGTCGGACTAAATCCAAATGACCTTTGGATTCGGAACAGACACTGATATTATGTAATAAATGTTAACTGTTTGTTTACCATACAATATTATGTAATAAGCAGTAAACAAACAGTAAAAATTCAGTTCTTTTAAAAGAAACAATCTACTTTTTAAATATATCAGTCCAGATTTTATTCACGTATATTAAAAATAACTAATGCATTTTTATGTAATTTAATTTTAAAAGAACGCTATTTTCTTAAAGATTTTTCACGAGTTACTTTCTCACATTTTTAGGTGAGCCTTCTGAATACGACATCAAATCTGCTCTTTCAGGTAAGATGAGTTTCCTTCCTCGATTCCGTCTCATCACTCACACCATAACTTCCATTTTCCCTCTTGTTTATTTAATATCTATTTCCCAGACTACTGCATTTGCAAAATTATCAATTTCACACCTTATGCACTCTATCTTTGTTACATTCCTTCAATTTGTTATGAATTTTTGAATTATCAATACTTATTTTTACTCTCATTTTGTCTCGATTTCGAAACTATATAATTATTGCATTTAAATCATTACGTTTGCAAACTATTTCAGTACTTTTCTGTTTCCTTTCTTACTGAACTATTTTATTCATCTCTTACAGCTGCATTTTTACTTTTGTTAATCATAATATTTGTGCTCGAGAATTTGTTTTTAGAACCATATTGGCCATATTGTGCCAATATGGTTCATTACATGTATTAAGCTATGAAACTATATTAAGCTAACAATTTCTCTTTAACCCTCCTGGTGGTTGTCTCGACGAGGTATCTCGAAATTAGCAAAACTGACCAGATCTTGGTGGATCTATGGACCAGATATATCGTCGTTAGAATAAACTGACCAGATCTTTATCAACTCATCATTAAATCATCATTATCCAACTCATCATTAAACAAAATCGGTAATATCTTGATGAGAAGGTATCTCGTCATTATGAAATTCGATAAGATCTTCATGGACGAGATATCTCGATATTAGGAAATTAATCAAATCTCTACTTTGCTGTGAGAAACACACTGGGAGACGAGACACCGAATGGATTTATAGATTATATCAGTTTCATCGACAGTTTCTTATATTTTACGGTCTTTTTTTATGTCGCCAGTTCTCTTATGTATTCCGCCATTGGAAATAAAAAAAATGAGCAATATTTAAAACTAAAAATCGGAGACATTCTTGCTTGAACTGAAAGGATGAGTGGCTTAAATTATGCATTAGTTTAGTTATTACACTAAAAAGTAAGTCTAAAAAAAGCATATATTTTCAACTCTAAGTTGATTCTTATAAAATTATATACACTATTCGGGCTCAATGATAATTCAGATATCACTAACTTTTAAAATTAATTTTCTCCAAGAAAATTAATTGAAATCAATGCAACAGACTGACTCTACCGACAGGTAGGTAAATAGTTGAATTTAAATCTAAATGGAGCAACACAACGGGCTTTTTGTGACGATCCGGGATCAGTCCCGATGGGAAAGATCCGAGGACTCGTAATTTTGAAACAGTTCAGATGACGAGGTCGATACCTGAGCTGGCACCCACTCTCCAAACTTCGACACCACACCAAAGAGAGGACATTTTAAGACACGACAGATATGATGTGCACGAGCCCTCATTTACCCAACGATCTTCGGTTGGATCGAACTCTCAACACGCAGGTTGCTAATCTGCCCCGCGATTCATCCCTTACAATCGCTAATAGCCCGTTGTTTTGCTCCAGTGCGACTTTAATTAGCTACCTATCCACCTATAGCAATGCGGATTCACGCACTTACCCTAAGATGCTACGTGGTGATTTAATACCAAATTGGTCAACGAAGTTAATTTTTTACCCAGCAGTCACGTGACTACTAGTCGACATGCTGATCACACTTTTCGAAGCTTCTCTCAATAGCAATGCTCAGAATATTTATATTTCACGTCTATGGTGCTTCCCCGCCCTTACATGCTGTCTGGAAATGCCTTTGGTTCGATCCAGTTTCGAGCTCACAATCCCCCATTTAACAGTAACAGCAAATAGTAGCTTTCTTGCCCCCTATACCACATTTTCCCTGCAATGCATGGACAGCCCCTAACGACGCCTTTCCCGTTGATCCCCGCGTGGCCGCTGTAACTCTGCGGTTATCTCGCAGTGTCCACCTGTCGAGAGTTCCCCAGAGTGGGTGGGGGATCAATTGCAGCTGAGGGCGGTGGCCTAATCTCCCGACGCCGCACGAGTCCAGCACAATGAAGGCTCAAGAAAGCGGCTCGGGGATACTCGGCGGTTCTCGAATGGGAAGGGGCGGATCTTAATTAATTTCGGGGGCTTGCGGTTTGTTTTGATCCCTCGGTGGGCGGGGAATTAGGTTCTTTTAATATCGAAGTTCCGCTTTCGAAACGTGCTCGGAGAACAATATTCGGGGAGCTACGATTGCCGAAATTTAGGGTAGAGAAGATTGTCGATATATATTGCGGCCAATACGCTCGCGGCAATGTATCGACCATTCATCGCTATACATCGGAAATGCCGCGGTATATCGGCACCCAATAGGGTATCTTTGTGAAAGGTATCCAAGATAACAAAATCATAGCTGGGAATATTATAAATTAGCTCAAGCTGGTCACTTGACAGCAGTTTCATATCAAGATATAAAAAATAACATAGGGCAGCGGTTTGAAGAGTAACGGATTAGCAACCGGAGGGTTGCGAGTTCGTATCCAACCAAAGACCCTATTGTACAAAGGGGTTTGGTGCCCGTTAAATCTGTCGTGGCTTCAAATGTCCTCACGTTTGCGTGGCGTGAAAGTTTAGAGAGTGGCGTGATAGCTCAGGTGTGACCTCGGCATCTGACACTGGTTCAAAATTACGTACGGGTTTTTTTCCTGGACCGTCGCCAATACCCTGTTGTGTTGCTTCAGTGCTACCGTTAATTAATAGTCATTACCATTACCATAAAAGTAATAATCAGAGTATAGTATATAACTGTGATTGGGTTGACTGAGTTTTATGACGCAAGGTACATAGGTCCATATTCTGCGAGGTTTCGTTAAACACAAGACAAACAACATTAAGTACAGGACAGATGAGAAAAATTTTCAGTGTAAACGAACAAACCAAGCGGAAAGTGAAGATTTTACTTCAGGCCACTAAATCGTCATCTGCCTGGTTCAAATTACGTGGTATTGTCCTCGGATCTTAATTGATCCCGGACGGTCGCCAATAACCCATTGTGTTGCTCCTTACGAAGTCACCTAACTGCCAATACCATTATCAGCCAATCAAATGTTCTCGTATTATGCATATTGGGGTTACCTTGAAATGTAGTTCACAGCCGTTTTAGCGATGTTTGGCGTTGACCAACTATTATATGTCAATTCAGAATTCCTTCTTTGGAGTTTTCTTGGCGAAGTAATAAAATCGTATTCGAAAAACAAGCCAAGTGACGTCACGTTTGAAATACGTACGGCAAACCCGTGGGACGCAGAGACACTACCACCATCTGCATTTAACTCCCCCGTACACGTCGATTTTTGGTTGGATCGAGTTCGAACTCGCAAACGTCAGGTTGCTAATCCTTGATTCGACGAACTGACCTACGGAGGTCCGCCTCTTCTATAGAAATAGGGGGCCGAGTTAGCCCAGTTGAAATTGACCTACCTGCCTATCTATAGAAATAGCGCGTTGTAGCACAGGTGCGATTTAAATTCCTCAACTACTAACCAACCTTTGTCTGAGAAAATACTTTCAGTACAATTAAAAGCTGTAGAAATGGAAATAGTTGTTTTTAACGAATAATGTACCAAATCTGTACGAAAGAAGCGAAGAGCTATTAATGAATAAAAGTGAAAGGACACATGCGATGTTTTAAAAATCAGAAAATAAACAAATCTGCTATTGAATAACACTGTAGAGATTTTTCTCGCGAGTCTGCTTTCAAGCAAGCGAAATTGTCCGAACTCCGAGATCTATTCTCGTGTTGAATATCCAAGAAACTACCTATTTTCACATTTTCGAACGCAAGTAAATGAAGCTTGCGCTTCCTATAGATCTGAAATATAGGTAGATTGAGCATTGCTATTGCGAAGAGCACCAAAAAGTATGACCAACATGTCAACTAGTAGTCATGTGACAGCTCAGTGAAAAATCCACTTGGTTGGCCGATTTGATAGCTCATCGTCTCGTTTGGTTATATAACATTTTTTGACAGGGTATGCGTGCGAATTCGCATTTCTATAGAGTGGTGAGAAAGTGGCGAATTTAAAAATCTACTACCACACACACGTCGCATTGACCAATCAAATTATGAATCAATGGATGGGCATCTTCTCGCGTCCCGTGGACCAATCAGACGATGAATGTTAGGTTCCACCCAGCAGACGAAAGTAGTCTAAGGAGCACGCTACTACTAGTTTCGGTAACATAATCCTGGCACAGAAAAAAGGGCATCATTACTCTCTCTATTTTTTATATTTCCTCTACAGTGCTTCCCCGCCTTTATACGCGACCCCTGGAAAGGTTTAGCTAAGAAAGTAGGATATGACAACACTATTCTAGACCAATATATTTTACCTTGCGTTTTCTTCTTGTGACGTATTTCTGTCCCGTTGATGGTGAAAGTCTACCTCCACCGAAATGGAATGGCCATTTCTGTTGATTAATTAATCCTTGTGTTTTGTATTTTTTACTAATAGATTGGTTATTTAATCATTGTGTGTGTTGTGGAGGACAGTAATACTATACAAATGCTTTTTTAACGAACATATGCTTTGTTCTCCAAAATTCTGAGTATTTTAGTACAAATACACTCATGCCAAAAGTTAAGAATTGCTGTTTATGTGAATATTTCAGAAAATCTACATCAGAATGGAAGGAAAAGCGGTATGCGGGTGTAATAGAAGAAGAAAACAATGCAAAGCAAGAATAATAATGCCTTTTATTATCCAAAGAAAAGGGTTGAAAGAAAAATGTTCACAAGACGAGTGTCAACTTTAGTGAAACAGAATGATTAAAACAATGTGATACTGAAGTTTAACACGCGGTGTGTGGGAACCTCTGGTAAACACGCATGCTGCACAACGATTTTTCATACTTTCGATGAGGGTATGGATGAGCTGTGTGCTCAAAGAGTTCCAAGCCTCACGGAGAGCAGTTTTCAATTCCGGAACGGAGCTTGGTGGGTGGCGGAGAGCCCCAATATGTCTCCCGAGGATATCTCACATATGCTCTATAGGATTCAGATAAGGATAGTTGGCAGGCCACCGTACGCGGTATATATCTTCACTTTGAAGGAAGGCGTCGACCAGGGCTGCACGGTGAGGAGGCGCGTTATCATCCATGAATATGAAACCACGACCGATAGCACCTCGAAACAGGTGAACGGTAGACTCAAGGAATTCGTCTCTGTATCTCTGACTGGTAACAAACCCAACGTCAAAGATTTGGAGGTATGCGGCCTTCCAGCATGATGCCTCCTCTGAAAGAAAACGATGTTTCCCAGGTGAAAACGCGTTCCACGTTCTCTCCAGATCGTGGTACGACGAGAATCAGTTTGAAGACTACATCTGGACTCGTCACTGAATACGACATTGCCCCAATGTTGTCGACTCCACTGCCGATGTTCCAAACTCCACTGTAAAAGCGCGCGTTACTGTGCAGACGTCAGGGGAATGCAAACTGCTGGTCGTCTGGCATAGAGACCAACGTGTCTGAGTCTCCTGTAAACAGTTTGCTCGAAACTATGACTCCTGTGGTGGCTGTCACGGCTGAACCCAGTTGTCGGGCAGAACGGTTCCACTGACGTCTTGCAGTTATCGACAAACATCGGTCTTGCCGAGCGGTTGTTACCCTTGGCCAACCTGGTACTGATTGTCGTGTAACATCTTCTGTGGTTTGAAACCTCTGCCACAGTCTGGAGATCACACATTGAGGCACATTCAGAATTCGAAACGCTTCGGTTTGGGATCGACCGGATTCGAGCATCCCAATAATTCGTCCCTTCACAAACATGTCCAGTTGGCATCTTTGTGACATCTTTCTTCCTTATTGATTGTTAACAACACTCCGTGCCACAGCAATTGCAAAATTTCTGTCTAAACTGGTAATGCCACTCGAGGACGTTTTATACCCGTTCCGACGTGTGCCCGTACTTTGTGCATGTCGACGTCGACTGAACTGTTTCATCAACCTACCTTCTAATGCAATAAACGGACCATGTGGGCAGACTACCTGTCGTAAGATCTCTGAAGGGTAAATCACAAATCGATTTAGTCGATTGGCTATGGAAGTGCAGATTAGTGTTTTTGATCACGCTGTATAATCACTTTAACCAATCAATAATTTAGTATTCATGCTTTCAAACACAATCAAGTGACACATCTTCAAACCGAGCAACTGGGAGAAATAACACGAAGCTGCTGCACTCGCTCCATCTATTTCATTTTAAGGTCGATGAACTGTTTTGCATATGCACAATGTTTTACCTTCGTCCCACGATTCTTCACAAGTGATTTTGTACCATCGTATCTATATTTAATCCGATTTTTTTTTTTAGCATTTTACGAATTATGCTGAACTTTTGGAAATGAGTGTATGTTTTGCTTTAAATTCACTGTGATACACTTACCATATGTGGAAGTTAATTTGATTTATGTGTATATAAACCATTATGGGAATCAAAATAGTGATATTGCATGGAAAATTAATGTGCATGGGACATATTAATGTTTGCTAATTTATCAAACCTTTTGATCACGTATCATGTAATAATTTATGCACAACTTAAACTTTTTTTATGTATAAACTTTTTATTAAAAAAAAACCAGTGCGTGCAAATTTTAAAGCAATCGTATAACTGCAAAAGTTTGTTTTGAAAGTTCACTTCCCTTTAATATATACTTGATTATTCGAACTGCAGATCCCAAGGGTATATCTTGTTGACAGGTATGAAGGATATGTGTCCCCTTTTTGACTAGTTGGTCAAATATCTCATTTCCATAAATACCTCAGTAGGAGGGGATCCATGGTAGAACGACCTCAATCCCACAAGACGATAAGGTCTCTAGACAATTCCTGCACTTTGCGATGGTGTCCTATACTTTGCAATAGCATCGAAATCAATCGTTGTTTCTTTTCATTTTGACATGCATTGTTCGTTTTACATTTTTCGTAGAAAAAATCAGTCAACATTTATGGGTATTAACTACGGAGTTTTTACGCTTGTTTACCAAAAGAGTTCTTTAGAATAACTTTCTTTTTGTAAGTCCTAGCTTTATATTTACTCGATTGTTAAATTTTTCCCAGATAAAAGACATCCTATACAAAAAGATAAATATTTTCCATTTATTGAAGATTAATGTCAACCCCGCTTTAGAATTTAGTCATAAAAATTGAAGTTAGTCTATAAATACGATACGCGAATCAGATTTTTTTGAAAATCTCATTAATTTTTTGATATATGTGTACATCATAATAGACAATTTTTATTAAAAGTTTCACAATGTTGTTATTTTCAAACTAATCGGATACACATTTACAATGTTTTTCACATTTATAATCCTCTACATTTGAATGCATGTTCCTATGAAGAATGTTTTGTGCAATGAAATGTGTTTGCACAAAACATTTCTTCGTAAAATAATAATTTAAAAGTTTGCCCCTTTCTCACTTTTGAAAAGATGATTATTTGTAATTTTGTTTTGTTTGCCTTAGTTTTGTTTGATGGATTTTTTTAGGTTTTCAAGTTTTTCAGTTTATGTGTTTTTCAACACAAAAACGTTATTTTTCAAAGGATGATTTTTGGTAAAACTTTTAATTCTACTTCAACATATTCACTAAGGAATGAAAATTACTGCAATAAAAAGAAAACTGTAGGAAAATGCAAATTTTTCTTTGTTTACCCAAAACAATAGCTTTTAGCAAGAATATGGTAATATTTTAAAAATGTCATGGTGTGAAATATTACTGAAATACGTTTAGTTTTAATTTGGAAATTGATGGATCTGAAACTAAACGTCTAATTCCTCTTGAAATCTAAAACAGTATGAACACAATATGGAACCAACCTAATAAAGTTTTTTAATTAATTTTTTTCAAACAATACCTTTCAGTATTGTGGAAGCACAAATTAGAAAAAAATGTAAATCATTTCAATCAATACATTTCAGAATGCAGAATATATTGGTAGAATTATGGTACACAGCATGGGTACATTTGATGATGGTACACACATGATGGTACATTTGAAATTGAGCTTATAATAGTATTAAATTTTTAAAGCATAATATCTACAGCCTTAACCCTGTTTTAAGCCTTGGAAATACACAAAATTTGTTGCAACAAAAAAATCATAACGTTTTCGTAGAGCAATTAATTTCGTATTAATATTTAATTTTAATTGAAATTCTTTTCTGAAATCTGAGTACAAAATGGGCCGCGGTAGCCCGGTTGGAAGAGTAACGGACTAGCAACCTGAGAGTTGCGAGTTTGAATCCAACCAAAGACCGTCGTGCACAAAGGGGGCTGGTGCACGTTAAATTGTCGCGGCCTCAAATGTCCTCACGTTGGCGTGGTGTGGAAGTTTGGAGAGTGGGGTTCTAGCTCAGGTGCGACCTCGTCATCTGACCTTGGTTCAAAATTACGTTGTGTTGTCCTCGGAGCTGTCCCTTCGGGATTGATCGCGGACCGTCACAAATAGCCCGTTGTGTTGCTCCAGTGCGACGCTAATGAACTACCTACCCACCGACGAGAAGGCAGTCAACCTTGGGTCAGTCGAATTTTTAAAAGGTGTAAAACCTCGCTAGGAGAAAACCGCGTACACAAAAGAATGAATTGCGATTGTCATGGATTGTTTGGAGACAGTCAACACGTTATTATTACCTTCGCTTTCGGCGCTGAACGATAAACTTAGAACCAGAGTCTGCATTAAAGACGTCATTTGTGAAAGCGATTTGCTTACGTTACCACCAGTACCATTAATCTTTAAATGGGACTGGTGGATTTAAGCCTCTGAGCGTCACGATATTTCCAAGAAGTATAGAACTGATTTTACTCCACAACGCACTTAATGACTAACTCACATCTATTAGGTGAAAGAATTCATGGATTCTTTCAACCTTTAGAAATAATCAAATTGTTCTTTCCGTAGAATAGAATCCCTTGGAAAGATTCTCTTTCTCCTTTCCTTGGAAGTGAATCCTATGGAAAGATTCCATTGATCCTTTCCTTAGTATAGAATCCATTTGAAGTTATTCTCTTTCTCCTTTGCTCGGAAGTGAATCCTATGGAAAGATTCCATTGATCCTTTCCTTAGTATAGAATCCATTTGAAGTTATTCTCTTTCTCCTTTGCTTGGAAGTGAATCCTATGGAAAGATTCCATTGATCCTTTCCTTAGAATAGAATCCATTTGAAGTTATTCTCTTTCTCCTTTGCTTGGAAGTGAATCCTTTGGAAAGATTCCTTTGGTCCTATCCTTGAGCTATATTTTTTAGTTAATTTCTATCCATCCTTTCCTTAAAATATTATTCTTTGGAAAGATGCTATTGATCCTTTCATATAAAACATCATACTTGGGAAGATTTTATTGATCATTTCCTTTAAATATCATACTTTGCAGAGATACAATTGATCCTTTCTTTAAACTACCATCCTTTGGAAATATTCTATAGGAGGTCAGAATTGGTTAGAAATTAGACAATATCACACAAAAAGACTGCAAGATGGAATTATGCGTGTGATCCCCTGAGATGGAAATTAATAGATTCGTTCAAACCCACTTGACTGTCAACTCAGCCGGGCTATAGACTTCTCGGAAATCGGATGCCACTCAGAGGATTAAATAAATAAGACGAAAAACATATTAGTTGGGGGTGAAAAGTGGGTGCCGTTGCCACGTTAGTCTCCATGAAATTGGACCAGAAGTTTAGTCAAAATCATCAAGGGCCATGGGAGACCGCGAGGAGGTGTGGTCAGGCTTCTTTCCCCTTAAAACAACCACCACAATATCGAGACTGAAAATAGGACCTTTTAAAGGCATGAAAATTAGCAGTGAGGAAACCAGAACTTATAATCATTGCAACAACTGCCTGGGCATTGAACTCACACCTAATAATATATTCACCTGCCCTGCAAAAGTTGTTGCTCTTCAAACTATCGATTTTCACACTGAAGAACAGCCTTATTGCGAGAAAATAATCGACATTGACAAAATGCACATGGCGACATCTGATACACAAATGAACACGACAACAACAATACTATAATATATTCCAACCCACTTTTTTATCAAAGTGATAATCTTTTCATTTGTGCTCGGAAAAACAATCGGGAAGACGGTATTCAAAGCAACCATTTTCGTAGAACGTTGTAGAATCTGCTTAATACATTAAGTCAGAATCCATTAACCTTTCGCTTTAACTGAAATACCTCTCAGGAAACATTCCCTAGCTAACACATGCAACAAGCTCTCGAAATCATAGCTCTTAATTTCCAAGCTCCTTTTCAAAGCAGAGGCCGAAATCGTCGCCTAAAACGAAAAGGAACGGATTACAAAAATGTCCTCTTCCTGGCCCCTAAGCCGAAAGGGCTTAATTAGAATTTAGAGCCTCTCGCGCTCTTTGGCGTGAAAAGAGGACATTCATCCTGCTTAGAGAGGACACATTCTGGACTCTGCACTGGTATAATCTCGGCTAAAAACCCAAAGACGGGGCTTTCTTCTGTTTCGGAAAATGATTCCGGTTTCCGGTCGTTTGCCTCGAATAGATCGTGCGGTTAATCTGTTGTAAAACCTTGTAGTATTAGTCAGAGGGCCTGCGTCATAATTCTTGCGGTGCGCTTGCCTCTGCGCTGGGGAGTTGTAGGGAAGATAACAACGGTCTGTGTACAAGGTTTATTTGCCGACTGGGAATCAAGTTTCAAGAAAAATGGGACTAGTTGTTAACAACTGTTTAAACGAAAGCTCAAATGGAGTTAATCATGACTATAATATGATTTCATTAACTGAGTATTACAGTTATCCTATTTAAAAGTATCCGTGCTTTGTATTTTTCAAATATTGAATCATTTTTGGAACATAGGACAAGTTGTTAATAACTATCTAAAAGAACGGACGAATGTAGTTAATCATGACTGTAATTTGATTTCATTAACTGAGTATTATAGTTATCCTACTTAAATGTATCCGTGCTTTGTGTTTTATAAGTTGATGCGGGATTACTCTTTGGAACATAGGACACGTTGTTAATAACTATATAAAAGAACGAATGTAATTAATCATGACTGTAATTTGATTTCATTAACTAAGTATCCTACTTAAATTTTAAAATGAAGCGTGATATATTTTGGGTGGTTTTATTTTGCTCATACAACGCCTCATGTTTCTGTGTTTCAGTTTTGTATTTCTTATACTCATGAGTTTTGTACATGTGTTCCAGTCTTGAATTCTTTCGGTTATTCTTGATGCAATCGGTAATTATTGATCCAGTCGGTAATTATTGTTATAGTTGGTTATTCTCGTTTGTGCAGTCTCAGGGAAGATAACAACGAACTGTGTGCAAGGCTTATGTGCAGACTGGGAATCACATTTTGGGACGAACAGGACAAGTTGTTAACAACTATCTGAAAAAAATCACACTGGATATACTTATATGGTTCCACCTTTATATTTGTTATTAATATAATTCAGTTATGTGTGTGTACACTCTAATTTAATTTAATCATGTATGTTTTATTGCTTTTGTGATTTTATATTGTTCATTCAAGTGATACATTGAATTCTTTCTGTTATGGACAATCTATAATTAAAGTTACCAGAATGCCATTTGACATAAAAATGACAGAAGTATTTTTTAAAAGTAAAGCAATTTGTTTTTAACAAATGTAAACAAAATCAATAACTCAACAACGGCAAAGCCTGTGTGCTAGAAATAAGAATTTTAATATGCTAGATCGGTTGCATTAAAATAGAGGGTATCGCTGTTTTGGCGTCGTTTGGCTTTTAACCTTCCTGGTGGTTGGTTGTCTTGACGAGGAATCTCGTCATTAGCAAAACTGACCAAAACTTGATGGAGGAATACCTCATCATCATAAAAATCATATCTTGATGAGGAGATATCTCGTCATAGTCAAAATTGGCCATATCTTGATGGGCGAGATATCTAGTCCAAATCACTTAGTGGGTTAATGTAATTGGCTTAGACTTATCAATTTTCTTTTCAATACTGAATTCATTCTTTGAACTTTAGAGTATCGATGTGCTGAAATTATATCCAAAAGACAAGTCAAATAACGGCAGGTCCAAATGCATACAGGCAGCAGTCCGTCCCCAAAACACTGCCGCCACCTACATTTAGCTTAAAAATCCTCTTATATTAGATGTCTTCTAGCATTTCATTTAATAATCAATGAAATTCCACTTAGCCCTTTCATTTTGGGATCATTGAATTTCAAATTCGTAATTTAAGTTGAATCAATACCACACATTGTTAGTAGGGGAACTGAGAGAAAGCATGTATTTTCTACCCGAAGCAGTGTAATTAATAATGTGAGATATTACAGGCATCCCCCTTCGAGGGAAAGAAAGGAGCTCACTCTTTCTTACTCCCCTCTCACACGCGTTGTGGCGTGTACCATCTGCATTAATCCAGTGTAATTCAAACTCTCATACTTCCGAGTTAAGATTGGATTGGTGTTTCGGCTGATACTGATGTATCGAGCCCATTATGGGCTTTGGTGAAATAGGGGCGAGTTGCATCGCGTTGAGCCCGTAGAGATTAAGGTGAAAAAAATAGAAAGATTATGTATGCACCGCTAATTATTTCGGACGGGTGGTGTGATTATGAGATTTGACTAAAATAATATTAAGCTTGAGAAATAATTGAGATATTAAAAGTCGCCGCTTTTTCTAATTTAAGGCTTTGTCTCAAATAGATATCCTGCATATTGCTTGGCATGAGGTCAGCGAGTACAATCGGATGTGGTGCAATCTAACCAGTTTCGGTGTTCAGAACTTATTTTTACCCTATGTCTATCTGACCTCTCGGCCATCAGTCAACAAGCAGACCAATAGAAGCCTGAAGTAATAAAATATGTTTTAAAATATATTCGCAACCGTATTGTCAAGAACTTTGGGTCTTCAGTTATTTCGTTCTGTTCGCAAAGAGGACAGATGACTAAACTCGCTACTCCAATAGGATGGAAGAGTCTTTTTAGGTTTAGTGCGGCTCCCGCAAGAACTTTTGTCAGTTGGTTTTTGAATAGGTTTGAAAGGTTGTCTCAGATAAGGGCTACCATACGCAAAAGCCAAAGAAACCTGTGAGGTTATCGCCATAGATGATTTATCACTCGCCAATTTTGGTATCCAACAATGAACTCGGTGACAGAATCAGCACTAAAGACACCAAATAAGGAAGTGATTTGTTTACGTTTCCACCAGTCTCCTAATTCAACTAATAGACACATTCAAAACCACGTGATCCAAATACCTTCTCGTGGGAGCCAGAGTATAGTCATGTCCAATGAGAAGTTTAAAGCAAGCAACTACAACATGCTTTGGGCAAGAAATCTGCGCAATACGAGCTTTTATTTCTGAATAAAACATTCCAGTCCATCACTGTAGACCATCTTTTTGTAAATTGAATATCTACGTAATGAAAAGATTTTACTTCCGCTACCCAAATGCTCTCATATGATAATTAAAAAGTTAACTTAAAGTGTAGCTTATCACCATTTTGGAGACGGTTGGCGTTTAACCTAATTGGCGTAGACCAATCGATTGTCATACATCAATTCTTTCTTTGAAATGCTAAAAACAAGATAAGTGATTCCACTTTCGGAATACGTACAGGATACACGTTCCGCCGTAGAAACAGCAGTGCCACCCTACATTTAGCTTGGCATGATATTCCTTTCGTTAGATTCCAATTTAACACTCAATAAATGAATCACAAGCCTTAACTGAAGTGGAAAAATAAGTGCGCCACGTCTATACAGTCAAACATTGTCAATGGTTTCAGAATAGGATAGAATAAGGAAACACGTGACAGTAATGCACCTATTTAAAATTAACCGAGTATATTATTGTCGTGGTAGTAATGCTATACTGAAGTTGTCATATTGTATACAATGTAAGTACACATATATTATACAATGATTAAATAACCTTAAGTGCATCACTCAAACTCATTGGATGATCGTAACTAGTAATGAAAATAGTTATTTTACTGGTTTCAATTGGGTTGATTTCACTTGGAATAACTCAGACGCTATAATTGAGCGATATTTTCGAGAGTAATTTTGAGTAAACTTTTGTCATTTTGATGGCATTCAAAGACTTGTTTCCTGATATCCTGGAGGAAAATGCCGATTGTGTCTTTGATGTCCATGTTTTGGATATTTCTTTAACTTCTTCAGACAACTCTGACAACTGTGTCAAGAATATGTTCTTTGATCGATGTCATGTTGTCTATAACTTCTCCGTTGCTCTATGCGCCTTCATCAGAAAACAATTTCGTTTCATAACATTCTCAGAAATCAAATTAAAGTAGAACACTTCTGATTTTGACATTGATAGAATAAGAGGAAAGACATAATTTTATCTTTGAACGATTTTCTGATATTTTACTTCTGTCAAACTGTTTAAGTAATAGTTTAGGTAATAGTTAATAAGTAATAGTGGAAGTAATAGTTCTTTGATAATGTACTCGGAAAGAGGGAAAGTTTAATACTGTGAACCAAAGATTAATATCGCTTGGTATGCGAAATTCTTTTGTTATATTTCAAGCTTTATATTTTTCGGTTATTTTCTATTTTTTACTTACAAGTTATGATTTACTACTGTTATAAAAAAATCTTTACATCATGACAAGTTTTATGTTGTCTCATACCGCTTATTTCACTCGTTTGTTGTTGTTTTTCTTGTATAGTAAGGTTATCAGTTAAAAATTTTTTATATCTGCATCATGTGTCAAAAGTTTGAAGGAGCCATGCATTATCATTATCTGATCTTTCGCTTCTGATACTGAATCTGCAATCTGAACTGGATCTGCACTATTCCTTACAGATCCATCTACGTCAGCGTGAGAAGCAGAATCATATGAATTGCTATTTATTTTCTTCATTGGACTTCGGTTAAAACAAATTAAGTTGGTGTTAGTGATTAAAGATGGCGCCACCAGTTTTCTCCATAATGCTCAACTAACTCTAACCCTCCAAGTGGTTACGAAAAGATATGTCGTCCATCAAGATCTGGCCAAATTTGCTAATGACGAGATAAATCGTTATCAAAGTATTGCCGATTTTTGTTATGATGACGAGATCAAGATCTGGCCAGTTTTCTTCTAATGACGAGATATCTCGTCTTTATCCATCAAGATCTGGCCAGTTTTGCTGGTGAGACGCGATACTTCATCGAGACAACCATCAGAAGGGTTAAGGTACATCAAAACGAGAAGTACGACCATTTTCCTAGATGTAATTTTTTCTTGATAAAAGTGAAAACGTGTGATGGAGGCGTACAGGTGTGAAAAGTTGAAGGTTAATTTATATTTATCATTGCAAATTATATACACACTATTAGAATTCGCAATAAAATTAACCCTCCCGGTGGCTGTATCAACGAGGTATGTCGTTATTAGTAAAACTGACCAGATCTTGATGGACGAGATATTTCGCCATTAAAAAGCTGACATGATTCTGATCTCGTCTCATCATCAAAAATTGATAACATATCCATCATTCGGAATTCAATAGGTATTCTTTATGACGAGATATCTCGTCAGTATCAAAATTGTTCAGATCTTGATGAACGAGAAATGTCGTCAAAACCACTTGGAGGGTTAAAGATAGCCTCTTGTACAATAAATTATGTTCAATACCGCTCTGAATAGTGATCATTGAAGCACTCTGTTGTTGATTTTGTCTTTCATTTGATCCGTTGACTTACTTGTTAATTCCTCTCGATAATTTGTTAGCATTGTTGATATGTTCACTCTTCTTCCCAGATATGAGTATTTTTTGGTCTATATTCCATTTATGTTTCCTTTCAATCTTTAGTTCAACTGTAATTAGCAATGTAATAATATGAGTAGTAAAGAATGCAAAATTTCAAAACAGCGACTAATAAAGATTAAAAATCAGAAAATACAATACAATCAATGGCAATTTCGGTGGATCGATGGTTGGGATGGTTTCCAACAAGCGAAAGTCTGTTAGATCTCCTTTCGAATTGAACATCAGATTAGCTTTAGTGCTAAGTAGTTACACTAGTGAATGACGCTAGTGCTACATTGCCTTTAAAGTGCCTGGAATGGCTTAATTAAAAAGTGAGGTATGGTAACACTATTCTAGGACAACATATTAAATTCGCGTTTTCACCTTGTGACTTACTTTTGTCCTGATGATGCTGATCATCTTTCTCCACCGAAATGGCCATTGACGGTCTTTACTAAATCGTTAAAGTAGTTGTTTTGAAGGTTTTTATTTTTACTATAAAAATGTGTTTTAAGTCTATTATCGTAGTTTTAGTTTTGCATTTTTACTACCCAATTTGGTGAAGGTTTTCTGTTTATCTAGCACAGTTGTTGACCACGTCATCTGCCCGTGATTCAAAAATTACAAGGTGTCCTTGAATCTTTCTCTTCGGGATTGAACCCGGACCCTCGCAAATAAACGTTGTGATGCTCCAGTACGACGTTAATTCAATTACCTACCCACTTCATCTGTTTAATGTAACATGATTTTGTCGGACATTCAACGGTTTGGTTTGATATAACATTTGGAATAAGTAGAACAAACTTCAATATTTTAAAATATGTTTATAGTTTTTCTCTCATTATTTTTATGACGTATTTAGAAGTATATACTCTATACCAACAAGAAATCTCTGCAAACAACTAATTGAATGATTATTATACTTTGCCTTAAAAACTAAAATGTGAAACAATTACCCATCATTTAATATAATGGATAGATATAATAATTTCGGACTCCCAATTGAACTTTCATCACAATTTTTTGGCAAACTTGCAATTTTTTAGTTACACGAAAATTACGATACTTACGATACATAAAATATTCACCTACCGGCGTTGGAAACATGTAATTACATGTTAAGGTACTTCAGAGTACCATTATAAAACCATTCACTTTTTAACTGGAATGATGAATTGTCTAGACAAGCCATAGCTAATTACATTTGAATGTCATCTATATTTATTCATAAAGTCAAGTATCCTGCGAATATAGAGTCGACCTTATCCCATATCATGATGTACTCGAGATTAAATTTGTTTCCGCTTGGCGGGAAAATTGCCAACGTCTGGGATGATTAATGGTTTCTTATCTATCAAAATCTCTCCCGAAATCAATTTTAAGAACCACTTATTTATTATGCACGAGAATGCATTAAAGGGTTCCGATCACATGGCTGAAACCATTCAGTACGGAGATTTAAAATTGTGTGCGTCCTCGAAAAGGCATTCCTGACAATGCGGGTATTGAAGATTAAATGTCGCTCTGTAAGTTGAACGTATTACGGATTTTCAAAGTAAATGTATTGTAACCATAATTTATCGAGTGTGCTACACTGTTTCTCTGAATCATAATGACTGGAGTCTTATGAGAATGCTTTCGGTATATTTACTAAAGAGGGGTTTAAATGCGGAAAAGAACACCGATTTGAATAATTCATAATTCCCCATAACCTCTTCGGATTCCCCATCTAAATCTAGACTATTTTCTGATGGAGTGAAATTTATCCTTAAATAGACTTATTAAAATGATCATGAATGTTTGTATACAACACTTGTGAGTAGAAAAAGTTTCATCGTCTATCAGATGAAGAATTTGCATTTTGGTCAACCCCCCCAAGAGGTTTCGTCGAGATAACTCGTTCATCAAGATCTGATCAATTTTGCCAATGATGAGTTATCTCGTTATTAAGGAATTGCCGAGTTTTTTATGATGATGAGACCAAGATCTGGTCATTTTTTAATGACGAAATATCTCGTCCATCCAGATCTGGCCATTTTTGCTGATGATGTGGTACCTCGTCTTGACAAGTACGGATACTTTAACCCTCTGCATACGTCGGGGCAGAATATCGTTTCCTTCTTTGGCTAAGGCAGCCGGTTCAACGGCTTTAGATGCAACTTACTGAAACCGGCCGAAACGGCTTTTATAATGCTTTCCCCCAGGAGGAGAGGGAATATGTGATGTCCCATTATCACCTAATGGGCCGGTTTCTATTGTCTGGTCGTGGGTATGCCTAAAAGGAACCGATTCTTCCCGGGTAAACTGAAAGGGCGACGGTGACTTTTTAAGTGTATCTATCTCTCTCATTTACTCTTTTCTTTTACTCTCATAGACTAGATGCTCGAGGATAAACAATTTTCGAGGCTCCCCGTCGATAACCCTGACATCTTTGTCAACGGGGAGATAAGGCTAATCACGCGCGGGTCTCTTTGTAGCACATGATGGGATGAAAATCGTAATAGGCTGCTGTGATTCTTCAGAAGTTTGAGGTCTGAAAGAATCCGAGCTTTTCGTATCGAGGGAACTCAAAACTTTCGGCTGGTCCCCGTATCCAGAGGGTTAAATTGTGTGCATTCACAAAAATGCATTTCTGACAATGTTGGCATTGAAGATTAAATACCTCTCTGTTCTTTTAATTTATTACGCATTTACAAAATGTATTGTAATCATAATTTATCGAATATGTTATACTGTTTCTCTAAATCATAACGACTGGAGAATTTTATGAGAACGTAAGGGCAGATAAAATGCGAAAAGACACCGATTTGAATAATTCATAATTACTCAAACTTATAAACTCTTCAGATTCCAGTTCTTAATCCATACTATTTTCTGGTGATTCAGTTTAATTAATCCTTTTCTACACATTCGATATGCACTGAAAACATTCACTTTTAAAACAAGTCCTTTTGTTATTGCACACATACGTGCCACTAAACAGTATTATCAAGAAATATGTACTTGCTTTAAAAAATTAGTCATGAATATCTTATCAAATTAACTTGTCATCGTTCTCTTGGAGATGATAAAATTTGAAAATATCTTATGACTGGTGCAAAAACTCTAGAAGTAAAAATATATTGATGGGTAAACTATGAGTGTTTGAGTATTTGCAGTAGATTCGTCATTTTTACTAATGGAGTTACGGCAGTTTTACAGGAAACGAACTTAAGAATGGTCAGTCCTAATCCTCCCAAAACTCAAAATCGACTTTCGTAGTTGTCACATTTCCTAGTTTTGTCATACAACAGGGGTTAAATATATGTGTAATGTATCATATGGATAAATATTCTGTAATACAGATTCGAGTCCAAAGTAAGTTGTAGAAATTATAAAAATATCGAAAAAGTGATAAAAAATTATTTTCCTGACACTTAACTGATGTTTTCAATTCTCTACAAAGAGAAAGTGATTATTAGGGTCTCTTTTTCAATCTACAGTCAACCAATACTAGTTATTCAACTAATATAATATTCTGCTAGTACTTACTAAAAATAATATGAATATTTCTTATACCAAATATTTAGATAGGCAAACTAGGCGATGCACGGTTTGGGACCTTGTTAATTAAAAACGGCAGAATAATACTCAATCGCGTATTGGAAATATAAGGTTATCAAAATACTCCTTACGTCTTTCATGTGAAAATTAAAATACGGAAGATATATTTCAGTGATCCATTTTGCTTGTAAAAATAGCACCATTCCATACGGCAAAATTTTCCCAGTGAGAAATGGGCTCATTTAGATCGTGTCTATAAAAATTGTCTCTTGAACAAAAACAAAAACTGGCCACTTATAATTTTATCACTGCTTCATTTATAAACAGTTTCTTTTACATTCTATTGTCCAGAATAAGAAAAAGGGATAATCACGTGAGGAAATGTCTGAGGAATAATATGGGCGAGACAGTAGTTTCCTTTTTTAAGTGCTAATAAAATTGTGGGTAACTTTCGCTGTATGTATTTTGGAATTATCCCGTGAGAAACCTCACTTTTTTCTGTTCACCCGTGTTCTGCTTTTCCAGTTGCATTGCGGAGATAACTGTACATAACTTTTAATAAGAAGTCTTCCCAAAACAGAAACTTTGGTTTTGAAAACAGTTCAGCACAAATTTTGCTATTTTATGAGCTTCTTAATTATCCAATTGGAAAATTTAGAAGTGTAGAAAACAAAATATGACTTGAGCGATAAGCCAAACTAAACCAATTGATGACTCAGGAACTAGATAGGTTGATTTAGAAAGACTAAAATTTTTTCCACAAAGGGTTATTACAAAAAGCCTTGTTCAACACTTGTGCAATATTACGAGAGCACCTTTGCCCACATGTCAGCTTCTTTCATTAGTAGGTCGCTGACATACACACAGTTGAAGAAAGTGAAAATAAAGCATTACTTAATTTTTTATTTTCCCATTAGCACTTCGATAGCCAATTGTCCCAAGTCCACGTGTGAGATCTTCGACAACGAATCTTCCCACATGCTCCGCCTATTTCATTAGAAGATCGATGATTTATCACACAGTTGAAGCAAGTGAAAGCAAATAATTATTTAAGATTTTATAATTTATATATTTTTAAGTGCACAAAATTTACTATCTAATACGCTTTTACTTTATTATTTTCTAAACAATATAAAGATATTTATAAAAAACCTATATAGTTTCCATCAAAATATACTATTCGATACAGAATCTGTTCCTTATGAAATCTATATCAATGTAAGTGAACTTAAGTTGCTGCTTAATTCTCAAGACTTGCATTAAAATTACACAATAGGAAACCGTACAATTCCACGCGCACTTCGAATGTTTCCACTCGTAATACGCTCTGTCGCGGTCTATTGAATTGTTAAACGTGTTTCCATCCAAAATTCACCAACACAAGTCCCAATGACCATAATGTAAACACGCCGGGATTTTAGACAGAGGTGAATAATTTATTTGAAGATCAGAACGCGTCTCCATTGTCGATTTGAATTTCAAACTGGCTACGTTCACCTGTAACTGTCACTTGAAGCAGGGAGAGGGGAAGGAATCCTTGAAACCAGGACTAACACTTTACACTTGGAATAATCTATTTGTCCGTTGCGGGGGATTAAAATCGGGAAAAGATATCTGCCGTAAAATTTGCCTGCAACAATGCGAGTTATGCAATTTGTCGTCGTCTCACTCGACTCGCTGAGCCTTTTGAGAGCGGGAGGAGACTACGGTATTCGAAACAGAACCACTCTCGCGAAGATGCCGTAAAAGCAAAGGCATTCACTAATTTGGCTCCAGAGTTAAGCGAAATGGAAACTACACCGAGCTTGCAACTGACTCATCTTATTTTAACAGAGTCAATATCGTTATCGCAGTGATTCTTTCGTGAAAATTATTTTCAGTGAAGCTTGGCGTTTAATCCCTCTGAGTGTTACGAAATTTCCAAGATGAGTAGTACTTTTGTTTTGCCCTACATCGCATTAGTCACGTCTGCACAGCATTATGCTGCACCATATGTACACCAGACAGTAGATACTATTGGTTAGACTAATTAACCCTCCAAGTGGTTTTGACAAGGTATCTCGTTCAAGTTCTGATAAATTTTTCCAATGATGAAATATCTCATTATCAAGAAAGCAGAATGAATTTCAAATGATAAAGATATTGCCGTTTTTTATGATGTTCAGGTCAGTTTCTTCTAATGGTAAGATATCTCGGCCATCAAGATCGAATCGGTTTTGCTAATGACGGAATACTTGTTGATACAGCTACCCGTAAAGTAAAAAATAAAAGTAAACCAACGAACCAAACCACCCCAATTGGTTGGTTTAATTAACCCTTATTTAGCAAAAGATGATGGTAGATCAACAAATCAAACCACGCCAATTGGTTAGTCTAATCAACCTTCTTTTATCTAAAGATGATGGTAAATCAACAAACCACGTCTATTGGTTAGTCTAATTAACCTTGGTATAGCAAAATAAAATTACGGTTGACCAATAAACCACTCCCAAGCCGATGAATGTGATAAAGACACTTTCTATGATCTGTTACAAAAACTGAATGAAATACCAAAACATGATATAACGGTATTAATTGGTGATTTTAATGTCAAAATTGGCAAAAAAAACATGTGATGAAGAGCGATGTGTGGGTAATGAAGCACTTGGCGAATAAATGATAATGATAATGGAGAGGTTTGACATTTTGTGAAATGAATGATCTTTTAATAGGAGGAAGTATATTTAAACACAAATACATTCAACAATAACTTGGATTTAACCGGATGGGATTACAAAAAATCAAATTGATCATGCTGCCGTAAATGGTAAGTTTGTTAGATCTGACTTATGTTGGAGTTAAGAGGGGTGCAGATGTTGGAACTGACTACTATTTACTGGTAATGTCACTGAAATTAAAACTACATAGAACCCAAATTAAAAGAAAGAAAAGTGAATTAATTTGATATGATTTAGCAAAACTAAAAGCAAGAGTTGAGTGATAAATTTACTCTGGAATTGAGAAATAATTTCTCAAAACGCAGTGAGGAAGTATAAGATACAAATCATGATATTAATAATAAATGGAATGAACTTGTAAGCATATATAATAGGGAAGCCTTGGTCATCATTGAAAAAAGGAAAGAACTAGAGCAAAGAGGTGGTTGAGTTGTGAAACAAGGAAAATAATAGAAAAGAGGAAAAAAATTAAAATTCAGAGATAGTACCAACTCAGAAAGTTTATATAAAATTTATAAGCAAAAATATTCCGTATTAGACAGAATGGTTACAAAATCTGCTAGAAATGATAAAAGTAATTACTTTTCTGCACTTTCAAAAGATGCACAGACAGCAGCAGACAAGGGAGAGATTAAAAGACGATCAAATTGTGAGACAAATCAAAGGTGTGAAATACACTACAGTTACCTATAAAAAAACAAAGAAGGAAAAATTCTTTCAAAGGAAAGTGAAATTGAAAACAGGTGGATAGAGTATTTCAACGAAGCCTTGAACACACAAACGTATGCCGAACATTTGCAACAGCTAAAAGATACATATGATGTCACTCAAACTCTTAGCATTTCTGTTGAGGAAATCTCACTGGCTGAGATTAAAGAGGCTCTGAGAGCTCAAAAAACAGAAAAAGCTTGTGGAATAGATAATATTGCTGTTGAAATGTTAAAAGCAGATGAAAATACAACCTTGCATTTCTTACATAATTTGTATAACACAATATGGAAAACTGAAAACTACCGGAACAATGGAAAGAAGCAGTAATCGTTAAAATTCCAAAAAAGGTGATAAATCCGGTTGTGAAATTGGAATGGAATAAGTTTACTTCCAACAGCATCAAAAATATTTATAAGAATTCTAGTTAATAGAATAAAAGATGAAATAGAAAGAATTCTTAGACCAGAACAAGCTGGTTTCAGAAGAGGTAGTAGTACAGTAAAAGATATTTTTGCACTTAGAAATATAATCGAACAGACATTAGAATATAATGCTACAATATATTTAAACTTTATAGATTTCAGTAAAGCATTTGATTCTGTTATAGCTAAATTGTGGCAAATTTTAAAACATGGTATTCCACAAAAAAATCATAAATATAATAGAAGAAATATATAGAAATAGTATAACATGCATTGAAGTAAACGGAAAATTAAAAGTTTTCTTCTTAGTGGAAAGTGGAATTCGACAGGGTTGTGTCATGTCAGGACTTTTTATTATCATTATTGATTGGATCATAACAACTTTTAGAAATCCAAGAACAGGAATAAGATGAAATTTTACATCTGTTTTGGAGGATCTTGACTTTGCAGACGATATCGTCATGTTGTCCAAGTTGAAGAGATTTACAAACTAAAAGTGATATCTTTTCAGAAAATGCTAAACTAGTGGGACTAAAAATCAATCAGAATAAAACAAAAGTCCTCAGAATTAACGAAAAATCTAGCACTCCCATCAAGATGCAAAATAACACAATAGAAGATGCAAGCACCTTTTTATATCTGGGAGCAACAATAAACAAAAATGGTGGTACTGATGAAGATATTGATCTTAGAATTTCAAAAGCTCGCAACTGCTTTAAGAATCTTAATAATTTGTGAACAACTAATATACATGTAAAAACCATATTAAATCTGTACAAATCACAAGTACTTTCAGTTCCCTTATACGGTTCTGAAACATGGAAAATTACCAAAAACACTCAGTGCAATAAACTAAATGTTTTTCAAAATAAATGTATAAGAATTATTTTAAATATTTTTTTGCCCATACTACATTTCAAATGAAGAATTATTAAATAAAGAACAAACTAATTAAATAGGAAATGAAATGAAATTTAGACGTTGGAAGTTTACAGGACACATTTTAAGAATGAACAGGGACAGTATTCCTAATATAGTATTGACCTGGACCCCTGATGGAAAGAGAAAGCATAGACATTTGACCTGGCGACGTACGATGGAACAAGAGAGAAGTGAGGCTGGATGGGCGAGCTGGTATGAACATAGACTTGCTGCATCCGACAGGAAACTTTGACGATCTAGATTGAAGGCTTATGTGCCCTTAAGCACTAAAGAATTTATGACGATGATGAATAAACCACGCCTATTGGTTAGTATAATCAATCTTCATTAGCTAAAGATGATGGGTAGATCAACAAACCACGTCTATTGGTTAGTCTAATTAACACTCGTTAAGTAAAGAATGATGGTAGATCTACAAACTATTCCTATTGGTTAGTCAAATTAATCTTTGTATATCAAAACAAAATAACGGTTGACCTATAAACGAAACCACGCCTATTGGTTGAAAGAATCCAATAAAATTTTTGATTAAGGTGGTTATTAACGGTTAAGAGTCATGCGGATAAAGACAAAGGTTGCAGTATGGGATATTTTCTCAAAAATCTCAGATTCAAACAAATTATGATAAAGTAAAACTTAAATATTTAATTATAAGTAAAAAATAATTTAGAAGTACATCTCTCATGGAATGTGTGTGTGATAAATAAGAAAAAAAATTAGAAGCTTTTTCTCTAAAGCTATATAGAGAGGGCTGGTGGTTGTACTTAATTCCTGTTTTGTAACATGATAAATAACTAGACACGTTATTTGAATGGAATTTTGTCATTTTCGACTCAAACTTTCGATATTTGACTCAAGGAATGAATCAAAAATCGACACCAAATATCGTAAAAACGGTGATAAATCAAATAAGTTCTTTATGGGAAATTCTTTCTCCGTCTGGTAGCTTATTTACACTGAAGTGCCCATAAAACTGGTACAGACTAACCTATACAGAATACATAACAACATATACTGCTTGACAATTGCTAAGGAACAACTGATTTTTGCAACGTAGCGTTCCCGACAGCCGACCAATAACAGTAAAATTAAATGCAGAGGGCGTAGAAGAGCAGGACCTGTTATCTGTATAAAAGGCAATGCACGAAAGCTCTTTATTCATTCGAAAGTTCATGCAGTTAGGTTTTTGACGAAAATAGCGCCGTAGGTTGTTGAACTTATTTCTGTGAAAATCAGTGTGGTGTGGCAATAATTAAGTGCAAAATGTCTGCAAGACATCATTTGGGTACTTACGATCGTGGACGAGCAGTTGGACGGCTGGAAGCAGGTCAAAGTGTCACTACTGTGGCTACAGTAATGGGAGTGTCTAAAAGTGTCATCTCGCGATTAAAAAAGGCCACTGAAGGTGGAAATGCTATGCGAAAGCATGCCGGTGGTCGTGGAAGGAACACCACACTTCAAGAGTATCGATATGTATCCCTAGTGGCGAAAAGGAACAGATATCTCACTCCTAGTCAGATAGCTGCAGACCTTGCAACCGCTACCGGTACACGTGTCTCTGCCAGAACCATTTCTCGGCGATTAAATCAGGTTGGTTTGTATGCACGGAAGCCTGTTAAATGCATCCCACTTCAACCACGCCATCGTCGAGAAAGATTACGTTGGTGTAAGAAACATATTGGTTGGGGTCAGCAACAGTGGTCCAGAGTGATGTTCTCCGACGAATCCCGTTTCACTGTGACAAGTGATTCTTGTCACCAGTTACTGTGGAGAGAGAGAGGAACACGTTATGCACAGCAGAATGTTCATGAGCGTGCTCACTATGGCGAAGGCGTGATGATGTGGGAAGGCATTATGTACAATGGCAGAACACTGCTTCACATCTTTGAGCGAGGTAGCGTTACATCGACGCGGTATTGCAGAGAGATTATTCTGAATCATGTTCGTCTTTTTAGAGGTGCGGTAGGTCCAGACTTTTTGTTTATGGACGACAATGCGCGCCCACACAGGACCGATGAAGTATCGGACACACTAGAAAGGGAAAATATTAAACGTATGCAATGGCCTGCTTACTCTCCGGACCTAAATCCTATAGAGCATGCCTTGGATGCTTTTGGCAGACGACTTGTTTCTCAAAGAACTTGCCCTCCCCGAACCGTGCAAGAACTGAAAAACGCCTTGAGAGAGGAGTGGGACAATATCCCCCAAGGAATGCTCAATAGTTTAGTAGACAGCATGAATAACAGATGCAAAATGTGCATTAGTGTCCGAGGAGGGTTTCATTCTGGCAGGAAGACCCATTTTTTTGGCTGTTTGGAAATGCTCCAAAGAGCATCTTTTTTTTTTCGTTTTCTTCTTTTCCATGTGGCGAAATCTGTACCATTTTGCAGAATAATAAATACACACTACCTCTACTAAATATGTACTAAGTTTCATTTCTTCAATCAATGTCTATTATGAATTATTCCGAAAAATGCAACTGTTCCTTAGCAATTGTCAAGCAGTGTAGTTTCGGGCAGGTGGAAGCATCCGTGTGTGGAGAATACTCCATGGAGCCATGTATCCCGTATGTCAACAGGAGTTTGTACAGGA
Organism: Meta bourneti; assembly: GCA_933210815.1. Lineage (NCBI taxonomy): Eukaryota > Metazoa > Arthropoda > Arachnida > Araneae > Tetragnathidae > Meta > Meta bourneti. Next base: position 94,982,634 of record OW119929.1, read on the forward strand.
TGGTCGTTGTTCCATAATGTTATGGGATTTTCTAAACTGATCCATTCAATGGGACCCCTGGTACTTCTACAAATGTTTCTGACTCTTGAACTCTATACATACTTTCTGACGAATTCCACCCTGTTCATATCCTGTGTTCATTCTGATGAGTCTGACCTCTTTCAATAGGGCAATGCACCCCAAACAAATCTATGCAGGTCAAAATATGGTTAGAGGAACACTCCTGATTTTATGGTCACCATTCCCACTTAAGTCAGTATGGTTTTCAATGCCTGCAGAATACTTCCGAAAACTCGTGGAATCCACACACCGTCGTATTTCTATAGTTCTACACTTCCTTGGGAGAGGCCTACCAAGTATTAGACAGATGTGTAAGGTTTTCTGGCATTTCAGTGTATGTCCACACTAAAGATGATCTGCTTTAAAAGAGATTTATCCCAATGCTTTTTAAAATGTGTAAATCCCTAATTTAAATTTGAATGGGATTTACTGGAAGATATCTCTCGGTCCACAATCAAAACATGGGGAAAATATTTCTGTTACACTTTAGAGGTGCATATTTTGATTCTGCATTGAATCTTACAGATCTAAAAACATTTTGGAGGTCATAGTATAGTAGTATAACTACTGCTCGCGTGCCGCAGTTTGACAGTGGAAAATAATTTTATTCTAAGATACACTTTTTGACGATAGTTCTGAAGTATCTGTTTTAGTGGTTTAGTAAATTAAAATGTCTCATTCTGTATGTCGAGTATCACAAATGCTTTGTAAAAGGTGGAGTAAAATATGATCTTGTAGCACAGTATAAGAGTTGACTGTTGTTTGTGTTTTCACTAAATGTTCTATGAAAGTGATATATAATAAATGACTGAATTACTGTGTATAAGTGACAGTCTTTTTGACATAATATTTAAAAACGTGTGCTGGTTATGATACTTACAATTGATGCTTACATATCAGACATTTAAAAATTATTAATCTACTGATATGTGATAATAAAAGATCTGTAAACCAGACTATCAACGTTTTCAACCCTTAAATAACTTTGTTCTGCAGCACACTTTTTCATGCCTGCGTTTAGATGCATCAAAGGTCACGAATGTCATTTTTGAATTCCATTGCAAACATTTATTCTGCCTCAACCATTGATTTTTCGTACTATTAGCGTTTTTTGAGTCCAGTACAGATGTGAAATTTCATAGAGAAAAATACCCTGTATAATATAGTCGTGGAGATCTAGAATCCTTAAAGACGTTGATTCATGTATTCATGCCCACTAATTAGGAAGATCTGACTTCAATATTCTAATGCTTTGATGATGTGAAGATTAGTCTATTCAAATGTTCCAATCTTGTATCGGTTATAATTTTACTGAACCATCACAAATCATAATATGATGGTATCACATGGGTGTGAAACATTTTCATATTCATTTTATGTTTTAAGAAAAATTATATTTACGAACAGATGCTTTCTTCCTTATTCACAATGCATAATCTCTCTCTCTCTCTCTCTCTCTCTCTCTCTCTATATATATATATATATATATATATGAAAATGTTTATGAAATGAATATATGAAAATGTTTCACACCCATATGATACAATAATATTATGATTTGTGACGGTTCAGTAAAATTATAACCGATACAAGATTGAAACGTTTGAATAGACTAATCTTCACATCATCAATATATATATATATATTGTATATATATATATATAGACCATCACCACAAATCAAAAAGGAGAAACCAAATAAAAACAAAAACAAAATGCAAATAATAACAAGAAAAATAAGAACAAAAAATGGAGCAAAGTAACAACAATAATATTGACCCTTTAGATGAACAGCGCTGAAAGCCGCAGAGAACAAATAAAGGGAAATAATAAGTAAAACTACCCTAAGAATAGAATAGATTTCCCCGAGAAACAAGATGAAATAAAATATGTAAATGTTAAGTGAGCTTGCCTACTTTTTCAAGGGGAGCAAGGCCAGGTTGTCACTTAAAAATGCGATGCTTTGAGTTTTTTCTGTACTTATGTGAGGCCAGGCCGAAGAGATCAACATAAGTTACCCCCCGAAAACTCGGGGGGTAACTTATGGGGGGTAACTTCGGGGGGTAACTTATGTTGATCTATTCGGCCTGGCCTCACATAAGTACAGAAAAAACTCAAAGCATCGCATTTTTAAGTGACAACCTGGCCTTGCTCCCCTTGAAAAAGTAGGCAGGCTCACTTAACATTTACATATTTTATTTCATCTTGTTTCTCGGGGAAATCTATTCTATTCTTAGGGTAGTTTTACTTATTATATATATATATATATATATATATATATATATATATATATATATATATATATATATAATAAAAACAATCAAATTACAGAATATACAAAACATCAAAACGTAAAACAATAGAAATGCAGACCAGCAAAACGCCAAAAGATCAAAAAGTCAAAATATTAGAAATGCAGACCAGCAAAATGCCAAAAGATCAAAAAGCAGATAAGTAAAAAGCCAAAAAACCAAAAAAGTTGGGGGTAAAAAATAGTCAAGCAGAATCCAGAAAGCAGAAGGCAGAAGGCAGAACTGTCCATGTATGCGCGCTAAAGCTGCAGACACAACATGGAAAGTAAAATAATTCAAAATTACAAACCAAAACAAAGAGAAATCCAAAAATTTTAAAATCAAGAAATTTTAAAATCAAGAAATTTTAAAATCAAGAAATTTAAGAAAATTTTGAAAAAAATGATGGAAGTGTTGGTGGATCAGGGCGTCATCAGGGAGGAGCCTCACCCAGTCAACACAATATGGTGTTTTCTGCATGTGAGCGGCAGTATACCAAAAGTAGCTCACACACCCCTCCAAACACCATAAGGAAATAAATTAGAAAAACAAAAATTAGAAAAACAAAACCAGGGACAACCAAGGACACATACCAAAGATAATATAATACAAAATTAAAATTAAATTAAAATTAAAAATTAAATTAAAATTTAAAATTTAAAAGGAGAAAACAAACCTACCCAAATAGATTGACCTAAGATCGACAACAACCCGCCGCAAACTACATGAGGACCACCAACAAATGCCATTCATAACGCCGTATATCAGAAATCGGAACCGCAATTCCGACACGGAACCCCGACTCGAAATTCCGACTCGGAATTCCGAACCGGAACATCGGAATCGGAAGTCGAAAAAATAGTGTTCAAATCCAGTTTTTTAAAATTGATAGTCAACAGGATAGTCACCGAAATAAGCTATTAAATAATATTAGTTATCTTAAATCTTTCAAAAATAATCCTATAAAAAGAGTGAGGGTATTTATTATTAAGAAGTGTGTTAATGAGATTATTACATTGCAAAAGAAGGTTAGATTTAGAGTTGAAAATTTTATTGAAACGTATCAGTTGACCAGCGATTGTATTGTAATAAATTTTTTTAGAAATATTAGAATCCCAATATATCAATTTAAAAACCGGAAATTCAAAATCATCTCTCTTATCATAAATATTAATATCAGTTTTATTATTTAAAGTATATATATTCAAGTCTAGAAAGACGGCTTTATTGTTATCTGAATTGGTTTTCAATAAATATAATTCATCAGGGTAAATCGAATTCCAAAGGTTAGCAAAATTGGTATCATTGAAAACAATTAAATCATCAATATATCTAAAGGCAGAATTCATTTGTAGGCAAAATTTTTTTTCATAATAATGAAGAAATAAATTAGCAAGAATGGAAGAAAAATTGGAGCCTTGGGGTATACCCTTAACTTGAATAAATAAATGCTCACCGTTAAAAATAAAATTATTATAGATACAGAAGTTTACCAAAAATTCCCAATCCTCAAAATCAATAGTAATCAGATTTTTAAAGTCATGATAATAGTAGATAAGTACATCTTTAAGTTTGTCCAAAGGTATGCTAGTAAATAGGTCTTTAAAGTCGTAGGTAAGTATATTATTAATAATATTTTTATTTATATAATTTAAAACGTTATTATTATCACTAGTAATCCAAGTGAAACCTTCTTCAATAATGGTATTAAGGATAATTTTTAGATATTTACAAAGTAAGATACCGGGTTTAATCATATAAGAATTTGTACCACAAGTAATAAATCGGAATTTCAAAGGATTTTTATGAAATTTAAAGACCTATTTACTAGCATACCTTTGGACAAACTTAAAGATGTACTTATCTACTATTATCATGACTTTAAAAATCTGATTACTATTGATTTTGAGGATTGGGAATTTTTGGTAAACTTCTGTATCTATAATAATTTTATTTTTAACGGTGAGCATTTATTTATTCAAGTTAAGGGTATACCCCAAGGCTCCAATTTTTCTTCCATTCTTGCTAATTTATTTCTTCATTATTATGAAAAAAATTTTTGCCTACAAATTAATTCTGCCTTTAGATATATTGATGATTTAATTGTTTTCAATGATACCAATTTTGCTAACCTTTGGAATTCGATTTACCCTGATGAATTATATTTATTGAAAACCAATTCAGATAACAATAAAGCCGTCTTTCTAGACTTGAATATATATACTTTAAATAATAAAACTGATATTAATATTTATGATAAGAGAGATGATTTTGAATTTCCGGTTTTTAAATTGATATATTGGGATTCTAATATTTCTAAAAAAATTTATTACAATACAATCGCTGGTCAACTGATACGTTTCAATAAAATTTTCAACTCTAAATCTAACCTTCTTTTGCAATGTAATAATCTCATTAACACACTTCTTAATAATAAATACCCTCACTCTTTTTATAGGATTATTTTTGAAAGATTTAAGATAACTAATATTATTTAATAGCTTATTTCGGTGACTATCCTGTTGACTATCAATTTTAAAAAACTGGATTTGAACACTATTTTTTCGACTTCCGATTCCGATGTTCCGGTTCGGAATTCCGAGTCGGAATTTCGAGTCGGGGTTCCGTGTCGGAATTGCGGTTCCGATTTCTGATATACGGCGTTATGAATGGCATTTGTTGGTGGTCCTCATGTAGTTTGCGGCGGGTTGTTGTCGATCTTAGGTCAATCTATTTGGGTAGGTTTGTTTTCTCCTTTTAAATTTTAAATTTTAATTTAATTTTTAATTTTAATTTAATTTTAATTTTGTATTATATTATCTTTGGTATGTGTCCTTGGTTGTCCCTGGTTTTGTTTTTCTAATTTTTGTTTTTCTAATTTATTTTCTTATGGTGTTTGGAGGGGTGTGTGAGCTACTTTTGGTGTACTGCCGCTCACATGCAGAAAACACCATATTGTGTTGACTGGGTGAGGCTCCTCCCTGATGACGCCCTGATCCACCAACACTTCCATCATTTTTTTCAAAATTTTCTTAAATTTCTTGATTTTAAAATTTTTGGATTTCTCTTTGTTTTGGTTTGTAATTTTGAATTATATATATATATATATATATATATATAATAAGTAAAACTACCCTAAGTATAACGAATTTCTCTATTTTAGAATATTCTCGTGACGTTGAAATTTAACACGCTTGCTCAGGTCTTACGTTTTTCAGAATTCTACATTTTTCAATGACCGGAATTTAGTTTCTGTTTGTATTTATGTGTTCCGTTACTTTCCATATTACAGATATATTATTTAGGAGTTAAATTGTAATGAATTATTTTTATTTTCTGCCAAATACCACTACACATGGGTAATTTCTTGGTGGTATATGTATATTTCGACGAACTTTCCTTAAGTCTTTGGTTAAATTTTTCTTTTTAAGGAAAACGAATTTTAAATAAGACTTTGCTAATCTTGGAATAATATCATAGTAAGGAAGCATATAAACTAGGACTGTTGAAAAATAGAAATTTTTTGTCCTAAGTGCAGAAGGTCGAGGTTGCTTACTTGAAGTTGAAACTGTTCGCATACAACTTAGGTACCTGTGAAACATTCATTGAAAGCAGAGATTTACATACTTTTACACACTTTAGGGCTTAGTCTATGATTATTACTTTAGAAATAGAAACGCCTTCTAAGGACTAATGAGTAGTCAGCAACAATGAAGTAATCGCTGTAGTATTTTCGGTATCAATTGTCTCATTCTGAAATAGTAATATAAGGATTGGTGAACAGCAGCTGGACACTTATATAAGAGAGACAATAGCTTAAAGTTTCTGGCGTCTCGATTGTATGTACTTATGGCAGACTTGAACTCTCAGACAACGTATAACTGAAATGCAGTATGTGCACGTAGTATATAGAGTATTACAGGTTGCTTGAAATGTTAGCAGTGATGAACATGATACTGCATGGATTTAACTTTAGCATAAAAACCTAAAATAAAAATCGTGTAACAATAAATTTCAATATTATTAGAACATGGTCTGTATCAGAATTGTAGCTGAGTTCTCATATTGTAAAGACCCTGTCCTATCCGAGGACACAAAGAACTTTATTGAATCTTTCAAGAATAATTATATGGAACACCCATTCAAAGTGTTAAACGACGTTAAAAATGTTATACGTTAAAAAAGACATGCATACTTTACAATAGTACTTACAAAGATTAAAATTGACGAATAAATAATTTATTTGAAGAGTTTTAGGCAACATAATGATAAACACTTCTTCAAATTCTTGAGAGAAATTGAATTGAAAAATTTGGATTGGGAAAATTGGAAAATTGCAATTCAAATTTCAAAAATTCCAAAATTATAATTGTTCATCTACTATTTAAGAAATCATATTATCTTAAACTTTTAAGTATTAAGCACTCAATCAGAAATTCTTTTGAATATTTTGAGTTTTTCACATAACGGAGCATTATTTCTGTGATTTATCATTATGTTATCCGAAGAACTTCATTTAGATTTATATTAATCAAATTAAAACATATTTTCTATTTCTGTACATTGCAGTAAAGATTACCCAGACCACTTAGAATAGTAATTCAAACAATTATTTTTAAACTAAGATAATAGAAAGATCAAATTAGTGTCACTAATCCTCAAACAGATTTTTTAAAGAATTGTTCTGTGTGACTTAATGTTTGGAATGGTAATTTCGCCTTTTATAATATAGTTTTCCAACGTGCGATGACTTGTTCAAATCACGTCCGTGTCATCACTTGCTGGAGATTAAATAGATGAGGCGAGTCTACAAATCCTTCTGATGTGAGATTTTATTTAGAATTTGCTGAAAAAATTTATTTCTATCTAAAGCACATTAAATACGCATATATCATAATACATAAAACAAAACTAGCTTAAGAAAAATATTTGTACGAACAACCTTATTCTGAATTCCTTTAGAACACGAACGCGATTTTTGATGCGCAGTAGGGAGTTGAGTTACCTACCCGCTGATACTTAAATTCTATCTAGAAAGCAATATAACATTAGAAAAATTCCATTCAATTGAATATTCCTCTTACAATTCAATATTCAACCTTTGAGATACAGTATTCAAGCTAGATTCAGAAACTATTTTCAGTCTATTTCAACATAAAATATTCTCATTCAAAACATATATCAATTTCTGAATTGATTGTAATATGCTTCAAAACATAGTGGGATGAATGTCGAGCTTCTTTAAAAACTTACTGAATAGTTTCTTATTGCACAAATCTATTCGTGGAATCTGCCATTTTCTCTGAAAACAGTAATTCTATATTCCCTGTGGCTGACATTTGTCTTCAATTGAATATGCATTTGTGAAAGATAAATATGTACTTTAAATCTGTATTTTATATTCCCACATAGAGTAAACCATGAAACCCGTACCAGGAAATCTGTTACCCCTATTTTTCAGAAAAACCAGTTTTAGAAAAACAAAGTCATTCCTCTCGAGATCAAATAACAATATCACCAGACACTTATTCTATAAAACTAAATCTATTTTCCTACTGAAATCTGCGACTCAAGCGACCGGTGTTCCTCTTCGACGAAACATCTGCCCGCCTGCATTCATACAGCCTGCATACAGCTGAGGCTGATGAAATTTCATTCGATGGCACTTCTGATTCCTTTCCGCTTACCCAGTCTTCGTTCTCCACTTCCATTCCAGCGCATGGTTCAGAGCTCTCCACAGAAGCCTAGCCTTCAATGCTATTCATAAGACACAAGAAGAGAGGAGGGGAGAATTGTGGATGTATTTCGTCGACATCCGGATGCTATCCTGAATGTTTAATTACGAAGTTTAAGGGAATAAGCTAAGGTTTGTGTGCACCGGAACCTTCATCTGCAAGCTCCTTTTCATACCACTCGTATGGAAAGGAACGTCGTTCTTCGTCTTTGAACTCGTGTCTGGAGTGTTTGAAAAGATGAATGCGAATATTTGAGTGGGTGGAATTTAATGCTTGTACAGTAGAAAAGCATTTGTGTAATAGAAGGCTAAGCATATCTTGGTATTAATAGTTAGCTCTGGTTTAATATATATTTATATGAAACGTGTGATATATTTCCTCACCAAATGAAAATTAAGCAAACATGTTTTCTCCTCATAGTATCTATATTTTCAAATTCAATTTTTTTCATCACATTTAAAATAACTCGAATTTTTACAAGCTATGGCAAATTCTATTTGTATCAATTCAGATTTCCTCGTGTTTCAATAAATTTCATTCGTATTCACATGGTGTCATCGAGAAGAATCTTTCTGAAATGTATGAATTTCCTCCTTGTGGGAAATCTGCTAGAACTGTTTTTGTGACAAAACAAACTGACTACCCAAATATTCACAATTCTCCAAGTCAAAATTCCTTGCCCGATATGAATATGTTGATAGGAATTGTATGAACTTCGAACGCGCGTACCAGTTTTTATCTGAAAGGAATCCCAGCGATAGAGGTTGCTACCTAACCATTCGAGGTATATGCAATCTTGCTTTGTGAATACAAAGGCTGTTCGGACATCTTTTGAACGATTTTAATGGACTGAAGCTCAATTTTTTTACATGAAATTTTTGTGTTTTAAATGTTCCATTTGATAGCCCTTATTGTTAACTATCTTTCTACACCTTAATTTCCATGATAATAATGACTTTTGTAGTATCGACAGTGGTATTTTGTCCCATTCTTGTTCCATAGTTTTCCAGTTCTTGAATGGTTTTCGGTCGACATTTCGATAATGCCCTTTTTAAAAATCCAAAAGCACAAAAGTCCATGGGTGAAACATCTGGAGATTTAGTAGGAATATCAGTAAAGGGTATTGACTTGATACCAGTTTCTTGTTCCATTTTTTCCAAGAATTTAATAGTCGATTTAGATGTGTGGCTGCTTGCTTTACCCTGATGCAGTTCTACGGATTATTAAAACTGTGGGTAAAGATATGGTATTTCTTTTTTGAATATTGGGGATAAAATATGGTCTTGATAATATGTGTGAGTTGATTTTTACATTTTTCCCCTCTTTTTACTTTTAATTTTCCATTATATGCAAAACCGGCAACAATCATAAATCTCTTAGAGAAAGTTGTCACGTTCACTTTATTATAGTCCTTTGACTTGGCGGATTCTCTTTTAAAATTAAAGATCTTACCTTACAAATATTCTCAGAATTTTTTCTTTTTTGGAAGTATTTTTCCACTTTTACGTTTTTTACCTTTCTCAGTAATAATATTACTTATCGTACCTTTAGATATCGAAAAACCATGACTTTTACAGCGTTTTTGAATAATTGAATAAGCATAATTCTCTTCGGAAAGAGAGGAAACATAGCTTTCCATCCATTGCTTATTTAAAAGAGCCATTTAAAAGTAAACAAAACTCTGAGTTAGCAGACGATAAGTTATACTTTAACTATTTAACAGCTGTGAAAATAAAATTCTTTCGTAGACATACAATTTTTTACCGCTCATCAAAATCGTTCAAAAAATGTCCGAATAGCCTCTGTATAACTATTCATCTATTCGCAAATAAACGGGCTTGAAAACTAATTCTGGTCTGCAGGCTGGTTAAACCTGTTCGGAGGACCCTATATGGTCTGCAGACCGGGTAAACCTGTTCTGAGGATTGTGTATGCACTGCAGGCCCGTTAAACTTGTTCGGAGGACCGCATGGGTCTGCTGGCCAATTATACCTGTTTGGAGGGCAGTATGTAGTCTGAAAAAAGGAAAACGTTTTTGGAGGGAATTACTTGACTTGCGAATAGGTTAACCCTCTGGATATGGGGACCGGCTCAACCGGCCGAAAGTTTCGAGTACCCTCGTTACGAAAGGGTCGGATTCTTTCAGATCTCAAACTCCTGAAGAATCGCCGAATCCCATTACGATTTCCATCCCCTATTTTCTGTACTATAAAGAGACCAGCGCGTGAATAGCCTTATCTCCTTGATGACAAAGATGTCAGGGTTATCGACGGGGAACCTCGCAAATTGTTTATCCTCGAGCATCTAGTCTGTGAGAGGTGGAGTAAATGAAAGGAAATACACTTAATAAGTCACCGCCACCCTTTCAGTTTACCCAGTAAGAATCTGTCCCTTCTAGGAATATCCCCGACAATAGAAACCGTCACATTAGGTCATAATGGAACGACACATATTCCCTCTCCTCTTTGGGAAGGGCCGTTTCGGCCGGTTTCAGTAAGTTGCCTGTAAAGCCGTTGGGCCGGCTGCCGTAACCAAAGAAGGAAACGATATTCTGCCCCGACGTATGCAGAGGGTTAAACGTATCCCGATAATAATATTTTGAGGGACGCATCTGGTCTTACGGCCTGAGACCAATCTATTCGCTACAACTGATTTATCTTAAGCGTACGGTGTTTTATCACGAGCGTAAGTTTTTTTTTTGTGACGGGCTGGTTAAATTGCATTCCTAAGAGAACAACAGCTATTTCTCAAATAATAGCTGATTGGAACAAGTGACCTTTAAACACACATTTCTAAAGGAACCATTCGAGATTTCCTGCGCTTTTCGCAAACTTTAAATTCATCGGGGAATAAGTAAAAAGTCGATATACATTAACTCATAATGTATCGATGTGGGGTATAATGAGGTGTTACAGTACTTATTTTACTTAAATATCCAATATGCTTAATTTGTATGAAAACGTGCTACATTAAACTAAAATTCGACAATCCAGGCAAAAAACATCGAAATTCAATATTAATTTTGCAGAGCTTCAGTGTTTTTAGATGGAAAGTTCTTTTTAGATTTAATAAAATCTTATCAACACTCTCTGGGACCAATTAGTAGCGCTTTAAAATAGATGCAAGCAAAATAGTGAGATGAATAAATAAAACTAATGTACACAATGTTGCAAGTCGGATCTATTAGGTCATACTGAAGTTGATCACTTTGTTCGTGATACACATTTAAATCGTGTGAGATATAACAAAGCAGTAAGATAATAACCGATAATAAGAGAACAAAGGGCGAATAAATAATCAAATTAGCAGTCTTTTGTATTGTTTCTCAACTGTGTTCCGAAATATATTAGGTATTCAGCAGGAAAAAATGTAGAAAAAATTTCTTCGCAAATATTTTTATGTACTTGATATTTTTGATACTATTAGAGTAATTCCTATGAGAGGGATTTTCAATGTGAAAAACAAGCCCGTCTGCGAAGGTTTTACTTCTACTCTCAAAATACTCTTGCATGATGCATACCTGGATTATCTTAAAAATGTTTTTTATCACCTCGTTGGTTTGGCGTTCGATCTAATTGGAGTTAACCAACCAACTATGTTATGGAGTAAGCAACACTAAAAAGTTTTACCCTAATAGTGAAATATCACAAACGTATATATATATATATATATATATATATATATATCCATACATTTTATGAGATGAATTTTCAGTGTGAACAAACCACTGAAGGATTTTACTACCGGTTACCGATATAAGGAATAGATACAGGAAGCACGTTCTACCGCAAAATACTAGAATCATCTACATATAGCTTCGCAGAAATAGTCTTTCACAGAGCAAGGTATCTTTTAAACGCCACAATTCTCTAAATAGGATCCGTTTGAATTTTGTGAAATGTGAAGAGGTAATTGTAAAAAACGCTAAAGCGAAAAATACAATTGCATTCCAGATTTGTTTATAATATATTGATGTACGTACACGCTTGAACAATTTTGTTTAGGTATATAAGTCTGTTTTCTCACTTCACTGTGAGAGTTGTTTTCTGTCAAGCTAACTATAGGTGGGGTAGCGTTCTCACACTGATACGTATTTACTTTTCTTATTCTGAACGCGACGTAAAATTGATTTATTTTTCGAATATGTTATCAGCACCAATAAAAATTCCAAAGATAGAATTCGGATTTCAAAGAAGTAATTCTGAATTTGCACTTCGATAGCCAATCTGCTCAAGTCGATTCTCAAACCCACGTTATCTACACTTCTCAGATCTTATATCAAGGATTCGGTCCACATGCTCTCTCTATTTTATCAGGATGCCAAAGGATGATATATGATGGCAACTAGTATGTGTGGATTTATTTATGAAAGGGAATTTCAGAAAACAAACTAGAGTCTGCGAAGAGTTTACTTCTGTTGTCCAAATCATCTAACAAGATACTTATAGGGGTTACCTTAAATTGCAGATTATCACTGTTTTGAAAAGTCGGGTGTTTAATCGAATTGGTATTGACCAATCAACTACCATATATCAATTCGAAACTTATTCTTTGAAATTTTTATTGATGAAGTTCTGAAATCGTATTCCAAAAACAAGCCAACTGAAGTCACATTCATGCTATGTAATGAAAAGATGTATCGTAACAGAAGCACTACCACTATATTTACAGCTTGACAGAAAAGTCTCTCATAAATCCTCTCTAATAATGGCAATATAATTGGTAGATAGGTATTTGAGTTAACGTCGCACTGGTGCAATACTATGGGCTATTGGTGACGGTCCAGGATCAATCCCGAAGGGGAAGATCCGAGGCAATTCCTAGTAATTTTGAACCATGGACAGATGATCAGGTCATCACCTGAGGTGGCATCCCACTCTCCAAACTTTCACACCAAGCAAACGTGAGGACATTTGGGACCATGCCAGATTTAAAGTGCAACAGACCCCATGTATATGACGGTTTTCTTTGGATCCAGTGTCAAACTCTCAACCCTCTGGTTGATAATCCCCTACTCTTCCAACCGGATTACCATAGCCCAGGCAATATAATTGGGATTTGGATTTAAAATCGAGTCAAAAGGGAAATTTTTGTTGATGAAGATAAAAATCTTATTAAACCGTCCAAACACAGAACTTAATTTACAATCACTAACGAATCATCAGAAGAAACAGAAAACCGGCTTTTCACCATTGAAAAATTGATTATTTAATTCACTCTGAAGCTCTCCTCGAAACGAGATACTTATTAGTTCAGCTTACATATCTCACCCTATCGCTGACAAAGCGCTGTTAACGGTTCCAAAAAAATGGAGCTGGAAAATAATTTTTGATATATGATCGCTCGCCTACCGCTTAATGAATTAGACTTCCTGAGAATATTACTCTTTTCTTTCACACGCAAACGTCTAATTTATTCAAAGAAATTCACAGCACGTTCCACGTTCTCTGGTTCCTGTAATGAAGCGCCGAAATTTGCCATAACCTGGAACGCTTTCCGCCATTTTTTTCTTTCACTCGGCTTCTAAATTACCTCCAGTTACAGAACAAACAAAACTGGAATTAACACGTGATGTAGCAACTGAAGCATTTCATTGTGCTTTTTTTTCTTCTTTTTCTGGTTGCCTGCATGATTTAAGGGTTGCCATTTTTGAGGTGTTCTTAGATTGGAATTCCTAATGGAATTTTTAATTGCGAGAGTTCTGATGCTTTCAGTGAGAAATGATGCGATAGTTTTTTTAAACTGGTTGTTGTGGAAGAGAGTTTGAAACAAAAGCTCTCATCTGCATAAAAAAAGGGCAACACTAAATAGCCCAATGAGTGTTGAATGGAATACTAATTTGACTCCAAACGTTAAATTCACGATGTCAGTAATACATATAACATAATTTGTGTAACGAGGCGTTTTATGATTATAAGAATTTAAGGGAGACCCATACTGAATATGAAAGGCATTTTCTATCCATTTAAAAATGTAGATGGTGGTAGTGTTTCTGTTGCAATAAGTGTTTCCTGTGTGTATTGTGACTGACTTTAGTTGGCTTGCCTTTTGGAATACAATTTCCTCACCTCGCCAATACTAATTCCAAAGAATAAATTCCAAATTTATGTGTGATAGTTGATTGCTCAACACCAATTAGCTCCAAAGCCAAACGTTGCCAAAACAGCGATAAACTACATTTTAAGGTAATCTGGATATGTGTCATTCGAGAACATTCTGAAGCTGATGCCAAACTTTCTTAGACCGAGTAGTTTGTAGACGTTTTTTGATGCAGTTTGTTCATTTACACTGAAAATATCTTTCACTAACAAAGAATAACAAGATTGCCGAATGTGTATTTTTATTCTAAAAGTAATAGACCTGTCTGTGCTGTTTTGTTAAACAATTTACGCTAAGCTATTAATTTTGGGATTACACCTTTATAATAAATTTTTTATTGCTTGCAGTTTATATTTCTAGTTTTCGTTATGATTGTTTTAGAATTTAAAGCCTTCAGAATTGCTATTTGGTTATTCTGATGTTTTTCTTTGCTGCGTCAGTCATTTATTCTAAGAGGTATTGTTTCAATCTTTGTATTTTTTAAATATTTATTTACGTATACAATTAAAAAAACGTACTGATTAACGATTTAATCAGATAAAAACTTAATGTACTTAATCCCAAAATTATTTATAAAATGATATACAGCTCAAGTTATGTAATCATTATTAAAACACTGTTTTATTAAAGTTATTTCTTGCAACTCATCTTCTAAGTTCCTATTTCCTTCTCAATAAGGAGTTTTTTTAAATTGAAATTTATTAGAATTATGTTAATCTATTTAAAGTATTTTGTTATTTTTGGTTGATTCCATTTAATCTTCAATAAATATTTTGGGATCAGATGTCCTAGTAAAATTGAGAGTCCTATGTCACAGATAAATGTTACACCTAACTTTTTATTACATTTATCTGTCACACAATGACTGCCGTAGTAATGTTTCATCTCGAAGAATTTCAACAACACAGCGAACCCTATTTATATGTATATGCACATTTATGTCAAATACAATTTTCTTTTGTATTACTCACCTTACACTATTTAAGTGTATCAAATACTCGTACATCGTTTCTTAAATTTTCACGATGTAGACGGCAAAAATTTATACTAGAGAAAATTTTAATGCTTCATATATTATATTTCTAATTAGATTTGTCATTGAAATTATTGAATTGAAGCAAATTCATTTCAGACAATTGTATTTGTAACATAGATGCTTCAGCTAGCTTCAATGTACCGAATATTCTTTTTGAATATATATTGTGCGACATACTTTTTATAAAACTTTATGCTTTTAAGATAAATAATTTGCTCAAATTTCATTGAAAATTACTTAAGTTATAATAAAAGTAAAATAAAAGCACTATACTAATTCACTTATTTTTGATAAAGTTATATTTGTATTTGTAAATATAATGCTAGGTTGTCTTCTAATATCTGCATAAAATAACTTAAATATAAGTAATGTATTCAATTCTACAATAAAGTATGCAAATATTTAAGAATCTATATAGGATTGTTATTAACTTAATATAGGATCAAATATTTAAGTTCGTAATGGTAGATAATTATTTTTTCAAAAATGAACTGTTCTATTTTTATTAAAGAAATTTTCCATCCATTTAAAATTTAGTGCTTCGAAAATTTACAAATAATAATAATCATCCGTTGAATATAAATAGAAATGTTATTAAATTATTCATGTAATTGCATATTCTACTATAGAGTAAAATAGACGATCTATTAAATCCGATAGGATAGATCATCCTCTTTTAAGTAAACGAACCACAATACTATTTTATAGAAACGTAAGTTACTTACATTTATTACTTTAACATATCAAAATATTTAACAGTATAGGAAGTATGTATAGAATGGTAATTACGTTAGCTCTACATTTATATGCATTAATATAAAATTTAAATAGCTAATAGAAAATATGTGAAGAAAACGGTAATTAAGTTAGCTACATTTAATTTGCATATATTGATATATAATTTAAATATCCAATCATCGTTATATTATAGCAGTTTTGTAATAAACTAATTATATTTTCGATACAGGAAAATCGGGAAAATTTCAACCTGTCAAAGTTGATGATTCTAACATACACCATTTTCATTGAAATATCATTTCCACTTTTGTAATCAAATAACGATTCCATTTTTGCACCTTATTATGATTTATTTAGCTGATATTGTCTACAGTAATGCATAAGAAACTTTGCATTTGACAGATTTTCTTTTTTTCGAAAATAAACTAATGCAATATTTTTATGTGTGAAAATTTCATCCACTTAAAATTACTATTTTCAAAATAGGGTAAAATAGACAGTTATTGACACTTCGGACAATTATTGACACCCTAATCTTTAATTAAAAAAATAAGTTTTCATGTCAATGTTCATTTTCAGGCTTTGCATAAGTTCATTTATACTGCAAAAATAAACTAAATAAGAATGAAGGGATGTCAATAACTGTGGTGTCAATTACTTATCCATAGGATGTCAATAACCAATTTTACACTATTTATTCTCAATATATTGCAAAATACCTTCCAGGGATAAATTTTTGTATGAAACCCTTTATAAAGTTTAAAGTAGAGCAATTCAGGAAAAGTTACAATGAATTTCAACTTGATTGAACAATTTTTACTATTTTTTCCATGAATTTATACTATAACTATTGCCTTAGGGGTGTCAATAACGTCTTGTTTCTTTAAGGGTGTCAACAACTGTTTTGTCTACCCTACTTAAATTACTTAAAAACTGTGGATAATCTAAACGAATTTTATCAAGTTGCTTAGATGTATAGAAATAAGGATGTATTAAGTACTATGAGCGAGGAAAGGATACTATTAAGGATGTATACAAATGTATGGCAGAGCATTGTATTTGTCACAATTGGTCGTCATTGTTTTAGAACTGAACTCTAATTCTATATTTTTATAAACAAAAATTTCCTCCACTTTAAACTACTACTTCTAAGAAATATAAATGAAGAACATGTGAATTGTCTGTGGACATGGTATTTAATTGTTTATTTCATTGTTTTATTAATTATAGTAACATATATAAAATACTATGAACACCCCTTTCATAGATCATTACATTTTTTGTAAATGAACTGTAATTCCATTTTTCACGAAAGAAACTTCTGAGCCCTTAGAAAATCCTTCTAAAAGGAAGAAGTGGAGAACCGCACACTATCAATTTCATCCAGGGTATTAAAAAGAAATGGGAACGCCCTCTCAAGTGGGCTGAGGCTTTTTTTATTTCCTTCTTTCTGGAGTGAAGGCATTTCCCCTCTGCTTTTGATACGGTATATGAAGATATTTTCTATCAAAAGAGCTGTTTCCGACAGCTTTTCAGCGGGTCTCCAAAATGAAAATAGATTTTTGACGCGATAAGCATCGAGATACGGTGATGTATTATGCACCTTTTAGAATGGTGGGGGAACAATGAAGCCCTACCCGATATAGATATACTTGTATGGGGTGTGAGAATGGATAGGGTTTACTCTGATCTGCACCCTTATCTTAATTCGTAAGTATTTCAGCGTGCCTTACACTGGAAATAAACTTATAACAATCAGGGGTATTGGGATATTTAGTATCCTCTCTTATCATGTGGCAGGATGGAACTTCAGAGTAGTGGGGGAACAATGAATCCCAATCCGATATGGTGTGTGAGAGTGTATAGGGTTTACTCAGATCTGCAACCCTATTTTGATTCATAAATATCTATGTGTACTGAACGCTAAAAATAAAGTTATACTAATCAGGTATTAATACTTAGTATCTTCTCTTATCATGTGGCAGGATGAAAGCTTAGAATGACGGAGGAACATTGATACCCGGGATATAGAAACGCTTTTATGGGGTGTGAGAATGAATAGGGTTTACTCTAATTTGCCCTCTTATCTGAATTCGTGTTTTAGTGTCTTTACTCTGGAAATAAACTTATGACAATCAGGTGGTGGGATATTTATTATCCTCTCTTTTCATATGGCAGGATGGAACTTTAGAGTGATGGGAAAACAATGAAGCCCAATCCGATATACGTAGATATACTTGTATGGCGTATGATAATGGATAAGGTTTGCGCTAATCTGCAATCTTATCTTGATTGCTAAGTATTTCAGTATGATATACGCTGGAAATAAAGTTATAACATCTGTGTAGTGGATATTTAGTATCATCTCTTATCATGAAGCAGGATGGAAGATTATAATGGTGGGAAACATTGAAGCCGTACTCGATCCTTATCTTAATTCGTAAGTTTTCGTGCTTTACGTTGAAAATAAACTGATAATAATCAGGTAGTGATATTTAGTACCCTCTCCTATGTGGCAGGATAGAACTTTGGAGAGGTGGGTATCAATATATTAATCTGTAAGCAATATTATATGTATATATAATAAAGAATCAAAGATACAAAACATTAGAAAGCTATAGTACTAAAAATGCAGACAAGAAAACACCATATTATGTTGACTGAGTCTGGCTCCTCCCTGATGACGTTCTGATACAACACCGCTTCATTTTTGAAATTTTCTTGGTATTCCTAAATTTCTCTTTAATGTTCTCAGTGATATTATTAATGCAAAAATATTCTATCAGATTTCTACATTCGTTGAAAATATTTGTTAGCATAAAAACAAGTCACCTTTACTTAAAATAAATTTCACGCTCATAAACACAAGTAAATATCTAGTGAGAAATAATGTTATGATTGTAGACTGATAACGTCTTCTATAGCTTAAACTTTTGCAAGTGAATGGGACTGTATATTTTAAAAGATGCATTCAGTTTCTCTTCAGCAGCTTCGTTGACTGCACTCCGAAAGTACCTGAATTGTCTTTATGGGCGCAATACATTGTCTAGTTACTAAGAGAAGGAAAAAGACGCTGTAAAATTTGACATAACAGAAGGCTGGGTATTTTGAGATAAGAGTCATATTTTCTATTCCGCGAAGCATATTGTCTGGAGTTTCTAAGCTAATTTGTATTGCAGGACATCCTGTTGTAGTGTACATGGCAGACTAAACAACTACGTAATTCAATTTCTCAGAAAATAAATTTGAAGTTTTCTTTTGAAGGGTAGAATTCATAAGAGTACTCTGAATTGATGGGATGCTCTGAATTTATTACAGATTACAGGGCTTTTAAAAGCTACCGGTTTGAACCTTAAGGGGATAGGGAACACATAAAATGAAGACTTGTATATATAGGGAAGTATGCCCCAAGAGGCTCGCAAAGGTACTTTTGGGACTCGAATGACTGGCCGGCGTGAACACATCTCGGACACCGAGATCACCCGATTTATCATGTATTGATCTTTCCTCAGGTTGATACCTCAATGGCATCATGTTCGAGATTGTCATTCACTCCGATGCTAACCTCATCGCAAGAATCGTTCAAAAATTTAATCACTTACTGTGTAAACTGTAAATGTACTATTGTGCCCCGCCCGAAAAGCTCGAAACCTCGCGGTGAGCTGGGGTACTCGAGGGTCTTGAAATGTACTATTGTGTCAAAATATAAAATTAGACCTAACAAAGATGTTTTTACATATTTGCTATCTTTCATTTCTAGACCTTAGTCAAATTATAAAATTAGACCTAACAAAGATGTTTTTACATATTTGCTATCTTTCATTTCTAGACCTTAGTCAAACTATAAAATTAGACCTAACAAAGATGTTTTTACATATTTGCTATCTTTCATTTCTAGACCTTAGTCAAATTATAAAATTAGACCTAACAAAGATGTTTTTACATATTTGCTATCTTTCATTTCTAGACCTTAGTCAAAATATAAAATTAGACCTAACAAAGATGTTTTTACATATTTGCTATCTTTCATTTCTAGACCTTAGTCAAATTATAAAATTAGACCTAACAAAGATGTTTTTACATATTTGCTATCTTTCATTTCTAGACCTTAGTCAAACTATAAAATTAGACCTAACAAAGATGTTTTTACATATTTGCTATCTTTCATTTCTAGACCTTAGTCAAACTATAAAATTAGACCTAACAAAGATGTTTTTACATATTTGCTATCTTTCATTTCTAGACCTTAGTCAAATTATAAAATTAGACCTAACAAAGATGTTTTTACATATTTGCTATCTTTCATTTCTAGACCTTAGTCAAACTATAAAATTAGACCTAACAAAGATGTTTTTACATATTTGCTATCTTTCATTTCTAGACCTTAGTCAAATTATAAAATTAGACCTAACAAAGATGTTTTTACATATTTGCTATCTTTCATTTCTAGACCTTAGTCAAAATATAAAATTAGACCTAACAAAGATGTTTTTACATATTTGCTATCTTTCATTTCTAGACCTTAGTCAAATTATAAAATTAGACCTAACAAAGATGTTTTTACATATTTGCTATCTTTCATTTCTAGACCTTAGTCAAACTATAAAATTAGACCTAACAAAGATGTTTTTACATATTTGCTATCTTTCATTTCTAGACCTTAGTCAAACTATAAAATTAGACCTAACAAAGATGTTTTTACATATTTGCTATCTTTCATTTCTAGACCTTAGTCAAAATATAAAATTAGACCTAACAAAGATGTTTTTACATATTTGCTATCTTTCATTTCTAGACCTTAGTCAAACTATAAAATTAGAGCTAACTAAAATGTTTTTTACTTAATTGCTATCTTTCATTTCTCTGCTCCTAGCACCACCAGGTGGCACTTGCAAACGTCCTATGAGAATTTAATTTTATGTTCGCTACGTTCCCTTTCAAATGGAACAAAACGTTCTGAAAATCCTGTATAACTGCTTCGATTAAATCCACCATTTTTGACGTGTGTTTGAATATTTTAATTTATCGTTGAATCATTAAAATATCTCAAAGTTCTTAATGTGAATATGCATCGATATATAAGGCAACGCATAAGATAAATTGTAATCATTAGAATGATTTAAAACGGTACTTGTTTTCGTGGTTATTTTTTACTTAAATGTTAATACCTAAAAAGTACTCAGATGTATAACACGCTGCATTTCGTTTATTTTCATTCGTCTTGGATAAATCAAACTTAAAATAATCCGATTTTAAACTCGCTTGAATTTCTTTACAGTTTTATATTTTTATCAGACATTTGTCCAAACTTCCAAGACGTGAACCACAAGCCGTAGAAAACAATATCAATTGTAACAATTAACAATACCACTACTGTAAAAAACTACACCGATAACCGTAGGCAGAAACAGATTATTATTGTTCAATGTACGGTATTATAAGATAAATAAATCAGTTTTAGATAAATATAGATGTCTTCTAAGAAATTAATGAAGGCATGCACTGCCTACTAATTCTGAAATTAACTAAATTGTGAGGGTCTTTCTAGTTTGAATTCTTCACTCATAGATCGAGAGAGAGATTACATTTTCTTAGCAATTTATTTAATGCCGAGCATATTTTATTTGGCAATACATTTTGATAAAAATTTCAAAATAATTTTTTCGAACTACACCAAATCACATCCAAAAACTTATACAAAGCAACACGAGGCGAAGCAGAAGTACAACCTTGAAGTAGTACGAATTTCGACCGTGAAGAAGTACGAATTTCAAACTCATTTATCACAAAGAACTGCACAATCTCAGTACATGCGGCCTTTTATACTAAAAATAAAATCGGTCCCTCAACCACATCCTAAAACAACACGAAGCGAGACGAAATTAATAAAATTTCGAAAAATTTCAAAATCCTTTTTTCCTAAGAACTGTACCCAAATAACTTCCAAAAACTTATCCAATACCTTTGTTATATCCTTTTCTTCCAAAAATGAAATCGAACTCTCCAAACAAATCCCAAAACTTATCCAAAGCAACACGAGGCGAAGAAGTACAACCTTGAAGTAGTACGGGTTTACCATAAAGTGCGAATTTCAAACTAATTTACTGCACATTCGTAACTGCTAAAAAACTGCATATTCGTAGTACGTGCAGCCTTTTCTTCCAAAAATAAAATCGATCCCTCACAGCACATCCAAAACTTGTCCAAAGCAACACGAGGCGAGGCTTGATGTTAATAAAAGTGCGAAGCCGAAGTACGAGGAAATTAACAAAGAATGTTAAGTCTCGAATCCCACACAAGAGTGCTTCAGAAAATAATTTTCGAGAGCTTTAAAAGGCAAAGTTCTTCAAATGGGACTTAAATTAAACTCTCATTCACGAATTCATTTTTCGAGAAGATAGTTGAAGAATGAAGACCAGAATAAAAAAAAACCACGCCTGGGCATCTGAATAACAGTAATTACGCAAAAACCAGGCCAGATTCTACTCGGGAAAGAAGAGGGAAATGCTAGAAACTTCTGGCAGAAAAAAATTCCTCTTGTGGGGGAAAATGAAAAAAATAGTAGCATCCGATTTTCAAGTTCGATGGTTTTTCATTCCTTCATAATCGATATTAAACGAAGAACAAAAGACTACCAAGTGATATTATATCATAAATGTCTTCTTGAGTCAAAAGGTCGACGTAGATCTATAATCCCCAACCTGCCTTGGACTTAAAAAATGAGAGGAGGAAAAAATATTAAAAATGAGTGATAAGGGATCCTATATACATCATTCTCTCTCTTAGGGATTTTTTAAAGCGCTTTTCTCCCTTTTCCGTGACGTGAGAGCAGTAAAAAAATCAAGTGATGGAGTAATGTTAAATCGATTAGGGCACTAGATGGAAATCACATAGCATTATTGTGGTTGGGGGGAAAAGGATTTTTGCCCCTCTTTGCCAGTCACTTTAACCACGAATGCCAGTTCAGGAAAACTGGGATACATTCGAAAGAAAATTATCCGGGTAATTTTCTTTTGTTCATTTTAGATTAGGACACAGTCTGGAAGATCCTACTTGCATATAGTCCGTGTGTTTTGGGGGATTTTTTAAATGCTATTCTAACATTTGCTGTCCCATACTTTTTCTCGAAAGTATTTCTGGTGATATGGACAATGTTATTTCCGGAATTGGAAGCATGCATGATTTTTTTTACTGGCATAAAGAATTTCACTCTTCTTTATATTTCCATATGAGATATTAATGTAAAGAGAAAGAAGTAAAAGTTAAGGAAATTGCAATTTAATCCTCTGTCATTCTAACGTATATATCATTTCTGCTATTTCCAGTCTTCATTGTATGACTTGTAACCAAGTTTGATGTTTTTGACCAATAGAATATTTCCTAGGATTTTTTCAACAATACATGTGGTTATTTAGTCATTACGTGTATTGTGGGGGATATGCATGCGTTTTACAACCTACAATCTTCCAATCCAAAAAACTGCAAGATAAAAGACATACGTATTTCTTATATAACAAATACAGTTGGAAAAAGATAAAACAAAATACTACATTGAAGCAGATTATTTATTGAAATGTTATCATTAAAATATGTCAACCTCCAAGAAAGAGTCATAGAGTTTAAAAATCTAGTTGTAGCAAAATTATTACTTATATTCCTTTTAAAGTTTTAACAGTAAATAATTTACAGTCTGGTGATATACCTGGGAAAGGTTAAAATTAATAGAATAAACTAAAATATGTATTAAAACTATATCTATGCATTCCAGTTCCGACACAATATTCTCATCTTACAAAGCTTGTGAACCCCTAGAAAAACCATCACGAACCCCCAAGGTTAAGCGCACCACCTGTTGCAAAACCGATGACCCAGAGTGGTAGAACCTATCTCCCTTCCAAGGTGAACCAATATTCCTGCATCTGTTGGGTCACGCTGCGGGACCGTAAATTACGAATATCTGAGGGACCGATGTATCATAATCGGGATACATCACAGCCCAGGTCTTGCCGACACATCATAATTGATTATCGCCATTGTTTTCGGAGATAGTTTCTTTGCTGCAAATGAGAGGTTGCCGATGTCACCCACTTGTTCTTTCCCGGTGTCCAAGAAAACTCTTGTCATCCATTACGGCAAGATTAGGTCATGACAGTCCCCGGTTCTCTGTGCGGGGAACACGGTATACTTTAGTTCATTATTTTTATACCTCTCATCCTCTCTGGGTTCAACTTTTCTCTTGCAGAATCTCTTTTTCCATCCTATTTATTTTTTGCTGCTTTCAGTTTTTGTGCGCCACTGAAAGTTGTTATTATTTCCCACGGTTGTTCTCAGGATGACGAATTGTTGAATATATGACGGTGTAAGCTTGTTCACACATACACACAACTATGCACTCACTAAATAATAATCTGTAAGTGGACGAAGGAAGAAATATTACTATTTAGACAGAACTAGACAAAGGTATTGGTTGGAGTTTAGGAATTTAGCTGAACGTCAGAGTTGATCGAAAATTTTACTCTGGCTTAGACAATGATGTACAACAACATTGGGTTTCTCTCTACTGATTTATGTCCGGTACTCTACTGATATAAGTTTGTCCAACTTTGTACTAAAAAAATATCTATAAGTGGGTGAAGGAATGTATTACTATTTAGATAGAAATATTGTTAAAAGGTTAGATTGGAGCTTGGAAATTTAGAAATCTTTTTTAAACGAGTTGGTCGAAAATTCTACTATGGATTAAATAACATTATGCATCGACTGATTTTCCACAAATACTTTACTGACATAATATTGTCCAACTTTTATATTCACTAAATAATAATCCATACGTGAGTAAAGGAAAATATTATTCTTTAGACAGAAAAATTGATAAAGGTTGCAAAGGGATAAAGGCATTTGGTTGCTCCTAGAAATTTAGCAAAACTTTATTTTAATAAGGGTTGGTCCAAAATTTTATAATTCTATTCTGACTTAGACAATGCTGTACATAAGTATTGGGTTTCTGCTGATTTAAGTCACGGTCTCTACTAATTTAAATCACGGTCTCTACTAATTTAAGTCACGGTCTCTACTGATTTAAGTCACCGTCTCTACTGATTTAAGTCACGGTCTCTACTGATTTAAGTCACGTACTCTACTGATGTAAGTTTGTCCAACTCTTCACTCAGTAAATAATAATATATAAGTGGGAGTAAGATGTTACTATTTCGATATAAATATTGTTAAAAGGTTAGATTTGGGTTTAGAAATTTAGCAACATTTTATTTCAAAAAGGGGTTGGTCCAAGATTTTACTCTGACTTAGAGTAAAATTGTACATGTTGTACAACAATGGGTATTTTCTGATGTACTTACAAAAGACGGATTAATCATATAGTGGAATCGTTATGGAACGTTTCAACCGGAATGAATGACCAGAACTTATAATTATTCTATCAACAAAATTGAAACTGATTCATATAGAAAAAATGGGTGCATCAAGACAAGAATTACAGATCAAAGGTAAGTATTTTGATAAAATCTAAATATATTTTTCAACCAAATTATTTGCAATTTTTCGAACAATGTCATGCTGTCTTTATATTCCACATCCTCAGTAGTTGTGAACGTTTAACTGATATAAATATGCATAAATAATTAAATTACATTGAAAATTCAATGTTGATGATCTTTGTGTATTTTTCTCCAATAAATAGGGTTTGATATTCACTGAAAACAGATTGTATTCAAGTTATAATTTATTATTTTATTTCAGTTTCTTATATTTGATTGATCGAAAGGAGTTTTGGAATTTTCTCGAGCAGCATGACTCAATTAGAATTGTGTGAAGAAATTACAGCTTCAAAAAATTTAATAATTTTATTTTGTTATGCATCAAAACTGTCCCCAATAGAAATAAAGTAATTCAATTTATCTAAATCTGTAACATATATTAATCTGTTTTCATAATTTTTATAAAACTTTCTGTAATAAAATGCAAGTGTAGTTTTAGAGTATTATCGAAAGCAGATCACACTACAATGTAATGCACTTTCCTTTTTAAACAGATATAAACTCAAAAGTAAATATTGCTAATTAAATTACGCAGTTATATTAAAAACGACAAATTTTAATGTGTTGTGTTCAAATAATTAAACTAGTAGTTTTTTATTCGATATTTTGATCCTGAAAATGTTCTTTATAAAATCGTGAGAGAGCTAAAATAAATATATAACATAACAAAAGTTATGAAAATCCGTTATATTATTAATTGAACACAATAGTGTGTATCTTAAATTAATTGTTTCAAAACTGAATTTTAAGGCATAAAATTGCTTTATGCCTTAAAATTCAAGTGTAAGAAACAGGTATCAAGGTAATTTTTAACGAAAACGCAGACACTTTAAAAAAATCCTAACAATACGAGCGTTAAAATTAACTATAATAAATTATCCGTTTTCAGCGTTGCTGAATACTCATTTTCGTACCAAACTTGAAAAGGGTAACGCATATTTCATTCGAGATTGTGACGGGTTCTAACTCTTAATAAATCGGTTTCCGATGGAAAGAAATCAGTGACATTTTAATTTTTTGGAAACTCGACTAGAGACTGCAATATTAGATAAGTATTTAATAAATTTACGCAAATATGACAAGAGTTATGAATCGTTTTGGATAGTTATGGTAAATTATGAAAAATATGCTTTTCAAATATTTTTGACATTTTCGCTTAAAAAGCATATAAGTATATGTTATATCAACCGGTTAAATTCTTTTGTGCGTTTAAGACACACATTTAACAACAATTAATGAGAATTCTTTCCTGTGCATTTTTGTCTTAGAATGACTAGTTTAAGATGAATACGGGGTTATATTTTTGATAGCAATACTAATTGTAGTTAATTCTAATTTTAGCTTCAGATAAATGGAGGAAAAGAGCCATTATTCATGAAAAAAGCATAATGTATGGAAGAAAACGCCGATAAAAACACATAAATGCAGCTCTTACAGCGATTATGGATTAAAAGAACATTACTGGAATAAAGAATATAATTAGAAAAAATCTATTCACGTCGTATTGTTTTTCTTAAAATTACTTAACTAAAAATAGTTATTACGTGAACACGTATAATCATTACCGTTATGGAGATTCGGAAAGCATATTTTAAAGTAAAAGAATTAAAGTTTAAACTTTAATTTTTTTTTCTGGGTACCGTAAGTAAAATGGCCGGCACTAACACACCAAAAGGAATAAGTTTTCAATAAAAGAGACGGATTGAAAGAACACACTTAAATCAAGTCGCGGCTTACACACAATACGATTGCACATAAAAAAGCTTATAACTCATTTTTGTGTGCCTTGGCCACACTCGTAAACGGAGACTATAAAAATTATTGAGGTCACAATAAAAACGGGAAAAAATCGCAATCTCCTTAGGTATTTCGGAAATGTTAAAGTAGAATTAATGCAACTTGAAGAAGTGGGGGAGGGCCCAGGTGAAATATTCAATTATCCCACGTATGAAGGGGGAACCGAGGAGGGATAAAAATACTACGTAATGACTGTTGTAAGGAATTTTATTGCCATTTTTATTATCTTATTCTACTTACTACCTTTTACTTCGAAGTGAAATTCGGAGCGTAATTCTTATGCGGAATGAATTGTATCTAGATAGATATGGTCTTATTTAGTTGAAACAGAAATCGAAAGTTTGTATTTCGAATAGGTGCTTTTTGTATCTGGTTCACGTATTTATTCAAATCTGGATATGCTTCAAAGTTTGTACACTGTAGATTTATGGAAGTAATTTTTGTCCTAATCTATCCTAAGAGTGTTTTATTATTATTATTATTTCGGGGGGGGGGTTAAAAATACATTCGATTTACATAACATTTCTAAAGGAGAAATATTAGCAGCTGCATTATAATTTCACTTATTTGAACAAAATAAAATCGAGATAATGGTGCAAAAGGACAATCCTTTAGTTACTAAAGAACAAATGAGAAACATCATCGCTTGCAGTATAAACTAATTAACTTCCAAAACAAGTTGTTCACAGTACAGTTGTTTAAGGGCCTATTTGTTGAAACAAAACTCGAAAGTTTGTAATTTGAATAAGGGTAATTTTGCATCTGATTCACGTATTTATTCAAATCTGAATATGCTTTGTCCATCGATGTTTCTACATTGTAGTTTTATGGAAGTAAGTTTTGTTCTAATCTATCCCAAGAGTTATTATTATTTCGTAAATAAACCATTTCGATTTACCTTACATTTTGGAGAGAGAAATATTGATTATGATTTCACTTAATTGAACAAAATAAAATCGAGATAATGATACAAAAGGGAAATCCTTTGGTAACTAGAGTGAAAATGAATAACATATCATCGGCTTACAGCAGAAATTCATAAACGTAAAAAAATTGTTCGCTTTACTGTTTTTTAAGGACTTAGTTTTTAGGCAAAAATAATAATTTTATGCATTTTGATAGTGTTATAGATATTTTAAATATATTACATGAACATATATATCTTACCATCATGACAATAAGATATTAATGCCTACAAAAAGTGTCAGTTAATGAGTTTTTTGACAGTCATTGCCAGTTTTGACTAAATTAAAATTTCCTTCTATAGAAGTTTTGTTTTTACAATACCAGGTGACTTCGAAATTTACCTAAGAACAAATGAAGAATTATTTCAAGTCCTTCAAGTTTATGATAGGCTTAAATATTTGGTGTAGATGCAAGAAAAACAACAGTTTGTGAATATGAATGGGCAACAGCTATTTAAAATAATAACGATGCCAAATAAAAAGATATCTGAATATGAAGTTAGAAAGACTGTAGAAGTTCACAAAATTGAAAGAGAATGATTGCATAACTGAAAAGGAAAAAACTTAAAGACGATAGAAGTTAAACAATCTTATGTAATTAGAAAAAAGTATCTAGGAAACCAAACCATACAAAGAGACTTTTAATGGTTTCTTCTCTAAGATAAAGATGAGAAAGAAGAGTTAAACTTAAGAAAATAATTATGGGAAAATGCAATTGTCTAAGCGAAGCAATGAATGAAAAGTATAAGATTTCAAAGACAGTTAAATGGCATTTGAATACTTTATATAGAATCTGATTTCAATTTACGAAAAATCGTAAACAGCTATTGATCGCAGACTTAAAATTAAATGTGTTGTCGATAAAAGAGGTAGGTAGTTGAATTATCGTCGCACTGGAGCAACAAAACGGGCTATTAGCGACCGTCCGGCACCAATCTCGAAGGGAAAAGTGCGAGCACAACACCTCCTAATTTTGAACCACGATAAAAGATTTAAAAGAGAGAACAGCAGGAAAAAAATGGATGAAAATGACTAAAAGTTGTTGACTGAAATTATTAGGTACTGAGTACGATAGCTGGAAAACTCATAAGGGGGCTGAAATGTCACATATTATTTATTAAATTCACAAATTTATCGACATCTTAAATGAATAAAGTGTCATATAACATTGAAAATGGTAATAAGCAATTGAGGCGTGGAATTAAAATTTCTGAAAAGATGGGAAATAAGATAAATAATTAGAGACCTGAAAATATTAAATTTTATACCTTACATATGTGTTATAACAACAATAATGTAATGCCTGACACAAATGTGCTTCCCTGCATAGTGTAAATAAAGTATTACGCCTCATATCCTGCAAAACTTTGCGACAAGAAGCACAACATCATAACCAAAATAAGAAAAGATAACAATAAGAGAGTCTACTCAAAGTCTATTATACGAAACAAGAGGCTGAAAGCAAAGCAAAAAATGAGTAATAACCAGAAACAGCTGAGAGGGAAAACAGAAAGGCATAAAAACAAAACATAATCATCGGAATTGAAACCAAGTCATTCTCCGAGAGTTTCCCTAGATCGTTTATATCAATCTTGAAACCCAGATATATATTAATTACCTACCATAGAGGGGAAAGTATTTGAATTAATAAGTATCAAACATTACTCATTATATTCACAGAGTAATATTTACTTACTACCTTTTAGCCCAAATGATAACTCAAATAAATAAGGTGTCTCATTAAATATTGTAAACGACAGTAAAAACAACTAAAGCAAGGAATTGAAAGATGTGAAATAAGTTAGCTAAGTAGAGACCTGAAAAAGTGAAGGACCTGTAACTACAAATTTGACATAAATTTGCTTTTACGCAAAGCGTAAATAAACTTGCCTCATATACTGTGCAATACTATACATCAAGCAAATCAGTACCATAAGAAAAGAAAAAGACAATAAGGCAGTCAACTCAAAGTCTATTATACGCATCAAGAAGCAGGGCTAAAGCAGAAAAAGACCGATAACCAGAAGGAACTGAGATAGAAAGCAGTAAAAGGCATCAAAACCAAGCATAATTATCGGAATTAAAACCGTCAATCGCTGAGAGAGAGCTCTATAGATCGTTTATATCCGTCCCCAGATATCTATTTATTCATTACCAACCATAGACCGAGAGTGTCTGAATAAAGATGACTGCCATCCATAACTGTCAGAAATAGTAAGATATCTGACACTATCCGTCTTGAATACTTTGCAGAAAGCTGAGAACAGCCAATAGGGGAAAGAGTCTTCCTTCAGAAGGTCCTTCGCCTAACTCGATTTGTTTCCCAGATCCATGGTGGTGTTGACAGGGTACGGTTGGTCGGACTCGAAATTATTTCTAAATCTCCCGGATCAACCTGAATAAATGTGACAGGTGAATTTATTATTCAGGAGGCCAGATTTCCTAATATTTTCAAACTATTTTCTGTATCACCGATGTCGCTAATGCCATTATGAAGAGTAGGTTTCTTATTCTGCATCGGGGGGATGACGACTTTCGATAGACAGCTTTTATTCTTTTTGTAAATATTTGAGGTAATTTGTGGTAAGATTGATTAGATTACTAAGGAAAAGATTTCGTACTATTCGCCTAGTTGTTATGTGCATAAAAATTGAAATGTGATTTATTACTATGTTGCTCGAAGTCTTTCAAATAAAGATTGTAAAAGAAAAGTGTTTTTGGATTTCGTCATGTACCAGAGGAGCCATCATCCAGAGGACGGTGTAGTATGTGCTTGCGTATAGCATATTCTGCATACATGTATATCCCCAAACACTTTTCTTTTGCACTCTTTTTTTGAAGAACTTAGGAAAACAAGTCACTTTCAAAATTTTCAGGCTCGCAATTGTTAAGTTTTAAAAAGTTCCAAATTATAATGGTTTTTCCACTATTCAAATGATAATGTTATCTTAAGCATTCAAGTATTCCGCACTCATTCAGATATTCCAAAAATATTTGTTTTTATTTTTTCCATTCATATTTGTGTGGCTTATCACTAAGGTACCCGTAGCCCTTCAATGACATTCTCTTTTCGTTTTTGATAGAGTTCGCAGATTCATACCAATTATTAAAACATTGCCATGTCATTCGTCTTTCGGAAGCCTGTCAGCCAGCTCCTGTTATTTAATTTGATGATTGTGCACATTTCAAACTCTTTTCTGGCCATTTCGCCACATATGTATAGCTCTTCTGAGTTTCACCTCAGCACTGATCTGATGTCTCACCTTTGGTTCCGCTATTCGTAGTTCATGTTCATAAAGTCGTTACGTTGTCTCAATACCTCAGTTCTTTTAAGGTCAATCATTAGGCCCATAACATCTTTATTTTAATCATTTTAAAGTCATTTTAATCCAAAAAAATTCATTGTAATACGACAAAGGTCGTTATAATCCAAAAAATGTTCTAATACAAGTTATTTTAATCCTCAAAAATTCGTTGTAATACGATAAAAGTCATTGCAATACGACAAAAGCCGTTCTAATCCGATAAACCGATCTAATAACGTAGCACAGAAATCGACGTTCTTTATTTATTGTCATATGGAAGAATATTCAAAGCATGAAAAGATATAATGCCTAGACTTCATCAAATAATTTACTAGTCAAATTACTAGTCGAATAGACGTATTTGCAGATAATGAATCGAGAAAGAAAACGCAATCAATGTAAAAACTAATTGTATTAGCATTAACCAAACGTGATCTTTCTTTACTTTTAAATTATATCAATTGTATTAATGGTTACAGGTTTCTGTGTATTTTACATATGCAAATAAATCCCAAAGAAATTTTTATTATGGTTAAACGAATTGTATACATAACGAGAAGAAAGGTGAAAATTTGATCAAATACAGAAAAAATAATTGAATCTGCTTTATTAAGATAAAAACAGCCGTTATTCCACCGTATTACATAAGATTTTTCAATACAGAAATCTCAAGAAAATTGAACAAAAAAATAAACAGTTAACTGTGTGTGCAAAAGGTGTAATAAACAAGTTATCCATGTTTTCCCTCTGAGTTTTTTTCTGCAAACTATATTTACATGATGCTTCCTAAAAATTTCGTAAATATTCGTGAAAAGAACTAGTATGGGTCAATTTTCGTAAACTAACGTTACCTAATTTTTTATGCTCAAGTGGGCAAAGAAGTTTCAAATCTTCCGACACCTCTTTTATAAACAGAAAAGTTATTCCACGAATTCATTTAGTGTATTGATAGACACAATACAGTCTATCTGGTGATAGGTACAAGTTAAATCTGGGTATTGAGCCTAGAACCTGATTTATAATTGAAAGCATTTACCTGGAAACATCAACATATTGCCTAGAAACATAAATACATTGAAGTGATTCTATGTATTCTATGGAAAGTACTCGACGAAAATTAGTTTATAACTACAATTCAGTCGAAAAATCGCGCAAACTGATTTCCAAGCGTCTGCATTATAGTATACAACATAGTCACAATACAATTTTCTCAACAAGTAGCGGCACGTGTGGTTTGTGACTCATGTCAACTGCTTGACATGGCATGTATTGAGTAGGGTGGGGCGAGAAACAATTTTCTTTGGTCATTTATTTCATCCTAGTGTGGTAAACTCGGCTTGTGGGTCACACAGATCCAACACAAAATGTCAAAGATTTAAAAAAGATCTAGCCGGGTCCTTTTGACCTTGAAAATATACCAAAAATAGTGAATTTATGACACAATTAAAAAATGAAATTAAATTATAAAAAATTAGTAATAGTGCAAAATGGTTGGAGAATGAACCCCATAAACAACACAAAATATTTCAGCTATCTGAATCAATATATAGCTAGGATCATCTAGGCTTGGTATAATCAAAAGTTAAAAAATGATTTTCCGAAAAATATCACGTTCTGATTTCGTTGTGAATTACCCCTTTGTCGCCTTATTATAAATGTAAATAAATCCTAAAAAATGTGGAATGTATAAACAATGTGTTAACATTTTATTTAGTAAAAGGAAGATTTTAATTAGTGCTTGAGGCGAAAAGTTGGCTAAGTTATCCATGCTGCCCACAACAAAATATAGGTTTGTCCTCGTTATCCTAAATATCTTGAATTGGAGAAATAGAGGAAAAGATGTTAGGAAAGATGGGGAAAGTAGTTGAAAAAGAAACAAGTATTGTTAGGAGTCCCAAATGATGTTGATATATCTAAGGACAAAAATTGAAAACAAAGAATATGACCGACGCCACATGGCAACCTTATCTACAACAATATAAGAAAGTACTACAGGGAATTCTTTGACCGTCCTGGAGGTTGTTGTGACGAACTATATATCATCGTTAACAAAACTGACCAGATCTTGATGGACGAAATATCTCGTAATTTGAAAACTGACCTGATCTTGATCTCCTCATCATCAATAAACGGTATTATCTTGATCTTTCAGAATTCAATCGTAATTATTGATGACGAGGTATATCGTCATTAGCAAAACTGACCAGATCTTGATGGACGAGACATCTCGTTAAAAACACTTGGGCGCTTAAAGGTAGGTAGATAATTAAATTAACGTTGCACTGGAGCATCACGATGGGCTAAATCCCGAAAGGATCCGAGGACTATGCCTAGCAATTTTGAGCCACGATCAGATGAAAATGTCATCACCTGTGCTGGCACCCCACTTTCCAGACTTCAACACCAAGCCTTCCAATTGCATGGCAAAAAGCACACCTCGGTCGTCTTACCACAGTTCGATTCTGAATATCTACTTGAATTAGATTCCATTCACCCGTTCAAAAGCGATCCAGCACTTTTTGACGTTAAACCTATTTACGCTCATAATTTCTTTTCTGTGTTAAATTCTATCATCCAGATTTGCTTCCTGAAATCAGACAGTTGCTGAAGAACTTTATAAGAGTTGCGAGCTCTTCCGTGTAATTTTAGCAAAATTATGCAGCTCCAAAGCTTGAATCAAATGTATTTAAATTAAATTAACCAAACTAGCGAATGAATTCGGCAACGGATGATTTCGTATTATTTGCATCCACTGTTGCCATATATATCGTATTGGGACCAATTTTGGCGGAATAAAATGGATTTTGTCGTATTAAGTCGAATTTTATCGAATTAAAACGACTTTTATAATTAAAGCATAGGTAGGTAATTGAATTTACGTCGCACCGGACCAACACAACGGGCTATTGGCGACGGTCAGGGATCAATTCCGAAGGGAAAGAATCGAGGAGATTGCCTCGTAATTTTGAACCACGATTAGATGATTAGGTGAATACTTGTGATGGCAGTCTCAAAACTTCCCAACACACCAACGTGAGTACAATTGGGTCACGACAGATTGAATGTGCACCATCCCCCACGTACACGACGGTCTTTGGTTGTATCCAATTCCGAACTCGCAACTCACCGGTTGCCAATTCGCTGCTGTTCCAAGCGGCCTACCGTGTCATCTGACCGTGGTTAAAAATTACGTGGTGTTTTCCTTGGATCTTTCTCTTCGGGTTTGATCCCGGACCGTCGCCAATAGCCCGCTGTGTTGCTCCAGTGCGACGTTAATCAAAATACCTATCTACCTATCCATGCCGGATACCGTGGCCCTATTTTAAAGGAGTCTCCTGTTTTAATATACAGAGTGAGTCTAAATAGTTTTTACAGAATAAGAGGGGTGATAGTACCCATCCAGACGAGCAATAATTAGCATGGAACAAAGGGTCGCATTCCACTCTGAGAGGCAAAAAAGAGTCAAATTGGAATTTCAACATGAACTTACAACAGTGTTGGGAAAGCGAATGAACGATACCAAAAGTTGCACAATCTGATTGATTGATAAACTCACAGCAAGTGCTCAAAGTGGCGTTGCACAGTTCACGCCGGCGAAAGAATGACTGGCTCTCGAAGATTCCTGGTGTTGTGTTAATTTTGTCTGCGGTAACACCGATTCTCCCTACGAGATCTTCAGCCGAGTCCACAGGCGTCTGGTACACTAAAGATTTCATGTGCCCCCAGAAGAAAAAGTCCAGTGGTTGAGGTCCGGTGAGCGAGGAGGCCAAGCCATAGGTCCGCCACGTCCGATCCATCGTGCGGAATATGTGGCATTCATCTTGCTTAGGAGGTATGCTACGTAGGCAGGTACAAAACGACGTCAGAGGCGATGACTTGTTCATGCTCGACGCGCTTCGACTTTACTCTTTTCTGCCTCTCAGAGTGGAATGCGATCCTATGTTCCATGGTAATTATTGCTCGTCTGGATGAGTACTATCACCCCTCTTATTTTGTAAAAGCAATTTAGACTCACCCTGTATATAAAAACACTTAAAATGAAGTGTTCCTACTATTCTCAAACAAAAAATGCATGCTCTATTTTCAATATATTCTTCAACACATGTTTGTCTGGAAATATTGAATATCAATGTTTAATTATTACTAGAAAATACAGTTTCCAGACGTTATATATTGAGTATGGATAAAAAAACTACCCCGACAGATTATGTTTTAAAACACGCCTTATTGGGATCTAAGAAGTTTATTTCTGGAACGTATAAGAAAATCACTTCCATTTCCACGATTAATTTTTATGAAACGAAATTCTTCTTTCATCTTATAAAATGCAGATTACATTTTATTAATTTCTTGTACTCTAATATCTGGACAACAAATTTTACTTTGTTAGAAGAGTAATCTTTCCAACCGCATTCCTATTTTTTGTATTTCGTTACTTCAGGCCATATTTGGAATATTAGTATTATAGAAATAAAATTACATTTCATTGCCCCTTTAAATATAAAAACATACTTCAAAGTTTGGTTCTTTTGAAGTCAAAGAAACAAGAATAAGAAATGTTCAAAATATTGGTGGATAAATTTAGTTTCTTTGTGCAATAATGTTTGATTAAGTATTGAATTGAATATTTTATTATTTTATGTCTACAATCAAAGTAAAAATAATTTTATTATTAGTTTAATAAATTATAATACACTTGAAGACAAGATTAAACTTTCTTAAAAGTTAACAATCTAGTATTATAAAAAATATATTCTATGCAGAATGCATTTTTAGCTTTTATACAAGAAAATTCAAAATTTTCTGAAACATGTAAAAAACATGAATATTTTTTAAACATGTTCTGAGTAACATATGAAAATACTAAATACTGATGTATTTATCAATATTTTATGTTTTCTCACCTTTAAGTGAATAACTCATTTTTACTTTCAATTTTGCAGCTCTTCTGTTTATTTATTGGGTTTGCGTTTGACACATAGAAGTAGAAAATGTATGACGTATTATTTTGAGAAAAAGTTTATTTTCTTGTGTTAAAACCCATATTATACAAATTGTGATTGACTATCGATTATCAATAATTCCGTTTTAAACTCAACCTTTTTAGAATTGTAATAAAATATATGCATAGTAGCATTGAAAAATATTGGGTTAGATTCAAAAATACGGCTCCATCACTAATTGGAGATGATTTTGAAATATGGTAGAGTTGTAGAACTTAACCATCCAAACAGCCGTTTGGTGGCGAAAAATTCCGTTGCCAGTTCAGCGGATGTTTTTGTCGGATCGAATCTGCTTTTCCGTTCATTTGTTAATCTCAGATCTTGTAATTTTAGTTAAATTTTATATTCTACTGTTTCTTTTATCTAAGCTTTATTAGAATGCCGAAGATAGTATATAATCGCGTACATACATCTCGAAAAATACATTAAATACCTATTGCTTTCGAAACTATACTACTACAAGTATATTACGAATATCTATCTTAGTAATTCCATGCATGACATTTCGATATTTCAATCCTTTCTACGTATTCAACGAAATCAGAACTAAAAGCACAGAATCTGAAGAAGCAATTCAATACGAATAGGAACTGATCTCTTGAAATGACGAATAAATACACTTACAATAGATATAACACGTACCTACACAAATTTTTGCATACTCGCCTCTATCCATAGAGTTACACACACTCATGCATATCCTCATACATATCAAACCATGTACACAAACATATTTTCAAATATTGATACGTATTAAAACAATTCACTCACACACTTTGATACATAAATATTCACCAACGTTCTTGTTAGTACCTACAGATAACTTCAGACACTCTCATAAATATAAACCCTCTCATATTCAAGCATTATTCATTGCACTCATATTTACTTACTTACGAATATATTAATGCACATAAACTCTGAGAGAGACGATGAAAAATTGTAGGAAGTGAGTCAAGGATACTTCTTTCCCAAAATACGTCATTGAAATACATGAGTATTTATACCTTCACGCTTTCGTTTCAGAATTTATGTAAAAATGTCATTTCATGAAAGTTCGCAAAAAAAGTTAAATGTGTTAATCATTTCAAAAATGGATTTTCGTTCTACAATCCTTTCAAAATAATCATCATTAAAGAGTAAAATTTAACACTAAACTAGGTCAAGCCTTTCTAAGTCAATTTTTTTGCTTATAACTAGTAAAAGAAGGATAGTTAAAATTATTCATTGATGTTTTATCCAAGATGGAAAAAAATTGTATTGAAAAGAAAATGAGGAAACATTCTGTCCCCATTATAGTTAAAATTAGGTAATCATAATACACTCAATCATATTTTTTCTTTCATAGAATTTCATCCGATTTAACACACATGATATTATCCATTTATTCATTATTGTGACACAAATCTGGATTGTTGCCCAAAACAGGAAATGTTCTTGAAAAACATCATCAGAAGTATGAAGTTAACTGTGGAAAGGTTCAATGAGTGCTTTTAATATCACAAATAGTTAAAAAAGGAGGCATTTTGTTTGGAGGTTTAATAAGTTTGAATTTGAAAAAAAATAAGCCTCTTCAGTAATTTGTTTATTTTTAATCAGTTTATTGGTTTTCAAACCTGTGCCTAACGATTTGAAGAGTTGTTATGAACAAGCTCTTGTCATTGATATTACAAGTTTCATGACATTTATTGAAGTTCATTAGCATGCGTTTCGTTTAAAGCTAAAATGCAAACCATAAGAAATTAAAATGTAATTCTTTGAATATTTATTTATTGGCATGCATTTTTATCGAAAGTATATCCACTGTAATTTACTATTAGGTAAAAGGAGTCAAAGAACAAACAAGTTTGAAAAATAATGGGTTAATGCATCAAAGTAACTATTTTTAACTCTTTTGCTTTACTTGTGAGGATGGGAATCTTATTTACAAATGCCAGGCGCTTAACAATCAAGCCATTAGCTGCTTGCTTCCCAATATCTCTGAACAACACAATTAAAATCAATACGTGAAGTGACCGAATGTTCGTTATTCATTGGTAGAATAGAACTACACTGAGTGCAATTAAGTGAGTTCTTACTCCAAATTCGAAATAAATTAGTATCGAAGCAATCGTGTCCAGTAAGACAAAATAAAGCAACTTTAGAAGTACAAGAAAAACTTGGAATTAGATACTTTGAATCAGCAAATCGCTACCAGTCTTCTCCTCTTGCTAGTTCGTACGACAAATTCTAAATAAATGATAATTGAAGCAATCGTGTCCTGTGAGATGACGAAGTAAAGCAACGTTTGAACAATAAGGAAGAACTTGGAATTGAACAATTTGAATCGGCAAACGCTACCAGTTCTCTTCTCTAGCTTCATTGAACATGTCAAATTGATATTTTCCCCAAATTTCAATTAAATAAGAGTTTTGGCAGGATGAAAGCTCATTAATCCTCCACGTTGCTTCGACGAAATATTTCGTCCATCAAGATATTACCATTTCTTCATGATGACGAGATCAAAGTATGGTCATTTTTCTTCTTATGACGAGATACCTCATCAAGACCAGATACTTATCAACCACCAAGAGGGTTAATAAGTTTGAATTTTGAATGGCAGCAGCACCTTTCTACCTTTCTTCGCTAAGAGGTCCGCCTTCCAATTCCTTCCACGCTACAGTGAGCAGGAGCCCAGTGATGTAAAAACAAATCAAATCAAACACGAAAGTCTTGTTTCATGCTGATGATCTCAGTACTCTTCCAACCATCCATTTCTCCAAATCTGGCCAAAGTTAACATTCCATCCGTCCTCTTTGAAAAATCACACCCTCCGGCTGCAGGGGAGAGACCCGAGGGCATTTTCACGGCACGTGCTATCCTCCAAAAACCCCGAATTCTGCAAAGTGACAAACGAGTCCAAACATCGCCGAAGCAAAGTGAAAAGGATATCCCCGAAAGTGAAAAGAGAAACTCCTACATAATACCATCCCTCCTCCGCCACCTTGCTAGCCTGCCACCAGATGGGAGGTGGTGGATGGAGGACACCACCCTTATTCCAAATAGAATGCAATAAAAACGTGATCCACTTGCAAACGAGACACTGATACATTGTTATACCACCACTGGGTGGTAGGACGCCTTAACACTAAACACAGCAAGCAAGGGAAAGAAGGACGAGGGAGGGGAAGAGAACACAAAAAAAGAGGACGCGGAGGAATTGTCTTCCTCATTAGCGGGTGTGGGTCATCGGAAGAGGGTGGGGTAGAATGGGACACACACGAGAGAGAAGTCATTCCTGATGTGTCCGTCCCTCCCATTGTGCCGTTTGGTCGTTGTCTGCCTGGGTAATGTCAGGTTCGCTTTTGGAGGTAATGGGCAAACCTTGTTCCTTTTATTTTTGCAAGGAGCTGTGGGGGAGAATGCTTAAGCAAAAAGTGCGCTAAGAGGGGGACGCCATGGAAAAAGGAGCAACAGTTTGACCCCTTTGATAATAGCGAAGTGATTGATTTTTAGTCTCTCTTGAAGTTCCTAGTAATTGGGATCCAAATTATCAGTTCAATTTAAATATTCTACTGAATAACTCGAGGTATATTTTAATCTCGAATGAATAAATAATATCTATTTTAAGTAAACAATATATGAATCATTTATGCCAGCCATTATGAAAGTGATCTAAGTCAAAAAATTGTTTTATCCCTCCAAGTAGTTTCGAAGAAAGATCTCGTCCATCAAAATCTAACCAATTTTGCTATTGAGTAGAAACATCGCCATCAAGAAATTGCAGATTTTATGATAAATACGAGGTCACGATCTGATCAGTTTTCCTTTATTGCGAGATATATCATCCATCAAGATGTGCTAATTGTTTTGCTAATGACGAGATAACTCGTCAACGCAACAACCAGGAGGGTTAAATATTTAGTTTATCTTTCAATTCATATAGCAACAAAAATAATAAAAATGACTTTTTACATTATAAGACCAAATATTTTCGTAAACGTTTTGTTGTATTGTAAATAAAATATGTTTTTTATTTATCCAAACGCACAAATATCTTGAAACGAAAAATGACTTAGATCACTTTCATAATCACCGGTTCTCATATGAGTTTTAATAAAATATATATGAATCTTACATATTTTGAGTAAATATGCATGACTCATGCATAGTTTAAATAAAATCTATATTAATCATGTATATTTTAAGTAAAATACTGTTCCTTAAAATATCTGCGAATCAATAGTTTATGTAAATACATTTGAATCATCTGTATTTTACTTTGTATATTGAATTGAGAAATGGTGACTAGTTCTTACTCTTCAGGGGCGTTGGTACGTCTGGCGTCCCACATCCTTGAATTAAATATTCTGGATATATTAATTTATGAACATGCTCTCATTTGACATTTTGATAGTTCCAGATGGGCGGTGATTCAAACAGGTTCCAACCCACCCCATAAAATTAAAATATGTTCATTTTTGTTATGTGAGAAATACATTCATATAAGGAGGGGATAAATCATCATCCATAAATTTTATTCAGAGAAAAAGCTTTTTGAGTATAGTGCACTTCTTAAGGTTAACCCTCTGAGCATCATATTTCGGAGTAATGTAGTTAGTATTGCTTTACCCCACAACACACATAATGTGATTAAACCAGCACATTTATTGGTTGAAAGAATCCTAAGATGCTATTGGTGAATAAAGTGGAAACTGCTTAGCTGTCAGGCTGGGAAGACTGGAGATTGACTACAGCACACACAAAATCTCTATATAACCAAAATATCTATACTTTTTTAAGAATCCTGGGATTCTATTGGTCAAGAAGGTGGAAACGGTTTAGCTGTCAGTCTGGCAAGAATTTAAGTTGATTAACGAATATATGCTTTTAAGACCCTCTGAGAGTTAAGAATGAATATATTGAAATTAGAGTCAAACATATCGTCAGCACAATGCCAAAAGAGTGAATTTGCAAAAGGATTGTTTTGAGGAAAAAAGCGTTAAAGTTTAGATGGCATAGGACAATATCGTGTATAATGTGGGTATCGATTTGGGTAATTCAGGCTACGAATCAAAGTTGGTGCATTTTTCATAATACATTGTCTTAAAACCCTCTAGAAACTTTAACCTTCTCATGGATTCACATGCATATAGCCGTTCTGCAACTTGAAGTCTTCCCTGTGTAATCTCTAACCAGTCTTGACCTTTTCGAATGTTAGAATCTTTCCTAGTATTTCTTCAATCAATAAATGTGCTTATTTATTCAATAAGCTTGTTGCAAAAGGGGAAAAATCATACGGGGATATGGGGTAAAATACGGATGAGATACGAGGGATATGGGGTAAAATCATACTACACTACTCGAAAATCGTGACGCTCAGAAGGTTAAGGGAAGGTAAGAAACATAATTTAACTAATGCCAATGATATGTCACAGGATGTAGATTTGTGTTCGGATGGAAAATCAAGTTTTGGTGTGTTTTGATATCTTTGAACTAATTGGTTGTATCTTCAAAAATTTAGTACTAGAAAAATTTCGTACTAGAAAAATTGCCATACATTAATCCTTTATTCCGGATGAATGTACATTTAGTTTACTTTGCCTTCACAATCCTTCTACAAGCTCTGACAAATACCTGATCTCTGACTTAACTCCAGAACATTGTTTCTTTTTTATCTTCTCTGAGTATATGAAATAACTCTGATAAGTATTTTTTTATACTGTGCTTGGCTATCTAATACACAAGATTTAAATAAAAGTTAATAAATCCTTCGACATGCTGATCTTGTATAAAACAATATGCAATCACATTTGGACTGTCTTTGTCTAAAATATATTTCTGATAAACCATGTAGTATTTCAATTATTGTGCGCAATTATTGTTTTAAAATCATTATAAGAAGAAAAAAACAGAATTCATATTTGAGAAGCCCAGTTTTTCTCCGAAATGGAGAAAAATAATTTTTGTATATTAAATCGAATTATATATATATATATATATATATATATATATATATATATATATATATATATATATAAATTGAATTGAATTGGTAGACATCTGAATAGAAAATGCAGTGCAAAGGGGTATTTTGCTGCTACTACTTATTACTATTGTTTCTTATTGCCTTGCACAGTTGAAAGCCTAAGTATACAATTAGTTGCTTAAGGCAGTTGTTCCCAACTGGTGGTACGCGAGAGCATTTGGGGTGGTACGCAGAAGGGTTCAATAATAATAAAAACCAAACGTACTGAGTTAAAACTTAATGAATGTTTCATAGAACTGATCAGTGACAGTTCAATGAAAGACTCTTCCAAGGAGAAAAGTCTTGTTTCTTTCTGAATGTCTCCAAGAAAAAATGAGTCTCCTGCTCTTTTTAGTCAAGCACTAAAATTTTTAACTCCATTTGTAACAACGTATTTATGTGACCGTGGGTTTTCAGAGCTAGTGTATGTGATAAACAAGTACAGGAATAGAC
The DNA here is from genome assembly GCA_933210815.1 of Meta bourneti. Classification (NCBI taxonomy): domain Eukaryota; kingdom Metazoa; phylum Arthropoda; class Arachnida; order Araneae; family Tetragnathidae; genus Meta; species Meta bourneti. Next base: position 95,025,676 of record OW119929.1, read on the forward strand.
TGTGCGTGGAAAACGACTTAAGATTAAAGATAAGCACTATTGAACCTGACATAGGAAGCTCTAATAAGAAATAAGCATAAACAACAAGTTTCTCATTATGCCTCCTGATAAAGACATTTTAGTGTTGGGAAATTGTATTTGTCATTTGCTAATAATAATTACATATAAATGGCTTTTTCTAATTTTATGGATTTATTTTCTGTATCTTTTTTTATTTATACTTAAATGCATTTTGTAAAGTTATTCATTTGTGTATAGTATTTATTTGACCCCTCCAAAAGTTGTAACGTAACCAGTGGTACTCCATGACCCTAATAAAAATCTCAGTAGGCACTCAAGTATAAAAAAGGTTGGGAATCACTGGCTTAAGGCATACAAACAAATCCTTTTAATCCTGCTATTGAGAAGATTTTTGTGGCTTATATGTAATTGTGTGTGTATATGTTCCTAAAGTGAATTGGTCAAAAAGTTACATACATTATATCACTAAAAATATTAATTCATAATTTGTGAAGGATTAATTATCAGCTTGTTATGTAGTGAATTATTTTCACTATATGAACATAAGTAAGTTAACAAATAAGGCATTCCTACGCTAATTGAAACTATTTTTAAATGTATACATTATTCGATATTGTTTGTAACATTTTCCTTAAAACTTCGTAGCATCTAATTACAATAAATTTTCGAATGGCGAAACTATGGAAGTTAATTGCACGCGGAACAATAAAAAGTAACTAAAATCTTTCAGATTATAAAAAATTAGTACATCATATGCTAATTAAAGTCTTGGTGCATTCTATGAGTTTTTGTAGTTTTTCAATCGCAATTGAAGTATAACATCACGAATTTAATTATGTATCTACAAATGTGTTGATTTAAAAAGATGAATTTTTAATCACTAATTTTTTCTCAAACTTACTTTCGAAGGAAGCCTAAAGTTTGTAGCCAATTTAATTTATTAGCTTCGCCGCAAACACGTATCAAAGCAAATAAATAAAAATTGAGTAGATTAAATACATAATAAGGAAGCTCGCATTTTCTGATGTTGAATGGGGGATTTTTAGTTTTTATCTCGATGGAAAAACGTTCAATGTCCCTTAATAATGTTTTAATTTATTCTCTTCATTTTAGATTAAGCTTTTTAGTTATTTTTCAATGCCATTAAATGTAATGAAGGAACTTACAAAATAAATTGTATCATGACATTTAGTCTTAGACTAACTTCATAGTATCTGAGAACTTGCTAAAGAATTAATAAATACCTTAAAACATATTTTTTGTAACAATACTTACAAAAATTAAGGAATCTTTAAAATAAAATTTTAGCATATATAAAAAATCTCCAAGCTTTGCTTTTGAATTTATATGAATGGTTAACTAACTATGCAGTTGCATAAATTCGTAATATTACATAAGACACGTAAATAAATATTCAGATAAATTTTTTTCGCTTCTTTGAATTTTCTTTTAAATGGAAAACGGTATACATACAGTAGATAAAAAAGTTTCCGTACGGAAATGAATAATAAGAATGTATTGAATAATATGAACGGAATGAATAATGAACGTATAAATTATAATTTCTAAATAAATCTCACCAGATTCAGAACTGCAGAAGAAACTTATTTCATACTAGAAATATATGTTGTAAACAAACAAACAAAAAGTACTAAATTTTCACAAATAAAAAGTAATTAAGTAAAATTTTGAGAAAACATACAAAATGAAAGGCAAAAAAAGTTCCCGTACGCACTATGCAAATTGATTAAAACTTACAGTCCAGCTGTCCCGCATTCAATTATTAGAACAATTGAATGAAAAAGAACTGCAGTATAGTGTAAGTGATCATTTAAAACGATTTTCTTACCAGTGGATCGTCTAAATGGGAATTCCGAAATCTATTCACGAGTTGGTGATAAAGTTGAGAAATGAAGGTCTATCAATGAGGAAAATATTGGATAAATCGCAAAAAATTTAAATCTACAGTAACAATCATTGAAAGGTATGAGATAAAAACTGGAAAATAGGAACCGATCCGGAAGACCTCAGAAATTAGCCATATATACTAGAGGAATATTTTGCGAAAGGTTTGAGATAATCCACGAATTAGTGCACCACAACTTGTATCCTTGTTGAAAACGGATTACAATCTTGAAATATAACCTCAGACTGTAAGAAAGGTATTCAAAAAAGCTGGCTATAATGGTCATGTGGCAAGTAAGAAGCAAACATTAATAAATCATTAGCAAACATAGCAGAAAAAAGCGTCTTGAGTTTGTAAAAAGCATGTAAGCCCTTAACTTTCTGGCATTCTGTACTTTTCAGGGATGAATCTAAATTTTGTCTCTATGATTCAGATGTACGAGTGATGGCATGGAGAAAACCAAAAAAACAAGTGCAAAAAAACCTTTTGTAGAACTGTAAAACACGGAAGAGAGAGGAAATATAAAGATATGGGGGCTGCATGAGTTCTTCTGGTGTGGATAATTTATGTTTTGTTGAAGGTAACATGGATAGCTATGTGTGCCTAGACATTTGAAACAAAATGTCCTTGATAGTGCTACGAAACTGTCTCTTGGAAGACCATTTATCTTCCAAAAGGACAACGATTCAAAACACACTGCAACATACTGTAAAAAATTATGCTTTTACCATGTGTCACAGCAACTTCACACGCAATCAGTCTCCTGATTTAAACTCCATGGAACACTTATGGGAAGAAAACGGTCGTGAACTGAAAAATTATGGTACCAGCAACAAAGATAATCTAAAAAGTTCCATTATGGACGCCTGGAACAAAATTACTTCAGAAACAACAAAAAAACTTGTGGGAGTCATGCCTAAACTTCTGAGAGAGGTCATTAAAGCAAAAAGCAAGTTCAACTGACCAATAAATGATGAAACACGGGGAAAATAACATTTAATGAAATATTTTTCACCGTACGGAGCTTTTTTGCTTTATATTTGGCACATTTTTGTGTTATTGCGAATTATGAGTGAAAAATGTTTTAATATTTTCGTTCAAATGCAATAAAAACTTTCTATACAATTATGCACATCTGTTTTTTCATTTTTATTTCTTCGATATTTGTATTCTACAAATAATAAAGCCATTTATTTCAAATAATACGGAAACTTTCTTACACAATGTATAACCACACAATATTACTGTCTTATAGTAATTTGTTTTAAGTTCTTATAGCAAACTCTACGCATTAATTACAGCTTTACATGAAAATTCTCTCCATGTTTTACTGAAAAAACATATTTAAAATCTTATTAATTAACCCTCCTGGTGGTTGTTTTTATGATACATCTCTTCATTACCTAAGCCAATAGAAGATCTTTATTGACGAGATATCTCTTCATTAGAAAAAACTGACCAGGTCTTGATCTCATAGTCATAAAACATCGGTAAAATCTTGAAGATATATCTCGTTGTTAGAAAAAATCTTGATGAATGTCAGATCTTGATGAACGAGATAGTTCGTTGAAACCACTTGTAGGATTGAAGATCCTGAAAGATATATGACACCAAATTGGGACTGTTATTTTTATATTTTTATTTAGAGATAGGATTATTTCAACGTGAAAATGAATTTCGTCATTATTTGGTTTCGCTAAAAAACTAGGAAATGCGAATTCGGTCATAACATTTGATAATGAAGCCATCACTTAATTCCATCTATAAATTATACTCTCATTTTTTTCATCTATTACATTGTAACGAGTATCGAAAACAATTAAATGTAAAACCCGATGCGAAATAATTAATTTAAATGCCGCTGGGCATACACATTCTCTCATATTTGACTACAAATCCTTATGGAATATTAAAACCGAACTTATTTTGATGCATATTTAAGATCAATTAAAAAAAATCAAGAATTCGGCTAAATTAAAAAGGAGTTTAATCACAACTATCTCCTTAAATGTTTAGTGAGAAATAACATTTAAAAATATTTTCCATCAACAACTTTCGTGAAACTTATCATCTTGCGACTCAACATTTTAAGATTTATTTTAAATTAAATAATACTTAGAGCTTATGGAGGGGTGAATGGTTTTCTTTTCTCAAGTGTTTAAAGGAGCAAGATAAATTTCCTAGCGGAGCGATTCAAGCCTTATTTATTTGCAAAATTAAAGCTCTCAAGTGAGGTATAATCTTCCTGTCAAATGCAATGCTCACAGATGACTTACTCGACATAATCACCAATAAACTTTTAAAACAAATTCCCTCAGAAACGTTAATTAAAGATCACTTCGGTGGCATCTGTTTCATTTGTTCTTTTTTGCTTTGGAATCTTCCTCCTTCTTTGAACCGATGCCGGCATTTGTTCTTGAGGTGCATTGAGAAAATTTCGCGATATCCCCATCCTATAATCGGGAAAATGTTTCGAAGATACATCAAGTCGAGAATTTTTGTTGTGCGTTTATGCTTTTTGGCTTTTTCCTTCCTTCATTTCAGTCGATGCGGTTAGAACCGGTTCTCACGCAGAGGAGATTCGCCGGCCGCCATTTTATTATTTGTAATGTGCTTTTAAACTAGTTGTTGCTAGCTATCGCTCCTGTTCGCTGGAGCTGTTTCGGGAAAGGAAAAACGGGAGCTCGTTGCTATGATTTATTATTGAGAAGGCCCGATTGTCGATGCATAAAGTATCTTTTAGTTTTATGCGTTTTCATCCGCTTCTTCAGACCAGCGCCAGCTGAAACAGATGCTTCTTTCGCTCGGCTACATAAAGCAATTTTCGAATCCAAGTTTGGAAGAAGTGATTTGGCGTCCGCTTTAAAAATATTATTTTGCGTGTGCATATTTTATGTAAATCCGTACTTGGAGAAGAAAAATTTTACTTTAAATTTTCCCTTCCATTGCGCGTTTTTTGATTGTTTGAGGGAGCTCAAAAAGATACCCGAAGGTATCTCCGATAAATAATTCTTTCCGTCTTGTGATGTTTAGAAAAAGGATAAGTTTAAATAGAGACAAATACTACAGTGGAATTCAATATTTAAAGAAATTCTCGTACGATTCTATTGTGAAACAAGATTTTGACATTTCAAGAGAAATTTTATTAGAAATCATAAAAGACGTTAGAGTCGACCGAGCATTAATTATTTGTAACAACTGATCTGCGTAAAATCAAACCACAAAATGTTTAGAAAAAGAATAATCACAGAAGAAATATAAGGACGTTTCATCGTATAGTCTGTTAAATTTTTGAGAGAATTAATATTTAAAATTGCAAACGAGACACGAGAGCTTAAGTCATTAATAAAGTATGTTGGCATTGATTAATTAACCATTAATTGAGAAGTGGAATTAATTCAATATTTAAAAAATACTAAAATGATTGTATTGTATTGTCAAATTCTGACATCTCTTGAGAAAATTTATTAAAAATCATAACTGACATTAGAGTGTATAGATCATTAATTACTTGTTACAATTTATCTGCATGAAATTATACCAAATGTTTAGAAAAATAATATAGTTACAGAAATGTGAGAAAGTTCTATTGAGTTCTATGATAAAGATTTGAGAAAATTAAATTTAATATTATATGACATACAAAAAGTAGATCATTAATACAATGTAATTAATAAAATACGTTTATGTTGAGTACACACTGATTTTTCAAGAAACATTGTTCCTAGATGTAATAATGTTATAACATTCTTACAACTTTTACAAATCTTTCGAAAAATGTAACAAATGTGTCATGGGACAATGTTTTCGATTATTTTCGAAGTAATTTTCTCTCTCTCATTCTAGTTCCTACAGATATAATTTAAAAACTTATGAGGATAATATGGCAAGCGATTTATTAGTTTAAGTTTGGTTATGAGTTATTTATGAAGCACGACGGGTTTTAGTGAATTAATCCATGGAATTTGTGCGGAATATGTATTTTATGTCTTTTATAAATTAAAGTAACCTGTATCATTAAAAAAGAAAAACATAAATATCTTTAAATAGACAAAATACGGAACAAGATATTACTTTACTTTATGTTTCGGTCATTTTTATATCTCCTTTAATTCCAACATATCTAGTTTAAAATATAAATGAACAACTTTTTTGTAGAGCAAGACTTTAAAACACCTTGTTCTAGAAACTATCTGTATTTCCGGACAACCTAAACTGAACCATATCTGAGCCATATTCTTTACCATTACAAGATTATATTTTTATAGTATTTTCAATTATCTTTCACACAAATACAGGAATTAAAAAATTCTAAGCCAAAAGCCAATAATTTTTCTCCAGTTATTTTCCACTGATTGGAAGGCAAATACCAATATCATCAACCAATCCATATTGATAATGAATTTACTACATCAAATTATTACGATAGTAGTCCAATTTTTAATGAGTAGTAGGAAATGGAAAATGTGAAAGAGCTGTTAATTAATTTCCACAATTTTTTTATAAGATATCGAGAGTTGGTGACTCATTGGCATTATCTATAGGTTCAGAGAAATACTTGCATATGAAATGACAAAATGTCTTCAAATAGGTATTAAAGATAAAATCATAATTAATAAACTCGTTTATCAATATGCCTTCACATTTCGAATTTATATTTAGTTCTGAAAACAATAAATATTTATTATATTTAATTATTGAATCAACAGATTCAAGGGAATAAGTTTGTATTGAATCTAATTTTAACAGTAAACCAAGTGTGAAACACAAGAAATATTCAAAGCTATGATAAAGGAATGTCATCGTTTTAAGTTAAGCATTACTTCATTTTCAATTAAGATATTTTATTTAAATGTAGTTTAATAAAAATGAAAGAGCCCTTAAAATACCTTTAAAGATTCAATTCATGTGTTTATCAAAACATATTTAACAAAACTATAAAAATGTAATATTTTGATTAATGTGTACATTTTATTCTCTGCAAGCCGTTTCATTTAAAACTGCTATGACAAACTCTGTCATTTCGGTTATTTTATTCTTTATGTGCATTTATATAGCACATTTCAACATTATCATGTAACATCTCGTAAAAGCTTTATAAAAAACTGTTTTTCTAAGTTCCTTAAGTAAATGAAATGGTAAAAATATACTTTTAATAAATCAAATTGGAGTTTGTATCTCAATTAGACATTTTTAATATAAAAAATAATAACATTTATTCGTGTCGATGTTGAATATTTATTTAGTTTAAGTATTTTAAAATAAATATGTTTGAAAAATAAAGGTCGATTTGGATGGATACGAATAGTATTGCTGTGGATGGTAAAGTAATCTTTCAATTACATAAATATTCTGCCTTTTAAATTATTTTCTAACATTGCCTAATAGCTATAAAAAAGAGAGGAATGTTTTATTACTTTCAAACTTGAGTTATTTCAAAATATTTTATGATTTGTAAACTTTAACTTCACAGGTATAATAGGAGTATAATATAAAGAAGGGTGCTTGATTATACTTCAGATTACAAAATTTTACTTCTGTTTTTAAAATTATATGCATGTTTTAACAAAATGAATAATTTGTTTTATTGGTATTTTAATTAGATTAGGTTTTCATTAAATGTTCTCTATAAATATGTTAATTTAATTCAACTGATTAAATATTTTATATAATTAAAGATTTTTTTTTTATTTTAGGGATTGATCTGGTGGGCTTAGGATTACGTAAGTACTTTTACACAAGTCTTCTATTATTTCAATGCACGAATTTTTTTCCACTGTAGAACAGGAAATGCGTTTTTATTGCATGTCTTATTTAAAATTTGATTTGTTTTTTAGTAAACAAAATAGTTATATTGTCATCTTCTGCTATTATATTTTCATCTTTAAAGTTTTAATGTGTTGCATGCAATTATATATATATATATTTTGCTGCATGTTAAGCAAAAATGAATAAGAAATTCATTGTATGTTTTGCTTGTGAAAATATTTTCTGTTGCGTTAAATGAAAAATAAAGTGTATTCATGAAAAATGCTAGCATGTATCTTATTTTTATCGCAATTTTATTTAATGAATGCAATTAAATCTAAGCTGATTTGCATGGTTGATTATAAATGAATGTTACAAAATTGCACGAATTATATACACCTAAGAATTTCAAATGTAATTAAAAAGTTTTTAACTTATGAAATATTGCACACATATATGTATGTCGGAAATATTAGTTGTATAATACATCGCAACTTCATCAAAATGTTCATGCAAATGCCACTTTAAATTTAGCAATGTCAAATTTAACTCGAGGACGTTTAAAAACTTTATTATTCAAATAATAGATTTGAACATGTAAAGTATAATATAATATACATACGAATATAATATAAAAATTAAGTATCAAAAGTAGCTATATTATTATAAACATCATTTGAAGCAAAAGAATATGCATACATATAATTATACACATATTAAACTTTTCATACAGTAATGATCTTAATTCTATTTAACACGAAATCCTTTTTAAAGATACATTATTATACAACAGTTCTAACACTGTGCAGGAAAAAAAGAGACACTACTGATATAAACTTAAAATACATATGATTGATTTGTTGAAAAGCTTAAGACTTATAATTACATTTTAAACACATACCTATATTTATAGTTACATATTAATCCTAAAAATCCTACTCTTCCTAAAAATAATGCAATGTAAACATGATGATACATAGCTGTTAAAAAAATCGTAATAAGAACTCACAAGGGCTTACGAAAAATTTCGATGTTATTTTGTTGCAGCAATTCTTGACTCAATAAGTAGTTTCTGTGGGGAAAAGAAAATAATATATTTTTGAATACATATTCTCGGTCAGAACATATAAATATGATTTTTAAAAAAGACTGAATTTTAACTATGTAAACAGAGAATAAGGAATAACTACTTGAATACGTATTATACAATAAATTATAAATGCATAACAAATTAGCCTGTTTAAGACATAATATGTGATTCTGATGAATTTAGCTAAAACTCTTAGCATCAGCTGGGGTATCAAATAATTAAAAGTAGTTTGAAATGCAACCTTCTAACCCCATATTTCTGAAAACTTAAAAATATTGACAATTATTTAACCTATCTTCGGCTTAGAGCAAAAATTCATTCACCGACATTTTTCGGAGACAGTAAATGTTTATTTCATGATTATGAGAAATGCGTTGTCATATTGAAATATATTTTTTGAACCTAAAACCTAACAATTAATCTTTCAACAGTTGTACAGTAAAACTGTTTTCAGTTAATCAGTTTCTGCTCCAAGCCGACGATATTATTATTAATGTATGAAATTTACAAGACATGTTAGTAGATTTTTAATTTAATTTTCTTTAAAGCCTGTAAAACATACATATAATCAAATATTAATTCCTTAACAAAAATAATATCAATTTATTTTGATAAAGTTATATATATATATATATATATATATATATATATATTTTTATATATATATATATATATATATATATATATATATATATATATATATATATATATATATATATATATATATATATATATATATATATATATATATGAAAATAATGAACATTAAATATAAATGCAGAGCAACTTTAAATTAAATAATGATATTGAAGAAAACAGAAGATTACTATTACATGGTATTAAAATGTGTTTAACATATAATAAACAGGTGGTAGACCATATCTAAAATAAAAAAAATCAGGTTCAAATAAGTTTCAAAGCTTTTTATTTAAAATCAAATTAATTAACTTTTCCTTAAACAATTCGTGTAACCATAATACATTAACGAAATGAGCTATCAGTTCTACAATAAAAATCACTTTTAAAATGCAATAAAAAACTTGATTTCATTCCCCACACTGAAAATCATACCACAAGATACAGAATATGAAAGGTTTCAAAGTTTCAAGAAAAAGAAGATGTAAGGTAAGTTCTTTTTTAAGACGAAAATCAGAAGAAATCGTGTTTTAGGTGACTTCTGCGATGTTATTTATTTTTTAGATGTACATGTGAGTATAATTTGCATTTCAATACTTTAATTAATTTAGATTCATAAGTATTTATGATATATGTGGTACATATACCATTAGTTTGAAAAAGTGAAAATCCTAGAGCAGGTTACGAATCGTGTAAATGTAGCAAGATCGAAGCAACGTTTAGCAATGAAAAACATATAGTACTTCTCACTTACTTTATTATTCAGTTGGAATAAGTTCTGAGTTTACGAAAATAATATGTAAACACATTTTGTAAAACAACGCAAAACTAGTTTTGTCAGTCTGAATCGAATGGCAGAGCATTGATTGAGAAGCAGGAAACAGCATTTCTGTAAGTTTCTTGACATTAAAAATATGCTCCTGAATAGTATTCATTAAACCTATTTACGGCATTAAATTGAAAAACATAACAAAACGTTCAACTAACTGGCTTTCAGATAATGCTTCACAAGGTTTCTTTTCAATAATTTCAAATCAAGGATATTATGTATTCAGGGTCTTTGCCAAGGCTTTTAAGTTTTAGGCTTAAAATAAGTCCGCAGTTGTCTATCGTTTTTCCACACAGAAATAGCTTGCAATAGACTCAATTAAAATTAATATCTCCTTCCAAAATGTTTTCTATTTATCCATTAAAAACAATAAATATTGATTCAATACATTCATGTAATTAACGAAGATTGGGTGCATGAAACACAAAAGTTTGACATGAAGCTTGCAAATTCTCTAAAAAATTTAATTCCATGAGACAAAAGCTTCTTTTTTTACCAAAAGTAATTGACTGAACAAATGGCGCTTAACAAATTTTTGAAATAAAATCAAAATATTCCGTACCGTTTCAATATTGAAAAGTACATGTAAATGTTCCAGAAGCAAAATCAGCCAAGCGATTTTTTCTTGATTAATTAGTTAGTCAATCAAATTTATTTTTTCCTTGAAAGCATTTCAATGAAACACAATTAATCAAAATATGCATAACATTTGCAGCATAAATGAAGCAATTAGATGCAATGCATTACAAATGAAAGAAAATATTGCGATTTAATTACATTTATGAAATAGATGCTTGTTTACACGTAATAAGGTAGTTTCGCTTTGAAGATTGGAGGTTTTTACAACAGAAGTAACTATTTATAAATGAAGGAAGACAAAGCGGGTGTGAGACGATTTTAATATGATAAAAATTAATCAAACTAGTTTATCTCGTAGAAATTCGCACTGCAGAAGCTAAGCTGATTAGAAAAGAATTTGTCTGAACTTTGAAATGTGTAATTATTAATATGACTGAGTGTTTATACGAATACGAACATCTTATGAAAAGGATCCACATGAAAGGAAGTTCAGGATATTAAACTACACATGCAATCTATCCAAATCTATAAAGTACCGCTATTTATTCATAAATGATTTTATTTATTGTATTTTCGTTAGACTTGTGTACACTTATATGAAAGAATTATATATACTGCTAACTGTAGTTACTTTATTAATTATGATTTACTTTGTACATTAAATTTCATAGGACTTTGTTAAAGTCAAATATATTTGTTAACAATAGTTATGAGGCCTTGATTTAATTAAATATTTGATTAATATGCATTTTTTCTGATGAATACTTCAATATATTTTATGAGATCTAAATTGAACAGTAAACACAGACTTGTAGTTAAATGTAAACTTTCTCACAAAAAAATTGTATTTTAATGGATCACAAAATCTAATTCCATAATTAATAATTGCATTATAAAAGATTAGGAAATCTCTTAAATAGGAATTATTGTGATCTAGTGTTATATTCTTTCTATTTACTTACAAACAGGACTATTTCAGAAAATAATTATTAATGCAAATTGGAAAATGTGTAATAATTATCAGAAGGAAATTAGATCCCTTAAAAATGATTAAATTGTTAATTTATGTATTTGAAGCAGCTGTAAGATAAAATCGAAAGAACTGAAAATCAATATCATGATAAACATGATCGTAGAATGTAAAACAAAATAGGAACAAAAACGAATATTGTCTGGACTGATTTATTACACATTCGCTTTACATTCATTAATTCTTGTTATTGTTAAAATGAATGAAATTCTTAAATTATATTTAATTAAAATTTTATTGTTGTTATAATGTAATCAAAGTGATTTTGTTCAATACAATTTTGTTTGCAATTTTTCTCTTGTAATAATAGATATTTAATGTGTTTTGGACATTTTTACCATGAGTATTTGAATTTAAATTTAGATAAACCCAGATTCACCTTATTTACTTTCTTTTATTGAGGGGATTTTACATATGCATCTGCTCTTGTCAGAGAAAGGTGGTCTGTATCACAAAAATATTGTGTTTTACATTTAAGAGCACCATTTTGTTTTGGAATGACTTTTTTGAATAAGACATGTGTAATTAATTTTTTAGCATATTTGTTACTCAATTAATGACAGTTGGCAATTTTGAGTGAAGGCATCTTTGGACCATTTTTAATGCAATGAAAATGCGGTCATTGCCAATTGTAAATGATATTGTACGATGTTGCAAACATTCTTTCTGCCTGAAATTAATTGACTCACAAGGCTTACAACACATGTGGTTTCAACAAGATGGAGCAACATGCCATACAACTCGTGCAATAATGTGAATTCTAAAGTACTGATAATGTCAAAATCTGGTAATGCCGATTGGCCTCCTCGTTTTCCTGATGTGACAGTACGTGACAGTGACGGGTTTTTTTCTCTGGGGCTACGTAAAAGAACACATCTACTCTAAAATGTCGACAACGATTCTAGAGCTTAGACAAACTATTCCTTATGAAATTGAGCAAATCATCCCGGAAATGTTTTCAACCGTAATGGAAAATATGGTTGAAAAACCTTGTATTTTCAACGTGATCAGAGGTGGTCATTTAGTCGATGTCGTATTCAATAAATAATAACACAAAATGAGCAAACCATATGCAAAAAATTAAACTTTAATATGTTTATTTTTAAAATAGCACATTCCTTTACGTAAAGAAATTTCCTGTATATTGCACTTATAAATGTTAATTTTTATTAAATTATTATTTTCGTGAGAACGTAATGGATCAATAATTACCAAATTCCTTTACACAAAGCTACATACTGCTAAAATACTTAAATCCAGCTACTTTTCAAAACCAGCACCTACGATACTAACAATGGGATCCATCCTAAGTGTTGTTAAGATTCCAAAGAAGTGCAGCCTGAAGAGTTATGATTACTTTAAGGGCAATTATGTAAATGCACCTGTGAGTGAATCACGCAATTTTTCCATTAATTCACTTCCAGAAAACACATCTTAAGGAGATTAAACGTCAGGTAAAAAAGGTGCATGGTTTATGAAGTGGAATACTGCTAGGAAATTACTGTCAAGTCTGCTGATATGAAAGGGTAAAGAAAATTGCTGAGACGACTTTGATTGGCAACAGACGGTTTGAAATAAAAACAGTATTACGCTGAACTGACAAGGTGTATTCCTCGCATGTCTGTTATAGTAAAGAAGATATAAATTAAGCAGGTTTTGTGATAGTTTATTGTAAATTATAAATAACTCACGTCGTTCCCAAAAGTGATTAATCCCCTAGATGTCTGAAAAATAGTTGAAATTTATAAAATACATCATACAGCTTTAATTTAAGCAATTAAATTTGAAATTTCTTTGTAGGAATATAAATATAATAACGACATACATGTTTTTAAAGTATACCAGTGTAATCATGAATTTGCAACTATAATAAAGCGAACGGCATAAAATTTGCTATGTTTTCATTTGTAATTGTTTTAAAAATATAACAGACATAATTATTAAAATACAAGACGTAAATTAAATATCCCTGGTTCTAATTTTAAAAAAGATGAAAAATACTATTTCGTTAAAATCGAAGATATAGTTTTAATTCTAATTTAAGCCTAGTTTTTTCTTTTTAAGATATTTGACGATAAGCTTTTATTTTGTTATGAAAGAATAATAGTATTCACGATATATGACATGAGAACTTTTCTGATAAAGATTTTTATTTAATAAAATGCAACCTAAATATGTTAAATTATTTAGCAATTAAAAGAAAGAGAAAATGGCTTCATTTTCATTTATAAGTCATGAAAGTATATAAGTAATGACCCGAGAGATGCTTAATAACTTCATTAAATGACGTATGCTATTATAGATTGAGCTGATTATAAATTTAATTTTAAATATTTACTTTTTTATTTGAATAATTGTTAAATAGCTCCAATCAGTAAGCACGCTATTAATTTCTTTTTCGTGTTACTTTGTTAATTCATTATAATTCTGTACTTCCTAAACACAACAAAATATAAATCCTCTATTACTTTTGGATGGATATTTACATAAGGAAAGAATTGGTGGCATTTATGTTAATTATAAATTCTATTTGCAGAATTAGTTACATATTAAAAAGAAATTTATTATTTTTACAATAGCCGATTCGGCATTACTAGTTATACTATAAGACCCAAGTCAGTGTAAAGATCTCATGAATAATGTATGGGCGTCAATCGAGTTAACTCTGATTTCATAAAACAAAAGCACAATTCAGTATCATTATGTGTGGGCAGATTTTTCAATTCAAGTTCTTCATAAATTATGTTCCTCCTTTTGCATAAAAAATTTAGAACAATTATATTTAATGCTCGAAGTTTTCTCCTTTATTAAAAGTGGCAAAAAATTCAGTTCCCCGTAATTTAATAAATTCTACAGAATGATTAAATGCCAGCGCATATTATAACATGGAGTCATATTTCAAAATGTATTAATCGAATGAGTACATACTAAGATAATAATTCTTTATACAACCGATTTGTTATTGATATGGTTATACTACAAACCCTAAATCGACGTAAAGGTCTCAAGAATAATGTGCGTCCATCGAGTCAACTCTCATTTCTTAAAACAAAAGCACGATTCAACCATTACGGGTAGATTTTTCGATTAACGTTATGCTACACAGTTTTCATAAAAGAAAAACAGGACCTGACAATGTTTCTTTTCAATGTTCAAAATTTCCTCCTTTGTTGAAAGTGGCGAAAAAAATTCAGTTCTCCGTAATTTAATAAATTCTGAGGAATGATTAAATGCCGGCGCATCATATAACACGGAGTCCTTTGTCACAGAGTTCTTGCGAAGCAATTTCGGATGTGTGTCTGACATTCATTAAGAGATCATGCCGAGGACTGAGCTACTGTTAAAGTTTAATCTAGCAGGAGGAGATTCCTCTTTTTCTGTTCCTCTTTGCTCCAATAAAACGGAACAACAAAGCGGTAAAAGGATTAAATTAGATTATGTGGCAATATACTTCAGGCTTCAAGACACTTTCTTAGGAGCAGTAATTCAGTCTTCGCTTAGATGTAAAGGTATTTGTAGACTACAGTTTCTCTTCTGTAGTCTGTGTGGCACTGTCTTTGAGTAGAGTACTGATTCATGTGGGAGTACGTAAGGTTGTGTTTAGTTATCATTAAAAGAAAAATGAGACTATTTAATTATGAGGAGCTAAGCTGCGCGGAAGAGCCCTATAACTTAGTTTGATTCTTAAACTGGTTCAGTTTAACAAGGCTTTCGCAACTTTTTGAATTGAAATTCAGGTTTTTTTTATTTTATTTCAATATCTGTTATTTGAGACTTTCTATAATTGAACGAATCTTAAAATCTCTAAATATTTCGTCGTGTCACAGAAATCGACATTATTTGTATACTTGAGAATGGCAACGAAAGGATATATACAATTCAAATTTAATCGTCAATTTCCCCTCTTAGTTTAAACATGTATAATTTGAACTATGGGGTTGGGGATTGGGTTGAGATGGATGCATTTTATGGATGCATCCATATTTGGCCAAGCCGCGCAGACCCAAGGGAGACATTTGCAATTAATGGACATACACGCATAAGAAACTTTCATTAACACAGAAGAGAAAAATATACACAGAAAGAAATCGAACCAGATAGGAATCGAATCTGCCCCACCTATAACTCGCAGGTTGTTGGCGTAGTGTGTTTACAGACTACTCCAAGACAGCCTATATTTGAGCTATAGAGCTATTGCTAAGCTACACGATAAAGCTAATGAATCTCTTCAGAATCCGATGACCGAAAGCAATCAGAAATCTGTAATATAGAAACCAGAGAAGAAAAATATAGGTTTAGCTGCTAGGTAGGTAGGTATTTTAATTAACATCACACTGGAGCAACACAGCGGGCTATTGGTGACGGTCCAGGATCAGTCCCAAAGGGAGAGATCCGAGGACAACACCACATAGTTTTGAACCACGGTCAGATGACGAATAGGTTTAGCTGCAAAAAATATCGAATCGTTCCAAAAATTAAATCTCTTAAGAGGCCGCCATTTTTTCTTCGAAATTACCAGGGAATTTTCCATAATAATTTTTTATTGGCCTACTTTATTGGTTTAGAGTCAACTTCCTCTCGAATATTGTCCTTAAGCTGTTGGATAGCCAAGGGCTTGTTGGAAAAGTCCTTTCTTTAAGGTAACCACACTCAAAAAATTCAGTTATATATGGTGTCGCGGGAAATTATTCGTTCCACAAAAATCGCCTAGAACAGATAGATTGCTGCTCGAGCTGTTTAGACAATTTTATTACCACCATCGTTCAGGCGTGTCTTCGACTGCAGGAAAATTCTCGAGCCCGTCTCGATATCTCTCACCAGTAACAGTAACTAAATTCCCTTAAAAAGTCAAGTTAGATTATCCTTTCCGGATTGTGGGAGGTCGGTCATAGATCCCTGTAGAAAATATCGGTGAGCATTGTTGGTTTGAATGGGAAATTCCTGTCTCCCTAATGTGACGACTATATATTATTTGGGTGAGCACAATGGAAATCCGATGTCCTAAGTAAAATTGAATTACTCTGACACGCGCTGCTTGGTCTTATATTTCTATATATTAAATTACCAGCATCTAATTTAAAATAACCTTAATAAGAAATGAAAAGATCTTTAAAGTTAATAAATTTCTAAACGGCTATGTAACTCATGGATCCCCTTATAGTACGTATACATCGTTTGAGATATTTAGAAGCATACCCCATAGTTTTAATTACCTGTGGTATTTACAGTAAAAACCTGGATTTAGTTGAAGTATGTACTAACGGGCAGTAGCTTTCAAATAAACTTTTTGACTTTTATTTCACCAAATGCAATACAAAACCTTGATGCTTAAAGTTATTAAATTTTTAAATCGCTAAGTGACTTACGGATCACCTAGTAGTACTTATACATCATATTAAGATGCTTAACAGCAGACCCTATAGTTTTAATTACCTATTGTATTTAAAGCAAAGACTTGTGTTGCGTTTGTAGTTCTTGTATGCACTTACGTAGCAACTTGCAAATAAACTTTTTGACTTATTTTACAAAATATAACACAGAAACATTTAATTTTGATCAATCTGGCTCTCGCTAAGGACATGTATCTTTCCTTGTACAGATAATCTGAAAAATCATGCTGTATCCCAATTCTTCAAACAATTTCTAACGATTTTATTCTTAACCAGGCAAACCATTATGCAAAGTGAAAAATCAGTAGAGCACGCTTATAAACAAGATCAACCTTACAAGTGAACGTCACTTTTCTTGCTTTAATGTTCGTTTGGGCACGAAAATTCCCCTCAAACTATTTCAAAACTGGGAAAACAAAACTCTAGTTGAACATGTCTTCTCTCAGATCTCAAAATGTTTCTTGAAAAGGAATGCATAAAACTTGTCCGTACGTTATTCCGCTGAAATTTAATATCGACATTCTTTTCTTGTCTTTCACTTTATCTTTATATTTCCACTCTTGCTTTGTGAAATATCCAATGACGTTTGACCGCTTGGCGGTCGCAGCGGTTTTACCCCCAATCACTACCGCCGGCGGAGTAGGGGAAATAAATACCCTCTACGAGCAACTTATTCTTTTTCTTGAATACGGTTTGAGAATATATCGGCGATTTTCGATAGTGGAAGTGATGGCCATTGGACTTTCGTAGTTCCTGATACTTTCCAGCCCTGGAGCCTGCAATAAAATTTCAACTGCTACGATCTGAGTCGAAAAATCACGAGAATTTGTAGTTCAATTCAGTAAAAAATAGCGTAATTATTTTTCATAGATTCAAGTAATTCGTAATGGTGCTTGCATTTTCATAAATTGCATTACCAATTATCTTCGTTTAATTATAATTTTACAATGGCGTATTTATTCGTTGTGACTTCTATTTTGACATTTGCAGCATTCTATAAGCTTTATCAATGTTTTTAATACTTGACTTACATTACTAGCTGTCTTGGTGCATCATAAATCGTTTGATTCTAAATGTTTCACATTGACCTTCACTCTTAAAAGAAATTACGTCCAGAATGTATACTGTCGATATAATTTCTTAATGGTTCATTACTAATGAACCATTAAGAAAAAGTATTTTTGTTGATTACGGCATACTTTATGATTCAAGTTTTTCCTTCAACTACTACTTAAGATCTGTAACAAAATATGCATAGAGAAAATTTAGTTCGATCAAGAGAAATGCAAGAGGTTTTTGTGCTTCTAACACGATAATTTTATTATTTAATGTTTATGTTAGATCGGGACTGGAATATGAATATTTAATCTGGGATAATTAAGACTTCCATATCACGGATATTGAAAGAATATATTTTTAAGGCATGTTTATTTTATGAATAATGAATCTAAAAGTATATTTTCAACAATTGTGCAACAAATACATTTTTAAACTGTATAAATCGTTTTCAGAGGTTGATATATATTTTTAATGAGTTCAATTCAATAAGTAATCTACTTCAATGAAGAGGTTTGTTTTATCTCTAACTTATTCAATTTGTACATGTCGTTTTTCTTGCATTTTTTCGATCACGTATTTTTTGTACTCCGTAATTGGATATTTTTAAGAGTAACAGAATTAAATATATAAATAAAAAAGACCAATGATGAGAGTCAAAGTAAATTTGTAATAAAATGCATCCTTTTGAAAATTTATTCCAAATTTGTACTTCGAAATAAGTATTAGAACAGGATGTAACGTGATAAATATTTAAGATATTTTCCTTTAAAAGAGTTATACCTTTCGTTAAAAGGTTGATTGGATTTTATGGCGCAAGGGCCATATTTGGCCATGCTGCGCCAAAACACAAGCCAATGTTAAATAATGGACACTCACACAAATAAAGTTTACTGACACAAAAGAGTTAAGTAGGGAGTTGTTTTACGATGGCACTGGGGAGGCAACACAACAGCTATTGACGACGGTCCAGGATCAATCCCGAAGGGAAAGATCGAGGACACCTGGTAATTTTGAACCATGTCCAGATGACCAGCTGACTCAAAAGAGAAAATAAACCCAGGGGGAATCGAATCTGCGCCGTCTACAATTCGCAGGTTGCTAGTACAGTGGGGAAAATCCAATGACCCACTAAGGCTCCATTCTGTAAAAGAATTCGTCTGTTTTTGAAGATAAAACAATTCTGGTTGGCATTCTCAAATTAAATTCTTGATGTACGCCTACATAATTATGTATTTTGAGTCTTAATGTTTTCAAATTCAAAACTCGAAAGCAAATTATTGTTTCTTTATTTTAGCTTAAGATAACTAATCTTAAAGATTACTTATATCTTGACATTAAACGAATAAACAAAATTCATAAACCTTCTTTGGAAGGAAAATTTATTATCCTTGGGCAAACACCTTGCGATTTTTTGTAAAACATGAACACAAGAAATTATTTAAAAAATATACATATAAAAGAATCTTAATTCTATTCCTACAAAACCTTTAGAAAATAAGCTTTCGAGAAAAGGTTTCTTCAATAAAGCCATACAGAAATTCAATTTCACTGTACAAAAGACAGTTAACATAGATTGGAAAACTAAATCTTCCAAAATGTATCTTACTCTGGCTGAATGCATCAAACTCCGAAACAAAAATAATCATAGATCTTCTATTAACCCATCATAAATGAGCACCTAAAAGCACTTTTTTGAAAAATCTTAGATCATATACAAAACGAAATCAATCAATTCTCGCTTGGAGTTGAACGAAAAAATCCGCACCTAATTCGGCCTTGCATTTGCATGCAGCATATTATTTTTCTGCTACAGGAAATAAAAAAAAACAGAGCCCTTGTGTTTCCTGCAGTAAATTGAAAATATCCTTTCCTTTTATTAGAATACCAGAGGAAAATCACAGGGCGGAAGTTTCTATCTGTTTCCTAATGCATTGTATTAAGATGGACGAGTTATTGAATATCTTCGTCTCTTCTGCAGAGTTCGCTCATGTAACGTGACATTCACTTCTCCTATGTCAGGTATTCTTACACAGCCCGAATAGAAGGATAAATCCCTGTAAGATGGAGATCAAAATCCTTTTCTTCCTTTATTTACCGAACTATCAACAAGCATAAAAATACAATTGGAAGAGCTCGTATCTGCGTGATCCCGATTTCTTTTGTCTTCAATGAAGGGTGGAAATAAATAAGCGCATATAGGGTGGAAGATAGAAAATAGCTTGCTTTTTATTTGTCATCCCTGACTTCGTGCATCCTTGACAGTAAAGAAGAATCTCATTACAGATGCCTATTCCGCAGTGTTCTTCGATACTTTTTGCTCGTGCTTTTAAACATTTTAGGGACCGCTGTATCTCAGTTCAGAGACGCGGAATAGCAAATGGAGGGTTGCGAGTTCGGAACCGGGTCCAACCAAAGGCCATACGTGGGGGTTGGTGCAAGTTGAAACTGTCGTGGCCTCAAATGTCATCACTTGGTGTAGTGCGGGAGTTTGGAGAACGAGGTGCCAGCTCAGGTGTTGACCACATAATCTGACTGGCACAAAATTACGAGGTGTTGTCCTAGGATCTTTCTCTTCGGGATTGATCCAGGACCGTCGCCAAGAGCCTATTTTTTGTTCCAGTGTGACGTAAATTGAAATACCTACCAACAGTTAAACTATTTGGGAAGCATCGCTGGACATCTATGCTTGAAAAAGCACGTTGTACCTACTATATTATCTTAGGCAAATTAAAACAGATTGTACTATAAATTGAGTACAATGCACTACATGCATATAGACGTAGGAAAATTCAAATTATGGCGAGGTAGGGAAAGTGCATCCTCTGAATATAATATGTATCTGATTAAACCACATGATGGAAATGGTTGAAGGAGTCCCATATATTTAGTCCTATATATCCTAGAATTTTTCAAATTTCGCCAAGAAAGTTGTCAAAATGGTGTTAAGAAATTATTTTCCGGACACTTAAAAATGATATTTGTATTTTTCTGTGGAAGAGAAAAGTGATTATGCTGGTCAATTTTCGGTTTACAGTTAATCAAATCAACTCGATAGCGATAGGTATTCTGTTAGATTTTTGTGTTTCATAGTTTATCATATAAATATCTGTACTTTAAAATACTAAATTCATATTGTTTCGAGAAATATTTCTTTAAGAAACATTTTTTCTCCATTTCCCATTAACGAAAAAATTGATTTTAAATATATATTTTGAAATTTATGAAATATTTATGGGAGGGATTTAAGTTAGTTAAATATTTGTTGACATACATTGGATGATACATGAGCAATTATAGCCAAGGGGTTAGTAAGCCAGTATCATATGATCAGAATCAATGTTATTTCAAAATTCTGATTAAAGCTGTGTAAATCAGAAAAAAACTTGAAAACTCATTTCAAATTGTATAACTTAAAAATGTGCCCTATGCTAACTTTAAAGCATTATGGCACATACAAAAGAAGGTAACTGAAACATATTAGACTGAATGAAGTGTACATTAAACTGAATGAACATTTTTTATATTCATTTTTGGAAGAACATTAGTAGGAGAACGTGCTATCTTATAGATCACTTTTGACTATTTTTTTAGATCTTCGAAAATGTGATAAATCTTTCAATAATAATTGAATCTTAAGAGAAAATTTAATAAAGATCCATTAAAATTTTTGAAGACATAAGATTGATGGTCTCTTGGAATAAGATTATTAGATTTTTAATATTTCCAGATATTAAGTTATAATGTAAAGAATTTATGATAACATTTCATGACTATAGATAATTCATTTCGTCTAGTGCAATTTTTGTATGGGATACTACATTTAAGTCATTCTTACCTAGATTAAGTTCATTAATATACGTTCTTAAAATATAGTCTTGGGAAAAATATATGTGCGTTTTTATATACGCTATAAATCTTTTATACTTTTGGTACCAACTATAGTTTTCGCTCACAAAGCACCCGACATTACACAACTTTCTTTAAATGGAAATTAAAGATGTACAAACGTTCCATACGATATTAAAAATTATAAAACTGAATTATTAGCATCGTTTCTCAATGAATTATTCACTTTATTCTCGAACAGCATTCTTTGCAACTTTGCAACAACTAAAGTTTGTAAATTAAATAAAAGTTTTAACTAACTCAAATGTTTCCATCCAATTCCTTCATTTTATCAACATTTCTGACTTTTAAATTACCATTCTATACAAAATCATTTTGCTTAACTCCTTCGATAAATTTATGTTATCTATAAATGCAATTTTTTACGTTGGAAGTTAAGTAATTCACAGCTTTAACTAAATTTTAATGATCCACCATTGACCTCTTCGGTCTTTGGCACTAAAAGAGCGAACTGGCGATTATTTGTAAGAGATCATCCAGTGAGTAAGCCACCGTTCCCTTCATAGACGAAATACAAAAGTAGAGTGAGCAATGGTAAACTTTTTGTGTCCTGGATCATGTGATCAAAACTAATAGTAACGTGACCCTTAGACTGCTTTCATCTGCTGGGTGGAACCTAACATTCATCATCTGATTGGTCCACGGGTTGGGAGAAGATGCCCATCCATTGATTCATCATCTGATTAGTTTATTGATAGATCATCTGATAGTAGTATACTTTGGCGATTTCGCCAATTTAGTAGCCACTCTAGAAATTCTGATTCACACATCCTGTCTTAAGATGTAACAAATCCAAACGAGGCGATAAGATTCCAAATCGGCCAATTAATTCAATTTTTCACAAAGCAGTCATGTGACTGCTAGTCAACATGTTTTTCACACTTTTGAAGCCCTCTCAATGGCAATGGTAAGTATCCTATTATTTCAAGTCAATAGTTGCTTCTAACAAGGACTACAACCAACGACCATGTGCTTACAAATCGTAATTTGAACACGAACCTACTGAGTGGCAGTCAAACGCTGTGACCACCAGGTAGGGGACAAAAATTGAATGAAACTGAAAATAGAGCCTATGAAGAAAGTGTGGCTGTCGGCCACGCATTTACGAAGCTACGCTGCCTACATGAATGTTTTATTGATTACACTTATAATTCGACTAGTGTGCTTGATCTTACTGATCCATGGATCCGCTTATAAATCGTCTTCAAGTAATGGACATACACATTAGGAATATTTTACATATACAGAAGAGACAAGTAAACTCAGGGAGGAATTGAACCTGACAGGAATCGAATCTGCACGGCCAATTACTCACAGGATACTAGCACAATGAGCAAACCCTCTGAGCCGCTCCCTTCATGAAATAAAATGTACCTAAAAAAATATAAAGATTTCTAGAAAGTCAGTTTTTATACATAGTGTCGAAAAAAGTTCATGGTAGGTAGGTAAATAGTTTAAGTTACGTCGCACTGGAACAACACAATGGGTTATTGGCGTTCCTGGATCAACACCGAAGAAATAGATCCGAAGACTTCTTTTAATTTTGAATCACGGTCGTATGACGAGATCAACAACTGAGTTGGCTCCCAGCTATTCAAACATCCACACTACGAGAAAGTAAGGACAATTGAGGCCCCGATAGATTTAACGCGCACCAGCCCCCACTTAAGCGACTGTCTTTGGTTGGATCGTGTTTCAAATTCTCAACCCTCAGGTTGCTAAACCGAGACTCAACGATGTTGACTACCACCACGCCTCTCCTCCAAAAATATTAATTGAAACGATCTGGTAAATTTGTGGTGATTAGGACGTATTATACTTTCACTCCACTCCAAGAAATCTTCGATTATTTACAGCAGAATGTGAGAAATTATAATTCAAAAATTTAAAACAATTTAGAATTGGTGCAAGTTGGATTCAGAAGTTTGGTTTCATTTTAATCATACATTCCTATGACACTCCAAAACAGCTTTCCTGGCGTTGATCTAAAACGAGCACAATTGCTGCTTGCGACCTATAACTCAAACCCCTTTCGGGCGCAGGGCAGACGGGAGAAAAAGAATCCAACCTATTACAACTCGGGGCCAGCATTTTTATCTTGTGACACCTTTTGTGTTTTACAGCTCTATTACCGGACCGGTAACAAATGTTGACTGTCTCTGTAACAAGACCTCGAAGCCTTGTCCTCCTGACACGAGAGCTGAGAGGTTAAAAATGAGTCCCCACCATTCCGTTACAGCCCTTATTGAGGGCTATATGGCGAGGTTCAGTGGAGCGCTAAAGATGGCCGGGGAATTATTTTCTTGGTCTGACTGCAATGGGTTTCGGACAGGGACCCATCATTCAAGGCAAGGTTACGATCCCCGCGTCGGTCCAAAGTGAAATTTTGCCCCAACAGTTTGTCGTGACAGTTGTACTTGCTTTCTTGTTCTAGGAGGGACCATCTTTTTCTTTTTATTCTTTCATTACTATATTTCACATTTCTTGGGGTCTTTTGCTTTTATTTCCATGGTTGTCTTTGGATTAGATCTTTCAAATGTGTTTGCTGTCTGGCTTGTGATATGAAATGATACTCGAAACATAAACTTCAAAAATATGTTTCGGATTGAAAACATTAGAAACGGAATATTCCAGAGGAACGAAAGAATTTCTGATAGTTTGAAAGTTGGAGACTATACGTCGACTTGAATAGTGTACACGAACCATAATAATTCTTTAAAATTGCTGTCCTGAAAAATTTGAAAATTGATAAATCTCCGTGTTGCTCCGAGCCCTTCAATTAAACATCAAAATTAAGATCTTCACATTTCTTGGGGCTTTTGCTTTTATTTCCCTGGTTGTCTTTGGATTAAATCTGTCAAATGTATTTGCTGTCTAGCTTGTGATATGTCTCAGTGTCTGGCGTGTTAAAAGTCTCAGGGAAACAAACGCCACAGAAATATATGATCAGCATTGAAATAATTAAAAACGAAATATTCAAGAGGAGGAAAGGAACAATTTCTGATAGTTTGGATGAGTAATGTTTGAAAGTTTGAGATTATGTCCTCTTGAACAGTGTATAAACCATTATAATTTTTTAAAACTTTAAAATTACTTGCCTGGGAAATTTGAATATTGATATATTACTGTGTTTCCCCGAGCCTTTCAATTAAACAGCAAGATAAAATTAAGATCTTCACATTTCTTAGCTGCTATAACATTTCTTGAGGTCTTTTGCTTTTATTTCCCTGGCTGTCTTCGGATTTGATCTGTAAAATGTACTTGCTGTCTGGCTTGTGAAAGGTCTCAAGGAAACATAAGCCGCAGAAATATATTATCCGTATTGAAAAATTAAAAACGAAATATTTAAGAGGAACGAAAGAATTTCTGATAGTTTTGAATGGGTTATGTTTAAAAGTTTGAGATTATACGTCCTCTTGAACAGTGTAGAAACCATTACAAGTTTGGAATTTTTGAAAACTTTAAAACTGCCTGCCTGGAAAATTTGAATAATGGTATATCACTGTGTTGCCCAAAGCCCTTTAATTAAACACCAAGACATATTGAAATCTTTGCACTTCTTAGCTGCGATAGCAAATCACTCATATTTAGCAAAATTACTAAATCTCATTACGGATACAAGAGCAAAGAAAATCTATTAGTCTAAAAATTGTATCCAATTCGTTGTTGGACAACGTAGATGACAGAGTATTGAAAAGCCGAAGCTATTTTTCACTTCACCTCGTGTGTCCAACCAATAAACTGAAATGTAAAAAATGTTTAATATTCAAGAGGAACAACATAATTTCTCGTTGTTGAATTGAGTGCGTAATGTATAAAAGTTTAAGATAACATTACCACTAGAATAATGAATAAAGGATTATAATTTTGGGATCTTTTCGGCGGATACCGTTAATGCATTCCATATCTATACTAGAGTCCTATACTATAAAAAGCTGCGGATACATAAATGTTTTGTTCCATGATTTCATGATTATGTAGGATAATCTGCAAACTTTCCATGTACTACAACTTTCACAGCTTCCATATTGTTTATCTTTTTTTGTTATATTCCTTGCGTAAGAGGAATTATCAGTCTGAATAAGCAAATCACCGGAAGACGAGGATTTTACTTCTGGATTTCTTTTGATAGTTTTCGTCGCTTTATCTCTTGCCTATGAGAAGAATTTTAAAATGCAAACATACCACAGGAAGACGACACCACCACTTAAGGAAGATGAATCATATTCATCCACCAAACGTTAGTGCCATATACATTTAGCTTTACAGAAAAAAGTCTCAAACTGTGGTAAAGATGCTTACTTTTTCCGCGATTTACACTTGTAGTTACATGATTCTAAACATTGACCTACAAAATCGTACAAACTATTCCATCTTGTTTTTCATTCGATAGTTTGCTTTGAAAATTATCGTAGCATATAGTATGCTTATTTTTAATTTTGATAAATTATCATTTTGAAAGATATCTACATAACATGCTGTATGATTAAGAGAATCTGAAAATACAGTTTGTGAAGACTGAGTTACTTGATTTTATTGAGTTCAGTTTAATTTATTTTATGAATGCCTCTAGAATCTGTATTATTATTTATATATAGTCTCTCTCGAAGTATATATTTTAATACCCCGTCCTGCTGAGTCAACTAAGGCTCATGGATCAGTTATTTTGATGGATAGATTCGATTACATGTAATAAGCTCTTATTCCATCATAAACATGTTTTGTATGCAATCTCATCATCTAATTCTCCAATTAGGATTAGTTGCATTTCTTCAGGCGTAACACAGTCGAAAGACAATGTTTCCGAGAATTATTTTCGTACCATCTACATTTATCAGCTTAGTGCACTCCTTTCTCAATTCAGATATTTTCATTCAACATAAGCAAATTTCTCCAACCGCTGGAGCCTTCTCAAGAGAAAAATTACGATGCTTTGTTATGGAATAATATATTTGTACATCAGCCAAGTTTTGGTGTATAGGTTCATTGCTCAAATAATTCAGAGCAGATAATTTACAGTTGATTCCCAACATTATTCCTATTTTTTTTCAAATAGCATTCACAGTTGGTTTGAATCCAAAGTCAAGCTAGAATTACATTTATGCTTATTGTATATTTAAAACTACAATATGAAAACCATCACACAATTACTGTTCTAGACACGCGAAACAAATGTAAATTTTAACGAGTTTAATCGTTTTGTAAGAGGAAATACGTTAAAAATGTAAAATACTCTGTATAATTACAAACAACCTTATCTACTCGCCTTGTCTAAGGGTTTTGTGCTGTACATTTTACTTTTTTTCATAAAATAATGGAAGTAATTCTACAATCACATGTGTTGAACCAAGGACTTTTGAGGAAAGTTGGTCTAAACCTGTATACATCGACCTTCTAATGAAATAGACGGAGCATGTGGGCGGAGTCGCTGTCGTAAGATCTCGGAAGGGTAAATCGAGTGGACTTACGAATCGCCTTAGCCGATTGGCTGTCGAAGCGTAGACTAGTATTTTTGATCACGGTGGATAATCACTTTAACCAATCAATAATTCAGGATTCATGTTTTTACCCACAACTACGAGACAGATCTTCGAACCAATCAACGAAGAAATAATATGAAGCTGCGAACATATGCTCCATCTATTTCATTCTAAAATCGATGCCTATATACATATACCGCCATCGCTTAAATTTTTCTAATAGACTCGTTTTCTTATAAAACTATGCATAAAAGCTGAAATTAATGTAAATTGAGATCGCTAGAGGTTTTTAATAATAATTTCCAACGCTAGAGGATGTGAAATGCATCCTTTTCTTTATACATTTAAAATTTATCTTTATACATCTTTCCCATATATTTTTAATTATTTATGCACTGGAAAGACAAAATAGGTAAATATGCGCGGCAAAGTATTAGAATTTGAATCCTGTAAGAAAATTTGAGAAACATTACTTTTCCATCAATGCTGGTAAAACAATTTGAGTTTCAACTGGAATTGCAATACTCAATTTACATCTCAGCTATCCCAACTATCGACCTTTTATTGAAAGAGAAAGAGCATGTGTGTTGAGTCGCTGTCGTTATATAACGGAAGGGTAAACAGATGGACTTACGAATCGACTTAGCCGACTGGCTGTTGAAGTGCCGACTAGTTTTTTTATCACCGTGAATAATAGCTTTAACCAATCAATAATTTAGATTCATGCTTTTCCTCACAATCACGTGACAGATCTTCAAACCGAGTGACCAGAAGAAATACCATAAACTACGCGCGCATGCTTAGTCTATTTCATTAGAAGGTCGATAAATCCGACACTGCCATAGGCCAAGGTTTCTTCAAGTATGGTGGATGGTATGTGTATTTATATCTCTTGGATTAAAATTTCTACAAAAAATCAAACAATAATGCTAAATATTTTATTCACTGGTTCATAATATGTAATACTTATGAAAATATAATGAATTGTTTTCATGTGATGTACAAATATACAAACAGGCATAAAACGAGAAGACAGGCAGACTGACTTTGAAATTCAGTCACTAAGGTTAGAGTGAGTACTCAAATCATACCAAATTTCATGAAAATATATCCAGCCGTTTAGACGTAGTACCGGCACACCACATACGGACAGACTGAAAATGAGTAAACCACTGATTTTCATGAACCAAAACGAATAAACATGAAATGAGATGAAAAATTCAATGTACAAATAAACACTCACTTTTATCCTTATTAATTTAGGGGTACTTATTGCATTAATAGTGTATTTATTTATAACACCGATCATGTTCATTTAATGTATCACATTTTAAAATTAGTTTATTTTATTTATAGTCTAAGATTTCCTGGTTAGTACTATTCCATGTAACTGAAAAGGGATATAATGCCGTTTTGTATCTGCTCCCTGCATTCTATCAATAAAACAAATATAAGCTACTAAGCAAACAGGGTTATTTCGTACCATGTAGTACAACATACCTAAATCCAGTCAGAGAAATCCACCCGATATGCTTAACTCGGAAACATGTGGTTTCTCATTAATGGATTCGTCTTACTTTTCCCGTTCTGTAACCATGTCAAATTTCCTTCCACAATTAAACAATATGAATGGTTAGAGTAGTTAATGATTGCGTTAGGGAAACGCAAACAGTTCCCTCGTAAGTGCTCCCGATTCCCGTTTGCGGTTTGGGAATCCGGCAGATGCTCGATTCTCCTGGCGTCTTTACTGGGATGTATCGGAAAAATGTTCTGATTGATAAGACTCTTACAAAGGAATCTGGAGTTACAGCAGGCGGGATAAGAAAAGAAAGGGAAATATCAGGACTCCTATATGAAATCGCATTTGGGCCGAGTATTCTTGAATTTCCCATTTCGTCTATTGATTCGGATTTGTGAGGAACTGTATATTCCCTTGGGGAATATTTGAGTGTAGGTTTCGATTGTGTTAGGTAACTGCCTCTGGGAGTACATGCTGCTGTTATGTGTCTACAAGGTGATTATGGGGTGATGCAGATGATAATGATGGCAAGAAGCCGATTAGAAGTTCGATAAAACTGGTGAAAGAATGTGGCTTTAATAATTTATACACAGTCTTTTTTGAATCATTGTATCATATTTAGAAAGTTGCATGTTCGTATTACGTCCGGTTCGCCAATAAAGAAATTGGGTGAGGTCGATCTCTTTTGTTACTCCTCGTCAAGAGAGAGTCAGAAAGGTACTTTAATCACACAAACGAAACATGATAACACTATCATAATTTTAAAATTTAATTAACCCTCTTATTAGATGTCATAAGGATGACCAAAACGAGATACCTCGACCATCAATGACGAGGTATCTCGTCATTAGAAGAAGGCTGACCAGAACTTGATGGACGAAATATCTAGTCATTGGAAGAAAACTGACCAGATCTTGAACTCGTCATCCTAAAAAAATTGTCAATATCTTGATGATCAAGATATCTATCTAGATACCTCGTCATTAGCAAAATTTGTCAGATCTTGATGAACAAGATATATCGTCAAAACCACCTGGAGGTTAAAAATTAAACATAAATTTAACGTTGAAGGAATATGACATAATAAACAACAGAAAACTTAAGAAAGTTGAGTTTGAATACTACCTTTACTCATATAAGTTTTCAGCAAATATTAATTTGGATTATTAATGCATTAGGACCAGAATTAAAAACAATACTTCTATAGAATATCCTGTGTGCATGACAAAAGATACATATCAAATTCTATTAATTCAAAATGATAATATAATGCATCGTATGCTGGCCTGTTATCGTAGAAGTTAGTTCTCTGTTCGTTGCCTCAGCAGGCTCTATGTCCAAATCCTGCCATAGGCATGGGTATTCGTAGTGACTACAAAAAATTGGCAATATCTTGATGATCAAGATACCTCGTCATTAGCAAAATTGGTCAGATCTTGATGGACAAGATATATCGTCAAAACCAAATGGAGGTTAAAAATTAAAGATAAATTTAACGTTGAACGAATATAGCATAATAAACAACAGAAATCATAAGAAAGTTGAGTTTGAATACTAGCTTTACTCATATAAGTTTTCAGTAAATATTAATTTGGATTATATATGCATTACAACCAGAATTAACATCAATACTCCTATAGAATATCCTGTGTGCATGACAAAAGATACATTTCAAATTCTATTAATTCAAAATGGTAATATAATGCATCGTATGCTGGCCTGTTATCGTAGAAGTTAGCACTCTGTTCGTTGCTTCAGCAGGCTCTATGTCCAAATCCTGCCCTAGGCATGGGTATTCGTAGTAACTGAATTCACCATAATCCGTAGATCCCAGTCTAAAAAAAAATATCCACCACTTAGCAAAAAAAAAATGACCGTAAAGTGATTATCAAAACCAAATGGTAATATTTTATGGCATAGTTTCATCCTTATTTGTATCCCGAGAGGAAAGTGAAATACGTTTAGCGCGTCTGGCTACTAACAGAAATTTTTATTCTAAGGATTAATTGTATTAGTGACCACTATTCGTACCCAAGGAGAATACAATTATCCACCTAAGGACATCATCTCTCATAATATGGATAAATGGAGCTTATTATCAGATATACCCTCATATAATGCTATGTAGAAAGCACCATAATTTGAAATTAGCATCTGAGGTAAATTTTAATTATTGATGCAAGTTATTAATCTAGCATTAACAAGTCAAAACATGCAACATGTTTTTCCCAAAATATGCAACATATGGTTGTATAATAGACTATGAAACATAGTTCTGACAAAAATATGCAACAAATAGTTATGACATACTATGAATCATGGTTATACTAAAATATGCAATAGATAGTTATGACAGTATGAAACAAGGTTATGACAACAATGATAAATACTCACCTTCCTTATTTCTGAAGTAAACCACACATTGGTCCAAGATTAGTACCCCAACACTAAATTGGCTGAAATACGCATGCGTACGAGCATGTTTTCTGTACAGAAACGGGGTACGCATGTGCATATCGTATATTTTATCCCATGCTGCTTCAGTGTATGGGCGAGCTTATATTTGAAGTCAGTTGTCTGTGTTAAAACTTTCTGTAGAGCCACTCTATGTTGAAAAACTAAAAATCCCATGGGTGAGACCTATAACTTTATATGAATGTATTTTTCCTATAACAACATGTGAAGAGTATTAGTGTGCAATCAGCACATATCATTTCAAATATTTTTGAAAGAAATAAAAAATAAGTTCAAATATAAGCACTATAATTTAAATTCAAGCATAATGTTTTGTAAAAAGTTGTCTTTCCACCAATATTGATAAAAAACAATCTGAGATGCATACCGCAATCAGATCACAGGAATAGTACTCAATATTATTCCAATGGCAATTTTGAATCGTTTCTAGCCCCTCTGCACACTGAACAAATAGAACGGGGTTAATATGTAGCCTGATCCGCAGGGTTCTAAGGAATAAGTATATTGTACATAAATACAAAATGTGGTGTGCATTGGTCAAACGGTGTAGATTTGTATAGAGAACAGAAAAACCCCAACTCTGCTTTATATATAGGTATGACTATATCTCATCAGCATGAAAATAAATATTTAGTGACTTCAAAAAATCATCTTTAACGAATTTCTGCTCTAAACCGACGATATAAGTTCTATCTCTTCTTTTACTTGGTTGATTCAATCTAATATATTATGAATGGTATGTTGAAAATATCAGCCTTTATAATTAGAAACTACAAATGTGTTAAATTTACTTATAATCAGTTGTCTGTAAAACTTAATCAGAATTTTTTACTTTGTCGCTTAGATCGTTTCTATTTAAATGAAGTAAGTTGACGGATATGAAAAATACCTGGAAAAATATGAAATATATCGTGTTTATTTTACAAATAGTACATCGCATATTACTTTGAATACGTTTTCATTTCAAATTTTACAACAAATGTATAAGGTATTGTAGCTTTCATACATTTTGAAAAATTGCAAAACTGGAAATTGCTCAATGACTGAGTGTGACGACAAAAAGGATTCTGATGCTATGCTCACAATGAATGAATCTAAAATTCACCTCCGATTTATTTCGCTACAATAAACCTTACGCATGCCAACTTTTTAGCCGATAGCAATGTTACTAATCGTTGTGACCAGAGACAAATACACACAGTTCACAAACTGAAGAGCTTGAGCAGCTTAGAACTAGATAGCTAATCTACATATGCAAAGTCGATTCTCCCATAAAGCTCGGGTGAAGGACATTGAGTAACAGCCCTGTATCAAAGGCCTCGCGAACCATTTTCTCATTTTCGAAAACAGAAAATTTCCGTATCGCGTGATGATTTGTTTCTAATGGCTTTCTCCCTCTACAGGAACTACACCTGTTTAAATTAATGGGAGGGTTTCGTAACCGAATTTCATTCTACCCAGTCTGATAGTCCTGTGCCAGCAGCTCTGCATGCCAGGCCACCACTTTTCCGATAAAATGCGGCCATTTAAAAATCAAGAATATTTCGGCCAAAGCTTTTTCCAATTCCAAAAGCCCTGTTTCGTTTAATCATATACACAAAGTAGCGGAATTGCTTTGGATTGTAGTGCTAGAAAATGGATTGAAAGGGTGTTTTTGAGTTGTAGCTACAAAACTTTGGAGCGTGGGCATTTACTGCTGTTGAATGTGCAGGAGAGTGCATCAATTAATATTTCAGTAGTATGGTCATTTTATTTATTTCATTCTTGATTGACTACCATTTTGACATTTTGAACATAAACTTTCAATTTGCACTGCAAGTGGGACAACTACATCTGTATTGCATTATTCAGTTTCATTGTATCCCATCTGATAGTCCTCTGACAGCAACTCTGCATGCCAGGCCAACTCTTTTACGATTAAATATGGTCATTTAAAAATCAGAAATATTTTGGCCAAAGCTTTTTCCAATTCCAAAAGTCCTTTTCTGTTTAATTATATACACAGAACAACCGAATTTCTTTGGCTTGCAGTGCAAATGGGTTGAAAGGGCGAGTTTTTGAGTTGTAACCACAACATTTTGGAGAGTATGCATTTACTATTTAGTGTGTAGAAGTGTGGATCAAGCAATTTTTCAGAAGTACAGTCAATTTTATTTCATTCTTAATTGGCAGTCAATTTGATATTTCGCACATAATCTTTTAATTTGTATAGCATCCAAATGTGGCAACTACGTTTGTACTGCATAATTTATTCATTGATTTTTTATTCGAACATTGTTCCTTAGTTGATAGTAACAGAACAAATACTCTAAATATAGATAGAGAATAGTAAATTCAAAATATAAAATTCAAATTTCAACTTTTCTGGGATGCTGCTATAACTATTCCAATTCCGTAAATTTTCCCACTAGATTTTTTAAATTGTGCTTGTACAATCAAAAATTTGAGGAGGGGATTCGTTTTTTAACCACATATAACATAACCTTATATGCAATAAAATCTAGCATATAAGGTTCTCAGTGCATTTAATTCTATAAATGTCAGGAGACTGCATGCTTATGAGCTGATTGACTAAATGTAAACTCAAAATAAAACTTAAAATAAGGCTCAGTAGATTTAAAATATCTTTAATAATCCAAATCAGACAGTTTTCGAATGGTCTATTTAAATATTCTCAGATACTGTATAATTTTCACGGCTGTTCAAATAAAGTAGTGTTGCTATTGTTAACTTTAAAGTACTTAAACGTATGGTAAGTTTTGAGTTTCATCCTTTTCAGAATCCTCACTATCTCTTAATATACATGTTTTGTTCGTATGAGCGTGGAAAATATAAAAGCTCCAAAAACGAAGAATATACATAAATGCATTATGTATTAAGTGAATGAATTTATAATGTATGCATTTTTTGTTATGTATATTGAATAATATATGAATTAATGCACATCTACACACATTAGTCTTAATGTAAGCAAAGGAAATCGCAAGAAACTGTATGCATATTTCCCAATCTGATGAGCAAAATAGTATCTGAACAGTCAATATAAGTTTTTAAAAGTATTTGATTCTCAGATAATAAGCTTTTACATTTTGAATGTTCTTAACATGGATTCATAACATAAAAAGAAGTTATCTCTATGGAATGTAATACCATATTATCATCTCAATGCCCCATTTCTTCTGGCAAATGATTACTATAGGAGACATGGCAACTAGCAATAAAGTAGAAATAGTTTTTAAATGAAGAATCTCATGTAAGCTACCATTTTTATGTATGACACATTCTATTTAACATATTCGAAGTTTACTAAACGTATATTTTTACATAAAAATTCGTATAAATTTAAATGAATTCCATCTAGTATTAATGAATTATGCTATTAATGGTGTGTTAAAATCGTTTATATCTTAACATTATTCATTTAAACTAATTTTTCCATCAGATGCACATCAGTTCTGGTTTCTAGTTTTATTTGAATTAATTGTACGCTGATAATATAAATGGAAAACAGCCTTCTTACCATTGGTTGGTAGTTGAATGTACGTCACACTGGAGCAACACAACGGCCTATCATCATTCCTAGAAGAAACAATAACTCTTTATTTCTTATCACTATATTCTTATATTTTTTATTGTAATACTTATTATAATCAAATTATTTAATTATAATAATTCATCTATACTGATCTACAAAAGTAATTATCTAACTGTATTTCAAAATTAAATTTATATAATATTGAACATAAAATTTATTCCTTTAGATACTCTAAAATAATTTCCCATCTAATACTCCATTTGTACTAATTAAATTTTTTAACTAATAGTTAATTTTTTGGTTTAGAAAATTAATGTATCTAAAGAGTTTTCAAATCTAATTTACAATGATTATTTACTCTAATAATGATTTAGAAGTCTACGACATTTCGTACACATTAAATAACTTGATCTAGGGAAGTGTTTCGCAGAAAATGTTTTAACTCATTCAAAGAATATCAAGTAAAATAGATTAAAATAATGTTAGTTGTTTACCATTGGAGTTTATCCATTATTTAAATAGTTAAAGTAGGAATTTATACCATAATGAAACAAATGAACAAATTTGGAAGAAAACATTCTCATACTTAATTGTTTACTCGATAATTGAGATTAACAAATTCTTTCTGATGGTAGAAACATTTTATGACCAAAAATATATTTATCCTGACTAACTACGTCTGTGGTTGGACTAGGTATGTTTATTCAAATCTTGAAAAGAGTAAGGAAGAGTGGAATCGCATTTCTGAAATTGAATGTTTTCAGAACTATTGCAAACAATTTATTTGGGACATTGTAATGGGCTTACGTTATCTTTGTACTTTTTCAAGTAAGGGATAAAATGTGAGCGGATCCATGCTTTTTTAAATTGGGTTCCAAATAGTTGAATGTTTTTGTTTTCTTTAGAATTGAATAACACAGTAGCATTTGGAGGTTTTCTCACGTTACTGAAACTGTTTGTATCATGAAACAATAGCAACAGTCTGAATTCTTTAGACCAGTGATTTTCAACATTTTTCATCTCCATGCACACATTAACTAAGTACTAAAATTATATTGCACTAAATAATATTTACTTATTTAACAAAAAATGGGTATAATATTGATTGATTTGAAAAAAAAATTCTGAACACTTTAATGCACCAAGTGTTTTTTAATCTTTTTGAATCATTTCTAAAATTTTGAACAAATGCTACTCAAAATTATCTATAGGGAAAATATTTGAAAGTATTTGTGAACACGCTCAGCGAAAAGTCAAAACTAAGCCTTTGAAATAAAATAAATATGTTCATTTTATGTGTATTGCTTCGCTGGTTTCTAGAAGGCATCTTGAAATCGGCGTTAATATCACAGACTCGTGTATCAAGATGTAAAAGTAAATGTAAATCAAATACATAATACCTGTAAGTCTTCACAATTTAAACCGTTTCACCATCCGAAAGGAACACCAGTGTCATTTCGCAGCACACCGGCTGAAAGTCGCTGCTGTAAACTAACAGAACATCTACTTTGAACAAATTGTGTCAAAATAGTATATAACAAACATTTATCTTTTCCATCCCTAGACATCATTACATTCAAAATATTAGACTTTTAGATACACAGAAGAACCTTATTTATCCGTTGTAATGTGAACCCAAACCACCTCATATAGGCAGAAACTCTGATAATAAGGACATAGTAACTCAACAAGCCTATAGGAAATACAGAAAAATGTACTGTACTGCTAGGTGCTGCTACTGCCATATTCGTAAAGAAAGGGTTAAAAATAATATATACTCGGATTTGTGTCACAGTATATATTTATTTTGATAATTTTTCAATAAATCTGGAAGTAAGTTACGTTACATTTAAACTCTCTTGATAAAGTGATTAACGATCTTGATGAACACTACCGAAATGTAAGACTCATAAAGCCTGAATCATATGATTGATAGAAATTCAATCACAATCTGTTTTAAAATATTTAGCCCTCCAAGTTGTTTTGACCAGATATATCCGATATTGATCCTAGGCCAATAGCCCGACAATAGTATAGATGTCACCAACAGCCTATTGTGTGGCTCCAGTGCAACCTAAATTCCACTACTCACATACCTACCTTGTCCAAAATACGCCAAACACAAGTGAGACAACATCAGGTAGAGAATACACTCGCAAGAACAGTTTTACTGAATGGAGAAATACCAGGATAAGTTACAGGATTCGAATCTGTGACTCCTACATGACTCGAAAACAGGCATGGAATACGAAATTTCTAGATATTCAACTAAATGTTTCTGGTAATTGTTTAACAATTCAAAATTAATTCTAAATTATTTGTAATTTCACTACACATTCGGAGAGAACATGCATGTATTTTTAGAGACTATAACAGTAATATATAATTAAAAGACATAATATATTAATAAGACATGCATAATATAAGAATACGAACTAATAATAGTATAATATATGTCATGCGTTAAAGATTAAAAGCCAATAATATACAAGACATACATAATTTAAGACCAAGAAAGGATAATGAAATAATATGCAAGACACACATCATGTATAAAATTAAAACCTATCTTTAAAACTGATCACACTTAAAATTTGCGAGCAAGCACTTCAGGGCCATCTCTGTACTGTATATCCATTTGCATACTCACCTAACTACAGAATCACAGTGAGCTTCCACAAATCTCCGAACAGGGCCCATCAACAAATACCCGATCCACTCTCCCTTTAGAATAAATCAAAGGAATCACCTGTCGCACAGGCCGCATTCTCCGACCAATCCCTCTGACCTCTGCAGAGAAATTCCACTCCACGCATTCTTATTCTCCCGATAACCCTTACCCTTCCACCCTCATTATCTGGCGGCCGCCTCCGACTGGCCCGACTCTTCCCTATGCTGACCGGCCGACATCATTAAAAGTCGGGAGTGAATGGAAAAGTTTCGTGCCGAAAATTTAGCGCAATCAATTAGGCTTGCTGAGCTGGACTTGCCGTGGCTTGACGGAAGGAGTGTCCATTAAAAGAGACTTTAAAGTTGAGATTTCTATGCGTCTCCGAGGTTGTGGAAGATAGTTTGATGTGGATAAAATTTGGTTATGGGTACTTATTTTCTGTAACGTTATAAGACTTTAAAGATACGTTTTCAATACTTGTGCGAGTTGTTTGTTGGGGATAAAATTTGGTTATGAATATCTATTTTCTATAATAATCGTACGATTTTAAAGATAAAATTTCGATAGATCGAACATTTGATAGTTTCCTCAAGATAAAATTTAGTTATGGGTATTTTACTTTCTGTAACGAATATAAGACTAAAGATAACATTTTCAATACGAATGGGGGTTGTTTGTAGTGTATAAAATTTGTTAATGGATACCTATTGTCTATGAGGATACATAAATATAACATTTTCAATACATGTGGGGGTTGTTTGTTGGGGATAATATTTGGTTATGAGTGCTTATTTTCTGTAACGATCATAAGATTTTAAAGGTAACATTTTCAATGCGCGTGAGGGTTGTAGATAAAATTTTATTATGAGTACTTATTTTGTATAACGATTATAAGACTTTAAGGATGCAATTTTCAATACCTGTAAGGGGTTGTTTGTTGCAGATAAAATTTGGTTCGGGGAATTTATTTTGTATAACGATTATAAGACTTTAAAGATAACGTTTAACATTTTCAATACATGTGAAGGTTGTTCGTTCGGGATAAAATTTGGTTATGAGTACTTATTTTCTGTATTAATTTTAAGACTTTAAAGATAACATTTTTAATACGCAGGGGGTTGTTTCTTGTGGATAAAATTTGGTTATGAGTACCTATTTTCTATAATGATGATACGACTTTAAGAATAAATTTCCTATTAGTATCGAGTATTGAGGTGGATAGTTTCCTGAAGAAAAAATTAAATTTTGTGTACTTATTTTATTTTTATAATTATAACTTTAAAGGTAAAAGCTTCTGTTCATGTAGGGAGTTATGAGGGATTGTACGTTGTGGATAAAGTTAGTAAATTGGTATCTATTTTCGATAATGATTATACGACTTTAAAGATAACGTTTTCAATACGTGTGATGATTTTTTTTCTTAAGGATAAAATTTGGCTGTAAGTACATTGAAAATATATACAATGAAAAATGCCCTTTAGAGTTTTTTTCAACACCTTTTCTACCATAGGGTAGAATCCAGTACTCAGAAATGGTGCACTAGTTGTTTCAGTATAAATTTTGTAAACTATTATTTATATACAGTACATGGAAATTTCTTGTTATTTAAAAATGTATTTATAAAGTGACCCTATTTAAAGTGTTTTCATTTATTGTATTTCGTGTCTAGACACATTTTTATGCGCGTTTAGTATAATGCGTCAAGAATTAAAAACGCGCTCATTTTATTTCTTCCAAGGTGAAGGCTTGTGGAATTATTTTTCTGCATTCTTGTTCTCAGAATATTTCTGCTTCATTTTCTGGCGTAAATCGTTCAAAGTATTTTTTGTGATTGTTCCTTGATATCGCTGTAAAATTTGAAACAGTTTTATAAAAAATTCAGAGCTTTAAAAAGTCGAAACAATAAATATAACATACTTTATAAAATATTCTAACATGTAACATTTTGTAACCTATTTCTATCTTATGACGTAACGTCATGTTATTCGACCCCAGTTTCAACATGTCGCTTAAATTAAAAATCAGCACCAAACATAAGCCAAAATAAAATTATTTCTTGAACGTAAGTGTTATATTTCTGCAATAGATGTTTTTAGAAAAACCATCTCATAATATTGCACTTACGTTCACGCATACCTGTTAAAAATAAAATTAAAGCAAAATGTACTAAAAATGCTCGCTATAGCCAAGGAAAAAATGCATAATATTTTAAAACATTTTAGAATGGACAGAGAGAGCACATATTTTCTTATTTTATGTAACAAATAATGTGTTTTAAGGTGTACTTATATTGATGATTGATGATCGGCTTAAATTGTTTTTTTTTTAATTTTGACTTTAAAAATCCAGTTCTTTTTAAAACTGGTCATTGATTTATGCATAGAATCATTTCTATGTGAAAAAGTCAAGTTAAGCTGATCATCAATTTTCTAATTTAGATATTATTAGCTAATTAGCATGCGTTTTTAACTCAATTTAAATCTCAAATTACAATTAGTTCATAAAGACAATTCTTGTTAATTAAGCCTAATATTGTTTTTCATGTTTTGACCTTCAATCAAGTTGCTATAGGGAATAGGTGTTTTTACAATTGTTTTCACCAAGGAAGCATACAAAATTTAGAGATTAAAGAAATAAAAAGAAAGCATAAAAATATTTTTTCAGGAAATTTTAAAATCAGCGAAAAATGTATTTCTTAATTAATAACTGATAGACAGTGTAAAACAAATATCCACTGTATTATATAAATTATAATTATACAAAAATGATTATAATAGATCACAGCACTTCATTCTTGAGTTGGGACAAAGCATCATGTTGCAAAAACAGTTCTTCAGAAATTGTGTTTAAACCTTGCAACTAGGAAAGATATTACGAATATTTATAGTATATTGATATCGTTTGAAAGCTAAGGAGTTAGAAAATATATTGAAGAAATAATGAAAATAAGCAGCGTTTCTACAAACAAGTGAAACCGATGGTAATGATACTTTTTACTGTTTAGTGAATACTTTTCCAATACATTCTAATATACTCCAATAAATATCTTTCTTTATCACATTGTTTTAATATTTTATTACACCTAAAAGAAAATTCATATCATTAGAGAAAATATTTTTATCCTTTCATAAAAGCCGGCTTATGAATTTCCTTCTACTGGTTCCCACTATAAAATTATACTCATGAACAAATCTAAAATGCCTTTCATATTTTGAATGGGAAATTCGCATTCTAAATGCTTCGATTCTAAAAGTTATTTAAATGCGAATAATTTTGATGGGACTTTAATTTTGTTTTAAGCAATCATAAATTCCCAGCAGATATCAAATGGATTTAAAAGCAAATTAAATTATTGACACTGAATTTTATGTTACATTAATTTGTAAAAAAATTGATATTGCTTTATTTTTATTTTCAAAATATTTTTTACAATAGCTTTCCAAATCAATATTTCCCAACATAAAATTCCGGGTGTATGTATTGAAAGTTATGTAGAAAATCTACATACAATAAGAATAATTCCAAATTAATTATTTGCTCATCAATCTTATATTGCAGGATACCTTGAATCGAAGATATAAGAGAAATGATACGATTCTAATAGATATTTAAATACAAATAATTTCCTTTAAAATTTAATTTTATCTTACGCAATTAAATTCCCAGATGTGACAAAGTGGATTCAATGAAAGAGTAAATTATTTGTCCTGTTTATTATAACGCATTAATTTATAGAGAAATATTGCTTGTTTTTCTTGAACTTTTGAAATTATTTTTAAAATACGCTTTCTAGATCAACGTTTCAAAGCGTAAAAATTTAATTGTAAATATTATTGAAAATAATGCGAAAAATTTAAATATTTTGGACAGAAAGAGAAATTCCAAATAAATTATCTGCAAATAAATCTAATATTTAAGTTTTCTGATGAAGTACCATTAAAAGGTTTTTATTGTTTTTAAATATTAAGCGACTCAAAATCCTATCAAAATAGTGTGGACGCGTAAAGCATACAATTCTAAAAAATATGAGCCACATTTATTTATATCCTAATTCTCTATTTCTAATAAATTCTTATTCGATATCATTAAACTATCAGACCCAACATAGAGAAAGCATTGACAAAAATTTCATTTTTCAATCCACTTACAACAGAAGATTTGATTTTTAAATACTAAAAGCAGAAAGTATCTTCGCTACCTTTCTTGGCAGAGCCTTCAGAAAAGAAAGACCTTAAGCTCCACTGAAATCTAAAAAAAAAATTGAATTCTAAAAATGCATTTATACCATAATCTGCAATTTTTGCTTGGAATATCGCAGAAAAGCGAGCGGGTTCCTCAAAGCGTCCCTATCCTCTGAGGCCACCTGGTGGCGGATAACTGAACCATGCAGGGAAGGAATCAATACAGGTCCGCCGCAAGTAGCCAAGACTCGGTCAGTAACACAGTGGGATAGCAAAGCGCGGCATACGCACTTCTCGTTCAAGTTTCGGTTCAATTATGTGCCTGTGATTTAAGCGACATACGCGGTGAGGCCTACCCCCGGCGTACAACTTGCGTACGACTCGCGGAAAAATATTTGCAAAAATATACGCTACCCTAATTGGTGGTTTATCGCCGTGTGAAAATTATTTGGAAAAGTTGGCGGCCGGATTTTCGGAATATGTGTTCTCGCTTTTTTCCCAATCTGTTGCCAAACATTGCTGTGGAAGTGAAATTTACTCCGAATTATCTGGATATTATTGAATTATCTTCCGTGCTCGTTCGTGGTGGAGAGTTAGTGATAAAAGACGGACTGACCGAGTGAGAATTATCGGGATTATCTATAATTCGAAGGGACTGGAGTGTTTTTTAGTCGTTTTTTCTGACCTGAAGGGAATTAGGATTGGTTGGAATATTTAGGTGGTGTATAATGGAGCGGCGGAATTTTTTAACGTCGTGTTATGTGTTGTGCAATTTTTGGGTCATGGCAGGTGTAATGGCCCGTGCACCTGCCCCTGCGACGAATGAGCAACCATGGGGTAAGTACATCATTATATACTCTGTTATATAATACATGAATTTAACGAACACCCCTTGTGCCTAATATATTGCATACAATACGGTAAAAATAATACAAATTATAAATATCAGATATGAATAATTAATTTTAAACGAGATGTTTTAACATTTTTTATCATAGAAAAACTATTTAAAATTTTGTTCATTTCAGATGCAGAAAACACCGTCATTAAATTCTGTTACGAAGCATTGTTGTATCTGAAGTTTTAAGAAAGTTTTTGACACTTCAATCTAGAAAACATAAATTCTGTTCATTTTAGATGCAGTAAACACCACAATTAAATTTTGTTGAAAACAACTGTGGTACCTGAATTTTTAAGAGGGCGTATTTTGACACTTCACTCTAGAAAGCATCTTAAATTTTGTTTAGTTCACATGCAGTAAATATCGTCACTAAATTTTGTTTCAAACAATTGATACTTGAACTTTTAAGATAAGAGTATTTTGAAAGTTTACCCTAGAAAACATCTTAAATTCTGTTTACTTCATATTCAGTAAACACCCCGATTGCATTTTGTTGAATACTATTGCGTCTGAATTTTCTTAAAAAGGAGTGTTTTGAGAAAAACTAGAAAACATCTTAAATTTTGTTCATTTCAGATGAAGTAAATATCTTGATTAAATTTTACTAGTAGTAATCATGAATCTTAAATTTTGTTCATTTCAGATGAAGTAAATACCTTGATTAAATTTTACTAGGAGCTATCATGAATTTTTATTGATTTACATGCATAAGCATCTTGATTAACTTTAGGCACACAATTATAATGTTAATTTACAGAATGATATTGCCTTAGAAATGTTGTACTTTTGATACTTGTATGAACAGCATTGCATAAGATATCATCCTAAACAATACCAACAATCTATACTTGGATCTTACAATATTCCTAAGGACGTAATATTAATATCGTCAGATTTAAATAGTGTGCGTGTTATTAACATTTTGATTATTACTCAAGTGAGGGATGGACTAAAAATATGAATTAAATTCAACAGTTAAAATTCAGCGTTCAAACATTTGGATTTCACTTTTTACTCACAATTTTTTACAAAGACAAGGATAAAAGCTTATATTGCTCGGTTCATAAGTTATTAAAAATATTTTAAATTTATCGAAATGTCATCGTTATTATAATTTAGAGGTTGTATGCACTGTATGCCAGAAAAACTGGTACAGACGATTCTATGCAAAATGCATAGCAATACCACCAATACGCGTCATTGGTTGCGTCTACCAGCGTTTGAAGCATCTTGAAACGTTTCCGCCATGAGAATGACAAGTTATCACGAATTAAGCAATTTTCAACGTAGTTTTCTAGTTGGAAATCATGAGAATGGTGCATTCCGGAGGTAGAGTTTGGATTTTCACGTCATATCATTTACAGAATGCACCGTGATTTTCAGAATTCTGGCAAAACCCGTTACTTACGACAGCAGTATGGGGCTGTAAAAAGATTCACTTGGTAAACGTGACCAGGCAAGTATCGTTTCACGTGATAGGCGTGAAATACTCCCTTAAATAGCTTCGAAATTCA
This sequence comes from Meta bourneti, assembly GCA_933210815.1. Lineage (NCBI taxonomy): Eukaryota > Metazoa > Arthropoda > Arachnida > Araneae > Tetragnathidae > Meta > Meta bourneti. Next base: position 95,070,146 of record OW119929.1, read on the forward strand.
ATTCCTGGCCTTCAACAGGCATCAGCGTGAGAACTAAGCATGGTTCACTCGAAGATATGGGCTTTCGGAGCCTTAGCTGAACTCTAACACCCTTGGTAAATTATCGACACATAGCTACGCGCTTCATGTGGATTCAGGACCAACGCCACTGAATACTCGATTCCTGGAAACGAGTAGTTTGGTCTGAAGTGTAACGTTTCCAGCTATTACGGGTCATTGGTAGAATTCGTGTGTGGAGAAAATCCCGTAACGCCATGGATTCCCATGTTAACAGGGGATTGTACAGGCTGGTGGTGACTCCGCATGGAATATGTGTAGAATATAGACTTGTGTAGCTTCCATTCAATGGGAACCCTGGTACGTCTACAAACGTCTGACAGGTAAATTTTATTTTGTCTTCTGACGAGTTACAGTCGTTCATATCCTACGCTCATTTTGATGGGTTTGGCCCCTTCAAACAGGACGATGCGCAGCTACACAAGTCTAGACCCGCCAAATTGTAGTTAGAGAAACACTCAACTGAGTAGGGGTCGTACCAGTCCCACCCAAGTCTCCAGTTCTCATAGTCAGTAAACACATCTGGGATGCCATGCAACGTGCAGAGCAACATAAAAATCCAACAAGTCGGAATACGACAAAATTATGGACAGATCTGCTGGGAGTATGGTGTTCAATGCCTACAGAATACTTCCGCAAGCTCGTGTAGTCCATGTCCCGCATTTGTGTAGCTAGCTCTACGTTCTCGTGGGAGGCGTACCAAAAATTAGAGTGGTATACCAGTTTTTCTGGCACTTCAGTATATATCCGAATTTAAAATTTTTAGGTGTGAAAATGTTTTATGAGTTCTTGTGATTAGTAAAAAAATAAAATTTTGTTTCTGTTTCGCAATTAATAAATTCATATAAATTTATAGAATTGTCCATAATACTATTTATGATTCCGCACACATATTAGGATTATAGATACAGGTCACCGGTTCAATAGATTCTACTCAAATTCAAAATAATCCGTTGACAGATTTTAACTCCTTTTTCTGTAGTACAAAGACCTCAAAAGTTAAGATCAATAAATTTAATTAATCTGAGATAATGATTATCATGTTATCGAGAACATGCTGGAATTTCATTATGCGAAACTTACTCTGATCCTTGGGAATATGTAAATACTCAAACATGTGCCGCAGTAATTGGATTATCCCCAATTTTACAAACTTATAGCTAGAAATCGATTATTGCCATCAAGTGCTTATTATAATCCTTCGCGGAGTAATCGTAAATAATGAATGCACATTGAAGCACTCTTTATGTTCTTTATTGAATATTTATAATACAAAATACTAATACTCTAATAGTAAGTCAATTAATAAATATAACAACTCAAAAATATATTTGTCTTAGTAATAATCCCACAAAAATTCAGTAACACAAAACTCAAAAACGCACAGCTCAAAACTATATCTCGATTAATAATTCTAAATTGAACTAAAAAATAACTATTTTATTTCAAACTATTACGTTGACAAATATAGAAAATTACGAACTTATTAATAATTTACTTATATTACCACATGCGCGTTTTCACTGTTTCTGTATAAAAAACCCTTGGTTTCGTACTATTTTATCATAAATCGTATCGCCTGAATTACTCTCGTTTCCTTACATCTACATCACGATTTAATATTTATCTACTATGCGAGAGCAATTTTTCGTGAAAGTATTTAAATATTTTATTTAACTTTAACCCCTTATAGAGGATAAAAAGATATCCTGGTCGTCTCAAGTTTACCTTTTTAACATAGTTGGATAACGTGTTCGATAATAATGGCACGCTTGTATCTAAGGCTGCAGCGGAATCATTTTGACTACCAACCTACCTTAGGGTTGCCCAAAGAGTACATATACGTCTGGTTGATACACGCAGGTGGTTATGTTACTTATAGACTAGTAAAAATACAATCCTTCACAGAGGTAGCGAACATTTTTTGTTGGTACCATTTCCTCATTTCAAATTCGTTAATAAAATGTGAAATGTGATGTGGTGAATAGTCATCAGAAGGGTTGATTGGTGCTGAGTGTTTCAATGGCGCAAAGGTCATATTTGGCCAAACACAAGAAAGACAATGTCAATAAATTGTGAAAAGAAAGGATGAAGAGGAGAAATAAGAGAAATATCTATTCGGCATCTTGGGGTCGCGACCCCCGTATTTACCAGAGGCTGTAAACCCCATAGGAAAAGAATAGATAACTAGGTTTCGTGAAGAGTCCGTGTGGTACCTGAAGCCCGTACTCACCTAAGGAAAATGTGTCTGAGGTGTTACCAGAAGGGACGCCGTAGATTTACGTTTTCGTGATGCCATAGATTTACGTCATCAAATCGCCAACAATCACACCTTATGCTAGCTAGACAGACATCTATCTACAACACTAACTCTATGTGCTTTTGTTACCAAATAGACCAGTACTGCGAAACAAAATCTACATCAGGCAGATCTATATTCACGGACATTAATAGTTTGTGCACGGCAATACTAAAAAAATGAAGAACATTTACAAAAGGAACGTGAACATGCTATTTGGATAAAAGTTCTGTGACCACTCATAGACGAATAAATATTTCCCCAGTTATCAGGCAATGGACGCTTTGTAGTCGAAAGAGAATAACCCTCTCAGTAAAGTATGATGACGTAAAAGCTGTAGAATTCTTGCTGTAGAATTTCGGTGTTGACAATGTCCTGAAAGACTCTGGGATTTCATTCTTAGGCCACGCTGACGTACACAGGCATCACTAAGATCACCACGATTTAGGTAGACACAGTCAGCTTTCCATAATAACAATTTATTTTTCTTTATTGAACTATAACGGTCTCACATCGGGTAAATCTGGTGAAAGAGTACTTTCATATTAAAAGTTTGGAGTAGATACAGTAAGAGGATCATTCTCCCGTTCTTAATCCTTAAGAAAATGATTGGGATGCTTTTTAATTTAGCTACTTCTTCCCACTTTATTTCTACCATTATTACAATTTAGGTATTGCTAAGTATTTATAAACTCGAATGGCAATACACGTTTCTTTCTCCGGCCATTACTTGATTAGAGAGAAGAACTGTTGTCGCTAAGTCTATATAAGGAATTGAACGGAATACATTTTTATGATTAATAAGAGTGCGCCTTTTTTTTAACTATATAACGTTCTTAAAGTTCAGACTTAATAAAACTAGCTTGCATGGTTAAGAAATCAATAAAATAACTACAATGTAAAAATTTTAATGAAATTATTTTGATTTTCATGAATTAAAACAACGTACTTCTCCCTTTTAAATATTTTCAAGCTAGTGTATTTCATTAAAAAAATTATCTTAAAGTATATACTAAGATTTAATACATGACAATGAATGTTGTCATAAAATATTTCACATTAATGATCCAATTTTTGCCTCACGAAATGCCTTAATTTTTCATGAAAGTCGGTATTAAAGGAAAAGATTTTCATCCCTTATTATAACAAATAAAAGAAAGACTGGGTTTAATAGTTGATTTTGTGACTTCGAAAAGGAAATGATTTAAAATAATAATCCACGCTTTTTAAACCGAAGTATTATTTTTAAAAGCAAAATTTCGGAATATTAAAATTTTTGAAAATATATTTCTCTTGAATCAAAACGAGATTTTAGTTTTAGAAATTCTTATAAGTAATTATTTCAGAGGGATCGCAACTTTATTTTTAAAGCAGGAGCAAAGTGGTTTCACTTTACTATTAATTGACAACGATAAATAAAGTTACATTTGTTCAAAAACTTTAAACTATATATTTAAAAATAACTAACATTTATTAAATTTCAAACACAATAAAATACAAACATTGCTTAATTAAAAATAACTGAACTGATTTTAGATTCTGTTTGATTAAACTGTGCAAAACTGCATTATTAAAAAGACTTCCGAAATTTTTTTAAAACTAAACAGGCTATTGGGTTTAAAGGAAAACTTAGAAACATTTCCACTTGTGTACATTGATGACAATATTTGCATACCTCTATGTTCCCACAAGTTTATAAAATACCACTTTTCTTAACAATTACGAAGTCATACACTGGTGTGCAAAATTTAAGAGGAACGCCATTATTTTTAAAGGCTACAACATCAAAATTAAACGAAACAGCCTGTGGTGATTTGCATAACAGAGGATATTTAGTAAAAAGCTGGTGCATATTCAAATTTTGGAATCGTGACATCAAAGGCTCTAACATAGGAATTGGTTCTGCTCATTCCTATGTTTTTCTAACTTTCTCAATGTAGACAAACACGGTGTAAAGCCTATATTACTTTTCGATGTGGCCATACAGCCTACATAGGACCACCAGACATATTTTAACTTAAATCACTGGTTTTTTTTTCAATAACAAATATGCTTATCCATTTATGGATCTTCACAGTAAAACCCAAATCAACTAACCATACAAAAACTAATATGCAAGAGGAAGCATCAAAATACACTTGATATTTCATCAGACAATCAAATTTTTTCTCCGATGAAATATATATATCTTCGAATTTTGTAATATGGTTGTGTTCGCAGATGAATCTCTCGAAGTCTTTAGCATATTTTGTACTATACTCAAGATCGACTAATTCGCAATATGATTTGAATCTTAACTCACAATATTACACTATGCAATTAATATTTGCACAGTAATTGCATACCAAAAATAAATCTCTTCCATAGTTGTGAAAGTGAAAAATCTCTTCATTTCAATTTTAAAATGAAAATTTGAACTTAATTTTTTTCATTCAGAAAGAGATCGGATAAACCTAAAGTGTTCTCCATCTCTTCATCTTCAGAAAATTTAAGTTCAAGATAGAAACTCCGATTCGCCACTCGGTTCGGTTTTATGGCTCAAAGGCCATATCTAGCCAGGCTGTGCCAAATAAGGCACCAAACATTTATTTACGCAAGGTCGTATTCCCAAATATCAGGCTCTTTATTTAACTGAGTCTTTACATTCAGGCTCTTTATATAACTACGTCTTTACATTCAGCCTCAATTGAGTACTAATACAATCTTTCTCAAAAATATATTCAAATACTATCAAGTTTTCCATTTTTGAAAATTAATTTTCGTCTTAAAAGTACCATAGCAATGGCGCAAGTTCGTTTACGTGTGAACAAATGAATGTAGATTACAGAAACAAGAAAACAATTGTTACTCATTCAAAGCAAAATATTTTGATTCATTATTCTTTCAGACTGAATAAACCAACAGAATTGATTTATTATTATCCAGGATAATTATGTTTTTTTCAATTAATGGAATGTTGTTAATAAGGATATCATTGTTAGTGGATAAAAATAAATATTCATATAATTATAGTGTGTACAACGTCCTACTGCATATTCCTCAAACAGGATTTTGTGAATACCCTTTAGATCTTGAAATCTTTGATATGATTGTTGAATTCCGAATAAAAATGGTGTTTAATCCTTTTATAGGTTCACATGCATATATCCGTTCTGCAACCGGCAGTCTTCCCTGCGTAACGTCTAATCATTTTTGACCTTGTTGACTAATGTACTCTTTCCTGGGATTCTTTCTGCCAGTGAGTGGGGTGCCAGCTCAGGTGTGACCTCGTCATCTGACCGTGGTTCAAAATTATGTGGTGTTATCCCCGTACCTTTCCCTTGGGGTTTAGTCGCCAATAGCCCTTTGTGTTGCGCCACTAATGCCTACCTACATACATCGTTCAGCCAGTCAATATAAATATTTAGTCATTACGTGTGCTGTGGGATAAGGGCAATACTGCAATATTCGTAAATCTCATGTCTCTCAGAAGGTTAAGGTAGAAAATAACAAAATATCGTAGGCTTAGAGCAAAAACTCATTAGCTGACGAAAACAATACATTTTTTATGTGATAGTCGTTCAAAAATTAATTATTAGATTTTAGGTCAAAAACAAAAATTATAAGCATTTTGATAGTATTATATTTTTGTTCAAACACACTATAATCTGCCAATGTATTTCTCATAATCATGAAAACAATCATTTAGTGTCAAAAAATGCAATTCCGAACAATGTAACACGTTTCTGCTCTAAGCCGATGATATGGGATTAGACAAAGTAGATAAAAAGAAAAGGACAACTCTGTTTCCAGGACAATTTTGAGGAACACGGAAATAAACCAAAATCGAGCAAATCTTATACTTACTCGCCAACATCAATAAACCCTTTTTCTTACATGAGATGGCAGGCGCTTGCAAATCCTTGATCCTTCCTCGGTTTCTTGTACATCCTTCTTCCAAGGATTTACAAGGAATCAAATCTAACTTGTCACGAACTAAACAAATGTTGTTTTTGTAACAGATCTGTGTACGCTCGATAAAGCATCCGACATGCTCCGACACTTCCAAGGAAATAAGGGTCAAGGAGTCCGAATCTGATGGTATTTGCTTTTTTCGCGAGCATTGTGGTCCGCTATATCTGGGTCGGTGATTAATGGCTCGATGGGCCTCCAATCATTAGTACGGGTCACGGAAGAAAGTCCGAAAAAAACAGTCTGTTTATGTACTGACCAACAAGGAATAAAATTATTCGATGAAATGCATTTTCGTTCCTAGTCAATGGGTACTTGATGGAGTAATATAGGTAGTATGAAGACACTGTAGGTAATATGAAGACCTAATGGGTAATATGAAGACCTAATGGGTAATATGAAGACCTAATGGGTAATATGAAGACATAATGGGTAATATGAAGATTGCTAAAATTATTTAACGATGCGTGTTTCATATTTATATTATTTACGAAGTTTGACTGTTGAGTTTTGCCTTTAACACTCCAAGTGGTTTGGACGAGATATCTCATTAATAAAGATCTGACAAATTTTGTTTAAGACGAGATATCTCGTTATCAGGATATTACCGATTTTTTATGATTTCGAGGTCTTGATCTGGTCCGTTTGTTTACTAAGAACGAGATATCTCGTCTATCAAGATCTGGTCAGTTTTGCTAATGACGAGTGACGAGGTGCTTCGTTGAGACAACCACTAGGTCGACAGTGATTGTGAGGAACGTCTAAGCTCAGTGGGTTTGCCCACTACTTTAGAAACCTACGATTTGTAGACGGCCCAGGTTCGATTCCTGCCTGGGTGTATTTATCTCTTATGTCAGCAAAACTTTTCTAGTGTGTAGTAGTTACTTGGCGTTGTCTGTCTTGTGTGCGTCACAGCATGGACAAATGTTACTCTTGCACCATAAAACTCAACCCAGCCAACCAACTAACCAACCGATTGTGAGTCGCCGATATGAAGTTAACGCTTAGTAGCAACGAATACCGAAGACGTGAAAGGAATAGGAGCACTGTATGTTATCACAATGCTTCAGACGGTTGTTGGAAGTGATTGACTGCGCCGGCAATTGATCTATTCATCGTGAACTATTTATCGAAGGGCTTCGATTGAGCGAATTGGAATTCAGAAACACCACCTGGCTTGCCTTTAAAAGTGCTTGTGTTCACTTCATTTCAGGGTCAATAGTTGGGTAATTGGAGAATGTATATAATAGTTGCTATCATTAGTAACAATGCGTGCTACATGTTTAATTTATTTACAATTATATTTGCATAATTTTATTTAAAGAATTACAGTGTTAGAAAAACACAAACTGTTAACATCTAACACTGAACATAAGCAGTACAAGAACTACCCGACGATGAATACGAAATAGATATGCGCAGAAACATGCGCGCGTGTGTATTCTAGATCCGACGTTCTGGTCACATGATATTTTGATTCAACACAATATACACACTTGCAAAAACCCTAAAAGCGTGACCAATGTTGTACGGTATTTTGGATTAAGTTATTAATATTAGACAAATCCATGAGGTGCATTTCTGTTCTAGTTAATAGTATGAATTTACTTTGCTGTACAAATTATAACAACTTGTTCAGCATAATAGTAATATTTCGATTAATGGAATACTGTCAATAAGATGGTCATTGCTAATGGCTAAAATTATATTTTAATAGCGTTATAGTGTATCCAAGTACATTATATTTCGACCAATAGAAGATTGTCCGTACCAGTGTACCTAAATCACTGGACCCTTGCATCAATTACACCGGGCTGCAAGATGTTCTCCTGGAATTTCTCTTTTTTGTTTCCCAAGCCTTTTTATGGATACATAATTTTGGTTGAAGTATTCTGAGAACGATAATAGAATGTTTGGAAAACATCAGATCCAGAACGTCTAAATAGCACCATAGTATATAATGCCAGCGACATATCCAGAAGGAAATACGGAAGAAATTTTTTCATTGAAATTAAAGGCAGTTTCCCTCCTCTGTATACGGTTTTCAAACTTTTTTGTGTGTGATTACTGTTTCCTAGCAAGTTCGAATTGCTGTAAGTACTTGTTGCGAGACCAAAGTAATATGATTTAAAAAAATAAACGGTTACAGATTTTAATTTTAATATGAATAAGAGACACTGGCTTTCGTTTCATTTATGTGTTCAGAAAACTCGCATTGTGACCTGTTTGTGACTCAAAAATATACGAATCTTTGGTGATCAAAATTAGTTAAGTCTTTAAAAATCGACACAAATTAATTTGTGATGTTGGCTAGAGCAAAATACCATACGCTACAATATTTCAGCAATTTGAATGTAATTTTATACTTGTCAACATACCACACCGTATACTTTAAATGTACGAATACACTTTATGACTATTCCATAATTAATACTTATGTTAGTTTAAGGAAGAATTAAAGTGAGTTTAAAGAAGTAAAATTGGTTGAGATCAGACCTTGGTCTTCTAAAAAAGAATTTACCGTCACCTTAGTGACATCGTCTCACAAAGGCTAAAAACCACAATGCTAGACTATTAACTATGCATTTCTATTCCTTGCTTAATAAATCGATTAATAAAAAAGGTGGAGTTGTTTTTATAGTGTAAACCTCAATTTAAAACTTTCTAACTTTACTACTTCTGCAAGAGTATAGTATAAAATGGAATTCCTCTATTTTATTTTAATACCACCCCTTATGCAGGAAAATGCTACTGCATAATGTTACTGCACTTCCTGGTGATTTTTCTAATTATAAATATTAATCTGCAAGAGGGAGGCAACTACCGTCGACATAAATCTCTGTTCATTAATTATGAAATATACTTTGGTAGAAATAATGATTACAAATGTTCAACGGATTTTTCTAGGGATATAAGTTATTTGTGAGGAAATAGAAATAATTAAAGAAAATCAAAATTTAATCCATGTGAGGATTTTTGAGTATAAAATAATAAAACTTTCGCAGAAGACAAAAATACTTCTGTTTAAGAGCTAATTCGATTTATCGCCCTTTTGTCGATGTTTGGCGTTTTTTAATATAGTGACATACTGAGAATGCAATTCAGAAACATGACAATTTACGTCACATGTTATGAAACATCGACCTTCTAATCAAATAGACAGAATATGGGCACTGTCGTAAGATCTCCGAAGGTTAAGTCATGTGAGCTTACGAATCTACATGAGCCGATTAGCTGTCAAAGCACAGGCTAGTGCTTTTTAATCACGCTGGCTAAAAGCTTTAACCTTTCAATAATTTTCCCCACATTAGGATTCATGCTTTTCCTACAACCATGTAACATATCTTCAAACCAAGTGACCGGAAGAAACACTGAAGCTACGCTCAGATACTGCGTCTATGTCATTAAAAGGTCGATGTTACGAAAGAGGTTACAAAACACTAGCGCCCTCTGTATTTAGTTTTACCGAAGTATCTTCTCATGAAATATTGTGCATGCATATATTTATTTTTAAATTTTACGCAAAATCTCGAATCTTTCTCTCTCCCATCCTCAAATAATGATTACTCACTTATTGTTGTATGTGTGAATGCATATGTATGAAGTGATGTTATGTACTATAAATATATGATGTATTCTATTGTTGTATAATGTCATATAAAAGTACATTTATAATAAAATGTCTTATATAATAATTTAATTAATTAATCATACGTATCTATTCAAGGTCATACATATATACGGCTTATTTTATGCAATGAATTATCTCGTTTTTACATGTGGATGTATTGTGCACTTTTAAATACATATTTTTTTGCTCTTTGCATTTTGAATAAATCAATGGCAATTGTACTCTATCCTTTATAATTAATTTTTATTTAAAATATTTTTAATATTAAATACAAAAGTCTAATTTTATATCCAAAATCCCAATCATCTGAAAAGTTATGCAACAGCTTGCATGTAGGTGTAAAATTCCTACATATTTCATGAAATGTTTGATATTCTAAATACAATAAGTTGTTCTATTTAGTTATTTTGCAAGACAATTCGTCTCAAAATATTTCAATGTGGAATGAGAAATTATCAACTAAAAATGTATTACCATACAAATTCTGAGCCTTTGTATCTGACGTAAAATAATGTAAAATTCATAGGTTTCTATCTTAAGTATAATTTTATTCAAGCGACACGTCGCTTGAGTGCCTGAAGCTAGTATTATATTAAAAACAAAGTTCCGTCATGGTTTATGGATTAAATTCACCTAGCAAACTTCATCCGTGCATATGTTTATAGATAAATATTGTAGGAAAGAAAGTACATCAATTTTAAATTTAGGCGACGTCTGAAAGTGACGTAGTCTGGTAGGATTATATCGGGATGAAATTGGATTTTTTTCCCTTAATTTTTCAATTTTATGTAGAAAATATTGTTTCGGGGTATAATATTCATCCGCATGAAATCGGTCGATTCGAAAACCTATGAGAAAATAAGTTATCTTTGTGGATTTAAATGGTATACTGTCATTCTCTTTTGAAATTTTATAATGGTTCTCATTCGAGTAACGTGTGAAATGTTACACTTTCTGTATGTGAAATAAAGTAATCGAAAGGTATCAAAATTCTACGATTATGAACACAAACGTTTGGAAGAGTTTTAGAAAAGGTAAAATACTTCACATAGTTTGTGTATCACATTATAAATTTCCTAATAATTTGAACTTTTTTTAGAAAAATTTAATTTTAATGAAATGTTCTGATAGCGAAAATAAGTGTGCATATTTTTTGTATTACACCACTAGGAAACAATGAACCACTATGAAATAACATTCGTAGAACATTACATTAAAAATGTTTTGGAAAAGTTATTTTACAGATGATTCCTATGAATAATTTGATATCAAGTATTTGTGCAGCTGTACGCAAAAGTTCAAATATTTTATAAAATAATAACTAGTGACGTTCATTTCTGATTACCATTTGCTCAAAATTCCATTTTTAGTAACTATTCCGTCGATTGAATGCTTACGTATTAACATACATATTTATTAAATCAATAACTCCGATATCAATAATATAATGCATTTTAAAAATTTATATGGAGAATTATCAACGATAGTTATACACGTTAAAATCAACACAAGAAATAAAAAAGGGCGAATCAATTTTTTTATGTTGGAGGTGGTAAAATAAATGTGTCAAAGTAGTTTCTACGGATCTTCAAAATAAATAATGAAACCAAAATGATTTTAGCAACTCAGAAGAATAGCACCTGGAAAATCATAATTCTAAAAATAAACGTATCTCAAAAATTTATACTGTATTCTTTCAATATCTATAACATGTCGGTCGCAATAATTCCAAATTATTGATCCATGTTCCAGTTCATTGTTTTCCATTAGGCACCAACAGGGAATGTATGCAAATTTTCAATTCAAATGCCAGCGGAATATGCTTATTAAACAAGGTTGGTTAGCTGGTTTGGGGGTTTTGAGGCGCAAAGGCCATGTTTGACCATACTGTGCCAGACGCAAGACACACAACATTAAGTAATGGTCATACACACACAAGGAAAGTTTTACTGAAACAGGAGAGAGAAATACATCCAGGGAGGAATCGAACCTCTCAGGAATCGAACCTGCGCGGCCTATTACTCAATGGTTACTAAACAAGGATTTGGTTTAAATAAACATTTGCAAAAATTGAAACATGGGACGCGGAAAAGCACAACAAAGGACATAAATTTATGCACCCATAAAGGATCACAGCACGGCATTTTAAACGACTTCCCGTTTTAAATAGGCTTCAAAATTTAAATCCGATATGCGACTTTATACCTCACCCACTCCCAATCGGAAATGACGTCTAGATAGGACAGAAAAAAAGGATGTTTATATTTCATTCCATCGTACTATCTTCATTCCAGGAGAATTTAGATCAACCGCAATGTAGCTCCTCACACTTAGTCGGGAACCCCTGGAGGTGCATGATCATTGGTGGAATGCGTTTGCCACGTCGTAAGTCTCGCTCAGAAATCCCTCCAAGCGTCGTTAATGACAATCTTGAATCCTGCGAGGCACTATTAATGTTATGTCTATACATCCCTGCCTGGATGTGCTTACGCCCGCAAGAAGTACGGGCATTTGTTGCAGCCTCGGCCAGGAGTGATAGTAGATAAATTGCACACTAAAGCCGTTATGATCCGGCATCGAATAGGCGGTACATCTTTTGCCCCGGAATGGGGAATCTTAGTAGTCTTTTTTATGAGAGTTATGCAACAGCAAAATCGATGGTCGTACACGCAGGCTGGTAAGAAATGGTATTGAAATCTTAAGCCGTCTGGATCTGAAACCGAGTGCTTGCCAGAAGATGGGGGTTGCTGATTTTTTATGATGGAAGTTGATTGCTAGTGTCGCGCTGTGCTGCGGGGGAGTAATTCGTTTTTAGTGCCGCTTGAAGTTCGACGTTTTGAAATGTATTAGTTGATGTGGCGTTTTAAGGTAATTGGGCTCTATACCATTAAAACTGTTTGTGAGGTTGACTCATTTGGGGTAAAAAGAAACGAGCAGGACTATTGTAATTTGCACGTTGTTTATTTTTTATGGCACAAGAGCCAGATCTGACCAAGATGGGCCAAGAAATGTCTTTTCCGTCAAGAACACTAGAACACACAAGGAAATACTAGAAGAATACTAGAACAAACAAAAGGAAAATTTATTTTTGCAATGGAAGTTGATTTCAAATCTTGCTGTGCTACGGTGAAGTGTTACGTTTTTAGTGTCGCTTGAAGCTGGATGTTTTTAAATGATTAGTTGATGTGGTGTTTAAAGGTAATAGGTCTCTGTACCATAAACGGTTTGTGAGGTTGACTCATTTAGGTAAAAAGAAACGAGCAGGACTATTGTAATTTGTCTTCTGTTTATTCTTTATGGCTCAAGAGCCAGATCTGACGAAGCTACGGCAAACGATGTCTTTTCTGCTTAGTAAATAGGGCACACGTAAGGAAAGTTGATATTCACGATGTAACTTGATCACAAGTCTCGGAAAAGTGTGCGGGAAAGTATTATACTTTTAGTGTCGCTTGAAGTTGAATGTTTTGAAATTTATTCGTCGATGTGCGGTCTAAAGGTCTAAGGTCTCTACACCATTAAACGGTTTGCGAGGTTGACTCATTTAGGTAAAAAGAAACGAGCAGGACTGATGTAGTTTGTAAGTTGGTTATTTTTGTGGAGCAAGGGCCATATCGAACCAAGCTGCGTCAAGAAATGTCTTTTCTGCCTGGATGGAACACACACAAAGAAACTTGAGGATTTTTATGATGGAAGTTGATTGCAAGTCACGCTGTGTTGCAAGGGATTGGTCCGATTTTAGTTCCACTTGATGTTGAAGTACGTTCTCATGCGCAGTGTTTGAAATGTATCAGTTAATTTGTGGCGTTTAAGGCGAATCGTCTCTATACCATTAAACGGTTTGTGAGGTTGACTCATTTATGAAAAGAGAAACGAAAAGGACTGCTGTAATTTGTAAGTTGCTTGTTTTTTATGGCCCAATAGCCAGATCTGACAAAGTTGGGCCAAGCAATTCTTTTCCGTCTGGTAAATGGAACACACAAGAAAAGTTTTACTGGCACAGAAAAAATAAATATTTCGAAGTTTAAAAGAACTGTACCTGTACTATTTATAGGGCTTAGCAAACATCAGAGTCTAAACAAATAGACTAACAAACTACTTTAAATGTTGGAACTTTCTTGTTGGAATATCTTTGGGAAATATTGATCTAAACAGTTCAAGACAGTGATTTTTATGATTACAAGCCTGTCGGAAGTCAGTGATTGACAAATAATGTAAATTATCTAGTACGATTATTATTAAAGTACCGTTGCGTACTAGTAATGCATCTTCCATATTGTCATATATTTTTAGTATAGAAAATATATCTTAAATAAATTTTATATTTCCCAACAAAAGGCATACTTTACGACTTATGCAAAGTTGCTTTCTATTAGAAATATGAATCTGTATTTCCAAAGTCATAAATTATCAAATACAGTAGCCATGTGATTAATAAAATATGCAAATCTAATTAACTGAGGGGGTTCTGCAAAGTATTGGATAAACAAAAGACATTCTTCTAGATTTATGAATGATAGGTTATAAAATATTAATTTATAGGAGAACACAGTACACAAAGTATATTTTAATTCATAGTAAAATGTTTTAAATATTTTTCTTATATACAAAAATATTTTCAAATATCATTAACCCTTCTGGGGATTTTCTCGAAGAGGTATCTCGTCATTATCAAGACTGACCAAATCTTGTTCGATGAGATAGCTCTTCCTCAGAAAAAGCTGACCAGTTCTTGATCTCGCTCGTCTCGAAAAAAATCGGCAGTATCTTGATAGACAAGATATCTCGTCGAAACCACTTGTAAAGAAGAAGAAGAGAGAATCTATCTCCAAATTTAGTCACCCATTCCCATTAATCTAACGACAAAAAATTTAGAATCGAAAACAATAGAAGAATCAAAGTTATCCTTTAAAAGAAGAATTGGATGTATTGCATAAATCAATACTTATGTCAGTTGAATATCCCATATAAATATTTCTTGTTATATTGACATAAAATAAGAATTTTGATTAATTTCGTTGTCTTCTGGATCAAAAAATAATTGTATTCATGAAGATAAAAATAAATTACTGCTGAAATATGTGTGTGCAAACATTCACACTTTGCCGCTAAAATTTGCACTTAAGCTTAAAACATTTATTTGTGAATGTTCATCTACTGCTAGAAAAACTGATAAAACATTAATTATAACACTAACGATGGAAAAAATACATTGCTCACATATGCATTAAAATTATTTGTTTAAAAAGAAACAGGAATCCAATTAAAGGATGTCCATATATATAAATGTCCATATATATAAATAAAATAAAAATTGTCTTTTACTGAGTACTGATGCTTCTCTTCTCGAGGCACTTATAAATTTGCTAATTAATTTATGTCTCTCATGTTAAGCACATTATTTCTATTTCAGGTAGTTTTTTGTATTCGAATATTTGTAAAAAATACTCATAGTCTTTTGTTAGAAATGTCTGAATAAAAAAAATGCATAAAAAATTAATGCGAGTAATCAACTAGAGTTTAATGTAAAAATCGGCAACAAAGTTTACCAGAGTATGAAATTAATTGGCATTTTTATTGTGTTAGTCGCTACATCTCAAATCCTTTTGTTTTTACAGAAATACAAATATGGAGATCCACTTTTTGTTCATTCTTCGGGAAAAAACATATTGTCAAAATTCATGAATTATTGTTGAATAATACCATCTCTGAATCCCCATGTAAACATATCACTCTTAAATGAAACAAATAAATGTTTTAAAGCTATGATATACGTTCGATGAAATAAATACATCCGGACATATATCGTTATCACATTTTCATAACGAACAAGTAGCCAGTCTCGGTCTCGTTTCTGTATGTGGAATATCACGCGAAATATGGCCCGTGGGGAAATTTTAAAGGGAAAGTGCATTCCAACAATCCCAAGACAAAAGTATACATTTTTCCTATATAAATTTTCCCCACAGGAACGTCTTTAGACTATATTTCGCGTAATATTCCACATATAGTAACAAAACCGAAACGGTCTGCTTTTTCGTGGTTCATCTTGCACAGTAAACACATCACACTAGATTGTAACCATAGTATATTAGAAGCAATTTTAAATCAACATTGATGCCGCGATCAGAGGTTTCTCAAATGTGAGCCTTGCTTGTGATTTCATCGTTTGGTTGGTTGATTTGGGGTTTTATGGCGCAAGGGACATGCTTGACCACGCTGTGCCAAATACAAGACAGACAATATCAAATAATTGGGAAAAGAAAGGATAGAGAGAAGAAGGTAGAGAAAGATTGCTTGGGCATCCTGGGGTCTCTATCCCCATGTTTACCAGTGGCAGAAAACCCCATGGGAAAATAATATAAAACCAGGGTACTTCGGGATCGTGAAGCCTGTACACACCTAAAGATGATGTGCCCCTGAGAAGGGTGATTTTATCTGGTTTGTTAAGGGGTTTAAAATGGGGCAAAGGCCATATTTGGCCATGCTGCGCCAGACACAAGACATGCAATATTAAGTAATAGACACACACACATTGAAAATTTTACTGATACAGAGAGAAATACAGGGAGGGGATTTTATCGGATAACTGATCCGTGTTTTGAGTGACTAAGTAATTCCAAAAGACGAATATTGTAATTTTAATGGAATTGTGATGTGCTCGCATGATATACTTTACAAAGTTTCTTTAGAATCAATAACAGGATACTAAACACCCTGAACAGTTAATTAAAAATTTGAGCTGAATATATCAACCATTCAGTTATACCCAGTCTAATTCTGTCAAAAATTTAAGACCGAATTAGATTTAAAATAACACGAAACCTACTTCATTCCAACAAATTAGTGTCCAAATTTCAACTATAGATTATCGAAAATGAGAAACATTTGAATTGAAGAAATGCATTAATTTTACCAACCCCATAGAGTTTTTAAAATAGCGTGTGTCTTTCTGTTTTTAACTCGCTTTTGACGTAGCTGTATAACAGTATTATGTTAGGTACAACGGTTTGGAACCATCGTAAAGAATATAAAGAATAAAATAATGCTATTCTTTCTGCTTGCTTTTGTTAAAATGCAGAGATCTTCCTGTACTATCTCACTTACTTTTGATGATATAAAAGAGCAATATTTTTCATATGCCAAGGCATAGGGCTATCGATATCAATATAAGTAATGAAATTTTCTGATTCTTTTGTTAAAATACCGAGTTATTCCTGTATTTAATTCACCTTTGAAGTAGAGTTCAGTTCACAATTTTTGGAAACTGAAGCATGCAACTATTAATAATTTGAATAGAATCAAGGGTAATGCGCACTACTAACAGTTAAATGTTTCTTTCCTTATCTAAATCTACTCCTTTCCTTTTGGATTGATCCCGGACCGTCACCAATAGCCCGTTGTGTGGCTCCAGAGTGTGACGTTAATTAAAATACCTACCTCAATCTACTCCTTAATATCTTTAACAACAATTGTTAACTACTATCAAGGGATCTCTATGCCGTGCCAATTGGATTCCTCTCTTCTGTGTCATTAAATTTCCTTATGTGTATATTCATTTACTTACATCGTTTTGCACATCTTAGCTAAATATGGACCAAAACCCAACTCTATTTATTATTCTTTTGTCAAAACACCATGTAGTCGTAGGTAACGAAAGGACACCACATACAATGGAAATGAGATGGAAACCACATAGATGGAAACCACATACGCCAATCTTAACCCTTCAAGAGATATCTTGCAATTTGCAAAATGGTTAGATTTTGATGAACGAGATAACTCGTCGAAACCACTAGAAGGTTAAGATCATATTACCTTCAACACTGTATTGATGCTATTTATTCTCTAATCTCTCTGAGCGAGAAGATATCCAAAAAGTGCATTATCTTTTCGTTTTATTCCTCACAACACACATGGCTTAATAGCCACGTCTACTGTCTGAAAGAATCCATGGAAAGATTCAAGAAGGTCAAAACTGATTTAAAGTCATGCGGGGTAGACTGCAGTTTGCCGAATATATGCGTACGCGACCTTCAGTGATTTAATGCATAAAATAGAAGAGCACGAAAAAGTTGAGATTTCAACCACACTGTTCCCAATTCTAGTCAGATTGTGCAAAGGAAAAGTGTGCGAGGTCGATGAAAAAAATAAAATATCTGCCTCCAACGCAGAAGAAACATCCCCACTCTCTGGATAAAGGGTGGCTGGGGGAAAGATGCAAGTTTTGTGTCGAAGCCAAGAAGAGGTACACACTTTTATTCCCCCATGTCCCTTTAACTCCTAGGAAGTTAACATGTGTAGAAAATAAGAAGTAAAATTGTACCAAAGGTCGGGAATCTCGAAATTTCAATTTCAGTGACGAAAAAGTAAAAAGTCGAGATTTTTGAAGCTTTGCTTTAACCCCCTCCAAAAAAAACTTTTATACGTTTTGTTTACAACTTCAGCGGAATGTTAGAGGTGAAATTGGCTTTGGAGTATATGTCTTTCTGAAAATGAAAACACGCCCGTTCAATGTTGACCTCCTCTGGAAAATATATTTTAGTGCCGTGAGAGAATCTTGGGCGTAAATTTTATTCTTGGGAGGGATCTTAATGCGGCTTTGGCAATTGAGATTTATATTTTATTATTGAAATCACGCATTGAGGGTTTCTCAACCTACTTAATCACTCGCATAATTTATTAACGAAATCCTTGAATTGTTTGGTAAGCGCCTATAGGATGTTTGGTTGCTCGTTGGAAGCTTTTGTTTCACACAGACTAATTAGTCTGGGATCTATTAGTTATGTGATTAACAACTAAGTTTTTATAATTTGAGATATTTGACTCAATTTATCAACTAAATTATTAAAGAGTTTATTAAGTGCTTATTGGATGGTTGGATGCTCGATGGAAGCTTTTGTTTCAAGTAGGCTGATTAGATCAATGTCAATCAAAACTTTCATATTCTTAAGTAGCGTTCATTTTTCAAAATTTTCATTCATCAAAATTTTTACTCATTCTAAAATAAATTTGTGCACCGTATTCTAACCTTACTATACGGAGGTTTTTGGCAACTGTATTTTTGAAATCTCAGAAGAAACTTGGGACGATATCAAAGGAGCCTAGATTGAATTTAATTTCGAATAAAAAACATTTTCCGATGTTTATCACATTTCATGAATCCAATGCGCATAACCTTATTTCCTTAGTCGGTAAATCCTATACTATTTGTTACCACCTATGTTCCCAGATGAATTCTAGAACGAACTCTTCTGCTTCGCTAACAAGATCAAGCTACACATACAATTATATCTAATGCTAAAAATCACGAAATATATTTTTATATTGATGTCACTACATAACAAACTGATGTTTTTTGTTGTGACTGAAAGACAGGCAGTGCGGATCCCGGGAGAACACAGTCGAGTCACGTGGTTTTGAATGAATCTTAGTTAAATAAAGGGACTGGTAGCAGGTAAACTTCTACAACCGGCGTCTCAGCGTTGTGGCTCTTCTATCGCTAGGTGCCAAAAGCGATAGCAGTAATAACGAATTTGCACGGCAATCTCCATTTATGCTTTTGCTTACTGCAGACTACACACATTCAAAATTCAACTAACCCAAGATCAACTGCCTTGTCGGAGCGGCACTATATGCATTTTCGCAGCACTGTTTATTTTGTGGTTTCACATGTTTTTAGCTAAGCTTAACATCTTACATATAGCCCGCTTTCGAAGTGTGTGCCAATGGTTGAGAATAATCGGTACCAGCTTTTTCTAATGCACGGCCAATGAATGACTTTTCCCCAAATGTCTGATTCAGGACAAACCTTTCCTCGACATTCTTGAAATTCAACTTTAAGTGAATCACCCAATAATGTCAAATATATTACATAGAAATATTGGGAAACATAAGAAGATTCTTAAAATATAATTAGGAGTTTTTCTGCACCTCATGTTACAAAGTGCTCTATGTGTGATAAGCTGGTTTGTTTCTTTCACAAACGATGAATACTCGTAAGAGTTTATTGGATATAGTTTTTAAGCTGCCCATTATGGTGGGAAAGCTATGTAGTAAGATTTATAACTTACGTAACATGGTTTGAACGTCTTGCACCCGTTGTACAACTCTCACATTAATGTATTATGTTACATAACAGAGTTTATAACTTACTCAACAGAGTTTGTATGTTCTCTCTCTCTCTCTCAGTAAAGGGGTTTATAACCACAGTATATTCTCCCCCTCGAGAATTTTAGCAGTGACTAAATTCAACAGATGCTACTACTAGTTAACAGATTGCTGATTGCGTGGAATCGTGAGAGCTGTATTGAGATAACGGGTGTACTTCTGTATACGTGGTCGTGCATGATTACGATCGTTTGAGTTTTCTGTTGTTACTTTTTGCAGCCTTGTGATTGCAGGTCTGCATATTTCAAATTCGATCTAACAGCACTGAAGAGTAAGGCCGGAATAAAAGTAGAAGCAGTATATGTTATTACAGAGCTCCAGACAGTTGTTGGGAGTGTTTGTTCAGAAATTCAACGTGGACCTCCAATGATGCGCAAGCATAACAATTGTGGTGAGCACATTCTGCCTTGTTTTAAAGCGCGCGTTTAAAATCATGTCCGGTCACCAATGTAGCTGAGCGGGAAAAGACACTGCATTTCAGTCCACCAAAAAGTATTTAAATATTGAGAATTTTTACCTTGAATACATGCTAACTACTGATAACGATACACACTGTACAACACACATACTGTATAGCATCCAATCGTGCTCAACCGGGTTGAATCGAAATATGTTTTCTCATGAAACACAACTGGAAAAATTTCTTTTCGCATATCACTTTCCGC
Organism: Meta bourneti; assembly: GCA_933210815.1. Lineage (NCBI taxonomy): Eukaryota > Metazoa > Arthropoda > Arachnida > Araneae > Tetragnathidae > Meta > Meta bourneti. Next base: position 95,090,916 of record OW119929.1, read on the forward strand.
TGGTTATGAATTCGAAACAGTTCAATAAAAGGAGTTTACAGAACCTACGTCACTTTCTTCACCACCGATGCGAAGCACGCACTTGTTCGCTGCCAAACCATAACCGAATTAGAAATAGTTCCACAGTTTTTTCCACGTGGCTCGATTCTCACTCAGTTGAAATCCGTTCCCAACGATTTTTACATTAACCATTTGCATTGTGAAAGCAGCAGTTAGGGTTGAATGCTAATGATGCGGTTCTATCGGAGATACATATCTGGGCAGATCCCGCAAATCTTTTGTTATGCCCTGGATAATTATTGGTTCGCGAGTAATGGACTCCCGGTAATGCAATAATGTGTCATTTGAAAGACAACATGAGAATTGAGTTACCGTTTTGTACGTCCTGGTGGTAGCTTAGAATTCTAAAGAAGCATGGTTGGATAATTCAGGAGTTCTCTAAAAAATATTTTAAAGTTTTGCTTTTTCTGTCAAAATATTTTCTTCAGTCGTAAAGTTTTCAAATGCTTCTATTTTTCTAACTCAACGGAATATATTAAATCTTTAAGAATTCGAAGCACTACTAAATGTTTTCGTGACAGTTTGTCATTCACTTGAGAGTATTGAAACGGTTATGTATCCAAAAACAGAAGCACATTCGCATTTTAAAATTCGCATTTTTTTCTTTATTCAAATTTTGAAGTTTTGAAAATTTCCGTAATCTCTATGAATAAGTGCGAAACTTAAAACATGGCAGTTATAATCATAGAGTTTTTATAGTCAGGCTTCGGTGATTTGCTATTTTGACTCACTTGGTTTCGGACGAGTCTATTAAATTAAAAGCAGATTAAACGTAAACAATAGGTTTCCAGTTTTAGTGTCATTAGCGTGCATTTTGCCTCCGAGTTTACCAGTCCATGCCAGAAACTATAGCAAAGATTACGAATTGGCGAGAAAAATAATATCCTATTTTGATCTGTGCATGGCAGCCCTTTCCCTGGTATGTTTACCATAATTATAGAAATGAACTTCAATAAGGTCATCTACTTTCTTATCACACTTATATCTTTATCAGCCTTATCTTATATTTCTACTTTCTTATCCACATTATAACTGTTTTCCGGCTTCCTGTGATTAGCAGTGAATCAAGTAATATGATGTTTGAACTAGTCTATTAGTTTAGTTAGGGGGCTGGTGATAACGTACACAATTCATTGCTACAATTTGCGTCTATAGCGCGTGAGTTCTGGTTCTGTTTATCGTTCGGTGGCGAAAGCGACAGCAGTGATAACGGGTTGTTGTGGGTAAACCAGTCCCAGCGATAGCCATTCATGCTTTTGCGTATGGTGACCTTTTCCTAACAAGGTCTCACATCTTTTCAAAGTCGACTGAGTCAAGGTCAACTGCCTTTTTGTCTAAATATCAAGCACCATGCTGTAAAGGTCAATGACGAGGGGAGACAGTAAACAAGTTGCAAGGGAAGACAGTAAACAAATGCGCAATCTTCATACAATACAAAATTGCTCATAATAACGAATCTATAAAACGTCTACAATAAAGAATCTATGTTGTGGAACTATACGAACCTATGTTGAGAATCAAAATTACAAGAGTGAATGACTCGGATTTAAGAATAAGGAAAATTTTCACTTGGTATTATCGACATCAAATTTTCAAATTAAGTGTATCCAAATTAAGTGTTTCAAATAAAGTATGTTATTATAGAAAACATTTCCAATTACAAAATTCCATTATATAGATTTGTATTCAAACGCCTAGCCATAGGCGGCCAAGATGTTGAAAAACAATGAACAGTCTGAAATCTTCATTTCCTCCTTCTCAGATAAAAACAACGGACAGTCTGTGATCTTCAGTTCTTCTTTCTCAGATAAAAAACAAGTAACGAAAACCCTGACATAATTTATTCCGTTTAGATAAATAGGAATGAACTTACAACTTGAAATACGTTATTCTGTTCAGATAAATAACACTGGCCCACAACTTGAAATATGATATTCTGTTTAGATGAAAAACAAATGAACGGAAACCCTGCTGTATGTCATTCTATTCAGATAAATAACAATGAAATAACAGTTTGAAATACATCATTCTATTCAGATAAATAACAATTATCTCACAACTTGAAATACGTTATTCTGTTCAGATAAATGGCAATTTAATCACTACTTGAAATGCGTCATTCTGAAGATGAAAACCAAATGAACGGAAACCTTGCAAGATGTCATTCTGTTTAGATAAGTAACATCGAACTTACAACTTGACATACGTCATTCTGTTCAGACAAATAACAATGCACTCATAATTTGAAATGCATCATTCTGCGAAGCCCTGCAGTATTTCATTTCAGGTGAAAAAAATGCGATAGAACTGTTACTGATACTCCATTGAAATTGATGCAGCGTAAATTTGTGTGCTGCATTCTACTGAACATGGGTATCAAAAACATTGTAAGTGAAATAAATCAACTGTTCCTAGGGTGCATTTGGATGCATTCTACTGACTAATGACTTGAGGCTGCGGGATGCCCAACACTCCAACAGTGACACTGGGGGATTGCACAGCCGAATTAGTTCGGTCTTGCGTTAATGAATCAGACGGGGATTTACGTTCTTTTCTTTATTTCATGCAACATCAGTAATCGATGGTAAGCTCACCATTAGCTTGCCTGCAGTAGCGAAACAGCGTGGGAGAATGCTATAAAATCCCCGAGAATTCATGGACTCATAAATCAAACTCAGAAGAGTAGGTCTTGGTTCATGAACAAACTCATCAGCTGCCATCTTCTCGAGCAAAGAATCCGTTGTTGATTTGTGGATTACGGAATATGACGATTCAGTTTGTGTTCAGGTTTTGTCGGATTGTATGTGTACATGTTTGGGGGGTTTCTTAATGTGTGATGGGACGAGTGACATTGAATTACAATTCATGAACTCATACATCATACACAGAAGGGGAGATGTTGATGCTTCAGAACCCTCATTAGCTAACTCGTCGAGTAAGGAATCCGTTGTTGATTTAGAGATTATGGAATGTGGTGATTCAGTTTGTATTCAGCTTTTGTCAGATTGCATGTGTACGTGTTTTGATTTCTTAATGTGTGATGGGACTAGTGACATTGAATTTAAATTGGTGAACTTATACATCAAGCTCAAAGCAGACGGGTAGGTGTTGAGGCATCGGAATACTCATCAGCAAACTCCTTGAGTAAGAGATCCGTTGTTGATTTGTGGATTATGGAATATGAGGTTTCAGTTTGTGTTCTGCTTTTGTCGGATTTATGCGCGCGCGTGTTTTGGTTCCTTATTGTGGGATGAGACGAGTTAAATGTTATGAGTGATATTGAATTTAAGTTCATGGACTTATAATTCAAACGCCCAGAAGGGATTGAGGCATCAGAATAGAATACTCATCAGCATCTCCTCAAGCAAAGAATCCGTTGTCGATTTGTGGATCATGGAATGTGACAATTCAGTTTGTGTTAAGCCTTTGTTGGATTATGTGTGTGCGTGTTTTGATTTCTTATTGTGTGATGATACGAGTTAAATGCTGTGAGGTGATCTTGAATTTAAATTCATGAACTCTTAAATCAAAGGCAGATGGGTAGTAAGTCTAGATGCATCGGAATAGAATTCACTCCTCAATCATGGTATCCGTTGTTGATCATGTATGTGGTTTCAGTTTGTGTTCTACTTTTGTCGAATTATGTGAATGCGTATTTTGGTTTCTTATTCTGTGATGAGACGAATTAATAATAGTTGGTTGGTTATTTATTGTTATCTATATTAGTGTATATATCTATTATTAGTAATAGATATACACATAATGAAGCTTTACTCACACAGAAGAGGGCAATACACGCATACAGGAATTAAACCTGACTGTCCGGTCTGTGCAGTCAATAACTCGCAGTTTCCTGCACAACGAGCAAACCCACTGAGGCACCAATAGGAGTAAAGGATATCACATACGTCATTTTGGGTTTATTATTTTTATTTTATATTTAAACAATTAATTTATAATAGTCAAATCTCATCAGACAAACAATTAAGCTCTCTTAGAATAAATGAAGTTTAATGTAAGAGGTTCCCCACTCGACAGTGTATGTTCTGATCTAAGCCATTCTTCCGCAGGGTTACATTAGTTTGGTGTCTAATATCAAGAAGGGCGTCGCCACAGCTTGATGTAAAATTTGCCATTTGCTTATCGTCAATGTTCAGGAATTTGAATGGGATCGCATTTCAAAAATAACACCTGACGAAAATACGTCTATAAGTCTTTTTAAATCAGTGAAAATCAGTTTATAAATATTTCAAATTTCTTAATTCGATTTTCCAAGGACTGCAATGCCAGAATAATCTGTAATGCATTATGCAAAAAAATGCAATTATTGATTGAGATAGTTCCCTAAAGGTTTGGTTTACATCAAAAGACTGGAGTAATAGGATTGTTTATTTTGCCACAAATAGATACTCAAGGATGTTTGCCTGAGCTCCTTAGTTTGTAAGAGAAGACACATCTATGGAAAATTAAGCTGACGCTATTAAGTATAAGATTGGATACAAGAGCATATTGCATTATTTAATACTTTAAGGGTGAAATGTTACTTGATAAAGTGAATGTTACTATAGATCGTATAGAATATGTGTGTTTGTCTCTCTTTCTAAAAGGTGAAGATATATTCTCAGCTGTTCAAGTCTGAGAATATTCTTGAAATAATTTTATTTTTACATCTTGACTATAGGAAAACTGAAATAATTTTACCGTCAATGAAAGATCATAATCTTTTCAGAAATTTACGGATCTTAGTAAACCTTATGATAATAACGTGTCCATCAAACAGTATAAAGTTTCTTCATAAGTATTCAATACGTATACGCCGTCGGCTTACCAGTGAAATACACTAAATCAAAATTTTCAAGCGATGAGTTTGGTTCATTTAACCAGAAAGGGTGATCGTTAGTGAAGGAGATGAAGTCCACCAAGTCAGTTTTGTTTACATGCAGGTTAGATTTCATCTTGAGAAACACATTTAATAAGAATAGCATAGACAACAGAATTGTTTCCCCTTCGTTTCCTTATAACAATGTTTTTGGACTGACTTAGTGGGTTTCACTTATAAGACGACGATATACCCTGACTTAAGTGTGGATTTCAAAGATTTACATATAAAGTATGGTCAAGAAATTAATTTTACCACGGAAAGTTTTCACTCATACATAGAAGATAATTGAAACTGCTATACCATGTAGGAGTCAAGCTAGTATATTCCGAAACGGGCGACTACAGCTTAGTGAGAAATCACGAGTCACACCATACCCCGACACGTAGATTATCAAATGACTCTCGTAGTTGTCAGTTGCTTAGCATAGGATCTTCCCTAAAGGCGTCCACGGATACGAGGATCAAAGATAAATGTTTAGTCCAGTATGCAACGGGACATGCCCCCTTTCATAGCTATCACCATAGATTCAGAAAATCGCAGACCAACCAATTCTACTGGGGGTTAGTAGGAACAGCAGTGCACTTTGAGAGCAGCGATTTATAACAGGTGTGCGCGCCACTGCACACTGAATTGCAGCAAGAATGGTACTGGGGTACCTTAAGGGGGAAACGGCTTAAAATGTTTTTTTTTTATCTCAACGGTTCCGTTTTGAACTTCAGACAAGTGTGTGGATAATTTCAAACAATACACGCAAAAATAATTTTGAACATTATTTTTTATTACCAAGTATTATGCATAAATTGTTTCAAACAGGTTTTTTAAAGACACTATTGGGAGCAAAAGGACTGGTAATTACTATTATTTTTGTTTTGTGAATTAATCAAAGTTGCATCTATTTTTTTCTCTGATCGGTAAAATATAATACTTTTTTGATGTGCCGCAGAATTTTAGTATTTAGTTCATGTGTACCATGAGAAGAAAAAGTTTGAAAGTCACTGTCTTAGAATATCCCCTCAAAAGCCTACTCCACCTGCGTTGATCGTTTCTAAGATCCATCCTGGGGTGGTTGAACCTAACACAAAAATCTAGGAAGTGCAAAGGAAACAAAAAAATATTGATACCCTGGCCTCCCGTGTACTGTATATCATAGCAACAGACCCAAACATCAGATGTCAAATAGGAAAGCCCAGTGATTATGTGCGTGTAGGAAACTCAGTGAAGACCACTAAGCCGGTATATCCTCACAAGATTAGGTGGGGAATCTTCCCTTGTGGAATGTCATAGGAGTCTAATGTTTTAGAAAAGTATCTGAAAGCAACTAAGCAACTAAATACTAGAAAGCAACTAGCTCCAGATAGTTTCTTTTTACGCTAGGTGTTTGTAATCCAACCTCGTTTGACGCAAAAAAGCACCTATTCCTTATTCAGTTGGTTGGTTTGGAGTTTTATGTTGCAAGGGCCCTATTCCGCCAAGCTGCGCCAAACTGAAGACAGATTACGTAAATTAAACTCTGCATACACACCCCATAGACATGCAATTTAAGTAGACTGAGCATTGAGAGGAGTTTCAGAAATAGTGACCAAACTATCGGCTAGTAGTCACGTGACCACTCAGTGAAAAATTGACTTGGTTGGCCGATTTGGTATCTTATCACCTCGGTATAATATGTTGACTATGTAGGTGTGTGAATGCGCACTTCTATGAAGTGGTGATAAAAGTGATGCAATCTCCAAAATCTCCTATCAGATTATCAATCAATGAACCAATGGATTGAATCATTGAATCAGATAATGAATCAATGGATTGGCGTCTTCTCTTGTCCCGTGGACCAATGAGATAATGAATATTAGGTACCACCCAGCAGACGAATTTAGTCTAAGGGTCACATTACTACTTGTTTTTATCATATGATCCTGGACACATAAAAAGGGAACCATCATTTAGTCTACTTTCATATTATCTCTATGAAAGGAAAGTTTTACAGAAGAGAGAAATACGTCCAGGCAGGAATCGAACATGCGCCGTCGTAGGAAGCTAGAGAGTTGGCAATCTTACTGAACCATGGTGACTCTCAATCTCCAATCAGAGCACAACGACTTTCTGTTTGTATAGACGGCATAAAATATTTCAAAAAAGTTATTTCATCAAAATAAATATGCGGTCTCCATCGGAAAAGTTGTCAAGATTTTTCCATCATCACGAAAGCCAAATCTCCGATCATTGGTTAGAACTACCATTACTGGAGATCTCGAAATACTGCATTTTCGCGAAGTAGTCTGTCAATGTTCCAAAAGTTACTGATTTTTTTACCTTGCACTTTGATTCGAAGATCGGCTCGACATTCGATCTTTGGCGATCTCGTTTTCTTTATTGTTATTTTTCCTTCTACTTTCAGAGTTCTTTCAATTTCCGTGTACTTTGATCCCCAGATTTCTTTCCTTTTTCAGCAACACATTTCTAGAGACGATTTTTAAAAGAAAACTTTTTTGCGGATCTTAAAGAGCCCGACGCGATTCTGAGGATTTGCTTTCCGGGTATCGTCAGAGGGTGTTTCCAGATTTTTGTGTTGCCATTTTTTAGGAGGGAAAACTTTCAACCCAGATAGTTTGGTTTTGCTTTTTGTATCTTCCTACACTCGCAAGTTTTTGGGAGAGTTTGTCGGTATCGTGGAAGAGTTAACTCCTAACTCGTGTTTGCTGGTTCTATCTGATTAATCATTGGGTCATGATGGGTAAAAGTAGATGCGTATGGTAAAGCAAATATTATCCAATCCTGGAAAAAATTATGAAGTTAAAAACACAAATTACAACGAAATATCGCTGTCCCGAAGAAACCATGAATCATTTATCGGTTCAGCAAACAACAACTAAGAATATCTTTCAAGTTTAACATTAACCCTCCAAGTGGTTTGTACGAGATATCTCGTCCATCAAGATCTGACCTATTTTACTAATGACGAAATATCTTGTCATCAGGATATTGCCGATTTTTTTGGTGATGACGGAATCAAGATCTGGTCAGTTTTCTAATGACAAGAGACAACGAGATCTTGATGGACGAGATATCTCGTTCATCAATATCTGGTTAGTTTTGCTATAGACGAAATGCCTCGCCAAGCCAACCACCAGGATGGTTAATTAGAACATGTAAGAAACTTTGTTGGTAATGAAAATGGGTTTAATAATAGTGTAAGTGGAGTAAGCGTATCCTTGAGATCAAGCGTATGTGTCACATGTGATCAATCATCATGTTTAAAAATTTTACTTGTGCTTCCCGGAAGCAACGAAGCTATTACGAAGTTTTAAGTAGAAAGTCAATTTAAATAAAAGAAAATTAATGACTGTTCCTTGATAGGTTACTTGATCTAAAATGTTTGGAGATGCATAAAGATAATTACATCAAAGCGAAAGGACGAACATCTCTCGATTTCCTCTTTACAAAAAGCTTTTTATACCAAGCTAAATCCGAAGCACTTTGGGTATAACTTGATATATAACTCGCTTCAAGTATAACTGTCTGAGTAATTATCCTAATATTTTAATGCAAGCAATAATAAAAGCACTAGCACCCTCTGTATTTAAATAAATGGGAAAAAATCTCTCATATTACTCTTATGTTAAAGTAAAACTTTCATTGTGTTACGTATCCATTATTTGACAATGAGTTTTAAGTAGATCCTTGAGATCAAACATATAAGTTGGAATATGAGTAATCAATTCACATCAAATTTATACTTATACTTCAATGAATGCAAATATTAATAGGATGGCATTATAAATAGAAAAATAACTTTCAATGTAGTAAAAACTTTAGTGAAACCTAGGCAGTTACTTTACATAAAATATTTGGAGACACATAAACAAGCATACCTCAAAGCAAAAGGAAAAACCACTCTTTCAATTTAGTAATAGCAGCAACCTCTGTATACGGAGCTAAATCTAAAGCACTTTTGGCTTTCTTTAAGTATAACTTTCCAAACAATTATCCAAAAATTTTAATACGCGCAATAATACGTGCACATTGTTACGCCACAAGTTATAAAACAAGCTACCAAAAGACTAGCGTCTTCTGTATTTAAATTTACAGAAAAACCTCATATTACTCTCTTCCGTTACAGTAGAACTTTCATTGTGCAACGTATCCATTATTTGACAATCATTTGTAAGTGGTTCCTTGAGATAAAATATAAGTTGGAATATTTATCAATTCAATCACCAAGTTTGAAATTTATACTTATACTCCAAGGAATGCAACTATTACTTAGATGAAGTTTTACATAGAAAAATCAATTTCATTGGAATAAAAATTTTAATAAAAACTCAGGTAGTTACTTTACCTAAAATATTTGGAGACACATAAAGAAACATACCTCAAAGCAAAAGGACGAACCACTCTTGCAATTCCTTCATCGCAGCCAGCTCTTTATTCGGAGCTAAATCCGAAGCACTTTGGGCTCGCTTCAAGTATGATAACTTTCCGAGTAAGTATCCGAAGATTTTAATACACGCAATAATACTTCTTCCCCATGCAAAAATGCAGGTATAATTTTATCGTTCGGCATCATTTACCATGTATTTTTCTTCGACGTCCCGCTCATGTGTTTGGAGAAGGGAAAAAGATAGGGGAAAAAGCGTTCATGGCCACCAATGTAAATGCCCTGCTATTCTCATTTCAGCGTACAATATGAAAATTCCCGAAATATCATCCCTAATGGGCTATTTTCTGGTTTTATGGGGAATATTAAGGTGGTACTGGGGGAAATATGTCCCGTCCCGCTCATTTTTATGCGGATGAGGCTAAAAAATAGCTTGGGAAATATGTTGTTGAGAGCGATGTTACATCAAAAGCGAATGTAAAACTTTCAGCATTTGGATCGGCGTTTATTTTAAGGCCAGCGTTTTGTTCTTTGCGGTTGCCGTTTTGCCTCGTATGTCGCTGTGGAAGAGAAATGCGTTGCTATTGTTTGCGTTATTTCTGTGCGTACGGTGGCAACTTTGAGTAGCGGTTTCCATCGAGCACATTAAGGGAATGGATGCTTCGGTGGAGTTGCCGTAGCGTTTGAAAAGAATATCTGAATGAATAAAAAATGGCGGAACTTGGAAACCCCGCTTTCATAAATTATGGAGCGATTGCGGTATGGAAATAACAATTTGTATTTTTACGCTCAGATTTCGGCGTTTTTGTCATGATTCCAGGATCGGGATCCGTATGAAAGAATGCATTGTTGCAATTTAAAAATAGGACTTTAAAATCTATAATAAGCAACAACCATGAATGAGTTTCAACAGCTTTGTTTCAATCAGAGCTCACTTTATTTATGTTTATAGCAGCTTGCGATTATGAACGAAAATACGTATTTGATTGGTTGGGATTTTGTGGCACATTTTGTGCCCAAGCTTTTGCAAAAAATGTCAAGTGAACACACACCAACAAGGAAAACTATACTGACACAGAAGAGAGAAATGTACACAGGAAGGAATCGAACATGCGCCACATACTACTCGCAGGTTCTTAACGCAATGAGCAAGGCCGATAAGCCAGAAAACAGATATTTGAAATACATGAAACTAATCATGATATGGAAACCATCAAACGTCAAATATTTTATTTTTCCTCTTTTCATTTTCGTTCTCGAAATGCTGAACAGAAACAGTTATACCAAGGTGAATCCAGTTTCTAAAAGTTACTTGGAATATTTACCACCCATATTTATTACGTCAAATAGTTAGAGCAGGAAATCTGCAAGTAGTAACCGTTTGTTTCTGGAAGTATTCCTTTTGAAATGCCACCGAAACGCAATTTTTCGACCACAATGCACTCGACAAAATTAAATCCATTTCAAAATTGCGAAAATATACCATGTAATAAAATAAACAGATCTTGCTTGTGGATTGAATTAAATATGTTATATGCGAATGCCGCGTTTCATTTGATGTAACTTATTTCAAATTGACTGATACAAAATTGTATTGTTCAATTTTTATTCTAGGTAAATGAAGTGTTAGAACGAAAGTGGAGTGTGTCGTAATGAGAACATGCATCAGAACGTGATGCCTTTAAAAATTTACGTACATAAAACCTCCAATGTTCTTTGAATTATCAGATTTGCTTCTAAGAGCACTCTGCCTCACTTTACACCTCAACAGATGTCCAGCACTATAGAAAACAAGTAGCTCAATTTTGCTTAAGTACTTTCTAACTTCTTCAAATGTATTAATTTATGCACATCAATTAATTGAAAATTTAAAAATGTTTTCTTACTAAGGACTTCTTTTCACTTTTGAAATTCACATTTTGATGACACTATTGATGCGTAAAATGTTTTTATATTTTACACACTTAGTGATATAGATTTGTGCATGAAATTAAAATTCATTTCTATGGAAAGGAAATTTTAATCGAAATATTCATTGACGAGTTATCTGCGAACTGCTAAAAAATAGGTTTTTTAGAGTAAACTCATTAATTTAGCCCTAACTTTGGGTATTTGGGTATTTACATTATGAGTACTTTGAATAAGATACTTTAACCTCTATAAAACCGAGTAAATGAATAGAAGGTCGAAATAATTTTTTTTCAACCAAACATGCTAACTATTCAAATGCAGACCTTCAAAATATTTAAAGATAATTTGTTTAATTTTTTCTAAAAATATAATGTTTAAAAAACTAGCATGAATTGAGCTTTATATAAAATCTAAAATTTTAATGATAGATATTTTATACTTGAAATAATTCATTTCCTGATATAAAAGTCATCTTTAAAAATATGATTTTTTTTCAAATTTCCATATGAATATATTTCATAAGGAATGTATATTGAATGGATTTCATAACAGTTATAGGTACTTAACTTGATTTTTGCATTATCACCAAAAATGGTATGCGATGGGAGAATTATATACCTGTATAATCCTTTCCCTATGACTTTGTAGAAAATTACTTTTCATCAACTGCGGTTTCATGCAGTTTACTGCATCGAAATCCTTTAATTGAGTTTCCTTCAAGTAGCACTATCGAGTTGCTCTTGAAGTGTTAGTCTACGTTTAGATGTTCAAGCTGAGTGAAGTAGTTTACGGTATCGAAGTCCTTGAATGGGATTTCTCCCTTTCAAATTGTACTGTGGCACTTCTCTCGACGCATTAGCCACTTGTATGTGTGCTGAAGCAAAATTAATCACCATCAACATACAGTACACAGTTTACAGCATTGGAGTCCTTGAAAGTATTTATCCCTTTTTAATTGCACTGGTGACGCTGCTTTTGACGCATTAGTCTGCATCTGTGTTGAAGCAGATCTAATCCTCATCAACATACAGTACTCATATAGTATAGAGTACAGAAGTCCTTGAATGGATTTATCCTTTTCAAGGTGTATTGTGAGACAAAGTAGTCTACTTGCATCTGTTGAAGCCAGCATCTATCTCGATCAACATACACTAGTCGTGCACAATTTACAGTATTGAAGTCCTTGAATGGATTTATCCCTTTCAAGTTGCTCTTGAAGCATTAGCCTTCATGCATCTGTGCTAAAGCAGTCATTTTTCTGACACCATTGCTTTTGCTGTACTCATTTAAAGCAAATTCTTTGAAGCCAAATATAATATTTCAGTTAAAACGGGAAGTTAAAAAAATACAAATTTTAAATTTGGTGTTTGCATAGTGAGAAACTTCAAGCTATCAAAAGGTACTTGGTGTTTAAGTTCGGTTGCACTATGTGTGATACCATATGAAAAGTTTATTGTAGTGGTGGGTAAGTTTCTCACTCATTTACCACTATAGAATTCAGTAGTTGAACGATTTCGAATTGAGTCAGACCGTTAGAGCTGTTTTACAATGTGTTTTTTGTGCAGTGAATTATTTCAATTGTGCCCTGTCTTGTTGATTTTAGTCATAGCATCTGGCGAGTAAATATGGCCAATGCATTGCAAGCGAAGAATACATTGGTCATATTCTTCGTTTGTACACAACAGAAGAAAAGTTTCTTTTATAACTAAAAAGCTTGAAAATTTTCATGACTTTCGTGGTGATGATAAACGTGTGAACTCAATTCCAAGCTGGAGGCAATAAATTCTAGAACGACGTCATTTGCCACAATACGATGATTCAAGAAGTGGAACTCAGCAGAAACGAAGAATGTAGCCGTAATTATAGCAGAAGTAGCAGCGGCCGCCATCTGGTGATTATTTTGTATGCAGAACCATCTAACGGTTTAGAGGGCATGCTCAAGATCACGTATGATAGAAACCAATGTAGTAGAAAGGTACAGATCAACTTCAAGCTACTGAAATATACTTCATAGATAAGATATGTTACATTGTTGTGTACATTATCTACAAAAGAAATCAATAATACACACTCAACAATATCCAATCATACTGGCATTGAACTTCCTTGAAACAATTTTCTTTCATACTTTAAAAGCTTGACAATTTTGCAATGTAAACTATTTCATGATCATAGTAAAATTGCGAATTTAAATCGAACTAGTGGCAGCAAGTTTTAAAACGACAGCATTATGTCACGATGCGATGGTTCAAGAAATTAAAAGCTTAATCCACAGGAACATAAACGCGCTTGACTTATTAAAACAATTACTTTCTTTCCTTCATAATATTCACTCATTGCAAAAAACAAGTTTTGGTAGGACAACAAATTAAATGTATTCTTGTTTCCCATAGCTTCTAATACACATGCGATTAAATCGCAAGAACTAACAAGCATGTTTCTTAATATCGATAAAATAAGTACGTTATTTAATAACTAGCATCTAGGATAATGTGGGATTGATGCAGAAGAGAATACAATCACATGGGTTAAGCCTCTTCTTTTGTCTCCTAGAATATAACAATAGATCCTCCCGATCCAATCCGTGCTTTCTCAGGGAAATTCACGCAGTTTGATTTCGGATCTGATTAGTTAGAGTGGGTTTCGGAGTGGAGTCGGCCCTTTGATGGGCCTCCGGGACCCAGGACAATGATTTATTCACCCGATGATGGCATTCCCTGACTTTTTAGTCGACGCCATTGAATATGATTTGTGTCGACGAGATTAACAGCAGGATTGGCAAGAGCCCGGAGCCGACGATATCTGAAAAGTGATTTTGAAGTCTTTTCTGGAAATGCGTTTATCAAAATTAAATAGATGTGCTGCTTTTGTTAGGGTTAGTTTAATGAAAGATAATTTGTGTGTGTACTTAGTTACAGATATTCTGTTTGCTGAGGGTGTTGATTTTGATTAGGACAATGAGCGTTTGCTCTGATCACTGATTTCCGAAGTAGATGAATGAGAGTCTAATATGATCCATATATTAGGACATAAAATATTTCGTCTAAGGAATATGAAATTTGTTGAAAATCGAAGAATAAAATAAAAATTGTATGCTAACTGTGGGATTTACGTCACTTTTCCTCAAATGGGAGCGTCATGGGTTTACAGGACCTTACTATTTAGAAGAGCTACAAAAAGTTTGGATAACATGGCAACTGATAGTCTGTTCTTTGAAAAATTGACTTGGTTGGCCGATTTAGTATCTTATCTCGTTTAATAACATAACGACGTAAGTGGAGAAAGTGGAGACCAGTCTACTGCTATCAGATGAAAAATCAATTGAAAAATCAGATGATGAATCAATGATCCAATCAGATGATGAATCAATGATCCAATCAGATGATGAATCAATGAATGGGCGTTTCCTCCCATTCCGTGGACAAATCAGATAATGAATGTGTTAGGTTCCACACTGCAGACGAAGCATATATTGTCTAAGGGTCACGTGAATACTAGTTTTTGTCACATGTCAAGGCACCTAAAAAGGTTACCATTGCTTATTCTACTTTTATACATCCTATATGGACAGTAGGGTTCAAAGAAACAGCAGATAAACTTACTAGTGTCTCAATTTTTACGATGGTTGGCTATGGAGATTAGTATTTCGCATGCTCGTGGTCGATTTAATTTCTTCCATAGAAACGTGGGTAAATGCCGAACTCGAAAAGCTTAGCTTCTTTATTCTAGCTAGCGTATTTATGGTTGTTTATTTTCTTGTCTTGGTGTCTGTTCTAATAAAAATTTCTGCGAAGAATTTCTTTTCGAATTACTTTTAGTAGCTGACCTCTTGTTGACCCTTTTACTACTTTGTGTTGTATGCTTTAACTTCATGTGTCACTAGGTGTCACATGGTGTTTAGTAAATGTATCTATCTAAATGCCTTTACAGTAAAATATATTTTTAATATGAAAAGCATCAATATTGTACTATTTTTAACCCTCCTTAGTTGTCTCGACCAGGAATACCTGGTCAGTAGCAAAACTGAACAGATCTTAATAGACGAGATACCTCTTCATTCGAAAAATACTGAAAAGTTCTTGATGTCATCATCATAAAAAATCGATAGTATCCTGATGTATATCTTGATGAGATATCTCGTCATTAGCAAAACTGGCCATATCGTGATGAACGAGATATCTCGTTGAAACCACTTTGCAAAGAAATAGTATTTTCTTCCGAATCAGTGATGAGAACATCCCGCAGTCTGTTTCTGTATGTTCCTATGTCTTTCTATCCCAAGTTTTAAGTATAATGTTATCTAATTTCTTAATCTACAGAGAATTGT
Organism: Meta bourneti; assembly: GCA_933210815.1. Lineage (NCBI taxonomy): Eukaryota > Metazoa > Arthropoda > Arachnida > Araneae > Tetragnathidae > Meta > Meta bourneti. Next base: position 95,106,471 of record OW119929.1, read on the forward strand.
GACACAGTGCTAAAAGTTTCGAAACATACAATTAGAAATCACAATTCCCCCTTCATTCAATTAGCCTCACTAACGTATTCAAATACGACTAACTAATTACAGGAATTTGGGAAGAGTTCTGTGCTTCACACGACATCCCATTCCTCCAGCAAGGGAACGCACTTCTGCGCCAACTTCAATTCCCCGTAGAAGTTTCGGGCATAAATCACCCGAGTGGAGAAAACTTTCCAACAAACAAACGAAACGACATTTTCTCCAATGACTTGAAAGATACTCCGAGCACATCGTCTTAGGTATATATTCATTTGCTTTAAGATGAAGAACAAACACGGCGTTTCTGAGGCTAATTTGTAAAATGTCCCCCCTTAATATTTACTCGCTTCTTGAGTCTCGCAGAGATGTAAATTTTATATCAAGACTTCATTCACCATCACGTTTCGGGTTGTAAGGTGGCGTTATTTGAACAGAGAAAGGGTGGTTTTCTCATCGGTCAAGACGTATAGAATTGTCAAAAGAGATTTAACCTTTTTTCCCCAAATTCCAAACAAATGATACGATTCGTGACCAAAAATCAACGCATATGAATTGAGAATCGTCGATGGCAATTTAGTATCTTTTCATGGTCGATGAAGACACACACACACTTCTAAAATTTATGTTACACTTTGTGAAATCAAGTTTAGAATAAATATATATGTACGTTCAAAGCACATGCGCATGAATCTCAACGTTGGTTTATAAATTTGATCAAATATTTCTTACACTTTTTTAAAATGTTACCTTGCATAAAAGTGTGCGTGTACGTTTGAAGTACATGAGCACGAATTTTAACGTTTCTTGGCGAATCTGATCAGACTTCTTACACTTTTTAAAATATTACCTTGAATAAATGCATGGGGGTACGTTTAAAGCACATGCACACGAATATTAATGTTGGTTTGTAAATTCGATCAAAGATTTCTTACGATTTTTTAAAACGGTTGCCTTGCATTCATGTGTGCGTGTACGTTTAAAGCAAACTCGCACGAATTTTAGCGAATCTGGTTAGCGAATCTGATCAGACGTCTTACGCTTTTTTTTAAATACAGACTTGAATGAATGCATGTGTACGTTTAAAGAACATACGAATGTCAACGTTGGATGATGAATCTAAAATCAAAGATTCGTCACATTTTTTTTAAATATAGCCATGAATGAAATCTAGATAGCATTTACATACATCCATTTAAAGATGTTATATACAACAATTTTACAATATTTACAATAATATACTTACAATATTTACAATAATATATTTACAATAGTTACAATAATATACTTACAATATTTACAATATTATTTGCAATAATATATTTACAATATTCACAATAATATATTTACAATATTTACAATAATATATTTACAATATTTACAATAATATATTTACAATATTATTTACAATATCATTTACAATAATATATTTACAATAATATATTTACAATAATATATTTACAATATTATTTACAATAATATATTTACAATATTTCAAATAATATATTTACCCAATAATATATTTACAATAATATATTTACCCAATAATATATTTACAATATTTACACCTCCCCCTAATAATATATTTACAATAATATATTTACCCAATAATATATTTACAATAATATATTTACCCAATAATATATTTACAATAATATATTTACCCAATAATATATTTACAATAATATATTTATTATATTTACAATAATCCGCTGCAAGCGGATACATAGAAAATTTAAAGCCTCAGAGAAAACAGATCTCCTTTTAAGTAACAAAAGTACATATTTTGAATAAAGACGGAGATTAAAACCAAAACTAGTTAATTACAACACATTTAAACATACGCATAAAAATTGAACGATGACGAGGACAAATTCGAAAATTTTGTTGCAATACATTTAAGACACAAACAAAAAATTTGAATAAAGACGAACACAAATGCAGACTAAATTATAAATAAAGAATTGGAGCCGAATCGACGTACATTTAAATAAACGACATTGTCGAGAATTATATGCAGATAACATATACAGAAAAGATATTCTAATAGGATGAATATGTACAGTTTTCAGAGACTTCCACCTCAATCTCCAATCCAGAGTTTTCTCCACCCTTGTCCGCAATGGCGGAAGTGACTCGGATGCACTCCCAAATCTGCCAGAGAAACTGCTTGTTATTAATAACATTATTTAGCTAAGTTAAATTGTTTTCGGGTGTTGGTTGAGTAAGGTGGAATTCTTTTGGTGAGTCTACAGGAGAACATGTAGTGGCCCGCATCAAAAACTCCACCAGACTAACAAAGAGCACTTCATGTGTGAGTGTTTAATTTTAAATCCATTTAGATACGATAGAAGTATATAGTAACGTATTCCTGTTCTTAGGTTGAGGTGGGACCACGTGTTATAGGGGCTGGTGCTGTAGTGTCCTCAAATGTCCTCACGTTGGCGTGGTGTGGAAGTTTGGAGAGTGGGGTGCCAGCTCAGGTGTGACCTCGTCATCTCACCGTGGTTCAAAATTACGTGGTGTTGTCCTCGGTCTTTCCCTTTGTGCTTGATCCCGGACCATCACCAATAGCCCGTTGTGTTGCTTCAGTGCCACATTAATTAAAATATCTACCTATCTTAGGTTGGGGATTCGTAGTTTATTTATTGTTTCTAATTTTTAGACATGATTTATCTATTTAAACAAGTAGAAGTGTCATAGTAATGGTAATAATGGTAATGGTGATAATGGTAATGATAATGATAACAGTAATAATGGTAATGGTAATAATGGTAATGGTAATAATAATGGTAATGGTAATAATGGTAATGCTAATAAGGGTAATGCTAATAAGGGTAATGCTAATAATGGTAATGGCAATTAATTAACGTCGCACTGGAGCAACACAACGAGCTAATGGCAAGGGTCCGGGATCAATCTCCAATGGAAAGATCCGAGGAAAACACCTCGCAATTTTGAATCACGGTCAGATGATGAGGTCAACACCTGAGCTGGCACCCCACTCTCCAAACTTCTACACCACCCCCAACGTGAGGACAATTGAGGCTACGACAGATTTAAGACCAGTCCCCGTTTACACGACGGTCTTTGGTTGAATCGAGTTTCGAACTCGCAATCTTCTGATTGCTAATCCGTTACTCTTCCAACCGGGCTACCAAGGCCCTAAGCGTCATTAACATCGCCTTTAGCCTCCCACAGTTTATAAATCATCGTAAATGTTTATTCATACCACCATTAAATCCAATAAAAAATGTTTTAATTCCGAACGAATCTTTCATAATTGTTTCTTTTTCAATTTTCCTTCTTACATACGGTAGAACACTTATTTAAATGCATTCCCGTTTTGTTTATTCAATACACACTCATCTTTAATGCATAAGGGGCATTTTATTCATCAAAACGGTTAACCACTGTGGCTTGGACGTCACAGATCTCTCTCCCGCAGGATAACCCCCCAAAACGCCACGAATAGAAAAAAGCAAAATATTATTTAACATCGAATAGCCCACAAAATGCTACAGAGAGAGGGGAATTATTTAACATAAAACAAAGCGGAGTTCACGACGAAATGAAAGATATTCACGGGCACATAACTGCGGTTTGTTTTTAACAAGAGTGGTGAATAATTTGAGTACATGGGAATGCAAATTTCCATCTCATCCAATTACTGGAAGTGCTTAGTCCCGTTTCATAAAAATAATTCGGAATGTTAGGCGAATCTTACAAGGATCAAACGAGTGAGAGTGAAAACAAAATGAAAAATGCAGACAGTTGGATCCCGCATAAAATCGGAGAGAATGCCAAACTTTGTTAGAATGTGAAACGGACTCATTAATCATGATTCTTTCTTTGTCTTATTAAATGGCATTCACTTACAGAAGCAATTCATTTTTACTAAAGGATGGAAAAATTAAATAAATTAAATTCGACTTCTATATAATAATAATGTATAGGTGCTATGCTGTGTTTATGAAATGTATGAACTTAGCCACTACTACAAAAATTAAATTGCATTATTGTAATATATGCACATCAATATAGCTTATCACCACCATGTCGTACTTTTTGGTAAATAAATTTGCACCGTCTTTTACACGTTCTTCGAAATTGACCCTGACGAGACGTGAACACTAGCACTTAAAAGAAATCAGATAGCGCTTTCGGCTAATACCAGATGGCGCTCGCAACAGCAGACACTCTATGGATGGTCCACGGTGAATAGTCGACTTGCCGTTGCGATTCTAAACGCTTTAATAACTGTCTGAAGCCCTATGATAACATGCAGTGTTCCTATTCTTATCACAGCTTCACTGTTCATAGCTACTCAGCCTTCACTTCACATGGAGACTTACACTCGGTTGCTAAGGGCAGTCAAATGGTCGCAATTATCTATTGCATGACCTCGCATATTGAAGTACTCCTGAGATCTTAAAAAAGTTCTCACATTATCATGCAATTGGCAATCTATCCAATTATAGTGGTACCATCTATCAAATTATCCACTGCTAAATTATGGAGGGGGACTATTGCGCTGAACTTAGCCGCCACAAAAAAATTAACCCACAGTAGTATATATAGTAGTGTAATCCAACTAAGTTATGAAGTACATTTAAAGAGACAAAGTTGGCACTGTCTTTCACACGTCCTGCTGCACCATAGTTTGTCCGTTTGTAGTATCGTAACAGTATCCACCACTACAAATTAAAACGCACAATATTGTAGTATACATAATATTGTAACATATCAAATACTTTATGATACTTGTTCCCATGAACTATAAAATTAAACTTTATTATAGAACATTACTCAAGCGGCCAAATTTTAATCAAACTCGAATCAACCAAAAAAGTCAGAAGCTATACCGTTCCGAGAAATAGGAGGAGGAAGATCACACACTCACGTGAAGCAGAAAAAGCTCAAAAAGCTGTTCATCGAAGCAACAAAACTTATGAGGTAACAGGGAGTGCTACTTGGTTTTTCTGAAGCAGTAAAAACTCTCGGGCTAAACTAGGTTGTTACCTATGAAAAAAAGTAATGTTGGTTGGTTGGGTTTGGTTTAATGGGGCAAAGGCAATATTTGGCCAGCTGCGCCGAATACAGACAATATAATAGACATACGCTAAAAGGAAAATTTTACTGACATAGAACAGAGAAATGAACCCAAAAAGGAATCTAAACTGCGCTGTCAACAATTTACAGGTTGTAAACACTGATTCACAAAAAAGTAGGGTATGTCGAGGATACAAACCGTAGTTTTAACGTGAGTACTCAGGTCTAATGTTGGATTTTGGAATTAATGAAGTAGACATAGGAAGTTTGAACGCTTTTTTATTGCGAATATTCGACAACTAATTTACAATTTGAAATATTAAAGTTCAGTTTGATAGTAATATTGGAGGATAAAAGACCTGTACTTGTAGCGTAGTTCGGTAGCTTTCGAATGATACCACATACTCAGTACTCACGCAGTCCAAAGTCACACTGGGCCAAAGCTCCTCCACTACCGTAGAATTTAGACATAATTCTGACCCTCTCCTAACACTCAGTGTGCACTTGATTCGTAGGTCATGTCAGGTACGGACATCCTTTGTAACCGCGAAGTTATATTTATCTTCTGGTAGATAGTTAATTAGCGTCACACTGGAGTAACACAACGGGATATTGGCGACGGTCTGGGATCAATTCCCAATGAAGAGATCCCAAGACAACATCACGTAATTTTGAACCACGGTCAGATCAACATCTCAGCTAGTGTTGGACCAAGTTTCAAACTCGCATCCCTCCGGTTGCTGTTGCGCGACTCTACCAACTGGTCTATTGGGATTGTATGGAGTAATAAAAGTGGATGTGCTGAGAGCATTAGCAAGAAAATTATATTAAAAAAAATATGACGTATAATTTTGATCATTGTATTGAAAATTTAAATATACCCGGGCAAAAGGAGGTACCTCCATCTAGTCTTTTATAATGAAACGAAATATATCCACACCACGCCAACGTGAGGACATTTGAGGCCGCGACAGATTTAAAGTACACCAGCCCCAGTGTACACGACGGTTTAAGACTGGACCGAGTACCGTTGCTAATCCCCGTGTACACGACGGTTTTAGACTGGACCGAGTACCGTTGCTAATCCCCGTGTACACGACGGCTTTAGACTGGACCGAGTACCGTTGCTAATCCCCGTATACACGACTGTTTTAGATTGGACCGAGTACCGTTGCTAATCCGTTGCTTTTTCAACAGAGCTACCACGCCCCCGTTATCTTCTAGATGTTCCTTCTAGTTCTGAATTCAAAATATAAAACAGTTGTAAAACTTGTAAGGTTGTAAGGTGAATAAACTTAGTAATAAACATTGTGAGGTGAAACTTCGATCATAGCACTTACTGGAACTGTTGCATAAGTCTAATGTCATCAACAAATAATCCACAGCATAAAAACCTACCAACCATTAAACCCAAACGAGTTAAGTAAGACCTTAAAGATCTCTTTAAATCCGCGATCGATTAACGCCAGTATTTCCGTTCCCTTACATGGCACCTAACAAATCCTTCCAAAATACACCAAACGATTTTTTCCTCGAGGGTGGGGCCCAGAACTCAGTGGAACCAACGCCGTCAACGAAATCACCTTCGGAACGCTTTAATTGTGCTTCCCAGGGGTTAATAGACGTGTCGTGCTGTGTTCCGTTTTGCGTGTGTCTTATCAATCACCCGGGCAGCAGCTGCTCAACCCGGAGTCCCGGAAAAATTCCCACGGGGTCTCCCCATCGTAACGACACGACTCGCAAACGGAAAGACCTCCAGGTAAATTGAAATTGTTCTGGATTTTAGAGCGTTTTTTTTTTCGCCCACCGCTCCGTTTCAAAACTCATATCGGGTGCAACGCAATTTGAAGTGAAAAGGGAAACGACGGAAGGGGTTGGTTTCTATTTTTAGTTTCCGGGGTGGCAGCAGTAACAGGATTTGGTGGAGACCGAATTTGATGAAAGTTCGGCTGTTTAGCGGGGCGTATTTCTCGCTTTTCTGAAATCCGACGTACTATTGTATATTTGCGAGGAGTAAAGTTTTCTGAAAAGCGGGTGTGTGATGTACGACACGTGTATAGTAGAAAATTGGCTGAAAGGAAGGTAACATTAATCGAATTTCGTCTCAAAATTTGCATTTCAAAAATAAAAGTCTACGAGTACCCTGGTGTGGTGGCACATCTGACGTCACATATTTTTGAAATCGTTAACCCAACAAGTGGTTTCGACGACATCAAAATCTGACCAATTTGCTACTGACGAGATATCTCGTCAGCAAGATATTACTTAGATGTTTGGCGAAATCAGGATGTCGTCTTACCGTCAACGTTTTGCTTCACATCGCCATATATACAGGGACTATACAGCCGTTTTTACTGATGAATCGAAATACACACTACATGTTGGTTGTGCCTTTATGTGTGGATCGACCACTGTAAGTTTCGCTTTCCCTTGTATGGTCTCCATTTTTACAGCTGAGTTTTATGGTCTGCATGAAGCTATGAAACACATTTCTCACCTGGGAATGGGCAATTTTATCTCATCTTGGAATGCTTGTCAACAGATCACCCACAACAACCTCCAGCGATTGCCGTGCTGAAATTCCATCGTCAGCTTACTCGAAGTGGCTATAGTTTCTCTTTCTGTTGGATAACGGGCCACGCTGAGATTGCCGGCAATGAACTTGCTGACACTGCTGCCAGGAGTGCAGTAACCCTTTTGAGTACACGAATTCAATATGATGATGTCCGACTAACTATACGAGACATATGGAACGATGTGCAGAGACTGGGAACTGCCGAGTGGTTATAAACTTCACAGTGGGATACAACCGACCATTTTACCCCGGCCCTCTTTGTATCTTCGTCTTGACTTAATTTTAACAAGACTTCATATTGGGTATTCGAGGATTACCCATCGATACTTACTAGATGGAGAAAATTCTCCTTTTTCCACCATTGCAATGGAGACCTAACTATCTCTCACATTTTAACTTCCTGTCTAGGTCTGTTGCATCTTAATATTCAACTTTTTAAAACTCCCTCACCTAATTTGTCTGTCTGTCTGGGTATTCCTCCCCACTCTGCACTTTTCCATTTCTTACACTATTCCGGATTTTCAACATGTCCGGATTTTCAACTTGTTTTCGTAGTATATACCTATCACTTTTTAAATACGTATCGCATCATACTTTTTTAGCTTTTCTTGTGGATAGGGAAAAAAACTATCCACATTTTATTAAACACACAAATATTTTTAAAATTTTAAGGATAATTCTGTGTGGAATTATTTATCAAACCTTTAAAACAAACTATTTTATGATCATTGTGTTGAAAACATTCCATTATTTTTATTCAGTTTTCATCCCTTTGAATACATTATCTCTATTTCTAACTGATTTCATTGGATAATACTTAAACTTGTGTTTGGCACACCTTGTCCGCTATTAGACCTTGCGCCATAAAACCCAAACTAACCAGGATCTCGTCACTTTTCTTCTAATGACGCTGTATCTCATCCATCAAGATCTGGTCAGTTTTAATAATGGCGAAATACCCCGACGACCAACCACCGTGAGGGATAGAACTAGAAAAATATATTATGCCAGCAAAACTACCCGGACCTATTCGGGTAGTTCTGCTGATATAGTATATGAGGGGTGAATTGATTAACAGTAGATTGAAAGAGTGCCTGGAATAATCACTTTTCTCTTTCTAGAAAAGTGCCAAAATATTTCGTAGAAAAGTGCGAAAGTGTCTGGGAAATAATTTTTAACACCTTTTGACGTATTTTTTTATTGCTACAACTTACTTTGTAAGCAAATTGTATACATGTATCAGTCAAATAATCCATCAATACTACGTTTCTCAGAAATATCGTGACGCTCAGAATATCTGACTAATTTTGCTTGAGACGAGATATCTCGTCATAAAGGTATTTTCGATTGTGTTATGAAGACGAAATCAAGCTCTGGTCACTTTCCTCCTAATGACGAGGTACCTCGTCCAGGCAACAACCAGAAGGGATAAAATATTTGCAAGTACGGTAAGGCAAGTGCTTGGTACCGTTCTCCTATTCAGCGTCATAAGTTGACTACATACTCTCATACTGACCTCATACTGAAATCTCCTTTGCCTATTATCTTTCTTAGCAAAAACATCTATCATAGTCTGGAAGCTAGGCTGCAATTTATGAATGCCTTAAACTTTCTTATAAACATGCATTTAAATAATGTTCCCATCATTCTTTAGGCTAGGCATATGAATATTAAATAAATGCCAATATATTTTATCAGCGGAATATTATTTGACATTGGGGATTATCGTAATTACATTGCATAAGATAAAAAATATTGCTTCAGTTCACGATACATACACGTATGCATGCACAAGTACATATGCATATAAGTAGACAGAAGGAGGTTAGGAATAGGCTTGTTGAATTTCCTGACTTAAAATATTTTTAATACAATATGCATATTGGAATTAAGACGTCTCTTCCCCGCTCTTTTTATTGTAATGTATATTCAGGGTGTTTCGAAAATATCTGACCAAATTAAATAGGGGGTAGAGGTGCGCAAAATAAACATTTTAATGAATTCAAAAATAAAGTTTTTAAATATAAAAACATTTTAAAGATAAACAAGTGTCCATTTCCGTTCGCAGTTTTACACATCAGATGCAAATCCTCGAGCTCTGAATTCGTGTAGCGATGGACCCCGCTGAAAATTCGAGCTGACGCCACAGAAATTATGTGTTATCGACTGATCTAAACATCACCCTCTACCACCTAAATGCGCCATTCTCTGACACACATTCTTTGACAAAAAATGTTTAATTTGGGCCTCTCTACAACCATTTACTATTTAGCAAGATATTTTAAAAACACCCCATATTATACGTTTCTTGAATTATACAAATTAAATAAATTATTCTTAGAATCAAAGAAATTGAGCCATGAAGGTTTGATACTAACTTAAAAGTTGAGTCAAAAATTGTATATTCCCCTAACGGGAAATAATTATAAATTTAATTTATATGACGACAAAATCAATAATATAACTTGTGTCATAATGATTAAGCATTTCCCTAGTGGTCATATATTTCAAATTAAGAATAACATGCATTGATTTTAATAACATGAATTAAACCTAATTGGATTTTAATTTATGGAAATTTCAGTTTAAGAAGATTTCGAAGTGAATTTTGCTACAAAATAACATTAATTTTATAATTAGTCGTAAAGGGGCACAGTGACTTTAAAATTCGAATTGAATTAGATCAGAATTAAATTAGAAATATTTATGGAAAGTTTGGAATGTTGTTGAATTATCACTATAGCTTCAAAATAAAGTCAAATGTTTGCACAAAAGTAAGAACTTAATTCAAAAATTTGAATATGGATGAAATGTTGCCAAAGATCAATTAAGTGAAATATTAATTCATACGTGTCATTTCATATTGTTCTGTAACTTGAGCTGCAGTTTTTGGTTTCAATTTAAAATATGAGTTCTCAGTTATTAATTTCAGTGATGATTTTGATAAGAAATGCGTGAGTTGACTTAGAATATTTCACTTGTCCTTATAAATATTTGTCATGTAGATCGAGTTTAGTTAAGTTAGAATAAAATATTACTTAATTTTAAAAGATTAACTAAAGTTTTCTGTGTTGTGTAGAATGGAATCTACACACATAAACACGCTTTAAAGTTTGATTGTGACACACACAAATAATTTTAAGAGATACAATCTATCAAAATTAGACTGGTTTTACTCCTGATTTAAATGATAAAGGTAATGTATCCCCTTAAAATAAATTATTGAGTATTAATGTAAAAACAAAATTCTGTAATATATTTCTTACATTTTATGTAAATTTATTAAAAATCAATTGAAATTTAATTCTCAAACTTGTTTACAGAGCCTGAAATCTTTAAAATTAAATTGCTTTTTGTTTTGTACATTTCTGTTGATTCAATCATTAAAATGTTCGTGCTATGAATTTAAAGGGATTATATTTTAGCAGATTATTTTTTAACTTTCGGTAAAGAATTATTTCATTTTTAAAGCTAATTACCATATAAACAGAATCTTGTTTTGGGGAACGGCTTCAAGCGCATTTAATTTCAACTACCGATGCTATTTTTAAATTTACTTCACCATATTTTCGAAAAGAGAGACGATTTTTTAAAGCATTGTTCAGAGAGTGAATTATTTGGAGACCGATACTTGGAATCTTCGGCAAACATTTTACTCATTATGCTAATTGTGCAGGATCACTTCAAAGTAAAAATAGAAGCTGCATCATTAGGTGAAAATAAGTTGTTATTCTCGTATTCTGATTTCAAAAAGCAGCAATACTCGTAATTGTAAAAGGTGCATATCAGTTAATATCAGTCTTTAGATGTTTAAAAATAAGATAACTTTACTCTAAAACTGAAACGATTTTTAAAAACTAAATTCTTTCACAAAATATTTCTGATTTCATTGGGCAAAAGATACATATATATTAGTAATAGTACATATAATTTAATTTATTGTTGATTCATGCATCACCCTATTTCAAAACGATTAAAAAATATCTTACATTCATTTTTTCTTGAAGTTCTTGAAATAGGTAAGTAGGTATTTAATTAACGTCACAATATCGTAATACAACGGGCTATTGGAGAGTGTCCGGGATCAATCCCTAACGGAAAGATCCGACACCACCAAGTGATTTTGAACTACGGTCAGATGACGAGGTCACACCTGAGCTGGCACCCCTCTCTCTAAACTTCCACACCACACCAACGTGAGGACATGAGGCCACGACAGATTTAACGTGCATCATCCCCCATATACACGATGGTCTTTGGTTGGAATTGAACTCGCAAACCCTCCGGTTGTTAATCCACCGCTCTTCCAACCAGGTTACTGCGATCCTTTTGAAATAGAAAGCACAGATAAGCAATACATTTTGAGCAAAAGCACATGGCAAGATATCTGAAGCGTATTCTGAATGTATTTCTATTATTATGGTTGGTTGGGTTGGATTCCTTGGCGTAAGGACCGTATTTAGCCACATTACAGCAAACAGCGTCAAGTAAATTAACATACACACGACACGTTTTGCAAGTTAAAATAAAACGCAAGGCAAATTTCACTGACACAAACGAGAGAAATACACACATTGAGGTATCGAACCAAGTTAATACATGATAATGGTTGGGTATTAAGGAAGGAATGGCTGTGATTGACGTGAACTATAAAAGGATTTACTAAGAAATGCAGAATATCTTCTATCTGCATTCAAGTATTTTATTTACCATTATACCGATTTTATATCATTCATTTTTCGTATTGTATGATATAAAATCGGTACGACGTGTATGCATGTATACGACGTATACATACATACACGTCGTATGCATACGACGCCTCGTAATTTTGAACAGCGTTCAGATGTCGACGTCAACACATGAGTTGGCACACCACTCTCCATGTCATGCCAACGTGAGGGCACGACAGATTTAACATGACCAGCCCCCACATACACGACGATCTTTGGTTCTATCGAGTTTCGAACTCGCAACCCTCTAGTTGCTAATCCGCGACTATACAAACTGCACTACGGAGACCCTGAAAAATATAAGAAATTTATGTACTAAACTACTTTTTACTACACTGCTTTCTGAAAACTTACAATTTAAGCACACTATTGATCATAACATGTATATATAAATTGACATTCAGCCAGTTCATATTCTGTTAAGCGCTGTAGCGAGAAAGTCTACTGAATAAGAAACATGCTTCTATCTCATGAACGAGACATTCATACGTGCTATAAGAATTTTATGGGATTTTTTAAATATTCATATAGTATATTATAAATATTCATATAATAAGTCTTCAAAAACCACAGAATTAAAAAATGTTGGGAATGGTAAAATTTTCATGGCGTTTCCTCCTTTCATATAAATTTCATCTAATCGTGTTTCATCTATCCACGTTTCTATGAGTAGTACAGAAATGATAAATCTAAAGGTTGAGACCGAAATGGTCAATTTTCCTAGCTTTTGTGAATTGGTGAAGAGATAAAAGAGTTGGACATAGAATATTTCACTTCTATTCTTTTAGGCACTTTGTTACCGGCTCTAAGAAAGGCAACGAGGCACTCAAAAATGTGCGACATTTTGATAAAAATACTGTTTCATTTTTGCATTGAACTATCGTTCTCAGTTCATAACAAGATGAATTTCTAAGTACTTGATGTAGCTTGCTCTGCAATTAAAACACTTATTTCAACGCCATTGCCTACCTTTTCATTCGCGACTTTTTTATTACCTACTTAACTAGATGTACACTAATTATTATCCCCTCACTTCTTGGAGCCGGTTTCATTTAAAAACTCTCACTGCATCCTTTAAATTAACGTGTTTGTGATTTACACACATATAGTTATTGCAAAATTATGCTTAATGTAGAAAAATACTTGTTTGTTTACTTCCTAATGTAATATATACGTAGGCATTGGGAATGTTTATCGGTACATGAAGATGATTTTTATTGCTGTCCATTCGTGACATGGTGGGATATATTTTGTAAACATCCATTCGTATGAAGTAATATGCATTCTTATGCTAAGTATTGTAGCAACTTCTCTCTCTCTTTCTAAATATTAATACCAATTTTATCCAAATGCACAATTGTACTGGTATTTCTATTCAAATACAAGAGCAACTTTCTTCTTATCCTAATTACCTTAAATGTCAACTAAGCCTGCTTTTAACCCTCCTGGTGGTTTATCTTCGCTTCGAAAAACACTCTGTAATTGACAACCTCTGATCCAAAACCCTATTCCAAGCTGTCATCATTACTAGGCAAGGGACAATTTGCTTTTCCTACTGGGATATCTTCGTTCCACTTGGAGTAACAGAGCAGTTTTTCCTCCACGTGGTATCTGATCATTGGTAAAGCTGACTAGATGTTGGTGGATGAGATATCACGTCATTAGCAAAATTGACCATATCTTGGATGACATTGCTCGTCGAAACCACTTGGAGGGTTAAATATAAATGGAATTATATAGGAGACAGAAATGTTATACGATACTTTCATTTATGTATTAAATAATACACATTTTCTTAAAATCGTTGAACTGATGTATTTTATACGGAAATAATGTAAAATTAATTTTATTCTATTCATCAACCCCAACATTGCATCAAATCCAATTGCAATATCTAGCACATTTTTTATTCCAGCTTAAGGATCATATGAGCCTTCAAACTACTAGCTGGCGAAACCGCTGGAGTATCCCGATACACCATGGGAGATGCTCACCCACAGTAGACTCCGGGATCATGTCTTCCTATAGGACTTTGGGAATTCAATACACACGAGATTTGAACTCTTAACTCTCCTAGTGGTTCATTTTCGAGTCGTAAACTGCCCTGTAGTGACCCCCGACGCAAAAGCCTGTTTTAAACTGTCACCAGTTCTGGAAAAGGAACAATTTGCTTTCCTACTTGGATCTTCATTCATCCTTGGTGTAATGGGGGCATTTTTGTCTCGACGAGATATCTCATTCTAAGCAAATTTATCTAAATCGTGAACGAGACATCTCGTCTAAACCTGTGGCGGATTAACCAAGAGCTTTCTGTTTACCAGTTTCGTAAGAGTGACGCTTTTAGCCGCTCGGTCCTGGTAGGGTAGAGCATTAAATGATAAAATATGTTTTGTGGGTGTCTCGTCTCAAAATGTGTTGGTTGTCAAAATGTTTTAGTTTTTAGTGCTAAAAACTGCTTATGGAGAAAAACTACTAACTTAACTATTTTTATTAACATAAATTCCTAACTCCGTCAATCCATTCTTCCTAGCTTTGAATCCTATGAATTCTGACCATTTTGGGGAGAGGTCGTTGAATTAATATCGACGAGATATCTCATTCTAAGCAAATTTGAGTAGATCTTGAACGAGACATCTCGTCTAAACATGTGGCGGATTAACCAAGAGCTTTCTGTTTACCAGTTTCGTAAGAGCGACGCCTTTAGCCGCTCGGTCCTGTTAGGGTAGAGCATTAAATGATAAAATATATTTTTTGTGGGTGTCTCGTCTCAAAATGTGTTGGTTGTCAAAATGTGTTAGTGCTAGAAACTTCTTATGGAGAAAAAACTACTAACTTAATAACTATTTTTATTAACTTAAATTCCTAACTCCGTCAATGCATTCTTCCTAGCTTTGAATACAATGAATTTCGACCATTTTCGGGGAGAGGTCGTTGAATTGATATCGCACTGAAGCAACATAACGGGCAATTGGCGACGGTTCGCGACCAATCTCCAAGGAAAAGATCCGAGGACAACACTTCGTAATTTAGAAGCACAGTCAGATGACGAGGTCAACATCTGAGCTGGCACGTAACTCTCCAAACTTCTATACCACATCTACGTGACAAATTTAACATAACCAGCTCCCTCGTACGCGATGGTCTTTGACTGGATCGAGTTTCGAACTCTTAACCCTCTGAGTGCTAATCTCCTATTCCAGCCAGGTTACCTTGGCCCTCTTACAAATTGACACGTGCAGGGTAACATTGGGAAAGCGCGAGGTTAATGGCAAAATGCCAAATGAGAAGCTGAAAGCATTATCTTAAATAGGTTTGTCTTTGAGCAATTGTTTTCTTCCATAGTTGAATAGAAATATTTCTCTACGTATTAGAATAACTGAAATTGTTCATGCATTTTCTTTCTGAAATGTTTAGGATTCAATTTACACTTTCTTTGGTTGAAAGAAAGAGCTTAATAAATTTACTTAGCTAATTGCCCCTCTAGATTCAAGAAAACTTTCATTCGGTTTCCTCTTATTGCTACATATCTTATTTTCCCGGAGTCCACCAGCGGGAATTAGATCACTTTGATATATTCACCAAAATGAATTCCGGAGGATTTCACGACTGTCGAATATCTAACAAAATGAATTCTTAAATCCCATTTCGTTCCCCTTCTTAATTAAATCGGATGATATTGCGTAGCAAGGAAACAAATATTTCGAATGAAGTACGAGGGAGTGTTTTTTCTATTTCTTACTCGATCAAAGACAATTAGGTGCTTTTTAAATCTGCCTGATTCGTCGAATGCCCGAGATGATTTCAATTTGTTTTCCAGGTATTTCTAACGGTTAAAAAGTACATAAAACCTTTATTTTGAGTACATTTAATATTCCCTGTTTCTATTAGAATCCGTATTCTCTGAAGTCTACATGTAAGGCTATGGCTTTCTACTTGATTAATTTGTAGATGAGTTGTCTTTTTTAAACATGAAGCATTGAACCATTTTCGTTCGTGCTTGTGTGAACTTTAGCAGGGATTCTGAGCTGTTGAACAATTACAACGGGCAATAATCAAAAATTTTAAACTTAGATTGTTGTTTCCTATTCATCTGGGTCTCGAACATGCTGGACCAAGTCTATGAAACTACTCATCTTTAAAAAGTCCAATCTATCAAACGATTCTTAAAAAGACAATAGGAATTCAAACCAAAACGCGAGACAGTGAAATCTGTGAGATCGTTCAGTTCGGATAAACAGGAAATATTTTATGTTGCTTTTAAAATTTGATAGTGCTAGTATGCACAGTTATAATTTCGACAAAACCGTCTGTGATTTTCGATCGCATAGCACGTCCTAAGTATAGATTGGGCGAGTTCCCCTATACCAATCATGAGTAGAGGAGTTAAGGTTTTGTAAATCGACGCTTTGAGCTACAAGCGATTTTAAGAATACAGGATGTTTCTAGAGTAACTATCCATTTGCGTGAACAAGCATTTTAATACCTTTGTTACTATTACAAATAAAAAAACACAGTACGAAAACAATAAATATTAATACAACCGTATCAGCACAAATCATGTTTAGTGGCAAAACGAAAAACCCTTTCCAAGTTATCAGGTTTAATCTTAGCCACTGCAGCTGTGATCCACTCCTTAACCCTCCTGTTGGTTTATCTTCGAGTCGAAAACTGCTTTGTAGTGTCCAACCCCTGATGCAAAAACCTGTTCCTAACTGTCACTAGTTCGGGACAAGGGGCAGTTTGTTTTCGTACTTAGATCTTTATTTCCCTTGGAGAAATAGAGCAGTTTTGTCTGGATGAGATGTCTCGTACTTGACAAAATTGGCGAGATCTTGGACTGTATCTGGTCGATACACTTGGGGGTTTAAGTTAATTAATTTTTGTTAATTTTAATTTTATGTCCCTGTCTTTTAACAACCTCTCAAATAATTTAGAGGGATTTCATACCAGGTGACCGTGAAGCCAAAACTCTGGTTGAACCTCTTCCTATCCAACTTCCAGGAAACGTTTCATACATATAGCCATGGGGGACACTTGTTGCAAAATAGGGTGGCATCCCAATTTGGAAGATAACAGTGTCGATAATTTTATCAGAAAAAGTTGACTCACAGCAAAACTCTGCAGCCTATACAATTAAATGTCACAATTGTCTTCTCAGTAAAGAAATTTTGCGTTTGTTCCAACCAAACATAATCCTTGGATAATCTCTAACTCACTCTAAAATTGCATGTTATTCGGCAGTCCAAATCCTGCAATTACGGTTCTATAAACCTCGCATAAAGCACCAACTTGAAATTATTTCTTCAGTGGTCAGTAGGATTCATAAAACTTAGAAAAGAAAGTTATCTTTCGACGTTTCTACTTAAATGGATAGTTATCTTAAAAGCACCCTGTATTGTTATGATTACCCTAGAACACATTAAATGATTAAGGAACCGTAGATTGAAATAACCTCTGCAGCTTTCGACTGAGCGTAACTTAAATGGATAGTTATCTTAAAAGCACCCTGTATTGTTATGATTACCCTAGAACACATTAAAGGAACCGTAGATTGAAATAACCTCTGCAGCTTTCGACTGAGCGTAACTTTCATGAAGGTTGTTCTCATTCTTATGCAGAGAATTACAGCTTGTATGGAATAATGGTTGCTCAACGCTCACAAAAGTTTACATTTATTTTCAGATAACATTCATCCAAATCCAAAGGCAATTTCTAATTCTAGCATAACATTAAATTATCAGCTGATTAACATTTATAAGCGAGCTTTATTGAAACATCTTTTCCTGAAACAATTTTCTCAGTTCCGAATTAAGTTGAAAGTCATGTGTCAAATAACACAGGAAATCATGCGACGAACTTAGTACCTAACAATTCACTAATTTGATATTTCTGTCAGCTCACATATGTTGTGCTAGAGGAAGATACGACATCAATTGATTGGAAGAACAAAGTCCAAGGGCCCTTTCTAAACCTAACACATACCGGCACACATCTGTATAACTTTATTACCTAGTCTTTGAGCAATAAAATAAAACCTCATCGATTTATCTACTTATTCGCCGTAAAAGCAGTGCTCTCTATTATTCTTGGACTCGGAGGAGAAAGAGCAGTTTTCTTTTGTCAAAGTGAATAAAGATCGAGAAACTGTGTAGCGCAGAAAGAGACTGCTGCCTTTGTAATAAAAAACCTAGGAATCGGATGAAAAGATGGTTTCATTAGAAATAACATAACTTTCGGAGGAAAGAATGAGAAAATACACAGTATTTTCATCAATACTACTACAGGGAGCTTCATTTGGACTCTTCTACGAAACAAAGCTTTTGACTCATGGGAATGTTTGAAAGAAAATCTATGTTCAGCTAATGTATTGCGTTGAAATCGGCAGAAAGTGAAACAATGTAATTGTAATGATAAAATAACGAATTGTAAATTAACATGATGGTGATTTGTTTTATTGTTTAGACTCATTGCCCAAAATTATTACTTTTATTCTATTAAATAACATAATACTTATTTTAACGTATGTTGTCTATTTGAAATACACTACACACAAAAATTTTACATGTTCCAAAATAATTAGAAGGGGTATTAATCCTTCAAGTACTTTCAACGAGATATCTCGTCATTCGAGTTCTGACCAATTTTGCTAATGACGAGATATCTCGTTCATTAAGATGTAGTTAGCTGTTGCTAATGACGAGATACCTACATCTTCAAGACAACCACCAGAAGGGTTAAGAGTTATAAATTGTTTTCTCACTTATAAAAAGATTTGTTTTCATGGAATAGTGTTAAAACTCATAGCTTAATAATTATACGGAAATAAGCTTGAGTGACATTTTATTCTAAGTTGTAGATTTCTTATAAAATCAAGTGTTTCAATTTGATACAGAAACTAAATGCATTCTAAAATTGTTAGAAAATTGACTTTTACATCTGAAATTTCCTTAGCAATACAGATTGTAATGGCTTCTTTCAAGGCTTGTCATATATATGAATTTATCTTGTCGTAGTTATAAATTTGAGCTTCTCTTCTCCATTCCGGGGGTAGGATAAAGGTAATTAATTAATGACGCACTGAATCAACACTATGAGCTATTGGTGACTGTCCGACATCAACCCTGAAGGGAAAGATCCAAGGGCAGCACCTCGTAATTTTGAACCACTGTGAAATGACGGTGTCAACACCTCAGTTGGTCCCCCGCTCTCCAAATTTCCACTCCAAAACAATATTTTAGGCCTTCACATATTTAAAATGCACTTGCTCCAACATGGCATGACGATCTTTGGTTGGATCAAGTCTCGAACTCGCACCCCTCCTATTGTTAATTCGTGAGTCTACTAACAATGCTACCGTGGTCCCTAATTACTTGTTGAAAACAAAAGATCACTTGGTGCAGCTTGGCAGGCCTCTATGTATCGGTGGGTGAATCACCGTGAAGAATATGGCTACATGGGATTTTCTCTAGTTTTAACGCTTGGCCAGGCCTCTATGTATCGGTGGGTGAATCATCTACACAGTAAATAATATGGATACACGGGATTCTCTCTAGTTTTAACAGAAGAATCACATTTTACTTTTCAATTATATTATTAAATGTAGTGTTTATTGCAAAAATATAAACAATTTTAGGTCATTTATGGTATATTTTAGGTAATTTTTAGGCATATTTTAGGACGTTTTCATGAATTTTTAGTCAGCAAAATCTGGGCTCTGTTCATCCCCGACCCCTTACATCACTCAAAACCAACGGAATTTCGATATATCTCGCATATCGTGGTTTGTGGCTATACGGTCATTTTTTGCTACACGAGGTTGATTGGATCGCCCTACGTCTGGAGGACAGTCATACTTTCCGAAATCGCAGACTACAATGCATTGCCAGACCACCTCCCCGTCCACCCCATTTCATTAGACGGGCCATCAATAATTCAATACCTGCCCCGAACCAAGGTAGCGGCTGTTTGTTTACCTGCAATCACAAGTGTTGGTTGGCACAAAAGGGGGCGGGTTCAATTCCGCTAAGTGCACGTATCCTCCGGCAAGAGATAAATATCTACTCCGAATGCGAAACTTGTCTGGTATTAGCACAGTAATTGCTATGGAGATACAAGTTGGACCCGCGTCTTTGCTACTGCAGAAGTTAGACCAATGAGAGCAACTGAAGTGTGGGAGCTTCGGAAGGCCACTTGGGGTAATGACCTGGGTGGGGTAGGTTTTAGGAACCCTATCGAATTACCCCAAGTGACAGAGGGAATAAAAATGGTTCCTTTTTGTTTCCAGCCTTTATTGCTTATAATTCAATTACACATTCGGCGAGTTCATTTTTTGTGTGGAATTTTTCACGACAGCTATTTTTTATTCTGCCTCTATTATATTACTCCTTCTCTCATTAATGGGCCATGGTAACCCAGTGGGTAGATTCACGAATTAGCGACCGGAGGGTTGCGAGTTCGTACCTCGATCTAACCAAATGTCGTCGTGTACGTAGGGCACGTCAAATCTGAGGTGTCATCACTTTGGCGAGATGTGCAAATTTAGAGAGTGGGGTGCCATTTCAGATCTTTACTTCGCCATCTGACCGTGGTTAAAAATGACGTGGTGGATCCCTCTCCTCTTTCCCTTCGGGATTGATCTCGGTCCGTCGACATCAACCTATTATGCAACCCCACTCTTCAAATTTCCAGACCACGCCAGAGTGATGATACTTGAGAACAAGGTAGATAGCCCATTATGTTGCCCATAGCAACGTCAATTTAACCACTACTTAAATACCTCTCAATAGCAATAAGTTTACTTATACGTCACGTCTATAAGAGAATCCACACTTCCATTCCAGACCTGTAAACATTCATGGCTTTCTTGTGCACGTTAAGTTTGCGGTCGCTTCTAATGTCCTGACGTTGTCGTGGTGTGGAAGTTTGGAGAGGAGTGCCTACTCAGGTGTTGACCTAGTCATCTTACCGTGGTCCTAACTGACGAGGTGTTGTTCTTGGATTATTCCCTTTGGGATTCATCTTGGACAGTCACCAATAGCCCGTTGTTTTGCTTCAGTGCGACATTAATTAAAATACCATACCATAACCGGACAGTCATTAATAGTCCGCTGTGTTGCTCTAGTGCGATGTAAATTCAACCACCTAGATTGCTTCCTAAAATAAGTGTCACATTTGCAAATCTTTGTTTAGAATAGCAATAGTTTTTCTTCAGTTAGGAGTGAACTATACTATACCGACGAAAACAATATTTGTTAACAGCATAAGGCAACCTCAAAATGCCACTCAATCGTCCTTTTTATTGTAAACAAAGGCTGGTAAAAATCGGAAAAGGAACCTTTCAGATATTCGAGGAAAAGTTAGAACACGTTTTCTTTACAATGCAAAAATAAGTATAACTATAGTAATGATGTAATCTGGAAAAATAACTACAAAATTTTACACATTAAGAAACACTGATACCTAACCTTCGAAGTGGTTTCGATGAGATATATCTCATCCATCAAGATCTGGACAATTTTGCTAATGACGAGATATCTCGTCATCAAGACAATGGTAATTTTTTTGTGACTACGACATCAATATCTGGCCACTTTTCTTCTTATGACGAGATATCTTGTCCAACAAGATCTGGTCAGTTTTGCTAATTACGAGATATCTCGTACAGACAACCAACCATAGGGTTATTATGTAACATTTCACTGTTACAAAAATAGACATTTTAACATTACGGCGAGAGGGCCATATTTGTCCAAGCTACACGAAACACATGACAAAAACAACATAATGTTGGTAGATAGTTGAATTAACATCGCTCTGGAGCAACGCAATGAGGGAGAAGAAAAACAAAAATTAGAAGGGAAAGAGAAGGAAAAACTGAAGGGAGAACAGATCAATACGGTACTTTGTGGTCGCGATGTCTGTATTTAATTGAAGCAAGGAAATGCCTCGAGGTATTATTGTATTAGGAAACATTTCTAATTATGTTAACCAGAAAAATCATATTTCATAACATTAAAGGCACACGAAAGAGGGACTTGTAAGAGATTTTATTTGTTAGACGATAGTTTTCTTATTAGGAAACGTACTTTATAGAACAGATGAAGGAATGGGATAGAACCTATTTGTTCTTTTGGAGGGATGAATGGATCTGTCAACTTTTAAGTGTCACAAATCATCTGTTAAGAGTCACATCAACAGTGTCACGTGGTATTGGGAGAAATCACGAATACTAATGTAACACAAATTTGTGATTGGTTACTCCAGATTGGTGGTTGTCTCGAAGAGATCTATCTTTGCAAGCAAAATTGGCCATATTTTACTGAAGAGATATCTCATGAAAACCTCTTGGAAGGTTAAATTTGCTCTGTAAACAAATGTTTTAATACAGCTCAGATTTTTCGGAATCAAAACAGTAATTACTTCAAAGAATTATTTCTGAGAACTTGATAAGCCCGTCCAGCGGATCCTCGGGATCTAATACCAAAAGACAACATCCCCTGACACCTTATCAACTCGGTATCTTCCCCTTTAAGAGCTTAGCTATTCTCCTGGAATACGTGTAGTTCTCTCCCGAAGCCTCATTGGCATTTCCTCTACAAAAGATCAGAAAAACAAAACTGAAAAAGTGACGGAGATGAAATAAATCATTTTCATTCCGGCGACAAGTCTAACTTCTCGAAATCAGTTTTCAGTTTTTCGCAACTTCTCGCGCTTCTCGGAAAGAAACAAAAAAAAAACAACACAAGAGAATTGAAACTTGGAAAAATCTGACTTACATTTTTCTATTGGTTTATCCTCTTTTCCACTTTTTCTTAACGAAATGTACTTTTGCACACGTTTCGGTGATGACACACCACCGATTTCTTTTTTTTTCTGTCTTCCTCTTCCTCCTAACTCTTTATTTCCTTTCATTTTTTCCCCTTGCTCTGCATTCTCCTGAGCTGCTTTCTTTTTTTATTTATTTATTAGCATTTTCTACTCTTAAGAATCATGTTGTCGCGAGGGAGATGATTTCATAGAGAATGAGGAACAGAGGAGCGAGAACTTTTCGTGCGATGTTCCCAGTCGGCGAAGGCGCTAGAGTATTTTTGTAGGGATTTTTTTTGCAGCCTTTTCTTCATTTTGTAAAGATGGTTGCCTAGATTGCATTTGGCAAAAAACTGGAATTTCTTTTTTTGTTTCTGTTGAGCGGGGCTCTTTTCTGAAAAGTTTCTTGGTGGAAAAGAGATATCCGTTCGACAGCTTTTCACTGGATGTAATACTTTTAGAGTATATGATATTGCGGAGTTGATTCGTCACTCTACAGCCATTTTGCTACACGAGAACTAATTTGACCAGTTTATGATCTAATGTTTTAATTTCAACCTTTCCGGACTGGACTTGATCTTGCACGTAGTCAGAGAAAATACTGCGAGTCAGAAAATTTTCGCAACCTTTCTTCATTTGGAAGAGATAGTTCCCTAGTTTGCATTTGGAAAAACCTCTAGTTTCTTTTTTGTTTTTGTTCGGCAGAGCTCTTTTCTGAAAAGTTTGTTGGTGAAAGCTATCCATTCGACAGCTTTTCACTGGATGTAATACGTTTAGCTTGTATGATATTGGTTCGTCACTCTACAGTCATGTTTTGTACAGGAGGAGTAATTACACAGTAATACAAGAGTAATACAAGAGCATGACCTACCTCTTTTGCACTGGAGCGTTCCGGAAAAACAATGGGGCTACAATATTTTTGCAACCTTTTCTCATTTTGAAAAGATAGTTTCATAGATTGCATTTAACAAAACTCGAATGACTTTTGTTTTTGTTCGGTAGGTCTTTACTTAAAAGTTTGTTGATTGAAAAGAGATATCCTCTTAACAGATTGCCAATGGATGTATTACTTTTATAGCGTATGATATTGCTCGGTCTAATTAGTTCTTGTATTGCATATCATGACTGTAGAATATAACACTACAGTCATTCCATAGATTGCATTTGGCAAAAAACTCGGGTTTCTTTATTTTTATACTGTAGGTGCTATTTTTCTGAAAAGTTTCATGGTAGAAACAGAGATATCCATTCGACAGCTTTTCTCTGGATGTAATACTTTTAAAGTGCAAGATATTGCGGAATTGGTTCGTCATTCCATAGTCATTGTTGTGTACGGGACTAATAAGGGGACCAGTGTATTATCTAATAATTTACTTTCTTGTACAAGACTCTTTCTAAGTGGCCGTGCTCTTGCACCTAGTCATCCAGGTAATGGCACCTCCAGATACTCTTTAGCGACGAGAATAGGCTACTACCTCTAAGGTGGTGACACACAGGACATTTTGTGAATCTCGATCCGGTTCTGTTCGTCCCGGTTTCGCTCGCTACCCGGGTGGTGCGTTTCGAGCGGTACAACCTGTTTTCTTCCCTTTCAGGGAGAAAAAGCGCGATGCCCAAGTTGCATCGTGCGTAACCTACCTAAGAAAGCAATAGATTTTCAAGGTGACATGACGTGTAAATAACAGCTGAGTAGTAGATAGTCAACCGTTGAGTGTGATTTGAGCAACAGCGCTACACCGTGTGACAGGTGCAGTAGGAATATGCACACCAGATCGCGAGACATGAGTCGCGTGTCTCAAAACACTTCGTATGCCACCCACCAAAGGGGCGGGGGCTGCTGGACACCCCTTAAATCCATCTGATCGAAAAACCACCAGACACATCCGATTGGGAACATTTATATACCGACGGTCAGTTCTTGCTGGGAAGGCCCCACAGTTGACCTACTTTGTCACTACAAAGTGAGGAGCTACAATCTTTACATTCAATTATTTTCTCAAAACTTTCCAATTGAGGTAGATAGATAATAAAAGTCACGCTGGAGCAACATAACTGACGATCCAATTTTCAAATTATTTGAGGTAGGTAGGTAATTAAAGTCACGCTGGAGCAATACAACTGACTATTGATGACGGTCCAATTTTCAAAGTAATTGAGGTAGGTAGGTAATTAAAGTCATACTGTAGCAACACAACTGACTGTTGGTGACGGTCCAGGATCAATCCCGAAAGGAGAGATCCAAGGACAACATCTCGTAACTTTGAACCGCAGTCAGATGAAGAGAACAACACCTGAGCTGGCACCCCACAATTCAAACTTCCACACTACTTCAACGGGAGGACATTTGAGGTCAAGATAGATTTAACGTGCACCAGCCCCAGTGTACACGACGGTTTTTGGATGGATGGAATTCGAACTCGCAACCCTCCGGTTTCTAATCGGTTGCTCATCCAACTGGGCTACCGCGGTTCTAAAAGTAATTGAATCCAGATCTTTAAGAGTTTAATCTATTTTAATAAAATACTATGATGTTAAAAGACGAACTTTCAAATAAATTTAAATTAATTCACTAATTAGAAATCTAATAAAAGATATATCGAAGCTTACTTGGTGTAAGACGCTAGACACATTAACTTTAGATTTTACAAAAAAAGGAAACAAAATCATGCATGTGTGAATTCCGTATTCAAAGCGAATAAAATAATCCACTGATATAACTAATTACTGATACACAAAATTATACTTATCCTAGATTAGTTTTAATTTATTCATTACCATTTCCGAATACGGAACTGTGCGAGTTGCATGATGTTTTTTATTCACTATCCTACATGCATAAAATGAATTAATGGCATTTTAGAGTCAAGGAAATTAAAGACAAAGTAAAGGTATAATTTATTGAACAGATATTATAGTTAATTTAGGAAAAGACGTGGTGACGTTGAACTTAATCATGAAAGCAATTTCATAGAAACATTAATTTTACTTATGTTTAGGAGCATGAGTCATTAGTTGTATTAGACGAAGAATATTAGACCAACACTTAATTATATCCCTTAATTATATTCGAGAATGTAACTTGGATAATTACGCTACGACGTTGAGTATCCACTTAAGAAATTGTCTAGGTTTCAAGAGCTGTAAAGCTATTATGAGATGTCAAGATTCTATGGTACATGTCCCATATTGCGTATGTAACCTTAGAGTGCATTCTGATCTGCTACCATAAGAAAGTTTTGTACTTGATTTAATGTACCGTAAATTGAACGGTTTTCCATTTTCTGTTTCGCTAACTAGACCGAGACAAATTTTATAAGCCATTTCGGGATACCTTAGTTGAAAATTCTTTGTTTTGCCATTTGAGCACAATTTGAAAGATATTAGGTTTGGTTGGTTGAGTTTAAAGGGGTTATATTTGGCCATGGTGTGCCAAATACAAGACAGGCAATGTCAGGTAATACACACAAATTAAGTTTTAAATACACGGAAGACAGAAATACACCCAGAGGGGATCGCACCTGACAAGAATCGAAACTGCGCCTCCTGCAACTTGCAGTTTGCTGGCGCAGTGGTCATACCCACTGAGCCACGACTTCCCGAAAGATCGTAGAACCGAGTAGAAATTTGCATAGAAACGTTTGAGTCTTGTTAAGTCGTCCTTAGGTGAATTATCAATGTGTGGCTGTTTCTTCGAAGATTTGGTTTAGTTCGGTTACCATTCTAGAATTCCAGAACTAATCTAGAATTCCAGAACTATTCTAGAATTACAGAACTATTCCAGAATTCCAGAACTATTCTTGAATTCCAGAACTATTCTTGAATTCCAGAACTATTCTTGAATTCCAGAACTTCTATCATTCCAGAACTATTCAAAGATTCCAGATCTATTCAAAGATTCCAGATCTATTCAGTAATTCCAGAACTAATTTAGAACTAGATTCATAATCCAGAGCTTCTAACCTTTCCAGAACTATTCTAGAATTTCAAAACTTCTATCCCCGCAAATTTTATGCGAATGTGTACAGACATGTTTTCTGTACAGGAAGGGAGTGCATATGCGCATGTAGTATGTTTTACTGCATGCTGCTTCAGTGTGTGACCGGACATAAAAATTGTTCCGTTTGTGTTTTGGCTCCTTCAAATGGACATCGCTTAAAAATACTTTACAACCCAGCCGTCAATTTTATTTTCCTATTGACTGTTTAGTTAGCGTATTTGACAGTTGATGTTTCCATCCATATCCAACAGTGCCAAGTTAGGTTTAATTCATATATAGGATATATCGAAGAGTTGATTCATATGTAGGATATTTAAAGTTCAAGTTAACCCTCCAAGTGATTTCAACGAGATATCTCGTCCATCAAGATATGCTAGTTTTGCTAATGATGAAATACCTCGTTGAGACAACCACCAGGAGGTTTAACTAAGTACTCAAAAAGATTTTTCAATAAAGTAGCGTTTCATATCCAACATGGTACACTTTTTCCTATAACTTAACACTAATAGGTATGTGACAAGCACTTAAACTAAACATGACACAAAGACAAAACTTCCAAACTACAGATAGGTTGCTTACGATAACTAATCTCAAGGCAATTATATTCTCTCTCTACTCCATTTTGGACAAAAAAATACTCCAAGAAAAGTGTTATCTACTGCTTTTATTTTCTTGTTTCCTCGAATTCACTAAAAAGCTCGTATTTCGAAACATATTTCCTTTGAAACAAAAAGTACCAAGCCTACCCTTTACTGTATCGAATAACGATATACTTGTTACCCCAACAGACATATTTTTTAACCTCTTTTCATTCCTTATTTTGAAACCATTGAGATCCTCGAACATTTTTGTGTTTTTTCTTTTTCTCCATCCTTTTACTCTATAAGTTTGGTGGCCATTAGTTGCAATCTGGCTCTATTTTTCTTGTGTTACTTGACCTCAATCTATCTTTTCTTTGACAGCTTTTTCGAAGTTTTTGGCCATTAAACAAACAACCAACACTCGTAAACAATGCTCGGATTCCGTGTGTTTTTGTTTGTGAATTTTTTTCCGATACTTTTTTTCCTGACAATTGGTTCATTTTCTCTCCACCATTTCCTTTTCGTCTTCTCGACACGAAAAAAAATGATTCTAAACTTATTTTTTCTTTTTATTTGGGAGGTTTTTTGTTTTGTCATCCCCTTCAAAGTATCTGAGAAGACAGAAGAGACAAAGAAGTCGCACTTTGGCTGCCAAAAAGCGCAACTTTGGCCAAAAATGCATTCAGCTTTTTTACTTTGAAATTGTTTTTTAAGCGACACAGATACATTAAACTAGATTTGTTTGGTTATTTATTTGCTGCTTTGAGCCTTCCAGAAGTCCTGAAGTAGTTTTTTGGTGTTGAGAAAACTCAAAGTCAATTTTTATATTGGATTATTTAGATTTTGCTTACTAGGACAGATTTCTTTCCTTATTTGCTGTGTATAAAATATTCAAAGTAGTATTTTTAGCTTTTTACTTTTAACTCTTCACTTAAGTGTGGTTTCAAACTGAAATAAGACATCTAAATGGAATTGAGACTCGTCTTTTTCTGTAAAACCTTTAAAGAGAATGCTCACTTCTTCTTGTATACACATATGTAACAAAGTAAATTAATAAAGCTAAATCAAAACATGAAACTTCTAAGACTTTAACAGAAGCCTTTGCAAAGAAATTTATCTATATTGAATAACACACAAGCAATAGCTAATCAAATTAATAAAACTAACTTAGCCAAAATTTAAAACGTTAAGTGGATCAGTGGGTTTTCTCACTGCGCTTGGCAGCTCAGGTGTTGACCTCGTCATCTGATCGTGGTTCAAAAGATTGACCTCGGATCTTTCCCACAGGGATTTATCCCGGAGCGTAGCCAATATCCCGTTGAGTTCGAAGTAAATTCAACTACCTATCCTCTGAGCTGGCGATTTGTTGGAAGTACAGGTTTGATTCCTGTAATTTATAAGTATCTTTCTCTTTTCTGTGTCAGTAAATCTTGCCTCGTGTATATATGCCTATTACTTGACGTTGTGTCTTGTGTTTGGTGCAGCTTGGCGGAATATGACCCATAAAACACAATCAACCAACTAAAACGTATAAGAGAGAAATTGGTATTCCAGTAACAGAAATTAACAGAGTTAACTTCCACGACAAAACAAATTAGCTTGAACAATCCAGGCAAGAGGAAATGAAATTCATAAAACCAAATTTACATAAATTAAAATAGTATTTTCCTACATTTAATATTAGTTGTAAATATATAACTACATTTATTTTTCAAACTTTTCTAGTGCGTATGCCCATTACTTGATGTTTATGATTTCTGCGCAATGTCTGGATTGGCCAAATATGACCTTTTAAAACCCAACCAACCAAAACGTTTAAGAGAGAAACTAGAAACAAAAGTTAACAAAGATAACTTTCCCCACGAAGTTTATAAGCTTGGGCAATCCAGACAAGAGAAACTAAGTCATAAAACTAAATTGGAATAAATTTAAAATTCATAAGAGAGATATGGTTCATGGTTTGGTTTGTAACTTTGCAGCCTTTATTTGCCCCACACGTGGACTATATAATGATACTGGCATATATCATTTTTATATACGTTCCAGTGCTAATGATTTGCATATCATTCTATGACCTACGCATAGTTTAAATTTCAGGGCTATTGCATGCTTCCTTCATGGGCTTTCATTTTCGATGACCAGCAGTGTATTTACAATTTTTCGCGAGATGTCGCTTTGACAAGTCAAGAATCTCCATGAGCGAGCCAAGAAGTTCAAGAAATCGAAGTGACATTTTATGCAGAAGTATAATAAAAATTATATGACGAAACCTTGTACCAGAATTCAAAACTTAAGCTCATTGTATTCATGGGTCAACACGTATTCAACTCGTAAAACTATATTTCACCACAATTAGGCCTCTGAATAAATTTACCTGGGGCAAATCGAAGAGCACAGTCTATTTTGAAATAAATTGAAGAGAAGCCTATTTTAAACTAAAACAAATTTAGAATATGCTCGAGGATTGTGAATAAAGTAGTGGCAACCGTATTGTAAGGAGCTTACTCGAACTTTGAAAACGCTGCAGACGGATTGAAACCATAGTTGAAGTAATGTGACATGTACCGTTGATTCAGTTCAATAAAACAGGTGCTCCTATGTGAATATATATCCTGTGTGAAGATACAATTTGCATCGTAGAGAGCATCGCATATTTACAAGAGAAAACTGTCCTAGTTTCGGTGCTTTCTTGAGCACCATTTTTGCCCAGTTCAAAAAGGTCACACTAAAATAGCACATTTTCTGTAGATGAGTACGGGTTGATTCATAAAGGCAGTATCTCAATTTAAGTACTAACGGTTGATTAGGTTTTGACCTGCAACGGCGACATGACCAAGTTGCGTCAAACAATGTCATATATACGTAGTTATATAGGCATACACACAACAAAGTTTTACAGGCACAGAAGAGACGAAATAAGCCAAGGAAATAAGCCACTGAGCTATGACGACCACGAATATTAACCAAGTGGTTTCTACGAGATATCTTGTCCATCAAAATCTGATCAATTTTACAAATGACGAGATATCTCGTCATCAAGACATTGCCAATTATTTGATGAAGATATCAAAATCTGATAAGTTTTTCCAATGACGAGATATATCGTCCATCAAGACCTGGTCAGTTTTGCTAATGACGAGATGCCTTGTCCAGATAACCACCAGAATTATCTGGACAAGGAATTCACATTCAAGTCAGCCATTAAATGGGTTTGGATAGTGAAATTTATCGTATTTCACTGTTTCCCGCAATTTGTGAAAAATACCCCCATAAAAAACAGAAGGCAGGGCAAACTGTTTCCAAGTAGGCAAATGTTCCTTGCAAGACTTATACTGGCCAGATGTGACCAAGCCATTATTCATGTACTTTTCGGACCCATTTCTACCACTGCGTGCAGCTGAGACCCTCACTGAAACCGTGACTTTACGTGGAGAGATATTTTATTTTTTTCCCGCGCCATTTTTTGCATCATAAAACTTTCGCCCGCATTTGCATTTAAAATATTCTTCTTTCAAAGTACCCGGGCGTTCTACCCGAAGCTGAGAGGAAGGTCGACTGGGAGAAATAATTTTTTTTCCTGTCTTCCACGAGTGACTGATTTTTATGTTGCCATTTTTGAAATTCAAAAAAATGTGTTTAAAGCCAAAGAATGAAATCGTTCAAACTCATTTTACTTTCCGGAAAGTAGTTTTGTACGGGGATTCCCGTGAAGGCTTTTCCAGGGAAATCGACTTCAAGAATTGTAAAAGACGTATGTCGTTACGTCTGATGTCCGGAAACAGAGAGGAAGAGGTATTTTTATGGTGGGGTTGGAAATAAAACACACCTCACCCCCGCCCGGACTTTTCAATTTTACTGCAGCGCTGTGTCGTGTAAAATGTTTCTTTTAGCGACACTCCAAATCATTGAGTACATTTTTACTCAGGCCTTAAGCATTCGAAGTTGAAAAAAGCGGGGGCCGTGGTAGCTTAGTTGAAAGAGCAACGGATTAGCAACCAGAGGGTTGCGAGTCCCAAATTTGGTCCAGCCAAAGACCGTCACAGGGGCTGGTGCACGTTAAATTTATCGTAGCTCCAAATGTCCTCACGTTGGTGTGGTCTAAATGTTTGGAGAGTGAGGTGCCAGCTTAGGTGTTGTTCTTCTAGACCCACCGCCTCTCAGCTCGCCAAAATAAGGCTTGGAGCTTTTGTGTGGGAAGCGGTGGGAGACGACCACCGTGACCACGAAAGAGGGCAGCGAGTCAACTAGCCCCCCGGTGGAAAACACCGCCGATTTCTCACGTGCGGCCCCAAGCACCAAGGGCACCACCATTTATTAAAACTGAAAGAAAATAACAAAACGGGCCAACAGGGCTAACATAAAAATATGACGACAGGCGACAATTCGCCGGTTTACAAAGAGGATATATATTAAAACAAACCATACAATACCAACACAAAACCACAATAACAATAATAATAATAATAATAATACAAAATAAAAAGGACGACCGGTGGTCTGTACACCGTGCTGTAGGGGTTGTAGGTGTTATTCTTGTCTCCCATTTGACAGTGGTTCAAAATTACGAGGCGTTGACCTTGGATCTTTCTCTTGATGATGGATCCCGGACCGTCACCAATAGTCCATTGTGTTGCACCGGTGCGACTTTAATTAACTACCTATCATAACCTAACCTTAATCTTTATAATCTAATTTAATATTATTTTTGGAATGTGAGATTTAGTTATTTATTCATTGTAAATGCTACATGAGGCTTCATTATGGCCCCGAAAACTTTTGCATATACTTTTCTTGGAAGAAACGTTAAGGTGGTTGCTTGGTTCGTTGGGTCTTGTGGAGCAAGTGTCATGTTTGGCCTAACTGCGCCAAACACAAGGCAAGGTGTCAAGTAGGAGATTTATTCACCCAAGCAGAATTTTACAGATACAGAAGATTAAAATACACCCAAGGAGGATATGAAACTTTGCCGCCTACAACTCGTAGGTTGCAGCAGAAGAACAACCAAGGCACGTCGACTCCCCAACCTTGCAAACATTAAGGAAAACACATCGACATATTCTATATACGCGTAAGTCAAATTTACAGAATTTATGTTGTGCATGAAAAATGCAACCTGACGAAAGCATCCACTAAAAGATAATTTATGAGAGAAGGCATCTATAATTCTTAAAACTTATCAAAGTATAACGTAGTTATAAAACTAGCAGAATAAACCTGTACAGTGTGATTTGGTAAATAATGTTTTAATCTCGCTACGTATATGATAGGAACAATATACTTATTAAACACCGACTTACTTAACATTGTAAGCAGCAAATAAAGCTCGAGTTTTTATTGAAGGAAAGCCATACTCTAAGGGAGTTTTAGAATATGAGTGCGTAAACGTAGCTGAATTCAGAATTCAATTACAACGTGGCGAGATTTTCTCTCAAAACTTAAAAACCCACAAAAATACTGATTGTCCCATTATGGTAGAAATTGTTTACTTTTTAACCGGTTTAAATAGCATTGTATGCACAAATAGAATTTCATGTTATACTTGGAGTATATAAACTCCAAAAACTCCATTAGAGGGAACTCATGCTCCAAAAAGGTTTTTAATTTATGTGCATTAACGTACTGAATTCAAAAGAATTCAAATGTCACATAGTTATTTTCCTACAAATATGGAGAACCAATAAATACTAATTATGATCCCATTATTGTGAAACAGTTTACTTATTAAATTACCGGTTTAAATAACATTGTAAGTAGAAAATAGGACTATGTTCTTATTTGAGTATATAAACTCCAAAACTATATTAGAGCAGTTTTGGGGCATTAACATAGAGAATTCAAAGGACCGTAAATTAGAAGAATTAGTCTAACACAGTAAGCAGCAAATAAACGTGTTTCCATTGCTTATATAAACTCCAAAAACTTTCTTGGAGAGAGATAATTATCCAACAGAAGAGATAATAGCCCTACCACAAACATCCCATAACTATTTTAATCATATCTTTCACGAATTTGGCGACATGTTATGAAAAGGAATACTATACATAATAATGGGAGTTCATATTTTTATTAACTTAATGGGAGTAGCACATCCTTTACGTTTATATATTAATGCAGCGATAATTTAAAATAATTAAAAAAGAGTCAAGCGTGATTTCCTTAGCACAAAAAAAGCACACCACATACACCGAAAGCTGTCCCCGTCTCAAGAGTTGATGGATGTCCTCTCACCAACTATAATTTCTGGCACAATTTGAAATTTCACCAAATCCAATACACGGCCCTTCTTTTTCAACCCCGACACCGCTTTTAAAAATGTCCTTTCATCAGCATTCTTTTCAGGCCTGGAATCGATCAAAGCTCGGTTATAAATCCTGCTCAGGTAATGGAAGGGACTTGATGAACTGCCGTCCTAGACTTCTATTCGCGGATTGTGTACTTTCAACACCGGTTAAAACTGACACAGTGATTAATAGAAAATCCCCTGCCACTGGGCCGAAGACCATCAGTTATTAAAGCGGACGTCGCTTTCGGAAAATCTCTTCGGTGGACATGCCTCTTTCTGGAAACATGCTCGCACATGAATCAAATTCTAAAACGCTTTCTCTATAGCCTCTACTTTGTGGTTGAATTGGAATTGAATTGAATTTTCCTCCTCCCTTTAGTACTGTCCAGGGTTCCTGGAGTATGTATTTAAGCTTTTGTGGGATTTGGGGTGTTGGTGATGTACGTGTATGGATTAGTTCTTTCAAGGGGAAGATTTTGGGTGTTACACCAACAATCTGGGCGTGAATTGGATTGTATTTTCCCCTTCTCTATAGTACTGTACAGAGTTCTGGAGTTACGTATTCAAACTTTTGTGAAATTTGCGAGTGTTGCTGATGTGCATGAATGAGTTACATCTTTCAAGGGGGAAAAGGTTTGGAGTTTACACTGATAATAAGGTCGTGAATTGGATTGTATTTTCAACTTGTAGTATTGTCCAATGTTGTTTGAGTATGCATTTAATCTTTTGTGGGATGAGGGGGCGTTGGTGATGTGTACGTGTTTGCATTTTCTCCTTCCCTGTAGGGTTCTTACAGGATTCTTGAAGTAGTTATTTAAGCTTCTATGGGAGCTTTTGGATATTGGCTATGGCATGAGTGTATGGATTAGCTCTTTCAAGGGGAAGAAAATTTGACTGTTACACCAACAGTCTGGGAGTATATTGGATTGTATTTTCTCCTTCCCTGTTATTGTCCAAAGTTGTTAGAGTTTAAGCTATTGTGAGATTTGTGGGTGGTAATGTGCGTGTATGGATTAGTTCTTTCAAGGGGAAGAAGATTTTGGATGTTACACCAACAATCTGGAAGTGAACTAGATTGAGTTTTACTCACTCCGAGTGGTGCTGTCTTGGAGAATGAATATTGGATAGATTTTAACCTTTGGTGGGATTTAAGAGTGTTTTGTGTGCGTATTGGATAACTTTTTTCAAGGGGAAAAGATTTCAGGGATTATACCAACCATCTAGAAGTGAATTGAATTGAATTTTCCCGTTCCCTCTAGGGTAAAGTTCAATTCCTGTTCCTCCCTGTAGTATTATAAGTACCCTGTAACACGTAGAGGGAGTTTTTAAGGAATCACATTTATTTCTAAAGTTATTTTCTTTATTGACTTCAAAAGTTATTATATGACGTTAAAAGACAAACTGTTGAAAGTTTTCTCCCATTCATGTTTATTTAACTTTATTTTTCTATGTGTATAGTTTCACAATAAAAATATCGATGTCAATTGTTAGATATTTACTATCAAAAATGTAATTCATGTTTGAAAGATGCTTTTGGAGTTTAAAGTTTTTAACACCATAATGTGTATTCTTCCGTAACTGTAAAGTGGCAACGAATGAAAAATGTAGTAGAAACTTTATTCTTTTCACAAGTATGAAAGAAATAAAATAGAAACTCTGAGAAAAAAATCATCATAACGTATAACAATATATATTATTATATAACATTTCTAGGGCAGATATGTGTTGTACTTTTAGAAAGAGTTATGGGGGTTTGTGATATTTTAAGACATTGAATTACCTGTATTATCACTGAATTGAAATTAAAGTTAAATTCACCGCGAAATTTATCTAATAAAATTATTTCTCTTTATATAATGTTTTTTTTTATGTTAATGACCTAATTTTGAAGGCATTGGTCCCCTTTTTTGCATATACGTAAAGTAATTACATAGGCTCATTTACACTTAATTACCGTCTATTTAAATCTTCTCTCCGTATTCCGATCCGTCTTACCAAAGAAGGACGAGAAGGAACTGGTTAAACGTGTCAATCATTCCCATTCTCGTTGCTCATTGGTTCGACAGATCCAGATACGCAGAGCGGATTAGGGATTGACTTACCCATACAAATAAGCATTTGTACCCATACAAATAAGCACTCCTGAGGGTTGTCTGGATGAGCTATGTAGTCATTAGCAAAACTGACCAAATCTTGATGGACGAGATATCTCGTCCTTATAAAAAACTGACCAGATCTTCCACTCGTCATCATCAGAAAATCGGCAATATCCTGATGACGAAATGTATCGTCAACAGGATATTGCCAATGAACAATTTTGCTAGGATCGTCATTAGCAAAACTGTTCAGATCTTCACTCACGAGATATCTCGTCGAAACGATTTTTAGGATTAAGGATTCGTATTTAATGCGATATTGAGAGCCCAACCTTTTGTAACTGCCTGATAGCATCACACTATTTGTTATTCCGCTTGTTTTCACTAAGCCTATCCGCAGCGTGAATAAGTAATAAAAATGAAGTCCACTCCACAAATTACATATTTATCGCGCGCTAGGTACACGTTCTTCGAGATCAGTCTTCTTTCACGCCGCCAAAGAAGAGGGCAATTTGCTGTTGCCACAACAAAGTACCTAAAAGCTTTCGCGCTGAAACTTCTTTTGTAAATGGCGCAACTTCCGACGGTCTACGATGCCGGAGATAACTTGTGCTCCCGCCATTAAGGAGTAATTAGGGAAAACGTAAAGTAGAGAGACGTTATACCTCACACTTTGCTCTCCGCTCGTGACTAAGTAGCCAGTTCCACCCTCTGTGGAGGTCCCACTCGTTTCTTTCGGCGGACGACCATTTTCTGGACGTTTAATGTGCAGTCATTTGCCTCGTGGTTGCGGAATGTACTTAGGTATATCGCCCGAAAAAGGGGTGCGCGTATGAAGGTTAAGGGTATTATTGCCCTGTCTGAATAATTCAGCATCTTCCGTGGCAACATGCGGCGGTTGGATCGTTTGTTTGTTGTGCTACACGGGGAGCGGATGTATGGGAGCAATGTTAATGATGTATTGTGGCTTGGTCAGTTCATTACAGTGTACGCTGTTGTATTTTTGTGGTGTAATGACGTCAATTGTGGTTCAGGAACAGTTATGCGAGATGTAAGGTTGTGGAAGTTCAAAATTATTTTAAATGCCTTCGGGACATGCCGTTTGTCTAAGCAGTTATGACGCACGGAAAATAATTGTACTATATTCATGTTGCAATTATTCCTTGATGCTGACTATAAAGGGAATGACGTCAATATTCAGTGGTCGCAAGATAATGATTATTACTTTTGTTATTTAAAAACATTCATTTCTAAATATGCTATCAGTATCTGACATTGCTATATATATATATATATATATATATATAATATCCCTATATATATATGAAATTTTATTTCCATAAGTATCCGTCTTCATATTAAGTTTTGCATCAACTTAATTTCTTTGACGATTAACCCCTGCTTTCGATTAAAGATTCTGCTTTTCTGGATCAAAATAATTAGAATTCATAATAAAATAAATTTATCTTAGTCAATAAATACATTGAGTTGAAATTAGGGAAATAATTTCGATATATATATAAATAAATAAATATCTATCTATCTATATATATATATATATATATATAAATAAATAAATATATATAAATAAATAAATAAATATATATATATATATGTCATAATAACAGATCTTATAAGCCTGCAGTCGTGACGAGAGTGGCAAGAGTGGTGTAAGGCAACCGGAGAGAATGATCCATTGATATTGAGTGTAATGCAGATTCCATAACAATTCTTTATTATTTCAGTAGACAAGTAATTACATCATGAGGTTGTTGAGTGTTTGGAGTTTGGAACGGCTCTGAGGGCTCCTTAGCCCAAGAGACTCGTGAAAAAATAAATAGTTTACAAAGATCTCGCTAGAGGGATTAGGATTAAGAAAAATATTATTGGACCAGGGGATTTAACACGAAATTTCATTGGTAGGTCGGTGGTTTTACGAAGGGGGAATGTGATCTTACATATGCGATTTGAAAGCAGGAGAGTCCTTGGGAGGTCTAAGCTAACGAGGCGGCTTGAGTTCAAAGGTGAAAGGGAGTCACGAGGTCCGTGGGAGGTCCAGTTAACGAGACGGCTTGAGTTCAAAAGTGAAAGGCAAGATATTGACCACTTAGATAGGGAGACAAAGACTGGGATAAAAGGGAACCGCTAAGGGGTGATCTGTAGTGAAAATTGTACTTAGGGGGTTATTTTTAGGTATCGTTTCATATCCCCCTCATTTAGAAGGGAAAGTCTTACCGTTTCCAGAAAGGCTTTCACTAAATTATCAACAGTACAAAACATACAATATAACAAAGATACAAAATGACATTTCAAAACAAATATGATACATAAACACTTGATACACAAATAATACAATATTAATTTACAAATATCAACTAGTAGATGATTAATGAAAGTAAAAAACATCTAGCATAAGGACTTCAAAATTTATCCTTACACCTTCATAAAAGCTTCCATATGTCCTCTACTTAGTGACAATTCCCAAAATATTCAAACATTTTTCATGTATTTTATCAAAATTTCCTATGCATGGTGACTGAAAAAATATACAGTATTGTAAGTTTTGGTGATGAACCATATACGACATTATAATCACATCACTAAACAATCTTATTCATTAATTTGACGCAACAAAATCTGTGAAAAGGAAAATAAAAAAAAATAACTCAGGAACTTAGATGTGCAATGGAGACGACTTCTCTGTAGCAGTACCGACATGTCAGTGATGTCTGTACCTACGAGAGCGTTACTGTAAGTAGGCTAGAAATGAGCTCCGTATATTCTAAATGAGTAACTGCTCATTGTAAGCTACTAATTCACGTCAAGCATCCTGAAACGTTGAATATGTGTGTGCCGTGTTGTATAATGAATTTTTGTTTAATCATTTGTTAACTTCAAAATCAATGTATTCTGTGATCAATATGTGTGAAATTTCGTTCATTCATCAGTATAAAATCATTATCAGTACAATCATTTCATTATCAAACAGTACAAAAATAAAAATACGTAATGAGAGACTGGAATGTTGAGGAAAAGTATTTTTCATCAGTGTTCTCGTACGATAAAAATTTAAAGAACTACCCTAAAAACTTTCCATATTATTAGGTAGAAAGATTAGGACATGTTACAAGTAAGTACAAAAGAGAAATAGAGAGATACTTTATATATATATAGTCGGTTCATCCCATACTAACACAATAAAATAATTCAATAAACAATGAAGGTTATTCAAATAAATCGCAGTACATAATAAACATTATTCAACATGAAAACAAATTATTTACATTATTCGACACATTGCTAATTCTTCATTGAATGCATTTCATGCATCATGTAAGTTTCATTTATATGATGTTTGTAATTACTTCACATCTAATGTTTGAATTTTAAAACCGTTTGAAACAAAAGTAAATAATTAAAGGCAAAACTTTTTCAGAGCCTTGTCAGTAGCGACAATGCACAAACTGGAAAAATAATTGGACGACGGGTTTGTATTGAATTGGAGATGGGAAGAGATAAGGAAGGCTTTCGACGGGGGTCACAACCAGTTGGGATGAAGAAAGAATGAAAAGCGAAGCTTTGGGGGGGAGAAAATTCTCCCTCTTTGTCCGAAAGTCGTAAATTCCATGCGCATTATATTCTCTTTGAACGAGAACTAGGGCTACTTGGTTTTACGCGAAGATGTGAAGCGAGGGTACTCTGATTTCCCTTAAGAACTGGTATTTTCGAAACAGACACTTTGGTGTTATTAGCAACTCGAATGGGAATTTTACTTTTTCTAACTGGAAGAGGAGAAATTTGATAATCAGATGCTGGGTAAAAATGACGTAATCTAGTCGAATGCACTACTTCAGAATCCTTTTTGTGGAGAGGGTTAGGCCTATTTATTTCATAATTTACGTCAGAAAGTTTCTTCAGGATAACGTATGGTCCTGTGAAAGTTGGATTTAATTTTCGACTATTGGGATAAACAAATTCTTCATACATTACAGAGTCTCCAATGTTAAAATCACTTTTAGTAAAACGGGTGTCATATCTCTTTTTTGAAATCTCATGGAATTTCTTAGTTTTTTCTTCGGCAATTTTTCGGGCCTCTTCAATGGGCGGATACAAATTTGGTTCAACTATAGGTTCATAAGGAAGTTTTCCATACATTAAATAAGTAGGTGGGAATGTAGTAATCGAATGAGGAGTGTTGTTGTATTCTTCCGTGACTTGTTTAAGTAATTGGGTCCAAGGAGTACTATTTGTTTGAGCATTAATTTTACATTTCAACCTAGTTATGAGGGTTTGGTTGACGCGCTCAACTTTACCATTAGTTTGAGGTCTGTGTGCAGAAGTTAGTAATTGAGTGACGTTATATTTTTGCAAGAAATGCTTGAATTTGGGTGACGTGAAGGCTGCATGTCTGTCACTTAGAATTTTCTTTGGAACTTGAATTTGGAATACCTGTTTAAGACAGTTAATATAAGCATCTGATGTCACACTTTTTGAAGGGAATGTCCAAATATATCTTGTTGCATGATCTATTAAAATATGTAGGTACTTTTTTGGAGAGCCATAATAGCTTAATCCGCCAACTGTATCCACGGAAATTAATTCGAAAGGCTCATGACTTGTGGGAAGGGATTTTAACAAGCCATATTTCTTTTGCTTTTTCCTTTTATTCAATTGACAAACTTCACAGTGTCGGACATAATTTCTAACATCATTTACTATACCAGACCAATAATATTGTGGCGATAATAAATTTAACATTGATGACACTCCTAGGTGCCCATACTCAATATGTGCTTTCTCTAACAATTTTGAACGAAGTGAAAATGGGACAACAACTTTATTCAAACCTTGTTTTCTAATTGTCCAAAGATTATCCAATTTTTTGTATTTGCGATTACAAACATTATCATTTTCTTGACTTTCTTTGAGCTCAGAATGAGTTAATAATTGTGCTCTTGGCAGCACGTGATGATTTATGGGGTTTCTAGTTAACATGTCAGCTTCTACATTAGTAGATCCCTTTTTGTATTTAATTGTAAAATTGTACATAGACAATTTCAATGACCATCTAAAAAGCCTACCGGTTGGGTGTTTAATATTTTTGAGCCAAACCAGGGCAGCATGATCGGTATAAATAGTAAAGTGATTTCCATGAAGATAGCAGTAAAATTTTTCGACGGAATCTATTATAGCCAAACATTCAAGTTCTGTTATCGCGTAATTTTTCTCGTAAGGTCGTAATTTTCTAGAGTAAAAGGAAACTGGGTGTAAGGAACCATCTGGATGTTCCTGTTTTAAAATTCCTGAAATTGCTTCTCCTGAGGCATCGGTGTATAAATGGCAGGGATAATTCGGGTTAAATAAACTTAACACAGGCTTAGAGATTAAGATATCTTTGAGTTTCTTAAATGAGGCCTGACATTCTTCTGACCATTGATATTTTACATCTTTTTTAAGAAGGTTATTCAAAGGGGCTCGAATTTTCGCATAATCTGGAATGAATTTGTTATAGACATTAACACTTCCAAGAAATCTTTGCAACTCTTTGGTGTTTCTGGGTGGTTGAAGTTTTTTGATAGTTTCAACGTTAATATTACTTGGTTTGTAAGTACTGTTCTCAATTTCATATCCCAAGAAATTTATTTTCGTTTTTGCAAAGTTGCATTTTGAAAGTTTGAGTTTCACGTTCTCTTTCTCACATATCTCAAAGATGATTTTTAAATGTTTCAGGTGTTCTTCATAATTTTGGGAAAATACAATTATGTCATCAAAATAATTTAGGGCAAATTTAATTTGATGCTTATTTAGAATTTGCCTTATAGCACGTTGAAATATTGCAGGGGCGTTTTTCCATCCAAAA
This sequence comes from Meta bourneti, assembly GCA_933210815.1. Classification (NCBI taxonomy): domain Eukaryota; kingdom Metazoa; phylum Arthropoda; class Arachnida; order Araneae; family Tetragnathidae; genus Meta; species Meta bourneti. The sequence continues at coordinate 95,148,484 of OW119929.1, forward strand.
GGTAATCTTTTCCATTCGTACAAACCAAAATTTGAGGTAAATGCAAGTTTTTCTGTGTCTTGATCCTTAATTTTGATGTGCCAGTATCCAGAGGCTAAATCTAGTGTTGAAAATATCTTTGCATGGGACAATTGATCCAATACAGCATCGATACGAGGAATGGGTTCGGAATCTGTTTTAGTAATTTCATTTAGTTTTCGATAATCGATGCATAAACGAGTTTTGGAGTTTTCATCTCGTTTGTAAGCTAATGTTACAGGAGCAGCATAAGGGCTGTAAGAAGGTTTGATAATGTCTGCCTTCAAAAGTTCGTCAATTTGTTTTTTGATTTCTGCATTATCCTTAGGCGAGGCTCTATATGGGCGACAAGCAATTGGCAGTTCCGAGTTTAGAATAACTCGTTGAGGTTCTAAATTAATTGAGCCTACATCATATTTATTGTTGGCAAAAACCTTTTTGTATTTATTAATTAGAGCAGTTAATTTGCCACCAGAGTTAATACCATAATTGATATTATTCACATTATTTGAATTAACACTAGAAATAGTACAGTCCTTAATGTTATTACTATCAGTACAATTCCCAATACTATCATTCTTATCAAAAGAGTACATATTTTCACATTTCATATTTTCAATTTTTGAACATTGTTCATCATAAGTATTCTTACTAGTAGTATTCTCACATGATCCAAGATTATTATGTTGAACACTATTAGAATATTGTGAATAACCTTGATTGTAAAAATGATGAGAAATTTGTGCACAACTTATAGGAGCATTTGAAGTTACATTATGATTGAATTGAAATATTTGTCTGCTTTTGCAATTGATCTTCAAATTAAATAGATTCACAGTTTCTAAATTTAGCAATGCATAATTTAAAGCAGAGTTGATGGCCAAAAATTCAAGTTGTTTTGTAATGCAACCAATTGTAATACTGATCAAAACAATTTCACTTACCCGAATAGCACCAACTGCTTGTTGAATTTGTATCTTAGGGTTCACTGTTATTGTCTCATATTTCAAATGTCTGAGTAAATGTTCAGGAATGATATTTGCACTCGTGCCAGTGTCCAACAATCCAATGAATGTTTTGTGACCACAAAAAATAGTCACTTTTAGGAATGGTCATTCCAAATCAGGAGTTTGTCCATATTGAGTAGCTGGTTGATACGCGAGCTGAGGTAGTGGAGGAAGACTTCGCTGAGGGAAAGTTCTCCAAGGGGGATTCCGGTCCTGTAAACGTCGGTCACGGTAGTTGAAGGGCTCTCTGTGCACGGGAGGCATCCAAAATCTCGGCCGCATCGGAAATCTTTGCCGGGGTCGAAATTCTGGACGGGGAATTGCTGCGGGAACGGGTACTCGGTCCATTCTGCTATTTCCTTGTTGATTGTCATCAGGTAATTGACTGCATAACGTGCGGGCAACTCTTAACCATTCCGTAATGATTGATGGTTCTTTTACGATGATGAGCTCCTTAATATTCCGAGGCAAACCATTTGTTAGTCCTTGGAGTAGTATTTGGTCAGAAAGGTGTAATCGTTGACCAATGTCAAATTTCTTTTTGAAGTACTCATCAATGTCTCCAGGTTTGTCGCACGTTGTAGAGATGAAGGTATCAAAAGATATCAGAGAGGTCCTTGAAAAATAGTTGATAAGTCCTTGACGTAAATTAGCCCATTCGGTTTCGACGATACAATGATTTAAATAATAGTTCAACGCTTCGCCTTTTAAGCATTGTGAGATTAGTTCGATTCTTGAGGTTGCATAGTTGGTTGTTTTTAACTCAAAATACTTGATCCACGCTTCAACGTCGAAATTTTCTTTGGGATCAAATGCTATTATTTTTGAAAGTATTCTTTCCGAAAACTCTTCAGAAACTGGGTAGCTGGCAGTAGAATCATCTCTATTAGACATCATTTTGGTGTAGTGATGAGAGTCCGTTCAATTTCTTAAAACTTCCAAAATGAGACTTCACGGTGAGGTTCCCAAACCACAAGTTGCTATCCTGTCGACTTAAAAATCTGTCATAATAACAGATCTTATAAGCCTGCAGTCGTGACGAGAGTGGCAAGAGTGGTGTAAGGCAACCGGAGAGAATGATCCATTGATATTGAGTGTAATGCAGATTCCATAACAATTCTTTATTATTTCAGTAGACAAGTAATTACATCATGAGGTTGTTGAGTGTTTGGAGTTTGGAATGGCTCTGAGGGCTCCTTAGCCCAAGAGACTCGTGAAAAAATAAATAGTTTACAAAGATCTCGCTAGAGGGATTAGGATTAAGAAAAATATTATTGGACCAGGGGATTTAACACGAAATTTCATTGGTAGGTCGGTGGTTTTACGAAGGGGGAATGTGATCTTACATATGCGATTTGAAAGCAGGAAAGTCCTTGGGAGGTCTAAGCTAACGAGGCGGCTTGAGTTCAAAGGTGAAAGGGAGTCACGAGGTCCGTGGGAGGTCCAGTTAACGAGACGGCTTGAGTTCAAAAGTGAAAGGCAAGATATTGACCACTTAGATAGGGAGACAAAGACTGGGATAAAAGGGAACCGCTAAGGGGTGATCTGTAGTGAAAATTGTACTTAGGGGGTTATTTTTAGGTATCGTTTCATATATATATATATATATATATATATATAATGCAAAATAAATGCCTCTCTTCTAGGTATTATTTCAAGTCTAATATGACACGTTTTGTTTGGCTGTGAAATTCCAGAGATGGGAATAACAAGAGGTGTTCGGATAATAATTTGATCGATTATACCACAGAACTCCGACATGCTCAATGTATTTAGTATTTAAACTGATTTGGTTGTTTGGTTGTTGAGTTTTAAGACACAAGGGCCATATTTCGCTAAGCTGTGCCAAATTTAAAATAGATAACGTCAACTAATGGACATACACATACAAGATGAGTTTTACTGACACAGAAGATATAAGTACACCGAGGAAGAAATCAAACTTGATAGGAAGCGAACCTACACTTAACCTAGCCCAGTGGGCAAGCACACTGAGCCACTGCCTACCCCTACATTGCATTTGGCGTCTGTAAACTTTTTAACTTTAATATCAGTCTTACTAGGTAGTTAATACCATACACTTAACTTCAATTTATCGTAATCGCCAAAACCTAACGATTAAACACTTAGTTTTACTGCTGTACAAGAATATTCGGATGAACTTTGTAGCTTCCAGTGAGGTAATATTTCGCTATTCATTGACGTTGGGAACTAATAGCTTTTTGCTGGGAACTCAACAGGGAGATATTTCTTGGTCTGTGAAAGATGTGAATTGTTTCACGCAAAGTAATGCCCTCATAGATCAAGATGAAATTTACTTGGTTTTGGATCTCAGCCAAGACAGCATTACGCAGTATTACATGCGAGTAGGCTATCATCTCGGACACCATTCTAAATATATCATATTTTTGATACTATGAATCAATGTCTGGGAAAAGTCTGTATACGTATTTTATTCAGAAGTTATATACTAAGTAACAAGTTGTAAGTTAGAATGTAATACATTTGAGATACAATAGGATGAATAATTATTGTGTGGTTTCATTCAACTGCAGTAGGGAATAAAACGTGAGCCATGTTAAACCTATAACTTTTGATAGCACATTCCCTTAAAAACATGTAAAACTACTTATTGGCGAATAATTTTATGCTTATGTATTTAATGGAAAATTAAATTACATAATTTCAAAAAAATTAATTATTTTTTTATATTATTACACATCGAAACCCATTTCAATCCAACGAAAATTTGTAATTTGTCTAAATTTATCCTATTTTAATAACTCATCCATCATTTTTAAAAATTATTTAACAAATATGCAATATTTCTTAAACGAATCTGAATGTGTTATGTCTAATCACGTAGAGGTACAATCATAGTTACATACACGTAATTCAATTAGCAACTCTTCTAATCCTTTGCAAATATTCTATCGGTCTTTCATTTATAATACAATCTTTTGGAAAGATTATATATTTCTTTTATCTGTAATACAGAATCTTTTGGAAAGATTCTAGTGATTCTTTCTTTAGAATTGAATCACTTGGAAAGATTCTATAGGTCCTTTCCTCAGAATATAATCTTTGAACATATTCTATTGGTGTTTATTTAAAATCGAATCCCTTAGAAGGTTTCTGTAGATCCGTTCCTCAGAATAGAATCCTTTGGAAAAATTATCTTGACCCTCAGAATAGAGTTCTTTGGGAAAACTCTATTGGTCCTTTCCTCATAAAAGAATCCTTACAACACAATGGTTCTTTCTTTAGAACTGAATTCTTTTGAAGGATTTTACTGGTCCTTTACTCAAAATTGAATCCTGGGAAACATTATATTGGCCAAGAAGGTCAAAACTGATTATTAGTCATGCAGGGGAGATTGCAGATTCCAAGGTGGAATTATGCGTGTGACCCCTTAGATGGTTAAAATAAAATCTATTTTTAAGCACAATTTGATTGTATCAAATTTTTTTGAACCATCCTATTCTTGATCCAAGTCGTTTAATAAAGACGTCTAAGAAATATAGTTAATAAAACGAAAAGCTTCAGAACACTAAGTCTGGGGAAACAACGATCGAATTAAAAACAATACTGGGGCACTCATTAAACAAATTAAGCGATAGCACGTGTAACATTTCCTATTCCTCTCAACCGATAGTTAAACGCCATTACTTAACAAACAGTGTTGCTATGAACAAAAACACGCTCCAAATCGAAGCAGCCGAAGTAGTTGAAACCTGAAGCCTATCTGTATCCTTTTCCTCTTCTCCCGTTACAAAACACTGAGTTCTCATTTAGGGAAGTTGGCTTAATGGTTATTGATTCTTCACCTTTCCGAGCTGTTAGCAACATAGGGTTGTAACAATACACGTACTGCTTTCTCCCTCAGGAACTCAGTACGTGCCTTGGCACTCGTAAAGCATCTATTCCGATCTAACCCTATTCCCTGCGCTGGTGCTTTGAATGAACAAAATTTCTATTCCTCCCAAAGTTGGATTAAGTCAATCTGGAGACATGGGTGGAATGCTGATGGGAGTTTATGACTTTAAAAACTCCGTTTTGGATTAAGTCGATTCATCTTGCCGATAGATTGCTGTTTGGGTTAACCTTACACAGGGGATAATATCGTTGCAGGCGGTGACTCAGGTACGGTGTGTTTCTTATGAAGCAAATTAGACTCGATTATGTGGAAATATTGCAGGCAAGTTATTGCTTTAGAAAAATCGGGAATATCTATTTCATTTATGGTACAACCTCAAATCTTAAAAGTTCATATTGAATCAATTACTCTACTTTGTTCCCAGGTACTGTTTTAAAGCTCCATATTTTCACCACATTGGTAAAGTTGACCACCACTACTATAATTATCTTACCATACTGTAGTTATTTAGAACAGTATAACCAATCTCCTCCATGTAGTATTTCTTGGTGGATGTACTGTTTTTCAAAACTTGATAAAACACATTAGCAAACTCTATTAATCTCAACCCTCAGGGACTTTAGGTGTGCACGAACTTCAAAGACCCGAGGTACCTAAGTGATCTTTTCTTTACCCATGGGGCTTAGTAAACACTGGCGGGGGTGTCGCTCTTCCATGATATCCAAGCGATTTTTTTCCGTTTTCACCCCAACTACTCTATTCCCCAAACACTCTTTTTCTCTTTCACCAAATTTTCAACTTGACATTGCCTGTCTTGTATTTGGCGCAGATTGGCCAAATATGGCCCTTGTGCCTTAAGACCTAAACCAAGCAAATTTATTAGCCCACCAAGTGGTTCTGACGAGATATCTCGTCCATCAAGATACGACCAATTTTGTTAATGATGGGATATCCGGTCATAAGGATATTATTGAATTTTTGAAGATGACAAGATAAAGGTCTGTTCAGTTTTTCTAACAACGAGGTATCTCGTCCATCAAGATCTGCTCAGTATTTCCTAATAACGAGGTATCTCGTTCATTAAGATCTGCTCAGTTTTTTCTAATAACGAGATATCTCGTCCATCAAGATCTGATCAGTTTTTTCTAATAACGAAGTATCTCGTCCATCAAGATCTTATTAGTTTTTTCTAATAACGAGTTATCTCGTCCATCAAGATCTGATCAGTTTTCTAATAACGAGTTATCACGTCCATCAAGATCTGATCAGTTTTTTCTAATAACGAGTTATCACGTCCATCAAGATCTGATCAGTTTTTCTAATAACGAGGTATTTCGTCCATCAAGATCTGTTTAGTTTTTCTAATAACGAGGTATCTCGTCCATCAAGATCTGATCAGTTTTTTCCAATAACGAGGTATCTCGTCCATCAAGATCTGATCAGTTTTTTCTAATAACGAAGTATCTCGTCCATCAAGATCTGATCAGTTTTTTCTAATAACGAGAAGCCTCATCAAGATAACCACCAGGAGGGTTAATCTGTTTTCTTTCTTTTTTTATTAATCTTTGCCATTGATATAATTAACAAATAATATTTTCCTGTGCAACATTTCACGAAGTCACACTTGAGGGGAAAATGTAGGCCATGGACTTTTTTCTAGTTAGCAGTGAATAGTGGAATATTTTGAGTGGGACAAGAGCAAATTTAACCCGTGCCGTTCTTTGATCTGCGCAACACCCCTGCCTCAATTGGAATCGCTCTAGCGGTGAACCTAATCTATAGGATTGCTTCAAGGGCATTTCCAGCAGGTGACAGCCCTTACTTTAATCACATATTATTTTTATATTCAGTAGACGCACTTCCCCTGAAAGCTCCCCAACTCAACCTAATACATTTAGGAAAATTACATAAACAAAAAGTTAGTAAATTAATCATCAGATGTTAGATTTTTAAGCTTAAGAAATAAAAAGAATATCGCTTCACTCGTGAGAAAAATTAAGTAAATTATGCATTTCTCTCCCTCCATTTTAACACCGTTACTTACCCAAATAGCTCTACAGTAAAAAATTTAATCTACACTGCTGGCCACCCAAATTGCAACACCAAGAAAGACAAGAGATATCACAACAAAATTTATTTTGTAGATAACATGTTGACCAAGTATCAAATGATTAAATTTATAGACTTCTGTGAAGTGTGGTTCCTGCCAAAATCAGTAGCCAGAGTAGCCGCCATTGTTGGAGATCACCGCTGCCACACGCCTCGGCATTGATTCAAAGAGATTTTGGATGTGTTCTTGGGGTACAGCAGACCAAGCAGCTTCCACACGTTGCCAAAGTTGATCTGGTGTGGCAGCTGGGGATGTATTCTGGGTCAATCGTTGAGCAACCATGGACCACATGTTTTCTATCGGCGAAAGATCCGGAGAGCGAGCTGGCCAGGGAAGCAATTCAATCTGGCGATTGACGAAGAACCCTTGGACAATGCGTGCCACGTGTGGTCGCGCATTATCTTGTTGAAATATGGCTGTGGGCAAGCCCTGAAGGTAAGGAAGGACAACTGGCTCCAACACCTCGGAGATGTAGCGCTGGCTGTTTAAAGTACCGGCAATGCGTACTAGAGGAGTGCGAGAGTGATATCCAATACCGCCCCATACCATAATACCCGGTGCAGGACCAGTGTGGCGGTGCATAACGCAGCTGTTCAGCATCCTCTCTCCACGGTGTCTCCAGGCTCGAATCCGACCATCGTGGTGTTGCAGACAGAAGCGTGACTCGTCAGTAAAGACAATTTCATTCCATTCTGCCGTCCACATCCTTCTTTCATCGCACCATTGGCGGCGGAAACGTCTGTGGTTCTGCGTCAAGGGTAGACGAAGCAATGGACGTCTTGCGGACAGACCACTTTGCTGTAAACGGCGTCGAATGGTACGCGCAGACACTGGATGATGCGGTACAGACTGAATGTGCTGTGCTATGGTTCGTGATGTGGCTGAGCGATCCGTCACTGCCATACGCACAATATGCCTGTCATCACGTGAAGTGGTGCACTGAGGTGGATGCGATCGAACACGTCGGTCCGTCGTACCCTCCTGCATCCAACGATCACATATCCGCATTACAGTTGTTTGGTTTCGTCCAACACGACTACCGATTTCCCTGAAAGATAATCCACAATCTCGGTAGGCCACTATCCTTCCTCTGTCGAACTCGGATACTTGATCAAAAGATGATCGCTGTTTTCTACGAGGCATAATTGATCGTTTTTTTGAAAAAACCACAAGAAAAACACAATTGCCGTACTTGAAATCGTCGAAATCTCCAAGCCTTAAATAGCGCTTTGAAGTGGCGCCACAGGCGCGCGTGATGTGCGTCTGCGCTGAAATTCTAATCATTTGCATATCTCACCTCCGCTAATGCTTGTTGTAAATTTCATATTATTTGCATGCTTCCTTCAGGGTGTTGCATTTACGGTGGCCAGCAGTGTATAATAAATTATTGATATTTGTTTACTTGAAGTTGTCTTGTGTTTTTGTCGCAGCTTTGCCAAAATAGGAGTTTTGCGTGATAAATTCCAGCCAACCATTCCGATTGCTGCTTGTAGATTTGTAAATACTTTTGAAAAATTAAATTCCATGTATGTTTCAATTGCTCTTTATTACTTAAGTTTATCTTTCTGAAGATTTAGCTTCATAATAAGTTTAAAAGCGAGAATTGAGACTATATTAACCCTCCAACAAGGTTTAGACGAGATATTTCGTCCAACGATGTCTGGAAAGTTTTGCTAATGACGAGATATCTCGTCATGAAGATATAGCCGATTTTTTTATAATGATGATGAGTTTACTTCTCGATGATGATTTATACTTTTCACAAACATTTTTACAATAGTTTTGATTAAATTTATGATTTCGCTTCGTAGAATTCAGTAATAAAAGAATGTGATTAAAGCATTATTTAAATCCTTCGTGAAACATTAATATAATAAAGCTCCGTATAGAAATTAGAGTTACACCAAGTGAAATTTATATCCGTATTTATAACAATAAATGTAAAATAAGCAAGAGGCCTTCAATTTTGACAATTTAGATGTATCAACGACACAGTACCGACGCGAACTGATAACAGCGAGTTTCATTACAATTGATGTTAAAGTTCTCGCTTAAAATATATAATGCTAAAGTGTAATAATCTTCACTTGCTTAATATTTTTCAATTTCAACCTTTCGAGTGGCTCTATCCAAGTTAAGAGCTTATCTCATTCAAGAATATTTTAATACGAAATAAAACTTTTCATATTTAGGGTTATTGTCGTTGCACAAAGAATCTCAATACGTATTTACCCAACATCTCATGAAAATTTAAAAACCCTACGTAGTTTCCTCAATTCATACGGATTAGAGTAGCTGTTGCGCTAAGCTTCAAATTAAACAGACTGAATTTTAAATTTGACTGGAGATAATGCTATCTTGCTTATTTGAGTGGTGTAATTTGCATGCGAGTTAGCTCATTCGCGGCTGAATAGAATTTATTCTGATGAATACAATTTCCGTATTTGATATCATTTTAATGTTATATACGATGTAGAACCTATTGGAATCGGTAACTTTGTTTCCAAATTATATACTCTTCAAGTTTCTCAGTATTCAGTCTGATGTTTTCGAGCTGGGAATTATAAAGTAGCTTCAATACTGAATTTTCAATTGTTGATTAAAACGAAAGTCATAATTTTAATCTTAAATGAATACATATATTTTTTAAATGCATATAATGTTAATGCATGTAATGTTAATAAAAGATCTGTAATTTTTATTTTACATAAAACTATAATTTGATTTACACTTAATATTAGACCTATTATATAATGTATTCCCAAAACAAAATATTGTATCGAAAATGCATTTATTGTTTTAGTATTAGTTGTTGCATTATATACATATTTGAAATTGGATAAGTAATTATAACCGTAGGATAACATTTCTTGTCAAATACAACACATCTGCTTCTACACATAATCCAGCAATTCTATGATGATTTTAGAATAGTCTTAGCAATATAGTATTTCACTAATACCAATTATAAAGTGGCTCATTATATTAACCCTCCAATGGTTTAGATATCTCGTTCATCAAGATATTGCCATTTTTTTAAAATAAGAGATCAAAATATTATAACTTTTCTTTTAAGGACGAGATATCTCGTCCATAAAGATCTGGTCAGTTTTGCTAATGACGAGATTCCTCGTATATAAAAACACCAGGACGGTTAACCTTTACCTGAACAATATCATAAATATCTTTTTGTGCACATAATTTTATATTGGTCTCCGACTGCAATATGACCTTATCCAAAAATAAGATGAATTTATTGTTTTATGTGTACAAAAACTGTGAATCATACTTCTGCATTGTTACAAAACTACCGCAATTGTAGATTTCAATAGATGGTAGTGGTGGCTCCATTAGAAGGCAGTTGGTGCAGTTTTACAGCCTGCGGTAAAGCATGTATTTGCAATTTTCTGCACATAAAACAAAAATTCATCTTTTTTATTGTTTGGTTGGATTTTTATGGCGCAAGGGCCATATCTGGCTATGTAGTGCCAGACAGAAGATATACAATATCAAATAATGGATACATACATAGAATGTCTTACTGACACAGAAGAGAGAAATAGACCGAAGGAGGATTCAAACCTGTGCCGCCTACAATTTTCAGGTTGCTAGGACATTGGGCATACCCACTGAACCACTTATCTTCATTATGTTTTCAGTTCAGGCGAGATTGCTGCCGGTTTGCAATATACTAAGATGGTCTGAAAACTGAATAAATGAGATCTGATGAATATTCATTTTGAGTTCGTCTTATAGAATGATATATAACACAAAATGACTTATGAAATAATTTTGAAGGAAACAACTGATTTTGTTTGTCATTAACTAGCCGACGAATTGGTCTAGTGATCAGGCTGCTTCTTCTCAGTTGGGGGCGTAGTCCCTCTTCCTCGAGGTCATTACAAATAAAAAGAAGGCCCCAAAGGGGGTCAGAGTGTTGACTTCTGAATCGAAAGGTTCCTGATTCAAACCGCAGTTAAGGCATGCCCGCTTAGAATGAATGTGTGGCTTCTTTACAAGCGAGTTTTGTGTAGAATGTGCTGATATAAGTGAGGTGCAGTGACCGCCTCATACAGTGCAGCAGCATAGGGTTAACGGTAGTGATACACATGGGAAATTTTTGAATAGTAACCAGGGTAGTTTTCTTTCGCGATTATTTCTGTATGTGAAATGTAACCTGACTCCCTTGTGTGGTTCAGCAGGACAGGGCTAAGGATAGTGATACACGAGGAGATTTTCGATGCGGGACCAGGATTGTTTTTCTTCTTTCGCTAACAATTTTGGTGAAGCATTCAGAGCGATTCATCCTTTTTTTCATCCTCAAGAAGAAAAAGCTCGTTTCACAAGCCTCCTCGTATGCCACATACATAAGAAAACAATAGGTTGACGAGATGGCCGACTTGTATATCGCGGCTGAGTAGCGGATGGTCGACCATTCCACGAAATTTGATGCACTTCCCCGTGTGACAGGCGCAGTCTATTGCGTGACCAGCGTCTATAAAGACATTGTGTGTCACCACTTAAGTGGTTCAAAAATCCGCCCTTGTAGTGCCATAATGTTTAAGTTTAAATGGCCTGGCATAAGAAAAAATACTATCAGCAACTGCCTATTAAAGTCAAAGTCAATAAAATATATAACTAGTTGAGGATTCAGCAATAAACAATTTTATGAAGCACGCTCATAACAATTTTTTCAATCAAAAACAGGAAACTCGTTAAGGGATGTAGTTAACCTACTTGGTGGTTGTCCCAACGAGGTATCTCGTCATTAACAAAACTGACCATATTTTGATGGATGAAATATCTCGTCATTAGAAGAAAACTGACAAGAATTTGATCTCGTCATCATCAAAAATTGGCGACATCTTGATGACAAGATATCTCGTCAAGTATTTGAGACATTGGTCGGATCTTGATGAACGAGATATCTCGTCAAGTATTTGAGACATTGGTAGGATCTTGATGAACGAGATATCTCGTCAAGTATTTGAGACATTGGTCAGACCTTGATGAACGAGATATCTCATCGCAACCACTTTGAGGGTTAACGTTATTAAATACATAACTGATTGGGGATTCAGCAAGAGAATATTTTACCAATCACGTTTATACCAATTTTTTCAAGCAAACTGAAAATGCAAAAACATCAAACAGCGTCGTTAAACACCAATAAAATACATAACTGATTGAAGATTCAGCAAGAAAAGATTTTACCAAGCACGCTAATGCCAATTTCTTCAAGCAAAAAGAGAAAACTCAAAAACATGAAAGAGTCACATATTTTAAAACATGTGAGAAATCCAAACAAATCGGTACTTTAAAAACCACCGTATCATTCACGGCTTAAACCTATTCTCGAGAAATATATCTCCACTTCAAAGATGGTGCTTTGCTCGAAAATGGCTTAATTCTCCAGTGAATAGTATATATATATATAAGTACATTTATAAACAAAAAAATTGTCCATAACCGGGTAAAGATTCCAAATCTGCTGCACTGAGTCTACCCGCCGCCAGTGTTCAAATCCTATTTTATGTATCAAAATGGTGGGTGAGCAACTTCTCTTGTACATTGAAAAAGGATGCAAAAGCGAGCGTAAATGGATATCATCAAGTAGATAAATGTCGCTGTGTTTGGGCACTATATCTCACGCGTATTTTCGAAAATCTACTTTTTCTTCGGGATTTTGTTCTTTCCTCGCAAATTCTCCATGTTACGATTTCGAATTCTGATAGGATTTGTCTTCAAGTGAAGATTCGTGATTGAGTGACTAGAAAATCTGAGGCTTTTTTCCGTGCACGTTTTTGAGTGAAATTTTGTTTCGTTTTTGTGAAGAATCGCGTAAGATAAGTTTTGTTTATGTTTTTGCACCTACAGAAGGAAATATTTGTGTTGCATTTGTTATTTCTTCTGCCACTAAAAAAGTACTCTGAAGTGTATTCGTGAGAGTGTTGAAAGAAATGAGTGTGATCACGTTTTGCTGATTTCTTTACTTTGAATTTTAGCTTCTTAATGTTGTCTTATTGATTTTAGAGGAAAAAATTACTACAGTGGAACATGTCTTATAATTGTTTTCCTTGCAACCCAAATGCTTGTAACCGAATTCTACGTGTATTATACAACTTTTGCAAGTGATTTATTAATCATTGGATTTCTGTTATCTCTTCAAAGCGTTTCTACTTCATGAAATTTAAAAACATGGTATCATAACATTTATTACATGAAATCCTATTTAATTAACTGCCTATCTATCTTACCGGTAGGTAGTCCAGTGGGACTTTAATTAACTGCCTACCTACCTTACCGGTAGGTAGGCAGTTAATTAAAGTCCCACTGGAGAAAACAAGTGGCTGTTGGCGACGGTCCGGGATCAACCCCGAAGGGAATGATCAGAGGAGAGACTCTTCATTTAGAGCAACGGTCAGGTGACGAGCTCAACACCTGAGCTGGCACCACTCTTCAAGTTAAGACAAACAAACCCACATAACGGGCTATTGGTGGATTATAAGGGATCATCCAGTTGAGCAATGCTTATGACGTCGCAACATAAATTTGTCCCGTAGCTTCTATGAATTGACCACAGGTAGGTAGGTAAGTGAATTTACGTAAATCTGGAGCAATACAACGAGACATTAGCGCTAGAAGGAAAGATCCGAGGATCACACTACGTAATTGTTGACCACGGGCAGATAACGAGTTCAACACTTGAGCTCGCACTCTCTCTCCAAACTACCTTGCCCCACCAACCTGAAGTCATTTGGGACCTCGACAGATTTAACATGCACTAGCCTCCCACGCACTTTTGTCTTTGGTTGGATCGAGTTTCTAACTCGCAACCCTCTAGTTTCGAATCCGCTACTCTTCCAACCGGAATACCATGGCCCTGTCTGTCTTTCGTACATTATGTAAATGAAATTAAACATGTCGGTAAAACAAAAACTTCTACATAATATAAAACGTTAAGAACTTTATATACTTTATAACTTTATATAACTCCAATATACAAGGTGTGCCCATGAGATGAAGCTGAGTTTTCTTAAACAGTATTTTACTCTTATTATTTCGCAAATCTTTTATTAGAAAGTTAAAAAAATAAGTAATTTCCATTTCCAAATACACAATTATCTCTGGAATAAGTTTTGGTAATAAACACAGTTTATTGGTAAACATTCAAAATGTAACGACTTACTTCAAATTGGATAAAACCGATTAAATATCCAAAGGTAGCACCAGATTGTTCCGCTAACATTTAACATCACACATTATCAACCCAAAACAAAACCTTCATCGGAGAACATCATAAAAGATTCATTTCAAAAGCCCGGGCTCTAAATTGCCGACTGTTTCAATACCTCTAAGAAAGATCCTTTCAGTAATGAAACGAAACTCAAAGATCGAACGAAACAAGCCAGAACGGAAGGGATATTGACATAAAGATTCTTTTTCGATCGTTTCGAAGTAATTTCTGACGAAGTTTCCTGTCCCCAGGACAAAGAAGTTTCATATTTATACTTTATTAAAAAAAGTCGAAAAATGTTTCTCTTCGTCCAACCTGAGATCCATCCGAAATTTCCTACATTTATTATTCCCCTTATCGCTTCTTGGGTAGCAAAGAAACAGCCTTTAATAAATGAGACCCAAAGCATCTCGGCAATTTTATATATATTTCTCTTCTCGCCCTCTAGGTCTGCAAGATACTTCGAGATATTTCATTTTCGTGGACCCGGGCAAAAACACCGGGGGTTATTTTTTCCTCGATTTTTATGAGTTTCGAAATCTCGCTGAATGATGTTTTGGAGTATATTTCATACAGATGTTCCCATGCGTGGTATTGATATTCTTTTTCCATTTCGGGAAAAGCCGTTTCGATTTCTATGAACATTTGGGGCGGGTGTTGACGTCGCGTGCTATTTGGACTGGAAAACAGAATAATGGGCTAGTTAACACTTTCGGTACTTTTATGGTGCTTTCTGGGAATGTTTTAAGTTACCAATTTACTGTTTGGGGATCGGTTCCTATTTCTCGGTGTATTAAACTTTCTAAGACCCTTGAAGTGTAAGCTAGTTTCATTTTATTACTGTCCCGCGGTTGAATTTTCTTGTAATGTTTGGTAGAAATACAAAAGGGAATTTCGATTTCAATTCAAAATATTTTTTAATAATCCCAGGTCAATTTCAACTTGTCAGGAGAAATGCTTTTATCATCATAGCACTTCAATTGTAAACGACTTGGCGTTACCATGGTGAACCGCGAAGGGTAGGTTCACGTTGCACCTCACATACATACCACATATTAAAGACATATTATCATACACATATCATACCATATATTAAAGACATTATCATACCACATATTAAAGACATATTATCATACCATATATCATACCACATATCATACCACATATCATACCACATATCATACCACATATCATACCGCATATCATACCATATATTATCATACAATATATCATACCACATATCATACCACATATAAAGACATATTATCATACCACATATTAAAGACATGTTATCATATCACACAAATACCACATATTAAAGACATATTATCATATCACACAAATACCACATATTAAAGACATATTATCATATCACACAAATACCACATATTAAAGACATATTATCATACCACATATTAAAGACATATTGTTATACCACATATCATAACATATTAAAGGCGTTAATTAAATACCTCCCTCCCTAAATAAATGATTTCTCGGCACCTTTAAGTTTATTTTAATTTATATTTTAAATTTACACCTTACAGTCCAATGGTAGCTATTGGTAAGTAGGTGGGTGTGGTTTAACGAATTAACATCGCAGCGACACAACAAGCTATTGGTGACGGTCTGGAAGCAATCCTGAAGGAAAAGATCCGAGGGCAACTCCTCATTATTTTAAACCACGGTCAGATGACGAGTTCAACACCTGCGATGGTACCCCACTCTTCAAACTTCCACGCCACACCAACGTGAGGACACTTGAGGCTAAAACCTCAATTAGAATTAACGTGCACCAGCCTCCGAGCACGCAACCCTCCTGTCATTAGTCCGCTAATTTTCCAGCCTGTTATACCTCGGGCCCCTTTCATTGAGAGATCAGACATTGAAATTCATCCATGGATTCGAACAAGGAACATTTCGATCTGGAAACGAGCACCCTCACAAACAGCCCGAATAGTCGGCTGAATACATTATACATTGCATTTTATTTTAAATGACTAGATAGGGGTACCCTTTTGCACGAGTATAATTTTTACATTTTCAGTACAATGATCACAATTATACATCTCAACTTTTTTTAATTTCAATTTTCTTGTTAATACTCATGGAACGTACACTTTCATTACTCCCCAGGGGTCTTTCCCTTCGGGATTGATCCCGGACCGTCGTCTACATCCCGCTGTGTCTCTCCAGTGCGAGGTTAATTCACTCCCTTATTGCAATCTCTCTCCATTAACAAGCATAACTTCGTGTTGCACGCATAGGAGATATTTTTCTTAAAGCTATATATAGATGGCGCCAGTGTTTTTTTATGGAAGAAGTTCTTCCAGTACGTATTACGGGAATTGGGTAACCGGAAATAAAATCTTTGTCTTTTATAATGGTTCGTTTATCACTGAAAGTCACTCGCATAGGGATACTAGCAATATCCCTACCGGCTTATAAATTTTCTAATATTAGATTAAAATATTTATTAAAACTTTTAATTTTTGGAAACTTTACCACAAAATGTATCCAATATTGTAAATGGTTTATTTATTTAAAAATGCTCGTTTCATTTCTTAGTTGGAAATGTATAGAGCAAATTCAGAAAAGTACGCCGAGTTGATTATGCAAAATCTGAAATTTTTGGAATTTTTTTTCGCTTCTGAAGGGAACAAGTTTAAATGTTTAGTTACTAATTAATATTAAAAAAATTAGATAATATAAATTATTTATATTTAAACTATTCTAATCTCTTCGAAAATTGTACCTTGTTAGAGTTGAAAACATTGAAATGCAAATACATAGTTGTTTAATACAAGTTAGTCGAGAAAGATATTTTCGACTTTCTAAAATTATACTCTCAAATATATTTTGAAATCACATATTTCAAAATTTCCATCTTAAGATTAAATTAAAGTGCATGTTTAATTAGATATTACGACATTCCAGAAGCATTTTGAACACTTAAAATTACATTGATAGATGTAAACTCTGAAGCTAAATCAAAATACTCCTTTCTAATCTCTATTTACGTTTTATTATTATAGTATGAAAAAGAAAATATATCATTTGAAATGAAGATCGAGACAAGAGAAATTACGTAATATATGTTATTGTAAACCATAAAAGCAACGGGAATGTTGAGTATTATAAAAGTATACAACTGAAAAACTTGTAACAATCACAAGATTTATTATTTAAACTCCTTTTTCTTAGTTTATTTTAAACTATATAGAACGGTTGGGAAATGCAGAGACAGCGTAAAGCTATAGTTTGTATCTATAAATCTCTTCAAAAACATACAGCAGGGTTCCCACTCTCAAGCAAAAGAAAATAGGGTCATTGTGAGGCCTTGTGTGTCAAGGATATTTTTCATTCTTTTAAGGCTAGAGTTCACGTAGATTGCAATAGATTAACTCGAGAATGCACAGGTGGAGGATTTTCGCGAGGCTATGTTTGGGTTTCATGAACCCAGTCTTAAACACAACAGCGTTTCGCTAACCTATAAATCTGCACCTTTTTAGAAAAAAAAGGGTTAATGTCCAAATTAGATGATAAGGAGTTGTGTCCACAAATCACTTCAAGGTAATGAAAGTTGTAAGAGGAAAAAGTGTCAAAGTTGTTTTCTTGTCGATACATTATGAAAGAATCAAAACATTGGAAAGTATTTTTTGTACGCTGTATTAAAAATTAAGAAAATAAAAATTGCTAAATGAGGTGTTAGTCAAAAACTTGCAAAATAGACTTGGTACTTTTTCTACTAAGGTACAGAAATATTGCGTCATCACTTTTTGATGACACTTGATCATGGACGAGAATAATTGACCTTGTTTTTGAATGAAATTTTTACGTGAAATAAAGTATACATTGTTACTGCAAATACTAAGACTTTTTAAGAGTTTTCAATAATTAATAATTATGCAGTCTTAAACACATCAGTTTCTGGCTAACCTATAAATCTGTACTTTGTTAGAAAAAGTTGGTAAAGTCCAAATTCGATTATTGTGAATTATATCCATAAAACACTTTAAGGTAATGAAAGTTATAATCGAAAAAAGTATGAGTCTTCTTGTCAATGCATTACAAAAAAATCAAAACATTGGAAGGTATTTTTTGTTCCATGTATCAACAATGAAGAAAATAAAAACTTTTAAATCACGTTTTAATCAAAACATGCAAAATAGACTTGGCCCTTTTCCTACCAAGGTACAGAAATATTTCGTCATCGATTTTTGATGACATTTCACCTTTGAAAATATAATTCACCTTGATCTTTGAATACAAATGAAATAAAATATGTAGTGTTATTGTAAAAAATAAGGCTTTTCAGAACTTTTTAAGGATTTTCACCACATATTAGGACATTTTATGGACCCTTAAAGACTAAAATGAAACATCAAACCGTCTTAAGACTTTTGATTCCCATGAGAACCCCAAACAGAATAGATTGTATTTGATTATAATTATTGCAGACACTGTTTTCTTTACTACTCAGTTCCTAGACAAAGCACTCGTCTACGCTTGATTTCAATCAATCTTCACGGAAGCATACTAAATCTTGCATGAGAAGTGGCATTGAACTCTATAGAGCAGTCTGTAGACGATCAATCAACAAAGGAAAACTGCCAACAGACAGGAACACGTTTTCGATAGTTTTGTATTTAACTTAATGATTCTAAGTATACTGAACATAACTACGTCTTCTACAGACCATAGATGGAAAGAACTACGCAAATAGAGCACTCGAAAATTCAAACAGTGATCGCAAATTTCGTTACTATGTTATTATTACGTCAGGTGAATGTTTCTAAACTTTAAAACACTCTCATATCCATGATACAACTGATATTGGAACGCGAAGTAAATGTAATGCGTCTAACAACTGTATTGCAGTGGTCCAAAGCAAAAAGAAAAGTTCGAGCCAGTTGTTTGATTAAAGGATGATTGTAAGGGAAATGTAAAATAAAAAATAATGTAATTATGCATCATTCCAGAACATTAACTTTAGGATTATATTTTTATAATATATTTTATTTCTAATTATTAACATTGTATTGCCTGAGTTCTTTTCTTCACTTAGGGCCGCGGTGGCCCGGTTGGAAGAGTAACGAACTAGCAACCGAAGGGTTGCGAGTTCGAATCCAGCCAAACACCGTCGTGTACAAAGGGGGCTGGTGCACGTTAAATCTGTCGTGGCCTCAAATGTCCTCACGTTGGCGTGGTGTGGAAGTTTGGAGAGTGGGGTGCCAGCTCAGGTGTTGCCTCGTCATCTGACCGTGGTTCAAAATTACGTGGTGTTGTCCTCGGATCTTTCCCTTTGGGATTGATCCCGGACCGTCACCAATAGCCCATTGTGTTGCTCCAGTGTGACGTTAATTGAAATACCCAATACCCAACCCTTTTCTTCACTTAAGTTTTCTCATTAGATCATAGGAGATATAAACTAAACTGAAATTATAGAGGGAATGTACAAAATAAAGTAATAAACCATTAAAAAATTTATAACTCTGACAGGAAAAGTCAGTTTTGTTTCTGTTATTCCTAGCCAGGTAAATGTTTTTAAACTTTCTAATACCTTCATATCAGTGATATAACTGTATTGCCTGAGTTCTTGTGTTTACCATTTGACCATGGTAAATATAAACTGCCCTAAAATTATAGTGAATATACAAAACAACGTAGTAACTCGCTAAAAAACTTATAATTGACAGTAAATGTCAATTTTGTTACTACGTTATAACTATGCGAGGAGAATGGTTTTGAAATTTCTAACACCTTCGGATAATATAACTGATATTTCAACGCCTTTACGGGGTTCAACGCGAAAAGAAAGGTTCAAACAGCGTGTTGGACTGAAAGGTTAAAAATTATAGTAAGGGCAATGTAAAAAAAGAAGGTAATTATGCATCATTCTTTATAAAACTAATTTTTTCGAGTATATTTTTAAAGTATTTATTACCCAAGTTAAATATTTTTAATATTATTATCTGATCTGTTATGTTTACTTGTAGTTTCTCATTGGTCCAAGGGAGGTATTAACATGTCCTTCAAAAACAGAGTGGATATATAAAATAACATAATAAGTCGTTCAACTCTTTTAAGATCAAGACAATAGTAGTAGCTCTTTCATGTTGATCAAACGGTTTTATACGAAACTACTCCATACATTTAACTTGAAAAGTAGTATTTTAGAACTACGTATTTGCATATAATACTTCTGAAATGTAGGTCGTTTCATAAGGATGACTAATCAATTTTAAAAGTTAATAGGTGCTTCCGCTCTATGAGAGGCATTTTCTGTCAATATAAATATAGGTGGCAATAGTGTTTCTGCTGCGATGCGTGTTTCTTGTACACATTCCACACCTGATGTCACTTAGCTTGTTTTTCGAATACGATTTCAACACTGCCAATAAAAATTCCAAAATATGGATTCGAAATTGATGTACAGTAGTTGATTTGTTAACACTAATTGGATTAGACGCCAAGTGATAAACTGCATTTTAGGGCAACCCGTTATGTATCATGTTAGAGCATTTAGGCAGTAGAAGTAAAATCTTCGCAGACCGTCTGGTTCGGTTACACTTAAAATCCCTCTCTTATGTGCTTGTGCAAGTACTACACCTATATGGCTGAATACTATTTCATGAAACGTTGTATGCTTTGCATACATAACGTGATATCGATTTGAATGGGGAATTAGGTGTTATAAAAGCATTAAAATTTAGCTTGTATATTTTAAAGGAGGAGAAACTACCAGCCACCAATGAGAAAACGGCAAAATATTGACTTCATCTTCCGCTCATCCGGAATTGGGAAAGCTATTTTTCTTCCGAATAACTGCGCAGGCTTACTTTCATAATAAAAGAATTTAGCACTTAATGCCGATTAAATGTTTGTACGCTGTCAGCATGGTTATTGTTTGGATGCTCCAAAAAAACGCCAGTTACTTGAAGTAGTTTCCAATACAACTAACACTAATTTTTTACATTTTGATTTTCACTTCTTAGAGAAACAGCGAAACAGCTACCATACTGGTTGGGGTCAGATTAACGTGCTCATAAAACCGTACATGTAAGATAAAGGATCGTAAGCGCAAAATAAAGGACTTTGCTTGTAAGACAAATGAATTCTAGCGAATAAGTTTTCACCGGGCCTGCAGTTCAGATTCAGCCCTACACACATATCAGATATGTCTTTCCAAATATATTTAGGAACCGGATACGGCACTCGGATTAAGTTTACCCGACCCACACACCAGATACAGATTTTCAGATAAGTTTATACGACCCGAAGCTGAGATAGGGGGCCTCCGGACAGGTTTAACCGGCCCTCAGACCAGATACGGCACTACGGATAGATTTACCCGACCTGCAGACCAGAAATGGACTTCCAAACATTTTAAACAGGCTCTCGGACCAGATACAGCCTTCTGGATAGGTTTAACCTGCTATCAAAGGATATATGGCCATCCGAGAAGGTTTAACCTACGGCCTTCTGGACAATTTTAACCGACTCGTAGACAACATACGACCCTCCGGAAAGATTTAACTACCCCACAGACGATAGATGGTCATTCGGTCAGGTTTAACTGATCCGCAGAACAAGTACGGCCCACCAAATGTTTTTATAAGGCCCACAGACTAGATACGGTCCTCCACACAGGTTTACCCAGTCCCAAAACCAAATATGGCCCTCCGGATAAATTTACCTGTCCAGCAGAGCAAATATGACGGTCATTCGGTCAGGTTTAACTGATCCGCAGATCAAGTACGGCCCACCAAATGTTTTTATAAGGCCCACAGACTAGATACGGTCCTCCACGCAGGTTTACCCAGTCCCAAAACCAAACATGGCCCTTCGGATGAATTTACCTGCCCAACAGAGCAAATATGACGGTCATTCGGTCAGGTTTAACTGATCCGCAGATCAAGTACGGCCCACCAAATGTTTTTATAAGGCCCACAGACTAGATACGGTCCTACACACAGGTTTACCCAGTCCCAAAACCAAACATGGCCCTCCGGATAAATTTACCTGTTCAGCAGACAAATATGACTATTAGGATAAGTTTCTGTAGCTCGAATAGAGTTATTTCACAAATAGCTACATTGAAATTTACGCCACGCAGATTTTTATATATTCCTGTTTCACTCTTCTTCCTATGCGGTGCTTACTAAGCACTTCTACACCGCTCAAAGCAGTAAAACCGTATCAAACTCCGATTTAATTTGATTTCTTATCGTCACGAGCCATTTTGTTCGCTATGTATCGGTTATTTATAGTCCCGACGATTAATCCGGACTTTTAAGTAGAGAGGGAGTCTATTCCTGGCGTGGTACCAAAATAAGAGGATGTCTTCATCAGTCCTAAAAAATGGCTTTTGTCATAGCCGGAAGGCAGAAAAAATTATCGGAATATATTAGCCGAAAGGAATAAGCGATGGAGCTTTCAAGAAGCTTGTAGCGCGCTCGTTCTCCCGCCATAACTTTAATCTGGAAAGTCGTTCAAAATGCCTCCGATGATGTCTATCTTTTGTAAATAATATTGTCCCATTTATAATGGAAGGATGAATAACGTCTAATTTCCTGCAGCATAAATAAAACATGCTGATGATGCGTGAATCTTTTTTATTGAAAATGCACAGGTTTGAAAATAAAAATGCAGCTTTAGGAATTTGCGAGAGCTTATTTTGTAAGGTAATCGAATTTTCCCAGGCTTTAAAAACAGGCGAGAAAAATATTTTGAAAATGCATCTATTAAAATTCATATGAATCCATAAAATATACGAGTAGCGGATTAGCAAGCGGAAGGTTGCAAGTTCAAAACTACTCGAAGACCGTCATGTACACGTGGGCTGGTGCACGTTAAATAGCTCACGGCCTCAAATGTTCTCACGTTGGAGTGGTGTGGAAGTTTGGACAGAGGAGTGCCAATTCGGTATTGACCGCTTCATCTGACCGTGGTTCAAAATTACAAGGTGTTATTATCGGATCTTTCCCTTGGGGATTGATCCCGGACCGTCGAAAATAGCCAGTTGTGTTGCTCCAGATGATGTTAATTAAATACCTAACTTAATCTAAAGATAAACTATAAAACTTGTTTTAACATTAACGTGAAGCATTTATTTGGGCTTCTTAAGTTTAACATTACGTTAATCGAATTTAAATAGGGTAATAATCGATTTAGCGTGTCCGGCTGGGTAGCAGATGGTATTTAGTGTATAATTATCGTTATACGTTAATAGAATTAAATCGTAGAAAATAAATTAAACATTTCTGATAAAAAGAATAACAATTACAAATTTAAATCGTATTAAAGACCGAATAAAAGTTTCAAAATTTGTTTCCCTCTCTCAGCTTCAAAAATCGGAGTTTAATGGCTTGGCATTAAAACATAATAGTGTACATTAAAAAGCTGTTATTTTTATACCCTTTATTAAACCTTTTATACATTATTTTTTACCCTATGAGGGGTTCACACGAATGTATACGTTCTGAAATTTCAACATTCCCTGCATGATTTCCAAGTATCAAGCAATCCCTGCATGATTTATAAGTACTAATAAAATCTTTCAACCACTATAGATTTGCTATTTAATCATTAGATGGAAGATGTAGGGTAAAAGCATTGCTACACACTCAGAAATCTCGTGACTTTAATAGGATTGAATACGAAACCAAAGCAAAACACCTCCAAAAATATATATTTGTGATGGCTTATATTTATAATTATAAATTACTAAGATAATTAAAATGCACTTACTTTTGAAGAATGATTTAAATTAATGCGAACTTCATATTAAACATGTAAAATTTGAAGCTAGAAAATGACTATAAGTAGGTGCGTATTTTCATTAACGTCGCACTGGAGCAACACAACGGGCTATTGGTGACGGTCCGGGATCAACCCACGAAGGGAAAGATCCGAGGACAACACCACGTAATTTTCAGCCAAGGCCAAATGACGAGGTCACATTAGAAAGTGATTGTATTTAATGTTAATGAATAGTGTGTTTGGCAGCAGCAACTATTAAAAATGTTTTTCTAATAAAAATAAAATTAATGAAATTCTGTTCTATGAAATGGGGTGTGCTAGGGGAATAATAATAATTTAATCAGATGAGTTCTGATCTTTAATATGATTCACATTTATATCTTTGTCAACGATTATGCTATTAACAACTTTTAAATTAGTGTTATTAATCTGCTGTAATCCCTACAAACTCTAATCCACATATACATGCATATGTTTCTTTTGATATTTAAGTAAGACCTAGTGTTTATGAATCTACCAATATATTATACAAACTCTTTTCTATTTATATATTTATAAATAGTGTATCCACTCAAATTAGCATACATGTTCTACTAGAAACTGCCTACTAGAAACAGGTCTAAATTCATTCAATTGATATTTCTTAGTCAAAATTATCGAAAATAAATATTTATGAATCAAAGTGACAGTTCAAGAACTCGCCACAAATCATTTTCTTACATCATAGCTTCAGATTAATATATTCTGTGCAGTTGAGTTATTTTTAAAAATTCATGAATTCAAAGTGTTCCATATATTTCATATTGATTCAATAACGCAAGCAAAAAACTGCGCACAATTCATTATTCTTCATCGACAAATATGCCTAAAAATTTACTCCCCAAAATACATTTAGCAGTACTTGGCGAAAAAAACCGCTCTATGTTTAATGTATTTTATCCCTTCAATTACGATACATGCCATTATGCGGAATTTCAGCTCAGATAAGACCTTGTAATAATTAAAACTGACGTAAAGTTTTTTAATAAGAATATTAAATATCCGGCTTAAAAAATATGAAGAAATATTAATTACTTTTCATTTCGGCGCTGTTAATTAGTTTGGAAAAACTTAGGTAATTTACATACCAAACTCTTACGAGGTAGCTGTTTTATTATGTATTTTTTGTTCAGGTGGAGATTTTAAGGATGAAATATCATTAAGTTTTTTTTTCTCCATTTGAATATTGACGACTAACAGTTCGTATAGATAATTTTAAATATGTTTATTCTTACGGATTTAAGTCTTCCAATTTTTATCAATCCGCTATTGTTTTTTACGCAAAATCTCAATCTTTTTAAATACCGTTGAATGGCTCTCTAGTAAAATGCAATTAGGTATGAGTCTTTAGGAAGACTTCGTATTTTATTAACTCTGGTTTGTTCGTTGTTATTTAAACTTTGAGTATTAATTGAAATTTTCTATAATACGTTAATAAACTGGAATATTTGTTCCTTCTCATCAAACGAATAAGGGAATACTTTATCGCAGTGTGTGTAAGTTATTTAATTTATCTTTAAGAGTCAGTATTTAAATAGAGCTATGAGGAATCACAGAAAAATAAACTATTAAAATTTACTCGTGTTAATTAAATAGGATAATTTTTCCTTTGTTATTCTTGAACTGACTTCGACACGAAAATTTATTTTCAGATTTTAATTTTACCATCGTCTAATTTATTTTAAGTATTATTTTTCTGCTTAAACTAATTTTATGCTGATAATTTAAAAAGCGTTCTTTATCTCATTAAACTGAAGGAACCTGCGGTGACGTGAGGTGACGGTTACACAAATCGCTGGTCTGCTAGCATGCAGACCAGCTTCACAAAGCCTTCTGGGAACAATTGAAGTTGATATCAGCCTTCTATACCAGAAACAGCATATCTGAGTTGGGTTGGTGTAGAGATCTGCTTTCATGGTGGTGACTGCAGATATTGGTCATCAACATAAATTGTACCTCCCAGCCTTTCTTGTCTGTACCTTTTGGATTCATAATCTGTTCTTCGAAGTTCAATCTAGTCTACAGATTACAGAAATATTCACATTAAACCATCTTACCACATCTGTTTGACTCTGGCTTGCCTCTGGTCGGCCAATTGCTCGCCATCACAATTCTTATGGTAAATGCCTCAAACTCATTCCTACAAAATGGCTATCACCTATTTTGCTCATCCAAATTCTAAACAAGAAATCAGGCATATTATGAAATATGATTTCTTATACAAGTATCTGTTGATGTCATTAGAGGACAGCCTATCAAATTTGTTTACAGGGTGATTTTACGGTCATGGGACAAACTTCAGAGGGTGATAGAACACAACGAAACAAACACTTTTCCCCATAGAATGTATGGTCGCAAGTGCAGCGGTTGGCAGCTAGAGAGAGCAGTCAAACGATTGTATAAAAGCGTTACGTCGGCGATGTGTGTGCGAGGCCTGCATCAGGTGTGGTGGTCGACATTTTGAACAGCTTTTGTAATTGTGCATTTGCGTTGTACTTACCGACTGATGTTTGTATATGTCGTTTCATTTCCATGTGAAAAGTTTATCATGTTTTGTACATGTCATTTCTTTCTTACCCGTTGTTCCTTGTACTTATCTTTAATTTATGCAAATCTAATTGTATTCTTTCGTTTTGTCAAGCAGTTATTGATGCTTATTTGACATTAAACCGTTGTTTCCATATTTCATGCCTCTTCTTTCCAATCTGCGTCGGACTGTGTGTTTGTGCCGAAATGGAAAGCATCCTCTAGCGACCATACATTCTATGGTGAAAAGTGTTTCTTTCGTTGTGTTCTATCACCCCCTGAAGTTTGTCGTATTAGTTTTGACTCACCCAATAGACATTCTATGGGCTTTTATACAAGCGTTTGACTGCGCTCTCTAGCGATCAACCGCTGCACTTGCGACCATATATTCTATGGGGGAAAAGTATTTGTTTCGTTGTGTTCTATAACCCCCTGAAGTTTGTCCCATGACCGTAGAATCACCCTGTATTGTATTCTGATGTAACATTACTTTTTGTATCAAATATCCTAATTTTGAGCAAAATCGATTCATTTTTCAACGAGTAACTGCCAATTTGTGCTTTTTTCTTGATTTATGGAAACCAGTATATACGTATAATCAGTTTTAACAAGCGTAACTGAGAAAATAATTACGTTGATAAATGTTTTTTAGTATTTCTTCTATACATCTAATCAAGCTACAGACTCTAAAAACATATATTGATATATAGATTGATATAAATATTATCTCTTGACATTTGTTCCCTCCATTTTCGAAACAAATAGTGATCTTTCAAGATCTCAAATATCCTTTCATGTCAATTTTTTTAAGTTCCTCAAAAAATGCAGTCCTTGACTGAAAGAGATCAACTGCTTCTTTCCCAGTTTTTCACAACATTTATTACTTATTCTCCAGTTTCCAGACTGCATTTATTATACTTTTCCCTACAGAGTTTCAACCTGTCTGAAGAAATTGTGGAAATAACTTGTAAATTGAATTCACTTTTGTCCGATCGAGTTCGTAGTTTTCGGTTGACTTCAAGTCTTCAAACACGTTGTAGAATTGTTTCTTACTATATGCTACATGGAACTGGTGATTTTTCAATATAGCTTCACTTAGAGTAACAATATTTGTAAAAGTACGTAAGACTTAAAATTTTCTCGGTATACTATTTTGTTGGTAAGGTTCTTATGGTGGCTATATTGTGATCTAATTTCAATATAGTGGAAAGTATATAACTTTTTATATAATTTTTGTAAGCGTGTGCTGACCTTGTATCATGTTATATTGTTTTACGGATTATTAGTGATATCCCCCTTACTTTGACTATATAATTATCTATTTTGAATGTAGTGATTAGATTTCATTAGATTTTTGTTGACCTTTACCGGTCATATCTATTATATCGTATTGTATGGTACACTGAACTCTGTGATTCTAAATAAAGCTTCACGTAGAGTAACATGGTTTGAAAAAGTAATTAAGATTTCAAATATTCTCGATAAATTCTGGAGGTAAGGTTCTGACGTTGGATATATTGTGATATAGTTTCAATGTAGTGGAGATTACATCACTTTTTACGTATTTTTCTGTAAGTGTGTTGATCTTGTCTCATGTTACATCTTTTTACGAATTATTAAAAAGATCCTTACATTGGCTGTGTAATTATCGATTTTCAATCTAGTGGAATGTGCATAATATTTTCCATGTACTTTTCAGTAGGCATGTGTTGACTTTCTCACATGTCATACCTATTGTTTCTTACTGCACAAGAAAACGTTGTGATTTCTTAATAAAACTTCACGTAGAGTAAGTAGCATGGTTTTGAAAAGCATGCAACATTTTTCTCTATAAATTCTATTGATAAGAGTCTTCCGTTGTCTGTATAATGATCTATTTTCAATGAAGTGGAAAGTACATCACAACTATGTGTACTTTTTCTGTAAGCGTAGGTTGACCATGTCTTATGTCATATATTTTTACTGTTAAATCAAGTATCCAAGAACAACCAATTTAATGAAACATGCATCACGTTAGATGTTAATTAATGTTTTCCTTTGATGGAATTTATCAAATATGAATCAAAGTAGTTGGAGCATTAAATACTGTCTAGGGAACTTCTAACGAATATTATGCAAATCAAATTATTATTACGATCATTATTGAAAAAAAACTTTCGAAGATAGTGCAAATTATTACATTTCCTCATAGAGAATCATTTGAATAAACCTTAATTTATTTTTATTGATTTATATTTCTTGTATTATTTACTTCCATTATGGTGCTGAAGTAAAGAGCATATATTTAATAATTTTACTTAAAAGAGAACTAATAACACCATAGAGATGCAAACAACCAATTTTGCAACTGCTGATAAAAATAAATGTTTGAGAGAGTTGCCTGTCAGACATGCAAAGGACTAGTAGAAACAATTATATAAATAAATTCTCTCATAAAATGTACCTTATATAAACCACTACTGAAACTCACTATTTCATATTTAGAAACACACCAAGTTACAAAAGGACATTCATTATTTAGAAAAAGGGAAACGAAGGTTTCATTTTCAAAAACAAAGTATATGAATATGAAATAATGAGCGTTGTTTAATTTCATGCTAATATAAACAATCCATGGTGCTCCTTTTATAAAAGCATGAGGTAAAATAACTTAACTTTTCTTGACTTTTGACTAACTTTCTTAACTTTTCTTGCCAGATTTCACTGACTGAGTGTAATAACCTGTGAAATGTAAATAATATAATTATGTAACTATAGCTATCATTGTACTTAAGTTAATGAAATTCAATATTTGATAACGTATTTCATTTTGATAACTAAGTTAGCAATTGTTCAATAATTTAATTCAGATAATTTTTAAAGTAACGCCCCTTTTTCTACAAAACCAGTTGCTTTCAATAAATAAATACTCTATAGAAAGTTAGAAGCATTCGTGGTAAATACTAGTTCTATCTTATAACATCTAGGTTTCTCATTTTCATAAATTCGTATACGTTTATTTTTATAGATGAAAAGTACGGATCTTAGAAGCTGCGAGATTTATAACTGTATACAAATTATATCACATTTCCAATTAAATTAATAAAATATTTGCAAAAGTATACAAAATGAGCTAAAAGTCTCCATTTCTTTTGTAATAATACAATTATAACTATTTTGCACAATAACTACGTCAAGATGGTTTGAATATTAGGCTATAAGACTGTAATGAGATTACTGATAAAATAGTTGTATACTCATAATCTTTTGTGAATTGATATCTGTAACAACATAGAGGGGGCTTGAGTACGTTATTGAATTTTTCATTTTAAAAAATCTTAAATTAAAACAACTGAATCGAATGAGTCTTTTGTCACTTGTGTCCAAATACCAGGGAAAAGAAATAATTGAAAATGAAAAAAATAATAATGCCCTCATGTATGAGGCGTCGATTTCTAATATAATAACCCCGCAGGCACTTTTTTGGATAACAAGTAGAGAAACTTCCATTTTGGAAATTGCGAAAGAACAAAAAAAGAATTGAAAAGAAGAGCGAATGGCCGTGCGATGTTCGACATTATAGGAAGCGACCAGAAGTGGACGCTGATTACGTAATTAAACTAATCAAAAAATCGAAATTTAAAAGAACAGGGAACTCGAATCTGAAGAAACGAAGAGCAAGAACAAAAATTAAAAGGAAAAAAGTGACAACTTTCCCCTTTTTGAAGAGTATTTTTTTCACTCTGTTGCCATTCCGAGGGAATTTCTTTTGCTCTCAAAACTCGAGGTCCTTTTCCTAAATCGATAATTGATTAATCCTAAGAGCATCTCTTGGGCTCTTTATTTGTTGCTTTTTATCGTTTTAACTCGATTGTCATTAGAGATACGACTCCAAAAAAAGCAAGTTCCTGAGCTGAGAGCGGAACCTTTAACAGCAAAGCGCAATGTCCCTTAAAGAGCCTGTATTGTCGTTATCCGGGGTTCCAGAGCGTTAAAAGAATTGTCCGCATCTCCGTGATGCTTTCAAACAAAAATTGATTTACTTTTTCTTCACTTACTCGACTTCGTGTTTTTTTGTCGTAGTGCTCAAAAACCCCTCGAGAGATCTTTGAGCTAAAGTTGCATGCTTATCGCTTGCATGAAATGAAATGCAACACTTAGTAACCCTCTGATCGTCACCGGATTTCCAAGTTAAGTACGAAAATATTCCTACAACACATGAAAGCTAAATAACCACATCTATTGGTTGAAAGAATCCTAGGAAAATTATATTGGTCAAGAAGGTCAAAAGAGGTAAGAAGTCATGCAGAGAAGATTATTGATATCAGAACGGTATGACTTTCCCCCACATCACACATAATGACTAAGTAACCATATCAATTACGAGGAGTGTTCAAATGAAAAGGTACGAAACGTCGTAAAAACCAAACCGGTTGAAATTTGAATATGCCGCTTTGGGATAACGTAGTGAGACATCTAAGGAAGCGAATGCACGAGTACTGGCGTGGTTGTGCGCATGCGCGGGCGCCCGCACATGACGCAGAAGAGAAGCATGCAGTTGTGTGTTCCGTCCAATTGACGCGGCAGTGCGTGTGAGGACATCATGGCGTTCACATTGCAAAATTCGACGATTGTGGAGCAGCGAGGTGTTATCAGATTTCTGATTGCGGAAGGTGTTAAACCGGTAGGTGAGACACTTCGTAGCCTACGCAAGTCCATCAAGAGCAAACGGCCTGGGCTGCTCACGGAGGGAGTGATTCTGCTCCACGATGACGCGCGTCCACTCGTCTCCAGGGTCACACAAAGTGTACTGGCCAAGTTCAAGTGGGAACAGCTTCAGCATTCGCCCTGCAGCCCGGACATATTGCCCTACAACTTCCATCTGTTTTGTCCGCTAAAAAACATCTCAAAGGGAAGCGCTTCAACTCGGACGACGAACTGAAGGACACAGTGGAGGACTGGCTCTTGTCACAGCCACAGGAATTCTGGGAACAGGGAATCCTTCGGCTCGTGAAACAGTAGGATAGTTGTGCTCAGTCCTCTGGTGATTACTTTTGAATAAAGACTTCAATTATACCCAGTGTCGTTTCGTACCTTTTCATTTGAACACCCCTAGTAGTTGAAAGAATCGTGGAAAGATTGCATTGGTCAAGGAGGTCAAAAGTGGTTAGAAGTCACCCAGGGGCTGATTGACTGGTAGGCCGGATATACATTTTCTGAAGGCCGGTTAAGCATATCCGGATGTACGTGTAGCATCTGTTGACCGGTCAACCTATACAGAGGTCTGGGTCATGTCTGTGGGCGTGATAATAATATTTCGAGGGCTGTACTTAATATGAGGGACGGTCAAACTTTTCCAAAGGGACGCACCTTAACTGCAGGCTTTATAAAAATATTTGGATTACCGTATCTGGTCTCCAAGCCTAAGATCAATCTATTCGCTGCAACTGATTTATCCTAGGCTTACGGTTTTTTGCGGTCGGGATGTTTAAACCTAAAGCCATTTCTCGAGTAGCTAATAAACAAATACCTCTGAGCTAGAGAAGTGACAACCTTAAAAATTTAAAACTTTAAATCTTAATACCCGCCACAGTTCTGCGCGAGCCAAAAATTTAAACCGCTGTAACCTAAGCAGGTCTATTTAAACAACCGCAAAGTTAAATTTCGAACCACAAAGGGGGACACGGGGCATTTCTTCGGTATTTCATCAACTGCGGTTTCTATGCCTCCGTGGAGTAATGAGAAAGGCCAGCTGTTTCCGCATGCTCTCTAGTTGACACGCAGATACGCCCGTACTAATCCATGCGAAAGCGGCAGCAGTTTGGACGGGACCCTTATTCGCGAAATAGTTCAGCATTTTGAATTCTGAACTTTAATTAAATCTAGGGCAGACGGTGTTGTAGCACGGGGAAATTCAATGTCGTACGACGAGAAAAAACGTGTAGCATTAAATTTATTGGTGAGACAGAAAAAGAGTGGTTGTAAAACATTATGTAATCATTTTCAGCTGAAAAATAGTTTATTTAATTATATCAGTATCTTAGAGGTTTTTGAGAGCGTAACTGTGTTTTGTTTCTGAATAGTCGTGAATGATGTCGTGTACATGTTACATCTTGATACATGAGTCCGGCGTGTTAATACCGGTTTCAAGAAGTCTTGTATAAACCAGCAAAGCAACATGCATAAAAGGAACATTAGAAGAACGATAGTAAGTAATCACAAATTTCCTTTAACCCTCCTGGAGGTTGTCTCGACGAGGTATCTCTTCGAGAGACAACCACCATGAGGGTCCGTCATTAGAAAAACTGACCAGATCATGATGGCCGAGATATCTCATCACTGGTCAGTGTTTTGTAAATTTCAATCACCCAATTCTTTACACTCCCAAACTAAGCTTTCCGATACGAGAACTCCTTTTCGTATTGGGTCGGTGCGAATGAAATGTCCAGAAAATGACCATCAAATTTCGATGGCGATAACTGAAAAATACAGTACCTGACCTACTCGAAATAATCTGCCACTGAATTGACACACTGTTGCCTCTTGTCTGACAAGATCATGATCCAGGAACGAAAACGTCTTGCTGGGATGCGAAGTCATCAACCGCAAGGTGAACCTCCGTATCTTGGTTGAACCGTTTGGCAGACAGAACGCGATCCAGGTGACGAAACAGATGAAAATCTGTAGGTGACATGTCAGGGCAATAGGGGGATGAGGCATCGCTTCATAGCCCAAATCAATTAGCGTCAGCATCGTCCGTTGTGCGACATGAGGACGGGCGTTATCTTGCAAGAGGAGAACGCCATGCCTGTTTACCAAAGCCGGTTGTTTCACTATTAATTTCCAGTGTCGTAATTCATCACAATATTCTGATGTGATGGTTTGGCCACTTAGCAGGAAACTGACATGAATTATTCCAGCTGTAGACCATCATACAAGAAGAATAACATTTCTGGAATGTAAGGGTGGCGTCCAGGAGGCTGTGCTTTACATAACCATTGTACATATCGTTTCCGATTGCCATAAAGGACCCATTTCTCGTCGCAGGAAACGATTCGCTGCAGTTGAGGTTCTCTTTCATTCCTGGAAAAGAGCGATGCACAGACTTCCAAACATTTCATCTTGTTGGCAATTGTCAATTCATGAGGCACCCAAGAATCCATCTTTTTGACCTTACCCAGTGAGCCAGACGGTGAACAATTTCAGTGTGGAGGACACCTAGCTCGGCAGCTATCTCACGACATGTTTTCCGCGGTTCAGCTTCAACCACACTTAGCAGAACATCGTCAGAAACTGCAACTTCTCGGTGTCCAGGTGGTTCGTTTTTCAAGTCCATATCTCCACTTCGAAACCATCGCCGAATGGATCGTTCATTGGCTGTATTCTCCCCGAATGCTGTGTTAATGTTTCGAGCATCAACTGCAGCAGAATGTCTCAGTTTAAATTTGTAAAGAAGATGACTCTCAAATCTGAGTTTTCCGTGTCGAATTTGGAAGCACCTTACACCCATTTAAATCTGGAACTTGTACTTCACACGCGTAATAGCTATTTATATCCAGTAGCTCTGTGACGTAAGATGCCGAAAGCTTGCAGGTAATTACTTTTAGCTGTATGGGTAATTTTAGTGTATTCCCAAAGCTATTTCTCATCGGACATTTCATTCACACTGACCCAATATGAAATTAAAACATTACCATTTAATCAATTATATAACCTCCTTCTTTTTCCCTACTCAGGGATATACTCATGGACTCAAACTGAACTTACTAATGCGAAAACTCCTTTTCGCAAAATTTAAACTTAAACTTCCATATCTGCGTATCCCTTCTGTAACCGATCAGATCATATCACTCTTTTTAAAAACTCACGCCACCGGCCTGCTAACCAACCAAATCACTTCTTCAGAGAAACTCTCCATATGCTCAAACTAAGCTTTCCAATGCGAAAACTCCTTTTCGCAAAATATGAACTAAAAACACTTCCATAACCTCCTTTTTCCTACTTTGGGATATTCTAATGGACTCAAACTAAATTTACCAATACGAAAACTCCTTTTGCAAAGGATAAGCTTCCATTTATACCTATTTTTTCCATAACCAATCAGATCACCTTCATTTTTTTCACTACTTAAGGTTTTTCCCTCACGCCACAACCTGTAAATCAATCAAATCCCCTTACCCAAGGAAACTCTCCAAATTCCCAAATAAACTTGCCAACGTGAAAACTTCTTTTTCGCAAAGTAGGAACTTCCATATCTGCATATGCCTTCCCCAACCAAACGTACCACCTTCCTCTTTTTCCCAACTAGGGGTTTTTCAGGGTGAAATGCTAATAAATCAAATCCCCTCCATGAGCGAAACTTTCCCAAATACCAAAAATACGGTGCCTCCATTCCGAGCGTAAAAGTAAAGGTTAGTGGATCAACGGACTTCAAACTATTTGGATTACTAAATGGATTTATGATTCTTAAAAAATATCTTTTTATGTGGGACAAAGTATTGTATTTCAATTGTCTTATTTCTCCACAAAAGCCCTATTCCGAATTAATGTAATTCCCAACAGAAGTATAATTCTTGGTAGCTCAAATTCGATCATTGCTTTTGTTTTGTTTTAATATTCTGTGAATGAGGTTGCTTACATTGTAGCCGCAAATTTTATTTGCAAGTGGAATCAAGTGACATATGATAGACAAATGCAAACAACGTCAACGTCGACACCGCTAAGAAAATGCGTGTTTATACCTTTATAATTAATTAAGGATTTTAATGTCTTTTTAACGAAAGCTTATAAAAATTATAATGTAATAATATCAAGAGTGATAAATCCATATTATTAAAAGATTTGTTTTGAATGAAAATTAAAACACAAAACTTTTATAATAGTCTATGGCTTTCTATTGATGTGAAAGCAACAAAGTTAGTAACTCATGTGTGATAAAAGCCTTATTATTGAGATTGTCGATTTCTTTTATCACATGAAAATCCTAAAAGCGTTTGAAGAAATTGAGATTCAAAGATGGGAAAATCAATTATTCTCTGAACTTCTTTTGATCCCCATAAAACTGAAGATCTTATAGAAATTCATAATACGTTTCTTTATCCTAAATTTCAATGGATATAAATTGAGAAGACTAACACGTATATACTTTTTAACTTCATGCTCAATTAAGTTATCCAAACACATTCTATTCATGTAATATAAAAAAATACCTTACTGAACCTTAAAATCCTCCTTTAATTGAAATTGAAGTTTTTTAAAAAAAAACTTACTAATGGAAATAAAAAAGATAAAAAATTTATTAAAAAACGAATTAACTGATTTGATGAAATAAAATTGTTCATTAAAAATTCTTTTTTTGTTTTTGATAAGATCAAAGTATATTTAACCAAATATAAATAGCACCAAACTTCAATAATAAATCACGATAGCTCATTTAATTATATTTAATTAAACATTAATGGTTTTCTAAAAATATTTAAATATATTTTCTTATTATCTAATGCCATACAAGTTTGTTACGTTATTTGAAGTTTGAATAACGTTTTCTGTGTGTATATTTTATAGTAATTTATTTGAGGACTTGGAAATTTAACGGCACTTAAACTAATTGGAATTCCATCCATGCAGAAACGTCTTATGTAAACGAATGGGTTTGACATCAGTTTTTTCTTTTCCTCAGTGAGTTTAAATAATTGTGGTATTACGCATACCTATATTTACATCGCTATTTCACTGCGATGCAGTTTTAATTTTTAAACTCAGCTTTCTCACATTTTTATTCTGTAGTTTGAAACATATATAATTTTGTAATTTTTGCATGGTGTAAAGAACAATTCTATCTATTTATTAATTTAATGTACATCATTCGTTATTATTGCTTATATCAAATATTGTTAATTGATATTATTTACTTATAAATGTATAATATATAAACTGACTAAGGTATGACATATATGAACACAATACGATATCAAAGGATAACATATACAAAAAGACCTTACATACAATACAATTCAACATACACATTAATATCAAATATTGTTAATTGATATTATTTACTTATAAATGTATAATATATAAACCGACTAAGGTATGACATATATGAACACAATACGATATCAAAGGATAACATATACAAAAAGATCTTACATACAATACAATTCAACATACACAATAATTTCGGAATAATTTCAAGATATAGTTAGGACATTCCCTCCATCCGATAAGTCCATCAATTACACAGCTTATTAATATTTTTGCTTATACGAAAAAATTCTTTCAGTAAATCAAACAGGTCGCTACTATAGTTAAAACATTACTCACACCCATATAAATATTGTATCAGAGTTGGGAAAGAACATATTAATGTAGGTAGGTAGTTTATTAGCGTAGCACTGTAGTATAACAACGGGCTATTGTCGACGGTCCGGGATTCATCCAGAAGGGAAAGATCCCAAAACAATGTCTCGTAATTTTGAACCTCAGTCAGATGACGAGGCCAACACCTGAGTTGTCACCCCACTCTCCAAACTTCGAAACCACGCCACCGTGAGGACATTAGAGGCCATGCCAGTTTTAACCTCCACCAGCCCCCGTGTACACGATGGTATTTGGCTGGACCGAGTTTCGAACTCGCAACCCTCCTGTAGCTAATCCGTTGCTCTTTTAATTGGGCTACCGGAGCCCATTAGGGTTGGGAAAAGAACATATTAATGTAATATGAATAGAAATTAAAGTACACACTTCTAGATCGCATCCTTTCATTCTTCATGCTGAATAAATACTAAAACGCGCTTTGAAGAGAAGCCTAGCTGATGCAACCAATTCCCGACGAACGAAACGCATGCACAAAAATAGGGATGCTTCGCAAACAGCCGAGTAGTATAAATAAATTAATTTGGCGGAAGATATTGGGTGGATAAAGTTTATATGCATCCGCATTTCTTTCATACCAGAGCTCTGGATATTTATTTATATGAAATGGGTGGATGAATAAACAATTCTATGCTTTCCGAATTGTAAGGCCCGTGCGCTGCAACGTCAGAGATCAAGAGCAAATTCCCGTTTTGAATATTACATATGCATGCGAAACGAGATTGGGGTATGGGGCTCAGTTGTATTTATGAAAAATATTTCCCCGAGTACGAAGGTGGAAACTAAAGAGCTTTCTTCTGTTGCAAAAGATGCAATGCCATTGAATGGAGGATATAAAGACGGATACTATTACGAGAACGGAATACGTGAATTTGGGGTTGTGTATTAAGAAGTCTCAAAGAAGGGAGTAACGAACAATAATGATGGTGCGCTTGGAGTTTGAAAGGGAATTGAATGAATTGCATGTGAGTAGTTTCTTGGGTATGTTTTAGCTGTTGCTTTGTATCGTGTATTAAATTCCGTCCATTATTTTGTTTCTATTTCGTCTTGGTACTGTATTGAAAGTGTTCAACATTAAAAAGCTCAACTTTATCTCGATTTGTTGGCGATGCAATTTAATTTCCTTATGATTGGTGAATAATCCTGTAGGGGGTGTTGTCAGTTCCCTGCAGTCTATGCAAATCCCATATTTGATCTCAGCATCCAAATATCCTCGATGATTAATATGTAAACACTCGCACGCAGCAGGCAATAAAGTCTGGGCATATCTGATTCGACCCCTTCATGGGTCCGCAAGGTCATAGAAACGTTTTTTGTCCCCTTCTGAAAATTCAAAATCTACCGCTCTAGGCAGAAGAAAACTATGGTATTCACAAATACTGCAGTTATCAGATTTTACAGATTCTTCTATGAGAAGCATTTTTTGTAAAGCAAAATATAGGTGGTAGTAGTGTTTCTACAGCGTATTCAGAACGTGAGGTCGCTTGGCGTTTTGTGAAATAAGATCTCAGTACTTCAATAAAATTTCCAAATAATAATTCCGAACGGATTTTGGAGAGTTGATTGGTTTATACATTAATTAGATTGCACTCTAAGTGTCGCCAGTAGTCGGAATTGTAACCAGTCTGCGTAAATCCCTTATGTAAGGAATCTCAGCATTCGAATCTTCTCAATGATTAATATATAAACACTCGTGCGCAACGGGCAATAAATTCTGACACATATCTGATTCGATCTCTTCACGGGTCGTTTGTCTTGAATGATCGTGAAATGTATTTATTTTCCCTTCTAAAAGTGCACAACATTTACTGCTCTAGGCTCAATACAGTTCAGACATTTACAAATACGAAATGTAGTTGGGGGTAGTGTTTCTACGATGGTACTTGTTCCCTGTATTTCCCTATCTGAAATCTATCGCTCTAAGCCGAAGAAATTTCAGGTAGTTACAAATAAGGCAGTTACCAGATTTTACAGCTACTTTACAGATTCTTTTACTATGAAAGGCATTTTCCGTTAAGCAAAATGTAGTTAGTGGTAGCGTTTCTACAGCAATACGTGTGTCCTGTGCGATTTTCAAACACGAAATCGCTTGGCTTGTTTTTAGAATACGATTTCAGCGTCTCGCCTGTAAAAAATTCCAACTAATGAATTGATATCTGATAGATGATTGGTTTACACCAATTAAATTAAACGCCGTGTCGTCCAAACGGCGATCAACTGCATTTTAATGCAACCCCGATATGCATCTTGAGTCAGCATTTGGGACAGCTGAAGTAAAATCCTCGCAGTCCATCTGGTTTGTTTGTTCAGACTGTAAATCCCTCTCATATATTCTTTGCAAACCTACCATCCGCTACTTTGTAGCCAGTTCACTACAGTCTGCATAAAATTCCTTATGTAAGCAATCTCAGCATTAGAATC
Source organism: Meta bourneti (assembly GCA_933210815.1). Classification (NCBI taxonomy): domain Eukaryota; kingdom Metazoa; phylum Arthropoda; class Arachnida; order Araneae; family Tetragnathidae; genus Meta; species Meta bourneti. The sequence continues at coordinate 95,187,837 of OW119929.1, forward strand.
TTCTCGATGATTAATATATAAACACTCATGCGCAATGGGCAATAAATTCTGGCGCATATCTGATTCGTTCCCTGCATGGGTCGTTTGTCTCGTTCCAAAAGCCCCGGGTAGGAGGTAGAAGGGGGAATCGAAATGACAGACAACTCGCTGTGACATCCGGCGCAGCTTATATTATCAGTTGCCAGTCACCAGCCCGGGATCTGGCAACACATGCAGCTGATGCCCACTGACGTATGATCGACAGACCCAACAATATCGTCACGTCACGCCGACCAGATCCCTTTCCGTTGATTGGTCAACACGAGTGACGCAGCTTTCGTTACGGAATTAGGCCTTGTCATGCCCGATAATTAGATTCATAATTATTGGACGTTTCCAAATGAACTCGAACGAATGAATCTTCCACTAATAAATTGAAGGGTTAACAGACGGATCTATCAGACTCGTTCAGGTCAGTGGTAGGCTGGTGGACGAGGCCTAATCCCCATAGTGAGTGATCTCATTCACATGTATCGAGTGTGAGTATTCATTTAAGTGGATCACTTGGATGTTTGCCAGATAATTGAATGCTAAGATCACGGCGTGTGCGTTCGTATTCGATTCGGATGCTAAGTAATGAACCTACGGGTAATAATTTCTCTGAAGAGCGCAGAGGACGACTCTTGTGTCAAAAGTGTACCTCGTAAGTGTACTCAGTGCGTGAATATAATTAATGGTAACAAATTAGATACTCGGCTGAAAGGATCTTTAAATTATAAATTAAACCACTCTTTTACGAAACATTAATTGTGTTCGAAGAGAAAGAGAGAACACTTGTCTAAATCAATTTACTCGTTTTGCTTTTTTCGGATACTAAGTAATAAATCTATTGAAAATAATTTCTCTGAAGAGCTTATAGGGACGACTCGTGTCGAAAGTAAATATTTATTGTATTTAAAGAAAACCATGTTTTCCCAAAATATTGCATTATTTACTGTGAGAAAGATTGTTTTAATCATCTTAATGGTTTTTCGCTTTCGAATTTGATAAATAAAATTGCACTTTACTAGGAGTTCACTAAAAAGCAATCATGAGTCAACAACATTATTTACGAATGATAACATTTATTAGTTTCTTTTATTGTTTATATGTATTATTAGTTACGTGGCCGTCTTATCCATCCATGCAGCTTCTATATTCAACTTTCTGAAAGAGTGAATACATATAGTGGGTCACAAAAGCATTCTTTTCTAACTATTTTCATGTGTTTTTACAGATGTTGCTAAAATTGCAATTTGAAGTGTTAAAACAAAAATTATTCCTTTATTTTAGTTTGTAATCAAAATAATCAAATTATAAAACGTTTGCTAAAAATATTTAAAACACAGTACACATCTCAAGTAATTGAATTCGTCCACCTTCCTTAAAAAGTATAAATGTTAAGGGTAAACATGAAAATGAATGTCTCTGAAGAGTATTTTTTTACCACTTAGTCTGCTACAAGAGCAAATATCACTGTTAGAAGATATTTGGTTAAATGGGAACCAATGTCATTCCATTCTGATTGATAATAGATTTTTAATGGATTTCACTGTTTTATGATATACAATTTTATAATTTCTTCAGATTTTCTCATAAAACTTATGATTATGTGCAACTGAAAATGATTTAAACTGGTCAGATTTTTTAGTCGTTTTGAACTTTTATACCAACCGACCCAATACCTTTGGATACAGTGGTCAACCAGACCACTCTATCCAAAGCACTATGTTTTTGCTATTATCTTGCAGCAAAACCTATTTTTTAATTCAAATTCACAACAAAAATTTTCCAATTTCTTTTTAAAATGTCAAGAAATGCATATTAAGTCTTAGTAATCACAATACATAAAGTTTATTTCTTTTTGAGAATTCCTGTATTGAACCTGTCTTAAAAAAGTAGATAAATTTCCAATCCTTTTGATCGGAAATAATGAAAATACTTGACAACCATCAAACCTCACCACTGCATACTGGAATCAGACATGCGCATTTTGTAAGAATACTAATAAGCACTAATAGCAGCAACTATTGCACAAACACTGAGCGAACAAACTCCAGTAAAATTGCATACTAATTTTATAGCTTCACGTAAGATCGGAATTAATAGAAAAACGCATACTAAATTACCGTATCCCCCAAGGATTCCACTAACCCATAATAACCACCCCGTCACAACTGTGTATTACTTTATAATTAACTTAAATATCTGGACCCAATTAGTTCCCAATCCATGCATCACACTCACCATTAGCCTCGCATTAAAATCCCAAAACTCTTCGAGAATCCCATCTCCACCCGAAGGTCCCATTGGGGCACGTCCCAATCGTGCACGTCCTTATACGCCCGAGATTCCCAACATCTGTTTATGTAATTCCACGTCATCTAATTACAGTGAGAATCACGACCCTTCAAAAGACTCCAGCCTGGCACATGAAATATAAATTATTCCCAAGATTAGTTTTAGGGAAAATCAATTGGAGGAATTGTGCATCAGGTCTGGGCGGGAAGGTGCAGATGAATAGAGCCAGGGTTCGGCATTGATAGCAGCAGCAGTCTGCAATTGACATTTGGAGATGGAGTAATTTGCTGTAGCACAGTAAACTTGCAGATCTGGGGTCTTAGGAGGGGAAGGATCATTATCCGCTCCTGGGTCGTTTACCTGCAGAGGATTCGATTAATTGGGTTCCGGGTTGATTAATTGTTTGTTTTTGATCGGATGTGTTGCTGAAATATGTCGAGGATAAAACTCGATCGAGAGTGTAACGTAATCGCACTTTAAATCTCGCGTTACAACTGGTATTTCTTATTTTTTAATTGGTTTAGTTTGTCCTTCCTTTGTTACACAATCCTCTAATTACGATGTATGGTTTAACCATCTGAGAGTCTAACATGCATATGCATACCATTCTGTAACCAGCAGTCCTGCCTTACTTCTAACCATTTTTGACCTTCTTGAGCATTATAATGTTTTCCTACATTTCGTTCAACCAATTATGTAGTAATATAGTCATTACGAGTGTTATGGGGGAAATGCATATGCTCTGCAACCTGCAATCTTCCCTGCATGACTTCTAACCAAATTGATCTTGACCAATATAATTTTCTAGGATTCTTTCAATCAATAAATGTGCTTATTTAGTTATTGTTTGTGTTGTGGGGAAAAGACATACTTTCTACTTTCTGCAACCTACAATCTTCCATGAGTAACTTTTCACCAGTTTTGGATTTATTGACCAATAGATACTTTCCTAGGATTTTGCATGTTGTGGGGTAAAAACGATATTTCAATTCTGTGAAATCTCGCTCAGAGGATTTTAAAAATGATTCCGAATCATCACGAAGATTCTTGGCCGGTTTAACCAAGAATTAGAGCTCTAACTATTTCCGCCAAACTAACCGGCTATTTCGCCCTTCTGGTGGTTGCCTTTACGAGGAACCTCGTCATTAGAACTGACCAGATCTTATTGGACGTGATATCTCGTCATTAGAAAAAAAACACGAACACCATAATTAGAAAATTGACCAGATTTTATTCTCATCATCATGGAAAAATCGGTAATATCTTGATGACGAGATATTCCATCATTAGCAAAATTGGTCAGATATTAAAGGACGAGATATCTCGTCGGAACCACTTGGAGATTTAAATGAAGAGAATTACACAGAAATTTAATTTATTTGTAACTTCAAGTGGCTTGGTTATCTCAATCAACTGCCATAAACGAAAGGGACTTTTTACCAGTTTCTCTCTGATTCGAAGCTATTATTAACAATTCGTTGAGCTTGGAATGGCTGTTTTCGGCGGCCAAGCTGCACCAAACAGTGTCAAGTAATGGACAAACACAAGTAATGAAACTTTTACCGATACAAAATGAACCCAGGGAGGAATCGAACCTGCGAAACACACTGAGCCACGGTGGTATCACACCGTCGGAAAGCGAAAAAAGAAACGAATTAAAACATCGGAAGTAACAAAAATAGAATCGCATTTTCCCCATTCAAAACCGATGTTGCAATTTCATACGTAATCCTCCCACCCTGCAATCGAAGCCCCGCATCCAAAAATGCATGAATATTTATTTTCTCAAAGCGTTTTTATGATATACGAGAGCGCAATAAAGGGCATTTAATATCGACTTGGCACTTCGATTATACAAACCCCCTCCCGCGCTATGCATATATGAACGCGTTAGAATGATTTGTAACCAAGCCATTACCTGGTCTAGCGCTTCTTTGTGTGGAGGAGGACGTTTCATGGCAAGGAAGTGCTATTTACGGCACGGCTGTGTCTTCTGGCCAACCTGTTCCGCGATAAAGTGAGCCGAGCGTTTATCATTTTGATGGCGCAACCATAAAACTGCGACTGGAACACTTTCTCCGCGTCGTACATATTACGGTATGTTTACGATATTAAAAGGGGGCACAGAAGGGTGTTTTTGCGTGCATGCCTCCTCGGGGGCTGGCTATGATTTAGAAGAGGAGGATTCAAATTCTGCTGGCCTGAAGTTCGGATTCCAAAACACCTAGAACAGTGTCGTCGAGTTTTGGACTGATTTATTGCAGTGAATGCTTTGCTGAATAGTGACGATATTAAAATCGCAGATGGTTTTGAGTTAACTTGAAATTAATTTTCGGATATATTTTATCATTTTTAATTTTTAGTACTTAGCTTCCATGACGGAACATTTCCAACCGGAGATTTACGAAGAATGAGCTGTAGCTTCATTGTGTTGGTACTAAAACACATTAGCAAAGTTGGTAGATAGATTTAGATATTTTTAAAGGATACAGACAATACTTGGATACTCTCTTGGTTTATTTTTGCGTGCTTGATACTTCAGGGACTGTCTATGGTTTAGAAGAAGAGGATTCAAATTCTGCTGGCCTGAAGTTCGGATTCCAAAACACCTAGAACCATGTCGTCGGGGTCTGGACTGATTTATTACAGTGAATGCTTTGCTGAATAGTGACGATATTAAAATTGCAGATGGTTTTAAGTTAACTTGAAATTAATTTTCGGATATATTTTATCATTTTTAATTTTTAGTACTTAGCTTCCATGACGGAACATTTCCAACCGGAGATTTATGAAGAATGAGCTGTAGCTTCATTGTGTTGGTACTAAAACACATTAGCAAAGTTGGTAGATAGATTTAGATATTTTTTAAAGGATACAGACAATACTTGGATACTCTCTTGGTTTATTTTTGCGTGCTTGATACTTCAGGGGCTGTCTATGGTTTAGAAGAGGAGGATTCAAATTCTGCTGGCTTGAGGTTGTGATTCAAAAACACCTCGAACCATATCATTGGGTTGTTCTGTATTGATCTATTGTAGCGGATGTGTGGAAAGATTGTTGCGATAGTAAAAACTCAAATGGTTCTGAGAAAACTTGAATTTAACTTTCTACAAATATAATCATTTTTATATGATTATCAGTTCTTGTCTTCCATGGCGGAACATTTCCAAGCTGAGATTCACATGTAATAAGGAGCTGTAACCTCATTGCATTAAAACACATTCGCAGAGTTGATAGACATAATTACAGATACTTTTAACGGATACAGACAATACTTGGGTAGTTGGATGTTTTCGCGAGTATGCTTTCTCAGTTGCTGCCTATGATTTAGAACAGGAATAAAATATCGTCATAATATTAAAAGAATTGCGATGTTTTGGGGTTTAGATCAAACGCAAATGCTAAAACTTTATTGAGGTATCTTGTCTAACTCATTCGCGTGCATGACATTAAAATAGCATTACGTCTTGAGACTGATATTTTGTTTCGGACGAGAGTGGACAATTTTGATTTCATTCATGACCACACTTAGCCGGGAACATAAAATCAGTTCTCTTATTAAAAATTAAAAAAATTTTCTGCTAAGTAAATTTTTGTTCGGTTTTATGACGAAAGGGTCATATTTAGCCAAGCTGTGACGAAAGGGCCAAACATAAGACACAAAATGTCAAATAATAGGCATAGACAACGAAAGTTTCACTGACACAAAAGAGAGTAGTACACCCAGAGTAAGTTATATAAAAGGAATCTAACAACCACTGCCTACAATTCGCTGACTGCTAGGTTAGTGGGGTCGCCGTGGTCCTATGGGTTTGCCCATTAACCTAGCACGTGAAAAAGTATCTCACGTGAAAAAGTATTTCCATCACTATTCAAAACTGAGCCTAAATTCTACGAAACAAATATAATTTCACCTGCACATTATAGGCCCTGCTATAAACGTAACAGCTTAATCCTTCACCTGACTTTCTGACACAGAAGTGAGTAATACACCTTGGGTAGGTTAACCCTTCTGGTGGTCGTCTCGTCATTAGTAAAACTGACCAGATATTGATGGACGAGATATCTCGGTAACAGAAGAAAACTGACCAGATCTTGATCTCGTCATCATAAAAAATTTGTCGATATCTTGATGACGCGATATCTCCATGAAACCACTTGAGGAGGGTTAAAGAATCGAACCTGCGTCACCTACAACTCGCAAGTAGCTAGAGCAGTAGGCAAAGCCAGTGACCCACGACGACTCCATTAAATGCATTGAATCCAAGTGCAGAAAATCCTTTTCAGCCCTATGGAAAACTGTCCAGTTTTTGCGAAACTAATACAATTTCTACTGTCCGGTACAGGCGTTGCGATAAACCTAACAGCTTAATCCCTCACCTAGCGATGCTTTGTTGGATAATTGTACGTATGTAATTGCCTCTGTCATTACACAGAACCAGAGCCTAGTAATCACCAAGCGCTTAAAATGCAGACTTCCAATCTTCTCTAATACCGTAATCTACATAATACACCTCCGAAGACACGCGTAACAGTCGCCCAGGTCATTACTATGCTGATCCCTAAAAGGAATCACCTGAGACTTGGAAGAAGCAAGAATACTTTCTATTAAAATTAATACCAAATTTGATTTGAAGCATGATTGAATTCCTTGGTTCTTTCTTAATTGGGTTACGATAGCTCCAATTACTTTCTTAATTCACTTCAGTTGCTGTACTTTGTCTTAACAACTTCTCAGGGGTGTTGTAGGCTCGCTAACTTTGGAATCTTCGTGATTAATGATATTGGGATCTCCTGGGCGCATTTACATCCGAATGAGATGCCGCGATTTGTATGTTGCAGGCGAGTTTTGATATAAATGTCATTATCTGAGAGAGATCCTTTTGAGTTATATTTATTTGAGAAATTTATCAGTGGATGATTATTAATGTTTATAAACGAATGTTTCAACGTATTATTTTAATTCATTTTTTTAACGAATGTTCAACGTATTATTCAGAAATCCAGAAATGTGAGATTAATTTTGATGTTCGAGTTATATTTTAAAATTAACGAATGCGTTTTCGAAAGAATAGTTCATTAAGAAATATTCACTAATTTCTGTTGGTTCGAGAAATCCACTTCCCAAAATAATAAGCACGAAAAAGCAAATCAGGTATAATTCTTAAACTTCTCCCATGAGTGATTCGATTTTCCAAGAGTGTATGGGATTAAGTTATTTATTAATTAGACGCATTACAAAATAACATTCAGGATTTATTTTAATAGTATTCAAAATTTATTTTAACCCTTTAAATAGTCATTTCACACTTCGCATATTTGGGAATATAAAATTATATGGTGCACAGTAGTGTCAAGTAAGCTTTATTATGGAATGAGAATCTTCTGACATTGATGCATGGTTCACATTGGTGATTCAGCCAGGCGAGCCTAATCAAGTGATCTAGGGCAGCAGAGAGTAATAATCGCCATTACTCTAAAATGGAAATTTGCAACAGCTGTTCGCCCAATAAATTCAAACATGAACTCAATATTTGAGAATTTGTACTCCATGCTTCACTTTGAATGGCAGTATAGTTCATTATATTACACTTTAAATATAAATAGGTAGGTAGGTAGTTAATTAACGTCGCACTGGAGCAACACAACGAGCTATTGGTGACGGTCTGGGATCAATCCTGAAGGGAAAGATCAAGGCCAACGCCTGGTCATCTTGAACCACGGTCAGATGACGAGGTCAACACCTGAGCTGGCACCCCACTCTCCAAACTTCCAATTAGCCTCCGCGTACCAGACGGTCTTTGTTTAGACCGAATTTCAAACTCGCAACCCCACAGTTGCTAAACCGTTACTCTTCCAACTGGGATACCACGACCCTAAAAATAGATAGGATATGAATGAGTACCATAGCTAGGAACAGATTCATTTTCTATTGTAATAAATTATGCATTGATTTTAAATGTTGTGGCGTTATTTCGTGTCACAACTAGTTAGAGGTGTATGAGGCACACCTCTTTCTCATTGGCGTATAGCCTGACTCCAACTTAACCCTCTGCTGAGGCGATTCCATTACATTATTACATTACTACATTCTTTGCTGTAGATATCTCAGGGAGTCTTCATTGGCGATGCATTACTGTGAGGCCGAATGAGACAATGCCATTTTTACTTCTGTATTTTGTTGTTTTGGTTTCAGCTATTTTTTAAATAGCTGTTGTCCTTGTGGGGGTAGGGTAGCGTGCAATCTGTACATGTAAGACAAATACGTTGGGCGAATAGGTCGCAGACCAAATACGGCCGTCTGAATAGGTTGAATCGTTAAGATCAGATATGGTACAGCGAACATATTTACCCGACTCTCAAGACCAGATATGAACCTCTTGATAGGTTTAACAGGATCGCAAAGCAGATACAGCTCACCGATTAGGTTTATCCAGCCTTCTCAATTAGTTTGTTCCAGATCAACATGATAGTCGAGGCGACATTTAATGGGAGGCTGATTATGACATTTGCTATCAAGAATCCTAAGGCATAATGGTTGTTGATACGTTTTACTTATACTCCTAGAGGAAATTCATTCATAAAAACTGACAATTTTAAAAAGTGGCAAAGCAAAGAGCAGCGTAATTTCGCAAATAACTAGATGGATATTCGCACCAAACAGATTTTTATACATTTTTGTTCTGTTTTTTACTTATCAAGTCTTTGCTCTATGTAAATAAAACTATTTTAAAAGTGAAACCTCAAAGTTTTCGCAATGAAAACCGGATATATGCCTCTATAAGTTACACTTGCCTATAATCGTGCCTTCAAGGCACCAATACATTCCGAGACTCTATCTACATACAATTCTTTTTTCTAATTCCCAACAAATTTAACATGATGCATTATGGTACTACAAGGGCAGACTTGTGAACCACTTTGAACATCCCAGTTGCTCTAAGGGGGTGGGTTCGCGTTTAAGCTCTAATACATACCACACATTCTAGGTACAACTGTTTAAGAAGTACTTTCAGTGTAAACAAACAAGCCAGACGGTCTGTGAAGGGTTTTTTTCTTCTGTCCAAATGTTCTCGCATGAGAGCTTATATTTCGGGGTTTCCTTGAAATTTAGACTATCGCTGTTTTCATCACGATAGGTAGTAACCAGTTCGGTTACTCCAGTACGAAGTAAATCAAACTACCAACCGTGACAAACTAGCCATAACCCTGATTCGAACTAGGTACCTATCGATCCAGGAACCGGCATTCCGACCGCTTGACCAATCGGTCGGCTAAGTACGCGCATAAAAATAGCTATTTCTTCCAACCAGGTCATTTCCCTAAGCTTCGCAACGCCTCAACAGTTTAAGCGTCATATTTTTAACCGTATCGCGTTATATAACAGCCATAAAAAAAACCAGAAATGAGTGAAACTTGTTCAGGTAATTAGAAGTCGTTTTCGACCGTGGAGCTCCTCCCCGTGAAAACTTTTAAGCCTCCTGATGACTGTTTATTCCCAAGACTTCTTTTATGGGCAAGAGCGAAAATCAATAGCTGAGTAATTTGTCTTCTACCATTGGGCTCCGGGTGTACGCCCTTTGGACCAATTTAATTTTGCCCTATCTGATTGCCTAGTGCGGGTGTGACTTGGACTGAGAGTATTGATGTCCGATTTTTTATGTCAGTCACGACGACTGCAAATCTAAGCTCTTTCAGTCTGCTGAGTTTGCTGTGTCCACCATTTTTGGTTTCCGGTATGATTGTATACGTATTTTAGGATAACCATATTCAATATATTCTCCTATAAATAAATATATGTTTGATTTAATCCCCCATTATAAAATATATGTTATTTAAAATCTCCCATAAATAAAAATACTTTTCATAGAATCTCCCATACGTAATGACAGGTTTGATATAAAAAATGCGTTTGATATAATCTCCCATACAAACATAAAAATATGTTTGAAATAATTTTCCATAAATAAAAAATATGTTTGATACAGTCTCTATAATGAATAAAAATATAATTGATATAATATCCCATAAAAATATGTTTTATGTAATCTTCCATAAATAAATATACGTTATTCATAATCTCCCATTAATAAAAATATGTTTGATACAAGCTCCCATAAATAAAAAATGCGCGCGTGCGTTTCATATAATCTCCCGTAAAAATATATTTAACATAATCTTCCATATTTAAAAATATATTTGATATAATCTCAAATAAATAAAATTTTGATTTGTATAATCTTCCATCAATGAAAATATGTTTGATATAATCTCCCATTAATAGAAATATGTTTTACATTATCTCCATTATTTTACATTATACATGGATATTTTTGAATAATATGCGTAGTTATTTAGTTCTTAAGTGTGTTGTGAAATAAAAGCAATACTACACAGCTCGTAAAATTGCGACGCTCAGGGAATTAAAGATAACTCATTCTTTCAGAGTTATTAAAATAGTAGTAGGATGCTGATTTGTACGAACTAACATCAGAACTGCATTAAAAAAATAATTATCTTGAATAACTTCACCAAAAATTAGAATCTAATATACTAAGTGATCTAAGGCAGGACAAAACTATAAAATCTCCATTCCCGTGCCTTTAAAATGAATTTCTCATAGCTCTGAAAGTACCGAGTCTAAGCATGTAGAAGCATTAAAGAACTCGTAAAAAGTGATCTATCAAGTCTCTCCGATATATCGCATAAGTATTTGGAATGGTTGCTGCGATGTTAAACTTCCGAGATAGCGCAGTAAAATCGATTTTGCCAGCTCGAGGCGGAAAATAAAGAAAATCACGTTCGGCGTAAAATTTTAGCACGTTTTAAAGTTGAAAATTGTGACACACACTTCCTTTTGCATGGATACTTTAGAAATTTGAGAAACCCAACTTCATCCGGTTGTTCTATCATTTTATTCATGGTAGGATCAAATGCAGCAATATAAGACGACACTTTTACCATCGTAAAATTTTAATTCCTATCCATCTCTCAAGGAGTTTTCCATTTAAAGTATTTGTATTGTTATACTCATCTCATTAGACATTAATAAATTACGCCATGTCTAATAGAACCTGAAACTAGGCACTAAAAACACCTGAAAATGGTGAAGAATTTTTGAAGATTTGTACTTTTTAAGATAGAATGGTAGTGCAGTTAGGTTAATCCTTCAAATGGTTTCGATGATCTGACGAATTTTACTAATGACGAGACATCTCGTTATCAAGAATGGTGAATGAAGATATTGTCATTTTTCGATGATGACGATATCAAGATCAGGTCAGTTTTCTAATGACGATATATCTCGTTCATCAACTCGTCAGTTTTGCTAATGACGAGATACCTCGTCGAGACAACCACCAGGAGAGATAACAATGCTTAGAGATTTCAATTTTTAACAAATTTTCTTATATTTCGTTCTACAGTTAAAAAGTTTCAGGCAAAGGGTATTAAAACGGTAATAATGGTAAACAAATTTTTATTTAAAAAATAATTAGTCTATTTTATTATACAATTTATAAGATTCGGAATAGTCTCTGCGAATTGAAAACTGGTCAACCTGCAATAACATAGGTTTGCATACCTTTTACATTGGTTTGTCTTCAGTAAATTTGTTTTGTTGGGTTATTTCCAATGCTCTTCTACCTTTCGTAGTTTGAGCTATGTTCTTCAGCGGTAGCATCTGATTTTTGTATTTCACCAATGGGGATACTCTAGGTTTATCCACCATGACTCAAGTTACAATTGAAAAAATTACTATTTCAAATAAAAATTAATTGTTATTTTATATTTTTGTCAGAAAAGTTTTCCTTTTTTCGTTTCCAATCTAGGATAATATATTTTCTACATAAGATTTATAAATTTTTAATTTAAATTGTAATAAATCAGCCTATCATTTAAAAAAAATCATTGATAATTTTTCTAACTGATGACAAAAAGATATAATCAAAGAAAAATTTAGAAACTTACTATTTTTGTTGAAGAATAACATTTCAAAATGAGCCTATGTTACACTCACAAGGTGCAAATAGGTAGCCCATTTTTAGGTAAAAACATCGTTGCAGCAGTTATTTTTCAAGTAAAATTTATATTTGGACATATTATAACTGAAATAAATAATAAATTCTGTATTCTTTTTTATTTTTGCTTCCTCTATCCTTGATTTAGTGAATTCGCCCTTGAGAATTATTTATTTAAAATTTACAAACAGATGTACGTTATAAAAATTTAAAAATAATTTATGGTAACCGTATTCTTTTCAATAATAACTGGTTCTGATGTAAAATAGTTAATATATTATATAAATACAGTTCAAAAATCGATCAACCACTGTAAAGCAGCCAGACATAATTAGAGATGGAGTGTTGGTTTCTGTGAAATAGTAGTACTATAGCAGCAAAACCTGTTGTACAGGAACCTCTCAATCCACTAGCAAAGAAATTGCATTTTTCTCAAAGCGATGGCTGGGGTAATACAGAAATGTGGTTTCACTGATAGAAATATCATAAGACTGATGCTAATAATGACCGTAGATAAATATCTTTAATGATAATATTTATCCAAAATAAGTCACCTGGATAATATGTTAATAAGGGTTCAACTTATTTGAGAAAAATAAAAGCTGTATTAACTAGATTTTATACAAAAATACGAGCAAAATTGATGACAGAGAAACACTCAAAAGTTAATTGAGTAATAAGAGGATAATGTCACCAAAGTTGGAAACCATTCAGCCAATCAAGACCTTTTTTACAAACAGCATCAAAATAAAATCCAAGAAATTTAAATGTTCTTATCATTCCCGAATCTTATTGTGTATAAAAGCATATAACCTGGATCATTTACTCATGAATTGTACGGGCCTACTAGCTTTGCAATCTGGACACATACTTTATATGTAAATGTGGTAGTAAATAATAAAAGTTGGTCTAATACAACAGCATAAAGAACAAGTAAAAAGTAATCTATAAATATTTATTTGTTTTACTGTGCAACTTCGGAATGTTTGTTATGATGTTAAGGTAAACAAAGGTAAGTAAAGCTTTGTATATTTACCCTGTTTATACATAATGGTAGAATTTCGAATACACTAATATAAATAATGGAATCATTCATTTATATGTATTTCACTAACGTGTATTTCACTAACGTCGATTTACGTGCGTGGCACATAAATCGACATTACTTTTTGTCGTCAAATGGCAACCACTGTTAAATGCAATATATAATCGTTAAGGATTCATTCACCACTTTTGCCCCTTAGTTTAAATACGCTTAATTAGTGCTCTGGAATTGCATAATATCGCTATAACTGTACGGAAGATATCGATACTGAGGAAATTATTCAGCATACTGTTTACAGAAAGAAATGATCTATCCGGATGACAAAAATCAGCTAAAAAAAGATTTGCGAAAGATTGCGAAAATATTGAGATAAATAGGTTTAAAATTAAATCCTGTTGAATCCTGAAAATTCATCTTTGAACAAGGGAGTGTGATTAAATTGCAGTAAATGGTCAAATTTTAATTGTGATAAACTGATTGAGGTGCCTTTTGTTATGCTTGTATGAGAAATAAGAATTAACACTATAAAATTAATTTAATATTAATTTTAATTGTATTAATTTAACATTAATTTTAATTAGAATTAACACTATTAAAATTAATTTAGTAGTAATTTCGTTTAATTTTAAACGATTTTTCAAGTAATTGCTGTATTTGAAATGTTATTGTGCTTTATTTTATTTTTGTATAATTTTATTTCATTTAGAGATAGGAAATATATTTATGAATACTGATGAAACCCACATTTATAATAAACTTTATTGAAATAAAGTTTGAAATGTGAGTAACGACACTTTGCCTTAAATATATATGAGTAATTAAGAAAACTTAGGGCAGATTATATGCCTTGGTATGCTAGCATTAATAAATTTTGGTAACCAAACATTCAGAGCGTCAGAATAAAAAAATGAGTTTTAGCATCAAAATAAAAACATAGCATTGATTTTTTCCGAGTAGAGGTAGCTTATTAAAGTATTGATCCTGGTTTATTTTGTTCTTTCAACTTTCCCTGAATATCTTGATACTATATTACAAATAACAAGACAAAGTTAATAGCAAACCTCCCTCCCGAAACACAATTCCGGACAAGTCATTTCATGAAAGATTTATTTCCCAGAGCAGAAACTCGAATTTGAGAAGAGATTAATTTTCTGATTCCGGATGCAATTTTTGCTCCTAAATTGCATTCCTTTAATAATCTCTTAACTTATGTTTTATTTCCTTGTCCTCCACAAGAAGAATTCCCCGGAAAGAAAACCCAGGGAAGTACCGAGTCCAGTTTTTTTCTGGCGTTTTTTATCGTTCTTTTAAGCGTCTTTTTTGTAACAGTTCTTTGGCTCACAAACGGAACTCTGGATCTCTTGCAGGATCTTTGTGGTACTTTGGGTCTTGAATTTTTTAGTCGCCCAACAGACTTGTTTTCTTTTCCCTGTGCTATCGTTGCTTTTTTTTGCATCCTTTGAAAAAATCTCTCCCAAGCACCGATTCCTCTGTCTCTAATTCTATTACTCGCTGCGAAATTGCACTAAATGGATGAAGAGTTCAGGAAGCAAACTAAATGGCTTAGGAGAATTTCCTGCTGGTCTGTGCATGCAAATTATGTTAATTACGTCAGTGAAATTGTAGGACCGACCGTGTTCCTTAAACTATAATTGGTGGGCCGTTAATTAGCTTTACAGCTCTCCACGGTTTGTAAGTAGAAAATTATCATATAGCGTAACTGAATGATTCCTAATAAATGGTTTTTACTTTGCTCTTAAGGTGTTTTAGTATTCCGGAATAATAAAAATACAGATAAGAGCATTAATTTGCACGTTTTAAAGATTATTTTGTCTGTAAAGTCTATTTTATCTACAAGAATCAGTCGGTCAGCAAATTATTAAGTTTTCATATTGAGGGCCGTTCCAGATTTGTGTTGGGCGTGCATTTAGTCAGAAAATATAGTACCCGAGTTAGTAAAAAATCAGGAGCAGTATGCCTCAAACTACCTGGTGGTTGTCTCGACGAGGTATCTCGTCATTAGCAAAACTGACATAGATCATGTTGGACGAGATATCTCGTCAGTAGAAGAAAACTGACCAGATCTTGATCTCTTCAACAAAATGTCAATATTTTGATTACGAGATACCTTTTCACATTAGCAAAATTGGTCAGATTTTGATGGTTGATGATCGCCAAACCACTTGGATGGTTAATTAGCGAATCATAATTTCAAAGTGAAAGGAGACCAAAAACACAGGAATCACTTTAGAATAAAATATTCACTCTTCACCTCACGAAAGTGTACACGAAGAAATAAATAAAATGCACTGTTTCCGGGCATTAAATGAGACGAATTCAAGTGTCCCTTGGAATGGTCGGATAAAGACAAATTAACCAGGAGTATAAGAAGCCAAAGAGGGTGAGAGAAGAGTCTCACCGCCTGAAACATTCCGGAAACTATAACCAGGAGAGACGCTAAAAAGAGGTGGAAAATAAGCCAATCCATACAAATTCCTTGCCACAGTAAAATATTTCTACCCGACCAAACACACAAATAACTATATTGATCTTCAATATGATTGAATGGAAATAGAGAAATGAGAAAATCAGACTTTAAGACAATAACAACTTTGTATACAGGAAAATCTGGAAGTCTGAATTCATGGTATGAATAAAGAAATCCAAATTTCAAACGAAAATACTCCAAACGGAAACAGAAAGAGCATGGAAATAAAACTTCCATTCTCCACCTTTAAAGTTTTCTTTCTTCGCCTCACCGAAACTAACAGAAGGAAAAAACCCAATTCTCTCTCTCCCGGCATAAAGTGAGACGAAAATCTCATTAGTGTTTATCAGAAAAGTGTCTCATGAAATAGTCGCATAAAGAGATGCAAATTAACCAAGAGTACACGAAGCCAAAGATGGGGTCATGCGGACTGCAACCCTCCAGGACCATATTACCACGAGGAGAGGCTGAAAGAGGTGGTGAAACAGAGGAATAAATACGAATGGTCTTGTCATAATAAATCATTCCAACCCAACTAAAAAACCCAAATAACTATTTTCTCCTTAATTTAACCCTAGGGAAATAGAGATATAAAAAATTAGAAAATTTAAAACAATGACGAATTTTGTTTGTATACATGAAAATCTGAAGGTCTGGATACACAGTATCAAGAAAAAAATGCAATTTTCAAAGCGAAAATATTCCGAACAAAAACAAAGGGAACGCTTGGAAATAAAGCTTTCAATCTCCACCTTTAAAGTTTTCTTTCTTCACCTCACTAAAGTGATCGGATAGAAAAAACAATTCACTCTCTCTCAGCATAAAGTGAGATGAAAATCCCATCAATGTTAATAAGAAAAATGTTCCACGAAATAGCCGGATAAAGAGATAGATATTAATCAAGAGTATATGTGAAGCCAAAGAGGAGGTCCCGCTGACTGCACATCCAGAACCTCTTACTAGGAGAGGGATGCTGAAAAGTGGTGGTGAAACAAAGGAATAAATACAAATGCCTTGTCACAATAAAACATTTCAATATGACTAAATACCTAAATGATTATATTTCTCTTCAATTGGACTCAAGGGAAAGAGAGAAATAAGAAAATTTAAGACAGTGACAAATTTTGTTTGTTTACCTGAAAATCTGAAGGTCTGGTTACACAGTATTAAGAAAGAAATACAAATTTCCAAGCGAAAATATTCCAAAGGAAAACAGAGAAAGCGCTTGGAAATAAAGCTTTCAATCTGCACCTCTGAAGTTTTCTTTCTTCACCTCACCAAAGCGACTGGGAGAAAAAACATTCACTCTCTTCCGGCATAAAGTGAGACGAAAATCCCATCAGCGTTAATAAGAAAAGTGTCCCATGAAATAGTCGCATAAAGAGATACAAATTAAGCAAGGGTATACGAAGCCAAAGAGGGGGTCACGCTGACTGCAGCCCCCCGGTACCTCTCACCAGGAGAGGGACGCTGAAAAGAGGTGGAAAAATAAATGAATAAATAAAAACGCCCGGTCTTCATTTATATTCAGACTGCGGAAGAAATTTGGTTCCGTCTTTTCGGCGAGTTGAGAATCGAGAAAACGGAGGGTATGGGGAAGTGCGAGCGCAGGAGGCGAGTGAAAACAAATTCAACAATTGGGAAGCCAGGGTGGGCCGCCCTGAATCTTGCATTTTTCATTTCGGCTTCAATTCCTCCCTGCCGCCTCCTCCTCCGGGTCCATTGTCATATTGAACACCCTGCTGTACCTCTAGGATTTTATTCTTGCTGCAGCCCGCGCTCTATTTTAAAAATTCCCAAGAGGACTCTTCGGGAATTTCTGATGAAAAAAATATTCGGAAGTGTGTACCTGTGAGCGCGAGAATATTTCCCAACGGAAGAACATTTCCTAAAGAGAAAATGAAGTGAATCTTTACTTTTTCTTTGTTGTGCACATGTTTACTTTTTTCGTCGGGGAGTTTTGCTGTTCTTTCAAGTTCTGCGGTGCGGGCTGACGTGGGGGTGGGAATTTTTGGAATAAATTAATTCATCATCGGCGAATTCAATCCTATAAATTAGATTTGAATTGTTCGAATACTTCAGCAAAAGCATGGAATCGTTTATTATTTTAAATAACTAAGTAATTTTGCTCCGAATTAGTAATTTTTATACAAATCTGGATTTGCATAGTTCGAATACCTTATCAAAAGTATGGAATCTTCTAATGTTATAAATGACAATGATTTTCTCATAAATAGTAACTATCCTATAAATCGGATTTGAATTGTTCTAATACTTCAGTAAAAGTATGGAATCGTTTATTATTTTAAATAACTAAGTAATTTTGCTCCGAATTAGTAATTTTTATACAAATCTGGATTTGCATAGTTCGAATACCTTATCAAAAGTATGGAATCTTCTAATGTTATAAATGACAATAATTTTCTCATAAATAGTAATTATCCTATAAATCGGATTTGAATTGTTCGAAAGATTCAGCAAAAGTATGGAATCTTAATATTATAAATATCTAAATAGTTTTGCTCGAAATTAGTAATTTTTCTATAAATCTGATTTGCATTAGTTCGAATACTTTATCAAAAGTATGGAATCTTCTAATATTATAAATGACGATAATTTTCTCATAAATAGTAATTATCCTATAAATCGGAATTGAGTTGTTCGAATACTTCAGCAAAAGCATGGAATCGTTTATTATAAATAACTAAATAATTTTGCTCCGAATTAGTAATTTTTCTACAAATCTGATTTGCATAGTTCGAATACCTTATCAAAAGTATGGAATCCTCTAAATAACTAAATAATTTTACTCGCCGATCGTAATTATCCTATAAATCGGATTTGAATTGTTCGAATACTTTAGGAAAATTAGATATTTTTTTATAAATATTATAAATAACTAAATAATATATTTTGCTCAGAATTAGTAATTTTTCTACAAATCTGATTTGCATAGTTCGAATATTTTATCAAAAGTATGAAATCTTTAAATATAATAAACGAATAAATAATTTTTCTCAGAATAAGTAATTGTCCTTTGAATCAGATTTGCAATGTTTTCAAACTTTATCAAAAACATGGAAACTTTAAATGTTGTAAATGAATAATTAATTAATTTTCCTTAGAAAGCAATTATCCTATAAATCCGATTTGAATTGTCGGCATGCTTTATTAATCCTGAAATGCAATAAGTGTATAAATAAACTAATAATTTTGCTCAGAAAATTAGAAATTAATTCATATATCAAATGCGTATATTTGAATATTTTGTCAAAAGTATGTAATATTTTAATAGTATAGACATTTAAATATTTTGGTCAGGATTATTAATTATCCAATCAATCAGATTTGCATCGTTGGAATACTTTAGCAAAAGTATGCAATCCTGAAATGTAATAAATGTTTCAATAAATAAATAATTTTGCTCAGAATTTATAAATCAGATTTGCAATGTTGGAATACTTTATCAAAAGTACTGAATCCTTAAATGTAATAAATAAAAAATGTTAAAAAAAATTAAATTAATAATAATTTTCTCAGAATTAACAATTATTCTATCAATCAGATTTGCATTCAAGTACTTAATCAAAAGTATGGTATCTTTACTCACATTTAATTAAGAAATATCTAAATATTCTTCTCAGAATTTGTAACTATCCTATAAATCAGATTTACACTGTTGAGATATTTTATCAGAAGTATATAATTTTCAAATGTAAGAAGCGAATACATGGCGTTTAGTATTGGCTATTAAATCACTGGGATAATTTAAAAAAAAATAACTTAAATCACTGAAAATAACTAATAAAAACGACTATTACCGATGCTAATTACTCGAAATTGAATAGTTATTCTCTGATAAATACGCAAATATTTAACCCTCTGAATATTAAACTCTCTGAAAATATTTCCGGGTAGTTTAGTATTGCTTTTTCCACACAACACACGTAATGAATCAATTACCATATCTATTGGTTGGAAAAACTCTATTGATCACGAAGGTCAAAACAGATGTCATGCAGGTTAATCTGCAGTTTTCTGAATAGGTGTATACGTGTCTGAACCCCTCAGAGGATTAACTTTGAATATCGGTAGAGATATAAGAGTAATTATTGAAAAATACGAATGAAAACAAAAATTTGTACACATAATTTAACATTCTAAACTTACCAGTTAAGATTTCTTTGAACATTTGCCCTTAAAGTATCGATTAATTTTACGAATTGTGTCTGATTAATTATAATTATAGGTGATAACTTTCGTTGTGGATTAAAATTGCACATGAACACTTAAACCTTCGAATTTATGTATCCCAAATTTATGTCCGATTACAAAAATATAATTTTTTGTGTGTGAAATGAATTTATTAGAGATGGATTTCTTAACATGAAAAAGTAGTTATGATGTAAAATCTACTACTTAAATTCTTACGTAAATGTCTTACACATAAAAATATATCAATATTCTAGAATTAAATAAACAAGACGGAAATAACATTAAACTCGTATAAAACTAATTTTCGAATAATATATTGCACGTATTAGGCTTCATATTTTAATTTATATTTAACGAAGTACTAAACTTTCAAAGAAAGAAAATGCTTCGCTTTTGAAGTAGCAAATATTTGTACAGGGACTGCAACTTTAAATCAATATTGTAAAAGTACTCAAAGTAAAATCACTAGCAAATAAACCGTGCATCTCAAACTGAAATAAATGTCAACTTTCTCTATCAGCAATACTAATCACGTTGACACAATTCCTAAGTGAAACCTAAAGTAAACACTTCATGACGACCAGAACTTTATTTTGGTTGATGCATTTTAGAAAGCAATCTCAAATTAAAACCCCATGCAGAGTTTTATAAAATTGAAATGCACTTCAATTTATTTCACGTCTAACACTGTGCGTGTACATTAGTTTAATTAATATAACAATGTTTAATGCTACTGTATGAAGACCAAATTAGTTTCCATAATGAAATCTGAATCAACATTGGAATTGCAGACATTTTAAGATCCTATAGTGTTAATATGATGATTATGTAATTAAGATTTCAATTATGTAACATTAAACACGGGCTTACACAGACTGCCGTTATTACAATGTCTCCTAATTCCTTATTACATATCATTACTACCACGCCCAAGGCACCAATCTGCATTTTGGCGATTTTCACCTAACTGCATTTTTTGAGTCACCATTTCATGTTTTATACTATGACAAAGCCACGAATCATCTTGATTCTTAGTGGAAATGCCTATGTTAATAAGAAAACAACCTTTGAGTCGTAACTCGATTTTTCCCGAAGCATCAAAACTTTGAACTCCTTTTTGTAGAAACGTCAATTTTGCAGATACGCGCCTTGTAATTTACTCTATCCTTTCGCATCATTCTATAAATATGAATATAATTAATAGAATTTGGTGGAAGTAGAAAGTTGCAAAAAATTCTAGTTGTACTACTAACATTTCAATAATTTTTCTATCAAATTTGAAAAGTAGATCTAACAACAAATGTTAGTTATTTAACTTTGCAACTACTATCCTCTCGATTTCATTTCAAAGATAGTTATTTTTGAGTTTATGATATACATTCTGGCATGTACATGCTACCATGATTCAGCATATATTTTCAGGAATAATGTAATTTCTGTTGATCTAACTGTTAGGTCACGAGATTTCAGAGTAATGTGATAAACCTTTTATCCCATAACACACATGGATGAACAGCCACATCAATTGGTTGAAATAATCCTAGAAAGGGTTCAATTGAGCAATAAGTCTAAAATTGGTTAGAAGTCATGCAGGGGAAACTGAATTTCAATAATGCGTGAAGGTAATAATGCGTACGTGAACTTCAGAATGTAAATTAATAATAAACTTCGATGGTGTTTCTTTTTCCATTAATATACAAAAATGAGACCAATATGTGTCTAATACATGAACAGAATATTACTACTTTAAGATGAATGGATGTTAAATAAAGGTGTAGATTTGTGCCATCTGGAATTGCTGGAATTGTGATAAAACCAGAACCGCTAACATAGGTCTATAGAACATTTCAATAAACGATCCGTACATCATTAATATGTATTTACCAATAGTATATTGTTGTACACTACAAAACATTTGTGGTGAATAAAACAAGGACACACACATTCTATGGACATGGACACGTACTAAGGTTTTCTCAACCATACTCGAAGATAATGCTTTCGAAGATAATTCTTTCAGCTTGTTAAATCATTCAGTTGTATAATGAGGACAGCGTGCTATATCAAATTAAGTATCAAACTTACAGGGCACCTTTCTTGTGCTGCAATGTAATGTCACAAATATATTCTCAAAATCTAAGTTATGCAATTAGTAATTACCGGACTTCATGACATTAGACATCAAATCGTGCCATAACCGTTCGTGCCATCTATTGTTTTCATGGTGATCATCGAAGAGTCATTGAGCATCATCCGCATCACTAGCACACTTTAAATTCTACAGCACTATCTTGAAATTTAATGTCACAAATGCGTTCTCAAAAACCTCCACATACTAAGATATGCAATTAGTAATTATAGGATTTCATGACTTAGGACATCATGTCGTAATTGCATGTGCTACGTATTGTTCTCGTTGTGCTCATCGAAGCTTCATAGAGCATCATCCGCATTACCAGCACACTTTAAATTCAACAGCCCCGTTCGATTGTCAGAGCTCCCCCATCTCGAAAGCCCCCAACGTCACTTCAGATAGAGGGACTTAATTAAAACAAAAACAATTCCCTTCCAGTTTTCCTTATTCCCTTTCATCTGCACAAAAGAACTTCACATCCAACGGCCACTTGAAGTAAAAGTTAATCATTTTCCTCCGCTACTTTGCCTTTTGTTGGGACGACGTTTTGTGCTCGGCTTGAGACAGTGGACCGCTGTTTCAGTTGTGTGTTTATTTGGACTGAGGCGACGAATGCCGATGAGCTAGAGGGGAAATAGGTTTTTGCGCTGCGTCAGTGCCCCGGTGTTCGCAACATTGCATTCCATTTGCGGACTGGGGGTATTCGCCTGTTTCTTTTGGAAAGGAAGACGAAACAGTCGGAAGAATGTATATACAGACCGCGAGGTGTTTCGACGGAAGAATGCCAATGACTTTGTTCCTTGGGCCGTTCTCGGAGTAGTGAGATTTGTTTGCTGTAGCCGACTTGTATTTATTTTGGTTCGTTTCAGATCAGTGGATGAAACCTTTGGATCGTTTCCTAAATTATTTCGGATGTGCCATGTCGGCGGGTTAATTAGAAATGCCAAGTTTATTTTTTAAAGCAGTAGTATCTATAATTAGAAGTAATGTAGAATTAAGATATAAAATTAAATAATTGATTTCTACTTCCAACGGTAGGCAAATATGCACAGTACAAAGTTCAGTAACAAAAGAACATACACAATACATAAAATTGGTATGAAAAGGGAAGACAGGAGAGAAATAGTTACTGCTCATCCTTTCTATAGTATCCTAATATTAGCCGTAGATCTCACGATTGCAGAGGCTCTCAGGGCACATCTACTTTAGGTGTGTACAGGCACCACAACCCCGAATGATCTTTCCTCCCGTTAATTTTTACCAGTGCCTAATCTGCTTTTAACTTTCCTTCCTCCCTCTTTGCGTTGTCTGTCTTGTGTCTTGCGTTGTCAAGCTAGGTTTGACGCAGTTTGGCTAAATATGGCCTTTGCGCCATAAAACCCGATAAAACCAACAACCAACCCGAAAAGAGGAAGCAGTATAAATTTGCAGATGGCGAGTATCCATTTCTTGAGAATTGGTAAAAAGGAGGCATCAAAGGCTGCATAGTTTTTTTAGGAGGTAGAAGTTTAGCTAAATAATCGTGACCAGTCAGAACTCATGTCATTGCAACAGTGTCAGCTCTTGAGGCATCTGTGATATATTTACCATTAACAAGCTAGGTTTTATTTGAGTTTCTAGTTATTAGTTCGTGTTGGAAAAGGCTCTTTGATTTTCCCTTAATGTACATTTTTATGGAATTATACGAGATGGTTATACTTTTGGAATTTGAACAACTGCAGTACTCTTTGTATTGCAATCCGATTGTTCATTATTAGATTCCGTAGTGTGCTAGTATCCACTGTAGAGCTATTTTAAATTTTGTTTAGGACAATTTCCAAAATATTAAACTATTTTGCCGTCAAAAACGTTTCCCAGTAGCACCATGTGGAGGTAGATCTACAAAATCAAAAACTTTAACTCAGGTAAAGTGTGCCTTTAACCCTCCTGGTGGTTGTCTCAACGAGGTAGCTCCTTATTAACAAAATTGGTCAAATCTTGATGAACGAGATATCCGAACCTCTTTTAAGATTAATGAATGCAACCTCGCATCATATGTGGCTTTTCATCTTTCACCGTACTGCCTACCTTTTAATAATGGTGTCTTGTGTATAAACGTCTATGTCAACATGTTTATAAAAGTATCTGTTTACTTACCTATTTATAAAAGGAATAAATTCGATAACTTCATAAAAAATGAACCAATTCAACAAGGATATTGTTATTTAAAAACTAATCATGGTTCGGAAGATCTGCCCAAGCAAATGCGCCTAGTAATACTCTTCTCACAAGTTGCGGAGCAAGAATTCAGTAACAGCAATCTAGTGGGGATGTAATACGATTAGCTCACTTTATCTACAATGCCAATAAGAACGAAATTCCTATTCTGCAGAAAAATAATATAACATTTATGCTGTTTTTTGAGTAGCGCTGAAAAGGAAGAAAGTGTTCATTGTAAGATTAGAAGGTAAATATTTTAGAGTTTATGTAAAAACCGTTTGATATAATACATAAGCGACATTAAGCATAGCAGAAAAGAAGAGTTGTAAACATTCTTCAAACTGACTTAGAGAAGTTGATGTGCTGCATTTTGAGTTTCTTCGAGTTCAATTCATGAACTTATGAGGAGTTTATTTAAAATTTAATGTTTAAAGATAAATCAAGGAGTGATTATCCAAAGATTATCACCACAAACTACTGCTGTCTGATATAGACAGTCCTAAAAACCCTTCACAATAATGGTTGTTCATTTGATTTGTGTTACTTTTCAAAAATTTTATTATTTCATACATAATATATTGTCAATGATAAGGATATTAACAATTTCCTTTTCTTTATTTATTTAATGTATCCGTATCATTATTGCCAACGGAATATTGAGAATATCACGGAAATTTTTTTAGCATTATTGCGTTATTTTCTCTAATGTTTCATCCTGAAACTTTAGCACGCGGTCAAATGGCTATCCAGTTGACCTGAAAGTATGGTATCCTATATACAGGATAGGATTCACTTAATAGCCTAAATTTATGTCTGGCTTGTTTATGATCCATGAAAGTGTCGAGAGAAGCAATTACGATGAAAAACGTTCCATAAAATTTTAAGGTACTGACGAAGTTGGGTTTTTATTTTAGAATTTATGGGTTACGGTTTTTATCAAATAATATTGTTTTATTGTATGAAGTGTTTGTCTACTAGGTAAGCTGCATGTCTACTAGGCATGCAACTATAAAGTTGATACTATTATTCAGCAAACTCAGCATTTTGCTTAGAACATGAAGAATAGAAAACAGGATTGGTTTTAATGAAAAAATATTATTTTTAGCTTTCCATAGATTGTTCAATAAATATAACTTGTTAATTTATTAACATCATCCTTCAATCTTCGAAAGGTTCACGTTGTTTTATTTAAATTTTTAACTTTTATAACATTTTGTGCAAGAAAGAAATATAATGCATCTACATCTAATAGTCAATTTTAATCCATTATACTTTTATTCTTCTGAGATCATGCACGAATTACTTCACCATGAAATCTGTAGATTTCCCTGGATGACTTTCAATCAGTTTTAGAGTTCTGAACCAATACAATCCTTTCTAGAATTCTCCCAACTAATATATGTGGCTATTTAGTCATTATGTGTGTTATGGGGTAAAAGCAATAGTACACTACTCAGAAATATCGTGATTCTTAGAGGGTTAATACCTCATTCATGTGAAGTTTAAAATAGACAATACCATATTAACTCTCCAATTTCAAAATGAACGTACAATTTTCCTGTTTGTCCTATATTCAGGTACTTCCCCTTCAGGGCTTCCCTAGCTCATATGCTTTCGTGTGTACGTTTAGATTCCCATGACCTTTTCAAGAATCGATGGTTTTGGACTCTTTAAAGACGAGTGGTTTCATGAACTTGGTCTAGTAAGAGGAATCAAAAATTATAGACAAAAAAGATAATCCTATTGTTTGTTTTTGACTTTCATCAAACTCAATTTACTGTTACAAATCAATAAAATGTACTTTGAATTATAAGTTTCGAGTCCTCAATCAAATGCAATTACCCACTATCATTTTCTTGTGAATCAATTAACATTTCAACGTTTAGTCTGCAACAGCATTTGCAACTTCGCATCGAAACGTACCGTGAGAAGCATTAAGACAAATAGATCCTATACGAATTGTTTTGCAGATTACGTCCCCACCTGTAATTGAAAGTGGAATTGATTAGTTTAGGATGCAAAGGAATGCTAATTAAAACACTTTGGAAAAGTCTTCAGTTTCGAGGGGGGCTCTGGAGTATAAAGATCTCGTGGGAGGGATGGCAGATCCACTTCCCTGGGTTTCATCCCAAACTCTCCAATACACAATGGGTCTGAGGAGCTGATAGCCATTATTTCCTCTCTTTTCAAGCTACCGGATAATTTTGATTCTGAATGAAAGCGGATGCGCTGTCGCATTTAAAGCCAACTTGCCAAACCGGGAACAAAACATTGGATCTCGTTTTCGAAAGAAGTCAAACAACGACTGGAAAGACAATTCGAGTCGTCGTCGTCAAACACTGTTTTCTCATACTTTTGTAGCAATGGTGTGCAGTGAGTTGGGATCTGTTTTCCGTTGGAGGACGTTGTGAGATCGGAGCTGGAGACTATTAGCAAAGTTCTATTGTGTCTCTGGAGAGCTAAGTAAGGAATACTTTCATGTGACAAGTCATTTAATTGGAAATGTTCTTGATTTCTACAAATAATCGTGCGGGTGCACATCTAAAATTGAATAAAATGATACATTTTGCAAAATGGAGGTTGGTAATTGGTGATTAATTAACGTAGCGCTGGAGCAACACAACGAGCTATTGGAGACTGTTAGGGATCAACCCCAAGGGAAAAATCCGAGGACACCACCACTTATTTTTTAATCACGTAAAGTGGAGGAAGTCAAATACAGAAATGTTAGGAATTACTATCGAGTGTTCTCTTTTTATTTAGTTGTGCTGGAAGTTGTGTATTCAATTTTCCAATTTTCATCATTTGCCTCGAGGAAAGGGTTCATGATAGCAATGAACCTGCCAGCTATGTACCGTGAGATTTAACTTCAAATGACAAATTAGTGAACATGTGATTCGCAAATCATTCATCTGCTTATAAAGCTGTGAGGTCTCAGAGGATGAACATTCCAGTTGAACTGTTAATGTATTTGATGAAGTTCTAAGGTTTACGCTTTGATCTCGGACTGCCACCAATAGCCCCGTCGTGTTACTCCAGTGAGACGTTAATTAAAATACCTATCTACCTCCGGTTTATGCAAATAAGATCAGGTAAAATTAGCAAAATGAATTTAAATATAAATTTTTGAATGTAGTGTCGGGGTCTTTCACATTTTTCTGCAGCACACTTTCTGTAGAAATCCTGAATTGTTCTAGATACGACTTCCAGGTGGCGCTGATTCGAATCCTGAACTTATCCAGGATGTATTTCTCTCTTCTGTGTCAGCAAAACCTTTCTTGTGCATGTGTGTATGTCCATTTACTAGACGTTGTGTGTTTGGCATAGCTATAGCCAAATATGAATGACCCTTGCGCCATAAAAACCAACCAACCCACCTGAAGTCATCTATTTAGTTTAGAGATTTTTGGTTTGTTTTAATTCATAATGATTTGTATTACATTTTAGAGGAGAATTTAGAAATTGAAATTCAAAATTTCAATTTCTGGTCTGATACTTGTCATTAAAATACATGCATTTAAAACGTCATTTAATATTGAATTATTATTTTGCAATTTGATATAAAATTTACTATAAAATACTTCGTATATTTCCTTGTAAATTTTCTTGAACCTTGGATAATTTTCCGTTCCAAAACATGATTGAATAGTGACACGTCAAGTCTTCTGGATTATTTGTGTCATAATACACTTCATATTTCAGTGTAGGATATAATCTTGAACTGGATAACTTGAAAAACCTCAAGTTATCCAGTTCAAAGAATAATCTGATACATGATTCCTATAAATTAATTTGTCAGTTATAGGAAGTTCAGGTTCCATTCCTGTAACTTAACGTGAGTATATTTCGCTCTTCTGTGTCAGTAAATCTTTCATTGTGTGTGTCAATTACTTGACCATGTCTTGTGTTTGGAGCAGCTTGGCCAAATATATGTCACAAAAGCAAACCAACTATAAATTAATAGTACCCTCTTGATTTACTGCTGAAATCAACATACATTTATTACCCTGAATGTTTTACGAGGGAATACATCTCCTAGTATATTGACCCATACATACCAAGTTAATTAATTCTGAAAGCATTAAAGATCTTGAACTTGAGAGCCGTAAATCATAACTTGTCGAACTTTAACAGGTGTGATAAACTCCCTATAAATTATTTATGACTGCTAGGTTTGTAATAAATATAACGTATCTATCTATGACAGGGGAAGACATTCATTCCCTTGAAAGTGAATTTAAATCTAAGCCTTGTTAATTATTTCTAACGAAGGATATCTTAAACTTTGAAACTATGAATCTCCGCGAACTTTAACTGAGGAATACTTTGACAGCATAAATTCCCTATAAACTAATAGCGACTGCTTTGCTTGCAGCTAATATCATTTCTCATAGATTGTCCCGACTAACAATAGGGAATATATCCACTTGTATGCTGATGTACACCTACTAAGCCATCTTGTTAATTATTTCTAGGGATAATAAGCATTCTCTTTCAATGACAATCATTCAAGAGTGAACACAACACATAATTTTAGCCAAACTTCAAGTAGTTAATCAATTATTTACGGGACAAGTTTAAATATTGTCACCAAATGTTGAGGCTTTCTGAGTACGCTTCTGTTAATTGAATGGCCATCGTTTCACTGAACTGTTCCTGCTTCAGTTGAAATTATTTAACTAATTAAAGGACTCCCCGCCCTTGTTCAGGTAAATGATACAGTAGATCTGAAGGGTCTTACAGCTAATGCAATGAGGAATGCATTCATGGCTTGAGTAGCGTTTCCTACATTTGTGATAGAAGCTTCAAGAGATATTGGGTATGCAATAAAATTCATAAATTTAAGATATTCGTAATTTTATATTGAATATGTCTTAGGTATTTATAACAATATTATACACAAACAGCTTAAAGCAAGTGCTACCAATTCGGAATAAAATACATA
This sequence comes from Meta bourneti, assembly GCA_933210815.1. Taxonomy (NCBI): domain Eukaryota; kingdom Metazoa; phylum Arthropoda; class Arachnida; order Araneae; family Tetragnathidae; genus Meta; species Meta bourneti. The sequence continues at coordinate 95,217,201 of OW119929.1, forward strand.
GCTTCTAGAATATTTTTTTATTGCAGAGGCACTTAGACAAATATATTTATTAACTCCAGTATGCAGCACATAACTTTAGAGCTTAGGACAAAAAAGTAGAAACAATTAATTTGATTCCACTTCTTAAATAGGTAGAGACAAATAAACTTGATTCCAGTTGTTTCAAAATTTATGTAACCTTCCAATAGCTTTAGTGCATTAAACAAAATTAGGTAAAAACCAATCAACTTGATTCCAGATGCTTCAAAATGTCTTTAGCTTTCCAATAGCGTTAGAGCTTAGAATAAAAGGTAGAAACAAATCAACTTGATTCCAGATGCTTCAAAATTTCTCGAGACTTCCAATAGCGTTAGAGCATAGAACAAAAATAGGTAGAAACGAATAACTTGATTCCAGCTGCTTCAAAATTTATATAGCCTTCCAATAGCGACATTAGCAGGGGATGCTTTCCCCTGTTAATGCCGAACATTCTAAAGGGTGGTCACAGTCCATATAAGCCATCATGGACTGTGACCATCATTATAACTGTGTAAGTCCATGTAGCATAGGATACATTTCGGACTGTCATGGATCCCAAAAAGATGCAATGCTTGACCAGGAAATAATGCCCTGTCAATAATCTAAAAGCCTTCACCGCTATATACCGAGGGCCTGCATGAATCTCACAAATGGATTACATCCACTTTTTATGGTTTGTGTAATCAGTCACTCTTGATTTATACATTAATTTTAGTTTATTCTTGATTATCCGAACTGCATATCCCTGGGCTATATCTGGTTGATAGTTCTGTAGGATGAGTCTCCTTTTTTTGGCCATTTGGTCCAACATCTCTTTCCATAAATATTTTTCAATAATTGTAAAATTCATCAAAAAAAGTGTGGATGTTCTTTAAGTTCTTGACAGCTTCGAAATGGACGAGGCTCTTTGTTTACGAATTTCAAATCCGTATAACTCCATCAGAAAGTTTCGTAATTCAGAAAATATTTTTTTCCACTTATAGCGTTTGGTACCCATTGATTTTCAGATCTGAAATTATAAAAATAAATTTTTCTGTCACATTTAGTGATTTTGAAAGTCCACTGTCCCATTAAAATGCACTTATTCATTTTTATAAAAGTTACATATCATTATCGTATTTGTTTTGTCCAAGTATTGTGGGGAACTGAAATATAAATTTGACACAGATCAATATTTAAAACTGCAGATGCTGGGGAAAATGATGAAAAGGTCGATTAATAATTTCATGAAGGTAATGACTATTTGTCAAAACTTTATGAATACGAAAATTGATAATTTCTTTAAATCGCATTTTGAGACTCATTAAATTATCATTAGGGGTGAAAATGTATTACCAAGTCCTGAATTTTCATCATTCGTTCACTTTCTCATACTTTAAAACATTACGTAATTGATATCCATGGAAAAATTGAAATTGAACATAAATAAATATTAATGTATTTTTATTGTAATTAATTTTTAATGAGAGCTTAAAACACTGTTTATTTTATAGATAAATTGTAATTAGTTTACCGCGCTCTTTTTACTATGCTATGCTTTAATGTCCGAACTTAGCCAAAATTAAGATGGCACACACTAGGTACCCATAAGTAAGATCATATAGACACATAATTTTGAGTTTTGGTCATATACCATCTGTGTAAGATAACTCTTTTTAATAATATAATAAATTCTATTCTAAGACGGTTTTTCGTTATTCATTTGACTGATATGTGAAACTTCATTCACGAGCTAAAAATCGTGGATATTCAATTTAAACGATCAACAACCCCGCATTAAATATTCAATAGTATGTACGATACGTTCCTAAAACATACTGAATTAAATTCAGATGTAATTAATGTACGAACTCTTAAATAATTTTGCTTTAGCCAAACATGGAATGCCACACATAGATAGTCAAAACTAAGATCACAAAGATACATAATTTGAGTTGCGTTGTACATCTGTGTAAGATAATCTGTTTGCAAATGAATTCTGTTTCAAGACGATTTTTCATTATTCGTTTTGCCTGATATGTGAATCTTCATTGATGAGCTTAAAAACGTGAATATTCAATTTCAAAGATCAAATCATGCATCAAATATTTGAAAATATGCACGATATGTTTGTAAAACTTATTGAATTAAATTAAAAATATGTAACTATGTCCGAACTCTTAAATAATTTCGCTTTAGCCAAATATAGGATGATACAATCAATACTGCCAAAAATAGGATCACATAAATACAAAATTAAATACATGTTTTTGTGTATATTTCACATCCAGCTTATAAAGCACTCTATTCTTAGACGGTTTTTAGTTATTCATTTTTATGTTGCGTCAATTTGTGTTTATGATTACATAAAAAAGTGAATATTCAGACTAAAGGATTAAACCATGCATTAAATATTTAATAATTATGCAGAATACGTTCTTAAAACATATTGAATTGAAATGAAAATGTAAGGTAGGTATTTTAACTAATGTTGCACTGGATCAACACAACGGGCTATTGGAGATTGAAAATATAAGAGATGTAATGCAAATGTCTATTGGCATAACATACTCACAAATATGGGTATTCACGACTGAGATCAATATATTCACTACAACTGATTTATCTTACACATACGGGTTTTGTAGACGGTCTGGTTAAACCTGACCCTGAAGAAAACAACAGCTATTTCGCAAATACCTGATATGTAACAGATGAAGGGAAAAGAGCAAGTTTTTCCAATCTGCAAATTAATTACTACCATTAATCATCACTTGAGAAAATCCAGCGGAAACAAGATTTTAATAGATCTACGGAGTCAACAACTTGTCTGAAGGCGTTTAGACATAGGTTATGATTCATATTCCTTGACAAATAAATCTATTATTCCCACGGTAACCCTGCTTAACGATTGTATTTTGACAGTTCCTAGTGAGAAATAGTAGCTTATATAATCCTTTCTTTCTCTTGAGATTTTGTCTCAAGGGGTTTCTCGGCTCCTAGGAATGAAACGAAGATAAAGAACAAGAGGGTCTGCTTTTTGAAATAACAAATGAAGAACACCGACAAATGTTACTTATCCTTACTTCACTTTTCTCAATTTAGTTCCTATTTTTTGTTTTTTGAACCTGGTTTAAAATTTTTGTTCACTTTCTACTTACTAAATTCGAAAAGATTTATGGTGAGATGTTCTCTATTATAGATTTACTTATTTGAAATTGGCAATGAGTCAGCCTGGAGATGTTTGGCTATAAGCTTACCTCCAGGTTGTCTATGAGCTAAATAATTCTTTTTGGTTAAGACATTTCTAAAGGAAGTTACTTCTTAAATTTCCAAGTGGTTTCGACGAGATATCTCGTCCATCAAGATCTGATTAATTTCCTTCAAATAATGAGATATCTGGTCCATCAAGATCAAAACAAAGTTGTTAATTGACGAGATACCTCGTCAACAAGATATTGCCGACTTTTTATGATTATGAGGTCAAGATCTGGTCAGTCTTCTAATGATTGTGATCGTGCTTTCGTCTAATGACGATATATCTAGTTGAACAAGAGCTGGTTAGTTTTCCTAATGGTGAGATATCTCGTCGAGGCAACAATCAGGAGGGTTAAAATTAGTCATACTCAAAACACTTAACTAAATTTTAAGAAGTAAATGTTATAACACAACCCTATTTCATTTTATTCATTGTACTAATATATAAATCTATTTCTCAATCTTTTACTTTGAGCAAGTGATATGAGTTTTTCTATAATAATGCATTTTAACTTGTTTGATTGATTACAATACATTTACGGTCGAAAGTTGGAAGGAAACCTGCATTAATAATAATAAAAAATTGAACAAAATTTTAAGTATTATTTTCTTTTCACAACACAGGTGTATAATTAATTTTCCGAAGAACAGCAACACGTTAAGAAACTAACCAACAAGTACAAACTATGTTACATTGCTGAAAACAGGTAATGATATCCTTTCAATACTTACTTCTTAAATGAGAAAGTTAAATTTGGTCCCTTTATTTTAAATCTATTAATAACTGATTAACATTCTACCATACCCATTGGAGGATGTAGCATAACTAGAGTAGAGAAATACGATTTTCTTCAGTATATATATATATATATATATATTACTTATTGACCTAATAAAATATATGTTACAAATTGAAAGCTGTATAAAAGAAAAAATCCTTAACCTAAATACAAAAATCCGGTACTTCATTTTATTATTTTAACTTTCATTTTTTTCATTTTATTTTTTCATATAATTTTTTTTCATTCGTAATAAATGACGTAATGCTGACCATTCTAGTGGTTGTCTCGACGAAGTATCTCTTCATTAGCAAAACTGACCAGATCTTGTTGGAAGAGATATCTCTTCATCAGAAGAAAACTGACCAGATCTTGATTTTGTCATCATAAAAGAGTCGGCAATATATTGATGAGATGTCTTGTGATTAGTAAAATTGGTCAGATCTTGAGGGACAAGATATCACGTCGAAATCAATTGGAAAGTTAAGATCTTATTATGTAATGGTTTTCAATGGGTAAAGACAAAAAAAATGAATTATAAATAAATAAAACCAAACCTTAAAATATCTTACGCCTAATTTTATAATATACTACTGTGAATAAATGCGTACATAAAACCCGTGAATATAAACTTCATGTATGGGTGGAAATTTAAAATGTTTAAAAACTGATTGATGTTTATTTTATGTTTATAAATTGTTTAATCATCGTGAAAGAAGGAAACACAACTGATGAACAAAAGATAAAATATACATTACAATAAAAGAATTAAAATGACTTTCAATGACATGTTATTTTGATATTTAAATGCGGCTCTATTCTCTAGAGAAAGACAGTAATCATTATATTTATCCATGCTGGATGAGTAATCAGTCCCACAACGCTGGAAAATGGAATTTTAGATTTGCATGAATGTTTTTAGATGTGTTTGGAATCAAAATAATTACGTTTAAACAAACCACTGATTTATTCTCACCTAAATTTGAAAATAAGCTTTGTGTCCCACAGAAACGATCGAAAATTCAAATTCCCTGCTCTACCGTATTTGCTCTGACGTGTAAAAATCATCACTCTATTCGTATTTGTTTTATCACTATTCGTATTTGCTTTAAACTCTTTTGAACGAAATTAAGAACTATATAGCTTAAAATATTTTCATAATTTATTTTACAAAAGGATTCAAGAAAGAAATCATTCGATAAATATGTTTCCATCTAAGAGAGAAACCTTCCACATAACCTCTGTTGTGTAAACTGATATTTGAAATAAATATGTATGTTAAGTATCTAAAAATGTAGCTAAATATTACAACAGAATATTGATTTTGAGTAACCTCGAGTACGAGTTTAACTTTAAAAATACATGTTATCACAGGCAGTTTGAAAACAACTTAGGCCATGAATGCACCATCAATTATTACAACTTTGCTTTTGAATAGCATGTTTATGTCTATAGACATATATATGAGAATGATTTGGAGCGAATAATTGGTAACACTAGAAATTCTAGATGTAAATATTAAAGGAATCTAGAGAAATATGTTTTGAAGAATGTTAAATACGTAAGATATATATTTCATCTTATATTCCGATAAGTACAATTGAATTGATACATTAATCTAAATTTTCTGTATAACTTTTGTTCTTACTCAAAGTAATTTTTACCAGCTATTTTCAATCCTTTTCATCTCATGGTACGCATAAACTAATTACTAAAATTCGATGACATTAAAATATATTATATTTTTACCAATCGGACAAAAAATGTATAATTTTGATAGATTTAAAAACAATGATATTAAGAACTTACCCTTTCTGCTACAAAGTACACTGCTGGCCACCGTAAATGCAACACCCTGAAGGAAGCATGCAAATAATATGAAATTTACAACATGCATTAGCGGAGGTGAGATATGCAAATGATTAGAATTTCAGCGCAGACGCACATCACGCGCCCCTGTGGCGCCACTTCAAAGCGCTATTTAAGGCTTGGAGATTTTGACGATTTCAAGTACGGCAATTGTGTTTTTCTTGTGGTTTTTTCAAAAAAACGATCAATTATGCTTCGTAGAAAACTGCGATCATCTTTTTATCAAGTATCCGAGTTTGACAGAGGAAGGATAGTGGCCTACCGAGATTGTGGATTATCTTTCAGGGAAATCGGTAGTCGTGTTGGACGAAACCAAACAACTGTAATGCGGATATGTGATCGTTGGATGCAGGAGGGTACGACGGACCGACGTGTTCGATCGCATCCACCTCAGTGCACCACTTCACGTGATGACAGGCATATTGTGCGTATGGCAGTGACGGATCGCTCAGCCACATCACGAACCATAGCACAGCACATTCAGTCTGTACCGCATCATCCAGTGTCTGCGCGTACCATTCGACGCCGTTTACAGCAGAGTGGTCTGTCCGCAAGACGTCCATTGCTTCGTCTACCCTTGACGCAGAACCACAGACGTTTCCGCCGCCAATGGTGCGATGAAAGAAGGATGTGGACGGCAGAATGGAATGAAATTGTCTTTACTGACGAGTCACGCTTCTGTCTGCAACACCACGATGGTCGGATTCGAGTCTGGAGACACCGTGGAGAGAGGATGCTGAACAGCTGCGTTATACACCGCCACACTGGTCCTGCACCGGGTATTATGGTATGGGGCGGTATTGGATATCACTCTCGCACTCCTCTAGTACGCATTGCCGGTACTTTAAACAGCCAGCGCTACATCTCCGAGGTGTTGGAGCCAGTTGTCCTTCCTTACCTTCAGGGCTTGCCCACAGCCATATTTCAACAGGATAATGCGCGACCACACGTGGCACGCATTGTCCAAGGGTTCTTCGTCAATCGCCAGATTGAATTGCTTCCCTGGCCAGCTCGCTCTCCGGATCTTTCGCCGATAGAAAACATGTGGTCCATGGTTGCTCAACGATTGACCCAGAATACATCCCCAGCTGCCACACCAGATCAACTTTGGCAACGTGTGGAAGCTGCTTGGTCTACTGTACCCCAAGAACACATCCAAAGTCTCTTTGAATCAATGCCGAGGCGTGTGGTAGCGGTGATCTCCAACAATGGCGGCTACTCTGGCTACTGATTTTGGCAGGAACCACACTTCACAGAAGTCTATAAATTTAATCATTTGATACTTGGTCAACATGTTATCTACAAAATAAATTTTGTTGTGATATCTCTTGTCTTTCTTGGTGTTGCAATTTGGGTGGCCAGCAGTGTAGCTTTTAAAAATACTTTTGAAACAATTTATTTATGATAATTTGTAACAAAAAATAATACTCAAATTTACTCATACGGATTATAAATTATTCATAAATCATTAATATAAAATATAGATATTACCCGATTTAAACAGTTTAACCATCCGTAAGGCACACCATTGTCATTCTTACGTCGTATTAGTGATTGAGAATTCGCATATAAATACGATATTTCAATGTACGAGGGTTTTTTTATCCGATTCATCATCTGTGTTTTTAATTATCACCATTGTCATCTTTTGCATTCTTCGTTTTCTCATGACTTGAAATTTATTTGGATGAACTGTAAGTTGACTATATAATAGCGTATTCACCAACAGGCATATAGACTAAACATGGTAGGATTCTCTTTAAGACTGTAATATTCTAACAGGCAAAAATGGTACTTTGATAACATTGATTTAGTTACGAACTGAGCATGGGACAACTCCTACGAAACGGTCCTTCGTTGCAATCACCCCTTCTACATTAGCCCTACAAAAAGAGACAGGTGTGGAGCTCTTAAATGTCATTCCATTAACTTAAAAGCGGTAAGTGATGTACCCTGTGCGCAAGAACTCAAAACTTTGCGTTGTGTCAGAAGGCTTTCCTCATTCGTTTAGCTGAATAATTAAAGCGATACTAGGCTGGAAACAACGAACTCAACGCAAAAATTATTCCACTGCATCAGAGAAGATTAAGAAAGAGTTAGGCACACAAGGGAAAATTTAACCATAGTTAAGAAGGTGTACGAAGGTTCGATATCACTAGAAAGGAAGCGAATAATTGCCGGTGGAGTTGAGAGAATATCAGGAAGGGTCGATCGAATAGGCAATTTTAAAGTGATCTCAAGAACCAATGTTGCGGAGACAATTATAGAGTCCAGGAAACATATTTCAACTAGACCATTGGAGTTGTTTAAGACCAAAGCATGATTTTTAGCGCTGAATACATATAATAATTTCGCTTAGATGCAATAATGTTTACCTTTGGAATTGATCTCTGACCGTCGTCAATACCCTGTTGTGCTGATTCAATTGCCATGAATGGGCGTAATGAAGCCTTTTGAGATAATTTTTGGTTTAATGCTGAAAACGATTTGTATTTTATAGCCTTCGAGGGGAAAGAACAGTGAATAAGGTTGTCTAAAGCTAAGCATTTTACTTGTGTTTGCTTTCGATCAAATCTCAGGGTTCCCAGTTGTCAATTTTACGCTACCCAACTGATCCTTTCATAGAAGCTGAATAAAACAAAGTCTAGGTAAAATGCTTTATCTTCCCTGTCTTCATTTCAATTCAAGCGTCTCAGAAAACATTAATGCTTCCAAGAAGTTCATTACATGTACAAAAATTCATGCAAGACTGAAAACTGCTTTTCATATCCCGAATTCGATTTGAAATCTCTTTGAAGCCAACAGAAACAACGTTCATCGCAGGCTAACACTGCGCGCATTCAGATGTCCCGTGCCCTCCCCCAATGCCAATCGGAGAGGGTTAATTTGTTTCGTGTGTGGAAAATCTGCCGATCAAGCCTAACGAAACTGACGGAATCGAATATTAAGGCACCTCGTAATTCCTCTTGTTATTACCATTGCTCCTCGCATCGGCTGCAATTAGTCCGGGGCTCCCCCTTCAAAACATTATATTAATTTCCTTCTGAGAGCCATTACTCCGGTTTCCTTCACAACTTTTAAAAGTAAAGGAACCGATTTTGATTTATGCGCATTCCGAAGTCATTACGCCTTATCAGCGTTGGAGGCGCCAAGGCAAAGGGAGATTTTCCGCCTAGCCCTCGCGTTTCTGGGAATAATTAATCAGCAATTGAGGCTAATACACGGGGAAACCGTTTGGGATGAGCTGAGTTGAGGAGTCCCGCTCCTGCTGCTACATCCTTCCACCCCGTGTCTGGATTGCCACCTCCGCCGACCATTAGCAATCTGATTCTTTAGATGTCATTTAAGGGGCATTAGACACTCGAAGACATTAGAACAAGAACGTACAATTTCGAACGACTGATAATTCAGTGGGGGTGGAGGAGAAATGGAAGGAAGCCCCCTTTGGAAAATGAGCTTCCCTATCGATGGAGTACGAAGTTTTGATCCTTTATGTGCGTCTCAGTCTCGAGTAGGCTAGAAATTCGATTTGGGGACGTTTCGAGGCGGTGATTGGGAATTTCGGATAAAGGTCATTGCCAGTTATTCTAGTGTAAACACTTGTGATCTCGTTCGGAGGGGTGGTATTCCGAGTTCTTGAAAGACATGTTTCGATTGGGTCCCAGCATAGTGCGAAATTGTATTTATTTGCATCGATTGGTGTGTGTCTGGTGAGTTTGGAATGATGTCTCGTATGAGTAAAGTCGTCGTAATTTTGAGGGATGCCTATTCACATTTTGTTCAATTGTACCTGTTGAGTGTATTACGGTATTCTAAATGAAACTTACAGAATTTTATTGATCGTCGTTATTCTTTTTTGAAGAAAATAGATAGAATAATTTGCAATTTACAATGCGAAATTCACGTGTAGGACAAGTATTATTGTATTCCATACGTTGAAAAAAAAACAGATTTAATTAAGGGTTAGTGAAGATTAAACAAAAATTCGAACTTAATTTAAATTTTAATTCTACACTTCGTGGAGGCGATTGGGAATTTTGTATGAAAGTCATTGCTAGTTATTCGTCTATAAACACTCGTAATCTCGTTCAAGGGGTAGTATTTTTAGTTCTAGAATGACAAGTATGGTTGATGCCCGGCATTATGTGAAATTGGTGAGATTGCATTGATTTACATCGATTGGTATGTGTTTAGTAGTTTGGAATGATGTCCTGCATGAGTAAAGTCGTCCATATTTTGAGGGATCTCTATTTATACAATTGTGCTGTTGAATGCACTACACTATTTCAAGTGAAATGTACAAAATATCATTGAATGTTGTGAAGTCCCATGTTGAAGCAAATAAAAAAATCATTTGCAATTTACAATGTGAAATTTTTGTGTAGAAGTTGCACTGTATTTCATACGACGAAAAACGAATTTAATAAAGGTTATTGGAAATTAAACAAAATGTGAACCTTAATTTAAATTTATTTTTACGTTAAAGCTTTTTAATTGAATGATAAGAATGAATTCTTTTGAAATGATAAGAATAAAGTTGAATATCTATATCTCCCAACATGGGTCAAATTTCAAATATCATGGACGAATTGGAATCAGTACATATCAGTAATCTAAGCATATAATTATATTTTTATTTTTAAATATCACTTACCTAACACTGAAACATGGAGAAAACTTAAAACGTTTGATTAGGAATGTAACATTAAATACAGTTTTATGCCCATTTTCACTTAATTCTTAAATGAATCAAGAAATAAAATTCTTATATGCATTATGTCAAAAACGCATGAAATTATTTAATTTTATCATATAATTTTAATAATCCTGTGAAATTTAAATCCACGTGAGTTATAAATACTATTTTGAAATACTTTGCTTTGAATATAAATTACTGTGACCGTTTATAAAGCATGCCAAGTAATGCCCTTTTCCATCAGGACTTTTCTTTCTGACTTTTGTGTTAACTCTCCGCTTGCTTTCACTAGCATTCAGCCTCTTATCTGTATGATATTTTATAAATACGTAATTTAAATCATAGATATCTGCATGCATATCTTGATAAGAACAATATGGCAAGATACCGTGTGAACTGATACATAGCAATCATAACAGATTATGACACTACAAACACTGGTGACCAAATAGATAATTACATATTTAATATTTAATAATGCTACAACTTGGTTATTCTGCTCTATCATTGACCTCAATAATGATTTAACATAAAATTTCAATTGACAAAATATCACATGATAATACTATCCAGAAAAATATTATATACAATAAAAATTGAAAAATATTACGTACTAGCAGTACCCGCACGGCGTTGCCCGTAACATCATTCCTGTTTGTCCTCACTGATTCTGAAAATATTAAAAAGAAACACAATGTTTTTAAGAATCCCACCACCCGACATGACACGAGCATGTCGCCTCATTCCTTCTACCTCACTGATTCTTGCTTAGAGAGCTTCATGATACACTATGTTGAATGTTCTTCCATTTGGAGCTAGGATGTAAAGATTCTCGACTTTTCCAACTCTTGAACAACCCACATACATTTGACCATGGGAGAAACACGGTTTAATGAGATCGAGTCCTACTACCTTCAGCGATTGTCCTTGTGCCTTGTTGATGCTCATGGTGAAACTTAAACGAACAGGGAACTGAAGGCCTTTAAATTGAAATGGGAGATCCGAAGGGATGATTGGGATCCTAGGAATGAATTCGTCTTCGACTGTGGCATGTCCAGTCACGATGGTAGCTTCAATAATATTCGGCATCAGTTTCTTGATAGAGAGCCTTGTTCCATTGCAGAGTGTGGTGGATGCAGATTTCTGAGAAGCATAATCGGTGCCCCAATTTCTAGCTGTAATATGTGCGAGGGTACTACAGATGGCTCCAATGTGTTCAAAAACTCTGTTGTGTAGTTCAGAGCCTCATCTGTGTCACATGTAGTGTCGATAGATTTGTATTATACAAATACAGAAATTATAGAAATTCAAAAGTAAGTTATGAAAAAAACACTACTGAAATAAAAATGTGATTGAATTTTTAAATACGCTATACTTTTAAAAAGTCTTGTTATGTCACCTCACTGATTCCTACAAACAACTTAAATGAATCACAATGTCAGCAAAATCAAAACCAAATTAACAGTAATAAACCCTGCTACTTCATTTCATGTAATTTATTTTTCATTGGTGGTACGAAAAAGGACAACACAGTGACAATACAGAGAAACCAGAGTTTCAGAATTGAAAAAGCTGCATAAAATCAATTAAATTTTTTAAAATAATTGCGTTGAATTCAAAAAATAAAAGGATAAAGTAAAAGTAAGTACAGAAAAAATTGAAAGGATTAGAGTATATTTACTATTTTTTAATAATATAGAGGCGAAAAATAAAAATTATCCGTCGCCGGGTTCGAACTCAGGAGGTCTCCCTCCAAAACCCTAACCGTTATTTCAGTATGTCGCTTTACCCACTATGCCGTCATTTTAACATCAGGGAGTGTGTTTTTAGTAAAGAGATAGCATGCATGATAAGTATCAGATCGGTCTGCGCAGATACGTCATAGTGGAGGAGGGGCTACACGCGCAGCACAAAATATTAATTAAAAATATTCTATATTAAATTTTAAAATTCGGGCTTCGTGGGACATTCAGTCACCTTTAGGACTACCTGTGTGCCGAAATTCATGGCTATAAGTGCTATATATTCGTCTGGATACCGCACACACAGACACACACACAAACTTCCTTTTATAATAGCAGAGACGATGACAAAAGTAGACTATCTTCAAGCCTTATAGAAACTTCACTTACACTTTTTTTCTTTGAATTAAAACATGACAAGATACCAAATGCAAGATATAAAAGCAAATTAGTCATTAAACAACTAGATAGAAAGAGGTATTAAATCACCAGTGATAAATTCCTTTTCTCTGGGTAGAATGTAACTTGGCGGTTTTCAAACATCGATAAAATTCTAGGAAATCATCATCAAATAATCTTAGTTTGACAACGAGACTTCTTCATCTGACCGTAATTCCAAATTAAGAGTTGTCCTAAGATATTTCCCTTCGGGATTGCTCTCATGCCGTCGTCAATAGCCCGCTGTTTTCCTCCAGTGCGACGTAAATTCAACTAACAACCTACATATATGGTAGCCATATTCACTTCCTATAAAATTAATTTCAGCATCCTTTTTGAAAATACGGATTCTATGAAAAACAAAACTGTTAGACGGAGCATTAAAAAAGTAGTCAAAGAACACAAATTAATAATCTTAATGGCTTAAGAAGTGAAGGAAATGCTTGTTCAGAAAGCATTCGTGCTAACAAGAACAAATCTGAGAACAATAAATCACACTTCGCATGAAATAAAATCCCCCTAATGGTTTTCAAATGTCAGATGCATCTTGATAAATGGGAGTTAGTGCAGCTAACTACGCTTTCTTTGCTCTTAGAAGCAAAACAAAATTCACGACTCTTTTCAATGTACTCTGTGTTTTCTGTGTGTATTCTAAGTTTTTTCATATTTTACGAACAAAACGAGCAGTTTACTTGTAACGATCTGATCATGCGATGATACATGTACTGCTAACTTTAGCTATTGGACGCGACCGCAAAAATTAATAACATGCACTATGTATTTTCTAAGATGTCAAAACTATTTGTTACAGATTTATGTTACGTTTAAAAGTTATTTGAACACGTGCTTATTTACATATATGTTGTTGAACTAAATTGTCATATACGTTAAGCATACCACATATAATTAATGTATTTACCTAATAATTGAAAGAACAATTTATCAAAAAGAGAACATAAACATAAAAGTTATACAATTTTTCAATGTTTACAAATAAAAATGAAAACATCGCATAAATATTTATGAGCATTGCTCAGAAATAGGGAACATTATATAATGTTACAAGATTTAAGATACTTTCTGAATTAATCCTCTAAGTAATATGATTTGCTAAAAGGTATCTTTAATGAAAACTCTTTCTGTTCCTTTCGTAACGTCTCGAAAATAATTTTTTAACTAATCTGTTTAAGGAATACACAAAATTATTTTAAAATAATTTTAGTTTTAATAGAAATATATAATTGCCTTATAATAATGTAGAAATAACTTAATAGCCTCATAATAATAGGGAAAATAATATAATCATAAAATAGTAATTTATTTTTAGAGAAATTTTCAAGAGAGTATTACTTTACGAGCAACAATGAAAAATTGTTAAAGATTTTAGTGAAGGATATTTAAACATCAATATACGTAAGATATAGATATCAATATAGTAGATAATGTAAATAACATTTTTTTCAACGCTTAACCTTTTGACTACGGTTGACTTTGTATAGCAATGATAAAATATTGACTAATGAAATCAAGATATGGATTAAATTCGAAAGAATTCAGTTACACTACCTGACAAAGTACAAACATTAGTTATAAAATTGAATAATTCTTGCAGCTACATAATTTTTCAAACTGAAAATTTATCTTAGAGAACTCTACTCACTCTAAATACCAAATAAGATTAATTTACTACATAAAAGTGGTATTAATAAGGAAAACTGAATAAAAATATGATTCCAATCCATATGTATTATCATGAAACCATTCGACCTAATAAGGATAAAAACAATGTTTTAATTATATACCAATTAAAAACTAATAATAAAATGTAGAATTGAATCTGAAATGTGAAAGAGAAATGAATATGTGAATACAATCATTCAACTACTTCAGACTAGGATTTGAAATCAGGATGTGCTGTACTGACAACCAGATCATTTCAGAGTTTATTTCACATTGAATGAGCTTTAGTAGTACAGTTGAATGCCTATTTTTAACAACATACAATTAAGTATTTAGTAATAGGTAACAAATAAATTGTTGTAAATGGAAATTCGAAATTGGTGCAAGAATGTAGTGGTATGAAAAACATGTTTCTGGGGACGCTGCTAATTAATTATTGTTTTAATTATTTTAACTCAACTACAATTTTTGTGTATAGTTTCTAAATTCCATGAAGTCGTTCATCCTTACTCAGCTCAACTCCATCATGGGATATCGACCCTACAAAAGTTAAAAAAATCATTTCGAGCAAAGTGAAGGATGACTAGATGTGAACGAGGTATAATTTCTTTTGTAATGCAAAGCAGAAATTTTGAGTTATTAAATGCACACGCAGGTGCTGCTCTCAAACATTTTTTACTGTGAGAGCTAAAGAGGGAAGTTAGTGAATTTAAGTCACATTGCACGATTATTTCACAAATTGCACGATTTGTATGGTTTTTCGTAGTACTAAGGGGTTAACTGCCTGGTGTCACAGTGCTGTGCTGCTTATCTGAAGTTGAGTTTTGATGGGAGAAGTGGTAATATAGTTTTCCCGGTCTGATTCCATACCACAGATGCAGAGGTCAATGCAATGAATATTCGTTCGAAATAAATATTTCAGGAATTCGTGTCGTGGCCCGTAAAATAGTGTGTGAGCTCTGGGGTGGAGGTGAGGCTCTTCATACAGACCTTGGGGTAAAAACCCGAGGGTTTTACGACCTTTGGTAGAGTTAGCCGTCTCTGTTGCCAACTGTTGATGGACTCTAGTTGAGTCCATTGGTAGTCCTTGGTAGCTCGTCCTTATTGATTTTCTTATTTTGTAGCTCGAGGTCCCATTATAACCCTCTGAAGTGTTTGTACGTATAACTCTACCTTGCAGGTTGTAGTATTTCCTGCTTGACTTTCCAACAGTTCTGACATTCTACAATATTTCCAAAGTATTATATTCCAAAAAGAGATTCAATATAATCTTTCGAAAGAATTAGATTCTAAAAAGACGAATAGAATCTTTCCAAAGAATTTGTTCCAAGAAATGGACCAATAGAATCTTTTCTCAGTATTTTATTCTAAGGAAAGGATTAATACAATTTTCCAAAGAATTTCTCTTCGTAGAAAAGGAATAATAAAATATTTCCAAAAGCTTCTATTCCAAGAAAAGGACCAGATAGAATTTTCTAAAGGTTGAAATAATCCATGGATTTTTTTCACGCAATAGATGTACTTATTTAAGTATGTGGTGTTGTGGGGGAAAAATATTACACTTCTTGGAAATATCATGACGCTCAGACTCACTATAAGGACTTAGGCCAGCCCATTTCAGATCAGCTGTTTTTAACAAAGTCATCGTTAAGTTCCTATATTAAGATGTCTTTGTTGGAAACGAAAGAGGCTCAGACACCAGATCTCTAGGGAGGCATGTGGTTTATTTTACACTCTCTATAATATTGATGAAGCACTAGAAACTTTCAAAGATTTATTGCCATCCAAGTTCCTTAGAGGTTTAATAAATGATAGTGCTTGCTCCTGTGACCTATCTTATTGTTTGAGGGATGTGATCTTATTCATTACTCAAAAATTTTACCTTTGTGTTTCATGTTCTTGAGATTTCATTTCTTAATGTTTTGTGAAAAAAGCCTTGGGGTTGGAATTCCTTACCAAAGATAAGGGGACTCTCCTTAAAAGTCTGGAATTTTAAGACACCTTTATGATCATTTACATCGCATGCAGCGTGCGAGATTATATGATGTAAATAGAGAATATATCACCTTATAAATTTTGCAAAGCTATATTCATAATCTGTTGATTGTTTTCAATTGCTAAACTTTTTCCTTGATAATTTTTAAATTCATTAACATCTAATGAATAACGTTCTATATCGTATTTGTTTGTTATCTCTTTTAACGCTCCAAGTAGTTTTGACGAGATATCTCGTCCAAGACCTGGTCAATTTTACGAATAACGAGATATCTAGTTGAGACAAATTACTCCAAGGGAAATTGAGATCCAAGAAATACAAAACAAATTGTTCCTTGCCTAGAACTGGTGGCAGTTTGGAACAGGTTTTTGCATCAGAGCTTGCAATTATAGGGAAATTCGCTCGAAGAAAAACCACCACTAGGGTTCACATATATCGCAGACTAGCAAGGGTCATATTTGACCAAGTTCTGCCAAACACAAAACAAAAATCGTCAAGTTCTCGGAAAAAAGTAACGCTTTCCTGACACAAAAGATAGATGTACACCCAAGGGAAGTTACAAGAATTCTACCCCAAAAGGCGAATGAAGACGCCTCTCCAATAAACGTGAAAGTGAAATATGAATATATTTCTATAGGATAAATAAGAAAACTTCCATCAGATAATGTCTTTCAAATGAAATTCCTGAATATTTGAATTTCATATATCCCAACTTAGAAACTTTAACTCGTTTATCACAAACTACATTTTAAAACACCCCATTTAAGTGACAATTCAGCGACATCTTCACATTTGTCAACAAACGCGTATGAGTAATTACATTGAAGATATGACCCTCTAAGGCGTTTCTATTTCTGATGCGACATCCTCTAATATTTTTCCAAGAGGAAAATTAATCTACACTGCTGGCCACCCAAATTGCAACACCAAGAAAGACAAGAGATATCACAACAAAATTTATTTTGTAGATAACATGTTGACCAAGTATCAAATGATTAAATTTATAGACTTCTGTGAAGTGTGGTTCCTGCCAAAATCAGTAGCCAGAGTAGCAGCCATTGTTCGAGATCACCGCTGCCACACGCCTCGGCATTGATTCAAAGAGACTTTGGATGTGTTCTTGGGGTACAGCAGACCAAGCAGCTTCCACACGTTGCCAAAGTTGATCTGGTGTGGCAGCTGGGGATGTATTCTGGGTCAATCGTTGAGCAACCATGGACCACATGTTTTCTATCGGCGAAAGATCCGGAGAGCGAGCTGGCCAGGGAAGCAATTCAATCTGGCGATTGACGAAGAACCCTTGGACAATGCGTGCCACGTGTGGTCGCGCATTATCCTGTTGAAATATGGCTGTGGGCAAGCCCTGAAGGTAAGGAAGGACAACTGGCTCCAACACCTCGGAGATGTAGCGCTGGCTGTTTAAAGTACCGGCAATGCGTACTAGAGGAGTGCGAGAGTGATATCCAATACCGCCCCATACCATAATACCCGGTGCAGGACCAGTGTGGCGGTGCATAACGCAGCTGTTCAGCATCCTCTCTCCACGGTGTCTCCAGACTCGAATCCGACCATCGTGGTGTTGCAGACAGAAGCGTGACTCGTCAGTAAAGACAATTTCATTCCATTCTGCCGTCCACATCCTTCTTTCATCGCACCATTGGCGGCGGAAACGTCTGTGGTTCTGCGTCAAGGGCAGACGAAGCAATGGACGTCTTGCGGACAGACCACTCTGCTGTAAACGGCGTCGAATGGTACGCGCAGACACTGGATGATGCGGTACAGACTGAATGTGCTGTGCTATGGTTCGTGATGTGGCTGAGCGATCCGTCACTGCCATACTCACAATATGCCTGTCATCACGTGAAGTGGTGCACTGAGGTGGATGCGATCGAACACGTCGGTCCGTCGTACCCTCCTGCATCCAACGATCACATATTCGCATTACAGTTGTTTGGTTTCGTCCAACACGACTACCGATTTCCCTGAAAGATAATCCACAATCTCGGTAGGCTACTATCCTTTCTCTGTCGAACTCGGATACTTGATCAAAAGATGATCGCTGTTTTCTACGAGGCATAATTGATCGTTTTTTTAAAAAAACCACAAGAAAAACACAATTGCTGTACTTGAAATCGTCGAAATCTCCAAGCCTTAAATAGCGCTTTGAAGTGGCGCCACAGGCGCGCGTGATGTGCGTCTGCGCTGAAATTCTAATCATTTGCATATCTCACCTCCACTAATGCATGTTGTAAATTTCATATTATTTGCATGCTTCCTTCAGGGTGTTGCATTTATGGTGGCCAGCAGTGTATTACTTTATGAAGGGAGATGGAAATTCTGTTTCATGTGGGATGAAGATACATACCTATTTCATTAAGTGGATAGCAGAATTTCCTTCAGATAAAATCTATCAAATGAAGATTCGGATAATTTGAATGTTGTAGGACCAATAAATCATATAAGGATCTTTAACACGTTTATCATTAACTACATTTTAAACCACCATATGATGGACAATTTTGTGATATGGTTACATTTGTCAACAAACGCGCATCATTACAGTCAAGATATGAAGATGTTTTCATTTTTGATACGTTGTGTCCTGTAATATTTTTCCTACAGGAAAAAATACTGTATTCATTTATGTAGCGGGATATAAATTATGTTTCATAGGTTGCAATACACATACTTTTTTCATTAAGCGGATCGTAGAACTTCCTTCAGATAAAGTCTTTCAAATGAAGATTCGTATGATTTGAATGTTATAGGATATATAAATCATATCTAAGGAACTTTGAAACGTTTATCACAAATTGCATTTTAAAACACTCTATGATGGACATTTCTGTGACATGGTCACATTTGTCAACAAACACGCATGTTTAATTATAGTTAAGCTATGAAGAAGTTTATATTTCTGATGCGGCGTCCTTTAGTATTTTTTATGCTGGAAAAATTACCGTATTCTTTTATCTAGTGAAATATGAACTCTGTTACATGGGATTGCTCATGGATACAAACCTATTTCATTAATTGGATTGTAGAACTTCCTTCAGATAAAATCTTTCAAATGAATCTTCAGATTATTTGAATGTTATATTCCCTATCAATCACAACTGAGGAACCATAACACGTTTATCACGAAGCACATTTTAAACATCCATATGATGGACAATTCCGTGACATGATCACATTTGTCAACAAACACGTATAATTCAGCACAGTCCAGGTATGAAGTTTCTATTCGGATGCGGCATCCTGTAATCTATTTTCCTACGGGAAAAATTACTATCTTCCTTTATGTAGCGAGATAGAAATTCTGTTTCATGGGACGCGAGATGCAGACCTATTTCATTAAGTGGATCGTTTCCATTTCACACAAGGGGCAGCTCAGTCCGAAGTTAGTATGGGCATAACAGTAAAGTTGCTTGCTTTTATTCCAGCCAATTTTTCTATTTCATTGTGAATGCGGAATACTGTGGATTGCTGCCAAAATACGAAAACGGAGCGTTTTAGAGGACAGTATTTACAGTTCGCTTTTAATGTATAGCTTTTTATTGAAAGGACGCCAAGATTCGGTTGTGTGTTCAAAGCAGGCATGCAAAAGGTTTAGATAGCTTTTATAGATCGATGTTAACAGTAATTTGAATTGCAGATTTCATTGACTTCAGAATAAAATAATAAACTGTTCCCCGGAAATGGCATTCGGGAATTTCATAATGCTTTATTTCTTTTAATGTTTATACCTGGAATTGCAATAGATGTACATATTATATAGTTAAACCCAAGTGCTGCTGGGAAATATTTACTTAAAAGATTATAGCAGTACATACAAATATGCATTCGTTTTCATTAGTTTAATAATCTGACACACATTATACGAGAAAGCTATTTTATTAACGTCATTATATTCATTTATATGACCTTAAACTTCATTTGGTTCTACCATAGTTTCATTATTTTCTTTTGATAAACGTATTGAATAATTTCTAATTTCATTAATTTTCTTAATTTTATATTGAAAAAAGTCAGTTTAAACTTTAAACCAAGTATGATCCGTCCTTTTTGTAACAAGTTTCGCACTCGTTTTCGTGGTCATGATATGCAATATGAAACTCAAATTTTCGTAAATAATTTTTTATATAGACATAGTGTTTACAAAATTAACTCAGTTTAACTTACTCCACCTATATCAGTCATTTCTAGATCAATTCGCCAGAAGACAATGCTTAATTTTGGTAATAATGATCATAAGGATAGAGTATATTCCTGTAGCATTCCAACGCATAAATTGTGTTGCTCAATGTGACGTTAATTAAAATACCTACCTACATACCTTCCAACGCATAAAAATCAGTACTAGGAGACATTGAATTTGCCCACTGCGGTAGCAACCTCCGAGTCATATGCAATGACGGTTCGATTCCTGTAACTTTATCTGAATTAATTTTTCGTCTATGTCACTGAAGATTTTCTTGTGTATGTGTCTATTACTTGAATTTTTCTGTGGTGTTTAATGCTTTTTCCTCACATATGGCCCATGCGCCGTATAAAACCCAACCAAAATTTAAACGAAACATTTATCATAGAAAATTACAGACTGACAAAATTTGAGCACCATTATTTCTTGATTTATAACCTCGAAATCAAAAGAAACAGCCTATGGTAATTTGTATAACTGATATTCAGTAGAAAGCTAGTTCATATCCAACTTTGAGAATCGTGACGTCAGTTCTGACGGAGGTATGGGTTTTGATAGCACAGGAACTCATTTGCAAACCTCATTCTCTGTATGCAAACGCGGTACAATGTACGCATTAGTGCTTGAAGTGGTACAGCCTACAAAGGACCACATCCACTTTTTACGTTTTCAGTTTCATTCTGTCTCATGGTACCCAGTGCAGTGTCACCAATTTAATTCAAAGACATTTTTTTACTATTCGCTTCTATTCTTATCGTCATTTTGACTTTACTCATCGGTTCGGTATCTAACTCTCGACGTAACTCGTGTATCATTTTCCTACATGCAAGTCACTTCAAAGAAGCAGCTTAATACCAATCTGTTCGTTAACCCGGTGGTTGTATCAACGAGGTATGCCTTCATTAGCAAAACCATTAGCAGATCTTGATGGACGAGATGTCATCAGAAAAAAATGGTTAGATATTGATGTCGTCTCCCTTTAAAATGTCGACAATATGTTGATGATTATACATCACGTCATTATAAAAATTGGTCAGATCTTGATGGACGAGACATCTCGTCGAAACCACTTGGAGGGTTAAATGTTTTCACGCAAGTCTATATGAATGCTTAACATTAGTACCAATATCACAGATGTAGTTTTCCGATACCACATACAAAGGAGTTTTTGAAAATCGGACACAGCTTCATTTGCGTGATCATTCATGCAACAGAATCAATCACCAACATGCCCCGAAGCACCCTCGGAAACAAGTCCGCACCTCAACCTCCCAAACACGTGAATCAGGCAGAATAATCGCATCTCCATCTCCCTCAACGGGAAATCTATCGACCTCGTCCCGAAGTAATTTAACTGCTCGATAATTGCGTCATCTAAATACAAAACAATTTGCCGGGGCACATGCGACGCAAAAAAAGACCCCTCCCCAAATAAATCAAAGCGACACCGGCTCTCGAATTCATCTTCCTCGTCCTATCCCAAACATTAGCTTGCAACAATAAACACCCGGGGGTTTAATTGAATCACCGGAGATAATTGAATTGAGCTAATTCCCCCCTCAACATAATTAAAGAGAGAGCCAAGATAGTCTCATATTAGCAATCAGTGCCTTCTTTTCGTCCCCTTCATGTGAGGGAGATAAGGCAAAATGCTCGGATGAGGTCTCGCTTGGGATCACAGATGAGCTGCAGAAAGAAGGGATGCGCCCGTGCCCTCAGAAAGAGCTCTTCAATTTGTTGCAAATGGAGACATTGCAGCGATCAATTATACGCCCCGCGTTGAACCCGGCGCTTAATGAATCTCTTTAAATGCGATGCGCAGTTTTTGAGACCTTTCTGAAGTCGTGCATTAGCATATGA
Source organism: Meta bourneti (assembly GCA_933210815.1). NCBI lineage: Eukaryota > Metazoa > Arthropoda > Arachnida > Araneae > Tetragnathidae > Meta > Meta bourneti. The sequence goes on from OW119929.1 coordinate 95,239,717, forward strand.
GAGGCATTTTCTGGTGGTGGTAGGCTTTTTATAGCGGGACGTGCCTCCTGTACGTATTAACCATCGACCTTACAATGGAATAGGACGCAGCATGTGGGCGGAGTAGCTATCGTAAGATCTCAGAAGGGTAAGTCACGCGGCTCTTCGAGTCGACTTAGACCGATAGGTTATCAAAACGCACACTATTATTTTCAAACACACTGGATAATAACTTTTGCCCTCTTAGTTGCCTTGATGAGGTATCTCGTCATTAGCAAAAGCATTAGAAGGTCTTGACGCATGAAGAATCCGGTCATTAGAAGACTGACGAGATCTTAATCTAGTCATAAAAATCGGCAAAATCTTGATAAAGATCTATCTTGTCATTAGCAAAATTTGTAATATCTTGATGGACGAGATATATCGTCGAAAGCACTTGGACGTTTAGCCAATCGATAATTTGTCCCACATTAGGATTTATGATTTTGTCCCATCACTTGACAGATCTAACAGAGAAATCGGCAGAAATAACATGAAGCTGCCCGCATATGCTCCGTCTATTTCATTAGAAAGTCGATGGTATTCTGCATGTGACGTCACTGCTTGTTTGTCGGATGCAATTCCAAACTGATATAAACTGTATCTTATGGTAATTCCTATATGTGTATGCAAGAGCATTGGATTAGCGGAATATTATATTTCCGTCTGGTTTATTTGTTACACTGAAAATCCCTCTAAGGGTCTCTCCAATTTTGTTAATGACAAGATATCTCTTCATCAGGATATTGCCTATTCTTTTATGATGATGAGATCAAGATCTTATCAGTTTCTTTAATGACGAAATGTCTCGTCTATCAAGATCTGATCAGTTTTGCTAATGACGAGGTACCTCGTCGAGGTAACCACCAGGAGGGTTAAAATAGGTTCTTATTGGCATGGCAACTATGATATAAGGAGTTCAGAGACGAGCTGCTTGTTGGAACGGGGAGTGTGCCCACCATTCCTATGTTTCACCAAGGACGGCAAAATTAATTTCTTTAAAGTTTTCATTAAAGTTTCTTTAATGACGAAATGTCTCGTCTATCAAGATCTGATCAGTTTTGCTAATGACGAGGTACCTCATCGAGGCAACCACCAGGAGGATTAAAATAGGCTCTTATTGGCATGGCAACTATGATATGAGGAGTTCAGAGACGAGCTGCTTGTTGGAACGGGGAGTGTGCCCACCATTCCTATGTTTCACCAAGGACGGCAAAATTAATTTCTTTAAAGTTTTCATTAAAGTTTCTTTAATGACGAAATGTCTCGTCTATCAAGATCTGATCAGTTTTGCTAATGACGAAGTACCTCATCGAGGCAACCACCAGGAGGGTTAAAATAGGCTCTTATTGGCATGGCAACTATGATATGAGGAGTTCAGAGACGAGCTGCTTGTTGGAACGGGGAGTGTGCCCACCATTCCTATGTTTCACCAAGGACGGCAAAATTAATTTCTTTAAAGTTTTCATTAAAGTTTCTTTAATGACGAAATGTCTCGTCTATCAAGATCTGATCAGTTTTGCTAATGACGAGGTACCTCGTCGAGGTAACCACCAGGAGGATTAAAATAGGCTCTTATTGGCATGGCAACTATGATATGAGGAGTTCAGAGACGAGCTACTTGTTGGAACGGGGAGTGTGCCCACCATTCCTATGTTTCACCAAGGACGGCAAAATTAATTTCTTTAAAGTTTTCATTAAAGTTTCTTTAATGACGAAATGTCTCGTCTATCAAGATCTGATCAGTTTTGCTAATGACGAAGTACCTCATCGAGGCAACCACCAGGAGGGTTAAAATAGGCTCTTATTGGCATGGCAACTATGATATGAGGAGTTCAGAGACGAGCTGCTTGTTGGAACGGGGAGTGTGCCCACCATTCCTATGTTTCACCAAGGACGGCAAAATTAATTTCTTTAAACCTCTAACGGATATATGAGTAACGGATAAATCTAAGGTTTATCCGTTACTCATATATCCATTGTGCAACCCAGTATTCCCTGTATGACTTATAACCCGTCTTTACATTCTTGATCAATAGAATCATTCGTAGGATTCTTTCAATCAATACATGTGATCAAATAGTCTTTACGTGTGTTGTGGAATAATTACACTACTTTGAAATCTGGTGTCACTCAGAGGGTTGATAATATAACCCGTCTTTACATTCTTGATCAATAGAATCATTCGTAGGATTCTTTCAATCAATACATGTGATCAAATAGTCTTTACGTGTGTTGTGGAATAATTACACTACTTTGAAATCTGGTGTCACTCAGAGGGTTGATAATATAACCCGTCTTTACATTCTTGATCAATAGAATCATTCGTAGGATTCTTTCAATCAATACATGTGATCAAATAGTCTTTACGTGTGTTGTGGAATAATTACACTACTTTGGAATCTGGTGTCACTCAGAGGGTTGATAATATAACCCGTCTTTACATTCTTGATCAATAGAATCATTCGTAGGATTCTTTCAATCAATACATGTGATCAAATAGTCTTTACGTGTGTTGTGGAATAATTACACTACTTTGAAATCTGGTGTCACTCAGAGGGTTGATAATATAACACGCATCCATAGCTTATATGTTTAAGAATTCTATTTTTTTCACTGTCAGTGAAAGTGTCCAGCTTATTTTTCGAAACTGAATGCTTCGATTAAGTTATAAAAGGTCGGGTTGTATTTACTAGTAAAGGGATAGAATTCTATACCAACTATTGAGATAATGTTTTCTAACATTAGTGCTTTGCCCTAGACAGTAATAAGGCCATTCCATCAAATGCTCTCCCGGGAGCAAATGTTTTTTTATCAGCATTTTACCCTGTCTGGCGGATAAATAAAAACACGTCTACTGAACAGTTTTTCCAGACTCTCTATCCTACTGGATATGAAACTGTTCTGGTATTGAACCCTTGTGTGTACCATTAATATTCAAAGTAAAAAAGTTTCACGTTAACAAATACAAATTAATTCTAGATGGAATATATTTATTGGCTTACAATTTATTTGTTGGAATTATCCAACCAAGTTATAGCTTTGTGCAGCTTTTGTCCCAATCTGGGTCTTGAGCCATAAAAATCAGCCTACAATCAATTCAAACAAGTTAAAAGGGGAAAATCCCATTACAGATTGCTCATGGATGTTACTGTCGAATGTGATTTAAGTATTATGAGCAAATACTTATCATCACACTATGTAATTTGGGCTTGGAGAGTTTCCCTTGACTGTCATTTCTACAACAAGGAATTAATTGTATTTAGATCAAAGTAAATAAGAGAGCCCAAATTGTAGAGAGCAGATGGGGCTATATATAAATAGTCCTGAAAACACTAGCGTTCTAGATATATTAATACAACTTGAATTTTTTTTATTTTCGATACGTCATGCAGTTTCATAATCTGTGTTATATTTACAAAGTTCAATACTCTGTTATAAACCTAAATTTCTAACAGTAGATAAGTAGTATTTAGTATGTTAAATTTTTTCAAAAGTTGAGATACGATATCGCTGTCTCGGGAAAAAGATGATGGAAGTGTGACTTTGCGCATCAAAACCTGAGTCATAACTAACGCTTGCGTCGTCCTTCTAAGGGATGATGAAAAAGTTATAAGTTTGAATTACGATGCAACGAAGCTGATTGTAGCTATAGTTCTTTCCTTGTCCCGTCGGAGGGATGAATCATGTGAGACAAGAGACGCATTTAACTCGAAATACCCATATTTTGCACCTGAGTCATTGTTTTCCGGAGCAGCAATACATATCACGATTCCAAATGTTGAATATGCTCCAGCTTTATGCATAATATTGTCTATTATGCAAATAGTCGCAGGTGTTTCGTTTAATTTTGAGGTTATATGGTTTAAAAATAATGGTGGTCCTTATATTTTGACAGCAAGTATACTTCACTTATTCCAAATAAAAAATCAATTAATTTTATTAAGACTTATGCTAGAATCTGTTATGAAATTAAATAAATTAAGCCAAAACGATTATTAACATGAATATTACGTAACACACAAAGTGTTAGATATAGTTATTAGGATCATAGGAAGAAATGATTTCATGATTGCTTTTAAAAACATTTAAATCATGGATCACATAAACAACTTTATGTCACAATTTAAAAATAAATAATCTAAAAATAACACCATAGTGTTCTCAATACATACAACCGTTAAGTATAAAGAATGAAAATTGTGATGTACGATTTATTACATATCAGCGATTTTCAGCCCTTTTCACGGCACACGTAAACTTATTTCTAAAATTCGGTGGCACACTAAAAATATATTCATTTTTTTGCTGATATGGCAAAATAGGTATAATTTTAATTTATTTACAAAAAATAATAGCAATTATCCACATGTTGTATTCTAAAAGGACTTTTATAAAAACCTTTTTTAAACAATTTACTTGTGATACTTTGTAATATAACTAATACTCAGAATTATTTATATGATCATTACAAATACCGTCATCCCACGAAATTATTTGTGAACACACTTGTCAAAAGTTCAAGAATAAACTTGTCAAAAGTTCAAGAATAAACTTTTGAAATGAAATAAATCTTACGCAAGATAATATGTTTCACTCTCCGTAAGGCACACCCATGTCCTCCTTGCTGTACACAGGTTGAAAATCGCTGACTTATATAATACAATTTAATATTCATTATGTCCCTAAATAATCAGCCCATGAAAATTGTTATCCAATGCATAGTAAATCATTTATGTGAGCATAAAATAAAATGCATTGAAGCATGAGGAGTACCGTCCATTATCATAAGGAGCAAAAGTAGATCCTTTTAGAGCAATAAACGACCACTCAAATTTAAATTTTACTTTATGATTAAATTTCCTGCTTCATTTGAATATCCGACAATTAGATTGGTGCATCCAAAGGGCGATTTAAAAGTCCTCTCCAGGAGAACCAACCCTATTAGGCAAGCAAGACAAAAACCCAACGTTGGGCCAAACCAATCGTGGTCCTAATAAGGTTACGATTCTGTGTAGTGGGGGTTGAATCGCCCGTCCAAGTGGGGACGGCGTAATTGCTGAAAGATTAGAGACAAGATAACGGTGGTTTGACCTTTTCATTAAGGTCCCAGTCCTCTCGTAATAAAGGGCAGGAGATGTTCCCGATGATTCCGTGTGTATCCACCACTTTGGATGTAATAGCTAATTGGCTTCTCCCCAGACCTCACGGAAGGGAAATATTTAGGATACATTCATCAGCCCTCGTAACTTCATAATAGCTTTGTGCATATAAAGGGAGCCACTTACTACGTGCTGTGAGGGAAGTGGCATTTAATGTTACCTTATTAAAATGAAGTCGATGCTCAGGAATATTTGATGGCACTGCATATTAGTTAAGTATGGGCTGGAGACAATGTGAGTGTGGTTCTGTCTAATGAATTGCGCTTTAAAAACACGTGCGATTTAATTTAAACCTTATTGAATTAATTAAGTTTGAATGAGCAAGTAATAATATTTTAATAGTTCGGGGAATGTTTATTAGTGTTAAATGAAGAGACCATCATTGTTTTCAACCTTCCATGTGGTTTCGACGAGATGGTTTGTCCATAAAGTTCTGACCAATTTTGATGATGACGAGATATCTCGTCATTAATGTATTACCGATTTTTTTATGATGACGAGATCAAGATCAGTTCAAGTTCAGTTTTGTTCAGTCTCGTCCATCAAGACATGGTCAGTTTTGCTAATGACGAGAGACATCTTCGACAACCACCACCTCAAATGTCCTCACGTTGGCATGGTGTGGAAGTTTGGAGAGTGGGGTGCCAGCTCAGGAGTTGTCTCGTCATACAACCGCGGTTCAAAATTAGGTGGTGTTGTCCTTGTATCTTTCCTTTTGGGATTGATCCCGAACCGTCGCCAATAGCCCGCTGTGTTGCTCCAGTGCAACGTTAATTAAAATACCTACCTATCGACAACCATCATAAGGGTTAAATGAATATTTATACTTTCCAAGAACCCCAAAAGCGTTATTCTAATGAATACATAGAACATCAAGATGCAAATAACCTTGATACTTGGAGATTAATAATATTTCATTTAATCTTATGTTTTCATAAGCCGAATGAAATGGCCGCGGTAGCCCAGTTGGTATAGTCATTTAATGTTATCTTATAAAAATGAAGTCGATGCTTAAGTATATTTGATGGGGCTGCATATTAGCTAAGCATTGGCTAGAAACATTGTCTGTACGGTTCTGTCTAATGAATTGCACTTTTAAAACACACGCAATTTCATTTGCATTTCATTGATTTAATCAAGTTTGAATGAGCAAGTAATAATATTTTAATAGTTCTAGTCATGTTCATTAGTAGTAAATTAAAATAAATTTTAAAAATGAGTGACTAGATTTTTAACGAACCACAAAAGTGTATATTCTAGTGAATACATAGAAATCAAGGTACCTGATACTTGAAGATTAATAATATTTATATCTATCCTCTATTCTACCTGTCCTCAAATGTCTTCACGTTGGCGTAGTGTGGAAGTTTGGACAGTGGGATGCCAGCTAAGGTGCCAACTCGTCATCTGACCGTGGTTCAGATTACAAAGGGTGATTCTGGGATCTTTCCTTTTGTGGATGATCCCAGAAATTCGCCAATAGCCCATTGTGTTGCTCCAGTTTGACGTAAATTCAACTACCTACCTAAACTTCCGAAAACTGCGTTTCTATTATTGACACAATTTTACATTCCGTGCATCATGTCATTTAAATACACCTACCACGAATTTAAGTGCCACGACTGCATGTTCCCAGAGTTTACATCGAAAAATCTGCCCCTATCACCGAAACACAGGTTACAATCAAGCATTTTCCTTTTATTTCCATATCCACATCCGTGCAAGCGTACTACCTCGGCAACCTTGAACAATACCTTTTACGATGCCCCATTTATCTCTTTAAAAACACCGCACACAACAACACAACAAACATCCCACAGACGCAATCTCTCAGCTTTTCTAAGCCAACAACAGCAAAGGGATAATTCTCCAAAAGCAACACCCATTCACACCATTTGTAACCCAGCAACGGCCAACACAGGAATTGAAATACAGCATCAGTTTACCAGTATTTACAGATCGAAAAATCTGCGATTCTTTCCGTCCGAGCCAACATTGGGAAATAGATAAATCTATACTTGTGTGTTCGGGAAGGTCTGCCCTGATTAGTCCGGGCATTCAAAGTATCGTTAAAAGTTGGAATCGATCCGGCCCACTCGGACCGGTAACAATGTAAGTAATAGATCGGTGCCGAGCTCGCGCTGGTTCCAATTTCCTTCTGTGCCATCCCCAGATGCGAACCTTCGTTTATTAAGGGGAATGAGATTCATTGTGGAGAGAGCTCCCCCTATGAGAGCTTTGGTTCGGGGCATGAATTACAGTTCTGCTTTACCAGGTATTTTCGAAAGGGAATAAATTTCAGTGTAAGGCTTCCCCCGAATTTGTTGAACACACGCCCTTAAAATAGAAAGGCAATGCTTGGTAGGTAGTTGAATTAACGTTGCAATGGAGGAACAAAACGGGCTATTGGCAACGGTTCGGGATCAATCCCAAAGAGAAATATCCGAGGGTAACACCTCGTAATTTCGAACCATGGTAATATGACGAGGTCAGCGTCTGAGCCGGAACACCACGTCAAAGTGAGGACATTTGAGGTCATGCCAAATTCAACCTGCATCAGTCCTCAGATACACGACGGTCTTTGGATGGATCGAGATTCGAACTCGTAACCCTCCGGTTGCAAAACCGCTACTCTTCAAACCAGGCTACTGCTGTCCATATACATTGTTTGAATATTATTTATTGATAGAGTAAGATTGGTTTAGGTTTTTTTTATGGCGCAGAGGGCCATGTTTAGCATTGCTGTGACAAACGCAGGACAGACGAGCCCAATGGACATACCACACAATGATAGCTTTATAACACAGAAATACTCAGCGGAAAATACACCTTCTAGATTAATCGAATCTGCGCCGCCTACATCTCGCAGGTTGCTAGAGCAGCGGGGGAATCCACTGAGCCATGGTTCCCCCTGATAGAGTTGTAGAACTTGGTTCTTATACATATGTTTCGGGTGACGTAATACTTGTCGTCTACCGTAGATTTGTTTATGCTGATAATTTCCTCTTATAACTAGATTGTTGATGTTGATAAAAAATTAACCCATTAACTAAAGTTAGTTACACATAATTCACGGTTTCATTTTCAACCATTCCTACTTTCCAACCGATTCAAATATGATCGCACAAGGGCAGTAATTTTCACCCTTCTTCATCACATGGCACGCATAAATTGCTAAAATTCTGCGGTACACCAAAATATATATTATATTTTTGGGGGTGTGACAAAAAAACAGGTAAAATTATATTGACATACAAATAATAATGAAAGATACAAATAATGATGAATAGGACATTACTTTAAATTTTTTTGTGAAACACACTTCTCAAAAGTTTAAAATTAAACTATTAGAATGAAATAAATTTTACACAATTTAAACCCCTTCACCATAGGTAAAACACCAATTCTTGAGACAAACCAGCATGCCCATCGGTTGAAAATCGGAGCCTCAGAGCATAAAGGGAAGGTTTTAACTGAATAAGTAATAGAACGCCGTTTTAATATTTCCTTTTTGAAAATCTACGCATGGACACAAATACAAATACACCTTCAAGTACACTGAGATCTTATTGAAAGTATTTTTAATCATTTGAACTGACCTGAAAGGTATAAAAAGCTCTTACCTTCCCCACTTACGGCAAAAAATACCTAATAGCACAGTGACTGAGTAATTACTTGAAATTACTTTGTGAACACACTTGTCAAAAGTTCAAAGCTAAGCCCATTGGAATGAAATAAATTTTACACAATTTAAACCGCTTCGCCATCGGCAAAACTCACCAATTCCTGAGGCAAAACAGTGTGCAGCGGCACATCGGTTGAAAATAGGAGCACTAAAGCATAAAAGACAGGTTTTTACTGAATAAGTAATACGTCCTTCTTATATATATTCCTTTTTGAAAATACACGCATGCCACAAATACAAATAAGCGCTTTCAAGTACACCAGGGTCGTTTTGTAAGTATTTTTAAACTCTTGAACTGACCCGAAAGGTATAAAAAGCCCATACTTAAGCAAAAAACCTAATAGCACAGTGACTGAATTATTTCTGTAAGCACAGTTTGCGATGGCTATTTTCTGGTTACCGATATTAACTCGGAGATGCAGTCAGCAGTCTCTTATTCACAGGGGAAATCAAAGTAAACGGCCAGTAGTATCCATCAATTCGATGCAAGCTGTGCTCTAAATTCCACTGAAATGAAGCACAAAAAAAGGTCAGGAAAACATTGGAACCCGTTTCCAGTTGCCAGAGTCCGTATATTTTATCCCGATCGTGAATTCAGGGAGGGTGGCAGTGTCCAATATCCGGTGTTTTATTTTTATTGTGAAATAGTGTAAACTAGGTAACGCTTTTTACATTACCTGTGCGCTTTTTAGATGTTAACCACGTATAGAAAACATAAAATTTAAAGGACTCCATTCCAGTTACGCTTTTCATCCGGGAGTGGACAAGTTTTCCTGTTTTTTTTTTCGGGAGTTCTGGGTAAAGAGAAGAAATGGGATTTCGGAATTGGGTCTTATGAATAACTCAATAGCGTTGGGTCGGTGCAGCAGCTTTTTGGGTTTCCGATTGCAGTTACTACCGCTGCTCCCGTTGCTGGCTTTAAAGGAATAACTTGGCTGTTTACGCTGCGTGTGGGTTTTTTTGCGGAAGTGTAGTGCGGCTGTTTGGGCTGGATACGTCTTTTTGTGGGATCTAGAATTCACTGTAGCATTTTGGGTTTCCGATTGGAGTTATTACCACTGCTCCCGATGCTGGCTTTAAGGGAATAACTTCTCTGTTTACACTGCGTGTGGATTTTTTGCAGAAGTGTAGTGCGGCTGTTTGGGCTGGATACGTCTTTTTGTGGGATCTAGAATTCACTGTAGCATTTCGGGTTTCCGATTGCAGTTATTACCACTGCTCCCGATGCTGGCTTTAAAGGAATAACTTCGCTGTTTACACTGCGTGTGGGTTTTTTGCGGAAGTGTAGTGCGGCTGTTTGGGCTGGATACGTCTTTTTGTGGGATCTAGAATTCACTGTAGCATTTCGGGTTTCCGATTGCAGTTATTACCACTGCTCCCGATGCTGGCTTTAAAGGAATAACTTCGCTGTTTACACTGCGTGTGGGTTTTTTGCGGAAGTGTAGTGCGGCTGTTTGGGCTGGATACGTCTTTTTGTTGGATCTAGAATTTACTGTAGCATTTCAGGTTTCCGATTGCAGTTACCACCACTGTTCCCGATGCTACATACAAGGGAATAACTTCACTGCTTACACTGTAGCCATTTAGGTTTCCGATTACATTTACTACTATTGATCCCTCGCTGGCTTTAAAGGAATAACTTTGCTGTTGTGTTCGAAATGTGGTGTGCTTTTGGGGATGGTTACGTCTTTTTGTGGGACCTAGAATGCAATGCAGCTTTTCGGGTTTCTGATTGCAGTTTCTAATGCTGTTCCCGCTGCTGGCTTTAAAGGGGTAACTTCGCTGCTTGCACTGCGTGTGGGTTTCTTGACGAAGTGTAGTGCGCTATGTATCCTTTCTTATGATATTTTTTTGTGGGACCTAGAATGAATTGTAGATTTCCAATTGCAGTTCCTAGCGCTGTTGCCGCTGCTAGCTTTAAAGAGGTAACTTCGCTGATTACACTAAGTATGGGTTTGTTAGCAAAGCGTGTAGTGCTATTCGTTTCTTACAATACACAGTGCGTCAAATAAGTTTTAAGACTGGGTCTGTAAAAAGAAATGGAAACAAGAAATTAATACCTGTTTTGGTTTTTTATTCAAAATAGGACCCTCCGGCTTTAATGCACTTTTTACAGCGATTTATTAATGAATCGAACGCCTGTTGTAAATCACTTTGTGGAATGGCCTGCAAAGCACGCGTCGAAGCTTCTTGTATGGTCGAAATACCCTCAAAATAACACCCTTTTAACTTCATTTTAAGTTTTGGGAATAAGGAGTAGTCACAGGGTGCTAAATCAGGTGAATACGGTGGACTTCAAGAAGTTTGGATCGTTTTCAGCGGCTGAAATGATGTCTGCAATGTGCACTTCTCATTGCTTTTTGTTCAGGGATTAAAGTGTGTGGAACAAATTTAGCACACACTTTTGTTTTGCCCAAATCTTCATGCAGGATGGTTCGAATTGTTTCTTTGTCGATGTTTAAAGAGTCTTCCATCATTCTCAGTGACGCACAGCGATCGTTTGTTACGAAATTTCGTACTTTTTCAATAATTTCAGGTGTCCTAGATGAAATTGGTCTTCCACTACGCTGATCATCTTCTACCGTATCTCTTCCGTCCAAAAAACGTTTGTGCCACACAAAAACATTTGATCTACTTAAACAACAGTCACCGTAAACTTGTTTCATGGGTTGGTATGTTTCCGAAGCACTTTTACCAAGTTTTGCGTTAAATTTAATTACAGCTCTTTGCTCCATCTTAAAAAAATCAACATGAAAAAAATTCACTTCTGCAATGAACGCTCGCCTTCTCTCAGCTATTTAACGAAATGCGCACAACTTGTTGGCAATGTGCCAGTAGACGATGGACGTTATGACGCATGCGCATTTACACTCACAGCGCCATTACAACGAGCGCTCTGGGACGAGTCTTAAAACTTATTTGACGCACTGTGTACGTCTTTTCTTAGGACTTAGAATGAATTGAATGTGAAAAACATAAGAAAACTTAACTTTGATATATTTTCTTGGTGAAACTGATTCATAAATTTATGTGAGGACTAACGGAGTTGTGGTTCATAAATGGAAGCAAACTTGATAACACCACTTTGTTCAGCTTTCCATATATGCAAACCTATAATTCTTTGAATATTTATAAGCTTCGCAAAGAACGTCTTTTATTCAAATTCAGCCATAAAATCTTGTGCATACACCATTCTCAAATGCAAATATTTACTATTAGCAATTGTGTACTCTGGTTTTTCCTCATACAGTTAAGTTTTGATAAATTGAGCGTTCAGTACCACGTAAGCTCATGAATTTCGCATAGAAGTCTTTTTTATACGAAATGCAAATGCAGAATTTTATGTCAGTCATCAAGTCAGTTGCAAATCGTACAATTAACATCTCTAGTACAATTAACAAAAAATTAGACACATTTTTGTGTTTGGATACATACATATTTTGGTAAAACCTCAAAGAAAAATGCACTTCAAAATACATATTTCATATTTCCAAAAATTGTTTAAAACACGAATAATGAACACAACCAAAAAATATTGTAATTCTTTAAAGTGCATATTCCTAAAGGTGGTTTGATGAAAATTGAGTTCAAAGAGATTTTCAATAGTATACTAACCGTTGAGAAACATGAAGTATACGCGTATACAAATATAACATATAGGAATGTAATTGTTCAAGCCCCCTATTAATTTAACTTTAAAGTCTTTCATGTTCCATATGTCTCTATCCGTAATGTAACAATACTCGTAAAATACTTTCGTAAGAATCGATTACCCTTAACACTCGATTCCAGTAATCGAGAAATATGTGGGGTTAGCAATTTTTAGCATTCCTCACAATTCGAAATGCGATGCATAGCAATGCAGGATTCGAATGAAACAGCGGGACAAAATAGTTTCAACACATTTCGGAATTAATTCTACATGTTGCCTCTCTTCTAAGAAAACAGTCAGCATCTCTGAAACACCGAATTTAAGTAGTGCGCGTCTGTTCCAGAAAAGTTGATTGGTGCAGCGAATTCAACCATTCAAGCTTCACCTTTGACTGCGCCCGGTTTATCATTAAAACTTGTGTTCGCCCTCGAATGCCAGCGAGGCAAATATGCTCACGGGGCGTTTCACAAAGGGCGCAGAATACTCGGAGCCACAGTCAAGTTCGTTTGGAAAATGTGAGGGAATATACGAGAATTAATCATCTTTAGTAGAGAAACGCTTCTGACGTCACTGTTGGATACAGGACATTGCACTTCCTATGCTGATCCTAGTCTGTCCTTAGAGCTTGTTAGTGGGAACTTCGATTAAGATACGGAATAAACATAAAATAAATATAGGTATATCCTTCTGAGCGTCACGAGATTTCCGAGTATTATAGCATTGCCTTTTCCCCAAATACACATAATGGGTAAATAAGCATATATATTGGTTGAAAGAATACCAGGAAGATTATATTAGTCAAAATGTTATGAAATATTTGGATGCTAATTCTCATATCTATATGAAGATGTTAACTGTGCAATGAATAAAGAGGAAGGTAAAAAATAGTTTTTATACATATTCGTCACAAATTAAATAAGCATAATACGTTGACTAGTCTACCAGCATAGTGCCTTTTCACAAAAAAAATATAAAGGCTTAACAATTTATCCTAATATCGATCTTCTTTGATGGCTGCATTCTAAAGATATTTAAATTCGCAGCCAACAAGACTGAAAGAAAAGGATAATTTAGTTTGAGCCATTGCCAGAGCAGCGCGACTAATTTTCATGTGTGGACAAATGCCACCACAAAGTCAAAAATGTGTAGAAATCAAAAATGTGTAGTAGAACAGAGTGCATGTTGCAGAGCAGATATCGTTATCCAAACAGAACAAAGACAAGAGTGTAATTCATGGATTTACTCCAAAAATGAAAACTAGGAATAACGTTCATGATTAATACTAATTACAGCATGTGAGAAACTTTGATGGTAATTAAGATATTAACCCTCTAAGTAGTTTTAACGAGATATCTCGTCCAAGACCTGGTCAATTCTTCGAGGCAAAACTGCCCTATTACTCCAAGAGCAATGAAGACCCAAGTAGGCAAAACAAATTGTTACTTGAGCAAAACTGGTGACACTGGAAACCAGTTTTTGCATCAGAGGTTGGCCACTACAGGACAGTTTTTGACATAGATAAACCACAAGGAAGGGTAATAATATCATATTTATTTTACTTTTAAATAATGCCACTCATGCAGGTGTATTTTGAATATTCACCCCCAATTCCGCAGTTGCATCGTTGTTCTAAAATATGGAATGGGATATTCAACGCAGTCATTTATTACACAAAACAGTTTTAATAAATTTATTTATATTATTTTACAACCTATTTATTGATATTTTTATTCGTGCAATTATTTACATCGTGAAACGGACATATAGTTTTGATTAACAGTGATACAATACATCGTTGTTCTTGTTGAATTTAACATATTATTTATTATACAATTGTTCCAAAGAACACTTGAGTCAATGTTGCTCAGAAGAGCGAGCTAACCTCCCGCATCAAAATCTGATTCACAACTAACACTTGGGTCGTTCTTCATTTAAAGGGTGATGAAAAACAGTTGAAATGCGTACAACGACGTAATGCTCTGTAGAGGAGCTAATTGTAGCTTCACTTCTGTCCTTGAAAAATCAGAAGGATGAATCTTGTCAAAGACAAGTGACGAATTTAACCCTCCTGGTGGTTGTCTCGACAAGGTATCACGTCTTTAGCAAAACCATTAGTAGATCTTGATGGACGAGATATATCGTTATTAGAAGAAAACTGACCAGATCTTGATCTCGTCATTATCAAAAAGTCGTCAATATCTTTGTGACGCGTTATTGCAGAAATTGGTCAGATCTTGATGAACGAGATATCTCGTTGAAAGCACTTGGAGGATTAACTTTAAATACTCATATTTTGCATTTGCATCATTAGTATTCCATGTGAAACCACCAGATGGTTGATAAGTATCTATAGAATAATTATATTGTATCTACTAAAGAGGGATTTTGTTTTTCTGGATCTATTTCCATTATGTAAACTATAAATCTTTTACTCCTCACGGAAATGAGGCAAGAAGAATTTTTCCAATTTAATCGCTTTTTTCCAAGTTAATCTGAATTTATACGAAATAAATAATTGTGTTATAGTAAAATTTTAATTGAAGTGGATATGATTCTTAAACTTTGATTCGTTGTAAATTAATTAAAAAAATCCTGAAGGATTACTTCTAAATTTTTCAGATATTTATCAAAAGGATGTATCTATATTTTAACATGAGTATTTTAATAAATATTAGTACATGTTATTTTATAAGCACATGCAATTTACGCGTAATTAGAAACACATAAGTTTACATCGATGCATCAAATACAAGATTTTTAGAATGGAAGAGTAAATCACTATTTCTTCTTTATTAAGATACGATTACTTCGATTAAGATACGGAATAAACATAAAATAAATATAGGTATATCCTTCTGAGCGTCACGAGATTTCCGAGTATTATAGCATTGCCTTTTCCCCAAATACACATAATGGGTAAATAAGCATATATATTGGTTGAAAGAATGCCAGGAAGATTATATTAGTCAAAATGTTATGAAATATTTGGATGCTAATTCTCATATCTATATGAAGATGTTAACTGTGCAATGAATAAAGAGGAAGGTAAAAAATAGTTTTTATACATATTCGTCACAAATTAAATAAGCATAATACGTTGACTAGTCTACCAGCATAGTGCCTTTTCACAAAAAAAATATAAAGGCTTAACAATTTATCCTAATATCGATCTTCTTTGATGGCTGCATTCTAAAGATATTTAAATTCGCAGCCAACAAGACTGAAAGAAAAGGATAATTTAGTTTGAGCCATTGCCAGAGCAGCGCGACTAATTTTCATGTGTGGACAAATGCCACCACAAAGTCAAAAATGTGTAGAAATCAAAAATGTGTAGTAGAACAGAGTGCATGTTGCAGAGCAGATATCGTTATCCAAACAGAACAAAGACAAGAGTGTAATTCATGGATTTACTCCAAAAATGAAAACTAGGAATAACGTTCATGATTAATACTAATTACAGCATGTGAGAAACTTTGATGGTAATTAAGATATTAACCCTCTAAGTAGTTTTAACGAGATATCTCGTCCAAGACCTGGTCAATTCTTCGAGGCAAAACTGCCCTATTACTCCAAGAGCAATGAAGACCCAAGTAGGCAAAACAAATTGTTACTTGAGCAAAACTGGTGACACTGGAAACCAGTTTTTGCATCAGAGGTTGGCCACTACAGGACAGTTTTTGACATAGATAAACCACAAGGAAGGGTAATAATATCATATTTATTTTACTTTTAAATAATGCCACTCATGCAGGTGTATTTTGAATATTCACCCCCAATTCCGCAGTTGCATCGTTGTTCTAAAATATGGAATGGGATATTCAACGCAGTCATTTATTACACAAAACAGTTTTAATAAATTTATTTATATTATTTTACAACCTATTTATTGATATTTTTATTCGTGCAATTATTTACATCGTGAAACGGACATATAGTTTTGATTAACAGTGATACAATACATCGTTGTTCTTGTTGAATTTAACATATTATTTATTATACAATTGTTCCAAAGAACACTTGAGTCAATGTTGCTCAGAAGAGCGAGCTAACCTCCCGCATCAAAATCTGATTCACAACTAACACTTGGGTCGTTCTTCATTTAAAGGGTGATGAAAAACAGTTGAAATGCGTACAACGACGTAATGCTCTGTAGAGGAGCTAATTGTAGCTTCACTTCTGTCCTTGAAAAATCAGAAGGATGAATCTTGTCAAAGACAAGTGACGAATTTAACCCTCCTGGTGGTTGTCTCGACAAGGTATCACGTCTTTAGCAAAACCATTAGTAGATCTTGATGGACGAGATATATCGTTATTAGAAGAAAACTGACCAGATCTTGATCTCGTCATTATCAAAAAGTCGTCAATATCTTTGTGACGCGTTATTGCAGAAATTGGTCAGATCTTGATGAACGAGATATCTCGTTGAAAGCACTTGGAGGATTAACTTTAAATACTCATATTTTGCATTTGCATCATTAGTATTCCATGTGAAACCACCAGATGGTTGATAAGTATCTATAGAATAATTATATTGTATCTACTAAAGAGGGATTTTGTTTTTCTGGATCTATTTCCATTATGTAAACTATAAATCTTTTACTCCTCACGGAAATGAGGCAAGAAGAATTTTTCCAATTTAATCGCTTTTTTCCAAGTTAATCTGAATTTATACGAAATAAATAATTGTGTTATAGTAAAATTTTAATTGAAGTGGATATGATTCTTAAACTTTGATTCGTTGTAAATTAATTAAAAAAATCCTGAAGGATTACTTCTAAATTTTTCAGATATTTATCAAAAGGATGTATCTATATTTTAACATGAGTATTTTAATAAATATTAGTACATGTTATTTTATAAGCACATGCAATTTACGCGTAATTAGAAACACATAAGTTTACATCGATGCATCAAATACAAGATTTTTAGAATGGAAGAGTAAATCACTATTTCTTCTTTATTGTGTTTCATGCATTTATTGTATTTTTAGTATCATTGGTTTCAGGAGGATTTTTCTTTGGGGGGGGGGGAATTCAATTCTGTACCTTCTACATAATTTTATTTTTAGGGAATTATAGAAACATGTATAGAAAACACTTCAATAGAAAATTCGTAAAATTGTTCCAGTTGTAAATCATTAATAGACTCGACGCGCAGTTAATCTGGAGTGTATATGCCACTTTATAAAGATTAAAATTCTATAAAGCCAATTCGCAATGATTTATTATAAAAAAGGAGGCGATTAAAAGATCATCACACTTATCTACAACTACCCACACTTATCTATAACACTGCTGTACCAGATTAGCAGGAAAAGAGTGTAAGTACTGAATATACTTCCGTTAACTGTACTGAAATTTTAAACGCATTTTTCTCGTAACAGCGTTTTCATGAGTGATTGGCATGATGTATATAAAACTATTGGATTGATAAACGTGATTTTTTACACTTTTATCGTTTAATGAATGAGAAAAGTTACGGCAGTATATTTTATAATAGAAAACTAGGTCAATTTTTTGTTCTAAATCGATGATTTGGATTTGACAAGTCACCATTTTCTTAAATGTTTTATTAGACATTTTCTGGTTCATAAAACGATAACTACATGTGCATGAAGTAAAACGCCGTTCAATTTATTTACATAAGATCTCTTGGAGTTGAGAAATGATGCCTACCAGAGACCACGGAACTTTGCGAGAAGTCATGTTAAAGACAGGGTTAACAGACATGATTCTTCAAGAAAATTATTTAAAAAATATTTTCTAAATACCTAAAATAATAATAAATAGGCGTATAAAGCCTGGAATTATTTGATTATATAGTTTTGCAAACAAATCTCCAAAAAGACCGGTAACTGTAGAGAAACAAAATCACACCTTAAGTGGCAAACTCAAGTATGCCTGTAAGTAAACCCTTCAACGATTTTAAGAAATTTTGAATTTTTATTCTTATCATTAATTTCAGAAATATTTAGTCCTCATGAACTACTCTACCCTTATTTTAACCCCTTTGTTTACATCTTTACCTCATCTCTGTTTACGTCTTACCTCAGTGAGAATCCTCTATGTAAGTGTGCATGCACCAGCAAAACTAATCCAGTGGCAAAACAGTGATATTTTTGGTCCTTTCGAAAAGATTCATTACGAATTATGTCGGCCAAGCACAAATCCAACAATAGTAGGAAACTCGAATACGCATATTAAACTGAAAAATCATACAAACATAATTTATTGTAGTTACCAAATCATATATCTACCTGTTCCAGTCTCTCTGCCCATTGTTACAAATTAAAAATTAGCATAAAACTCGAGTATGAATATTTGGACGAGGATAACAACCAAAACCATACAAACATAATGTATTGTATTTCCAAATCGTCTATCTATCAATTCCAGCCTGCCCACCCATTGTGACAGCAAAACACAAATCAAAGAAAAATAGTATGAAACACGAATACGAATAATAAAGTGGAAAAACATTCAAAATCTTAACCATAATTTATCTATTTCCGAATCGCCTATCTACCCTTTCCCTTTTCGCGATTAGGTTCATCCACGCTATAAACACGCCTCTTGTCGTCGAACAGATTTAAAATGCTTAACTATCCTACAATATATTGGTCAAACGGTTTAGATTTCTATAGAGAACAAACAGATGCCAACTCTGCTTTATATGTATAGATTAATTGCTTAAAATTCGTGTAATATGTCTATTACATAAGAGCAATTGTGGCTCAACGAACATCAAAATATTGTCTAATACTTCCTAGAAATATGCACTTCAATGGAACGAACGTGCTTTGACTGAAGATGAACAGATCGTGTGCGAAATTTAACACCGACACTTTCGACACCAGAAATATTTTTTGCCACAAGATACAGCTTCGCGTTATAAATATTTAAATAAAAGAACACACAAAAAAATCGGAATACGCGATGTGATGTCTTATTTTCCGAGAACTGCTCTTCGAAGCTTGTACTGCATTTACCGGATGGTGTGCATTATTTATTTAGTATCAAACTTTAAGGAACGCACGCAGAAAAAAGTGGCAATGTATCTCTTTAGATCAGGCGGTCGTGCATGCACCCGAACGTGTGTGACATTCCTTGCGTGATTGTTCCAGCTTTGTTCCGCAATTCCAAAACGGCCGAAAAGAAACAATTATTTCGTTTTCCAGTTTTTACGCTCGGAATTTCCAAAATAGACTTAAAGGAGTGATATTCGTGTTAAGGGGACATACTTTGGATTGTGTGGGAGTATAAATTTATGTATAAATGAATGCTGAATTAAATAGTTAGTTCTTGGAACTTCATTCATGAATTGCAAATATTTCCTCTCGTCCTTGCCTATTTGTGTTGTTACTCGTTTTATGGTAAGAGGTACTGCTGGTTTAATGTTGGCCTTGCGAGGATTTTTGGATAATTTATTAAGTTTTTATCTCCTGTGTTTAAAGGTGGAGTTTATATCTTCAATTTTAAAAGGAGAAAATTGGGATTTTCGTATTCTTTAATTCTTTTTTCAGTACCTTTCCATTCGTGTTTTATGTTTATATCCTTCTACAAACGACAAAACATGCAAGCATAAAAATTTAAAAATCATACCCGTTGAGAAGATAAAACTTGTTTCAAAATTTATTTTTAATGTTTAATACATTGTTTAGAAAAGAGTGTATACAGATAATTAAAAATTTAGTGTATGTTCTACTCAAGTTGCTACTTAAATAGTAACACTGTATTGAAATAAGGATTTAGGCCTAAGAAATTTTCCTTAGAATTTACTTGTTGAGTATTTTCCTACGAGATGGCGTACGGACAACCCGACCTCCCGGGGATGTCACCGCGCCTGCATGTTTATGTTCAAAGGTGCTGCTTAACCACCCCCCTGTTTTTCTTGTTTATCTGTCGCTTGCGAGGGAACCAACCTCGCAGCTTCGCTCTCCGTTGTTACTTGTTAATAAATCTGTTATTTGTTAATTCTGAGTTCTATTCTGTTAACTCACAAAGCACAGAACGGGATCGATTGACGTGTCCAAACATTTGGTCTGTCGAGCCGGAGAAAGGTATTTTACTAAGTAAAAGTATCAGCGCTTCTTTGTCTTCAGCGACGCGTTCGTCGACGCCATTGCTGTGCCTCCCTTGTGAACTGCGACTACGCCGTAGTTCTTCGCTACTGACGCTTGGATACTTTCAACCGAGTTCCAGTTGGTTCATCGTGATGGCTCTTCTCAAGGTGCATTTGCGTAAAAAAACTGTTGAACGTTCGAATTTTCTCTTGTTGAAAACAAATATTGAACAAGAAATTTTGAACTGTGACATTTTCCAGGTCCAATTCTTCAAAGATGAGCTTGAAGTGACACGTAAGAGACTTACTGAACTTTATGATTCCATCTTTGAACTGATTAAAGAGACTGAATTAGATGCAATAGTCAAGGAGTTTCAAGAACTGAAACAAAACTTGAATAATCTGGCCGTTACTTTATTGCGTACGGAAAGAAAACTGAGTGAAAATACTCCCGAAATTAGTGCTCGTGAGTCTCGTCATGTTTTGAATCCGTACCATGAAGTTCGATTACCAACGCTAGAACTTCCAGTTTTCAGTGGTTCTATCGAACAGTGGATATCCTTTCGTGATTTGTTTAGAGCATCCGTTCATTCCAACAGACAACTTTCTGATGCGCAAAAGTTGCAATATTTGAAGGGTGCAGTCAAAGGTGATGCTTTGAAAATAATTCAGTCGATCCCATTAACTGATGCTAATTATAAAGTTGCATGGGATCTCTTGTCAGAACGCTTTTCAAACACCCGTGAACTTGTTTTTGCTCATATTCGAAAGCTGCTTTCTCAACAATTTGTGCAAACCGAAAGTGCTTCATCCCTTTTGAATTTGGTTGATGTTACAAGTGAATGCGTGCGTTCTCTTGAGGTGCTTGACCAAAAGATAGAGAACTTTGCCGACACCATTGTGATGTTCATAATTCAACAAAAACTAGATTCGTCAACAAGAGCCTGGTGGGAAAGATCGTTGAAAGATGACCGTGTTCCGTCCCTTAAAGAACTGCTGAGTTTCCTGAAAGATCATGCAAGAAGTCTTCAAGCTTCAAAAGAATCGGTGATTCCACGGAAAGCTCAACAGGTAACATCTTTGACTGCATCGTTTTCTACTTGTGAAATGTGCTGTTCAAATCACAAAATTTATAAGTGTTGCGAATTTCTGAAATTATCCGCAAACAAGAAATTTCAATTCGTGAAGAGCAAAAAATTGTGCTTTAATTGTTTGAATTCCAGCCATAGTGTGAATCAGTGCAAAACTAACCATAAGTGCAAGAAGTGTGGGAAAAGGCATCATACGCTTCTCCATTTCCAGTCGCTGAGCGAACGTTACAACTCCCCCAACTCTACAGGTCATGACCTCGGGCAATCCGACGGGGTCGAAGGAGAGGATCCTGACGAGCCAAATAGTTATCCTTCGCACCCACCCATCTCCTCCTACTCTTGTGTTTCTCGAGGGGAGCGACGAAGTCCTGAGTGTCAACAAACATTGCTCGCTACCGCAGTCGTTAAGATTCGCGACTCAAGCGGGTTCTTTCAAAATTGCAGAGCTCTGATTGATCCGGGTTCTCAAGCAAATTTCATCACAGATTCTTGTGTTCAAAAACTTGGTCTTTCACGTTCTCGAGCGAATGTTGATATTTCCTGTTTAGGAAAAACATCTTTGGGAAAATCGGAAGGGGAAGTGAATTTAGTGTTTACCCCTCATTTCAAACAGACTCCTGTATATATAGAAAAGGCACATGTTTTACGCAAAATCACTGGCTGCTTGCCCAATTATCAGTGTACCAAAGATTTTGCTCATATCAAAAACTTATTGTTAGCAGATCCTAATTTTAACAATCCTGGTTTAGAACTTCTACTTGGAGTGACAGCTGTTTTCCACTGTTTACTGGACAAACAAGACTCAGCGGTGACAAAATGCCGTTTGCTGTAAACTCTGAACTTGGTTGGCTAATAGGTGGGCCAATTACAGTTCATCCAAATGTTCGAAATGAAAGAGTTGCAGTAAATTTTGTGGAAACAAACGTTGATGATGTGTTGAAAAAATTCTGGGAATTAGAGACTGTTCCCACTGCTAGCTTGCTCTCCAAAGAAGAAAAGCGTTGTGAGGAGCATTTCGTTAATACTCATGTTAGAGACGAAACTGGTCGTTTCGTTGTACGATTGCCATTCAAATCTTCTCCTTGTCAACTTGGCGACACCAGGGAAATGGCTATTAGGCGTTTCAAGAACATGGAACGCAGATTGTGTCACCATCCTTCCTATGAGCAGTACAAGGCTTTCATGACAGAATACCTTTCAAACAATCACATGGAGATTGTTCCTGAATCAGAGGTGTTGAAATCACCCTCCTCTTGTTTTTACATGCCACACCATGCAGTTTTCAAGGAATCAAGCACTACTACAAGGTTAAGAGTGGTGTTTGATGCTTCAGCGAAATCATCATACAACACATCCCTGAATGACATTCTCATGGTGGGTCCCAGGTGCCATTAAGACCTAGTGCCCATTTTGCTGAGATTTCGTATGCATCAGATTGCGGTAACTGCTGATGTAGCCAAAATGTTTCGACAAATCAGAGTTCATCCAGAAGATGCAGATTTTCAGCGTATTGTGTGGAGAAATGATTCCAGCGAGCCAATTCGTGATTTCCGACTGACAACTGTCACCTACGGAACTGCATCTGCCCCATATCTTGCAACAAGAGCCATTCGGCAGCTGGCTATTGAAGAAAGGGACAATTATCCCTTAGCATCTAAGAGAGCATCTCAGGATTTTTATGTTGATGATCTTCTGTCCGGAGCAGATACTCTGGAGGAGGCTTGTGAACTGTCTTCTCAACTTTTAATGATGATGAAAAACGGAGGTTTTGAGCTTCGCAAATGGGCTTCAAACGTTCCTGAAATTTTGAAATTCATTCCAACAGAGTTGAAAGAAAGTCATCTTCCCATGCAGATAGAGATTGATCAGTCAATCAAGGTACTTGGTGTCAACTGGCAGCCATCTAGTGATACATTTTCAGTCAGTGTTAGAAATTCTTCTGAAATAGTTGCTACAAAAAGAGCCATTCTGTCTGAAGTAGCTAGGATTTTCGATCCTTTGGGATGGCTTTCCCCCATAGTTATCCTGGCGAAGATGTTCCTTCAAGAACTGTGGAAGACAAATGTGTCTTGGGATGATCCTGTTGGTGAAAAGGTTCAGCAAAAGTGGTCCAAATTCCGGTCAGAGCTTCATCAACTAAAGCTCATCCATATTCCTCGATGTGTTGTGCTATCTAATGCATTGCAAACGCAATTGCATCTCTTTTGTGATGCATCTGAGAAAGGCTATTGTGCCGTGGTTTATTTACGAAGTGTTTCAGCTAATTCCGAAGTGAAAGTGAGCCTTCTAACAGCCAAGACAAGAGTCGCACCATTGAAAACCATTTCCCTTCCTAGACTTGAACTTTGTGCTGCATTATTGCTAGCACATCTGTTTGAAACAGTTCAAGAGTCCTTAGCGGGAAAATTTTGTGAAATTTATGCGTGGACCGATTCAACTGTTGTTTTGTCATGGCTTGCTTCTGAACCTCGACGTTGGCAAACGTTCGTTGCTAACCGTGTGTCAGAAATTCAAGGAATTTTGCCCAATCAATATTGGTACCATGTGCAAGGAAAAGAAAACCCTGCAGATTGTGATTCACGTGGGTTTTATCCCTCTGATCTCCCTTCTTGTAACCTTTGGTGGTTTGGGCCCCATTGGTTAAGTGATTCATCGTTTGAAATGCCAATGCGTACTGACATAAACACAATAACTGAAAATGTGCTTTGAGAAGAGAGGAAGCAAATTGTTTCCGCTGTTGCACGTTTGCAGGAAGAACCCCCTCTCATTCGAAAATTCTCTTCTCTCATGAAATTGTATCGTACCTTTGCATGGTGTTTACGTTTCATATATAATTGTCGTGTTTCTGTTGAACAGAGAAAGCTCGATCTTTTGACAACTGAAGAACTTCAAAAATCTGAGACTTTTATTGTTACTATTGTTCAGGCTGCTGCGTTTCAAGAAGACATGCATTGTTTGTCGGAGAACAAGCCTCTGCCTAGTAAAAGTAAACTGTTGTTTCTAAATCCATTTCTTGATTCGAATGGTGTTATTCGAGTTGGTGGACGGTTGAACAACTCTAATTTTCCTGAGAGTCGAATGCATCCAATGATTTTGCCTAAAAAACATCACTTCACTGATTTAATTGTGAAATATTTTCATATTTTACATCTTCATGCTGGTCCTCAACTTCTGCTATCTACTATACGCCAAAAGTTTTGGATTTTGAGTGGCAGAGATGTTGTTAGGAGAATTGTTCGAGAATGCATTATTTGTTTTAGATTATGTGCCAAATCAGCTTCTCAAATGATGTCTGACCTACCAATTTCAAGAGTGACTCCTTCTCGAGCATTTTCAAAGGTAGGCATTGATTATGCTGGTCCTTTTCAAGTGAAATGCAATAAGGGACGTGGACAAAAATCGCTAAAATGTTATACAGTATTGTTTGTCTGTTTTTCCACGCGTGCTATCCATTTAGAGTTAGTAAGTGACCTTTCTACAAAAACTTTCCTTGCTGCTCTCAGGCGATTTGTTGGTCGTCGTGGAAAACCAGCTGAATTATTCACCGACTGTGCTACGAACTTTGTTGGTGCTAACAAAGAACTTAAAGAAATGTTGAGGTTTGTAGCTTCTTGCAAAACTGATACTGAATTCAATAGTTTTGTTTTAAGTGAAGGACTGAAGTGGAAATTTAACCCTCCTGCTTCTCCCCATTTTGGTGGGCTGTGGGAAGCAGGGGTTAAAAGTATGAAATTTCATTTGAAACGGGTTATTGGAGATGCGTTACTAACATATGAAGAATTTTTGACTTTACTGATACAAATCGAGGCTTGTCTCAACTCCCGCCCATTGTGCCCTCTTTCAGAGGATCCAAGTGATCTTACTGCTCTAACTCCTGGGCATTTCCTCATTGGTTCTCCTCTTACTGCAATTCCAGAGCCTAGCCTCACAGAAATTAAGCTCAATCACCTCGATAGATGGCAGTTACTGCAAAGATTGTTCCAGCATTTTTGGAAAAGGTGGAGCAATGAATATCTAGCAAGATTGCAACAACGACCAAAATGGGCTCCCTTTGTTAAAATTTTGATTTAAAATTTGATGAATTATTTTCTGTTAAAATTTGCTAAAATCTTCGAAGGAACACGTATCGAAAAACTCATTTCATAAAATACGGAATTATTATTTAGAGTACACAAAAATTTGAGGAAAGGTACTCTGAAATTTGTAGTTTATCACTAAGACATCGAATATATCGACTAGTTCAAAAAATAACAGCAGATATAGTCTTGTAATATATTGTCATGTACATGTGTGTAAATCAACATGGAAATGTAAAACCATTTGTTCTTGAAATGCTTATTTAAAAAATATATAAATATACATTATTATGTATACAATATACATTAAAATACATTATTTCAACAGTTTAAAGTAACGTTTTAGGTATTCTTTTGGTTAAGTCATTAAAGCACAAGGAAATAAAATTGAGTGTATATTCTATTCACTTTGCTAACATATTGAAATAATGATTTAGTGAAGTCTTAGAAAAACCTTCTTTATAATTTACTTTGTTAAAATTTCTCTTGTTTAAAATTTGATACATTTTGTTTTGTTAAAAATTGCTAAAAACTTTGAAGAAAAGTGTCTCCAAAAACTCAATTTCGTAAAATATGGGATAATTATTTACAGTACACATATATTTCAAAGGGAAGCTACTCTGAAATTTGAAGCTTAGCAGCAAGACATCGAACATATCGACTATCATATCACATATCGAACATATCATCGTTTTTAAAATAAGTGTTTTAGAATATAGTCTTGTAATAATCATGCACTATCATGTACACTTGTGTTATAAGGAAAATCAACATGCAAATGTAAAAACCATTTGTTCTTGAAATGCTACTTAACAATATATGTATAAGGTAAAATGCATTAATATTTCAATAGCTTAAAGTACAGTTTCAGGTACTTTTTCAGTTAAAAGTCATTAAATAGCAAGGAAATAAAATATTATTATAAACAGTTGTTTATTAATTTCCTTCGTGTATAATTTTATAGCTCTTAATGTGAATGTTTCTATTTTCGAAACCTTTTAAATACTGACAATTCAATTTCCTCACGAGACCGTTTAAGGCGATAGAAATATTTGTACAAGAATCATTCAATTATCAAAGCATCGATCGCATCTTTATAAAATAAAATTTGACAGGAAATGTTTCCATTTATGTATCATTCAAGAAATATTAGGGTTCTCTCATAAATACAATTCCAATCCCCTTTCAAAACGTTTTCCCGAAAAGGAGAAATTCTAATTTTATTTCTTTATCGACTTTGCATTATACTTAAATATTTATTGGTATTGAAATTCTGTGTAAGAATTATTCTCATAAATTCATTCAATACAGATATAGTTCTACAAAATCGTTATTAATATTCAGAACTCCAATTTCATTTTTCAATCGATGACTAATGTAGACACTTAAATATATCACACTATTCCCATGCAATTTCTACATCGATTTTTACGTTTACGTTTGAACGGACACGCGTGTTTAAGATTACTAATATTTATAAAATCATTAGATCCACTTCCCAAATTAGAATTAAATACCTTCGTTAGTCATCATTATAGTAATCATTCGATGAATTGTTTCATTTAAGCCAGCATCTCATAATATATAGAAATAAAATCGCTCGATTGTATCATTGCATTTCCCGTAATATCCTACAGAAGTATTATATATTTGCCGATATCTTATCGAATATGAATTCAATTATTAATTCAAACTGATCAAATGAAAATTATAACTTGATAAGTTTTAATTTAGATTCAATTTGTCATGTGAGTACATTATAGTTTCGATCTGCTATGGGAGTCATTTTCTGTCGAGCTAAATGCAGGTGGCTCTAGTGTTATATATTTGCCGATACCTTATCGAATATGAATTCAATTATTAATTCAAACTGATCAAATGAAAATTATAACTTGATAAGTTTTAATTTAGATTCAATTTGTCATGTGAGTACATTATAGTTTCGATCTGCTATGGGAGTCATTTTCTGCCGAGCTAAATGCAGGTGGCTCTAGTGTTTCTGCGGCGAGTCGAGTTTCCTGTAAGTATTCCAGACGTGACGTCGTTACCGTTACGTCGATTATCGTTTGTTCGAATGCCAAATGATTATCGTTTGCGCTCGATTGATATCTAGGCTTGCGAAGAATTAAAATTCATTTGCAGTTTTTTGTTTTTAGGCCTTAGACTCCCGTTGTGGCAATATTAAAAAAGATATATTCAGAATTTGTGTTCTTGTTATTCAGAACTGTTCATGTTAAGAATTCGTCGACTATCTGTATGCCGATTTAACTTTATGCCTTAGAGCAAATTTTTTACGAAAGTATAGAAGCGGTTCACATGAAATCATTACTATTTTAGAGCCACGGAGGCTGTTAATGTAAATAGAATTTTGTAAATGAATAAGTTTTAATTATACAGTACACTTATTTGAACCTACTAGATTGAACGTGACAACGTGTTCAGTGCTTGGCCAAGAAAAATTCCAAAGTATAAATTCGAAATTGATATATGATAATTGTTTGCAATTCGATTAATTGTCAAACGCTGACAAAACGGCGATGAACTGCATTTTAAGGCAATTTCAATATGTATCAAATAGCATTTGGGTTATGGAAATAAAATCTTCATTTTACGTCTGATTTACCTTGTTTACACTGAAATCCCTCTATGTGGCTTTTTTCTGTCAAGGTAAATGTAGGTGGCGGTAGTGTTTTTGTGGTGGAAGGTGCTTCCTGTACGTATTCCGGACGTGACGTCACTTGGCTTGTTTTTCGAATACATGTCTGCACGTCGACAGTAAAAATTATAAAGAATGAATTCTAAAGCCATTTATGATAATGGATTGGTTCACGCCAGATAGATTAAACGCCAAACGACGCTAAAACGGCGATAAAGAACATTTTAAGGCAACCCCGACATATATAATGATTCATGATACAGCATTTTGGTTGCGGAAGTAAAATATTCAGTATGATTTGTTTGCACTGAATATTCTTTCTGATATTGAATCCAATTATTCGGATATTATAACTGAATTAACTCAGCCTCTTTCAGAACAAAACGCTCTATTTCAGCTCGAGAAAGAAACCTTTGTAGTAAAAGTTAATGGGCATAATGCGAATAGACGCCTGACAATGATCTATGATAATTAGATTTAGCCATAGAACTGAAATACTCATCGAGGGAGCCATTACATTTCGAAATCATTTGTTGATTGCAGTGCGTTTGGAACGAAGCGTTTAATTTGAACAAAGAATCTCCGAAATGCGCGTTTTGTTTGAGAAAAGAATCCGCAGCAATTACGCCTTCACGGTTATTTATCAGTTGAACAAACCGATTAATCATGCGACGATTAATCAAAGCAGTAGCGATGATCCTGAACATAAATTAGTAGGCTGGATTTGACGAGAATGTTGAAATTCCGGTGTTGAGTTCCGAGTTTTAATGCCGGATAATTAATCAAATATTTCTACTTTGGTTTCCATTTCGCTAATTAAAAATTACACAAATATGTTATTTCAGGATAGTTGAAATGATAGCAAATACAATATCAAAAATATTGATGATTGAAACTTACCTTTGTATTAGTAACTGGCGAAATATAACATTCATTGTATGGCTAAATAAAAGGTGTTTTTCGTTCGTCAATTAATCATACTGCAGTGATTCATCACGGAACTAATGAAGTATGTTATTTTAAGACAAAAATGGCTTACCTTTTCACGGAAATGTTAAAATTGTGGTGCTGAGGACCAACTCAGCGAGTTTTAATGCCCGATAATTAATCAAGTATTTCTAGTCTCATTTCCATTTCTTTCATTAAAAATTAAACAAATGTGTTAATTCAGGATAGTTGAAATGATGACAAATACAATATCAAAAATATTTGATGATTAAAATTTGTTCATTGTATTCATAACTGGCGAAATTAATTATTCATTGTTTAGCTAAATAAAAGGAGTTACTTTTACCTTCATCAGTTAATCATATTCTGTGTTCATCATCGGAATAATGGAATACAAGTTATTTTAAGTTATTATCTTACATTTTCCGCGCTCTATCTAATCCTCTGTGATTTCTGAGTTTAGAATTTATTTTACCTTATATCACTCATTTAATGACTAAATACCCAGATCTACTTGTTGAGAGATTATATTAGGAAATATTCTATTGGTCAAGATCCAAATTACTTATAATTTATACCAGAAAGAATGCAGGTTGCTCAAGGGATATATGAGTGTGAACTGTTAAAAGAGTTAATAGTATCTCAATATTTTTGTCTCCCTATTTTTTATCATCAACTTATTAAAAATCTGAAAAAGGGTTATAATGATTTGCAGATCCTTTTAAATTTTCTTAACTAATTTAAGGTAAACTAATATATTGTGAAATACAGAATGCATCATGAGATCACAATTGATTACAGAACATGCGTTATTCATGTTTTTGACGTGAATGTAAATTGGGGGTATGATAGCGGATTATTAAAACTAATTTCTATTGTACTAAAATTTTATTATAACCAAATTATTACATTCAACCAATGATACGACATACTGATTATGGTTCATAAAAGTATTGAACATTCAAAATACAAATTATTAAACCACCTTGTGTGTGTCTCGACGAGGTATCTCGTCATTAGTAAAATTGACTAGAGCTTGATTGACGAGGTGTCTTTTCCAAAAGAAAATATCTATCCAGATCCTGATCTCGTCATCATGGGAAAAGTCAGCAATAACTTAATGATCAGTTATTCTGTCATTATCAACATTGGTCAGATCTCGATGGTCGTCTCGTCGAAACCACTTGGAGGTAGGGTTAATGTAATGAGAGCAAAAACACATATAATAAAACTCATATAGCGACAATTTAAAAAACCGAGTAGTGACAACACTGTTCAAAGATAACGAAAACTCGATTATTCCTTTTGTTTATTTTGATCTTGATGATAAAAGTTTTGTTCCATCGATATAACTATCTAAGACAATTTTTTACCATCTTGTTTTTATCTTTATTAGTTATAAGTCAATGAGGCATATATGTCGCATTGGGTAAGATAACGCAAAAGCTATTACTAGGGTTATGAACAAGCAATTTTTAAAATTCTTTTTTCTTTATAGTTAGTAGTTAAAGAAGATTTAGTGGTGAAAGTTGTGTCGTATTCTTATTTAAGTGACAGATTTGTTCATTGTTTGAAGAATTGAATGAAATGTCTGTAATTTTAAAACATATATGCTTTTTGCATATCATTAACCCTCCTGGTGGTTGTTTCGATGAAGTATATCGTCGTTAACAAACTGACCTGATCTTAGTGAACGAGATATCACCTCATTAGGAAAAAATCTGACCAGATGCTGACCGTTATCATACAAAAATCGGCAATATCTTGTAAACGAGATATCTCGTCATTAGTAAAATTTGTCAAATCTTGATAGATGATATACAGGGTTAGCATAAATGAATGACCCGATTTAAGCATTTATATTTTCAAAACTATTACACATAATACAATCAGTGATACTTGAAAATAAAGAAAAGCATTCCAAGATTTTTTTCAGTTACAAATGTTCAATGTGTGAACTTTCGTAACACGACAAACATCTAATCTGTAATCGAGTTCATTCCACACATTTTGCAGTTCTGTCAACGGTTCTTAATGCAGCACTGATGCGTTCTTTAAGTTCATTGAGTGTTTTCGACGATGGTGGTTTATAAACAAGATCTTTGATGTAACCCCATAAAAAGAAATCACATGGCGTAAGATCAGGGGATCTTGGCCATGTGAATAAGGGTAAATCATCATCACCCGCACGTCCAATCCAGCCTTGTGGAAGCTCCTCAATTTCTAAATGCATGTTGCACAGAAATAACGGAAGAAACCCCTGCATACACGAAAACTTTTCTCTGCCATTGTCGCCATTGTCAATTTCAATCACAATGTTCTAGGGGAGTGCTGCCATCTATTGAGCGATGTTGAAAAACACTTTTCATGTATTACTGATTATATTATGTGTGATAGTTTTGAAAATATAAATGTTTAAAATCCGGTTATTCATTTATACTAACCTTATATATCTCGGGGAAATCACTTGGAGATTTCAGTCTTTAGTTTAGTAGTTTATTACTGTTGGGGCAAGAGATCTTGATACTGTTGAGGCAAGTTTCTTTTAATGACGAGACATCTCGTCGTTTAAAGAAAACTGACCAGATCTTGGTGGATGAGATATCTCTTCATTTGAAGAAAACTGACCAGATCTTGATCTCGCCATCATAAAAAAATCGACAATATCTTGATGACGTGATATCTCGTCAATAGTACATTTGTCAAATCTTTATGGACGAGGTATCTCATAGAAACTTGGATGGTATAAAATAAAAGTATAAAAAAGTAGCAAATAAGAGCCTAGCGTAATTCCGCAAATAGCAGGTAACTTTGCATATCCCGCTATATCGCTCCATTTTACTTGTCCTTCGATGAATTTCTGTTTTGCAAACAGCGGGGTGAAGCTCAATCTGTCTATTTATAATTAGGAGCTCAAATATCTCGTTATATTTTTGATCTGCTATATTAGTCAGTTTTTGAAGCTTTTCACTATCGACAACGTTACCTCGTAGTTGACCTGCAATCACTTATGAGGTATAAGCCTTATGGACGTGCCGCACCGTGCATGGAAATGCCTATATTCAGTCATAAGAATATCCTACTCTAGTAGAAAAATGACAGTGATTACTTTCGATGCATGGGAGTAAGTATCCTGAAGAGAACCCGGCTGAATACCAAGTGACCAAAGACACTTCGGGTCATAAAGGCTTGGGTATTAATTAAAATCCGACTGGGAAGTCTCACTAATTCTCTCTGCTATAGATTAATGATGCCAAGCAGGCAGCGAACTGTAATAAATAACTGTGCAGTGAACAGTATAGGATATTTTTTTCCTCTAGCGACTACTTAACATCCTTATTAATGTTCTATAAATGGAGAAAAAACCTGATTCTAATCAGCACTGAAGTGAATTAAGTAATAGTTTTAGCGGTGAAGCATGCGAGTGATCAAACCGTGAAGAAAAGCAAGACTAAATTGATCAATAATGCACACCCCCGATGTGGCATTGTTCCGTTCATCATTAAATATGAAATATGGGGTGATAGTTAAATGTATGTCCCCATTAATCAAGTATTTGAAAAATAACAATTAGTTTAAGAACTGCCTTAATGCTCCCAAGACGTTCAAGAGAATATTAGTGGTTTGGAAGCATTTACAGTCATGAAATTATATTACAGTCATGAAATTTACATGACTGTAATATAAATTCAACTTAATTTATCCTTGATGTAGCTCTGACAAATATATACCTATCCTCTGAGAAAAAAAGGAAATCGACACAACTGTTCACAAACAATATTACGTTTTTTCTGAAAAATATTAGCTTTGGTAGTCCCGAGTTTTGTAATCTGGTTCAACAAGTGCATGAGAAAAAACAACTTCCAGTAGTATAATCGTGGTTGTTTTTCTCTCAGCGTTGATTGGGCGTCTCATTTTCAACCCTGGCGAAATTGTTCGAATGCTAAAGAGAACTTACTTTACTGCTCTTCGGATAGGTTCATATTTCTTCAACCTGATTTCAACGCAACTTTGATTTACTCTGATTAAATTAGTATTCAGCCAAATTTTTGAATTGGTTTGTAGCACCGAAAATTTCGACTGGGATTGCTCGACATCGGGTCTATCCCTAAATATACCTTACGGTCTGAAGTGTTTATGTGCTCTGATTACCTGTAAGGGAATCAATGTACATGATCCTGTATTGACAACAGAAATACTTTTGCGCAATAGTATGTAGGTTGTAAGGTAATTAGTGGTAGTTGTATCGCAAGGACCATAGTCCTCACCAATGGCGCAACAGAGAAATACGATAGTTGTAATCATAGGGGTTGTCAGGTTAAGGTTGAGTGCTGTATGTTTCTAAGGTGCGAATAGAAGTCCACAGACCAATATTGATATAAATGGTTTATTTCCAATAATAATGCAATTGTTTTATCATGTACTACATCTTATACCGTTCGATGGAAACAATGAGGCAAAACACTACACTGCAGAGCACACCTGAACATCCCAGTACCACATCGAATCTTTCTCTGAACTCTACAATTCTAGACTGCCTTTTCTTACCACATAACCCAAGGCCCCATTCTGTTGACTGGGTCCTGTCGACCACTGGTTAACTTTTGTAAACTGAAGTGGAGAGGGTCTCACACAAGGAATGCATCCATTATTGATTGAGTTCAGTAGAACAATTGATCGTCTGTGAAGACGTTGACGAAGTGAACTTCTAAGTCAAACTGCCATCATAACTTTAAATGTACAAGTTCTTGAGCATCATTTGTGTCTAGAAATAAGATGCATGGATCACACTCAGGGCATATTAATCAACCGCCAATGTTGTTGGTTACCATGTGGAGGAAATATTGATGGCGGCGTTGTGCAAACAGACTGTGAAATATTTGGACAACCAAGCTCTTTCCAAATACTTGAAGCCTTGTGTGACTACTACTTCATCCCCTGGAACAGGGAGGCAAAGACCGCGGCCCGTGGGCCACATGCGGCCCGCCTAACCATACGTTATTTTAACTTTAACAAGTCATACAATAGGTAATATTTTAAATGGTACATGCGCACAACAAAGTAGCTGTGGTGCAGGCTTGGCATATATCTGAGAACACACTTTTTCCGTCATGATTATTAACAAATCGAAAAATAGCAACCGCTTGATTATTGAAATTTTATAATCAATTTTGAGCTTGACTACTACAAAATCGAACCAAATATT
Organism: Meta bourneti; assembly: GCA_933210815.1. Taxonomy (NCBI): domain Eukaryota; kingdom Metazoa; phylum Arthropoda; class Arachnida; order Araneae; family Tetragnathidae; genus Meta; species Meta bourneti. The sequence goes on from OW119929.1 coordinate 95,274,272, forward strand.
AAAATAATTGTTAAATAAATGCAATGTCACGAATCAAATTAAATTCTTTATTTATTTTTGTTATCTTTATTTGTAACAATATAGGATTAATATAAATAAAATAAGTAATATATAATAGATAACTTTGATATTTTTTGGCGACCCTCCTATACGTCACAGTGAATCTATTTGACCTTTGGTCTTAACAAATCTATGCATCCATGCCCTAGATGAAAGAAGGAGGTTTATGATATGAGTAGAAACCACTCGGCATCCCGCACTTTTGAGAAAATATACAGGACCTGATCAACAATTGTATTGAATGCATGTAATTTTTATTTTTAAATAAATACTCTTCTCCATCCATATAGCATTTATGGCCACAATTTCATGCATAACTTCCGTAAACTTGAAACTCGCTGGTTCACGCTTTGTGCTGAATTAGCAATTCATTCACAAGGCAATATGCTATTCTAAAGTGACCACATCTCCATATAGTCAATCAATACAGTTCCTTTTACGCGTTGCTTACCACGTATCAAACAGAGAGCAGATTCTGCTAACTCAGAAAATCAGCGAGAATGAAACTGAATATCCACTGAGTGACTCCAGATTCCGCCGATGACAGATCCAAGGGAAAAATAAACTTCCAAGCCCCTTTGCCAACTTATCTCCATCCACCGGGCAGTTCTTTCTGAACTTCCATAATAAGCCCGCGTTCTGCATGAAGGGGTAAACACAAAACCCTTTGGAGACTACGCCTCAGAATGCAATCCCTCCCGAACTTATCATGCATGGAAATTGCTAGGTGCTTAAATTAAGTTGATTCATATTACCCTGGGGGTAGGACTGGGAGCTCCTTGGCGGGGAGCTGCTTTACACGGAGGAAATCGCGCCGCACTTAATAAAAATGCGCGCCTTTGTTCGTGGGCATCCATTTCAATATCCAGGGCTCCTTTGCATTGGACAAAGGAGTTCGTTCCCTTCGTCCCCAGCGCCTGTCTCCCCAACTCTGGTGGATATGAGGGTTTAGTGGCTGCATTGGAATGGATTGAGAGTGAGCTGGGGATAGAATGATTGTTCAGGTGAAAAAGTGGATCGAGTGGAGTGTTAAAGGTACTTTGTGAGGTCGTTAAGCTAAAACGCATTGTTGCCGTTTAGTGTAGTCAATTTGCTCTTGTTCTGATTGGTGGATGATAGCCGCTTCTGTCAACCACACTGGGATACGAAACAATGGTAGGATTTGAGAGGGAGTTAATTTTTTTAAAATTCTGGTGGTGATTTAATTTATTTTCAAAAGATTTCATTGCAAGGTAAGAGGAGAGTAAAGTGAACGGTTGATTTGTGTTGATCCTCTTTGCTTCGGTATACGAAAACTTCCTCCTTGTAAATGCATTTTCAATTGTTGGATTCATCTTTCTTTTCTCCTTTCTTTTTCCTTCAGCGTATACATCTGAATGTATGAGTATTTTGTTAGTTTTGATCATTAAACTAAAAGACATTGTCGCCGTTTCGTGTAGTCAATTTGTACTTGCTCTGATTGGTGGATGATAGTTCGCGTCTGTCAACCAATCAACGGGATAAGAAACAAAGATAGGATTTGTGGGGGAGTTATTTGTTTTTAAATTCTGATTTTGTATCAAGTGAATTTAATTTATTTTCAAAAGAATTTATTATAAGGTAAGAGTAAAGTGAACGGTTGATTTGTGTTGATCCTCTTTGCTTCGGTATACGAAGACTTCCTCCTTGGCTTAAATGCATTTTCAATTGTTGGATTCATCTTTCTTTTCTCCTTTCTTTTTTCCTTCAGCGCATACATCTGAATGTATGAGTATTTTGTTAGCTTTGGTCATTAAACTAAGGGACATAGTCGCCGTTTCGTGTAGTCAATTTGTACTTGCTCTGATTGGTGGATGATAGTTCGCGTCTGTCAACCAATCAACGGGCCACACTGGGATAAGAAACAAAGATAGGATTTGTGGGGGATTTATTTGTTTTAAAATTATGATTTTGTATCGAGTGAATTTAATTTATTTTCAAAAGAATTTATTATAAGGTAAGAGTAAAGTGAATTATTGATTTGTGTTGATCCCCTTTGCTTCGTCATACGAAGACTTCCTCCTTGGCTTAAATGCATTTTCAGTTGTTGAATTTATCTGAGTCTGTTACTTCAGTGGATCCAGCAGAATGAAAAAGATAATTTGTTAGATTTGATGGTTAAGCTAAAAGACATCGTCGCCGTTTCGTGTAGTCAATTTGCTCTTACTCTGATTAGTGGATGATGGTATCTATCAACCAAACAAAGGGTCACACTGGGTTAAGAAACACTGAACGGTTTGAAGGGGTTAGTCTTATATTCTGGAGTCTATCAAGCAGTAATCTATCTATATATATATTTTACTAACTTACGCAGCATATTCTATTTTCGGTATTAATCACTCAGCATGTATTCATGCCTTCCTAATGTGGATAGGGATTGCCATGGTTCATTTAAATTGTCCTCTGTCCAAGAAACCTGCTTGGAGGCGCAGTTTCGATTCTTGTCGGATTCGATTTCAACAGGGGTGTATGTATTTCTTCTGCACCAGCAAAAATACTTTAATTGCGTATATGTCCATTTACGTGACGTTGCCTGCCTTGTGTTTAGCAGAGCTTGGACAAATATGGTCCTTTGCACAATAAAACCCAACCAAACCCAATTCTGTATATACCTTTCAAAGAGAAGTAACCACTGCTTCAGAACACTTGAGACCCCAATGGGACCTCTAAAGATATCATAAAATACTGGATTATTCTGACTTAGTATAAAGAAACGCAGACTTAATCAAAGACTATTCAGACTTAAAATGAATATAAATGTATTAATAAATTTCGTTACAATCATAAATCATAGATTTTCCCAACGATGTTAGTCAATGAATACGAGTATGATTTAGACGCTTGGTGAATACTGACCCTGTTTCTCTGTGTTTATTTTACAATTATGAAACCGTGAATTCTCAAAGAGTACTATTTTGTTTCTATAGAAAGGGGGCACAAATCGACTCTCATTCGTTTTCAGAACTGAAAACCTCTTTCAGGCTTCAAATAATGTAAACGAGTGGATGGATGAGACTCCCCAATTTTTTTCCAGATGGCACAAAAAAACTAGTTTTACGCTGCGACAGCAAAATTCAATAGCGCAACTGCTAAATCATTTAATTCATTAAAAAATGCCATAATGTCGCGGCATTAGCAAAACTGACCAAATCTAAATCTCGTCATCAGAAAAAAAATCGGCAATATATTGATGCCGTCATCAACAAAAAATCTACAAAGAAGAAAACTTGGCCATAACTCAATGGACGAGATATACGTAAACCGCTTGGAGGGTTAAAGTTCAGCTTCCATAGGAGGACTCAATTCTCCAAATTACCGATTTAGGACCTCCCAGGGACTTCGAATGTCCACTGGGAAGCATTGGAGATCCTAGGAAGATGGAATATGGTCTGAGACTACGCGTTATGTTTTCCACTAATTGCTTATTCATGTATGCATTTAGTAATTAGTTTTCAGGCATTCCGGTTCTTAAATTTGTTTAAGTATCTATCTATACCTGTATCGTTAAGCGGAAAATTGCAATCTAATAGACGAAAATAAATAAAATTTAAAAAATTATAAGACAATGCCCATAATTTCGGAAACATTCTTTGGGTCAGTCGATATTTGAATAGAAGGAGGGCTGTCATATGCAAAAGCATGAATGGCAATTGACGTGGGTGGTTTTCTCCCCACGAACTCATTGTGACAGCTATCACCTACGGCATGGAACGATAAACTTAGAATCAGAGTCCTAGCTAAAGGTGCAGTTGTAGAAGTTCTTTGTTTAAGTTCCAACTTGTCACCTTATTTTAAATTTTTAACAGACTCCTCCTAAACCATGTGACTGGATTTCCTCATTGAGGGAGCAGGGTTATAATGGCCATGCATAAGAGTAAAAACAAATTAATCAACTGCATGTGTAGGTATGCGACGAAAAGGTTAAAGTAGAGGTTTTATTTAAATTTAATTTGGACATCGAAAGTGTTCCATCTGAATGAATAATTAAAATCATCCAGCAATATCTATATCTTAATTGTTTATTTTAAAACTGGAAACTAAAAATAGATCAAGCGAATTTTAAAATGTATTTAATTAGTAGTGTTGTAAGTCTGTCATTAACTTTAACAATGCAACAAATTTAATTTTAAAAAATGTTTACATAAAATGCAAAAAAATAAGGAAATATATTACAAACATTCGTAGGTATACATGTAAAGCTTAGGTACAAATGCATCGTGAGATCACATTTGATGTAGTTATCATTTAATTAAAAAACAAATTAAGTAATATTTCTCTACTTCATTTCTTAGAATCTTAAATGTGAAAAAAATATCAAGAAAAAAATATTTTAAAAATATCTTTCCATCTTCATTTAAAATTGCGCCGCATTTTTTTAAATATCTCAGATAAAGTTGCAACTCAAAATATCAGAAATGGAATAATTAGGAAACAAAAAGGCGGATTAAATGGGTTTATTCACTCAAAAAGCAGATGATTTTTTTTCTCATTCAATGGAAATAAATGTTGAATGTGTTATTTTTTATCCGTATCATCAGCTCTGGCTGACAAATACAAAAAAAAAATTAAAAGATATACTAGAATTTTTAATTTTCTTTACTCAGTTTTTATTTAATAGGCCATCTAAATTAACAATTTTAAGCTGCAGAGTGGGAGCATGATGAAAAAATGAATAGTTTTTTTTTGAAGAATTCAGCTTAATGAGTTTCTTAAAAACCGCGAGTTTTTTTTCTGCTTCCCTTCAAAAAATATTCTGAGTTTTATTTACTTTTTCATATCCTTCAATGACGTATGTGATAGCAGTTAGCTTCGATAAAAAATCAGTTTATAGTAAAAAAATATTCCAGACATCAAAGAGCCCTGCTAATTAGAGTGCAAATACGAAGGGAAGAAATTTCGAGAACGTTACGGAAGATGACGACGCAAAAAATGCAGCAACAACAATGTTATAAGTACTTCTAGATAGAGATACGTGACTCTTACACGATGTTTAGGTAACTTGTTTTGACAGCCTGTTTGACTTAGACTAAAAAAGGCCGTAAAAGACGGCATTTACACATATATAGATACTGTGTTTTTAAATGTGTATCAAGTTGGTAAAAAGAAGTTTATATGCTAAATGAACTGCATCCTCGTTCTGTATTTTGATATTTATTTGAGTTTTTTATATTGGAAACCCATCAGTGACGAAAGAATATATTTTTATAAAAACGAATTGTATAATTACTTCAATGACTTCTGGCATTACATTTGGGAAAAGGAAGTAATCTGGGAATCAATTTTTTCTAATCTTCATTTCTCAGTTTATATGTCAGTAGTTCGTTCATACATATAAAAATAAGATGGAATCTGGCGTCATCAAACTATGCTCTTGATTTCTTACTGAATGTGTTAAAAGCGTACATTTATTTTGATGAGAGTGGGTACAATTAGCGTTGAATAAATAGTAAGAGAGTTTTTCTGAAAAGCTAAATGCAGAGGGCAATAAATACTGTTTCGTAACTTGTGTTGTAACTGGTCATGTTACTTGAATAAGATTCGGCATGTCGGAAGAATTAACTCAAAACATAATCAAATTGGCGATTAATCAAATTACCGGAAGTATTTTTTCTTCACCAGTGTCAGGTAAAAGCAGAGATAATGATACCCTAATGTTTAACTCGAAAATTAAATGCATTTTCCATCAAGCTAAATATAGAATATGTGCAGGCGATACGTGTTTCCTGTATACATTCTGAACGCAATATCATTGGATTTTTTTTAATACGAATTCAGCATTTCACTATCAATGAATAAATTCCTAATTCATATATAGAAGTTGATTGGGTCAACACAAATTTGTTAACACCATAAAACCCAAATAAACCAACCATATAGAACGCAACGATACCTAGGAAGTCTTCACGAGTTCCACGTCTTAACCCTCCTGGTGTTGGTCTCGACGAGGTATCACGTCATTAACAAAACTGACCAGATCTTGATTTACGAGATATCTCGTCATTGGAAGAAAACAGGCCAGATCTTAATCTTACCATCATCAAAATGAAGCAATATTTGATGACGATGTATCGCGTCATTAGCAAAGTTGTTCAATTCTAACCAATTTATTAATGACAAGGTATCTCGTCGATCAAGATCTGGTCAGTTTTGCTAATCACGCGACACCTCTTCGAGACAACCACCAGGAGGTTTAAAACTTTCGAGATTTTGAGAGAAACTGACCAGATTCTAATTACATCGTCATAAAAAGATCAGCAATATTTTTATGGCGATATATCTCTTCATTACAAAATTGGTCAGATCTTAATGGACGTAATATCTCGTCATCGGCAAATTTGGTCCGATCTCGAGGGACGAGATTTTTCGTCGAAACCTCTTGCATTGTTAATATTTAGCTTCCCTAGGAAGCCCATTTTCTCCTAAGGATCGATTTAGACCTAACAGGGATGACCACTGGAAAACCTAGGAGTTCCTAGGGACGATATGTGTTGCATGGGATTAGACTACGTGTAAGTTTTTCTACGACTTCCATGCTTATTTATGCATTTAGTGATTAGTTTTCAAGCACTCCGGTTCCTAAACATGTTTCCTTTCCCTTTGGGATTGATCCCGGACTGTCACCAATAGCCCGTTGTGTGGCTACAGTGTGACGTTAATTGAAAATACCAATACCAATACCATACCTAAACGTGTTTAAGTATCGATCTATATATACCCAACTTGTTATGCATTGATCTGTATTTCAGTTCGAATTCAATATATTCTCTTGTTTTAAATTGTTTCTTTTATATTCGATTCACCTAAGTTCACAAACAAATGAAAGCGTTCAAAAATACCTCAATCACATCATAAACTTCAAAAGACTTTTAGAATTCGAGAGCGGTCTTGTATATTATTACTACACGAAAATCAGATTGCATATGCTGAAGATCGTAAAACTTTTATTCCAATCTTACTCTGAAACTTTATCCAATTTGCAAAATCTTGAATAAAAGATAATACTTGTTTCTAGAACTACTTTTATGACTTTGCAAAAAGAGAGATGCACAAACAAAAACGTTAGCATTTCTAAATAAACGAACTTTCTTGTTGATCATGCCAGACAGAACCAAACTTCACAAACTATTTATAAACGGCGTGAAAAGTTCGACTGCGCTTTCATTTTAAAGATTAAAAAAATAACATGAATAAAATCGAAAAGTGCACTTTTTGAATCACATTTATCTATATGTGTATAGCACGGCTTTTTCTTCTGATCATATGTTCTCATGGAGTTTTACCTCCGTAACAAAAAGAGTGTCTGGTGTCTGGTCCCATAATTTATAGTTTTTTTAATCCCCTAGTCGAGAAAGATGCAACGAAAATATTACATGAGACGAAGAACCGGGAATGAAGGAAGCAAAAAAAAACAACGGAAATTTCTGAAAGATTTTTCATTCGATGAAAACTGCACTGGTTTTTGTTTGTTTGAAACGCGTGACTTCTACCTTTTTTTATTTTAGCATATTTTTTCCGTTGTTTGTTTTTTTGGAATAAAGAATGAATCAAAAACCGCACTGGCGTTTCTTTTACCTCGTCACGGAGAAAGAAGTCACTGCTGCTGTTAGTTTTCTCAATCCTTCGCTTTATTCTCTTCGGTGTTTGGGTTTTATGTCAGAATGTCTGAGTGTGTATCAGTACAAACTTGCAAACATTCTATTCAAAATTAATTTATGCAAACAAATGTTAACTAAATCATTCTTTTTCGAATGTGTTTAGGAAAGAGTATATCGTCGGCTTACAAGTGAAACCTTAAGCCAAGAAACGTATCTCCGAGTAAACGAAGGGGGAAAATGGCTTAGTAGATTTCACCAGAATGTGGCAATCTTTAGCCTGGTGAAGTGTCTACTAAGCCTTCTGTTTTCCCCCTTTCTTTTTCTCAGAACTATAGTTTTTCGACTTAGTGTTTTACATTTAGGCTGTTGGTTGTGTTTTATAGTACAAGCGGCCATATTTGGCACTGCTGCGCTCAACACAGCACAGAAGTATAATGAACACACACACAAAGAAAGTTTTTCTGACACAAAAGAGATACACCTGCGAAGGAATCGAATCTTTGAGGCAAAAAACTACAGGTTGCTAGCGCAGTGGGAAAACCCACTGATCCTCTACGGCCCCATTGTAATCTGTTAAAATTATTCCTTAAAAACTATTCCTGATATAACTTGTTTCGTTGTAAGGATTTTGTATTTATCTTACATTTTTCTTATTGCTTTTATCCTTATTTTGCTTTATATATTACGTCTCTATTTATTATGAATTTTATTCTTTTTTATTCATACCTTTTTATTTTATTATCATACACATCAAACTAAACGCTTATGAACTCCTATTATGCTTTTACTTAGTAAGAGTCTTTGTTCAAAAAGAAATGTATATAACACATATACATGCTGCAATATAATAAAAAAAAGAAAACATCTCAACGAACTCTGCGTGTATCTTAAACTAAACTCCATTAGCAACTTGAAAGAAGATAATTTCTCAGAAGTTGCTTCTTTGGAATCAGTTACGGGAAACTCTTTGGGGTACGATATTTCACGAAGGGAATCAAAGAGTACTGATACTGAATTTACTTCACTCACTCACTGCTGAAGTTTCAAAGTGTTTTCTTATACGAGTTCTTTAATGGTAGTCACACAAGATCTAAACTTCGTTTTTCTTCAAATCTTGCTTTAAAAGTTATGTAAAAGCTTTAAAGTGCCTTAAGCTATAAAATATGTGAACAAAAAGAGTTTTCAGCAAAAGTATCTTAAATTTTGTAACTATTCTATGAATATCTTTAAAACTCGATCTTAAATTTCAAAGGAAACTCATCGACGAAATTCTAAATGTAATTTTTTATAATAGTGTTAAGTAGATTTCAAAAATCATGCATTTTATTATTCATTATGCTGCAGGTATGAACTAAAGGAATACGTCTTAAGCAAAAGAATATGTGAAGAAATAGTTTATTGCAAGTTATCTGAAAATTTAAATATTCAAAGTTATATTTCACAGGAATTCCTTCTACAAGGTTCATTTGTAAGAAATTTTCTTCTAGAGGCATTAGAAAATTTTCAACCCTGCCTGCGTTAACTCCTTTTAAGAAACAAATATTTACAGTTGTAGTTATTACAACTTTTTAATTTATAGATGTTTTTCATTGCAAAAGTAGTTGAAGTAAGATACTTTGATATGAGTACTAAGTGCAACATTAGATACTACTAATGTTAATCTTCTACTAGAAAGTATGTGCGATTTTACGAAGTATATGATAAGCTATGGGATATATAAAAAAGAATGCATTGAAACATTATTTAGTAACTGTTCTTGCATCGTCAACGAACTTATTCCATTTAAAAGAAAATATGCACAAGGAGTTGGCAGGACCAATTTCTTTGTAATAGCGTTCCCAAATTTTTAACAGTGCACATAATCAGAAGTCTTCCTAATTTTAACATCAATAACCTCAAATTTTTGTTTAGCGTATCGTTTCTTTTAATGCACAGGGTCCAGATGTGTCCAGGCCTTTTTTCCTTGAAATAAAGGGACATAGACACAAAGAAAATTGAGCTGACAGAAAATAGAGAAATATATACCAAGTTGGTAACAAGTATCCTGCAGTTCTTAAACTCACTAAGCCATGGCATTCCCAACCGTTCACAAACTCCACCATTATTTAGTTATTGTTAAATATAACCCTGAAATATGAATTTTCTATTAGGCCACATAGCTTTCAAAGTATGACATAAGCTATGGAATACGCAAAGAAAAGAGTTCGTTGCAAAATTATCAATCCCGAACTCTTCTGCATTTTTCCCTAATGTAATTTGTATTGTGTTTGGCGCAGCATGGCCAAATATGGCCCTTGCGCCATTAAACCCAAAACCAACCAACCCTAGTGTAATTTTCAAAGGAAACTCGTCCACGAAGTTCCTGTGGAAGCAATTTCCATTTAATAGAGTTAGCAAATTTTTAGCAACGCACATAAAGGTTGTTCTAATCGGACATCAGTAACCTTAAACCAATAACCTAACATCGAAACCACATTTTTATGAACTCCATTATTATTTAGATGCAATTAAATAATACCCTTGATTTCTATTACAATATACTACGTTCTTTTAAACTATGTCATAAGTGTTCGTTGTAAAATTATCTTCAGTCAGCCTTTCTACATGTATTTCCAACGAATTCTTAGATTTTAAAAGCAATTCGCCCACGAAGTTATTGAGAAAGCAATTTCCTTGTAATATCGTTACACATTTTCAGCAATGCACATATAACGATCGTTCTAATCCGACATCAATAAACTAAAGTATATCATCTATCATTAATACTCACAATTTTACGCACTTCACTATTATTCAGCTGTATTTAAATATTATTATGTTTCTGTTTGAGTATACAACTACGCTCTTCCAATGTATGCCATAAGTGTTCGTTGCAAAATTATCTTCAATCCCGAACTCTTCTACTTGTATCCCCAATGGACTCTTTCTTAAATTTCAAAGGCAACTCGTCCACGAAGTTCTTGTGGAAGCAATTTCCGTGTAATAGCTTTAGCAAATTTCCGTCTACGCAAGCAAGGGCAGTTGGTGATAGCAAAGTTTCCCACCCGCGCGCCAATGCCTTTCATGTGACGGAAACTTGCAGCCATTGAGATCTCTTGGCAAGTAGCCACCACCGGCAGCACAGGAGGCGATTCTCTCATAGTTGCAGCGCGAACCAGTTCTGGTCCCAGAGCACGCTGAAAGAATTACGGCGAACAAATTTCCTCCTACGTTATCTGTGCTCTAATAGAATTAAAGAATCTTTGTGCCGGAGGAAGGGACGAGTTTCTTCTTTAGGGATCTTTTTGTTTGGAATTTTTCAGGTGTATTTAAATGAATTTCAGTGGCGTTGATGAATGCTTTGATAGAAATCTTGGAGGTTTAAGGCTCCTTCCAGGAGGTTTCATTTGTTGGGAAGTTTCTTTCACTAGGTTTGAATAGTTTGGGTAGAACGCTAAGGGAAAGATAAATAAAGACTTTAGCGCTGGCATTATTAAGTGGCTTGGTTATTAGACCGAGAAGGTATTTTTGACTAAAACAAGTCAAATTACGTTTGGTAATCTAATTAGTGAGTACAATGCATTGGGATAAGGAAGATGGGTCCGGTTTCATGTTTTACTTATTTCTTTGATAACTGATTAGTGCTTGGTAAAATCTTTCGTAATGGCTCTTAAACGACGCTAGTTCATAATTGAGTAGCTCTAGTAATAGAGGTTGAAACACACTCTGTCAAAGTCCAACAGTCTTAACGTTGAAGAACGTATGTCTTCATAAGTTAAGTAAAAATTGAATGAAAAGGGAGAATCTTACTCCCTTAACTCTACCGGTGGTTGTCTCAACGAGGTACCTTGACATTAGCATAACGGACCAGATCGCGATGGACGAGATATCTCGTCAATGAATCATCGAGATATCTCGTCATCGGATCAAAATTTTGGCACTTGGGAATATTTTCGGGCTAAGAATTACACTCTATGTACCATCATTTTTGTATCCGTAGACTGAATTTCTCAAAGGTGAACTGCATAAAAATACTGTATTTTATCTATATATCCTACTTGGCGCGAATTTATATTTTTCATGTTGGTTATATGGCGCTTCTCGTAAAACTAAATAAAGAGGACGCTTTTGTCTTTGTGGTAGTACATATCTGAGGTTTCTTTACTCATCAAGTGACATTACTTAGCTTGTATATCAAATGCACCTTCAGCACATCGCTCGTAGAAGCTATCAAAAATGTATTATGTGGCTCAGTTTTCTTAGACTAAAAACATGGCTAACACTGCCAGTCACTGCTCCACAGTCTGATTAACCATTCCCCACGAATGATTTAGAGTCTGAGGAAATTAACGTCTAACATCAGCAAATGACGATGACAAATTAATTCTTAACCCTCCTGGTGGTTTATCTTCGAGCCGAAAACTGTCTTGTGGCAAACCATTGATGACTCTTCCAAATTGTCACCAATTATGGGCAAGCACAATTTGTTTTACCTACTCGGAGTAATAGGGCAGTTTTGTCTTGACGAGGTTCATCATGAGCAAAACTGGCCAGATCGTGACGGACGAGATATCTCGTCATTAGGAAATAGGTCTTACCTAGGCGGACGAGATATCTCGTCGAAACCACTTGGAGTGTTATCCGGAAGTATTGATTTCATCTTCCGGTGGATTCATGGATACAAGGCTACACGGAGTAGTAGGGCAGTTTTGTCTTGACGAGGTTCATCATTAGCAAAACTGGCCAGATCATGACAGACGAGATATCTCGTCATTAGGAAATAGGTCTTACTTAGGTGGACAAGATATCTCGTCGAAACCACTTGGAAGGTTATCTGTAAGTATTGATTTCATCTTCCGGTGGATTCATGGATACACGGTAAATATCTCAAAAAATTTCTTTTTATTGATTATGCCCAAATGCCCCCTAAGAGTTTACTGAAAAATTGTTTGGGATTTTTTGGAGCAAAATTTGGCGCTTCCTCCTTTAAATCTGGTAACTCGGGTTGAAAACCGCTTGTAATCTAAAACAAAAAATATCTAATGCTTCCCCTTTCCTCTACTGCAGTTAAGAACTAAAAGGGGACTAGGCTATCTTAGCTGAGCGCAAAAACCTTTTCTATGTCTCTCTCAAATGTCTTTGCGCTTTCATTTAATTTTATGATCCGTAAACTTGACCCGAATTTTCAAGGGTAATATCCAGCAATTGGTTCCGCCGTCCTATTTATCTCGAAGATTCGCCATTATCCGCATCTGGAGCTACTAAACCAAGCCTAATCCCTCCAAATAAATCTTGTTGAAACTATTTCACATATCAGTGCACCATCTTTACCGAGATAGCTTAAACTAGGGAGCTGTGCAGAAATTAATCGAGTTATTAATTGCGTTAAACCAAGAATGGGAGAGTATCCGTTAAGCACTATCATCATTTGTCAATAGCTATCCATCTGCACGTGTGTGTGTGTGTATAAATGTCTTGCGTGTATGCTTATGCCTTAGTAACTGGAGCAGGTGCTTACGGTTCAGACTTCTGTTTACGGAAAGGATTGCATTTAAAATTAGGTCAATGCATTAACGCTTAGGTAAATATACGTTTCTATTTACATCATTGTGTTTGTAAGCGTATAGGTTTCTGTGGGTTTGTTCCTTATCTAGTTTTTCGGCAGGAACAGTACAACGGAAAACTCAAGGTGTTTATAATTAATCATCCATTTTAGAGAAAAAGTCGAATGATAATTTTCTTTTCTGTGCTTAATGAGTCATGCCGATCACTGGCTAGTTGAAGCAAATCTGCAAGCTTTACCTTTCGAAAAGGTGAGACATGAATTTAAATGACGAAATTAACCTCCAATAGTGATCCGAAGTCACACCTCTAGGTGTTTTGGTGGGGATTTGTTTAAAAAATGGTGGAACATTAGGATTAATTGCATTAACAAGCTTAAGGAGCTGATCACAGCTGCAGTGGTTAAGAGGTTACGCCTGATTCTTGGGAAAAGTTTTCCATGCTATTACTTGTACGTTTGAATGTGTGTTGATATGCAAATTGAACATGCCGAATTGTATTGATGTTTGATGTTTTCATGTGTTTTATTAGTTTTTAACGCAAAAAGGGGAAAAATGCTTCTTCACATAAATGGATAACTACTTTAGAAAGAACCTGTATAATTTGTTAGTGGGACAGGGAAAGTAGAGTCTCTCCGAGAATCAGAGTTTAGTGCTTGGCCAAATATGGCCCTTGCCCCTAAAACCTAACAACCAACCAATCAAAGGAATTAATACGAGGGTTCCTAAACTTTTCGTACCGTGCCTAAATCCACATGTGTTCGTCATCTTACCGTGGTTCAAAATTAGCAGGTATTACCTCGGATCTTTCCCACCACGAATGATACCGGAGCGTTGCCAATAGCCAGTGTATTTGTCCAGTGTTACAAAATTCACTACCTACCTATCTTTCACTTGTCACATTTATCTTACTCTGCCCCTATACTCCTATACTATATGCCCCTATACTCCTATACTATATGCCCCTATACTCCTATACTATATGCCCCTATACTCCTATACTATATGCCCCTATACTCCTATACTATATACCCCTATACTCCTATACTCTATATGCCCCTATACTCCTATACTATATGCCCCTATACTCCTATACAATATGCTCCTATACTCCTATACTCTATATGCCCCTATACTCCTATACTATATGCCCCTATACTCCTATACTATATACCCTAATAGTATATAAAAAATGCTCAAATTCGATTTGGCGATATCTATTAAAAAGAAAAAAGTCATTTTCATTACTTCCTTGTTTTATTAGGGCCTCTGTAGCCGAGTTAGAAGGGTAACGAATTAGCAACAGGAGGGGTGCGAGTTCGAAACTCGGTCCAGCCATAGACCGTCATATACACGGGGCTGATGCACGTTAAATCTGTCGTGGCCTCAAATGTCCTCAGGTTGGCGTGGTGTGGAAGTTTGGAGAGTGGAGTGCCAGCTCAGGTGTTCACCTCGTTATCTGACAGCAGTTCAAAATTAAAAATTACATGGTGTTGCTCTAGGGTTCTTCCCTTGGGGATTGATCCCGCACCGTCCCCAATAGCCCCTTGTGTTGCTCCAGTGGGACGCTAATCAACTACCTACCCTTCTCCCTGTTTTATTTTAAATGTAAAAATACACAATTAAAATTACGTAGCTGATAAATAAATACGGTAGGTAATTGTAGTTGAATTCTGCATTCAGTTGTAGTTGATCATTCCCGACGAAAAAGATCAGAGGTCAGCACTCCGAAATTTCGATCCACGGTCAGATGACGAAGATAAAGAAATAAGAATAGGATGAGGTAGGAAAGAGAAGGCAGGTTTGGTATAACATGTCTCCAAGGTGTGCAATTTGTTCATAATGGTGAAAAAGTAATGTACGAGATCTGTACGAACTATAAACAATTATTTCTTGTCCCATATTTCATTAATTGTAGTATGGATATACATACTGTGGTGGAAGAATACCATATTTGGTATATATGAGTTACTGAGGCAGGGTTTCTGATCGTTTGAGTACTTATGATATCTGTTTATAATTCAGGTGTCAGGCCTCAGTCTGCCATGCTTCAAATCATTCAGTGTGACTTTAGACTTATATATATATATATATATATATATATATATATATACACGTTCGTAGACACTAGAATACCATCATATTTTTTTAGTTAAATTTGTCATGAACTTCGATTATCTTAGAAGAATAACTTGGTTAAATTCTTTATCAAACTATTTTAACTATCATGGTGGTGGTTGTCTTGACGAGGTGGCTCGTCATTAGTAAAACGGACCAGCTCTTGGTGTACGAGATATCTCGTATTTAGAAAACACTGACCAGATCTTGATCTCGTCATCCTAAAAAAATCGGCAATATCTTGATGACGGGATATCACGTCATTAGCAAAATTGGTCAGATCTTTATGGACGAGATATCTCGTAAAAACCACTTGCACTAATTCGAAACGGCACTAATTCGAAAATTCAATGAAGATTGTTTGATTACTTGTAAAATTACTTGAGCAAAATATCTGTAAGATAATTTTCTTTTGTTGGCGATGTAATTAAATTTTAATTCGTTAAATGATGAATTATATACTATCCTATATATTTTTTAATATTTAAAATGGTTCTCTGTTTTACAAACTAATCTTTTATACGTTATTAATTTCTTTAAGAAAAAACATGTATCTACCGTAACATGTAAAAAGCCGTATTCTACATAACACTATACAAAGGAAAGGGTTAATTTAATAATAATGTTGTTCCCATCTTTTTGTTTTTTCTTATCACAAAACAAACACAAATATTCATGTTAAATATTGATATGTTTTTCGAAATCCATATCATATTTCGAAATCTAAAAACTAACGGAGAAAATTTTCGGGGAATCCTCATATTTATTAAATTTAGTCGTTCGATTATTTTGAATAGATGTACCTTAAAAATGACTGCATTTGCTACACGTAATAAATTTGTTTGTTCATATATTTGATTAGTCTTATCGAATTTCATAAAACCATTTTGTAATGATTTCAATATTTGCATTCTTTAAACGTATTTGTGGATCTTGACTTCCACTTTGATATTTCGCAACGTTAAGGAAAAGCTAAAAAGAAAATTCAAAGAAATATGATATATATTGTCTCGAATAAATTTTTTACTTATGGTGACTTCAGGTTCTTATATCATGAGACTTTTCGAGATTGATTCCGGACCGTTGCCAATAGCCCTTTGTGTTGCTCCAGTGCAAAGTAAACTCACCTACCTACATCTTATATCGTTCGAAACTATTTCAAATAATAAGAATTTCACAAAATTTTCTTATGTGATTTACATTAAGCAATACATTTTTGAAACATGTTCGTTAGGGGAAAATAACTGAGAAAATAGATATATGGCACAATTTTCTGGTTGTGCATCACACACCTCGGTTCAAGATTGCCATTATTCAAAAAAGTCTCTTTTGAGATATGATTATGAATTACCCTTCGTTTGTCGTTTTCTGAAAAATTTCCTTTTCTAAAATCAACAAGGCAGATCTTAGAAGTATTTCACTATCTCTTCGTGTAGGAAAAATGACCGTAGAGTGTCAGATCAAACATATCGTTTGAAATCTATTATACAGGGTGAGTCTAAATTGTTTTTACAAAATAAGAGGGGTGATAGTACCCATCCAGACGAGCAATAATTACTATGGAACATAGGGTCGTATTCCACTCTCAGAGGCAGAAAAGAGTAAAGTGTCGAAACGCGTCGAGCATGAACAAGTCATCGCCTCTGACGCACGCTTTTCCAGCACGGACCGGCACTTCTTGAATGCCACATATCCCGCATGATGGATCGGACGTGGCAGACCTGTGGCTTGGCCTCCTCGCTCACCGGACTTCAACCCACTGGACTTTTTCTTCTGGGGGCACATGAAATCTTTAGTATACCAGACGCCTGTGAACTCGGCTGAAGATCTCGTACCGAGAATCGATGTTGCCGCAAACAAAATTAACACAACACCAGGAATCTTCGAGAGGGTGCGCCAGTCATTCCTTCGCCGGTGTTAACTGTGCAACGACACGCGTGGCCGCCACTTTGAGCACTTGCTGTGAGTTTTTCTCTGATCAATAAATCAGATTGTGCAACTTTTGGTATCGTTCATTCGCTTTCCCAACACTGTTGTAAGTTCATGTTGAAATTTTAATTTGACTCTTTTCTGCCTCTCAGAGTGGAATCCAACCCTATGTTCCATGGTAATTATTGCTCGTCTAAATGGGTACTATCACCCGTCTTATTTTGTAAAAACAATTTAGACTCACCCTGTATATATAAACTAATTACTACTTTCACGCTTCCATCTTATCATTTCACCATTCTGCAATTATGAAAATTTTATAGTTCGACATCGATCACGTCCTCTTCCACTACCCATTACGTGATTCTGATAGATTTCTTTTTCAATTTGCTGTTTCTCTTGGGGACCCCTTGACCACTCCAGAGTACCCTACTTATCACTACTTCCCTACCATTAACAACTTTGTTTCTAAAATACCTTTTGTGCAAAAACAATGTCTCTGTTATAATGTTGTTTTAATTTATCCAATCTATAAATGTATACTTTTGTGGAGTAGGTAGAAAAATAAATACTACTTGAAAATCCCGTAACACTCAGAAGGTCAAACCAAGTGTAATAAATCAACTGTAAGGACAAGGCTTATGCTCTACCACCGAAAGTTTATAGTAGTATGAAAAAAGTCGAACCAGGGTAGAAATTTACTAAGTCTATTACGCTCAATTAAATTACATCGGCGCCACGGTAAACGTATACGTTATCTCCAATTTTATTAAACCTCAAGTCCAAACCTCTATTTAGAAGCCAGCAACCTCATCCATTTTGATGTAACGCACTCTCCTGGCGGCTTTCCTGAAATACTTAATTCTGGACACCATTTATTAGACGCAGAATAAGAAAAATAAATAGGAGAGTAAAAAGGGCAGAGAGGAAAAAAACTTCTGGACCTCCTTTCTCAGCGGAGATGATCTGAAACACGTGCCCCGCTTCAGAGTATTTAGTGTAAGAGGATCAGCGCAAATCTATGGGTTTTCTGGAAAGGAGGCTTTAAAAATGCCACCGCACCTTCAAGTCTGGATGATGAAATTAATGACTTGGGACAAGCTCTCTCTCCCTCTTTCTTAAGGGATCGGGAAGATTTTCTATCCGGATAGCGTAAATGTCTGACCGGATAGAAATACGACCACTGACTCTTAATTCCGGAGGCCGGGCTGAATGGGGTAAAATGGAGGTGGAATGGTTTGGATAAAAATTAATGGGGAACGGGAGTGGATTTGGGGACTGTCTCTTGAGATCCGGGGTGCTTCATTAGCTTTCAGCAAGTATCGTAAACGTCTCAATGAATGGATGATTGTTTGGATCCGGATTGTGCAGACTGGGAATAATGGCTTGCTAGGATATACGTCTTAAGTAAAATACGAGTAAAACTTTAACTCTCTGAGCGTCGCATTTGCTAACTAAATAATGCTACCTAATTAGCTGAAAGAATCATAGAAAACATTCCATTGGTCAAAACTTGTTAGAAGCCATGCAGGGAATACTATCAAACAATTATAGGAGTGTGTACCCTTTACACACTCATATAAAAAAGTAGGATTGCAGGATTTCGCATAATATTTGGTATGTCCACAATACATTTGGGGATAAGCTCTCTTTCTGTCTAAAGAGATCGGGGAAGATTTCTATCAAGATAGCGTAAATGTCTGACCTGATAGAAATACGACCACTGACTCTCTCTGAGCGTCGCATTTAATGACTACATAATACTACCGAATTAGCTGGAAGAAGCATAAGAAACATTTCATTGGTCAAGAAGGTCAAAACTGGTTAGAAGCCATGCAGGAAAGACTGTCAAACACTTATAGGCGTGCACCCCTCAGATGGTTAACGGACATATATATAAAAGAGTAGGATTGCAGGATTTCGCAAAATATTTGGTTTGTCCACAATGCATTTGGGAATAAGCTCTCTTTCTGTCTGAAAAGATCGGGAAATATTTCTATCAAGATAGCGTAAATGTCTGACCTGATAGAAATACTACCAATGACTCTCACACACACAGAGCGTCGCATTTAATGACTAAATAATACTATCTAATTAGCTGGAAGAGGCATAAGAAACATTCCATTGGTCAAGAAGGCCGAAACTGATTGGAAGCCATGCAGGGAACACTGTCAAACACTTATAGGCGTGTAGCCCTCAGATGGTTAACGGACATATAAAAGTGTAGGATTGCAGGATTTCGCATAATATTTGGTTTGTCCACAGTTCATTTGGGGATAATCTGTCTTAAGAGATAGAGGAAGATTTCTATCGGGATAGCGTAAGTGTCTGACAGTATAGAAATACGACCACTCACTCTTAATTCCGGAAGCCGGCCTGAATGAGTTAGAATGGAGGTGGAATGATTTGAATATAAATTAATTTGGAACGGAAGCGATTTGGGTTTGATCTCAAATGTTTCAAACGAATGCCTGATGATCTGAATCTGGACTGTGTAGAATGAGAAATAAAACTATGTCATAGCACAGATATGCGCTTTCTTAAAGTGAAATACGAACAATGCCTTAAAGACATTTCAAAAATTAATTTTAACGATATCAATCGAGACCTTGTTTTGTCACATGTGCTAAGCAGAAAGTCGTCCCATGCTATCTGAGGACTTAGACGTAACACTACTTCAAAAATAACATCATAAGAGGGATTTTCTGTCAAACTATATGCAGGTGCGGAAACATTTCTCCGGCGTATTACGAACTTGTTTCCAGTACGTATTACGAACTAACGTCCTCTGGCGTTTTGTAATACAGTTTCAGCACTTCAATGAAAATTTCCAAAAATGAATTCCGAATTGATATATAATTGATTGTTAGACCCCAAATAGATTAACGCCGCGATAAACTCCATCTCAAGATATCACCTATGTGTATCATGCAAGAGCGTTTGGACAGTAGAAGTAAAAACTTCATAGATCATCTGGTTTGTTCGTTTATTTATACTGAAAATCCCCCTCAGAGCGACAAACGAAATCAACTCAATTTTCTGCAACATACTTTACTGTTGCTTTGTTTATAAAAGCAAACTCCATTTCGTTATGAGTGAAATCCTGTTTCGCGTGTAGACGTAAAAACAAACTTTCGTTGTCAATAATATCATGTTTCGAGTGTAGTTTTATGTTCCTCAACAAGGGAGCTGTATAAGAAAGGCAGTTGGGTCAAATTATAACATAAGCAAACTAAAGAAAATAAACATATACTTGCATACATAGTACAATCGTACCGTACAAAAGAAACAGTTTTTTTATTCATTGTCACACACCGCTTGGTTTGTTTGTTTACACAGAAAACCCTTCTCATAGTCACAAATTAAATTAACTCAATTTTCTGCAACAGATTCTACTGCAGCTTTCTATATAAAAACCAACTCTGTTTCGTTGTCAATAAAATCATGTTTCGAGTGTAGTTTTCTATTCCTCAGTACAGGCGGAGCTGTATTAGAAATGTAGTTGAGTAGAGGTAGAATCCATGTAACGGCTGGCTCAAAACTTAAAAGATACGATCATTTAATACAACTGGTAACGAGAGTCCTTTTCCTGGCCGAAAGACATTAATAGAGAAACATCGTCACCACTTATGACAGAAGCAAAATAAAGAAAATAAATATATACTGCCATACATAGAACAACCGTACCCTACAAAAGAAATCTCGTCTTCCATTTTTTGTTATCTTTATGAAGAAAAAAATATCTTTTCTTAGGAGTGATAAGGAACAGAAGACAAGCAAAAAAAAAGAACTTTGGAATTTTACTTGTATCTCATTTTCTTTCTTGTTTTATATAGAAAGCAATGGGAAGTAGCGCGATGGGTGTACGAAAAGTTAAAATTTTTTTTCTGCTGTTACTACTGAAGTGGGGCATAAAAGACAAGGATTTAAAGACAAGGAAAACGGGAAAAAAGTAAAGTAAAATATTTTATTTCTAGAGAAGTATTTGAAGAAGATCGGGCGATTCTCACGAGTGGCATTGTTTCTGGAACAATAATGAAAGACATTTAAAAGCTCGCTTGGACAACTGTCATATTTCTCAATGCGTTTTTCGTTTCGTTTTTGCATTGTTAGAGGAAACACTGTCTATACATTGTTATCATTATCACGAGACCCCTTTGCAAATATGTGACATTATTTCCTTTATATTGGGTAGGAGGTTTTTCACATCAAACAATTCTTATGAATAAATATTAAAGGATTTTTTTGTAAAAGAAAGAAAAGCGGAATCTCAAAAGTTGAAATGTGACAGGATTAGATACTTAATTTTTTTGTATTTTGCCTTTTTTGAGTTTCCATTGCGGTGGATGATATATATTCTGATGGCCATGTTTAATTTTCATTATTTTTATTCTTACATGGATGAGATAACAAATAAAAAATGTTCTACCGATACGATCCCATTAAAAATTAAAATTGTTTAACAGTTTTAAGATATATTGCAAAATTCAGGAATAACTTGATATTATATTTTAATAACTGCTTTTAAACTGAAATGTATCGCTTAAGCTTCGGGTGTTTGCTTCAAAAATGCTTCGTATAAAAATATAAATTCACGCTTTAGGCTAGAAGAAAGTATGCATTAGGATAAGTTTCTAAAATAGTAATAATAAACATCAATTCAGAAATCAAATTCATCCGTTTCTGCTTTCATCTTTTTATACGTTTTCAACGAAACAGTTTTCACGAATGTTAAACCACGAAAAATGTCTGCAATGGATGAAAGAACATTTTTGAAAAACAATTTTTGTGGACACAATGAAGTTTGCTTTTGAAACCATTCATATGGAATATCCAAATTTATTTTCAAATCAAGATTTTAGTGCTGTTTAGAATGTGAGAGGGATTTTCAGAGTAAAGAAACAAACCAGACCGTCTGCGAAGATTTTACATTTGCTATCGGGGATACCATAAAATGTACTTTGTCGTCGTTTTGACAGGTTTAGTATTTGATCTAATTTGTGTTGAGCCAATCAACTACTATACATTCATTAAGAGAACTTATTCATTGGAATTTTTGTTGGACAATTGCTAAAAAGTATTCGAAAAACAAGCAAATGACGTCACATTTCGAATACGGAAATGAACATCGCTGCAGCACAAGCATCACCTATATTTAGTTTAATAGAAAATGCCTCTCATACAAAGAGGAGATATAAAAGAGTGAGTAATGGTATGAACTTTATGAGTCCAGAGGACATGTGACCAAAACTAATAGTAACAGGACACTTAGACTACTTTCGTATGCCGGGAGAAAATTCACAATCTGATTGGTCCACGCGTCCAGGGGAAGGGAGAAGAAGCCTTTCCATTGACTTATCATCTCATTGGTTCGCACGACATAGCAATAGACTTTGGCGATTTCACCATTTTATTAATATCCACACATCAACTCTATCTTAAGATGTTATACACCAAACGAAACAATAAAATGTCAAATCGAGCAATCAAATCAATTTTTCACAGATCAGTCACGTGAGTAGTAGTCGACATGTTGGTCATACGTTTTTTGAGTCTCCTCTCAATACCAATGATTAATCTACCTATATTTCTTGTCTATGCTCTCACATTGGAACAAAATGAAGTGTTCGATTCTTGTCCTGTGCATTTCTGTCTTCTGTGCTGGTGGACATAGGAAGGTAGGTGTTTGGATCTGCGCCCCACTGGGGGAAGCATGATAGCAGGTAGTCAGCGACAGTCTGAGATCAATCCCGAAGGGAAAGTTTCTAGGACAACACCTCACCATTTTGAATCACGGTCAGATGACGAGATCAGTACCTGAACTGGCACCGCACACTAAACTTGCACACCAAGTCAACGTGAGGACATTTGAACGACAGATATAAAGTGCACCATCATCCATGTACACGATTGTTTTTGATAGGATCGAGTTTTGAACTCGCAACCTCATCCGGATGATAATCCACGACTTCACGAACTGGATTACAGCAACCCCTATGTGCTGGTTTAGGAACGGCTTGAAGAGTAAAGAATGAGACCTCGTGGATGCAATGACGGACAAGGGTCCCATAGAAGCAGATGACGAATGGACACAATGATGATCTGATGAGTGCTGACCACTGCTACTTTGTTGTGGTCATAATATCATTTGATTTGAAATACTCATTTGATTTACAAACATTTAAATCGCTTCTTAAACTTATAGCCATTTAAGGAAATTCCTATTTTATTTTAATGTACTGTAGTTTTACTGTTTTTATTTACATGTCACAGTATAATTAATACGTTAGGAGCATATAACGCCGATAATTTAGGGCTGTCTGTCCTGGGTATGATGTGACGTGGCCAAATATGGCCCTTGAAACAAAAAACCCAACCAACCAGTCCTTTTTGTGTCAACAAAATATTTGTTTGTGTACGTCCGTTACTCGATCTTGCCTGTTTTGTGTTTGGATCAACAAAGTCAAACATGGCTCTTGCGCCATACAACCCAACCACAAACAGCCTAGAATTTAAATTTAAAAAATAATGCTTTGACATTTCTCCAATCTACAAACATTTCTCGATTTAGAAAATTAATAGGCATCTAACTATCAACTCCTGTCACGTTTGAAAACTTTCCTTTTTACCATCCTATTTGTTCCCAGATATATTAAACGAATCACGAATACCAGATTACTTTTTACGCACTACACTCCCAAAATTTGCCAACGTCCTAACTGTATTTCATTTGCATACAATTCCGATTCATCCTCTCTAAAGCCTGAAAGGACGCTTTCTTCTCCGAGTCATATCCGATGGTATGTTTTACTGCAGGACGTCCTTCCTGTTTACTTTCACGGCCCCCGTAGACACGCGAGGGCCCCGTGATCTCGGACACTTAAGACACCCTTGCCTTGCGACCCATGCCCCAGCACGTGATGCACGGTCGCGTGATTGTACGTCACGCCAACACCACGCCGTACGAGCCCGGCGGCACGTCACTTGTATTAACCGGCAAATACAATAAACCTGTTCCCGAGTGATATATGCTTTTGATTTTCTTCTTCGTGTAGTGTTTTTTGTTCTCCCCGTCTTTGACATTAATTGCGTCAAAGATGATTTGCGATCAGAGAATGATTTTATTCCCGAAGGAGGTTCGTGTACACAGTCGGATGTGATGTTTTTTTCTTCTTTTTAAATGGTGAGATGGTGTTACGATCATAGGTCAAAGGCTAGTTGGTTTGGGGTTTTATGGACCAAGGGCCATATTTGGCCATCTGCGCCAGACACAAGACATATAATATCAAGTAATCGGTAGGTAGTTAATTAATGAACCGTCTTTGATATTAATTGCGTCAAAGATGATTTGCGATCAGAGAATGATTTTATTCCCGAAGGAGGTTCGTGTACACAGTCGGATGTGATGTTTTTTTCTTCTTTTTAAATGGTGAGATGGTGTTACGATCATAGGTCAAAGGCTGGTTGGTTTGGGGTTTTATGGACCAAGGGCCATATTTGGCCATGCTGCGCCAGACACAAGACATATAATATCAAGTAATCGGTAGGTAGTTAATTAATGAACCGTCTTTGATATTAATTGCGTCAAAGATGATTTGCGATCAGAGAATGATTTTATTCCCGAAGGAGGTTCGTGTACACAGTCGGATGTGATGTTTTTTTTATTTTTTTAACTGGTGAGATGGTGTTACGTTCATAGGTCAAAGGCTGGTTGGTTTGGGGTTTTATGGACCAAGGGCCATATTTGGCCATGCTGCGCCAGACACAAGACATATAATATCAAGTAATCGGTAGGTAGTTAATTAATAAACCGTCTTTGATATTAATTGCGTCAAAGATGATTTGCGATCAGAGAATGATTTTATTCCCGAAGGAGGTTCGTGTACACAGTCGGATGTGATGTTTTTTTTTTATTTTTTTAACTGGTGAGATGGTGTTACGTTCATAGGTCAAAGGCTGGTTGGTTTGGGGTTTTATGGACCAAGGGCCATATTTGGCCATGCTGCGCCAGACACAAGACATATAATATCAAGTAATCGGTAGGTAGTTAATTAATAAACCGTCTTTGATATTAATTGCGTCAAAGATGATTTGCGATCAGAGAATGATTTTATTCCCGAAGGAGGTTCGTGTGCACAGTCGGATGTGATGTTTTTTTTTATTTTTTTAACTGGTGAGATGGTGTTACGTTCATAGGTCAAAGGCTGGTTGGTTTGGGGTTTTATGGACCAAGGGCCATATTTGGTCATGCTGCGCCAGACACAAGACATACAATATCAAGTAATAGGTAGGTAGTTAATTAACTTCGCACTAGGGCGACACCTTCAAACAATAGTCATACACCCAATGAAAATTTTACTGACATAGAAGAGGAAATACACCGAGGGAGGAATGTGCCTACAGGAATCGAATCTGCGCCGCCTACAACTCGAACATGGGTCAAAGGAGTGAACAGTAAAATTAAGATATTGGACTTTGGGATTGCCTACAGGTCGAGTGTTTAACGCACTTACTAGAGGTGTATCGAGAAGTAAATAGATGATATGCGATTAGAGAATGGTTTTATACTCGTAGGAGGTTCGGTACACCGTCGGATGTGATGTGATTTCTTTCTTTGAACTGGCGAGATGGTGTTACGTTCGTAGGTCAAAGGAATTATATCAATAAAATTGAGATATTGGACAAGGGTTGCCTGCTAGTTGATTGCTTAACACTGACTAGTGGTATAACAAGAAGTAAATGGATAACTTGCGATCAGAGAATGGTTTTATACTCGTAAAAAAGATTCGTGTACATCGTCGCATATGTTTGTGAGATTGTGTTACGTTCATAAATCAAAGGAATGAACTGTAAACTTAAGTTATCTCGTGGTTTGAATGTGTTTTCTTGGATTGCCGACTGGTCGAGTACTTAGCATTCGGTCTAGTGGTACATGAAGAAACAAATAGTGTGAAAATGGATGATTTGTGAACTGAAACAGGCGTATTATCCTTGAAGGTATGCGTTTACCCCACCGTAGTATTTTCTTTAATGTTATTTCTCTTCTGTAGACTTTTACATAGTTGGTTTATTAATAGGTTGTAGGAATAATATGGGAAATCCTTGTTAAAATATTTCAAAACGCATTTCTTCTTAATCTAATTGAGTGGCCAACGTTCCGGTTTTTAGTAATCAATCACTCATTTCGAATCCTAGTCTTAGCACTGATAACCAGTCGATCGAAATTCAGTGTGATAGCTTTTCCGTATTGTGTGCGTCAAGTCACTTTTATATTAACCAAACAATAAACCTTATCCTGTGGGTTATATGCTTTTATTTTCTTCTTTGTTTAGTTGTTTTTGGTTCTTACCTGACATTAATTGCATCGAAAATAATTTGCGATCGTAAAATGGGTATTCGTGTGCCCGTCGTAAGTGCCTTTATAGCTGTTGCTCTTTTAGTTTCGTTTAGCTTCGTGTGGATGGTGTAAAGTTGGACAAGTAACAGGAATGATCGGGAAAGTTTTGATGTTTCATTGATTGAAAAACTGTTTTCAGTGATCGTATTCAGTCTTCAGGTTCGACATTTCCGTCTACTGGGATGTGGAAGAAGGAATGCTTGAACCAATTTTGGCCGGAAAATAGTATTCTGATCAGGAATCAGAAAATAATATCCTGATCAGGAATCAGAAAATTATGTCCTGATCAGGAATCAGAAAATATTGTCGTTATCAGAAATCAGAAAATAGTGTCGTTATCAGGAATCAGGAAATACTAGTATCCTAATCAGGAATCAAAAAATAGTGTCCTTATCAGGAATCAGAAAATAGAGTCGTTATCAGGAATCAGAAAATAGTATGCTTATCAGGAATCAGAAATAGCGTCCAAATCAAGAACCAGAAAATAGTATCCTTATCGGTAATCAGAAATAGTATCCTTGTAAAGTCATGCGAATCATTATAGAATATTCGCATATTGCTTTGTCTTTTTATCGATGTCACTGCACGCGTGCCGGAAAATTATCGTTTTCGTGCATGCCAAATAATTATAGTTTGCACGCATAACAAATTATCGTTTGAGCTCGTGCATTGATATCTTGGCTCGCGGAGAATTTAGATAAGTTTGTATTTCAGTTAATTTCATTTCATCCTTTGAACACTAATTGTAGCAACGTTTAAAAATATCTTTAGAACTTTTATTTTGTTATCTTAAGAATGTCTCGGGTTACAATTTTTCGACTAGATTTACTTCGATCTATATGCTTTAACGCAGATTATTCATACGAAAGTATGGAAACATGTTAAAGCCACAACCTTTGTTGCAAATAAAAAGTTTTAATTATAGAATCCATTTATCAACTACATCGCACAGGTTATTAGTTTTCTCTTTTAGATTGATGAGGTGGATTCAGAAGCTATAAAAATTACCTTGAAAGTTTTGAGTTTCGTTACTTGAAGGGTCTGTTTACAGTAGCTTCCGTGCCTGGTCTAGGTTAAGAGCCCTGACAAGTGATACATAATGAAATGTTTTGTAGTCCATGCTTGGCAGATTTATGATTTGAGTATGGTATTATCCTCGTGCAATGGTAAGAATCCTTGTGGAAGGATTCTGTACTATCGGGTATGTGTTTTTATAAGTATTAGGTGTTTGTTTATGAGGTTGGCGATAAGTTGTAAAGATAGGAAATAATAGAAATGATCGGGAAAACTTTGTTTCTCGGTCGTACGATTTACTCTTTTCCTTTCCTAGACTACTGAGTTGTTTGCGCTACGACGTGATAGAACATCAGGAACTGGTTACAAGTACGGATTTCGGCATTGATGCTCGCTTCCGTTACCAAACACTACTGAATTTCGTAACAAAAATAAAGACAGTCCGACTGTGTACGAGATAGATTAAAGCTCTGGACGAGATCTATTCAAATATACCAAGAACATTTCACAATGCTATAACTCTGTGTTGTATCGATAGGGTATCTAGTCATTAAAACTGACCAGATCTTGATGGAGGAGACACCTCGTCACTAGAAAACTGACAATATTTTGATCTCGCCATTGCGAAAAAATCGCTCTATCTTGATGACGATATATCTCATCAATTATAGTTAGATCTTGATTGACGATATATATCGTCGTTACACAAAAATTGGCAAGATCTTGATTTCGTCATCACAAATCCAACAGTATATTGATG
This sequence comes from Meta bourneti, assembly GCA_933210815.1. Lineage (NCBI taxonomy): Eukaryota > Metazoa > Arthropoda > Arachnida > Araneae > Tetragnathidae > Meta > Meta bourneti. The sequence goes on from OW119929.1 coordinate 95,302,703, forward strand.
ACGAGGCACATCGTCATTAGCAAAAGTCGTTAGATCTTGATGGACGCGATACCTCGTCATTTGCAAAATTCGTTAGACCTTCACGGACGAGTTATCTCGACAAAATCATTTGGAGGGTTAAACTGAAAAGTCATAGTCCTAGACTCCAAACTGACGGCAGACTTAGAACTGAACCAAAATTCGTTACATCTTGACGGACAAGGTATCTCGACAAAACCATTTGGAGGGTTAAACTGAAAAGTCATAGTCCTAGACTCCAAACTGACGGCAGACTTAGAACTGAACCAAAATTCGTTACATCTTGACGGACGAGGTATCTCGACAAAACCATTTGGAGGGTTAAACTGAAAAGTCATAGTCCTAGACTCCAAACTAACGGCACAATTAGAATTGAACCAAAATTCGTTACATCTTGACGGACGAGGTATCTCGACAAAACCATTCGGAGGGTTAAACTGAAAAGTCATAGTCCTAGACTCCAAACTGACGGCACAATTAGAACTGAACCATATTTTTGCAACATTAGAGCTAATTTTATTGAGACTTATCGGTTTGTTGGTTTTATGTTTTATGGCGCAAGGGGCATATTTGGCCTAGCTGCATCAAACACAAGACAACGTCAAGTAAAAAATGTCGTGACAGAAAAGAGAAGGATTGGGGAATAGAGTAGGGCGATGAAAGTAGAAAGATCGCTTGGGTATTGCAGGAAAGCGACCTCCGTGTACTAAAGACAGTAAACCCCATGGGGAAAAAAATCACTAGAGTACCTCGAGTCCGTGAAGCCCGTACACAACTAAAGAAGATGGGTCCCAGAGGGCACGAACTTATCAGACACTTTTCAATTTATATTGCTTTGTTATTGATATATTTTGTGCGTGTGAATCGTTGTTTTCTTTTTCGTTTCATATTCATTAACACTTATACTTTCAAATTGAAAATACTAACGTTAAACATACACTGCTGGCCACCGTAAATGCAACACCCTGAAGGAAGCATGCAAATAATATGAAATTTACAACATGCATTAGCGGAGGTGAGATATGCAAATGATTAGAATTTCAGCGCAGACGCACATCACGCGCGCCTGTGGCGCCACTTCAAAGCGCTATTTAAGGCTTGGAGATTTCGACGATTTCAAGTACGGCAATTGTGTTTTTCTTGTGGTTTTTTCAAAAAAACGATCAATTATGCCTCGTAGAAAACAGCGATCATCTTTTGATCAAGTATCCGAGTTCGACAGAGGAAGGATAGTGGCCTACCGAGATTGTGGATTATCTTTCAGAGAAATCGGTAGTCGTGTTGGACGAAACCAAACAACTGTAATGCGGATATGTGATCGTTGGATGCAGGAGGGTACGACGGACCGACGTGTTCGATCGCATCCACCTCAGTGCACCACTTCACGTGATGACAGGCATATTGTGCGTATGGCAATGACGGATCGCTCAGCCACATCACGAACCATAGCACAGCACATTCAGTCTGTACCGCATCATCCAGTGTCTGCGCGTACCATTCGACGCCGTTTACAGCAGAGTGGTCTATCCGCAAGACGTCCATTGCTTCGTCTACCCTTGACGCAGAACCACAGACGTTTCCGCCGCCAATGGTGCGATGAAAGAAGGATGTAGACGGCAGAATGGAATGAAATTGTCTTTACTGAAGAGTCACGCTTCTGTCTGCAACACCACGATGGTCGGATTCGAGTCTGGAGACACCGTGGAGAGAGGATGCTGAACAGCTGCGTTATGCACCGCCACACTGGTCCTGCACCGGGTATTATGGTATGGGGCGGTATTGGATATCACTCTCGCACTCCTCTAGTACGCATTGCCGGTACTTTAAACAGCCAGCGCTACATCTCCGAGGTGTTGGAGCCAGTTGTCCTTCCTTACCTTCAGGGCTTGCCCACAGCCATATTTCAACAGGATAATGCGCGACCACACGTGGCACGCATTGTCCAAGGGTTCTTCGTCAATCGCCAGATTGAATTGCTTCCCTGGCCAGCTCGCTCTCCGGATCTTTCGCCGATAGAAAACATGTGGTCCATGGTTGCTCAACGATTGACCCAGAATACATCCCCAGCTGCCACACCAGATCAACTTTGGCAACGTGTGGAAGCTGCTTGGTCTGCTGTACCCCAAGAACACATCCAAAGTCTCTTTGAATCAATGCCGAGGCGTGTGGCAGCGGTGATCTCCAACAATGGCGGCTACTCTGGCTACTGATTTTGGCAGGAACCACACTTCACAGAAGTCTATAAATTTAATCATTTGATACTTGGTCAACATGTTATCTACAATATAAATTTTGTTGTGATATCTCTTGTCTTTCTTGGTGTTGCAATTTGGGTGGCCAGCAGTGTATATAAAAGAAAAAATATGTCTGTCTGAAGCAGAAAAACGCTCAAACACTGAACTAGGGAGCCATGAAGTCTACACAGCTGATATAATCTAGAATATATAGATCGACCCAACTAGTTCCAGCTCTCTAGAGCATGGAAGAAATATTTAATATAGAACGTTACGCAAGAAGAGACCAATTTTGAAATTACACTCATAGCAACACAAAACGTCAAAAGCTATCTCGAGCCGAGTAATCGAAAGAGGGAATAACTCAAGCACGTAAAGTGAACAAAGCTCAAAACTGTTCTGCGATGCAACGAAACTGCTGAGAAAACCGTCGCGGCTACGCCCGAGAGTTTTATTTGTCTGAAGCTACAAAAACTCTCAGATAAAGACGAGAAGTAAAGTTAGTTTCTTTATAAAATAATGAAAACCTTAACATTTTACCCTACAATATTTTGGAGCGAAAACGTTTCAGTATATTTTCTCTTCTATACATCTTTAAAGGGCCTCAAATAACTTAATTGCGTTGTTCATTAAGTTGCTTTTTTCTCTAGAAACAAACCAGCTCATTTTGAAATGAATTCTAAGGCTTTAAATTAATTATATCACTAAATTTAACTTTAAAAATAAACTGAAAACTTTAAATTTTGATCTAAAACATTTTTTACTTGCGTTTATTTTTATTCTATTTTTCAAAGTATTCATTTATTTAAAGAGAAAACCAGTCTGACGTTATAACACTTAACATTTTTTGGATCATGTATAACGTGACTTTACAGAACATTTTAAGTCTTTTTCTTAAAAATGGACTCACAAAAATATTCTTTTAATATGCTCCAGACATACGGTTCTGTAGTATCAGGTTTGATGATATCGTATACACAGCAAATTTTATTTGGTTAACGGTAGTACATTCTTTAAAGTGTTATCCGTGAATATTTATAGCTTTTTTTAAATGAAGATAATTTAAAATTGAAATTCTCGAAGCATAATTGCTATTACGAAATATTTTACCTACAGATTCTCGACTATTTCTGTTATGTTTAGAATTAATTTTTAAGGGTCATTGAAGTTGAAAACCAAGTGAACCAGTGTGAACCAATTTGTAATATGCAGAAACAGATATGCAATGATAATATTTCTTGGGTATAAATTATTTTAAGAAAAATTTCTACGAAATTTACCGAATATAAAAATACTTTGATTACATTATTCATGAATGTTACATATATCACTGCTTCTAAGGATCTATTAAATTTTATATTAAGAATGCGCATTTTCTTTTACTTCATGGCCATAACCCGTAATATTTTATATTTATTAGCATTGAAAACTTAACGTAGTTACTTAAAATGAAAACATTCTAACAGCAGAGCCTTCTGGAACATTTTAACTGCATGAAATTATTCAAGTTCTCTAATAGAACAGCAATTCAATTCCTCATAAAATATTCTTTACACTAAAAAATATTAAACTCAAAATAAATTACATCTAATTTCGCTCTGCACGAAACTGGAAATAATTTAAATTAAAAGTAATGAAATAGTTTTTAAGTTGTGAAATCATGCATAAATATTTTTGGAGATATAACTTTTTGTCGAAAACACAATATTCGAAAAATTTCTTAGAGCAGTTTATCTTATAATAAAAAGGTTATAGTACTATTGCTTAGGATAAAGATAGAAGAATCATATTTTTCAAGACTAAGGATCTAAAGCTTTGGTTTTAATTTTTCATTCTACATTGTATAGAATTTTTAACTAAGCATCAATTATTAATTTCTTTTCTACATAAATTAATTCAGGTAACAATTCCCTTTTCTTGTGTTTTAATTAGGAGCTTCCAAAAGTGGTATTCTTTTATTATACTTTCTTCCATTAATTCAAATTCAAAACTTTTTTTATTTCATTTAGCATTAACAAATATTTATAGGGATTTAAACCGTTTATCGAAAGGATTACAAGTACGTGAATGTTTCAAGAGGTATATTTTATTCTACAATCTATAGTTAGGAAAACAAAAGTAACGCTTTTAAGGATTTTTCAAAGCGTTAAATTTATTATATGATACAAAATATAGCATTACAGAAAATGTAAATTGAGTTGAAGCTCAGTCAATATTCAGTTTGGAGGACAATCGAAGTATACCCCTCTTTTTCCAATGCCCATCCAAAGAATTATTCATTATGGTACTACAAGGACAGGATTGTGAACCACTTAGCTGGAGCACCACAGTGGGTGAGTTCAAGTTACACCTGACATACATGTCATACATTCTGTGCGCAATCCGCTTAAAGAAGAGTCCACACATTCACTCCGGACGACAAAACACATGCGTTACCGATACCATGCATTTTCGAACCAGGAAACTTTTAATTCAGAATCCAGCAACCTGACCACTAGATTGATTGGTCGGTCCTCAATCCTACAAGTGGTTTGGACGCGATATCTCCTCCATCAGGATATGACCCATTTTCTAATGACGAGATATATCCTCATCAAGATATTGCTAATTTCTTGATGACGATATCAAGATCCGATCATTTTTTACTAATGAGATAGCTCGTCCATGAAGATCCGATCAGTTTTGCTAATGACCAGATATCTCCTTTGATACCAATCATCAGGAGGTTAATATTGCTCGCATGTGTAGCATGACCATCCATTAATCTTAAACAGATTTTTGTGTAAAAGTAAATGCTTTCCAATTACTACTTTAATTTAATTTACAAGATAAGACATGTTTGAAATATTCTGTTTTACTCTGTAGTGCTAAATGATAATCAGAAGTGAGATAATCTAGAAAATCAGCTGATTTCTCTAAATCCTATGAAAATAAGTTATTTTACGCACCATCATAGCATTTATAGTAATCCATTGATATTACGGAGAAACACCAATCATTACCAAATTCAAAAAAGATCCGATATCACCACTAAACAAGACTAAAAGGTCCAAAACTACAAAGCGTGACACCATCAAAGTATTTGATTAGCTTTACTGTACGGACCAGACTATACGACCATAGACCCAATCAACCTACCCAACTAGGTAACTTTTATATTAAATTGGTTTTCCATAGAAAAATATCCAATTATGGAGAACAAAAAATATTGAATTAAAAATTACAAGACAAAAGACACATGATATACATACAGTTTGACAATAGATAAAATACATTACTTTACTGAAGCAAATTAATTATTAAATTAAAATAATTAAAAAAATTACACTAAAGAAACTAAAAAGAACGAATCAATTTTATTATGTAAGAGGTTGTAAAAACAAATTGTTAAAACAATGCTAGAGAGCTTCAAAGTAACGAAACCAAAATGATTTCTCCAATTCAGAATGTACATCTGAAGATTTAAAATTCTCAAAATAAATACATCTCAAATATTGATTAAGTATCCACGATATGGCGGTCGTGATAAGGATTCCAAATGACATCCACATTCCAGTTCCGATCAAACATAAACGTTCACCCTCTATGTGTTTCCACGAGATACCTTCGCGGTGTCGTAAAATCTGGTCAATTTTGCTAAGGACGAGATATCTCGTCGATACAATATTACCCTATTCCTCCAAAGGGAATGAATATCCAAGTAGGAAAAACAAACTATCCCTTAACTAGAACTGGTGTCAGTTTCTAACAGATTTTCCCACCAGAGGCTGGCGACTACGGGGCAATTTTCGACTCAAAGATAATCACCAAGGAGGGTTGCAACAATTATTGTGTTAGTGTCGCAAAAACATCTTCTTATCTCCATCCAACTAACTCAGAATGTAAATCAGGAGATTAAAAGTTCTTAATATAAATTCATCTCAAAAACTGATTTTGTATCCATAATATCGCGATAAGGTTCTAAATTACTGATACATATTTCAATCCCGATCTAACATTAACCCTTCAAGCATTTCAACGAGATATGCCGTCCAAGATTGGTCAATTTTCCTATCAACGAGATATCTCGTAGAGACAAAACCATCCTATTACTCCAAGTAGGAAAAACATAATGCAACTTGCCCAGTACTGGTGACAGTTTGAAACAGGTTTAGCACTCGAGGTTGGCCACTACAGGGGAATTTTCAACCCGAAGATAAACAACCAGGAGTATTAAACCAATTATCGTGGTAGTGTCACAAAATATCTCTTTTTTTATCTTCTATTTCATCTAATTTTTTAAATTGTAAAACAGTTTAAATACAAGCAAAGACTTGCTTTCTAAAGTGGCATTTTGCACAATGATCTCTGCATGTAAATATTCGTTATCACGTTGGGATTGGCAGAACCCAAGATGAGTGATGATTCTGGGATGCAGATTATTAATTTGATTGTATTTCCATTGCAGCGACGATCTTGTACACGGCGGTGGTGCGCGGCAAGGTGGCCCTCCCGTGCGACATCTCACCTCCCTCGGCGGACGACTCGGTGGTGCTGATCCTGTGGTACAAGGGCGAGGATCCTGCGCCCATCTATACGCTGGATGCCCGGCGTGGCACGGTGGAACAAGCTCGCCAGTCGGCGAGCTCCCACCTCGAGAACAGAGCTTACTTCAACATGATCAACCGGCCGGCCTTCCTGCAGCTCGACCCCGTGCAGGAGGAGGACGCCGGCGAGTACAGGTGCAGAGTCGACTTCCGGAAGGCGAGGACCGTCAATACGGTCATTACGCTCAAAGTCATCGGTAGGTTGAAATCCTTTTTAAACAGTGCATGCGTCAGATATTTTTCAGCCAGACCGGAGTTGGATCTTAATAAAGTTTGATCTTTCATCAGAAAGATCTAATTTTCAATTTCTGCAAGAGATCTAAGATTTCAGAAAGATAGATCTTTACTTAGATCTAATTCAGGAAGTCAGATCTTTAGTCAAATCTAGTCAGAAAGTCAGACTTTACGAAGTTGGGTTTTTAATCATATCTAGTTCAGAAAGTCAGATCTATACAAAGATGTTTAATCAGGTCTAATTTCGAAAAATTGTCAGTTACTCAAATCTAGTTCAAAATGACAGACCTTTATTCAAATCTAGTTCAGAAAGTCAGATTATTACGAAGTTAGATCATAAATAAGATCTTGTTCAGAAAGTCAGATCTAGTTCAGAAAGGCAGATCTTCAGTCAGATCTAGTTCAGAAAGTCAGATCTATAATCAGATATAATTCAGAAAGTCAGATCTTCAATCATATCTAGTTTAGAAAGTCAGAGATTTGTAGACAACAGACTAGATTTGACTAATTGACAAATATCTAGTCAGGGAGATTTATAGACAAATCTACTTAAAAAAGTCAGATATCTAGCCCAGATCTAGTTCAGAAAGATATAATCAGATCTAATTCAAATACATAGGAAGTTGAATTTACGTCGCACTGAAGCAACACAACGGTCCGGGACCAATCCCGAAGGGAAAGATCCGCCGATATCTCGTAACTTTGAACCACGGTCAGGTGACAAGGTCAACCCCTGAACTCAGATCTAGTCCTGAAAGTCAGATCCAGTTCAGAGTGTCAGATGTTTATAAAGTTATATCTTCAGTCAGATCTGTTTAAAGTGAGATCTTCAGTAGACTTCGAACATCATGATTTTATATCATCCAGTTTATGAAGATAGAAATTCAGTCTGCTCAACAAATGAGAAATCCAATTTTCAAACATTATTCTCTCCATTCATCAGTCTTTCAACCCCCAAAGATTCTCCGACAGCTACCATTATTTGGCATTAGGTATAAATTTAAAATATAAATTTAAACTTACAGAGAAAATAATTTATTTTATACATATTATGGAAATATGTATGCGATACGATAAAACTGCACGATTAAACTCACAGAGCGCAGAAAATCTCTCAGCCTTAGTTTTATCCAAAGCTTGTGACACACTAAGCGTCGCTTGGACACAATTTAAAGAAATATTTGAATGGAGGTGAATAAATTCCAAGGGAGCGCTGCTCACAGAAAGAGATCATAATGAAAGCAGTACAGATTCCGGCGCATCGTATTTCCGCCCAAATTACCATTGAAAAACTACCGAAGAAACAAGAAATTCTATTAAACAACTTAAATAAATAAAGAATCGAGCGTCCTAGCGATCTGCACAGTCCCTGCCTTTCATTCCGCATGCCGTGTGAGAGGAGAAATGAGAGCCATTAGCTGCATGTAACGCAAATACGATGATTGCAAAAAGTACCCCATTCTTCCCTGATGACGCCCGGGCAAAACAGCAGAGGCGAATCAATGGCTGCAATATTTCACTCTTCTGCTGCTGCAATTTTAACGCAAAAAGGAGAGTGAAAAAATACATAAATAATCCATTGAAGGTAGCCTACTTTTCCGATATTTTTTCCGGCAGTTTTTTTCGCCGAACTTTTTTTAAAGCCTGCATGACACGCAATTAAGCTAATTCATTTGAGAGAAAGTAGAGCCGGGATTGATGCTCCCAGAATGTAATTTTTCGCTTCTTGAAAATGCACTTTTTATGCTGCTTTTGAAGTTGCATTTTTTACGGACCCTCTTTTTGTGTGCTTTCTTTGGGATGACGGATAATTGCATGCGAACAAAAATATGCGTATGAGGTAGTGAGCCTCGGGAAAGTTGATACATATTAAATCAGAAATGGAAGCATGTGATTTTCTGTCTGTTTTAATGATGGGATGATGGGGTAAGAGTGCAATCTTTTTGAAGTCTTGGTTTGCGCTATGTTTAATGGGATGCTAATAAAAAGAAGCATTCTCGAATAAAAGCGAGTTTCTTTGCATAACATGCTTGCTTGAGATGTTAATTTTGTTCCCGATTAATCTGTAATAAGATTAAAATGCTAAGCATGTAGGAAATGTCAGACTAAGATAATCTTAAAATAAAATGCATGAGATTTTTCTTTTGAATAATACTATGTGCTTGATGTTTTTCACATTCCGTTATGTATTTGAAAAAATGACATATTAATCCTCCAGATGGCTGTCTCGACGAGATGTCATTAGTAAAATCTGACCAGAACTTGGACGAGATATTTCGTCATTAGAAGAAAATTGACGAGATATCTCGTCACTAGCAGAATTGGTCAGATCTTGATGGACGAGATATCTCGTCATTAGAAGAAAATTGACGAGATATCTCGTCACTAGCAGAATTGGTCAGATCTTGATGGACGAGATATCTCGTGAAACCACTTGGACTAACCCTCTGAGTGTCACATGACTTTCGAGTAGTGTAGTGTTGCTTTTACACCAAAACACAAATAATGACCAAATGAACATATCGATTGGTTGATCGAATCCTAGGAAAAATTATATTGATCAAGGGGGTTGAAACTGGTTGACAGTCATGCAGAGAAGATTTCAGGTTGCATAGCGGATATATGCGTGCGAACCCCTCATAGATTTAATGCAATAATTGATAGTGGAGTTCCGACATAAGCAATTCATTTCAATTCTAGTTTTCGTTGAGTTGATATACAATTCATTATACATGAAACTTATATAAAACATGAATTTCATTCATATTTTAATTTCTTAAGAAATCAACGATTGTTGTTTTCATACAGCATGATTCAGACGATTCTTAACCGGTGGTCTAATATGCCCCTGCGTAAAAAAATAATATTTGAATGACAAGCTAATTAATAGTCGCAGCACGTATGTTTTGGGATCTTGCGCCATAAAACACAACTACATATCTACATCTACATATCTACATTCGTAGTGGCTTGAAAATTACAAGACACTGAATAAGGTGAATTTAATCTGTTAAAATCGTCGGTTAGCTTATCATACAGGTAAAATGCATGTAGATATGTCTGAAAATAGTAAAATAATCAGTAATCGAAATGCTCATTTAGTATTAAAACAATATACATTATTTTTACAATTTTGAGGCTTAATTGAAAACTAGCAGCATGATGTGTTTTGATTAAAGTAGGAAGATTAAACTCAAACTCGAAACAAAAGGAGTTCGGAGATATTTATGCATGAATATTATTTCAAAGTAAAGGGAGAGATATATGAAATTGATATAATAAAATTGTTTTTAATTATTGAATTAAATTCTGCGTCTGACCGTAAATAACTAATTTAACTTGAAAAAGTATTATTCCAAATTCCTAAAAATATGAATATATCGTCGGCAGGAATTCATTAACTGACAAATAAAACAATTTTCGTTCGGTTAGTTAAAGACTAACTATTAACTTTTAGGTCAAAAAAATTCTAAGCCTTTTGGTAGTGTTATATTTTTGTTCAGAGATTACAATGCGACAATGAATACATCATCATGAAAAAGCGTTTAGTGTCAGAAAAGCACGGAAAAATTGCAATTGAGTTCCTGCATTAAAGTGTTGTGTTGCTCCAATGAGACGTTAATTAATTAGCATTGCCATTACCATTCAACTTTAAGTCGGCGATATATGCTATAACATTTCTTCGTGCAGCTGAATATTGGCTTAAACCTTTCAGATATTTAAAATTTGAGAATTCTACAGAAACTGAATTGCTTTAAAGGAAATCGTATAGTGCTAAAAGTATCTCAGAAAATCTAAACTAAAAAAATTAAAGGAATATTATCTTAAACCTTTCAGATATTTAAAATTTGAGAATCCCACAGAAACTAAATTGCTTTAAAGGAAATCGTATAGTACTAAAAGTATCTCAGAAAATCTAAACTAAAAAAATTATATTTCTATTTTTCTAATGCACTATGCATGTCTTTTTGAATCAAAGTTGCTACGGTTTTGCAATATTATAAAACTTATTTGAAAGAAAAAGTCGGTCTTTGTATCATTTTACATAGAAATACTTTAGGAAAGTCTAATGAAGAGTGCGAAAAGCTCATAGAAAAACGAATAAAAGGTAGCGTTTTCTCAAATACGAAAATTTACACAAACTAAATTTTCGAAATTTCCAAACAGCATACCACAAAGCATACAATAAATGCGTATGAATCCACATCCGCCGGAACTGATAAACGCAATATCTGGGAAAGGAACTACAGAATTACTATATTTATCTTTGTCGCACGTTTCAAAACCATGGAAAAAGGATTGTTGTTTTTTAAGGAAATGAGCAAGCAATATGCCAAACGCAAACAAAAGTATCTTTACGAACTCTTCACTCCCTCAAGATTTCAAGACTGAGAAATCGATACTTTTCTATTAGTTTTCATTGAAAGGATGAAAAATAAAACTAATTTAGAAACCAGAATATATTTTTCCTGCAATTTTGATTTCCCAGTTGCCAGCATACTCCCTTTTTGCAGCGGCATGCTTCTTCGGAGTATGAATAAAAAAGTGATGAATGAAGATCGCATGCTCTAACTATGCATTCTACCTCTGTTGACTGAGAATGATATAGAGCCAACGCAAGAAATGATAGATAGTCCCATTGGAAGCCGCGTGCCTTATGGAGTCCCTCGAATCGGTAGCATACTTTATGGAGACGGAAACCTAAGCCTGTCTGGATAGAGAGAAATAACGTAACAATTCAGGCTAGTTTAAATAAAAGAGAGATCATCCTCTAAGTCCATGAGTTTAGAGACAATGGCTTCTTCCTGACTTCTTCCATCCATCACTATGACATGCTAATGATACAACTAGATACAAATTATGCAGTGGCTGTATATGTATCATATGACGCTTATATTTCTTTGGGGTAAAGTATGGAAGAAATGTATGAACAGTTATTCAAAATAACGTATTCACGTAAATTTAGATTGCCTCACGATGGTTCAGTCATGAACCCTTCTGGTAGTTCTCTCGACGAGGTATCTCATCATTAGCAAAACTGACCAGATCTTGATGGACGAGACATCTCGTCATTAGAAGGAGCCCCGGTAGACCAGTTGGAAGAGTAGAAGATTAGCAACCGGAGGATTGCGAGTTCAAAACACGGTCCAACCAAATACCGTGTAAGTGGAGAAGTGCATGTTAAATCTGTCGAGTCCTCCTCTCATTGGCGTGGTGTGGAAGTTTGGAGAGTTGGGTCTTAATTCATCATCTGATTGATTCGCGAGACATAGTTGTAGACTTTGACGATTTCACGATTTTTGTTACCACTCAAAACTATCCCAATTGAGTGATATGCTAAGGTCACTTCAATATGCACATTACGAAAATTGTAAGACTGTGGATGTATTGAAGGGTCACAACTAGTTTTCTATCATTTGATTCATTATGAGTTGCGATTTTTGATTAGGTCGCTATGCAGTGATTTCCTTGTAGCACGAGGGTTGATATAACCGGTAGTCCTGGAGCAATTTTCTTCAGCAATGCGAGTGCTACACCAAAGGAATTTGGGCGTTTCTTAAAAGAGCGTGACAGATATTAATCTAAACTAAAACTATTTTTGGGAAGTTATTTAAGAAATCGAAACACCACAGACAAAAGTATGCGTAGCAATGTGATTAGATTTGGCCCGATAATTATTTTTATACACAGCTCACAGGCTTTAACCTTGCAAGTGGTTTCGATGAGATATCTCGTCCATTAAAATCCTCCCAATTTTGCTCATGGCGAGATATCTCGTTATCACGATAAAGGCGTTTTTTATGATGCCGAGATCAAGATCCGATTAGATTTTACTAATGATGAGATATCTCGTCTACCAAGACCTGGTCAGTTTTGCTAAAGACAATATACTTCTTCGAGACAATCACCAGTAGGTTTAAAGACCCCCCCCTTTTTATTGCAACCCTCTTGTACAAAGAGATACTCTACAAACTGCATGTTTAAGAGTTTTCCTGAACAAGTATACATCTGAAGCGTGTTATTACGATCTCTGAAAAACAGTTGACATTTCGAAAATATCTTAATTCAAGTGAAATTTGTCATTTATTAGAGGCATTCAGGCAGCTCATAGGAGAACCTAAACCTTTAAAAGACGTGTTGTATCATCGCAAAGACGTGATTATCTTAACATGATAATCGAGGTCCTATCATCTATTCTCATTTTTCATAATAAAGTCCCGAACACCTTTCAAGAATCAGCCCATTTGTTTACTATAATGCGCAAAATTAATACCTTTATTAAATTTACTATAATGCACAAAATTAATTATAATGTAATTACTATAATTCTTTAATTAATGATTTATTATTGTAGGGCAATACTTTATAATAATTCAAAACATGAATTTAAGATTGACGCTATTCGTAAACGCGGTCAAACTTCTATTAAAAAAGAAAAGAAAAAGAAGGAAAAAATTATAAAAAGGGTATACACGAAATTGATCGTTTAAGCTTTTCTTTGTAAGTAGTGTTCTTACAGTTACAGAGAACACAAATAAAGCGCTAAAGTGAAATAATAAAGCACGAATTAATGCATCATTATATAAATTTATTTTCACGTGTAAATGTATATAAATTCAATTATGGAGGACTAATGCCAACTAAATCACGCTACTAATTCACATAGTTACAAACATTAGTTACATGTTATTAAATTAGTTGTAATAATGTTTCAATGTTTTTACTGATATACATTGTGTTATAAGTCATAAAACCTCTAAAAGAAATAATCTTTATCAAATAAAAATCAAAAAGTATTTTACTCAGTAATAAAAGAAGTTAGTTATGGTGTCTATGCTTTGTTCCCTAGTTTTATTTCTTAGGCTTCCGTCAATTGGATTTCTGAAGTTTTCAGAGTAAGCTTTTTCTATAGAAATTGAAGTGCGCGAAATGAATGTAATTACAAGAAAACAGTCCCCCACCCATGTCATTTCCTTAGGTCTCGAACTGCTGATTGAGAAAAGAAACTAACTTCCGCAATTTGATGAGATTTTTGATGGAAACACAAGAGCCTTTGCGTATGCTGAAATTGTTCTTTTGACTAAACGAAGAAATCTATTTAAAGATGGTATTTTAACATAGTATATGTTTTGTGAAAGGTTGTATTTAGGGTGTCTAAGCAGGAAACACCTCAGTTTTCTGTTATTTTATGAGTAAAGTATATTGGAAAATGAGAAAATGTTGCACAGATTATTCCGCTTATGTGGAGTATGGCCGGTATTTATATTATTTAAACGTAAGGGCGTTTTCTGAAATAGCAGTTTGATTAGTTATATTTATCTGCAGAACTTCTCGATTAATTTTTGAAATATATCCATTGCAGACTAGAGGGCAAAGATGCAGTGCAAAAAAAAATTAATAAAATATAAATTTAATTAATTTAACCAACTTAATAATGCTATTTAAATACCAGTATTTATTACGACTGCACGTTGCAAACATTATTCTTTTCTTAAGAAGTACAAAAATATAAATATGCCTGCTTCGATGACAAGTTGTCGAGACCTGCTGTTACAGGAAGCATGAATAAAATATAGACACGATTTATATATCACTTTTCCATGATTCATAATAAAATCGACAATGTCGACACTCTTAGGGTTAAGTGTGTTGTAAGATAAAATCGATAGTGTACTCGGAAATCTTGTGAAGCTCAGAGGGTTCACTCTCTGAGGGGTTCACACGCATTTTTCCACCTTGAACCCTGCAGTTTTTTCCTGCATGACGTCTACCCAATTTTAACCTTCTTGACCAAAATTATCTTTCCAGAGGATTCTATTATATGGAAATGGGCAATAGAATCTTTCCAAAGTATTCTATTCTAAAGAAGGACACACCGCGATGGAACCTTTGCAAATTCTATTCTATGAAGACCGATAGAATATTTCCAATAGATCCTACTCTAAGGAAAGGGGCAGAAGAATCGTTATAAGGGAATATCATCCATAGAAATGACCAAAAACAATATTTCCAAACGAATCTTTTCCACAGAATGGGCCATTAGAATCGTTTCAAAGGATTCTATTCCAAGAAAAGGACCAATAGAATTGTTGCAAAGTAATATTCTATTCTGAAGAAAGAACATATATATAGAGAGAATCATTCCAAAAGTGTTCAATAAAAGGAAATGACCAATATAATCTCTTTTAAAAATTGTAAGAATCAATGGATCAATTTAGCAAGATGTAGTTATTTAGTCACTAAGTGTGTTGTAGGGTAAAAGCAACACTACACTACTCACAAATCTCGTGACGCTCAGAGGTTTAACTCTCCTGATGGTTGGATCGACAAGATATCTCGTCATTAGAAGAAGACTGACCAGATCTTGATCTCGACAAGATATCTCATTAGAAGAAAACTGACCAGATCTTGATCTCGACAAGATATCTCATTAGAAGAAAACTGACCAGATCTTGATCTCGTCGGCATCAAGAAATCGGCTGTATCTTGAAGAGATATCTCGTCATGTGAAAAAATTGTCAGGTATTGCTGGACGAGATATCCCATCAAAACCACTTGGAGGATGAAACCTCAATAGAGTATCTTGAGCAGGGTTTTAACGACTGAACACCGACAACAATGCTACAAGCGAAAAGGTGTAAACTTAAAAGAAAATTACTTATTCCTTACATTTCCAAAGTCGCCTGCGGTTCCTGAAACAACTCAGCTTTGCATTACACATCGCTCAAATGCAACCAGTGACCCCGTGCTTTACGAAACAAAACCTGCTTTCGTACACACCGTCACGTCCGATGCCACCGCGAGATGCGAAAAACGGCACAAAAAACCGGCATCTATCATTTTTAAGTTCTCAACACGCGAAGCGTTAAGTGGTTTTGAATGAGGCCCCCGCTTTTTATTTCCCACTTTAGGCTACTTCAGAGGATAGGACGGACGGCGCATTTTTCATGCCTTTCCTTTTATTTTATTCATCCCTCCGAAAATCTTCGGCGGTGGTGGCGAACTTTATTATTTTTTTCCCGTTCTATGCTCGAGATGGTGGCAGAAATTTTCCATCCCGGAGCAATTTCTGCCACCGGTCCTGGAGAGCTGTGACGGAACCCGCGGAATGTGCTGTGTTTAGATTCGAGATTTTTTGTTTTGCGTTTGCTAGAAGTGGTAATAAACAGCCAACAGAAAAGGCGAACTCGAGGCCTCCTTCGCTTTGAGGCGTTTGCTTCACAACATTAATCTGCCCTCCTTTCCGAGTGCAATTTTCATAAATTGAAGAGTTAAGCAGATTAAAGGCGCATTTTTCTGTCGCGCGTGTTGTTGCTGCACGCTGCGAGATCAATATTCTATTTGGGGTAATTCCAAGAGCAATTTTCGTAAATTTTAAGAGTTGGCTGAGAACGGGGAGGACTTTTATATCGCGTGTGCTACGTCCTCTACGAGAGATCGATAATTCCTTCTCGTGTGAGTAGTGCGTTGTGATTAGAGATCGGATGTAAACTATAGCTCAAGTAAACTTTTACGTTGAAATTATTTTCTGAAATGCTCATGGGAATCATTGACCCTCCTGGTGGTTGTCTCGACAAGGTATCTCGTCATGAGCATGTTATTATTAATTAGATCAGGTCAAAACTGACCAGATCTTGATGGACGAGATATCTCGTCATTAGAAGAACACTGACCAGATCTCGGTCATCATCAAAAATCCGGCAATATCTTGATGGATAAGATGTCTCGTCGAAACCAATTAGAGGGTTAACCCTACCTGTGGTTTATCTCCACATCCAAAACTACCTTTTAGGGGACAACCTCTGGTGCTAAACGTATTCTAAACTGTCACCGGTTTGGGGCAAAGTACAATTTGTTTTTTCTACTTGGATTTTCATATCCCTTGGAAGTTTTAATAAGGCAGTGTTATCTTGACGACGCCTTCATTAGCAAAGGTAATCAGATCTTGGACGAGCTATCTCGTCGAAATACTAGGAGGGTTAAGGATGTTAATAATGTAGGCTTTTTCTTTTCAAATCACTGTATTACGAAATAGTATCCATTTCCGTTGGAATCGAGTTATTTTGTTCATAATCATTTGTGAGATTTATGTGTGTCGGAAACGGCTTGGTGCCAGTGTTTATCTTCCTAGACTGCGCAGATAGGGATGGGAAATACTGTTCTTTTCGGCGAACAGTTCTTTGCTGTTCCGCTCTTTTAAAAAGAACTGTTCTTTAACCTGCTCTTCTCTTCTCAAATGCCTCTCTACTCGAAATGTGCAAGCCCTGTTCCTCCTCCTAGACTATGTGGCGCCAGCAGTTTTCGCAACAAACAGGGACCAAATTTTGTTGACATATCATCTTTGTTAGTACTTTGCAGGCATGTATAAAATCAAAATGCAAATGGCTCTTCTGCTAGCTTTCATATTGGTGAGTTTTTCCATAGTTTTGACACAGGAAGAAAAAGAAAGATAAAATAATTTGGAGTCTTCAAATTGTAAATCGATTGATTGATTTTTTTATGGCGCAAGGGGCAAGTCTGTTCAAACTACGCCAAACTATCAGTAATTAAGTAAAGAAAATCTGAATATATCCTTAAATTTGAAAACGTTCTTGCAAATCTAAACGTTCAAATTCGCTCTGGGTCCCCGGTGGCAGTTAATAATGTCCCGAACCTGAACCGTCTCAAGTACGGTTTCCCAAACAGATATGAGGTGCCTAGGACGAAGCAATTTTGCAAACGAAAGTAATATTATTTTTTAGATTTTAATGTCATTTTTAGGTCAATAAAATCCAGGACCCGATAATCACTTGGAAGACTTCTAAGTATAGGTTTATGCAATAGGGTAGGTAGGTAATTAACGTCTCTCTGGAGCAACACGACAAGATATTGACGATGGTCTGTGAGGCCATGTAATTTTGAATCACGTTATGCAATAGGGAGTTGCTCTTTAAGGTTTATAAACACTTAAAAAACGCATACTGGGATTACCACTTGGAAAGTAAGATTAGTTTGTTGAAAAACAGGTTAATTATTACATAATCTATCTAAATACGTTTAAAACATGAAAAATAGAAGTCAAAAAATCACTTTCGCTTTTCAACACATTAGTTTTATGGTGGATTGCTTGTTTCCGAGATGTCTTTAAAATAGTAATAGCTGACTTAAATGAGATCCCTTTTCAACTTATAGAGGGAGCATGACACTCGATCCGAATTTCCATCTTCCACAGTGAAATATGTCCACACATTTGAAATTTTGATTTCCATTTCGTTGTAAAATTCGGTTTTAAAATAAAGTTAAAAGCATTGCAAATCCCAAAAAATGTAGAAGCGACACCACCAGAGAGAAAGCTAGACAACAAAATCTGAACCATATAAAAAAATTAATTTGTTTAAAACTAAAAATTCATCAGCATGTTATTGCTTAACAGTAATAAAACTTTACAATTATTACGCTTGTCTTCTCACAAATTCATCAAACGTCGTGGTTTGGTTCAGCCGAGAACAGATTGAGAACAGTTCCGGAGCAGTCAGCGAGATCAGAGCGAGACCTCTTCCAGGCGCAGTCCAGCGAGATCAGTTCCGCTAAAAGTTCATCGAGAACAACTCCGAGAACGGAGAACAGGGTCGGAAAATTTTGAGAGCAGGAATCAGTTATCGAACATGAAGTTGTCTCAGAGCAGGGAGTAGTTTATGGACAGAGAATGGGTGAATGAATCAACAGGTAACAGAGTGAGTCAAGAACTGTAGGGTGAACAACTGTGTTTCGGACTTCGCACGAGTTATAAAATACGAAAATTTTTAGCGAACTTAGAAAATTCGAGAAAAGAGAAACTACTTTCTTTGCAAAATTCCCATTTCAACCCTTAATATTAAAATCGAAGTAGAAAAAAATTGCAATGTTTCTCTGTAAGGGCACAAAAGAACGGACAGGTTCTTTTCTACAAAAAGGACGGAGAACAGGTTTTTGTGAAAAGTGGCAACAGGCTGTGTCCGTTCACTTTGAGAACAGGTGAAAAAGAACAGGTTGTTCTTTTTCCCCATCCCTAGACAAAAGCATTTTTCGAGCTGAGAAGACAGGAAAAGGCTTCCTTCGCTGTGTTGGAAAGGGACACAGTTCCCTGTGTACCAAAATAAGTGTAGAATAGTTTCGGAATGGATGGTACGATATTATTAGTCTGTAAATAGTATCAAATGTACATAATAGATCATTTTATCAAGATTGCATTCCTCTATGTTCACCACAGTAAACATCTAGGATACCACTCTGTCAAATCCTTTACAATCTCTAAAGGATTTGACCATCCTTTACAATCTGTAAAGGTTAAATCCTTTACAATCTAAAGGATTTGACCGAGTGTAATGTATCAATAAAATACTGTATTGTATTTTATTGATAAATTGATATGTAATATTGATTGATATGTAAAATATATAATAGATGAAGATTCCACTGAGATCCATTTAGCCCAGTTGGAAGTGTCAAGGAATATCAAACGAAGGGTTGCGAGTTCGAAACTCTATAAAACTAAAGACCATCGTGTACATGGGGCTGGTGCACGTTACAATCTGTCGTGGCCTCAAATGTCCTCATGTTGGTGTGGTGTGGACGTTTGGAGAGTGGGGTGTCAACTCAGGCTGATCACCTAGTCATCTGACTGCTGTTTACAAGGTGTCCTCGGATCTATTCCAATAGCCCGTTGTGTTGACGCAATTTATACTACCTGCCTGTGATCAATTTATAGAAGCTACGTAGCAACACGAAACATTATGAAAGTTATGTTGCAATGTCATAAGTATTAGTCAACGGTTAATCACCCTTAAAATATACATTTTAATCTTGACTAAAACATAAATTATCTAAATAGTTTAGAAATACATAGGATTCATATCAGGCTGAAATATGTCAATTATCATTAATACTAAATTAGATTCCCATTTAATTTTCGCAACTACAGTGGTTAAATAAAATTAACTGGTTAAAGTGTATTTTAGAGAAAAATCTAACTTCTTAAACATATTTCTTAAATTTTCGGGTAAAACTAATTTTATACGGGGAGCCATAACTGTTGGAGAGAGATGTAACGAATACTATAAAAATAGCACAAAAAATAATATTGGTAAAATAATATTGATAAAATAAAATTAATTCTTACACTTGTTTGATTGTTTTCATATTAACAAAAAAATGCTACTTTAAAACTGCCATTAATAAAATTCTTGTTTCACAAATTATGAGAATTTAATCCACTGTAATAAACAATACGAATCGAATTATAAATAAAAGAACAGTACTTTCAATGTTTTAAAGTACGAATTTAACATATAACTGCTTTATTCATGTTAAGAATAGAGCCAATTTCTACCAACGTAGAAATAATTTTGTGTTATTTTATATTTATCGAGATAAAAGGTTTTTAACAATACGCTACGTTTACTAAAATAGGAAATAAAATATTTAATACAATTCCACTTCCAAGTGCATTCTGATCATAGTACCACATAAAAATGGCTAATCTGCTTGCTGCATGTAAGAAAGGTATGTATATAATTAATATATATAGTATCGTGCAAAGCATTTATAGAATTATTTTATGTATTCATAATCTATTTAAATAAATGGCACACAAATTAGATTTCTGAAAACGGAATTTGATCGAAATTTGATGAATAAGGGAAAATGTTAAATAAGGCAGTTCTTTTATTAAATAAAATCGATTCAACAGCAAACTATTCAAAATATCTATTCACGATTTGCACAGCCATTAAATTGTTTTAATTACCCTTCCCGTAATTACTCTCTCAATCAGGAAAAATATTTACTCAGTTAGCCCAGGCCCATCAAATTCCTTAAATTCTACTTCCCACATACCAATAATTAGCAAGAACTGTGAAGGCAAGTTGGCGAAGTCATTAGCTCATCACATTACACACAGTTCACAAGACTAATAATATAAGTTTTCTTCGGTGCATAACTCAAAATTGGTTGATAGCTCTCAGTAATACCATATGTCATGAATTAGATTATGATACGAACAAAATACGGAGCTAATACACGGCGGAACTTTATTTAAGAAACTAATTGGATTTGGAATCACTAAAACGGGCAATTTTTCAGCCGAATGACTTGCTAGACCACATACACACCCTAATTTCCAAAGCGGGGATAACATGATTAACGATTTTTATATTTAATGGAAATGCCAGGCTAAAACTTTCATACTTAACGATCTCTTTGCTAATGAATTTTGTTCTGTTTCGAAGTGAGGCTGCGGACGAGATTTATTTCGTGCTTTTTAGTACGTCTTCAAAGTAATTATTGTTTTTTCTGTGTAGAACTCGTACTATGGATAGATATATTTCTATCTATACCGTGATCGGAGTAGATCTCACAATAATATTTCCGCTCTATATTCCTTGTCAAATACCTTCTTGGTATTTCGGAGATACGAACATACGTATCTACAGCTGTTAGTTAAACTTTCACATTTAGATTTGCATATATATCGGGTGTTTTGTTTCGTACGAGTGTCTCCTTTGACTTTCAGGGACGACAAAACCCAGGGACGACGAAATACGACGTAAGCCCAGGGATGCCGTAAGGTTGGTAGGTAGGATTTAATGGCGCAAGGACTAGATTTGGCCTGGTTGCGCAAAACAATATCAAGCGAATAGACATAGACCAATTTTGTGAATATTGCCTTCAATAAGAGATCAGGAGAACGCAACACTGCAACAGTAATTTGTTGTTGTCTTGTCAATGTATCAGTAGTCCATATCTTATTCCTATACAAATGTATTTATCCTACGCAGTTGATCTTTTGACAATACGGCATCTTCTTTGCCAGTTTATGATAAATTTCATAGGTGAAAATTTTCCATTCATATTGTCTATATCTCACTGAGTAGATAGGTAAGAATAGACCTGGGTATTATAATCGAATCAAAGTTATATTCTTGACGAGGTCAATTAAGACTCTGAAGGCGTACTCGTCTAATCAAGAAGGCTTAACATTTTGTTGATCTATTACTCAATCTTATAAATAAATTTTATTAACATACTAGCTGAATTACCCGACGTTGCTCGGGTTGAATTGTTTATAATTCATAGCAATATTACTCAATATTATTCCTATGGAGATTTCGAATTGTTTTAGTACCCCTTGCAGGACAGCCTGTTAGATTGCCCCAGGACAAATCGAACGGGGTTAATATATGCCTAATTTGCGCAGAATTCCACAGAATGAATGTACCAAATTAAGTGTTTGGTTCGACATTGATCGTATAAATACGCAATGTTATTCCTATGAGGATTTCGAATTGTTTTTGGCCCAATGTACCATATCGACGATAAAAAAAGACCAATTTCTACAATAATAATCTTATATTATCATAAAAATTTACATTCTAATAATAAAAGCTATAGCTTAAGAATTTACAGATGGGATACATAAACGATATGATTCTAAAAACAATAATAAATAAATGATCTAATAAACGATTCTAAAAAAACTCCAAGGTCAGACGACTCCTGTCGATGTTAACTCTAACGTCATCTGCACAGCCAGACCGGGAGAAAGCGCCCCCTAACAAGTGCTCTATCCAAGATAGCTGAACGTTACACCCCTCTCTACACCCAATACCAATAGAACGGGGGTTAATATGTAGCCTGCGTTACCCGCAGGGTTCCAAAGAATAGGTGTACCAAATTTGGTGTAGATTGGTCAAATTGTGTAGATTTGTAAAGAGGCCAACTCTGCTTTATATGTATAGATTGATGCGTGAATTTAACTGCAACTACATAAAAAAACTAACTGTAATTAACTTACTGAGTAACAAACTAAAACCAACTTACAATGGAGTCGTATTAATAGCGTAACACTAGAACGTCTTTTGTCACTTTTTGTTAATCATTTTACTTGATAAGCACGAAACAAAAACTTTTTTGCGTAACTCTAGAAAAAATCGACAGTTAAATTTACCTAGAGCGTTCGCTGGCGTCTTTTCGACACCAAGCTGATTTCTCGATCTAAATTGCTTCCGTCCGGCAAAAAATGACATAGAAGTACCAAACCAAGTCGATATCTAATGGTTATTCCAATCGCAATTAATTTAATAGTGTTTTTATCCGTTTATTTGACCTTAAATACACTGCTGGCCACCGTAAATGCAACACCCTGAAGGAAGCATGCAAATAATATGAAATTTACAACATGCATTAGCGGAGGTGAGATATGCAAATGATTAGAATTTCAGCGCAGACGCACATCACGCGCGCCTGTGGCGCCACTTCAAAGCGCTATTTAAGGCTTGGAGATTTCGACGATTTCAAGTACGGCAATTGTGTTTTTCTTGTGGTTTTTTCAAAAAAAAACGATCAATTATGCCTCGTAGAAAACAGCGATCATCTTTCGATCAAGTATCCGAGTTCGACAGAGGAAGGATAGTGGCCTACCGAGATTGTGGATTATCTTTCAGGGAAATCGGTAGTCGTGTTGGACGAAACCAAACAACTGTAATGCGGATATGTGATCGTTGGATGCAGGAGGGTACGACGGACCGACGTGTTCGATCGCATCCACCTCAGTGCACCACTTCACGTGATGACAGGCATATTGTGCGTATGGCAGTGACGGATCGCTCAGCCACATCACGAACCATAGCACAGCACATTCAGTCTGTACCGCATCATCCAGTGTCTGCGCGTACCATTCGACGCCGTTTACAGCAGAGTGGTCTGTCCGCAAGACGTCCATTACTTCGTCTACCCTTGACGCAGAACCACAGACGTTTCCGCCGCCAATGGTGCGATGAAAGAAGGATGTGGACGGCAGAATGGAATGAAATTGTCTTTACTGACGAGTCACGCTTCTGTCTGCAACACCACGATGGTCGGATTCGAGTCTGGAGACACCGTGGAGAGAGGATGCTGAACAGCTGCGTTATGCACCGCCACACTGGTCCTGCACCGGGTATTATGGTATGGGGCGGTATTGGATATCACTCTCGCACTCCTCTAGTACGCATTGCCGGTACTTTAAACAGCCAGCGCTACATCTCCGAGGTGTTGGAGCCAGTTGTCCTTCCTTACCTTCAGGGCTTGCCCACAGCCATATTTCAACAGGATAATGCGCGACCACACGTGGCACGCATTGTCCAAGGGTTCTTCGTTAATCGCCAGATTGAATTGCTTCCCTGGCCAGCTCGCTCTCCGGATCTTTCGCCGATAGAAAACATGTGGTCCATGGTTGCTCAACGATTGACCCAGAATACATCCCCAGCTGCCACACCAGATCAACTTTAGCAACGTGTGGAAGCTGCTTGGTCTGCTGTACCCCAAGAACACATCCAAAGTCTCTTTGAATCAATGCCGAGGCGTGTGGCAGCGGTGATCTCCAACAATGGCGGCTACTCTGGCTACTGATTTTGGCAGGAACCACACTTCACAGAAGTCTATAAATTTAATCATTTGATACTTGGTCAACATGTTATCTACAAAATAAATTTTGTTGTGATATCTCTTGTCTTTCTTGGTGTTGCAATTTGGGTGGCCAGCAGTGTATATTAGTTTCACAATCAATTTACCGTATTTTTTAGTGGCATAAATAATCATAAGCTTACGAAAATATTATAAAATAAGTTTTATAGCAATTTATCAGGCCAGCTATACAAAAATCAAATCTCGGACAAGAGATAACATTTATGAACAAACAAGAAACGAAAACGGTATACATCTCAAAAAGGTCAACTGAACGATTGTCCTCTCGCTTCTAAACATAACACAGACGCTCCCGCTTTTTGACCATACGCAGAATAGAGCACGATCATAAATCCTTAGAAAGAGCTGATAAACGGTCCCTTGTTCCGCTCGGGTAGGTAGGTAGTTAATTAACGTCACACTGGAGCAACACAACGGGCTATTGAGACGGTTCGGGATCAATCCCGTAGGGAAAGATCGAAGGATAACGCCAAGGCTAACGTAATTTTGAACCACGCCGCTTGGGGAGGATAGAAGAAAAACATCGTTGTTCTGTTACAGCTTTAATTTATCTAAAATGAAAATTATTAACGATATTATTTAGATGTAATAGTCCAATTTATTTATTGGTATAGAAACGACACCGGGGAACGTTTTAAGATAGCGAGTGCCGGACGTTCTAGTGTTAAGGGGACACGGTACCCTTTGAACAATTTTTTTTGTTTTCATATGTGTAGCAAAATTTTTAGTATACTATATTGAAATGCACATAAAAAGAATATTTCAGGCGAAAAAATTTAATTTTACAAAAGCAATAATTCAGAAATTTAATTTTTTTAAATATAAAATCAACATTTTAAAATCCCTACTACTTTTTTAAATATCTTTTTAAATTTTTTTTTACACTTTTCTATTCATTGCAGTATTTTACACAATTCTGTGCATGGGTTTGCATGTATTCTGATTATTTATTTTTCTATAATTTTTTTTCTAAAAAATACTGTGAAAAACAAGAATATTTTGTTTGTCAATTAAAAAAAAAAACTTTTCATCCAAATTCTTATCCCATGCACAGAATTGTCAAATACACTATTGTGAACAACTACAAAGCTGAGAAAAAGCCATTTAAAGTTTTAATTTTTGGTTTCGGTATTTTACATCCAAGAGAAAAAAAAACTTAAATAACTCCTAAAATAATGTTGCTAGAGCTATGAAATTTTGCATACATATTCAGAAGGGTTGTATAGTTAAAATAAAGCAATAAATTTTTTTTCGATATTTTGGTCATTTTAAGGGTATTCTGTGTCCCCTTAATACACTTAGAAATTTATTTATCTCAGTAGCTTAATCCTCCTGGTAGTTGTCTCGACAAGGTATCTCGTCATTAGAAAAAACTGACCATGTCTTGATCTCGTCATCATCAAAATATTCGGCAGTATCTTGATGACGTGACATCATGTCATTAGCGAAATTGGTCAGATACTTTGATGGACGAGATATCTCATCGAAACCACCTGGAGTGTTAATATACTTTTTTTACGACCCACGCCCACTCCGTGAGATACCAACCTGTGAGTAGCCCAGTTGAGGGGGGCGGGGAAAGTGATTCTCAGCAGAAGAGGCAACGGGCCACCCCCCCCCCTCTCGGGCGGGGCCAGCACACGCCCACCTAACAGGGGCACGTACGGCATTTATTGAGTACTATATACAATTAAATTACAATATAAATACATCTCGCTTTACATTTAGCGATTAATTAGAACATCAATAAACAACATAAGAAAACAACAAACAAAACGCAATTTAGAGGGCAATGCCGTGCTGCACAGATAACCCAGATTAGATAGTTGATGTTAAAAAGTTATCACAGGATCCAAGAGGAAGTCTGTGAGCTAATGAGTTCCGTAACAGTAGGCAGCACCCAAAACCAAACAATATAATCAAAATAAAAACAGGACAATTAAATCATAATATATACAATACAACATTAAAAACTCTCATAAAATACAAAGTATAAACATAAAGTGCACAATAATAAAACAACATAAAGAGGATAGAGGGGAACAAGCAATTATTCGAATAAAAGAATGACAAACATGATATTTTAAAATGTAAAAATAACCAGTAAAATCCAAGATAAAAAATAAGTTAAAATATTTTTAATATATTTTTAAGAGTAGGGGGAGGCCATTCGCCACCTCCCCGAAAGCCATCACACACATTTTAATCTTATAAATGGATATATTGTTATTTAGCACAACCCTCAACCAAATGCCCTTGTTGTCATCACTTGGGGCTCTCAAATGATAATCATTAGTGTGACGGCAGCCGAAGAGATAATGATCGGCGCTCCCCAACTCCCCCACATGTGTGCAAGAGTTTTTTAAACCAAACCTGTGGAGGTACTCCACAAAAGAGCCATGACCTGTGAGATACCAAATGAGATAACGGTCTGCGGAGAGGAGACCCGGGCCGATTTCCGGAGTAAAAGATTTTAGACGGAGGTCCTTCTCAGAATTACTATGAATCTCCTCCATTTCTCCATAATGAAATATTTGATTTTTCTGTTAAGGAAAGAGCGTGGTGCAGGGACCTCTATCTCCTCCCCGCAACACGATGCAAATATATTTAGACATTTATATGTCTAGACATACGTAAACGTTTATATACCTAGCCTTAAATATTTCAAGGCAGTGGGAAGTCAGATTTACTACAGCCATAAAATGTTTACATAAAAATATACATTCTATTTACATTAAATCATTTTATCGATCACTGATACCCAGTCGAGTATTTATTTTTAAAATATTCACAACCAACGAATTCCAGCCAACTACAAATTGTGTGGTTATCGGTGTCCTTTATGGAGGCTTAAACTCTTTTCAGAAAATCCTGATATCAATACTATTGACAATGGCTCCTGCTCTCAGGACATGAATGCCCTCTCAGACAATCTGGTGAACAATCATCCCTTCACTTTGACCCGTTTGAGAGGCTAACATGTAATCATTGATCGGACCGTTATATTCTCAATTCAATGAACTCTTGCTATAACGCTGTATTGGTTAAAGGCATCAAACCGTCTTAAAATGGGTTCAATCTCTTACATCAGTATTTCAGCAGATTGAAAGACGGTCGAACAGTCTAATGGATTCCAAATCGATACCACCCTGTTTGTTTTCGTAGAAACTTTCACTCTTTACGCCAGGGTTGGATGTTTTTGAGATGACAAAATACATTCCCACTTTAAAAAGTGACTGTCAATTCCCCTCAAAGTGTTTCACTGTTGTATCAAGGGTTATAAATAAATATCTGAATAGAATCCGGTGAAAAAGCAGATGACCCTGAGGAAGTCCATCTGTACAAGGGCGGTAAAACTCAAAGAGGTAAGGGATGCATCACTAAAAATCGTTTATGGCGATCGCTATAGGTGATTACTTTTCCGTTAAATCGCAATCGTTGCTATGACTTCCAGAATCTAACGACAAACTCGAAGCCAGAAACCACGCTGAAGACTCAAATTGTGGATTGCTGTTAAACCTACCCCTGATTCATAAGAGAGACTCGTTCAAAACCACGGGACTCAAAATGTTGATAAATCATGTTATCAATAATACACTCCCTATGTTGAATACGTGAGTGTGCCGTGTGGCCTCTGTTACGGCGGACAGGATGAATTGATTATAGTCATAAGATTTACGTTTTTAAACTATTTTTTCCTCTGTTGCTGCAAAATGCATACATCTTGTATTTATATTGTATTTTTTTTAACCCTCCAAGTAGTTTTGGCGAGACATCTCGTCCATCAAAATATCACACATTTTGCTAATGAGATATATCATCATAATATTGCCGATATTTTGATCATGGGGAGATCAAGATCTGGTCAGTTTTCAATGACAATTTATCTCGTCCATCAAGAACTGGTCAGTTTTGCTCATTACGAGATACCTAACCGAGACAACCACCAGGAGGGTTAATAAATGCATTCCAGTCACCCCTCGATCAACCATAAGCCCTGTGTTCGCCGGCCGGGTGGCATGAGTAGTAACAAAAAGAACTAGCGCGAACCGGACTGTATGCAAGAACTAGGTAACTCGAAAATTGGTGTATTTTGAGCTGCACTTAAATTTGTGAAACTGAGATCATATGCCAAAGCAAGTAATGGGAAGGGTTTTGTAACACTTAAGATCTATCTATTAGAAATTAAAAAAGTGTATGGACTTTTATTAGTGGCAAATTGTATTTCCTTTAACGTCAAAATTAAAAATTGAGTCACCGAGTTCTTGTTTTCAGTTGTCTAGAGGATTGATTCTTTGATTGTAGACTGAAATTTCAACCTTAAGTAGATTTTTAAAATTACTGGAACTAGTTATGAATTTCCCAATTTAACTACTTTTAACACAAAAGAAAGATTTAATACTTCGTTCTATTTAATTTTCCAAGTTAAAGGCAATTTTTGAAGAATACCTATGCAAATCATATCTAAATGCTGGTTCTGTAGCTACCATTTCTTAAAACCATACTTATTCTGTCTTAAATACTAGAATATCTTATATAAATACAGTCACTTACAAACTGTCATAGTTATAATAAGCACGAGAGATGTTATTGTTATAAAATCTTGAAAGTATTAACCCTCATTGTGGTTGTCTCGACGAAATATCACGTGATTAGCAAACTTGATCGACGAGATATCTTGTCATTAGAAAAGTCTATCCAGATCTTGATTTCGCCATCATAAAAGAAACCGGCAATATCTTGATGACGAGATATCTCGTCACTAGCAAATAAGAAAGATATTGATGAACGAGGTATCTAGTCACTAGAAAATTGGTCAGATCTTGATGAACAAGATATCTCGTATATCAAGAATTGAAGAATTTTGCTAACGACCCGATTCCTCGTTCTCACGATATTGCCAGTTTTTTTATGACGCAAAATCAGGATCTGGTTTACGTTTTCTTCCAATGATAAGATGCATCATTTATCAAGATCTGCTCAGTTTTGCTAATGGCGAGACACCTCTTCCATGCAACCACCAATAGAGTTAAGGAGATGTAAGTTGAATGACGAATCCATACAACTGTCCCCTTGATTCCAAATCAAGCCAGGCTGACTATTGTTTCAAAAACAGCAACGAAACTTCCACAGAACGGCTGTTGCATACCTTAAAATGCATTCAACTTACTTGAATGACGAGTAAACTCATCTACAAAATAATTCACGAAGAGTATTTGGAATTTTGTACTTAAACGTTAACGCCATTTTGAAACACAATACTCAAGAGGGCGATACATTTCGGAAAACAACGACCGAAAGGGGAATAAAACTGTATTCTCCCCTCTTCGTACTCTGCATTGTAAAATATCAAATGTTGTTGATTGTTGAGGTCACGTGTATTCACAAGGTGGGCATTAAACAAGGTAGGCAAAATTGTACCAACACTAAAGTGAGAGAAGAATACGTAATCTCCACAAATTGGAAAAATATTTTTCCCTTGTGTGTCATTGGATTTCTGTGAAAATACTAGCATGCTCGGAATAAATATTGCGACAAATTTTACCTTTATTTTCGATTTCGGAGATGATTTACTGTTCTCTAGACCTCTTAGGAATACGCAATGATAAAATTTTCCATGAAAGTCGCATTTCTTAAAGGATTTCACAACTGTACTCAAGACGTGAGAGGATGGTGTTAAATTCGGTGTTTCAGTATGTTTTCTAATAGGGCCTGAATTATTTACAACTTGTATATATAACATGATCAATTGTTCAGGGATAAAGTTGTGAGGTAACGCTAATACATATAAATATTTAACTCCCGTGTTGCAACTAGAATCCAACACAAGATTTTATGATCCAAAGCAAACTAGCAACTACATCATTTCATGAACCAAAGCAAACTGACTAGATTTTATGAACAAAGGCATTTATGGCGTATGCATGTATTTAAATGTGAATGGAAATTCCAGAATATAATATTTCATAAATGACATGATTTTAGTTATCTTAACATAGTGTGTTGTCTTAATTTTAATATTAGTCTTGTATTAAATATTTCGATACTTAGCAATGCTCAATTTAAAAATACCTGTTGATAGGTTTTTTGTATCCTTTCAACGTAAGTAGTTTAAAGCGGATTGAAATGAAAATTAATGTATTTTTTGGCCAGAAACAGGTATGAGAATGAATATACTTAGAACTTTATTAGTGCAGTTACATATAAAACAAAGCAATCGCAGATAAGTTCGTTCATGCGTTTGTATAGGTGAGTTAGGAAATGTACTGCAAAGAACATGAACTAAAATCTAAAATGTTAAATTAAAAATGATCTCTTTCTTTAACAAAGAAGACATGCTTAGAAAAAATTATTATTTTAAAGTTATAACGTAAACTCGACTCACAATATTGAATAAAATAATAGAGAATGAATATACTTAGAACTTTATTAGTGCAGTTACATATAAAACAAAGCAATCGCAGATAAGTTCGTTCATGCGTTTGTATAGGTGAGTTAGGAAATGTACTGCAAAGAACATGAACTAAAATCTAAAATGTTAAATTAAAAATGATCTCTTTCTTTAACAAAGAAGACATGCTTAGAAAAAATTATTATTTTAAAGTTATAACGTAAACTCGACTCACAATATTGAATAAAATAATAGAGAATGAATATACTTAGAACTTTATTAGTGCAGTTACATATAAAACAAAGCAATCGCAGATAAGTTCGTTCATGCGTTTGTATAGGTGAGTTAGGAAATGTACTGCAAAGAACATGAACTAAAATCTAAAATGTTAAATTAAAAATGATCTCTTTCTTTAACAAAGAAGACATGCTTAGAAAAAATTATTATTTTAAAGTTATAACGTAAACTCGACTCACAATATTGAATAAAATAATAGAGAATGAATATACTTAGAACTTTATTAGTGCAGTTACATATAAAACAAAGCAATCGCAGATAAGTTCGTTCATGCGTTTGTATAGGTGAGTTAGGAAATGTACTGCAAAGAACATGAACTAAAATCTAAAATGTTAAATTAAAAATGATCTCTTTCTTTAACAAAGAAGACATGCTTAGAAAAAATTATTATTTTAAAGTTATAACGTAAACTCGACTCACAATATTGAAAAACCTTATAAATAAAATAAAAAACTACTTAGACACAACATATATAAAATAAATAAAAACCACTTAAAAGTTTTCTTAAGTAGACGCATTTTCTCTGAAGTATTGAAGTGTTTACATATTAGATTTCATCTTTAAATATTAACAAGCCACGTTTTATTTCTACACGTTCAAGGAATAATTAAAACGGAAAATGTATTTACGCAGCGTACTTGGAATAACTCCACTTTGAAATTCAAAGATAAAAACGTCAGGGAGATAAAAAAATTGCGATGTAGATAAAAAACTAATGACGTATTAACTCATTTCATAAATATGAATCGAAAAACAATTCACATTCCTTTTTCCTGAAAAAAAATAGATTTTTCTACATTTTCATTACCTGATAAAAAAAATCGATTCCCCTGCAAAAGATTCGAATCCTTCCTGCAAATTGAAGCCCCATCAGTTGTCGGAAATTAAAAGACAGTGTGTTCATTTTCAAGGATCTGTTAAGAGGGAGGATCGTGATTTTGGAGAGGTACGATCTCTTTTAATTAATTTCGAGTTGAATGCAAAGTTTACCTTAATTACCGGAGAAGCAACGAATAAATACATTGAACAACCTGGAGTGTTAAAATACCCGCTCATAACACAGGACTCCTATGGTGAGTGTTCCACTCAGGGGTATGGAGTAGCGCTATTAAGGTAGTGGCGTAATTAAGGGTTTATTAGTTCTCCGATGAATTGAGGATATGATATGCACACTTTTGCCTCGGGGGAGTGGCAACAGTTCAGAAAGCAGTTCGTTATGGTTTAAGTGCTGCTGTAACGATTAGGTTATACGTTAACAGAAAGTTTCGAAATAATAGTATCGATGTATTTGTAGAGTTGATTGGCTTTGATGAAGGAAATAAAAGTATATAATTATTGCTAATTAGGAAGAATTTGTTATGCCGCTATTTAATATTGGTTTTGCATGGACTTGTGAAGTGCACCTTTATATGGTAAGAAATTTATAAAAAAAACACTGAAACACTTGATTTAGTTTTTTTGTAGTTAGTTTCTGTAGCTGTAATGAATTATTACTCTAAAATATATTATGGTACATTTAAATAAAATTACCTTTTCGGCAGCTTATAATATATGTGTTCTAAGTAAATTAAACCTACTGAGGCATGTAAACATTTTAAGTACATTAAAGCTACTGATGTAAACATTCTAAACATATTAAAACTACTGAGGTGTATAGATTTCTTAAATATATTAAGGAGAGAGATGTTGAGATATATAAACTTTCTAAGAATATTAATGCTGCTAGGTACATAAATATTCTCTCACTTGATATTGCGATGCCTAGAATTACTCTAGATCAGCAATGAGGCATAAGGGGGTCCACCACCTCTAAGAAAGCTAAAATAAAAGCTTGTTAGGCAAAAAACTTTATAAATGGGGAAACTGCTCTGTAGTGGTTAGCCTCTGGTGCAAAAACATGATCCAAACTGCCACCAGTGGGGGACAATTTGCTTTTCCTACTTGGATCTTCACTCTCCCTTGGAGTAATAGGGCGGTTTTGTCTAGACGAGGTATCTCGTCTCATAAGCAAAACTGACCAGAGGAGATAGACAAGATATCTCGTCTCATAAGCAAAACTGACCAGAGGAGATAGACAGGATATCTCGTCCTTAGCAAAACTGACCAGAGGAGATAGACAGGATATCTCGTCCTTAGCAAAACTGACCAGAGGAGATAGACAGGATATCTCGTCCTTAGCAAAACTGACCAGAGGAGATAGACAGGATATCTCGTCTTTAGCAAAACTGACCAGAGGGGATAGACAGGATATCTCGTCCTTAGCAAAAGTGATCAGATCTTGGACGAGATATCCCGTCCTTACCAAAAGTGACCTGGTCTTGGACAAGATATCTCGTCTTCAGCAAAAAGTGATCAGATCTTGGACGAGAAAGCTCGTCCATAAAAGAATGAACATATCTTTAACAAATTATCTCATCGAGGGCATAGTGATATTTTGTGTCATAGAGAGTTGGTTGGCTGTATTGGGTTTTAATGACGTTAGGGCCATATTTTGCCAAGCTATGCTAAACACACGACAACGTCTGGTAGTGGACATACACACACAAAGAAAGATTTACTGCCACAGAAGATACAAATACACCCAGGGAGTAATCGAACTTGACAGGAATCAACATAATTTAAAAGTAATGCAAATGAATACCAGGGTCTGTTGTAATGGTATTGTTATTTTAATTATTTAAGGTCTTAGTATTTTTAAAATAATCACGATAAAATCTCATGATATTTTTAGCTTTCTGGAGTGTATGAACCACACATATCATTCATTCTTCTATAAATTATCTATTCTTCTGAAATTAATAGGAGATCCATGAATTCACTGCATTCTGAGTCAGACTGACAATTCTGTTTAAAATAAAAAAATACCCATTAAGTGTGATTTATTCTGCTTTAGCATTCACGAATAATTAGTACTTTTTAACCCTCCGGTCGTTTATCAGTGGTCAAAACCAGTTCCAAGCTGTCACCAGTTCTAGGCAAGGGTAATTTGTTTTACCTACTTGAATCTTCATTTCTCACTCTTTTCTACTTGAATCATTTCCATTTCGAGGACTTTGTCTTGAGATATATTTGCAAACTTACAAAGCAAAATTTACCAGATATTGGACAAGAATTCTCGTCGAAACCACTTGGAAGGGTTTAGCATATAATTGTTAAGAATTAAAATTGTTGAAGTATTTTAATCAATTGTTGTTTATTAAATATATTATTTATCAATAATTATTTACTTAAAATCAATAACTACAAACATGTAATATGTGAGAAAATTGGATAATGCACCGCACATTCGATAGTGCTACAACTGTTCAAACACAGAGACGATCATTACGGAATTTGCACTTTTTCAAGAGTATCTGTCGACTTTTGGAAGACCCTCAGGAAAGAATATAAACTCGTTCACAATCTGAACGTTTTATTCGGCACACAAAAAATAAAGTATCTTTTTATACGCGCCCATTTCACCATGAATAAAAAGCATCCAAGGTAGGCAAAGGAGTGCTCTGACACCATCGGCAAAAATAAGGGAATATCTATCTGTACGTATAAATAAAAAGGATCTCCAGGATAGTATGAAAAGAAATGAACTAAAAGTTCGTGTCAACGATCGAGTGGCAATAAAAAGCCATGCCGTGCATAAAAGGAGAACTGCCTAAAATATATATAAAAAAGAAAACACTGAATTGGAAGTTAAAAAAAAGAATGGAGAGAAAAACAAAATACAAAAACTTCGAAAATTCGTGCGATTCTTTCATTGCTTCCGATGGCAAGAAACTTGGGTTATTGATTGACTTGCCATGCCAAAAAAGAACTTCTTGTTCCTTCTATGATATTTTTTGTCCCCTCCATTTCATTGTAGAGAAGAGTGAGAGGAAGAGGGAAAAAATTTGGCAAAGGAGCATTCGAACATTGGGAAGGAATTTTCTTTTGTTTCCTTTCCTTCATTCGTCCCCTTTTCTTTCCTTAAATTTTCTCCCGAATATTGAGGTATTTTTTGGGAATGTGAGGGAAAAAAGGCTACCCGAAATGTCAGGGAATTTCCAAATCGGAGAATTAGACAAGCGAATGGTTCAGATTGTTATGTGCACTCGATGAATTTAGTCAGTTTTATTCCGTTTTATGGTTAGTCTGTATGATGCACTTTGCGCATTGAGTTGAATACGATTTTTCAGTTGGTTGAATTTAGTCAGATAAATAATCATCTTTGGTACTTTAAATGTCAAGACAGATATGCTGTTTCTTATCCCATAGCTATCTAACAGTAGGAAGCAAATATTTAATTCAACATACAAATTTACATTTTCTTCATAAACATAATTTTTACAATTTCGTAAAAGTCGTTAGAATACCAAACCATTCTTCATTTTCAAGAACTGTTCTAAAAGTTTTGATAAACATTTCAGCATCAAGATCTATAACTTTCTATTTGCTGCTTATCCTACTTGTTCTAGACAAGTTAGACAAACTTCATGATCCTTTAAAAAGTGCAAAACGAACAAAGGATTCATACAGATCCACTCTGGACAGCAGCAGACTAACAAGGAGGTGACCAGAAGAGGCTTGCTGCATATTGCATTTCCGCCAGGTCGGGGAAACTTAACCTTCCTGATGGTTGTCTCGACGAGGAATCTCGTCAATCATTAGATTGGCTCAAAACTGACCAGATCTTGATCTCGTCATCGTTAAAAATCGTCAATATCTTGATGAAGAAACAACTCGTCATTACCAAAATTAGTTAGATCTAGATGGACGAAAAATCTCGTCGAAACCACTTGGAGCGTTAATGAAACCATTATCAAAATATAATTGTTCTCAAATGCCAACTAGTCAGTCTAGAGATGGTAGTCTGCTGATCCTTTTCAACCTCGAATTTGTGGGCATGTACAAGATATTTTCTGTGAATTGGTAGGAGTTTTCCAATATATATCGTTTGTAGGAGTTTTCCAATATTTATCGTTATTTTTAATTTTTAAAGTCTCATAACAGTGGAGAGAGGGGCACTGGATGGTAGGGACGAGTTTATTATGGTAGGGCCTCCCAAGTCTATAAAGGCCATTCCAACATGCCCAGCTAAATTCTAGCATGTTCATGGGAATTAAGTCAGACTTCTGACTTCAGGTGCTCCCATTAGCATTGCAGTTCCCATTAGCTTCCCCAGCAACATTAGCGTGATTTCATTTCAAATTACGGGATATTTATAAATTGTGTCTTATTTAATATAAAAAAGCACTCAGGCACTTCTAGGTGTAGATAGAAGACTGCGTTTCAACACCACGTCAGTGATCCGTGTAACAAAAGGTTCATTAATTCAAATGCTAAAATCTAATTTTCTAAGCACGTTTATTTAATTTGAATAAAGGATTATAGCAAAAATAGATGGAATAAATAAATACACATTGCAAGCTTGCTGTCGAATGATTATAATTAGAAAGGAAGATCAGTTCCTTAGAGACGGGAGGAAGTTCAGTTGTTAGGTGACCTCGCGCTAGTAATTGAGTTACTAGTCCGAGTGCCTACAGCGTTGTGAGACCTTTCCAAACATCGAGGTCAATCCCCTTTTTGGCACTCATGAAATAAAGCCTGTGTATCTCGCAACACTCCCGGTCTATGGACAAACAGAAACAGTACTCGATTCCCTTTTACTGTGAATTTTACATGGCAAGGTAGATATGATTGGAATTTATTGCCAAGAGACTGAACCTAGTATATTTGAAGTAAAACTAAAAGTGCATTTAGATTCACTTATTATTCGTTTACTTGAAATCCAATTTAATCTTCATTGGCTTTAAGTTTGCACTGCGAAGTCTTGAAAGAGCAGCTTGGTCTTTTCTGTTCATTATATCCATGGAGACACCGGACTGAGAATTTAATAATGAATGATTTAAATGAATTTAATAATGAATGATTTAAATGAATTGAATAGGAATGAAAAATATGAATTGAATAGGAATGAAAAATATGAATTGAATAGGAATGAAAAATATGAATTGAATAGGAATGAAAAATATGAATTGAATAGGAATGAAAAATATGAATTTAATTGATTTAAAAAAGTAGCCATTTTGCTGTAAGGTGACCTTATAAAAAATCTTTTCGAAATAATTTACTTATTACTTTTACAATAAAAAATATTTCTCAAAATTATTTATACGGATATTACTTGAAAATAATTGTGAACAAACTTGTCAAAATTTTAAAATTAAACAACTGAAATTGGTACATATTATGCAATTGAACTACTTCGCCATTCGTAAGACACACTAATGCCATTCTAGAGATACATTGGTATCCTCGAAATATTGGTTGAAAATCGCTGAGCTAGAGAAATTATTATTTATGACGCGCATAAAATTTAAGCGTTGCAAATTAATTTATGCTCGGAAATTTTCAGTGAGCAATATCATAATACATTAACATATTATATGTAATAGGACATGGTAACTAGAACATTTGTTTACATTACTCTAGCTGGAATCAAACAACGACTGCCCTATATTAATCATTAACCCATACAACGTATGCGTGTTCTACATAATCGATGTTTCTCAAAGACGTATCTTGTTACAAAGAAACAAGTACAAATTTTTGTAGACTATTCCATACCAGAACCGATAACTGTTTTGGAAATAATTTCCCCAAAAACTAAAAATAATGCAAAATATGGATTATATACAGGCGAAAACATGGAAATGTGCGTGCGTAAGGCATCAGATTAAAAACTCTTGTACGTATTACAAAATCTGGTAGACTGCATAAATTAACTCATTACTTATTTCTGCCTTGTCATGTGTTTTATCAAGAGCAACAAACAGTTACTTTCCACCCGAAAGTTGCTACACAAGGGTGCGGTGAATAATTTATTGACTACTGGACCAATTTTGTCATTAACGTATTCAAGTGTAGCTTGAAACCGGTGTTAAATTAGTTTCTAAAAACATGGTCACGCCTCGAGAAAGCTTCATTATATATACAATAATAAATTAATGGATCAGTTTCTGTTGAATCCTAAATGGAGTTCCGCTGTTTTCTGTGCTGCTGGGTTTCGTGTATTTATTTTAACAAGGCCTCAGTTTCATTTTTCTTTTCGGGGATTTGGTTAATATGAGATGAAACAAGACGAAATTTCACGTCGTAAGGGAATAAGAAATAACTTTAAATGTGTCGCGCTGTTAATGTTATTTCGAGAGGAAGTTAGTGTGTAAATGTAAGGATTTTGAACCGAGACAGAATTTAGTATTTATTAAAGTTGTATGACTTTAACCCTTCAAGTGGTTTTGACGGGATAACTCGTCCTTCAAGATCTGCCCAATTTTGACAATAACGAGATATGTAATCATCAAGATATTCTGATGTTTTGATGATGACGAGATCAAGAGATGGTCAGCATTTTTTTAATGACGAGATATGTCGTCCATCATGATGGTTATCGTCAGGGTATCGAGATATCTCGTCATTCGCAAAACTGATCAGATCTTGATAGACGAGATATCTTATCATCAGTAGAAAACTAACCAGATCCTGATGGACAAGATATCTTATTGTTGGAAGAAACCTGACCAGGACTTGATCTCGTCATCATATAAAGATAGGCAATATCTTGATGAAGAGATATCTCGTCATTTTAAAAATATGCCACATCTTTATAGACTATATATCTCATAGACGCCATTTGGAGGTTTAACAGTTGAATCGGAGATTGTAAAAATCACATGAATCCAAAAATTTTAAAACTGATAAATGTACTTGTCTAGTGTTGGCACATAATGTGTGAATAAATCACATTCGTCCTTGGCTTCAGTTAGTAAACAAAGGGCCATTCACAAATGCGTTGAATGGAGAAATTTCAAGATTCACCGACTTATATGGTACTGCGGCCATTTTGAAATTTGAAAAATGGAACTCGTGTGGGCTCTGAACTCACCGATTCAATTCCTTTGAAAAACAAAGTATCTTATTAGAATATTAAAATAATTAGATTAATATATTTCTCTAATAAAGCATCTATTTTTTTTTGCTCCATTCATTTTATAAGTTCAACAATTTGGCTCTGTACCACTCGATAATAATATTTAGTTTAAGCACCTCTTTTAAGTACGGGACACCCGTACATTTTTATTTAAATTTTAAATTTCTTAAACATAATTAAATGCACCGTCATGAGATGCATTTTCCGTCAAGATATATGTAGGTGGCGATAGTGTTTCTACGGGGGACGTGTTTCCTGTGCGTATTCCGAATGTGACGTCATTTGCTTGTTTCCCAAATATGATTTCAGCACGTCGTCCTTAGAAATTCCAAAGAATAAATTCCGAATTGACATAATTGATTGACCAATACCAATTAGATTGAACGATAAACATCGCCAAAATGGCAATTAACTATATTTTAAGGTAATCTCAATATGCACACACTATGATAGATCATTTTGGTAGAGGAAAATTGTTTGTACATGTGTCTTTCAATTACTCTGAATTTACTCTCAATTTACTCCAGGACGACAAAAAGATGGTTTCTGTAGTATTTTACAGCTGAAATTTCGATTGGCCCGAAAGGACGTCAGAAAACTTTCGTAGGGAATTCCACGTCCAACCGAAAATCGAATACATTTTCGGGTTGATTTTCGACAAGGAATAGCGTGATATGATAGTGCGGCTGATTCTGACCACCTTGTATATTCTATAGATCATGCGTATAATCACACTTGAAATTCCAATACACATAATACTTTAATCAGACAGTATAAATCAGTTATCCCATCAGTATTAATCTTCAATCAAGCACGTAGG
The DNA here is from genome assembly GCA_933210815.1 of Meta bourneti. Taxonomy (NCBI): domain Eukaryota; kingdom Metazoa; phylum Arthropoda; class Arachnida; order Araneae; family Tetragnathidae; genus Meta; species Meta bourneti. The sequence goes on from OW119929.1 coordinate 95,342,727, forward strand.
TGTATCTGTTTATTACACATGCTCCCTTAATTTTTAAGTTATTAGGCTTTACAAATAACCCTGATCACGTCATCTGAATGCAGAGCTCATTAGTGAGATTGGGCTGCTGCCATTCCACAACATCAATGATTTTACGCTAATTAATTTCCATGCTCAATCGGATTAATCATTTTGAGACTGTTGTACCTGTCTGAATAACGAAGCCTCTGCAAATATTGATGATACTGGCTTACGTGTTGGGTGATATGACAAAACCAGAGGTCGTATTAACACCCACTGGGGCGCATATTCCATTCTCTTCTGTAATAATGCGTCTTAATAAACTCCAGGGTGCATTTCTTACTTATGCCAGACCTAAATTAAATTCTAAAGGCGAACTAGGAATGAATTAGATGTGTAATGACTGGCGTAAGTAATTTTGATTATTTCACAAGTTATAATCATCTCAATTTGATAACATTTTTTTCTAAAATCCAACTTCTTTGTTATATAGATTTTTGGCAACGAATACTTCATTTATTTTAAAATTGATTCTTTTTAAATTTTGATTAATTAATCTTAATTAAATCGAAATGTTAAAAACAAGCTATATTACTTCGCAAAATAATATTCGAAATTTACTGCAGATTCCAACACTTGATCTGGAAGTATATTTTTAAAATTGCTGTCTATGGCATATAATGCATATTTATAATTCAATTTGTTCATGATTTTAGTAACACCAATTCCTCAGTTTTTATACTACATACTATTAGGTTACATAAATTTGCAAACATTTAAAACATCTCTTCGAATTTGGACGCGTTTTGCAATCAATAAAATGGTAATGTTAGTGTGAACAAAGACTTATATTTATTACACGCCCTAAAGGACTATTATTAAATAATTTGTTCATTGAAATTCTGCAAACTTGGATAGTCTTTTGGTTGTGCTACTCAATGCCCCCACACATTATCCCTATGTACACCTATAGCAGCTTCCTAGCATATCTATCCAGCCGAGTCTGGCGTTAGCAGATATATTAGAGCATGATTTGGACCCTATTGGTTATTTATCTTCGCATCGAAACCTGGTCTGTAGAGTCCAGCCTCTGGTGCAAAAACCTGTTCCAAACTGTTATCAGTTCTCGGCAAGGGACAATTCGTTTACCCTACTTGGATCTTCATTCATCCTTGGAGTAACAGGACAATTTCGTCTAGATCAGATAAATCTAGATTGTCTAGTTCCTCTTAAGTAAAAAATTACACTCTACCAGATCTTGGATGAAACACTTGGATGGTTAATTGACACGTTGCACGCGTATTTAAGAATCCGTGAATTTAGTATATTCTACACATGTACTGTGTTTAATAAATTTGCCATAGTTCCTCAAGTAAGTCTCATATTTAAAAACTTATATCTTACACAAAGGGGTAAACATCATGGACCTTAGACGTAGCATGAGCTCTTAGCTAATGTTATTTCTACCAATCTCTCGCTTTGAAGATCTGTCACGTGGTTGTGGGAAAAAAGAATGACTCCTAATGTATGAAAAACTATTGATTGGTTTAAGTGATTATGCGGCGCGATTAAAAAACACTAGTCTGCGCTTCGACAGCCAATCGGCCCAAGACGATTGGTAAGCCTACGTGACCCTTCTGAGGTCTTACAACATCGACTCCGATAACATGCTGTGTCTATTTCATTAGAAGGTCGATGGTAAACAATGTTATTTAAATAATGTTGCTTACAATTTAATATAGTACATCAACGTACAAACTGTTATGAAATCCGAATTTAATTAAACATTAGCAGACTCTAGCATAGCATTTGCGATATTTTCTTAATTGCTTATATCTATTGACGGTAGTGTCGTATGATATTTTAATACATTAAAATAAATATAAGCGCTGATAACACACATTTCATGCCTTCAAATGAAGCAAAAGTAATCAGAAATATATGTCAGCATTTATCTTCCTGTTTTAATTTTAATTTCCATTGAAATGCAAGTAAAACGTTCACACCTCAGTTGTGTTACCACAGTTATCTTCTGCACTCTACCTTAATTCATACCTTAAAGACAATTCAATATTGTTTGGAACTCAAGCTGATTTTCGCGCCTGCTCACTTTATTTTCAATGTTGATTTCCGTCTTCCAGATTTCTCATTGCGTTTAGCCCTCGCCATTGTGTTCTCTGTTGCAAAATTTGAATAGAGTGGCGAACTCTTCCAGTGTAGTTTAAGCAACATTATGCAGCTCCATAACCCAAATCAAGAATATTTAAAGCCCCTGATGGTTGTCTCGACGAGGTATCTCATCATTAGAAAACTGACCAGACCCTCTGGACGAGATATCTCGTCATTAGAAGAAAACTGGCTAAATCTTGATCTCGTCATCATAAACAAATCGGCAATATATTGATGATGAAAGATCAAGATAGATGAGATATCTCGTCGAAATCAATTGGAGAGTTAAAGGAAGCGTCAATCATTTCAAATGAACTTGATTTTATGTTATTTATATTAATCTGTTATACACATAATGCTAATTTCTCAGCCACGTATATTAGTGAAATAGCGAAACCAATACCCCAGTTCAAATCTTGATATCACAGAGAGCGAAGCGGAAATAACAGTTATTACCACGCTGATGATAATTCATTATCAACACCCTTCCAACAAAGCACAAACAGCAAATCCGCGGAGTCTCATCTACATACGCCGCGCAAAAAGAAGCGCTCCATTCGAAACCGCCGACGCGCATTTCCCCCAAATCTCATTTTTAACCTTCTGTGCTCATTGTGTTTAGGAAGAGGATTAATTTTAATGTCAAATAAATTTACTCTAAAGCGACCCGACTCTTCCGTCACTCACTGTAATGCGTTTAAAGTGTTTACACATCTGAAACGATGTCGCAGGGGGCAGGGGATGAGCGAATCCCATCACTGTAATCCCCTCCCCAAAAAAACTCAAAAGTAATTCATTTTTATCTCACTCTGCGCGTCAACGCTTTTTTGGTTTAACGCCCCGCTGCAAAGCGACGCGCTCGCAGACACAAAATGCGTTTAAGGGATTAACGCTTCCCTATTTTTAGCTTATTATTCCGAAACAATGCATAAAACAACACTCTTTATTTTACAGTTCAGGGGACTTTAAGCTCGTTTCCACCCCTTCATGAATAAGGAAGCTGCTTGTGCGAAAGAGTTATTTATGTTTCACAGATTCAACAAGATGCACACACAAAGACCTTTGCTGCTTTGTGATCTCTGTGAACAAAGGCCCGAAAATTCCGCCTAATCCAGTTCTATCTGGAATTTCGACCCTTTGTCTTTGACAGCGTTGTGTTTGTTCGCTGTGATGAAGTAGAGTTCAAATCCGTTTTCGACACTAAGTTCTGGGTGTTTAGTGTTTAACGGTAAAAGGATTGTTTTGTGTGATCTTTTCTTGCACACAAATTATCATATGCTTTCATAAAATGCGCTAAAACGAAGAGAGTAATCTCAGTTGTTCAATTGTCTTCGCTAGTCTTGCATGGCTACCAAATTTTACTTTTGCATTTCACACATCCCGGTGGAAGATAATCCTTTATTAATTAAATTGGATTGTTAACAAAATTTTGATAAACATTTTAAGTTAAAATTTAAGTAGTTGAAGTTGGAGAAAGAGTTTCTTTAAAATTGTTAAAAACTAGCAAGATCCTTTTCAATCTTCTTGACCGTCGAATTATCTGAAACTCAATATTCTTCAAAAAAAAATCCGCTTAAGACTACAAGAGACGATTTCTAGAATTTTGATCATTCTATATTTGAACTAAAGAACAGAACATATAGTTACATAGACGCACAAACAAAACAGCCGTTTACACAAAAATCAACATCGAATAAGTGTATTTTACTTCCTCCTGCGTGTGCATACGGCAGACCTGCAGATTCGATATCTTAGACTTGCATTCGAATGAATGGCTAAAGGATTTTCAGAAAATCTGTTTGTCTGATGCAAAAACTCTCGAACAGTGAGCTCTGTCATAATGAAATTTGCTCAGCTTATTACATCTAAAATATCTTGAGGGTCACGGTAGCCCGGTTGGGAGAGTAACGAACTAGCAACCGGAGGATGGAGAGTTCGAATCCAACAAAAGACCGTCGTGTACAAAGGGGGCTGGTGACCGTTAAATCTCTCGTGGCCTCACGTTGGCGTGGTGTGGAAGTTTGGAGAGTGGGGTGCCGACTAAGGTGTGACCTCAGGTGTGTCCTTGGATCTTTCTCTTCGGGGGTTGATCCCGTACCGTCGCCAATAGCCCTTTGTGTTGCTCCAGTGCGACGTTAATTAAAATACCTACCTACCTAAAATTGCTAGGTCAACGCAACTATTTCCAGTTCGCAATTCTCTGAAAACCATAGAAGTAAAATTTAATATAGAAACATTACGCAAGAGGAGAGACCAATTTTAAATCAAGCTCGAATCAAAACAAAATGCCCCGATACGAACAATCGGAACAGGAAAGATCTCTGGCGTCGCGATATTTGTAAGTCGAACTGTCTGAAATTTCGAGGTCAACTCAACTATTTTCAGTTCGTCGTCGTTCCCTTAGAATCATACAAGTAAAAATTTAATGTTAAACGTTATGGAAGAAAATTGTTCAACTACATAACAAAGAATTAATCTTGAAATCAAAGTAAAAAAAATGCGTTCAATACGATTGCAAGTTCAATAGGTTAGGATCACTCAAACTAACCCCTTTTCTTGAGAACATTTTATACATTATGAACTATTTTAGTAAATATTTTTCCGTTGTTGAGACACTCATCTTCCAAATTACTGTATTTTCATCAGTCTGAAACGTATAACTATTAAAAACGTATTACATATTCAAAATGCGATTCCGCCACACTTAATGGCATGAATAATGAACGTAAACTATCCAAAAGGACTGCACATAGGTAGGCACTGCCTAATAAAACACATTGTTAAAACTCAGCAGCATTTACTTCGCTTATCCTCTTACTTCGAGTCATAAAGAAACATCAAGAAAATTTTAAGCAAAAAAGAGGAGGGGCATAAATCTATATGAAAAGAATCTTTATGTTATTAATGGCATAATTAATTTAGAACCACTATTAATCACTTTAAGTAAAAACCTTTTTCCTTCGCACTTCCATTTTTTCTGTGTTTACAGAAGCAAATGTGCTATCGCTACAAATAAAAATAACGCGCAAAGCAAGTTAATTTCAAATTTTTGTCGCGTTGCATGCTGTTTCTCTAGCTCATTAAAACGAACTAATTAAAAGATCGCGACTGAAATTATTTGATGAGAGTTTACTTTCTTGTTGCCGAAAAAACAGCAATTTTTACTGTGTTTGCACTTCGTTTCGTTTTCAAGAGGGATCGCTACATTACCTTGTAAATAGGCAATCTGATGTAGCGAAGCGTTTTACATTTAGTTTAAAATTCGTTTTCCGGTACAGTTAAGGCATATTATGTATTTTAATTTACATGCTGCATAAATTGAGTGGAGTATGGGAATGTTTCTATACTTTTATGCAAAATGTTGAAATGCCTTGTACAATACAAAGATTTCAATCGTACTTCATATTTTATTTTAATATGAATCACTTGATATAATGCAAAGGATTACATCATACTAAATTAGTATACCTTGTAGAAAAAGCGCCAATGTCAAATTCATTGGCGCCAATGTCAAAATTCAAAGGCACATCTCCTTTAGGTGTGGGACCGTGGTAGCCCGTTGGAAGAGTAACGGATTAGCAACCGGAGGGTTGCGAGTTCGAATCCAACACAAAACCGTCGTGTAGAAAAGGGGCTGCTGCACGTTAGATCTGTCATGGCCTCAAATGTCCTCACATTCGAGTGGTATAGAAGTTTGGAGAGTGGTGTGCCTGCTGAGGTGCGACCTCGTCATCCAAGTGGTGTTGGCCTAGAATCTTTCCATTTGGTATCGATCCCAAACAGCCGCCAATAGCCCATTGTGTTTCTACAGTGCGACGTTAATTAAAATACCTACCTACCTTTAGGTGTGGCGGGCTTCACAAAACCGACGAACTTTTGTGATCTTTTATCACATGGGGTTTACTGTCTTTGGGGTCACAATCCCCTGATAACCAAGTAATCTTTATCTGCTTTCATTCCACTACTGTGTTCCTCGATACCTCTTTTTGCCCTTTTCATGACATTTTTCACTTGACGTTGTGTTGTGTTTGGCGCATCTTGACCAAATATGGCCCTTGCACCGAAAAATGCCTAACTAACCAATCAAATTCTCTAATTTTGAGTTACATCCACTTCAAGGTTAAGTCGTGATAGAAAAAAAACGATCAATGTCCGATCAATACATTGAGAAAGTATTTTTTTTGTGCGCTGTATTAAAAATAATAAAAATTGCTAAGTCAGCTGATACAAAAAAACTGTATTTTCACAATTAATTAATAAACCAAAGTTAGAAGTTTAGGAGTATAAAAGTTAGGTTGGCTAATTCAACAACCTTCTGAAGGGTTTATGCATTAACGTCGCACTGGAGCAACACAAGGGGCTATTGACACGATCTGGGATCAATCCCGGAGGGATATATCCGAGGAATATGTAAATTATGTCTCCTAAATATTAGAATAACAGTTAAAAAAAGCGTTTAAAAAAGACAGGTAAGTACGCCATACCTACCTTGAAGTTAAAGGTAAGATGGCGTACTCTTTTGGAAACTCTTATCATCAATAAATGATATAAATTTGAATGAAGTGATGATAGGTAGGTAGTTAAAATTTCGTCACAGTGGAGCAACACAGAGGGCTATTAGCTACATTCCGGGATGAATACAGGGTCTGATTTGAGGATATCACGTAATTTTGTATCCTCTACAAAATTCCATACCACGCCAAAGTGAAGACATTTGAGGACACGGCATATTTAACATGAACCACCCGCCACACACACTACGGTCTAAGGTTGGATCTAATTTTGAACTCGCAATCTTTCGGTTGTAATCAGCTACCCTTTGAACCGAGCTTCCATAACCCTGGGTGTAAAAGGTTGAAGAAAAATAGTAACAAAGATATTTCACATTGCAATGTGTTTAATACAAAGGATACACAAGTTCGAAACGCCTTTCTCGTAACATAATAAATGTTTTAAATGAAAATACATTTTTTAAAATTACTTTAATCTACGGTATTAACGTTAATTTTTACAAAAGGTTTGGAAATCGGTTGGATAAACGGGGTCATAAAAAATTAAAAACTGATTCGTCTAAATAAGGAAAGGAAAATGAATTAGAACGTAGTAAATATATGAGACGGAATCATAAATCGAAAATAGAAATGATACAACAGCCGCATAGTTAATTCTCTGAGGGGTTCACACGCATATATCCGTATAATCTTCCCAATTAATCTGATCGTGTGATTGTGACTTCTAACCAGCATTGACCTTCTTAACCAATATAATTTGTGTTTTTCAACCAATAGATGTACTTATTTAGGCATTATGGTGTATTGTGGGGGAAAATCAATGCACTACTCGCATGAAGTTTATTAATAATTAACTTTAATCGCATTAATTATTAATGGATTTCTAATTTTTATTAATTATTAAATAAAACTTTTCTGATATACTTCTTTATCAATACGATTTAGAACTGTAACCCTAACTTTTCACTAGCAACTTGATACCCCCATTTCGTCATTTAATACAAAATTCAAAAGTATAATACTCTCTTAAGTGCATTTCTGCTTTTGTCTCAAGAAATAGTGACGATCGCAATGCAAATCCAAATTAAATTAAAGTTTTATCAAGTACTGAGCTTCAATTAGTAAAATAATAGTTGTTTAATTAATCGCCACCACTAATGATCCCAAAATTATTAAAAAAGTCCGTTGTGTCATAATGATTACTGCATATGAGTGGTTTGGTCCTGATGTTATTTCTCTTTGAAAGAAAGTGATTGAAGTCATCTTGCTTTTGCATCTTTTAATTTTCAAAACGGCAGTTATATTGATTTCAATCCCATGATAATCTAAGCAATGTAAACTCACAAAATAAACAAATTGGAATTCATCAGCTTTTTTCAAAGGAGTTATATTCGGATGATCTGAATGACGCATTTGTTTCGATTAGTGGAACCCTTTAAAGTTTCTCATTTGGGAGACCAGGAACAAGAAGTTGGTTTTTCACCTCAAAGTAATGTTCATTAGAGTTTCCACTTAAAAGAAACATCTTACTTCTTTTCAAAAGCACAAAATGCTTCTTTTAAAGACACTAGAATATTTTATGAAAAGAGTCAAACATGACCGAATGAAGAGTACTTAGATATTTAATGAACTTTAGTTTATCAATGAACTACCGGTGCTTTATTTGAGAGTATTCTATTATATGTTTTGGTAAAGAATAGTTACAATAGAGGTATGATTAAAATATACTCTCCTTTTAAACTAATCTGTATTCAAAGTAGCATAAGAATAAGTAGTAAATAAATATATAGAAACCTTAGTCAAATTGGTAGTAAATAATGAAAAACCTTCAGAACACAACGACTAATAAAGATTAAATACTTAGAAAAGATCGTCAATGGCCATTTCGGTGGTCCTCCATCATCAGGACAAAAGTGACTTTTCTAGTGAAGTTGTCTTGCCCCACCGAAACAGCCATTGACTATCTTTTCTAAGTCTTTAATTTGCTTTAGTAGTTTTTTCAAGGTTTTCATTTTTTTACTAAAAGAGTAAGCAATTAATCATCTCTCGTAATTATTTCTAAGAATGCTTGGCATTCATTTATCATGTTTTCTCTATTCAGTAAAATAACAGATCTTCAAATACTATTTTCTGTGCCTTATACTTAAAGATGTGTGTTCAAAGATGAAAACGTGCTTGTTCTTTGTGGTTTGTACACTGGAGTCCGGAACTTAATGAAAAGTAAGATTTTCAGCTGCGACTTTGCAGTGAAGTGACCCGGATGTAGGAAAAGAACACGAAAGAAAATAAAGAATTATTGAACCAATGAGTAAGAAACAAAACAAGAAATGAAGGGTGACAAGTCTTTGAACTGAAGTGTATTCTGTGACATGAGACAGAATGGTAACTGTAAAAAATTAAAAAAAGAGAAGTTGTCCTTTCTCTCCCTCTTTAGTTGGGTGCAGGCATCACAACCAAGAGGTACCCAAGTAATCTATACTCTTTTCTGTTTCACCTTGGTCTACCCACCTACTTTTTGTTGTTTGCCCTCCCTCGTTATTGTCATGTGCTTGGCGCAGCTTGGTCAAATATGGCCCTTGCGCCATAAAAAGCGAAACCAACAAACCAACTCCTTTTTTCTGTGTCAGTAAAACTTTCTTTGTAGTGTTCATTTGTTTGACTTTGTAGTGTTTGGCGCAACTTGTCCAGGTGTGTCCCATGCGCCATAAACCCAGAACCACCCATAAATGCTCAATATAGGGAAAACATTGCTATTTGTGCAATAATAATCCTCTGTATAAAATTAGCAATGCAAATATGAACCCATTGTTTCAGATTTCAATCATAAACAAGCATTAGAAATTATTATGTAACAGATAAACATATTCATGTTTATATGTTACACGATCGCTCTACTAGTTACAGGGAGTGCTGTATCATCACCAGAAGCTGTTTGAATGAATCTAAAGCTTACATAAAATGTAAGCATATCAATATGCTGCACAATCACTAGCGCACTTTAAATTGCTGGCGGCGCAGTGCCAACATCGAATTCCGTTTTGAATGAATGCGGACAGATCTTTCCATAATAACCATGCAGGAAATAAAGCAAGTATTTACATCTCGACGCGGATTTGCGACGAGATTAGTTCTTGATCAATTCCGTGTAATTGTGCGGCTGGGCGTTCATTGGTCAAAATACCGCATCACCAGGATGACAATCAGCGATCTGCTCGCAGTAAAACTCGCAAATCTGTCCCCCGAACCAAACCGGCTGCACCTCGCTTCGGACAATGACCATCAGCGAAACACGCCGGCATCCTAATTGTCTAGATTAGCTGAGAGAATAGGTTAATTGTACATTTGGTCACTGCGTCCCATCGCCGCAATGGGCCGACTACAAATGACGTGATAACAATTATTTGGTTCCATTGATCCATGGCAGGAAGGACCCTCTCTCCAGGAACTGACTCTAACTATGAATGATAATTGTAATCAATGCTGAGTGCGTATTCGGTCTGTGTGGATGCATTGGCATAGAGGTTTTGTAGGTTCATCATCATCTTCGTTTATGATTTAAGTGAGAAATGGTGGTAATATATGATTCTCCAACAATGGCTGTCAGTAATCATATAGTATTAACCTATCAAAAGTGTGTAGTCGCTAGCTGTGTTTTACTAGAATTGTAAGACTGATGATGTTTAAGCGAAATTCGATATCCACAATTTATATTTTAAGTTAGAAATTACTCTCGTATATACTATTAAAATCTATTACCCCCACATGCCTTACTTTAGCGTCCAACAAAAAACCTTACTTTCAGCATACCCCTTTTCTAATTTTGGCCGATAGAATATAACTTGTAAATTTCTACGTTTGAAACTATATAGTATTTAACAACAAAAAACTTCGATCTTGCAAACGTAAAATTATAATTGTTGCAAGAAGGACTACATTGATATCTTTCTGATGAATGATAATTTTAATCAATGCTGGGTGAGTATTTGATCTTTGTGGGTGTATTGGTCACAGAGGTGTAGGTTCATCATCATCTTCGCTTATGATTTCAATTAGAAGGAGAATAATGTATTATTCTCCAAACATGGCTGTCGATAATTAATTATCCTACCAAAAGTGTGCAGTCACTTGATATATATGTGTAGTCACTAGATATTTTACTAGAATTGTGAAAAATTCTACTGAAATTCAAGCAAAATTAGATGTCAATAATTTATATTTTGCAACATAAATTACTCTTATATATAATATTAAAACATATTACTCCGCATGTCTCATTTTTGTTCACCAAAATCCTTTCTTTCAGCATAATCTTTCTCCAACTTTAATTGATGGAAAATAACTTGTGTTATAAATTTCTACCGTCTGAAACTATATAGTACTTGATAACGAAAAAACTTTGGAACTTATAATAAAGTTTTAATCGTGTCAGGCAGTACCACATTGATGTCTTTCTAGAATTGATTGTAACAGCGAATGATAATTGTAATTAAAGCATATTGCGTATTTGGTCTTTTCAGATGGATCGGCGTAGAAGTTTTGTAGGTTCATCATCATCTTCATTTATGATTAAATGAAGTGGGGTAAATACGATTCTCCGACAATGGCTAGTCGAGAATCATTTATTACCCCACCAAAAGAGAGTGTAGTTGCTAACTATATAATGTATGGTCACTAGGTGTGTTTTCAGGAATTCAAAAGCTTCGGTAATACATTGATAAGCCACTTTTCAAATTTTGGGGCTAACAATTTTGAAGTTTTAAAAATTTCCAAAATTATAATGGTTTATCCACTATTCAAGAGGTCATGTTATCTTGAACTTTCAAGTATTAAACGCTAATTCAAACTAGAAATTGTTTTAATTCTCTTGAATATTTTCTTTTTAAATTTTTTAACGCGGAATTTTCATTCTGGGACCTATCTGTTGGCCGCTGCCCTTTAATAATAAAACCCTTGTGAAGATTAAACAAAGTTGAATATCTATAATTAATACTTTCAGTCAAATGCTGGAACTTTTAGGGAAGATATTGTCATACATTTCTACCTCTGAAATTGTATAATATTTGATAACAGAAAACAAGGTAAATTGACGTTTTAAAGTTTCAACCATGGCAAGAAAGACGACATCGCCATCGTCTTGACTGAGGAATTGACTGCAACACTAACTTTAGGTTTAGGGGTATTTTGCTAATTTCTACAATAAATATTAGGTATTTGGATATAAAAGTAAACAGATTATAATTTGAGCTTGCAAATATGAGTTTTCCTTCAAGTTTATCCATGTATCTTGAATTATAGTGGACTTAACCCTCCTAGTGGTTGTCTCGATGAGGTATATGGTCATTAGCAAAGCTGATGAGATATCTCATCAATTGAAGAAAGCTGACTTGATCTTGATCTCGTCATCATTAAAATATCGACAATATCTTGATGATGAAACATCTCGTCATTAGAAGATAAAACCAGACCAGATCTTGATCTTATCGTCATCATAAAAAAATCGGCAATATCTTAATGACGAGATGTCTCGGCGTAAGCAAATTGGTCAGTTCTTGATGGACAAGATATCTTGTCGAAACCACTTGGAGGGTTAAACACCAACTGCAACGGTCATACACGATATCAATAAAACATCCATCGCATTGTTATTTTAAGTATGTAGCTGACTAAGCAAAAGGTGTAAAAATTAATTTAAATGAAGGGAATTGAAACAAAGCCTGGTCTTGTAGCATTTTCTTTCTCTGACAAATGAATAACCCATTGAGTTGCATCAGTGCGACGTTAATTAACTACCTACCTCTAACAAATATTTCCTTGTTCTTTCCAGTTCCTCCGGGAGAACCTGCTATCTTGGATGAGGAAGGTGTTCAAGTGAAAGGTCTGATAGGACCTTACAACGAAGGGGACTCGTTGCTTCTTATTTGTGAAGCAATTGGTGGTAAGTTACTTAAATTTAAACTTTTCCAATGTAAGCATTTGTTTGATACAGTAGTGAACTTAGCTACCACTACAAAAATTAGTTTACAATATGCTGTATATATAACAACGTACGTATCTTCACCATGAAGTACTGTTACAGTAGACATTCTTCCACGCCTCCTGTTAAATTGGCGAACTACGAATGTGATTATGAACACGCGAACTTAAAAACAAGTGGTATGGCGCTTCTGCCTAATTCCAAATGTCGCTCGCAGCAATCGTGATACATTTCGAAGGATGGTCCATGGTGAAATGTTGAATAGCCAAGGCAATACCAATCGCTTCCAGATGTGTGAAGGTTAGTGTTAACAGATACGGGATTGATCCTGGACCGTCGCCAGCCGGTTGTGTTGCTCCAATGCGACGTTAATTCAACTACCTACCTCTCACACGTTATACAAAAATACCAAGGGTTATTGTTTATCACTGTTATTGGTAATAGCCCAAACGGCCGTATTTAAGTCATTACAGAAACTCAAACAATAGATCTTAAACTCACTTAACCAAGGCATCATTAAGTGAAATCAATCATAAACCATTATTATTGATGTGAGTGAAAATATGTCTACAGTAATATTCCCCCTGCTAAGTGGAATGAGAGAATCCATGCATAAGAGCAAATACTCGAAGGTTCAGGCTTTGGAAATGTCTTGTAAATTTATTTTCACCATGGGCATTAAAAAGTTATTTTTCTGATTTTATTTTGATAAATAAGCATGAAATAATTTATTAGTCCTGAATCATTTTTGTTGCGTCATATTCTATCTTTCAATCTATCCCTATTTAAACACCACATATATTCCAAATTACATATGTCGTCAGATTACAAGTGAAACATATCAAGAGTAAAATTTTCGAGATGATTTTTTTAGCTTTTCTAGACCAGAATGGTCTTTGGATTGGTTAGGTCATTTAAGTCGTGTTTATTTCCATAAAGGGTAGATTTCTTTTTGGGAAATACTTATAGCAAGTAGTATAGTGAGTATGAATTTCCCCCTTCGATTCCTCAAAAATATTTCTTGACTTAGTGCGTTTCACTTGTAAATCGACAAATTTTAACTTAGTCCTCCTGGTGGTTGTATCGACGAGGTATCTCGTCGTTATCAAAACTGACCAGGTCTTGACGAATGAGATATTTTGTCATTAGAAGAAAACTGACCAGATCTTGATCTCGTCATCATAAAAAAATCGGCAATATCTTAATGACGAGGTATCTTGTCATTTGCAAAATTGATTAGATTTTGATGGACGAGATATCTCTTCATAATCACTTGGAGGATTAAACACTAATTATGTAAATTTAATGGGAAGATAACTTATCTTGTTGGCAAAATGTTAACAGGTTTTTGCATTGATATTTACTAAGTAAGAAGTAGGTACTATATAACATATCATGAATAAGTAATAAATATATTATAAGTATGAGCAAGTTACCTTTATTGAATGTAAGAAAGCCAAATTTAGTTTAACCTTGCTAATATAATGCTCATTTTATTACCTTTGTTTTTCATTTCCATAAATACAACTACCAGTCTTTCACGTTGAGCCTTGGAGAAAGGTTTCCGAAAATATCTCATTCGAAAGTGGGAATATCAAATACCCTTTAAAATTCCTTTCACAGGATACCGTATTTTTTTATTATACATCATAGTAATTCAGTTCCGTGATAACTTATAATGAAACTTTAATCTCGAGAATCTATTCACCTCCAACAAAAGATAGTCTTCCTTTACTTTTAAATGACACAGAATTTCCATTACATCCCAACTCAAAAATGTAAGAAGCCCATTTACCCATTCGTACTCATTTCTGGAGTAATTGAAGTTTTTTAAATAACTCCCACACATAGTCACCGCATTTTTAATAACAAACACATCCTGTTCCTTTGCCAGAATATTTCACTCTTCAACTCTAGCAGCTGGGAAACGCTTGCATTACGTATTTAATTTAACGCTACTTCACTCGAAGCTGTTCCTTCACGTCTTAACGTCCCTCTTCCACACAGGAAACTACCCCTTCACGTCTGTCTCCTTCCCGATGCGTACAGAGTGGAAGAAGCAATTAAAGTCCCTCTCCCGAAGGAAAAAAAACGGGAAAATTAATCCTGAATAACCGTTATTTGATCTGATACCATCCCATTCTCTTCGTGTAGCTGACACTTTTCCCGCTCACTTCTGCCCGGTTTTCCGGGTAAACCACAACCCGTGACCAGCCATAAATGGAAGGGACCCGGGATCGCTTCAATCATATGGTCCGTTGCCCCCGTAACCCATTCCACACGAGAATGTGATTTGGTAAAAAAATAATTAAGAAAGATGGAAGGGCGAGTGAGGAGCAAAAAAATTACATAAATGAGAGAAGAAATTTCCTCAAAGTTAATTGACGACCGGAGGATCCTGGAAAAGTCATTTAGTACCCGGGCGCTTTCCAAACTTTCGTGTCTGTTATGAGTTCCTTCCTTAAGAGGCTGGATTAAAAACGCGAGATCTTTTTCTTTAATAGGCTCCCGTCCACTTGGCATCTCACCTAGCGGAAGAAGTGGGAGGCTTATGTATTCGTTTATTTTCCTAGAGTCTCGGGGAGTGTGCCCTTCTTAACTGGAAAAGTTATCTGCTGTAAAGGATTGAGAGATAACGATATTCTGGGGTAATTGCTGAGGAATTTGAATGAAGATGTCGAAGCGGCATTTGGCGAAAGTTATCAATGCATGATAAACAGTTCCTCGCGTGTGTGCATGTGAAATTCGTTCTCGCACAGTATTGCAAAACAAATGTAAACTAAGGTTCCTGTAGACATTACACTATTGTGAGTCCATATTGTTTGAACAGTTTGTTTGGTAGAAGCTGTTGGCATGGAACGAGAGATAACAATATTCTGGTGTGGTTGTCGCATAATTTTAACCCTCTGGATAAGGGGACCGGCCCAACCGGCCGAAAGTTTCGAGTCCCCTCGTTACGAAAGGCTCGGATTCTTTCAGACCTTAAACTCCTGAAGAATTGCAGCAGCCAATTACGATTTCCATCCCCTATTTTCTGTGCTAAAAAGAGACCCGCGCGTGAATAGCCTTATCTCCCCGTTGACAAAGATGACAGGGTTATCAACGGGGAGCCTCGCAAATTGTTTATCCTCGAGCATCTAGTCTGTGAGAGGTTGAGTAAATGAAAAGAGACACACTTAAAAATTCAACGCCGCCCTCTCAGTTTACCTGGGAAAAATCCTTCTAGGCATACCCACGACTCGACAATAGAAACCGGTACATTAGGTGATAATGGGACAACACATATTCCCTCTCCTCCTGGGAAAAGCTTTGCAAAGGCCGTTTCGGCCGGTTTCAGTAAGTTGCCTGTAAAGTCGTTGGGCCGGCTGCCGTAACCAAAGAAGGAAACGATATTCTGCCCCGACGTATGCAGAGGGTTAATGAAGATGTCGAGACGACATTTGGCGAAAGTTACTCATGCATCAAAACCGTGTTCGTATAGGCATATGAAATCATTTAAAATTCGTTCCCACACAATATTGTGAAACAAAAGTAAATTAATGTTCATGTTGTCTTATTACATTATTGTGAACACATCTTGTTTGAACCATTCATTTTAGAGAGCTGTCTGTGGGCAAGGAACATGAGATAACAATATTCCTGGTAATTGTCGAGGAATTTCAATGGAAACGACATTTGGATATGCATGAATGGATAATATGGATCAATGCAGTTCGTCAGTGAATGATGCAAAATGATGTGAAATTCGTTCTTGCACATTAGTAAAACAAAAGAAAATAACATTCCTGTAGTCTTCGTGTGCTATTGTGAATACATCTTGTTTGAACGAAGGGAACGAAGAAAGAAGAGCATTTGAGAGAAGCTGCATGTTGCCAGGAACTAGAGATAACGTTATTATGGAGTAATTGTCGAGGAATTCTAATAAAGAAGCCGAATAACGCCATTTGACGAAAGTTGTCAATGCATGTTAAACCATGATCGTGGTATATGTGAAATTAGTTCTCACACCCTATAGTAAAACAAAATAAAATAATTTTCCTGTAGTTTTAGTGTGAAGTATGACATTGTGAGTCCATCTTGGTTGAACTTTCTGTATGGGGAAAAATTTATCTTTTGGCAAAGTACGAGAGATAACGATATTATGGTTTAATTACTGAGGAATTTGAATGAATATGTCGAGACATCATTTGGTCCAAGGTACCAATGCGTAGTAAACTATGTTCCTATTAGTGCACGCGAAATTCGTTTTCATACAATAAAGCGAAACAGAAGTAAAATAGTATTCCTACAGTATGAATGAGGTCTTGTTTGAACTATTCGATTGGGAGAAGTTATCTGTTGGCAAAGAAAGAGAGATAAAGGTATTATTAGGTAATTGTTGAGGAATTCGAATGCAGATACTGAGACACTTTTTAGCAAAAGGTATCAATGTATGGCAAACAGTGTTTGGGTGTGCATGGTAAAACTCTTGCAATTGTTAATAGAGCCATGCAGATAATAAAAGTCGTACATTTAAATGCCAAATATTTTCGAAAATATCTTCACATACACAATTACACCTCCCATTCAGTATCATCCCAAAAATAAATTAGAAGAGACTATTAATATCAATTTCTAAAACTTCCTACAATTGATTTACTTTTTTCTGTACACAATCAGTGCGAAACGCAAATTAATGAAATCTAACTTCTATCAGACCACTTAATCACATTTCCAATACTTCGAAACATATTCCATTCTGTATCACCATATCTATTGACATTTCCTAATAGTCACTACAATGAGTTTTCATTGTAACAAGATGAGTTTTGTCTTCATTACTGGGAAGCGCTGTTCCTGAAATAAAATATGTTTTTAATTTCAGTCTTTGAAAAGTGGATTTCCCTTATTTCTACTTCGAATTAAAAAATTACGTTTATTAAGAATGTTAATTCCATATTCGTCTCTTGAATATGGAGACGTAGGGATTTTTCTGCTCCACCTCTATGCGTATTAAATCTCTCGACGGGCATTCATTAATATGCTATTGTACATTTCTGAAATAAAAAGCGACATTATTAATTTTTGGAGACAATAGGAAAGGAAATGTATTTTGTTTCACACTATTTCTTAGTTTATTACGAAACGGAAGAAATGCATTTTGAGTTAATGAAAAGCGCTGGAGAACTTATTTTAGCCACGGAAATTGTTTCCAGTTCTAATTTCATTTTTTGACATATTATTAAGTTTTTTATTCTTAGCTTTATGCACCTTAATTTCATTTTGCTTTTCGATGTTCCTCGATAAACATTACATTGTAAAAATTGCAAGTATTAAAATATCACTCCCTTGTTTCTTAAATATGTACATAATGTCATATAGAGATAGTATGTTCTTTTCCTTAAATGAGATAACATGTTGAAATTTAAATTAGTGTATTCTTTCAGTGCTGTGTCTGTATCCTTTCTTATAACGAAACGTAATTAATTTTAAACTTTATTAATCCTTCAAGATATTTTACATTAAACTGGACTATTATTTAATATATTATTAACTACGGTTAATTTATTTCGTTGAATTTAAATTAGCAAGTTTTAATTAAATTATATGATAAATAACCATGTTAACGCACGAGAGCTTTTTGCAGTGTAGTCAATGTTTTCAAAGTATAGTTTTTCAGTGTGTGTGTAGCATAAACAATGGAGAAGAAAATACGTTAGACTTAGAAATAATATTATTTATCGTCGCTTTGAGAATGGTAGCCCTCTCATAATATAACTGTTACGATAAAAAAATTATTTTAGAAACATTCAGATAATTCACATAAACTACCATGATAATTCACTAGCTCAAATTACCTTCAAATAAAAATTCTTTTGGTTAAGAATTGATTTGATTTATCGCCACTTTGATATTAACCCTCTTTCAATGTAATTCTCCGAAAAAAACCAGATAATTCACATGAACTACTATGATAATTCACTAGTACAAACAAACTACAGGAGAAGAAAAATGCTTTTGTTTAAGATTTGATTTATAGCCGCTTTGATAATGTGTTAATCATCTTATAATATAGCTAATATAAACGATATATTAAGTTACTACTATTATAAACTTCTGTTTCGAGAAAAAAATCAGATAATTCGCATGAACTACTATTATAATTCACTAACACAGACTACTGGAGAAGAGAAAGGCTTTTGTTTAAGAATTAATATGATTTATCGACGCTTTGACAATGTTAACCTTCTTATAACAGCTATTTCGAGGAAAAGAATATGGTAATTCACATAAACTGCCATAGTAATTCACCAGCTCAAATTAATACCGTATAATGAAAATACTTTTGGTTAAGAATTAATTTGATTCATTGCCTTTTTGAAAATGATAACACTCTGATAATAAAACAGTTGAGAGAAAAAATTAATTTCAGAAAAATTTACACAGATAATTAACACGAACTCCTTTTTCTATCCCTGGGATTTTACTCTGTTAGTGGGATCACATTGTATTATACGTCGAACCAAAGTTCTTATGGTTTACATTACAATTAAAAGAATGGCATAGACGGTTTTGTCAGAAAAATGGCATGTACAACTGTCAAGTTTCAGAAAACTCATTAATTTCAAGCAAACTCGTTTCTTACTACCAGAAAGATTAATTACCTAATTAAATAAAATTTTATTACTAAAGAAGTTCATATAAATATTTTTCTTTGAGTACGCGTGCATAAGTGATGATTCTCTTCCTTTTCTTGCACATGTCAGGAAGTTTTGTCATGTCTAAGAGATAATTCATCATGCGATTGTTATCTGAACTCAAAACCATAAGGCGATCGCCTATTCAGAGTTTATGAAGTAGTAAAAAATGTTATTTGCGTAAAAAATTCAGACACAACTTTACTTAAAAATAATCTGTTTTTCGCCGAAATGAATCTTTTATTTTGTGGTTTTAAACCTTAATTTACAGCGCAGATGGCTTTTTTATAACTTAACTTTCCGCGAAATAAAGTTCATAATCTTCTATTCTTTCTATAAAAAATAGAAATTGATTACTTTCTAAGTAAAATTGGTAGATTCTTACGGCGTAAGCGGAATATCTCGATCACGGCATATCTTGTCATTAGAAAAAATGGTCTGATTTTGATGGACGAGTTATCTCGTCGAAATCACTCGGAAGGCTGACAAGATACATAATAGGAATGACAAAAGAGTGCTTATAAGGCGTTGTTGATGGAACAAGACCAGAAAATAACTTTAAAAATATTACAAGGTTCATATAAAAAACTGTGGAGCAAGATTGAAGAGAGGTCTACACGATTTACAAAATACATGGTGTGGCAAGAATTACATAAAGTTGTACAAATGACAGTGGAATTCACAAGGCAAAAGATGATGGATAAAAGCGCAGCTGTGCCGAGATTGCAAAACCTAGGAGGCAGAAGATCATTGAACAGTGTGAAGAGTATGTAGTACTTGAACATTTACAGAGCAGATTATAAGGGAGCAAGAGGAAAAAGTAGCTCTACGGGGAAGAATGAAAGGTTAAAAAGCAGAAGATATCAGGACAAGAGTGAGGATCATTTAAGTTAGAGATCTGACAAAATTTACTAGGCTGGTGATGATGGAGTAGGTAGGAGGATAGAACAAATAATGAAGTACGAATAAAATTAACTGTATCATAAGATTAACAATGAAAGTGATAATGGACAGGTAGGAAAATGAAGCAAAAGATTAAGGAGTAGGTATAAATCTAGCTATATAAGTATAATCACGGGATGAACATGGAGAGTGATGGTGGAGCAGGTAAGAGGATGGAGCAGAAGAGTATGAATTCGGGTAGTTGTGTTTTATGGCACAAGCTGTGCAATAAAACACCATTGTGATGGAAATGGACATACACACACAAGAAAAGTTTCACTGGCACAGAAGGTTTAGAGAAATATCCCAAGGAGGAATCCAACCTGCATTACTTGCAACTCTCAGCTTGCTAGCGAAATGGACAAGAGCAAAGAACCACGGGATCCCTTAAGAAGTAGGGTAAAATTAACTACATGAGTAAAATCATAAGATTCACACGAAAAGTGATGGTGGAGCAGATAAGATGATGGAGCATAGAATTATGGAGTAGGAATAAAATTAGCTATTTGAGTGGAATCATAGGCTTAAATTAACTACATGAGTAAAATCATAAGATGATGGAGCATAAGATTATGGAGTAGGAATAAAATTAGCTATTTGAGTGGAATCATAGGCTCAAATTAACTACATGAGTAAAATGATAAGATTCACACGAAAAGTGATGGTGGAGCAGATAAGATGATAGCATAGGCTTAACACGGAAGGTGTTGATGGAACAAGAAAGAAAGATAGCTTGATGCTAAAAATGATAGAACAGACAGAACATCGGCAACTACTTTTCATATACTACTAAGACATAAAGACATAAGAAATTAGTTCAATTATGGACATTTTTGCATCAAATCTACGTATCAAAGCATTTTTCGTCCAGCCGAAATACACAGATAACAATCAAGAAAAGATCAATTTTAGTTCATGCGAAACACAAAAGAAATGTTATTTACAGAAAGATTGAAATGACTTCATACAACTGCACACATTTGATGCTCATCTTACCACTTTTAATCCCATTTTAGCATTGTTATTTGCTCTGTGCATTGTGTTCTAAACATCCGGATACTTCTCACTGCAAAAAGGATGGCGTGTGTTTGGAAAATGTCCAAAAATATCTAGCTTTGAAATACGCGTTCCCATGCTTTAATGTCCACTGAAACTCAATACAAAAATAACGAATGATACTACGTATTCAAGCTCAGTATCCGTTATGAAAAAAAGACTGATACGTTGACAGTGTATAATTTACAGCTTTTGCATACAACAAACGGGATTTTTCAATCCTCTCCTTTCAATCATACTGTGAAAATAATGTAAAAAAAAATGTATAGGAATAAGATTGGAATGACTTGCATTAAATATGGTGGGTGAAAGCGGGAGATATTTTCATGTTTCGATACGTTATTTCTGACTGCAGGCATTTTTCAGACCACTCATTTTTTGTCATTTCTGACTGGTGTTATTTCGCAATGTCGTTATGAATTCCATTGTGTCATCTGTCATTTGCAATTCTGCGAAAGGCTTTAAATTCATCTTAGCATACTCCGATGTTTTATGGTTTTTGCTTTATATATAGCTGGAAATGACACGATATGTTTGAGCGGATACTGGTTAGTACATTACGATATTACGCCACACTCTTTAAATTAGCCGAATGAATTATGCATCTTTACAGAATTACTCTTTCATAAGTGCAGCGTCATTTTCTGTTTCCGAAAATGTAGAAAGGAGTGTATTCAGAGCTGAAATGGTTCGTGTAATGGTTTATGTTCAGAATATAATCTTCATGTTGGTGTGAAAGTAAAATGTATTATATGGTAGGTTTAAAGAGACTATTTACCTATGTAAGACAATCAACTCCAATATATTGACCACTAAGCCCATTAAAAATGTAACAGTTATGCATTTGGTGAAATACAATTACTTGGTAACACATATGTTACAGTTATTTGTTTAATGAACAAAAGTTTTAATATGCCAATTTACACGTACCTCCATTAACTCTCCAAGTGGTTTCGACAAGATACCTCGTTGATCAAGATCTGACCATTTTTGCAAATATTTGAAGAGATATCTCGTCATTAAGATATTGCCTATTTTTTTATGGTGACGGAATCAAGATCTGGTCAGTTTTTCCTAAGGACGATATATCTCGTCCATCAAGATACTCTCAGTTTTTCTAAGGTCGAGATACCTCATACATACAACCACCGGAAGGGTTAATAAATGCGTTTCTTCAATTAAATCTTTCAAGCTATGCCTTGGAATTCCTTTAGCGGAGTTAGGCTGAAAAGATGAGTTTTACGTTTAGATGTTTGAAAAATTTCAAGTTGGCATTATAGTTCTGCCAATCTTTCAATTTTCAATAAAATAAATTATTCAAATCAGAATCTTGAAATGTGTACGGTATTTCATAGGTTCACAAGCATTGAGTTTTGAAATCTAACTGCATTGACATAGAAATTTAAATATATATTTCATCATTATATTGTTCAATTTATACATTAATAATTTATAAATGTTTGATTCATTGGTTTCTACAATACATCACAAGAATAACATTTCCTTTAAAATTAAAATATATTCGTTCTTCAATGCTTTTCGTTGTGTATTTCATCGAATTGACCAATCTTTGAGCCCATTCAAAAATACGTATTCACAACCAAAAGACAGCAACAATGGGTGACACGCAAACCAGAGAAGAGACCTTGCAGTTATATAGAACAAAAGGACAAAATCATGTAAGCAAATAAATATTGATCAAAGTTTGACAACATTAATAATTTATAAATGTTTGATTCATTGGTTTCTACAATACATCACAAGAATAACATTTCCTTTAAAATTAAAATATATTCGTTCCTCAATGTTTTTCGTTGTGTATTTCATTGAATTGACCAATCTTTGAGCCCATTCAAAACTACGTATTCACAACCAAAAGACAGAAACAATGGGGGACACGCAAACCAAAGAGACCTTGCAGTTATATAGAACAAAAGGACAAAATCATGTAAGCCAATAAATATTTATCCAAGTTTGACAACATTTGCGCTCCGAACAATTAAAAAAATCGAGGTATGAACAGAATATGAGCCCCTCACAAAAATCGAAAATTAAAAAAACAGAGTCTGGAGTGATTTTAACAGAAACTATTCTCACATAGGATGTATTGTTGGATGTTTGCACAAAATCACAAAAACAATGGGCAACTCAGCGAACGGGAGCAAAGACCTCGCAGTTACAAAGAACAAATCGGCAAAATCACGTTCACCAATATTTAACACAGTTGTTCGGTTTGAGATTTGCGTCCCGGACAACTTTGTTTTAAATTGGGGAATGAGCAGAATAAGGTACTCTCAAAAACCGACAATTCAAAAACGTCGAGCCCGAAATTATTATAAAACAAATTCCCCTACCTAGGACATAATGGTAAAATTACTAAAAACAATGCGCAACGCATCAAACGGAAATTGAGTCCTCGCAGTCACAAAGAACGAATCGGCAAAACCATTTTAGCCAATATTTATCACAGTTGTTTGATTTCAGATTTGTGCTTCCAAAAACATTTTTTCGAATTGAAGAATGATAGAATAGGAGGTGCTGACGCAAACCGGGACCTAAAAACATTGAATCTGGAGTACTTAAAAGAAACCACTCCATAAGTACTTAAAAGAAACCACCTAGGACATAATGGTAGATAGGCAGAATTTACGTTGCGCTCTGGAGCAACACAACGTGCTATCAGGACTTAATGGTAAAAGCACAAAAACAATCGGCAACACAGCAAGCAAGAGCAGAGACCTGGCAGTCACAAAAAACAGATCGACAAAATCAGGTCCGCAAACATTTATCACAGTTGTTTGATTTGCGCTTCGTAAAACTTTTTTTTAAATTCGAGAATGGCAGAGAGAAGTGCTCATCCAAACCGAAAAACCAAACACATCGAATCCGGAGTGATTTTCAAAGAAATTACTACTCCCACCTAGGATATAATGGTAGGTAGGTAGTTGAATTTACGACTCACTGAAGCAACACGACAGACTTATGATAAATGCACAAAATGGTAAATGGACATAATGGTAAATGCACAAAAACAAAAAGGCAACAGAGCAAGCGGGGGCAGAGACCTCGCAATTGCAAAAAACAAATCGGCAAAATCATGTCCGCAAATATTTATCGCAGTTGTTTGACTTACGCTTCGTAAAACTTTTTTTTAAAATCGGAGAATGGCAGAACATGAGGTGCTCACACAAACCGAAAAATCAAAAACATGGAATCCGGAGTGATTTTCAAAGAAACAACTCCCACCTAGGATATACCGGTAAAAGCACATAACGAAAAATAGGAAACTAATTTGAGGCAAACATTAATAGAGAGCAACAAAGTTCTCCCGTGAAATGAAAATTGTTTTAAAAGTCTGACTGCCTTTCATATTAGTCTTCAGCAGCCCGTTGGAGCGGGACTTAGCAAATATTAGCTTAGTTCGAAGAGTAGTATTGAGCAACCATCTCCACATATCTTTTCTAATATCTTGCTTTTTTACCATTCCCTCTATTTTAACTTTTTATATTTTACTTTCTTTTATTCCCTTTTACAAAGACTTCTATTACTTAATTCCATCACTGCCGAGTAAGAGCAGATGAAGCGACCGATAGAAGAAAAAAACGTAAAAAGTATTCTTGATTAAATCTTATTTCAGCGTTATTCCTTTGTGCAGTGGCTAAAAAACTGTGGCGTAGCATCGAGCGTATTAGCTTCTGTCATTGAAAAGTACTAACTTTTCAAGTTACTTTCCCCCTTTCCGAAATGTAATAAATGAGGGTAACTTTTTCTTTAAGATTTTACCTTCCAACAGGAAAAATTAGATGATTGTCTTGAGTTCATAAGATAAGATTATATCGCCCCAACGGTAGATGAAATCTTTCGAAAACCTTTTCTCCTTTTTTGTGTCTATTTTCTACTCAAAAGTGAAACACAAACAATGAAAATCTCTGTAATCTAGTTTTCGTAACTTTATGAATTGCGATGTTGATGGGTTTTTAAATCATCTACCAAATATAATAGCTCTCTAAAATGAAGTAAAAGTAATAAAAACAAATTTGATGTTGGTTAGTTGCTTGATTTGAGTTTTATGGCGCTAGGTCCAAGGTAGGACAAGCTGCGCCAAGCACAAGATAGAACGTAACGAAATTCGCTCACATTAAATACATTAATATAAATTTTTCTAATCAACAATAAAAGGTTTTTTTAAAAAAATACAATACTCGAAATATGTTGAATGTGAAAATAAAATAAATATTTAAATGCCGCGATTAAACAGGAAAATATAAGGCAATCGTTGTCAAAATAAATTTGAAGAAATGAAGCATTAATTTAAACTGAAAATAATACTCCTTAAGAAAATAAAGTGTACCTATTCTTAATAAACTTAATTGCAAATTTTACCAACTTAATTTGGTGTAATCAAGACAAAAAGAAAAACAAAACCTATAAATATACTTACTAAGTACATTTAGTAATGTCAACTACAAATTAGGAAATATTTTTAAGAAGTATTTATCATTTAAAGCAATTCAAAATTAAGCAGCACAATACGAATTCAATGAAACGTACCTTTCAAAATCCGACTCATATATTTTGAATGAACTTCCTGCCCATTTATGCCTTATAATTAGTTTTGAATCTTATAATCTATTTACAAATATTTCATTCGCATGCTAATAAGATCACATTCTTTTTCTCGCAATCCCTTAATATTAATGGAATTTAAATTTAAACCTTTTAAACGCTTAAGTTTAGAAGACATAGATATGACTCCATCTCTGTATGGAACATTTAATTCAGGTATAAAACTAAACATTTGATATTTTAAGTACATTATGGAATTTTGATATTTTATTTCTCCTTTGCTTCTTTCAAGGTAATTGTATCACAAATATACTTTTATCATTTCTTAAACATACAAATCCTTTGAGAGGAAAGTTGCATTTCTCCTATCCCTTAGAATCTTATTTTAGAATGAAATAAGTGGAATATGTTAACTTAATGCTTTTATACCAATTTTATATGAGCAGCAAAACCTTCTGTGTACCTAAAGTCATTAAGTGCACTTAAAATTGCTTGGCAAGGGAAGGTAATACTGTGTTGAGGAAAGCATAAAAACCGTTGCTTATTCCCTTTCTTGTTCGTCCTATTGTGATAAATCATACACAATTTATTTTAATAATTTTTATAGAGTGCAATACAAAATTCCCACTAATATTAAAGACAGTCCCTGCATTGCAAGTAATGCATATAAACAGTTCTATAAAAAACAACTTTTCCTATTAAAAATGTTGTCGCAGCGTTCAGAGAATTCGTCACTCTAGCAACCTGCAAATTGCAGACGGTGCATATTAGATAGCTCTTTGAGCGTGTTTCTCTCTTCTGTCAGAAAAGCTTTTTTGTATTTATGTCCGTTTACTTGATGTTGCTTAGCACAGCTTAGCCAAATATGACTTTTGAGGCAATAAAACCCACCCTCAACCAGTCTTAAAATATATAATTTCAGTTATACGGTAAATCATTCAGATGACACATTTTAGCGAAATAATTTGGATACATAAATATATGGGACACCTTAATTAAAATGTGGATACAAAGATTATATTAAAGCTATTTGATCTAAAACCCTTATCAAGTTATGTATATCCCTTCTCATATCCAATTATGTATATATGTTCCCATATCATATTGTGCTTACTGAACGTTGAAATTAAGTGTTAAAACATTAACTTAATCAGTTTCAATTGAGATGCAACGGCACACAAGTGTAAAGCAACGGCACTTCAAGAGTGCCACGAACTAATGTGCCGCGGTACTTATTTCATTCTGTAAGAAAACACGAGAAGCGTAATACCAGGCTAAATAAATATAATACATGATAGCGAAAGAAAGAATATGTATAAAGGAACATACAGTTTAAAGGAAATGAATTCTATCGAACTAATTCTTTATGAAAACGTATTACATTTCTTTATTTAATAATTGAATAAAGAAATGTAATACGTGTAATAGAATTATTCTAAGAAGAAAATTTAGAGCCCAGTCAGCTCATATCTAATATCATTGAGACCACCCTGGACCCTTGATGAGATATAAGAGTGACAGAAGATGTCTGACTGTTCTTTACGGACTTACGAGCGGACATATCCGATCTCTATATCCTTCGTTCTGGCCCATAAAGCATTTTCAACTTCCTCAATCATCCAAGTGGTTTCGACGAGATATCTCGTCCATCAAGATCTAACTATTTTTTCTAATAACGAGAAACCTCGTCAACAAGATATTGCCGATATTTTATGATGACGATATCAAGGTCTGGCTTGTTTTTCTAATGGCGAGATATCTCGTCCACAAAGATCTTATCAGTTTTGCTAACGACGAGATACCTCGTCGAGATAACCACCAGGAGAGTTAAAATGTAACACTGAACAATCCTACTAAAGTCTTCGTCTGTCCTTTGTTGGTATGTCAAGAGAAGATCTCTGTAAAAGTCCTGATCTGTTAGGGGATTTTTTGAACGTGTTCGGAGTCATGGACAGTCTGTTTAGCTCGGTCGTAAGTAACAGCAAAATTAAGTTATATTTTTATTTTGGAAATTTCTCATTATGTACTTCAGCTGTTTAATTCATTTTATTGAAAACAAAATCTAAACACAAATACAGGTCATGCATTATTTATGATTATGTAAAATTATGTACGAACAGTTATAATTAAAGAGATTGGTGTATCGAAAAATTAATTTTAACTTCAGAAGTGTCTCTATTAAAAATATATTTAAACACTCTAAATTAACTACACATATTAAACTTGATTACAGTAATATCCTTTATAATTCCATTACATTCCTTATAATTCCATTATATTCCTTATAATTCCATTATATTCCTTATAATTCCATTATATTCCTTATAATTCCACTACATTCCTTATAATTCCATTACATTCCTTATAATTCCATTACATTCCTTATAATTCCATTATATTCCTTATAATTCCATTGTATTCCTTATAATTCCATTATATTCCTTATAATTCCACTACATTCCTTATAATTCCGTTATATTCCTTATAATTCCATTAACCTTTCGAGCGTCACGAGATTTCCGAGTAGGGCCTTTCTCCCACAACACACATAAGGACTAAATAACCACAACTATTTGTTTAAAGAATTCTAATTAAGATAATCAAGAAAGTCAAAACTAGTAAGAATTAATTCAGGGAAGATTGTAGTTTGTAGAATATATACCATTCCTCACAACACACATAATGACTAAATACTCACATTTAGTGGTTTAATGAATCCCAGGAAAGATTCTAGATTCAATTGGTCAAGAAGATCAAACCTGGTTCAAAGTCAGTGAGCAGGCTGCAGATTGCAGATCGGATATATGCGTGTTAACCCATCAGAGGCTTAAAGTGAAAAAGATTGCTCAGGCAGCCCATAATTTTACACATTGGAAAGTTACAAAGTTACATCGCCTCTTCCACGAACATATAAAAGCATTGGCTAGTTATTAATTACATCACCCACAAAAAAGAACACCTCGTGAATTTCAGGTCGGTAGATCCAGATCGCATTGTATTGTGCCCACATTGTAATCCATTAGCATGAATTAGTATTACGCATCTTAAGCCTTTCAGTGTTTTCTCTAATGCAGTGAAAGTTGGCGAGAAATTAATCCCGAACGAAAATACCGGCAAAATTCAATTAATATTGTTCCCCAAAAGCCAGGCTAATCCCCGTGAGTTGGGGATGATATACATAATTAATACGCTGATTGGATAACGAGCCCATTTTCGGCCAGAAGTTCGGCCAAACTGCAAGCGTAGCTGAACAAGGGAAGGGAGATATTAATGATCTCTTGTCCATAACTATTTTATACGTTTCTGGGTTTGGGATTTCCTCTGAACTTCAGAAATGTGGAACTGTTCAATTTATTGGTTCTGTTATGAGTGGTTATACAGAGCGATTAATTTTCGAGGGGTGGAATGTGAACTGAAGTTCTAATGAAGGTTTGATTGGGATGTTGATTTTTAGAAGTTGGTTCCTGTCTGTGTATCATAGATTATAATTTTTCAAATGTATAGTTTCAATATCTAATTGAAAGGATTTAAGTTCAAAAAGTGTGTTTGATTAATAAAGAATATGACACGGCCATTTTCATGAATAAGATCAGTGTCTTACTGTCTCATGTGACAGTGGAATGAACCAGAAGTAAAATTAAAACTTATAATTGTTCCTTACTCCTTGTAACACCTAATAAGAGCTGCATAAAACTCGAAATTATTTCATTTCTTAGCCCTCCAAGTGATTCCGATGAGATATCTCGTCCATTAAGATATTATCAATATTTTTATGATAATATGATTAAGATCTGGTCAGTTTACTAATGACTAGATATCTCGTCCATGAAGATCTGGTCAGTTTTGCTAATGATACTTCGTCAAAACAACTACCAGGAAGGTAAATCCTAAGCTTTCTTGATTACTTTGATTACCCAGCTTTCTTGATTACTTTGATTACCCAGCTTTCTTGATTACTTTGATTATCCAGTAAATAAAACCAGAAACCTAACACGTACCTACGATTATTTTTTGTAATTTGCAATCACTTATCTAACAGAAACCATCGTGATTGATAGCACAAATGCAAGGCTTAAAAAACAACGAGTAATAAAGATTTTTAAAATATCATTAATTGGCATTTTGATGAATTTCCTTATTTTTGATGTTTGCAAAAACATGCGTTGTGTCAAAAATAATTAAACAAACAATCCTGCTATCGCTATTCACTGTTGTGAATTTTCTCACCAGTTTGATTTCAAACAAGTAAAAGTTCAGGAAATCTATACTCGAGTTGAGCATCAGAGAAACCTTATCTACTTTTACCTTGACAACACACTAGTTAATGACGAAAGTGCTTCTCCAACTTTACACGCAGCCTGAAATAGCTTAGTTAAGGAAAATTGAGACGTGACAACACTACTCCAGAACAACATATTTAAACACGCGTTTTCCTAGTGTGATTTATTTCTGTCCTCGTGTTGCTACGTTTACCTTATCGAATACACTAGTCAATTACGATAGTGTGTCCCCACCTTTACACGCGACCTGAAATGGCTTAGTTATAAAAGTGAGATTGGACATCACTATTCCAGAACAACATATTTAAACACGCGTTTTCTTCTTGTGACTTAATTTTGTCCTCACGATGGTATATGACTTGCGTACACCATCGTTCAATTGACCGTAATGGCCATTTACGATATTTTCCAAGTTTTTAATCTTTATTAGTCGTTGTTTTGAAGCTTCACATTTTTTACTACCAATACCTCCATTTGTTTATCCACCGTGAATGATACGTGACATTTTACATATCATCACCAGTTGCCTCATAAATTTAAAAGCTGTTTCCGTATAAAAGTAAGTGTACAGTAAGCGCAGTACACATTTCTGAGAAAAGGAAGGCGATTAAATGGATTTAAAGGCAGGGAAGTGATAGAGCTTCCCTGCCTTTACATGCGGTCAGGAAAGGCTAATTTAAAAAGGTGAGATGTGACAACACTATTCAAGAACAACATATTTAAATTCACGTTTTTCTCTTGTGACTTATTTCAGTCCTTATTATGGTGGACGTCTTCTCAATCGTAATGGCCATTGCCGATATTTTCTAAGTTTTTCATCTTTATTAGTCATTATTTTGAAGCTTTACATTTTTTTACTATCGAAATTTCTATTTCTTTATACATCATGAATGACACAAGTGGCTTTATATAACTAATCAGTCGCCTCATAAATATCAAAGCCGCTTCCCTATAAAATCAAGAGTACACTATGTACAGAACACTTCGCGAAGCGTGTACCGGGACCAATCCTGACATTGTCATACATCCTTCACTGCCGAGGGGGTCTGTTTAAACCCCTCTTACAGAACGGTAACATGCAAAAGATCCCTTTAGTCGTCCCTATCCAAATCGATCGCATTCTTCCCCAGTTCGAGCAATTTATCAACCAGGATCTCCCCCCCCCCTCAGTGGTGCTCGCCTTTTTTGCGAGCCATCGTGGCTCCTTAGACCCTACGCCTTTTTTCCCCTCGTGCTTCTTTTCTTTGCCCTAGTTCCTTTCTTCAATCTATGCTGATGAAACAGAGGGTGAAGGGGGAGGACTGTTCCGGGCCGACTTTAAAGCCTTTTAGTAAACTCATTTTGCGCTTCTCTAATCAAGAATTTGGTTATTACGGAGAATATCATTAATATTGCTCTAAAGGCACGGGGAGGAGAGGCATTATTGTTTTTTTCTTCTTCATCACCTGGGAGTCTCGGAGTTTTAATGCTTTAAATTATGACGGAGGAGCCTTCCTTCATTAGATTAAGGGGAATAATTTTTCGAGAGCTGGCGGGAATTTTTGACTGGAAATTGAAAAAAGGTTGACTGGAGCATTAAAAATTACGGCTTGTTGATATCATGTCAAATTCATGAATTTTTGATGCGGGTGGTGAAAAATCGTACGTGGCTGTATTGGCTTGGAGATTATGTGAGCTACTTCCTTTACAAGTTGATTTAAATTTTATGTACATGTGCGATTTGGTGTACCTTTATGACAACGAGTGCTTTATGGTTATCCACTATGATGCATTGCAGAGATTTTCGATCTTTTTGATCTCATGGCACACTTAAACTAATTACTGAAATTTTTCTGCACAGCAGAAATTACATTCTGTTTCTCTGATCTGACACTAAATAGGTATAATTTTGATTTATATGCAAAAAAAGAATAGGACAGTAATTATCTACCCCTTTTGCTCCAAAGTGCTTTTTGAAACAATTTTTTGTGGTAGTTTATAAGAAAAAATATTACTCAAAAGTATTTATACGAAAAAATCTAGAAATTATTATTACATAATAAAATAAATGATAATTATAAGGATGAGTTCACAATTATTCAAGCTATAACGTATGGAATGTTAAAATTACTGTATAGAACAGAGAAGTATTGCAAAACACAAAGCAATTTTAAGCTAAGATTTTATAGGTAATGAGTCATAAGTGTGTGAAGTTTCATTGTTCTTGAGTAATTAGTTTTTAAGACATCTTGCCAATCGCAAAACTAAAAAAATAACAAATTTGGCGAAGTTGTTTCTTATATTTTTGTTCATAATCATAAAACTTTAAATGGTAGAAACTTTAAAGAACTTTGCTTTCGAAAAATACCATCCACACTATCAGTTCTAAATTTGAAAATAATCTACCAAAAAGTAAATATTTTACAGAACTTTAAAACTTTTACCTGTTTACACTGATATTAGAGCTTATAAGGTCCTATACCTCCAGGCAATTATTTGGAAATATTGTATCCCCATAATGTCCCCAAATGGGTAATATACCGATATCAAGGTTTACAGAGAAAACTAAAAAATACATACATATATTAAAACATTTTAAGTGTAAAGATAATTATTTTTTAATATACTGTAATATCACGCAAGTAAGGTCCAAATTCATCCCAATTTTTAGAGTTGTCATTATAGTTCCCAAAATAAACCTTTCCGAAAGATGTTTTTGCTAATCTTACTCGTAGAAAGATCGGAAATTGATTTTAACAATTTTTTATTCTATTTGTAATTTATATATTTAATTATTTCGACAAACTTTGTAAACTCTAGTAGCATTATGAAGATACAAGAGTTCATCAAATGTTTCTTTTAATAATTCGAATAAAGGACCATAGTTCAGAGAAGGTTTTGCAAAAGGCAACTCGTACTGACAATTGACAAGTGAAAAATATGGTGGCGAAAGTGAGTTTCAATACCATAACAATATCATTCAATACCTGCTCTGTCATTCCGTACCTACAACGTTCAGTAGATGTAGATCATATTTCAAATATCAGTGTTTCCGTGCGTGCGGATGTTTGGACCATAGCTGTGTCTTAGGACTATATTTGTGTAAAATTACTGTGGTGGTCTAAGTAGTTACTGTTACACGGTCTTAGCTCTCGTGTAGCAAAAATTGACCATAGAGTCATAAGCCTAACCAAATAAATTAAAGCCTCTTTTGCCGAGAAAGGTACTTCGAACATTGCCATGACTACAGTACAATACCTAGAGAACCATACCCCATATACTCATCTACATAAATCAACAGTTAATTCAGAATAATACTCCATCATCTATGCTTAATGCATTCACTGCCAAACACGAGTATACTCGTGGTTGGCAGGATGTTCAGGTTTGGCATCACTAGTATATCTATGATTGGTAGGGTGTGGTTTGACATCAAAAGTATACTCTTGATTGGTAGGATGTTCAGATTCGACATCACGAGTATACCCGTGGTTCGTAGAGTGTTCAAGTTCGACATCACGAACATACTCGTGGTTAGTAGAGTGTTCAGGTTAACCACCATTCTTGTGGTGTTTTAATGAAAAGCGTTTCACATTGGCAAGCCTATCTTATCAAAACATGCATAAGGCAGTGTGCCATCCAGTATTTATTTATTATCATCAGTGATAAAACTTTTATTTTGAGGTTATTCCCATTGCCAACTACCTACATGCTCGTGATTAATTTCATGCATACAAGACAGTTTTCTACAACAATATATGCGTGCTCACAAAAAATAACTTCATTGAAGATATCACAACTTTACAAGGCGTAAGGAGACAAATGCCACATTTATCAAAACCACTCAAAGCAGCAGAGTAACCCCTGTAATATCTTCAGCTTCAATTTAAACACACGTGTTTTTAAATAGAAAACAGCCCTACTCACATACAAGGTGCCCAGTAGGAAGAGTACAAATGTGCCTACTTTCCTCCCCTCAAAGAACAGATACCGTGTCGCGTTTTCATACATCCACGAGCAACGATGACGCATTCAATTCACAGGGCACACTGAGGAGGAAAATACTTTCCGAAATTCCCGAATCGGGGACAACATTTATTTTTCTTTGAAAAAGATAAAAAGAAACATATATGAAAGTCCTTCGAATAGCTTTTGTTGACTCGGATTCCCCTCCTGCAAAATTGAAAACAGAATCCTTTCTTCAATAAAACTTTTTTTCTTGCCTCCTTTTGAATTTTTAGTTAAACTTCAAAAGAACTCTTCCCCTCTCTTGCTCCAACTGAAGTCAGTTTTTGGATATTTTTGCTCTACAAACCGAGAATAACGCCAATGTTGTCCTCTCGTGTCGTCACGAGGACGTCAACTGGGGGAGTGCGAACACGTCCACCTATTCAGGCACGTCACTCAGTAGAATGCATCATAGACAGACAGCGAAATGGGTTTTCACGTTTGGAATACATTGTATTACGCTTGTGCATTCAAAATAGTTATGTATGGTGTTAAGGGAAGTTGGAATCCAAAGTTTCCAAAATATTTCTTTTGAAATTTTTGGATATTTGAAATACATTGTATTCCGTTTGTGAGTTTAAATAGGGGTTATGCATTGTGTTAAGAGCAGTTGGAACCATAGAAGTGTGGAGGAACCATATGTGACAAAACTAGTAATAACCTGATCTTTAAACATCCTTCGTCTGCCTGGTGGAAACATTCATCATCTGATAGGCCCACGGGACGGAAAACAACGACCATCCATTGATTCATAATCTGATTGGTTCTCACTACATAGTTGCAGACTTTGACAATTTCACCACTTTTGTTGCTACTCTATAGAAATGCGCATTCACAAATATACCCTGTCATAAGATGTTATATAGCCAAACGAGGCGATGAGATGCAAAATCGGTCAACTAAGTCAATTTTTCACAGACTAGTCAGACAACTATTCGACATGTTCACACTTTTTAAAGCTACGTTCACTAGCGCTTTCAATGCCCAATCTACTTATGTTTCACGACTATGGTTGGAACCCAAAATTTCAAAAATATCCATTTTGAGATTTTTAAAGAAGTGGAATATTTTGTATTCTGTTTGTACATTCAAAAGAGTTATGTGTGGTGTTAAGAGAAGTTGAAATCCAAAATATTTCTTACACAACTTTAATAGATTTGAAGTACTCTGTATTCTGTGCTTTTAAAATAGGTATGCATGGCGTTAGAAGTAGTTTCCAACATTTCCAAATTTTCTATTTGGAGATTTTTAGAGAATTGAAATACTTTGCAATTTGTGCATTCAAAACAGGTCCTGTGGTGTTAAGAGAAGTAGGAATACAAAATTTCCAAAATATTTTCTTAGAAATTTTTAGAGAATTGAAATAGAGTGCATTCCTTTTGTATATTACTGAATTGAGGCTTAATTTGCATAGTTTTCCAAACCATAATTTTTTATAAAGTTAATTAGAGCATCACAGATTTCGCATGCGTTTGCTCTTAACAATTTGTTAGAAATAATAATTCTACATACAAGACAGATAATTAAGTATAATGATAATTGTAGAGCATGTTGTAAAGGAAGTTGTATTCACTAAGTTAAAGCAGTTTCTTGGAAAACATACCTCGATAGAAAATGTTCACATTTATGAAAATCAAGTTTGAACCTCAAAATTTGAATTCAGCATTAATTTGTATTTACATTTATAAAACTTTTAAGTCTTGGATTTCTTGGCAAAGAACATTACCTTAATAAAAGTGTGCAAGTGTGAGAAATTATTAGAAAAACATACAATATACTCTGGAGTTAACAAATGGAAGTTCTGGATACAAAATCTATTAGGCTAAAATCATATTTGGTATAGATAAAATACCTATGGAGGCTTGGAATTGATGATGTATTATGCGAATTCTTATAAGCTGAAAAAATATATTATTTTAGTTATCTTTTCACTTGAAAAAGAGCTTTATTCCTGTTGCTTTTAGCACAAACTATCTACATAGACATGAATTGATTATGGCTGCATATAGATCTTAATCACTACCATAGTAAGGCAAAATAAATCCATATTACTGCACTCAAATGTATACTAGTCTGATTCATTAATAATTCCTATTGCTTCTCTTCCTTTGACTTTATTTACAAATAGATGAAGTACCTGCCAAGAATGCCTAATTTTTATATATCAGTAAATGGATTTCTTTTAATGCTCTTTGGGAACATGTTCACCAGTTTCTTGAAAATAAGACTTATAAAATTCTTTCTAGGCTCGATTATTTTCTTCTATAGTACATTTTAGACACATTTATCTACCTAATGATTAACTCTCTGAGCATCACGAAATGGCAGTGGTTCAAAATTACATGGTGTTGTCCTCGGATATTTCCCTTCGCGTTTGATCCCGGACCTTCGCCAAAATTCCATTCTATTGCTTCAGTGCAACGGTAATTAAATACCTACCTGAGCGTCACGAAATTTTGGAGTAGTTTTATATTGTTTTTAAACCTACCTAATGATTAACCCTCTTAGTGTCACGAGATTTTGAGTAGTGTAGTATTGCTTTCCACCTAAAACCTAACTAATGATTTGCTATCTGAACATCATGAGATATACGAGTAGTGTAGTGTTGCTTTATCCTCACAACATACCTGATGATTCATCCTGTGAGCGTCACGTGTTTTCCCAGTAGTGTAGTGTTGTTTTTACCCCACGACACCCATTCTTATTGGTTGAAAGAATTTTATGAAATATTTGATTGATCAGACGAATCAAAACTGATTAGAAGTCATGTATGTAAAGCTACATATTGCTAAACAGATACATGCGTGTGAAACTAACAGTGGTCAAATACATGATATTAAGAAACATTACTACCTACTGTAACTACTAACAGAATCTCATTACTTTCCAATTTCTGTAAAACGGTGCTTAACTAAGGACAATGATTTTCCCCGAAAATTTCGATTCAAAATGCTGCATGTCTGTAGCATGAAAATAAATACCATAAAATTTTAAAAAAATTGGAGCACTATTAGACCCTTTTGGGTAAAAAAAGTAGGTTTTCTAAACACAGTCACGTTTGCTTAAAAATATTTATCTAAAGTTTGGATATCTTTGAGTTGAAACTTGTTTCCTCGATCTAGGTCTAAATACAACATTGCTGTGCGTGAGTTTGACCTTTTAAACTTTTCTAGCGAGATAACTTTAAAAACACATTACCCCACCGCATTTTTATGCCCGTGTACAGACCTCTTTGGCACTGTAAGGAACTAACTAGTGGTTATTTGTGCGGGAACGGCGAGTGGATAACAGCCGTTACTCCTATTGGGGACTAACATCAACATCTATGCATTCGAACCCGGGACCTTTTGGGTGACCACTACATAATCCGGCTCCTGTGAGTTGGCAGTCGACTCACTTGGTTTGGAAATTTCTATTAGTTAAATTATATGGATAGTTGAATTAACTATCTTTAATTTCTATCTTCTCTATCTATTAACTTCGCAATGGAGCGACACCTAGGGCTATTGACTACGGTCAGGGATTAATCCCGAAGGAAAAATCCGAGGACAACACCTCGTAATTTTGAACCGCGGTCAGATGACGAATTGTGGCACCTGAGGTACCTTACTCTCCAAACTTCCACATCACGCCGATGTGATGATATTTGAGGCCACGACAGATGCAACCACCTTCGGGTTGCTAATTCACTACTTTACCATCCGGGATACCGTGGCCCTGTTAAATTAGGAGACTGGTGATAACATAAGCAAATCGCTTCCACAATTAGCATCTATTGGTCGGATTCTGGTTCTAAGTTTATCGTATGGAACCGAAAGCAACAGCAGGATAACGTATTGTTGCGGTGGAGCCACCTAAGGTAATAGCTATTCATGCTTTTATGCATGGCAGTCTTCCCTAACAAGGGTTTCACACCTTTCGAAAACCCGACGTGGCAAGGTCGACATCTGTCGTATCCGCACTCTACTATTCTCTCCATGAAAAGCATTTCGATTCGGTACACAATTTAAATCACATAATCTATGTATTACAAAATTGAGTTTCAAAAAGTCCCTGAATTTTATCTATATTATGTATCAGTAGCCTGGGGAAAATACGCAAATCAAATATACTCTTTATACGTATTATTTCGAATAAGCAAATCAATCTAATTTATACACATCTTTATTCTGAGTGAAAGCGTTGTTGTTTTGATAAATATATGCGATATAAGCTTACCAATAAAAATAAATTTTATTTCCTTCCATTCTATCACTACAAATCCTTTTCTAATATTTATTTAGATCTGTAAACTTTTATGGAGAATATTTTCTCAGAGATAAGAATACACAGAATTATTTAGCCTCGGTGAATTCTATCGAGCTATAAATACTTCGAATATTTGCGGAAACCATTATTTTAAAGTGCAAGGAATTGTTAGAAACTAAACAAATCAGGGCACATCTTTTCACTCGTTTAAATCAATATTTTTCTCTCAGTCTTCCCTAAAAAGAAAGGAAAACTATTATTTCAGTGATGTACGTTAGTCTCAGATGAATCGGGAACATTTGGATTTGGCAGGCGACCGACATCATCATTCCGGTAAATTATGACGGGCTTTTATGAGGCGACACCTAATGTGCTTTTCCTGCAAGATGACAAAGTTATATTTGGCGTAAATGAAATACTTCAGTTTGCAGCCTCATCAACGCCGAGTGAGAAAAATTATCTTTGTATCAATGGTATCCTTTGTTTGGGAAAAAAATTAAGTCCCATCGACTGTCAAAAATTGTCTGTCTTCTCAAGAAATTGCAATATATTCGGTGAAAGAATGTCAATTGCGTGTACAGCGATGTGATAAATTAACGAGTTTTTAGTGCGTTTTTCTTTTAGGGACACGAAACCTGTTAATTAGATCATAATGCATAGTCGTGGTTTGATGTTGAGTAGCTTGAATGAATTGTGCCACGAAATGAAATTTGGCAGAATGACAGAATAAAAAATGCTTGTGGTGAAGTAGATTTCATTTGAAGATTAAAGCACTGTTGGAACGCCATGTCTTTATGTGGTTGGTTATTTGGTTGGCTTTGTGTTTTATGGCGCAAGGGTCATATATGGTCAAGCTGCGCCAAACACAGGACAGACAACACAATGAGAGAGGAAGAAAAAGCATAAAGCAGAAGGGTAGGCGAGGACAAAAATGAAAGGAGGAAAGATCACTCGAGTACATCGGAGTATGGCTTTATTTGGACACCGTCACGTATAAAAATTTTGAACGATTCAAGAAGAAATGCAGAATCGAAATCACCTCGTAACAGAACTATTTTTTCTCCGTGAGTGGAGCGATAGCCTGTTATCAGTAAATTTAATCTTGCATGTGCCCAGGTTTAACCCTCTAAGTGGTTTCGACGAGGTATCTCGTCCATCACGTTTGGACCCATTTTGTTAATGACAAGGTGTCTCGTCATCAAGATATTGCCGATTTTTTTATGATGACGAGATTAAGATCTGGTCAGTTTTCTTCTAATGGCGAGATATCTCGTCCATCTAGATATGGTCAGTTTTAATGAGAACGATAATTCCACGTAAGAAAAGAACCCAAGTAGTGTTGATTGGGTTATTCATCAAATGTATTCAAGGTTTGCTTGTGGATTCTTATCCGTGAGCCTTCTCATCTTCCATCTAGGATGAACAGGTTCGGTTCCTATAACGTGCCAGTAAAACTTTCCTTGTGAGTGTATGTCCATTACTTGACCATCCCTTGACTTCAGTGCTCAAGTGTGTACATGTCCAAGTTTGTTATAGGAACAGCTTTCTTTCAAAACAAACTTTTGAAGTCGTGATTCACTAGTTACAAAATTTGCATGACTATTGCTTCCCACTAAAATGTATCTACATGTTAAATTGAATTCCAAAGTAGTAAATTGCGGGGAAGTTACTACACAATATATGGACTACATAATAAGGATGTTTCTTCTAGCTCTGAAGTCATGAAATTGTAATTTACATTTATTTAAATTTTACTCAATTATCACCAAGTTCTCGTGCACTACTGATGTTGTCTAATATCAATTGTAGCTTAGTTTGGTAGCTTTCGAATGACATCACTTACGCAGTCGTCACTCCATGCAATTCTAAA
Organism: Meta bourneti; assembly: GCA_933210815.1. Classification (NCBI taxonomy): domain Eukaryota; kingdom Metazoa; phylum Arthropoda; class Arachnida; order Araneae; family Tetragnathidae; genus Meta; species Meta bourneti. The sequence goes on from OW119929.1 coordinate 95,383,007, forward strand.
TTTACACTGGCCCAAAGCATGCCCAGCACTTAGAATTTCGACATATTGCGGACCTCTTACCTGGGCTGAGGCGATCAGTGTCCCTGTGCACTCACTCTGTGCGAAGATCATGTCAGACACGGACATCATTTGTCTACACAACGCTACATACCTTCTTGATGTTTTTCTAGTTCTGAAATCAAAAGATAAAACATTTGTACCTGTTTTTTGTAACGCTTGACTTGTAATGCATGGCCCCAGTGCTGTTCGATATTAAAGAAGTATTCGTATCAAAAATCTTTCAAAAATTCGTAATAATATTAAACCCTGGCTTGAATAACTACAATTTTAAGCTCAGTCCCATTCCTGGAAGTAGAGCTGGCTTCATATTTTACGGAAAAACTGATTCCGCTGCACTTTAACGTGTTTCTCGAAAATCAATGTCCGCTGGTAAAATGGCCTCGTGGTCCATTACCTGCTGTCAATCACTTCGTTTCCGCCCGAGCGGTGGCAGATTTATATCATAACACGGCCTCTCTGACTAAATGTTTCAGAATTTGAAACCAAAAAAGGAATTTTATTGCTTCAAACGTTACACGCTTCCCTCGGTCGATATTCAATCCCATTTCGTGCTCGATTTGATATTTTCAAATCGCATTTTACGATGCCATTTTAGCTTTGAATCACCCCTTATTCGGAAAACGAATATGAAGTTCTCTGGACGCGTTTATCAAGATTGCGTTTAAGGTCACGTCGATCTTCTAAATATTGACTTTGTATTTTGTGTATTTTTGTTTCTGAAACCTTAATTGATGTCTTCTCATCAGTTTTTCGCAATAAATAGCTTGCAGTTTATCGTTAGACAAGTTTTTCAAAGGTAACTCGAGTTAACAGGTAAACAATATAGTTAGCATTAACCAGTTTACCCTCCAAGTGGTTTTGACGAGACATCTCGTCCATCATCAACTAATTTTACTAAAGGCGAGATACATCATCAAGATATTGCCGATCTTTGGATGATGACGAGATCAAGATCTGGTCAGTTTTCTTCTAATGACGAGACATCTTGCCCATCAAGATCTGTTAATAGTTTGGTAATGACGAGATACCTCGTCAAGATAACCACCAGGAGGTTTAACCACGTAACTAGAGACGAAATAACTCAAGTCAAAGAGTTAGTTACTTAACTAGAGACAGGATAACAATAGTTAGTCAGATGACTATGTAACTAGAGACTGAATAACTAATCAAAACGTTAGCTACGTCACTAGGGTCTAAGTAACTCTAATCAACCGGTTAACTTCAGTTGATCAATAATCAGTAGCAACAGGTTTTATAGAATGCTGTCATGTCAACTCATTTCATATGCGAAGTGCAGCAACACGTTTCCCTGATGATGTCATGCCAATGTTCTGAGTATTATTGACTTTCCTTTTCGTACATTTTACCAAATCTGTTTCTCCTTCCAAATCCTAATTGATACATTAGCATCGGTTCTTTGCAATAAATAGCTTACATTTTATCTTTAGATTAGTTTACCAGAGTTAATGAGTCAACCAGATACTTAATGTTAACCACAGTCAACTGAGTATCTAGAGATTGGTTAATTCCAGTCAACCAGTTAACTATAGTTAACCAATCATCAGTAGTAGGTTTAAAATGCTATCATATCAACACATTTCACGAACAATGTCATTTCAGTGTTCTTAATATTGATATTGCTTTTTGTGTATTTTTCGACAGATATTTTGGTTTCTCAAATTCCTAATTAATATATCAACATAAATTCTTTGCAGTTGATTCCAGTTTACCATTATACCAATTTATCAGCGTGAATCAGTCAATCATTTAGTGTTAACTATAGACAACTTCATAACCAGGAACTGGTTAACCCTAGTCAGTTAACGTGCGTTAACCAACCATCATTAGCAACTTGTTTCAAAGAATGTTATAGTGATTAACATGTAAAGCTACAAAAATATGTTTAAAGTATGGGACACTGCTTGCAGAACATTCCGTAAATTAGAATATTGCCTGAAAAGAAACACATTTAAAATTTTCTCTGATCTGGATATTTTTCTGTGGAGAAACAATTAAATTAAATATGCGAGAGAAAATATTACAAATATGCTCATAAAATCAAACAATATCTATAACCACACAATAATATAGCACATTAAGTTTTAGTTTTATTGCCGAGTCTTCTCCTTTAAGGATTATTTAGTAATGTAATTATTAAAATCCTGATTTATTCTACGTTTTCGTAAGCTGGTCATTAAAACTGATGTCTTCCTCATTATTTTTTCGGGTTACATTCATTCAATGTTTCTATTTCGTTTAGTTTATACTTTTATGTTTTCTTAGCACGGACGTTATAAAAAGAAAAGTTTTAAAACTTGTATAGTTCAGCCTACATGAAAATAATCCCTTAGAATTGAAAAAATATTTACTGAAACTAATGCTGTGTATGAATATAATCTTAAAAGTAACAAGAGTTCTTCCAAAGTTTCCTGTGTAGCTAATGGATATTTCATGTTGTTTGAACGTAACGACGTAAATTATTACGACAGGCGAACATTCCGAATGCTTACTTATATTTTAGTCAGTGTTAACAGAGATATTTATATTCGTTAGAAAAATATCCCACTTCCTGTTTGTTCCGTAGTTTGCATGTTGTTTTATTACAGTATTAAAGGACGGGCAGTTCTATTCACATAAAATATAAATGGATCTACCATGGTTGAATTTTTAAAAGCTTTAAAAGAAGCATTGTTTATGATAGAGTGGTTGGTACGTTTTCTATGGCACAGACAGCTTTCCATTTATTCATATCGACTCTTTTATATTTAATGACGCATAACAGTGAGAATGCAATTTTCCTTCACAAGGAAATCCCTATACAATGAGCTTATTGTTTTGAATTATATTTAAGAGCTGAAAGTGTAAATTTAAAGTTAGTATTTCAAGAAATTGTATATCGATGTCCCGTGAGAACAATGACTCAAATGTAATTTATCGATTTGCTCAGAAAACGTAAACTAAGATACGGTTCATGATTAATATTAACTACACATGTGAAACACCTTTATGGTAATAAAAGTGGGTTTATAATAGCATGTTCTTTTAATGATGCCTCTCATGCAGATACATTTTGAATATTCATCTCCAATTTGGAATGAAATACCCAACAGTCACTATACAAAATATTTTTATTAAATTTATTTACATTACTTTTATTGACACATTTATTGACATCGAGTTTTTGTCTCATGAAAAGGACATAGAGATTAGATTAAAAATAAACATTAACTTCGTTGTCTCAGTCGAATTCAACACACCTTTGTATACAACCGTTCTAAGCATCACTTGCGTCGTTGTTGCACCGAAGAACTAACTTCCCACATCTGAGTCCCATCCAACACTCGTGTCGTTCATCTTTTAAAGGATGATGAGAAACAGTTTAAATTTGAACTATGGTCCTATGTTCTCTAAAGGAGCTGAGTGTTAATACAGCTCTGTCGTTTCATTGGAAGGATGAATCACGTAAAATACAAGTGCCGCATTTAATTCAAAACACCCATACTTTGGATTTGCGTTGTTGTTCTTCTGGAACTGCAGTATGTTTATTCTAGATTTAAGTCGACGCTTCTCAGATTGGAATATATATGTTCGATTAGGGCAGTGGTGTCAAACTCAATTAAAACATGGGCCATTTAATGCAACTAGTAAGATTAACGCTGGCCACATCACATTTACAAATTTTCTTAAAATTATATTTTGAAGTGAGGATTCAGGAATATGGATAGGATAATTAAAACACATTATGCAATTAAGTGAATTTAGAGTAATAATTTATAATATTGCTATATAATTGCTTTTATTTAAACGTTTATTTAATTTAATGTATTTATAAAACTAAAATTAACCTCTTTTACTGGAAACTTGCCAGCGCACTTTCCTTCTACTAGTTTTCCAATACCTGGATTCAAAGACTGAGAACAGATAATCTTCATTATGGCAGATAGATGTTTATCAGTTAATCTTGATCTGTAGGCCGTTTTATTTAATTTCATGGACGAAAATAGTTGCTCACACATTTTTAACATGACGAAATTGTGTGTACGGTATTGCCTCGATCTCCCCTAAGTGCTATTTTCTTCATAACATATTGTCCTGTTTTCATTTTATTTCAGAGTATCGGGGGCCACAAAAAATTACCTCGGGGCCACATACGTCCCGCGGGCCGCCAGATTGACACCCCTGGATTAGGATATCTCCTACCCCAGTCAATGTTTTATGTGCCAGTAAATGGAATTTTCACGAAATATATTTGTTTTTAAAAAATTGATTGCTAATATCGTATCAAATTAATATCCCATCCATTTATTTGTGATAGTGAATTTCAGAAATATCTCATCGCATCTGCAAAAGTACTGTAAATCAAAATATTGATAGAAAAACTGAGTACAAGCCTAATTGCAGTTCAACCCAGGTGACCCTGTAATATTCTGCTCATGAAACAAGGTTATCCAACGTCTAAGATTATCCGCCATAAAGACTTAACTCTCCAAGTGCGTTAGACGAGATATCTCGTCCATCAAGATCTGACCAATTTTGCTAACAAGATGTCACATCAAGATATTGCCGATGTATTTTATGATCAAGAGTTGATCGGTTTTCTTTTAATGACGATATATCTTGTCCATCAAGATCTGATCTGTTTTTGCTAATGGAAATATACTTCGTCAACCACCGGGAGAGTTTATATCTACTTATAAAAATAGTTTTAAAAAATTATTTGCATCCGTTTTCTTCCGTAACATAACATGTTTACCTTCATCATCCCTGGTATATTGGAAATAAAAAAAATCATCTACATTATCAAGGTCTCCTTTACTTTCTTTATTTCAAAGCGATTCCTTCTGATGTCAAATGGGGAACCACAGTGAAAAATAAGAAATTCTCCCGGATAGATACTTTTCCCGGTACTCTATTCTTCTATTTCGTCTTGTTTCTACTCTCTCTTATTCCCGATTTTTCCATTTCTCCTTTCATTGTGCGTTTTATTTTCATTATCTCTAACGAAAATTCTCCATTTCGGGACAGTTACCACGCTGAACAGCGTGGGGTTTTATGGCGTTAAGACCTACAGTAAGGTTCGGGCTAAAGAAGAAACGTATTCAGTAGAGAAAGAGCGGGGATTCCTAGGTAGGTGGGGCACGAGGAGAGGAGCGGTGCAAACGGAATCGTGAACGCTAGTTTCGAATTTCACGAAACAGAATTCGAAATGAATCCACCGTGAAGGCCTAGAGAAAGAGAGAGCGGGGATTAGAAACGAAGTGAAGCAAGCGTTAAATGCTGGGAATGAAGTGCAGGGATTTCGTTGCCTTAACGCCCGTTAGCGAGAGAATAGTAATTGCCTTCGAGAAAAGTGTGTAAACTGAGGAGTGGTAAATATAGCCAGGGATTTGTAACACGGAGAGTCCGATTTTTAAGTGCTGAAGAATTGCTCGAATTTATCTAAGCCTAGAGGGGAGATCTAATGTATTCCATAAATTAGACTGAAACCTTTACGTATTGAGTTATTTGGATTTAAGATTTCGCTGTTCTCATGCGCATGTACCTATTCCTCATACATTAATTTCGTTATTCTGAAGATCAATTTTCTCTTTGAAAGTTCTGTAAACACGTAAAGTAACGACGAATTTTTGAATGAGCAGAAATAGACACAAGATGAAGTTAGATAATTTCGATTGAAACTATATTTTTTCTGAGATGAGTATTTTGCTTAATGAATTGATTGCAAATATAAATATACGTATATGACATCATTTAAGCCATTTTATTAAAAGAGTAAACACTAACTCGTTAACCCTCCTGGTGGTTGTCTCGACAAGGTATATCGTCATTAGCAAAATTGGCCTGAACTTGATGGACGGATATCTCGTCATTAGGAAAAACTGACCAGATCTTGATCTTGTCATAAAAAATTATCAATATCTTGATAACGAGATATCTCGTCAATATCAAAATTGGTCAGATCTTGATGGATGAGTTAGCTCGTCGAATTATGGAATATTCAGTCAAAAGCTGTGACTATTCAAATTATGGAGTTGTGACGTCAGACTCTGGCGGGGGAAAGGGCTCTGCTAATGCAGAAACTCACACGCAATCTCCTTCTCTGTATGCAAACACGGTGAAAAGTCTGCATTAATTTTCGAGGTAGTCAAACAGCCTAAGAATAGTCTCCTCTTTGTTTATGATATCTGTATACCTTCGGAGGCAATTTTTTGAAATTATCACAGTAGATTACGGTAGATTTATATATTTTGTTATGAATTTCTACTAGAAGAGCATTTTATGGCAGAAAATGTTGTATTTTTATGTCTTCTTTTATAAAAATTGATTAAAAGGTGTAAAAAAAGCCATCCAAAAATATCATTTACGCAAAACGTGGTATTAAGAAACATTTTTCCAGTTTGTAAAGTGAATTATCTTCTGAAAACATTGATTCGGGCATTGATCTGTAATCATTACTATTTTGTTATATTTAAATTAACTGTGAACTTTAACGTCAGTCATCTCTGAAAAAACATGAAAAATAAGCAAAATGCAAAAAAATATTTAGGTTTGCATCCTGCTCAAATTTTTAAATGCATATTTCTTAATAATAATAGTTCAAACCATGTTTTATAATCTTCAGAACACGTATTTCACAAAATTTAATTTATGTATTCTAAGATATTGTGTTTTGAAGGAGAGTAAAGCTTAGCGAAAATTGCATTTCGAGAAAAAGCTAGAAACAATATAAACCCCCATGGCTAATATAGATGTAAATACTTTAAAAAATTTTATATCCAGTTCTAACCGACGTAGAAGTAAAATCTGAAGTCATTTGAAGACCTAAAGAGTTGTATAAAAATATGTAAAATTTGAAAAGTATGAAATTTGGGTGAAAATGGCGATTTAAATTATACAGGGGATAAAACTTTAGGTATAAAGGGGATAAGTTTTCAGTTACCCTTCTGTCACATTTCCCATTTACCCAGTACAGTCCCACCACTTCAGTTTCAAAGAATGTTTTTACTGTTCACTTCTGTTCTTGTTATCGATTTGGTTTTACTCATCGGTTTTATAATTCGGAAGTACCTTGTGTGCCACTTTCACACATCCAGGTCTATTCACTATAAAGTAGCAGCTGAAAACCACACTATTCCATAAGTTTTGCAAGCCAGTAAGTATATTTACAAAACATTCTATTAAATTGTGTTCCTTATCTAAATCTTAAAATGAATCAAAAACTAGTGATCATTATTGTAACAGATTATTTTTTGATCCCTACATTTTGTAACGCGAATATATCTGAGCTATGCATCAATCTATTTTTAAGTTGAATGTATTCATTTTTATAAAGAATATAGAATAGTGAGAGAGAGAACTTATATGAAATGGTTTGCGGGATATTTTAGGAAATTACATAGGCAGGAAAAGAATATTAGCTTTTTGAATATACGTCCACCAGCTGAGTTTCATATCGATTGAATGCAAAGCACAATCGATAAAATAAACTACCTATGTTAAGCATGCAAGACGCATCTAGAAATTTAGTATGCAAAACTACCATTCTATTAATATGCGCAAAACATTAAACTTTTTAAATATTCCAAACTACCATTCTAGGATCAAGTTAGAGTAAAAGAAACTAATAATTTGAATTAACTATCAAAAATAATAGCTAGACATGAAAATTTCAATACTTTATAATTTCTAGCCTAGAACCTGTAAAAACGAAAAATTCAACTGAAGTTTAAATGCATTGTGGAAGGAAATGTTTATCGAAAGTCATTAACATTAATTCGTTTCTATATGTTTGTCTGGCTGCAATGATGATCCTTATTAACCGCTAATTAAAGTAAATAATCCCAAGCACCAGACGAGACACATTTTACTTGAAAGGAACTAAAAAAATTAAGCCATAATTAACGTTGCTTTTAAATTACGCTTTTATAAGCTGTTCTCTCCGATTTTGAATTGAACCCATTTCACCTTTTAATACCCGCATGAATTACGAGCTCAGTCGCCAGACAGTTTAACAGGTCGCTAATCATAAGCCTACTATTAAACTGTAAGTGAAATAGTCACTTTCTTTCCAATTATGATGGTCGCAAAATAGAAAAGAAATACCATATATTTTAAAGAAATAACATACCCTTGAGATAGCGAACAAAATGGGTTTTAATACATGTTCAAAGAACATTTGTATTACCAATTATTATATGGCGTAAGGCATTGCATATTCACACCAAAAGATGGAGACGATTAAAAAGGCATCATGCAAGAACGGGTTTGGGCATAAACGTAGCAAATTGGTGCGCACTGATGTAGGGCTCAATTGTAATCGAAAATCCACAAAAATGGTGTGAACATATGCCCAAATATGTTAACCTTCCAAGTGGTTTGGACGAGATATCTCGTCTATCAAGATCTGGCCAATTTTACTAATGACGAGATATCTCGTTATCAAGGTATTGCCGATTTTTTTTATGATGAAGAGATCAAGATCTGGTCAGATTTAGATTTCTTCTATTGATGAGATACGATGAGAACTTTATGGGCGATATATCTCGGCCATCAAGGATCTGGTTGGTTTCGTCAATGAGGATTAACCTCGTTGAAATAACCACCAGGAAGGTTAAGCAAAATATTGAGCAACAATACAAAGTACATCGAGCGAGAAATGGTGCTCGATTTCTCCTTGAGTGTATTTATCTTTTCTGTGTTAGTAAAAATTTTCCCTCCTCAATACTTGAGGTTGGATATCTACAATTTATTAAATATATAACTTCAGATGTTCAACGATTTATTTTTTAATATATACAACTTGTATCACGGCTTTCAAGTTGCAAACATCAATTGTTACAGAGAATCTAGAATGGAACAAGGAAACTATGGAATAGTATGTGGAATGCTTTGAGAAATTGCATGGGTAGTGAGTGAATGGAATAATACCTTTCTGAATAAACGTCCATTTGTTGCGTTTTATTTTGTTTGAATGCAATGCGCAATCGAAAGTCTTAGATACCTTAATTAAGCATGCAAGAGACCTGGAAGTTTAGAATGCAAAACTATTAAACCTTTTTAGTATGCAAAACTGCCATTCACGAATCAAGTTACATAGTAAAAGGAAATGCTTATTTGAATTAACTATAAAAAAATGCTAGCTAAAAATTAGCAATTTAATACATCATAATTTCTAGCACAAAACACGTAAAAACGAAGAATTGTCTCCCAAATATGGCCCCTTGCTCCATAAGACCAAAACTAACCAACCAGAGGGAAATGTTTTATATCTTTGCAAAAATTTGTGGTCAACTTTTTAGGATGAAAGTATAATGCTTAGTTGGCATATTCTGAAAAAGATGATACAAAAGGGAGCGAAACGATTCTTTGTAGATATGGAATGATTCTATAAAAGTATATTCCATGAAAAATGGTGTACAAAATGCAGTGAATTGCACAGAGATATGGAGAACAACAATAGAGAATCGATTCAACGAAAGATCTGTTCTAATCTTCAGCGAGACAATTTACAACAATATGGGGTGCAACCATACTGAGTAGAACACGTAAATAATGGAGAGCAAACATGTATTTCAGTGTATACAGTTATATGAAGCACAGCCACTAATTTACATTATATTGTGGAATGTATATCTTGGAAAGTAGTTTATCATGGAGTTGTATATTTACCCCTTACTCCGATTGAGTCTCATCCTAGATTATAGAATGTAGTCTAAAATGAGATGCTCCAATGCAGTAAGGACATATAGCATGCAGACCAAGGCAGAGTAAGAAAAATAATGCACTATCTACATAGAGTAAACTAAACGCAAAACTGGAATTTGAAACACGATGTTGGCGAACAAAAAAGATGCAAACATACTATGTGCATTCAACGAAAATGGCATCAAAATATGTAGCAAGGTAGTATGCCCTACAATGTATATCATATCCAGATATGTTCGATTTATACACAACTCTATGGGATGCTGTCATAAGGCAGAACAAATGCGTGAAAATTGTAGTGGGGACTTGAACAGAGATCTGGAGTGTAAGCGCTCACAGAGTAAGTTATGGAAAAGATTGCGTGCTACAGTGTAATAAGTTGGCCTTCAATGATATGATGTATAGCCACACTGTGTAAATTCTGCGAAACGTGATGAGTAAAATATAATACAGAATGTAAGTTACAATCAGACAAGATAGATACTGAAAAAAAAATATGTTTAAGCATGCCAGTATAGCTTAAAGCTTACAGTTATAAATTAGACAGGGTGTATTGTAGAATAGTTGGTGTGCAAACATACCAAAAGAAAGTGTATAGTGATGTGAAGTGCAATCTACACACTCTCAGTATTATTTCATTAGAAAGAATTGGGCAAATAGGCAACTAGGTAGTATACAGAGATATGAAGTGAAGTGTAAGCACTCATAGCATCAATTCAATAGAGAATTTGGTAAATATGCAACAAGATGATATATACAGATATAAAGTGAAATCAACGCACTCGCAGCGTAAATTCGGTAGAGAGAACTGGGTATATATGCAGCAAGGTTGTATACAGTCACATGAAGGGAAATCTACACAACTCGTAGCATAAATTTAGTAGAGTGAATTGGGTAAATATGCAACAAGGTGGTATACAGCGATTTACTCAAAAACCTGTAGGGCAACAATGCCAAATATTTTACAGTGAGAAAGCATAAAATACAGTGTAGGGCTTTTAATACTGACAAACTAATCATCCCAGTGTGCGATGGTCCTCGACAAAAGCCACCCAGTTTAATGGTCTCAACCGATGGTCAACAAAAGTAAACTTCTATAAAAACCGGATACAAATCTTAATAACGATTTGAACAAAACTTCGGTCGGTATCCAAACAAATTCCTTTCTCCTGCAGCGCGTGTGCCATTTTTCGATTTTGCTTTTACCTTTTACTTCTCTCAAGAACACTAACCGCTTCAAATCACATTTAAGATTACCTCAGCATCCAATAGAAAAGTTGGGAAATGAGATAAGTTCACAAGGAAGTGGCAGTTCAAAGAAACCGATCCAACAAGAAACTGGCATTTCTTTTCGCAGCCACGGTAGTTCATTTCACGCTAGAAGGAACTTGGTACATTCCCAACCCCCAATAGAAAGTAGAGAGCAACCGAGCTGAAAGAGCAAGATGTCCACATAACTTCTTTATTCTTGGAAAACACATTTCCAGGTCTCTGTCTTGCTTTTAAATTTGTAACAATGGGAGATTGAATTATCATTAATGATGGTTATTTTCATATGGGAAACCTAAAGAAAATTGCAGTTTCTGTATCCACAGAAATTACCAGCTTCCAATCTAAATTAAGATATAAAACTGTTTATTGGAGAAAACATTTCCAGATCTCTGACTTGCTTTTAAACTTGTAACAATGGGAGATTGAATTTGCATTAATGACGGTTATTTTAATATGGGAAACCCAAAGAAAATTGTAGTTTCTTATCCACCGAAATAAGCTGTTTACAATCTAAATTGCGATAAAAAATCTGCTTCTTTATTGGTGAAAACATTTTCAGATCCGTCTTGCTATTAAATTTGTAACAATGGGAGATTGAATTCAATTTGATATAACGGTTATTTTTATGTAGGAAACCTACAGTATATTTTTTAATCCATCTAAATAAGCTGCTTCCAATCTCAATTGGAATACAAAATATTCTTTATTTTTGGAGGACACATATCCAGTTCTGTCTTGCTTTTAAATATGTAACAATGGAAGATTGAATTCGCATCAATGACGATTATTTTTATGTAGGAAACCTAAAGAAAATTATATTTCCTGAATCTATCTAAATAAACTTTTTCCAATCGAAATTTCCATCTAAAATTTGTTTTATTATTAGAGAATACATTTCTAGACATATATATATTGCATTTAAATTTGTAACAGTGGGAGAAGGAATTCACCTTAATGGAGGCTATTTTAGTGTAAGAAATGTAAAGGAAAGTGTATTTTCTGTATCCATCTAAATAAGCTGCTTTATATCTAAAGGGAGATCTAAAATTCTAATACCTTCATATAAATATTTATAAACATAGAATACTATGTAGCAAATCGTATCAATGTAAGCAATAACACTGCTGTGTATTGAAGGAACAGACTTCCAAAAATGTTACTTTAATCAAAAGCTAAACTTTATATATTAGATAGAATGTATCCTGTAATGACCGTAAGGTTTGGTTAGTCATTCTACGATCACATTTTGTTATACTAGTGTAATTGTTTAAGCTTGATCAAAAGTGAAAAGTTATTTTTATTGTCTTAAATGCAAAACATTTCTTCTAATTTGTGTTTGAATTTATGTGCTTTTCACATTGTATATATTTCACTCCGCAAAATATTGAAAATTTCAAAGCTTTATATATATCAACCAATACGTTGCACATATTTATTTGGAATTTTCACCTTGAGGTATTAAAATCTATTCAAAAATATTCAAATCGATATACATATTTAGAAAGCTGCTTTCGCATTAGCTGGCCCAGATTTCTCGATCCAGTAAGATTACTTTTTAAAATACGGTAATTACACATATGTATATCTGTCGGTATGTTTTCTTATTAATTTATTATGAAAATTATTCTATCACGAAACGTTTGAATTAGCTCTATTGTAAGAAAGATATTAAAGAGATGAACGAACGAACATATAAAATTAACAATATGAAACTAATCTCGAAAATAATCATGTTCCGCATTTAACTATTTCGATTTTCTATAGAATATTCAAACCTTTAATCCCTGATACATTACGTTGTATTACCAAATCGTATGTGACTGGAAATTATTTCAGCGAATTTTGACTAAGCCCCTTAAAATTGAAACTCAATCCCTCTAATGAAATATTTCAAAATCTTTTAGAACAAAGACATCGTAATAGAATTAAATTATTTAAGTAGCTATGAATAAAAGAAATCGACAATAGAAACTAACTAAAAAAACAAATAGTTAATTTTCATAATGCATGCGCTGTTTACAGAAAAGTTCAAAATAGTCAAATTGAAAGCATCCATAAAATGTTTTTTCGACTTCACTCGTAAAATCCTTATAACCCATTTGAAATCTATGGTAAACTAAAAACTTTCATATCAAACGCATATATATTCCACTGACAGCATCTAAAAAAGAAACAAGTCACGTAAACTAAAAGATACACAAATTACTAGGTTAAAAAACGAGTTTTTTTATCCCCTTAACCATCATAACTATTCGAATTCCCTTTACGCGAGAGAACAGTTTCCAAACTTAAAATTTCCTCCACTTCAAGGTAAAAAGAGGCTGTCAGAAGTATCCGAAAAAAATGCGTCTGCTATATAACCACAGCCTAGGGATTAAATAGGTAATTTCAGTCTATGCTGGGAACTTATCCAGCAAGGAATTACATAAACGCTGCAGATAAAAGTTTGAGCACACGTAGTTTTCCATTAAATAGCAAAATAGGGCATGCTGTGAAATTTTTACAAATTGAGGGGCTGTATTTTTCGAGGAAGCGTTTCGTCTGATTGATAATAAGGTAAAAATGGCAGATGGTATTAAGAAAAAATAGCAAAACTTCTGAAATGCAATGCAGCTCTCATTTATTCCTATTATGTAATGAAAAGATTGCCAAAACGGTAGTTTAAACCTCCAAGTGGTTTCGATAATATCTCTCGTCCATCAAGATTTGACCTAGTTTGCAATTGATGAGACATTTCGTCACCAAGGTACTGTGGGTGTTTTAATGTGATGACGAGATCGTTTCATTTTTTGATGCCACAAGATCAAGGGTCAGTTTTCTTCTGACAAGATATCTAGACTTTCAAGTTCTGGTCAGTTTTTCTAATGACAGTTAGTTTAAATCAGTTTTACTACCTCGTCGTAGCAACTATTAGGAGCGTTAAAATGTTGGCTATCTTGAATTTTACCTATGTCCCTCTCAAAATGTCACTAAGCAAATAAGCAAATTCAAGTGTTACGACTGTAAAAAAGTTGTTAAAAGTCACAATTCTAGTGCACTTGTATTTGTTGTTGCTACTTATCTCAATTAGCATACATAAAAAGATTACACCAAGTCCATTATTCCGTGAGTCTTATATAATGATATAATGTGGAAAACTTCGTAAGCATTTAAACATTTTGTAAATATAGGGTATATTCGTAGATTTATTTCTGAATCGAAGCACATTTGAATGGTTGGTTGAGTTTTATGGCGCGAAGAGACATACTTTAAAATGGTTAAAATATCTGAAGTAGTACGATATAACTTTTCCAGAGTCAATATAAATTGCCATAGCAGTCGATACACTTAAGGAAACGAAAACTTAAAACAATTAAAATTATTAACTTAGAAAAAAGTTTAAAAAATTATAATTAAAAATATGTACATTTTAATATGTGGGACAGTCATGATTTTCCAACGGTAAATTGGGGGAGCCAATCCACTCCTCTTCAGGGGTCGTCGTAGTTCAATGGTTTTCCCTACTGTAGAAGCAACCTACGACTTGTAGGCGACGCGGGTTCAGTTTATTCCTGGGTGCATTTATATCTTCTGTGTCCTTGTATGTGTTCTTGACGTATGTGCACCATTACTCGATGTTGTCCTGTGTTCGGAGTAAAAGAGTTGCTGAAAACAAACTTCTGTTACACCTCTCCGTAAAAACAAGCCATTTATTCCATCAGAATTTCGATCATCGCATGAAAGAGTGCTATTTTCAGTTATTTGGATTTCAACGCAATACAGTATTGCTGCTATATGCCCAAAAGGATAAAACTATAATTGTTTCAACTATACAACATGAGAATAGTTTCAGTTGATCATCGGAAACCAGGTATCGTTGTGCACTATAAAGAAACTGAAAATGGAGTGGGCACCACTCATAAACTTGCTGCCATCTACATGTACTAGCGAAACAAGATACCTGTTTCCCTTCCGTAATGTAACTAATTAATCTAGCAACAATAAATCCTTGTTATTGCAAGTGTCCTATCTGCAATATAATATTGCTTGGGTTGTGCTATTAAACCCAACAAAATAACCCCTGCTGGACAACCTTATGCAAAACTAACAACCCTGTCAACACAATATCATACTACAAAATACACAAAAATTGCAATATAAAACTTCGTGCTTCAGTAACTTTAACGAGATACTCATTTTAACAAGTCGCCGAACCTTTCACACAGAAGCGAATTTCAAAGTCGAACAAAGCCTATAAGTGCCTCATCGGAACCATCGATTTTTATGTTTCGAATCCCTCGGCTTAGAACTGAAATTAAATCCCCCGAAACATTTTATTACTCGGCATTTTGTGTTAATTTAGAGGTGCGCGCGAGCATGATAAGTGCAACCGGAGGTTTCAATTTGCGGTCCGCAATTTGCAAGTCGCAATGCCCTTTATTTGAGCAATAAATTGCCGAAAACCTTCTCACTCCTTCCGAGCCTATTAGTTTTGGGAGTTAATTGTTCAGACGGTTCGAAAGATGGAATTATTATCATTAGAGCGTGCGATCGATTGGGGGCCAAGCAGATAAAAGTTGAGGAAAATTGAATAACTCGGGTATGAGGACTCGGAATTAGTATTTACGAGTTTTCGTCGGTTTGTTGCAGACGAATTCTCCTTGGACCGATAATGCGAGAGTAAGAGAATTTTATTAGTTTCTTAAAAGACGGCTCTGATGGCGATCTTAGATGCCTCATTTTTAACTCTGAAAGAAATAATTTTGGAAATTTGAAATCATTCGTTTTAACAAGCTGCCGAATATAGATACACAATGTAGCTTAATCCTACACGGCATGAAAGTTTTAAATAGAGCAGTGAAATCTATTCCAGTATATATCTTAACACTTCTCCTTTTTGTCTTCACGAGGTATCTCAAAGGGGGCTGGTACATGTTAAACTGTCGTGGCCTCAAATGTCCTCACTTTGGCGTGGTGTGGAAGTTTGGAGGGTGGGGTGCCAGCTCAGGTGTTACCTCGTCATCTGATCGTGGTTCAAAATTACTTGGTCTTTTCCTCGGTTCTTTCCCCTTCTAGATTGACCCCTGACCGTCGTCAATAGCCCGTTGTGTTGCTCTAGTGCGACGTTAATTAAAATAGCTACCTACCACGAAGTATTTTGTCATTAGCGAAACTTATCATACTAGATATATCGTTCACCAAGATCCCGTCATCTCTAGTCATTGGAATGAAACTGACTAGATCCTGATCTCGTCCTAATAAAAAAATACTCAATGTCTTGATGAAGAGATACTTCGTCCTTAGCAAAATTGGTCACATCTTGATTGACGAGATATCTCGTCGAAACCACTTGGAGGGTTAATATAATGTATGAGAGAGATTTTGAGAGTATGCAAACAAACTAGACGATCTGCGAAAATTTTACTCCTGCTGTCAAAACGCTCTCGCATGAAAAATTTCGGCGTTTCGTTAAAATATAGTTTATCATATTTTTGGCAATTAATGTAATTGCGTTCACCAATCAATGGACAATTTTCAATGAGGAATTCATGTTTTGAATTTTTTATTGGCGAAGTGCAGACATCGTATTCAAAAAAATAAGTTAACTGATGGCACGTTCAGAATACGTACAGGAAACACGTATCACCACAGGCACACTACCGCCACCTACATTTAGCTTGACAAAAATTGCTTCTCATAAGTAGGAATATTTTAATGCCAATTGTTGAAAACTTGAGAACCTTTTATTAATGAGTAAAAAAGTATAAAATCAGAATATACAACTTAACCCAATATACACCAAGGATTTGAAATTAAATTTACTATGAAATATACATTTAGAAAATTTTCTATCGAGTAATTAAAAAGTAAACGGTTCTTTTAAAAACTGATTAGAATATATAAAATCTGCTTATCAACGATAATATTTTTAATGAACAGTAAAATTTACTGTAATATCTAATGTAGTAAAGGTAAACTCTAGCGATTAAACGTATATTATATTATTACTCTGAAGATTGCACATTGCAGAAATATGTAACACATAATCCTTAGAGTACGAGTTCCTTAAATAGAGCAATTAAAGTATTTTCAATGTACAGGTTGCTACCAGTTTATATTTTGAAGTTTTGAGAGTTGTTTTTAATGTTTATGTTAATGCAAATATATTTTAATGAGAGCCAAACACAATGAAGTAGGTAGTTACATATACCCTTCAACAAAAGGTTTTTAAATAATTTAGAATTGAGTTTGAGAAAAGAGAATTAAGTTTACATTTTCTCTTTACATTTAGTTAATATAAAAGTAGGAATGTTAATTTTAATTATTATTATTTTAAAATGTTAATCATTAAGGTAAGTTTCGTTATGAGAGGGATTTTCAGTCTAAACAAATCAACAAACCAGACAGTCTGTGGAGATTTTATTTTTGCTGTCCAATTCCTCTCGTAAGATAGACATCGGGTCACTTCAAAATGTAGTTTATCACCGTTTTGGCAATGTTTGGCATTTAATTGGTGTATACTAATCAACTATCATGTATCAGAATTTATTCTTTGTAGTTTTTATTGGTGAAGTGGTAAAATCATGTTCGAAAAAAAGGCAACTGACGTCACGTTCGAAATACATACAGAAAGCAAGTATCACCGTAGAAACACTACCACCCCGCGAGCACATAATTCAGAAGTAAAGTGTCTAACTTAATATTTATTCAACAGTACCAAATCTTTCTTCAGTTCCTCCAAATTCTTTAGAATTTATTCATAAAAATATTTTTAAGAAGATACATTAATTACTTCCAATCAACAATTATTACTTCTACGCATGACTGGTGAAAATAAAAATATTTATCCTCAATAATTTATTTTGTAGTTTTTCATGGAAGATAGATAATTTATGTACGATAAAGGTATTTGTAATTTTGTAATGATTATAATTATAAATGTATTTATGTGATAAAATGTATTTGCGTTTCAATCATAAATGTATGTGTAAAAACATTACAATGACTGCCAACAAATATTTCAAAAGTTAATCACTAAAAATCGTCAAGCTCCTCAAAACATTATTTAGAAAATATTCAATATTTATATTCCTGATTGAAATCCTACGGCCTCTTCATTTGCATGTTAATGAAATAAGGAAAATATTCAGTCTCAGATTCGGGACAAAATATATTACGGAGAATAAATACAATGAATGTAAATATTTCCCCTCTCCTATGGACCGTATTTTCTAAATTAAGATTCATTTTCTAATTAAAAAACTTCAAAACATTATTTAGAAACTATCCATTATTTATATACTTTGTGTAAAATACATGAAAAATTCTAAGAACTACACTGGAACATCTGAAATTAATAAGTAGACTACCTATTATATTTCCATTTTATATACATCTCTTTTATATAGAAAAATAAAATTTATAATTTAAATAGAACCGCCTATCACTCACCTTAGTTCCTGATGCGAATATAGAAACTTAATTTATTTTAGAGACACACATTTCCTGAATGAAATCCTACGGCCTCCCCCTCATTTGCATACTAATGAAATAAGGAAAATATTCAGTCTCAGATTACGACAAAAATATAACACGGGGTAACACAATGTGTGTAAATGCTTCCTCTCTTCTATCGATAGACAGTATTTTATAAATTAAGATTAACTTTCTAAATTAAATAAAAAGCATCAAAACATTATTTAGGAAATATCCATTATTTATATACTTTGAGTAAACAATATGCGAAAAACTTTAAGAACTCTACTGAAACATCTAAAATTAAGAATAAGTAGACGACCAATTATACTTCCGTTTTAAATGCAACTCTCTTATATAGAACTTGAATGAAAAGTTAAAATTTAAACAGAACCGCCTATTACTCATCTTAGTTCCTGATCCGAATATACAAACTTAATTTATTTTAGAGGCACACATTTCCTGAATGAAATTCTACGGCCTCCTCATTTGCATACTAATGAAATAAGGAAAATATTCAGTCTCAGATTACGGCAAAAATATAACACGGGGAACATAAGGTCTGTAAATGCTTCCCCTCTTCTATCTATGGACAGTATTTTCTAAATTTGGCAGCCTCTCTACGTCAAAATATGCTTTCCGCTGATTAAAAGGAACAAAAGGAGAAAAACGGACCATTTTGCAGTTTACTTTTGATTCATTCCTTTTTTTACACGAAATTGCTTGCTTTTTTATCATCTGGTCTATGCTTGAGTAAAATGGGAAATCTTTCACAGCCTATAGCCGCTCCAGGATATTTCAGAATTTATTTTTAGCAATGCTTTAGAGGGAGAAACGAATTAAATACTTTCTGTCGATTATAACTAGACGTCTTAACTCTGCGTCGAAAATTTATACGGAATCATTAAACGGAATACTTGGCATGTTTCGCAGCGGGGTTTCGCTTTTTTTTGGCTCTTTTCATAACTTAATTTAGACGAAATTTTCACAAACTTCGCTTTTTTTTGTCTATTTTCATAATTGGAAGAGTGAAACAATTCTCGAACCTTCTAATTTAATATACGAGTTTGGAAATTTTGTTTCTTGTTTGCTTTATCCTCCTTTTAACCAAGGTTACTGTTACCGACTATTTTGGAAAGTAATTTTGCGTTACTAAGAGGAATTTAATTAGCTTTATTAGCAATTTTAAGCTCAATGCCGTTACATTAGTAAAATATTTGTTGAATATTTTCTGCTATCTTTTCTACAATTGTATGATATACTATTATTCCATTTTCATTAAATTGAAAGGTGAGTCCATCCGAATAATTTAATACAAAAATAATTCTGTGATGAAATTCACCTTTTAAAATCTCAATCTAAATTGTTAAGTTATGTAAGTAGGTAGTTAATCACCATCGCACTGGAGCAACAAAACGAGCTATTGGGGAAGGTCCGGAATCAATCCCAGAGGGAAAGATCGAGTACAACACCTCATAATTTCGAAACACGGTCAGATGACGAGGTCAACGCCAGAGCTGGCTCCCCACTCTCCGAACTCCCACAACCCACCAATGTGATGACATTTGAGACTACAACAGATTTAACATGTACCAGACCCCATGTACGCGTCAGTATTTGATTGGATTGAGTTTCGAACTCGCTACCCTCTGGTTACTTATTCACTACTCTTCCAACCGGGCTACCGCTGCCCGATGCTAAATAAGAATTATGACGAAGCAATTTCTCTTTTCAAACATAAAAGAATAAATTTGTATTATCTGCTGAACAGAGTTCCGATAAATAATCATTCAAGTTGAATTAAAAACACGACTTATTTACATGAAATATTAGCTATCATGTTTGTAAAAAGGAACTGAGCAATCTATCTAAGAGACAATACACACACAGTACATACTACAGCTGCAGTTAATAAATATAAATAAGGATACTACAATTAAATTTTCTTAATTCGTCTCGATATTTTCACTTCTTTGCTTTCATATTTCTCTATTAAAGGATTTATATCACCATAAATTTAAATTTTACCCATTAAAGTCAAGCAATCCATATTTTAGTCTCTTAAGGAAAACCAGACTTTTATACTCTTTATTTATTTATTTTCAATGAAAACACGTAAAAGTTTCAAAGTTAGTTAAGAGGCTTATTTTTGGTGAATTTTGAGTTATTTAGAAATGTTAAAATCTTACCTATTTGCTTCGCAGAATAGAAAACAGATAATTTTTAACTAAGATTTCAAAAATAGATAATTATATTAATGTCTTAAAAGGTGAAGAAGGTAGGTATGTAGTTAATTAACGTCGCACCAAGGCAAAACAATGGGCTATTGGCGACTGTCCGGGATCAATCCCTAAGAAAAAGATCCAATAAAGTTTAAGAAGTTTCATGATTGATGAGTAATTAGTTTTTTAATATCTTGAAAACTGGCGAAACTACAAAAACAGTACTTGAGAAAATTAGTTCTGATATTTCTCTTCCTAAACATAAAAGTTTAAGGGATATGCAGTTTTAAAGTATTTTTCTTTTTAAATATAACATCAATATTATAAAAGTTATAAATTTGGAATGAAATCATTGAAAAATAAGTAATATTACAGAACTTTGAAACTTCTGCCTATTTTGACTGAAACTAGAGCATTAAAGTCTTGTTCTCCCTTCCCTTAAATTCGGTTACAACGAGTTTGATGTGAGCGAAATAACTCCAAATATTCTAAAATAAATCTAAAATATTCTTCAGTGCACTAACAATTTTCTTTCATAAGGTTTCATGTTCATTTCCTCCCTGGGTGTATTTCTCCCTTCTTTGTCAAAGTGTTCCCTGTGTCTATGTTCATTTACTCGACGTTGTTTGGCGCAGCTTGACCAAATGTGACTGTTATGCTATTAAAGCCAACCCAACCAACCAACTTAAGATTTCAGTCAGTTATACAAAACACAGCAGTTACAACTAGGTTTTACAATTATATTTATCTGTTCAGTCGAGAGAGTAATTTTCTAAAGTGCCTTATAACCAGTTTTTGAAAGGCACTTATAAATTCAAATGTAAGCAATAATTTCGTTTAATAAATGTTCAAAATGGCACTTTTAATATTTGTATATAAGTAATACTAATTACAACAGTAAAGGTTAGTAAAGGCAGCATTAACTAACAAGCGAATATATCAAAAATGAAATTTATTTAAAAATAAAATACGCTATTTCTTTATTTTTTATTTTCTAAAATGGCTTTTTAGAAAAGCAGTGCCCGAACATTTTTCTTTCACTTTTTATCTAATTTTATCTCCGAAGTGGTAAAAGCTTTTTCAACTCAATTCGCCATGCGATGGACACTAAGAAAACGAATGATTTTTGTAAAACTTTCTTTTTCTATATCTAACGAAATATGTATCTAACAAAATATGGATTAAAATACAGGTATAACTTTTTAAATTAATACTTCCATTTCATTTTATGTATAAACTCTCGACGGATGTTAGTAATTGAATATGAAAAAAAATGCTATGAGAACAAATTAAAAAGGATAACTGCAAATTTAATTTTAAAATGGATGCATTAATTTCGGCATTTGCCAAGAAGTCGTAAAACCCCAGAAAAATGGGATACCACATACTTTCTTAATTTAATCGAATTTTAAAAAATCTAATATTTTCGTATAGAAACGGATTAAAATTTAAAAGATATTTCATTTAGAATATTTTTAGATGATTAGATCGTTGCTAGTTAATACAAATAATTGAGCAATGGAGATAGTAGATTGACATAGTAAATGAAATATTTAGCAACGAATGTATAATGATTAATATGTATAAATAACTAAAATGACAGGTACGTAGCTAGTTGAATTAACGTCGAACTGGAGCAATACAACGTGCTAATGGCGACGGTCCTGGATCAATCCCGAAAGGAAAGATCCGAGTACAGCACCTTGTAATTTTGAACCACGGTCAGTTGACGAGGTCAACACCTGAGCTGACTCTCTATTCTCCAAACTTCCACACCAAGCCAACGTGAGGACATTTTTGAGGTCACGACAGATTTAACTGCACCAGCACCCACATACACAACGGTATTGGGTGCTGGTGGAGTTTAGATTAGTGTGTGATTTAGTTTCGAATTCGTATTCCTCCGGTTGCTAATCCGTTTCTCTTGCAACTAGGCTACCGCGGCAACTAAAATGACAACCGAATGATTTGAGAAAAAGCTTATGATTCAGTATTTTTAATAGCTAAAAGGTATTAAAATTTGCCGTAAGCTATTTTTAGGAGTATCCAATGCCGTCATTTATATAAAGGGAGACTGCTGTACCTACGGACAAAGTTCACATTTGAATTTTTCTCAGGCATTGGGAAACATATTTTCTCCTAGTAAAACGCTCAGGTTATGCTCCAAACCAGGGGTGTCAAACTGGCGGCCCGCGGTCCGCACATGACCCCGAGGTAATTTTTTATGGCCCACGATGATCTGAATTAAAATGAAAACAGGACAATATGTTATGAAGAAAATAGCACTTAGATCACTCAAAAATGATCGAGGCAATACCGTACACACAATTTCGTCATGTTAAAAATGTATGAGCAACTATTTTCGTCCATGAAATTAAATAAAACGGCCTACAGATCAAGATTAACTGATAAACATCTATCTGCCATAATGAAGATTGTCTGTTCTCAGTCTTTGAATCCAGATATTGGAAAACCAGTAGGAGGAAAGCGCTGGCAAGTTTCCGGTAAAAAAAAATAATTTTAGTTTTATAAATGCATTAAATTAAATAAACGTTTAAATAAAAGCAATTATATAGCAATATTATAAATTATTACCATAGATTCACTTAATAACATGATGTGTTTTGATTATCCTATCCATATTCCTGAATCCTCACTTCAAAATATAATTTTAAGAACATTTATAAATGTGATGTGGTCCGCGTGAATCTTACCAGTTGCATTAAATGGCCCGTGCTTTAATTGAGTTTGACACCCCTTCTCTAAACCTTTGTGAATAAAGTCATATGTTTTAAAATATAAAATTTTGAATATTGAATGTTTAAAAATTCAAAATTTGGAGATACAATTTGCGTCCTTAAGTACAAAAACCTGAAATGTCTATGGACACACCCGGATTTACCTGCGGACATAAAAAGTTTTTTCCCTCCTTACTCCGAGGCATAATAGCCAATTTTAGTGATTTAGTATCTAAAAAATCAATTTAAAAACTTTCTGGTAGGACCTTTAAATTCTTTATGACTTTACAACTATGGTATTATATGGTTTTTACAGAAAACCAAAAATAAAACACTATTTTGTATGGAAATTAAAAGAAAAACCAAAAATTATGACGAATTAATAATGCAAATAAATTCAAAAAATGGCCGATATACCTGCGGACACAAACGATTGTGTCCGAAGGTACATCACCTTAGAGTGTCCGAAGGTACAACGTAAGCCATTTTGTTTTCTAAAGGGAGATAATCAACAGATAGGTTAAGATTTCGATGACTTTAAAATCAAAAATAAATCATCAAAACCTCGGTAATAAACTACGACTATTACAAATAATCATAAAAAAAGTAGAGGGAAGAAAAAAATAAAGATGAGATGCTTTACTTTGACCTTCAAAAAAGAGTAAAAATATATTTACTTACCTTGAATCTTCCACGAGCCGGCTTCCCGTGAGCAACTGCCTATCACTAGTTCACATCCGCTAGGAACCGCCACCTTACATTCCCACCTGTTTCCCAATTTTAAACGAAATGTCCGTAGGTACAACTGTCCTAAGGTACAGCGGTATCCCCTACTGATAAATGTCAATAAAAAATTTAACCCTCTGAGAGTAAGGATATTTCCAATTAGGTTTCAATGACATTGCAACTGTTAATATTGCTTTCACTCCACACCATAGTGACTAAATAGTCCCATTCATTGATTGAAAGAATCCTAGAAAGGATTCTATTCATCAAGAAATCTAAAACTAGTTCAAAGTCATGGAGAGAAAGTGCAGTATGCATGATGGAATAATGCGTGCATGGCCCTAAGTTAACTAAATCGGTTCAAGGACATTCATTTCAGCTCTGAAAACACAAACTATAATTTTGACGTTCTAAGGCTTGCCAATACCTGAGAGTATATCGTGCCACAAGAAAACAAAAGACCACATGGATATGCGAATTGGAATGTGTACAAGAAACCATCAGTTGTAGATACACATGCCACATACAGACGAAAAATTTTGGGGGTTGTTTTTCGATTTTGAATCGCATGGAAAGATTATTGTGAGTTTGATTCTGACCGCCCTGTACAACAAGGAGGGCTGCGCGTATAATAATAAATGTTTTGTTTCAATGAATTTAGAGAAACATTGCCTATACAATAATTTCACAGTAGCATGATCTGTTCACAAACATACCACCCTCTTCCAGATAAAAATTCCGTTACCAACCAGGGAATTGTAGGCGGAGTAGTTCGATTCATGTCATTAACCTTGGGAGCATTTCCCCTTTCTGTATCGGTAAAAACTTCCTCATTGTGTGTATGTTCATCACTTGATGTTTCCTCTTTTGTGTTTGGCGCACAATATGACACATGTACCATGAAACTCAAACCAACCATACCCATTTTAACAAACTTGCTCGTTTGAGATTATGCCATTGTTCCAACACCACACCTCCTACTAATAATTGCGAACTTAAACCTAAATCAAGCCACTTGAAACCAGGAAACCTTCACTTCAGTGCGAAGTGCTTGAATCAATGTTTATACAGTCTGATCTAGGCTGGTTTGATTGGTTCTTCCTTCACTGCTATTGGTTCAATTTCTGTAACTTTCCCTTTGTGTATTTCTTTCTTCTGTGGCAGTAAAACTTTCCGTGTGTGTACCGTATTACTTGGCGTTGTCTGTCTTGTGTTCGGCTCAGTTTGGCCAAATATGACGCTTGAGCCATTAAACCCAACCAACCAACCATACCCATTTGCCACACTTGCTCGTTTGGGATTATGCCACTGTTCCAACACCACACCCTCTGCATAATATAATTACGAACGAAAACCTATATTAAGCCACTTGAAACCAGAAAACTTTCCCTTCAATCAATGATTATACAACTCGATGTGTATTGGTTTATTCTACTCTTCGATTTCTGTAACTTTCTCTGTGCGTTTTTCTTTCTTCTGTGTCAGTAAAACTTTCCTAGTGAGTGCATGTCCATTAATCGGCGTTGTCTGTCTTGTGTTTGGCTCAGCTTGGCCAAATAGGACCCTCCCGCCATCCAATCCAACAAACGAAGAGTTTTAATTAAATTTCCAACAAGTCTGAAGCACGAATGCATAAGCCCCCTGCTTCATAAAAGAATGAAGACCCCATACTTCTTGTAGCTCTCAATTCCAAAATAAAACAATAACAACAATAAAAAACACTACAGACATGGCGGCTGAAAAAAATCCGTTATATATTCTCGACCACATTTCCCCTCACGGGATATATCCTCAAACATAACTCATAGACTCGAGCCGCACTTCCGCGGTTTAATCCTGCATAACCATGAAATCTGAACCACTGTTTAAAGTTTCATGAGTCTCGGTTTTTTCTCTTCTTTTTACACACACACCTTCCTGCGGAGGAAGTATATTTGGGGAAAAATCTCCTGATGTACAAGGAGTATGTACACAACGTGCCGGCTTTACTGAGCAGAGGTTGGTGGGGAATGGAACGGGAAAAAGGGATTTTGGCTTTCCGAAGCATACACCGCGTTTCTTTCCGATTGGTTCGGATGGGAAGAGGGAGCCTCGGACTTCGTAATTCGGCGTCGACCGCCATCTCGTCTGATTTATTTGTTGATTAATTCACTGTAGTCTCTTTTCGGAATCAGAAATTTTCTGCCTGTGTGGGCGGTTTATTTATTTTGCAGGTATTTCGTCGAAATGAACTCGGCAGCAGTTTTCACGGGAGAGTATGCTTCGATTTTCTGTCGCGTATTGACACTTGTGTCTAGACTACGGTCGTCATTTCCACCCGAAAAGAAGGTCATGTCCTCCTTTTTCGTTTGTTATGTAGCGTCTTTTATCCACTTTAAAATCTCCTTTTTCATTCACACACCGGCATATATATGTAACAAAAACATAAAATTGCCGAAGACACAAACCGCAGCTTTCACTTGAATACTCAGGCTTGATGTTGAAGTATGGAATGAATGAAGCAGACAGGAAGTTTGAACGATTGTTTGTTGAGAATATTCAACAATTAATTTACAGTTTCAACGATTAAAGTGCAGTTTGATATAAATATTTAAGTACAATTTTATTGAACAAGGGCCTGTGAGTGTAGCGTAGTTTAGTATCTTTCAAATGACATCACTTACGAATTCTTCACTCCTCGTAATGCTAAGTTACACTACTCAAAGCTCGCCCAGCACCGTAGAATTTCGACATATTGAGGACCCCCTCCTCGCTCTCAGTTCTCCTAAACACTCAGTCCAAATGTTATATCAGGTACGGACATCCTTTGTCGATACGACGCTATATTTATCTACCGTATGTTTCGTTTAGTCTGAAATCATAAGACAAAATACTAGTAACGCAATTTTTACGCTAGAATTTTCGTGCACGTTCACAACAATCGTGAAGTTTGAACAATTGTTTGTTGAGAATATTCAACAATTAATTTACAGTTTCAACGATTAAAGTGCAGTTTGATATAAATATTTAAGTATAATTTTAATGATTAAAGGCCTGTGATTGTAGCGTAGTTTAATATCTTTCAAATGACACCACTTACGAATCCGTTTTTAAAGACGTATTCACGCCGAAAATGTTTCCCCCTCAACCATCTGACCGGTTCAAGCGCATATATGCACGTTCCGCAACCTGAAATCTGTCCTGCATGACCTTTAACCAGTTTTGGTATTCTTGTTCCAATATGATCTTTTCATACTTTTTCATTTCATTCTTTGAACCAGTAGATGTTGAGTCATTATGTGGGCTATGGGGGAAACACAATAATACGGT
The DNA here is from genome assembly GCA_933210815.1 of Meta bourneti. NCBI lineage: Eukaryota > Metazoa > Arthropoda > Arachnida > Araneae > Tetragnathidae > Meta > Meta bourneti. The sequence continues at coordinate 95,410,494 of OW119929.1, forward strand.
AATCGGCAATTTGATGACACTCAGAGGGTTAAGAGTTACAAAGAACACACATTTTCAACCCCTGGGCTCAACCCCATGTTAGATGTTATCATCTAACATGATCCGAATACATATGTGACACAGAAATCGACATTATTTGAATATTGGCGAATGGTAACAAACTGGTATAAACTAATGCAATCAATTGTTACTAATTTTGCCGGACCGCTTAAATGTGCTTGATTTGGGCTATGGAGCAATAAAATATAATTAAAAACATAACTCGGAAGAGCTTTCCGTCTGCTGACTTCTTCGGTCATCTAATGACAAAAGTCAATGAGGAATCTTGAAAGACAAATCAGCACAGAAAAGAAAATGCGAGCGAATGAGAAAATAAGTTTGCATGTTAAAATATACCGAATCGCCTTTCAAGTAAATGCGATGCAATTGAAGTGGACGCCCAGAAGCTAAATGTGGTAACATGACAGGTATAAACTTTTTTGCCATTAGAAATAAGAATGTCTGTAAAAAGTACACGAAATGCTATTTTACGTTTTGTTTGACTAATTGTAATCCATTTGAAAGCATGGAATGGGAGAATGAATATCATATTCACTACAAATGGATTTAAATAAGATATGACATGTGAATAACGACACTTGTCATCAATTTATATAAGTAAGAATTTATCACAGGTGTGATGCGTTTGGTCTTCTATTTTAACTATAATATGTACGAATCCAAACTTTTACGACAGCCCACGGCCTCCAAGTGGAACCGATAATTTCCAAACATTGCATTCCCAAGTATGTCACCAAAGCAGACTTCATTGAAAATTATTTGAGTTAAAAGAGCACGCAATTTTGAACCTAGGACATTGAATTCAAATGTAATATGTACGAATCCACAAATATTTACTACAGTTCACGTCCTCCCTCCGAGTCGAACCGATAATTTCCAAAAATTGCGTTCCCAAGTACGTCACCAAAGAACTTCATTGAAAATTATTATAGAGTTACAAGTAGCACTCACTTTTAAGCCTAGAGTGTGACATCCAGCTATAATATGTATCAATCCACAGACTTTTTATGTCCTCCTAGTTCATGTCCTCCTATGACACAGTTCATGTCCTCCTATGACACAGTTCATGTCCTCCTATGACACAGTTCATGTCCTCCTAGTTGAACCGATAATTTCCAATAAATGAATTCTCAAGTACGTCACAAATTCATAACTTCATTGAAAATTATTTAAGAGTTACAAAGGACTCTCAAGCCTGAGACGTGACTTTCAACTATAATATGTATCAATCGAAAGATTTTGACTACAGTACACGTCCTCCGAGTCAAACCGATAATTTCCAAAAAATGTATTCTCGAGTACGTCACCAAAGCAAAACTTAATTGATAATTATTTAAGAATTACAAAGATCACTTACTTTTAAGCCTATTACATGAATAGTAACTCACAGATCCAAGTATAGAAGCTAAAATCAATATATGCATTCTTCAGAAATCCGGATAAGGAGGGGGGGGGGGTGCACACAGAAGACGTTGAACACTGATAACGCAAATTCAAGAGACAGGGAAGGGGTAGGGGTGTAGAAAGGAGCAGTAGTAAGTATCAATCCACATACCTTTACAATAGTCCACGGCCTCCGAGATAAAGCAATAATTTCTAAAAAATTTATTTATTAAGCCCCAGATTTTTACAATAGTTCATGTCCGAGTTGAAAGGATAATTTCCAAAAAATGCATTCCAAAGTACTTCACTAAAGCAACACTTCATTGAAAATTATTTAAGAGTTACAGAGAACACTCATCTTTAAGCCTGGGACATAACATGCAACTATAATATATATCAATCTACAGATTTTTACGACAGTTCACGTCCTCCGAGTCGAACCAATAATTTCCAAAAAATGCATTCCCAAGTACGTCACCAAAGTACAACTTCATTTCCCAAATCGATATCAAGAAGCTAAAATCAATATATGCATTCTTCAGAAATCCGGATAAGGAGGGGGGGTGCACACAGAAGACGTTGAACACTGATAACGCAAATTCAAGAGACAGGGAAGGGGTAGGGGTGTAGAAAGGAGCAGTTCCAAGAAGCATCCAAGAAATTGCATTCTTTGCTTAAATTGTCTGTCGATAAAAATTTCTTTGTTGTTTTGTTCGGGGAGGAGAGAGATATACCAAGGGAAAAGGGGCCCGGAGGCTGTTTAAAAGGACATCAGCGCTGTATGAAGAAACACACAGCAGTAGAATTTGCTGTAAGGGATGCATTGATTTGAATTTGTTTCGAAATGCCTCTCTGGCGTTCTGGGGATGTTTTGGGACGAAATTTATATCTGATCCGGGACGCATCTGCGCTCGGGAAATATTCAACAACTGGATTCCGCTTATTATTTTCGATGTGTGCTTTTGTTTGCTTCGTCCAGCCCTTGGCGTGTTGGGACTTGCTTTGGTGGTTTAGTTCCGTTTCGCCGGAGATTTGTCGCGGAGACATTTAAAAGAGTGGGAAAGGTCTTGGTTTTTAACGTTTATGAGCGAGTTTGTGGAGATCTCTTGGTAATCGAAATGGGCCTTCAGGGTGAAATTTATAAATTGGATTTCCAGAATGTGAATCTTGAATCATGCGAAAGTGGGTTTGAGTAGGATGGCATGGTATAGGTTAAAATGTACATGCGGGGATAGGTAATGACGATAATTGTTTCGATTTGATTTTGAAGATATACAACAGTTTTATAATTAATCATGGTTAACAAGCAAATAACTTTATTTCCTATTGAAAATGTATGAAATTGTGTATCACCTGGCCTGTAAATGAGTTTCAGTGTGTACTGTAGTGATTCTCTGGGTAGCGTGGTAGATTCAAATCTACAGAGAACAGTCTAGCTTAAATAACAAACGATAATTTTATTTAAAACCATTTCTTGACTATATTAGAATCTATTTACACGACACTTTCACGAATTTCTATGCCTCTGCTAACTGGATGCGACAGGGTGTCGAAATCTCAGGACGTACGAAAGTCTCTGAGTTGGAGAAAGGTGTCTCAACAGTCTCTAGATGAAACTCTACTCGTCGGGTGACGATTTCACAAGATCAGCACTGGATCCTTACTGGACGACGGGACAAGGCAGGTTCACTGCCGGACGAGAAGTCGGTACCGAACTCTCCGCAGGTCGTCGGTTCGGCACAATCAGGGATCGGCTCCACTGGGGTCGTCGGGTCAGTACAAGACAGCACGGCTCCGCTGGGGTCGTCGGATCGGCACAAGACAGGCACGGCTCCGCTGGGGTCGTCGGATCGGCACAAGACAGGCACGGCTCCGCTGGGGTCGTCGGATCGGCACAAGACAGGCACGGCTCCGCTGGGGTCGTCGGATCGGCACAAGACAGGCACGGCTCCGCTGGGGTCGTCGGATCGGCACAAGACAGGCACGGCTTCGCTGGGGTCGCTGGTTCAAGTCTCGAACGAGAAATAAGCAGGAACTCGAGATAGGCAGCCTACGCCAGGCTACAAGAAAGCGTCCTCTCAGGGTGAGAGAACCGTCTTCCAAATTATTAAGAGCTCCTTAATGGGGTTGACCGCTCAAAGGGTCACTGAGCTAAGACGCTAGCTCGGGAAACAAACAAGAGATGGGCAGCCTACGCCGGCTACAAGAACGCGTCCTCTCAGGTTGAGAGAACCGTCTTCAAAAAATATATTTTCTCCCTAAGGAGTGACCGCTCAAAGGGTCGCTGAGTTAAGCTGATCGATCGAGATCACAAGCAAGAACTGACGATTCGACTCCCTGCTTTTCCTTTTGAAAACTCCCAGCCTTTGTTCGCTGGTGGTTCTCGATTCGTTCGTTCCTGATTGGTTCTTACTTTTAATTGGTTCGTTTTTACTTTGCTCATTTTTGAGGTTGCTGATTCGGTAGAGACTCTCTGACGTAAAATGGGATCAGCTACTTAGCGCAGGTGGCTTGATTACCTAGCAGGTGGACTTAATCACCTGGCAGGTGCACTCCTAAACACCTGGGCTCTTTTCGGAACGAATCCCCTTTTGTCCTCTTCGATCCAAGTCCCGACCGTCTGGCGCCAGAGAGATGGAAATGTATTGTCCGGCTCTTTTACGACCTGTCGGCGAGTTTGCCTTTGGGAGGGATAATTGAGGGGTCCATCAATGAATCCTCACAGTACTAAAAACGGTAAACAAGCAAGGAAAGTGTTAAAGATGAAAGCCCTAAACATTGAAACAATGCTTATAATGAATATACTGATCGAAATGGGCCTTCAGGGTAAATTTATAAATTGGATTTCCAGAATGTGAATCTTGAATCATGCGAAAGTGGGTTTGAATAGGATGGCATGGTATAGGTAAAAATGGGCATTGGGGATAGGTAATGACGATAATTGTTTCGATTGAATTTTGAAGATTTACAAAAGTTTTATAATTAATCATTCATTAATCGTGGTTAACAAACAAATAACTTTATTTCCTATTGAAAATGTATGAAATTGTGTATCACCTGGCCTGTAAATGAGTTTTAGTATGTACTGAAAATGGTAAACAGGCAAGGAAAGTGCTAAAGATGAAAGCCTTTAACATTGAAACAATACTTTTAAGGAATATACTGATATTATCACGCTGAACACACTACGTCTGTTTATTGAAGGTGTAAAAATGTTTTCTTTCTCTTTTTAGGTAAACCGAGACCGACGGTCACCTGGTGGCGGGAATATTCCCTACTGGACGACTCTTACACCTTCATACCAGGTGACAACCTGGTCAGAAACGAACTGAAGATTGGAGAACTGAAGCGTCATGATTTGCTAGCCGTACTCACGTGTCAGGCATCGAACAACAATATCACTGTACCAGCTTCAACGGCTGTCACACTGGACTTGAACTGTAAGTCACTATACATTATTCAGTTGTCAAATTTTGGTGACCGCCATTTTTTCGAACGTTAGTATTGAAAAGCTGCGCACTTAAAAGCAAAAATAATGTTAAATATACGTGAAAAGCTTTTACATAGATTTTTATTATTTTTGCCATCGATAAATGATTAAATAGGATAATCTGCTGTTGACAAATTCCAGTCGTTTGTCCAGTAGGCCATTAGATCATGTGCCCTACGTTATTTTTTTAAGAACAATTACAATTCGCTAGTGCGGGATACTCGTAGACATGTTCACAGACATAGACTGGCCTAGGTCACACGAATTAGTCTGGGGAATCTGCAAGTAATATTCGGTGGAAATGGGCCCTGAAACAGTCGTGGCCAGTAGGCAGTCTGAACTTAGCAATCGCTTTCATTTGAGAAGAGCATTTTGTACAACTGAAATGCTATTGCAGGGGACGGTCTATGACCTTCACTTAACTCTACTAGTGGTTCTCTTGAAGAGGTATCTTGTCATTAGCAAAACACATTCGCAGATCTTGATGGACGAGATATCTCCTCACTAGAAGAAAATTGACCATGTCTTAATGGATGAGATATCTCGTCATTAGAAGAAAACTGACCATATCTTAATAGACGAGATACCTCGTCATTAAAAGGAAAGTGACCATAACCTTAATGGACGAAATCTCTCTTCAATAGAAGAAAACTGATCATATCGATGGACGACATACCTAGTCATTAGAAGAAAACTGGCCATATCTTGATCTTGTCATCATCATAAACTCGGCAATATACTGATTATGATGCATCTTGTCATTAGCAAACTTGGTCAGATCTTGAAGGACGGATATCGTCGAAACCACTTGGATGATTAAAGACAGCAGTGGACTTTGCTTCAAATTCGTTCCCGCGAATCAGTTTGATGGCCGGTATGAAAAGTCTTGGTTTATGAAAATATCTGCATCACTCGAGCACTTTTTTTGTCCCAAAGTCCGCTTTTTCATTTCCAGGCACACCACATAATGTGCAATTACCCATTGTGGAGATATTCTGTGAGTTAGATATTTTAATGAAATAGAATAATCTTTGACCATACATATTTATTTAGTCTATACCATATACCACTTTGAATGTTAAATTAAATGTAAACATTTCTGACTATTTTAGTGTCCTTAAAATCCTTAATATATGAATATTTATTAACAGGCTCCTGTCAAGCCTTTTTTGTGAAAGTATAATTTTTTCAAGCCATGTTTAGGGCCGCGGTGGCCCGGTTGGAAGAGTAACGGACTTGCAACCGAAGGGTTGTGAGTTCGAATCCAGCCAAACACCGTCGTGTACAAAGGGGGCTGGTGCACGTTAAATCTGTCGTGGCCTCAAATGTCCTCACGTTGGCGTGGTGTGGAAGTTTGGAGAGTGGGGTGCCAGCTCAGGTGTTGCCTCGTCATCTGACCGTGGTTCAAAATTACGTGGTGTTGTCCTCGGATCTTTCCCTTTGGGAGTGATCCCGGACCGTCACCAATAGCCCATTGTGTTGCTCCAGTGTGACGTTAATTGAAATCCCCCCCCCAAGCCATGTTTATCGAAAACGGTATCTGTTAGTTTGATAATTACATAAGCACTTATTTAATTTTCGTTTTTTGTGAGCTGAAAACATTTATTAGTCGAGTAGATATTGAAACTACACAATACACAATAAAGCGAACAATTTTATTGAGTTTATTCCATATGAAAATTACAAAATCAAATACACGGACTGATAATGAGCTTCAGACAAAATAGTGCTGTATTAGCATTCTTTAAAAAATGAACAAAATCTTGAGAGTGTATTTACCCGTATTGCATTCCTTAAGAGCATGAATTTACACTGAAATTAAAAGATTTGAATATTTAATGGACAGAGTTCGTTCTGAACAAGATTGAGATACTAGAGACGTAAACCTTCAAAACGCAGTATGTAATTTATAATTAAAACAAAATATTTGAGGCATTGAGAATTAAATGAAAAATTAATAGTGTTTTCCCGACTTGTATGACTTTTGAATTCATTTGGCAACAAGGAATATAAACTCATATCCATGAAATGTTATTTAAATATTTAATGACATGAATTTAAATTAACTTAATCTCTGAACGAGAGAAATATTCGGGGCTTCAACCATTTTTCTAAAATTGCATATTTAATTATTTTAACTGCTTCAAGGAGATATCACTCTGGTACACCATCTTATACATTTTGAACGCTTGGTTATTTTTCCTTTTAACTAATTAGTATTCGTATCTGAGATAAAATACACTTCAAATTACCCAACCAAAAATAATAAATATCAATGCAATATACAGGGTGATTGAAATCAACCACACAACAATCATTCCACGTAATCACTAGTTGAAAACCAAACCGATAAAGGATTGACCGTGTTGCTTATGACATTCAAGGAGATGTGCACATGTACACCTATAACTGATAACCAGATAATTACTTAAATGTCTAAGAGCTTGTCCTTTTGAGGGACTTATCAGTCTGATGGGCACTCCTGGATGCTTTATTAGAAAAAAATAAAAGTTTAATAAAAGTAAATGAATAATTAAAATATTACGAACTGGGATATTAAAGGAAATCAATCACCACTTTATTGTTATTGAAATCCCTTTATTGTTATTGTTATTGAAACCCCTTTCGCAGAAGGGGGATTGTCCATTGAAACGAATTTTACTTATTAAAATTTTAAATAACTGAAAAGAGACGAAATAAAAACACTATATAGCTACATATAGAGATTTAAATACTACTGCCATAGTCATGCGCCAACAGGAAATGAATCAGTCCACATATTTAATTTCTTCGCCCTCTCTACGCTAAAATACCTATGGAACTGATAGTTTTACGAACATATTTGGATTTTTATATACACATAGCGACTATTTTTCGTATGTGTGACCATTTACACTTAGGTACCTGCAATCCCAAGGACACCAAAAATGTAGGTAGTTGAATTAACGTCGCATTGGAGCAACACAACGGGTTACTGGCGACGACCCGGGATCCATCCCGAAGGGAAAGATCCGACTGCCAAAAGGATAGTTTGATGTTTTCAGATCTAAAATTTCGAATGACTGGAAGTGATGCCATAGAATTTTCAACGCGAAATAGCTCCGAAATGCCATGTCCAAACGAAAAACGGGCAATTTTTCAGGTTGGTTTTCAACAAGGATTTGTACGATTATTGTGTGATCGATGATTTACGACGTCCCTTCCGGTCATCCAGGGGTTGCCGTTACCTGAGAGTAAATCGATATACGTTCGGAAACAAAGCACCAGATGGATATGCAGATCTGGATGTGTACGTTCTATCAGCTATAGGTATACATTTCAGGAATACCACTTCCAATCGAAAACGGGTCAACTCTTTTTCGGGTTGGATTTCGGCATAGACGTGAAATGTAAGTAGACTGAGCATTGCTATTGAAAGGAGCTTCAAAAAGCGTGACCAACATGTCGACTAGTAATCACGTGACTAGTCTGTAAAAAAATTGCTTTGGTTGGCCGATTAGGCATCTTATCGCCTCGTTTGGCGATATATTATAACATCTAATGACAGGGCAGGTGTTTGAATAGGGTTCAATAGAGTGGTAACAAAATTGGCGAAATCGCCAGTCTACAAGTACGTTGCAGAGACCAATCAGATGATGAATAAATGAAGGGGCGTCTTCTTCCCGTGAACCAATCAGATGATGAATTTTCGGTACCACACCATTGACGAAAATAGTCTAAGGTTCACGTTACTACTAGTTTTGGTCACATGATCCTGGGCACGTAGAAAGGTTACCATTGCTCACTCTACTTTCATATTTCCTCATAGGATTTCTACAAGGAATAGTGTAGTATGATTATTATGTGGGAAATTCTGGCCACCCTGTATATGAAAAAAATACTAATTCACGAATAATTAAAAGAAATAGTAAATTGAACCTGACTCTTTCCGATTTCAATAACATTTAGCATATATCTAGATTTGCATAAGAAATGAAATTGTGCAAAATATGAGATTCATATCTAAATTATACTTCGAATTACAAGTAATTGAAAACTTGAAAAAGACAAATTTTGGTCACATCAGGTAACGAATGCCGTAAAATATCGAGTTGGACTTACTTTAGAAAGCTACTCTGGAACTTATATTAAAGCCCATGAAATAAGATTTAAATTAATATGCTATAACTATGACTTTTATTGAAAAATATTTCAGTCTTGCCAAGTATTTTTACATTGGATTATCTAAAAACCTACTTTTAAAATGTTTGATTAAATATATTTTTAGGCCTATGAATGCGAAACGTGTTGCAAATTTTGAGTTGGAACTCATGCTAGATTTAGAGCTTTATGGTTCAGCTTAACTAACAATAAACTGTGGGCTACGTGCTGCACTCTGCCTGTGAAAAAGTGGAACATTTACATATTGCCCATTGAACCATATGTTAAATTTTTCAGTCAAAGAAAATAATACCTTAAAATGCTTTTGGATGTTTCAACTTGAAACTTTTAGAGTATATTAGGCTAATTTAAAACTTGTACAATTTATTTTTCCAGAATTTTTGAAAGAAAGTTTTGAAAATTAAAGTTTCAATTTTTTTAATTTTCAAAATCTTAGGACGAATATTTGGCCAAGTTGAATAAAATTTTAAAATCTGTTGAATGAGTTTTCAGTAAACACCAAAAAATAGCATAAAACATAGATCGATATTAAAAACAGAGTTGTGGCAAGAGTTTTAAAAATACATTTGCATTCAAATTTTCAATTTGTTATTTTTTTAAACAAAACAAGCGATTGATTCAAAAACTTATAGTTTTCATTTGTTATCTAAACAGTACCTTCTCATCAATTTTTGATGTCATTGGAGATATCAGATTTGAATGCTATATTGGATTGACATGAAATGACTCTTGTATTAAATTCTAAAACGTGGTACGGTCGTTTGCTTCTACCTGATGATACGAATATGAGGGATTTTCAGCGTAAACAACAAAGCAGACGAAAAGAGAAGATTTTACTTCCGCTATCCAAAATGCTTTAGGGTTATGCTACAGATAGGGTTACAGTAAAATGTAGTTTATTGTCGCCTCGGTGACATTTGGTGTTCCATCTAATTGGCGTTGACCAATCAAATCATAGATCAATTCGGAATTCATTCTTTCAGTTTTTATCGCTATGACGGCACGTTCAGATAACCTAAAGAAAACACGTTCCACCACAGAAACACTACCACTACCTGTATTTAGCTTGGCAGATTGTTCGGTAATTTGTAGTTGAATTTACGTCACACAAGAGCAACACAACGGTCTATTGGCAACGATCCGGGATCAATCGAGGGAAAGATTCGACAAGTCATAATTTTGAACCACGGTCAGATGTCGAGGTCAACCCCTGATCTGGAACTCCATTCTAGAAACGTCCACACCAAGCACACGTTAGAAAAATATGAGGCCTCGACAAATAAAATTTTGTACCAACCCCCATGTAGACGATGGTCTTTGGTTAGATCCAGTTTCGAACTCGCAAGCTGGTAATCAGCAACTCTACCAACTGGGCTACCGCGGCCCATTTAGTTTGACACAAATGGCTCTCATAATAGAAACAGTTCCCTATCCACTTTCTACCCTCTAAATTCCCTTCCATTGTTGGTACCCAGTTGAATTCTATACGTCTTTGAATAGATAATTCCTTTATGCCTAAGATTCAATTTGCGCTTTAGTGTTTCGTACACCACTATAACACACGATACCCCATAATGAAGTAAAGCTGGTACCCACTGTAATTGACTTTTCGACAACAGTCTGCTTTAATGCAATCAGGAAGAAGGATCATGGCCCGGCTGCAAATGGATCATCGCTTGGGATCCTCCATTTCCCCTTTCTTTTACCTCCATGGCTGTCTCAAGTTAAAAATGATGGGCAAGGAACGTCCCATTTCTTTTTTAGGAAAGAATTTAACTGCATTTTATTTGCATTTGGGAGCTCACGTGAAGGACGTATCCTTCATTACGGTCGCAGTTTTCTATTAAACCTGAGACCCAATTTATCTTGGTGATGGATGGTAGCATAATTCCAATACAAGTCGGAAGTTTCTTCCGTAGTCGAAGATTCTCCAGCGATTTCTTTTTGTAGGTCGGGTCGATCGTTTTTGGTGAAGTATGTAAGGTTTGGTGACCTGTGTAAGGTTTTTGTCGATCGTGTTTCAATTCTTTCGAGCTTCGGTGGAGTTTCTTATGAACATTAAATATAGTATTTTATTTATGATTTGAGTTTATTAGGAAGATATTAATTTGAAAATGGGGCAAATCTACATGTCTTCTAGCCAACATCTTCCTCCATTTTCACAAAATTTCTTCTAGCCTTCTGAATATCGAGTGGCTTTCCGGGTTTGCCCATTGTTCTAGCAACTAGAGAGTTGTAGGAGGAGCATGTTCGATTCTTTCCCTGGGTATATTTCTCTCTTCTGTGTCAGTAAAGCTTAATTTGTGTGTATCTCCATTATTTAACGATGATTGTCTTGTGCTTGGTGCAGCTTGGCCAAATATGGCCCTTGCGCCTTAAAACTCAACCAACCAACCTGAGGGTCTTGCACTCATTATTTCACCATACAAACTGTTGTTGTTCCCCTGCGTTACTCATAACCAGTTTAGTACTTAGTTGGGGTTCTTTCGACCCAATGTGATAACACTATTTGGTTATTTATTCATTATGAGTGTCCTTGTGTAAAAACAATAGTACACTACTCGGGAATCTCATGACACTCAGAGGGCTAGTACTTTGGTGCTAGTAAATTTTCCGATTTCTCAATATTCATACCTACCTGGTAAGCAAATCATTTTTTGTCAAGTTAAATGTAAGTGGTGGTAATGTCTCTTTGGCGATACTTATTTTCTGTAGGTATTCTGAATGTGACGCCAGATAGTTTTTTTTTTCAAATACGACTTCAGCACTTCACCAATAAAAATTCCAACAAATAAATTTCGAATTAGTTAATTCAAAGTACACCTATTAGATTAAAGCCAAACATCACTTAAATGGTGATTAGCAGTATAAGGTACTCCCGATATGTATCATGACGATATCATTTAGAAAGGGGAAGTAAAATCTCTTTGGTTATTTTTCACTGAAAATCCCTATAATCGGGGTCATAGTGTTTGTCTCCGACCTAGTAGGCACCGGTTTCAAATCCTGTTTTATAAACGCATGGGTATTGGTGAATGTTCTAGTTAGTAGAAACGTCCTCTGAGTACACACATATGGACATTGGTTCGTCTTTGTGGTGCCGAGCGAAGAGGTCAGTAGTCGGGCTTAAAAAATATCCATACCAATTTTATTTTTTAAATAACTCTTCTCAGATAACAACAAGTTAAATAAAATGCTCTCGATGATCTTTTGGATAAATGGTTAGATCATTGGTGCTGATGTTGAATTCCGGTCTAGAGATGGATGTTGGAAGTAATTCGAAATATATTTTAAGTAGATACATTGTAAAAACGAAATAAATTGACACACATTTCATTGGTTTTTATATATTTTATGTGAATCCTTTATAGATAAACTTATTCATTTAAGATTTTCATCTACAAAATATTATAATTTGACCGTTCATACCATTGCATATTATGAAACCACTCTATAATCATAACTAATGGTTTCTATGGAAAATAATTGCTTAAAAGGTAGCTAAATAGGGGATTCGATTCAAGACTACTCTTAGTAAAATGTAGTAGATGCATTGTACACAGCATGAGAAGATAAAGTGTGAAAAATGTTTAAATACAATGCCAATATCAGTAACATGGTTAAAAGTTACCCTCAGGTTATTATCCCCTATACCAGACCTTAGACGTTTCACCATGAATACCTGACATCCAAAGTTGTCTAGAAATATAAATAAAAAGCGTAACTCTGTCAGCAGCATTATACAGTGCGATGTTAGTAAGATCAGAACAACTATTGAGGTACGTTCCTATTATGTCTGAAAGGCCAAACAGAGGCGGCCAAGTAGGAGAGTTTGACAGGCCAATTTGGTAGAAATGATTTTGCAGGTAAGTTTACGTGTTCGGTTAGATTACGGAAACAGGCGACTCCTATAACTCTATATAGATCCCGTGACAAATGAGCGCTTAAAAGGAGTCCCATTATTTCTGTTTAGTTGTTAACTTCTGTTAGTTACCTTTACCGATTTGTGGGAATCTGATGATTAATTCATTTCATCATTTGCGTATATCATCAATGTAAACGCTGAATGGAAAGCTATTTCCCATGTGAATAGATTCAGGAATTGTTACTGAGCATTATCTGTTCTGTATGTCGTACGATAATGGTCCTTACTATCGCTCATTGCCTAACGACTTTTAGGTAAGGTTTGTATTGTGTATGATCGGATAGTGCTTTAACCTTTCTGGTGGTTCACCTGTTGGCTAGTTAAGTTCTTTAGAAAATCAGAAGGCAATTTTATATATCAACCAACATTTATTAAACATCAAAGCTACGGAATACAGAAGAACGTTTTCTCCTCGAGGGAAAGAGCACGAGTAGTTCTGGCATGTTTACTCTTTTTTATTCTGATTTACGATCTTCCGCTGATGCCAATAGAATTAAAACTTCGTTGCAAACGATTAGCGGTTTGCTTATCAGCAGGGTTACCAGGTAGCCACACACCTTCGGGTCGAAAACCACCCTGTAGCGTTCAGACTCGGATACAAACACCCGTTCCAAACTGTCACCAGCTCTAGGCAAGAAACAATTTGTTTTCCCTTCTTGAATCTTCATTCCCCTTGGAGTAATATGGCAGTTCTGTCTCTTGACGAGATATCTCATCCAGGATCTGGTCAATTTTGTTAATGACGAGATCTCATCGAGGGACAAAACTGCCCTTTTGCTCCAAGAAGGAATGAAGATCCAAGTATTAAAAATAAATGGACCCGATCGTGGACAAGATATCCCATCCAAAATCTGGTCAATTTTGCTAATGACGAGATATCTCATCAAACTCACTTGGAGGGTTAAGTGTCTTTAGGAAGTATTTAGAAATCCTTTTTATTTGATTATGAGTGTATTTGCTTGAAAGTAATTCATGTAAGAAAAATAATGGTAAGTTGATGGAAATTGTCTACCCTGAAAATACATTAAACTTAGTTTTGATTTCATTAGCAACAAAAATTAACCTTCAGTACGGACCAAAGTAATTGATAACTTTACTTTCATCTTTGCAGTGAAACCTGTTGATGTCCGAATCGATCCCACTCGTCAACCCCTGAGTGCCGGACAGGAGTACGAGTTCACATGCATGGCGGCGGGTTCCAGACCCCCAGCTGTCATCACGTGGTGGAAGAGCAACAAGCAGCTGAAGAACCCGGATGACAAGTCCACCCAAGCCGGAGACGTCACTACGAGCGTGTACAGGTTCACGCCCTCTGTCCAGGACAACAACGTGCACTTCTCTTGCAGGGCACACAATCCTGTGATACCAGGGAGCGCCGAATCTGATGGCTGGACGCTTGAGATACATTGTAAGTTATGTTCGACAGATTAATTAAGAATCCTATAATCAGTAGTGAACTAAGCCACCATTACAAAAATTAACTTTCAAAACAAAAGTGTACATATCAGCGCAACCCAATTCCCCTGAAGTACATTTTGGTTGACAGAGTTACCATATCTTTTACACGTCAAAGTCTTGCTGAAGTAAGGACTGATAGGCGTGATGTGAACATGCCACTTTCAAAAGCAAGTCAGATGGCGTGTTTCACAAATTTCAGATAGCTCTCGCCTCAATGTCACCTGTATGGATGGTCTACGATGAGTTATTGAATTGACAAATCGATGCATATTACTTCTACCAACTGCCTGTAGCTTTGTGATATAACACACCATTTCTATTCATGTCACAGCTTTATTCTTTGTTGCCTTTCAACCTCACTTTAAAAAACTGCCGGTTGTACTCACACTTGGCTGCCAAAGCCAACACAGGACAGTTCACGGTCGCAATCACCCATTGTACAAAATTGCATTCTGAAGTATATCCGTGATCTTAATACAGCTCTCACAAGCTCCTGCAGTCGGAAATCAGTCAACTAGTGGTAAGATCCAATGAATTCAATCACTGTTAAATTCTAGAGGGGAGTACTATTGTGGTGAACTTAGCTACTACTATAAAAATTAACTTACAATAACATTAGTATATATAGCAGTGTAACTCATTTCCATCATGAAGCAATTTTTGGTATATAAAGTAGTACTTTCTTTCATTCAGATTATCTTTATGAATTTCCGAAATATGTATTTTACGAAACAAACGTGGACCCCGTGTTATACCTTAAATTTTATTGATTCTGCCAGTTTTTGTTTTGTATTCCTATCTCAAACCGTTTGGGAGCTACGAACTTTTTCGTGTGTAAAGGCTGGGCGATTGGGAAAATGAGCAAAATTTAGAAGGTAGGTTTTTGTTTTAATGAAGAAATAAAAATATATATTGTACTTACATGATTTGCACATGGTTGACACATGTTTTCCAAACTTTTTCATTTAATTTTGAAGTTTTTAGGGACAATTTTGTTGTTTCCCAGTCTTTTCCCCAGTAAAGTCATCCCCAGTAAAGTCATCAGCATCAATCGGAGTGACATCCATGTTTTCAGGCTAAGTAAAAGTTGAACTTTGAACCACCATGGTTGCACTTGCCCCACGTGCAAAAATGACGGGGCAAGTGTAACAACGGCTGCCAATTATAAACCATTAGTTCAATGCCAAAATAAGGTGTATGGCTGAAAACTACACATTAAACAATAACAATACAAAGTTTTAATATTCTAGGTAGCAGGACAAAAATATAAAAAAATGCCAAACTTGCATTGAGCGTCAAAATGTAAACCATTTCGTAAAAATAAAAAAAAACACTTTTAAGATAGAATCTGCCAGACTTTTTGGTGAACATCAAAAGAAAAGATTCCAAAATTGTATACTCAGTGGTTTTTTACAGAAATATCAATATTTTCAAAAAATAACCAGCCGTGGACACTCTTGCCTCGTGGTTGCACTTATCCCACTTCACCCTATAGAAAAGATTAAATTTCAAATCGGAACTGATTCGAAGTTCAACATCCTAATCTAAATTGTAGTCGTTGAGTACTAAAAGTAATCCTCCAGCCTTTTATTTTTGTTTTTGTATTCAAAAATCAACCTCATCAAGATTGAAACAATTTCCATAATTAAATCACATGGGAAGAATAACAAAAATAACTTCGTCATAATATAATTATGACAATCACAAACCCTCTAGTGGATTAATTTTAGATATTTCTTTATAGATTAAATTTATTCTTGATCTCCATGCAAAAAGTTTCATACTCACCAGAAATTAATTGTTTATTTTGCCCTATAATTCAATTAGGAACTGTAATCGATTCATGTTTTCATCTAGTAGAGGTTGATTCGTAATAGAATTCTAGTGAAGTACAGCGGAGGCAAATATTCTGACCTGCGTAATTATACATTGTGATTAAAATAGTGAGAAGAAAAACAGTGATTTGATGGAATATTATTAATTGTTCTTTTGCATGCGGGCTTAGATGGATGGTGGATACACAATTATAATTTTTAACAAACCGTAATCACCACTTTTCAATAGTTGAATACCAAAAAAATAAGTTATATATATTTTATATTTCCTATTGAAAAAATTAATCGATAAAGCTCCTATATAATATATATGTGAATACAATTAAAAGTGCTTCGGGTGTACTAAATTTCAATTTAAAACATTTTCTAAACAGCAAATAAAATTACAATATGCGAAAGGATATATTGATTGTTTATAATGTATACTTTAGTAACATAACTAGTAAATATGGTTGCAGAAAGCAAGTTCTCCGAATATATTATAAAATCTATTTTTAATATCTCTAAATCTTTTTAAGAAATACAGTATCCTTAAAATAACTAAAAGATCGACAAAACTTTTGTTACATTAATTATACATTTTCAGTAAGATCTAAATTTTGAACTTTTGGTGGTGGTTTTTTTATGCTGTATTTAAAAATTTTAGCTGAATCAATTTTAAAAGTCAATTTTCACTGTTTTTATAGTGTCTGCTATAAAAATATTTGAAAAATATTAATAACAGTACAGCATGCAAACCCATATGCAAAATTATGAGAAACATTCAAGAAAATAAAGAAAAAAATATTTGTAAAGAATTAAGATTTGCTAAAGTAAGCATATTAAAGTAGGAAAATATTTTATTATATTTTTTAATTATTGCTTGCGTCAAAATGTTTTTTCTTTTGAAATTCATATTTCATGTACATTTTTTGGGAAAATATACACTAAACTTTTTGTTGTACATGAAAAATCAAAAATAATTGTTCAAAGAGTGCTGTGTCCCTCTCTTTTTAAGTGGTTTCGACGAGATTTCTCGTCCATCCAGATCTGACCAATTTTGCTGACGCGATATCTCTTCATCAAGATATATTGATAATATTTTTATGGTGACGAGATCAAGATCTGGTAAGTTTTCTTCCAATAATGAGATATCTCGACCATTAAGATCTGGTCCCATTTGCTAATGACGAGATACCTCGTCGAGAGAAACCACCAGGAGGATTAAAAGTAGGACAATGTTTTTCAAATATCCGTCCAACTGACTCTAAGTTCAATTTCCACAGATATCCCCCACGTATCCCTACAGTTGGGCAGCACCTTCAAGAAGGGCGAGATCCAGGAAGGCAACGACGTCTACTTCGAGTGCAACATCCATGCCAACCCCTGGGTGACGGAGGTGAGCTGGTACTTCAAAGGACAGGAACTAAGGACCAACACCTCGGCGGGCATCGTCATAAGTAACCAGTCCCTGGTGCTACAGAAGGTGCAGAGGACGAACCGAGGACTGTACTACTGCATGGCTACCAACACGGAAGGGACTGGCAGGAGCAATGAGGTCTTCCTCAGGATACGATGTGAGTGGATATCCGCTTTTATTTCAAACCTTTTTCTTTTATTTCCAATGGCAGGCAGAGAAACAAATACACAATACAAAGGTTAGTAACAAAATACACGTCGCAAAACTTAGATACAAAATACACAATACAAAGTTTGGTAAGAAAATACACAATACAAAGGTTGGTAACAAAATACATAATACAAAGGTTGGTAGCAAAATACGCAGGTTAGTGAATAAATGCACAATATAAAGGTTACTAACGAAATACACAAGACAAAAGTTAATAACAAAGTACACAATACAAAGGTTAGTAACAAAATACACAATGCAAAGGTTAGCAACAAAATACACAATGCAAAGTTCAGTAATAAAATACACAATACAAATGTTGGTAACAAAATACGTTGGTTAGTGATAAAATACACAAAATAAAGGTTGCTAACGTAATACACACGACAAAAATTAGTAACAAAGTACGCAATATAAAGGTTAGTAACAAAATACACAATGCAAAGGTTAGTAACAAATTCAGAACACAAAGAATAGTAACAAAATACACAAGCCAAAGGTTAGTAACAAAGGACACACGAACAGTGCACAAAATTGATAAGACAATGTAAGACGAAAAGAAATAGTTAGCTACCCTTCTATTCTCTAAGCCTCTCAGAGTTTGCCGCAGGGATCCCCGACTGGAGAATACAATACGGTAGTACACATTTTCAGGTGGCGGATATATCCAATTCTTGGGATTCAGTACAAAGATGATAACAGCAAGAAATCTTCAGAATTTTTAGGCGGTAGAGATGTTTAGATAAAACATCGTGAATATAGGACGCTTGCCAAAACCGTAGACCGTTTTGCCGTTTAAAACGAGTGAAGATAGGTATACAATGTTAGGCTCTACACCTATCGGTGAGCTGGGAGGAGGTGGGTCTAGAAGGTATACAATGTTCCCTTCTAATACAAAACTTGAATTGTCTTCGATACAACACTGAAAATATCTGCAAAATCTCGTAGAACTTGCTTTGTTGTTTCTAATAACCTTTTTTAATCTACATTTCTCTGTTTCCAAGATGTTCCTTAACTTTTGCACCAACTCATGTTCTTGAAGGGTACACTCTTCAATAGATTCCCGCACATGTGGACATTGAAGGAAATGAAACTGCAGATCAATTGCAAAGGAAGACAGAGAATAAATATACCTTGTGTACCAGCTTTTAAGTCTTTCCAGAGCAGTTTGGTATAGTCTTGAACATTTGAAACGCAACGACAGTTCAGAGCGCTTTGAGATACCAAGAATGTGGTGGTATATAACTAGTTTTCCACCCGTAAAGGATCTAAACATTTTTGTCTAATCGAAACTTGACTGTTATTCTAAATAAAATTGAGGAAATTGGCAAAAGAGGGCTGCCTAAAACAACTACCATCGTCTTGTAGGTTAACTTTTGAGGAAATATACTCTTCAAGGTTTCAAGCAATAGTTTGGGGGTAGTTGAATTAACATTTTACTGGAGCACGCAAAAAGCTATTGGTGACGTTCCGGGATAAAACCCGAAGGAAAAGATCGAGGACAACACCATGTAATTTTAAACCACGGTCAGATGACGAGGTCAACACCTGAGCTGACACCCCACTATCCATACTTCCACACCATGCCAACGTGAAGATATTTCATGCCACGACGGATTTAACGTGCGCCATCCCACGTATAGACGACGGTCTTTGATTGGACCTCTTTGCGAACTCGCAACTCTCCGTAATTCTAATCAATTTCTTTTCCAACTGGGCTGTCACGACCAAACAACAGTTTGGAGGAGGTCTCTGCGCGTGACTGAAATCAAGGACTTCGTATAGAAGCAACCCTTGAGTTCTCTGGGGACAAGGCGGATCAAACCACGTTTTCAAGATTCAGAAACGGGCATATAAGGTTCATGATATTTGCTCGAGAAGAAAAGAATTTTCCACCATGCGCTAAGTGCTTAGATTCTTACTCTAAGCCTAGACCTCTCTAAGCTACTCAAGTGTTACTCTAAGCTACTCTAGGCCAGTGGGGTTAAGCTCTTACTAGAAGCCACTCCGGCTTCTGAGCACTTCGTTTCTGTATTGGAGTCGCTAGGGAAGATTTCTTAAAACTTCCAGTGCTGACTCTCAATGAACTTCTGGTTAACGGTATTTTGAACCTAATCTAGCAAGTGAGGACCTCGACTAGGCCAGTGGGGTTAAGCTCTTACTAGAAGCCACTCCGGCTTCTGAGCACTTCGTTTCTGTATTGGAGTCGCTAGGGAAGATTTCTTAAAACTTCCAGTGCTGACTCTCAATGAACTTCTGGTTAACGGTATTTTGAACCTAATCTAGCAAGTGAGGACCTCGACTAGGCAAGTGGGGTAAGTAAGAAGACATATCATTTTTAACCCTTCCGGTAGAGAAAAATTATCACACCCAATTCAATTTCATTGAATCTTAAGCTACCTAAACCCGCTCTCATGGTTTTACATATCTCAATAGATTAACTTTTTTTTCTACGCCCATCTCTGGCCTATCGGCCATCAATCCATGAGCAGTCCAATAGAGTTCTGAAGGGAAAACAAAATTGCTTAAAGACACTATCACAACAATATTTTCAATTTTGTTGTCTGGAATTTTAGGGCAGTTCTTTGAGGTGGTCTCCAGTCATTTCGACCAGTTCTTAAAGGTGACAGATAGCTGATCTCTCTACTCCAAAACGGTGTTAGTTTCCACGTCCTGTAAGAAGTCGAAAGCAAACGACCTTTACTGCTCTAGGCAAGTAATCTGGAATCCGAGCTTTATTCCTCAAAACATTCCAGTTCTTTCCTGCAGACATATTTTTGCAGATTGAGAGTTTATTAGTCTTTGAGATGAGCATATAAGTCCCTTGGTGTTACGTAGGGGGTTGAGGTTGTGGCAACTGTGCCCCATCCTTAGCCAATTGGTCCGTCTCTGCATTGCCATATATACCACAATGACTTGGAATCCACTGTAAGGCAACTTTTTTCTCAACATTCCCAAGATGGCATAATTTTTCTCTATACGGATGTGTACAATATCATTCATTTTGACTAGGGGTGGCACGAGTTATTATTACTGCGTGAGAATCGATAAAAAAATACAATATTGTTTTTTGGACAGATTTCCACGTCTTCCACAGACACGCAAAACAACAGCAATCTCCTTCGAATTTATCGCAGTATTTTCCGGCAAGGCAGTGAAGCCTGAAGCTGTTCGAGACTACTCCAGCCCTTGTGTTTCTGATAGCGTTTCCAGACGATCCGTCCGTCTAAACAAGCAGCCAGGTCTCCCCAGGGCTTGCATTAAAGTCAAGGCCACGCATTTAAGTGCTGAGTCCCAAGAAACTTTTTTTATTTACATCCCAAATGAATTCTAGATGTCGTTCAGTCGTCTTTACATTCCCCAGAGGACACCATGCTCTTAGGTAGAATAAATGGTCAAGAGTGGGGACATCTAAAGCGTCATGCAGTTCTCTCATCCATGAAAGAAATGCTCCCTGAGTCTAACCTTTCAGTTGCTGGATTGTAATTAATCAAAAAGTTGTCCTTTTGCAAAATATTTTCTACAAGGAACAGTGCACTTTTCCCCCTTCTATCACTTAGAGATTCCAGTTCAATATGGACCTCCATTTCCGTTATTGGTGTTGATTTTGTGCCTCTAATTATTTATCTCAAAAAACTATTTTGAAAAACATAGTTTTTCTTATTAAGTTCAGAAAAGCTTTAAAAATAATTTCACTTCCATACTCAATAGCGGGTCTCACATACTCAATAGATTAACTGAAGTATAGTCATTTTTCTTATAAAAGTAAACAATAAGAGAGAGAGAGAGTCGATTAAGAATTGCATAGATCATAAGGTATATATAGGGCATGGACATCCACAGATTGATATTTGTTTTGATTAGAGCTCTTGATTTTACTTCGAAGTACACTTGTGACGTCAAAGTCAACAGGAAGCTCTTTGAGTACTGCTAGTATACTTGATTTCTAAAACTTAGTTTATGTTTGAATCGACATGCGAATGTGAATGCGTGTTTCAATCGCAGGCTGAAATCACAAATTTTTGTCAACTTATATTTGATTCTTTTACCAATTAAAAAAGAGGCTTAAAATTTCAGTTAATATAATTTTTAATAAATAGATTATACGAATAATACAGTAGAGTATGGAATGCAATGATTTCAGAAAATATTGATTTCAACTTTAGACGTGCTTCTAACAAATTAATTTGCATATTTCTTTTATTTGAACCAATCGCCTACCTGGTATAGTGGTCGTAGTGAGCGTTTGTCTGTCACCCCGTCAGTACTGAGTTCGAATCCCGGTTTGTAAGCACATGGGTTGTTCCTGATAGGAGTAACTTTGGTTGAACCCTCTCAAATAGCCGCCAGTTCACCCCTTATAGTGCAGAACGTCGCAGAAGTCAGTGGTCGGGCACTGAAACTTTTATTTGAACTTTACATTC
This sequence comes from Meta bourneti, assembly GCA_933210815.1. Classification (NCBI taxonomy): domain Eukaryota; kingdom Metazoa; phylum Arthropoda; class Arachnida; order Araneae; family Tetragnathidae; genus Meta; species Meta bourneti. The sequence goes on from OW119929.1 coordinate 95,432,839, forward strand.
ATAAGGATTCATTTATATACTCTAGTTTACTTAATGCTTTTTTGATAGCAATGTTAATACTGAAGGGTTCATACCCACATACCCGCTCTGGAACTCGCAATCGTACCTGCGTGACTTCTATCCAGTTTCGACAGTCTTGACCAATAGAATCTTTCCTAGGATTTTTTCAACCTACAGGGTAAATAAGATAGTTGTTGACACCTTTAAGGCAATATTTATACTATAAATTCACGTAAAAATAGTTCAATCAAGTTGAAATTCATTTGAACTTTTCCTGAATTACTCTACTTTAAGCTGAATAAAGGGTTTCATACAAAAATCTATCCCTGGAAGGTATTTTGCAATATATTGAGAATAAATAGTACAAAATCGGTTATAGACACCCTATGGATGAGTAATTGACATCAGTTATTGACATCCCTTCATTCTTATTTAGTTTATTTCTGCAGTATAAATGGACTTGTGCAAAGGAAACTATGGCTAATCTATCTTACAAAACATGATCATGCTCTTTTAGCAAAAACAGAAGAAACCGTCCTCTTAACTAGTACCTTGTTTGTATACTTCTTGATTACGGTTATATTACCTTTCTTGATGTTTACAGTTTGGAAATCCTTTAACACAGTTGACTTCTATGATTCACAAGGAATTTTTCCCGGCCTTATTTGAAACTGAACATTGACATGAAAAAGCTTATTTTTAAAATTAAAGTTTAGAGTGTCAATAACTGTACGAGGTGTCAATAACTGTACGAGGTGTCAATAACTGTCTAGTTTACCCTATATAGAACAATTTAGTCATTATGTGTGTTATGGAGTAAAAGGCAACACTACACTACTCAGAACGTTAATAGTTCACAGAAGGCTAAATAAAGTACAATTTATGTGTACAAATATGTATTAACCTTCCAAGCGGTTGTCTTGACTAGACATCTCGTCTCATTAGCAAACCTAACCAGATATGATGGACGAGATATCTCATCGTTTGGAGAAAACTGACCAAATCCTCATCTCATTATCATAAAAAATCGACAGTATCTTGATGACGAACTATCTCGTCGCTAGAGAAATTGGTTAGATCGTGATCGACGAAATATTTCGTTGTAACCACTTGGAGTGTCAATTAAACTCATCAATCAAATGAAAAATTATTTAATGCTTACAAACCTCATGTGATGTTTATTTAAACACTGTAACTAAATTAAAAAAATAACTGTTAAGCATACAATGATAGAATAAGATTTATTCAGTTGGGTAACTTTTACATTTAATTGCAATTGTGAAACGCATTCAATTGAGATAGATCATTTTGATAGTACGACAATAGAAACATTTTTATTCGCCACACATCAACATATAATTGATGCTGGTAGTAGGGCCCTCGAATTACCATTCAAAAGAATCCCGCAAATCAGCACAAATAATCCCAAAGCCTTTGAAGTGACGCTTAAAATGAAATTACTAGGCAGTTTTTACTGCAAACTCACTTTAATCTGGAAGAGAGACAGGGGTCGGAGAAGTAAAGTGTCTGCAAACATCAGAGGAGCAATTCAGTTTTAATTCAGTGACATTTCGAGTTTTAACTTGGGTATTTTCTAAAAATACGGAAAGAAAAGGAACGGTTGTTAATCACATGAATTCGGCTTTTTTCCCCAAAGCTTCGATCAACTAATTAGTGCTTACCTTATTTTCCTTTAACAGCATTCGGAATAAATAGAATCACTTTCTCGGCTTTGGAATTGGATTTAAAACACAAATACCAGTGAAAGAAATCGAAATAATTCGTTACACAGAGATGGATTGGAACATTTTATACCTTTCTTCTGTTTGGAATTAATTAGTGGGAGATATTTATTTTTCCCTTTTTTGAGTGGCTTCAGGAGGGTCGATTTTGACATGAGAGCTGAATGCAAATTAGCCGGTGGATCGATTCATTGGAGTCCTTCCAAAAAGAATCGAATCGGGTGTTTCAAATTGTGAATAATTAGTTCAAAAAATTATTGCGCTATCAAATGACTATCAATGCGGGCACTGTTTAAACAGGAACATTATCGATAGTTTCAATGATTACATTTGATATGCTTTTAAAATTAACTACTATATTTCTTACATATTTTTGAAAAAATGACGTTATGAGGAACGCTGCGGGTTATTGTTATTTAACCTTCAAATGCGTTTAAATTCGGTTTGTTTTGTCAATTTACGAAGACTAATAGAACGGTTTATCAAATACCTTTTGATGTCAATTTGGTAATAATATTTAATGAAAGAGATCAACCAAACCCACTAAGTTTTCTGGCACAAGGACCATATTTGCCTGAGATGCGCCAAACAAATGACACAACGTAGCGGACACACACAATGAAACAGTACAGAAGTGAAAAGTGCACACAAGGTATCAAAAAGAAACACACCCAGGGTATCATGTAAGAGGAGTAGAGAAGAAATGTCCAATCATAGTGAAGATAAATAAGTCAACTAAAAGGATGGTCGGTAGGTTTTTATGATGTGATGGCTGCATTTGGCAAAGCTGTACCAAGCACAAAACAGACATACCTTAACAAGCTCAAGCATGTCTCATCCTTCTGTGAGGTGCACCTATGGTGGATCCCTTCACACGTGGACCTCAGAGGAACGAAGTAGCGGATGATTTGGCGAAGGAGGGTGTCGATGAACCATTGTCGATTCCCACTGATTGGCGTTTCTTGAGCTTTACTCTATTAGGAAAAATCTTCATAAGAAGGCATGGATCGGTACACTCTTGGTATCGTGGAAATCGCCCCGGAAGGTCTCCTGCTCTCAATTGCGACAGACATATTCCGACAGCGCTCTCCCGCTTTTTCAGTGGCCATCTGAGGCCATCTCACATTTTGCTGTGGTCGCAAGATTCATCCTGTTTACCTTAAATGCTAGTCTGACCATGCTTCCCCAGCTCACATTGTCGAGTGCTTGGGATTGTCCCGATATGATCTACATTCTGAACCTCATGGATTGGATTTGGATTTTGGGATTTTATGGCGCAAGGTCCAAAAGTGGACTAGCTGCGCCAGAACCTCTTTTGGTGTATGACTTTGTGCGGGTCAATGGACTTGTGGATTTGGTCTAACTGAAGCTAGACGTGGAGATTAGCAACAAGACAGGCACCTCCGAGTAATGGGCAGACACACACAAGATAATATTTACTGTAGCAGAAGAGAAAAATACTCCCAGATGTAAGAATGCATGTAATTTCATATAAGAAGAGATGTAAGAGGACATGTACGTCTTTGAATTGACTTAATACTAGAGCAACAAAGAGTGCTATTGGTGACCCTCCGAGATTCATCCTGAAAGGCAAGATCCGAAAACAAAATCTCTTCATTTTGAACCACGGTCAGATGACAAGGTCAACACCTGAGCTGGCATTTCATTCTCCAAACTTTCGTATCATGCCCACATGGATATTTGAGGCCACTAAATATTTAACTTGCATTTTCCCCCAGGTACACAACGGTGTTTAGTTGAATCGAGTTTAACTCGCAACCCTCCTGTTGCTAAGCCCCTACTCTTCCAACGGGACAACCACGGCCAAACCATATTCAAGAAACGATAAACATCCCATTTTGCAATACAAATAAGTACTGTTGGATGGTTAAGGCAAAGTAATGATTCAGACAAAAACAGCAAAACCCAAAGCAACACAGCGATAAACTGCGGCTTCAATATTTTAACATTAAAACCTGCTGGAGCGGTCACAACACAGAGTCATCTATTCATTTTCATTGTAAGTAATACGGGATGAAAACCATTAAGAATGTCGTCGTGATAAATCCTGGAGATAAAAAAGAAAACATTTTTATCATACAGGACTCCGGGATCTTTTCGGGATAATAAATTAAGGAGTGCCCGACGTAAGATATAAATGTCCATCTGCCCTTTCCGAATGAAGTAATTTATTGTTATTGCAATAATGCATTTACTGTAGACGTCATTTCCGTTCTGATTTTGCACTTAATTTTACTTTGCGTCATTTATATCTTATTACAAGAATAATTTCCATCTGGTGAATTATTTCGCTCGGTTTTCACCGGTGGTTATTAACATAGATTGATCTGCGCTGCGAGGGGAAGGTTTGTTTAATCTTGGGAGAACAAATAAATCTCTCCGACTGCGGACTATCCCTTTTCGTAGATAATTTTAATCTCTACACCCTGCGGGTGGTTTGTCTTCGAGTCGAAACTAGCCTGTAGTACTTCTAGTGCAAAAACCTGTTCCAAATTATCACCAGTTGGGGAGGGGAAAATTTAGTAAAAGGGCAAGAGATCCAATTAGATCTTCGTTCCCTTTGGAGTAATAGGGCAGTTTTGTCTCGATGAGGTATCTGCAAGTAAATGATACCAGATCGTGAACGAGGTATCGTGTTGAAACAGGGATTCTCAGGGATTACTTCGAAACACTCTGATGCATCTCATTGTAGATCTGAACTTTTTTTTGGAGAGGACGCGATAGCCCAGTTGGAAGAGCAACGGATTAGCAACAGGAGGGTTGAGTGTTCGATACTCAGTGCAGTCAAATACCGTCGTGTATACGGGAGGTAGTGCACGTTAAATGTGTCGTGGCCTCTAATGTGCTCATGGTGTGGAAGTTTGGAGAATGGGGTGCCAGCTCAGGTTTTTTCGTCATCTGACCGTGGTTCAAAATTACGAGATGTTCTTCTTGGGTCTTTTCGCTACGGGATTGTTTCCGGACCGTCGACAATAGCCAGTTGTGTTGCTCCAGTGCGAGGTTAACTAAATACCTACCTGAACTTTTTAATAGCTTTATTTTTTAAAAAAAGTAGCGTAATAATAATTTATTTCTGAATTATGATGTGTTTTTAATGTGAGGGCATAATTTCGTATTGAAATAACTTTTAAATAAAACATTTTTTTAAATTTTTAACGTATTGTTTACTCAATAAATGACGTTGTTTATGAAATACGACATCGGCCAAATGACCGCTATATTGCTTTACCAAGATAAAATAACATTCCATACAGCTCGTGCCTCGTAATCTCTTCAGTTCCGAGTAAAATCTCTCCTAAAGTATTTAATAGGTTATTTAAGGTACTGAAAGTCAGAAATAATAAAAACTATTTTTTATATTTGAAAAATGTGTCCCCAGGGCCATCGAGGAAATGTTTCCAAATGGGAAAATTATTCCGTGGGTCAAAACAATAAGATGCAGCTGAATGAGGATACAGGAATTAATGGACGTAGAATGACATTTTAAGATAAAACGTTATCCTTTTATGTACCGAAAGTGACGCACCAGGAATGAAGAATCTAAGGTTGGATTAGAAACATATAAACGGAAAATGCTTTAGAATTTGGAAGCCGAGTAGGCACAGTTGTTACAGTTGCGGATTAGCAAACGTAGAGTTCAGAGTTCGTCCATTCAAACCAAATATCGCTATCTACGTGAGGACTGGTTCACGTTAAATTTGGCGTGGCCTCAAATGTCCTCACGTTAGCGTGGTGTTGAAGTTTGGAGAGTGGGGTGCCAGCTCAAGAGGCGGCCTCGCCATCTGACAGTGGTTCAAAGTTACGAGATGTCCTCGAATCTTTGCCTTCGTTATTGATCCCAGACGGTCGCCAATATCCCGTCGTGTTGCTCCAGTGCGACGTAAATTCAAGTACATACCTACCGTTCAAATATTGGCAATCACTCAAATTGTATCTGTTGATGATAGAGGATGCTACCAGAGTTTCATAGTCACAAGTAAAACGACCGAATGGAATAATTTCTTTGTTTTCCAGATGCACCGGAATGCAAGCCGAACCAGAAGAAGATCTACGGGGTGGCTCTGTTCGAGACGGTGGGGGTGACGTGCGAGCTGGACGCCGACCCCGACAACATCACGTTCCGGTGGCGCTTCAACAGCTCCGGCAAGAGTCTGGACATCGGCACCTTCCAGACGTCGGGGACGCAGAGCACGGCCTCCTACAGGCCGCACTCGGACGACGATTACGGTTCGGTCATCTGCTGGGGAAGCAACGACGTCGGAAGGCAGAGGGAGCCCTGTGTCTTCACCGTTATTCCTGCAGGTAAGAAATATTTCTTGTCCTAATGTCTGAAATTGATGGAAAGCACTAGTTCTGTAGCGAGTCAAATAATTTTACTTGAAATAGCGCCAGTAACTTGGGTTATAGGAGATATACAGCAAAATAGAGTAGCAAGACTTCCGGTAGATGGCGCCTCAAATTCCACATAGCGTTAATGATCGATAGTTCAACAGCATAGCGATGCGAAATTTCCCATTTAGCACTAGAAATGCCGTTGGTGTAATTTCGACACCGAAGCGAGTTTGACGCGTTCTCGCTTCGCTTTTTAGTCGGATTTTGACAATCTTTTGTGACTCAATCATTTTACGTGATAAGCCCACAGAAGAATTATTCTATGTAATGGAATTTAGAAAAACTGTGCAGTTAAAATTTACAACGTCCGTTAGTGTATTTTCGACGTCAAGCATACTTTACTTTCTAAATAGCTTTGTTCTGTAAATTATAGCCATAGAAGCAGCAAAACAAGCAGATTTCTAAACGGAATTAATGCAATAGTGCTTCTTTATTCGTATATTTTACCTGAATACATTGACACTTTCTTTCAAAGGCAGCTGGGTCAATTTTATGAGTTCGGCAATTGATTTACTGTACCATTTTATGACATAAACAATCCTAAGATATGAAAATATTATAAAATAAGCTTAAAGTTAATTAACATGAAAGATATAGCTCCCGATATATCTGATATAATATCTGCCATTCAGATATAATTATTTTACCTAATTTATTTCATAGTGTCGAAACGACATCGGCTGCCGTTTTAGGGTTACTCGAATTTCGATCGTTACAGTGTTAACCTTAATGGGTGTATAAATTGTTTTCCCTCGTTAACCGTTACAAAGTGTTACATTACGCCGTTAAATATCGAATTATAATTCTAAGATGAATATTCAATATAGCCTTTCTCTAAATACCTGTACTCAGTTTTAATGGCCAAAGATTCTCGTAAGGCTCACTAAAAACCACAATGTTGAGTGTGCTTAGTCTCCCATCCAAATTAGTAGAAAATGAATCATATAAATGGGTATTACGCCACAATATAATTACTATGACAGATAGGAATGGTCACTGAAGGAAGCTTGGCAATGAATATAAATTAATACAAGAACCATTCTCCTGTTTGTCTAGCTGAAGATTGCATAGATTGAAGGGTTCTGAGTAATAGTGGATAAGCCAGGAACTGAAAATTCTGTAAAAGAATTAAAAGAAAATACTCAAGAAAAATAAAATAATTTCTGGTTGTCTTAATGGGTGCGGAATACTTGAAAGTTTTAGATAGCATGTGATTTCTTGAATAGTCGATAAACCATTACCATTTTGATATCTTTTGAAACTTGAAAATTGCTGACCTGAAAATTTCAAAAAGTAGCTCATCAGTGTGTTGTCTGGCTAATCAATTCCATTCAAAGATTCGATTATCCTTCGTAAGCAAAACGAAAACTATCGCAAACATATTTTGAATTGTGACAAACTCTTCTGTGCATTTCAAAAAAAAATCACTTGCATCTTAGAATATAAACTTCTGCACCATAAACTAAAGTACTTTTAAAGCAGTTGCATCAAAACTGTTATTTCGGGAATACAAAAAAATCATTGCACACATTCTTCCCAAAATGTACCCTCTTTGACACTTCGAGGGATATCACACGCGTAATTCCACCTTGCATCCTGTTGTATTTCCTGAATGAATTCCAACCAGTCTTGACTTTCTTTTGACCAATAAAATCTTTCCAAAGGATTCTGTTATAAGGAAAGGTGCAATGGATTTTTTCAAAAGGATTCTACTATAAGGAAAAGAGAGAGCAACGGAATTTTTCCAAAGGATTCTATTATACGCAAAGGAGCAGTAGATCTTTCCAAATGATTATATTCAAAGAAAAGAGTAATAGAATCTTTCCAAAGGATTATATTCTAAAAAGAGACGGCAATAGATCTTTCTAAAGGATTCTATTCTCAGGAAAGACTCAATAGATCTTTCCAAATGATTCTATTCTAAAGGAAGGAGCAATAGAATATTTCCAAAGGATTCTGTTCAAATAAAAGACCCTGAGAAAATCTTTCTAGTGCTCCTTTCTTTCCTTTGATCAGAATATGATCTTTCCAAATGATTGCATTCTAAAAAAAAGGGTAAGTAGAATATTTCCATAAGATAATATTCGAAGGAAAGGAGCAATGGAATATTTCTAAAGGATAAGATTCGAAGGAAAGGAGCAATAGAATATTTCTATAGAAATATATTCTAATGAAATGAGCAATAGAATCTTTCCAAAAGTTTCTATTTTAAGAAAACAAAGTAGAATATTTCCAACGGATTCTGTACTGAGGAAAGGAGCAATAGAATCCATGGATTCTTTCAATCTTTAGAACTTGTAAAGTTATTTAGTCATTAAGTGTGTTAGGGCATAAAAGCACCACTACACTACTAGGAAATCTCGTGACGCTCAGAGGTTATAGTGTTTCAGCTCATTTCCCATCGGCAATGTATAGGTTCCCATCTTCAATGTATAGATTCCTATCCACAATGTATGGGTTCCCGTCCGGAATGTATAGGTTCCCATCCGCAATGTATAGATTTCCATCCACAATGTATAGATTCACATCCGCAATGTATAGGTTTCCATCCCCAATGCATAGGTTCCCATCGCAATGTATAGGTTCCCATCCGCAATATACAAGTCAAGATGGGTTAACAAAAAATAATTTTGGCGTTTATTTCACACTACAGGTCCTCCGGAACCATTGCAGAACTGCAGCGTGGTGAATTACACGGAGGACTCCCTGCAAGTGGAGTGCGTGGAGGGCTACAATGGAGGCTTGCTTCAGATATTTCAGCTCGAGGTGTACGACGACACTGGCAGGAAGCTTCACGGCAACTTCACCAGCGTCCAGCCTCAGTTTTACGTGTCCGGGTTGCCGAGCGGTAAAGTTCTGCGACTCGTCGTCTTCGCCAAGAACGCCAAGGGGAAGAGTGCGCCAATAGTGCTGACGGCGAATACGTTACAGAAACCCGAAAAGCTGACAGGTGAGATTGCAGTTGAAAGTCTTGACAAAAAATTTAAAAACAACCTAACCCTCCAAGTGGTTTCGACGAGCTATCTCATCCATCGAGATCTGGCCAATTTTCCTAATGACGAGCTATCTCATCCATCAAGATCTGACCAATTTTCTTAATGACGAGTTATCTCATTCATCAAGATCTGATCAATTTTCCTAATGACAAGATATCTCGTCATCAAGAGATTGCCGAATTTTTCATGATGATGAGATTGCGATGTGGTCCGTTTTCTGCAATGGCGAGATACTCGTCCATCAAGATCTGGTCAGGCTTACAAATACCGAAGGTTAACTTCATCATAGAACAACGACCCTACCAAAAGGAGTTTTGCGTTAAAAATACCACCACAACCTTAACGATAGAGGTGGACAAGAAACATTTTTTTTTAATTTAAAACTAAAATTTTGAACACAGCTGCTGCTCTTAATACTCTGAGGGGTTCGCACGCATACATCTGTTTCGTATATAATCTTTAGTCCCTCCAGCATTACTCTCCTAACCACTTTTTACCTTCTTGATTAATAGAATGTTCCCTAGGATTCTCTTTCATCAAGCCGATATGTGATTTGAAATTGACCCTCTCCAAGTTGTTTGGACAAGATAACTTGTCCATCAAGATCTGACCAATTTTGCTAATGACGAGATATCTCGCCATCAAGATTTTGCCGAATTTTCAATGATGACGAGATAAAGATCTGGCCAATTTTCGTCTAGTGACGATATATCTCACCCATCAATGTCTGGTCAGGTTTGCTAATGAGACGAGATATCTGGTTGAGGCAGCCACCAGGAGGGTTAAATGCTTAAAAGGTAAAAGCAATACTACATTACTCGGAAATCTAGCGATGCTCAGAAGGTTAAAATATTTTAATGTGAGTTAGTGTGATTAGGACGGAATTATTTCTTAAGGAGAATAATTTAACAGTTTAAAAAAAGCATAGAAAATGAACTTTTAAGTTAACTAACTAATTATCTAATTGACTTAAATTAACTAATTATGCTTTTTTGAGCATCTATAGCATTTATTCAAAAACTAGCCATAACTTTAGGAATGAGTGGACATGACACACAAGCATGGACAGACATGAGTGAACATGACTTAAGACATGAGTGGTAATGCATGCGCATGATATGGAATGAGTGGACATGACACATGAGTGGTAACGAATGCATCAAGAGTAGATAGCCACTTCGGATTATAACTTAAATTTCGGGTTGCTAGAATATATTGTCTTCAATATTAGGTCGTGTGAATAATAAACTATGAAATTCGGGTCACAAATGTAATATACCATAAGACATACTTTGTGAAGGAATGATAGATATTAATTGGGACTCATTAGCTATATTTCTAAAACAATTCCATGATATTTTTAATTTCCCACGCAAATTGCTTTCTTCTAATTTCCTTTCAAAATTTTGATTTTTTAGTTTCATAGATGATGTGGAGGATTTTGATGCATTAGAATAAAATAACAATCATTACACAATTTCTATACTCCCTCCAACAATTATCTTACTATTAAAGAAACATGATAATTAAATTTAACCCAACTGGTAGTTTATCATCGCATCGAAAACTCTTTTAATGGCCAGCTTCGTGCAAAAAAACCTGCTCCAAACCTGTCACCAGTTCTGGACAAGGAACTATTATTTTTCCTACTTGGATCTTCATTCCTCCCTGGAGTAATGGGGCAATTTTTCTCGACAAGATACATCTTCCTTAGCAAAATTGACCGCATCTTGGATGAGATATTAAATTGAAACACTTGGAGGGTCACTATCCTATATCTTCTTGCTTTATAAGGAAAACACACAAGTTTGTAAGTTACTTTCAGGTGCAATATATACAGTTTAATATTTAAAAGATCGAAACTCAAAGATTGAAAATGCACAATGTATAATGTTTTCTAATTACAGTATATTGTGATCAATACTGTGTTGGTGCTTTATGGTACGAATATTTTTTGCGTTATGTTTTGAACAGGTATGCAAGGGATGATTATCTTCAGGCCTGTTTTGGGACTTCTGATCGGAATTATTGTGGCAATAGTCACAGTCACAATTGTCGTCATTATTTACTTAAAAATGAAAAGACGTCGAAAAGATAAAGGTAACACTATTTAAGTTTGAATTTGTTATGATAAATGTATCAGTAATGTTATTTCAATTTGATTCCAGTATATTTATTATTGAAATTTACCAAAAATATAAATCTCATAAGCACATGCCTAACTATTAATGTAGGATTATAAATAATTTCTTACAAATTAAAAACATATTCTGAGAAGCGTATAGGCATTGATATATAATTAAATCAAAGCTTACATAGCGAATTAAGTGTAGTAAAGTGTAACCGAACGAAACTTTACATACAATTGACCTCTAGTTAGTCCAAAACGGAGTTTTTCATTATTCACAGAATTTTAGAGTTAGTACAGTTAAAATTGGCAAAATCTGTCATAGTAAATTTATTCTTGTCCTCACATTTATTCAAGATATCCAATTTAAATTAACCCAATCATCATGACGGAAAAGAATACCACCTGAGAAAAAAAAATTGGAATTTAATTTAAAACAAGATGGCCTCTGATGAAGTTTGCACCAAAATTTGATTTATAACAGAATCGTCATAGAATATATTTTAGATAACAGGTTCAGATCTTGCTGAAATTAATGTCGAGTCAGAAAGTGCATTGGAATGCAATTTATTTTATCTAGTATTACATTTCCCCTCTAAAATTTCAATTCTATCCGAAGGGAGATGAGTCACAGAATCGATGCCAGAAACCGATATCTAGAATCGATATATTTCCATGGAGAGGTTCATAAATTATTTTAAATTTCTATTCGGGTATGAGTATAAAAGTTTCGGTCTTACCCAAGAATATCGTTCCAGTTTGTTACCAAGATTTATGACAATAATTCTAAAGGTCAGCTGAATGCAAATTTCGTCTTTTGATGAGTACCAATATATGGTGAGACATAGTAACCTAACGGACTTTGACAGTGGCATAATATATGACGAGCCATACCAATATATAGGGCCACTGTCAAAGTCCCAGACTTCCTTTTATGGGGTATACAAGCTTTAATATATGCTAATACAAGCTTCCATACATGGAATCAAAAATGTGACTCGCAAAGGCCATCAAAATTGACGAATCATCACCTGGGTTACAGCATGAAGTGAGGGTGTTATTAACAACGACTTATGGCACTTTACCTTCTTCTTTCAATCAATCCTTCAGATCAATAAAATAAATCATATAAATACCACTTTCAGTAACTGTATAACATAAAAAGATTATACATAAACTAAAATGGTTTTGCAGCTAAGGCTATCATTCCGTAATACGAAACTGCACTCGGGCAAATATATTGGAACTCCTTGTAGCGAGTGTTTGAAAGGCACACCACATTGATGTGTCTAGCAGATCTGAAAACCTATTGTTTTAACATTCATACCATGTGCCCAAAGAGCAATTTACCAGCCTGATAATTACAGTCACATAAGGCTCGGCTCTCCAAGGAGTGTCTCTCTGCGTTGTTGAAACTCTTTTTTGGCCAGAGTGATCCCCTGATCTGTCTCCCATCGAGGATGTCTGGGATATACTAGACCGTCAATTGCACCACCACCGGAATATAACGAATCTGGAACAACTGTTGAGGAAAGATTGGCATGATTTGTCAAAGTATAGCATAAAGACTCCATTCGACACCTTAAATCGGCATGTAATACGGCCAGAGGGATATTTACAACTTACTAATTTATGACCTTTCTGATTCAATCCTACAATACTAAAGAATCCTCTTTGATAATGTGATAATTTCTATGATTTCTTTGTTTACATGCTAAATTTCATTCTGATGAATTGCTGCATTCGGGGTTTTCGATTATTTTTGGCAAAGAGTATATTTATATTTATAATATTTATAGATTTTAATTTCATTTTTATATTAATATTTTAATGTGAAAATTTTTGTAGTAAGCTTTTGTTACATCTTTTATTTTACATTCTGTCAAGAAATATTTATTTCTTTGCAAAATATCCTCACACATGTTCTCATGTTTTATTGTTCCATTTACAGTGACAAAACGAACGCCAGAAGTTCCTGACAAGTAAGTAAAAGAAATTGCTTCAAAATATTTTTATTCATAAGAATAATATTTTTTGCGTATTCAACTAAAGACATGAATACATTTTACTCTAAGATTATAGAATATAAAATCAGTTCTTTTCATGATTTATACCGTCGCAATTATTTTAACGGATTTCCAAATCATAGCTTATTTGTAGTCAAATATGTGCTTTCAGATGTCAGACACCGTTGAAGAAAGATACGGATGACATAGCAGACAGCGAAGAAAAAGGTCCTGACATCATACCAGCAAACATTAACAACAGGCAGCATTTTATAGTAAACGGTAAGAAATAAGGGTTTTTTTAACCTAAGAAATACGAATATTCATTTCCATGTGACATTACTTTTGAATTGAAGCACAAATTTTAAATAGAAATAATTTTAATCAACGTAATATTTACTTTAATCTGCATATAGGATAATTGTGAATTATAATTACTAGTATTTGAGAGCGAATAGTGTATATTTTAATTTAAAATATACCCAATGAAGTAAAAAGTTTACATTATGTATAATATGGTCTGACCCTCTCCCACATTCTTAGTATTCCGCAAAGCACTATGCAATGCCATCGTTTTTTAAGGGTTCAAGATTGCATTAGACTGCTCTGGTAAAAATGAGGACAAGATTCACGACATCTGTGAGAGGAGTTAAGAGCAATCCAACTTGTCTATGCTCCACAAACACATCAACTCCTTACCATGTTACCCTCAAGGGCACATTCGTTGTGCCATAAAACCCCAGACATTCAAACAAACCCTCAGGGGCACATTTTCTTTAGTTGTGTACGGGTTGCACAATCCCAAGGCACTCTAGTGATCTATTATTTTTCCATGAGGAGTACTGCCTCTGGTAAATATGGGGGTTGCGATAACAGAATGCCAACGTTCTCAACTTTCTCTTCTCCATAATTTCTTTTCATAATTACTTGACACTATTTGTCTTGTGTTTAGCGCAGCTTGGTCAAATATGATCCTTGCGTTTCTGTGTAGGTTCCTGGATGAACAATAGCTAACCCACAGACAATTTCAAATTTCTTGATAATTTGTGGGCATACCTTGACTATTGTTACTTGATCGCATTGAACGCACATGAGTTGATAGTGTTTTAAATCATTTTCCATACACAGATCAATCCTTACTTAGACAAGTATCTCATGGGTTGGACTGATTGTTTGTTGAAGGTAGCGCTATTGCGCGTTTACCCCTGCAGACGCACCCCCTCTCATGAAGGAATCTGGTGGTTACTTCTGAGGCATGGTAACCAAATGGGTTTTCAAGGCCGATGTGTTTGGTCAGTTGTTTTACAGCTTCTGAAGGCACACAATAGCATGATTCATTTTTATACAACTTGTACATACGTAGATATGAAATTAATTTAAAATTTAAATTGTTTCCTTTTGTGTATTATGGAGATAGCTTTATTTACCATTGCGTTTTTCGCAACGTTACGCCATGTGTAGATACTCGCGGCAGCCTTCGTTACTGGTTCTCTTTTGATGTTCGACTTTTGTATACACAACCTCCAATAACACCTCTAGAAAAGAAAATTGCGTAAAATATTTCAGATTATCGTATTTAACTCTCCTGTTGTTTATCTCGTCACTAAGCAAAATTGACCAGAACTTGATAGACGAGATACCTTCTCACTAGAAAAACTGACTAGATCTTGCCATAATCAGAAAAAAAGCAGCACTATTTTAATGACCAGATGTATCTTCAATAGCAAAATTGGTCAGATCTTGCTGGAAGAGGTATCTCGTCGAAACCCCTTTGAGGGTTAACTACTGTTAAAATATTGTTATCTATCTGAAATAACCAGAGAGATGAGTAATAATATTTTTCATTCAATGTTTCATTGCTTTTACAGAGGACCCAAAGGAGCAAGTCTCCCCAGCTAAGACATCGGGCGCTGTGTGTCATTGGGGATCTCCACCTCGGAATCCATGCCTAGAGTCTATTCCTGTGCAACAATGCGGCACATTTAGACGGGTAAGATAACATTTCATGTATTCTCAAAAGTACTCACTTTATTTTTAGTTTTTAATTTCGAGACGAGATCATTCCATCCTCCGAATTGAACTCACCAACTTCTACCTTGAACAGACAACCCTTTATGCCAGAACCTTTAGATACTTCAACTTCAATGTACCAAAAAGTACTTTATGGTTGTGATCTGTGTTGAAATGCTTCATAAACTATTGTAAGAAGGAAGTTAATTTTTGTAGTTGCGGCTAAATTCAATATGATGCACCATCTAGAATTTAAGAGCGTCTGGCTTCAAAAGATGGCACGAATAATTGACTGATTGCCAATAGCTCACAGTGATTGCCACAGTGAGGATTGTATTTAGATAAATACTGTACTTTCGTTTGGATTGTCTAGTTTGCATAGTACAATTGATCGAAGTGCGATAATTACGAATGTTTAACTCTATATTTGGATCTAATTAACTTGCGTGTAACAAAACTTTCCGTAGAGTGAGCAAACCAAAGCTACTGCCCATTTGGTACCCTTAGAAGCTATGTGAATACAGGTTGGGAGTATTGAAATAAAGCTGAGCAGCAATGGACAGGTTGTGATAGTAAAAGCCATGTCTGAGATATCACAGAACTTCAGACAGTTGGAAGAAATTTTTATTGTATCGACAATTTTACTGTTCATTAAAATGCATGCTGATTTTGCCAAAGAACCATCTGAAATTTGCCTTATTGTCTGTTTAGAGCAGAAACTCGTTAACTGACATGTTTTCGGAAACACTAAAGGCTTATTTTCATGATAACGAGAAATACATTTTCATATTGTAATCTGTTCAAAGATATAGAACAAAAGAGATAGAGGTCGAAATACTTACAATTATATATTTTTTTATCTAAAAGCTAATAGTTATTCTATTAACAGCTGTACATCAAAACATTTATTTTTCAATTTAATGAGTGTCTGCTCTAAGGCGACGATATGGCTTGTTGGAAAGTGAATGCGTTTACAATCACCATGTAGAAGAGCATGGTAGGACAGTGACACTTCAGTCTACTTCATGGTTAACTACTATATTGTAAGTTAATTTTTGCAATAGTTACATCAATAGGTGCTGAAACATAGCTATTGCAACCAAATATAAGATTATATCTAATTAATTTGAAATAATATTTTCCATTACTTAAATTACCTTACCAATTCAGTTAGCTCTTTTCCCAGTTGATTTATCACATTTATTCAGCAATGTATCACAGTTTCAACCGAATGCGTTGGAATCAAAATTAAGGCAGAAGAGTCACTAATAATGGCAGATTTAATGCGTTTAAATGCTATAATTTAAACTTAATAAATGAATTTGTTATCCTGTGCATCTGTCACAAGTTTAGTTTCAAATTATTATACTTATTTTGTACCGATTTATCATTAAATATACATCATGGGTGGATTCAAATCGTGATCTAATAGTTGTTATACATATTTATGGTTAGTTTGATACTCTAATTATAGGGGATCTTAATTGAAATTTCCTTCAATCACATGTACTGTAGGATTTTCTTATAATATAAAATAAAAGGGTATGACTGAGAATTAATGCTTTGTAGTAGTCGTATTAATAATAATTAATTTTTAGTGATAGGGAAATTTAGTGTTTAAATAATTATTAATTATATTTAAGCTTGATTTATGTGATCGTGAGAATAATACTTTATAGGACGATTCGCTCCGAAGTTATGGAACGGCTATTTTTCATGACCTGTTTAGATTTTATACAAAAACCCTGCTTTATATGTTTTCTATAAACACAACTCCAGCAGTACTGTGTAATTGTTCATTGATTGAATTCATATCTCGCTTGAAATGAAACAAAATTCAACGACTTCTTTTCTGATATTTTTCACTTTTAACTTTCCAGATCAAAATATTCAGTAATCTGTGCTTAGAATTCCAAAGCCTTCCACCGTTTCATACTCCCACAAGAAATATCCGAGTAAACAGAGTCAAAATCGAAGCAAACATCAGGAGTAAGGGAAATGAATATTTGACAAGATAACATAAAAGTTGCTTTTTGAAAGGAAAATATGTATTCAGCTCTCCTTCCCCACTTTACTTTTACCCATCTTATTTATTATCTACAGCTTTGAAAAGCAAGTTACTGTATATTTTATAATCTTTGAGTACGTGCTTCAAAGTACTCCTGCGTTAAATGGAAATGGCGCTGTATGTAGAAATAGCTCTGTGTGTAGAAATGAGTGCTTTTGTTGCACGTTTTTCTTGAGTAGCATAAAAGAGTGCTGAAACCTTATATAACCGGAGTTGATATAGTTCGTTGAAAATATGCCAATCTTTATTTTTTGCGGAAAATATAGAAAATACGTCCGTGTGCAATAACTGTTAGATTGTAACGTCATGTTACTGAAATAACTGAGGATGACGAGATTCGATAAAAGTAAAAGGAAATCTAATGGACAACCATAAAAGTCGACTAGATTCATAGTTGTTTTTTTTTGGCAAAGACAATAAAATACAGATATATTTTCATCCAAAGCTATAGAAGAGCCCAAATGGTGCAATCGCGCCGAATCTAGGCAGTTCTGTATGGATAATCCCAACGATGTCTTGGAGCTAGATGATGGCAGTCTTGTATGTCAGTTGTGCATGCGTGTCAACAGACACTTTTATAACTTGTTTTGTGGCCCTTTGTATTTTTGATTATCTGTGCACATATATAATATCTCTCAATAAAGCTTGTCTATGAACTGTTCTCTGATTACTTCTACCTAATAATGTCCAGATAGACATTGGTAAAACTCAAGAACATTGTACTGGCCTCTCGCCGAATCGGGGACTAAAATTTTCCTCTCAAAACGGCCATATTCCAACAGAAACGGTGATGGTAATTATTGTCAATTGGTTACGATAATCATTACCAATCTGCGATGGTAATTATTGCCAATCGATGATAGTAGTGTCCTTGAGTCTAACGTAGATATTTGTTGGTAACCTAAAACTCTTATATCATTGTTTCTCAAAATGTGAAAGTATTTTAATAGATACACAACTTTTAAAATGTCTTTTATAGCAAGAAGACGTGACGTACGCTGAGCTGGCACTTCCTCTCGACCAACAAACGGCGGCGACCATGACAGTCCGCAGAAAAGACCCACCCACAGAGTACGCCAAGTTGGACTTGCAGCGCCATATCCACCCCCCGAAGTGCGGGGAAGAGGACGAGGAAATCAGCTGCACCTCTTGCGACACCCCTCTCATGAAAAACAAGCGCGAGAGCGCCGTCTGAGAGCAAAAACCTCTCGCTCGAAAACAAAGAGGAACATGTAGCATTACCATTACCAGTAACGGTGACGTACCGATGACCGATGTAAAACAGAAGTGCCGAATTTAGCTACTTTGCAATCGGTTCGGCCCGGGGGCCCCAAGTGCTGAGCTTCTCTGGGTCTTTCACGTCGGGCCTCTTCGACTGCTCTCTTCGTCTGTATGTTCCGTTGAATCCAAAACCAACCACCATCAAAGGAAAAATCAGTGTCAATTTGTCTTTGAACAATCGTGGAGCTTTCGCAAGAGAGGAAGGTACCAGAGCTTTCTGATCATCATCTTTGATGCATATCTGTGAGTTTTACAAGTAACAGAATTATTTCAAAAAGTGGAAACAAAATTTCATACCAGTTTACCTCTTCAGTTGTTTCCGAAATCATGGTGACTGGTGTCTGAACCTCCAGTAAAGGTTGACGAATCTTCTTTCGCTTATCCCCAAAGAACTCGGTAAAGGCTTCGGTGTATACGTGATGCAATGCCAAAAGATATCGTCAATGGCTTGCTGTAAGAACGTCGTTTTCAACGTTAACCTTGAACGCTTCGACGATGCCCATAGATGGCCTCAACTGGAAAAATATTTCTTCAACAGCCGGTGATGTCTTCAGGACGATGGAAAGATTCCTCATAGCTTGCTGTTATCTCAACATCTCTAGAAGTCTTCAAGTTTTGAAGATACCATCACTTTCCGACTGGGGTTTTAAGTGGTACGACGTATATTTTTTAAAGTAAAGCAGAAGTGCTATTGGTGTTGCACATTAACACTCAAAGTTTATAGGTATGGTGTAAGAAACCATCGAAAAAAAAGGATGATGAAATTACCGGTGCAAACTAATAATTCCTGATTCGTTATTTCCTTATTCCATTTTTTGACTCGAACTATCTGTGTTTCCACTTGCGCAAACGTCGGTTTTGTATAAAATGAAGAAAAGACAATTTCTATAACTTGCGCAAGAATTTTGTGTTTTGGCTTTTGTATAATTTTCGATTTATTATCAATATACAGCACAAGAATTTACGAAGCACTCTCGAGTTTTTACCAAGACTCTAGTCGTCGTGAACTATATCGTTTAAATTATCTTATTTAAAACCTGTACAGAAAGATTAAAAAATATGTATGAGTCTTTTTGTACAAATGTGTGTAAAATGATTGCAAATCCTGTGATTAACTAGTATGTCAAATTGAAGTCTAACTAAGAATTCACTAAATAATTATAATTCTGAGTCCTTCTATTTGGGAAAGAGAGAGAGAACACATCTTAAGCAAAGTATAAAGTATATTAAATTAAGAGTATACATAATATGTAGGGAGTATCTTTGGAAGTGCGTTTCATGTAAATAAGAGTTTTTGTTTTATCATTCCAAACACTTCAAAAGGTGAGTATGACAATCGAAGAATGTGCACATAGGGGAATTTTTCTTTTGTTCAATGTTTGTTTTATTTCCTGTCGCAAGATAATGTTTTCGAAAGCGCACGAGGTTTCATTTTCTGTGGAAATAAATATTTGTTTCAGAGATTGGAAATGAACGACAAAAGGCTCAAATGACTATGTTCATAAACATACTGTTGATGTCCTATTATTAATCCAACACTTTTTTAAATAAATAAAAATACTAAAAATAAATATTTCTTTTCCAACTGTAGTCCTTCCTTACTTTCGTTTTGTAATGTTCCACGTGTGGTTCTTTTTGGCAAAAGAAAGAGAACACTTAAAACTCAACAGGCGTTTATTGAATAAACGTTATAACAACAAGTAAAACAATGGACAATCTCTAGTCTCAGGGATGAGCCTTACGAAGTACATTCGATCTGCTATACCCGATGTCTTCCTCGCTTTTTAGTTCCCAGTTCTTATCTGACTTTTCTTCCACCCGGTCACCCCTCAGTGTAACCACTCACAGCGTCAACAAGTGGTCACCTCTCTCTGACCACGTGATATTTGTACCTCTGCTTTCCCCATCAATTAGGGGTTGGGTGAAGAGGCAGAATATTACACTACACTTTTCATTATTCGAAAGAAACTCGCTGATTTAAAGCTATTTACACACTTAACGAGAATGAAATATACGTTCATAGATTGCTAATACGCCACACTATGTCAATAACATCGAATTCCGGATTATTTAATCGAATACATCTTAATTTTTATCGGTCCTCAATCGAACACTAAAATTTGCGCTCGAATTTGTCAATCTCCTGGTGGCTGTCTCGACGAGATATCTCGACATTAGCAAAATTGCTCACATCTTGATGGACGAGATATATCGTCGAAACCACTTGTAGGGTTAAAATTTCGAGCGTCTGAGTAGAAAGATCTAATATTATATTCACAGATGAATCAAGATTTGCCCTAGAGTCAAAATTATTATTTTATCGAATACATCTTAATTTTTATCGGTCCTCAATCGAACACTAAAATTTGCGTTCCAATTTTTCAATCTCCTGGTGGCTGTCTCGACGAGATATCTCGTCATTAGCAAAATTGGCCACATCTTGATGGACGAGATATATCGTCGAAACCACTTGTAGGGTTAAAATTTCGAGCGTTTGAGTAGAAAGATCTAATATTATATTCACAGATGAATCAAGATTTGTCCTAGAGTCAAAATTATTATTTTATCGAATACATCTCAATTTTTATCGGTCCTCAATCGAACACTAAAATTTGCGCTCGAATTTGTCAATCTCCTGGTGGCTGTCTCGACGAGATATCTCGTCATTAGCAAAATTGCTCACATCTTGATGGACGAGATATATCGTCGAAACCACTTGTAGGGTTAAAATTTCGAGCGTCTGAGTAGAAAGATCTAATATTATATTCACAGATGAATCAAGATTTGCCCTAGAGTCAAAATTATTATTTTATCGAATACATCTTAATTTTTATCGGTCCTCAATCGAACACTAAAATTTGCGTTCCAATTTTTCAATCTCTTGGTGGCTGTCTCGACGAGATATCTCGTCATTAGCAAAATTGGCCACATCTTGATGGAGGAGATATATCGTCGAAACCACTTGTAGGGTTAAAATTTCGAGCGTCTGAGCAGAAAGATCTAATATTATCTTCACAGATGAATCAGGATTTGCCCTAGAGTCGAAAAACAAACAAGTGAGGGTTTGGAGAGAACAAGAACATCCTATCGACCAGTACGTGAAAACGGGTGGTACTGTGACGAGTGAAAGATATCGAGACCATGTCCTTGAAATGTCCTAAGGGAGATTTTACGCTGCAACTGCCAGCTCCGATATCCATTTGATAACCGATAACGCAAATCCGTATAGATCAAAGCTTTTGTAAGAATAACTTAACCTTCAAAGTATTTCGACGACCTATTTCGTCCAAGAACTGATCAATTTAGCTAAAGACAAGATATCTCGTCGAGACAAACTATTACTCCAAAGAGAATGAAGATCCAAGAAGGAAAAACAAATTGGCTCTTAGCCAGAACTGGTGACAGTTTCGAGCAGGTTTTTGCACCAGAGGTTGACCAATAGTTTTTGAAGGATAAATCTCTTGGTGGATTAAGAGCGAGGTTATTGTTTTAATAAAGTGGCCAGCATATTCTCCAGATCTTAATCAGATAAAAAAGATCTTTGAGATTCCTTCAACAGGAGATGACGATACACTTTTACGTCCTCCAAATACACTTTTCCCTCTTAGCCCGGTCGCACACTGGAGCAGCATGTGACAAAACATACGATATTGAACATGAATATCCGTTTCTGTACAGAAAGATTTTGGTTCACTTGCGTATTTCAGCCATTTTTGTGTCGTAAGATTGATGTTGGATTAATGGGCGGCTTACCTTAAAGATATTCTGCTCTGGATCGCCTGATTGAAGGACTTAATCGTCGATTTCAGCTTCCTTCAGAGGGTCACATTCCATAATAAACCCTCATCTATATGTTTTCCCAAATGTAAAGTGACATTTAAGGATTAAATTAAATTTTAAATTTACCTTTTTTCTATAATTATAGTCTGAATGAATAAATAACTAAATTTCCTACTTTCTTGTGAAATTATTGTCAATAATGGGATAATTTAAAGAATTATACAAGATTTATTGTTTCGGGTTAAACTTTTGACAATAGTGTACATTTTTATTTATTTAGTTGTTGCTTCCACTACAGAAAAATATCCAAGAGAAAAACACATCAAATAAAGTTATATATAAGAGATAAAACACAAACACTTCATTAAGCAGATTACATATTGAATTAGAATCGTTTACATGATTATCCGAAACATGATATGTAAACGGGAGGCTAAAAGGAGTTTAAGCTGAATAACTATATATTTTCTAATTTCTTACAATAGATTTGCATTTACTATATCATATTAGTTCATTAAAGCACTCATAAAACAAATATTTTGCAATTACCTGAAAACTAATTCAAATCGCAAGACAAGATGGTTTGCTTAAAACACATACAAATCCTCTCTTAGAACATGAATATTGGAATATAATTTAAAGACTGTCGAAGGAAAATGTTATTCGTTAAAATGACTGAGGAAAAGAAATGAGCTTTGTAAGAAAGATGAGAGTACTTTTCAGTGTAAACATAAACAGACTACCATAGAAGAAAAACACTTCCGGTTAACAAATAGTTAGCTACTACAGCTGTTTTAACATTTTTCGGCGTTAATGTTTAATTTTAGTTAGAAGTTGAAATTGGGGCCAATCAAGTAGCATGTCAGATTTCATTACTCATCTGTAAATTGCGAAAACGATTACCAGGATATTAGCTCCATATATGTGAAAGGCATTTTCAAACCAAACAGTCAACCAAGATTTTGCTCTGCTGTCCTAATGATCTCGCATGAGACATATCGGGGTTGCCTTCAAATGTAGTTTATCTCCGCTTGGGCAACGTTTGGCGTTTAATCCTTTCACCAATCAACTATCGTGTATCAATTCAGAATTTATTCTTTGGAATTTTCATTGGCAATTTTTATTGATTTTTTCGAAAAGAAATCACGTGACTTCTCTTTCGGAATACGTACAGAAACACGTCCAGCTGCAGAAACACTGCTGCCATTTTATTTAGTGGACAGAAAATGTGTCTGATAATCTGACTTGGCCTTGCTACCAAGTACCCGCTTATAAATCGTAGTCAAGTAATGGACATACACAGTTTTACTGATACAGCAGAGATAAATACAATCGTTTTTAGTTGCAGGACTCTAACCTACTCATCCTAGAGCTTGGAGACTGCTAACGCAGTGAGCACGCCCACTAAGCCACGGCCGTCGCAAAAGCTAAAGAAAGGGTTGTTGTTTGTTTGGAACAGTTTTGAAATTTAGAACAGCGACTTTTGTACTGTATGAGGACACTTAGATTTACGGATGGTGTAAGAGATTGACAAAACTGTTATTTTGAGATAACAGTATTAACGATTACTCAAATTCCGCAGAACCAGTTGCTATTAACACTTAATATTAACAGTTTCGCCACGAGATTTCCGATAGTTTGTGTATTATTGCTTTTTCTCTAAAACACATAACTATTATATAACCATATCTATTGGTTGAAATAATCATACAAATAATTATATTGGTCTAAATCTAAAACTGTTTAAAAGTCATACAAGGAAAACTGCAGATTGCATGGTGGAATAATACGTACTTGAACCCCAATGGGTAAAAATATAACACTAAAGTTTAGTGAATGATTTTAAAGGGGTTATTATTAACTGTTTGGAATTTACATTTACTATTAGTTTAAAATATTGGGAACAACTTAAATTAGTTCATAACCATATATATATGTGAACGTTTTATTTGAGGATTTACCTTATGTAGCACATTTCGACTTTACCGAATCGTCTTTTCAAAGATTTAATAGAATATTTTTAAAACACGATATCTAAAACTCAATAACAAACCCACGCTTTGTATAGTGACTATTTATACACTCTGTATATGACTATTTATACATGGCTATGTTGACATTACTTTGAAGACACTATTTATGAAAATGCTTAATAAAGGGATCTGCCAAACTAACAAGAATCTATTTCTGGCAGTATTATGTTCTGTATTGATCCCTGAAGTAAGATCTTAAGAACATAATGATTAAATCTTAACAAAATACCATCGTTAGAAAACCGGCGTTAATATTACGGTAAGTGTAATTCTCACGAAAATCCAAACAGGTTTTTACCGGTATTCAAATCCTATTAAGATAGATGGTTGAATTAAGGTTGCTCTGAAGCAACATAAAGGATCCGAGAACAGGTTGCAATTTCGAACCTCAGTCACATGACGAGGTCCACACCTGAACTAGCACTCCAATCTCCAAACTTCTACACCGCGCAAACGTGAGAACCTTTTGGAGGTGCCGCGACAGATTTAACTTTCACCAGCCCTCACGTGCACTACGATCTTTGGTTGGATCGAGTTTCGAACTCGTAATCCTCCGGCTGCTAATCTGCGATTCTACCAGCTATGCTGACACGGCCCCTATTTAAGAGCGATCAGAACCAGTAATGAGAAAAAAAAAGACATTTTGACGAAACCACGATCGTAACTAAAACTAACTCGTTTTTAAATAACGTATAATCAAAGATTGAACATTTGTTGTTGAATCAGTAAATTTTAAAACAATAAAGAAGCAATTCTTATACTTCAGAAGTGATTAACCCTCTGCATACCTCGGGGCAGAGTATCGTTTCCTTCTTTAGTTACGGCAGCCGGCCCAACGGCTTTACAGGCAACTTACTGAAACCGGCCGAAACGGCCTTTACAATGCTTTCCCCCAGAAGGAGGGGAATAAGTGTCATCTCATTATCACCTAATGTGCCGGTTTCTATTGTCGGGTCGTGGTATGCCTAGAAGGGACAGATTCTTCCCGGGTAAACTGAAAGGGCGGCGGTGACTTTTTAAGTCTATCTCTTCATTTACTCAACCTCTCACAGACTAGATGCTCGAGGATAAACAATTTGCGAGGCTCCCCGTCGATAAACCTGACATCTTTGTCAACGGGGAGATACGGCTATTCACGCGGGTCTCTTTGTAGCACAGAAAATAGGGATGGAAATCGTAATGGGCCTTCGGAGATTTTTCAGGAGTTTGAGGTCTGAAAGAATCCGAGCCTTTCGTAACGAGGGACTCGAAACTTTCGGCCGATTGTGCCGTATCCAGAGGATTAAAATGAGGAAACAGCACAAAGAAAAATCAAAAGTAACTATCCTAAAGTGATCGAGAAAATAATTAACTATATATTTCATCCTATTAGAAGTAAATCTTAAGGGGATGAGGTGGCTTTCATACATTACACAGAGAAGTTTTAGTATTAGATATTCATAGCGGAATAATCCTGTGGAAATTAACCAGGGATTAAAGTTTTAACCTTTTAATTCGTCTGCTCTTATGGTCCCGTCAGGTCAACTCTAGTGGGTCCTTATCAAAGGGAATTTTTTAATGTATACACTGAATTGCAAAAAAAAATGAAAGTAACTCATATTCGATGCGCTTATAGACAAGGAATGAATATTTCTTGTTTATAGGATTATCACTATCGGGTCTATGATTTCATGCAAATTTTAAAGATCAGGAAAGGGCAAATAAATACCGGTGATTAAAACTGATTCTATATGAGCCCGTAAAACTAACCAGACTTTTTCTGTAAAGCTAAATGTAGATGGTGTTAGTGTTTTTGTGGTAGATGCTTCCTGTATGTATTCCGTATTTTCAACCGGGAGTAAAAATCTTGCCTTCCCATAAACTTTTTTTGTCAGAAACATGGCTGATAGAAGAAAATGAAATGTAATTCAGCGAAGGGCGAAAATTGGATAGGGATAAAATTAGTCAATAGACCTATAAGAGACTTAAAGGTCTGCCAAGTTAAAGTAGGTGGTGGTAATGTTCGTGCAACACAACATATTTCATCTACTTATTCCGAACGTGATGTCACTTGGCGTGTTTTTCGAACATGATTCCAGCAGGTTGCAAGGAAAGTTTTACTGCCACAGAAGAGAGAAATACACCTGGAGGATTCGAAACTGACAGGAATTGATGCCTGCAACCCTCAAGTTGCTAACGAACCCCCTGAACCTCGGTAACCCCCTCGATTTGTATCATGTGAGAGAATTTGGGCAGCAGAAGTAAAATATTCGCAGACCATCTGCTTTGTTTCTTCACACTGAAAATCCCTCTGATGTATGCTATGGCGATTTGATGTGAACAATTAAAAAGCAAGCAATAAAGTTGTTTCTACAAAGTAGTTAAATAATCAATTCAGCAGCCTAAATCTTCCCAAATAAATGCAACCTTATACAAGCAAGCAAGTCAGTCGAACCAAATCTCGCT
This sequence comes from Meta bourneti, assembly GCA_933210815.1. Classification (NCBI taxonomy): domain Eukaryota; kingdom Metazoa; phylum Arthropoda; class Arachnida; order Araneae; family Tetragnathidae; genus Meta; species Meta bourneti. The sequence continues at coordinate 95,459,741 of OW119929.1, forward strand.
TATTTGAGACAAAGGAAAGCAAACACGAACCATCCTTGTACCACGAACCATTTAAAATTCACGGGTTTAAGTGGAGAACATGAGATCCCCAGCCGAATACGGAAAATGTTAAATTTGGAATCAATTCTCCCATGTCGCTTACATTTAGCAAAAGGAACATAAAATAGAACAGGGGGAAAGACAAAAAGAACAAAAACCAACGGCCGTCGCTTGCTAAAATGGCAAGCATCAGTTTTGTGCCTTTTCTTTTGGAGACCGATAAGTCGCCAGCATATTGAAAGGTAGGTAGTTAATTAACATCGCACTGGAGCAACACAACGGGTTATTGACGACGATCCGGGATCCATCCCCAATGGAAAGATCCGAGGAAAACACCACGTAATTTGGAACCACAATCAGATGTTGACGAGGTCAACACCCGAACTGGCACCAATCTCACCAAACTTCCACACCAAGTCAACGGGAGGACATTTGAGTTCACGACAGATTTAACATGCACCAGCCCCCGTGTACCGACGGTCTTTGAATGGACAGTTTCGAATTCGCAACCCCTTCCGATTTCTAATCCACACTCTTTCAAACAGTCTTCCACGGGCAATCAAAGTAGATGAATAATTACTTATGCAGTTACATTGTCTTCCCAAACAGATGTATCTAAGACATCCCGTCCAACAAATCTAATCTCGCTTATTAGAGCCAAAGAAAAAGCATAAACGAACCATCCCCGTTCCACGAACCACTAAAAATTCGCGGGGTTGTGTCGAGAACAAATGAGAACCCCGGCCGAATACGGAAGATGTCAATTTCGAAACCAATTCTCCTGTGTCGCTTACATTTAGCAAAAGAAACAAAACAAAAAATAAGAGGGGAAAGACAAAAAGAAGAAAAACCTTGCTAAAATGGCAAGCAGCAGTTTTGTGCCTTTTCTTCTGGGGATCGATAAGTCGCCAGCAGATTGGAAAGGAGGTGTTTAAAAGTTTTAGCGATTTGTTGCACTGTTACTGGTGGGATATCCAGCAGCTGTGAAAGGATAGCCGCAAAGAAGCTATCGACTGAAAGAGAATACCCATCGATCTTTAAAGCACAAAAGGGAGCGGAGAAATAAATTTATAAAAACACCGTGTCTTTCGTTTTGAGGGGGAGGGATGCCGAAAGGACGCAGGATGATGAATCTAGTGATCGCAACATGGAGCCTTGTATGTACTCTTGCTCACAGGCTTGTATTCCATTTCACAAAAGATCTAATGTTACATGTAGTGAAAAAATCCATTCATCGTTGGGTCTCTGCCTTGTTTGTTTGCTTGTTTTTCTTTTATCAAGTATTGAGGATGCGGAAGAGGAGATTGGGTAATTTCTTTCCGGAGAGATAATGTTTTTCTTAATTATGAGGGAATTAATTGTTTGGGTTTTTGTAGTTGGGGATAAATCTGTGTAAAGGGACGTGGGTCACTGGATTGAAGGAAAACTTCCAGTGGCTTCTGTCCGGATTTAAATATTCCCTGTTGCAGACAGGGTTTCACTTTTGCACCTCAAAGCCCTGAATGCCGACCCTATTTTTATTATTGCCTCTTATAATAAAGTTGAACGTGAAAATATCTATCGTATAAATGTCTTATACACACAATTATTTTTCTAATCTCCAAATCTTTAAAATATTATGTGTTGCTTTATCTTTATCAAATTAGTATTTAAAGTGCAACAAAGACTACTTTCCTCTCACAAAACGAACCGTCGCAACACAAAGAACTTTAAGAGGAAAGAAATGTACACATTTAAAAAGCCCATTTTGTGTGAACAGAATGGAATTTTCAACAAAATAAAATTAAACGCCTTTTACATTTAAAAGTTCGATTTCTTGGGTCGGCCATTTTAATAACTACAGCCCATAAAACACAGACATATCAAAAGAAAATCTGGACAGCCGCTAATAGAAGTTCTCCGTCAATCGTTGGCAGTGAGAAAGATAGAAACATATTGTAAAAACTCCGGATTTAAATTGTTTACTTCTAGGGGGATTTCATCCCCATCTACATTCTGTGCTCCTGTTTAGTCCAGCTCCCGCGAAAAGACAGTTGTCACGTGAGTCTATTAGTGGAATTACGGAACGGACGGTATCAATTACGGAGTATTTAACTGATAACACAGCTTACCTCCACAAAAAAATTAATAGGCAAATTTATAGTTTTAAAGATTGCTATAAAAGACAAATTTAAGAAAGTGTCGTTAAGCACACGAAAAATAGAAAGATAAATAAGATAGTGGAATTAGGGGACTTGTGGAAACGTAAACAAACCCCTTCTACAATCGGCATCTTTAGCACTGATTCTGGGCACGAGTTTATCGTTCGATTCCAAAGATGAGATGTATCACGTAGAGCGATCGCTGCACATGTTTCTTTGGCTTCTGCATATGGCAGCCCTTATCGGAGATAACCTTTCACACCTCTTCAGAAATCAACTGACCGTAGGTTGGCTGCTTTCTCTCAGGAGCAGCACTAGACAAAGTTAAATGGCGGAGCCATCAAAAAGATTGAGGTAATAAGCCACGCAGAAAGTATCACCGCGCGTCCAAAGTGCAGTCGATGATCAAATTATTTGAGTCACAGCGCAAAATAATTTTAACACATAGCAATGCTTATTAGAAACTAAAAGAATCGGAGAAAATAGTGCACGTTTTCTTGTAAATTCTTTATTTTGGGTAGTGGAGTACTGAATGTTTTCTGTGGACCTCCCGAAACCTTGTAGCGGACCCCTGAAAAACCAGATTCAACTTTGAGAACCTTTGTTCTAGATGGTATCGATAAAAAATTAGAAAGACGGAGGATTGAATATGAGCATTGCAAATTTTCTTAAACCGAAGGAAGCAACCTTGCTTACAATTAATTGAATCATTGAGGGTTTGAAGTGAATAAATAACCTTGGAAAAAACACATAAAAATGTACCAGTGAAAGGTACATTTATTGACATGTAGGTATGTACCGGTAAATTTAAAAGGTACATTTACAGTAAAAGGACATGTATTACTGGCATGACAGGTAGGTAAAATGTACCTTTACTAAGTAGGTGCATTTACCTACCTGTAAAAAAATGTACTGGTAGGCAAATTGAGCCTTAAAATTTTCTCCGTTGTGTATCTTAACCTCAAGGACTCCTGAATATTCTTTCCTTTAATATTTTTGTTTTAAATAAATTTAGGGGACATCTACCATTTTTTTTAAATTTTCAGCTTATATCAGTTCAGAGATATGTATCCATATACCCATTCCTTAGTCTAAATTTCCTCCAAGTCTTGACTTTTGGATCGTATTGTATAGCAAACCTAATCCCTAATGCAACAATTTACCAGAGCAGTATAAAAAATTGTACACAAGTGACGGAAATTGCTTTATTTTCTCTTAATTACATTCTTACATTACTGCGGTCGTCCAAACTCATAGATTTGTTTTATTCCTTTTTTTCAACCTAGAGGAGAAAATACTTTGCCTGGTTCAGCAAGTTTATTCCCAGCTATTGTATTTCCGCATGTATGTTATTATCCTGAGTGTTATGTTCCGGTTCGTTAATTCGGAAACAAGGGCAGTCACTAGTCAATAAGAAAGTAGATAATACAGAACTCTATTCTTAGAACGAAAATTCCGAATCTATCCCAATACATAAAATATGATACTTTGACATTTAAATTGAACAAAAATTTCAGCAACTCATTTTAAGGACAAAATGAATAAGGATAACCTTATTTTGTTGAAATTAATACTTCTTTTTAGTATAGCAATAAAATGTTGTAATGGGATTTATGAATCAATGCAATGTGGGATACGTCACAGATTTCCTTATTTAATAATTATATTTACTTCAATGTGAATCAATAGCATTATAATTATTAGAATCATGAATTCAGGGTGATAGAAATCGAAGAACAATAACACAGCCTTACAAAAAAATTTTGTTTTGTGCCTGGAATTTTTTAACTGATTTTGACTATATTTGGTGAGCTGGTTTCAAATATGAAAATAGTTTTTCTATATCAGCTCTAATTTTTGAGATTCAGCGAAGTTAAATTATAAAATATTTTATTATACAACTCATTGAGTAGTGGCTAAATTGAGTTTTTTATGTTTCTGCTTTCCTTCCTTCTTCTCTGTACCGCTATTAGATGAGTGTATGAAGCCATATTTATTGACATAACCTAGTGTTTACATCTAACATAACTTATAAAGTTCTTTGTTTTGCGGATTGATGAAAAGAAAGAATGGCATTCAGTCGAAGAAGTTGTGTTAATCATTCTGATGTATTTTGCTACATATGTGGTGAGTGCCTAAAAGAGAACAGAAAAGCCATTTCTGATTTTGTTAAAAGAGCTTACCTTGGGTACTTTGGTGTTAGGCTTGGTGACCAAGATAAAGTTTGGGCTCCACACATTGTGCGTAAAACTTGTACGGAACACCTACGACAGTGGACTAATGGGAATAGAAGGAGTCTAAAATTTGGTGTAAAAATGGTTTGGGAGGAAACCCATAAAAACCACTTTGATGACTGTTACTTTTGTGTTGTGAATATTACCGGCATAAACCGAAATAACCGCAGCAAGTGGACATATCCTGATTTAGCCTCTGCAAGACGGCCTGTTCCTCACTCAGACGAAATTCCTATTCCATCGTTCCATCAGCTTCCAGAGATCTCTGAGGATGAATTTCATCCTTCTGATGTTCCTTGTGATACGGACCGAGGGAGCGATAGTGATTATGAGGGAGCATCATCAACTCCTCAACGTTTCAATCAAAACGAGTTAAGTGACCTGATAAGGAATCTATCTCTCAAAATAATCATCTGAATTTCTTGCTTCTAGATTAAATTATAAGAATCTACTTGATAGTGGAACAAAAATTACATTCTACCGTACTAGGGAAAAGGATTTGTTATCTTTCTTCTCTCAAGAAAACGATCTTGTGTTTTGTCAAGATGTTAAAGGACTTCTGAAAAAATTGGTCTTACTGAATATTTCCCAATTGATTGGCGACTGTTTATTGACAGCTTTAAGAGGAGTTTGAAGTGTACTTTTACACAGTGGCAACAAATACGGGTTAATACCCATTGCTCACTCAACCAAAATGAAAGAAAAATATGATAATATAGCTTTGATCATGGAGAAGATTAAGTTTCACGAACATCAATGGGTAATTTGTGTGGACTTAAAAATGGTTAACTTTCTCCTTGGTCAGCAAGGGGGCTACACGAAATATCCTTGCTTCTTGTGCCTATGGGATAGCAGAGCCAAATAATACCACTGGAAAAGGAAAGAGTAGCCTACGAGAGAGAACATGGTTGTTGGAGAAATAAATGTCATTCGTGAACCCTTAGTCGGACGAGACAGAATCATCTTGCATCCGCTGCATATAAAGCTAGGGTTAATGAAACAGTTCATGAATGTTCTTGATCAGGATAGCCTTTGCTTTGTATACATAGGACAAAAAATGCCTGGAATAAGGACAGAAAAACTTAATGCTGGAATTTTTGATGGTCCTCAAATCAGACAGCTCATAAACGATCCTCATTTTGTGGATTCCATGAATGAAACAGAAAAAAGCGTAGATCTCATTTGTCCTTGTTGTCAAGAACTTTCTGGGCAACCACAAGGCTGAAAACTGTGTTGAGCTATTTAACAGCATGCTTAACAACTCCAGAGACTTTGGTTGTAATATGAGCATAAAGGTTCATTACTTGCACAGCCATTTAGACCGTTTCCCTGAAAATCTCGGCGATACTAGTGAAGAACAAGGTGAACGATTTCACCAGGAGATAAAGACAATGGAGGGCCGATACCAGAGCAGATGAGATACTCATATGATGGCAGATTACTGTTGGAATTTGCAGAGACTGTGCTATCTATTACTCAAGAATTATTACTCAAGAGTCACGGATTGGCAACCGGAAGGTTAAGAGTTCGAAACTCGCTCCAACCAAAAACCGTCGTGTAGGAGGGGCACATTAAATTTGTTGTGGCCTCAAATGTCCTCACATCGGCGTGATGTGAAAGTTTGGAGAGACCAACTTAGGCGTTGACCTCATCATCTGACCGTAGTTCAAGATTATGAGGTGTTTTCCTCGGTTCTTCCTTTCAGGATTGATTCTGGATCATCTCCAATAGCCCAATGTGTTGCTCTGGAGCGACGTTAAATCAACTACTTATCTATCTCTTCTAATAAAATTAAAATATGATGATATCAATCGGCCTCATAATAACCCAGATTCGAGCGCTACTTATAGAACTACTTGAAGGAACAAGTCTGCATTAACAAACCGCCACCGTCTAATCAAGAGTTTAAAAATAGTTTTGCGAAAATGTGGAATAAGCCCCCCGAAAATGTGCACAAACGTAATTGGAAATGTGATCGAAAGAGGCCATATTTGCAGAGCGGCTAGAATAGGTCTTTTGACCGATGTCATATTCCATAAACATTACCATAATTTGAATAAACAATTAAATAAAAATATTTTATTTTAAATTCGTTCTAAACCAAAATGGTGCCCTTTCGCAAAAAGCATCCTGCACAAGTGAATTATTACAGCTGTATTTAATTCTTCAATCTTCATAAAACTCGAACCGATTCATACCTGCAGTCTGCAATTTATAAATAAAGGACACAAATACTCTAACAAAAAGAGCTTTCCATTTATCAAACACAGAAACATAGCACGCCATTAGCATTTTCCTAGGAGAAAAAAACCACCTACGAAAATACTAAATGTATATTTAAATAACACTCTTGGAGGTAGGGCATTTATTCAGACCCAGAGTGTGCTTGCTCATAGTGGACGTAATATTTTCATCAAATATTTTCCCGGAAAGCTTGGCTGCTGGATTATTTCCTCGTGCTAAGCCGATTAAATATCTTTATTTTCAGCGAGTGAATGGAAGAATGGCTGAGGGAGATAGATGTTTTTCTTCCCCTCCTCTTCAAGATTTTTAGCAGCGGATTAGCAGCATCTCATTAGCCTTCCTGGCCTCTTGCCTTTAGTAATCTGCACTCCAAAGACTAACTACACGTCTCCGACAACATGGGGTGAGGCGTGTTGTTATTTTTATCTGCTTTGCACAAAAGAAGTGCGGCCAAAGAGCTTATCAATAAGCATTTCGTTGAGGGACTGAATGCACTTGAAATATTAGCGTGGTGGTTTACTCTATGTATAAATGTAAAGCTTGCGTGGTGCATCTGTTATAGATAGTGTTAAAGAGATGTACGTAAGTATTATGTTAACAGCCCTGATCCATCAGACAATATATTGATCTTTTAGGAGTTTTCGTACACACTATAGCTCGGTTGCTGGACTGTATCTAAATGAATCGGTTCTGTGTTACTAAAGTACTTTAATAACAATCAAAAAGTAACAAAGGGACGGATGAACCACCTGCTTGGCTAAGGAAGCTTTTTTTCCTTTTATCGTGTCTTCAGCCTCATTAACGTCCCTGTGTGGTCACACGGTGCCCTCTATGGTGCCCCACAACGCCCTTTTGTTCGACGCCCTATCCTTTCGATCATTCTGTGAACGCTGGGAAACTCAGAATGTCGCGCTGGTGATATCTCTAGCATGCCAAACACTATGAAAGGAAAGCGCGCTAGGTGGTCAGTCATAAAAGTCATTCACGACTCACTCTTACAAGTTCTGTAGGGGGAAGGAAGTCAAGAGAAATCTGCCGTTCTGAGACGCGGGTAACGAAATTTAGGCATTTAGGCGCCGTAGTGTAAAGGTTGTCTGACTACGTTAAAAAGTTGATTTTTGACTAAAATTTCATATTTCCTTTCATTCAATTATTCTTAATATTTGCACTTTTTCTTTAAAACTCTTTTTATTTCGTCTGTACGATGAATAGAAGGAGATACATGGCAATTTGAATAGATCTTGACAGCTGTTTTTTTTTAATTCATTTTCAAATCTTTAAATCATTTTCTCTGATTTTGAGCAAAAACGTACCATATATTTTTGAATTAAAATTGGTATACTAATATTTATAATTGTTTTGGAGGGTCTGAACAAGGATATAAGTATTATCTTGAAAGAAAAACTTTTGATAGAAATTTCAGTGTTGTGGCGTAAGGAAAAATTTCAAAAATTCATGTTTCCTTCTACATTAATTCTCAATATCTCATGAGTAGAAAATAGCACTTTGTGTTGCTTCAGTGTGATGTTAATTAATTACCATTACCAACCTCATGAGTGGAAAAGAATATTGCATATGTTTCACTTCTTTCCTAGCTTACATAATTAGGAGACTAACAGCACAATTTTAGGCAAACATATTCATACGTTTTTCAGTTTTAATGTTTTTCGTTAACGTCATTTTTTACCTAAATTTTCCAATTTCTGCCAATTGTTTAATAAATTATAACTTTTAGTGACTTTTTGTTTTAAAATGTATTTTAATAAGTTGTTTTACAGGAAAAAAGAAAAAATGGTATAATTTGTTTGAACTTTAAAAAGAAAAGAACTCCGAAAGTAATCAGATACCTTAACCGGGTATGAATAAATACTACACAAAATACTATTTTGTGATGAATACCACACTCACGCACTTACTTACAAAGCAAATACTTACTTTTAGATTATTCATTGTTCAGCAGAAACGAAATGAATTCATTTGTTGTGACATGAATCCCACACACACGATTCGAGTTGCAGGCGGTGCAGATTCGATTTCTAACAGGTGCATTCCTCCCTGGGTGTATTTCTCTCTTCTGTGTGAGTAAAACTTTCATTGTGTGTGCCTATTATTTAATATTGTATGTCTTGTGTCTGGAGCATGGCCAAATATGGCCATTGCGCCATAAAACCCCAAGCAATCAGCCAACCCACACACAAGGTATTTTTATTTAAAACTATCAGCTACCTTTTTGCATTATTGAAGTGTTGTGTGTAATATTTCAAAAAAAAATTATGTGATGCTTTTGCAAATATTTTAAACGTCACCCATATGACAACTCATCTGGACATGGACACCTGTGGCATAGAAATTACCATAGAGGAACTATAAAAGTAGAGTGAGCAATGGTAACCTTTTTATGTGCACAGGATCATTTGACCAAAATTAGTAGTAACGTTACCCTTAGATTACTTTGTCTGCTGGGTGGAATCTAGCATTCATCATATGATTGGTTCTCCGAAAGGGAGAAGATGCTCATCCATTATTCATCATCTGATTGGTCCGTTGATTCATCATCTGATTGGTCCGTTGATTAATCATCTGATTGGTCCGTTGATTAATCATCTGGTCATACATGTGAATACGCATTCACACACACTCTGTTACAATATGTTATAAAGCCAAACGAGGTGATAAAATAACAAATTGGTCACCCAATTCCATTTTTTACAGAGCAGTCTCGTGACTACTAATCGAAATGTTGGTCACACTTTTTGAAGCTCCTCCCAATAGCAATACTCAGTCTACTTATATTTCAAGTTTGTGAAAATCGCCAGTATTTCGACTTGACAAGTGATGGCGGCTTTTCGCAAATTTCGACTGAAACCAAAACAAAATCCGCTAAGGGTTCCCTTTTCTAGAATACAATCCTGTCTCCAACATCGAAACAACATAATGAGCCTGTTTCAAAGTACTGAAATTTATCACACGAAACCTGAAGCCAGTAGCACTTCACATTCTAAAATAGGCCACTGGATCTAAAGGATGAAAAAAAACCATCTTAAATAGCGGAGTTTCACATTTATGGCAACTTGCCGAAACATCGAAGCTCTAGGGATCACTCAAGATATCCTGTAACCAGAGCTTCCATTTTTTGCCCTTTTTTAAATGATTCATTGAAGGATAAATCATCTGAACTAAAACAGTCACATGCCCGCCTTTTTTTTGGAAAACATTTTTCTTGTGGAAACGTAACTGAATTTCGTTTTGGAGAAATCATATTTCTACTTCAAAGGAAATTTATATTTTGAAAGATAAGATCATAGAACGGCCATTTCATTAAATGCATAACTTCTAGAACAAGATTTCATATATTGAAAAGATTATTAAATGGATTTATTTAAATTGTTGCAATAAACTAAATATGGAAATTAATAACCACTAAATAGATGTGGCAGATTTCGACACCTGCACTTTTAATGAAAAGATAAAAGTAGTGAAACTTGCTATAAGGAAAACAAAGTGGTATATTATATGCCGATGCGTTAACGTGTGATTATATATTTATAATGCTTAAATTATCAGTAAACTAAGTATGGAAATTAGTAACCACAAAATAGATGTGAAAGATGCGACACCTTCATTTTTAATCTGTAGGGGAAAATTGTGAAACTTGTTATATGGGGAAAAGGAATGATATATTATATACGCCGATGCGCTCATTTATGATTAAATATTTATAATATGCAAATCCATACAGTTCGAAATTGAATTTAATTTCCTTATGAGAGGGATTTTCAGAGTAAACAAACAAACCGGAATAGCTCCCCCCGAAGATTTTACTTTCTCTTACCCAAATGGTTTTCGCGTGATATATAATGGAGTTAATAATATAATTAATAGATAGCTTATCATCGTTTTGGCAGAGTTTGACTTTTCATCTAATTGATTATGATCAATCAACCATCATATCATCGACTTAGAGCAGAAAGTCATTAACGGACGTTAAAAATATTTTATTGTACAACTGCTTAAGGACTAAATAATAGTTTTAGGGTCGAATTCAACTTCCTTGGATAAATTTTGTTCGAATTCGAAAATCTTACTCGAACTGTTTTTTTTTTCACTTTCAACTTGAGCTATTCAACCTCCTGTGCATCGTTCGATGTGGTTGGGGTTACCACAATACGAGGATGATTGCTCACTCTCCATAATTGCGAATCGACCAATAAGAAGCCAGATTACATGGTCAGCTGGCTCCAAGAGAAACGTGTTTGTTTGGTTTTACGACCAGCGGAAAGAAAGTAGGGGGAGGTACCCCTCGAGATGAATGCTCGCGGGACAGGAAAAATAAAAAAAGTTGGGTGGAAGGGAAGAAAAAGTAGCTCGACTTGAAGTATCCAGAGCTGACAATTTCAATGCTGATAACACCAAAAAATATAAATATTTATATAAAAATACTGAGAATAATTTGCCCCATTTGAACCATGAAACTTTTACTCGCATAAATATGAAAATAATACATATGTAATATAATTAAAAAACTTAATCTGTCAACCCAAAATATTGTTCATCAAATTTGTCAACAAAAACAATGCATCCAATCAGTTGGTTGAGTAAATTAGGAGCAATTATACTGTCCAAATAATATTATTTTATGAACTAAGAGAATTGTGAAAAACTATTAATTTTCAATAACTATTCAATGTAAATAACTCAACGTTATTAAAATATAAATATTTGTCACAAAAAACATTTGTCACGAATCGTTTTCCTGAATCTCCACTGAGAATACATTTGTCCCAGGCTTCAGCAGGCTTTCTAACGTATCGCACAAATATAATAAGTTTTCCGATCTCTAGATGATATCTGAAATAAAATTATCCCAAAAGACTATCTAAATCGTAACTAACGAGGAACGCATCCTCGAACAATCTACAAAACATCAGCCATGTTTGAACAACGTAAACACCAAGCAAAATACGGCAGATTCGAAAATTATAACGTATCGCACAAATATAAAAAGTTTGATGATACCTGAAATAAAATTCTCAGAATCCAAAAGAAGCGAAATCGTAACAGACGATGAACATCCTCCCATTTTGAATTTCAAGACGAATCGTTCGAAAAATTCTGTTTTTCTTATTTATAAATAACTGAAATCATATTCGAAAAACTAGCCAACTACAGTTACGATCAGAATGGGAACAGGAAACACGTATCGCCACAGAAACACTACCAACACCTATATTTAACTTGGCAGAAAATGTCTGTAAAATAGCATTCGAAATTATCTGGCCACATTTAAAATATTGGTAAGGTAATCTCAATAAACATTTTTCGTCAAAGAATGTACGCCCACAATGTTTGCATGTGCGTGTGAAAATCTTTCTTTTTTTAAGCTTCGTCATTCGCAACTCGAATTTTGTACATGATGGAGCTTTACATGAATTTTAAGATGGTTGACAGGCATCTAAAGCATAGAGCTAGCGTAACACGTCCACAGCGTCGAAAACAACTTCGCTGGAGCAACATCTCTTAGAGAAAATGCCTCACAAGAGGAAGAAATGCGAACCGTGACGTCACAACTTTGGCGCATGGACTTAAGATATACAACCAGCTCTCAAGACTCGTTAAGAATTCGTAAGTACTACTGCTTATGCACACTTTCCAAATAATTCCAAAATGAACGTTATCAATTGTAATAATTACTGACGATAGTTTTACTACGGCTTTTGCTTGTGAATGCTAAAAAACGTCAAAAAAGTTATTCTAAATCAATAGCATATCTCGTTTGTTGATATATTGATATAATATAATCTGCATTGAAATATTGTTTCACTTAGATGAAATTGTGACAATAATTTGTAAATATCTTTAGAAGATTTGCATTTTTAATTTAGATGGAAGATTTCGACTAGTATTTTCGTCGAACTTGAGCGCTAATTTTGCGAATGTAAAGACCCACTCAGTATTACTTCAAATCTATCTTTCAAACTTTCAGACCCTTAACTATACGCGAGCTTATACAGTGTAAAAAAAAATAAATAATTCAATTGCCCATTTATTCCTTTCCATTTATTTGCACACCAATGCACACGTATGGTTTATTTGTACGTTTATTTGCACACGTATGGACAATTACTATTTTATTTGAAATGGTGAAACAATGTTGCTTCCATAAGTTTGAAAGAAATTATACTGAAGAGCTGAACGTTTCTGTATTCAGTTTTCCAAAAAGATGATAATTTGAAACGTGCATTGCTACTACCTTGAAATTTCAAGCCCTTCTCTTATTCTAAAATAAATGATAGCATTTTATGTTCGTAGTAAATATTCAAAACAAATGTTTATAATTTACATAAGGAAATGAATGTTATATTTAATTCCAAACATCGTCTGTCAAACTAGCGTGCAGTTTAAATCATATAAATCTTTTGAAATGCAAGTGACCTGTGATTTCTAGTTAAAAATATTGCTTTATGCTCGTTTATTTCTTAATACTCAATAGCTATGAATTAAACAGAAATTGAGCTATAAACACGGTAAACAAATGCTGCATATCGAAAATAACATCGCTAGATGGAGGCCCAAGTAGTGTGACATCATGAATCTTCTGAGGCCTCTTTTATCTAAGTGTTGGCTGAAATAGCATAAAAATAGGACCATAGAGGATATATAAAAGTAGAGTGAGCTATGGTAACCGTTATATATACCATGATCATGTGACCGAAACTAAAAGAAACGCAACCCTCAGACTACTTTCTTATGCCGGGAGGAAACAAACATCCATCATCTCATTGTTTTATGGGACTGGAGAAGACGCCCATTCTTTCATTCATCATGTGATTGGTCAGCGTGTCATAGTGGACTTTAGTGATTTCACCACTTTTGTAGCTATTCTATTGAACTGTGCTTTAACGCAAGTACCCTGTCTAAAAATATTATATCACTAAACGAAAGGGGAGCCAATAGGCAACAAAGTCAATTTTTCACGGAGCAATCACGTGACTACTAGTCGACATGTTGGTCACACTTTTTGAAGCCCATCTCAATATCAATGGCGCAGCTTGTCCGCTTTTGGATCTTCCGCCATAAAACCCCAAAAATCCAATCCAATCCATCTCAATATTAATACTCAGTCTACTTATATTTCACGCCTATGGTTAGAAAGGATGGTAGATCAAAGCCTATCTGACGCAAACAACTATGATCCGTTAAAAGTATGAAATGAGGAACTTCCCCAGATCTCGAAAAGTCATGAACAAAATGTTTCCTGTCTAGGATAATCTCCATCTCTAACCACTGCGACTTTCGTCTGTGGTTTTGAAACTCATAATGGAAAGCAATTCGAAAGGGAAAATGTCTATAAGGCTTGTGGAGTATGGGAGTTCGTTATTATCCAAGAATACCTAATTTTTAATCTAATTACGTAGTCACACATTCAATTAATTATAGTTTTGTAGAAGCAAATTATCATAACAGAAAAAATGGTTTATTTGAGCTCTATTATGCATAAATCCAGAAAGAAACCTTATCCCAAACACATTAAAATAGCTTTAAACAAATACAATTCATCAAAATCATTTATTCATTCGAGCGATTTGTGTGTACTAAAATAAAGCAAACTTGTAAGAAAATTTGGTTCCTGTTAGATTTTTTTATAAGCGTAATAGTGTTCTATTCAAATAAAGAACGCGATTTGAGATTGTAAACCGGCTGAAAACGGGTAACAGAAAAGTGGAAAGTAAATATGAATAAAAATAAGTCGAACAAAGCCCCATTGCCCAAAACAATAGCTTCGTGTGGAGCTATTAAAAATACAACAATGAGAAAAATTCTTAAAGAAAGTGCAAAGCTTTTTTTGTCGCATTAGAAAAACGGCTCATTAAATAATACCTTAATTACCTACTCCCTAACACATTGAAATATATAATTTAATTAAATACAATCTGCGTCAGATTTCTGGTACGTTATGTTTAAGAAATCATAGCAGCTGCAAGAAGCTGGCTGCGTTCCATGAATAAATGACTTGAGATGTTTAAAATGTCATTCGCGGGAGCTATTTATTGGAAACATGGCGGTGGTGATTGTCAAAGCTGCTTACGATTCGTTTCCTTTTTAAAGGTCTTTCAGTAAGCCGATTACGTTTTTCTTTCAAGTCCCCAATTTTTCTCCCACCAAAACACTGGGATGGCTGTTTTGATTATTTATGTTTTTTAAACCTCAAGGAGATATTCGATCCTCCGAGGAATTTTGTTTTCTTGTTATTAGTGTTGGGAAGCGTTATTCAGAGATTATAAAATGGGAAATTGTATCTCCGTCTTTTCTTTTTACGATTTCGAATCCTGTCTCCACCATGCGAGATGGATGCATTAAAAATTATTTATGCAACATACAGGACACGTTAATTGAACATGTATGGAGTCTATGAAATATCCTTTTGATGCATAAACAATCATAGCCATATAAAAATAAATCCTAACAATATAGAGACTTCTGTATATGGCATATCCCCTTGTTGTAGTATGTTTATTTAACAATTACATAATTAAATTTACATGGAATATTCTAGACATATCACACAGAACATTTACAAACGAGTACCTCAGTATAAATACATATACAGCAAGTAACGCGGTAAGAAACGACATTTTTTTCTGCATTTAAAATGTAAAGTATTTATCATTCCATTAAAGTTGCAGTTAAAGAATAAATTAAAATACATTTAGCTTATTATTAGAATTCTCGGAGTATCCTCTCTTGACGTGCACAAATAAACAAATAAATATTAAATTGAGATACAACGCTAGTAGCGGTTTGCACGAGCAAAAGAAAAATAATTTATAAATCATCTCTCTAACCAATGTAAACCATATGTTACAGTTTTTATCACAATAGATTTTGCAGTTCCTTTGTGCCCGTGTACATATGCAATAGAGTAAACCAAAAAAATAGGATAATTTAAAATGGTTGGTTTGGGTTTTATGGCGGAAGGTCCAAAAACAAAAAGCAGAGCCAAACACGTTAATATTCAAACCAATGAAAATAGATAAAATAGGGTTATAAACGTTTTAGGTAACCAACTAGGAAAAGTAGATTTAAAAAGGTTTCTGGAACAAAAAAGAGATATGTTTTGGATTGAATTGGTCTGTTTATAGTTCCTGTTTTGGCCACGTGATCTTTAGTTTTGGTTTGAATTTTTTGACAGTACTTGCGCAGTTGATCACGTTATCTTTTTGCACCAACCGCCAGTAGCGTCAGTCGCGTCTTTGTGTGTGAGGAGACAGCTGCTCTCTCCATGCCTACCGAAATCCATGAGGGATTTTCGCGTTAGCTTCATGTAATACTCTTGTGTAATTCTTCACAGGGAAGAATTGTCATTTATAATTGAATAATTACTCATCACTAAAAACCTTAATACAGTCCATTATCATTGGTTGTGTTTTTGTGCGTGTGAATTGCCTCTCGAGCTTCGACGGGTTCCTTCAATATGGATGCAGTTTAAGGGACGTTGTATTTTTTTAATGGACGACGGTTATATTTCAAATGAAAAAGAGGACAGTGGATACCATATGGTAACCCTAGGACGCGATATCTTGTAGAGACAAAACTGTCCTATTATCCAAGGGGAAATAAAGATGGAAATAGAAAAAATAAATTGTCCCTTACCCCAAAACTGGTGAGAGTTTAAAATGAGTTTCAGAGACTGGACACTAGAGGACAGTTTTCGACTCGAATAAACCACCAGGAGGGTTAATACTCATCGTCGAATTTAGTTTTTTTCGTAGTTGTGTACCTTTGAAAGAAAAACAGAAAGTATCAAAATAAAAATGGATTTTACATTTATTTTAAAGGTATGAGACGCATATGTATGACACATAAATGCATCTAAAAGTAAAGTATTAAACCTTGATATAGATTTTTAATTTATCAACAGTGAGATAACCACATTTGTGTAATATACATTTATACGAGGCTTAAAATGCTGGGTTTGCTTTAACGGAAGAAAAAAGTCTCTTCCTCTTTGGCTTATCTGTCGTATTTAAAATATCCAATTTTGCGGGAATCTGTTTTTTGTAAAGGGCCATAAATTATCAATTGTGAACCCTTTTCTACGAAAAACCTAGCTGAAACGTTTTAGGAGTACCAAAACTTAATATTTCGTAGTAACAGATTACAAACTGAATGGTTGTGACGTAATTGTTGCTTCCGGTTGTATTGCTAAACCATGAAGAGCTAGATAGGTAGTTCATGAATGTCGCACTGGAGTAAAACAACGGGCTATTGGCGACTGTCCGGGATTAACCTCCGAAGAGAAAAACCCGAGGAACACACCACGTAATTTTGAACCACGGTCAGATGACGAGGCATTCTGAGCTGGCAGCCCACTCACCAAACTTCCACATCACGTCAATGTGAGTACATTTGAGACCACAATAGATTAAACGTGCACCAGCCTGCACAAAACGGTCTTTGGTTGGAGCGAGTTTCGAACTTGCAACCCTTCGTTTGCTAGTCCGTTACTCTTCCAACTGGGCTACAGCGGCCTTACCACGAAGAAGAATGTAAGTATTTAGTTATTTAATTGTTTCTCCACAGAAAAATATCCTACTGCAGAGAAAGAAAATATATGATCCAAAAAATGAAAGAAAAAAAGACAGACAAGTAAGTTAGATAAGAGAAAAGAGAAAACATTTTGAAATACCTATCGAATTAAAATCACTCAAAATAGATCAGCTATCGAAAAAGAATCATACAGTTATCCAATTTTTGATGGATTTTTTATTGCGTAAAATGCCATCAATTATACACACTGTGAACCGTTTCAACAGAAAATGCAGAATCTAGCTGAAGCGTTTTAGGGGTACCAAAGCATAATATTTAGCAGTAAAAGATTGAATACTGAACTTGAGATGTAATTGTAGCTTTCACGATTTACATTTCAGCAGATAAACCACGAAGAATGTAAGTATATTGTTTAATTGTTGTTCCTCCAAAAAAACATTAAATTACAGAGAAAAAAAATATCCAAAAATGTAAGAAATAAACATGCACAAACATTTCACTGAAACAAATTATTTATCGAATTGAAACCATTAAACAGTTTCTTGGGAAAAACCATTCCGAAAAATCATCACGCAATTTAAAAAATATATTTTCAGCAAAATTGTTACATACTTTCTTTTATAACAATTTACCAAAAAATGATTTGCAGTTCGTGTTGATATACCGGGCGACATGAAAATCAATACAAAAACTAAAAAGGGCGAATAATTTTTGATGCTTAGGAGGTTGTAAAAAATATAGTTAATGAATAAATGAAAATAAATTCTTGAAATGATAGGTTAATTAAACTTCTATTTATTTTCCTAACACTCTTTATATAGTGCGAATTTTGTAAGATAGATGGTTGGTAGGTAGTCATTTTAATTAACGTCGCATTGGAGCAATACAACGGGCTATTAGCGACGGTCCGGGTAATGGTAATTAATTAACGTCGTACTAGAGCAACACAACGGGATATTGACGACGGTCCGGGATCAATCCCGAAGGGAGAGATCGTGGACAACACCACGTAATTTTGAACCACGATCAGATGACGAGGCAACACCTGAGCTGGCACCTCACTCTCCTAACTTCCACACCATGCCAACGCGAGGACATATGAGGCCACGACCGTTTTAACATGTACCAGCCCCCTTTGGGTTGGTTGGAGTGGGGTTTATAGCGCAAAGGCCATATTTGGCCATTCTGCGTCGAACATAAGACAGACACTATTAAATAATGGACATACACATACACGAAAAATTTTTCTAACCCAGAAGAAAGAAAGAAACCCAAGGTGGAAGAGAACCTGACAAGAATCGAAATTACACCGCCTACAACTCGATGGTTTCTACCGCAGTGGGCATACCCACCGAGTCACTAGAACCCAGCGACTCTAGTAAGAAGGCGGATGGTTTGGGTCAGTACTCGTCAAGAAAGATAATAAGTCACTAAGTAAAAGGTTTGCCATATGCAAATACAAGTCAGGTTGATACAGGAATGATTTCCCAATCGCCAAATCGGAATCATAGCTGTCGCACCGAATATTAAACAACAAACGGAGTCGGAATCAGCGCAAAAGTCACTGTAGTGCGGCTCCGGTAAGAATGCCTTGGGGCAGTCGATTTTCAAATGGGTGTGAAAGCTCGATAGGAGCAATGCTATCATACCAAAAGCTAGTGGCGATCGCCGAGAAAGGTTTTGTTCCCACCAACTCGTCATCACTGATATAGCTTTCGGCACCAAACTTGGAACCAGAATATTCTCTAAATGCCCCAAATGTGGAAGTTTTTGTTTGGGTTCCAAGCAATCATCTCATTTAAAGAAAAGAAGTGTTCAAAACCATACCATGTGACTTGATTGACAACTCTCAGAAGCCGGAGTACTTTGTGATTCATGTGCTATGACTTTCCCCTCGCCAAATCACAATCATTGTTGGCGCTTCCCCAACGAATAATAAACAGCAAATGAGGAGGAATCCAAGCAAAAGACGGCAGCGGACAGTACATAATTCGCACCATGAGACATGACATTAAGCAAATAAAATTATCTTAGTACAGTAAAAAACTATTATTCGTCTCCAAAAATACGTACTCACATTGGCCTGGATAGGAAGTTTCGAGAATGGGGTCCCAGTTCAGGAGTTGACCTCATCATCTGACTGTGATTCAAAATCATTAGATGTTGTCTTCGCATCTTTTTGGGGATTAATCCCGGACCGTCCCAATAGTCCGTTCTGTTGCTCCAATGTGACGCTAATTAAAATACATACCTACCTCCGAATCTTTGTTTAGGCTTTGTAGACCGGTTATAAGAGTAACGGATTGTAATCGGAGGGTTACGAGTTCGAAACTCGGTCCAGCCAAAGACCGTTGTGTACACGAGGGCTGACCTCAAATGTCCTCATGTTGGCATAGTATGGAAGATTGGGGTGCCAGCTCAAATGTTAACCTCGTCATCTGACCTATGTTAAAAGTTACGTCGTGTTGTCCTCGGATGTTTCGCACGAGGATTGATCCCGGACCGTCGCCAATAGCCCGACGTGTTGCACCAGTGTGACGTTAATTAATTACCATTACCACATATTTCTTTCTCTTCAGTATTGATCCTGGCCTTCACCATAAACCAATTGCTTTGGTCCAGCGGACGTAAATTCAGCTAACAACCAAGTCACATTGCCGTGTCTTCATATGTCCTCACGTTGCCGCGGTGTGGGAGTTTGTAGAGTGGGGCACCAGTTCAGGAGTTGACCTCGTCATCTGACTGTGGTTCAAAAATTACGAGGCGTTATTCTAGTATCTTTCCCTTCGGAATTTATCCTGAACCGTCACCATTAGCCAGTTGTGTTGCACCTGTGCCACTTAAATTGACTTGTCAACCAATCACGTCAAATCTGCCTTGGCATCAAATGTCCTCACGTTGACGTGGTTTGGAGAGTTGAGTACCAGCTCAGATGTAGACCTCGTCGTGTGACCGTACTTCTAAATTACGAGGTGTTGTCCTTGGATCTTTCCGTTAGGGATCGATCTAGGACCGTCGATAACAGCCCGTTGCGTTGCTAATTAACTACTTAAATACCTACCTCACGTTGTCGTGTCGTGAAAGTTTGTAGAGTGAGGTACCAGGTCAGGAGGTCAATATGATCATCTGACCGTGGTTAAAAAATTACGAGGTGGATCTTTCCCTTCGGGATTGATCCAGGACCATCGCCAATACCCCGTTGCCGCTCCTACCCTTCCAGTGCAACTTAAATTCGACTACCACTAAAAATTAGTATTGAATGAGAGTGCGGAGAGACAATTCACCACAGCAACGAGCTTTCCCATACAACTTTAAGAGTTTTTTCATTGTCAAACACAGCTGTCGTTAATTTTATACCCACACAACTCTATTTCTTGCAAACTTTTCTATCACTTTTAAAACAAAGATCACCTAAAACGGCAACTGTTTGTTTCGGTGTGTCCATCTACTGTCTCATTTTAAAAAGGATAAATACTTCAAGTCAGCATTGGGCTACACTCACAGGTCAGCATCGGCTCCGCAACAATATCACTGGATTTGTCGAAATCCTACCCGAAAAAATGATGTCCGCTTTTCTATTGGACGTGGAATTCCAGAGATACGTAACCCATAGTTCAACGTTCAAATTCGGATTTGCATATACATCTGGTGCTTTATTTACTTACGCGTCTCTGTTTACTCTCAGGTACCTGCAACACCAGGAACACTAAAAGGAGACTTTTATTTTAGCTTTTAAATTAAAAAAATACTAAAAGAACCGCTTAAAACTTTCAACGCGAATATCTCCGGAATATCACGCCTAATCGTGAAACGGACACTATTTTTTCGGGTTGGTTCTCGATACGGTAGATAGATAGTTGAATTTACGAGGCACTGGAACAACACAATGGGTTATTGGTAACGGCTCGTGATCAATCCCGAAGGGAAAGATCCGAGTGTGTGGTATGATTTCTGTGCAGGCGATTGTGTACACCCTGTAGAATTAGACGGGTCTTTTTACTACTTCAAAAGTGTAGAAGAATATTGCTTTGAAGGTAATTTAGTTTCAATTCTACATCTTTTAGTATTCTTATAAAAATCCGGATACTTTTTGGTGCAATCTAGTACATCTGAATTCACCACTGAAATTGTAAAGAAAATTTCTTTTAAAATAAGCTACTGAGAATATGTCTCTGCAAAAGTTGTGATCATTTACAAAACGAATCAACCTGCTCTAGGACATTGAAGTGCAAGTCACACTGTCCTGATAAATTCCTTGATTTTTTTCATTTGGTTGGATGGGCTTTTATGGCGCAAGGGCCATATTTGGTCAAATCTAAACAACATCAAGTAAATGGACCCATCCCACACACAGATAAGGAAAACTTTACTGACACAGAAGAGAGAAATACACCCAGGGTAGAATGAAACCTGACAGGAATCAAACAACCACCTACAATCTTTTTGTTTAGAGCTAATAAAAGTACTTCAGTTTTGTAGCTGGGTATTCTTAATGTACGAATGGTATAATGAATTATATTTCTATTGCTTAATTTTATCTAATTTTAATAAATTATATTTCTATTGCTTTTTTAATCCATTCACAATAAACACCAAAAATTAATGAATCTAACAAAAATGTTTTCCTTTTCCAATTTCCTGTAATTAATCGTAATATTTCTGGTAAAGCTGATTATATAGTACAATAATAAGAATTTATATGGATATGCATTACGATTTGTTATTCTCGACTAAAACCGAGTAGATTTGTCTGGACATTCCTCAAACGTAAGTAGCGTTATAACTTTTCATAAAACTTTTAAACACAACATAAAACTAGAAACAGCATATAAAATATAAGCATCTGATAATTCTCTCATTGCTTAGATAGAAAAATAAGGTAAAAATTAAGTAATATATGCCGATACACAGAATGATATAACTTCAAAAGTAATCATTATATCTCTGTTTTGTAAATTTGATAATGTTTATAATGAACTTCGTCCAGGGAATAGACTATTATCATGGTGATCACACATATATTTCTGAAGTTATGGGAACTCGATTACAACATTTTGAAAAGTTCCCTGAACTTTTGCACAAGACATGAATTAAAAGACTGTAAATCAGAAAATAATTCATATTTAACCATGGCTATAGTCTATTCCCTGTATATATATTTGTGCAACATGCCTACAAAATTTCAAAGCATTTGAACTTTAACTTTTTGAGTTATGCTAATTTACGTAAAGCAAAAACATGTAAACATCAATTTTGAGAAAATTGAAAAAATAACTTTATGTACATGAACTACAGCTGTGTAGTAATATAAAACAGCAATAACTCCAGTTCTAAATTACTTAGAAACAAAATTTTAACAGAATTTGAAAGAAAAAAGTTCAGACTACCAATTGAAAGAAAGACTTTTGGTCTAGTAGACCAATTGACTACTAGACCAAAATTGAAACTTCGATATTTTAACCAAAATTCGTGTCTTAAAGGCAGGCACATACCTTAAAACATTCTCAGCAGGCTGGAAAACAAACATCTGTCTGGATTGTCTATGCATTTTCCAGCCCTTTTTTGCTTTTTGCAATGCAATGTAAGAGGATAAAAAGCTAATTATTCAGATCAAAGCACCAAAACATAATTAATCTTTCAAAAGGTATGTTCGGTGCCGCTTTTTTTTTGTTTCTTTTTGATGTCAGGCGCAGCATTTTTTACTTGAAACTTAACAAGAAACAAGCGAAGTTAATAGGATGTGTCAGAAGACCGGTACAATTCTGATACGCCAGTTGTGTTCCGAACTTAAATGCTCATTAATTAGATTCGAACTTGATTTTTCTCATTGCATTGCGGAAGCGATATTCTCGGGGGAATAAGTGGAAAGAAAGGGAAAAAAATCCCTCCTCCAACAAGTATTTTTTCACTAATTCCAGAACCGGGCAAGCTTCGAAGACCAAACAAAAAAGGATGAAGAAAGGTAGTAGGATGTCAAAAACGCTCGGTAATAGCCAAAACGTAAAAGTTTTTAATTAAATTTAGTCTTGCTTTGTCCCTCAGAGGGAAAACGGATATTTACCTATCGATTACGCATTACTATCGTATCGTTATCGCTCCCAAACTAGACTTCAGACGTCCATTGGGAGCTAATACTTTTCTTTCAGCGGTTTTTTCCGTGTATATATACCTCTGTACCCAACTATTCTTTGAAACAGTTTTTTTTCTTCTAAACGATTGAAAAAATATAATTGTTTTACCTCTAATTAAAGCGAAAGTTCCTTGTTCTGTCCGTGAAACAGTTCGTAAAAAACCATTATGTGTCTTTCTGTGCGAGTAATTTATACTAAAAATGTTAATCGACTGTTTTTTTTTAGTGAAAATGCTGTTCATTTGCTTTCTTTTGCTCCTGCTTCCGTGAATGATTTTTCTGGAAGACGTAATAGCCAGAGCGAGATGCTGATTAATTTTATTTTCTGTTAACTGCTGTAGTTAATAAACTGTCGCAATTAAGATTTCAAAAAGTAATTGAAGGGGCAAGTGGATGAAAGTGTTATTTTGCAAATTGTAAATTCTGAGATAGTTGATTTGTAAGATGTGTGATTTTTCTGCTATCTAACCAAAGTTAGTATCATCTAAATTTTTTCGACTTTAATGGCCCATGACACCTTCTTTCTCCCCAGTGTATTGATATCCCCAAAATATATATATAGAGAGAGATATATAACAAACATTTATTTATATTGTTCGTCTGCTATTAGGAACATCATGTTTTCCTGTTTGCAAGCGGAATTCCTCACTAACAGAAATGAGTTGATCTTTCAGATTTGCAAGTTTTTTAAGATGTATTTCCAAGTTTTCTTGTTATTCATTCTAGACGTCTTCTTTCATTTTCAAGTATCGAAAATTTTTTTAAATGGCGTACATAGATCGTAGTGTTTCTATAAAAGTATGATCCAAATTCAATCAAATCGGATACATTTATTTCTCTTCATCTCTAAAAGTAACTTTTTCATAATCTCGTAGCAATAATTTTGTATACCCTTTAAGGGAACAGTGGAATTTCAAAATCATCCAAATCGATCGAAAAAAGAATATATATTTTAATTTTGGCGTTAAAAATTAATTGATATCAAACTATGTTGACCTCAAAACGAAATTTTCGTTTTTCTCTGATTAAAATTAGTTGACATTTTAATTTCAAAATGCTCCCTGCGTATTTAGTTTTAATTGATTTATTTGAAGCATTATTTTGGATAATCTTTGTAATCCATTGTAAATATCGAAGTGCAAATGAGAAAATTATCATGTTTCCCAATTTTGAAATTTTGGTTTGAAATGTTGCTTTACCTATGTTTTTTGCAAAATTTTAGATATTTTAGCATAAATTTATTTTTACAATTGAATGGCATGGTTACTAAATGGAGTTAATTTCATTTTTTTAATGTTTCCTAACTAATGTATGAATTAAATATTGCAAAACATGGAAAATTAATGCACAAGGATCCAGTGGCGTTTTGCTAATTTATCCAAATTGTTGGCCAACTTTTATTAATAACATCCTTACAACTTAATATAGTTGATCCAAACTTTCTTCATAGACCTTTTCCAGCATACAAGCACTGCAAAATTTATAACTAGCGGACAATAAATGCAAAAGTTTGTTTTCAAAGTTCACTGCCCCTTAATAAGGCATTCTTGGTATAATTTGTAGAACCCATTAAGATGAACTCTTTACTCATGGCAGTGATGTTCATACATTTGAGTCTGCAATTATATAGTACTAACTTAGGAGCTTTCTCTGTCACTCCTGTTCCCTTGTATGAAATGTAAGTTCTCCCTTGATCTCTAGCTATAGCAGCCTTGTTTTTATTGATTTCCTGGCCTTTTTCTTGATGTCGTTTCTTTCAAATCAAATAGTTTGTTCTTATTTGTTTCGATGATTAACATGTTTCCATTTTCGAATTTTTGGCAATAATATGATCCCCCCTTTTTATTGCTTTTCCTAGATTCAGTTGATTCTTCATTGGAGCTGGCTGGTACTCCCATTGCGATCCTTAATTTGTAAATAATTGCGCATACATAGTAAACTATTACGCCTACATAGAATAAAAGTAATTCACATGCTTTTAAGTGCTCTTACAATCATTAAATTTCCCTTTATAGAGGGGCTCTGGTATCCCGGTTAGAAGAGTTTCAAATTAGCAACCGGAGGGTTGTGAGGTCTAATCCAACCAAAGGCCGTCGTGTATAAAGGGGCTGCTGTAGTGGCCTCAAATGTCCTCACGTTGACGTGGTGTGGAAATTTGGAGAGTGAGATGCCAGGTGTGACCTCTTCATCTGACCGTGGTGTTTCCTTGGATCTATCCCCTCGGGTTTGATCCCTGACCATCACCTTTAGCCCGTTGTGTTGTGTTCCAGTGCAACGTTAATTAAAATACCTACATACCCTTTGAGAGGGTAATTTTTATCAAAATAATAGTTAAAGCAGCTATTTAAGACACAGACTGGAGGAGGCACCCCATGTATGTAAAGGTTAAAATTTAATTTGTCATTGAAAAAGAGTCGATGTTATGTGCACTTATATATAAATATCAAGATGTTATGTTTCGCTTCGTGATTGTCTACTGTGATTTTACTTAAAGTCAATACATTGATTACTGTGATTACACATAATAGCGTCATCCACAGGTTGTCTTAACCCTCCTGATGGTTGTCTTGACAAGGTTGCCTTGATTACAGCTGTATATTTCGTTGTGATTTTCGGATGATTTAATTAATTTTACAAAAAATTTCCCAAATTTGGGAAAAAAAAGTTCATGGGAAATTTGTCTGTTCTACATTAATGAATCAGTTTCATGCGAAATTCAATTTTGCGCCTCGTAAATATTTTTCAAAATGTATTAATTGAAAGCGCGTGTTGAACTTTTAAGTAATATCTGCTGATTAAAATGACGATATTAAAACTTCTAGTTTTGATATGATTATGAATCATAATGTAACGTACAATTTCATTCGCCAAAATTATAAATAACATGATTTCTTTATATGAAATATACACAGTTAGCTTCCAATTATCTGCTATAATGTGTGGCACAAGAAAGGATTGACGAAAAACAAACCAACAATAAAATTTCTAGTGAAATACAAAAAAATTAAATAAAGGTATGCTATATAATGCAAAAAATCAAAAGAAAATTACCCCAAAAAGATTTCTACTCGATATTATAATATTTGCATCGAATTATAAACATTTCTACTTGAAAGTAATGACGTATTGCAAACATCCTTCTTTAAATGTCTTCTTTTAGGTCCAGTATACTTAGTTGCATATTTAGTTTTTTGGTCCAAAACTAAAAGTTATAAGCATTTGTTAGTGTTGCATTTTTTCGGATGTATTTCAATACAATTTATTTCACATCTGAAACACTAATTTACAGGAACAGTCAGTAGCAGTAACAGTCGGGAATACATTTCCAAAAAACCGCCAGTTAATGAGTTTCAGTACCGGTATCTGTATTCACTTGCCACTAAAGATGACAATATACATTCAGAATCACCAGAATCGATCAAAAATTCACTTTTCTTAATTTAACGTTAAAAATACGTTGATATTAAACGTTGATATCTCTGTTGATAGCAAAATAATTTACCAATTACGATCACTTTTGAAAGCTATGTATACAACATCAAAATATAGTTGATAAGTGCAGTGAGCCTACAACAGAAACACGTTCTGGTTGTTTTTTAGGAAATTTTGCTGAGCAATCCTTGAAATCTGTTGTATCTATCTAAGTGCAAAAGATAAATTCACCATCCTTCTAAGTTTTGAAATTTTTATTTAAAATGTTCCTAATTCTATCCTTTCCAAAATTGTAGGTGTTTTAGTACAATTTTTCTTTACGATTGTGCGATACACTAACGAAATGGAGTATGTTGATTTATATGTGTATAGGCGTTGTAGTAGGAAACAAACAGTTCTTTACAGCGTGTTATACAGTTCTATACAAAGTAAACAAGTGTCAGACCAAAATTTATGTATAGGCGTTGCAGTACAAAACAGACGGCAAATTTCATAACAATCGGATATTAACTGCAAAAATTTGGTTTCAAACTCCAATGTTCCCCCAATGTAACACAATTCTACTTTTTTGGTCTAGTCAATTAAACTAGTGATATTTCTCATGTGAAAACATGTATTGTTACTAATCCCATTGGTCAAGGAATAAACTTGGTATACCCATCAGGTATAAATCTGAATGTTGTACAAGGTTATAAGCATTGAAAGAGATCTGTGGTTCAAATGGTGTAATTTTAGTTAAATTGTTTCCGACTGTTTCTTTGTTAAATCAACTTATTTCCGTAAACTTCTGTGGTGCACGGGGAGTCTGCTTTTGTTCAATAAAAAATGGTGCTTTGGAACACTAAAAAGTTGTGACATAAATAAAAGTGTTCTTCCCCATGGATTACTCCATCTACTTACATTCACATGTGTTGTTACTTATCTCCTTGGTCAAACTATAATCTGGACCAAGTAGAAGAACCGTGTTGTACATGTCGCAGCACAGTGACCAAATCCTGATCATCCAGGAGCGTGAATTTAATTTTTAAAATTCGGTCTAATTAGCCCTCATGTATTAAAGTATAACGAGTGGAGCGACAAAACAATAAAAATTCAGGATTAAATAAATAGAAATAATGTTTGCCCAAACAGTACTAATATATAAAAGACAATTTTACAAAAATAAATTAATTTTAACAAGTATGATAGAGCACGCTGTTCTCAATGATTCATTCATACTAAGCTTTTAACCCTATTATATAAATTAGCTCCCAGATGTCAATGTTAAGCCTTTTACCTGCTTCGCTTCGCACCTATTACTTTATTTGCCACTGCATTCCAGTGTTCAATAAAAGTACACACTCACGTTGTGTACCCCTTAAGAGCCCAAGGAAAAATACACTTTCTCGATGCTCTAATTGCTTTTCGGAAAACACCCGTTCCTTTTCTCCCTTTTTAACATTGTTTATGTTATTGTAAAAGCTTCTATACACTCTTTTTTTGTTCCCATCAGAAATCTCTTTTTTCAACTGTTTCGGAATTGTATTGATTTACTTTTTCTTGTCTTTATAGAAAAAAATGTCTGTGCGACATGGGTCATTTGTAACATGCTCTCGATATCTGGTGCTCTTTCTCAGTAACCTTAAGTCCCATTAAGGTTGTGAAATAGTTGGTTGATATGTAGTATAGCAGAAGGCCTCTGTACAATCACTTTTTCTATCCGACTATGAAACTATGGATAAAGGTATAGAACTGTCTATAGGAATCCTGAGTTATATGACAAAGTAGATAGGTAAATAGTTTAATTTATGTCCTACTGGAAGCAACATAAGAGGTTATTGGTGACTCGAACATTAAACTACGGTCAGATGACGAGGTCAACTGCTAAGATGGCGCCCTACTCTAGAAACTTCAACAGCATGCCAACGTGAGAACATTTGAAGCCGCGGTAGATTTAACTTGGTTGGTAACTGAATTTATATCAGGGCTACATAAATTCAGCTACCAACATAACAGGATACTGGCAACGGTGCAGAATCAATCCAGGTGGGAAAAATCAAAGGACAACGCCTCGTAACTTTGTACCATGGTCAGATGACGATGTTGATTCCTGAACTGGAACCCCATAATCCAAACTTTCACACCATATCAACGTGAGAACATTTGAGACCACGATAGATTAATGTACACCGGCCTCCAAGTAAACAACGGTTTTTGGTTGAGTTTCAAACTCGTAATTCTCTGGTTGCTAATCCGCGATCCAGAAATACGACAGAACTGCTTGCATTGCGATAATGGTAGAGATGATGAATATGCTGAATGGGCGATAATGCTTCCAGAAGAGTTGCTTGATAGATTAAACATTGCTTGGTGCAGTTTGGACAGATCTGACCCTTGTACCATAAAAACACCAAACAAATAACCAGAAGGTTGGAGTATTCATCAGCACCACCTATATGGCAAGAGGATAATTCGACCATTCCTATACATGACCCACCGTTATAGAGTTAACCAAAAGTCTTAGATCGCTACAAAAGGAGACAAGAAAAAGTCGAATTCTATTTACAGAAGCCTAGATCCTGTACCAGCTTATTTAAGCTGAAGAAACGATTTTAAGCCAAGAAAAATTATATAAAGACCCCTTCTGAAAACTAAGTAGTCACCGAACACCACTGGCAGTTTTTAATATACAATGGGTATTTACAGGAAAAGGGAACGATTTTATGATAATAACTTCGTTGAAGGAGTCCGCGAATTCTGAAGAAATATTAGTGTGGGTTTTAATATTGTATAAAGGCGTTTGGGCTTTCTGGTAACGTTAGGAAGCCATTGGGATTTGTTTAAAGGTTATGTCTTAGTTAAATGGTATTTCTTAGTTAATTTACACACACTCAAATAGGTAATGATCTGCGTTGCCAAGCCCTTCACATGGACAGGGTGGAGTGCTTTTGAGAGAAAGCGATAAAGATGTTGCAGGAAAGGACTGTGTCCAATTAGAACAAATATAAAATATCTATTATTAATTTGGGTGGTGAAGTTGACATCTGGAATGAAAGTTTTGACACAAAGGCCGCTGGAGGCCTCATTCCAATAGAGCTGCAAATCAGTGTTCACACGTTTAACAATCTTTCTGTTTCCCCGAAATTTCATGACCCTGGAAAACGAAAATTAGATCTCACTACACGAATGCTTATTTTCCTCTGTCTGCGCCTTCTTGGAGCTTAGGTGTTGAATGTCCCATTCAAATAAACTAACCTGTGTTTAAATTGCCAGGCTACCAGGTTGGTAAACTGAAAAAGGATGGCCTCTTTTCGAATACGGGGCCACGGTAACCCAATTGGTAGAGTAGTGGATAAGCAGCAGGAGAGTTGTGAGTTCGAAACTCGATCCAACCAAAGACCGTAGTGTATGTGGGGGGCTGTTGCACGCTAAATTTGTATGGATATTTGAAAAGTTGGTTGCTAGTTCAAGTATTGGCATCGTCATTGGACAGTGGTTCAAAATTAGGAGATGATGACCTTGGATCGTTCCTTTCTGGATCGTCACCAATAGCCCACTGTGTTACTTCAGTGCGATGTTGATTAAATAACCTACCTATCATTTGGAATTTCAAAACTGCATTTTGCTAATATGATCAGTTTTCACAAATCAATCAGGTAAAAAAGGATCTTTTGAGTTGCACCACCGTTCTTTAAAAGACCCAGTTAAAGCCGGCAAGCAGAAAAGTCGTGTCCGCCTTTTGGATAGTATATTCTAATCTCAGTAAGAATGATTAATATTCTCGGACCACTAAGAAAAGGATATTATTCGTTGTGTCACTGCTATTCAATAAGTTACCATACAGTATCTACAATGATAACAATACGGTATTCCTAATCGAATATGAGCACACGTTCACCGGAATAATCAGAGAAGTGACTTTTCAAGATCAGTCATTGTTCTTCATTGACCCTGGTAGCCATGCTGGCTAATGATATCGGTCAATTAAAGGAGTATCTTTTATTTTGGATAGCATATGGTAGTTCTTATAAATAATGAACCACTCAGAAAAATCATTGTTTGAGATCCGACACTGTTCTTCACAGGACTCGGTTGTCATGCTGGTTAAAAATATTGACCAATAAAAGAAGTCTTCCTTTTGAGTAGCATATGATAGTAATATAGATAGCATATGATAACCCTCCAAGAGGTTTCGACGAGATACCTCGTACATCAAGATCCGGTCAAGTTTTTCAATGACATATCTCCTCCATCAAGATCTGGTCAGGTTAGTTACTGACGAGTTACAACGTCGAGATAAAACTGCCCTTTTACTCCAAGAAAAGGATCTGGACAATATTAATTAATTATAATTATCAAGAAAATGAAGATCCAAGTAATAAAAGTCTCTGTATCAGGAGCTGGTCCACTACAAGGAAGTTTTTGAAAATAAACCATCAGGAGGGTTAAGAATGATTATAATACTTCAGACCCCTTAGAAATTTGACTTTTGAAGTTATTTCACGGTTCTTCAAAGGATTCTGTTACCAGGTATGCCAAGGACATGTTTTCCTTTTGGATACAATAATGAAACAATTTTCATGATTAATAAGGAAAGAGTATCTTTCATGTTGCGTAGCTCTTCTTGATAGAGTGGGATATTTCTTTCCAAGACAGGAGTGGAGTATTAGTTTTATCATTAACCCTCCAAGTGGGTTCAACGAGATATCTCGTCCATCAAGATCTGGTCACTTTTAAAGACGAGATACATCGTCAAGACAAAACTGCCCTATTACTCCAAGGATCCAAATAGTAAAAGGTTTCGTATCAGATGCTGACCACTACAATACAGTTTTCGACGCGAAAATAAACCACCAGGAGGGTTAAGAATGCTTATAGTTCTCTAGACAACTCAGAAATTTGACTTTTTAAGCTCTTGCATTGTTTTTCAAAGGATCCTGTTACCATACGGCCAATGATAAGAGGGAAAGTCTTTCTTTTGGATACCATAAGGATACAATTTTTCGTGATCAATAAGAAAAACGTATTTTTCAAGTAGCTTCGCTCTTCCTGAAGGGGGTGGGATGAAAT
Organism: Meta bourneti; assembly: GCA_933210815.1. Taxonomy (NCBI): domain Eukaryota; kingdom Metazoa; phylum Arthropoda; class Arachnida; order Araneae; family Tetragnathidae; genus Meta; species Meta bourneti. The sequence goes on from OW119929.1 coordinate 95,491,558, forward strand.
TTGACTTTCTAAGTTCCCACTTTCTCTGTTCGTCAAAGGATCCTGCTAACAGGCATCCAATTGAAAAAGGATGTCTTCCTTTTGTATACAATAATGGAATTAATTTTTATCGTGAACAATAAGAAATAAAAGTAGCTTTCAAGTTGAGTCGCTCTTCCTGAAAGGCTGGGATGAAATTTGACTTTTTAAGTTCTCCCTTTCACTGTTTTTCAAATTATCCTGTTACTAGGCATGTCAAATGAAAAAGGATGTCTTCCTTTTGTATACAATAATGGAATTAATTTTTATCGTGAACAATAAGAAATAAAAGTAGCTTTCAAGTTGAGTCGCTCTTCCTGAAAGGCTGGGATGAAATTTGACTTTTTAAGTTCTCCCTTTCACTGTTTTTCAAATTATCCTGTTACTAGGCATGCCAAATGAAAAAGGATGTCTTCCTTTTGTATACAATAATGGAATTAATTTTTATCGTGAACAATAAGAAATAAAAGTAGCTTTCAAGTTGAGTCGCTCTTCCTGAAAGGCTGGGATGAAATTTGACTTTTTAAGTTCTCCCTTTCACTGTTTTTCAAATTATCCTGTTACTAGGCATGCCAAATGAAAAAGGATGTCTTCCTTTTGTATACAATAATGGAATTAATTTTTATCGTGAACAATAAGAAATAAAAGTAGCTTTCAAGTTGAGTCGCTCTTCCTGAAAGGCTGGGATGAAATTTGACTTTTTAAGTTCTCCCTTTCACTGTTTTTCAAATTATCCTGTTACTAGGCATGCCAAATGAAAAAGGATGTCTTCCTTTTGTATACAATAATGGAATTAATTTTTATCGTGAACAATAAGAAATAAAAGTAGCTTTCAAGTTGAGTCGCTCTTCCTGAAAGGCTGGGATGAAATTTGACTTTTTAAGTTCTCCCTTTCACTGTTTTTCAAATTATCCTGTTACTAGGCATGCCAAATGAAAAAGGATGTCTTCCTTTTGTATACAATAATGGAATTAATTTTTATCGTGAACAATAAGAAATAAAAGTAGCTTTCAAGTTGAGTCGCTCTTCCTGAAAGGCTGGGATGAAATTTGACTTTTTAAGTTCTCCCTTTCACTGTTTTTCAAATTATCCTGTTACTAGGCATGCCAAATGAAAAAGGATGTCTTCCTTTTGTATACAATGATGGAATTAATTTTTATCGTGAACAATAAGAAATAAAAGTAGCTTTCAAGTTGAGTCGCTCTTCCTGAAAGGCTGGGATGAAATTTGACTTTTTAAGTTCTCCCTTTCACTGTTTTTCAAATTATCCTGTTACTAGGCATGCCAAATGAAAAAGAATGTCTTCCTTTTGTATACAATAATGGAATTAATTTTTATCGTGAACAATAAGAAATAAAAGTAGCTTTCAAGTTGAGTCGCTCTTCCTGAAAGGCTGGGATGAAATTTGACTTTTTAAGTTCTCCCTTTCACTGTTTTTCAAATTATCCTGTTACTAGGCATGCCAAATGAAAAAGGATGTCTTCCTTTTGTATACAATAATGGAATTAATTTTTATCGTGAACAATAAGAAATAAAAGTAGCTTTCAAGTTGAGTCGCTCTTCCTGAAAGGCTGGGATGAAATTTGACTTTTTAAGTTCTCCCTTTCACTGTTTTTCAAATTATCCTGTTACTAGGCATGCCAAATGAAAAAGGATGTCTTCCTTTTGTATACAATAATGGAATTAATTTTTATCGTGAACAATAAGAAATAAAAGTAGCTTTCAAGTTGAGTCGCTCTTCCTGAAAGGCTGGGATGAAATTTGACTTTTTAAGTTCTCCCTTTCACTGTTTTTCAAATTATCCTGTTACTAGGCATGCCAAATGAAAAAGGATGTCTTCCTTTTGTATACAATGATGGAATTAATTTTTATCGTGAACAATAAGAAATAAAAGTAGCTTTCAAGTTGAGTCGCTCTTCCTGAAAGGCTGGGATGAAATTTGACTTTTTAAGTTCTCCCTTTCACTGTTTTTCAAATTATCCTGTTACTAGGCATGCCAAATGAAAAAGAATGTCTTCCTTTTGTATACAATAATGGAATTAATTTTTATCGTGAACAATAAGAAATAAAAGTAGCTTTCAAGTTGAGTCGCTCTTCCTGAAAGGCTGGGATGAAATTTGACTTTTTAAGTTCTCCCTTTCACTGTTTTTCAAATTATCCTGTTACTAGGCATGCCAAATGAAAAAGGATGTCTTCCTTTTGTATACAATAATGGAATTAATTTTTATCGTGAACAATAAGAAATAAAAGTAGCTTTCAAGTTGAGTCGCTCTTCCTGAAAGGCTGGGATGAAATTTGACTTTTTAAGTTCTCCCTTTCACTGTTTTTCAAATTATCCTGTTACTAGGCATGCCAAATGAAAAAGGATGTCTTCCTTTTGTATACAATAATGGAATTAATTTTTATCGTGAACAATAAGAAATAAAAGTAGCTTTCAAGTTGAGTCGCTCTTCCTGAAAGGCTGGGATGAAATTTGACTTTTTAAGTTCTCCCTTTCACTGTTTTTCAAATTATCCTGTTACTAGGCATGCCAAATGAAAAAGGATGTCTTCCTTTTGTATACAATAATGGAATTAATTTTTATCGTGAACAATAAGAAATAAAAGTAGCTTTCAAGTTGAGTCGCTCTTCCTGAAAGGCTGGGATGAAATTTGACTTTTTAAGTTCTCCCTTTCACTGTTTTTCAAATTATCCTGTTACTAGGCATGCCAAATGAAAAAGGATGTCTTCCTTTTGTATACAATAATGGAATTAATTTTTATCGTGAACAATAAGAAATAAAAGTAGCTTTCAAGTTGAGTCGCTCTTCCTGAAAGGCTGGGATGAAATTTGACTTTTTAAGTTCTCCCTTTCACTGTTTTTCAAATTATCCTGTTACTAGGCATGCCAAATGAAAAAGGATGTCTTCCTTTTGTATACAATAATGGAATTAATTTTTATCGTGAACAATAAGAAATAAAAGTAGCTTTCAAGTTGAGTCGCTCTTCCTGAAAGGCTGGGATGAAATTTGACTTTTTAAGTTCTCCCTTTCACTGTTTTTCAAATTATCCTGTTACTAGGCATGCCAAATGAAAAAGGATGTCTTCCTTTTGTATACAATGATGGAATTAATTTTTATCGTGAACAATAAGAAATAAAAGTAGCTTTCAAGTTGAGTCGCTCTTCCTGAAAGGCTGGGATGAAATTTGACTTTTTAAGTTCTCCCTTTCACTGTTTTTCAAATTATCCTGTTACTAGGCATGCCAAATGAAAAAGAATGTCTTCCTTTTGTATACAATAATGGAATTAATTTTTATCGTGAACAATAAGAAATAAAAGTAGCTTTCAAGTTGAGTCGCTCTTCCTGAAAGGCTGGGATGAAATTTGACTTTTTAAGTTCTCCCTTTCACTGTTTTTCAAATTATCCTGTTACTAGGCATGCCAAATGAAAAAGGATGTCTTCCTTTTGTATACAATAATGGAATTAATTTTTATCGTGAACAATAAGAAATAAAAGTAGCTTTCAAGTTGAGTCGCTCTTCCTGAAAGGCTGGGATGAAATTTGACTTTTTAAGTTCTCCCTTTCACTGTTTTTCAAATTATCCTGTTACTAGGCATGCCAAATGAAAAAGGATGTCTTCCTTTTGTATACAATAATGGAATTAATTTTTATCGTGAACAATAAGAAATAAAAGTAGCTTTCAAGTTGAGTCGCTCTTCCTGAAAGGCTGGGATGAAATTTGACTTTTTAAGTTCTCCCTTTCACTGTTTTTCAAATTATCCTGTTACTAGGCATGCCAAATGAAAAAGGATGTCTTCCTTTTGTATACAATAATGGAATTAATTTTTATCGTGAACAGTAAGAAATAAAAGTAGCTTTCAAGTTGAGTCGCTCTTCCTGAAAGGCTGGGATGAAATTTGACTTTTTAAGTTCTCCCTTTCACTGTTTTTCAAATTATCCTGTTACTAGGCATGCCAAATGAAAAAGGACATGTCTTTTTTGGATACCATAAGGGAACCAGTTTTTGAGATCAATAAGGAAAAAGTATCTTTCATGCAGCGTCGCTCTTCTTGAAAGGGAGAGACTTTTCCAAGGCAGGGGTGTGGGTAATAGTTTTATCATTAAGGTGTGATGTAAGACCATTCCAATCGCAAGGCCCCAACCAATTGATTTGTTGATCGCCCCCTCTTAAGACGGTCAACTCAGCCATTAACAACCCCCAAGCTCAACCGCAGAGCCGCAATCCACTCTCAGTCGGAAGAGACGATCGTCCCAGAAGTTGACACAGCAGCCAAGGCAGCAAGCGGGGGCAGACACGACCGCCGCCTCTGGGTGAAATATGCCGTTCGGAATCAGCTGCAGCCGGCGCTGCGGTCACACCTGCCGCAATTAATAAACATCAGGAGCAAAAGCCATTAAACTGCGATAAATGGCGTCCGCTCCAACTCGAGTGTAAAGTTGCAAAGTTCTGTGGAGCGAGAGAGCCGGGCCATCCCGGGGACATGTGCGTTCTTCCACGAAACACTTGAGGTCAACGCGAAACCGCCGAAACGAGATGTAACCACTAGTAAGATTAATGGCGGAACTGATTAATCGTATTAATTAATCACGGGCAGAAATTTAAGGTTTTAAGCGGTGCCGACCGCACTTAATGGTTTCTTAGACGCGCAATTAAAGGGTGGAGCGTGGAATTGAAGATAAGGTGGTTGACGTGCTTTGGTCAGACGAGACTAAGTTGACGAACCAAGTAAAGGCATGCACACATCATATTTATGTATTAGCTATTTGAGAAATAAATGAATATGAGAATTAGCTATTGATGAAATAGTCGAATATGAGAATTAGCTCTTGATGGATTAGCTGAATATAAGAATAAGCTATTGATGACATAGCTAGTCCGGATGAGGTTTAACAAGCCCGTTCACAAAAACCTTACGTGAAAGATAAGTCAGTTGTAGCGAATATATTGATCTCAGGTCCTGTGAAAAGATACGGTCTTCCAATTATCGATCAAGCCCACAGACCAGATACGCTCCTGAGGATAGGCGTAATCACATAACAGTCCATATACTGCCCAACGGACAGGTTTATCTGGCCCGCAAAGCAGATAAAGTCCTCCGAATAGATTTATTCGGCTCGCACATCATATACCGATACAAGGTCCTAGAGGATACTCATTCATAAAAAATAAATATTTAAAAAAGTAGCAAATCGGAGCTGAATGTTATTTCGCAAATAGCTATGTTGAAATTTGTGCCAAACATTTGTGAAAATAGCCCGTTGTGCTGCTCCAGTGCGACATAAATTTATTCAACTACCTACTATCAAACCGCAATGGAATCCATGTCGTGACAGGTATTTGAGAGCAAAAGTGCCAAATATTTGTGAACAGAGATCCAATTTTTGAGTTGATAAACACAAGCTACCCTCCAAGTTTTGTGGATGTTTTAAAGATGTATAAAAACTAATTAATAATTTTATACCATTTCCCTATATCATTCCGTATTCATCATACAGGTTCCAACCTCATCGAATATTCAACTTCATATATCGGACTTAGAGCGGAAACTAATTAACTGATAAAAAATTACTGTGGTTGTCTCGATGCAGCACCATGAAAAATCGGCAATATCTTGACGAGATATTAGCAAAATCCATCAGATTTTGATGGATGAAATATCTCGTCGAAACCACTTCGATGGTTAGACTAGTTCGTTTTTAGTTACAAAATTAAAAATTATATCCTTTTGATAGTGTACTCTTTAGTGCGAACAGATTAAAATGCAACATTGCATTGTCATCATGAAAACGAACATTTAGTGTATCCGAAACATTGTTATTTAATGAGATTCTTCTCTAAGCCGACCCTATGTACGAAGCAGTGAAAGCTAGCAGCATCCACAAAGCTTCCGTAGAAAGAAGATAGAACGGTTGTCGGGAATTATAAGCATTAAATTTATATGTGGTTGAAACTTACTGTAATCCAATTGTCTTCTGAGAAAAGCGGAAAGAATTTCACTGTATGATTTGCCAGTCAAGACAAGTTCCTTCTAGATTAATTGCCACTTTCTAACTGTTCCGAAACACATCAAAAGTTTTTGAAACTATATTTAAGTGTTTAAAACCTTCTGGATGTCATAAGATTTCCGAGTAGTGTAGTATTGTTTGTTCCCAAACCACACACATAAACATAATGACTAAATAATCTGTTTGAAATATAAATTGTTTGAGATAATAATTGTTTGAGATAATAATTGTTTGAGATAATAATTGTTTGAGAGAATCCTTGGAAAGAGATTCTATATGTGAAGGAGGTCAAAACTGGTTAAAAGTCCTGTAGGAAAGACTGAAAGGTATGCAAAACGAATATAAGTGAACCTTAATCTTTACACTACGACTGGGACAATTGAGTCCCATCTGAACTTTCCTTCGTAGAGCGGCTTGAGACTGTTGGAATTTTCCCCCTTTTAAGTGACCGTTGACATCGATCACCATTTACGAGCTGTCAGAGACTGGCCTTTAAGGGGTTAAGTATACACTAGCAGATCCTAGCTTAGTATCTGAGCTAACATTTCTTAACCCTTCTTGTGGTTGTATCGAAGAGGTAGAAAACTGACCAGATCTTGATGGATGAAATAGATCGTCATAAGAAACTGACTATATCCTGATCTCGTCATCAAACTCGCAAATATCTTGATGACGAGAGATCTCTTCACGAGCAAGGTTGGTCAGATCTTGATAGGCGAGATATCTCGTTGAAACAACTTGGAGGGTTAATTACGTATATCTATTAAGGGCAAAGTATCATTACTTACATTTCAAGTCTTAGTTTAATCATTTTAATGATGGCAACATCCATATTCATGAATGGATTTCCTGGCTCTGTATGAAATAACATTATCCCCAAAAATATTAAACAGCACTTTCGTTTACTTATACTGGTGTTAATCCTTTGTCCAATAAAATGCGGGACAAAAAAAGCATGCATCAGTCATGTTACTCGAATTAGATTCTGAACGTCTACTACAGTTTCATCCTATTCCAAAGGTTCAAGGCTGATTCGGCATTTTTTGACACTGGAACTATTTTTGATCGTATTTTCTTTCCTGCCTGATTTCTATCTTCCAGAACTATCATTGCCTTTCGTAATCAGATTGCTGAAGATTTTCATTAGAGTAGCTAAATCTTCAGTTTCGCCATTCTAATGAAATAATATGCAGCAATAAAATGGAGTTCCATAACTCAAATCATGCATATTTAAATAAAACGGCAAAATTGGCGACTGAGCCCCATAACGGTCGATTTTATATCGTTTATATCCGACGCGTTAAATGTTTATGATTCGACAATAAACATAACGTCAATTTCCGTGACACGTACGTTAGGGAAATACACTGAAGTGACAGAAAAACTGGTACACTAATTTAATACTTAATAGGCTTTCACGAGTACGAAGGGGCATAGATTCCCCGAGCTTGTGGAAGTTTTCTTTAAGCATTGAGCACCATACTTCCTGTAGAGCGTTTTTCAATTATGTATTCTGAGGTGTAGGATTTCTATGTTCCACGCACTTTGCATGTCATCCCAAATGGATAACGTTGAAATCTGATAACTAAGGTTGGAATGGCAAAACCCCAAACTCAGATATCTGTTTCTCTAACCATAATTTGGCGTTTCCAGCCTTGTGTGGCGGCACATTGTCTGTTGGAAGAGGTCAAACCCATTGGAATAAACTATGGCATTGAAGGGGTGTAACTCGAGAATTAAACTGATGGATATTAAATAATTACATAGATGTAAGGAAACGAGTACTACAATCGATAATATTTATGATAAAGCAGTAGCAAGCGATATTTATACAGAAACGTCGTGGAAAGGCACATGCGATAGTATTATTAAATCATTAATTTTCAATATCTGCCAACGCCAGTAGTACGGTTATAATTTTTTAGTTCCATTTAGAATTATTCATTGAGACGTAGAGTTAAGCTGTTATTTGAATTGAGTTATTGAGTTCTGTACTACTGTCGTTTTGGGGTGAGATTATTACTGAGATTGAGATGCATTTTTGAGTTATGCGATTTATTGACATATTATTCTGAGTATTCTGAGTTGTAAATATTCATGAACAGTGAAACACAACAAGGGTATGCTTCAGTATATGCTCATTACTTACGGCTACTCCATCGAAAGATAATAAGCACATAAATACCAATAAGTGATTTCTAGAACCCGCTGTATTCTTATCGCAAAGGGCTTACAGCTAGTCAAGAAAATAAGCACTTAGTGTATCCGAAAAATGAGTTTCTGCTCTAAGCCGACGATACATGTAGCAACTTCGTCAAAAGTATATTAAACTATGTTTTGCATTATATTCAGATACAAGAATAGTATCAATTTCTTCCACGCATTATCTGTCCCTAAGACTTCCTATCAATATCTCTTCGGAAACTCTTTTTCGAGAGATTTCACTGTCTGGTATTAATCTAGCGATGAGGGGAGAGAAAGAGACCAAAGGGTATTACGATCACTCGCCTATTCTTCCGGTATGTTACCACATCAATTGAAGAAGGAAGAAGTCCATTACATAACCTCATAAGATATCCTATGGGATGAGACCTGGAAGTACGCTCGGAATTTTCCAAATCGACACATCCATTGTTCGGGAGTTATTAGATGGAATCATTTGTGTCCTATAGAATTACCACAGTCGGGAGATTGAAAGGTTATATTGTAGATATGCGGATGTCAATTTAAGTAATCCAATTTAATCAGATTGTATATTTGTATGTACATACCTTTTTTACTACACACATTTGCATAGCGATATTAATCAAGGTACTGTCTACTACGAGAACTGCTCTGAGCACGAAATATGGATGGTAGTTGTCAATATAGGAGCAGGGATCGTTCATTTTGAGTAGGGGTGATTAAGCCGTTTACAACGCTGCTCATAAAACAGTCTAAAATGTACGTACTGTTTCTTCAGGATGAAGCATTGCATTGATTAGTATCGTATATAACTTGATTTAAAAATCCTTATGTTCTAAATGTTTTCAGATGTTCTAAACTTAATGCGGGGCTCCGGTAGCCCAATTTGAAGAGTAGAGTATTAGCTAGGTTCTTTGTTAGTATTAGCGCAGTATATTCGTTGGAGTATAACCATGTGTCACTATGTGACACATGAAGTTATACTCCAACAAAAAGTAGTAAAAAGATTCAACATTAATCCAGCTACTCCACAAGTTCTCTAACCGTCCAATAGCACGCATGGATTCCTTCTCCTTACGCCAAAGGTTCTACAAGGTGGTAACAGACTGTATCAACCATCCCTATGCACATGACACATTTCGGACTATTATAGACGGGTAGAAATTTAAACTAAACTGAGTTTAAACTTCTGAGGGGTGTTTTTATATGAATCAATCACATTTTTATTTCCAATGATAGTTATATACGTTAATAACTGATAAAACCAAGATATTTTTACGGAAGTAGGAAGCAAAGTATAGTGAAGTAATATAAAATTTTTATTTCACATAATAGGTATATAAATTTGAGACTGATTAAACCAATAGATTTACAAAAGTGGGAAGCAAAGTAAAGAGGCTCCGACGAGAAAGTAGTCGACCTTGGGTCAATCATTTTTTGAAAAAGAGCGAAAACTGGTTATGAAAAATCTGATATACATTAAACCATGAATGGTGATCACAATATATGGTTTCTCCTTCCAACTCGTTATCACTGCTATGGATTTTGTGAACACTAAACTCAGAATCCGCACCAAAGACGGAATGCTTATGGAAGCTCTTGTTTAAGTTTCACCTATCACATAATTTAACGAATAGACATGTCTAAAACCATGTGACTCGTCTGCTATCCAGTCGGTCCCGGGTTGGAATGCATGAATGCTGGTGTCAGTCCCTGATAGGAGTAACCTTCTATAAACTTTCAACATCAACTATTCAATTTTCAAGCAAACAAACAATATGTATCAATATTTTATTCATCAGTAAGCAATTGTTTAAACAAAAAAACTTTTATTTTTACTCATCCGTTTAGAATCCAGAAATCTTCCGAGATTTTCCTTTTTAAGCACCAGCATCACACTAAATCGTATATTCATCAATTAAAAAGTACACAAAAGTACACCAATATAATCCCCAAACTTCGCATCCGAGGAGACAGAAAATTTACAGAATTAATAACATTAAGAGCCTTAATTAATTATGAATCCATTAATTTTCTTACTTTCAACATCCATTTTTTCTACATCCAGAGGCTGGGGTCGAACAGAGAGAGAGAGAGAGAGAGAGGACCTGCTGTAAAAGTTAACCCCCAGTTGGAATTTATACACGGTATTAATTGCTTTCCCCGTTTATTTATGCGATATATCCCCGGTTCCCATTTTTTGGTCTGCTCTGATTGGATTTCACGCGTTAATTGGCGAGTTCAAAGCTCAGGACGCAGATAGGGTTATTTAATGACTCGGAATTTTTTCACGATATCCATAATTGGTGGAGAATATTATCGTAAACGTTCGCGCACGGGGTTGCTCCTTTAGCAATTAACTCCGTGTTAATGATTTTAAGCAAAATTAGAAGTTCGTTCTTATTCATTAAGGCTTTTATCAGTCACTTTTACAGGGCGGAGACACGTCTTTCAGTGGTGTCTCCTCTCCGGGGAATGGCGTCCTATTAGGTTATCGCCAATGGCGGACTTCTTGGCACGTTTTTTTCCTAGGAAAGAGTTTGAAAGAGTTCTACCATTAAATGCTCATCAATTGCAACATCTACTGACAAATGTTACAGTGAGAAATAAGTGGCGAGACAACGGTTTTTAGTTAATCAATGATTTAACTAAGTATATATGAAAGTCATTGCCCTTCAAGTTTCTGTGGCGATACCTGTTTCTTGCACGTATTCTGAACGTGACGTCATTTGGCTTGTTTTTCGATTATGATTTCGGCTCGTCGCCAATAAAAATTCCAAAAAATAAGTTGTATGATTTATGATAGTTGATTGGTCAACACCAATTACGTTAAACTCCAGACTTTTCCAAAACGGCGATAAACTATATAACTTTAAACCTCCTGGTTGTTGTCTCAATAGGGTATCTTGTCATTTAGTCATTAGCAAAACTGATCAAATCTTGATGGAAGAGATAACTCGTCATCAGAAAAAAATAACCATATCTCGATTTCGTCATCAGAAAAAATTGAGAATATCTTAGACGAGACCACTTCATTACCAAAATTGGTCTTATCTTGATGGACGAGATATCTCGTCGAAACCACTTAGAGGGTGTTGGCGAAGGTAACCAATGAACACGTATATAGTGGACTGTATATTCATTACTTCACATTGAATACACTTGGGAAGAACATTGAATACACTGAGTTCTCAAGTAGAAAAGCGGGTTGCGCAACTCACACTGCACATGCGCGAACAGAGGATTAAGCCACCCCGATATGTATACCATGCGTAAAGATTTGGACAACAGAAGTAAAATCTTCCGTCTGATTTGTTTGTTTACACTGAAAATCTCTCATAATCCGCCAGAAGCTGAGAAGGCAGTATTACTGTATGGTCCGATTTCGGCGATTTGTCAATTGAAAGTTTAACAATCTGAAGAAAAATAAGCATAATTCTGATTGATTAACAAAAGTAAGAAAAGTAATTTCCTACCCCTTTGGCTCCAAAGGGGCTTTTAAAAAATATTTTTGAAGGAATTTATTTATAATATGTAATAAAATTTATACTCCAAATTATTTATATACTGGTATTTCTGGAATTTATTTGTGAATACATTTATCAAAAGTTCAAAGCTAAACCTTTAGATGAAGTTAATATAATATTAAATAATTTAAACCGATTCAACATTCGCAAGGTATACCAATACCATTATTACGGCACACTGGGTGAAAATGGCAGTCGTAGAGATTTTTTAATTAATAATTTGAAAATATGTCCTATTTTGGCGAATATCATTTAATTTATGCCATCGCTTTTTCAAAGGAGGCTATGAAATGAAACTTAAAGGCCCACTTTTAGTTTACTAAAAGAATATCCATGTTAAAAGATTTTATACCATGATATGAATCTACCATTTATATACTCAACTTATACCCCTATACTAAACGAATGTAATGGCGAAGCTTTTGACGGCATATAATGTCAAGTATTATCACGTACGAACGATCGACGGTATGGATTCATCACACAGCCTGTGTTCAGGAGATTATAACCGTCAGGAATCTGTCTACCATTTTCTGTTTACAGTCTAACACAACAATATTCAACCGGCGTGCCACAAGAATGGCACTGATGGCACTACCAAGAATGGTAGGGATGTGCACAATGGTACGGATGGTGAAAAGGCTTGAATTGTGTAAGATTTATTTCATTTCAACGGTTTAGTTTTGAACTTTTGACACAAGTGTGTTTACAAAAAATTTCAAGTAACACTCATGTAAATAATACCCCCATAAATTATTTTGATAATTATTTTTTATAATGAAGTATCCAGATAATTAGTTTTTAATATTTTAAAAGCCACTTCGGAGCCAAAAGGGTAGCAATTAATGATAGTTTTTGTAAATCGAGCAAAATTATAACTTTTTATTGTCACATCGGCAAAAATGTAACATCTCTTTTGGCGTGCTTCAGAATTTTATTAATTAGTGTACACGTGCCATGAGATGAAAAAGGTTGAAATCGCTGGTCCAGACTATATACTATAATATAATACTGGAAGCCCTATTAAGACTGATTTTGATTCATTCAGGGACTACAAATATTAGTATTGGAGTATCTCGTTTAATGCCATCAGATACTTAATTAACGTTTACCGTTTGGCTAATTAAACATTGTTTGAATCATTGAGAACATTAATGAATGAATTCTCATACTGTGCATAAGAGAGAACTATAACTGAAATAGCGATTTTCTTTCCAGGCATTAAGTAAGCCATGAGTTAGCATGATTTACTTCATGTCAGACAGAATTAATGAATAATTTACTTAATGAATGACAGAATAAAAATATGTCTGTAATAAAAAAAGCTAAGAAATATTAGTATATCGGAAAATACTTACCTAGAAGAATGTTATTCAGAAAACGGTAACCTTATAACCTCTAGGGTCATTCCACGTCAAATAGACAAATTTTGAACATGGTTCAAGCTCACCCCTCTTCGATTTTCATGCCACTCTCAGAATGTACCTTAGGGACTTCCACTCTGAGAGGCAGAAAAGTCAAATTAGAATTTCAACATTAACAGTGTTGGGAAAGCGAATAAACGATACCAAAAGTTGCACAATCTGATTTATTGATCAGAGAAAAACTCACAGCAAGTGCTCAAAGTGGCGCGTGTCGTTGCACAGTTCACATCGGCGAAGGAATGACTGGCTCTCGAAGATTCCTGGTGTTGTGTTAATTTTGTCTGCGGCAACACAGATTCTCGCTACGAGATCTTCAGCCGAGTCCACAGGCGTCTGGTACACTAAAGATTTTATGTGCCCCCAGAAGAAAAAGTCCAGTGGGTTGAGGTTCGGTGAGGCCAAGCCACAGGTCCGCCACGTCCGATCCATCGTGCGGGATATGTGGCATTCAAGAAGTGCCGGACCGTGCTGGAAAAGTGTGCTGGGGCTCCATCGTGCATCAACCACTTGTCTCTGGATGGAGAGCGGACACTTTTCTGCCTTTCAGAGTGGAATGCAACCCTATGTTCCATGGTAATTATTGCTCGTCTGGATGGGTACTATCACCCCTCTTATTTTGTAAAAACTATTTAGACTATTATATATATATATATATATATATATATATATATATCAGGGCAAACTATTAAAATGTGAAGAACGGTAAAAGGAGTAAAACAAATAGGCACGAAGGAGCACTTTCTCCAAGTGTGTTCCGGATACAAATTACAATGTCTGGGTGAAGATTCCGTTTCCTGCAGAAGTGGACACAGGTACTTTTGCTTGAGAAAAGCCTTGATAATAAATTCTAGAAAATCGAATACCAGTTGATGACCTGGTTATGGCTTATGAGAAAAGCTGATGCGAATCAATTAAATTATTATGCACAGTGTAATAAAATTTAAGAATTTGATTACTACCATCATTATATTTAAATATTTTTAACACGTCTTTGCTGGTTACTGCTGCTACAATAAAATATCTTTTATGAGTATATGAAGTTTTATGAAGTATATCAGAAATATATTTTATGAAGTAAAACATTAAGTTATTCAAGAACTACGATGGATTACTAATTTCGTTGGCCGTGCTTTGTAATGAAATTGTCTATTAACATATCGGTTTTAGTACAGTGAAGTTTTTAAGCAAGGAAAACTAGCTTCTAAACGTTCTGACGTTTAAAACTATTAATTTTTAGCGTTTTTGATTTCTACATTTATGACATGATTACAGATTTTAATATTTTTATTTCAATTAAAATGTACTCAAATATTTACTTACTCCTTACTGCTAGTTAATATCATCTCGAACTGGACAAGCGAATTTACACTCTGACTTACCAGGTTCTGAACGAGTAGCACTCTTAACCATTTGGTCGGCCGAAATAACAGGAGACTATTAAAGTATCTGAAAATGCCGGAAGATATTATTTCCTTCTTTCCGATTCGCCTTTAGGTTTGAACTCTCATGTTCTCGACGAGGTATCTCACGATTAGCAAAGCTGACCAGATCTTGATGGACGAGATATCTTTTCATTAGAATAAAACTGAACAGATCTTAATGGACGAGGTATCTTTCCTTTAGAACAAAACTGGACAGATCTCGGTCTCGTTATTATAAAAAAAATCGACCCTATGGTGATGACGAGATATCACGTCCATAACAAAATTGCTCATCTCTATTGCCGAGATATCTCGTCGAAAGCACTTGGAAGTTTAATAAAATAAATAAACAAGCTCTTCCTCCTTTAAAGGTGTTGGTTCTTTGGTTATTTTATTTTGCATTTAATTTTAAAAAAGTATTCCATAGTTTCAAACTACATATGTAATGGAATGAACCTGTAGTCGCTCTAACCATTGACAGATGTTTAATTAAGCAGTTAAAAGATAAACTTTATATAGACACAAACATTAAAATATCTCGGGGAAAAAGATTACAGGGATGTGCGTTCATGATTGCAGCCGGCGTGAAACTGTTTTTGTTTTCACTTTTAGTTCGGCAACAGTTTTGAAGAATCCGCAGCTGACACTGAAATCGCAGTTACATTCATTAGTCTCCCTCTCTGGCTATGAAGACGTCGAGGCGAGTAGCCAGGAGAAGTATCAGATGGTTGTCTTAGTTTTGCTGCACTAGGATTAGTCTTTCTGTTGGACTAGTCTTTCGGGGTCGGCCTCCCCTTCGCAGTGGGGTGATGGGTACATTTCCATTTAGAGGGGTGTTAAAGCATAGACGAAGGGCAGACGTGTGATATGTTCCGACAGGAATATCAGGAGATACAGTATTTGCAACAACATAACTCGTTGGAGAAAGCTTCTTCCTCGATCAGCATATTTCTTTCTCTGATCTTGCTTTCGTTCGACAAGATCTTTTATCTCCGAGAAGATCTTGGTAAATTTCCATAAATACGGTGTTATTTCTGCAATGAAGTTGTCATTGTTGATCACTGACCTTATGTCATGTTGAACGTCATCTAATATTCTAAGTTCTCTTCCAAACTGCAAAAAGGCTGAGGTGTGAGCAGTGGTGTCACATTTTGCAGTGTTCAGTTGGGAGTTTTTCTGACCATGTTATGTGGTCATCACTGACAAGAATGGCAAGTCTTGGTTTTAAATCCCTGTTTTTTCTTTCTACTGGATTCGCTTGAGGACAGTAGACTGGGGTAAGAATTTGTGTAACTCCAGAGCAGATAGCATACTTGTTGAAGCACAGCGCTAACAAATTTGGATCCATTATCGCTAATGAGACGACGTGGCAGACCGTATCTCAGAAACACTTCTTCTAATAGGGTTCTGCACACTCCTCCTCAGTGGCGTTGGTGAGAGAGAAAAGTTCTACCCATTTTGTAGAAGTGTCTTCAACAATTAAAATCCATTTCTTTCCATCTGGAATTTCTGACAAAGTACTGAAAAGATCTATCGCTAATGTCTCGAAACGCTGGGAATACATTAGTGGTATTAAAAGTCCCGCAGACTTTTGGTTCCTTGGCTTATATCGGCTGCACTCAGCGTAATTAGTTTCATAATCATTTTCGCATTCCAGGGAAGAAATAACGCGTAGCAATCTTGTGAAAAGTGCCCTCAATACCATAATGTCCACCGGTTGGGGCATAGAGATATTCTTGCAGAACTCGTTCACGTTCCTGACTCGATACTACAAGCTGGGCTTCCTCTGATTCGGAATCAGATCGATCGATTCGATATAAAATACCCTGAGACATTATGTAGCCACGGTTTGTCCAATTCACGTAGTTTTCATACTTGGAGATACTCTCAAAACAGTCAATGATTTTTTTCAAGTCATCGTCTTGCAATTGTCCTTCTCGTATATCATTCTTTCCTGGATGGTAGATCAATAATGGTGACAGAAAATATTACATGTGGGCCTTTCATGGGTACATGAAGGGCGAGATAACTTTCTGCTATGACGTTTGCTTTTCCTGAAAGATATTTAATTTGAAGTTGTAGGACTGTATGTGAAAGGCCCATCTTGCCAGTCGACCGGTTGGTGACGTTGAGGTCAACAACCATTTCAAGGGTTCATGATCTGAAGCTACTGTTATTTCAGCTTCTTCGACATATCCTCGAAATTTGTCCAGAGCTCAAACCAATGATAAGGCGGCTTCGCGTTCTGTAGTAGAGTAGTTCGTCTCTGCTGGGATTAGCAGACGACTAGCGTACTCGATCGGATATTTTTTGGGGCCTTCTTGGATAAGGACTGCACCCTAAGCATAACTTGACTCGTCAGTTCTCAGGACAAATGGTTTAGCCTCATCCACTTGTTTCAGCACGGGCGGTGAAACTAAGCTCTTCTTCAGCGACTCAAATACTGTCTGTTCCTCTTGTCCCCACTTCCAAGGTGTTCGCTTCTTGGTGAGATTGCTCAAAGGCCTTGAGATCTCAACAGAAAACTGGGGAATGAAGCGAATGGTATTTGCATAATGGAACTGCATATTTGTAGAAAATTGCACTTACTTCACATTCTTGGGATAAGGGATCTGTACAACGGCATCCACCTACTACTTCTATTCCATAGCTCGTGATGTAATGTCCCAAATACTTCACTTTGGGTAAGCAAAATGGCACTTAGCAGGTGTAACTTTTGGATTCGGTCAAAGACTAACCGCAGGTCCTCCAGGTGTTCTTCAAACGTCGCAGGCATCACAATAATATCATCCAGGTAAGCTAGAGGTTTGACTTTTAGTCCATTTCGGAAAATGTCCATGAGTCTTTGGAATGTGGCAGGGGCCGTTTTTAATCCAAATGGCATTCGAGTAAATCGAAAAACTCCAAACTGACAAAGTCTGTCTTGTCTTTATCAGGAGGACACATCTTGATTTGATGATATCCTGACTTTAAGTCTATGGTAGACATATAGGCAGTTTGCTTAGCATTTTGCAAGAGATCATGCATACGCGGAAGAGGGTATGGATCAGACTTAGTTGCTGAGTTCAATTTTCTGTAATCGATACAAAGGCGGAAATCACCATTCGGCTTGGGTGCTGCGTAGGGAGAGTCACACTCTTCTATTACACCCGATGACAGAAGTGCATCAATTTCTTTCTTCAAAATTTCTTTTCTCGCAGGTGATAACCGGTAAGGATCAGTAGGAACCGGAGGAGCATCACCTGTGTCGATCCTGTGTTCGATGTAAGGTGCTGGTTCTTCCCCGGACTGAAGTTAGTTTCAATGTGAGTTAGCAATGACTTTAATCTTCTGCGCTGATCTTTCGTTAAATGTTCACCTTCATCGGGACGAAGAAGACATGGATTTTCTGGTCTATTACTTTCTTTAATATCACAGGATTGGACTTGAGCACTTGTAACGAATGGGAAACGTTCATTTGGCTTATCGGTGTAGACCCAGGCGTGGTCTCGAAGATTCCGAACAACACCTGATTTCTTCAGAAAATCTGCTCCTAGGAGGGTACGGTTTCCTTTAGCTTCTGGGAGGGCAAAAAAGGTTAATTGGAAGGAACTTCCTTCTAGACATGGAATTACACAGGCTGTGTGAACTTCCATCTCTGTCTGACTTTCATCAGCGAGGGTAACTGAAAGGTCTTCTCGAATACTACCCTTTCATCTTGAAGTATATGGTACAATCTTTCGCTAGCGATACAGTGACTAAATCCACTGTCTGTACACGATGTGCCAAATGTTCTATTTATCGTAATATTCATACCTGGAATTTCATTAGACATGACTGGTCTATCAATTTGAATCTTCTCAAAAGGAGCGGAGGCAGATTTTGTGGAAGGATTGCAAACTGGACAGTTGGTTTTAATGAATCCGACTTTGCCACAACCATAACAAGTCATTACTGGTCGCTCCTGATTGACACCAGATTTTATTCGACTCGTTCTGTTTGCCTGATTTGTCTTCTTGAGCGGTACAGGCTTGAGAATTTCATCTCTGGTATAGTAAGCTTTTTTCTGAATTGGAGGGGATGAGCTTCTCTTTTGATTGTTTCTGAGGCAGTCATAAGTGTCAAGCCTCTCTGCTAGATCTATGGGTGAATTTAGATCTGGCCTTATCGATGAAATGATCTCTGATATCTTGAGGTACTCTTTTCTTTATCTGGTCAGCTATGATGAGTTCTTTTAATTTGTCAAAGTCTTCAATTTCCAGCTCTGAGAGCCAACCTTCAAAATAACTGGTCAGTTCAAAATAGTAATCAAGCCATGACGTGTTGGACTCTTGCGAAGTTGAGAAAACAGTTGCCTGACTTTATCAGCAGTGAGCTTGTATCTTCTAAGAAGCATGTCTTTCAGCTTTTGGTATCTTGATATTATTCAGGTTCCCTGGCGATAAGCCTTCCTACCTCAGATGGTAGTGATGTGATTAAATATGGGACCTAAGTTTCTTCAGGAACCCTTAAAACCTTCAGTTGACGCTCAAACAGGTTCAGGAACAACGCCATGTCGTTGTCTTTAGGATTACATTGGGAAGAATTCTTTTTAATTCCCACCTGGGTTGCTCATTCTACAGATCGGGAGTTGCTGTTGAGGACTGGGTAACCTTCCGGGTTTCGAATTACAACTTCAAGCGTTCTAATTCGAAAGCTTTCTTTGAATTCTTTAGCCGCCTGCTCTATCTTTATCCGTTCTTCGATAATGTTGATTAACATATTCTTTTACTAGTTCTTCATCATAGTTTTCGGTACTTGTTATTAAATCTTTTAGCTCCATCACTCCTGCCCCATCCAACCCCATTTCCTGCCCAAGGAGTTTCAAAGAGAAAAGAAGACCTGAATACATTCAGGTCTTCTTTTCGCCCTTTTCCAAGAAAGGCCATGTTTGTTAGAGCACAGTTAAGTCCTTGATTTGAATATAATTCACTTTTAAAGTTAGTTGTTTCGTAATTTTATTAATATATACAGTTTATACAAGTCCTGAGTATTTACTGTGAGATTATAAATGTTCTCTAATTAAATATCGATTAATCTTTAACACAATTGCCATATTTCATATTACTGTGAATCATTATTCCTTACAAACTAATCCCTGTTTTTAATACAACACAATAAAGCGAATTAAATGTATACATGTATATCATAAAATAAAGAATTAGAATGCATCAAAAGAGAGATATAATAAATCACAAAACAGATAATTAAGATTCATCAATAAACATATAGTATATGCAAAATGAATATTCATGACAAACAAAAAAGAATCATAGAATATATATAATTCTCACTCATCAATAGAAAGAAAAAATAGATCAAAATAAAGCGGAACGAGGAAGGTATGATTTGTCTCGGCGCATTGGCGCCCTAATGATTCTTTCTTCTTTTTTGAGAATCGAATACTTGGTATTCGAGTACTTTTAAGTATCGAGTCAGTATTCGAATACATATACAAAAACGATTAATCGATAGTAAGAATAACTACGATATATGGTACTTATTTAAAAGTAACTGCTTGATATTGTGTCGTTCTTGGTATGGTGGTTAGAGCACTGGCTTTAAATCATACCGAATCCGCTGTAAGACTTTGATAGATTATTGTTTCAATGTGAATGATAATTTTGAAAAGACATTCAAATTTATTCTATTTTTTTAATATTTTGATCAAACTGTGATTTAAAAAGGAATTTATTTTTCACAAAACTTAAATTTTTTCCTGAATAATATTTAAATTTTTTTCTTTTCCGAATTATCTATATAATTTTTTAAAAAAGATATAAGGATAACTACTATTATCAATCTATTTGAACTAAACAAATTGTATTTTGAAGAACAAAAATTAATCCCATGTACAAATTGCTGAATTTTCTGGTCACGCATATATTTTCTGCAATTATAAATATGTGTCAAGTATTTTTTATCTTGATTTTACAAATCATGATTTTTAAATTTTAGTTTTCGTATTGAAAAGATTTGATTTTCTACCATATTTCGAGGAAATCGTTAATAATCACTTTTAATAGGGAACGTAGCCAGAATTTTAATTTGGAGGGAGCCCCGAAGATAAGAATGAAACTTTTTATATAAAACTCTTTAGACACTTTTAAAAAAGTTTGTATAAATGTAAAAAAATATTTTGTTTCTTTTGATACCAGGATCTGAAACTTCAAAACTATTTCTATAAATTTATAAAAAGTGACACATCTCGGTTGATCTAAGTACAAGAATGGTTCCGTAAATATTTACTAAATAAATTACATTAAATAATCAAATCTTGTTTCTGGAAATTTACTTTTTATTTTTGCAAACACTGTTTGGAGTACGAAGATGTGAGAAGAGGTAGTCAAAGCAGAAAAAAATATTCATAATCATTTTACTATCGTAATAAAGATTTTGTCAAATATTTTTAAGGAGAATTTTAGTTATTGTCAGGTATTTTTTTTTTAAAGAAAATAACAGCTATCTTAAGAATGAAATGACGTTATTTTCCTTGAAGAAAAAGAAAAGCATATCAAGCATTATGTATCTTATTTGCATATATATTTTAAATGTAAGAAATAAAAAGCTTAAAAATTAAATTAAATTTAAAAAAATTAAGTGTGAATAATTAAAATTAAAAATATATTTGAAATTAAAATTGAAAAATTAAAAAAAAACTAGTTTGATTTTCAAAAATAAAAAGCAAACCATTGTTTAATTTACTGATAATTAAGCCTGCCTGTTCGGGAAATTGCTTCCAGAAAATATCAAATCCAATCCCTTAATCGATGGAATTTTTTGACACTTCATCACGTGCATTTTCAGGACATATAAAATTGGAAAAAGCAAAATCAAGACAAGAAACGTAACACTAACGAGAACCATGTATATCCCCGTGCAATGTGGCACAGCCACTTAAGATGAATACTCTGGTATTCGAATACACAGAGTGAGTACTTTTGGCATCCGAATACCTAGGATGGGTACTCTTGTGACCGAATACCTTGGATCCGATTACTTACGTATCCGAATATTTTGTATCCACCTACTCTTGTAGCCGATTACTTTTGTTACCGAATACTTGTATCTGAATACTCTTGTATTCGAATACGGATCCGACTACTTTGGTAACCGAATACTTGTATCTGAATACTCTTGTATTCGAATACGGATCCGACTACTTTGGTAACCGAATACTTTTGAAAAGAATCGAGTACAACGATTACTTTTAAGTATCGAGTACATGAGTACCTTTTGTATTCGAATACTCCCACGACTAATCTTTATAGAGGAAGGATCGATTTTGTAGTATAAATACGTATGTATTAAGTGGACTTGAAGTATATTTAGATAAATATTCATGGGAGGTTATCGAACAGGGGTTCGCATCTTTTGAGGATTTTTTGGGGTGGGAGGGGAATTAGTCTCCACAATCGTGAGTCGTTAGCGGAAATATGAAAACTTCAGGCAAACAACGCAATGCTGGGGTCTGAACCCACAGGCTATCATTTCAACCTAATGTTTTATTAGCAACATTGTCAGCACCTAATGATAATTACGGTTATCATTAGGTGCAATCAATTTTATCGGTTTGCTGGTCACATCCTACTGTGACGTACTCAGTCAATGCCTATATTCGTTATTTATATTACATAAAAAGATATACGACATAACATTAAGAATTTAAATTCTTAGATTATTGTCAGGATACGTAGCATGGTGATCCGAGCTTGGTCATCTGGACTTGCACCCTGGACAGATCACCCAACAGATTTGCCGTATGTTTCCGTTTCCACGGAAATATTTAAAAATATCTATCAATTAGGTTGAACCCAGAGTAGAGAAAGATAACGAAATGCCAATATTTAGACATTCACGTTTATTTTAACATTAATATGTATCTGTATTTACAAAGGATCTGAGACAAAAATGAGCAATCCAGCTCATAGCATCACACATTGCGATCTCCCCGTTCAAGAGAATTTCTTTTCATCTCTGAAATAAAAAATCGTTTGCGAGCAGTCGTGACGTCACGTGTCTGTAAACAAAATCGTTTTCGACGGGGAAAGATGGCACCTGCCTTTTCCTGTCATGAGTTCTTCAACGAGGCTCTTGGCCTCAATTGGGGCGATATCGTCTGCACATTCTCACAATTATATCTTTTTAAGTGTTCAGACTGTTTCCTTTAGAACCAAAAATAGAACGTACACCACCGACTTCTCAATCTCATCTCCCTCGTTCTACTTCGCTTCGACCCCATCTCCTCTCGCGAATATCACCCCTGCACGTGTCCAATCAAAAAAATGTTCAAGAAGTTCACCTCAGGCACACGTCAGCGTGGTCGAAAGTTCGAAACCTGAACCAGGGGATGACCTTGGTGATTCACGGAAAGTCTTTCTGTTCTCAGAAGCAATCTTACTTGGACGAAGAAATAGGGGTGTGAGAAATGTGGGAAGCAAAGGGGAGAAACACACATACTGTCCAGTGATAGGTGGGGAAGTTACTATATCAAACGGTCAGTACTACTAGCCTTTCTGGCGCGTTTGACAATGTCAAACTACATAAGAACCACAAATTATTAGTCAGTGACTATCAAAACTCCACTCAAGGAAAAGGCTTTCTAAATTAAAAGAGAAATATAAAAAAAATTGCATAAATATAAAATTTTAAAAATAGAAAGAAACGAAGTATTTAAAATTTGTCAGTGTCAAGAAAATAAATAGCATTAACACATTCTTCAGATTGCAATAAAAACACCAAGTCTCGAAAGACAGTTAATATTTTTTTAAAGACTGCTGATGCCATAAAAAACCCAGCATGCTTAAAAAATAAAAAACGGATAAAACCATATTTATTATAAATAGTTTAATTCTCAACAATAAAAAACGATGAACTTAAGATTCTGTATTTATTATTTTTGATTCCTAAATTTTCTAATGCTAGTGTGAAAAAAACCCAATACACCAAAAATTAAATTCGGTGAACAAACAATAGAATTTCGCTAATAAAACCTTTTCATCCGATTACTTCATTCTACTTATTTTTAAAATAGAAGTACTTTTTTAGAAATCGAGACATTTACTTTTCTATTCCATTTCAAGGAATGGAAAAATAAAAGTTGAATAGAAATGTGACAATAACAAATTAAAAAGAGAACGATTTAGGAACAAATAAAATTCTTCAGAAATTATTTGCGTTTGCTTTATTTCCAAATCTAGCTTTTTTTGTGAAATTGTGAACACAAAACTAAGTGATCAAAAGTATGGATCAAAAAAATGATACAGGTAACTAGAATTCTATAAAAGTATCAAGGACTGCATTAGAAGTTTTTATTTCTCTAGTTTTTTGGATTTAATATTGTTTTTAGCAAACTGTTCGAAGAGCTTTTTAACAATTAGTTAAAATTTACTTCTAACAGATTCTAAAAATTATTTATAATTTTTCTTATGTGCACGAACTTTTACTGCGACTATTTGCAAAGTGAAAGAACAGAAAAAATTGAAAATGTAGCTATTTCTATTATACTTTTTATTGGGACTTAGATGAGGGTTTTTACACTAAAAGATCAATGTTGACATTGTAAAAGTACTTATCTTTCCTGGGCACTTAGAGACAGTTTCTTCGAAAGCAAAATTGAAATGACATCAGGTTGTAAATAAAAACATTCATTAATTGGTATTTATGTTAGTTGAAAGCTTGTTTCAGTGAAAACCTTACACTTTATGGATTTAATGAATGCGTTTGAAAAAGAATTTGCAAATAACAAAAGTCAAGCTTACGTTTCTAAAAGTATTCATCGTATCATTTATTAACAAAGATAGAAATTTCGCCACTCATGTAAGATCAGCAGAATAATTTTCTTCAAATGAACATTAAAGGTACAATTTAAATATTCATTGCTTAGTCACCAATAAATATGTATAAGTAAATACTTTTTTTCAACCCTTTGAGCGACACTAGGATAATACCTTGAAATTATTTGTGTACAAACTTGTCAAAAGTTCCATACCAAACAATTGAAATGAAACAAAACATTCATAATTTAAACAGCTTCATCCGTACGTCACACCAGCTGAAACATCGACCTTCTGATGAAATAGACAGAGCATGTGGGCAGAGTCGCTGTTGTAGGATCTCTGAAGTATAAATCCTTCTGATGGATTGCGAGTTCGAAACGCGATCCAACTTGATTGATCTCGGACCCTCGTCAATTGCCGGTTGTTTTGCTCCAGTGTAACCTTAAATGAATTATCAATTACCTGTATCCCCAGTAAGTTAATGTAATATACTTTCCGTGTCAAGGGTAAAAGGGGTCAAGACTGACCTTTGATGGATTCAAAGGAGTCAAGTGCATCATTATAGTTAAAAAAATAATATATGCTTAAAATCAAAACTAAATTAATTTGCGAATCAAAATTACAATTATTTGCATAAAGCATGCTTCTTTTTCTTCCTTATTATTTGCGAGAAAGAGAAATTTTCAAATTAAGATTCTGAGAAGTAGCCATTGGCATAACCTCTTTTGCCCTGACAAGGAAGGTAAATAATAGCAGGGGGTAAGGAATTGGAAATTTTTATCTTTTATGATTATGATTACGAAAATTGTAATTATTTTAAACAATGAAAAGTAACGAAAACCCAATTTCCTCCAAAGTCCCGATACCATCTACAGTATCACTCACAGGGTCAACACTGGTGCTCTTCATGGCACAAAGGCTCTCTCGAAAATGTCGTGTTTGTTTTCCTTTGTCCTATTTTTCTCGACGCTTCTGCATTTTTTGTTTCAGTTTTGAAAACTGGCACCGCCTATCATGAGAGTATCATATTGCCTGACTCAAACGCGACCAACTCCCTGTGGAAATTAAGCGAATGGGATAGCGCGAAGAAGTGGGCAAATAAGCACAAATAAACAAAAAGCATTGACGAATTTAGGTGGGGGGAGGAACGAGGGCAAAAAAGAGCCGCCGATCTGCTGAGGACTTCATCTCTACTACTACCCCTTCTTCGATTTTGTGTCACCACTGGACAGAAAACGAGGATGGAAATCTGCGAAATCATGGGAAAGCATTAAAGTGGTGAAAAAAGTGCTTGTGTCCACGAACCAGCCCTCTGTAGCCACACATCGATTTCGGAAAGTGGTTAGAGCTAATGGAGTTATTCTCTGATTCGGTTTTCAAGAAATTAAGTTAACTACGGGGCTAGTTTTTAATGGGAATGGTTCTCTCTGTTCAGGCAGCAATTTGAAGGAGGTATCTACAATTGGATCGTTTGTTTACCCTAAAAAATTCACGACTTCTTGGATCCCTACGATTGTTTTATTCTAGCTGGAAAAAATTAGTAAAGTATAAGTCTGGACAATATACAAATATAGCTACAATAGTAGATAAAGTACCGAAATAGATATAGTAACAATGTCAATAAGGAATATATTTAGATACATGTACCAATATTTAGTTCTTACAAACGCACTTCGACAAATGTATCTATTAACCCTCTTGGTGGCTGTCTAGACGAGGTACTTCTCGACTTGAGCAAAACTGACCAGATCTTGATGGACGAGATATTTCGCCATTAGAAAAAAATTGACCAGATCTTGGTCCCGTCTTCATAAAAAATTTGGTGATATCTTGATGAGACGAGATATCTTATCATTTAGCAAAATTGGTCCAATCTTGACGGACGAGATATCTCGTCGTAACAACTTGAAGGTTTAACTTCATGTTGACTATGTGGTACATGAAGTTAAAGCAAATAACAAAAATAATGGTGAGGGAGGGGGAGATCCACCCAATTCCAGCTGATTCAAAAGTTATTGTATCTTCCAATAGTTGCTCATGGACGTCTTCCCCTGATAATGCCAAACATTCCAAAATATGGTCAGGTCAGCCATTTCTCCGCACAGGACTACTGAAGATGCAAAAACTTGTCCAGACAATCATGACCTGTCAATAATTTAAACCTCCGAGTGGTTTCGATGAGATATCTCGTCCATCAAGATCTGACCAAATCTGATGGATGAGATATCTCACACAAGATCTGACCTTGCTAATGACGAGGCATATCGTTATCAAGATACTTCCGATTTGTGGATGATGACGAGATGAAGATCTGATCTGTTTTCATTTAATGACGAGATATCTCGTCCATCAAGATCTGCTAATGGTTTCGCTAATGGCGAGATACTTTTTCAAGACACCAACCTGGAGGGTTAAATACTGCCACCTCTGCATAGCGTGGGCTGGTAGAGTTATCACAAATGGACTTCCCCACATTTTATATTTTATTATCAGCCTCAGTGTCTTTTCCTTTGTTCTTCATTATTAGAACTACAGATCTCAGGGGTATATCCTGTTGACAGGCTTGCAGGATACACGCGTCCCCTTTATGCACAGTTGGTCTGCCATCTCATTTCCATCACAGTGGGACAGTATCAATATAGGCAGAATGCCATAGAAGCCACGTTTGAATTGTAAATATTGTAATAACAATACCACTGAGAGTAGAGGAAATTCAAATATGTGAAGGACAACGGGTAACATAGTGATAAGTCACAGAAATGTTTGGTAAAGAAAAAACAAAACACAAAGTATTCAAGAGGATAAAAAATATTCTAATTGATTAAATGAGTTATTAATAATTTAAAGTTTATGATAACATGACTTGTTGAACAATGGATAAGCCATTATAATTTTGGAATTTTTTAAAACTTGAAAAATGCTCTCTTGACATATTTGATAAAATGGCTTATAATGCTGGCCTAAGCTCTTCATATCAGTTCTGTCTATCATGAAAATGCTTGTAAAATACGACCAAGTAATAGAAAATAAACCGAGAGGAAAATTTCAAAATATCTAAGCATCCCTAGAGCGAAATGATATTCAAATTATATTAAAACCATATGTATCGATACTGCCGATATATCCGAAAATCTTATTGAAAGCTTCTAAGACATTTTGAGAACAGTAAGTCGATAAACGTATGAACTTCTAAGCTTTTATTTGTACAGATTGTCTCCGAATAAAGATTATTTATTAGTACAGGTTTAACCTGTACCAAAATTTTAAAATATCACCTAAGGAATTTCATAACTGCTTTTCTATCTAACAAATCAATGATATAATCATCTTTTTCTTTAATCTGCATACCATACGTGGCGTATATTAACATTAGTCCCATCTGACTTCAATCCAATAAAAAGGCATCTATAAATTATCACGAATTGTATGAACCGGTATTGGACTTCCACTTCTGAAATTTATGTGCTGGAAAAAATAAGAGTAGGGAGCAAAAAAGTAAGTAATGCCTTGAAAAAATAGTCCACGGATCTTCACTGTAGAAGCCCAAACAACTTCCAACATAAACAATTACTGTCAGCTTTTCCCAAATTAATGCATACTATTCTCTTCAGTTACTTTTAAAGTACATGAATGTACTGATTTTACACAAATATTTTCTTAAATATGCATTTAACGGTCTACATATTTATGGTAATCCGTATTATATGATATCACCCGATAAATTAATAGCAGCTGACGTAAATAATTCTAATCTCCATTGCTTTTCTCCGCTTTTAAATAAATCTTCTTGTTTTTTGAGCTACACTGAAGTACCTTATAAAACATAAGGGACATAATTCCCTTATGACTACATTCCAATTAGAAAGGCACCCATAATTTATCTAAGAATTATGCCAACCGAAATTAGACTTCGCTCGTTCCTAAAAATTTATGTGCTGGAAAAGTAAGAGTACTGGGAAAAAATGAGTAATGCGTTGGAAAACAAAGTAGTCCGGGGAGTTTCCTAGTAGAGGCCCGAACAACCTTTGACACAAACGAATCGCCGACCATTCATCAAGCCTATTTTCACAATTTTCAAACACAAAAATCCATTTTCAGTTTTTAGCCAATTAATGAAGGTTATTTACTTCAGGTACTTTTATATGAATGAACTGATTTTTACTAATATTTCGTTAAACATCATTCATTTGACAGTTTATCTCTAAGTGGATATGCATCCTATAGGATATCAGCAAATACGATAATATCCGATGACCAAAATAATTCAAAGCCATGACCTTTCCCTTTTTTAAATAACTTTTCTATCTTTTAGCTACATTGAAGTCTCTTTTAAAGACCTTAAGTATCAGGAACATCATTCCCTTCTGAATATAAATCAATAAGAAAGGCACCCATAAATTATTCACGTATTATAAGAACCAAAATTAGACTTAACTTGTTCCTAAAATTTATGTGCTGAAAAAGTAAGATTAGTGATTAAAAATGAGTAATGTGTCCAAAAAGGAGTACTTCGAGGATCTTCCTTGTAGGCCTAAACGACCTTGACATAAATGCATCGCGTCCATGCATCAAATCTATTCTCCCAATTTTCAAATACGAATCCATTATCAGTTTTTACCCAATTAATGCAGGCTATTTCCTTCCTATACTTTTCATGCATATGAATGTACTTATTTTAAATAAAGATTTCCTTAAACATGAATTTAATAGTTTACCACTCAGTAGCTATCCATTCTATAGGATCTCACCAACTAAGATAACAAAAGGTGACCTAAGTAATTAAAAGCCATGATCTTTTCCTTCTTTTAAATTAATATTCTTGTCTTTTATCTTAATGAAGCCTCCTTAAAAACATAAATATCCAGAACATCTCTCCCTTCTGATTACAATCCAATTAGAAAGGCACCCATAAATTATCTACGCATTGTGCCTACCAAAATTTGACTTCGCTCGTTCTGTGCTGATAAAGTAAGAGTATGGTTAAAAAACAAGTAACGCGTCCAAAAAAAGTACTTCGGAGGATCTTCCTTGTTGAGGCCAAAACAACTTTTGACACAAACGAATCACCGAACATTCATCAGGCCTATTTCCCCAATTTTCTAATACGAAAATCCTGTCAGTTTTTACCCAATTAATGTAGGCTATTTTCTCCAGATAAATTTGATGTATATGATTTTTATGACGATTATTTTAACCTTTCAAGTGGTTTCGACGAGATATCTCGCTCATCAATATCTGGTTAGTTTTATCAGTTTGAACGAGATACCGCATCGAGACAACCACCAGGAGGTTTTTAACTTACTTGCATTTAACCCTTAACCTATCCATCCCATAGGATATCACCAACTAAGATAATAACACATGACCTACATATTTCGAAGTCATGACCTTTTCCCTCTTTTAAATAAATATTCCTGTCTTTTGAGCGTAGCTGAAGTCTCTTTTAAAAAACATAAGTATTAGGGACATCATTCCCTTATGACTACAATCCAATTAGAAAGGCACCCATAAATTACCTACAAATTGTGCCAACTGCAATTAGATTTCATTCGTTCCTAATATTTATGTGCTGAAAAAAGAAAGAGTAGTGGTTAAAAAATAAGTAATGCGCTGAAAAAAGTAGTACGGAGATTTTCGCAGTAGAGGCCCAAACAACCTCTGACACAAAAGAATCGCCTACCATTCATCAAAGTCTATGTTCCAATTTTCAAATACGAAAATCCATTTTCAATTTTAACGCAATTAATGAAGGCTATTTTTTCAGGTACTTTTGATCTATATGAATAAACTGATATTTAGGAAGATTACTTTTAACATTCAATAAACAGTTTACCTCTAAGTGACAATCTATAATATAGGATATCACCAATTAAGTTGACCTAGAGATAATTCAGTCATGACCTTTTCCTTCTTTTAAATAAATATTCTTGTCTTTTGAGTTACACTGAAGTCTCTTTTGCAAAACATAAGTATCATGGACATCATTCCCTTCTGATTACAATCCAATAAGAAAGGCGCCCATAAATTATCTACGCATTGTACCAACCAAAATTAGACGTCGCTCGTTCCTAAAAATTTATGTGCTGAAAAAAGTAAGAATAGTGGTTAAGAAAATAAGTAACACGTCCACAAAAGCACTTAGTGGATCTTGCTTGTCGAGGTCCAAACAACCTTTGACACAAACGAATGGCAGACCATTCATTAAGCCTATTTTTCCAATGTCCTATCAATTTTACCCAAATAAATGTAGGCTATTTTCTTCAGGTACATTTGATGTATATGTATGAACGGATTTTTACGAAGAATTCTGTAAACATGTATTTAACAGTTTACCTCTCAGTGGCTATCCATCCTATAGGATATCACCAACTAAAATAGCAACAGTTAACCTTGGTAATTCTCTTAAAGTCAAGACCATTTCCCTCTCTTAAATAAATATTCTTGTTTTTTATCTTTATGAAGCCTCCTTAGAAAAACGAGGACATCTTTCCCTTCTGACTACAATCCAATAAGAAAGGTCTCCATAAATTATCTACGAATTGTGCCCACCGAAATTAGACTTCCCTCACTTCTAAAATTTATGTGCTGAAAAAGTAAGAGGAGTGGTTAAAAAAATAAGAAACGCGTCCCAAAAAAGTACTTCGCGGATCTTCCTTGTCGAGGCCTAAACAACCTTTGACACAAATGCATCGCTTCCATCCATCAAGTCTATTTTCCAAGCGGCTGGCCATAGTCCTCCTCGAATCCCGAGCAGATTGGAAATTTCTCTCCATTTACTTATCGATCTGCTTTTGTTTCGCCGCATTAGTGAGATTCTCTTCCAAGTGAGCAAACGAAATCGAATTGGAGAGAAATTTACTTATTTTTTGGTCAGAGGGAAGGAGTAGTTTTCTTTCCGGGTTAACGAAACGGTCTTCATTAGCACCAACAAGTAAGACGGGGCAGACGTACCATTGTAGGTGAGGGGCAATGGCGGCTCGGGGTTTTAGGGAGAAAGTAAAATGTTTTCCGTTAATTGGTTTATTCCATTTGTTCCGCTTCGGTTTACTTACCGCTTTTTATTCCTGTGAAATATCCGTTTCCGAAGTTTTAAAGGTTTCAAAAGAAGATTTATTCTTGGAAGTGGAAATAAAGGTTTGAATGAAAGGTTTTTATTTCAAAAGAATTTCGTGAAAAATTAAATTCATTTGGGGGTTTTAGATCGCAAAAGTGTTTTTAAATAAGTGCGATTTAGCGGTGTAAGTACCCGACTTTTTTATATGTGTGATTAATTGGATTTAGAAAATATGTCCTTACATTTCTTGAGTAAATTCAAAAAATAAATCGTAATTGGATAAAAATTTTCGAAATACTGTCAGTGAATCAAATAAAAGAATACTTATTTATACCATTTTAAATGACGTTCTTCTTTATACTAGTTACAAATAAGAACTCGATTTCGAAATGGTAAATGCTCCATTGATTAATTCTAATTGTTTCGAACTAGAGCCAAAATACCAACTATGGAGATCATTTATAATAAAATGCATGACTATTTTCTTTTTGAATGTTGATATATGCATGTAAATATGTAAAATTTTAAAGATACTTCTTTTCCATCCTACTGTTCAAATAATATAATAAAAAAGAAAGACTTTAAATACCTATAAAAATACTCGCATATATACATGATAAAATGACTATTCTTTAAATCTATGAAATATGAGATTGGTTATTTTATAGGGAATTACTGACATTATTATGGATATTACTTTTAAACTTACATATAATATTCAAACTCAAATTTTAATGATTTATTAAAAAGGTAAGTCTAGAAGCATCTTGTTTATGGATGTTTGATAGAAAGCATGTACCTTTAATATTCTCAGACAATTCTCTACTTTGCAAAAATTAAAACTCCTGTGAATAAAAAGTAATTGTAACTACACACATGTCCAAAATTATCTTTACATGCATAAAATAAAGGATTTATCAGAAACTGTGAACTATAATTTTATGAATTTGTGTGAAATGATACATAACATCATAACATATAAATACAAAGGAAAAAATTTAACAGCACTGCATATAATATAAAACTGTAGCATGAAGCAATAAAAATGGCAATAATATGTGGCAAGGAGAGAGAGAAAAAGAATAACTCGGAAAAAATTAAGGCTTATGAATTTAATATGGAATGTGATCTCCCCTGACATGTACACACATATCACAAAGCGTTTTAATGCTGGCAATAATGTAGGTAACCACAGTTTGGAGAAATAAGTTCCACTCCTCCAGCAATGCGGTCTTCAGGGCATTTATATCTCAAGGAGGAGGATGTCTCCATGCAACTGCTTGTCCAAGGTAGTCCCAAAAGTTCTCTATCGGATTCAGATCAGGAGATTTTGCTGGTCGCTGTATTCGCTCAATGGCTTCACTTTCAAGGAATTCGTCAACGAGGTTTTCTTGATGTGGACGAGCATCATCATCCATAAATAAAAAGTCAGATCCATATGCATTCAGGAAAAGTCTTACATAAGGTTCAAGGTCCTCATCCCGATATCTCTGGCCGGTCGCAGATCGGCGGTTAAAAACTTATAGGGACGTATGCCCATCAATCATTATTCCTTCCCATACCATCACACCTGCTATACTGAAACGGTCACGTTCCATAATGTTCGAAGGAAGATTTCGCGTTCCTGACTCCCTCCAGATGTAAACACATTTAGAATCAGATATTAAACTAAACTTCGACTCATCAGTAAAGAGAACATGGGTCCATTGGTGTTCACTCCAGTTCCGATGTTCTTTGCACCAATTAAAGCAATCCCTTTTTTGTTGTGAAGACAGTGAAACACATACCCTTGGCTTTCTGGCGAAAAGCCTTTTTCATTAAGCCTTCTGTATAGAGTTTGCCGTGATACAACAGTTCCAGTGACGGCTGCAACCTCTAAACTTAACTGCCGAGCAGTAGACTTCCTGTTACGACGGGCAGTTATTGCCAGATATCGATCTTGAGAAGCAGTTGCTATACGTTTATGACCTTGTACAGGCCTCCTTACAACAGTTCCAGAGTTCTGAAGTTGTTTCCATAGCGTAGAAACTGTCTTTAAATATTCACACATCTCGCTGCTTCCATGATTTTCTGCCCTGCTTCTATACGATCGATAATTCGCCACTTCACAGATTCTTCCAAATTATACTTCGGAGCCATAACAAACCGTTTTGAGTCCTTACACACTAAAATCAAACGCTGTATTGAAGAAATTCACTCAGATATTCACTTTGCTCAAAGCGCTTGATTCACCGTCGGATGACGTAACGCTTTGGTTTGCATATCAGAAACAGTTTGAACACTTTTGATTGGATAATGTTAATTAGTCTTGTCTTTCACACATTCCCTGCAAAAATGGATTACATCGATTGGATATTCATGGAATATCATTATGAATTTTTGGGTATGTAAAGATAAATTTGGACATGATTGTATACTAACTGATAACAATGACATGGTGATCACGAAATCTATTTCGAAATCGTTGAAGACAGTTCAATTAGAACAGACAACGAAGACAGCTAATTCGATGTAAGATTAAAAATAAACCAATCGAAGTAGAATCGAATCATGAGAAGCTTTTCGAGTGTGGCACTTATCTATGTTCTTACGTTCGATAATCAGATTAATTCCGATAGCCGTAACCAGCCGTTCCTAAATTGAGACACTTGTGCCTGAACAATCGTCAGTTAAAACCATAGATTCCCAAAGTAGGCACTACGTTCCTCTGATGGGTACTGAAAGAATCTTGTGGAGGGGGCAATGCTGGGTCGAGAGGGCGTTCTGGAGTAAGAGTGGGTAATAAGAAGATGCTGAAAAAATTATCCCCAAAAATAGTTTTAACCCTTCTGATGGTTGTCTCGACGAGGTATCTCGTCATTAGCATAACTGATCAGATTCTTGATGGACGAGATACCTCGTCATTAGAAAATAACTAACCAGTTCTTGGTATTTCTGTCATGAAAAAATCGTCAATATCTTGATGACTAGATATCTTGTCGTTTAGCAAAATTGGTCCAAACCTTCTAGTAACAACTAGAAGGTTTACCTTTATGTGTGTCTATGTGACACATGAAGTCAAAGCAAATAACAAAAATAAAAGTGAGGGGGGAATCCACACGATTCCAGCTGATTCAAAGTTATTGTACCTTCCAATAGTTGCGCATGGACACCTTTCCCTGATAATGGGGAACATTACAAAAGGTTGTCTTTCTGTCATGAAAAAAAATCGTCATATCCTGTTGAAAATATATCTCGTCATAAGCAAAATTGGTCAGATCTTGATGGAGAAGTTATCTCGTTGAAACCATTTGAATAATTAAGCAAAGATTTATCTACTTGACCATGCAGACACACTCACTACAGCAAACCATTGATTCTTTTACCTACGAATAGAAAGAGAAATCAATAGCCAATAGTTAAATGTGGAGTATCAAGGATTGTGATGGCAAAAACAGAACCTACTAGAGACAAACTGGTAGCACAACAGGCTCATCCTTCTCATTAGTGATTATCTTTAATTTTACTGATTTGATTGTTATTTATTACTAATAATACTGAGCAGTATGATGTGTTTATGTATAATTCGTTTTGTGTTATTTAATTTTCATAATTTGTTTTTAATTCAAGATCCATATTATTCTATTTCTAGACTAGCTCTATGTTATTCTAAAATTACACAGCTACATAAATATTGTGATGAAATTCTAAATTTATAGGCATATATGCATTTGCGATTTATTTTTGCTTGAGATAATTTTCCAATGAGGGCGTGGAAGAAATTGTTTTTGAAAATGGGGTGCAGAGCCAATAACTTTGGATAGGTATTTAAATTAACGTCGCACTAGAGAAACACAATGGGTTATTAAAAATTTTGAGAAATTATGATTTATAAACTGGCATCGTACGGTTAATATGCTGAGATGTCTGATATGTATCGAGGATGTCTGGCGGCTAACGGAAACGAATGAGTCACTGAGAGATTGTATCGTGGGCGGTACCCAGACAGATCTGTACTGAATCATAAGACGTTAGTGCATTTGCAGCACTTAGTATGAAATTGGAAACATTCAACGGAAATATGTATGGTACTACCCACTCTTTCCTTGGAGTTATCTCCCACTTCTTCCATGCATCAATATTGGTGATCGCAACTTGCAGCACCCACTGTATCATTGTGTGTACAACTACTGTCAAACAGTAAAATTGTTATAGATAAAATTTTAGTCTGCTATGTCCCGTGCTACTTCTGTGCCACCCTATGGTACAACCGGGTGGTACTTGCATATATACATACCTAAATGAATACTTAGTTTTGTGTTTCCTACCTTTCCTTAATGTTTGTAGAGACTTTCATATACCCTGTTTATTGAAGTTTCTATTTTTATAGCGGGTGAATCAATAAACACACACGCAATCTAAATTTTACATTTCAGCATATACTTATTCCTTCATTATTGCTTATTTTATTTGTGTTATTCCACCTTATGTACAATAACTGCACAAGGACTGAAATAAGAGCATAACGATTCTGAAGAATCATACTAATAGGACAGGACTTAAGCCTTACCCATTAGGGTGGCCGAAAAGCTTTTTGTTGGAAAATTCGCTTAGCCATAGCGAGGAAACGTGACTAGTACGTCAAAACGATCTGACGAAAAATGTCAGCAAAATACAGAAATATCTACACGGACTCCTACATTATTGTTTAACCATTACATAAATATATAGATTTAAAAAAGTACCAAATCAATGGGGTTTTTCGATTTTTTTTAAGGTCCGGGATGATTGGTTGGTTTGGGGGTTTTATGGCGCAAGTGCCATATTTGACCATGCTGCCCCAGATCCAAGACATTCAATATCAAGTAATAAACACACACACAAACACAATAAAAGTTTTACTGGCACAGACGAAAGAAATACACCCAGGGAAGCAATGTACCTGACAGGAATTGAATCTACGCCGCCTACAAAGGCTTTTTTAAGGTCAGAGGATCCCGGCAAAATATTTATGCATATTTTTTAAATTACATAAGGGCCACATTCATCAACTGTCGCACTTATTGCTAATACTAAGAAAATATCAATTTTCTTAGTATTAGCAATTAGTGAGAAAGTTGATTATTCCTTAGATATTCCTGTCGCACTTATTGCTAATAGTAATAAAATATCAAATTATTGCCATTACTTATAAAATATCCATTTTTTTTAATTATATTTTAAAACAGAATTTTTTAATAATTTGTATCATTTTATAGTGACGTGGAAGTTCGGAGAGTTGGGGGCTCAGGTGTTGACCTCGTCATCTGACCGTAGTTCAAATTACGAGGTGTTGTCCTCGTACCTTTACCTTCGTGTTTGATCCCGTAACTTCGCAATAGCCCGTTTTGTTGCTCCAGTACGAAATAAATTCAACTACCTACCTCCTTTTAATTCTTTGGATATTTTTAGCAGCGGGATTCCGATTAGACATTTTTGCACATCACTGAAATTTTCCGTCAGATCTTGTTGACACACTAGCCAAGTTATCAGCACTAAAACTATACGAATTTCCAAAACAAGTTTTTCGACACACTATTACCCAGCTACCATTTGGTTAGTGAAAGAGAAAACCACCGCACCACATACACAACAACAAAACGGAATCCCAAAAAAGACCCACCCCATAAATCCCGTCTAAATAGAAACTGACCCTTAACAAGATAAACTACCGGACTTAATCTGGAATTCGGTTTTATCACTAACCAAACCAATCGACGTGACAAAAATACAGATCAAAATCCCATAAAAAGCTCACAGGAGAATAAAAAAAAACGGGAGACATTCTCCGAATGCGAATCGGAGGTACCAAAAAAAAGGAAAACCTTGGAAACCCATTCTAAATTAGCAGACAAACATTTCTCCTGCAGAACCGATAACTTACACTGTTTCGGTAAACACCTTCTCAACATCCCGAGTTGTGAAGAGAGACAGAAAAGATCGTCCTTCCCTCTATCTATGGCTACCTATTGATCCCGTTCTCCATTCGATTTTTCCTGTTTTTCCCGAGATCTTCTTTTCATTCCGGCATTAGCGGAATACTTCCCGAATAAACAGCGAAATTGAATCCAAGCGTCATTTGTTAGAAAAGAGGCACTAAGCATATCGATTTTGAAGTCTGGGTGGAGAGGTAGTAGGGTTTAATTTACCCCCACTCCAAACCGGATTCCCGGGAAAATGGGATTTCGGTTCTCGCTCTTATAATGGAAACCGAGCGCGAATGTGCCCTTTAATGTGTGTGGTGTGATGTGTTCCGAATGCGCTAAGTTCTCGGAGAAGAATTACTTGTGGGATAAAGAGAAAAATAAACTGAAGCATCTGTATTAAAAATAAATACAAAGTACAGCTCCGTTCTGGTAATTAGTGTTTTTCGAGAATAAATAACAAGCTTTGACGTCTGTGTCTGATGTTTAGTCTTACCGTTAGAGATTGGATTTGGATTTCACCTTCGTGTAAAGACGGATGTTGTGTTTATTTCATTATGAAAAGATAGGATTCATTATTTTTTCAGTAAGCTGATGAGATTTTTTACACATGTGCCGGATAAATTTTAGCTATACGAGAAAATGGAAGATAATAAATTTATTTATTAGTATTGTAACATCATATATTGTTTTGTCATGAGTTTTCTAATACTTAAACACCTGTTTTAAAAATAAATACCAACTACGCCCTGTTATGGTAATTAGTGTTTTTGAAGAATAAATAATAAACTTTGACGTCTGTGGTGTTTGGTCTTTCTTCTGGCGATTGGATTTGAATTTAAAGGGCATGAAAAGACGGGGTGTTGTGTTTATTTCATTATGAAAAGATAGAGTTCGTTATTTTTCAGTAAGCTGATGAGACAATCGACCAGTGTTCTACGGGCTGGAACCACTCCACCTGGTGGCCCAAAGGGAGGCCGCAATCCCTAAACTTCTTCGCTTCCATGAGAACATTAACTTCCTCGGGACCACATTCAGGGAAGGGGAATTCGAAAGCGAAGTACCAATCTGAGAAGAAATAGTTGAGAGGAAGATTACTCCCAGGGGGGGAGGAATAGAAAATGCCACCAAGGTCGATCTTGAGGTCCATACCGACGGTTCAAAGACGAAGAATGGAGTGGAGGCGGCATTTGTCGCCTATGTTAAGAACTTGGAGGTTCACACCTCGGCCGCTACACTCCACCCCTCCAACTCGGTCTTTCAGGCAGAGAAAACAGGGCCGCTCTACGCCATGGACTGGGCTGCCCTGCAGCACTATGAGGGCATCAAGACCTCAACAGACAGCCTCTCAGCACTAAAATCCAATACAAAGATTCCAATAAAGATCTAATGATCCATAACATAAGGAAGAAAGTTAAGACAAACTCTGACAAAATTAAAATCAATTGGGTGAAGGCCCGTATAGGCCCGTTGGCCCCTTTTCAACTGCTCCTCAAAATGCCAATGAGCCTAGCAAAGAAATAACTCAGTGAAATTAGTCATAGGGCCTGGTAGGAAAGCTGGGAAACAGGAGAAACGGGGAGAAGAACGTACATGTTTTTCCCAACAGCCAACTCCAGAAAGGAGCCAAGCTCAACTAACATCCTTTTTCACTGGCCATGGACCATTCCCCAGCTATCTGCACAGGTTCCGGTTCACTAACAGTGACCAATGCACCTGTGGCGAAACCGGGACGCAGGATCATTATATTTTTGGGTGCATCCACCCAAAAATATAATGATCCCACTCACATGCATCCACTATAATCCCACTCACATGTATCCACCATGTAAGGGGGCCCACCCAGGGCAACTATGAAGCCTACATACAGGAAAAACTGTTGCAGTACAAAAAAAGTTAGTGGCCATAATGACTTTTCTAAACAACAATATTGACCGGTGATTAAAAGCTAGTGATTAAACACAGTGATTAAAGTGTCAACACAGTGATTAAAAGCTAGCCACATGTAGAACAATGCTTAGGGTAAATGTAACTACTGTATGATA
Organism: Meta bourneti; assembly: GCA_933210815.1. Lineage (NCBI taxonomy): Eukaryota > Metazoa > Arthropoda > Arachnida > Araneae > Tetragnathidae > Meta > Meta bourneti. Next base: position 95,530,977 of record OW119929.1, read on the forward strand.
ATACAGTCGAGTCCCGATAATCCGAGTTGATCGGGACCGACACCAACTCGGATTACTGAAAACTCGGATTATGCGGACTACATAATAAAATCGAAGTTCGTCTTTTAACATCTAACGAAACAGACACGTGTTTCCTTTTTCCGCTCATTCTCCTCACAAACTTATCGTCTTACTTCTATGAGTTCTCGAACTGGAATGATACACTAGTCGGACACTGTCACCTTTCTACTGTCCGACCACCACGAGAAAAACCCTGAACAGGGTTGCCGTGAGTAGACGAGTCGAAGAGAGGCGGGAAGCTGGTATAAAACGCTGCAATATTTGGCAAACTAAGCGCGCTTCATTTGGCGAAGAATCCGTTTCGCCTGTGATGATACGATAGCTAAATGAGACTTTTGCCGCGCCAGTCGCCAAATGAACTTGCCTTCATGCCCAAAATGCAGTGGAATAACCCGTTTCCATAACGACCACCACCACTATGTCTGGCGACTGGGATTTTTCCCGTGACGGTAGCACAGTACTCCGTTTTGGGGGTGTGACACCCCTCAGAAGCAAAATGGACTAGCCCGAACCATAATGGCAAGTGGAGAAGAAAAGCGAAAATTCCAAGAAAAACTGACCGCCGGCTCAACAGGCCGGTGACAAATTTTAAGCGCACTTGGGAGAGGGGAAAAAATACATTATTTAAGCTACCTCGGATTAAGCGGAGCTCGGATTAACAGGACTCGGATTAGCGTGACTCTACTGTATATGTTTAAAAGGAAAAATAATTGTCCATTTGTATAGGTTTTAAGATTAACTCATGTAAATACTGATATAATTTGTTAAATTGTATCTTGATACAGTTAAGGGAAAATGCACATATTGTATGAAAACCTCTGTTAAAAAGGAAATTAATTGTAATAACATGTAAATAGCTTTAAGATTAACTCATGTAAATATTATTATTTTTGATTAATGCATGGTGACGTCTGCTGTTCTGAAACATAGACGTCCGGCCGCTGGGGTGCCCCCCGGAACAAAGGCGGCCTTCGCGCCTCCCTATGAGTGTACCAACCACTTTCTCCGCGGGTGACCTAGACACCACTTTAACCTAACACAAGTCGGGAGGTAAGGAGTCACCTACGGCGCCCAAGGCCCAAGCTGATGAGACACTCACAAATGTTGTATGTTGAATAAATTTTATGACTATACTATCTACGAGAAACTGAAAGACGATAAATTCAAAAGAGGAATAATTACCAACATCCATACACTTGAACCAGGACGCACTGGGCGGTAGATAAACGTTATGATCACTATACCAGGTAAGCCGCTATTGAATACACAATATCAATGCAAGGATGGATGTTGGTAATGTGTTTGATCATTCCTCGGAGAGCCTTACAATTCTCATTATTCCTCATGTTGGCACATGTATCAGAGATTCTGGGGAAGTAAAATTGATCTACAAGACCTTATACCTCCAGGTATTACCTGAGGATGAATTGCTTCCACTTTTAATGCGTCTCTCTAATCTCACATTTGTTGAATGTTTTCTCGAATATGTCCACCAGTATCGCTTTGTATCATAAGGGACGGTATTTCTTATTAACCTGATCATTATTTTATCATCCTCGGTTAATCTATACTAAACGCCATTTTATGTCATCACCACCTGCAATATCTCTCATCATCCTGGTCATCATTTTACCATTCTCCATATTTGTAAATAAAAGATACCATTTCAATTTCCATTTTAGGCTGCTACTTTTACTCGTCTACGTGCATTTGATAATTTTGTGACATCGTGTAAGTGCTTCTTGAATTTAATTTTTATTACGCTTGTGCAACTTCTAATAGCGTACTTGTAAACGTTATTGTGTATCTTGATATTATATTTATTAATCATGTGCAGGCTATGATATTAGAGTGTATTTTCAAGTACGCACTTGCAACCATGATACAGAATGTATTGAAAAGTAAAGTTGATTTGGAAGAATTGGAGGAGTATAACATATCTAGTATCTAGGTAGTATCTTCGTATAAGTTAATCCTATCCTTAGTTTCTTAGTTATTATATCCTTAGTTTCTTAAAGAATATCAAAATTGTTCCAACAAATATTCGTCTCAGTGTGGGCTAATCTACAATTATTTAATGCAATCTAACTGATACTCCTATCACCCGAAAAGTGACTAGAATCTTCACCTCCAAAGGAATTAAGAACCGACGCTGATCACCACGCTATCTCCCGATAAATTTTCTACATTTTTCATTGCCTATGTGTACGTTATCTGACTAAGTGGACCCTTACCTTCGCTTCAAGGATGTCTATATGTGGGAGAGCCATGAACATCGTTGACTCAGAGTGTGGACACGACTCCGTGTTGTGGTCTGTAAGACCCCGATCATGACTCAGTGTGGCGTCGGCAGTGTATTTTTGACGTGAATACGTCTTTAAAATCGGTATGGATGTCATCGGCAAAAACTTGCGCGTCACGAAAAGTGTTGATATCAGAAAGCCCCATAACTCCAGGGGTAATCAGCCCACTTGGATAAATGACCTACCATCGTGTAGAGGAAGGTAGGCCGCATCGATCAGGTTGACCGCAAATCCACTCCCTCTCTGACCTTTGTACCGCGTGGTGGGGTAAATAAGTCATATTTCGGGCATACGCTGGCCTGTTTAACCGCTGTAACTTCAGTCAGCTGTAACAGTTCTAATCGACGGGTCATGGCGAGTGCGTGATTAAATTGAAGAAAACGACCAGTTCTACAATTCCATTTGACTAGTTGACAGTTTAAACCATTTGTGTGAAAATTGTGTGCTGTGGAAAGTAACGATTTGTCGAAGAATTCACTATGAAGCCAAACTATCACACTAAATTTCAATTGCGGCGTAGAAAAAGTAAACAGGTTGAAAGAACAGTTCAAGACGGACAAAATCATACCAAGAAGTCTAAACTTATGATAAGTGCGGGGAGATCTAGAGCTTACCGAAGACACAAGGAGCGGCGACGTCGCTGGACCATCTAAAAAGCTGCCACCACGCTTGGAAACACCACCATCAACCTTACCTTTGTCAGGTACATCAGCACCGATACCATGCCGTTTGTCTCGTACTTTAGCTATCACAGACCCATCATCCATAAGGTCACCATAGAATACTAAGCATCGCCCACACTATAACACCACTGTTATGCATCCACCAAAATTGGCTAAATAAATAAATATCAAACAAATACCTCCCGTCTTCCTTTCACCAGCGACCCACTTACCAGGTATTCCGCCCAAAAGTATTCACGAACCAAACCTTACGGTACAGTGGAGACTGCCTACCCTCTGTTTTTGTCTGATGTTTTCGCGTTATTAAGATATTTTATGGTCCCTTTTTTGCGTTTAACGTTTTATTCAAAATTGCTTTTATGTAAAGTGCTCATGATACTCCATTTACACTCGTTTCTCCACCGTGATGCGAATGTCTTGAAGCGAATCCTTTGGGACTGGGTGCCAATAGGGTCCCCCTATTGTGATTGTAATATCCATGCCCATCTCTCCTTGTGGTTTCGACACCTCTGGTGATATCACTCCAAGATCTGGTCAATTTTATTAAGGACGAGGTATCTCGTCCAGACAAAACTGCTTTATTACTCCAAGGTGGAATGAAGATCAAAGTAGGAAAAACAAATTGTCCCTTGCCTAGAACTGGTGACAGTTGGAACAGGTTTTTATACCAGAGGCTGGCCATTACATGTCAGTTTTCAGAAGATAAACCACCAGGAGAGTTAAAAGGCATGGGTAAGATATGTAAGGCATAGTTTATTCATAAAATAAAATTGGCATTTTTGAAAAAAATCAAACCATGAATATCCTCTATGTCACCGAGAGAACTGGGATCGAGACCTGGCGTTTCCTTACATATCGACTTTTAGAATAAGTATTCAAGACGAATAGAAACTCGTTCAAGAAACGGACAGATGTCCAGTGGTCGTATCTTCAGCAAGCCCTTCCGCCGGAGGCAGTGATCGAAATAAAAATCGCTGACATGCCAGGAAAAAGATCCCCTCTCATGATGTCAGTTCATAGTATGTCAAGATATTTTCGTCATTGTAGCTGTTGTCAGCTTCTGGGTGATTTGATTCGCTGTCATCTCCATGTGTTGTCCGGTAGTCAGATAGTAGACGTTCAAGGTTGGGACAAACTTGTCATCGTCATCGACGAAGATTGTTCACGTTAGGTCATTTAGGGTGGGTAGGTAATTGAATTAACGGCGGAACAACAAAAGGGGCTATCGGCGACGGTCTGGGATCAATCACGAAGGGAAATATCCTATAACACCTAGTAATTTTGAATCGCGGTCAGATGACGAATTAACCCTCTTGGTGGATGTATAGACGAGGTATCTTATCATTAGCAAAACTGACCAGATCTTGATGGACGAGATATCTCATCAATAGAAGAAAACTGAATAGATTTTCATCTCGTCATCATCAAAAATCGGCAATATCTTGTTGGCTAGATGTCCCGTCATTAACAAAATTGGTCAGATCTTAATGGGCGATATATCTCGTCGAAACCGCTTGGAGAGACCCCACTCTCCAAACACTTGAACACTACTCCAACGTGAGGACATATGAAGCCACGATCGATTTAACGTGTAGCAGCTTCCGCACACACGACGGTCTTTGGTTGGATCGAGTTTCCAACTCGCAACCCTCTATTTGCATATCCGCTATTCTACCAACCGGCTACCACGACCCCTTGAACTTTTAGGGATCTAGATTCTTTTGTAGGAGTATAGTCTATTTCCATCCAATCAATCGTTTTTTAATGTTGGAAAGTGGCTCACAATATCTTTGTGACATACCGGGTTATTATAAATGATTCATCGGGTTTCCAAGTCCTGTAATTTACAAGCTATGGATCGCACTCGTTCATGCCAATCACGTAATGAAAGAGAATTTCCCCAATTTTAAAATTCGCGAGTGCAGACGTTTTTGCGAAGAAGTAGGTGGCAGCTTGAGCTATATTTACAAAATGGCGCTTATGTAGCAGAAAGCTTTTTAAAAATTCTTGAAATTTTAGATTTCCTGCAAGATGGGGCTTCATCTGATTATCAATAGCACGTTGTGTTGCTACAGTGCTACGTAAATACCACTACCAACCTACCATCACTGAGACACACCGCCACCTGTACGAAATATTCTTACACCCCTGGATTGGGCAATGATATGGAGATGACTTAGCGCAGTTCAGATGAATTTATTACCCGTGATTTTCTCTCTCTAGTTGAGTTAAAGTCACTGTTCATGTATCCCCATGGATAACAACGTTGGAAACATCTTGTGAGCGCATGGAAGTGCATCATGTAACAAGAAGTCCACATTGAATGTGTGTAGCGCAATGACAAAAACTTAGATCATGTAACACTCATTGTTTTTTCGTAATAATTTGCGAAAAGTATTTTGAATCCCGGTGAATCATTTGCCAGAACCCTGCGTTTGACTTCACAGATTACTGAGTGTTACGTTACAACCAACTAATCCTGATGTACGATAGTAATTAACTGTCAAATTTTTAGAACTCATCTCTAATTTTCGTATCTTGACCTAAATCAACATTAGCAAGCGCATAGTGATGTTCTGTGATGCTACGAATCCTGTAAATGGTATCTTACCATACCTCATTACTGACAGCGAACTTGGTATCTTTTGTAAATAATACTTTAATTTCTTAAACACCATGATTTGAACCTTGTAACTAAAATTATTTTCCAATATGATTCTATTAAGATATTTGTTTCAGGAGGTTTGAATTATGCAATTTTTTATTTTAATAACATGGTAAGCTCTACAACGTTAAATAGCGTTTGTTCCTCTACAGTAATTTTCTTGCTGCATAAATGCTAATTGTGCGGATACCTGCGACGTTAAGTACTCTTTTGAAAAGAAATATTATATTATTGACAATGAAAGACGTATTGTTATTGTGAGCGGACCATGAATTTAATTTTCACTACGCGCCTGCATGGTGTGGAAGTTTGGTGAGTGAAATGCAAGCTCAGGCGTTGTTCTCGCCATCTGACCGTGCTTCAAAATTACGAGGCGCTGTCCTTGGATCTTTCCCTTCGGAATGGATCCCGGACCGTCGCCAATATCCAGTTGTGTTGCTCCAGTGCGACGTTAATTAACTACCTGCCACTACGCTCGTGCAACGGCTAACGTACTTGTATGCGAGGTTGTGTCTTGATATTATATTTATTCAGCAGACTTAATATTAATGAATGTATTTTTTCAATTATGCACATGCAAACTGTATCCATGATGTAGGTAGGTTTTTCGTTAACGTCGCATTGAAGCAACTCAGCGGGCTATTGGTGACGGTCCGGGATCGATCCCGGCAAAAGTTCGGCAGAGCACGTGCTTGGCGATATTTCTTCTTTGTACTTCGTTTGGCGTATTTATACAATATTAGATATCGCTTAAATTTGTTTCCTCCTACTCATCGCTGTTGTTCGTTTTCTTGAATAAATAATGAAGCTAGCGCAGATCTACGGATATTTTAAGAAACCTCTTGGGGAAATGGGATTTCTGGATGCATTGCATTTTTTTTCGACGAGTTCTTCCAATCATTCTTCCAATTTTAAAATGCAATTTGAACGAAAAAGGCGGTCTCTAGTTAAAAGATAAATTTCAACCTCTCAAAAAATCAGTAGAAATACGTTTCACACATCAACATACTTCTGCAATGCAATCAGAACAATTGGCAACTTTTAAGTTTGGAACATTCGGCTAGTTATTAGATATCGGAAAGCGAAGGTTGCCAAATAGACGCTCTGCTGAACTTTTGCCTCAATTCCAAGGGGAGGTTCAAGGACAACGCCTCGTAATTTTGAACCACGGTCAGATGATGAAGTCAATAACTGAGCTGGCACACCAATCTCCAAACTTCCACACCACGCCAACGTGAAGACTTTTAATGCCATGGCAGATTTAAAATACACTCTACGGGCTTTGGCTGGACTGAATTTCGAACTCGCGACCATCCGGTTGCTAATCTTCCAACTGGGCTACCGCGGCCTTATATCCATGATAGACACCCATGTCCAAATTTATCTTTACATATCCAAAAATAATGATATTCCTTGAAATATCCTATCGATGTAATCCATTTTTGCAGGGAATGTGTGAAAGACAAACCTAATTAGAATTATCCAATCAAAAGTGATCAAACGGTTTCTGATATGCAAATCAAGGCGTTACGTCATCCGACGGTGAATCAAGCGCTTTGCGCAAAGTTAATATCTGAGTGAATTTCTGCAATATAGCGTTTGATTTCAGTGTGTAAGGACTCAAAACGGTTTGTTATGGCTCCGAAGTATCATTTCGAATAATTTGTGAAGCGGCGAATTAGCGGCCGCATAGAAGCAGGGCAGACAATCATGGAAGCAGCGATATGTGTGAATATGTCAAGACAGACAGTCTATACGCTATGGAAACAATTTCAGAACTCTGGAACTGTTGTAAGGAGGCCTGAACGAGGTCGTTAACGACTAACAACTGCTTCTCAAGATCGATATCTGGCAATAACTGCCCGTCGTAACAGGAAGTCTACTGCTCGGCAGTTAGATTTCATATGTTGCAGCCGCCACTGGAACTGTTGTACTACGGCAAATTCTATACAGAAGGCTTAATGAAAAAGGCCTTTATGCCAGAAAGCCAAGGGTATGTGTTTCACTGTCTTCAAAAAAAAAAGTGGGATCGCTTTAATTGGTGCAAAGATCATCATAACTGGAGTGAACACGAATGGACCCATGTTCTCTTTACTGATGAGTCGAGGTTTAGCTTAAGATCTTTTCTAAACGTGTTTACATCTGGAGGGTGTCAGGAACGCGAAATCTTCCTTCGAACATTATGGAACGTGACCGTTTCGGTAGTGCAGGTGTGATGGTATGGGGAGGAATAATGATCGATGGACGTATGCCCTACATGTTTTCAACAGCGGATCTGTGACCGCACCGATATCGGGATGAGGTCTTAGAACTTTATGTAAATCTTTTCAGAGGTGAATTTGGATCTGACTTTTTATTTATGGACGATAATGCTCGTCCTCATCGAGCAAACCTCGTTGACGAATTCCTTGAAAGTGAAGCCATTGAGCGAATGCCGTGGCTAGCAAAATCTCCTGATCTGAACCCGATAGAGAACTTATGGGACTACCTTGGAAAAGCAGTTGCATGAAGACATCCTCCTCCTAGAGATATAAATGCCCCGAAGACCGCATTGCTGGAGGAGTGGAACTTAATTCCCCAAACTGTAGTTACCAACATTATTGCCAGCATTAAAGCATGTTGTAATATGTGTGTACATGTCAGGGGAGATCACATTCCATATTAGATTCATAAGCCTTAATTTTTTCCCTTAGTTATTCTTTTCTTTCTGAACTCTCCTTATCACATATTATTGCCATTTTTATTGTTTAATGCTACAGTTTTATATCATATGCAGTGTTCTTTAATTTTTTCCTTTGTATTTATGTATTATAATGTTATGTATCATTTCACAGAAATTCAAAAAATTATAGTTCACAGTTTCTGAGAAATCCGTGATTTTATTCATGTAAAGATAATTTTGGACTTGAATGTAGAATGGAATGAAAGATTAATTTTTAATTTGGAAGAATTTAGAAGGAGTGTAAAAGAGAGTTGGTTTCTTGCAGTTACAGGAAAATTTTACAAAATTACATGATACAAAACTCAAAGACGGAACCTTTGTAGGTCCTCAGGTAAGGAAACTACTGAGTGATTCTGTTTTCATAGAAAAGCTAAACAGCAAGGAGTTAACCCATGAAAATTATTATTTCTAACTACTAAAACTGCCAACAGCTCATTATAGACCTTTTCAAGAACTGTAAAAATCTTGGGTGCCGAATATCTTTAAAAATGCATTTGAAAGACTGTCATCTTGATTTTTTTAAATTGTATTTAATCAGGTTTTGAAATGTGTAGTTAAACAGGTTTACTCTATTCTTTACTGTTTCATGCATTGATATGTAAACATAATATTTATATTCTTAACACTGCAATTTTATAGCTAACAAGAAAAATGAATGATGTAAAAAATTACAATTAAAAGCTCATTTTCAATTTCAAATAGAATAAAATATGGCATTTACTTTCACTTCCTAGACGCGCAAATATTGTACTCTCTATATATATTTTGAAATATAGCAATTGTTAATTGACAAAAAACTATATGTGATGAAGATTTTTTACCGTCATATTTGAATGCAGCATTCCAAAATAAGTTAGGAAACCTTATTTCATCCATGTTATGAGAAGAAGTTTAAATTGTTGACCAGTGCTATCTTACAAATTTAAATGATAGAAATGTAATTTTAGTTTTAAATCTCTGAGGGGTTCACACGTATATATCCGTTCATCTACCTGCAGTCTTCCCTGCATGAATTCTAACTAGTTTTGACCTTCTTGTCCAATAGAATCCTTCCTAGGATTCTTTCAAAATAGATGTGGCCATAAAGTCATTTTGTGTATTGTGGGAAAAAGCAATGTACGCTGCTGCTCGGAAACTCGTAACACGCAGCGTGTGAAATGTGGCATAACACTATGAAATTCCTAAATTAAAAAAAAATCCCACGATAAAAATTTATAATGGAACTTTGAAATTTCTATCTGTTTTTACTGCAAAAACAGTAGCATTTAAAAGCCTTTTAAAGCGTTAAATAATACGATATTTTGCTCCGAAACAACCATAAAATTATAACTACAGTCTGCCCAAGCCAAAATCGCCCACATCTCTCAAGTCTCCCCTTTCTTAAATACTTAATGACAACAGCATCCCAGGAATTCTATCGCTTGGTTTACCATTTCTTCAAGCATCTTTTGCTCCCGAATTCCTTATTATTCCTGTTCCCCTTCCCCAACAGTCTCGGGAAGTGTTTATTATTTCACCTCCATCCAGTGAAGAGGAATAATTCAGTCGTTAATGATAATACGGTTGAATCGCGCTTCGCAATAATTTTTGTATGGGCCTGGAATGTTGTTTTTTCCTCCAACCACCAAGAAGTAAACTCATGTGGAAGTTTACTTCAAAGTATTAATCTAAGCCGTCACGGTTCGCTCGTTTTTGTCAGATTAAAGTAAATAGTTTTTATAGATGAGATCTCCACGAAAAGTAACTGCGAAACAAGTGTTGAAACTACGAAATCTTTTGGACGGCCTCATTAAAAACATATTACACCAGAGGCTTAGTTTTGGACATCGGTATTATTTCGTTCGGAAAAGATTTATAGAAGATTTAAATACTTTTTACGTGGCGTTGTAAGATTCGTCACTCTTAAGATAATGGTATTACTTTTCGATGTACACACGCACTAAGAGGCATTAAAAGCATAAATGTGTTTGTAAAATCCATCTGGTGAAAAATAATTAGAAAGACGTTCGTAAAATCTTTGCTCATTAGATTGCGCGTTTTAATGTTTTTTTAAGCAACAAAAGTAAACTCGCTGAAGAGTTGTTTTTGAAGTCGTTAATTAGGAGGGGTATTTTAATTTAAACTTATACTTAATTACATTTTTCGAGGACTCACAACCTTCATGATATGTATAACAAAAATTTGAAAATTAGTTTTTTATCAGTTTTTTAGAGTAAAAAATATTTGATGTAATATTTTTAATCGTATAATTTCGTACAATGTCGTTAAGGAGTATTTTTAATATAAATTTATGCTTAATTAACTGCAGTTTTGAGGAACTTTTTTACGTTTGCTGAGAAAATGGCAGACTGAAATGCCCGTTTCTTTCCACAGCAAATAGAGAATAGGTATTTAACATATTTCTTGATTAATTTTAATTCTGAATGCAAATAAAATTGACTTGTTTTCTTTTCAGGATTCAGTTGTTTGTGCATTTATTTATAAAACAAATGAATTTTTACGGTAGTGGCTTTTTTGCTTCACAATGTTATTAACTATTAATACTTTGTATAGATAATTGTAATTCTAACATCTACAATAAATTCTCGATTAATTTACTTTTTTGATACTAACAAAGTGTTTATATTAGTAATAATGTATAAAAGAGTTTTAATTAAAATCTAGCTCATTTGAAGCGTACTTATTAAATAAGTGAAAAACAGAATAAGTTTTGTTAAATTTATTGGGTTTAAGTGTGTGTATGGTGTGAAATAATCGTTACTTTCATTTCAAGTTATACTTGTTTGCTTTTAATTAGTATGAAAACTGTTATTTTTTAATTGTGTTATTGTTTGAAATCCAATGTAGTTAATTCTGAAACAACAGTAGTTATTAATTATATATATACGTATATATTATATATAGATTATCGAATGCTACTAATTTTTATGATGGTAATAAAATTGCAATTTAAAACTAGATTCTTTGAGCTATTATAGCTTTTATTAATATTAATAGAGATACTGCTATAACAAATTGTTTTACAACCTCCAACATAACAAAATATGTTCGTCATTTATAGTTTCTTGTGTTGATTTGAACGTTCCCAGGTATAACCACAAAAACGATATATATAAATTAATTTTTATTAAATCCTTAAAAAAGAATGTATCTAACACTTTTGACATAGAGTTTTTAAACTATAACTTTTATCGAGGTTGGTTGATATATTTAGATATTTTTTAATGATTTCAGTTGATTAAGTAATCTGCTTCATTGAAGTGTTTTTTTTATCCATCCAACTTGTATTTGCGCATCTCTTTTTGCACATTTTGCATCATGTATTTTTTGTTTTGTAATTGATATTTGTTTGCAGAGAAATAACAATTAAATAAACAAGTAAAACAATAAACACACCAACAATAGTAAACAATACTAATTAGCTCGAATAACGTTCCAAATGTGTTCCTTGTAATAACAAATAATTATCGAAATATCTTAACTCTAAAAGTAATTTAGTTACAGGTAGCTGTTAGCATTTCATAACCAATATTGTGCAAATGGTAGATAGGTAGGTACTTAATTAACGTCACTCTGTAGCAACATAACGGGCTATTGGTGATAGTTCGGGATTAATCCCGAAGGGAAAGATACGAAGATATCCACTCGTAATTTGAACCACAGTCAGATGACAAGATCAACACCTGTTCTGCACCCCACTTTTCAAGCTTCCACGCAATACTAAACTGAGGTCATTTGAGGTCACGACCGATTTACCATTCACCAACCCCCCGCGTATACAACGGTCTTCGGTTGGATCTAGTTTCGAATGCGGAACATTCCGGTTGCTAGTCCGTCAGTTTTGCAACTGGGCTAACGCGGCACTTTGTGCACATGAAATACACAAAGTAAAATTAAAATATGCTGTTGATGGTACACAACAGAAAATATTTGGAAATAATTCATTTAGCAACACAGATAATTCACCTTCTAGAAGAAGGTGAGGCTCTAGAGAAGAGGTAAGTCCAACATGGGAGGTTCCCACGCAAAACCATCGTCACGGAATTAGATACTTCGTACGTATCTTAGATACTTCGTATCAAGTGACACTGGTTAGCCAGGCTTCCGAAAAAACTTAGTTATAGCGTTTCTCGACAGGCATCATTGTTATGAGCAGTGTTATCTGCTATCGTATTAAATAAGTCAGTGGCTTGTGATACCAAATGGCTTTGAGTGAGTTTATCTCTTCTTTTAATTCAGAAATGGAAATAGAAAACACAAATTTTATCTGCAGTGCCAGAAAAATAAAAATGTAAGTTGATTTACTAATCTAAATAAATAATTTAATTAATGCGGGTAGAATTGTTTTTAAATGCGAAATGAATATGTTTTAAATTGGGAGGTTCTTTAAAGAGTACATTTATCACATTGAAAGTTGTATTTTAAGGGATTCAGAACGAACTTTCCGCTGAAATATTTGTAAGTCAACAATGCTGCAATGAATTAACTTTGATACTGCAATAAATGAATTTTGAACTACACGAGATACTTTAATCAATTAACTTGGAACTACCAGAGATACTGCAATCAATTAACTTTGATTGTAGTATCTCGAGTGCTGTGTGTGGTATAACTATATAAAAGCTGCTAACATATACTTGTTAGTTTCTTGCATTGATTTTAACATTCTCAGGTACATCAATACAAACTAAATTATTTTCTGTTAAACCTTAAAAAAAGAATGCATGTACCAGTTTTGCTACAAATAGATTTTTAAACTGTTTAGTTTTTCTCGAGGATGATGTACTTTTTAATGATATCAATTTAATTAGTAAACAGCCTTAGTTAAGTGTTTTGTTTTGTTTTATCTATTATCTAACTGCATTTGCTTACGTCTTTTTTTTCATTTTCTGGGTCAGATATTTTGTGTGTGTGTTCTCTGTAAATAACAATACAATCAAAACAGACATGAACCATTTTCCATAATACTATTTAATTATAAAAGTTCATACCCAAAAATACTTTTCATTCAATTATAAGACAAAAACCGATTAATTATAACTAAATTACATCAACAATGACTAACATATTTTGAATATAATAGTGTACATGAATAGTAGCACACCTTTGTTCAGATTTAGTCTTAAGAACTCGTTAGGGCCGAAGGTAGCAGGGTTGGAGGAGTAGCGGATTAGCAACCGGAGGGTTGCAAGTTCGAAACTAGATCGCATCAAAGATCATCGTGTACGTGGGGGTTTGCACACATTAAACTTGTCGTGGCATGGTGTGAACGCTTAAGTGCCAGCCCAGGTGTTGACCTCTCATATGACCGTGGTACTACATTACGAGTTGTCCTCTGATCTTTCCCTTCGGGATTGATTCCGAACCGTTGCCAATAGTCCGTTGGCAAATAGCTCCAGTGCGAAGTTAATTTAACTACTTTTAACCTTTCTTAAGCGTCGAACCGGGTAGAGTTTTTAAAAATTCTTTCGTATCAAAATATTGCATAAATAAGCGACAATATTCTACCTAAATTCCGCATATTTTATTATTTTCAAGAAATAAAAATGTATTAGATTATACATTCTTTAGCTAGGTTTTATTGTTGCGTGCATTCGAACACCATACTCCCTCAACTCTATTATTACACTCCTCAGAATCCTCTGCTTTGAGCCTACACCATACTATATATCATTTCCAGAGGATATGGCTCTAATGCCTGTAAACGCATCCAACATGACCGAGCAATATTTTCCTGGGCCGCTACAATTTTTTCAAAATTAATTTTCTGTTGGATTACGTATCTTTCAGAGCGTAGAAAGCATACATTTACCCGGAAAATAGAGGCCTTTTTCCAGCACGAAAGGGGTATATCTAAGCTTATTATACTGTTGGAAACTAAATTATGTATTGTATTAATCCGACAGTGATGGATGACTTAGAAATTGCCCCGTGTTTTTTAGATTGTTTGTGAAGTATTTATTTCTTTTAGTGATCCACCTCCTCTATATATTACACTGCATTGTTTTCTTACATTCGAATTCGGTTTCGTAGAGTTTTGAGAAGGTTTCGGGACTTTGTTTTTCTTTCCGTAGTGTAATTGATGTCTTGTTTTAATTTCATTTTTGTTTCATTTAGAAAGAGTTATGATTTCGTAATGATTCAAGTTTGATCATGAGATTTAGAGGATATTTGTCGAGGAATTTTTCTATGCTGCTCTCTCTCCAAATGTTTCTTTTCTTTTTGTTAAAATAAAAAATGACGATTAGTGAGTTTTTGATGTTTTTTGACCTAGTATGTAACCATGTGTTTACTACATTTACAATAAGAAACACAGCTGCTGTATCGAAAGGAATTGCCATTTACTCGGATTTTATAGTTTCTTTCGAATAAAATATATGAAAAGCAGGTAGGTAGTTGGTAGATAGTCAATCAACGTCACACTGGAGCAACGCAACGGGCTGTTGGCAATGGTCCGGGATCAATCCCGAAGGGAAAGATCAGATGGACACATCTTGTCATATTGAAACATGGCCATATGACGAGATCAACACATGAGCTGGCACTTCACTCTCCAAACTTCCACACCACACCAACATGAGGACATTTGAGGCCACGACAGATTTAACGTGCATTAACATCTGCGTACACGGCGGTCTTTGGCTGGACCGAGTTTCGAACTCGCAACCCTCCGGTTGCCAATTCGTTACTCTTAAAACCGGGCTACCGTGGCCCAATTGAGGAAAATAAAAATTATTTTGCAATTCTCATAAGAAAAAGTACTTTTTACAACTATTGAATACTGCATTTTTTTAAAGTACACAATTAATTGAAATACAATTCCAAGCAGAGCACTGAAAAAAATGTGATATCCATACCTTAAGTTATGCGCATTACATTTCATTTAAGTGTCATTAATTAATGTTCATTAAATATTAATTAATCAAATTCAAATATAGATCAAGTTTTTTCTCAGTAGTATATTTAAAAATGTTGATTATAATCACCTTGTTAATGTTGATTAAATGTTGATTATATCTAATCTACATCTAAATGTTGATTATAATCAGTAAACATCCTATTTCTCCGATTTCTTATGCGGTATATTTGTCTAGCAAATTTATCAACCACTGGAAATGGAAAAAAACTGAAAATAAGAAAGATAAACTTTGCATGCAAAGACAAAACCTAATGCATATATTTCGGATTCAGGGAGTCAACCTTGTGTAGGTTGATTTCTAAATAGATGTGAAAGAGCGTTAAAAGATTGCCATACATAACCCTCTTGGTGGTTACCTCGATAAGGCATCTCGTCGAAAGCCAAACTTACCTATCTTCATGGGCGAGATATCTCATCATTAAAAGAAGTGACCATATCTTGATCTCGTCACCAAATTCGGTAATGAATATCTTGTTGACGAAATATCTCATCATTTCAAAATTGGTCAGATCTTGACCGACGAGATATCTCGTCAAACACTCGGAGGGTTAAAAGCATGAAAGACGATGGTCGTGGATATTTTCCTCCAGCCAACTCTTTATCAATGCTACCGCTTTTGGCACCGAACGATTAACTTAGAACCATAGTACCCGATTAAGCATCCAATTGGTTGAAGGGATTTGTTTATGTTACCCCTAGTCCCTAATTTAACTAATAGATTCATTCAAAAACAGGGGACTAAAATGCCTTCTCCCTGGAGCCGCACTATTAGAGATGTGGAAATTCTTATTCGACCTGTTCCCTTGACATCCTTGCTTATCTTAACATTTTAGCCCTCAGGCTTACGAGGCAGATTTTAAAGCACTGAAGAAGAACCTTCCCAGATGATGCATTGCCTTTGAGAAGAGAATTCTTATGTGAACTATTGTTTAGACTCTTTATCAGTTATCAGAGAGTGAAGTCTCACATTAATCTTCAATCATGTACACCTTGGATACTTCACGTAGGTAATCAACTTTGGAGGTCGTGAAGGATATCCCCGTTAATTAATGTTTAGCCTTCGTAAAGAAGGGGAGTGTTCTTTATTGTTCTGTTGTCTATACTCTGACAGTTTTTCAGACCTGGTATCCTTCTAAACTGATCTTCATTAATATCCTACAAGAAACCTCGGCCTTCTAAATAACTTGGATGGAAGACAGAGAACATTTTTGCCGATGATTTTTAATTCTTGATTGATCAATGTCTAGACCCCAATATGTTTGATTTTAGATCATTTTTTCCATACTGATCCTTTCTGATGCCAACACTACATCCTGAATACCTCAAAATTTTATCTTTGGTCGTGAAGGATATCCCTGTAAATAAATGCATTGCTTTCGACAAGAAGTGGATTATTTTTCATTGGCCTGTTGTCCATACCCTGACTGTGTTTCAAACCACGTAGATCTTCTAAATTGGTCTTCATTAATATCCCAGAAGAAAGCCCGGCGTTCTGAATAAAAATGGAAGGAAGTCGCAGGTCACGAACTTATTTTGTATTCTTTGCCTTCGTGGAATAGATAATTATTGTAATGATTCTTATTTGATCAGTTATTTGAATCCAATGATACATTTTTAGATCTTATTCTCACATATTGATCCTTTCTGATACCTACATCCTGAGTACCTCAAGGTGTTGGCTTTGGAGGTCTTAAAGTGTATTGCCTTCGACAAAAATTGAAGGATTTTTCATTGGCCTGTTGTCGATACCCCTGACTATTTTCAAACCATATAGTCTTCCAAATCGGTCTTCATTAATATCCTAGAAGAAACTTCTTAGTTCTGAATAACTCAAATGGAGCGAAGCCACATATAACTTCTTTTGGATTCTTTACCTTCGTGGAATGGAGAATTCTCAATTGATCGGATGTTTAAACACCAGTGACAGATTTTTAGATCATTTTTTCTATATATTGATTCTTTCTGATAACAACAAAAGACATCAGCATCCTAAATAAAAGTTTTTAGCTTTGGAGATCGTAGAGATCATCCTTGTTTCTTCCATCACTGATTCATATTAATCGTCTTAAATATAAAGAACTCATAGTTCTAATCCAAAACTGATTTTACAGCAAAAACGTGCATGATTAGGTTCCTGCAATAAAGGATTGTTGCGATTAATCTCCTTGGTCAAGGTGAAACCTAGACCGAGTCATGTTTTTCAAGCCGGTCCAATTACTGTTCATCCAGAAGCTGTCCCACACAAACACCAATACAATCGAACATATGGGAAGGAGTTGCTGAGGTTAAGGAGCATGGGCAAGTTGGAAAGATTTTAATTCTTTCTAACAAAGCTGTAATAAAGCATATTTGATGAGCTTGTTTTCACATGGCATTAAATCAGCATTACCAAATAAAACTTTCAACTGAATGATGGCCAGCTCTATGCAAAATTAAACATCTTCAACAATCAGAAGTTCCAAAGAGTATTTGATACTTACGAAAATAGACGAAGAAAACTCTGACTTCTTTTTATGGGAAACTAAATCCACAATTTTTGACGAACCCAAAATGGGAGCGTAATAGCCTTGTTGTAAAAGTAACTTATTAGCAACTAGAGGGTTGCAAGATCAAAATTCGGTCCAACCCAAGACTGCACGAGGTGACTGGTGCACGTTAAATCTGTCGAGGCCTCAAATGTCTTCAAGGTGGCGTGGTGTAGACGTTTTCAGAATGGGGTACCAGCTCAGGTGTTGACCTCGTCATCTGACCACGGTTAAAAATGACGAAGTTTTAACCTCGGATTTTTTCCTTCGGAGTTGATCCCGGACCGTTATCAATAGCCCGCTGTGTTGCTCCAGTACGACATTAATTCAACTACTCCCCCAAATGGGATTAAATCAATATTATAAATAAAACTTTCACCTGAAGGGATAAATGGCAGCAATGTAAATCAAACATCTTCACCAATCAGTTCCAAACAGTATTTTGTTCTTACGAACATAGACGTAGAAATTCGGGCTTCTTCTCATGGGAACGAAATCTACAATATTTGACGAATTGAAAAGATTGCATTAATACCTCTTGCAAGTCACTTTCCTCACTCAAGGAAATTACAATAATTAAAACTACATAGTTTTCAAGTTATACAAACACATCTCTAATTATATTCCTATACTAGTAGCGCAACTTCTATATTACATTTTCATCCCAAACAAAACTTATCCAGTTACATATTTCTAAAACTCACTCATAATTGAGAAGAACCTCGATAATCTCTGAAATCCATACCTATGTTTGGAATAGATTGAATAGGATGTAAATAAGTTTTCGCAAAACAAAACCTTTCATTGAATTTTTAAAAGGATAACGCTATTAATTTACCCATATCTTAGAAAACTTTCTACGCCTTCTATCACTTAACTTTCGCCGAAAGTCCATTAAAATTAAATATTTCAATTATGACTTCTCCAGAGGCGGTAAATTCGAGAGAAATGGAACCTCATTTATTGATCGTACAAAAGAGATTCGGTTGTAAAACGAGCAGTCATTACATCCGCAGCGAAGTAGAGCAGGATTTAATTCCATTAGCTTTATCCTCTGAGGTCTTTCGCTTTAGGTATAAAACGTCCATCCATCTTTAACTGGTCTTATTCAAACTACGAAACGCAATACAAGCTTAGGGTTAAAGCCTGAATCTTCCTTCCCTATATATCCGACCTGTTTTAAAATCAATTGCATTTTACAGGTCTTCTGCAGTTTGAATAAGGGGAGTTTTAAGTTTGTGCTTTCAATCCCAGTTACATTCCTCAATTATTTTCCCTTTTAAGTGGTAGTTGAAATTAAGATAGATTCGTGAGTTTTGGAAACCGATAATTTGCTAGTAATGGTTATTTATGTCTGGATTTATGTGATGTGATGGTAATCAATTTTACGTGTCTTCAGTTCATTAACTGATGGAATTCTGTAGAATTCAAAGATTGAATTACGCGGATAAATCATTCATTGTTTAGCAACCTAAATTATGAAGGAAAAATCCTCTTCTATGGTCATTTAATATACTGTAATGTTACAAGTAGAATTTCATGTTGATTTATTAAGATGGTCTCTTTGTTAGGGAAAATTCCGATCAGTCTATATTTTGGTTTTAATAAAAAGTTTATTGAACACAATTATGTTCCTTCAATTAATTGTATAGTAACTAGTCCATTAATACTTCGATAATGGTGTTACTGTGAATTAACTATAGAATTCAACTGATGAGATTCTCTAGAATTCAAAGATTGAATTTCTCAAATAAATCATCCATTGTTTCGTGAACTAAATTGTGAAGGTAAAATCTATTTCCAGAGTTAATTAGGTGTAAGGTAAAGTTACAAACATAATTGTTAATTTACTATGATAATACCTATGTTAAGGAAATTCCGATCAATATAAATTTTGATTTTAACAAAAAATTTATTGAATACATTATGTCATCGGACTGCAAGTAAAGCACACTAACTCAAACAACATTTCTGAGAAAACGAAAGGGGAAAAATTCTATTTACTATGCTATACTCACTAAGCTTGTTTCTCAAGAAATCTAACCTTAATGTAAAGAAAAAATGGCATTGGCATAGTAGACTTCACCAGTCTAAAGATTACTCCATTCGAGTCTAGAAGAGTCGAAAAACTCATATCTCGAAAAGGTTGACTTAGTGTATTTCACTTGTAAGCCGACGATGTTTCTTCGATTGTATGGGAACTGGTATATTAACTCTTCAAGAATGATTGCCGTGAATTAACCAGAAAATATTCACATCGACTTTATCTGATTCGCTACGTTTAACCTTCCTAGTGGTTTCGACGAGGTATCTCGTCCATCAAGATTTAACCAATTTTTCTAATGACGAGATATCCTTATTTTTTGCTGATGACGAGTTTAAGATATAGTCAGTTTACTTCTTATGATGAGAGACGACGAGAACTTGATGAACGAGGCATCTTGTCCATCAAGATCTGATCAGTTTTACCAATGACGAGATACCTTCCGGATCCTCGTCACACCTGCTCACCAAATGGTTTTGAGCACTTACATGGGGAACGAGATACCTTGTCGGGACAACAACCAGGACGGTTAAGTACCTGTATTTTATTATTGTGAAGGTAAAATTTGAATTATGCATTTCACAGGTAAAAGGCCCGGTAGTCTAGTGGTAGCGCTTCGCGTTGCCACTCTACAGGTCCGGGTTCGACCCTCGGACTGGGCAGGGTCTACTCAGCCTTTCATCCCTTTGAGGGTCGATAAAATGAGTATCAAGCGTGATTGGAAACTAAACATTGGGGGTCCCCGCGTCAGGTTGACCACCTGACAGGGACAAAAAATGCTACTCGGCACCCCAGGGCCTTCAAGGTCTCGTAAGAGGAAAGGGCACCGCGGGCCATGGTTCTTCGAGGGCTGTAGCGCCACTGAGTTTAGTTTAGTTTATTTCACAGGTAAATGATATCATAGTTGATAGCTACAATGGTTGAAATAAATAAAAGATGTTTTAAAATTCTAAAATTCCCATATTATTAAAACTGATTGTAGATGTTTCATAGGTAGCTGAATAGCGTCCTACTTCGTCTGTGCATAACAAAAACACATTTAAAATAAGCTGCTTTTGGCATTTAATGTTTTCAATTCCATTTAAATATGTAGAATATACACTGATCTACATAAATCCACAATGGGTAGGTTGGAATTTTCACTTTAACTATTCATCTAAAACACAATTAATTTTAAGCAAATTTATTTACATCCTACTGTTGTATATTGCAAACTATTGTACTTGCTTTTACAGAATACCTAAAAGCCATCTCTAGTTCAGTTCTGTCGTATAGTAAACCCTTAAATCAGATTGATGAGATTCCTGTTCACTTACCGCTTTATACTGTAGCTTACTTTATCTGTGAGTTCGAAAATGCTTTAGAAAGCTTTATTTTATGAAATACTAGAGTTCGTGATTTTAAGAAATCAAAGCCCTAACTTGTCTTTGGCGGTGTGACATATTCTGTTCAATGATTTTTCATTCTTATGGCTCCTTTTGGAAAGGATTCTCCAATGTGACAAGCTCAAATCAATATTCAAGATATTCAGTGTATTCAAATGCAAATTTTGACTTTATAACACAACAACACAAGGGCTTAAATTTGCATTTGAATGCACTAAATCACTGTTCTTTACATTTGCCTTGAAAAACGATAAGGTGAACATTCATATGTATAACAAATCAAATGTAGTCTTGATACACCTCGCTGTTAAAATAGAGACATTTTATAACATTGGATCTTCACCCAACTTTCCTCAAACTCAGAGTATAATTGATTGAATTAAATTTACTATAAACGATAATGCCTTTAAACACGGTGTTCAATGCAAATAAATATTTCTCCCGTTTCTACAAGTTAGAATATTATTACAAGGTTTAGCATTGTAATCTTATAACATTGGCTTTCAAGTATACTCTAATAACAGCTGATAACTGGTTGAGCAATATCAACAGTTTACCCAAACTACTATAACATTCCTGTGCTGTTTTATAAGCCACTGGCTTCGATGTGTGTGTTAATTAGTCATTCGAGTATAGATAGTAATTAGTAGTTACACACAAATCCTTAACGAAGATCCCTGATTGATATATCAGGGCGCACAGTTGGGTAGAGGTTTTTACATTCAGTCGATATATTCGATTTTATTGTCAATACATTCGATATAGCAACCCTTTGCATCTGGTCGAGGCACATATTTTCAGGAAACTAAATCCCAGCACACACAGTCAATTAATTATTCATGAGCTCTGATGAACTGAAGATAGATTCTCATCTTTATAACAATGGTATTCCATCCAACTTTCTTCAAACTGTCAGAATGTCAAGAATTGAAGGGCTTTTAATTGTACTTTAATAACGGCCGATCACTGGTTGAGCTGGATCGACGTTTACCAGGATTACTAGAACCAGGATTTACCAGGATTACTAGAATACTTATAGAACATTTCATAAGCCAATGGCTTCAATATGTCTTAATTAACCATGAGGTTATAGATAGAATTTAAGTAGTTACACATAAATCCTAAACAAAGATCCCTCATCGATATAGCAGGAAACACAGTTGGGCAGATGTATCTACAGACAATCAGTTCTTGATATATTCAATGCAGCAATCCATTGCTTCTCGTCTAGACTCCTTTTTTAGGAAACTGAACCCCAATATATATTCAACTATTCTTGAGATCTACTAAACTAAAGAGACACTCGTATCTTTATAACAATGGATCTCCACTCAACTTTCCTCAAACTGCCAGAATATCAAGAATTGAATTAAATTTATTATATATGATAATGCGGAGTTCAACGCAAATAAATATATCTTCCATGTGTACAAATATGAATCGAATTACATGGCTTTAAAGTGTACTCTATTAACAGCCGATCTCTGGTTGAGTTGAATCAACAGATTACCAGGACTATTAGGACATTCCTGTGCCATTTCATAAGCCACTGACTTCGATCCGTGTGTTAATTTACAGTTCGGTCATAGATAGTAATTAGTAGCTACACACAACTCCAAACAAAGATTTCTCATCGATATAGCAGAAAATACAGTTGGGCAGAGACTTCTACCGACAGTCAGTCCTCTATATATTCGATGCAGTTATCCGCTGCCTAACGCCCAGACACCTTTATTAGGGAAACCAAAACCCAGTAGTCAATTATTCATGAGCCACCCTCTACCTCATAATGAATATGGTGATCAATAGTAATTATTGTAAAATCATACAAAGATTGTTAGCAATCGAAGCGAGGTTGCTTTCAGCTGTCATGAAAGGAAATGTCCAACAAGCCTGGTCCAATCGATGTATTATACTCAATGACTGATTTACATTTTCTGGGTGTATCGGTTGAAGGGTTAGTTGTTGAAATTCCTTGAATATATTACGATATTTGTTCGGGTTTAATGTTGGACTCCCCGGCTTATTATAATGTATTCCCTGCAGCATTGTTGGAAGCTGATAATTTTGACGAAGTGTGTATATTAGAGATGGAATCCTAAGACGGGAAAATGTCAAAGTAATGAATGATATATTTCGATATTTGGAGGTGACAAAGATGTGGCACTTGTTTATGTAGGAGAGACATATAGAGGTCGTAACTACCTTAATACAAATATAAGGTACCAGTTACAATATGATGTATAACACGTGATACGAAATACACTACCAAGAGAGTTCTCAGTGTGAAATGTGACATTTCAGGAGAGTGTCTTTGATCACAGAGATCAAAGAAATGTTTTTACGGGTCATGGCCCCTTTCAAATGTACCTTTTCCGTTTCGGGCAAAGTGAAACAAATCTATGTGTTTGTGATGTGGTGGGATCGTACTACAATATGCCACACGATGCCGTATCATATTTCTGTTCTAGTATTGTGATCGAAGTGTAGAAAAGCAATGTGTCAAGCATGGGATTAACAAATAAAAAGTCTCATCAGACACAAAATGCTAGACCTACCGATATGGTGTTGGTGATAAAAAGCAATTGAAATACACTGCTGGCCACCCAAATTGCAACACCAAGAAAGACAAGAGATATCACAACAAAATTTATTTTGTAGATAACATGTTGACCAAGTATCAAATGATTAAATTTATAGACTTCTGTGAAGTGTGGTTCCTGCCAAAATCAGTAGCCAGAGTAGCCGCCATTGTTGGAGATCACCGCTGCCACACGCCTCGGCATTGATTCAAAGAGACTTTGGATGTGTTCTTGGGGTACAGCAGACCAAGCAGCTTCCACACGTTGCCAAAGTTGATCTGGTGTGGCAGCTGGGGATGTATTCTGGGTCAATCGTTGAGCAACCATGGACCACATGTTTTCTATCGGCGAAAGATCCGGAGAACGAGCTGGCCAGGGAAGCAATTCAATCTGGCGATTGACGAAGAACCCTTGGACAATGCGTGCCACGTGTGGTCGCGCATTATCCTGTTGAAATATGGCTGTGGGCAAGCCCTGAAGGTAAGGAAGGACAACTGGCTCCAACACCTCGGAGATGTAGCGCTGGCTGTTTAAAGTACCGGCAATGCATACTAGAGGAGTGCGAGAGTGATATCCAATACCGCCCCATACCATAATACCCGGTGCAGGACCAGTGTGGCGGTGCATAACGCAGCTGTTCAGCATCCTCTCTCCACGGTGTCTCCAGACTCGAATCCGACCATCGTGGTGTTACAGACAGAAGCGTGACTCGTCAGTAAAGACAATTTCATTCCATTCTGCCGTCCACATCCTTCTTTCATCGCACCATTGGCGGCGGAAACGTCTGTGGTTCTGCGTCAAGGGTAGACGAAGCAATGGACGTCTTGCGGACAGACCACTCTGCTGTAAACGGCGTCGAATGGTACGCGCAGACACTGGATGATGCGGTACAGACTGAATGTGCTGTGCTATGGTTCGTGATGTGGCTGAGCGATCCGTCACTGCCATACGCACAATATGCCTGTCATCACGTGAAGTGGTGCACTGAGGTGGATGCGATCGAACACGTCGGTCCGTCGTACCCTCCTGCATCCAACGATCACATATCCGCATTACAGTTGTTTGGTTTCGTCCAACACGACTACCGATTTCCCTGAAAGATAATCCACAATCTCGGTAGGCCACTATCCTTCCTCTGTCGAACTCGGATACTTGATCAAAAGATGATCGCTGTTTTCTACGAGGCATAATTGATCGTTTTTTTGAAAAAACCACAAGAAAAACACAATTGCCGTACTTGAAATCGTCGAAATCTCCAAGCCTTAAATAGCGCTTTGAAGTGGCGCCACAGGCGCGCGTGATGTGCGTCTGCGCTGAAATTCTAATCATTTGCATATCTCACCTCCGCTAATGCATGTTGTAAATTTCATATTATTTGCATGCTTCCTTCAGGGTGTTGGATTTACGGTGGCCAGCAGTGTATATTCACTTTGATTCTCTAACTATAAATGTAAACATGCGTGTCTGGAAAAAACAGATCACTGAACCGTTGTTATTTTTTTCATCCAACGCCTTTGCTAAGCAAAAAGGTGCTAATCTTTGCAAAATTAAAAATTCAGATTTAGGCCCCATTCATATGGACTTTTTCTAACGCGCGTTTGATCAGACTTTTCGAGCGTTACCATGTGAACACCTCTTGGGCGTTTTTAGAGGTCAGTTTCTGTTATGCATTAAATTGTGTTTTTTTCCCCTAATCCAAGTTTCTATCTTTTGAATGGTTGAAGATAGAAACAAAATTTCAACGGATTTCAGATCAGAGTAAACATTTTACATCAAAATGATAACAAAAACATGATTTCCTTTGAAAAAATTATTTTTTTGTCAATAGACCCAGCTAAATTTTTTTGCAGATATTCCTTTTTTACTAAGCGTAAGCGGAAGTATTGAATTGTTTTTAAAGGGAATGTCACTAATAAGATACTTTGTTGCCTCTTATCACCTGTTTTCATTTTAAAGCCATTAAAAATAGGATGAAAATCTTTCCCAACCTAAAATTGATTTCCCTATGTTCAAAAGAGCCTGGATTCGGTTAACTGAGAAATGTGTAAAAATGACCAATAAAATGCCTAAAATAATCTAAAAAGTATTCAAAATGACGTAAAAATTTGATTTCTTTTGATTTGTAAAACATCCATTCCCTAATTGCCTGAGAATAAAGTGTTTTTGAACTTCATACATAAATAAATGCAATATAATCGACTTGCTGACCAGAAGTGACAACCTAAACAGGAAAATCTTTCATAATGTATAGTTAGGATGTCGTTCCGATGCAATGCCAATGCCATCAACCTCGTTGTCAATTTTGGCTCGTTAGCTTTTCGTACGTTTTTCAAAATCTTTCGAATGACGGGATTATTTTGGATCTAGGAACCGGTATGAGCCAGAGGATCACAGAGAAACAGAGTTTTATGTAGTTCAAAATGTAGTATTATTAACCATTTTCATTAACTCTAAACTCCTAAAGTATTCGTTTTTTACTGTGAAGACTAGAGAAGAAAAACCTATAACCTTCACTCTCCAGTGTCGATGATTCACCCCGTCCCCAATAAAAAATAGTAAGGATTTGTTTTGTGTTAAGGGGTGATCACGGACTTTTTGGGCTCAAGAAGCTAGCAGATGAGTAATTTGTAATGTATTTATCGTAAAAGTGAAACTGCACATGAAAAATTCGAATATTTCCATAAAACTTTGATTAAACCAAAACTGGAAAATTATCAAACAATTTCCTTAAAATTTTAAAATTCATAAATAAAAAATAATTGAATAAAAATTATAAAAGTGTGAAATAAAAATATATCCCCCAAAAAACTACATTTCTAGAAGGAAATTCGAAACGGAATTTCTGTTTATATGGCATTGCCTATGAAGTACTATCAAAAAGATGACAATCAAACAAAATCCGGCACTGGTGATAACCTTTCTTTTTTGTATGCTATTTTTGCAGGTTTTATCGTCTTTCCTACGACTATAGCTAATTTTTATTTAATTTTCTTCAAATAAATCTCTATTTTTTAAAACCTATATCTAAATATTTTAATGTATCAGCGCAAATAACACATATATAACAATATATTTTTAATTTTTAAACACAATTTTCAACGAGTTCCGACCTATGCGAAACGAAAACTAACCCTCCAACCCTCTTTCAGGGGTTTTGTAGCACAAATGGAATAATGACTGGGAAATATTTCATCTAAAATTTGATTAAAACCCACGATGAAACGAGAAAATTATGTTAAAACTAAAAAAATCTCAAAGAAAACCAAAAAACAGTATATAATGAAAACCAGGAGATTGCTAGTAGAATTTGCGCCTACAAGTATATATAATATAAAAATTTCGATAAAAGTAGTAATAACACTAACTGCAAGATTAAAATATAAATTCTACAAAAAATAAGCTCACAGTAAATTAAGTTCAGTATATCAGAAGTTCATTTTCAAAAGTGATATCCAGTTAAATATAACGAGGATGTGAAAAATGAATGAAAATTGAAACTTATCTCGCATTTGACGTTGAGGATAAATACAAAAATAACTTCAAAGTTTAGCTTTTAAATTGAATATTAAATTTTAGCTTTATTTTAAAGACGTTTGCCGCACATGAAAACTAGAACGGACAGTTGTCGGTATACGTTATCTCAGAAATAAATACCTATTATCCCCTTTTGTTATAAAATATCACATTTTTACAAGTTTTGCTTGAAAGCAGGGTAAATTTCTTCATTAAATCGAATATGATTGAATTCTCTCGTCCCATTTTTAATGACCATAAATATAAAGCAGTGGATTAAGACAAAATACTCCAATCAAGTTATATCTTTTCTATAAAAACGAGATGAATACTCCCTTTTGTGTTCGTAATGAATATATTCGTCAAATGCGTATCGAGAAAATATTCAAGTTACAATTGAAAAATTATTTATTTAAAGAAATCTTATTTTATGTTATGATCGTATGTAAAATTTTCCGCAGATTTCAAATCCGTTGAAATTTTCACTCTATCTTTAACGATCGCGAAGATAGGAACTTGGACTAGGGGAATAAAAAAGCTCTAAGGCGCGTGGATTCTCGCGATTTCTGCATGTGAATACTCCAGTACAGGGATGGGCAAACTTTTTCGGTCGCGGGCCAAAAATAAAAAATAAAAGTTTGGCGGGCCAAGATAAATTTTTCTAAAATTTTAAAAACAATATACAAGTATTACAATTTAAATATGTTAATGAGATGAATGAAATTGCGATTTCATTTTTAAAAGTTCCTTATATTGAGGTTCGAAGTGAGATGTACTGATTCTAAGGAACGAGGCTAAATGCTCATCTGTCAGTCTACTTCTGAAATAATTCTTTCTAAGGTTCATAGTTGAAAACACTTGTTCACATATATAAGATGAAGCAAACATAGCACTGATTTTCTGGGCGTGAGATATTAAATTTGGGAAACTTACTTTCGATAATGATTTGTAAAACTCTAACTTTGACATATTTAGAAACAGCTGCTTGAGATGATTGTTAGATTGCAACTCAATTAATTCAAGCTGCAAATCTGACCTCACTGCTTCACAATTTACGTTGAAAGGCATGGTAAAAATATCCAATTCTGTTTGAATGGCACTGAAATCTTGAAATCTGCGTTCGAACTCAAAATGCAGTTTTTCAAGCCATCTTCATAA
This sequence comes from Meta bourneti, assembly GCA_933210815.1. Taxonomy (NCBI): domain Eukaryota; kingdom Metazoa; phylum Arthropoda; class Arachnida; order Araneae; family Tetragnathidae; genus Meta; species Meta bourneti. The sequence continues at coordinate 95,559,536 of OW119929.1, forward strand.
TTCTTAAGCTTCTCTTCATTTACTGAGGATATTGAATTTAACCTCGAGAAATGAGACAAGTCGTTCTTAGCTAGCTGCCCAGCAAACAGATTAAGTTTTAGTTTAAAAGCTTTGAGATGGGCCCAGATATCGACGATAAATTGATTTTTCCCTTGCATCTTGACATTCAAGTTGCTCATATGACAAAGAAGATCTGTGAAAAATGCAAAGTCCGAAAGCCATTCTGTATCTTCTAACATTTCGCACTCCGCAGAACATTGTTTCTCATGGAAGAACGACACAATGTCGTCTTTCAGCTGCCAAACTCGCTCGAAAACACATCCTGCACTAAGCCACCTTACTTTCGTGTAATACAGTACATCAGAGTATTCAGATTGCACGGACTGAAGAAAATCTCGAAATTGCCTGTGAGTAAGCCCACGAGATCGAATAGTATTTACAAGCTTCACGACTGTATCAAGCACGGGTTTCATATTCAATGCAGATTTACACAGAGCATCTTGATGTATAACACAATGTAGAAAAACAACATTGTTCCCGGGATAGTTTTGATTAAAGAGTCCAAGAAATCCAGATTTTTTTCCTGTCATATTTGGTGCTCCATCGGTCGTAATATTACATATATTTGTTATAGGCACTTTCAAAGTTAAAAGCCCTTCCTGAAATTCACGAAAAATATCACATCACGTTGTAGTTCCCTTTAAAGAACGCATGCACGCCAGTTCCTCGGTAATTTCAAAGTTCTCATCAACACCTCTTATAAATAATACTAATTGAGCAGTATCATTTATATCAGTGCTTTCATCCATAGCTATGGAGCAAAATTTAAACTGGCCAATCTTTGACTCTAATTGTGATGTCAAATTTTTATCGATGGCTTCGATTCTAGAAGTCACCGTTTTTCGAGATAAGCCTACAGTCTAAAAATTATTTTTCTTGTCTGGACATAAAACATCACAAACTTGGAGCATGCATTGTTTAACGAACTCCCCATCACTGAGAGCTTTATTATTTTTAGCAATATTGTATGCTACAATGTAACTTGCATGTGTAGCTGCTTCTTGGATAGTGTTTACCTTCTTGAAAAAATTTTGTCGGACTGATAATTTTTTACAAAGACTTTCTACATTTTGTTTTCTTTCATATTCGGACATTGCTTCGTAATTGGAATTCTTATCCTTAGATGTGAAATGACGGGAAATGTTATATTCTTTGAAGACTGCTACAGCTTCATTGCAGATGAGACACACTGGTTTATCTTTAACAACTGTAAAAAAACATTTCCAGGTCCATTCATCATTAAAAACACGGCACTCTGAATCAACTTTACGTTTTTAGTAGCCATTTTGGGGTTGGATTCCCATATTCCCATATTGGATTCCCATATGTCTCCCCGAGAAAGAGATAACGCTTGTTGGCGCCAGTCTACAGCTATAACTAACAAAGAACTTCCGCTTTTAACACTTTACCGATTGAAAGCTGTCTGTGCTTGCTATTTCCGTCGATTTATGTTTTGTAGAACAAAAATAGAGAAAGTAAAAAGATCATCAGTCCTTTGAAAAAAAGGAAGAAAAAAAATAATATTTAAACAAAGTAGAAAAGGAGATGGATATATAATATATAAATCATATTTTCTTTTAATTTCCGTCGGACCGGCAAATTAAAATTCTATCCGCGGGCCGCATAAAACCTTCCGGCGGGCCGGAGTTGGCCCGCGGGCCGTAGTTTGCCCATCCCTGCTCCAGTAGAAATCTGTACTTTGTCTACACGCGTTTTGTTTTGACGTAAAACGAGCGTTAGATAAAGCCTCATGTGAACGGGGCCTTAGGCCCCATTCACAAGAGGCGTTTTCCAACCCGCGTTTTACGTCTAAACAAAACGCGGGTAGCCAAAGTACATAGAATTCTACTGGAGTGTTCACATGCAGAAATCGCGAGAATCCAAGCGCAAGATTGCTTCGGCGCTTCAACAATCTCCGGTCGTTCTCGCGATTTGAAGGCGTTTTGAGAAGCATAGGTTTCTTCTGCAGCGTTCACATGACACGCGTTTTGACGGGCGTTAGACTTTTTAATTCCTCTAATCCAAGTTTCTATCTTCGCGATCGTTAAAGATAGAGTGAAAATTTCAACGGATTTGAAATCTGCGGAAAATTTTACACCAGATCGATACCTGAAATGTGATTTTCTTTAAATAAATATTTTTTCAACTGTAACTTTAATATTTTCGCGATACTCATTTGACGAATATATCCATTACGAACACAAAAGGGAGTATTAATCTCGTTTTTATAGAAAAGATATAGCTTGATTGGAGTATTTTGTCTCAATCCACTGATTTATACTTATGGCCATTAAAAATAGGATGAGAAAATTGAATCGTATTCGATTTATTGAAGAAATTTACCCTGCTTTCACACAAAACTTGCAAAAATGTGATAGTTTATAACTAAAGAGGATAGTGGGTAATTTTATTTCTGAGAATAACGTATACCGACAACTGTCCGTTCTAGTTTTCATGTGCGGCAAACGTCTTTAAAATAAATATTAAATAAAATATTCAGTTTAAAAGAGATAAACTTTAGTTATTCTTTTTATTTTTCCTCAACGGGTGAAATGCGTAAGATAAGTTTCAATTTTCATTCATTTTTCACATCCTCGTGTTACATTGAACTCGATATCACTTTTGAAAATCAACTTAATTTACTGTGAGCTTATTTTTCATAGAATTTATATTTTAATCTTGCAGTTAGTGTTATTACTACTTTAATCAAAATTTTTATATTATATATACGTGTGGACGCAAATTCTATTAGCAATCTCCTGATTTTCGATATATACTGCTTTTGGTTTTTCTTTGAGATTTTTTTAGTTTTAACAAAATTTTCTCGTTTCATCGCGGGGTTTAATCAAATTTTAGTTAAAATATTTCCCAGTCATTATTCCATTCGTGGTTCCATTTGTGCTACAAAACCCCTGAAAGAGGGTAGGTTGGAGGGTTAATATTCGTTTCGGATAGTTGGAACTCTGGGAAAATTGTGTTTAAAAATTAAAAGACTAATTATTGTTATATGTGTTATCTGTGCTGATACATTAAAATGTTTAGAGATAGGTTTTAAAGAAGTATAGAGATTTATTTGAAGGAAAATTAAATAAAAATTAGCTATAGATCGTAGGAAACACGATAAAACCTGCAAAAATAGCATAAAAAAAGAAAGGTTATCACCAGTGCCGGATTTTGTTTGCGTGTCATCTTTTGATAGTACTTCGTAGACAATGCCATATAAACAGAAATTCCGTTTCCAATTTCCTGGTTCTAGAAATAACGTTTTTTGGGGATATATTTTTACTTTACACTGTCAATTTTAAAATTTTAAGGAAATTCTTTGGTCATTTTCTAATTAGTTTCGTTTTTTATCAAAGTTTTACAGAAATATTCCAATTTTTCTTACGCAGTTTCGCTTTTACGATAAAACGCATTACACATGACTCATCTGCTAGCTTCTTGAGCCCAAAAAATCCGTGATCACCCCTTAACACAAAACAAATCCTACTTTTTTTTTGGTGGGTGAATCATCGACACTGGAGAGTGAAGATTATAGGGTTTCTTCCTCTAGTCTTGACAGTAAAAAAAGAATACTTTAAGATTTTAGAGTTAATGAAAATGTTTAATAATGCCACAATTTGAACTACATAAAGCACTGCTTCTCCGTGATCCGCTGGCTCTTACCGGTTCCTAGGTCCAAAATATCCCGTCATTCGAAAAATTTTGAAAAACGTACGAAAAGCTAACGTTCAAAAATTTACAACCGAGGTTGATGGCATTGGAATCGTATACTACACGTTACGAAAGATTTGCCTGTTTAGGTTGTCATTTCTGGTCAGCAAGTCGATTATATTGTATTTATTTATGTATAAAGGTTGAAGTTCAAAAACACTTTATTCACAGGCAATTAGGGAACGGATGTTTTACAAATCGATAGAATATCAAATTTTTACGTCGTTTTGAATATTTTTTAGATTATTTTAGGCATTTTATTTCTCATTATACATTTCTAAGTTAACCAAATACAGGCTCTTGTGAATACAGAGAAATTAATTTTAGGTTGGGAAAGAAAGATTTTCATCCTACTTTTAAAGGCTGTAAAATTAAAACAGTTGATAAGGGGCAACAAAATATCGTATTAAAGTGACATTCCCTTTAAAAATAAGGCAATACTTCCGCTTACGCTTAGTATAACAGGAATATCTGAAAAAAGATTAGTTGCGACTATTGACAAAAAAATAATTTTTTCAAAGAAAAGCATGATTTTGGTATCGATCTAACGTAAAATTTTACGCTGATTTGAAATCCGTTGAAATTTTGGCTCTATCTTTAACCATTCAAAAGATAGAAAGTTGGATTAAGGGAATAAAAAAACATTTTAATGCATAACGGAAACTGACCTTGAAAAGCGCCCAAGTGCTGTTCACATGGTAACGCTCGAAAATTCTTATAAAACGCGCGTTGCAAAAAGTCCATGTGAACGGGGCCTTACTATCTCACTGCTGTTTGATTGCGTACGTGATACAAAGGATGTGCAATTACTCCTCTCAATTGACACCCCAATGAAAGAATCTGGTGTTTACACTTTCCTGTTTACAATTTCTGAGGGTGAAAAGGAGATGAGATTTCAAAAGGGAGTTCAGGTGTATGCTTTGAACCTTCTTTATTATTCGTATTTGTATATAGATATATAATCGTTTCCTTTTATTTCAGCATAATTAATTTCATTAATTTAGTCTTTCGTTTCCTCTTCCTGGCTTCTCCCTTGGACCCTCTCATCTGCATATTTCTGTCTCAGCGTTAATTGTAAATACTTTCCTCGGCTCCCTTTGCTTACATTCTCAGCCCCACAGAAGCAGTCAGGAGTATTTCCGGGTGGACCTGTCTGCTACTATAGACAAAACAATTGAGAAAGGTTTATTCACGTGCGTTCTTTGGAATCTGTTATAACCCAAGCACTTCCTCAGGCTGTGTAGCCATCTTTTATGAGTTGCTTAATAAGAGACGGTTGCATGTATGGATAGGTGCTCCCTTCAGGGGTTGATCCCGGACTGTCGCCAATAGTCCGTTGTGTTGCTCTAATGCGACGTTAATTAAATACCTACCTACTTGAGGGTTCACATGAATATTTCCACCTTGCAACTTCCAATCTTATTTTCATGAATGACTTCCTACCAGGTTTGACCTTCGACAACATAATCTTTCCAAAGGATTCTAGTCTAAGGAAATGAGAAATAGAATTGCTCTAGAGGATTCTGTTCTAAGGAAATGAGAAATAGAATTGCTCTAGAGAATTCTATTCTAAGGAAATGAGAAATAGGATTGTTCTAGAGGATGCTATTCTAAGGAAATGGGAAATAGAATTGTTTTAGAGGATTCTATTCTAAGGAAATGGGAAATAGAATTGTTCTAGAGGATTCTATTCTAAGGAAATGAAAAATGGAATTGTTCTAGAGGATTCTATTATAAGGAAATGGGAAATAGAATTATTCTAGATGATTCTATTTTAATTAAATGAGAAATAGAATTGTTCTAGAGGATTCTATTCTAAGGAAATGAGAAATAGGATTGCTCTAGAGGATTCTATTCTAAGGAAATGAGAAATAGGATTGTTCTAGAGGATTCTATTCTAAGGAAATGGGAAAAAGGATTGTTCTAGAGGATTCTATTCTAAGGAAATGGGAAATAGAATTGTTCTAGAGGATTCTATTCTAAGGAAATGACCAACAGAATTGTCGGGACGTTGCATGGCGATCCGAACCTAATTTAGGGCCTCGGAAGCCCAGTTCGAAGAACAACGGATTAGAAACCGGAGGGTTGCGAGTTCGAATACAACCATAGACCATCGTGTACAAAGGGGGTTGCATATACTGCGCGAAAGTGGGCAGGACAGCGCTTGGAGAGAAATAGTATATGGTCTCAGAGGGACAAACAAACAAATTTGTGGACTGTTTCATTTCATTTTGAGTCAAATGACAGCAGTTGTTTGGTCCTTATATGTAAGCAATATTATATTTTTTTTCAACGTTAATTTATTTACTCGGAAATTTTAATCCTTAATTTTTTGTTTCTCAATTAATTACCAAAGAGTGTCCATCAAATTGATACATCCGTGTCTCTTCTGATGTTTATCTGGTTATCAAGAAAGTTTAAATATATAAAATTGTCTCAAATATTTCCCAGTTACAAGCAGTTAGTGTTGGGTACCTGCACTCAGAAAAGAACTCCCAATTTATGGAACGATTAAGTGGTTGTCCGTTAATGGTACTCTGCGATATGATCTATTTCCTGCTTAGGCATAACCATGAAATGGCACAGCAGTTATTTCATTTTTATAAACTTAATTCACACTTTTACCTCTCTTTACTTTTCTTTCTTTTTTCAACTTAATGTACTTTTCTTTCATCTTTAAATTATTTACTGCGAAATTAGTTTAAGTGGGAATCCCTCTCTGCGAAGGGGTTGTAATACAACAATGGTGATTTCCTTAAGAAAATGCTCATTGCTTTTTTAAACTTTTTAACCCTCCTGGAGATTTATGTTCGCGTCGAAACCTGCCCTGTAGAGGGGCCAGCGTCTGGAGCAAAAACTGGTTCCAAATTGTCACCAGTTCTGGGAGAAGGACAATTTAATAATAGGGCAAAGACCTTATTGGATCTTCATTCCCCTTGGAGTAATAGGGCAGTTTTGTCTCGACGAGGTATCTCGTCCTTAGCAAAATTGATCAGATCTTGAACGAGATATCTCGTAGGGACACTTGGAGGGTTAATAAAATACTCAGAAGCGCCCATCTATCTGAAAAGTCTCCCAAAAGTACAGACTGATTCTCTTCTGTCTGGTGTTTATCTGGCGATACATACCAAACCAACAAACACTGAAAGTAGCAAGTGTGTTTACTGTATTTCGTTTTAACATACTTTTGTTAAATTCACTTTTTTCTATATGTTTCAAGACAAATCTAATGAATATGAACACATAAGTCAAAATGAAACAAAAAAAGTAAAAAATTCACTAAATTTCAAATGTGGATCGGACGTTAACTTAATTCTGCTAAACGAATGTTCTGTTTTATACTGCATAGTTCAATTCCAATTAAACTGAAAACTTCGGACAGGTTAATTGCTTAATTATTGCACATATCGAAATAAATCAACTATCGAGTTTAACCGAAATAAATTTACCCTGGTTAATTTTATTTAGAGAAACAGACTACTTACATACTAGCATGCACATCATAGATATCGGTAACATAAAGCAGCGAATACAATTCAAAACAACCTTCTTGTGGGCTCGTGTTCCGATCCGCTGCCAGATTCATAAACAAAACTTTAAAGCTAAAATAATAACAAATGCTTCATACCGTGAAATGTTGAAATAGCTTTCAATGGTTATATCATAACTATTTGCCGCATTGAAATGTTTTGAAACAGAATACTCTACAGATAATTATTTGGCCACTAAAAGACTGCACTTATTGGTACTCTGGAGAATAAACATCACTTTTAGAAAATGAGCATCAACCACAGCGCAATTAAAGAGACAATTTATTAAACATTGCGCTTTTGTTGCACACTTGGAAAATAAACATTCATCACAGAATAACTCAAAAGATACATTCATCAAGGCGCTGACGAAACAGGCTTACATTTACAGAAAAGTAATCCATATTACGATCTTTCAAATGGATAATTTCGTGAAAGCGAAACATAAAAAGAGCAAGTTTGTATTATGGGATCCAAGTAATATCTTTAGCAATCAGTCTAACACAAGGGAGATGATTCAATTAGCAATCTGAGCTGTAACCTATTCATTTCAGAAAAGGCAGTTTTTCTGTTTCAGAATAATTAAATAATAACGATATATTTCGTCGTTAGGAGATTAAACTGACGAGGAAACGTTAATGAGAACGAGCTGTGATTGTATTAATGCAATCTCTCTGGGATTGGATGAAAAGGAATTTGAAGCATTGTTTATTGGAAATGTAACACGGCATTATACTGAATTTTTGAATTACTTAATTAAATGAACTGTTTTTTTTTTGTTTCTGGAAATTTCGTATGTTTGTAAGGAATGATTTTGGCTTGATTTAAAAAATAAATATTACTAAAAGGATTGGTTAATGAACAGGAAGATAACGGTTCATTATTATCATGTGTAATATTTTATTGAAACATACGAGTTAATTTTGTCTTATGCTTAGCTTAGATGGAGATTTGAGGTTGAGAGTTCTGTAATTCTTTTAAGCTGTGTGGCCAAGTTTATGACTTCTTGCAGTCAAAGGGAAGTGGATTCTAAAGGCGAATAATTGTCTTTACAGGTCAATTTTTAACTTTTACAATTGACAATTTGAGGTCATGAACTGATCCTTTGCAGTTTGCAGCCTCAAACAATACATGATTGCTGAATATATTTTCAGATATACTTTTTCAAGTACACATCTCTATGTTTTTAAAGTACAGAAATCCAATGCAAACGGGAACATTAAGATCTACTTTTTTCGACCTCATTTGGGTGAGTGTATTTTATGACGATTATAAATATCCGTTAAACTTAGAGAATCGGCTTATGAGAGCATATACTTATTTTCAGGGGCATGATAGCCTCACTTACATAATACTTATTAACCTTCTAAGTGGTTTCGACGAGGTATCTTGTCCATCATGGTCTGTTCAATTTTGCTAATGACGAAATATCTTGTCAAGATATTGTCAATTTTTTTATCATGACAAGATCAAGCTCTGGTCAGTTTTTCTAATGATGGTCCATCAAGATCATTTTTTCTGTTTTCAAGTCAGTTTTACTACTGACGAGATACCTCATATATACAACCACCAGAAGGGTTAAAAGAGAATAGTGTCACTTTCACCGACTACATTTCGCATGCTGGCTCAAGGTTATTTGGTTACTTAAAGGACTTGGAGCCTTTTAAAAAATGATCGTTATACATAGGAGACCGTTTCTGATAAAGTCAGACACATTTTATGTCCTTTGCAGCTTTTTAAATAATAAAGATATGCTAGGGAAAAGTAAATTTTGATCAAAAGCTGCATAAATTTGTTTACATGAGACTAGAAGAAAATTTATCCCTCTTTCCTGTCACTGCCATGCAGTACAGAGGATCATTTGATTTTACCCTAGTCCTCTGAGCGTCAGATTTCCGAGTAGTGTGGAATTGCTTTTCTCCACAACATACATGACAAATTAACCATATCTACTAGTTGAAAGAATTCCGGAAAGGTTTATAATCTCAAGAAATCTAAAATTGGAGTCATGCTGGGGAACTGCAGATTGCATGGTGGTAAAAGGCGTGCAAAACACTCTGGGTAGAGAACACTTTCCTAAATCGACATGCATATTAATTTTGCAATCTTACATGCTGGTCTCGAGAATTTTCTTAAGCTATGAAGCTATCCAAAGCTATGAAGTGGCAATGAAGAGTGAAGTATTTGATGACTAAATCAAAGATCTACCCAACACAATGCAATGCAAGTCAAGTGCTTTTCCTTTTGGGCCTCCATGATGTAAGTCAATTTAGTAAGAGGTAATTGAAAAGTGAAATGGGGAATATGATCATAGCACATTTAATTGACAGATTTGCTATTTTCATTTAGTTTTCTGGATTATTTTTACCTCATGCAATTTGTGAGGTTCTCCGGCAAGACACTGAAGAATGCTTATCAGGAGGAACCAATTCATCTCCCGTTTAAGGGGACTGGACTTTCAAAATCAATCGAAAAATCAATTTTGTAATTTCAGCGTTAAAAATCAATTTGTATCACAATTTGAAGATAGCAAGAATAATTTTTCACCTACAATTGTTTTTGACGTAGTTACATGTCAAAACGTAAAACATATAATGTATAATTATAGTAGGTCTCAAAAACACGTTTTTCTCCAATTTAGATTTTTTATATTCTTCTGATTTCATAAATCTCCCTTTGCATCTAGTTTTAACTGATGTACTTGAAAATGTATTGGATAATCCTTGCAATCTATTGCATATATTTAAATTAATGATGAATTCATCATGCTTTCATTTTAAAAAGTTTGATTCAAAACGTTGCTCAACCCATGCTTTATTTTTCAAAATGTTTAGGTGCTGTAATATAATATTTGTTTTTGCTTTACAATTGAGTAATACACTTAACAAATGGAGTTGATTTGATTTACATCTGTACAAGATATTATGTGAATTAAAATATTGACTATACAAGGAAAATTAATGCATAAAATTAATTTTCAAAAAATTATTGACCACTTTTTATGTAATAACTTCCACGCAACTTAATATTTACGGATAAAAATTTATACTTAGGCTTTGTGGTAGAAAGCAAACAGCCTGTGAAAGTTTTATAAAAATCGTATAAATCCTTTAAATAACTTCAAAGATGTGTTTGAAAGTGCACCGAGGACAATCGTTTGGGTGCTACTGGTACATACTGATTTGCTTCCCTGTATCCATACCCTTCACCATACTACGTTAAATCTCGTGGGGTTTTCTCGTCATCAGCAAAATTGATCGGATCTTGATGGACAAGATATCTCGTCAAATGTAAAGTTGTTCAAATCTTAATGGACGAGATATCTCGTCCTTAGCAAAATTGGTCAGATCTCGATTGACGAGATATCTCTTCGAAACAACTTGGAATGTTAATGAGGATGTATTAAATGTATTAGTAAATGGATATATTAATGCTCACCATGCCAGCGCCATTCTTAGAGAAAACGAAACGCATCGAACCATTCACACATATCAAAACAAACTTTTCGTATAGGGCTACGGACCTCTCCTATGAGCATACCTCAATAATACAAATAGACTGTTTAAAAATTCACTTTCCCAATCGGTAATCAACCAAGAACTCTGTTATTTAGAATTTCATTTTCCCACATCAACCTGCGAGATATCATTTATAAGATTCACGAACATATTGCTCCACCACAAGCTTTTATGAATCATAAAGAGATTGAAAAAGGGACAAATAAACCGCGTTGCGTAAATGGACAAACATTTTTAAAAACTTCAAAACCCCAAAGAAAGGGTGGAGTGATGAGGTAAAAACGGGAAGGGGGGGGGGGACATGACGTCAGTCATGGACCCGTGACTTCCACAAATAAAAAATATGACAAAGATTCTCAAGCTCCAACAATTTCTTCGAACACAATTTATGGGAATTGCCATCAATGCCGTACAAAAGGGGGGAGATTTCCCATTTTCCTCAGGACTTTTTTTCCTCTTTTTTTCTATTTCGCACTTTGTGATGTTTGGTTAAATAATGTTCCGTCGGTGTACGGAAGTTAAGGGGTGTGAAAGAAGCACAAAAAATATATATCTGTATAAAACGGAGGAATTTGTTCAAAATCTGTCTTCTTATTTATAATTTTTTCTTCTTTTCACTTCGTTTTATAAGGTGATGGAGTGTCAAGATTTATTTGCAGTGTCATCAAATTTCTCGGGTGCAATACTTTTGAGTTAGAGGTAAGGCTCAGGCGGGATACTTTTACAGCGATTCGCTTCCAGTCTAAACGGGAAAGTTTTATAATTTTTTGGAAGTTATCTGTTCGGAAACACAAGCACTAAATCTGCGTTGTATTTTTCACTTAAAAGTATCAGCAAGCAGGTACAAAGAATTTTAGTTTCTTAACACGGTATTTTTTCTTTTGAAGGCAGCTTAATCTTCCATGATAGATTCTTTGTGACTGCATGTAATATATTTGAATTTTCCATTAAGTTGCAAGAGTGAAGGAATTTAAAGTTAGCTAGAAGTAACACTCGCAAGGTTGTATTCGTCAAGATGGCAAACATGCTTATTGTAGAGTATTTTAGATTATAATTATAAATAAACAGTAAATATATTTTTTGTTATCTCATGTATTTTAGTTCAAAATATGTTTCCAATTTAATGCTTGGTCGAAACATGAACATTCATTAAGTTCCCAACAAATTATATTGACCTTAACACTAATTTCAGCTTAAGCGAAATTGCTTATAATATCATATAATAATTATTTAAGCAAATGTAAAAACAAAAATAAATTATTGAGAGTTTTGGGATGCGTAAGAGGTACTTCTGGTATCTGTCTCGACGAAGTATCTCTCGCCATTAGCAAAACTGACCAGATCTCGATGAACGAGGTATCTCATCATTAGAAAAGGAACTGACCAGATCTCGATGAACGAGATATCTCATCATTAGAAAAGGAACTGACCAGATTTCGATGAACTAGATATCTCATCATTAGAAAAAGAACTGACCAGATCTCGATGTACGAGATATCTCATCATTAGAAAAAGAACTGACCAGATCTCGATGAACTAGATATCTCATCATTAGAAAAAGAACTGACCAGATCTCGATGAACTAGATCTCGATGAACGAGATATCTCATCATTAGAAAAAGAACTGACCAGATCTCGATGAACGAGATATCTCATCTTTAGAAAAAGAACTGACCAGATCTCGATGAACGAGATATCTCATCATTAGAAAAAGAACTGACCAGATCTCGATGAACGAAATCGATAATATCTTGATAACGATACGTCTCATCATCAAAATCTGGTCAGTTTTACTAGAGTCGCTTATTCCTAACCGGCGTCTATTTCCTTTTTTTAATCTTTATGACCCCTTCGCCTCATATCTCTTCAGATTTCTTTTGCACCACACCGACCAGCGTTCCTGTGGAGAATGAGGCAACCCAAACACAATTACGCATGTGCCTGCCCTCTATCCCAAATTTTCCAGGCAACTGTCCCTGTAGTAATATTCCTTGACGAATGTCGCAAAAACATAGCATAATACAAAGGATTCTATCACCGACTTACTAAGCATGTCCGCTTCATGGACATTGAGGAAGAAACTCTGCTCTGGTAGGATCTATCGGCCCTCTTAGGAATCTCCAGATTCGTTGAGCAAATTTGTTATCCCTCCCTACCTGAGTGGGGGCTTATCTGAAGCCTTTCCCACCACGCCCTGCGGGTTTAATACCCCTAAGCCCTTCGAGGGTTAGCTCCGCAGGGTGGTTATTGTACTGTATTGCATGCCTTATCTTTTATACTTTCCTTATTGGAGAAACACATAAAACTGTAGCATCAGACACAAGAAATTTTCTTGTCGATTTTTAATAAACTATTTGAAACTTAATGCCTTTGTTATCAATACAAATGTGTTGATAACACTAGTATTTATAACTGATCTTTATGTATTAAAGAGGACACATTACTTATACACGGCGCATAATTCGTGAGACCAGAAAAAGATAAGGCAATATTCAAAAGTGGACATAACAATAACAAAAGTGGACATATAACAAACCTTAACATAAATTTGTACACAGTACAAATACAATTTGCATTCAGTAGTAGTCATGCTTGAGTCGTTTATATTATATTCAGATTGTCTGATAACTTTGATTTCGAGGGTCCCTTGTCCTAGCTAGAAGTGTTGGGACAACTTCAGGACTACATGACAGTATTAGCTTAAAACTACAAATATCCTGAATTCTTTAGTCTTTTGCTAGTACTGGAAAGGGCAATGGGCACTAAACGTGGTTACATGCTTTAGAGCTCATTCCAGAAATGGTCAAAAATTGGACTCCTTGAATTCTTGGACCCTATACACGTCTCTCTTAGACTTTTCTTTTCCACTTCTAATATCCAACCATTGACTTCATCGGCCTTAGGAACTACAAGGGAATATGAGAAGCATATAGTGAATAAGTCGCCTTATTTTTAACAGGACAATCACCAATATCCTTACAAACGGGGATTTGGACATGAACCTACTGGGTGACATACAAGCATTATACCAGCACACACAAACACTATACCAGTTAAGCGGTCATCTCGTAAGGAGTTTTTCTGACGAAAAAAATAATTTGTGTATTTTGCACGTAATTTAATTTTAGAATCTTAAGAACATGTGTGCCAAATCTCAAGTTCAAATTTACAAAATTAGCCCAGTTATAAGTCTCAGATTTGCGATCAAATGTAGAATTTGGAGCATATGCCATTTCATAAAGATGTTTTTTACAACGATTGTATAACGAAGTCCCGTTTGATCGTCGTGAAAAGATGGCTATCAAAATATAATCATATTGTATGACACTGATATAGCAGATTAGCAAGACAATATTTTTGTACTGAAAATGGTTGGCATGTCTATAAAACTATTGGATTGATAGACGAAGTTGTTTAATGAACCAGGAAAGTGATATGTTCCGTTTTTATATTTAATAGCTAGAGAAATATTTTGGGTAAAATAGATGATTTTGGATTTGACAAGTCACCATTTCCTCAAATATTTTTTTATTAATTTTCTGGTTCATCAAACAATAGCTAATTGTATATGAAGTAAAATGGCGCTCATTTTGTTGTTTAAGATATTTTGGAGTTGAGAACCAGAGAACCAGGGGACATCATGGTCGAAGAAGGTTAGCAGGTGCAATTCTGAAATAACTGAATTCTGCAATTATTCTATTATAACTGAAATTGTTTAAAAGTTTTTGAGAACACCTGAGATAGCAATAAAGAGGCGTAGGAAGTTTGGAATTATTTGATTGCATTGGTTTTGTAGTTAAGAAATCCCACAAATTGGTAGGTTGTGTCGAGGACACAAACCATAGCTTTGACGTGAATACTCGGGCCTGATGTTGGATTGTGGAATGAATGAAGCACCCATAGGAAGTTTGAACGGTTGTTTGTAGTGAATATTCAACAATTAATTTACATATTGAACGATTAAAGTTCAGTTTCATATAAATAGTAAAGGATAATTTTATTGATTAAAGGCTTGTGATTGTAGCGTATTTCGGTAGCTTTCGAATGACATCACTTACGCAATCCTCACTCTACGTAAATTAAAGTTACTCTAGTCCAAAACTCGCCCAGTACCAATTTTCGACATACTGTGCACACACCCTCTACCCACGCTTAGTTCACCAGCAAACTCAGTCCGAAGATCATGACAGGAATGGACATACTTTATCTATATGACGCTATAGTTATTTTCTGGATGTTTCTTCAAGAAAACATTTCTTCTAATCATAAGTCAAAATAGTTGTAACAAACAAATAGTTGTAACAAAATAGTTGTTGTCCGAAGATCATGCCAGGAATGGACATACTTTATCAACATGATGCTATAGTTATTTTCTGGATGTTTCTTCAAAAAAAAATTTCTTCTAATCATAAGACAAAATAGTGATAACACTCGTTTTTTTATGCATGTCTCTCAAGTACCGTCCCGATTTAAAAGACGCATTAGCGTCAAAAATGCTGTATTTTCCGCCAAAACAAACAAGAGGCTCCCACTCAAACATCCACAGGGACTTTTCTGTGGTTATCTGCGTCTAAAACAGAATCGTGGTGCTCTCATGTGTATCGTGATTTAAGTCTAGTCTTACCCTCAAAAAACCCTACCTTCAATCAAAAATGCAGATATGATGGAATATGTTTTAATAGATCCACTGAGCAAACGCAAGAAAATCCAAAAACCTGCATACCGCTACAAGCATTAACACTCGTAACATCAGCCGCAAATTAATTATTCAACCACACGCTACGTCCATTTACTTAAGTTATTAATAGATATGCCTGGATAAGACCCTGTAACAAGAAGGCGTGTCGGTACCTATCCAACCATGAAAGGTAATTAAGACATCGGAGGGTCATCCCTCTCCCCCTGCCTAGTAGACCCTTGTCGTCATCTTCGGACGCACGCGTAAAAAAGGTCTCTACCTGATCGAACGCTTCCAGGAAATGAGACTAAAATACCGGCATAAAGAAGCACCGGAATCACTTTTTTATATTTTCCCCTCCCTTCTAATTTATCCCTAAAGAAGAATATTTTATCCCCAAGAAAACCGCAGTTGCAAAATTTTCTCCCCTACCATTTATCATAGGAGGTGACACCTTGTTGGCAAATGTAGGATATGGTCCTAGAGCACAGTAGCCCTAGAGCAAGATGAATTGTCGAGAATAATTCTGGCAGTGAGCGGCCTGCCGTACTAGAGTAGAAAGGAAGGGGAAATAAGGAAGGAAGGAAGTTATAATTTTGAGATGAAGGAAAAAAAGGTGAAAAAAATATTAAAAAGTCCCTACACGACACACTGCGCTGTCTCTCCTTGGTAATATATATTATTACATTTACAATTTGGCGTCCAAATGGATTTATGGAAATTATGATTGAAGAGGTTTGTGGAATAAGAAAATAGGATATGAGGGGCTTGTGCTGATTTTGATAGAACGTTTTTATATTCCATTTTTTTTTTCTTTCGGTGTGAGGTTTTTGTTATTCGTAGGTAGGCTAATCATTTTTTGATTGTGCGTGCGAAAACGGGCTTATGATACAGTTTGTGGTGTTTTTAAGTGCTGAGTATTGAAGCACACGAGGTGGGATAGGTAAATCAGTATAATGTATGCAGAGCTAGAGTTCATTGTACGTTTGATTGCTTTAAAGTGCAGGGCTATTTGTTTTGAGGGTCATTGTGTATCAATATTAATCGTTTCTTTATACAGTGTCTCTTATCATAGTTGTGTTACTTCTTTATCAGTGAAACAAGTATTATTTGCTTATTGTGTTTTCAGAAGTAAATTATGCAAATGGAAGAACGGCTTACTTTTTTATCTAGCACTATTCTATCATTTTTACCATGTCACGTATAACAAGTAAAACATTTTATTAATTTATTTACAATTATCTTCTTCCTAACGTAATTCTATTGCCATAATAGAGCTCTCTTGATTTTAAAACAATTTCTGGTTACATTTTATGTGGGTACCTTCTCATATGGGGATACCGGGTAATGGATGGGGCCACCGTGGCTTAGTGGGTTTACCCTGTGCGCCAGCAAATAACCCTTCAAGTGATTTCGACGAGATATCTCGTCAATTAACATCTGACCAATTTTGATAATGACGAGATACCTCGTTATCAAGATATTGCCGATCTTTTTTATGATGACGAGATCAAGATCTGGTCAGCTTTTTCTAATGACGTGATATCTCGTCCATAATTATCTGGTCAGTTTTGCTAATGACGGGAGATACCTCGTCGAGACAAATACCAGGAGGGTTAAGATGGCAATATTGGTTAACTCTCCAAGTGGTCCAAAGGTTCCAAGTGGCTTGACGAGAATCTCGTTCACCAAGATCTGACTAATTTGCTAATGGCGAGATATCTGGTCATCAAAATATTGCCAATTTTTTTTACGCCAAGATATATGGTGATCAAAATATTGCCAATTTTTGTATGATGACAAGATCAAGATCTATTCAGTTTTGTTAATGACAAGATATCTCGTCGAGACAACCACCAGGAGGGTTAAATAGCTGAACGCTAGATCACTCGCAGGATTACAGTTTCACCGTATCAAGATCCGTTCAGTTTTTCTTATGACGAGATATCTCGTCCATCAAGATTTGACCAGTTTTGCTAATGACAAGATATCTCGTCGAGACAACCACCAGGAGGGTTAAATAGCTGAACGCTAGATCACTCGCAGGATTACAGTTTCGCCGTATCAAGATCTGTTCAGTTTTTCTTATGACGAGATATCTCGTCCATCAAGATTTGATCAGTTTTGCTAATGACAAGATATCTCGTCGAGACAACCACCAGGAGGGTCAAAAAGTTGAACACTGGATCACTCGCAGGATTGCAGTTTCACCGTATACATGTTATGCATAGTTAATAGTTTTAAAACTGCTAGTAAAATTTTATGACAAAATAATATTGCTCAGAAGTTAATGCTTGCATTAGATTGTACAGTTGAATAGCAGCAATACTGACGAATTCCATGTCTGGAGTGACAGAGAGAGAGACATCTGAGCGTTGGGAATAACGGCACACGGCAAAGTGCAGGTTCTAAGCAGTTTCTGCGATCTAAGCAAAAGAAAAAGTTTCTTAGGAGACTTTTAACTAACTGCTGTAGTTTGGTATGAGTTGTCGCTCTACGGTCCTATTTTGCTACACGAGGGCTAATTACAACAAACAGGTCTGGATGTTTAACTGTAATTGTTAATGTTGTGCAAGCATACAGTACTTTTGGAAAACCTTCTACCGTTCAGAGGGTTGAAATTAAACTTTTATCTAATTATATCCGGTGATGTTGGTGAACCGTTATTTTCGATCGTACTAAAACGCGTACACAACAAGCATGTAAATGGATTATATTGTTATATGAATATGGATGCTATATTCATTATAAATAGATTAAAATAAGATGTTAAATAGTTACGACATCATGCCACCCATCTATAAAAGCAATTAAGAAAATGTAGAATGCGGATGTTATGCGCGGATCCTGATAGTTTCTGATACTCCTAATAGTATTAGAAGCTATCAGACCCGCGCATAACATCCGCACTCTACATTTTCTTAATTTAATTGCATGATACTCCTAATAGTATTAGAAACTATCTAAATAGGATTATAAGCAAAAATTTTAGAAAACAAGCTCTTATACTGTAAGAAGCTGCTGTCAGTGATCAATGAATCCATATGACGTCATCATATGTGATCATAATGAAATAAAATAGATAAAGCATCGTAAAATGGATTGAAATTACATAATCTCATTTCTCATCGGAAAATTTCATAAAAATGTAGGGGATGTACCAAGCGAAAAAAGACAAAATACCTCAGTTTAACACTAAATTTACCAAATGGGTCAAATGGACCCATTTAAAAATTTTGAATTAATATTAATTTTTTGTTTTATCACTTTTTCTCAACTAACTTTTCCACTTTTCCTCAAATGCTTAGCAAATTAATTTAGTAGAATATATTGCTTTTCACCTCTCTTCTACCGACATGCGTGTAAAGTATACCTATTTTTACATCAAAGGATCCGTTGATTGGTTTAATATTTTATGTGTTTTATAACAATTGTCAACCCAAAACCCATTTCATATACACTGTTGTGCAGAACAGTAAGCACCACACACATCTGTAAAAGAGTTTCATGCTTCATTGCAACCGATCGATAACAGAATACATCTCAACTTCGATTTTTTTTTCCTTACGAACTGGTGTACCGGTATCAATTCGAAATAACAGCCGAGCTAATAATGAGTCCCATTCATAACATTTTGTACACTGTAACTATTATTTTGCACAGAAGTGTATAGATGTCAACGCCGTAAGGCAACAAAATTCTATAAACAATTTGGGTATTCCCTGGTATAATTTTAATTCGGATATTTGGTTAAATATATTGCAATTTGTAGCAGTTTACTGCCCTCATTAGTGATTACTACGTAGTGAGTACATTTACAATTTTACTGTTTACTATTGTCAAAATTAGAATGATGAAAGTGCCATTTTAGGGTAAAATGTATTTAAAGAGTTTATAACAGATATCAGTCCTTAGTGTTTTATATTTTTAGTTCACTCACTGTTTCGAATCGTAAGGATGTCCAGAATTTTGAAAAGCGTAAAGTAATAGGAATAAATCAATAATATAAGTGAAGAATATTCAGAAATATTTGGTGATAATATTTTGAGAGGGACGATGACATTCGAAAGTGGTGATGGCCAATTTGACAGTGAATGTGAGGAAACTCGTCAACACTTATGCTGAGGAGGGAATATCTTTCACTCGGGTTTATTATTGCAAGCATTAATTCCATTGCATCCAAATGGAAATGGTTCCAAAACCCGTTTCAGTAAAAATAGATATTTACAAAGGGTCCGTAAATCTAGTGTTAATATACGAACTCAAAGAATTGAAACATGCGGATGAGGAGATAAAGATGTATCTTAAGGCTGTCTTGAGAAACTGCTGGTGTCGTTTTAATCTACATAAAGTCCTAAAAAACACTTCATCACTATTCAGTAAAGTTCAAGCTGCCTGACAAGAAAATGCCATCAAGCCGAAAACACTCGAAGCTCTGTCATTCTTAGTTGACATGAAGATAAAAAGACCAGTGTTTTAAAACTTAGACTGGTAAAGATGACAAGGCAGTCTAGCATACCTAAAGTTCTGAGGTTACTACAAGGGTACTTGAATGATATTATAATCTTAGACTGTTGAGTGAAGGTGGAATTTTTAAGTACTTCTAAATCACACTCCGAATCAGTATATTAGAGAACTAAAAAATTATTAAATCCTTTTCACAGAAATGAAAGCAACCGAATTTTTATCAATAGGTTCAAATAGGTTTATGACACAGTCCATACAACTAGAAATTTTCGGAAGATATGAATGATATCGATATGTGGCATTTCTAAAGTTACTGTGTTCAAGTATCCTACTACATGACAGGACATGTTACTTGATCCTCTGAGGGGTTTTAGCGCCTATATCCATTCTGCAAAATCCAGTCTTTCCTGCATGACTGCTAACCAGGTTTGATATTCTTGATCCATAGAATCTTTCCTAACATTCTTGCAACCAATAGATTTAGTTATTTATGCTTGTTAAAAGCGATACTACATAAAAAAGATACTACATAAAAAGTAGCGTTTGGAAAAATTGGTAGCAGTAAACGTTGTGACATTTGAAAAATAACATTCTATTGTTCAAGAGAAATAAGATTTTCCTTTATTATTCCTTTATATTTATTTCCTTAAGATTAGAAGACCTTTCAAGAGAAATGAGATTCTAATAGATTGTAATATTCAAGAGACAGAATATTATAATGTTCCAAAGAATTAAATTTCCTTCCATTTGATACAACTTTCATTACTTAATTTTATCGGTAACTTATTTCACATACGATCATCGACCTTACTTACCAATCAACCCTCGTACTTAACTGGGATCAATAATCAATAAAAATAAATATCTAGAAATAGTGAAATGATTTGATTTTGAAGATAGTTATTTTTTGCACTTAAAAATTAACAATTTCATTTCTGGATTTTGATCACGTTTCGGGGTTTTTGTCCCACCAAACATCGCCTTGAAACTCCAGAACACTCCTGTTGATGCAGTATCTGTTGGAATCGGTCTCAAACCTCCAATTATAGTGCCGTGTGGGGCACATAAATTTGAAGAATGTAAATCTTTGAATGTATAAAAGTGAAGAAAGATTGGGGATCATGAGCTGATCAGACTTCTTGTATGTTTTTAAACCATAAGACTTGGCTACGTAATAAAATTTATTTTTAATGTATAAAACTCTGTCTTCAATCGATAAAACCCAACAATTGGTTATGGGCCTCAGACCTTAAGCTGAACCTGAATTCTGCCACTACCGGTATCCAGTATGATGGGTATTCAAGAAATGTCCATATTTTCCTTCCCGAAGTTATCGGATTTCAACTATGCCACGTGGAAGACGGACATGAAGATATTGCTAATGGACCGGAACTGCTGGGAATTTATCACTAAAACGGAACCTCTATTATTGGAAGATGCTCCAGAACAAGAAAAAAGAGACTATCGTTATAGGAAGCAGAGGACATACACAACTATCTACCAGGGCATAGACAGAAAATATCAAGTCTTAATTTCATCTACTGAGGACGGTAAGGAAGCCTGGGATATATTAAAGACCAACTTTGAACCAGCATCTAGAGCACGATTGGCAGGCCTTGTGGACGAGTTCTTTTCAATCCGCTACCAGCCGGAGGACGAATCCATTGGACTCTTCTGCAAACGAGTGCATGAGAAGCTGTTACAGATAAAAGAAGGTGGATTTGAAATCCCAGACCTTTTAGTTTGCTTTCAACTAATAAGACATTTGCCTCACGAATACGATAATCTGGTACAACTGCTATACAGGATGGATGACAACGAGTTCACGCTAGACAATTTGTCTAAACATTTAATAACAGAATCCAGCCGAATCGAGCTGAAGCGGAAAGACGAAGGCACAAAATTAAGTATCGTGGCCGATGCTTATGCTACAAGAAACAAGTCATCTAGATACCAGGAGACACGGGCGTCTACTCCTGATCACAGCAGATGCGTACTGGACCCTGAATTAATTCCTTCAAGCCCAAGAAAGTCGACAGTTTGTCGTATGGGGCCGCGAACATTCTGCAACTACTGCAAAAAGTCGGGACATTACGAATCGAAGTGCTTCAAGAAATGCAATCGGCAGAAACCTGGTGGTGAATTATTTTATATGGAGGACAATCTTTTTTTTTTTTTTTTTTTTTTTTTTTTTTTCTTCAATTAACGTCACACTGGAGCTACACAATGGGCTATTGGTGACGGTCCGGGATCAATCCCAAAGGGAAAGATCCGAGGACAACACCACGTAATTTTGAACCACGGTCAGATGACGAGGCAACACCTGAGCTGGCACCCCACTCTCCAAACTTCCACACCACGCCAACGTGAGGACATTTGAGGCCACGACAGATTTAACGTGCACCAGCCCCCTTTGTACACGACGGTGTTTGGTTGGATTCGAACTCGCAACCCTTCGGTT
The DNA here is from genome assembly GCA_933210815.1 of Meta bourneti. Classification (NCBI taxonomy): domain Eukaryota; kingdom Metazoa; phylum Arthropoda; class Arachnida; order Araneae; family Tetragnathidae; genus Meta; species Meta bourneti. The sequence goes on from OW119929.1 coordinate 95,581,964, forward strand.
GCTAGTCCGTTACTCTTCCAACCGGGACACCGCGGCCCGGAGGACAATCCAAAAACTGATCTTCAACGTGCCTATGCAGTTTCAAATTTTCCAAATGAAAGACCGAGGGAATTTCTCATTGATTCTGCTGCAACTGCCCACTTCTGTAAAGAACGTGATATGTTTACGACATTCAGAAAACTACCATCACAGAAGATCCTAGTCGGAGACAAGGACAGCACCTCGGAAGTATTAGGTATGGGTGATATTCAATTTACAGTTTTAGATAGAAACAGAAATTATGATATAACTTTAAAAGATGTGTTATACTCGCCTAATATGAGAAGAAATTTAATTAGTGGTGCTCGTATTGACCTTGTGGGAAACCAAATTAAATGGGGAAATAACAAAATGATTATTTATAATAGTTATAATAAATATTTGTTTACTGTTCCCAGAATTGGAAAATTGTATATCTTGAAAGGTTATCCCAAGATTAAAAATTATACATATGTAACTGGTTTAGATCTAGAAAAAGCCCACCGTAGGTTTTGTCATGTTAACATGCCCTTAATTGAAAATATGAGTAAAATTAATTGTGCAAAAGGAATTGAAAAACTTAATTGTAAAAATATAGATAAAAATTGTAAGATTTGTGCTATTGCTAAATCCACTAGAATATCCTTAAAAAGAAACTATATGTACGAAAGGAAAACTAAAAATGTTTTGGAAAGGATCCATATGGATTTGTGGGGTCCTGCTCCAGTTAACTCTCTAGGTGGAAACAAATACTTTTTATCTATTATTGATGATTTTTCACGTAAAGTAACTGTTTATATTATTCGAAATAAGAATGAAGTTTTTGATTACTTTAAAAAATACTTGGTTAAAGCTGAAAGGCAGCTAAATGTTAAGTTAAAATGTGTCCGAACTGACAATGGTTTAGAATTTTGTCACAAAGAATTTAAAAAGTTTTTAAATGATCTAGGAATAAAAATCGAAAGAACTTCAACTTATACCCCTGAACAAAATGGCATTGCAGAAAGGTTCAATAGAACAGCCATGGATTGTGTCAGAGCTATGCTTCAAGACAGTGGTTTACAACCACAATTTTGGTCAGAAGCACTTTTAGCATTTATTCATACTAAAAATAGATGCGAACACAAATTAACTGAGGGTATATCTCCTAACGAAACATGGACTGGTTTCAAACCATCAGTAAAACATTTTAGAATTTTTGGCTCTTTGGCATATGTTCATATTCCTAAAATACAGAGAAATAAATTACAACCCAGAGCAAAACTTGGTATTTTGACAGGATATGGTTTGAAAACTAAAGGTTACAGAATATATGTACCAAACGAGAAGAGAATAGTTGAAACAGTCCATGTTCATATCGACGAAAGTAAGAAAGCTGTTGATGTACTAATTGGTAAAAACTTTGAGTACGTTTCTTTCGATCTTAATTCTAATATTCCTATTTATCAATCAAATGAAAATATAAAAGTAAAATCGGAAAGTGAAACTCAAGTTTTAGATTCTAAAGATTTAGTTAAAACTGAGGACTTAAAAAGTCTTAACATTTCAAATTGGCGAAGAATCGAAAAACCTAGAAATAAAAGCAATAGGATAGATGTATACTATTATTCTCCTGAAAATTTGAGAATGAGATCTTTAAATGATATTAAAAAGTACTGTACTAAAAACAAGATTAGGTTTGATCCTGTAAATTTCAATTTTAAGCCAGAGACTGAACATCCTAATGTGGATATTTCTAATGTGCCATCTACTTCTAGTGATGAATCTAATTTTTTAGACCAACAGATGTACGACATGTATGATCAGTGTTACAATGTCGAAATCCCCAAAAGTTATGAAGAAACGCAAACAAGTAAGGATAAAATTAAATGGAATATTGCCATGAATGAAGAAATTCAGATAATGAAGGATAGGCAAGTATGGAAATTAGTGGACACACCCCCAAATACAACCATAATTGGAAGTAAGTGGGTGTACAGCATAAAAATGGACGAAAATAATATACCTAAAAGGTATAAAGCTCGTCTTGTTGCTCAAGGTTTTAAGCAAAAACCCGGCATTGATTTTAAAGATATTTTTTCACCAGTTGTGAATTTTTCTATTGTTAGATTATTGTTTGTACTATTGATTTCTATGTTGGGTTGGTATCACTGTCAAGTTGACGTGAAAAGTGCATTTTTATATGGACACCTTAAGGATACTATATACATGAAACAGCCAAAAGGATTTGTGCTGAAAGGATCCGAAAACAAAGTATGTCTATTGGAAAAGGCTATATATGGTCTGCATCAAAGTGGTAGAGAATGGAATTTGGAATTAGACGGTATTTTAACTAAATTAGGATTTTCTCAGTTAAATTGGTGTAATTGTGTCTACAAATTTAAAGATGTAATTTTAATTGTTTATGTAGATGATATGGTTTTGTTTTCAAAAAGGGAACATTTGATAAATGACGTAATCGAATTATTGGACAAAAAAATTGGATCTTACAATCCTAGGTAAAACTAAATATTTGTTAGGCGTAAACTTTCAAGAAATTGAAAATTCGATTTATTTACATCAAATTACCTACATTGAAAAATTAATGTCAAAATTCAAAGATCTTCCTAAAAGTTTTGTGAATTTACCTTTTAAAATTGGTTGTAACTTACCTGATAAGGTTAAAGAGGAAGAAATAATTGAAAATGATTTAATGAGGAAATTTCCCTATCGTTCCTTAATAGGATGTTTATCGTTTTTGTCAGATAGATCCAGACCAGATATTGCATTTGCTGTTAATATAATGTCTCAGTTTTGTAATGGTTATACTTACAAACACTGGTCTTACGTTGTTGATATTATGAACTATGTTTTTCTCACAAAGGATTTTAAAATTAATCTTTCCAATGTAAAAAGTTCAAATTTGATTGCTTTTTCTGATGCAAATTGGGGATGTGGTCTCACAGACAAACATTCAAGCAGTGGCTATTTAATTTATTTTGGTAACATCCCACTATCATGGAAATCTTCTAAACAAAAGTGCATAGCTCTTAGCTCAATGGAATCTGAATTTATTGCACTAACCGATTGCACTAAAGAAGTTATTTGGTTTATTAGAATTATAAATGAATTAAGTTTGTGTGATTACATAAGACCCCAAGTATATTGTGATAATCAATCTGCTATCTATTTTTCAAAAAATAGTCAGGAAAATGTGAAAACTAAACATATTGATATCAAGTACAAATTTATTCGTAAATTAATAAAAGATGAACTATTTAACGTAAATTATATTTCATCGGAAAATAATTTGGCTGACTTTTTAACAAAGCCTTTATTGTTAAATAAATTTAAAAATGTTATTAGAAAAATATTTTGTTAGATTTATATATATATATATATATATTGAATTGTAATACATCTGCTGAGGTTTTACAATCGATGGGGCCGCATGTTGGAATCGGTCTCAAACCTCCAATTATAGTGCCGTGTGGGGCACATAAATTTGAAGAATGTAAATCTTTGAATGTATAAAAGTGAAGAAAGATTGGGGATCATGAGCTGATCAGACTTCTTGTATGTTTTTAAACCATAAGACTTGGCTACGTAATAAAATTTATTTTTAATGTATAAAACTCTGTCTTCAATCGATAAAACCCAATAGGAGCCTGTGGATATCGTAGCTGATGGAGGAAATCCACGCACCCTCCATCAATTAGGATATTTAATCATCCAACGCTTGAGCACGATCACTCACTCTCGCCATCATCCGAATGCCGAAGAGTTTGTCCGAGATTCAAAATGATTATTTAGCTACAATTCCGCGAAGCGCAAGTAGTCGGAACGGGATATTGGCAAAATGCTCACGCGCGTAAGATGGTAGTACTTAGTTGAGACAACGCGCAGCTGGTTACACATGTTGAGTGTATCTGGGGCTTGCAGTTTTCGGAAGTGGTTCGAAGTGACTATAGAATGTTGCAAATCGTTCTGTTCGAACATTAAGGGGAGGTGGGGAACGCAAACCAAAGCCGTATTCGCATAGAATGTATGTATATATGCGTCACCCGGCCGTGCTAGAGAATACGCTAAGCTGCAGAATGAAAGACAGCAAGTATGTATCCACCATTTTCGTTTGGCCTAATTTTAAGGTTTGACAGTAGTTGTTCACGTACAGTTTCTCAGTAAGTGCTCAAAGTTGCAACCACCAACAGTAACGCACTATGAGGAAGAGTTGATTAGTTGGGTTTATAAAAGCAATGTTTGAGAAGAGTGGGAGGTAGTTCCATGGAACATGTTTCATAGTCGTTCCGATTATTGCCGATCAGTTGAAGGCAAATTTACATGGAATGTTCCGGTTCCGTACCACGTCTGTTGGAAATGCGAAAACTTTTGGCTATTCAACACAAGTTTGTTGACATACCGTTCATGATACAATATTTTACAATAAGACCGTACTAGCAATTTTATCACTTTATCCGACAATTAATATTCTATAACAGGGGTTTTAAAGTTTAGTGAAACACAACGTACATCTACAAGTTAAGCACACTTTATTACATTATAATTTGAAATTTAACTATATTTATTAGATTTTTCATAATAATTGATTGGTTGATTCGGGTTTTCAAGGCTTAAGGGCCATATTTTGCCCAGCTATGCCTGAAACAAAACAGCAAAGTCGAGGAATGGACATACGCACTGAAAGAAAGTTTTGCAAACCCAGGTATGTGACAGAAATAAAACCTATGCCACCTACAACTCGCAGATTGTTAGCGCTGTGGGCAAATCCACTGTATATATTATTTAATAATGGAATTTCAAAAATGGAAAAGTTCAGATAACACACACATCTTATAAAACTATTTTTCACCAAAATGCATTAGAAAAATCTACCAACCATCCCAATTTTTCAGGAAGATCAATAGCATATCACCAACTCTTGATTTTTTTTCTTTGACTGTTTATTAATATTTAATAATTTTAGTAATATTTCAGAAAGCTTAAAGTTTGATAACTGTATTGTCTATGATTGTATGTTCCGTCCATGATTCCCCCTTCCTGTCATTTTTGTTCTGTTTTGTGTTGGTGATCTCGGCATAAATAAATTACACCAAGTCTATTAGCACTTGGGACATTGTTCTCAAGAACTAGCTCAGGATGGTGAATAATCTGGCCTGAGGTATAGCTGAGGCAGTAGATGGTGTGCTTTTCCTGAGCTGAGTTGAATTTAGAACACATAGGGAAATGCTATCAACCAAATTCGATCTTCATAAGCTTCAAGCGTCCACTGCGAAGACTAGAACAATCTTCTCCTGCAATCCATTTTACCTATAGTGGCAGGCTGAGGTGCAGACGTACCAGTCATTAGCCCAAGGAATCCTCCACATTCTGTTCATGAGCGCTTTGATTTTTGAAGCAATTTCATCATAGGTAAGACTGCCGTTGGATGGTAATGCAACTAGACCTCCCTTCTTTGCCAAAAGCAAGTTTATGTTGTTGTATGATGTGTGCAATGTGTATTGTGTATACATTGTGTTTATATGTCCTGTACATAGGGATGGCTGACTACCTTTTGGAATGTTCGACATTATCAGGGAAAAGCGTTCATACACGCTATTGGAAGGTCGAGAACCTTTTAGGCAGCTGGAACCTTGAACTTTTCCCACCTTTATTTTAGTTTTATACTCTAATTTCACGTGTCACACATAGTGACACATAGGGTGACGTATTCGTGTAAGTGCCTTTGCAAAAAAACATATTTTGTATAACTGTACTGTGCTTTGTTTATTGATTGCCTGCTGTGTGTTCTACACATCCGATCTTTTCTCGCTGTCTTGTAATGGTAGTAATCTATTTGACAGTAGTTATAAATAGACAAACAACTAAACATTTTTTTGACAACAACGACACATAACAGACACATTTTGTAAAAATGCATCATAGCAGGCTTTTGTTATTATGCAATATAAATAAAAAATGGCATAACGATCTTTTAATGTCTCATTTTTGAGATTACACGCTCTTACTTAGCTAATATTGAAATCAAACTTCAATGCACATCATTTGAATGTTACGCACATAACATCATCCATTACGTAAAGGTATTTGACTAATGTGAGCATTCCGGTTCCACGTCCATTACTAAAACCAATAAAAGGGCATAAGCATAATTGAATAATATCCGGAAGTAAATGTGTTTTATACGAATGATTATGTATATCCACGTAGATGGAAAATTATTCCATTACAAATAAAATTACGTTTGTTGTCCCCGCCATAACCATTTTCTTGCAATCATTTCACCAGGACAGGCGAAACGTGCGTATTTGTTTTAAGATAAATGGCGAAAGAAAAAACCGAAAAGCTAATGATACCAAACACAAGTCCATTTGTTTCGGTTCCATTCATAATAAAAATAAATATCTTTGATTTATTCAGACGCGGAAAGAAACATCACTTTAGTCTTATGAGGGAGAAGAAATGAGCATCGTAAGAGTAATATTCTTAAGATAACCAGTCGGTAAGCATGGGAAAACACAGAAACGTATGCAGTGTCTTGCATCATATTTTTTTCTGGTTTTCTTTACGCAATGACTTTTCCCAATGTCCGTTTGTTTAATTTTTGGGAGTTTATGAATATGTCGTCCGAATCTGAATGGTTTAGCACCAGGTTCATGGCTTTGGGAGAAGTGTAGCCTCATTTTAGTGAGGGTACCATAAAGGCTGACTTAACCCCAAGAGTTGTCTGTTCGCATTCCATGGCATAGGGAAGAAATTGTAGCTTCATTTTAGTTGAGGCACTATAAAGGCTGAAGTCTGACTTAACCCCAGGAGTTGCCTGTTCGCATTTAGCTGGAAATATGGAATAGCCTACACGTCTAGAATCAGCAACTCCTTTCCATATTTTGAATTATATCGGTCTCTCTGTAGGACTTCAGCTCCTGGATGCTCTTCAGCCCTTGTATGAACAGGAGTTGGTTGATGTGTGACTAGTTCAACCTTGTCTAGGTTTCATCTTGACCAAAGGAATCAGTAGCAACAGCATGGTTTAGTGCTGTAGATTACATATATTTATTTGGTACAGGTGTATTTTGAAGTTGTGTTCATTATTGCATGGTGTAATGTCTCATCTCGAAGAAATTGTTGCATTGCGTTTGGCCCCTTTCTCAAATACCCTGTCGCTTTGAGCATTTTACAACGGCAGTCATCCTCAGTGACTCGATATATGCCTTGCACGATCTTGTGCCTAGTAAGACTCTTTTGACGACCGATGAATAGAAACGTCTACTGCTCTTATGTGACATATGCAGGCATAAAGTAATAAGTGAATACCTGGACACTGAGGCATCCAGCGTAACAAGGAGGCCAATTTCTTCGAAAAGAGGGAATAGCAAATCTACAGGGGTCGCATTCTCTGGCCCGTTTCAGCTCCGTGATTTAATTGAGAGAAAATCTTTTGAAGATTCTCAGAGTAATGGTCGGAAACCATGGTAGAAAGTATTTCTAAGATCCCAATGTGGTCAGGACAAACATCTGTAACAGAACGGATCACAACTGCCTCTTTAAAAATCTACATCCTGTTAACTTGGGTATCGATCCCCTTTGCACACTCTATGATCTACGGGTGGAGATGGACGAGGATCATCTTGTCCTGCCCTCCACTGTACTTTGTTGTGGGAAAGATATTTGGAGTAGAGGCACTGAATAGATTTACAGATTATACATTTGACTCATTTTATTGTATATTTTATATTCTGTTTTCAGTTATCTTGTGTATTGGAAATAAAAAAATGTATCATTCTGTTGATACAGATTCATGGTATCTCAATGAATAATGTCTTGATCAGGCAACATACCAAACTCCTATATCGTTTTAAAGTAATTAATTAGAGATGGCAATTAAAGACTTCATAAAATAACCATATCAGCCATGAAGTGTTAGCATCAGCATTTTATATATGGATATAGATTCTACTTCAACTAGCCCAACTTAGTTCACATTATAAAATATTCTTAACATAATAAGCCTAATCGTAGCAAGGACTGCACAGTTTTTACTGCATGTCGCACAAACGGGTTAAAGTAAATGAGTAAATACTGTGGTAAAGTGTTTGGTAACCTTGTTTCCTTTAGTAATTTATCAAAGCGTAAATATATTTTATTACGAGCACTTTTAGACTCCCAATGTGATGGTAATAATTTCATGTCACTTTGAAAGTGATTAAAACTAATAAGGCGTTTTAAGGCTTGTGCAAAAGTTAACAATGCAACTTATACTGCAATGTACAGTGGATGCAGTGCAACGAAAGTGTCAGAAATAATCTTATGATTTCATCCTAACGCGATCTGTCTACATGTAAAGTGTGTGTAAAACGCACTTAGTTTCCTAAGTGAGTTCTGTCCTGAAAGCATCTATGAATTGTTAATATAACGAGAATGATTTGCGCGGCATAGATATAACTTGGGGTAGTTGAATTAAATCGCACTGGAGCAACACACGTGGTGTTGCCGATGGTCCGGGATCAATCTCGAACGGATAGATCCGAGGACAAAACCTCGTAATTTTGAACCACTGTCAGATGACGAGATCAACACCTGAGCCTGCGCCACACTCTCCAAATTGACACACAACGCCAACATGGATATTTAAGGCCACGACAGATTTATGTGCAGCAGCCCCATGTACCGACCTTGCTACACACCTTTTAGTGAGCGTATGTTATGTAACACCGTAGAGCGTATGTTATGTAACACCAAAGCATTCACAATGACCGAGCGTGGAGAATAGCGAATTGGTATCATAGCTTATATAAAACTTGAAATTTCATAAAAGAAACATATTCAGATGATTAAAAAAGTTTTATGACAAGATACAATGAGTGCAGCATAAATAAAATTCTGGTACAGCCACTTCAAAGATGTCCGAGGATCTGTTGAAAGTTATCCACGTTCTGGAAGCCTTCATCAAGCAAAACACCCGAGAATGTTATAAGGACAGCAATCAACAAAGATAGTAGTGAAGAGAATTAGATGATCAAGGGATACAAAAGCTGCCGTGTCCATGATTTTAACCTTGTTGTCGAAAGATCTCAGCATGAAACGTATGGCGGCACCCAATCTTCACGTATGATACAGGTTTTCTGGGGGAAGCATTTAATCACCTGGGTGGATCTTTCCCCCCTCCATACAGCCCGGATTCGGTGCTGTAACATCCATCTTTTACCAAAGCTAAAATCACCACTGAAAGGGAAGATATTTCAGATCGTGAATGGTGATTCAGAAAAGACGCTGGGTCGGTAGATAAGTAGTTGAATTAACGTCACACTAGAACAATACAACAGGCTATTGGCGACAATCCCGGATCAATTCCAAAGGGAAAGATCGAGGACAACACATAGTAATTTTGAACCACTGTCAGATCACGAAGTCAACACTTGAATTAACGTCGCACTGGAAGAACACAAAGGCTATTGGCGACGGTGCGGAATCAATCTCAGAGGTAGAGATCCTAGGACAATACCTCGTTATTTTGAACCACAGTCAGATGACGAGTTCAACATCTGAACTGGTACTCCACTCTCCAAACTTCCACACAATGGCAACGTAAGAGAGATGCTGTGAGAAGTAAGTGATGTCCCATGATACCTACTTTAAAGAAGACTAGTTTCCAAATGTCGTAGGTGTAGTGTATCCTGTTTCATAATATATGGCTCAATATTTTCCTTGCAAATCTAGTACGCTTATATCGGTTAGGATTGTATCGTTCACAAACAAAATTCACAAAATGATATTACTTCCTTTTGCATACAATTATTTCTTTGTTGATTTGGAATATACGATCACCATGCGTCTCAACCATTGCTTCTTATCATGAAAAACAAAATTTCGGATTTTTTTTAGAATGGATTAATCATTTATCATTTATTATTATCTTAAGGGAAATAGCATTTAATTAAAGGTTTTTTATGTAAAGATTATTTTTAAAGATTCCTTTTAACAGTAAAACTCTGCTCTTTCTGAAGCTCTAGAAATTAAAAAAGAAAGTATTATTCTATATCTTAAATATTAGCTATTTATATTAGTCGGCTAATTTATAAGCTTTCAATTTATTGCAATAAATTATTTATTAGTATTTTTACGTTCATGCAAAGATCTATTTCCTATTAAGAATAAAACTCAGCAACTCTGGAAATTAAAAAAAGTAATATTTCCTACAACTACAATGGTTTCCTGAGTATAGCAAACAATTGGATAGTTGCGATGAGTATTATCATTAAAAGACATTTTAAAATACAAATGTAGGTTCATACATAATGTGAAACATTGAAAATAAAGCTGAAGACAGGACCATTAACTAAAACGAGACGAAATATTTTGGAATAAATCTAATCAGTTTAAATTTCGAGGAATAATACTCATAATGAAAGACCCTTTTGGAAAATTCGAAACACATTTTGTGTAAACATTTCAGATGAACTTTAAATATTTAATTACCTTTTAACAAAAACACGATAAATATGCAACAAATTATTTAAATCATGCATACAGTCTTATACAAGCGCCATTCTAATTAAAAATATACATGCATATGAGAAACATATCCCTTAAAAATTTCAGAAACATTTTTTAACCACTCTCATATTTTCCTGAAACATTATCAAGCCTTTTCATTAAACACGTCCTGCACAGCTGTAGGGAGGGTAATATTACAAGTATCAGCGTGAATCCAGCTTTTCAGCATACATATTCATAAATGCAAATCCTGGGTGAATTGCAAGAAAATTAAATCCATCCAGGGCATGCTTTCTGCACAATTCTTCAAAGAAATGACGCAAAAAATCCATGTAGTGCTTTTTTTTTCACGTTTCCTACTGACTAAAAATTCCATTTCCCAAAGTGTAATTTTTTCCAAAAAGGAACACATTTTACTTTAGTAAAGTGCGTGTTCGCTTATATGAAAATCCTTCAAAATGACTCTTAAACATGGAAGACTGGGGAAATGGAGACCATAAATATATAACTTTGATGTTTTTGAATAGAATACCTTTTCATTGTAATTTATATGAAATTGCTGATGTCTAATAGGTATGGAATTATTCAGTCTCGTACCTAAGGAGAATCTGAAGCATTAAAAATGCATATCATTTAAAATCTTACGAGAAAGTTCAGACATTCAATTACTAGAGGTCGTTGGGGATGTCTAAGTTTACTCATCTGTGAAACCAATATTCTTATAATCTTTCAACTTGTAAGAACACGAAAGATTGGTAAAATAGATATCCATAAATATATAACGTTTCTATATTTATCACTAGAATGCTTTTTTTCTGTAATTCACATGAAACTGCTGGTGCCTTATAGACAGGGAATTGTTCAGTCCCGTACCCCTCAAAGGGAATCGGAAGCACTAAAAATGCATATTTTATGATTTATATATATTTTCCCTTAATCCTTCTGATACTTTATTGTAAGGGAATTATTCTGTCTCGTACCTGAGAAAAATCTGAAGCATTAAAAATGAATATAATTTAAAATCTTACAAGACATTTCATACACATTTAATTACTAGAGTTCATTGGGTACATCTCCAGTTAACCCATTTATTGAACCAATATTATTATACTCTTTCAATTAGTAAAACTTTTCTGTGCCATTATACAATGATAAAGTTAAATATTTAACGAAGCAACCTTTTTTAGTCTGAGTTAAAAATCTATTGAACGATGAAATACATTTGCATAAGATAAGCACACTTTGCAAGTGAATCTAAGTATTAAGTTAAATTGTGTTAGTAAAATACATTCTACGCGAAACATTTCGAGGTAATATTGAGTTTAACGATTGTTGATATATTTCACCACATAAACTGAGGAACTGTATCTTTAAAATTTCACTTCGATACACATGTTTAATAGTTCCACAAAATGTAGTCATATAGATCCTGAGAAAAATCAAAACCATAGAAAGACAGGAACATCTTTTTAACAGGAAATACTTGGTATCATGCTTGTCAAGAATCCCTAATTAAGTTAGAGATCACTTACAATAACAGCCTTAGTGGATAAGAAAATAGGACTCTTACTACTTCTGACTACTTCTGACGTCTTGAAAGTATTCTCGATATCGATGACACAACTGTGTAACGCAAATAGCATTAATGGTTAGGGTGATAGTATGAAAAGACAGTTTCTGATAGGAGGAAAGCCTATTTCTACCAACATGTTGGTCAAAGTTAAGGGTTCCGTGTAGTGACTTTGATGTAATGACATTTAAATAGAACCCTGATATCGAATAAGTGATTGAAAGATTGTTGTTTCTAAGAGCCCTTAACGAAGAAAAATGGAATCTTGCATTAACGAATGTCACCTTCCTAAAATGACTTAGTCCAGTCGCTAGAATGGCGGATTAGGAACTGGAGGTTTTGAAACTCGATTCAACCAAGGACAGTCGTATACGGGGGGTTGGTGCGCACATTAAATATATTATGGCCTAAAGTTCCTCATGTTGGTGTGGGGCGGAAATTTAGGATGTATTGCCAGCTTGGATGTTGACCTCTTCATTTGACCGTGATTGAAAATTACGAGGTGTCCGTGGTCTTTCCCTACGGAATTGATCCCAGACCGTCGCCAACAGCCCATTGAGTTGCTCCAGTGCGACGTAAATTCAACTGCTTACGATCAAACCAGACATTGAAGCATTAGTTTCACAAAAACCGAGGTCGAGTAGCCCACTAGTTTTATGTTAAATCGCCCTTCGTTTTTATAAGTAAAGAATATATATATATATATATATATATATATATATATATATATATATATATATATATATATATATATATATATATATATATACATATATATATATATACATATATACATATATACGTATATATGTATATATGTATATACATATATATATATATATACACTGAAGAGCCAAAACATTATGACCACCTACTCAATACCGCGTTGCGCCTCCTTTGGCCTGCAAAACAGCTGCAACTCGCCTGGGCATAGATGCCACAAGTTCTTGGTACATGACTGGAGACAGGTTGTACCAAATGTATAAGCAGCGGTCACGCAAAGTCGAGATATTCGGACATGGTGGTGTTTGAGCTCTGAGCTGCCGCTCCATGACATCTCAAATGTGCTCTATCGGTTTATGTATGACCTGTGTATGACCTGCTGTTCAAGAGGGGAGCAACTGTTCGCCTGGCAGACGGCGTACCCTGACACGACCATCGACGTGATGAATGAGAAATCGGGATTCATCTGACCAGGCAACTCTCTTCCACTCATCCATGGTCCAGTCTCGATGTTCCCGGGCCCACTGTAAGCGTAGTTGACGATGAAGCTTGGTCAACAGAGGCACACGAGTGGGACGTCTGCTGCACAGTCCCATATCCAACAGTGTCCGCTGAACTGTGTGTTCCGAAACACTTGCGCTTGGACCTGCATTGTATTGGGCTGTCAGCTGAGCCACTGTCTCGCACCGATTTTGCTTTACCAAGCGGGACAGTCTCCGACATCCTTTTTCTTTGATGACGCGTGGACGACCAACACCTTGGCGTCTACTGCTGGTGTCACCGTCATTTATCCACTTTGCATGAATACTAACAACAGCATATCGTGAACACACTACCAGTCGTGCAGTTTCGGTGATACTCGTTCCGAGTCTTCGGGCCATTACGATCTGCCCTCTATCAAATTAGCTTAGATCAACAGCCTTTCCCATCACTCGCAAAAGTAAGTGCAAGAATGATTACTTACCTTCTCCAGCAGCAGTTAAATACCATTTTCACTTAATCACGTGCCCTCCACGTCATCCAGACGAGTTCATTGAAAAATGTGGGGATGGTCATAATGTTTTGGCTCGTCAGAGTATATATATATATATATATATATATATATATATATATACAGGGTGCAACGCAAAGTCCGTGCCCGGCCTTTATTTTCGCAACCGTTGGTCGTAGACATATACTTCCAATTACAAAAATGTTTCAAGTGAAGTACAAAAAAGAAGTGAAAAAAAAGTATGGTATTTTGAAATTTAAAAAATCAATTTTGTAAAATTACAAAATCTAATTCTTTATACAGTCCCCCGTTCCTTATAGTGATATTTAGTAAAAGTTTACACTCATCCTAACAAACGCAACACAAAAAGTTTCACTTCTGTGTGACAAAAATTGACCAAGATATTTAATTTCAAAGTTTGGGATTTTTTCAGATTTGTTTTGCCTTCATTGAGGGGTCGGTTAAAATATAACTTAGAATAATTCGAGATTGAAATCAGAGTGCAACGCCCATTTTACGGCGAAAGGGGGGGTTCCCCGACCATAAACGATGGGTGCATGTATAGTAAAGTGGACATGCCCGATTCACTGAAAATGGTCGCAGCGTCCCTAGTGGCGAAACACGGAAGTTTGGAAATCTAACTCCGAAACTAAGCAAGATAGACAAAAGATGTCAATTAGAAAGTTGAAGACCATCGTTGAATTATGTAGAATCTACACCCTGAAAATGAAAAATGAGCAAAAAGAACCGGATAAATGGCAGCAGAATGCAAACTACCATCGGGGCTATAACCCCCATGCTAATCATGATTATGCAAATAGGGTAGTACCGCAGCCACATGCTCGGGATAAAAGACGAGCCATCCAGTAGTGGACAAACTAGTCCGCGCTGAAATCATGATGGTGTGCTACACATCCGCGTAATATGCCGAAATGATAGTGATTTATGGCGAATGTCAACGAAATGCTAGAGCTGCTGCGAGGCTTTATGGCGAACGTTTTCTTATGGATCGACGTCCATCGCATCGAACTATAGCTACTGTGCTTTGCCGTTTCAGAGAGACCGGCGGCTTCACACCACCACCCAGATCAGGCAGACTGACAAGATCGGGCATTCGAGTGACACCGGAGGAAGTGCTGGGATACGCCCTTGCAAATCCACAGCTAAGCACGGCGGAAATAAGCGAGGCATGTGGATACACGCGTCAACATATTTGGCGATTATTACATGCGCATGGTGCGCATCCATACCGTCCGCTACTGCTGCAAGCATTGATGCCGGGTGACGACGCATGAAGATTTGACTTTTGTAATTTCCTGCTCAACACGTTGCACGACATTTCGTCGTTGTTTTCCGACATACTGTGGGCAGATGAGTCGCAATTCACACAATTCACACGGGATGGCATCGTCAACACCCACAATGTGCATTACTGGGCTCTGGACAACCCTCACATGGGACGCACAGCACGACACCAGGTATTCTGGTCAACGAATGTATGGTGCGGTTTATGGGGAACCCAGATTGTTGGACCCATCTTCTACGACGGGACCTTAACGGGCAATCGTTACCTGCACCTGTTACAAGACACGGTGTACGTGACTGGTATGAACAGCTGCCTCTCCGAGATGCATGTCGTGTGTGGTTCCAACATGATGGGGCCCCTCCGCATAAAGCAGCAAACGTTCGTGCGTATCTAGCCACCGAATTCGGCCAACAGATCATCGGATATGGTGGTCGGGTAGAGTGGCCACCGCTTTCGCCGTAATTGACTCCCATGAACTTCTACCTCTGGGGTTACGTCAAGAAACAGATCTATGCGACCGAGCCAACCTCTGTGGATGATCTGAAACAGCGTATCAGCCTTGCTTGTCGCACAGTTACACCAGCTATGCTCCAACGCGTCCACGATTCAGTACTGTCACGCAATCAATTTTGCATTGCCTCCTACCAATGGGAAACATTTTGAGCAGTATTTCCAGTAGATTTCTCCACTTTATGTGTTGTTTTCCGCTGTATGCTTGTCTGTAACTTGTGCGAGTTAGATTTCCAAACTTTCCATGTTTCGCCACTGGGGGCGCTGCGACCGCTTTCAGTGAATCGGGCATGTCCACTTTACTATACATGCACCCATCGTTTTTGGTCGGGGAAACCTCCTTTCGCCGTAAAATAGGCGTTGCACTCTGATTTCAATCTCGAATTATTCTAAGTTATATTTTAACCGACCCCTCAATGAAGGCAAAATAAATCTGAATAAATCCGAAACTTTGAAATTAAATATATCGGTTATATATATATACTAGCAGAATTACCCGGCGTTGCTCGGGTTTAAATGGTTAAATGTTGCTTGAAATGTGAATTAGAATAATCACTTTTCTTTCACAGAAAAATCCAATAATTTAAGTTCCACGGAAAATAAGTTTTATCTTTTTCATAGTTTCTACAATATACTTCGGGCGCAAATATATACATTTAATTCCTGAATATATTGCAATATGTAAAAGATTAAGATATAAATACAAACAGAAACGAAATTCCGACGAAAAAATGCAGAATTCTAAAAAACAAAAGATGCGCAAAGTGCAGCTTCAACTGCTTCTGTTTAAATACTCTCGCAATCAAGTCGTGGCGCTCACTGGGTAATTGACCATTGGTAAGAACCTCCTTGATCTCCGTCCAATTCGGATTGCAGGTGAAGGTGATAAATAAGTCTGGTGTCCCGTACGTCCTCACGTACGTCCTAGCATCTTGTGTGTCTGGGACTGCCTGTAAATGTAGCTGGTAGTATGACTAAGGCACCGAGGTTTTCAACGTTCCCGTCATTTACCACAGCATCTCAGGTGAATATATTCGTCAACTCTCAGTTTACGTTGATATAGACGAATGTAAAGGAGACGCTCACTCTCGACTTTTGCGTACATATCGACGATGAACTGATGAAACAATTGCCTGCAGTTCAATACGTGGTACTGCTCAGTATCTCGAACCATTAATCTGTACGCATAGAAATCCATCGCTAAAACTTTCTTGCTCGTTGTTTCATCTGTTCTTGGGTTGATCTGCCTCAGATTAAAATGATATCCATCTTCACCATGTGGGGGAATATCACTGGGTACTGCAGAGCATCATAAGATCGATGTGTTTCCGAAATGCGCTGCAAAGATTCACCTCGTCGTTGAATAACGATATCCCGTTGATGGAACTCATCGCCTGATATAACCACCGCGACTTCATCTGCTTGAGGAGAGTTAAAGCGCCGCTCGTGTTCGCCTGCTGGTCTTCGGTCTGTTCTTATGACTACTTTAAATTCATCTGTTGGCATACGTTCCAATGCTGTTTCAAACGTTTTAATAAGATTATTGTGCTCATGAAATATCCTCTGTAAGTTTAACACAATATGACGTCTTGTTCCCGAGATGTAGGCGCACCTCTGATCAGTTTCCATTTGTTCGTTTTGAATAAAATATAGTTGTAGAAATTTTGGTGGTTGATCTGTCAGCGGAAGCAACAATCCCGCTCTATGGTAAATATGCCCTTGCACCTTGAATGTTGTCGGAAATCCGGGCTGTCCAACAACTGATGTGGCGTCGAATGATGTCATTTGGAAACATGAGTTGTATTTTCTGATGTTACTAAGAAAATGCTTCGACTCTGACGTATCTCCTGATGTGTAAGTCAAAAGTTCTTGTGGTGGTGGTGGTTCCAGTTGGCAGAGATTAATTTTTCCATTTTTGAAGCAAATACCAGTAGACTCTGATTTAAACTTTTTGGATTGACAGTAACTACAAACCATTTCCATTTTCCCGATGGTAACACTTGCATCAGCGAGTAGTCTTTATGTGAATCGTAGTAGAATCCCTCCAATGCTAAGCTAAAATGGTGCGCAGTCCGTGATCGTTTGACACTATCTCTCTTATCCTATAGTCGGACCTCACGCTGCTGTGGTATCTCTATTGCTCTAAATGTAGCAGCTCTCTCTCTCGCCAATCGCAAGTCTTTTATTCCTCTCCTAGGAAGTTTCTTGACTACGCTTATCTTTCATCATCTTAGCCGTTGACTGTACTTGGCCGATTGCCCTCCGCTTCCTTGGAGGTATTGCTACAGCAAAGAAATCTGTAAAAGAATACAAAAAGGTATTTCATAAATTAAGCAAAAGGGACACTCTCACTGAACAATGAAATCTATTATAGAATACAATAAAAAGCTAAAATTAACGAAGAAACAAATTCAAAGTTATGAATTACTTACATCAGTTTAGAAATATAAATCCAAAATGTACACTATCACTGTCGAATAAAGTAGGAAACACTTATACAATCAACTAAAAGAGCGAATTAAAACTGTCAAATTCACTGAAGGATGATAAACTGGAAGACTTACCGAGTTAGCTTCCTTTAAATACGACCAGCTAAGAATCGAGTGGGTGCTGGAATGTTCTCCACCATGAGTCCAAGGAAGTTTACGTTTCCCCAACTTTCTAGAAAGTTCTACAAAGTTTTATAAAAAAAGTAAGCATTAATTCTGATGTGCCAGATACCGAGTAGCAAAATTACGCTTTTATGATCAATGAGTTTTTCGTTTGTGCTTTTCGGAATAACGGTGCTTGGGTTAGAAATAAATGTAATCGGTGTAGACAAATTAAACTGAATAGATAAAAAATTTTCAAAAAGCAGAAGGTCGATTTTACAGAATTTTTCAGAAAGGAAATCGCTGCTTTCAACGGAGGATTCACATGTATCTATTCCGGACATTTTAAAATAAGTTACACGCCTTACCTAAAAAGCCTTGTGAAACAGAATTCTACAAATCATTACGTATTCAACAAATTATTTAAGGAAAGTTGGTCGAAATATACACCAACTTTCCTTGAAAATAATCCTTGAACTCCTGAAAACCTTTCCTTCAATTTCCTTGCAAACATAAATATTTTAAAACATTCTTTCCCCCTTCATCAATAAAATATTTATAATTTATTTACATCATGGAAAGAACTAAAAAGTCAGTTCAAACATAAATACTGTAATTTAATTTGTTTCGGAAAAAATTGTTTTTCGATCAACACTGGTAAAGCAACCATCGCTGCCTAAAGCAATCAATCTATGCTCAATGTTATTTCTATTGCGATTTCGAATAGTTTTTAGCCCCCCAGGGTCAGTAGAACGGGGGTTAAGAGTTAGCCTATGCTCACCGCAGTGTTCTAAAGTATAAGTGTACCAAATTTGGTGTGGATTGGTCAATTGTGTAGATTTGTATAGAAAATATACACACAAACACACATACATCCTATTATATATATATATATATATATATATATATATACACTGTTATTTTTCATTTAGTTATGCCCCTTATTTACAGCAAGACACAACAAGCCTATAAAGTCTATCTATCTTATATATATTAAGAATACCAAGAAATTTTAAAAATGAAACGGTATTGGTCGATCAGGGCGTCATCAGAGAGAAGCTTGACCCAGTCCACACAAGATTGTGTGCGTGTGGGCAGCAGTTCGCTAAAAGTAACTCCCCCCCAAAAAAAAATTAGAAAGGCAAAATAGGCAAAAGGTCAAATCAGACAAAAAATGTCCAGACCAAACAAAATACGCATGTTCAAAACAAGCACAATCATCATACTAAACTGTAAAAAACAGTTAAGAATCCTAAATTTGATATATTAAAAATATGTTTAAAGTGCCGCGTGGTAAGTGTTCAATTACACAAAATAATAGTGTTTTATTACTGCTCTAAAGTTAAAGGTCAAAGACAAAGAAGATAGTGTTCGATTCCAGCCTTTTATAAAATTAATAGAGTATTCGATTCTTGCTTAATAGAATTGATAGTCAACAGGAACGTCCCCAAAATAATTAGCCATTATGGTTAAACATCAGTCACAAATAAAATTAGTTTTTTTAAATCTTTCAAAATTAATACTATAAAAAGAGTGAGGGTATTTATTATTAAAAGTGTGTTAAAACACACTTCTTTATAATAAGTACTATCACTACCTCATTTGACCTTCTGCCTTTCTAATTTTGCCATTCTACTTTAGTTTATGGCGTTTGAGTGCTTTTTTACTACTTTCAACGAACTGCTGCCCACACGCAGAAAACTCAATCTTGTGTTGACTAGGTCAGGCTCTTTCCTGATGACGCCCTGATCCACTTATACCGCTTCATTTTTGAAATTGTCTTGGTATTAAATTAGTATTCTTAAATTTCCCTTTGGTTTGAATTATATTGCTAGTCATGCTATATTTGCGGCTTCTGCGCACATGTATGAACAGTACTGATTTTTGCTTCTGTTTGACTATGTTTATACCCCGGTATTTTAGCTTTTTAGCCTTCTGTCTATTTACTTGTCTGCATTTTTTGTACTTTAGCCTTCTAATGTTTTGAATTTGTATTTTTGCAAACAATGAATTTAGTTTCTATCCTAATCCTGAACTAGAACTACTAGTTAATGAATTAGTGAATTAAGTTAAAATTACAGCTAAGATCATCCTTTAAATTTTCTACGTAACTTTGCAAATTTCTCTTACAGTCATTTTTTTTAATTTTTCCTTAAAACAAACAGGATGAAAACTGATATTTCATATTACCTTAAAAATATTACCCTTATACAGCTATACCCTTAAAAATTTTTTAATTCAAAACAAAAATATTCTCAGATAGAATAAGAACTCAAAAGACGAAAATTTAAACTAATTTGGGAGAACGGAGAAATGATTGCAGATCATAACAGAAATGAGAAAAGAATAATAAAGAAATAATAACAAACGTTATATAAAATAGTGAATCGTTTTATGTTTTAGGGATTGGTTACAATAAGCTTCTACGTGCACTTATCAAAATAGGAAATAAAAATATTTAATATTTTTAAATATGTCCGGGAAAATTATCGTCTGCAATCAGTCTAATAATATTTTTGAACATGGAATTTTCTGTTTCTCCTAGTAATTTATCGTCTGCACAGTTCAGCTTGCATCAATATAAAATTATAAATTTTCTAAAAGAATGCAACCTTAAAATTCTGTTAACAATATTTTGCAATACTAATTTTCTAACTTTTCATAATTCAAGAATTTAAATAATTAAAGGGTAAATGGTGTTCTTAAATTAACTATTTGCAAGGCATAAAACTGAAATTTTGGCATGAAATTATCTCCAATGGACTCGAATTCTTTAGCACCAATTACGTATTGAATGCGATCTTGAACATCAAGCAAGGTAGGGCCGTTCCTGAGATAGGAACTGTCCATTTACAAACCTTGCCAAGTCTCTATAAGAGAACAAATACCTTTCATTAACCACACATTTTGAAAATAACGTCTTCTTCCTTCCATGTAGTAATGTTAAATTAGAGTTGTGTTTAATGATTGTTACGATTGTTTTCGAACTATTCACAAATTCAGGCGTATAGTTTGCGTGTAACGTAAGAAACCTTGATTTTCTCTGGTTTAACTATCTTCAGCATGTGATTTTGACAGCTTTTAATTCCAGAATCATATAGGGATGTATTCTAGCACCACGGACTTTCCCCTCAAAATATCCCCACCTTTGAGATGAGTACTTCTGAAAATACTATTGTGAATTTAGAACAAAATATGCAGTTTCAAAAGTATCTTTATTTCAATTGCAGAAAGAATCTTCAAAGAATGAACACGTATAGAATTAATGATATCGGAAAATATATTCCTCGCAATGCTTATTTAAAGTTGGAAAATAATGGTTGTTCTACTTATAGAGTGTATCTCTAGAGATTGAATGTTATCTATTTTGCTTACAGAGCCTCTATACTACCACGCTAGAAGCTTGTAGAGAAGGTTGTCTGTTTTACATATAGCCTTTCTACTCCCACGCTAGAATCTGGTAAAAGTTTATCAGTTTTACCTACAGAACCTATGTACTACCACTCTAGATGCTTATAGAAGGTTGTTTGTTTTATTATAGAACCTATATACTACCACGCTGGAAGCTAGTAGAAGGGGTTGTCTGTTTTGCTTAAAGAGCCAATCTATCACTACGCTATACACTTTTAGAAGATTGTCTGCTTTGCTTATAAAGCCTATATACTACCACATTAGAAGCTTGTAAAAGATTGTCTGTTTTGTTTGTAGAACTTATTTATTACCACTCTAAAAGCTTGTAGAAAGCTGTGTGCGCTACTTACACAGCCTATCTACTACCGCACTAGAAGTTTGTAGAAGCTTGTATATGCTGCTTATAATCTATCTGCTATCACGCTAGAAGTTTTAGAAGGTTGTATCTTCTACTTATAGAGCCTATCTACTACTAATCTAAAAGGTTGAATGCGTTGTTTATAGAACCTATCAATACCACGCTAGAAAGTTATATGTGCGGTTTATGGAGACTATTACTACCACTCTAGATGCCTGTATAAGGTTGTATGTTCTGCTGATACAGCCTATCTATTGCGTCTGTCTTTAGATCGCTCCTAATTTTGCTGACTCAGCACAACACTCCGCAACTCTTCTGAACCGAGGGTTGAAAACGTGCGCTTATTTTGTGAAGTGTTTTGTAACTGCAATCAAAACAAATCCTCTATTTATTTATTCAAAATTACTATCCTAGGAAAAGTATTCCGATATGAAAAATTCTCAGCCTTCTTAATTGATAATTGCATAATGGGCGATTTAAAACCATTTTTCTCCTCTGAGCGTCACGAAATTTCAGAGACGGTAGTACTGCTTTTACTCCATAACAAACACATGACCAAATAACCACATATATACATAGTTTGAAATAATTCTAGGAAAGATTTTATTGGGTCAAGAAGATCCAAACTTGTTAAAGGTCATACAGGAAAGACTGCAGGTTGCAGAGTGGATATATGCGAGTGTACTCCTCTGAGGGTTTAAACAATCGCCTAAAATCTCAAACGTTTATCCGATATCTATTCTACTGAAAATTCGAATCACCTGAGATGAGAAGAAAAAGCCCTCCGTGTATAGATTTTCTCTTGGAGTCGCAAAACTCTTAACGTTTAAGGCAAAATGTTAGTATTTTTATGAACGCCATATATTTCTCATACTCACTGTAATGAAAGCACGCTCAAGTTTCGATATACTTACGAAATCAAAAAAAAATTCGTTTTATGCCTCAGCCAGTTGGAAAGAGTTGACAGTAGCTGGACCAGGAACTTCAACAAAAGCTTTA
This sequence comes from Meta bourneti, assembly GCA_933210815.1. Lineage (NCBI taxonomy): Eukaryota > Metazoa > Arthropoda > Arachnida > Araneae > Tetragnathidae > Meta > Meta bourneti. The sequence goes on from OW119929.1 coordinate 95,604,932, forward strand.
GAGCGATCACAACTTTTTGCCCGTAATAATATAGAGCCGGGGCTATAAATGTGCCGAATTTTATGTTATATTTATAAAGCAATGGGAACCAACACGCTGTACTGAGATATAAACCAAATAAATAAAAACCCAAGCCGCGCGCCATTTCTGGAGTCAATAAATACTCGCCATGAGACTCGGCTTTTTGCCAAAATTTCGGCGTGACAACTATCTGGTGTAGGAATAAAAACGACGAAAAAAATAAAGAGTAAATGGAAGCAATAGACAGGCTCGGTGATTTTTATTTATCTATCCATCTTTATAATATTAGAGGGAAGAGGGGAATGTATTGATATATTTGTGTTATTGACTTGTCTGTGTGCCAAGGTGTGCAAGATTTTGCAGGGATATATGACAGTGTTTCTGCCAGTGTGTATTTCGAGCAGATGTTGCCGACATGACGTTTGTCGCAATAAATTACTGACCCAGTGAGTATTTATTGTTGCAATGTTACTTTTTTTACCGTTGGTTCTGTTTTATTCATTTTTTTAGACTTCTGAACTTCTTTTCCCGAGGGATTGATATTTTTTTATTTTTGTTCAGAGGAATCATTTCGATGATATGTTTTGAGGAAAGGTATGTTTTGAAAAAAAGTCGCTCTTAATGCTCTTAAAAACTTTTTTAGTAGTGAAGAAAAAAAAGAAACGAACGAAATGGTTCTTGTCTCTCTTGGGAATATTGATTGATAAGAATTGTTTTTAAATATTCAAAATCCTACCCTTTTTGAAGGGTATTATTCTGTTTCCAAACGTTTTTATGAAAAAAATTGGACTTGGCGCACATTGATTGCAACAGATCTGATAGGGAGATAAAGCTGTTAGAAAGCCAGGGGTTTAAATGCGAAAGTCTTGACCTTTGTTTTTGTTTCTTTTTTAAATGGTGAAAGTGCAGTTATAATACATTCATTCAATAAAAGTTAAATTAAATAAAAATTAATAAAGTACAACAAGAGTTCTAATGAATTTAAAACAGTACAGCAAAATTCGAACGAAGATATTCGGAAAATATTTATTTATGTATGAATATTTATGTATTTATATTTATGTATGAATATTTATTTATGTATGAATATTTATTTATGTATGAATATTTATGTATTTATTTTTATTTATGTATGAATATTTATGCATTTATTTTTATTTACTTATTTTAATCTTTTAAAAAATAAATTATTGCGTCTCAAAAGAAAAATATCCAGTTACAGAAAACAAAAAATACATAATCCAAGAAATGAAAGAAAAAGATATACGCAAATGCAGTTAGATGTGTCAACTCCTTAAACAAACCTATAATCTGCAAATAGAATTCACTTCTATTTAATATTGCTATCCCAAAATCTTAATCGATTTGAAAAAGAAACAGTCCTACTCAAACAAGAATACGGGGGTTGGTGCATGTTAAATCTGCCGTGTCCTCAAACGTCCTCACGTTGGCGTGATGTAGTAGTTTGTAGAGTGGGGTACCACTCAAGTGTGACCTCTTCATCTGACCATGGTTCACAATTACCAATCGTTGTCCTAGGATCTTTCCTTTAGGGATTGATCCCGGACAGTCGCCAATAGCCCGTTGTGTTGCTTCAGTGCGACGCTAATTAATTACCTGCCCACTCAAACAAACATATCAATTTTACCTATAATATTCGAATAACATTTTTTTGCTTTCAATTCGATATTATAAACCTACATTCCAATTTGCTCAGTAAATTTAAATATACTCGCTTCTACGTCTACACAATTACTTCTCCAATCCCAATGAGGAAAACTCTTAGAAGATTCCATGTATTTTTCATAAGATTAGATGCATTATGTTTGGAGAGAATCCAACTTATTTGTTAAGTATCTTAATATTTTTATTAAATACTAAATATCTTTCCTTGTGCTCTGAAAATTAAATAATACATGAAAAACATAATTTAGAAACATTATGAAAACAGGCCGAGGTTGCCCAGTTGGAAGAGTAACGTATTAGCGACCGGACGGTTACGAGTTCGAATCCAACCAAAGACCGTCGTGTACAAACGGGGCTGGTGCACGTTAAATCTATCGTGGCCTCAAATGTCCTCACGTTGGTGTGGTGTGGAAGTTTGGAGAGTGGGGTGCCAGCTAAGGTGTGACCTCGTCATCTGACCGTGTTTCAAAATTACGTGGCGTTGTTCTAGTATCTTTCCTTTGGATATTTTCGCTAATTGCCCGATGTGTTGCTCCAGTGCGTCGTTAATTAAATACCTACCAACCATGATGAAAACTTGAAACTAATGAGAGAATTTAGTTCATTCATATTTCATATCTTTTGATTCTCGTCTAACAGAATGTTTCTTGATGCTGGCACATTTACAAAAGTTTCAGTCTGTCGAGCTAAATTTCGAGACAAAAAGTTTAACTATGAGTACTAGTTAGCGTCATTAGTGTCCGTCATCAAAATCTTTTTCAGGAGAAACATATGTTGCCAATGAATTATTTGAAACTTGAGGTTTTAAAGCCTTAGTGTTCTTATACACTAGAAGATTTGTTTCGAATTTCAACTTTTTTGAAAAATGAAGTTTTTTTACAATAGGTCATTGGTTTGTGCTTAAAATCATTTCAGTGAGAAACATCATATTAAGCTAATCATTAAATACCTAATTTAGATATAATTAGCTAATTAGAATGTTTTTTGAACAGTGATATATCAATTTATAATTTGTTCAAAAAAGACAATTCCCGTTGGACATTATTCATAATATTATTCTTCATGTTTTGACCCTTAATCAAGTTGCTAAAGGGAATAGGTTTTTTACAATGTTTTTCACCAAGGAAGCATAAAAATTAAGATTTTTTCAAAAACTTTATCAGTTGAACTAGCTAAAAATTCAGTTTCCGGGCATATCACCAGAAACTAAATTATTTCTTTGTTAAACCTTTAAAAAGAATGTATGTAACAATTTTGCTGCAAATAAGTTTCATACACTGCATAATTCTTTCTCGGAGGTGGGTATATTTTTTAATGATTTCAATTCAATAAATAACCTGCTGTTTATCCCTTATCTAACTGAATTAGTGTATTTCTTTTTTCTTGCACTTTCTTGATCATATATTTTTTGTTCTCTGTAATTCATATTTTTCCGACCAGAAAACAACAATTGCCTGTGTATGTATATACTATAAGATTGTTTTTTTAATTTTGACTTTAAAGATCCAGTTTTTTTACCAAAGGTCAATGGTTTTGTGCTTAAAATAATTTCAGTTGAAAAAATCAGATTAATCTAATTATTAATTATCTAATTTATATATAATTTCATGTTTTGGAACAGTGATATCTCAAATTCAAATTTGTTTAGAAAGACAATTCATGTTGGAAAATTATTCGTAATATTATTCTTCATGTTTTGAAAATCAATCAAGTTGTTTGAGGGAATAGGTTTTGTCTACAATTTTTTTTTCACCAAGGAAGCGTTACGAAAACCAAGATTTTCAGGAATTTTAACACATAAAAATGAATTAAAAATTCATTTCTTTACTAATAGCTCTGAAGGTCAAAACATTCACTGTAGTATATAAGTAGATTATAATGATACAAAAGTTATATTAGATCAATTCATTGTTGAGTTAACACCGTTTGATCAAAGCATCATATTGGAAAAAGAGTTCTTCAGAAATTGAGATTAAAGTTTAGGTAACATATTTGTACAAAAAGACGTAAAACCCTTGTAACTAGACAAATGTTCTGAATATTTATAAGATCTTGATGTCGTTTGAAAACCAAGAAGTTGGAAAATATTTTAAGGCAATAATAAATAGATATTCTGATTTACACTCATGTCCAAAATTATCTTTACATGCATAAAATCACGGATTTCTCAGAAACTGTGAACTATAATTTTATGAATTTGTGTGATATGATGCATAACATCATAATACATAAATACAAAGGAAAAATTTAAGAGTACTGCATATGATATAAAACTGTAGCATGAAACAATAAAAATGGCAATAATATGTGACAAGGAGAGTTCAGAAAAAAAGAATAACTCAGAAAAAATTAAGGCTAATGAATTTAATATGGAAGGCGATCTCCCCTGACGTGTACACACATATCACAACGTGTTTTGAGCTGGCAATAACGTTGATAACCATCGTTTGGGGAATTAAGTTCCACTCCTCCAGCAATGCGGTCTTCACGGCATTTATAACTCTAGGAGGAAGATGTCTGCGTGCAACTTCTTTTCCAAGGTAGTCCCATAAGTTCTCTATAGTGTTCAGATCAGGAGATTTTGCTGGCCACGGTATTCGCTCAATGGATTCATTTTCAAGGAATTCGTCCACGGGGTTTGCTCGATGTGGACGAGCATTATCATCCATAAATAAAAGTCAGATCCATATGAATCTCTGGAAAGTCTTACATAAGTTTCTAAGACCTTATCCCGATATCCGATATCTCTGGCCAGTCACAGATCCGCTGTTGAAAACGTGTAGAGGCGTACGTCCATCGATCATTATTCCTGCCCATACCATCACACCTGCACTACCGAAACGGTTACGTTCCATAATGTCCGAAGGAAGATTTTGCGTTCCTGACTCCCTCCAGATGTAAACACGTTTAGAATCAGATGTTAAACTAAACCTCGACTCATCAGTAAATAGAACATGGGTCCATTGATTTTCACTCCAGTACTGATGTTCTTTGCACCAATTAAAGCGATCCCTCTTTTGTTGTGAAGACAGTGAAACACATACCCTTGGCTTTCTGGCATAAAGGCCGTTTTCATTAAGCCTTCTGTATACAGTTTTCCGTGATACAACAGTTCCTGTGGAGGCTGCAATCTCTGAAATTAACTGCCGAGCAGTAGACTTCCTTTATGACGGGCAGTTATTGCCAGATATCGATCTTGAGAAGCAGTTGCTATTCGTTTACGACCTTGTCCAGGCCTCCTTACAACAGTTTCAGAGTTCTGAAATTGTTTCCATAGTGTAGAGACTGTCTTGAAATATTCACACATCTCGCTGTTTCCATGATTGTCTGCCCTGTTTCTAAACGGCCGATAATTCGCCACTTCACAGATTCTTCCAATGATACTTCGGAGCCATAACAAACCGTTTGGAGTCCTTACACACTGAAATCAAACGCTGTATTGCAGAAATTCACTCAGATATTCATTTTGCGCGAAGCTCTTGATTCACCGTCGGATGACGTAGCGCCTTGATTTGCATATCAGAAACCGTTTGATCACTTTTGATTGGATAATGCTAATTAGGCTTGTCTGTCATACATTCCCTGCAAGAATGGATTACATCGATTGGATATTTCATGGAATATCCTTATTTTTGTGTATGTAAATTTAAATTTGGACATGAGTGTTTTAGTGATTTTTAGTTTATATATGTTATGTTCTCCTTCGATAGCCTATCTATTAGTCCATTAGTTACATGTCGAAGGTTGTATGTTCTGAATACAGAGCCTATCAATCACACTAGAAATCTGATGGAGGTTGTATATCCTGCTAATAGAGCTAATCTAATACCACATTAACAGTCTATAGAAGATTATATGTTCTCAATATCACCCAAGAAATAATTTTCTCACCATTACGAGTAAAATTGTTGTTCTAGTGTTTGCATTTTAATCTCCAATAAACTATGCACTATTTGTAGGAATAATTTACATAGAGTTAATATTAAAACAATTTTTTTGGTTGTTTTTGTGGAGTAAGGGCCAAAATTTGGCCATGCTGCGCCAAAAGCAAGATAACCAACGTCAAGTTACGAACATACACTCACAAGGAAAGTTTAAGCGATGCAGAAGAGACAAATAACACTCAGGGAGTAATCGAACCTAAGCCACCTATAACTCACAATTTGCTAGTGCAGTAGAAAAACTACCGTGTCATGACGACTCCAACCAATTTTTCGAAGTGTAAGAGATGAGAGTTCGGATGAAATATATACTTTGAAAAGAACTTTAAACTAAGCCTTAAAGTAAAGAAGTATGAAGAACTACTTGGTCACAAGAAAGATAAAAAGGATTCTATGCGTGGAATAAACTATTTTCATAACATACACATTTTTCGAATGAAAATGTAAAATATTCTTTGAATATTTCAAGATCCTACAAATTCCTAATGAAATTCTGGGTTGCAGTTTTCATCGAATTTCTAAATAAAGTTATTCATACTCTACTGTTATTTTAACTATAATGAGGAAACATCTTTATACCTTCTTAAAATTTCGCAATAAAGGTATAAATCTATTTTAACAAATGCAAATCCGAATAAGGTTTTTTAGTAGACCGATTGAAAGATAGAGCCAACTTTCTCTGCCAAAAAGTACTTCATGGTAGAGATAAGTTACACTGCTATATATACTATTATAGTATATTAACTTTTTAGTGAACAAGTATACCGCAGTTTAAAAAAGGTTAATTAACCCGTGTTAATTTGAATCTTAACCCTCCATATTTTATTAGTGAATCTTCATTGTAATATCTTTAAAAATGATTTTCTGTTAAGTACTGTAATAATAAATAAATTTGCTAATTAAAGGAATTTAATTTTGTTTCATATTATGTATGCATATTTAATATGAGGAATAATAAATTTGAAATGCTTTCGAAACTAGATATTACTTTTCCGTCACACAATCTTGAGGGTCAAAATATAGTTGCAAATATCATCCACTTTTGGACTTCAATGAAATATTTGTTTCAATAGCGTTCGCCTTTTACATTAGATGAACATTGCATTCTTACTGTTCCTCTTATATCATCATCTCTTGTATCTTGACTGGATATCTACTGTCACGTGCACCAGCAGATAGTATACTGGTAGGTAGCTAATTAACGTCGCACTAGAACAGCACAACGGGTTATTGGTGACAGTCCGAGATCAGTCACCAAGGGAAACGATCCAAGGACAACACCACGTAATTTTGAACAACGGTCAAATGACGAGAACACCTGAGCCGGCACCCCACCCACCAAACTTCCACACCACGCTAACGTGAGTACATTTTAGGCCACGACAGATTTAACATTCACAGCCCCCCCATGTACACGGCGGTCTTTGGTTGAACCTAGTTTCGAACTCGCAAAAATCCGGTTACAAATCCGGTACTCTTCCAATTGTGCTACCTCGAACTGCTAGTATACTGATAAATCTGTTTTATTAGTGAATTCGTTTTTAATTATGCCAACGAATATTAGTTAATGCATATTTAATTATGTATGTGCAAATTGTATTCATGATGTGGGGTAATTTATGGGTATTGAATTATAATTTAGAAAAATGTAGAGTAAGTGTGTATTATGAAGGAGTTGCTCCGTGTTCTCTGTAATTTCGCTTTGTTCTTGATTTATTAATAAATGTCTGAATTGTTTTAACAAGTATTCATCTCCACGTGTGCAACTGAAAAATGGGGGAAATTTATATTCAGTCAAAAGAAGACTGAAAAATATAGATAAATAAGACTTAGAGCTAGCTAAAAGTTGTTTTTTCATCTAACTTACGAACCAAAATGCAAAATCCTCATCTGTTAGGCAACGAAAACCTTTTTTGCTGACTTGTGTTGTCAAGCAACATCATCAAAAGAATTGTTATTTATCACAGAACAGATGAACTTCGTATGTCGAAACAGTAATTTGGTATTTGGTATTATAAGTAACGTCGCACTGGAGCAACACGACGGGCTATTGGCGACAGTTAACCCAAAGGGAAAGATCCGAGAACACCGCGTAATTTTGAACCACGGTCAGATGACGAAGCCACACCTCAGCTGGCACCCCACACTCCAAACTACCACACCACACCAACGTGAGGGTATTTGAGGCCACGACGGATTTAATATGCACCAGCCTCCTTCGTACACGACGGTCTTTGGTTGGATTCAAACTCGCAACCCTCTGGTGGCTAATACGTCACTCTTCCAACCGAGCTACCACGGCCCGTCAAAAAAGTAATAAAAATCAAGTTAAATAAAAACTTACACAAAAAGTACATTTTTTATTCAATTCCCTAAACATTTTATGGAAAAATAAATTTTCACGAGTTGAAATTTATGACATATTTAGGTTGATTGTTTTTCTTTTTTATGGTGCAAAGGCCACTCTAGACCTAGCTGTTCCAAACACAAGACCAACAGTGTCAAGTAAAATGGACATACACACAAGAAAAAATTCTCCTGGCACAGGAGAGAGAAATACACCCAGGGAGGAATCAAACCTGCATCAACTACAACCCGCACCTTGCTAGCGCAGTGGAAAACGCATTGAATCACTGCCACCCCGACACATTTTGGTCCTAAAAATTCAAATAGTCTTATTGATAAATACCGTTGATTTTCCCAATGAACCGCGTTATCCTGTTCGGAAGAACAGCGGATTACAACTGGAGGGTTGCAAGTTCGAAACCGGGGGAACGAAAGACCGTCGTGTACGTGGGGGCTGTTGCAAATTAAATCTGATGTGACCTCAAATGTCCTCACGTTGGCGTAGTGCGGAAACTTGGAGAGTGGAGTGCAGACCTTGCCATCTGACCGAGGTTCAAAATGACGCCGTGCTGCCCTCGGTCTTTCCCTTCGAGATACTTCGATTCCCGTCGCCAGTAGCTCCAGTGAAATGTTAGTTCAAGTATTAAACTTATCCCGCTTAACCTCAATGTAGCGTCTCATCAGAAATAAATAAATAATTCGGATACAAATTAATCTGTATTTACCTATATCAAACTATTCGCCATAAAAAAGGGACAAAAGGGAAATCTCTTCCCATTTGTCCTTTATTTCAATTCAAAATTATCTGTCGGGAAAGACATTAGGAACTTTTCCAATTTTTTCTCCATTTCAGCACTTATTACCAATCGGGTGGTAAAAAAATGCTTCAAATATCTTGCGAGATGAGACGGCACGTTTCAGACAAATGGGTGTCCGTTAGCACAGGATCATTTCAAAAGAACTATTAGTAATGGCTTGCATGTTAACAGAATTGCCCTACCACGCGTTACGGCCATCAATGGATTTTAGGTTTAGCATACAAGTTCTCTAAAATATGTTGTAAATATTGTATTTCTTAGTACATAGTTTTCCCAATTTGTTGGTTTAACCTTTGTTGGTTAACCACCTTTTCAGAGCCAATTTCTATTTTTTCGGCCCTCCTCTGGAAATATATATCTTAACTAATAATGAATAGTTAGTGCCCTCAATGTAGCGTCTCATCAGAAATAAATAAATAATTCGGATACAAATTAATCTGTATTTACCTATATCAAACTATTCGCCATAACAAAGGGTAATCTCTCCTCATTTGTCCTTTATTTCAATTCAAAGTTATCTGTCGGGAAAGACATTAGGAACTCTTCCAATTTTTTCTCCATTTCAGCACTTATTACCAATCGGGTGGTAAAAAAATGCTTGAAATATCTTGCGAGATGAGACGGCACGTTTCAGACAAATGGGTGTCCGTTAGCACAGGATCACTTCAAAAGAACTATTAGTAATGGCTTGCATGTTAACAGAATTGCCCTACCACGCGTTACGCCCATCAATGGATTTTGGGTTTAGCATACAAATTCTCTAAAATATGTTGTAAATATTGTATTTCTTAGTACATAGTTTTCCAAATTTGTTGGTTTAACCTTTGTTGGTTAACCACCTTTTCAAAGCCAATTTCAATATTTTTCTGCCCTCCTATGGAAATATATATCTTAACTAATAATGAATAGTTAGTGTAGCTAACCGCAGTCTTAATGGAATAATATAATTTATATAAATCAATAGAGGCCCTATCGGAAACAGTCTTATAGTGATTTGTCTCTTCACCTATTGGCATAACATGCATATTCCTGAACGTTGCACGCGAGATTTGTAAGAATCTGTGTAAGCCGGAAGTGTACGCTATACAGGTTGACCTAAAAGTCACTAGAACATTTAAAAATAGAATAACTCTTTTATGTATTAAAAACTCACATTTATTCTTTCATAAACAATAAAATACTTATTGGAAATAATTGGTTTTGTAGATTATGTCCTTCAAATGGCCACCATTTTGTTCTTGACAGCGGCTGGCTCTTTCTAAAGTGTGCTCCATCACCTCTCGTAATATTTCTTGGCTTATTCCTTTAATTTCTTCACGGATGTTGGCCTTCAATTGCTGGATGGTCCGAGGTTTGTTTTGGTTACACTCTTTCTTTTAGACGTACTCATATGAAAAAGTCAAGAGCCTTAAGGTCAGGTGAGCTCTTTGGGTTAGCACAATTGGCCGTTGATTTTGTTGATTAAATTGGATTATTTTTACTCGTTTCTCTGTCGTGAATTTCTCCATAACTATTTTCCATTTCATATAAATCATCTGAAAAAATTTTGAAATAATTAATAGCAAAAAAGTTGCATTTAAAATGATCTAAGGACTTTTGGGCCACCCTGTATATACATGCTAACACTCGCTATTTATGAAAAGTTATCTTCTTAGACCGATCAGTTGCAACTTGCATTTTACAGCATATAATTCTTGCTACAATGCATCACTAGTGAGTTTGCCTGCATGGTCAAGTGGGAAAGTATTTGCTTAAAACATTTTTAGGCCGCAAATCTTTTCAGCATCTTATTGCCCACTTTTGCTCCTTAACGCCTCTTAATTTCCTCTAGGGCCAGCGTTGCCCTCGGCGTTCCTTCATCACCCACAAGGGGCAGTAACGCCCACGTTGGGAAACTAAGAACCTTTTCGTTATCCAATATTATTCAGATCTTCTAATGAAATAGTAGTACGAGCGCGCAGCTTTTTGTGCTATTTCTTTTGACCACTCGGTTTGAAGATCTGTCACGTGGTTGTGAAAACAGGCATGTGCCCTAATGTGAAACAAATTATCTATAGGTTAAAGTTATTATCCAACACGATCGAAAACACTGGTCTGGGATTCGATAGCCAATCGGTTAAGCCCATGTGACTTACCCTTATGAGATCTTACGACAGGTATTCCGCCCACATGTTCAGTCTATTTCATTAGAAGGTCTATGGTAGCATCCCACCAAAATTAACAAAATTAATTTCTTGTCTTATGTTTAGAAAGACTGAGAATCTGCTTTTGTAAATCTGCTACAAGTGTGTATTTCAGAAGGGAGCTGGGTATGTTTAACTAACCAGCAGACCATATACGGCCTTACGAACAGGTTTACCTGAACCATAAACCAGATCTGGATATGTTTTACCATCCCGCAGACCAGGAGGTACTCCGGATGGGTTTAATTGGTCCGTAGACCAGATAGGGATACCATATATTCCTAGAGGATTAATCATTCAAAAAAGTTAATATTTAAAACAATAGCAAAAAGGCCTTGCTTTATTTCACAAATTGCTACGTATGAATTTGAGCAAGCATTTTTATGTATTGATTCTTGTTAAGTCTACCATTGGTCATTGACCAAGATACAAGGATTTTATTTCACTTTATCGAGTTTCCTTTCTTACAAGACAAAAAGAAACTCGTGTTTGTCAATCGTAAAATAAACGCTGCACAGCTCTTTTTAATCAGCTTGTAATCCTGAAATCCTTTCAGAATAATTCAGTGGTAGAGATTTGTCTTATAAATGAGGTAACCGGAGTTGGACCTCGAGGGAGATGGACTCGGAGCTCTTCAAAAGCTGAAAAAAATACCCAACTATTTTCTCACGCCCACTCTATAATTGGAAGAGTTAACCCCGGTCTCCCTCGAGCCACGGGGGAAACATGTTGACTGTCAACTTCAGAAGATTGATAAGATGCCGAAGAATGAAACACTGCTCCGCCTGTTCCCCTTTTCTGTCTCAATCTTCTCTCCGACTGTTTAGTGGGACAGGCTGGTGAAACAGGATTAAAGCGGAGAAAGGCCTAATGCAGAAAGTGTGTACGGGTTTTTCAATGTTTCTGCGATAACTTGGGAATAAAATAATTTCAGTGAGTTTAAATGTTTGCATTGTTACTGTTCGTTTTTTTTAAATGAAGTAGCTTGAGTTCCCAGTGGTACATGGTTGACCTAGAAGATTTGTGTATAAAGTAATGCAACAATTAATTGGTTTTAAAGAACACCTTACAATTATTTTATTGCTACATAAAGAATTGCTTATTGTAATTTGCCGTTAAGATAAGATTATGTTTCATTATTGTTTAACTTACTTTAACAACTACCATAACTACACAGATATGTATCCTCGTACCATAATTACGCATGTGTGCTAATTTAGATTGATAAGTTGCCGAAGAATGAAACACTGCTCGCCTGTTCCCCTTTTCTCTCAATCTCCTCTCCGACTGTTTAGTGAGACAGGCTGGTGAAAGAGGATTACAGCGGAGAAAGGACTAATTCAGAAACGGTGTACGGGTTTTTCAATGTTTCTGCGATAATTTGAGAATTAAATAATTCCAGCAGCGTTATGATGTTTTTTAATTAAGTAAATTGAATTTCCAGTGGTACATGGTTAACCCAGAAGATCGGTGAATCAAGTAATGCAACAATTGAATGCTTTTAAAGAATACCTTACAATTATTTTATTGCAACAATAAAGAATCGATTATCGTAATTTCCTGTTATTATATGAAGATTATGTTTCATTATTATGTAACCATACTACACATTACTACTTATGGCATATATGTTTTATTATTATATAGCATAACTACACAGCTATGAGCTAATTTAGATTGATAAGTTTAGATCATTTAGATGAGCCAAAGAATGAAACACAGTTCCGCCTGTACCCCTTTTTTGTCTCAATCTTATCTCCGTCTGTGCAATGAGACATGCTTGTAAAACAAGATTAAAAATGTGAAAGGCCAAATCCAAAGTTTGGGATTCAACTTGGGAATTTTTCATCAGCGGTACCATTGAGTTCATATGTTCCCATTGTTTAAGCTCGTTTTTTAATGAAGTAGCTGGAATTAGGTGGTTCCCAGAGGTGAACGGTTGACCCAGAAGATTTGTGCTGCGCTTTTAATGAATGGTTTTATAGATCAACGTAGTTATTTCATTGCTATATAAAATATCCCTTATTGTAATTTGCTGTTATGATGTGATGATTATTTTTATACTGTTATTTAAATGCTTTTATCCATGCTCTAACAGGGCCGTGGTAGCCCGGTTGGAAGAGTAACGGATAAGCAACAGGAGGGTTGCGAGTTCGAATCCAACTAAAGACCGTCGTGTACAAAGGGGATGATCCATGTTAAATCAGTCGTGGCCTCAAATGTCCTCACGTTGGCGTGGTGTGGAAGTTTGGAGAGTGGGGTGCCAGCTCAAGTGTTGCCTCACCTGACTGTGGCTCAAAATTACGTGGCGTTATTCTCGGATCTTTCCCTTGGGGATTGATCCCAAACCTTCACCAATAGCCCGTTGTGTTGCTCCAGTGTGACGTCAATTAAAAAATGCCTGGAAGAAAATTTTCAATTTATGAAATCTCACATATATACTCTCATTTTATGTCAACATTTTCTATAATAGATACACTAGTTAGCAAGACAATTGGAAAACTATGAAAAATCTCATTCTCTAATTCTTAGTTTTCCTTTCATTTATTCGTTTCGAAGTAATTTCATTTCGAATTAGCAAATGAAAATAATATTCTACATTCCTATAAGTATATTTATTTACATCGCTAGCGTTATAATTTCGAATTCATATAAGCCAGATGCAAAAACTTCTTTCAATTACGTTATTTGCTGAATGCTAAACTTTTTACATAACTTCTATATATAATTTATAAATTTGCAGATTAAAAGAATTTAGACTAGCTTTGAAATGAAAATATATTTTTGTCAATAAAAACTCTTCTAAGTTCCCTTCGCCAGGAATGTAACTTTTCGTTAAAATAAATTAATTTTACGATACTATTGTGTAAAAATTTATTTATTTATATGATAATAGAGGCTAAAAGAAATTAAAATATTGAAAAAAATTATCTGGAAAGACTACAATTAATGTGACTACAATTAATTAAAGGACTAATTTCTTGGAAATTACGTTGAAATGTAATTTCCAAGAAATTAGTCCTTTTTAATTATTAACGTTAAGAAATTAGTTTTTACGTTTTGAAAAAACGTTGCTTTTCAATTATAATTATTTTTGTATATAACTTTTAACTGTGATGGAAAATGTTTCAAAATTGATTATATATTATTATTAAACTCACGTTTCGAAGAAATTTTTCATAGTTCTACGGCTGTAATAGTTCTAGGAAAACTATTAATTATAACTACAATTAACGCATTAAAAACTGAAATCGCCAACTATGAATGCACCATTTAACTTAGCATCTCAAGATAAAAGGATTCAGTTACTGCATAATGTGAATGTTACAAGTCACATTTATTTAAATCATATTTATCACCCATTTCAAATTTTTCTGACTTCATCAGCCGTATTTCTCGTTCTCAGTCAGAAACTCACTATTGTTGACCCGACTTAATCGCGTTTAGATCTTAACACGATTAGGTCGAGTTTAATCTGAACGCGTTTAGATGTTAACGCGATTAAGTCACGTCATGCTATGTCATCTTTATTTTGTTTCGAAGCCAACTATGGAACAAAATGAAACAGTTCAGATGTCCACTGCATACAGGGTGGTCATTTGACCGCGCAATAATCATTCCATGCGATTCTTTATCGAAATCCAACCCGAAAAAATGTGGCGCATTTTTTATTAGAGTTGACACTCCAGAGACTCCTTTTTGACGTCACTTCCGGTGGGTCGAAATTTTATCACTGACACCCTCCCGAAAAAAAAACTATTCTTTTGGGTTTGCCAAACTAGAGAATAAATACACGCACGAAAATAAAGCACCAAACTGATATGCAAATCCGAATGTGTGCTTAACGCACACATTCGGTTTGTTATCTATACGTATTTGCGCATCTCAAGAATGCCACGTCCAATAGAAAAGCAGACGACACTTTTGCGGGTTGGTTTTCGACTGCGAACTGCGTTGTATGATTATTGTGCCTTCGCAATTCTGACCACTCCGTCTTAGAGGCTTTTTCTGTCAAGCTAAATTTAGGTGGTGGTGTTATTGCTGCGAAATGTGCTTTATGTATGCATTCCCAGCTTCGTATCACTGGACTTGTTTTAATAATACTACTAGCGGAATTTCCCGGAGTTGTACGGGTTGAATTCGTTAAACGTTGATTAAAAGTGATACGAAAAATCACTTTAACATAGAAAAATTCAAATCTCATAGGAACTGCATATATAGAAAATATAAGTGAGCGGGAAATAATTCTTTAAACTCCATTTTGACCTTTTTATAGATTAATAATTGCTTCTATGTACAAAATTTATTGTGGATTGGTCTAACGGTGTAGATTTATATAGAGAACAGACACCAGCTCTGCTTTATATGCATAGATTTCAGCACGTCACCAATAAAAATGCCAAATAAGAAATTCATAATTGATATGTAGTCGATTTATTAGTAAAACACACTAAGTAAAAAAACATAATCTGAGAAAACGAAGAGGAAAATTCTACTCCCTAAGCTTTACTTACTAAGTGTGTTTCCCAAGAAGTCTAACCGTCATGCAAAGATCAAATACCTTAGTAGACTTCACCAGTCTAAAGATCTCTATATTCTGACAACTCATAGAATTCACATAGGTTGAAATTTTTGACTTATTGTCAAATTTTTCATTTGTAAGTCGTCGATATGATAGGTGATTGATCAACGCGGATTTAGATTAAACGCCGAACGCAGCCAAAACGGCGATAAAGGCATTTGAAAATTGTCCCGATATGTATCAAGTGAGAATATTTGGGTAACAGTAAGCAAATCCCCCGTTTTCCGTCTAGTTTAATTTGTTTTGCACTGAAAATCCAATAAACAAAAACGCATTTTTAATTGCAATTGGCGTTGAAGGCTAGATTTTGAAACCACATAATTATTTTTTCTGACTTAGCATGATCTTTGTCAACACTATGGACATTACAAGTTCCTTGTCACAAAACCATTACTGATGACACATAACTGAACCCCATTCAGACCACCAAGAAAAGGCGTCAGAAATCCAAACTCCCCAAAACAACTTCCCCACCATGAAACAATTGCGAGTTTAAAACACAATCACGCTCATTTGAGCCCATAAAAATGAAAAATGAATCAATTGTCCAAAGGCGAAGAAGGACGAGAAAACTTCATTTTAAAACTCCAATCAATCGCTTTGATTATCGTGCTCATATAATTGAGTTTAGCTATTTTTATAGCTCTGATAATTACGCCCTGCTTTTGTGCACTCGGATCCAAATCTCGAGGAGATTTGAGAATTTTCTTTTTATACTGGCAATTCTTTGTTTCATTTTTAAAGCGAGATAATAAACTGGAAGGGAGTGAGGCAGATAGCTCGTTAAATTGAAATATTATAACGTCGGGCCAGAGCTTTCACGCCATTAATACGCATTCCTTCCGAGGAGCCTTCCAGAGAGCTCAGTCCGTTGCAGCTACGAAATTACGAAACTTTATTAAAACCCCCTCGGTCCATAATGAGAAATCGGAAGTTTTTGTCCCGCGTTCGCCGTATCGCTTATAGCGTGTGTAATGAACTGTTTTTTAATGGAGGAAAATATATTTGGGGTATTTTTTATTCCCTTTTGTGCCTTATCGTCCGCGTGTTACGTCGTGTAGCGGGACGGTCTCTTTAAACAGATTTGGAGAAGGGCCGTTGGCGGGTTTTTATTTATGCGTTACGTCGTAGTGATATCGTGTTTTACTTAGTTCGTAAAAATGGTGTTAGTGCGAGATAACGCTAATCTGTGTTACTTAATACCCACCATTAAAACCCTTACCTCTTTAGTGAGTAGGAAAACGTAGGTGCTTATTTTTTTTAACACAGTACGTAAACTATCAAATTTTGAAAAATAAATAATTAAGGAATCAAAACTAAATGAATTAACTTAAATAAAAAAAATTCGAATTAGTTTATGCTGGGTATCTATGATGAAATTTCTGAATTTTGAGAACATTTATTTTGGATGGTTGGTTGTTGATTCGTTTTAGGTTTTATGGCCAAGGGGCCATATTGGTCCAAGCTACGGCAAACAGAAGGCAAAGTCAAGTAAAAAATGCCGTAAAAGGAAACAGAGGGATTTGGGGAATGGAATAATGGGGTGAAAGCAGAAAAATATCGCTTGGGTATCCCGGGCAGCGACTCTCTTGTTTATTATAGTAAACCCCATGGGTAGGTAGTTCAATTAAAGTAGCGATGGAAGAACACAACGGGCTATTGGCGATTGTCCGCGATCAAGGAAAGATCCAAGAGCAATACCTCGCAATTTTGAACAACTGTCCGATCGATACTTGAGAAGTATCGATACTTATACACTCGCACATACACGGCTGTCTTTTTCTGGATGGAGTTTCGAACTCGCAACCCTCAGGTTGCTGATTCCACCTTACCCTATCGGCCGCGTAAACCGCATGGGAAAGAAAATATCACAAGAGTACCTCGGGCCCGTGAAGCCTGTACACATCTAAAGGAGATAATTATTTTAGATGGACTATAAAGTATTAGAATTTGGATTCTGTAAAATTAATTTTTGGAAAAAAAATTTGTTCTCCGGAAATAGCGTTAAACCAATCTGAGTTGACTAATGTCCCGTGATGTTACAGAAATCACACTTCCCACATACACAAACATGTATTCGTCTTTATTATTTTTATATTTAAACCTCACCAATTCAAAAACGGAAACCAGAAGTACTCGTCCTTTGTGTATAAGCTACCTTTATGCAAAATTTCAGGTTTCTAATTTTAGTTTTTGTATTGCGTTTGACAGACACCCACACTTCGTTCTATTAATATAGTAGATGGAAAACACTATCACCGGCTTACAATAGAAATACAATCAAAAATTTTCCAAGATATGATATTTTTAGCTTTTGTAGAAATGAATGCGGTGATTTTTAGGGATGTGAAGTTCGCTAAGTGATTATTTCTTTGCATGAAGGTTAGATTTCTTCTTCAGAAACACACATAGTGAGTATAGCATAGAGAGTAGAATTCTTTCCCTTCGTCTTAGCAGATTGCTTTTGACTTCAGTCCACAATAATACAATGCTATCCGAAAAGGTGATCTCAAGTCTCGTCTTTTCGAGTTGGCTGTTGTTATATGCTGTATGAGAAGGATTTCCTATACAAAACAAATACGCCAGACGGGGTGCTAAGATTTTACTTCTGCCCAAATGCAATCGCATAATACCCATCATGGGTACCTTAAAATAAAGCTTATCGCAGTTTTGTCAACGTTTGGTGCTTAATATAAATAGTGCTGAGCAATCAACTATGATATATAAATTCGAAATTTATTCCTCAGAATTTTTATTGCCGAAGTGCTGAAATCTTACTCGAAAAACAAACCGACTGACGTACGTCATGTACAGAATACGTACAGGAAACCTGTATCGTCGCAGAAGCCCAACCGCCATCTTGTTTTAGCTTATCAGGAAATGTCTCTCATATATATACTCGTATAAATATCTAAAACTTAATAAAAGAAAAAATTATGATCACTCAATCAACTGTTGACTGTTCTCTGTTGTTTTCAAAAGTAAGGAGACATCAGATGCTTTTATGTAATGCATATTAGATGCTCATTATTATAAGGGCATTTTAACAACCTTTAATGAGAGGGATTTTCAGTTAATAAAAACAAATAGACGGAAGACGGAGGTTTAAATCAGGTAATCCAATACTCTCGTATGATACATATCGCACTTTCCTTAAAATGGTAGGTAGGGAGGTATTTTAATTAACGTCACACTGGAGCAACACAACGGTTATTGTCCTTAAAATAGTAAAATGTAGTTTATCGTCGTTTTGGTGACGTCTGGCGTTTGATTTGGTCCTTTCATACATCAATAATACTGTTTTTAATCGAGCTAATAGAACTTTTAATCTACTGCAACCAGGGAAAAATGCTAATGAAAAAGCATTTTGATGTTGCAAAGCTTATATTCTTAATTCAGGCCTCAACATATTTATTGGTGTAATTTATTGTACAAGAAATCTATTTTATGAAAATTATTACTTTATAATATTATAAATCATTTCCAAACATTAAGAACAGACGATATAAAGAGAATAATACATTCAAGTTTGCACAACAGCCAGGGGGAAATTAATTATTTTATTTCAAATATTACTAAAGACGTGTTTATTTTCTGAACTGCAGGTGCACATTTCGACTAACTTTCCTCAAAACTACTTGGTTTAACAATAACGATTGTCGTATTCCGTTTCATGGAAATAATTAAAACATACTGCAGAAAACATTCTGAAGACTGGAAGCTAAACGCATTTTTTCAAAGCATTTCAAAATTTCGACATGTTTCCTTTGCAAAATGATTAAACTCATGAAAACATGTGTTTCTTTTCCATGTTTCAAATAAAACTGTTTGGTTTTATTGAAAACTGCACTCGTTAGGCAAATCGCACAAACATTCTCATTCTAAACAGCTACACGGTATCCATCTAACTAAATCTGAACTGAAAAAGTGAATTAATGTGTAGCGTGTGCTCAACGAAACTGAAACTCTTGTTCTTTGATCAAGCGCAAAAAAAAATAATTTTTTAATTCTTTTTGGTTCATTTTGGCTTGGTGTGGAAATTTGAAAAGTGGGATGCCATTTCAGGTGTTGACTTAGGTTTGACTGACTGTGGTCCAAAATTACGAGTTGTGGTCCTCAGATCCTACCCATCAGGATTAGATTCCAAGACTAGAACTAGTTGTGCTGCTCTAGTGTGATGCAAATTCAACTACCTACTACCTGATTTTGGGGGGTCGGAATTACTTACGCTCTTTAAAATTGTGTTCTATTTTTAGTTGTGGAACCTGCGAGATTACGAAATAAAAAAAGAATCAAGTATTGATATCTTCTGAACTCTTTTTTCCCACCATTTTTACTTTAATTTCATTTGGCTGTTTTTGTGTGGTTATAAATTTAATAAATATTCATTTTTTTAATAAAATGTAATTCATATTCATCACATGCAACAGCGATCCCAGAAAGGATTCGACTTTTAATCTGCATGCGGGCTAGAGTAAAATAAATTTTAAAGCCAACCGGGATTGAAAGAATATTAAAGTTAGGGGAAATTCCAATTAGGAATATTTTAAATTTTAAAAATCATTTTTTGTAGTGATAGAAGTTCAAGATTGTCTACTTTATGAGACTTGAAACTATATTTAAGCATTTTATTATACCTGTCAAAAGTTAGATGAAAACAATAATTTTCTTTTTAAAAAAGCTGTCGAATCGACTTATATTTTATTGTTTCTGAAAAATGGTAATCGTTTACCTTTACTTTGTACTGAATATATTCAATTTAAAAAAAGTTCTGTGTTGTTATTGAAAACATGCCACTAAATGAAATTTTCAAGAAATAATGCATTTGCGTAAATATTTTTTTGTCTTGAATATCTTATCAAATTAATTTGTCGTTCTTCCCTTAAAGATGAAATTCAAAAATGTCGCATACCTGGATCAAGAGTGATACAGGTAAAAAATATATGGATCATTCCGTGTCAAACCGCACAATCGACCACCTCCAATTTTTTAAACTCGGTTAATTTGTTTTTGTTGTAATATATAAGAAACTGGAAATTTTTAGCTTCCATATTGCAATAATTTTTTATGTATACTAATTTTAAGTTTTAAAAATTGGGCAATTTTTCATGATTTTAAACTCACAAAATAATCTATACCTCTCTAGACCTAACTGTACAATCATGCTGAATGAAAGCTTACTTTGTAAGAAAATGCAGACTTTCTAATGACTCACCACAGGACCTTTTAAGTGACCTTTTGAATTTCAAGGTCCTTCAATTTGTCCTTTTACCTACAATTACAAAAAAAGGGTATTTTTATTTCTTTCTAAAAAATATGCGTTACTATATTGGAGCATATATTAACAATATATACTCCATCATATATGCGTTACTATATTTGGAGTATATATTAACAATATATACTCCAGTATATATTGGAAGTAAATACAAGTTTGTAATCAGTACACATAAACACCTGTATCTTTTGACCTGTTTGTTGACCTTCTATTTATTTCGAATATTTTTTAACTCTGGACTCACATGCGTGTCCCACTATGAAACTTTCAGAAAGCAAATATAAATATTGTATCATATGTTTAAATATGTTTTTTAGAAAAAAAAATGAAAATATACTTTTTGTAATTGTAGGTCAAAGGTCAAATCGAATGACCTTAAAATAGAAAGATAACTCATAGTATCATGTAATATGTCATAAGAAAGTGTATACCTTTTTGTATAAAATAAGTCCTCTTTCATCTTGATTGGACAAACAGGTAAAAAGATACAGTTGTTTATGGGTACTGATTACATACTTTTATTTACTTTGAATATTTTTGAACTATGAACCCTTGCGTGTTCCACTATGAAACTTTCAAAAAGCAAAGATAAATTGCGTACCTCTAACATATATTCTTTAGCAAAAATGAAGATACACTTTTTTCGTAATGGTAGATCAAAATCAAATTGAACTTGAAAATAATATCACTTGAAAGGTCATATGATACGTCATTTGAAAGGTTGTACCTTTTTCTACAAAATAAGCTTTCATTCAGAATGATTATACAATTAGGTCCAGGGGAGAGAGGTACAGAATATTTAGTAAGTCTAAAATCATGAAAAATTGCCCAATTTTTCCAACTTTTAAAATTAATATATACATAAAAATTTATTACAAGTTGGAAGCTAAAAATTTGTAGAATATCTTATTTTGTAGCTAAAACTCAGCTAATTTGGCTGGGAAATAAATTAGCTGAGTTTAAAAAAAGTCGGAGGGGTTGGGTTGAAAATGACCCTTTTCTGAGCGCTTCCACATAGAATGTGCTTCATATGGAGTATTCACCGCAGATGAGTAATTTTTACGAATTGAGCTACAGCAATTTTTCAGGAGGAAATGTACTTAAGAAAGGGAATAACCTCTCAAAATGGACTTTTGTAATTGTCACCTTAGTGTCACATTTCGTAGTTTTGCCATACAACAGGGGTGTGATATATGTGAAATGTATTATATGGGGAATGGATATTTCCTGTATACTATTTGAGTGCAAAGCAAGTTGTAGAAATTTTAAAAATATTGAAAAGGTATTAAAACTTATTTTGCAGACTATTAAATGATGTTGGCATTTTTCTACGAAAGAGAAAAGTGATTATTCTGGTCACTTTTTCAATCTACAGTTAACCAATTCAATCAGAATAAGGTTGGGTAATTCTGCTAATATTTACATAAAAATCAATTCGATGATAAAATTATGGTTTTTATTGTAAATAATTTTATTGAACACCAAGTTCACAGCAAATTTTTCGATTAACTATTCTTTGAAATCTAAATGTCAAAGTATCAACAAAACTGAATATTTCAGTCGTTATTAAAAATGGCATAAAATGTCTAACGAGTAAACAAATCAAAATGCTATAGAAATATTTGGGACCATTTCAGGCAATAAAAATTTTTTTTCTTCACTCTGGTTAATCAAATTATGTGTTCAGTTTCATCGTGCTTGATTTAATGTTGGAGTTTTTATTATTACAAACTTATGGTCGTAAAATGTCTTCCTAAATAAAATAAAAGTTTAAAATTTATTAAAAAGGGCTGTCGATTTCTATTGTATTCTGATGTAAATATGTACGATATATTCCAGTCAAAACATTAAACACTTCATATATGAAACCAACAGAAAAGCAACGTTTAAAAAGAAAAGTGATTTTTCTTCATTGATGTTTTATATTCACAGGCAAAAGGTCTGAAGTGAAGCATTCATTTCAAGTTTCTTTCAACTAAAAATATATTCTTATGGGGTGATATTTAAAATTGAAAACACGGGGAATTCGATTTATTTCATAAATTCTAAATAATAAATATTGGATTGGATATTAAACATTGGAAGGCTATTTTCCTGAGTTTTTAAAAAGGTTTAATAAGATCTACAAAGAAAAAAATGTAAAATGGCATGTAATTTTAATAGCATTAAAATAAATGTTTATTTAGTGTTTTCATTTTTAAGAAATAATTAAAAAAATAAAATAGAATACCACACTGAGCAGTGAAATGTAAATATGTGGTTATCTTAACAAGGATATCACTTTTTGAATGAGATAGTAGTGTCGAAACTTATGTTAGTTCCAGTATTATAACCTTTGATCTTCGTTTCGTCGCACTTTTAGCTGTATCAATTTTTATAACAAAACTGTTTATCTTTATGCAATACCATTTAACTTTAAACCTCTATAGATATTTAACTTTCATAGATATAATCCAAGCTACACTGCTGGCCACAGTAAATGCAACACCCTGAAGGAACCATGCAAATAATATGAAATTTACAACATGCATTAGCGGAGGTGAGATATGCAAATGATTAGAATTTCAGCGCAGACGCACATCACGCGCGCCTGTGGCGCCACTTCAAAGCGCTATTTAAGGCTTGGAGATTTCGACGATTTCAAGTACGGCAATTGTGTTTTTCTTGTGGTTTTTTCAAAAAAACGATCAATTATGCCTCGTAGAAAACAGCGATCATCTTTTGATCAAGTATCCGAGTTCGACAGAGGAAGGATAATGGCCTACCGAGATTGTGGATTATCTTTCAGGGAAATCGGTAGTCGTGTTGGACGAAACCAAACAACTGTAATGCGGATATGTGATCGTTGGATGCAGGAGGGTACGACGGACCGACGTGTTCGATCGCATCCACCTCAGTGCACCACTTCACGTGATGACAGGCATATTGTGCGTATGGCAGTGACGGATCGCTCAGCCACATCACGAACCATAGCACAGCACATTCAGTCTGTACCGCATCATACAGTGTCTGCGCGTACCATTCGACGCCGTTTACAGCAGAGTGGTCTGTCCGCAAGACGTCCATTGCTTCGTCTACCCTTGACGCAGAACCATAGACGTTTCCGCCGCCAATGGTGCGATGAAAGAAGGATGTGGAAGGCAGAATGGAATGAAATTGTCTTTACTGACGAGTCACGCTTCTGTCTGCAACACCACGATGGTCGGATTCGAGTCTGGAGACACCGTGGAGAGAGGATGCTGAACAGCTGCGTTATGCACCGCCACACTGGTCCTGCACCGGGTATTATGGTATGGGGCGGTATTGGGTATCACTCTCGCACTCCTCTAGTACGCATTGCCGGTACTTTAAACAGCCAGCGCTACATCTCCGAGGTGTTGGAGCCAGTTGTCCTTCCTTACCTTCAGGGCTTGCCCACAGCCATATTTCAACAGGATAATGCGCGACCACACGTGGCACGCATTGTCCAAGGGTTCTTCGTCAATCGCCAGATTGAATTGCTTCCCTGGCCAGCTCGCTCTCCGGATCTTTCGCCGATAGAAAACATGTGGTCCATGGTTGCCCAACGATTGACCCAGAATACATCCCCAGCTGCCACACCAGATCAACTTTGGCAACGTGTGGAAGCTGCTTGGTCTGCTGTACCCCAAGAACACATCCAAAGTCTCTTTGAATCAATGCCGAGGCGTGTGGCAGCGGTGTTCTCCAACAATGGCGGCTACTCTGGCTACTGATTTTGGCAGGAACCACACTTCACAGAAGTCTATAAATTTAATCATTTGATACTTGGTCAACATGTTATCTACAAAATAAATTTTGTTGTGATATCTCTTGTCTTTCTTGGTGTTGCAATTTGGGTGGCCAGCAGTGTATTTATAATAATAGATGACTTCTAGTGATGATGACTTCTACATTGTATGGAAATGATTAGTTACAATTTCTGCATACATAAAATTTAAATGTTACCTAGAAATTAGAACAATGTCTTGACGAATTTCCAATAATTTACTAATTAACTTCGGTCTGACACACATTGCGAATATACTCATTTTAAAACAAGTGCTGTAAATAAAACAAATTATCTCTATACTAACAGAATTCATGATGAGTGCTTTAAGATTATATTTTCTCATAAAAATATCAACATTTTTCTGTAGAAATTAATTTCTTTCAAATTATGAAAACAAGTTTTTGTACCCATGAAAACTAGTTTTGCCACAGAAGCGTGTTTTACTCGAGATCAAAACTTTATGTTAGAGACAATCATGTAAAAATCAAGAGCAATAATGTAATTGAAACTTTGTTTCTTAATGTAACCTAATGCTGAAATATTTTAAAGCCATTTCAAAAATGTCAAAGTTTAATATTCATATGAGGTAAGCCGTTACATTGAAGACAGTCATTATTTCGAATGAGGATTCTTATTCTATTCCCAGAAATTTAAGGTAATGATGCAGATTGACCCTCCTTTCTCAATAGGAAACCAAAGATCATTTATTTACAGATCACTTCCTTGAAGAAAACTGGATTTGTTCATTAGAAGTGAAATATTGCATATAACACGCGAAGTTTATATTGTCCTTGATGTCTTTCTACGGAAATAGAAGTGTGAGTTTGATATCCCATGCTTGTTTAGTGTTTGTCCAAACCGAACAAACCTAAGCCATGTTGTATATTAGGCAACAAAATTTTTGTTAAAATATTTGTTAAAATTTAAAATTATACTGTTAGTAACTTAATTTCTTTTTCAACCCTCTGAGCGTCTCGAAATTACCAAGTAGTGAAATATTGCTTTTACCACACAACACACAAAATAATCACATCGATTGGTTGATAGAATAGGAAGGAATTGATTGGTGAAGAAGGTAAAAACTGACCGGAAGTCATGTAAGGAAGACTGTAGGTTGCAAAACGGATATAGGCGTCTGAACCTCTCAGGGGAGAAGAAATAGTTTAACTTTTCATTTAAGCATTCATTCAAATTTGCAAAAATTTAGTTCAAAATGCTCCTATGAATTAATTTAAATAAAAAACAGTTATCTGATGTTGGCTACTCCTCAAAATGTGATAAGATTTTTATTAAACAATCGAATAGAAAGACACATTATTCACAATGATGATTAAATTATCCCAAAACGAGGAACGAATGGAACACTTAATTCAATAACGGTGTTTCGTTAGTAATTAGTAGCACTCAAAACCCTGAATTTCTCAATGTAACCTTCATATATTCAGGAATAAGAAGGCAAGCAATTGTACAGATCAATTCAACTTCGAGCTAAGAACCTTTTTGATACAAATGGTGTATTCCACCACAGAGCGTAACAAACTTCTATTGTCCCAATAATCACTGATTGGAAAAAAAGAAGACATAATTTGATCCAATAAAAATTTAGTTAAAAATGCTCCTATGAATTAATTTAAATAAAAAACAGTTATCTGATGTTGGCTACTCCTCAAAATGTGATAAGATTTTTATTAAACAATCGAATAGAAAGACACATTATTCACTATGATGACTAAATTATCCCAAAACAAGGAACGAATCTAACACTCAATTCAATAACAGTGTTTCGTTAGTAATTAGCACTCAAAACCCTGAATTGCTCAATGTAACCTTTATATCTTTAGGAATAAGAAGGCAGGCAATTGTACAGATCAATTCAACTTCGAGCTAAGAACCTTTTAGATGCAAATGGTGTATTCCACCACAGAGCGTAACAAGCTTCTATTGTTCCAATAATCACTTATTGGAACAAAAGAAGACATAATTTAATCCAATAATTACCACTCGCGAAGCAAACAAACTTATTCAACTAACACCGAAAGGGTAGATAGGATGCAAAATTAGCCTTAACCTTGTTCCAATAACCATGTTGTAACACCTAAAGTAATTTGTTTATTGATTTTCAGGATATTTATGTCGAAAGTTAGCTCATGTATACTTTTATATATCTCAAAGTCGTTTCCTCCCTCGAAAGATTGCGTTAATCATTTTCCTAGCATCAAAAGTATGAAAACCACAGTAATATATTTCCCTAACGTTCGTGGCACAGAAACTGAAGTAATTTGTTTTTAGTCGAATGGCAACAACGAACATAAACAATATGAAATCGTACGGTACAGGATGAGAAATGTGGAAGATGGAAATCAGCGCAAGAAAGAAAATATGAGAGAAGATAGATTTAGTGTTCAAACATACCGAATCGCCTTTTAAGATGCGAATGGGATGAAATTGAAGCAGATATTCAGAATCTAATTGTGGTTACATGTATAAGGTATGTGTTTTGATATGCATTTTATTGAAAATAAGGATCAACATCAGCAAAAGTAAGCGATATGCTGTTGCCTGTTTTGCGATAATCTTATTTCATTTAAAGGCATGCAATCTATTTATTAATATGGATTCTATATTCATTATAAATGGATAGAAATAAAATATTAAATGTGAGTACAGACATTTTTTTCGTTGGATGTAAGCAATTAAAAAGTTAAGAGCAAATGTTTACTTTATTATACTTATATAAAATCATACCATCATTAATCTTAAAATAAAACTAAATATCGGTATTTTGAAACTTTATTTTCATCAGGATTTAATGTTGTTTTATCTTTCAAAGAAGCTTGAAAGGAAGGAAATGGAAAGTTTGGGACAGAAACACTTGTATAGATCTCCACTTTTTTTAAAAATTAAATAAATATTCAAATATTCCTGAAACAGAACAAAAATAAACTAACAGAAGATAAAATTTTGATGCAAAGGAAGTATGAGGTAGTTAATATAAAAGTAGAATAAATTAAGCTAATCAAAATTTTTAGAATTTTTCCTTTCTAAAATGTAATGTTTTCCGAAAATATGGATAAACTCATGTTTGTCTTAAATCATTAAATCTTTGTTTTCATCTTTATTTTATTTTCGCTTTATTTCTTTTTGCACTTAAGCGAATGACAACAAAAAGAATATGAAAGCAAATATGATCCAATTTGAGAATCGACTTATTCTGTTGTCATTCACGAAGTCCTCATACAATTTATAACTCAAAACAATTCTTACATCAACAAAAATTTCAGCTTAGTGGCTTGGGTTTGACTTGGGTAGATAAAATAAACTGATTGATATGCATACAAATATCTGCAGAAATCGCTTTTCAAATATTAGTACTTCCAAGAAATAAGTGATTACATTACCAAATTAAGTAATGAAAAAAATATTTCGGTTTCGAGTACTCTTAACTATCGAATATGTATTCTAATACATAAAAAAGCGAATAAAACAGCCATCCGGGTATAAGGATATTATGATTGATATTCGAATGCTTATAATGAATACTTTGGTAGTTTAATACTTTGGTGATTGAATACTTTGGTGTTTGAATACTTTGGTGTTTGAATACTTCGGTGTTTGAATACTTTGGTATTCTAATATTTGGGTATTCGAATATTTTGGATGAATACTTTAGTATTCCAGTGCAACGAGAAAGAATCGAGTTCAACGAATACTTTTAAGTATAGATACACGAGTACTTTTATATTCAAATACCCCCATCTCTATTCCAATTGTACCGTTATTCAGAGGCTATTTTTTATCCTCAGACACAAAAACAGTGATACTCAGAAAATATGCATTTTCTGAAGAATTGTAAATCTATTGCGAGAACTATTCGAAAATGAATCTGATGGTGCTAAGCTCTCCTGTTTCGAATTAAATTCGAATAAAGAATCCGGATTATGTGAAAATAAATCAGAACGTGAAGTGGCACAGACGATGCTGACACTACCCAGAATATATTATTCGGGATAGTACAGAATGGAAAATGTATAATGAGCGAATATTTATGAGGGTGAGATATATTTTACGTGAATGTAAGGATTCTACCGATTTTGTCAAGCTAAACATCAATGAGTCCGTCATGTGTTCAAGAGGTAAATAAAGGCATCAAAGTATAAATCAAAATCAGAGTTGGAAATTTACTTTAAATGCAGGAATGTAAAACTAAAAAGTTTAATTTATATGCAACTAACACTCAAATTAGCACCGAGGAAGAAACTGTTCATTAATGTGTCAATTGTAATTAAAGTATATATATATATATATATATATATATATATTATAAATTTTATAAATTAATAGTAAAATATTAATGTTTTGTAAAAAATGTATTAAGATCTTATGTTATCAAGAAATAACACATTTTCTAAATTTTATTACTTTAGTTTTATTTAATGAGTTTGACAATCTTTTTACGGAACCTTTTGTGGCTTAAACAATCATGAATTTATGAAAATGTAAAATAAGAGCTTAAAATTTTAAACATTCTTTAGAACTCTGCGGGAAACAATACTTATTTATTTATTCATAATGTCAAACGGATTACTCCAGTTACAAGACAGCTAAAGAAGATTAAACGTACAAAAGTAAAATGAAAACCAATATAATTATACAACGTAAATAACATCATGTCAACACGAAACAAAAATTGCATAGAAAAAAACTGACGTATAAAAGAAAAAATCCCGATCGAAATATAACCACAGAGAAAAAAATCAAAAACTCCGTTTTTGAAAATTAAGTTATAAAATTACTAAACTGTATTAAATAGTCAAAATAATTCAAGGGTTGAGGATAAACTGTCATTTAGATTTAAATATTTTACTCAATTTATTTACTGGTGTCGAAACGACCCTGAGGAAGTTTTAAGATAACGAAGAGTAACTTCCGTTCTACTGTTAAATGATGATATATTTGCTGTTTTAATGTATGGAGGGGGTTTAACCTTCGAATTGTTTTCTACGAGATATCTCGTCATCAAGATATTGCTGACATTTTTATGATGACCAGATCTTGGAGGATGAGATGTCTTGTCATCAGAAAACTTACCAGATTTTGATGGACGAGATATCTCATCCTTTGAAGAAAACTTACCAGATCTTGATGGACGAGATATCTCAACCTTTGAAGAAAATTTACCAGTTCTTGATGGACGAGATATCTCGTCCTTTGAAGAAAACTTACCAGATCTTGATGGACGAGATATCTCGTCCTTTGAAGAAAACTTACCAGATCTTGATGGACGAGATATCTCATCCTTTGAAGAAAACTTACCAGATCTTGATGGACGAGATATCTCATACTTTGAAGAAAACTTACCAGATCTTGATGGACGAGATATCTCATCCTTTGAAGAAAACTTACCAGATCTTGATGGATGAGATATATCATCCTTTGAAGAAAACTTACCAGATCTTGATGGACGAGATATATCATCCTTTGAAGAAAACTTACCAGATCTTGATGGACGAGATATCTCATCCTTTGAAGAAAACTTACCAGATCTTGATGGACGAGATATCTCATCCTTTGAAGAAAACTTACCAGATCTTGATGGACGAGATATCTCATCCTTTGAAGAAAACTTACCAGATGTTGATGGACGAGATATCTCATCCTTTGAAGAAAACTTACCAGATCTTGATGGACGAGATATCTCATCCTTTGAAGAAAACTTACCAGATTTTGATGGACGAGATATCTCGCCATTAGACCATCGAAAACTGACTAGATCCTAGAGAAAACTGACTAGATCTGACCAACGCGATTTAGTCAGTGTTCTTCTAATGACGAGATATCTCGTCCATCAAAGTCTGGCAGGTTTTTAATGATGAAATTCCTCGTCCGGATAACCACCAGGAGGGTTAAACTCCGCCTTATGTACGCCCTTGATTTCCACTGTACTTCCCGGGACAAATTCCATCCCCCATTTCACTTTACATCCCATTCCATAACCTCCCGATCCGATACCAACGTTGCCTATACCCGTCCATTCTCTATTAACACGTCCTATTCACTTATTGGGAGGGCATGGGGATCACAGGCGAATTTAACACTCCCCTGGGCACAGACCTCTGGCTGACCGCCAAAGCTCAGTGGCAAAATCGCATATAATGAGCAAACTCAACCTTCTTTTTCTGTGTGCCGCCCAATATTCTATTACATCTCTTCCCCTTCATTGACCATCGTAACCGCAGAGGTTCTTTCATCCGTAATAGGGGCCCAGCCTGCCCAAGGGATATAAGGTTCATTCGTTCAAGGGCAAACCGAGATGACAATTATCAAGGATTATAACATTGTATAGCAAGGAATTGTGTAACAAGCAAGTATAACATTGTATAACAAGCAAGTATAACATTACAACATCTTCAAAAATGGACAAACAAGAGCACAAACTTTACACAACAAAAAATAATAAGACAAAAAAGTAGAAACCCGATCGCTTTTTATGTTGAGCATAGCGTTTTACAATAAACTATAAGGCCAACTAAATCTCGGAGTAAAGTAGAAATCTTTTCTAATGGTGTAGACCAGAGAATTTCAACAGGTGTGCTGCAGGAATAGGAGGGTATGCAGTACAGATCGTGATGCGGTTTAAATTGGGTATTATTGTTATTTTACTTCTACGGTTTAATTTTGAGCATTTGTCAAGTGTGTATTTTCAAATAATTTCAAGTAATATTCGCAATTTTAATAAACACTCGGCAAGTATTTTAAAAAAGTAAAAACGAAACAATCTCAATCGCTTTTTACGTTGAGCATAGCGTTTTACAATAAATTATAAAGGCAACTCTATCTCCCGCTGCAACAAAAACATTTTCTGATGGTGCAGAAGAGCGATTTTGAACACGTGTACCGCATGAATAGAACGGGCGTGCCGTAGGGAGGGAAATGGTTTAAATTGAGAGATTTATTTCATTTCTACGATGTGATTTCGACAAGATATCTCGTCCATTAAGATCTGACCAATTCTATTAAGAACAAGATACCTCGTTATCAAGATGTTACCAACATTTTTTTACTATGATGAGATCAAGATCTGGTCAATTTTCTTCTAATGACGAGATACCTAGTCGAGACAACCACCAGCAAGGTTAGTTTCAAACATTTGACAAATGTGTTCTCAAATAATTTCTTTCAAATAATACTCGTTCTTTTAATACTCATAGAAGTATATTTGCGTGTTATTTTTAATTGCGGAGCACCGTAAATAAATTGTGTCAAAAAAGTTTTTTAAAAACACTTTGTAGCGAAAAAAGTAGGTAATTACTATTATTTTTTCAAAATACATCAACATTATACCATCTTTTTTATCAAATCCGCCCTATTTTGTCAATTAGTGTGCCGCAGAATTTTAATTAGTCAATTATTATTAATTTGTTAAATTCGTTTATGTGTGACATGGGGAATAAAAACAGTTGAAAATCACTGCTAAATAGTGAGAAATAATTAAGTTACCTAATTTCATCTGCGATGTGGGAGGTGAGACGAACACATGCATTTCAAGGAGTTAGATTTTATAACCCCATTAGGGTGGTCAGTCATCTTATGGATATTAGTTGACTTTGCCACAGAGGTTGCATGGGCCAGAAGTGGTTGTTGCTTGTGGTTCATATATCAGACATTTAGTAATTTGGCATTCTGTAACCACTGAGTACTATATATAAAGCAACCTACTCACTAGCGAACTGTAGCATGTAATGACGCGTACTCACTAGCAAACTGTAACATCTAATGACGCATACTCAATAGCATACTGCAACATATAATTATGCGTTCTCACTAGCAAATTTTAACATGTAATGACTCTTAATCACTAGTGAATTGTAGTGTGTAATGACGCGTACTTGCTAGCAAACTGTAACATGTAATGATGCATACTCACTAGGGATGTTGTGTGTAACGACGCATACTCGCTTGCAAAAATAGTAGCATGTAATTACAGGTACTCACTGGTGAACTGCAGCATGTAATTATGCGTACATATTGTAGCATATAATTACCCGCACTTACTAGTAAACTATTATATGTAATGAAATCAAATAAACTAGTGTGCACTGTTTTCGAATACTACCGAAAAATCTCTTAACGCTCGAAGCGATTCGACTAGCTGTCGGTTTTTGCTACAAATACGAAAGGTCTCGTGGTAAGACGCCATAAGGAGCTGTTTACTACAGTGTGCGTTTCCTCATTCGGCACTCTACAGTCTCACAGGTTATTTTGTCTGCTGTTGAGATGTTCGTGATCATGCTCCGAATACAGTTTCCAATGTATTCCAAAACATTTGTGGTCGTACCTTCCACATCTGAAGCTGGCTACATTACATGTTATGCAGCTCCCTAGGGAATACGCGATTACCTTCAGGCGTTGATGTAACGTACACTTTGTAAAGTGTCGCAAACAGTCGAATTCAGTGCTAAGAGCACGCTCAGGGACTGACAAATGCAGTGCTTCAATGTATAACAAGGGAAAATGGACTCGGTTCACTGGGAACAGCTTACAGCGCAATATACCTGTGAAACGATTCGTATTCGCAAAAACCAATAACACTTTGGATATTTTTAGCTTTTTGAAGTTATTTGTAATTGTGATTCAGTCAAATTGGCAGCATACTAGCCAATTCGGTTAAATTACTTGTTATACAGTTCCATAGGAAGTACACGGCTATCTGCGGACGTAACGTATGCCTTGCAATATGTCGAATCCAGTGCTCGGACAGAAACGAATATACAAATTTAGTACCGTTGTAACAAGAGAAAATCCTCGTTTCCAGGTGAACAGTTCCTTCCAGCACATTCTACCTCATGACCCTTTGTATTTGTTGCAAAACTCGAGAACTGGTTACATCGGTCCGAGCATTACCAAGTATTTGGCTACTCTTATTCCGAAAGTGTGCACATTAGTCAATTTGGATGCTCTACATGTTATACACTTCTGTAGCGTGTATGCGGGCAGTTTTATAACCGTAAACCATGTCTTGTAGCATGGCCAAATATGACCCTTGTGTCATAAAAAGCCCAATCCAAACAACCATACCGTAAACAGTCGGATCCATTGCTTGGAGCGTACTCACAAACAGAAAAATCAAGTACTGTGTAGTGCATAAAAAAGGATACTGCTCTGTTTGAGGTGAATAGCTTCTTTTTGAGCAATCCACCACGAGATCCTTTGTATTCGTCGTGAAAAACTAAACTGGTTGGATCATTACGAGTGTTACAAGGTTGTTCGCTACACAATAAAGAATTTGGTTGCATTTCATGTTACATTTCGCTGGTAAGTTTGTGGCTTAATGGATGTGGGGTTGGGCCAGGAATCGTGGCAAGGCGTCAGGAGGAGAAACGGGATTTATGTCGTCTGAGTGCTGGAGATGCAATTAGCGCTAATTAAAGCGAGGTTCAATCGAAGGGAGTTTCCGAATGGGTATTTTTAGGAACTTGGGGCCCCACGCTCTTTTCACTTCCGTTCGTCTTAATGCAAATAACTTTCCATCGCGTTAAGGAGGGACTTTGTAAATGAGTTTTAAAACCATTCCAAGTGGCAGTTCGAGGATTGCTTTTGGAAGAATTTCACGGTGATGGGTTATTATTATTATTATTTTGATATGTGAAGAAAACATTTAGGGAGCTGGGCAATTTTACAAAGTGATTCTGCTTAGCTTACCGTGTGGGTTAAACACAATCACTTTCGAAAATTTGAAAGCGCTTGAGTTCCGAAAATTTTGAAGTGGGTATTTTGAAAGTATCCTTTCTCGAAGAGCATGGGATTACATATACTTTGAAGTATAGTAGTTAAAGATAGGTATAATGGATTCTACGAAGACTAAAAATGAAGGTAGTTTGAGATTTGAGTACCTACGGAAAATGACACGATGAACTTAATAAGAACACTTAGATATGGAACTTTACGAATGTTATTGAAGAGTTTATCATACAAATTTTAATAAATATTTAATTCTGCGTTGTATCGTTTTGGAATTTTTGTCGAGGTATTTCACTTTAAGAGTGTTTTTTAAAGCTTCCGTTTAGTACGCATTGTATAAAGTAAGAAATTCTCGATTGCTTTAGAATACTGTCTTGTTAAAATCCATGCAAAGAAAACTGCAGTTTCCAGCAAGCAGTAATGCGTGGAAAACGCAGATTTTGCTTTATATATAGTTCTCATCAAAGAACAGTGAATAAGTGTAAAATATGGGTAATTTGAGTTAAATGTATCAGTTGTTTTTAATTGCGTCATTGTTCAAATTTCAGCTCTTCCTCATCATCCTTTAGAAGAAAGACGTAAGTGTTAATTGCGACACAGATTTTGATGCAGGAATGGTGTAAGAACGACGTAGTTTATAACAATTGTATAAGATGTGTGTTGAATGTAACTGGAACAAAGACGTAAGTGTATATTGTATCATTGTTAATCGTAACTTTCAGTCCATTTCATGACGTACATAACTAAATGAATAAAAATGTCAGCAAATATGTTATAAAAATAGTATAAATAAATTAAACAAATATGGGCATTGCATGGTAAGTGACTTAATTCTCCTGGTGGTTGTCTCAACGAGGTATCTCGTCATTAGAAAAACGACAAAACCTTGATAGACGAGATATAGAATCATTAGCAAACTTTAAAGATTCTGATGGACGAAATATTTTGCCATAGAAGAAAACTGACCAGATCTCGATCTCCTCATCAAAAAAATTGGCAATATTTTTTGACCAGATAACTTGTCTAGCAAAATTGGTCAGATCTTGATGGAAGAGATATCTCGACATAACTACTTGCAGGTATAATGCTATTTACTTTATGCTATTATAACTTAATTTTAGGAGAATAATGAAGCAACTGTAAAGTTGGGATGAATATTCGAAATACACCTTCACGAGAGGCTTTATTTAAAAGTAACTTAAAAATCATATTACTCTTCCCACTTTAATTATCATCTAAATTCCTCGCATGTTGTAATAAATATTAATCATAAACTGTATTCTTAGTTTTCGTTTTCTGATTAAATCGATGAATTCAATTTACGTCAATGTTCCTCCGGAACAGCGATGCATTTTAAAGCTTCTTTAAGCGTTCGTAAATATTTTTAAAAAATGTTCTTAAACTTATAAATTAAAATTTTAAAAATATCTAATCTCTTACATAATAAATTTTATCTCCATCTAAAGTTTTTCAGAGAAGACTGGAGCTAAAATTAGCAAAGTATTCGAAAGGCATTTAGTAAATATTTAAACAACATTTTTATGCTTTATTTATTTTACAAACTCTCCCCCACATATGCTGTTTACTCTCTCTCCTTGAAAAGGAAACTTACTTAATTATAAAATTGAACAAGGACTAAATTCCAGTCTTTCGACTTTATAGCGATGGTAAGAATATAAAATGTTAGTTTCGTATGAAATTGGAGGTACCTTACAAAGTTTAAATGTTTTTTGAGAAACCGGCTGTTCGAAACTCTTATTTAGAGATTATTTACATTTACTAAATTTTATGCCTTTAAATCTTGTGTTAATTAAGAATTTAAACAGGAAATATATTAGTCTCTCGAAAAGGCTTTACTTTTTTCTCATAGACACACGTAGTAACCTTTTTTTCACAGCAAGGATTAGTTGTGAAAGTACCTGATAGTATGCACGCGTTGTGAAGTCAAGATAAAATGGCTTCTGTTGCTATAAACCATGTGAGGGGTTCACACGTGTTCTTCAATCTGCAGTCTTCCCAGCAAGACTTCTAACCACCTTTGCCCTCATCAACCAACAGAATATTTCCTGGGATTCTTTCAACCAATAAGGCTGTTATTTAGTCATATTGTGTGCTGCGAGGAAAAGCAATACAACACTACTCGAATATCTCGTGACCTTCAAAGACCCCAAACCCTCCAAATGAGGATATATCTCGTCCATCAATTTTGCTAAGGACAATATATATCATCATAAGGAATGACGATTGAATTCCGAATGATAAAAATGCTGCCATTTTTCATACCTGACCAAACATTGAAGGACGAGATATCTCGTCCATCAATGTTTGGTCAGGTTTGCTAATGATGATACCTCGTCGATACAACCACATGAATGAATTTTAACAGAGTTCTACCAGGTCATCTGTTTTTTCTTAATAAAGAGTTCTGTTGACAGTTTGAAGCAATGTCATCTTTAATGAAATATTGTTCGAATAAAACACGTATACGAATTCCTACAATGCTTTTATGTTAGGACATCGGTGGGCTTAAAAATGTCGAATGACAGATAATGGTTGGGAGAAATTATTTAAAGTTGTACAGGCATTCTGTTGAGTAGTAAATATAACAGAAGGCATGAGAGACATATATCTTATTAAAAAATAAAGGTTTCGTAAAATATATTAATACTGGAACAAATTCTGCACCATCAAACATTTTCATCATCAATCTATATAATTTTTTCTGTGCCTCCCTAAATTTCACCATCAATCTATCGTCAAGTGGGAAAAGTTATACACTTTTGAAACATCCAGCAATGTGTAAAATTAATGACTTTGTAAAATTGAAATTTTAATGTCGAATTATCCAATTACAATACTCGAAATCAAAATTTTGCTTTCATATATATAATTAAACATTTATTTTATATAATATATAACAATGATAAATTGTCTCATAAGTTTTTAAAACCTATGCTTAACCCATACGGCTGTAAGACTAAACTATTTCATTTTGTCGCTATTATCGCTTTCATTCAGAATTCAGTAAATATACCACGATTATACTCGTGGTGACGAACTTAAGCACCCTACCTATAACGAGTATACTCGTGGTGACGAACTTAAGCAACCTACCGATCACGAGTATACTCGTGGTGACGAACTCAAGCATACCATAGATCACGAGTATACTCGTGGCTGAAAGTGAGCATGTGAATTCACTAATTGGATTTATTGGTGCAATAAATGGATCTTTAATTTTGACGAAAAATACCTATGGAAATGATAATTAAAATACGTAAAATACACGATGGCCATAAAATTACGTTCGATTTTGGATGTAGCTAAATCGAAAAAACGGAATGGAGCCAAATTCGGTGTTGAGACTTTTGAAGACATGGGGAGATGTATTTCATGACAAAAAATGTTAGTACCAAAAGTCGCCAATAGGGAGAAATGTGGCGCTGTTGGAGTCGAAAACAGTCAAAAATTTGCATTAAATGTAGATAAAATTGATTATACAGTTTCCACTACGTAAGCACAACCACCACACTAATTAAGCTGGTTTGGCAGTAAAAGAACGTAGAACTGAAGTGATGAAAATATTTCTAAAAATGAAATAACTAAAAATAAATTGTACATATACGTATAAAATTTCAGCATTATTAGTAATTAATATCAATCAAAATAATCAATAAAAATAATGATTAGTGAGAAGAATTGGGCCAGGTTATGTGTTAGATTTGTCTGTTTGTCTGTATTCCTCCTTCTGTGCTACCCCTCAGCACAGAGGGAAGGATAGCGCCCACTTTGGGAAACTGCCAAAGATTATCTTCTTAAAAACCAACCCAACTATTCAAACAACCATATAACTATATCTTCTTAAAAACCAGCCAATTAACGTGATAGCCATATCTCACTCTTCGCCCTCCAAGTAGTTTCGACAAGATATCTCGTACATCAAGATCTGATCAACTTTGCTAATGACGAGATATCTCGTCATCAAGATATTGCTGTTTTTTTATGATGGCGATTTGGTCATGTTTCTTCTAATGACGATTATATCTCATCAATATATTACGAATTTTCTTGGATGGAGAGATCACAATTTGGTCGGTTTCTTCTAAAGACGATATATTTCGTCCATCATGATATGATTAAATTTGGCCTAACCAATGAACGATGAGATGCTATTGACAAGATACTTCGTCGATACAACCGCAAAGAGGGTTAACCTCACATGTCTTACTCTCCCATTGTTGGAAATAATAGCGTCCTAATTCCAATGCAAAGCAGAGAAGTCGGACTTCTCGTATTGCTCCTTGGAGCCTCAAAGCAAATCCGACGCCATGTTTCTAATTCGATTAGATCTGCTTACTGATGATCTCCAACGGAGGGAGCGCTATTCAATCGAAATCAAGCCCAGCTCCTTATAAAGCCTGCGAGCAATTTGTACGTCCTTTAACCTGGCCATATCAAATGGTGTCCACTCCCCGGCTAATTTGGGAACTGGTGAATTAAACCAGGATTGAAAGGGATCCAACAGGCATTCCGGTCATTCCCGGCTCACCCCTCTCTTCCTTCTGCGTGGAATGTTGCGTGGACATTAGTGTATTAATGGGCGATTTACGGCTTTCGTGGAGGACTTCTGTACAATTAACCATCCGTTGGTTTCTATTTCTCGCAAAGTAAGCATACCGGTCTATGAGAACGCATAAAATCTGTAGTCTAATTTTTTCGTCAACCCTTCAAGTAAAGGTATATAGTCCATCAAGATCTGACCAATTTCAGCAATGGCGAGATATCTCGTCATCTAGATATTGCCGACATTTTGATGATGGCGAGGTCACGATCTGGTCGGTTTTCTTCCAATGACAATGCCCATCACGTCCATCAAGATCTAGTCAGTGTTGCTAATGTTGCTAATGACGAGATATCTCGTCGAGACAACTACCAGGAGGGTTAAAGATAATAAAGGGGCGCATGATAGAAAAACCGACGAAAAAGGAAAATCTCACGCACCACAAAAAATGCTTTGTCGTTCGTTTGTATTCTGTAAAACGTACACTAAACTGCTATTTAATCCTCCAAGTGGTTTCGACGAGATATCTCGTCGGGAAAGATTTGACCAATTTGCCTAATGACGAGATATATCGTCATCACGATATTGCCTATTTTTGATAATGACGACTGCTCAAAATCTGGTCAGGTTTTTCTTTCTAAATATGGTGATATCTCGTCCATCAAGTTATGGTCAGTTTTCCTAAAGACGAGATATCTCGTCGGGGCAACCACCAGGAGGGTTAAAGAAGACAAAGTGGAGCATGGGTGATAAACGAACAATCTCACTCGCCATAAAACATAAAAAATGCTCTGTCATCGTTTTCATTCTGCAAAACGAAGTACACTAAACTATTATTTAAGTATTATTAACCAAGTGGTTTTGACGAGATATCTCGTCAACAAAGATTTGACCAATTTCGCTAACGACGAATAGATTGTCATCACGATATTGGCGGTTTATTTATGATCGAATCATGTTTTTCTTTCCATTCACGAGATATCTCGTCCATCAAGATCTGCTGTTTTGATAATAACGATATACCTCGTCGAGAAATCCACTAGGATGGATAAATTGATTTTGCACTTTTTAGTTTCTTGTATTGATTTTATCGTTCCTAAGTAAATCGCCAGAAGCATTAAAATCCTTTTTGTTAAAACTTTAAAAAGACTAATTTTGTTAAAGTAGCATTTTTCAAAGATGTATGATTCTTTCTCGGAGGTTGATCGATCTTTTTAATGATTTCAATTCAATAAGTAATCTGTCTCAGTGAAGAGTTCTGTTTAATCTCTAATTTAACGTATTTGTTTGTCCTTTTTTTCTTATATTCCTTATAGTATATTTTTGTTCTCTGTGTAATTGGATATTTTTCGATAGAGAAAAAATTAAATAAGTAAATAAATTTAGACAATCAGGCCTGTGAGACTTGCCATTAGTTTCGATTTCGCAAGACTAATAACACTGAACAACAAACATGATAAACAAAGCTAGAGCTAAACTTCTTAAAAAATGTTGATAGATTGAAAATAATTTCTTTGCTTTTTGATTCCTTTTGTATCTTGAAATAAAAAAATATCACCTATTTTCTCAGGAATGATTAATGTCAACCAATTTCACGAAATTTTTAAAGAACTGATTAATCGGGATTACAGTTGGTAAGTTTGGAAGTGTTCGGCAAATTAGAAGTAGTTGGCAAATTTTGATACATGTAACGAACTTGCCTGTAAAGCCCATATATATATAACAATAAACAATTGTTGTAACAATACAAAGGGCTTCAGAAATCATTCATTGCTATTCAAGTGCTTTTTATTATCTTTTATGGTATAATCATAAAGAATAAGTGCGTATTGAAACATACCCTTGATGTGCTTCATTATTTATGAATATTTACAACCTAAAATACTAAGAGAATACTAAGTCAATTAATAGATCTTACTACTGAAAAATCCATGTTTCTGCAATCTCACAAAACCTCATACATAACTCAATAACTCAATTAAACTCATAGCTCAAACTTTCATCTTAATTAATAATTCTAAATGGAACTAAAAATGTATATACATTGCTGATGTAACCAGATATGAAAAATTACATACGTATCAATAATTTATATATAATAATATTATCTTCCCCTATTTAAATTACCCATTTCCTTTCATCTATGTTATGATAAAATATTTATTTATTGTGAGTGAGCAATTTGTTGTGAAAGTACTTAAATATTACTTTTTAAATTATAACCACGATTGGAGAGGATAGAAGATAAAAAGTAATCAATGACGTCATAAGTCTTGTTTTTCATATGGTAGGATTAAAATTCCAATTTCTTCCATTTTTAAATGCCCATGACTAGCAAATAGGTAGGTAGTTAATTAACGTCACACTGGAGTTACACAACAGGCAATTTTGGCAAACAGTCCGGGATCAATCCCAAAGGAAAAGATCCATGGAAAACGCCTCGTAATTTTGAACCACATGTTTAACAGGGAAATCATTTCTTTGTTCTTATATTTCTACTGCTTTAGTCTGGGCAAAAATTGTTTAAACCACAACTAAACTAATTGAATTCGAGTATGGGTCAAAACAGGTACAGCATGTTAAAGAATTTTTGTTTTGTACAGCACTAGTTTATAGCTGCGAATTCTTGTGCTACTATGGGAGGAATCGTTTGTAATATAGTTTTTTAAGTCCCTTTTCAAAACTATCTCCCTCAAATTCATCAAAATAGCAAATCAAAGGGCTTCTAAATCAAGTACAAATCCATTTAATTTATTTTCTCTAGGAAAATGTATTTCTTTCTTAAATAGTATCCTAATATTATCTAACATTCAGAGGTAATTTTT
Source organism: Meta bourneti (assembly GCA_933210815.1). Taxonomy (NCBI): domain Eukaryota; kingdom Metazoa; phylum Arthropoda; class Arachnida; order Araneae; family Tetragnathidae; genus Meta; species Meta bourneti. Next base: position 95,646,701 of record OW119929.1, read on the forward strand.
GTCAAGATATAATTTGTCATTTCTGAACAGATGTAGTTGGCGGTAGTATGTTTTTTTTGGGGAAGAAATGGCTTACAGAGAGAGAAAACATGTTCATCACAACATGATTTGCTACTGTGCCTTTATCTTATGCAAATGTAAATGCTCTAGAATATTAAAATTCAGCATGAAATATTCTAGCAGAATCTTTTAAGTTCTCAGTTCTTCTGAAAGAAATTATGGGATAGTTAGATTTCTTTCGCTTTTCATCATATGATTAGTTTATGTAAAACAAGAATCGTTGCATGCGTTAAATGAATAACAACTGAAAAAGACCAGAATACCCGAAGTTGTAAACATGATTACGAATGTACTTCAAATTTCTTCAAAAGCTACTTTTTGTTCTTTACTTTTATGATAATTTGCATTTCGGAAGCACAGAAGTTCTAATAAAAATAAACTTACAAAATAGGACAAGAAAATCAGAACTGACTTTTATGAGGGTACCAAAAATCTTGCTTGCGTCTTGAATTGTATACAAAATATGTAATTCAAAAAGAAATATATATTAAAATTATAAAAGTGCATTTATAGTAGGATAGAAGCAAGCTTCTATATTAATGCAAGCTTCTATATTAATCTATCCCCTCGGGATTGATCCCGGACTGTTGCCAATAGACCGTTGTGTTACTCCAATGCGACGTGAATTCAATTACTTAGTTACCTTATCTAGCATAAATCTATTATTTTCACCCATTATATTATACAGTCAGGTTTCGGAAATTTGGCATTTGAATGAAATGGTTTTGAACGAGTGCCTTCGATAGATTAGGTGATAAGTTAAACGTTAACATTAGGTCAGCATTTGAGTGTCGTGATTTCGAACGAGTCTATTCGCTAGATTAGGTGACAGGTTTAAAGTAAACATCGCTCTTTTATGTTTGGCGTCTTTAAGGGCGGATTCTGGTGCCGAGTGTATCGCTTTGTAACGATACCAATGATGACGAGTTGGAGGACAACTCACCCAGAGCAACCGCCATGCATGATCTGATCATGCACCCCTTCCGCTAGAAAACTTACCATTCTTCTAGAAGTGGACTCGCCCAATTCAATCTATCTTCTCAACAGAGTCGCACTACCCTCTTCCTGTATAGCTAATTGTAGGTGGAGCAAGTGTATTTGTGGCAAAACGCATTTGAGTGTCGTGATTTCGAACGAGTCTATTCGCTAGATTAGGAGACAGGTTTAAAGTAAACATCGCTCTTTTATGTTTGGCGTCTTTAAGGGCGGATTCTGGCGCCGAGTGTATCGCTTTGTAACGATACCAATGATGACGAGTTGGAGGACAACTCACCCAGAGCAACCGCCATGCATGATCTGATCATGCACCCCTTCCGCTAGAAAACTTACCATTCTTCTAGAAGTGGACTCGCCCAATTCAATCTATCTTCTCAACAGAGTCGCACTACCCTCTTCCTGTATAGCTAATTGTAGGTGGAGCAAGTGTATTTGTGGCAAAACGCATTTGAGTGTCGTGATTTCGAACGAGTCTATTCGCTAGATTAGGTGACAGGTTTAAAGTAAACATCACTCTTTTATGTTTGGCGCCTTTAAGGGCGGATTCTGGCGCCGAGTGTATCGCTTTGTAACGATACCAATGATCACGAGTTGGAGGACAACTCACCCAGAGCAACCGCCATGCATGATCTGATCATGCACCCCTTCCGCTAGAAAACTTACCATTCTTCTAGAAGTGGACTCGCCCAATTCAATCTATCTTCTCAACAGAGTCGCACTACCCTCTTCCTGTATAGCTGATTGTAGGTGGAGCAAGTGTATTTGTGGCAAAACGCATTTGAGTGTCGTGATTTCGAACGAGTCTATTCGCTAGATTAGGTGACAGGTTTAAAGTAAACATCGCTCTTTTATGTTTGGCGTCTTTAAGGGCGGATTCTGGCGCCGAGTGTATCGCTTTGTAACGATACCAATGATCACGAGTTGGAGGACAACTCACCCAGAGCAACCGCCATGCATGATCTGATCATGCACCCCTTCCGCTAGAAAACTTACCATTCTTCTAGAAGTGGACTCGCCCAATTCAATCTATCTTCTCAACAGAGTCGCACTACCCTCTTCCTGTATAGCTAATTGTAGGTGGAGCAAGTGTATTTGTGGCAAAACGCATTTGAGTGTCGTGATTTCGAACGAGTCTATTCGCTAGATTAGGTGACAGGTTTAAAGTAAACATCGTTCTTTTATGTTTGGCGTCTTTAGGTTGGATTCTGGCGCCGAGTGTATCGCCTTGTAACGATACCAATGATTACGAGTTGGTGAACAAATACTCACCAAGAGCAACCACCATACATGATCTAAACATGCACCCCTTCCCCTGGAAAACTTACCATTCTTCTAGAAGTGGACTCGCCTAATTCAATCTATCTTCTCAACAGAGTCGCACTACCCTTTTCCTGTATAGCTAAATGTAGGTGGCTAAATGTACCAGTATAGTGCGGCTTTGACGAGAAGACAAAGCCGTACTATACTGGTAAAACGTCGTCGATTGATAAACTTGAGTCTGTCGATTTTTGAAAAGGTGTGAAAACTAGTTAGACGGCTGCCATAAACAAAAGGGCCGCGGTAGCCCAGTTGGAAGAGTAACGGATTAGCAACTGGAGGGTTACGAGTTCAAAACTAGGTCCAACCAAAGACCATCATGTACATGGGGGTTGGTGCACGTTATATCCGTTGTGGCCTTAAATGTCCTCACGTTGGCGTGGTGTGATGGAGAGTGGGGCGCCAGCTCAGGCGTTGACTTCGTCATCTGATCGTGGTTCAAAATTTCGAGGCGTTGTCCTTGGATCTTTCTCATCGGGATTGATCCCGTACCGTCATCAATTACGTACGTTGCGTTGCTCCAGTGCGACGTTAATTAATTACCATTACCATACATAAAAGCGTGAGTTGGGATCGTTAAAATAGCTTCCCTCCCTTCCAACGCGTTATCACTGTTGTCGCTTTAGGCGAGAACAATAAACATATAACCAGGATATGGGTTAAATACGGAAATGTGGAAGCGATTTCTTTATGTTATCACTAGTACCCTAATTCAAAACAAAGACTCGTTCAAAACCAGTGAATAATAAGGAGTAAAATCCTCGTCTTCTAATGATTTGTTTGATTGCACTGAGTCCATCCCATGCAGGGCCAGCAACAGGTTGCAAACATAGCATCTCATTCGATAATTCAATGAGATCTTACAACAGCACATCCACTCTAATGTAATACTGGACAAAATTTCTCGCGAGAGACATACATATGCAATCCAGGCCAAAAAGCGATGTAAACTGCAGCAAACAACTAAAACACATCTGTGAAGCATAAAAGGCAAGATTTTATATTCAAGGCATAAATTAAATTACACGTCTCAAGAACTTGTCTAAACGTGAGCATGGATCTACATACTAAACGGCTTTGGAATATTTACTTAAAAAACCAACTGGATTTAATGCAAAGTTTGTTAGGCGTTGATAACTACCGCATTTTATCTACGGTGTCTAACTTTTAACGGAAACTTCCGTCAACATTGTTTATTTATTTTCAACCCCCTTTTCTAAACTTGAAAATAAATACCTAGGAGCTTTAGAATAATGAAATTCCCACATATGAATAATTTTTTTCGTCAGCGGTGGATATTTTTTTTGACTGAGCTCCACCCAGAGTTTTTTTTCTCCGTTCGTTCATTAGCTCTTTTTTTATTTGAGCCAGAGAAAGCAACAAAACCAATTAATTAACGAAATTACTTTTCTAGAGGTAACTAAATTAAAAGAGTTATTTAGTAAGTTATATTCGCTTAATCTTATTAAAAAGAATGAGAAAAGTTGGCGATGAGAAATGTTCAAGAGTGAAAAATAGTAAAAAAAAAATATTTTAAAATTTAATTCCTTTTGGAAAAGAAATAATTATAAGTTAATATACATGTGTTATGTTAAGATTTATTTGACGCACAAACTAGATAACTAGGAAAATAATTTAAATATTTAATTAGAAAAGAAATAGAAAGTATTACTTTAAATTAAATGGGAATAAGGAATGTTCTTAAATGTAAGACACATTCATTATTCCCTATTTATTCTATATAGTATCTGGCATAAAGCCCTGCATTCAAATGAGCAGAAATATAAGTGATTAATATCTAAACAAAAGAGAGTCAGTTCTGTTTGAACCGTCATTTTGGGGCGTAAGTCTACGACTATTTAAAATGTTCAGTTCAAAACACTGAAAAATGCACTTCATATATTTGACTAGATCTTGTCGAGAGCTTTAAAACTATTCCATGCACGGTCGTGTAGCCCTCACGATTCTTTTAATGTTTACACAATACTTACAAAAACACATTTTTTAAATGTTCAGTTCAAACCACTAATAAATGTTCTTGAAATATTTGACTGGATCTCGTCGAGAGCTTTAAAACGATGCAAATCACTATCGCGTAGCCCTCACGATTTTCCAAATATACCGCTATACTGTCAAAAGTGTTCACTGCCATTTTAAATGTTCAAACCACTACTAAATGTTCTTGAAATATTTGACTAGATCTCGTCGAGAGCTTTGAATCGATGCCAAGCACGGTCGTGTAACCCTCACGATAGTGTCGAAAGCGTACACTGCAGGAGAACACAATATTCTTTAAAGGTTTAAACAATATTTACAAAAAACAACAATGTTTAATGTTCAGTTCAAACCACTACAAAAAGTTCTTCAAATATTTGACTAGATCTCGTCGAGTGCTTTAAAACTGTACCACGCTAACTAATTGTAAACTGCGTGTAAACTGTTGTGTTGCGCCCACGATTGCCGTAAGACTGAGTCGAACGCAGAAGCGCATCCAGAAATATTGCATCATTTGTCCCGTCCACGGGGAGAGCGCGGTGCATGGAGTGCACGATGATCAGTGTACTAATTGGACTCCATGCCTTTTATGAATAAGCTAGCACAATACTGTCACAGGGGGTAGGGCGTAAGTCGCCCCATAATATCCGCTGAGTTGTTATTCATAGTCCTACTTCAAAATATACCCTCCGTACACTACTAATGACAAACAATTTAAATCTAGTCAGTGTATGCATAAATAAAAAAGCGAAGTTTTTATAACTGTATTTAACTTAATGATCTGCATTTTCCTTGTAATGGAACTATTAATCAACATGCTATTTGTTCAGTACCAATTTTTTTTATTTATTCAGTATCTAATTGAGTCTATATATTAATTTGGGAACTAAGAAAGTTGCAGTTGTTTTGGTTATGGAAACATTTCACGTTTTAGTTATACGATTCGGAATATTTACTGTGTTCTTACCCACACTGCTTATTTCAACTCTTATATTTCTTTTCAATTAATTGCATTTAGAAACTTCAATATGTTGCCCACTCTTCCCATACCTGTAAAGTTGAATTATTAGCTGAGTTTTCTCTTGAAGGTTCCCTCATGCATTGAACAAGCTTAAAAAATTTGTTCTTTCATTCAATGAGTCTTGTGGAATGTATAACACTTCAAGCACTAATTTGTGGGAATGTCCCGGTATGTGCATTATACTGGAGCACCATGGGAGGTGTTGCCTAATTGTACCCACCTTGAACCTTTCCTTCTGGACTATTACTATACAGGGTGTCCCAAACAGGTTGTTCCGCGATTTATCTTTTTACCATTTGGAGATAAGTAGGCAATGTAAATTGCAAAAGTACACCAAATAAGGTAAGTAATTAAGATATGTGAATAAAATTATCACGTGATAACAATTTAAGCGGATACAGTTTTTAATTTGTATACCACCCCTCTAGATAAAAATCCGAGATAGCAAAAATGTTCCTTACCTGTATCCCTATCGTTAGTAAAAAACCATATTTCTGTAAGTTGAATAGTAACGGAGATACTATTCAACCTACAGAAGTTTCTATTTTAAGGGGGCCGTATCTAATCTAGAACGGAAACTGACCCATGGCCAAGAATGAAGAGCTAAGTTCTGCATTGCAGCAGATGGAAAAATTTCCTTTTATTTTTATTTAAACCATTTTTTCTACAACATTTTTATTAAAGATTACATTGTCTACTATTATGCATTGCGATTTTCACCTGCAGTTGCAATACTACATTACTTTGCACAATGTTGCACTTTCTGACCGAAAAAAAATGCTTTGTAGTATTGTGTATGTGGTCCCTAATCTGACTGCTTGAACAGCTGTGCACAAACGGTATAAGTCAACTTTTTTGCGTCCTTATGCCTCCGTTACTGTTCAACCTACAGAAATGCAGTTTTCTGCTAACGATAGGGATGCAGGTAAGGAACATTTCTGCTATCTCGGATTTTTATCTAGAGGAGTTGTATACAAATTAAAAACTGTATCCGCGTAAATTGTTATCACGTGATAATTTTATTCACATATCTTAATTACTTACCTTATTTGGTGCATTTTTGCAATTTCCGTTGCCTACCTATCTCCAAATGGTAAGAAGATAAATTGCGGAACAACCTTTTTGGGACACCCTGTATATCTACTACAAGAACTGCTACAGACAGAAAGTCTACTGATGTCTATTGACGTAGAAACGATACTTAACTCATTTTACATAGGGAATTCTTGAAGCATTTGATGTTTTCACATTAGCGCACTTAGCGAGAATTGACTATCTTGACTTTTGAGATACTACGATATACGATTGCACAAAGGGCTATATTCAAAACATCGCCAAACCTCCCATCCTCAAAACTTCATCCGACTCGTTCATTGAAAATGCACGAGACTTTCTCAAAGGAACTACCAACACCTAGACTTCGTGTCTGGAGCAGTTTTGATCAGCAGACAGTATGCAGAATGCAAATTGCAATGTTTAAGTATATAACAAGGGATTTCAAAAGAGTGTATCATCATCTCTAATATTTTTGTGTATATCGGCCACCGAAACTGAAGGGATGGGTCAAGATCAGATGAACCCCTACTTTACTTTTACATCTACCCAAAATCCCTTCTTCAAAAGCATTACATTTCTTAAAATATCTACCATCAATACAGAGAAATTCAATTCCTCTTTTTAAATGAGAGCCATTTCCAAGTCCTTACAAAACAAATAAGGTGGAGAAAGGTTAGCAAGCGTATTTGGTATCAAATATGAACATTGAAAATCATATTTGAAAGTCATTTTAACTTCCTGCATCTGAATAAATGTGGAACCACAACCATTAATAATAATTTCTCTCTCCACCATTTTCATATCACCACTAAGCACCAGAAAAAGGACACTCCCTTTCATCCAAAAGAACAGTTTAGCAAATTGAAAATCTCCAATTCAAAACCCATTCTCAGCATGAGCGATCAACAGTCTAATATCGGGAGCACAAATAGGTAGGCAGCCTTTTCCCAAGTAATCCATTGAAATATATTGCAATGAATTACCCTGGACAATGGGTAACCAACATGAGCACATGGAACGAAATGGTCTTTGAACCTTTTGTCTCGGACAAGACAAATCCAGACACTTTGGTTCAACGTGGTTCGTTTTGTAAGAGTTAATGAATAAACTCGTATACAAAAAACGAATAAGATGGTAAAGATGTAGCAAGTGCAAAGTCAAACATGAAACATTAATATTCAAATTTGAAAGTCATTTTAGCGTACTGCATTTGAATAAACATGAAACCATAACCACCAATAACTTCTCGCTCCATCGTTTTCACATCACCACTAAGCAGCAGAAAAAGGCAATGCTTCGATCGCCCACCCAAAAGAAGTTTAGCAAAATCATAATTTCCAGTTTAAAATCCATTCTTGGCATGAGTGCTCAGCAGACTAATATCAAGAGTATAAATATGCAGGATGCGTTCTCCCAAGTAATCCAATGAAATATGTCACAATACATTTCCCAGGACAATGGGTAACCCAACATGGGCACTTCACACAAAATATTATCTCTTTTATCTGGGAGAAGATGGGAGGCAAATCCACAGACACTTAGGTTCATCGGAGTTCGTTTTGCAAGAGTTAATAAATTCTTACAATACGAATAAGGTGGTAAAGATCTAGCAAGAAACCGAAATGAACATTAAAATTCAAATTTAAAAGTCATTTCAACGTACTGCATTTGAATAAACATGAAACCACAACCATCAATAACTTTTCGCTCCATCATTTTCACATTACCTAAGAGCACCACCTCTAAGCACCAGAAAAAGGCAGCGCGCATCCCACTTTGATCCAAAAGAACAGTTTAGCAAAATCAGAATCCTCCTTCCCCAGTTTAAAATCCATTCTCGGCACGCGCGCTCAACAGTCTAATATCGAAAGCATAAATAGGTAGGCAGCGTTCTCCCAAGTAATCCATTGAAACATATTGCAATAAATTACCCCGGACAATGGGTAACCAACATGGGCACCTGACACGAAATATTATCCCTTTCATCTCGGCCAAGATGGGAGACAAATCCAGACACTTGGGTCCATCGCGGGCTCGAGCATCAATAAATAAACTATGAATAAAAGGGCTGGAGTGGGCCTGCCGTAAGCAACTGCTGCATCTACGTGATCGATTTACCTTGCAATAATGGAGGCTTGGCCCTTTGTGCGGCGGTTGACGCGGTAGTGAATTTCTGATAGGTCCATTGTGGCCCATTTTTATTATTCAGGTGCCGTAGGAGATATTCAAAGGGAAGCGGGGAAGTGGATACTTTGGCCTCCCACAAAGGGTGTGGGTCGAAGGGTTTTGTTGTTCGACTCGTATATCCATCGAAAGGATCTGCCGTGGGATTTTTTTTAATTCCACCGTTTTTGTTTCTTTGTGAGAATGGAGATAACTTTTAAAAATTGACTACCCTGCATCATAACCTGTGAGAATAAAACGTTTTTGGTTCATGGCAGATCAAAGACCCTAAAAGAAGTATCCTTGCCTGGAAACAATATGAAGAGTCTTACTACTCACGGATCTATTATCCTAGGATTCCTGAGTGTAGTGTTATACTAAAGTTTCTATTTTGTTCTCATGCATATCATGTATATCAGTCTGTCTTATGACATCGTTTTTCTAAGTTATTTGATACTTTTGTAATGACAGAATTAATGGTTTGTTACTTTCTTGTTTTTTAAAATATGCTTTACTTATCAGCCATAGATAACGGTAAAGTTTCTATTTTTTCTCACGCATGGTACTATGTACACCAATCTAGGAATCATGCCGTCGGTTTTAAGTTATTCGATACTTTCCTAGCGACAGAATTAATGGTTTGATACCCTCTTTTTCAGAAAAATGTTTTACTTATCACTCCTAGATAATGTTGTACTAGTTTCTATTTTGTCTATGCATGATATTCTATATGTGTTTTATCAACGGTTTTCAAGTTATTTGATACTTTTAATGTCAGAATTATGGATCGATGCCTTCTTTTTTAAAAAACATATTTACTTATCACCCATAGATAATGTTATATTATACTATGTATTTTAATCTAATGCAGGATTCTATGTACACCAGTGTTGGGTTCACCCGTCGGTTTTCGAGTTATTTGACACTTTCGTAGTGATATCATTAATAATTCGATACCATCTTTTTTAAAAACTGCTTCCAGAGGATAAAAAATTAATAATTCTTCCCCAGTCTAAACGAATTATGCTACTGAAGCCAATCACATTTGAAAAAAAGCATTCTTTCCTTTTCCCATCGAAAATGGAAATTCAGGGAATTCATATGCAAAGAAAGGAAGTGAAGACTAGAAAATTAAATTGCACCCTGCAAGAGAAGAATATTGCTCGTGGGTTCTTAATCAGCAAAAGGACTAGAGACTTTCCGGAAGGAATAGTTAAGAGTTAGTACTTGTACTGATAACTGATTAAGGTAAGTGCCGTAAATATTATTTGGGCCTAATGGAAAGTATTGAGCGGATATGCTCAAATACAGCAGCTACTCCAGCCATTTGAATGAACAATAAATTTAATTAAAAAGGAGTATAAAGTGTTTGGGGGTCAGATCTGACCACAGGCAATCTTCAATTTGGTTCGGCCGGTTTTTGGTTCTGAGTAAGGAGAATGTGGAGTAGAAATAAAATAATATCCCAGAATAATTCAAATCTTCGAAATAATATTAATATCAGTGAAATTTCGTATAATATTGCTACCAAAGACTACAAACGACGTCTACGCAATTGTTTTTGCGTAAATTTTTAGCATTGGATATTAATTATAAAATTAATAATCTAAAAAAAATTGAATAGTTGAACATTTATATATTTTGTTAGTAATCAATAAAACGGGAATTTTAATTCGACTATTGAAAATTTAGCTCTCCTAGTAGCAGAAGTTCATGATTTTTTATGTAAAAACTAGTAAAAACCTATCAGGAGTAAAAACTGAAATTTTGCAAGGTCAGATAGCCATTCTTAATCAAATTCTCTTCAAAATATATGAAAATTGTTTTTTTATTATTTTTGGAATATAAATTTCATACTTAATATTGCATAGTAATAATAAACTTAAAAAGAAATATGAAACCAGAAACGGCTGCACCAAATGATTTGAAATGTGGTGTTCGAGTTAAATTTTGATATGAATTCGAAACTTCCAATTTCAAGCATCCAAATTGGGTGCTGTTATTGGAAATTATAAAGTTTACGCACAATTCGATATATAGACATTTTAATGAAGACCTAATGCAAATTTTATGGGTATGAATTTATTAAAGACTTTATTCCTCTCTATATATCGAGTTGTACAAACTATTATACAGTCGGCTTACAAGCGAAACACACCTGTCAAAAATAGTTCCGAGGAAACGAAGGGGTAGATATGTAGTTGAATAAACTTCGCAGCGGAGCAAAATAATGGGATATTGGTGACTGTCCGGGATGTATCCCGAAGAGAAAGATCCGAGGACAACACCTCGTAATTTTGAATCACGATCAGATGGGATCAACACCTGATCCCACTCTCCAAAATTCCATATCACGCCATCGTGAGGACATTTGCGGTTTGACAGATTTAACGTGCACCAGCCCCCACGTACAATATGGTCTTTGGTTGGATTGAGTTTAGAACTCGCAACCTCTCATTTGCTATTCTTCTATTCTTCCAACCGGCTAAAGAAAGGGATAAGCATTGAATATATATTCACTTCACTATCTAAGCTCACTGTGTTTCAAAAAATCTAACCATCATACAAAATAGATGGCTAAGTGAGCTTCAGCACTCTAAAAATCATCACATTCTGTTCTAGAAAAGCCTAACTATAATAATACCATAAAAGTTTGGCGAAAAGTTTCATTTGTACCCAGACCATACTTACTACCTATTTGCTATACTATGAACGACAGTGATTCCACTTTTTTTCAGGCAGCTGTACATAAAATTAAAATAAATAATTAAAAGATTTCCATGCCAGACTTACCTTGATATGCTTCCAAACTTTAAGGTGTATGTAAAAACTAGAAAATTCTTTTTTAATTTTGACCCTAAAAATCCTGTTTTTCTGCAATAAGTTATTCATTGGTTTATACTTTTAATCATTTCAGTGTTAAAAAGTAAGATTAAGCTTATCATTAATTTTCTAATTTGAATATAATTAACTAATTTGAATGTTTTTTCAAGAGTGATATCTCAAATTCTATTTTGTTCAGAAGCACAATTCTTGACGAAAATTATTTCTGATATTATTTTTAGTTTTTTTATCCTCAATCATGCTGCTAGAGAGGATAGTTTTTTACAATTTTTTTTACCAAGAAAACATAATAAATCAATATTTTTTCAGGAATTTTAACATTTAAAAATCAACTAAAAATTCATTCCTTAACTAATAACTGAGGGTCAAAATATCCATTATATTATAGATTATAATGATAAAAATGATTATAACTAGCGTTCCCGTGCGAGAATTTTCGCATGAACATTTCCAATGGTTACTTTTTGCGTTACATTGAATTTTCCTCATTATGGCGATTTTAGGGGGCAACCAAAAGTTTAACAAACTGACAGAAATATTTAAATTTTTGAAAAATGGTTGGAAATTTCATTAATGGAATATAAAATGCATTGCCTTTTACCAGTTATGTGTCGTTTAGATGAACTCTATTAATCAATGATCAATTCAATGACATAATATATTCACTTGTCGGATGATCGGAATATCAGTTGAATTAGTTCTAAATAATTGAAGGTAGGCTTTTTGGTTGCATACATGGAGATGAACGTTAATTTTAAAAAATTAACATTTATTAAGAAAACTAGAGACAATACAAAATTATACAGAACTTCGATCAATACTTTCTTCATTTCGAATTGTTCTCAATTCCCAAAATCATTCATTTATTACATTTTAATCATGGTTACAATTCACATTATTATCGTTTGAGCTTGTATAATAAATATAAAATTCTCGTACCGTTTGCACTTGCATAATTAATATAATAATATAATTCTAGAATCGTTTTCACTTGAATAATAAATATAATAATTCTCGGATAGTTTGCACGCGCTGATGTTTGAAATAGCGTTTAAATTTGAAATTCGGGAATAACTACAATTAAACTTGAAATATGAATAGCGATTTTCAATCTGAAGAGGATCCCTGAAATCGACAATAAAAATTGGATATCTCCGGATATAAAGATAGTTAAGTCATGAAATTTAATATTTAGATTAATTTAACGATTCAAAATATGATTAAGGCATCAAAACAAGGTGTTTCCATTGGAAACTGTCGTTTGTGCAAAATCCCTTGATGTAATTTTTTGCATTCTAATTGGTAGAGGACGTTATTCCCTATTGAATGATATCTTTAAATTTGCTCTACTATGAATAGTGCTCGAAATAAAGGGGATGGTTCGGTTTTCTTTCCGCTATGTACATGTTGTGATTACCTAACAAAAAATCCTTGTAACTCGAAAAATGTTCAGAATATTTACAAGATTTTGGTATCGTTTGAAAACTAAGGAATTGGAAAATATTTTGAAGCAATAAAAAGAAAATCGATATTCTGGTCAATTTTTATGTTTTCTAGTGTATGCATACACCTTAAATGCGTCGAAATTTACCAATTTACACTAAATATTCATCTTTAAGAGCTTTACGAGACGTAGTCTTGGTGTGTTTCTAAACGTCATACGATTAGAAATGGAAAGAAAACATAACCTCTCGCACAAGCAAAACTCCACCAAATCACATAGATCATGACCACTGGGAGATTACTTCGGTCACATCTGACAGCAGTCTTCAAACAACTCTCTTCGCCTTCAAAATCAATCTAAATGCACACACACAAGCACCGGGCTTTATAATCAGCACGGGGAATGCCAAAACGAAGAGTGTATCTATCAGGAAGTCGCGTTTTGGCGACAGGGGAGGGGAAACGAAGTGAAGAGAGTAGCTGACATTTCTCGGAAATTTGAATATGCGCCGCCTCAAGGTATAATTTGCCAGCGTAGAGCCGAGGTCTAGAAGTTTCGCAAACGTGTCGCTGCTGTGACGGCACTTTAATGATGGGACACGCCGTTCGAGACCTTCGACGCTGTCAGGGCTGGGGTGGGCGGCCCATGTTGCAATTAATCTTTCAGACTTTACAGGGGCCAGTTCGCTGAAAATTTCATTTTAGCACCTGGGGCGATTTGCTAATCCGCTTTCGGGACCTCCCGAGTTTGTTGCGTTGTCAACAAGATCGCTTGGTGGACATCCAGGATCACAGTGGAGGGAGAATCTTGCGATTTAGGATAAATTGTCGTTTTCCTGATTATGGGATCGTGATGTGTTGTCACGGAATCGACTTTAATTAGATCTCTTATTAAGAATTGCACACTTTCTAGATAGTTTGTAAATGCAAGCAATTATCGTTGTGGTGTCAGACTATAATTTGTGAGAATAATTCATCCTTTATGCAATATACTCAGTAAAAGATCCCTAGTAAAATATTCTCCAATGTAAAATAGGTTTTGGGAATCATGGAATTTCTCGTCTATCCTAGAAAGATGACACAACTTGTTCTGTGAAGGGATCTATGAAGTTTGTTGAGTTGCCAACAAGATCGTTCGGTGGACATCCAGAGGTGGAAGGACCTTGTGATTCGGAATAAATTGTCGTTTTCCTGATTGTGATAACACTTGGGAACGCCATTTGTTCTCACGGAATCGACTTTAATAAGATATTTTTATATGAATTATACACTCTTTAGATAGTTTGTAAATGCAAGCACGTTTCGTTGTGGTGTCAGACTATAATGGTGCATTTTATAAGAATAATTCGTCCTTTATGGAATATAATCTGTAAGAGATCCCAAGTATACTTATTCTCCAACGTAGAGTAGATTATGGAATGCGAGGAAAATCTAACCTACCCTAGAAAGGTGACATAATTTGTCCGCTTTTGGGACCTATGACTTTGATTGCGTTGTCAACAGGATAGCTCGTTGGACATCGAGAATTACCTTGCTATTTGGAAAAAATTGTCGTTTTACTGATTGTAGTAACACTCATGAAAGTGATATGTTGTTACAGAGAGAGAATCGACTTTAATGAGATCTTTTTAGAAGAATGGTATACTTTCTAGATAGTTTGTACATGCAAGCACCTATTATCGTTGTGATGTGCTGGTTCATTTTGTAAGAATAATTTGTCTTTTATGCAATATAATCAGTAAAAAATCCCGAGTATTATTATTCTTTCTGTGTAGGATAGATTAAGGTACTCAAAACATTTCGTACCTACTCTAGAAAAGTGACACACATTTTTTAAATACCCACAGGAGAGCCAACAGATACAAAAATAAAAGCATACCCCTTCTAAATTTGATATTCGTCGAACTTTTCATGCCCTTATTTAAAATTTGTATCACATTTCCTGACTTGATTTTCACGGTTTTTTAGAGTTTAATAATAGCTTGTTAAATTAGAGAATACAATTTTCATTTTAAATTTTGACAATTGTTTCAAGAAGCTGAAACATTTAGTCAAATGCAACTCTTTACAAGAGAACCTACACCAGTGGTATTGGAAATGCAACACTATCAAGGACACGGGATATCAAAGCCATATTAATTAAACAAATAACTTAAGAAACAAGGGGGCAAATAGTTTTTTGAAATCATAGCTCTAGTAGGCTTGCTGAACACGAAGAAACCAGCATTATTTATAATTTCTATTCACCAATAAGGAACCCAAGCTGTGTCCATACCGTTCAATGAGCTAAAATGGTATCTCCATTGTACGGCATGTCATTCCATGCCCGTTCTATAAGGTGTGCTCAGGAAACCCATACCAATCATTATTCCTGAATCAATCAGTTTAATTATCAATCACGCAGGCAGCAGAAAATGATCGTAGATCAACAAACCAAATACCCTCCATCAAAATTCCAAAGTTCTTTCAGAACTAGACGTGCTTTCCAACTTCTATTCACTACCGCGGAACCCCAGCTGTATCCATACCTGTCAATGTGTTAAATCTGTATCTCTATCGAACGGCCTGCCATTCTTTGTGCGTTCAATAAAATTTTCAGGTAACCCATACCAATCATTATCTTCGTATCAAGCAGTCTAATTATCCCTAGCATACAAGAAAAGGATCGCAGAGACAAACCAAAAATCCCTCCATCAAAAATTCAAAGTTCTTTCAGATCCAGACGTGCTTTCCAACTACTATTCACCACCACGGAACCCCAGCTGTATCCATACCTGTCATTGTGTTAAATCTGTATCTTTATCGAACGGCATACTATTTTATGTCCATTCAATAAAGTTCTCAGGTAACCGATACCAAACATTATCTTCGTATTAAGCAGTCTAATTATCCCTCGCATACCAGAAAATGATTGTAGAGAGACATACCAAAAATCCCTCCACTCAAAGTTCAAAGTTCTTTCAGACCCAGACGTGCTTTCCAACTTTTATCCTTCACGATGGAGCCCCAGCTGTATTCATACCTGTCAATGAGTTAAAAGGAGGCCATTTTGCGCATCTTCTGCTGCAGCGAGCTAGGACGTGAGATGCAGCAGCTGCCCGTAAGCTGTGCGTGCGAGGTGTTGATGATTCCGATGCCCGGAATGAGGCCAAATTCATCTTACCCTCTAATGATCCGGAAACACTTCGGATGAGCCGCGACCGAAGGAAAACACATTTATTATTTTAAACTGCTATTTTCACACTGCGCTGTTTGGAATGCGGGTGTTGGTGGGATAGTTACGTCTTTTATTTATTCAATTTTCAGGTGGAAAGATGTCTGGATCTACGTTTCTTAAACCCTTAAAGTCGTTTTTAGTTTAAATTTGGATTTTTAAACGGTTCGGGGTGTGTGAGATGGCATAAAGGATCGAGTTGTATGAAATCATCGTATAATTTTAGTTTAAGGTTTGGTTTGTTGCTTTATGGTCTTTTGATTGCCACACAAGATCTAATTTTATTGAAGTTTCTTGCAGTGCGATCTCGTAGTTAAATTCTGTCTATGGCAATTGATTACTCCGGTCATTTAAATAGAGTTTAGTTGAAGCACTTTGCATTCAAGAATGAAAGCCATTTTCTTGAGTTAATCTGGATATGGTAAATCCTGACGACTGGAATTTTGGATTGTTTTTGGCACTTCACTGGATGCTAGCGAATATGCTCGTTTTTTTCAGAATTATTTAGCATTGATAAAAATGAATTTTTTACGAATTTTCAATTTAGCTATCTTTTCTCCTTTAGATTCATTGTGCTTTGTACCTTATTTCATATCATTTTGTTGCTTAAGAACTTTTAAAATCATTATGCATGTACTAGGGTTAAGCCCTGCAAGTGGTTTCGATGAGATATCGTGTCCATCAAGATCTGACCAATTTTGCTAGAGACGAGATTTCTCATATTCAAAGTATGGCCAATTTTTTTATTATGTCCCGATCTGTTCCTTTTCCTAAGGACGACATCTCGCCCATCAAGATCTGGTCATTTTTTTTCAAATGACGAGATACATCGTCAAGTCAACACCAAGAGTGTTAATTTGAATGCCGGTGGTTTATTAAAAATACCTTATTTTTGGAGTGATAAGATACTGTGCCACATACTGTTTTGGAAGTGGAAAAGTCCATTTTCCTTTCTATTAACCTGCCCACTCATGTGGGGTGCGATGTGGAGAAAAGGAACTGAAGTGATTTGCAGAAATTGAAAAGACGGTGAATTAATCTGCTTAATCGTAATGTCACAGTACTAAGTTTTAAATTAATGTTGCAGTTCTGTCGTAATTAAATACGTTGTTTTTAATTAAAGTTATCCATGTATCTATTTACTTAACACTCCTGGTGGTTGTCTCGACGAGGTATCTAGTCAAACTGACAAATCTGACCACATCTTATTAACGTCTTATTGCAATAGATTTGATCGTGATGGACGATATATCATGTTGAAACCACTTGGAGGGTTAAATGCCTTCTATTGCATACTACATTATAAGGACACACGCGAATTCGATTGTTATAAATTGCCTGTGCTCTGCTTTTAACTATTCATTGCGCTTATTTCCAAACTTGATTATCGGTTTTAGAATTCTCAGCTGGTGGTTTTCACTCCTCTTGCGTATTCACCGACTGTAAATAATTTTATTTTTTCCACCACTCACTCAAACGCCAGACGATATTTTTTTCTTTCACCTGCGCCTTCTTTTTTTTTCCTGCACCCCCACCACAACTTCTGCATCGTTGGGAATAATTATATTTGATAAGAAGTGAAAGGAAGAGGGAAAAAAGTCGGCAACAATGAAAAAGTGAACAAGAAATTACAACAAATAGAGAACTTAAAAGGGAAGTAATTTCAAGCCTTGCAAGGAAGAAAATGTGACGCGTCGCTTGCTGCAAAACTGACGATTTTAATGATATTATTTTTTATTTCTGGTTGGACTCTATTCAGGAGAGAGTATTTTTTACCCGCGCCTAATCCACAACTTTTTAGTCGAGTGAAGTTCAAGCGTTGTTCCTTACACATTGCAGGTCGGAGAAATTTGATATTATTTTGCATTTTTCTTCTTTTTTACTGTTACTTGAAGAATTCTAACTCCCTCCTTGTACTAAAAGGTGCTCACACAATGGGGGAACGTGAAATTAAATTTTTAGTTTTTAATATTTTTTATTTCGTACACAATGCATACTCTCCGGCGAGTAATATTAATGCGACTGCAGCAGTTTCTCAGTTTAAAAAAATTAAAAAACGGATATTAAAAGTATAGAATTGTCAAGGAACAAATTCTTCTTAATAGTTTTCCTATCTTCCAACGGTGTGCTTAAGTTTCGACTTTCCTTTTTTGCTTACTTTCTCTTTCGCTACAATTTTATTTCTTTAGTGTACATTCTAATTTTTATCTTAGGTTATAAATATTGCATATTTTTATATGTGGAAATTCATTTTACGCAAAATGTTTTTTAGGATGTCTTGAATATTTAAGACCAGTATCTTTTATATTTCAAGGTGCTAAAAATATTTTTCAAACCGGCAGTTGACTTTTTATTGCTTTAACATAGCTCAAAAACGTTTTTTTGATAAATAATGTATTCACGTGATTTTTGAACTTTTGAGAATTTAATTTAATGTAGCTGGATTTATTTAATGGTGGGCACTGTATTTGTGGCAATGAAAGAATAATTTTATATTATTTTAGATTAGAATACTTTGGAACGTTAAATAGAAGAATTACTGTCCCAATAAATCGAAATTTCCTGATCATAATTCCACATACGAAATTTACAATTAATTTGATTTCATTTGGAGGTATGAATTGTTCATATCGATACTTTTATTCATTAAAAATGAGATTAAACAAAGTATAAAGTGTGAGTAACGACACTGCTATCAATTGACACGAGGGTTGATTAATAAGTAACCTTACTTATCAATCGCACGGCCTCGTTAGTAATTAAGGAAGCAACACACTAGCACATGTGTTCGGTTGTCGCTACTGCGTAGTGCACACGGGGTTAGTTTCAGTCTCCTGTTTGAAATCCTTGAGTAATAGCGTTCGTTAGTCACGAGTGCTACCTCTGGTTTCCCTGTAACGGAGATCAGAGATAGAGTTTCGATATTTTATTTTTGAGAATCAGGCCATAAGGGAAGACTATTCTTTTGTACCAAGACAAGGCATGCACACATTGCAGTTGACAAAAATGGTAACCCAACTTAGAGCCTCTATTAGGGACCGTCCGGTTTCTTGAACGCTGAAATTGTTTCATTCAATGCCGAAGCTCAAGTCGCTGAGAAAGCAAACCACAAAATGTCTTCATGGATGTTTAGCAAGACGTGTGATAGGTAGTGAAACTTTGTCTATCTAAAAGTATATTGAGGTGGTGTTAAGTTAAGCTCCTATATAAAATTATGTTGTAAATTAATTTTTGCAGTGGTTGTTAAGTTCACACAATACTCCCTCTCCAGAATTTAGCAATGGTTGAATTCGATAGATACTACTACTAGTTGATCAATTGCGCGAGAACGTGAGAGCTGTATGAAAGTCACGGATGTACTTCTATATGCGTGCTCAGGCAATGGAATATTTCGACCCTGTACTGCCATCGACCTTCTAATGAAATAGACGTAGTATGTGCGCGCACCTTCATGCTATTTCTTCAGGGGCGATCAGTTTGAAGATCAGTCAAGTGGTTGTGGCATGAATCTAAATGTGATGGTCACCAAATTATTGATTTGCAGAAGTAATTATCCAGCGTGATTCGAAACACTAGTCTACGCTTAGATAGCCAATCGGTTCGAGTCGATTCGTGAGCCCACGTGACTTACCTTTCCGAGATCTTACAACAGGGACTCCGTCCACATGCTCTTCCTATTTCATTGGAAGGTTCGATTTGTTCTTCTATTTCATTAGAATGTTAGATGTGTTCTTCTATTTCATTAGAAGGTTCGATTCGTTCTATTTCATTTGAATGTTCGATGTGTTCTTCTATTTCATTAGAAGGTTCGATGCGTTCTATTTCATTAGAGTGTTCGATGTGTTCTTCTATTTCATTAGAGTGTTCGATGTGTTCTTCTGTTTCATTAGAAGGTTCGATGTGTTCTTCTGTTTCATTAGAAGGTTCGATGCGTTCTATTTCATTAGAGTGTTCGATGTGTTCTTCTATTTCATTAGAAGGTTCTATGTGTTTTTCTATTTCATTAGAAGGTTCGATGTGGTTCTTATCTTGTGTTGCCCTTTCGAAGTCGAGTGAGTGCAGACGGCAGTTTGTTGAAAAGAGGTTGCTAAGCAACGAATTGTGAAGCTGTGATGAGAATAGGAGCAGTGTGTGCTATCACAGGGCTTCACACAGTTGTCGGAAGTGATTAGCATCGCATTGGTTATTCAACTACTCATTATGGATCATCTATCAATGTATGTCGAATGATGCGAGCGCCATCTGAAATGTTTTTAGAAGCGTCATCTAGCTTCTTTTGGAAAATGCGCGTGTTTATGATTACTCCGACGGTCACCAATTTAGCAAGGCGCTGAAAGACAGTGCAACTTTGGGTATCAAATACTTACGTCACGGAACGGACGTATCATTTACGGTATACGTTACAGAAATCAGGTTACCTTGACATCATAATTAATATCAAATTTTATAATGAATTGAATATTGTTATAAAAGATAGACGTTAAGCAGTTGATGAATAGAAAGATAAATAAGATAATGGATAGAAATTAATGTAATGATTCAATTAGGAGTCCGATTCACGTTCCCGAGGAGCACAAGAGGCAGTTGTGTTGAATAACACTGAGGTAGATAATATTGTATTGCAAGTTAATTTTTTTTGCGGTGGGATAAGTTCATTACAGACGGAAAGAAAAAGTGGATAGCGCATTTGGAATAATGTGTTTCAGTAAATGGAAACTGTTGAAAAATAATAGGGTTTTAATGTTAAAGGGAAATAAATTTCCTTCATTTTGGTACAACTCCCATTATTTTTTCGGAAATTTATTTTTTTGATTGGAGACCATACTTATAAATCAACGTTCGCATAGGCAATTAAGAAACTTTATCGCAGATCATGCGCGGTCTGCTAGTATAAATTAAAAGATCTTCAGTCGTGTTTCTCGTTTTAAAAGTATAATTAAACAAAAAATACACAAAGCCCTAACATCATTAATTTCTGGTCGCACTTCGGTAAAAATACTCCTTCACTTTAACTATTTATCACCCTCGCCTTTTTTTCAGACATATTTACTCACTTCCCATTCCATTAAAGACTCCGTTGCTTATTTTATTTTTTTTTCAAATCAAAAGCAAAGCTACTAATTTCAATTAAGCGCATTATGGCAATCCTCCCCCTTGAAAAAAAAACACCTGATAATAACAAAAACCGAACTTAAGAGCCCAGGATGCACCGCAAAGAAATAAAAAACATCGGAGGCTGCAGTGATAAATAGTGCAAAAAAGAAAGACAACACTACGCGCAAAAAACTTCTCGGAAATCCTCACATTACTTTTTTCTTCCTTTCGAGGGTATTTCATTTTAATTCAAACTAAACCAGATTCTTAAGAGATCAAACTCGTACATATACTATCTATTAATGGAAAGATCTTCAGGTAGTTTCCTATACTGCTTAACCCCTCATTTATCAAAGGAAGGGAAGAAGCGGAGTCGAAAAAAATGGAAGTAGTAGGGGGAAAACGCGGGTTCTGGCGGTATGGGTGGGGTTGAAATCCTTATTATCGGTACATCGTAATGGAAGCCATATTTCAAGGAATCAAAATTGATTTTTTCCTCTTTGTTCTTAGCACGGAAACTCGTTACTTCTTTCTTTTGTAGCAACAGTAAATCTTCGGCGCCTCTTGGGACTCGAGGCTACCAATCAAACTTAACATCCCTGCACTATTATTTGTTCAAGACGGATGAGCGTAGAAGACATATTTTTTTGTTAAGTGGGATTGTATGAGGGTTTTTGTACGGGATCTGTGTTTTGTATTTTATACTGCTATTATTTTCACTTTTGTATCTTGTAAGTGGTCCCAGGAGTAGCCAGCTGATTTGCGAAGCTCTGGTGTAAATTATTGAAGAGGAAACCCCCTGGGTTTTACTGAACTCTGTTGTAACATCCATAAATTTGGAAATGCACAGCGTATTCCCAAAACTCTCTATGTCCGACAAAGTTTTATTATAGTTAAATATGATATCTGGGGAAAAAGTGATTTCATTACAATTGTTAATCATATTTATCTGGCTAACACGTAAGAAGTTAAATTTTAATAATATTTCATAGCATAGATACGGATGCAGTTTCCAGAAAAGCGACGTAAAATTGAGAGTATGCAACTTTCTGGTGAATCACGTGGGAAATATCACGTGGTCTCTCATTGCCAATGATAGTAAAAGCAAAGACTTATAACCCTCCTGTTGGATGTCTTGAAGAGGTGTATCTTATTACCAACACCATTAGCGAGATATCTCTGTCCACCGCTATCCCTGTCTTCGTGGGGGACGCTGTAACCCAGTTGGTAGAGTAGTGGTTTTTGCAACCTGAGGGTTACGAGTTCGAAACTCGATCCAACAAAAGACCGTCGTGTACATGAGGGTTGCCGCACTTTAACTCTATCGTGATCTCAAGTGTTCTCACATTGGCATGGTGTGGAAGTTTGCAGAATGGGTCATCAGGTTTTAATTTCATCAATCGACAATATCCCGTTGTATTGCTCCAGTGCGACGTGAATTCAACTACCTAACTACCTCTTTATTCGTGTGACAACTTGTAAAAATCTACATCAGTTTTGACACCATTAAATAGCATCAGTATTTTATTTTGGATGCTGCCTAACGAGAACGGGAAAGGAAATGAATCTCTACTAACACCCCTACTTCCAACCTATAAATTTTTATTCAACTATTCACAATGTCAGAATAAAAAAATAATCCATACAATAGTACCCCAAAATTAAGCAAATCATTACACATTTTTAAGAGAGCCGTGCTGAAGAAACAAAATGACATCAGTATACATTAATTAAACTGTTAAATTTTGTAAGTGAACATTTTCGTTCAAACAGGTATACAATGTATTTTTCTGTAACTTCCCATTCATAGTTTATGCTATGAAAGACAATTGTTTTATAACTATTTTATCGTTCATTTATTAGTGAAGACAGATTTGAGGACTCTAGCCTGTATTTTTCTGGAGAAAAGGCTCCATTTACTTGAAAAGATTTGAGTACGTTCCATAGATTCGTAACTACTCATATCAAAACAACTGATATGTGTTAATTATATTGACAATATGTTAAAAAAGTATCTTTAGAGTTGAATAGTAAGTTTTAAAAATGTGTCTTATTCGATAGTAAGTTTTAAAGAGCATTATATTCGATACTAAGTTTAAAAAAGTATTATTACATTCAATAGCAAGTTTAAAAAGCATTATTTTACATAGTAAATAAATAATAGTATTGTGATAGAGCTACAAAAAGGCCGTTATTTGAAATACTATTGTGACTATTGACTAGTGACTGAGTGAGGGTAGCATGCGCATGACTCCCGTTCTTGATCTTGAGGGATGACGCCACGCCGTCCGTTCTGATTTCCACTGAGAGGATAGGTCGGTAGGTATTTGAATGTACGTCACACTGGGGAGCAATACAATGTCTATTGTCGACGGTCCGGGATCAATCCCGAAGGGAAAGGTCAGAAGATAACACCTCATAATTTTGAAATACCCACGGAGGGAGGAACACGTGTACGGACAAAGGTAGTTGGTTGAAATTACGTCGCACTGGAGTAACACTAAGGTGAAGGTTCGGGATCAATCCCTATGGAAGAGATTTGAGGACAACTCTTCATAATTTTGAACCACGGTGAGATGACGAGGTCAACACCGTGGATGAACAAACATTGGTTGGTTGGGTTTTGGGGTGCAAGAGCCGTATTTGACCTAAATGGATTAAGTAAATGGACATACACACAAGAAAGGTTTTAATGACACTGAAGATAGAAATACACCCAGGGTGAATCGATCCACCCACATCTCAAAGGTAGCTAGCGCAGTGGGCAAACCCATTGAGCTATAGTAGCCTCGGATGGACAGAAAGAGAGGACAACGTCTTTCCACGAAGGACAGATGATGCCGCTGCTATCCACGCACGATGTGTAAATTACTCTGTAAATAATTTGCTATTAGTAAATTAGTCATCCTGCTCTCTTTGCTCAACCCTCTGAGTGGTTTCGACGAGATATCTCGTCCATCAAGATTTGACCACCTCGGCTAATGACGAGATAACTCGTAACGAAGATATTTCTTGTTTTTATATGATGATGAGATCAAGATCTGATCAGTTTTCTTTTTCTAATGACGAGATATCTCGTTCATCAAGATCTGGTCAATTTTATTTATAATGAGATACCTCGTCGACACAACCACTGGAAGAGTTAAATCATTAAAATAGTGTTGATCTAGACTGATGTCCTTTCAATACCCATACTATTTTTGCTAAGCGTTTTCACCTTTTAATTAAAAATAATCTTTTCTCGCTAAATGAAACTAAGTTACATTAAGCCAGAGGACGGTAATAAATATCTACTCCTAAGTACAAAATGATTTAAAAGATTTAACCCTCAGAGCAGCAAGATAATTACTGAATGCCATGAAAAAGTAACTTTATTCAAAAACCATTAATATATAGTTACGCTTAAGGCTCAATAAAGACCAAGTTAACTATAATGAACTATTCTATTTCGTCCATAAAAGCCACCGAGGATCTCCCCTCTAGACTTTATTAATCGTAAAGGACAGTGTTCCCCATTACACCCTTCATATAAACTAGAAGTAACCAACTCCGCTGTCTTAACTACACTTTTAAGTACTAAATTAGAATTAGTCCCGTGCATTTGTAGAGGGCACAATGGCACCTGTAATCTTTT
Organism: Meta bourneti; assembly: GCA_933210815.1. NCBI lineage: Eukaryota > Metazoa > Arthropoda > Arachnida > Araneae > Tetragnathidae > Meta > Meta bourneti. The sequence goes on from OW119929.1 coordinate 95,671,538, forward strand.
CTCGCAATTTTCCGTTTCCGTAGCTAACAACTTACTGGAATAGAAAATTATATCTTAGAAACCAAGACGTGCTAATCTAAGGCACGGTGATTCATGCGTTTTTTTAAAGAGGTTAGGATTAAAGTAGTTATGTAGTGGAATTTAAGTCTCACTGAAGCAACACATCGGGATATTGGTGAGGGGCCGGGATCAATCCCGAAGGGAAAGATCGAAGAAACCTCGTAATTTTGAAGCAAGGTTAGAAGATGAGGACAAATGAGTGGGCAATCGCTTCTCCAAAATTCCACACCAACGAGGACATTTGACGCCAAGATACACTGCTGGCCACCGTAAATGCAACACCCTGAAGGAAGCATGCAAATAATATGAAATTTACAACATGCATTAGCGGAGGTGAGATATGCAAATGATTAGAATTTCAGCGCAGACGCACATCACGCGCGCCTGTGGCGCCACTTCAAAGCGCTATTTAAGGCTTGGAGATTTCGACGATTTCAAGTACGGCAATTGTGTTTTTCTTGTGGTTTTTCAAAAAAACGATCAATTATGCCTCGTAGAAAACAGCGATCATCTTTTGATCAAGTATCCGAGTTCGACAGAGGAAGGATAGTGGCCTACCGAGATTGTGGATTATCTTTCAGGGAAATCGGAAGTCGTGTTGGACGAAACCAAACAACTGTAATGCGGATATGTGATCGTTGGATGCATGAGGGTACGACGGACCGACGTGTTCGATCGCATCCACCTCAGTGCACCACTTCACGTGATGACAGGCATATTGTGCGTATGGCAGTGACGGATCGCTCAGCCACATCACGAACCATAGCACAGCACATTCAGTCTGTACCGCATCATCCAGTGTCTGCGCGTACCATTCGACGCCGTTTACAGCAGAGTGGTCCGTCCGCAAGACGTCCATTGCTTCGTCTACCCTTGACGCAGAACCACAGACGTTTCCGCCGCCAATGGTGCGATGAAAGAAGGATGTGGACGGCAGAATGGAATGAAATTGTCTTTACTTACGAGTCACGCTTCTGTCTGCAACACCACGATGGTCGGATTCGAGTCTGGAGACACCGTGGAGAGAGGATGCTAAACAGCTGCGTTATGCAATGCCACACTGGTCCTGCACCGGGTATTATGGTATGGGGCGGTATTGGATATCACTCTCGCACTCCTCTAGTACGCATTGCCGGTACTTTAAACAGCCAGCGCTACATCTCCGAGGTGTTGGAGCCAGTTGTCCTTCCTTACCTTCAGGGCTTGCCCACAGCCATATTTCAACAGGATAATGCGCGACCACACGTGGCACGCATTGTCCAAGGGTTCTTCGTCAATCGCCAGATTGAATTGCTTCCCTGGCCAGCACGCTCGCCGATAGAAAACATGTGGTCCATGGTTGCTCAACGATTGACCCAGATTACATCCCCAGCTGCCACACCAGATCACCTTTGGCAACTTGTGGAAGCTGCTTGGTCTGCTGTACCCCAAGAACACATCCAAAGTCTCTTTGAATCAATGCCGAGGCGTGTGGCAGCGGTGATCTCCAACAATGGCGGCTACTCTGGCTACTGATTTTGGCAGGAACCACACTTCACAGAAGTCTATAAATTTAATCATTTGATACTTGGTCAACATGTTATCTACAAAATAAGTTTTGTTGTGATATCTCTTGTCTTTCTTGGTGTTGCAATTTGGGTGGCCAGCAGTGTAGATTTAAAATGCACCAGCCCCACGATTGTGACGGTCTTTGGTTGTAACGAGTTTCGAACACGTAACCCTTGGGTTGCCAAACCACGACTCTATCAACTGGGCTACCGCAGTCACCACAAAGATTGATAACTATGACAAGGAATTTTAAAAATGTCGGATTTAATGTTTTTGAGTTTTCCTCACATGCCCATCATGAAACAAGGGAAATTACGAACGATTTATGAGAAAAACAAATGACAGGATAGTTTAGCACATATCACCTTTTCTGAATTAGGGAGCAGCGTTAACAAAATTAACAAAAATCAAGAACTTATTTACTCTTAATGTATTCAGAAAAGTCATCAATTCTGATGGAGAATTATAAGTTGACATTGAAAGCCTTAAGTGTTACTGATGATCTTATAAAATGAGAGCGAGACGAAACAATGTTCAAATAACTTTATCTATAACTATAGTATGTTTTCAAGTCATTCCTTTATTATTTGAATAGGATCATGATTCCTCTGGCAGTATTATTGATATGGAAAGGAAGAATTCGCTAATGGCTGTCCCATCTGTTTATATAAAGGCGATTATCATTCGTATATTTTATTGCAAAAGCGAAAACTCGCACTCACCACTTATTCTACCACTTACTGAATAGCTAGAAGACCAAAATTAATCTTGTACATCAGAACGTACTTAAAATAAGTAGGCAATACAATTTAGATTAATGACAACTTAGAGTTAGCATTCAAACTGTTCATAAAACTAACATAGATTTACTAAGTTTTCGATTTTCAATTTCAAAATGCATACTTTAGTTTAATAAATATTACAGTATAATCTCGCGTACGTAATTGTACATTGAAATGTATCCTATGCATCAGATGGTATTTAGAAATATTACACAGATAAAACTTGAATTTATACCATTAACTCTCCTCATGGTGGTAGTCTCGACAAGGTATCTCGTCATTAGTAAAACTGACCATAACTTTGCTGAACGAGATATCTCGTCATTAGAAGAAAACTGACCAGATCTTGATCCCATCATCAAGAAATCGGCAATAACTTGATGACAAAACATCTATCTCATCATAAACAAAATTGATCAGATCTTGATGGACGAGGTACCTCGTCGAAACTATTTGAAGGGTTGATAGGGTTAGTAAGGGTTTTATTTCTCTGCAGAAATTTTACTGGGATTTATTGCATTTTTGATTTCTCATCAGAAAACCGTACTTTAGTCGAAGTAAAAATTAGCAGTTATTTCTAAAACACATACTCAACATCAGGGTAGAAAATATCAGAGACCAATCAGCAAGGAAATATAAATAAAATTTGTCTACTGAAATTTAAAATCAAGGTAGTCTACCCCCTTTATCCGGTTCTGAAATATTTTTTTGTTTCTTCGCAAAATCGCATTGCTGTATGCATGTGCTTGTTTCGAAGCCCGGGCGACGTAAATTTTAAGTTAGGTAGTAGAATTAACATTGCACTGGAAGAACACAACGGGCTATTAGCGACGGTCCGGGATCAATCCCGAAAGGAGAGACAACTCGTAATTTTGAACTCCTGTCAAATGACGAGGTCACACCTGAGCTGTCACCCCCACTCTCCAAACTTCCACACCACGCAAACGTGAGGACATTTTAGGCTACAGCAGATATAACGTGCACCATCTCCCATGTACAACGGCGGTCTTTGGCTGGATCAAGTTTCACTCGTAAATTTATTAAAGCAATAGGCCTACAGATTTAAGATTTAATATGAATGAGAGGCATGAGTCTGTTTAATTTTGGTGTTAAGAAATTGCTTATTAAAGGTGATTGTGACGCAAAAACTATAACTTTTTGAGATCAGAATGAGGTGTATCAATAAAAATCAGCAGAAATTAATTAATGATGTTGTAATGTGGGAACTACAGCACGCTGCAATACTCCATTGATTCAATGATTGATAACTAATTTAAATGTAAATTTATACTTGTCAGCATGCCATACTGTACACATAAATGTACTAATACCCTTTACCATTCCGCCATAATTAATACTAATGTTAGTTTAAGATACGAACTTATAAAAATTGGAAAGCTTTTTATGAAAGAATTTGTTGGTCATAAATCAATTGTGTTTCTGAAAAATTGGTCTCATAATTCTGACATTTCAGAATCTAAGCCCATTCTCAGAAATCCAACTTCAAATTTTAGGAATCCAGTCCTATACCAGTCCAGAAAAGAGTTCAATGACAAATGGTTAAAAAACGTACTCGTCGCTTAACCGATCCCCCAAACTCACTTCAAAAGATAAGCATAGAGAAAACAAATCCCAAAACTTAAAACAACACTTTCCTTCAAAGATTGCAGCCGGGAGAATTCCGAGCTTCCTTAGACCGATCTCGATGGATAGGGGCAATCTACCCTTTCGATTTCCGGTGGGGGTGGGGTGGGGCTACCCCTTAATATGTCTCTACACACTCGCCAAATGATGATAGCCAGGGTCATTCCCAATCGGTCCTTACTCTCTCCCTTTTAAAGTAGTTTGTTTTCTTGCTCGCTCCCTTTGTGTGTGTGATAGATCCTCTACCGAGGAAAACTTACTTAGGCACGACTGGCGCCAGCGGCATTTAAGTGTTTGTTGTTAACGCAGGGGGGAGATTTTCATTCGCCGTGTTTAGCTTACGAAGGATTTTTAGAGGGGCTATCGAAACTTCTTTTGCGTGGATTGAATTATAAGTTTCCGTGTTTGCATTTTGATTATTGGTGAGTGAAAGGCGTTTTGAGTGCGGGTTTTGTTAGTTTTTAGTTTGGTTTGTTGCTCTATGGTCCTTTTGTGTTGCGCGGGATTTTACAGGAGCTTTTCCTAATGAAATTACTCATGTAGGATTGGATTGGATGTTGGGGGTTTACGGCGCAAGGTTCAAAAGTGTACAAGCTGCGCCAAATACAAACAGAATATAACCCAATAATAGTACAAAGCATGTAAAAATCAAAGACAAAGATAAAAGGTAGGTTCAAAACATGTAAAATGTGTAAAAGAGAATAAAAATATTCGAATAGTCAGATGATAAAAACAAAACCATTGGTTGCAGCATAACTAATGAACTTAATTTACATATGCATAAAATTTGGAAGTGTGAAATTTGAAAGATTGAATTATAAAATAATTTGGATAAAATAGATTGATGGGAGTCATTTTGGATTTGGGAAAAATTAGATGAGATTTAAAAAACCAACTGCACGTAAAAACGCGAAAATGTTTGAATGGGGATTTTCCCCAATCAAATCTCGCAGATATACCTCATGTAGGAATGTTTGGATTAGTAAATTAGACTTTAATCTATTATATATTTGGCCTTGAAATACTTTTTAGATATGCCCTCTATAGGTTTGGGCACTTGCTGTTTGTCGGGATTGAATTAAATTTTCAAATTATTAAATTTTGTATTTTTATTCGCAGTAAAGGAAAATGAAAAGGATTTTGAGTGGAGGTTTAACAATTATTTTTGATTTGGTTTCTGGATCTATGGTCTTTTTGTGCTGCATGAGAAATTTTTACAAAAGTTTTTCCTATTCATTGAAATCACTACTCATGTAAGAATACGTGGATTAGTGAGTTACTCTTTAATTCATCTATTCGTTTTGAAATACTCAGATATTCACTCTATAATTTTTTTTGTGGCTCTGTTTTTCTGTTCTAAGAGCAGGCTTTACAGTTTTTTCTAATAGTTGTAATAAGTAATCATGTAGGAATACGTGGTTTAGTAAGTTAGACTTTAATTCATCATATATTTGTTTTGATCTTCTCCAATTGATATTCTCTCTTTTTGTCTTTACTGGGATTCTTCCAAGTAATCGATGTTCTTTATAATTGGATATTTTTCTGTATAGAAATAACATTCAAATAAATAACTACTCATGTAAGAAGTATATACTTGGATTTATAAGTTAGACCCATATGTTTTTTCATATGATGCCCCATGTGATTTTTCACATATGAATAAATTATGTTTTATATATGCAACTTTTGGGTCTTTTGCTACACGAGAAGGTTTAACCCGAGTTTTTCCTAATAATTGAAATAACTACTCATGTAGGAATATGTGGATTAGTAAGTTAGACTTTGATCCATCATATTCGCTTTGAAATAAATTTTTGAAAAACCCTCTACAGTTTTGTGTATTTACCGTTATCTGGATTGGATTAATTCTTCGTTTTTGAATTTTTATTACTCGCAGTAAAGGAAGATGTAAAGGATTTGAGTACAGGTTTTATAATTTTTGTGGTTTTGTTTGTGGCTCTATGGCCTTTTTCTTGCTGTAAGTGAAGGTTTTACAGGTGTTTTTCCAGATAATTGACACCACATCTATTGTAATAAGGATATGTGTATTTACCGTCTAACTTCTCATAAATCTCGTGACGATCAGATGGTTAATAAGTTACAATTTTATCCATCATATTCAACTCGAAACACTTTTGAAATATGCCTTTCACAATTTTGCGCGTTTGCTGTAGTTAAGATTGGGTTGAGCTCCCTTTTTCAATTGATTCTTCATTCGATTCAAATGCGAGTTCATTTCTCAAGGATATTTTTATTCTCCGTGTTCAGCTTCCGAATGTTTTTTGTAGGGGGTTATGGATACTTCTGTGTGGATTGAATCGTAAATTTTCAAGTTTGCATTCGGAGTATTGGCAGGTAAAAGAAAACGGAGAAGAGAAAACTGTTTTAGGTTATTACAAAACTACCCAAACGAAAAACCATTGATCGGGGTGATTTTCTGAGGTGTCTGCGGGACTGTCAAACGGCAAATTTCGAAAACTTCAAACACCGTTCTTCTTTTAGAATGTTTTTAATTAAGATAAATAGCAGATATGTGTTTTTCTGAGGTAGACTAACAAACTTTTTCGTTATTAGAATATTCTCCAAAGAAATTCGGCATTCCTTTTTGCTTTGTCATTTGATCTTACCAATCACTTCTTCAGTTGAAGATTCCTTGAACAGAACTGTATCACCAAAATGCGTGGTCACACTGAACTACCGTGAACCCCGAAACTATAAAGCAACATCTTTATTGTTAAATAATTTACGCGTGATAATTTTTTGTGGTAAAAAGAATGTGCTTTTGCCTTTGCATCTATCTCTCTTATTTAATTGCAAACCAAAATAACTTGTAAGTTTCGATTTCCTAACAGAATAGGCTCCTCTCCTAATTTACCACAAGACCCATTGAGTTGGCACATGCGCAGTGGCGACGATGATTCATAAGCACAATTATCAAGGTCACGTTTAAAACGAACATTTTATTTTGTGTCAAGAAATTATGGACCCTTTCCTTTCAGCCAACCCATTAAAGCGATTAAGGCTGCAATTTTTTAGGACGAAAAAAAATCATCTATTGTTTCAACCCATGTTGGCAAGTGGGATTTTGAAAAGAGTTTCTGAATATTGTAAACAAAGCATATAAAAAATTCACTGAAAAAACCCCACGTACCAGCCTTAATATTAAGAAACAATGAATGCTTTTTGCTCTCGCGACTAATCTCGGTGATTTTTGCCGGAACAAAGGCTCCATTCCCAGGGCTGGGAAACAAAAGGTCGGCCAGCATCGGAAAGTAAACAGTTTTCTTATGTTTTCATTAAACGTCTTTTGTTCCTTCTGTAATTTACCGGTAATCCCAAGACCGGCATCTAACCTAAGTGCGCATTAACGAAAAGCTACGCAAAACATCAGGAAATGCCCGGAGCTTATACGTACTGCGTAAGCAATATATATCCCGAAAGAGCAAGGGAAGAAAATCCAGGAAAAAAGAGAAGATATCGACGTTCCTTTGAACAAGGGCCATTACTGGCAGGATATGGTTTGGAATAAGGCCCGAAACTGCAATCCTTTGGAGGGACTGGAACACGGAATTCGGTTTCCCTGTTCCCTTCATAACTTTAAAATTTAAATCCCACATGGGTTGGGGGAGCGTTACGTTTTGCTTTGCAGTGGGAGAAACAACGGAAATTTGCGTGGTGGTCGGATAATACCGGAGATTTACGGATTATTTTGAGAAATACGAGTTTATGTGGGAGAGTGCGATTAAACTGGAATGTATACTGCGGAATGTGAAATTATGATCAGGAAATTTCGATATGTTGGAACTAAATCTTGTAATCCTTCCGTTTAAGGATCTCAAGTTTTCTGAGATAAAATTATGTAAAATACTTCTTTCTTTAACAAGACATGTAAAAGACAATGCAACTTTGTCTACAATAAAATACTAATGGCAGAGTTAAATTACGTTGCTATGTATATCAATATATTGTAAGTTAATCTTCGTAGTGGTGGCTAGGTTCACCACAATAATCCATCTTCAGAATTTAACACTGACTGAATTCGAGCTAACCCTCTTTGACTGATTGTCAATTACTTGAAAGCTGTATTAAGATTACGAGTGTACTTTGGTATACAAGATCGTGCAATGCGTGATTGTCCTATGTTACTTTTAGCAGGCGAGCTTGAGTGCAGTCGGCAGTTTGTTGAAATGAGGCTGAGTGGCAACAAATAGCAAAACTGCAATAGGAGTAGAAGTAGTATCTGTTATCGCATAGCTTCAGACAGTTGTTAGAGGCAACATGCATCGCATTGGAAATTCAACTACTCATCCATCGAAATGCGAGCCGAGTTTAGCGAGTGCCGTCTGGAATTTGTCGGAAGCGCTGTAACATCTGGTTGTGAAAGTGGGCGTATTCATAATCACGTTCGCAAGTCACCAATTTCGCAAGACGTGTAAAAGACAGTGCAGCGTTTATCCATCACAAAGTACTTCTGGTACACTTCGGTTGCTATTTGTACTATATTTTAAGTTAATTTTTGTAGTAGTTGTTTTCACCTCATTTTATTACCAAGTATAGCGGACACCGTAAAATAAAACCAGCCACGTTTAATTAAATCCCTAAGAATGAATTAAAACTAAGGTAATTTTGTAATATAACAGGTAAATAAAATTATTCAGGCTTATTATATGACTTATGAGAGAACTATCCATCTTACCTATGTTCCACAGCCCCAACAACTCCTACCTATATTTTAGATTATATCGATGTCTCTGTGGGACACCTCCTGAAAGATCAGAAATTGATCGCTGAGCAATTGGAAAAACGAGGTCTTTTCGACTTGATCTATATTACACCTCGACCAAGGGAATTAATAGCAACACTTCGGGTTATGAAAATAAAAAAATTCCGTGACAACTTCTACATAATAGTTTTCCAAACTTTGTAGGATCAACTCCCTTTTTCAAAGACAACTCTTTTCGGCACCCCCTCTGAGAAACTATATCAACTAATAATACATTACAACAGCTGCGAAAACTATAATTTTTGAATTTCCCCAAAATATCGATGTAGGTTTGAACTTAACTGCTAACTATTCGTAACATAATTCCAGAAACAGTCTAATAGTAATTTAAGTCTTAATACTTATTTATAGTGTTGCACAGTAAATGTGACATAATATCGCAGATTCCTGCCGCTGTACTTGTAAGAGTCTCTGTAGGTCGGGAGTGTTGTCAAATATTGTACATACTAATACTCACTTATTAGTAGCTGCCGCCTTGTTTGAAGACCAATCAGTTGTGAGGGAGTCAAACTGCCCCTTAGCTAAGTCCCACCTGCGTGATTGAAGACCTGGTCGCTGAAAAATTACTTTGGATTCAAAGTAGTGGACTGTGTGAGATATTTGATGTAAACAAAATTTATTTACAGTTTAAAAATTATGTACTCGATAAATTGATTAAAGGCATCTCCCTTTATCCGTTCACAACAAAGAGGTTGGGAGCACGGTAGTGCGTCCGCTGAGATCGAATCCTATATAGCGTCTGACCACAGGACGGGAAATATATTGGTGAAGCTATCGCCTCATTGACGAGCTTGCAGCTCACCAAATCAGCCATAGACACCAGGCTCCAACAAGTTGTAACTTGCATGTTGCAGAGTACAATTATTAAGAAAATACATCACTGTAATGAGTGCCAGTTTAATCAAGTAGATAAGTGTTTGATTAGAACATTTTTAGGCGATAACTTTTTAAGCATCTTATTGCCCACTCAACATCCCCTATTTTCCCAAGGTCCGTTGTCCTCCCGCGAGATTCCTTCAGCATAGTGTACCGGTTGGTCTCGTTCCCACATTTGGGATTCAGATCTCCCTCGACTACCAAACAAGTTGTCAACACCTAAATTATCTTGGGCCCTCCATGAACAAAATGCAGACGGACCACCCCAGACAAACACTTGTGGAAACCCGGGCGAGAAAGACATTCAAGCTGTCCTCGGGTCGTGCAGCTGTGGAGGTTCTCATCACCTTCCGTTGCAGGTGGCGTTCAGATCACCGGGATGAACATTCCAAGACTGAGACTGAGACGGACTCCCACCAAAGATGAGGGCAGAGTAAACTAAAACCACGAAAAGAGCAGACGCATCCTTCAGACTCGAAGATTTTTGGCAAGCCTCCTGGCTCCTTGGCAGATTCGATAGTTAATATCTGTGTCCTCATACTTTTAAATGATTTCATAAAACCGGTGTCACGTCTGAATAGAGACCGGAAACGTTACACTACATACACGCGGCTGTAGAAACTATGGTGTAGTTTCTACACCACTTTGGGAAATTATGGTGTAGTTTCTACACTACTTTGGGAAATTATGGTGTAGTTTCTACACCACTTTGGGAAATTATGGTGTAGTTTCTACACCACTTTGGGAAACTATGGTGTAATTTGGGAAACTATGGTGTAATTTGGGAACTATGGTGTAATTTGGGAAAATATGGTGTAGTTTCTAGATCAATAAGTATCATGATCGAAAGCTTATTGATTATTTCTGGATGTGTTCCTGGAAATTTTGAGCAAACCTCTCAATAAAGGATTTTTTCGGAGGGAAGTTATTTTAACCCGTATAATTTTTTGTTGGAATTTATGTATTTATAAATCAATCTGTAATATAATTTGTTCAGCAATGAGTGTGTGTGTGATTATCGATTACCACTCTTATCGGTTTCAAAATTAAAAATTTTAGTCACTTACGACACTTTTGTGAAACACCGATTTTACTTGAGGGTCATAGAAAGTAGCTACAGATTTCATAAAGTATAACAATCAAATATCCTGTTGTGAATATAGGCCTCTTGGTAATAATCAAATTTGTATCAAGAGAAGGGATGTTTTGAAGGGGCAATGGACTTTCAAAACCAATATGTGAAGTTATTCGATTGTTATAAAATGTGTACTATTTTCTAATAAAAGCCTCTACATAAAGTTTGATCCAAAGATGTGTGCTGAAGTTATTACATAAAACGGGGTCAATTTTGATAAATTAGTAAAAATCGACAGAACCCATGTACATTAATTTCCATTTCTTGTCAATAAATTTTAATTCAATAATAATTTGTATACATACTAGTATAAATCAAACTAACTCCATTCGGTTTGTGGATCACTCAATTGTAAAGCAAAAAAATGAAAAATAACTCCTAAAATTTTACAGACAAGCATAGGCTTAATAACATTTGGAATCAAAATTTCGAAATTCGGAAGCATGAAATTATCATTTTTACCTATACAAGATTTCTCAAGGATTATCCAAAAAAAATCGTAGAAACCAATTAAAACCTTATGCGTAAGGAACATTTCGAAATCAGAAGAATGTTCAAAAATATAAATCGGAGAAAAATACGTTCTTGTATACTTACTACACTTTATATTTTGTGTTGTTGTATTTGAACTTCGTCGAAGCTGATCGTAATTGAAAAATTCTTTTTGCCATCTACAAAATTTGATATCAAATAATGTTTTGCCCTAAAGTAAAAACATCAATTTTTCGATTGATTTTGTGATTTTGAAAGGACAGTAATTTTCAACTTCGCAATTGATTGTACTAATGTAGTATGTTGTTCCAAACACTAAATTTGGTCTAAATATAACTATTTCCGTATCCAGCAGTTCTTTATCAGTGTTCTGCGCATGAACTTTCATGTGTCGAGAAAAATAGGGGCAATGGCAAGAGGGGGACAGCTGGAATATCTGCATTATTAGTGATAAATGGCCATACAAATTGAGATGTGCCACGCATTTCTTAACTTAAGGTGATTCACAAAGGATGTTAAGATAATTATCTCTTTAGCCATTTGCCGTGTCTGTACATCATTTGTTAACTTTGAATTAGAAAGTGTCATCACGTTCAATCATGTTCATGTAATTTATTTTACAAGAGCTCGTCCATGTATAATAGTACGATAATTTAACTTTTTCAAACTAAAGACCTTACAATTAGAAAAACATTATCTTAGATCTAATTAGTCAAATGAAAGAAATTCCATCTTTTGAAGAGGAAAATATTCTTTGAGGTACCCAAGTTTTAATATTTTAAGATTTCTCAGTGAAAGGAAACAATTCCATAGTGAAACAAATCTGAATTATTTTAAAATAAATTTAGTTAAACTCATAATTGATTTCGCACCTTGTCCATATGCGTACAGAAGCATTTATTTCACCCAACATTGAATCGTTAACGCAACTGGTTAAGAAGTTTAAATCATAAAATTAAAATAACATAACTTCCTGAATATTTCTTTTACGTAGAAATATCGTAAAACTTGACGAGGAAAAATAATTTTATACTCGAAAATCTTATGGATAGTGACGTGTAAGTTATAAATTAAATTTTTATATGCTCTCAAAAAACTAAAAAAAGGTGACGGCACTGCTTGAGCAGAGATGCTTCTTTCATGTACGTATTATGGTGACGTCAATTGGCTTGATTTGCGAAAACGATTTCAGCACTTCGCCAATCAAAGAATAGTCTGAATTTATGTATGATTGTTGATTGGTCACCACCAATTAGATTGAAGGCCAAACGTTGCCAAAACGGCGATACACTACAATCGAAGGTAACCCCGTTATGTATCATGCGAGAGTATTTGAACAACAGAAGTAAAATCTTTGCAAACCGTCCGGTTTTTAATAACTCAGTGTATAACTCATATAGTGACTATTAAGCTTCAGGTTGGGGTCTGTCGTGTGTTTATCAAACATAAACTACCGGAAGAAACAGTACTTTTGGTTTTCAAATATTTCCTCATGATTTGATTTTTCGCCAGTTTTCGTAACCATTTGACATTAATCTCCTACAACACTGAATTATTCCAGCAGAACATTAGAGCCAGTTTTCATGGCACACACATTTACGTGTATTGGGCATGATTTTAGTAAAAATAATATAAAAATTAAAAAATTATTACATTTATAGACCTTTAATTTTAAGAGACATTCTGATGATGTATTAAATTGATGATACAGAGAAATGATGTATTAAATTGCATTTAATACATCATTTCTGGAATGAAGCAGGTAATACGTACTCGCACAAAAACGGTAGTACCCCTATATTTAATTTTACAGAAAAACCATTTAGTTGGAAGAGGTGCCTAGTGTTCGCACGTGGATAGGCAAAACTTTAGGAACGACACTGACTTCATTTGATGAGGCTTTAGTTTGATATGACATCGGGTGTATACTTCCTAAGCCAAGAGAAAGTATCTTAATATATTTAGAATTTAATAGTTTATTTCAAATTCAATGCCATTTTCCTCTTTTTAAGATGCATTTTGCATGAACAACTAACTTCAAATAAGTTGCAATAATTCAATGAAATTTTATTTGAACAAAAACACCCGCATAAAATCAACGGAATAGACGTTTATATTTTCGCAAAAACCTTTTCATTTTTCATTTAAATGTATGATACAATGTTATAAAGAATCACGCTTTGTGTATTTTTGATTCAGAATATACTGACCATCATCTCAAGTGGGTTGTCTTTATTCTCGAGATTTATTTCTAGTTCTTCGCCATTTTTCATTTTTATTCACGCCACCATTTTGATTTATGATAGTTTGATATTTGAAATATTTATGTAAGAGGCACATGCAGTGAAGATGGTGCTGATCGACACTGAATACCATAAGTGCACAATTTCGATGGAATTCGTGTATATCATTCAAGAGACTGCATATTTCAACACAAATACAATGAAAGAGATTGCAAATAATTAGTTTTTAAAATTAAAGCAAGACGCGTGAAAGTCAGTGTAAATTTATCTACTAGTACTTTACTACTTGTATAAACTATTAAAAACATCTTCTAATGATTCACAAGTCATCGATGTTGATTATTCTACAAAATGTTAGTTTTAATTTATTTATCATTCCAATATTTCTTTTGTTATACTTTGCTGTGTTTCTGTTAAAGAAGGGAGTATTTGAGTACAAAAATACTCGTATACTCGAGTACAAGATTTATACTCGTGCAGTCGATTCTTAAAAATAGTCATTACACTCGATTATTTCTCGTATTCGAATAAAGTAGTAATAACTCAAATTATTCGAATACAGTAGTATTCGTCCTAAGTATTCGAATACTGTAGTATTCGTCCTAATTATTCGAATACAGTAGTATTCGTCCCAATTATTTGAATACCAAAGTATTCTGATAAAAATGTATTCATCCAAAGTATTAGAATACCAAACTATTCAGATACCAAACTATTCAGATACCAAACTATTCAGATACCAAACTATTCACAGCCTTATATTGCAGTTGGTTGATTCTTACTATCCATTAGTTGTTTTTTACATACATTAGAAAAATTATTCAATATTTGAAAGTAATGGAATTTCAAGAATTGATTCTTAAAATACTCCCTTCAACAGACACGTCTGTTCCGTCCCTTCAACAGACGTGTGCGACTGTATAATGCCGGGGCACCCACCGCTTGTGAAATGTATTCCCTTCTTAAAAGTATTCCCTTCTAAAAAGTACTCAATTTCGCCCAAAAAAATAGTTTTTCTTACTTTTTTTATTAAATAAACCATTAAATTTTCTTCCTTCGGATTTATAACTTTTCTTTCACTACAATATTAGCTCAAACTTAATTTTTATCTCAGATCAAAGAAAATATTTCTAAATATTATACAAATTTTTAAATAATTACTCAGACTGAGAATATACATGAGCTAAACTGTAATTCTACATGCCTCAAATAGCTAATTAGTGTGGGTTCTTGTACAATTTTTTCCCACCCTCAAATTGATGAATTTTTCAGAGGGATGGCAAATACGAAACCGAATAGAACGTTTGACGCATTTGTCACAAATTGCAAAGAAAAACTATGTAACAAATTCCCCAAAACTTTTCCCGAATCGATTTCAATTTGAGCAATCCTTTGAAAGAAAAAAACACACACTGATACCTCCCCAATCTGTATTCACATCTCGCGCAACTTTCAACAAACATCGCGGTTTTTCTTCACTCTACGTCAGCGGTTTCCGGCCATCCGGGGTACGGCATAGCACCAAAATAGCCGCGCAAATTGCTTAATTTGAAATTCTTGAAACGGTCTGCCGCCCAACAATGCGCCCCGGCATCCCACGGCACGTAGCTGCGGCGCACCGCCCCGGAATATTAATTCCAAGTGTTGCTTCCGCCCTCATTTGCAAAACTATCAGTCCGTCCCTTCAACAGACGTGTGCGACTGTATAATGCCGGGGCACCCACCGCTTGTGAAATGTGCGCCCCGTTGATGTTTGCCCCTAACTTATGGATACTTTCGCCCTAATGGCCGGTCTCTATTGTGATCGGGGGATAATGACGTTTGGGCCGCTGATAATTAAAATGAAAATCCAGCATGCGCCCTTCATTGGGATACAGAGCTGTTCCGTTTAGTCGGGCACACGTTTCGGTGTGTAGGGGATGTGTATTAGTTCGGGAGGATTGCTTTGAATGCGATCGGTATGCTGTCCATGGGAGAGTACGGGATATGTAGGGTATGCTTACAATTAGCCGACGGTGGCTAACGGAGTGTTTGGAGATAGTCCTGAATTATTAATAGATCTGCTGTAAATAAATGGAATTGTTTGAAACTGGAGTAGTGAAACTGGAAAATAGTGAGGTATATTGGTCACATTGCTTACAGTTTACTCATCATAGTTTTTACTTGTGTGGTCGTGATTCTTTATGGCCTCTAATAATCAAAATGAAGATACCTTAATCGCCTCTTCATTGGGCTGTTCCTTTTAGTCCGGTGTGTAAGGGATGTGCATTAGTTCGGGAGGATTGCTTTGAATGCGATCGGTATGCTGTCCATGGGAGAGTACGGGATATGTAGGGTATGCTTACAATTAGCCGACGGTGGCTAACGGAGTGTTTGGAGATAGTCCTGAATTATTAATAGATCTGCTGTAAATAAATGGAATTGTTTGAAACTGGAGTAGTGAAACTGGAAAATAGTGAGGTATATTGGTCACATTGCTTACAGTTTACTCATCATAGTTTTTACTTGTGTGGTCGTGATTCTTTATGGCCTCTAATAATCAAAATGAAGATACCTTAATCGCCTCTTCATTGGGCTGTTCCTTTTAGTCCGGTGTGTAAGGGATGTGCATTAGTTCGGGAGGATTGCTTTGAATGCGATCGGTATGCTGTCCATGGGAGAGTACGGGATATGTAGGGTATGCTTACAATTAGCCGACGGTGGCTAACGGAGTGTTTGGAGATAGTCCTGAATTATTAATAGATCTGCTGTAAATAAATGGAATTGTTTGAAACTGGAGTAGTGAAACTGGAAAATAGTGAGGTATATTGGTCACATTGCTTACAGTTTACTCATCATAGTTTTTACTTGTGTGGTCGTGATTCTTTATGGCCTCTAATAATCAAAATGAAGATACCTTAATCGCCTCTTCATTGGGCTGTTCCTTTTAGTCCGGTGTGTAAGGGATGTGCATTAGTTCGGGAGGATTGCTTTGAATGCGATCGGTATGCTGTCCATGGGAGAGTACGGGATATGTAGGGTATGCTTACAATTAGCCGACGGTGGCTAACGGAGTGTTTGGAGATAGTCCTGAATTATTAATAGATCTGCTGTAAATAAATGGAATTGTTTGAAACTGGAGTAGTGAAACTGGAAAATAGTGAGGTATATTGGTCACATTGCTTACAGTTTACTCATCATAGTTTTTACTTGTGTGGTCGTGATTCTTTATGGCCTCTAATAATCAAAATGAAGATACCTTAATCGCCTCTTCATTGGGCTGTTCCTTTTAGTCCGGTGTGTAAGGGATGTGCATTAGTTCGGGAGGATTGCTTTGAATGCGATCGGTATGCTGTCCATGGGAGAGTACGGGATATGTAGGGTATGCTTACAATTAGCCGACGGTGGCTAACGGAGTGTTTGGAGATAGTCCTGAATTATTAATAGATCTGCTGTAAATAAATGGAATTGTTTGAAACTGGAGTAGTGAAACTGGAAAATAGTGAGGTATATTGGTCACATTGCTTACAGTTTACTCATCATAGTTTTTACTTGTGTGGTCGTGATTCTTTATGGCCTCTAATAATCAAAATGAAGATACCTTAATCGCCTCTTCATTGGGCTGTTCCTTTTAGTCCGGTGTGTAAGGGATGTGCATTAGTTCGGGAGGATTGCTTTGAATGCGATCGGTATGCTGTCCATGGGAGAGTACGGGATATGTAGGGTATGCTTACAATTAGCCGACGGTGGCTAACGGAGTGTTTGGAGATAGTCCTGAATTATTAATAGATCTGCTGTAAATAAATGGAATTGTTTGAAACTGGAGTAGTGAAACTGGAAAATAGTGAGGTATATTGGTCACATTGCTTACAGTTTACTCATCATAGTTTTTACTTGTGTGGTCGTGATTCTTTATGGCCTCTAATAATCAAAATGAAGATACCTTAATCGCCTCTTCATTGGGCTGTTCCTTTTAGTCCGGTGTGTAAGGGATGTGCATTAGTTCGGGAGGATTGCTTTGAATGCGATCGGTATGCTGTCCATGGGAGAGTACGGGATATGTAGGGTATGCTTACAATTAGCCGACGGTGGCTAACGGAGTGTTTGGGGATAGTCCTGAATTATTAATAGATCTGCTGTAAATAAATGGAATTGTTTGAAACTGGATGAATGAAACCACTAGATTTAATAATTTTATCTACAAGCGTGTATTAGAATATTTTAAAATCGAAATCATTTTAAAAAGTTGTGAATCTTTATTATCCTGTTAATTTCAAATGTCATCGCTATATGAACAGTGAGGTATATTGGTCACATTGCTTACAGTTTACTCATCATAATTTTTAGTTGTGTGGTTCGTGATACTTTAAGGCCTCTGATAATAAAAATGAAGATACCTTAATCGCCCCTTCATTGGGCTGTTCCTTTTAGTCCGGTGCGTAGAGGATGTGTATTAGTTCGGGAGGATTGCTTTGAATGCGATCGATACGTCCATGGGAGAGAATACGGGATATGTAGGGTATGCTTACAATTAGCCGACGGTGGCTAACTTGGAGTAGGTCAGGAATTATTAATAGATCTGCTGTAAATCAGTGGAAATGTTTAAAACTGGATATGAAACAACTAGATTTATTTTGTCTATGAGCGCGTATTAAAATATTTTAAAATCGAAATCATTTGGAAAGGCTGTGAAACTTGATTTTCCTGTGAATAGTTAATTTCAAATGTTATTGCTATGTAAGCAGTAAAGGTGATGTGGTGAACACGGCCCCCACTATAACAGCTTTTTTTTGTCTTTCCAGTAAGCCAAAGAATGTCGCACTTGTGTTTTCGTCCTTCTGCACCTTTGTGTATTCTTGTAACCGTACTAAACAAATTCTCTAAAAGCATCTTGCAATTATTTATGAGAGCCCTACAAAATATTAGAGGATCGGCGTGGACCGGGAAATGACGCAAGAGGACCTAGTGACTATCTAAACAGGAATTAAAACATATATAACCCAAATGAAGAAGGAAATAGAAACTGAAATCAAAAGACGAGCATTTGGACGACATGAATTCAATAATGACGTGAACGCAAAATTATTAGAAGGCGTAAATCTTTCAGTGGGTCATAGGTACTGTTGTGGACCTTTCATTTTTTGACTGGCCATTACAACTGACTCACCTAGATGTATTCTTTGTGACATTAGTTAGCCTAAGAGCACATAGCTTTTTAGTATTTCCGGTAAGTAATGCCTTTGAAGGATATCGTTTTTGTATGTATCCTCCTTGTCCTGTACTTTTGTGTATTCCTGTAACTGTAATAAACACGTTTCGCTAAAAGCATCTTGCTGTCATTTATAAGGACCCCACAAAATATCGGGGGCTCGTTGTGGACCGAGAGATGAAACAATACGTCTTGGCGGCTATGTAAACAGGAATTTTAATTTTTTTTTACCCGAACGAAGAAGGTAATACAAACGGAAATAAGAAGACGAGTATTTAAATGACGCGAATTTAATTACTACGTAATGGTAAAGATGTTTAGTTGTAAATCTAACGGTAAGTAGTTTTCTTTTGTACTTCAGAACTTCATTTTGGATGATTATGGATTATAATTTTGGATGATTATGGATTATAATTTTGGATGATTATGGATTATAATTTTGGATGATTATGGATTATAATTTTGGATGATTATGGATTATAATTTTGGATGATTATGGATTATAATTTTGGATGATTATGGATTATAATTTTGGATGATTATGGATTATAATTTTGGATGATTATGGATTATAATTTTGGATTATACTTTAACCCTCTGCAAAGGTGAGTCGAAACAACGTTTTGTTTCTTGGCTACTGAAACGACTCAGATGGCCTGTCATCCAAATTGAGGTTGGCCATCCGAGAGGCGGTTTCCTTGCCTTCCTCAAAGCGGCATTAGAATGTGCGTCGTCATTACGGCCCTAACTTGTGGTCTGTACCGTGGAGTCGCGGGTATGCCTGAAAGCAATGGTACTTTCGAAGTAACTGAAAGGGCATCATTGGCTTCTCAACGCAAGGTCTTTTAAATTCAAATGACCCTCGAGTTATCTTTGTGCGGAGGTAGTTGATGTCTAATCATTCTTTTGGCCTTAGCATTCCCTTTTCTACCATCAAGCATAAACTGATTTTCTGAAATCCCATCACATTGTTATAAGATTGCATGATAGAGGAGAAACAATTAGCGTGGACGAACCACCGGTCTAGTCCCCGATCGTCCAGTCATTGATGACGAAGCTTTCCAAGCCCAAATCTCTTTGTCGCATTGAAAAGAGAGGGTAGGAAGCCCTAATGTGCTCGGGCCATTCCTACAGGATTCTGATCGTTACAATCTGGCCCACCCGAAACGAAAGGACGGGAAAATCTCGACCGTTTGGGCCTTTTCACTAACCATAGGGTTAACCTTCCTAATGGTTGTCTCGAAGAGGTGTCTAGTCAGTACCAAAAGTGACCAGATCTTGATGGATGAGGTATCTAGTCATTAGAAGAAAGCAGACCATATCTTGATGGATAGGCCGTTTCACTAACCACAGGGTTAACCTTCCTAATGGTTGTCTCGAAGAGGTGTCTAGTCAGTACCAAAAGTGACCAGATCTTGATGGATGAGGTATCTAGTCATTAGAAGAAAACAGACCATATCTTGATGGACGAGATATCTCGTCGAAACCTCTTGGAGGGTTAATATAATTAATATTAACCCTCCAAGTTTCTATAGTTTCATTGGAATAGGAAAATTGTCCCGGAACATATTCACCACATCTATTCGTTTGCAAACCTCTTGCAAATATCCAGTTCGCATCATTGCAAATTTTTCACATTCGCACACATTCTCGAAAATCAGAAATGGTACTGTAAAGGCAAAATTCCCTACCACAGCTACAATCTCCGACAATCTTGGAATCCAGCTCCTCCAGCAAGATCAACATCTGAACGATTCTATCCTTCAATCCAGACACTTCCATCCTGCCCCTTTTATCACCAGGACTTAATGACTTAGCGAGCTCAGCCAATGAAGTAGGACAAAATAAAATATAAATATGAAGATCACTATTCTTGTTAAAAAGTAACTCAGATCTATATATATATAAAGCAGAGTTGGCGTCTGTCTGTTCTCTATACAAATATACACAGCTTGATTAATCCACACCAAATTTGGCACACTTATTCTATGGAACCCTGTGGGTAACGCATGCTACATATTAACCCCCGTCTTGGGTGTGCAGAGAGGGCTGAAAACAATTCGAAATCCCATAGGAATAATATTGAATATTTTTACGATAACTGTCAGACCAATTCATATCAAATGTTGTACACTCATTCTATAGAATCCTGAGGGAATCATAGACTAGATATTAACCCCCATTCCATTTGTCCTGGACCCTTAGAGGGGGCTCAAAGCAATTCTAAAACTCCATAGGAATAACAATGAGTAATATTACAATGTTACAAACAATTCAAACCGAGCAATGCCGGATAATTCAGCTAGTAACTTATATAATTGACTAAACAGACTGCTATTTGAGTTACCGTTGTTAATGCCTCTTAACATACAATCAAACTTACAGCTCTTTTCGGGAATCTATCATATGTAATCTGACTATTAAAATTGTAAGCAGCCATTTTGCATTTATTTATGTATATTTGTTTATACCACATATTCACCACATCAAGCCGTTTTCAAATCTCTTTCAAGTATCCAGCTTACATCATTGCAAAATTTTCGCATTAGCACAGATTCTCGAAAACGAGGAATAGAATTGCAAAAGCAGAATTCCCTACCATAGCTACAATCTCCGACAATCTTGGAATGCAATCTCCACCGCTTGACTCCAGCTCCTCCAACAAGATCAGCATCTGAACGACGCTGTCCTTTAATCCAGACACCTCCATCGCTTCCCTTTTATCACCAGGACTTAATGACCCAACGAGTTCAGCCAATGAAGAGTGGCCTTCTGCTCCTCAAGTGACGTCATTGAAAAGAGGTAGCGATAAAAATAAAGAATACCTCTCACGTCTTGTTCTCTTCGATTAAGAAAAGGAACATCTTGTATCCCATTCACTTCCCTTATGCAGGAAGTTCTTTTGATCTTCGACGTTCGGAGCGGCTAGTCGGTCTGTCTGTCCACCCTTATTTTTTTACTTTTTAGGGTCAAGAACTCTTCGTGACTGGGGAAGATTTTCCCCTTTTTCTAGTTTCCTCTTACAATATATCCTGTTCGTAATGATGTTCTTCAAAGGATCTGAAATATACTTTTCTCCCCGTTGCTGCTGTGGTTTGGTTTTTGCTCTTTTTCTGGGGGTCGGCAATACCGCTGAAGTTGCAAATGTTGCAGGTATTGGTTTTCAATAGAGGAGCAGGTGCATAGAATTTTTTTGCTTCTTTTCTTTTCCTGTTTTTTTCCATCTTTGTGAAGTTGTGTGAGTCTCTTTTGAACGGAGGTTTTTTAAAGAAAAAAAAATGTTTTTTTAAATTGTGTGAAAAGGCGGAGAGTTAGTTGGAAATTGGATGGGGTTTGGTTTGATTTCTCTTTGCGGTTGAAAGAAATACGGTTGAGATGGTGTTCTTTCAGTCGTTGAATTCCTTCATCGAATACACAAAACAATCATTCTACTTCTCGTACAAATGCAATGTAATGCGGAATGAGTTAAAACCACCGATTCTCAAACTGTTATCTGTCAAACTTCTAATACTAGACTTTTTTTAAAAAAAACAAACAGGTAAATGCCATGTTCTAAAAGCAATCATTTATACGGTCAAGTTTGGAGTGATTTTTGAATCCTCGGAAACGAACATAACCAACATAATAGTTGAATAAAAATGAGAAAAAGTTTTATTTTAAATACATTAATAAGAATAACTTAAATGCAAAAACGTTTTCACAAATAGAAAATTATTGGAATTTGTTTCAAAATATGCTTACTACAAAATGATTTCAAAGATAATTGAATTCAACAAATTCTTGTATCAGTACATGTGTCAAAACATAATCTTAAAATCGAAAGAACACTCAGAATTTAACGAGTAATATTGAAATACAGATGTAGTTCTCGTTTTAGCAGTCTTGTTAATTTTAAATTAATTTTAAATAAATTTTAAAATTAATATCTTTTGAGGCAAGTACGCAATGTTCATTCGGGGTCTGCGGTAGACCGGTTACAATAGTAGCAAATAGGCAACAGGAGGTTACTTGTTCGAAACTCAGTCCAACCAAAGACGATCGTGAACGTGAGGGTTGGTGAATGTTAAATCTGCCGTGACTACAAATGTCTTCACGTTAGCATGATGTGGAACTTTGGAGAGTGGAGTGCCAGTTCAGGTGTTGACCTCGTCATCTGACCGTGGTTCACAATTAGAAGGTGTTGTCCTTGGGTCTTTCCCTTCGGGATTGATCCCAGACCGCCACCAATAGCCCGTTGAGCTGCTCCAGTGCACCGTTAATTCAACTACCTACCTACAAGGTTCATTCACAGATTGTCCAACTTTTCTTAGCCGGTCGATCTCAACTTCAAATTCGTCATTCAGGTTCTCTAGATTTTCTGCATACAGGTTTCACAATTAGTCCTGAATTTTATTTTTGGATAGAAACTATGTATTTACTCCTCTTGACGCGAAAACATTGGTTGGGTTAGTATGGGGAAACAACCGCTATCGTTCAAGGCGTGAATCAGTCTTACTGTTATTAGAGGAAAGGTGTGTGAATGAATAGTCTTGCTCTATTTGGTATCCTATAAACATTTAATTCTTGGCGACAAGTGATAGATAATTAAAACGATGGGATATCTTCATTTGGAAATTCTTCTTTTAACAAACTTAAATGTTTTAAACTAACTGCCTTCAAATCTCTATAAGCAGTCACACATATTCCATTAGCAATCACAAACATCACAAACCTCAAGCTTGACAAACGCCAATTCGTAATGTGCATCCTCCCACTTCCACCTCTTAACTCTTCAGAACGAACTGCGACAGACATTTCTTCTTGCTTCATCGGTTAATGCGGTTAGAAGAGTAACGGATTAGCAATCGGAGGATCCGAGTTCGAATCTAGTCAAAGACTATCGTTTTAAAGTGGACTGGTACACGTTAAATCGGTCGTGGCTTCAAATATCCTCACATTGGCATGGTGTGGAAGTATGGAGACTGGGGTGCCAGCTCATGTGTAACCTTGTCATCTGACAGTGGTTCAAAATTACGTAGTGTTTTCCTCGGACCTTTCCCTTAGTGTTTGATCCCGGACCGTCGCCAATAGCACGTTGTGTTGCCCCAATGCGACTTTAATTGAAATACCTACCTCATCGTTTATTGTTTCAAAGTTATCACATTGTAAATCAATATGAATCTGTTCAGGCGGAGACGTATTCTAAGTACTCGCACAGGCGGAGACGTACTCTAAGTACTCGCACAGGCGTTGACAGGCACGTGTTCATATACAATCTGCATTCTTTGGCATTAGTCAGCTTTTGATTCCTTTACAATTTTATTTCCAATGATATAGGTTTCTTACATTCGTATTTCGTTTCTAATTGTTTCGACATTAGGAAAATGTTCTCCGATTCAGCAGCCTTATCGGCTTATAATTTTGCAATATTTATGTTATCGGTTATTATTGCTGAACAATATTATAGATTCTGTTATTCACTACACATCGACACCAATTGCAACGTCTTATTTCCTCGCAATGTAGGAGGGTAAGTCAAAAATTATCCGCACTTTCGCTAATAACGCATCTTTAGGTTTGTCACACTGCCTTCTGCACATGTATGCTTAGATACTACTGTGGTCACGTTTCCGAAATTTGACCTTGATAGCGTTATTTTCTTGCTTCTGCTTTAGTATGAAGATGGCTGCTGCGTTAGCAGTGTATACCAAGAATGAATGATCCGATTTTTATGGTCGGAAGGTGTCCAGGGGCTGAAATTCATCTAAGGCTTACAACACAATACGGGGACAGTGCTCTTGCTTCTGCTTTAGCATAAAGATGGCTGCTGGTCTAGCAGTGCGTACCAAGAATGAGTGATCTTAAAGAGCAGTGATCCGATTTCTATGGTCGGAAGGTATACCAGGAGCTGAAATTCATCAAAGGCTTACAACACAATACGGGGACAGTGCTCTTGCTTCTGCTTTAGCATAAAGATGGCTGCTGGTCTAGCAGTGCGTACCAAGAATGAGTGATCTTAAAGAGCAGTGATCCGATTTCTACGGTCGGAAGGTGTACCAGGGGCTGAAATTCATCGGAAACTTACAACGCAATACGGGGACAGTGCTCTACCACGTAAGAGTGTGTATGAGTGAATCGAGAAGCTTAAAAGAGGCCGGACAAGCGGGATGCACGAAGAAGGAGCTGGACGCACGTCAACCTCCACCACTGACGAGAAGATTCAGCAAGCTTGAGAAGTGGTACTGTCAAACCGGCGAGTTACCATCAATAATGTAGCATGTTCTCTGCAGATTAGACGGACAAAGAAGTGGGAAAAGCCGTGCATAAATGGTTGGGTGGCCAATCGAAAACCTTCTTCTTGGAGGGAATACGCAAGCTTGTGGACCGCTTGACCAAGTGCATCGAAAAGGAAGTAGACTAGAAAAACGAAAAACTTATTCAATCCCGACATTTGTATACATAGGTTGAAAACTATAGGTTGAAAAAATAATGTGAATAATTTTTTACATTCCCTCGTAAAATACACTTCCCAAATAACCCCGCGACGACGCCATTTCCAAAGTTCCCGCAAGCGTTAACCACTCACCACTGCACGCACCTATTATACACCATTCTAGATACGAAGATAAACAATCTATCCAACAAAATTAATATATTTAGATTATCAATGATAATTTAGGAGGTATAAGTGGGACATATCTGGTCAAATTTTGGGTCACTTGTTTTCGTAGAGACCCATATTCCATTGACCGTACCAATCGAATTTAAAGTATTCACGTCAAATGGTACAATTTGTATTTTTTGGATACCAAGGACTGGATCATATATCAGGCGATTCTACTTGTGAATCAAATATATTGGTGTATATGTGTGTGTTGAAAACAAACCTCTTCACCGGATTTCAACAAGTGCGATAAGTAATTTCGGGACCTCGAAGGAAATTACCCAGTTGGTACTTTAGCGGATTAGCAACAGGAGGATTCCGAGTTCGAAAATCGATCCAAACAAAGACCGTGTAAGTGGGGGCTGGTGCACTCACTATATTTGTCGTGGCCTCAAATGTTATCACGTTACGTTGGCGTAGTGAGGAAGTTATAAGAGGTGGAGGGCCAGCTCAGTTATTGACCTCGTCATCTAACCGTAGTTCAAAATTACGTGTTGTACTCGGATATTTTCCTTCCTGGACTGTCGCCAATATCTCGTGCGTTGCACTAGTGCGACGTAAATTTAATTACCAACCTACGTTGGATAATTTCAATTTCATGTTTTAAAATAAAGGCCAGAGAGTGGATCCTTTAATTTTTGTATCATCAACCCTCCAAGTGGTTTCGATAAGAAATCTCGTCCATCAAGATTTGGTCAGTTTTGCTAATGCCTAAAGGTACATCGTCTAAGACCCGGAAATTAAAAAACAACACTGTAAAGTTTAAAATTTAGACGAAAAAACTACGAAGAAAAACGTGATAAATATTTTCTATGTAACTTACCCGAGTACCTTTGATTATATTTTACAAATGTTTTATGTTTATGCATATGGGTTATCAGTTTATATACTTTTGTGTTTTTATGTTTGCATTATCTATCCAAGAATAAAACTCAACTCACAAATAGTTCCAAAAAATCTAACTTCCTGGAGAAACTGTTAAAGAACTTATGAAACACGGAATCTTTTTAAATTCGAAATCGCATCCAAAAGAATTGCAGAACCTTGCAACACAATCACTTTATTCTAAATGCTAAGAAAATTCTAAGAAACTAAGAAAAATAATGAAAGATGACGAAAGATGGTCAGGGAATAGAGATAAACTTTAGAAAGATGTTTCCAGATATAGGTAAAATTTTCATTACCCCTTCAAGCAGTGGATATACGAATCATAAATAAAAACAAATAGAACACTTGGCAAATGCTGTTTCGTTTTGCTCATTTCGTTCCATCACACGAAAAACCTAAGTAAATAAACATGTTTGCAATTTTTCTTATGAATCATTTAAAAACTAGAACGGTGTAAAGTTCTCAAGCTTTCTATGTTTTAATATTGCTGGTATCTCATTTTGAGTGGAAATTTTATGCCTTAAAAGTGCATAAAGTTTTTCAAATTAGGTACGGTAATAGGTAATGAAAATACTAATATAGGAATAATTTTGAATGGAAGATCAACTTAAGTTTGAAAGTTAAAACCAATTACAGAACTGTACTCCATAGAAATTGTGTACTTGGGATAAATATTTCATGACAGGAAGTCGTTCAACTGTTCTTTTGAAATTTCAATTTTGGACAAAATATAAATATGAAGAGCACTTATTGTCTAAAATATAACTCAGGATAACTTATATACTTGACTCTTATTTGAGTTTCCGTTGTTAACGTTTTCAACATACAAACTTATAACTTATTTCGGGCATCTATCATGTCACTCACTCATGCAAATTGAGAGCAAGACATATTGTATTTATTTATATATATTTGTTTTTACATTGAACTGTTCGCCAACAATATTAGTTATCAAACTCTTAGTAAACACGTGTCTTAAGTTACTAACTACACTGGCGTCCAAACCCTAAGGAACCCTATTATTTTTAAAGGTTATTACCGCAAAGTTAAACGAAGTAGCATGTGGTTATTTGCATAATCGAGGAAAAACAGGTACACATTCATATTTTAGAATCGTGACGTCAGATTCTCTGAGAGGACATCCTGAACCCCATTTTCAGTATGTAAACACGATGCAAGATCTGCATCAGTATTGGAGGTTGTCATTCAGCCTACTAAGGGCGTAAGGACGTCCTCCTTCTCTTTCCTTAAGTTTTCACATTTACCCCTCTGTCTCATGATACCCAGTGCTACTACTACTTCAGTTCCAAGATTTTTTTTACGGTTCCTTTCGGTTCTTATAATCGCTTTGTTTTCACTCATCGGTTTGGCAAATCTCGTTCCGTTTGTACCATTTTCCCACATTCAGGTCACTTCACTGCAACGTAGCAACTAAAATCCTTACTGTTCCTTAACCCTTCGAGTGGTTTCGACAAGTTCTCGTCCATCAAGATCTGAACACTTTTTCTTCTAACATGATATCTCGTCATCAAGATATTGCTGACTTTTTTATAATAACGAGATAAAGATCTGGTTAGTTTTGCTAATGACGAGATACCACATCGAGACGACCTCCATGATGATTAATTTTTCACGCGCCAGTGTAAAGGTACCTCTTCATAACTTTGATGTGAAACGAACATAAGATTACCAGACACAGGAGTTTTCACAATCTATTTGAATAACAATTTTGTAATTTAACAATTTTTATATTTTTTCACTCTTCTTAATTCCTTAAGTATGACTAAAAGAATGCTCAAGCTAAATAGTGGGGACGTTAGAATTACACTTATGTACCTTGGTGTACATTTTTTATTCCAACATGAGGCGAATGAGCTTATAAATTTCAGAAAAGTGTTCAGAAAATATGCCACCATTGTTGTCAAAGCTAGAATATGCCATACTTTCAATCATGCCTGCTTGCACATATTCCATCTTGCTTATATTGAGATAAATGTATTTTTTGCCTGAAAAACAGAGACCTTGGTGTGTGTACATCTTGTTCTATTCCATAGGTAAGTATTCATTAACGTCGCATTGGAGCAACACAGCGGGCTATTGGCGAAGGTCCGGGATCAACTCGAAAGGAAAGATGCGAGGACAATACCAAGTAATTTTGGTTCTATACCAGAAATTACGGTTTTAAGGAAAGTTTGAGTGGATTATGGGACAGACGAATTCATTGTTCCTATTTTTTAAATGCTTTTCATGTATATTTTTGTTCATGTTTTTAGATGGTAGTTGAACTCACTTCGACTGTAGGAACACAATGGGTTATTGGCGACGGTCCGGGATCAATGCAGTAGGGGAGGAACCCAGGACATCTCGTAACTTTGGTTGGTAGTTGAATAAGCGTCACACTGGAGCAACACAACTGGTTATTGGAGATTGCCCGGGATCAATCCGGAAGAGAAAAACCCGAGGACACCTCGTCATTTTGACCTAAGGTCAGAAGACGAGGTCAACACCTCAGCTGACGCACCACTATCCAAACTTCCACACGACGAAGCGAGAGAACATTCGAAGCCACGACAGATTTAACGAGAGCCGTTCACAACGCTCTTTGTTTGGATCATGTTTCGAACTCGCAACCCATTGGTTGCTAATCCTCGACTCTACCATCTGGGTTACCACGGTCCTCATGCTTATGGATGTTATCGTGATGTCGGTGCCAATACACCGGTTGGTTTTTGGCTTCATGGCTCAGCCATATTTGAAAAAGCTGCACCAAACACAAGACAGATAATGTCAAGGAAATGGACATGCACACAAAGAAAGGTTTTACTGAAACCGAAGCCAGAAATACACCCAAGGGAGGAAAAGAACCTCACAGGAATCTATAGCCACCTACAACTGGCAGTTTGATAGCACAGTGGCTCAAGACCACTGAGCCGCACCAATGCACGGACTCGTATACCAAGATGCACATAACCTCCGCCATGTCTCAAGTTTCTGCATCGATAAGAATCTCACAGCTCAGTATTTCGTCGTACTCTAGAATCCAATTATCCTGTAATGGTAATCAATTACGTCGCACTGAAGCAACACAACGGGTTAATGGCGACAGTCCGGGATCAATCCCAATCTGAGGACAACACGACGTAATTTTGAGTCACGGTCAGATGACGAGGTCAACACCTGAGCTTATACCACACACTCCAAACTTCCACACCCCGCCAACGTTAGGACATTTGAGGTCACGGTCAGATGACGAGGTCAACACTTGAGCTTATACCACACACTCCAAACTTCCACACCCAGCCAACGTTAGGACATTTGAGGTCACGGTCAAATGACGAGGTCAACACCTGAGCTTATACCACACACTCCAAACTTCCACACCCCGCCAACGTTAGGACATTTGAGGTCACGGTCAGATGACGAGGTCAACACTTGAGCTTATACCACACACTCCAAACTTCCACACCCAGCCAACGTTAGGACATTTGAGGTCACGGTCAAATGACGAGGTCAACACCTCAGCTTATACCACACACTCCAAGCTTCCACACCCCGCCAACGTTAGGACATTTGAGGTCACGGTCAGATGACGAGGTCAACACCTCAGCTTATACCACACACTCCAAGCTTCCACACCCCGCCAACGTTAGGACATTTGAGGTCACGGTCAGATGACGAGGTCAACACCTCAGCTTATACCACACACTCCAAGCTTCCACACCCCGCCAACGTTAGGACATTTGAGGTCACGGTCAGATGACGAGGTCAACACCTGAGCTTATACCACACACTCCAAACTTCCACACCCCGCCAACGTTAGGACATTTGACATCACGGGAGATTTAAGTATACCGGCCCCCATGTACACGACGGTTTTCGGTTAGACCGAGTTTTGAACTCGCAACTCGATTGCTAATTCGCTACTCTTCAAAACGGGCCCGATTCTCAGGAGTTTAGTTTAACTGATTCCTGAAATCCAATGATGTCCGGAGGAATAAAAGCCACGGCTGGCCCTTGACGATGTAAAGCACACCTCCACTCCCAAAACCAGGAGCCCACGCCCTCTGAAACCTCCAGTCCCGAAGGATATCACTTTTGCTTTTCTGCCTCCTCTGATAATTGCATTTCAATGTATCGATTTTGTCGATTTTGCAATAAACTCTTGGCATTGTAACTCCTTTAACTTTCTTCTTCCTCCTTAAAGTACGGACCACCGCCGGGATTGTAATATTATCGATTGCAGATACGTCTTCTGTCTTAATCGATAGCAGTCAGACATTGATAAGGTCTCCGACGACTAAAAATCCATACCAGTAACAGGCGCTGATAAAAGTTAGTCCGAAACGTGATTAATTCTAATTGCATAGAGTGGACGGCTTTTTATTCCTCTTTTATTTACTCGGCAGATATTTCATTTCTTTCCGATCTCCTGATATTTACGGGAACCTGACAGTGGTTATTTAGGAAATAATAGAGCTGTTAGGGAAACAACGCATACATGCGTAAAATACTGATGGAAAACTTTCATTTAATGGTGGACTAATTTAAAACGACTAAGTTCTCAATGGGAGAAAAAGTTAACATTTCAAACCACGATACGACGAATATGCAAGTTGACTAGCTTGTTAATGCTTGTGAGTAATTAGTCTCTGAAAATTCGTTTTACATATCGATCGTTGAATATCAAGGTTTTCGATTTGGAAGTCACGAAAGTGTTTTAGAACTAACTAAACCATAATTAAGAACTTTTACTAAACCATGCTCGTAAGGAATTAGGGAGTTTTTATAAAATATATACCTATGGTTGGTTGGATGTTATTGGGCTTTATGATGCAAGGGCTTTATTTGTCCAAGCTGCACCAAACACAATACAACGTCAAGTAACTGTATACTGTCATTAGTAAACACGGGAGGTGTTTACTAATGCCAGTAATCCCCATGGGAAAAATAAATAGAATACCTCAAATCCGCAAAATCCGTACACACCTAACGAAGATGTGCCCCTTGAAGTCATATGCTTATGGATTTACAAATTTGCAGAACGAAGAGTAGCCATCAGTTATTTATGAACGGAATGTATGAAGGTGTGTGTGATAAATCCTCAAGATACACTTTAAAATCAGTTCTTAGTAAACTAAATGCCGTACCTATGTATGTCTCGACATGCCAGTTCAAGTCATTCGAGTTTACAAACTGGCCAGATAAGACAACGCAATTCTTTGTCCAAAATCAACCCGAAAAAATGTTGTCCGGTTTTCAGTTGTATGTGGAATTCTGGAGATATTCGAGTTGTAAGTTGCTCTGAAAACACAAAACAATCCTCCAAGCATTATACAGGGTGAGTCTAAATTGTTTTTACAAAATAAGAGGGGTGATAGTACCCATCCAGACGCACAATAATTACCATGGAACATAGGGTCGCATTCCACTCTGAGAGGCAGAAAAGAGTCAAATTAGAATTTCAACATGAACTTACAACAGTGTTGGGAAAGCGAATGAACGATTCCAAAAGTTGCACAATCTGATTGATTGATACTCACAGCAAGTGCTCAAAGTGTCGTTGCACAGTTCACACCGGCGAAGGAATGACTGGCTCTCGAAGATTCCTGGTGGTGTGTTCATTTTGTCTGCGGCAACACCGATTCTCGCTACGAGATCTTCAGCCGAGTCCACAGGCGTCTGGTACACTAAAGATTTCATGTGCCCCCAGAAGAAAAAGTCCAGTGGATTGAGGTGCGGTGAGGCCAAGTCACAGGTCCGCCACGTCCGCTACCGACCAGGCCATCTTGCTTAGGAGATATGCTACGTAGGCAGATACAAAACGACGTCAGAGGCGATGACTTGTTCATGCTCGACGCGTTACTCTTTTCTGCCTCTCAGAGTGGAATGCGACCCTATGTTCCATGGTAATTATTGCTCGTCTGGATGGGTACTATCACCCCTCTTATTTTGTAAAACAATTTAGACTCCCCATGTATATATATAAACAGGTTTAGCAAGATACTTCACAGTAAACACTAGGCTTCTTAATTAATACACAATAAGTTACGCTTCTTTCACAGAAGCAATACCCTCTAAGTGCACATCTCTTCATAAACACCTTTATGCAGAACATACTTAAAAATATTTGGTGTCCAATTATGTCAATCTCCTATGTTGATAATTCATTTTTTTCTCAGGGAGAATCTTCCATTTGTAAAAGTACACACACAATTTTTTATTTAATTCATAAGAGTATTGCTGAATCACTGACACAATTACTTAAAAGGCAAATTGACAGGGAAAAACACAAAACCTGTTTTACTTTCATATATTGAGCAGTGTATTAATAGTTTTAGATGTGGTCATGTGTCTAGTTATCTGGTAACAGGCCACAAGTAATCGAATCCATAGGGATCAGGGCATGCAGAACACATTGTGCGAATATAATACATAGTTTCCTATACTACATTCGTAGAGAGTAGAAAGGGAAAATGATTACTTCGAGACAATGTACTTAATATCCAGCTCTTATCAGTTTCCTTTTGAAATCACCTTTGTGTTCGTCCCAAAAACTGACAACTGATCAGATAGCTTCGAACATTACAGTGCATATTATAATTAGGTAGTGGATTTAAGTAGTGTTTAATAATGTCGATTTATGCCTCTTCGTAAGTGCAATTAAATATAATTGAAAGCGGATAATTTAGAAAAGATTATCGTGAGTTCTCATCTCAAAATTTAGTACTGTAATTTTTTAGTTGATTAAATGCAATTAAGTTTTTAATTTTTTTTCACTCGTTTAAGTGTTTTTGTTACTTAAAAGGCCAGACTTCTGAACTATAATTGTTTTATTTGAGTATAACTTTGGTGTTTTGATAGATAGTTGTACAATTTCTGGTATATTTTAATAAATATTGTATTCCAAATTATAATAATAACGTTGGCGTGATGTGGAAGTTTAGAGAGTGGGGTGCCAGTTCAGGTGTTGCCTCGCCATCTGACATGGTTCAAAATTATGTGGTGTTGTCCTCGAATCTTTCCCTTTGGGATTGATCCCGGACCGTCACCAAAAGACCGTTGTGTGTTGCTCCAGTGTGACGTAAATTAAAATACCTACCGAATTATTATAAGAATATTTTTCAATTATTCTCTGAATTATATACTGTGTCATTGAAAAACAAAATAGTTTTCAGGTAAGTTTGGGAATCACTTGTTAGGAATAATTGTAAAAAGTTAATAAAACACCTACACATACCTCTCCTGAAAGATTAATTATGGTATTTGAAGTTTTATTCCATGAATTGGATACAAAGTAGTAAACTTGTATATGGTATGTCCTTAAGATAACAAATTTTTCAATCTTTAAATTCTCTTACTGTACAGGTGCTTCAGTCAATTAGTGCTAGGAAAGTGTATTCAATAGTTTTGAAAACGTTCTATATCAACTAATAAGCATTGCAGAAGGAAGGAAACGGATCCCATTGACTGTTTCATGGCAGAAATTCTAAGGCAGACTGCAGTCAATGTATACTTTCTTGACAACTTTATTTATTCTGAAATTTTAAAGAAATTCAAAGCAAAAGGAATACTTTTAATTTAATTTTTTTATCAATTTTCATCTATTTTTTATCTAATGCCTAAGCTTGATACTAACTCATTTCAATTAGCTCGAATCTGAAAATAAAAACATGTTTGTTGCATAAATCCCTACTATTTTCTTTAAAGTAATGTAAAACAAATCTGAAATCTTTTAAATGCATCTTGTTATTATAATTTCATTGTAATTATAATCATTAACTGGATCAATTAAAATTCAATTTCTAAGTATTCAAAATTGAAATGAATGATAAATTAACTTGTATTACTTAAACTTTATTAACCAAATACAAATTTGTTTATGTACTCATATTTTAAAACTTACTGAATATTTACAAAAGAAAAATTTAGGGGTGAGTTTTATTTGCTATAAAATTCATATTACGTGACTATAAAATTCTTACAAATTGGAAATTAAATATTTTTAACTTATGTTTTTGAAAGGTTATGTCTAAACCCTTTTTATTTGGTAATGACAAGTAAAAACAATACCCATCATTTTTTAAAGCCAAATCTCAATATGCAATTGTATACACAAATGTACTTGCATACAATACTCTGTCACCACAATTTGTATTCCTTGAAAACCCAGACCCCCAAGTTAAATTGACATCGCTTTCAATACACAAAATAAATCAAGGAACATATCAACTAGGGTCTTGAAGCTTACAACTTGCAATATACAATTGATTTATGAATTTGGCTTATCGGGTTTTGGCCCAACATGATTTTGGCCAACAGAAATTGTGTCCTCATTGATAAAACATTTTTCAAAAGGCAACTGTAGCAGAATATAAAAAGGTTTAAAACCTACCATATCTCAAAACGAGGACAAACATGTGAAGGTATTATTTTTATGCATATTGATATCCTAAATCTTTAATATTATGAATAACTTAAATTTTTAAATAAATACATACACTGCCTTTTTTTCAAAAAAGAATGCGGCTAGGTGAAAGCTGCAACAAGTGCTCAGAAAGTGTGAACACAATTTCAGACCAGGTTTTTATAATTTTGAACTTTACTATTTATTAAATTTGATATTTAGCTTTAATATAAACCATGATCACAATTGTTTTTAAATTCTTAGCTATTGTTTCCTCAGATTCATAGAATTACGAATTTCAACTACACGACTCAGAAGACTCTTCAGGACGTTGATATACGTAACATATTAATCGAATTTAATGACTTGTTAACAAAACATCGCTAATGGAGGAGTAATAAAAGATATGCTAATTCCATTTTTTAATGTGTTGGTGGTGCTTCTAAGTCAAATACTCTTGATGCGTCTTTCATTATGCTACACATTATAAAGCTGCACTTTCACACGCATAAAAATTAAAAGTTTGCAATAGTGAGCTAACTGTAAACTGGTAAATGAACCGAGCAGTGAGTCCAGCAGACTCAATATACAGAGCGCCACCTAGTGACCCGATCAAGAAACAAGGCGAAGCATTGAGGATTATCTACGCTTCCAATATTAATCAGGACCGTGGGAACAGTAACGAATTAGCAATCGGGGGTTTGCGAGTAGGAAACCAACCCAAGACCGTCGTGTACATGGGGGCTGGTACACGTCAAATCTGTCGTGGCCTCAAGTGTCCTCGCTTTGGTATTTGGTATTGGTATTTTCAATTAACGTCACACTGGAGCAACACAATGGGCTATTGGTGACGGTCCGGGATCAATACCAGAGGGAAAGATCCGAGGACAACACCACGTAATTTTGAACCACGGTCAGATGACGAGGCAACACCTGAGCTGGCACCCCACTCTCCAAACTTCCACACCACGCCAACGTGGTCCTCGCTTTGGAGTGGTGTGGAAGTTTGGAGAGTGGGGCGCCATCTCCAGTGTGACCTCGTCATCTGACCTTGGTTCAAAATTACGTGGTGTTGTCCTCGGATCTTTCCCTTCGAGTTTGATCCCATACAGTCGCCAATATCCCGTTGTGTTGCGCCAGTGCGACGTTAATTAAGTACCTACCTACCAACCTGAATCCAGCCTAAAACCGTGCCTAATAGGAAGCGCAAAGCGACACGCACAGACCAGAGATGTTGGCACGAGTGGTAGGTAGGTATTTATTTAACGTCACACTGGAGTAACATAACGTGCTATTGGTGACGGTCTGGGATCAACCCCCGAAGTTTGGCACGAATGGTGAAAACGCTCTGATTGGTCTGCGCTTGTCGCTTCGCGACTTAAGTTTTCTATTTGAACACGGCTCTTTACTGTTCTATAAATATTTATCTTAATTCCGAAAACGAACTAGAGACATTTTAGCAATCGCTACAATAATAATTGTTAAAAGCAACTTCACTAGTTAGTTCCCAAAGGAACAGGTGGTTTGGGTACAAGTCTTATCCTGCACCTGCTCAATTTCACTAATTGAGTGAAATAGAACCTATTTATCATACAAATAGCGAATAAATATATAAAAAAACAATACACAGCGAAATATTGAGAAAAAACCCACCTAAACGTATAATTCACGTTCAACCTTTAATTCATAAATATCCATTACAGCATTTTCTGTTGACTCTGATTCGGACATCTAACTTTCTGATTAACATAAAGATCTATCTAAAACACGCCGAAAAAAGCTGGAAGCTCCACCTACTATTGACAAACAAAAGTTTGCTTATAAACTTCCTCTATGCCTTCACATTATCCAGATTATACTACTGAAAAAAAATTGAGTCCACTCAAACAATATTTTGGTATCAAATGGTAGAGTACAGAATTAACAATTAGAGAACAATGGTACAGAATTCTAAAACCAAACTAGAGACAATTTAACAATCCCTACAATAATTGTTAAATGCTACTTTATTAGTTTATAAAAGGAACAGGTGGTTTAGGCACATCTTTAGTTTTGAATTTAATGAATTTCACCAGCTGAATGAAATTGTATCGATTTATCACAGTTCCAGAATTCATATGCGAAAAGACCTAAACAAACACCGAAATATTGTAAACACCAATATATAGTACGTTAAACCTGCAATTCATGAACATCCATCACTGCAGCTTTTGTTGATCCGGACATCTAACATTCAGATTAACATAAAGATCCATCTAAAAACACTCAAAAAGCTTGAAGAAAGCACTTTCTATTGACAAACACAAGTTTACTTTGAAACGTCCTCTAAGCCCCGACATTACCCAGACCGTACAACTGAAAAAAGTAAAGACCACACAAACACGATTTCGCAACCAAATGGTACTAATACCGTTTGATGATGATTGATGAACGTAATAACAGTGGAGGAAATCAAATATCGTGTACAATTTCCACAGCATGCTTCATACAATTTGGATGAATGTTTTTACTAGTTTGCCTTTCACCATATGCACACGCCGAAGACAGAAAGAAGCGTGAAAAAAAGAGAGGACTAAGTTGAACCTTTGAAGCGATCACGCCTGATTAATATTGGTAGAAGCGCAGAACCCATTTGTGAAATTAGAAAAGTACGCGATGTCATAAAGGATCCGCGGAGGATGCGAGTAATTATATGATTCAGTAATGTATATAATTAGCTAATCCTTTGAAGCAAATCGATGAAAGGAGAGGATACATTATGTCTGGGGAATAATGCGTTTCATTTTTGCAGAGGATTTTCGCTATCAAGTGTTTAAGAAAATTTCCCATTAAAAGGAGGATACGCGATGTCCCACCTGTTAATTGCTTTTTCAAAACTTTTCCCCTGGTGGATCCACGATTTGCTTACTTTCAAAATTATGTTCTCTGTAAACTGTGGAGTTTCAATTTTCCGCTTGAAATTAAATTCTATTAATGCACTTTTTCACTTGAGCTTGTATTTTTGCCATTGCAAATGGTAATTTAAGCTCCGTCCTGGTTTAGGGGCTTTGGGATATTACATGTTTACAATTTACTGATCCGGTAACACAATTAGGAGATTTGGTTCTGTTTCTGACAGTCAAATATTGCTTAAAGATAGCTCCAAGATGCCGTAATAGCTTTGTTCTGATGCATTGTTCCCAAAGTGGCCGTTAGAGCCCCCTATGGACTCTGTAGAAATCTTTCGGGCAATGCTGGTGTGTCAGGGGAAATAGAGGGTATTGAGGAGCAAGAGTGTGTAGTAAGAGTTGTAAAATGTTTAAGCTTCGTTTCAGTTTAAGGGTTTTGGAATGTTTTAAATATTTAAAATTCACTGATCTGGTAACAAAATTAGAAGATTAGGTTCTATTTCCGAAAGTTATATATTTCTTTAAGAAACCTCCAAGATGCTAGAATAGCTCTTATTAGCTCTAGTACAGTCTCCCATAGTGGGCCCTACCGTCCCTATGAACACTGAAGAAATCTTGGGGCAGTGCTGGCCCCAAAAGAAATAGGGGCGTTGAAGAGCAAGGGTGGGTGGTAAGATGCTAAAAAAAATCCGTCACCTAAAAATGTTTGAAAGACACACTTATCCACTTGATCATACAGGTGTTCACTCGTCTTCGCATTGCCCATTCGAGAGGCACGTATAGGCATATACTAATGGGGGAAACAGCGCCATCATTGCCAATGGCCTTTTACCACACGCCACATTTTAACCTGTTCTCGTCTTAACCCTCCAAGTGTTTTCAACGAGATATCTTGTCCATCAAGATTTAACCAATTTTACTAGCGTAGAGATCTATCTCTTTTCCAAGATTTTGCCGATCCTTTTATGATGATGAGATCAAGATCTGGTCAGTTTTCTTCTGATGGCGAGATACCTGGTCGAGACAACCACCAGGAGTGTTTAATATTTTTACCATCGATTTTTAACTCCTCGCACCGATTTTATCGAGCTTGTTGGTCAACCCCCGCATTCATTACTTTTTACCTTCCTTCTTTCAGAATGTTTACCATTTCTATAATTGACCAGTTTTTAAATTAAATTTCATGCAGTGCTATGATCTGAGATAGGGATTCCCCATAATAGTTCTCATTTTAATATAACGATTTTCGTGATTTAAATTGTTAACCTTCATAATTAGTTTTTAGAAACTCTTGGTTTATTTAGTACATCCTATCTTTTAATGTTGGTCTGCTTATTATTCCGATGTCCTTTAACCCTCTTTATACGTCGGGGCAGATATCGTTTCCTTCTTTGGTTGCAGCAGTCTGCCCAACGGCTTTACAGGCAACTTACTGAAACCGGCCGAAACAGCCTTCACAACGCTTTCTCCCAGGAGGAGAAGGACTATGTATCGTCCCATTATCCCCTAATGTACCGGTTTCTATTGTCGGGTCGTGGTTATGCCTAGAAGGGACAGATTCTTTCCGGGTAAATTGAAAGGGCGGTGGTGACTTTTTAAGTGTATCTCTTTTCATTTACTCAACCTCTCACAGACTAAATGCTTAAAGATAAACAATTTGCGAGGCTCCCCGTCGATAAACCTGACATCTTTATCAACGGGGAAATAAGGCTATACACGCGCGGGTCTCTTTGTAGCATAAAAAATAGGGGATGGAAATCGTAATTGACTTCGGCGATTCTTCAGGAGTTTGAGGTCTGAAGGAATTCGAGCCTTTCGTAACGAGGGGACTCGAAACTTTCGGCCGGTTGGACCGGTCCCCGTATACAGAGGATTAAACATATTCTACATAATTTTATTATTATCTTGTATTAGGCGCAGCTTATCCAATGCTGTGTCTTGAGCCATAAAAT
This sequence comes from Meta bourneti, assembly GCA_933210815.1. Classification (NCBI taxonomy): domain Eukaryota; kingdom Metazoa; phylum Arthropoda; class Arachnida; order Araneae; family Tetragnathidae; genus Meta; species Meta bourneti. The sequence goes on from OW119929.1 coordinate 95,711,064, forward strand.
CCAAATCAACCAATCAGCCGTCCATACAGATACTCACTACTCTGATATATTATCGCAAGAATTTTGCGTTTTAAAATGCAAGTTGAACCTGATAGGTCTAAAAACAAACCGACAGGTTGTAACAAGTGATTATTTACACGCACTTCCGTCTTACGGAGGTTCTTACAAGTCCACCTACAGGAATCTGCGGATGTGATGTCAAGTGTTCTGTACTCTACCATCTAGTGTGATCATGTGCATTATATTTTTTGTTATTTCATGGTATAAGTTGTTTTATGTACAAAATGGCTTTTCGAAATTTTAAAATTATAGTTATATAAATATCTTAGTGGAACTCAAAAATTACTGGAACAGTTAGACTTGCAATTTATTATTAGCTATGATTATTAATGAGTTTCCAGAGGGGGGCCTAAAAATTGTCTTTGAAAAGGGGGCGTTGAGTCAAACAATTTTGAGGAACTATGTTCTAGTATAATCCATTAATAAGGACACATAAACTTCAGTCCTATGAGTCAGTATTCGACATCACAAAAAACTGAATTTTGTAATCTTGTATCCCTTGTTAATATTCTTATTTTTATCCAAAAACCTAACACACAAAACATTCCCTAAAACCTAACACACAAAAACAATATCAACAATTAAAAGGATACTGTTTTTATAAAATAGACAACTTTATATATATATATATATATATATATATAATGTAATTATCAAAACTACCACTGTGAATAAATGTTAAAAAATTTATAAATTTTTAACATTCCTCTATTTAAATACCTTTCAATTTTCAAATAATCCTAAAATATATTGGATAAAGTAGAATCTTTAAAGTAGATCTTTAATAAAGTAGAATCTTTAAATTTTAATGCGCATATTCTAAAACATACCGGTAGCATATCAGCTTGCAACAAATTTAACCTTCCCTGCCTATTGCTCTATTTAAACATATATGATCGACTCTTTTCCATTTTTTAAAGGGATGGATATTAAATATAAATATGATAATTCACATTTACAAATTTGACATTTCATATTTTATATTAATCCCGATATTCAACAAAAGACGAGTACTCCCTTCAAAGTTTTGATTTTGGGATTATAGAGGTTTGCTTTTGCTACTGCATGATAATTGTTTACTACATGATGGATAATTAGGCAGGGACATACGGATGACAGGAGATTCCAAACCCCAACACTTATATTGAGATTCGTGTGGGCGAGAATCCTAACCACTCGGTTATCAGACCACCCCTCACAAGGGCCATCTCAATCCCACTTACACCTATCCTTCCACAATGATTCTCGAGAAGTAATGGACAAAAACCACCTGCTTTGATCTAGGACCCTCCACTGACTTGATTATGTACTAGGTTTTAGGAGTCGAGAATTTTTAGGGCAGTTACACCTGGTTTTTTATTTGTTAATATGTTGTTTCTCGATATTTGTTACATTAAATTTTTTAATGTCATTGTTTGTTTTGTTCTTTGTGCGTTATGCTAATGTTTCTATTCAATTATTGTTGTGCCCTAGCTATAGTAAATAAAACTACCGTTACACACAGAAACAAGTGTCCTATCAAATATAAACAGCTCACGTGATCATTGGCAAGAAACATTCATAATATCAACAATTAACGCAAAACAGTACCAACAATTCGACGGATTCTAGAGAAATAATATGCACAAACCACCTGCTTCAATGTAGAACCCTCCACGAACTTTCTGATGAGCCGAAAGGACTCTTAAGGCAATGACTCGATCATTTCTTTGTTACTTTGATGTATCTCGATGTTTGTAATTTTAATATCTTTAATGTCATTGCTTCTTCATTGTGTGGTATGATAATGTTCCTTTTGTACTATAGGCTGTACCCTAGCTATTCTAAACAAAATACCGTTGCACACAAAAATTAGTGTCCTATCACAACTTACTTGAGTATTAGCAAGAAACATTCTCGTATTTCCAACTACATCCAGTGCATCCTCGCAAATGGAAATCATCCTTTCACCCACGTTTCCAAAGCGAAAGGACATCCCGGCATCGATTTTGTGTAAAAGAGATCTAAGCCTGGAAAGTGAGCGTAGTCAAAGCCGTGTAGGGATAATTGAATGTCCCGTCACCCCTCTCCACTTGCACTGCTTTGATTCCTGTGTAATACAAATAAAGCTGTGCCCGTCAGACAAAACTTGTTAATGACGCTGGAGAGGTGCCAAATTTAAAGCCAACCCTGCTCGCCTACCACCCTGTGGAAATCAGAGAAACACATTCGCTGAATATTCATTACTTGTATAGGTGTTTACATTGTATGTGTCCGTCATTGACGTAATGCGCTTAATGTAGTAGACTCGAGTTGAGAGAAGAGAGTGAAAACAGGATTCGGATAAAATTAAAAATGTGGAGTAAGGACATTGTCTCAGACAAGGTATGCAAATGCCTCAGGGTTTGTTGTGTATAAGTTCGACAACGTTTCCACCTTGTACTTCACGGAGAATAGGTGTTCTTAAACAGTATGGTTCTGTTTCCCTCTTGTCATGTTAATGTAGTTGTCTTCTTTCAGTTTTATAGTCTTTTGAATCCTGAATTTTGATTAAAATAATCTTCAGGAAAAGTCATTAATTGTTGGAAATTTATAAAGAGTAAGGCAAAACCTCTGCTTCTGTTATGTCCCCAGCGAAATGAGAAATTGTGCTTGATTTTGTAAAATATGGGCTTAGCTATGTAACGTAAACTTTAATTATATACAAGAGTGAATTCCATATTATGGATTACATCCTTCGATGGACGCTGTCACTTCAAATATTTTGTAAAATTAAGTTTGGATTGGTGAAATTAAAAATGTGGCGTAAGGACATTGTCTCAATCATGATATTTAAATTCCTCGGAGGTCTGTGGATGTGGTGTAAGTTCGATAACAGTACCTTGAAATTCGTTGAGAATAGGTGTTGCTAAACAACGTGTTTATGTTTGCGTTTGTCCCCTTGTCATGTTAATGTAGATGTCTTTTCGGTTTTGTTAGTCTTGCGAATCCTGAACTTTAATAAAATAATCTTTTAGAAAGGTCATTAATTGTTGGATATACATGAACAGCAAGGCAGCATGAGGCAATTCATCTTACGTCTTTACATCATAATGAATAATTGATAAAAGGTGGAATGTTTAGGTTCTCTGAGAAAGAATGTTAATCTGATATTCATAAGACAGTATACGTAAAGTCCACTATTTCCTCCCTCCAAATGGCAGTGAACTCGACACAGATACAAACAAAATCTTATCTACATAAATACAAACAAGAACTTGACTTAAATAGATACAAACAAGAACTTGACGTGAATACATACAAACAAAACTTCATATACATTAGATACAAACAAGAGCTTAACAGACTGAAAGAAGAAAAGAGTTCAGATCAGAGAAGTCATTGTCCCATCCAACGTCTTGCTTCAAAATAACGCTCGGTTTCCCAAGACCGAGAGGAGAGCCTTGCCAAGTTGAGTAATTCCGATTCATATCATCGTCATCTTTGCAGAGTACAATTTGGGTTGGGCAGGACACAGAAACGGGAAATGTCCGGTGATCAGTCGAAAGGCAGGCATAGGAATCACGGCGTGGTCCAATCAAGTACAACTGTATTAAGAAGGTGTCTGCAATTATTTGAAGCGGTTCTGTTTGACATTTTTGATGAAACTATTAATTTTAGGCCTTTACAATTCACTTTCTTTACTACAATCAATGTTTGTTCTTATTATACCGGGGCCGTCATGGTTCTGTGGGTATGCCCACTGCGCTTGTAACCTGCCAGTTGTAGACTGCGCAGGTACGATTCCTCCCTGGGTTTATTCTTCTTTTTGGGTTTCATAATTTTTGTCGCACTCTATAGCAAAGAGCATTCACGCATCTACCCTGTCATAGAATGTTATACCACGAAAGGAGGCGATAAAGTACCAAATCCACCAACCAAGTCAATTTTCACAGAGCAGTCACGTGACTATTAGTCGACATGTTGGTCGCACATTTTGAAGCTCCTGTCAATAACAATGATGTGTACTTATATTTCACGTCTATGGGCCCACTAGCAACATGCGAGTTGTGGGTGGCGCAGATTCGATTCCTCCATGGGTGTATTTGTCTACTGTATCAGCAAAACTTTGCTTGTGTGTGGATGTCCATAACTTGAAATTGTCCGTGTTTGGCTAAATATGACCCCTTGCACCATAAAACTCAATCCAAATAACCTTATACCGCATATAAAATTATTCGTTTTAATGTCTTTTTATATCGGGGAAAAGGTAAATCTTTTTACCCCCTGAAGAAAGAGTTAACAAGCTTGGCGGTGGATCAGTAATTATCCGCTCTATAACTCTATACTGTTTATTTCAATAAAACAGATAACATACAGTAAGATCATTTTTCAACATCGTCTATCTTGCTTTTCAAAGTATATGTTGCATTGTTCCGCAAGCTGTGTAATGTAATCAACAGAGAGTTTCCGCATGAGCAGAGAACCGCGTATACAACACTTCTTTCAGTTCGTGTTCCGTGGTGAATGACTAATTGGCCACTTCATCAACAATAGTCATTCGTCTGTGTAAACAGAACCATTTTACTTAGGCTATAAATCACTGTTGTCGCCAGTTGTTGCGGATGGTCGTCTGTCTTCTTCATGTGCAACGGTAGAGCGAGCATATTTTAATTTCAGTCCATTCATTGACACTCCGTTGAGGACAAATGCTGTTTCCCGAACTGTTCTGAAATTCTTCGATAGATACGGAACCTGATGCTCATTCAGACCGCAAAAAAGGATCATAAGGTGTTGTTCTTTGTTGCAAACGTAAAGCGAGACTGACATGTTAACATCATGGCAGCAACAATGGGACTGACCATTCAAATCTGGGCTGCAATGATAAGACAGACAAATCTCCAAGCGATGTTAGCGAAAACAACAATCCTTAGAATAGAAACACAAATACAACTGCATTCCGTATAATCGTTGACTCCACTTGTAAAATCAATATGTTGTGAGAGGTATTTTCTGTCATGCTAAATATAAGTGGCTATAGTGTTTCTGCGGCTATACATATTTCTATTGAATTATTCTTAAAAGTCAATACTAGCGCCTGCATTCCGTCACAAAGTAAACAAAATTGTGCAGTTTATAAATAATATTTAGAAAGGATTTCCCCTTGAAGCAATTGTCTAGTGTTCTAAGCCCTTCCAATCAGCGAGTAAAATTAAGGGGGCATTACAACCATCAATGGACGTCAACACCACGAAGCCCCCTTTCGCCTCTTTTGCAAAACCCTTTTCGGCACCGATACATACCGATATACGACGCTGCATTGAATCAAATAGAGTCCTGTTGCAAAGTATGCCAAGCATTCAGCATTTGCTGCTCCAGACTCCCCAAATTCAGGTTTGGTGCAATTAGTGACCTTGTACATTCCAGACATGCCCAGTGGAAGACAGGCCAAGGGTTTCAACACCAAGAAGGCACTTCCAGGTGTTATCGAGCTAGAAAAAATATCCCCTTAGACACAGGTCGTGAAAAGCAAAACAACAGGTTGTAGTATCTGTTGGACGTATCGTTATGCTGTCAAACTACCTCGTGTTCTACAAGAGGGGGTGAGTGATGTCTCCCCACACACAACAGTAGAAATTACTGTGATGTGCCGCTTCTACGGTAAACTGAGAATGGCTACGGAACATCCAGACTGCGCCTGGAGTGGTGCCACGTCCGAAAAGCATGAACTGAAATAGGATGGAAATAAATCAAGTTTATTGACGAATCTCGCTACTGCCTTGGAGCAGATGATGACCATAATCACATGTGGTGAAGGCCCTACTACCATTTTCAGTTAATTATTGACCGGCACACCGTTGTAACTCCTACAGTTATGATGGTATGGGGTGCCATTAATTACCGATTATCTTTAGTAGTGATACATAGTGGTTTGATGTCACAGCAATATGTTTAGCAGATCCTACAACCTGTTTTGCCTTTCATGTAATGCGTCCAAGGGCCCATTTACCAGCACGACAACACCGGATTATACACGATTCGGCTCTCAGAAGTGCCTCCATGGTGTTGAAATTCTTCCTTGTAGAGAAGTTACCACATCTGTTTGCCATTGAGCATTGCTAGAATATTCTTGGCCATCAGTTGCACCATCCCGGAATTTGAGGGATTTCAAACAGCAGCTACAGGCGTGGCTTAATATCCTACTGGATAGCATAAGGGATTTGATTGACCCCATGCCACGCCGTATACCGGGGTGTATATTCTCCAGAGATTAATAGGCTTTAGTACAAATTAGTACGCTCTACAGCTTACTAATTTAAACTTTGTTATGTTGATTCTACAGTAATAAAAGTGCTAGATTTGTTATTGTGATCACTTGTGACCCCTCGTGTACGCCACATATAATAAATTTCATTTCGATCGAGCTTCGACTTTGGAATGTTTCGATTTTTTGACGCGGTGTATGCTTGCTCGTATTGAACTTTGTCTATTTTGAATATGCATAAACAGGATCAAAACACGTAACTGTTTATTTCTTTCCTGACTAACAACCCTGATTTGGCGTCAATCAAATCCGATTACCGTTACCAAGCGGATTAAGTTCAAGATATTCGAAATTGGTTCATCGTTTCCTAATCACGGGTAATCCAAATGATTCCCTGGAAGTTTAAGGGGGAAGTTGACACAATAAGTGGGGAATAACATGTTCAAACACATGTGAGTCCCTAATATTAAGTATATTGTTGGTTTGGTTTGTCAGTCTGCAGTCATTTTTAACTACCAGAGGCTAAATTGGACAGTTAAGTTCAAGAAGATAAGATTATTCAAGTGTGTTAAAACCAAAACAAAGAAAACATTTCCAACAACGCTGAATTCATTTTCGGAGTTGTGCATAATTGGGGGTTGCGCTATCCTCCTGGTACCAGGACATGACGGCTTTACCGCTCATTTGCATCGTTTAGATGTCTCCACAGAGCCTTGCTGCCCCCTCTGTAATTATGATGAAGTAATGGATAGAAACTACTTGATTCGATATAGAAGTTTCAATGGACTTTCTGAGATATTTAGATATTTGGAGGCAAGATATAGGGCATTGACGTTATATTAATTTCTTTTTACTGTCATTGGTCATTGTTTGTTGGGTTGAGATGTCGAATCCGAGGCACTAGCGATTTATCGCCAAACATGGTAACCTTTGTGTTTTGATACAGTTTTATGGCAACCCTATGCAAAAGGTTTTTCGCGTAGGAAAGTTCGCGTTTTTTTTAATGAACATACTGGCTTTGGACGCCATCTTGATTTGGCAACAAAAATTGCTTGGCGACAAACATGCCTCGGATTCTACATCTTTACCGTGTGTTATTGTGAGTTATGCTTAATTTTTCTTTTGTATTATGATTGTGCTATAGCCATTGGAAGTTACACCTCCAAGTGCTTCGAAGAGATATCTCGTCCAAGATATGATAAATTTTGCTAAGGACGAAATATCTTGTTGAGGCAAAACTGCTCTATTATTCCAAGGGGAACGAAGATCCAAGAAGGAAAAATAAATTGTCTCTCCCAGAACTGGAACAGTTTGGAACAGGTTTTTGTACCAGAGGGGTTGGAGACAACAAAGCATTTTTCGACGCAAAGATAAACCATAAAGAGGGTTAAAAATATTTGTATAATTATGTGGGTTGGTGCAAAAAAGTTAAATTGAATACTTACGTAATGTTATTAATCATGAATTGTTAAACAAGTCTCCAGTTTTGTTTACCCCAATAAAATCGACGCCTTAACACGCTTTTTTTCATTTCCAGAAAAATCTTCTAGGATTGATAAATTGTGACTTCATCACATTATTCTGCGGAATGGCGTTTCGACTACGAGAAATACCAGTCAGAGTGAAATACGAAAAGAAGAATTGTTATCGGGAGAATTTCAGCAATTCATAAATCAACTCTCAGGCCATAAACTTCTAAGTTTCGGGGTTTGATTCATCCCTGATCCCCGAGTCATAGTAAATTAATCATTCCGGTATTTTTTTCCTTTTATTTTGCACCCGTTCACCCCCTCAGCTTTCAAAACCCCGGTTCCAAATATGATTTATGTCTTTCCATATATTCATTGGTACCCAGACTGTCTCATAATATCAGCGAAACACAGTATCTTTGAAGTTTGGCCTTTCACCTTGCCAGTCTTCCGTTACGAAGGGTAATTTTTTTCTTTTTTCAAATACGCCTTGTTTTTTTAAATATTTGTTTTTATCGGGGCTTTTTGCTCTATGTATCATGTTTTTTGTGTTGCGTTTTTAACTTTCTGCCTGTTTAAGTCAACCGAGTTTTCCATCAGTAAAAATAGCTTGTCGCTGAAATTTTTGACCAGTTTTTTTCCTTCTTGTGATGAACGAGTGAAATTTCTCTTTTGATACAATTTGGATTTAAAGGAATGGTTATATTTATTTTCCATTAAAACGCGTGGATTTGGAAGGATCCTAGTTTCTTCTCAATTTCAAGGTACACTGATTCTGATATCCATTCTTGAATTGTAGTTAAAAGTATACCGTCGAAATATATCAACGTGGAAAACTAAGGAAATGCAACACTTTTAAGGGTTACAACTTCCAAGTTAACCGACACAGCCTGTGGCCATTCGTATAACCGAGAATTTTCAGTGAAAACTGGTACATATTCAAATTTTGGATTCGTGACGTCAGAGGTTAACATACATGAACCTTAAAATGAAATAGACGGAGCATGTGCTCGCAGATTCATGTTATATTTTCCAGTTGCTCGGTTTGAAGATCTGTCACGTGGTTGTGGGTAAAAGCAAGAATTCTAAATTATTGATTGGTTAAAGTGATTATCCACCGAGATCAAAAACACTAGTCTACGATTCGACAGCCAATCGGCTAAGGTGATTCATAAGTTCACGTGATTTACCATTCAGAGCGACTCCGCCCACATGGTCCGTCTATTTCATTAGAAGGTCGATGTTAACATAGGAAGGGATTCTGCTAATCGCAGGAACTCATTCGCAAATTAAATGTCAGTATTCAAACTCGGTGAAGTCTGCATCAGTGTTCGAGATGGATATAGTCTCTAATAGTCTCCTTTCTTATTTTTAGTTTTCAGTTACTTTTCTGTCTCATGGCTCCCAGTCTAGTGTTGCCACTTCAGTTCAAAGACTTTAAAAATCGCTTTTGATCTTCATGCGTTTTGTTTTCACTCATCGGTACGGCAACTCTTCGAGTACCTTTTGCATCATTTTCCCACATTCAGATCACTAAACTGCAAAGTAGCAGCTGCAAACCTTATCGTTCCGTAATTTTACACTCCAGTGCATAAACGTAATAAGTCTAGTTTAAGTTTAGGCAATTTTGCTAGATTTGAAGTTGATTAAATTTTAACTTTTAGCATTAGATTTGAAGCAAACAAATTTTGGGCATTTTGGCAGGTAGGTATTTCAATTGATGTCACGCTGAAGCAAGACAACGGGCTATATGTGACGGTCCAAGATCAATCCCGAAGGGAAATTCGAGGACAACATCATGCAATTTTGAACCACGGTCAGATGACGAGGTCACACCTGAGCTGGCACCCCACTCTCCGAACTTCCATACTACGCCAAAGTGAGGACATTTGAGGTCACGAAAGATTTAAAGTGCATCAACCCCTTGTTACACAACGGTCTTTGGTTGGATTCCAACTCGCATAACCAACTCATATACCAGTCTACTGCTGTTCCAACCGGGCTATCCTGGGCCTTGGGCATTTTGGAAGTTGTAAGCTAAACAGTGTCTCAAAACTTCCTGTATAAACTTTAGAGAACACAAATTTAAACAAATTCACGCATACGTCCTCAAGATGCTCTCAAAGATATCTTAAGATCTGGATGAATTACCCGAGGTGGACCCGTCGCTTGGTCACCACGATATCACTAGATTTATCATGCCTTGATTTATTTCTTGGGTACAGAGATCAAAGGTATCATGTATAAGACCCATTTACTTCTATATTGTCCTCATCGTAAGAGTCGCTGCTGTGGCTCTAGTGTTCCATGAAAGGTGCGGAATCTTGTAACATGTAGTCAAACTGTGCATCGTAGTTGTCAGACATGTATTTACAGTGGCTGGTTACAACTTTAAGCACCTACTGCGAACCTGTGAGTGATAAACTACTTCCAAACTGTAAAATTAGGGCTGAAAAGATTTTATTCGTGTACTTAATGTCTTTCATTTCGTAAACCTGACTGCACAGTTTACATTTGTGTTCCACTACGTGGTGTTGTCTTCCGATTTTTCCTTTCGGATTTGATCCCGGACCGTCGCCAATAACCCGTTGTATTGATCTAATGTGATGCTAATTAAATACCTACTTATCCTTAAGTTTTGTATAGGAGGGTTTGAAGTAATATGGAAAAGTACAGTAGTCACATTCTAATTACAAAACCTCTTGCGCCATCTACATTTAACTTTACATTAAAGGTTTTTGACACTAAGGCCAGACGTCAGCATTTTTGCCACAAATCAATGTCTGACAGCTCAATGTAGTCTAGAAAGAAACACACAAAATGTCTCTCGATCAGCAGTATAATTCACAGCGACGTCATTACGATCAGGGCAACAATGGAGGTGGGTTCCAGTCATGTTTGAAAGGTCACTTTGAGTGTACATTGGAGAGTCTGACAAGCCGGAGAGATGTTTGCCAGTAGAGATGTTTTTAAAGTTAGTCGGGTCCAATGAGAAAGCGAAAACCAGCTGTAACGCATTAGCAACCGGAGGGTTGTGAGTTCGATCCAATAAAAGACCATCATACGCTAAATCTGTCGTGGCCTCAAGCCTCCTCACGTCGTCATGGTGAAGTTCGGAAAGTGGTGTATCAACTCAGGTGTTGACCTCGTCATCAGACCGTGGTTCAAAATTACGAGATGTCTTCGGATCTTTTCCTTCGGGACTGATCCCGGACCTTCGCCAATAGTCCCTTGTTTGCGTTAAATCCACTACCTACCTATAGCTCTCGGAGTTGGGCCGTCATGGATCAGTGGCTTTGCCCAATGCGCTATAAACCTGCGAGTTGTAAGCGGGACAGGTTCGATTCTTCCCTGTGTGTGTTCCTCTTCTGTATCAGTAAAACGCTTTGTATGTGTGTTCGTCCATTGATGATGCATGCCTCGTGTCTGGAGCAGCATGGCAAAATATGGCCTTTGCGCCATGAAACATATAACTCTTGTCTACACCCTGTAACAATGGACTTCAGCAAGGATCTCCAGTCTTTCTCTTTAGCTATATCTTTGGAAACATCGAGTCGATAATGTTTTATTATTGTATTTATCATCTTTACAGAAAAGTCATCCATATACACTTTAATATATTGTTTTCACCATTATTTAGTTTCCATCCGAGATGGATACAAAGCACGATACATCACGCCAAACATTCCTCCAAGTTCCCAATCCGTTGTTTACACAATCAATACTTCAAAAATTAAACGCATTAATTCAAGTCCCCTACAACGTATCTTCACCCATAGTGGCTCGAATGCAAATAGATTTTATTTAAAGGGCCGCAAAAAGCAAACAAAACTGTATCTTATCATTTCCATTATTTTTCACACTAATGCTCCAGTATTTTATCGGATTCCCTCGGCATCGGAATCATTGCATCGACGTCTTGTGCTTATTTGTGCACCACTTTGGTTCCGACCAGAGTCCGGGGGGGACTTCGCATTACTTAATGCATTTCGAAAATTTAGCAAGCTTTCGTTTTTCAATTTGCTGCTGTTATTTTCCTCTTCGCATTGTTCTCGGCGGACAATCTTGGGAAACATCTCCGCTGTCAATTTATCGATAATGCGGATAAGATGAGACATCGCAAAGAGGATGCAAAACCCATCTCCATTAGCCGTTTCTCCAAAAAACGGGAACAAAGACGCGTTTTTGTTTTACTCGTTTTTCTTAATGTAATGTGTAGAACTCGCATGCACTCATTCAACAGTTAAGTATCGGCTTGTAGATCTGGCGTGAAAGGCGGAGCGGAAGACAGGTTGCGCCATTTATGTCCTGCTGCATTTGACATAAATAAATGTGAGACCTAAACCTATCATCCGGATATCGGATCCGTCTGTTGGTTGGCTGGTTTACTATGACGCAATGACAGGACTTAGCATTCAATTCCAAAGCAATTTCATGTCCCTTCGTTGGGCGGGTGGGGTTTTATTGCGCAAAGACCAGATCTGGCAACTCTCCGCCAATAAATTTTATATCATTTGTTTGGTTGGTTTTTTTATGGTACAAGGACCAGATCTTGCCACATACCGCCAAGCAATTTAATGTCTTTTGATTAAGGTTATGTTACAGGGATCGAACTCGTACCGCCTACAAATCACCGCTCTTTTAATAAATTAGTCTTAATTATGTTTTGGAATCGGTCTCTTAACATCTAGCAGAGGACTTGATTTTAAGTGTCGTGTGGGGATGTGAAATATGTAAAATGTGAACAAAATATTATGCAAATCTTGTGTTAACTCTTAACTACAGTGGTACCTTGAGATACGAGTTTAATTCATTCCATGACCGAGCTCGAAAGTCAAAATGCTCGTATCTCAAATCAATTTTCCCCATTGAAATGAATTGAAATGAGATCAATTCGTACCAGCCACCAAAAAAAACCACTGCAATTTTTTTATAATAATGTATTTATAATAAACAAATATTGTAGCTGGAGTTATAGCCTTTATCGAGTCCTGCTTCAGAATAGTACATATCGTAGAAGTAGTGTGATCGTACTGCTTTGCCAAGTCTATTACTCTTACGCCTTACACATGTTTGTCTATTATCTAACTCTTTATTTCCATGAAATTAACTTTTTCCTTTTCTCACCACAGTTCTTTACACTCACCTTCTTTGGGCTCATGGTTATACGAAAAAAATAGCTAAATAATTGTACATCACCCCGTTTTTCCATTTTCGGAATTGACGCATCTGGTCGGAGAAAAGAAAAATGAAAAATAAGAAAGGGACTTTGGCCACCCGGTGGCAGTTGACAATAAATGTCAAACCAAATTAAGAAATTGATTGGTGTTTGTGATAGACATCAATTGTCATCAGGTGAACTGAACGACGCGCATGACTCGGAAATCTGAGCTGAGTGGTTGGTGGTTGTGACGTCACCGAAGTATCTCAAATTCTGTCTCGTAACTCAAGGCAAAATATCGACCTAGTGACGGCTCGCATCTCTCGTATGTTGGTGTACTCGTATCTCAAAGTACCACTGTATATATATAGACGATTGTAGAAGAGACTTCTTGACTTTGAATGCTTGTTATATTTGTAAATACGAGATGTTTCAATAAAACTAATTTTAAATGTTTCCTAAACTTTTAACTCCTTTGGCCCCACTCGCCATCTGACCGTGATTCGAAATTACGTCGTGTTGACCTCTTATGTGTCCTTTCGGGGATTGATATCGGACGGTCGCCCGTTGTGTTGCTCCAGTACGACGTTAAATAAATACCTACCTACCTACCTTTGGCCCCTATCGCTCAAAGCGAACAAATTATAGAATGGCATAAGAACCTGGAAGAAAAATAGCAAAAAATACATTTGTAACATGGTTGCATAACAAAAGGGAATGGACAGAGAATCTTAATGAGGGTACGATTATCACAAAATTAGCGGTACTTCGTGTTACTTATAATATTGTTTGTTGGTACATTCAAGAGTAAGAATTAAAGCAATTATCAGATTTCCCTCGATTCAAGTAAGGGAATAAAGTGCAGTAACATCTTTCTTTAATATCCCATACATTCTCGATAGGGTTAAGATATGCAGATTAAGCTGCGCGATTAAGCTTTATACGCGCAATAATTTTTAGTTAAAGTAATTGCTCCACTGGTAATATAATTACTATGAAACGTGTTGAACATTTGTTTTGGTTACAAAGTATTCTACAAATATGTGCATTTGTGCCAGCCAAATTGGTTATATCTCAATTTATATGCAACATTTACTTATCGGAATTTATTACTAATATTATAGACATGGAAATAAAATAATCCTATATGAACTGATGGTTAATACTGACTTATGAGAGTCGGTTAATTCATGCAAGTTTATTAAATTTTTGTTCTAGACCAAGGGAAATTTTGAATTGTATATAATCCATATGTGTACTCCATAAAAGTACATGGAATGCAAATTTATATTAGCAATAATTTATATTAACAATTAATTTATGCAAGTTTATTAAATTATTGTTCTAGACCAAGGGATCTTTTGAATTGTATATAATCTATATGTGTACTCCATAAAAGTACGTGGAACATATTTGTATACTGATACATTGCCGAATGGTATCAGGTATTCATAAACAAATAAAATCGACCGATACGAAATTCATCGTCAGTTCAGGTGCTTCATTCAAATGCACATCGATTGGAATTAAGGTAGTTGAACTAGCGTTGCTCTGGAGAAACACAACTTGCTATTGACTACGGTCCGTTATAAATCCAGAAGAGAAAGATCCGAAGACAAAGCGTCGTAATTTTAAATCACGGTCAGATGACCAGAACACCTGAGTTGGCACTCCACTCTCCCAAATTTCCACACCACGCCAACGTGAGGAGATTTGAGGCCACGAGAGATTTAACGTTCACCAGTCACCACGTGATCGGTGATCTTGTATAGGATCGAGTTTCGAACTCGCAACCCTCCGATTGCTAATCCCCGACTTTTCTCCCTGGGATACCGTAGCCTCAATCATGAACGGTATTAGTGTTGGTTTTCTGAACATATCGATAAATTACACTTGCGTCATTGTTCTTCCGGGACAACGGACCTCCTCTAGGTGTGGTTGTCAAATCGATGATTGCGACCGTTCGACTGTCCTGTGTTGTCTTTGACAGCCGAGTAATTATAGAAGTGCCGTGCGAAGAGATAGATGAGTGACGAAGAGCACTGTCTCGTATGGTTTCCTCTATTTTATTTAGTTTTTAATTTTAATACCTTGAATATATAATGATTTCAGCCAAGTATTCCTACAACTGTCAAGGACACAAAAACCATTGGAATTCTGGCTAATATATTGCTACCCACTTTCAAAGGATCCCTTCTCACATTAGGACCACGGTAGCCCGGTTGGAAGAGTAACGGATTAACAACCGGAGGGTTGTGAGTTCGAATCCAACCAAAGACCGTCGTGTACAAAGGGGGCTGGTGCACATTAAATATGTCGTGGCCTCAATTGTCCTCACGTTGGCGGTGTGGTGTGGAAGTTTGGAGTGGGGTGTCAGCTCAGGTGTTATTTCGTCATCTGACGGTGGTTCAAAATCAAGTGGGATCTATCCCTTGGGTATTGATCCCTTATCGTCACCAATAGCCCGTTGTGTTGCTAAAGTTCCACTTTAATTAAAATACCTACCAACCCTTCTCACATTAACAAAAATGGAAATGACATCGGACGGGGGCTAAAGAAAGTTTCTTGGAGAGTTTTATGAGATTGAACCAATTATCGTCCCAGAAAAAGAAAGTCCAAGATCTCAGTAATGTTATATAGAAAAGTCCCCCTACTCATGATTGGTATAGAGGAATTCGCCCAGACTATGCTTTGGAGGTGCTTTGCAATCAAAAATCAGACGGCTTTGTCGAGATTCAGAAATGACCCTACTAACACTCCCAAATTTCAAAATGGACATAAAGTTTTTCCTGTTTGTCCTAAATACAAACTCACAGGCTTCCCGGATCACATGCTTTCGTGTGTCGCTCTGGATTCATCGACCTTCTAATGAAATAGACGGAACATGTGGGCGGAATCACCGTCCTAAGATCTCGGAAGGGTCAGTCACGAATCGACTTAACTGATTGGCTGTCGAATCACATAGTGTTTTTGATCACGGTGGATAATCACTTTAACCAATCAATAATTTAGGATTCATGTCCCACAATCACGTGATAAATCTTCAAGCCTAGCAACTGGAAGAAATGACATGAAGCTGTGGACACATGCTACGTCTACTTCATTGGAAGGTCGATGTTTGGATTCCCATGACCTTTTTAAAATGAATTTTTAAGAATGACCTTTTTAAAGATGAATGTCTTATGACCTCGGTGATAGACCAAGATATTTTAGAAACAAGTCAAGGGAAATTAATCATTAGAGAAGCATTTGTCATTGTGGCTTATTCTTGATTTAATTAAACTTTCAACACAAAATCGGTTTCACATTCTGCTTAGGGTTATTAACCCTCCTGGTGATTAACAAAACTGACCAGATCTTGATTATCATCATCACAAAAACATCGGCAATACCTTGATGATGAGACACCGCGTCATTGTTGAAATAAGTCAGATCTAGTCTCGTCGAAACTACTTGGAAAGTTGAAGTGTCGTGATTGTAATAAATGTTCAGAATGGATAAGGCAATATTTGGGGTTGTAACGTTTCCTGTCTTTAATTAAGCATACGACTGTTTACAACACAATAAAATATTTATTTAGAATAGAGAAATTTAAAGATTATTTACATATCAGATTAATTGAAAGGTACAGCTGTTTAACATCTGCCAAAGAGTCCGGAAGCCCGCCAAAATCTGAGAGTCTGAAGGATGCGACTGCTCCTTTCGTGGTTTCAATCTACTCTGGTCTTTTGAGGGGGAGTTCGTCTCGGTCTTGGAATGTTAATCCCGGTGTTTTCCACACCATCTGCAGGGAAAGGTCATGAGAACCTCGAGTTTCCTGACCCGAGGACAGATGTAATGTCTCTCTGGCCTGGGCTTCCACAGAACTGTAAACAAGTGTTTTCCTGGGCTCGTCTGCATCCCTCTCATGGAGGGCCCAAGATAATTTAGGTGTTGACAACTTGTTTTTCAGTAAAGGGAGATCTGAATTCCAGATGTGGGAATGACAGATCGACCGGTGTAGGGTACAATGTGGAAAAGTGTCAGTGCCCCATATCCATTTCAAATCGAGAGAACTCATCGTGTTTAAACATGTAATGTCCGTGACCATAGATGGCTGCCGACAGAGATTTGAGAAGACAAGTCGATGTCCCTCACCTTATCTGTTCTTGTTGCATTCGTGATTTTCCTTTCATCCGGCTAATGTTTTGTTTGATCTTGTTTACAGGAACTCTGCATAGTTCATTTTCGATTTTGGAACGGACTTTTTATTCCTCTCCGGATGCTAAAGAATCAACGAAAGGAATTTCCCTTCAGAAGTACTTTGATTTGCGTCAGAATCAAGTGGGGGAGTTTAGCATTAAGAAAGTATATTCCGAGCCAGACGGTCCTAAAAATAACATCCCATTCCAAAGGAAAACAACCAATTCAGCGAACGATGAACAACACATTGTGATGAAAAGGCAATATAATGGTTTTTCAAAATGTAATTTTTCAGTAAACGAAGAGCAAAATTCTATTCCACTCTTAGATTCTGCTACTTTTCGCTCAGTAAGACGCAGCTTGAGTCTCACGTGTTATATATTTATTTATATTATTCTATTTAGCGAGATTTCTATTCTTTTCAAGATCGTTTCAGGCTCTTTTCAGACCTACTTTATCAACCTTTCTTTGTACTACTGGTAGTTCTCATTTCGTGCAACAAGTTAGTTTGAATTTCACAATTAAATAACGCCTGTTTAACCTTCCAAGTGGTTGTATCTCATCATTAGCAAAGTTGACTGACTTTGATGGACGAGATATCTCGTCATTCGCAAAACTGACTAGATCTTTATGGACGAGATAACCCGTCATTAGAAGAAACTGATCACTTCTTGATTTCGTCATCATAGAGAGAAATCTGTAATATGTTGATGACGAGATATCTCGTCATTAGCAAAATCTTGATGGACTTGATCAGATCTTGATGGACGAGACTTCTCGTTGAAATGCATGAGTAGCTATTGCATTGTTGTCTTTCCTAACGCACGAGTTGAAGGCGGTGCATGTTCCGATTCCTGTAAGGTCGGATTCCTCCCTGGATGTACAGTGCGGTACTCGACCTTGGGTGAATCGATTTTTGAATAGGCTTGGAAGCATGTTAAGAGAAGGTTGCCGTACACAAAAGCAGGAATGGCGATCGCTGTGAATGATGTCCCTGTCAACTCGTTATAACTGCTATGACTTTCGGCACTGAACGATAAACGTAGAAACAGAAGCCACGCTTAAAGACGCCAGGTTTGGAAGCGCTTTGTTTACGTTACCGCAAGTCCTATAATTTAATTTATAAACTCGTTCAAAACCACGTAATTTGACTGCCTTGGAGCCGAATGTTTTTCGACTGCCGCATCCCGGGAGCTATATTTTTCTCTTTCGTGTTATTTAAACCTTCCTTGTGCGTGTATGTCTATTTACTTAACGTAATTTGTCCCGGCTTGGGCAATTATGACATAATGTCCAACCAACCTAATCATTCTGGTACATTTTAGGTCCTCTGTCAAATTGTTCGTTTACAACAATTGAGCAGTTCTCCACTCATATTTTGGTATTTAAGAAGCCGTAGGACACAAGGAAATATCACTTCTCATCGAGAAACTAGAGCAGGAGTTTGTTTGTTTGAGATACCCAAATAGAAATAACTCTTATAATGAATATGTGAACAGGTCAGGTTAAAAGTTCGCTGACGCGTTCCAAAAATGTCCCAGTTGTGTTAGACACTCAATTTTGGAAACATGCATTTGTAAATATTACCAAAGCCCCCATTACTTCCCCATAATGTTAAATTTAATAATAACATCAGAGGAGGCATAATATCCTAAAGGAAATGTAAGCAGTATTGCATACATAATGCTTTCTTTTCACCGCATAATAATTTTTAAGTGCGATATTTGCTTCGACTTCAATTCAACCCAAATTATGTGTAAATATAAAGCAAATGCATAAGTACAAGGTTATAAAAAAAGTAAGGTGAATTTGTCTCTAAAACTCAGAGTTTTTGTGTAGCTAATTAATTTTTTTATATGTTGCAAGTACCAAGGTGATAAAAGTGTGACGGCTTGTAGAAACTTCTACGTCAATCCGTCTGGTGCTTAGAACAAATCAAAGATGGCACATCGACTTGAGCATTACTTCATGGAGAAGGTGAGCGATGTCATTCGTTTTTATGGGCCAAGGGGAAAAACATGTGATATTCATCGAGACTTGTTGGAAGTCTATGGAGAGTGTTATGTAGCAGAAACAAGTGTACGTGTGGTGTAACGCATTTGCAAGTGGTAGGAGTACTGTGACAGAAGTGGCAGACCAGCAACGTCCATCATAGACACGAATGTGGCTGTCGTCGATACCATGATTCGTGAAGACAGAAGAGTGAGGTTGCATGCCATTGCAGATGCATTGAATAGCTCATATGGTTCAGTGAGCAGTACGAAGTGGGATTTAGCCCCTTCGGATTACCATTTGTTTGGCCCCCTGAGGAAACACCTGCGTGGACAGCATTTCCAAACATTGGAAGAGGCACAACACTTACCTGGTTAGGGAACCTGGAGCAAGATTTCTTTGAAAAGGGCATGGATTATTTGGTGCCACGTTGGAATAAGTGTTTAGACCACTATGGTTCCTTTGTCGAATGTGATACAATTTGTCAAACATAATAAATTTTCATATATTTATTTCTGCACGTTTTTCTGTCAATCAAAAATTAACCTTACTTTTTGATACTCCTTTGTATATGCAAATATAGCATTAAGCCAACTCCTATCAAACAACAGTGGCCGCGGTAGCCCTGTTGGAAGAGTAGCGGATTAACAATATTAGGGTTAAGGATTCTGAACTCGATCCAATCAAAGACCGTTGTGTACATGTGTGCTGGTGCACGTTATATCAGTCGTGGCCTCACATTTCCTCACACTGGCGTGATTGGAAAGTTGTTTGGAGAGGGGTGCCTGCGCAGGTGTAACTTCATCATGACCGTGGTTCAAAATTACGTGGTGTTGTCCTCGATCTTTACCTTCGGGTTTGATCCCGGACCCTCTCCAATAACCAGCTGTGTCGTTCCAGTGCGACGTTAATCTTCCTTCCTACCTACTCCAACAAGGTAGGTAAGTACTTATTTTTAATTAACGTCGCACTGGAGCAACACAACGGGCTATTACGACGATTCAGGATCAACCCCCCGAATGGAAAGACCCGAGGACAACACCACGTAATTTTGAACCACGGTCAGATGACGAGGTCACACCTGAGCTGGCACAGCACTCTTCAAAAATGCTAGTTCGTCACCCTTCCAACAGTGCTACCGCGGCACCATACTCCAACAAACAATAATGAAAAATCAAAAAGTATTTACACAAAGAGAATACTATTCTACAAATAGATCAGAATCGCAATGAACAACAACATTAATACAGAGGAAAAAAATTATATTCACCACATTTATTTATCCAATACTGATTTACTTTGCAATAGCAAACATTCCTGGGAATAATAATGGTAAGACTATTATAAATGAACGACCGTAAAACACATAACTGAAATAGTTCAATACGGTTAATGTCATCAACTCTCTAAGCTACTTGCCCGAGTATGTTTCGAAGAGTTTCTGTATAGTGGATGTCAGACCTGATATAATTCGAGGAAATAGTTCAAAATAGTTTAGTTCGAATAGTTAGGATTTAGCACTTGTCTGGTTGTATTTGAATTGTATTATCTCAGCTGTGATCGGTCGTGTCGTTTGGAGAGTTAAGGCCAATTAACTCCAACCCCCCACACCATTTATCTTTTAAAATTACCGTTTAACTCTCCGATCATCGGGTAGCGCGGTTGGAAGAGTAACGGATTAGCAACCGGAAGGTTGCGAGTTCGGATCCAACCAAAGACCGTCGTGTACAAGTGGCTGGTGCATGTTACATCTGCCGTGGCCTCAAATGTTCTCACGTTGGCGTGGTGTGGAAGTTTGGAGTGTACGATGCCAGCTCAGGTGTTGCCTCGTCATCTGACAATGGTTCAAAATTACGTGGTGTCATCTGCAGATCTGTCCTTTTGGGATTTATCCCGGACCGTCTTCAATAGCCCGTTGTTTTTCTCCACTGCGATGTTAAATAAAAAATACCGAATACTGCAATACACAGTACACAGAATGAGTAAATAACCGTATCTCTTTGTCGAAAGAATCCCAGGAATTATTCTATTGGTCAAGACGGTCTAAACTAATTGTAAATCATGCAGGGAAGACTAGAGTTCAAAACGGGCAGTTAGTTGAATTAACGTCGCTCTGGAACAACACAACGGGCTATTAGCGACGGTCCTGGACGGATCCCCAAGGCGAAGACCCGAGGACAGCAATTTTGAACAAAGCTCAAAAGACGAGTTCAACACCTGAGTTGTCACCCCACTCTCCAAACTTCCACACCATGAGTGGAAGACATGACAGGTTCTGCGTGCACCAGCTCCCGCGTACACAACAGTCCGGTTGGAAGTCGCAACTCTTCCAACCGAGCTACAGCCACCCCTGTTTCCATAACTGATATATGCGTGTTAATCCCTCACATGATTAAATCAACTTACATTTCCACGCATTAGAAACACCCCGAAACACGACGCAAAACGAACCTGCCACGTCAAAAACGAATCCAAAGGCTCAATGTCTCGAAACCACGCTCAGATGACAAGGTCAACGTCTGAGCTTCAAATGCATTCTCCAAACATCCATACCATATCAACGTGAGGACATTTGAGGCATCGGTGGATTTAATGTGCATCAGCCCCCACGTACACAACGATCGAGTTTCGATCTCGCAACTCTCCGGTTGATTATCCGATCCCTGGTTGTAAAACTGTTATGTGCTTGTTAACCACTCCACATGGTTAATTCAGCTTACATTGCAGACATCGGAACCAAAACGAGCCTGCCACGTCAAACACGAGCCCAACGGGCGCAATGTCTCGAAATAACAATAAACAATACTTTCCAGCGCGTGCCCAGGTTGTAGTTAATGAACTATTCACCCCGCTTCATTTCCCCCGCGTCTCAAGACGACACTTAGACGGGAAAACAAACCCCATTTGCATAACGGACAAAAACAAATCACCCTCGCACAATGCCACTTTACGTGCGCAAATATCCCACAGCACACGATGTGATTACACTTCCAGATATCCGAACAGACTCGCGAAGAACCGCTTTGGAGGACATAGATATCGTCAGGTTGATGGCAGCGCGAGAGTCGTCTCATCAAGGCCGGAGCGGTGCATAATTACAGGATGTCCAGAGAACTAACATGAAGCGTTCGCGGATGACACAACAGGTAATTAAAATTCAGCGGGACTAAACACGACCCCTGCGGGTGCGAAAGCTTTCATCTCCTCTTCGGATTTTCTGGGCCGCCATGTTTATTCAGTTGGATGCGCGGTTTGAGTTGAGGAATACGAGTATCACACGTCGTAATGATATTGTGTGGCCGTCCGGTTGTATCGGGTTTCCGGTCCTGGTACTTTTCCCTCTACTCGGCGATGGGATGTTTTCCCACAATTCAGTGGTCACGTATAAAATGCTTATTCCGTATAGTCCGGTTCTAACGAGTTGGCGCTTGAGGCAGGTGGTTTTGAGCGAGTCTGTTCGTTGGATTGGGTGATAGATTGAAACGTAAACTAAACACATCCACAATTGACTTCTTTCGCGCTGATTTGGGTTTTCAGTTTATCGTTCGATTTTCCGTCTACTCGACTAAGGAATACGTTCTCACAATTCAGTGAGACCACGTAAAGTGTTTATTGCTAACATACTTATACAATCTGGCTCTAACTAATTTACTCTGATTTTAAACGAGTCTATTCATTAGATTGTTTGATAGGTTGAAATGTAAACAAATCGGTTCCACAATTGGCGTCTTTTGTTGTGCTTTTTGTTTAATCGTTCGGTTTTCCGTCTACTCGACGAAAGAATACGTTTTCCCACAATTCAATGAGGCCATATATAAAATGCCTATTGCCAAGGTACAGTCCGGCTCTAACGAGTTGCGGCTTGAGGCAGATAGTTTTGAAAGAGTCTATTCGTTAGATAGGGCGATGGGTTGAAACGTAAACAAATCACTTCCACTAATAGTGTCTTGCGTAGATTTGTGTTTTCAGTTTATTATTCGGTTTTTCCGTCTACTCCACTAAGGAATACGTTCTCACAATTCAGTGAGACCACATAAAGTGCCCAATGCCAAGGTACGTTCTCACAATTCACAGTGAGAACACATAAAGTGTTTATTGCTAACATACTCATACAATCTGGCTCTGATTTTAAACGAGTCTATTCATTACATTGTTTGATAGGTTGAAATGTAAACAAATCGGTTCCACAATTGGCGTCTTTTGCAGTGTTTGTTGTTTAATCGTTCGGCTTTCCGTCTACTTGACGAAAGGATACGTTTTCCCATAATTCAATGAATTCATATATAAAATGCCTATTGCCAGTCCGGCTCTAACGATTTGCGGCTTGAGGCAGATAGTTTTGAACGAGTCTATTCGTTAGATAGGGCGATGGGTTGAAACGTAAACAAATCACTTCCACAAATGGTGTCCTGCGTAGATTTATGTTTTCAGTTTATTGTACGGTTTTTCTGTCTACTCCACTAAGGAATATGTTCTCACAATTTAGTGAGACCACATAAAGTGCCTATAGCCAAGGTATAATCCGGCTCTAATGAGTTGACGCTTGAATCAGGTGGCTTTGCATTAGTATATTCCTTAGATTGGGTAATAGGCTGGAACATAAACAAATCGTTTCCACAAATGGTAGGTAGACAAGTATTTTAATTCATGTCGCACTGGAGCAACATAACGGTCTATTGGCCACGGTGCAGGATCAAACCAGAAGGGAAAGATCCGAGAATAATACTACGTATTTTTGAAACACGGTCAGAGGACGAGGTCACACCTGAGCTAGCACCCCACTCTCCAAACTTCCATACCACGTCAACGAGAGGACATTTGAGGCCACGATAGATTTAACGTGCAGCAGCCCTCTTTGTACACGACGGACTTTAGCTGGCTTCGAACTCGCAACCCTCCGGTTGTTAATCCTTTACTCTTCCAACTGGGCTACCACGGCACCTCCACAAATGATCTATTTTGTGTTTTCAGTTTATTGTTCAATTTTCCGTCTACTCGACTAAGGAATATGTTCTCTCACAATTCAGAGAGAATATAGTCATATAAAGTGCCTATTGTCAAGGTATTGCCTGGCTCTTATGAGTTGACCCTTTAATTTTAAACGAGTTATTTCGAAAGATAGGGTGGTACGTTGAAACACAAACACTTCAGCAATTGGCATCTTTAACGCAGTTTTTTGTTTTGAGTTCATCATGCGGGTTTCGTCTACTCGACTAAGGAATACTATATTCTAATAATTCAGTGAGATAGCCAGTTGTGTTGCTCCAGTGTGACGTTATTAAAATACCCAATACCCATAATTCAGTGAGAACACAAACTTATTGCCAAGGTATAATCTGGTCTAACCAGCTGATTTTAAACAAGTATTCACCAGATTCACCAGTAAAATAAATTATTTCCACAGTTGGTGTCTTCTCGCAGCTTTGTTTTGAGTTTACCATACCATTACCACCGTCAACTCGAAATAGCCCGCTGTGCTGCTTCAGTGCGACGTTAATTAAAATACCTACATATCGTCAACTCGACGAAGGGATATATTTTCTTTTAACTCAGTGAGGTCACATATAAAGTGCCTATTGCCAGGGCATAGTTGGTAAGGTTGGATTGGATTGAATGTTGGGGTTTTATGGCGTATGGTGGTAAAGTTGGAAGACTAGAGAAGATTCTGTTGGTCCAGAATTGTCAAAATTGGATGAGAGATTTTTAATTCCAAAATCATTTCGGGGTATCTTTTTCTGAAAATAATGTCTCTTCCTGAAAACTTCACTGAGTTCTTTTGTAATAATTCGATGTCAATTAAAAAATATTATACATATTCATATGTATCTTTTTCTAACTCGCTGAGTGATACCAGATTTCCGAGTAGTGTAGTAATACGTCTTCCCCACAACAAGTATAATGACTAAATAACTAAATAACATATATCGGTTGATTAAAGACTAGAAAAGATTCTATTGGTCTAGAAGGTCAAAATTGATTAGAAATCATGCAGGGAAGACTTCCGGTTGTGCAACAGATGCATGCGTGTAAACCCCTTAGACCAGGGGTAGTCAACCTTTTTATACCTACCGCCCACTTTGGTATCTTTCTTGGCAGTAAAATTTTCTTACCGCCCACCGGTTCCGCAGTAACTTAATTTAACGCAACTACAAAATACTCGTAATTTTTGAGTGGAGGTTTAGTAAAAATGTGTGGTTAAATTTATCTTTTTATTGATACTTTGCATGTTTATAATACAGAAAATTTAATTCGATGCTGCATCTCCATTGATACAGCGCCTACTAGAGCGGAAGTGCTTATTGAAGAAAAAGAAAATTAAATATAAAAATTATAAAAGTATAAAGCCTATTAAATGATAATTAATTAATTATTAATGAGATCCTTGAGGCTGATGCTGAGAAACTAAATATTTGATGTCTGGTTCAATTTTCGTAAGGAACAAACGGAGGTCTATTTCGGAAATATTCAGACGGTTTCTCTGTTTGGTGATAATGGTTAACACCACTAAAGCCTAATTCTACAAGATATGTAGTAGGGAAAGTTATCAATAAATTGAATATCATTTTCCACATATTTGGATATAACGCAGGCATTTTTTTATTCAGCCATAGATTTTCATATCCACCACTATCGAAATTATATTTACTCTCTTCATATCTAAGTTCTAACAGTTCTTGGCAAGTTGTACCAGCCTCCTCAATATCTGCAGTCAAAGGATTTTTTATCCAGTCATACACCTTCAAGTTCAAAATATCTTCAAATCGTTTCTCCATATCCAATTTAAGTTCTTTAAAGTGGCTACTGAATCCTTCAATCTCCTCTGGAGTTACATTATCTTTTATATTGTAGATGATAATTCGGGAAACTGATGAAATTATCTTCAAAAGATTATAACGAATATCATGTTTGTCGATAAATAATGACACAATACTTTGCCAATTGATAGAGTTTTATTAGTTCTTTGAAGTTGAAAATTGATTTCATAAAATCTGCCAAATAAAAGGCAACATTCTTTATTGTTTTAATTGTTGACAGAGATTGGAATCATTAATACTTTCAAAAAATTGCATGACAATATCATATAATGCTACAGAAACAAGACAAACATGAACCCTTTGACAGCCACCGAACTTCTGTATGTAAAAATAACCTAATAAATTCCTCATTCTTGTCCTGGCGCAGCTGTCGAAACATTCTATCATGTTTGGCATCGGATTTGATCTTATTTACACCTCTAATTATTATAGATAATGCTGAATGGAGACTTGTACTTAAATGTTTTCCTACAAGATGTTGGCTGTGCATCACACAATGAATCCATAAAACATTTGGCACTTCTTCCTTCAAATAAACAACAAATCCACGATAGCGACCTACCATTGATGATGTTCCATCAGTACCGCATGCAAAAAATATTGTTCAAAGGTATGTTAATTTTTGCAAAGCATGTTTTTACAGCATTAAATATTGATAATCCTCATGTATCTGTAATGAGATCTATTGAGAATAGCATTTCTTCTCGCAATGTATTGTTTTCATCAAAATAACGTACATATGTCATCAATAAAACATCTGCAATGGTCGATTCATCCAATTGTATAGAAAATGAAGAAATTTTGAGAATACCTATAAGTTTATTTTCAACATTAACTGTCATTTCTTCAATTCGTCGCTTTATTGTGCTATCGCTTAGGAGCAACGTTTTTAAAGCTTCAGGTATATCCTGATGCATTACTGTTGAGATAAATTCTTTTATGGAGGGTATTATTAAAGTTTCTCCAATATTATATCTTTTACCACTTTTTGCAATGAATTGTGAAATGCGATAAGCGGCAGTTAATCCATCTTCATTCGTTGCATGTTGTTTCTTAAATGATGCAAGGATTGTTGGACAATTTTGAAATTTTTTATATAATCCCTGAAAATATTCAATGGACTTGCCTTTATCTTTTGGATGCTTTGTAGCAAGTTGTTCTCGCAATCGATTTGGCTTCATTGGATAATGTTTTATGACACAGTAAACACATTGGGAGTTGTTTATTTACAGCAGATTCGAGGAAAACCATCTTCAGATAACTCCGCTAAATAGCCGCGAGCGTATTTCTTTTTTTGAGACATAAGCTCACAATATTTCACACAATTTATAAAACTTGTTTGAAGCCGTAGGCACGTGCTTACTTTCACAAATCTAACTAAGTACTGGCCCCACCATGAAACGAACTCAATTTGAGTGATGGCCGCTGGTACACTCATGCGCATTACAGTGCAGTACAACCTGCTTTGTCATTGAGTCATAGATGCGCGTTGATAACGGAAAGTAGCTTCAGCATCGGACAAAACCCCTACCGCCCACCATGGAAGTTTGAATCTACCACTAATGGGCGGAAGGGACCAGGTTGACTACTACCTAGATGGTTAAAATAAAAAACACAACGAACGATAAGTATAAAATTAATGTCTGAAATCTTATTGCTGGGCATTATTAAAGTTGGAGGCCTTATGTGCCAGTCTTTAGGCCACCCCTTTATTTTTACCTGACTGCTTGCTCAACATGTCACTCAAAACCAGCTCTGACGAAACACATTGAACAGAATACGTGTCTTGATTTAGTACCGTTTGTAAATGCACTGACCTCGGAATAAATACTTCACACGTACACGGCTTGATACCGTATTGAGTACTGCAGTGGCAGTTAATCCTCCTGGAGGTTTTCTTGACGTGGTATTTCGTCGTTAGCAAAACCATTAGCTGATCTTGATAGACAATGTACCTCGCCATTAGAAGAAAACTGACCAGATCTTCATCTCGTCCTAAAAAAAAATCGGCAATATCTTTATATATATCGTCATTATCAAGATTGTTCGGATCTTTATGGACGAGATATCTCGTCGAAAAACACTTGAAGGGTTAAGAGGGCAATAGACTAACGTTTTGGGGGGTTAAGGGTTGTGTGTGTGTCCAGCATGGTACAAACAGAAACAGACCACTGAAATAACAGCCGATTGAGCACTACCATACCGTTATCCTAAAGTTATAGCATCCCGATAATAATAAACCGCATCAAGTAAGAACTGATAGTTCAAAATGATCAAATTCGAAGATTATTGCCTTTGACTAATTACATCCTCAACAATTTCATTTCAATTGAGATCGAGGTTGAATGGTTGAAGATCATCTCAATGGAATGTTTTGGTGGGAAACGTCAAACACATGCTTAAGTTTTGTATTACAAATTTACTTTCATAATAAAACAGAACTTTCCATCACTGTTCATCTTTGACTTGCACTTTCACCAAGCGAGACTGGCTTTGGTTTGTAATCTGCTTAAAGCAGCTTCTTTCTGGGGTTTTACTACCTCTTAGTTGCCCGGTTGGAAGAGTAGCTGATTACTAACCGGAGGGTTGAGAATTCGAGACTCTATCCAACCAAAGACCATAGTGTACGGAGGAGGGGCTGGTGCACGTTAAATCTGCCATGACCTCAAATGTACTCACGTTGGCGGGGTGTTTGGAGAGTGGGGTGCCAGCTCAGGTGTTGACCTCGTCATCTGACCGTGGTTCAAAATTACGAGGTTTCGACCTCGGATTTTGCCCTTCGGGATGGAACCCGAACTGTCGCCAAAGACCGGTGTGTTGCTTCAGTGAGATGTTAATTCAACTACCTACCTACTATCTCGTAGTATTGTCTAATCTGCTGTAAGCTGCCATATACTCATATCGTTGTGAGAGGTAAAGGTATCTGAAAGTGTGCGACGCTGAGCTGAAACGGCGATTCCCTAGGACATTCACATCTCTATAACCATCGATATCATCTGAGAGAATTATATCCTTTGCAGACCAATTACATCCTATTTGGCGGTTTTAACCTTAGGTGCGTTAGAACCAGTGACAGCGCATGGCAGATTCTATTTTAACACTAGAAGGATCGAGTCGCTTGTATGGCACTCGCGCTGTTTGCCAGCCTGTAACTCCCTTACCAATTAATTGAATTTACTGTATTTTATTACTTCATTATTTCGTCCACACTTATTGCGTATTTGATTATTTTGACCTAGCTGGAGGTGTCATAGAACCGGAGGCATAGCACCATATACCTAGAAAGACGGGGGCAGTCACAGTGGCCCCTATGGTAATCGCAATGATACTGCGAAATTCTTCCCGTTTGGGAACGATTATTATCTAACAATGACATTCAAAGTAGTCTCATATTATTTTTCCCCTTAACTTTCTGTTTACAAACATTATGTTCCCCTAACCGGTTGTTAACATAGGCAGTGATGACTAGTAATTGTTTTTCTAAAGTTTCGCATGTCTGATCCTTTACTCACGCGACACATTGAATAGGAGCATGTGGGCAGAGTTAAATAAATTCTCAATTTGAATCTCTCTTTTGTCCAATTTGGTCCACTATAAGAACTTTGGGCCACACTGGCCCCTTCGTCTTCCTAGCTATAAGGCTTCTTCCCGTTTTTCTAGTGGCATTATTCATGTTTTTCACCACGGAAAGCAAAGCAGAGACTACTGATGCCCAACCTTTCAACCTCAAAAGGTTACTTAACCCCATCAAGAGGTTTCGACTAGATATCTCGTTCATCAAAATCTAACCAATTTTGATAATTGTGAGATAACTCGGCATAAAGACGCTATCGATTTCTTGATGATGACGAGATCAAGATCTGGTCAGTTTTGCTAATGATGAGGCACCTCATCGAGACAACCACCAGAAGAGTTAAATTTTATTGGTTAATGGCATTTGTCATGAGTAATGGGTACTTTCATAACAGACACTTCCTACTGAGACTAACATCTAGTCTATATAATATCCAGTTAGACCTGAAATTTGAAATTGTTTCCCTATTTAAATTTTCTAGCTTGAAAAAAGTTAAACTTAAGTATTGGATTGCAATTATCAAGTGAAGACATGTGGTATATTTTTGAAGAATGTATACGCTTGAAGAATGTATACTTAATGATGCCTTGAAATTGATTTATAAAATTTTCGGCAACCACCCTGCCTTCTGAACCATCCAAATAAATGTAATATCAGTCAACCATTGAATGTCTGAAAATTCTAACTCTGCGGTCAACGTAATGTGCATCCAACATCAACTAACTATATTATTGATCATTCAAAGCTGCAGTTTGTTCAACAAATAAATTTTTCGATAACTTTTGGCTCATTTTTTAAGTAAAGTTAACAGTTCTTTTATGCCTATAAACTTCCAACTGAAGTGTCTCCAATTAAATCCTTTCCTTATCTAATAATTAATGTTCAGTTATTCCGATAATGTAATTAAATCTACTGGAAACTTCTCTATCTGTTGTTAACACAATGATTGATTTTACGATCGCGTATTCGTGCATGAGAACTACTCTTCCATTTTCATTAGTACATTACCTATCATACATTCGATTACAATAGAACTTCAGAAATTCAAGCATTATGTGTGTGGAATATTTCCATCTGTGGCTGTATTTCTGATTTAATAACTGAAAATAATGTAGAGTCAAATATTTATTTCGAAACATCGAAGCTGTGTTTATGCAAACAAATGAATGCGCTTTATTTTATTCTTAAAAAATCGGGTAAGATGTTAAATGAATAATATTTATGCAGAATTTGATTTTTAACAGAAATTGATGTTAATAACTAGTTCAGTTAAGGGGACAAAAGGAGTTTCCAAATCACTAAATCAATCGAAAAATTATATTTTTAATTTTTGCGTTAAAAATGAATATATATCAAACAGGGTAACATAAAGAATTTCCAATTAGGATCATTTAACAAAAACATACAGTAGATAAGGAAAGTTATTATACTAGAAAAACGGCGTTTTTCTTCGATTGATAATTTTTGACATTCCGATTTTAAAATATTACCGGCGCATTCAATTTTAATTGTTTCCTTGAAATGTTTTTAGATAATCCTTTTAATCTGTTGTATCTAAATGCAAATGAGAAATTTATAAAGCTACCAAATTTTTATATTTTTTTGTTTTAAAATGTTCTTTCTAATTCCTCTTGATCTCACATTGAAGACAAAGTCCTTGAAACCCCTTTAAGAGTCCAAAACCATCAAAAGGTTCTTAAAAAGTCATGGGAATCCAAACCAACGCATGAAACCATGTAATCCAAGGAAGCCTGGTTGATGATTGTTTAAAATATTTAACCTATGCTGTTTTTGCAAAATTTTAGGTGTTTTAGTACAATAATTTTGCTTTAAAATTAGGCGAAACACTTACCAAATTAAGTTAATTTGATTCATGTTTACAAACTGCTATGCCAATTAAAATTTGGACAATACACTGAAAATTAAGGCTCATGGACCTTTAATTTTTTACTAATATAGCAACATTTTATGTAATATCTTCCGAAGGATTTAATATTCTTAGACCAAACTTTCTATGGATAGTTTTTAATAGAAAAATCTGCAAATTCATATCAATCGAGATAACCACAAAAGCTTGCTTTGAAAGTCACTGTCTCCTTGAGCATACTTTTTACCAGATTCCATATGGATAAGTCAAGTTTCTTGGAGAGCTTATAGCAATACATACGATTATATCGATAGTTAATTTTTGTAGTGGCTGCTAAGTTTAACCCAGTAATTGCCTTCTAGAATTTAACAAAAGCTGCATTCGAGAGATGTTACTGCTGATTCACTGATTGCCAATTGCTGGAGACTATGACGTATGGGTACGAAATTGTAGGCCGCGCCAGACACAAGACATACTATATCAAGTAATAGACACGCACAATGAAAGTTTTACTGACACAGAGGAGAGAAATGCACCCAGAAGGAATGCACCTGACAGGAATCGAAACTGCGCCGCCTACACCTCGAAGGTTGCTAGCACAGTGGCCATACCCACTCAGCCACGACAGCTCCCCCTTGAAATTGTAGGGGGATGTGAAGAGACAGCGTCAGTTTACGAAAAAAACAGCATGGTTGGGATTTGTTTTAATGTATATGTTACCGTGAAAGACCGAAATTGGAGAATGTCGAATTTCACCGGTGAATGTCGACACATACCAAATACATCGGTGAAAGATCGAATATTTCATTACATTCTTGTACATTCGGACCCTCACCGGTGTATGTCGACAATCACAGATATGCTCTGGTGGAGGTCGAAAAGAGAGGAGCCGAGGTTTTTTTCCGATACCCTAATTTATACTGAATGGATACTGCAGTGAATCGTGATATTTTTCTTGAAAAGTTAAATGCATTAATTGCGGGTAAACGAGAAGACAATTGTTTTTATTTTTCTCAAGAAAAGTACTCTAAAATACATTCTGAAATGTTACGAACCTCACAAAAACAATTTCCTCCTGCTCAAATTGGTGATACTGTACGAATACAAGTCCCTGATGTCGACCGTGGTCGTACAGATAGCCGAAATGTGTTAGCGGTTGTTGTTGGAATAGAAGACTCCGACTTCTATAAACTGGCAAATAAAAATGGTACCCTCAAGCAGCTTTACACACGTAATCAGTTCGTAATTGATAAAGAAAAGTTACTTTCCATAGATGAGATTTCTTTTCAAGAAATGTCGCTGAGAGAAGCAGCTGCAGCTAATTCGAGAAGCGGGGGCAAGGCTATACACGCTGTCATTGCAAAAGGAAGTGTTCCACAAATAAATGCAGTTGTAAAAGCAAGGGACTCTTGTGCAATTCAAAGTGTCATAATAGTTTAAGTTGTTGCAATAAATAAGATTTGAATCACATAATTAAGTAAGTTTTTTATTACTATTATTTTCTTTTCTCATTTAGAATGTACTGCATAATTAAGTAAGTTTTTAATTTCTGTTATTTTCTTTTCTCATTTAGAATGTACTGTTTGTTTTAAGTTCTTGATCACTCCTCTCAGAAAGAGAGGCGAAAAAGTTACGTCACCCTTGTGACGTTTT
This sequence comes from Meta bourneti, assembly GCA_933210815.1. Classification (NCBI taxonomy): domain Eukaryota; kingdom Metazoa; phylum Arthropoda; class Arachnida; order Araneae; family Tetragnathidae; genus Meta; species Meta bourneti. The sequence goes on from OW119929.1 coordinate 95,744,060, forward strand.
ATCGCGACTGAAATACGGAGAAGAAAATATAAATCTCCGACATGTTCAACATTCACCATTAGTGCATGGTGAATGTCGACATTTGCCGGTGTAAGTCAGAAATAAGGGTATTTAGCAAATATTTCGGACATACACCAAGCGACTATGTGAATGTTGCAATTCATCGGTGAAAGTCGACATTCTCCAGATTTCGGTCTTTCACTGTAACATATACACCCTATAATAACGTATATTGCAAATTTTTGTATTGGTGGCTAAATTCAGCACAAACTTTTCTTTCGTTTAAAGGTAGCGGAAAGCTAAAAAACCGGAGGTTTGAGAGATCGAATCGAAGCAAAGACCGTCGTGTACGTGGAAGCTGGTGCATGTTAAATCTGTCGTGGCCTAAAATGTCCTCACGTTTTCATGGTGTGGAAGCTTCGACAGTGGGGTGCCAGCTCAGGTGTGACCTCGTCATCTGCCCGTGGTTCAAAACTACGTGGTGTTGCCCTCGACTTTTCCCTTTGGGTTTGGTCCCGGACTGTCGTCAATAGCCCGTTGTGTTGCTCCAGTGCAACGTTAATTAAGGGGACACGGTACCCTCAAAATGACCAAAATATCGAAAACCTTAAAATACCCTTAAAATACCTATAACTTGCTCAGTGGGTATGCCCACTGCGCTAGCAGCCTTCGAGTTGTAGGCTGCGTAGGTTCGATTCCTGTCAGGTACATTCATCCCTGGGTGTATTTCTCTTCTGTGTCAGTAAAACTTTCATTGTGTGTGTGCCTAGTACTTGATACTGTACGTCTTGTGTCTGGGGTAGCATGACCAAATATGACCCTTCTGCCATAAAACCTCAATCAATTGTGTTTGACAAAAAAACACTGATTGGCTATATCTATCGATCATGCCATAAAAGACAAACAGTTAATTTTACTTCGTACTTACCCCAATGATTTCCCCAACTTTACAGCATTGCTTAACTCCATTACTACACGTTTTTTCAAGTTTTAAATCTGAATCTTTTGATACTTTTAAGGTAAAATTGAATACGAGCGTACCTGGGCGTAGTGTAACCGCTTCCCGCTTTTCATTCCAGTCGATTTAAAACAACCATAATTTCCGGCTCGCAACCTGTCCCTGAAAAGCAACATTAACAGCTAAAGTAGTAGCTGCAAATAATCTTTTCATACTTTATAAAGAAGGGCCGGGAAGTAATTTAATTTTAGAGGAACTCTTTTTTCATGCAATACAGAGTAAAAATTAATATCAAGTTCATTATGCTTATAAATATTTATTATATTTATGCAAATTGCGTCGGTTTTTTCACCTAGTGTGGAATGAGATTACGCCATTGGCGCGAAAGTTGGTTGGATAGTGTGCCGGTATCCATATAAATATTAAAATTCAATTCCGGATGCGAAGAAATGGAAAAACTTATAATTAAAGCCATCCTCATACAATTAAATTGACTCGCATTGTTCCAAAATTGAAATTACGTGAAATGGAAGATCAAAAATATACGTTCTATGTAATTGATTAAAAATGTTCAGTTTCATAATTGAGATGTTTTGTGATGAGTCTACAACTATCTTTATCAGTTATTAGATAATATGCTCACCATTCCCTTATTTTACCCTCCAAGTGGTTTCGTCCATCAAGATCTGACTAATTTTGCTTATGATGAGATATCTCATCATCAAGGTATTGTGCTGATTTTTTTATGACGAGATCAAGATCTGGTCAGTTTTATTCTAAGGACGCGAAATCTCGTCCATCAAGATCTGGTTAGTTTGTTAATGCGTGATATCTCGTGGAGACAACAGACAGGAGGATTAATCCAAAACTCAATTTTAATATTTAATTTAGAAGTGGGGATGAAGTGGTGCATTTCCAATCAATCGACACAAGTGAATTCCAGATGCAAAATATACCAGAAATTTGTTTCAATCACTAAGAGATAGAGGCAAGTGCGAATAAAAACCTTTAACGTTCGCATTTAACCAACTGCCATTTGGTCAATAAATTTTAGAATTTTCAGATCTACCTCCCCCAGAGACCCTCTACTATTAACCCTCAAGTTATTAAGGCGAGATATCTCGTCCATCAACATACGACCAGTTTTGCTAACGAAGTGATATCTCGTCATCAAGATATTGCCGATTTTTTGGTGGTGACGAAATCAAGATCTGGTCAGTTTTCTTCTAATGGTGAGCACCGTGGCGTGGTGGGGAAGTTTGGAGTGTGGGGTGCCAGCTCAGGTGTTGCCTCGTGATCTGACCGTGGTGCTAAATTATGTGGTGATGTCCTCGGATATATCTCAGTGGGATTGATCCCGGACCGTCACCAGTAGCCCGCTCTATTGCTCCAGTGCGATGTTAATTAAAATATCTACCTACCTGGCCGTGTTTCAAAATTACATGGTTCTGTCGTCCAGATCTATCGGGGTCGTCGTGGATCAATGGGTATGTCCACTGCGCTAGCAACCTTCGAGTTGTAGGCGGAGCAGGTTCGATTCCTGTCAGGTGCATTCCCCCTGGATGTATTACTCTCTTCTGTGTCAGTAAAAACTTTCAGGTGCGTGTCTGTCTATTACTTGATATTGTATGTCTTGTTTCTGTCGCAGCATGGCCAAACATGGCCCTTGCGCCATAAAACCCCAAACAACCTCCAGATCTTTCGGTTCGGGTTTGATCCCGGACCGTCGCTAATAGCCCGCTGTGTTGCTCCAGTGGACGTTAATTAAATACCTACCTACCGCTCGACATAGTAGTAAACTTTGGCGATTTCACCATTTTTGTCGCCATAATACCTGCCTACCTTCTAATGGTGAGATATAACGTCCATCAAAATCTATTCAGTTCTGCGAATGACGAAATGTCGAAACAACCACATGGGAGGGTTAAGCTTGCTATTATTCGTTTAAACTTGCCATTGATGCAATTTTTAAAGGGCCGCGGTAGCCTGGTTGGAGGAGCAACAGATTAGCAACCGGAGGTTTGCTAGGTCGATTCCAACCAAAAACCGTCGTGTTCTCGGAAGCCGGTGCACGTTAAATCGGTCGTGGTCTCAAATGTCCTCATGTTGGTGTAGTGTGGAAGTTTGGAAAGTGGGGTGCCAACTCAGGTTTTGACCTCGTCGTCTGACCGTGGTTCGAAATTACGTGATGTTTTCCTCTGATCTGTCCCTTCGGGGGTTGATCTCGGACCGTTACCAATAGCCCATTGTGTTGTTCCAGTTCGACGTTAATTAAAATACCTACCTATAATTTTTAATGCCTTCCAATGCTATTTCATGGGATTTCGCTTACTCGACACGATGGAGGAAGAACATATCATTTTATTCATACTCTGTGGTCTGTGCACCTTTGGCGAAATTCCAAGCTCTCTTGTGGTGAAACTAATCTATAGGAATCCTTCAAGCAATTCCAGCACGTGGAAGCCCCTACTGTAATTACAGACACATTTTCTACTCAGTGGTAGAACTTTACTCGCCAATGCACTTTCCCCATCTCATCCTACATTATTTGTCATAGAAATCGTAAGTGGTTTTTGATCATAATTATAATTGCAACACACACACACACACACACACACACACGCACGCACGCACGCACACACAAATAATTATAATTAAAAACCCTATTAAGCCATCTTATATCCTATGGTTGGGGGAAACTTGGCTCATATTTTGAAAAATATATAAGTAAATAATAGAAACTTAAATTACAATTGAGTTTCTATTTTATTTGTGTTGTTTTCCTACATCTTACATTTTCATGTTACGAATTACTTCATTTAGATGCAACCACAAACTATAATCTATGCACTCGATGAGTCATAATTTTTACCCCTAAACCATCTTTCAAACATTTACACATCTGTTTGAGTTTACTGTATCAGAAATGTCTTCCGAGTTCGTCTGCTTTATTAAAAGTGAAACCTTTTTCAATGGAGGAGGTTTTCTTGAAAGATTGGTAAACAATATTTTCGAATTCTTTTTTATTCTTTTCTATTTAAAAATATTTTTTTCACGTTTCTCCTTTAACTCTCTGTTGCATTTTTAACATTTTTTAACCAAATATGTGTCCTCTAGCTTTGTCAAAACTGTCGCTTGAATCCGAATACATGTCGATTCACTTTCGGAAATAGTCGAATTCCCTGCAGAAGCTTAGATGACACAATAGCATCATCTAGTGATTTTAAAACTATTGCGAATTGCCTGGACTTGGAATTATATCGATTCACTTACGGCAATAGTTGAATTCCATGTAGAAATAGATGTTGACGAATGACAATAGCACAGCGCTTTGAAATAGCAAAAGTTTTTGGAGATTGCTTGAACCTGGATCTATGTAGATTCACTTTTAACAGTCGAAAGTGATGTCAAATGACAATAGTAATGCTCTACGACAAAGGTTTGTAAAAAGTGGAACTAATATCAATGTGCTATCTTTCTCATGCTGTAGAGTTCAAAACTCGTCCAGTCAAAGACCGGCGTGTACACGGGGCTGGTGTACGTTAAATTTGTCGTGGCCTCAAATGTCCTCATGTTGGAGGAGTTTGGAGAGTGTGGTGCCAGCTCAGGTGTTGACTTGAGCGTTATTTGACCGTGGTTAAAAATTACGAGACGTTGTCCTTAGATTTTTCCTAAGGGATTGATCTCGTACCGTCGCTAATAGCCCGTTGTGTTGTTCCAGTGTGACGTTAATAAATTACCTACCTATCCATGTTGCAGATGCGTCATCTCTTTCTGATATCACAGAGAGGATGCACCCAACTATTTGATGACGTAAATGCCTATGAGAATAATATTCCAGTTTACTTCTAAAAACATTCCAAGATATCCATAAATAGCACCAAACAACTGAAGGTAAGTTCCTTGTGATATTCTAGAGTCAAGCCGATCTTTTAAATTTTAACTTTGCCTTTAATCTTCTTAATTTAATTTGTTCTTTCAATATCCTAAAATCCATCCAAAACTAAAAATATACAGATATGAATAAAATGTGTTATCTATTAAAACTACCGAAACCTGACAAATATTTTAGTAAGCAAGCACATAACAATACCAAGGAAATAATGTGTATGTACATCATACACACTCTAGTCTATGATGCACATACTCGTTATGCATATCACATAAATGTACCAAAACATGTACAATGATTATGCGACTAAATGTCAGATCACAGAAGCTTCCAACATAGGGAAATGGCCACTAGACCCAATGATAATTGTCATCGCAGTGCTGATCTAGCATTGCGGAGATGATTCTGCTATGTAAGCAGTGATGACAATTCTGGAATGGGGTGACTGGACGAAGTACCCAGTTATCTTGGAGCTAGTAGATCTAACGAAGCCTTTTGTCATATGGAGGGTTTTATGAAGAGTACTGTATATGGGTTTCAAAAATTTCCAGTACAAATATTAAGAGCAGGTAGGGAATACAAATTATATAGTGCTCATAGGCTTGTGTGTCACCCGAATGTGTACAGTGTAGAAATGAAAGACAGGAAATATGTGAATAACATATTCATTAATCTTAATTTTAGTTTGACAATGGTTGTAACTTATAGTTTCAACCCTTTCAGGTGTTCATACGCTTAATTCCACCTTGCAGTAGGGGTGGCCGAAAGATATGCAAAGTAGCTCTCTATCTTTAATAAAAATGTCCAGTAAAATTTATTTCATGTATTTATACTTCGTTCTTTGTTTTTTTTTATTTTACCCCTGTAAATAGTTCACACGCAGATATCCGTTGTGCAACCTGCAGCTTTCCCTGCATGATTTGTAACCAGTTTTGACCTTCTGGACTTATAGAATCTTTCTAGACCAAAGAATTTCCAAAGTAAAACATTTACATGTGAGATTATATTCTAAGGAGCAACTGAATCTTTTAAAAGGATTCTATTGTGAGAAAAGGAGCTACAAAATCTTTACAAAGGACTATTCTAAGAAAGGAGCAATAGTATTTACAAATGATTCCATTCTAAGAAAAGGAGCAACAGACTTTCTAAAGGATCCATGCACTCTTTCAACCAATAGATGTGCTTACTTAGTCATTAAGAATGTAGTGGGATAAAAGCAATAATACCCTACTCAGAAATCTTGTGACACTCAGAGGGTTAAAGTAGCTGTTCAAAGAAGCGACTACCAATCGTAATAACTTGAAGGAAGGAAGTTTCTTCTCCTCCAGTAAACATTGCCATTTGGATTTTTGTCTTAGTATTCTATGGCGACCTTATGGATGATGGGTCTGTGATAGCTAAAGTACGTTACATGGTGTCGATGCTGATGTTCCTAACAAAGGTACTTTGGGATTGATCCCGGACCGTCACCAATAGCCCATTGTGTTGCTCCAGTGTGATGTTAATTGAAATCCCCCCTAACAAAGGTAAGGTCGATGGTAGTATTTCCAAGGGTGGAGGCTAACCAAATGAAGATTAGCAATATCATATCCTATTGCGAACAATTTGAAGAAAGTAGAATTACTTTTATTAATAACTTGAAGGAAGGAAGTTTCTTCTTTCACCAATAAACATGACCTTCTGGAACTTCCTCTTGTATAGGCTAACTCTAAAGCAGATTAGCAATCATATCCTATTGTCCACAGCATAAAGAAAATAGCACTCCATTTCATGCATTATCTTTTGGTCTTGCCGCAAAATTCTAAATTTGATTTTGTATATCACTAGAAAATTAAAAGAATATAATCTTATTTTTTCTGGGAAAATATTCTTATGCGAAAGTTCTATTGTGATTCCTATCATAAAATTACAATAGCCCAAACACACCGTTGTATTTATATCGACTATGATAATTTCTTTATATGATCCAATTATTTTAAAGTTTCCTCCGGGCATTAATTCAAAAAAATTAAATTATATTACAATAACTGGGAAGTTATTACAGAGAGATGACTACAAAGATAAATTTCTCATGGAATTCACAAAAGCAAAGAGCAAACATTTCCACGAGAAAAAAATACCTTTATGATAATCTCAGATTTCAAATTTCTCTTCACAACAGTCTCGTTATTTTTTAAGCTATTTGTTTCGCTGAAAATTTAATGATAATGAAATGTTACTCTGGAACAGAGTGCTATTGTTTCCTGCATATATGTATTAAAAACCGGTCATAACCATATAATGTAATTCTGAGTGCTGTTCTTATAACTCTTTTATTCATTTGAAATGTGCTCCTGGTACGCAACATAAGTGTTATTTCAACGGCGAAACAGCTTAGGAAAGTAATCTTTTTCGTGGAAATGAAACGTAATTCCTGTTACGCATTTTTCTAGTGCGTTCGCGAAATGCAAAAATCCACGTAGAATATCAGAAATGTTATGGGGTTATTTCTCCGTGCATACCGAATTCATCACTTAAATGATTTGGAAAAATGATGCTTAGGATTCAAGGATGTATTTTTGTTGGATGCTCAAAAATACGAAATGCTTGAGGTATTTTAGAATTTTTTAAATTGAAAAAGTGCTGACGGTTATTACAAAAGTGTTATACTAATATTTCATTGTCGAAATAATGTTTACATTTATTGCAATTTCATCTTCAACATATATTTTTTATTTCCATAATGCTCAGTTTTTGGACCTAATTTGCAATTTTTCTGAAGGTGAGGTATCTTTCCACACAAGACAGAACTGCCCTATTGTTCCAAGGGGAATGAAAATCCAAGTAAAAAATAAATTGTCCCTTAACCACAACTAGTGACAATTTCGGACATGTTTGCACCAAAGGTTGACCACTACAGGACAGTTTTCGAAGCGAAGATAAACCACCAGGTTGTTTAATAAAACAAAAATGTAAACCTTAGTTAAAAAAAGTGTACGAAACTGAATTTATTGTATAATTATTTCAAAAAATAAAATAATAGAGCTTGAATAAACAAATTGATGTCATTACCAATTAAAATAATAGATTAAACAAAGTTCGTATACATAAAAAAGCTAATTAATCAAACAAATGTAGCGTGCAATTAGTAACGTAAAATCATACGACGAAAATCAAAGATTAAATCAAAAGAGGTTAAATTTGAATAACGCACCTGTAATCATACTGAAGAGCTACTTTTAATCAGTCATAACAACTTACATATTGGACTAAAAAAATGCTAAACCACTGAAACAAAATAGCTCAATAATATGGCTAAGCCGTTCACATTTAAAATTTTACTTTATATCGTTAGAAAAGTACAAATGCCTATCAAAATTATACTTTGTATAAGAAAGAATGGCCAAATGCATATATGATATTGAAAAAGTGTGCAACGGATTTGTTTGTATTGCAGTCAAGATAGAATAATTCAAAAACCTCTAAAATTTTCGCTCGATTTCCTGATAAATTGGCCGCCCTGGCTCCCACTGTGCTAGCAATCTGCGAATTATAGGTGGCACAGGTTCAATTGCCCCCTGATTGTATTTCTATCTTGTATCACTAAAACCTTTCTGGTGTGTGTCCATTCGCATAACGCTGTTTGGCGCAGCTTGGCCAAATATGGCCCTTGTGCCAGAAAACGAACCTACCAGCCTATGAGAGGCATTTTGTGTCAAGCTAAATGTAGGTGATGGTAGTGCTTTTGCGGTAATATTTGTTTCCTGTACGTATTCTGAACATGACGTCAGTTTTTATAACACGATTTCAGCACTTAGCCAACAAAAATTTCAAAGAATAAATTCCGAATTGATGTATGGTAGTTGTTAGGTACACAACAATTAGATTAAATGCCAAACTTTGCCAAAATGGGGATAAACTACAACTTAAGGTAGCACAATACGTATCATACGAGCATTTGGACAGTAGAAGTGAAATCTTCAAGATCGTCTGGTTTGTTTATTTATACTTAAAATTCTTACATTTCTTGATATTCATAGTAAAATATTAGGATACGTTTTTATCTTATTTTGGTCCAAAATTGGTCACTACTGCACTCTCCAAATACATCTAATGCAAACAAGTAGATTTTTGTGGTAACTTTTAATGATTCTCAACAGGATCATCATGGAATGGTTCGCAACAGATCCTACCATAGAACTAATAGTTAGCTTTCAAAATATGTAAGTATAATTTTACTTAATACTTTGTTTGGTAACGATTTTATAACTTACTTATTCCAGTATTATATTATTCTTTTGAACAATCATACAATAAATTGAGTTTCGTACACTTTACTTTGCAAATGATATCTTTACGTTTGTGACTGATATAAGAACTTCCATACGAATAATCCATAGAAAATAATTCTCATCAAATCTTGATCCAGAGATTGCAGATTGTTACAATTAGACGCATTTGACACGCTTAATTGCCTCCATCAAAATGTCATAAAACGAACCCAAGCGAATAATTGGAGTCAAACTTCTATCAGAATCGGTAAACATCTCGTAAACCCCGATACCCGGCTACTCATCTGAACAGGTTGAAGATAAACAAGGTTTACCGATCTCGGAGTATGTTGTTGAAATACTGAAACATTTAATACAAGCTTGGCTATAATTGAAATCATTAATTTATTAACAGAATTACCCGACCTTACTCTGGTAGAATTGGTTAACTGTAGATTGAAAAATTGGCCAGAATAATCACTTTCTCTCTCGCTGAATAGTGCCAACATCATTGTCAGGAAAATAATTTCTTAACACCTTTTCGATATTTTTTTTATAATTTCTACAACTTACTTGGGACCCAAATCGTATGCATGCATATCCATCAAATAATCCATTTCAGATACATCTCACGGATGTTGTATGAAAAAAATTACGAAAGGTGACAATAAGGTGATTACTACAAAAGTTGATTTTCAGTTTTGGAGTATTATGAATGCTCTTTCTTTTCGTTACCTGTAAAATTGCCGTAATTCAAATCGTAAAAATGACGCATCTACGGTGAATAGTCAATCCTCGTAGATTGTCCTATCTGTATTTTTTTACTTATAGAATTCTTGCGACATTTTCAAATTTCATCTTTAAGGAAAAGATAACTAATTTTTTTAAGATATTCATGACAAATTTTTAAGCCAATACATTTTGTTCTTGAAAATTCCATTTAGTGACACGTGCAATAACAAAAGAATTTGTTTTAAAATTGAATGACTCCAGTAAAGACAAAACAACGGTAACCAATTACCATTTTTGGACAAAATGGTTGAAATTGAAAGCTTTATTATAAAGAAAAAATCATTGTTTTCAATAAACTTTAAACAGGTAAAATAGATTGCTTAATACAGCTTCAACTCGTAAAGTAGTCAACCTTGACCTTCTGTTACTATGACCGAAATTTTGAAATTTCAAAAGTACTACTTCGAATGTTTTCTAACATTAGTATTCTTTCAAAATCGATACAAAGTTCGATTTAGAATTTGCTTTACTCTAATTTGTATGCAATTGAAAATAAAATTCTTAAAGCACTATTTTCAATTCAAAGATTTAATTTTGAATGGAAATGACATATCTATTTAGATTGAAAATGATGGTATAACCTGTCTATTGAGTGCAACTTTCAATAAAATCAACTAATTTTTTTTGAAACATGGAAAAAATGCAAGTTTTAATGAGTTTAAACTTTTGTAAAAAGAAACCTATGTCAAAATCTTAATATATTTTAAATAAATTCGATTACCCAGTTTTGACTCAAAAGGTTTTATGCTGAATGTTTAATTCGTTTCATAAAACTGAATTCTACAAGTGTGTTAAATCAAGGACTTTTGAGTGTTGTTGGTCGAAATGTACACACCACGACCTCTTAATGAAATAGATGGATCATGTGGGCGCAGCTTCATGTTATTTCCCCTATCGCTCGGCTTGAAGATCTTTCACGTGGTTGTGGGGAAAAACATGACTCCTTTTGTGCGATACCATATGGATTGGTTAGAGATTTTCCAGCATGATTAAAAACACTCATCTGCTCTTCGATAGTCAATCGACCTAACACATGTTATCATTAAAAGACATCGGCCGTCTAATGAAAAACAGAAAGCATGTGGGCAGAGTAGCTGTCGTAAGATCTCAGAAGGGTAAGTCACGTGGGCTTACGAATCGCCTTAAGCCGATTGGCTATCGAAGCGCAGACTGGTGTTTTTGATTAGGTTAGATAATCACTTTTACCAATAAACAATTTGTCCCACTAAAGATTCATTTCCCACAACCACTTCAAATCGAGCGACCTGAAGAAATAGCATGAAGGTGCGCGCACATACTACGTCTATTTCATTAGAAGGTCGATGGTCTAATGAAAAATGGTCTAAAAATGGTTGGTGATCTAATGGAAATGAGCACACTTGATATCTTGTAATTTTAAAATAAAAGGTGAAAGATCTAAGATATTCAGCATCTTTCATCGTAATTCAAATCGGTTTCAATTACTCAAGACGATACTAAATTCTAATTCTAATTCTCTGGACCTAAATTATAAAATCCTCTGCACCTAAACTGGAGAACTAGGTTAGAATATGAATATTACAATGGCTTCGCACCTAAATTAGAGAGAATTTAGTTGCGGAGCCATTGGACTATTCATATTTTTTCTGTGGTAGTCAGCATGTTTAATATGACAGAAAAAGAAAATGAGGACTCGACTTGTTCACTAAAATTGATAGCTATTTCAGAAAAATACACTGTATAACACGAGTGCATATATCAAGACAGTTGAAATTAACATCTACCAGAAAGTGCGAGAACGAAATTTGCCCATAACTGAAGTTGACTTTTCACATTCCAAATTCAATAATTATTCATAGAATTTCGGTAACACGTCTCATTTTATTCCATGATAACGCGTGGTGTTTTTCAGGATTAGCCGTCTACAAAATAATTCCGTTTTAAAAAGTTATTTTACTTGAAAAATAAAATTGGTCGGTTATGTCGAGGACGCAAACCGTAGTTTTGTCGTGAATGGTCGGACCGGATGTTTGATTGTGGAATGAACGAAGCAGACATAAGAAGTTTGAACGATTGCCTATTGTGGATATTCAACAAATAATTTACAGTTTGAACGATTAAAGCGCAGTTAGATATTAATTTTGTTGCTCAATATTAATTGTAGCGTAGTTCGTTAGCTTTCGAATGATACCAATCACGCAGTCCTCACTCCATGCATGTCTAAGTTACACTGGCCCAAAGCTTGTCTATACAATTTCGACATGACCTCATCGACGTGCCAGTGCGCCTGCGCACTCGGTCCGAAGGTCATGTCAGGTGCATACATCCTTTGTCTACACGGCGCTGTATCTATTTTCTGCTTGTTCTTTCTAGTTCTGAAATCATAACAGTTGTAATTCTTTTTGTAATGCTCGACTTTCAATTCATGTCCCCAATACTGTTCCGATTTTAAAGACGTATCCACGTCAAAATGTAGTTTACTTCCTACATCAATCATTGAAATTAACTCGTACCAGCAAGTGCTACAACAAAGTTCACGTATATTTTAATGCTACTGTCAGTTCAATAAATATTCTAAAAGGAATTTCGGCCACGAGTTTGATTTTTATTCCAAGGTAACGCAAAACGGCCAACTGTATATCAGGATTACCCATCTACAAAATAATTCCGGATTAAAAAGTTTTTATTCTGCAAAAAAATACAGTTTACATCCCGCATCAATCAGGATATCCTAAAGAAAGTTAAACATTCCCTTTTAATAAACAGCGTCACATAAAGTCCCTTCCGAATACACGTGCGACAAGTCACCCCAAAGGAAGTGAAATTAGTACAATTCATAATTTTCACGGCCTATGGCCTCTCGGATGACGTTTACGGTCGAAATATTGCGTGAGAAGAAGGGACATAAAAAGGGACCCCAGTGCCTTTCTCGGGGGCACACTAGAAAAACTGAATCTCATATAATGTTCAACTTTCACTCCCTTAATACGAAAAAAATGAACTCCGTCGGCGTTGGCATGTTTATCCGCACCACTGAGCCACAGACATAGATTTTCGGAACCTCTGTCCGGAGATTAAAGTATTGATTTTCTTTTATGGATCTGGGAGCTCTCTCTCTCTCTCTCTACCCACAGAGTTTGCTTTTTTCACTTCATTTTCAGAATAAATTTTAAAGTTTGTTTGCCTTCCCTTTTTCACATCGGTGTATTTCAACGGTGGAATTTTCTGAGTTTGGTAAATATATATTTCTTTTCTTTATGAGTAATCGGCGAAAGAGATATTTGAAGACCGAGTTTCAGGACTGTCGACTGTTTTGTTCGATAAACCGAGTGAGTTTTGTTTTTGCAATGTCACAATTGCAGTAGGTTGCTTATTGTGCGTCAAATTTGTCTTCAACTGTCGATTGTCAAATTTGTCTACCCAGGGTTTGACTTTTTCACTTCATTTTCAAATTAAATTTGAAGTTTCTTTGCCTTCTGTTCACTTCGTTGTATTTCAACGGTCAAGTATTCTGAGTTTGATAAGTACACATTTCTTTTCTTTATACGTAATCGGTGAGAGTTATTTGAAAACTGATGTTTCAGGACAGTTGACTGCTTTGTTGCGTTAACCAAGTAAAGTTTCTGAAATGTCACCACTTGCAGCATGATACTTATGTCACATTTGTTGACCTCTCCACAAATGAACTGGGAAGCATTTGTATAAATTTATTTTTTGCAACCTTAAACGTATCGTGGCATTTCCCACTTTGGACTAAAATGAATATAACATTTTAATACATCTAGATAATATTTTAACGGTTATTTTAGGCATATTTTGAGGTATTCAACACCTTTGTCTTACATGAATATGATAGCATTGCCGGATATTTATATTTTACAATCATTTTATACCAATTTAAACATTTATATTTTTACGACACTTAATGTACCCCGACATTTTACGCTTCTGTCTTAAACATCCTAGGCTTGTACCTTTGGTAAATGTTATATTCAGTACAGGAAGAGTATAACGCTGCCAGATTTTAAGGCGAATACGTCTTTAAAATCGGAACAGTGTTGGGGGCATGCATGACAAGTAGAGTGTTACAAAAAGCTTTACAATTGTTTTATCTTATGATTTCAGAACTAGAAGAAACGTCCAAAAGATAAATATAACGTCGTGTTGGCAAAGGATGTCCGCACATAACATGATCTCCAGACCGAGTGTACAGGTGTACTGAGAGAAATATGTCGAAATTTTACGGTGCTGGGCGAGCTTTGGGCCTGTGTAACTTTGGCTTGAGTGAAGCCAGCACTGCGTAAATGGTGTCATTCGAAAGTAACTGAACTATTCTACAAATAATATTGGAACAAAAGTTATCTCTAAACACCAATTAATATCAAACTGCACTTTGATCGTTCAAACTGTAAATTAATGGTTCAATATTCAAAATTAGCAATCGTTCAAACTTTATATGTCTGCTTCGCTCATTCCACAATCTATCAGGCCCGAGTATTCACAACTACGGATCATGTCCTCAACACAACATACTAATTTTTTTATGCAAGTGCACCATTTTGTTTTGGAATACCTTTTAAACAAAACATCGTTATTTTAATTTTATTTACATATTATTTGCACAATGATGTTATTACTGGAATATGATATAAGCCCAAATTACTTTATCTGACAACGTCCCAAATAAGGGATCTTTCGACCACATTTTAAGTTCAATTCGACGCAGGTTCGATTCTTGATTGGGTTTATTTCTCTCTTGTCTATCAGTAAAACTTTTCTTGTGTGTATGTGTCCATTACTTGGTGTTGTCTGTTTTGTGTTTGGCTTAGTTCGGCCAAATATGGCTCTTGTGTCATAAAACCTGACCAACTAACTTTTCTTGTATGTATGTGTCCATTACTTGGTGTTGTCTGTTTTGTGTTTAGCTTAGTTCGGCCAAATATGGCTCTTGTGTCATAAAACCTGGCCAACTAACTTTTCTTGTGTGTATGTGTCCATCACTTGGTGTTGTCTGTATTGTGTTTAGTTGAGTTCGGCCAAATATGGCTCTTGTGTCATAAAACCCGACCAACTAACCATCGTCTACATTTTGCATTACGTTTCAGCACATTTGAGTGATTTGTTCAATTTCTTCACGAATGCTTTGCTTAAGCCGTTGAATCGTCGTCCTTTTGTTAGCTTATATTCGTTCATTAGAGTAGCCTCATGGAAAAAATCTGACACGGTCAAATCAGGTTAATGAAAAGAATCGGCATAATCCGATTTTGACAATATTTGAACAGGAAATGCGTCGTCTAGAATGGTTGCACGAGCTGTATGATACGTTGATATAAATACAATCAAATCACATCTGCCGGGAAACGTTTTAGAGAAAAATGATGGAAAACAAAATAGCTCAAAGAAATTAATATATCACGCAGTCAAGAGCCCGTATTTGCAGCGTGGGCTAGAGGCGGTCATTTGGTCGATGTCATACTCCATAAGTAATGTCGTTAATTGAGTAAACAATGTCTGAAAAAAGTTCTATTTGAGGCTATTCCAAAAAAAATGGCGCCATTACATACAAAATGGCAATTCAGCCCAGTTCAGTTTTGTTGCCCTGTACAATTTTGGTATATTTCAAGAAACGCGTCGATTAAATACCATTTTTGTAATATTAAGTGTAAATTCTTCAAAGGATATCAAAGAAATTCAAAATATCTTAAATATTTATTTAAATTCAAGAAGCGAGAAAGAGAGAGAGGGGGGAGGAGGAGGAATGTGAAAGAGTAAGAAATTGAAAACTGAAAAGAAAGAAGAGAAATAGAATATATCCTCCCGGAAATGTCATAAAACGGAATGGAAAATGTGGTAGAAAGAGCCTATGTTTCTGGAGCGGTCAGGAGCCATTTGGTCGAAGTCATATTCCATTAATAATGTCCTTAATTCAGCAAACGAGTAAAGAAATTAAGCAAATAATGTTTTGTCAAGTTATTACAAAGCAAAATGGAGCCCCTATATAAAAACACTCTTTATATTTACTCAGAAACATGGCTTTTCATTAACAGATACGCAACATTAAACAAACTGTGTCGAACAACGAAATCAAATTTGAAAAATAAGAAAGGCAGGCAGGTAGTTGAATTTACGTCGAACTGAAGCAACACAACGGACTATCGGAAATGGTACTGGATCAATCCTGTACCCAAGGACACTTCGTAACTTGAGAACCGCGGTAGCCCGGTTGGAAGAGTAACCGATAAGCAACCGGAGGGTTACAAGTTCAAACCCAACCAAAGACCGTCGTGTACAAAGAGGGCTTGTGCACGTTAAATCTGTCGTGGCCTCAAATATCCTCACGTTGGGGTAGTGGTGAAGTTTGGAGAGTGGGTAGCCAGCTCAGGCGTTACTTCGTCATCTGACCGTGGTTCAAAATTACGTGTTGTCCTCGGATCTTTCCCTTCGGGTTTGATCCCGGACCATCGCCAATACCCCATTGCGACGTTGATTAAATACCTACCGTAACTTTGAACCACGGTCAGATTACGAGGTCAATACCTTAGCTGGTAACTCGATCTCCACACTTCCACACCATCCCAACATAAGGTCATCTGAGGCCCCGACAGATTTAACATGCACCAGCCCCCGCGTACAGGACGATCTTTGGTAGGATCGGGTTTCGAACTCGCAACTCTACGGTTGCTAAATAAGGAATGCAATGTAGTAGCGTGGTGAATGATCTTCGGCAACAGTAGCATATGTCCGCAATGAAAAGTTGCTTGCGTTTTTTGTGTGATTTAAATGTAATGTTAAGTGCAGATATCGAAAATGTGATACATTATCTCCACCATATCAGGATTTTTCACACAATGGGGAATATATTATTCGAAAGGTAATCCCATATTAAGCGTTGTCGTGTATATAAAAAAATAAGTGAGAAAAAATACACTGCAGTGCAAAACTTCAGCAACGATGTAATTTTTAACCAGACAGCCCTGAAATTGTACAAAAGGGGCTTGTTGCGTTCAGTACACTGAACACCCAATTCAGTAGAAAGGTTATTTGTATGCAAATATCACGAACAAGACGTCACAGGTGACGTGAGGGCACGCAAAACGAGTGCAGTCAGCGCGCGCAGTGCAAGACTACATTAAAATGAAGGACGAAAGGCGCTATTAAAGGCATTCGCTGCAAGTTCAAGTGAGTTCGTACGTGCAATATGTCTACAAGAAACCATCTGGACGATTTTACACGTGGTAGAATGATCGGCAAGCTCGAGGAGGGGCGTAGTTTGACGAGTGTAGCCCAAGAGTTTAGAATCGACAAAAGTGTCGTTTCACGAGCTTGGAAAGCCTTCCAAACAACTGGTACAGCTGTAAGAAAGGTTGGTGGGGGTCGGTCAAGAAAAAACAACGCCAATGGATGACCGATATATCGTCCTGCAGGCGAAAAGAGATTGATACCAGTCGGCAGGCAACCTGGCTCAGCAGCTGCGTGCGGCAACGGGACGACAAGTGTCGCGGTTTACTGTGGCAGACGCTTCATAAAGGTGGCCTATTCGCCCACCGTCCTGAACGCTGCATCCCATTGACAGCTGCCCATCGGCTGCGCCATTTGGATTGGTGTAAGGAACACAAGGACTGGACATCTCATCAATGGAGTCACGTCCTCTTTACAGATGAGAGTCGTTTCAGTGTCACAAGCGATTCTCAACGCCAGTTGATATGGAGAGAGGTAGGGACACGGTTTTATCCCACTAACATCAGGGAAAGAGACCGTTACGGTGGTCCTGGCGTGCTCGTCTGGGGAGGCATCATGATGAACGGGCGGACTGAGCTCCAAATTTTCGACAGGTACTGTTACTGGAGATCGGTATTGTCAGAAAGTGATCCTTCCCCACGTACGTCTTTTCCGAGGTGCCATTGGTGCAGACTTCGTTTTTATGGACGATAACGCCAGGCCACATCGGACTCTTGCTGTTGAGATGCTAGAAAGTGAAGATATCACTAGAATGGATTGGCCAGCGTACTCCCCTGATATAAATCCCATAGAACATGTGTGGGATGCTTTGGGGAGACGCCTTTCGGCACGATTATATCCGCCGGAGAACACCCAACAACTGAAACAGGCTCATTGAGGAATGGGCCCTCTTACCTCAACAACTGTTGGATAATCTGGTGTTGAGTATGGAGAGACGGTGCCAAGCAACCATTGCTGTTAATGGAGGTCATATCCCTTACTAAGGGACACCTGTTTGTTGTTCTCCCTCTTGGGCAGACAATCATTTGTACCAACGCTACTCTTTCGATAAAGCTTTTTTGTTTGATTCCAAACTGTATGCATTCTATTCATTTTTGCGCTAGTATGCTTCCTTCATCCGTTAAGTACAAAATAATTTCTCTGTATTCTGAATTACATCTCCCCCAGGTGATTTCTTGCGGAGTTGCGGCAAAAAAAACAGTCGTTGCTTAAGTTTTGCACACTAGCGTATTTTATGCAAGATAATAATAAATTGATACTGTTTCCCTTTTAGGTATGTAAAAAGCAAGCGAATAGAGAAGGGGTAGTTTGAATAAAATTACACTTTTCACGAAATACGTTGAATATGTAACCTGAAACCTATTATCTGCAAAAACGCGACGTGATAGAAATATTTGTTAAACATTTTTTATTATGTTCATGTGCGTAAGTAAAAAGAACCTAAATATTTTTAAACAAAATATTGAAGTTAAATTTTGTATACATGTGTAATTAATCAGCCCATCTATTAAATTTGCTGTAGGGTATTTGGAAAGTGCATAAACGCGTCGAAGTGCATAGACGTGAAGTGTAAGTAGACTGAATATTGGTTTTGAGAGGAGCTTCAAAACATATCTACTAGCAGTCACGTGAACGCTGTGAAAAATTGACTTGATTGGCATTATTGGCATCTTCGCCTCGTTTGGCGATATAACATCTTAAGACAGTGCAGGTGCGTGAATGCGCATTTATGTAGTGTGGTGGCAAAAGTGGTGAAATCGCCAAAGTCTACTACTACGTCGAGCGGTAGGTAGGCATTTAATTAACGTCTCACTGGAGCAACACAAGGGGTTATTGGTGACGGTACGGGATCAAACCCGAAGGAAAAGATCCGAGGACAACACCACGTAATTTTGAACCAGTCAGACGACGAGGTCACACCTGAGCCGGCACTTCATTCTCCGAACTCCCACACCACGCCAACGTGACGACATTTGAGCGCACGTCAAATTTAACGTGCACCGGACCCCCCCTTGTACACGACGGTGTTTGGTTGGATTCGAACTCAGAACGTCTGGTTACTAATACGGTACTCTTCCAACAGGGCTACCACGGTCCCTATGTCGCGCGGACGAATCAGATGATGAATCAATGGATAGGCGTCTTTCTCGTGGGCCAATCAGATGATGAATGTTCGTTTCCACCCTGCAGACAAAGGTAGTCTAAGAGTCACGTCGCTACTAGTTTTGGGGGTCAATGATCCTGTGCACAAAAAAGTTACCATTGCTCACTCTACTTTTATATTTCCTCTATGGGTAAGCATGTCGTTTGGATTTTAAACTTGCACGTGATTAAAGTAATGGCTGCCACCTACTGGAAAAGCGCCAAAGAGTTGTGTAGATAAATTTCACCGCTAGAGGTAACTTCGACAGGGAAGTTGCAGACCAAAGTAGGACACGAATGAAAGGATATACACTGTCTGCACTCTTTTTTTTGAAAATCGTTCTTCGGGAATTTTTATTGGCGACAGACTGAAATCAATCAGCAATTCAACCAAGTGACGTCACGTTAGAATCCGTGAAGGAAGCACGTTCCGCCGCAGAAATACTACCTACACCTACATTCAACTTGACATAAAACGCCTCATCGGCATTTTCTGATCATTTTAATTCTTTGGTATATTCTACAAGTCAAATAAAAATCTTAAGAACGATACAGTATAGGAAATCCTCAAACCTATACAGTAGCATTTGAGAAATATCCTGAATATTTAGTTAGCGTGGTGTGGAAGTTTGGAGAGTGAGGTGCCAGCTCAGGTGTTAACCTCGTCATCTGACCGTGGATCAAAATTACGAGGCGTTCTCCTTGGATATTTATTTCCCTTTGGGATTGATCCCGGACCGTCACCAATACAGTAATGATACAGTGCGACCTTAATTAAATACCTACCTACCTGAATATTTAATATAGAATGTATTTTAAAAATTGCATTAATGTTAAAAAGTATAAATATTACCTGCGATATACAAAATGTAGGCATTGTATAAAATGAATTGAAAATCTAGATTGTTACATGTTTTTGATAGGTAGATATTTTAATTAACGTCGCACTGGAGCAACAAATCGGGCTATTGGCGACGGTCGGGATCATATCCAAAGGAAAAGATCCGAGGACGACAACACGTAATTTTGAATCACGGTCAGATGACGAGATCACACCTGAGCTGGCACCCCACTTTCTAAACTTCCACACCCCGCCAACGTGAGTACATTTGATGCCACGACTGATTTAACACGCACCATCCCCCTTTGAGCACGACGGTCTTCGGTTGGATTCGAACTCGCAACCCTCCGAAAGTTTAACCTTTACTCTTCCAACCGTTCTACCAGACGTCATTCCGGCTCTAATAATGATAGAAACACGTTCTAAATTGCAGGATAAATGAGAAATCTTGCGCCCAACATATCCCCCAAGCGATTTTAAAAACGGACAATAAGTTTTAAAGACCCCGGCAAGTTTTTCGAAAAAACATGAAACGTACGTTATTTTGATATAGTATATACTATCCCTAGGCATTACATTGAACGACAAGCAATATTGAAGCAAAGCAAGGGAAGAGATACATGGAAAAGCCTTTACTGAAAAGATGGATAATCTAAAGAGATCTAAAAAAACTACATTTTGTTTCGCCACTCTCGTACAATACACTATCGGCCAGTGTATGCTGTGCAAATTGAAACTCGCGTGTTTCGTCACACACAAACTAAGACTGAAGTGCAAATGATGCAAGTACTCAATACGCTCCAGTAGAGACGATTTCGAACGCCACGTGCCTTGCCAAGTGTCAATAAAAACGCCATTTGCGGGAGCATTTTATACTTTGCCGGTATGATTATTGACATTGCATAGAATGCCTGGGAAAAGTGTGAAATATTAAGTATTCACACATTGACACAGTTCTGACGTCCCATTTACGTCTTTTTAGATTTTGTAGGGGCCGTGGTATCCCGGTTGGAAGCGTAACGGACTAGCAACCGGAGGGTTGCGAGTTCGAATCCAACCAAAGATAGTCGTGTACAAAGGGGGCTGGTGCACGTTAAATCTGTCTGGGCCTAAAACATCCTCACGTTGGTTTGATGGGGAAGTTTGGATCGTGAGGTACCAGCTCAGGCGTGACCTCGTCATCTGACCGTGGTTCAAAATTGCGCGGTGTTTTCCTTGGATCTTTCCCTTCGTGTTTGATCCTGGACCGTCGCCAAAAGCCCGTTGTGTTGCTCCAGTGCTACGTTAATTAAATACCTACCTACCTAGATATTGTAGGCAATGCCTGATTTCACACATTGACGGTAACGTACAGGGTGTGGAGAACTTTAGTAAGTACAATAAGTATAAACAATACAAACTAATAAATCATTTAAAAATAAAGATGATAACTTTACCAATGAATATATCGTTGACTTAGAGCAGAAATTCATTAACTGACAAAAAATATTTTTTACTATACATCCATTTAAAGAAAAAGTATTTGATTTTAGGTCAAAAAATGAAATTATTATAATTTTAATAGTGTTATAAAGCATTTCATACTTTGACGTCCCATTTAGGTCTTTCTAGATTTCATAGTCAATGCCTCATTTCACGCATTGACTGTAACATACAGGGTGTGGAGAGCTTTAGCAAGTACGATAAGTATAAACAATACAAACAAACTAATAATAAATTATTTAAAAATAATAACCTTACCAATGAATATATCGTTGACTTGGAGCACAAACGCATTAACTGACAAAATACATTTTTTTTACATTACAATTGTTTAAAAACAAGATATTAGTTGATAGGTCAAAAAATAAAATTTATCATTTTAATAGCGATATACAGCTTTTAGACTTATCCCCAATGTGATTATTTATTTATCATCATCATTAACCCTACTGGTCTGACGTGTCTGGCCATTAGCACAACTAACCAGATCTTGATGAGATATCTCGTCATTAGAAGAAACTAATCCTATATTGATCTTGTCATCTTCAAAAAATCGGCAATCTTGATGATGCGATATATCGCCATTAGCAAAATTGGTCAGATTTTATGAAGGAGATATCTCGTCGAAGCCTCTTGGAGGGTTAAAATAAGCATTTAGTACCTCCAAAGAAGTGTCGGCTAAAGAATTCCTGCTCTATGTTGACAATATGGGCCTTTCGAACCAAACCATCTCACTGGATTTCCTCACCCCTAAGTAATTTTTTCACCTCGCATAGCTTTAATTTTTTCCCATCCATAATCACCCCAAGTAACACAACAAACCACAAAACTAAAGGCGTTAAATGAGGTTGCGCTAATAGCGCAGAGTGGCCAAAGTCACTCAAAGTCAATTCTACGAATCACAACCAATCATCGAAATAATCCCATCAGTTTACTTTCAAAACAATTGTCTAGAGCAGGGGACAGTGATGAATCGCTTTGTTTTCCGCACCCGCAGCAGACGGGACTTTCGCCTTTGCCCTGTCCGATTCCATTAAATAGCTCTTTAACTATTCTACTTGTATTATCTTCCCAAGTTACGTCTACCTTTCTCTTATTCAATTTAGTCTGTGTTTCTCCATAGTCTGTCAGGCTGAGAAAAAAGGGGTGAAAGGATTAATGTTCTGCGTTTTTGCTGAGATTGGGTTGACGTCCTGTGACCATTTGGTGGGTACTGTGAGATGCTTGTTTTGGGAAGGGCAAAGGTGGCCAAGATTGATCATGTTTTTCTGTACGTATGCTACTTCCAGAAGCAACAACCAGAAGTGCACTTCGCAACACTGCAACAGCACTTTTTCATTCTTTGAATTTCAAATTTGACCGTATGTGGTAAAACTCTACAACACTCCAACAGTACTTTTTCATTGTTTAAATTTCAAATGCTGACCTATGTCACTTCCAGAAGTACAGTTTTACGACACTTCAACACCACTTTCTCATTGCTGAATCGTCATCTAACAGTTGTTCAAAATTACGTAGTGTTGTGCTCGGATCTTTCCCTTCGGGTTTTATCCTGGACGTCGCCAATAGCCCGTGTATTACTCCAGTGCGACGTTAATTGAAATACCATACCATCTCATTGTTTGAATATCAAATGTTGACCGTATAATGCTTCCAGAAGTACTAGCATTCCAACAATCATACACCACCTTTTCATTGTTTGAATACCAAATGTTAACCTATATTGCTTCCAGAAGTACAGCTTTACAACACTCCACCAATTTTTCATTGCTTGAATATCAAATGTTGGCCGTATTTCTTCCAGGAGTACAGCTTTACAACACTACAACAGCACTTTTCATTGTTTGAATACCAAATGTTGGCCGTATGTTGCTTCCTGACGTGCAGCTTTACAACACTCCAACACCACTGTTTCTGAATTCCAAATTTTGCTAAATCATGCAGAGCCTCTAAATGGCTTAACCATTTATTATGAGATGTTTGTATGAGGAAGAGCGAAGGGTAACCGAGAATGAATGTTTTTCAGGTCGTACCGTGTTTCCAAAAGTTAAACGTTACATCACTCTAACAACGCTTTTTCACCGTTTGTATTCATACACACTGTCTTGCTTTAGCATGCAGATCCACATAAGCCATCGTCAAGTAACAGGCAATAATTCAAAGAAAAACATTATTTGAGAGAAATAAAACTATTGCCATCAATAACTGCCACTACTATGTGACCTCCTCAAATGGTCCTTTAAACAGTTCATGGTAAATGATTTGAGAAAATTAGGTAAAACATGGCCAGTAAAACTCAATCTTTTTGTTAAATCTAATCTGCTTTTCTACTCGTTCATCAAGTTCATTTGTAATTTGAGTTAGATAGTTTTCCACTGTTTCTTTGCTAAATCAACTTACTTCTGCAAGCCCCGTGTTGAACTTCTGTGGTGCACGGGGAGTTTACTTTTGTTCAATAAAAAATAATAAAAAAATAGTTAATGGTCTCAATGGTTTACCATTTAATAACTAAATAATGGTTAACCCCCATTAATGGTTAACATTATTTAGTACCACAGTAAATAATTGACCATTATTTAGTACCATAGCAAATAGTTAACCATTTACAGTGAGATTTTTTTGTATAATGAAGGAAAAAGATGACAAAGATTAAAATTGTGTTTTTCAGGTTGAATGGGGGAGCTGCTTCCAAAACCTACAAAACATTCCAGCAGCCCTTTTTTGTTAGAATTCATGCACATTCCGAGTTTTACTTGATCAACAGATCCATTCTCAAGCCATCGTAATAAGCAAGGACACAATACAAGATGTTTTACCTGCATAATTGAGAAAAAAATACTGCTATTAACATTAATAATTAGGTTTATCCTACAGCCCGATTTAAAAAAAAATTAATCAATATATTATTTAAGCTCCCTTATATTTAGGGAGAATGTTTGAAAAAAGGTTTCAGTTTTGTTAATAGGAATTAATTCAAATGAAGAATTTAATAGTTAATCCAGTTTTAAAAATTGTCTTAATTGTCTTAAAATTATCTAAATAGTCATTACGTTACAATAGAAACACTTTAAAAATATTCTACCTTTGATCTCTGGAATCGTTTGATTTTTCAAAACAAGTCGAAGAACAAATCAAATCGGAATCTTTTACTATTACTCTGATTTTTCGTCTGCAGACGGAAAAAAACATTGCCAACAAGACGAAAAACTAAATCGAAAAAAGGACAAAACTTATTTCTTATAGAGCTTTTGGGGGGGCCGAAAAAAGTTGTCGCAATTTATTTCAGAAAGCAAAGAACTTTTGTCAACACTTACTTAAAAGCTATGGAGCGATGAAAAAAGAATCTCCAGAACAGCGCTCTTCTGTGTAGAAGAAAAGACGCCATTCCCTCTGATATTCTTCTGTTCTTTTAACAGCTTCGAGTCGCTCACTTTCTGTTCTTTTGGAAAGTGACAATTCTGACATGAGTGTTATCCATTTTATCGCAAATGCATTTTGCTGTGTTCCAGAGATTGATGAAGATACGGTAGAAGAAAAAGGAAATTAAATGAATCCTTCCATTACTACTTTCTTCAGACGACATTTTTCCCAATTATAAACATCCTCGATGGGAAATAAAAGAGAATTGAATATATCGTCGGTTTAGAGCAGACATTTTTCAGGGACATTAAAATGCTTATTTTTCTTGAGGATGAGAAATTCTAATATGTTTAAAAGATATATAACACTACCAAAATGATTATGTTTTATTTTTTGACCAAAATATTAATAATTAATCTTTATAGAGCTGTACAGAAAATAATTATTTTCGTCAGCTAATGAGTTTTCTTTCGGTCATCACTGCCGTAGATGCGACTGAAGGATGAGTAACACTAAAAGATTTTCGTTAGAACGCATATCGATACAACGAAAAATCCATTAAGAAATTAACCCTAAATTCTCTTTTCAAATGGTGTTAAGGCAATATATTTAAATTTCCAAATTGTGGTGTCATGAAGCCCGGTTGGAAGAGTAGCAGATTAGCAACCGGAGGGTTGCGAGTTTAAAATTCGATCAAACCATAGTCGAGTACATGGAGGCTGGTGCATGTTAAATCTATCTTGGCTTCAAATGTACTCATCTTGACGTAGAGGGGATGTTTGGAGATTAGGGTGCCAGCGCAGGTGTCCTCGTAATCTGACCGTCCAAAATGGTTCAAAATGTCTAGGTGTTGATATCGGACCGTCGCCAAAAGCCCAATGTTTTGCTCCCGTGCGATACCCTACCTACCAAATTAGCAAGGTAAATTATATTGGGTTGGATAGTTGAATTAACGACGCATTAGTAATAGAACAGGTTATTGGCGAAGGTAAGGAATCAATCCCGGAGGGAAAGATCGTAGGATAACATCTCGCCATTTCGAACTATTTTGAGCTGTCAGATAACGAGAGCAAAAACTGCGCTGGCTCTCCAATCTTCCATACCACGCCAACATGAGGACATTTGAGACCATGGCAGATTTAACTTGCACTAGACCCCACGTGAAATGCTGTCATTGATTGGTTCAAGTTTCGAACTCGCAACCCTCCGATTTCTAATCCACTAACCTTCCAACCAAGTTACCATAGCCCTGTAAAATACGTTGGAAATTTGGTTATACCGAAACATGTTCTGAATTATTAAATTGTATAATAAAAATTAGTAATTCTTGAATTTTATTTCCCCAAATTGTTCTGCTAATTTAAATATTCTATTGAAATCAAGTATTTCGATATAGTAATACTTTTCGTAACACTTTATGCAAATGTTTTATTTAATAACTTTATAATAATTCTGTTATAATGAACATTTCTCTACAAAACATCTTAGTTATCCATACTTTTTAAAAAGAATCAGCTGTACAATATAATATGTAGAACTATTTCACAACTGTGGAATAAATACTTGTTTAAAATGGGCATATAACGTTACGACCTTAAGCATTTATAACTGAACTGAAACTTTGTTTCACGAGATTTTATACATGTTAGAAAGATGGAAAACACGGAATACATTATGCATATCAAAAATAGAATTACTGAAATTGAGAAAATACGAATCTCTAACAGACATTTATAACAATAATTTAAGTAGCTTCATAATTTTTGTGGTATATGTCATATATCAGGAATATATTAACCCAAACTATACTTATTCAAATATTAAAATTCTGATTTTTCAAACGGTAATTTAAATAAACATTTAAAAGTAGAAATTTATGCTTTACAAGCGATAACTATTTATTTATCAGTTAAGTACTATACATTAATTTTGCAAACGATTTTTATAAACGGTTTAATTTCCTTAATTTCAGAATTAAACTTAAGTATTTACCTTTATTGATGTTCGTTTGCTGAGGCAATGAAAGTAGATTTAAGCAATTAATCGATATGTTCTGCAAACACGTCAGTACGAATGGGAACATGTTAATAGAATAGTAATGCTGAAATAAGACATTAAAGTTATTTCCTGTGCTTCTATTGTAAAAGAAATATGTATGCGCGAAAGGATATAACATTATAAACAGATTATTTAAAGCTTAAGTACAATGTTTGAAATTCAATTATCATCGGCTTAGAGTAGAAACTCATTTACTGACAACGATGTTTTAATATACTGCTATGTAAAGACTTAATAGCTTTTAGGTAAAAAAATAAATATTATAAGCGCTATAACAGTATTACATGTACTTAAACTATTACAATATGATTATATATATTTCTCATTATCATGAAAATAAGCATTTAGTGTCTTCGAAAAAATGTCAGGTAATGAGCTTTTGCTCTAAGCCGACGATATATTTTCTGAGTTAGATGTTAAGGAAATTAATTTAAATGTATCTCTTGGACACGTCAAAATCAGTTTATTTTGATACATTAGAAACCAAAAGGGAACATATTGTTTTTTAATTTTATTTAACTGTACTGCTTATGTATACAATTTTTGACTTTGTTTAAATTGAACGATAAATATATATTAATTATTTAGCAATTACTTTAAATGTATCATGCAGACTTTAATGTCAGTTTCTTTTGATACATTAGAAACATTTTGATACTAAGTTATTCTTTTTTCTTTTAACTGTACTGCTTTTATATACAGTGAGTAAAAATGTTTCCGTTCTCACTATTTGAAATAAATTGCTTTATTATTTGCAGAATATAAACATTGAAAAAATAAAAATGGAAAAACAGGTGAGCATAATTGCATAGAAAATTTCTACTGCATTTAAACAAAAAATATTAATATAATTTAACGCATAATTCACAACACAAAAATGGGGCAAATATAAAGCAAAAAGTCTCTGTACGGTGAAAAATATTTCATTAAATGTTATTCTCCCCATGTTTCATCATTTAATGGTAAGTTGAGCCTGCTTTTGTTTAATGACCTCTCTCAGAAGTTTAGGCATGACTCCCACAAGTTTTTTTGTTGTTTCTGGAGTAATTTTGTTCCAGACAGCCAGAATGGTATTTTTCAGGTTATCTTTGCTGCTGGTATAAAACGTTTTCAGTTCACGACCTATTTCTTCCCATAAGTGTTCCATGGAAATCAGGTGATTGGTGGTGTGTGAAGTTGCTGCGACATATGGTAAGGGCATCATTCCTTACAGAACGTTGCAGTGTTTTGAATCATTGTCCTGTTGGAAGATACATGGTCTTCCAAGAGAGTTTCTTAGCACTAGCAAGGACATTTTATTTCAAAATGTCTAGGTACACATAGCTATCCATGTTACCTTCAACAGAACTTAAATTATACACACCAGAACTCATGCAACACAATACCTTTACATTTCCTCCGCCGTGTTGTACAGTTCTACGTACGTTTCTTGTTTGCATTTAATGTTTTGGTTTCCTCCATGTCATAACTCGTCCATCTGAACCAGAGACAAAATTTTAATTCTTCCCTGAAAAGAACAGAATCCCAAAAAGTTAAGGACTTACATTCTTTTTCAAGACGCTTTCTTCTGTTAAGTTTGCTTAATGAGTAACGTACGTGCAACATGCCCATTGTAGCCAACTTTTTTAATTACTTTTCTTATAATCTGAGTTTATATTTCAAGATTGTAATCAGTTTTCAACAAGGATGTAAGTTGCGGTGCCTAATTCGTGTATTGTTGCGAACTTTTCGCAGAATATTCCTGGTGTATATGGCTCAATTTCTGAGGTCTTCCGGATCTTTTCCTATTTCCCAGTTTCAATCCTTCAGTGATTTTTACCGTAGATTTAGATTTGTTTTGATTTTTCGCCAATATTTTCCTCATTGATAAACCGTTATTTCTCATCCTTATCACCAACACGCGAATAGCTTTCGGAATTCCCATTTTAGGTGATCCACTGGTATTAAAATCATTTGAAATGATAACTTACACAATACTGAAGTTCTTTTTCACTCTATAGTTATAATTGAATGCGGGACAGCTCTGGACTGTATGTTCTAATCACTTTTCATAGTGCGTACGGAAACTTTTTTTGTCTTTCATTTTGTATGTTTTTCTCAGCTTTAATTAATTACTTTTTATTTGTGAATATTAAGGAACTTTTGTTGCGAATACATTCTCTAGTATGAAATAAGTTTCTTGTGCAGTTTCTGAATCTTTGGTGACATTTCTTTAGAAATTATAATAATTTATACGCCATTTTCATTTCCGTACGGAAACTTTTTTATCTACTGTATACAATTTTTGACATTTGTTAGATGAAATGGAACGATAATTATGTATTAATAAAGTAGAAACTAATTAAAATTTATCATGGATACTTCAGTGATTTTATTTTGATACATTAGACACCTTTAGATTAACCCGTTTTTTTAACTTATTGTTCCTTATACATACAATTTTTTACCTTTTTTTAGATAAAATGGAACGATAGCTATATATTAATTACGTAGAAACTAATTTAAATGTATCATGAATACTTCAAAGTCCGTTTGTTTTGATACGTTAGAAACCTTTAGACTAAACTATTCTTTTATTTTCTTTTAACTGTACTGCTTCTTATGTATACAATTTTCACCTTTGTTAGATAAAATGGAACAATAATTATTATTATGTAGAAATTAATTTAAATGTAACATAGATACTTCGAAATAGGGATGTTAAGCGAATCATAGAACTGCTACTCAATCACCGATACTTTGGAATCTCAGATCTTACCTGTTACTGGAATATCAAAATAACAGTGATTTGATAACTGTGATTTTTAGAACAGTGATTGAGAGTATCTGTGATTCGTAGTAGTGATTGAGCTGATATCGCTTAGCTGATCCCTTGGCTGATACATAAGTGGATCCCTTGGCTGATACCTAAGCTGATCCCTTGGCTGATATCGATTTTGCGACTGCCACCGGGATCAGTGATTCGGTAGCAATGAAAACTGACTGAGTATCGGTGATTTGGTAGGGGTGACAGCTGGTTTATCGGTGATTCCCTCGATGGAGTGTGGGGTGGGGATCCATGTCGGATTTAGGTTTCTCTAGAGCAGTGGTTCCCAACTGGTGGTACGCGAGAGCAATTGGGGTGGTACGCAGAAGGGTTCAATAATAATACAGATCAAACGTACTGAGTTAAAATTTAATGAATGTTTCATAGAACTGATCAGTGACAGTTCAATGAAAGACTCTTTCAAGGAGAAAAGTGTCGTTTCTTTCTGGATGTCTACAAGAAATGAGTATCCTGTTTTTTTAGTCAAGCACTAAAATTTTAAACTCCATTTGTAACAACGTATTTATGCGAACGTGGGTTTTCAGAGCTTGTATATGTGAAAAACTAGTATAGACTGTGCGTGGAAAACGACTTAAGATTAAAGATAAGCACTATTAAACCTGACAGAAGCTCTAATAAGAAATAAGCATATATATATGGCTTTTCTAGTTTTATGGATTTATCTTCTGTATTTTGTTTTATTTATACTTAAATACATTTTGTAAAGTTATTCACATGTGTATAGAATTTATTTGACCCCCTCCAAAAGTTATACCATAACCAGCGGTACGCCACGACCCTACAAAATTCTCAGGTGGTATCAAGTATAAAAAAGTTATAACCTAACCAGCGGTACGCCACGACCCTACAAAATTCTCAGGTGGTATCAAGTATAAAAAAGTTATAACCTAACCAGCGGTACGCCACGACCCTACAAAATTCTCAGGTGGTATCAAGTATAAAAAAGTTATAACCTAACCAGCGGTACGCCACGACCCTACAAAATTCTCAGGTGGTATCAAGTATAAAAAAGTTATAACCTAACCAGCGGTACGCCACGACCCTACAAAATTCTCAGGTGGTATCAAGTATAAAAAAGTTATAACCTAACCAGCGGTACGCCACGACCCTACAAAATTCTCAGGTGGTATCAAGTATAAAAAAGTTATAACCTAACCAGCGGTACGCCACGACCCTACAAAATTCTCAGGTGGTATCAAGTATAAAAAAGTTATAACCTAACCAGCGGTACGCCACGACCCTACAAAATTCTCAGGTGGTATCAAGTATAAAAAAGTTGGGAATCACTGCTCTAGAGGATTTGGATTTTCAACCGGATGCTAAAGGTGGCTTTATGACACTATCTTGCCTCGAATTTGGCTAAATAAAAAGCCCGACAGTTTAAAGGAAAGTTCAGAAGAAAGCGTTTTTAAAATTCGCTATTTTAAATGACAAATTAATTATTGTTCTTAAACTTTCTGATTATTTATTAAGTAATATTTTTATATAAAGAACACATGATCTAGAATTTTTTTTATATATTTTTTATTTTGTTCAAACATATTTTTTTCTTTTTAATCATATCCTTCATCTTCATATCCTTAAATATTTCTATTGATGTTATAAGTTGAGTCCTTTCCAATTCTATGACTGGCAAAAGTGAAATATATCGTTCTTTTTAACATTAGGAACTCCACATTTTCATACTCATAATTTAGAAACGACTAGATTAAATGACTTGAAATATAACATTCGAAGTTAAATTTTTACAAATTCTAAATTTTACACAAAAATTGGGTGTTTGTATGCAATTTAATATGAAAACAATCCCCAAAACAAATTTTACGCATGAGTTTATAAAAATGGTAGAAAACAATATTATCTTTGGCAAAAGAAAATAGTTAACTTTAAATTTGAGTGTTATAAACACAAATGGATTCGGATGTTAACAGAGATTTAAAGAAATTACTTAATGTTTTGAAACAGTTGTTCCTTGTGTGTATTTCAGTACCTCCAGATTATCAAATGTAAGGAAATTGTCTTGTTACACATATGGTGTAAAAATTTTTCTTCAGCTAATCTATATTTTAGTTAAGAGTAATTAATTTAAACGATATTTAAGAGAAAAATAGAATATAATGAAAATTCAATAATTTACATTCAATTAGAAGCAAATTAATCAAGTATTCTAATGCATATCTCTTGAATTTAATGTTTGATTAATTATAAAATTTAATTTTATGAAATAAAAATGTCGATGTATTTTGATCTGCAAAAACCAGTTATGAGCAAATGTTAAGTTACCTGCGCCTAGTAGTTCAAAGTGACGATCCATCACTGTCAGGAAGAGAAAAAATGTTGCTTTTAAATTAGTTTATTGAGGGAAAAAGTATCTTTAGGGAAAGAAATAACAGGCCAAATATAAAAAACTGTTCATCGGTGGAATAAAAATGTTTAATTCAGTTTAAATTGTACGTTTATTGAGTGGTATTGTGTTTGGTTAAATTTTAAAAAATATATAAAATATTTCGGTTGACCTGAATGAAAAGAAAAACCAAGGTTCGAGCTGGGTTATCGAGCGTTGCAAGCTGCGACTTTACTAAATCAGCTGAGTATTACTCTTTTGGAGGGAACTACTAAAGGATTTCAAACATAAATAGGAGCATCCTGTTGCTACGTGGCTAAGAGATGCTTTACAATCAACCAATCAGATTCAGTTTACAATCACAATCAGCTTACAATCAGATATTCTTAGGTAGTAGTAACAGTTAGAACAGTTACTGTTAAATCACTGTTTGTAACATCTCTACTTCCAAATCACTTTATTTTGATACATTAGAAATCTTTAGAGACTAACCTGTCCTTTTATGTTCTTTTAACTACTCTTTCTTATATATACCATTTTGTTACTTGTTAGATAATTATGTTACCATATCGAAAATTAGATTATAAACGAAGAACGAAACTTCACTGAGAAACACCAGGAGAAATTCCAGACCATGTGCTTTTGCAACTGGAATTTCAAAGCTCGTTTCTCAAAACTAAGGACAAAAGTAGCGTTGTATCAAAAATAAGGAAATAAACAAGTATGACATTGCTCATTGTGCTGGGAAATTTCTCGCCAGTTTGATTTCAAACAAGCGAAGGTTGTCCGATCTCAGATCTATTCTCGAGTTAAAAATCGTAGAAGCCTTATATATTTTTACATTGTCGAACACGCTAGTGCTTACTCGTCTTTTCACGTGGCCTGGAAAAAGGCTGTTATAAAAGTGAGTTGTGGCAACACTGTTCTAGGACACCAAATTTAAACTCGCGTTTCTTCTTGTGACTTCCTTCTATTCCGATGATGGTGGACGTCTTGCTTCGCCGAAATAACCATTGACGATATTGTATAAGTTTTTGTATTTATTGTCTCTCTTTTGATGTTGGTTCATTTGTACTATCAATTTGACTTGGGTTATGATCTATTTAAGGTAACATTTATTTCGTCGATAAACAAAAATAGTTTTTAAATTGCAACACCATTATCATTTCATTTTTAAGTTGAGATTTATTCCCCCTCTTGGTGGTTTATCTTCGCGTTGAAACGTCTCTGTAGTGTTCAGCCTCTGGTGGAAAAAAATGCTCCAAACTGTCACCAGTTCTGGGTAAGGGGAAATTTGGTTTTCCTACTATGATCTTCATTTCCCTCTTTAAGAAATGAATTTCAAATGAAGCAGCCCCGAAAAATATAGATTTGAAAGAAGCAAAAACACCAAAATATGACTATGGACTATTTCTAGTCACGTATAATGAACATTTTACGAGGATAATCGTACAAAAATATTTACTACATCCTCTCGATTTCAGTTAGGAGTGGCGAACCCACAATATTAAAATTCAGAAAATTGAGATGTTACACTCAAGACCACCTCTTAAAGAAATATTCATTTCACAAAGCGTTCGAAATTCGACCTGACTAAAACAAAATTCAGCACATCCAATTTTTTCTCTCGTCCCTGTAACTTTCACGTTTGGGAGAATTTAGATTCTTCAACAAAACATCCGAATTCCAATTAGTTGAAAAAGGAACGAACACACTGATCCCATCTGCGAATGATGGAATCCCCTCTCACAAAAAATGATTCAGAACCGAAGCCAAAAAAAGATAGAACTGAAAGAAGTTTTAAAAAAGGAATCATTCAAATCGAATCGTTCCGCGTTTCGCCCCGAAGCATATGTACTCAACAGTAATCTTAATTAAAGAAAGTAGACGGTCTGTTACAAGTTTTTATGTCACTTTTAACTCAGCATAATAAATGCCATCTCTTAAAGACCATCATGCAGTTCTGTTTCCATTGAAACCGATTTTTTTCTTACTCAGTCAGCAGTTAAACAAAGGGGAAAGAAATCTTCACCTGCCTCGCGCGCAATAAAGGAGTTCGCCACCAAATCTTTTATATGTCCCCAGGGTCAAAACAATGGTACAATCAATATTTAAGTGAGGGAAGAAAATTTATATCGTCACGATGCGACAGCGCAAAAAGCAAACAAACAGACGTCGAGAGTTGAGAGGGACGCAATCAAAAACCGATTTCCTGAATTTCAATAACCTGTTCATAATGATGCAGTACAGGCGCTGGGCTTCTTTATTTCTTTTGCCTCTCCTCCTACAAATCAGTGTACGTTTTGTCCTTCAGGGGTAATAACTCTCCTCCGAAGTTTCCAAGCGAAGAAAAATAAAATTTCAACGCTCAGGACAAAAAAAGAGCTGAAAGATTCGCTGAGAATAAGTTATTTCAATTGAATTCGATTATAAAGACGTTGTTTTCGAAATTAGTGATGGTAGGAGGAGATTTGGGAGGTTTGTGAAAACGTTCGATTTCCCCCTCTTTGTACAGAAGTGGAAAAGATAAAGGACAGTGGCTCGAGGGGAATAATAAAAAGAATAAATTATCTTTGATAACTTGACGAGGGAGTGTTTTTATTTATATTTTTTTGATCGCTCTTGCTGGTGTAATGGCGTTATAATACTTGAGAATACACTTCCTTTTAAGAGACAATTGAGAACTCAGTGTGGAATATGAGACGGATAACGGTAAGAAATTCACTATTTAAAAGTTTCCAAAAGTGGGCACTGAAGAAACATTGACCCCAGGGGAAATAGGGGGTGATGAGGAACAATGTATCAGTTGAAATATCAACCAACAAATTGTTAAAATTTAAATTAAAAACAGGGTACCTCATTGCAGAATCAGATACCCAAGCTTTATCCTGAATTGTGAGAAGAAATTTTTTTATTGTATTTCTGCCAGCCTGTTTCGTTGAACTTAGATTTAGAGGGGTAACAAGTCTTTTACGTGGTTTCGACGAGATATCTCGTCCATAATGATGCGATCAATTTCGTTAATGATAAGATACGACATATTTTGTTGAACATAGATTTAGAGGGGTAACAAGTCTTAACCTTCCCCGTGGTTTCGACAAGATATCTCGTTCATAAAGATGTTATCAATTTCAAGGCAATATTCCAAATTTTTTATGATGACGAGATCAAGTTCTGATAAGTTTTCTTCTAATGACGAGATATATCG
The DNA here is from genome assembly GCA_933210815.1 of Meta bourneti. NCBI lineage: Eukaryota > Metazoa > Arthropoda > Arachnida > Araneae > Tetragnathidae > Meta > Meta bourneti. The sequence goes on from OW119929.1 coordinate 95,779,432, forward strand.
TCTATCAAGATCTGGTCAGTTTTGTTAATATACCTCGTCGAGACAACCACCAGGGGGATTAACTGAAAAGAGGAATCCACTAATAGTTTACCCTTAAGAATCAAGGATGCTGCTGACGAAAGTAGAGACCAATCAGTAGCACATCCTTCTCATTACCGATTATTTTTAATATTATTGATTTGATTGATATTTACTAATTTACCATTCTTCGTACTAAAGTGAATAATCCAGTGTCTTCATGTGCAATTTATTTGTGTTATTTCATTCTAATAAATGACTCTATAACTTCAGTTCTAGTTGCCTTACTTACAAACTAGATTATGAAATTCTAAAATTACACGCATAACGCTACATAACCATTTTGGTGGAGTTCGAAAATTATTGGAACAGCCGCACTTACATTTATTATTGAGATAATGTTTTCCCGAAAAAATCGTCTTTGAAAAGGGGGTGTCGAGAGAAAAGCGCTTGGGCAATGTAATGATGTAAAAGAATGTTTTCCTCTTTATCATCCAACGTAGAAAAAGCGCAGAATTTCCACATAAGGGAGTGTATTTTTCGACGAATGGAAGTTCTAGAAGTTGAATTGTTATTTTAAATTGCACACAATTGATTTGAAGTATGCTTCGTGTATCATAATATAACAATTAAAAGCATCCAGGATTCAAAATGTTTTGTTGAAGGATTAGGCAACATACTATACTGGCGTGCAAAACGTAAGGAACATCACTATTTTTAAAGGTTACTACTTCAAAATTAAACGAAAGGCCTGTAGCGATTAATAAAACCGAGGGTACATTGCAAAAATGGGTAAATGAGGGTACATTGAGGGTACATGGCTGAGGAGGTGGCTGATCGGCTGTTATTTAGTTACCAATTCCAAGTAATACTCTTTGGGAATGGAGAGGAAAGGAAAATATTGTTTTCTTTACTAGTTCTAATGAGACTTAACGTTATATGTTACTTCGCCTTTCTAGAGCGTGTGCTATTTTAATTATTTTAAAGATAAAATTTACTTTATATTTCATTTTATGAACACTCCCAATGAGGGTGTTTTCCTATTTTATCCTGTGCTCTATTCTTGATAAATTTGTGAGGAATTTAAATCTAAATATATTTTAGCCATTAAATTGAGGTCTTATTGCCCCGATGTAATCTTAACCATCAAAAATTCATATCATTTGTAAATACCCATAATATAAATTTTAAAAAACGACGAATAAAATAATCACGTCGCTGTGTGCCTCCTTTCGGCCCTCCAATCCTTGAATTCTTTTCCTCGTTTTGATTAACTATGTATTGTTTTGGGTAATTTCTTTGTATTCTGTTCATGTTTTTGCTGTTATGTTCCAACTTTAATCTTTAACTATTGATGCCTTTTGTTCCGTTTGTGCGCTTGTATATGTCCATAAACAAATGTTATATGTGATATCTGTTTTATCACGTTTTCCCTCTCCCCGTCCCTCCAATGAAAACTCTAAACCTCTGGTGAGTCGGAGGGACGTACAGTAAGGTATATTGATAAGAAAGTTAGTGCATATTCAATTTCGAAATCGTGACATCAGATGCTTTGATAAAGGGAATTAATACTTCTACCGCAGGAACTCATATACAACCTCATTCTCTATATACAAACACAGCGCAAAGCCTATATTAAGGTTCGAGGTGGTCATGCAGCCTAAGGACCGCCTCCTGTCTTTTTTCAAGTTTTACAGTTACTCTTCTGCCACAAGATACCCCAAAAAAGTTATTGAACTGATGTGATGCACTTATCACATCCGTTCAATAACTTTCTTTTACTATTTGATTTTGTCCATGTTATTGTTTCGTTTTTACTGCGTCGGTTCAGCAACTCTTGGCGTTCTTTTGTATCATTTCTTCACATCAAGGTCACTTCACAAGGTAGCAGCTGTGTAGCCTTACTATTCCTTATGTATTGATAACCGGTGTTGTTAGCAAGTAATGTGTTGTCAGCCGTGTGTATTAATATAAATGGGATAAACGAATTGTGACTTTTAAAATATAAAAGAAAGTAAGATATCGGATTTGTACAACTTTTAACAAGGCTGTTGACTGGAATGAAGCCTTTGGATTAATATTTTTAAAGTGCAATTAGAATTTCAGTTATGATCTTTTCAGACTCCTTTTATGGAAAACTCTTAATAAAATCAATAAAATACGTTAGAAACAAAAAATAACTGATTACCTATATTCTTAGAAAACAACGAACTTGTACCACTGTTCAAACAAATTTAAGACACTAAAATTTGAAATTCAGCCACTCTTGTCAATTCGAAAGGGATTAAGAATAGAATACAAAATAAATTACATTCATAGTTTCTTGTGTGTCGTTTCTGAATTACAAGTTGTACTTTATCTACCATTACAATTTATTCTATTGAATCTATATCAATTTATATCATTATTCTAACTCATTTCCATTTATTCTATTGCAGTGTTTCTGAACTGATAAAACACAATGATTTGTGCTGTTCTACATACAGAAGTGAAGAAGAAAATATTGAGTTAAATTTATTGTGCACCTTAATTCATTGTGTTCACTTTTGTGAAAATTCAGTGAAATAAAATAATTTTTAGTATGCATCTCGCTTTCTCAAACATAATTGGGTTAAGGGAATGTAATTTAAAAAGCAAATTTTATAGACAAAAATATTTAAATATTATTTTCCACTGAATTGGAATTTTTCACAAACCCTCTAGATTTTTAATAAAAATATGTAGCTTACATCCTGTTTTCAGATTTTCATGACTTGTCTGAGTTCAATAGAATCGTTTATTAATCAAAATATACTTACATTTAGAGCTACGTCACATTCTCCTAAAGGCATAATCTATACGATACATATAACAAATATGTAAAAATAATTGTTTATTCCAATTGCTTTCAATATTTACCACTGAAATGTAATCACCCAATTCGCTTTGGTAAGATCCAAGATCTTTCATTGATTAAACGTATAACTCTCTCAAAGGTCCAAAGGACCTGAGAAGTATTTGATTGGTTATTTACTTAATCCGATTTCACAAATGTGTGTATAACTCCTTGTAAATACATTTTATTCCTTACTTCAATTCCTATGCGATCCAGGAAAAGATATATTTCTAACATTTACAAACTGTTTTTCCCAGAATTACCTTTAGAAATTTATGCATTGATGGCACTTATATTATTATTTATGTAACCCTCCTGGTGATTTATCTTCGCGTCCAAAACCACCCTGTAGTGGCCAGCCTCTGGTGCAAAAACCTATTCCGAACTTTTACCAGTTCTGGGCAAGGAACAATCAGTTTTTCCTACTTGGATATTCATTCCCTTGGAGTAATAGGACAGTTTTGTCTTGACGAGATATCTCGACATCAGCGAGATTGACAAGATCTTGGATGATATATCTCATCGAAAATACTTGGAAGGTTGAGTGCTGTTTCTCTACAGAAAAATATCCAATCAAGTCCTGTTTTGAATATATTATTCAAAACAGTTAGAGATAAAACAAAACATTTCATTGAAGCAGATTGATATATATTTGAAGGAGGTTGATATATCTTTAATGAATTTAAATCATTAAAGATATATCAACCTCCGAGAGAATAAAAGTTTAAAAATCTATTTGTATCAAACTAGTTACGAAATTCATTTTTATAAAGATTTACCAAAGCATAATTTATACAATATCTGATGATGACATGAAGACGATTAAAAGAACGCAAGAAACGATAAAGGGCCACTCAATTTTGCTATATAGGAGGTTGTAAAAAACTGTCTTAAAGCAATGTCTCTACGGAGCTTCAAAGTAATAAATATATTATTATTGGAACGTGTTAAATGGGGATCGATAGAAAAGATATTGCAAAAAAAATCTACTGTAGTGGATTCGTGTTAAACACGAAAATAGATTGCCCTTACTAACCCGAAGGAATTCCCTTTTTATTACAATCATAAAAACCCAATCCTCAGCAAGACCCGCCGAAACATCCTCGAAACAACGTTTATTTCGTCTCCCCCCAAACAAAATCCCCATCCGTAGAGCTAGAAAAAAGCTCTTCCGAACACGTCTTTTCCACATCTTCTCAACTAGATTCTCCCCTACGGTCACAGCTACCAGGTGACCAAACTGGGAGGCAAAATCCATTGAGCACAAATGCAAGACGTCCAATCCAGAGAGATGGAAAAGCCTCTTAGGGACGGAGAATCCTTCCGCCCTTTGCAAAGTTGCCCCCTTCCTCCCCCCATCAACGCGCGTGTGGACACATACATATATTCTCCCAAGATGTCCAGAAAAGGGGAAAAGGGAATAGTGTCTACCGTGGGAAAGGGATTAAGCCCCAGATAAATCCCTCTGATGATAGAGTGAGTTTGCGGAGGATTTACTCAAGATGCCAAGCTAGATGGATAGACTCTATGTACTTACTCTTTAGAAACTAGTTTTATCAAAACTGGGGTGTTACACTATTATGGGGTTTCGTGTTGGGGCAAAGGTCCGGCAAAAGTCCTGTAGGTGGACAACTTTGCGTTGCGTGGGTGGAGGTGTAAATTTGGTTTAATTGCTAATAGTGGCTTCGTCGGATTTTCCTTTTCGAGTGTAAGTGCTTTTTAGTTGGAGCGAGAGTAATGTGTCATCTGTGGTGATTAAAGCACGAATTTAGAGGACCCTAAAAGTATTCCTAAGGTTGTTTGAAAACTGCGTAAGAGCTTCAGATCTCTAGATTACTCATTAAAAACTAGTTTATCAGAACTGGGGTGTTACGCTGTTATAGGGTTTCGTGTTGGGGCAAAGGTCCGGCAAAAGTCCTGTAGGTGGACAACTTTGCGTTGTGTGGGTGGAGGTGTAAATTTGGTTTAATTGCTAATAGTGGCTTCGTCGGATTTTCTTTTTCGAGTGTAAGTGCTTTTTAGTTGGAGCGAGAGTAATGTGTCATCTGTGGTGATTAAAGCACGAATTTAGAGGACCCTAAAAGTATTCCTAAGGTTGTTTGAAAACTGCGTAATTCGAGCTTCAGATCTCTAGATTACTCATTAAAAACTAGTTTATCACAACTGGGGTGTTACGCTGTTATAGGGTTTCGTGTTGGGGCAAAGGTCCGGCAAAAGTCCTGTAGGTGGACAACTTTGCGTTGTGTGGGTGGAGGTGTAAATTTGGTTTAATTGCTAATAGTGGCTTCGTCGGATTTTCCTTTTCGAGTGTAAGTGCTTTTTAGTTGGAGCGAGAGTAATGTGTCATCTGTGGTGATTAAAGCACGAATTTAGAGGACCCTAAAAGTATTCCTAAGGTTGTTTGAAAACTGCGTAATTCGAGCGTCAGATCTCTAGATTACTCATTAAAAACTAGTTTATCAGAACTGGGGTGTTACGCTGTTATAGGGTTTCGTGTTGGGGCAAAGGTCCGGCAAAAGTCCTGTAGGTGGACAACTTTGCGTTGTGTGGGTGGAGGTGTAAATTTGGTTTAATTGCTAATAGTGGCTTCGTCGGATTTTCTTTTTCGAGTGTAAGTGCTTTTTAGTTGGAGCGAGAGTAATGTGTCATCTGTGGTGATTAAAGCACGAATTTAGAGGACCCTAAAAGTATTCCTAAGGTTGTTTGAAAACTGCGTAATTCGAGCTTCGGATCTCTAGACTACTCATTAAAAACTAGTTTTATCAGAACTGGGGTGTTACGCTGTTATAGGGTTTCGTGTTGGGGCAAAGGACGGCAAAAGTCCTGTGGAGGAGGTGGACAACTTTGCATTGAGGGGAGGTATAAATTTGGTGTAGTTGCTTGTAGGGGTTTTGTCGGATTTTTTTAAATGCAGTTGCTATTTAGTTGGAACGAGATTGAGATGTTATCTGTGGTGATTGGAGCACAAACTTTGATGGCCTAAAAGTGTTCCTAAGGTCATTTTAAAACTGCATAACCGCTTCATATTACTACTATACTCTTTAGAAACTAGAAACTTTACTTACTCTTTAGACACTAGTTTTTTTATGACGGGGTGTTAAAACTTTTTTGTTTCGTGCTGGGGCAAAGGCTGTAAAACGTCCTGTGGAGGAGGTGGACAACTTTGCGTTGCGTGAGTGGAGGTGTAAATTTGGTGTTAGTGCTTGAAGTGGCTTTATCGGGTTTTCTTTTTTTAATGTCAGTGCTTTTAAGTTGGGACGAGTGATGTTATCTGTGGCGATCAGAGCGCGAACTTTGATGACCTAAAAGTCTTCCTAAGGTTATTTAAACGGCGTAAATCAGATTGCTAGACTCTATGTACTTACTCTTTAGAAACTAGTTTTATTAGAACGGGGGTGTTACACTATTATGGGATTTCGTGTTGGTTGTTTTCGGGTTTTATTGAGCAAGGACCACATTTGGCCAAGCTGCGCCAAACACAAAACAGACAACACAATGGAGGAGGAAGAAAAACAGAAAGCGGAAGGGTAGATGAAGGTAAAAATGACAGGGAGGAAAGATTCCTCGGGTACCTTGGGGCTGTGGTCCGTACACACTGAAAGATGTGCCCTGAGGGTGGATTTCATGTTTGGGCAAAGGTCGGCAAAAGCCCTAAGGAGGAGGTGGACAACTTCGCGTTGCGTGGAAGGGGATTTGATGTAGTTGCTTCAAATGGCTTTGTCAGATTTTGTTTGTTGAATGTAGGTAGGTGGTTGAATTAACGTCGCCCTGAATCAGCACAAAGTGCTATAGGCGAATGTCTGGTTCAATTCCGAAGAGAAGGATCCGAGGACAACACCTCGTTCTCTTGAATCACTGTCAGATAACGAGGTCGGCATCTGAGCTGGCACTCCTCTCTCCAAACTTCCACACCATGCCAACTTGAGGAGATTCGTGGGTACGACAGATTTATCGTGCACCAGCTCAGACATACATGGACGGTCTTCGGTAGGATAGCTCTTCCAACCGGGATACAGCGGCATTTTTCGAATGCAGGTGTATTTTAGTTAAGCCGTTGGTATTCGAGTACTTTCAAATATCGAATAAGTATTCATATGTATAAATAAAAAACGATTAATGGATAGTAGGAATTAGCCATTTGCGTTATAAGGCTATCATACAATTGGTGTTCGAATGGTTATGAGTATTTTGGTACCTGAATACTTTCGTGTTTGAATATATTGGTATTTTAATGCTATGAATGAATTATTTCGTATTCGAATACTTTGAATGAATACTTCCGCATGCGAATAATTTGAATGGATACTTTAATATTCGAATGCCACGAGAAAGAATCGATTACAATAGATACCTTTAAGTATCGAGTATACGGGTATTTTTGTATTCGAATAGTCCCGATCTCTACTAAAAAGTGTGGAAGATTCCACAAAGCGAAGAAATTATTTTCAAACTTTTGCAATTTATGTGATTTTCTATATTTTTGACATACCATACGAGTTAAATTGTTCCAAATATTGAAGTCAACATTGTTTAAAGAATATATAACGCGAACCAATCAGTGATGAAACACTCATTTAAACTGGGCAACAAAAATGTAGGACAACATCGGTTGTGTTTTTCCGTATACATTGTAAAGGTACTACTATTTTTGCCTTTAACTTTAGGGTATATTCCTAAAACTTACATTTACTTTCATGCTATTCAAAGGTTTTTGGATAGCACACACCCTATATATATAGTTACATTTATAGTAGCAATCAAATTGAAAATTTCCAAAGTTCTGTTAGAGTATACAGTATTTTTCATGTAACTCTATTTAACTACATTGGAACAATTGGAAGGAAGGGCTTCGGGCAACATATTTATAAGCTACGTTTGAAATTTTCAAGCTTTAAAAAAATTCCAAAAATTGTAATGGTTTAACCCAGTATTCGAAAGGGTGTTACCTTAAACTTTCAATTCTTAAGCAATCATTCAAACAACCAGAAATTCTGCTCATCCTCTTGAACAATTTTCAATATTTTTCATTGTGAAACTCATTTTGGTGCCTTATCAGCTATGTTACCAGAAACCTTCATATAAACAAATTCCTTAATGAAGTGATGAACATGAAATACTCAGTTATTTGTAAAATAAAATCTACTTCAAAATAATCCATCAAAATTTTAAAAATAAGTCATTATGATGCAGACTTCCACGAAAAATAATGCCTTCTTTTTTTGGAAGATCCTTGGCACAGCTTTTAACCCTCTCGCTGCGTAATTTTTTTATCAAAATAGGTTCAAAAATTGCGTATTTCTTTTTTTACATATTTCAAATCTACATATATTTTATAGTTAAAGTACACTGCTGGCCACCGTAAATGCAACACCCTGAAGGAAGCATGCAAATAATATGAAATTTACAACATGCATTAGCGGAGGTGAGATATGCAAATGATTAGAATTTCAGCGCAGACGCACATCACGCGCGCCTGTGGCGCCACTTCAAAGCGCTATTTAAGGCTTGGAGATTTCGACGATTTCAAGTACGGCAATTGTGTTTTTCTTGTGGTTTTTTCTAAAAAAACGATCAATTATGCCTCGTAGAAAACAGCGATCATCTTTTGATCAAGTATCCGAGTTCGACAGAGGAAGGATAGTGGCCTACCGAGATTGTGGATTATCTTTCAGGGAAATCGGTAGTCGTGTTGGACGAAACCAAACAACTGTAATGCGGATATGTGATCGTTGGATGCAGGAGGGTACGACGGACCGACGTGTTCGATCGCATCCACCTCAGTGTACCACTTCACGTGATGACAGACATATTGTGCGTATGGCAGTGACGGATCGCTCAGCCACATCACGAACCATAGCACAGCACATTCAGTCTGTACCGCATCATCCAGTGTCTGCGCGTACCATTCAAGACCCTCGATTTCCCCAGCTCACCGCAAGGTTTCGAGCTTGGGTGGGGATCGGGGTTGAGTGGTTTTTGATCCCCATCGCACGTCGGAGGAACCGGGCAGCCCTTCCACGGATTGGGAGAGCCTGCCTCCAGTGTGGACGCGCACTGCCGAACAATTTTATTAAAAACCAAGATCATAATTACAAAGAGAGTCCCGACATAAATGGTTTGTAACATGGGCTCAACGCACAAAAGTGCGGAGAAAAATGAACTGGCCAAAAAAAAAGGGCCAAACACAACAGAAGAAAGTCCCGACAAAAAGGCCAACAGGGCCAAAAGGTAAAAATTCCAGAATAACATATTCGCTCGAAGCGGTCGCCCAGAGTTCCGAAGGTAAGTTTAGTCTCTCTCGACGGCAGGGATGACTCCAACACTCCAAGATCATCACCAGGCTCCCCCTCAAATGTCCAGAGGAAGGTAAGTAAACCCCCTTTTTTTCTTTTTCGCCGTATTTTTCGTTGTGGTGTGCTGTCAAATTGTTAATTTCGACTAAGTCCCCCTAGTTGTACTTGGTTCTTTATATCCTTTTCTTCTTTTCAGTCTCTCGTTGCGGTGTGCTCAAGCTATCCATCAACTCAACTCCACAAACCTCAAACGAAGGAGACAAGTCGCTTGATCAGACGTCAGCATATCCGAAGACCCGCAACACTCCATCCAGCGAAGACACCCAGGGCAGCGACCAAGGGCAGAGGTTCCAGGCCTCATCCCTGGAGATCCAGGCACTCAGCCCTCACCGGTCCAGCCCCATCGGAGTCCCCGCCTAGCTGCTAAACTGGACAAAATTACAATAGAACACAGCAAGAACAAGAACCCTGTTAATCATTTTTATTGTAGGCTGTGCCGCAAACTCGGAATAAACATAAATAAATCCAGCGACCCCGGCGACGGGCCCGAGCCCAAATGCTAATGCTCAATAAGCCCCAAGCTCAGGATGTAACTTGACGCCCTATATAAGAGGTATACCAGCGGTAGAAACTAAACGAATTTTTTCTCTTCCCCATCATTTAAATTTTAAAAATACAAGAGGCAATTAAAAAATAATTAAAATCAGACAACTAATTATACTTAGTTGATAGTCAATCATTAATTAAGATTCATGCAAAGCGGGAAGAACATCCCAAAGCGCGAGCCAAGGAAGCACCAAATATACAATTGTTGGACAAAAAGTCCGGGGAGCAAAATTTCTGTTGGTCATCTCCCAAATACCTATTGAATTATAATAGACTAAAGGTAATCTAGGGCAAAAACTCTACAACCGTTATGTTATATCAACATATAACTGAAAATTTTTATTGACACAATCACAGAGTCCTTCCAATGTTGGACGAGAGCCAGCCGCAGAATATGGAGAGGGAACCGGGTCGAGTTTCAAAGACGAACATCATGATAACACGGTCTCTGCGAGGGTATGCGCGTACCATTCGACGCCGTTTACAGCAGAGTGGTCTGTCCGTAAGACGTCCATTGCTTCGTCTACCCTTGACGCAGAACCACAGACGTTTCCGCCGCCAATGGTGCGATGAAAGAAGGATGTGGACGGCAGAATGGAATGAAATTGTCTTTACTGACGAGTCACGCTTCTGTCTGCAACACCACGATGGTCGGATTCGAGTCTGGAGACACCGTGGAGAGAGGATGCTGAACAGCTGCGTTATGCACCGCCACACTGGTCCTGCACCGGGTAATATGGTATGGGGCGGTATTGGATATCACTCTCGCACTCCTCTAGTACGCATTGCCGGTACTTTAAACAGCCAGCGCTATTTCTCCGAGGTGTTGGAGCCAGTTGTCCTTCCTTACCTTCAGGGCTTGCCCACAGCCATATTTCAACAGGATAATGCGCGACCACACGTGGCACGCATTGTCCAAGGGTTCTTCGTCAATCGCCAGATTGAATTGCTTCCCTGGCCAGCTCGCTCTCCGGATCTTTCGCCGATAGAAAACCACGGTCCACGGTTGCTCAACAATTGACCCAGAATACATCCCCAGCTGCCACACCAGATCAACTTTGGCAACGTGTGGAAGCTGCTTGGTCTGCTGTACCCCAAGAACACATCCAAAGTCTCTTTGAATCAATGCCGAGGCGTGTGGCAGCGGTGATCTCCAACAATGGCGGCTACTCTGGCTACTGATTTTGGCAAGAACCACACTTCACAGAAGTCTATAAATTTAATCATTTGATACTTGGTCAACATGTTATCTACAAAATAAATTTTGTTGTGATATCTCTTGTCTTTCTTGGTGTTGCAATTTGGGTGGCCAGCAGTGTATATAGTTAAAATATACAAAAAAAATTTGTAAAAGAGTTTTTTTTTCAATATAGAATTAGATCATAAACAAAGGTTGTCGGAATATTGAAATTGAGGAATAATCATATAAAAGCAAAATTTTGAAAATTAATCTTGTTTAAATTATGATTTATTTGATGAAATACAAAGGTAAAACGTATATACTAATGAAAATATGCAAAATACTTACAAAACATTTATTTGAAATGAAGAATTACTAGAAACGCCTATCCGTAGAGGAATCCGAGAAATTCTCATCAATTTCGCTATAACAATCTTCAATATACTTGATATCAGAGTCAGAACTGCTATCAGTGTCGGAAATATTGTCAGGAATGTAGGTTCTATCACTCGCGAAACGCTTCCTGCCAGAAATCTTTGAGCTTTGAAAAGAGCGCGCAAAATGCTGCAAAAAATGCTTGTATATTTCGCAGAAATGTGGACATCTAAAGCCATCTGTTAAACCAGATTTGAATAAACAATTAAACATCACAGAAAAGCCAAAATGAAACCATGAACGGGAAAGAGCAGGTTGCACTGTTAAATAGACGGCAAAAATGCATCCCCGCGGAAATCGCGGGATGCGCAGCGAGAGGGTTAAGCCGTCTTGGTCATCTGGTTAGATGTATAATTAACTCGGTAGCAAAGAAACAGTTGCAGAGCGACAAAACAAACCATTGATTGGATGGACAAGCGAAGACAGGACAAATAATTGATCACCAAATATTAAGCATCCCTGGTCGCGTTCATAACTTGGGAGGGTGACCGCTTGAGCTACTGTCCCGAAGCAGAGGTGAAATCAACTTTTGTACCGCTGATAAATTTATGCTGTCCAGCCTCTTTTCTCATCAATTTTAATTTTATGTACATTGTTTTATGTTTATTCTCTTTCATTGTGAGATAAGCTGCTTAATAGCAGATGCTCCGTAAGTGATCTGTTCAGTCCAGTCCAAGACAGAGGACAATAAAAACTGGAAAACGAAAAACAGGATCAACAAAAATATAAAAACTAAGAGTTATAATTCAATTTAATCCCAAAGAAAAACAGCAGCGGTATCCCAGTTGAAAGAGCAACGGATTAGCAACAGAACAACTAAACTCGGTCCAGCCAAAGAACGTCGTCTACACGGGGTTTGGTGCACGTTAAATCTGCCTTGGCCTCAAATGTCCTAACGTCGGCGTGGAGGAGAAATTTAGATAATAGGGTGTTGTAAGTTCAGGTGCGACCTAGTCATCTGACCGTAGTTCAATATTACGAGGTGTTGTCATCGGATCTTTGTCTTCGGGATTGATGCCGTACCGTCACCAATAGGCCATTGTGTTGCTCCGGTGAAACTCCTATAGCCCGTTGTGCTGCTTCAGTGTGACGTTAAGTACCTACTTACCCAAAGAAACACAAGCAATAAAATTCCAATCTCGAAAAGTATACGAAAGAATGAGGTCCATAAAGGGAATATTGATTAACAGTTCTCCATTAATACGATTAATTTTTCCATTTTAAACGACATCACTTCAAGGATATCAAAACAACGGCGCTGTCATTTTCTTTATTTTGGTATTCATCGCGTTGATTTCAAGGGTTTTCAGCCATAATACAAGTCTAATTAGCCGTCGAGTTTAACAAAATCCCTGTAAATCGATAAACCAAATCATAAATCGATCAGAATTGGGTAAGAAAAGCAAATTCGCAAAACTCGAAAAAGGGGTGAACAAAAAATTAAAAATAACAAGGGGAGAGTGAGAGTTAATAATTTATTTCAGTCTTAAATAAAACAAAGCAAAGAAACTCGAATTCCGAAAAGTACTCGAAATAGTCCTAATTTAATATTGAATCACGTTACTTGCGAATGCTTTGAATTATTCCATATTGAGAGATATTATTTTAAGGATATCAAAACAATGAAGCTATCAGTTTTTGGTATCACTTTGATTTTAGAGGTTTCACCCCATAATATAATTCATCGATATTGTATGGCTTTTCCAAGTCCTTTGTGTTAAAAGAGAAAATATGGCATATTCAATTGCATATAAATTCAATCAATTAGAAAGTGACAATAATAAAAGCGCTAAAGTGTAATATTCAAGACTGGAACATACAGAAGGAAATATTTTAAAAATCGGAGAGTAAAGCAGTTAAAAATTTTATTCCATGAAGATCTGAAAAAATATTTATATATATTCGAATTTCAGCTATCATCATTTCGGAACTTCAAAGTCGGATGCAAATTCGACGATTTACCAATGGATATATCTTGTCCAATTCCAATAGAGCCAACAATAAAGCTGTTAACCTGTCTTGTACACATTTCGATCGTGACTTGAAAATTATCCTGCCGTTCGGGAGAACGATGTTTTAATTTCTCGTTATGATTTAGCAACGAGTGTATTCATGTAAATGTAAATTTATTCTGATGCTGGCGGTGCTACGGAGACACTGATATTTAATTCGTCTGTTGGATTTGAAAGCATTGGGATTAACCAGCCGGAGTTATGACTGTTTTCTTTTAATTCTATTCCGTCGAGACGACGAAATAAACTCTTTTTCTTTTAACTGAGGTGATGTCTGCTTTTTATTTTGGAAAAACCACTGACTCTGCGTACAAAAGCCGTAGACAAATTCGAAGCGCAAGATACAAAAACCACACGCGCAGACCAATCACAGGTGCAGGCGCGAGCGGTGAAGACGCTCTGCGGTGCAACTCAGAGCCGGCCTGCTCTGGTTGGTCTGAGGGTGTCGCTTTCCGTTTTACACTTCCTATTTGTCCACGAATTAAGGTAGCTAATATGAAAAAAGCACTTCAGTTTAACATGGTATTGACGTTCTAGTTAACTCTCATGTTCCTTAAAGCGTCAGTAAAGTGCCAAACCAAATCATTGTTTGAAGAGGCATGTAAAAGACAATGAACCCTGAAAAACCTATACAAGTGTGACGTAAGTTCGGACTCCTAACCTGCTACCTATCAGATAAACTTAGAAAAGGGTAAACGCAAAGATTAAAGCCAACAAATTAAGAGAAAGTTATCTTGAAGATAACAAAGAACTAAAACTCCAATGCCGAAAGGTACTTGAAAGAATAGGGTCCTAAGATAATATCGAATTACCATTACTAGTTACCTCCGAATACCTTGAATTATTCCATTTCATGTGATATAGCCACGACCGAAGATAGTAGCACCTTTCGATCCTCATCCAGGCCCGAAATATATTACAAAGCGTCAAACCAAATCATTGATTGGAGAGAGAAAAGGCGATAAAATCTGCGAAATTCAGCAAAAGGGTCAACGAAAAGACCAAAACCAACAAGGGGAGTGAAAGTTATAATTTATTTTAATCTCAAGGAAAACAAAGCAATAAAAGTCCCATCCAAAAGGTACTCGGAAAAATGATACCCTACGCTAACATTGAATTACTATTACTAGTTACTCCCGACTACCTTGAGTTATTCCATTTTAAGCGACAAAAGCCACGATCGAAGACAGCAGCACCTTTCGATCCTCATCCAGGCCCGAAGTATATTACCGTAAGGTGAAGCGCTCGTAAAAAGCCGCCGTAAGTCTTATCCCTCGGTTGTTCCCTCTTCTTTCAAATGGAGTGATTGTGACTACTAAAAAAGGATTTTTACAGCTCGCAGGGCCGGGGCTTTTCAGCGATGTCAGCTTTACAGCGGGGGTATTTTGGAAAAGTTTACGTCGTAAAGTCTGTGTCCCTCAGTATCTCTTTCGGGGTCTCAAGCGGAGGCATTTACGACGTGGAATTTTAATTTTTCTTCTTCCGATTCTCTTCCTGCAGTATTCGGTGGAAGGGAAAGATAAAAGGTTGAGTCGGCCTTGTTTTATTTTAGGTAACAGAAAAAGTTTTAACAATATGTCGCATCCATGTCCTTTGAATTGCTGAGGGACAAAGTCTTTTCAGTTAAGGAGGCATGGTTTTTACACTTGGCCTTTTCAGAAAACTTGACCAGTGTCCTTTCAGGGGCGGTGGGACGCCTGGTATTCCTATCCTTTGAAATGGTTCTAGGTATATTGAGATTGTTAAGGTATATATTTAACAATATCTCGCACCTGTGTCCTTTGATTTGTTAAGGAATTAGGGGAATCTTTTCAGTAAAGCCCACGTGGTTTTTTAGACCTGTTCTATCCAAAAATCTTCGATTCGTGTCTTTTCAGGTGTGGTAATACGCTTGGTATCCCTACCCCTTGAAACGGATACGGTTAGATATACACTGCTGGCCACCCAAATTGCAACACCAAGAAAGACAAGAGATATCACAACAAAATTTATTTTGTAGATAACATGTTGACCAAGTATCAAATGATTAAATTTATAGACTTCTGTGAAGTGTGGTTCCTGCCAAAATCAGTAGCCAGAGTAGCCGCCATTGTTGGAGATCACCGCTGCCACACGCCTCGGCATTGATTCAAAGAGACTTTGGATGTGTTCTTGGGGTACAGCAGACCAAGCAGCTTCCACACGTTGCCAAAGTTGATCTGGTGTGGCAGCTGGGGATGTATTCTGGGTCAATCGTTGAGCAACCATGGACCACATGTTTTCTATCGGCGAAAGATCCGGAGAGCGAGCTGGCCAGGGAAGCTGTTGGGTTTTATCGATTGAAGACAGAGTTTTTATACATAAAAATAAATTTCATTACGTGACCAAGTCTTATGGTTTAAAAACATACAAGAAGTCTGATCTGATCATGATCCCCAATCTTTCTTCACTTTTATACATTCAAAGATTTACATTCTTCAAATTTATGTGCCCCACACGGCACTATAATTGGAGGTTTGAGACCGATTCCAACATGCGGCCCCATCGGTTGTAAAACCTCAGCAGATGTATTACAATTCAATATATATATATACATAAATCTAACAAAATATTTTTCTAATAATATTTTTAAATTTATTTAACAATAAAGGCTTTGTTAAAAAGTCAGCCAAATTATTTTCCGATGAAATATAATTTACGTTAAATAGTTCATCTTTTATTAATTTACGAATAAATTTGTACTTGATATCAATATGTTTAGTTTTCACATTTTCCTGACTATTTTTTGAAAAATAGATAGCAGATTGATTATCACAATATACTTGGGGTCTTATGTAATCACACAAATTTAATTCATTTATAATTCTACTAAACCAAATAACTTCTTTAGTGCAATCGGTTAGTGCAATAAATTCAGATTCCATTGAGCTAAGAGCTATGCACTTTTGTTTAGAAGATTTCCATGGTATTGGGATGTTACCAAAATAAATTAAATAGCCACTGCTTGAATGTCTATTTGTGAGACCACATCCCCAATTTGCATCAGAAAAAGCAATCAAATTTGAACTTTTTACATTGGAAAGATTAATTTTAAAATCCTTTGTAAGAAAAACATAGTTCATAATATCAACAACGTAAGACCAGTGTTTGTAAGTATAACCATTACAAAACTGAGACATTATATTAACAGCAAATGCAATATCTGGTCTGGATCTATCTGACAAAAACGATAAACATCCTATTAAGGAACGATAGGGAAATTTCCTCATTAAATCATTTTCAATTATTTCTTCCTCTTTAACCTTATCAGGTAAGTTACAACCAATTTTAAAAGGTAAATTCACAAAACTTTTAGGAAGATCTTTGAATTTTGACATTAATTTTTCAATGTAGGTAATTTGATGTAAATAAATCGAATTTTCAATTTCTTGAAAGTTTACGCCTAACAAATATTTAGTTTTACCTAGGACTGTAAGATGCAATTTTTTGTCCAATAATTCGATTACTTCATTTATCAAATGTTCCCTTTTTGAAAACAAAACCATATCATCTACATAAACAATTAAAAATACATCTTTAAATTTGTAGACACAATTACACCAATTTAACTGAGAAAATCCTAATTTAGTTAAAATACCGTCTAATTCCAAATTCCATTCTCTACCACTTTGATGCAGACCATATATAGCCTTTTCCAATAGACATACTTTGTTTTCGGATCCTTTCAGCACAAATCCTTTTGGCTGTTTCATGTATATAGTATCCTTAAGGTGTCCATATAAATATGCACTTTTCACGTCAACTTGACAGTGATACCAACCCAACATAGAAATCAATAGTACAAACAATAATTTAACAATAGAAAAATTCACAACTGGTGAAAAAATATCTTTAAAATCAATGCCGGGTTTTTGCTTAAAACCTTGAGCAACAAGACGAGCTTTATACCTTTTAGGTATATTGTTTTCGTCCATTTTTATGCTGTACACCCACTTACTTCCAATTATGGTTGTATTTGGGGGTGTGTCCACTAATTTCCATACTTGCCTATCCTTCATTATCTGAATTTCTTCATTCATGGCAGTATTCCATTTAATTTTATCCTTACTTGCTTGCGTTTCTTCATAACTTTTGGGGATTTCGACATTGTAACACTGATCATACATGTCGTACATCTGTTGGTCTAAAAAATTAGATTCATCACTAGAAGTAGATGGCACATTAGAAATATCCACATTAGGATGTTCAGTTTCTGGCTTAAAATTGAAATTTACAGGATCAAACCTAATCTTATTTTTAGTACAGTACTTTTTAATATCATTTAAAGATCTCATTCTCAAATTTTCAGGAGAATAATAGTATACATCTATCCTATTGCTTTTATTTCTAGGTTTTTCGATTCTACGCCAATTTGAAATGTTAAGACATTTTAAGTTCTCAGTTTTATCTAAATCTTTAGAATCTAAAACTTGAGTTTCACTTTCCGATTTTACTTTTATATTTTCATTTGATTGATAAATAGGAATATTAGAATTAAGATCGAAAGAAACGTACTCAAAGTTTTTACCAAATAGTACATCAACAGCTTTCTTACTTTCGTCGATATGAACATGGACTGTTTCAACTATTCTCTTCTCGTTTGGGATATATATTCTGTAACCTTTAGTTTTCAAACCATATCCTGTCAAAATACCAAGTTTTGCTCTGGGTTGTAATTTATTTCTCTGTATTTTAGGAATATGAACATATGCCAAAGAGCCAAAAATTCTAAAATGTTTTACTGATGGTTTGAAACCAGTCCATATTTCGTTAGGAGATATACCCTCAGTTAATTTGTGTTCGCATCTATTTTTAGTATGAATAAATGCTAAAAGTGCTTCTGACCAAAATTGTGGTTGTAAACCACTGTCTTGAAGCATAGCTCTGACACAATCCATGGCTGTTCTATTGAACCTTTCTGCAACGCCATTTTGTTCAGGGGTATAAGTTGAAGTTCTTTCGATTTTTATTCCTAGATCATTTAAAAACTTTTTAAATTCTTTGTGGCAAAATTCTAAACCATTGTCAGTTCGGACACATTTTAACTTAACATTTAGCTGTCTTTCAGCTTTAACCAAGTATTTTTTAAAGTAATCAAAAACTTCATTCTTATTTCGAATAATATAAACAGTTACTTTACGTGAAAAATCATCAATAATAGATAAAAAGTATTTGTTTCCACCTAGAGAGTTAACTGGAGCAGGACCCCACAAATCCATATGGATCCTTTCCAAAACATTTTTAGTTTTCCTTTCGTACATATAGTTTCTTTTTAAGGATATTCTAGTGGATTTAGCAATAGCACAAATCTTACAATTTTTATCTATATTCTTACAATTAAGTTTTTCAATTCCTTTTACACAATTAATTTTACTCATATTTTCAATTAAGGGCATGTTAACATGACAAAACCTACGGTGGGCTTTTTCTAGATCTAAACCAGTTACATATGTATAATTTTTAATCTTGGGATAACCTTTTAAGATATACAATTTTCCAATTCTGGGAACAGTAAACAAATATTTATTATAACTATTATAAATAATCATTTTGTTATTTCCCCATTTAATTTGGTTTCCCACAAGGTCAATACGAGCACCACTAATTAAATTTCTTCTCATATTAGGCGAGTATAACACATCTTTTAAAGTTATATCATAATTTCTGTTTCTATCTAAAACTGTAAATTGAATATCACCCATACCTAATACTTCCGAGGTGCTGTCCTTGTCTCCGACTAGGATCTTCTGTGGTGGTAGTTTTCTGAATGTCGTAAACATATCACGTTCTTTACAGAAGTGAGCACTTGCAGCAGAATCAATGAGAAATTCCCTCGGTCTTTCATTTGGAAAATTTGAAACTGCATAGGTACGTTGAAGATCAGTTTTTGGATTGTCCTCCATATAAAATAATTCACCACCAGGTTTCTGCCGATTGCTTTTCTTGAAGCACTTCGATTCGTAATGTCCCGACTTTTTGCAGTAGTTACAGAATGGTCGCGGCCCCATACGACAAACTGTCGACTTTCTTGGGCTTGAAGGAATTAATTCAGGGTCCAGTACGCATCTGCTGTGATCAGGAGTAGATGCCCGTGTCTCCTTGTATCTAGATGACTTGTTTCTTGTAGCATAAGCATCGGCCACGATACTTAATTTTGTGCCTTCGTCTTTCCGCTTCAGCTCGATTCGGCTGGATTCTGTTATTAAATGTTTAGACAAATTGTCTAGCGTGAACTCGTTGTCATCCATCCTGTATAGCAGTTGTACCAGATTATCGTATTCGTGAGGCAAATGTCTTATTAGTTGAAAGCAAACTAAGAGGTCTGGGATTTCGAATCCACCTTCTTTTATCTGTAACAGCTTCTCATGCACTCGTTTGCAGAAGAGTCCAATGGATTCGTCCTCCGACTGGTAGCGGATTGAAAAGAACTCGTCCACAAGGCCTGCCAATCGTGCTCTAGATGCTGGTTCAAAGTTGGTCTTTAATATATCCCAGGCTTCCTTACCGTCCTCAGTAGATGAAATCAAGATTTGATATTTTCTGTCTATGCCCTGGTAGATAGTTGTGTATGTCCTCTGCTTCCTATAACGATAGTCTCCTTTTTCTTGTTCTGGAGCATCTTCCAATAATAGAGGTTCCGTTTTAGTGATAAATTCCCAGCAGTTCCGATCCATTAGCAATACCTTCATGTCCGTCTTCCACGTGGCATAGTTGAAATCCGATAACTTCGGGAAGGAAAACATGGACATTTCTTGAATACCCTTCATACCATGGAAACCGGTAGTGGCAGAATTCAGGTTCAGCTTAAAGTCCTTGGCCCATAACCAATTGTTGGGTTTTATCGATTGAAGACAGAGTTTTTATACATAAAAATAAATTTCATTACGTGACCAAGTCTTATGGTTTAAAAACATACAAGAAGTCTGATCTGATCATGATCCCCAATCTTTCTTCACTTTTATACATTCAAAGATTTACATTCTTCAAATTTATGTGCCCCACACGGCACTATAATTGGAGGTTTGAGACCGATTCCAACAGAAGCAATTCAATCTGGCGATTGACGAAGAACCCTTGGACAATGCGTGCCACGTGTGGTCGCGCATTATCCTGTTGAAATATGGCTGTGGGCAAGCCCTGAAGGTAAGGAAGGACAACTGGCTCCAACACCTCGGAAATGTAGCGCTGGTTGTTAAAGTACCGGCAATGCGTGCTAGAGGAGTGCGAGAGTGATATCCAATACCGCCCCATACCATAATACCCGGTGCAGGACCAGTGTGGCGGTGCATAACGCAGCTGTTCAGCATCCTCTCTCCACGGTGTCTCGAGACTCGAATCCGACCATCTTGGTGTTGCAGACAGAAGCGTGACTCGTAGGTAAAGAAAATTTCATTCCATTCTGCCGTCCACATCCTTCTTTCATCGCACCATTGGCGGCGGAAACGTCTGTGGTTCTGCGTCAAGGGTAGACGAAGCAATGGACGTCTTGCGGACAGACCACTCTGCTGTAAACGGCGTCGAATGGTACGCGCAGACACTGGATGATGCGGTACAGACTGAATGTGCTGTGCTATGGTTCGTGATGTGGCTGAGCGATCCGTCACTGCCATACGCATAATATGCCTGTCATCACGTGAAGTGGTGCACTGAGGTGGATGCGATCGAACACGTCGGTCCGTCGTACCCTCCTGCATCCAACGATCACATATCCGCATTACAGTTGTTTGGGTTCGTCCAACACGACTACCGATTTCCCTGAAAGATAATCCACAATCTCGGTAGGCCACTATTCTTCCTCTGTCGAACTCGGATACTTGATCAAAAGATGATCGCTGTTTTTTACGAGGCATAATTGATCGTTTTTTTTAAAAAAACCACAAGAAAAACACAATTGCCGTACTTGAAATCGTCGAAATCTCCAAGCCTTAAATAGCGCTCTGAAGTGGCGCCACAGGCGCGCGTGATGTGCGTCTGCGCTGAAATTCTAATCATTTGCATATCTCACCTCCGCTAATGCATGTTGTAAATTTCATATTATTTGCATGCTTCCTTCAGGGTGTTGCATTTACGGTGGCCAGCAGTGTATATTAACTCTTCTGATGGTTTATCTTCGCGTTTAAAACTGCACTAGTCCATCCTCTGATGCGAAAACCTGTTCCAAATTGTCACGTTCTGGGCAAAGGACAATTTGCTTTTCCTACTAGGATTTTCATTCCCTCTTGGAGTAATAGGGCAATTTTGTCTCGACGATATATCTTCCTTAGCGAATTGACCAGATCCTTGACGAGATATTTCGTACAAATACTTGGGGATCAAGGCCTGCTAAGGTATATATTTAACAATATCTCGCACCTGTGCTCTTTGAGTCGAGGAACAAAGAAATATTTTCCTGTTAAGGTGATACGGTATTTAGATTGCTCTTCAGAAATCTTGACCAGTGTTAGTTGAATGCTTTTACGTAACACTTCCAAGCGCGTTGATCCGCCGAATGTCCCATATAATTAATGCTGTAATATAAATATTCTAGGTATATTAAGAGGCTGCTAAGCCACATGTTTTAATAAAACGTACAATGGAAGTGGTTGCCAAGTTTGAACTTCTCACTGGATATGACTGTCTCCGGGAACATCTCCACTATATAGGTCTTGTTGATTCCTCACTGTAATTTGAGCGACCTAAGACAGCTTGTGTTTGTTGAACATTTGGACGTGTCCTGCAGTAATGTTTTTAATTATCTTAAAGAAAAATATTAGAGCACGTGGTCTAATGGCCTAGCGGCCAAACGACAAGGTTTGTCAACAATAAAATGTATAACTTTCTAACATAAAATTTTACCGGCCTTCAGAGTTGAAAAACAAGGAGATCCGTCTGTGTTAAGGTGGTATATGGTTTTCAGAATCTCTTTTCAGAAATATTGACCAGTGTCTAAGCCCTCTTTGAAATGATTAAGGTCAAATATATTAATATTCTAGGTATATTAAAACTTGCTAAGGTATATAAATGTTTTTATCCAGTAATCACTAGATCAGTTCTATGATGTCCCTCCAGCGAAAATTGTCCAAAAAGATGACTCGCATCATCAGAAATGCCATAACACCCCAAAACACTGTAGTACGTGGTCAGAACAAGCCAAGCTTTTACCCTCACAGTGAGACCCAGTCAGGGTAAATCTTATTTCCTGCCACATATCTCAGCTTTGGTGTGACCAGATCTAAATCTTGATTATGTCTGTTCTATATTTAACTCGCAATTGGCTATTTCTCCTGGACTTTGTCTTCTATATCAATGACATTGGGGTGCACTCTCCCCAACTTTCTTTATAGTACAAGGAGTATATTCTTCAAAGGTGAGTTAGTTTTCTAGAGAAAATATGAGCAATAGCAGACCGTATCATGTCCATCTTCAATTTCATTACCCCTGTATCCCCACATGAGAAAGAATCCAAATCGGAAAAAATCGAAAATGAAAGCCTCTAGTTTTCTTCTATTATTGGAATGGAATTTGGAACCCTTACTGCGTACTAAAATTCCAATTCCTATAGAAATGTTCTCTTTGATGCTCTAATAATCTAGAAGTGTTCTAGATGGGAAGTGGGGCACCCACCATGTCTTAAGAAACTAAAATATCAATTTTTACGGGCAAAATATGCATTCATGTAAGGTCTTCACCCATAAAGTTGTTTTTTTTAATCAAAAACCATTTTTTCATCTTTGTACTCTTAAAAGTTTTAAAGGCTAAAAGTTTTCTCAGTTTCTAGGAATATGGTTAAAATTTTTGTTGGTCTGAATCAGCACAATATCCAACCATCGCATATTGCAGAAAGTGCTATAAATGCTAACAGAAAAATTCAACGGTGAAAACCTTCAAAGAAATAAAAAATGCTATAAATATAAAAGATAAAGTTGCAAATTACATCTACAAAAATAAATCATGTTATGGAGTTGAACCTCTTGAAGACATACCCTACGATACTGATAAAATGTGTTTGCTTATATTTCAGTTAATACCATAGTATCATTAATAATGAAATCGATGAAGCTCGACACGTTATAAGATACATAGAAAAGTAGTAAAGGAAATTGATAGAAGGGTTGGAATCCAGAAAAAATGTGATGTCAATCTGCAAGGTTATGCATATCCGTATAATCTTAAAATTGCCAGGCATCTTCCCAAACGGACCGAGAGCTGAGCTAATTTCAATATTAACTGCAAATTCGTATTAGTGAAAAGCTGTAAAAATGTTTGAGGACTTTGAAATTCACACTTCGAACGCTTCTTTTCGTTTTTGATTTTTGGCGAATGACTAATTTGCAACATTGTCAATAATAGTGATTTATTCTTTAACAAAATCATATTATGTGCACTATAAATCGCTGTCGCCCTCAATTGCTGTAGCAGGTGGTCGCCTTGTTCAAGCTTAACATTTTTTTGACCACTTCTGATCTGTTTGTTTCCCCTGTGAAAATGTCTCTCCTACGTACAGGAAACACAACCTCCACCTACATTTATCTTCCCAGAAATGCCTCTAAAACTAAAAATTAACGCCAAATGTTGACGAAATGCCGATAAATTGAATTATTTCAACTGGAAACATGTTTTCTTCGAGTAGCTTATGTTTACCGAGAAAAAGTCTCAGAATTAAAAATAAATGTAATCTTTCGCATTATCGTCTTTGATGAAAAGAAAACATGACCAATACTTGTATTGCAAGTGGCCGCGCTATGGTCTAATCGTCCCCACTAATTAGTTTCGAACTTTTATAATATTCACATGAAACAAGTTTAGCCTCCAAATCCGTTTTTTTTTCGAATTTGTTCTGGCAAATCAAATATTCTGCATCACTGTATAAGGTAAAGTACGATAAAAAAAGGACCGATATTCTTTTGTAAGCGCAATTTGACCTACAAATCTAGGTCTTTCGTTCATGCTTTTCACAGGATGCCAAATCCGAGTTGAAAATTTCAGGTCAGATCAAATCAAATATCGGGATCAAATGTGTCAAAAAACCATAAACGTCAACAGAAGATTTTTTATACAGCCTATTTCAATACGAATTTCTTGTTTTTTAGATATGGATACAGATGTGCATGTTTCCGTGAATGTAACCTATGTTCCAAGGGACAGTGACATAGCCAGGGAATGGGGAACCCCTTACCAAAAATGATGGTTTCAGTACGAAAAATATGCGATTTACAAAAGCTATCCTTCTTATACGTTATTCATATTTTTACAAATGCATTCTATTTTCCATGCATATTGGTTTTCAAGAAATAATCGGGCATATACATTACGGTATGTACTGTTAATTAACGACGCACTGGAGCAACACACATGCTATTGGTGATCTGGGATCAATCCCGAAGGGAAAGATACGAGAACTCAAAATTTTGAGCCACGGTCAAATGACCAGTTCAACACAGAAACTGGCACCACACTCTCCAAGCTTCTTCGCCACGCCAACTTGAGGCCACGACAGGTAGGTATTTTATTTAACGTTGCACTGAGCAATATGACGGGCCATTGGTGACAGTCCTTGATCAAAACCGAAGGGAAAGATACACGAGGACAACACGTAATTTTGAACCACGGTCAGATGACGAGTGCACACTTGAGCTTTCACCCTACTCTCCAAACTTCACACCAAGCCAACGTGACATTTCAGGCCACGACTGATTTAACGCGCACCAGCCCTCTTGTACACGAGGGTATTGGCTGGATGAGGCCAAGACAAATTTTAACATGCACCAGCCCCCATGTACACAATGTTTGGTTGGATCGAGTTCCGAACATTCAACCTTCAGGTTGCTAATCCGCTACTTTACCATCTTAGCTACCGTGGCACCCATCCAGGAAGGAACCGAACCTCCACACATATTAAGTAAATTTTAAAAATTAATAAACAGTAAATAAGTTAATAAAGAATTTTACTTTAAAATAGGACATAAAACTTATTCTTTCTGAAACATTTGAAAAAAATTAAACTTCTGTACTTGTGCTTTTAATTTTATTAAAATGATCCTCGACATGACTGAAACCGTTTTAAGAGGTTTTCAATAAAAAAAAATTGAAGAAAATAAC
Organism: Meta bourneti; assembly: GCA_933210815.1. Classification (NCBI taxonomy): domain Eukaryota; kingdom Metazoa; phylum Arthropoda; class Arachnida; order Araneae; family Tetragnathidae; genus Meta; species Meta bourneti. The sequence goes on from OW119929.1 coordinate 95,804,947, forward strand.
TTAAGGCCCCGTTCACATGAGGCGTTTTCCAACGCGCGTTTTACGTCAAAACAAAACGCGGATAGCCAAAGTACAGAGTTCTATTGGAGTATTCACATGCAGAAATCGCGAGAATGCAAGCGCTAGATAGTTTCGGCGCTTCAACAATCTCCGGTAGTTCTAGCGATTAGAAGGCGTTTGGAGAAGCATTGGTTTCTACTGCACCGGTCACATGATACGCGTTTTGACGCGCGTTAGTGCTTTTTTATCCCCTAGACCTAGTTCTTATCTTTGCGAACGTTAAAGATAGTGAAAATTTTACACTAGATCGATACCTAAAATGTGATTTTCTTTAAATAAATAATTTTTCAACTGTAACTTTAATATTTTCGCGATAAGGATTTGACGAATGTATTCATTACCAACACAAAAGGGAGTATTCCCCATCTCGTTTTTATAGAAAAGATGCAACTTGATTGGAGTATTTTGTCTTAATCCACTGCTTTATATTTATAGCCATTAAAAATAGGATGAGAAAATTTAATCGTATTCGATTTATTGAAGAAATTTACCCTTTCACTAAAAACTTGTAAAAATGTGATAGTTTATAATTAAAGAGGATATTGAGTAATTTTATTTGAGAATAACGCATACCGAAACTGTCCATTTTAGTTTTCATGTGAGGCAAACGTTTTCAAACGTCTCAACGGGTGAAATGCGTAAGATAAGTTTCAATTTTCATTCATTTTTCACATCCTCGTGTTACATTGAACTCGATATCACTTTTGAAAATGAACTTCATTTACAGTGAGCTTATTTTGCATAGAATTCATATTTTAATCTTGCAATTAGTGTTATTACTACTTTAATCGAAATTTTTATATTATATATACGTGTAGACGCAAATTCTATTAGCAATCTTCTGGTTTTCGATATGTATACCCCCGTTTTTCTTTTATATTTTTTAGTTTTAACATAATTTTCTCGTTTCATCGTGGGGTTTAATCAAATTTTAGTTGAAATATTTCCGTCATTATTCCATTCGTGGTTCCATCTGTGCTTCAAAACCCCTGAAATAGGGTAGGTTGGAGGGTTAGTTTTCGTTTCGGACAGTCGGAACTCAGGGAAAATTGTGTTTAAAAATTAAAAAAACTAATTATTGTTATGTGTTATTTGTGCTGATACATTAAAATGTTTAGAGATAGGTTTTAAAAAATAGATTTATTTGAAGGAAAATTAAATAAAAATTCGCTATAGATCGTAGGAAACACGATGAAACCTGCAAAAATAGCATAAAAAAAGGAAAGGTTATCGCCAGTGCCGGATTTTGTTTGAGTGTCATCTTTTTGATAGTACTTCGTAGACAATGCCATATAAACAGAAATTTCGTTTCCAATTTCCTGGTTCTAGAAATGTTTATAGAATGGTTCTAGAAAGTGTTTGATATATTTTTATTTTGCACTGCCAATTTTAAAATTTAAAGAAAATTGTTTGGTCATTTTCCAGTTAGTTTCGTTTTAATTAAAGTTTTACAAAAACATTCCAATTTTTCATACGCATTTTCGCTTTTACGATAAAACGCATTACAAATGACTCATCTGCTAGCTTTTTGAGCCCAAAAAATCCCCGTGATCACCCCTTAACACGAAACAAATACTTACTATTTATATTGGGGGGGGGGGTGAATCATCGACATTGGAGAGTGAAGGTTATAGGTTTTTCTTCTCTAGTCTTGACAGTAAAAAACGAATACTTTAAGATTTTAAAGTTAATGAAAATGTTTAATAATGCCATAATTTGAACTACATAAAGCACTGTTTCTCTGATCCTCTGGCTGATACCGGTTCCTTGGTCCAAAATAATCCCGTCATTCGAAAAATTTTGAAAAACGTACGAAAAGCTAACGTTCAAATATTTACAACCGAGGTTAATGGCGTTGCACTGGAACGCATGATATAGTATACGTTACGAAAGATTTACCTGTTTAAGTTGTCACTTCTGGTCAGCAAGTCGATTATATAGCATTTATTTATGTATAAAGATTGAAGTTCAAAAACACTTTATTCACAGGCAATTAGGGAACGGATGTTTTACAAATCGAAATATCAAATTTTACGTCATTTTGAATATTTTTTAGATTCTTTTAGGCATGTATTGATAATTTTTATACATTTCTAAGTTAACCAAATCCAGGCTCTTGTGAACAATTTTAGGTTGGGAAAGAAATATTTTTATCCTATTTTAATGACTGTAAAATTAAAACAGTTGATAAGGGGCAAAAAATATCTTATTAAAGTGGTATTCCCTTTAAAAACAAGGTAATACTTCCTCTTACGCTTAGTATAAAGAAATATCTGCAAAATTAGTTGCGAGTATTGACAAAAATATTTTTTTCAAAAAAAATCATTTTTTGGTATCGATTTGACGTAAAATTTTACGTTGATTTGAAATCCGTTGAAATTTTGACTATATTTAACCATTCAAAAGATAGAAACTTCGATTAGGGGAATAAAAAACTCAATGTAATGCATAACGGAAACTGACCTCGAAAAACGCCCAAGAGGTGTTCACATGGTAACGCTCGAAAATTCTTATCAAACGCGCGTTAGAAAAAGTCCATGTGAACAGGACCTAACAAAATATTTTTTTTAATATTTTTGAATTCATTTAACAATAAAGTCAGCCAAATTATTTTCCGATGAAATACAAGTTGAACAGTTCATCCTTTATCAATTTACGAATAAATTTGAATTTGATATCGATGTGTTTCGTTTTAAAGTTTTCTTGGCTATTTTTCGAAAAATAGATAGCCTATTGATTATCGCAATGCACTAGGGGTCTTATGTAATCGCACAAACTTAATTCATTTATAATTCTACTAAACCAAATAACTTTAACGCAATAGGTTAGTGCAACAAATTCGGATTCCATTGAACTAAGAGTTATGCAGTTTTGTTTAGAAGACTTCCATGATATTGGAATGTTACCAAAATAAATTAAATAGCCACTGCTTGAATGGTTGAGATTACATCCCCAATTTGGCATCAGAAAAAGCAATCAAATTTGAACTTTTTACCTTGGAAAGATTAATTTTAAAATCTTACAGTTTATAATATCAGCAACGTAAGACCAAATGTTTGCAAGTATAACCATTACAATAATGTGACATTATGTTAACAGCAAATGCAATATCTGGTCTGGATCTCTCCGATAAAAATGATAAACATCCTATTAAAGAAGGATAGGGAAATTCTCATGAATTTATTTTCGATTATTTCGTCCTCTTTAAACTTGTCGGGTAAGTTATAACCAACTTTAAAAGGTAAATTCATAAAACTTTTAGATCTTTTAACATTAATTTTTCAATATAGATAATTTTTTCCCAATTCGATAAATGACGTAAACATTTTTTTTCTCTCTTTTTCAATCTCTTGAAAGTTTACGCCTAACAAATATTTAGTTTTACTTAGGACTGTAAGATCCAACTTTTTGTCCAATAAATCGATTGCGTCATTTATCAGATGTTCTCTGTTTGAAAACAAAAAAAATCATCTACATAAACAATACACCAATTTAATTGAGAAAACCCTAATTTACTTAATATACCGTCTAATTACAAATTCCATTCTCTGCCACTTTGATGCAAGACCATGTACAGCCTTTTCCAATACACTTTTTTGTTTTCTGACCCTTTCAGCACAAATCATTTTGGTTGGCTCATATATAGTATCTTTAAGGCATCCAAACAAATAAGCACTTTTCACGTCAACCCTGGTGATACCAATCCAACATAGAAATCAATAGTACAAACAATTTAACAATAGAGAAATACACAACTGGTGAAAAAATATTTTTAAAATCAATGCAGGGTTTTTGCTTGAAACCTTGAGCAACCAAGATGGGCTTTGTACCTTTCAGGTATATTTTTCCCATCCATTTTTAAGCTGTACACCCACTTACTTCCAATTATGGTTGTATTTTGGGGTGCGTCCACTAATTTCCATACTTGCCTATCCTTCATTATTTAAATATCTTCATTAATGGCAGCATTCCATTTAATTTTATCCTTACTTTTTCGTGTTACTTCATAGCTTTTGAGGATTTCGACATTGTAACAAGGATCATACATGTACAGATCTTCAGTCTGGTCTAAAATTGAAATTTACAGGATCAAACCTAATCTTATTTTAGTACAATGCTTTTATATATCATTTAAGGATCTCATTCTCGAACTTTCAGGAGAATAGTATAAGTCAAACCCATTGCTTTTACTTCTAGGTTTTTCGATTCTTCGTCAATTTGAAATGTTAAGAGATTTCAAGTTCTCAGTTTTAACTAAACCTTCATATTCTAAAACTTGAGTTTCACTTTCTGATTTTACTTATTCGATACGAACATGGACAGTTTCAGCTATTCTCTTCTCGTAAGGAATATATATTCCGTAACCTTTAGATTTCAAACCATATCCCATCAAAATACCAAGTTTTCCCCTGGGTTGTAATTTATTTCTGTATTTTAGGAATATGAACATGCCAAAAATTCTAAAATGTTTTACTGATGGTTTGAAACCAGTTCCTATTTTGTTAGGCGATATATCCTCAGTTAATTTGTGTTCACATCTATGTTTTGTATGAATAAACGCTAAAAGTGCTTTGGACCAAAATCGTGGTTGTAAACCACTGTCCTGAAGCATAACTCTGACACTATCCATGGCTGTTCGATTAAACCTTCCCTGCAATGCCATTTTGTTCAGGGGTTATAAGTTGAAGTTCTTTCGATTTTTTATTCCAAGATCATTTAAAAACTTTTTAAATCCTTTGTGACAAAACTAAACCGTTGTCTGTGTGTTCGGACACATTTTAACTTAACATTTAGCTACCTTTCAGCTTTAACTAAACATGTTTTTAAAGTAATCAAAAACTTCGTTTTTATTTCGAATGCAAACAATTACTTTACGCGAAAAATCATCAATAGATGAAAAAAAATTTGTTTCCACCTAGAGTTAACTGGAGCAGGATCTTACAAATCCACATGTACCCTTGCAAAAACATTTTTAGTTTTCCTTTCGTACAATTTCTTTTTAAGGATACTCTAGTGGATTTAGCCAATAGAATAAATCTTAAAATTTCTATTTCTATTTCTATTTTTTACAATCAAATTTTTCTATTCCTTTTACACAATTAATTTTACTTATTTTAAATTAAGGGCATGGTAATATGACAAAACTTACGGTGGGCTTTTTCTAGATCCAAACCCGTTACATAATTTTTAATCTTGGGATAACCTTTTTAAGATATACAATTTTCCAATTCTGGGAACAGTGAACAAATATTTATTACAACTATTATAAATAATCACTTTGTTATTTCTCTATTTAATTTGGTTTCCCACAAGGTTAATGCGAGTACCACTAATTAAATTTCTTATCATATTAGGTAAATATAACACATCTTTTAAAGATACATCAAAATTTCTATCTTACACTGTAAATTGAATATCACCCATACCTAATTCCGAGGTGCTGTCTCCGATTAGAATCTTCTGTGGTAGCAGTTCTTTGAATGTCGTAAACATATCGCGTTCGTTACAGAATTGAGCAGTTGCGGAAGAATCAATAAGAAATTTCCTCAGTCTTTGATTTTGAAAATTTGAAACTGCATAGGCAAGTTGAGGATCAGTTCTCGGATTGTCCTCCATGAAGAACAATTCTCCACCAGTTTCCTGTTGGTTGTATTTCTTAAAGCATTTTGATTCGAAATGTCCTGACCTTTTCGCAGTAGTAGAAAAATGGTCGCAGTCCCATACGACGAACGGTCGACTTGAATTAATTTTGGGTCCAGTACGCATCTGGTGGGATCAAGAGTAGACGTCCGTGTCTCCTTGCACCTATGTGACTTCCTTCTGGTAGCACAAGAATCGGCCACGATATTCAAGTTTTTGCTTCCATCCTTCCGCTTCAGCTCGATCCGGCTGGATTCTGTCACCAAATGTTTAGACAAATTGTCTAGCGTGAACGTATTGTCATCCATCCTATATAGCAGTTGTACCAGATCATCGTATTCCTGACGCAAGTATCAATTGGAAGCAAACTAAGGGATTTCGAATCCACTTTCTTTGATTTGCAAAAGTTTCTCATGCACTCGTTTGCAGAATATTCCAACAGATTCGTCCTACCGGCTGGTAGCGGATTGAAAAGAACTCGTCCACAAGACCTACCCATCGTGCTCTAGATGCTGGTTCACAAGACGTACCCATCGTGCTCTAGATGCTGGTTCACAAGACGTACCCATCGTGCTCTAGATGCTGGTTCAAAGTTGGTCTTCAAAACATCCCAAGCTTCCTTACCGTCCTCAGTAGATGAAATCAAGACTTGATATTTTCTCTCTATTCCCTGGTAGATAGTCGCGTATGCTCTCTGCTTTCTCCAGCGATAGTTTCTTTTTCTTGTTCTGGAGCATCTTCCAATATTAGAGGCCGTTTTCGTGAAATTCCCAGCAGTTACGGTCGATTAGCAATACCTTCATGTCAGTCTTTAACGTGGCATAGTTGAAGTCCGACAATTTCGGGAAGGAAAACATGGACGTTTGAGTCCCCATCACACTGGATACCGGTAGTGGCAAATTCAGGTTTCAAACTTCAGCTTTACAAGTAACAGCGGGTTGCACGAAAAATTGGATTTGAGGTATCAAAGTTTAGTTTAAGCTTAAGGCCCATAATCATGGTTGGCTCTGATCGATTGCAGCCAAAGGACATTAAAGTTTACGAGACATAATTAAAAATTAATTTGATTGGAAACAACTCGTACTTACTAACACAACGTGCATTCAAAATCAAGACATCTAATCTCGCACTGATACGTTTTCAGGGAGCCTAGACCCGCAGGGGATTTAATCCCTTATCTGCTTAGAGTAAAAACATCACAGAACATAGATTGGGAGACTTGAGGGGGGGGGATTTCAATTAACGTCACACTGGAGCAACACAATGGGCTATTGGTGACGGTCCGGGATCACTCCCAAAGGGAAAGATCCGAGGAGAACACCACGTATTTTGAACCACGGTCAGATGACCAGGTAACACCTGAGCTGGCACCCCAATCACCAGTACCCCAGTTGGAAGACTAATGGGTTTGAAACCGGTAGACTAATGGGTTCATATTCAGTCCAGACAAAGACCGTCGGGTACGTGGGGGCTGGTGCACATCAAATCTGCCGTGGCCTCAAATATCCTCACGTTGGCGTGGTGTTGAAGCCTGGAGAATGGGGTGCCAGATCAGGCGTTGACCTCGTCATCTGACCGTGGTTTAAAATTGCTTGGTTTTGTCTTAAGATCTTCCCTTGAGATCCCGGACCGTCGCCAGTAGCCCGTTGTGGCTCCAGTGCGTCATTAATTAACTGTCTACCTACTTACCGAGGGGGGGGGGAATTTCAATTAACGTCACACTGGAGCAACACAATGGGCTATTGGTGACGGTCCGGGATCAATCCCAAAGGGAAAGATCCGAGGACAACACCACGTAATTTTGAACCACGGTCAGATGACGAGGCAACACCTGAGCTGGCACCCCACTCTCCAAACTTCCACACCACGCCAACGTGAGGACATTTGAGGACACGACAGATTTAACGTGCACCAGCCCCCTTTGTACACGGCGGTGTTTGGCTGGATTTGAACTCGCAACCCTTCGGTTGCTAGTCCGTTGCTCTTCCAACCGGGCCACCGCGGCCCACCTACTTACCGAAATGGCCGATTCATTTTTTTAATAGGGCCGCGGTGGCCCGGTTGGAAGAGTAACGGACTAGCAACCGAAGGGTTGCGAGTTCGAATCCAGCCAAAACACCGTCGTGTACAAAGGGGGCTGGTGCACGTTAAATCTGTCGTGGCCCCAAACGTCCTCACGTTGGCGTGGTGTGGAAGTTTGGAGAGTGGGGTGCCAGCTCAGGTGTTGCCTCGTCATCTGACCGTGGTTCAAAATTACGTGGTGTTGTCCTCGGATCTTTCCCTCTGGGATTGATCCCGGACCGTCACCAATAGCCCGTTGTGTTGCTCCAGTGTGACGTTAATTGGAAAAAAAAAAAAAAGAAAAAAAAAAAAACATTTTTTTAATATTGATTTTAATTTGGTGCAACTTTGGTTTTTAGATTAGTTTGCAATGAATGCAATGCGCTGTAAACGTAAATAAAAATTGAAGTAACTTCCTTATGGAAAACACAACGGGCTATTGGCGAAGGTCCGGGATCAATCCCGTTATGTTATTGTTTGTTATTGTTATTTCAATTAACGTCACACTGGAGCAACACAACGGGCTATTGGTGACGGTCCGGGATCAATCCCAAAGGGAAAGATCCGAGGACAACACCACGTAATTTTGAACCACGGTCAGATGACGAGGCAACACCTGAGCTGGCTCCACTCTCCAATCTTCCACAGCACTCCAACGTGAGGACATTTGAGGCCACGACAGATTTAACGTGCACCAGCCCCCTTTGTACACGACGGTGTTTGGCTGGATTCGAACTCGCAATCCTCCTGTTGCTAGTCCATTACTCTTCCAACCGGGCCACCGCGGCCCCCGAACAAATAAAAAGAAATACATTCGTACTAAATCAAGTAAATTTCTCATAATATAATACTTAAATCACTAAAAAGTATTATTCCAATTACTATCGAGTCACATTTCTTTCTAGATGGATGTAAATGATTCTGATTCACATGACAATGTTTATGTTCATATTAGTATTCAAGAAACCGTTATAGTACTCAACTCTTCTGATGACGCAATTGCTGAAAGTAAAACTGGCCCATAAATTCTGGATCAGACCTGGAATCTGAGTATTCATCGACTTCGATTGGAAGTCGGTGTTCGTTTGAATACCGTTATTTCCGCGACTTCGTCTGCTGTGTTCGTGCGACGACTAATTTTCTATAAGTTCTAACGAAATCTGTTTTTATATTCCTAGATTGAAGCATGTAGTGAGTATTTTTTCAGAAATGCATTAATTTTTATGTGTTTTATTTTCAATTGCTGATCACCTACCGTAGTGTTTCAGTTTGTTATGGAAGGATGTTCATTATGATCTGACTAGGAAATATTTATATGCATCTGATCTTATTTTGATTACGTGTAAGAAAATTCTAGAATCGTACTCCGATTCCACCTACATAAATAACCTCCTATTTCATGGATTTAATTTTTTCAAAGAAGCAAATATTCACTCTTTCTAGAAGTTCGCATTATGTTGACTTGTCTTCACATTATGTTCACGAAGCGTTGAACTCGATGGTACCTTATACCTAACGACTCAATGTGGGACTGAAACATAGTTATGAGACTCATCTATGGCTTTGTTCATGTGCTATATTCTGAATTTTGCTGTAAGTTATTTCTTTAAAAAGACGGTTTTCAGCTCTTAATTAAGAGTGCCGTGTTTACTAAAATTACTAGTTTTGGTTTTGAAACTTAATCTAATTAGCTCAATTACATCAAATAGTCGTTCCTGTGTCGTCGGCCCTTAAATCTTTGGTGCTTCTACCAGTAGCTTGTTTCATGTTTTGTGAACTTGTTCAATTTCAATTCATGAACAACGGGGACGTGATTTCGTTTTCAACTACTTGATTATCATACTTAGAGTACGCCTCTATAAATTCATTGTTTCTAATAGAGAATTCTAACTGCAATGCTGTCCGCTTATTTTTATTAGCGGACATGATTGTTTCTAACTGGTGTTTAACTTGGACTAGATTCTAACGCTTTAAATTAACATAATGTTGCATGTTTAGCGTTTCTAATTCTGTGATTGCTATACAATTCTGTTTCAAACGTGGAAAGTTGAATTAAAATGTTCTACTCTGCTTTATGGGTAAGTATATTGTCATAATTTAAAATTTACTTAAAACTATGTCTAAGAGGAATTGCGGACTTGAGAATATCAAAAAATGAAACTAAAGTAATCAGTTTCCTACTCTATGTATGAAAAAACGGAGCACGGTTAAATAGTTAAGCAAAAAGGCAAACCAAACAAATGATAATTATGGTTTCGGATTTGAATGATTTTCCAACATTTCTATGAACTTCCATTTTTCCCTTTCGGCTTGACCCGAACTGTCGCTAATAGCCCGTTTGCTCCAGTGCGACGCTAATTAACTACCTACCCTCTTCCATTAAGAACTTTTACAAGGTGTTTCAAAATTCTATTTTCCTAATACTCTTTGACGAGAACTCTATTGAGTATTCACCATAAGCTTCTATACCTCAATATTGTGAATTACGATACATATTTATTAGTTTTAGTGACGTTGCGGAAAACAAACCGGTCATTTGGTAAAAACATCGATAAATTTATAGGCATATTTGAATTCGAAGTTTCTTTCGTTTCCGTGGTTACCCTGATTGCAAGACTCGGCTGAAATTTCTAGCCAACGTATCCGTATAATTGTCAAATCGAGACTAATTTCCATTGCATAAAATATTGTTAAATAGCAGTTAACGAAAAACACTTTGCAGAAATTCTGAAACTTTCTCGCACCACTTGTGTTTCGTCATCTGACCTTGGTTCAAAATTACGTAGGGTTTTGTTCTTGAACATTTCCATTCGGGATTGATCCCTTAATAGCCCGTTGTGTTGCTCTAGTGCGACGTTAATTACCATTACCGCCTTCATTAGTGTCATGCAACGTGTGGTACGAGGTTTAAGTAAGGCTAGATGTACATTCGCTGGAAAAACCACCCTCTTCATTCAAACGATTTTAATAATAGCAAATTCAAAAATGTCCTTCGACAGGAAGTAACTCCTTTAAATTCATATGCATAAGGTTCGTATTAAGATGTACGTATACACTAGAAGATATTTTCGTGACTTTAAAAATCCAGTTTTTTCAAATAAGTCATTGGTCTATGCTTAAAATGCTTTCAGCGAGACAAAAATCAGATTAAGCTAATTATTAATTATCTTATTTAGATATAGTCGGCTAATTAGCATGTTTTTGAACAACGCTATCTAAAGTTCTAATGTGTTTAGAAAGACAATTCCTGTTGGAAATCATTTCTACCATTATTCTTCATGTTTTGGCCCTCCATCAAGTTGCTAGAGAAATAGGTTATTTTTACAATTGTTTTCGCCAATAAGTCTAGAAAATGAAGATTGTTTAAAGAATTTTAACATTTAAAAAACAACTAAAAATTAACTTCTTAACTAATAACTGATTTTTCAAAACATGCACTGTATTGTATCAATTATAACTATACAAAATATTTACAATAGATCAATTCATTGAGTTATCGCTATTTGAACAAAACATCGTATTGCAAAAACAGTTCTTCAGAAATTGAGCTTAATGTTTTGGAAACATGTTTATACTGGTGACAGTACCCAATGAAAAATCCTTGTAACTAGAAGAGCATTCCTAATATTTACAACTTCTTGGTTTCGTTCAAAAACTAAGAAATTGGGAAATATTTTTAAAGCAATAAAACCATTATTCTGGTCAATTTCGTGCATTCTAGTGTATACATACACTTTAAATTGAGCACCGTCTTCATAATTTCCAATAGGGGCTTGTCCACTAACGGACCTTGTGCCATAAAACCCAAAATGTTAAACCAATAGCGACCTATTTTGACACAAAATTACGAATCTATATCATAATTCAACTTCAGATACAAAATTTCGTGTCTTTCATGAATATGGAAAGTTTGGAGCTCCTAATGTTAAATCGGTTCTCAGATTCCTAAATGTTCCTATGGCGCTGATATTTGGTAGCATGTTGCTTAATTCTTTCAAATGGCCTCGTATGGGTCGTGCTTATCCGTGCTCTAAACTTGGTAACATTTGGTGCGATCGATGTTCCATGCTTAATTGCCCCACTTTGGGTTTCTTCACTTCTAGCAGCAACCAAACGCAATATGAAATTTAATTGGAAGAATTAGCTCATCGCAACATTTGGATAGCGGATGCTAGCTGCCATGGCAAAGAGGAGGGAATGTGACTAAACTTTTGGTTCTCTTAATGCTTCTAGGTGCTTTAAAATTGACGCAATCTGTTAAATATGGCAAATGAAAAGTGAACAATCGGGAATGATAGTCGTGAAGTGGTGCAATGGCCATAAGAGTAGAGCTCTAGCCCACGTATGCGACTATTATTTAAGATTTACTACATCATTTGAACACCGTTTACGGGAGAAATGGCAAGTGAGTTGAACTGAACCTTCGCAAAACTTTATCAATTGCAGAATTCATACTGTGTACACTGAAAGACTCGGTTTCTGCAGGCATAATTTCGTTTCCGGTAAGCTAGTCCTTGTAAAGGTAAGAGAATTTGAAACCGAAATTTTTACTTCGATTATTTATGTAAACGGAGTTAATAGATTTAATCTTTGAGACTAATATTTTTGTAGATGTATTATAATCATTACAACTTACTGTATCTCTAGTTTAAAAGATTGTGGACTTAGTTGTACAACTTTTATAAAATTAAAAATATCTATTGATTACTCATTTAAGACGTTTTCATCCATTTTGCATATTTTATCGAAGTAACTCCATAGCCTATGAGTTTAGTGTGGTCACCAGACTTTAGTGCACAAATCTTAAATTGAAATGTCTTGAGACACTAAGGTCTTGGAAGAGATATTAATGGCCTGAAGCCTAGAATTTTTTTGACCCAGAACAAACAAGGGCTTAAGGTCGGACAAGGTGTTGCCGGGAGGGGACTTGTAGCACCACAAAATCCAGTACTTGAAGCTAGGCAGCATTTATTCAAAAAAATGTTTAATACATGTATATTTACAATCATACTATGCAAGAGGATACGGGATAAAAAATATCGAAGTTTCGGGAAAACGGACGTGTTTCTAATATTTTTAATGTTTGAATAGAGACGAGGAAAGGCCAATAATTAAGTATATACACATAAACGGGCACGAAATTTTATTCGAATGAAGACTAATACAAATGCAGAGATTAAATTAAAGAGTATACGAAGGTATTCGGTGATTTCAAATGTGCTTAGTATTTGAAATTACCGGCACTTTAAATTTCATTTCTATCCATTAAAATATCTAAAATTGTCTGGATTAAGAGGGTGATATCCCACTTAGTCGCGGATTAATGACTAACCGTATGGTAGAGTTTGAAATTAGATCCCAATCAAAAATCATTGTATGGAGCAGGTACACGTTGAATCTCGGGTGGCCTCTAATGTCCTCACGCTAGTTTGGTGTGGAAGTTTGGAGAGTGGGTTGTCGGCTCTGGTTTTGACCTCGTCATGGTTTAGTATTACGGAGTGTTTGTCCTTGGAAATTGAAAACGCACCGAGAGAATTAGAATTATGAATAGCTCAAACGGGTGGTTGGTTTTTTGTAGTGTTGAGTTTGATTTGGATAACATGTATTCAAATTGAGTTGGGACATTGAAAGGAATTCTAGGTAACTAGAAATAAAAATTATCCTTTCGTACTAAATCGAGGATCTCCAGAGATTGTTGATCTTGTGATGTTGTACATAAAGCCTAAAAAAGTACTCGAATTGCTATTGAGTCAAATTCCTAGATTCCGGTTACGATTCCGGTTTTTCCAGGCATTGTTTATGTTCCGATAGTATTCCGAGAAGTGTTATGGTACTCTGCTCTTCAGATGACGTAATTGAAAGCAAAGCGATTCCATAAATTCCGAATCGGCCTAAACTAGAGTATTCATCGGCTTTCGTTGGCATACTGATCGTTCGTTAGGATTTCGGAAACAAAACCAACATATTCCTAATTTCAAGAAGCCGAAAACTGGATAGACTAACCATTGGAACTTTATATTAATGGAATTGGAACTTATGTTTAATGAAACTAGATTGTTGCGTGTTAATTAAGAAGCATTTATCGACTGTATTGCGTGAGTATTTTTTCAAGTGTTTGATACTTTATACGCGATGATGTGTTTATTCATTCAAAAATCAGTCGTATTGAGTATAATATAAATATATCGTGGTATCATGAGTTATAGTATAAAGTTGACAGTTACTAGGTGCGATCTCAAGTGACAGTATGGATCCTATTTTATGCCATTGAAATTGCCGTAAGAATTAAGAAATCCATAGTCTTAAACATGAACTGAAACTAATGCTTATAAATTATTTCAATTTACTTGGACAAAATACATTTCAAACTTGGTTTTTCGATGATTTCCTAATTGACTTCAAATCGTGTAACGTAACGGTAGCTTACATGTACTGAACCCAAATTTTGAATGTTTCAATTTGTAATTGATTTCGTTGTAATATAATTGCTATGCTTTCAGGAAAGATCAAGGTCTCCTTGATCCAATTTCAAGTGCGTATATATGTAGTGCTTATAAATAAACATTTCCTTTCCACTTAATTGAGCGACACGGAAGGAAATATTTCTGAAGACTTGACTGACTTCTGTGAAGACGATAATTTACTGAACCAAATATTGAATTGTCTATTTCCTAAAGGCTTGCTCGTATTCCAATAATTTAATTAACTAGAAGAAACGAATTTTAACTAGGTTCTTTCTGGAAATTCGCATTCTGTTAGCTTTTTAAACGAAGGTTTGAACTTCGAAACTCCATATATAACGGCCCATACGTAAACTGAAGATGGTGTTCAATAATGGGATTTGTCAACGGGCTATATTAAACTGCGATGTTCCGGAGTTCATTTAAAATCTTTGATCTATTAAATTATAAGGCAGTACTGCTTTGTCATGGGCATTAAATAGCATGTTTCTTAGCTGTAAATCAGTTTATATTTGAAGTTCCAAGTTCCCAAGTTCAACTTTAGTGCGTGAACTTTGAGAATAGATTATAATGTTGTGAATACGCCTCTAAGTTCATCGTCTTTCATAGAGAATATTGTGCCTCAAATGATATTCGTCCTCGCATTGTTTTCTTTAGTGGTAATTTAGTATAACTGTTCCCTGTTCTCTACCTAACGTTTCATTTAGACAAATTTCTAAAGCTTTTAAATAACCTAAAGCTATTCTCGGTACCAGACAATTTATTCGCTTTCAAACGTGGAAGGCTAAATTTTGAAACGTAGCGTTGTAAAAATATTTCTGGTTAGTTTTGTAACTTGCTATTCGGGTTAAAATTCACTCGCTTCGGTAATCCTCGGATTAAAATTAGTTTTTAGATTACCTTAAGAGCGGGAAAATGCTCAATACATTAGTTAAAAGCGGAAAATGTGTATCTCTAAGATATCTATTGTTTAGGATTTGAAAGATTCTCTAGCGTTTCTATAAACTTCCATTGGAAACATTTAACAAGATGTTTCAAAATATTTCAACTAATAGTCCTTTAACGAGATGTCTATTGAGACTTCACTCGTGTACGTTCTCGATGCAAGTCGAATAGGTTAACTCCTAGTGGCTTAGATGAGATGTCTCGTCCGTTAAGGTATGACCAATTTAGTTAATGACGAGATTTCTTCATTGGGATATTGGGTTTTTCGAAGACAAGATCAAGATCTGGCCAGTTTCCTTGAATGGCAAGATGTCTCGTCCTTCAGTATCCGATCAGTTTTGCTAGCGATAAGATGCATCAGAACCACCGGGATAATGCATATTTTCGTTTTTATGACTCTCAAAAAAAATCACAAACTAACAAAGCTTTAAGAAACCTTGTATTCAAATCGTCCAACTATAATTAGAGCTATTAAATTTATGTTTGTCATTCTGGATGTACAATTCGTTATATGTTCTGGAAGTTATACTACAAAAGCGCAAGCTCTAGCTTTCCTTAAAATCCAATCTTCCACTTGTAGATTGTGTAAGGTTACTTCGCGGGGTGATACGAGCCTAGTCGTCTGCTTTCGCACCATGGACAGACCGCCTGACGGGGTTGTCGAATGTTTCCGTTTCAACGGAAATGTTAAAATGTCCAACTAATTTTGTGGATATTTTAACATGTTGAACAGAGTAAAGAAATATATCCAAATGCCAATATTTTCATTCGTTTATTGAACATTAATACATGCATGTAGAAGATATCTGAGACAAATGAGCAGTGCGGCTTATCGCATTACAAAACTCGAGCTGGCAGATCGCAATGTCTAGTAGAAGGAAATGACTTGCATAGTCATGTTTTTATAAACGGATCGTATGCGAAGGGAACTATGGTGCCTGCCTTTTTCTGTAATTTATTGCTGAAATAGTTCTTCAGGGAGGCTCTTGACCTCAATTGTGGTGCAAATTTTTGAATTGTTTACACTGAATCACTAAAACAACAATTGAATAAACCAAATCATTCGTGTCCAAATCGTTCAACAATGTAATTGGAAGTACAACTACATTAAACTCCTTTTTTATTTATTCTGCTGAGATCTTTCTGGACCTTGTGCCATAAAACCTAAACCAACCATCTGCTGAGATGTGACACAAGTCTATCTCTGCAAGCATAATTGTTTCTGGTAGCTAGTCTGTAAAGGTGAGTTGGCATTTGAAAATTTTACGTGGATTATTGCATATAAGTGTTGCGCTGAATACTTTTCAGATATTAAATCCTCTTTTAAAAATAGGGCTGCGGTAGCCCGGTTGGGTGAGTAGCCGATCAGCAAAGTTAATTTCGAAAAATCAAACAATAAAACACCATGTACGTGGGGCGGATGCGCTTTAAATCTGTTTTGGTTCCAAGTGTCCTTGCGTTGGCCTAGTGGGGAAGTCTTGGAGAGTGAGGTTCCAGTTCAAGTGTGACCTCGTCTGACTGATTCGAAAAGACTCATTGTCCTTGAATTTTTCCTTATGGGACTGATCCTGGATGGTTGCCAATAGCCTGTTGTGTTCCTACAGTGCGACATTAATGTAGATCGTCTTTACAATCATTACCGTAAGCCGAACCAACCTCACGAAAGTCTGAACTTTTCACTTATGAACCTCTGTACAAATGTTGCATGGTACTATTGCATCATATTGCTGCAAGTATCCTCGTCACTAGTTAAGTCATTACTGGAGGCGATTATTGCTCTGATTGCCTGTAAACAAGAGTAACAGATTAATAATTTGCTTCTATTATTGATTTCACGGTCATCTAGCTTAAAGATATTCTTCTCCCATAGTACAGATAATAGCAAATGGAACTTGCTCATTTAGATGGTTCAGCATTACCGATTTTTAAATTGTATAATTTTCGAAATTCACAATTCGAAACTCATTCAAAGTAGATTGAAAAGTATCTGGGATTTATTCTTGAGCGGTATTGCGGTTTTGGACCATATTCAGGCCAAATCGAAGGAGTTTCGTTTCATAGTTCGATGTATTTCAATTAATACTCTTTCTAACGAGAAATCTCGTCACTCGTGTAACGTTCTCCCTGCAAGTCAAATCGGTTCTTTTAATTCCAAGTGGTTTTGACGAGAACTCGTCTCTGAAGAGCTAACAAATTTTTGCTAATGATGACACCTAGATAATGTTTTTTAAAAGGAGTACAAGATCCTGTCAGTTTAGCTAATTTTGAGATGCATGGTAGAGAAAACCACCCGGTGTTAACGCATATTTCTATTATAAGTATCTTTGAAGAAAGCTAATGTCACCAACCGCAAAGTTGATTTCGAAAATCGATCCAATCGAAGACCATCGTGTACGTGGGGCGGATACATAAAATCTGTCGTGGCTCCAATTGTCCTCGCGTTGGCCTAATGTGGAAGTTTGGAGAGTGAGTTGCCAGCTGAGGGGTGACCTCGTCTGACAGCGATTCAAAATGACGCTTTGTTGTCCTTGGATTTTTCCATATAGCTCCTGTGCGACATTAATTACAGTAAGCTTTTTTGTGTACATTTTAGTGTTCCAGAAACTGCTATTTTCAGCTATTGCGTCATCGAAAGAGTTTAAAGTAAAACTGCGCTCCAAATTCTGGATCGGACCTGAAACATCAGTATTTATCGTCACTGGTTTGATATGGGTGCTCGTTTGAATATCGCTTCTACAGCTTCGTTTGCGGGCTTTCCATCCGATCGGAGGACCACTTTTACTTTCTAATAGTCCTAACGGAACATCTATGTACCAAGATCCAGTCAGGTTTGCTAATTAAAATATGAATGGTAGAGAAAACCACTCGGGGGTTAATACATATTGTGTTTATAACTATCTTAGAAGAAAGTAAAAGTTTAATTTATTATCGAATAAGCATAAGAATTATACGATTTATGTGTTGAGTTCAGAATTAAAACTAGAGGTAGATACCGCAATTGTGTTGCAACGTACCTCCAATACAGGTATTCAGAAGGGCAATTTTCGATTTGTAGATTGTATATGCTGATTCGCTAAAAAACATTTGAAATCAAAGCATGTAATAAACATTATCAAAGATAAACTGTATGAAACATCTTGTTTATTCTGCTGAGATGACTCGATGTGCCTTAGTCCTAATAGACCTAGAAACACACTAGGTGTAATTTTGTCCAATCTGATTACTAATTAGTGTTAAATCAAGGTTTTACGCACAGCCGTACTCTATCTAACCAGGGTAACACAGAAGGCTCTCAAGGCTCCATGCTATTTTAACCATTTCAGTTACGGATAGCGGAGATGGAATCCAAACGAATGTGGGAAGTGAGCTGGCATCACTACATTTCGACAGCGAATACTAGCTAGAATCGCAAAGATAAGAGGACGTTCCTAATATTATTTTTAGGTTTTCTAATTTCTCTTCAGGGTGTTTTAAACTGAACGTCAACTGGAAAATATAGCAAATGGGAAAATCTAAGGTCGGGATACAGTGTAATGGCATTGAAAATAGAGCTAATGCACTGTTCCATCTGGTTTCAGCAGATTGAGGCATCATTTGAAAACTATTGGACAAAGGTGGCAACAGATCTTCATCTAAATTGCATCTTGAAAAAGCTTTCCCTATCCCAACTCATTGTGGCACTGGAAGGCTCCGTTTCTGTAAGCAGTTCTGGTAAGCTAGTCCCTGTAAAAGTGAGTTTTTCGTTTGAAAATTTTGCTTCAATCATTCCACGTTGGGCAGTTTAGACTTCAGATATTTTAAATCCTTTTTGTTAATGGGGTTGCGATAACCCGCTTCGAAGAGTAGCGGATTACCATCCGGGCGTTGCGAGAACGAAACTAGGTCCATCTAAAGACAGTCGTGAACACCGAAGCTGGTGCACATTAAATATTGTGACCTAATGTCAACATTTTGCATTTGAAGTTTGAAAAGTTGTGTATCATCTTTGGACCTTGATACAAAATTACGACTGTTTGTATCGTTTCCTTCGGGATTGATCTTGGACGTAACCAATAGCGCGTTGTGTTGCTCCTGTGCCACGTTACCTACCTGAACTGGACGAAGTAGAAATTAAAAATCACGAACTGATTGTCCAAAAAAATTGTCCTTCTCTACCACGTCGCTGGTTTTAACTGGTATCGTTATGTGTTCGAATTTTCCCACTAAATAACCTCGGTACAAATGTTGCATTGTACCATTCCATTGAATCGCATTTCTACAAGTATTGGAGATATTAGTCACTACTTGGGTCATTATTGGAGGCAGGATTGCTGTGATTGCCTGTAAACAAGAGCTGAACCGACAATTCCTTCCTCTTTTAATGCCAGTCGAGTAGTCAATTTTGAAAATCATTCTATTAAAACGCCATGTTTAACGATCTAAAGGAGAAAGATTCAGTTGCTATTCGCTGTACTCTGAAAGACGAAACATCTTTAAGTATTCGTATGTTTATTTTATGATTTTTAACGTAGCGTTATATGCTCCGCCTTTAGAGACTGAATTTATATTCTGTACCCGGAAGTCGGGCAATTAAAGGTAGCTCGTTATTACTGGAGACAGGACTGTAGATTTTATGCAAACCAACATCAATAACGAACCTTCATTTTCGACTTGTGAACATCGGTACAAATGTTGCAATGGTTTGGAGCAATGCATCATGTTGCTGCAAGAAGTCGACACTCCTTAAGTCATTACTGGAGGCTGGATTGTTGTGATTTCTTGTGAATAAGGAGCTGTCATCTCAAGCTTATGTCTATTGATTTCAATTGTCATCTAGCTTAAAGTTATCCAAAGACTTCCACTGTACTCCGAACAGCAACTGGATCTTTCTCGCTTAGATCGTTCGGCATTATCCCGTTTTCAAATTGAATGATTTTCGAAATTGTCTATTAGAATTGCTTTCAAAGGCAATTAAAATTAAGGTGAGATCTTTGAATTTCTTTTAAACCAAGATTTTAAAAATATTGGTTCAAGGTTTTTAACGAGTTTTCAACCAAGCACAAATATGTATTTCTCAAATATGTTCACTATTTTTATTCCATTTATAAACATTGCCGTGAGCTCTTTATACGCCTACGTTTGGGATTTCTGCTTATGTGTAATCCAAAGTAATTTTTAGGCATTTTGAAACGAAAGTAGTTGGTAGTGAAAAGCGTGGTGAATGGTGTAATTGCTTATGCAGTAATGCTCTTCAAGTAGTTCCGCTAAATTTCGGATTGATTTTGCATTTGAATATCATTCAATGGAGAACTTGTAGCGTTTGTAATTTATCTGCAGATAGCGTTCATTGCGCAGCCTATAGACGGAATTTTGATACCCTTACCAATAATTCGTGTAATTGAATGTAGCTCGTCTTTAAATTCATAACTTGAAGCCCATCCAACTTCACCAAGGCCTGAACTTTTCACTTATATGAACCTCGGTACAAATGTTTTTGTGTACCATACCATTGCATCATTGCTGCAAGTATAGCAAGTACTCGTCACTACTTGAATCCTCTGCCTCCAGCAATGACTTATCTCGCAGCATTCACATATCTTTCTGGACCTTTTGCCATAAAACCTAAACCATCTGCTGAGATGTGGCTCAAGTATATCTCGATATTTATATAATTCCAGTGAATATGGAATCCAAACGACGAACTAAAAGTTGGTAAAATAACTTGCTACATTTTGACAGCGTGTCTCGGCTCAATGGCAAAGAGGAGAGGACGTTACCAATATTCCTTTTTATTTTCTAATTTCTCTTCAGGTGCTCTAAACGCAACGTCAATTTCCAAATTGAGCAATGAAAAGTGTAAACAGTCTGAAATAGCAGTCAGGATGCTGTGTAAGAGTATTTAACAATCTGTCTACCGCCTTCTGACTATTTCCGATTCGACAGCATCGTTTGAAAACCATTCAACAGGAAATTGGGAACTGAGCTCAATTTTAACTTCACAAGATTTACTGATGGCAGAATTAGCATTTTGGGCTAAATGCTCGGTTTCTGCAAGAATTGTTTCTGGTAAGCTAGTCTGTAAAGTGAGTTGGCATTTAAAAATTTTACGTGGATTATTGCATATAAATGTTCCGCTGAATGCTTTTCAAATATTAAATCCTCTTTTAAAAATAGGGTTGCGGTAACCCGATTGGGTGAGTAGCCGATCAGCAACAGCAAAGTTGATTTCGAAAATCGATCCTATCAAAGACCATCGTGTACGTGGGTGCGGATGCGTGTTAAATCTGTCCTGGCTTCAAGTGTCCTTGCGATGGCCTGGTGTGAAGGTCGAGAGTGAGGTGCCATCCCATGTGCGACCTCTTCTGACAGATTCGAAAAGACGCCTTGTCCTTGAATTTTTCCTTATGGTATTGATCCTGGACCATCACCAATAGCCTGTTGTGTACCTACAGTGCGACATTAATGTAGGCCGTCTTTACAATCATTACTATAAGCCGAACCAACCTCACGAAAGTCAGAACTTTTCACTTATGAACCACGGTACAAATGTTGCATTGTTCTATTGCGTCATATTCTTGCAAGTATAGCAATACTCGTCACTACGGGAGGCGGAGGATTGCTGTGATTGCCTGTAAACAAGAGCTATCACCTTTTATTAAAGAGCCTCTTTTATTAACTTCAATAGTCATGTAGCTCAAAAATTTGTTTTCCGCACTCGAGCTAATAGGACCTGTATCTCGCTCATTTAGATCGTTCAGCATTATCACGTTTTTAATTAAATGACTTTCGGAATTAACTTTTCGAATCGCATTCAAAAGAAATTGAAAAATAACTAGATTTTGTCAAAAGAAAAATGTCGCTCAAGAATAAATCTGCTCTTTTTCAAAGTACACACTTTTATTCCTTTTTACCTTTGCCTTTCCGATTAGAATTCACTCGTAACTAGTAATCCATGGATTATAATTAGGAATTTTTCTATGTTCTGAAGTATATATTCCCTGCTCTGTATCAGGGTGTAAAGAGCATTTTAATCAATAGTTAGCCAATAGTCTTAAATTAAAATTTACTTAAAACTATTTTGGTGTGCCTATTGGAATTGCAGACTTCAAAGCATAAAACATTAAGAGCTGGAAACCGATACTTTCGTTTAACGTATTTAGTTAAAAGCGCGAAATAGGAACAAGTTTAATATTTAACTCTAAGCTATCTGTTAGCTCTAAGCAGAGGGTAATTGTTTCAGTTTTGAAAGATTCTCAAACTCTTCCAATGTAAATTTTCGTAAGATCTTTCAGAATTTGATATATTTCAACTAATATTTTCAACTAGAAATCGATTACGGGCTCACTCGTATAACGTTTTCTACAAGGCGAATCGATTGTTTAGTTCTCCAAGTGGTTTTGGCGAGATTTCTCGTTCGTCGAAGTCTGACAAATTTGCTATTGACGCTATACCTCCTCATCAAGATACTGTTTTTCATAAGACGCGGTCCATGGAGATCCTGTCAGTTTTGATAATGAGATGTTATAGTTGATAATACTATTAAAGGTTAATACATATTGCTTTCGACGATCTTTGAAGAAGATCAATGTTTTAAGAAACCTTGTAATTATCCAATAACATAAAAGATTTACGCACTTTGTGTGTGAAATTTAAGTAAAGCTAGAGGTAGATTGCGCTCTTGTAATTCGAATGTGCTTCCAGTACATATAATGAATTGGGTATTCAGAAGGAAGATCTCTCTTGCAGATTGTTTACACTGAATCATCGATAACAATTGAATAAATCAACATTTAATTCATATATGTATTAAATGTTATCAAAACTGAAACTTTTAAATTTATTTCTACAGAAATGACTATCCCATGTCCTTGGGCAAAATTACATCTGGGGCATATTTAGGCCTAATCTGAAAACTGCTTACTGTTAAATAGACGAATCTAGTTCACGCACAGCGTACTCTATCTAACCAGTATAACATTGAATGCGTTAGATTCTCCATGCTGTTTCACCCACTTCAGTTACGGATAGCGGAGATGGAATCCAAACGACCAAGAAAAGTGGGAAAGGGAGTTCGCTTCACTGCACATTTAGACAGCTGATCTCTCCTAAATCGGCAGAGGCAAGGATGTTACCAATATTTTTTAATTTTCCAATTCCTCTTCAGGTGCTCTAAACGCAAGGTCGATATCCAAACACAGCAAATGAAAAGTGTACAGTCGTGATGCGGTTCAATAGAATAGTAGTAGAGCTATTGAACTGCCCCTCTGGCTGCTATTTCAGACTGGCGACATCATTTGAAAGACGTTTAAGAGAAATGGCAACTGAGCTCAATTGGACCTTTCTTGAAAAGCTTTCCCAACAACTCATTCTGGGCAGTGAAAGGTGATTTTTCTGCAAGCAGAATTCTTGTACTGGTGAGTTTTAGTCCCTGTAAAAGTGATTTTGCATTTGAAAATTTTACTTCGATCATTCCATGTTGCACTGGATAGATTTGGGATCTCTTGAATCCTTTTTGTAAATGGGACTGCGGTAGCCCGGTTGGAAGAGTAGCTGGTAAGAAACTCGATCTAATTAAAGGCCATATAGGTGGGGCGGATGCAGGTTATACAGGGTGAGTCTAAATTGTTCTTACAAAATAAGAGGGGTGATAGTACCCATCCAGACGAGCAATAATGACCATGGAACATAGGGTCGCATTCCACTCTGAGAGGCAGAAAAGAGTCAAATTAGAATTTCAACATGAACTTACAACAGTGTTGGGAAAGCGAATGAACGATACCAAAAGTTGCACAATCTGATTGATTGATCAGAGAAAAACTCACAGCAGGTGCTCAAAGTGGCGTGTCGTTGCACAATTCACACCGGCGAAGGAATGACTGGCTCGAAGATTCCTGGTGTTGTGTTAATTTTGTCTGTGGCAACACCGATTCTTGCTACGAGATCTTCAGCCGAGTCCACAGGCGTCTGGTACACTAAAGATTTCATGTGCCCCCAGAAGAAAAAGTCCAATGAGCGAGGAGGCCAATCCATCTTGCTTAGGAGACCTGCTACGGAGGCAGGTACAAAACGACGTCAGAGGCGATGACTTGTTCATGCTCGACGCGTTTCGACTTTACTCTTTTCTGCCTCTCAGAGTGGAATGAGACCCTATGTTCCATGGTAATTATTGCCACGTTAATTACCATAAGACATTTTTATGTTCATATTAATGTTCCAGAAACCGTTACAGTATTCATCTCTTCCAATGATGCAATTGCTGAAAGTAAAACTGCTCCATAAATTCTGAATCATGCCTGAAAGATGGGTATTTATCGGCTTCGGTTGGAATAGGTATTCATTAGAATATAGTTTCTACAATTTCATCAGCCCAGTTTGCCATCAGATGAGAGAACCGTTTTATTTTATAAAAATCCTAAAGGAACGGTTTTGGAAATCTGGATTGAAGCATTATTAGAGTGTAGCGTGAGTATTTTTTTTCAGGAATGCATTAACTGTTTTCATTTGTTGAACATTTTAATTCTGGCCACGTACTAAAGAGTTTGGGGTTGTCATTGAAGGATATTCATTATGATCGAATTCTTTTGGACATTTTTTTTCGCAGGGGGACATCATGCAGCTGAACTTTATTTAGGTAAGAAACATCTTGAATCGTCGTAACTCGCAAATATGCGAGTCAAGAGTCGGGTTCTTCCTACTGTTTCGTTTATGTAACGGAAAAATATCGACTGTTTGAAAAGTTTTCTGAATTTGAACAAATTTTGCACTTTATCCAATGTACTGAAATACTTGTATCCATTGAAATTGCTTGAAAAATAAAAGAATTTCATGTGCATTCCTTGTTAAACCTAACGTAATTCTTGAACAAAAATCGGTGTTTAAAAATCTCTTCGACCATACTTTTCGTGGCATGCGAGACGTCTAACTATCGATGTTTTTTAATTGACTTGGAAAGCTGATTTTGGAGTAAGTGTGCCAAGCCATTTACGAAATCAACTTTTGAATTCATCTAATGTAGAATAACTTTTCTCGTTTCCACGAATTTAATTACATAAAAAGAATATCGCTCTGCGCTTTCTAGAAATTAGAGATATGTCGACTTCCACCAAGCTTTGAACTCTGAATCGAAAATACCCTATAAGCACTTAATGCGTCAACTGAAATTAATGTGTAGTTATGAGACTTGACTACGGGTTTAGTTCCCATGTTATTTAATTTTGCTGTAAGTTATTCCTTTAAAAAGGTAGTTTATACTTTTATGAATAATTTATAGACATTAATTTTCGGAATAGAAACTAAGAATCTTATTAGCTCGATGACATTAAATGGTCCTGTTTTTGTGTAGTCGGCCATTGAATTTAAGCGTTCCCTAAAATATTTATATTTGTAAATTCAAGTTCAACTTCAATGGCATGAACAATGAGAGTTTATTTCGTTTTCAACTACTTGATTATACCGAGACTACACCTCGAAATTTATTATCTTAAATAGAGAATTATTTATTAGTTGAAGAATTTCGTTGCACCAAACAAAATCCGCCTTTTATAATAAACTTTGTATTTGAAACTGACGTTTCCTTTTGATTTCAGTGCTCCACCTTCTAGTCAACGTGTTCGCCTAATTGCCAAATCGAAACTTATTCTGGCAACCAATTTCTTATAAAAAAAGTAAAGTTAGATGTACATGGCGGTTTTGCTTTTGTGGAAGAGTTTTCAGCACCGACACTAATTAGGTATCCGGAAGTAAGATCTTACGACTTCCGGTGAATTTTTCTTTACACTGATTCCTCTCGATAACAATTGGAAAATATACCCATGAATCGCATTGAATATAAGGTTGATGCGTTTCACTTTTGAGAAGTTAATTCTGCTGAAATGTCATTTGCGTATCGAATCAAGCCTTAAATGCGCATTTTTGTACTACCTATTACTTTCAAATAGACTACTAGGTCATGCTCAGCCTTGGTAATATTTTATGCAATCGATGTTCCATGCTTTACCCACTTTGCTTGCGGCTAGAAGTGATGAAATCCGAATTGTGTTCGGATTTCATCAAGGTTGAAAAGTGAACTCGGCATCACTGCTTTTGAACAGCGGATGCTGGCTGCTATGGTAAAGAGGAGAGATGTAGCCAAACATTTAATGTTTCTAAATTCGAGGTGCTTTAAACTCGACGCAACCTGTTTAAATACGGCAAATGAAAGTGTGCAGTCGTGAATGTTTGTCGGTAAGTGGTGCAATGGACTTAAGAGTAGATGTGTTGCTCGTGAGCCCGACAATCATTTCCGATTTACTGCAGCATCTGAACACCATTCAAATGGCAAGTAAGCTGAGCTGAACATTTCTTGACAATGGTTTCTCAACTGCAGAATTCATATTATGTACCCTGAAAGATTCAGTTTCTGTAAGCTGAATTTGGTTTCAGAAAAGCTAGTCCTTGTAAAGATAAGAGAATTTCAATTTGAAAATTTTACTTCGATTATTGATCTAAATGGTGTGATTGATAGATTTTATCAATCTCTTTGTAGATATATTATATGATTACAAGAAGTTTCAAAATTCGATACATTTCAACTAATACTCTTTTTGACGAGAAATCTATTGAGTTTACTTGCGTAACGTTCTATACAAGTCGAATCTATTGAAACTGAACGTGATTTTTTTTTCACGAGATTTTTTTAAACCAATTTTGCTAATAACGAAATAACTAGTCATTAAGACTAGATCTAGTCAGTTTCCTACTAATATCAAGACATCACGTCTATCACGATGTCTCTTCTATCATGATCCTGTCAGTTTTGCTAATTATGAGATGTATGGTAGAGAAAACCACCTGAGGTTAATGCATATTTTTGTTTTTAGTCTATCTTTTAAGAAAGCAAAAGTCGGCAATATTTTTAAAAACCTTGTAATTATCCAATAACCATCACCTTGAGAAGAGTTTTGAAATTTGCGTATGGTGTTTAAGGAAAGCTAGAGGTAGTCTCCGCTTTTGTAGAACTTGCTTCCAGTACATATAACAAATTGGGTATCCAGAAGCAAGATCTTCAACCGGTAGATTGTTTGAACTGAATTAGATAGCAATTGAATAAATATAATCTCGTATTCATTAATTATCAAAATTGGGATATTGTGTAATTTCTGTAGAATACAATTTTAAATATTCATGTCGTTTTAGTCAAAACTATACCTGTATTTTAGGCTATCTGATAACCGATTAGTGTTAAATGAAATCAATTTCGCGCAAAGCCGTACTCTATTTAAACAGGGTAACATTCGATGATCCGTGCCACTTTACCCACTTCGGTTGCTGCTAGCAGAGATGGAATCCAAACAACGAAAGAAAAGCGGAAAAGTGAGCTTGCATCACTATTTGGACAGCGGATCCTAGCTACAACGGCAAGGAGATGATGTTACCAATATTTTTAAATTTTCTAATTTCTCTTCAGGTACTCTAAGCGCAACTTCAAATGCCAAAATGGAACAAATTAAAAGTAGTCAGAATGCAGTGCAATCGCATTGAAAATGTAGCCAAAGCACTCGCATCTGGCTGCTACTTCAGATTGACGGCATCATTTGAAAACCGTTCAAGAGAAAAATGGTAACTGAGATCAATTGGACGTTTCTTGACAAATCTTTCCCAATAGCAGAACTCATTGTGGGCACTGAAAGGTACGGCTCCTGCAAGCAGAATTTTCTTTCTGGTGAGCTAGCCCCTGTAAAGGTAAGCGAGTTTGCATTTGTAAATTTTAATTCAATTACTGTACTTTGTATACTTTGAGCTGGATAGATTTAAATCTATCAAATCCTTTTTGTAAATGGGTGTGCTTTAGCCCGGTTGGAAGAGCAGCGGATTGGCAGCCGGAGAGTTGTAAATTCGAACTTCGATCCAATTAAAGACCATTGTGTACTTGTGGAAGGATGCACGTTAAATCTCTGGGGTCCCAAATACCCTCGCGTTGGCCTTGTGTATGAGTTTAGAGAGTGGGATAGAAGCTCATGTGCGACCTCGTTATCTAAACGTTCAAAATTACGAGATGTTGTCCTCGGATTATTCCTTACAGGATTGATCTCGGACAGGGTCCAATAAACCGTTGTTTCTCTAGTGCGTCGTTAATGCAATTACCTCCTTTTTGTAAATGGCGTTTGCGTTAGTCCGTTTGGAAAATGCGGATCGGCAAACAAAGGGTTGCGTGTTCGAAACTTGATCCAATCTATGACATGTACAGGCGGGTTGTTGCACATTAAATCCGTTTCGGCATCTAATGTCCTCGCGTGGTGTTAAAGTTTGGAGTAATTGTAATAGAAATATGACCCAAAATCATTTTCGCCGAGTTTGAACTGCCTCCAAGCATGCAACATTAGTAGAGTAAGGTTAGTTTTATTGTTTTGAATTGCTTCCAGCCTAATTTGGCGGGAGGGATGCTAATTTCCCTGCTTTATCAATAATTCCTGCGCATTACCACTTTTGACAGTTGCGTGTTGGTTTTTATGTTGCAAGAATCATCTGCATTTGAGTAGTTGGAAGGTATGGTATTACTGGAGAGACGTGTGTATATTTCAGTTATATTTGCCCCGGCATTTCTCACAAGGCACTTCGTTAGGTTAGTACAGGCTTCACTATCACGAGGTACCCAAGTGATCTATTCCTTTCCGATGGTGTTTATTGACACTGGTAAAAATGGGGAACGAAATGGTGTGATGTGAAAGGCGTCGTGAATGGATAATGAAATCTGCATTGCTTGTGCAGCAATGCACCTCATTTTGGTCCTGTAACATTTCCGGATTGCTGCAAAGCTTTAATATCATTGCAAACGCTCCAAAAGTTCTCAATTCAATCTATCTACACATAGCGTTCTACGTGCCGTCTTTAGAGACGGAATTTTTATCCTCTTAAACCCTAGGTCGTGCAATTAAAGGTAGTTTGTCTCTAAAGTCATCACTGTAAACCGATCCAATCTCGGGTAAACCTGAATTTTCCACTTGCGAACCTCTACAATTGTTGTATTTTACCATACCATTGCTGTAAATATAGCAAGTACTCCTCACTAATTAGGTCATTTTTGGCAGCGGAGAATTGCTGTGATTGCCTGTAAACAAGAGCTATCACATCTAAAATTTGTGCCTTTATTGACTTCAAGGGCATCTGTCTTAAAGATAGTCCATGTCTTTCGCAGTACAGCGAATAGAAAATCGATATTTTTCATTTAGATCGTTTAGCATTATCGATTTTCAAATTGAATGATTTTCGAAATTGACTATTCGAATCTCATTCAAAGTAGATTGAAACTGAGCTGAGATTTATTCTTGAGCAACATTGCGGTTTTGGACGAAATGTAGTTATTTTTAAGTTTGTACACTTTTATTCCATTTGTAAATATTTCTATGGGCTTTTTGTGCATAGATTTGGGACTCTTGCTTATATAATCAAATGACTAATTTATAAGCAATATAATTATGAGCCTGCCTATTTGTTTTCAGGCGTTTTAGACACGAAACTGATGTGAAGTAAAATCATTAGGGAATGGATCAGAGGTGCAATTGCTAATTCAGTAATGAGCTTCATCTTGGTCTGCTAACATTCGAATATCATTGAATGGAGAACTTGGAGCGCTTGTGGTCCTCAGGGCCATACCTACCCTAGATTTGTATGTGCTTCACGACCCCGGGGAACCCGTGTGATCTCCCCTTGCTTTCATTTTTCCTCTACCCTTCTATTTGCTTTTACTTCACTCGTGGCTGCCTCTTCGGTGTGAGGCTCCCCTTGAGAAGCTTTTCGCCACTCGCTTTCAGCTCCTTGGGGGTTTATATCACCCACCTGTTTGCCGTGCGTGGAGTCGCGTGTCCATGGAAAAAGGATCCTGGTAATTGAGGGGCGATATACTGACTCGACACACTACGTTGGCCTCAGTTGTTCCGTTTACATGAGTAAACGGAAGGTGTACATTGGTCCCGTGTTCATCAATCGGCTGGTCGATTGGACTTCGTCGTCTAGGACTAAGCAATCGCCCACTTACTGGACACCTTGCTAAGGTTGGAGGCTGTTTAAGGGATGCGCTGAGCGCGCAGTCACCGACAAGCAGCGGGGCAGGTGTCTGCATCCCCATGTAGGATTCCGAGGTGGGTGCTGCTGTTGGTGACCGAATACTCGTTTCTTTCTATGGAAAATAATTTTTCTCCCCTCGTGGGGTGCAACAAATGACCATCGATATTGCTAACGCTCGCTTCTTTCAAAATTTAACAAAGTACAAACCCATTTCAAAATTATTTTACTTCCGTTTCACCCTTTTGGATCCATAAAACATTTCATTCTTTTTGAGGCACCATAAAGTCTAAAAACGTCTTTCCGGTGATCTGGTCGAAGTCTCAAATGAAAAACAGGCAAATTTATTACATAACTATTGTCTCTTTCACTATTAGAGTTACTCCCCACTTCTCCCTCACGTGGCGTCACCTCCAAATCGGATCTTTCTCGCATAGTAACGTTAATACCACGCTCAATACCTCACGTTTCAACTTATCTCGAAGTTGGTGTTCGTTGTATTACAATACGTCGAGATGGGAAGACCCTTCCCACAAACATCTCATACTGACGCTCGACGCATCAACCCAGCCGACGAGAATCGCTGCATATCTGTGCTGCCCAGTCCGAGCCTCCCGAATCCTCGGTGCTGCTTTGGCTGCCAGAGTTTCGGATATTGAAATGTCTCCCGTTGCATCCCCATCGAATGTAGCCGACTTCACAGCAACGGCACGATGGCTGGGCAGCGCCGGCTCACTACGTGAACTGTGTAGGAAGACCATCCTCATTTTCCAGGACATGGCCGCAATGGGTTCTCGAGAGAGAAGCTTAATCTGTAAAAGTTGAACAGAAACTTTCCTATCCCGAGGCCCAAAAAATAGTTGACGCCGGACCCCAAATCATGAATTTATTACGCGACGATGGCCCTAAAAACGCGTCAAGCGATGGCCCTAAAAACGCGTCAAGCGATGGCCCTAAAAACGCGTCAAGCGATGGCCCTAAAAACGCGTCAAGCGATGGCCCTAAAAACGCGTCAAGCGATGGCCCTAAAAACGCGTCAAGCGATGGCCCTAAAAACGCGTCAAGCGATGGCCCTAAAAACGCGTCAAGCGATGGCCCTAAAAACGCGTCAAGCGATGGCCCTAAAAACGCGTCAAGCGATGGCCCTAAAAACGCGTCAAGCGATGGCCCTAAAAACGCGTCAAGCGATGGCCCTAAAAACGCGTCAAGCGATGGCCCTAAAAACGCGTCAAGCGATGGCCCTAAAAACGCGTCAAGCGATGGCCCTAAAAACGCGTCAAGCGATGGCCCTAAAAACGCGTCAAGCGATGGCCCTAAAAACGCGTCAAGCGATGGCCCTAAAAACGCGTCAAGCGATGGCCCTAAAAACGCGTCAAGCGATGGCCCTAAAAACGCGTCAAGCGATGGCCCTAAAAACGCGTCAAGCGATGGCCCTAAAAACGCGTCAAGCGATGGCCCTAAAAACGCGTCAAGCGATGGCCCTAAAAACGCGTCAAGCGATGGCCCTAAAAACGCGTCAAGCGATGGCCCTAAAAACGCGTCAAGCGATGGCCCTAAAAACGCGTCAAGCGATGGCCCTAAAAACGCGTCAAGCGATGGCCCTAAAAACGCGTCAAGCGATGGCCCTAAAAACGCGTCAAGCGATGGCCCTAAAAACGCGTCAAGCGATGGCCCTAAAAACGCGTCAAGCGATGGCCCTAAAAACGCGTCAAGCGATGGCCCTAAAAACGCGTCAAGCGATGGCCCTAAAAACGCGTCAAGCGATGGCCCTAAAAACGCGTCAAGCGATGGCCCTAAAAACGCGTCAAGCGATGGCCCTAAAAACGCGTCAAGCGATGGCCCTAAAAACGCGTCAAGCGATACGAACGACCACCGCCGTATTGGAATATTCAAAGCCTAATACAGTGAAATCTGTCTACAACGATAACGTATTACTAGAGCCAGTTTTTGCTGTGATTGCCTGTAAATAAGAGCTTACAGTATAAAGTGGTTCTATTATTGACTTCAAAGTCATCTAGCTTAAAGATATGCTGAGACTTTCACAGTACAGTGAATCTGTATTGCTCATTTAGATCGTTTAGCATTATCGATTTTCAAATTGAATTATTTTCGAAATTGACTACTCGAATCACAATAAAAGTAGATTGAAACTGAGCTAAGATTATCCATTGCGCTTTTGACGAAATGTAGTTACTTTTGGTGGTATGTACACTTTTACTTTTGTACCCTAGGTATACGGGCTTAATGTGCATAGAATTTGGACACCTGTATATAATCAAATGACTTATTTTTCAGGCGCTTTTGACATGAAATTGTTGTGAAGTGAAAGGCGTTATGAATGTATCACAAAAGATGAAATTGCTTATGCTGTAATGTTCTTCATCTTGGTCCGCTAACAATTCAAATGCAATACTCGAATATCATTGAATGGGTCATTTCTGTGAGCGTTTGTAATCTATTTACAAATTTTTTTTTATGTGCCATCTGTAGATACCGAATTTTTATTCTATTAACCCAGAAGTGGTGCCATTAAAGTTAGATCGTCTTTACTAGAGGCAGGAGTGCCGGGATTGTCTGCAAACCAACCTCACGTAAACCTTAATTTTCCACTTATGAACCTCGGTGCAAATGTTACATTGTCCATTGTATCATATCGCTGAAAGTATAGCAAGTACTCTTACTAAAGTTATTACTGGAGGCAGGTGTGATATATCTTGTTTACAAGCAATCACAGCAAAACTTCTGCCTCTCTGATTGACTTAGTATTAGAAGTAACTACATGTCACGAATGATTATCCAAAAAACTTACTTCCGCTTACGAACCTGAGTACAAGTGTTTGATTGTACCAAGTCTTTTCAATGTTTCATTGTCTATTGAATCATTGCTGCAAGTATAGCAACTTCTCGTCACTTCTCGAGTCATTAATGGGTGCAGAGGATTGCTGCAATTGCCTATAAACAAGAGTTGTCAAGCAAACTTGCAAATATTATTGACTTCAATGATCAGCTAGCTTAAAGATATTCTACATCGTCCACGCTAGTGAATAGAAATTGGATCTGGCTTATGAAGATGGTTCAGCGTTATCACATTTCTTAATTGAATGATTTTCGAAATTGACTATTCGAATCGCATTCAAAGAGGAGATTGAAACTCGGTTGAGATTTATTCTTTAACGACTTTGCGCTTTCAACGAAACGTAATTATCTTTGAAGTATTGACTGCTGGGGTACCCCGCTGGATGCTCACCCACTGCAAGTGTTCCGGAAATACCTGGCGCCTACCGAAAAAGTCCGCCAGTCCATGCATCGACGCTGCCAAGCTTCCATTAATGGTGGTGTCATTTTTGAGCAATTGTAAAAAATCATTGCAAACTCATTATAGGACAATGATGTAAATAAATATTTTTGTTCCATTTCCTGCACAATTCTTGTGTTCATGTCTAAACCCATCACTTGCCCCATACATTGCTACACACAAAAAGTATCCTTTATCCAAAAAAGATTCTTTATTGTGTGCACTAGCACACCTTGAAGTTTGTCCCAATAGTTTTATATCGCCTTGTGTTTGTTGGTGCAAGATATAACGAAATGTGTTTAGTTGGTTGCATTCTGTGAAGGTGCATACTTGTCATTATTCGCATCTTAAATTGAATCTTCAAAATTATATTTAGCTGACTTCTCTGAGATGGCAAAGCAACAGTTCGAAACAATTTCTTCAAACTAAAACCCAGCAAGTTTTAAGTAATGAGATTTTTGTAGTACTTAGTGATTTTGCTTTTAGAAAGTGAGTTAAGAGTTATAGATTGATTATTTAAAATATTTTATAGTTTATCAACAGAAATGTAACCTCAGAATTTATAGCGTGTTCATATAAAAAGCACACTCGCTCACTGTATTAAAAATACATTTATTTTCAAGTCATTACTAGAGATAGTCTGCGTTTCCGTGAAGTTTAGAGCTCGCCTACTTTTACTACAGCTTCCATTTTTGAATTTAATATTCTCTTAATTGATGTAAAATTTATACTCGGAATTAGAAGATAAATTGCAAACGCAATGGTAAGAACAATATCATACATATTTAATCCTGTAATCTCCGGCGCATTATAGAATTGCCGCTCGAAATGAAAATGCATTACGGCTCGTTTCGAAATGGATTTCCGAGTTTAAGTTATTAGATGTGATCACTTGAAATTTTTGTTAAGCTATATAAAGTATGTTTGCTAGACTGAAATATGTCCTATGAATTTAACGGTACAATATTTTATTAAAATCGGCAATAAATATTGTTAACTTGATAACTTGACTCGTAATGATGTATTTGAACTTGGTATTTCTCCTTGAGCATCTCACAAACGTGTAAAGTGGCTCCCAAAAGTGTTCCCACACTTACGAATTTCAATGAAATACAGCTCCATTAATAAAAATTAATATTTTAGAATGGGAATTTTTTAATAACATAACTCGTTCTTAGCAAAACTACATAAATTATTTAAAAAACGTAGTAAAACTTTTTTTGGAAAATCAATCAAAAAGTTAACTCACAAAAGTTTTCGTATACTTTAAAAAAAGCTCTACATATTAGTAAATATTGTAATATTTCGGTAAATTAGTACTTAGTAGGATATCCTATAGCATCCACAGCAGCTTTTAAACGTCTGGGAATAGACTTAATTAGTTTTTTGTAATTTCTGCATCAATTTTCCTCCGTTCTTCAATCATTACTGTTTTTAGTTCGCTTTTCGTTTTAATATCGTGTCTTCGTACTCTAACCTCCAGTTCTCCCCAAATGTGTTCTATTGGGTTTAAATCCGGCGACTGAGGTGGTGTTTTCAAAATTTGGACAATTATAGACACCAGAGGCGAACGTTGAGAGCCGTGTGCTTAGGATCGTTATCTTGATAAAAAACTTCTTGATAAAATAAAGTTGTTTCCAATACCCGAATTTTGGGCTGATAATTTTAAATTGTCTTTTAAAATATTTAAATACAGAGCATGATTCATTATGCCATCAATAAATACCAAATTACCTAGTCCTGATGCTGACATGCACCCCCACACAAGGACACCTCCACGTTTTACTGTTCCAACTAAGTTGGGATTAAGTTCCTCATTTTTCTTCTCCATACAATTATACGCCCATCGGAACCAAACATGTTAAATTTGCTTTCTTCTGCAAATAAGACATGATTCCAATACGCTTCGGGCTTATTTATCATGAATTTTGCGAAGGAAAGCCTAAGCTTTCTATTTTTCGCACTTACAAAACATTTTCGGGCAGAACGCCTATTTAATCCAGCTGATCTGAGCACTCGTCGAACAGTTTCAGATGAAATTCAAGTAACAAATTTTTCAGTAAATTCTGTAGAAATTTTTACTGCACTCAAACGTGAATTTTTCACAAATTTTCTGACTACAAATCTGATCATGTTGAGTTAACTTTGCCGGACGACCTTTTCTTACCTTGCGTAAATTTTCTAGATTATACATATAGTTACACCAAAAAAATACGAATTTTAGTAAACATAATTCCTTTTAAGTAACACCAGTTCCTCGTGACTTCCATTGTTTCCCCTTTTAACGAGCTTTATAAACTCTCACATGATGGGCTTCAAAAGACTGATAATACGCGGCTTGCAATCGACGAATTTTTCTAGGACGAAAAGGGGAAAGTAGTTAACGTCACACTGGAGCAACACAACGGGCTATTGACGAAGATCGGGGAACAAACCGGAAGGGAAAAGATCGGAGGACAATACCATCCAATTTTGAACCACGGTCAGATGACGAGGTCACACATGAGCTGGCACCCCACTCTCCAAACTTCCACACCACGCCAACGAGAGAACATTTGAGGCCACGACAGATTTAACGTGCACCAGCCCCTTTGTACACGACGGTCTTTCGCTGCAAAGGAAAGGAAAAGAAGCAACATTTTTAAAATTCGAATGAAAAGACAACAGGAGATGGTCGAATTTGAGACGATTTCCAAAGACGAAAAATACGCAGTTTGATCCAAAGTTGCAAAAAAGATATTCACGTACAATGACGAACTATAGACGATTTAGAGCATCTCAAACATGCTCACAGAGCATTTTTTTCGTTTTCCCATCCGTATTTTTTTCAGACACCTAGCTGTGTAGGTAGTCCTGCAGGGTCGATGGCCGAGTGTAATATACGAATACGTAACAAGAGACTTGCGTCAGCCACTTCACCGATACCCTAGCAAAATCGTGTTTCCCGAAAGCAGGCCAGTGATTGGATGACAGCTAGCAATGAGAAGCCAGCCAGCGTTCCGGGTGAAACACTTACGCATCAAAAGAGACCGGGAAAAGACGACGTGGATCGAACTGACAAATACCTGCCTAATTGTCATTTCTTTTCCATTTTTAAGGGGACACAGTAAAAATGACTAGAAAGTCGAATTTTTTTTATTATCTTACATTAATCATACTACTTTTAAGAATATGTGTGCAAAATTTTATAGTTGTAGCTGCAATATTTAGCTAGTTATGAATTTCTATAAGTTAATTCTTTCATTTATTTAACTGCCATTTGAAACTTTAAAGTGCTTTTTCGCAGCTTTTTATTTTTCATGACTTCAGTGCATTTAAAATGCAAAGGCTTTTTTCTAATTGATGTAGAGTTTTGAAACTTTTTGTGGTTGTTTATTATGATATATTTAATAACATTGTGGCATGGAAGAATAGTTATTTTTTCAAAAATTTATGAAATCAACTGACTGTTTTTTTTTTGCTGTTTTTGATACAAAAATATCTAAAAAAGTAAATAACAGTGATACCCATAATCCCATGCACGAAATTGTAGGGAACACTTCATGGAAGGTAGGTAAATAAAAATATTTGAAACAAATTACAATTTGAAGACGGAGTAGGAATTTTAAAATATTGAAATATTTTTATAAAAATTTAATTTTTTAGTTATTGTAAATGTAAAAATGACTTTTTTTCTTTTGTAATGTACATTTAATGCGTATTGGAACAAGGTACACAAAACATTTTGTTGTGAATATGAAAACAAAAAAAAATGTTCAAAGGGTACTATGTCACCTTAAAGTCTTCATTTGTAAATGAAATCTCAACAATTAAAATTGTTTAAAATGATGAGAGCTCTTGCCTCGAATTCCTTCAAAACCCCAAAGCTAGGCAACTCGTTCATAATACATATATTTAAAAAAATGCAAATATACAGTCGCGGGAAGAAAACGAACCACAACCCTTTATTTCAAACACTATTCATAGAGCAAATTCAAAGATAAACAACAGGGAATAAGGCCCCGTTCACATGAGGCGTTTTCCAACGCGCGTTTTACGTCTAAACAAAACGCGGGTAGCCAAAATACATAGAGTTCTACTGGAGTGTTCACATGCAGAAATCGCGAGAATCCAAGCGCTAGACAGCTTCGGCGCTTCAACAATCTCCGGTCGTTCTCGCGATTTGAAGGCGTTCGAAGAAGCATAGGTTTCTTCTGCTGCGTTCACATGACACGCGTTTTGACAGGCCTTAGGGCTTTTTTATTCCTCTAGTCCAAGTTTCTATCTTCGCGATCGTTAAAGATAGAGTGAAAATTTCAACGGATTTGAAATCTGCGGAACATTTTACACCAGATCGATACCTTAAATTTGATTTTCTTTAAATAAATACTTTTTCAACTGTAATTTTACTATTTTCGCGATACGGATTTGACGAATATATTCATTACGAACACAAAAGGGAGTATTCATCTCGTTTTTATAGAAAAGATACAACTTGATTGGAGTATTTTGTCTTAATCCACTGATTTATACTTATGGCCATTAAAAATAGGATGTGAAAAATTAATAATATTCGATTTATTGAAGAAATTTACCTGCTTTCACACAAAACTTGTAAAAATGTGATAGTTTATAAATAAAAAGGATAGTGAGTAATTTTATTTCTGAGAAAAACGTTTACCGACAACTGTCCGTTCTAATTTTCATGTGCGGCAAACGTCTTTAAAATAAAGCTTAAATTAAATATTCAATTTAAAAGAGCTAAACTAATTATTTTTTTATTTTTCCTCAACGGGTGAAATGCGTAAGATAAGTTTCAATTTTCATTCATTTTTCACATTCTCGTGTTACATTGAACTCGATATCACTTTTGAAAATGAACTTAATTTACTGTGAATTTATTTTTCATAGAATTTATATTTTAATCTTGCAGTTAGTGTTATTACTACTTTAATCAAAATTTTTATATTATATATACGTGTAGACGCAAATTCTATTAGCAATCTACTGGTTTTCGATATATACTGTTTTTTGGTTTTTCTTTGAGAATTTTTTAGTTTTAACAAAATTTTTTCGCTTCATCGTGGGGTTTAATCAAATTTTAGTTGAAATATTTCCCAGTCATTATTCCATTCGTGGTTCCATTTGTGCTACAAAACCCCTGAAAGAGGGTAGGTTGGAGGGTTAATATTCGTTTCGGATAGTTGGAACTCAGGGAAAATTGTGTTTAAAAATTAAAAAACTAATTATTGTTATATATGTATTATTTGTGCTGATACATTAAAATGTTTAGAGATAGGTTTTAAAGAAGTATAGAGATTTATTTGAAGGAAAATTAAATAAAAATTAGCTATAGATCGTAGGAAACACGATAAAACCTGCAAAAATAGCATAATTAAAAAAAGGTTATCACCAGTGCCGGATTTTGTTTGCGTGTCATCTTTTGATAGTACCTCGTAGACAATGCCATATAAACAGAAATTCCGTTTCCAATTTCCTGGTTCAAGAAATAACGTTTTTTGGGGATATATTTTTACTTTACACTGTCAATTTTAAAATTTTAAGGAAATTGTTTGGTCATTTTCCAGTTTCGTTTTTAATCAAAGTTTTACAGAAATATTCCAATTTGTCTTACGCAGTTTCGCTTTTACGATAAAACGCATTACAAATGACTCATCTGCTAGCTTCTTGAGCCCAAAAATCCGTGATCACCCCTTAACACAAAACAAATCCTACTATTTTTATTGGTGGGTGAATAATCGACAATGGAGAGTGAAGGTTATAGGGTTTCTTCCTCTAGTCTTGACAGTAAAAAACGAATACTTGAAGATTTTAGAGTTAATGAAAATGTTTAATAATGCCACAATTTTAACTACATAAAGCACTGCTTCTCTGATCCGCTGGATCTTACCGGTTCCTAGGTACAAAATATCCCGTCATTCGAAAAATTTTTAAAAACGTACGAAAAGCTAACGTTCAAAAATTTACAACCGAGGTTGATGGCATTGGAATCGTATACTATACGTTACAAAAGATTTATCTGTTTAGGTTGTCACTTCTGGTCAGCAAGTCGATTATATTGCATTTATTTATGTATAAAGGTTGAAGTTCAAAAACACTTTATTCACAGGCAATTAGGGAACGGATGTTTTACAAATCGAAAGAATATCAAATTTTTACGTCATTTTGAATATTTTTTAGATTATTTTAGGCATTTTATTGCTCATTATACATTTCTAAGTTAACCAAATACAGTCTTGTGAATACAGAGAGAAATCAATTTTAGGTTGGGAAAGATTTTCATCCTACTTTTAATGGCTGTAAAATTAAAACAGTTGATAAGGCGCAACAAAATATCTTATTAAAGTGACATTCCCTTTAAAAACAAGGCAATACTTCCGCATACGCTTAGTATAAAAGGAATATCTGAAAAAAGATTAGTTGCGACTATTGACAAAAAAATAATTTTTTCAAAGAAAAGCATGATTTTGGTATCGATCTAACGTAAAATTTTACGCTGATTTGAAATCCGTTTAAATTGTGACTCTATCTTTAACCATTCAAAAGATAGAAACTTGGATTAAGGGAATAAAAAAACAATTTAATGCATAACCGGAAACTGACCTTGAAAAGCGCCCAAATGCTGTTCACATGGTAACGCTCGAAAATTCTTATCTAACGCGCGTTGCAAAAAGTCCATGTGAACGGGGCCTAACGTTCTTTACATATTCAAATGCAAAAATATTGAAGGGGCCGTCTTCATATCAAGTTTTGCATAAACAAAATTTCCAATGACAGCCATTTTTTGATGCCTTAATCAGATTCTACGTCGTCAAATTAGTCGAAAAATGAAAACAATTTCATGAATTTACAATCGTGATATCTGGAGATAATCAATTTTAAAGCCGTTCATTTCAGGGACCAACTCCACATTTATAGTTGCTATTCGTATATCGAGATTATTTGTAAATCGGAAACTATTTGTTGCTGAAGATTACACCTTTCTGGTGGTTGTCTTGGCAAGGTATCTTGTCAGCAAAATTGACAAGATTTTGATGGACAAGAAATTGCGAAAAATGATAATGTTTAATTTCAACTTCAATTTTCAACAGTTAATGGCGACTGTTAAGCTTATTGAGTAACTACTAAATAAGTAATCTCTACAATTAGATTGATAATTATCTAGCTGCACCACACATGACAGGTACAAGGCAATGCCCGTTTCATTACATAAATGATATTTCAAAAATTTACACATCCTCAGGTTTGTCATAATTATTTCAACAAGAAATTGCGAAGAATGCTAATGTTTAATTTCAACTTCAATTTTCAACAGTTAGTGGCAACTGTTAAGCTTATTGAGTAACTACTAAATAAGCTCTTCATAAAAATAGTTAAGTGTTATCGCAAGTTAGCAATAACCGTGAAGACGTAAAAGTTTTACCCATCTACAATTAGATTGATAATTATCTAGCTGCACTACACATGACAGGTACAAGGCAATGCCCGTTTCATTACATAAATGATATTTCAAAAATTTACACATCCTCAGGATTGTCATAATTACTCAACTTTGGTAAGCCCTCTAAAATCAATGACGAAAATTGAAGTGTAACGCAAAAACACCAGAGGAAAGCTGAAATTTTTTATGGTACTATTAAATGGTCTTTCTAAACCAATTTCTGTCGAAATACATCAAGGTCCATGTTCATAATTTTTGGAATATTAATTTAATTACAAACTAAAAATAATTTAAAAGCTAAATGATGTATATTTTGTTTGGGCATTTTAATAGCAACATACTACAAAATATCAGCGCTATATGGAATATTATTTAAGAAGGTATGCATTCAAGTCTGAGAAACTGATTTATGATATTAGGAGCTCTAAAATTTCGGTATTCATGAATGACATGAAACTTGGTATCCGAAGTTAAATTATGTAGTTTCGAGATTTTGTGTCGAAATAGGGGTTGCTATTAGAAATTATGTTGGTGCTTAATTTGATATGAAGACGGCCCTTGTGTAAATGTTATGCATGAATTTATAGAAAACATTATTCCTTGTCGAATGCCATCTTTAAAATTGCTATTCTATTAAAATTGTTTGAATCGAGGGGTGGTTCGTTTTTTCACCGCGACTGTATATATAAAATTTTCTTTTAGCGAGAATTTTCTAGATTAGTTACGCCAAAAACTAATTTTAGCCAAGCATACTATAGGCAGCAGATCTGGTTTACATTTTCCTCTGACTACTTACTCAAAGCCTTTGACATAATGATTCCATATGTCGCTTTTATTTTGAAAGATATTTTCGGATACTTTCTTTTTGGTAGGAATTATGAATTTCTGAAACTGCTAAAACTGAAATTTTGCATAAAGGGGTAAATAAATCATTAATTTCGATACAGAAATTTTTCGTATCTAAATCTTAACGCTCTCGCCCCGACTTTTGCATGATTAAAATTTAACTACGAAAAGTAGTTTAATTTAGTAGTTTAGTAGTTTTTGCGCTCTCTTTGACGGACGACCGTACTTTCGCGTTCTTTTTGTGTTTGCGTTCTCCCTTCCAACATTTATTAGTTGCTCAGCTAAGGGGACCCTGAATGATAATAGTGGTTCTGTTTTATGTTCCACATCACACTTCGTAATCCATGCATTCACAACAGAAATCATAACTAAAAATCTTTTTCCACCACTTGTCTGATTTTCTGCCATGACCCTAAAAAGTAGCCATTTCATCACAGTGGTCAACTCCATTCATGTACATAGTGTATTGGGAAATGGCTTCTGGGCAACTAATTTTGTACCATCTTTTTGTTTCCGAACCACGGTCACTCATTCATCAGAATGAATGAGCGTGCTCAAAAACATAAGTCCGCCATTTGCAATCTGAAAGTACTGCCAGGTTTCTTTAGTCATATTTTTATTCCCTAATTCCTTAAGAACACTGAAAACGTAAAAACCCATTCATGGGATTTATTTACCCAATAGGGAATGAATCTAATCTCTGGGACGTATATGCCCATTAGGCCCGAAAGGGTTAAGTTATAGACATTGTCAGATGATGAGAACAACACTAGCTGGCATCCCACTCTAAACTCTCACACCAAGCCAACGTGAGGACGTTGGAGGCCACAACAGATTTAACGTGCACCAGCCCCCGTGTACAAGACGGTCTGGCTGAACCGAGTACCGAACTCGCTACCCTCCTGTTGCTAATCCGTTGCTCTTCCACGTCCTTGAAATATATAGGGACCTAGATTTCACATTTGACAGCAACTTCAAATTTCCAGTTCATTCACTTCATTAGTCAATCGTGAAGCATGGTAGTTAAGATTAAATGAACCAAAACTTTGAAGAGAATTCGCAACATGTGCCACGCCTTCCTCTAGCATTTCTACTGTATAATCGATTGCAATGGTTCTTGTGTTCCGCTTCCTCAAAGAAATTCTGCGGTACTGGCGATTTGCTTGTAACTGGTTTTCGCTTCCCAGGGCATATCCGATGGTCATGGTTGAGTGTGCCGCGTAAGTGTAATATCCTGCGAAGTCAGCTATTGCCCTTTTTGCCGTATTCCTTATCTGACTTCGATAGAGCTACGAAACATGCCTGTACGGTCGACCGATTGCTTTCTCAGATGGTGAAGTTTGTTTTTAAGTTGCGGCTTGACATAGTCGCAGCATTTGTCTAGTTTGCAATTTTCGCTGGATGGCTTCAGAATGGGTAAAAAATAAT
Organism: Meta bourneti; assembly: GCA_933210815.1. Lineage (NCBI taxonomy): Eukaryota > Metazoa > Arthropoda > Arachnida > Araneae > Tetragnathidae > Meta > Meta bourneti. The sequence continues at coordinate 95,848,142 of OW119929.1, forward strand.
GCTGTTTGCTTCGATATAGAAATTTTTTTCCTCCAAAATACACCATCCGTCGCCTTCCATGGGCCACGGCAGCTAGTTTGGAAGAGTAAAGGTTTAGCAACCGAAAAGTTGCGAGTCCGAATCCAACCAAAGACCGTGTATACGGGGGTTGATGAATGTTAAATCTGTCGTGACCTCAAATGTCCTCCAGTTGGCGTGTAAGTTTGGAGAGTTGGGTTCCAGCTTGGGTGTTCTCGTTATCTGACCGTAGTTCAAAATTACGTGGTGTTCTTTCCCTTTGGGATTGATCCCGGACCGTCGCGAATAGCCCGTTGTGTTGCTCTAATTGTTATTAATTAATTGTGTAATTAAAATAATATTAATTATATATTAATCGATTGTGTAATTAAAATAACTATCGTCCCCTTCCAAGATGTGGATCATATTAAAATATCCATCGACAATTCAAGGCACAATAAATGAGATACATAAATTCAAAATAAATTATATTCCATTCAATCTATAAAGAGTATTAAATAAAATAATTTTAATAGAAGACTAGTAAAACATGTAAGACTTCGTATAAGGGGACAAACATATTTATCTCAGGTGTTTGCTTCATTCAGAACCAGTTCTGACATGTCCGACGTATGATACAATCCTATCTGTTAGACACATTTTAAAAGAATGCCCTGGTTTGAATACTATTAAACTCAAGCACTTTGGTGCTATTAACCCTAGTATGAATTATTTATGGAATCCTCCTCATCCAAATCTGTTTCTATTTATATCAGACCGGTTTTTATAATTTTCTTTAAAAATGGATTTGAATTTGAAATGCTTTTCTATGATGTACTATATCTGTTAAATTTTGATTATTAGTTTTAAATTATATATATAAATCGTGATAAAATTTATTTAAAATTACCAATAGTTTGTCACAGCTGGGTCAAACCTGGCCCTTGTGCCAGAGAAATTCAAGTGTTTTCGACGTAAATACTTTGATTCTTTGAAAATGCCTCTCATGATGCACTCGAAGTAAAAACCTAATCCGATGCACTCTCGCTGTTTAGACTAATGGCTTAACCCTTCAAGTGGTTTCGACGAGATATCTCGTCCATCAAGATCTAACCAGTTTTGCTGATGACAAGATATCTTATCATCAGATTATTGTCAAAAGATTGACAATCTTTTACGACGAAATCAAGATCTGTTCAGTTTCTTAGTGACAAGATCTCGTCCATGAAGATCTGTTTGGTTTTCTTTCAACGATCAGATCTCGTTCATGAAGTTCTGGTCGGTTTTCTTTCAATGGTCAGATCTCGTTCATGAAGTTCTGGTCGGTTTTCTTTCAATGATCAGATCTCGTCCATGAAGATCTGGTCGGTTTTCTTTCAATGATCAGATCTCGTCCATGAAGTTCTGGTAAGTTTTTTCCAATAGCGATGGATTTCCCTCCATCCAGATCTGGCCAGTTTCTTCCAATGGCGATGTATCTCGTCCATCAAAATCTGGTCAGTTTCTTCTAATGACGAGATCTCGTCTATCAAAATCTGGTCAGTTTTCTTCCAATGGCGATGTATCTTGTCTATCAACATCTGGTCAGTTTTCTTCCAATGACCTCATCGAGACAAGATTATTTTGTCCAGACAACCACCAAGAGGATCAAAAACCAAATGTCTAACATTTTTGAAAACTAGTTTCATTTTGCCACCAGTCTACTCCCGTTACAAATTTGGACGTGAGGAATTTTTGGTTGTGTAAAAAGGTAACTTTTTGTCTAGTTGCCGTCAATGTTTCTCTCCTATGGAGAGAATTGTTCATTTCCACAATGTATATCCGGATAACGCATACCTTTCCCAGAAACAATATATAACCTTGAAGGTGAAGGGAAGGAAAAGAATTGTTTTCTTACCAACATTTTAAATATCAACGTCAGAGCGAGGTATGAAGACCACTTGAGTGCTGGCTTATTCCTGGCATGCGCATTACAATTTTGACTCCGCTGATTAATTAAGTTACCTAGCCTTTCCATCTTTATTTTTATTTAAAAATAATTTCATTTATGAACTCGCTTTTTCTGATTATTTCCTTTTTCGACGAGATGAGCTACTTCGCAGCGGATTCTCCGTAAGTGATATGTCCAGTCACAAGAGGACCAAAGAAAAGAAATTCTGCAAATAAATGGACTCCATTTTTCAGGTGGTAGTGGTACAATAGAGAAGTCAGATTTGAACGAACATATATTTACTTTATAATTTTCAGTGAAGACTTGATTGAGATGAATAGACTTCCGAGGTTTCACAATATTTCGCTTGTTTTAAATCAATCGCGGATTCATTTTCAAGTTAAATACATCTGGGAAGCCTCGTCTATTTTTTAAGCTGCCGAGTAATAAATTAACGTCGCTTTAGAGTAACACAACGGTCTGGGATCAATCCCAAGGAAAGATCCAAGGACAATGCCTCGTAATTTTGAATCACGGTCAGATGAGAGTCAGCACCTAAGCTGACACCTCACTCTCTAAACTTATACAAAGGGCCAACGCGAGGGCACTTGGCGCCACGACAGATTTAACGTGCATCCTTTCACACGTGCACAATGGTCTTTGATTGGATTCGAACTCGCAACCCACCGGTTGATATTCCGTTACTCTTACAACCGGACTACAGAGGCCCCATCTGAATCGGTGATTGCTAAATTACCATGAAAACTTTGGCACTAATTTTCAAGGAAAACCTAAACATGTACCCGACATCGGTTTTGTGAATTTTATTTAGATTTTATACGTTGGATAGTTTCAATTCAAAATTGATATAAAATTTATCAATTCACATCTTTATTTTGTCTAGCATCTGGCTCAGGTTAGCCATAAGTGGCCTTTGCCCCATGAAAACCTAACCAATCTGCACATATACCTCTAAAATACTCAAAGAAAAGTTGAATTGGTAATTTATGTGCGTACATTTTACTTCATTGTGTTTCAAATATCCCCAAATTTTTACATACTGACGCAAGTATATGCCAATAGTAGAGAACAGGTTTCTTTCCCTGTAACGCGCAAGTGGCACTAATTTTCTGCTTTAAATGATTTATTTTAATAATTATTTTTAGGTTGGTAGTTAAATAACGTCGCACTGGAGCAACAAGTCTGTTGGCGACGGTTCGGAATCGATCCCGAAGGGACGCCTCGTAACTTTTAATCACGGTCAGATGACAAGGTCAACATATTGACCTCGTCATCTGACTGAGTTTTGTGAGGGGGGATTTCAATTAACGTCACACTGGAGCAACACAACGAGCTATTGATAACGGTCCGGGATCAATCCCAAAGGGAGAGTATTGGTATTGTTCAATTAACGTCACACTGGAACAACACAACGGGCTATTGGTGACGGTCCGGGATCAATCCCAAAGGGAGAGATCCGAGGACAACACCGCGTAATTTTGAACCACGGTCAGATGACGAGGCAACACCTGAGCTGGCACCCCACTCTCCAAACTTCCACACCACGCCAACGTGAGGACATTTGAGGCCCCGACAGATTTAACGTGCACCAGCCCCCTTTGTACACGACGGTGTTTGGCGGGATTCGAACTCACAACCCCTCGGTTGCTAGTCCATTACTCTTCCAACCGGGCCACCGTGGCCCTGACTGAGTTTTGGAAAAAGAAACCTACATATATATATATATCTAAAATAAAAAAATTCATCTGACCGTGGTTCAAAATTACGTGGTGTTGTCCTCGATCTTTCCCTTCGGAGGATTATTCCGGACCGTCGCCAATAGGGCGTTACTCCAGTGTGACTTTAATTAAATACCTACCTACCTACCTACCTAAAACAAAAATAAAGAAATATTTAATTGCTCATTTATGCTGTATTTTACATCATTTTGGCTAAAATATCACCATATAGATTTCAAACTGCCACCAAGCGTATGTCAGTAGAGAGAGCAGGTCTTTTTCTACTTTCAATTTAATAATACGCATCTGTCACAAATTTGCTGCTTTAGATTATTTTGCTATTTCCTATCTGACAATTGCGTGTTGCTTTTTATGTTGTGAGAAAAATCTTCCGTTTTTTCACCCTAGTAGGCTGGCCAGCTCGAGTGTCGGAACCTCGTATTTCGATAATCACTAAGCTTGCCCGAATCGAAACCCCGAATTCATTTCAGATTGCCTTTCAACTCGAGGGAATAGCGTGGCCTGAGAAAAAGGAGACGTGACCGGATTTGGTTCGTCTTGCTTCTCGGTAAAAATGCGGCAAAAAGCAGTTAAACCGAAACTAAACCGGTTTCCGCGCAGGGAACAGACCGTGGCTTCCACCCCCTTCCTCAGCGAGCCATTGTCTGAAATGCGAAATTACGTAAACATTTTATTAACAAAAACTCCTCTCGCTGAACCGTTGAAGTCGGTATCCTTTTCGGCGGAACGCGGCGGCTGCACTGGATTCCGATGACTTTGTTGTGTGTTCCTTTTAATGTCTGATGTAATGGGGAATCGGTCCTGAGGGCGATCGGATGTCGGTGCTTCGTGTCCAGTCAGGTACGGTATGGTTCTCGCTCCACATTTTAATGCTAATTTTAAAGTTTATTTTAGTTCCATTAGTTGCTATCTATCTGATATTGACATTTGTGTGTAAACAATTTCTGTAAACAACGATTGGAGATGCAGATTGAACTCTTAATTTGGGTATATTTTGGCAGTTCAAGGCACACGTATTCAAAATGTTTCAGTTTTGAGGAGATCAGTTGTCTGTTCGTGTCATGAGCGTCTTCCAATCGGGTACGGTATGGATGTAGCTTACGATTTTATTGCTAATTCTTGTATAATTAACCTTTAAAGTCGGAGGTATCTTTCGGAGGAACGCGGTGCCACTGGATTCTGAGGACTTTTTGTGTCCTTTTTAATGTCTGATGTGATGTGGAATTGGTCTTGGTGATCAGATGTCGCTATCATAAGCGTCTTCCGATCGGGTACGGTATTGTTGTCGCTTACCATTTTGTTGCTAATTCTTGTACAATTAACCATTTAAGTCGTAGCTATCTTTCGAAGGTACGCGGTGCCACTGGATTCTGAGGACTTTCTGTGTCCTTTTTAATGCATGTGATGTAAAATTGGTCTTGGTGATCAGATGTCGCTATCATAAGCGTCTTCCAATCGGGTACGGTATGGTTGCCGCTTACGATTTTATTGCTAACTCTTGTATAATTAAGCATTAAAGTCGGAGGTATCTTTCGGAGGAACGCGGTGCCACTGGATTCGGAGGACTTTCTGTGTCCTTTTTAATGTCTGGTGTGATATGGAATTGGTCTTGGTGATCAGATGTCGCTATCATAAGCGTCTTCCGATCGTGTACGGTATGGTTCTCGGTTCCCATTTCAATTGCTAATTTTAAAGTTTATTTTATAGTTCCACTAGATTTCGTCAATCGCAGTTTGAATAATCGATTGAAGTTTGAGATTAAAACCTTAATTTCGGAAGTTCTAACAAATGTATTGAAAATATTTAAATAAGTTTTGAGGCGATTAGTTGTCGATGCTTCCTGTACTGAGCGTGTTTGAATCAGGTATGGTATGGTTCTCGTTCACCATTTCATTACTAAGTTCAAAGTTTTACCTGCAGTTCTTGGGCCGTCGTGGCTCAATGGATATGCCCACTGCCCTAGCAACCTTCAAGTTGTAGGCGGAGTAGGTTCAATCCCTGTCAGGTGCATTCCTCCCTGGGTGTATTTCTCTCTTCTGTGTAAGTAATATTTTCATTGTGTGTATGTCTATTACTTGATGTTGTATGTCTTGTGTCTGGCGTACCATGGCCAAATATGGCCCTAAAACCAATCAACCATCTTCAGTTCCTATAATTGCCGGGACTGCGATAGCCCGATTGCAAGGATAGAGGATTAAAACCCGGAGGAATGCGAGTTCGAAACTCGATCTCACCAAATACCATCTTAAACATGAGGCTGGAGAACTTTAAATCTGTCGTGACCTCAAATGTCTTCACGTTGGCGTAGTGTAGAAATTTGGAGAGTGGGGTGCCAGCTCAGGAGTGACCTTGTCATCTGACCGTGGTGCAAAATTACGTGAGCGTAGCTTGTTCACTAACAGATTGTGTGCGATAAAATCCAAACCAACCAACCGAAATTACGAGGTGTCTTCGGATCTACATTGATCCCGGACCATCACCAATAGCCCATTATTCCTCAGTGCAACGTTAATTTACCTACCTACTCTGACCGTCACCAATAGTCCGTTGTGTTACTCCAGTGCGACGTGAATTCAACTACCTATCGCTAGTTGCGTTCAATGGGATTTCGTCATTACATGTGAGAATTTTATGCGATTAAGTAGTAAATTAACATCACAACGGGGGCGGGGGGGCTATTGACTTTGGTCCGGAATCAATCCCGAAGGGAACGTTCAAGGACAATCCCTCGTAATTTTGAATCACGGTCAGATGACGAGAACAACACCTGAGCTGGCACCCCACTCTCCAAACTTCCATACCACACCAACGTGAGGACATTTGAGGACACGGCAGATTTAAAGTGCAACAGCCCTTTGTAGACGACGGTCTTTGGCTGAAACAAGTTTCGAACTCGAAACCCTTCGGTTGCTAATCTTTGGCGCGGTGTGGAAGTTTGGAGTGGAGTGCCAGCTCAGGTGTTTTTTTTTGTTCTCGCGATCTGACCGTTGTTGCTCCAGTGAGACGTTAATTAAAATACCTACCTAATAAAATTCGGGCCGCGGTAGCCCGGTTGGATCGTATTTAATTAATGTCTCACTGGCGCAGCACAACGGGCTATTGACGAAGGTCCGGGATCAATCCCGAAGGGAAAGATTCGAGGACAATACCACATAATTTTGAACAAAGGTCAGATGACGAGGTCATACCTGAGCTGGAATTTTATTTAGGTATTTTTTAATTAACGTCATACTGGAGCAACACAACGGGCTATTTATTGGAATTTTATTAGGTATTGGTATTGGTATTTTTCAATTACCGTTCATACTTGCAGCGACACAACGGGCTATTGGCGACGGCCCGGAATCAATCCCAAAGGGAAAGATCGAGGACAACGAATTTTATTAGAAGTTTCTTGGAATATCAAGTTTCCTGCAGTTATGTATTATTTGTACATATCTAATATGCAAATTTTCATTAGTGGCATAAAATAAACCGTACGTTGAGATAACAGCTGTAGACGTTAATTTTACAAAACCGAAGATTAAAAATCTTCAATGTTGTTTCAGTTATGAAAGCATTCTATGAATTTAAAATTCATATCTTCGGTAAACCTGAACGTTCCTAATTTGATTTCTGTGTTTGTGTAGTATATCTTTAAAACCCAAATATATATGGTCTACCATAATTTCTCGCGTCACCATGTTTGGGTGGTGGCGGTCGTTAAACATACAGGGATCGTTCTATTTGAGAAGACGAGTTATGTTTGAATACTCTGTAAACAACTCGTATAAATATACAGTGATTTCTTTATCTCTATTGAAAAAACTTGAACTTTAATGTTAGTTGTGCGACAACTAATTTAACGCATTCTTCGCTTCCTCAACGTATTGAAATAGACTTAAGTAAAAGTAGGGGGTCTTGAAGTTTCATTTTCAATCTTTATAGTGACTAAAAAGGATTGAGGTACAATCAACTTTCGATAAATTCATGAAAAAGCATATTTTTCAGTTGAACCCCCGCTAATGTCAGGATTAAACAAGATATACAAAGCATAAAATAATAAAAACCATGAATTTTTGTATTCCTTTTCATAATGAAAATAAAGATAATGTCTTAGCAAATCGGTCAGATTAAATTAGTTTTGAAGACAGTTAATGAAAATAGATTTTTCGACTTTAAGTTTGACTTCTCAATATATTTGACATGCTTTTGAATTATTTCAGATTATTGGTTTCATTTTCATCATTCTACAAAGTTATTCTCATAGGATATTTAATTCGATATTGTTATTTCTATATTGCAAGTAATATCAAATATTTTCAATAGGATTGAAGTCTGAACTGAGTTACGATGACTTTGGACCTGGTGTAGGGTATAATCTACAAATGTATACGTTATACATCGGATTGTTATCCAGATTTAATCCTAAGCTTAAAATTTGACAATAACCCCATTATTTATTTTAGCCATTTTTCTTAACTTTCTTCACCAATTTGACCCTTTTGCAATTACGATTCTAACACCAAAACACACTAATGCAGCTCAAGACCATCCATTACCATCTCGTATTGTGGGAGTAAGTTATGCTCAATATTGTCTCTTGCCCCTAAAATATTTTGAATTTAGATTCATCTACAAGTATAATAGGATTGGATTTCCCAATCTAATTAATGTAGACCCCTTGGCTTATTTCCCTTTGCTCTGCGAAAGGAATTTGATGCGCTTTATTCTAGATACTCGACAATGAAAGTCGAATTTTCTTACAATTTTAATATTAGAATTTTACGAACATTAAATTTCATAAGCAGATTTAAGTGGTCTGGTTCTTTTACAAATATTTCGGATGATTCACCTCTCAAGTTCACTTGCAATTTGGACGTTCGTTGATTTCGATTAAATTACATTATGACTCGCAGACTTCCATGCATTCAATATTTTGCTGATAGTTCCTATATTCCAAGTTTGAAATAAGTTTTCTGTTGCCGAAAGGAAACTTCATTTTTCCAACCTATACTTCCAAATTTATTGTGAATACTCGAATTTCTCGATTTCATGTTCAAAGTATTTCTTACAGTATAGTTTAATACCTTAAGAAATTCAAAAATTTTTCAATTTATTGCATTTCTTTCTCAGACTGCTCCAATACTTCCACAGAATACACAAATTGTAAATATTTCATTAATCTAATTTCAAGTCTCTTGAATATAGTCCGAATTAAATTAATTAATAACCCTCAGCTTGGGTCTAATAGTTGCTCAAATTAATAACATAACATGGACTGAACTGAGTGATTCGCTAATTACTTTAGAGCGTTGCTTTAACTTTTCATCCTTCAATGAGCTACTATGGCCCTTGCGCCATAAAACCAATCAATGAGCTACTTTGACTGTTTCACCTGTTTTTATTGGGTATATTTAACCTCGTGTTTGGCTCAGCTTGTCTGCTAACGGACCTTGTGCCATAAAACCCAAACCAAACCTTCGATGAGCACGTGCATCACAGGTCATGGCGTTCACAAGTAATGACCCCGTTCCCCCGAGAAATTCAAAGCCAGCTCCGCTCCAATGAAACCCAACTTCATAATCAATGCTCTTACCAATGTCAGCATGTCCACTCATCCCATAGACGGGCCGCGGTAGCTCGATTGGTTAGATCGAGTTTCGAACTCGAAATCCTGCGGTTGAAAAACCGCTGCTCTTTCAAAGACAGTCGTGTAAGTGCGGGCTGGTGCACGTTAAACTTGTGACCTCAAATATCCTCATGTTGGCAGTGAAGAATGGGGTACCAGCTCTGGTGTTGACCTCGTCATCTGACCGTGGTTCAAACTTACGAGGCGTTCTCGGATATTTCCTTTCAGGATTGAACAACCGGAGTTTTGCGAGTTCGAATCCAACCAAAAGACCGTCAAATGGGGCTGGTGCCGGTTATATCCGTCGTGGCCTTAAATGTCCTCACGTTGGGTGGTGTGGAAGTTTGGGGAGGGGTGTCAGCTCGGGTGTTGCCTCGTCATCTGCCTTGGTTCAAAATGACGTGCTGTACTCGGTCTTTCCCTTCGGGATTGATCCCAGACCGTCGTCAATAGCCCGTTGTGTTGCTCTAGTGCGACGTTAATTAATTACCTTCTAGGATTGATCCAGGAGCGTCACCAACTGCCCATTGTGTTGTTCCGGTGCGTTCAATTACCTCCTACCACTCATCCCATAGTCAAATAACTGCTGTCAGGGTCAAATAAGGAGTCAAATAACTACTGGAGGAGTCAAATAACTACTGTGCTAACTGCGTTAGCAACCTTCGAGTTGTAGATGGTGCAGATTCGATGCCTGTCAGGTGCATTCCTCTTGGGTGTATTTCTCTCTTGTGTCAGTAAAACTCTCATTGTGTGTATTACTTGATATTGTATGTCTTGTATCTGGCGCATCATTGCCAGATATGGCCCTTGCGCCATAAAACCCCCAAAACCAACTAACTTGACCCCTCCCAATTCCTTACAGGTAGTGTGACTCAAGTCCTACTTTGTATCAGATCACGTGCGTTATGATATTTCTATCTTTTTTACTAGATTATGTCTCGCTATGATGGCATCGTGAGTTGCGGATTTCCAAAGAGCTATTGAAACTTCAGCAGAGAATCGCGCTGTAGCTTTAGAAATTCTGCTATGGCACGGAGTTCTGCTGGTGATTCTTCGCTCGATTCCTTCCAAGTTTACCAAGTAACCAGAATGGAAAGATCGCACTATCAGCAAGTACTAATGACGTGGTGAGTGTTTTTTAATACTTAAAAGTTCTCATGGGTTTAAATTTTGATCTGTATGGTTTGCTGCATAAAAAAAATGGCTTCCATTTCAAATCGAAGTCAATTGGCTCCTAAGTAATACTGCTTTAGCGAATAAATTGGTTACCGAAGTTGGCTAAAACTACCGTTTCTAGTGATAATCAAGGTACCCCGGTTGGCAGAGTAACGGACTGGCAACCGGAGGATTGCGAGTTCGAATCAAACCAAAGACCGTTGTGTACAAAGGAGGCTGGTGCACGTTTAATCTGTCGGGACCTCCAATGTCCTCATGTTGGCGTGGTGTGGAAGTTGGGAGAGTGGGGTGCCAGCTCAGATGTAACCTCGTCACCTAACCATGGTTCGAAATTACGTGGTGTTGTCCTCGGATCTTTTGATCTCGTACCGTCACCAATAGCCCTTTGTGTCGATCCAGTGCGACGTTAATTAAAATACCTACCAGGTTATGGTATTTATTTGTCTAGTATACGAATTTTCTTGGTGGCATAAAATAAACCATACCTTGAGATAACTGCTCTACAAGTAAATTTTACAGAACCAAATGAAGATTTAAGAAGTAAAATACGCATATGGCTTGATAGAATACCCTCATATCTTTGATAAAATTGTGTACGTTTCTAATTTGATTTCTATTGTTCGCATTGTATGTATAATGTCTGTCTACCACCGGAACTACTCCCGGCTTCATGTCTGGGTGGTACAGGTCTCTGGGAACAGGACTCGTTGAATTTGATAAGGGGTGACTTTGGTGTGTCTTTATTTTTGTTTATTGGTGAATGAAAGTAACTTTAGATCGTCGCGGCTGTAAGTGAAAATCGTATATCAAGTGCGTCAATGACACTTGAATACATTTCTTCAATCATCCCCTATTGAAATAAGGGCCGCGGTTGCCTACTTGCAAGAGTGATGGATGAGCAACCGTAGGGTTTTGAGTTCGAAACTCGGTCCAACCAAAGACCGTCTACGAGTTGTAGGCGGCGCAGGTTCGATTCCTCCTTGTTCGATTCCTCCCTCTGTCTTACTGTGTCTTCGATTCCTCCCTCTGTCTTGTGTTAGTAAAGCATTCCTTATGTGTATGTACATCACTGTCTTGTGTTTGGCACAGCATAGCCAAATATGGCCTTGCGCCATGAAACTCAATGAACCAACCATGGTGTACGTGTGTGCTGGTGCCCTTTAAATCTGTCGTAGCCTCAAATTTCCTCCCAATTGGTGTGGTGTGGTAGTTTGGAGAGTTTGGTGGCAGCTCAGGGGTCTTGATCTAGTCATCTGACCGTGATTCAAAATTACAATGTGTCCTCGGATTTTTCCTTTGGGATTGATCACGGACTCCGTCGCCAACAGCCCGTTGTGTTGCTCCAGTGCGACGTTAAAAAACTACCTACCTCAAAATGGGATAAGAGCAGTTTTTAAGGCAAGAGATGGGTAGCAATTCTAGTAGTATACAGATGATACCTTCGAATTAAACTGGTCATGTCGAATTTCCTTGTATGTGCTAAAGAGTGGGTAGTCTAATCAATCTTCAGTGTCCTTTAAAATATTGCATAAAACGACTTTAATTTTATTTTCTATCACGGAGCTTTCTAGCATATTTTGAAGGATTTAACGCTTCGTTACTTTTTGGGCGTGAAGTTTTTTAGTAAACCTCCTATTCAAAATACCCATTAAACCGTATTTGTAAACAAATTGCCACTAAACAATTTCGAGTCAATTTTATGAATTAAGTCAAAGATCGAATATTTTTTAGTTGAACGTTTTCTATGCATTTAATTTTCAATACACGTCCTTGTTTTATTAATTTAATTTAATTTTTCCATACACACCCTTATATTTTTTTACTTAATGAAGACTAAATTTTATTTGCATTAATTTAATATAAAACTTGGCGTTTTGAGTGAAGATAATCAGGTTAGAAAGTGGTTGTATCTTCACTTTCTATGGTCATTAAATAAATGTCTTTAACAAGGCACAAAAAAAATTCATTTTTTTTCCAGTTATTTTACATTTGAATATTTCGTAGCATTTATCAGTGGTCCATTATTTCATCTTTCATATTTTTCATATTTGCATTATTTTTTAAATAAGACTGAATCTTAAAATTTTAAAATGTGTACTAATATACCAATTATTAAAGTGGGTGCTGAATTAATACTATTTAAATAGGAGATTGTATGTTTAAATTAAGGCGACAGTAAAAATTCAAAATCACAAAAATTAATCGAAAATGGTTTTTAATTTTTGTATTGGAATTAATATAAAAAAATTTTCATTTACGATCATGTCTGACGGAATTACATGTGCAACAGCATAAAATATAGTACATAAGTACATTTTCTACTACAAAATCGCGCTTTTCTCTTATTGGAATTTTGACACTTCTGATTTCTAAATGCTTCCTGTACATCAGATTTCAATTGCGTGTGATTTCCTTGAAAAACTTTCAAGGAAACAAAATAGAAATTCAACATGCTTTCGAATTTTGAAATTTGGTTTGAAATGTTGCCTGATGCTTTGCTTTGTTGCAAAATGTTAGGTACAATTTTTTGCCGTACAATTGAATGCTCATTTAGCAAATAGTTTATTTGATTCATGTTTACAAATCATTATATGAATTAAAAAAACAAACATTACATGGGAATTAATACGCATAGGACTTATTAAAATTTGTTAATTTTTCAAAAATTTTGAAAACGTTTCATATAACTTCCACACAACTTAACATTTATAGCCCGTTGTGTTGCTCCAGTGTGACGTTAATTAAAAATACCACTACCACCAACTTAATATTTCTGGACCACTTAATAAATTTGGTTTTTAGTAGAAAACAATCTGCAAAATAATAGTATAATAAATGCAAAAATTTATTTTGTACGTCCTCTTAAAGATGATTACGTATTCTGAACATGACGCCAGTTGGCTTGCTTTTTCGATGCGATTCCAATGAATGAATTAGGAATTGATGAACAATATTTGATTGCTCAATGTAATTAGATTAAACGTCAATAGTTTCCAGAACAATTAGCTATATTTTAAGGTAACCCGCTATGTAGCATGCGAGATACGGCAGAAATAAAATATTTGCTATCAGACCTTTTGTATGAAATAGACGGAGCATATGGGTGGAGTCGCTCATAAGATCTAAAGAGTAAGTCACGTGGTCTTGGGAATCTTGGACCGATATTCTCGAAGCGCAGACTAGAGTTTTTAATCACGATGGATAAGGGCACATCACGACCCCTTTTAAACCCTTGCGCCATAACACTAAAAATCAACCCACAACCACGTGACAGTTATTCAAACCGAGCGATGGGAAGAAATACCACGAATCTTCGAGTACCTACTCCGTTTATTTCATTTGAAGGTTGTTCTCAGACCTGTTTTATTTACATCGAAAATTCCTCATAATTTTGCAATCACATTAGAAAAATGTGACATTAGCAGCAACGAAAGGTAATTCTAAAAATTAACATCTTGTGGCGAAGGGTGACGCGGACCACTTAGTACTTTCCTGCAGACCCTCCAAACGATCATCCGATTAAACCTACTGATATTGTGTCCTTTTCTGAGTCAGATGTCCCAGTGTGCATTGGCGATGTAAATTATTTTCTCGCTGTAAGGCTGCTTATCAGAATGGTAATCTAAAGTATGAAGAGTAGCTACTATTGGAAGGGCAGGATATATATATATATATAGTATATAGTTCGGTGAGTTCAATGACCAGACACTTGTTACAATGTCTAATTTCTGCTTCCATCACTGTTAATTCTCATGCCTTTGAAAGGTCATTATTAGTGGTGGTTTTTCAATCGCAGTTAATTGCACAAATTGCAATTATTTTAATTTTTTGTGATACGAGTTTGAATTTTACCAAAGCAATAACATCAATCAGTAAGAGATTGGGGTTGTTCAGCATTTAATTCTCTAGCTTCAATTGCCAATTGATCTGCAGCTACATTTCCTTCAGTGTCTACCCTTGGCGAAATATGGCCCTTGCCTCGTGAAACTCGAAAACAATCAACCAACCATGTCCGCATGTGCGGGAATCCACTGAAGAGTGAACTTTTTTTTCCTAACACAGTTGGTGCAGATGTGAATAGATATCTTGGGCACGTTTTGAATTGTCATTTGCTATTGCTTCTAAGGCAAATCTGAAATCACTAAAGATAACAATTCCCTCCTGCAGAAAGAACGATTACATGGTTGACTCACATAAATAAGTATGCCTGGCGAGTTCAGGAATGTTTGGGCTGCGGCCGCGGATACTGTAGACTAAACAATTGATCAGACTGGGTGAACGTCCCGATTAAATCTTGCAATTACTCAGTAAATATCGTGTATCTGAAAGTGTGTATATGCTATCTTTTGATACCTCATGTTCATGTGTATCTTAGCTGGGTATAGCGGGGACTCGGATTGATATCGATGTTTTTCTATAATTATCCCCAATCTTTTTATTGTTTTTCTTTCTTTATTGTTTCGATATTGTATGTCCTGTGTCTGGCGCAGCATGGCCAAATATGGCCCTTGAGTCATAAAACTCTAAAACCAACCAACTTTCTTTATTGTTCTGCTCTACTTGTATTTTAAATTCTAGAAAGAGTAATGCCCTTTCTGTTAATTAATGGGATCCGAAGTCTAGTGATTTTTTGGTACTTACGTATTAACCGCATGCCAGCGATTAATCGCCAGATCTGTTGGAAGGGTATAAGACGGAAGAACTGGAACTATCTGGTTATATTCACTGCCAAGTGAACCATAAATACAATTTCATTGATTCTGATTGTTTCGCAAAATTTTTTAGAACCACAGTTCAGTGGGTAGTTGCATTAGATACTCGTGTTTTATTTTCTGTTTTTACGTCGAAGTAAATTTTTACGTAACGCTTGATTCCTACGAAATAATGCTGGAAGAATATTCCCATCCCAATACATATTTGGGGGCATTTGTCGCGAAATATGAACGAAATAAAAAAACACTTTGAAGATGGATCGATCATTTTTTCCGACTGTTGGAAGGGATATAAGACGGAAGAACTGGAACAATCTTGCTATATTCACTAAGTGAACCACAAATACAATTTCATTGATTCTGAAACTGGCACGCACACACAGAATATAACGCATCTGGGGAAGTGAAAAATGGCGAAATAAAAAACACCGAGGAACATCTCGCCACCACCTCGAGTCCCTATCTGACAGAGTTTATAATGATATGTTTGATGCCATCCTATGGGCAATTGCTAAACATTTTCCGCCCGAAACAAAACTTGGCTGATATTCGCCAATGGCAAACAAAACTTGGCTGATATTCGCCAATGGCATGCGGTTAATACGTAAGTACCATTTTTTTTTCTTTCCCCATGAAGCTTAATGTGGTAAACACAGGTGTCGAACTTCCGGGATACGCAAGCGATTTTTTTCTGCTTTCACACCACTACTCTATTCGCCAATGCCACTTTCCCCCTTTCACGGCATTCTTTACTTGACATTGGTCTGTCTTGTGTTTTGCGATGCTTTGCCGAATATGGACTTCAGTCGTAAAACCCAGAAATTAATATATTAAGCATATTTGATGTGCCACATATTTTTAGCAGTTAAAAACTTGTTAAATTCATGTATTTAAGTATGTAAACCTTGTGCATTTCTGTTTCTCACGAAACCTTTTGTAACATTTTTAACTGGATTTTGTTTAGTGTGGTCTGATGTGTGCGCGAGCCCGCTAGGTTTCCGTTTACGAAAGACTTACCCAGTTTAAGCCCTTTAGTGGATTTGCCCATTGCTATAGCAACCTGCGAATTGGTGGAGCAGATTAGATTCCACCCTGGATGTATTTCTTTCCTTTATCTGCAAATCTTCCATTGATGTTGTATGTCCATTACTTGACGTTGCCATTGTGTTGCTCCAACGCGAGGATCATTCAACAACCTACTTTAGGATTTCAAAAATCAATTTATCTTAACCGGTTTTAGGGACAACGAATATTCGTTATCATACACCTCTCATCACGTTCACTGAAGTTTAGTTCAGTTCGCGGTTTCTTAATTAACATGTCTTCTGATGCTTGAAAATTGTATTATGAATAGTAGGCTTGCTTGTATTTAACACTTCACTGATATATCTTGGCATTTCACCCATTTCAGGGAGAAATTATACGTTTCCTAACATAGAAATAAATCTTTAATTTTTGGACCCGCACTCTCAAATTTGTAGCAAATATTTGAATTTAATTCCGAATTTAAGCATAATTTAATAGAGTTCCTAGAAATTTGTGCTCACGTTAGCGTGGTGTGGAAGTTTGGAGAGTGGGTTGACAGCTCAGGTGTCCTCGTCATCTGACCGTAGTTCAAAATTACGATGCCTTATACTTGGATATTTTCCTCCTAGTGACGCAAATTCACTACTACCTACAAATTTGTGAACACAGAATGCCTTTGAAAACTAGACTTTAAATTTAAGTTTTGCTTATAGCGGTATTCCGCTAAAGCAAAATTTAAATTTAAGGCTTTCACTGAACAAAATTACTTAAACTTAAATTTAAGGCTCTCAACTGAACAAAATTACTTAAATTTAAATTTAAGGCTTTCACTGAACAAAAAAGATATAAAATATTTTTAACTTTCAGCTTTTAAATCCTAATGTACTGAAATGGAATTTACATCAACACTGAGCGTTTTTTAAACACCAATTTTTAATTAAGTGCCTAAATATTTGTGACCCAATACTTTTTTGATTCACTAAATAGGTTTTTTAAATTGTTATCCTTTCTAAAGTTTGCTTATCAAATTGAAATCTTAAAACTTAATCTCAAATTACATTTTTTTCTAGCATTTTTTAAGTGTCCTTTCTCATTAATTTTTTATTGATTTTTTTTGTTTCCTGTTATGGATTCTTTTGGAAGAGAGCAAGAAACGTTAAACGCGTTCGTAAACGTTTTAATAATAATGTTTAACGCTTCTGGTGGTTGTCCTGACGAGGTGTCTTGATAGCAAAACTGAGTGGATCTTGATGGACTATATATCTCGTCGCAACCACTTAGAGGGTTCAGAAATGAAGTAGCGAAGTTGCAAAATTATTTGCTTAATCCGTTATTCTAACTGCTGTTTTTGTATTTTTTTCTTGTGGTTTCGTGGGCCGAAGTAGCCAAATTGGAAGATTAGAAAATCGGAGGGTTGCGAGTTCGAATCCAACCGTCGTGTACAAAGGGAAGCTGGTGCACGTTAAATCTCTCGGGGCCATAAATGTCCTCACGTTGGCGAGGTGTGTAAATTTGGAGAGTGGGATGCCAGCTCAGGTGTGATCTCGTGATCTCGCCGTGGTTCAAAATTACGTGGTTTGTCGTTGGATCTTTCCCTTCTGGTTTGATCCCGGACCGTCGTGGCTCAGTGGGTGTGCCCACTGCGCTAGCAGCCTTCGAGTTGTAGGCGGCGCAGGTTCGATTCCTGTCAGGTGCATTCCTCCCTGGGTGTATTTCTCTTCTGTGTCAGTAAAACTTTCATTGTGTGTATGTCTATTACTTGATGTTTTATGTCTTGTGGCTGGTGCGGCATGGCCAAATATGGCCCTTGCGCCATAAAACCCTTAAACCAACCAATAGCCCTGTGTGTTGCTCCAGTGCGACGTTAATTAAATACTTAACCTTGTGGTTTCGTGTGTCTAAACTATTTGATGATTGATTCTAGCTAAATATTTAGTAACGTGCATGAATGTTTTATGTTGTGCTTGAGCTTATTTCCATGTTGATTAATGCATTGTAAATGTATATTGTACTTGATGTTCTACATTTGTCATTGCTCAATAAATTACAGTTGAATATTGGGTTCGGCTGTCTTCTCTGAGAGGTCTGAATGCACTCATAACAAAACGTTGCGATCGTTGCAACGATTAGCTCCTTTCAAGGCAGGTATAGAGTTGTATTGAGAACGTATAGGCTTGGCTCGCACTGATGTAGATGTCTCCATCCCCTCGTCGGGCTCCGTGATGGACGGTACGGCTAGGCCTGAGTTCAAATTAATTAAACATGGAAAATAAAAATGATAATCTTTCTCCTTCAGTGGAGCACCAAATTAACGAAATTGATGACAGCAACAGATTCTTTATAATAAGAAAAGTAGAAGGAACTCTGAAGAATATCTCGGCAATCCTCATCCACAAGACGATAATTGTATGGTTGGGGATGTCAAAACTATAAAGAAATGTAACAACGGTGATATATTAGTGGAAATTACATCTCAAACAAATCCAACCCATCATAAATTTGAAAATATAGGAGAATATGAGATTGCCGTTTCACCTCATTTTTCCCTAAATCACTCCCGACATCTCAGAATCGGATTTGTAATTTGACTGAGAAAGATATTTTAGAGGCACTTAAAGACCAACACGTTTGCCAAATCGGAAGAATAACATTTCGTCGTGACGGTCAAATCTTCCCAATAAAACACTGTACTTTCAAGGTCCCTGTTCTACCTAAATTTGTAAATATAGCTTACCTTAGAAGTTCTGTAATCCATACATACCCAATCCCGTGCGTTGCTTTAAATTCCAGAGATTTGGCTATTCCATGCAAAATTGCCGTGGTAAAGAAACCTGCGCATGCTGTTCAATAGAAGGACATGATAGTAAAACTTGCGAATCTACACCAAAGTGTGTTAATTGCAAGGGCAATCATCTATCCTATTCCCGCATATGTCCTCGTTGGATCGAAGAAAAAGAAATTCAAACCATCAAAATTACTCAAAATCTCTCCTTTACTGAGGCCAGGAAAATCGTTACCGAAGAGCAGGCATTTCTTATTCTACAGCAGTAAAAAGTTTCAAAATCCATAACTACACAAACAGCTCCTCTAACTTTTGACTAACTCATTAGCATGCAACCCAAAACAGTTAACCAAACATCTAACCAATCATCTGAAAAAACAATAGACAATACTAAACCAACGAATAATTTAATCCCTTCTAATGGTTCCAAAATACCAAAAGTGAGCAATTTACCGAAACTTCTAATTGAATTGAAACACCAAGACTGAATCATCGAAAAGAAAATATAAAGATTCTTAGTCAGAAAATTATCCTAAGGAGGCAAGAAAGAAAAAAGATATCGGAAAAATTTTAGATAATTTTTCGAGGCAAAAAAGCCGATTTACTGGATTATTTGTCTGATGAAGGTTATATACAAAGGAATGAGTTCGATAAAGAAGTAACTTAAATAATATGGATATAAACCTCATTTCGTGGAATTTGCCACGGTTTCCGAAGCCATACTAATGACATCAAAACACTTATTAACTCATTTCAACCCGCTTGTATTGGATTACAAGAAACATCTGACACCTTCAATAGAAACAAAAATCAAACAGTATAGCTTTGTAAGAAAAGATAATATACAAAATGAACGTGGCTATAAGAGGAGTTGTATTAATGCACTCGCGATATTTTTCATCCAGACAGATTTAAATACCTCATTTCGCACACACAAGCATCAGCTCTACAAATTCAAATAAAAACACCAATTACAATGTGCGCCATATATCTTCCGCCAAAACCTTCATGAGAGAGAACTGCTTGTCGACCAACTTCCTTTACCTTTTACAATTTTTGGCGATTGGAATGGTCACAGCTCTTTTGGGAAATAACAACAGCAATGCCCGAGGGGTGCAGATAGAAAAATTTATTTCAGACTATAATTTATGCCTTTTAAATGATACAAGCAATACTTAGAGATGCCAGTTTAATCCATTCCATAATCGAGCTCGTAAGTCAAAATGCTCGAATCTCAAATCAATTTCCCCCATTGAAATTAATTGAAATGAGATTAATTCGTACCAACCCTCAAAAATTCACTCCAAATTTTTTATAATAATGTATTTATAATGAACAAATATTGTAGCTGGAGTTATAGCCTTTATCGAATCCTTCTGCTTTAGAATGGTACATATCGTAGAAGTAATGCGATCGTACTGCGTTTCCAAGTGCTACTCATGTTTGTCTATTATCTCACTCTTTAATTCCATGGATATTACCTTCTTCCTTTCCTCACTAATGTTCTTTACACTCAGCTTCTTTGAACTCATGGTTACATGAAAACAAATTAGCTAAATAACTACATCATCCCGTTTTTCCGGTTTTAGAATTGACGCATCTGGTCGGAGAAAAGAAAAATGGAAAAAAAGAAAGGGACTCTGACCTCCAAGTGGCAGTTGACTAAATGTCAAACCAAATTAAGAAAATAATTGATTTTTGTGACACGCGCTCGCGCGCGTTAACTGTCATCAGTTGAGGTAAACATTTGAACCGAACGACCCGCAAAACTCTAGAACGACCCGCAAAACCACCTTTATCTAGTCTTGCTTCAGAATAGTTAGTATATATCGTAGTAGTGTGATTGAACTGCGTTGCCAAGTCTATCACTCTTACGCCTTGCTCGTGTTTGTCTATTATCTCACTCTTTAATTCCATGGATATTATCGTTTTCCTTTTCTCACCACTGTTCTTTACACTCACCTTCTTTGGACTCATGGTTATACGAAAAAAATTAGTTAAATAACTGTATATCACCCCGTTTTCCTGTTATCAGAATTGACGCATCTGGTCGGAGAAAAGAGAAATGAAAAATAAAATAAGAAGGGGACTCTGGTCTTCCTGTGGCAGTTGACAATACATGTCAAACCAAATTAATAAATTGATTGATTTTTGTGACGGACGTTAACTGTCATAAGGTGAGGTAAACATGTGAACTGAACGAGGCGTAAGACTCGGGAATTTGAGCGGAGTGGTGGTTGTGACATCACCGAATCAAGCTCGTATCTCAAATTCTGGCTCGTAACTCAAGGCAAAAAATCGACCTAGTGACTACTCGTATCTCAAAAATCTC
Organism: Meta bourneti; assembly: GCA_933210815.1. Taxonomy (NCBI): domain Eukaryota; kingdom Metazoa; phylum Arthropoda; class Arachnida; order Araneae; family Tetragnathidae; genus Meta; species Meta bourneti. The sequence goes on from OW119929.1 coordinate 95,869,468, forward strand.
GTATGTTGGGGCACTCGCATCTATAGGTACCACTGTATATAGCTCGGGTTGAAATTGTTAAATGTTGATTGAAAAGTGATTAGACAAATCACTTTCATAGAAAAATGCAAACAAGTGTAAGGAGAATAATTTTTTAACATAGTTTTAACTTTTTCATAGCTTCCACAATTTACTTCGGACTCAAATATGGATACATGATATATCCATCTATAATCCAGGGGCTGTCGTGGCTCAGTGGGTATGCCCACTGCGCTAGCAACCTTCGAGTTGTAGGGGCGCAGGTTCGATTCCTGGCAGGTGCACCCTTCCCTGGGAGTATTTCTCTCTTTTGTGTCAGTAAAAACCTTCATTGTGTGCGTTACTAGATATTGTATGTCTTGTGTAGCATGGCCAAATATGGCCCTTGTGCCATAAAACAAAAGCTAACCATATAATCCATTTCATATTCATCGTACTTCTGCTGTAAGACAAACTACAAGTTTTTCTAAGGTGACTACTTCGGAAGTCGATTTAGAAAGTCCTTTGAACTACAATATATTGCTACCCGTTTTGATTTAACGTAACATCTTATTTTAAAATAATTTTATTTAAACTTCACCGGTCATTATAAAATAAGAAGTTACATACCTTACTTAAAAAGGTTTCCATTTATTTTTTATGAAAAATAACTATACAAACCATAACGTATTTAACTAGACTTAAGGAAAGTTGGTCGAAATATACACATACCGCCAAGAAATTACCAATGCCTAGAGATATTCTGCAGAAAAAATAATTTAAGATTGAATGCCTAAATAATATATCTGCAAGGAAACACATAAATTCAAATGGAAACAAAATTTTGATCATTGAAAAAATGTAGAATTCTGAATTACGAAAGGTATAGGCAAGCGGGTCGAATATCGACTTCCCTATTGTTCTGAAAGAGCAATTCCAAAAAAGACGTTTGAAAAATATTGATAAATACATTAATGATTTATTTACAAAAAAATAACACATAAATTTATAAAACACTTATAAATTCTCAAATATCAGCAATATTTCACTGTCTTAACTTTAATATATAAACACGGAATTCTAAATCAAATCAAATAAAAGATTAATCCTGTTAAAGGTACCAAATAGCAAAATTTTGCTTTTATGATCAATGAGTTTTTCGTTTGGTCTCATCGTGTTCCATTACAAAATGTACGTTATGTAACATTAAATATTTAAAAAATACTTCTTCATTAATCAAATATTCATAAATCATGGGAAGAAAAATATCAGTTCAAACATAAATACTAGAATTTAATTTGTTTTGGAAAAAATGTTTTTCGAGCAATACTGGTAAAACAATTTCATTGGAAATGTACATTTTCTATCAATACTGGTTTAACAAACTGAGTTGCGTACTTCAATCGTTTTATTCTTAATGTTGGGGAATTCGAATTGTTTTTAACCCCCTCTGCACTCTTCGGACAAATAGAACGGGGGTTTAATATGCAGCCTGCATTACTCGCAGGGTTCTAAAGTATAAGTACTAAATGTGGGGTAGATTGGTCAGAGTAGTATATTTGTGTGGAGAGCAGATGCGAACTCTGCTTTATATAGACTAGCAGTATCCGCACGGCGTTGCCCGCGACATCCTTGTTATGTCCTCACTGATACTGAAAACATTAAAAAGAGAACAATAATTTTAAGAACGAGTCCCATCACCACCCGACATGACGAGGGCATGTCGCTTCATTTCCTTCCACCTCACTGATCCTTGCTTACAGAGCTTCATGATACACTATGTTCAATGTTCTTCCATTTGGAGCTAGGATGTAAAGATTCTCGGCTTTCCAACTCTTGAACAACCCACATACAGTTGACCATGGGAGAAACACTGTTTAATGAGATCGAGTCCTACAACTTTCAGCGATTGTCTTTGTGCCTTGTTGATGCTCATGACGAAACTTAAACGATCAGGGAACTGAAGGCGTTTAAATTGGAATGGGGTGATCCGAAGGGATGATTGCGATTCTAGGAAGGAATACGTCTTCGCCTACGGCATGTCCAGTCATGCCGCAGGCAATGGTGGCTTCAATTCGGCATCAGTTTCTTGATGTTCCATTGCAGAGTGAAGGTGGATGCAGATTTCTGAGAAGCAGAATCGGTGCCCCAATCTTCAGCTCTAATATGTGCGAGTGATGGCACCAATGTGTTCACGACTCTTGTGTAGTTCAGAGCCTCATCTGTGTCATATGTAGTGTCGGTAGATTTATAAATTTGAACACTACCGGGCAATTGTAAAAGTTGCTTATTAATGACATGACATTGACATCTTCGTTTCTTTCGGCAAGAATTGCACTTTGGCACATCCATGCGTGATCAGTAAAGTGCTGCGCCACATTTGGAAACACCGCCTCTTTCAGCTCTGAGTTTTCACAATCCTTCCAATGCTTTGCATTGCTATACATCCATCTTGATTATCCGAAGTAAAGCCACCATTTCCTAGTTAAAGTAGGTTATCTGCAAATTGCTTGGCAGAGGGATCACCGTTGACCTGAACTCTCATGTTTGTTGATAGTCCAAGTCTGTGAATGCCATTCCAAATATAAGATGATTTTAAGCAGGCCTGCATTTCATCCGCCCTGGTACCTCGGGGTATAACGGGAAGTATGTCGAAAGTCGTAAGCCAACACCATAGCGATGCCTCGCATTCTGTCATTGTTACGTCTGATGTCTTTCAACGTGACATCAAGTGCTTCGATTGCGGCTTTGTGTAACGTAATATATTCATCCCAGACAAAGAGCTTACAATCCTGTATAACCTTTGCCTTTCCTGAATTTCTTGAAATGTTACATGTATGAGTTTCAGCGTTTGCCAGATTTAAGGGTAACTTGAAAGTCGAGTGAGCTGTCCTCCCTCCTGTCAATAGAGTTGCGGCAATGCCTGATGAAGCAACAGCCAGGGCAATCTCATTTCTCTGTCGCACTTTAGCCAAAAGGAGATTGAGAAAAGTAGAGATTGAGAGATTCCCTGTACTGTCAGGAGCATCCAAAAGAATATGCCACCGCGCCTATCAAAAACTGCTCTTCTAATATTGTCAAATGCTTCCTTTTCATCTTGGACCATTTTTGGCTCATTCTCCTCTATGTTGCGAGTGCATTATGGTCGTAGTTTCTTTCCATAAGTTGTCCACTCGGTAGGACTGAATCGCAGTTTCGATTGGGTTGCGGTAGTCCAAAGCTTTTTAGGTCCGATCCACCCAACAAAATAATCTTATCCTCAATGTAGATTAGAGCTATGTTGAAGATGTCATCACTAGTCCTGATCCATATTCTGCTGTATGCGTGCTTGGTGCAGTATGTCTTCAGACAGGTTCTCGTTGTGGCTCATCCATAATTGATCGGTAGAAGGCATCGAGCATGTTTGTAGCATAACAGCAAACAGGTTACGTAAAATCTTTGGTGATCGAGATGCAACTGCTTCTTCCAATGCTTTGTTCCAGTGTTTATCATTCTTCAGAAGTCCTCTAAGCTGGCAAGCCTCTGTAAGTTCTGCAGACCCTTCCTTCAAATGTAGTTAAATCTAAACGATATCGGTTCTCGCACTTCATGCAGCAAGAGTCTCAGGTGAAAGCATTCGGATTTGGTCAGATGGACGGTGTACACACGCCTAGTGCATCGCTGGACTTTATTCCTGCTTGTTCTGGTGAAATGATAGACGTCTTCATAAATACACGAGTTCATACTCAAATAAAGTAAAATCCTCTGTCCTTGTTTTCGACTGTTCCATGTCTTGCTTCTGTTGTTCTAAGTGTAGTACTTTGGTACTTGGTTGTACAATAGGGTGCGTACAAACTCATCTTGGGTGCAAAGTCTGAAGAAAAACATCTGTTGTTTCCTGAGGTCTTGGGCACGTTGAGCAGCATTTTCTTTCGTGTAGTACTCTGGCCAATCTCAAGGTGGACGCTTAGATGAATCACTTGGGTGGCGCTCGTGAATTGGGAAGTTGAGTATTCTCCATACTACTTCGTTGCTGCTGATATATCTTCTCATTTGATATTGATAAATTTCATTAAGGTCATTCTCTTCACTGGTCAATTCAAACAGCCATGTCGGATGCTTTATTAACATACTTACAGATGTATTTTATAGACTTTACAGAATTGCAATACTCTACGTTGATATGCGCATTGAAAATTTTTGTTAATAGAGGGTAAATACGGAACAATCCACGTATTGTCCACACTTCTGATCCTCGAAAATTGATGTTTGCAGCAAATCCCCCGTCTTATGATGATCTACGACGATAAAGTGGATATCCGTCTTGTCCTATTTGCATCTCTAAAAAACAGCGTGGGAATCGCTTTGTGCAAATTCCATCCTTTATACATGGAGAGGGTGGATTTATGCATCAGCAGGGGCCGTGCACCATCTGCTTCGTAACAATGCAAAAAGTTCTGGGTCTTATGGATTAGGGATTTCTGCACTGATAACGTCATCCACTCTGAACGTGTAATAAGTCTGAGTCAAATCAGAATGTGTTCTCTTTGTAAATAAATCGCGTTATTGTCTCTCAATATAGTTCAAAAGTTTTTCGAATTGCTCTATTCCTGAACGTATTCATTATATTATCATCACGTATTCATTTCTATTTATATAATTCTGTACTTTTTTTAAATGATCGGAATTTCATTTCTGTTTGTGAAGCTGCAACTTCCATATTTATGTGTTCCAGTATTTTACATGTTGCAGATAAATTATTTAGGGATTAGATTTTACTGAATTTTTGTGTTTTGCAAAATATCGCTAGGGACATAGGTTCATTTCTTGCCAGTATTTGTATATGTCAACCAACATTCCTTAAAAGTCTGATTTAATACAGTGGTTTGTAGAATTCCGTCTCATAAAATTAAATGAAGTATACAAAACCTTTTTAAAAAATGTGTGCAACTTCTCTTTTTAAAATGAAAGGTAACGTTAAATCATGGGTTAAAATCATTTTAACCCATTAAGGGCCGGAATTCAACCATGATGTTTATTTGAAAAATATTTATTGTTCTTATCTTCTACAGTCTTTAGAAGGGTGCTGTATGAATTCTTGTAATTTTATTTTTATTTTTTTTAAATTAATTGTATTATTATTTTATTTTTTTTAAATTAATTGTATTATTATTTTATTTTTTAACGCTTTGTAGCTATTTTTATGTTATAGTTAGAATATATAATAAATAATCCAAGTAAAAGAATAATAACTTATTTTCAATGGTCATGGTTTTAAAACCATATATATGCGACCCAAAAAAGGGACGTTGGCCGTTAATGGGTTAAAGTGAAATCAGTGACGTTAAAATAACGACGGGTAGCCATACGTTGCAATATAAAGATGTTTTTAAATTTTTAAATAGATTTTAATAATAAGACAATTAAAATAAATTAAACTTACACTTATTTTCATGTTTCATGGGTATTATTGAAAGCTGCACTTGTCAAGTAACTACATCTATTCTAAATAACCTTAAAATGTAGTTTATCGCCATTTTGCAACATTTGCGTTTATTCGAATTGTCTACCATAGAGGAAATAAAAATGTGTGAGTGATTAATAATAACCTTTTTGTGACCAGGATCATGTGACCGAAACTAGCAGTAACGTGACCCTTAGACTACTTTCGTCTCCTGGATGGTACCTAACATTTATCATGATTTATCCATGGAACGGGAGAAGACGTCAATCTATTGATTCGTCATCTGATTGGTCCAATGATTGATCACCTCATAGACTTTGACGATTTCACCACTTTTGTTGCCACTCTATATAAATGGGCACTCACGCACCTACCCTGTAATAAGTTATACCGCCAAACGAGGTGATAAAATACCAAATTGGCTAAACATGTCCATTTTTCACAGAGCAGTCACGTGACTGCTAGTCCACATGTTGGTCACACTTTTTGAAGCTCCTCTCAATAACAATGCTCAGTCTACTTATATTTTACGTCGGTGGTGTTGATCAGTTCACTATTATGTATCAATTCGGAATTCTTAGGAATTTTCATTGATAAAGTGCTGAAATCAGAGTCGAAAAGTAAACCAAATGAAGTCATGCTCAGAATACGTAAAGGAATCTGGTATAGTCATAGAAACACTCCCGCCACTTATATTTAGCTTGACTTTAAAGGCCTCTTATTCAGCTCCATGTTATTGAAGAGTCATCTCTATTACCAATGGGGGCCGCGGTGGCCCGGTTGGAAGAGTAACGGACTTGCAACCGAAGGGTTGCGAGTTCGAATCCAGCCAAAACACCGTCGTGTACAAAGGGGGCTGGTGCACGTTAAATCTGTCGTGGCCTCAAATGTCCTCACGTTGGCGTGGTGTGGAAGTTTGGAGAGTGGGGTGCCAGCTCAGATGTTGCCTCGTCATCTGACCGTGGTTCAAAATTACGTGGTGTTGTCCTCGGATCTTTCCCCTTGGGATTGATCCCGGACCGTCACCAATAGCCCGTTGTGTTGCTCCAGTGTGACGTTAATTGAAATACCCCCCCACCCTATTACCAATGCAAATTCGGTGACAGGAACATTCACAGAATTGAGTCTACAACAGTCAATATAAAATGTTTTTATTGAAGTCAATGCCGACAAATATATATTTCGACCAATTGCACGAACTTCCGCACTTCTGAGCCCTTAGCAAAGACACTTAGACCAAAAGTGTGAGAAAATTCAATATGTCGTCTACATTTTTTACTATCAGCCATAAAAGAACTTGACAGTCGGAAAGTATGAAAGGTAGGATTCCTTTTTCGATGTGAATTCAGTTTTATTCTTTGTTAAATGGCACGTGAGATGTGAATGCTTTTTCGTAGGAATTTTTCAAATGACATAAATTCAATGTCGAGAAAATGTATTGGAGGAAGTTGTGACTCTTCCCAAAAATAGTTCAAATACATTTTCCATTAACCGTGTGACTGACAGACCACTTGAAAATGGACGCAAAGCACTTTTTGTTTTTCGAAATACAACATTCAGTTTAGCTTTGTTTCAGTATATAATTAGTTTTAAAACTCGTCAATTTTTAATCTATTTTTATTAATTTATTTTCATTTATATGGGAAATATTCGTCACACGAAGATTGCTTATGTTTTACGAAAAATTTCGCAAAGTGTTTCGAGCTGACCCGCGAGGTTTGTAACACTAAATAAGAATAAATCCTAATAGAATTTATGGCACACATTACCCTTTGAAATATTAATTTTATGTTTACCACAAACTGTTTTAGTGTAAATAATCCAATACGCATGAAATATGTATTAGAGGAAAAGGTATTTAAAATATAAAATAATTTCAAGAAATTAAAGTTTCAAAAATGATCTCACGATTTTTAAATTTGTCTCTCTACTCTTACAAACTAATTTTCTTTTAAAATTATTTTCCTTGAATGTTTGTCGATTGTATTGTTCACATGCTACAGCTGTGTTATTTACTTTTTGCAAATATTCGTATAAGACCCTATGAAAAAGAGTTAAGAAAACAGGCATAATTGATTTTATTCATTTTTGAAAATATAAGATTTTCTTCTAAATTTTTTTCATTTTTGAAAATATAAGATTTTCTTCTAAATTTTTATATACTTGAAGAGCACTCGCTCTTCAAGTATATAAAAGCAATGAAACAGATATCAAAGAATTTGAAGCAGAAAGTTATTAAATACATAAAAAACAGAAAAAGTTTCAAAATTTAAAAAATTACAAAAAGCCTTATCATTTTAAATACATTGTAGTCATGAAAAGCAGAAAGCCGAGGACTTTTCTGGTTGGTGGTTGTCACTTCGAGGTTTCGACCCAAAATCTTGATGAACGAGATATCTCGTCATTAGAAGTATCTCATTTCTCCGCCATCCTTTCTTTTCACAATTACTTAACATAATCTTGTGTTTGGCGCAACTTGGCCAAATATGGCCCCTTTTGCCATAAAACCCCAAGCTAACCAACCAACTCGAGGTTGATGGAAAACGTTAGTAACACTAAATAATGTAGTTACAGCTATAAAATTGTGCACATTATTCTCAAAAAACTACAATTAATGTAAAACAAATCGCTATTTTTGGTCATTTTATGGTCTCGTAATCTATTTATTCTTATTTTTCGAGAAATGAGCATTATGAAACTAAAGTTAGAAGTGGTCACGGATTTTGTTTTTGTGTTAATGGTAAACTGCACGATGCGAAGACCAGCCTCCAAGAGGGTTAAAACATTAAATGGACACAGTTAAATTAACTTTCTATGTCATATTTCTCAGTAGTGTAGTAGCCCGTTGGGTGTAGTTTCTGTGCCACGTCAAATCAACTACCTACCGAGTAGTGTAGCATTGCTTTTAACCCACAAAACACAATGACTAAATAATCACAAATTTTGGTTGAAAGAATCTTTGGAAAGGTTCTATTAGTCTTGAAAGTCAAAACTGTTTAGACGGCATGCAGGGTAGACTGCAGGTTGCGGAACGGATAGCTACGTGTAAACCTCTAAGTACTTTAAATGTCAAAAGGGGCCGCGGTAGCCCGGTTAGAAGAGTAACGGAGGGTTGCGAGCTCGAAACCAACCAAACACCGTCGTGTACAAAGGGGTCGGCTGCACGTTAAATCTGCCGTGGCTTCAAATGTCCTCACGTTGGCATGGAGTGGAAATTTGAGAGGTTCCAGCTCAGGTGTGACCTCGTCATCTGACCATGGAATTATGTGGTGTTGTCCTCGGATTTTTTTCCTTCGAGTTTGATCCCGGACCATTGCCCTTGCGCTTGGCACATCTTGTCCTCCTCTGGACCTTGCGCCATAAAACCCAACAATCAATCAACCCGGACCATTGCCAATAGCCCATTGTGTTCCTTCAGTGCGACGTTAATTAAAATACCTACCTTAAATGTCATACATCTCAGATTGAGCTAGAACTTTGAACAACCTGAGGAATGTTCTCGTTGGTTAGTTTTTTTATGGAGGAAGGGTTTATCTGGTCAAGCAATGTTTTTTCAGTCAAGTAAATTGACATACGCATGTAATGGAAGTTATTACTGACAGAAATACGGGAACTGATTTCAACAGGAAGGTTATCGAAGCAGCAAAATAGTGTATCATCACGATCGTTCTAGGATTCGTGCTTTCTCCCAATACAATGTGACTTTCATACGCAGATCATCAAACCATACGATCGCATTGCTTGAAATGTTGACAAATATCCCCTTCTTTTTCTCTGAATTGTATTTTTTGACTTCGTGTCTTGGAAGCCGACAATATATTCTATAAAAAAATAAACGGTGTGTGAAAATGACTTTCTTTGGAAATTTGGGGGTGAGAACGAGAATATATTTTATGTAAAAAGAAAGGGGAAGGAGATATAACATGAAAACTATTAAACGAACCTAATTTGACAAAACCAGGACTCTGAAATTTACGGGGCCGTCATAGCCCAACTGGTAGAGTCGTGGATTAGCAACTGATGGATTGCGTGTTCGAAGCTCTATCCAACAACGACCGTCGTGTACGTGGGGATGGTGCGCGTTAAATCTGTCGTGTGGTCTCAAATGCGGCATGGTGCGGGAGTTTGGAGAGTGAGGTGCCATCTCAGATGCTAACCACGTCATCTAACCTTGGCTCAAAATTACAAAGTATTGTCCATGGATCGTTCATTGATCTCGGAAAGTAGCCAATAGTCCATTGAGTTCGGACGGAAATTCAACTACGAACCTCACGTTAAATCTGTTCTGGCCTCAAACGTTCACACGTTGGCATGGTGCGGACGTTTGGAGAGTGGAGTATCAGTTCTGGCGTTGACCTAGTCATGGTTTCAAATTACGAGGCGTTCTTTGATCTTTCCCTTGGCCCGTGGTAGTGCAGTTGGAGAAGTAACGGATTAGCAACTGGTAGGTAGGTATTTAATTAACGTCCCACTGGAGCAGCGCAACGAGCTATTGGCGAGGTCCGGGATAAACCCCTCAAGGGAAAAATCCGAGGACACTACGTAATTTTGAACGACGGTCAGATGACGAGTACCGGAGAGTTGCAATTTCGAAATTTGGTCCAGTCAAAGAAAGTCCTGTACACGGGGCCTGGTGCACGTTAGATCTGCCCTGGCCTCAAAGGCTCTCACGTTAGCATGGTGGAAATCTGGAGAGTGGTGCCAGCTCTGGTGTTGACCTCGTCATCTGAACTTGGTTCAAAATTACAAGACGTTGTCATTAGATCTTTCTCTTAGGGACTAATGTCGAACAGTCACCAATAGCCAGTTGTGTTTTCTAGTGCGACGTTAATTCAACTACCCCCTTTCCCTTCTGGATTGATTCCAGACCATTGACAATAGCCTGTTGTGTTGCTCCAGTACGACATAAATGCAACCAGTGCATTTTTAGACACTGTTATACAGGTATTGCATAACAGGTATTGCATAACAGTGCACAAGGAATTTAGGCTGTTATTCAATACCGGTATTTGCAAATCCCACTACGAAGATTCTCAAGAAAATCTGCTAGAAGCAGGTGTGTCTGGAGAATGTTCCGATCTCACCCGATTCCCGGAAAGGAGGTTTCGGAATGCTGGAAGTCATTGTGGGGGTTTTGACGGAAATGCTTCCTTTTTTCTGCATTTACTTTTTGCTGGGAAGAAAAAGTTTTTCTTCTTCATTTTGCGTTTCCTTCTCGAGGGAAATATGCGTTAGGGAGATGCGATGCAATAATGAAGAGCTTGCGTTATTCAGAAATGGAGTTGAGTGAAAAGAGTTTATTCTGTGGGTATACGCACTCATGCTTTTATGAAAGGTAAAAGTTGAGGCATTTGTTTGTTTCTAAATATAACCTCTTATACCTGAAAGGTCCGAACTTTTAAAATCATACCTTTTGAGCATTGTGAAAGTTTTTCACATTGAAACTTTGCGGTTTCCTGTTTCGCTCTTAAGCGTTCTTGACTAATCAGTTTTCTAAATTATTTTCATCAAATAAGCGTTGTATATTCACTTATGTTTTTAAGAAACAGCAAAACGTACAGTACCATAGGGAAATATAAAAGTAGACTGAGCAATAACATTTTTGGTGACCAAAATTAAAAGAAACATGGCACTTAGATTTCTTTTCGATCGTCGCCAATTGTGTTGCTCCACTGCGATGTCAATTGAAATAACTAACTTAGACTACTTTCATCTGCCACGTGGAAACGAACATTCATCATCTGGTTCGTCCACGGTACTGGAGGAGACGCCCATCCGTTGATTCACCTTATGATTGGACCGTGGGACATTGGTCAATGATGGGGTATTAAATAAAATGTTCAAATTTGGGTTTATCCGTTTATTTTTAAGTCACCGAGAATCTACCAATGAAATAGACGGAGCAAGTGGGCGGAGTCGTCGTAAGAGCTCAAGTATAAATCACGTGGACATACGAATCGACTAAGCCGATTGGCTGTCGAATCGCAGACTAGTGTTTTTGATCACGGTTGCTAATCACGAACCAATCAATACTTTAGGATTCATTCTTTTACCCACAATCACGTGGCAGATTTTCAAACCGATCAACTGGAAGAAATAACATGAAGGTGCGTGCACGTGCTCCGTCTTTTATTCTAAGATCTATGGATTCCACCATTAGGCCCGGTAGCCTAGTGGTAGCGCTTCGCGTTGCCACACTACAGATCCTCGGGCTGGACAAGGTCGACTCAGCATTTCATCCCTTTGAGGGTCGATAAAATAAGTACCAAGCGTGCTTGGGAACTAAACACTGGGGATCACCGCGTTAGGTCGACCACCTGACAGGCACAAAAAATGCCACTCGGCACCCCAGGGCTTGCAAGGTTTCGTAAGCGGGATAGGCACCGCCGGCCATGGTTCTTCGAAGATTTTAGCGCCACGGAGTTTTTTCAGTTTTAGGAATCCTCCATTACTTCCTACTGACAAACCGACAAGACGTCATCAACCACTTTTCCTCCGTTAAGATTAAACTTTTCGAGGCATATTCTGAAAAGAAAACGTTACCTTTTAAGCTGAAGAAACTTAAGAGTTCCAGTGAATTGGAAATTCGAAGAGACTTTAAGAAAAGAAAGGAATGTTTTATGGCCCAATGCAATTACCGTTACTTCGAATAAAAATTGCAGTCGGCACTAAAAAAACCACCCCTATTTAATTGTCGACAGAAGTTTCGAAAAGTGTCTCTTCCGAGATTTACATATGTTGGTGTGGCATCAAATTGAAATGGAAATGGCTGCAAGAAATGGTAATAAAAGGAATAACAAATCCATTGCAATTACTTCCCTTTTAAATGGCAACCTCGTTCTCAGTGGACCGCCGAATTTCAATTAAAATTCAATTGCTTTTTAGACGTCGAGGACTAGAGTAATTAAGGTAGCGAATATTTTTTAACTAGGCAGAGAACTAGGGAGTCCATTAAATTTATGCGTTAGACGATTTGATGTGGTAATATCTGCGAAAAATGCAAGTGTATGTTTCTTTTTAAATTAGGTTCTATGCTGATTTTTTTTTTGAAAATCTTTCCTTTTTGGGAACCGTAACCCAGGTTGTAATTACTGTTGGTTGAGAGATATTAGATTCATTAAGCTAAGCTAATGGTATTTGGGGAACGAAATTTTGCACTTAATTATAATTCCATGATACGTCGACATCAGTTACATTATAGCTGTTTTTATTTTTTTTTCACTCCGGGTTTTCTATTTTAAACTAGGTTAAGTGGAAATCCAGTGACATCGTGTTAAGTTTCTTTATCACTTTAAAAATATTTTTTCGTAAAAGTGGTATTTTCCCTTTTTGATTTTTTTGGAAATTGGATTTTATATTTTATTTCCTGTTGAGTCTTACATAAAAACCTGACTTCAATATTTCTGTAGGTAGGGGCTTATTTAATTAACGTCGTAATGGAGTAATACAACGGGCTATTGACGACGGTCCGGGATGAAACCTGAAGGGTAAATTCGAGAACAAGACCACGTAATTTTGAATCACGATCAGATGACGATGTCACACCTGAGTTGGCATCCCACTCTTCAAACTTCCACATTACGTCAACGTGAGGACATTTGAGGCCACTGCCTATTTAACGTGCAGCAGCTCCCCTTTGTACTCGACGGTCTTTGGTTGGATTCGAAATAAATATTTCGGTTACAATATTGAAAAAAATTCAAAATAGATTTCCAAGGCATTTTTTTAACCCTCCTAGTGGTTGTCTCGACGAAGTATCTCGTTATTAACAAAATTGACCAGATCTTGATGGATGAGACATCGCGTCATTAGAAGAAAAAAATTGACCAGATCTTGATGGATGTGACATCACGTCATTAGAAAAAAAAACTGACCAGATCTTGATGGATGTGACATCACGTCATTAGAAGAAAAAAACTGACCAGATCTTGATGGATGAGACATCACGTCATTAGAAGAAAAAAACCGACCAGATTTTGATGGATGAGACATTACGTCATTAGAAGAAAAAAACTGACTAGATTTTGATGGATGAGACATCACATCATTAGAAGAAAAAAACTGATCAGATCTTGATCTCGTCATCATAAAAGAATCGGCAATATCTTGATAACAAGACACGTCGTCATTAGTGAAATTGTTCAGAACTTAATGGAGGAGATATTTCGTCGAAACCATTAGGAGGGTTAAAAATCTGGGTTTATGGGAAAATAAACTGGTTTTACTCTTTGGTGATCCAATACAATACTTTCTCTCTAAAACGTGGAAAGAATTGTCTTCGCGTAATTTTGTTGTTATAATTTGCTATATAATAAAATAAATTGTACCATCTGCTTAATAAGATTGTTCATTCGATACTGACAATATATTATATATTATAAGGATATTATTCATTCAATTCACATTTCTTTGTCGATTTGATACATTATTCGCTCACGCTCCAATAATTGCAATAAAACTATTCTTTAGGAAACTTTTGCAGCAAAAGATATTTGAAAAATCTACCAATAGTTCAAAAAGTCAGAACACTCAATATTTTACCATCGATCCTTGATATTTCCTTTGACTATTTGATACATTTTAGAAATTTTATAACTAACTTTTGAAAACTGGCTTTTCAAAATTTTTTTCTTGGTACATTTTGATCGTCATTTTTTCTTTTATACGTCAGTATTGTTCATTGTAATTTTTGTTTTGTGTTTATACGATGTAGTTTAATGTGGTATAATTGTACCGCTGTTTTCCTCTCTTGCATTTTCTGTACTTTTTGTATCTTCCCCCTTTCACGTAACTGAAGTAATTTGTTTGACAGTATGAATAAATAAGATCAATAAATAAAATGGAATAGATTTCGGTTTCCGAAAATTTTAAATTCAGGAAATTTTGTCATGATTTTTAATTCCATTTCCATTTTGTAATGTTAGTGAGATTCAATCTTCAAATATGCATTTAGTAATAATAATCAATTTATGACAATGTCCTTGATTTTAAAGGTCCCCGTTTAAATTTGTAAAAATTTATTTATTTTGGATGACATTATTTTGTTTCTATGGCAACATGTTGATTCGACGATAACTGTTGTCGCTGTTTTTCTGTCAATATTTTTTCTCGTTCAAATTAAAGTTCTACATTTTCATTTCGAAGTATCTAAAAATTTAATCTTAATATGCTACATTATAAAACTCCTTTTGACGTCATTACTTCCAAAGACCAATTTGAATATTTTTACATTTCCGAATACTTTACCGTAATACATTTTTATCCCTGTCGAACAAATAAAATGAGAATTTGAAAAGGTAATTTTTTATCCATTCCCAAAGAAAAAAATTGAATCGATTTTCTAATGTTTGATGTAAATGAGTGTACGAGTCATTTTCAGTGTAAACAAATCAGACGAAGAGTGAAGCTTTTACAAATGACATAAATTTATGACAAGGATTGCACTGGATGAGAACCGAAGCATAATTATTAGGGGAAAACTGGATTACCTTTCTTGGGAAAGAGGACCTCGCCTCTATTTTCCACCACAAATTACTCTTGTAATTACTAAGTCAACTCACCATACCCTAATTATACTTAATTTCTTTTCACATTCACAGTTTGAAATTCATTCATATCTTTCTACAGATAGAAAGAAAAATTAAAATTAATTCAGTATATGTCTTAAAAGTTTTAGTAGAGCATAAAATAAATGTACTGTTGTAGACAAACCAATTGCTACAAGTAAACCTTCGAGTTATAGGCGGCGCAAGTTCGATTCAGGTGCATTCCGCCCGGGGTGTATTTCTCTTTTCTGTGTCAGTAAAACACCTTCGTTGTGTGTCTATTTCTTGATGTGGTGTGTCCATTTCTTGATGTGGTGTGTCCATTTCTTGATGTGGTGTGTCCATTTCTTGATGTGGTGTGTCCATTTCTTGATGTGGTGTGTCCATTTCTTGATGTGGTGTGTCCATTTCTTGATGTGGTGTGTCCATTTCTTGATGTGGTGTGTCCATTTCTTGATGTGGTGTGTCCATTTCTTGATGTGGTGTGACTATTTCTTGATGTTGTGTGTCTATTTCTTGATGTTGTGTGCCTCTTTATGTTGTGTGTCTCTTGATGTTGTATGTCTTTTTCTTGATGTGGTGTCTATTTCTTGATGTTGTGTGGCTTCTTGATGTTGTGTGTCTTCTTGATGTTGTGTGTCTCTTGATGTTGTGCCTATTTCTTGATGTTATGTGTCTTGTGTCTGACGCAGCATGGCCAAATATGGCCCTTGCGCAATAAAGCTCCAACAAACCAGCCAACCAGGAAACAGTTTCTCTTACATTCATAAGTGTTTAAGGGCCGCGGTAGCCCGGTTGGAAGAGTAACGGATTAGCAACCGGAGGATTGCGAGTTTGAATCCAACCAAAGGCCGTCGTATATGAGGGCTGGTGCACGTTAAATCTCGTTGTCTCAAATGTCCTCCTGTTGGCGTGGTGTGGAAGTTTGGAGAGTGGGGTGCCAGCTCAGGTGTTGACCTCGTCATCTGACCGTGATTCAAAATGACGAGATGGTGTCCTCGGGATTGACCCCGGACCGTTGCCCAATAGCTCGTTGTGTCGCTGCAGTACGACGTTAATTCAACCTACCTACATGTAACAACAAAAATGTCTTTGGAAGGAATAAATTTTCGTTCGCAATGTTTCAAGCAAAAATCCATTAACGAACTGAAAAGCCATTTATTTTGCAAAATGTTTTAACAATCTAATTTATTTGACACGGTATAATACGCAATAAAAGAAGGAACCGAATGAAATTCAATTTCTCAGTTCCGTTTCTATTTCATTTCGCAGCAGTGTTTCAGCAGTGCTGAGTTTTGGAAAAAAAGATTAACACGAGTGCAGCAATAAAACTGACGTTGGAACGGAATTTTATTTCTCCATTTCAAATTCCAGGATTCCAGAAATACGAAACAAACATGGGTGAGTAGAAATCGCGTTCAAAAACGTGGAAACAAAGCATTTCTACTCAACTGTGATTCCCCATGCATTCATCTTCATCCAGAAATTTTGTGGCTATATCGTGTAAGACGTTTCATTTTGATTTTATTGCTTGCGTCACGTTTCGTAGAAGTAAATACCCTTCATTTGTTTTGATGTTTACAACTGAAGTCTAAATCAGATTGGATTCGGGGAAATAATCTTCCAGTTTTAATTTTTCTAGATTTAAAAATTAATATTTTCCAGGAAGCTTTTTAGAGGCAAGAGATTTTACCGTCTGTTTTCATACATGCCTTTTTAGCCTTTTGAGAGGTTTACACGTGTAATTCCTACCCTGATTGATCCCTGACCTTCGGAAATAGCCCCTTATTTTGCACACAAGCGATGTTAATTATTTACCTACAACACGCATAATTCCATCTGATAAGCTGTAGTCTTAGCTTGACATCTAACCAGTTTTGACCTTGACCAATGTAATCTTTCCAAGGGATTCTATTCAATAAAAGGAGCAATAAATATTTCCAAGGTATTCTATTCTATGGAAATGATCAATTGAATATTTCGAAGAAATACTAACCACGGAAAGGAGAAACAGACTATTTCGAAGGGATCTATTCCTAGGAGAAACAGAATATTTCCAAGGTATCCTATTCTAAGGCCATGAGCAATAAAATATTTCAAAAGATTATTCAAAGAACAATAGAATCTTTCAAAGGATTATTCAAAGGGAAAGAACAATAGAATCTTTCCAATGGATTCTATTCCAAGAAAAGGTTCAACAGAGTTGATCCACAGGATTCTACTCTAGAAAGGATTTAACAGTCGTTCCAAAGGATTCGATTCCAAGTAAAGATTCATCAGAGTCGTTCCAAAGGATTCGATTCCAAGTAAAGATTCATCAGAGTAGTTCCAAAGGATTCGATTCCAAGTAAAGGTTCATCAGAGTAGTTCCAAAGGATTCGATTCCAAGTAAAGGTTCATCAGAGTAGTTCCAAGGGATTCGATTCCAAGTAAAGGTTCATCAGAGTAGTTCCAAGGGATTCGATTCCAAGTAAAGGTTCATCAGAGTCGTTCCAAAGGATACTATTCCAAGAAAGGGTTCATCAGAGTCGTTCCAAAGGATTCTATTCCAAGAAAAGATTGAGTCGTTCCAAAGGATTCTATTCCACGTAAAGGTTCAGCAGAGTCGTTCCAAAGGATTCTATTCCAAGAAAAGATTGAGTCGTTCCAAAGGATTCTATTCCACGTAAAGGTTCAGCAGAGTCGTTCCAAAGGATTCTATTCCAAGAAAAGATTGAGTCGTTCCAAAGGATTCTATTCCAAGAAAAGATTGAGTCGTTCCAAAGGATTCTATTCCACGTAAAGGTTCATCAGAGTAGTTCCAAAGGATTCGATTCCAAGTAAAGGTTCATCAGAGTAGTTCCAAAGGATTCGATTCCAAGTAAAGGTTCATCAGAGTAGTTCCAAGGGATTCGATTCCAAGTAAAGGTTCATCAGAGTCGTTCCAAAGGATACTATTCCAAGAAAGGGTTCATCAGAGTCGTTCCAAAGGATTCTATTCCAAGAAAAGATTGAGTCGTTCCAAAGGATTCTATTCCACGTAAAGGTTCAGCAGAGTCGTTCCAAAGGATTCTATTCCAAGAAAAGATTGAGTCGTTCCAAAGGATTCTATTCCACGTAAAGGTTCAGCAGAGTCGTTCCAAAGGATTCTATTCCAAGAAAGGGTTCATCAGAGTTCCAAAGGATTCTATTCCACGAAAAGGTTCAGAGTCGTTGCAAATGATTCTATTCCAAGAAAGGGTGTAGTAGAATCGTTCCAAAATATTCTATAGATAGGAACAATTAAATCTTTCTAAACGTAGAAAGAGCCATGGATTCTTTAGAAAGGTGTTGTCATTTAATCATTAAGTGTGCTGTGAGGTAAAAGCTACACTTCTCGGTAATCGCTCGACTCGGAAGGTTAAAGCTTATTTGATAGAAATCTCAAAACTGCAATCGAATTCAAATCGGCTTTGTCTGGAATTTATACCAGCATTAATAGGCGTTGCTGGATTTAATTGGTTAAGAGATTTAAAACGTGATAAGCTGTTTTGAAGACGCAACGAAACTGCTGAGGAAACAGGCTCGACTTCGTTCGTCTTAAGCAACAAAAACTATTGGATAAAATTGGGTTGAAAAGCTTGTAATAAATACGATTTCTGAAAAACATTGCCCATTGTAGTGAATCGGAAAATATAGAAATATTTCGTTACATTGGCAAATCGATCTATCAAGGATCGATTATATCACTCTTCTGCTACGAATGGAAATCCCAACGAAATTTTAGTTCGTGAATTGCAGAAAAAATTTCAGCCTGTTGCTTTAGATTTGTGAATTCAAAGGTCTCTTGTTTCAAGAAGCTGTCCGAAACTGGATTTGTATAAAGAAATAATTTTAAAAATATTCTTCCATAGTTTAGAATTAACTTAAAAGGATTAGTTTATCTTGTGTTAATCCTATAAGCATCTCGAGATTTCCGAGTAATGTATTGCTTTTACTCCACAACACACATGCCAAAATAACCGCATCTATTGGTTCAAAGAATCTGGATTATTTCTATCTTTAGAGAGATTATAATCTTTTGAAATGATCCTGTTGCTCCTTTCCTTAGAATATAATCCTTTGGAAATATTCTATAGCCCTTTCCTTAGAATATAATCCTTTGAAAATATTCTATAGCTCCTTTCCTTATACTGTAATCCTTTGGAAATATAGCTCCTTTCCTTAGAATATAATCCTTTGGAAATATTCCATTGCTCCCTTCCTTAGAATATAAACCTTTGAAAATATTCTATCTCCTTTCCTTACAATTTAATCCATCGGAAAGATCCTACCTTCTTCTTCCCTTAGTTTCGAAAAAAATCGTGTGAAATTTCCTTATAATACACTGCTGGCCACCGTAAATGCAACACCCTGAAGGAAGCATGCAAATAATATGAAATTTACAACATGCATTAGCGGAGGTGAGATATGCAAATGATTAGAATTTCAGCGCAGACGCACATCACGCGCGCCTGTGGCGCCACTTCAAAGCGCTATTTAAGGCTTGGAGATTTCGACGATTTCAAGTACGGCAATTGTGTTTTTCTTGTGGTTTTTTCAAAAAAACGATCAATTATGCCTCGTAGAAAACAGCGATCATCTTTTGATCAAGTATCCGAGTTCGACAGAGGAAGGATAGTGGCCTACCGAGATTGTGGATTATCTTTCAGGGAAATCGGTAGTCGTGTTGGACGAAACCAAACAACTGTAATGCGGATATGTGATCGTTGGATGCAGGAGGGTACGACGGACCGACGTGTTCGATCGCATCCACCTCAGTGCACCACTTCACGTGATGACAGGCATATTGTGCGTATGGCAGTGACGGATCGCTCAGCCACATCACGAACCATAGCACAGCACATTCAGTCTGTACCGCATCATCCAGTGTCTGCGCGTACCATTCGACGCCGTTTACAGCAGAGTGGTCTGTCCGCAAGACGCCCATTGCTTCGTCTACCTTGACGCAGAACCACAGACGTTTCCGCCGCCAATGGTGCGATGAAAGAAGGATGTGGACGGCAGAATGGAATGAAATTGTCTTTACTGACGAGTCACGCTTCTGTCTGCAACACCACGATGGTCGGATTCGAGTCTGGAGACACCGTGGAGAGAGGATGCTGAACAGCTGCGTTATGCACCGCCACACTGGTCCTGCACCGAGTATTATGGTATGGGGCGGTATTGGATATCACTCTCGCACTCCTCTAGTACGCATTGCCGGTACTTTAAACAGCCAGCGCTACATCTCCGAGGTGTTGGAGCCAGTTGTCCTTCCTTACCTTCAGGGCTTGCCCACAGCCATATTTCAACAGGATAATGCGCGACCACACGTGGCACGCATTGTCCAAGGGTTCTTCGTCAATCGCCAGTTAGAATTGCTTCCCTGGCCAGCTCGCTCTCCGGATCTTTCGCCGATAGAAAACATGTGGTCCATGGTTGCTCAACGATTGACCCAGAATACATCCCCAGCTGCCACACCAGATCAACTTTGGCAACGTGTGGAAGCTGCTTGGTCTGCTGTACCCCAAGAACACATCCAAAGTCTCTTTGAATCAATGCCGAGGCTTGTGGCAGCGGTGATCTCCAACAATGGCGGCTACTCTGGCTACTGATTTTGGCAGGAACCACACTTCACAGAAGTCTATAAATTTAATCATTTGATACTTGGTCAACATGTTATCTACAAAATAAATTTTGTTGTGATATCTCTTGTCTTTCTTGGTGTTGCAATTTGGGTGGCCAGCAGTGTAGAATATTTTGGAAATATTATACTGCTCTTTTCCTTAATATAGAACTCCTTGGAAAGATTCAATTGCTTCTTTCTATAGAATAGATTCCATTGGAAAAATTCTATTGCTTGCTTCCTTCCTTAGTATAGAATGCGTAGGAACGATTATAATGCTCTTTTCCTTATCTTATAGAATCCTTTGAAAAAATTCAATTTGTCAAGTTCAAAATGGCTTACAAGTCATACAGAAAAGACAGCAAGGTGGAATTATGCTTATGAACTTCTCAGAGGGTTAATTTGTAGTATAACATGTAACGTACCTGTAAATAAAAGATTCCTAATAAGCAAGTTTTTCCTTCCTCGCTATATTCGGTGCATCACTCTTTCTCTTGTCCTCCAAGAAGCACAATACATCGAGTGGGAACTGTATATCTCCTACTGATACATGTAAAACGCATATCTCGCAGAAAATCCAAGAATTGTCTATCTTTTTTTGCCTTAACCCTTAACATGTATACATCCGTTCTAAACTTGCAGTCTTCCCTGTGTGACTTCTAACCAGTTTTGAGTTTCCTAACCAATAGAATCCTATGATTCTTTCAACCAATAGTTGTGGTTACTTAGCCAATTTACATGTTGTGATGCATGAGCAATGCCACGCTATCTCGTGACGTTCAGAGGGGTTAAGTTATTTAATTAGTGGTTAGTTGAATTAACGTCACACTGGAGCAACACGAAGGGCTATTGGCGACGGTCTGTGATAAATCCCGAAGGGAAATTTCCCAGGACAACACCTCATAATTTTATAGGGATAGGAATTAACGTTTTCATGTAAAATATAGCGAAATCAGCTTTAATCTACTATATATAACGCAGAGCTGGTATCTGTCTGTTCTCTACAAATCTACGTTTGACCAATCCACAGCAAATTTGGTACACTTATTCTTTGGAACCATGCTGGTAACGTAGGCTACATATTAACCCCGTTCTATTTGTCTTGGGTGTGCATAGGGGTCTTGGGTGTCCAATCATCTTGGACAGGGTACTTGCTAGGGGGCGCTCTCTCCTGGTCTGGCTGGACAGATGACATCAGAGTTAACATCTACAGGAGTCTCCTCTCAAGATGACCTTGGAGTTTTTCAGAATCTTAGAGTATGGTGCAATCACAGATGGGTGTGGTTTCGCTGAAAATAGCTCAGTAGCATATCGTTTATGTATCCCATCTGTAAAATGCGGGATGGAATTTTCAAGCATAAAGTGTACTTGCTTGAAACGTTGATCATGATATCATATCAATATTATTTATCAGCCTTTAATAATGATGGTGGAATTCCGAAATTCGCATTCCTGGTGCAAGATGCTACAAATAAAAAAATACTGATAAGAAAAGAAAACTGACTGCAATAACACGATGTATGTTATTTTTTTTTCTTCTAGAAAATTAACTTAAAGGGCATTCACAATCACTCCAAAACTCAAAATCGACTTTTGTATGTAGTCATCTCAGTATCAGTTTTTGTAGGTTTGTCTTACCTATAGTATATGAAATGGATTTAAAGTAAATTGTAGAAGCAAAAAATATCAGTTTAAAAAAAATTATTTTGCTCTCGCTTATTTTTCTCTGTATTTGCATTTTCTATGACAGAAAGGTGATTTTTTGGATCACTCTCAATCGATGTTTAGCCACTTAAATTCGAGCAACGCAGGGTAAATTCAGCTAGTTGTGAGTAATAAAAAGTTGCGGTTATTTAAAATTACATAAGGATCAAGAATAGTACTCTTCAATCAATAACCTTTGTAAATTCAGGAAAAAATAGAAAACCCCTCCTCTTGAACTGCTCATTCTAGTACAATTGTTTTTGCCCATGGTTATTTATTAAATTTAAATAACAGTGTCTGAGGTAATGAACCTGTGTGAAAGTGCAAAAGTCCTAATATTGATCGAAAAGATAATTCTGAAGAACAAATTTACCGTGATATTTCTACTTTATATGCATAGATTTTTAGTTTATTTTCAATTTATCTATATCTGATAACATTTAAAACATAATCATTTATGTCGTCTAGACAAAGGATCAGTTACAACCGAACATGAAAAACAACCATATAGCCTTAGAGCGTCTCTAAGAAGCTTAACATTGACCCTAAGAAGCTTAACATTGACCCTAAGAAGCTTAACATTTCACTGCCCTCAAGGGCTACTTAAGAACAAAGTAAATGAAAGAATACCCATAGCAGATAAGATTGCAGACAGATAATTTTGAAAATAGAGAAACCGTTGCATTACCTCGAGAGAATGTCTGAAGATTAAAGCCTAGCCTGTTGATCCATTAACTATATGGGTCTCTTATAGGAAAAGTGGTGTGTTGCTTAGTTTGTACTTATGTGATGCAGTAGACCAGTTTCAAAAACGTTTTGGCCCAACGTCCCTTTCTAAATTTCTTTGGCGAATGTAGCTGCGTACACAAATGTATCCGCGTGTGAAATTTTAGAATTTCAAATAGCTAATTTGTAAATAAAACAACTTGGAAAGGATATTATAATGCTATTTATTAATCCTCCAAGTGGTTTTGACGAGGTATCTCCTCCCTCGAGATCTCACCTATGTTGCTAACGATGAGATATGTCGACTTCAAAATACTGTCGATTTTTTTATGATGACGAGATCAAGATCTGGTCAGTTTTTCTAATGGCGATATACCTCGTTGAGACAACTACCAAGAGGGTTAAAATTAATACGAAAACAAATTGCATACAAACACTTCTTATAAGCAAAATACCGGTTTAAACTCAATCGTTTTTTATGTGCAAAATTTTCTTTACGCCTTACCCTAACCTCTTTTCACCTAAAAATAACGACACTTAAATTCAGTCTCTAAAACCCTCACAGTAAAATTTTTCAAGAGCAGCACCTCCGTATGCCTTAAATAACTCAAAGTTTCTGCTCTGCATTACCAAAGAATTTATTCCTCGTCCACATCTTATCTTACACGTTATGAGAATTTTGTGTACCGTAAACTCTTTGTAGGGTAGGTCCCACGATGGAGTTGAGTGGCATGAAAGCAGCAAAAAATCGCTTGGGTATCCCGAGAGCGCGACCCAAAAACAATAAATCCCAAGTGAAAGAAGGAAAGGACCACTAGAGTACCTCGGGTCCATGATGTCCGTATGCATCTAAAGGGGAAGGCCCCTGGTGGGCCATAAGTCTTGGAATCCGTTTTCTAAATTTCAATTTTAACTCTTCGTTTGTTGATATTTCAGTCATGATATATTACTCTCTTCAACTTCCCCTATTTTTCCTGTGGCCGGCAGTGCTTCCACGATACCTTCAGCACCCACTTGGGAAAACTGCTATGGACTAGTTTCCCGAAGGGGCCTTACCCTACCTCCACCATCATGGGTACTCAAAGAATCTCGGTGTGGAGCAAGCTGGATCCAGGGGAAAGGGAGTAGACAATAAGAAAATGCTTCGCAAATAAAAAATGAAAATGCGTCGCCTAAAAGTTTAAAGCAAACAATTATTCACTTGATTATGCAGACGTATTCACTACAGTAATGCATTGTCGTTTATTCGTTTAACCGAATGTACATTGTTCACTGTGGAGATTTGCGGATTCTGCTGAGAATAGAGACAAATATAGACAATTCGTAGCACTCCAGGCTCATCTTTTTTATTATCAGTTATTTTCAATTTTACCTATTTCATTGATATTAATGACTAATGGAGCAATCTAGGGTGCTTATGTGCAATTTATTTGTTATTTCATTTTAATAAATAGATTTATAATTTCATTTCCAAGTTCTTTTATTTCTAAATTAGTTTTTTTGAAATTCTAAAATTACGCACAGCTACCGGCGCCTCTCCGATTCACCGGAAAGGTGTAGTCTTATATGAGAGGCGGGGAATGTGAATGCTTCCCTCACCTAAGGAGGTCCGACCGGAAACCCCCCGCCGGGCAGGAACAGCACGCGCCACCTCTCAGGCTTTTATTAGAAATATTACACGTATGGCTTTTATTAGAAAAATTCTTAAAAAATCATTCCAACGCAGGTTTCAGTAAAGAGAAGTAGGGGAGGCGCCAGAGAAATGTGGGCCAAGAACATCATAAACTCTTCATAATAAAAAAAGGAACAGAAGAGAAGGCTAGGCCGGAGCATAATTTTGAGATTGCGGGTTTATTTTGTACCTGTTCATATGAGGAGTAAAGAACATCTGGTTTATAGGTTACCAGTTATAAGGAAAGAACAGACAGTTTATAAAAAGACCGGTTTATAAAATCACCGATATAAAATCATTCAAATAAATGATCATTAAAAACATTTAAAATTACTTTTAAATTATCAGGATGACAACTAAGTTCCCACCGTATTATTTAATTTTAACATTCTTCATGTCATTAAATGTTTTTGGCATAATGTTTTAAATCATTCGAAAGAGGATGTTTTGTTCTACCGGAATCTTTGTTTTTTTGTTCGAGTTAATTTATGTTAATTTTCAGATCATTAAAAGGGAATGTCAAGTTGAGAAAAATGAGGATTTTCGACACCTCCTTCTTTTTGCTTTTAATCAAGGTTCTAAGGCCGCAAAAGCTGCTCCCGACATTTGTGCTGTGTATGGAGAGGGTGCCATATTTGAAAGAACCGCTCGTGATTGGTATGCCAAGTTCAAAAATGGAAATTTTGACCTCAAAGACGCACCTCGTTCTGGCCGTCCAGTTGAGTTCGATGACGAGCGATTAAACCAACTTTTGCACAAAAATTCGCGTCAAACGACAAGGGAACTGGCAGAGAAAATGGAATGCTCCCACACTGCTATAGAGAAGCATCTGCACTCGATGGGAAAGGTTCAGAAGTGTGGAACATGGGTTCCGCATGCTTTAAGTGACATCAACAAAAATCAACGAGCCACAATCTCCGCTGGTTTGCTTGCTCGTCACCGCTCAACTCATGGACGCAAGCAGCGATTTCTTTACCGAATCGTTACTGGCGACGAAAAATGGTGCCTGTGCATTAATATGAAGCAGCGCAAGGAATGGCTTAGCCACGGTAAACAAGCGACACCGCGCGTGAAACAAGATCTTCATCCGCGTAAAACGATGTTGTGCTTATGGTGGGACTGGGAAGGGATTATCCATTACGAATTGCTTGAACGGAACCAAACGGTCAACGCGGAACTCTGTTCAACAGATGGAACGACTCAAAACGGCGGGAACTTAGTTGCCAACCCAATACGTAAAAATAACGCGGACCGGCTATAAAAAAGTGCTCAAAGTCGCACAAGCTGCAGGAGTGTCCTTCCTTGCTCGGAATTGATAACGAGAGCCATGGAGCCACCTGTGAAGACAGGTGGATACTGTGATGATAGACGGATCAGATTCATATCATGTCTCATGTGCGCCACGTCGTCGAAAGTCTCAAGCACTTCGAGTCTCCGAAAACAGAAAAATAGTTTAGAATGGCCAAAGCAAAAATAGAGAAACACAGGCAAGAACCAAGACACACTACATGTAGCTATACACAACAAACAGAATGAAAAGAAACCAAGTTACAGTACAAAGAAACGAGTATAACCAAAAGAACGCTTTAACGTTATTAAGTTCTACTAAGTTCAATAAAGCTAGTAAATTAAGTAAAAAAATGAATTATGTCATATTACATATTTACAGTATAAAATAAAATCTTTATACGATAAATTTATTTACCTTTAAAAACCTATGAATACGAAAGTTATAATGGTTTATGAATATTATAATTTACATAATGAGATGCCTCTCAAGTGAGAGTTTTAGTGTTGAATAAAACTAAGTTAAGATTATTTAAAAGAATTTTATTCTTAAAATAGGTGTCAAGTCCAACGGAGCAATCACACTGTAGGCATTAAAATTGTTAAAAGAGCATTCTAAGACAGGGGTAGGGGAAATTATCCGCCACTTCCCCAGCCATCCACACATTCCAATTCTATGTTTAGAAACTTTATCCTATCCAGCCCTGGGGGTTGCGAGTTCAAATCCAACCAAGGTACAGATGTATCTAGAGCCTCGTTTGGCGGCAACTCTCTTGGCGCACTTTTAGTAGCAAGTTATGGCAGGTGAAGGTAACCCATCTTTATTAGGGTTATTTCCATTTCTAAGGCAACCTCGGCAAGCGGAAAGTTTTATAAAGATGTCATATTTATAAAGATTGATAAAGATAGAAACTTCAAAGATTTTGGCGAAAAAAAAGTGCACCAAAAAACACTCCAAGAGTTGCCACCAAACGAGGCACTAGATACATCTACCCCAACCAAAGACCGTCATGTACAAAGGAGGCTGGTGCACATTAAATCTCTCGTGGCCTCAAATGTCTTCACGTTGGTGTGGTGTGGAAGTTTGGATAGTGGGATGACTGCTCAGGTGTGACCTCGTCATCTGACCGTTCTTCAAAATTTCGTGGTGTTGACCTCGTTCCTTTTCTTTCGTGTCTGATCGCTCACCGTCGCCAATAGCCCGTTGCTTTGCTCCGGTGCGATGTTGATTAAAAAACCCACAAACTCCATCTGATTTGTTTTGAAAGCGCGCGCGATCATAATCTGGACGTTAATTAAAATACCTTTAATAATTAAGTCACCATCCAGCCATTGAGGCTTATTATCGTCAATCGGTCTGGTGAGGTGGTAATTAGTTGTGTGCTGGCAGTCGAAGAGGTAGTGGTCTGCGTTCCCCAGTTCCCCACAAGAACAGATCATTATTTTTAAGCCGAATCTGTGAAGGTATACCACGAACGGGACATGATCTGTAAGGAACCAATTTATACTATATCTGTCCGTGATCATAGTGGGGTTTACCTCCGGCATGTATGACACACTAATTAAATTTTTTGATGAATTTTAAAGCTTATAGGCATACCAGCACTTAAAATTCAATAATGGAGTTTGGGGGGGCGAAAAAAAATTTCCTGGAAAGGGAGGTGTAGAGCCACTAAAGTTTGAAAATCCCCGTTATAAACCTTGTTTTGAAACAAGCAATACATTTATCTTTGCAGACAATTTGGGATCAAGACACTCTATATGATACAGACGTCAAAAGTCACCCAACCCTCCAAGTGGTTTCGACGAGACGTTTTGTCCAGGATTTGGTCAGTTTTGCTAATGATGAGATACCTCTTCGCGACAAAACTGCCTTGTTACTCCAAAGGGAATGAAGATCTAAGTAGGAAAAACAAATTGGAGCATGACCTGGGTACACTTTGGAACAGGTATTTGCATCAGGGTATGTCCTCTTCAAGGTGGATTTAGACGCGAAGATAAACGACCAGGTGGGTTAATAAAACAAATTTGAATAGAAATAATGGGACATTGATTAAGCTTCGTATAGGGCATGCATTTTCTATACATTTTGTGTGGAGAACCTATTCAATAATGTTCATTTTACAAGTCTTTTATCAGTAAAACATATTTTTACCCACAAGTGCTCAAATTTCAACAATCAGATTATTATTTTGAGTTCCTAATCTGACCTTAAGGGACCCGTTGACGGATCTATGCGTTTTATTCATTGTCAGTGTTTGTTTACAGCGATGAATATAAATGTATTTTTATTTTATGTTTTAAAGACTATTTGGGTGTCATAATTTGATTAAATTTCAGATTCGATTCATAATTTGCTTTATTTTACATGTTTTCATATATTCGTTTTGTTTAAAAACATCTGAATATTAAATGCATGCAGTTCAGTCCCAGTTAAGCCAGATCTGACCCGCCAACCAATAAAAACCAACCAATCGCCATGTTTGTGTTATGACTCAACTTTATTTCCTAAAAATGTTCACCTCACCAAAATCTCACTCACAACCCACCAGTGAGTCACATTCCCTATTTTAGAAATCGCATTAACTCAAGAATGGAATACATACTTGAATCGACGTAAGCTACTGTTGCAATGTGTTAAAAGACAGTAAATATGCGCTGCATTTTTCCGTGCGATCTCTGAGGTTTCGTTTCAAGATTGACTCGTCTATATTGACCGTACTTTTCTTCCGTAAACTACGGATCCTTATAAAAACGTTGTCTATCGAAGCATACGTAACGGTTAGCCTGAAGGGCTGGGGAAACCAATAAAAATATTTCTTTCCTTCACTTGGATTTTATTCAAATGCCTATGATCCTCTTTGAGAATCGACTTTGTTCTGCATAGTTTGGTAGCTTTGGTGTCGCTCTACTTATCACTTTTGTACACGAGGGATACAGGATTCATACATGTATAGGTGGTACTTTCGTTCCGTAACCTACGGATCCTTATTAAAACGTTCCCTATTGAAGCATGCGTAAAGGCTGACCTGAAGGGTTGGTGAAACCAATAAAAATATTTCTTTCCTTCACTTGGATTTTATTCAAATGGCTATGATCCTCTTTGAGAATCGACTTTGTTCTGCCTAGTTTGTTAGCTTTGGTGCCGCTCTACTTGTCACTTATACACGAGGGTTAGTTAGACGATTGATACATGTTTTGGCGGTACTTTCGTTCCGTAACCTACGGATCCTTATTAAAACGTCGCCTATTGAAGCATACGTAAAGGCTGACCTGAAGGGTTGGTGAAACCAATAAAAATATTTATTTCCTTGACTTAGATTTTATGCAACTCGTTATGATCCCCGTTTTGTAGGTATTTAATTAACGTCGCACTGGAGCACCACAACGGGCTATTAGCGACGGTCCGGGATAAAACTTGAAGGGAAATATTCAATGACAATACCACGTAATTTTCAACCACGGTCAGATGACGAAATCACACATGAACTGGCACCTCACTCTCCAAACTCCCACCCTACGCCAACGTGAGGACATTTGAGGCAGCGACAGATTTAACGTGAACCAGCCCCCATGTACCTGACTGTCTTCGGTTGGATTCGAACTCGGAACCCTCCGATCGCTAATCCGTTACTCTTCCAACCGTGCTACCGTTGCCCGATCGTCTGGTAATCGACTCTTATTGATAGTTGAGTGGTAGGTTAAGTGTCGCTCTACGGTCAATGTTTCTGCCCGAGGTTAAACTGAGTTGAGGGGTTGGAAACAAAGTAGAAAATTGCAGTATGTAATTTTCTACTGTAATTTTCAACAGTGCAAAGTACAGTAAAAAACATACTGAAGCATCGTGATTGCATGATGTTTCAGACTTAATGTATTTGTATCGCCTTCAAATTCTGATTTTTCTGGCATTTTAAACTCAGTTTCACCTTAACCCTCCGAGTGTTTCAACCAGATGTCTCGTCCAAGATCTGGTCAATTTTGCTAAGGACGATATATCTCGTCGAGACAAAACTGCCCTGTCAATCAATGGGGAATGAAGATTCAAGAAAAATAATTTGTCTTTTGATCAGAACTGGTGACAGTTTGGAACTGGTTTTGGCACTAGAGTGGACACTACAGGGCAGTTTTCTACGCGAAGGTAAACCAACAAAAGGGCTAATACACATTTCTTGAAATAATATACACCACTTCAATTTTTATTATCTCTTTTCTTAACCCTTTGAGGAGTTCATCTTCATACATCCGTTCTGTAATCTGCAGCCTTTAATATGCATTTTAATATGCATGACTTCTAACCAGTTTTAAACTTCTTGACTTATAGAATCTTTCTTAGTATTCTTTCAACCAACAGATGTGGTTATTTTGCCGTTACCTGTGTTGTAGAGTAAAAACAATACAAGGGTTCAAGGGAAAGAACACACAGTTCAGCGGATATCCAACAGTGTCCGCTGAACTGTGTGTTCCGAAACACTTGCGCTTGGACCTGCATTGTATTGGGCTGTCAGCTGAGCCACTGTCTCTCGCCGATTTTGCGTTACCAAGCGGGACAGTCTCCGACGTTCTTTTTTTTGATGACGTGTGGACGACCAACACCTTGGCGTCTACTGCTGGTGTCACCGTCATTTATCCACTTTGCATGAATACTAACAACGGCAGATCGTGAACACCCTACCAGTCGTGCAGTTTCGGTGATACTCGTTCCGAGT
The DNA here is from genome assembly GCA_933210815.1 of Meta bourneti. Lineage (NCBI taxonomy): Eukaryota > Metazoa > Arthropoda > Arachnida > Araneae > Tetragnathidae > Meta > Meta bourneti. Next base: position 95,900,174 of record OW119929.1, read on the forward strand.
CTTCGGACCATTACGATATCTGCCCTCTATCAAATTCGCTTAGATCAGCAGCCTTTCCCATCACTCGCAAAAATAAGTGCAAGAATGATTACTTACCTTCTCCAGCAGCAGTTAAATACCATTCTCACTTAATCACGTTTTCTCCACGTCATCCAGGCGAGTTCATTGAAAAATGTGGGGATGGTCATAATGTTTTGGCTCGTCAGTGTATATCCAAATGTGCTACATATTATAACCAAATTACGTAAAATCTGATGGATAGGAAACGGTGATATAGCATTCATTTTGTACCCTGAAACTTTCATTGCCGATTCATAAGCATTTTTAGAGGTATTTGAGAAATCCAAGGAAGAATGCACAACAGTAATCTTAAACCTCCTCGTGGTTTCGATGAGATATCTCGCCCATCAAAATCTGATACATTTTCCTAATGAGATATTTCGTAATCAAGATATTGCGGATTTTTCGATAATGACAAGATCAACATCTGGTCAAGTTCTAACGACGAGATATATCGTCCATCAAGATCTAGTCAGTTTCGTCAGTTTGACGAGATACTTCGTCGAAACAACTACCCCCAGGAGGGTTAATATTCTTTGAAAATGTGTCTTCGGAAATCGGAAAACTTCAATAAGGAGTTTTTCATCGCAAAACTCAACTCCCGAAATAAAGCCCGTACTTAGAGCCGACTAATGTTCTCATTAATCATAACAGTCACTTTCATCATCAAGAAATGTCCATCAAATCTCCAAATACAACAGATGAATATAATAGTCTATCAATCGTCGTTTCTGCAGAATTAAAAAATATAGTTGTCAGAATCGACCGCACAGTAATCACTTCATTCGTTGTCGAAATCGAACCCGAAAGATTTGTCCGTTTTTTGATCGGACGTGGAATTCACTCCGTATAATGGAAAATCACGTTGGATCTTTCTCTAACCGTGGTTCAAAATTACGAGGCGTTGTCCTCGAATCTTTGCCTTCGGGTTTGATCCCGGACAGCTGTGTTACTTCAATGTGTTATCAATCAACCACCTACCGTTTGATCTTTCGAAATCTTAGCGCATAAACACTAACGAAATACATTTTGGCGTTTCTGGAGTTGCCGGTACCTGAGAATCATCGTGGTAGGTAGTTAATTAATGTCGCACTCGAGCAACACAACGGGCTATTTGCAGCAGTCCGGTATCAATCCCGAAGAAAAAGATCAATGACAACGCCTCTTAATTTTGAACCATGGTCAGATGAAGATGTTAACATCTGAGCTGGCACCCCACTCTCCAAACTTCCACACCATGCCAACGTGAGGACATTTGAGGTCAAGACAGATTTAACATACACCAGCCTCCATGTACACGAGGTTGGCTGGTTCCGAACTCAACTCTTTGGTTGCTAATCCGTTGCTCTTCCACCTGAGTTAACACGACTCGAGAATCAATCGTCAAATATGTACGAAAATAAATCACCAGATGAATATTGCATATCCTAATCTCGTATCATCGTATTAGTGTGCTGTTTTGTGCTGAAATTCCGAATGATTGAAGTGTTGCGAGTTTGAATTCAGCCAGACTGGCGTGTACAAAGGGAGCTAGTGCACGTTAAATCCGACGTAGCCTCAAATGTCCTTATGTTGGTGTGGTGCGGAAGTTTGAATAGTGGGGTGCCACCTCAGGCATTGCCTCGTTATCTGACCGTGGTTCAAAATTACGTGGTGTTGTCCTCAGTACTTTCCTTTTGTAATTGATCCCGGACCGTCACCAATAGCACGTTGTGTTGGTCCAGTGTGACGTTAATTAAAATACCTCCCTACCGAATGATCGAAAGTGATTTTCGATCATCTTTTGAATGCCAGGTCCATTCTAAAATGTTAAGTAGGTAGATAGCTGAATTGGAGCAACACAATGGTCTATTGGAGGAATCAATAGCGGAGGAAAAGATTTCAAGACAACGCATCGTAATTTTGAACCACGATGAGATGACGCGGTCAACATCTGAGATGGCACCCCACTCTCCAAGCTTCCACACTACGCCAACGCGAGGCCATTTGAGGCCAAGACAGATTTAACCTACACCAGCCTCCACGTATATGGTGGTCTTTGGTTTTTATCGAGTTTAGAATTCGCAACCATCCGGTTGCTAATGCGCTACTCTTCCAAGCATGGGGCTACCGTGGGCTACTTTCGGTTTGGATTACGACAAGGAATCGCGTGACACGATTATTGTGCTACGATTCTGTCCACCCTGTATATTGTCATGGCAACTTTTGTTTAATTCTGCATAAATAATGGATTGACTATTATATGCATTCGTTGTATGTGGAGTGTTGATGGACATTTCTTAATGATGAAAGTGACTGTTATGATTAATGAGAACATTAGTTAGCTCCAAGTACGAGCGTCTTTTCGAGAACTGAGATTTTCGATTTGGACGTGGCATTCCAAAGATGTGTACTTGCAAATGGTATTTTAGCATTATTTCGGATTTGCATATTCATCTGGTGTTAATTTAGTACATGTGTTACGATTCACACCTCAGGAACGCCATGAGGGGATCCTGTAATTGGATTTACCATTTAATATAATTTTGATTATCATACTGGTTCTAAATGAAACTCAATACTAAAAAGTATCATTAGTTTGTTTGACAACTTTAAGTTAAACACCTATGTTAGTTTATCATTCATACGATTGGGATTAGTACTGCACTGATTCTAAAGGGGAATCCATAGCATTCTCCGTATTCCTTTGTCTACCTTAAGTTAAACGTCTACGTTAGTTTAGCATTCATATGATTTCGATTGCTACAGTACTGATTCTAAAGGGAGCTTAGTAACAAAGTCTCATTATATGCTTGTTTGTCTACTTTAAAGTAAATGCCTACGTTAGGTTACCATTCATGTGATTGGGATTATCACCATACTGATTCTAAGTGGAACTCCATAACTTACAATCTCTTAACTTTGTTAACTTGAAGTTAAATATCTAGGTTAGTTTACCATTCATATGATTGGAATTAATACCGCACTGATTCTAAGGAAACCTATAGCAAAGTCTTATTATTCCCTTGATTGCTAATCTTAATTTAAACGTCTACGTTAGTTTACCATTCATATGATTCAGTTTACCACCATATTGGTTCCAAGTGGAACTCCATAATAAAGTACCATTACTTTATCTACTTTAAGTTAATCGCCTACGTTAGTTTGCCTTTCACATGATTTGGATTATCACCATACTTATTCTAAAGGTAACTTTGTAACAGTCGCATAATTCCCTTGTTTGTAAACTTTAAGGTAAGCGTTTACATAAGTTTACCATTCATACGATTTGGATTATCCCAGAGAGAGTACTGGTTTTAAAGAAAACTCCATCATAAAGTCTCATTATTTCCTTCAAGTTAGCGGGCAGCGGTGGCCCGGTTGGAAGAGTAACGGACTAGCAACCGAAGGGTTGCGAGTTCGAATCCAACCAAAACACCGTCGTGTACAAAGGGGGCTGGTGCACGTTAAATCTGTCGTGGCCTCAAATGTCCTCACGTTGGCGTGGTGTGGAAGTTTGGAGAGTGGGGTGCCAGCTCAGGTGTTGCCTCGTCATCTGACCGTGGTTCAAAATTACGTGGTGTTGTCCTCGGATCTTTCCCTTTGGGATTGATCCCGGACCGTCACCAATAGCCCGTTGTGTTGCTCCAGTGTGACGTTAATTGAAATACCCCCCCCCCCCTTCAAGTTAGCGTCTGCATAAGTTTTGCAACAAATTAACTTAGTGCCAAAGTCGCAGTCCGTCGGATTAATTCAACTTCCACAGAAGCAGAGCAAAGGAAAATCAACTTCAGAATGCAATGACCCATGCTCCATGTGTGAATACACATCTTTAAGAAGTCCCAGTAACTGCATATTACTTCTCGAGCCATTTAATTCGTTTTAAAAGATTGTGTTGCTTCTCCCAAATGAACAATAGCTCTTCCCCTCCCTTGCTTAAGCATGCGTTCTCGAAAGATTAACTTTTGTTTCAATCTGAAAAATAATCAACCAAAAAAAAGCAATCCCATTTTGTTTTCCAAGTTTTTCAATAATTTCTCTGCTTTACTTCTTTCTCGGTTGTTTTTCCTTCATTTCCTTCTTAAGCTGATTTCACTTAACGTTTCTCCCGCTGCTTTTCGCAAACAAAGCTTTTCCGAATGTAAATTCATTAGCGTTCCCATCCCCCTCCCTCTTTCGGGAGAAAAAGGAGAAACGGGAAAAAATACCCTCAAAAACCCATTTTGCAGGGAGAAAAGAGGGATTCTCCGAATTTACAATGGGGAGTCTTGACTCGAGGGCTGGATGGAGATGGATATAAAAACACGGGATAAAAACTCGAGTTCTCTTTACTGGAGAGGGATAATGCATGTAATTATCCGAAACAACAATGCAAAACGGAAAAGCGCAAAATGCGTAACGCGCCGTTCACTTGAGGTAGGGATTGATTTTTAAACAAGGGGAAAACGTCGGGATTTCGCCGTAGCCGATTCGAGTTTAGCATAGAAAACACATTTGCGGTTGAAAATACCATTAGTGTTAATCTGTTGAAAAAGCTGGGGGGATTTGTAATTTCTTTTCGGGAACTCGAACAACACAAATGGTAGAATATCAAATCAAAACTCAGTTCTTAAACATCCCATCAGATTAGGGTGGAAGTGGAAAAAACGTAATAAATCGGAACGTTTTTTCTCGGAATTCGAATTAAAGAACGCGTTTTTCTCTGCAGCTGAGAATTTTCAGTCCAGAGCTAATTATTTCGTATCTTTGTTTTTTGCTTTTGCCCGTTTAGTGTAAGTCTTACGAGTTTGGGAATGTTTGTAATGACTGTGGTAATAGTTTGCGTATGCATGATGCATTATTAAAATCCAGGCTTTAGAAAGTTGAATGTATGCTAGGGAGCTCCACATTCTCGCAAATGTCTATTTCGCAAAACGATGGGCTGAACTTTCGAAAATCTGAACTTATCAAAGATTCGCACCAAATGGTTTGAAAAGCCAAAAGATCAAACTTCATGAGCTGTCATTTGGCAACAAAATCAGAAATGATTTGGTAAATTATCAGATATTAAACAGAAGATGTATTTATCTCTTTTCTCACATTTTCTTGAAATATTTCCTGCAATCAAATCGTTTAGAAATAAACCACTTTTGTTTTTTTTAATCCCGGGATCAAAGTAAGATCAGTTCAATGATGTCCTTTCTGCGAAAAATCTCCAAAAGATGTATCGTTTGATCTGTTACTTCGGTCGTTTTTGCAACACGAGGTCTGATTAGACCGGAACTACGGCTTAAAGTGTATACCGAACCACAACCGACATTCATGCCATTACCAGGATTCGAACTCAGAGTCTGTTGAACCTAGAACCAGTGCTCTAACTACTCGGCTATCAGATCTCTTAATTGGGGTGTAGTTTCTCAGCCTCGATCCGCTTAGAACACCACAGATATGGTGGAGGAACTAGAGATACACTTATTCGATGAGCGAGGACCAGATCCTCACAAGTGATACGGTGCCTAGAGCGATAAATGGCAAACAGTTAGGGTGGTCGTCACATAGAAATTACTTCCTGTCTTGCAATATTTAATTAACAGGCAAATATACCGCTGGCTCTATTGTAATTAGTCCGTCAGGCGGCTGACTATTTCACCTAGTCTACCTCTAGGGGATGCTCATCAGTGGAGACTTTGAATAAGTCTTCACCGAACCGCATTCGCGTCAAGTGGGAGGAAAACCAGGCGAACCTTCCCTGAGTCCCTTAAGTATACCCTGGCCCAACTATAGACGTGAAATATAAGTAGACTGGGATTCAGAAGCGCTTCAAAGAGTGCGACTAACATGTCGACTAGTAGTCACGTGATTGTTCTGAAAAATTGCTAGATTGGCCGATTTGGCATCTTCTCTCCACCTTTGGTGATTTAAGGTCTTATGACAAGGGAGGTGTGTTAATGAGCATTTCTAGAGTGGCGACAAAGACGGTGAAATCACCAGTCTACTAAGTCGCTCGGACCAATTAGATGACGGATGGGCGTCTTCGGACTAGTGCTAGATTGGCCGATTTGGCATCTTCTCGACGCTTTTGGTGATTTAAGGTCTTACGACAAGGGAGGTGTGTGAATGAGCATTTCTAGAGTGGCGACAAAGATGGTGAAATCACCAGTCTACTAAGTCGCTCGGACCAATTAGATGACGGATGGGCGTCTTCGGACTAGTGCTAGATTGGCCGATTTGGCATCTTCTCGACGCTTTTGGTGATTTAAGGTCTTACGACAAGGGAGGTGTGTGAATGAGCATTTCTAGAGTGGCGACAAAGATGGTGAAATCACCAGTCTACTATGTCGCTCGGACCAATTAGATGACGGATGGGCGTCTTCGGACTAGTGCTAGATTGGCCGATTTGGCATCTTCTCGACGCTTTTGGTGATTTAAGGTCTTACGACAAGGGAGGTGTGTGAATGAGCATTTCTAGAGTGGCGACAAAGATGGTGAAATCACCAGTCTACTATGTCGCTCGGACCAATTAGATGACGGATGGGCGTCTTCGGCATAGTGAACTAATCGGATGATGAATCCCGGAAGCGAAAGTAGTATAAGGGTCATTATTAGTTTTGGTCACGATCCTAGGCATATAAAAAGGTCATCAATGCTCAATCTTCCTCTATGGGTGCAACACCCGACACGCCGCGATATGTATTGCTTGGTAGACCACCCAGGCACAACGCCTCAGATTGACGTATGAAGTGCGAATTCGCAGTGTCAAATTTCTCTCGACCGGGTAGGTAGGTACTTAATTAACGTCGCACTGGAGAAACACAACGGGCTATTGCGACGGTCCGGGATAAAACCCGAAGGGAAATATCCCAGGACAATACCACGTAATTTTTAACCACGGTCAGATGACGAGGTCACACTTGAGTTGGCACCTCACTCTCCGAACATCCACACCACGCCAACGTGAGGACATTTGAGGCCATGACAGATTTAACGTACACCAGCCCCTTTGTGCACTACAGTCTTTGATTGGATTCGAACTCGTAATCCTCCGGTTGCTAATAGGTTACTCTTCCAACCGGGCTCTCTCGACTGGGATCGGGTTTCCGAAAGTGCGGTTTCAATTAACGGGAAGCCCAAGGCGAGTGAACCGTGAATCTTCTCTGCCTTCGCCTGAACGAGGTGACCAGCTTCTTCCCCGGCCAGTCCGAGATTGTTCAAGGTGGAGATTAATGTCTGGCAAAGCCGAAAGAGCTCCACACAACAACCCGAGAGGCAACACCCTCAGCGATCACCACCTCTACAGGATGTTCCAGCAACCTGGCCCCGAAATATGTCTCCTCTTATCATAAACGACCTTCCACTAAATCCCGAAACACTGCAGGAATGGTCGAGCCGTTGCCCTGATAGTTGTGAGTCAGGATGAATCTTTTCCTGTAATCATTTTAGGTTAGTGTGGCTATTTCTAAATCTTGAAAATGCTGTGTTCTCTACCTAACATGCAGATGGCCATTTCTCCTGGTCTGTCCTTCATACCAGTTATTTTCAACCTTTCTCATGACATGGGTGTATTTCTCCCTTCTGTCAGTAAAACTTTCATTGTGCTTGTTATGTCTATTACTTGATATTGCGTGTCCTGTATCTGGCGCAGCATGGCCAAATATGGCACTTACACCATAAACCCCAGTACCAACCATGACACACATGAACCAATTACTAAAATTCAGCGGCACACCAAAGAATACGGTATATTTTTTGTCTATCTGACCAAAAAATAGGTATACTTTCGATTGATTTAACCCTCCAAGAAGTTTCCACGAGATACCTCATAAAAGACTGTCCAAGTTTGATTATCATGAGACACCTCGTCGAGACAAAAACTGCCCTATTTCGCTGAGGACAAACCCATGGAGAGGCAACCTGCAGATTTCTCTGCGAATTTTATCGTTTCACCTCCTTTCGAAACGATCACAAAGTTGGACCGCTGATGCTTTCCCCGAAGTGATTTTCGTTTGATTGTGCAAGCATGGAAGTTTGGAAAGGATTTCAAAAATAGGTTTTCCGAGCCTTCTCACGCTTCTTAGTATTTTGGCATGCTTGTGGTTCTCAGGTGTTTCGATAATAACGTCACCACACTAAGAATGCTGTATCTCTAGGAAAGGATCTGCTGTCCGCTTCGAACCGGAGGCTGGCTCAGTGGGTATGTCCTCTGCGCTAGCAATCTTCGAGTTGTAGGTGGCGTAGGTTTGATTCCTGTCAGATGCATTCCTCCCTGGGTGTATTTCTCTTTTCTGTGTCAGTAAAACCTTCATTGTGTGTCTATTACTCGATATTGTATGTCTTGTGTCTGGCGCAGCATGGCCAAATATGGCCCTTGCGCCATAAAACCCCAAAACAACCAACAAACCGAATCTGAGACATGGAGGGTAGATAGGGTTTGATGAGGGGAGGACCCGTTATGGAACTTCAAAGCAGCCGGCGTCAAAGTATCTGACCGTGATTCAAAATTATGAAGCGTTTTAAAGTGATCCCTGACCATAGCCCTCTGTGTTACACTAGTGCAATGTAAATTCAATAACATACCGCAATAAAAACATAATCAAAATTATTTATGCGGATACACTTGAAATTATTTTTGAACACGCTTGTCAAAATTTCATAACTAAACCATTCCAATAAAATAAATCTTACACAATCTATACCATTTTATCATCCGTAAGGCACACCATTCTCATCTTTGCCAGCACACTTGTAGGAAATCGCTGCTCTATACTTAATGACTGCACCGATGGGGTTGTGGTGCCCTATCCATATCCAGACTTACTTGTATTTTTTTAACAAGGCGTCTATTTCTTCAAAGGCAAGTGAGTTTCCCTTGTGTAATTCCAGTTACACCTGACCTTGGCAAGTTCGTCTACCATTTCATTACCCGGTATTTCCGCATCAGAAGGAATCCACAAAGAGAAATATCTTGAAAGGTCTCGAGGGAGTTCTATTATAGCAATGGAAGAAGGTATAGTGTCTGCATAGTTTGTTTGAAATTGTTTTAATCCTCCAAGTGGTTTCAACGAAATATCTCGTCCATCATAATATTGCCAATTTTTTTTATGAAGACGAGATCAAGATCTGGTCAGTTTCTTCTAATGACGAGATACCTCGCTCAACAAGATTTGGTCAGTTTTCCAAATGACGAGGCACCTTTCCAAGGTCAATTTTCCAAATGACGTGGCACCTTTCCAAGGTCAGTTTTCCAAATAACGAGGCACCTTTCCAAGGTCAGTTTTCCAAATGACGACGCACCTTTCCAAGGTCAGTTTTCCAAATGACGACGTACTGCTACACAATGACCAGGAGGGTTAATTGACGTAGCACTGGAGCAGCACATCGAGCTATTGGCGACTGTCCGGGATCAATCCCAAACGGGCAAGATCGAGGACAACAGCTTGTAATTTTGAACGGTAGTCAGATGACCAGAGCAACACCTGAGCTGTCATCCCACTTTCCAAACGTCCACTCCACGCCAATATGTGAGGCCACGACAGATTTAACGTGCACCAGCCCTCGCGTATATGCGGATCTTAAGTTTGACCGTGTATCGAACTCGCAACCGGTTCCTACTCCTTTACTCTTGCAACCGGGCTACCACGTCCCTTTAAATTCACGGAGTTCTTTCAAGCGCTCACAGAATTCACATCAAATGTAACGTTGAAAATATCTTGAAAGCCTCTAGATTTCTCATTATCTCAATTGAAGTCGGATCCCTTATTACCAAATGTTATGCTCTGAGGCTGTATAAAACACGGATTCCACTTTTCAAACAAACCTCATATATTCACAGGTAATTCCCTTCAAAAGAGTACGCAGCTCACAATCATCATTCCACAGGAAACACAGAACATTGCTAAAAGAGTCTCCGCATTCGCATCCCTCAAACGCATTGTTCAAACTCTAACGTAATCACTCCTGACCCAGCACGTCTTTCAGGGTAACGTCAAAGCGAGAAAAATTAAGCCGTAATGAGATCGCTGATACTTTCCTGTTCTTCTGTTGAAAGTGATGAGCCATCTTTAGCGAGGCAAGCAGCTTGCGAAGCGTTTTATTAATTGACTTCCCTTACCCCGTCTCTGCGCACCAGTTTTACGAAGCGTTATTAATTGCGTGATACATAGGTAAACAGTTGGAATGGGAGAGGATATAACCGGCGCTGACGCAGGGACAATGAGGTTGCCTACACGTTTAATCAAAGCTGGCCGTGCCTCGCTTGCTACCTGGGATTGGAAATTATGATCAGTGCAGGTGAGTTGATTGGATTCGTATGGGGCACGCTATTTTGGAGCACGACATACTGGATCGAAATGTTTACTTTATTATCAAGGTGCCTGATATCGGTAGACTATTGTGAAAGTCTTTTTTAACCCTCTAAGTGGTTTCGACGAGATATCTCGTCTTTTAAGATCTGACCAATTTTGTTAATGACGAGATATCTCGTCATCAAGATACTGTATGTTTTTTATGATGACGAGATCGAAATCTGGTCAGTTTTCTTCTAATGGCGAGATATCTCGTCCATCAAGATCTGCTGATTGTTTTTCTAATGACGAGATACCTTGTCAAGAAAACCAACTACCAGGAAGGTTAACTGCCACTGCAGGACTCAATAAGCTAGCAATCCGTATTCATGTATAGTATTTATTCCGAGGTTAATGAAATTTTTTGATGATGCCGATTTCAAGATCTGGCCAGTTTTCCTCTATCGACCGGAGACGACGAGAGCTTGATGAAAGAGATATCTCGTTCATAAAGATCTGGTCAGTTTTGCTAATGACGAGATACCTCGTCGAGACAACCACCAGGAACGATTATGACACGCTGATCGCAATGTCAATGAGGTGCCTACTATCGTCAAATTGTTTGCAAAATATTTTTAACCCTCCAAGTGGTTTCGACCAGATATCTCGTGCATCAAGATTTGACCAATTTTGCTAATGACGTCAGCATCATCATCAAAATATCAGCGATATTGCCGATATTTTGATGATGAGATAAAGATCTGGTCAATTTTCCTCTCGTGACAAGAGACGACGAGAGCTTGATGAACGAAATATCTCGTTCATCAAGATCTGGTCAGTTTTGCTATTGACGAGATACCACGTCGAGACACTATCCAGGAGGGTTAACAATACATTGTTGTATATTCTCTGCAAAAACTATGGACAAGAGTAACGTCGAATTAATTTTTACCAAAGGATGTTTATAATGACTAATTTGCCATATGAAAGGATTAACTTTTTAACCCTTTAACCCTCTAAGCCCGTCCCTGCTTGTCTTCTAGCTTGTGACGTTTTGACTAATAGAATCTTTCCAGGAATTCTTTGGATCAAGAGATGTGATTATTTTGTTATGTGTTGTAGGCTAAAGCAATAGTACAGAGGCAGTTCGGATATTTTTTGAACGATTTTAATGGACTGAAGCTCAATTGTTTACATGAAATTTTTGTGTTTTAAATTTTCCATTTGATAGCCCTTATTGTTAATTATCTTTCTACACCTTAATTTCCATGATAAATAATGACTTTTGTAGTATCGACAGTGGTATTTTGTCCCATTCTTGCTCCAGTTTTCCAGTCCTTGAATGGTTTTCGGTCGACGTTTCGATAATGCCCTTTTTAAAAGTCCAAAAGCACAAAAGTCCATGGGTGAAACATCTGGAGATTTAGCAGGAATATCAGTAAAGGGTATTCACTTAATACCAGTTTCTTGTTCCATTTTTTTCAAGAATTTAAGAGTCGATTTAGATGTGCGGCTGCTTGCTTATATACCCTGATGCAGTTCTACTGATTGTTGGCACTGTGGGTAAAGATATGGTATTTCTTTTTTGAATATTGGGGATAAAATAGGATCTTGATAATATGTGGGAGTTTATTTTTACATTTCTCCCCTCTTTTTACTTTTAATTTTCTACTATATGCAAAACCGGCAACAATCATAAATCTCTTAGAGAAAGTTCTCACGTTCACTTTGCTATAATCCTTTGACTTGGCGGATTCTCTTTTAAAATTAAAGATATTACCTTACAAATATTCTCAGAAATTTTTTTGGATACTTTTTTGGAAGCATTTTTCCACTTTTACGTTTTTCCTTTCTCATTAATAATATTACTTATCGTACCTTTAGATATCGAAAAACCATGACTTTTATAGCGTTTTTGAATAATTGAATAAGCATAATTCTCTTCGGAAAGAGCGGAAACATAGCCTTCCATCCATTTCTTATTTAAAAGCGCCATTTTTAAAGTAAACAAAACTCTGAGTTAGCAAGGCGATAAGTTATACTTTAACTATTTAACTGCTATGAAAATAAAATTCTTTCGTATCATACAATTGTTTTACAGATCATCAAAATAGTTCAAAAAATGTCCGAACAGCCTTTGTATTTTACTCAAAAATCTCGATACGCTGAGAGGATTAAAATCAAATACATGAATTACTTGGCATTAGAATGCACCATTATTCCTGGTAATAATTAATGTTTATCTCTTAGAGAATATAGATGCATATACCAAACTGGGAAATGAATTTTCATTGCTCCTAATCAACACGTTTTATATTTTCACTAGTAATTTTTGAAGGGAATTGTAAAACATGGTTTTACCTCTCTGAGAATTTTAGACTCATGTTTGTTTAGCAACCAGCAGTCTTTCCTGGACGAATTTTAACAAATTGTGACGTTTGTGACTTATAGAATCGTTCCTGGGATTCTTTCAACCAATAGATGTGGTTATTTTGTCATTATGTGAGTCGAGGGGTAAAGGCAATATTTCACTACTGGGAAATTCTAGTGACTCTCAGACGGTCAAAAAATTCCAAGGTTGTTTCGAGGACACAAATTATAGTTTTGATGTGAAACTGGGTCTGCCATTGGATTATGGAATAAATAAAGCAGATATAGGGAGGTTGAATGATTGTTTATTGTGAATATTCAAGAATTAATTTACAGTTTGAAACATTAAAATGCATTTTGATATTAATATTGATGGATAACTTTATTGACTAAAGCCCTGTGAATGTAGGCGTAGTTTGGTAGGTTTCGAATGACACCATCTATGCAGTCCTCACTCCACGCTATTCAAAGTGACACTGGCCCAAAACTTGCCCAGCATCGTAGAATTTCAACAGATTACGGACCCCGTTCCCCACGTTTCTACACTCGGTCCGAAGGTCGTGTCAGATACGGACATCCTTTGTCTACACTATGCTATATTTATCTTCTGAATGTTTCACCTAGTTCAGAAATCATAAGATAAAACAGTTGTAACGATGAACTTTTCATGCAAGCCCGCAGTACTGTTTCCGAATTTAAAGACGCATTCACGTAAAAAATCTATGGGTGAAGATCTATCACCTTATCAGAGTGAATTTACCTCACAACAAAAGTTTAATTTCCTTAATTTTATAAAGGGTGGGGAGATTCCTTATATCTCATCACCCATGTAGATATCAGAATATCAAATCAGAGAATATACCTTAGCATCCTTATTATACCTAACCATTTGGAGATGGGGAGGGGGCAGGTGTCTATGAAAGGGTTAGCTCTTGACCCAAATAACTCATGCATGCTACGTAAATTTTGTAAATATTCATTTTGGCACGAAACTATTTATCAAAATTGTTTGTAGGAAAGTTTATACATACCCTCAAAACAATCGGGAAATGCTTACTTAGTTTAAGTATGCGTATTAAGATTGGCAACCAAAATTGCAACTATGCTTACTGGAGAATTTGGGTGAAACATTTTACACTAAAATAATTAAAACTCGTTAAATTTCGAAATTAGTCTGGTGCTGCTCTATATAAAATTAATTGTCCCAAGCTGCAAAATAATGGATTTACTTGTTATTAGACAGACTCACTTTTATTAAGTCCAATTTGATACCGACGGAAATGGTTTAAGAATTTTCTCAAATCATTTTTGAATTCATGGTTCATTTGCAATCATCAAGGACTGGATCATCTTTATCGTGACTTTGCTGTTTTATTTGATGACCTCCATCAATTAAAACAGCATTAGATTATCAATATCTGACTCATTTTGCTAATGATGAGCTATATTGTCATCAAGATATTGCCGATTTTTCGATGATGATGAGATCAAGATTTGGTTAGTTTTCTACTCACGGGGAAATATCTCTATCAAGATGTGCTAAGGGTTTTTCTAATGAGGAGAGACCTCGTTATGACAACCACCGGGTGGATTAAGATCATGGGTGTACTTCGGTATGCGTGGTTATGTAATGAATGTTTGCGATTGTGGACTGTCCTGTGTTTCCTTTGGAAACTGGATAAGAGTAACTGTGAAGAGAAGGCTGAGTGGCAATACAGAGTAGAACCGCGATAGTAAAGGAACAGTTCCTGCTAACACAGGGCTCGGGCAGTTGCAGGGCTTCAGACAGTTGTCGGAATTGATTGCCTTCCCGTTATCAATTCAATTGTTCGTTGTGGATCATCCATTGAAGTGCTTACCGACTGTTGCGAGAGCCATCTAGTATTTGTATGAAACGCCATATGGCTTGTTTTTGTAAATGCGCAGTCCATAATCACATCCAATTTAGCGAGAGGCGTGAAAGATAGTGTAACATTGTCCACCAAAATGTATTTCATGCTGGTATAGGTTAACAGTGCTATATATACTATTGCATTGTAAATTAATTTTTGTAGGGGTTCTAGGTTTATCACAGAATCAAACAAGATACTCAATACCCTACACTTTGAACAGACACAGTACAGAACTAAATTATTACCATATTAAATGTCTAAGAGCTCGATAAGGGGACGCGTCAAGTGACATGCCTGAGACATCCTTTTAATAGAAAATCTCTCCCATTTGAATGATGTCACCCTGGTACGTCAATCGATGAGCCATTCGGGATTCATGACGAATCGTCGCGGGGTATGATTAACGGCTGTTAATGACAGATGATCAATGAGATGAAGGGCTCACGTGTCACTCTGGTAAGATCCTGCGGTCTGCAGATGAAGGTTGTCTGTCTCGTTGGCTACTTCCAGACATACGAAAGGATGAAATACTGTTCGGAGATATCTGATTATGTCATGTTTAAATTTTGCTACTTCAAAATGCGCTCGTTATTTCAAGATTTAAGATGATTTAACTTGGTACGGTATTAGATTATTCTAAAGTTAAGAATTGTCTAAACCATAGCAATTTTCAACCGGTGCCGCGGCATATTGGTGTTCTTTATGGATGGTGAAATGCTTTAAATTGTGTAAAATTTGCTCCATTTCAACGATTAGTCTTGAACTTTTGATAAGTGTGTTTTCAAATAATACTCGTATAAAGTTTTGAGTATTATTTTTTCATTACAAATTACCATAAATAAGTTATTTCAAAGCATTTTTTTAATGTAACTTTGGAGCAAACAGGGTAAATAACTATTATTTTTTTAATCAATCATTCAATTATGCTTATCGTTTTGTCATTGGTCAAAACTATATTTTGGTAGACATTAGAAGTTTGATGATTAGGTTATGTGTTTCTTGAGATGAAAAGGTTGGAAATCTCTGGTCTACACTAATGATAAGTTAACTGAAAACAGAAATAATTCATTTCTGCCACCCCTTTTTCAAGGCTTCTATACCCTATGAAAAAAGTTCTACAAATTGAAGAATTCAATAATCAGTATAGTTCCTGAATCGCGATGCACAAAGAACATGATATATGGACGAACAACAATAATGATGAGAAGGGTTGGTTGATTTTTTACGGAGAAAGGGCCATATTATTCCAAGCTGAACCTAACAGAAGATAACATCAAATAATGAGCATACACAAGGAAATATTTACTGACACAGAAGAGAGGTATACACCCAAGAAGAAAGTGAACTAATGGAAAAGGGTTGATATAATAAAGTTAACGTAAGTAGACTGAGCATTGCTATTCAAAGGAGTTCGTAAAAGTGAGACCATCATGTCGACTAATAATCACGTGACTACTCAGTGAACAATCGATTTTTATGGCCGGTTTTGGCACTTATCGCCTCATTTGGCGATATAACATCATATGACATGGCTATGTGAATGCACATTTCTACAGAATTGCGACAAAAATTATGAAATCTTTCAAGTCTACTATATCGCGCGTACCAAACAAATGCTGACTCATGAATGGTCGTCTTCTCCCGTCCCGTGGATCAATGAGATGATGAATCTTCGTTTCCTCCCGGCAGACGAAAGTAGTCTAAGGTTCACTTCTAGCTTTGGTCACATGATCTGGGGTACATAAAAATGTTACCATGACTCACATCAACTTATCCTTAATCATTCTTATAGACAATGGACTGGAGTCTTAAATAAAGCTAAAAAGCCTATCTGATTCATGGATTCCTTGAATCCTAACAATGTCGCTTTTGAAGTTCTTCTCAGGCCGTCCACTTCTTTCGACGGTAAAGCTGAATTCTAATAGAAAGCGCAAAGCGACACTCGCACACCAATTAGAGGTGCCTACGAGAGTGCCGTTCCTCTTCAAATTGTAATAATTTCAACTTTATTGGTCTCCGCGTGTAGATTTACGAGTTGTGCTTCTTATTTAAATTCAACAAAAGGTATCTTCCTCTGACAGCTAACTTCCTTGCTGGCACCCCCCACCAATCCTATCATCAATTCTAGGCACCCCTCCTAAGGGCAGCGGGGGAGGACTTAGGGGCAAGTGGCTGCTCCAGACAGAAAGGAAGCAGAAGTCGTGCTAGACGGTAGATCCGATTCCGGCAAGATGGCCCTGAAGTGGTTGGTCTATTTGTTAAATTAGAGGAATGATTGTAGCGGAAACAATCGCATCCATAAACGGCGTGTTTCGAGCTGATTCTGGCACAAATTTATGAAGTCCCTACAAATTCGAAACTTCGGTGAATTATAAATTATATCCGACGAAGGCCATTCTTACTTTTGTGTGAGACCACCCGTATCTTGAGTTTCCTACCTTTTCAAACATCGACTGATCCAAACGAAAGGGCAGGCTCTGGAAAGATGGCAGTCCACTTGGGATACCTCAGAAAAAGGATACCTCTTTTCTCCTAAAGGGTACAAAACACCCATTCGTTTCATTTTTTTTACTGGTCACGGCCCCTTCGCCTCGTATCTCATCATATTTAGTTAACACCACACTGACCAATCTGACTCACAAGAAAACCTTGACCATTATGCACTTGCCTGGCCTCTCACTCAAATGGTCCAGACCCCTGTTCCGACTCAAATGGTCCAGACCCCTGTTCCTACTCAAATGGTCCAGACCCCTGTTCCGACAGAAAGATTCCTTAGCAAATGGCACACAAAATAAAGGGGTTCAACATCGCCTTACTAGGCTTGTCCGCTTCTTGAACGTTGAGGAGGAAGTAGGATCTATCTCTGGTAGGATCTATCGGTCCTTTCCTTTGAATGTCTGGATCCATTAATCACCTTCGTCAACCCCCTGATGAAGGCTTACCTGAAATTCTTTCCAACCCAACCTACTGGTTAAATAGCCATAAACCTTCCAAGGCTCTGCTTCGCCTGGATGTTATTGTATTGTAAGACTGGCTCAAAGCCATCTGCCTTCTAGTAGGAGATAATACACAAGTAGCTATCCCTGAATTATTCAAAGTAACTGACGGTACGTTGCCATATAGGACTAAGGAACTTCGTTGGTGGCCCTATAGTGACGTAAGACCAAATTCATTCCCACATTTCTCAGAACACACTAAGTCAAGTTGTTTACTCATTGGACATGTACTCAAGTCCTAGCAACCCCTCAACTATGGCATTGCTGCCATATGGTATGCAAATTTCAGGAACGGTGGTAACTGGATGGTGTGGTGCTTCTTAACCCTCCAAGTTTTTATCATCGAGGTAAAAACTACCATGTAGTAATATAACCTCTGGTGAAAAAACCTGCTGCAAATTGTCTCCTGTTCTGTGTGAGGAACAACCTGTTTTTACTATTTGGATTTCGATTCCCTTGGAGTAATGCGAAAGTTTTGTCTCGACGAGAGCAAAATTGATTCGAGATCTATCTCGTCATTGTCCAAACAAGCCTTATCTTGATGGACAAGATGTCTCGTTGAAACCACTTGGAGGTTTAAAAGGTTTGCTATGCAGCTGTGGAATGTGGCAGAGATTGATGGATGGGGAGATGTGATGACAATTATAATTATAGCGCTTAGTTAAAATCTAATAATTTTTCTAATTACTTAAATACTATATTGCAAATAGAATAAAGGGTTTCGCTAAAATTTCAGTGTTATCGGTACAGAAATTTCCCAATCAACACATTCCTTAAAGTGCATTCTTGCAAAGATTTTAACATTTGACATACATGCAATCCAAACATATCACTTAATCCCCAAGTATGTAATTTCTGCATACACAGGAGATTTCAGGAATGAAAGAAACTGATTTGTGGTGCTTCAAAAACATTTGGTTTGCCATGCTAGAATGTTGCAGACATTGATTGATGGGAAGATGTGATAGCAATTATAATTGTAGCGCTTAGTTTAAAATATTATCTTTCTAATTATACTTAAATACTGTGTTGCAAATAGAATGAAAATTATTCTAAAATGTCAGTGTTATAGACACGGAATTTTCTAATTAACACTTGGAGCGCATTCTTGCAAAGTTTTTTACTCATTTGACATGTAGCCCAAATCTAGCACCCAAGTATGTAGTTGTTTCATATGCAGATTTCAAAAAGAAACTGAGTAGAGTGGTGCTTCTAAAAGATTTGGTGTGCCACGATAGAATGTTGCACATCGATGAATGGAAAGATGTGATAGCAATTACAATATTAGCTCTTTGATAAAATAAATAATTCTAGTTGTCTAAATACTATTTTGAAAATATGATAAAGATTACGACAAAACTTTCAGTGTTATAGCTACAGGAAGTTACAATCAACACATTCCTTGAATTGCATTCTTGCAGTTTTTACTCATATGACATGAAACCCAAACCTAGCACTCAATCCCAAGTATGCAATTGCTGCATATGCAGGAGATTTCAGGAATGAAAGAAGAGTGAGGTGGCTCTTCAAAACGATTTGGTGTGCCATGATACAATGCTGCAGAGATTGATGAATGGGAAGATGCGATAGTAATTATAATATTTTCGATTAGTTAAAATGTAATTATCATTGTAGTTACCTAAATATGTTGCAAATAGAATAAAGATTACCGCAAACTTTCGATGTTAGAATTTTACAAGTTTCCAATCAAACAATATTTTACAAAGTATCGCCATTTCTTTTGACAGTTTTCCTACAGTGATGAAAGTTGAGCATGGTTCATTAACCGTTTTAATGGGATTTAATAAGCAAAGCTTATTTAGAGATTTTTTTCGCTGTTTACCCAGAAAATGCTCATTTAAGTTTCCAAAGGAAAACCTTGAAGCATAAAATTTAATACATAATTAAGCCCCTGTCAAGGTGTCTATTGAGTTGCCCGAAGAAAATGCAAAATCTTTTTTCGACGCTTCTTAATAACTCGCGTAGTTAAGATAGCTGTCAGAAGCGCTCCTTTTTTAAGGAAGGAGGTATTCACGTTGTAGTGATAGCGAAGGCGTATGACGCTGCTTCTTTTGTTACTAAATGACCCATGAATTTTAAACGCAATCTCGTAAAATATGCAATACATGCAAAACTTTTCAAGATGCACAATTAATATAGTTCTTGTGTGTATGAAGTCTAGTAGTACATTGTTTGGCAGAGAGATATAGGAAGCATACGCATAAAATGTTAGTATATGGTTGACTATTTTTGAAATATAAGAATTACGAATTTTCG
This sequence comes from Meta bourneti, assembly GCA_933210815.1. NCBI lineage: Eukaryota > Metazoa > Arthropoda > Arachnida > Araneae > Tetragnathidae > Meta > Meta bourneti. Next base: position 95,920,007 of record OW119929.1, read on the forward strand.
GAGGGGGCTGCAGAATGGAGTAAATTCTCCATAGGACTGACGATGAAACTTTTTGCGATTCCAGTTACACATCTCACATCGTATACTTTAGTTAATACGTCCTCTGAAAATCCCTTCCTGAGTAAGTATCATTTTGAGGCAATACGTACCAAAAAGTACCCGGGTTTGTTAGAGGGCATGTTTGGCAGAGCGGAAGTTGATTAGCTTGGTCCATCATCATTTACCCCCCCCCCAAAATGTTGTCGACGAGTCCATCAAGATCTATCCAATTTCGCTTTTGAAAGGATATCTCATCCATCAAGATCTGACCAATTTTTCTAATGAAGACATACCTCGTCATAGATATATTGCCCGATCTTTCGACGAGATCAAGATCTGATCAGATTTCTTCTAATGACGAGTATATTGTCCATCAAGATCTAGTCAGTTTTCCTAATGACGTGATACCTCGTCGAGACAACACCAGGAGGGTTAAGACGCTGACTTCGTATGGTGTTATGAACTAGCGGTTTGGCCACATGACAGTTTGGCGACTTTCTCAGGTCGCCAAGAGAGCATGCCCGATGCATTATGATACTAAACTGAGAACTTTCTTGTTGCTTCAGCTCATGATATGGTCCATAGCGAACATCCTTGTTGAATTCCGTTTAAGGTATGGTCCTTAGGGGCTTTATTTGGCTCCTTTTGATCACTTGGACCATCCCACATTGGAACATATTCGCTATGTTTATAGATAGAAAAACTAATTCTAAATTGTTGACCAATATAACCATTTGGGTAGCATGTATCATTTCACGAATGCTGAGGCTGATATTCATCTAGCATATGGTGCAGTTATCGGAAACAAGTGCCATTGTGATATTGTGAAAGGTACTCCGAGAGACGTGCATACATTTGCACGTTCTTTCCAGAATTAGTGGGAAGCCACAACTCCACAAAGTTGTAAAACCATCAAACCGTAAAAAACACCATCAAACTGTAAATTTAGGACTAATAAAAATGTTAACAAATGTGCTGTCTGCACAAAGGTGTTTCTTCTAGCATATTGCAATGGAACTTAAGGAGATATAGTCCGGAGAGAAAGCATTTGGGTCACGTGGTTTTGACGATCCAATTACCTGAATTAGGGGACTGATGGATACATAAACACATACCTTCCTAAATCGGCGTCTTTAGTGTTGATTCTGGCACTGAGTTTATAGCTCGATTCCAAAGTTGGCGAGGGATAAATTATCTGGCGATCGCCGACCATGTTTCTTTGGCTTCTGCGTATGGCAGCCCTTATCCGAGACAACCTTTCACACCTATTCAGAAATCAACCGACCCAAGGTCGACTGCCTTCGCCCGGAAGCTGCACTATATCACTGCATCCCTATGAAAATACGGTTTAATTTTGAATTTCCCACCTCGCTTCAGGTTTGAACAGGAAGTATTTAAGCCCCTATACATGAAGGTGCATATAACAAGTAAGCGTACAAGCCCTCTTTAATCGATTGTAAAATTCTTCAAATGTTGATTAGAGTCCTGTTCTACCTTGGAGCTCGAGAGACATTGCTTTAACATAATTTTTTACATCCCACATAACAAAATTGATTAGTTTCTTATGTTGATATAGTTATAGGAGCACCTTTTATTTTCTTGTATTGATTTTAACTTCCCCTGGTATATCACCTGAAACTAAATATTTTTTTTGAAAAATCTTTAAAAAAAGAATTTGAATTAATGTTGTCAAACAAATAGATTTTTTGAAGTGTATAATTCTTTCTAGGAGTTTGATATATTTTTAATGATTTCGATTCAACAAGTAATCTGCTTCAACGAATTTTTTTATTTTATCAATTATTTAACTCTATTTGGTGTCTTTTTCATAACATTTTTTAGGATTATTTACTTTTGTTCCCTGTAATTTGTTATTTTCCGATGAGAAACGACATTTATATAAATAAATAAGTTGATGTTAGATTTTTCAATGAAAGAAATAGTAAATAAATTCTAGTCTCACTTTATACCAAATTAATTCAATCCGAGAACGCCAGGTATTTGTGCTACAGTGAGGACAGGGATGAATACATCCATAACGACCTGCATGTATAATGACTTGTCAAAATAACCATACAGTTAGAGACATTAATGTATAGAGTTTATCCCCTTAATGTTTACGACATATCCATTTCGCAGCTAATGTGTGTGATCAGTCATTCATTTCTGAGACTAGATATATTTGATATGGTAGTTGTATCCCTATACAGGGTGTTTCGAAAATATCTGGACAAAAGTAAAGGGTGGTAGAAGGGCCCAAAATAAGCATTTTGTTTAAAGAATACTTGTCCGGAAATGCTGTGTTTGGGTTGTAGAGGGTGTTGTTTAGGTCAGTCACTAACTGATTTCAACGTCATGCGTCTACACGAGTTTGGAGCTTGCCGTTGAAAACCTGAGCGGGGAATGACTCCTCACGCCACAGAAGCTATCTTATCGAAGTATCAAATCGATTTTTCCGAAGGAAAATTGTGTTGTATCGAAGAACGAACCAAGTTACTCGGATTGTGATGCGGGAGCTTAGGTGCAACAATGCAAGTGCGGTTTAGAACGATTGTTTTGAATTCGACTTAAAGAACGACGATAGTGTATATTATATATATATATATATATATTTTTTTTTTTTTTGAAATTTTGCCACAACGTTGTATTCGAATACACGCATGTTTTAGTCTACTTAGCTATATAAATAAAAATGTAACGCCAGGAGGAACTGGTAAAACGTTCCTAATTAAATTGATTCTGGCCGCAATCAGATCCCAAAATCACATTGCCTTAGCACTTGCGTCGTCCGGAATAGCTGCGACTCTGATACCAGGTGGAAGAACTGCTCATTCCGCTTTGCAATTGCCATTTGACATTGAATCCCCCACGTGTAACATTTCCAAAGCATCCAGCATGGGAGAAGTATTGCAAAAATGCAAACTTATCGTTTGGGATGAATGCACAATGGCAATCTTTCTTTTCAATTTAACTAGATGAGCCACAGCAACGCGTGGCCCGGTACAGCTAGTATTTAATAAAAATGCTTTGCATAGCAAGTTACTTCGTTTAATATTTCATCCGAAATCATGGAGAACACGACGCAACTGTAAAATTGCGAATGAATATTCAAAATACAGCTGCATGAGTAAATATGCTATCATTAACCCCGTATCATTACTATCGACACATGCTGTATTTTACTGTTGTAATTTATATTAACCCTCCTGGTGGTTGTACCTACGCGGTATCTGGTTTTTAGAAAAAACTGACCCGATATGAACCTCGTAATCATCCGACAGTATCTTCATGACGAGATATCTCGTCATTAGCAAAATTAGTCAGATCTCGATGGGCGAGATATCTCGTCGAAATCACTTGGAGGGTTAATCATGAACGGTGTTCTTAGTTTCCGTTTCCTGAACAAATCGATGAATTACATTTACGTCATTGTTTTTCTAAGGCAGCGATATGAGAGAAAAGCAAAATACCCACATCAAAACATCACCGAATCGAAATCCATTAACTTATGTCCTGGTACGTAAAAAGGAATTAATGAAATCCTCAAATTCCATTAGTTGATCCTACGAGCTTCGTCTCGTTTATGTAGTTTCCCAGAGAATAAACTAGGCACGTGATGCGATGGAACACACAAAAAAATTCAGATAAAGGGCCTCTGAGCAGAATAAAAAAGGATATATACCACGTATCAAGAGCCCTTGACAAATTATAAAGAACCCTTTCCGAAGGAATATCCGGCCTCCAACAAAACCCGTCACTCAAATGGTTCAAAGGATTACGATCACTTCATAGGAGCGATACGCTAGATGGATAAAAAATGTGACTGAAGAAGATGGAATAGCGTATCTGAAAAAGCAGCAGGAAAAGGGAGAACCCCCTCTCTATATAAAGAAAACTGCCATCCAAGAGAGCATAAAACATAAAAACTTCAACAAAAAAATCACGCCGAGGGTTAATATACTTTAAGACATTTAGGAAATAAAGGGGGCTGTTTATTATATCAAACATAAAATCTTAGGAGCCAGTCCATTGGAAGTCATTATTCTAAAAGCGCTGAATTTTAATCTCTATAAAACAGATCACCACCATTAGATTCTGAGTCCAGAGCCAACTTCAACGTTTATTCGTCGTAAAAAGGAGCATAAGGGGAAAAAAGGGTTTCTGAAGAAGATAGTAAGAGAAAGAAAATCGTTATCCACTTGCAGCTATTACATGATTATCTCCCTGGTCCGTCCAAAAGGTTTTCTGCAGTGAAGATGAAAAATGAAGTGGATAATGAGCCCTTTGAAGACAGCTTATGGGGATGCTGAGATACAACAAATTAGATGGTTCCAAACATGGTTTTCAGCGATACCAGCGAGCAATTTTCAAAATATGAATCACAGTTTCGGAATGGGGAAAACATTGTCATTTTCGGTTCAATTTTCTTGCAGTGAAGCACTTCGAAGTACTTTGGGACCTGTTATTTATTTACAAGCAGCTCGAATTTCTTCGGAATCTTCAAAGGAAAACACCTACTTTTTACAGAAACATAGGAATTACTTGGAACTTTACCTATGTTGATAAGTAAGATCTTTTTATGTGTTTTGATGGTTGTTGAAAGAAAAAGAAATCTTATCATCGTGGATTACCTTGTTCAATGGAAATTCTCCACTCATTAGTGCGGGCAACTCTAAACTAACGAAAGTTTAAATATTAGTTTCTGTACCTTTTTCATTTTTAGCTCAAATTTATCTAGCAAATCAGACATTTCGATCTAAAAAGGTAACTTTTGTGGTCATGTAAAGAGATAATTGTGTAAACAATGAAAATACTAATTTTATGCATGGCTTAGTTTAATGTCAGACGGTTCAAAATATGGACATACTGCGCCAAAAATAAAAATCAATAGAGATTCCCAGGAGCCAATTTAAAAGCTTACGAAACCAGTATAATAGAAACCAATATAAGCTTCAATCAATGCATAAAATGAAAGATGCTATGGAATTGTGAATTAGTAATTCAAGAACTTTGATATACTATTGTTGCATTTGTCTGAAACCTTTATTATTTATTTCAAAATATTTATACCAGAATTTTGCACAATCCGTACTGTAACCGTTGTCATAATGCACACTGAATTGGATGAAAAATAAATTATTTATTGCATTAAAATGTTTAGTTTAAGATTCATCAATGATTTTGAGATAGCGGCATCTGAATAACTTGATTTCAACCGTTAGTTCTAAAAGTATCTTCAGAAAAACAAATCGTGGCTTTAATAAACGGATTGTTGAACATAGACCAAATTGAATGTAATACATAATAGAGAAATGTTCTTGATCTACCAAACTGTCTTACTAGATCTTTACTCAAGTGAATGAAATTAATACTATAGTTGAAAACTTATTCCTACATATTTAGTCGATCCTATAATATAAAGCCCTTGAAAGCTAAAATTTACACGCTAAACTGTTACTGTACAAGAAAAGACTTACTGCGAAAAGTAAGACTAATTTATTATTAAGAGTAAAAATAGGTACCTTATTGAGGATAGCGCTTCTTGTTTTCTAAACTTCAGATCGTTTCTAGTGATGCAACTATATAATAACTTCTATAATATTACGGTTTTCGAATACATGGTGTTACCATAAGCATCGTAAAGACAACTGACAATTGCGAACTTTTATCCGTATCAGTTTCACTGATGTATATCGGCACCACTTAACCTGAGACCTTTTGGACCGCTTCCAAGTTACTAGTTTTAGAAGTTATACCATCAGAACGGGGTATAATATTTTGATAGTTAACAATAAATGGATAAAGGTGGTTGGTATAATAGACAATCCTACATATGGGGATATTCGTAACGATCTGTTCGTTCTTGCTAAAATCATGTTTTCATATAACATAATGAGCAAGATGGAAATTATAATCTATGTTGCAAGGCAAATATATTTATCTAGTGCGTTTTTAACAGAAATAGGCAATATAAGAGAAAAGCATTTATATAGCAAAAGTATTTTGCCTAATATTAACCATTCTATTAAGATGGTTAATCAGAATTAATTAATTAAAAAACTGAAAATGACTTGAAAGAGATATAAATTTACAGAAACTAATTATATAAGCTGCAGTTCAACCCATGCGTCATAAGAAATGTATTTATCAAACCCGACATGCCAAAACATTTTACAATATCCAAAATAACAGCGAAAGCATATATGAAAGGTGTAGATTCAAAGAGGTACGAAAATATTTCAAAGATAAAATGTTCAAATTTGAAAAGTATAGATATTGTCTTTTTATAAGATCAGTGATTTAATAGTTTTAGCATAAAATTAGATTGTAAGGTCAAGTGATACACAATAAGATGCATGTTAAACGTTGTTCTCGTTTTGTTAATGTATTCATATCTTTTAACTTCGCTGCTAGCAACTAATTAATTTATATACAAAGAATGCGCTGCTATTTAGATAAATTCGCGTATCGCCATTTTATTCATCAGTATTCATGGAAATTTAATTTCCAGTTCAAAGGGAATCGCTATTTATAATTTATTAGATATTCCAAACTGATACATCTGTTACAATAGAAACCGAAAAATACCAATAGAAATTCACATAATTCAGTCTACTTTTCCAGCTAAAACCTATAAATAAAATCTTTCTCATTCGAATGCTGTTGGGTTTTTTATTTCTGAGAATAAAATCTACCCGCTGGAATTTAGAGAACTCCTTGCATCGTAGCCATTTCATTCCTCAATAGTCAAGGGAGTTTAATTTCCAATTCGGGAGCAGCTAACTAATAGATCTGGAGTTGTGAGTTTCCTGCTTTCGAGAAGAAATGGACGCACAGAGATGTACACGGGAATGTTGTATGACAACCAATTAAGGAAGCTCTTAGAATCCAGTCTGCTTTAATTACAAAAATAATTAATGTAGATTCGTTTCTAAGAGCAATGTTGGCTTGCTAAAGTGAGGAGCAATTGGAGTGAATTGTTTTCGCGAGGAAATGTCCGTTATTTTCTAGAGATATCTTAATTATTTTATGGGAACAAAAAGTCGTGAGATTAAATTAGAGTATCTATGCATTTGTTTGGAACAGATGCCATTTTGTCTGGAACTTTGCAATTCCAAGATTGAGAATTGGTTAAATATAGAAAATTAATCGAGTTAAGCTTGTTGCTGAGATGGGTTTACTTCCAGGTAAACAATCGCAACAAGAAAATTAAATTATATATATTTAATATTCTTTCAAGAAACATCTGAATAATCAGCATCTTCGTAATAATTACAATAATTGCAAAATTCTCTTCTTTTTTAACTGCAGATTTATCGAAAGGATTTTCAACGAAGTTAATAGGCCTACATGGAATATGCAACGCTTAAACCGTCCTGGTGGTTTATCTTCGTGTCGAAAACTGCCCTGTAGTAGCCAACCTCTGATGGAAAATCCTGATCCAAATCATCTAGGCAAGGAACAATTTGTTTTTTCTACTTGCATCGTCTCCCCTTGTAGTACAAAGGCGGTTTTGTTTGTAGTCATAGGCGTACATAGAATATGCAACGCTTAAACCCTCCTGGTGGTTTACCTTCGTGTCGAAAACTGCCCTGTAGTAGCCAACCTCTGAAGCAAAATCCTGATCCAAATCATCTAGGCAAAAACAATTTGTTTTTTTCTACTTGCATCATCATCTCCCCTTGTAGTACAAAGGCGGTTTTGTTTCGTATAGTAGATACCTCGTCGTTCCAAGATCAAGCAGATCTTGATAGGCGAGATATCTTGTCATAAGCAAAATTGGCCAGATCTTAGACGAGATATCATGTCCGAAACCACTTGGAGGTTTAACTTATATTTATAATAGGTATGGTAGGTTTTGTGTTTGTCGTAGTAGCTCAATGAGTAAACATTTGGTCCATTAAACGCTATTTACGCGTGTTAAATTTCCATTTGAGCCATCTCATAATCCATCTTTGTATTAAGATCCATGTCATTCAAAAGCAAATGTTTGGAGACACGAGTCCGTAAATTAAGGATGAGTTATATTTTCAGAGAAAAACAAATTTCAGAAAGACGATTATAAATGTTATAATTAGAAATGCAAGCAGACTTCACAGAGATCTACACATGTGATGAAACAGACTTATGTGAAAGTACCGGTAATACATTCTAGATTAACAAAACGTACCACTTTTGGTCTCTGGCGAAGCAGAAATGTCCATAACTTTTCAAATACTGTCCCATGTTAAAGTTTAATAGAGTATATACCCACCCCTCATTTCAATGCACGGATGGCATTGGTTGTGCAAGCTCTTCACAAGATTGTCCAGCTCATCTTGAGGTAGGTTCCTTCATTCTTCTTTCAGCTCAATAAGCAGGCTTTTTTTGGTATGTGGTAGGAGATTTCGTTCTACCTCGCGCCTCCCAAGAGCATCCCATGCATATTCTATGGATTGAGGTCATGGGAGTAGCCGGCCACTCCATTCGGTCTATTCCTTTCGTCTTCAGAAGGTCATCAATACAGTCGAACAATGACAAAGGGTGTTATCATCCATGATGATGAAAGAATTTGCAACAATACCACGAAAATTGTTGTTCAATTAGGCGTCACGTCACCCTAGACGTGATAACCATTTTATTATGTCTAGTTGAAGCTAGCAGGCAGAAGCAAAGTCAGACTGGATCTGGAGGGCCATAACTTTTGAGGCACACGATTTTAAAGAAAAAAAAGTTGCACAGAATTGTTTATTCATTTTATTATGTCTAGTTGTAGGTAGCAGGCAGAGGCAAAGTCAGACTGGATCTTGAGGGCCATAACTTTTGAGGCACACGATTTTAAAGATAAAAAACCAATTTGCACAGTATTGTTTATTCACATATTCAACTTCAGAATTAGATGTTTTTTATTGTAAAACGATTTATTCACTCATAATAAATTTTTTACAAAAAAAACATTTACCGTTATGAAAGACAGAAATTCACTGCACCACACAATTCGCCAACCTTATTCACAACAGTGTCAGCAACTTACCAATGCGTTTTGACATGTGCCAACTTTTGTTTTCAGTTATTTAGCCATTTAACGTTAGTTCATAGCATTGCCAACTCAATGAAAAACTTTAAATAAAATATTAAACTGTATGACTATTAGTAATTTAAACTTTTTTTAGGTGAGTTAAAAATATCCTACCATGCATAAAAAGCTAAGCAAAAAAGTTGGGACAGTTTTTAACCCACCTAAGCCAAAAGAGCTAAGTCTCACAGGCTAGCTTGGTGTAATTTATTTATTCCAACTGAGATAAAAAAGAAAGATTTGTTATTCAAAACTTTAAAGACGTTTTTAATTTTTAGCATTCATATTATATTTGTTTTAAAGACTTGTATGTTTTAAATAGAGTCACCTGGGGACAAAGTATAAAGGGTATTAGATAAACGTGATGTCATGCAAACGTTTTAATGTGTCTAACAAGTAAATAAGATTAACGGATATTTTTATAAATTCAACAACCTTCCGCAAAGTATCTAAACTCAAACAAGTTTTAAGATCGTTTCATTAAATGTTCGGAATGTTAAATAAAATAATATGTTGACAAAATACAGCACGGTGTTAATGCAAATATTATACAATATGGATATGCAGTCATTTAGACCTGTTTACTTAAACAACTTTCATTTGATGACAAACAGGGATTTTCTTCCTCTTCTAATGAAATTGCTTAGGAAGTTCTTTGAATAATCTACCGATTCGAGTAAAATAAGTTTACGAACAGGCAATTTGAATCAGGTATAAGAACTAAGGACTTATGTCAATTATACAAGGGTATTTTTATAAGGGAAAATTACCTTAAAGCAATTACCCTTCTTTTCAAACATTAAGTTTCATATCCAACGACTCTAACGAATTATAATCACTCTAACTTCACTTCGGAATCAACGTAACCTCGCTCTGCACAGCTTACATTTTAATTTTTATCACTTGCTTGATGGATTAACGACACGGAAATAAAAATCCTTTAATTGCTAACTGTACGAGCACGCGTAAAATTAAATAGCAATTTCGGCCTTAGCTTTATAAAAGCGATGAAAATAATCAATTTCGTTTTCTCACTCACGATTTTTTGCTGTTCCCTTTTAAAAATACCGTTGCTATAAGGAATTAATTAAGAAATCCTAAACCGAAAAATGAGCGAAAAGTGGAAGAAAACGTGTTTAGGATTACCCATTGGTTTTCGGGTGTGGGGAGGGTAGCCGGCTTTGCTGCGTAATGTGGTTATTTCTATTAAATCTGCAACCGGCCCGCATGCGAAAGCTTTTTTTTTTCGCTTTCCCTTTCGATACCAGGAATAAAATTAAGGATAAAAGTTTAATTAGGAAAGTAAATTTGTGTCGATCCATCATGCTGTAGTTTTAATTGATTTTTCTTTCGCGTTCTCACATCGTGCGGCATTTTTGCGCCGGAAACAAGATGGCGACGACGACAGGATCTAAGCTGATGGAATATTCGTATTACCACAGATGGATGTTAATTATGGTACTTAAACCAGCATTTTGCACCTTTAATTTTTTGACTGACTACTAATGCAGGAGAATGTCTCTGATTAAGCGTTTTTAGTTTAATGAATATGATTTCTTCGAAAGAACATTTGCTGTGGTTTTTTATGACTAGCTCAATACTTTTATATCTATCTAGGTGAAATCCATTTTAACAACTGTTTGCTACAATACTCAAATCAAGCTATTAGTGTCAATTCAAGTTTTAATGAAAGCTTTGATGCCAAGTATTTCACAAAATGAAAACCTTAATTTGTCCAAGGATCTTAGGAACATGGGAATCACTACTAGTTAATTTGTTTTGCTGTTACATTGCCATTAAAACCCCAAAGAACAACATTCTCGTCAAAATCAGCAAAATAAATCATGATCACTTCTGTTTTTCACTCTGAACTTTTGGTCTTCTATGAAGCTCTCTGATCCATTGAATCCTCACGCATTGATAAGGATATTTGGATCCTACCAGATAGACGAAGCTCTATGCATCTCACTTAGTGGTGGAATCTTAGTGACCTTACCAACAGAAACATATCAGCAAGTGGTAGAAACTCATTGATATTACCTGCGGAAATGTCATCTCAGCAAGTGCTGGAAACTCGGGTGCTCGTTTTGCCTGTAAGTGCTCGTTTTGCCCGTAAGTGCTCGTTTGCTAAATATTCGATTTGCAGACAATATTATTTTCCTTGTGTTATCGAATGTTTTTGTTAATGGTGCAACTCTATAAGAGTCATATTTTGATACACTATGGAAATTGTATTAGAGTTTTATGACTATTTGTATGTGTCAATTTTCTTACAGAACAATTTTATCTAAAAGAAATCCCTTCACAATTCTTCAAGGGAGGGAAATACCAGAATATATCATTCTGATATACGTATATCATTCTGGTGTGAGTGGTATTCTTGGCTGACTAGATGTACAGCAATGGGTAGGTGGCTAGGCAGGTAGTTGAATTAACGTCGCACTGGAGCAATACGAAGGTCTATTGGGGGGGGGTATTTCAATTAACGTCACACTGGAGCAACACAATGGGCTATTGGAGACGGCCGGGATCAATCTCAAAAGGAAAGATCTGATGACAACACCTCGAAATTTTGAACCACGATCAGATGTCCAGGTCAACAGCCGAGCTGGCACACCACTCTCACAACTTCCACCACTCCAAGGTGAGGACATTAGAGGCCATGACAGATTTAGCGTGCACCTTTCCCGTCTACACGGTGGTCTTTGGATGGACCTAGTTTCGAACTCGCACCCTTCCAGTTTCTAATCTATTACACTTCCATCTGGGATATCGCGGGCCTATACAGCTGCGGGAAAAAGTTCGAATATATTGATGAGTTTATTGGTCAGTTTATCCGATATGTTTTAAAAAAACAATAATGCATTAACAAATCATTCAATTTCAGATTGCCGAGTCGAATCATTGCAATTTTTCATTGATTGAAAAACTTACCAATAATAGTCCTAAAAACATTCAAATGTGCCGAGTTCATTGGTCGTTTTATGATTGGATATATTGACAAAACAATTTCAAGTATTATGTGTCATCCACACCTCTCTGGGTTGTAAGACTGGTTTCGGATTGGAATGATAAATGGAGCTATCACAAAAAAAAACGAAATCTGATGTAATTGATTGTTTCGTTCGCGTTTGTGGCTGCATGTGTCTATTTACAAAAGTGTTTCTGCATGTTTATTGCACGTAAGGTTTTGTGTATGTTTATGGGCGTTATTTATGTTTCTCTCGGCAAGATAGGGTTCGTCAGAATGCTTTGTTTCCTGTGTTTATATATTTGTGTGTTTTGTTGGTGTATTTGTGCGTTTATGAGCGGGTGCGATAAGACATATACTCATATCAATAACACTCCAGGTCAATTTCAACTAGTGTATGATTTGATTTGGCAACTGCATGCAAAAATTAGCAGATTGTGTTGAGGACGCAAACCGTAGTGTTTAACGTGAATTCTCGGACCTGATTTTCGATTGCGGAATGAATGAAGTAGATATAGGAAGTTTGAATAATTGTTTATTGCGAATATTCAAGAATTAATTTACAGTTTAAACGATTAAAATGCAGTTTGATTATAATATTGATAAGTAATTTTATTGACTAAAGGCCTGTGACTATAGCGCAGTTCGGTAGAATTCGAATGACACCATTTATACAATCCTCACTCCAAGCAATCCAAGGGGCCGTCGTGGCTCAGTGGGTATGCCCACTGCGCTAGCAACCTTCGAGTTGTAGGCGGGGCAGGTTCGATTCCTGTCAGGTGCATTCCTCCCTGGGTGTATTTCTCTCTTCTGTGTCAGTAAAACTTTCATTGTGTGTGTGCCTATTACTTGATATTGTACGTCTTGTGCCTGGCGCAGCATGGCCAAATATGGCCCTTGCACCATAAAACCCCAAAACCAACCAACCAACCAATCCAAAGTGGCACTGGCCCAAAGCTCGCCCAGCACCGTAGAATTTCCACAGATTACGAACCCCTTTCCCCACGATTCTATATTTATCTTCTGGATGTTTCTCCTCCCAATCTATATCGCTAACAATTTCTAAGAACTTCTCAAATTTCGCGAAAGAATGCCCTGAAATTTATCTAAGACACTAAATACAGAAGGCATGTTGAAATAGAAAAAGGTAACGCATTTTAAAAGAAAATAGCAAGAAATAATACAACCTGATTCGACTGCACTGGACCGTGACTAAAATCAAACTGAACGTTTGAATTCTTGCATACATTAAATGGAAAATAACTAGGGGAAAAGATTTTAAAGAACCAATGAAATCAAAAGACAATTTAACGGAAATGAGAAGAACATTATAGAATATTCAAAATGAAAATTTAAACTTTCCGCTTGCCGAGGTTGCCATAACAACGAGAAAAACCTAATAAAGATGGATTAACTTCACCTGCCATAACTCGTTACTAAAAGTGCGCCAAAAAACGCGCCAAGAGAGTTGCCACCAGACGAGGCGCTAGATACAACTGTACCAACAGTTGAAAAGATTTTGTAAACGCTGTACCTTTCATGTTTTCCCCAACGCTGTTCCGATTTTAAAGACGTATTTACGTCAAAAGATATTTATGTATTTATGACCCACGCCCTACCCGGCTCACCACAAGGTTTCGAGCCCAGGCAAGGGAAGGGCGGGGAAAGGTTGTTAAATTGAGACAAAACAATACAAAGTTTAACATAGTGCAGGCGACAAGTGCGGCACGATTGAACATCATTAAAACAACGACACAAGAATAAACACAAACAACAAAAACCACATCAATAAAAGCACCAAGCGAAGCTGCAAATACAGTCCACTGAAGATATGAAATCGACTCCAACAAGGCCCCCACAATTGCAGGAGCAAATGTTCGTGGTGGCGTGCAGCAGTTCTCGGTGAATAAGATGGGATGTGACGTAAAACATGAAAACAAATAAAATGCAAGTTACAAAAGAAAATATTACAATTAAAGTATAGAATGGACAAACAACGTCAACAAAAAGTGACAAGAATCAAACTCAAGGATAAGAACAGTAAATACAATAAATACGTAAAAATAACAATAAATACATAATAGAACAAAAGGAAGAAAAGGGTCGACCAACCCGGACCCACAAAGGGATGAAATAGTAACCCAATAGTTTAAGAGGGGAAATAAATAATCAAATATCAAACATAAAATTACTAGAAGGAGGGAAGGCGGTCCACCACCTCCCCAGCAGCCAGCACACACATCTTGACCTTATAGAGGCTTAGAGGGTTGGAAATAACAGAATTCAACCATAAGGCTCGGTTTGAATCAGAAGGTTTAACTAGATGATAGGAGGCCGTGTGACGGCAGCTGAAGAGGTAGTGGTCAGCACTTCCCAGTTCACCGCACAGACACAAGTCTGAAGTTTTAATCTTAAACCGATTCAAGTATTCCGGAAACGGGCCATGACGTGTAAGGAACCAAAAAAGAAATCGATTTGCGGAGAGGAGACCAGGGCCAATAACTGGATCGAAAGATTTGAGTCGCAAACCTCTAGGGGCGTCACGATGTTCAGTTTCCCATGATGTTGATACATATTTTTTAATTAGTCTTAATAAATAGGAACGAGGGGCTGGAACCCCCAGTTCCTCTCCGCAACAAGAGGCAAGCTTAGCAAAATGGTCAGCCGTCTCATTCGCGGACAGTCCGACATGTGCCCTGACCCAAGACAGGCCAAAGAGATGTGTAAGTGGAGCTATTTTTTGTTTAATTTTGTTTAAATAAAGGGATTTATTAGAATTGGATCTCAAGGCCTGTATCGAACTAAGACTGTCGCTGTAAATGTTAATTATTTTTTGATGGTCCCAGGCCCAGACCACAGCCTTGTCAAAAGATATGAAAAAGGTATATAAAACCCTTTTCTCCAAAAAGTTTCTTATTAAACTCAGGATTCACTTTACAGAAACCCTAAAAACCATCTCAGCCAATTTGATTTTAAAATTAAATACGATGTCTGCTTTTGAAATTACATATTATTCATTGTTATAATTATTTTAATTACCGTTTCACCGGTCAACAGAAACTTTAAAAACTAGCATTCTTCGTCATAATTACACTAATCGCTTGCATTTAATTGTGAAGCTCTTGTACATATACATCCTTGGAGGAAAGTCAGTTTAAAAGGCATTCCAAATTCCGCCTTTCCCCCTGAAGGAAGCACTGTCCGCGACGCACTTTCCAGTTTCCTGATAAACTATCCTCGAAGAACACAGATCATTAACAACTCAGTCAATTCCCTCCAAATTGGAAACAACTTTCACTTTCCATCTCCAGCTAAAATTGTTTCTAAAATTGTTTACGAATTACTTAAGAAATACCATAAACCCTCTGATTATTTCTCGACCGCTAATTACTCCAGGTAAAATCCTTTGAAGTGCTCCGAAAATTTTTAGGAAAGCCTCCGAAAACTAAACTAGAATGGCCGGGATTGTAGCACTTCCCCATTAGATTGCTGCAAGTTTGAGCATTAGGATGGATAGCTACTTTCCGTCTTAAGTTTCAGTCTTTTTCTTCGGAGAAGTGTGCAGGATGCATTGATTTTTGTTTTAGAATTCTTAAGAGAGATTTTATTCGTTCTCTCTTTGCTCGAAACCAACCCATAATTACTTTCTATTATTCTAACATTTCGTTAGAGATTTCTGGAAGAATAATTTTTGGCAGAAATGCTACTCACTTATTATGTATGGGGTTTTCATTAATGTAGAAATTGAAATAGAAGAGTATTTTGAGGTTTGTTAATGAAAAGGAAGTAAAATGATGGGCTAATACATTGGGGGGAAATCTCTGATAAGATTAAATTTGAGCTATGAAAAACTTCAATTGTGTGAGTGTTGCAGTCAATACAATGAATGCCGAACTTCCGTTTATTATACTGGAATACTGGAATTGTGAATATCTGTTGGAATAATTTGAATTGTCTTTGTTCTTTAGAAATTTCGCTCATGACAATGAAACTTTCTGGAGTGTATTCAACATGTAGACAATTGTCGTCTCTAGTACTAAACTTACTTTTCCGTTTGAAGATCAGAGTACACCGCATTTTTGAGAAATTGTAAAATTTTGTTGCAGAAAACTATAAATTTCCCATTCTGGCTTCTTTGGTTCTTTATTCCATGAATCAGCCCTCAAGGAAACCAGAAAGTCATACTTCAGATCCAGTGCTCTTAACTAATAATATTCTAATCAAAAATGTGTAAATATGGCACTTATTTTGCGAAAGGGTGAGAAATAAATTGAAAACCAGAGACTGTTTTTGAAGTTCATGTGTGTATATACTTGTATATGCTAAACCTGTTGGAAGAGACATCTTCATACCTATTGTTTAATGTTTATAACGAAACATAATATAGCTTTACTCAAATTACTAACTAGTAGGAAAAATCTAGTGTTTCGCATACAAACCTCTATTCTATAAAATGTAAGCCACTATCTCACCTCCATTCTATTTATGTAAAGACAATTGGTCCCATTGTTGGATGATTCTTCACAACCATTGCATTGAAGTCATCGACCGCAATTTTATGGTCTTGGGATTGTAAAATCTTCTTGCTGAAAAACTGATGATGGCCCATTTTGGCTTTCATGGGATCTATATTCCCTGAAGTAGCTCCAAAGGAAGCCAGAATGCCAATCCTCAGATCCAATGTTCTTAACCCTTCTAGTAGTTGTCTCGACGAGGTATCTGGTCATTGACAAAACTGAGAAGATTCTGATGGGGAGATTGCTTCGAAACGATTTGATTCTCGTCATTAGAAGAAAACTGACGAGATCTTAATATCGTCATCATCAAAAAATTGAAAAAATATCCTCGTGACCAGAAATCTCGTCATTAGCAAAGTTGGTCAGATCTTGATTGACGAGGTATCTCATCAAAACCCTTTGGAGGATTAAGTATTTATATTCGAACCAGAAATGTAAATATGGCACTTATTTTGGGAGAGAGCAAGAAATTGTTTACCAGGAATTGTAATAGAAGTTCATGTGTGCATATACTTGTATACGCCAAAACCGATTCAATATCTATTTTTTACTGTTCGCAAAACGAAAAATAATATAACTAAATTTGCTTTCTCTTTCGCAAACAAAGACGTATTTCGTTATAAGTTTTGACCCATCTGGTGGTTGCCTCGACGAGACAACTCGTCATTAGCAAAACCGACCAGATCTTGATTGACAAGACATCTCGTCATTCGAAGAAAACTGACCAGGTATTGATCTCGTCATCATAAAAAATCGGCAATATCTTGATGACATCTGGTCATTAGCGAACTTTGCCAGATCTTGATAGACGAGATATCTTGTGGAAACCACTTGGAGGGTTAAATATAATACAAGTTTCACTACAATTATTTCATCAAAGTATCGCTCCCGGTTTTTATCGCAATTTGCATCAATTTTAGGATACGTTTTTCAGAACGAAGCAATCTGTCAATGGATGCCAATTTGTCATAATTACCTTCAAATCGTTTCGAAGCAATACAGTACGCCATGTATTAACTGCCATCGGCTTAACGACTTCCGAAAAATACCCAAAAAACACAAAACGAAATGCCGAATGTCGGAAACTGGATCTCACGTGATTTATGGCAGTCGAATGAATAAAGGTTTTAAATGCGTGAGGCGATCCCGATAACATCTTATTTTATTTTAATTTGTAATTCCCTTGCATTGCAGCTACAGGATGACCTCTCGTTGTGTGAAATCTTAATTCATTTATCATCCCGGGCGATTGTTCCGTGTAAATAGGCAGTTATTGTATAAATGTCCGCCTGGAACAAGGGGTAGGCATGTAAAAGTTCAAGTGAACAGGGTTAATTGCTTTTCCTATAAAAGAGTTTCGCTTCTTTTTCCCCCGGGAGGTTTTCGAGTCTGGAAGTGTATTAAAACTGCCGGAGTAATGAAAAGACGGAGAATTCATCTTGGTTTTCTAATTCTCTTCTGGGTTCTGCTTTTTTGTACTGTCCCGTGTTGGAGGTTCTTTTGGTTTTTAATAAGTTGTATTGTTTGTTACAATGTGGTTGTGGGGTGATCAGCATATTTCATCAAGGGTTATTTACGATTTTGATTTTTGGTTGCTGCTATCCTCGTGATGTACCTCTACAGAATCTTTTCTCTAAAGGTCACAACTTTCTTCTAACGCATGCTTTTCTGACTTCTCTTTATAGTAATCCAAAACAGGGATGGCCAATGTAAGCTAAATAAGCAGACACTGTGTAGGAGGTGACATTAAACGGCTGGACTTAAATATTTCTTACCAGCTTTCTAAAATTCCGTATAAAATAAGATTAACCATATGCATAACCCATCGACGACCAATCGGTCTAGTGACCAATGTGCTGGCTTCCGGATGGAAAGATTCCTGGTTCTAATTTATGGTAAGGCTGTAAGTGGTAAGTAATTTAAATTTATGGTAAGGCCAGAAGTGGCAAGTTAGTCTAATTCATGTTTAAGGCTGTAAGTGGTAAGTAAATCGAAATTCATGGTAGGGCTGTAAGTGGTAAGAAAGTCGAATTAATGGTAAGGCTGAAAGTGGTAGGTAAGTAAGTCTAATTCATGGTAAGTGTTTGCCCTTCTGGAATGAATTGAATGTGAGGCCTCTATAAACTGATTGTGCCTACAATGTATGGTAAGGGAGGTGTACCTTGAACCAATCCCCGTTGTGCACCAGGGTAACGCAAAGTGCTCCACAAATCTGCACTTGTAGTACTATGATATTAACGCTGCGTATTGTAAACAAAATAGGCAGAAGTTATTGACTAAGTATCCATTTATAATTTGTAGTAAAATAATTTAACGCGTTAAGAAAGAAATTGTTCTAAGTGTTAGTTTAATGTGGACAGTTGGAGCTTGTCAAAATTTCTTACCAGAGATTTATCCCACTTTCATTTCTAATGCACCAATCCTGAGACTGGTTATACTTCTGAGACTAAAATGTGTAAATACGATTGCATATTGAGCAAAGGGACCACCAGAAAATGTATAAAGGATTTTTATATTTTAATCGTCATTCTTAAGAATGAAGTAGGATCGTTAATTGATATTTTTGGGGCAGACCCGAAATTTTAGATTTTAGGTCTCTAATTTATTTGGTTCCGTTGCCAAGGTGTTAAGCAAATTTTTGATGCCTTTGGTTATTTTATTTAAATGCAAAACTGCTTAATTTCTCTTTATGGTCCTTAAGACCTTATTATTTTGATGGTAATTAAGACCTAAAAATTATTTTAGGGTGGAAGAGCCAAAAACATTTTTTAAATGTACTGGTTCGCAATATTAAAAGTTGGGAAACTGAATCAATCCAACCTCTAAATTCCTTAATCCTCCTGTCTTTCCTTTCGATATTGATTCGACTAATTATGTTGGAGTTAGTGAATTATTTGGTGCAGTCGTGATATTCCTGTAGATAAAACAAGTAACGGAATCAACACTGTTTTGCATCTTACCATGTTACACCCTGAAGAAAAATAACAAAACGGTCCTAAGTTAGACGATCTTGCCAAATGTTTCTGGTACGAAATCTAAATCACGAACAATCTGTTGTATTAAAGCGTAATAGAAATACAACTTTTTATTGTGTTTCAATAGAGGGTTTATGTATATTGTTCTCTAAGTATATAGTTTTTTTATCGATAGTTATTTCTCATAGCATATTATACGTCAGGATTACACTCATTTGAATACATATTTAACAATTGATAGCCATAAAACCAATTTGAAGATTAAATCATATAAACGCCAATATACCTGGATACACTTATTAAATAATGCATCTGCATAAATTTAAAATTAGAATCAATCTAAGTTTTGGAAATAAAGTGGCAAAACAAATCCACAATGTGTTATAATATGCGATGCGCATCATATTTGGTATAAAAACTTCGATCAAAAGTTTATAAGAAAATAGTTTTCAAAGTTTGTGGGTCAAATATTGGAGGAAAAAATAAGTCTGCGTATGGTATCTAACGAGATATGACGTTTTCTTAAAAAGTAAAATAATGGCGATAAACCAGATAAGGTTCATTTCGATGTTATTGCATTGCCATGGTTACAGTAAAAGACAATTGCAACCCAAATCCTTTCAAAAATTGTTGACCCATAACTTACAGAATGCAGTTGAGCAATTCATCCTAATATAGTGATCAAAATATGTTTTTATCCAAAGTAAATATATATTTCTTTCAAACAAAGAAAATAAAGAAATTTTTGCTATTATACTTGGTATTGAAGAGCATAAATGATTTATGATTTCAACACTATTCACCACTGACGTAAAAATAAGATAAATAAATGGTTTATTTATAGAAAAAGAATCGCGAGTAGTATTGATGCTCAAAGACGCGTTAAAATGGAGTTTTAAGATAACTTGTTTACTGGTATTCCTTTAAGTCCCGCTTTCTTCCAATACCTGCTCGCTGGAGCGGAAGTTGATTTTACAGTCGAGTTGCTTTCTACAGTCGGCGAAACTTCGCGCGGACTTTGTGTGAAATTGTTACGTGATGCGAGACCGAGTTTTTACTACCATTATCTTCGTAGCGTAATATTTAGCTTCCCTAGAATTAGGGCTGTTTTCAAGACACGAACGTTAAACGTCTGGTCACTTCAAAGTCATTCAAGACGAAGTATATAATTTGGAGATGATATATTTAAATACCAACACAGCTCATAAACATTTCATTGAAAGAATTTACACAGAATTGAATTATAATGGTATTTTTAAATGCCAAACCGAACTTATTCACATTTATTTTTCGAATAATTGCTTGTTAATTTAATTCACACTTAAGTATATAAGTTTCGTGGTATCAAAGTCTGGTCATTCCTATTCATTGAAGACGAAATAACTAATCTAGTAAATGAGATATTTAAATACCAACACAAAGCTCATAAACATTTCATTCGAAGAATTTGCACAGAATTCTATTATAATGGTATTTTTTTAATGCTACTGTACTTGTTTATATTTAGTTTCCGAATAATTGCATATTAATTTAATTAATATTTAAATTTTTAACCTTAGTGTGCTTTAGATATTCATTTTTACTAAAACTCTATGTCGCATGAGAATACGATAAAAACAATATTTATGACGAGAGAAGTAATTGTTGATTCTATATTTAAAGAGAGCGAAAAGAAAAAGTACGGATTCAGTTTTATTACTTATAATTATAAATATTAAAAAATAAGTATGAAAGTCATTTTCCGTTAAGCTAAATGTAAGTGGTGGTAGTGCTTCGGGGGCTTAACTTGCTTCCTGTACGTATTCCGAACTTGACGTCACTTTGGTTTCGAGCGATTTCAGCAAGTCGCCATTAAAAATTCCTTTGAATTCCGAATTGATAGCGTCATCTGACCGTGGTTCAAAATTACGTGGTGTTGTCCTCGGATCTTTCCCTTTGGGACTGATCCCGGACCGTCACCAATAGCCCATTGTGTTGCTCCAGTGTGACGTTAATTGAAATACCCAATACCCTACCCCGAATTGATAGATTGGTCAACTCGAATTAGATTGACTTCCGTTAGTCGCACTGATCCTGACAAGTGCACAAAGACTTTTTTCAATGCTACACAATGAAGAGAATAACTGTAAATAAGGTATTATTTACGAATTTAAATAACGCATTGTAAACAGTTATTTGTTTTTGTATGTTCTCAAAAACTGCGTATTTTTTCAAAGCATGAATATTTAACTCGGAAAGAAAACGTAGAGCACCTCACACATGCACCGGGATTTCATGTTGAAAAAGACCTGCGACTAGTGGAGGTTTAAGCGCTAAACGTTACCGAAACGGTGATGAACTGCACTGTAAGATATTCCCGATATGAATGATGCGAGAGTATTTTGGACATCTGAAGTAAAATCTTCGCAGATCGTCTGGCTGGTTTGTTTACATTGAAAATCCCTTTCATTCAGTGAAGACGAAGTACATTGGAAATCCCTTTCATTCAGTGAAAACGAGGTACATTGAAAATCCCTTTCATTCAGTGAAGACGAAGTACATTGAAAATCCCTTTCATTCAGTGAAGACGAAGTACATTGAAAATCCCTTTCATTCAGTGAAGACGAAGTACATTGAAAATCCCTTTCATTTAGTGAAAACGAGGTACATTGAAAATCCCTTTCATTCAGTGAAGACGAAGTACATTGAAAATCCCTTTCATTCAGTGAAGACGAAGTACATTGAAAATCCCTTTCATTCAGTGAAGACGAAGTACATTGAAAATCCCTTTCATTCAGTGAAAACGAGGTACATTGAAAATCCCTTTCATTCAGTGAAGACGAAGTACATTGAAAATCCCTTTCATTCAGTGAAAACAAAGTACATTGAAAATCCCTTTCATTCAGTGAAAACAAAGTACATTGAAAATCCCTTTCATTCAGTGAAGACGAAGTAGCTAATCTAGTAGATGAGTTTTTAAAAACGATCACAAAACCCAAGGACATTTCACTGAAGAATTATATTATAAATGTTACAGAACTTAAACATTTATTTTTCGGATAATTTCAGCACGTCACCAATAGAAATATCAAAGAATGAATTCTGATACAACATGAGATAGTTAATTGGTCAACGTCAATTAGACGATTAAACGCCAAACGTCACCAAAACAGCTATAAACTACATTTTAAGATAACCCCCGATATGTACCATACGAGAACATATGTGTAATAGAAAGTAAAATCTGTGTCCCGTCTGTTTTGTTTTACTAAAAATCTCATAAAGTCCTCTAAAATCTATTTTTCAAATTGATGAATTTCTGTAGGAATTCAAACATTTATTTTTTTGTGATAAATATCTTTAATGTCGTTAGTAGCATCATTTACTGTGACTATGATTCAATAGAAAATATGACTAACGAAAATTTTCTAATTATCTCAGATATCACCGTTTACAATTTAAATCGTTACCAGAATGAAAATTTTAAAACAATGTTTTTCTCTTATGAAATAATTTTACGTTTGCAATTCAATACAATATTTTATTTCGGCGAAAAACGATCTAAAAAATGGATAGTTAAATATTTTTTAATGTTTTGCTTAATATACATTTTGAATTGCTCAATTTTGTCTAGAAAATACGAAAGTACCATCTATTGAATAAGTAACAATTTTTCTATACATATTTATCTATTCATTACATTTTCTATCTGACCTACACTCTTACTGGAATATATAAATTACGCTGTTAATTTCTAAGCCATGAATTACCCTAAATTAGTGCCGATCATTAAGCTTCTTTAAAAATCTCTTCATAAAATACAAGAATTACTTCAACATAAACTACTGTACCATATCCACAATAAAAGCAAGACCACTTTTTAACAAACTAATTCTATATTATCAACAAATATTTACATACGAATTACAAAGCTAGTTTAAAATTTCACAGACGAGACACATCGCGAAAGAGCAACCGCACCCCTTCGATTCCATTTTCATCATCCCCTTTTTCTAGGGAAAAAAAAAAAACTCCCGCGACTCTTGCCGTTGTACTCTGACGTCATCTGCTCAGCCAGAACGGGGGAAAGCGCCTCCTAGCAAGAGTTCCGTGTTCAGGATCGTGGGACGTTACAGACTCCTCCCCTCTTGGAAAACTTTTCTGCAGATCTCGATCGAAGAAAAGTTCGAGAAAAAAAATGAAAAGTAATGAGTAGAAGTGCTCACACAAAGGGGGGGCCAGTACCAACCTACCAGACTGAATCAGTGCATCACCGAATTCAGGGTACTGACACCATTTACAAAACAAAATTTTATGCAAGAAAAATATATATACAAAAAACATAAATACAAAAAAAATGACTACATGTATCAATTACTTAATTACACAATATGGTTGGGAGTGTGGAGTCTGCTTAATGCATCGGCATTTTGATGCTTTTTGCCTGGACGATGCTTTATCTCGAAATCAAAAGTTTGTAGAGCTAAAGACCAACGCATTAACCTAGCATTAGAGCTAGCGTTCGCATTTAGCCACACTAATGGGTTATGGTCCGTTTGAATAACAAAAGTTTGTCTATCGAGATAACATTTCAATTTCCGGATGGCAAACACAATTGCCGCGCATTCTCGTTCGCTGACTCCATACTTCTGCTCTACGCTGGTGAACTTCTTACTCAGGTAGATGATCGGATGTTCTGATTCGTCAACTGCGATTTGAGTCAAAACAACTCCCATTCCTCGATCGGAAGCATCTGTCTGCAGGATGAAAGGCCGTTGGTAATCCGGGGCGTACAGCACAGGATAACTTGCAAGAGCTTCTTTGAGTTTTAAGAAAGCTTCCTCGCACTCGGGAGTCCACCTGATGGTTCCCTTTCGGTCCTTTCCTTTTAGAGCATCTGATAAGGGTGCAGCAACCGACGAGAACATGGGGATATAACGGCTGTAATATCCAGAGATTCCCAGAAAAGCTCGTATGTCAGTTTTGGTCGTCGGTCGAGCGAAACCCTTTATTGCCTCGATCTTTAACTCCGCTGGTGAGCGACATCCTTGTCCCACCACGTGTCCAAGATATTTTACTTGACTCTGAGCAAACTTACACTTGGACAGTTTGATCGTCAAACCCG
Organism: Meta bourneti; assembly: GCA_933210815.1. Lineage (NCBI taxonomy): Eukaryota > Metazoa > Arthropoda > Arachnida > Araneae > Tetragnathidae > Meta > Meta bourneti. Next base: position 95,944,668 of record OW119929.1, read on the forward strand.
CCTTTTGAATTCTTTGGAGCACGGTGTCCACGTGTTTGATGTGCTCTGAGAAGGTATTAGAAAATATGGCCATATCGTCTAGATAAGGTACCGCAAAAGACTCGCATCCGTCTAAGAGTTGTGCAACCATCTTACTGAACTCATATGGGGCGTTCTTAAGCCCGAATGGCATTCTCAAGGGCTTGTATGTTCCGAAATTTGTCACGAAAGTGGCTAGTCTTTGCGCATTCTTAGTCAAAGGAATCTGCCAATATCCTTTCGAAAGGTCGATCACGGTGATAAATTTTGCAGAAGCAACTGTCTCGACTCTTTCTTCGATGTTCGGCAAAGGGAAATACTTTGTCTTCGTTACCTTGTTCAGATTTCGGTAATCGATGCATGGTCTTGGATCCTTTCCGGGCGACTCCACTAAAATCATTGGCGAAGTGTAATCAGAAAACCCCACTTCGATGATTTTCATAGCCAACATCTTCTGAATTTCTGCCTTCAAAATTTCGTTCTGCCTAGGAGAATTTCTATAAGGCTTGGAGAAAACAGGTTTGTCTTCATTTACCTCAATGTCATGAGTTACAAGATCAGTTTTGCCTGGTATGTTGGTAAAACATTTTTCATATCTGCAAATGAGATTCTTGAGCTGTGAAAGTTCCCTTGTATCCAATCTCGATTCAAGATTGTTCTCGTGAACGTATTCATCGACGTCAAAAATGTTTGGATTAGGATCCATGTACGGGATCTCGACATCATCTTCAACCGTCTTCCAATCCTCTTCAGCCAGAAGAAGGTTCATATGTTCCAGCCTCTTATAGTACGGCTTAAGCATATTAATATGGTATACTTGAGATTTGTCTTTTGTCCCTGGTAATTCAACTACATAATTCGTCTCAGAAATTTTTTGTAGGATTTTTCCTGGTCCGTTCCAATGCGGACTCAACTTATTTGCTTTGTACGTAGCAAATATCAAGACTAAATCTCCTTCCTGGAATTCTCTCTTGATGGCCTTCTTATCGTACCATGTCTTATTCTTCTTCTGTGACTCTTCTACCTTGGTCACCGCTAGTTCTTGACAACGTTTCATTCTGTTCATCAACGAAAAGATGTACTCGGTCACTGGATTTCCTCCGTCATCTCCTTGGTTCAACCACTGTTCGAACAACAGCGTCAAAGGGGTTCGTAAATTCTTACCATGAACCAATTCAGAAGGCGTGAACCCAGTACTCTCGTGGGTCACTGTTCTTAAGGCGAATAAGGCAGGATAGACTGTTTGTTCCCACTCAGATCCAGCTTCAAGACATAGGACTCGTAAAATTCTTTTGACGGTCCTGTGAAAACGTTCGACAGGATTACTTTGAGGATGATAGACCGAACTTCGAATCACTTTTATTCCAAATCTCTCTACGAAGGTTGTAGTTAGCTCGCTCATGAATGAAGTACCCTGATCGTGTTGCAATTCCTTCGGAAATCCCATCCGACTAAAAATCTGCATGAGTGCCTCCACAACATAAGTTGAAGTGATATTCTCCACGGGAACAGCATCAGGATATCTGGAAGATAGACACATGGCTGTTATCAGATACCTTTTTCCACTTGGAGTAACCGGAAGTGGTCCGCATGCAACAATGTTGATCTTTGAAAAAATCTCTTGTACAACAGGAACCAACTTCATAGGAGCCTTTTTTTTGTCATTCGGTTTTCCAACTCTCTGACATTTGTCACAACTTCGTACAAAATTATCCACTTCCTTGAAGCAATTAGGCCAAAAGAAATGCCTTGCAAGAATGTCCTTTGTTTTGGTCATTCCCAAATGACCTGATGTACCTTCATGACACAACGACATCAGTTTTCCACGATACTGAGTTGGAATTATTAGTAAAATGTTTTCGTTTCCCATTTTATCAATCTTTCTTTTCACCAGAAGACCATTGGGGAGTATTTCGTATTCACCTGTGGTCTTATCAGTACCTTGACTTAGTACCTTCTCCTTCAGAGGTTTCAAATTTTCGCATTCCTCTTGTTTTTCAACGAACGTCTTGGAATCAATCTTCAGAAGTTCAAGACCTTCCCAAGATTCCATCTCGCTCGGCGGGAAAGAGAACAAATCGTCTTCGTCGATATCGATGTCATCTTCAATTTCTGGAACCGAAATTACTTCTTCCTCTTTTACCACGTCTTCCTTTTTTTCTTCCTCTTGTTGAGCGATTCGTCTTTGAGCACGTGTTTTAATGGCGTTCACCTGATATGGCGCATGGACCACCTTCATCTTTTCCAGAAGTGTAGCCGTTCCATTCCCCAACAAATATCTTCCTTTGTCTGAGGGACTACAGACAACTGCGGCTTTGGTTATAACATGCCCGAACTTTCCTTGTAGCTCCACCTCTGCTAAAGGCAAACAGATTGGAGTATTGTCAACGGCTTGAATAACCCAAACATTCTCACCTGTCAGCATCTCAGGACGAATGAGGTTACGGCCAACAAGGTCGATTGTCGATCCAGTGTCACGAAGAATTTTCATGGGAATTCCATTTACGCATCCTTCCCAAGTGTGTGGTCTCATCAGGTCCTCTTCGGTACTACTGACAATTCTATTTATTTGCTCTGAAGCCGCTTCGGGTCTTTTCTTCAATTTAGGACAGTTCGGTTTAATATGGTCCAAACCGTGACATTCGTAGCATTGAATTCTTGTTCGTCTCTCAAAAGCAGCAGGCGAAGGTGTTACTTTCGGTGAATCCATACGTTCTCCTTTAACTTCCTTCGGGTTTTCTTGATTTTTATTTTTCCAATTTGAATGGTGCCTTGGTGCTTCGGAATTCCTAGGTTTCCAATTTGAAAATGATTTTTCTTGGTGTTTCGGAGTGTTCCCGAAATTCTTCTTCGTAAAACCTCTTACGGTTTCGTACTCATCCATCTTTAGAGCAAATTCTTTGGCAGACGTCATCTTACTCCATTCATCGATGAAATGCTCTCGGCATTCTGCCGGTACTCTTTTTTTAGCCTGATCGGTAACCATCAGGTCTACCAATTTGTTAAAGGTTGTTATCTCTAATCCAGCAATCCATTCTTCGAAATAGTTTTGGAGTTCATCAACAAATTCTTCCCAGGTCTTGTCGTTCTGTTTCTGATGTTTAACGAACAACTGTCTGAATTTCTCAGGACTCAACTTATATTTCTTCAAAAGAATATTTTTCACATGTAAATAATCTTCTGCCTTCTCTTCTGGTTCCCTTGCAATAATTTGGGATACTTCATTTGGCAAGAGGCCAATCAAATGTGAAACCCACTCAGATTCATCAAGTTTTATGCGTCGAACTTGCCTTTCGAACATCACTAGGTACAGGGAAATATCGCCTTCTTTACTATCGAACTTTTGCATTAGATGATGCAATTCTATTTTTCTCCTTGGTGGATGTGCTTCAATTGAATTATCAGGAATGATTCCCTTTTCAATACGTAGTTTTTCCAGTTCAAACGCCATTTCCTCTTTTCTCTTCTGAGCTTCAGCTTCGAATTCCTCTTTTCTCTTCTGAGCTTCAGCTTCCAATTCCTCTTTTCTCTTCTGAGCTTTTGCTTCTTTCTCTTCTTTCTCCTTCTGAAGCCGTTCGGTTTTAATCCTTTCCAGAAGTGATTTAACGAATTCTTCGTCGTAATCATCAGACGTGATGATTTCTGTCTTCATCTTTGCAATAGTAGAATTCGAATCTACTTTCAAACCTAACTCCTCGGTTAGAACAACAATGTCCTGTTTTTTCGCTTGCGCAATGAAAGCCATGATTGCAATACCAAAACAATATACAATTCTAAAAGAACCCAGAATCCACACTCTTAAAGCACACAAAACACTGAAAATCAGTTATTAAAATAAATACTATGATTAACTCATACAAAACAAATCAATTCTACTTTCGATATGATTAATAGTAAAACGAACTAAATCTTTTCGTTAAATTTCACAGTAATTATCATATATTATTTTCTTTTTCCTTAAAAAAAATAACTGAATTCTACACTCGCTCAAATAAATTATCAAATGATCATAACACTCAAATGACAATTCAAACACAAAAACTCAATAATATTCTTATTTCAAAAGCACTTTCGTTTTCAGCTGTAACGAAATACTGTTCAGTGCAATACCTCTACACTAAAGCAAAACTAGGATATTTCCAAAATGAAAGACATAAATTTCACACAAAATCAAATCAAAATTGATTTTACCAATTATAACAGTGCTAAAAATCGTATTCTTGCATTAGAAACGTAAACATATATTTGAGTACAATATGCATAACTTGTTATCAAAATCAATCAATCAATATAATCATTACACAATGAATATAAATTTTTCTAGAATGACAATATAATATTTAAACAACACAAATAGATCGAACTGATGTTCTATTTTCTTTCTCGCAAGTCAGAATGACTTTTAAACGCCAGTCAGGATTGACTCAGAACCGAAACGGGATGTTTCAAAACACAGTTAAGTCTAGCGACTTCTAAAACGAAAACAGAAACGAGACGTTTCAAAACTAAACAAGTCAGGTTGACTCCTAAATTAAAACAGGAGCGGTTGATTTCGACAATATCAAGTCAGGATGACTTCTACCTCAATTCAGGAACAGGACGTTTCAAACTCAATAAGTCAGGACGACTTCAAACCAAACCAGGAACGGTTGATTTCGACAATATCAAGTCAGGATGACTTCTACCTCAATTCAGAAACAGGACGTTTCAAACTCAATAAGTCAGGACGACTTCAAACCAAACCAGGAACGGTTGATTTACACACAAGAAAATCAGGTTGATTTTTTTTTTTTTTACTAAACAGAAACTGGTCGTTTCTAACATTAAACACCATGTTTACTCAAAATAAGAACTACAATTCAGTTAACTAAAACAAATGCATTTTCGGAGAGCACCGATTCTTACATTTACAACAAAATTCTGGTAAATTGGCACTTACCCTTTTAAAAAAAATACAGCCACTCATCAGACGCGCTGGCGGTCGTCACAACTGTAGCTTCGTTGAAATCAAAATTAACTAACGCGGATTTCGCATCCACTAGCTGCCACCACTCTCATGGTCTGTACCATATCCACAATAAAAGCAAGACCACTTTTTAACAAACTAATTCTATATTATCAACAAATATTTACATACGAATTACAAAGCTAGTTTAAAATTTCACAGACGAGACACATCGCGAAAGAGCAACCGCACCCCTTCGATTCCATTTTCATCATCCCCTTTTTCTAGGGAAAAAAAAAAAACTCCCGCGACTCTTGCCGTTGTACTCTGACGTCATCTGCTCAGCCAGAACGGGGGAAAGCGCCTCCTAGCAAGAGTTCCGTGTTCAGGATCGTGGGACGTTACACTACTGTATAAAATCATTTCATTTTGTAATACTTTAACATTTTACCTTTTCAGTTTAATTCCTTTTTACAATTAATTTTTTTGATCTTTAAGTTGATAAATGTAAATTTCATTTAAAAGAGTGGTATGCACCTTCTTTCGCTTCTCTCATTGAATGTTCTCTACCGTTGAAAATATTTTTCGTTTTTGATAATTTTTTCCTTCCTCTTTAAATAATCAATGTTATTTCCGTGAAGACATTTTAATAATATTCATACTGAATTATTTCTCCTCGTCTTCAGTTTGTTTGAAGTTTCAATGTTGTCAAAACTCAGCGACAGTTTTTGAATAAAAAAGCAAACAGAAAAAATTCACCAGTCCCTTGAATAAAAAAAAATCCCCGTCGCTCTTATGAGTTATAGCACTAATCAGATTCAGCTTTTCTCATTGACTGTTTGCATTGAGTTTCTTGTTTTGTTTTTAGGAACATTAAAAAACCGTTTGAGCTCTGCTAAAATATTACATTTCCATCTACCCCGAGCTATTTGAAGCCTTTTCTGCAAAATAAAACACAGAAATGACATCAATATAAACTTCAAATTTTGAAAAAAATTCTAATTTCTGAAGTTTCCGAAGAAGAAAAATAATATTCGATATACTTGATATCGAATATTATTTTTAATATAACTGAGCAATTTAAGGGGACACAGTAACCCTTTGAACAATTATTCCAGATCTTGCATTTATAATTCAAAACAAAATGTTTTAGTGTACCTTATTTCAACTCACATAAAATATGTATTACATAAGAAAGAAATTATTTTACACACTCAATGATTAAACAAATTGGTATGTTGTGTCGAGGACACAGATCGTAGTTTTCACGTGAATACTCGGGCGTGATATTGGATTGTAGAATGAATGAAGCAGACATGGGAAGTTTGAACTACAGTTTATGGTGAATAATTCAACAATTAATTTACAGTTTAAACGATTAAAGTGCGTGTTTATATATTGATATTGAGAGATAATTTTATTGACTAAAGGCCCGTGATTATAGCGTAGTTCGGCAGCTTTCGAATGTCACCACTGCATATAGCATTTACCAGTGGGACAGGCCTAGCATATTTAGAATATAAGTGTAAAATATCGTGGTACATTAAATGTCGTAGAAATATAAATGTTTATAAATACGTATAAAATTATTGTAAAATATAAATATCCGGCACTATTATCATATTACATTCATGAAAAACAAAAGTGCTGAATACCGCAAAATATAATGCCTAAAGTGACCGTGAAAATATTATCTAGATATGTTAAATTATTATAATCAAATGAGGCAAAGGTGCGAAATGCCACGATACATACAATGTTGCAAAAAATATATTTATACAAATGCGTAAAATGACCGATAAGAGAGTATTGTACGGAATTTAGTATTCTATTTATGATTCAAAAGTGTGATATGTACTGGTACATTAAATGTAAAATATAAATGCGGAAAACGGAAGTTAAAATATTTCTGGCAATATTATATATTCAAATGAGCCAAAATGTAGAATATCGAGTTACATTCATTTTAATAATATAAATGTACAGACGTGGAAAGAAAACATGAACCAACTCCTTCATTCAAACAATTTTAACAGTAGAGCAAATACAAAGATGATATTCGACAAGGAATAACGTCTTCTATAAATTCCTATGCATAACATTTGCATATGGGGAAGTCTTCATATTAAATTGACCACCAACTTCATAATTTACAATAGCAACCCTCTATTTTGACACAAAATTTCGAATCCATATCGTAATTAAACTACACGTACCGAGTTCATCTCATTCATGAACACAGAAAGTTTGGAGCTCCTAATGTTAAATCAGTTTATCAGATATTTATGGATATCTTCCTAAATAATATTCGTTGTTCAAAATTACGTGGTGTTGTCCTCGGATCTTTCCCTCTGGGATTGATCCCGGACCGTCACTAATAGCCCGTTGTGTTGCTCCAGTGTGACGTTAATTGAAAATACCTATACCAATACCTAAATAATATTCCTTTAGAGCTGATATTTTGTAGCATGTTCCTATTAAGGTATCCAAATAAAATATACATATTTTTAGTTTTTAAATAATTTTTAGTTTTCAATATTAATTATTAAATTAATATTCAACAAAATTCTGAATAAGAACTTTGATATATTTTGACAGAAATCGATTCAGAAATACTTCTAATATTACCATAAAAATTTCAGTTCTTTCCTATAGTAGTGAATAGGTTTTGAACTACATTTAAATTTCTGCCACTATGCTGATTTTAGGGGGCATTCAAAAGATGAGAAAAATTATG